>JASDFA010000008.1:9967500-15590000 GCA_035772735.1 Datura wrightii | reverse complement strand
GTACATCAATTAGTAGGTATGAGAGGATTAATGTTGGATCCTCAAGGACAAATGATTGATTTACCTATTCAAAGCAATTTGCGCGAAGGAGTCTCTTTAACATAATACATCATTTCTTGCTACGAAGCCCATAAAGGAGTTGTGGATACTGCTGTACGAACATCAGATGCTAGATATCTCACTCGCAGACTTGTTGAAGTATTTCAACACATTATTGTACATCGAACGGATTGTGGCACCGCCCGGGATATTTCTGTGAGTCCTCGAAATGGGATGATGCCGGAAAGGATTTTTAGTCAAACATTAATTAGCCGTGTATTAGCAGATGGTATATACATGGGTCCATGATGTATTGCCACTAGAAATCAAGACATTGGCATTGGACTTGTAAATCAATTCATAACCCTTCGGGCACAACCAATCTCTATTCGAACTCCCTTTACTTGTAGGAGTACATCTTGGATTTGTCGATTATGTTATGGCCAGAGTCCTACTCATGGAGACCTGGTTGATTTGGGGGAAGCTGTAGGTATTATTGTAGGTCAATTGAATGGAGAACCAGGTACTCAATTAACATTAAGAACTTTTCATACCGGAGGAGTATTCGCGAGGGGTACTGCAGAACATGTGCGAGCCCCATCTAATGGAAAAATAAAATTCAATGAGGATTTGGTTCATCCGACATGTGCACGTCATGGGCATCCCGCCTTTCTATGTTCTATAGACTTGTATGTAACTATTGAGAGTGAAGATATTCTACATAATGTGAATATTCCACCTAAAAGTTTGCTTTTAGTTCAAAACGATCAATAGGTAGAATCAGAACAAGTAATTGCTGAGATTCGTGCAGGAATATCCACTTTGAATTTTAAAGAGAAGGTTCAAAAACATATTTATTCTGATTCATACGAAGAAATGCACCCGAATTTACATACGGTAATGTTCATCTATTACCAAAAACAAGTCATTTATGGATATTATTAGGAGGGCCGTGCAGGTCCAGTATAGTCTACCTTTCAATCCACAAGGATCAGGATCAAATGAATTCGCATTCTCTTTCTGGCAAGCGAAGATGTACTTCTAACCTCTCAGTAACCAATGATCAGGCGAGGCAGAAATTATTTAGTTCGGATTTTTATGGTAAAAAAGAAGATAGGATTCCTGATTATTTAGACCTTAATCGAATCATATGTACTGGTCAGTATAATCTTGTATATTCTCCTATTCTCTATGAGAATTCTGATTTATTGTCAAAAAGGCGAAGAAATAAATTCATCATTCCACTACACTCGATTCAAGAACTTGAGAACGAACTAATGCCTTATTCAGGTATCTCGATTGAAATCCCGGTAAATGGTATTTTCCGTTGAAATAGTATTCTTGCTTATTTTTATGATCCTCAATACAGAAGAAAGAGTTCGGGCATTATTAAATATGGGACTATAGAAACGCATTCAGTCATCAAAAAAGAGGATTTGATTGAGTATCGAGGAGTGAAGGAATTTAGGCTAAAATACCAAATGAAAGTAGATAGATTTTTTTTCATTCCTGAAGAGGTGCATATCTTGCCCGGATCTTCTTCCATAATGGTACGGAACAATAGTATCGTTGGGGTAGATACACAAATCACCTTAAATCTAAGAAGCCGAGTCGGTGGGTTGGTCCGGGTGGAGAGAAAAAAAAAATGAGTTGAACTTAAATTTTTCTGGAGATATCCATTTTCCTGGAGAGACAGATTAGATATCCAGACATACCGGCATTTTGATACCACCAGGAATAGGAAAAATAAATTCCAAGGAATCTAAAAAAATGAAAAATTGGATCTATGTCCAATGGATTACACCTAGTAAGAAAAAGTTTTTTGTTTTAGTTCGACCTGTCGTCACATATGAAATAACAGACGGTATAAATTTAGCAGCCCGTTTCCAGCGGATCCATTGCAGGAAAGGGATAATGTGCAACTTCGAATTGTCAATTATATCCTTTATGGAAATGGAAAACCGATTCGAGGAATTTCTGACACAAGTATTCAATTAGTTCGGACATGTTTTGTATTGAATTGGAACCAAGACAAAAAAAGTTCTTCTTGCGAAGAAGCCCGTGCTTCTTTTGTTGAAATAAGGACAAATGGTTTGATTCGACATTTCCTAAGAATCAACTTAGTGAAATCCCCTATTTTGTATATCAGAAAAAGGAATGATCTGTCAGGGTTAGGATTGCTCTCTGATAATGGATCAGAGTGTACCAATCTCAATCCCTTTTCTTCCATTTATTACTATTCCAAGGAAAAAATTCAACAATCTCTTAACCAACCTCAAGGAACTATTCATACGTTGTTGAATAGAAATAAGGAATGTCAGTCATTGATAATTTTGTCAGAAGCCAATTGTTCTCGAATGGGGCCATTCAAGGATGTAAAATATCACAATGTGATAAAAGAATCAATTAAAAGATCCCCTAATTCCAATTAGGAATTCATTGGGCCCTTTAGGAACATGCCTTCCAATTGAGAATTTTTATTCATCTTACCACTTAATAACTTATAATCAGATCTTAGTAACTAACTATTTGCAACTTGAAAATTTAAAACAGACTTTTCAAGTGATTAAATTTAAATATTATTTAATGGATGAAAATGGAAAAAATTTTCATCCCGATCCATGTCGTAACATTATTTTAAGTCCATTCAATTTGAATTGGTATTTTCTGCATCACAATTATTGTGAGAGACATCTAAAATAATTAGTCTTGGACAGTTTATTTGTGAAAATGTATGTGTAGCCAAAAACGGATCGCCCCTCAAATCGGGTCAAGTTATACTTGTTCAAGTTGACTCGATAGTGATACGATCAGATAAGCTTTATTTGGCTACCCCCAGAGCAACTGTTCATGGCCATTATGGGGAAACCCTTTACGAAGGAGATACATTAGTAACATTTATATATGAAAAATTGAGATCTGGTGATATAACACAGGGTCTTCCAAAAGTAGAACAGGTGTTAGAAGTGCTTTCGATTGATTCAATATCCATTAATCTAGAAAAGAGAGTTGAGGGCTGGAACAAATGTATAACAAGAATTCTTGGAAAACCTTGGGGATTCTTTATTGGTGCTGAGCTAACTATAGCGCATAGCCGAATCTCTTTGGTTAATAAAATCCAACAGGTTTATCGCTCCCAGGGGGTGCAGATTCATAAAAGGCATATAGAAATTATTGTACGTCAAATAACATCAAAAGTGTTGGTTTCAGAAGATGGAATGTCTAATGTTTTTTCACCCAGAGAACTTATTGGATTGTTGCGAGTAGAACGAATGGGGCACACTTTAGAAGAAGCGATTTGTTACCAAGTCGTCTTATTGGGAATAACAAGAGCATCTGTCAATACTCAAAGTTTCATATCTGAAGTGAGTTTTCAAGAAACTGCTCGAGTTTTAGCAAAAGCGGCTCTCCGGGGTCGTATCAATTGGTGGTGTTGGGCTTGTGGAGGCCTGATTAATTAGGCCCGTTAGAAACCCTAATAACCCTAATCTATTTCTATAAATATATAGCTTGTACTTGTAATCTATACACCACAAGAGAGAGAGTAATAAAATTCCTCCTAGTTGCAGTTGTGGACTAGGTCGTGAGACCGAACCACGTAAATTCTTGTGTGTCGTTTGTGTTCCATTTTTCTCTATTTTCTCGCAGTTAATTTGTGTGTGTGTGTGTTTATTGTTGTTATTCCGTTGTCCCAACAATTGGTATCGGAGCGAGGTTATACACACAAAAAAAAAATTAGCGAGAATCACCTAAAATTTTTGGAAAAGAACTAAAAACTGCCGACCGGAGCAGCAGCAGCGCCGCCCCCAATCCAGAGAGAGAAAGCAGTCGCCGCTTCCTCAATCGCGAGCTGCTGCCACCGCGACCAGCCGACGCCGGAAAAAAAAAAAAAAAAAAAAGGGGCAGCCAACGCCTGGAGAAGAACCGAAAGCAGCAGCTACCTGCTGTGCAGCCAACCGGAGAAGCGGAGCGAGCAACAACAGATCGAGCAGGAGGTCGAGTCGCCGGAGAAATTTTTTTCACCGGCAGTTACCAAGATCTGAGATCAGTTGTACCGGGTACCTCATCTAGTCGTTTGAGATGGCAGAAGATGGGAAGTATCGAGTTGAAAAGTTCGATGGTGCACATTTCAGTTGGTGGAAAATGCAAATTGAGGATTTGCTGGTTCAGAAGGAGTTAGACATGGTATTGGGTGAAAAGCCAGAAAAGATGTCTGATGCAGAGTGGGCAGGTTTGGATCGGAAAGCCATGGCGGTTATCCGACTCTCGTTGACCAAGAATGTTGCGTTTAACATTCTGAAGGAGAAGACAGCGAAAGGTGTCATGGAAGCGCTGTCTAACATGTACGAGAAGCCATCTGTAGCAAACAAGGTCTTTCTGATTAGAGAATTGGTGAACACAAAAATGAAGGAAGGCAGTTTAGTTACCGAGCACATAAATACAATGAATTCAATCTTAGCCAGACTTACGTCAGTGGGCATTAAGTTCGATGATGAAGTTCAAGCCTTACTACTGCTATCGTCATTACCTGACAGTTGGTCCGGACCGGTTACAGCAGTTACCAGTTCAGCGGGACCCGATGGATTCACTTTTGAGAAGATTCGTGATCTCATTCTAGGCGAGGATGTCAGAAGAAGGAGTTCTGGGGAATCATCGAGTGAATTGCTAAATGTCAGCAGAGGAAGGAGAAATAGCAGAGGTAGTGGGAGCAGGAACAGAAGAAGGAGTCAGTCGAAGACTCAGGATCGCTCAGATGTAACGTGTTGGACGTGCAAGGAGGTGGGGCATTTCAGGAATCAATGCCCGAATAATAAACAAGTTAACATTGCAGGAGACTATGCTCATAATGATCTCTTGATATGTAGCGTGGAGAGCAGTGTGGATTCCTGGGTCATGGATTCTGGTGCTTCATTTCATGCTACCCACAGCAGTGAAGCATTGCAGAATCTGAAAGAAGGGGATTTTGGAAAGGTAAGACTAGCAAACAATAAAGTTCTTGATGTAACGGGCATGGGTGACATGATTCTGAAAACTTCAGTCGGTTCGTGGACTTTAAAGGATGTCCGAGTGATTCAAACCTTGAAGAAACGGTTGATTTCTGTTGGGCAGTTGGATGATGAGGGACACGATGTTAAGTTCGGAAACGGGCAGTGGAAGGTGATGAAGGGGAACTTGGTCATAGCTCGAGGAAAGAAACGGAGCTCGCTGTATATGGTCTATTTACCATCTGAGGGAGTGACTGTCCCAGATCAGAAGAGAAACAAAATCCGGTTCACAGAGTCTCGTGGGCATAAGAAGGTTCGTTTTGCAGGAGATAATCCCAGAGCCACAGGTCAGATTCAGGTTGAACGTGCTTGGAAAGGTTCAGGTAAACCAGTCAGGGGTTCTCGTGGCAATGGGAGCATCGGCAGTCAGCCAGTTAAAACTTCAGCCAGAGTTACCAGACAGTGGGTTAAGAGAACCAGTGTTCCAGCTGTCAAAGTCTCTCCGGATGATTACCTGCTAACTATGGAGAGTGTTGTTTGTTCTCAGAGTATCCCAGGATTTGGCAGTTCGTGCAAGTGGGAGTCGGTAGGGACAGAGGACGAGTCAGGGGCAGTTTTAGCCGTGACTGATGTTGGAGCTTGGGGAAGCTTCAACGGGCCTTCAGGTTAACTGATGAAAAGGCCGCTGCAACCAAGAAGATGAGGAGGAGATTACTAGACGTACAAGTGCTCACAGTGGATGGCAGTTGAAGATTATCATGCCTCCAAGTGGGAGATTGTTGGGCTTGTGGAGGCCTGATTAATTAGGCCTGTTAGAAACCCTAATAACCCAAATCTATTTCTATAAATAGATAGCTTGTACTTGTAATCTATACACCACAAGAGAGAGAGTAATAAAATTCCTCCTAGTTGCAGTTGTGGACTAGGTCGTGAGACCGAACCACGTAAATTCTTGTGTGTCGTTTGTGTTCCATTTTTCTCTATTTTCTCGCAGTTAATTTGTGTGTGTGTGTTTATTGTTGTTATTCCGTTGTCCCAACAGGTGGAAAGGCCTGAAAGAGAATGTTGTTTTGGTGGTGGTGGTGGGGGGGGGGGATACCCGTTGGTACCGGATTCAAAGGATTAGTGTACCCTTCAAAACAACATAACAACATTCCTTTGGAAACAAAAAAAAAGAATCTATTTGAGGGGGAGATGAGAGATATTTTGTTTCACCACAAAAAATTATTTGATGCTTGTCTTTCAAAAAAATTCCACGACATACCCAAACAATCATTTATAGGATTTAATGATTCCTAACAACGGATTCATCTCTTTCGCTATCTACATTTGATATGGATATTTGCTTTGGTATAAAAAGAATAATGAATAGAAAAGAATAATGGTTTGGGTCATGTATCTACATCCAATCTACGGTAGAAGAGAATGTTCCATCGGAACAATTATTTATTTCAGTTCAGGGTTCCTCGTCTCTTTTTTTTCAAAAAAGAATTAAAAAAGGGGGGGGGGTGGGGAGAAATGACAAGAAGATATTGGAACATAAATTTGGAAGAGATGATGGAGGCAGGAGTTCATTTTGGTCATGGTACTAGGAAATGGAATCCCAAAATGGCACCTTATATCTCTGCAAAGCGTAAGGGTATTCATAATACAAATCTTACTAGAACTGCTCATTTTTTATTTGAAGCTTGTGATTTAGTTTTTGACGCAACAAGTAGGGGAAAACAATTGTTAATTGTTGGTACCAAAGATAAAGCAGCTGATTCAGTAGAGTGGGCTGCAATAAGGGCCCGGTGTCATTATGTTAATAAAAAATGGCTTGGAGGTATGTTAAATAATTGGTCCACTACAGAAACAAGACTTCATAAGTTTAGGGACTTGAGAATGGAACAAAAAATAGGGAGACTCAACCGTCTCCCGAAAAGAGATGCAACTACGTTGAAAAGACAATTATCTCGCTTACAAACATATCTGGACGGGATTAAATATATGATAGGGGTACCCAATATTGTAATCATTGTTGATAAACACGAAGAATATACGGCCCTGCAAGAGTGTATTAGTTTAGGAATTCAAACAATTTGTCTAACCGATACAAATTGTTACCCCGATCTCACAGATATTTCAATTCCAGCGAATGATGGCACCATATCCTCAATCCGATTAATTCTTAACAAATTAGCATTTGCAATTTGTGAGGGTTGTTCTAGCTATATAAGAAATCCTTGATTAATAATAACATAATAATATAAATAACTTACTTCAGAAATCCCTAGAAATCCCTTATGGAATCGCTTACTATTTCTTAATTTCAAAAAAGAGATAAAAATAACTGGGGATATTATGTGATTTATTAGTAATCGAAATCTTAGTTGGTATTCAAAATATCCGATTCAAGTAGACAAAGATATGGTTGAATCAATTTTTTTTTTCAGTTCCATTTTTTTCAGAGGGCAAGGAAATATGAATGCTCTATCTTGTTCCATCAACACTCTAAAGGGGTTATACGATATATCTGGTGTGGAAGTAGGCCAACATTTCTATTGGCAAATAGGGGGTTTCCAAGTACATGGCCAAGCACTTATTACTTCTTGGGTTGTAATTGCTATCTTATTAGGTTCAACCACTATAGCTATTTGGAACCCACAAACCATTCCAACTGGGGTCAGAATTCCTTCGAATATGTTCTTGAATTCATTCGAGATGTGAGTAAAACTCAAATTGGAGAAGAATATGGGCCCTGGGTTCCTTTTATTGGCACTATGTTTTTATTTATTTTTGTTTCTAATTGGTCAGGAGCTCTTTTACCTTGGAAAATCATACAATTACCTCATGGGGAGTTAGCCGCACCCACGAATGATATAAATACTACTGTTGCTTTGGCTTTACTTACATCAGTGGCATATTTCTATGCCGGTCTTACAAAAAAGGGATTAGGTTATTTCGGAAAATATATTCAACCAACCCCAATCCTTTTACCCATTAACATCTTAGAATATTTCACAAAACTTTTATCACTTAGTTTTCGACTTTTCGGGAATATCTTAGCTGATGAATTAGTAGTTGTTGTTCTTGTTACTTTAGTACCTTTAGTAGTTCCTATACCTGTCATGCTCCTTGGATTATTTACAATTGGTATTCAAGCTCTTATTTTTGCAACTTTAGCCACGGCTTATATAGGTGAATCCATGGAGGGCCATCATTGAAATAGTCTTTTTTAGCTCAGCCCAAAGCAATGTATATGGTGGGTGGCTCAAAAGAATTAGTTAACTTAGCGAATAGAATAGGAGAATCTAAATATATAACTATTTTATATACGATCTAGAGTGATAGCAAAAAGATTATGATGATATTAAAGAGTAAGCGGAAAAAGATCTAAAAAAAAGATCTTTTTCCTAAAATTCTGAGATCCTTCTGTGTAAACACATTTTGTAAACCCTTATGATCCGTAAACACATCCACGTGAACTCGTACAAATAATGTCGTCATATCTTCAATGCGAATACCACTGCGACCAATTCAAGATCATGGGTCGGGTAATTCTTCTCGTGAACTTTTAGCTGTCTAGAGGCATATTCTATAATTTTTACGTGTTGCATCAATACGAACCCAAGTTCGATCTTTGAAGCATCATAACACACTACGAACCCATCGGTACCCTCGGGTAGAGTCAACACTGGTGCTGAAAGTAAGCCGAGTCTTCAACTCTTGGAAGCTCTTCTCACAAGCCTACGACCATTGGAATTTCACCTTCTTTTAAGTCAATTTGGTCAAGGGTGTTGCAATAGAGGAGAAACCTTCCACAAACCTTCGATAAAATCTGGATAAACTGAAAAAAGCTTTGAATATCTGAAGGATTCACCGATCTAGGCCAATTCTTCACCACTTCCATTTTCTGAGAGTCCACCTTTATGCCTTCGCTTGATACCACATGGCCCAAAAATGCCACTGAGTTCAACCAAAACTCACACTTGCTGAATTTGGCATATAATTGGCGATCCTTTAGAGTTTGCAGCACTACTCTCAAATGAGTGGCATGCTCCTCCTCGCTCCGAGAGTATATTAGGATGTCATCAATAAACACAATCACGAACATATCCAAGTATGGCTTGAACACCTTTTTCATCAAGTCCATAAAAACTGCAGGAGTGTTCGTTAGTCCAAAAGACATAAATACAAAATCATAATGACCATACCGCATCCTGAAGGCTATCTTCGGGATATCGCTCTCTCGAACTATGAGCTGATGGTACCCGGATCTGAGATCTATCTTCGAAAAGCACTTGGAACCCTGAAGCTAGTCAAATAAATTATCAATCCAGGGTAGAGGATACCTGTTCTTGATGGTGACTTTGTTTAATTGCCGGTAATCAATGCACATACGAAGAGAACCATCTTTCTTTCGGACAAAAAGAACTGGTGCACCCCATGGGGACTTACTCGGTCTAATGAAATCCTTATCTAACATATCCTTCAACTGTTCTTTAAACTCTTTTATCTTGGCTAGAGACATTCTATAGGGAGGAATAAATATAGGCTGCGTATCAGGAAGAAGGTCAATACCAAAGTAAATCTCCTGCTCGGGAGGGATTCCTAGTAGATCATCAGGAAAGACCTCTGGATACTCACAAACTATTGGAAGTGACTGGATAGTCAGAGTCTCGGACCTCGCGTCCTTAACCCTAACTAGATGGTACACAAAACCTTTGGAAATCATCTTTCTGGCCTTATGGTATGAAATGAAACGACCTACAGGCACACTGAACTACCCTTCCACTCTAAGACTGGCTCACCTGAAAATCTGAACTCTACTACCCGGGTTCTACAATTAACTGAGGCATAACATGCAAATAGCCAATCCATGCTGAGGATAACATCAAAATCGGTCATGGCTAACTCTATCAAATCTGTTGAGGTGACTTTCTGAATGACTGAGATTGGGAAACCTCTATACAACCGTCTAGCTACAACTGAATCACCTACTGGAGTAGAGACTGAGAAGGGTTCTGACAAGACTTCGGGATTGACTCTGAAGCTACTGGCCACATAAGGTGTCACAAAAGATAAGGTATCCCTCGGATCTAGGAAAGCATAAACATCAAGATGGAAAAATCGCAACATACCAGTGACTACATCCTGGGAGACCTCCTGCTCCTGGCGGGATGCTTAGGCATAGAATCTATTTTGGCACTGACAGCCACCTATGCTGGTAGATGCCCCCTGATGTGCTATGCGTGCGGGTGGGGCTGTTGCATTAGAAGCTAGGCCTCGACCCCCATCATGGTCTTGTCTCACTGCTGGGCAATTTCTGAGCATGTGTCCAGGCTTCTCACACTCGAAACAAGAACCTATACCTGCTAGGCACTAGCCCGTGTGCCCCCGACCACACCTGCTGCAAACTGGGATGCTAGAATCTATGGGCCTGCTGCTCTGACCCTTAGAGCCTGATGCTTGCCCTCTCTGGTCCTACCTAGGTCTCGATGGAACAGTCAATGCTAAATATGCTAGGGATGAAGATCTCTGGTGGGTCTACCGTCGGTGCCCACCACCTGACCTCGGCTGAGAGAACCTGTAGTTATCTGTCCTGGCCCTCTTGGCCTCTCTCTCCCTCAAATGCGCCGCCTCCATCTGCTAGGCGTACAAGACTATCTGATGGAAATCCATATCTTGATGGAGCATAGTGGTCCTACAATTCTTGTCAAAATAGCCCGCCACACCATGAACAAATCTTCTCACCCGCGCCCTCTGATCAGCCACTAACTCTGGGACGTACTTCGATAGGCGAGTGAACTCAAAAGCATAGTCATGCATCATTATCCTCCCTTGCTTAAGATTCATAAACTCGGCAACCTTCAGCTCCCTCATCTTACGAAGGAAGAACCAATCTAGGAAAGTAACATGGAACTCTTCCCATGTGACAGGACCTGATCCGACGACCCTACTATCTTTACACTGACGAAACTAAATGTGCGCGACCCCTTTTAGCTGATATGAGGCCAACTCCGTGCACCCAACCCCATTCACCCCCATGACTTGGGTGATCTTCACAATCTCATCAATGAACTCATGTGGGTCCTCATCTACTTTTAACCCAAGGTACTCTAGCGAGTTCATCCTAAAGATATCCCTAACTCGAGTCATCGCCGCATTTCCATTTTGGGGGACATGTGCAAATGCCTGCTGATTGACCTAAGCAGTCAAGGCCTATGCGAGCATCTGAATAGCTGCCCGAAACTCAGTATGGGCAATTGGCTCTGGTGTGTGGTGCTCCAGGACTGGTGGGGCCTACTGGTGCCTATTTTCATTTCCATCCTCATGGCTGACTCCATTCCCATTCCTTCTACCATTTACACTTTCGGGAACCATGCCCCTGCAATCGCGAATATCACGAATTAGAAGGATGGGGAGACATCTCATTGCACGACATAGATCATGAAAGAAAGGAGCATTTCCTAAACACTCATAGCCTCTTCGTTATAAGTGTGGGGCGCTTCACACCCATGAAAAAGAATCTACTCAACGCAGCTTTCAGACACCCTAGGACACTTCAAACCTATTTCTCTCATACCAAGTTTTTGATAACCCGAATGGAGGTCTGGATCGCAACATGGGACAAGGAGCCCAAGAGACTCCAAGTTGACCTATGACATGAACATACATCTAACTCGATTACTAAAAATGAAGAATCAACATAATAATCTTAGCGGAAGTCTAATATAAACCAAAACATAAGAATACACAATCTGAAGCTGAATACATCCTTTTGTCTGAAAAACCTCTAAACATGATGAGTTGATGGGACAAGACCCCAACTAACTCGAATAAACTGAAAACTGAAATACATAGAGAAATCTAAATAAGCATGGTCATTGGAAGATGAGGACTCACCCCTAAGCTGGGTGCAAACTCTGGAACTGTCTACTGATGGGACTGATTTTGAGTGTTGGGTCCTGTATCATGAAATGATACAACATAAAGCATGCAGTCAGTACGTGGAATGTACCGAGTATGCAAGGTAAGTAAAACCGCTTAAATAGGTAAAGTTATTTTAAGTCATGCATAATGTAAAACATAAATAATAAGAATCTGAGATTAGGGCTTGCATGCATTCTTTTTGAAATAGTGATCTCATCATAACACAACATAACATCGTAACTGAATTGATTGACTCAAAGCTGAAACATATATAGATGTATAAATTTCATAAATGATGAACATGCATAATTGAAATCGTGAGGAACAATGGGAGACTCATTTTTTAACCGACATACCATGATAGAGCTTACGTGGTCTCAACTATCACACTCAAGTGGGTAGAGCTATCCAAAGCATTGCTAGGGCTAGGGACAATACCATGTTATCGATATCAATCTCGTGCACCAAACGGGGCAGGGATAGCTCACAAGGGAGGTCCCATAATAATATATAAAAATAAACCTAAGTTGGGGCATAGTTCTGAGGCACAAGGTCATCGACCCTTAGCCTACTCGTTGCTAGACACTACTCCCAAAAACGTGCATATGCTCTCCATCATTTTTAATGAAGCTTACCATCATCAATTGATGAAGCTCAATAATCAAATACATCTCAATATTAAATCATGCATATAAGAAGCCTTAACTCAAACCACACCACAAGCTGAAACATAATTGGGAGTCTTCGCTCCAAAACCATGTGGCAAGATTATTTTGGGAGATCATAGATCATAATTGAACATGTGGGCATTGTCCAATACTTTCACATTCTTGAAAATACTCAATTCACATCGAAAACATGATTATAAACATGAATGCTTGAAAACATGCTTTTCATCATAAAATCTCATCATAACATATCTTCATCACAAATCACATCTTTCATGAACTTCTCATCAATGGGCTCTTTAATTCATAAAACTTGAAACGTGATTTTAAGAGAAAATAATATAAAACTTTCCCATGATCATATCTCAATAGCAGAAACAAATTTATAACATACCCATGTAGAGAAATTAGGAATTTCATGCATCGGATAAAAACCTCATAGACTAGACATAGGAAATTCATGATTTAGAGAGGGATTGGGCATGGTTGTGAAATGATTCACCCATTCATAACCCTACATACCTAATAATAGCTGATTCTTACACTTCCCTAATTGCCCAAGAGGAATTGAAGAGAATTTTAATAAGAACAAGCTTGATCACCCCCTCTAACCTACTATCTTTGTATGCATGAACAAAAAAGGCCTAAAATGAACTTAACCCTTTTAAAAGAAATCATTAATAACTTTAAAAAACGTATTTTAGGTCTTAGAATCTTAGGAATTATGGAAAATCCCTTACTAAATTCGCAGAAAATAACTGTCAGTGAGTCCCCACGAGGGACACAACGACTCCTCTCTCTGGCCACGACTCGTGGAATGATTGGTCAAGTACACTACTTATCAAGTCATCTGGGATCATCACGGTTGACTTCAAAACTCGTTACTCAATATTAGTCAAACTTTTCCCTGCTAGCTGTTCGGGCTTCTGTGGTGACTACACGCAAGTGAACGTGGTCAAACAAGAAGTAAAATGGCTTCAGTAAGCCAAGTATCGATCCCACAGGGACTGAACCAAGGTAATAATTAACTTAAGTGTTAATGAACTATATCTTTAAGAATGAAGACAACCAAATAAATAATATTTTTATAGTTTGAGTTTACTAATTAATAAGAATCTAAGGAAAAATTATAAAGTGAGTCTGGACTATAGTAATGAGCATGCTGAGGTTAAAATGAACATGCAGGGAATTAATTTATTGATACAATTCAGTTAATATTTCCTTCGGTTGCTAGTCAAGAATTATTGCCTATGGATTGGAACTTTCGTCTCCTATCCAACTTAAGAATCATGAACGTTCAATCTACATTTTTGTGATAAAAGAATTTCATGTTCTAGCCATACAAAACCGATTCCTTAATTGACTAATAAGACTTTCAGATATATTTCTATTCTGAATGTAAATCAATTCTCAATTTTCCCAAACTAAGAAGAGATCATATCCTACCAATTCACAACTTTCCAATTTCTTTCCTTCTCAAAATCAAAATTGGATTTTTTAGATATACATTAACATTGGCCAAACATTAATGCAGTAAGAACAAGAATTGATAGAACAACCATTGAAGAAAAGATGAAAACTAGAATGATCAACGATTACATTCCACTACAATTGTTCTTAACCTCGGCAAGAAGTGAATTTAGCCACTCATTTGAGGATTAAACATCATCAAAGTATAAATCATACAAACAATTGAGATAAAAGAGAAAGAGATAGAGAAGAACCCTAGAATTTTCGTCCCCTCAACTGCCTGTAACCCACGTTCTTGCTCAACCAAGTAAGAATGTTTAAAAATAAACCTAAGTGTGATATTTATACTAGTGAGAATTTTTCCCGAAATAACAAGCAACGTGGCACGGAGTGTATCGCGGAGCACTCCCTCCATGCCACGGGGTATCGCGGACCCTCTCTGGAATTAGGCTCCTCAAAATTTTCACCTTGGCGTGCCACGGCCTGCATCGCGGAGCCTGGCCAACGTGCCACGGTGCTATCGCACACCTACACTGGAAATTGATGTCCCAGGTAATTGTACTCTACGTGCCACGACTTGCATCGCGTGGCATTGCCTCCGTGTCACAGAGGTAACGCGAGGCTTCACTGGAAATGGCCAAAATTAAATCACCCAAGGTAGAATGCCTCCGCGATGGAAGCGTGACACGGCTCCATCGCGGAGCCCTTATTTTTGCTGCTCTTTCTTGACCTTTTCCACTCCTTGCTTCCAAGTCCATTCCCAATTTTTACCAACATGTATCTTAGCTTCCCCAAAATTCCATTTTACCTGCAAAACAACACTAATCATGTTGGTTAGTATAAATTCACATTTTAACTACAAATCACATGAGAATGCACAAATAATGATAGATAACAAAGACGAAATAAAGCATTTGAGTATCACTTGGGCATATAATTCTTCCCAAGATCACTGGCCATGACTTATCCCATGACTCGTGGGGCCTGACCACGACTTGTTGTCTTTGGTGAACAAAATTTCCAATTTTCAACTTATCTCCTAAGCCTCACCACGAGTCACAGCACAAGTCGTGGTCTGCTACCACGGGTCACCTCACGACCCGTTCTTTGCCCTGATGCCAGTTTTATATTTTTCTCCGTTTCAACTCCTGGGTCTGATCTTTGAGCTTTGGGGGTATAACAAATATGTTGGTGTATTTCAGTTTCAGTTTTAGAGAGTTAGTTAGGGTATTATCCCATCAACTCATCAGTGGTAGAGGCTTTCTCGGACATAGTTTATATTCAGTTTTAGACGCATGTGATGTATTTCAGATCTTATACCATGTTTAGACTTCCACTATAGTATGTGTGTAGAATCTTCTGTTTCTATCGATTGAGTTAGCTTAATGTTCATGCCATGGGTCGACTCGGAGTCCCTGGGGGTTCCTTGTCCCGTGTCTTGATCCAGGCCTATGTTCGGGTCGTGACAAACTTGGTATCAGAGCCATAGGTTTGAAGTGTCCAAGGGTGTCCGAAAGCCGTGTTGAGTAGAGCCTTTTTCATGGGTGTGAAGTGTGCCACACTTATGATGAAGAGTCTACAAAACGTTTAGGAAATGTTCCTTTCTTTTATGATCTCATTTCCTGTGATGAAATGTCTATCTATCCTTCTAACTTGTGCAATATACATTTGCAGAATCATGCCTCCATGTAGAGTAAATGGAAGGAGAAACAGAAACAGCCACGAGAATGGCAACGGAGAGGGCACCATCAGGCCCCACCAGCCCATGAGGAGCATGCACTAGAGCTAGCTGGCCACGATGAATTCAGGGCAACCATATAGGTGCTACCACAGTCCTTGACCGCCTAGGTCAATCAACAGGCGGTGGCGCATCTCCCTCTAAATGGGAAAGCGGCGGCAGCTCGGGTCATAGAATTTCTGAGAATGAACCCACCAGAGTTCCCAGGGTTAAAGGTAGATGAGGACCCGCATGAATTCATTGAAGAGATTTTGAAGATCACCCAGGTCATGGAGGTGGCAAATGGGGAGTGTGTTGACTTGGCCTCTTACCAGCTAAAAGGGGTTGCGCATATCTGGTTCAAATAGTGGAAAGATAGCAGGGAAGCGAGAGCAGGCCCTATCAGTTGGGAAGATTTTCACCCGCCTTTCTAGATCGATTCTTCCCTCGATGAGGGAATTGAAGGCGGCCGAGTTTGTAAATTTGAACCAGGGTGACATGTCTGTTCAGGAGTACGCTCTAGATTTCACCCGCTTATCCAAGTATGCGCCAGAGTTAGTGACAGATCAAAGGGCTTGGGTGAGCCGATTTGCACATGGTGTGGCAAAATACCTGGATAAGGATTGTAGGATCGCCATGCTGCGTTAGGACATGGATTTTCCCTACATAGTTTTACACACCTAGCAGATGGATGCAGTGTATTGGAGGCAGCGAGAGGCCAAGAGGGCCAGGACAGACAATTATGGGACTTCTCAGCCTAGATCTGGAGGCAGACATCGCCAGCAGTCTCATCATAGGTCTTTTGCTCCAACACCATTATCAGCTAGTGCACCATCTAGACCACAAGGAAATCATAGGAGCAGGGCCTCCAATTCGAGAGGCCAAGGTAGCATTCAGATATAGCGCACCTTCCTATCCTGTGCAAAGTGCTGCAAGAATCACCCAGGGAGGTGTTTAGTTGGCTCAGATGCTTGTTTCAGGTGTGGAAAACCTGAACATAGACTCAGGGATTGTCCTTCGGCTAGGTCAGGGGGTGGTGGAGCCTGTATACCAGTCGTTAGTTCAGCAGCTCCAGTAGCACGTCCCTCCATGTAGGGTGCTTCGACGAGACCAGCTGGCAGTCAGTGTCAGAACAGATTTTATGCCCTTGCGTCCCATCAAGAGCAGGAGACTTCCCCTGATGTGGTTACTGGTATGTTATGAGTTTTCACCTTGATGTTTATGCTTTGTTATATCTAGGGGCTACCTTGTCTTTTGTGACCCCTTACGTGGGTAGTATTTTCGGAGTCAGCCCTAAAATCTTATCGGAACCCTTCTCAGTCTCTACTCTAGTGGGCGATTTGGTTGCAGCTAGATGGGTGTATAGGAGTTGCTCGGTCACAGGTCTTCAGAAAGTCACCTCAACAGATTTGATAGAGTTAGCCATGACTTATTTCGATGTTATCCTCGGAATGGAATGGCTATTTGCATGTTATGACTCCGTTAATTGTAGAACTCATGCAGTCAAGTTTAGATTTTTGGGTGAGCCAGTCTTAGAATGGAAGGGTAGTTCAGCTGTTCCTGTAGGTCATTTCATTTCCTATCTTATGGCCAGAAAAATGATTCCCAAAGGTTGCGGGTACCATCTAGTTAGGGTTAAGGATGCTACGTCCTAGACCCCGACTTTCAAGTTAATTCCAGTGGTATGTGAGTATTTGGAAGTTTTCCCAGATGATTTGCCGTGTATTTCTCCCGAGAGGGAAATAGATTTTGATATTGACCTCTTACCCGACACACAACCTATATCTATTCCCCCTCAGAATGGCCCCATTCGAGCTAAAAAAGTAGAAAAATAAGTTGAAGGACCTTCTAGAAAAGGGTTTCATTAGACCTAGCAAGTCTCCATGGGGTGCACCAGTTCTCTTTGTCTTAAAAAAAGATGGCTCTCTTCGTATGTGTATTGATTATCGGCAATTAAACAAAGTCACCATAAAGAACAGGTATCCTCTCCCGGGGATTGATGATTTGTTTGACTAGCTTCAGGGTGCCAAGTGCTTTTCGAAGATATATCTCAGGTTCGGATACCATCAGCTCCGGGTTCGGGAGAGTGACATTCCGAAAACAGCCTTCAAAACCCTGTATGGCCATTATGGGTTTGTAGTTATGTCTTTTGGACTAATGAATGCTCTTATAGTTTTTATGGACCTGATGAACAGAGTGTTCAAGCCATATCTAGAAATGTTCGTGATTATGTTCATAGATGAAATCATTATACACTCTTGGACCGAGGAGGAGCATGCCGCTCATTTGAGGGTGGTGTTGTATACTTTGAACGATCGTCAACTGTATGCAAAGTTCAGCAAGTGTGAGTTTTGGTTGAATTCTGTGGCATTTTTGGTTCATGTGGTGTCTAGTGAAGGTGTGTAGGTAGACTCACAGAAGATAGATGCAGTGAAGAATTGGCCCAAACTTGTGAATCCTTCAGATATTAGGAGTTTCCTGGGCTTAGCTAGCTACTATCGGAGGTTTGTTGAGGGGTTTTTATCTATTGCAGCGCCATTGACCAAATTTACCTAGAAGAAGGTGAAATTCCAATTGTCGGAGGTTTGTGAGAGATTGTAGGCATGGGTGTGAAAGGATTCAACCATTCATACCCTACATACATGATAATAGCTGATTCTTGCACTTCCCTGATTGCCCAAGAGGAATTGAAGAGAATTTGAAGAAGAACAAGCTTGATCACCCCCTCTAACCTTCTATCTTTGCATGCATGAACAAAAAAGTCCTAAAATGAACTTAACACTCTTAAAATGCATCATTCATAACGTAAAACGACATAGCTAAGGCCTTAGGATGTTAGAAATTACAGAAAAGCGCTTATTAAATTCACAAAAAATAATTGTCAGTGAGTCCCCACGAGGGACATGATGACTCGTCTCCTCTGGCCACGACTCGTGGCATGATCCGTACAGTACATTTCTAATCAAGTCATCTGGTGTCACGACCTGAATGGAGGCCCGGATCATACACACGGGACAAGGGACCCCGAGAGACCCAAGTCGACCCATGTCATAAGCATACAAGTAACTCATTCAACATACTAAAGAAATCATGAACATAATTTTAGTGGAATTCTAGCTCAACATCTCATTAGAATAACATCTAAGATACACATACATAAGTCTGAAAGCCTCTAATCTGGATGAGTTGATGGGACAAGACCCCAACTAACTCAACACTACTGAAATTGGAAATACATAGAGGAAAATGATAGTCTAGTCCTTGAAGGATGAGGATTCACCAATCTGAGCAGATCTAACTCCGGAAAGCTGTCTAAGATCGGGGCTGAAGCTGTGAGCCGGGTCTTGTATCATGAAACAATAAAACATAGAAAGTATGCGGTTAGTACGTGAAATGTACCGAGTATGCAAGGTAAGTAAAACCTCTTTAGTAAAGTAAATTATTTAAAAAAATTTTTGTATATCAAACGCTTTCAACATGAGAGGAAGGGGACACATGCATTCTTTCTGAAATCATAATCTCATCATAACATGACCATGCACAGCTTTATAACATCATAAATGATTCAAATGACTCAAAGTTAAAACATTACATTTATATTGAAACGCTGAATAATGAGTCAAACCTTGCTTTTAGGACATGCATGCGTAAAGTAATCATCATGAGTAATGAATATGCAAATCTGAATGATATAGGAAGTGGGAGACTTTTCACTTAACCGACATACCATGATAGAGCTTACGTGGTCCCAACTATCACACTCAAGTGGGTAGAGCCATCTATAACCTTGCCAGGGAGACGGACGATACCATGATATGGATATCAAGCTTAAGGGCCAATTGGGCCGGGGATAACTCACAAGGGAGGTCCCAATAATATAATAGTATCAACTTACGTTGGCGCGTAGTTCTAGGGGCATAGGGTGATCGACCCTTAACCCGCTCGGTGCTAGACTCTTCTCCCAAAAACATGCAATATTCTACATCGTATATAACGAAGCTCAACATCGTTTATTGACTAAGCTCAACATCATCTAATGATGAAACTCAATATGAAATCATGCATAACTCAACATCGTATGAAACGAAGCTCAACATTGTCTATTGACAAAGCTCATTAATGAAATCATGCATAGACTCGACATCATATGAAAATAAAGCTCAATATTGTCCTTTGACAATGCTCAATAATGACATACATCTCAATTGTAAAGTCATACATATGAGAATCTTTATTTCAAAACATACCACAAGCTCAAGTATAAATGGTAGCATCTACTCCAAATCATGTGGTAAGCTATATGTGGGAATATCTAACTCAAAATACCACAAGCTAGAAATTTATGATATTTGGGAGGCTTCACTCTAAACCATGTGGTAAGCTTATTTCGGGAAAATCATCATTTTAGATCAACATGTGGGCATTGCCCAAAGCTTTATAAAACTTAGATCTACTCAATTCATTTTGAAAACAACATCATAGTCATGGGTAGCTTTAGAAACATTCTTTTCATCATCAAATCTCATCATCATCATACATTCAACATCATTCTCTTCTTTCATGAACTTCTCATCCATGGGCATTCAATTTCATAATTTAGAAATCACAATTTGGATTGAAAACAATTTAAAATCTGGCCAAGCTTCACAATTCATCAATATAAATATAATCTAATCATACCCATGTATAGAGATTGAAGAATTATGCAATCGGGTAGAAACCCCATACTTTATCATAGGCAATTCATCATGTTTTGATAGAAATTGGGCATGGGTGTGGAATGAAGCACCCACTACATACCTGGGATTAGTGGATTCCAACACTCTCCAATTTCCCAAGGTAAGATCCCAATGGAAACCTTGAAATTTAGCCTTGAATCACCTCTTCAATCCTTCAAACTTGCATGCACGGGAAGAATAACTTAGAGTAGGATTTTCCCCTCTCAAAACCCCTCAAAATGAGCCTTAAACGACGTAGTATAGGGCCTTAGTACTAGGAAATGATATAAATGCCCTTACTAAATTTGCTAAAAACTGGTCACTGGACCAAACAACGGCTGAACCAACAGGTCGTTGGAAAATACCACGGCGCGTGGTATCTGCCTGTGCTAAGCACTGCCCCAATCATATCTCAGATTCAAACCACGCACCTACAGGACGATTCCTTCTAGGGTCCAATAGGTCAATGTACCAGTCGTTGTTTCCCTCTTCTAAACATCTGGACTCCTTCAGAATGAGCCTCACCACGACTCATTGTATCCTACAATGGGTAGTGGTTTGCATCTATTGTCTCTACGTAAAGGTTCACTGCGTTACCACCACTCCAGAAAATAGGTCATCCTTCCTCAGAATGGGTCATTGTGTCACCCATTGTCTACACTGTCACCAGGCCTAGCCATGACTACTTACAACAGCTCGTGGTTACATACCACGAGTCGTTACTCTCGTCTTGCAACTTTTCCCCCAAATTTCTGCAGTTTTGCATTTTAGCTTTCCGGGTTTACTCCTAGACACTTATGGGGTATTACAATATCTCCCCCTTGGAAACATTAGTCCTCGAATGCTAGAAACAAGTAGAAAACAGAAACATGCAATGTTCACATGCAAATACCGATCCTTTTAACCAAAAACTGACGGAATGACTACCTCCGATTCAAAACACACAGATGAACTGAATTCACCAATCATACACACATCCACATACATAAAAGAAACTTGTGCACATAATTTAAACATTAATACTAAATAGAGTCTGACTGCAAAATTGATAACTCAAGCTGAAACTGAGGCGGTAGACACAAGTGTGGGTATCTAGCTATCATATCTGCTTCGGCTTCCTACGTAGCTCCTTCAACATGTTGATTTCTCCATAATACTTTAACTGAAGCTACTTCTTTGTTACTTAGCTTACGGACTTGACGATCTAATATTTCAACGGGTACTTCTTCATAACTGAGGCTGTCTTTTACACAAAAGTTGTCCACCGGAACTACTCAAGCTAGATAACTCAAACACTTTTTCAAAAGTGACACATGAAACACAGGATGAACTGAAGATAACTCCGACGGCAAGTCCAACTCATATGCCACCTTACAAACTCTCCTTACAACCTGATAAGGAGCAACATAGCTGGGACTGAATTTTCATTTCTTTCCAAACCGCATGACTCCCTTCATGGGAATACCTTTAGAAATACCCAATCGTCCACCTCAAACTCTAAATCTCTTCTCCTCACATCATCATATGATTTCTGACGACTTTGAGCGATCTTCAGCCTGTCCCTTATCAACCGAACCTCTACCATGGCCTCATCAACCGAATCAGGTTCTATCATGGCTGCCTCACCAACCTCAAACCATCCGATGGATGATCTACACCTCTGCCCATAAAGATCCTCGAACGGTGCCATTTGGATACTCGCGTGATAACTGTTATTGTAAGCAAACTTGATTAAAGGAAAGTGATCATCCCAACTACCTTTAAAGTCAATCACACAAGCTCTTAATATGTCCTCAGGAGTTTGAATTATTCGTTCTGCCTGGCCATCTATTTGCGGATGAAAGGCTGTACTAAGCTTGAGTCCTAACCCTTTTTTGAAAAGAACGTCAGAATTGGAAGGTAAACTGAGTACCTCAGTCTGAAATAATGGACAATGGCACTCTATGAAGTCAAACCAACTCCCGAATATACAATTTAGCATAATCATCCGTTGAATATATGTTTTTGACGGGTAGAAAGTGTGCAGCCTTGGTTAACCTATCAACCACCACCCAAATAGAATCATATCATCGGCGAGTGCGAGGTAGACCAGTAACGAAATCCATATTAATCTCTTCCCACTTCCAAGTTGGAATGCTGATATCTTGAAGTATGCCTCCTGGCTTTGATGTTTGGCCTTCATTTGCTGATAGTTTGGACATTTGGGTACGAACTCTGCAATATCCTTCTTCATACCATCCCACGAATAGATTTCTCGCAAGTCCCGATACATCTTTGTGGATCCCGGATAGATAGAATATCCAATACCATGTGCCTCATGCAATATTCGAACTCTCAAATCATCGATGTCTGGGACACATAGACGACCCTGGTATCGTAGCACACCATCTCCCCCTTGGGAGAAAACCTCCAGCTTTTTACTCCGCACCGCTTCCTTCCACTTCCTCAAAATCAGATCCTCATCTTGACTAGACATGACATCAACCACCAAGGACGTTTCTGACCCATTTTTCACAACAACACTGCCATTGGTCGAGTCGACTAATCTAACTCCCAACCTTGCGAGTCGATGGACATCTTTCACCAACTCCTTCTTTCCCTCATCCACGTGAGATACACTCTCAATAGAGAGCCTGCTAAGAGTATTCGCACCCATATTAGCCTTGCTCGGGTGGTAAAGGACACTCATGTCGTAGTCCTTTAGTAACTTCAACCACCTCTTTTGCTGAAGATTGAGATATTTCTGTGTGAAAACATATTGCAAGCTCTTATGATCCGTGAATATATCCACGTGGACCCTATACAAGTAATGTCTCCATATCTTCAATGCAAACATCACCGCGACCAATTCAAGATCATGGGTCGGGTAGTTCTTTTCATGGATTTTCAACTGTCTTGAGGCATAAACTATCACTTTCCCATGCTACATCAACACACACCCGAGTCCAACTCGGGAAGAATCACAATACCCACAAAACCATCGGTACCCTCAAGTAGGGTCAACACTGGTGCTGAAGTGAGTCGGGTCTTCAACTCTTGGAAGCTTTCCTCACAAGCCTCTTGTTATACCCCGTAAGATTTCCGACACCTTCATGGCCTACTCGCACGGTGGTTAGGCATATTTGAAAGCCCTACGTGCTAGAGAAAGGCCTGGGAAAGGATCGGTCAGATAACCTGTCGAACCATCGCGGAAGGAGCCGAGGCAGAGCCCCTCCACAATGGCAACGTGTCACGGAGGTGGAGCCTCCGCGTTGGCTCCGTGACATGTTGGCCCTGTCCAGGCTCAAGTATATAAAGCCCCACTTCGGTTTTAATTCATTTAAAACTTATAAAATTTCCAGAAAACGTAGAGGATCAGAGGAGAACGAAGAAGGTAAATATATTTTCGTCCGATTATGCTGCTAAACGTAGTCCAAACCCAAATTAACCTCAGATACTGAGGTATTTAGTAGCAGAGAGCATTCCTACGGATTTAGTTTCGCGAAATACGGCCGACGAATCATCGAGCTACCGGACTAAGGTAAGTGGAATTGCTCCAAACTAGTGTCTATGTGTTCCTAGCTGTGAAATGAATATTTCTCCCTTTTGGACCTCTGAAAAATAGCGAGTTTCCGACCGTCTTTCGATAAGCCTAAGTTTAGGCTATAACTAGATCGAAAGTGATGTCGTCCTTCAGAATAAAGTTGTATTTAGCACAGATTGATATATATATGAACGCAGTTGGGAGGAATAGCTGAAATACCGACCAAGCTACGCCGGTTAGTCGGGAAATCAGAAGTGAAGGTATGTAAAGCTAGTTTCCTCGGCAAGTTAGTAGTATCGGTATAGTAAAGTAGTTTAAAGGCCAGTAGAATGTTCAGAAGTCGCATGTTATTTTTATTACGAATGTTGGTATGATATTGAAAGCATTATGTTATGAATAGCGTGAAACTTGCTAGCACGATATAAATTCTAATACGAGTATTAGAAACTATACTACATGGCCAGTATGTGATTAAGTAAAGAATGTTAGGATATTATCGTACTCAGTTGAAACCTAGTAAAGCAATGTAAATGCTGGTAAGGTATCTCAGAAATAGAACGAGGTTAAAAATGAAGTTTAGAAAGCATGTTAGAGATCGTAAATCATGTTACTATAGAAATTCAGTTATACAGCATGGTTTCCAGCAGAAAAACTATATCTTGTTCAACATTAGACTCAGTACAGTATGGCAGAAGATTATATTTAGATATATATATACTATTATCAGTCTCAGCATATATTAAATACATACACATCACTATCGCTAGTTCAGCATACAGTATGTACAGATACATTATTATCATTAGCTTCAGTATGTGGTATATGCAGATAGTATTACTAGTTGAGACCACTGTACTGTCTTGGGGTTGGATTACCTAGCATTCATGACCGCCCCAGGGTTAATAGCTGTATCGACTCATCCGCCAGAGGACGAGGATACGTCACTCTACCGAGTGGCATGCCCTCCCACAGGGGATGAAGTTGGGATGCCAGTTTTCCCCATATTGTGCCTTGGTCGGCCCTTATACACCCCCGTCGAGCGGATACGCCCGGGTGTTGATTCAGGAGTCCTCCGGACTCAGGTACAGTTATAGTCAGGGGCTCAGCGAGCCCAAGTGCATACCCAGGGGACCGGCAGGATGCTTATAGTTATTATAGGAGATGGGATGACCGGGGTAGGGGTATAGATTGCGTGTTGTTTGTACCTCCCGGCTTATGGGGGCCAGGTAAGGTTTGTGTATGCTATGTTATGTTATGTTATGTTATGCCATGTTACACTAGATACGAGTAGATCGACAGTAGAACGATACATCTCCAGGTATGACTCCTACTCCTTCCAGTACAGTTAAGAGTAGGCATAGTTTTACATTTCCAGTCAGTTAGTCTATTCCTTCCTATTTCAGTTCCATCAGTTGTGTTGTTGTTTTCAGATATTTCTTTCAGTTATTGTTTTACATACTCAGTACCAGTGGTACTGACGCCCCTTGGGGGCGCTGCAATTACTTGCCTGCAGGTACTCATAGAAGAGGGGCCGATACCTCATGATTCTAGCCAGCTCACAGGGTCATCAGCTCCAGTCCTCCGGAGCTAGATAGCTAGAGGTTTATCCCTTTCTTTTGTTGTACAGCATGGGTAGGCCGGGGCCCTGTCCCGACCATCTTATCAGTAATCTTAGAGGCTTGCAGTCTGTATATATATTTCCATGTGGTCAGATGAGCCGGTCGTGTGAGGCCGTGCAGTTGTATAGCTGTTAGTATTTTTGTTTCTTTTATGTTGGCCGTGTGGGGCCATAGCTTGACAGTAGTGGTGACCTTGCCGGTCACGTAGCTTTCCAATATTTCATTGTTGAGTTACAGATAACTAGACAGCATGGTGGCCTTGTCGGCCCGCATAGGCTCCCCTATATTGCTATGTTTCTGGTTAGCTGTTAGTACAGGTACAGGTGGCTATAGGCCTAGTCGGCCGGAGGCTGTATTACAGCCGTTATATAGCCCGTTGTTTCCCTGAATCTGAGTTAGAGCTAGCCAGGCACCAGATGTTCTCAGGCTTAGTAGTCTAGCAGTTCAGGTCCTAGTAAGGCACCCGGTGCCAGTCATACCCCCCAAGGCGGGGTGTGACAAACTTGGTATCAGAGCAGGTCGTATCCCAGGGAGTCTGCAAGCTGTTCTAAGTAGAGTCCTACCTATGGATGTGTTGTGCACCACATACTATGGGTAGGGGGCTGCAAGGCATGATAGAATGGTTGTCTTTTATTCTTATTCAGTCGTGCTGTAGAGCGGTACAATATAGGGTTGAGTCCCTAAAGCTTACTGTATTCTTTGGTTACAGATAATGTCAGACCAGCGACATCTTATCACTGGCCGGAGCTTAGATATTGCAGCAGGGGAAGGCACCAGCAGGATGCCTCACCCTCGTTTAGAAACAGCCTGATCAGAGGGCACTACAGAGGTATCATCCCAGCCTTCTCAGCAGTCTCCACCACATCATGAGCCACTTGGGATGACACTACCTCCAGCAGTCCCCATACCGATACCTTCGACCAGGAGGTTAGGAGTGTAGTAGTCATGTTAGCACAGATGATGGCTGCTCAGCATCAGCCGATGCCGTCTACAGTTGCGGAGTCGTCAGGAGGGCCTGGTAGTTCGAGGGTCCGAGAGTTCTTGGCTCTAAATCCCCCACAGTTTACAGGTACGGACCGGACAGAGGACCCTCAGGATTTTCTGGATCAAATGCAGAGAATTTTCAGGGTTATGCATGCCACGCCTACAGAATCAGTTGAGTTGGCAGCATTCCGGTTACGGGACATCGCCGTATTGTGGTATGAAAGCTGGGAAAGGTCCCGAGGGAGAGATGTTTCCCCTCCGACCTGGTCCAGCTTCTCAGGAGCTTTTCTGGATCACTATTTGCCGCGGGAGATTCGACAGGCCCGGGTAGACCAGTTCCTACATCTAGAGTAGGGGGCCATGAGTGTCCGGGAATATTCCTTGCGGTTTGATTCTTTGGCCCGGTACGCACCGGCCTTTGTTGATACGATGGCATCCAGAGTACACCGCTTTATCATGGGGTTGAATCCGGAATATGTTGAGACTTGTATTATAGCCACACTGCGAGAGGACATGGACATTGCCCGAGTTCAGGCATTTGCCCAGAATATTGAGGGCATCAGGCAGCGGCATCGGGAGATCAGGAGGACCAATCAGGAACAGCGCCGCTGGGACAGGCCAGTTGAGTTACAGAGGGAGGCTCGGGGAGGACCTAGGCCATGATTGTTAGATTGGCCTCCTAGGCCCCCGCCTCCACCACAGCTACAGAGGGGTAGATTTAGCCGCAGGGCGCAGTTAGAGACCGGCAGAGGCTCGCAGATGGCAGATTCACCATTACAGAGAAGGGCGGAGCAAAGTAGGTATATCCTACCACTTTGCCCTATATGCAGCCGACGCCATCCTGGAGCATGCAGGTATGGCTCCACCGGATGTTATATTTGTGGCCAAGAAGGCCATTTGATGAAAGATTGCCCAGCCAGAGGTCAAGAGGATCAGGATAGACAGGACAGGGCATCTGCAGGGTCACGAGCCACAGTGTCCTCGGCAGGGCGTAGGCCCTCAGTTTCAGCAGGCAGGGGTCGGGGCAGATCAGAGGCCTCCAGTGCAGGTGCGGGTCCAAGCCGCACATATGCTTTACCAGGGAGGCAAGATTCAGAAGCATCACCTGATGTTGTGACAGGTATGCTAACTATCTGCTCACACCCTACTTATGTATTGATTGATCCAGGGTCTACTATGTCCTACATTACTCCATTTGTGGCACGAAAGTTCAATATTGCACCAGAATTATTGCAATAGCCTTTTCTAGTATCCACACCCGTCGGTGACTCTATTATAGCTAGCAGAATTTACCGAGGGTGTACAGTAGAGGTTGCCGACCGTCAGACCACAGTAGATCTGGTCGAGTTAGAAATGATAGACTTCGATGCCATAATGGGTATGGATTGGCTAGTGCCGTGTTTTGCCAATGTTGAATGTTGGACCAAGACGGTCTGAATCCACTTTCTAAGAGAAGCAGTGCGGGAGTGGAAAGGCAGCACCGCTACGCCAAAAGGTAGGTTTATTTCCTACCTTCAGGCGAGGAAATTAATATCTAAGGGATGTATTTACCTTCTGGTCAGAGTTCAAGATGTCCGAGTCCGTTCCGGTGGTGAACGAGTTCCCTGATGTATTTCCTGATGAGTTACCTGGTATTCCCCCAGAAAGGGAAATATATTTTGCTATTGACTTGTTACCAAGCACTCAGCCGATATCAATTCCTCCCTATCGTATGGCTCCTGCAGAACTCAGAGAATTAAAGGAACAGCTGAAAGACTTGTTGGATAAAGGTTTTATTAGACCGAGTACTTCACCATGGGGTGCGCCAGTCCTGTTTGTAAGAAAGAAAGATGGCTCACTCCGTATGTGTATAGATTATCGGCAATTGAACAAAGTTACAGTGAAGAACAAGTACCCGCTTCCCAGAATTGATGACTTATTTGATCAGTTGCAGGGAGCTAGATACTTTTCTAAGATTGACTTGCGGTCTGGATATCACCAGGTTCGAGTACGTGAAAGAGATATTCCTAAGACAACGTTCAGGACCCGATATGGACATTTTGAATTTCTAGTCATGTCCTTCGGATTAACGAATGCCCCGGCAATCTTCATGGACCTGATGAACAGTATTTTCAGACCCTTCCTGGACTTGTTCGTAATAGTATTCATTGATGACATTCTGGTGTATTCTCGCTCTGAAACAGATCACCGGACTCATTTGCAGATAGTGCTCTAGATCCTCAGGGACCTCCAGTTATATGCTAAATTTTCTAAGTGTGAATTTTGGCTTAATTCAGCAGCCTTTTTAGGGCATATTGTGTCGGATGCTGGTATACAAGTTGACAAGCAGAAAATAGAAGCAGTTAAATCATGGCCTAGGCCTACCACTCCAACTGATGTTCGTAGCTTTATGGGATTAGCAGGATATTACAGGAGGTTCGTTGAAGGGTTCTCTACTATTGCGGCACCTCTGACTAAACTGACACAGAAAGCAGCAATGTTTCAGTGGACAGAGGCATGCGAGCAGAGCGTCCAGGAACTGAAAGACAGATTAACCTCCACCCCAGTGTTAGCATTGCCGGAAGGTATAGAAGGTTATTCGGTGTATTGCGACGCATCAGGCGTTGGGTTAGGTTGTGTGTTGATGCAGCATGGTAAAGTAATTGCATATGCTTCCAGACAGCTGAGGAAACACGAAAAGAATTACCCTACCCACGACCTGGAATTACCCGCAGTGATCTACACCTTGAAGATGTGGAGGCATTACCTGTATGGCGTCCATGTTGATATTTTCACAGATCACAAAAGCCTACAGTACATCTTCACTCAGAGGGAGTTGAATCTACGACAACGTTGGTGGTTGGAGCTGTTAAAGGATTATGATGTGAATATTCTATACCACCCAGGAAAAGCCAATGTTGTAGCAGATGCTCTTAGTCGTAAGTCCATGGGGAGTTTGGTATATTTGCAGCCCGAGCATCGGGAATTGGTCAGGGAGATACATCAGTTAGCTAGCCTAGCCGTTCGTGTAGCAGAAACAGAGGATGGTAGTGCAGTAATACAGAACACTGCCATGTCATCATTAGTTGTGGAAGTGAAAGAACGGCAATATGAGGATCCTGACCTAATCCAGCTCAAAGACAGAACCCAGCAGGGTAAGGCGCCAGATTTTCAGGTAATTGAGGGAGAAGTGTTGTTATGTAAAGGTCGCCTATGTGTTCCAGATGTTTCAGGGCTCCGCCAGCAGATTATGAATGAGGTACATTACGCCCGTTATTCTTTTCACCCCGGTGCGACAAAAATGTACCATGATATCAAGGAAAACTACTGGTGGCCAGGTATGAAAAGAGAAATTGCTGAATTTGTAGCCCAGTGTCCTAACAACAAACAGGTGAAAGCAGAACATCAGAAACCAGGCGGTTTGACTCAGGATATAGCTGTACCTCTCTGGAAATGGGAAGCAGTGAATATGGATTTTGTAGCAGGATTACCCCGTACTAAACACAGACATGACTCTATATGGGTGATAGTTGACAGATTGACAAAATCAGCTCATTTCCTGCCAGTAAGAGCTACTTTCTCGGCTGAAGATTATGCGGAGTTGTATATCCGAGAAATAGTCAGGTTACATGGAGTACCAGTGTCCATTATTTCAAACAGAGGAGCACAATTTACGGCTAGATTTTGGCGGTCGTTTCAGAGAGGTCTGGGAATGCAGATGAATCTGAGCACAGCATTCCATCCTCAGACAGATGGACAGGCTGAGCGCACTATTCAGACGCTCAAAGACATGTTGCGAGCGTGTGTGCTAGATTTCGGTGGTAGCTGGGATGAGCATTTGCCGTTAATTGAATTTGCCTACAATAACAGCTATCACTCAGCTATCCTAATGGCGCCTTTTGAGGCTTTATACGGGCGAAAATGCAGATCGCCGGTTGGCTGGTTTGAAATAGGAGAATCAGCGTTAGTTGGGCCAGACATTGTTCAGCAGTCAGAAAAGAAGGTAAAGCTTATTCGAGAATGCTTACTGACTGCACAGAGCCGCCAGAAATCATATGCAGATGTGCGGCACAGAGAATTGGAATTTGATGTAAATGACTGGGTATTTCTAAAAGTGTCTCCAATGAAAGGGGTAATGAGATTCGGCAAGAAAGGTAAGCTCAGCCCGAGGTTTGTTGGGCCTTATCAGATTCGTCGAAGGATAGGCCGAGTAGCATATGAGTTGAACTTGCCTCCAGAACTAGAATCCGTTCATCCGGTCTTTCATGTATCTATGCTGAGGAAATGCATAGGAGACCCGTCCAGAGCAGTCCCAGTCCAGGATATCCAGGTTATAGAAAAGCTGGCCTATGAAGAGGTTCCAGTAGCTATCTTAGACAGACAGATTCGCAGATTAAGGACTAAAGATATTGCGTCTGTCAAGGTATTGTGGCGTAACAGGAACCGAGAGGAGTTGACATGGGAAGAGGAGGAAGATATGAAGACCAGATATCCTCACTTATTCCAGGCCTAGTCAGGCGACAGGTATGTCCGTATTATCACTTATGCAATACCTTATAGTTGTATATGAATAAATGAGAAAGATTGATGCTTAGCTATCCAGTGAATTCTAAAGTATTGTGTGCAGTACCTATATTGGACTTTTCTGCATTTCAGGTTTTTTTGGTATACTCCATATTACAGGGAAAACTCTGCTAAAATTTTTCTAAATAAGTAAATTAAGAAGTCCTCTAGATAGCAGTTTCCATTCGAGGACGAATGTTCTTAAGGGGGGGAGAATGTTATACCCCGTAAGATTTCCGACACTTAGATGGCCTACTCGCACGGTGGTTAGGCATATTTGAAAGCCATACGTGCTAGAGAAAGGCCCGGGAAAGGATCGGACAGATAACCTGTCGAACCATCACGGAAGGAGCCGAGGCAGAGCCCCTCCGCGATGGCAACGTGTCATAGAGGTGGAGCCTCCGTGTTGGCTCCGTGACACGTTGGCCCTGTCCAGGCTCAAGTATAAAAAGCCCCACTTCAGTTTTAATTCATTTAAATCTTATAAAATTTCCAGAAAACGCAGAGGATCAGAGGAGAACGAAGAAGGTAAATATATTTTCATCCGATTACGCTGCTAAACGTAGTCCAAACCCAAATTAACCTCAGATACCGAGGTATTTAGCAGCAGAGAGCATTCCTACGGATTTAGTTTCGCGAAATACGGCCGACAAATCGTCGAGCTACCGGACTAAAATAAGTGGAATTGCTCCAAACTAGTGTCTATGTGTTCCTAGCTGTGAAGTGAATATTTCTCCCTTCTGGACTTCTAAAAAATAGAGAGTTTCTGACCGTCTTTCGATAAGCCTAAGTTTAGGCTATAACTATATCGAAAGTGATGTCGTCCTTCAGAATAAAGTTGTATTTAGTATTGATTGATATATATATGAATGCAGTTGGGAGGAATAGCTGAAATACCGACCAAGCTACGCCGGTTTGTCGGGAAATCAGAAGTGAAGGTATGTAAAGCTAGTTTCCTCGGCAAGTTAGTAGTCTCGGTATAGTAAAGTATTTTAAAGGCCAGTAGAATGTTCAGAAGTCACGTGTTATGTTTATTACGAATGTTGGTACGATATTTAAAGCATCACGTTATGAATAGCGTGAAACTTGCTAGCACGATAAAAATTCTAATACGAGTATTAGAAACTATACTACATGCCAGTATGTGATTTAGTAAAGAATGTTAGGATATTATCGTACTCAGTTGAAACTTAGTAAAGCAATGTAAATGCCGGTAAGGTATCTCAGAAATAGAACGATAGGTTAAAAATGAAGTTTAGAAAGCATGTTAGAGATAGTAAATCATGTTACTATAGAAATTCAGTTATACAGCATGGTTTCCAGCAGAAAAACTATATCTTGTTCAACATTAGACTCAGTACAGTATGGCAGAAGATTATATTTATATATATATATATATATACTATTATCAGTCTCAGCATATATTAAATACATACATATCACTATCGCTAGTTCAGCATACAGTATGTACAGATACATTATTATCATTAGCTTCAGTATGTGGTATATGCAAATAGTATTACTAGTTGAGACCACTATATCGTCTTGGGGTTGGATTCCCTAGCATCCATGACCGCCCTAGGGTTAATAGCTGTATCGACTCGTCCGCCAGAGGACGAGGATATGTCGCTCTACGGAGTGGCATGCCGTCCCACAGGGGATGAAGATGGGATGCCAGTTTTCCCTATATTGTGCTTTGGTCGGCCCTTATACACCCCCGTCAAGCGGATACGCCCGGGTGTTGATTCAGGAGTCCTCCGGACTCAGGTACAGTTATAGTCAGGGGCCCAGTGAGCCCAAGTGAATACCCAGGGGACCGGCAGGATGCTTATAGTTATTATAGGAGATGGGACGACCGGGGTAGGGGTATAGATTGTGTGTTGTTTGTACCTCCTGGCTTATGGGGGCCGGGTAAGGTTTGTGTATGCTATGTTATGTTATGTTATGTTATGCCATGTTACACTAGATACGAGTAGATCGATAGTAGAACGATACATCTCCAGGTATGACTCCTACTCCTTCCAGTATAGTTAAGAGTAGGCATGGTTTTACATTTCCAGTCAGTTAGTCTATTCCTTCCTATTTCAGTTCCATCAGTTGTGTTGTTGTTTTCAGATATTTCTTTCAGTTATTGTTTTACATACTAAGTACCAGTGATACTGACGCCCTTTGGGGGCGCTTCAATTACTTGCCTGCAGGTACTCATAGACGAGGGGCCGATACCTCGAGATTCCAGCCAGCTCACAGGGTCATCAGCTCCAGTCATCCGGAGCTAGATAGCTAGAGGTTTATACCTTTCTTTTGTTGTATAGCATGGGTAGGCCGGGGCCATGTCCCGACCATCTTATCAGTATTCTTAGAGGCTTGCAGTCTGTATATATATTTCCCTGTGGTCAGATGAGCCGGTCGTGTGAGGCCGTGCAGTTGTATAGCTGTTAGTATTTTTGTTTCTTTTATGTTGGCCGTGTGGGGCCATAGCTTGACAGTAGTGGTGACCTTGCCGGTCACGTAGCTTTCCAATATTTCATTGTTGAGTTACAGATAACTAGACAGCATGGTGGCCTTGTCGGCCCGCATAGGCTCCCCTATATTGCTATGTTTCTGGTTCGCTGTTAGTACAGGTACAGGTGGCTATAGGCCTAGTCGGTCGGAGGCTGTATTACAGCTGTTATATAGCCCGTTGTTTCCCTGAATCTGAGTTAGAGCCAGCCAGGCACCAGATGTGCTCAGGCTCAGTAGTCTAGCAGTTCAGGTCCTAGTAGGGCACCAGGTGCCAGTCATACCCCCCAAGGTGGGGTGTGACACCTCTGACCATTGAAACTTCACCTTCTTCTAAGTCAACTTGGTCAGTGGTGTGGCAATAGATGAAAAACCCTCCATAAATCTCCAATAGTAACCCGCTAAGCCCAAAAAGCTCCTAATATCTGATGGATTCACATGTCTGGGCAAATTCTTTACCGCCTCGATCTTTTGAGAGTCTATCTTTATGCCCTCACCTAATACCACATGGCCTAGAAATGCCACCGAGTCCAACCAAAACTCACATTTGCTGAACTTTGCATACAACTAACTATCCTTGAGGGTCTGAAGCACTATTCTTAGGTGAGCGGCATGCTCCTCCTCGCTTCGAGAGTATATAAGGATGTCGTTGATAAACACAATCACGAACATGTCTAGATATTCCTTGAACATCCTATTCATTAGATACATAAAAGCTACAGTGGCATTGCTTAGTTCAAAATACATAACAACAAATTCGTAGTGACCATATCGAGTCCTGAAAGCGGTTTTTGGGATGTCCCTCTCCAGAACAAGAGATCAATCTTGGAGAAATACTTGGTACCCTGAAGCTAGTCAAACAAATCATCGATCTTGGGTAAAGGATACCTGTTCTTGATGGTGACCTTGTTCAACTATCGATAGTCAATGCATATCCAAAGCGAACCATCCTTCTTTCGGACAAATAACACTAGTGCACCCCCATCGAGACTTACTCGGCCTAATAAAGCCCTTATCTAACAGGTCCTTCAACTAATCCTTCAACTCTTTTAGCTTAGCAGGAGCTATTTTGTAAGGCGGAATAGATATAAGCTGTGTGTCGGGAAGAAGATCTATAACGAGATCAATCTCCCGCTCGGGAGGGACACGTGTCAAGTCATCAGGAAAGACCTCTGGATACTCACGTACTACTGGTACGGACTGGATAGTCGGGGTATCGTACTCCACGTCCTTAACCCTAACTAGATGGTACAAACAACCCTTAGAAATCATATTTTTGGCCTTAAGGTAGGAAATTAATCGACCTACAGGCACAACTGAACTACCTTCCCATTCTAAGACTGGCTCACCCAGAAAGCTGAACTCTACTGACCGAGTCCTACAATTAACTGAAGCATAGCATGCGAATAGCCAATACATGCTGAGTATAACATCAAAATTGGTCATGACTAACTCTATCAAGTCTGCTGAGGTGACCTTATGAAGAACTGATACCAGGCAATCTCTATACACCCGTCTAGCTATACCTAGTCACCTACTGGAGTAGAAACTAAGAAGGGCTCTGATAAGACATCGGGACTAACTGCGGAGCTACTGGCTACATATGGGGTCACAAAAGATAGGGTAGCCCCGGATCTAGCAATGCATATACATCAACATGAAAGACTCTCAACATGCCGGTGACCACATTTGGTGAGGCCTCCTGCTCCTGACGAGTGGCTAAGGCATAGAATCTGTTCTAGCGCTACCCCCCAGCTGTGCTAGTAGATGTCCCATGATGTGTTGTGCGTGGGGGAGGGGATGCTGAACTAGAAGCTGGGCCATGGAGCGTTCGAGTGGCTTGTGATGCCGTTCGGTAAGGCACCAGCCATGTTTTGCACTCTTATTCATAAGATTTTCCAGCCATACCTTGTTTCGAAAAATATATTCCACCAACCCCAATCCTTTTACCCATTAACATCTTAGAAGATTTCACAAAACCTTTATCACATAGTTTTCGACCCCCAACCTGGTCCTGTCTTGTAGCTGGACAATCTCTAAGCATATGTCCATGCTGCCCACATCCTAAACAAGTTTCCTGACCTTGCCAAGCACTGGCCTGTGTGTCCTCGGCCGCACCTGCGACAAGTTGGAATGCTGGAATCTTCGGGTCTATTGCTATGACCCCTTGAGCCTGACGCTCGCCCCCTCTTATTATGTTTGGGCCTAGATGGTAAACTTAGTGCTGAAGATGCTAGGGCTGATGATCTCTGATGGGTCTGCTGTCGATGCTCACCACCGGACCTCTACTGAGAGTATCTGTAGTCCTCAGTCCTATCCCTCTTCGCCTCCCTCTCCCTCAAATATGCCTCCTCTATCTGTTGGGCGTACAACACTATGCGAGGGAGGTCACTATCTTGGTGGAGCATAGCTGTCCTGCAGTCCTTATCCAAGTAACCCGCTATACCATGCACAAATTGACTCACCTGCACTCGCTGGTTGGACACTAATTCCGGGCATACTTAGATAGGTAGGTGAACTCAAAGTCGTATTCCTGAAAAGTCATCCTTCCTTGCTTTAAGTTCACAAACTCAGCTGCTTCCAACTCCCTCATCTCTCTAGGGAAGAACCGATCCAGAAATGCAACCTGAAACTCCTCCCATATGATCGGACCTGCTCCTGCGACCCTGCTTTCCTTTCATTAGCGAAAACGGATATGCGCAACCCCCTTGAACTGGTAGGAGGACAACTCTGTGCACTCAACTCTACTCACCCCCATGACCTGGGTGATCTTGACAATCTCATCAATGAAGTCACGCGGGTCCTCATCTACCTTGGACCCCAGAAACTTCGGTGGGTTCATCCTCAAAAAGTCTCGAACTCTAACCGCCGCCGCATTGCCATTTTGAGGAACATGCGCAATGTCTTGCTGATTGACCTGAGCAGTCAAGGCCTGCCACAACATCCAATGGTAGCTCGGAACTCAACATGAGTGGCTGGCTTTGGTACCTGAGGCTCCTAAACTGGGGGGGCTGGCTGATGCCCATAACTGTTACCATCCTCGTGGCCTATACCACCTCCATTCCTCCTTCCATTCACCCTTCGTGGTGCCATGGTTCTGCAATCGGGAATAATATGAATTAGAAGGATAGAAAGGCTTTTCATCGCACGACATAGATCATGAAAGAAGGGAACATTTCCTAAAAAGTCTAGTAGCCTCTTCATCATAAGTGTGACATACTTCACACCTATGAAAAAGACTCTACCTGACGTGGTTTTCAGACTCCCTAGGACACGTCAAACCTATGACTCTGATACCAAGTTTGTCATGACCCGAACGGAGGCATGGATCGTAGACACGGGATAAGGGACCCCGAGAGACCCCAAGTCGACCCATGGCATAAGCATACAACTAACTCATTCAACATACTAAAGAAATCATGAACATAATCTCAGCGGAAGTCTAACTCAATATCACATCAGAATAACATCCGAAGCTGCACATACATAACTCTGAAAGCCTCTAATATGGACGAGTTGATGGGACAAGACCCCAACTAACTCAACATTGCTGAAACTGGAAATACATAAAGGAAAATGATAGTCTAGACCACGAAGGATGAGGATTCACCAATCCGAGCAGATCTAACTTTGGAAAGTTGTCTAAGATTGGGGCTAAAGCTGCAAGCCAGGTCCTATATCATGAAACGATACATCATAGAAAGTATGTGGTTAGTACGTGGAATATACCGAGTATGAAAGGTAAGTAAAGCCACTTTAGTAAAGTAAATAATTTAAAACATTTCATGCATATCATACGCTTTCAACATGAGAGGAAGCACATACATGCATTCTTTCTGAAATTATAATCTCATCATAACATGACCATGCATAGCTTTATAACATCATGACTGATTCAAATGACTTACAGCTGAAACATAACATTTATATTGAAAAGCTGAACAGTGAGTCAAACCTTGCTTTAAGGACATGCGTGCGTAAAGTAATCATCATGAGTAATAAATATGCAAATCTGAATGATATAGACAGTGGGAGACTCGTCACTTAACCGACATACCAAGATAGAGCTTACGTGGTCCCAACTATCACACTCAAGTGGGTAGAGCCATCTATAACCTTGCCAGGGCGATGAAAGATACCATGATATCGATATCAAGCTTAAGGGCCAATTCGGTCAGGGATAACTCACAAGGGAGGTCCCAATAATATAATAGTATCAACCTATATTGTCTTGTAGTTCTTGGGGGATAGGGTGATCGACCCTTAACCCGCTTGGTGCTAGACTCTTCTCCCAAAAACATGTAATGCTCTGTATCGTATATAACAAAGCTAAACATCGTCTAGTGACGAAGTTTAATATGAAATCATGCATAACTCAACATCGTATGAGATGAAGCTCAACATTGTCTACAGACGAAGCTCATTAATGAAATCATGCATAGACTTGATATTATATGAAAATGAAGATCAACATTGTCCTTTGACAAAGCCCAATAATGACATACAACTCAATTATGAATTCATGCATATGAGAAGCTTTATTTCGAAACATACCACAAGCTCAAGTATAAATGTAGCATCTACTCCAAATCATGCGATAAGCTATATGTGGGAATATCTAACTCAACATACCACAAGCTACAAATTTATAAAATTTGGGAGGCTTCACTCTAAACAATGTGGTAAGCTTATTTCGGGAAAATCATCATTTTAGATCAACATGTGGGCATTGCCCAAAGCATTATCAAACATAGATCTACTCAATTTATTTTGAAAACAACATCATAGTAATGGGTAGCTTTAGAAATATGCTTTTCATCATCAAATCTCATCATCATCATGCATTCAACATCATTCTCTTCTTTTATGAACTTCTCATCCATGGGCATTCAATTTCATAATTTAGAAATCACAATTTGGATTGAAAACAATTTAAAATATGCCAAAGCTTCACAATTCATCAATATAAATATAATCTAATCATACCGATGTATTGAGATTGAAGAATTATGCAATTGGGTAGAAACCCCATACTTGATCATAGGCAATTCATCATGTTCTGATAGAAATTTAGCATGGGTGTGGAAGGAGGCACCCATTCACAGCCTTACATACCTAGTATTAGTGGATTCCAACACTCTAATTGCCCAAGGTAAGATCCCAATGGAAACCTTGAAATTTGGCCTCGAATTACCTCTTCAATTCCCCAAACTTGCATGCATGGGAAGACTAACTTAGAGTAGGCTTTTCCCCTCTCAAAACCCCTCAAAATGAGCTTAAAACAACGTAGTATAGGGCCTTAGGATTAGGAAATGACACAAATGCCCTTACTGAATTTTCTGAAAACTGGTCACTAGACCAACAACAGGTGAACCAATGGGCCGTTGGAAAATACCACGACCCATGGTATCTACCCGTGCTAAGCACTGCCCCAATCATATCTCGGATTCAAACCACGAACATATAGGACGAGTCATTCTAGGGTCCAACAGGTCGTTGAACCAGTCGTTGTTTCCCTCTTCTGAAAATCTGGACTCCTTCACAACGAGCCTCACCATGACTCGTATCCTACAACAGGTCGTGGTTTCCATCCATCGTCTCCACTGTAAAGGTCCACTTCCTTACCACGACTCTAGAAAATGGGTCTCCTTTCCTCAAAATGGGTCATTGTATTTCCCGTTGTCTACACTGTCGCCAGGCCTAACCTCTTACCACAACTGCTTACAATGGCTCATGGTTACATACCACGAGTCGTTCCTCTCGTCCTGCAACTTTTTCCTAAAATTTCTATAGTTTTGCATTTTATCTTCCCGGGTCTACTCCTAGACACTTCTGGGGTATTACATCTGGGCTCATAATGATTAACTTCACGACTCGTTACTGGTGACCACAACTCCTGGTTACCACTCATCAGGTGCACTACTATAATCTCAGTCAAACTTTTCCCTACTAGCCATGACTCATCCCACGACTCGTGGTCTCATTCGTGGAGATCCAAATTCCCAATTTTCAACTCATCTCCTGAGCATCACCACGAGTCACATCACGACTCATGGTTTTCTCCCACGGGTCACCTCACGACCCATTTTGTGCCCTGATGCCAGTTTTAAATTTTTCTCCATTTCAACTCCCGGGTCTGATCTTTGAGCTTATAAGGTATAAAAGATATATTGGTGTATTTTAGTTTCAGTTTTAGAGAGTTAGTTGGGGTCTTGTCCCATCAATTCATCAGTGGTAGAGGCTTTCTTGGACATAGTTTATATTCAGTTTTAGACGCATGTGATGTATTTCAAATCTTATACCATGTTTAGACTTCTGCTATATTATGTGTGTTGAATCTTATGTTTCTATCGATTGAGTTAGCAGAATGTTCATTCCATGGGTTGCCTCGGAGTCCCTCGGGGTTCCTTGTCCCGTGTCTTGATCCTGGCCTATGTTTGGGTCATGACAACACCTATCGAAAAAAGTCCACTGTACCATGCCAGGGTATAGTGGCTGGATGGGTGATCCACAACTGGGGCACATTGGGCCAATAACTTATGGTGAAAACATAGTTCTGGGAACCTGAGCGCACTAGAACCCCGGTCCGCTCGGTGCTAAGTACTACTCCCACTGGATAGTCCTAACTTGACTACTAAGATAATAGCTCGAAGTTGGGGTCCTGGACTAAGTCAGGAATACTTATCTGGAAGTACCCTGAGAGTCTATCAGATCGAATGACTACAAACTGGTGTTCTAAGATTGACCATAGCTACTTATTTGGAAGCGTCGTGACCGTCTAAAGAATAAATTGATAATTGAAAGTACTGGTTCTAAGACTGGTCAGTGCTACTTACCTAGTAGCGTCATGACTGTCTAAAGAACAAACTGATAATTGATCACTGAAAACTGGGACTTGGAGGTGTTATTGACACCTCAAGAGACTGATTATAGTCAAACTGATTAGTTGGCATTTCTGTGAGAAACTGGAATTTTCTGAGTACTGACTGACACTAAACAATCAATAATTCTACTCTTTGTCAAGCAACTATACTAACCTAGTAATTTCAAGAATAATCGAAATCAAGCAACACTTGTATTTAGAATATGCTGAAATACTCAATTCACTATTTTTAAGAGACTAGGGCTAAAATCGCAAAATTTAATGAAAAGAGATAATGACGAGAAGTATAGCTAACAACAACCTTAACTATTCATGAAAATTATAACTGGAGGAAATCCATAATTTACTGACAAATGAACCCTAACAGTAAACTTCAAGGCTAGAACTGATAAGCATTTCATAAGAGTTTTGGCGAACAAGGGAAGGATAATTCCCTTGTTGAATTCTCACATACCCGGTGTACAAATTCTGGAGAAAAGCCTTGAGAAATCAGAAAAGAAAAATCAAAACCCTTGCTCTTGCTCCGTGCTTCCTGACTGAGTTTCTACGTTCTGACTTTGAGAGAATGAGAGGAAATGAAGAGGGAACGTTGATTACCTCCCTAAATCCCCTGAATATGACCCAAGATGATATGGTTTAGGGATTGAAAAGGTGGAAAGCTACAAAAATTCCCCTAAAAGAAAATCTAGAAAACTACCCAAAAGGGACCAACAGGTCACACAACGAGTCATTGGTTGATACCATGACTCGTTGGGAATAATTAATCTTGGGCCTGGAATTAGGGCTCAGTTGAAACTGGCAATGAATGGAACCACGACTTGTTGGATGAACTAACGGGTCATTGGTACCTCTTGTTGTCACTGGTAGGAAAAATTAGTCCCTCAGCTAATGTACGACACAACGACTCATTGGTAGAACCAACGGGTCATTGTGTCTGCTCATGGCCAACACTTCCTGGACCTGAGATCTCACAACGGATGGAAATGACGACTCGTTAGAGGTGATAACGAGTCATTAGTCCCACTCGTCGCTTCTAGGAGATGCCTGGTAGAATTCTGAACTTGGGATGCAACAGACAACAAGACGACTAATTACTCCTTCCAACGAGTCATCCTATGCCTCATTTGTTTTGGGAGGGAAATTCTGCAGAGCTGACAACGGCTCAGACAACGTCCTATTAGAGGTGACAACGATCCATTGTCTGGGTCTTTCTGTGATAAAATTTTCTAGTTTCCCCTGATTTTTCATGCAGGTTCTGAGTTTGGTCTAGGAAAGTTTTGGTGTGTTACATACAAATTCTTATAGATTAGAAGGGTAGAAATACTTACTATAACTCGTAGATGAACTTGCCTTAGTTAAAGATGATATCTACAACTTCTACTGGCTAGGGCTCTGTCAATATGAGCCAATTTCAAAGATTTAAATCTGCAAATATGTTCCTTGCAGGATCGAGATTCATTATCCAAGAAGAATTTGCAATTAGACGTGATTTGATAGTAATTTGGCTTCAATTTGATGAAAATCTCGTGAAGTAATCGCCTAAGCCGTGCTCTCTATTTTGGGAAATTATTAAATGAATAGAATATCTCCAAACTTTATATATATAGGGGAGACAACGTAGCGGTCCGTGGCGCACCTCCCATTGCGGCGGAGTAGGGGCGCAACGCGCTGCACCCTACGTGGGAGAGAGGTGCACGGTACGACGACTGTAGCCCCTGCCCCCGATCTCCTTCCACCTGCTCACTCGATAACATGTTCATGCTTTCACCTTCGAGCCTTCTCCCACATGTGCCTTACTCTAAGAACCCTCAACATGCACACACATATGTTGATTAGACGATGAAAACTTACGAGGTGTAACTAAATAAATGAAAATCTTTTATTAAACTGTTACAATCATTAGTTGGGTCTGTGTTCAATTTTCAAATTTTCCATGACTCAAGTCTCAATTATAATGTTTTTTTATGGTAGTTCGTAATTAAACTCTAGGGGTTTTCTTTATTCCATGGTTCTTTCCAAGGAGTAATTTTTTTGTTTTCTTTTATAGTCGAATCGGGTGGCATTTCCTAATGATGGACTGAGAGGACACTTTCGAGGTAATCGATAGGGACTATCTATTCATTGGATCTGAGGCCGGTGCCTATTACCCTTCCAATTCACTGTTAATCTACCAGTGATTGACCTGTGGTTTGTAGATTGGCACCGGTAATTTGCGAGTAAATAATTGCAATGGCTTTTGAGAGATACCACCAGAAAAATTTCTTAAATGGCATAGCTGTTGAAAAAAATTAATTTTGAGAAGGAAGGGGGGTAGTTGAATTTTAAAGCTAAGTACTCTTTTGTCTTAAGTTACACATTCTTTGTTTGTCATCTTGACTCATATAATATCTTGTTTTATGACTCTTGATGTGGTGATGAAAATGGTGTGGACCACTTGGAGGGCGAGGCTTTGTGGGAAAGGTTTTAGTTTAATTATCTTGCATGAACGATTGTCTAGACCTTGCCCCAAGTGTGACTCAAGGAAAAATCCTTGATGTAGTTAAACTTGGAAGACGATTTAGGCTTTCTTTTGGATAGATACTTTACCCATATGACCTCCTAGAGCATGAATCCTTGCTACACAATGTTGAGCCTTTAAGTCTTGGAAACTACATTACAAGCCTATTACCCCTTTCATAATTCCTCTTTGGAACCTATCCTCTCTGGTGTGAGTTGTGAGAAGAAATGCAAAAATGATGCTTGAATTCCCAAATGTGTGGTAATAGAAAAGGGAAAGTTAAGGAAAAAGCCTAAGTATGAGAATTGCAAAAAGGAAAATGGGAAAAATGATGTGAACTTCAATGTGAGATAGCACCACATTATGAAAAGAATGAATGAATTTTTTGGGTGAAATGAACCGAATTGTAAAAATGTGCTGCCTCTTGCTCAAATGAGATAAAACGTGGTTACTAAGGAGAGATACGGAGGTCTCCTGTTTCAAAAGTGAAAATGTTATTCAAGGAGAGATAAGGTGAGGATGATCTCAAAAGAAAATGGAATATGCAATGAGATTCACAAAAAGGCATTAGAGAGGTTCTAGTCACTATAACTTAAAAGTCATCCTACCTTTACCCGTAGCCTTCATCATGAATTCCAAGTCCCAATTGATTTTTTAAGTGTAGTGACTCTAAATTAGTGGCGAGTTACACGAAGGACAAGTCTATGGGTCAAGTTATGTGCATGAGAATTTCTTTGTGAGAGTGGCGTATCTGTTTCATTCTATAATCCCTTGAGTGTGAATTTCTTGATAATTAAATGGGATTCTCTCTTGTTGTGAGTAGCATCACCTCCTTGGGGAACATGCTTGCATGTGCCAAAAGATATGATTGAGACAAGAATGTAGTGAGGTTCAAGGTAAACTTTGAATGTGAATTTTTAATGACTTAGGATTTCTATATAAGATTACTGTGATAAAAAATGCCCCTTGTCTTGAATGAGGGAATGAAATGTGTATCATGCCAATTGATTGTGGTCATCTCTTGAAGCATTTGCATAAAGTGTTGAGTATCCTTTTTTTCTTTTATTTTGGTGAGCGATCTTTGGGTTGTCTAGGTCGTAGTGGTCCCTTGTGCATAATCTCATGTAGAATGACATGCTTATTCATATAGTTCAGCTGTAAAGAATTGCATTGCCTAAGGACAAGCAATAGTTCAAGTTTGGGGGTTTGATGAGTTGGTAATTTACCAACTTATTAGGCTTTTAAACATGAGCTTTTCATTAGTTTTCAAGTCATTTTGAAGGATTTTATGCTCTTTATCTTTAGTTTTTGTAGGTATTTAATTTAAAGAGAGAAGGCAAGAAAATAGACAAAAGCATAGAATTAAAGAAGAGGACCGGAGCTTTACCGGATGGGACCGGAGCTCCATCAGATAGGACCGGTGCTCTCCCAAATGGGACCGGCAAAATGCCAGCTGAAAAACAAGATCCTACTAGACAGAAGTGGAAGGTGCACCAGTGGAATGCGGGTCATCACTTGCGAACCACTGGTGCCAACACTAGTCAAACCCAACAATCACTGCCCCCACCTGTGACAGAGCGATGTTCCGTGGATGGGCATCGACAGAACACCGATGACTCGCAAATGAGGTTGCCATCAGGAGGGTAAAATCATCCAGCAAAAAATTTGAGGAGCATTTTAAACCTATTTATGTACATTCTCTAGAAAGTACCAAATATTTCATTCTAGATTTGTAGTGTTAGAGAGAGAAATATTGAATAGCTTTTCTTCTTCTTCTTCTTCTTTCTCAAGGTACAAACCACCATTGAAGACAATTTTTGATATTTCTATTTTACTCTTATTGATGAATTTTATGAAGCTGTTTATCAATATTCTTTTATATTATTCATCTATGAGTAGCTAGATATTTCGCTAGGGGTATGCATGATTGGGGAGAGATTGGATTGGCTATGGCTATTTTAATCTTGTGATTACTCACTTTGTATGGATTTGTTGTTTTCTCCCAAATTATAACTGAGTTACTCATAGTTGCAAATGTGGGTTATGTCTGCTTATTCTATTTTTGCTTGAAAAAGAGAAACTAAATATGGGTGAGAAAGCAATGGTAGGCAATTAAGTCTTGAGTGTATGGTGTTGGGCTAGAGATAGACAAAACCCATAATCATGTAACCATTAGAGATTTGAGACTAGAAATAGCTCAAAATCCTACCTAAGCTATAATAGATTAATTGATTGAGGCCTTGAGATTTGAGAAAACTCAAGGAATAGAACATCCAATTGGTTGAAAAACATCGGGTGTCATGTTATCCACAATTATTTATGCTTATGAGTAATTATTTGATTTTCTAGTTAATCCCAATCCAATCGAACCCCCATCATAGCATACCCCTAGCCCTTGCTATTAATTATAAATTCAATTTGGTTGCCTTGTTCTCTCAATAGTTTATTTTATATTCAATTTATGATCCTGCTTCCCCCCCTCCCCCAACATTTTACTTTTATTTTCAATTGCATTGATGTAACTTTAGTTTAAGTCAATAGACAACTTTTGTGTTATTCAATCAATATTCTATGTGGATTCGATCCCAACTCTTAGTTGGGTATTTATATTATGAAGATCATTTACACTTCCTCCTCGTGAGGAGTGGATTTGAACGTCATTAGCGATGGAAGTTAAAGATAGGAAAGATGAGGATCCTATCCTAGTGAAATTGAAGGAAGCAGTCCAAAATCAAAAGGTGGAGGTGTTCTCCCAAGGGGAAGATGGTGTACTCCGATATCGGGGCGGATTGTGTGTACTGGATGCAGATGACTTGAGAGAGCGGATGTTGAGAAAGGCTCATGGCTCTCCTTATCAATCCAGGAGCCATGATGTGCTATGGGTTTACAACACTTTCGATGCTTAAACTGAGAAAATATGCATGGTCCTAGGTGTGTTTATATGGATATGATGCACTTCTGTTTTATTTTCAGGGAAATAAGGTGTTGGAGTTGAAAGTTGTGAAATAAGAAAAAAAGAGTGCAAAAATTAGGCCTGTTACAGACTTTAGTATGAGCCATATGGTAAGTTGTGGTAAACTTCAAAAAGATTTCTCAAGGTACTGGCCAAGTACGACTCTTGGTACGAGACGTACTGTGAGTCGTGGAAAATATCAGAAGGATGCACCTTGATTAGTGTCCTGATATGGATGGAAACCATGAGTCGTGATGACTACCTATGACCCGTACCAAGAAGCCGTGGTAAAGTTCATAACAAAGTTGAATGGCAGATCTCATGGTATGAGAGGCAACCACGAGTAGTAGGAGCAAGGTACGAGTTGTACCAAGACACTCGTGGAAATATTTAGAGGATGCCAGATATATCAGATTTAGACCATGACAGGAATGTATGACTCGTAGGTGCATTGTACGAGCCGTACCAACTCCCAACACTTAGTCAAATTCAAAGCTGCCAAGCATTGTACAAGTGAAGCTATGACTCGTGTTATCAAGTTACGAGTCGTGGGAGAAGGCGACGGTAGTTAATTAGTTTTCCCTATTAATTTAGGAACTCGTGTTAATTTATGCACATCCTTTGGCATGTGCATACATATACCTTAAACATCCAACCATAGGTATGCTCATATCATGAAACCAACAAAAATTTCTAGGTTGTAACATCCTTTCCCCTTTAAAAAAATTCATCCTCAAATGATATTCAGATGTGGGAGGTAGATCGTTAGGCATTGTCGGGAAAAATTTTAGTAGATTTTTCTCTATAAGATGGACTATCTGGATACCTAAAACACAGAAAAGTCAAATCTAGGCATCTCATAGGATGACACAAATAGCTAAATAACATAGCTCCACAAGAATAATGCGAGAAACATACAATAGTAATGGTAAGCAACAATATAAATCGGAATAGTTATCTCATCTTAACTATAATAATCTGCACTGATATTCTATTATCTCAAGATAGGAACCAAGTGAGGGTATCTAAACCTCATGTCGTCCTCAACTTTCCAAGTCATTTCTTGTACATTTTTGTTCCTCCATAAGACTTTAACCGAAGCTACATCTTTGGTCCTTAATCTGCGGACTTATTGATATAATATAGCTATTGGAGCCTCCTTGTGGGAAAACTCCTCTGTGACCTGAACATCCTCGATTGGGACAACCGGAGAAGGGTCTCCTATGCACTTTCGTAACATCAATACAGGAAAATTGGATGAACAAATTCTAGCCCCGAAGGCAATTCTAACTCATAAGCTACATGGCCTGTCTTTCGGAGGATCTCGTACGACCCAATGAATCTAGGGCTAAGCTTTCCCTTCTTACCAAATCTCATAATGCACTTCCTAGGCGAGGCTTTCAGGAATACCCAGTCATCAACATAAAACTCTAAGTCTCTACATGTATATCGGAATAGGACTTTTGAATACTCTAGGCTGTTAATAAACACTCTCTAATGAGCTTAAATTTCTCTCCAGACTGATATATTAGGTGAGGTCCAATCAACCCTGACTTGCCTATTTCAAACCATCCTATAGGGGACCTGCATTTCCACCCATATAAAGCATTGTAAGGCGCCATCTTAATGGTAGAATGGTAACTGTTATTATAGGCAAAATCAATAGGTGGTAGGTGATCATTCAACTTTCTTGGAAGTCTAGAACACACGCCTGTAATATATCTTTAAGCGTCTGAATCATGTGCTCAACTTGGCCACCTGTCTGGGGATGAAAAGTTGTACTCAAGTTAATCTGCGTCCCCAAACCTTTCTGAAATGACTTCCAGAATCTTGTTGTGACTTATGCCCCTTTTGTTAATGATGATAAACATTCGGATGCCATGTAGTCAGACTATCTTTTTAATGTACAATTCTGCATAATCTTCAACTGGGGACATAGTCCTGAATGATAAGAAATGGGTTGATTTCGTCATCCTGTCAACAATACCCCAAATAGAGTCAAATTTATGCAAGGTATGAGGTAAACCATAACAAAATCCATATTTATTGCTTCCCACTTCCACATAGGCACGACTATCTCCTGAGTCAGCCTGCCAAGTTTCTGATGTTCAATTTTTACCTGCTGGCAATTGGGACACTGCGCTACCAACTCGGCAGTATCTTTCTTCATCTCCTATGCTATAATTTGCTGGCAAAGCCCTGTCATATCTGGAATACAGAGTCAACCTATGAATTTCAAGACTCCATCTTCTATTATTTCAAAGGACAATAACTCTTCCTACTGAGCCTTACCTCTGAGCTATACTAGGCTAGGGTCTTCGTACTGTCACTCTTCACCTCCACAACTAGAGATGATACTGCAGTATTCAAGATTACAACCCTACAATCATCTAAGATTGTCAATTGGACTCCTAACTGGTCAGCTGGTGTAGCTCTTGAGCCAATTCTCTCTTTTTTGGCCCCAAATATGATAAGATGCCCATGGATCTGCGACTGAGGGCATCAACTACAGTGTTAGCCTTCCCTGGATGATATAATATATCTATTTTGTAGTCCTTCGACAACTCAAGCCAATGACATTGTCGCAAGTTCAACTCTTTCTATTTAAAAGTATATAGGAGGTTATTGTTAGCAGTAAAGATGTCCAAATGAATGCCATATAAGTAATGCCTCCAAATCTTTATAGAGTGAACAATCGCAACCAACTCTAGTTCATGGGTCAGGTAGTTATTTCCTTTCTTTCTCCACTATCTCGAAGCATTGGCAAACGCTTTGTCATGCTGCATCAGAAAACACCCTAGCTTCATGCCTAAAGCATTATGACATACAATAAAACCTTTTAAATCCTCTAGTAAGGCTATTGCTGGTGCACATGTCCATCTGTCTTTTATATCAGGAAACTCTGCTCGCAAGCCTCAATCTACTGGAATTTAGCTTCCTTCTAAGTCAGCTTCATCAGTGGTGCTGATACGGTGAAGAATTAGGTACTACCGCGTATATGTCAACAGCATAACTCAATCTGGGTGATAGTAGACCTGATGACCAAGTTAGCACATTTCCTCTAAATTAAAACTACAGACTCAGCCAAGGATTATGCTAGGCCTTATATCCGGGAGTTGGTCAGACTGTATGGAGTGACCTTGGCCATTATTTCATATAGAGGTACCCAGTTCACCTCTCGTTTCGGGAATTCATTTCAGAAAGGACTAGGTACACAGGTTAAGCTCAGTACAACTTTTCACCCGTAGATAGATGGACAAGCTCAGCGGACTATACAGACCTTGGAAGATATGCTGAGAGCGTGTGTGATCAATTTCAAGGGCAGTTAGGATGATCACCTACCTCTCATCGAATTTGTGTACAATAAAAGCTACCACTCTAGTATCTAGATGGCCCCGTTTGAGGCATTATATGGTAAGAGGTATAGATATCCTATCGGGTGGTTTGAGGATAGTGAACCTACCCTGATAGGGCAATACTCAGTTCATGAGGCAATGCAGAAAGTGCAACTTATCAGGGAGAGGTTGAAAATAGCGCAAAGCCGTCAGAAATCCTATGTGGATGTGAGGAGAAGAGAGTTAGAGTTTGCAGTGGGTGATTGGGTTTATCTAAAAATTTCACCCATGAAAGGGGTGATGATGTTTGGGAGGAAAGGAAAACTCAATCCGAAATATGTGGGACCCCATAAAATTCTGAAGCGAATAGGCAGTGTGGTGTATGAGTCAAAACTACCTCTAGAGTTGGCATCAGTGCACCCAGTCTTACATGTGTCATTATTAAAGAAGTGCATCGGTGATCCAACTTCAGTTGTGCCATTAGACAGCGTGGGAATTAAATATGGTCTCTCTTACAAAGAGGTCCCAGTTCAGATCCTTGACCGTCAGGTTCGTAAGTTGAGAAACAAGGAAGTCTCTTTGGTGAAAGTTTTATGGAGGAACAAAATAGTTGAAGGAGCCAAATGAGAATCAGAAGCAGACATGATGGCTAGGTACCCTCACTTATTCCCTTCCAGTTCAGTTCCAGCATCAGGTACTAAATCCCTTCTTAGTAATCTGTTCAGTTTCGTACTTATCAGAGCTATTCAGATTTTCTATGTGCATTCTAGTTGCATCAGCTCTGTTAGCATGGTTAAGCCAGCTCGGAATCGGTTACTCCTTCAGAAACCAGTGTTCAGGTGTTTGCTATAGGGTTAAAAACCCACACGCAAGTGCACGTGGTCAAACAAGTAATAAAGTGGCTAAGTAAGCCAAGTATCGAACCAAGGAGACTCTGGATAAGTAAAAATTGCTCAAGTATACTATATTCTATCTTACTTCTATATATGCTGACAACAACGTAACCAAAAGTTAAATAATTTTTGTTTATAAATTATGTACTAAAACTATTAACAAATATCTACTTTGAATTGAAACTATGGATATGAGCATGCCAAGGTTAAGAACAAGTAATGAACTTGATTATAATCATAATTCGGTTATTCTTCTCTTCCAGTTGCTAGCCAAGAACATTAGCCTAGAGATTAAAGCTCTCGTATTTAATCTCACTTAAGAATCATAAACCATCCGTCTACATTTCTGTGATCAAATGCAATTTATGACCTAGCAATACAATTCCGGTTCCTAAATTGACTAATACGGCTTTCAAGTATATTTCTATCAGGAAAGCACATCAAAACTCAATTTTCCCAAATCAAGTTAAGAACAATACCCTATTAATTCACAACTTTCCAATTTCGTGCTCTCTCGAGTGAAATCGGACTTTTTAGATGTACATTAATGTCGGCCACACACTAATGCAGTAGAAACAAGAATTAATAGAACAACATAGAAGAAGAAGATGAAAAACCATATAATTCAATAATCAAAATTCATCACCATTGTTCATAACCTCAGCAAGGAAGAGAATTAGCCACTCATTTATGGATTAATCATCCTAAAACAAGTGTTAATCATACAAACAATTGATTGAAAGAAGAAAGAAGGAGAGAAAAACCCTGAGCTTTTTCGTCCCTCAACTGCCTGTAACCCACGTCCTTGCTCCACCAAGTCTGAATTATGAAAAATACACCCAAGTGTGCTATTTATAGTAGTAGGACTCTTTCCCGGAATAACAAGCAACGTGTCACGGAGTGCATCGCGGAGCACGGCCTCCGTGACATGCTACGGACGTGGAAGCCCTCTGGAAAATCACCCGAAACTGGCCCGGGCAGCACCCTGCCGCGTTGGCAGCGTGTCACGCTGCTTCGGCAGCGCGTTGGCAGCCCTTGGTCACGGAAGCCACCTGCCGTGGCACGTTGCCAACGCGCAGGTGGGCTGTTGTGAGCGGCCTGCCTACCGTGGCACCTTGTCGACACGCCGGTGGGCTGTTTTCTGCCTCCTCTTTGCCGACGTTCGCGTGTTGATTCCGTTTCCAAGCCTCTACCTCACCAACTCATGGATTAGTTGCTCAGAAGTAATCACAACCTACAAAACAAAGGCTAATCATGTTGGTTAACACATATCTTTACTTTATCTAAAATTACATGAAAATGTATACAATAATCTTAGATAAACAATACTAATTTAAGTCGTAAAGCGTATCTCGGGCATATATTTTTGCCCGTGATCACAACCCCACACTTAAAGCCTTGTTCGTCCTCGAACAACCTTCTATATATCATGCATATGGAGACTCCCACATAACTAATTTAGCCAGAGAATTCAAGTTACGGCTATAATGATTACGTAAGATACAAGCTAAAAATAGAGCATGCCTGATTTGATCATTGGAATGAAGTACAACTATGTTAAGACTTCTTAACCTCAAGAATCGACTCTCAATTTTAGAAAACTCATGCAAATCAACTAACTAAGAAATCCCACATGATTTATATCCTTCATTCAACATGTGCCCCTCACGGAAAGAAAGTTACCCATTTTCACATGCAAAAACAATTTTTATATCACAACATGTGTGGGTACATGCATAGAATTACACTCACTCTCACAAAGAATTCACATGCATCATGTAATGACCCATAAGCTTGCCCTTAGTGTTTTATTCCACTAATTTAAGGGTGTGTGAATGTAAGATCAAGTAGGACTTTTTAGGTTGTAATGTAACTCAGGTGCAGGTAGGTACTATTATGATCAGTAATAGTGACTATCTTTCCTAAGCGCTTTCAATACATCACGCCTTCATTACAAACTTCCCTTCCCTTACTTCACCTTTTTCTCCTTTTAGTTTTCTTTTTCCTCTTTTGTTCCGCCCTTTCTTTAGGCACTTTTAGCTTATTAGTAAGGAGTACTTAAGCAATATGTTTCATTCATTTCTTTTCTTACTCCTTACTAATAATCAACCATTTTCACACAAATGCCCCTTTTTCCTTTTCTCAACTATTTACAACTTGCTATTTTTCCTTCTTTCTCCCAATTCTCACTCCCTCACTCTTTCGGATTTTTTTCACTTACGCGCTTCGGAGTTTTGGATCAAATTCAAGGATAATGAAAGAAAAAGGATTAAGCTTATGTTGCAGCTGTCAAAGAATAGGCTCAAGGCTCAATGGGGTTAACTAGGATTAATTTTTCAAGGTAGGTATAATGAGGGATAAAAGTTTGGTTCATTCAAAGAAATGCCTAAATCATCTCCTACAATTCACATCCTTCATTTCGTTTTATATACACACCAGGCAAGTTCTAGACATTTCATAATAGCACAAAATACTCAAAAACCTTACACTCATGGCACATGCTCAATTCAAGACACATTCAGCAGACTCTTACTCGGCTAATCACAAGAATTCAGAATTAAGCTTCCATCATATTGAGTCAAATTCAAGAGCCTAAGTGTCTCAAACAAAGTTATACACTTGCATGCTTTACACTGAACATACTTGCATCTTACAATCACGTATAGCACATAAAAAGAACATCAAGCACCAATTAGTTATGGTTTCAAAAACCTAACACCTACCGACTAAATTTTTCCTCAAGACGGTCGTCGTCCATCCATCGTCGGAAACAGTCCCTAACTATGACTAAAAACTTTATATACAGACAAAGAAAAGAAAAAGAATTTTTTTTTTTACTTCGGTTCAAAGACCCCCCGTCGGAAAAGAACCGAAAAGAAAAACCAACGGGTGATGAAGTCATGCTTAATTCACAAAAATTTTTCAAATTTTTCAAATTTCTCACCAACTTTTGCACAAGCATTACATTCACCAAAAATCGTTAGGCACAGAAAATTTTGAAATTTTCAAGAAATTTCCCTCACCCCACGATTAAATCATGCTATGTCCTCATAGCATCAAATTAAAATTTTACAAAGGGTGAGAAATACTCCCTGAGGCCTTTAGGCCTAGCTAAGAGCATGCCTTTCTTCAACTTTGAACAAGTGGGTGTTCAACCCCACACTTCTTCTCTTCCATGCTTGTTAGCTTCCTCCTCCACGGGTACTCAGACTTCCCCTCCATCCGTGCTTAACTTTCCACCAAAACAACACAAGATGAAAAATACATAAAATCAACTTAAATGCAAGAAATTAAAATGGTACGCATGGTACCCTTGGGTTGCCTCCCAAGCAGCGCCTAATTTTACGTCGCGGCACGACGTACCAAGTTTCACCACTTTTTCCTCCACCTTGAGGATATGAATCTCACCCCTAATTTCTTCTCTAATTTCCTCTTATGCTCCAGGGGTGGTGGTGAAAAATTGTAAGGACCAAATAGTAGGTGTTGCCTTTTTACTTTATTGGCCCTCAAGTAAGTGAAGTCATTTTGTCTCTCTGCGTTGGCAAATTTCAAAATATATGGTGCTTGGCCCTCCTCTAGACATTTCTCTATAAGCTTGGAAGACTCTCTTTCTATGTTGTCAACCAAATTTAACGTCAAAAAATGCGTAAAGTATGGTCCAATACACCTCAACTCTGAAATTGCATTTTGCTTGACCTCCTTACTTGTATACTCCTTCTCAGTATCGACATCTATCTCTTCATTGATGTCAAATGGGGGGTACTCTATCTCTTCTTCCATGAATGGATTTTCTATAAGTGTGAGCCCGTCACGGGGACACTCAAGAGATTCTAATTGTTGGGCTTCATCCAAAAATTCACCCTTGTCGTCCTCTTGTATTTCCTCTTGAATATCGGCTAAAGTTGTTACCTGCAATTTATCACAAGCTTCAGCTTCAGCGATCATCTCCGTGAATTTGATGCTCATCCTTTCTAGAGCCTCTGCATTCTCTTCTTGCTGAATTCTCAATACTTCCATCGCCTCCTTCATTGCTTCTGGTTGCTCCAAGAGTTGTTTCAGCATGTCTTCTATTCGAGCTTGGCGTCCCAAGTCCTCATTTTCAGCATGCCTATATTCAGCAAAAACAACAGACGAATCATAGTAGGGGCTTGGGGAAGGGGAATATGCATTCGGACAGCCATCCCAATGGCCATCTTGACCACCACATATATTGCACGTGTTACAGTGTTGCCACGAGTGGTGTCCTCCGCAATTCAGACAAGATTCGCTAAAATATGAGTATCCACCATTTATACCATTTGTATTCCACGATGTCATGTCAATAAGGGTATCCGAAAAAGAAAAAAAAATGAAATGAAAAAGAATTAAAACAAACACTAGGACCAAGTTGTCAGCACTAAGAAAATAAAAATACAGAAAATTAACACTTAAAACAAATTCACCAATTGCCAAGTCTCCCCGACAACGGCGCCAAAAACTTGTTCGGGTGTTTTCTATAGGGTTAAAAACCGACACGCAAGTGCACGTGGTCAAACAAGTAATAAAGTGGCTAAGTAATCCAAGTATCGAACCAAGGAGACTCTGGATAAGTAAAAATTGCTCAAGTATACTATATTCTATCTTACTTCTATATATGCTGACAACAACGTAACCAAAAGTTAAATAATTTTTGTTTATAAAATATGTACTAAAACTATTAACAAATATCTACTTTGAATTGAAACTATGGATATAAGCATGCCAAGATTAAGAACAAGTAATGAACTTGATTATAATCATAATTCGGTTATTCTTCTCTTCCAGTTGCTAGCCAAGAACATTAGCCAAGAGATTAAAACTCTCGTATTTAATCTCACTTAAGAATCATAAACCATCCGTCTACATTTCTGTGATCAAATGCAATTTATGACCTAGCAATACAATTCCGGTTCCTAAATAGACTAATACGGCTTTCAAGTATATTTCTATCAGGAAAGCACATCAAAACTCAATTTTCCCAAATCAAGTTAAGAACAATACCCTATTAATTCACAACTTTCCAATTTCGTGCTCTCTCAAGTGAAATCGGACTTTTTAGATGTACATTAATGTCGGCCACACACTAATGCAGTAGAAACAAGAATTAATAGAACAACATAGAAGAAGAAGATGAAAAACCATATAATTGAATAATCAAAATTCATCACCATTGTTCATAACCTCAGCAAGGAAGAGAATTAGCCACTTATTTGTGGATTAATCATCCTAAAACAAGTGTTAATCATACAAACAATTGATTGAAAGAAGAAAGAAGGAGAGAAAAACCCTGAGCTTTTTCGTCCCTCACTGCTTGTAACCCACGTCCTTGCTCCACCAAGTCTGAATTATGAAAAATACACCTAAGTGTGCTATTTATAGTAGTAGGACTCTTTCCCGGAATAACAAGCAACGTGTCACGGAGTGCATCACGGAGCACGGCCTCCGTGACACGCTACGGACGCGGAAGCCCTCTGGAAAATCACCCGAAACTGGCCCGGGCAGCACCCTGCCGCGTTGGCAGCGTGTCACGCTGCTTGGGCAGCATGTTGGTAGCCCTTGGTCATGGAAGCCACCTACCGTGGCACGTTGCCAACGCGCAGGTGGGCTGTTGTGAGCGGCCTGCCTGCCGTGGCACCTTGTCGACGCGCCGGTGGGCTGTTTTGTGCCTCCTCTTTGCCAACGTTCGCGTGTTGATTCCGTTTCCAAGCCTCTACCTCACCAACTCATGGATTAGTTGCTCAGAAGTCATCACAACCTACAAAACAAAGGCTAATCATGTTGGTTAACACATATCTTTACTTTATCTAAAATTACATGAAAATGTATACAATAATCTTAGATAAACAAGACTAATTTAAGTCGTAAAGCGTATCTCGGGCATATATTTTTGCCCATGATCAACCAGCTCATAGTCTCAGTCTAGGAATTACAACTCTTTTCCTTGTTTACCAGCAGCTTTACTCTTCATTCGAGGATGAATAATCCAAAGCGGGAGATATTTTAACACCCCAAAACTTTCCTAGACCAGACTTAGGCCTTGCAAGAAAATTTATAAGAAATCTAGAAAATCTGCCTCAGAACGACTGAGACAGCGGGTCATGGTCAGCTCTAATGACGCGTTATGTCAGTTGTGGTCAGCCCTGCTTGATCAGTCGAGAACCCATGAGACAAGGAATAATCTGTTGTGAGAAACAACAAGTTTTTCTATCACTCATAGGTTCCCCAGCTCAGAATCCCTTCTCCAGGACCCCCCGACTATACTAATGAGTTTTCATTAGAAACAACGACTCGTTGTACGAGTCATTGGGTGAAACCCCGATAAACCTATTCCAGTGATGACGAGTGGAAATAATGACTCATTGTGTCCCACAATGAGTCATGGTCACCACCCATCGTGTCAAGTTTGAGGTTTTTAGAAATTCTTCCAGCGAACATAACAACTGGACACAATGACCCATTGGGTCCACCAACGAGTCGTTGTGTTACCCATTGTCAAACCTTCTAGGTTTCCTCGTCCAATGACCATGGGAAGAACCAACAACCAGTTGGTTCTACCCACGAGTCATGGTGTTCCTTGTTGCTAGATCCAGTGTCTTCAACCCCAAGCAGTAGGACCAGCGGGAGGTCCCAATGAGTCTTGCTCACAACCAACAACTCATTGAGTGACCCGTTGGGTCCCTGTCGGTCAGTTTAAAGATTTTTACTCTAGGGATATTTTTTTAATTTCCCACCTATTTCGTACCTAAAATACATAAATTTAAGTATTATTTCATAGAACTTAGAGGGATTAAATAGTTTTCCCCCTCATTCCCCACGTAAACTCTCAAAATATCGATCGTAGAAACTCAGACTTTTCCTCTCAAGAAAGAACTAGGGTTCCTCATCAGCTGTAGAAATTCTAACTTTTTTCTTCAGGGATTTCTTATCCAGGTATGTGGTAATTCAACAAGGGAATAGTTCTTCCCTTGTGTCCCCAAAAAATCTTCTCTATTTTTCTCTATCAGTTCAACCCTGTAGATTTGAAATATAGAGAGTTGTCAGACTAATTTCCTTAAGATTTCAAGTGGTATATTTCTCATGATTTTTAACTGCTTATTATTCCCTATTTCTAGCAATTTGTGAAAATTGTATTTTGTGGAATGATTTAGCCATAGTTCTCAGTTCAGTAGAATTTAGAATCTTGCGTGTTGGACTAGTTTCCCTGTAGCTTGATTCTAACAGATTTGAGATCCCCATATTGTTAGTGTATGTGGAAATTTTTGTCAGTTATATACATGTCCAGTCTCAATCAGATTATTACACTCAGTGTTGTCCAAAAATGTCAACTGAATAGTTTGACTATGGTAAATTCTTGAGGTGTCAGGGTGCCTCTCAGTTATCAGTATTAGACTCAGTTATTAGATTTTAGTGGTTCTTTAGGTGGTCACGACACTTCTAGATAAACATCTCTGGCCAGCCTTAGGACCCCAGCTTCAGATTACAGTTTGTTCTTTAGACGGTTATGATGCTTTTAGATAAGCAGCTTTAATCAATCTTAGAACACCAGTTACAGAATTCAGTCTGATAAGAATCTCAGGGTACTTTCGGATACGTATTCCTAACTTAGTCTTGAGCCCCAGTTTAAAGTTATCTGCTTAGTAGTAAGTCTAGGAATATCCAATGCGAGTAGGACTTAGCACCGAGCGGACTGGGGTTCTAGGGCACCGAGGTTCCCAGAACTACGTTGCCACCATATGTTATTTTATTGGCCTCATGGCCCCAGATTGGTGATCACCCAGTTCATGCCTTTATACCCTGGCAAGGTATATTGGCTCCTATCGATGGGGTGTATACATTGGACTCCATGTCTAGCTCACGTGGTTATATGTCAGTTATAAACTCTCCCACTAGTCGGTTATAGACTCTCCTGCTAGTCAAATGGAAAAAATATTGAAAATAATGCTTCAGTTGCAGGACGAGTCGTTGGACGACTCGTGAGGAGACCCCACGAGTCGCCAGGTGGCTCGTAGGAAGGCTTGGATGAAATGAAGGGTTGAGGTCCCCACGGGCGTGGGGCGACTCGTGGTCAGCCACCATGAGTCGTCAGGTTAACCGTGGGGTGAAGTTGAGAAATAAAGGGGAGGATCGACCAGTGTACCTAACAAAAGGTGACCATAGGTCGTGGTCTCGAGGAACGAATTGTTAAGTCCCCCGTTACGAGCCATAAGTGAACTACTATCCAGTATACCTGACGGACGACTTGAGAAATCGTTGCCCGTCTTGACGAGTCGTCAGGTCACCTGTTAGGGTCACCTGACAGTTATTTTCAGCGATTTTAGTAAGGGATTTTCTGTAATTCCTAAATTCTAGGGGCCTACACAACGTCGTTTAAGGCTCATCTTAGTGGGTTTTTAGCAAGGGGAAAACCTATTCTAAGTCATTCTTCCCATGCATGTAAGTTTGAAGGATTGAAGAGGTGATTGAAGGCCAAATCTCAAGGTTACCATAGGAATCTTAGCTTGGGAAATTAGAAGGTATTAGAATTCACCATTCCCAGGTATGTAAGGCTATGAATGGGTGTCCTTTTCACACCCATGCCCAATTTCTAGCAAATTACGATAAATCACCTATGATCAAGTATGGGGTTTTCACCCAATTGCATAATTCTTAAATATATATACATGGGCATGATTAGATTCTATTTATATTGATGATTTGTGAAGCTTGGGAAGATTCTAAATTAGTTTTCAATACAAATCATATTTTTTTCTAAGTTATGAAATCTAAATGCCCATGCATGCAAATTTCATAAAAGAAGTAAATGATGATGAATATATGATGATGAAAGGCATGTTTCTAAAGCTATCCATGATTATGAAGTTGTTCTCAAAATGAATTGAGTAGATCCAAGTATGATAAAGCTTTGGGCAACGCCCATATGTTGATTTGAAATGATGATTTTTCCGAAATAAGCTTACCACATTGTTTGGAGTGAAGCCTCCCAAAATTTTATGATTTCTATCTTGTGGTATGTTGAGTTAAATATTCCTTCATGTAGCTTACCACATGATTTGGAGTAGATGCTCCCACCTATATTTGAGCTTGTGGTATGTTTGAAATAAAGCTTCTCATATGCATAAATTCATAATTTAGATGTATGTCATTATGGAGCTTAATCGAAGGACAATGTTGAGCTTCATTCTGATATGATGTCGATTCTATGCATAATTTCATCTTGAGCTTTGTCAATAGACGATGTTGAGCTTTTTTATATATGATGTAGAGAATTGCATGTTTTTGGGAGAATAGTCTACCACAGAGCGGGCTAAGGGTCGATCACCCTATGCCCAAGAACTAGCACCAACATAGGTTTACACTATTATATTGTTGGGACCTCCCTTGTGAGCTATCCCCGGTCGATTGGCCCTTCAGCTTGATATCGATATCATGGTAGAGTCCTTAGCCCTGATAAGGTTTTGGATGGCTTTGCCCACTTGAGTTTGATACTAAGACCACGTAAGCTCTATCATGGTATGTCAGTTATGTGATGAGTCTCCCACTGTCTATATCATTCAGATTTGCATATTCATTACTCATGATGATTACTTTACGCATGGATGTTCGAAAATCAAGGTTTGACTCATTATTTTACTTTTCAATATAAATGTTATGTTTCAGCTTTGAGTTATTCGAGTCAGTCATGATGTTGTAAAGCTATGCATGGTCACGTTGTGATAAGATTGCGATTTTAGAATTAATGCATGCAACCCATCTACTTGTGCTTGAAAGCTTATGATATGTTATGAAATGTTTTTAAATGATTTACTTTACTAGAGCAGTTTTACTTACCTTGCATACTCGGTACATTCCACGTACTGATTGCATACTTTCTATGTTGTATTATTTTATGATATAGGACCCGACTCACAGCTTTAGCCCCGTTCTCAGACAGCTTTCCGAAGTTAGTATCTTCTCGGATTGGTGAGTCCTCATCCTTCGAGCACTATACTATCATTTTCCTTTATGTATTTCCAGTTTTAGTATTGTTGAGTTAGTTGGGGTCTTGTCCCATCAACTCATCCAGATTAGAGGCTTTTAGACTTATGTATGTGCAGCTTCGGATGTTAGTCTGGTGTGATGTTGAATTAGACATTGGTTGTAGCTTATGTCATGGGTCGACTAGGGTCTCTCGGGGTCCCTTATCCCGTGTATACGATCTGAGCCTCCGTTCAGGTAGCGTCAAAGTTGGTATCAGAGTTATATGTGTCCTAGGGAGTCTGAAAGCCGCATTAGGTAGAGACGTTTTCGTGGGTGTGAAGCGCACCACACCTATGACAAAGAGGCTACTAGACGTTTAGGAAATGTTCCCTTCTTTCATGATCTATGTCGTGCGATGAAAAACCTTTCTATCCTTCTAATTCGTGTTATTCACGATTGTAGAATCATGGCACCTCGAAGGGTGAATGGAAAGAGAAATGGAGGTGGTGTGGGCCACGAGGATGGTAATGGTTATGAGCATCAGCCAGCCCCACCAGTTCAGGAGCCTCAGGCACTAAAGCCAGCCGCTCCTACTGAGTTCCGACTGCCATTCAAATGCTGGAGTAGGAATTGACCGCTCAGGTCAATCAACAGGCCATTGCGCATGCTCCTCAAAACGGCAATGCGGCGGCGACTAGGGTCCGAGACTTCTTGAGAATGAACCCGCCGGAGTTCTTGAGGTCCAAGGTAGATGAGGACCCGTATGACTTCATTGATGAGATTGTCAAGATCACCCAGGTCATGGGGGTGAGTAGTTTTGAGTGGGAAGAGTTGGCCTCCTACCAGTTGAAGGGGGTTGTTCGACTTCTATGGTGACTACACGCAAGTGCACGTGGTCGAACAAGTAGTTAAGTGGCTTAAGTAAGCCAAGTATCGATCCCACACGGACTGAACCAAGGTAATAATTAACTTAAGTGTTAATGAACTATATCTTTAAGAATGCAGACAACCAAATAAATGATATTTTGAGAGTTTGAGTTACTAATTAATAAGAATCTAAGGCAAAATTATAAAGTGAGTCTGAACTATATTAATGAGCATACTGAGGTTAAAATGAATATGCAGGGAATTAATTTATCGGTACAATTCAGTTAATCTTTCCTTCAGTTGCTAGTCAAGAATTATTGCCTATGGATTGAAACTTTCATCTTCTATCCAACTTATGAATCATGAACCTTTAATCTACATTTATGTGATAAAAGAATTTCATGTTCTAGCCATACAAAACTGATTCCTTAATTGACTAATAAGACTTTTAGATATATTTCTATTCTGAATGTAAAGCAATTCTCAATTTTCCCAAACTAAGAAGAGATCATATCCTACCAATTCACAACTTTCCAATTTCTTTCCTTCTCAAAATCAAAATTGGATTTTTTATATATACATTAACATTGGCCAAACATTAATGTAGTAAGAACAAGAATTGATAGAACAACCATTGAAGAAAAGTTGAAAACTAAAATGATCAACAATTACATTCCACTACAATTGTTCTTAACCTCAGCAAGAAGTGAATTTAGCCACTCATTTGTGGATTAAACATCATCAAATGAGTATAAATCATAAAAACAATTGAGATAAAAGAGAAAGAGATAGAGAAGAACCCTAGAATTTTCGTCCCCTCAACTGCTTGTAACCCACGTTCTTGCTCAACCAAGTCAGAATTGTTTAAAATAAAACTTAAGTGTGCTATTTATGCTAGTGAGAATTTTTCCCGGAATAACAAGCAATGTGGCACGGAGTGTATCGCGGAGCACTCCCTCTGTGCCACAAGGTATCGTGGACCCTCTCTGGAATTTGTCTCCTCAGAATTTGCACCTTGGCGTGCCACGACTTGCATCGCGTGGCATTGCCTCCGTGTCAGGGAGGTAATGCGAGGCTTCACTGGAATTGGCCAAAATTAAATCACCTGAGGCAGAATGCCTCCGCGATGGCAGCGTGACACGGCTTCATCATGGAGCCCTTATTTTTGCTGCTCTTCCTTGACCTTTTCCACTCCTTGCTTCCAAGTCAATTTCCGATTTTTACCAACATGTATCTTAGCTTCCCAAAATTCCATTTTACCTGCAAAACAACACTAATCATGTTGGTTAATATACATTCACATTTTAACTACAAATCACATGAGAATGCACAAATAACGATAGATAACAAAGACGAAATGAAGCATTCAAGTATCACTTGGGCATATAATTCTGCCCAAGATCACTTACCCCACACTTAAAACCTTGTTCGTCCTCGAACAATACTCTCACATCTCATACAATTGACACCCACGCATAGCTACTTTGGCTCAACAATTCAAGCTACGGCTATACCGATTATTTAATCTAGCAAATCATCAAGAAAACATGCATGGTCTCATCAATACCATGACATACCCCACATTAAGACCTCCTAGACTCAAGAATCGACTCTTGATCTCGGCAAACTCATGCAAATCAACTAATCAAGACATCCGACATGAAATTTAATCTCTCGTCAAACATGTGCCCTCACAATACAAGAGAATCTCCCCATTTGCAATCATACGATTTCCAAAGCATTACATGTAGGGGTATATGAACACGATTTCTCTCTCTCTCCCAAAGAATTCACATGCATCATGTCATGAACCATAGGCTTGCCTCTAGTGTACTACTCCACTAATATAAGGACGTGTGATGTAAGATCACGTAGGACTTAACGGGTTGTAATGTAAGCTAAGGAACTAGTAAATATTGGGCTGACCAATAATAGCAACTAGCTTCCTTAAGCGCATTTCAATACATCCCTCCATCATTATTGGCATTGTTTCTTCCTTCATCCTCTCATTCTTGAAATTTTTTCTTTGTTTTTGTTCCCATTTCTTTAAGCACACTCGACTTAATAACTAAGATTAGTCATACATCTTTATTCTATTTAATTTCAGCAAGTGCACCTTTGACCTTTTCTTTAACTTTCACCACTTCCGCTTTTCCTTTCTTTTCACAATTCTCACTCCTTTACATTGTGGGAAAATTGTTTTTCTTGAGCGCTTAAGAGTTTTGGATCAAATTCAAGGCAAATGAAAAGAAGGGATTAAGCTCGCTTTGTACCTCTTCAAAGAAAGAAAAAAATAGGCTAAAGGCTCAATGGGGCTAACTAGGATGTACATTCAAGGTAGGTATGATAATGAAAAACTTTCGGTTTAATCAAAGAAATGCCTACATCCTTTCCTACAATACACATCCTTCATTTCGTTTCATACACACACCAGACAACTTCTAGACACTTCACAATAGCATGGAATAATCGAAAACTCACCTCACACTCATTGCACATACTCAACTCAAGACATATTCACAGACTCTTCAATCAGCTAACTACAAGAATTCAATATTAAGCCCGATCACACCGAATCGAACTTTATGGCCTAGGTATCTCAACGTGTTTATGCATTTGCATGCTTTCATACGAATCACCTTTGGACTTAATATCATGTACAACACGTAACGAGAATTCCGAACCACGAAGTAGCGACACGTTTGGGAAACAAACAAAAGAAAGAAAATAAAGAAGAACTACTCCTATCGACTACATTTACGTTAAGACGGTCATCATCCATCCATCATAGGGAACGGTCACTAATTACGACTTCGGTTCAATGGGACTATTTTCGGTAAAAGCACTGAAAACAAAGGCCGAGAAACCCAAAAAGAAATTTAACGAAAAATTTTAAAAATTTTGATAATTTCGATAGAGAACAAAAATATTTACACAACAACAATTCAACAACAACTCACACAACACACAACAGCTTAACATTCATTACAACACCACTTAATTACAAAACACATCACAAAGAGTCACAGGGTCACATTTTTCACAGGCACAACAACACAACACATCCACATAAACAAAAACAACAACGAAACAGCTAGCACCTAACTACTCCCACCCCACAATTAAACCGAACACTGTCCCCAGTGTTCACAAAATTCAACATATCATAAAGGTGGGTGGTGAAACTCCCTGATCAATTGAAGTATTCCACTTCTTCATCAGGTGTCGTTGCCTCATCTCCCATATCTGAATCGCCCCCTCTGTCCTCATCTGACTCAACATCTGAGTCCTCACGGCGGGTCTCCTCATCAGTGGGGACATCATCATCTACAGGTTCCATAAAAGCTGGCCCCACTCGGCATAGAGCTCGGGCATCCTCGCCAAAGGGGTAATCTAAGTCGAGCTGCTACAGCTCATCTTTTATTGCTGGCCTCCCGCCTATACACAACTGCAACATCTGCATTCTATATATGCGGGCCATATACTGATCATCCCGAGCATGTCGCTCGGCTAGTGTGAGAACAGGCCTATGAGTAGTGTCAGGTGCCTTGGTTTTGGTAACATCTAAGGCACGCCTGTCAATCTGTGGGATGTAATCTAGGGCCTCCTCCTTGATATTATGGCCCCTCAGGAATGTGGTAAGCAAACCACCGAACTCGTACCTGTGCCCTTGATGCAAGCGGGCTCTCTTCATGGCGGAGATGATCACTACCCCAACATTTATCTCAAGCCCTTTCATCAGGGCATACACCAAGCACACTCGATCCCGGGTGACATCTGTCATGTGCAACCCCAGGATCAGGCAGGAACACACAGTTTTTAGCTAGATCCTGGCTTCCCTATTCATTTGAGAGTAGGGCAGTGTCTGATGGTAGCCCCTCTCTTTGTGCCTGCTCCACCGTGCTGTTGAACGGGCTCCACATAGAGTGCGTCTGATGTCCGCATAAGGTGGAGTTATGTTCAGCTACCGGAGTACATGGGCGTCTATGTCCCGCGCCCCCAATATAGCATTCAAGTGATGGGGCTCAAACGTGACAACCTGCCCTCTTATCTTGAAAGTGTGACTACAGAGGGTCGGGTTCCAGTTGGCATAGAACTCCCAAATCAGATGGAGATTGCACTCCTTGGGCTCTTCGAAGATAAAGTTAAGCCCGGCAGTGTCAATCCGATGCACAATTCTCGGGAATTCCTGTGCCAGCGGCTCCCTTGCTATATGCTCTTCCGGGAAGTATTTGGTTTCTTTGTGTTTTGCATACCATTTCTTCCCTTCATCAGTCACCCATCGGTATTGTCGGCGTTGGCCTCACAAAACCGCTGGTGCTGCTGGAACAGTTGTTCCCAACCTTATTCTTTTTCTGCCGGCGCCCGATGTGGATGCACCCTTTCCCTTGTCTTGTCTGCCCGACATTGTTCCTGCACATATAACCATACAATCCCAATGTTATTCAAATCATAACTAGCTACGACTAAGGTTGGGTTTAATTTAATCACCCAACACTTAGTCTTTACCCGCAATTAAACAAATTCAGCAAGACATTCATGATTTCACAATCTTTATATTCAACATTCTTAGTGCCTTCATATAATTCGATGGAATAATTACTATGTACTACTCAGACTTCGTACAACGAATATGTCACGCCCCGCCTTGGGGGGTATGACTGGCACCTGGTGCCCTAGTAGGACCTAGACTGCTATCTGGTGAGCCTAAGTACATCTGGTGCCTGGCTGGCTCTAACTCAAATTTCTGGAAACAAAGGGCTATATAACGGCTGTAAACACAGCCCCCGGCCCATTGGCCTATAGCCACCTGTACTTGTAATGACATCTAACCAGAAACATACTACTATAGAGGAACCTATGCGGGCCGACAAGGCCACCATGCTGTCTAGTTTCCTGTAACTCAACAATAACATGCTAACTAATTACGTGACCGGCAAGGTCACCACTACTGACTGATTATGGCCACACACGGCCAATAGGAACAGAAATAACAAATAACTATAACAAGCTGCACAGCCTCACACGACCGGCTCGACTGACCACAGGGAAATATATACAGACTGCAAGCCTCTAGGAATAACAATAGAAATGATCGGGACAGGGCCCCGACCTACCGTACCGCACAACAAAAGAAAACGAAATACACCTCTGGAATTCAGACTCCGGATGACAGGAGCTGAATACTCAATAGCTGGCTGGAATCACGAGGGATCGCCTCCTCGTCTATGAGTACCTGCAGGCAAGTAATGCAGCGCCCCACTGGGCGTCAGTACCACTGGTACTGAGTATGCAAAGCAACTGAAATAGTACAACTGAAAACAACTGAATATAGATAGCGTATCTAGCATTTCTGTATAGCAGGAGATAACTGAATCTGAAGAAGCTGGTATAAACTAAATCAAACTTTCTGTACTGATAAGGCAGAGGCGTACCTGTAGACGCGATGGCCTGCTGTCTAGTAGCTAGTATATAATATATAAAGCACATAAATAGATATACAAGTAGCAAGCAAGAGCCAATACCAACCCCCATAAGCCGGATGGCGCCAAACAAGCAAACAATCTATATACCCCTACCCGGGTCAAAACCAACCAAAAATAAGTCACTCCACTCATCTGATAACTGTGAGCTCCTCCTACCGGCCCCCTTGGGTACGTAGCTCAGGCCTTGACCTCTGACAATAAACTGTGTCTGAGTCCGAAGACTCCTGCCTCTGGGCGCAAGTGCACACGGGGTAGTCTGCTGCTGTATTTGTAACTGAAACTGCCCCTGGGTGCAAGCACGCAACAGGGTAATTTTATAAAAATCTGTATCTGGAACTGCCCCCGGCCACAAGCGCACACAGAGTGTTCTGCCCCTGTAAACAGGGTGGACTGGCTCTGCGCAGAGTAAACTGAACTACCCCTGCAAGCAGGGTGGTCTGGACCGTATTATCATGGTGGTCGGCCATCATCGTCCTCTAGGCGGACGGCATCGCCCAGCTGGTGGCGGTATCTGAATCTGGTATCGACACAGCTATAACCCAGGGGCGGTGGGGATGCTAAAGGGGTGCCCACATGCCACATCGAGTCTCAACAAACAAATAGCACATAGAAATAGCAAGCATGTATAACTGAAAAGACTGTCTGGAATCTAACTTCTTATTCTGATCTGTTTCTATAGCGAACTGATTCTTTACTGACTATACTGATTCTGTACTCTCTATTTAACTGTATGGCTAATCTGTAGCAAGATACTATCTGTCTGAATGGCTAATCTGTAGCCAAAACTATCTGTCTATCTGATCTTTCTTTACTGACTGTTATTATGAAAATCTGTTCCTTTTTATTCTACAACATGCTTGCTATTCAAATAATAGGTTGTACTGAATCTGAACTACTAACTTGCCCTTGGGCACATGCTTTTCTAACTTTCAAACTGAATATGATATCACAATGCGAACTAGGTTTACTGAACTTGCACAATACTTACATTCAACTTCCGGGAATTCTACTACGGAGTTTATGGTACTATACAAGGCTAAAGCTACTAACTTGCCGAAAGAACTAGCTTTACATACCTTAACCTCGAGTTATCCGTCTGTCGGACGAGGCTCGGTCAATACTCCAGCTATTTCTCCCAACTGCATTCATGTATACGCTAATTAATACTAAATATAGCTTTATTCTAAAGAACGACGTCACTTTCGATATAATTGTAGCCTAAACTTAGGCTTATCGAAAGACGGTCGAAAACTCGCTATTTTTCAGAAGTCCAGAAGGGAGAAGTATTCACTTCACAGCTAGGAGCACATAGACACTAGTTTGGAGCAATTCTACTTACCTTAGCTCGGTAGCTCGATGATTCGTCGGCCGTATTTCGCGAAACAAAATTCGGAGGAATGCTCCTTGCTGCTAAATACCTCGGTACCTGAGGTTAATTTGAATTTGGACCGCATTTGGCGGCGTAATCGAGCGACAATTTATCCATATCCTTTGCCCCCTCTGTTTTCTCTCACGTTTTTGGAAAATATAATGAACATACTAAATTAAAACCGAAGTGGGGGCATAAATATAATTGGCACTATAAAACGCATTCATAGAATGCGATTTATAAGTCGCATTTCTGAAATGCGATTTATAAGTCGCATTTTGGCTTGCGACGCGCTGACTTGGCGCTTGTCCGATCTTTCCCCGGGCCTTTTTCTAGCATGTATGACTTCCAAATATGCTCTACCAATGCACGAATAGGCCATCTAGGTGCCGGGAATCCTACGGGGTATAACATTCTCCCCCCCTTAAGAACATTCGTCCTCGAATGTAAACTTCTATCTAGAGGACTACTCAATTAGCTTAACTTGTTCTTAGGAAAATTTCGGCAGAGTTTCCCCTGTAATCTGGACTATCCCAAAATTCTGAAACACAGAAAAGTCCAATATAGGTACTCCACACGATACTATAAGATTCATTCGATAATTAAACATCAATCTTTCTCACTTATATATAAACAACTGTAAGGTACTGCATAGGTAACAATACTGACATACCTGTCGCCTAGCTAGGCCTGGAATAAGTGAGGATATCTAGCTTTCATATCTTCATCCGCTTCCCACGTCATCTCTTCTTGGTTCCTGTTACGCCACAATACTTTGACAGACATAATATCCTTAGTTCTCAATCTACGAATCTGTCTGTCTAAGATGGCTACCAGAACCTCTTCGTAGGCCAGCTCTTCTGTAACCTGGATATCCTGGACTGGGACTGTTCTGGATGGGTCTCCTATGCATTTTCTCATCATAGACACATGAAAGACGGGATGAACAGACTCTAGCTCTGGAGGCAAGTTCAACTCATATGCTACTCGGCCTATCCTCCGACGAATCTGATAAGGCCCAACAAATCTTGGACTGAGCTTACCTTTCTTGCCGAATCTCATCACCCCTTTCATCAGTGATGCTTTTAAAAATACCCAGTTGTTCACCTCGAATTTCAGGTTTCTGCGCCGCACATCTGCATATGACTTCTGGTGGCTCTGTGCAGTCAGTAAGCGTTCTCTGATAAGTTTTACCTTCTCCTCTGACTGCTGAATAATGTCTGGCCCAATCAATGCTGATTTTCCTATTTCAAACCAGCCAATTGGCGATCTGCATTTTCGCCCGTATAAAGCCTCGAAAGGCGCCATATGGATAGCTGAGTGATAGCTATTATTATAAGCAAACTTGATTAGGGGCAAATGCTCAACCCAGCTACCACCGAAATCTAACACACACGCTCACAACATATCTTCGAGCGTCTGAATTGTGCGTTCCGCCTGTCCATCTGTCTGAGGGTGGAATGCTGTGCTCAAATTAATCTGCGTTCCCAGACCTTTCTGAAATGACTGCCAGAATCTAGCCGTAAACTGTGCTCCTCTGTCTGAAATAATGGATACTGGTACTCCGTGCAACCTGACTATTTCTCGGATATACAACTCTGCATAATCTGGCCAAGAAAGTAGTTTCCACTGGCAGGAAATGAGCTGATTCGGTCAATCTGTCAACTATCACCCATATAGAGTCATGTCCATGTTTAGTACGGGGTAATCCTGCCACAAAATCCATATTTACTGCTTCCCACTTCCAGAGAGGCACAACTATGTCCTGAGTCAAACCGCCTGGTTTCTGATGTTCTGCTTTCACCTGTTGTCAGTTAGGACACCGGGCTACAAATTCAGCAATTTCCTTTTTTTTATCTAGCCACCAGTAGTTTTCTTTGATATCATGGTACATTTTTTGTCGTGCCAGGGTGGAGAAAATAGTTGCTGGCGCAGTGCACCTCGTTCATGATCTGATGGCGGAGGCCTGAAACATCTGGAACATATAGACGTCCTTTACAACGCAGCACTCCATCCTCTGTTACCTGGAAATCTGGCACTTTCCCCTGTTAACCAGGTCAGGATTCTTATACTACCATTCTTTTTTTTTCCTTCACAACTGATGACGACACGGCGGTGTTCTAGATTACCGCTCTGTTGTCCTTCATTTCTATTACACGAACGGCTAAATTGACCAATTGATGTATCTCTCTGACCAACTTCCGTTGCTTGGGTTGCAAATACGCCACACTCCTAATAGATCTATAGCTAAGAGCATTTGCTGCTCCATTATCTCTTCTTGATTGATATAACATATTCATACTTAGAGAGCTCGGCATATAATTGACGGTCATACTGGCTTGTCTTGCCGAAGAGATCGACAGGTAGTTTACAGGCGTAGCTAGAGCTTATCTGGCCTTCCGGCCACATGCTAAGGCTACTTGTTGCTGTGATAACCTGAACGACCGTCTGCGCACCTTGTGCCTTTATTTGATCAGAGGATCCTGATATTGATCATGACCTCTAATGATCTGGCTGCATAACCTTAAATAACTGAATAGTCGGGTTGAATGACCCGAATGTGGCAGTAGTCTAACAATGCTCTAACTATTTTACTTGAGTACTTATAGTTCATGCATAACTGCAGACTTGTGGGCATCTAATTGCTTTGTTATTTTGCTTGAACCACTGTAAGGCTGGGCTTAATCAAACTTACTCCCAGACGATCAATCTCTGGATCTTCACGGGGAGTCTACTGATCTCCTGGTCTTAATAAACACTATGCTAGCAGGGTACTATCAATTTCTTACACCTTGTGTGTATCCACGTGGATTTATACTGCTATTCTGGGGAATTCTCGGTCTTATGAGCTATTCTGTAAATACTGGCCTTCTGCTAGGGCTCTATATCTGAATATCTTACGAGAACCAGCTGAAGTACTAGTCTGTCACTGACTGCTGATGTGGACCCCTTTCTTAGGGTGCCCACGGGCTTGTCTGACTTGCGGGGTATTCCTTGTAATAACTGCTAGGTTGACTAAGGTCGACTCTCACCTACAAGGCTGGGAAAACGATGTATGGCCACTTAACATACTGGAACAATTCTAGTATTGCTAATCTCTGAAGTATACCTATTCAGTCTCTAATTCTGGTTCTGGCACATGCGCTAGTGTTATTGATCTTTAGAGATGCTTCCCTGCTAATACAGGCGCCAGCTGGTCGCAGACCGTCTAACTGCGCCCTTATCATCTAATTATCTGATTCAGGTTACTAACTCTTATAAGCTTCTAAAACCTAGATCTGGAAACAACATATAAGTCTATTAACTTAATAACTAAGAGCTGAGACAGTTTCTATGGATTCATACGTAAATCACACTTAACTTGCCCCTACTTTTCGCTTTTCTCTTTTTCTTCTCTCTCTTTTCTCTTTTTATTTTTGGCAAGGGGTCCTGCAATGCAATTTGTATATACTTCCCAGCACTAATATGCATCTGTGTGATTGTAACCCCTATTAGCAGCTGCTCACAACATATTTATTATCTGCACAGATATATATTGATAAATACGTACAATACATACTGAATTCTGTAGTGATACATAATCTCTGACACACTTTGCTAAATTTCATATTGTACATGATATACTCCTTCTATGGTCTAATAATACCTCCTGCCTTCTCTTAAAATTTCATTGTATTGTCACCCCATTCTGAAAGTAACAAACATAAACACTTTAGTTATTGTCTGCTGTTTGAAATTCCGCCACTCTTGCGATGTGGGGTCAACGTTCGAATCTTGTGGCCTTACTTGGCATATATTGAGAGCCCATGACTGTCTGCTGGGCCTTATCTCTAGGCCACACTAGATTAAATTCGTTGTATCGGTAATTTCTTAACTTCTCCATAAGCGAACATACTGCAGCATTCTGGACCACAATCTTACTGTCAGCCCGAGGCTTAATACTTAATACGATATTCTATCAATCCGGGGGTAATCCTGATTTCCCCACAAAATCTGACATTCCTGCTTCTCCCCCTCATCTTGCTTAAGCTGAACTCTGGGTTAAAGGTACTGCTCAGACAGACGATTATGGAGCAACAAAATCCACCGGTTGTAAGGGCGGTGTTAGTGCCCGAAGAAGCAGCAGCAAGGCCGGTTCGCGAGGTGGCAATCCCACATGCCAATAATGTTACATCCAGTATCTGCAAACCAGAGCCTGGAGGGAGATTTGAACTCAAGCAAAATATGGTGCAATTGTTGCACACAAGCGGGCAATTTACCGGTCTCCCTCATGAAGACCCACAACAGCATCTCCAAAACTTTTTGGAGATAAGTGACACTTATATACCCGCTGGAGTGTCACCTGATTATGTTCGGCTTACATTATTTCCTTTCTCATTACTCGGAGAAGCCAAGAGGTGGTTGAAAGCTGAGCCACCAAATTCTATTTCAACGTGGGATGATCTAGCACGGAAGTTCTTGATAAGGTTTTTTCCCTCTGGTAAAACAGCAAGACTTAGAAGTCAAATTCTAAGTTTCAAACAGAGGGAGGGAGAAAATTTATATCAAGCCTGGGAGAGATTTAAATCCATGTTGCGGGACTGTCCTCATCATCATCAGTCCAATGAGGTGTTGGTGCACACATTTATTGAGGGTTTGGAACCCCACACCAAAATATTGCTAGATTCAGCAGTTGGAGGGCAAGCGCTGGAAAAGACTTATGAGGAGCTGTATACCTTGCTAAACCGGATTTCACAGGGCAATCCAGAATGGAATGCTGATTCATCACGAGGTGGGACAAGGAAAGCAGCAGGAGTGCTTGAAGTGGATGGGTTTACAGCTAACGCTGCACAGATAGCTGCCTTGCAAAATCAATTAAACAACCACTTCAGCAACATGACTTTGAACCAGCCTTCAGCTCCAGTTAATGCAGTCCAGCAATTGTGGTGTGAAGTGTGTGGAAGTAGTGAGCACTCAGTTGAGTGCTGTGGAGCCAATCCTGACTCGGTAAACTTTGTGGGTAATGCACAAAGAAATCACCAGCAGTATGGTAGTAGATACAATTCAAATTGGAGGAGTCATCCTAACTTCTCATGGGGTAGCAAAAACCATCAAGGCCAAAGTTCGGGTCAGGGTGTGCAAAGGAATCAAGGAGGGCAACAGAACTACCAATCTCAATTCAGAAATAACAATGCACCTCCTCCACCACCATCACCCAGCATTGAGGAGATGTTCAAGAGCATGATAGCTAACCAAGCTCAATTGAAGGCTGACTATGTGAAATTTGCAGCCGAAGTGAAAAAAAATCAGTTAGCTACCAAGGCTCTTGAGTATCAATTTGGCCAATTTGCTAGTGCCCAAAATACAAGGCCTAGAGGAGGACTGCCAAGCGACACGGGTCTGAATCCCAAGCAGGTAAATGAAGTGACCACAAGGAGTGGTTTGCAGCTGAAGGAGGTGGAACCAGAAAGACCACCTCAACATTCGGGAGCAGCAGAAGTTGAGGGGGAGCAAAGTTCGAAAAGGGGGAAGACCAAAGAAGCTGAATCAGAAAGACCTCTACCCCCGTTCCCTCAACGACTCAAGAAACACAAAGAGGAGGCGTGTTTCAAGAAATTCATGGAGGTGCTTAAATAGGTACATGTTAACTTACCTCTTGTTGATGTCTTGCAGGGAGTGCCTAAATATGCCAAGTACATAAAGGAAATTGTGGCCAACAAAAGTCGGTTGACTGAGTATGCTACGGTGGCTTTAACGGAGGAGTGCACTTCCCGGATCCAAAATAGACTGCCCACAAAGCTAAAAGACCCTAGAAGTTTTACTATCCAGCTTACTATTAGGCAGAGCATCCGAGCTCGTGGATTGTGTGACCTGGGGGCGAGCATAAATTTGATGCCATCTTCGGTATTCAGAAAGTTGGGTTTAGGGAGTCCTAGACCCACAATGGTAATATTGCAGTTGGCGGATCGATCCTTAGCTAGGCCGGATGGCATTGTTGAGGATGTTCTAGTGCAAGTTGGCTCCCTAATTTTTTCGGTAGATTTTGTCGTGCTGGATTTTGAACCAGACACGGAAGTCCCATTTATTTTGGGACGACCCTTCTTGGCAACCGGGAAAGCATTAATCGACGTAGCTGCAGGGCAACTGACAATGCGAGCACACGACAAGGTAGAGGTGTTCGATGTGTATAAAGCACCCAAGCTCCCGATGGTGCATGAAGAACTCTCGGTGATCAATGTGATTGATCATGGTAATGCTAAGCAGATGAAGCATGCCCGAGAGTTAATGGGAAGACCACCGGATAGGTGTAAGCACTACTGGGGGGAGGACAGTGATCGAGAGAAATTATCCATCACCCTAGCGGACAATTGAGCTTAAATGACGTCGAGCCGCGACGGTAAACCAGGTGCTGCATGGGAGGCAACCCGTGAAAAATTTTTTTTCTTTCATTTTGCAAAGTGTAAATAGATTTTTCTTTTTCTTTTTCTTGATTTAGTACAAAATTTTTTGTTTTAGTTAGTATTTTTTATTTTTAGTGAGGTGAAACCTATTATTCTAACCAATTTTATTTAGTGAGATGATTTTCAGGTCAAATGGAGAAAAATGTGCACGGAATCGTGAAGGAAAAGTCGAGGTATGAAAAATTAATAAAATGTAGAAGACAGTGAGCTGGGGCGATAGCTCCATGTCACGGAGGCAGTGCTCCGCGTTACCCTCCGTGACACGTTGAGGTATAACCCGAAAAATTTTAAAAAAATTTCCAGTATGCTGTCGCGATGGCTCCGTGTCACGGACGCAGTGCTCCGCGATGCACTCCGTGACATGTTGCCTTGTATATCGCGACGGGTCACACCGGGTTGCCGGGTGACCCGCATGTTTTTCTACCTTTTAAACCCCGAATTCTTCCCTTTTCCCCTCATTTTCGATTTCCTCCGCGACCAAACATCCCAAAATCCCTCTCCCATCAACGTGCCACGGCTTAAGGCAACAATTTACCGAGTTTTCTTCGATTCTTCAACTACAAGGAATGTTTTCCGATTCCCTCTCAAGTTTTTGTCGATTTACTTTGATTTTAAGCATGGGAGGTGAACTAAATCGCCCTAAGTCGAAATTAAGCATGAATTCAAATTATTTGTTAATTGATAAATGTTCGGAATGTCATTATGATTGTTTGAACTTGTCGATTGCATAAATTAGTCGAATTTGATTGCGAAAATCAATTCTAGCGCTTGTTGTTGAATGTGAAGTTAGAAATGTGTTGAAAGTGTGAATTGTATGCCGGGTTGTACGTGTTGAATGAGATGAGTCGTTGTAAAAAGTGTTAGGATGTTATTAGACGATGAATTCTCGGGGTTTGGGGGAATTGTTGAAATTTGTTCGAATTGGGTTGGTTGGATAGGTTAATGTATATAAATTTTTGTTGTTATTTTTGTTTCTTTGTTTTGCGTTTCTAAGTGCGAGGGTTAAAATGTTTACAATGGTAGTGATTGTGATTAGCTGTACGAAGTCTGAGTAGTACGCACAAGTTATACCGTCGAATTTTTCTTTTTGAACGCATGAAGCATGATTGTATAGCTGGTTGTTTGATGTAAATAAAGTTATTCTTGTCGTATTGTTATAACTGTAGCTAAGGACTAAGTGTGGGGTAACTTAGCATAACCCGACCTTAGCCGAAGTTAATATTTATTTAGCTTAACATTGAACTTGTTTACTTGGGTTGACAGGTAAAATGGCAAGCCGGCAAGATAAAGGGAAAGGTGCATCAACTTCAGGCACCGGAAGGAAGAGACTCAAACTGGGCACAACAGTCCCAGCTGCACCGACAGTTCCACGCGGCCAGCGCCGCCAATATGGAACAAGATGGGTGACTGACGAGGGGAAAAAGTGGTACGCGAAGCACAAAGAGAACAAATATTTCCCCGAGGAGCATATAGCACGGGAGCCTTTGGCACAGGAGTTCCCCAAAATGGTTCACCGAATCGAGGCTGCTGGGCTAAATTTCATATTCGAAGAGCCCAAAGAATGCAACCTGCACCTGGTTCGGGAGTTCTATGCTAACTGGAACCCGTCAATCCGAAGCCACACCATCAAAATCAAAGGGCAGATAGTCACTCTGGAGCCCCACCAGCTCAATGCCATCAAAGGAGCGTGGGACACAGACGCCCACGTCCTCAGACAACTGAACATTACCCCACCGTATGCTGACATCAGACGCACACTGTGTGGGGCCCGATCTACAGCTAAATGGAGCAGACACAAGGAAAGGGGCTACCATCAGACTCTGCCATATTCTCAGATGAATAGGGAAGCCCGTATTTGGCTGAAGATAGTCTGCTCTTGCCTCATCCCGAGGGTACATATGACTGATGTAACCCGGGATCGTGTTTGCCTGGTGTACGCCCTGATGAAAGGGCTGGAGATAAATGTTGGGGCAGTTATTATATCCTCCATGAAGAGAGCCCGACTGCACCAGGGGCACAGGTATGGGTTCGGTGGACTACTCACCACCTTTCTCTGGGGCCTCGATGTTGAGGAGAAGGCCCTCGATTATATCTCGCAGTTGGAGCGGCGGGCCTTGGATGTGACTAAAACTAAGGCTCCCGACACCACCCACGGGCCAGTGCTGACACTTGGCGAGCGACAAGCTCATGATGACCAGTATATGGTGCGGATGTATGGGATGCAGATGCTCCAGCTCAGGATAGGTGGGAGGCCGGCGACGGTTGAGGAGCTATGGCAGCTCGAGCTAGATTACCCGTTTGGCGAAAACGCTTGGGCTCTATGCCGAGTAGGGCCAGACTTTGTAGAGCCCACTGATGATGACGTCCCCACGGACGAGGAGACACATCGGGAGGACTCCGATGATGACGACGGAGGCGACTCGGACATGGGAGATGAGGCAGCAGCACCTGATGAAGAAGTGGAATACTTTGACTGATCAAGGAGTTCCACCACCCGATTATGTGCTATTTAATTTTTGTGAACACTGGGGACAGTGTTCGGATTAAGTGTGGGGTGGGAGTAGTTAGGTGCTGGGCTGGGCTATTTTGTTTGTATGTTCTCCTCTGTCATTTTGTATGTTGTGTTTCCCTGTGTTTGTGAATTTTCAAACTGTTCTGTATGTGTAAATATTTGTGGAATTGATGTGTGTTGTTGAATGTTGCCAGCTAATTCTGTAAATATTTTAATTATCGAAATGACCGATATTTTTAAAAAAATTTTTGATGTTCATATTTAAAATATTTTGTAAATCATTTTTTTATCAAAATGATCGATATTTTGCATTTTTTTTAATTTTAGGTTTCTCGGCGTTTTTTTCGGTTCTTTTACCGAGAATGGTCCCATTGAACCGAAGTCATAGTTAGTGACCGTTCCCTATGATGGATGGATGACGACCGTCTTAAGGGAAATGTAGTCGGTAGGAGTAGTTTATTTTAATTAATTTTCAATTTTTTTTCTTGGTGGGTTGCATCCCGAAACCTGTAGATACTATATGGTTGCGAAAGTTTGGTTGCGTGTTGTACATAATATTCAAAATGCAAAGGTGATTCGTATGAAAGCATGCAATTTTATAAATATGCTGAGATACCTAGGCTGTAGAGTTCGATTCAGTGTGATTGAGGCTTAATGTTTGAATTCATGTAATTAGCTGATTGAAGAGTCTGTGAATACATCTTGAATCGAGCATGTGCATAAAGTGTGAAGTGAGGTGTTGTTATTCCATGCTATTGTGAAGTGTCTAGAACTTGCCTGGTGTGTGTACAAAACGAAATGAAGGAGGTGTATTGTAGGAAAGGATGTAGGCATTTCTTTGTTTTAACCGAGAGTTTCTATTTCTTTTTCTTTTCATACTCCCCCTTTCTGTGATTGTATACCCTAGTCAGCCCTTTGAGCCTTTAGCCGATTATTTCTTTATTTTGTCCAAAAAGTGTAAACCGAGCTTAATTCTTTCTTTTCATTAGCCGTAAAGTCTATACAAAACTCTTAAGCGCTTAAGAAGAGAGAATAATGTTCCCAAAGTGTCAAAGAGTGAGAATGGTGAAAAGAAGGAAAGCAGAGTGATGAAAGGAAAGAAAAGGGTGAAGGTGCACTTGCTATATAAATAAATGATAATGAAGGTGCATGAATAACCTTTGTTATTGTGTCAAGTGTGCTTAATGAAATGGGCCATACTAAAGTAAATCATCAAGAATGGGATGATGTAAAAAAGAAAAGAAAAGAGAGAAACAATGTCCATGAGTTGATGGGAATGTGTTGAAAAGGCGCTTAAGGATGCTAGTGGTTATTATTGGCTAATCCAATATTTACTAGTTCCATAGCTTCCATTACAACCCATTAAAGTCCTACGTGATCTTACATTGCATTTCTTTATATTAGTGGAGTAATACACTAAGGGCAAGCTTATGGGTCATGACATGATGCATGTGAATTCTTTTGGGAGAGAGAGTGAAATTGCTTTTACATGCCCCTACTTGAATGTTTGTGTGTCACATGAGCAAAAAGGGGAAGATTCTCTTGAGTTGTGAGGGCACATGCTTGATGAAAGATTGATTTTCGTGTCGGATATCTTGATTAGCTTATTTGCATGAGTTTGCCGATATCGAGAGTCGATTCTTAAAGTCTAGGAAGTCTTAATGTATTGAAGGTCATTGCAGTGATAAGACCATGCATGTTTTCTTGATGATTTGCAATATTGAATGATCGGTATGACCGTAGCTTAAATTGTCGTACCATAGTAGCAAGGTTGGGATGTAAATTGCATGAATTGTATGTGTGTTGTTCGAGGACGAACAAGGATTTAAGTGTGGGGTAAGTGATCTTGGGCAGATTTATATGCCCAAGTGATACTCAAAAGTATCATTTGCGCCTTGTTTATCTAGCAATGTGTATATACTTTCATGTAATTGGTAATAAAATGTGAATTTATACTAACCAACATGATTAGCATTGTTTTGTAGGTAAAATGTGATTTCGGGAAGCTAAAATGCATGTTGGATGATATCGGAGTTGGACTTGGATGCGAGCAAGGAAAAAGGCATAGGACTGCACGAATTAAAGGGGCTCCGCGATGGAGCCGTGTCACGCTACCATCGCGGAGGCATTCTACCTGGAGGGTGAAAATTCATCCAATTTCCAATGGAGGTTCGCGTCTGCTCCGTGGCACGGTGGCTAGCCTCCGCGTTGCACGCCGTGCCACGTTGGTGTTTAATTTCCCGGACCCCCAGTTCCAGTGAGGGTCCGCGTTCATGGCGTGTCACGGAGGCAGTGCTCCGCGATGCACTCCGTGACACATTGCTCATTATTCCGGGAAAAATTCCCACTAGTATAAATAGAACACTTAAGTGTATTTTTCATAATTCAGACTTGGTGGAGCAAGGACGTGGGTTACAGGCAGTTGAGGGACAAAAAGTTCAGGGTTTTTTCTCTCTTTCTTTCTTCTCTAATTCAATTATTTGTATGATTAACACTCGTTTTATGATGATTAATCCACAAATGAGTGGCTAATTCCCTTCCTTGCTGAGGTTATGAACGCTTGTGATGAATTTTGATTATTGATTATATGGTTTTTCATCTTTTTCTTCCATGTTGTTCTATTAATTCTTGTTCTTACTGCATTGGTGTGTGGCCTACATTAATGTACATCTAAAAAGTCTGATTTCACTCGAGAGAGCACGAAATTGGAAAGTTGTGAATTAATAGGATATTGTTCTTAACTTGATTTGGGAAACTTGAGTTTTGATGTGCATTCAGGATAGAAATATACCTGAAAGTTGTATTAGTCAATTTAGGAACCGGAATTGTATGGCTAGAACATGAATTGCATTTGATCACAGAAATGTAGATGGATGGTTCATGATTCTTAAGTGAGATTAAATACGAGAGTTTTAATCTCTTGGCAAATGTTCTTGGCTAGCATCTGGAAGAAAAGATTAACCAATTTATGATGATAATCAGTTTCATTACATGTTCTTCAACCTCAGCATGCTTTTATCCATAGTCCAAATTCAAAGTAGATAATTGTTCGTAGTTTTAGTATAAAATTTATAAAACAAATTATTCAATTTTTGGTTATTTAGTTGTCAGCATATTTAGAAGTAAAAATATAGTATACTTGAGCAAATTGCACTTAACCCAAGTCTCTGTGGGATCGATACTTGGCTTACTAAAGCCACTTACTACTTGTTCGACCACGTGCACTTGCGTGTCAATTTTATAACCCCAAAACCACCCGAGCAGATACTAGAGCTTCTTCATAAGCTAACTCCTCAGTGATTTGGATGTCTTCGACTGGGACAATCCGGGAGGGATCTCCTATACACTTCCTCAGCATTGATACGTGAAAAACTGTGTGAACAGATTCTAATTCTGGAGGTAAATCCAATTCATAAGCCGCCTGGCCTATACTTCGGCGAATCTGATAAGGCCCAATAAACCTTGGGCTAAGCTTGCCTTTCTTACCAAATCTTATCACACCCTTCATCAGTGAAACCTTCAGGAATACCCAGTCACCCACATTAAAATCTAGGTTTCTTCGCCGCGCATCGGCATAAGATTTTCGGCGGCTCTGAGCAGTCAACAGACGTTCCTTGATAAGCTTTACTTTCTCTTCTGACTGATGAATAATATCCGGCCCAATCAATGTTGATTCCCCTACCTCAAACCAACTAGCTGGAGACCTACACTTTCATCCATATAACGCTTTATAAGGCGCCATCTGAATTGCTGAATGATAACTATTATTATAGGAAAATTCAATAAGCGGTAGATGTTCATCCCAGCTGCCTCCAAAATCTAACACACATGCTCGTAACATATCCTCGAGCGTCTGGATGGTACATTCTGTTGGCCCATCTGTCTTAAGATGGAAGGCTATGCTCAGGTTAACCTGCGTTCCCAGGCACCTCTGAAAAGATTGCCAAAATTTAGTTGTAAGCTGCCCCCCTCTTTCAGAGATAATTGACAACGGAACACCATGCAATCGAACTATTTCTCTAATATACAGCTCAACATAATCTTTGGCTGATTTTGTCAACCTGTCAACAATTCCCCAAATAGAATCATATTTACGCATGGTACGAGGTAACCCTACTATGAAATCCATATTAACTGCCTCCCATTTCCATAAAGGTACGGCTATATCCTATGTCAGTCCGCCTGGTTTCCGATGTTCAGCTTTCACCTGTTGGTAATTGGGACATTGAGCTACGAATTCTGCTATCCCCTTTTTTATTCCCGGCCACCAATAAATCTCTTTTACGTCATGGTACATTATTTTCGAACCTGGATACGTGCATAGTGTACCTCACCCATAATTTGCTAGCAAAGCCCTACCACGTGTGGAATGCAGAGGCGATCCCTATATCTCAAAACTCCGTCCTCGGTTACCTGGAAATTTGTCACTTCCCCTCGCTGGACTCTATTTCTAAGTTGAACCAGGCTAGGATCTTCATACTACCATTCTTTCACTTCTACAACCAATGATGACGCTGCGGTATTCTAGATTACTGCTCCATTGTCTCTTGATTCTACTATGCAAATGACTAAACTGGCTAGCTAATGCAATTCTCAGGCCAATTCCTGCCCTGAGGTTGTAAATATGTTAGGCTTCCCATGTATTTGCAGCTAAGGGCATCTGCTACAACATTGGCCCTTCTTAGGTGATATAAAATATTCACATCATAATCCTTTAACAGCTCCAACCAGCGACGCTGCCGCAAATTCAACTCTTTCTGGGTGAAAATATACTGCAGGCTTTTGTGATCAGTGAAAATATCTACGTGGACACCATACAGGTAGTGTCTCCATATTTTCAAGGCATGAATCACCGTGGCTATCTCCAGCTCATGGGTAGGGTAGTTCTTCTCATGCTTCCTCAGCTGCCTGAAAGCATAGGCAATCACCTTACCATGTTGCATCAAAACACATCCTAACCCAACACCTGAAGCATCAAAATAGAATGCATATCCCTTTATTCCTTATGGCAATGCTAGCACCGGTGCCGATGTCAATCTGTCTTTCAGTTCCTGAAAGCTTTGCTCACAGGCCTCAGTCCAATAGAATTTTGCTGCCTTCTGCATCAATTTGGTTGAAGGTGCTACTAAAGTGGAAAATCCTTCCAAGAACCTTCTATAATACCCGGCTAACCCCAGGAAACTACGTACCTCGGTCAGAGTGGTAGGTTTAGGCCATGTTTTCACTGCCTCTATCTTCTGCGTATCTACCTGTATACCAGCATCTGACACAATATGGCCCAAGAAGGCTACTAAATTAGGCCAAAATTCACATTTAGAAAAATTTTGCATATAGCTGGCGATCTCTAAGAATTTGGAGCACTATCCGTGGATGATCCTAGTGATCTACCTCTAAGAGGGAATACACCAGAATATCATCGATAAATACTATCACGAACAAGTCCAGGTATGGTCTGAAAATGTTATTCATCAGGTCCATAAACATTGCTGGGGCATTTGTCAGTCCGAAGGACATAACTAGAAATTCAAAGTGGCCATATCTGGTCCTGAAGGCAGTCTTTGGAATATCTCTTCCACGAACCCGGACCTGATGATATCCGGACCTTAAGTCAATCTTTGAAAAATACCTCGCTCATTGTAGCTGATCAAACAAGTCGTCTATTCTGGGAAGCGGGTACTTATTCTTAATAGTGACTTTATTTAGCTGCCGATAATCTACACACATACGGAGGGAGCCGTCCTTCTTCCTCACGAATAGAACTGGTGCACCCCATGGTGAGGTACTCCACCTAATAAAGCCCTTGTCTAGCAAATCCTTCAATTGCTCTTTTAGTTCTCTGAGTTAGAAGGAGCCATCCGATATGGAAGAATAGATATAGGTTGATTGTCTGGTAATAGATTGATTGCAAAATCAATTTCCCTTTCTGGGGGGAATACCAAGAAGCTCATCTGGAAATACGTCGGGAAATTCATTAACCACTGGAATATACTAAAGGGTCAGACTCAAGTTAAACTCTGCACAGCATTCCATCCATAAACGGACGGTCAGATGGAGCGAACAATCCAGACTCTTGAGGACATGTTGAGAGCCTATTTGATGGATTTTAAAGGTGGTTGGGATGATAACTTTCCCTTGATTGAGTTTGCTTACAACAATAGCTATCACTCCAGTATCCAAATGGTACTGTTCGAGGCTCTTTATGGATGGAGGTGTAGGTCTCCCATCGGATGTTTTGAGGTTGGTGAGGCAGCTATGATAGGGCCAGATTCGGTTCATGAGGCCATGGTGAAGCTTCAGTTGGTAAGAGACACGCTGAAAATGACTCAGATTCATCAAAAATCATATGCGGATGTGAGAAGAAGAGATTTGGAGTTTGAGGTAGACGATAGGGTGTTCCTGAAGGTATTTCTCATGAAGGGAGTCACGTGGTTCGGGAAGAAAGGGAAACTCAGTCCCTGCTATATTTGTCCCTGAAGGTATGAGTTGGACTTGCCATCAGATTTATCTTCAGTTCATCCTATCTTTCATATATCGCTCTTGAAAAAGTTCTTGGGTGATCCATCTTTACTTGTCCCGGTGGAGAGTATTGGTGTGGGAGATAGGCTCAGTCATTAGGAAATTCCAGGTGCAATCTTGGATCGTCAGGTCCGGAGGCTGAGGAACAAAGAAGTAGCACCGGTGAAGGTGTTGTGGGGAAATCAGCATGTTGAGGGAGTTACGTAGGAAGCCAAAGTGGCTATGATGGCTAAATACCCTCACATATTCCCTACCAGCTTAGTTTTAGTTTGAGGTATTAGTTTTTGCCCTAATTCTCCAATCAGTTTCCATGTTCAGTTCATGTGTGCAAGTTTGATTTATGTTATGATAGATGTATGTGATGCCTGAATTCAGTTCAACTATGTAGTTCTTTTCGGGGGTAGTTCTTTTCAGAGGTAGTCATTTCGTCAGTTTTCGGTTTTAATAGTTTGTATTTGCATATGAGGACTGCTTGTTTCTGAGTTTTTTGTGTGTTTCTAACATTCGAGGATGAATATTCCCAAGGGGAAGATATTGTAATACCCCGGGAACCCAAGGATCAGACCCAGGAGTCAAACGGGAAAAATTTGGAAAATGATGCTTTAGTTGCCGGACAAGTCGTTGTCTCCTCACGAGTCATCAGGTGGCTTGTGGGAAGTCCTGGATGAAATGAAGCGTTGAGGTCCCCACGGGTATGGGTACGACTCGTGGTCAGCCACCACGAGTCACAAGTTAACCGTGGGGTGAAGTTAAGAAATAAAGGGAAGGATCGACCAGTGTACCTAACGGCTGGTGACCAAGGGTCGTGGTCTCGAGGAACAAATCGTTACATCCCCCTTTACGATCCCTAAGTGAAGTTCTATCCAGTATACCTGACGGACGACTTGACAAGTCGTCAGGTCACCCGTTAGGGTCCCCTGGTAGTTATTTTCAGCGGTTTTAGTAAGGGCTTTTCTGCAATTCCTAAATCCTAGGGGCCTATACTACGTCATTTAAGGCTCATTTCAGTGGGTTTTTAGTAAGGGGAAAACCTATTCTAAGTCATTCTTCCCATGTATGCAAGTTTGAAGGATTGAAGAGGTGATTCAAGGACAAATCTCAAGGTTTCCATAGGAATCTCAGATTGGGCAACAGAAGGTGTTAGAATCCACCATTCCCAGGTATGTAAGGCTATGAATGGGTGTTCCCTTCCACACCGATACCCAATTTCTAGCAAATTATTCACCTATTATCAAGTGGGGTTTTCACTAAATTGCATAATTCTTCAATCTATATACATGGGCATGATTAGATTCTATTTATATTGATGATTTGCGAAGCTTGGGTGGATTCTAAATCTGTTTTCAATACAAATCATATTTTTTTCGAAGTTATGAAATCTAAATTCCCATGGATTAAAAGTTCATAAAAAAGTAAATGATGATTAATGTATGATGATAATGAGATTTGATGATAAAAGACATATACCTAAAGGTATCCATGATTATGAAGTTGTTTTCAAAATGAATTGAGAAGATCCAAGTATGATAAAGCTTTGGGCAATGCCCATATGTTGATTTGAAATGATGATTTTTCCGAAATAAGCTTACCACATTGTTTGGAGTGAAGCCTCCCAAAATTTTATGATTTCTAGCTTGTGGTATGTTGAGGTAAATATTCCTACATGTATCTTACCACATGATTTGGAGTAGATGCTCCCACCTATATTTGAGCTTATGGTATGTTTGAAATAAAGCTTCTCATATGCATAAATTCATAATTGAGATGTATGTCGTTATTGAGCTTTATCGAAGGACAATGTTGAACTTCATTCTGATATAATGTCGAGTCTATGCATAATTTCATCTTGAGCTTCGTCAATAGACGATGTTGAGCTTTTTTATATACAATGTTGAGAATTGCATTTTTTTGGGAGAAGAGTTTACCACCAAGTGGGCTAAGGGTCGATCACCCTATGCCCCAGAACTACGCGCCAACGTAGGTTGACACTATTATATTATTAGGACCTCCCTTGTGAACTACCCCTGCCGATTGGCCCTTCAGCTTGATATCAATATCATGGTAGCATCCTTAACCCTGACAAGGTTTTGAATGGCTCTGCCCACTTCAGTGTGATAGTCGGGACAACGTAAGCTCTATCATGGTATGTCGGTTAAGTGACGAGTCTCCCACTGTCTATATCATTCAGATTTGCATATTCATTACACATGATGATTACTTTATGCATGCATGTTCTAAAAGCAAGGTTTGACTCATTGCTTAGGTTTTCAATATAAATGTTATGTTTTAGCTTTGAGCCATTCGAGTTAGTGATGATGTTATAAAGCTATGCATGGTCACATTATGATAATATTGCGAGTTTAGAATGAATGCATGCAACCCATCTACTTGTGCTTAAAAGCTTATGATATGTTATGAAATGTTTTTAAGTGATTTACTTTAGTAGAGCGATTTTACTTACCTTGCATACTCGGTATATTCCACGTACTAGTTGCAGATCTTATATGATGTATCGTTTCATGATATAGGACCCGGCTCGCAGCTTCAGCCCCGTTCTCAGATAGCTTTCCGGAGTTAGTATCTTCTAGGATTGGTGAGTCCTCAAACTTCGAGGACTAGACTATCATTTTCCTTTATGTATTTCCAGTTTTAGTTTTGTTGAGTTAATTAGGGTCTTGTTCCATCAGCTCGTCAAGATTAGAGGCTTTCAGACTTATGTATGTGCATCTTCAGATGTTATTCTTATGTGATGTTGAATTAGACTTTCGCTGAGCTTATATTCATGTTTTGTTTAGTTTAATGAGTGAGTTGGTTGTATCCTTATACCATGGTTTGACTTGTGTTATACCCCGTAGAATTCCCGGCACCTAGAAGACCTATTTGCACGTTGGTTAAGCATATTAGAGGGCCATACGTGCTAGAGAAAGGCCGGGAAAAAGATCGGACGAGAAACCCGTCGAACCATCGCGGGAGGAGCCGAGGCAGAGCCCCTCTGCGATGGCAGCGTGTCACGGAGGTAAGGACTCCGCGATGGCTCCGTGACACGTTGCCCAGGTCCAGGCCCAAGTATATAAAGCCCCCACTTCGGTTTAAAATCATTTAACACTTTAAAATTTCCAGAACCCGCAGCTAAACAGAGGAAAACGAAGGAGAGATTGTAATTTTCGTCCAATTACGTTGCCAAACGCTGCCCAAACTCAAATTAATCCTAGATACCGAAGTATTTAGCAGTAGAGAGCATTTCTACGGATTTAGTTTCGTGAAATACGGCCGACGAATCGGCGAGCCACCGAACTAAGGTAAGTAGAATTGCTCTAAATTAATGTCTATGTGTTCCTAGCTTAGAAGTGAATACTTCTCCCTTCTGGGCCGCTGAAAAATAGCGAGTTTTCGACCGTCTTTCGATAAGCCTAAGTTTAGGCTATAAACTATATCGAAAGTGACGTTGCTCTTTACAATAAAGCTGTATTTAATATTAATTGACGTGTTTATGAATGCAGTTGGGAGAAAATAGTTGATGTACCGGCCGAGCCTCGTCCGACGGACAAATAGTTCAAAGATAAGGTATGTAAAGTTAGTTTCCTCGGCAAGTTAAGTAATATTGAGACAGTATAGTAATTTACAGACCAGTAGAATGTCAGAAGTCGAGTATTGCGTTATTATGAATATTGGTACAATATGAGAAGCATTGGGTTGTAACGTATACGAGACCTATTAGTATGATATGGATTCTACGCAAGTGTTAGAGATTGCCCAGTATACTCAGTATGTGATGTGATATGCCATGTTAAGATATTGTTGTGTTCAGTTGAAACCCCGTGAAGTAGTACAGTATCCGTAAAGCATTTCAGAAATAGAATAACAGGCTAAAATAAAGTTTAGAACGCATGTTAGGAATAGGAAATCATGTTAATACAGAAACTTAGTAAACAGTATAGTTTTCAGCAGAAACACTATCTTGTATGGCCTTTGCCCCAGTACAGTTTAGCAGGAGACTATATATATATATATATATGTATATATCTACCAGCCTCAGCACGTATCAAATACGTACAGATTATTATTATTAGTTCAGCATGTAATGTATATGATACCTTACCCCTGTTAGCCTCAGCATGTGAGACACACGGACAACATTACTAGTTGAGACCGTTGTATTGTTTGGGGTTGGACTACCTAGCTTCCATGACCGCCCCAGGGTTAATAGCTGTATCGACTCGTCCGCCAGAGGACGAGGATACGACACTCTACGGAGTGGTATGCCGTCCCGCAAGGGGACGAAGATGGGATGCCAGTTTCCCCATATTGTGCCTTGGTCGACCCTTATACACCACCGTCGAGCGGGTACGCCCGGGGTGTTGATTTTGGAGTCCTTCGGACTCAGGTACAGTTATAGTCAGGGGCTCAGCAAGCCCAAGTGCATACCCAGAGGAGCGGCGGGATGCTTACAGCCACTATAGGAGAGGGGATGCCCGGGGTAGGGGTGTAGATTCTGTGCTGGTTGTACCTCTCGGCTTATGGGGGCCGGGTAAGGTTTGTGTATGCCATGTTATGTTATGTATGTTATGCCATGTTACATTAGACATGAGTAGATTAGTAGTAGAATGATACGCCTCCAGGTATGACTCCTACTCCCTCCAGCATGATTAAGAACAGGTACGATTTACACCATCAGACAGTTAATCTAGCTCTTCCTATTTCAGTTCGTCAGTTATGTTATTGATTTCAGTTATTGCTTTACATACTCAGTACCAGCGGTACTGACTCCCGGTGGGGCGCTGCATTACTTGCCTGCAGGTACTCATAGACGAGCAGGCGACACCACGTGATTCCTGTCAGCATTCGAGTATTCAGCTCCTGTCATCCGGAGGCTGAATTGTAGAGGTGTATTTCAGTTCCTTTTTATTGTATAGTACGGGTAGGTCGGGGCCCTGTCCCGACCAGTTCTATTGCTATTCCTAGAGGCTTGCAGTATGTATATATTCCCTGTGGTCAGATGAGCCGGTCGTGTGGGGCCGTGCAGTTGTATAGCTGGTAGAACTCTTTCTTTTTATTATGTTGGTCGTGTGGGACCATAGTCTGCCAGTAGTGCTGACCTTGCCGGTCACGTAGCTTTTTAGTGCTTGTGATTGAGTTGCAGATAACTAGACAGCATGGTGGCCTTGTCGGCCCGCATAGTTTCCCCTGAGTTGATATGTTTCTGGTCAGCTGTTAGTACAGGTACAGGAGGCTATAGGCCAATGGGCCGGGGGCTGTGTTTACAGCCGTTATATAGCCCTTTGTTTCCAGAAATGTGAGTTAGAGCCAGCCAGGCACCAGGGGTGCCCAGGCTCAGCAGTCTAGCAGTTCAGGTCCCAGTAGGGCACCAGGTGCCAGTCATACCCCCCAAGGCGGGGTGTGACAACTTGGGATCTCTCAAGGTCCCTTGTCCTGTGTCTATGATTCGAACCTCCATTCGGGTCATGAAAAAATTGGTATCAGAGCCATAGGTTTGATGTGTCCTAGGGAGTCTGAACGCTGCGTTAGGTAGAGTCTTTTTCATGGGTGTGAAGCGCGCCACACCTATGACGAAAAGGCTACTATCGTTTAGTAAATGTTTCTTTGTTTCATGATCTATGTTGTGCGATCAAAAATGTTTCTATCCTTCTAATTCATGCTATTCGCAATTTCAGAATCATGGTTCCTCAAAGGGTGAATGGAAGGAGGAATGGAGGTGGTGTGGGCCACGAGGATGGTAACGGTTATAAGCATCAGCCAGCCCCACCAATTCAGGTGCCTCAGGCACTGGAGCCAGCCGCTCATGCTGAGTTCGGAGCTGCCATTCAAATGTTGGCGCAGGCCTTGACCGCTCAGGTCAATCAGCAGGCCGTTGCGCATGTTCCTCAAAACGGCAATATAGCGGCGACTAGGGTCTGAGACTTCTTGAGAACGAACCCGCCGGAGTTCTTGGGGTCTAAGGTAGATGAGGACCCACATGACTTTATTGATAAGATTGTCAAGATTAGCTAGGTCATGGGGGTGAGTAGTGTTGAGTGCACAGAGTTGGCCTCGTAGCAGTTCAAGGGGGTTGCGCATATTTTGTTCCATTAGTGGAAGGACAGCAGGGTCGTAGGAGAAGCTCCGATCACATGGGAGGAGTTTTAGGTTGCATTCTTAGATCGGTTCTTTCCTCGAGAGATGAGGGAGTTGGAAGCAGCTGAGTTCGTGAACTTAAAGCAAGGAAAGATGACCGTTCAGGAGTACGTCTTTGAGTTCACCCGCTTGTCTAAGTATGCCCTGGAGTTAGTGGCTGACCAGCGGGCATGGGTGAGCAGGTTTGTGCATGGTATAGCAGGTTACTTAGACAAAGACTGTCGGACAGCTATGCTCCACCAGGACATGGACTTTTCTCTCGTAGTGTTGTACGCCCAACAGACGGAGGCAGCACATTCGAGGGAGAGGGAGGCCAAGAGGGCTAGGACGGAGGACCACAGATTCTCTCAACACAGGTTTGGTGGTGGGCATCGACAGCAGACTTATCAGAGATCATCAGCCCCAGCATCTTCCATATTGCGTGTGCCGTCGAGGCCCCGACATGATCATTGGGGGCGAGAATCAGGCTCGAGGGGTCATAGAAGCAAGCCCACAGATTCTAGCATTCCATCTTGTCTCAGGTGTGGCCGAGGACACACAAGCCAGTGTTTGGCAGGGTCAGGAGCTTATTTTGGATGTGGGCAACCAGTACATATGCTCAGAGATTATCCCGTTGCGAGACAGGATCATGTTGGGGGTCGAGGCCCAGTTTCTAGTTTAGAAGCCCCACCCCCATGCACAGCCTATCAAGGGGCATCTGCTTGCATAGCTGGGGGGCAGCTCCAGAACAGATTCTATGCCTTTGCCACTCGTCAGGAGTAGGAGGCCTCACCCGATGTAGTCACCGATATGGTGATAGTCTTTCATGTTGATGTATATGCATTGCTAGATTCGGGGGCTACCCTATCTTTTGTGACACCATACGTAGCCAGTAGCTTCGGAGGTAGTCCCGATGTTTTTTCAGAGCCCTTCTCAGTTTCTACTCCAGTAGGTGACTCAATTATAGCTAGACGAGTGTATAGAGGTTGCTCGGTCTCATTCTTTCATAAGGTCACCTCAGCAGACTTGATAGAGTTAAACATCACCGATTTCAATATTATTCTCGGCATGGATTAGCTATTCGCATGATATGCTTCAGTTAATTGTAGGACCCGATCAGTAGAGTTAAGATTTTTGGGTGAGCCAGTCTTAGAATGGAAGGGTAGTTCAGTTATGCCTGTAGGTCGACTCATTTCCTACCTTAAGGCCAGAAAGATGATTTCTAAGGGTTGTTTGTACCATCTAGTTAGGGTTAAGGATGTGGAGTCCGAAACCCCGACTATCCAGTCCATAGCAGTAGTACATGAGTATTCAGAGGTCTTTCCTGATGATTTTCCAGGTGTCCCTCCCAAGCGAGAGATTGATTTCGGTATAGATCTTCTTCCTGACACGCAGCCTATATCTATTTCGCCTTACAGAATGGCTCCAGCCGAGCTAAAAGAGTTGAAGGACCTGTTAGATAAAGGCTTTATTAGACCGAGTATGTCTCTATGGGGTGCACCAGTATTATTTGTTCAAAATAAGGACGGTTCCCTTCGCAAGTGTATTGACTATCGGCAATTGAACAAGGTTACCGTCAAGAACAGGTACCCCTTACCCAGAATCGATGACTTGTTTGACCAGCTTCAGGGTGCCAAGTGTTTCTCCAAGACTGATCTTAGATCCGGGTATCACCAGCTTAAGCTTCTGGAGAGTGATATCCCGTAAACTACTTTCAGGACTCGATATGGTCACTACGAATTTGGTGTTATGTCTTTTGGACTAACCAATGCCCCTACAGCTTTTATGGATCTAATGAGTAGGGTTTTCAAGGCATATTTGGACATGTTCATGATTGTGTTCATTGATGACATCCTTATATACTCTCGGAGCAAGGAGGAGCATGCCGCTCACTTGAGAATAGTGATTCAGACCCTCAAGGATCGTCAGCTGTAAGCAAAGTTCAGCAAATGTGAGTTTTGGTTGGACTCAGTGGAATTTCTAGGCAATGTAGTATCAGGTGAGGGCATAAAAGTAGACTCTCAGAAGATTGAGTGTGTAGAGAATTGTCTTAGACCGGTGAACCCATCAAATATCAGGAGCTTTTTGGGCTTAGCGGGTTACTATCAGAGATTAGTGGAGGGTTTTTCATCTATTCCCGCATCATTGACCAAGTTGACTCAGAAGAAGGTGAAGTTTCAATGGTCATAGGCTTGTGAGAAAAGCTTCCAAGAATTGAAGGCCCGACTCACTTCAGCACCATTGTTGACCCTACCTGAGGGCACCGATGGTTTTGTGGTGTATTATGATGCTTCGCGAGTTGGACTCTGGTGTGTGTTGATGCAGTAAGGGAAAGTGATAGCTTATGCCTCGAGACAGTTTAAAATCTATGAAAAGAACTACCCGACCCATGATCTTGAATTGGCCACGGTGGTGTTTGCATTGAAGAATGGCGGCATTACTTGTATGGGGTCCACGTTGATGTATTCACGGATCACAAGAGCTTGCAATATGTGTTCACACAGAAAGATCTCAATCTTCAGCAAAGGACGTGGTTGGAGTTACTGAAGGACTACGATATGAGTGTCCTTTACCATCCGGGCAAGGCTAATGTAGTAGCGGATGCACTTAGTATGCTCTCTATGTAGAGTGTGTCCCGCGTGGATGAGGGAAAGATGGAGTTGGTGAAAGATGTCCATAGACTTGCGAGGTTTGGAGTTAGATTGGTTGACTTGACTGATGGTAGCGTTGCTGTGAAAAATGGATTAGAATCGTCCTTGGTGATGGATGTGAACGCCAGGACAGATGAGGATCCAATTTTGGTAAAGCTAAAGGAAGTCGTTGGAAGTCAAAAGGTGGAAGTCTTCTCCCAAGGGGGAGATGGGGTGTTTCAGTACTTGGGCCATCTATGTGTTCTAGATGTTGATGATTTGAGGAACCAGATATTGCATGAGGAACATGGATCCAGGTATTCTATCCATCCGGGTGCCACCAAGATGTATCATGACTTGCGGGAAATATATTGGTGGAAAGGCATGAAGAAGGATATTGCAGAATTTGTAGCTAAGTGCCCGAACTATCAACAAGTGGAAGTTGAGCATCAAAGGCCGGGAGGCATACTTCAGGATATCAGCATTCCCACTTGGAAGTGGGAAGAGATTAGTATGATTTCATTGCAGGCCAACCTCGTACTTGCCGACACTATGATTCCATTTGGGTGGTGGTCGACAGGTTGACTAAGGCTGCACACTTTCCATTGGCCAAAACCACAGATTCACAGGATGATTGTGCCAAATTGTATATTCAGGAGTTGGTTCCACTTCATGGAGTGCCCTTTTCTATTATCTCAGATCGAAGTACTCAATTTACCTCTTAGTTTTGGCGGCCTTTCCAAAAAGGACTGGGACTCAGGTTAAACTCTACACAACATTCCATCCGTAAATAGACGGTCAGGAGGAGCGAACAATCCAGACTCTTGAGGACATGTTGAGAGCCTGTGTGATGGATTTTAAAGGTGGTTGGGATGATCACTTGCCTTGATTGAGTTTGCTTACAACAACAACTATCACTCCAGTATCCAAATGGCACCGTTCGAGGCTCTTTATGGAATGAGGTGTAGGTCTCCCATCGGATGGTTTGAGGTTGTTGAGGAAGCTATAATTGGGCCAGATTCGGTTCACGAGGCCATGGTGAAGGTTCAGTTGGTAAGAGACAGGCTGAAAATGGCTCAGATTCATTAAAAATCATATGCGGATGTGAGAAAAAGAGATTTGGAGTTTGAGGTAGATGATTGGGTGTTCCTGAAGGTATTTCCCATGAAGGGAGTCACGCAGTTCGGGAAGAAAGGGAAACTCAGTCCCTGCTATATTGGTCCCTACCAAGTTTTGAGAAGAGTTGGTAAAGTAGCATATGATTTGGACTTTCCATCAGAGTTATCTTCAGTTCATCCTATCTTTCATGTATCGCTCTTGAAAAAGTGCTTGGATGATCCATCTTTAGTTGTCCCAGTGGAGAGTGTTGGTGTGGGAGATAGGCTCAGTTATGAGGAAATTCCAGTTGCAATCTTGGATCGTCAGGTTCGGAGGATGAGGAACAAAGAAGTAGTGTCGGTGAAAGTGTTGTGGAGAAATCAACATGTTGAGGGAGCTACGTGGGAACCCAAAGCGGCTATGATGCCTAAGTACCCTCAACTGTTCCCTACCGGCTCAGTTTAAGTTTGAGATATCAGTTCTTGCCCTAATTCTCTAATCAGTTTCCATGTTCAGTTCGTGTGCGCAAGTTTGATTTATGTTATAATAGATGTATGTGATGCCTGAATTCAGTTCAGCTTTGTAGTTCTTTTGGGAGGTAGTCATTTCGTCAGTTTTTGGTTTTAATAATTAGTATTTGCATATGAGGATTGCTTGTTTCTGAGTTTTCTGTGTGTTTCTAACATTCGAAGATGAATGTTCCCAAGGGGGAGATATTGTAATACCCTGGGAACCCAAGGATCAGACCCGAGAGTCAAATGGGAAAAATCTGAAAAATGATGCTGCAGTTGCAAGATGATTCATTGGACGACTCGTGAGGAGACCCCATGAGTCGTTAGGTGGCTCGTGGGAAGGCCTAGATGAAATGAAGGGTTGAGGTGCCCACAGGCGTGGGAACGACTTCTGGTCAGCCACCACAAGTTGTCAGGTTAACCGTGGGGTGAAGTTGAGAATTAAAGGGGAGGATTGACCAGTGTACCCAACGGAAGGTGATCATGGATCGTGGTCTCTAGGAACGAATCGTTAAGTCCCCCGTTACGAGCCCTAAGTGAACTTCTATCCAATATACCTGACGGGCGACTAGACGAGTCGTTAGGTCACCTGTTAGGGTCACCTGATAGTTATTTTCAGCTATTTTAGTAAGGGCTTTTCTGTAATTCTTAAATCCTATGAGAATATACTACATCATTTTAGGCTCGTTTTAGTGGGTTTTTAGCAAGGGGAAAACCTATTCTAAGTCATTCTTCCCATGAATGCAAGTTTGAAGGATTGAAGAGGTGATTCAAGGCCAAATCTCAAAGTTTCCATAGGAATCTCATCTTCGGCAGTTAGAAGGTGTTAGAATTCACCATTCCCAGGTATGTAAGGCTATAAATGGGTGTCCCCTTCCACACCCATGCCCAATTTCTAGCAAATTATGATAAATCACCTATGATCAAGTATGTGGTTTTCACCCAATTGTATAATTCTTCAATCTATATAAATGGACATGATTAGATTCTATTTATATTGATGATGTGTGAAGCTTGGGCGGATTCTAAATATGTTTTCAATACAAATCATATTTTTTTCTAAGTTATGAAATCTAAATGCCCATGGATGAAAAGTTCATAAAAGAAGTAAATGATGATGAATGTATGATGATGATGAGATTTGATAATGAAACACATGTTTCTAAATCTATCCATGATTATGAAGTTGTTTCCAAAATGAATTGAGTAGATCAAAGTCTGATAAAGCTTTGGGTAATGGCCATATGTTGATTTTAAATGATGATTTTTCTGAAATAAGCTTACCACATTGTTAGAAGTGAAGCCTCCCAAAATTTTATGAATTCTAGCTTGTGGTATGTTGAGTTAAATATTCCTACATGTAGCTTACCATATGATTTGGAGTAGATGCTCCCACCTATATTTGAGCTTGTGGTACATTCGAAATAAAGCTTCACATACGCATAAATTCTTAATTGAGATGTATGTCATTATTGAGCTTTGTCGAAGGACAATGTTGAGCTTCATTCTGATATGATATCGAGTCTATGGTTAATTTCATCTTGAGCTTCATCAACAGACGATGTTGGGCTTCGACAATAGACGATGTTGAGGTTTGTTATATACGATGTAGAGCGTTGCATATTTTTGGGAGAAGAGTCTAGCACCGAGCGGGTTAAGGGTCGATTACCCTATGCCCCAGAACTACGTGCCAATGTAGATTGACACTATTATACTATTGGGACCTCCCTTGTGAGCTATCCCCAATAGATTGGCCTTTTAGCTTGATGTCGATAACATGGTAGCGTCCTTATCCCTGGCAAGGTTTTGGATGACTCTTCCCACTTGAGTGTGATATTCGGGACCACGTAAGCTCTATCATGGTATGTCCGTTAAGTGATGAGTCTCCCACTGTCTATATCATTCAGATTTGCATATTCATTACTCATGATGATTACTTTACGCATGCATGTTCTAAAATCAAGGTTTGAGTCATTGTTTAGCTTTTCAATATAAATGTTATGTTTCAGCTTTGAGTCATTCGAGTCAGTCATAATGTTATAAAGCTATGCATGGTCACGTTATGATAAGATTGTGATTTCAGAATGAGTACATGCAACCCATCTACTTGTGCTTGAAAGCTTATAATATGTTATGAAATATTTTTAAATTATTTAGTTTACTAGAGCGGTTTTACTTACCTTGCATACTCGGTACATTTCATGTACTGACTGCATACTTTCTATGTTGTATCATTTCATGATATAGGACCCAACTCGCAGCTTCAGCCCCGTTCTCAAACAACTTTCTGGAGTTAGTATCTGCTCAAATTGGTGAGTCCTCATCCTTCAAGGACTAGACTATCATTTTCCTTGATGTATTTCCAGTTTCAGTATTGTTGAGTTAGTTGGGGTCTTGTCCCATCAACTCGTCTAGATTAGAGGCTTTCAGACTTATGTATATGCAGCTTCAGATGTTATTCTGATGTGATGTTGAATTAGCCTTCCGCTGAGCTTATATTCATGTTTTCTTCAGTTTAATGAGTGAGTTGGTTGTATGCTTATGCCATGGGTCGACTTGGGGTCTCTCGTGGTCCCTTGTCCCGTGTCTAAGATACTGGCCTCCGTTTGGGTCATGATATTTACTGGCTCATTAGGCTCTAAAACTTGAGTTTATGTTTAGATCTTGAGTTGATTATTTGGATTTTATGCCATTTTTGCTTTCATTGTGTGCAGATGGCTAAAGGTGAAGAAGAGAGCAAAAATGGAGCAAAAAGAGGAATGTGAGGGTGAATCGACCAGTCCATACGTAAATCGACAAAATGCCGGCCAAGGGCCGAATCCCACTTCCTCAAAGGAGTAATTCCACCAGTGTTTTGCAACTTTCTAGTGGCGCGTCATCAGTACAGTCACTGAATGATGCTCAAGAGTTCTGGAAAATATCCTGAGGACCCGGTGGTTCATGAATTCAGAGAAACGCTGGGTGAACTTTCGGTGCTCACTGGAAGTTAGTGTAAATGCAGAAAAGACACCCAATGGTTCACGGATTGCATCCGCGAATCGCCGGTGCCTCCGCCGGTTACAGAATGGAGCTTATAAGGGTATAATCGTCCATCATTGAAAAGGGATGAAAAACACCCTACTTTTCAGGGTATAAATAGAAAAAGAAGTACTTTGTACGGGGATATGCAGAGAGGAAGATACAAATAGAGAATTTAAAAGAGAGAACAAGAGCTTACATCATATCATCTTTTCTCCTTTCAGAAAAAGAACATTCTCTTAGCTGAAAGAGTGGGATTTTGAGTGAAAATTTTATAAAGTACTTTGTTCTAGTTCCTCGTGCACTAGTAAGTTTCAGCTATTGTAAATATTATTTTGTGAAGTTGATTTATCTACTCTTTCTATTAAATTCGCTGATGTTATTGATGAATGTGTTTTTGAATTTCCTAACTATGAGTAGTTCAAAATCATTAACTTAAGGTGTGTGATGATGAATACTTAATTGGATTTGGTATTTCTAGAGTCATCTTCATGTTGTTTAATTAAGTGTAAATCTATTAGATTCTCTTCAATCTATTAATGAAGATCCATTGATTATAAAATGGGTCTATTTATTCTTGCTTCAGAGAGAATAAGCAAATATTGGAAGAGAATCTAGTAGTGGGCATGGATAAGAGATTGTGAAATTAAGCTAAGAATAGATGAAATTGCTTTCTCATTCCTTATTGGCAACTAATAGCTAGGAATAGTGTAGTTGCTAATCCAAATTAAATCGGGTTGAACTAAGTTGTGGTTAGAGTCTTAATAAAACTCTAGCAAGAGGTAACTCGCAAGATGACATGGCATGTCCCAATCTAGTTAGTATTTCAGCTACACCGCACCTCTAGTACTTCACACCCCTGTTGACAAACTAGCTGATCTTGTTATTTTACTTCATTAACTCTACCAATACAATTCTCTGAAAATTTCAACCTCCCCGAATTTTATTTGTTCTAATATTAAATCTAGAAGGTGCAAACTAATATCAATTTCTCAATCGACACTTGAAACTATCATTCCCTAGTCCTCGTGGGATTTAACCCTAGCACTCATCGGGTTACTTGTTTTGATACTTCGGTCATGTATATTCTTTAAATTAAGGAATATATTTTGGACATTATCAAAAATGGCGCCGTTGCCGGGGACTAGCGCTTGATGAGCTTGTGTTGATTGTTAAATTGAATTAGTTCCACACCACAGTGGTCACTACTATTGAAATCGTGTGTGTCTCATGAGAAGTTTCGGAGGATGGTCACGAAATCCGGAAGGGGTGACTTATGTGGAAACCGTCAAGGTAGTAGACAAAATATGGCATCAAGAAGGGAAGAAAGACGCAGTGGTGTTAGTTAGGATGAAGCAGATGGAATTGTTGACGAACTACATGAAGGGTTTCTATGCTAGATGTAACCAAGCCAACCATGACTATGATTATGTCTACTCTGGAAACCAAGGTTGGAACAATGCTCGGTCAGTCGATACTAGTAGTCAAGGGAGCAATGAGTCGATCCCACCTCATATGGAGAGTACTCTAGAGGTGGTGCTTGAAAAGGTTCTTGCGACTGAAGAGGGAGTTTAAGATTTATGGAGTAAACTCTTGGATCTAACAACCACTGTAAAGAGTCATGATGTCATTATCCAACAATTGGAAGAACGGATGAATAAGTTAACATCTCAGATGGCAGTGCAAGCAATAGAGAACAACATGGATCTAATGCAGGATATTGTAGAGAATGATATAGTCGAGTGGGAAAGTGAGGAAGAGGTTGTTGGAGAACTTATAGCTGATGTTTTCTTGAAAGGTGAAGAATTTGAGGAAGTTCACCATGTGCGTAAGGAGATAAGAGATTATCCGATCCCACCAAGAAAGCTAGACCTTGATTTGAAGAATCGTACAACCCCTCCATAACAACCTTCTATTGTGTCCCCACCAAATTTGGAGCTCAAACCCTTGCCCACTCACCTCAAATATATATACCTGGGGGAGAATGAAACTCTATCGGTTATCATTTCTGCAAAACTTACTCCGCTGCAGTTAGATAAACTCGTTAAGGTGTTGAAAAGGCATATTCGAGCCTTATCATGGTCAATAGTTGATATCATTGGTATCCCTGCTGGAATTTGCACTCATAAGATCAATCTTCAAGAAAATTGTTGCCCGTCAGTGGAACATCGAAGAAGGTTGAATCCACCTATGCAAGAGGTGGTCAAGAAAGAGATTATTAAATTGCTAGATGCAGGGGTGGTGTATCCCATTGCAGACTAAAGTTGGGTTAGTCTGGTGTAGTGCATGCCAAAAAAAGGGGGCACTACAGTTATTCCAAAGAAAAGAATGAATTGATAGCTACTCGTCCAGTCACGAGGTGAAGAGTTTGTATGGATTGCCGTAAGTTAAACTCCTGGACATAGAAGGATCATTTTCTAGTGCCATTCATCGATCAAATATTGGACCGTCTAGCTTGTAAAGAGTACTATTGTTTCTTGTATGGATACTCAGGATACAATCAAACCTCAGTCGCACCGGAGGATCAAGAGAAAACCATATTTACATGCCCCTATGGTACGTTTGCATTCAAGCGGATGCCTTTTTGTCTTTGTAATGCCTCAGCCACATTCAAAAGATGTATGATGTCTATATTTTTCGACATGGTGGAAGATACAATGGAAGTCTTCATGGATGACTTCTCAATTGTGGGGAACTCATTGATGGCTGGACACATTTAGATGAGGTGTTAAAGAGATGTACAGAGACAAATCTGGTCCTAAATTGGGAAAAGTGTCACTTCATGGTCCAAGAAGGGATTGTATTGGGACATAAAATTTCTGAAAAAGGGATTGAATTGATTCAACACAAAGTGGATGCCATTGCTCAGCTACCTCCACCATGTACCATAAAGGGTGTTAGGAGTTTCCTCGGGCATACGGGTTTTTACCATCGTTTCATTAAAGATTTCTCAAAATAGCTCATCCCCTATTCTGACTGTTGGAAAAAGAGGCTAAATTCAGTTTTGATAAGGATTGTTTGAGGGCTTTCGTGGAGTTGAAGGATAGATTAGTTTCCTCTCCAATCATTGTAACACCTGATTGGTTAAAACCCTTTGAGCTCATTTGCGATGCAAGTGGGGTAGCATTAAGATCAATCCTTGGTCAACAATGAGACAAGATATTCCACCTAATTTACTATGCTAGTAAAGCTCTGAACAATGCACAAAAAAACTACACAGTAACAGAACAAGAGCTCTTAGCAGTTGTGTTTGCATTTGAAAAATTACGAGCGTACTTGCTAGGAACCAAAGTGGTGGTGCACACGAACCATGCAGCACTCAGGTACTTAATTGCGAAAAAGGATAATAAACCAAGATTAATTAGGTGGGTTTTGCTGTTCCAAGAATTTGACTTTGAAGTGAAAGACCGTAGGGGATGTGAGAATCAAGTGGCCAACCACTTGTCACGCCTAGAACTTAATGGGAAGCCAGGTACACAAGAGGAGATCAATGATGCCTTTCCGGATGAGAGAATTTTAGCTGCAACCCACGACCTAACACCATGGATTGCCAATTTTGCTAATTACCTGGCCAGCGACATTGTACCTGAAGGATTGAATTTTCAGCAAAAGAATAAATTCATGCATGAAGTCCGAAAATTCTTTTGGGATGAACCTTACCTATTCCGAATTTGTGCAGATGGGTTAATAAGGAGGTCTGTTCCTGAAGTGAAGATGGTCCCGATTCTAGAGGCGTGTCACTCTTCTCCTATGGAAGGTCATTAGGAGCGTACGAACAGCAGCGAAGGTGTTGTAATACGAGTTTTACTGGCCTACCTTACATCAAGATGCACATGACTTTTTGAAGCAATGTGATTGATGCCAGAGGACCGGGAGCATTTCGAGGAGGCATGAACTCCCGTTAACACACATCTTAGAGGTTGAGTTGCTTGACATTTGGGGGATCGAATTCATGGGTCCTTTTGTAAGTTCTTATGGGAATAAATACATGTTAGTTGTGGTGGATTATGTTTCCAAATGAGTGGAAGCTGCGGCACTACCAAACAATGAAGCGAGAAGTGTTAAGCTCTTTATAAAGAAACATATCTTCTCACAGTTTGGCACTCCAAGAGCTCTCATTAGCGATGGGGGATCTCATTTTTGCAACCGAGTGTTTAGCACACTACTAGCTAAGTATGGTGTGGAGCATAAGGTGGCCACCCCATATCACCCGCAGACTAGCGTACAGGTGGAAGTTTAAAACTAGGAAATATAATCCATCTTAACTAAAACAGTTAATCTAAAGAGAACAGATTGGGCCCAGAAGTTAGATGATGCATTTTGGGCATATCGGACTGCATTTAAAACACCGATTGGGATGTTCCCTTACCAGCTGGTGTTTGGTAAAGAATGTCACCTCCTGGTGGATCTAGAACACATAGCTTTGTGGGCATTGAAGAGTTTAAATTTGGAATAGGGAAAAGCTATCCAAGGCCGAATCAAGAATTTACATGAGATGGATGAATTCAGAATGAAGGCATATGAGAATACAGCAATTTACAAAGCTAGAATGATATTGTTATCATGATCAAAAAGTTTTGCAGCGTAATTTTGTTTCGGGGATTGGGTGCTACTGTTCAATTCTCGAATAAAGCTATTTCTCGAAAAGTTAAAGTCTAAATGGTCAGGACCTTTTAAGGTTTCTTAGGTGAACGAGAATAGAGCCATCGAACTACATAGTGTGAATGGAAACAAGTTCAAAGTAAATGGCCAAATGGTTAAAAGGTATTTAGGGGTGTCGGAAAAAGTTGGTCGGACAGATGTGGTGCACCTGGATGAGCCGTAGGCTTCAAGGAACTTTTGTCGTGCCACAACGTTAAATAAGGCGCTTCTTGGGAGGCAACCCAAGCATTTTGCATTTTTTTTATTCTTCCCACTCATATGTTTGTTGTTTTTGATTTTTTAAGGATAATAAGGGTGCACTACAAGATGAATAACAAAGCGGCGTGCAACTAACGAAACACCAATTTCATTTCGCAAAGTGTAGTTCAAACGTCGCCCTGCCCAGTGCACTGAAGGATTCAAGGTAGAGTGGTGATCCAATCCGATGAACCACCGGTGATAATTCGTGAAGCGCCGCTAGGGCACCGATTCCATCCCTAGAACTGAAGGTCCTAAGGTGAACCGGCGGCCCAATCGGTGAAGCGCCATGAGAAAACATGAACCGCCAGTTTGTTGCCGCCCTTAACCAGAGTACCTGGGAATGGATCATTAGCTAAGAGTCAGAGAGTGTGACATAATGAAAACAACTTTAAGGAACTTAATATGGTCACTTCGAATTTGTGGTTATTTCCTTCAAACTGACTAATGCCCCTGCAACTTTCATGGACCTAATGAACAGGTTTTTCAAGCCATATCTAGATATGTTCGTCATTGTATTTATCGACGACATTCTGGTATACTCTAGAAGTGAAGAAGATCATGCTAACCATATGAGGATTGTGCTACAGACACTCAGAGATCACTAGTTTTTCGCTATGTTTAGAAAATGTGAATTCTGGTCGAAGTCTGTGACTTTCCTTGGTCACGTGTTCTAGGGCGAGGGTATTCAGGTAGATCCTCAAAAGATAGTGTGGTGAGTTTTCTGGCATGTGGCTCATCCGTGCTTTTCGAGGCACTTCCTGTGACTCGGTATGGGAGAAGGGGGTAGAACTGCACACTTTCGTGTTCAGAGCATTGTTCGAGTGAGTAGGCAGCGCCTACCAAGCAAAGCTTTCTTGAAGAGGCAGGGCTGGTTCCTTTTCGGCACCCGCCCTTTATTTATTTAGATGTTGAGGTAAGGAAAGCCCCAGGAAAGTCTAGGTTTTCTCCCAGCTCCATCTTGGCTGGCATCTTGCTCTCGAGGAGGTGGGGTCTTGGAGCGAACTACTCATTGCTGTGTTGCCCCAACCCAAGGAAGGGCATTTGGTGAGGAGCATTGTTTTGAGGGAGAGAAAGCATGGTTGACAAACCAATCATCGGAGGTGACTAGAGTGCTTTCATCAAATGATGCATGTGGGCGGAGCCATTCCCATCCCAAGTGGTGCCCCCATTCGGCCTGGCTGGTCGGGAAGAGATTCACATAGAGACTACTGCTATCCGGGAATCCTTTCTATGTTAGCTAGCGGGGGCAGGCTTTCCTATGGTAGTCCCACTGCGGCCTCTGAACGGTCGTCCCATATCATCTTGATTTGGCTATACTTGTATGTAGCTAGCCATGTTAGCTCCACATGAGAGCCTTTTGAATAAAGGCTAGAAAGGCACTCATTAGTCAGCTCGGCCCCTTTCCTATTTCTCTTTGCTGCCTATTAAGAGAATAGGTCCCGAAAAAGCGGCCCGCCTCTCATCATCTATACTAGCTACCACGCAAGAACCAATAGAAAGGATTTCAACGCCCCTCTCCTTAGAGTCAAGTGGCTGAACGCCCCTCTCTAGATAAGAAGCAGAACGCGCCGTCACCTACAGCCCTTTCCTCTGTCGGGGACTTCCACGAAATGAAAACGGGAGGCATCGTCGTATGCTCCACTTTTGTTGCCCTGGTTTATATCCCGGAGTACTCCTTTGGCCGATCTGTCACCCAACCTACTTAAATAACCTAAAGGCTTGGCCCCATTCCATTTGGAGAATGACCCCTTGTGGCACGACTTAGTCATTTATTCTCGCAGTTCAGATAAGATTCAGACCGGATTGGGTTAGGTCTCTGAAAGCATGGTTCTTGCCTCCCTCCCACCTTTGAGCTCGTCCATTCGAGTGTTTGCTCGTCGTGTAGGCTCGTGAGTGAGATTTTTTCTCATTGCAGTCACCTCCGGGGTTCTTCGCACCTGGATAGTACCAGGACCCTAGTGCCCTGGCCCTTGATAAGATAAAGCTGCCCGCTTTATAACCCACAACAAAAAATGAGCCTTGCGACGAGACGCGGACATTCCCTATGCTGCGGTTCACTCCGGTCCGTTCCCTAGTTGTGTTAGGGGAACATCTGAGCGATTGCCTTCACGGATCCAAATGCGCTCACAAGGCGCACAATAAGAATAAGACCAATAGAGACTTCATAAGGGACCATTTGAGCTGCAGATCATAATGCTCCTAGAGAGGCATATTTCGAATATAGAGGAGTGAAAGTTCCCAACAAAAAAGTACTTTGTCATTTCCTTCTATGAACCGTACGAGTACGTCCTCTGTCACCCCCAACCGCGCTTACGGCTCTATATCCCAACCCAACTTGCTCTGGCCCCCGGTCCTTCCTTTTAATTCCTTGGTAAGCAGACCGTGGAAGCATGGGGGGAGATATCTGCTTTTGACTTATAGAAAGCATCTCTCTTTTGTCCCTCCTGACCGAACATGCCAAAAAAATCATAATAGATAAAGTTCTTCTTGCCGGGAGAGTAGCGTCGGAGACATCTTTATCTGAGGAGGAGGCATCATCATCCGGATCCTCATAAATGATGTTAGGATCAGCCAGCTCATCCTCGGAATTCGAAAAGAAAAGAGAGACAGAACGGAATCACTTTATTTCATTGACATATCTAATCAGACTGAATAGGATTTGAAGAGCTGTCACGATTATCGACATAAATTTCAGTGAACTATTGAAGCTATCAGTATGATTGATTAGACAAGTACCAAGGGCTTTCGGTAGACTTCTTTCATTTCCAAATTAGCTTGCGCCAAGTCCTAGCAATAGTATGAGTTCGTTGACCATGTAAGGGCGATCCATCTTGATGACGAATTCCACAATAACAAGAAATCGAAATTAATCGTTCGATGTTGCTCATTCTCCCCTCTTCAATTCCCAATGAACAACATGATCTTGACCTATCATTTGTTCAATTTGGTCGATTTGATACTTAGTTAATTCTTTTATCTTTATGTTTCCACTGATACCTAATCGATAATGAACCTGAATAGCATTTTTAGGGCCAATTCCATCAATTTTGGTTGAGGCAATTCTTTCTTGTTCATCGCCAACTAATCTAGCTCCTGAAATATATAACATATTTGATCCTTCCTTTTACTAGTCTTATCGACTGGAATCATAAATCCTCTCAGATGATCTTTTCTATAGATAGAACTACTGTGAGCGATCTAAATGTACCCCTCTCTACGAAATAAAAAAACTTTCTCAAGAAAAGGAGTCTTAGTAACAGCTAAATGTGCAAAACATATGATATTTTTATTTGATTTTAAAAAGTCATTTATAGGTAGTGGAAGCATATACATTTTTTCCATTTAAGCCTTCCAGCTTTTCTAACAGCTTTTGAGAGGAGTATTCCTGTTGCTGCATTGTCTGAATGGAGCCTTTAATAATCGCATCTCTTTTTTCTTTCAAAAAATCTGGAGATTCTTTGTCCAATTGAAACATCTTCTCTACAATTTCACCCTTGAGTCGAACGATCGATAGCGCTTCTTCGACTAGCCTAGAGCCAAGACTTCCCCTCTTCCTCCTAAGCAAGCAAGAATCAGCTTCTCTGCTTCGGAAAGTGCACGGACAGCCACCAACCAAGTATCAAAAAGAAAGAGAGAAAAATCGGATATGAATAGAGGATAGGCAATTCCCATTCAATCGATTCCTAATTCAATTCAATAGGGGAATAAAACATTTAACTATTTGGGATGTCTCCCGCGGGGATGGAAATAAAATTCTAGCAAGATTCGCTCAATCAAAGACAGTTCAATTTGATCTTAGTCGATCTAAGATTTACCGTCTCTCCGGCCCCGTTTTGGTGCACTATTGGAGAGCTCACTAGGCCTTCCTCTTTCTCAATCGAAAATGAAAACTAGACTACTAAACGATTCCATCTATCACTTACGTCATTTCTCAAGGTCAGAAATCTCAAATTGAGAATTTAACCATGAAGTCATCGTTTTGTCATCCAACATGCTTCTATCTATGTGATTTCATACCTTACTACTCCCCTCCGTCACCCTTCTAAGCTCCTTTGCCCTATACCTTTAGTCTGCTTTGAATGATCCTTTCACTCTTCGAAGGTGAGCGAAGTAATTCTCGGGATTATATGGAAGGAACCTCTGCTAAGAATGGAATGCATTGATTTGGGGCACTTTTTCTCCTTATTTAGCTTTCAAGTGGGAGAGGACTTCCATAGATCATTTATGTTAACCCATGCTTTGTGGTACTATCTCAGTCTAAGGCTTTGAGAGCCTACATTTGCGGGAGCTAAGGCCACATTCACTACCATCGCAGTCTGGGTCCAACTAAGAGGTCTTCCCATTGAATTCTATTACATACATGACCACATTGAATAGGCTAGGAAAGGAAAGGAATCTTCGCGTGGACAAAGAGAGAGAAGAGAGGGATAGGTCAACCTTATGGATAGCGTAGCGTAAGCACGAGATAGGAAAGAGAAATGCTCAATGAAGTGCTCAAGAGAAGGGTGTAGGGCGTTGAGCAGGGCTAGTCAGCCCCCCAAAGTACACAAAATACCGGCTGGTACAAAGCAGGTCAGGAAGCTTGACATGGCAGAAGTTCGAGTCGAACCAGACTAACAGATAGTGGGGCGATTAGTAGTTCGGGCAATGGAAGGGCTTGGAAGGCAGCTGTAAGGGATTGAAAGAGCATAGTCCCTCGATTAAGGGATCGGTAGGTGCGCATGAATGGAGCTTCCAGGAGTTAGTGCATTGGATTCCTGGGCAACTGCATCTAGTAGAGCTGACTGAAGACCAAAGCAATCTCCTTTCCAGTCTAGCTTCTAGCCTTGGAAATGAGTCCTTAAACTCCCCTAGCTGCATTAGCGGTCTTAGCAGTTTCCCTCTTTTTTCGGACGAGTCAAGAAAGTCCAGGAAGTGTGAATCGTCGAATAGGGGGAAGTAATATCACGACAAAATTTGGGTCGGAAGAGCAATCTTCTTCTTTTCGATCTGGTTGGAGGGAAAGGAGGACAGAGCTTTCAATTAAGCATTTGTGTGGGTCTAGCTCTGCTTTCTAAGGGATCGACTAGATTGATTTGAGAAGTTGTTTCAGGGTTGCACCGTTGGAGAAGTTGAATAATCTCTTTCGCTCTCGGACTCTGGGGAATCCATAGAAAGCAAAGCAATTCCATAAAGTTACAATTTGTTGTCCGTCTCGATTCATTCTCTTTTTTAGTCTGATTATGGCATGTGTCACGCTCATCTATTCTATAGTCAAAGCAGGAGCCTATCCTTAGCAACGTGTCGTGCCCCGGTTGTTATCTTTGTCTTTGTGTGTGTCTGGCTGGGACCTTTCCTCGTGAATTGCCTTATTCGAGGCATGATCAGGGGCAGGATTTCCCTCTTCAATGGTATGGTACCAACACGATTTCGTACACGGATTTGAGGGAATTTAGCTAGCCTATATCTCCATCTCCGCTCTTATTGCTCCACCAATAAGCTCTCGTAGAAATAGTAGCCCCTGTGTTAGCATCTTAGGAAGCGTGATATGATAAGCATAAGCATCTCCATCCATGTGAGGCCGGCGATATGGATGAAATATATACCCATCCGTTGTAGGAATCGAGCCAAGCGCTACTTTCAGGCTCTACTAACAGAATTTTGAATTCCCTACTATTAGTCATCGCTCTGTGAAGGAGTGGGCGAATAAAGATCTGGCAAATGCACAGCTAGCTCACGGGAGGTGACACCAACCACACTCCTGGCTAGGCGCACTCTCGTAGATCCACCATAAAGGTTAACGACTTATTCGACCGAATCAAAGAAAGGGGCAGCAGATTATCCATGTGCAAATCGAGATGCGGTCCAGTTCAAGCATATCCTCTCCATATCTCGCAGATCCAGATTCTTCGATTGCATACCTATCAGCAGTAGGAGATCCTGTTCTCACTCGAGAGCATGTAGTTGCGGATCTGGAAGATTTCTAAGGTGGAGTTCATCCCATGGATGCAGAGAGTCAAAGCCGATTCACTAAGTCAAGTATCTAGTTAAAGAACCTCCCCATTAGTTGAAACTCTTTATCCAGTCGATGAAGATCCCGAAACGGAGTCCCTAGTTCACAAGCCTGTTCCATAGCTAGTCGGGTTGAACCATATTCTGTGGAAGCACACGTTTTGGGGCAGACAAATCGATCAGGTCGAATAATCCTTTCCAGTTCTTGCTACCCCTCTTGCTGCTCGGCATGAATGAAGTTGAATAGCCGATCTTCTCGGAAAGAGCTTAGTCCTCTTCCCTGCTTTCCTTTCTTTTTTGTTATGTTAGCGATTTTGGGAAAAATAGCATGCCAAAGTGATACTTTATAACTTAGTTTTCGTCTTGTTTATCTCCTTATTTATATACATTCTCATGTAATTTTATGTAAATGTGAATATATATACTAACCAACATGATTAGTTCTTGTTTTTGTAGGTTTAAAATGAATTTGAGGAGCTAATCCATGAGTTGGTGAAATAGAGGCATGGAATCAGAAGTAAAATGAGAATGTCGGTAAGGAGGATGCGCGAAACAGCCCATCTGTGCATTGGCAGCGTGCCACGGCAGGCAGGCTGCGCGACAATGGCCGTGACACGCCCTAAAACGCGCTGCACAAGCAGCGTGACATGCTTCCAACACGGTCAGCTTCTGTTTGGTGACGGTTTTATGTGTTTTCCAGATTGCCTACGCGATGCCTCCGTGTCACGGAGGCAAATTGGTGCGATAACCTCTGTGCCACAGTGCTATTTCATGTCGGGCATAATTTTGTATATTTCTCATTTACTATAAATAGGTCCCTTAGCTCCTAAAAACATTTTTTCACGTAATATTTCTGAAAAACTACCAAGGAGTGAAGGGAGAAGTGGGAGAACTCACCTAGGGTTCATCAATTTCATCTTCTCTTCTACCAATTCTTGTAAGTATGTTACTTTAATTATGTTTTCTTGTAATTATACGAACTTGAGTGGCAATAACCCTTCCTCTAGGGTTGAAACCACATGGTATGATTGTGAATACATGATTTTGTTTTGGTTTTAAGATATTGACTGTTTTTTTGTCTTACATTCTTAATTATGGTTGTTTTTATGATTGATCACCATGAAAACACACATGTTACACCTAGATTAAAGCTTGAGAAAGTAAACCTAGGCAAGAACAAAGAATGTAGGGAGAAAGTTTGTATCTTACGATATAATTCGCGGTTAGGATAAGAAATTATACCTAATTTGCGTGCTTGGTTACTAAAACGGGATGAGCTAGACACCAACTTAGAATTATCACATCACCACTCGTAGAAGTAGTTATGAAGCTAAGTTCGGTTAAATGATTAGAGGTACGAAAGTCCCTAATCAAGAGCATAAACCCCGCAAACCACATCCACGTAATTGAATTGCCCACGAACTAGAATGTCACATCCCCGCTCAATGATGTAGTTTTGAGGCTAGTTTGTCGTGTTTAGATGCTCGAAAGACCATGGACATGCAATTGCAATTATGTGAGACAACAATTGATAGTCCCATACTTAAACCATTACAAAGCACAGTATCGCATGATTATCCGGTGCTAGCCCTAGTTGCTCCTTCAATTATTTCAGACTATTTCGATGACCACCCCTAGACTTAATTAAACTTTATCGAAAAAGTCTATATCGACACTTTTGAAAGTTAATATCACACTTGAACTTGATAATTAGCTAAATTGGTCCAGTCCCTGTTGGTTCGACATTCGGCTCTTAAAAAGGGCCACTGTATTACTTGTAAGACCACGTACACTTGCGTGTGCGCTCGGGCAGTTGTCAACAAGTTTTTGGCGCTGCTGCTGCGCAGTCTCAACAAGTTTTTGGCGCCATTGCGGGGGACTCGGCAAAGTTTAGTAAATTTGTCTATTTTTTTGTGATTTTTAAATTTCCTTAAGTGTTCAGAAACTTGGTCTTAGTCTGACTTATTGCAGATGAAGGTTGTCTTGCCGAGCTGGCTAGGAATAGAGAGCTTGTGGAACCGTTGCTTGAACCAGAACGTCAAATTCATTTGCAAAGGAGATTAGCACTTGAGCAAAAGCTGAAAAGACTCTAAGAAAAGGTACAACAACAACCACCCGTAGGACAAGCACAATTGTCACCAAAAGCGATGGCAGCCAGACCAGTTCGCGAAGTGGCAATCCCACAAGCGACGAATGTGAACTCTAGTATCCGTAAATCGGAACCTGGAGGAAACTTTGAATTGAAGAAGAATATGGTGAAGCTGTTACATTCTAGTGGTCAATTCACTGGGATGGCACATGAGGACTCGCAGCAGCACTTACAGAACTTTCTTGAGATTAGTGACACTTTCGTCACCACAGGAGTGTCCACAAATTATGTCCGACTTACCCTCTTCCCATTTTCATTGTTGGGTGAGGCCAAAAGGTGGTTGAAAGAAGAGCCACCAAACTCCATAACTTCTTGGGATGATTTAGCAAAGAAGTTCTTGATCAGATTCTTTCCTTCAGGCAAGACTGCAAAGCTGAGAAGTGAACTGAGTTTCAAGCAGAGGCCTGGTGAGAATTTATATTTGGCTTGGGAGAGATTCAATCCATTACTGAGAGATTGTCCCCACCACCAACAATCGAATGAAGTGCTGGCTCATACCTTTGTAGAAAGTCTAGACCCACATACAAAAATTTTGCTAGACTCTGCATCGGGTGGGCAAGCCTTAGAGAAGACTTATGATGAGTTGTACATGCTGTTGAATAGAATTGCATAGGGAAATCCAGAGTGGCACAATGAGTCATCGAGAGGGGGCAGGAATGAGAGTAGGGCTGATAGAGGTGGATGGTATGAATGCCTTGGCGGCACACCTAGCTTCATTCCAGCATCAGATTATGACTCAGTTCAATAAACTGAGTATGAACCAACAACAGGGTAAAGTTAATGCAGTTCAGCAAGCTCCGAGTTGGTGTGAAATTTGCGGAAACAATGGGCACAATGCAGAATCTTGTGGAGCCAATCCGGAATCAGTAAATTTTTTTGGGAATGTGCAGAGGAACAATCAGAATTTTGGGAACAATTACAACAAAAATTGGCAGAGCCACCCAAATTTTTCTTGGGGTAGAAATCAAAAGCAAAGTTATCAGCAACCTCAACAGCAACAGTATTAGCAGAATAGCCAGAATGATGGCCATTTGAGCAGCAACATTGAGGAGATGTTGCAGAAAATCATGGAGACATAGACTCAATTAGCAGAAAATCAGGCAAGGATGGCATCAGACTTGAAGATTTAGCAATTGGCCACCCGCAATCTAGAAAAGCAGATGGGCCAGATAGCAGCTACTCGAAACATGAGACCACGGGGAGGACTACCAAGTGACACAGATCCTAACCCTCCAGGTCAATGCCATCAGTCTGAGGAGTGGCAAGCAATTAGCTGATGCAGTGCCAAAAGAGAAAAGAAATGAGGTGCAGCCGGAGTTGGTTAGACAAGGATCATCCACTGACCAGGAAGAGAATCAGAGTGTTGTGCAACGAAATGCACAATCTTCATTGCAGCCAGCACAAAGACCACTACCACCATTCCCTCAGAGATTCAGAAAGAGCAAGGAGGAGGAATGCTTCAAAAAGTTCTTTGAGATTTTCAAAGAACTTCACATAAATTTTCCTCTTATTGATGTTTTGCAGGGAATGCCCAAGTATGCTAAATACTTGAAAGATGTGATGGCGAACAAAGTCAGATTGGTGGATGTCCAGACGGTAGCACTGACAGAGGAGTGCAGTCATAGGGTATTGAGCAAAATTCTAAAATAGCTCAAAGACCCAGGGAGTTCTACCCTCCCCATACAAATTGGTAAAGTTGAGGTGCTACGAGCTTTGTGTGATCTAGGGGAAGCAGTTAATCTAATGCCCCTATCTTTATTTAACACCCTGGGGTTGGGAAAACCGAGGCCAACAAGGTTGATGCTGCAGCTGGCGGATAAGTCGCGAGTGGCATCTGATGGAATAATAGAGGACCTTCCCATCAAAGTGGGTAAGTCTATTATACCTGCTAATTTTATTATCTTAGATTTTCATCTTGATGACCAGTTACCCTTAATCTTGGGACGGCCATTCTTGGCCACCAGAGGAACGGTAATTGACTTAAGAGCAGGTGTTCGGTGCTTTGGTTGGGGTTATAAAACCGACACGCAAGTGCACGTGGTCAAACAAGTAGTAAGTGGCTTAAGTAAGCCAAGTATCGATCCAAGGAGACTCTGGATAAGTAAAAATTGCTTAAGTATACTATATTCTATCTCACTTCTATATATGCTGACAACAAAGTAACCAAAAGTTAAATAATTTTGTTTATAAATTATATACTAAAACTATTAACAAATATCTACTTTGAATTGAAACTATGGATATGAGCATGCCAAGGTTAAGAACAAGTAATGAACTTGATTATAATCATAATTTGGTTAATCTTCTCTTCCTGTTGCTAGCCAAGAACATTAGCCTAGAGATTAAAACTCTCGTATTTAATCTCACTTAAGAATCATAAACCATCCGTCTACATTTCTGTGATCAAATGCAATTTATGACCTAGCAATGCAATTCCGGTTCCTAAATTGACTAATACGGCTTTCAAGTATATTTCTATCAGGAAAGCACATCAAAACTCAATTTTCCCAAATCAAGTTAAGAACAATACCCTATTAATTCACAACTTTCCAATTTCTTGCTCTCTCGAGTGAAATCGGACTTTTTAGATGTACATTAATGTCGGCCACACACCAATGCAGTAGAAACAAGAATTAATAGAACAACATGGAAGAAGAAGATGAAAAACCATATAATTTCATAATCAAAATTCATCACCATTGTTCATAACCTCAGCAAGGAAGAGAATTAGCCACTCATTTGTGGATTAATCATCCTAAAAGAAGTGTTAATCATACAAACAATTGATTGAAAGAAGAAAGAAAGAGAGAAAAACCCTGAGCTTTTTCGTCCCTCAACTGCCTGTAACCCACGTCCTTGCTCTACCAAGTCTGTATTAATTAAAAATAAGCCTAAGTGTTCTATTTATACTAGTGGTAATTTTTCCCGGAATAACAAGCAACGTGTCACGGAGGGTAACGCGGAGCACTGCCTCCGTGACACGGCGTGGATGCGGACCCTTTCTGGAAATTTAGGGTCCAGGAATAAAGCTTCAACGTGGCATGGCAGGCAACGCGGAGGCTTGCCTCCGTGCCACGGAGCTGTCGCGAGGCTCCACTGGAAATTGGCAAATTATTCATCCTCCAGGCAGAGTGCCTCCATGATGGTAGCGTGACACGGCTCCTTCGCGGAGCCCCTTTATATTGTGCAGTCCAATGCCTTTTTCGTGCTCGAATCCAAGTCCAACTCCGATATTGTTCCAACATGCATTTTAGCTCCTCAAAATCATATTCTACCTAAAAAACAATGCTAATCATGTTGGTTAGTATAAATTCACATTTTATTACCAATTACATGAAAATGTATACACATTGCACAATAAACAAGGCGAAAATGATACGTTTGAGTATCACTTGGGCATATAAATCTGCCCAAGATCACTTACCCCACACTTAAATCCTTGTTCGTCCTCGAACAACAAATATACAATTCATGCAAATTACATCCCAACCTTCGCCACTATGGTGCGACAATTTACGCTACGGTCATACCGATCATTCAATATTGTAAATCATCAAGAAAACATGCATGGTCTTACAATGCAATGACCTTTAATACATCAAGACTTCCTAGACTTTAAGAATCGACCCTCAATATCGGCAAACTCATGCAAATCAGCTAATCAAGATATCCGACACAAAAATCAATCTTTCATCAAGCATGTGCCCTCACAACTCAAGAGAATCTTCCCTTTTTTGTTCATGTGACACACAAACATTCAAGTAGGGGCATGTAAAAATTAATTTCACTCTCTCTCCCAAAAGAATTCACAAGCATCATGTCATGACTCATAGGCTTGCCCATAGTGTATTACTCCACTAATATAAAGAAATGCAATGTAAGATCACGTAGGACTTTAATGGGTTGTAATGGAAGCTATGGAACTAGTATATATTGGATTAGCCAATAGTAGTCACTAGCATCCTTAAGCGCCTTTTCAACACATTCCCATCAACTCATGGACATTGTTTCTCTCTTTTCTTTTTTCATCATCCCATTCATGCTGGTTTACTTTCGTATGGCCCATTTCATCAAACACACTTGACACAACAACAAAGGTTTTTCATGCACCTTAATTATCATTTAATTATAGCAAGTGCACCCTCCACCTTTTTCTTTTCTTTCCTCACTCTGCTTTGCTTTTTCTTTTCACCAGTCTCACTCTTTGACACTTTGGGAAAAATTTTTGTTCTTCTTAAGCGCTTAAGAGTTTTGTATAGACTTTACGGCTAATGAAAAGAAAGAATTAAGCTTAGTTTATACATTTTTGGACAAAAGAAAGAAAGAATCGGCTAAAGGCTCAACGGGCTGACTAGGGTATACAATCACATAAAAAGGAGAGTATGACAAGAAAAAAATAGAAACTCTCGATTAAGACAAAGAAATGCCTACATCCTTTCCAACACTACACCTCCTTCATTTCGTTTTGTACACACACCAGGCAAGTTCTAGACACTTCACAATAGCATGGAATAACAATACCTCACTTCACACTTCATGCACATGCTCGATTCAAGATGCATTCACAGACTCTTTAATTAGCCAATTACATGAATTCAAAATTTAAGCCTCAATTACACCGAATCAAATTCTACAGCCAAGGTAACTCAACATATTTACAAAATTGCATGCTTTCATCCGAATCACTTTTACATTTTGAATATCAGTTACAACACGCAACCAACATTTCACAACCATATAGTAACTACAGGTTCCGTGATGCAATCCACCAAAGAAAAAACTGAAAATAAATTAAAATCACTACTCCTACCGACTACATTTCCCTTAAGACGGTCGTCATCCATCCATCATAGGGAACGGTCACTAACTATGACTTCGGTTCAATGGGACTATTCTCGGTAAAAGAACCGAAAACAAACTCCAAGAAACCCAAAAATAAAAATTGAAAGATTTTGCAAAACATCGATCATTTCGATGAAAAAATATTTACAAAATATTTTAATATGTACAAAATATTTTCGCAAAATTTTAAAAATATCGATCATTTCGATAGAGACAAAAAATAAATTAAATGAAGAAAATATTTACAAAAATATTTACAGAGACTTAGCTGGCAACCACAACATTTCACAACACACATCATCAATTACCACAAATATGTACAAATACAGAGCAGTTTGCACTTTGCACTTCACAAACACAGGGCAACATAAACATACAAAACAAACAGAGGAAAAACATACAGCAAACCAGCCTAGCCTCAGCACCTAACTACTTCCCACCCCACACTTAAGTCGAACACTGTCCCCAGTGTTCACAAAAATTAAAATCACAAAATTTTGGGTGGTGGAACTCCCTGATCAGTCAAAATATTCGACTTCTTCATCCGGTGCTGCTGCCTCATCGCCCATGTCCGAGTCACCTCCGTCGTCGTCATCGGACTCCACATCGGAGTCCTCCCGACGTGTCTCCTCGTCCGTGGGGACATCATCGTCAGTGGGCTCTACAAAGGCTGGCCCCACTCAGCATAGAGCCCGGGCGTTTTCGCCAAACGGGTAATCCAACTCGAGCTGCCATAGCTCCTCCTCTGTGGCTGGTCTCCTACCAATCCGAAGCTGGAGCATTTGCATACCAAACATCCGTGCCATGTACTGGTCTTCACGAGCATGTCGCTCGCCAAGCGTCAGCACTGGTCCGTGTGTGGTGTCGGGGGCCTTAGTTTTGGTCACGTCAAGGGCCCTCCGCTCCAACTGCGGGATGTAGTCCAAAGCCTCTTCCTCGACGTCGAGGCCCCGGAGAAAAATGGTGATAAGTCCTCCGAACCCATACCTGTGGCCTTGGTGTAGTCGGGCTCTCTTCATGGCGGATATGATGACCGCCCCAACATTAATCTCTAGCCCTTTCATCAGGGCATACACCAGGCAGACACGGTCCCGGGTCATATCAGTCATGTGCACCCGTGGAATTAGGCACGAACAGACTATCTTCAGCCAGATTCTGGCCTCCCTGTTCATTTGAGAATACGACAGAGTCTGGTGGTAACCCCTCTCCTTATGTCTGCTCCACCTGGCTGTGGATCGAGCCCCACATAATGTGCGTCTGATATCGGCATATGGTGGGGTGATGTTCAGCTGGCGGAGAACGTGGGCGTCTGTGTCCCGCACTCCAATGATGGCATTTAATTGCTGGGGTTCCAGAGTGACAATCTTCCCTCTGATCTTTATTGTATGGCTTCTGATTGCCGGGTTCCAATTTGCATAGAACTCCCGGACTAGATGTAGGTTGCATTCCTTGGGCTCCTGAAATATGAAGCTGAGCCCAGCTGCCTCGATCCTTTGCACTATGCGGGGGAACTCTTGTGCTAGTGGTTCCCGTGCAATATGCTCCTCGGGGAAGTATTTGTTTTCCTTGTGTTTAGTGTACCACTTCTTCCCTTCATTGGTTACCCACCTCATTCCGTATTGGCGGTGTTGGCCGCGCGGAACTACTGGTGCAGCTGGGACTGCTGTGCCCAGTCTAAGTCGTTTCCTCCCGGTGCCTGAAGTAGATGCACCCTTACCCTTATCCTGCCTACTTGCCATTGTACCTGTCAATACAAATAAACAAGCGCAATGTCAAGTTAAATGCATATTAGCTTCGGCTAAGGTCGGGTTAACCAAGTTTACCCCACACTTAGTCCTTAGCTACGGTTACGATACTACGGCAAGGATCACTTTATTTACACCAAAAACAAACAACTATACAATTTATGCTTAGTGCGTTCGCAAAGAAAATTTCGACGGTATACTTTAGCGTACTACTCAGACTTCATACAGCTAATCCCAATCACTACCATCTTAAGCAATTCAACCATCTCACTTAGCAAAGAAAACAACAAAACAAAACAACAACAAAAATTCTATATACATATGAACCTATATAATCAACCCCATTTGAACAATTTTCACATTTTCCCAAAAACCCGAGAATTCGTCGTCTATTACATTCAAACAATATTTACAACGACTTATCTCAATTCACAAGCACACCCCGGCATATAATTCCCTAATTTACCAAGTTACCCATTTCGATTTCAAGAACCAAGCCCTAGAATTAAATTTCACAATCAAATTCGAATCATTCACGCAATCGACAAGTGCAAACGCGCATTACAACATTCCGAACATTTATCAATCAAGGAATAACTCAATTTCATGCTAAATTTCTACTTAGGGTGATTGATCTCACCTCCCATGCTCAAATTCGACTAAAATCGACAAAAACTTGAGAGAGAAGAGGAAAACATACCTTTAAGTTGAATAATCGAGGAAAACTCGATAATTTCTTTGCTTTATGCCGTGGCACGTTGATGGGGGAGGGAAATTTGGGTGTTTGGTCGCGGAGAAGTGAGAAAATGAGGGAAAAGGGAATAAAATTGGGGTTTAAAATGAAGAAAAACACGCGGGTCACCCGGCAACCCGGTGTGACCCATCACAAATTATAGGGCAACGTGTCACGGAGTGCGTCGCGGTGCACTGCCTCCGTGACACAGAGCCATCGCGATAGTCCTCTGGAATTTTTAAAAATTCCAGATTAAACCTCAACGTGTCACGGAGTGCATCGCGGAGCACTGCCTCCGTGACACGGAGCTATCGCCCCAGCTCATTGTCTCTGCATTTTATTCATTTTTTTCATACCTCGCCTTTTCCTTCACGATTCCGTGCACATTTTTCTCCGGTTGACCTGAAAATCATTTCACTAAACAAAATTGGTTAGATTAATAGATTTCAAAAACTAAAAATAAAAAAATACTCCTAAAACGAAAAATTTATACTAAATCAAGAAAAAAAATTAAAAAATAAATAAAATCTATTTACACTTTACAAAATAAAAGAAAAGAAAAAAAAATATTTTTCACGGGTTGCCTCCCGTGCAGCGCCTGATTTACCGTCGCGGCTCGACGTCCTTTATGCTCAATTGTCCACTAGGGTGATGGACGATTTCTCACGATCATTGTCCTCCCCCCAGTAGTGCTCACCCTTATCCGGTGGTCTTCCTATCAACTCTCGAGAATCATTCATTTGCTTAGCATTCCCATGATCAATTACATTGATCACCGAGAGTTCTTCATTTACCATCGGGAGCTTGGGTGCTTTGTACACATCGAACACCTCTACCTTGTCATGTGCTCGCATTGTAAGTTGACCCGCAGCTACGTCAATTAATGCTTTCCCGGTTGCCAAAAAGGGTCGTCCCAAAATATATGGGACTTCAGCGTCTGGTTCAAAATCCAGAACAATAAAATCTACCGGAAAAATGAGGGAGCCCACTTGCACTAGAACATCCTCAACAATGCCATCCGGCCTAGCTAAGGATCGATCCGCCAACTGCAAGATTACGGTTGTTGGTCTAGGACTCCCTAGACCCAACTTTCTGAATACCGAGGATGGCATCAGATTTACGCTCGCCCCCAGGTCACACAATCCACGAGCTCGGATACTCTGCCCAATAGTAAGCTGGATAGTAAAACTTCCAGGGTCTTTTAGCTTCGTAGGCAGTCTATTTTGGATCCGGGAAGTGCATTCCTCCGTCAAAGCTACCGTGGCATACTCAGTCAAACGACTTTTGTTGGCCACGATGTCTTTAATATATTTGGCATATTTTGGCACTCCCTGCAAGACATCAACAAGAGGTAAATTAACATGTACCTGTTTAAGCACCTCCATAAATTTCTTGAAACACGCCTCCTCCTTGTGTTTCTTGAGTCGTTGAGGGAACGGGGGTGGAGGCCTTTCTGATTCTGCTTCTTTGGTCTTCCCCCTATCCAAAGTTTGCTCTCCCTCAACATCTGCTGCTCCTGACTTTTGAGGTGGTCTTTCCGGTTCCACCTCCTTCAGCTGCAAACCACTCCTTGTGGTCACTGCATTTACCTGCTTCGGATTAGGATCCGTGTCGCTAGGCAGTCCTCCTCTGGGCCTTGTGTTTTGGGCACTAGCGAATTGCCCAAATTGATACTCAAGAGCCTTGGTCGCTAACTGATTATTTTTCACTTCGGCTGCCAATTTAACATAGTCAGCCTGCAATTGCGCCTGATTAGCGATCATGGTCTTGAACATCTCCTCAATGCTAGGTGATGGTGGTGGAGGAGGGGCATTGTGATTTATGAATTGAGATTGGTAGTTCTGTTGCCCTCCTTGATTTCTTGGCATCCCCTGACCCGAACTTTGGCCTTGTTGGTTGTTGCTACCCCACGAAAAATTTGGATGGTTCCTCCAATTTGAGTTGTAGCCGCTACCAAACTGCTGCTGATTTCTTTGTGCATTGCCCACAAAGTTAACAGAATCTGGGTTTGCTCCACAGCACTCAGCTGAGTGCTCACTGCTTCCACACACTTCACACCACATTTGCTGGACCGCATTGACTGAAGCTGAAGGCTGGTTCAAATTCATGTTGCTGAAGTGGTTGGTCAATTGATTCTGCAAGGCAGCTATCTGTGCAGCGATAGCTGTAAATCCATCCACTTCAAGCACTCCTGCTGCTTTCCTTGCTCCACCTCGTGATGAATCAGCATTCCATTCTGGATTGCCCTGTGAAATCCGGTTTAGCAAAGTGTACAGCTCCTCATAAGTCTTTTCCAGCGCTTGCCCTCCAGCTGCTGAATCTAGCAAAATTTTAGTATGGGGTTCCAAACCCTCAATAAATGTGTGTACCAACACCTCATTGGACTGATGATGATGAGGACAGTCCCGCAACATGGATTTAAATCTTTCCCAGGCTTGATATAAATTTTCTCCCTCCCGCTGTTTGAAACTTAGAATTTGACTTCTAAGTCTGGCTATTTTACCAGAGGGCTTCCGTGCTAGATCAAGAACTTCCGTGCTAGATCATCCCACATTGAGATAGAATTTGGTGGCTCAGCTTTTAACCACCTCTTGGCTTCACCAAGTAATGAGAACGGAAATAGTGTGAGCAGAACATAATCAGGTGACACTCCAGCGGGTATATAAGTGTCACTTATCTCCAAAAAGTTTTAGAGATGTCGTTGTGGGTCTTCATGAGGGAGACCGGTAAATTGCCCGCTTGTGTGCAACAGTTGCACCATGTTCTGCTTGAGTTCAAATCTCCCTCCAGGCTCTGGTTTGCGAATACTTGAATGTACATTGTTGGCATGTGGGATTGCCACCTCGCGAACCGACCTTGCTGCTGCTTCGTCGGGCACTAACACTGCCCTCACAACCGGTGGATTTTGTTGCTCCATAATAGTCTGTCTGAGCAACTGCAGCTTCTTTTGTAGAGCTTCTCTGCGTTTACTATGAAATTCACGTTCAGGCTCTATATAAGATTCCACCAGCTCCTCGACCTTTGCCAGTGTTCACAGAAATCAAGTCTGCAAAATACAAGCTAAGACCAAGTTGTCAACACTTAAGAAAATAAAATAAAAATACAGTAAATTTACACTTAACACAATTTCACCAATTGCCTAGTCTCCCCGGCAACGGCGCCAAAAACTTGTTCGGTGCTTTGGTTGGGGTTATAAAACCAACACGCAAGTGCACGTGGTCAAACAAGTAGTAAGTGGCTTAAGTAAGCCAAGTATCGATCCAAGGAGACTCTGGATAAGTAAAAATTGCTTAAGTATACTATATTCTATCTCACTTCTATATATGCTGACAACAAAGTAACCAAAAGTTAAATAATTTTGTTTATAAATTATATACTAAAACTATTAACAAATATCTACTTTGAATTGAAACTATGGATATGAGCATGCCAAGGTTAAGAACAAGTAATGAACTTGATTATAATCATAATTTGGTTAATCTTCTCTTCCTATTGCTAGCCAAGAACATTAGCCTAGAGATTAAAACTCTCGTATTTAATCTCACTTAAGACTCATAAACCATCCTTCTACATTTCTGTGATCAAATGCAATTTATGACCTAGCAATGCAATTCCGGTTCCTAAATTGACTAATACGGCTTTCAAGTATATTTCTATCAGGAAAGCACATCAAAACTCAATTTTCCCAAATCAAGTTAAGAACAATACCCTATTAATTCACAACTTTCCAATTTCTTTCTCTCTCGAGTGAAATCGGACTTTTTAGATATACATTAATGTCGGCCACACACCAATGCAGTAGAAACAAGAATTAATAGAACAACATGGAAGAAGAAGATGAAAAACCATATAATTCAATAATCAAAATTCATCACCATTGTTCATAACCTCAGCAAGGAAGAGAATTAGCCACTCATTTGTGGATTAATCTGTCACACCCCGCCTTGGGGGGTATGACTGGCACCTGGTGCCCTACTAGGACCTAACCTGCTGGACTGCTAAGATTGGGCACATCTAGTGCCTGGCTGGCTCTAACCCATATTTCTGAAAACAAAGGGCTATATAACGGCTGTAAATACAGCCCCCGGCCCATTGGCCTATAGCCTTCCGTACCTGTACTAGCAGCTGACCAGAAACATACTAATTCAGGGGAACCTATGCGGGCCGACAAGGCCACCATGCTGTCTAGTTATCTGCAACTCAATCATAAAGCATAAAAAGAACTACGTGACCGGCAAGGTCACCACTACTAGCAAGCTATGGCCCCACACGGCCAAAGTAAAAGAAAGCAAGAATACTGACAACCAAACAACTGCACGGCCTCACACGACCGGCTCATCTGACCACAGGGAATATATAGACTGCAAGCCTCTAAGAATAGCAATAGAACTGGTCGGGACAGGGCCCCGACCTACCCGTACTATAAAACAAAAGAACTGAAATACACCTCTGGAATTCAGTCTTCGGATGACAGGAGCTGAATACTCGATCGCTGACAGGAATCACGTGGTGTCACCTGCTCGTCTATAAGTACCTGCAGGCAAGTAATGCAGCACCCCGCCGGGCGTCAGTACCGCTGGTACTGAGTATGTAAAGCAATAACTGAAGCAAAATCTGAATACAATAATATAACTGAAGAAACTGAAGTAGAAAGAATAGACTAACTGTCTGATAATGCAAATCATACCTTCTCTCAATCTTTACTGGGAAGGATAAGAGTCATACCTAGAAACGTATCGTGCTACTGCTGATCTACTTGTATCTAACATAACATGGCATAACATGAAATAACATAACATAGCATACACAAACCTTACCCGGCCCCCATAAGCCGGGAGGTACAACCAGCACAGAATCTATACCCGTACCCCGGTCATCCCATCTCCTACACTGGCTGTAAGCATCCTGCCGGTCCCCTGGGTATGCACTTGGGCTCGCTGAGCCCCTGACTATAACCGTACCTGAGTCCGAAGGACTCCTGAATCAACACCCCGGGCGTACCCGCTCGACGGGGGTGTATAAGGGCCGACCAAGGCACAATATGGGGAAACTGGCATCCCATCTTCGTCCCCTTGCGGGACGGCATATCACTCCGTAGAGTGACGTATCCTCATCCTCTGGCGGACAATTCGATACAGCTATTAACCCTGGGGCGGTCAGGGATGCTGGGTAATCCAACCCCAAACAATACAACGGTCTCAACTAGTAATGATGTCTGTGTATCTCACATGCTAAGGCTAATAGGGGTAAAGTATCATATATATATTACATGCTGAGCTAATGATAGCGATCTGTACGTATTTAATACGTGCTGCGGCAGGTAAAGATGTATAAATATGAATGTAGTCTCCTGCCGGACTGTACTGGGCAAATGCTATATAAGATAATGTTTCTACTGAAAACTCTGCTGTTTACTAAGTTTTTGTATACACTATATGCTGAACTAGTGATAGAAATAGGTACATACTTAACACATGCTGAGGCTGGAAGTACTATATATGTATGTACGAATATAATCTTTCTGCTAAACTACGTTGTATACTGACTTTCTATAGTAACATGATTTACTAATCCTGACATGCTTTCTGAACTTCATTTTAGTCTGCTATTCTATTTCTGAAGTGCTTTACGGGTATTGCATTACTATACGGGGTTTCAACTGAATACAACCATATCCTGACATGGCATATCACATTACATACTGAGTATACTGGGCAATCTCTAATACCTGCGTTAGAATCTGTATCATACTGAGAGGTTTCGTACACGTTACAACCCAAAACTTCTCATATTGCACCAATCTTCACAATAACACAATAATCGATTTCTGAACATTCTACTGGTCTGTAAATTACTATACTGCTTCAATGTTACTCAACTTGCTGAGGAAACTTAACTTTACATACCTTATCCTTGAATTATTCGTCTGTCGGACGAGGCTCGGCCGGTACTTCAATTGTTTTCTCCCAACTGCATTCATAAACATATCAACTAACACTAAATACAACTTTATTTCAAAAGGCAACGTCACTTTTGATATAGTTTATAGCCTAAACTTAGGCTTATCGAAAGACGGCCAGAAACTCGCTATTTTTCAGTGGCCCAGAAGGGAGAAATATTCACTTCACAACTAGGAACACATAGACACTAATTTAGAGCAATTCCACTTACCTTGACTCGGTGGCTCGACGATTCGTCGGCCGTATTTCACGAAACTAATTCCGTAGAAATGCTCTCTGCTGCTAAATACTTGGGTATCTGGGATTAATCTGAGTTTGGGCAGTGTTTGGTAGCGTAATCGGACGAAAATATTAAATTTCCCTTCGTCTTCCTCTGTTCACTGCATATTCTGGAATTTTCATAAGGTATTGAATGAGTTAAAACCGAAGTGGGGGCTTTATATACTTGGGCCTGGACCAGGGCAATGTGTCACGGAGCCAACGCGGAGGCTCCTCCTCCGTGACACGCTGCCATCGCGGAGGGGCTCTGCCTCGGCTCCTTCCGCGATGGATCGATAGGCTTCTCGTCCGATCTTTTCCCGGGCCTTTCTCCCACACGTATGGCCTTCAAATATGCTTAACCACCGTGGGAATAGGTCATCTAAGTGCCGGGAATTCTACGGGGTATAACATTCTCCCCCCCTTAAGAACATTCGTCCTCGAATGTACACTGTTAACTAAAGAACTTTCCGGATCCTCTGGAATATGGAAAAATTTACTTTCTGGAAAAACTTCGGCAGAGTTTCCCCTGTAACATGGACTATAGCAAAAACCTGAAATGCAGAAAAGTCCAATACAAGCACTACACACAATATTCTAAGATTCACTGAACAACTAAATATCACTTCTTCTTTATCATTTACCGACATACAACCACAAGATACTGCATAGGTAATAATTTGGACATACCTATCACCTGACTAGGCCTGTAATAAGCGAGGATGTCTGATCCTCATATCTTGATAGACGTAATATCTTTAGTGTGTAGTCTGCGAATCTATCTGTCTAGGATAGCTACTGGGACCTCTTCATAGGCCAGCTTCTTCGTAACCTGGATATTCTGGACTGGGACTACTCTGGACGGGTCCCCTATGCGTTTCCTCAGGATAGCTACATAACAGACCGGATACATGGATTCTAATTCTGGAGGCAAATTCAACTAATGGTAACTGCTCATTTTGACTATTACTGAAATCTAGCACACACGCTCGCAACATGTCTTCGAGCGTCTGAATTGTGCGCTCAGCCTACTCATCTGTCTGAGGGTAGAACGCTGTGCTTAAATTAGTCTGCGTGCCCAAACCTCTCTGAAATGATTGCTAGAATCTAACTGTAAATTGTGCTCCTCTGTCTGAAATAACGGATACTGGTATTCCATATAATCTGACTACCTTTCTGATATACAACTTACTGGCAAGAATGAACTGATTTTGCCAATCTGTCATTTATTACCCATATAGAGTCATGTCTGTGTTTAATATGGGATAATCTTGCTACAAAAATTCATATTCACCGCTTCTCATTTCCGGAGAGGCACAGCTGTGTCCTGGGTCAAACCCACCTGGTTTCTGATGTTCTACTTTTGCCTGTTGGGAGTTAGGATACTGGGCTACCAGTAGTTCTCCTTAATGTCATGGTACCTCTTTGTCGTATCGGGATGAAGAGAATAGCGGGCGTAATGCGCCTCGCTCATAAACTGCTGGCGATGCCCCAAAATATCTGGAGCACAAATGCGGCCTTTATATCGCCACCCTTCATCCCCGGTTATCTGAAAATATGTCATCTCTCCTTACTGAACCTTGTGTTCAAGTTGATCCTGGCTAGGGTTTCCATACTGTCGTTCCTTTACTTCCACTGCTAACGACAACACTGAAACATTCTGTATTATCGCTCTGTTATCTTTTATTTCTTCTATATGACTGGTTATCTAGCTAACTGGTGTAACCCTCGAGTCTATCCTCGCAGTTCAGGCAGTTCAGGCTAAGGGCATCTGCCGCCACGTAAACCCTTCCTGGGTGATACAAAATCTTCCTCTTTCCTTTTTTTTTAAAGCATAAACTACTGCCGCTAACTCCAGATCAGAGGGTAAGGTAATTCTTTTCACGTTTCTTCAACTGCCTGAAAGCATAAGCTATTACTTTACCATGCTGCCTCAACCCTCTGTATCTCCTGGCGATACTAACACTGGAGCTGATGTTAACCTGGCTTTTAACTCTTGGAAGTTCTGCTCACACACCTCAGTCTACTGAAACTTTGCTGCCTTCTGTGTCAATTTAGTCAAAGGTGCTGCTAAGGTGGAAAATCCTTCCACAGACCCTCTGCAGTGTCCGGCTAACCGCAGGGACTGCGTACTTTGATCAGGGTGGTAGATTTAGGCTATGTCTTCACTGTTTTGATTTTTATGGGTATCTATCTGTACACCAGCCTCCGACATAATGTGACCGAAAAGGCTACTAAACTCAACTAAGATTCACATTTTCAAAAATTAACATATAACTGACAATCATACTGGTTTATTATACTGGAGAATCTGACAAGTAATCTACCGGTATAACTAAAGCTTTATCTGGCCTTCTGACCGCATGCTAAGGCTACTGGTTGCTAAGGTAATCTTGAACAACTATCTGCACACCATGTGCCCGCATCTGATCAGGGGGTCCTGATATTGATCATGACCTCTAACGATCTGGCTGCATAACCTTACATAATTGAATAGTCGGGTTGAATGACCCGAACGTGGCAGTAGTCTAATAATGCTCTAACTGTACTACTTGAGTGCTTATAGTTCGTGCATAACCGCAACCTCGTGGGCATCTAATTGCTCTGTTATTTTACTTGAACCACTGTAAGGCTGGACTTAATCAACTTACTCCCAGGCGATCAATCCCTGGATCATCACGGGGAGTCTACTGATCCCCTGGTCTTAATAAACACTGTGCTAGCAGGGTACTATCAATTTCTTATGCCTTGTGTGTATCCACTTGGATTTATACTGCTATTCTGGAGAATTCTCGGTCTTATGGGCTATTCTGTAAATACTGGCCTTCTGCTAGGGCTCTGTATCTAAACATCTTACAAGAACCAGCTGAAGTACTAGTCTGTCGCTGGCTATTGATGTGGACCCTTCCTTGGGGTACCCACGGGTATTCTGACTGGGGTGGCCGGCTGACTTATGGGGTGTTTCACATAATAACTGCTAGGTTTACTAAGGCCAACTCTCACCTACAAGACTGGAAAAATGACGTACGACCACTTAATATACTAGAACAATTTTGGTATTGCTAATCTCTGAAATTTGCCTATCCGGCTTCCAATCCTGGTTCTAGCACATGCGCTACTGTTACTGATCTTCAGGGATGCCTCCCTGCTAATACAAGCGCCAGCTGGTCGATAGACCGTCTAACTGCGCCCTTATTATCTAGCCATCTGCTTTAGGCCATTAACTCTGGTAAACTCCTAGAGCCTGGATCTGACAACACATAAGTCTTTTAATCTAATAACTGAGAACTGAGATAGTTTAAGTTTCTATGACTTCATACGTAACTCACACTTAATCCGCCCTTTCCCTGCTTCTTTTCTTTCTTTCTTCCCCCTCTTTCTTCTCTTTTTGGTCCCCCAATACAATTTGTATAGGCTTTCTATTACTAATCAACATCTGTGATTGTAGCCCTTATAGGCAGCCACTCACAACCTATCTATTATCTGTATATCTATATATCGCTGGCTACGTACAATATGTACTAATTCTTGCGGTAATTCATAACCTCCGACATGTTCTGTTGAGTCTCACATCGTACATGATACATTTCTTCTACGGCCTAATAATATCTCCTGCCCTGACTTATCATTTCATTGTATTGTCACCCCATTCTAAAAGTAACAAACAACATAAACATTCTAGTTATTATCTGCTGTTTAAAATCCTGCCACTCTTGCGATGTGGGGGTCGACGTTTGAATCCTGTAGCCTTACTAGGCATATACTGAGAGCCCATGTCTATCTGCTGGGCCTTATCTCTAGACCACATTAGATTAGAATTGCTGTATCGGTAACTTCTTAACTTTTCTATAGCGGACATACTGCGGTATTCTGAACCGCGATCTTACTGTCAGCGCGAAGCTTAATCCTTAATACAATACTTTATCAATCCGGGGTAGTTCTAATTTCCCCACAAGATCTAACATTCCTGCTTCTTCCTCTCATCTTGCTTAACTGAACTCTGGGGTTCAAGGTACCTGCCTTTCATTGCTAATGAGATTACTGATCAAGCCTCGGCCTATACTTCTTCTGGCGTATATTCAAGCCCATCTGATTCACATGACCTCTATATCTTTCGAGGTCACAACTAGATCATAACTATAATCTTACAGGTATGTCTTGCTATCTGTTAGCATATATGGCGGGCTTGGCCTTTTTCTGACTCAACTTGACTATTATTAGGCATTAATCACTAGGAGGTCTGTTACCCCTACTTCGGGTAAGCATCAGTCTTACTGTCTTTACTGGGTTGTTATCATAAGGGTCTGCACAACTTACATAATCATAAGGGCTCTCTATATTTTCTACTACTTACTGGGATCAATCAACCCATCTTTACTTACTGCATGCTTTGGTAACCCCATATCAAGTCTTATGCCCCTTTACTATACTGGCATCAAAATCAGGAGGTGGGAATAGCCCTTTTCTTATTGCAACAAGTAAAAGCATTTAACTGTACCATACCCAAAAAGAAATGTATTTGGGATTCCTGCATTTCCCGCTCGTTTTCGTACTTACCTGGTGGTCTGACCTTATCTGTAATCTTAATCAGATTCTTATATACTAATAAGTAAATCAACTCATATGTACATTATACTTCTGACTCCCTATTCTGACGTTATCAACGTATACTAGGAATAATGCTAATAAGGTATCACGCGGGGAGGTCTCTGATACCCCCTCCTGCTGCTGTAATTATCATGTAACTGACTGAAGTTCTTTTCTGTTGCTATCTCTGATCTTCTGCCTGGGATAGGGAAATGTTGATCTGCCTTTGTATCTGTAATCAAAGAATACGGTAAGTTTTCAGGGACTCAACCCTATACTGCACCACTCTAAAGCACGACTGACTGAGAAGGAAAGGTAACCATCATATCATGCCTCGCAGCCTCCTGCCTATAGTATGTGGTGCACAACACATCCATAGACAAGAATCTACTTAGCACGGCTTGCAGACTCCCTGGGATACGACCTGCTCTGATACCAAGTTTGTCACACCCCGCCTTGGGGGGTATGACTGGCACCTGGTGCCCTACTAGGACCTGACCTGCTGGACTGCTAAGCCTGGGCACATCTAGTGCCTGGCTGGCTCTAACCCATATTTCTGAAAACAAAGGGCTATATAACGGCTGTAAATACAGCCCCCGGCCCATTGGCCTATAGCCTTCCGTACCTGTACTAGCAGCTGACCAGAAACATACTAATTCAGGGGAACCTATGCGGGCCGACAAAGCCACCATGCTGTCTAGTTATCTGCAACTCAATCATAAAGCATAAAAAGAACTACGTGACCGGCAAGGTCACCACTACTGGCAAGCTATGGCCCCACACGGCCAACGTAAAAGAAAGCAAGAATACTGACAACCAAACAACTGCACGGCCTCACACAACCGGCTTATCTGACCACAGGGAATATATAGACTGCAAGCCTCTAAGAATAGCAATAGAATTGGTCGGGACAGGGCCTCGACCTACCCGTACTATAAAACAAAAGAACTGAAATACACCTCTGGAATTCAGTCTCCGGATGACAGGAGCTGAATACTCGATCGCTGACAGGAATCACGTGGTGTCACCTGCTCGTCTATAAGTACCTGCAGGCAAGTAATGCAGCGCCCCGCCGGGCGTCAGTACCGCTGGTACTGAGTATGTAAAGCAATAACTGAAGCAAAATCTGAATACAATAATATAACTGAAGAAACTGAAGTAGAGAGAATAGACTAACTGTCTGATAATGCAAATCATACCTTCTCTCAATCTTTACTGGGAAAGATAAGAGTCATACCTGGAAACATATCGTGCTACTGCTGATCTACTTGTATCTAACATAACATGGCATAACATGAAATAACATAACATAGCACACACAAACCTTACCCGGCCCCCATAAGCCGGGAGGTACAACCAGCACAGAATCTATACCCCTACCCCGGTCATCCCATCTCCTACACTGGCTGTAAGCATCCTGCCGGTCCCCTGGGTATGCACTTGGGCTCGCTGAGCCCCTGACTATAACTGTACCTGAGTCCGAAGGACTCCTGAATCAACACCCCGGGCGTACCCGCTCGACGGGGGTGTATAAGGGCCGACCAAGGCACAATATGGGGAAACTGGCATCCCATCTTTGTCCCCTTGCGGTACGGCATATCACTCCGTAGAGTGACGTATCCTCATCCTCTGGTGGACGAGTCGATACAGCTATTAACCCTGGGGCGGTCAGGGATGCTGGGTAATCCAACCCCAAACAATACAACGGTCTCAACTAGTAATGCTGTCTGTGTATCTCACATGCTGAGGCTAATAGGGGTAAAGTATCATATATATATTACATGCTGAGCTAATGATAGCGATCTGTACGTATTTAATACGTGCTGCGGCAGGTAAAGATGTATAAATATGAATGTAGTCTCCTGCCGGACTGTACTGGGCAAATGCTATATAAGATAATGTTTCTACTGAAAACTCTGCTGTTTACTAAGTTTTTGTATACACTATATGCTGAACTAGTGATAGAAATAGGTACATACTTAACACATGCTGAGGCTGGAAGTACTATATATGTATGTACGAATATAATCTTTCTGCTAAACTACGCTGTATACTGACTTTCTATAGTAACATGATTTACTAATCCTGACATGCTTTCTGAACTTCATTTTAGTCTGCTATTCTATTTCTGAAGTGCTTTACGGGTATTGCATTACTATACGGGGTTTCAACTGAATACAACCATATCCTGACATGGCATATCACATTACATACTGAGTATACTGGGCAATCTCTAATACCTGCGTTAGAATCTGTATCATACTGATAGGTTTCGTACACGTTACAACCCAAAACTTCTCATATTGCACCAATCTTCACAATAACACAATAATCGATTTCTGAACATTCTACTGGTCTGTAAATTACTATACTGCTTCAATGTTACTCAACTTGCCGAGGAAACTTAACTTTACATACCTTATCCTTGAATTATTCGTCTGTCGGACGAGGCTCGGCCGGTACTTCAATTGTTTTCTCCCAACTGCATTCATAAACATATCAATTAACACTAAATACAACTTTATTTCAAAAGGCAACGTCACTTTCGATATAGTTTATAGCCTAAACTTAGACTTATCGAAAGACGGCCAGAAACTCGCTATTTTTCAGTGGCCCAGAAGGGAGAAATATTCACTTCACAACTAGGAACACATAGACACTAATTTAGAGCAATTCCACTTACCTTGACTCGGTGGCTCGACGATTCGTCGGCCGTATTTCACGAAACTAATTTCGTAGAAATGCTCTCTGCTGCTAAATACTTGGGTATCTGGGATTAATCTGAGTTTGGGCAGCGTTTGGTAGCGTAATCGGACGAAAATATTAAATTTCCCTTCGTCTTCCTCTGTTCACTGCATATTCTGGAATTTTCATAAGGTATTGAATGAGTTAAAACCGAAGTGGGGGCTTTATATACTTGGACCTGGACCAGGGCAATGTGTCACGGAGCCAACGCGGAGGCTCCTCCTCCGTGACACGCTGCCATCGCGGAGGGGCTCTGCCTCGGCTCCTTCCGCGATGGTTCGACAGGCTTCTCGTCCGATCTTTTCCCGGGCCTTTCTCCCACACGTATGGCCTTCAAATATGCTTAAACACCGTGGGAATAGGTCATCTAAGTGCCGGGAATTCTACGGGGTATAACATAATCATCCTAAAAAAAGTGTTAATCATACAAACAATTGATTGAAAGAAGAAAGAGAGAGAGAAAAACCCTGAGCTTTTTCGTCCCTCAACTGCCTGTAACCCACGTCCTTGCTCCACCAAGTCTGTATTAATTAAAAATAGACCTAAGTGTTCTATTTATTCTAGTGGGAATTTTTCCCGGAATAACAAGCAACGTGTCACGGAGGGTAACGCGGAGCACTGCCTCCGTGACACGGCGTGGACGCGGACCCTTTCTGGAAATTTAGGGTCCAGGAATAAAGCTTCAACGTGGCACGGCAGGCAACGTGGAGGCTTGCCTCCGTGCCACGGAGCTGTCGCGAGGCTCCACTGGAAATTGGCAAATTATTCATCCTACAGGCAGAGTGCCTCCGCGATGGTAGCGTGACACGGCTCCATCGCGGAGCCCCTTTATATTGTGCAGTCCAATGCCTTTTTCGTGCTTGAATCCAAGTCCAACTCCGATATTGTTCCAACATGCATTTTAGCTCTTCAAAATTATATTCTACCTACAAAACAATGCTAATCATGTTGGTTAGTATAAATTCACATTTTATTACCAATTACATGAAAATGTATACACATTGCACAATAAACAAGGCAAAAATGATACGTTTGAGTATCACTTGGGCATATAAATCTGCCCAAGATCAGCAGGGACCATGAAAATGAGGGTCGAGGATGAAGAAGAACTCTTCCGAGTATACCAAGAAATGAACCCACCCACACACTACAGAAACCTTTGTAAGGTTAGTGTGTTGTCAGAGGATGAGTGTGGGGTGGGTGATTCCACAGGTCTACGACCAAAGGTAATGATAAGTGTTCAGCCTGAATCTGATAAAGGGCTTCAGAGTGTGAAGAAGTTGGAGGAAGAGAGGAACAAAGTGGAGGCTGTTTCCTCTAAAAATCAAAAGAAAAGGAGATGGTTCTTGAAAGGAAACCCAAGTATGAGGATGTCCTGAAAAGAATAGTTCACGTCATGCCGCGACATTAAATAAGGCACTTCTTGGGAGGCAACCCAAGGGTACCATGGGTACCATTTTAATTTCTTGCATTTGAGTTGATTTTATTTATTTTTCATCTTGTGTTGTTTTGGTGGAAAGTTAAGCACAGATGGAGGGGAAGTCTGAGTACCCGTGGAGGAGGAAGCTAACAAGCATGAAAGAGAAAAAGTGTGGGGTCGAACAGCCACTTGTGCAAATTTGAAGAAAAGCATGCTATTAGCCTAGAGGCCTCAGGGAGTATTTCTCATCCTTTTGAATTTTAATTAGATGCTATGGGGACATAGCATGATTCAAGTGTGGGGTGAGGGAAATTTCAAATCTTTTGTGCTTAATGATTTTGGTGAATGTAGTGTTTGATATATATTGGAAAATTTTTTGAGTTGAGCATGACTTCACCACCAATTAGTTTTTCTTTTTGGTTCTTTTCTGACGGGGGGTCTATGAACTGAATAATAAAAAAAAATTCTTTGTCTGTATATAATGTTTTTAGTCATAGTTAGGGATTGTTTCCGATGATTGATGGATGATGATCATCTTGAGGAAAAATTAGTCAATAGGTTTTGGTTTTTGAACCCGTAGCTAATTGATGGCTTGATGTTCTTGTTATGTGCTATACATGATTGTAGGATACAAGTGTGGTTAGTGTTGAAGCATGTAAGAAGTGTATAACATTGTTTGAGACACTTAGGCTCTTGAATTTGACTCGATGTGATTAAAGCTTAATTCTGAATTGTTGTGATTAGCTGAGTAAGAGTCTGCTGAATGTGTCTTGAATTGAGCATGTGCTGTGAGTGTAAGTTTTTTGAATATTATGTGCTATTGTGGAATGCGTAGAACTTGCCTGGTGTGTATATAAACGAAATAAAGGATGTGGACTGTAAGAGATGATTTAGGCATTTCTATGAATGAACCTAATTTTAATCCCTCACTTTACCTACCTTGAATGATTAAATCCTAGTGATCCCCATTGAGCCTTAAGCCTGTTCTTTGATAGCTACAATATAAGCTTAATCCTTTTTCTTTCATTAGCCTTAAATTTGATCCAAAACTCCTAACCGCTTAAGGGAAAAATGCAAAAGAGGAAGGAGTGAGAAGCATGAAAAAGAAGGAAAAGTAGCAGTTGTAAAAGTTGAGAAAAGGTCAAAGGTGCACTTGTTTGAAAATGCCTGAGTATTGGTAGGGAGTAAGAAATAAATAAATGAAAAAGTTGCTTAAGTAACCCTTACTAAAAAGCTAAGTGTGCTTAAAGAAATGAGAACAAGAAGAGAAACTTCAAGATTGAAAAGAATGAGGGTGAAATAAGAGAAGAGATGTCCTTAATGAAAGTTTGATGTATGAAAGGCGCTTGGGAAAGATAGCCACTATTACTAGCCAGAATAGTACCTACCCGTCCCTTAGCTTACATTACAACCCGATAAGCCCTACTTGATCTTATGTTCATACATCCTTAAATTAGTGGAGTAAAACACTAAGGGCAAGCTTATGGTTCACTACATGATGCATGTGAATTCTTTGAGAGAGTTAGCGTAATTCTATTCATATACCCATACTTGTTGTGATTTAAAAACTTGTGAGTAAAAATGGGTAACTCTCTTGTTGTGAGGGCACATGTTTAATGAGAGATAACATTCATGTCGGATTTCTTGATCGGTTGATTTGCATGAGTTTGCTAAGATTGAGAGTCGATTCTTGAGGTTAGGAAGTCTTAACATAGTTGTATTTCATTTCAATGATTAAATCGTGCATGCTCTATTTTTAACTTGTTATCTTAAATAATCATTATAGATGTAGCTTGAATTATCTTGTTAAATTAACTATGTATGAGTCTTCATTTACATGAGATGTAAAAGGATTGTTCGAGGACGAACAAGGCTTTAAGTGTGGGGTAGGTGATCTTGGGAAAAATAGCATGCCCAAGTTATACTTTATAACTAAGTTTTCATCTGGTTTATCTACTTATTTATATACATTCTCATGTAATTTTATGTAAATGTGAATATATATACTAACCAACATGATTAGTTCTTGTTTTTGTAGGTTTAAAATGAATTTGAGGAACTAATCCATGAGTTGGTGAAGTAGAGGCATGGAATCGGAAGTAAAATGCGAACGTCGGCAAGGAGGATGCGCGAAACAGCCCATTTGCGCGTTGGAAACGTGCCACGGTAGGCAGGCTGTGCGACAAGGTCCGTGACACGCGCTCAAATGCGCTACACAAGTAGCGTGACACGCTACCAACGCAGTCAGCTTCTGCCTGGCGACGGTTTTATGTGTTTTCCAGATTACCTACGCGATGCCTCCGTGTCACGGAGGCGAATTGGCACAATAACCTTCGTGCCACGGAGCTATTTCATGTCGGGCATAATTTTGTATATTTCTCATTTACTATAAATAGGTCCCTTAGCTCCTAAAAACATTTTGTCATGTAATATTTCTGAAAAACTACCAAGGAGTGAAGGGAGAAGTGGGAGAACTCACCTAGGGTTCATCAACTTCATCTTCTCTTCTACCAATTCTTGTAAGTATGTTACTTAAATTATGTTTTCTTGTAATTATACGAACTTGAGTGGCTAGAACCCTTCCTCTAGGGTTGAAACCACATGGTATGATTGTGAATACATGATTTTGTTTTGGTTTTAAGGTATTGATTGGTTTTTTGTCTTACATTCTTAAATATGGTTGTTTTATGATCGATCACCATGAAAACAAACATGTTACACCTAGATTAAAGCTTGAGAAAGTAAACCTAGGCAAGAACAAAGAATGTAGGGAGCAAGTTTGTATCTTACGATATAATTCGCGGTTAGGATAAGAAATTATACCTAATTTGCCTTGCTTGGTTACTAAAATGGGATGAGCTAGACACCAACTTAGAATTATCACATCACCACTCGTAGAAGTAGTTGTGAAGCTAAGTTCGGTTAAATGATTAGAGGTACGAAAGTCCCTAATCAAGAGCATAAACCCCGCAAACCACATCCACGTAATTGAATTGCCCACGAACTAGAATGTCACATCCCCGCTCAACGATATAGTTGTGAGGCTAGTTTGTCGTGTTTAGAGGCTCGAAAGACCATGAACATGCAATTTTAATTATGTGAGACAACAATTGATAATCCCATACTTAAACAATTACAAAGTGTAGTATCACATGATTATCCGGCGTTAACCCTAGTTGCTCCTTGAATTATTTCAGAGTATTTCGATAACCACCCCTAGACTTAATTAAACTTTATCGAAAAAGTCTATACCAACACTTGTGAAAGTTAATATCACACTTGAACTTGATAATTAGCTAAATTGGTCCAGTCCCTGTGGTTTCGACATCCGGCTCTTAAAAAGAGCCACTGTATCACTTGTAAGACCACGTACACTTGTGTGTGCGCTCGGGCAGTCGTCGACAAGTTTTTGGCGCCGCTGCTGCGCAGTCTCAACAGTTAGCTGAAGACTTAATCCTTAGAATTAGAAAGAGAAAAAGTACATGACAAAAATACAGAGCTAACCTCTGCAATGGAGGAAGGAACAGCAACACTACTAAAAGTACTTCCCCAACCGAAATTTGAAGCTTCTTAAGTCCAGCCGGTTATTATCGATGTTTTATGGAAGGTTTCTCCTGTATTGCATCCCCTCTGACTAGGTTGACTCAGAAAAAGGTGAAATTTCAGTGGTCAGATGCGTGTGAAAAGAGTTTTCAGTAGTTAAAGACTCGACTCACTACCGCTCCAATGTTAAATTTTCCGGAAGGAACAGATGGGTTTGTGGTGTATTATGATGCTTCCAGAGTTGGACTTGGTTGCGTTCGGATGCAGTGGGTTAAGGTGATAGATTATGCCTCCAGACAGCTCATGGTTTATAAGAAGAACTATCTGACTCAAGACCTGGAGTTGGCAGCATGGGTGTTTGCGTTGAAAATATGGAGGCACAACCTTCACGGGGCTTACATATATGATTTCACTGATCACAAGAGCCTTCAGTATGTGTTCATTCAGCAAGATCTAAATCTTCGTCAGTGAAGATGGTTGGAGCTACTGAAGGACTATGACATGAGTGTACTATATCACCCGACAAAGCCAATATGGTGGCCAATGCCCTAAGTAGGATGTCTATAGGGAGCGTAGTTGATGTTGAAGAGGGCAAAAAGGAACTGGCAAAGGATATCCACAGGTTAGCTTGGTTGGAAGTATAGTTGGTTGATACAGCTGAGGGTGGAGTAGTAGGCAGAGTGGATCAGATTCCTCGTTGGTAGTTGAAGTTAAGTCAAGCCAGAATGAAGATCCCATATTGCTTAAGCTGAAGGAGGTAGTTCTCAGTAAAGAAGTGGAGGTTTTCTTTTAAGGGGGAGATGTTGTACTTCGTTACTAGGGTAGGTTGTATATAATAGATGTAGGTGATTTGAGACAGTAGATACTAGCTGAAGCACATAGTTCGAGATATTCTATCCACCCAGGAGCTACTAAGATGTACCGTGATCTACGGAATATTTACTGGTGGAACGACATACAAAGAGGCATTGTAGAATTTGTAGCTAAGTGCCCGAATTGCCAGCAGGTCAAGGTAGAACATCAGAGACCAGGAGGTATGACTCAGGATATCAGCATACCTACATGGAATTAGGAGGAAGTAAATATGGATTTTATTAGAAGTCTACTTCATACGCGTCGGCAACATGACTCAATCTGGGTGATAGTAGACCGAATGACCAAGTCAGCACATTTCCTTCCAATTAAAACTACAGACTCATTCGAGGATTATTCTAGGCTTTATATCAAAGAGTTGGTCAGACTACATGGGGTGCCCTTGTCCATTATTTCAGATAGAGGTACCCAGTTCACCTCTTATTTTTGGAAGTCATTTCAGAAAGGACTAGATACATAGGTTAAACTCAGCACAGCTTTTCACCCGTAGACAGATGGACAAGCTTCGCGGACTATACAAACCTTGGAAGATATGCTGAGAGCGTGTGTGATCGATTTCAAGGGCAGTTGGGAAGATCACCAACCTCTCATTAAATTTGCGTACAACAACAATTACTACTCCAATATCCAGATGACCCCATTTGAGGCATTGTATGATAGGAGGTGTAGATCTCCTATCGGGTGGTTTGAAGTAGGGATGCTACCCTGATAGGGCCAGACTCAATTCATGAGGCAATGCAGAAAGTGCAACTTATCAAGGAGAGGTTGAAAACAACACCGTCAGAAATTCTATGCAGATGTGAGGAGAAGAGAGTTAGAGTTTATAGTGGATGACTGGGTTTATCAAAAAATTTCACCTATGAAAGGGGTGATGAGGTTTGAGAAAAAAGGAAAATTCAGTCTGAGATATGTGGGACCCTACAAAATTCTGAAGTGAATTGGTAGTGTGGCATATGAGTTAAAACTACCTCCAGAGTTAGTATCAGTGAACCCAATCTTCCATGTGTAATTATTGAAGAAGTGCATCGGTGTTCCAACTTCAGTTGTGCCACTAGACAACGTGGGAAAAAAAGATAGTCTCTTATGAAGAGGTCCCAGTTCAGATCCTTGACCGTCAGGTTCGTAAGTTGAGAAACAAGGAAGTCGCTTCGGTGAAAGTTTTCTGGAGGAACCAACTAGTTGAGGGAGCCACAAGGGAAGTAGAAGCAGACATGATGGACAGATAACCTCACTTATCCTTCCAGTTCAGTTCCAGCATCAGGTACTGAATCCCTTCTCGGTACTCAGTTCAATTCTATGCTTATCAGCTCTATTCAGATTTTCTGTGTGCATTCTAGATACATCAGCTCTGTTGATAATGTTCAAACCACACCTCCTACTGAAGTATGAAGCGAATGTTGTCAATAAAGAACCCAACTAGGGTTGGGGCTGATCCCTTGAGAACACGGAAGGATATTGACGAATGCTAGTATTTAAGCTTTTAAGTCAATTATCTCCTAAGGGGGGGGGGAGGGAATTATAAAAAGTAACAAGTAACAATATTGAAAAATTGAATGTTGATTCCAAAGTAAGTGTTCCCCATGGATTCATGACTACTTCGGGTTTTACACTAGTGATCTATCCCAATACTTTACTTGTAGAACTGATAACTAAGGTTCATCCAAACGAATGGTTCGTCCCTATTAGATGACAATACTCAATTACCAGGTAAGTTCTTATGAGTGATTTCAATTTAACCATTATCAATTTTTCCCAAATTTAAGTATCCTACGACCACAACTCAAGTTAATACAATGATCATCAAGATCAAGGGTTTGTTGTAATTCTCTTTTTCTAATCTCTACCTCTATAGGCTCAAGCAAGTAAAGAAATTGGGCAAATCCTAACATTGCGCACCGCTAAGAAATGTTTAAGAATGAAGAGAATACAATACAAGCGTCTAGTATTGGTTTAGAATCACGTCATGCAAACCCTAGTTCGTTAATTCACCATGATTCCCACAACCCTAGTTGTGAAAGTTTTAGCCTATCATGTTTAAGTAACTTAATAGCATTCATAAAAAAACACAAATTAATACTTACAACAATGATTGGAAGAACCTTCACTTGATTAATGCAAAAATTTGGAAGAACAATTCAACAATTCATATCTCAATGTAAAATTAACTCTCAAAACTAAATTGTAAATTGTACTTCTCAATCGTGTCTTCTAAATCATGTTAAAGACATAAGACACAAGACGCAAGACACAATACTTCCTTCCAACTTTGCTATTACATAAAAATAAAACGATATTTATAGTAGTAGATTTATGTTTTTCTTGTTCCTTTGTGGATTTGATTTGGGATTGGAAGCTCCTTTTCCTAGTTGAAGTAAGAGATCAATTTTATCCCTGTGAAAACCCTTGTGCATCGCCCATGCCAACACGGCAATGTTGGCCTGCGTCGCCCATGCCATCGCGCCTACCAACGCGCAGGAGAAGGGCTGTGTCATGCCATTGTTGCTGCCACGTCACATGCCTTGTAGCGCCAAGACTGCTGGCGCCTCTCGCAGCTTGTAGCGCCAGTTCTACTGCTACTTTTCGCAGCTGGTTATGCTAAGGTGCTGGCACCTCACATTGCTGGTCGCGCGGGTGTGGCAGTGCACTTTACATATTTTTTTCTTTAATCCTGCTTAGTGCATTCCTTCTTCTTCAACTTCAATCCAAACGTCTCAAACACACCAAAATCCATCACTTTTAGCCCTGAAAATATCTAATCACATGTGTTAGCCATTTTCACAAATATATAACATAACACATGCAAACACATATAATTTGTTCTCAAAAACATAGTAAAGTACAGGCAAAATACGTCTATGAAGTGCGTAAGTACGCCCTTCATCAACACCCCACACTTAAATTATTATTCATCCTCAAACAATCTACTACTTTCCTTCTCACATTTTAGCACAAAATTCATCCTACGAACAGGTCTACTTGCACTTAGGATCATGAGACAAAACAACGAAGTTCAAACAATTCACTCGCATGCATATAGGATCAACATTGAAATGTCAAAGTTCGAAATCACTTACCTTTTGAAAACTAACTCATCAAGACATATTTTGGGCCAACATGAATCAATCAAGACAACCAAAGTCTTACCATTGTGCCTCTCACAGTTTGGAGAGATGCCCTTTCACACACAAGATATAATTCAATATAAACCTAGGCATAATAAAACAATTTCCACTCACTTTCCCAAAGAACTCAACATACATGCAAACAACGACCCATAGGCTTGCCCTTATTGTAATACTCCACTAATATAGAATTATGAAACAAGGATCAATTAGGACTTAAATTTGGTTGTAATTTAGGCTAAGGGACTGGTAGGAACTATTTGGCCAAGATAGTGACTAACCTCCCTAAGCACTTTAATATTTCATAATACTTTGATTTTTTAGCATATTCCTTAGTTTCCCAATTTTCTCCTTATACCTCCTTTCATTTTTCAGTTTTTCAACTTAGGTTACTAGTGGGGATTTTTCTTTCATCATTGAGCTCATTCACACATTTTTCCATCATCAACTTTTTTGTTCAAAACCCTTTCTTCTTTTTATTTTGCCACTAACAATAACCCTCCTTGTTTAGCAACATTTCACCCTTATCTTTTCTTGTAATTTCCACACTTTTTAGCTTTTCCCTTCACTTCTCCACTTATGCTCCTTTCATGCAAAACTTTTATTACAGTTCCCTAGGAGTCATTTGGATCAAATACAAGTCAATAGAACAAAACGGGATTAAGCTTGTAATATGGCTATCAAAAGAATAGGCTAAGGCTCAACATTGCTAACTAGGATAATTACAATCAAGGTAGGTAAAATAAGATAAAAAACAAGGCTACCAAAGAAACGCCTATATCACTTCCTAAAGTCATTATTCTTATTTCACTTTGCATATACACCGGGCAAGTTCTAGAAATCAATTTACAAGCATGGAGTATATTAAAAATTTCTCACACATTGGCACAAAATGGTTTAACAATGGAAATCAAGACCACATAAACACATATATTCATATTAAATTCATAAAATAATTAAGCCCATTTTTTCAACTACAATAGTCAAGTTCCCAAAAGACTAAGTGTTTCTACCTTTTTCATGCATTTTTGAGTGAATTTAATAAAGTCTCAATGATACCTAAAGTGAAGCACCTAGCATTCACAGGATCCAAGTTTTTGTTCTTCCTAATGACTAACTTACCCTTAAGATGGTAATCATCCATCCATCATCGGGAAACGTCATGGCTCAATGACTAAAAATAAAATAAAAATAAAAATCTAGACTCTCTAGCCGGTTCTAAGGGACTATCCACTGGAAAAGTACTGAAAACAAAAATCGGAGGAACCCAAAATAAAATAAAACTAAAAAAATACTACAAACCAACAAGCATGCATGATAAATCATAAATCCCAAAAAAACTAGGCCTACCATGTGCAAATTTAGCAATTAAGGCATGCATGGTAATATGAAGTTCACTTCTCCCACCCCACACTTAATTAGTGACACTGTCCCCAATGCTAAAGAAATAAAGCATAAAGTAAAAGAGTGAAAGAAGAACTCCCTGGGCCTCTACTCCTCGTCGTCTGTGGGGGCAAGAGAAACTTCCCCCATCTATACATTTCATGCTCCAAATTTGTTGTAAATGATGACTTAACACCTGCATACTTGAACAAACACCTAAAACAAAACAAAAAAATCATCTTGGGTTGCCTCCCAAGTAGCACCTGATTTAACGTCGCGTCACGACATAGGTATCTTGATTACTCAGACTTCATCAAGATACCTGTTGAGACCGTGGTGACATCTTGGTCACTTGTTTCACCACGCCACCCCGTGACACAATAGAAAATAAAAGAAAAACAAAAAATAGGAAATAAAGACTAAAACGTAAACACAAGCAATTAATCTAATCCTAAATCGTATTCCCCGGCAATGGTGCCACTTTTTAATAACGCTCAAACCGTACCTCCTATTAAAGTATGAAGCAGATGATGTCAATAAAGAACCCAACTAGAGGTTGGGGTCAATCCCACAGAGAATACGGAAGGATATAGACAAACGCTAGTATTTAAGCTTTTGAGTCAATTATCTCCTAAAAGGGGGGGAAATTATAAAAGTAACAAGTAACAATGTTGAAAAATTGAATGTTGATTCCAAATTAATGCAATTAACTAAGATAAGTATTCCCCATGGATTCATAACTACTTCGAATTTTACTCTTGTGATCTATCCAAATACTTTACTTGTAGAACTGATAACTAAGGTTCATCCAAACGACTAGTTCTTCCCTATTATATGACTATATTCAATCACTGAGTAAGGTCTCATGAGCAATTTTAATTTAACCATTATCAATTTCTCCCAAATTTAACTATCCCACGACCACAACTCAAGTTAATACAGTGATCATCAAGTTCAAGTCTTTGTTGTAATTCTCTTTTCCTAATCTCTACCTCTCTAGGCTCAAGAAAGTAAAGAATTCGAGCAAGTCCTAACATTGTGCACCATTAAGAAACATTTAAGCATGAAGAGAATACACTACAAGCATTTAGTATTGGTTTAGAATCACGTCGTGCAAGCCCTAGTTCATTAATTCACCATAGTTCCCACAATCCTAGTTTTGGAAGTTTTAGCCTATCATGTTTATAAGTAACTTAATAGAATTCATAAAAAACACAAATTAATACTTACAACAATGATTGAAAGAACCTTGACTTGATTAATGCAAAAATTCGGAACAACAATTCAACAATTCATATCTCAATGTAAAACTAACTCTCAAATCTAAATTGTAAATTGAACCTCTCAATCGTGTCTTCTAAATTATGTTAAAGACATAAGACTTCCTTCCAACTTAGCTATTACATAAAAATAATAAGGTATTTATAGTAGTAGATTTATGCTTTTCTTGTTCCTTTGCAGATTTCATGTGGGATTGGAAGCTCCTTTTCCTAGTTGAATTAGGAGATCAATTTTGGCCGTGTGAAACACCTTGCACGTTGCCCATGCCAATCCAGCAATGTTGGCCTGCGTCTCCCATGCCATCGCAGCGCTACAAGGCATGCGACACGGCAGTAGCAATGGAGCAAGGCCAGGTGCAACGCAACCCTTCTCCTTGCATGTCGCCCATGCCAATCCAGCAATGTTGGCCCGCGTCGCCTGTGCCATCGCACCCGGAGAAGGCTGCATCGTGCCTGCCAACATGCAGGAGAAGGGCTGCGTCGCACCTAGCCTTGCTCCATTGCTATTGCCGTGTCGCATGCCTTGTAGCGCCAAGACTGTTGGCACCTCGCGCAGCTTGTAGCACCAGTTCTGCTGCTGCTTCATGCGACTGGTTCTGCTGAGGTGCTGGCGCCTCGTGATGCTAGTCGTTCGGGCTTGGCAGTGCACTTTATATATATATATATATATATATATATATATATATATATATATATATTAATCTTTCTTACTGCATTCCTTCTTCTTCAACTTCAATCCAAACGTTTCAAACACACCCAAATTCATCACTTTTAGCTCTGAAAACATCTAATCATATGTGTTAACAATTTTCACAAATATATAACATAAACACATGCAAACACACATAATTTGTTCTCAAAACATAGTAAAGTACGGGAAAAATATGTCTATGAAGTGCATAAGTACGCCCTTCATCATATGCTAGTATGGTTAAGTTAGCTCGGAGTTAGTTAGTCTAGAAACCATCTTATAGTCTCATCTAGGAATTACAGCTTTTTTCCTAGTTTTTCAACAGCTATAATCTTCATTTGAGGATGAATAATCCCAGTGGGGAGATATTGTAACACCCAAAAACATTCCTATACTAAACTCAGGCCTTGCAAGAAAATTCAAAAGAAAACCAGAAAATCTGCCTCAGAACGACTGAGACAACAAGTCGTGGTCAGCTCAAACGAGTCGTTGTATCAGTTGTGGCCAGCCCTGCTTGATCAGCCGAGAATCCACGAGACAAGGAATGACCCGTTGTGAGAAATAATGAGTTGTCCTGTCACTCATTTGTTCCCCAGCTTAGAATCCCTTCTCCAGGACCCCATGACTCAACCAACATGTCATCATTAGAAACAATGACTCGTTGTGTGAGTCGTTGGGTGAGACCCCACAAATCTATTCCAGTGACGATGAGTGGAAACGCAACGAGTCGTTGTCACCACCCGTCGTGTCAAGTTTGAAGTTTTTAGAAATTCTTTCAGTGAACATAACAACTAGGCACAACGACCCATTGGGTCTACAACAAGTCGTTGTGTCACCCGCTGTCAAGCATTCCAGGTTTCCTCGTTCAGTGACCACGAGAGGAGCCAACGACCTGTTGGTTCAACCAATGAGTCATGGTGTTCCCCGTTGCCAGATCTAGTTTTTTTTAAAACCCAGGCAGTAGGACCATCGACAGGTCCCAATGAGTTGTGGTCACAACCAATGACTCATTGAGTGACCCATTGGGTCCTTGTCGGTCAGTTTCTAGATTTTTACTTCAGGGATATTTTGGTAATTTCCCAGATATTTAGTCCCTAAAATTGTTTTAAGTATTAATTCATAGAATTTAGATGGATTAAATGGTTTTTCCCCGCATTCCCCATGTAAACTCTCAGAATATCGATTGTAGAATCTCAGACTTTTCCTCTCAATCAAGAACTAGGGTTCCTCATCAGTTGTAGAAATTTAAGCTTTCTTGTTCAGAGATTTCTTATCTAGGTATGTGGGAATTAAATAAGGGAATAGTTCTTCCCTTGTGTCCCTAAAAAATCTTCTCTATTTTTCTCTATCAGTTAAGCCCTGTGGATTCGAAATATAGAAAATTGTTAGACTAATTTCCTTAAAATTTCAAGTGGCATATTTCTCATGATTTTTAACTTCTTATTATTCCATATTTCTAGAAAATTGTGAAAATTGTATCTAGTGGAATGATTTATCCCTAGTTCTCAGTTCAGTAGAATTTAGAATCTTGCGTGTTGGACTAGTTTCCCTCTAGCTTAATTCTAATAGATTTAAGATCCCCGTATTGTTAGTGTATTTGGAAATTTTAGTCAGTTATATACATGTCGAGTCTCAGTCAGATTATTACACTCAGTGTTGTCGAGAAATGTTAGCTAAACAGTTTGACTATAGTAAATTCTTGAGGTGTCAGTGATGCCTCTTAGTTATCAGTATTAGACTCAGTTATCAGATTTTAGTCGTTCTTTAGGAGGTCATGACACTTCCAGATAAGCAGCTCTAACCAGCTTTAGGACCCTTGCTTCAGATTATAGTTTGTTCTTTAGACGGTTATAATGCTTCCATATAAGCAGCTCTGACCAGTCTTAGAACACTAGTTACAGAATAAGATCTGATAAGACTCTTAGGGTCCCTATAGGTATTCTTGACTTAGTCTTGGGCCCTAGTTTTGAGCTATCAAATTAGTAGTCAGTCTAGGACTCTCTAGTGGGAGTAGGACTTAGCACCGAGTTGATCGAGGTTCCAGTGCACCTAGGTTCCCAAAACTACATTGCCACCGTAGGTTATTTTATTTGCCTCATGGACCCATACTTATGATCATCCAGTTCATGTCATTATACCCTGGAAAGGTATATTAGGTACTACCGATATGGTGTATACATCGGACTCCACGTCTAGCTCACGTGGTTATATGTCGGTTATAGACTCTTAGACAATGGCTTGACTTGGGGTTACCTGTGGTTCCAAGTACCGTGTCTCATCCAGGGTATAGACTCCTGGCATGACAAACTTGGTATCAGAGCCAGGTTTAGAGTATCCAAGGATGTCTGAAAGCTGTATCGAGTAGAGTCCTTTTCATGGGTGTGAAGCGCGCTACAGTTATGATGGGGAGGCTACTTGTCGTTATTAGAAAAACTCCCTTTTGTTCATACTCTTTATCATGTGTTGAAATTCAATTCTAGAAAGGTTCTCCTAACTTGTTCTCTATTTTTTTCAGTGAAATCATGCCTCCACGATGTGGTAACGAAAGAAGGGTCGTCCACGCTCACCGACCTGCCCTACCAGCTCCATCAGCCCCTCAGGATGACCCAGTGTTCTCCATATAGTATAGAGCAGTAATTCAGCTGCTCGCATAGACAATGACAAACCAGGTGAAGCAGCAGGTGGTTTTGGTCAATAACAATGGGTTCGCAACAACTTCCCGAGTTCGGGACTTCACCTGGATGAACCCTCCAGCTTTTCATGGATCTAAGGTGGTAGAGGACCCACAGGAGTTCATGGATGAGATCAAGAGATCACCCAAATTATGAGTGTTAGCTCCTCGGAGAGTGACAATCTGGCTGCCTACCAGCTAAAATGGGTACATCAGATATGGTACAGCCAGTGGAAGGAGGGGAGACCAACAGGAGCAGAATCGGTGGAGTGGGAGGAGTTCACTAGAGTCTTCCTAGACAGATTTTTTCCTGGGAGATCGGGGAGGCTAAGGTGGCTGAATTTATGAATCTGAAATAGGGATTCAGACAGTGAAAGAGTATGCACTAGAGTTCACAAGGTATTCTAAATATGCTCCAGAGATGGTAGTCGAGCCAAGGGCTCGCATGCTGAATTTCGTCAATGGAGTATCGAACTTGATCCTCAAGGAATGCAGGACTGCAATGCTTATCAAGGTTATGATCCGTCCAACCTCATTGTTCATCCCCAGCAGAATGAGGTGGAAAAACTAAAAGACTTGGAGCAGGAGAACAAGTTGGCAAGGACTGGCCAGTTAGATTATGGTCTCCAGAGATCTAGCGGTTGTAGCCACCCACAACAGAAGCAGCAGCTGTAGTAGAGGGCTCCAGCACCCACTTAAGCCAGTGCTCCCACTTTTTGGTTTCACAAGGATCGGAGAGGTGGAGCATCTGGCTCACAGACCCAGAGTCACAGCGCCAACAACCGCTACCAAGCTTGCCCTAGGTGTGGCTAGAACCATCCAAGAGAATGCCTTCCAGACCAAAAGGGTTGTTTTGGGTGTGGACAGCTTGTTCCTCAGCTCAAAGAATTCCCGTCAGTAGGACGGGGAAAGATCACAATCCACCGCTTCAACAGCTCTAGCAAGCCGACCAGCTCAGCAAGCCAACACTTTAGGTACGGATTGTGGCTAGTGCAAAAATCATTTTTGTGCTTGATAACACTTATACCACACCTCCTCTGGAAGTATGAAGTGGATGTTGTCAATAAAGAACCCAACTAGAGGTTGGGGTCGATCGCGCAGGGAATATGGAAGAGCTAGATAACAGCCGGTAAGTGAACTTGTGAGGTAGTTACTTTAAAATTGGGGGTTTCCAAAGAAAATCAACAATAAAAACAATTATCAAAGATCTCGTTTTGAATCAATATTAGAGGAGAACTAGGGTTTTTTCTCCCTATAGGTTCATTACTATTTTAGGTATGCACTCGTGATCATCACCAATACTTACTTATAGAACTGATAACTTAGGTTCATTCAAATGACTGACCAGTCCCTATTGAATGACTATACTCAATTACTCTGCCAAGTCTCATAAGCGGTTTCAAACTATCCGTTATCACTAAGTTCCAGATTTAACTTTCCTGCGACCAAAGCTCAAGTTAATACAATGATCATCAAGATCAAGGCTCCGTTGTAATTCTCTTTTCCTAATCTCTACCTCTTAGACCTAAGCAAGTAAAGAATTCGAGCATGTACTAACATTGCGCACCGTCAAGAAATGTTTAAGCATGAAGATAATACAATATAGTATTTGTATTGGTTTTAGAATCACTTTGTGCGACCCTAGATTGTTAATCTACCATAGATACCACAACCCTAGCTATGGAGGTTTTAGCCTCTCATAGTTGTAAGGTTGTGAATTGCATTCATGATTAAAAACATAAATCAATACTTACGAGTATGAATGATAAAAATACTTCCTTTAATTAATCAGCAAAATCTTGAAGAACAAATAGCAAGAACAAGAATAATTCAACAAAAGGTTGATCACAAGTGTTGGATCCTGGTACGACTCGTGCCTCCATCTTACGATCCGTACTGAGTTCCCGTGGTGTGACTCTAACACTTTGAAATATTTCTAAAATTCATCACGACTGCCATGGTATGAATCGTACCTTCATTCCATGGTTCATACTTCCTTTCCATAGCAGGAGTCAGTCTCTTATACAAATCTTTTGTATCTTTTCACGACTTCATCACCACGACTCGTACAAGCTTGTTACGACTCGTACTGAGACTCGTATATTACATCTCTTCAACCTTAGCTTTCTGCAACTTTTCACGGCCATTAGTACGACTCGTAGGACCATCCTACGACTCGTACTATAGACTACAATTAGAGCCTATTTTCACACTTCAGGCTATCTTTTGCATTTTTTAGCTCCAACACCAATTTATCTTGTAACCAAAGAAAAAGTGCCTTATATCCACATAAATACACCTAAGCCCATGCTATTTTCTTAGTTTTGAGCATTGAAAGTGTTGTAAATCCATAGCACATCGACACCCTCAACTTAAGACTTTTGCATGTCCTTAGGAAAAGAAAAGAAACACTAAACACGACGCTCAACTAGAAAATAGACTTAAGATATTACAGCTAATACTCAAACAAAACTTGCACTTTCTGTACAAACTCTACTGAGCCTTTCTCATGGAACAACATCAACTAATGCATAATAAGAAACCTCAAAACATCATAAATAGGGATCAAGACATGTCACCTAGCTATCAACAGGCAATCAAGTCATCATCAATGTTTCTCACACAGACCAATGGTAAAGGCAAACATAATTCATGTACCGTCACACAAATGATGTCCCCACTCAGATATGAAATGTCAAGCATAGCATGGGACTAAATAAGTAAGGCGCTCACTCTCACAAAGAAGTTACAAGTATTATGTGTCAGATACCATAGGCTTGCACTTACTTTCTCTATTTTGGTTTATCAGATTATCGAGTTAGGATCACTATAGGACTTGCTATGTCTTGTAATGTAGGCATAGGGCTGTACATGATAAAGATGGAAGATTTTATAAGTGACTATCCTTCCTTGGCACTGCATACATTGGCTACGCCATTCACCTATTTCACCCTTTATTCTTTCATTCCCTTTTCACCCCTTTTCATACACATTTGCATGGGTGTGGTGAGTTTTCAACATTTTTAGCATTTTCATTTTCTTTTGAGTTTTCCTTTTCAAGATTCTCAGCATTTTCATCTCTTTTATTTTCATCTCACCACACCTCATTTTTCACCATTTCTTTTCTCTTTTCTTTTACTTTCTTCAGTTCCCACCATTTACGCACCCCTACTCTAGACACCCTCAACTTAAGCATTTTGCTTATGTTGAGGTTCACAATATCCAAGGAAGGACCAGGGCCAAAACAGGGTCATTGAAAACAATTGGGTACGGCTAATCGGTAAATCAAAGAAACATGGTCTATTAAGGCTCAAACTTGGGATCAAGGGATTCATGCAACTTTGGTAGGGTAATATATGCTAAAAGTGAGCTAAACAAAAATGCCCTATGATCATATCCTAACCAAAAATCCTTAGCCTATGCAAAGACCAACCAGAAAAGTTCTAGATCTTCAACGTAATAGTGAAATGAATATTATACCTCACTCACACATGGTACATGAACTATTTTCACCTCACCTATCTGGTTTACAAATGGCTTAACAAGAGTACTCATAGTAATAAATTAAATGACATCAAAAGATCCACAGAAATCATGTATGTTGTCACAAATACATAGCTAATGCATCAAAAAATTTTAAACATGGTCAATTTTTTCAAAAACCAAAACTAGTGCATTATTATTGGCTGAGTACTCCTAAGCTACTTTCTAATTAAAAAAAATCACAAACTAAAAATAAAAATCCTAGACATGTTGGTTCTATTAGAAAGCATGCCTAAGGGAAAAGAAACACGACAAGGGAAACCCTCAGACGAATCAAAAATCCCAAAAATCACAAGTACACCCCCTCCTCTTTTTGAAAAGCAAGATTCGTCCCCGAAGCATAACCTATAAGAACATAGGGAAGAGAACATACCTGGGGCTACTCAGACTTTACCTTCCATGTGTTTCTCTCATGCGGCACCTGATTTAATGTTGCGGCACGACGTGACTTTTGTGACTCCTCAAGCATCATCAAGATATACTTCCTCTATTCTTTTTAATTCTTCCTCATCTCCCAGATACATTTTTATTCTTTGCCCATTTACTTTAAATCTTTTTCCTTCTTTATTCTCACGTTCCACTGCACCATACGGAGACACTTGCACTACTCTGTAAGGTCCCATCCATCTAGATTTCAACTTCCCAAGATGCAACTGGAGTCTTGAGTTAAACAGTAGGACCAAATCACCTGGGCTAAACTCCCTTCTTGCAATCTTTTTGTCATGGTAGATCTTCATTCTTTCTTTGTAGATGGCTGCACTCTCAAAAGCCTAAACTCGAAGTTGATCCAACTCATTAAGTTGGTTAAGTCATAGCTTGGCAACTTCATTCCAGTTCATGTTCAGCCTTTTTAGAGCCCATAATGCATTATGCTCTAGTTCAACTGGTAAGTGGCACGCTTTTCCACAAACCAGTTGGTACGGAGATGAACCAATGGGAGTCTTATAAGTTGTTCGGTAAGCCAACAGTGCATCATCGAGCTTCCTTGACCAATCCGTCCAGCTAGTATTCACTGTCTTGGCCAGGATGGTCTTGATTTCCCTGTTCGAAACTTCTACTTGTCCACTCGATTGAGGGTGGTAGGGTGTGTCCACCTTATACTTGACACCATATTTTTCCAACAAGGTTTTGAAGAGGCGATTGCAGAAGTGAGATCCACCATCACTAATAATAGCTCTAGGAGTGCCAAACCTGGCGAAGATATATTTCTAAAGGAATGTTATAACACTCTTACCTTCATTATTTGGTAGAGCAATTGGCTCCACCCATTTGGAGACGTAATCCACAACCACCAGAATATACTTCATTCCATATGAGCTAATGAATGGGCCCATGAAATCAATCCCCTACACATCAAACAACTCTACTTCCAAGATGAGGGTTAGTGGCAACTCAAGTCTATGGGTAATATTGCCCTGCCTTTAGCATTGATCACAAGACTTGGTGAAGTCATATGCATCTTGGTGAATAGATGGCCAGAATTATCCGTATTTTAAAATATTATGTGTCGTTCTGATTACACTGTGATGACCCCAATAAGAGATGAGTGACATGCCTCCAGAATGCTCATCATCTCTACTTCTGGGATACACCTATGAATGATTTTGTCTGCACAAATGCAGAATAAATATGGCTCATCCCAATAACATCTTCGGGCATCAAATAAGAACTTCTTCTTCTGCTAAGGAGTTAGGTTTGCTGGCATCATATCGCTAACCAAGTAATTTGCAAAATCGGCAAACCAGGGAATCAAATCCTGCGATGCAGTTAGTACCTGCTCGTCTGGGAAGGCATCATTGATATCAATCTCCATCCACTCGCTCGCTTCAAACTTAGGCCTGGATAGATGATCTGCCACCTGATTTTATGTTCCCTTCCGATCCTTTACCTCAAACTCAAATTCTTGGAGCAAGAGCACCCACCGAATCAATCTAGGCTTGGCATCTTTTTTAGACATCAGGTACCTCAATGCAGCATGGTCTGTATGAATGATCACCCTAGTTCAAAGAAAATATGCTCGAAATTTTCAAATGCAAAGACCACTGCCAGTAGTTCCTACTCTGTGACTGTATAATTCTTCTGGGATGTATTGAGTGTTTTGTTGGCGTAATAGATTGGACGAAAGATCTTTGCTCTCCTTTAGCCTAAAATAGCACCAAGAGAAACACTGCTAGTGTCACACATTACCTCGAAGGGAAGAGACCAATCTGGAGCTATGATGATATGAGCAGTGGTGAGCTTTTCTTTTAGACACTCAAAGGCTTTTAGACATGCCTCATCGAACACGAACTTTATCTCTTTCTCCAGTGATTTGCACAATGGCTGTGTAATTTTTGAAAAATCCTTGATAAAGCGCCAGTAGAATCCTGCAAGCTCTGAAAAGATTCTAACCCCTTTTATGGAAATAGGGGGTGGCAATCCTACTATAACCTTAATTTTTTCCTGGTCCACCTCAATCCCATTTCCCGAGCTTTTATGGCCCAACACTATCCCTCTTTAACCATGAAATGACATTTTTCCCAGTTTAGGACCAGATTGGTTTCTTCACATCTTTTCAGTACTCTGCCCAGATGATTAAGGCACAATTCAAATGAATCACCTACAATAGAAAAATCATCCATAAATACTTCAATGGTGTCCTCAACTATGTCTGAGAATATGGACATCATACAGTGTTGAAAGGTGGTTGGTGCATTACATAATCCTATGGCATTCTTCTTAAGGAAAAAGTTCCATATGGACAGGTGAAGGTTGTCTTCTCCTGATCTTCTGGAACAATAGTGATCTGATTATACCCTGAATATCCGTCAAGGAAATAGTACCATCATCTACCTGTGAGTCTGTCAAGCATCTGATCCATAAATGGCATTGGAAAATGGTCTTATAGGTACAATGGGTGAGTTTCTTGTAATCCATGCACACACGCCATCCTGTGACTAGTCCTGTCGGTATCAGCTCATTCTTTTCATTGGGCACCACTATAATCCCTCCTTTCTTTGGCACGCATTTGACAGGACTTACCCACTACCTGTCTGCTATGGGATATATCACCCCAGCATCCAGCTATTTGATAATCTCTTTTTTACAACTTCTTACATTAGAGGGTTCAAGTGGCGCTGATGCTCTATACTTGGCTTACAATCTGGTTCATGTTGGATCTTATGGGTACATATGCCTGGTGGAATTTCGATGATATCAGTTATGGTCCAGCCAATTGCCTTTTTGTATCTGTTCAAGATGTTAACCAAAGCTTCCACCTACTCTTCTAACAGGTTCACTGCAATTTTGACTGGCAAAGTGTTGTCTTCTCCAAGGAATGCATATAATGCTTTCAATTCAAGGATTGGTGGTACCTTCATGGATGGCTTGGCCAGCGGTGTTGAACGATTCTTTAAGTTCAGGTCTAACTTCTATGGGCTAAAGTTATATGACCCTGTCCCATTTAAAGCATTAATTGTCATTGTGTATTCTGGGTTCTCATCTTCTTCATAATTCATTATCACAACTGCCAATGTATCATTAGTCACTATTTCTTCCACAGGTGTTGGAAGCTTATCATGTTCCATTTGAGTGTTCGAGTGAAAGGTTTTTCCTTTGATGTAGCCTGAGGGAGTCACAAAAGAAAAAAAAAGAAAAACAAATAAAAAGCATAAAAAGTAACGCAACTACCAACAAGTAAAATACAAGCAAATAACCTAGTCTTAGCCGTATTCCCCGGCAACGGCGCCATTTTCTAATAACGCTCAAACCACACCTCCTCTGGAAGTATGAAGCGGACGTTGTCAATAAAAAACCCAACTAGAGGTCGGGGTCGATCCCACAGAGAATATGGAAGAGCTAGATTACAACCGGTAAGTGAACTTGTGAGGTTGTTACTTCAAAATTGGTGGGGTTCTAAAGAAAATATAATAATAAAAACAATTATCAAAGATCTGGTTTTGAATCAATATTAAATGATAATTAGGATTTATGTTCCCCATGGGTTAATAACTGCTTTAGGTATACACTCGTGATCATCACCAATACTTACTTATAGAACTGATAACTTAGATTCATTCAAACGACCGACCAGTCCCTATTGAATGACTATACTCAATTACTCGACCAAGTCTCATGAGCGGTTTCAAACTATCCGCTATTACTAAGTTCCAAATTTAACTATCCTGCGACCACAACTCAAGCTAATACAATGTTCATCAAGATTAAGGCTCCATTATAATTCTTTTTTCCTAATCTCTACCTCTTAGACTTAAGCAAGTAAAGAATTCAGGCATCTCCTAACGTTGGCACCGTTAAGAAACGTTTAAGCATGAAGAGAATACAATGTAAGTGTTTGTATTGGTTTTAAAATCACTTTGTGCAACCCTAGCTTGTTAATCCATCATGGTTCCCACAACCCTAGCTTTGGAGGTTTTAGCCTCTCATAGTTGTAAGGTTGTGAATTGCATTCATGATTTAAAACATAAATCAATACTTACAAGTATGAATGAGAAAAACACTTCCTTTAATTAATCAGCAAAATCTTGAAGAACAAATAGCAAGAACATGAAGAATTCAAGAAAAGGTTGATCACAAGTAAAATCAACTCAATTCTCTCTTTCTCTCAATTGTCTAATGTTGTCTCCAATAACATAAAGAAACTATGCACATTCCGGGTATGTTTATATAGGTATGATGTGTTTTGTATTTAATGTTGCAGGAAAATAGGTTCAGTAGTGAACTTGGCAAATTAATGCTTAAAATAACTGAACAGGTGACTGCCAGACACTTCACGAGTCATTGGCACTAAGCACGACTCATTGCTGAAGTCGTGGGCAAAGGATGAATTTTGAAGATGCAGAAACAGTGTACCTAACGAGTTGAGGGAATGACTCATTACAACTGGTAACGAGTCATGAATTCAGTCATGCAGACTGGAGAAGAATTAGTGTAAAAGTAGCCAGTGAAGTTGACGGACTACTTAACGAGTCGTTAGTTGACTAAACGACTCGTTGGCAGGTCACTGGAATCAACCGTGAGATACACTGGAAAGTTAAGGAGTTAGACCATGAGGGGCCTAACGACTCGTGCCCAGGCACAACTAGTCATTAGGTGACCTGTTGCCACAACTGGGTTCTATGCTGAGGACGACTGATTTTAGAAAGGCACGACTCGTCAAAGGTCCTAAAGAATCGTCACCAAGCCCGTGATCACTGGCGACCTAGTTTCCAGTTTTAGTTAGGAAAAGGTTTTCTTGGAACTATAAATAGACTATTTAGGTTTATTTTTGAGAGACAGCTTATATTGTTCACGTAGGATTTTGGTGTGTTACGATTATTCTTGAGTCAAGAAACAAGTTATACAAATTTTTTTCTTGAATTTGAGGATCAAAAGCAACATTGAAATTTATTCATCAAGTTTGGAGTTTTATTCAATTACTTGGTTTTCTTCTACAATAATTTGTAAGTTGCAATTATGATTTATTCAATATTTTGTGATTGTGATCATTCAAACATGAGTAGCTAAACCCATAACTAGTGTTGTGGGAACCAAGATGATTTAACATACATAGGTTAAACACTTCGTGATTCTTGAACGGGGTTTAATACATGTATTGTTTATCCCTTTGTTTTAATTGATTCTTGACGGTTTCAAACGTTAGGACTTGCCTTATTCTTACTTAACGTACCAAGGAAGTAGTGAATGGGAAAAGGGATTAACAACAGATATTTGAGGCTATCAACCCTCATTTAATAGCTTGAACTTTTCTGGGGATAGCTAATCCGATATTAAGGGTAAGGGTTAATTAAGCATACACCCTATACAGACCAAGTTGCGTGGTGATAATCATCTAGATAAGGACCAACCATATAGGTGAACCTAACTTACCGATATTGCAAGTTAAACACCGGAATAGATTACTAGTTTACAATCCTTGTGGTTATGATGTTTTGGGGAACACAATCCTAGTCAAGTCGTTAATTGAATACAAATCGAATTTGACTTAAGCATTTAATAGTTTCTACTCATATTTAGTAGTCTATTTCTTTCCCCCTTAGGAAATAAGTAACCTAATAGTAACAGCTATTCGCATTAACTAAAGTTCTTTCCATATTCCATGTGGGATCGACCCCAACCTCTAGTTAGGTTCTATATTTGAGATTGACTGCTTTATATCTCAATTGTGAGGTGTAATGTGGGATCGACCCCAACCTCTAAGGCTTTTGATAATTGTGTTTTCATTACTGTTGGTTCTTGTTTCCTTTTTATTTTTCTATTTTTGTTTTTGTATTTAACAGGTCTTGCCCATGGAGAAGTTATTGATTCTTGATGACCTAGCAAACATTTCGATAGATATTGGTGCTGAGGAGGTTCATGGGGGTGAGGAGATTGTAAATGCACTTGCTGGCATGGGTGTCATACACTTATGTTCCAAAGAAGATCGATCTTCTCTGCTCCATCATCAAAATCATGAGCAGACTGAGATGGAGAGAGCGCTGCATGTTTCATGAGAGGAGGCTCGACGGAGAGCCGAAACTGAGGCAGCGAGAGCTCGTGGAGAAGGCACGAGCTCCCTTGGATCTAAAAATGCACCGGGTCAAGCCAGTAATGTTGGAGATAACATTGGAGGCATATCTACACCCTCCACTGACCAAGTAGCTGACACCTAGGTCACACAGGTATGTTCCCTAATTCCCTAGTTTTGTCTGATATATACGCATCGCGGATGGCACATGCTTTTCTTGATGGGAGTGGGGAGGGATACCTGTGCATGCTTTTGCTGAACATAACCCGAGGGTTTTTCTTGATGGATATCTTTTCCCTCGGGTGTTCCATATCTAGTAGAATCGGTACGTTTATGTTTTTTTTAGTGTTTCTTTGTGTTAATCGGAAGAAAGTTAGGTAAACTGAAGGCAGTCAAGAGCTTAAATTGTTGATTTTTGTTGAATTTATAAGTTGATACCCCTCTTAAATTTTTATATGATTATGTTAAAGTTGACAAGTATGACCTTTGTGAATCTTTGCATGGAATTGAAACTGTGAACATGTTTACCATTGTCTGGTTGTACCTGAAGTAGCAGTTAGTAGAACTGATGATGTTGACCTATTCTATGTGTGAGTGAGGTTTAATAGCTAAATTTGGTTGTGTGTGTCAATCTAGAACATACCTAGTCAGTCTTACCGAGATAGAGGATAGGAAATTAGGAAAGGATCTAGGCCATTTTTTATTTATGAGCCCACTTTATCCTTAAAAGACCTACCAAAAGAGAATAAAAATCCCTTGATCCAAATGTTTAAGCTTAAATCGACCTTTCTTTTTGTTTACACCAATTCACCTTCCTGCTTTTATTAAGAATGAACCTGTTTTGGCCCTGGCCCCTCCTTGGACACTGTGAACCTCAACTCAAGAAAATCACCTATGTTAAGGGTTCCTATAATAGGGGTGATTAAAAATAGTAGGGTGGAATGAAAATTTGGGTAATGAAAAGGAAAGAGCGGGTGCATAACGAAAATAAAAGGAAGAAATAAAAATTGTTGTCAAAGAGCAATAAAAGAAAAAGAAACGAAAGATGTGACATCAATGAATGCTTGAAGGAAGAGAAACTACATCCGTAGTTGCAAATGCAAATAAAATAAGAAGCAAGTAAAGGAAAAAGCGAGAAAATAGAAAAAAAAAAGTTAAAAGTGGAGTCAAGAAGTGTGTAGTGCCAAGGAGGGTTAAGCTACTAATTCCATATGTACCATACCCAAACCTAAGCCTACGTTACAAGCCTAGAAAGTCCTATAGTTATCATGGTTACTTGTCTAAAAATCGAGGTATTGAAAGTAAAGGCAAGCCTATGGTATTGCATGCACACAATTAGAATTTCTTTACGAGAGCGAGTGAATCTTACCTAGTCCCAAGAGAAATATATCGAAATAATAATATACACATGTGTAAGTATTGGAATTCTTTGAGGTGAGAGGATTTGGTCAACAAAATCATCTGCAAATTGTCTGGGTCAGTGTTATAGATTTATGTGTGTGGTTGCAAGTGATAGTGTTTTGCCATATTTTGATTCCTCCATGTCATGGTTGAAAATTTTGCATATGTATTGTGATTTGATTTGATATGATGAGGGAGGGATTAGAAAATTTTGATTTGACGAATAAATGTGACTGCCGGAAGTGTCCTAGAGTTCTTTCGATTGAAGCGTCGAAGTAGTGTAGTTTATTTTATTTTATTTTGTTTTTACCTGAGGACATGCAAAAGTTATAAGTTGAGGGTGTTGATGCGTCGTGATTTTACGGCACTTTCAATGCTTAAAACCAAGAAACTATGCACATTCTGGGTATGTTTATATAGGTATGATGTGTTTTGTTTTTAACATTGCAAGAAAATAGGTTCTGAAGTGAACTGGGCAAATTAATGCTTAAAATGACTGAACAGGTGACTGCCAAGCACTTCAAAGTCATTGGCACTAAGCACGATTCGTTGCGGAAGTCATGGGAAAAGGATGAATTTTGAAGATGCAAAAATAGTGTACCTGATAAGTTGAGGGAATGACTCGTTACACCTGGTAACGAGTCGTGAAGTCAGTCATCAAGATTAGAGAAGAATTAGTGCAGAAGTAGCCAGCGAAATTGACAGACGACTTAATGATTCGTTACTTGACTAAATGACTTGTTGGCAGGTCACTTGAACCAACTGTGAGATACACTGGAAAGTTGAAGGAGTTAGACCACGAGGGGCCTAACGACTCGTGCCCAAGCACAACGAGCCGTTAGATGACCCGTTGCCATAAATGGGTTCGATGATGAGGACGACTGATTTTAGCAAGGCATGACTTGTCAAAGGTCCCAACGAATCGTCACCAAGCCCGTGATTAGTGACGACCTAGTTTCCAGTTTTAGTTAGGAAAAGGTTTTCTTGGAATTATAAATATACTGTTTAGGTTTGTTTTTGAGAGACGGCTTATTATTACTATTTTCATGTAGGATTTTGGTGTTGTATGATTATTCTTGAGTCAAGAAACAAGTTATACAATTTTGTTCTTGAATTTGAGGATCAAAAGCAACATTGAAATTTATTCATCAAGTTTGGAGTTTTATTCAATTACTTGGTTTTCTTCTACAATAATTTGTAAGTTGCAATTATGATTTATTCAATATTTTGTGATTGTGATCATTCAAACATGAGTAGCTAAACCCATAACTAGTGTTGTGGGAACCAAGATGATTTAACATACATAGGTTAAACACTTCGTGATTCTTGAATGGGGTTTAATACATGTATTGTTTATCCCTTTGTTTTAATTGATTCTTGACGGTTTCAAACGTTAGGACTTGCCTTATTCTTACTTAACGTACCAAGGAAGTAGTGAATGGGAAAAGGGATTAACAACAGATATTTGAGACTATCAATCCTCTTCTAATAGCTTAAACTTTTCTGGGGATTGCTAATCTGATTTTAAGGGTAAGGGTTAATTAAGCATACACCCGTATACCAACCAAGTTGCATGGTGATAATTATCTATATAGGGGACCAACCATTTCAGTGAACCTAACTTACAGATATTACATGTTAAACACCGAAATAGATCACTAGTGTACAATCCTTGTGGTTATGAAGTCTTGGCGAACACAATCCTAGTCAAGTCGTTAATTGAATACAACCCGAATTTGACTTGAGCATTTAATAGTTTCTACTCATATTTAGTAGTCTATTTCTTTCCCCCTTAGGAAATAAGTAACCTAATAGTAACAGCTATTCGCATTAACTCAAGTTCTTTCCATATTCCCTGTGGGATCGACCCCAACCTTTCGTTGGGTTCTATATTTGACATTGACCGCTTTATATCTCAATTGTGAGGTGTAATTTTGGTGACATCAGAGACCCCCAGAAACCTATTCTAGTGACGATGGGTGGAAACAATGACTTGTTGTGTCCCACAACGAGTCGTGGTCACCATCCGTCATGTCAAGTTTGAGGTTTTTAGAAACTCTTCCGGTGAACATAACGACTGGACACAACGACCCATTGGGTACACAACAACCCATTGGGTCCACCAACGAGTCATTGTGTCACACATTGTCAAGCCTTCCAGGTTTCCTCGTACAGTGACAATGGGAGTAACCAACAACCCGTTGGTTCAACCAACGAGTCATGGTGTTCCCCGTTGCCAGATCCAGTGTTTTCAGCCCCAGGCATTAGGACCAACGCGAGGTCCCAACAAGTCGTGGTCACAACCAAAGACTCGTTGAGTGACCCGTTGGTTCCCTGTCAGTTAGTTTCCATATTTTTACTCAAGGAATATCTTTTGTAATTTTCCACCTATTTAGTCCCTAAACTATGTCGCTTCAAGTATTATTTCAGAGAATTTAGAGGGATTAAATGTTTTTCCCCTCATTCCCTATGCAAACTCTCAGAATATCAATTGCAGAAACTCAGACTTTTCCTCTCAAGCAAGAACTAGTGTTCCTCATCAGTTGCAGAAATTCAAGATTTCTTCTTCATGAATTTCTTATCCAGGTATGTGGGAATCCAACAAGGGATAGTTCTTCTCTTGTGTCCCAAAAAAATCTTCTCTATTTTTCTCTATCAGTTCATCCCTATGGATTTAAAATATAGAAAATTGTCAGACTATTTTCCTTAAGATTTCAAGTGGTATATTTCTCATGATTTTTAACTGCTTATTATTCCCTATTTCTAGCAAATCGTGAAAATCATATCTAGTGGAATGATTTAGCCCTAGTTCTCAGTTCAATAGAATTTAGAATCTTGCATGTTGGACTAGTCTCCTTGTATCTTGATTCTAACAGATTTGAGATCCCCGTATGGTTAGTGTACGGGGAATTTTAGTCAGTTATATACATGTCCAGTGTCAGTCAGATTATTATATTCAGTGTTGTCCAAAAATATCTGCTGAACAGTTTGACTACAGTAAATTCTTGAGGTGTCAGTGGTGCCTCTCAGTTATCAGTATTAGACTCAGTTATCAGATTTTAGTGGTTCTTTAGGCGGTCATGACACTTCTAGATAAGCAGCTCTGACCAGCCTTAGGGACCCAGCTTCAGATTACAGTTTGTTCTTTAGAAAGTTACGACGCTTTCAGATAAATAGCTCTGACCAGTCTTAGAACACCAGTTACAAAATCTGGTCTAATAAGACTCTCAGGGTACTTCCAGATAGGTATTCTTGACATATTCTTGGGCCCCAGTTTTGAGCTATTAGCTTAGTAGTCAGTCTAGGACTATTAGTGGGAGTAGGACTTAGCACCGAGAGGACCGAGGTTCCAGTGCACCCTGGTTCCTAGAACTATGTTTCCACTGTAGGTTATTTTATTGGCCTCATGGCTTAGACTTGTGATCACCCAGTTCATGTTTTTATACCCTGGCAAGGTATATTGGGTCCTACCGATGGGGTGTGTACATTGGACTCTTATGAGTTAGTAATTTACCAACTCATTAGGCTCTAAACTTGATTTTTTGCTTAGATCTTGAGTTGATTCTATGGATTTTATGCCCTTTTTGATTTTGTTGTGTGTAGATGACTAAATGTTAAGAAAAGAGAAAAAATGGAGCAAAAAGAAGGGAGTGAGAGTAAATCAGCGAATCACAGATGAAAATTGGCGAAACGGCGGCCAAACGACGAACATCACTGCCTCTGTGGATTAATTCCACTGGCGGTTCACAAATGGCCAGCGGCGATTTGTCAGTCCAGTCACCGAAGGACACCCAAAGTTCTAGAAAATAGCTTGAAGATCTGGCGGTTCACGGATTGGCATCAGAGAAATACCAGGTGAAACACCGATGTTCACTAAAAGTGAGTAAGGGTCCAAAAAATTTACTCGGCAGTTAACGGATTGGAACCGGCGAACCGCCGGTGCCTCCGCCGATTCCAGAATGGTGCTCAGGGGTATAATCGTCCAACATGGGAAAAGAGATAAAAAGTGCCTACTTTTCAGGATATAAATAGAAGATAAAGTACTTTGTACTGATGGATGCAAAAGGAGAGATAGAAATAGAGATATTGAGAGAGAGAAAAGCATATATCACATCATTGTTTCCCTTTTTAGCTACAGAATGTTCTCTTAGTTGAAGTAGGGAGATTTTGATTGGTAAATTGGTAGAAAGTACTCTGCTCTATTTCTTCTTTGTACTAGTAAGGTTCATCTATTGTTGGAAATTATCTTTTAAAGTTGATTTTTCAACTCTTTCTATTAAATTCAATGAAGCTATTGATGGATGAATTTTTGATTACTTAATCATGAGTAGCTAAATCATTAACTAGAGGTGTGTGATGATGAATACTTAATAAGATTGGGTATTTCTAGAGTCATCTTCATATTGTTCAAATAAATGTAAATCTATTAGATTCTCTTCAATCTATAAAGGAAGATCCATTGATTATGATATGGGTCTATTTAATCTTGCTTGATTGTTGCTTGTAAAAGAATAATTAAGTATTAAAAGAGAATTTAATAGTGGGTATGGATAAGAGATTTTGAAATTGGGCTAGAAGTAGCTGAAATCTCATTCTCATTCCTTATTAGCAGCTAATAGCTAGAAATTAGTGCAGTTGCTAATCCAAATCAAATCAGATTGAGCTAAATCGTGACTAGAGGTTTGACAAAGCTCTAGTAAGAGGTAATTAGAAGGCTGAAAAGCTGTAATTACCCACTTTCTGAGATTATTTACACTTGTTGAACGTATAAGATGACGTGGCATGTACCAATCTAGTTAGTATTTAATCTACACCGCACCTCTAGTCTTTCACATTCTTGTTGACAACTTGGCTAATCTTGATGTTTTATTTCACAAAATCATCCAATACAGTTCTCTGCAAATTTCAATCCTCCCAATTTTATTTGTTTTGATATTGAATCTACGTGGTGCAAGCTAGCGTTAATTTTTCAACCGACACTTGTAACTATAATCCCCTAGTCCTCATGGGGTTCGACCTTGGCACTCGTCGGGTTACCTGTTTTGATACTTCGGTTGTGTATTCTCTTTGCATGAAAGATATATTTTGGATGTTATCAAAAATGGCGTCGTTACCGGGGACTAGCGCTTGATATTCTTGTATTGATTGCTAAGTTGAAATAGTTTTTGATAAAGCTCAAATCATACCTCCTATCGAAGTATGAAGCGGGCGTTTAATAAAGACCTAACAAGAGGTTGGGGTCGATCACACAGGGAATAGGGAAGAGCTAGATTACAGCCGGTAAGTAAACTTGTTAGGTAGTTACTCCAAAATTGGGGGATTATAAAGAAAAGAAATAATAAAAACAATTATCAAAAGTTTGGTTTTGAATCAATATTAAAGGATAACTAGGGTTTGTGTTCCCCATGGATTCATAACTGCTTCAGGTATACACTCATGATCATCACCAATACCTACTTATAGAACTGATAACAAAGGTTCATTCAAACGACCAACCAGTCCCTATTGAATGACTATAGTCAATCACTCGACCAAGTCTCATGAGAGAATTCAAACTATCCATTATCACTATGTCCCAGATTTAATTATCCTGCGACCATAGCTCAAGTTAATACAATGATCATCAAGATCAAGACTCCATTGTAATTCTCTTTTCCTAATCTCTACCTCTTAGACCTAAGAAAGAAAAGAATTCGGGCAAGTCCTTATGTTGCGCATCGTTAAGAAACGTTTAAGCATGAAGAGAATACAATATAAGCATTTAGTAATTGTTTAGAATCATTTTGTGCAACCCGAGCTTGTTAATCCACTATGGTGCCCACAACCCTAGCTATGGAGGTTTTAGCCTCTCATAGTTGCAAGGTTGTGATTTGCATTCATGATTACAAACATAAATCAATACTTACAATTATGGATGAAGAAAGAACATCATTTAATAAATCAGCAAAATCTTCAAGAACAAGTAGCAAGAACAAGAAGAATTCAAGAAAAGGTTGACCATAAGTCAAATCAATTCAATTCTCTCCTTTCTCAATGTTTTCTAACTATTCTCTAATATCCACTAGTGTTCTTTTGAAAATAAAATATAAAACATATTTATACAGACATAAAAATGCTTTTCCTAGGCTAACAAGGTGAATTTCCATATCTGGTTCCACCAGTGCCACGACCAATCCTATGATCCGTACCATGAACCTACAAGTCGTTCCTTCCCCACGTACATTATTGATAGGCTGAATTTTGGCTAAGTGTTGGACCCTGGTACGAATCGTATCTGCACCCTACGATTCGTACTGTGCTTCCGTGGCTTGACTTTGAGACTTTTAAATTTTTCTGAAATCCATCACGAGTGCTATGGTACAATCATACCTTCGTTCCACGATTCGTACTGTCTACCCGTAACAGGAATCAGCCTCTTGTGCAAATCATATGAATCTTTTCATGACTTCTTCACCAGAACTTGTACAAGCTTTCTACGACTCATATTGAGACTCGTATAATGCACCTCTTCATCCTTAGCCTTATGCAACTTCTCACGACCAGCAGTACGACTCTTAAGACCTTCCTACAGCTCGTACTGTGAACTGTGAGTTGAGCCTATTTTGTACACTTTCCGGCTATCTTTTGCACATTTTAGCTCCAACACCAATTTATCCTGTAACCAATGAAAAATTGCCTTATATCCACATAAATATACCTAAGTCCATTCTATTTTCTCAGTATTGAGCGTCGAAAGTGCTATAAATCCACAGCATATCAACACCCTCAACTTAAGACTTTTGCATGTTGTCAAGCAAAGAAAAGAAAAACTAAACACGACGCTCAACTAGAAAATAAACCTAAGATACTACAGCCAATACTTAAACAAAACTTGCACTTTCCATACAACCTCTTCTGACCCTTTTCCATGGACCAACATCATCTAATGTATTACAAGAGACCTCAAAACATGATAAACAGGGATCAAGACATGTCATCTAGATATCAACAGGCAGTCAAGTCATCACCAATGATTTTCACATTGACCCACGACAAAAGTAAACATAGTCCATGTTCCCTCACAACCAAATGAAGTCCCCACTCATAGATGTATGATCAAATATGTATGGGACTAGAGAAATGAAACACTCACCCTCACAAGGAAGTTCCAAATACCATGTATCAGATACCATAAGCTTGCCCTTATTTTCCCTGCTTCAATTTGTCGGATGGTCAAATTAGGATCACTATAGGGCTTGATATGGCTTGTGATGTAGGCTTAGGGCTGGACATGATAAATATGAGAGATTTTTAAGTGACTATCCCTTCCTTGGCACTACATACATCGGCTTCACCTTTCACCTACTTCACCCTTTATTCATTCATTCCCTTTATCTTCCCTTTTCACCTCTTTTATATACATTTGCATGGGTGTGGTGTATTTTCAACTTTTCAGCATTTTCATTTTCTTTTGAAATTTCTTTTTTTAAAGATTCTCAGTATCTTTCATCTCTTTTCTTTTCACCACATCGTACCTCATTTTTCACCCTTTTTCTCTTTTCTTTCCCTTTTTCTCGTTCCCACCATTTACGCACCCCTACTCTAGCCACCCTCAACTAAAGAATTTTGCCTATGTTGAGGTTCACAATATCTAAGGAAGGACCAGGGCCAAAATAGGTTCATTATAAACAAATGGATACAATTCATTAGTTAATCTAAGAAAAAATATGGGTCAATTAAGGCTCAAACTTGGGATCAAGGGATTCATGTAATTTTGGTAGGGTCATATAGGCTAAAAGTGAGCTAAAAAAAATGGCCTATGATCATATCCTAACCAACCATCCTTAGCCTATGCAAAGACCAACCAGGCAAGTTCTAGATCTTCAACACAATACCGAACTAAGTACTATACCTCACTCACTCATGGTACATGAACTATATTCACCTCACTTATCTAGTTTATACATGGCTTAACAAGACTATTATGGTTAATAAACTAAATGACATCAAAAGATCCACATAAATTATGCATGCAGTCACAAATATATAGCTAATGCATCAAAAAAAAATTAAGATTCGCGTGCAGGATAGAAATATACCTGCAACGCCATATTCGATTAACAAAGGGAACAAATTTTGACTAGCCCTAGGATGAGTTATTGCATCATAGAAATGTGTACTTGCAGGGTTCATAACTGGGTAATTGGCTAAAGGTTCGAGAGATCATAGTCAGACTCTAATCTTTCCCAACCATCAACCTAAAAGAGAAGGTAGCTGAAGAATAATACAAGTTATAGATGATTGCACTTCATTCCTTAACCTTAGACTGTTCTTTCTATTGTTTTAATCAATATTCTTAGATTCATTTAGTATTACTTCATATATTACTCTTTATCAACTCTTAATTCATTGTATTATTTACATACTTGCATAAAGAATTGTGAATAATAAAGTAGGAAAAATCACTAAGTTATAGTCCCTGTGGGTTCGATATCCGGCTTGAAAGAGCCACTATATTACTTGTACGACCACATGCACTTGTGTGCATTTGGGCGACAACACCTCGACCAATGGTATGTTCACAGATAGTTGTTTTAGCATTGAGAGGAATTTTTGGAACTTACCATTTTTCTTCTTTTTCTTCATTCTTTGAGGGAACAGTGGCGGTGGTCGTGGGATAGCTTTATGAACTTGAGTTGCCCCTTGATCAATGTCAAGTTCCTTCTCACCTATCGGGGCCTCGTGCAACTCACCATTCACCATCTCTGCACTCATGTCATCTTCCTTAATTTTTCTCTCTTTCTTCCGCCCAACTTCAACCTAGAAAGGGGGGTCAACTGTGGTTTTTCCACTCCTAGTCATCACCGCCATGCAATGATTCTTTGGGTTCTAGACGGTGTTGCTAGGTAGCGTATCCTTTTGTCTAGGGTTTAGTGATGCTGACAGTTGCCTAAGCTGCTGCTCAATCTGCTTGACGGTAGTTGCATGAGATTCCACTCTCTATCCCATACTTGATATATCTCCTCTGATCTCCTTTAGTTTCTCATCACTGGACCTCACCTTTTTCAATATTTTGGCCATCATGCTTTCTAACTTCGATTGCCCAGCCTCCCTCTCTCGTGCATTAGGAGGCACATAAACTCCAGTCCGGTCACTGTCGTAACCATCGTTCCTTCTCCTCATTTTCCTTTGCGCTCAAGACTGCGAATCATATCTCTATACCCATTCCCATTGTAGTTGTCTCTGTACTGGTTCCAACCTTGATTTCTAGAACCCTGGAGCCAATTGTCTTGTCCAGACGTGTCACGCCCCGCCTTGGGAGGCATGACTGGCACCTGGTGCACTTCTAGGAAATGGACTGCTAAACTAACTAAGCCTAAGCACTTCTAGTGCAAGGTTGGCTCTAACTCTAGAATCAAGAAAACAACGGGCTATATAGTGGTTGTAAATACAGCCCCGGCCGACAAGGCCTATAGCCACCTGTTAAAAGCAAACAACTAACCAAAAACAACTAAATATAAGGAGTCCTATGCGGGCCGACAAGACCACCATGATATCTAGTTATAGCTAAAGAAAACGAAATCAGGCGCTAAACTGATCTGTGACCGAAAAGGTCATCAACTAACAGCTAAACAAGGCACCACACGGCCATCATATATAGTCTAAATCACATATATGGCCCCACACGACTATCACATATAGTCTAAATCACATATATGGCCCCACACCGCTGATACATCTAACACAGGGAATAAGATACAATCTGCAAGCCTCTAAGAATAATAAGATGGTCGGGACAGGGCCCCGGCCTACCCATACTGTACAGACAAGAAGAAAGTAAACCTATGTCTTCCAAGCTCCGAATGAAAGGAGCTGAAGGCTCTGTATCGCTGACTGGAATTACGAGGGATCTGCTCCTAGTCTATGTACACCCGCAGGCAAGTAATGCAGCGCCCCAGAATGGGCATCAGTACCATTAGTACTGAGCATGTAAAGCAATAACTGTAAATATCTGAAAGTAAATAGTAAAGCTAACAGTAACTGAAGTAATAGGAAACGGACTGAAACTGACTGAGATAGAGGAATCAGGGCTAACATAGCTATACTTAGAAGAGTAGGAGTCATACCTAATAACATGGCGTTCTACTGTCTATCTATCAATAACTAAAACAACATAACATAAACCTTACCTGGCCCCCATAAGCCGGAAGGTGTAATCATCACAGAACAGCCCGCCTGCGCCCCCATTAGCCCTAGTGAGTACATCTCAATCTATTTACCCCTACCCAAGTCATACCACATCACCTAGTAACTATAAGCATCCGGCCGGTCCCCTAGGTATGCTGCTTGGGCCCGTTGGGCCCCTGACTATAGTTGTACCTGAGTTCGAAGGACTCCTGAAATCAACACCCCGGACGCAAGCGCTCGACGGGGGTGTATAAAGGACAACCACGGAAAAATATGAGGAGTTGGCTCCCCATCTTCGTCCCTGGTGGACGGCATGCCGCTCCGTAGAGCGACGTATCCTCTCCCTCTGGCGGACGAGTAGATACAGCCATTAACCCTGGGGCAGTCATGGTAGTTGTACAGGTAATCCAGCCCAAAAAAATACAATCAAGTCTCAACTAATAGCAATAACTACATGTGATACATACTGAACATGATAACATTTCTAACGGGTTTTACTAAATTTCATACTGAGCATGATATACTATTTCTGAAATACTTTACTGGGATTCATGCTGTTTTACTATACTGGAGAAACTAACTTGCCGGAAGAGACTGCTTTTACATACCTCGACTGCAAGTTTACCGATTATCTGGCGAGGTTCGGCTAGTATTTAGCTATTCTTTCCAACTTTAATCATATTAACAAAAGAATAGAGATAACTTCATTACTATAATGGAATAAACAATACTTTTTATATATATATCTATTGACTATTCTTCAACTTATCGAAGAATGATCGAAAACTCGTAATTTCTCGGGAGTCTAGAAGGGAGAAGTACTTACTTTAAGCCTGGGATTGTAGTAACACTAGTTTGGAGCAATTCCAATCACTTTGTCTCGGTGGGACGATGATTCTCCGGGCGAATTTCACGAAACTAACTCCGTAGAAATGCTCCCTGTAGCCTTATACTTTGATACCTGAAGTTAATTTGACTTTGGACAACGTTTGACAGCGTAATCAAGAGAAAATTACATAAACCCTTCGCTTCCTCTCTGTTCTGATCGAGTAACTTATAAAATGAAATGAAAATGAAGGGTGAGGCCTTTGTATACTTGAAGCTAGAAGCATAGCAACATGGCACGCTGGCTATTGCACCAATTTGGCTCCGTGCCATGCTGGACATCGCGAAGGAGGTGCCTCTGTGCCACGTTGCCCCTCTGGGCAGCACGGTTCCTCCTATTACGAAAATCTAACTTGACACCCGTTTGGCCTTTCCCTGGGCCCTTTCCTAGTAGGTATGGCATTTTAAAACTCCCAACCAACATGCAAATAGGCCATCTAAGTGCTAGAAACTTACGGGGTGTAACAAGACGCTTGGGCGTTGGCTCGGAAACCCACCACTTGGCTATCTAGGAAGTTTGCCTCTTCCCTCAGAATCAGAGTGATCAGCTCCTTGCTCCATTCATTGAATTCCTACTGCATTTACCTTTTTGGCTCCAACTCCCATAATATGCTTTGTCAGCAAGTCTGATGTGCGCATATGAGCCAACTCCTGGTCGTGTTCTTCTTCTATCCTTCGTTGGTCTGCAGTTAAACCAACAACATATGTACCGACCACTGCATCAACCTTTCTTGTATGTCAGGCCCTATTTATCCTAGTCACCCTGTTAAGAATATTGGAAGCTTGCTCCCAGGTGTGACTCATCAATGCTCCTCATGCCACCATGTCCGCTACAGCTTTGGTGCTATTATTCAAGGACCTGTAAAAGATTTCCAACAAACTTTCATCTCGGATTTTATGGTTCGGGAACTTTTTCAACTTCTTTTTGAACCTTAACCAAGTCTCATGAAGTGCCTCTATCTTAATTTTTCGAAAATTATAGATCTCGTCTTTTAGCTGCAATATTCTGGAGGGGGGAAAGAATCTCTCCAAAAAGGCCTATTTGAGCTCCCTCCAGTTGGTTATGGAGTCATTGGGCAACTCCAAAAACCATAACGAGGCTTTCCCTGATAGAGAGAAGGGGAAGAACCTGAGTCGTATGGCATCCTGGCTTACTCCAGGCAACCTATATGCCTTGCACATTCCTACCAAGTTCATCAAGTGCAGGTTCGCGTCATCTGCTGCCTGACCACTGAGCACCCCTTTCATGTTTAACAATTGAATCATGGTGCTCGTAATGTCTAATTTGGCCCCAGCGAGCAGTGGTGGTGGTACAATTGCTCCAGTCGACCCAACTTCATCAATATTTGGGTCCTCATCATCGAAGAACTAAGGGGCAAATCTATGAGCTCTGTTTCCCCTCCCATGTAGACCAAACATTTACAACTTCTTCTCTGCCATCATCCACATCTTGCAGCGCAACTTGCTGAACTAGCTCGGCTTGCCTAGCTTCTTCAGCTATGTGGGCTTCTCTTTGATCTTGGTTCTCCATTCTATGCAATGCTCATTCGATTTCCAAATTTATTGGAATAATGGGATCTCCGCTACTCCGAGAGCTTGGCATTCACCAGAGAACAGCCTGTGGGTATCATAAAGAAGAAGAAAAAATGTAAGTAAGGAAATAACTACCAAAAAGCAAAATACAAGCAAATAATCTAGTCTTAGATATTCCCCGGCAACGGTGTCAATTTTTAATAACGCTCAAACCATACCTCCTACCGAAGTATGAAGGGGACGTTGTCAATATAGAACCCAACATGAGGTTGGGGTCGATCCCACGGGAATAGGGAAGAGCTAGATTACAGCATGTAAGTGAACTTGGTAGGTAGTTACTCCAAAATTGGGGGATTCTAAAGAAAAGCAATAATAAAAACAATTATCAAAAGTTCGTTTTGAATCAATATTAAAGGAGAACTTGGGTTTTTGATCCCCATGGATTCATAACTGCTTTAGGTACACACTCATGATTATCACCAATACATACTTATAGAACTGATAACAAAGGTTCATTCAAATGACCGACCAGTCCCTATTGAATGACTATACTCAAACTATCCGTTATCACTAAGATCCCGATTTAACTATCCTTTGACCACAACTTGAGTTAATATAATGATCATCAAGATCAAGGCTCCGTTGTAATTCTCTTTTCCTAATCTCTACCTCTTAGATCTAAGCAAGTAAAGAATTCGAGCAAGTCCTAACGTTGCACACCATGATGAAAAATTTAACTATGAAGAGAATACAATATAAGCATTTAGTATTGGTTTAGAATCATTTTGTGCAACCCTAGCTTGTTAATCCACCTTGGTTCCCACAATCCTAGCTATGGAGGTTTTAGCCTCTCATAGTTACAAGGTTGTGATTTGCATTCATGATTACAAACATAAATCAATACTTACAATTATGGATGAAAAAAAGAATTTCTTTTAATAAATCAGCAAAATCTTCAAGAACAAGTAGCGAGAACAAGAAGAATTCAAGAAAAGGTTGATTACAAGTCAAATCAACTCAATTCTCTCCTTTATCAATGTTTTCTAACTATTCTCTAACCTCCACTAATGTTATTTTGAAAATAAAACATAAAACATATTTATACAGACATGAAAATCCTTTTTCTAGACTAATAAGGTGAATTTCCATATCTGGTTCCGCTAGTGCCACGACCAATCCTACGATCCGTACCATGAACCTACGAGTCGTACCTTCCTCTTGTTCATTATTGACTGGCTAAATTTTTGCTAAGTGTTGGACCCTGGTATGACTCATACCTGCACCCTACGAGTTGTATTGTGCTTCCGTTGTTTGACTCTAAGATATTGAAATTTTTATGAAATCTATCACGAGTGCTATGATACGATCGTACCTTTGTTCCACAATTCATACTATCTATCCATAGTAGGAGTCAGCCTATTGTGCAAATCTTCAAAATCTTTTCACGACTTCTTCACCACGACTAGAACAATCTTTGTATGTGTAATACCCCAAAAGTTTCTAAGACTAGACTTGATATTTGAAGTGTTATCAGTAGGAAAAGTTGAAAATTTTACTTCAATACGATCAACCTACGAGTCGTAGGTTGGTAGTACGGGTTGTAGGAAGACCCATGGTCCATATCAGATAAGTTGTTTCCCAACAAGTCCCCACTATGAGCCGTAGTATGTGGGTACGACCCGTGGACAGAAGTCGTAGCAAGTCTTCGAAGTTATCATGTGAATGACTGTATGGGTAATAACACGACTCATAGGATGGAGTTACAGGTCGTGGTACGAGTCATGGAAATATTCAGAGAGTTGGGGACAATGGACTCATTAGTCATTGGAGGAAACCATAGGCTGGCAGTACAAATTATGGTACAAGTCGTAATATGATGGTGTGAATCATTGGTTCAATCATGAGTTGATATATTATAATGCCTTAGACTTTCGGGTTAAGTTAGGAACCCTTCTAGGTATGTGGATAGACCCATACCCAATGAATTTATGGAAACAAGGTGCTAACATTAATTCCAAATTGTAAGAAGTTCATTGGATGCAACTTAAGGTCATAAGGAACCTCTAGCATGATGTTGAGTTGAGAGCTTTCTTACCGATTGGTTTTTTTTGTATTAGTTCGTATAAGGGTCAACTTCAAACGATCATAGATCCTATGTTACAAAATGTTTTTGGGTGATTAAGCACATCAAATTGAAGCCCTTTGATTCTTCTTTCCAACGCATCTAACCTTGCACCAATCGGAGTTTGGAGTAAAACGTTATGAGTGATTTAGTGAAGCTACAACAGGCATGGTACGACTCTCAGTACGAGTCGTACAATCAACCTACGACTCGTACTGTTGGTCGTGGTAATTGTCAGTTACATGTTTTATTTCGATAGCTTTGGGGCATTTTGGTAAACTCCAATGATTCTAACTCCTATATGATGTCTTTTTGGGCTTCCTTAAGGTCAGATTAAAGGGATTAACCTAGCCTAAATCCTTACTCTCTTCAACATACTTAGATTAGATTTACTCTGAAGAATGAGCTAGGGTTCATCACCTACAACTTCTCAATTCTTCTTGGATCTTCAAGACAAGTCAAGGGATCTCATCTTAGGCAATCAAAAAGTATTAGAATCATCCCTCCTAGGTGTGTAGGGTTTTAAATGGTTGTCTTCCTTCCACACCCATACTCAATCTCTGTCAAAATATGATGAAAGGTTTATGATCAAGTATGGGGTTTTACCCAATTGCATGATTCTTCAATTTCTATACATGGGTATGATTAGATTTTATTTATATTGATGGATTATGAATCTTGGGCGGATTCTAAGTTATTTTTCCTTATAAAAATTGTTTTTGAAATTTTGAATCTAAAACGCCCATGGATGATGAGTTCATAAAAGAAGTGATATATGATGAATATGAGATGATTATGAGGTTGATGATGAAAAGCATGTTTCTAAAACTTCCCGTGATTTTGTTGTTGATTTCAAATGAATTGATTAGATTCAAGTATGATAAAGCTTTGGGTGATGCCCACATGTTGATTTAAAGTGATGATTTTTCAGACATAAGCTTACCACATTGTTTCAAGTGAAATTTCCCAATTTTTATTATAAATTCTAGCTTGTGGTATTTTGAGTAAATATTTCTACATGTAGCTTACCACATGATTTGGAGTAGATGCCCCCATCTATGATTGAACATGTGGTATGTTTGGAAATAAAGATTCTCATATGCATGAATTCATAATTGAGATGTAGGTCATTATTGAGCTTTGTCAATAGACAATGTTGAGCCTCATATCCATATGATGTCTAGTCTATGCATGATTTTATGAGCTTTGTCAATAGAAAATGTTGAGCTTCGTTTCATACGCTATTGTGTTATGCATGATTTCATATTGAGCGTCGTCATTGGACGATGTTGAGCTTCATCAATTGATGATGTTGAGCTTCGTTATATACAATATAGAGCATTGCATATTTTTGGTAGAAGAGTCTAGCACCGAGCGGGTTAAGGGTCAATTGCCCTATGCCCCAGAACTATGCGACAACGTAGGTTGATACTATTATATTATTGGGACCTCCCTTGTGATCTATCCCCGGCCCTATTGGCCATTAAGCTTGATATTGATATCATGGTACTGTCCACCGCCCTAGAAAGGTTATGGATGACTCTACCCACTTGAGTGTGATAGTTGAGACCACATAAGCTCTATCGTGGTATGTCGGTTAAGTGACGAGTCTCCCACTGTCTAAATAATTCAGATTGCATATTCATCACTCATGCTAATTATCTTATGCATATATGTTCAAAAAGCAAGGTTTTACTCATTGTTCAGCTTTTGATATAAATGTTATGTTCCACTTTGAGTCATTCGATTCGATCATGATGTTGTAAAGCTAAGCATGGTCATGTCATGATAAGATTTCGATTTCAGAATGAATGCATGTAGCCCTTCTACTTATACTTGAAAGCTTATGATATGCATGAAATGTTTTTAAATGATTTACTTTGCTAGAGCGGTTTTACTTACCTTGCATATTTGGTACATTACACGTACTGACCACATACTTTCTATGCTGCATCGTTTGATGATGTTGGACCCGGTTCTCAGGTTCAGCCCCGCTCGTAGTCGCTCATCAGAGTTAGAACTTTTTTGGTCGGTGAGTCCTCATCTTTCGAGGACTAGACTATCATTTTCCTTTATGTATTTTCAGTTTTAGAATTGTTTAGTTAGTTGGGGTCTTATCCCATCAACTCATCCAGATTTGAGGCTTTCAAACTTATGTATGTATAACTTCAGACATTATTTTGATGTGCTGTTATATGAGACTTTTGCTGAGTTATAATTATGTTTTCTTCATGATTATTAAATGAGTTAGTTGAATGCTTATGCCATGGGTTGACTTGGGGTCTTTGAAGGTCCCTTGTACCGTGTCCACGATCCGAGTCTACGCTTGGGTCGTGAAAAACTTGGTATCAGAGCCATAGGTTTGAGGTGTCCTAGGGTTTCTGAAAACCGCATTAAGTAGAGTCTTTTCCCTAGGTGTGAAGCGCGCCACATTTATGACAAAGAGGCTATGAAACGTTTTAGGAAATGTTCCCTCCTTTCATGATTTATGTCGTGTGATGGAATATCTTTCTATCTTTCTAACTCGTGTATTCACACTCCAAGGAATAACACCAGTCAGTGGAATAAGAGGCGCTCTCGAATCTTTTCTCCATGCAGGATTTAAGAAAAGCTAAGGAAAAAGAATTCATGAACTTGAAGTAAGGAACCAAAAGAGTGGGGGAGTACGACTGGAGAAGTATGAAGCTTTCTGTGATAGCCTTACAGGCAAATGGAAAGTCAAGAGATAGTGATTTCTGTCTAACCTTAAAAAGGGACCAGTCCTTAGAATGATGACCTTTAAGCTAAGGGGGAGATTATAAGTGAAGGACCAGGTCTTGCCTTGAGTTTCAAGTGTGAAGGTCCAGGATCAGTAACTACTGGAGATCAATCCACTCTTATTCAAGTGTCCTTCTGTACTTCAGCCTATACAATACTCTACTCATGTTGTATGTGAACATGTTATGCCAATGCCTAAGTTCCGAGTACTCCTTACATGTATTCATACTCAGATTCATAGAATGAGAAGTAACTACTTCAGATAGTGATTCCAGTCTTCTTCCGTGATTTCATAAATCTCAACTTCATGTCATGTCTCTAGTTATGTATGTAAACTCATGTCCCTCGGCATGTTCATCTCTATAGACTCAGTCCTTAAGATTTGCCTCATCGGCTTATAAGATCGTGTTATATCAAGTATATGCTCAGCTTATATTTCTTGAATGATTCATGCTCATAATTTCCTTACTCTAAGACCTATGAATGGTTCCCCATGATGGAAATGATGGTTAAAAGGTGTACGTTCAGTATAACTCCCTATACCTGCCACAAGTTTCGGGTATGCAGAAGTTTAGGAAGCACAATTATTAGCCAAGCCTGGAAGTGTAACAACCCACATGGTCATTTTTTTATTTTTGACCCGTTTCCCTGGTTTTAACCTTTCCGTATCTTTATTTTTCTACTTATGACTTTCGGAGATGGATGACACAATTTCAAAGATGTTCCAATAAAGATTGGATAAGATTTTTAGTTTTTGGAAGGTGAAGTTTGAGAGGTTTGACCAAAGTCAACATTTCAGGTTAACGATCTCGAATTTGGGTTTTGAAAATTTTATTAGATCTGGATGGTGATTTATGACTTAGTTGGGTAGTTTGCATGGATCCCGAGGTGTTCGGGAGTGATTTGAAACTTTGGTTGGATTTATTAGCATTGAGAAAGCTAAGTTTGACTACAGTCAGCTTTCGATCAAAACGACCTCTTAATGGTGATTTGATGATTCCAATAGGTTCGGAATGTGTTTTATGATTGAATTGCATATTTGGTTTGTGACCAGAGGATTCCAGATGAGTTTCGGGTGGATTTGAGCGTTTGTGTGTTTAGTATGATTTTAAGCATAAAGTATGACTACTCAGAGGTTCGTTTTTAATTTTTGAGATAGAAAAATTATTCCGGGACTTTCAAAATTTTTAGCATGAATTATAGGAGTTAACTGGAAATTTTGGTGCAATTTTGGTAAGTCAAGATCGGGTTTTATTACAAAAAATAAAATAATTCTTGAATAAGTAAAAATGATGTTTGACTAAGCAAACGAGCACCAAATAGAGTTCTGATTGAACGACTAGGTCCATATAATTATTTGGGAACTATAGGAAAAAGAATCATCGCATTTCGAGTTCGTATGATGAAATTATGGCAATTTTAGTAAAAATTAAAGTTGCTGGTGTGGTGCTGATGCAACCCTATATAGATACCTAAGCAGTGTATTTTTGCACAGACTGTGTTTATTTAGTATTTTGAGTATATTTGGAGTTCTAGAGTTCAGAATTTAGTGATTTTTGCAGCATTTTTCTCTATTTAACAAGGGGGTAAGTATCTGATCCTTAATTTGGTATTTCTCCATAATTTTTTCAGTTGGTTTTCATTTGTATACGTGAATTTATTGAAGGAAAATTGAAGATTTTGGGTCTAGAGTTAAGAGACCGTATTTTGATGAATTCAAAGTCTATTTGAGCTCCTTTTTGGATGAAATTTCATATTTGGGTTATTTACATTATGGGTAATATGATTTTTAAATAAAATTTCAGTTTTGCCTTTATGGGCTTGGGGTTGACTTTTGGATTGACTTTTTGGGCCCGAGATAGAAGTATATCAATATGAGTATCTATGATTTTATTTTCTTATGTAGAATACGTATTTGACCAGATTTTAATCATTCGGAGTGGTTAAGGAAGGGCAAGATCATAATTTGATGCTTGAGCTTCATTTTGAGACAAGTAGAGATTTCTTGATTCTTTGAGGGTTTGGAAAGAAGGGGAAGCTTAGTACCCAGTAGGTTGGGCCATATAGGGTTGTGAGATGTGTTGGCAAGGTGACTGATGAGTTAGAGCTACCAGCGGAGTTAGTTTCAGTGCATCCGGTGTTTCATGTGTCCTTGCTGAAGAAATGCATCGAAGATCCATCTTTAGTGGTTCCGGTAAAGGAAGTTAGGGTGAAGGACAACCTTACCTATGATGAGGTACCAGTTGAAATCCTTGATCATCAGGTTCGTAAGTTGAGGGACAAGGAAGTAGCCTAGGTGAAATTCTTGTGGATGAATCAGATTATTGAGAGAGCCATGTGGGAAGCCGAAGCAGATATGATGGCTAAATACCGGTATCTTCTCCTACCAGCTCAGTTCCCGCTGGAGGTATAAATTTCATCCTTAGAACTCTATTCAGTTTTATGTCAAGTCGTGTATAATAGTTCCATTCATGTCTTAGCATGTATGTATGTCTCATGAATTCAGTTCAATCATGTGTATCAACCCAAAGTCAATCACTCCGTCAGTTTTCAGCTTCAGATGTTCAGTATTTGGGATGGCAGTTCTTTTCCCAGTTCTTCAGTATGCTTAACCCACATTCGAGGATGAATGTTTTCAAGGGGGAGATATTGTAATACCCCAAAAGTTCCTAAGACTAGACTTGAGATTTGAAGTGTGATTAGTAGGAAAAGCAGGAAAATTTACTTCAGTATGACTTAATCTACGAGTTGTAGGTTGGTAGTACGGTTCGTAGGAAGACCCGTGGTCCAAATCAAATAAGTTGTTTCCTAACCACGAGTCCCCACTACGAGTCCTAGTATGGTGGTACGACCCGTGGCTAGAAGTCATAGAAAGTCTTCGTAGTTATCATGTGAATGATTTTACGGGTAATAGTACAACTCATAGGATGGAGTTACGGGTCATGGTACGAATTGTCAAAATATTCAGAGAGTTGGGGAAAATGGACTTATTAGTAACTGGAGGAAACCATAGGTTGGAAGTACAACTCATGGTACGATTCATAATATGATGGTGTGAATCGTTGGTTCAGTCGTGAGTTGATATATTATAATGCCTTAGACTTTCGGGTTAAGTTAGGAACCCTTCTAGGTATGTGGATAGACCCACACCCTATGAATTTATGGAAACAAGGTGCTAATATTAATTCCAAAGTGTAAGAAGTGCATTGGATGAAACTTAAGGTCATAAGGAACCTCTAGCATGAAGTTGAGTTGAGAGTTTTCTTACCGATTGGGTTTTTTCGTATTGGTTCGTATAAGGGTCAACTTCAACCAATCATAGCTCCTATGTTACAAAATGTTTTTGGGTTATTAAGCACATCAAATTGAATCCCTTTGAGTCTTCTTTCCAACACATCTGACCTTGTGTCAATCGGAGTTTGGAGTAAAACGTTATGAGTGATTTAGTGAAGCTGTAGTAGGCATGGTACGACTCTCAGTACGAGTCGTACAATCAACCTACGACTCATACTATTGGTCGTGGTAACTGTCAGTTACAGGTTTAATTTCGATAGTTTTGAGGAATTTTGGTAAACTCCTATGCTTCTAACTCCTAGATGTCTTTTTGGGCTTCCTTAAGGTCAGATTAAAGGGATTAACCTAGCCTAAATCCTTACTCTCTTCAACATACTTAGATTAGATTTACTCTCAAGAAGGAGCTAGGGTTCATCACCTCCAACTTCTCAATTCTTCTTGGATCTTCAAGACAAGTCAAGGGATCTCATCTTGGGCAGTCAGAAAGTTTTAGAATAATCTCTCCTAGGTGTGTAGGGTTTTAAATGGTTGTCTTCCTTCCACACCCATGCCCAATCTCTATCAAAATATTATGAAAGGTTTATGATCAATTATGGGGTTTTACCCAATTGCATGATTCTTCGATCTCTATGCATGGGTATGATTAGATTTTATTTATATTAATGGATTATGAAGCTTGGGCGGATTCTAAGTTGTTTTTCCTTATAAAAATTGTTTTTCAAATTTTGAATCTAAAACACCCATGGATGATGAGTTCATAAAATAAGTGATTTATGACAAATGTGTGATGATGATGAGGTTGATGATGAAAAACATGTTTCTAAAACTACCCATGATTATGTTGTTGATTTCAAATGAATTAATTAGATTCAAGTATAATAGTTCGGTGATGCCCACATGTTGATTTCGATGTTTTCCCGACATAAGCTTACCACATTGTTTGAAGTGAAATTTCCCAATTTTTATTGTAAATTATAGCTTGTGGTATGTTGAGTAAATATTTCTACATGTATATTACCACATGATTTGGAGTATATTCTCCCACCTATGATTGAGCTTGTAGTATGTTTCGAAATAAAGCTTCTCATATGCACGAATTCATAATTGAGATGTAGGTGATTATTGAGCTTTGTCAATAGACAATGTTGAGCTTCATATCCATATGATGTCTAGTCTATGCATGAGTTCATTATGAGCTTTTTCAATAGACAATGTTGAGCTTCGTTTCATATGATGTTTAGTTATGCATGATTTTATATTGAGCTTCGTCATTGGACGATGTTCAGCTTCGTCAATTCACGATGTTGAGCTTCGTTATATACGATGTAGAGCATTGTATTTTTTTGGGAGAAGAGTCTAGCACCGAGCGGGTTAAGGGTTGATTACCCTATGCCTCAGAACTATGCGCCAATGTAGGTTGATACTATTATATTATTGGGACCTCCATTGTGATCTATCCCCAGCTCGATTGGCCCTTAAGCTTGATATCGATATCATGGTATCCTCCACCGCCCTAGCAAGGTTATGGATGGCTCTTCGCACTTGAGTGTGATAGTTGGGACCACCTAAGCTCTATCGTGGTATGTAGGTTAAGTGACGAGTCTCCCACTATTTAAATCATTCAGATTGCATATTCATCACTCATTCCAATTATCTTATGCATGTATGTTCACAAAGCAAAGTTTGACTCTTTGTTTAGCTTTTGATATAAATGTTATGTTCAGCTTTGAGTCATTCAAGTCGGTCATGATGTTGTAAAGCTAAGCATGGTCATGTCATGATAAGATTTGATTTCAGAATGAATGCATGTAGCCCTTCTACTTATACTTGAAATCTTATGATATGGATGAAATGTTTTTAAATGATTTACATTTCTAGAGCGGTTTTACTTACCTTGCATACTCGGTACATTCCACGTACTGACCTCATACTTTCTATGCGGCATCATTTCATGATGCAGGACCCGGTTCTCAGGTTCAGCCCCGCTCGTAGCCGCTCATCAGAGTTAGCACTTGTTTGGTTAGTCAGTCCTCATCTTTCGAGGACTAGACTATCATTTTCCTTTATGTATTTTCAGTTCCAGTATTGTTGAGTTAGTTGGGGTCTTGTCCCATCAACTCATCCAGATTAGAGGCTTTCAGACTTATGTATGTATAGCTTTGGACATTATTCTAATGTGTTGTTGTATGAGACTTTCACTGAGTTGTAATTATGGTTTCTTCTTGATTATTAAATGAGTTAGTTGAATTCTTATGCCATGGGTTGACTTAGGGTCTCTCGGGGTCCCTTGTCCCGTGTCTAAGATCCGGGTCTACGCTTGGGTCATGATAGTACGACTCGTACTGAGACTCATATAATGCACCTCTTCATCCTTAGCTTGCTGCAACTTCTCACGACCAGCAGTACAACTCATAAGACCTTCCCACGACTCGTACTATGAACTGTGAGTTAAGCCTATTTTGTACACTTTCAGGCTATCTTTTTCACATTTTAGCTCCAACACCAATTTATCCTGTAACCAAAGGAAAAGTGCCTTATATCCATATAAATATACCTAAGTCCATGCTATTTTCTCAATATTGAGCGTCGAAAGTGCTGTAAATCCATAGCACATCAGTTTTGCATCATAGCTACTTGACGTTAGTTTTCTAAGTTGTTAGGATCTCATAAGAACATGAGTCATCATTTCCATGCAGGGGACAGCTCAATGGAAGGTAATATAGAACTCGAGGAAGATAATCTGGTGATGCCCGAAGTTGCGGGAGCCATTAGCCTACCACCGATGGTAGGGAATACAATATTTCGTGTCACAAGTACCATGTTGCACTTGTTGCAAATAGAGAGGCTCTTTGGAAAAATCCAAGCGAATACGCGAATCAACATTTGAGAAACTTCTTGGAAATATGTCAGCCCTTCAACATAACAAATATCATTCAAGAGTTAATCAGGTTGAGACTCTTTCCTTTTTCACTGACAGGGGAGGCAACAATGTGGCTAGAGGAACTCCCTCCAGGATGTATTACTTCATGGCAGGAGTTAATCGAGGCCTTCTTGGACCGCTTTTTTCCTCCATCAAAGATGCTTCAGCTGAGGGATGATATTGCAAATTTCGGGAAAGAACTGGGAGAGCCTTTGCATGAGGCATGGTTAAGGTTTAAAAAGAAGGTTGCTCTTTTCCCAAATCATGGATTTCCGGATGGAGTGCTTCTCCAAAGCTTCTACAGGCCCTTGATTCAATCAACAAGTCTGTGGCCAACAACCTAGCTGGTGGTTCTATTATGGATCAAACATATGGGTTGGCCAAAGCCCTCCTAGCCAAAATGACAAAGACCAATAGGGCTTGGCACATGAGAGAAACAAATGTGTCCACTCATGAAATCAGATCAAGTGCATTGGATACTGAGTTGTTATAAAGGGATGAAGAACGGGATGAGAATATTTCCAAGATGATGACACAATTAGAATTGATGACAAAACACGTGATGGGAGCAGGGCCCAAGGTGGTGATGCTGTGGGAATGCAAGGTCCCTTACAATATAAGGGAGAGTCGTCACTGCCAAGATATGATGAGGAATGCCAATACATGGGCAACCAGATGGGAGGTCCTCGACCTAGATTCGAAGGAGCAAAACCAAGGCCCATGGTGTCCAAGGGATGACAACCAAGGTTGGAGAAATCTTGAGCCACAGGGATGGCCCAAAAGGAATGAAAGGTGGGGTAATAGAGAGCCAACCCAGGAGGGTGATTGCTATCACAGGAGTTTGAACCCATATGTTCCCCCTCCAAAGGTTGGGAATCCCCACAATCAGCCGGGCGTGAGTGATGCGGGTAACTCAAAAATTGAAGAAATGATATCGAGAGTTCTAAAGAAGGTGGAGTCGACTGAGAGTGGGGTGAAATAATTAATATGGGAGTTGTCTAACCTTGCCCAAAAAGTGAGTTCACATTCTGCCTCCATCAAGCATTTGGAGGCCCAAATGAATCACTTGTCGGCTCAAATGAACCCCCGGATGAAGGGAACATTACCTAGTGACACAATTCCTAATCCAAAGAAAGATGGTCAATGCATGGCTATTATCACTAGGAGTGGCAAGGTGATTGGAGAGGCCCTAGTGAAGCCTAAAGAGGTTGATAACCCGAAATCAGATGAAGAAGATGAAGTCAACAAAATGCCAATGACTCCAAGGAATAAAGAAAAGATTGATGAGGAAAGAGAGGGAAAGGATGATGAAATCCTCTCACATGCTGATAATGATGAGGAGGGCATGTAGGCCCCAATTGACTATAGGTTGAATCAAGAATCTCACCTCCTTATCCACAGTGGTTGGTCAAAAAAAAGAAGGACGACCAGTTTAAAAAGTTTGTTGACATGTTTAGCAAGTTGTCCATAAATATACCGTTAGTGGATGCTCTACTCCAAATGCTCAGTTATGCAAAGTTTATGAAAGAATTACTAATAAAGAAAAAGGTGGTTGATGTAGGTAATGGAGTGAAAATGCACCATTGTAGTGCGGTGATGATGAGTAATCTTGCCCCCAAATGGGAAGACCCAGAAGATTTCACAATCCCATGTACAATTGGGATGTGTGTTAAAAAACCTCTATGTGATCTTGACGCTAGCATAAATTTGATGCCCATGCTCATTTTCAAGAAATTGGGACACAGAAGCATACTAGGAGAGATAGCATACTTTCCTTTTTTAGGATTTCTACCCGCGGATGACTGAACTGCCTTCCTTTTCGAACTGAACTACCACGACTCTCTCTAATTGCATCGGATTCTTTGGAGATGCTTTCTATCAGTGAAAAGCAGATATCGCCCCCCATGCTCCCACGGTCCACTTATTGAGGAATAGAAAGGAAGGACCCGGGGCCAGAGTAGAATTTCATTGTCAAAGCAAAGGGGAAATCCACCTTCTCCCGTTGCTATAAGTTTCATGCCTTGCTAGGAAAAACCACTCACAAAGTGAACTCCAGAATTGGTCCAAAGAGCTACGTGGGTGAATTTTAATATCAGAATAGCGGATATAGTCATGATTCAATAGGTCAGGTCCACTTACTTTTTCTTTTGTTGATTTCTAACCTTTCGAATGGATTTGTTTGGTATAATGGTAGGCTATTTCATCCTATCTTTCCAATTTCTCCGTCCTAACAGCATTCGAAGCCTAACATCCTTGCAAGCTTTGGATTCTTTCCTATCTCTAACCGGGAAAGAGGTTACCAAGCAAGATTCATTCCTTGGCAGCTATCTTAACCCGAGGATCAAGCTTACCAGAATGCTCCAATTGAAGTAGTTGATCCAACACAATAATGACCTTCTTAGGGGTTGGAAATGGCATTTTCTGCCAAGGCATGATGATCTGTAAGATCTCGCTGAAGCGAGCCCCTTTATTCTAAATTAAAGAATTCAGAATCAATCAAATCTCCCTAAGTCGACATCGATGAGGCTACTCATAGCATATAAGTCAATAAAAAGACTGGTGGGGGTGTTAGAAGATGTATTGGTGAGAGTGGACAAGTTTATTCTATCAACTAATTTTTGTTATTTAGGATTGTGAAATGGATGTAGAGGTTCCCATTATTTTGGGAAGACCATTGATAGCTACGGGGAGAGCCATGGTGGACGTGGAGCTTGGAGAGCTAAAATTTTGAGTTGGAAGTGAGGAGGTCATCTTCAAGGTGTTTCCATCAGCTGAAATGCCCCCCCCCCCCCCCCGAATGCAAGGTGGTTGGAGTGTTGCAAAATGAAAAGGAGGACAAGGAATTGGAGCTGAAGGAGACGGAGTCGGATGACGACCCGTCGGAAAAAAGTTGTTGAAAAAAGGTCTACATTGTGCCACGACGTTAACTAAGGCTCTTCTTGGGAGGCAACCCAAGTGTTTAGTGAATTATTTGATGTATTTTTTGTTTTTGTTTTTGTAGGAGCTGTGAAGTGAGGAACAAACGGAAAAACAAACCTTGAAGAGAGAAATGGCGTGGAACCGGCGAGCCGCCGGTCCAGAAGCGTGAATCGCCGATGAAGGCGGGTACAAAACAGAAGGCTGGGGGTTGGATCAAGGAACCGGCGGACCCATAGGCAAACTGCCAAATTAAAAATGTGTTGACCGCCGGCGGGTTGCCGATGTAATATAGAGGACCTGAAGCTCGGGCACACAAGCGGCGAGTAACCGGCGGATCGCCGATTCCATCTGTGAACCACTGGTGGATCTACGACTAAGAAACAGATAATTGGGCACAAAATATATGGAAGAGGAAATTAAAGCGTTGGAATGCCAGTGTGACTACAGATGAAACACCGATCAAGGTACAAGTTTGTTTCAAAATGGAATTTAAAGAGCGGGCCCACAAAATCCCAAATACCTGATCAGTCGCCCTATTCTGCAAATATTCCCCTAGTTCCCATTTATCCACCATTCTTCCAATCTATTTTTTGTCTCTCTATTACCCAACATTCCCGTTTCCCCATATTCCTCTATTTTTCAACCTTTCCACTTCCCAACAACGCACCCACATTAAACTCTCCACCTCCCTCTTAACCTATCAAACTTCCATCTTTCACCTATAAAACCCTCTCCATATTTCATGAACACACTCACTTCACTCACATTTCCTTCCTCCACTACATATATCTCGAAGTGCCATTGTAAGATTTAGCTAAACTTTTTGAAGTTCAAGTGTGCAAGAAATCCTACAATTTGGTAAAAATTTTCTTGCCCTTGTCTTAATTTTCTCATTGGTGCTTAATTCTTTAGCAGTAATTCTTTGTTTCCTCTCCTTATTTAACTCATGAATATGCTATGATTGTCGAATAGAATGGGGAATGTGTGTTTATGTGTGTGAAATTTTGAAAAGAGTGAAATATGAGTAACCCAATTGAATAAAATGCAACGTTTTGCCTAATGATAGACCGGGTGACACCATTCTTAAGGGCTAAACATCATGAGATTGAATTTAAATGGAGTATTGGTTATTTTATCATGTTGTGTGTGAGTGTTTATTAATGGTTGCTTGTGCTTTGTAAGTTCAAAATTGGGGACGATGGGGTCCGGCATTTCGCCGGTCAGATTCGGCGAATCGTCGATGGAACGCCAACTCACTCTGAAAATTGGCTTCAGGCCGCTGAGTGGATCCCGCGTTACATCGGCGATTCACGAATCTTGACCGATGATTCACCACTTAATCGTTGATACATCCCTCACTTGCCCAGTTTTCTATAAGACATCAGCGGGCAAACGGCGGTCCAGCGAAATTGTTTTTGCGAACCACCGGTCCTTCGCCGGTGTTATTGATTCTTTAAATGATTGTTTGGTTTCCCTTGTTTATTAGTCCCCCACTAGACTAGTTTTTGATTATTTTTATTTTCTCCTCAAATAGCTGTCACTAACATCATTCTTGCAGAAAAACAAACCATGTCTTCATCAAGGAACACAGGAAAAAGAAAGGCCCCTGCCTCATCTTCTAGCAAGGGTAAGGGCAAAGCAAAGACCGTTTCATCGTGTGCCAACACCAAGGAAGAAATAATCTTTTGCGTCCACAACATGCAAGAGCACTACGTCATTTGTCTAGGCCGATTAATCACCATGGAGAAGCGGTTTGACTTGGCAGGGTTGAGAGGTGATTTTTCCAACATCACCGAGAAATTCACAGAAAGGCAATGAAATGTATTTGCCAACCCTCTCCTACCTTACTACCCCTGGCTTGTTGATAGAGTTCTATGCCTCATATCAGGCCCGACAGGATAGCATGTAGCACCGGGGCAAGGTTGATGACTTCTTATTCCTACCTTCAGTAATGCTAAGGGGGGTGGAAGTTGATATTACCCTAGTGGTCATCAACTCCTTGTTTTGGGAAGACGAAGTGGAATCTGGTACGGAGTATATGTCCCAGGTGGCTGATATGAAGGATCAACTTTCTTGGGTAGCCCACATTATTGCTGTTGACAATCCTCTTTGGGCCTCAATGGGTGGTGAAATCTCTCACCACGATTTGAAGTTCAAGGCCAAGCTGTGGTTGGAGTTTGTTTCTGCTCGGATCATCCCCTCTACGAATGAGCATAGGGTCAGCCTTGAAACCGCTATTATTATTGCTTGCATAATGACAGGAGTCCCCATTTACTTTGGGGAAATTGTTGCTCAGCAAATGAAGAAAAAGGCCCGATGGTCCAATACTTCAATGCCCTATGCCGTCTTGATTTCCCAGCTTTGCTCAGCAGCTGGAGTGCCTCTATTTCCTTATGAAACTCCTTCCACTGCTCTAGGAGTGATAGATATTGATTGGAAGAGAGATGTCGAGGCACCAACAGTGAAAAGAAAGAGACTGCAGTCCTTTGGAGTGCATGAAGGATCCCTTTCCCATGGGTTAGACCAATCACCAATCACCCTAGAGTCAAATGTTGCCCAGCTAAAAATGTCAGGTCAAGAATCAGGTGACATGCCTCAGCAGGGAGCATCTCCCCTTCCACAATCCTCTTAGCCAAGTGGTCTCCATATACTTGTGGAGAGGACAAACTCACACAAAAGCCAACTCCAATGATTGGCTAAAAGCCTTCCCACACTCATTGCCAAAAAAATTTAAAAGGAGCTTAAGTCATTGTACGAGAACGTAGCCACACTATGCAAGAGGTAGATGCAGTAGAAAGGGCAGTCACTTTCCTCTGAACTGAGGTACAAGAGTGGAAGAGTGAGACTTCAATAGAAGTTCCATAAATGAGCGCCTTGGATGCTGCAATGGCTTCTCCTTCCTCAGTTTGGGGTCCAATTGACGATCTTTTTGAAGGGCTGAGATGATTTCGCTGGGCTAGGTGAGGCCAATGACGGTGATGCAGGTGAGGCAGATGCTGATGATAAAGAGGAATAACCTACTCAGGGAGTTTCTTATCCCTTTCCCTTTTGCATAATTACATTGGGGACAATGTATTCTCTTAAAAAGGGGGTGAGCACAATGGATGAGGGGGCAGGGTTGGATGTTTCTTTGTTGCTTTGGATGTTCTTATGTGTTTGTTAGAATTTGATTAAGTCCAGCCTTTGTCGGGCTGTTGTTTTATTTTTATGATTAATGATTGCCCTTGTCGGGCGTATCTTGTTTTTAAATGAATGACTTGGTTTAGTTTTTTTATGGTTGATGATTAGTGACCAAATGGGGTCTTTGTTTTGAATTGTAAAATCTTGAAAATCTGGAACGAAATGACCCCAAAGTCTTATTCCTTTTTCACCATTATAAATAGTAGTGTAGAAATTAAATCTCCAAGGGTTCTCTTTTGACCACAGTTCTTTCCCAAGGAGCATTCTTTTGTTTTTGTTTATTTTTATTGTCAAACCGGGCTGGTATTTCTCGATGATTGATTGAGTGGCAACATTCTTAAGGGAAAATGCCATGTTGTTTTGAGTCTTTTGTGAAGTTTTTTTGAGAGGCACCACATTGAAAAATATTTTTTCTGTTGAAATGGAATTTTAAAACAAGGGCATGAAAATGAAGATAATGAGCAAGTGTTGACACTGTAGCATAGCATTCTTTGTCATACATTGTAAATTCTTTGCTTGACTTATGATATTTACCTGCTTTGATATCCTAATTTGATATCTTGTGTTGAGAATAACTATTGGAGACCCTTTAAGGTGATGTCTTATGTAGTGAAGAAATTTTTGATGAATCTCATGCATTACATTTTGTCTAGAACTTGCCCCAAATGTGACTCAGGGAGAAATCCTAGATGTAGTTGCGCCAAGAACATGAGTTTAGGCTTTCCTTTGTCTAGTCACTTCACCCATATGCCCTCCATGAGCACTGATCCTTGTTAGCCAACGTTGAGCCTTAGACCCTTTCTTTAGCAACCACATTACAAGCCTTAAGGCTGTTCTTAATATCTATCTTTGTCCCCCAATCTCCCTAAATGCTAGTGACAAGATAAGTGATTAAATGAGGCTTAAAGCCTAAGAAAGAGGGAATGGTAAAAAAATGAAAAATGAGGCAAGAACCTAAGTTTGGGGGTGTGTAAAAAAGGGGGGGGGAGATAATAATTATAGTGTGAGGGAAACATCACATTGTGCCAAAATGCACCGAAGGATAAATCAAAAAAGAAAAAGACAATTTGTGTGAAACGGTGCTTCCTCTTGAGGTGATAAGGTTAGTTGTGAAAGCCAAAGGGTTTATAAGGAGTTTTGTTAGAGAAATGAAATTCATAAACAAGGAAAGAAGTGAAACAAATTGAAGTGAGTGGAAGGAGTTGAGGTAAGGTATGTTCAAAAAAACGCATTAGGGAGGATCTAGTCACTATAGCCAAATTTTTATCCTACCCTTACCCCGAGCCTACATCATAACCCGCAAGCCGTAAATGATTCTAGGTGCAGCTACTCTACATTAGTGGCGAATTGCATGAAGGGAAAGCCAATGGGTCAAGTCTATGCATGAAGATTTCCTTTGGGAGAGTGAGTGTGAGTGTCTCTTCAAAACAATCCCTTGTGTGCATTCAAATAATCACATGACCTAAAGAATAGGGATTCTTATTTTGGTGAGTGGCATCATTTCTTTTTGGGGACACAAGAGCATTCAGAGTTAATGTGGAAATAGGGCACAAGGAGTGTAAACTCTAAGGCAAGCTTTGATTGTGCATTTATTATAATTTGAGATGCTATGTGTGTTTCATTGTTAAGAAATGCCCTTGTTTTACTAAATGAATCCTTTTATAAGCTTTTATTAGTGGAAAGTGGTTACCTGTTTGAAACATCTTCGTTGTTTTGATCTCTTGGGGTATTTTCTTACTTTTTTTCAGTGAGCATGGTGAGCATAGTTTTGGATTGTCATACTTCATGCGATTGGCGTGGTATAACTGTGAGTAGAGGTGGCATATTTCTCAATGAATGAGTATTGCATTACTTGAGGACAAACAATGATTTAAGTTTGGGGATTTGATGAGTTTTTAATTTACCAACTCATTAGGCTCTAAAACTTGAGTTTTTGCTTAGTTCTTCAGTTGATTCTATGGATTTTATGCCTTTTTTACTTTTGATGTGTGCAGATGACTAAATTTGAAGAAAAGAGCAAAAATGGAGCAAAAATAAGGAAGTGAGAGTAAATTGGCGAATCACTGATGAAAATCGGCAAAACACCAAAAATCACTGCCTCTGGGGATTAATGCCACCGGCGGTTCATGAATGGCCAGCGGCGATTCACCGTCCAGTCGCTGAAGGACACCCAAAGTTCTGGAAAATAGCTTGAAGATTCGGCGGTTCACGGATTGACATCGACGAAATGCCGGGTGAATCGCCAATGTTCACTAAAAGTGAGTAAGGGCCCAAAAAAGATACCCGACGGTTCACGGATTGAAACTGATGAACCGCCGGTACCTCTGCCGATTCCAGAACTGTGCTGAGGGGTATAATCATCCAACATGAAAAAAGAGATAAAAAGTGTCCTACTTTTCAGGATATAAATAGAAGATAAAGTATTTTGTACTGATGGATGCAGAAGGAGACATAGAAATAGAGATATTCATAGAGAGAAAATCATATATCACATCATTGTTTTCCTTTTTAGCTGCAGAACATTCTCTTAGTTGAAGTAGGGGGATTTTGATTGGGAAACTGGTAGAAAGTACTCTGCTCAATTTCTTCTTTGTACTAGTAAGTTTCAGCTATTGTTGGAAATTATCTTGTGAAGTTGATATTTCTACTCTTGCTATTAAATTCAATGAAGCTATTGATGAATGTGTTTCTGAATTTCTTAATCATGAGTAGCTAAATCATTAACTAGAGGTGTGTAATGATGAATACTTAATTAGATTGGGTATTGCTAGAGTCATATTCATATTATTCAAATAAACATAAATCTATTAGATTCTCTTCAATCTATAAAGGAAGATCCATTGATTATGAAATAAGTCTATTTATTCTTGCTTGATTGTTGCTTGTAAAAGAATAATTAAGTATTGGAAGAGAATTTAATAGTGGGTATGGATATGAGATTGTGAAATTGGGCTAGAAATAGCTGAAATTGCATTCTCATTCCTTATTAGCAGCTAATAGCTAGAAATTAGTGCAATTACTATTTCAAATCAAATTGGGTTGAGCTAAATCGTGACTAGAGGTTTGACAAAACTCTAGTGAGAGGTAATTAGAAGGCTGAAAAGCTGTAATTACCCACTTTTCGAGATTATTTACACTTGTTGAACTCATAAGATGACCTAGCATGTCCCAATCTAGTTAGTATTTCATCTACACCGCACCTCTAGTCTTTCACACTCTTATTGACAACTTGGCTGATCTTGCTGTTTTATTTCACTAAATCACCCAATATAATTCTCTGCAAATTTCAATTCCCCCAATTTTATTTTTTTTTATATTAAATGTACGTGGTGCAAGCTAACGTCAATTTCTCAACCGACACTTGTAACTATCATCCCCTAGTCCTCGTGGGATTCGACCCCGGCACTCGTCGGGTTACTTGTCTGGATACTTCAGCCGTGTATATTCTTTGCATGAATGATATATTTTGGGCGTTATCAAACTCCACATTTAGCTCATGTGGTTATATGTCGGTTATAAACTCTCCCACTAGTCAATTTAGTCTTAGATTAGCTCATTTCAGTTCAGTTTCAGATTAACGTAGCTCAAAGCAGTTTCATATTACTCATTTCAGATCAGTTCAGTACAGTAATTCAGATCAGTATCTTAGATTTAGAGCATGTCTTTGACCATCAGACAGGGTCATTTTGAGCATCTCACTATATTTCAGTTTATTCAGTTTAGCATCTCAGTTGGTCATTGCATGTCTCTACAGTTCAGTTATTTTACTCTCCGTGTTATGGTTTCTCCTACTTATTCAGTACATTCAAAGTATTCTCCTACTTCTTCAGTACATTCAAAGTACTAACACATACCTTTTATGCAATATTGTTTTATGATACAGCTGCAAGTTCTCAAACTTAGCACCATTAGCAAATTGCATCCAGGAGTTTTCAGCTACACCAGTGGTTAGTCCTCATCTTTCGAGGAAGATGATTATTATACTTCAGTAATTTTTTTCTTTCAGTTAGACTTAGAGTTAGTTGGGGGCTTGTCCCAGCAACTCATCAGATAGATGGCTTTCAGACATAGACACTAATTCAGATTTTTAGTTTCATTTTCAATTGTATTAAAGCTTTATGATTTAGTTCTTTTTCATAAATATTTTATTTTATTATTTTTTCAAAGCTTTCGCTATGATATTACCCATATTGCCATTGTTATGATAGTCCATGGCTTGACTTGGGCTTACTTGTGACTCCAAGTACCGTTTCTCATCCGGGGTATAGACTTGGGGCGTGACATAGTAGGCTAGTGATTCCGAGGTTCCCCAATCTCAGAACTAGGTGCCAACGTAGGTATCTATTTGGGACCTCTCAAAAGAGTATTTCCCCGGCTAGAGGGCACACCGTGATATCAAACCTTATTCTTTCTTCACCTTACCAAATCTTAGGATGGCTCTCCTCTACGTGGGCAAGACATGAGATCATCATTCTCTCATACATGGTAGTTGTCGGTTATGATGAATCTCCCATTGTTCCTCATAATTTCAGTTACTCATGTTCATGACTTATGATATTATGTTTTACAGCAGATCTGACCCAATGATCAGTTTATGAGCTTTTACTTATGATTTCTATTTTTAAATCTTGGGTCACTATGCTCAGTTATGACATCCAGCTTATGACTATGTATGTCTCAGATACAGCTTTTAGCATGCAATCCCTACTCTCATGATCTAATGATTTATATTATCAACATGATTTAAGTCATCATTTACTAAGCAGGTTTTACTTACCTTACATACTTAGTATATTCAAAGTACTGACCAGATACTTTATATATATCATTTCATGATATAGGTTCAGGTGATCCATCTCAATCTCGCCAATAGCTCGCTTCCCCTATCATCTCAGTTCAGCCCTGCCTTGGTTGAGTTCTTATCATTTGGGGGCATCTATCATTTTAGTTTTATGTTGCCAGTTTGTCCCAGCATCTCATATATGCCCAGCAGATAGAGGCGGAGTAGATGAAAGAGTAGAGAGAGGCCAAGAGGGCAAGGACAGGGATCCATGGATAGTTCCAGCTGAGGTTCCGTGGTGAACATTGACCTCCATTTCACCAGAGGTCATTAGCCCCAGCTTCCTCATTAGCTAGCATTCCATTCAAATCAAAAGGAGATCACAGGGGCAGAGTGGCAGGATCTAGCGGGCAGAGGAGCATGTTAGGGGAGCACACTTTTTCGGATTGTAGGAAGTGTGGAAGGAAGCACCTTGGCGAGTGCATGGTTGGTACTAATAGTTGCCCTAACTACTATTCAGCAGCCCTAACAGCTCACCCATCTCAGTAGAGCACCTCGTCTAGTGCAGGTGGCGGCCAACACCAAACAAATTTTATGCCCTATCATCTCATCAGGAGCAAGAGGTCTCCCCTGATGTGGTCATTGGTATGCTACGAGTATTCCATCTTGATGTGTATGCATTGTTAGATCCAGGGGCTACTTTATCTTTTGTGACTCCTTATGTTACTGTTAGTTTTGGAGTGAGTCTTGAAATCCGTCACAACTCGAACATAGGCCCGGATCGAGATACGGGACAAAGAACCTCGAGAGGCTCCAAGTCAACCCATGGCATGAACATAACATCTAACTCATTCAAAATAAAATGGAAGATCAACATAATTAACATAGCAGAAGTCTAAACATCACATAACATTTGAATACATGCATAAGTCTGAAGCTTAACACATACTATGTCTGAAAGCCTCTAATACTGACAAATTGATGGGACAAGACCCCAACTAACTCACTATAGTCTGAAAACTAAAAATACGGAACACATCTGATAAAAAAAGGCCCTCGAAAGGTGAGGACACACCAACTCTGATCGGGAAGTACAAATGCTGGGAATTTGTCTAGCAGCGAGACTGAGTCTGGGTATCGGAGCCTGTATCATAAAATGATACAACATAGAATATGCGGTCAGTATGTGGAATGTACCAAGCATGCAGGTTAAGTAAAACTGCTAGTAAGTAAAATCATAAATCATGCATATCATAAAACATAATAAAGATAAGATTATTAGAGTAGGGCTTGCATGTTATTTTCTGAAATCATGATATGAACATAACTGAACATCATAACTGAATTGAATGACCCAAAGCTCAAAACTGATAATCATAAGTAAAATTGAACATTGGGTCAATGTCCGGTGGTTTGGTATAGGTTAAAAACCGACACGCAAGTGCACGTGGTCAAACAAGTAATAAAGTGGCTAAGTAAGCCAAGTATCGAACCAAGGAGACTCTGGATAAGTAAAATTGCTCAAGTATACTGTATTCTAGCTTACTTCTAATTATGCTGACAACAACGTAACCAAAAGTTAAATAATTTTGTTTTTATAGATTATATACTAAAACTATTAACAAATATTTACTTTGAATTGAAACTATAGATATGAGCATGCCAAGGTTAAGAACAAGTAATGAATTTGATTATAATCATAATTTGGTTATTCTTCTCCTCTAGTTGCTAGCCAAGAACATTAGCCAAGAGATTAAAACTCTCGTATTTAATCTCACTTAAGAATCATAAACCATCCGTCTACATTTCTGTGATCAAATGCAATTTATGACCTAGCAATACAATTTCGGTTCCTAAATTGACTAATACGGCTTTCAAGTATATTTCTATTAGGAAAGCACATCAAAACCCAATTTTCCCAAATCAAGTTAAGAACAATACCCTATTAATTCACAACTTTCCAATTTCTTGATCTCTCGAGTGAAATTGGAGTTTTTAGATATACATTAATGTCGGCCACACACTAATGCAGTAGAAACAAGAATTAATAGAACAACATAGAAGAAGAAGATGAAAAACCATACAATTCAATAATCAAAATTCATCACCATTGTTCATAACCTCAGCAAGGAAGAGAATTAGCCACTCATTTGTGGATTAATCATCCTAAAACAAGTGTTAATCATACAAACAATTGATTGAAAGAAGAAAGAAAGAGAGAAAAACCCTTAGCTTTCGTTCCTCAACTGCCTCTAACCCACGTCCTTGCTCCACCAAGTCTGCATTATGAAAAATAAACCTAAGTGTGCTATTTATAGTAGTAGGACTCTTTCCCGGAATAACAAGCAAGGTGTCATGGAGTGCATCGCGGAGCACGGCCTCTGTGACACGCTACGGACGCGGAGGCCCTCTGGAAATCACCCGAAATTGGCCCGGGCAGCACCCTGCCGCGTTGGCAGCGTGTCACGCTGCCTGGGCAGCGCGTTGGCAGCCCTTGGTCGTAGAGGCCACCTGTCGTGGCACGTTGCCAACGCGCAGGTGGGCTGTTGTGTGCCTCCTGCCTGCCGTGGCGCGCCGGTGGGCTGTTTTGTGCCTCCACTTTGCCGACGTTCGCGTGTTGATTCCGTTTCCAAGCCTCTACCTCACCAACTCATGGATTAGTTGCTCAAAAGTCATCAAAACCTACAAAACAAAGGCTAAACATGTTGGTTAGCACATATCTTTACTTTATCTAAAATTACTTGAAAATGTATACAATAATCATAGATAAACAAGACTAATTTAAGTCGTAAAGCATATCTCGGGCATATATTTTTGCCCGTGATCACAACCCCACACTTAAAGCCTTGTTCGTCCTCGAACAACCTTCTACATATCATGCATATGGAGACTCCCACATAACTAATTTAGCAAGAGAATTCAAGTTACGACTATAATGATTACGTAAGATACAAGCTAAAAATAGAGCATGTCTGATTTGATCATTGAAATGAAGTACAACTATGTTAAGACTTCTTAACCTCAAGAATCGACTCTCAATCTTAGCAAACTCATGCAAATCAACTGATTAAGACATCTCACACGAATTATATCCTTCATTCAACATGTGCCCCTCACGGGAAGAGAGTTACCCAATCACATGCAAAAAAAAACAATATTTTACATCACAACATGTGTGGGTACATGAATAGAATTACGCTCACTCTCACAAAGAATTCACATGCATTATGTAATGACCCATAAGCTTGCTCTTAGTGTTTTATTCCACTAATTTAAGGATGTATGAATGTAAGATCAAGTAGGACTTTTTAGGTTGTAATGTAACTCAGGTGCAGGTAAGTACTATTATGATTAGTAATAGTGACTATCTTTCCTAAGCACTTTTAATACATCACGCCTTCATTACAAACTTCCCTTCCCTCACTTCACCTTTTTCTCTTTTCATCTTTCTTTTTCCTCTTTTGTTCCCCCCTTTCTTTAGGCACTTTTAGCTTATTAGTAAGGAGTTCTATAAGTAACTTTTCATTTATTTATTTTCTTACTCCCTACTAATACTCACCCATATTCAAACAAGTGCACCCTCGACCTTTCTCAACTCTTACAATTGCTACTTTCCCTTCTTTTTTCATTCTTCTCACTCCTTTACTCTTTCGGATTTTTCCTTTAAGCGCTTAGGAGTTTTGGTTCAATTTCAAGGCTAATGAAAGAAAAAGGATTAAGCTTATGTTGCAGCTATCAAAGAATAGGCTCAAGGCTCAATGGGGTTAACTAGGATTAATTTTTTCAAGGTAGGTATAATGAGGGATAAAAGTTTGGTTCATTCAAAGAAATGCCTAAATCATCTCCTATAATTCACATCCTTCATTTTGTTTTATATACACACCAGGCAAGTTCTAGACAATCCATAATAGCACGGAATACTCAAAAACCTTACACTCATGGCACATGCTCAATTCAAGACACATTCAGCAGACTCTTACTCAGCTAATCACAAGAATTCAGAATTAAGCTTCCATCATATTTAGTCAAATTCAAGAGCCTAAGTGTCTCAAACAAAGTTATACACTTGCATGCTTCACACTGAACATACTTGCATCTTACAACCATGTATAGCACATAAAAAGAACATCAAGCACCAATTAGTTATGGTTTCAAAAACCAAAAACCTATCGACTAATTTTCCCTCAAGACGGTCGTCATCCATCCATCGTCGGAAACAGTCCCTAACTATGACTAAAAACACTATATACAGACAAAGGAAAGAAAGAAAAAAGAAAATTTTTATTGTTCGGTTCAAAGACCCCCCGTCGGAAAAGAACCGAAAAGAAAAACCAACGGGTAATGACGTCATGCTTAATTCACAAAAAATTTTCAAATTTTTCAAATTTTTCCCAAGCATTACATTCACCACAAATCGTTAAGCACAGAAAATTTTGAAATTTCCCTTGAAATTTCCCTCACCCCACACTTAAATCATGCTATGTCCTCATAGCATCAAATTAAAATTTACAAAGGGTGAGAAATACTCCCTGAGGCCTTTAGGCTTAGCTAACAGCATGAGTTTCTTTGACTTTGCACAAGTGGGTTCAACCCCACACTTTTTCTCTTCCATGCTTGTTAGCTTCCTCCTCCACGGGTACTCAGACTTCCCCTCCATCTGCGCTTAACTTTCCACTAAAACAACACAAGATGAAAATAAACAAAAATTAACTCAATTGCAAGAAATTAAAATGGTACCTGTGGTACCCTTGGGTTGCCTCCCAAGCAGCGCCTAATTTTACGTCGCGGCACGACGTACCAAGTTTCACCACTTTTTCCTCCACCTTGAGGATATGAATCTCACCCCTAATTTCTTTTCTAATTTCCTCTTATGCTCCAGGGGTGGTGGTGAAAAATTGTAAGGACCAAGCAGTAGATGTTGCCTTTTGACTCTATTGGCCCTTAAGTAAGCGAAGTCATTTTGTCTCTCTGAGTGAGCAAATTTCAAAATATACGGGGCTTGGTCCTCCTCTAGACATTTCTCTATAAGCTTGGAAGACTCTACTTCTATGTTGTCAACCAAACTTAATGTCGAAAAATGCGTCGAGTGTGGTCCAATACACCTCAACTCTGAAACTGCATTATGCTTGACCTCCTTACTTGGATACACCTTCTCAGCATCGACATCTATCTCACTATTAAAGTCAACTGGGGGATACTCTATCTCTTCTTCCAAGAATGGATTTTCCATAAGTGTGAGCCCATCACGGGGACACTCAAGAGATTCTAATTGTTGGGCTTCATCCAAAAATTCACCCTTGTCGTCCTCTTGTAGTTCCTCTTGAATATCAGCTAAAGTTGTTACCTGCAATTTATCACAAGCTTCAGCTTCAGCGATCATCTTCGTGAATTTGATGCTCATCCTTTCTAGAGCCTCTGCATTCTCTTCTTGCTGAATTCTCAATACTGCCATCGCCTCCTTCATTGCTTCTGATTGCTCCAAGAGTTCTTTCATCATGTCTTTTATTCGAGCTTGGCGTCCCAAGTCCTCATTTTCAGCATGCCTATATTCATAAAAAACAACAAAAGGATCATAGTAGGGGCTTGGGGGAGGGGATTATGCATTCGGACAGCCATCCCAATGGCCATCTTGACCACCACATATATTACACGTGTTACATTGTTGCCACGAGTGGTGTCCTCCGCAATTCAGACAAGATTCACTAAAATATGAGTATCCACCATTGAAACCATTTATATTCCACGATGTCATGTCAATAAGGGTATTCGAAAAAGAAAAAGTAAAATGCAAAAGAATTAAAACAAACACTAAGACTAAGTTGTCAGCACTTGAGAAAAATAAAAATACAGTAAGTTACACTTAAAACAAATTCACCTATTGCCAAGTCTCCCCGGCAATGGCGCCAAAAACTTGTCCGGTGGTTTGGTATAGGTTAAAAACCGACACGCAAGTGCACATGGTCAAACAAGTAATAAAGTGGCTAAGTAAGCCAAGTATCGAACCAAGGAGACTCTGGAAAAGTAAAATTGCTCAAGTATACTGTATTCTAGCTTACTTCTAATTATGCTGACAACAACGTAACCAAAAGTTAAATAATTTTGTTTTTATAGATTATATACTAAAACTATTAACAAATATTTACTTTGAATTGAAACTATGGATATGAGCATGCCAAGGTTAAGAACAAGTATGAATTTGATTATAATCATAATTTGGTTATTCTTCTCCTCTAGTTGCTAGCCAAGAACATTAGCCAAGAGATTGAAACTCTCGTATTTAATCTCACTTAAGAATCATAAACCATCCATCTACATTTCTGTGATCAAATGCAATTTATGACCTAGCAATACAATTTCGGTTCCTAAATTGACTAATACGGCTTTCAAGTATATTTCTATCAGGAAAGCACATCAAAACCCAATTTTACCAAATCAAGTTAAGAACAATACCCTATTAATTCACAACTTTCCAATTTCTTGCTCTCTCGAGTTAAATTGGACTTTTTAGATATACATTAATGTCGGCCACACACTAATGCTGTAGAAACAAGAATTAATAGAACAACATAGAAGAAGAAGATGAAAAACCATACAATTCAATAATCAAAATTCATCACAATTGTTCATAACCTCAGCAAGGAAGAGAATTAGCCACTCATTTGTGGATTAATCATCCTAAAACAAGTGTTAATCATACAAACAATTGATTGAAAGAAGAAAGAAAGAGAGAAAAACCCTTAGCTTTTTCGTTCCTCAACTGTCACTAACCCACGTCCTTGCTCCACCAAGTCTGCATTATGAAAAATAAACCTAAGTGTGCTATTTATAGTAGTAGGACTCTTTCCCGGAATAACAAGCAACGTGTCACAGAGTGCATCGCGGAGCACGGCCTCCGTGACACGCTACGGACGCGGAGGCCCTCTGGAAATCACCCGAAATTGGCCCGGGCAGCACCCTGCCGCGTTGGCAGCGTGTCACGCTGCCTGGGCAGTGCGTTGGCAGCCCTTGGTCGCGGAGGCCACCTGCCGTGTCACGTTGCCAATGCGCAGGTGGGCTGTTGTGTGCCTCCTGCCTGCCGTGGCACCTTGTCGACGCGCCGGTGGGCTGTTTTGTGCCTCCACTTTGCCGACGTTCGCGTGTTGATTCCGTTTCCAAGCCTCTACCTCACCAACTCATGGATTAGTTGCTCAAAAGTTATCAAAACCTACAAAACAAAGGCTAATCATGTTGGTTAGCACATATCTTTACTTTATCTAAAATTACATGAAAATGTATACAATAATCTTAGATAAACAAGACTAATTTTAGTCGTAAAGCATATCTCGGGCATATATTTTTGCCCGTGATCAGTCAAACCCGCTGAAGACATAATATCAAGACTGATGAACACTCATAACTGAAATCATGAGGAATAATGGGAGACTTGTCATATAACCAACATTACCACGATAGAGCTTACGTGGTCCCCACAATCACACTCAAGTGGGCAGAGATGTCCAAAACTTTGCCAGGGATAAGGATGCTACCATGATATCGATATCAAGCTCAAGGCCCCTTGCGGCAGGGGAATCTCTAAGGGAAGTCCCAAAGTATATATGCAAACCTACGATGGCGCATAGTTATAAGGCCAGGAGACTGACTCTTAGCTTACTCGGTGCTAGACACTACTCCCAAAAACATGCATATGCTCTCCATCATTTTTCAATGAAGTTGAACCATCGTCTAATGACAAAGCTGACTAATAACATGTATACATAAATCTAAAATCATAACATGAGGATCCTTGGCTCAAACCATACCACAAGCTGAAAATAATGGGAGTCTAGACTCCAAAACCATGTGGTAAGCTAATACATGAAATTTAGATAAATCATGAATCATACTTGATCATATGGGCTTGCCCAATACTTAAACACGCTTGACATAGACTTAATCATTCGAAAACATGAACATAGACATGAGTAATTTGGAAACATACTTTCCTCATAAACATCTCATCATGATTGAATACATATTTCATAGATCTCAACTTTCATTAATGTTCATGGATGAGCATCATAATTTATAAAACTTAAAAACATAATTTATAATCTAAAACATTGAAAATCTGCCCATTAATCATAATTCAACACTAGAAACATGCTTAGATCAAACCATGATTGAAACTTACAGAATTCAATGGTTCAAAACACCATAAATTCATCAATTAGAATTTTCATGAATTGAGAGAGAATTGGGCATGGGTGTGGACAATTACACCCATCCATAGCCTTACATACCTGAAGAAATCTAATTTCACAACTTCCTTGATTGCCCTATGGAGATTTGGGGAAGAACCTTTAAACTAGGCTTGATCACTCCTTAAACCTCTAAGCTTGCATGCATGATTTGGAATAGGCTTATAATGATTTAACCCTTCTTAAAACACACTATTTTGAGCTTAAAATGATGTACTTTAGGAACCTAAGGCTTAGGAATGATGAAAATATCCTTAACGAAATTTGTGAAAGAATTGAACTGCCAGTGGCAACAGGCGTCACAACGGACCACTACTGATTCCCACAGTCAATTAAACCCCTCGTTGTCTCATCCCTGATTCTGGTCTCAGGTCCAACTACCACGACCGAATAGGACAAGTCGTTACAAGCTCCAACAACTCATCACTAGTAGTCGTCATCACCACTGACCTATCCTGGGATTCCTCTCAACGGATGCTGGCAACGGCTCGTTGCTCCCAACAATGAGTCGTCCCATGGCTCGTTACTTCCTCCCTAATCAAGACCAACCTCACAATGACTCCCATCCAACAACTCGTTACAACAACCAATGGGTCATTCTGAGACCCATTACTTCCCAGTCCGATTTTGCAGCTTCTCACTACGGGCACCTTCCATGGGTCATTAGTCCTACCAACGACCTGTACAACTAGTTGTCCTAAGAAGGTTTTTCAAATTTCCTGCTACTTTTCATCTCAAATCTCGAGTATAGTCTTAGGCACTTCTGGGGGTATTACAATATCTCCCCCTTGGAAACATTCGACTTTGAATGTGGGTAAACATACTGAAAAACTGGGAAAAATGCAACTCTCATGCCAAATATTGAACATTTAAGTTGAAACTGACGGAGTAACTGACTCTGGACTAAGATACATGCCTAAACTGAATTTGTAAATCACACATACGTACATTAACATGAAAGAAACTTGGGCACATGAGCTAGACATGAAACTAAATAGAGTACTATGGAGGAAACTGATATCTCAAGCTGAAACTAAGCCGAAAGGGAATAGATGCGGGTATTTAGTCATCATATCTACTTCGGCATCCCACGTAGTTCCCTCAACATGTTGATTCTTCCATAAGCCCTTGACTGAAGCTACTTCTTTGTTTCTTAGCTTATGAACCTGACGATCCACTATTACCATGGGAACCTCCTCATAACTAATGTTGTCTTTCACACCAACACTGTCCCCCGAACTGACCAGAGTTGGATCACCCAAATACTTCTTTAAGAGCGGTACATGGAAAACTGGATGAACTGAAGCTAATTCTGAGGGCAACTCCAACTCATATGCTACCTTGCCAACCCGTTTCACAATCCGGTACGAACCAACATAACGGGGACTGAGTTTCCCTTTATTTCCGAACCTCATCACTCCCTTCATGGGAGACACCTTTAGAAACACCCAATCGTCGACTTCAAACTCAAGATCCTTCCTCCTCACAATCGCATAGGACTTTCAGCGACTCTAATCTATTTTCAACCTGTCCCTCATAGGCTAAACTTTCTGCATAGCATCATGGACTAAATCTGGTCCTATCATCGCAGCTTCACCGACTTCAAACCAACCAATAGGCGATCTATATCTCCGCCCATAAAGAGCCTCAAACAGAGCCATCTAAATGTTGGAATGGTAGTTGTTGTTTATAAGCAAACTCAATAAGAGGCAAATGATCATCCCAACTACCCTTGAAATCAATCACACACGCTCTCAAAATGTCCTCAAGAGTCAGAATGGTCCACTCGGCCTGACCATCTGTCTGCAGGTGAAATGTTGTGCTAAGCTTGACCTGAGTACCTAGTCCCTTTTGAAACGACTTCCAAAATTGGGAGGTAAACTGATTGCCTCTATCTTATATGATGGAAAATGGCACTCATGCAACCTAAATAACTCCCGAATATATAATTTAGCATAATCCTCTGCTGAATCGGTAGTTTTGACAGGTAAGAAATGGGCTGCCTTAGTCAATCTGTCCACAACCACCCAAATAGAGTCATACTATTGGTGAGTACGAGGCAACCCTGTAATGAAGTCCATATTGATCTCATCCCACTTCCAAGTAGGGTTACTAATGTCTTGAAGTACACCTCCTGGTCTCTGGTGCTCAACCCTCACCTGCTCATAATTCAGACACTTAGCCACAAACTCTGCTATGTCCTTCTTCATGCCATTCCACAATTAGACTTCTCGTAGGTCATGGTACATCTTGGTGGCACCTGGATGTATAGAGTATCTGGAACCATGAGCCTCGTGCAACACCCGATCTCTCAAATCATCAACATCTGGAATGAACAACCTTGATATCAAAGCACACCATCTCCTCTTTTGGAGAAGACTTCTACCTTCTAATACTGAACGACTTCCTTTAACTTCACCAAAATAGGATCCTCATATTGCCTAGACTTAACATCGATCACCAAAGATGATTCTGACCCATTCTGTACAATGACACCACCGTCCTTCGAGTCAACAAGACGAACTCCCAACCGTGCAAGCTAATGCACATATTTCACTAAATCTTTCATTTCCTTGTCTATAGAGCAAACTTTCTATGGAATACTTGCTAAGGGAATCTGCCACCACATTAGCTTTACTCAAATGGTAAAAGACACTCATATCATAATCTTTAAGAAGCTCCAACCACCTCCGTTGATGTAGATTCAAATCCTTTTGGGTAAACATGTATTATAGGCTCTTGTGGTCCGTAAACACATCTACATGGATACCATACAGATAGTGTCTCCAAATCTTCAAGGCAAATACTACCACCGCCAATTCAAGATCATGAGTTGGGTAGTTCTTTTCATGGACCTTTAGCTGCCTGAAAGAATATGCTATAACCTTACCATACTGCATTAATACACAAACAAGGCCAATCCTTGAAGCATCACAATATACCACAAACCCATCAATACCCTCAAGTAGGGTAATAACATGTGCTGAGGTGAGTCGAGTCTTCAACTCTTGGAAGCTCTTCTCACAAGCCTCTGACCATTGAAACTTCACATTCTTTTGGGTCAATTTAGTCAATGTTGTTGCAATGGATGAAAACCCCTCAACAAATCTCCAAGAGTAACCCGCTAAACCGAAGAAACTCCTGATATCCGAAGGATTCACCGGTCTAGCCAATTCTTTACCGCTTCTATCTCTTGAGAGTCTACCTGTACTCCATCATTTGACACCACATGGCCCAAAAATGCCACTGAGTTTAACCAAAACTCATATTTACTAAATTTGGCATATAACTGATGATCCTTCAAGGTCTGTAGCACCACCTTCAAGTGAGCAGCATGCTCCTCCTTGCTCCAAGAGTATATAAGGATGTCATCTATGAACACAATCACGAACATATCCAAGTATGGCTTGAACACCCTGTTCATCAAATCCATAAAAGCTACAGGAGCATTCATTAGTCCAAGAGACATAACTACAAACTCGTAATGTCCATACCAAGTCCTAAAGGTTATTTTTGGAATATCGCTCTCCCAAACCCTGAGCTAATGATATCTGAATCTGAGATCTATCTTTGAAAAGCACTTAGCACCCTGAAGCTGGTAAAATAAATCATCAATCCTGGGGAGAGTATACCTGTTCTTGATGGTAACCTTGTCCAATTCTGATAGTCAATGCACATACGAAGAGAACCATCCTTCTTGCAGACAAAGAGAACTAGCGCACCCTATGGGGATTTGCTAGGTCTAATGAAACACTTGTCTAAAAGGTCCTTCAACTGCTCCTTCAACTCCTTTAACTCAGTCAGGGCCATTCTGTAAGGAGGAATAGATATAGGTTGCATATCGGGAAGAAGGTCAATACCAAAATCAATCTCCCACTCGAAAGGGATTCCCGATAAGTGATCTGGAAATATTTTTGGATACTTACACACTACGAGAACTAACTGGATAGTCGGGGTTTCAGATATAGCATCCTTAACCCTAACTAGATGGTACATGCAACACTTAGAAATCATTTTTCTGGCCTTAAGGTAGGAAATGAATCTGCCTACAGGTATAGTTGAACTATCCTTCCACTCTAAAACTGGTTTACTCGAAAATCTGAACTCTACTTCACGCACGGTTCTACAATTGACTGAGGCACAACATGCATATAACCAATCCATGCTAAGGATAACATCAAAATGGGTCATGGATAACTCTACTAAATCTACTGAGGTGACCTTCTAAAGGACAGTGATGGGGAAATTTCTATACACCCATCTAGCTATAACTGAATTACCAACAGGAGTAGTGATTGAGAAGGGTTCTGATAAGATTTTGGGACTGACTCCGAAACTACTAGTAACATAGGGTGTCAAAAAAGAGAAAGTTTCCCCTAGATCTAACAATGCATATACATCAAGGTGGAATAATCGTAACATTCCAGTGACTACATCTAGAGAGACCTCCTACTCCTGACGGGATGCTAGGGCATAAAATCTATTTTGGTGTTGTCCGCCACCCGCACTAGTAGATGCCCCCTTCTGAACTGGGCATGTTGGTGGAGCTTCTGAACTGGAGTCGGGCCTCAGCCCCTATCATAACCCTGTCTAGCTGCTGGGAAATCTCTAAGCATATGTTCAGGCTTCCCACACCTTAAATAAGCACCTGAACCCACTAAGAACTGGCCCACATGTCTCCCACCACATCTGCTACACTCTAGAGGGTTGCTCTCTACGAGTCTGCTGCTTTGGCCTCTAAAGCCTAATGCTCGTTCGCTCTGATCGCGCCTGGATTTGGATGGCACACTCATACCCGAGGGCACTAGAGCTGAAGATCTCTAATGGGACTGTTGACGTGTCCACTAGGTCTCTACTAGGAGAATTCGAAGCTATCAGTCCTGGCCCTCTTGTCCTCTCTCTCCCGCTTACTCATTTGCATTGCCTCCATCTGCTGGGCGTACAAGACTATATGAGCAAAGTCAATGTCCTGAAGAAGCATCGAGACCCAGCAATCCCTGACCAAGTAGCCTGCTATCCCATGTACAAGCTTGCTCACTCGAGCTCTCTAATCCGCCACCATCTTAGGTGCATACTTGGACAGATGAGTGAACTACAAGGCATACTCCTGAAATGTCATCTTTCCTTGCTTTAGATTCACAAACTCGGTTGCTTTGATCTCCCTCATCTCAGGAGGGATGAACCGATCCAGAAAAGCGGCATGAAACTCATCCCAACCAATAGGGCCTGCTCCAACTGCCCTGCTATCCTTTTACTACTTGAACTAGATGTACGCAACCCCTTTTAACTGATATGAGGCTAGATCGACACACTTCTCTCCAGTCCATCCCATGATCTGGGTGATCTTCAAAACCTCATCGATAAACTTATGTGGATCCTCATCCACCTTTGATCTAAGAAACTCGGGAGGGTTTATCCTCAAAAAATCCCTAACTCTTGTCGTCGCCGCATTCCCGTTCTAAGGACATGCGCTACTGCCTGCTGATTGACCTGGGCGGTCAAGGCTAGGGCTAACATCTGTATGGCTGCCCTGAACTCTGCATAGACAACCGACTCGGGTACATGCTCCTCATGGGCTGGTGGGGCCTGTTGGTGCCAATCTCCATTGCCATTCTCGTGGCCATTTCCATTTCTGTTTCTTCTTTCGTTAACTTGGTGAGGAGGCATGATTTTGCAAATGCATATAGCACTAGTTAGAAGGATAGAGAGATATTTCATCGCACGACATAGATCATGAAAGAAGGGAACATTTCCTAAACGTCTCGTAGCCTCTTCTTCATAAGTTTGGCGTGCTTCACACTCATGAAAAAGACTCTATTTAATGCGGGTTTCAGACACCCTAGAACACTTCAAAACCAAATGCTCTGATACCAAGTTTGTCATGACCCGAACATAGTCCTGAATTGAGACATGGGACAAAGAACCCTGTGAGTCTCCACGTCGACCTATGGCATGAACATAACATCGAACTCATTCAAATAAAATGGAAGATCAACATATTAACATAGAGGAAGCATGAACATCACATAGCATCTGAATACATGCATAATAGTAAGTTGAATACATACTATATCTGAAAGCCTCTAATACTGACGAGTTGACGGGACAATACCCCAACTAACTCACTATAGTCTGAAAATTGAAAATATGGAACATGTCTGATAAAAAAAGTCCCTCGAAAGATGAGGACTCACCAACTCTAATCAGGAAGTATGAATGCTGGGAATCTGGCTAGCGGCGAGACTGAGTCTGGATATCAGATCCTATATCATAAAATGATACAACATAGAGTATGCGGTCAGTATATGGAATGTACCGAGTATGTAGGGTAAGTAACCGCTAAGTAAAATCATAAAGCATACATATCATAAAACATAATTGAGATAAGATTCTGAGAGTAGGGCTTGCATGCTATTTTCTGAAATCATGATCTGGCCATAATGGAACATCATAACTGAATTGAATGACCCAAACCTGAATACTGATAATCATAAGTAAAACTGAATATTAAGTCAAACTTGCTGAAAACATAATATCATGGCTAATAAACATGCATAACTGAAATTATGAGGAACAATGGGAGACTTGTCATATAACTGATATTATCATGATAGAGATTACGTGGTCCCAACTATCACACTCAAGTGGGCAAAGCCGTCCAAAGATTTTCTAGGGCTAAGGACGCTACCATGATATCGATATCAAGCTCAAGGCCCTTTGGGGGCAGAGGAAGCTCCAAGGGTGATCCCAATGTATATATGTACACCTACATTGGCACGTAGTTTTGAGGCACAGGGTTGACTGACTCTTAGCCTACTCGGTGCTAGATACTACTCCCAAAAATATGCATATGCTCTCCATCATTTTTCAATGAAGCTGAACCATCATCTAAGGACGAAGCTGACTCATAACATGCATACATAAATATGAAATCAAAACATGAGGAGCCTTGTCTCAAACCATACCACAAGCTGAAAATAGTGAGAGTCTAGACTCCAAAACCATGTGGTAAGCTAATACATGAAATTTAGATAAATCATGAATCATACTTGATCATATGGTCTTGCCCAATATTTAAAAATGCTTGGCATAGACTTAATCATTCAAAAACATGAACATAGACATGGATAATTTGGAAACATACATTCCTCATAAACATCTCATCATGATTGAATACATATTTCATAGATCTCAACTTTCATGAACATTCATCAATGGGCATCATAATTTATAATACTTGAAAATATAATTTATAATTTAAAACATTGAAAATCTTCCAATTAATCATAATTCAACATTGGAAGCATGATTAGATCATACCCATGATTGAAACTTATAGAATTCACACATTTGGTAAAAACCCCATAAACTCATCAATTAGAATTTTCATGAATTGGGAGAGAATTGGGCATAGGTGTGGACAATTGAACCCATTCATAGCCTTACCTACCTAAAAAATCTGATTTCACAACTTCCTTGATTGCCCAATGGAGTTTTGGGGAAGAACCTTGAAGAAACTATGCTTGATCACTCCTTAAACCTCTAAGCTTGCATACATGAACTGGAATAGGCTTAGAATAACTTAACCCTTCTTAAGATACAATATTTTGAGCTTACAATGACGTAGTTTAGGACCCTAAGGCTTAGGAATGATAAAAATACCCTTAATGAAATTTATGGAAGAACTGCACTGCTAGTGGCAATGGGCGTCACAATAGACCATTATTGGTTCCCACAGTCTGTTACACCCCTCGTTGTCTCATCCTTGATTCTAGTCTCAGGTCCCCCTACCAAGACCAAATAAGACGAGTCGCTACAAGCTCCAATGACTCATCGCTGCTAGTCGTCATCACCACTGCCCTATCCTTGGATTCCTCTCAGCGGACGCTGACAACCGCTTGTTGCTCCCAACAACAGGTTGTCCCATGACTCATTACTTCCTCCCTGATCAAGACCAACCTCACAACGACTCCCATCTAATTACTCATTCCAACAACTAATGGGTCGTTCTGAGACGCGTTACTCCTCAGCCCGATTTTGCAGCTTATCACCACGGGCACCTTCCACGGGTCGTTAGTCCCACCAACGACCCATACAAAGAGTCATCCTGAGATGATTTTTCATATTTCCTGCTACTTTTCATTTCAAATCTTGAGTCTTGTCTTAGGCACTTCCGAGGTATTACAAAATCTTGTTGGAACCCTTCTTAGTCTCTATTCCAGTCGATGACTCAATTATAGCTCGACGGGTATACAGAAATTACCCTGTCACGATCCTTCAAAGTCACCTCAGCCTACTTAGTGGAGTTAGATATGACCTATTTTCATTTTACTTTTTATATGGATTGGTTACATGCATGTTATGCCTTAGTGAATTATAAAACCGACATGGTAGAATTTTGATTTCCAGGTGAGCCAGTCCTAGAATAGAAAGGTAGTTTAGTTGTTCCTATAGGTCACTCTATTTCCTATCTCAAGGCTAGGATGATGATCTCTAAGGGTTGTGTGTACCATTTAGTACAGGTTAAGGATGTTATGTCTGAGACCCCGACTCTTCAGTCAGTTTCTATAGTGAATGAGTATACGGAGGTATTTCCAGATAATCTACCAAGAGTCCCTCCTGAGTGGGAGATTGACTTTGGTATTGATCTTCTCCCTGATACGCAACCCACTCCCATTCCTCCTTATAAAATGGCCCCAATTGAGCTAAAGGAGTTGAAAGAGCAGTTGAAAGATCTCCTAGATAAGGGTTTCATCTGACCTAGTAAATCCCTATGGGGTGCCCCATTTCTCTTTTCAAAAGAAGGATGATTCCCTTAGAATGTGCATTGATTATCGGCAGTTGGACAAGGTCACAATCAAGAACAAGTATCCCCTCCCCAAAATTGATTACTTGTTTGACCAAATTTAGGGTGCTTAGTGCTTCTCAAAAATAGACTTAGATCCGGCTATCATTAGCTTAGAATTCGAGAGAGTAACATTTCAAAGACAGCCTTCAGGACTTGGTATGGTCACTATGATTTTGTAGTATTTCTTTCAGACTAACAAATGCTCCTGCAACTTTTATAGATTTGATGAACAGGGTGTTCAAGAAGTATTTGGATATGTTCGTGATTGTCTACATAGATGATATACTAATATACTCTCGGAGAAAGGAGGAGCATGTCGCTCATTTGAGGATTGTGTTGTAGACTCTCAAGAATCGCCAGTTGTTTGCCAAATTCAGTAAGTGTGAGTTTTTGTTGAACTCCGTAGAATTTTTGGGCCATGTGGTGTCTAGCGAAGGTGTACAGGTGGACTTTCAAATGATAAAAGTGGTAAAAAATTGGCTTAGACCAGTTAGTCCCTCGGACATTAGAAGCTTTTTTGGATTTAGCTGGCTACTATAGGAGTTTCATTGAGGGATTTTCATCCATAGCAACATCGTTGACTAAGTTGACCCATAAGAAGGCCAAATTTTAGTGATCGGATGCTTGTGAGAAGAGTTATCAGGAGTTAAAGACTTGACTCACTTCAACCTCAATATTGACCCTACCAAAGGGCACGAATGGTTTTGTGGTGCATTATGATGCCTATAGTGTTGGTCTTGGTTGTGTGATAATGCAGCATGGTGAGGTCATTACATATGCCTCTAGACAACTTAAGTCTCATGAGAAGAATTACCCAATGTATGACCTAGAGTTAGCAGCTGTGGTGTTTGCATTGAAGAGTTGGAGGAACTATTTGTATGGGGTGCACGTGGATGTGTTCACGGACCACAAGAGCCTTCAGTATGTGTACAATCAAAAGAACTTGAATTTTTACGGCAAAGGAGATGGCTAGAGCTTCTCAAGGACTATAGCATGAGCATCCTTTGTTATTCGGGCAAGGCCAATGTAGCTGCAGATGCTCTTAGTAGGTTGTCCATGGAGAGTGTGTCTCATATTGAGGATGGGAGAAAGGAGTTAGCAAAGGATGTTCATAGGCTTGCTCGTTTAGGGGTTCATCTTATTGACTCGATGGATGGTGATCTTATTGTTTAGAACGGGTTGGAATATTCTTTATGATTGAGGTCAAGGCTAGGTAAGATGAGGATCCTATCTTGGTAAAGCTAAAGGAAGCTTTCCGGAATCAAAAGGTTGAGGTCTTCTCCCAAGGGGTAGATGGTGTACTCTGATATTAGGGTCGATTGTGTGGGCCAGCTGTTGATGGCTAGAGAGAGCAGATGTTGAGTGAGGCTCATGGCTCTTGATATTCTATCCACCCAAGTGCGACAAAGATGTACCTTGACCTATAGAAACTCTATTGGTGGAATGGCATGAAGAAGGACATAACGGAGTTTGAGGCTAAGTGTCCGAATTGCTATCAGGTGAAGGTTGAGCATAAGAGACCTAGGGTGTGCTTCAAGATATTAGTATTCCTACTTAGAAGTGGAAAGAGATTAATATGGACTTCATTACGGGTTTTCGCTATACACGCCGACAGTATGACTCTATATGGGTAATTATGGATAGGTTGACCAAATCAGCTCACTTCTTATCGGTCAAAACTACTGATTCAGCTGAGTATTATGCTAGATTATACATTCAGGAGTTAGTTCAGTTGCATGGAGTTCCCTTGTCCATTAACTCAGATAGAGGTACTCAGTTTACCTCACATTTTTGGAGATCATTCAAGAAAGGTCTTGGTACTCAGGTCAAGCTTAGCACATCTTTTCACCCGCAGACATATGGTCAGGCCAAGTGGACCATTCAGACTCTTGAGGATATATTGAGAGCATGTGTGATCGATTTCAAGTGTAGTTGGAATGATCACTTGCCTCTCATTGAGTTTTCTTACAATAACAGTTACCACTTGATAATGCTCAAACTCATACTTTCTAGCAAAGTATGAAGCGAACATTGTCAATGAAAGAACCCAACAAAGGTTGGGGTCGATCTCACAGGGAATATGGAAGGATATAGAAGAATGTTAATATTTAAGCTTTTGAGTCAATTATCTCCAAAAAGGGGGAATTTGTAAAAGTAACAAGTAATATTGTTGAGAATTTAAATGTTTATTCCAAATTAATGCAATTAACTAGGGTAAGTGTTCCTCATGGATTCATAACTACTTCGGGTTTTACACTTGTGATCTATCCCAATACATTACATGTAGAACTAATAACTAAGGATCATCCAACTATTTCGTCCCTATTGGATGATTATACTCAATCACCGGGTGAGGTCTCATGAGCGATTTCAAATTAACCATTATAAAATTGTTCCAAAATTAACTATCCTACGACCACAACTCAAGTTATAGAATGATCATAAAGGATCAAGGTTTTGTTGTAATTCTCTTTTCCTAATCTCTACCTCTTTAGGCTCAATAAAGTAGAGAATTCAGGAAAGTCCTAAGTTGCACACCATTAAGAAACACTTAGAGATGAAGAAAATACAATACAAGCATTTAGTATTAGTTTAGAATCACGTCATGCAAATCCTAGTTCATTAATTCACCATGGTTCCCACAACCCTAGTTATGGAGGTTTTAGCCTCTCATAATTCTAAGTAAATTAATAGCATTTATAGACAAAAGCATAAACTAATACTTACAATGATGATTTAAACAAAACTCACTTCATTATTGCAAAAATAAGGAAGAACAATTCAATAACAAGTATCTCAATGTATTTTGTAAATAAAACTTCTAACTCCCAATTGTCTAAAACTTGGCTCCAAAATTCTCTTCTAAGTGTGTTAAGACTTGTCCTTAAATTTTCTCCCTATTACAAAGAAATAAAGGGTATTTATAATAGTAGATTTACGCCTTCTTTGTTCCTTCATGGATTTATTTTAGGATTTGCAGCTTCTATTCCTAGCAGAATTGGGATTTGACTTTTCTGGATGTCCAAACTTGCCTGCACCTTGCGCCTCACATAGCACCGACATACCGTTGTGGTGCGCCTCTAGTTGAGCCGAAATGGCTGTGCGACGCGCCTCTGGTTGTGCCAAAATGGTTGTACGGCGCGCAGGTCGTAGCACAGCTATGACTTTGCGCTGTCAACTTTTATATATCCATCTCGTCAACCCCATTTTGCCATTTTTGCACTTTTAAGCCTCAAACAAGCCCAAAATCATCACTTTAAGCCATGAAAGCATCTAATCATGTGTGTTAGCTCTTTTTCAAAAATATATCATAAAACACATGAAAACACACATAATTCATTCTCAAAACATAGTAAAGTATGGATAAAATATGGCTATGAAGTGCGTAAATACGCCCTTCATCATCGCCCCACACTTAAACTATTGTTCATCCTCGAACAATCTACTGCTTCCCTTCTCAAATTAACCACAAAATTCATCCTACAAACAGGTCTACTTGCACTTAGGATTATGAGAAAAATCAATGAAGCTCAATTAATACACTCGCATGCATATAGGATCAACATTAAAATGTCAAAGTTCGAAATCACTTAGCCTTTGAAAACTAACTCATCAAGACATATTTTGGGCCAATATGAATCATATGAAAGTTAGCAATCAAGTTATACCAAAGTCTTACCATTGTGCCCCTCACAATTTGGAGAGATGTCCTTTATCACACAAGTTATAAATCAACATGAACATGGGCATAAATAAATAATTTCCGCTCACTCTCCCAAAGAACTCAACATGCATGCAAAAAATGGCCCATAGGCTTGCCCTTAGTGTAATGCTCCACTAAGGGATGGGTAGGAACTATTTGGCCAAGATAGTGCCTAATCTCCCTAAGTACTTTAATACTTCACAACACTTTGATTTTTTAGCACTTTCCTCAATTTTCTATTTTTCTCCTTATACCTTCTTTTATTTCTTAACATTCGTCTTAGGTGACTAGTGGGGATTTTTTTTTCAATATTGAGCTCATTCACACATTTTTTCATCATTAGTTTTTTTTAAAATCTCTTTCTTCTTTTTGTTTTCCCACTAATATCACCCTCCTTGTTTAGCAAATTTCACCCTTTTCTTATCTTCTAATTTCCACACTTCTTAGCTTTTCCCTTCACTTCTCAAATTATGCTCCTTTCATACAACAATTTTCATTAAAGTGCTCTAGGAGTCATTTGGATCAAATAAAGTCAATAGAAAAAAAGGGATTTAAGCTTGTAATATGGCAATTAAAAGAATTGGCCAAGGCTCAATATGGCTAACTAGGATAATTGCATCAAAGTAGGTAAAAATAGTATAAAAATAAGGCTACCAAAGAAACGCCTATATCACTTCCTAAATCCATCATTGCTATTTCTCTTTGCATATATACTGGGCAAGTTCTAGACATCAATTTACAAGCATGGAGTATATAAAAAATTCTCACACATTGGCACAAAATAGTTTTAAAATAGAAATCAAGATTACATAAACACATATTTCATATTGCATGCATAACATAGTTAAGCCCACTTTTTCAAGCACACGAGTCAAGTTCTAAAAAACCAAGTGTTTCTACCTTTTTCATGCATTTTTGAGTGAATTTTATAAAGTCTCAATGATACCTAAAGTGAAGTTGCTAGCATTCATGAGGTCCAAGTTCTTGTTCTTCCTAATGACTAATTTACCATTAAGAAGGTCATCAACCATCCATCATCGGGCAAATTCATGACTCAATGACTAAAAAACCAAAATTTTAAAAAAAATCTAGACTCTCTAATCGGTTCTAAGGGACTATCCACCGTAAAAGTATCGAAAACAAAAACTAGAGGAACCCAAAATAAAATAAAACTATAAAAAAAATACTACAAACCAACAAGTATGCAAGATAAGTCATAAATCCCCAAAAAAGAATAGGCCTACCATGTGCAAATTTTGCAATTAAGGCATGCATGGTAATATGAATTTCACTTCTCCCACCCCACACTTAATTAGTAACACTTTCCCCAGTGCTAAAACAATAAAGCATAAAGTAAAAGAGTGAAAGAATAACTCCCTGGGCCTCTACTCCTCGTGGTATGTGGGGGCAAGAGCAGTTTCCTCCATCTCTGAATCTTCCTCATTATTATCACTAGACTCTATGTCTAAGTCTACTCTCGCGATCTCGTCCTTTGTGGCCACATCATCATCAAAGGGCTCCTCGAATCCAGGCCTAACTCTCCAAAGGGCTCATGAGTGTTCGCTCAGAGGGTAATCCATGTTAAGCTACTATAACTGCTCCTCAGTCACACCATTCATCCTCAACTGGAGCATTTGCATAACATACAAGTGGCTCATTAAGGACCGGACCATTTATACCCTCCGAGTCCTTAGTTTTAGTCATATCAATCCCCCTAGGATCATATGCAGGTCTATAATCCGCCTCCTCCTCCTCAATATCATGCCCACGCAAAAATCGGTTCAAGAGACTCCCAAAGTTTTGGCCTTTTTTCACCCTTGCTCTCTTCAACACTTTTTTAATGAGCACCCCCACATTAATTGGCATTCCAGTCATTAGCACATAGACAAGACACACTCTTTGCCTAGTCACATGGGTTACATGCTTTCCAAGCACAAACAATTTTTAACCAGACACATGCCTCTCTACTTAGGTGAGCATATGAAAGCCTAACATGATACCCAAATTGTTGGTGGTGAGTCCATCTTGCAACAGAGTTTGGGCCACACAGAGTATGTCTAATGTCTCTGTACGGGGGTTTTTTCATAATGTTAACAAAGGGTTGTGGGTCAACATGAGGTTTCCCAAGTAATCTATTCAAAGAAATAGGTGCAAACTCGATAATTTGACCCCTAATTTTAACTTGGTTCGACCTCTCCTTTGGCATCTAATTTGCAAGGAATTCCCTCACCATATTCAGATTACAATTACCCGGAGCATCAAATACAAAACCAAGACCAAGGGTCAGTAATCTATCTACCATGTGGGAAAATACATACGTTAAACTTTTTCTATCCATGAACATGTCATGTGAGTACTTGAATTCTTTATGCTCTTTAAACCATTTTTTACCTTCTTGCTCCGTGAGCCAACGGAGCCTATATCGCCTCAATGGTTGTGGTGCCATTCTCACATCTTCATACTCCTCTTCATTAGTTCTCCATGTTCTTTTTGACCCATGGATTGAAGAAGCCACACCCTTCCCTTTGTTTACTTTTGGTGCCATTATGGAGGTTTCAAAAGAAAAATGGTATACTTTGCGATTTTGGTGAAAACGTTGGAGGAATTTGATGAAGATATGAAGTTTTGAGAGAGTTTTCTTGAGAATTCAATGATGTGCAGCACGGATTTCATAATAATGGGATGAAAAATTAGGTATAGGCCTTTTAAGGTACTTTCATGGGATGGAATTTATGTTTTAGCCCTCATAATTTTCTCCTGGAACCTTCGTTCCGTGTCATGGCGCTCAAAGCGCCTGTTCTACTACGCGTCGTGGAGCTCACTGCCTCGTTTGGCCTACTGATAATGCTCAAACCATACCTCCTACCAAAGTATGAAGTGGACATTCTAAATAAAGAACCCAACTAGAGGTTGGGGTCGATCCCACTGGGAATATGGAAGAGCTAGACTAATGCCGGTAAGTGAACTTGTTGGGTAGTTACTCCAAATTGGCGGTTCTAAAGAAAGAAATAATTAAAAACAACTGTTAAAACTTTGGTTGAAATTAAGAATGAAAGATAACTATGGTTTTCTGTTCCCCATGGGTTCATAATGACTTCGGGCATACATACGTGATCATCACCAATGCTTACTTGTAGAACTGATAAATTAGGTTCATCCAAACGACTGGTTCGTCCCTATTGAATGACTATACTCAATCACTGGATTATGCCTCATGAGCGATTGCAAATTAACCTTTATCAATATGTCCCAAATTTAACTATCTTGCAACCACAGCTCAAGTTAATACAATGATCATCAAGATCAAGGCTTTATTTTAATTCTCTTTTCCTAATCTCTACCTCTCTAGGCTCAAGAAAGTAAAGAATTCGGGCATGTCCTAATGTTGTACACCATTAAGAAATATTTTAACATGAATAGAATACAATACAAGTTTTTTGCATTGGTTTTGAATCACTTTTATGTAACCCTAGCTTGTTAATCCATCATGGTTCCCACAACCCTAGCTATGGAGGTTTTAACCTCTCCTAGTTGCAAGATTGTGAATTGCATTTATGATTAAATACATAAATCAATACTTACAATTAAGGATGAGATAAAAACTTCTTTGTATTATTCAGCAAAATCCTCAAGAACAATACGAAGATCAAAAGAAAACCAAGAAAAGGTTGATCACAAGTTGAACAACTCAATTCTCACGTCTAATTTCTCTAACTTGATTGCTAATCACTCCTAATCACCTCTCTAATGAAAATAAAACATAAAAAGTATTTATTCAGGCATTAAAATCCTTTTCCTAGGCTAACAGGGTGTATTTCCATAACTGAAGCCGCTTGCACCATGACTTGTCCTACGACCCGTAGCAGGTAGGTACGGGTCATACCTGTTTCCCGTATGTCATGGGCTGAATGAAATTTGGCTAAGTGTTGGACCTCGGTATGACTTGTACATGCTTCCTATGATTCGTACTGTGCTTCCGTGGCATGACTCTGATACTTTGAGATTTTTCTGAAGTTCATCACGAGTGCTTTGGTATGACTCGTACCTTGCTGCCGCGACTTGTATTGTCTATCCGTAGCAGGAGTCAGCCTCTTGTGAAAATCTTCTGAATATTCCCACGAATTCTTCACTACATCCCGAAAAAGCTTTGTACGACTCATACTGAGAGCCGTAGGATGCACCTCTTCATCCTTAGCCTTCTAAAACTTCTCACGACCAACAGTATGACTCGTAGCACCTTCCTACGGCTCGTACTGAGGACTGTGAGTTAACCTATTTTCTGCACTTTCTGGCTATCTTTTGCACTTTTTTTCTCCAACACCTATTTATCTGTAACCAAAGAAAAAGTGTCTTATATCCATATAAATATACCTAAGTCCATGTTATTTTCTTAGTTTTGAGAGTCGAAAGTGTTGTAAACTCACAGCACACCTGCGCACCGTGCCTCTGAATGTAATGTATCACCTATGCATCGCGCCAGGCCGTGCGACGCTTGTGTCTGCGCCTCGCGCCAGGCCTTGTGCTGCTTGGCCTGCTCAATGCCATTTGTGCTCGTCCAACAATTTTGCACCCTATTTTCAATGTTCATGCTCAAGTTTTGTTAAAAATCATGGCTTATCATCTGCACACTTAAACAAACACATAAAAATGAAAAATTTATCTTGGGTTGCCTCCCAAGTAGCGCCTGAGTTAACGTCGTGGCACGACGCAGGTAGCTTGATTACTCATACTTCATCAAGATACCTGTTGGGACTGTGGTCGTATTTTGGCCGCTTATTTTACCACATTAACCTGTGACACTTCAGAAAAAATACAAAAAAACATAAAATAGGAAATAAAGACTAAAAAGTTAAACATAAGCAATTAATCTACTCCTAAACCGTATTCTACGGTAACAATGCCACTTTTTGGTAATGCTCAAACTTACACATCCTGGCAAAGTATGAAGAGGACGTTGTCAATAAAGAACCCAACCAACGTTGGGGTCGATCACACAGGGAATATAGAAGGATATAGAAGAACGATAGTATTTAATCTTTTGAGTCAATTATCTCCTAAATGGGGGAATTCGTCAAAGTAACAAGTAATATTGTTGAGAATTTAAATGTAGATTCCAAATTAATGTAATTAACTAGGGTAAGTGTTCCCCATGGATTCATAACCACTTCGTGTTTTACACTTGTGATCTATCCCAATACTTTACTTTTAGAACTGATAGCTAAGATTCATCCAAACGACTAGTTTTCCCCTATTGGATGATTATACTCAATCACCGGGTGAGGTATCATGGGTGATTTTAATTTAACCATTATAAAATTGTTCCAAAATTAACTATCCTGCGACCATAGCTCAAGTTATACAATGATCATAAAGGATCAAGGCTTTGTTGTAATTCTCTTTTCCTAATCTCTAGCTCTCTAGGCTCAAGCAAGTAGAGAATTCAAGTAAGTCCTAACATTGTGCACCATTAAGAAATGTTTAAAGATGAGGAGAATATAATACAAGTGTTTAGTATTGGTTCAGAATCACGTCGTGCAAACCCTAGTTCGTTAATTCTCCATGGTTCCCACAACACTAGTTGTGGAGGTTTTAGCCTCTCATAATTATAAGTAAGTTAGTAGCATTCATAGAGAAAAGTATAAACTAATACTTACAACAATGATGGGAAGAAAACTCACTTCATTATTGCAAAAATAAGAAAGAACAATTCAACAACAAGTATCTCAATGTATTTTTTAATATAAAACATCTAACTCCCAATTGTCTAGAACTTGGCTCCAGAGCATTCTCTTCTAAGTGTATTAAGACTTGTCCTAAAATTTGCTCCCTATTACAAAGAAATAAAGGGTTTTATAATAGTAGATTTATTCCTTCTTTGTTCCTTCATGGATTTGTTTTGGGATTTGTAGCTTTTGTTCCTAGTAGAATTGGGATTTGACTTTTCTGAATGTCCAAACTTGCTTGTGCCTTGCACAACCCATAGCACCAACATGTCGGTGCGGCGCACCTCTGGTTGCACTGAAATGGCTATGCGACGCGCCTCTGGTTGAACTAAAATGGTTGTACGGCATACAGGCGATAGCACAACTATGCCTTTGCGCTGCCAAATTCTATATATTCATCTCATCCACCTCGTTTTGCCATTCTTTCACTTTTAAGCCTCAAACAAGCCCAAAATCATCACTTTAAGCCCTGAAAGCATCGAATCATCTGTGTTAGCTCTTTTTCACAAATATATCATAAAACCATGCAAACACACATAATTTATTCTCAAAACATAGTAAAGTATGGGTAAAGCATGCCTAAGAGGTGCGTAAATATGCCCTTCATCACCACTCCAGCATTCAAATGGCTTTATTTGAGGCTCTTTATTCATGGAGGTATAGATCACCTACGTAATACCTCGGGGACCCCTAAGAATAGACTCGGTAGTTGAATTTGAAGAGTGCAGAAAACTGGCATAAATATCACAGGAGGGTCGACTCAACCACTCATGGTTGGATACCACGAGTCGTCAGAAGCAGTCGTGGTATGGGGGTTCAGGGAAGCAGCGGTGACAACGGATGGTGTAACGACTCATTGTCAGCAACAACGAGTCATTATTAGCGGTCATGGGTGACGTGCCCAATTCGCGCGTCCGCAAGTGTACGGGTCGTGCAAGTAATATAGTGGCTCTTCTAGAGAACCGGAATGTCGAACCCACAGGGACTGGACCCATTCCTATAACTATCCATTTCAAGTGTGATCTTAAATTTTGCAAGTGTTGGTTATAGAAGTTTTTGAGGGAGATTTAATTAAGTCTAGTTTTGGTCAACGAAATATCCTGAATTTACTCTAGGAGCAACATAGAGTTAAAACCAGATAATCATGCGATACTATGATTTGCAATGGGTTAAGCATGAAACTATCGATTGTTCTTTCACATAATTAGAATTGCATGTTCATAGTCTTTCGAGCCTCTAAATACGACAAACTAGCCTCACTGCATCATTGTGAGCGAGGATGCTAATTTCTAGTTCGTAGGCAATTAATTATGTTGTGGTTTACGTGGAAATGATTAGGGACTTTCGTGCGTCTAACCATTTAACTCAACTTAGCCTCACAACTACTTCTTCGAGTGGTGATGCGATAATCCTAAGTTGGTCTTTAATAACCCCCGTTTTATCAACTAAGCAAGGTGTTAGGTATATTTCTATCCTAATACGAAATTATATCGTGAGATACAAACATGCTCCTCACATTCTCATGTCCTGACCTAGGTAATGCATTCTCAAGCCAATGCCCAAGCTAACATATATGCTTTCATGGTGATCAATCATAAAAACAACCAACAATCCAGAATGCAAGATAAAAACAACAATCAATAACTTAATTCCAAAACAATTTCATAAAATCACAATCATAATTCATGGCTTCAACCCTAGAGGAAGGGTTCTAGCCATTCATGTTAGTAAAACTACAAGAAACTAAAACTAAAATAATATACTTACAAGAATTTGGTAGATGAGAAGGGAATTTGCCAAACCCTAGATGAGTTCTCCCACTTCTCCCTTCACTCCTAGGTAGTTTTCCAGAATAAAATCGTGACAAATTGGATTTAGGAGCTAAGGGACCTATTTATAGTAAATGAAAAATGTGCCCAATTTAGCCTGTCGTGGAACGGCTCCGTGTCATGGAGTGTATCGCAGAGCACTACCTCCGTGACACGGAGGTAACGCGGAGGCTCTCTGGAAATTACCTCCGGAAGCCAAAACTGTCGAGTGTCACCGCGCTGCCAACGTGACACGCTGCTCATGCAGCGCGTTGGCCTTGCTCTGTCGCGCAGCTGCCCTGGTGTGGCACGCTACCTGGTGCGCTGGAGCCTTGCCATGGCATGCTCTTTGCCGACCTTCGCAATTTGCTCCCGACTCCATTCCTCTACTTCACCAACTTATGAATTAGTTCCTCAAAATCATTGGAACCTACAAAAACAAGGACTAATCATGTTGGTTAGCACATATATTCACATTTATATAAAATTACATGAAAATGTATAAAATAAATTAGATAAACAAGACTAAATTAAGTTATAAAGCATCATTCGTACATGCTATTTTTGCTCGAGATCACCTACCCCACACTTAAAGCCTTCTTCGTCCTCGAACAAACTTTTACATCTCATGCATATGGAGACTCACCCATAGCTAATTTAGAAAAATAATTCAAGCTACGGCTATAATGATTATTTAAGATAGCAAGTTAAAAGTAGAGCATGCACGATTTGAACATTGAAATGTAATACAACCCTGCCAAGACTTCCTAACCTCAAGAATCGACTCTCAATCTTAGCAAACTCATGCGCATCAACTGATCAAGAAATCCAACATGAATTATATCCTTCATTCAACATGTGCCCTCACGGCAAGAGAGTTACCCATTTTCAAATGCAAAAACTTTTTAAATCACAACATGTGTGGGTACATGAATGGAATTACGCTCACTCTCACAAAGAATTCACATGCATCATGTAATGACCCATAAGCTTGCCCTTAGTGTTTTATTCACTAATTTGAGGATGTATAAATGTAAGATCAAGTAGGACTTTTTAGGTTGTAATGTAACTAAGGGACGGGTAGGTACTATTATGGCCAGTAATAGTGACTATCTTCCCTAAGCACTTTTAATACATCATGCCCTCATTACGAGCTTCCCTTCTCTTACTTTACCTTCATCTCTTTCCAGCTTTCTTTTTCCTCTTTTGTTTCCCCTTTTCTTTAGGCACTCTTAGCTTATTAGTAAGGAGTTCTATAAGTAACTTTTTATTAATTTATTTTCTTACTCCCTACTAATACTCAACCATATTCAAACAAGTGCACCCTTGTCCTTTCTCCATTTTTACAACGGCCAATTTTCCTTCTTTTTCATTCTTCTCACTCCTTTACTCTTTCGGATTTTTCGTTTAAGCGCTTAGGAGTTTTGGTTCAAATTCAAGGCTAATGAAAGAAAAAGGATTAAGCTTATGTTGTAGCTGTCAAAGAAAAGGCTCAAGGCTCAATGGGGCTAACTAGGATTACATATTCAAGGTAGGTAAAATGAGGGATAACGTTTAGGTTCCTTCAAAGAAATGGCTAAATCATCTCCTACACTTCACATCCTTCATTTCATTTTATAAACACACCAGGCAAGTTCTAGACATTCCACAATAGCATAGAATACTCAAAAACCTTACACTCATGGCACATGCTCAATTCGAGACACATTCAGCAGACTCATACTCAGCTAATCACAAGAATTCAGAATTAAGCTTCAATCATATTGAGTCAAATTCAAGAGCCTAAGTGTCTCAGACAAAGTTATACCTTTCTTACATGCTTCAAAACTGAACATACTTGCATCTTACAATCATGTATAGCACATAACAAGAACATCAAGCATCGATTAGTTACGGGTTCAAAAACCAAAACTTATTGACTAATATTTCCTCAAGACGGTCGTCATCCATCCATCGTCGGAAACAGTCCCTAACTATGACTAAAAACATTATGTACAGACAAAGAAAAAAAATTTATTCTTTGGTTCAAAGACCCCCCGTCGGAAAAGAACCGAAAAGAAAAGCCAACGGGTGATGAATACATGCTTGACTCATAAAAAAAATTTCAAATTTCTCACAAATTCCTCACAAGCATTACATTCACCAAAAAATTTTGTTAAGCACAAAAATTTAACAAAAATTTTGAAATTTTTCTCACCCCACAATTAAATCATGCTATGTCCTCATAGAATCAAATTAAAATTTAAAGGACGAGAAATACTCCCTGAGCCTCTATCCCAAGCTAAAAGCATGCTTTTCTTCAAGTTCTCCTAGGTGGGTGTTTAACCCCACACTTCTTCTATTTCATGCTTTTTAGCTTCCTCCTTCTCGGTACTCAGACTTCCCTTCCATCTGTGCTTAACTTTCCACCAAAAACACAAACATAATGAAAACAACAAAATCAACACAAAATCAAAATTAAACAATTTGTACCTGAGGTACCCTTGGGTTGCCTCCCAAGCAGTGCCTAATTTTACGTCGCGACACGATGTGGACTATCCTTTTCAGGACCTCCTCATACCTGGGTTCTCTTTCGAGAACCATCTCCTTTTCTTTTGCTGTTTAGAGGAAAAAGCCTCCACTCTATTCCTCTCTTCCTCTAACTTCTTCTCAATTTGAAGCCCTTTATCAAACTCGGGCTGAACACTTGTCACTGCCTTGCACCTGTGGAATCCTCCACCCCACACTCATCCTCAGACAACACACTAACCTGACAAAGGTTTCTGCAGTGTGCGGATGGGTTCATTTCTTGGTAAACGCGGAAGAGTTCTTCTTCATCTTCGACCCTCATTTTCAAGGTCCTTTCTCTCAAATCAATCACCGCTCCTCTGGTGGCCAAGAATGATCCTCCCAAGATTAAGGGTACCTGGTCATCAACCTAAAAATCTAGCACAATAAAATCAGCAGGTATAATAAACTTACCTACTTTGATGAGAAGGTCCTCTATTATTCCATCGGGTGCCACTCGCGACTTGTCAGCCAGCTGCAGCATCAACCTCATCGGCCTCGGTTTTCCCAACTCCGGGGTGTTGAATAAGGATAGGGGCATTAGGTTAACTGCTGCCCCTAGATAACACAAAGCACGTAGCACCTCAGCTTTACCAATTTGTATGGGGAGGGTAAAACTCCCTGGGTCTTTGAGTTTCTTTGGAATCTTGCTCAATACCCGGTGACTGCACTCCTCCGTCAGTGCTACAGTCTGGACGTCCAACAACCTAACTTTGTTCGCCATCACTTCCTTCAAGTATTTAGCATACTTGGGCATTCCCTGCAAAACATCAATAAGAGGCAAATTTATGTGAAGTTCTTTGAAACTCTCAAAGAACTTTTTGAAGCATTCCTCCTCCTTGCTCTTTCTGAATTTCTGCGGGAATGGTGGTGGTGGTCTTTGTGCTGGCTGCAATGAAGATTGTGCATGTTGTTGCCCAGCACTCTGATTATCTCCTGTGTTGCTGGATGGTCCTGGTCTAACCAACTCCGGTTGCACCTCCTTTCTTAGCTCTTTTGGCACTGTATCAGCTAATTGCTTTCCGCTTCTAAGACTGATGGCATTGACCTGCTGGGGGTTAGGATCTGTGTCGCTTGGTAGTCCCCCTTGTGATCTCATGTTTTGAGAAGCTGCTAACTGACCCACTTGTTTTTCAAGATTGCGGGTGGCCATTTGCTGATTCTTTAACTCTGTTGCCATCCTCGCTTGATTTTACACTAACTGAGTCTGGGTCTCCATGATTTTCTGCAAATGTTTCCTCAATGCTGCTGCTCCCTTGCCCATCATTCTGCCTATTCTGCTGATACTGCTATTGTTGAGGGTGCATATAACTCTGCTTTTGATTCCACCCCAAGAAAAATTCGGGTGGCCCTGCCAATTTCTGTTGGAGTTGTTCCCAAAATTTTGATTGTTCCTATGCACATTTCCAACAAAATTGACTGACTCCGGATTATCTCCACAAGATTCTGCATTGTGCCCAGTATTACCATAAATTTTGCACCAACTCGGAGCTTGCTAAACTACATTAACCTGGCCCTGGTGTTGGTTCATACTCAGTTTATTAAAATGAATCATCATCTGATGTTGGAACGAAGCTAACTGTGCTGCCAAGGCATTCATTCCATCAACCCTGATCTTTTTCCTACCCCTCTCGATGACTAGCTGTGCCACTCTGGATTTCCCTGTGCAATTCTGTTCAACAAAGTGTACAACTCATCATATGTCTTCTCCAAGGCTTGCCCACCCGATGCAGAGTCTAGTAATATTTTTGTGTGTGGGTCTAGACTTTCTACAAAGGTATGGGCCAGCACTTCATTTGATTGCTGGTGATGGGGATAGTCTCTCAACAATGACTTGAATCTTTCCCAAGCCAAATATAAGTTCTCCTTAGGCTTCTGCTTGAAACTTAGTATTTCACTTCGCAGCTTTGTAGTCTTGCCTGAAGGAAGAATCTGATAAGGAACTTCTTAGCCAAGTCATTCCATGAAGTTATGGAGTTCGGTGGCTCAGCCTTCAACAACTTTTTCGCCTCTCCCAACAATGAAAATGGGAAGAGGGACAATCGGATATAATCTGTGGACACGCCGGTGGGGACAAACATGTCACTAATCTCTAAAAAGCTCTGTAAGTGTTGCTGCGGGTCCTCATGTGCCATTCCAGTGAATTGACCACTAGAATGTAGCAGCTGCACCATGTTCTGTTTAAGCTCAAAGTTCCCTCCAGGCTCCGATTTACGGATACTAGAGGTCACATTCGTCGCTAGTGGGATTGCCACTTCGCGAACTGGTCTAGCTGCCATTGCTTCTGATGACAATTGTGCTTGTCCCATGGGTGGTTGTTGTTGTACCTTTTCTTGAAGTCTCTTCAGCTTTTGCTCTATAGCTACTCTCCTTCGCAAATGGATTTGATATTCAGGTTCAAGCAACGGTTCCACAAGCTCTCTATTTTTAGCCAGCTCGGCAGGACAACTTGTCACCTACAAATAATCAGACTAAGACCAAGTTTCTCAACACTTAAGGAAATTCAAAAATCACACAAAAATAGATAAATTATCAAAACTTCGCCGAGTCCCCGGCAACGGCGCCAAAAACTTGACGTGCCCGATTCGCGCGTCCGCAAGTGTACGGGTCGTGCAAGTAATATAGTGGCTCTTTTAGAGAACCGGAATGTCGAACCCACAGAGACTGGACCCATTCCTCTAACTATCCATTTCAAGTGTGATCTTAACTTTCTCAAGTGTTGGTTATAGAAGTTTTCGAGGGAGATTTAATTAAGTCTAGTTTTGGTCGACGAAATATCCTGAATTTCTCTGGGAGCAACATAGAGTTACAACCAGATAATCATGGGATACAACGATTTGTAATGGGTTAAGAATGAAACTATCAATTGTTGTTTCACATAATTAGAATTGAATGTTCATGGTCTTTCGAGCCTCTAAACACAACAAACTAACCTCACTGCATCATTGTGAGCGAGGATGCTAATTTCTAGTTCGTGGGCAATTAATTATGTTGTGGTTTACGTGGAAATGATTAGGGACTTTAGTGTGTCTAACCATTTAACTCAACTTAGCCTCACAACTACTTCTTCGAGTGGTGATGCGATAATCCTAAGTTGGTCTTTAATAACCCCCGTTTTATCAAACAAGCAAGGTGTTAGGTATATTTCTATCCTAATACGAAATTATATCGTGAGATACAAACATGCTCCTCACATTCTCATGTCCTGACCTAGGTAATGCTTTCTCAAGACAATGCCCAAGCTAACATATATGCTTTCATGGTGATCAATTTTAAAAACAACCAACAATCCAGAATGCAAGACGAAAACAACAATCAATAACTTAATTCCAAAACAATTTCATAAAATCACAATCATAATTCATGGCTTCAACCCTAGAAGAAGGGTTCTAGCCATTCATGTCCGTAAAACTACAAGAAACTACAACTAAACTAATATACTTACAAGAATTTGGTAGATGAGAAGGGAATTTGCCAAACCCTAGATGAGTTCTCCCACTTCTCCCTTCACTCCTAGGTAGTTTTCCAGAATAAAATCGTGACAAATTGGATTTAGGAGCTATGGGACCTATTTATAGTAAATGAAAAACATGCCCAATTTAGCCTGTCGTGGAATGGCTCCATGTCACGGAGTGTATCGCGGAGCACTGCCTCCGTGACACAGAGGTAATGCGGAGGCTCTCTGGAAATTGCCTCCAGAAGCCAAAACTGTCGAGTGTCACCGCGCTGCCAACGTGACACGCTGCTCATGCAGTGCGTTGGCCTTGCTCTGTTGTGCAGCTGCCCTGGTGTGGCACGCTACCTGGAGCGCTGGAGCCTTTCCGTGGCATGCTCTTTGCCGACCTTCCCAATTTGCTCCCGACTCCATTCCTCTACTTCACCAACTTATGAATTAGTTCCTCAAAATCATTGAAACCTACAAAAACAAGGACTAATCATGTTGGTTAGCACATATATTCACATTTATATAAAATTACATGAAAATGTATAAAATAAATTAGATAAACAAGACTAAATTAAGTTATAAAGCATCACTCGGACATGCTATTTTTGCCCGAGATCAGTAGGAAGGGCTAAACTTAGGATGATGGGGAAACAATGGGGCATCCCACGATTCGTGCTGAGAAAAGATAGCCCGTTGTTTCAAGTCATTGTTTGTGGGTTGAGAATTCCAATACGTACAACGGACTGAGACCACAACTCATTGGAAGCCACCACGAGTCATGATGAGGCTCGTGGTTAGGGAAGTCAGATTGGTCAAGGAGCTGACAATGGTCGATCCAACAACCCGTTGATTGGAGCAATGACTCGTCCTGACGAGTCGTGGGAAGAACCTGAGGTTTTTCGTAAGGTAGTGGACCCAACGACTCAATACCACAAGTCGTGCTTTCATGGAACGATCCGTTGGATCGGTCATTGGTCCATCCGGAGCAGTTTTCAGGGAAAATTTCATTAAGGGCAATTTCGATTTTCCCATGCTTTGAGACCCTAAACTACGTCATTTTATGTTTTTTTGAGTGTGATAAGGTGGGGTTAAGTACCTAATTGCTATATCCAAGTTTCCATCAATTTCTTTGTTGGTGTTCAAGGAAATTTGAAATCAATCCCAGCTATGCAGGGTTTAGAATGGGTGAATCCTTTCACACCCATGCCCAAATTTTTATTAAATCGTGAATTCTCCTATTAAATTTTAATGGGGTTTTATCCAAATGCATGAACATGTGATTTCTCTTTATGGGTATGATTTAATTGAGTTTTAATTATTGAATTATGAATGATGGGCAGGTTTTATATTATTTTATTTAAAATCATGTTTCAATCATTTTAATCTAAAATGCCCATTTGATGAAGGTTTATGAAAGTTATGATTTATGATGAGTATTCAATATTTTGAGTTTATTGATGATGGAAGAACATGAATTCAAGTTACCCATGTTTATGAGAATATTTTTCAAAGAATTGACTATGTTAAAGTATTGGGCAATGCCCACATGTTGAAGAATGATTTACGATTTATAAAACGAATTACATGATTTATCGATTTATGATGTCGGCCGATGAAAAGGGCCTTTAATTCTTTTCTAAGAATGTTTTAATGGGATCAATGATGATAAATGTTATATTTTGTCCAATGAATCTTAATGTATGACGTTATTGTTTTACATATGAGCCTATATGCATGTTTCTAAGAGCCGTGTCTAGCACCGAGCAGCCCGGCGTTCAAAGGACTACGCCGATGTCTCATAACCACGTGCCATCGTGGGTTTCTAATGATATATTATATTTATAATGATCCCCTCAAATTTGATATCATGCCTAATGCAGGACCCTCATCTGGCAAGCCAAGGTCGCTCTGCCCACTTGAGTGAGATAGTTGGGGCATCATGAAAGGCTCTACCATGATGGTGTCGGTTATGACGAGTCCTCCCATTGTTCCACATGTTTTATTCATTGTTATATTTATGTTATTGTCTCAAGTTATGTTTTGATTAAGTTTACATACTATTGTGATAATGAATGATTTATGAACGATTTGAAAGTCTTGAGCCTTATGTTTACTTATGAAGTTTATGATACAAGAATGATGTCCTTATCCTATGTTTATTTATGATTTTGTTTTACTTTTAAATGTCCGTTTTACTTACCTTGCATTTTTGGTCATTCCACGTACTGACCGCATACTTTCTATGTTGTATCATTTCATGATACAGGGCCCGGATCTCAGGCTCATCCTAATCCTTTGTTCACCTTAGTTCTCACTCTCAGCTATTGGTGATTCCTCATGTTCCGAGGTCCATTTAATAGACTTTCATGTTAGTTATGTTTCAGTATTGGTCGGGTTAGTTGGGGATGTTGTCCCATCAACCCATCTTATGTAGTAGAGGCTTTCAGACAGGATGTAGAACTCAGCTTATGTATATGCCTAGTACTTCTGGTTGTTACACTACGTTTATGTTTCTGCTATGTTTTATGCTAAGTACTACACTTTATTAAATGAGATTAGATGTATGCATGTACCATGGGTCGACTTGGGGTCTCTCGGGGTCCCTTGTCCCATGTCTATGATCCGGGTGTACGTTCGGGTCATGACAAACTTGGTATCAGAGCAATAGGTTTGAAGTGTCCTAGGATGTTTGGAAGCCACATTGAGTAGAGTCTTTTTCATGGGTGTGAAGCATGCCACGCTTATGACGAAGAGGCTACTAGACATTTAGGAAATGTTCCCTTCTTTCATGTTCTATGCCGTGCAATGAAAAGTCCCTTCATTCTTCTAATTCGTGCTATTCGCGATTGCAGAATTATGGCTCCTAGAAGAATGAACAGAAGGAGGAATGGGAATGATGAAGGCCATGGAGGTGGCAATGACCATCGGCATCAGCAAGCCCCACCTGTTCAAGAGTCCCAGGTACTAGAGCCAGCTGCCCACACTGAGTTACAGGCGGCTATTCAGATGTTAGCGCAGGCCCTGACCGCTCAGGTCAACTAGCAGGCTGTTGCGCAGGTCCCACAGATTGGCAATGTAGCGGCGGCTCGAATTAGAGACTTCTTGAGGATGAACCCTCCTGAGTTTACGGGATCAAAGATGGATGAGGATCCACACGAGTTCATTGAAGTGATCTTGAAGATCACTCAGGTTATGGGGGTGACAAATGCGGAATGTGTTGACTTGGCCTCTTATCAACTAAAGAGGTCACTCATATTTGGTACAAGCAATGGAAGGACAGTAGGGCAGCGGCAGCGGGCCCTATCAGTTGGGACGAGTTCCACATGGCTTTTCTCGACAGGTTCTTCCCTCGAGAGATGAGGGAGTTGAAAGCAGCGGAGTTTGTGAACCTCAAGTAGTGAAAGATGATAGTGTTGGAATATTCGCTTGAGTTCACTCGTTTGTCAAAGTATTCCCCAGAGTTAGTGATGGATCAGAGGGAACAGGTGAGCTGATTCGTTCATGGTGTGGCTGGTTACTTAGAAAAAGATTGCAGGACTTCCATGCTTCACCAGGATATGGACTTTCCTAACATAGTGTTGTACACCCAGCAGATGTAGGTGGCTCATGCAAGGGACAGGGAGGCAAAGAGGGCTCGGACGGATAGCCGTGCGTTTTTGCATCAGAGGTCTAACGGTGGATACTATCCACAGTTTCAGCAGAGATCACTAGCCCCTGCACCATCATCATCTAGTGTTCCATCCAGACCCAGGGGTGATCAGAGGAGCAGGGCTTCAAGATTGAGGGATCATAGAGGCACCTAGTTAGAGTATACCTCTCCAACCTGCGGGAAGTGCGGCAAGAGTCATATTGGGGAGTGCCTTCTTGGTTTAGATGTTTGCTATGGGTGTGGTAGATCTGGGCACATGCACCGAGCATGCCCATATGCTAGACAGGGTAATGATAGGGGTTGTGCATAGACCACCAGGACAGCAGCAGCTCCATCCCGTTCCGCTCCGTAGGGAGCATCGACTAGTGGAGGTGGTGGACAGCGCCAACGCCTATTCTATGCCCTTGCCTCATGCCAGGAGCAGGAGACTTCGCCAGACATGGTCACTGGTATGTTGCGTGTCTTTCATATTGATGTTTATGCCTTGCTAGATCCGGGAGCTACCTTGTCTTTTGTGACTCCTTACATTTCTAGTAGCCTTGGAGTTAGTCCCTAGACCTTGTCAGAACTGTTTTCAGTTTCAACCCCTGTCGGTGATTCAGTCATAGCTAGACGAGTATATAGAGAATGTGCGGTCACTGTGTTACATAAGGTTACCTCTACAGACCTTGCAGAGTTATCCATGACTTACTTTGACGTTATTCTTGGCATGGATGGGTTGTTTTCATGTTATGCTTCGATTAATTGTAGGACCCATATGGTGGAATTTCATTTTCTAGGTGAGTCAGTTTTGGAGTGGAAGGGTAGTTCGGCGGTACCAGCAGGTCGATTTATTCCCTATCTTAAGGTTAAAAAGATGATTTCTAAGGGATGCATGTATCATCTAGTTAAGGTTAGGGATGTTAAGTCCAAGACCCCGACAATTCAATCAGTTCCAGTGGTGTGTGAGTATCCGAATGTTTTTCCCAACGATTTGCCAGGTGTTCCTCTTGAGAGGAAAATCGAATTCGGCATTGATCTCTTACCCGATACGCAGCCTATCTCTATTCCTCCCTACAGGATGGCTCCAGCCGAGCTAAAGGAATTGTAGGATCAGTTAAAGGATCTGCCAGATAAGGGATTCATTAGACCGAGCCAGTCTCCATGGGCTGAACCAGTTCTATTTGTTCGAAAGAAGGACGGTTCCCTTCACATATGTATTGACTATCGACAGTTGAATAAGGTTACCGTCAAGAACAAGTACCCCTTACCCAGGATCAATGATTTATTTGACCAGCTCCAGGGTGCAAAGTGCTTCTCCAAGATTGATCTTAGGTCCGGGTATCACCAGCTCAGGGTTTGGGAGAGTGACATCCCGAAGACTACTTTCAGGACTCGGTATGGTCACTACGAATTTGTTGTTATGTCTTTCGGACTAACCAATGCCCCTGCAGCTTTTACGGATCTAATGAACAGGGTGTTCAAGCAATATTTGGACATGTTCATGATTGTGTTCATTGATGACATCCTTATATACTCCCGAAGTGAGGAGGAGCATGCCACTCATTTGAGAATAGTGCTGCAAACCCTCAAGGATCATCAGTTGTATGCAAAGTTTAGCAAGTGTGAATTTTGGCTAGACTCGGTGGCATTTCTAGGTCATGTGGTATCAAGCGATGGCATAAGGGTAGATTCCCAAAAGATTAATGTGGTGAAGAATCGGCCCAGACCGATAAATCCTTCAAAAATTCAGAGTTTCTTGGGCTTGGCAGGCTACTACGGAAGATTCTCTAAGGGCTTTTCATCTATTGTAGCCCCATTAACCGGGTTGACTTAGAAAAAGGTGAAGTTCCAATGGTCGGATGCTTGTGAGAAAAACTTCCAACAGTTGAAGACCCGACTCACTTCAGCACCAGTGTTGACTCTACCCGAGGGTATTGATGGCTTTGTAGTGTATTGTGATACTTCTAGAGTCGGACTGGGATGTGTGTTGATGTAGCATGCGAAGGTAATAGCATATGCCTCGAGACAACTAAAAGTTCATGGAAAGAATTATCCAACCCATGATCGTGAGTTGGCTGCAGTGGTGTTTGCATCGAAGATATGGTGCCATTACTTGTATGGGGTCCACGTGGATGTATTTACGGATCACAAGATCTTGCAATATGTGTTCACACAGAAAAATCTAAATCTTCGACAAAGGAGGTGGTTGGAGTTACTAAAGGACTACGGCATGAGTGTCCTCTACCACCCGGGCAAGGCTAATGTGGTTGCGGATGCACTTAGTAGGCTCTCTATGGAAAATGTGTCCCATGTGGATGGGGGAAATAAGGAGTTGGTGAAGGATGTCCACTGACTTGCAAGATTGGGGGTTAGATTGATCGACTCGACTAATGTCGGTGTTATTGTGCAGAATGGGTCAAAATCGTCCTTAGTGGTCGATGTCAAATCTAAGCAAGAAGAGGATCCAACTTTGAGGAAGCTGAAGGAAGCAGTGCGGAGTCAAAAGGTGGTGGTTTTCTCCAAAGGGGGAGATGGTGTTCTACGATATCAGGGTTAGCTATGTGTCCCGGACGTTGATAACTTAAGGGTTCGGATATTGCACGAGGCACATGGTACCAGATATTCCATCCATCTGGGATCTATGAAGATGTATCGGGACTTGCAGGAAATCTATTACAGGGATGGTATGAAGAGGGATATTGCAGAGTTCGTAGCCAAATGTCCAAACTGTCAGCAAATGAAGGTAGAGCATCAAAGTCCGGGAGGTGTACTTCAGGATATCAGCATCCCCACTTGGAAGTGGGAAGAAATTAACATGGATTTCATCACAGGTCTACCTCTCGCCAGCAATACGACTCCATTTGGGTGGTGGTGGACAGGTTAACCAAGGCTGCACACTTCTTACCGGTCAAAACTACAGATTCAGCGGATGATTATGCCAAATTATATATTGGGGAGTTGGTTAAACTTTATGGAGTGCCCTTGTCTATTATTTCAGACCGAGGTACTCAATTTACTTCCCAGTTCTGGCGGTCTTTTCAAAAGGGACTTAGGACTCACGTTAAGCTCAGTACAGCCTTCCACCCGCAAATAGATGGCTAGGAAGAATGAACCATATAGACCCTCAAGGATATGTTAAGGGCATGTGTTATGGATTTCAAAGGTAGTTGGGATGATCATTTGCCCTTGATCGAGTTCACCTATAATAACAGTTATCACTCTAGTATTTAGACGGCACCGTTCGAGGCTCTTTATGGGCGAAGGTGTAGATCGCCCATCGGATGGTTTGAGGTTGGTGAGGCGGCCATGATAGGACCTGATTAGGTTCATGAAGCCATGGTAAAGGTTTAGTTGATAAGGGACCAGTTGAAAACCGCTCAGAGTCGCCAGAAATCATATGTTGATGTGAAGAGAAGGGATCTGGAGTTTGATGTGGACGAATGGGTATTTCTAAAGGTATCTCCCATGAAGGGAGTCACGCAATTCAGAAAGAAAGGGAAACTCAGTCCCCTCTATGTTGGTCCCTATTGGGTTGTGAGAAGAGTTGGTAAGGTGGCATATGAGTTGGACTTGCCATCAGAGTTATCTTTAGTTCATCCCGTCTTTCATGTATCGCTTTTGAAAAAGTGTTTGGGTGATCCAACCTTGGTAGTCCCGGTAGACAACATTGCAGTAAAAGACAGCCTCAGTTATGAAGAAATTCCCATTGAAATCTTGGATCGTCTGGTTCGGAAGTTGAGAAACAAAGAAGTAGCTTCAGTTAAGGTTTTATGGAGAAATCAGCATGTTGAGGGAGCTACGTGGGAAGCCGAATCGGATATGATGGCTAGATATCCACATTTGTTCTCTACCGGCTCAGTTCCGACTTGAGGTATCAGTTTTTTCCCTATGACTCTATCTAGTTTTCATGTTCAATTCATGTATACAAGTTTCTTTTATGTGTATGGATGTGTATTTGAAATATTAGATCAGTTCAACCATGTGGTTTTATTCGGAGGTAGTCATTCCGTGAAAATTTCAATTAAAATGATCAATATATGGCTATGATAAATTGTATGTTTCTGTTTGCTGCTTGTTTCCTACATTTGAGGAAAAATGTTTCCAAGGGGGAGATATTGTAATACCCCGGGGAGGCCTAAGAATAGACCCGGGAATAGAATTTGAAGAGTGCAAAAAACTGGCAAAAATATCAGAGGATAGGCAACTCAACGACTCGTGATTGGATACCACGAGTCTTCAAAAGAAGTCATGGTATGGGGGTTTAGGGAAGCAGCGGTGACAGCAGAAGGTGTAAAGACTCATTGTCAGTAACAACGAGTCGTTGTTAGCGGTCGTAGGAAGGCATGAACTTAGGCTGATGGGGAAACAACGGGGTATCCCACGATTCATGGTGAGAAGAGATGGCCCATTGTTTCAAGTCATTGTTTGTGGGTTGAGAATTCCAGTACGTACAAAGGACTGAGACTATGACTCATTGGAAGCCACCACGAGTCATGGTGAGGCTCATGGTTAGGGAAGTCAGATTGGTCAAGGAGTTGACGACGGTCGATCCAAGACCCATTGATTGAAGCAATGACTCGTCCTGACGAGTCGTGGGAAGAACCGGAGGTTTGTCATAATGCAGTGGACCCAACGACTCAATACCACGAATGGTATTCATAGACAAAAGCATAAACTAATACTTACAACAATGATTGGAAGAAAACTCACTTGATTATTGCAAAAATAAGGAAGAACAATTCAACAAGTATCCCAATGTATTTTGTAAAATAAAACATCTAACTCCCAATTGTCTAAAACTTGGCTCCAGAGCATTCTCTTCTAAGTGTTTTAAGACTTGTCCTAAAATTTGCTCCCTATTACAAAGAAATAAAGGGTTTTATAACAGTAGATTTATTCCTTCTTTGTTCCTTCATGGATTTGTTTTGAGATTTGCAGCTTTTGTTCCTAGTAGAATTGGGATTTGACTTTTCTGGACGTCCAAACTTGTTTGTGCCTTGTGCTGCCCATAGCACTGACATGCCGGTGCGGCGTGCCTCTGGTTGCACTGAAATGGCTGTGCGACGCGCCTCTGGTTCCACTGAAATGGTTGTGCAGCATGCAGGCCATAGCACAACTATGCCTTTGCGCTGCCAACTTCTATATATTCATCTCATCCACCTCGTTTTGCCATTCTTGCACTTTTAAGCCTCAAACAAGTGCAAAATCATCACTTTAAGCCCTAAAAGCATCGAATCATCTGTGTTAGCTCTTTTTAACAAATATATCATAAAACACATGCAAACACACATAATTTATTCTCAAAATATAGTAAAGTTTGGGTAAAGTATGGCTAAGAGGTGCGTATATACGCCCTTCATCACCACTCCAGCATTCAAATGGCTTTTTTTGAGGCTCTTTATGGGCAGAGCTATATATCACCTATGTAATACCCCGGGGAGGCCTAAGAATAGACCCAGGAGTTGAATTTGAAGAGTGCAGAAAACTGGCAAAAATATCACAGGACAGGCGACTCAATGACTCGTGGTTGGATACCACGAGTCATCAGAAGCAGTCGTGGTATAGGATTTCAGGGAAGCAGCGGTGACAAGGATGGTGTAAAGAATCGTTTCTAGTAACAACAAGTCGTTGTTAGCGGTCGTAGGAAGGGCTGAACTTAGGTTGATGGGGAAAGAACGGGGCATCCCCCGATTTGTGGTGAGAAGAGACGGCCCGTGTTTCAAGTCTTTTTTTGTGGGCTGAGAATTCTAGTACGTATAACGGACTGAGACCATGACTTGTTGGAAGCTACCACAAGTCGTGGTGAGGCTTGTGGTTAGTGAAGTCAGATTGGTCAAGGAGTTGAGGACGATGGATCCAATGACCCGTTGATTGAAGAAATGACTCGTCCTGATAAGTCGTGGGAAGAACCTGAAGTTTGTCGTGAGGAAGTGGACCCAACGATTTGATACCACGAGTCGTGGTATCGTGCAACGATCCGTTGGATCGGTCGTTGGTCCGTCCAAAGTAGTTTTCAGGGGATTTTCCATGCTTTGAGACCCTAAACTACGTCATTTTGTGTTTTTCTGAGTGTGAATAAGATGGGTTAAGTCCCTAATTGCTACCCATTCCCATGCAAGAGCTTTTAGAGAGGTTTCAGGGAGATTCAAGGTCTTCTTCTCCAAGTTTCCATCAATTTCTTAATGGGTGTTCAAGGAACTTTGAAATCAGTCCATTCCTAGGTATGCAGGGTTTAGAATGGGTGAATCCCTTCACACCCATGCCCAAATTTCGATTAAATCATGAATTCTCCTATTAAAGATTTATGGGGTTTTATCCAAATGCATGAAAATGTGATTTCTCTTTATGGTTATGACATAATTGAGTTTTAATTATTGAATTATGAATTATGGGCAGGTTTTATATTTATTTGAAGTAATGTTTCAATCTTTTCAAATCTAAAATGCCCATTTGATGAAGGTTTATGAAAGTTATGATTTATGATGTGTATTCAATATTTTGAGTTTATTAATGATGGAAGAGCATGAATTCAATTTACCTATGTTTATTTGCATATTTTTCAAAGAATTGAGTATGTTAAAGTATTGGGCAATTCCCACATGTTGAAGAATGATTTACGATTTATGAAACGAGTACATGATTTATCGATTTATGATGTCAGCCGATTAAAAGGGCCTTTGTTTCTTGGATAATCATGTTTTAAGGGGATACATGATGATAAATGTTATATTTTATCCAATGAATATTAATGCATAATGTTATTGTTTTACGTATGAGACTATATGCATGTTTTTTGGAGTCGTGTCTAGCACCGAGCAGCCCGGCATTCAATGGACTACGCCGGTGTCTCATAACGATGTGCCAATGTGGGTTTCTAGTGATATATTGTATTTATAATAATCCCCTCAAATGTCATATCAAGCCTAATGCACGACCCTCATCTGGCAAGCCAGGGTCGGCTCTGCCCTCTTAAGTGAGATAGTTGGGGCACCATGAAAGGCTCTACCATGATGGTGTCGATTATGACGAGTACTCCCATTGTTCCACATGTTTTATGCATTTTTATATTTATGTTATTGGCTCAAGTTATGTTTTGATTAAGGTTACAGACGATTATGATAATGAATGATTTATGAACGATTTAAAAGTCTTGAACCTTATTTTTACTTACGACGTTTATGATAGAAGCATGTTGTCCTTCTCCTATGTTTATTTATGAGTTTATTTTACTTTTAAATGTCTGTTTTACTTACCTTTCATACTCAGTACATTCCACGTACTGACCACATACTTCCTATGTTGTATGGTTTCATGATTGAAGGCCCAGATCTCAGGCTCATCCTCATCCTTAGTTCACCTCAGTTCTCACTCTCAGCTATTGGTGAGTGATCATGTTTCGAGGGCCGTTTGACAGACTTTCATGTTATTTATTTTTCAGTATTAGTCGGGTTAGTTGGGGATGTTGTCCCATCAACCCATCTTACGTAGTAGAGGCTTTCAGACAGGATGTAGAACTCAGCTTATGTACATGCCCAGTACTTCCGGCTGTTATGCTACGTTTACATTTCTGCTATGTTTTATGCTAAGTATTGCACTTTATAAATGAGATTAGATGTATGCATGTGTCAAGGGTCGACTTGGGGTCTCTCGGGGTCCCTTGTCCCGTGTCTAAGGTTCGGGTGTATTACGGGTCGTGATAACTTATTGTTTAGTTTGAGGTAGGTGAGGCTACATTGATAGGGCCATATTCTATTCTTGAGGCCATGGAGAAGGTTCAGCTTATTAGGGAAAGGCTAAAGACAACTCAGAGTCGTCAGCAATCTTATTCGGATGTTATACGAAGAGAGCTTGAGTTTAAGGTTGATGATTGGGTGTTTCTAAAGGAATCTCACATGAAGGGAGTGATGAGATTTGGAAATAAAGGGAAGCTTAGTCTCTGATATGTTGGTCCTTATAGGATTCTGAGATGAGTTGGCAAGGTTGCATAAGAGTTGGAGGTACCAGTGGAGTTGGTTTCGGTACATCCAATTTTCCATGTATCTCTATTGAAGAAGTGCATTGGTGACCCGACCTTAGTTGTTCTAGTGGAGAGCATAAGTGTGAAGGATAGCCTTACCTATGAGGAGGTCCAGATTGAGATGCTTGATATTCAGGTTCATAAGTTGAGGGACAAGGAAGTAGCTTCAGTGAAAGTTTTGTGGAGGAAACAACTTGTGAGGGAGATACATGGGAAGCCCAAGCAAATATGATGGCTAGATACCCACATTTTTTCCCTTCCAGCTCAGTTCCAGCATGAGGTATCAGTTTCCTCCTTAGTACTATATTCAGTTTCATGTCAACTTCATATATCTAAGTTCCTTTCATGTCATAGCATCTATATATGATTTATGAATTCAGTTCGGAGTCAGTCACTCCGTCAGTTTTTAGCTTCAGTTGTTCAGCTTTGGGATTGCAATTCTTTCCCCAACCTTTCAGTATGCTTATTCCAAATTCAAGGACGAATGTTCCCAAGGGAGAGATAATGTAACACCCCAAAAGTCCCTAATACCAGACCCGAGGGTGGAAGCGGAGAAAGTAGGAAAATTTGCACCAGGTCACAGAATGACTCATCAGGTGACCCATTAAGTCACTTGACGGGTCGTTAAGTGACCCATTTTGTGGATACCTGAGTTAAATGATATGTTCTTGCTAGAGGTGGTAACGGATGAGTAACGAGTCGCCATGCCACCTCACAATTTGTTAAGACACCCGTTAAGTGCCCAGTGATGAAGAAGGTGTTATTTTTCTCGAAGGTAATAATGGGTCAGGTGATGAGTTTTCAAGACTCCTTATGAGTCACTGTACAACCAGTCAGATGTGCAATGGTGGGTTATGGTTGATCTTCCAGTGTTCACCAGGGATTGAGGGAACGAGTCATCATGTCCCTAACAATCTATTAAGTAGCCCGTGAGGTGAGAAAGAGTAGTGAATGGAAGATTCTAGTGGTGGCAACGAGTCCCAACCACGAGTCATCCAAGTGACCCAACGGCTCATTAGGTCACTCGTGGTAACTGGCCATGTCTAATTTACTGTCGAATCTCTAAGTGTGTTTTCATAATTCCTAAGTTTCTAACTTCATATTGCCGTCGTTTTAAGCCCTGAAAGGAGTGCTTTAATAGGGTTTAGCCCATTCTATGTCATTGGATTTCCATGCATGCAAGTTATTGAGAACCCTCTTCAAGATCAAGCTAGAACTCTCTCAATTTCTTCCCCAATTCTCTTGGGCTTTCAAGGCTAGTTTGAGGATCAGTTTGCCCAGGTATGTAGGCTTATGAATAAGGGTTTCCGTCCACCCTCATGATCAAATTTCTCCTCAAATTCATGAATCCAAGTCTTAAATCAACTGCAGTGATATCTTGGTGTTTTAACCCAGTATTTGTGAAATTCTCTATGATATGTTTATAGGTCTAATTCTCTCATGAGCTAAAGTATGTTTTAAGTCTAATGGGCATATTTTATACACAATTTGATTATAAATTTGTGATTTCAAGTTATTACTAATTATGCCTATTATGTAAGTTTTATGAAAAGTCAAGCTTATGATTCATGATTTCAAGTATGATGAGATATCTCGCATGAATGAATGTTTATGAACTCTCCACTTATGAATCAATGATTATGATTTATAAACTCTATTTCAAATATGAATGATCTTATGATTTCGGCAAGCCCACAGAAGTTATGTGTGTTTCATGATTTAGCCAAGGCTAATAAAATCAGTTTAACATATGTTTTGGAGTGAAGACTACCAATGCAGCTTATGATATATTTTGGAGTCAAGACTCCCTATGTTTAGATTCAAGATATTTTTGAGTTTAGTTATAATTATATGAGCAATATACATGTTTTGGGAGTAGTGTTTAGCATCGAGTAGGCCAGGGGTTCCGAGGTTCCCAGTCTTAGAACTACACACCAACTTATGTATCTATTTGGGACCTCCCAAAAGAGTGTTTCCCCCGCCCCAGGGCACACCGTGATATCACACCTTATTCTTCCTTCACCCTTGCCAGGGTTTAGGATGGCTCTCCTCCATGTGGAAAATACGTTGGATGATCATGCATTTATACATGGTGGTTGTCGGTTATGACGAGTCTCCCATTGTTCCTCATGGTTTCAGTTACTCATGTTCATGATTTATGATGTTACGTTTTATAGAAGATCCAAGACAATGATTAGTTTATGAGCTTTTACTTACGATTTCAGCTATGACAAATCATATATTTCTATTTCTAAATTTTGGGTCACTATGCTCAGTTATGATAACTAGCTTATGACTATGTATGTATCAAATATAGTTTTCAACATGCAATCCCTACTCTCAAGATCTAATGATTTATATTATCTGCATGATTTCAGTTATCATTTACTAAGCATGTTTTTACTTACCTTGCATACTGAGTACATTCAAAGTAATGGCTGCATACTTTATGCTATATCATTTTATGATATAGGTTCAAGTGATGCAGCTCAGTCTCACCAATACCTCACTTTCCCTATCAGCTCTGTTTAGCCATTTCTTGGTTGAGTCCTCATTATTCGAGGGTGTCTATTATTTTAGTTTTGTATTGTTAGTTTGTTGCAGTCTTAGAGATAGCTGGGGGCTTATCCCAACATCTCATTAGATCGTAGAGGCTTATCATACATAGACTAGTATGTTCAGCTTTAAGACTTAGTATTATGATGTTATCGTTGATGTACGTTTTATGTTACTCAAACTTTCGATTATTCATGTTTAAGTTTTAAGTTTACGCTTCATTATATGCTCTTGGGTTGCTATACACATGACATGGGTCAACTTGGAGCTATTTGTGTGTTATACTCCGAAAGCCCAAAGATCAGACCTGGGAGTTGAAACGGAGAAAATAGGATTTTCTGCACCAGTTCCCAAAACGGGTCGGCATATGACCCGTCAGGTTACCACAAGTCATTAAGTGACTCGTGGTGAGGGGTGTTGACTCACCTGGAAAATTCAGAGTTGGGGTCACCACGGGTGTGACCATAAGTCATGGTCAGCTCCACGAGTCGTCAGGTCACCCGTGGTCAAGGACAATTGGAAGGAGAAGGTTGAAGTGGTACTATACCCTACGCTTTGACACCATGAGTCATGGTCAGACACCACGATTTTTTTGGTCATCATGGTCAGCTTTTGGATGAACGACTCAAGGTTTTGGCAGTGGAGGTAACGAGTGGTGACCACAAGCCATGGTCACCGGTAATGGGTCGTTGGGTCCCTCATGGGGACCCCTTGGGGAAAAGTGGCAGTGCACACGATGATTGCAGCCATGAGTCGTGGCCTTGACGATGACTCATCCAGTCCCTCGTGGGGACTGGCAGTTAGTTATTTTCTTTGAATTTAGTAAGGGCTTATCCATAATTCCTATGATCCTAAGGCCTAAACTATGTTGTTTTAAGCTATGAATAGTGAGTACTAAGAGGTTCAACTTCATTCTAGACTATTCCTACTCATGCATGCAAACTTAGAGAGCTAAAGAGGTGATCGAGCTTAATCCCTTCAAGTTTTTCTTCAATTTTTCATTGTGCAAAAAGGGAGTGGTGAAATCAGTCCATCTCAGTTATGTAGGGTTCTTGAATGGGTGAATTCGTTCACACCCATGCCCAATCCCCTCTCTAATTCATGAAAACACATATGTTGATCCAATAGGGTTTTAACCCAATGTAAGAATTGTCCTAATTTTCTACATGGGTATGATCCATGTATATTTCTACTATTGAATTATAATTCATGGGAAAGTCTTATATTGTTGTCAATTATAATCATGTTTTTAAGCTTTATAAATTAAAATTCCCATCCATGAAAAGTTCATGAAAGTTGAGATTTATGATGAATGTTCAAGTATGATGAGATATTATTGATGGAAAGTATATTTTCAAGTTACCCATGTCTATGATCATGTTTTCAGGTGAATTAAGTATTTTTCAAGCATGTTTAAGTATTGGGCAATCCCATATGTTCAACTATGATTATGATTTCAAGTTGATTAGCTTACCACATGGTTTTGGAGTCAAGACTCCCAATTATATTCAGCTTGTGGTATGGTTTGAGCCAAGACTCCTTATGTATGATTTCAGATTTTATATGTATATGATTATTCAGCTTCTTCAATAGATGATTGTAAGCTTCGTTGAAAAATTATGGAGAGCATATGCATGTTTTTAGGAGTATTGTCTAGCACCGAGTAGGCCAAGGGTCAGTCAACCCTATGCCTCAGAACTATGCACCAACGTAGGTATGATCATATATACTTTGGGATCTCCCTTGTGAGTTATCCCCTTCCCCGAATGAGCCTTGAGCTTGATATCAATATCATGGTAGTGTCCTTAGCCCTGGAAAGGCTTTGAACGGCTCTGCCCACTTGAGTATGATTGTTGGGACCATGTAAGCTCTATCGCGGTAATGTCGGTTATATGACGAGTCTCCCATTATTCCTCATGATTTCATCTATGCATGCTTATCATTCATGATATATATATATATATATATATATATGCTCTATATCAGGTTTGACCAAATGTTCAGTTATACTTATGATTACCGGATTTCAGCTTTGGGTCAGTCGATTCAGTTATTATGTTATGTTATATTCAGATTATGATTTCAAAAAATAGCATGCAAGCCCTACTCTCAGATTCTTATCTTGATTATGTTTTATATTATGCATGTTTTAAATGATTTTACTTATTTAAGCGGTTTTATGTTATACTACGGAAGCCCAAAGATCAAACTGGGGAGTTGAAACGGAAAAACTTAAAACTGGCATCAATACACAAAAAGGGTCGTGAAATGACCATTGGGAGTAGACCAAAATTCGTGATGTGACTTGTGGTGAGTCTTAGAATATGATATTAGAATTTGGGAATTTGGATCCCCACGGACGTGACCACCAGTCATAGTCAGGCCCTACAACTCATTAGGTCAGCCGTGGGAAGTGGTGATTGAGAAAGGAAAAGAAGAAGGCAGTGCACATGACGAGTGGTGACCACGAGTCGTGGTCACCAGTAACGATTCATTTAGTCACCCATGAAGATCCCAGATGAATTAATAAGCAGTGTACTTGACGGATGATGCCACAAGCCGTGGCCAGTGGTGACGAGTCATCATGTCCCTCGTGGGGACTCACTGCAGTTATTTTCTAAGAATTTAGTAAGGACTTTTCCATAATTCCTAAGGTCCTAAGGCATAAACTACGTCGTTTTAAGTTATGAATGATGTCTTTTAAGAGGGTTAAGTTCATTTTAGGCCATTTTCTTTCATGCATGCAAAGATAGATGGTTAGAGGGGGTGATCATGCCTGTTCTTCTTCAAATTCTCTTCAATTCTTCTTGGGCATTCCAGGAAATGTAAAAATCAACTATAATTAGGTATGTAGGGTTATGAATAGGTGAATCCTTTCACACCCATGCTCAATCCCTCTCTAAATTATGAATTTCCTATGTCAAATCTATGGGGTTTTAACCCAATGCAAGAAATTCCTAATTTCGCTACATGGGTATAATTCAAATATGTTTCTACTATTGAGTTATGATTCATGGAAATTTTTTGTATTATTTTCACTTAAATCATGTTTCATGTTTTATGAATTAAAAAGCCCAGTGATGAGAAGTTCATGAAAGATGAGATTTATGATGAATGTATGATTATGATGAGATATTATGATGAAACGCATGTTTTCAAGCTATCCATGTTTATAATCATGTTTTCGATATGACTTGAGTATTTTCAAGCATGTGAAAGTGTTGGGCAATGCCCACATGTTCAAGTATGATTTATGATTTCTCGAATTAAGCTTACCACATGGTTTTGGAGCGAAGACTCCCAATTATCTTTTAGCTTGTGGTATGGTTTGAGTTAAAGCTTCTCATATGCATGATTTCAGATTTGAGATGTATTTTATTATTGATCTTCGTCAATTAACGATGGTAAGCTTCGTTGAAAAATGATGGAGAGCATATGCATGTTTTTGGGAGTAGTGTCTAGCACCGAGTAGGCTAAGGGTCGATCACCCATGCCTCAGAACTATGTGCTAACATAGGTTTATATTTATATATGTATTACTTTGGGACCTCCCTTGTGATTTATCCCCTGCCCAATTGGGCCACGAGCTTGATATCAATATCATGGTATCGTCCCTAGCCCTAATAAGGCTTTGGATGGCTCTACCCACTTGAGGGTGATAGTTGAGACCACATAAGCTCTATCATGGTATGTCGGTCAAAAGATAAGTCTCCCATTGTTCCTCTTGATTTCAATTATGCATGTTCATTATTCATGAGATTTATACATCTATATATGTTCTAAAGTAGGTTTGACTCAATGATCAGTTTTACTCATTACTATCAGATTTCAGTTTTGTGTCAATCAGTTCAGTTATGATATTATGTTATGTTATGATGAAATCATGATTTCAGAAAGAATGCATGCAATCCCCATTCTCATATTTGTATTGTTTATGTTTTACATTATGCATGTTTTAAAATGACTTTACTTATTTAAGCGGTTTTACTTACCTTGCATACTCTGTACATTCCACGTACAGACCACATACTCTATGCTGTATTGTTTCATGATACAGGACCCGACACTCAGACTCAGCCCCATTCATAGACAGTCTTCAAAGCTAGCATCTTACGTTTGATGGTGAGTCCTCATCTCCCGAGGACCATGCTTATTCCAATTTCTCTATGTAGTTTCAGTTTTCAGTTTATTCAAGTTAGTCTGGATCTTGTCCCATCAACTTTAGATTGTGTATTCTGATGTTATTTTTATTTTAGACTTCCTCAAAGATTATTATGTTGACACTTCAGTGTTAGTAATCGAGTTAATTAGATGTATGTTCATGTCATGGGTCGATTTGGAGTCTCTCGGGGCTCCTTGTCCCATGTTGCGATCCGGGCCTCCGTCCGGGTCGTGACAAACTTTGTATTAGAGCTATAGGTTTGAAGTGTCCTAGGGTGTCTGAAATCTGCGTTGAGTAGAGTCTTTTTCATGCGTGTAAAGTGCACCACACTTACGAGGAAGAGGCTACGAGACATTTAGGAAAAGTTCCATTCTTTCATGATCTATGTCGTGCGATGAAATGTCTCCCTATCCTTCTAATTCATGTTATTCACCTTGCAGAATCATGGCTCCCTATAGATTAAATGGTAGGAGGAATGGAAATGGAAATGGCCACGAGGATGGCAACGGAAACAGGCACCAGCAAGCCCCTCCTGTCTAGGAGCACCAGGCACTGAAGCCGGATGCCCATGCTGAATTTATGGCAGCTATTCAGATACTCGCACAGGCCTTGACCGCTAAGTTCAATCAATAGGCAGTTGCGCATGTCCCACAAAATGGAAATGCAGCGGCAGCTTGAGTCAGGAATTTCTTGAGAATGAACCCACCAGAGTTCCTCGGGTCAAAAGTAGATGAGGACCCGCATGAGTTTATTGATGAGATTGTGAGGATCACCCAAGTCATGGGGGTGAATGGAGTTGAGTGTGTAGAGTTGGCCTCATATCAGCTAAAAGGGGTCGCATACATATGGTTTCAACAATGTAAGGATAACAGGGGCCGTCGGAGCAGGTCTTGTCAATTAGGAGAAGTTCTGATTGCGTTCCTAGATCAGTTCTTCCCTCGCGAGATGAGGGAGACGAAGGCAACCGAGTTCATGAATCTTAAGCAAGGGAGAATGATAATGTAGGAGTATGCCCTTGAGTTCATGTGCCTATCAAAGTATGCCCCAGAGTTAGTAGCTGACCCGAGGGCGCGGGTGAGCAGATTTTTTCATGGTGTGGCGGGCTATTTGGACAAGGATTGTAGGACTGCTATGCTCCACCGGGACATGGACTTCCTGCAGATAGTCTTGTATGCCCAGCAGATGGAGGCAGTGCATATGAGAGAGAGGGAGGCCAAGAGGGCTAGGACTGATAGTCACAGATTCTCATAACCGAGTTTAGGTGGTGGGCACCGACAACAGACCCAGCAGAGATCTTTAGCCCCAGCATATTTAGCATTGAGTGTGCCATCCAGTCCTAGGCATGATCAGAGGGGCGAGCATAAGGCTCGATGTGTCAGAGCAGCAGACCCGTAGATTCTAGATCCTAGTTTGCAGCAGGTATGGTCAGGGGCACATAGGGCAATGCTTGGCAGGTTCGGGTCCTTGCTTCGAGTGTGTGAAGCCCGGGCATATGCTCAGAGACTTCCCAGTAGCGGGATAGGGCCATGATAGGGGCCGAGACCCATCTTCTAGTTTAGCAGCTCCAGCAGCACATCCCGCACAGCAGAGTGCTTCGACTAGTTCAACTGGCAGTCAGCGCCAGAATAGATTTTATGCCTAAGCATCCTGCCAGGAGCAGGAGGACTCCCCAGATGTATTCACTGGTATGTTATGAGTTTTTCATCTTGATGTTTATGGTTTGTTAGATCTGGGGGCTACCTTGTCTTTTGTGACACCTTATACGCCAGTAGCTTCTGAGTCAGGCTCTAAGTCTTGTCAGAACCCTTTTCAGTCTCTACTCCAGTAGGTGATTCAGTTGTAGCTAAATGGGTGTATAGAGGTTTCCCAATCACAGTCCTTCGGAAAGTCACCTCAGTGGATTTGATAGAGTTAGCCATGACTGATTTTGATGTTATCCTCAGCTTGGATTGGCTATTTGCATGTCATGCCTCAGTTAATTGTAGAACCCGGGCAGTAGAGTTCAGATTTCTGGATGAACTAGTCTTAGTGTGGAAGGGTAGTTCAGATGTTCCTGTAGGTTGTTTTGTTTCCTACCTTAAGGCTAGAAAGATGATTTTCAAAGGTTGTGTGTACCATCTAGTTAGGGTTAAGGATGCGAAGTCCGAGACCCCGATTATCTAGACAGTTCCAGTAGTATGTGAGTACCAGAAGTGTTCCCTAATGACTTACTAGGTGTACTTCCCGAGAGGGAAATTGATTTTGGTATTTCCCTTCTTCCCCACACGTAGCCTATATCTATTCCTCCCTACAGAATGGCTCTAGCCAAGCTAAAGCAGTTGAAAGAACAGTTGAAGGACCTGTTAGATAAAGGTTTCATTACATCGAGCAAGTCCCCATAGGGTGCACCAGTCCTCTTTGTCTGAAAGAAAGATAGTTCTATTCATATGTGCATTGATTATCGGCAATTAAACAAAGTCACCATCAAGAACATGTATCCTCTACCCAATATTGATGATTTATTTGACCAGCTTCAAGGTGCCAAATGCTTTTTGAAGATAGATCTCAGATCTGGGTACCATCAGCTCAGAGTTCGGGAGAGTGATATCCTGAAGACAGCTTTCATGACCCGATATAGTCATTATGAGTTTATTGTTATGACTTTTGGACTAACAAATGAACCTGCAGCATTTATGGACTTGATGAACAGGGTGTTCAAGCCATACCTGGATATGTTCGTGATGTGTTTATTGATGACATCCTGATATACTCTCGGAGCGAGGAGCATGCCGCTCATTTGAGAGTAGTGTTGCAGACTCTCAAGGATCACCAATTATATGCCAAATTCAGCAAGTGTGAGTTTTGGATAAACTCAGTGGCGTTTTTGGGCCATATGGTATCAAGCGAAGGCATAAAGGTGGATTCTCAGAAAATAGAAGCGGTGAAGAATTAGCCTTGATCGGTGAGTCCTTCAGATATTCAAAGCTTCTTAGGTTTATCTGGCTACTATCGAAGATTCGTGGAAGGTTTCTCATTGATTACAGCACCTTTGACCAAATTGACTCAGAATAAGGTGAAATTCCAATGGTCGGAGGCTTGGGAGAAGAGCTTCCAAGAGTTGAAAACTTGACTTACTTCAGTACCTGTGTTAACCTTACCCGAGGGTACTGATGGGTTGCTGGTGTATTATCATTCTTCAAGGATCGTACTTGGGTGTGTATTGATGCGGCACGGTAAAGTTATAGCATATGCCTCCAGACAGCTAAAGGTTCATGAGAAGAATTACCCGACCCATGATCTTGAGTTGGCCGCATGGTATTTGCCTTGAAGATTTGGAGACATTATTTGTACAGGGTTCATTTGGATGTGTTTGCGGATCATAAGAGTTTACAATATGTGTTTACACAGAAGGATCTCAATCTTTTAAAAAGGAAGTGGTTGGAGCTACTCAAGGACTATGATATGAGTGCGCTTTATCATCCGGGTAAGGCCAATGTAGTGCAGACGCACTTAGTAGACTCTCTATGGAGAGTGTGTCTCATGTGAGTGAGGGGAAGAAGGAGCTAGTGAAGGATGTGCATCGACTCGCAAGGTTGGGAATTAGGTTGGTTGACTCGACCGATGGCGGTGTTGTTGTTCAAAACGAATCAGAATCTTTATTGGTGACTGATGTAAAATCTAGACAAGATGAAGACCCTAGTTTGGTAAAGTTGAAGGAAGCGGTTCAAAATCAAAAGGTAGAGGTCTTCTCAAAAGGGGGAGATTGTGTGCTTCGGTACCAGGGTCACTTATCTATTCCGGATGTGGATGATTTGAGGAGCTGGATGTTTTACGAGGCTCATAGATATAGGTATTCTATCCATCTAGGTGCCACCAAGATGTAACCTGACTTATGGGAAGTCTATTGGTGGAATGACATGAAGAAGGACATTGCAGAGTTCGTGGCTAAGTGTCCAAACTGTTAGCAAGTAAAGGTCGAGCACCAGAGACCGGGAGGTATGCTTCAGGGTATCAGTATTCCTCTTGGAAACGGGAAGAAATCAACACGGACTTCATCATAGGGTTGCCTCGCACTCTCGACAATATGACTCCATTTGGATTGTAGTAGACAGGTTGGCCAAGGCCGCTCATTTTCTTTCGGTCAAAACCACGGATTCGGCGGAGGACTATGACAAACTATATATCCGGGAGCTAGTTCGATTACATGGAGTTCCCTTGTCTATTATATCAGACAAAGGTACTCAATTTACCTCTCAGATTTGGAAGTCACTTCAAAAAGGACTTGGTACTCAGTTTAAGCTCAACACAGCATTTCACCCAAAAACGGATGGTCAAGCGGAGCGGACAATTCAGACTCTCGAGGACATGTTGGGAGCATGTATAATTGACTTCAAGGGTAGTTAAGAGGATCATTTGCCTTTTATCGAGTTGCATACAGTACAGTTATCATTCTAGTATTCAGATGGCACCGTTTGAGGCTCTTTATGGGAGGAGATGTAGATCGCCCATTGGTTGGTTTAAGGTTGATGAAGTGGCAATGATAGGACCAGATTCGGTTCATAAGGCTATGAAGAAGGTTCAGTTGATAAGGGACAGGTTGAAAATTGCTCAGAGTTTCCAAAAATCCTATGCCAACGTGAGAAGAAGAGAACTTGAGTTTGAAGTTGATGATTGGGTATTTCTGAAGGTGTCTCCCATGAAGGGAGTAATGAGGTCCGGAAAGAAGGGGAAACTTAGTCCCCGCTATGTCGGCCTGTATCGGATAGTGAGATGCGTTGGCAAGGTGGCTTATGAATTGGAGTTTCCCTCAGAATTAGCTTCCGTGTATCCTATTTTCCATGTGTGACTCTTAAAGAAGTGTTTGGGTGATCCAGCTCTAGTTGTTCCGGTGGACAGTGTTGGTGTGAAAGAAAGTCTTAGTTGTGAGGAGGTTCCAGTGGAAATACTAGATCGTCATGTTCGAAGGCTAAGGAACAAGGAAGTAGCTCCCGCTAATGTTTTATGGAGGAATTAGCACATTGACGGAGCTACATGGGAAGCCGAAGTGGATATGATGGATAGATACCCACATTTATTTTCTACCAGCTCAGTTCCAGCTTGAGGTATCAGTTTTACTCTCAACGTCTATTTAGTTTCCATGTTCAGTTTATGTGCCCAAGTTTCTTTTATGTATGTAGATGTGTATATGATTCACAAATTCAGTTAAACTATATAGTTTAAATCAGAGGTAGTCCTTCCATCGGTTTTCAGCTTAAATGATCAGTATTTGAATATGATGATTGTATTTCTCTACTTTTCTATATGTTTTCCAACACTCGAAGATGAATGTTCACAACGAGGAGATATTGTTATACTCCGAAAGCCCAAAGATCAGACCCAAGAGTTGAAATGGAGAAAAACTTAAAACTGGTATCAGGACACAAAAAGGGTCGTGAGGTGACCCATGGGAGCAGACCTCGAGTCGTGGCCAGTGATGATGAGTCGTCATGTCCCTCGTGGGGACTCACTGGCAGTTATTTTCTAAGAATTTAGTAAGGGCTTTTTCATAATTCCTAAGGTCCTAAGTCCTAAACTACGTCGTTTTAAGTTATGAATGATGTCTTTTAAGAGGGTTAAGTTCATTTTAGGTCATTTTCATTCATGCATGCAAAGATAGAATATTAGAGGGGGTGATCAAGCTTGTTCTTCTTCAAATTCTCTTCAATTCTTCTTGGGCATTCAAGGAATTGTAAGAATCGGCTATAATTAGGTATGTAGGATTATGAATGGGTGAATCCTTTCACACCTATGCCCAATCCCTCTCTAAATCATGAATTTCCTATGTCAAATCTATGGGATTTTAACCCAATGCATGAAATTCCTAATTTCGCTAAATGGGTATGATTCAAATATGTTTCTACTATTGAGTTATGATTCATGGGGAAAGTTTTGTATTATTTTCACTTAAAATCATGTTTCATGTTTTATGAATTAAAAAACCCATTGATGAGAAGTTCATGAAAGATGAGATTTATGATGAATGTATGATTATGATGAGATATTATGATGAAAAGCATGTTTTCAAGCTACCCATGTTTATAATCACGTTTTCGATGTAATTGAGTATTTTCAAGCAAGTGAAAGTATTGGAAAATGCCCACATGTTCAAGTATGATTTACGATTTCTCGCATTAAGCTTACCACATGGTTTTGGAGAAAAGACTCCCAATTATCTTTCAGCTTGTTGTATGGTCTGAGTTAAAGTTTCTCATATGCATGATTTCATATTTGAGATGTATTTGATTATTGAGCTTCGCCAATTGACGATGGTAATCTTCGTTGAAAAATGATGGAGAGCATATGCATGTTTTTGGGAGTAGTGTCTAGCACCGAGTAGGCTAAGGGTCGATCACCCTATGCCTCAGAACTACGCGCCAACGTAGGTTTATACTTATATATGTATTACTTTGGGACCTCCCTTGTGAGCTATCCCCTTCCCATTTAGGCCACGAGCTTGATATTGATATCATGGTATGGTCCCTAGCCCTGGCAAGGCTTTGGATGGCTCTACCCACTTGAGTTTGATAGTTGGGACCACGTAAGCTCTATCTGGGTATGTTGGTTAAAAGATGGGTCTCCCATTGTTCCTCATGATTTCAGTTATGCATGTTCATTATTCATGATATTTATACATCTATATATGTTCTAAAGTAGGTTTGACTTAATGTTCAGTTTTACTCATGACTATTAGATTTCAGCTTTGAGTCAATTGGTTCAGTTATGATGTTATGTTATGTTATAATGAGATCATGATTTAAGAAAGAATGCATGCAAGCGCTACTCTCAGATTCGTATTGTTTATGTTTTACATTATGCATGTTTTAAAATGACTTTACTTATTTAAGCAATTTTACTTACCTTGCATACTCGGTACATTCCACGTACTGACCGCATTCTCTATGCTATATCGTTTCATGAAACATGACCCGGACTCAGACTCAGCCCCGTTCTTAGACAGTGTTCAGAGATAGCATCATACATTTGTTGGTGAGTCCTCATCTCCTGAGGACCATGCTTATTCAGATTTCTCTATGTATTTTAAGTTTTTAGCTTATTCGAGTTAGTTGGGGTCTTGTCCAATCAACTCATCATGTTTAGAGGCTTTTCAAACAAAAGGATGTAGTCAGCTTCAGATTGTGTATTCTGATGTTATGTTTATTTAAGACTTCCACTAAGATTATTATGTTGATGCTTCAGTGTTAGTAATTGAGTTAGATGTATGTTCATTCCATGGCTCGACTTGAAGTCTCTCGGGGCTCCTTGTCTCGTGTTGTGGTACGAGCCTCCGTCCGGGTCATGAAAAACTTGGTATCAGAGCTATAGATTTGAAATGTCCTAGAGTGTCTGAAAGCGACGTTGAATAGAGTCTTTTTCATGGGTGAGAAGTGCGTCACACTTATGACGAAGAGGCTACGAGACGTTTAGGAAATGTTTTCTTCTTTCATGATCTATGTCGTGCGATGAAATGTCTCCCTATCCTTCTAATTCATGTTATTCGCAATTGCAGAATCATGGCTCCCCGTAGAGTAAATGGTAGGAGGAATGGGAATGGAAACGGCCATGAGGATGGCAATGGAAACAGGCACCAGCAAGCCCCACGAGTCCAGGAGCACCAGGCACCGAAGCCGGATGCGCATGCTGAATTTAGGGTAGCTATTCAGTTGCTCATGCAGGCCTTGACCTCTCAGGTCAATCAGCAGGTAGTTGCGCATGTCCCACAAAATGGCAATCAGGCGGTGGCTCGAGTCAGGGATACCGAGTCAGGGATTTCTTGAGAATGAACTCGCCCGAGTTCCTTGGGTCAAAAGTAGATGAGGACCCGGATGAGTTCATTGATGAGGTTGTGAAGATTGTTCGACTGTTTGGAATAACTACACGCAAGTGCACGAGGTCGAACAAGTAGTAAAGTGGCTCAAGTAAGCCAAGTATCGACCCCACAAGAATGGACTAAGGTATCAATCTAATAAGTGTCAATAAACTTTAACTCTAAACTGCAGACAACAGTGTGAAGAAGATTTTGATATTTTGTTTCCTAATTTTATACAAAGTCTAAAACGAATATACAATTTGAGTCTGAACTATAAGTATGAGCATGCTGAGGCTAAAATGAACATGTAGAGAAATAAATTATCGATACAATTTGATTAATATCTCCTCCGGTTGCTAGTCAAGAATTATTGCCTATGGATTAAAACTCTCGTATTTAACCCAACTTAAGAATCATGAACCTTCCACCTACATCTCTGTGATAAAAAGAAATTCATGTTCTAGCCATACAAAACTGATTCCTTAATTGACTAATACGACTTTCAGGTATATATCTCTATCCTGAAGGTAAATCAATTCTCAATTTTCCCAAACTAAGAAAAGATCATATCCTATCAATTCACAACTTTCCAATTTCTTGCTCTCTCGAGTGAAACCGGACTTTTTAGATATACATTAACGTTGGCCACACATTAATGCAGTAAGAACAAGAATCAATAGAACAACCATGGAAGAAAAGATGAAAAACCAATTTATCAATAATTACATTTCAATACAAATGTTCTTAACCTCAGCAAGAAGGGAATTTATCCACTCATTTGTGGATTAAACATCGTTAAATGAGTGTTAATCATACAAACAATTGAAATAAAGAAGAAGGAGATAGAAAAGAACCCTGAGATTTTCGTCCCCTCAACTGCCTGTAACCCACGTTCTTGCTCCACCAAGTCAGAATAATTAAAAATGAACCTAAGTGTTCTATTTATACTAGTGGGAATTTTTTCCGGAATAACAAGCAACGTGTCACGGAGTGCATCGCGGAGCACTGCCTCCGTGACACGCCACCAACGCGTACCCCCACTGGAATCCGATCGTCCAGGTATTAAAGCCCAACGTGGCACGGCGTACAACGCGGGGCTAGGTCAACGTGCCACCGCCCCAACGCGCACCTTCACTGGAATTTGGCTTATTTTCAGCATCCAGGCAGAATGCATCCGCGATGGCAGCGTGACACGGTCCATCGTGGAGCCCCTTTAATTCGTGCTTTCCTTGTGCTTTTTCCTTGCTAGCTTCCGAGTCCAATCCCGATTTCTCCCAACATGCATCTTAGCTTTGTAAAATTATATTTTTCCTGCAAAACCACGCTAATCATGTTGGTTAGTATAAATTCAGATTTTATTTCAATTCACATGAGAATGTATAAACATCGATAGATAAACAAGACAAAATGACACATTTGAGTATCACTTGGGCATATAAATCTGCCCAAGATCACTTACCCCACACTTAAATCCTTGTTCGTCCCCGATAATGTTACACCTCATGCGATTGACACCCAATCCTGGCTGCTTTGGCTCGACAATTCAAGCTACGGTTATACCGATTATTTAATATAGCAAATCATCAAGAAAACATGCATAGTCTTATCAATACAATGACCTTCAACACATTAAGACCTCCTATACTCAAGAATTGACTCTCGATATCGGCAAACTCATGCAAATCAGCTGATCAAGATATCCGACACGAAATTCAATCTCTCGTCGAGCATGTGCCCTCACAACACAAGAGAATTTTCCCCTTTTTAATCACATGAACTCAAAGACATTACATGCAGGGGCATATAAACACGATTTCACTCTCTCTCCCAAAAGAATTCACATGCATCATGTCATGAACCATAGGCTTGCCTTTAGTGTATTACTCCACCAAGATAAGGAAGCATGATGTAAGATCACGTAGGACTTAACGGGTTGTAATGTAAGCTACGGAACTAGCAAATACTGGGCTAACCAATAATAACAACTAGCCTCCTTAAGTGCTTTTTCAATACATCCCATCAAATGTTTCTTCCTTCATCCTCCCATTCTTGAAGTCTATCTTTATTTTTGTTCCCATATGTTTAAGCATACTCGACTTAATAACAAAGATTAGTTATACATCTTCATTATATTTAATTTATAGCGAGTGCACCTTTGACCTTTTCTTTCCTTTCATCACTTTGCTTTTTCTTTTCTTTTCACAATTCTCACTCCTTGACACTATGGGAAAATTATTTCTTTCTTGAGCGCTTAAGAGTTTTGGATCAAATTCACGGATAATGAAAAGAAGGGGTTAAGCTCGGTTTACACCTTTTTGACAAATGAAAAAAATAGGCTAAAGGCTCAATGGGCTAACTAGGATGTACATTCAAGGTAGGTATGATAATGAAAAAAAAACTTTCGGTTAAATCGAAGAAATGCCTACATCCTTTCCTACAACACACATCCTTCATTTCGTTTCGTACACACACAAGGCAAGTTCTAGACACTTCACAATAGCATGGAAGAATCGAAACCTCACCACACACTCATTGCACATGCTCAACTCAAGACATATTCACAGACTCTTCAATCAGCTAATTACAAGAATTCAAACATTAAGCCTCAATCACAACGAATCGAACTCTATGGCCTAGGTATCTCAACATATTTACAAAGTTGCATGCTTTCATACGAATCACCTTTGCATTTTAAATATCATGTACAACACACCCAAGAATTTCACAACCATAAAGTAACAACACATTTGGGATACAAGCAAACAAAGGAAAAATTAAAAGACAAAAACTACTCCTATCGACTACATTTCCCTTAAGACGGTCGTCATCCATCCATCATAGGGAATGGTCACTAATTACAACTTCAGTTCAATGGGACTATTCTCGGTAAAAGAACCGAAAACAAATGCCGAGAAACCCAATCATAAAAATAATTAAACAAAAAAGAAAGAAAAATATAAAAAAAATTAAAAATATTGATGATTTCGATAAAAAAAAATATTTACACAACCAGCTAACAACATTCAACAGCACACAACAGCTTCACACAACAGCTTCACATTAACTACAATACAGAACATACACAAAACAACCAGCACCTAACTACTCCCACCCCACACTTAAATCGAACACTGTCCCCAGTGTTCATAAAATTTAGCATAGCACACAAGTGGTTGGTGAAACTCCCTGATCAATCGAAGTATTCAACTTCTTCGTCAGGTGTTGCTGCCTCGTCTCCCATGTCTAAATTGCCCCCGTCGTCCTCCTCTGACTCAATATCGGAGTCGTCGCGACGTGTCTCCTCATCTGTGGGGACATCATCATCAGTGGGCTCCACAAAAGATGGCCCCACTTGGCATAGAGACCTAGCATTTTCACCAAAAGGATAGTCTAGCTCGAGCTGCCACAGCTCATCTTCTGTTGCCGGTCTCCCGCCTATGCGCAGCTGGAGCATCTGCATCCCGAACATGCGGTCCATGTACTGATCATCCCGAGCATGTCGCTCGGCTAGTGTAAGAAATGGCCCGTGAGTGGTGTCAGGTGCCTTAGTTTTGGTGACATCTAAGGCCCGCCTCTCCATCTGCGGGATGTAGTCAAGGGCCTCCTCCTCAATATCCAGGCCCCTCAGGAACGTGGTCAATAAGCCACCAAACCCATACCTGCGCCCTTGATGCAAACGGGATCTCTTCATGGCGGAGATAATCACCGCCCCAACATTGATCTCCAGCCCTTTCATCAAGGCATAGACAAGGCACACACGATCCCAAGTGACATCTGTCATATGCACCCCTGGGATCAGGCAGGAACAAACAATTTTAAGCCATATCTTGGCTTCCCTGTTCATCTGTGAGTAGGTCAATGTCTGATGGTAGCCCCTCTCCTTATGCCTTCTCCACCGTGCTGTAGACCGGGCTCCACACAGAGTGCGTCTGATGTTCGCATATGGTGGAGTGATATTCAGCTGCCGGAGTACATGGGCGTCTGTGTCCCGCGCCCCCAAGATGGCATTAAGGTGATGGGGCTCAAAAGTGACTACCTGCCCCCTTATCTTTATGGTGTGACTTCTGAGTGTCGGGTTCCAGTTGGCGTAGAACTCCCGAATCAGGTGAAGATTGCACTCCTTGGGCTCTTCAAAGATGAAGTTCAGCCCGGCTGCATCAATCCTGTGGACAATTCTGGGGAATTCTTGTGCCAACGGTTCCCTAGCAATGTGCTCCTCGTGGAAGTATTTGCTTTCCTTATGCTTTGTGTACCATTTCCTCCCTTCCTCTGTCACCCATCGGGTTCTGTATTGACGACGTTGGTCACGCGGAACCGCTGGTGCTACTGGGACTGTGGTTCCCAGTCTGATTCTTTTCCTTCCAGCGCCTGATGTAGATGCGCCCTTTCCTTTGTCTTGCCTGCTTGCCATCGTTCCTGTCAAATCAAACAGACAGTCCCAATGTTATTCAAATTAAAATTAGCTTTGACTAAGGTTGGGTTGAGCTAGGCCACCCCACACTTAGTCTTTAGCCACAATCACAACATTACAGCAAGACAATCCTCTTTTTCTAACTTTCAAATAAAAAAAGACAATAACAAAAATGCCTCGTGCATTCAGAGGGTTCGACGGTATAAATTCTATGTACTACTCAGACTTCGTACAGCTAATCCACTATTACCATCGATAACATTTCATCACATAGCACTTAGCGAAAATTTCTATCGACAAAACCGATGCAATTCCCCCAATTTCTATGCAATTTCAACAATTTCACTATCCCAAAAATCCATCACGCCTTTAGCATTTTAACATTAAGCACAACGTAATTTACCTCAACCAACATGCACAACCCAACAAGAATTTCACATTTCAACTCAATTTTAACTTCTTCATATTCAAATTCTAACCCTAGCTACAAATTTCACAAGAATTTCGATCACCTATGTATTTATCGAGTTCATATAATCACAACGATACTACGAACATCAATCAACAATAACTTACATGAATTCAAGCTCAATTTACAATTAGGGCAAGTTTTCCTCACCCCCCATGCTCAAAATCGGAAAAATTAGTCAAGAAATGAGATGAAGTTAAAGAACATACCTTTAATTCGACGATATCGAAGAAAAGTTGAAGAATTTTAGCTCCTAGGTCCGTGTCACGTTGGGGAAGGGGGGGATTCTTGGGTGTTTGACGCGGAGGAGATGAGAAATGGAAAAAAATGAGGGAAAAAGGGGTTAAAAAGGGGTATTTTCGCGGGTCACCCGGCAACCCGGTGTGACCCGACGCGAAATTGCCACGGAGGGTAACGCGGAGCATGCCCTCCGTGACACGGAGCCATTTCCTAGGCTCACTGTATTGCCACTTTTTATTATTTTTCTCACCTCGATTTTTCCTTTGCTATCCTTTGCATTTTTGCCCTCCGTTCAACCTGAAATTCATCTCACAACAAGAAATTGGTTAGAATTCCTAGGTTTCAACATAAAACACAATTTTTGTTTTTATTTTTATTTTTCTATATACATATATATTTATTTTTATTTTTATTTTTTTTCTACTAAATCTACTCAAGTATTACAATAATTTCACGGGTTGCCTCCCATGCAGCGCCTGGTTTACCGTCGCGGCTCGATGTCATTAAGCTCAGTCATCCTCTAGGGTGACGGATATTTTCTCTCGACTACCGTCCTCACCCATGTCATTCTTACTCTTCTCCGGTGGTTTTCCCAATGGCTCCCGTGACTCAACGCTCTGAGCACTATCCGCTCGATCAAGCACGTTGATCACTGAGAGTTCCTCGTACACGGCCAGAAGCTTTGTAGCCTTGTACACCTCAAACACCTCCACCTTCTCATGGGCATGCATAGTTAGTTGCCCTGCCGCTACATCAATAAGTGCTTTCCCGGTCGCCAAGAAAGGACGTCCCAAAATAAATGGGACTTCCGCGTCTGGCTCAAAATTCAGCACGACGAAGTCTACCAGGAAGATAAGGGATCCCACTTGCACCAGCACGTCTTCCACAATGCATCAGGTCTGGCTAAGGAACGATCCGCTAGTTGCAAGATCACTGTTGTTGGTCTAGGACTCCCTAGCCCCAACTTCTTCAATACCGATGTCGGCATCAAGTTAATGCTCGCTCACAAATCACATAATCCGCGAGCTCGGATACTCTGCCCAATTGTAATTTGATTTGTAAAGCTCCCAGGGTCCTTGAGCTTTGTGGGCAACCTATTTTGTATCCGTGAAGTGCACTCCTCTGTAAGCGCCACCGTAGCGTACTCAGTCAACTTGCTTTTGTTTTCCACGATGTCCTTGATATATTTTGCATACTTCGGCACTCCCTGCAAAACATCAACAAGAGGTAAATTAATGTGTACCTTCTTAAGCACCTCCATGAACTTTTTGAAACATGCTTCCTTCTTATGTTTCCTTAGTCTTTGAGGGAACGGGGGTGGTGGTCTTTCTGGTTCAGCTTCCTTCTCCTTCCCCCTATCATCATTGCGATCCCCCTTTTCACCTGCTTTCGACTGTTGTGGTAATCTTTCCGGTTCCACCTCCTTGAGTTGCAAACCACTCCTTGTGGTCACTGCATTTACCTGCTTGGGGTTCGGATCAATGTCACTCGAAAGTCCGTCTCTCGGCCTGGTGTTTTGAGCTCCAGCAAATTGCCAAACTGGTATTCCAGCGCCTTTGTAGCTAACTGATTGTTCTTTACATCGGCTGCCAATTTCACGTAATCAGCCTGCAATTGATCTTGGTTAGCTATCATTGTCTTGAACATCTCCTCAATGCTGGGTGATGGTGGTGGAGGAGGTGCATTGTTGCTTCTGTATTGTGACTGATAGTTCTGCTGCCCTCCTTGATTTCTCTGCGCCCCCTGATTCAAACTTTTCCCTTGATGGTTGTTGCTACCCCAAGAGAAATTCGGGTGATTCCTCCAGTTGGAATTGTAGTTGTTGCCATATTGTAGGTGGTTATTTCTCTGTACATTACCAACAAAGTTCACCGAATCAGGATTTGCTCCGCAACACTCAGTTGAGTGTTCATTACTCCCGCACACTTCACACCAAATCTGCTGCACTACATTCACTGGGGCTTGAGACTGGTTCATGCTCATGTTACTGAAGTAGGTGTTGAGTTGATTCTGCAACGCAGCTATCTATGCAGCAATAGCTATAAAACCATCCACTTCTAAGACTCCTGCTGCTTTCCTTATTCCTCCTCTTGACGAGTCCGCATTCCACTCCGGATTCCCCTGTGAAATACGATTTAACAAGGTATACAGCTTCTCATAAGTCTTCTCTAACGCTTGTCCCCCAGCTGCTGAGTCTAGCAAGATCTTTGTGTGGGGTTCCAAACCCTCTATGAAAGTATGCACCAGCACATCATTGGATTGGTGATGATGAGGTCAATCCCGCAACATAGATTTGAATCTCTCCCAGGCTTGATACAGATTCTCTCCCTCTCTCTGTTTAAAAAATAGAATTTGACTTCTAAGTCTTGCTGTTTTACCGGATGGAAAGAACCGTATCAAGAATTTCTTTGTAAGATCATCCCACATGGTGATGGAATTAGGTGGCTCAGCTTTCAACCACCTCTTAGCTTCTCCCAAAAGTGAAAATGGGAATAATGTAAGCCTGACATAATCTGATGACACTCCAGCGGGGATGTAAGTGTCACTTATCTCCAAAAAATTTTGGAGATGTTGCTGTGGATCCTCATGAGGGAGACCTGTGAACTGCCCGCTGGTGTGCAGCAATTGCACCATGTTCTATTTAAGCTCAAACCTCCCTCCTGGCTCAGGTTTGCGGATGCTAGATGTGACATTGTTAGCATGTGGGATTGCCACCTCGCGAACCGGCCTAGCTGTCATTTCCTCAGGCACTAACATTGCCCTTACAACTGGTGGATCTATTGTTGCTCCAGGATTGTTTATCTGAGCAACTGCAGCTTTTTCTCTAGAGCTTCTCTCCTTTGACGATGGAATTGTCTTTCCGGCTCTAAAGATGAGTCCACCAGCTCCTTGTTTCTTGCCAGTGTTCAACAGAAATTAGTATCTGCAAAATACAGGCTAAGACCAAGTTGTCAACACTAAGAGCAAATAGAAAACTAACACTTAAGAAAAATTTTACCAATTGCCAGTCCCCGGCAACGGCGCCAAAAACTTGTTCGGCTGTTTGGAATAACTACACGCAAGTGCACGTGGTCGAACAAGTAGTAAAGTGGCTCAAGTAAGCCAAGTATCGACCCCACAAGAACTGGACTAAGGTATCAATCTAATCAAGTGTCAATAAACTTTAACTCTAAACTGCAGACAACAGTGTGAAGAAGATTTTAATATTTTGTTTCCTAATTTTATACTAAGTCTAAAACGAATATACAATTTGAGTCTGAACTATAAGTATGAGCGTGCTGAGGCTAAAATGAACATGTAGAGAAATAAATTATCGATACAATTTGATTAATCTTTCCTCTGATTGCTAGTCAAGAATTATTGCCTATGGATTAAAACTCTCGTATTTAACCCAACTTAAGAATCATGAACCTTCCACCTACATCTCTGTGATAAAAAGAAATTCATGTTCTAGCCATACAAAACCGATTCCTTAATTGACTAATACGACTTTCAGGTATATCTCTATCCTGAAGGTAAATGAATTCTCAATTTTCCCAAACTAAGAAAAGATCATATCCTATCAATTCACAACTTTCCAATTTCTTGCTCTCTCGAGTGAAACCGGACTTTTTATATATACATTAATGTTGGCCACACATTAATGCAGTAAGAACAAGAATCAATAGAACAACCATGGAAGAAAAGATGAAAAACCAATTTATCAATAATTACATTTCAATACAAATGTTCTTAACCTCAGCAAGAAGGGAATTTAGCCACTCATTTGTTGATTAAACATCGTTAAATGAGTGCTAATCATACAAACAATTGAAATAAAGAAGAAGGAGATAGAAAACAACCCTGAGATTTTCATCTCCTCAACTGCCTGTAACCCACGTTCTCGCTCCACCAAGTCAGAATAATTAAAAATGAACCTAAGTGTTCTATTTATACTAGTGGGAATTTTTCTCGGAATAACAAGCAACGTGTCACGGAGTGCATCGCGGAGCACTGCCTCCATGACACACCACCAATGCGGACCCTCACTGGAATCCGGTCATCCAGGTATTAAAGCCCAACGTGGCACGGCGTGCAACGCGGGGCTAGACCAACGTGCCACGGCCCCAACGCGCACCTTCACTGGAATTTGGCTTATTTTCAGCATCCGGGCAGAATGCATCCGCGATGGCAGCGTGACACGGCTCCATCGCGGAGCCCCTTTAATTTGTGCTTTCCTTGTGCTTTTTCCTTGCTAGCTTCCAAGTCCAATCCGGATTTCTCCCAACATGCATCTTAGCTTCGTAAAATTATATTTTTCTTGCAAAACCATGCTAATCATGTTGGTTAGTATAAATTCATAATTTATTACAACTCACATGAGAATGTACAAACATCGATAGAGAAACAAGACAAAATGACACATTTGAGTATCACTTGGGCATATAAATCTGCCCAAGATCAAAGATCACCCAATTCATGGGGGTGAATGGAGTTGAGTGTGCGGAGTTGGCCTCATATCAGCTAAAAGGGTTCGCACACATCTAGTTTCGACAATGGAAAGATAGCAGGGCCATCGGAGCAGGTCCATTCACTTGGGAGGAGTTTCACGTTGCGTTCCTAGATCGGTTCTTCCCTCGCGAGATGAGGGAGCTAAAGGCAGTGGAGTTCGTAAATCTTAAGCAAGGGAGAATGACAGTACAGGAGTATGCCCTTGATTTCACTCGCCTGTCAAAGTACGCCCCAGAGTTAGTGGTTGATCAGAGGGTGCAGGTGAGCAGATTTTGTTCATGGTATGGCGGGCTATTCGAACAAGGATTATAGGACCGCTATTCTCCACCAATATATGGACTTCCCTCGGATAGTCTTGTACGCCCAGCAGAAGGAGGCGGCGCATATGAGAGAGAGGGAGGCCAAGAGGGTCATGACTGATAGTCACAGATTCTCACAACTGAGGTCAGGTGGTGGGCACCGACAGTAGACCCACCAGAGATCTTCAGCCCCAACATCTTCAGTGTTAAGTGTTCTATCCAGGCCTAGGCATGATCAGAGGGGGCGAGCATTAGGCTCCAAGGGTTAGAGCAGCAAGCCGCAGATTCTAGTATCCCAGCTTGCAGCAGATGTGGTCGGGGGCACACGGGCCGGAGCTTGGCAGGTTCAGGTGCTTGTGTCACGAACCGAACGTAGACCCGAATCATAACACGGGACAAGGAACCTCGAGAGGCCACATGTTGACCATGGCATAAGCATACATCTAACTTCATTCATTAGAAGCGGAAGACTAATCACGAGGCATAGTGGAAACATAAACATAATCATAACATATCGTAAAGTACGGAAATCTCTAGACATATACGCAAGTTGAGTACTACATACCATTTGAAAGCCTCTATTACATATGATAGGTTGATGGGACAACACCCCCAACTAACCCGGACAAGTACTGAAACATAAAATTAGCATGTATGTCTGCCAAATGGCCCTCGAAACATGAGGATTCACCAATAAGCTGAAAGTGCACTCTGATATGTTCTAGATATGAGGATGAGCCTGAGAGCTGGAACTTGTATCATAAGACGATACAGCATAGAAAGTATGCAGTTAGTACATAAAATGTACCAAGTATTCAAGGTAAGTAAAATGGACATTTAAAATAATGTAAAACTCATAAAACATCATAAGAGTAGGACATCATGATTATATCATAATTATCATAACATAACATATCATAAGGCTCAAGGTTTTCAAAACATTCGTAATACAATCGTATCCATAATCATGAGAGAAAAGCTGTAATAAATAGTACTTGAGCCAACATACATAGTCATAAACATGCATAAATCATGAGGAACGGTGGGAGATTCTCTTAACCGACATACCCCATATGAGCACACATGAAGTCCAACTTGTAAACCTAGTCGGGACCGACATACCCCATATGAGCACACATGAAGTCCAACTTGTAAACCTAGTCGGGAGGCCGTTTGTACCTTGCCATGGGTAGAACCATGAAAGTGTGATATTACCATGAAAAGGGCCATTAGGCTGGGGACAGTCACAAAGGAGGTCCCAACATACCTACGATGGCACGTAGTTTATCAGATTCGAGGCAGAACCTAGGGCCCAAACTTATTCGGTGTTCGATACTACTCCCAAAACATGCATGAATTCATGGGCTAGTTAAATCATGATAATCATAAACATAATTGTACATACATGAACTAGCCATGACATAAGGCCCATGATTCAGCAAAAATATAATTCGTAAATCATAGGTTTCATGCATACTCATAGATCATACATATAACTTGAAAATCATCAAATCATGATGGGTAATTGAATATATTCATTTTTCAAAATCATAAGTCATGTTGAGCTTGTAAATATTATCAATTGAAGAAAAGATCATAAATCGACTTATCATGGATCATGCTTAGATAAGCTTAATTTAATAGAAATTGAAATCGATAATTTTATAAGTAAAAATATGTTGTAAAACCTAATCAAAATCCATAGAATACAATGAGATTCATGAAACATAAAAGCCCACTAGTAAATCATTAGGTTTTAATAAAATTTGATTGGAAAACCCAGATAAATTTTAGATAGATTTTCATAAATTCATAGAGAATGGGCATGTGTGTGAATGGAAGCACCCATTCGTAACCTTACATACCTGAAGATAGCTGAATCTTACCCTCCCTTGAGTGCCCAAAAAGGAATTGAAGAAGAAAACCTTGAATCACCCTTTGATCACCTCTCTATTCTTTTGCATGCATGAATAAAGGCTTAAGATAGGTTTTCCCCTCTAAAACCCACCTTTCATAGGCTAAAATGACGTAGTTTAGGCTCTAGGAACTTAGGAATTACAAAAAGGCCCTTACTAATTCGCAGAAAAATAATTGCCACAGGGTCCCAACGAGGGACCCAACGATTCGTCCCTACTGACCATGACTCGTGGCCTTGAGTCATGATGTACACTGCCCAAAATCATTAGGGGACCCCACGAGGGACCCCACAAACTGTGGTGGCTGACCACGACTTGGGGTCACCACCCGTAATCCCCACTACCCAAAACTACTAGCCAAGCACCTAGTCTAGGCCATGGGTGACCTCACCCACACGACTCGTGGTCACGCCCGTGGTCTTCCCCAAGCCATGTCAATTCCTTGCTTGACCACGAGTCACTTCACAACTCGTGGTCTCTCCTCAAGGGTCACCTAATGACCCATTATATGACCTGTGCGCAAAATTTTAATTTTTCTCCATTTCAACTCTCGGGTCTAATCTTTGGGATTTTGGGGTATAACAGCTTGCTTCAGGTGTGGGAAGCCCGGGCATATGCTCATGGAATGCCCAGCGGCAGGACAGGGCCATGATGGGGACCAAGACCCAGCTTCTAGTTCAGAAGCTCCAGCAGCACGTCCCGCACAACAGGGTACTTTGACTAGTTCAGCTGGCGGTCAGCACCAAAACAGATTTTATGCCTTAGCATTCCGCTAGGAGCAGGAGGTCTCCCTGAATGTAATCACTAGTATGTTACGAGTTTTCCGTATTGATGTTTATGCTTTGTTAGATCCGGGGGCTACCTTGCATTTTGTGACACCTTATATGGCCAGTAGCTTCACAGTCAGTCCCAAAGTCTTGTTAGAACCCTTCTCAGTCTCTACTCTAGTAGGTGCTTTAGTTGTAGCTACACGGGTGTATAGAGGTTTTTCGATCACAATTTTTCAGAAAGTCACCTCAGCGGATTTGATAGAGTTATCCATGACCGATTTTAATGTTATCCTCGGCATGGATTGGCTATTTACATATTATGCCTCAGTCAATTATAGAACCCAGGTAGTAGAGTTCAGATTTCGAGATGAGCCAATCTTAGTGCAGAAGGGTAGTTCAGTTGTGCCTGTAGGTCATTTCATTTCCTACCTTAAGGCCAGAAAGATGATTTTCAAAGGTTGTGTGTACCATCTAGTTATGGTAAAGGATATAAAGTCCAAACCCCGACTATCCAGTCAATTTCAGTAGTATGCGAGTATCTAGAAGTGTTCCCTGATGACTTACTGGGTGTACCTCCCGAGAGGGAAATTGATTATGGTATTGACCTTTTTCCCGACATGTAGCCTATATCTATTCCTCCCTACAGAATGGCTCCATCCGAGCTAAAGGAGTTGAAAGAACAGTTGAAGGACCTATTAGATAAAGGTTTCATTACACCGAGCAAGTCCCTATGGGGTGGATCAGTCCTCTTTGTCTGAAAGAAAGATGGTTCTCTTCGTATGTGCAATGATTATCAGTAATTGAACAAAGTCACCATCAAGAACATGTATCCTCTACCCAATATTGATGATTTATTTGACCAGCTTCAAGGTGCCAAATGCTTTTCGAAGATAGATCTTAGATCCGGGTACCATCAGCTTAGAGTTCGGGAGAGTGATATATCGAAGATAGCTTTCAGGACATAGTATGGTCATTATGAGTTTCTTGTTATTCCTTTTGGAATAACAATTGCTCCTGCAACTTTTATGGACTTGATGAACAGGGTGTTCAAGACATACTTAGATATGTTCGTGATTGTGTTTATTGATGACATCCTGATATACTCTCGGAGCGAGGAGGAGCATGCCGCTCATTTGAGAGTAGTGTTGCAGACTCTCAAGGATCACCAATTATATGCCAAATTCAGCAAGTGTGAGTTTTGAATAAACTCAGTGGCGTTTTTGGGCCATATGGTATCAAGCGAAGGCATAAAGGTGGATTCTCAGAAAATAGAAGCGGTGAAGAATTAGCCTTGATCGGTGAGTCCTTCAGATATTTAGAGCTTCTTGGGTTTATCTAGCTACTATCGAAGATTCGTGGAAGGTTTCTCATTGATTGCAGCACCTTTGACCAAATGGACTCAGAAGAAGGTGAAATTCCAATGGTCGGAGGCTTGCGAGAAGAGCTTCTAAGAGTTGAAAAATCGACTTACTTCAGCACCAGTGTTAACCCTACCCGAGGATACCTATGGGTTCGTGGTGTATTGTGATGCTTCAAGGATCAAACTTGGGTGTGTATTGATGCAGCATAGAAAAGTTATAGCATATGCCTCCAGACAGCTAAAGGTTCATGAGAAGAATTACCCGATCCATGATCTTGAGTACGAGGTTCATGTGGATGTGTTTGCAGATCATAAGAGATTACAATATGTGTTTACACAGAAGGATCTCAATCTCTTAAAAAGGAAGTGGTTGGAGCTACTCAAGGACTACAATATGAGTGCGCTTTATCATCCGGGTAAGGCCAATGTAGTAGAAGACGCACTTAGTAAATAGACTCTCTATGGCGAGTGTGTCTCATGTGAGTGAGAGGAAGAAGGAGCTGGTGAAGGATGTGCATCGACTCGCAAGGTTGGGAGTTAGGTTGGTTGACCCGATCAATGGCGGTGTTGTTGTTCAGAACGGATCAGAATCATCATTGCTGACTGATGTAAAATCTAGACAAGATGAGGACCCTAGTTTGGTAAAGTTGAAGGAAGCAATTCAAAATCAGAAGGTAGAGGTCTTCTCCAAAGGGGGAGATGGTGTGCTTCGGTACCAGGGCCGCTAATATGTTCCGGATGTGGATGATTTGAGGATTCGGATGTTGCACGAGGCTCATGGATCCAAGTATTCTATCCATACAGGTGCCACCAAGATATACCGTGATTTATGAGAAGTCTATTGGTAGAGTGGCATAAAGAAGGATATTGTTGAGTTCGTGGCTAAGTGTCCAAACTGTCAGCAAGTGAAGGTCGAGCACCAGAGACTGGGAGGTATGCTTCAGGATATAAGTATTCCTACTTGAAAATGGGAAGAAATCAACATGGACTTCATCACAGGGTCGCCTCGCACTCGTCAACAATATGACACCATTTGGGGGATGGTAGACAGGTTGACCAAGGCCGTTCATTTTCTACCGGTCAAAACCACAAATTTAGCGAAGGACTATGCCAAACTATATATCCAGGAGCTAGTTTGATTGAATGGAGTGCCCTTGTCCATTATATCAGACGGAGGTACTCAATTTACGTCTCAGTTTTGGAAGTCATTTCAAAAAGGACTTGGTACTCAGGTTAAGCTCAGCACAGCATTTCACCCGCAAATGGATGGTCAATAGGAACGGACAATTCTGAATCTCGAGGAGATGTTGAGAGAATGCATGATTGACTTCAAGGGTAGTTGGTTGATCAATTGCCTCTTATCGATTTTCATACAATAATAGCTATCATTTCAGTATTTAGATGGCGTCGTTTGAGGCTCTTTATGGGCGGAGATGTAGATCGCCCATTGGTTGGTTTGAGGTTGGTGAAGCGGCAATGATAGGACCAGATTCAATTCATGAGGCTCTAGAGAAGGTTCAATTGATAAGGGACAGGTTGAAAACTTCTCAGAGTCGCCAAAATTCCTATGAAGACGTGAGAAGAAGAGAACTTGAGTTTGAAGTTGATGATTGGGTATTTCTAAATGTGTCTCCCATGAAGGGAGTGATGAGGTTTAGAAAGAAGGGGAAACTTGATCCCCGCTATGTCGGCCCGTACCGGATAGTGAGACGTGTTGGCAAGGTGCATCATGTTTTCCAAATGTCGCTCTTAAAGAAGTTTTTGGGTGATCCAACTCTAGTTGTCCCGGTGGACAGTGTTGGTGTGAAAGACAGTATCAGTTATGAGGAGGTTCCAGTGAAAATACTAGATCGTCAAGTTCGAAATCTAAGGAACAAGGAAGCAACTTCAGGTAAAGCTTTATGGAGGAATCAAAACGTTGAAGGAGCTACATGGGAAGCCGAAGAGGACATGATGGCTAGATACCCACATTTATTCTCTACCGGCTCAGTTCAAGCTTGAGGTATCAGTTCTTCTCTCAACCTCTATTTGGTTTTCTTGTTCAATTCACGTTCCCAAGTTTCTTTTATGTATGTGGATGTGTATATATTCACGAATTTAGTTCAGCTGTATAGTTTAAATCGGAGGTAGTCATTCCATCTGTTTTCATCTTAAATGACTAGTATTTGAATATGATGATTGCATTTCTCTATTTTTATGTATGTTTTCCAATATTCTAGGACAAATTTTCCCAGGTGGGAGATATTGTTATACCCCGGAAGTCCAAAGATCAGACCCGAGAGTTGAAATGGAGAAAAACTTAAAACTGGTATTAGGAAACAGAACGGATCATGAGGTGACCTGTGGGAGTAGACCACGAGTCGTGATGTGACTCATGGTGAGGCTAAGAAGATGAGATTGGAATTTGGAAATCTGGATCCCCACGGACATGACCATGAGTCATGGTTAGGCCCCACGACTCGTTAAATTAGTCGTTGGAAGTGGTGATTGATAAAGGAAAAGAAGAAGGCAATGCACATGACGAGTGGTCACCACGAGTCATGGTCACCAGTAACGAATTGTTGAGTCACCCGTGAAGAGCCTAGATGACTTGATAAGCAGTGTACTTGACATACAATTCCACAGGTCGTGACCAGTGGTGATGAGTCATCATGTACCTCGTGGGGACTCACTGCAGTTATTTTTTGCGAATTTAGTAAGGGCTTTTCCATAATTCCTAAGGTCCTAATGCGTAAACTACGTCGTTTTAAGTTGTGAATGATGTATTTTAAGAGGGTTAAGTTCATTTTAGACTATTTTCATTCATGCATGCAAAGATAGAAGGTTAGAGGGGGTGATCAAGCTTGTTTTTCTTCAAATTCTCTTCAATTCTTCTTGGGCATTCAAGGAAGTGTAAGAATCAGCTATAATCAGGTATGTAGGGTTATGAATGGGTGAATCCTTTCACACCCATGCCCAATCTCTCTCTAAATCATGAATTTCCTATGTCAAATCTATGGGGTTTTAACCCAATGCATGAAATTCCTAATTTCGCTATATGGGTATGATTCAAATATGTTTCTACTATAGAGTTATGATTCATGAGAAAGTTTTGTATTATTTTATTTAAATATGTTTTTACTATAGAGTTATGATTCATGGGAAAGTTTTGTGTTATTTTCATTTAAAATCATGTTTCATGTTTTATGAATTAAAAAGCCCATTGATGAGAAGTTCATGAAAGATGAGATTTATGATGAATGTATGATTATGATGAGATATTATGATGAAAAGCATGTTTTCAAGCTACCCATGTTTATAATCATGTTTTCGATGTGAATTGAGTATTTTCAAGCATGTGAAAGTATTGGGCAATACCCACATGTTCAAGTATGATTTACGATTTCTCGAATTAAGCTTACCATATAGTTTTGGAGCAAAGACTCCCAATTATCTTTTAGCTTGTGGTATGATCTGAGTTCAAGCTTCTTATATGCATGATTTCAGATCTGAGATATATTTGATTATTTAGCTTTGTCAATTGACGATGGTAAGCTTCGCTGAAAAACGCTGGAATGCATATGCATGTTTTTAGGAGTAGTGTCTCGCACCGAGTAGGCTAAGGTTCGATCACCCTATGCCTCAGAATTACGCGCCAACGTAGGTTTATACTTATGTATGTATTACTTTGGGACGCGAAGTAAAGTGTAAAAACTCCTTTTAACATTCTAGTATGAGACTTGTCTTGTAGATGGTGTAAAATGAGAAGTCTTCAGCGATAGCTTTAGAGGTAAATGGGAAGTCAGGAGCTAGCAATGTTAGCCTAGCCTTAAGAAAGGATCTAAGAGCCTTAGAATGATAGCTTTAAACTAAGGGGGATATGGTAATTCGAAAGGCAAAGTCAATTCTTGAGTTGTTTCTAGTAAGGAAGTTCCAGAAATAATCTCTAGGAGATGTCGACCCATTCCTATTCAGATGTTTTCCCTTATGTTTCAGTAGATGCTACGCTTTACTCATGATTATGTTCGGATTCCCAAGATGATAGGCAATCACATCAATCAGTGACGTCAGTCTTACTCCATGACTCTATGAATATTAGCCTCACGTCATGAAACTCGTCATGTATGTAAAATCATGTTTCACAGTATGCCCAGCCTTATGAACTCGATTAGTACTATTCTCCTTAACGGCTCATAAGATCATGCCATATCATGCATATGCCGATTTTGGATTCCATGAATGATTCGTGCTTGTAATTCTTTCCTTTAAGCCCTATGCATGTTCACCCATGATGGAAATGATGGTCACAACATGTACGTTCAGAATAACTCTCTATTTATGCTATAGGTTCCAAGCATGTAGAAGTTTATGAAGCGCAGTTATTAGCCAAGCCTAGGAGATAGGGGAATTCTGTAATAGCGTTAGCTACAAGGAGACATTGGACAATCATAAGTGATAGGCTTGAATGTGGTGGTGATGTACAGGTAGACCATAGTATAGTGTGACTAGTGACTTCTTGATTAGAGCTCGAACTTGTGTGACTTTCTTATTAAGAGGGAAGTAATGTTCTTAGTGGATAACTCCAAGTTGCTGGAGGTGTGGTCAAGTTAGGCTTGAACGTGGTTGAGGTATGTCATTAGACTCAGACTTTAGTATAAATAGGAGCTCGAGCGAGGAGTGTAGGCTGGAAAGGTTGAGCATTAGGGGCCAGAAGGTATGCTATAGGATATCAAGTATTCCTTCTAGGGGGAGAGAAGAGAGGAATATGGATTTCATCACTGGATTTCGTTGAAAACGTTGGCAGTAAGATTCTATATGGGTAATAATGGATCGAATAACCAAGTTAGCACATTTCATACTGGCTAAGACTACGAGCTCAGCCAAGGATTAGGCTAGATTATACATTCAATAGTTATCCCGATTGCATTGGGTTTCGTTGTCTATCATCTCAGTTGGGGGTACTCAGTTCAACTCTCAGGTTTGGAGGTTGTTTTAAAAGGGTCTTGGTGCTCAGGTGAAGCTTAGCACAACTTTTCACCCACAGTCAAATGGTCAGGCCGAGTGGACTATTCAAATATTAGAGGATATGTTAAGAGCTTATGTAATTGATTTCAAAGGTAGTTGGGATGATCATTTACCTCTCATCGAATTTGGTACAACAACAGTTACCATTCGAGTATTTAGATGGCTCCATTTGAGGCTCTTTATGGGAAGAGATGTAGATCACCTATTGGTTGGTTTGAGGTAGGTGAAGCTATGTTGATTGGTCTAGAGTCAGTCCATGAGGCTATGGAGAAGGTTCATCTTATTGGAGAAAGGCTGAAAATAACTCAGAGTCATCAGAAATTTTATGCGGATGTGAGGAGGAGAGTGCTTGAGTTCAAAATTGATGATTGGGTGTTTCTGAAGGTGTCTTCCATGAAGGGAGTTATGAGGATTGGTAAGAAGGGAAAACTTAGTCCCTGATATGACTCTAAGGTGTGTTGGCAATGTAGCCTATGAGATGGAGCTACCGGCGGAGTTAGCTTCGGTACATCCAGTCTTGCATGTGTCCTCATTGAAAAAATGCATCGAGGACCCAGCTCTAGTTGTTCCAATAGAGAGCGCTGGTGTAAAGAACATCCCTACCAATAAAGAGGTTCCAGTTGAGAACCTTTATCATCAGGTTTGGTAGTTGAGGAACAAAAAGGTAGTGTTAGTGAAGGTTTTGTAGAGGAATCAGCTAGTTGAGGGAGCTACGTGGGAAGCCAAAGAGATATAATGGCTACCCATAACTTTTCTTGTCCGGCTTAGTTCTAGAATGAGATACCAGTTTCCTCCTTAGTACTCTATTCAGTTTCATGACAAGTTCGTGTCTCTCAATTCCTTTCATGTCACAGCATGCATGTATGTTTCATGAATTCGGTTCAGCCATGCATCTCAGTCTAAAGTCCATCACTCCGTTAATTTTTAGCTATGGTTATTCAGTATTGGGTTTGTAGTTCCTTCTCTATCCTTTCCATATGCTTAATCTACATTCGAGGAAAAATGTTCCCAATAGGAAGATAATGTAACACCCTAAAAGTCCCTAAGACTAGACATAAGACTCGTGGGTTGACATATTTTAATGCCTCAAACTTTCAGGCTAAGTTTGAAGCCGTCTAGAAATGTATATAATCCCCAACCTGGCTAAAGTCTTATGAAAACTAGATGTTAAGATCAATTCTTAAGTGTAAAAAGTGCATTGGATACAAATTAAGGTCATAAGGAACCTCTAGCACAAAGTTGAGTTGAGAGTCTTCTTATCAATTGAGTTTTCGTATAAGTTCTTACAAGAGTCAACTTCAAACGACCATAACTCCTAATTTACAAAGTTATTCTAGGTGATTCAACATATTAAATTGAATCTCTATGAGTCTTATTTCCAACACATCTGACCTTGTGTCAATCGAAATTCAGTGTAAGAAGTTATGAGCAATTTAGTGGAGCACTATTAGGTGTGACGGGAAGAATGACAGCCCGTCAAGCACCTGACGGCCTATCAAGATTGCTCTATCAACCTTAACTAGAAGCTGCAAAATTCCACCCCAAAGTGACGGGCAAGTTGATATCCCATAACTTGGGGCGTCACATAGGGGTTTCAAGGCTTTTAAAAGTCACCTTAAATGATTGTTTTGGCATTGTTCTGCCTCTAGATCAACCCTATCAGTTCCAAGAGCTCTCTTCAACCCTCCTAAGTATAGGAAAGAATTCTCCAACCTATCACAACATAAATCCATGAATTTATTCATGATTCTAACATCAAAATCATCTTCCTATCTCTAGTAAGGTCAAGAACAATCTTTGAGTTCAAAGACTGGAAATCTGGAGCACTCCTCATTCCTCCAAGGTAATTAACTCTCCAAAAACCTTACATGAGCATCTTTTTCTACTCCTTAGGTATGTTCTAAGGTCAGGACTCATGGGACAGCGCTAGAAAGCCATGAGGAGTTCATGTGATGACCTAGGGTTAGGATTTATGTGACTATTTTCGTGTTGAGGATGGATGTGGTTGTTTTGGTTGGAATTCTAATGGTTACTAATTGCTAAGAGGATATATAAAAATGTGGTTATTAGGACACCCCACTCATAAGAGGCTTGAATTTTCTATGCCCTCCGAGTCTTCGATGAAATGCCTCTATGACTTGGATTTTGTCGTTAAGCTATTTATTATAGTTCCTACCCATAAAATTGTTACATATTGACATTATAAGAGGATTGTGGCTTTATTTTTATACTTATGAGGCTAAATATAAGGTATTTGGGGTCATGAATGGGGGATTCCATCCACTCTCATGCCAAATTTAACTTTTATATCGTGAATTCAAGTCTCCAATCATGTTTTGATGAAATTCTAGGGTTAAAACCCGATTCTCATGAAATCCCTTAGGATCTTTTATGAATTCACGTCTATTATGATTCAATCCATATGTTATGATTATGATCACAAATTTTCTACTAGAATCTCTCGTGAATCTATGATTTACAAGTTATGATAATTTACTCCATTTTGCATGATTTTCATGAATTTCAAGTCTATGTGCCATGGCCTATCTTCGGAACTATTTTCATGGCTAACTCACGTATATTAACATATTATGAATTTCATAATTTAAACTATCCATGTAAACCCATGTTTCATAATTATGATATGAGCACTATATATGTTTTGGAGTAGTATTTAGCATCAAGTAGGCCAAGGTTCCAATGTATCCAGATCTTAGAATTACGTGCCAACATAACATGATGGGGTCCTCCATTAGAGTGTCTCCTATGCCCAAATGGGCCACCCATGAGTGATATCACACCTTTATGGTCCATGCCTTTGGCAAGGTATGGACACACCTCCCAACTAGGGTTTCAAGTTGGGCTCCATATATGCTCACTTGGAGTATGTCGGTTATAAGAACATCCCACTGTTCCTCATGCTTTAACATATTCATGTTCAGTATTTACAATATCATGTTTTATAGTATGATTAACCCATTTATCAGTTTATGAGTTTACGTATGATTTCAAACATGCTAAGCCATGTGATTTTTACTTTCAAAAATTTATGATGAATATTTCATGCTTATGACTACCTTACAACTATGATTTTAGCATGTTGTCCCTACTCTCATGTTTTAGCTTATCTTATACTTAAGGTCTTATTTTATTGATTTACGAGTATGTTTTACTTACTCTACATACTTAGTACATTCAAAGTACCGACCGCATACTCTATGTTATATCATCTCATGATATAGGTTTGAGTGATCAGTATAAGTCTCGATGTTAGTATCTCTCCCCGCAACAGTCCAGTTTAGCTCCAGTCTGGGTGAGTCCTCATCTTTTGAGGACACTTATCAGTTTTATGTTTTATGTCTATGTATTTCAGTTTCAGACTTAGCGAGCTAGTTAGGGGTGTTGTCCCATCAGCTCATCATATTATTGGAGGCTTTTCAGACAATTATTTAGATGATTCAGCATTGTAGACTTGTTGTCTACTTTTATGTTTTCATGATGTGCAGACTTTTGCTTATCTTGTGTTATATTTCATTTCCGCATTAGGTATGCTCTTGTATATATTATGTATGTTACATGGGTTAGATTGGATCCATTCGTGGTTCTAGGTCCCGTGTCACAGTCTAGGGTCCATGCTCGGGTCGTGACAGCATTGAAAAGTATAGGACATTACATCATTTGTATAACAAACTAAGAACTGTAAGGCATGATGTACTATCAGATGTTTCTTAGATTTCATATGCTCGCAATGTATCTCTTTTATGAGTTTCAAGATTTATCTTATATTATTCTATCTACCTTATGTACAAGTATTGTTCTATATGTACTCATATCCTTTTTGATGGAGGTGATGCACTCACACTACAAGTTTAGAAGTAGAGAGTAGTAGACCATAACTAGGCATCTAATTTACACATAAGCTATTATTCGTGAGCTTCATTTCTACTTGGGCTAAGTCTAGTACTCTTATGAGGTATACAGATGTATGGGTAGGTTGGGTCCTATTCTAACAGTCTTATGGTTCCTAGATTATTGTAGAGGCTTTATAGATTGATGAGTTGGTAATTTACCAACTTATCTAGCTCTTAAACATGAGTTATCACTTCGTTTTAGCAAAATTTAAAAGGATTTTATTCCTTTTCTTCTCCTATGCGCAGGCATTTCTTTGAAACAAAAACAATGAGGATTTGAACTTATAACAATCTTCCATAGGAAAAGCAGGTTACATGTGTGTCACAAGTCAGTACTTGCGTCTAGTAGGTGCCACGCAGGAGGAGTTGAATGTTTGTTGGAAATAGACCTGTGTGCCACAAGTTGGTACCTATAGACCGCAAGTGCCATGCAGGAGGAAGTGAGAGAACACTGCCCTGAATTTATTGATGTACCTGCGTGCTGCAAGTCCACACCTACAAAACGCAGGTACCAACACAAGTGAGTCGTGTATCCTCCGAAGGGAAAATCATCCCAAAAGACAAGTACATACTTGGGAAGCTTCCAAGGGCGTTTAGGAGATATGTGCAAGGAATATATCGAGATTTTACCCTATTTGTATATAAAATATTAAAGATGAAGATATTGACATAAAGAGTACAAGTTTATACTTACTTCTTCTTCCATGTGAAAATACCATTGTTGAAGATACAAAGATTGGAAGTGATTTTAATTGCTTGTGATGAATGGTTTTGAGGAATTCTTCTTTGTATAATTTCTCTTTCCCTAATTATGAGCAGCTAATTTCTCTTCTAGGGGTGTGTGTGAATGATGGATATTTAAAATTGATTGGGTATTGACTAACTGATCTTAGAATTGATTATAATGCATGAACCTATTGATTTCTTCAAGTTTTAATTTGAAAATTAATGGTTGCAAATATTAATAGAGTTTTGTAACTTTGTTTTTGCTTGAGAAAGAGAAGTGAAGTAGAGTAGGACTTCAATAGTGAGGATTTGGAGCTTTTGATCTACGGTTGGAGCTAGAAATAGTCTATACCCAATTCAAGCTTCATTTAAGGGCTAGATCTAGAAATAGTCTATGCTCACTCAAGCAATGTTTGGTTGTTTTGCAGATCTTGGATTTGGGGTTTGAGAAAACCCAAAATATACAAACTCATTTGGTTGAGAAACTCCGAGTGTAGCTAAAACCAAAGCTCTCCATGTACTAATTGATTCTAAACCTCTTAGTTAATACCTATCAATATGATACTCCATCAAATGCACACCCCTAATCTCTTTAATCTTGTTAACAGCAACCGTGTCACATTGCCTTGATTTAAATTTTCATTTGATACTTGTTCAAACCACTTCCCCCAATTTTACTTCATTTTTAGACATGACGTTTGGTAAATCTAGCCTCCAATCTCTATGGGAAGTTGACCCCGACTCTTGTTGGGTACTTGTTTTGCACACGACCATAGCCACCTCCCTACTTGGAGAGTTGTTTTGGACGTTATCAAAAATGGCCTCATTGTCGAAGAATCCTAAAGTATTCTTTCCAGCAGTCGAGGACACTTCCAGACAAATGGGAAGTTATTTCCCCATATAGTCTTCTTGAGCTCCCACCATACCCCTTGATGCCTTTCCTTGCCGGATTTAAAATCAATCTGACCCATGCTTACATCTCTCTGGCGCATCACTCAAGAAGGACCCATTCTAGTGCTTAGCTTGTACAGGGAGTCCTCCAACTCTTTCTTGTTTTATTTATACCTTAGGGACAATGCAATGTTCTTTTTGGGGGTGGATGATTTTTGATGAATTGATGCCCTTGTCGGGCTTGTTTTATAATTATTTTAACTTTTGATTCTTGCCAAGTCGGTCTTACACGCCAATTGTTTACTACCTGTGCCTTGCAATCGCCTTTGTAGATATTAGTTAGTAAATAAACTTCAAAGGTTTTCTTTATATGATGGTTCTTTCTCAAGGAGCAAAATTTTTCTTGTCTTGATTTTTTTCATGTCAAATCGAGTGACATTTCCCGATGATGGTTTGAGAGGCAACTTTCTTAAGAAAAAATGCCATGTTCTAATTTTTTATTTTGAGTTTTTGTTGCACTTGTCTTGAAAGGCACCACCAAAAGATCTTCCTTGGCAAAGGAATTTTAAAAACAATTGATAAAAAAGGAGCAAATGAATCAAAAAAAAGGGCATTCTTTTGTCATGATATCTACATTCTTCGTTTGGCTTTTTGCTTCACAAATAATTTTTGTGAAACTCGGAATAATTTGTCAAAATTCATGCTTTTCAATTAGTTTTGATAATAATTAGACTCCTTGGAATTGCGATGCCTTGTGTGGTAAGGTTGTTGCTTATTCTTGTGTCTGCATGTCGTCTAGGACTTGCCCCCAATGTGATTCAAGGAGAAATCCTAGATGTGGCTGAGCTTGAAAAATGACCTTAGGCCGTCTTTGGATAGTTATTTCACCAAAAAAATATCCTCCTTTAACATTCGTCTCAGTCAATCCTTTTTTAACCTTAAACCTTTCTCTTGATAACCATATTACACACCTTGACCCTTTTTGAATCCTCTATTTTGGCATCCGTTCCTCCCTAATTGCTAATGATAGAAAAAAATGGGGATAAAAGTCCAAGATTTGGGGGTGGATGTGAATAAAAAATGAGATGTTGATGTAGTCAAAAGCCTAAATTTGGGGGTGTGCGCATTAACGGGGAAAAGAGGAATGAGCTTCAATATGAGGTAGCACTGAATGCTTAGTGTAAAAATGGTTGCTTGAATCTTCTGATGAAAGAAAAAAAATAAAAGAATTGAGTGGTGCTATCTCTTATCAAGTAAATGCTTAAGGAAAAAAAACAAAGGTGTCTAGAAGGATGGCTCTTTGGAAAAACTTGGATTGTGAAAAGGAGAAATAAGATGGAGTTGACTCAACGATGTAAGTGGGGTGCTTGATTTATTTCAAAAAAGCTTTAGAGAGGTTCTCGTCACTTGAATTAAATAATATCTACCTTTACCCCTAGCTGCAAGTCCTTAGTAAATTCGAGTTTTGCAACTTTACATTAGTAGCGAGTTACATGAAGGGCAAGCCTATGGTTCGATACGTGTACACTTAAATGTCTTTGAGAGAATGAGCGTCTTTGTGTCATCTTATAATCCCTATTTTGTGAATTGCATAATTGTGAGTGGGATTCTCTTTTTGGTGAGTGGAATTTCATCCTTGGAGTGAATGGTAAAATCTTGATCTCAAATGAGAGGTATGAATGCAACAAGTTGTGTAGTGAACCTTTAGTTGAATGTTAATGATTTGAGATGCTTGTTGATCTTGATCGAGATGAAAATGTCCCCTGATTTTGTTTGAAAGAATGATGACAATCTTTGTCGAATGCTCATGGTGGTATCAATTGATATTTGTGCATGTGATCGAGACTTTTTATTTTTTAGTCTTTTTGTTGTTCTGAGTTCATTTTGAGTCTTAGTAGTCCTGTGTGCAGCCCTTATGTCTTGATAAGATTGAGTCAATTCCTATATTGAGTGAATGCTTTGCTTGAGCACAAGCAATAGTTCAAGTATGTGGGTTTGATGAGTTAGTAATTTACCAACTTATCTAGCTCTTAAGCATGAGTTATCGCTTCATTTTAATGCAATTTAGAAGGATTTTATGTTGTTTCTTCTCTTATGTGCAGACATTTCTTTGAAACAAAGATATGGAGGATTTGAACTTAAAGCAATCTGCCGGAGGAAAAACAAGTGACATGCATGCCACAAGCTAGTACCTGCATCTAGCAGGTTCCATACAAGAGGAGTTGAAAGTTTGTTGGAAATAGACCTGTGTGCTGCAACTTGGTATCTATGGACCACAAGTGCCATGCATGAAGAAGTTAGAGAATACTACCCTTGATTTGTTGATGTACCTACATGCTGCAATTCCACACCTTTGAAATGCAGGTTCCAACGCAAGTGAGTTGCGTCTCCTCCGAATGGCAAAATCATCCCAGAAGGCAAGTATGTACTTGGGAAGCTTCCAAGAGCGTTTTGTGGATCTACGTAAGGAATTTATGTAGATTTTTACCCTATTTGTATATACAACATTGAAGAGGAGAGATATTGACATAGAGAGTATAATTTTATACTTTCTTCTTCTTCTTCCTTGTGAAAACACCATTGTTGAAGATACAAAGCTTGGAAGTGATTTTAATTGCTTATGATGAATGGTTTTGAGGAATTCCTCTTTGATATAATTTCTCTTTCCCTAATTATGAGCAGCTAATTTGTCTTCTAGAGGTGTGTGTGAATGATGGGTGTTTAGAATTGATTGGGTATTGACCAATTGATCTTAGATTGATTATAATGCATGGATCTATTGATTTCTTCAAGTTTTAATCTGAAAATTAATGGTTGTAAACATTAATTAAGTTCTCTAACTCTGCTTTTTCTTGGGAAAGAGAAGTGAAGTTGGTTAAGACTTCAATAGTGAGGATTTAGAGTTTTTGGTTTATGGTTGGAGCTAGAAATATCTATACCCAATTCAAGCTCCATTTAAGGGCTAGAGCTAGAAATAGTCTATGCCAACTCAAGCAATGTTTGGTTGTTTTGTAGATCTTGATTTTGGTATTTGAGAAAACCCAAAATATACACTTTTTTGGTTAAGAAACTTATAGTGTAGCCAAAACCAAATATATACATGCACTAATTGATTCTAAGGCTCTTAGTTAATATCTATCAAGATGATACCCCATCAAATGCACACCTCTAGTCCCTTTAATCTTGTTAACAACAACTATGTTATCTTGCTCTTGGTTTAAATTTTCATTTGATACTTGTCCAAATCTCTTTCCCAAAGTTAACTTCATGTTTAGACATGATGCTTGCTCTTGTGAATTAGTTTACATCTTTTGGTAAATCTAGCCTCCAATCTCTGTGGGAAATTAACCCCGACTCTTGTTGGTTATTTTTTTTTTTTGCATACGACCATAGCTACCTCATTAAGTGGAGAGTTGTTTTAAACATTATCATAGACTTTAAATGATGTTTTCATGTATGTTCAGATGTCACGTCATAATTTATGTTTCAGTGGGGTCTTTTGTCAATCTTATGTTTCGAGCCCAAAGACTTCTTTGATATACAAACAGACCTTTTATGAAAGCATATCTTCTATATCAATTTCTTATATGATTCATGTTTATGTAAGATTCTATGATTCATGTTGAGTTGATTTACTCGGTCAAGTTATTGCATCAAAGTTATGATACCAACGGTCCACCCCCCCCCCCCCTCAAGATTGGGGTGTGACACAAAGATTTCTCATATACTTCATAATTCTATATCTTTTTAGTAAAAGGTTGTTGTAAACAAATGAATATTACCTTTTACTGATTTGTGAGGGTCTTGAGTCATGACACTCCTAATATTCCAAGATAAAGAGGTAATCATTGAAAACAAGAGTATTTAGAACTTTGTTATCATCTGTATTAGGATTGGACTTATTCTCAATGTATAAATTCCTCTAATTCATATCCATTCCTCTAGGTGAAAGGTTGATAGAATTTGAGACTTCGTGGAGCTGTTGAGCTTTGGTTTAACAAACAAAAATGCATGACCCTTCTGAAAAATTGCCATGTTAGGAGGCTCATTGTCACCGAGAGATGCATAGTTACTAGGGGATTAAGGGTCCTCAAAATTCCACCTCCGGCTCAATTCCAAAGTGCGAGTATTAGGAAAAGGGCCTTATTGTCCGTTTGCTGACAAAGGAACTCATTGTCAATTAAAGGGTCCTTACCTTAGACATCAATGCCAATATCACTACCTAATTAAATGAGGCTTTCAGTAATGATATCCATTACCTCAATTTTAGCTTCATCATTCCCAAAATCAGGAGGGTGTGATGGCCCTCCACTCTCAAAGGAGTAAGGCACATAATTACTTAAAGGAGTAAATTTCTCTCTTGTATTCTCAAGGGTAGGATCAGGGGTTTTACAATATTAAGGACCTTTTTTTCTTTCACAATCATATCACGGTTGCTTTGTCGTTTATATTCCATGTCCATATCAACATCCAGTTTAGGAGGTTGAAAGTTGGGATCCTCCATCAAGGCCAAGGGTTATCCTTCTTTCCTTTACCCCTCCTTGAATATGGAGTTTTTTTATTTTTTGAAAGAGACTATACTTCTTAGGCTTTTTAGACTAAATGTTGTGAGGTTTCCTGCGTGTTGTATGATCTTGGGCATAATTACGTGCCCAGAGCTATTTTATAACTTAATTAAGTCATGTTTGTCAATTAAATTAATTACATTCTCATGTGATTTCTATTAATTACATGCATAAACTAACCAATGTAATTAGCTCTTTGTTTTGTAGAAAAAAATATTAAAGATGGGATAAATATGAAGATGCACGAGCAAGGAGGAGCTTTGGATTGAGTTGGGATGATAATTGCACAAGATGGCATGAAAAACAGCCCTGCTGCACAGCCCAGCGTGCCATGCAGCACAAGTTGCGCGCTGAGGACCGTGCCATGTCATGCCATGCTGTGCGAGGAGGGGCAGTCCAGTATGCCTGTGCGTTGGCGTCGTGCCATGCCAGGCCCTGCTGCGCACCAGCTCCCATGTCACGCAGGCCATCGCGCCAGCACACTCGCAACAATACGCTGTCGTACGAGTAATACAGTGGCCCTTCTTGAGAGCCGGATGTCAAACACACAAGGACTGGACCAATTCAGCAAATTATCAAGTGTTAAAATTAACTTCACAAGTGTTGATTATAGAAATTTTTGGTAAACTCTAATTAAGTCTAGGGCTGATCACAAAATACTCGAGAAACAACACAAGAAGCAACTAGAGTTAAGGTCTAATAATCATGCAATGGCTACAATTCACAATGGTTTGAGTATGAAAATGTTAATTGTTATCTCACATAATTAAAATGCTATGTTCATGGTCTTTCGAGCCTCTAAACACGACAAACTAGTCTCACACCTACATCATTGAGCGGGGATGTGATGTCCTAATTTGCGAGCAATTTAAATACATGGATGTGGTTTACGGAATTTGTGTCCTTGATTATGGACTTTCATAACTCTAATCATATAACCAAAATTAGCTTCACAACTAGTTCTACGAGTGGTGATGAGACAATTCTAATTCAGTGTATTGCTCATCCCGTTTTAATAATCAAGCAAGGCAAATTAGGTTTAATTTCTATCCTAACCGCAAATCCTATCGTAAAGATAAGAACTTTCTCCCTACATTCTTATGTTCTAGCCAGGGTTACTCTTTCAAGCCTTTACCTAAGCTTAACGTGTTTGTTTTCATGGTGATCAAGCATAAAAACATTAATAATAAAGAATGTAAGATAAAACAACAACTAAAAACTCAAACCACGAAGAATTCATGCAACAATCATATTATGTAGCCTCAACCCTAGAGAAAGGGTTTTATCCACTCATGTTTGTACAAATACTCAAAAACATGGTTAGAGTAACGTACTTACAAGAATAATTAAAAGAGAAGGCAAAACAATGAACTCTAGGTAGAGTTCTTCACTTCTCCCTTCGCTCCTTTATGGTTTTCCAAGGATATTTCATGATAATGAAATTAGAAGCTAAGGGTTCAATTTATAATAAGTTGAAAAAATGCAAAATTTGGCCTGTGGTGAAACAGCTCTATGGCATGCTGCTCATCATGAAGATTTGCCTCTGTGGCACGGAGCTTAACACGTAGATCAGGCTCCGTGACATGGAGCAATCACGCAGGCTCACTGTTTGGTAGCTCCTGCTTATATAAATTAATTCTTTGCTTTGTGGCACGTTGTTGAATGCCCCAATGCTTCTCTGTGGCACGGAGTTGACTCCAAATGTCCTTTTTATCTTGTCTCATCATCCATAATTCGTCCCTTAACATTTATCTTCAAGATTAGGACCATTATCTTCACATTGAGCGCCATACATTGGCAATTTCAACCTACAAAGAGAGATAATCATATTTGTTACTACATGGCCACAAACTACACAAAATACACGAGATTATTCTTAAATCAAGATACAACATAGGTAAAACATAGGTATAAAATAGTACTTGCGAATGTAAATATTCCCAAGATCACTACCCCACACTTAAAGCCTTGTTCGTCCTCGAACAAATTCTTTACATATCATGCACAAGAAAGACTCACAAATTAACAATTGACGCAAGACGACTCAAATTAAGGCTACAATGACTGATTTAGATGGAAAGTTCAAATAAAGCATGCTATATATATATAATATATAACATAATTCAAATCCAATACAACCAATTTAAGACCTCCTAGCCTCAAGAATTGACTCTATAACCACAGCAAACTCATGCACATTAGCCGATCAAGAAGTCTAACATGAATTCTATCTTTTCTCAAACATGTTCCCTCACAATAAGAGAGATACCCATTTTTCATTTGCAATTTTTTCAATTATAACATGTATGGGTATATGAATAAGCATTCAACTCACTCTCATAAAGAATTCACATGCATCATGTATTAACCCATAAGCTTGCCTTTAGTGTATTACTCCGCAAATTTAGGAATGTCTGAAAGTAAGATCAAGTAGGACTTATCAGGTTGAAATGTAAGCTAAGGGATGGTTAGGTACTTATTTGGCCAGTAATAGTGGCTATCCTCCCCAAGTGCTTTTAATACATCACACTTTCATTATGAACATCTCTTCTCTTACTTCACCTTTATTCTTTTCACTCATAAATTTCCTTTTTTGTTTCTCCATTTCTTTATGCACACTTAGCTTATTAGTAAGGAGTACTTAAGAAACTTTTTCATTCTTTTATTCTCTTACTCCCCACCAATACTCAAGCATTTTCAAACAAGTGCACCTCTAATCTTTTCCTCAATTCCCACAACCGTTATTTTTCCTTCTTTTTCACGATTCTCACTCCTTTACGCTTTTAGATTTTTTTCACTTAAGCGCTTAGGAGTTTTGGATCAACTTCACAGATATTGAAAGAAATGGATTAAGCTTATGTTAAAGCTATTAAATAATAGGCTTAAGGCTCAATAGGGCTACCTAGGAATAGACATTCAAGGTAAGTAAAGCGAGGGATAAAAAATAGGCTCATTCAAAGAAATGCCTAAATCATCTCCTATAATCGACATCCCTCATTTAGTTTTGTATACACACTAGGCAACTTCCAGACACTACACAATAGCATGGAATATTCAAAAACCTTATACTCACAGCACAAGCTCAATTCAAGACAAATTCAGCAGACTCTTAACTCAGCTAATCACAAGAATTCAAAATTAAGCTTTAAGCACATAAAGTCACATTCAAGAGCCTAGGTGTCTCAACCAAATTTATACAATTGGTTAACATGCTTCTCAATTAAAAACACTTGCATCTTACAATCATGCATAGCACATAACAAGAACATCAAGGCTACAATTAGCTAATGGTTCAAAAACAAAAACCTATTGACTAATTTTTCCTCAAGACGGTCTTCATTCATCTATCGTCGGGAAAAGTCCCTAACTATGACTGAAAATTTATGTACAAACAAATGAAAATTTTTATTTCTCGGTTCAAAGTGCCCTCCTTTGGAAAAGAACCAAAAAGAAAAATCAAAGGGTGGGTGAACTGTGCTCAATTCAAATTTTTTCAACACAAACATTATACCCAGCACCACATTCACCCAAAATAACTTAGCACAAAATTCTGAAATTTCCCTCACCCCACACTTAATCTATGTTATGTCCCTAAAGCATCAATTACAATTAAAACAAGGGTTAGAGATACTTCCTGAGGCCTCTAGTCCTAGCTAACAACATTTTTTTCTCCATTTTTGAACACGTGGGTCATCGACCCAACACTCATCTTTTTTTCATGCTCTTTAGCTTTCACTTTCATGGGTACTCAAACTTTACCTGAATTTGTGCTTAAAACCCAAAACAAATAACAACAAGTGAAAAATAACCAAAATTACAAAAAAACTAAAAAGAAAGTGTACCTATGGTACTCTTGGGTAGCCTCCCAAGCAGTGCCTTATTTTACGTCGCGGCACGACGCATCAAGTTTCACCATTTTTTCCTCCACTTTGAGGATATGAATCTCATCCCTAATTTCTTCTCCAGTTTCCTCTCATGCTCCAGGGGTGGTGGTGAAAAAAAGAAAGGACGAAACAATATATGTCACCTCTGGCACTTATTGGCCCTTACGTAAGTGAAGTCATTTTGTCTCTCGAAATCAGCAAATTTCAGAATATACGGGGCTTGTTCCTCCTCTAGACCTTTCTCTACAAGCTTGGAAGACCCTATTTCTATGTTTTCAACCAAACTTAATGTCGAGAAATTCTTCGAGTAGGGTACAATACACCTCAACTCTGAAACTGCATTGTGCTTGACCTCCTTACTTGTGTACACCTTCTCCACATCAACATCTGACTCCACATGAATTTCAAATGGTTGGAACTTGTATCTCTCCTTTCATGAATGTATTGGCTATATGTGTGAGACCATCACGGAGACTCTCAGGAGCTTCTAACTGTTGAGCTTGTTCCAAGAACTCACCCTTTTCTTCTCCTTGCAGTCCTTCTTAAGTATTGGCTAAGACTGTCACTTGCAAATCAAAGCAAGCTTCAGCCTCAGCCATCATCTCCGTGAACTTGACGCTTATCATTTCTAAGGCCTATCCATTTTTCTTGGTCTGAACTCCCAATACTTTCATTTGCTCGCTCATCGCTTTTGTCTGCTCAAGGACCTATTTTAACATATTTGCTATCTGAACTTGGTGTTTTAAGTCCTCCTCTACATCATTCCTGTACTCATAAAAAACAACAGAAGGTTCATAGTAGGGGCTTGGGGTAGGGGAACATGAGTTTAGACAACCATTCCAATGGCCATCCTGACCACCACATATACTGCAAGTCGCACAATATTGCCATAAGTGGGGTCCTCCATAATTCAAACAAGAATAATTGACATAGGAGTATTCACCATTCAACTCATTTATACTCCATGATGTCATATCAAGAAGAGTATCAAGCTAAAAAATAAAAATAACAGAATCTACAAATTAAAAAAAATTTCAACACTAAGAAAATTCTACACCAACACAAAAAAATAAGAAATTCACCAATTTCACTAGTCCCCATCAACGGCGCCAAAGACTTATTGCGCTCCAGCGTACGCGGTTGTACAAGTAATACAGTGGCCCTTTTTAAGAGCCGAATGTCGAACCCACAAACACTTGACCAATTCAGCGAATTATCAAGTTCAAGTGTTAAAATTAACTTCACAAGTGTTGATTATAGAAATTTTTGGCAAATTCTAATTAAGTCAAGGGGTGATCACAAAATACTCGAGAAACAACACAAGAAGCAACTAGAGTTAAGGTCTAATAATCATGCAATGCTACAATTCACAATGGTTCGAGCATGAAAACTTCAGTTGTTATCTCACATAATTAAAATGCTATATTCATGGTCTTTCAAGCCTCTAAACACGACAAACTAGTCTCACACCTACATCGTTGAGCGGGGATGTGACGTCCTAATTCGCGAGAAATTTAAATACATGGATGTGGTCTACAGAATTTGTGCCCTTGATTATGGACTTTCGTACCTCTAATCATATAACCGTACTTAGCTTCACAACTACTTCTATGAGTGGTGATGTGACAATTCTAAGTTGGTGTATAGCTCATCCTGTTTTAATAACTAAGCAAGGCAAATTAGGTATAATTTCTATCCTAACTGCGAATCCTATCATAAAGATAAGAACTTGCTCCCTACATTCTTATGTTCTAGCCTAGGGTTACTCTTTCAAGTTTTTACCTAAGCTTAATGCGTTTGTTTTCATGGTGATCAAGCATAAAAACATTAATAATAAAGAATGTAAGACAAAACAACAACTAAAAACTCAAACCACGAAGAATTCATGCATTTACAATCATATTATGTAGCCTCAACCCTAGAGAAAGGGTTTTATCCACTCATGTTTGTACAAATACTCAAAAACATGGTTAGAGTAACGTACTTACAAGAATAATTAAAAGAGAAGGCAAAACAATGAACTCTAGGTAGAGTTTTTCACTTCTGTATTCGCTCCTTTACGGTTTCCCAAGGATATTTCGTGATAATGAAATTAGAAGATAAGGGTTCAATTTATTATAAGTTGGAAAAATGCAAAATTTGGCCTGTGGTAAAACAGCTCCGTGGCACGCTGCCCATCGCGGAGATTTGCCTCTGTGGCACGGAGCTTAACGCATAGATCAGGCTCCGTGACACGGAGCAATCGCGCAGGCTCACTGTTTGGTAGCCCTGCTTATATAAATTAATTTTTCGCTCCGTGAGATGTTGTTGAACGCCCTAATGCTTCTCCGTGGCACGGAGTTGACTCCAAATGTCCTTTTTATCTTGTCTCATCATCCATAATCCGTCCCTTAATATTTATCTTCAAGATTAGGACCATTATCTTCACACTGAGCTCTATACATTGGCAATTTCAACCTACAAAGAGAGCTAATCATATTTGTTAGTCCATGGCCATAAATTACACAAAATACATGAGATTATTCTTAAATCAAGGTACAACATGGGTAAAACATGGGTATAAAATAGTATTTGGGCATGTAAATATACCCAAGATCATTGTATTGGCCTCTTATGTAATGGTCACAGACTTAATATGATCAGTGATGTGCTAACATGGTGGATTCCCACTCTGATTTTGCAAACTAGTAGCCTGCACTTCTAAATAAACCTTACTCTCTTTTTTTTTTTGAATTTCTATTTGTGGCCTTTCCATGCTCCTTTATGTTGCTAGTGGGAACTTTTTCTTGTTGACTATTTTTGGTGTTTCCCTTACCATTATTGCCTTGGCCTCTTAGAATTGTAGTCTAACCCTCATCCAAAGGCTCCTTCTTTATTTCCATATAGTTAGAGATTGTTTTTGTGTTCATACTGCTAGTATCACTTTTTCCCTCAATGATCAATGTAATTATCATCTTTGATGATCTCTTCTTCAATGTTATTTCTTTGGTCTCTCCTTTCTCCTTGTTCCAATTTTAACATAGCTCATTCTTACCATAGGGTGAAGAATACTGCACTTAGCTTATTTCTGATGATTGAGAAATTGATTGGCTCCAATGCATGACATAGGGGCTACCCATTCAAAATAATGCTAGAGGGTGTCAAGAAGATTTACCAACACAGATGCAAGAATAGTTTCCTCTTTCAGCTTGAAATTCCCAGTCCATTTCAACAACTTCATGTGCATGTTGCAAATAGATTAAAAAAAATTGATGTAGATGTTACTATGGTCCTCCTCCAAATAAAAATTGATGAATATATGATGGAGGTTGATTTTGAAGTAGAGACTACTAGTTTGCAATTGAGGGACAGATTCTAGAAAATTTACCTTTTAGAGTAAGACGATAAGTATCTACCAAGAGTACGATTTCTTCCTTCGAAAAGCTTAGCATGGGTCTCTCCATAACCATCTCATAAGGTTTAAGTTTAAGGTGAATCTTTTTTCTTCAATCTTCCATGAGTCGAATTTTTAACAGCTTTAAGAAAATTTTGAGTATCATCAAGATTAGGGCTTTCCCAGATTGTTGAGCAGCCTCTTTTTGTGTAGAAAAATTATTTATATTTTATTTTTGTTGAGAGCACAGAGGTGGCAAGGCATGTAATAAAGATAAAGGATTTGGTGGGTCTAGAGTGACTGGTGATAACCAGCAAGTCTGGCTAGGGAGAGATTAAAGAAAATGAGTTGAGCGTGACAAAAAACTCTTCTAATTAAAAAAGGTGACAAGTTTGACCAGTCTTGGTCAAAATTTTCTTTAAATTATAATTAAGCTAAATGGGGTGTGAAGTGTAATATTTAAAACTTATTAATTTTTTAAAAAATATAAAATAACCCACTCATTAATTCAAAATCCCAACCCCTGCAACACACGTCTATTCTTCTTCCTCTTTCACTCAACTGTTGCTCTTTCTTCCTCTCTTCTTCACTGTGCTTCATCTTCTTCGAAAGTAATTTTTCTTCGGAAATTATCATGTCAGTGAGCCCAATCGATGCCGGTGAGTCATTGACGCACGCTACTCTGCATAGAGGTAATTTTTCTTTCACTTATATCAAATATAACTGTGTTGAAAAGTTAGGGTTTTCAATTTTTCGAACTCAAATTGGTGATTTTTTGTTAAAGAAGAAGAAGAAAAATAAGATGGATTTCGCATATTATGTTGTTGGATGACTTTATTTGTTGTATTTGTTGCTTTGTTGTTCTTGTTGTATTTTTTAAAAATATTGTCACTAGTAGGGACTTATTTTTCTTTGTGGGGTTTTTGTTGTTGTAGAAAAAATTATTATGATATTCTTTGATTTATTTTTCAACAACTAAAGAAGTTGTTGCAGCAACTTCCGCACTTGTTTGAACAAAATCAGAAGTTGTTGAGGTTGTTGTAACAAAATATTGTTGCAACCTCAGCAGTTGTTTGATTTTGTCAAATAAGAGGTTTAGTTGTTGCAACAACTTCCTCAACTGTTGGAAATAAATCAAACAGTTGCTGAAGTTGTTGCAACAAGTCATTGGAGTTGTTGCAACAAGTTTACAATTTGTTGCAGCAACCTCAGTATTTGTTTGATTTTGTCAAACAACTGTTGAAGTTGTTGCAACAACTCACGCACCTGTTGAAAAAAATTATTATTTGCCAAATAAGAGTTAAAGTTGTTGCAACAACTTATTGGTGTTGTTTTTGTACTCATTGTTGTTTCATAATTTAGGGAGTAAATAGGGGTCTGCAACTATTTAATTTTTTTCAACAGCTGGGGAAGTTGTTGCAACAATTTTCACAGCTGTTGGTAAAAATCAAACAGTTATTGTACTTGTTGCAACAACATCAGCAACTATTGGATAAAATCAAACAACTATTGAAGTTGTTGCATCAACTCAAACACTTGTTGAATAAAAATCAATATTTATCAAACAAGAGCTGAAGTTGTTGCAACTACTTGTTGGTGCTGTCTTTGTACCATTGTTGTTTCATAATTTAGGGAGTAACAGGGGTCAGCAACTGTTTGATTTTTACCACACCTGTGGTAAAAATCAAACAGTTGTTGTACTTGTTGCAACAACTTCAGCAACTGTTGGATAAAATCAAACAACTGTTGAAGTTGTTACAACAACTCACACACCTGTTAAAAAAATTATTATTTGCCAAATAAGAGCTGAAGCACAAGGTTGCAACAACTTATTGGGGTTGTTTCTGTACTCATTATTGTTTCATAATTTAGGGAGTAAATAGGGGTCTGCAACTTTTTGAATTTTTTCAACAGCTGAGGAAGTTGTTACAACAACTTCCACAACTACTGATAAAAATCAAATAATTATTGTACTTGTTGCAACAATATCAGCAACTGTTGGATAAAATCAAGCAACTATTGAAGTTGTTGCAATAACTCAAACACTTATTGAAAAAAATCAATATTTGTCAAACAAAAGTTGAAGTTGTTGCAATAACTTGTTAGTGCTATCTTTGTACCCATTATTATTTCATAATTTAGGGAGTAAATAGAGATCAGCAACTATTTGATCTTTACCACAGTTGTTGGTAAATATCAAAAAATTATTGTACTTGTTGCAATAACTTCAGCAACTGTTGGATAAAATCAATAATTGTTTTACTTGTTTGATTTGCAATAGTTATTTTTACTGTTTATTTTGACTGAATGATTGAATTAATTGTTGATTTATATTTGTTTTCTCATATTTTACAGATAAAATGACTTCAAAAAGAGCAAGAAGTACCAGTAGAAGTGTTGTTACTTTTAGAAGGTTAAAAAGAACTAAGACTCAAGCAGAAATTATTGCAAAAAGTAATGACTATCCTTTTTTGTAGTATATAGATGAAATATTATGTCTAATGTGTATTAGAAATATAGACTACCCCAACCACTATGATCTCACAAACATAATCCTGGATCTCAACTTCTACAACCTTATGAAGAATGTGTACAACCATTTGAGTGAGGAAAGTCTACAGCCGGGTGCTGTCTAGTTAAAACAAAATCTTGATGAATATAATTTCACTAATTATTTCTTGATTACTGCAGAGGTGTCAGACCCTACCCAGGAGGTGTCCCATGGCTTAGAGCTAAAAGAATCTTCACTGTGATGACCCTTGACAAGAAATATTTTGCCGCTCTTGATTTCTTGATTAATGATGGATTGATAAAAGTTTATGATTGCAACATTCCTTGCTACCCAGAAGATGACTTCTTCCTACACATTCAGTCAGTGATGAAATTATGGCCAAGATTTTTGAAACAGAGTGGTATGTTTGACCACTTGCTGCCCAAGTTGCTCAATAAAGAGTGGATCTATGAATGAAAAGAGGGTCTCTCCAAGAATGATATTGGGGCAGCATGCGGTCCTTATTCACTTTCATGCATTGAGCATCTGATTACCAACAGTTCAATAAATCTCATGAATGACAATACTATTGAGCGAATGCAGTGGAGATGGACTGTGGGGTTGGTTGATAAGGAATTAGTGTCGTAAGGTGGTTGACAGCTGATTGTTTTTATAAAAATTTGTTGAACAATTTGTTGGATATTTTAAAGTTATTATTTATGATTAAGTCTTGTTGTCAAACAACCTGCCCTAAGGTGGGCTGAACTCATATATTTGAAGTTATGTGAATGTATGTGTTTCAGTGTTCAATATATTTTGTGTTCTTTATATTTTAATATTCTGCAACAAGTTATGTTACTTGCTGGAAAAATCTCAACAATTAAGTCATATGGTAAAACAGTTGTTGCAGCAAGTTAGTTAAGTTGCTTGAAAATTCTCAACAAGTACATACCTTGTTGCAACAACTTAGTTTAATTGCTGAAATTTCCCAACAACTAAATTACTTATTCAAACAAGTCGTGTTACTTGCTGCAAAATTTCAACAATTAATTCATATGGTAAAATAATTGTTGCATTAATTAACAAGTTGTTTAAGCAAGTAAACTAAGTTGTTGCAGCAAGTTAGTAAAATTGTCTGAAAATTCTCAACAAGTAGTTAACTTGCTGCAACAACTTAGTCTACTTGCTGAAATTTCTCAACAGATAAATTACTTGTTCAAACAAGTCATGTTACTTGCTGTAAAATCCCAACAATTAAGTCATATGGTAAAACAATTGTTGCATTAATTAAATAAGTTGTTTCAGCAAGTAAACTAAGCTGTTGCAGCAAGTTAGTAAAGTTGTTTGAAAATTCTCAATAAGTAGATAACTTGTTGCAACAACTTAGTTTACTTGCTGAACTTTTCTAACAAGTAAATAATTTGTTCAAACAAGTTGTGTTACTTACTAGAAAATCCCAACAATTAAGTCATATGGTAAAACAGTTGTTGCAACAAGTATATAACTTGTTGCAGCAAGTTAGTTAAGTTGTTTGAAAATTCTCAACAATTAGATAACTTGTTGCAACAAGTCATGATACTTGCTGAAACAAGTCCAACAAGTTGATTAGTTGTTGCAACAGATTCCTAGCTATTACGATAATATTTTCACTCAATTCACCAATAAATCTAGCTTTGAGTCCTTAAATATATTTAATTCACTATATTTAATAATAAATATGATTGATCCAAGTAATTCATGATCAAATTACTCAATTAAAGTTGACTATGCGTACAATTACTCGATCGATTATCTATTATGATCAAATTACTATGTATTGTTAAAGAAAACTATTAAATATAACTTTGAGTTTTTAAATGCATTTAATTAACTATATTTAATAATAAATATGATTGATCTAAGCAATTCATAATCAAATTACTCGATTAAAGTTAACTATGCATATAATTGCTCGATCATTCGTATATTATGATCAAATTACTATGTTATTATTAAAGAACACTATTAAATATAGATTTGAGTCTTTAAATGCATTTAATTTACTATATTTAACAATAAATATGATTGATCCAAGCAATTCATAATCAAATTACTCTATTAAAATTGACTGTGCGTACATTTACTCGATCGATCGTCTATTATGATCAAATTACTATGTCGTTGTTAAAGAATACCATTAAACCTATATTTGAGTCCTTAAATGAATTTAATTAACTATATTTAATAATAAATATGATTGATCTAATAAATTCATGATAAAATTACTCGATTAAAGTTGACTACGCGTACAATTGCTCGATTGATCATCTATTATGATCAAATTACTATGTCTTTGTTAAAGAACACTATTAAATCTAGCTTTGAGTCTTTAGATTTATTTAATTTACTATATTTAACAATAAATATGATTGATCCAAGCAATTCATGATCAATTAATCCAAACTTGTTGCAACAAGTACAACAGTTGTTTGAAAATTCACAACAAGTTTATGAGTTGTTGCAACAGATTAGGTTACTTGCTTGAAATTGTCCAGCAAGTGCAACAGTTGTTGGCACCTGTCAGGTAACTTGTTTGAAAATTCACAGCAAGTTTTTGAGTTGTCGCAACAGAAGAGGTTACTTGTTTGAAATTGTCCATCAAATGCAACAGTTGTTGGCACATGTCAGGCCACTTATTTAAAAATTCACAGCAAGTTTTTGAGTTGTCGTAACAGAAGAGGTTACTTGTTTGAAAATTGTCCGTCAAATGCAACAGTTGTTGGCACATGTCAGGCCACTTGTTTGAAAATTCACAGCAAGTTTATGAGTTGTTGCAACAGATCAGGTTACTTGTTTGAAATTCTCTAGCAAGTGCAACAGTTGGCACCTGTCAGACCAATTGTTTAAAAATTCATAGCAAGTTTATCAGTTGTTGAAACAGATTAGGTTGCTTGTTTGAAATTTTTTAACAAGTGCAACAGTTGTTGGCACCTGTCAGGCCGGTTATTTGAAATTCACAGCAAGTTTATTAGTTGTTACAACAGATTAGATTACTTATTTGAAATTGTCCAGCAAGTATAATAGTTGTTCGCACCTATCAGGCCAGTTGTTTGAAAATTTATAGCAAGTTTATCAGTTGTTGCAGTAGATTAGGTTGCTTATTTGAAATTGTCCGGCAAGTGCAACAGTTGTTGGCACCTGTCAGGCCAATTGTTTGAAAATTCACAGAAAGTTTATCAGTTGTTGCAGTAGATTAGGTTAATTGTTTGAAATTCTCCAGCAAGTGCAACAGTTGTTGGCACCTGTCAGGCAACTTGTTTGAAAATTCGCAGCAAGTTTATGAGGATATGAATCAAGTACCCAAACAACAACAAGAATAAGTTTTGTTATTACAAATAAGATCAGATCTGTTCCTATGTAGCAGTTCACTCTGTGCATATGGTTCTTTTGTGCCCAACCCTTTTGCATATGGATCATTTATTTTTTTTATCGAAAATGATTCCTCGATTGATGCCCTCCTCTTCATATGCCTTCTTCCCAATTTTTTTGGCTCAATTGGTGATGATTTTATCCATCAAATCTTCATACATGATATCTCTATTCACAATCATCGTTACCATCTCTACCCTTCCAACGTCAAATATAGCAGTTGTTGGATTCGATCAATTCACCATGACAATCAACTCATATTGTTATTTTGTCCCGCATTAATAGTCTTCAAGACACTTAAAGATATTTTATGTTAAAGTAAAAAAATTATTCATTACAGGAGAAAAAACTGTGATAAAATAAAACAACTGTTATAATGGTTGCAACAACTGTTGAAGCTATTGCAACAACTGTTGTAGTTGTTGCAGCAACTTAGAGAGTTGCTGTAACAATTAAAATAGTTGTTTGCAGCAACTGAGTAAGTTTTTGCAAAAATATTAGAAGCTTTTTTACATCATATTACTCAGTTGTTCCAACAACTAACAGCAAAAGATGCAGTAGTTGTTGCACTTGTTGCAGCAAGTACAACAATTGTTGCAGTTGTTGCAGCAAATATAACAGCTGTTGCAACTTCTTTATAAGTTGTTGGAAAATTTTAGAAGTTTCTTTATTGCAGATTACTCAGTTGTTGCAACAACTACCAACAAAAGGTGCAGTTGTTGTAACAAGCACAACAACCATTACAACTTCTTTACAAGTTGTTGTGAAAAAATTAGAAGTTTTTTTACAACAGATTACTTTTGTTGCGACAACTAACAGCAAAAGGTGCAGCAGCTACTGCAATTATTACAGCAAGTGCAACAACTGTTGCAACTTCTTTATAAGTTGTTGCAGAAAAATTAGAAGCTTTTTACAACAGATTACTCAATTGTTGCAACAACTAACAACAAAAGGGGCAGCAGCTGCTGCAATTATTACAGCAAGTACAACAACTGCTGCAACTTCTTTACAAGTTGTTGCGAAAAAATTAGAAGCTTTTTTACAACAGATTACTCAGTTGTTGCAACAACTAATAGCAAAAGGTGCAGGTGCTGCTGCAATTTTTGCAGTAAGTACAACAACTATTGCATTTGTTGCAGCAAGTACAACAACTATTGCAACTTCTTTACAAGTTGTTCCATAAAAATTAAAAGTTTTTTTACAATAGATTACTCAGTTGTTGCAACAACTAACAGCAAAATGTGCAGCAACTGTTGCAATTGTTGCAGCAAGTACAACAATTGTTGCAACCTCTTTATTAATTGTTGTGAAAAAAATAAAAACTTTTTTACAATAGATTACAAAATTGTTGCAACAACTGTAACTATTACTGAATCTTTTGGAAAAATAAAATTTTACCCAGATGAATAATACACACAAAACGATATTGTGCACTTATCAAATGTAATTTTCTGTGCTATTACAATAAAATCCAACCCAAAAAATATATGAATTGGTGAATTTTTGTCCCAGCAAATCTTCAGGAAGAAGTAGAAGAAGAAGAAGATGATTTGGCGGCTTACCCCCCCCCCCCTTACCCCCCCTCCTTTTTTAGGTAATTAGGATTTTATATAAGTTGGGTCAAAGTGTAAAAATAAAAAGAAGAAGGCTTATTCAAAAAGTGGTCAAATATCTTTAAACACTAATTATAAACTTGTCACCTCTAGTAAATGATTAAAATTTGTGTCACTTTTTTTCATTTTAAAATTTTTTTTGTCACCCTTAATTCAATGGCCCTGGAGATTACTTGAAAAGAACACTCAAAAGGTTACTGTTGAAGGTAGAGAAAAGCTAGAGATTCTCTCTAATTTCTGATTATTTTTCTTTTTCCACAGCATGATGAAAGCTTGATAAATTTGGTATAATGTGATAAATAGAATCTGTGTAGGAGAACCAATTTTGAGTGAAAGGAATTGAAACATGATGTCTGAGATGAGTAGAATGATTTGATGGTATGTTTGTTGCGTTGAAAGCAAGCAAGGGCAAGATTTGTGCAATTACAAATTTAGGGCCTTAACCGTCCATCATTGTTCATGTTCCACGACTGTCCAAAGTAAAAATTGAAAAGAGACATTGTTGTGATTATTTTTGCAATATTGACCACGTCTACCGCTTCCTCGATATATTTTCCACGGTCACATTGGTATTGGGATTTTGACTTATTAGCTAGAGAAAAATGTTGCATAAGATTGGATATTGGAACTATTGGTGCTTATGTTAGTGGTGTAGTACTAATGGTGAGGAAAGATTTAGATGTTCCATGAATAATGGGTTATGAAAAGGCCAAGGAGTTCAGAATATAAATTGTTTCTGAACTAGCGGATAAAGTGGTTACAACATCTTTGAACTTTGGCCACACCCTTTTAGAAACATAGATATTGAAGTCTAATGGAACAAGGATCATCCAGCGGCCACAGGTTCATCAAATATGAGTATGGTCTTTTGAAGGTATTGGGCTACAATAAGATTATTTTGCTTGGGATTTGAAGTTGCATATGGAGATGAAGAATAGCAATAGGGAGGGATTCTTTCGAAAGCAAGTAAATAAGGGGCTCATGATAAAGTTGGTTTTGTTGAGTCCAACTTGTATAATTTGTGTTGGATTGAGAAGTATCTAACCCTTCGACATGGTTTAAATCCGTCAATGAAGCAAAAAGATAAGAATTATATCTTCCAAAATAAACAGTTAGTAGAAGTAAACTTGCTTGAAATAAAAAGATGGGCATGGCTAAGAGAATTTCATGAAAAGGACATAAAATATATGGTTGAGGGTTGAGAAGAGGAAAGAGACATGGACAAGAAAGTTGAGGTTGACAGTGATACTGATACCATGGCTAAAGGGACTCACATGTAGAGATGGAAAATTTGAAAGCTCTGTATTGGATCAATACGCACACACAAGCCTCTAACAATGCGCTTGGTATAAGGAATTAAAAATAAATAATTTCGGAATTAATTTCACGATAAGTTTATTTCACATTTGATTGGGATAAAATTTCGAAGTGTCTTATCTCGAGATTAGTTATCCTAGGATTATAGTATTATTCTTATCTCACATTGAAAATGAAATAACAATCCTGAAATAATTTATCCCAAACGAGCCCCAAGAGATATATGATCCTAAGGAGAGTAACTATGCAAAAATTCATTGGTAACTCCTGAGAGATAGAGATAGTGCAATACGTTCCGAAAACAAATCAAGTTAACATTAGATAATTCAAAATGGGAAACACGATTTACAAACACGTTTATCTAATTCACAAATAAGATCATACGATGAAGTCCAAGGACAATTTGTGAAAAATGGGTCAAACGCACCGTTCCCTCTCTCCCCCCGCAAACATTAGGTATTCAGTTTAAAGGAGTAAACTTTGGCTGGGAGGACAACTTTGGGGAGATCAATAGTTCCATCCACCAAAGATTTGCATAAAACAGCAGAGGCAGTAATCTCAAAAAGCCCTTAAGAAAATCCTATTCAAATATAGCAATATGAGAAAATTAAGTGATCCCAGAAAAGAGTTCAAACAGTGATGAGGCTAGTTTAGCACAATAAGAAGCTAATGAGCAACGCATGTAATAAGAGCTCTTCAATTTAATAATCATCCATATCAATTAGCAGAAAATTAAAAAGTAAAAAAGTTAAACAAAGTAACCCTTGATTCCGTTAAAGTAAATTCTTCACATGAATATGGACAGTCTAGCATTGTACTACAAGGGGAAATGAATAAAAGGTAGATCAAATACAGCTACCAACTTTTCCAGCTGACAAAGTCATAATCAATTACATTAGGTCATCATAAGAAATGAACGGGTGATAGTTATAAGAGAAATACCGAACGGACCTCCAACTGAATACAACAGGAAGAGAAAAAAGGAAGCTACTACAAGAGTCCTGCAGAAAATGACCAAGTTCTCCCCCACAAAGCTAGTTAAAGATACCTGCAGCATTAAGAAAGAAATTAACATTTAGACAATGAAATTTGAAATTGCAAAAAAGCCTATTGTCTACAGCTGTTAATCAAAGCCAAAAAAAACAAGAACTAATGTTCCATTCATTAGCTGCTATAACTTTGTATGTTTGTGACGGAAATACATGGCTAAAAGACTGCACATCAAACTTAGGTTGAAACTAACACTTCAGCTAAACAGATGCGACTGTAGGCATTAGCAAAATGCCACAGTAAATTCATTAAATTAAAAAATCTAAAACATATCAAATTCACATTGCATGCTAAATTCAAGCAACTACAGCTGATGAAAGTACTCCACAAACACTTTGGTTTTTCAATTGTATAGTACCAAAGTATCTCACAGATGAGTCCGATGGACACCGTTATGATGCTCTGCATACTGGCATAGTTTGTCCAAAATTGGTTGACCTCAGAATCTTTCTCAATCTCAAATGAAAAGTGGATTAAACCTCTACTATGGGCAGCCTATCGCCTATGTAAATTGTTTTTCCCAAGTCTTGTTGATTTATACAAAGCATTAAGCAGGCAGATGTATCAATCACAAGAGGAGAGAAGAGGAAAGAAATCTAGAAATCCTTGATACAGACATTGCAACTCTCACACAAAATACCAAGGGGTCCAACTAAAATTTTTCTATCTTGCTTTTTGTAAGTCAAAGTTACCATTACTTAACACTACGGTTGGTACAAAAGTATGTACAAATTTAAGTGACTCAACACAAATAATCTACAAGCATCAATCAAGTTTGTCAATTATCTAATACAACATGGTATCTCACTTGCCACAAAAAGATACAAGTGAAATAAGATAAAGACCCCTTTTGATGCTTCTTACCTCAATTTCACTTTTTAAAAAATGATTTTCCATGTTTTATGGTATTCTATTCTTTCATTCTATAAGAACCAAAAGAGGCATACTAGTGATGTTTCAAGGCTTTCCTCCTTCCACTACTGATCCTATGCAGTCTCCAGCTCGTAATTGCTTCCTTAAAAAAAATTTCCATGTTTTTCATCTCATGAGTCATTAATCCAAAATATTTGGTAGTAGTAGGCTTATAACTCAATAACTGTCATCAGGTACAAGCTAAAGAATTCAGATAAACAACAATGCCAATAAGAATACCTTAATGCCGAAACATTAAGCTGAATTGCCCTAAAATTAAAACCTAGAAAATAGTGAATGAATCTTCCAGTCCTTTTAAAAAGTAAATAAATCATCCACAGGCTAAGTCAAAGCTGCTGGTCTGCTTTTATTATATTCTCATCCTTGGGAAGCAAACCTCCCAATTGCTGTTATGACGCATCCATCAGGATGAGTTTTGCCTCTGTCTTATCTTTTTCATATAAAGGACTTAAGTAACGATGTCTTATTTTCTACTAAGGTCTATTGTATTGAAAGGCCATCTCTTGAATCCAAGCAACTCTAACCCCAAAGTGTCACCCCACTGACTCAATAAATTGAGTCGAAACCTGTAATTCAACTTCAAATCAAATCCCTGCAGAAGTACCCTATTCCGTTTGTCAAAGGGATTAAAATTCACTTGCACAGAACCAAAGAAGCATTCCCATAGAAAATCAATTGAAAGAAAATTTGTAAGTGATTACCAGCACCTCCCCCTTCATTTCTCAAACTACAGCACAACCTTGCGCACATGAAGTTCATCCGTCAAACTCACCCAGCATTCACTGGATCCATATGCAAGCTAGTGATAAATTATGTAACACTATTATCCATTCTAAGTGCCATAATTTTTCAGGCACAGATATTTAAAGAGAGCAAAATGCTATCATACATCTCTTTCTGATGAACACATTTTATCATAATAAATGCATGTGAGTCAAAAGTTGAAATAATGTTTAAAACTTTTTGAGGAAACTGAATATGCATACGGTGTTAAGTCTAACATCGTCGGGAGGCAAAAAATTTTATCCTTATACGGCCTTGGGAAATCCTCATCTTTTGAGCTAGCTTTTAGGATTAAGTTAGACCCAAGGTCCATTTCATTAACATGGTATCAGAGTCAGGCCCACACAAGTTTTATTTCAGCCAATGTTGGGCCCCCATCTATATTGTCCACGCACCTAATGTCCAATCCTCTGCGTGAGGAGGCAGAGAGGGGTGTCAAGTCCCAAATCAGTGGTGGAAGGAAAAATATATATCCTCATACGGTCTTGGACAATCTTCGCCTTCTTGAGCTAGCTTCAGGGATGAGTTAGGCCCAAGGTCCATTTCTTTAACATATAGTACAAAAGTCACCTATAAGTATTTGCTCTCGTGAACAGAAGTTTCAGCCATAAAAGAAGAGGACAACAGTTGAGATGCACACAGGAGGAGAATAATACTGGAACAGAGAGGTATTTTCTAAAGAGACTATAGAAATTAAAAATCCAGTTTACTTATTTTTAAATGAAGCTCAACTGTAGATAGGAAGGTCCGCATTTCTTCTCCTCTTTGTTTTATGAATCTGTGATTCTTTTTTTGATTGGGACCAAAATTACAGCATTACTTCTAATATGAACAAGTGGTGCAGCTTTTACCAATTTGGAGTGACGGACCAGAGCTACTAAGATCTCAAGAAATTGAGAGATAATTGACCAGAAGTAAACATTGTGCATCAATATTGTGAAAACTTTGGTCTCACATTGGTCATCTCATCTTCAATTCCTAACTAAATATTGTGCATCAATACTTAAATTCTTGTAAATAATATTCATTATTTGGAGGCCATCAGAAGTTCTAAAATAAAGTAAATGGAAAATGAGAGAATGAAGCACAAAAATGAGAAAATACAAATACTACTCTCTCTGTGCTGAAGCAGAAACAAAGTAATAGAAATTGTGTGGTTGATGAAATTAAATAGGAATAATTATAAATTAAATTGATTTCTAACAATTAATTCAAAACAAAATCAAACTTGTCTAACCCAATGCAAAAACCAAGAAAATCCAGACCGTATAAGTAATAAAACTGGTAAATTATCCATGTAATTTCATAAATTAAATAAAAAAAAATTCACTCACCCAATTCAAAAACCAAGAAATGTCAAACCCTATAATAAAACTGGTGTTTATCTACGTAATTATTACTTTGTTGGGAGCCAAAACAAATTCCCAAAGAATCCCATTAGAGCACCAAGGAACAGTATGGCCATACCCTGAACTAAATAAATGTTGCAATGAGAAGATGCAAAAGTGAAAACAACTCATTTTCTTTCTTAATTTTAGAAGAATTGGCGAAGAAGAATATGCTGCTCACTCCGGGAATTGGCAAGGAGCTGTTATTTAATAGAAAAAAATGTACTTGTAAAGGTAACTGTTTAGACCAATTCAAATGAGAGTTAGTTACTAATAAATCAGAAGGATACAATTTGGTCAAAAGGTTACTTCAAATTAGTTTCATTCCTCTTCTAAAGAAGATAACTAGACAGAGAACAAGAGCAATAATTTTCCAAAAAAGGAAAAATAGGTATATTTGTCTTAGAGAGTGTCACATCACCTCTTTTATGACCATAGTTATATAAAATCCGAACAGCTTCTATTGACTTTTATTTCACATATCAAAATGGTGCCATGCAAAAATTCATAAACCATACTGCCACAAACAACCCAAATCCAATTTCATTGAGTTAAGCTATTGGATCATCACAATTCAGTACTCAATAACTTAAGTTTTCTAACCATAAAAGTCTCTCTACCTTCTCCACTGAAACACAAATACCTCAAACAAGATTAAATAGACTTCTTGTAAAGTTTCCACTGATGTACAGATACCAACTAAACTAAGATTTAAATCTCAACCAGTAGGAATCACCCAACTTAACCAGAACAAAAGCCTTAATCTCACCAGCTCCTAAATTCCACAATTAGAAAAATATTTCCTCTTTGGCAAATAAGTAAAGATAGACATAACTTCATGGGAACATATTAATCACTAAAAAATTGATCCATGCACTTAAAATGTCCAAGACTTTGTACACTACACATACCAAGAAAATCAGTCTCAAACTTTTATGTTAATGAATAGAAAGCAACTAGGTTCAGGACTAAGTTGTCAACACTATACCATCAGTACCAGGCCGTTTGGCTTGCTTAATCTTCTCAAGCTGGACCTGTGTATCCATAAGCAATTGCATCCTCTGAACCTCCAAATCTTTAGCAAACTGCATCCTCTGCTTCTCCAACTCCACCAATTGCCTCTGTTTCATCCCTTCAACCCTCTCATATATCTCTCCGAACCTATTAATCGCCTTGGCCAGCCTCCGAATTCCCTCGTCCTCCATCGTCTCCTCACTCAAACCCATTTCCTCCTCCGACTCTTCCTCATCCTCATCAGCATCAGCTGCAGCTGCTGCTGCAGCCACTGCCGAATAATTCCTCCTAAAGTATGAATCATCCACAGACGGTGATGGCCGTTTCTGAGGCAAAATAACCGGTGTTGCTACGCTTGATACAGGCCTCCGATAAGGCAAAGGCACAGCCATCGGGGGAGACGGCGGTATCGACAAAATAGACAGTGATGGAGTTACCACTACCGGTGTAACTTTAGGAAACTGATGTTTAACTGAATTTCCAATCAAAGCATCAAGCCGATCAAAAAAGGGCCAAGAGGAAGTTAGGGTTCCGCCAGATTCAGCAATCTTAGCTTTCTCGACCTTGTACTTCTTCTTTAAAGTGTCAATTCGGTTCTTACATTGCACATCTGATCGTCGAGTCTTCTTACTATGTCCATGAAGAGCATTAACAGCATCAGCCACTTCTTGCCAGTCCTTTTGACGAAGATTGCCCCTATTCAATTCGATATACCGCCGTCCCCATGCATCCACAAGCGTCGATGTAGCCTCCTCACTCCAACAATCCTCACGGAAAGGCAACGGCCTCGTCGGCGCCGTAATTTCTCCCATAGATCTCTAATAAATTAGTCAGATGCACACAAAAACAAATAAGGAAAAAGAAACGCAAGAGAAGATGAAGAAAGAGAAGAAAATGGGGAATAAGCGGCGAGGAGGGAGCACCGGTTGGCGACAGGAAAGGCGCGTGAGGCGCATGTATAGGGAGTACGGTGGAATGACATTGGCATTGTTGGGTTTACTCGGTGAAGTCGCCGGGGGCTAGGGAAAAGGCGCGTGATTGGAACGAGAGGTCTGCTTAGGACGGTTTTGGGCTTAGAACGAATATGTGCTACGTTACGTCGTTTTCCCCGATTCCGATATAAGTAACTTCTATAGGATTAAAAAAGAAAAAGGAATTAAATAATGCACGGAACGGGAAACGGGGATGAGGGGGCAGGAAGAAGAAATAAGAAAGAAAAGTAAAATGAGAAATCAAATTTAGATCTCATTTGTTTGCACTTATCGGATGTCTGAATTTAAATGATTTATATCTTAGATTATTAAATGTATTTATTTTTATTAAGATTTTAGTATTTATTTGGTTTGAATAGGTCTTACTCTCTCCGTTTTAAAATAAATGGTGTTTTCAACTTGGGCACACCTCTTAAGAAAATTACTTATTTTTAGGAAGTAAATGTCTTTACCAACTTACCCCTAATAAATATCTTGAAAATGTATCTCTTTATTATTTTTTGGGTTATGTAAGACTCTCTCCACTTAAATAAGAGTAAAATTGGAAGAACATCATTAATTTCTTCTTAATTATGTAAAACACCACTTATTTTGAAACAAACTCGAAAGGTTAAAAATCACTTAGTTTGAAATGGATTGAGTAATCATTAAGAGGTATGTTTGGCATCACTAACCACCTGTGTCGTCACAACCACCATCATTAACTTCGTCAACAACCAACCTTCGTCCATTATCAATCAACATTATTGTCAGTCATTACCACATATATCATCTACATAATTATATTTATATTCACTGTCACCACCGCCACTACCGCCCCCTCTACCACACCTATAGTTACTACCACCACTACGGTCAATCTCTACTATCAACCAATTCCACCATCACAATTAGCACCGCCACCAACTATACCACCACAAATTCTTCGTCTCTATCATCAATACCGCCAACTAATGAAATCAACTAAGTTCACCATCACAACCATCTACAAACCGCCACCATGACGTCAGTCACTACTACACCAACCATATCCATCATCACAACTATTGCCACCACTGCCACACCAGTCACTACAACACCAACCACCTTCATTATCACAACTATCACCACCACAATTACTAGCAACTATAACCACCATATTTACTAGCCAGTAACACTAATTATTACCACCACCATCACTAGTAGATATAAATATTTTATTTTTTATCAAATAATAAATTTATTTTATTAAATGTATATTTTTATGATATTTAGTTATTTTTTATTTGAATTGTATTTAATTTGTTTACAGTAAATAATCTATGCACATTCAAATGTTAAAAACAAATGATCTTATTCATTCAGTATTTAGATCTAGAGATAACATCTTAATTATTCAGATGTGCATTCAGATTCAAATGTCTTAATCTTAATGAAAATGAGGCCTTAGAGTATTACGTCCGTTTTAAAATAAGTGGTATTTTGGTATTTTAATTTTATTTCAAAATAAGTGATATTTTAAATAACTAAGAAGATATTAATAATATTCTTCTAATTTTATCCTTATTTAAATGAAAAGAGTTTTATGTAATCAAAAAAATATTAAAGAGTTATATATTTTTTAAACATATTTATTAAAAGTAAATGAATAAAAATATATTTTTCTTTTTAGAAATGAATAATTTTCTTAAATAATGTGTCCAATCTAAAGCCATCACTTATTTTAAAACGAAGGGTGAAGCTAGGAGTTTCCACCACCAATTATAAGATTTGTTTTCTTTGTTTTGATACCAGTGAAGAAACTAACATCAATGCATCTACAAAACGATCAAAACTCAAGAATGAATATAAGATATTTTTATAAAGTAAAAATAAAATATTACAATAATAAGAAATATAATCAAGGGAGTTTCGGAGAGCCAGATTATTATTTTTTCCAAATTGATATATAAGTTAATTAAATTGACTTTTCATTTATAAAAAAAATAAAAGTTATTGTATAAGTTGTTTGCAAGTTTATTCGATTAATTGTGCATATAAATCGACATTTACAGGGCGTATTTATAATATTTTTCCTTGGATGTTCATTAATAGATAATGTGGCTCGTTAAAATTTTAATAGGAAAAAGTTTTGGTGGTAAAAAATCTCAATGAAGGAAAAAGAGTACACATATCTAGTAATACACATTACCAGCAGACTCATTAAAAATCTTACCATGAAAATTCATGTGATAAAAACTTGGTTAAGAAAAAAAAGAGTACAACACATATTTTACTTCCCTTGATTAAAGCATTGTATAATTCTCGAAGATAATGTACTTCAAACTTGTATACCAACTTATCACACGTATGTTGAGGTAGATAGAGCCTTTGTGATTAGATCTGTCAAGTTATTGTTTGAAGAACTGGCTGATTATTTGCACATCCAATCCTTTGATAGAGTGGTTTCATCATCATATAATTTCAGGAATAAATTTCATATTTACCACTTTGAGAGTAAATTTTAAATTTATCACTTCAGAGTAAATTTTAAATTTACTACTTTATGAGTAAATTTCAGATTTATCACTACGGGATTAAATTTCTTATTTATCGCTATAGGGATAAATTTTAAATTTATCATTACGGGGTAAATTTCATATTTACTACTATAGATGAATTTCATATTTACCACGACAGAAGCAAAGGAAGGCATACATATAATATACATAATTTTTTTTCTCTAACATATATTTTAGAGCATACCAGATTTTAAAACAATTGTTGTTTTAGGAGTTATGAAGCACCGTGAAATTTAATCATTTTTTAGAATTATATATTTCTTGAAAATTCTCTTTCTTAGCCATTAAAGGATATAGAATTAATATCATAATTTCTCTTAACAATATTGTTCTTGGGGAACAAATTTGAAGCATAAATGATTCATAACCAATTAGGTTCCCACATACTAAACAAATCCAACAAGTTGTACCATGATAGATGAACAGACCCAATATTCACCTTTTATACTTTCAAAATTTAGGGGATTCAGTGCAACATTAGATGGTACAAGCAACCTATCATAAGAACAAGAAACATAAAAAAATTCTTGAAGAATCTTCTATCTCTTCAATGTATTCTGATATATGATTAGCACACCATATTTAAATTAGAATGACCAAAACGGTCATGTCAACTGATAAAATTATTTGCTAGTGAACTTCAAATTTATCATGACATGTGCTATTATTTTTTAATAAACGTCAAATTTATTATGACATGAATTTCACTTCAATAAAGTTCTGATTTATTGTGTCAGGTGATCTCATCATGCTCGAGTATCTTTTATTACGTTTTTCTTACTCGTAGTATTTTGAAAATATTCAATCTTTCAATCATTTGTAGTCTTAGGCCTCATTTATTTGCACTTAATATAGGTCTAAATCTAAATGGTTCAAATGTCAGACTATTAATATTTAAGCACTTATTTGATCTGAATAGGTTTTAATCATTAAGATCTAGCACAAAGTTTTAATATCATTAAGAGGTATGCTTGTGTGAATAATTTTCACCACAACTTTGTCTGAAATTATCAGCCAACTAACCACGTCTATCATCATTACCACTACCACTATTATCATCGTCAACCACCAGCCACTATCACCAACCACCTCTGCCACCATTGTCAACCACCATTATGGTCACCAACCATCCGTAGTCATAACAATCACTGGAAACCGCCACTATTATTAATCGTTACCACAGATACCACCTCCTATGTTATATTATATCCATAGTCACTACTTCCGCCGCCACCTCTATCATACTTACTATCATGGTCCGAGCATAGACCTTGGATCGCGACATGGGACCTAGAATCACGAATGACTCCAGGTTAAACCATGATGCATATATAGGATGATTAAGAGCATATGAATAAGTAGAATTAAAGCATAAATCTCAACATAAACGGAAGTCTAGAATCTCATAAAGCATAAACGTGTTACAAGCCAACATCTCTGGACATCAATATATATTGTCTGAAAAGCCTCTAGTCATAGATGAGCTGATGAAATAACATCCCCAACTAGCTCTATTAAAATATGTAAATTGAAAGACATAAAAGAAAGAACATATGACAAAACTGACATCCTTAGATCATGAGAACTCACCCAAGCTGTGGCTGGATTGGATCACAGCGGGAGCGAAGCTAACATCGAGGTTGAGATTGATCAACCGTGTTACACCCCAAAATATTTTTGGTGATAATGTGATGTTTTATGCTATGTTAAAAAAATTATCGATTGTATATTTATCGTAGATGAGGAGGGAAACATGTACGAAGGAAAAAACGAAGGGTATGTAAAGTTCATAAGTAAGGGTTAGCTTTAAACGACTATATCTATCAATCTATAATGAGTTAGAAGTCCTACAACCTATTAAATTGAAGGTATTTGAGTTTAGTTTTCATAATATCAAACCGCTTATCAATCGGAGTTTGGAGTAAAAAGTTATAGATATTTTACCGAGACAATATCAAGCAATGACATAGCCACTGCCCTAGAAACGTCCACTGCCCCACCTCTTTTATATTTTGAAATATTGTATTATGAGATCATTTGCAACTTTTCTAGAGTGACCTGCTATCTTACACTTTCAAATTCTCTCTAATTTCGAGCCATCTACTGAGGAATGTCAACAAGAAAACCTCAAACAAAGTTCAACCAAAATACAAGATAAAGTGAGATAGTTAATAGCAAGTTGTGCTAGGTGTGGGAGGGCTATTTTGGAGCTCATTTTGGTAGCTGTTTTTGGGCAAGTTGCTGTATTTTTGAAGCTGTTTGAACTGCCTATATGTTCTCCTTTGAGCAGGGATTGAAGTTAACAGAAAATGTAAGGATTCTACCCCTTTAAATTCACCAAATTTGTAAGCTAAAAAGATGGAAATTAGCAACTAGAGAAGCTGTCGTTGGGACTATTTTGGCTGAAGTTCTTGTCTATTTTTCTTAAGATTTGTTAAGGTTTTTTTGCTAGGAATATACTTCTTATTGTGGGGATGAATTACAGGAGAATTTAGGTAATTTTCCTATTCTTTTACCCCCTCAAAAGTTGATGAAAACAAATATAGAAAATGGCTAATGTTGTTGTTCTTGTTGTTGGTTGTTGTTGTCATTGTGGTTGCCTATTGGGGAATTGTTTTGGATGCATATTTTGATACAAATTAGGCTTGTTCCTTCCCTATAAATTCAAGATATGTAGGAGGTTGAAGGCTGGTTGTTGAAGGAGGAAGTTGGCTAAAGGAAAACGTCGGAGTAAGGTATGTTAAGGCATCCCATTCTCGTTGTTCAAGCACGAATATATGTTGTCGAAAGGGCCAATATTTTTATGTCATCACACTCCTATTTAAGCAAGTATAATTCTATCCAAAGAGACAAAATGCATGACATTGAGTTTGAATCACTTAAACATGTTTGAAATAAGTAAATGTGAAGCGAGGTATATGTTACATTCAATTGTGTTGTAGTTATAAATCGAGTCTGAAGTCCCCTTATTGTAGGCACCGTGAGCTGGTATTTTACTGTATGATATGTATATGTAATGTTAAGGATATCTAAAGGTCTGGTTTACAAAATGAAATTGAGAAAAGAGTTAAGACAATGATTTGTAAACGAGTTTAAGCTAAGGATGTCACAATCTAGTAAGGTAAATGAGCTTGTCGAAGTAAAAATGCCTTATCATGATTGTACTTTATCTTAGGTATATGTTATGAGGTACATGAGGCTAAGGGGAGATTCTATGATTCCTCTCCCTTAAGCTGAACGTCTGGTTATCAAATTCCAAAATATTTAATGTGCCTATGTATTGTCTATAGAGCTTGATGAGTTCCTTATGTCATTCGAACCTTCTTATAACTGTGAAAGTCATTGAGTATGTTCATCTAAGTATTAATTAAAAGGTTTATTCAATATATGTGCTAATGTGCAACTATGAATTATGAAAAAGGTCTATTCAGGTCACAATCTCGAAATTAGTCATTTTTATGCCATATGTGTTAGATAGACATAATATGAGCCCAGTCGGCTCCGGATACGAGACTATGACCTTACCACCAATCTGGTATATCTGGTGGGCAGTTTTCTTTTGGCATATTTGATATATAAGACCTATAACCTTACCGCTGATGCAGTTATGTCAGGTGGGCAGTTGTCCTTCAGATATGGGACTATGAACTTACTACCGACGCGGTTATGTCAGTTGGAAAGTTATTCTTCAGATATGAGACTATGACCTTACCACCGACGTGGTTATGTCAGGTGGGCAGATGTCCCTTCAGTTATGATACCTCCGAGATGGCCATCTCGCAGGGGAAGTATTGATTGACCAAAATAAGTCATTGTTTAATTAGGGATTGTATAACTTATGAATAATGTAGTACGACTTGTATATGTTCTTACTTGATTGTATCACATAATGTATCATATTTTATTCAGATATTAGCTCCATAGTCATATGTTGTATCTATTTCCTACTCTGGCTTTCAGTATCTTGGATGTATTTATGTTTACTATTTTAGCCTTACATACCGGTACATTTCATTCGTACTAATGTTCCTTCGCTTGGGGAACCCCTTCCTGCAATCGTGTTGTAGGTACAAGCAGAGGCTCGGATCGACAGTCACGTTAGAACCCTGATTTCAGCAGAGTAGTGGTATGCTCCTTTCTTCTAGGAGCTATGTTTCTATTTTGTTATATTTGAGTTTTGGGGTATAGTATGGGTAGGCCAAGGCCCTTTCCTGCACAGTTTAACTTATTTTACTTTTTAGAGGCTTTTGTGGATGAGTCTTTTACAGTTTAGTTCAGCGTAGTGTTTTAGGCCTTATCAGCTTTCTGTTGTTTAGTTTAGCTTTATTATGGCCTTTTTGGCATTCCAGTTGTTGGTTATTATTGTTGAGACCTTATGGGTCTAGTATTCATTTCAGTTGATTATAACAGGTGGCCTGGATGACCTATGTGTTACAATTACATATGTTATATAGTCGACTTCTCGATCAGTTTAGAATTGAGTGCCAGTTGCGTTCTACCCCATTTTGGGGTGTGACAACCCGAACCTGTATCCGGAGACGATATAACATTGAAGTATGCGGTCAATACTTTAAATGTACTGGGTATGTAAGGTAAGTAAAACATGAGGGTAAGGGGCACCATGCTAAAAAAATAGTTGTGAGATAGTCATAAACATGAGATATTCATCATAACTGAGGCATAATCACCCAAGGTTTTGAAAAGTAAAACTCATACAACTTATCATATTTGAAACCATAAGTAAAAAATCATAAACTGATCAATGGGTCAATCATACTATAAAATATGATTTCCTGAATATGAATATCTTAAAATATGAGGAACAGTGGGAGACTCTGAATATGAATATCTTAAAACATGAGGAACGGTGGGAGACTCGTCATAATCGACACCATCATGAAAGATCACATGATGCACAACTATCTTGCTCTAGTTGGAAGAGCCGTCCTAAGCTTTGCTAGAGCAAAGAACAATAAAGGAGTGAAATTACTCGTGAGCTCCATTGGACTAGGGGAAACACTCTATGGCGAGGCCCCAAACATGAATATATACCTACAATGGCACGTAGTTCTAAGACCAGGGTGCACTGAACTCTGGTCTACTCTGTGCTATATACTACTCCCAAAACATGCACATTGATCATAGTCATTATCATGAAACATACTTGGGTTTTCATGGAAAATTTAGAAAACATGAAAATCATAATCATACATTTCATACGTGAACTATCTTTGAAAATAATGTCGTTGAGTCGGCCATGATACATAAGATTGAGATTCATGAAAATTATACATAATTGAGTAAAATCATCATAACTTAAAAATTATAAGTTCATGAGAGATTCTTGTAGAAAACATGCATTTATTATTATAAATCATGGATTGGATCATAAGAGAATCAAATTCATAGAAGATGATGAGAGATTCCATCATAATTGGGTCTAACCCTAGAATTTCATACAATTGTGGTTGGAGACTTGAATTCATGAGATTGAGATGAAATTGGGCTTGAGGGTGGAAGAAATCCTCCATTCATGACCCTACATACCTGGGCTTGATGAATCCTTAACTTGGTTTGAAGATCTAAGAGAAACTGAGAAGAAGATGATGAAGAACCCTAGCCTTTTCTTGAGAGAGAAATCCCAACTTACGGTGCTTTGAAGAGAATGAGGGCTTAGGCTAAGTATAACCCTTTTAATCATCCCTGTAGAAAGCTTAAAATGACGTCATATGGGAATTAAAAACATAGAAAGTTATGAAAATACCCCTGGAAAAACATACAGGGAAACTGCGATTTATCCCATTGTACATCTGACAGCCAAAGTTATGGGCCGTCACTCACTTGAAAGTTTTTCGTCCCCACTATCACCCTTAACAAGTAGGGCTTAAAAATCTAGCTTAAGTGACGGTTGAAGTGATGGGTTTTCACTCACTTGATGGTCCGTCAGGTCTTTCATCACTCCTAGAGTAGTGTAATACCCCAAAAGTTTCCTATGACTGGATTCATGAAGTTGAATATGTTCAGTAGTGGAGTTTGAAATTTTCTCTCAGTACGACCGAAGGTACGAGTCATGGTCAGGTGGTATGAGTCGTAGGAAGTCCTGTGGTTCAGTTTAGAGGCTTCTTTTCCTAGACCACGAGTCCACACCACGAGTCATGGTTTGATGGTATGACTCATGGTCACAGAGTTGTAGTATGCGTTTGAGTGATTGTATGACTTGTAGTATAGAACTACAAGTCGTGGTAGGAGTCGTGGAAATAATCAGAGAGTTGATGAAAATGGAATGTTCTGATACAGGAGGAACCCACAAGTCGTAGGTTGATTATATGACTCATGGTACGAGTCATAGCGACTGTTAGTGAATATTTTCTGTCGAATCTTTAAGGGCATTTTTGTAATTTCTAAGCTCCTAACTCTTTAATGACATCATTTTAAGCCCTGAAAGGAGTTTTTTAAGAGGGGTTAACCTACTCTAAGCCATTCGTCTCCCATGTATGCAAGTGATTGGAAACCCTCTTCAAGATCAAGCTCAAATTCTCTCAATTCTTCCCCAATTCTCTTGGGCTATCAAAGACAAGTTGAGAATCAATTTACCTAGGTATGTAGAGCTATGAATGGGAGTTTTCTTTCCCTCTCATGCCCAAATTTCTCCTCAAGTTCTAATTCAAATATATGAACTTATAGGGTTTTAACCCATTTTTATGAAATTCTCTATAATATGTCTATAGATCAATTTTCCTCATGTTCCAAAGCATATTTTAAGATTTATGGGCAGATTCTATACACAAATTAATTATAAATTCATGATTTTAATTTATTAGAAATTATACCCTATTATGCAAATTTTATGAAAAGTCAAGTTTATGATTTATGATTTCAAGTATGATGAGATATCTAGCATGAATGAATGTTTATAAATTATCCATGTATAAATCGATGATTTTGACTTATGAAGTCTATTTCAAATATGCATAATTTTATGATTTAGGCAAGCCCACACAATTTAAGTTTGTTTTCATAATTCAACTCAGTTTTATAAGATCGGCTTACCATATGCTTTGGAGTGAATACTCTTAATCAGCTTATGGTATGTTTGGAGCCAGGACTCCCCTTGTTCAGATTTCAGATTATGCATGTTATGATTTTATCTTTGTTGAAAAATGATGGGAGCACTATACATATTTTTGGAGTAGTGTCTAGCACCGAGTAGGCCAGGGGTTCAGAAAACTCCAAGTCTCAAAACTACGCGCCAATGTAGGTATACTTATACATTGGGACTTCCCTTGAGAGTTTTCCCCATCTGCAAGGGTACTTTAACTTGATATCGATATCATGGTGTTATCCTTAGCCCTGGCAAGGTTTTGGACGACTCTGGCCACTTAAGTTTGATAGTTGGGGCATCAGGTGAGTTCTATCATGGTGGTGTCGGTTATGACGAGTCTCTCATTATTCCTCATAATTTTAGTTATTCATGTTCATGACTTATGATATTATGTTTTACAGTAGGTTTGACCCAATGATTAGTTTGTGAGCTTTTTACTTATGATTTCAGCTATGAATAGTCATTCTATTCAAACATGGTATTTAGCTTATGACTATATATGTTTCAGATTCAGATTTCAGCATGCAGTCCCTACTCTCATGATCTACTAATTTATATTTATATTCATGATTTTAGTTAGCATTTACTCAGCATGTTTTACGTACCTTACATACTCAGTATATTTCAAGTACTAACCGCATACTCTATGCTATATCATTCATAATACAAGTCCAAGCGATCAACCTCAGTTCCGCTGCTAGTCCATCTTCCCTGTAGTCTAGCTCAGTTCCTATCGTTGGTGAGTCCTCATCCTCCAAGGACCTTCAGCTTAGTGTTTGATTATGTTATTTCAGTTTCAGACTTTAGCGAGCTTATTGGGGGTGTTGGCCCATCAACTTATCAGACAGTTTAGAGGCTTATCAGACATTACGTAAACTTTTAGCTTTATCGAGTGTTGACTCTGTTTATGATCGTTGCTATACATTATGTTATTCAAACTTCCACTTATTTATGTTTAAGTTATCAATTTAGCTTTGATGTATGCTCTTTAGTTGCTATGTTCATTCCATAGGTTGACTTAGAGCCATTCGTGGTTCTAAGTCTCATGTCTCGGTTGGGGTCCCAGCTTGGGTCATGAAAACCTTGGTATTAGAGAAAAGGTTTAGAGCTTCCTAGGATGTCTGAAAATCGCATTGAGTAGAGTCTTTCCATGGGTATGAAGCATGCCATACTTATGGGGAAGAGTCTACAAGACGTTTTAGGAAATTTCCCTTCTTTCATGATCTAAGTCATGCGCTGAAGTATCTCTCTATCCTTCTAACTCGTGCTATACATGTTTTCAGAAATATGCCTCCATGCTAAGTGAATAGACGAAGAAATGGCAATGGAAATGGCTATGATAATGGCAATGGAGATTGGCATCAACAAGCCCCGCCAGCACCAGCAAATCCTATACCTGAGCAGGTCACTCATATGAAGTTTAGAGCGGCATTTCAGATGTTGGCACAGACGATGACCGCTCAGGTAAATCAGAAGGCAATGGCCCATGTTCCTTAGAATGAGAACACAATAGCATCTAGAGTTCGAGACTTTCTCAGTATTGTTGTGCCCCATTTATCTCGTGAAAAGAGGAACCCGACACGTGACAACTCTTGAAGGATTATTTGAAATAAAGAGTCACTACCTAACGAATTATGGTGCGTTAGAGCATTGTACTAACCTAAAGGTCTATTTTACTAACCTAGGTCACCAGAGTTGGGTAAGGGCTTAAATTACCTCGAAAGGAAGGTGTTAAGCACCTTTCGAGGTCCACAACTGTGGGTCACGACCGAATTCATTAATTATGTGAAAAAATTACTAAGTGATAGAAAATAGTCAATTATTGAAATTAAACTTAACTTAACTTAACTACATGATTGGAAAAATAAATCTAAACTAAGCAACATATATAAGACTTATTTCAAACTCAAATAAATAATTGAGCATGAATTAGTTTATAGCTAATATGAAACCTAAGTGATAAGATAATTTAGGCATGCAAACTTGTCAAAACGGAAAGTTAATATTTCAAAATATTTACAAATTACATAAAACAATTAAATCAATTATATGTAGCAACCTAAATAAATTAAGCGTAAATTGATTCATGCACCAATTAATGTAAACTATATGATAAATATAATTAAGTTATTTCATAATTGGACATATAAAATTTATTTTAAGACAAATAAGTTTCAATATTAATTAAATTAATACAAAATTAGGTGCTAAATTAAATTGATTTGTAAGTTATTTATCACATGTCACCACATGCATTAGCTGATTAAGAGTTAGATCTTAGACTAGTGATAAGAAAGAAGTTAAATTATATTTAGAATATAACAATAAAATTTTGTTCATAATAGCTAAAAATATATATGAACTTTAACTACCCAAAGAGTAAAGAAAAGAAAGTTAACAAATCACAAATATAAATAAATTTATGCCGATTTAAATTTAAACAAGATAAAGAGAAATTTTGGAAGCCTAAAATGTTTGTCGCTTTTTAGTGATAAGAACATGATATTGTAAATCATGATCTTCACCTTGGCAACAAATTGATTTGAGGTCGGTCTTAAGTTAAAAATATAATAATACATTTAAAAGGATTTTAATAAAGATTCGAATTTGAAATATAAACACACAAATATTTACATATAAATACACATAATTCATTTGAAAATCTTAGGTTGATGGTACTTCCGGGGAATGGGTTGGCTTAGTTAAAAATTTTGCGGAATTAGACCTCGTAATTCCTTTTACTTTCCCAATAACTATATGTTAAGCGATAGTATTCATATATATAGTTAATAATTTATAAAACGCATTGCCTATTTATTAGTTGACAAGAGAAAATAGGCAATGATTTTGAAAATAACGAAAAGCTTTTGTAAGAAAATGCGAGTTAAAAGAAATAAATAAATAAAATAAAAAAGAAATTTAGACAAACAACACATAATTCCCACCCCCTTTGAACACCCCTTTTCACTAGTATTAGTTATTTACAATCATTACAGACCGATGAAAATAGATAAGTAAGTAAATAAAATAAATACATGAAAAAAAAGTATTAAAGTAATTAGTTCCATAGCATAGCCCTCTCTTGTCTTGGCGATTCTTCGATGCATCCCAAAATAGGTTTAAAGAGTCTGCCTTACAAGATTAAACAAGTACATGCATATATTGACAAACAGAGCAACAACATATATATATATATATATATATATATATATATATATATAAACTAGGATAGTGATTCACAATTATCCCAAGAATGGCAAGTAGCAATTCAAATAATTATAAATATTAGGTGAAAGCTTCATAGCTTGATGACAAACTCATTAAGAAGTTGTTGTAACTTAATGACGAAACTTGATTTATAATGCAGAGACAAGTTAGATTTTCAGCAAGTGTGAGAAAAAGGGGAGAAAATATTTTCCACTTGGGAGGGAGAGCCCCTATGTTCGAAAAACGTTATTAGGGGATTAATAGTGTTTGAATACTAAAAGATAATCAAAATTATATTGCTAAAAACCAGTGAGCTTTGAGTATGATTTTGATAACGAAGAGGCCACGTGGGAATGCTAAAAACAAAGGTGTGTCCCTAGAGGATTGGTCAAGTTCCCCCTTTCAGAAGGGAGAGGAATACATGCTTATATAGTATAGATAACCAATCCATTTGAGAAGTAAAGCAGGAAAGAAAATAATTAGTAGAATCAATCAAGGGACATTATAACATAATTGAAGCAATTAAAATATACTAAATCAATTGAGGGTATAAAAATTTGAAGTTTATCAAAAATAAATTAATATTAAATTATTAACAAGTCAGATTATCATAAATGGTCAGGATATCAAGAGTTACCATATAATTAAAGGGCCAAAAAGGAAAGAAAACCAGCTGATTTGAATATCACAAATTACCCTAAATATATAAGCTAAGTCAATTAAGGAAAGAGAGGTCAATCACACAAACTTTCTTAAATGTAATCAATTGGGTATAAGCTAATAACAATTTACCATAAGTAAATACTCAAATTGGAAAAGACATATTAAGCCCATAATACAAGATTTTAGGCTACCATAATTAGCATAAAGGAGATTTGTCAAATTTCAAATCAGACGGAGATAAATTAAATAAATATCATATAGCCTCAAAAATTATGAATAACCAGTCTTTCCAATTAGTGAAAAGGAACAAAGAGGACAACCTATTCCTGGATGTTACACGTTTAAAGGCTAATAAGCCTGTAATCATTTTGACATACTCAAATGTCATTAATTCCAAACTAAAAAGGGACAGGAACAGAAACAGATTAATCAAAGCTAACATAATCAACTCGAGAAAATATAACTAGTTTGTTTAAACCCATATTCTGATAAAATTAGACAGGCAAAAAATTATAAAGTCAAGAGTCTGTAGTTGCACTGTCTAAACATAGATTTAGATATATAAACTGTGAATAATCTATTAACCACCAATTTTAAGGACACATACAAATATGGAGCAGTAATGTAGCATTAATGGTTAAATTAAAACTCACAAAGAACGTATGATGATATACAAGCATAATAGAGCATAATCAGTAGGTCTCAAGAATTTGCACTAACTTTGCATGAATTTTAGATCTCACAAATATCAATAGTTATCACAAATAAACAAAAGAAAGCGATGTCATATCTCGGATAGATTCAAGGTTCAAGATTCAAGGGAATATGCCCTAATTTTGTCGTCATTTTTGAAAAGTAACTCCGCGTGCCTATATAAACACTTAGTAGAAATATTAATGATAAATAAATATTTATTTAAATAAATTAAAATAATGATAATGAACATATATTGTGACTTTTAAAAAATAAAACAACCCGTCTTATGTGCAAGGAAGGCCTCGAAAATCGACAGAGAATTTTTCATCGCCCATATTATTGTGTTATGATTGTTATCAGTTAAATAAAATGTACTGAGGAAAAATGATCTAAAAGCTGTAATGACAACAAAAAGCATTAGCAAACCAATAGTGAAAATAGTCAAAGCAGAGGAAAAAAATTATAACAGTAACAAAGATTCAGCAAAAATATGAATACACATATATGTACGAAATGTAACCACACAGTCGTAAATGAAGCAGCAGAGTCATAGACAAAGTAGCAGTAGAAATCAATAGGTCATTCACCGGAAGAGACAGTGAGAAAAGAGAGGGAGGCGGAACAGAGAAGAGGTCTGCGGCGTTGAAGCTCGCCGGTGGTGGTAGTGGTCGACGTGGTTTCTGTGTGCGGTTGTGGAGGTGAAGGGAAGAGAGGTTGGTGTTGAGGTTGAAGATGAGGGTATGGTGATGGTTTGGTGGTCTAGGGGTGCGTCTGTTTTTTCAGTGGTTTTGGTGGTGTTCATCGGTTGATCGCCGAAAAAATGGAGGTTCGCGGTGGCCGGACATAGAGGAAAATGATGAGGGGGAGAGAAAAGAGGAGGTGCGACTGCGGTCTCGCCGGTGGTTCACGGTGGTGCTGTTTGGGGAGAGAGAATCTGGTTATTTTCTGGCGGCAGAGAGGAAGAAGATGAGAGACGAAAAGGGGAAAAGGGGATCTGCGGCGCTAGGAGGGAAAAAAGAGAAATCTTTTTTAGGGTTTTGGGAGAAAGTATTGATAAATAAGGAACATAGGTAAGGTTATTCTTAGTCGTAGGATTATGTAAAATGAAAGGCTGAAATTGAAAGTTACAAGATGGGTCGGATCGCGGGTTATCCACGAGTTGTGGGTTGTGCTAATGGGTAGGAATTAATTGGATTTAATAAGTAGCCAGATTTTGAAAAGAGTGGCTAAAATTGTCATGAGTTAAATGACAATTAGTTAGAATTGAAATAAGTTGGATGAGAAATGGTTAGATTTTAAATAAATTGGAGGAAAAATTAGATTTAGCTGCTATTAAATTAAATAAAAATACTACACTTGTAAATAGGTAATATGATAAGATTATAAAAATATATTTATAAGATTTATATAAATATTATTATATAAATAATTTATAAAATTTTAAGTAACATTTTTTAAAAATAAATCTTGTTTAATTGAAAGTATGTATGCATATATATATTAATACACAATATACAATATATGGCATAATTACGTAACAATAAAAAATTACTAAATTAAAATTAAATGTAAATGAACATTTATACTTGGAATAACTATGCAACATTTAAAAGTTACGATAATTGATTGTCAAAATATTATGAATGTGAGCTGAATAATTACGTAAAAGGTAATTTTAAAATATACGTATATATATTAATAAGCAACTTAGATGGGGCATAGGGAGGTCAAAATTGGGCGTCAACAAGTATGAATCCACCTAAGTTTTTGGGTTTGAAAGTGGGTGAGGACTCGCATGAGTTTATTGAAGAGGTACAAAAGCTCATCTGGATTCTCAGGGGTGACTGGAAAGGAGAGTGCGGATTTAGCCTCCTATCAGCTGAAGGGGGTTGCTTACATATGGTACTGCTAACAAAAGGATGGTAGAGTAGTAAGAGAAATCCCCGTGAGTTGGTATGAGTTCGTGACTACCTTCTGTTATACCTCGGGAACCCAAGAATCAGACCCGGGAGTCAAAACAGTGAAAAACTGAAATTTCATACCAGATCACAAAACGACCCGTGAAGTGGCTCGTGAGGAGTGACCACGAGTCGTGAAGTGACTCGTGGACAGGCAAAGAGGTGGAATGGTTTGGGGGAGGCCACGGGCATGACCATGAGTCATGGTCAGACCACACGACTCGTGAGGTCACCCGTGGCCTAGACTGGATGCGTGGCAAGGAGTTTGGTCAATGGGGATCACGGGTGGTGACCAAGAGTCGTGGTCAGCACCACGATTCGTGGGGTCTCTCATGGAGTCCCCTGATGAATTTTGGTAGTGAACATGACGACTCAAGGCCACGAGTCGTGGGCCCTGGCGAAGAGTCGTCCAGTCCCTTGTGGGGACTGGCAGTCAGCAAAATTCTGCGATTTAAGTAAGGGATTTTCCATAATTCCTAAGTCCTAGGTCCTATATTACGTCGTTTTAACATTAGAAAGGGTGGTTTAAGAGGGAATAGACTAGCCTAAGTGTCACGGGGTCAAAATCTAGACCACGCGGAGCACCCAATCGTTGCCTTAACTCTGCCTTGAAAGGGTTCAACTCTAACACTTAGCCTTGCTAGCTAAGAACTGTTTACGCTTGGCTACTCACACGAACTCAAGTATGGAAGATTTGTAAGAAGAGAGGATTGGTGGCAAATGCCAAAGAACTCTTTTATATTGCAAAGAATGCTTTACAAGAAGGACTTTGTTTGCTTGCTTCTTGGATGGATGCAAATGAATGCCATCCCTCCTATTTATACTAATCTATGGAACATCCTAGAACACACCTAGATATTTACAAGGTGGGACCTTCTAGAGATGCTTTGTCTTGCCTAGAGCATCCTAGACTAGCCTAGAATGTTCTAGTGAGTGTTGGGGCGTTTCTATGCCTCCTAGCATTTCCTAGAATGTTCTAGGTCATGCTAGATGACTCTAGTGTACTCAAGAACGCCCTAGATCCTTCTAGAACAGTCCGGGGCCCTAATTTCAAGCCGGGTAGGGACAGACTCCCCCACCTGAATCGGCGACGTCCTCGGCGCCGTGTTGCTGCTGCGACTGCTGTTGCTGCCTCAGGAACGCATGTACTTGATCCTTGAACTGCCATAAGTCTTCATAGCGTTCCCAGGTTGCTTCTTCTGGAGACTGGCCCTTCCAGTGTATGAGGAACATCTCTGCTCGATTGTTCCAACCTTTCCCTCGAACCAGCTGGTAGTCCATGATTGCCTCAATCTGCTTGTCTATGGCAGGCGGGGTGATGAAAATTTGGCTTCTTTTGGCCTGACCCCTCTCTGCATCTTCCTGGTCTTCGTGAAACGGTTTGAGTTGACTTGCATGGAAGACTGGGTAGATCTTCAGATGCCGAGGCATGTCAAGCTTGTAAGAGATCTTGCCAATCTTGGCAATAATCTCGAAGGGACCTTCGTAGCGCCGGATTAGATGTTGGTTGACGCCTCTTAAGGACTTGAACTGTCGAGGGTTCAGCTTTACCATGACCTTGTCTCCGATTTGGTAATGCACGGGACGCCTCTTTCTATCGGCAAACCGCTTCATCTTGCGGGCTGCCTTGTCAAGATAGGCCCTGGCCATGTCTAGCTGCTCTTCCCAGGCCTTGGCCATGTAGTATGCGCCTGGGTTCCTTATCCCAACTTGCGCGGGCAGTGACTGCGGGGTGTTGGGCTGTTGCCCCGTAGCCAATTCGAATGGGCTTTTACCAGTCGCCTCACTCCTTTGTAAATTGTACGAGAACTGGGCAACATCAAGCAACTTTGCCCAGTCTTTCTGGTTGGCGCTCACATAGTGTCGCAGGTAGCATTCTAACAAAGCATTGATTCGCTCCGTTTGTCCATCAGTTTGGGGGTGAAAGCTTGTTGAAAAATACAACTCTGAGCCTAGAAGGCTGAAGAGTTCCTTCCAAAATGCTCCTATGAACCGTGGATCTCTGTCGCTAATTATGTGCTTGGGCACACCCCAATGCTTTACTACGTCCCTTAGGAATAAACGGGCAGCTTCCTTGGCCTTACAACTGGCGGTGGTGGGAGTGAATGTTGCATACTTTGAGAATCGATCCACCACGACCATGATGGTGCCAAAGCCCTCTGAGTTGGGGAGACAGGTGATGAAGTCCATCGTCACGCTGTCCCACGGCTTTTCTGCGATGGGCAGTGGCTCCAGTAATCCTCCAGGGACTTTATTCTCAGTCTTGTCTTGCTGGCAAACAAGACAGGTTCGCACGTATGTTTCAATGTCGTCCCGCATTTGTGGCCAATAATACGATGTCTCGATCAAAGCTGACGTTCGCTCTTGCCCTGGGTGTCCTGCCCAAGTGGAGTCATGTCCCTCCTTCATTAAAGTACGTCTCAAGTTCTTCCACTTTGGGACATAGATCCTCCTACCTGTTGTGTATAACAGTCCTTCCTCGTGCCAGAACCTCTTGGTCTTGCCTTGCTTGGCAAAGTCAAGAAGTTGCTTTGCGACAGGATCGTTCAGCATGCCCTCCTTGATGGTGTCTATGATATCGCTACCTGCTGAACTGATTATGGGTGCTAAGATAGCCTTGCGGCTTAGCGCATCTGCTACCACATTGGCTTTTCCCGGCTTATATTCCAAGGTAAAGTCAAATTCTGCCAGGAAGTCTTGCCATCGTGCCTGCTTAGGAGTCAACTTCTTTTGGGACTGAAAGTAACTGATTGCCATATTGTCTGTCTTTACCACGAAATGTGCTCCCAAAAGATAGTGGCGCCACGTCCGTAGACAATGGACTATGGCCGTCATCTCCTTTTCATGGACGGTGTACTTTCTCTCGGCATCATTCAGTTTTCTGCTTTCAAAAGCGATTGGATGACCGTCCTGCATCAGCACTCCTCCAATGGCAAATTCTGATGCGTCCGTCTGCACTTCGAACACCTTGGAAAAGTCGGGTAATGCTAACACTGGTTCTTTTGTGATAGCATCTTTGAGATCTTCGAACGCCTTTTTACATGCATTGGACCAAGCCCATTCTCGGTCCTTTCGTAACAAGTCAGTGAGCGGGGCGGCAATGGTAGAATATCCCGCTATGAACCTTCTATAATAGTTGGCGAGGCCAAGAAATGATCTTAACTCGGCCACTTTCGTCGGGGCCTCCCAACTGCGGATAGCTTCGACTTTATCGCTATCCATTTTGATTCGCCCTTGGCAAATCGTGTGCCCTAGAAACTGTATTGACGACTGGGCGAAGCTGCATTTCTCCCTTTTTACAAACAATTCATTCTGCCTTAGCACCTCAAAGACTTTCCGCAGGTGCTCCAAGTGCTCCTCCAAGCTGTTACTGTAAATAACAATGTCATCCAAATAGATGACCACAAACTTATCCAGGTAGGGATAGAACAGCTTGTTCATCAGCGTGCAGAATGTGGCGGGGGCGTTGGTTAGTCCAAACGGCATGACTAACCATTCAAAAGCTCCATATCGAGTGACATAAGTTGTCTTGGCTTCGTCCCCTTCAGCTATGCGGACTTGATAATACCCTTTTCTCAAGTCCATTTTTGAGAAGATCTTTGCTTGCCCCAGTCTGTCAAACAAATCAGCAATGAGCGGAATAGGGTACTTGTTCTTGATTATGACTTTGTTAAGGGCACGGTAGTCAATACACAATCTCAAAGTACCCTCTTTCTTCTTCTGGAATAGCACCGGTGCTCCAAACGGTGCTTTTGATGGTCGAATATGACCGGCCTCAAGTAGTTCTTGTAGTTGCCTTCGGAGTTCCTCCAGTTCTGGTGGAGACATACGATAAGGGGCCATAGCAGGTGCCTTAGCCCCTGGAACAAGCTCTATCTTGTGATCTACTTCCCTTCTTGGCGGGAGCTTTTTGGGAAGCTCTTCCGGCATAACATCCTTGTTTTCTTCTAAAACTTGCAGCACACATTGAGGTATCGCTTCAGCTTCCTGGGACTCTTGTGAAACCTCCTTTATGGCAATAAGAAAGGTTGGTTCACCCTTCTTGACGCCTTTAGCCAGCTGTATGGCCGATAGGCGCATTCCATCTTGCGGAACACGGATAAGCGGCACGACGCAGGAAACTCCCTTTTCAAGGATTAGGAGTTGGCTGCGGCATGGAGAAATCCATGCGTCCACATTGTACCAGAAGTCCAGTCCTAGTACAATATCGAACACGTCCATTGGCCCGACGACAAAATTGGCGTGCCCCTTCCAGTCTCCCAAAGCAATCGATACCTGAGGAGCAATGCCGCTGACTGTTGCTGGTGGTGCATTAACAGTTTTCATCATGCCATCAGTTGCACCATATTTCATCCCAAGAGCTTCTGCTTTGTCCTTGGTAATAAAGTTGTGCGTCGCTCCTGTATCAACAAGGATGCGCGTGTGTTTCCCGTTGACCATGGCCTCGACAAACAGTGACTCTCTCGGCTGGGCACGGAGCGGCTGAGCCGCCATGGCCATCAGCTTCATGTGACCGTTGAGAGTCATCTGGTTTGGGAAGCCATTTGAACCCCCTGCTTGTTCCTCCGATTGTTGAGTCTTTTGTTGCTGATTAGCAGCAATCATGGCTCCGAGTTTGCCCCAACTGGAACACTGTCGGGCAAAATGGTCTCCTCCGCAGAGATAGCACCCTCTGAATTGAGAAGGGGCCGTCTTCTTCTTGTCCAAGTAGCTTTTGCGGAAGTCTGACGTTGAACTCCGGTTTGGCTTACCGTTGTTGGCCTTGCTTCTATACCTGTCCCCCGTTTCTGCCTTGGCAGCGGCAGGCTTGACCTTATCCTTGGCCTTAGTGGACTCCGAGCGAAAATCCTTCAGTGACTCTGCTACCGCAATAGCCTCGTCGAGTGATCGCACTTGCCTCCTTTCTAGCTCTTGTTGGGCCCAAGTCTGTAGGCCGTCCAAGAAAAAGAATAGCAAGTCGTCCTCGGTCATGCTGGGCGCTTGAAGAGAGAGTTTGGTGAACTCCTTCACATACTCTCGGACGGTGGACGTTTGCTTCAACTCCCTTAACTTATGCCGTGCCTCCCTGACGGCATTATGCGGATAGAACTGCCTCTTGAGTTCTTCCTTGAACTGCCCCCATGTCCCTATGGTGCAGTCTCCTTTGTCCATCTCCGTCTTCTTTCTTCGCCACCACAACATGGCCATGTCTCCCAAGTACATGGCTGTTGTTCGGACTTTGGTAGCCTCCTCCTCAATATCAAGATGCTTGAAGTATGTCTCCATCTGCCAGATGAAGTTCTCTATTTCTTGGGCATTCCTTTCGCCCTTAAACTCTTTCGGCGGGGGAGCCGTTACTCGGGGTGCAGGAGCACGTTCAGCTCTACATGAGCCTGCTTTTAATTCCCTCTTGCAGGCCTCCAACTTGGCTTCAAACTCTTCTTTTAAAGAAGAGATAGCCGCCATGAGTTTGCGTTCGAGGGCCGTCATGCCCTCTTTGTGCTCCACTGTTAGGGCCCTAATGCCCTCGCGATGTTCCTCGGCCAGCTCTGTGACAGTCTCTTTGATGTCATCCAACCCATCAAATGTTGTAGACTCCAGGTTGTTCAGGTTACTCTCCACCGCTTCTAGCCTTTGTTGTTGCTGTCCAAGAAAGGCTTCAACACCAAGTATCCGTTCTTCGGACATGCCAATGCCTGAAGAAGGTTCGGCCTCCATGGCCCTAGCGTCGGTGAACGGAGGGAGAGTTGGGTCCTTGGTTTTACTCTTACCACAACCCTTAGCCTTGTCCTTCCTAGAGAGCCTGGCTTCCACGACCTCTCCCTCACGAACCTCCTCCTCGACATGGTGTGATTCCTCAGCCATTGCGCACTAGACGACCAAAGCTCTGATACCAGTTGTCACGGGGTCAAAATCTAGACCACGCGGAGCACCCAATCGTTGCCTTAACTCTGCCTTGAAAGGGTTCAGCTCTAACACTTAGCCTTGCTAGCTAAGAACCGTTTACGCTTGGCTACTCACACGAACTCAAGTATGGAAGATTTGTAAGAAGAGAGGATTGGTGGCAAATGCCAAAGAACTCTTTTATATTGCAAAGAATGCTTTACAAGAAGGACTTTGTTTGCTTGCTTCTTGGATGGATGCAAATGAATGCCATCCCTCCTATTTATACTAATCTATGGAACATCCTAGAACACACCTAGATATTTACAAGGTGGGACCTTCTAGAGATGCTTTGTCTTGCCTAGAGCATCCTAGACTAGCCTAGAATGTTCTAGTGAGTGTTGGGGCGTTTCTATGCCTCCTAGCATTTCCTAGAATGTTCTAGGTCATGCTAGATGACTCTAGTGTACTCAAGAACGCCCTAGATCCTTCTAGAACAGTCCGGGGCCCTAATTTCAAGCCGGGTAGGGACAGAACATCTGTCACGGGCTCGGACTTCCAGCACGCTCCGGAGGCCCGTGCGGCGCCTCGCCTCGCGAGGCCAGCCTCTCCCACCAGGACAATATACTGGTTTTGCCCTGCCATGGGCTCTTCAGGAGAACGGCTCCAGTTCCCGACCAGGTTTGTGCAGGGTTGGCCAAGTCCCCTCTTCACCGTCAATTCAGTAAGGGGACACAGTCGTCCCTACGCCACACCTTTCTGAAGCCATTCTGTCAGCATCTTGATACATCCACCAGCAATTGTCCGCCATAAGATACCCCAATATCTAGGGCGTGACATCCTCCCCCACCCAACTCGGTGTACGCCCTCGTACACGGCCACTCGCCCGAGCTGCCCGACTTGCGGCCACCTGCCGCTCGGAGTGCCCTCTGCACCGGGTGCCTACAACACCACAACACACTCGGAGGCCGAGGGGAAGGTTTCCCAAGGATCGTCCGACAATGCTCACCCCTTGACAAACTCGACACTTCGTGATATGAGGATCCCTCAACTCAACACCACCTTTCTCCATGCGAGCGCAGGACGCTATGAAACAATGCCGGCACCGCTCTGATACCATCTGTCACGGGCTCGGACTTCCAGCACGCTCCGGAGGCCCGTGCGGCGCCTCGCCTCGCGAGGCCAGCCTCTCCCACCGGGACAATATACTGGTTTCGCCCTGCCATGGGCTCTTCAGGAGAACGGCTCCAGTTCCCGACCAGGTTTGTGCAGGGTTGGCCAAGTCCCCTCTTCACCGTCAATTTAGTAAGGGGACACAGTCGTCCCTACGCCACACCTTTCTGAAGCCATTCTGTCAGCATCTTGATACATCCACCAGCAATTGTCCGCCATAAGATACCCCAATATCTAGGGCGTGACATAAGTCCTCATTCATGCATGCAAAGGTTTGGGAAGGTGATAGAAGGGCGATCTAGGTGATTTCAAGGTGTTCTTCATCAGTTTCCTCTTGGACAATCTAGGGAAGTTAAGAACCAGTTATTCTCAGGTATGTAAGGCTATCAATGGGTGATTTCTTCCCCACCCATGCCATCCCCTATGATTTTTAAAAAATCTTATTAAAAGCTCATGGGGTTTTGAAGATGATTTTTATAAAAGTCTAATGATTTGATAATGGGTTTTGTGATTTTAGATTCTCATCATAAATCTATGGGTTTTAATCTGATTTTATTATTTAAATTTTTCTATGATTTTATCGATTTCAATTTCTATGAAATTAAGTCTAATTATGCATGATCCATGATTTATCGATTTATGATCTACTTTTCTATTATTGATACTTGCAAGCCCAACATGAATTATGAGTTAAATTATGCATTTCATATAATACCCATCATGATTTTATGAATTTCAAGTTATATGTATGATTTACAAGTATGTATGAACCTTATAAATCATGAATTATGTTTTGGCCGACACACGGGCCTAGTCTCTTGGCTGGTTCACGTATGTTGTTGACACCCAATTTTGACCGACCTGCGCCTTAATGTTGCTTATATATGTATATATTTATTTATTTATTTTTTATGCAAATATTTGACTTATTTTTTATATTTATAAAATAATTTATTATCATAATGTTGTGGAAATTATTTCAAGTTGCATATATTTGACTCATTTTAATTTTAAGTTTTGATATTAAATAATTACTCCGTATATAATGTATTTTGTGTTAATATGTGCCCTTATCTTGAAATATACTCTTTACTTAATAAACTATTTACCTAATTTTACTAAATTTTATAAATTTATTTGAACAATAATATTACTCAAATTTATAAATTAGTTATGTAAATAATATGATTTTATAATATTTGATAACTTAATTTTATTCTTTGGTCTTTAAATTATTTATAAATATAATAATTTAATTATATGATATTTACATAAGTGTACTTAAATTTAGAATTTATTTATTAATAATAATATTTATATGATTTTCTTATAACTTAAACTATTTTATTATCTATTTATTAAATTATTTAAGAGTGTAGTATATTTATTAATTTAATAGCAGCCAAATTCACTTTCCTCCAATTTATTTAAATTCTAGCCACTTTCTATTCAATTCATTCAATTTATTTCAAATCTGGCCACTTCCTATTCAATTTATATCAAATTTAGCCACTTTTGATCAATTTTGGCTATTATTTAAATTCAGTTTCAACTTAATTTAAATCCAACCCATTGGTTCAAATCCGGACGACCCATTTGACCCATTAACCCGACCCATCCACCCTAAATCCTAACCCTAGCCGCCGCCCCTACCCTCTCCTCTCTCCCTCACCGCCGGCCACCACCATAATCTCCATTAATTCCGGCCAAACAATACCACACCAAACGGCTGCCGGTCCCCTCTCCCTTCTTCCCTTCCTTCCTCCTCACGACCACCAACCCCATTTTTTCCGGCGACGCAACACTGCTCGCAGCCAAATCCATCGGCCACCACCCAAAAAATACCTCGCGACCACCACCTGATTTCTCCCTCTCCCCTCACTGTCGCGACACCACCTACCACTGCAGCCGCCGGAAAATAACCATACCCCAACCCGCCGGAAAACAACATCCAGACCTCCCTCTGCTTTCCCCTCTCTTCTCACCCTCATTGCCTGGCGGAAAAATCACCAAACCGCACGCCACCATTATTCTGACGAAGTTTCTGCCGGATCAAACAGACCATACGCAAATTCTTCTCTAATTTATTTCTTTTAAATTTGTTGTTTTCTCCCTAGACAGATCTGCAAAATCTGAAATTTGTGCCTAAATTTCATTACTTTTCTATTAATTTACTCCGATCAAATGTTCTTATCAACTGTTATTTGTTCCTATATGTCTTATACATATGCATATATTGAGTTCGGAACAATGTCTCTTTGCGCTCTGTTTAACTCTCCAATATTAGTTCCTTGCACTCCGTTTAACTCTTCAACGTTAATTAGATGATGTATTTGTTTATTTTATTGTATATGAGCCCTGCTTTCTTAGAATGAATTTGTAATAGTTTGTATAGTAAGATTGGCGTAATTTGTTTACTTTCCCTTTTTGTTTGAACTGATTTAATGCTGGATTCGGGTATGCCGCCTTTGATGGAAGCTTGTTAATTATTTCTTTTCCTTGAAATATGCTTATTCACTCTTTAGTAAAAATCCGATTGATCTCATATCGGATTGATTACTTCATGAGAAATCTTCTACATTCCATATGCCGTTATATTTTACTCATGTATTTAAGGAAAATTTCAATTTTTTTTTAATAGATCATGTTTTTTTCCTTTCCTGTTCCTTTAATTATTTGATAGTATTTTATTGCATTGGTGTATTTATGGTAATCTCAACCCGTTCGTCACATGTTTTAACTACGGGACAATTTTGCTTGCCTGACTATTTTGGCAAATTACTGATTATGATTTTGCATTTTATGTGGTTAATATGATAATTTAGTATTTGATCAATTTTGGTAAAATCTGACCAACTGTGGGCATAATTGACTCTCCGCTTGAATGAAGGAAATATAGTCCTAATCAATTTCTCTCCTTTTATTTGGACAGCTTTAGTGTGTGATATTTATGGTACATTGATTAATTTTGCATATTCTGATTTGATTAGGCTATTTAAGGAAAATATCCTTTGGTTTGATTATCTAATATCCTCCTTTTCCTTATTAGGTCAACTTTAATAGATTATCTATTTAGGGTGAATATTTTATGTGATTTCAATTTGGTTAATTAAGGAATGAGTTTTCTTTGATTCTCTAATTATTATTTTTTCCCTTTTATTCTCTAATTGATTATTGATTCTCTATACTATAAAAGTCACCCTCTTCATTCTCATGGAGGGGGGCGAACAGAAAAAAAAATGTCATAGAGATAGACAACTCTTCTTTCTCTTTTATTTTTACTTGAATATTGCTATTCCCTTAGCAAGATAATCTTCGAACCTTTCTTATTTCCAGTCATGTCTATTGAACACAACGTTTTCTCCTTTCGCTTCCACTAGAATTCAAGAATTTCAATCACTCAAGCAGTTTTACTTTCTTGTTTAACCTTTTGCTTCTTAACTGTCTTCTAAGCAGGTATGCCTTCCACTCGTTCGGGTTTCTCTAAGAGTTCGCCCGGGTTTGAAGAGTTCGGGACTAGTAACTAGAGTAGTCAATTTATTTTATTTTCTGTCCATCTACATGTTATGAGTATATTGTAATAATGTAATAAACTATAATAGTAGTGGAAAAGGGGTTTATGGGGGGCGGGGTTTAGTCTGCTCTTACTATTACATAAAATAATATCATATAGAAAACACGTTTATAGGAGTAACACAAATATAGATATAGAAATCACGCCCATAAGAATTTAATTAGTTTATTCTATGCTCGTTAGATAACATGTCAATAGGGATATTAATGTTTAGAAGGCATGCCTATAGGATTCCTGTCGAAATTACGCTTGTAGGAATAATGCGTGCAATTGTTTTCACTAAGAAACATGCTTTAAACATACAAAGGACTAGATATTGTATTGTTTAATAATTGGCTGCTATCCAATAACTTTGATACAGAATAGCTATCTATTTGATGTTTTATACCATGTTTATACGAAACTTGTAACAAATCCTGAAAACTGCTTTGATGGTTCATGATTTGCATTAGATATCATGATTATGGGGTTTATCGCATCACGCACATTTTGAGATATTTAGACTCTATTTATTAGAATATATTGGTGATATATCTGTTAAAATAGTATGAAACATGTCTTGTTTATAAATGTAAGAATAGATAATAAGCCGCCACGTTTATAGGATTAAGTCAATTATAAGTAACTGAATTAGTTCTCAATATTGCCTTGTCCTTATGCTTAATAAATTGCATGCTGTTGGAGAACTTTGTCTATAAGGATTTATTTGCTACTTACCAATTTGATTGTGTTGGGAAAAACATAAACATTTTTTTTTATTAGGTATTTTGCATGTTGTTTCCAGCTTTGTTGAGTCATTAAGATATCATGCTCATAATAGTTATCTTGCTTATCTTGCTTATAGGAATTATATAGAGGCTTATATGAAGTTTTTTTTACATGCTCTTTATAGCCTTTTCTATTGTTTTAGCGATCACCTTTTAATGGCAGCCTAAGATTTTTAGATCTTAAATCCAAAATAGTTGTCCAATTGCCTCTTGGACCTTAAGGTTGGGACGGGTAGGCATTTGTTAGGGCGCTAGTCTTCTCCACTTAGAACATTTAGGATTAACAATAATTAAATTAATTAGGTGGGTAGATGGGAGATGATGAAATGGACAGGCTATAGCTGACTTCTCATATGAAGCATATATCAGCTTTGTAAATACAAAGCAATTTGTTACTCCCATCTTTTCTAATTTCGCGTTTTTAAAGAAGCTTTCAAAGTCTTTAAAATTTCTCTTATTATGAAATATTGATATACTTTTATTAAAAATAAAAATGTTTAAAAATACATATATGTATATATATATTCCTGATTTTCTTAAAATGCATTTTTCTCAAATTATATATATATATATATATATATATATATATATTATTCTCTTCATTCTATCTTGATTTTAAAATAAAATCGATGGGAGTAATATCGGATTGGGCCCGTTTTCAGCCTTGTCAAAACCTGATTCCACTTTTTAGGTTAACTTCTTAATTTGCTAATTTAGTATTTATGTTAGTATTTTATTTATGCTTAACAACTCATCGACTTTATTTGGTCATTTAGTTAATACCCCCATTTAATGAGTACGGCCGGGAACCACATTTGTGGACCTCGAAAGGTGCCTAACACCTTTCTTTCGAGGTAATTAAAGCCCTTACCCGAACTCTGGTAACCTAGAAAATAAAAGCTTAGAACGGTGCCTTAACGCACCTTTAATTCGTTAGGTGGCGACTCTTTCTTCCACCCTTAAGAGACGTCACATGTTGGGTCCCGCTTTTCCGCGAGGAAAAAATGGGGCGCGACAGAATGGCGACTCTGCTGGGGATTTTTAGGCTTGAACCATTACGTATTTATCTAAATGGGGTTTAGTTAAATTTTAATTTGCTAAGTGTTCAATTTAGTATCTTATTTTTGACTTTATCATGAAGTTACTAACCGTTTTCTTTGTTTTCTTATTGTTTATTATTTTCATATGTAATTGTTGGTAAATAAATTGTTGTAATTTTCTTTTATTTAACTGTCATATCGTTCATACTTCCCCCACTTGGGAATTTCACACTTTCACACACAATGACGGTTGCGTGGTTTCACGGCCGTTCACCAGTTTAAAACACCTCGAGGATTGTTTATGATTTGGTCGATCAGCGGTGCGTCGACGATCATAAGCTTCCTCACTCTCGAGTTGTCCGCTCGAGGGAACCGTGTCATACCCATTCCTACTCTTAGACTTTGACCATGTACGCCTTTGGTAAGGCATGTACGTATCTTCAAACTTAGAAAAATCGCGACGTCCATGGTATGTCAAGATTAAATAGAAAACTCGCCCAAAGTCCAAAGAGATTTACAATCTCAAAAAGGACATCATTATATCTTTTGCATTTTTTATTTGGGAAATTAATATGTCTAAATGTTGACTATTTGCTCCTTAGGTTGAAACTAACCTTTTATTATGCAGGTTGATCCATGTCTTAAACAATGAAGTGACCGAAAATGGAAGGGCATTTCCATTTAGATTATAGATTTAAATTTTTGTAATCTTCATTTTCTCATAATATCTTGTTATGTAAATGAAGAAATTTATTTATTCATTTGTATGTATTTGGAATAGTAATGGAGCAAATAGAATGACACATTATGATATATTTTATTTCCAAAAATACGCTAGGCCTACCTCTGGCACAAAAGAGGCCCCCAAATTAGGAAGACGTATAAATGTGTTTAATCATTTATTTACCATGTGAAATGTATTTAATGTGTTTATTTCATCGATTACTTGTTGTGCTTCGATTTTGTTTACTAGTTTTATTTTTCTGTTTATTGTTTATCTTGGTTATTCCTTTTTCTATGAGAATGCTTCTACCAAGCCGCACGTTACTTTTCCACCGGCATCTTACCATGCCTCATATCGTGGAAACAATTTTAGTCATGCCTATTCGCTTTCTCAAAATAATGTATACATTCTCATAACGCTATAGCAACTCCTTCAAATCAAGCCATACCGCAAAGATCGCCCGTCATGTTTCATTATTTACCTCTTACAGTTATATCCAACATGTCTTACGCTCCAAAAGATCGTACCCTAAGCCCCATTTATATTGAGACTGCTCCAGTCACCCATCACTTAGGAGATTGCGAACTACGTTTGACCTGATTCCTTTTGGATACGTAGGCAGCCCATTTTTGGGTTCGGTCTCAATCAAAATAAATATTTCTTTCTCCCCATATCCCAATCAAATATCTTCCTCACATCCAAATATGAAATCTTTGGCAATTTCATTCGACTCATAAAAGACCAAATGTAGATTCAGAAACTGAATTCTGATGTTCAAATGTATGACAGCCATTCCTTTTGAACTAATAATTTTTGTTTGAGTGAAGCAGGAATATAAAGCCCTTAAGCCAAACTGGGGGCAGAATTTTGAGGGAACGTGGAAAATTCCACAAGCAGGCAGCAAGGAGGTTTGCGAAACACTTTGCATTCTAAACTGGGGCAGAAATTTTTGAGAATTCCTCAAAAATTTCACCAAAATGCAAAGTCTATAGAGGATCAAAACAATGACAAGGAACAAAGGATATACAAAAGGTACGCATTAACCTTGCCTTTGAAAACTCACAAATCTTTCTTTGAGCATAGGCACACCCGAAAAAAAATCATATTCTCGTGGTCGAGAAGGAACTATTCCTTAGACGAAGGCTGGACTATTCTATTCTTGGATCATTTGTTATTTGACATTTGTTGTGCTGCTTTCGAAGTTATCATACGCTTCTAGATTCAAACTTTATCATGACGCCAATATGCTATTATCAAGATTATTATTGTGCCTTTGGATTCAAGATATTGTGCCACAGGTCAAGCTACCATTGCTAAGTGGTTATTATGCTACCGTCAACCTAATATTCAAGTTCTACCATACTACTATTGTGTTATTCAATCAGGCCCATTATGCTACCGTCTAAATTATTATCATGCCAATATTTCAATTTGGCCACTAATATGATACCTTCGAGCCGTTATTTCACAATCTTCAAGCTATCTATTTGTTCTTATCAAGCTACAATTACGCTGGTACTATTATCATGCTACTTCAAGATATCATTGTGCTGCTTTGGAGCTACCACGCTGTTATTATTATTGTATTACTTCAAGCTACCATTATGGTCTACTTCAAGATGCAGTTGTAACTGCTGCTATTTTAGAGTTACTACTATGCTACTATGGGGCCACTATTTTATTACTTCAAGCTGCTATTATAGTATTCAAGCTACTATCATGCTACTTACTATGCTACCGTGAATTGAGCTACTATAATCTGAGCCACTGAAATTATGCTACTGATAATTGGGTTCATCCACCCTATAATAGGATAATTGGGTTCGTCCACCCTACAAATGGACACTCTGGGTTAGTCCACCCTATAATAGGACCATTGGGTTAGTCCACCCTACAAATGGACACTCTGGGTTGGTCCACCCTATCATAGGACCATTGGGTTAGTCCACCCTATAATAGGACAATTAGGTTCGTCCACCCTATAATAGGATAATTGGGTTTGTCCGCCCTAAAAATGGACACTCTGGGTTAGTCCACCCTATAATAGGACAGTTGGGTTGATCCGCCCTATAAGTGGACATTTTTGGGTTCGTCCTCCCTATAAATGGACAATCGAGCTCGATATTGTATTTTGAGTCCTATAATTATATTTGAGCCCTACATTTAATATTTTTTGAGCCCTTTGATTTACATTTCGAGCCTATTACCTGTATTCGAGCTTGTCGGCTCTGAAATGAGATGATCGGATTTTATCCACCCTAAAATGGGACACATCAATGCTAAATAATTTTATATGTGTATTCGAGTACTAATAAGCTCGTCTGAGTTTTGCAGGTATTCGCTTTGGAAAACTGAAATTGGGGCAGATTTTCTGAGGTTCCTCAGAAAATTATATATTTTTCCCTCGTCGCTATTTCCTATAATGTTGCTCTTATATTATTTCGTATCATATACAGATTAACCATTTTTATCTAATAGTGTTAAAATATGCAGGTGAAAAGGCACACTAGTCAAAAAGAAAATAGTATTCGTTTTTACCCCGCTTTTAGTCTTCTGTCGTTTATTAGCAATATGACATTAAAACATGCAATCCTCATCTCTCATCTCCTATTCTTATCATGTCGTCCACTTCCGTCTTTATTCAATCCTTATTCGATTAATTTCTTTAGGGATTTCATTCTTCCCTAAAACCTGAACTACGTTGGACCTGATTCCCCTTTTAGAGGGATACGTAGGCGTCCCTGTGGGACTCGGTCTATATCTTTATAAAATTATCTTCTCCCCTTCAAAGGTTCTTGATGCTTCTGTCACATTTTCATGGCATTTCGGTTAATATGCTGCAACTGGGGCAGAATTTTTGAGAGGACCTCAAAAATTCACAACTTTGAGTCATCTGCAAAAGGAGTCTATGTATCTTCTACACTGGGACAGAAATTTCGAGAAGGATCTCAAAATTTCATCAAGACTCAATCAAACCAAGGAATTGGTTCCCAAAGAGAACATCTATGGAAAGACGTGACTTCCATTCTAATCATGAGATCGGGATAGCAACGGACAAATAAGGGCACAAATCAGCCTTTCCCATTTTAATCTGATGAATTTTTCTTTGAGCACAGGATGCAACAGGTACCAAATTTGCAATCATTTCATATGGATCTTCGAAGGTATTTACTATCAACTTCAAAGCTAAACTATTTGAAATTTGTTCATGAATAGGGCTAAGCTGTCCTAGGGTTAAGCACTACCCTAAATTTTTATTTCGAGGGCTAAGCACTGTCCTAGGGTTAAGCACTACCCTAAATTTTATTTCAAGGGCTAAGCATTGTCCTAGGGTTAAGCATTACCCTAAAATTTTCTTTAAGGACTAATCATTGTCCTACGGGTTAAGCACTACCCTCTGATCTTAAAGGCTAAACATTGTCTCCTAAATTTTGATTTGATTAAGCGCTAATTGTTAGCTACTTCATGCTTATTGACTAATCATTTATCCAGTTTTTTTGAAGCTTGCAGGCTGGTGTTGTGTTCTTCTCATTTTATTTGATCGAATGACTATCATGTCATTTTCAAGCTCTCATGCTCTTTGTTATCCTTATGCTACTTTTAACATATTATCATTGTGCTACTCTCAGTCTTGTGACTTTAGATGAGTCAAGCTTTACCCCCCAAGCTTTTAAGGGTTAAGCATAGTTCTAATATTTCGCGTTGTTTGGGTAAAGCACTACCCTGCCAAAATTATCTGAGCCACGATTTTTTCTCGAAGCCTATACGTTGTGATAGTTACCTCTGCCCATCACTATTTATTTATTTCTCCACTTTTGAGCCTATATTCGCATTTTAAGCCCGTGATATACATCTGGTATGTGTTTGAGCCTGTGATATTTATTTGTATACATCTGAGCGCAGATATATATTCATGTATGCATTTTGAGCCCGTGATATACACTTTATATATGCATTTGAGCCCTTGATATATATTTGCATATGCATCCTGAGCCCTTGATATACATTTTACATATGCATTTGAGCCTAGATAAACATTTATATATATATTTGAGCCCGTGATATACATTCTCATGTATGCATCTGAGCCCTATTTGCATTTAAGCCCGAATTTGCTTTTGAGCCCGTGATATGTATCCATTTGAGCACGCGATATACGTTTTGCATATGCATTCTGAGCCCTTGATATACAATTTACGTATGCATCTGAGCCCGGATTTACTTTTACGTATGCATCTGAGCCCGAATTTACTTTTACGTATGCATTTGAGCCCGGATATACATTGTGCATATGCATTTGAGCCCGTGATATACATTCATAAATACATTTTGAGCCCGTGGTATGCATGATATATGCATTCAAGCCCGTTATTTTCATTTTAAGCCTGCCTATGCATTTGAGCCCGTTATTCGAATTCGAGCCCGTGGTATACATTTATATATGCATTTTGAGCCCGTGGTATACACGATACATGCATTCAAGCCCGTTTATACATTTCAAGCCAATTTATGCATTTCAAGCCCGTTTATGCATTTCAAGCCCGCTTATGCATTTTGAGCCCGTTATTTGCATTTGAGCACGAATAAACTGGAGCTCTTATTTGACTTATTGAGGCCCTTGAACAATTTACTTTCTTTGAATAAGCATTTCTTCCACTCATCCAAAGGCATCATAGTCTAAAGGCATTGTTTCATGGCCTGTGGACATCATTTCATAGCTTGAGGATTTACTTTACAACTTATCTTGCTCCGAAGGCGTCATAGTCTAAAGGCGTCATTTTTCATGGCCTGCAGACATCATGTCATGGCCTAAGGAATTTTACTTTTCAGTTTATCATGCCCTAAGGCGTCATAGTCTAAAGGCGTCATTTTTCATGGCCTGCGGACATCATTTCATGGCCTAGGGAGTTTATCTTTTGTCTATCATGCTCCTACGGCGTCATAGTCTAAAGGCGTCATTTTTCATGGCCTGCGGACATCATTCCATGGCCTAAGGAATTTATTTTGCGTATCATGACCCAAGACATCATGGTTTAGAGATATCATCCTTTATCCCTAAACAAACTTTCATTGTCTAAAGGGAACGTGCATCATGTTTAAATTTCTGCATCCATTTATTTTTGTGAAAATATGTGATGCACATGCTTTAGTATTTACGCGAAGATCGAAGAAATCACAAGCTACGAATGATAGTGCCTCCTTACTATTTTCTTTTGAACTGTATTCTTACCTGGTTATTATCATAATGCGCTCTAAATCATGTCGGGTCGTGCTACCCCATTCTTATTCAAGCCTCGTGTTATAAATTTTTAGGGATCTCGTTCTTTCCTAAATGCAGAACTACACGCGGCCTGATTCTCGTGACACCCGAGATATGTAGGCGACTTGAAACTGAAGTCTCGGTCGCGATATCTTCATGACTTTATTTCCTTTTATTTGGCCCCCCGATTTTTGCTTCGGTCGGACAAAATTGGCTACTAAGTCAACGTTCTTTGCTCAACAATTCATTCTTCATTCCCGAGCAAAGAAGGGGCAGCTGTTGACACCCAATTTTGATCGACCTGCGCCTTAATGCTGCTTATATATGTATATATTTATTTATTTATTTTTTATGCAAATATTTGACTTATTTTTTATATTTATAAAATAATTTATTATCATAATGTTGTGGAAATTATTTCAAGTTGCATATATTTGACTCATTTTAATTTTAAGTTTTGATATTAAATAATTACTCCGTATATAATGTATTTTGTGTTAATATGTGCCCTTATCTTGAAATATACTCTTTACTTAATAAACTATTTACCTAATTTTACTAAATTTTATAAATTTATTTGAACAATAATATTACTCGAATTTATAAATTAGTTATGTAAATAATATGATTTTATAATATTTGATAACTTCATTTTATTCTTTGGTTAAATTATTTATAAATATAATAATTTAATTATATGATATTTACATAAGTGTACTTAAATTTAGAATTTATTTATTAATAATAATATTTATATGATTTTCTTATAACTTAAACTATTTTATTATCTATTTATTAAATTATTTAAGAGTGTAGTATATTTATTAATTTAATAGCAGCCAAATTCACTTTCCTCCAATTTATTTAAATTCTAGCCACTTTCTATTCAATTCATTCAATTTATTTCAAATCTGGCCACTTCCTATTCAATTTATATCAAATTTAGCCACTTTTGATCAATTTTGGCTATTATTTAAATTCAATTTCAACTTAATTTAAATCCAACCCATTGGTTCAAATCCGGACGACCTGTTTGACCCATTAACCCGACCTATCCATCCTAAATCCTAACCCTAGCCGCCACCCCTACCCTCTCCTCTCTCCCTCACCGCCGGCCACCACCATAATCTCCATTAATTTCGGCCAAACAACACCACACCGAACGGCCGCAGTCCCCTCTCCCTTCTTCCCTTCCTTCCTCCTCACGACCACCAACCCCATTTTTTCCGGCGACGCAACACTGCTCGCAGCCAAATCCATCGGCCACCACCCAAAAAATACCTCGCGACCACCACCTGATTTCTCCCTCTCCCCTCACTGTCGCGACACCACCTACCACTGCAGCCGCCGGAAAATAACCATACCCCAACCCGCCGGAAAACAACATCCAGACCTCCCTCTGCTTTCCCCTCTCTTCTCACCCTCATTGCCTGGCGGAAAAATCACCAAACCGCACGCCACCATTATTCTGACGAAGTTTCTGCCGGATCAAACAGACCATACGCAAATTCTTCTCTAATTTATTTCTTTTAAATTTGTTGTTTTCTCCCTAGACAGATCTGCAAAATCTGAAATTTGTGCCTAAATTTCATTACTTTTCTATTAATTTACTCCGATCAAATGTTCTTATCAACTGTTATTTGTTCCTATATGTCTTATACATATGCATATATTGAGTTCGGAACAATGTCTCTTTGCGCTCTGTTTAACTCTCCAATATTAGTTCCTTGCACTCCGTTTAACTCTTCAATGTTAATTAGATGATGTATTTGTTTATTTTATTGTATATGAGCCCTGCTTTCTTAGAATGAATTTGTAATAGTTTGTATAGTAAGATTGGCGTAATTTGTTTACTTTCCCTTTTTGTTTGAACTGATTTAATGCTGGATTCGGGTATGCCGCCTTTGATGGAAGCTTGTTAATTATTTCTTTTCCTTGAAATATGCTTATTCACTCTTTAGTAAAAATCCGATTGATCTCATATCAGATTGATTACTTCATGAGAAATCTTCTACATTCCATATGCCGTCATATTTTACTCATGTATTTAAGGAAAATTTCAATTTTTTTTAATAGATCATGTTTTCTTCCTTTCCTGTTCCTTTAATTATTTGATAGTATTTTATTGCATTGGTGTATTTATGGTAATCTCAACCCGTTCGTCACATGTTTTAACTATGGGACAATTTTGCTTGCCTGACTATTTTGGCAAATTACTGATTATGATTTTGCATTTTATGTGGTTAATATGATAATTTAGTATTTGATCAATTTTGGTAAAATCTGACCAACTGTGGGCATAATTGACTCTCCGCTTGAATGAAGGAAATATAGTCCTAATCAATTTCTCTCCTTTTATTTGGACAGCTTTAGTGTGTGATATTTATGGTACATTGATTAATTTTGCATATTCTGATTTGATTAGGCTATTTAAGGAAAATATCCTTTGGTTTGATTATCTAATATCCTCCTTTTCCTTATTAGGTCAACTTTAATAGATTATCTGTTTAGGGTGAATATTTTATGTGATTTCAATTTGGTTAATTAAGGAATGAGTTTTCTTTGATTCTCTAATTATTATTTTTTCCCTTTTATTCTCTAATTGATTATTGATTCTCTATACTATAAAAGTCACCCTCTTCATTCTCATGGAGGGGGGCGAACAGAAAAAAAAATGTCATAGAGATAGACAACTCTTCTTTCTCTTTTATTTTTACTTGAATATTGCTATTCCTTTAGCAAGATAATCTTCGAACCTTTCTTATTTCCAGTCATGTCTATTGAACACAACGTTTTCTCCTTTCGCTTCCACTAGAATTCAAGAATTTCAATCACTCAAGCAGTTTTACTTTCTTGTTTAACCTTTTGCTTCTTAACTGTCTTCTAAGTAGGTATGCCTTCCACTCGTTCGGGTTTCTCTAAGAGTTCGCCCGGGTTTGAAGAGTTCGGGACTAGTAACTAGAGTAGTCAATTTATTTTATTTTCTGCCCATCTACATGTTATGAGTATATTGTAATAATGTAATAAACTATAATAGTAGTGGAAAAGGGGTTTATGGGGGGCGGGGTTTAGTCTGCTCTTACTATTACATAAAATAATATCATATAGAAAACACGTTTATAGGAGTAACACAAATATAGATATAGAAATCACGCCCATAAGAATTTAATTAGTTTATTCTATGCTCGTTAGATAACATGTCAATAGGGATATTAATGTTTAGAAGGCATGCCTATAGGATTCCTGTCGAAATTACGCTTGTAGGAATAATGCGTGCAATTGTTTTCACTAAGAAACATGCTTTAAACATACAAAGGACTAGATATTGTATTGTTTAATAATTGGCTGCTATCCAATAACTTTGATACAGAATAGCTATCTATTTGATGTTTGATACCATGTTTATACGAAACTTGTAACAAATCCTGAAAACTGCTTTGATGGTTCATGATTTGCATTAGATATCATGATTATGGGGTTTATCGCATCACACACATTTTGAGATATTTAGACTCTATTTATTAGAATATATTGGTGATATATCTGTTAAAATAGTATGAAACATGTCTTGTTTATAAATGTAAGAATAGATAATAAGCCGCCACGTTTATAGGATTAAGTCAATTATAAGTAACTGAATTAGTTCTCAATATTGCCTTGTCCTTATGCTTAATAAATTGCATGCTGTTGGAGAACTTTGTCTATAAGGATTTATTTGCTACTTACCAATTTGATTGTGTTGGGAAAAACATAAACATTTTTTTATTATTAGGTATTTTGCATGTTGTTTCCAGCTTTGTTGAGTCATTAAGATATCATGCTCATAATAGTTATCTTGCTTATAGGAATTATATAGAGGCTTATATGAAGTTTTTTTTTACATGCTCTTTATAGCCTTTTCTATTGTTTTAGCGATCACCTTTTAATGGCAGCCTAAGATTTTTAGATCTTAAATCCAAAATAGTTATCCAATTGCCTCTTGGACCTTAAGGTTGGGACGGGTAGGCATTTGTTAGGGCGCTAGTCTTCTCCACTTAGAACATTTAGGATTAACAATAATTAAATTAATTAGGTGGGTAGATGGGAGATGATGAAACGGACAGGCTATAGCTGACTTCTCATATGAAGCATATATCAGCTTTGTAAATACAAAGCAATTTGTTACTCCCATCTTTTCTAATTTCGCGTTTTTAAAGAAGCTTTCAAAGTCTTTAAAATTTCTCTTATTATGAAATATTGATATACTTTTATTAAAAATAAAAATGTTTAAAAATACATATATGTATATATATATTCCTGATTTTCTTAAAATGCATTTTTCTCAAATTATATATATATATATATATATATATATATATATATATTATTCTCTTCATTCTATCTTGATTTTAAAATAAAATCGATGGGAGTAATATCGGATTGGGCCCGTTTTCAGCCTTGTCAAAACCTGATCCCACTTTTTAGGTTAACTTCTTAATTTGCTAATTTAGTATTTATGATTATCACTAGTATTTACTCTTAGTTTTTATGATTATCACTCCGCTTATATGAATGATATTCGTTGCATGCATGTGCCATGGGTTGACTTGGGGTCTCTCGGGATCGCTTGTCCCGTGTCTATGATACGGGTGTACGTTCGGGTCATGACAAACTTGGTATCAGAGCCATAGGTTTGAAGTGTCCTAGGGTATCTGAAAGACGTGTTAAGTAGAGTATTTTTCATGGGTGTGAAGAGCGCCACACTTATGACGAAGAGGCTACGAGACGTTTAGGAAATGTTCCCTTCTTTCATGATCTATGTTGTATGATGAAAGTCCTCTACCCTTCTAATTCATGCTATTCACGTTTGCAGCGTCATGCCTCCACCGCCGAGTGAAAACTAGAAGAAATGGTAATGGTAATGATCATGAGGGTGCCAATGGTGAGGAGCATCAGCTAGCCCCACCCATTTGCGAGGAGTACACACCAGAGCTAGCTGCCTATGTTGAGTTTAGGGCAGCGATTTAGATGCTACAGGCCATGACAACCCAGGTTCAAATTCATACAGTGGCGCATTACCCTCAGATTGGGAATGCGGCGGCAACTAGGGTGAGGGATTTCTTGAGGATGAGCCCTCCTAAGTTCACGGGATCGAGGGTAAATTAGGATCCATATGATTTCATTGAGCAGATTTTAAAGAACACCCAAGTTATGGGGGTCAACAATGGGAAGTGTGTTGACTTGACCTCCTATCAGCTAAAGGGGGTGGCTCATATATGGTGTTTCTCAATGATTTGCTAGGTGTTCCTCCTGAGAGAGAAATTGATTTCGGTATTGATCTTCTACCCGATATGCAGCCTATCTCTATTTCTCCATACAGGATGGCTCCAGATGAGCTAAAGGAGTTGAAGGATCAGTTGAAGGACTTGTTGGATAAGGGTTTTATTAGATCGAGCAAGTCTCCATGGGGTGCATCGGTTCTCTTTGTCCGAAAGAAGGATGGATCCCTTCGCTGTGTCTTGATTACCGACAATTGAACAAGGTCACCGTCATGAATAGGTACCCCTTACCCAGGATCGATGACTTGTTTGACCAGCTTCAGGGTGCCAGATGTTTCTCAAAGATAGATCTCAGGTCTGGGTATCACCAGCTCAGGGTTTGGGAGAGTGACATCCCGAAAACCGCTTTCAGGACTCGGTATGGTCACTACGAATTTGTTGTTATGTCTTTCGGACTAACCAATGCCCCTGCATCTTTCATGGACTTGATGAATGGAGTGTTCAAGCAATATCTAGACATGTTCATGATCGTGTTCATCGATGATATCCTTATATACTCTTGGAGCGAGGAGGAGCATGCTGCTCACTTGAGAGTAGTGCTTCAGAACATCAAGGATCGCTAGTTGTATGCAAAATTCAACAAGTGTGAATTTTGGTTGGACTCCGTGGAATTTTTAGGCCATGTGGTATCAAGTGAGGGCATAAAGATAGATTCTTAGAAGATTGAAGTGGTAAAGAATTGGCCCAGATCGGTGAATGATTTAGAGATTCAGAGTTTCTTGGGCCTAGCAGGCTACTATCGGATGTTTGTTGAGGGATTTTCATCAATTGCAGCACAATTGACCAGGTTGACTCAAAAATAGGTAAAGTTCCAATGGTCATAGGCTTGTGAGAAAATCTTCCAAGATTTGAAGACCTGACTCACTTCAGCACCAGTGTTGACCCTACCCGAGCGTACCGATGGTTTTGTAGTATATTGTGATGCTTTGAGAATCGAACTTAGGTGTGTGTTGATATAGCATGGGACAGTGATAAAGTATGCCTCAAGACAGTTGAAAGTCCATGAGAAGAATTACCCGACCCACGATCTTGAGTTGGCCGCGGTGGTGTTTGCATTGAAGATATGGAGGCACTGCTTGTATGGGGTCCACGTGGATGTATTTACGGACCACAAGAGCTTGCAATATGTGTTTAAGCAGAAAGATCTCAATCTTTGACAAAGGAGGTGGTTGGATCTACTTAAGGACTATGATATGAGTGTTCTTTACCACCTGGGTAAGGCTAATGTTGTAGTGGATGCACTTAGTAGGCTCTCTATGGAGAGTGTGTCCCACGTGGATGAGGGGAAGAAGGAGTTGATGAAAGATTTCCATCGACTTGCAAGGTTGGGAGTTAGATTGGTCGACCGATGGATGGCGGCGTTGTGGTGCAAAATGGATCCAAATTGTCCTTGGTGACCGATGTGAAGGCTAGACAAGATGAGGATTCAATCTTGGTAAAGCTGAAAGAAGCCATCCGGAGTCAGAAGGAGGAGGTTTTCTCCCAAAAGGGAGATGGTGTGTTGCGATACCAGGGTTATCTGTGTGTTCCGGATGTAGATGATTTGAGGGATCGGATATTACATGAGGCACAAGGATCCAGGTACTCTATCCAACCGGGTGCCACCAAAATATATCATGATTTGTGGGAAATATATTGGTGGAATGACATGAAGAGGGATATTGCAGAATTCGTAGCAAGTGATTGAACTGTCAGCAAGTGAAGGTCGAGCACCAAAGGCTGGGAGGCATACTTTGGGATATTAGCATTCCTACTTGGAAGTGGGAAGTAATCAATATAGACTTCATAACTGGGTTGCCCCGTACTCGTTGACAACATGACTCCATTTGGGTGGTGGTCGACAGGTTGACCACGGTAGCACATTTCTTGCTAGTAAGAACCACAAATTCAGTGGATGATTATGCCAAATTGTATATTCGAGAGTTGGTTCGACTTCATGGAGTGCCCTTGTCTATTATTTTAGACCGAGGTACTCAGTTTACCTCCCAGTTCTGGTGGTCTTTTTCAGAAGGGGCTTGGGACTCAAGTTAAGCTCAGCATAGCCTTTCATCTGCAAATGGATGGCCAAGCCGAATGAACAATCCAGACTCTCGAGGATATGTTGAGAGCATGTGTGATGGATTTCAAAGGTAGCTGGGATGATCATTTGCCGTTGATCGAATTTTCTTATAATAACAACTATCACTCTAGCATCCAAATGGCATCATTTGAGGCTCTTTATGGACGAAGGTGTAGATTGCCCATTGGATGGTTTGAGATCGGTGAGACATCTATGATAGGGCTTGATTCGGTTTATGAGGCTATGGTAAAGGTTTAGTTGATAAGGGATCGGTTAAAGACCGAGCAGAGTCTTCAGAAATCATATGCTGATGTGAAGAGGAGAGAGTTGGAATTCGAGGTGGACGATTGGGTGTTGTTGAAGGTATCTCCCATGAAGGGAGTCATGCGGTTCGAAAATAAAGGAAAACTCAGTCCCTGCTATGCTGGTCCCTACCGGGTTATGAAAAGGGTTGGTAAAGTAGTGTATGAGTTGGACTTGCCATGTTATACCCCGAGAATTCAAGAATTGGACCCGGAAGTGAATCAGGAGAAAAACTAGAAAATGTTGCAGCAGTTGAAGAACGGGTCACTTAACAACTCGTGAGCAGGCATAACGAGTCATCAGGTGGCTCGTGGGGAAGGCCTGAGATGTTTGAGGACTCGAGGTCCTCGCGGGGGATGTAACAACTCGTCGTTAGACACCACGAGTCATCAAGATAGTCATTGGTTGGCCCCACGGAAAGTTACCAATGCTTATCCAGTGTACCTGACGGGTGGCACCCGATGAGTGGTCGTCAGTCCTAACGACCCATTAGGTTAGCCATTACCAAGCCAGTGGAAATTTCTTGAATGATAAGGCAATGTACTTGACGGGTGATCAAACGGATCGTAAGCCCTAGTAACGAGTCGTTAGGTCGTCCGTTAGGACCCCCTGATAGTTATTTTTAGCGATTTCAGTAAGGGCTTTTCCATAATTCCTAAGTTCTAAGGGCCTATACTACGTCGTTTTAAGCTCGTAATAGAGGGTTTTAAGATGAAACCCCATCTAGGCCATTTTCTTCACGCATGCAAGGGTAAGAGCTTGAAGGGGAGAAAGTGAGGAGAAATTCAAGGATATCAAGGGAAATCTCAGCTGGGTAATAAGGAAGAGATAAGATTCTTCAATCCCAGGTATGTATGGTTATGAGTGGGTGCTTTCTCCACACCCATGCCCATTCCCTATTAATTTGTGACTTATTTGTGATGATCAAGTATGGGTTTTCACTCAATTGCATGATTCCTACCTTTCTACTCATGGGTATGATTAATTGAGTTGATATTGATGATTTATTGAGCTTGGGCGGATTCTATCTTAATTTATTTTACAAAAATTGTTTTCTAAAAGTTGAATCTAAAACGCACATGTGTGGGGAGTTCCTATGATAATGTGATGATGAGGGAATAGATGATGAAAATCATGTTTTTAATCTTACCCATGATTTTGATGATGTTTTCAAAGAAGGTTAATAGACCCATGTAGGATGAAGCTTTGGGCAGTGCCCAATGTTGAGTATGAATGTCGATTTTATTGAATTGATTATATTATTTCGTTTTGGAGTGAAACCTCCCAAATTAAAATGTTTTCAAATGATTTGAATGGGTTCAAGCATGATAAGGTTTTGGAAAAGGTCCCTATGTTGATGATAATGAAGTGATAATTCTAAAGTAGCCTTACCACATCATTTTGGAGGAAGCCTCCCACTATCCTTGATCTTGTGGTATGTGTCTTAATAAAGCTTCTCATATTTATGAATTTCAAATTGAGATGTATGTTGTCATTAAGCTTTATTTCACATGATGTTGAGTCTAAGCATGATTTTATTATAAGCTTTGTCGAGGAGACATTGTTGAGCTTCATATTTATATGATGTCTAATGCATGCATGATTTCATAATGAGCTTTGTCAATAGACAATGTTGAGCTTCGTTTCATACGATGTTGAGTTTATGCTTGACTTCATGTTGAGCTTCGTCACTAGACGATGTTGAGCATCGTATTTATACGGTGTAGAGAATGCATGTTTTGGGAGAAAAGTCTAGTACTGAGGGGGCTAAGGGTTGACTACCCTATGCCCCAGAACTACGCGCCAACGTAGGATTAATTCTATTATATTATTGAGACCTCCCCTGTGAGCTATCCCAGGCCCGTTGGCCCCTTTGAGCTTGATATCGATATCATGGTATCGTCCATTGCCCTGGAAAGGTTATGGACGGCTCTACCCACTTGAGTGTGATAGTTGGGACCACATAAGCTTTATCGTGGAATGTCGGTTAAGTGACGAGTCTCCCATTGTCCATATCATTTGAATTTGCATATCCACTACTCATGATGATTATCTTATGCATGCATATTGGGAAAGCAAGGTTTGACTCACTGTTCAGCTTTTGATATAAATGTTATGATTTAGTTTTGAGTCATTCGAATCAGTCATATGTTCTAAAGCCGTGCATGAGCACGTTAAGATAAAGTTCGATTTCAGAATTAATGTATGTGTCCTCCTACTTACTCTCAAAATTTATTATATATATGTATGACTGGAATAGCTGATTTTATTATCGAAGCGATTTTACTTACCTTGCATACTCGGTACATCCACGTATTGATTGCATACTTTCTATGCTGCATCGTTTCATGATACAGGGTCCGGTTCACAGGTTCAGCCCGTTCGTAGCCGCTATCAGAGTTAGCATTTGCTTGCTTGGTGAGTCCTCATCCTCCGAAACTAGACTTTCAGTTATTTTGAGCGTACTTTCAGTTTCAGTATTTCTGAGCTAGTTGGGGGTGTTGTCCCATCAGCTCATCCAGATTAGAGGCTATTCAGACTTAGAAATGTATTCAACTCAGATGTTTATTCTGTTGTTATGCTAAGCTAGACTTCCGTTGAGTTATATTTATGTTTCCTTCATGTTTATGGAATGAGATAGTGAATGCTTATGCCATGGGTTGCCTTGGGGTCTCTTGGGGTCCCTTGTCTCGTGTCTACAATCTAGGTCCCCTCTCGAGTCGTGACATTCGATCAAAGTTATCTTTCGCTCATCCTGTCTTTCATGTATATCTCTTGAAAAAGTGCTTGGGTGATCCATCTTTAGTTGTCCCGGTGGAAAGTGTTGGTGTGAGAGATAGCCTCAGTTATGAGGAAATTCCAGATGCAATCTTGGATCGTTAGGTTTGGAGCCTGAGGAACAAAGAAGTAGCTTCAGTAAAGGTGGTTATGGAGAAATTAGCATGTCGAGGGAGCTACATGGGAAACCGAAGCAGATATGATGGCTAAATACCCTTACTTGTTCCCTACTGGCTCAGTTTCAGTTTAAGGTATCAGTTTTTCCTTAATTCTCTAATCAGTTTCCATGTTCAATTTATGTGCACAAGTTTGATTTATGTTATGATAGATGTATGTGATGTCTAAATTCGGTTATGTTATGTAGTTCTTTTCGGAGGTAGTCATTCCGTCAGTCTTCGATTTAAATCATTAGTATTTGCATATGATGAATGTATGATTATGAGTTTTCTGTGTGTTTCTAACATTCGAGGACGAATATTCCCAAGGGGGAGATATTGTTCTACCCCGGGAACCCAAGGATCAGACCCGGAGTCAAAACGGTGAAAAATTGAAATTTCACACCAGATTACAAAACGACCCGTGAAGTGGCTCGTGAGGAGTGACCACGAGTCGTGAAGTGACTCCTAGCCAGGTAAAGAGGTGGCATAGTTTGGGGGAGGCCACGGGCATGACCATGAGTCGTGGTCAGACCACATGACTCATGAGGTCAGCCGTGACCTAGACTGGATGCGTGGCAAGGAGTTTGGTCAGTGGGGATCACGGGTGATGACCACTAGTCGTGGTTAGCCACCACGATTCGTGGGGTCCCCTGATGAATTTTGGCAATGAACATGACGACTCAAGGCCACGAGTCGTGGGCCCTGGCGATGAGTCGTCCAATCCCTCGTGGGGACTGACAGTCAGCAAAATTTTGCGATTTAAGTAAGGGCTTTTCTGTAATTCCTAAGTCCTAGGTCCTATACTACGTCGTTTTAACATCAGAAAGGGTGGTTTAAGAGGGAATAGACTAGCCTAAGTCCTCATTCATGCATGCAAATGTTTGGGAAGGTGATAGAAGGGTGATCTAGGTGATTTTAAGGTATTCTTCATCAATTTCCTCTTGGTCAATCTAGAGAAGTTAAGAACTAGTTATTCTCAGGTATGTAAGGCTATCAATGGTGATTTCTTCCACACCCATGCCTATCCTCTATGATTTTTACAAAAATCTTATTAAAAGCTCATAGGGTTTTGAAGATGATTTTTATAAAAGTCTAATGATTTAATAATGGGTTTTGTGATTTTAGATTCTCATCATAATCTCTGGGTTTTAATCAGATTTTATTATTTAAATTTATTTATAATTTTATCAATTTTGATTTCTATGAAACTAAGCCTAATTATGCATGATCCATGTTTTATCGATTTATGATCTACTTTTCTATTATTGATACTTGCAAGCCCAACATGAATTATGAGTTAAATTGTGCATTTAATCTAATACCCATCATGATTTTATGAATTTCAAGCTATATGTATGATTTACAAGTATGTATGAACCTTATAAATCATGAATTATGTTTTGGCCGACTCACGGGCCTAGTCTCTTGGCTGGTTCACGTATGTACAAACATGATTATGATTATCATGATTTAACTAGCCCATGAATTCATGCAAGTTATACTATGAGAACTATATATATTTTGGGAGTAGTATCAAACACCGAGTGGGTTCGTGGCCTAGGTTCTGCCCTGGATCCCATAAACTACGTGCCACTGCAGGTATGTTGGGACTTCCTATGTGACTTTCCCCGGCCCAAATGGCCATTTTCATGGTGATATCACACTTTCATGGTCCTATCCTTGGCAAGGTACGGACAGCCTCCCGACTAGGGTTACAAGTCGGGCTTCATATGTGCTCATATGGGGTATATCGATTAAGAGAATCTCCCACTGTTCCTCATGATTTATGCATGTTGTGATTGTGTATTTTGGATCAAGTCATGTTGAGTAAAGCTTTTCTCCGACGATCATGATTATTTTTGTATTACAAATGTTTGAAAACCTTGAGCTTTATGATACGTTATGATGATTTATGATACGAGCATGATGTCCTACTCTTATGATCATTTATGAGATTTATGTATCTTAAATGTCCGTTTTACTTACCTTGCATACTCAGTACATTCCACGTACTGACTGTATACTTCCTATGCTGTATTGTTTCATGATACAAGACCCGACTCTCAGGCTCAGCCTCCTTAGTAGTGCTTCAGAGATTGCTATCAGCGTACTTGGTGACTCCTCATGTTCTGAGGGCCATATGTTCAGACTCTATTGATTCCTTTCAGTTTCAATATTGTTGGGTTAGTTGGGGTATTATACCATCAACTCGTCTTTCATGATTAGAGGCTTTTCAGACTACAAGTTGTATTCAGCCGTCATGTACGGATTGTGTATTGTCCCTTCTCCGTGTTTATGACATGTTTACGCTTTCTTATATTAAGTCTTCCGCTTTTGTGATAGAATTAGATGTACGCTCATTCCAAGGGTTGACTTGGGGTCTCTCGGTGCTCCTTGTCCCATGTCTACGATCCAGGTGTACATTCAAGTCGTGGCACCTTCTTGGATAGGTTCTTCCCTAAAGAGTTGAGGTAGGCGAAAGCAATGGAGTTCGTCAACTTGAAAAAGCACTACAGGACTATGCAAGAGTATGCTTTGGAGTTTACCCAGCTGTCCAGGTATGCGCCAGAGATGGTTGTGGATCAGAGGGCTCGTATGAGAAGATTTGTGAATGGAGTATTAGACTCGCTGGTAAAGGAGTACAGGATTGATATACTGAATAGTGATCTAGACTTCTCATGATTGGTCATATACGCCCAACATATAGAGGTTGATCAAATGAAAGAGAAGGAGAGAGAGAAGCCAAAAGGGCCAGGATAGGGAGCCATGGACAGTTCCAGAGGTCAGGTGGTGGACATTACCATCAGTCCCACCAAAGGTCATCAGCCCTAGCGCCATCATCAGCCAGTGTTCCGTCTAGATCTAAGCGTGATCAAAGGGGTAGAGCATCAGGCTCTAGAGGTCGGGGGAGCATGTTAGGAGAGCCCAGCATTCCAGTTTGCGGCAGGTGTGGTAGGAGGCATACCAGAGAGTTCCTAGAAGGTTCAGGTGCGTGTTTTAGGTGTGGGAAGCCCAAAAATCTGCTCAGAGATTGCCCTTCAGCTATACAGGGCCATAGTAGAGGCCGTGACCCAACCACCAATTCAGCAGCTCCACTAGCACACTCAGCTCAGCAAGGTACATCCACTAGTGCAGGTGGTGGTCAGCATCAGAATAGATTTTATGCCCTCTCATCTCGTCAGGAGTAGGAGGTCTCTCTAGATGTGGTCACTGGTATGATACGAGTATTCCACCTTGATGTGTATGCATTGTTAGATGCCGAGGCTACCTTATCTTTTGTGACTCCTTATGTTGCTATTAGTTTCAGAGTCAGTCCTAAAATCCTATCAGAACCCTTCTCAGTCTCTACTCCAGTCAGTAACTCAGTTATAGCTCGACGAGTATACAGAAATTACCTTGTCACAATCCTTCAAAAAGTCACCTCAACTAATCTAGTAGAGTTAGACATGACTGATTTTGATGTAATCTTCGGTATGGATTGGTTACATGCATGTTATGCCTTAGTAATTTATAGAACCTGTATGTTAGAGTTTCAATTTCTGTGTGAGCCAGTCCTAGAGTAGAAAGGTAGTTCAGTTGTGCCTATAGGTCGCTTTGTTTCCTCCCTCAAGGCCAGAAAGATAATTTCTAAATACTGTGTGTATCATCTAGTTCATGTTAAGGATGCTACGTCCGAGACCCTAACTCTTCAGTCAATTCCTATAGTGTATAAGTATTCGTAGGTACTTCCTGATGATCTACCAGGAGTCCCTCCCGAGAAGGACATTGACTTTGATATTGACCTTTTCGTTGATATGCAACCTATATCCATTCCTCCTTACAAGAATGGCTTCAACCGATCTAAAGGAGTTGAAAGAATAGTTAAAATATCTCCTTGATAAGGGTTTCATCAGGCCTAGTAAATCCTCGTGGGATGCTCCAGTCCTCTTTGTGTGGAAAAAGGATGGTTCCATTAGAATGTGCATTGACTATCGGCAGTTGAACAATGTCACAATCAAGAATAAGTATTCCCTCTCCAGGATTGATGACTTGTTTGACCAGTTTCAGGCTGCTAAGTGCTTCTCAAAGATAGACCTCAGATTCGGCTACCATTAGCTTAGAGTTAGGGAGAGTGAAATTTCGAAGATAGCCTTCAGGACTCGATATGGTCATTATAAGTTTGTAGTTATGTCTTTTGGACTAACGAACGCTCTTGTAGCTTTTACGGATTTTTTGAACAGGGTATTCAAGCTGTATTTGGATATGTTCGTGATTTTCTTCATAGAACATATTCTCATATACTCTTGGAGCGAGGCGGAGCATGTTGCTCATTTGTGGATTGTGCTACAGACTCTCAAGGATCACCAATTGTTTGCTAAATTAAACAAATTTGAGTTTTGGTTGAACTCAGTGGCATTTTTGGTTCATGTGGTGTCAAGGGATGGTGTGCAGGTGAACTTGCAAAAGATAGAGGCGGAGAAGAATTGGCCTAATCCTTCTGATATCAGGAGCTTTCTGGGTTTAGCTGACTACTACAGGTGGTTTGTTGAGGGATTTTCATCCATTATAGCACCATCGACTAAGTTGACCCAGAAGAAGGTCAAGTTTTAGTGGTCGGATGTCTGTGAGAAGATTTTTTAGAAGCTAAAGACTCGACTCACTTCAACCCCAGTATTGACTCTACCAGAGGGCACAAATGGTTTCGTTATGTATTTTGATGCCTCTAGGGCTGGTCTTGGTTTTGTGTTGATGCAGCATGGTAAAGTCAGTGAGTATGCCTCTAGGCAGCTTAAGACTCACGAGAAGAATTACCTGATGCATGACCTAGAGTTGGCATCGGTGGTATTTGCATTGAAGATTTGGAGACACTACTTATATGGGGTGTATGTGGATGTGTTCACGGACCACAAGAGCCTTCAGTATGTGTCCAGTTAAAAGGACCTTAATTTGCGACAAAGGAGGTGGTTATAACCTCTCGAGGACTATGACATGAGTGTCCTTTATCTCCGGGCAAGGCCAATGTAGTGGAGGATGCCCTTAGCAGGCTATCCATGGAAAGTGTGTCCCACGTTAAGGATGGGAGGAAGGAGTTAGTGAAGGATGTCCATAGGCTTGCCCGTTTAGGAGTTCACCTTATTGACTCGACAGATGGTGGTGTCATTATTCAGAATGGGTCAGAATCTTCATTGGCGACTGAGGTCAAGGCTAGGCAAGACGAGGATCCTATCTTGTAAGCTAAAGGAAGCTGTTAAGAATTAGAAGGTGGAGGTCTTCTCCTAAGGGGGAGATGGTGTACTTCATTATCAGGGTCATTTATGTGTTTCGGGTGTTGATGATTTGAGAGAACAAATGTTGCATGAGGCTCATGGCTCTCGTTATTCTATCCACGTAGGTGCCACCAAGATGTACCGCGATCTAAGGGAGGGCTATTAGTGGAATGGCATGAAGAAGGACATAACAAAGTTTGTGGCTAAGTGTCCAAATTGTCAACAAGTGAAGGTTGAGCATCAGAGGCCTGGAGGTATGCTACAAGACATTAGTATCCTTACTTGAAAGTGGGAAGAGATCACTATGGACTTCATCATGGTTGCCTCATTCACGCCGATAATATGACTCTATTTGGGTGGTTGTAGACAGGTTGACCAGAGCAACTCAATTTCTATAAGTCAAAACTACTGATTCAGCTGAAGATTATCCTAAATTGTATATTTGGGAGTTAGTTTGGTTGCACGGGGTTCCCTTTTCGATCATCTCAGATAGAGGTACTCAGGAGTTAGTTCGGTTGCACGGGGTTCCCTTTTCGATCATCTCAGATAGAGGTACTCAGTTTACCTCACAGTTTTGGAGATCATTCTAGAAGGGACTTGGTACTCAAGTCAAGCTTAGCATGACTTTTCACCCGCAGACACGTGGTCAGGACGAGCGGACCATTCAAACTCTTGAAGATATGTTGAGAGCGTGTGTGATTGACTTCAACGGTAGTTGGTATGATCACTTGCCTCTCATCAAGTTTGCTTATAATAATAGTTACCACTTCGGCATTCAGAATGGCTACGTTTGAAGCTTTTTATGAGCGAAGGTGTAGATCACCTATAGGATTATTTGAAGTAGGCAAGGCTACGTTGATAGGGCCAGATTCAGTTCATGAGGCCACAGAGAAAATCCAACTTATTAGGGAAAGGCTAAAAATAGCTCAGAGTCGTCAAAAATATTATGTGGATGTTAGACGGAGAGAGCTTGAGTTTGAAGTCAATGATTGGGTGTTTTTGAATGTGTCACTCATGAAGGAAGTGATAAGGTTCAGAAAGAAAGGGAATCTTAGTGCCTGATATGTTGGTCCTTATAGGATTCTAAGGCAAGTTGCAAAGTGGCATATGAGTTGGAGCTACCAGTGGAGTTAGCTTTGGTACATCTAATTTTCCATGTATCTTTATTGAAGAAGTGCATTGGTGACCCCGCCTTAGTTGTTGGCGGAGAGCATAGGTGTGAAGGGTAGCCTTACCTACGAGGAGGTTCAAGTTTAGATCATTGATTTTCAGGTTTGGAAGTTGAGAAACAAAGAAGTAGCTTCAATGAAGGTTTAGTGGAGGAATCAACTTGTTGATGGAGCTACGTGGGAAGCCGAAGCAGATATAATGGCTAGATACCCGTGTCTTTTCCCTTCTGGCTAGTTTCAGCATGAGGTATCAGTTTCGTCCTTAGTACTCTATTTAGTTTCATGTCAAGTTCATGTCTCTCAGTTCCTTTCGTGTTTTTGCCTATATGTGTTTTTCATAAATTCGGTTTAGTCATGTATTTCAGTCTGGAGTCAGTTACTCAATCAATTTTCAACTTTAAATGTTCAGTATTTGGGATTGCAGTCCTTTCCCCAACCTTTTAGAATGCTTAACCCACATTCGAGAACGAATTTTCTCAAGGGGGGGATATTGTAATACCCCAAAATTTTCCTAAGACTAGACTCGTGAAGTTGAATATATTTAGCAGTGGAGTTTGAAATTTTCTCTTAGTAAGACCAAAGGTACGAGTCATGGTCAGGTGGTACGGATCGTAGGAAGACCCGTGGTTCAGTTCAGAGGCTTCTTTTCCCACACCACGAGTCATGGTTTGATGATATGACTTGTGGTCACAGAGTCGTAGTATGCATTTGAGTTAACACGTGTGGGTCCTACGAGTGATTGTACGACTCATAGTATGGAATTATGAGTCGTTGAATTAATCAGAGAGTTGGTGAAAATAGAATGGCCAGTTATGGGAGGAACCCATGAGTTGTAGGTTAATTGTACGACTTATGGTACGAGTCGTAGCGACTGGTCGTGAATATTTTATGTTGAATCTTTAAGGGTATTTTTGTAATTTCTAAGCTCCTAACTCTTTAATGACATCATTTTAAGCCCTGAAAGGAGTATTTTAAGAGGGGTTAACCCATTGTAAGCCATTAGGCTCCCACACATGCAAGTTATTGGAAATCCTCTTCAAGATCAAGATACAATTCTCTCAATTCTTCTCCAATTCTCTTGGGCTTTCAAAGACAAGCTGAGAATATGTTTATCCAGGTATGTAGGGCTATTAATGAGAGTTTCCTTTCACTCTCATACCCAAATTTCTCCTCAAGTTCATGAAGTCATGTTCTAATTCAAATGTATATCTTATAGGATTTTAACCATATTTTATGAAATTCTCTATGATATGTCTATGGGTCAATTCTCCTCATGTTCCAAAGCATGTTTTAATATTTACTGGTAGAATTTATACACAAATTGATTATAAATTCATGATTTTAAGTTATTAAATTTTTTTCCTATTATGAAAGTTTTATGAAAAGTCGAGTTTATGATTCATGATTTCAAGTATGATGAGATATGTAGCATGAATTAATGTTTATAAATTATCCATGTATGAATCCATGATTTTGACTTATGAAGTATATTTCAAGTATGCATGATTTTAAGATTAGGGTAAGCCCACACATGTTAAGTTTGTTTTCATGATTCAGCTTAGTTTTATAATATTAGTGTCATGACCTGAATTCACACCCTAGCTGTAACACCGGACAAGGAACCCCGAAAGGCCCCAAGTCGACCCATGGCATAATCATAGCATAACACTTAACAAAATAACGACTAACAATATGAATAAGTGGAAGTTAATAACCAGAATCTAATAGAAACAATAAGAGAAATTTAGTAACACTTAGATACAATGCTGAAATTATCTAGACAAGTTTGAAAGCCTTCTACTAAACTGAGGAGTTATTGGGACAAGCCCCTAGCTAACTCCAAACATCTGAAACTAAAACATAAGGAAAATGAAAGATAAATCACGTCCTCGGAAGATGAGGACTCACCACTATCAGCTGAGAGAGGATGAAGCGTATCTAACCACGAGGTAGAGTCTGGAAACCTGAATCTATATTATGAAATAGTATAGCACAAGAAGGTGTGCGGTCAGTACTTGGAATGTACTGAGCATGTGGGAAGCGTAATTAAACAAAACATACAAATATACAAAGAGGAAGTAATTTAAACACACATTAATAGTAAGATAACTGAAAGGAGATACAACAATCTTATATGAGTTACATATACATATTTAACACAATCATTTATATGGACATTCATTAACATAAGATCAACTAATGAGCAAAATATAACAAATGGAAATAATGCAGAGGTACAATGCCGTGACTGATATCAAAGAGAGTCCCGGACTGTCCAAGGGAGAGTCTCGGACTGTCAAAGGGAGAGTCCCTGATTGTCTAAGGGATACGTCTCGGCTAGAGGAAATCCCTAACTGTCTAAGGGAGAGAATGCTCTAATATAGAGTCGTTGGCTGACCAAGGGAAACATTCTCTGCTAAGGAGAATCCCGACTAACTAAGGCTAGACATACTCCACTAGCAACTAGGATGTGAGACCCGACCGACTAAGAGAAGACATACTCCACTGGCGACTAGGGATGTGGGTCCTGACTGACTAAGAGAAGACATACTCCACTCACAACTAGGGATGTGAGTCCCGAACGACTAAAGCTAGTCTAAATTAACTACAGCTAATCAGATACAAAATCATTTACCACTATCAACATAGAAAACTCATTTTAAAGGACTAGAGCTATCTCTTATTGCACACAGGCTCAATAGTCTAACATACTATGCACATGCTTTATCATCATAATTCACATTATCACAGAACCAATTTAATATTTACTCTGAACATCATACACTAAGGGGCATGCTATAGATTCACATTATGCACAATACTATCATAACATCCCAATTCCGACTTCATCTTATCCAACATGCAGCATAAGGTCATGTATGATTTATAAATTCAACCCGTACTTTATCAAAGATGCACGACTTCATATATTTAGATTTATGAACAACTTGTACATTCAACTCGTAGTTCATCATTTTCAACAACCCATGGAGAGAGCATTCATTTTCATTTCATAAGGCCCGTTTCATAATTTACTCCAATTTATGAGAAAACCAATAATTAGGTCATTACTATAGATTCACCTCATACCCAATAAATTCAATCTAAAAGATGGTGATAGTACATAATTTACTTTCAATTTCCCAAACCCACAAATTCCAACTCATCCCAACATAGTTATTATTGACATATTGGGTTATTAGGGTTAATCACACAATATCTCCACAATTTCATCATGTTCATGAACTGCTACGATAATCAAGTGAGCAATAAACAAATCTCATTCAATACTAAAGCCAATTTATGAAGAACGTGCTACACTTTTACGTTCCCAACATATAATCCACATTTTAAAGCAACCCATTAACTTATATTCCAATTAAATCTCATATTCACAGTAGATGTTAGCCTTTATGAGGAATATAAAAGAAATCTACTCATAACATAAAGCTCTAAATCATGCTTTTCTAGATTTGTTAAAATCGGGTCTTTAATGAAAACATTTTGGGGCACAAGGATAGAAGAATATCCTTGTTGAAAAACCCGCATACCTGGTAGAAGAACCCTGCTTGAAATCTTCCTTGAAGCTTGATGAACACCTTGGTGAAGTTCCTGAATCTTGGGAGGAGAGGAAGAAGAAGAGTCTGGAGAGGTACCTTGAGAGGATGAGGGTTTAGATTTGAAAACCCCTTAAAAACGTCTCAATGATTACCCAAAATGACGTCACTTTAAATCTGAAAATGTGGGATTTTACCAAACTTCCCTTGAGAAAATCTGAAAATTTACCCGATCAGATAGCACGACCCTCAGCACGAGTCATTGATCTTCACCATGACTCGTGGTAACCACTCGTTGTTTAAACTTCCAAAATTTTAGATCTCAGATTCATTCCCACGACTCGACAGGACGAGTCATCCTTGCTCATAATGGGTCGTTACTTCGTCCGTTGTTTCCTCCTGCCACTTTGAACCTCACCTACAACGAGCCTCACTACGACTCGTTGCACCCTCCAACGAGTCGTGGTTACCTCCCTTTAGACCCACTGGAAAAATTCACTACTCAAACCACGACTAGTGGCGATGGTCCATCATAGCTCACAACGGGTCGTGAGGTGACCCGTTACATCCCCAATTGCTGAAGTCCTCCTCGCACCATGACAACAAACGATGGCTCGTTGTTTACCACAATGAGTCATTACGTCGATCGTGGCTTATACTACCACCTGAACTTCTGAAACCATGACAGACAATAATGGCTCGTGGTTTCCAACCACGAGTCGTTACAACCTCTCGTCCTACAACTTTTTCCCAGCTTTCAGTAGTTTTAGATTCTAAACTCCCAGGTTTATTCTTAGGCACTTCCAGGATATTACAATATCTCCCCCTTGGGAACATTCATCCTCGAATGTTGGCTGAACATGCCAAAAATATAGGGACAGAACCAATATTCAAATATCAATCAATCACAACTAAACACCAATAGAGTATCTAACTCTGGGCCAACCTTATACACCAAATCTGAATATCCACCTCTTACATACATACCATGGCTCAAGGGAACCGAAGTACATGAAACCAACATAGAACTAGGAAAAACACCAAAAAGAATTCTTTCCCCTTTTTATATGGCACATAACTAATACAGAATGATTCTTCGTTCACAAATCGCTTCCCGATACTAAGCTAGGATTCACAATATCTAATGTAGCTGAGGATAAGGAATTCATGAGCATGAGTTGTTCCCGACATCTAAAACTTAGCACATACATGAGATAGTTTGGTTCTACTGAACTTACTAAGCAACTTCTATAGACTGAGTTTGAGCTGACTACACCGGAAAACATGAATTAACACACATAACTAATTCATAACACGAAAATAAGCATAAAGGACTCATAGAGAAAGACTAGCATCACTGTCTGAAGAGGTTACCTCTAAACCTCGGGAATCTGCACATAGGAATAGACACCATCTTAACTTCAACTGAAACACAAGGGAAATTATTTGAACCTCGAAGAGATCGACATACTGCAACTGCTAAGGCTGAAACTTCTTTATGGGCATTCTTAAGGTTCGACTTACTACGCATACTCACTATCTCCCCCTTAGCTTAAAGTCATTATTCTAAGGCTCCCGAATCTTCCTTAAAGTCAGGACAATTTACAAACTCCTAGCTTCTCTTCAATCGCTAACCTTCACTATAAGCCTCACACTAACAACTATTCACATTACCCATCTACAGTCTCTCCTCGCAATTACAACAGGGCTTCTTATTCAATACAGGGCTGACATGATATAAGGGGTAATACAAGATTCACAACATACCTATGGCCACTACCAGCGCCTTTCCCTTATCCTGATGTGCTTCTATGGCATAGGGGTGGTTTTGACGATGCCCGCCGCCTGAATTTGAGGATGCTCCCTGCTGAAACGGGCGGCCTATCGGAGCTGCTGAAGAGGTGGTCGAGAATCTACTCTCGCCTCGCTTTGCTGCGATGCAATCTCGGTGCTTTGGCCCATCTTGCCACATGAAAAACAAACATCTGAGCTGGCCATGCATACTCCCAAGTGGTTCTTTCCATAGCTCATACCCAATGGGTACGTAATCTCCCTCACCCTTGGCTGATACGGAACACTAGCTGTCGAAGGTGCTGGGGCTGATGATTTCTGCTGGTAATGTGAGCGATATCCACCACTCGACCTCTGTTGGGAGAACTCTAGATCTCCAGTCCTAGCCATTTTTGCCCCTCTCTCTTTCTCTTTCACCTATTCTTCTTCCATCTACTAAGAAAATATCACCAAGCATGGGTAGTCTATGTCCCTGTGTAACATGGAAGTCCTACATTCCTTGACCACAGAGTCTGATACTCCATTCACGAACCTACTCACTCGGGCCCACTGGTCAGCTGCCATCTATGGTGCATGCTTGGATAACTGAGTAAATTCCAACGTGTACTCCTGGACAGTCATATCATTTGGTTTCAAATTAATGAACTCTGCCGCCTTTGCCTCCCTCAACTCCGAGGGAAAAACTTGTCCAAGAAGGCTGTCATAAATTCATCCCAACCTACGGGACCCGCTCCAACTACCCAAATGTCCCTCCACTGACAATACCAAATATAAGCAACTCCCTTTAACTAGTAGGAGGCTAAGTCTGCACTCTCATTTCCAGTCACTCCCATGATATGAGTAATCTTCTGAATCTCTTCCAAGAAATCATACGCGTCCTCATCCACCTTTGACCCTAAGAATTTGGGTGGGTCATCCGAAGAAAATATCTTATCCATGCCGCCGCTTCATTTCCATTCTGAGAAGCACGGGCTACCGCCTTCTGGTTAATTTGAGCGGTCAGTGTCGGTGCCAACATGTGAAAGGTTGCTCGAAACTCAACATGAGTAAGATGATCATCCATTGGGTTCTCCTGGGCTGGTGGTACCTGGTGGCAGCCGTTACCACGTCTTCCTCCGTTTGCTCATCTGGGAGGAATTATCTGCGAGGGCGTAACACACGAGTCAGGGAAAAGAACTAATTAGAGCTTTATACTCTACGCACGATAAGAATCATGAAGAAAAGGGAACATTCCTAAAATGTCTCATAGCCTCTTCGTCATAAGTGTGGCGCGCTTCACACTCATGAAGAAGATTCTATGTAACGCGGCTTTCAGACACCCTAGGACACTCTAAACCTTTATTCTGATACCAAGTTTGTCATGACCCGAGTTCACACCCTAGCCGTAACACCGGACAAGGAACCCCGAAAGGCTCCAACTCGACCCACGACATAATCATAGCAACACTTAACAACGGAATGACTAACAACATGAATAAGTGGAAGTTAATAACAAGAATCTAATAGAAACCATAAGAGAAATTTAGTAACACTTAGATAACGCTGAAATTGTCTAGACAAGTTCGAAAGCCTTCTACTAAATTGATGAGTTACTGGGACAAACCCCCAACTAATCCCAACATCTGAAACTAAAACATAAGGAAAATGAAACAAAAATCACGTCCTCGAAAGATGAGGACTCACCACTATCAGCTAAGAGAGGATGAAGCGTATCTAACCACGAGGTTGAGTTTGGAAACCTGAATCTATATCATGAAATGATATAGCACAAGAAGGCGTGTAGTCAATACTTGGAATGTACTGAGCATGCGGGAAGCAATTAAACTAAACATACAAATATACAAAGAGGAAGTAATTTAAACACACATTAATAGTAAGATAGCTGAAAGGAGATACACCAATATTATATGAGATTTACATATACATATTAACATAATCACTTATAGGGACATTCATTAACATAAGATCAACTGATGCCCAAAATATAACAAACGGAAATAATACAGAGGTACGATGCCGTGACTTATATCAAAGAGAGTCCGTACTGTCCAAGGGAGAGTCCCTTACTGTCAAAGGGAGAGTCCCTCACTGTCTAAGGGATACGTCTCGGCTAGAGGAAATCCCTGACTATCTAAGGGAGAGAATGCTCTGATATAGAGTCGCTGGCTGAGTAAGGGAAACACTCTCGGCTAAGGAGAATCCCGACTAACTAAGGCTAGACATACTGCACTGGCGACTAGGGATGTGAGTCCTGACAGACTGAGAGAAGACATACTCCACTGGCGACTAGGGATGTGGGTCCCGACAGACTAAGAGAAGACATACTCCACTGGCGACTAGGGATGTGAGTCCCGACTGACTAAAGCTAGTCTAAATTACTACCACTAATCAGAGTTAAAATCATTCACCACTCTCATCGTACAATACTCATTTTAAAGGACTAGAGCTATCTCTTATTGCACACAAGATCAACAGTCTGACATACTATGCACATGCTTTATCATCATAATTCACATTATCAAAGAACCAATTTAATATTTACTCTGAACATCATACACTAACGGGCATTCTATAGATTCACATTATGCACAATACTATGACAACATCCCAATTCCGACTTCATCTCATCCAACATGCGGCATAAGGTCATGCATGATTTATAGATTCAACCCATACATTATCAAAGATGCATGGCTTCATATATTTAGATTTATGAACAACTTGTACATTCAACTCGTACTTCATCATTTACAACAACTCATGGAGATAGCATTCATTTCCATTTCATAAGGCCCGTTTCATGATTTACTCCAATTTATGAGAAAAGCAATAATTAGGTCATTATTATAGATTTACCTCATACCCAATCAATTCAATCAAAAACATGGTGATAATACATAATTTACTTTCAATTGCCCAAACCTACAAATTCCAACTCATAACATAGTTATTATTGACATTATCGGGTTATTAGGGTTAATCACACAATATCTACACAATTTCATCATGTTCATGAACTGTTACGATAATCAAGTGAGCAATAAGAAAATCTCATTCAGTACTCAAGACAATTTATGAAGAACATGCTACACTTTTGCATTCCCAACATATAATCCACATTTCAAAGTAACCCATTGATTTATATTCCAATTAAATCTCATATTCATAGTAGATGTTAGCATTTATGAGGAATATAAAAGAAATCTACTCATAACACAAAGCCCTACATCATGCTTTTCTAGATTTGTTGAAATCGGGTCTTTAATGAAAACATTTTCGGGCACAAGGATGGAAGAATATCCTTGTTGAAAAACCTGCATACCTGGTAGAAGAACCCTGCTCGAAATCTTCCTTGAAGCTTGATGAACACCTTGGTGAAGTTCTTGAATCTTTGAAGGAGAGAAGGAAGAAGAGTTCGGAGAGGTACCTTGAGAGGATGAGGGTTTAGACTTGAAAAACCCTTAAAAATGTCCCAATTAATACCGAAAACAACATCACTTTAAATCTGGAAGCATGGGATTTTACCAAACTTCCCTTGAGAAAATCTGAAAATTTACCCGATCAGATATCATGACCCTTACCACGAGTCTTTAGTCTTCACCATGACTTGTGGTAACCACCCATTGTTTAAACTGCCAAAATTCCAGATCTCAGATTCGTTCCCATGACTCGACAGGACGAGTCGTCCCTGCTCACAAGGGGTCGTTACTTTACTGTTGTTTCCTCCTGCCACTTTGAACCTCACCTACAACGAGCCTCACCACAACTCGTTGCACCATCCAAAAAGTCGTAGTTACCTTCCGTTAGACCCACTAGAAAAATTCACTACTCAAACCACGACTGGTGACGACGGTCCGTCATAGCTCACAACGGGTTGTGGGGCTACCTGTTACATCCCTAATTGCTGAAGTCCTCCTCGCACCACGACTATAAACGACGGCTCGTGTTTCCCACAATGATTCATTACGTCAATCATGGCTTACACTTCCACCTGAACTCCTGAAGCCATGACAGACAACAATGGCTCATGGTTTCCAACCATGAGTCATTACAACCTCTCGTCCTGCAACTTTTTCCCAGCTTTCAGCAGTCTTAAATTCTAAACTCCCGGGTCTACTCTTAGGCACTTTCGGGGTATTACAATTAGCTTACCATATGGTTTGGAGTCAATACTCCTGATTCATCTTATGGTATGTTTGGAGCCAGGACTCTCCATGTTCAGATTTTAGATTATGCATGTAATTATGATTTCAACTTCGTTGAAAACCGATGGGAACACTATGCATGTTTTGGGAGTAGTGTCTAGCATCGAGTAGGCCAGGGGTTCAGATAACCTCAGGTCTCAGAACTATGCACCAACATAGGCATATTTATACATTGGGACCTCTCTTGAGAGTTTTCCCACCCGCAAGGGGCCTTCGGCTTGATATCAATATCATGGTATTGTCCTTAGCCCCAACAAGATTTTGGACGGCTCTACCCATTTGAGTGTGATAGTTGGGGAATCAGGTAAGCTCTATCGTGATGGTGTCAGTTATGATAAGTTTCCTATTGTTCCTCATGATTTTAGTTATTCATGTTCATGAGTTATGATATTATGTTTTACAGCAGGTTTAACCCAATGATCAGTTTATGAGCTTTTACTTATGATTTCAGCTATGACAAGTCATATGAGTTTTATTTTTAGCTTTGGATCATTCTATTCAGACATGATATTCAGCTTATGACTATATATGTTTCAGATTCAAATTTTAGCATGCAATCCCTACTCTCATGATCTACTGATTTATATTTATATGCATTATTTTAGTCAGCATTTATCCAGCAAGTTTTACTTACTTTACATACTCAATACATTTCAAGTACTGGCCGCATACTCTATGCTGTATCATTTCATGACACAGGTTCGAGTGATCAACCTCAATTCCGCAGTTATTCCAGCTTCCCCACAATCTAGCTCAGTTCCTATCATTGGTGAGTCCTCATCCTTCAAGGACCTTCAACTTAGTGTTTGATTATGTTATTTCAGCTTTGGACTTTAGCGAGCTTGTTGGGGGTGTTGTCCCATCAACTTATCAGAGAGTTTAGAGGCTTATCAGACATTATGTAGACTTTCAGCCTTATCGAGTGTTGACTCTATTTATGATCATTGCTATATGTCATGTTATTCAGATTTTCGCTTATTCATGCTTAAGTTTTTAATTTCCACTTTGATGTATGCTTTTTCGTTGCTATGTTCATGCCACGGGTCGACTTGGGGTCATTCGTGGTTTTAGATCTCGTGTCTCCGTCCGGAGTCCCAGCTCAGGTCATGATAAGCAGGGGAACCTAACTTCGACAGTCTAAGTGATGGACCGTCGCCTACCCAACGACCGTCAACTCTACCATCAAAGGGGTGACTCCCTAAGTGACGGTGACCACCTACTTGAGAGGACGTCACTTCCTTCGTCGCCTAGGCATTAGGTTTTAACATTTGATCTTTTGCTTCGAGAAGCCGCTTCAAGGTCTGAGGTGTTACAATATCTCCCCTTTGGGAACATTCGTCCTCGAATGAAGGCTAACTAAGTTGAAGGGATAATGAAAGAGCTGCAATCCCAGAACTGAAAGGTTATAAACTGAAAACTGACGGAGTGACTGACTTCGAACTAAGATACATGAAGGAACTGAATTCATGAAACATACATGCATACTAAGACATGAATGGAACTGAGAGAAATGAAATTGAATAGATTACTAAGGAGAAAACCAGTACCTAATGCTAGAACTGAGTCGGAAGGGAATAAATGCAGGTATCTAGTCATCATATCTGCTTCAGCTTCCCATGTAGCTGCCTTGACTAGCTGATTTCTCCACAAAATCTTCACCCAAGCTACCTCCTTGTTCCTCAACTTGTGGACCTAACGATCAAGTATCTAAATCGGAACCTCCTCATCGATAAGGTCATCCTTCACACCAATGCTCTATACCGGAACAAATAGAGCTGGATCTCCAATGCATTTTTCTGCAAAGATACATTGTAAATAAGATGTATAGAAGCTAACTCCACTGGTAGCTCTAACTCATAAGCCATTTTGTCAACTCGTCTTAGAATCCTATAAGGACCAAAATATCGGGGACTAAGCTTCCCTTTCTTGATAAATATCATGAATCCCTTCAATGGAGACACCTTTAGACACACCCTATCATCAACCTCAAACTCTAGCTCTCTCCTCCTAACATCCACATATGATTACTGATGACTCTAAGTAGTTTTCAGCCTTTCCCTAATGAGCTGAACTTTCTCTAGAGCCTCATGAACTGAATCAGACCCTATCAATGTAGCCTCACCTACCTCAAACCATCCATAAGTGATCTACATCTCCACCCATAAAGAGCCTCAAATTGAGCCATCTGAATGCTGGAGTGGTAGATGTTATTGTAGGTAAACTCAATAAGAGGCAAGTGATCACCCCAAGTACCTTTGAAATAGATAATGCAAGCTCTCAACATGTCCTCAAGAGTCCTAATGGTTCGCTCGGCCTGACCATCTGTCTATGGGTAAAAAGTTGTGCTAAGCTTCACTTGAGTACCAAGATCCTTTTGAAACGATCTCTAAAACTGGAGGTAAACTAAGTACCCATATCTGAGATGATGGACAATAGAACTCCATACAACTGAACTAACTCTCAAATGTAAAGTCTAGCATAGTCTTCGACTGAATCTATACTTTTGACTAGTAAGAAATGTGCTGAATTAGTCATCCGATCTACAATCACCCATATAGAGTCATGCTGTCGGCGCGTATGAGGTAACCTTGTAATGAAGTCCATATTGATCTCTTTCCCTTTCCAAGTAGCAATACTAATATCCTGAAGCATATCTCCAGATATCTGATGCTTAACCTTCACATGTTGACAATTTAGACATTAAGCCATACATTCTACAATATCATTTTTTCATGCCATTCCACCGTTGGACTTCCCATAGATTGTGGTACATCTTGGTGGAACCTAGGTGAATAGAATGTCGAGAGCTATGAGCCTCTCTCAACATCCACTCTCTCGAGTCATCTACATCCGGAACATACAATTGACCCTGATATCGAAGTACACCATCTCCTCCTTGGGAGAAAACCTCCACCTTTTGATTTCGGGTAGCTTCCTTCAACTTCACTAAGATGGTATCCTCATCTTGCTTAGCTTTAACCTCCACCACCAATGACGGATTCTGACCCATTTGAATAATAACACCACCACCTATTAAATCACTAAGGTGAACCTCTAATCGAGCAAGACTATGGACATTCTTCACCAATTCCTTCCTCCCATCCTCCATATAGGACACACTTCCCATGGATAACCTACTAAGAGCATCCACCACTACATTGGCCTTGCCTGAATAGTAAAGGACACTTATGTTATAATCCTTGAGAAGATCAAGCCATCTCCTTTGCCGCAAATTCAGATCCTGAGTAAACATATACTGATGGCTCTTGTGGTCCATGAACACATCTACATGCACCCCATACAAATAGTGCCTTCAAATCTTCAAGGCAAACACCACCGCTAAATCAAGGTCATGCGTCGAGTAATTCTTCTCAAAGTCTTAAGCATAAGCAATGATCTTACCATGCTGCATTGATACACATTAAAGGACAATCCTCGAAGCATCACAATACACAATAAAGCCATTTGGTGCCCTCCGATAGGGTCAAAATTAGAGCTGAAGTGAATCGAGTCTTTAACTCCTGAAAACTCTTCCCACACTCATCGAACCATTAAAATTTGACCTTCTTGTGGGTCAACTTAGTCAAAGGTGTTGCAATGGATTAAAATCCCTCTACGAATCTCCTGTAATAGCTAGCTAAAACCCGAAAAGCTCCAAATGTCAGTGGGACTGATAGGTCTAGACCAGTTTTTCACCGCCTCAATCTTCTTAGAGTCTACCTGAACACCCTCACTAGACACTACGTGGCCCAAAAATGCAACTAAATTTAATCAAAACTCGCACTTTCTAAACTTAGCAAACAACTAACGATCCTTAAGAGTATGCAACACAATTCTCAAGTGAATAGCATGCTCCTTCTCACTTTAATAACATATGAGGATAACATCTATGAAGACAATGACAAACATGTCTATATATTGCTTGAACACCCTGTTCATCAAATCCACAAAAGCTGTAAGAGCATTAGTTAGTCCAAAAGATATAACCACAAACTCATAGTGACCATACCAGGTCCTCAAGGTTGTATTCGGAATGTCACTCTCCCTAACTTTAAGCTAATAGTAACCAGATCTGAGGTCTATCTTTGATAAGCACCTGACACCTAAAACTGGTCAACCAAGTCATCAATCCTGGGGAAGGGATACTTATTCTTGATTTTAATCTTGTTCAATTGACGGTAGTCAATGCACATCCTAAGAGAACCATCCTTCTTCAACACGAAAAGGACTGGAGCACCCCACAAGGACTTACTAGGCCTGATGAAACCCTTATCTAGGAGATCTTTCAACTGTTCTTTCAACTCCTTAAGCTTAGCTGGAGCCATTAGATAAGGAGGAATGGATATGGGCGGTGTATCAGGGAGAAGGTAAATACCAAAGTCATTCTCCGCTCAGGAAGAACTCTTGGTAGATCATCTGAAAATACCTTTGGATACTCACATACAATAGGAACTGACTAGAGTGTCGGGGTTTCGACTTAGAATCATTAACCCAAACTAAATGATATACACAACCCTTGGAGATCATTTTCTTGGCCTTAAGGTAGGAGATAAAGCGACCTACAGGCATAACTAAACTACCCTTCCATTCTAGGACCGGTTCACCGGGGAATCGAAACTCTACTGATCGGCTTCTATAATTTACTGAATCATAGTAAGCATGCAACCAATCCATAAAGAAGATAAAATCAAAATCTATCATATCTAAATCCACTAAGTTGGTTGAGGTGAATTTCTAAAGGAATGTGACAAGGTAATTTCTGTATACTCATCGAGCTATAATTGACTCACCGATAGGAGCAGAAACTGAGAAGGATTTTGAGAGGATTTTGGGACTGATACTAAAACTGATAGAAACATAAGGAGTCATGAAGGAATATTACTCCTAGATCTAGTAATGCATAAATATCAAAATGGAGGACTTGTAACATACAAGTGGCCACATATAGTGAGGTATCCTGCTCTTGGTGAGATGATAATGCATAGAACCTATTTTGGCATTGGTTGCCACCAACCCTAGAAGATATGCCCTGATTAGGTGGGTGAGTTACTGGAGCTACTAAAGTGGTGGCTGGGACATGACCTCTACCATCACCCTATCTAGCTGAAGGACAATCCCTACGCATATGCTCGGGCTTCCCACACCCAAAGCAAACATCTGAGCCAACCAAGCACTCTCCTAGGTGAATTTTATCATAGTTCCTGCAAGCGGGGAAAGTGTGCTCCCTTGACATTCCCCTTTGACCCCTAGAGCTAGACGTTCTACCTTTCTGATTATCTCTAGGCCTGTATTGCAGATTGGTTGACGATAGAGCTAGGGCTGATGATCTCTAGTGGGATTATGGGTGATGTCCACCATCGAACCTCTACTGAGAATACTCGAAGCTCCTTATTCTAGCCCTCTTATCCTCTCTCTCCCTTTTCTTCATCTATTCCTCCTTTATTTGTTGTGCGTATATCATCAATTGAGAGATATCTATGTCACTGACAAGCATAGCAGTCCTACACTCCTTGACCAGCGAATCTAAGATCCTATTCACGAACATGTTCAGCGAGCCCTCGGCTCCAAAACCATCTACAAAGCATACTTGGACAGTTGGGTGAACTTCCGGGCATACCCCTAAATAGTCATGTCATTCTACTTCAAATTGAAAAACTCTACTTCCTTTGCTTCCCTCAACTCTTGGGGAAAGAACCTATCCAAGAAAGTCGTAACGAACTCATTCCAGCTAATAGGGACTGCTCCTACTCCACAACCTTTCTTCCACTATTGAAACCAAATATGAGCTACCCCCTTTAGCTGATAAGAGGCCAAATCTGCACTCTCCTTCCCCAAATGCCCATAATCTGGGTAATCTTCTGGATCTCCTCAATGAACTCCTATGGATCCTTATCCACCTTAGAACCATGAAACTCTAGCGGGTTCATCCTGGTGAAGTCTCGCACTCTAGCTATCGCTGCATTCCCATTCATGTTCATATGAGCCTTAACCTATTGGTTGAATTAGACTATCATAGCCTGTGTCAGCATTTGAAAAACGGCCATGAACTCAGCATGAGTCACCCGCTCATGCAAAGGATCAACTGGAGCTAGTGGGGCTGGTTGAGGCCCATCTCCATTGCCATTCCCATGGCCATTACTGTTTCCATTTCTTCTTCCATTAACTTGGTGAGGAGGCATATTTATGAAACTGTGTATAGAATGAGTTAAAAGAATAGAGAGAGTTGAACTTCATCGTATGACATAGATCATGATAGAAGGGAAGTTTTCTAAAACGTCTAGTAGCCCATTCATCAAAAGTGTGGTGCGCTTCACACCCATGAAAAAGATTTTACTTAATGCAGAATTCAGACACCTTAGGACACACCTAAACCTGATGCTCTGATACTAAGTTTGTCATGACCCGAGCATAGACCCCGAACTGTGACACAGGACCTAGAACCGCAAATAGCTCCAAGCTAACCCATGGAACATACATAGTATGATTAAGAGCATTTGACTAAGCGGAATTAAAGCATAAACCTTAATATAAATGAAAGTCTAGAATCTCATAAAGCATAAAGGGCTACAAGACAATATCTCTGAACATCTATACATACTATCTGAAAGCCTCTAAATATAAGCTGATGGGACAACGTCCCCAACTAGCTCTACCAAAATCTATAAACTGAGTCACAAAAGATATAACATATGACAAAATGGACATCCTCGAATCATAAGGATCACCCAAACTGGGGCTGGATTAGACTACAGCAGGAGCGAAGCAAATGTTGAGGTTGAGACTGATCACCCCAACCTATATCATGAGAAGATATATCATAGAAGTATGTGGTAAGTACTTTGAATATATTGAGTATGTAAGGTAAGTAAAACATAAGAGTACGGGCAATATTTTAAAATAATAGTCGTGAGATTGTCATAAACATGAGATATTCATCATGAACGTAGGCATAATGACCTAAGGTTTTGAAAAGTAAATTCATACAGCTTATCAAATTTGAAACCATAAGTAAAAGATCATAAACTCATCAATGGGTTAGTCATACTATAAAACATGATATCATAAATCCTGAACATGAATATCATAAAACATAAGGAATAGTGGGAGACTCATCATCACCGACACCACCATGAATGAGCATATGATGCCCAACTTTCTCGCTCAAGTTGGTAGAGCCATCCTAAGCCTTTCTAGGACAAATAATGATAAAGGCGTGATATCACTCTTAAGCCCCGTCAGGTTGGGGAAACACTCTCTAGCGAGGCTCCAAACATGAATATATACCTAAGGTGGTACATAGTTTTGAAACCTGAGTGCACTAAACTCTGGCCTACTCGATGGTAGATGCTACTCCCAAAACATGCAAATTTCTCATAGTCATAATCATGAAACATACTTGGTTTTGCATAGGTTAGTTAGAAAACATGAAAATCATAATCATACTAGTCATACATGAAATAGCCATGAAAATAATGCTGCTAAGTCGGTCATGATACATAAGCTTGAGATTCATGAAAATCATACATAATTGAGAAAATCATCATAATTTAAAAATCATATGTTCATGAGAGATTTTGTAGAAAAAATGCATTTATAATCATAAATCATGGATTGGATCATAAGAGGATCAAATTCATAGAAAATCATGAGAGATTCCGTCAAAATTGGATCTAACCCTATAATTTCATAAAATCATGATTGGAGACTTGAATTCATGAGATTGAGATGAAATTGGGTATGAGGGTGGAAGAAATACCCCATTCATGACCCTAAATACATGGGTTTGATGAATCCTTAACTTGGTTTGAAGACCTAAGAGATACTGAGAAGAAGATGATGAAGAACCCTAGCCTTTCCTTGAGAAAGAAATCCCAACTTATTATGTTTTAAAGAGAATGAGGCTAAGGCTAAATATAACCCATTAATCATTACAACAATGTCATATGGGAGTTAAAAGCTTAGGAAGTTATGAAAATACCCCTAAGGAAACATACAGGGGAACTGCGATTTATCCCGCTGTACATCTGACGGCCAAAGTGACGGGACGTCACTCACTTGGCGATCTATCATCCCCACCGTCTCCCTTAACCAACATGGCCTAAAAATTTGGCTTAAGTGACAGTCAAAGTGACGGGTCATCACTCATTTAATGGTCCATCAGGTTTTCCGTCACCTCTAAAGTAGGGGAACCTGACTTTGATGGTCTAAGTGGTTGACATCGCCTTCCTGACTGATTTATGCCCAATACAACTCCCTTCTATAGGAGGTGGAAGCGCTCTTTTCAACAAATAAATTTCCAACGAGTGTCGGGGTCGAATCCACAGAGAGTTGGAATAGATCAACCAAGTTGTAGAGTAAATCCTTTTGGCATGTGTCATTGCTTATATTGTAAAGAAGGGAAAATTGGGGGAAAAAGAGTAAGCTATTGAATTCTAATGTCAAATTAAAAACAAATCAAGTTGATTGTTGCAAGCAATGAGAATGAACTAGGGATATGATTTTGATCGGGGCATCGATTGTATTGGCGTTGATTAACTAGTCTCAAATATCAATTACAACATGAATAGAGATGGCAAAAGCTACACTTGATGTTTCTCAAACACTTGGGTGAAATTGCCTTGGGTTTTCTCAAACCCCAAGGTTAATACTATCAATTAACAACCAAAAGCTTGAGGAAGAACTGAACTATCTCTAGCTTTATCCCTTTAATGGGTGATGGAAATGAATTTTGACTATCTCTAACTCAACCCCACATATCCCTGACCCAAATCCTTACTAATGCTTCCTCATCCATATCTTACTCTTCTCTCTCAAGCAAAAGCAAGATAAGAAAATAAAATTAATGTTTGCAACCATTAGTATTCAAACCTAGAGGAAACACTATATTCATACTTTGTAATTAAATTAAGACAAAATCAACAACACCTAATGCATTCTAAATCAATCATGCACGCACCCCTAGCAATTAAATTGGCTACTCATAGATGAAGTTAAAGAAGAGATACTCATAGGTGATTCACTAATATTTGTCATATTTGAATAGAAATTTAAGCTCACAAATATGCAAGAATGGTGGTTTTAGCTCAAAATAGCAAAGAAGAAGAAGAAGAACAATGTACTTTTCTACTTCTCTCTATAATTCTTCTTAGCTAAGATGTACAAGTTATGACAAGTATGAATACATGCGTATTCTCTTTTTGTACAGCTTTCCTCAAATTCCCTTGGAAGCTTCCATATTGAATTTATGCCAAAGTTGGACAATTTTACCTAATCAACGTTCTGGCCACTTGCGCGGCACCTGTGTTTTTCCATCTGCTGTTTGCAGGTCTCGCACAGGTCTTGAGCAGATTTGCTGGACTCCATATACATTTGTACCTGCATATTGCAGGTGCTTACCTGCGCTTCACAGGTGCCCTTCATCTCAAGACCAGTGTTGTTCTTTGCTGCACTACGTTTTGCAGGTGCCAATGTGGAAACTCAGGTTCTTGCTTCCATCATACTTATTCTCTGTTCAATTTCTTTGCTTTTCTTGTCTCAATCCAATGCCTAAAAAATCAAAGATAAAAGGCATAAAACCTTCCTAATTAATGTGAAAATCATCCAAAAGCTCATGCTTAAGAATCTAATGAGTTGGTAAATAACCAACTCATTAAACTCCCAACCTTGAACCATTGCTTGTCCTCAAGCAAGACATTCTCTCAAAAATAGGAATTGAATTAAGCATTCTCATCATAAGAGTTTCAAAAGGGACTTCTAATGCTTAATAAAACCCCAAAAATCTCACACTGACTCAAGAAACATAAAAGACCCAAAATATGTTGCCCAAACTCAGTTGGTAACCACAAGCATTTGGCATATCTCATTTTCATTCTTTCAATTCAAGATAGTGGATATTTGCAACCAAAGCACTCTCAATAAGCATCTCAATTCATTGACAATCAACAATCAAGGTTTGCCTTAAAGTTCACTGCTCAACTTGTCTTATTCACATTTCTCAATTGAAAGCACAATTTTAGCATGTACCTCAAGGAAGTGATGTCACTCACGTAAAGAGAGAATCTAACTCATATTCAGGCAATTCACACATAGGGATTATAGAATAAAGCCAATACGCTCACTCTCTCAAAGACATTCAAGTGCATACACAATTGTCCCATAGGCTTGCCCTTTACATAACTCGCCACTAATGTAGAGTTGCTACTCTCGGTATCACTAAGGACTTGCGAGTCATAATGATAGCTAGGGGTAAGGATAGGACAATTTTGTCTCTAGGGACTAGATCCTTCCTAATTCCTTCTGTGAACACAATCAAACATCCTGCTACACTCAGAAGATTACTCCACCTTATCTCTCCTTATTCATCATTCACATTTTTCATCAAAAACCACCCTTGTAACACCTTGGATTCTACATTTAGCCTTATCTAGAAAAGAGATAACACCATTCAACTATTCTTTTTTTGATTAGAGGTTTTTCAACCAACTATTTCATTCTTTTCATTAAGAAAGTTGGTTTTGCCTCACATTGAAGCTCACATTTTTCCCTTTTATGCACACCCCTAAACTTAGGCTTTTGCCTACATTTCATTTCACTTCCTTATCTTCCCCATTGCTTGGGCTTGAAACCCCTTTTTTTCATCACTAGAAATTAGGGAGAATGGTGCTAAAAAGAAGGACTAAAAAGGGTAATAGTCTTGTAATGTGGTTTCTAAGAAAAAGGGTTAGAGGCCCAAACATTGGCTAGCAAGGATTGATGTTCAAGGAGGTCTTTTTCGTGGTGAAGTGACTATCCAAAGAAAGCTTAAGATTATTTGCTACGTTCAACTACATCTAGGATTTCGCTTGAATTACGCTTGAGGCAAGTTCTAGACAATATGCACAAACAAGAATCACGTCAAAGGCCTCACCACACAAGTCATCACACCCTAGGAGTTCAACTATTTTTCACAATCAAATCAAGGGCATGACTTTAGGCAAGCTAGCTTGCAAATTAAGAAGCCAAACAAGGAATGTGTAATACATGACAAGAGAGTGCTCATTTTCAAGTTCAAAATTCATTCCTATGCCATCAAAAAATTTTGGTGGTACCAATTAAAGTAAACATAACAATGACTCAAAAATATGGCATTTTCCTTTAAGAAAGTCACCCCTCAATCTATCATAGGAAAATGTCACCCGATTCGACACAAAAAAGAAAAGAAAAAAATTCCTTGGGAAAGAACCATGGTATAAAGAAAATCCTTGGAGTTTATTTCTATCTATTATAAAAAAAAGGTGATTTTCAAAGTATGGGTTAAGAATCAATTGGAATATAAGACCAACTTGTCAATGGAATTTCAGAATATCAAGCAAGAAAGACAATCCCAACAATTTTCAATAATTCAAAATAAGAAAAGGCAGTCATTCAACTAAGCATCACAACAGCTCCTCACAGACCCAAACTAAGCATCATAACAGCTCTCATATACTCGACAAGGGTAACTACCATCTCCCCAAAACAAAACATGCGTTGTCCCCAAGGCATATATATATATAGCAGGAGATATTAGGGAAACTTCCTAGATAACGAGTCCCTCATGAAAAGTATCACGAGGATATGTCCTTCTTGGAAGGCATCAATGGGTTTGATGGGAGCGCAAATGGTTCACCAGGTGCAATCACTATCCATTTTTCCAGAAAGGTCCTAGCTTCATGGTATGAATAAATTGGAGCCACAAGACATGGGTCCTCTAGGTGAGCAGCCTCTGTGAAAGGAGGCACCTCAACACGTGGTAGCTCGCTATCCTGAAATTCTGTGATTGGTGCATTCTCAGTTGGACTGTACCCCGTGCACCACTCATCTGGAGGGCTGCTAGTCATATCACAAGTAGGTCCTGTCGTGCTTGTGGTATGTTCAAAGAAAAATCCCTGGGCAGAATCATTTCTCTTCTTCTATGCACTTCCACCCATAAGGACGCCATTCATTCTCTAGCATATCCACAGTTGTACCCCAGCGCACGCTGTCATATAAGTAGTAAAGTGACTCTGAAGAGCCGGATGTCGAATCCACAAGGACTAGACTATTTTAGCAAACAATTAAGTTCAAGTTTTAAATTAAATTCCAAAAGTATTGTTTTTTAAAGATTTGAAATATGTTGCTAAAACTAAGTGGTGATCACAAATAATTTGGAAAAACAAGAATAAAAAGCATCCAGGGCTAAGGCCTAACAATCATGCAATGCTACATCCATCACGGTTCAAGTATGAAATTTCATTTGTTGTCTCATAGAGTTAATCATAATGTTCAGGGTCTTTCGAGCCTCTAAACACAATAAACTAGTCTCACACCTACATTGTTGAGTGGGGATGTGACGTCCTAATTCGTGAGCAGTTAATGATGTGGAGTTGTTTACAGGGTTTATGCCCTTGGTTATGGACTCTTGTACCTCTAACCATTTAACATAGAATTAATCACAACTACCTCTACGAGTGGTGATGTGGCAATTTAATCCTAAGTGTCTAGCTATCTACCCAATTTATTAACCAAGCAAGGTGGATTAGGTATATTTCTATCCTTACCACAAATCAAGTCTTAATGACTTTGAACTTGCTCCCTGCATTCTTAGGTATAACCTAAGGCTACTCTTTAAAGCTTTTTACTAAGATTAACGAGCGTATTTCAATGGTGATCAAGCATTAAAATGATAATATAATAAGAATGCAAGATAAACAACAAACAGAACTTGAACGAACGATAAATTCACGCAATTACAATCATGTCATGTGGTCTGAACCCTAGAAGAAGGGTATTAGCTACTCATGTTCATAGAAGAGTTCAAAAACATAATTGAATTCAAGTACTTACAAGAATGATTAAAAGAAAAGCAAAGAAATTGAACCCTAGGTGAGTTCCTCCCATTCTATCCTCGCTCCTTCGTGTCTTCCAGAAAATAATACGTGATAAATGAAAATAGGAGCTAAGTGTTTAATTCATAGTAAGTTAGGATTTTGAAAAATTTGGCCGAGGAGGGACCATCTCCATGCCATGATGCCAATCGCGGCAAATCCTTAGCGTGACACGGACTTGTTGAAGTAGCTCACTGGAATGGGCATCTCGATATGTCTTGGCATTGCACTGGTGCACGTCGCCCAGCATGGCACATCACTGGGATTTGCAGGAAGCAGAGTGTGACATGGTGCCATCGTGCACTGCTGCTGCTAGTACTGCCCTCGCGCGCGCGCATGCCACTAGCATGACACGGCAATGGATGCGGCACACGCCTAGCGTGGCACGCTGGATGGCATGACATTGAGGCTTCCTTTCCTTCTTCATGCAACTTCTCTGCACTCTTGTCCAAACTTTCTTCTTGTGCATTAACCATCATATTTAGTCCCTCCTAATCATATTACACCTACAAAGCAAAGACTAATCATGTTGGTTAGTTCGACACCTGTTTATACACAAACACATGAGAATGTAATCAACTTAATCAACAAACATGACTTGAAATATGATATAACATAGCACTTGGGAACATAAATATGCCCAAGATCACTACCCCACGTATAAAGTCTTGTTTTTCCTCGAACAACTCCATTACATCTAATGCACAAGAAGGACTCACACACTACTAATTGATGCAAGGCACTCAAGCTAAGGCTACAATGATTGATTCATATAGTAAGTTTAAAATAGAGCATCCGATGTATATAATCAACTAAAGTCACATACAACTAAGTTAAGACCTTCTAGCCTCAAGAATTGACTCTAAAACTCAGCAAACGTATGCAAATTAACCAGTCAAGAAGTCCGTCATGAATTTCATCCTTCCTCAAACATGTGCCCTCACAACAAGAGAGATACCCATTTTTCAAATTACATAAGCATGGGTATATAAATAGGAATTAAGCTCACTCTCACATAGAATTCACATGCAACATGTAATGACCCATAAGCTTGCCCTTAGTTTATCACTTTGAAAGTAAGATCAAGTAGGACTTACTAGGTTGTAATGTAAGCTAGGGGATGGGTAGGTACTATTCTGGCACGTAATAGTGACTATCTTCCCTAAGTGCTTTTAATACATCACTTTCTCTCATTAAGCTCCTTCTCTTCCTTTACTTCACCTTTTATTCTTTTCAACCCATCGATTTCCTATTTCACTTCCCCATTCCATTAAGCGCACTTAGTTTATCAGTAAGGAGTACTTAAGAAACTATTTCATTCTTTTGTTCTCTTACTCCCTTCCAATACTTATGCATTTTGCAAACAAGTGCACCTCTAGTCTTTACTCTAACTTCAACAACAACTATTTCCCTTCTTTTTTCAAGATTCTCGCTCCTTTAACTCTTTTGCATTTTCACTTAAGGGCGTAGGAGTTTTGAATCAAATTCAAGTTTATTAAAAGAAAGGGATTCAGCTTATGTTGTAGCTATCAAAAAATAGGCGTAAGGCCCAAAGGGGCTAACGACGATTAGACGTTAAGGCAGGTAAAGCAAAGGGTGAAAATTAGGCTCATTTAAAGAAATGTCCAAATCATCTCTTATTATGTAACATCCCTCATTTCATTTTAAATAAACATCGGGCAAGTTCTAGACACTACACAATAGTATGGACTATTCAAGAAACCTTACACTCAATGCACATGCTTAATTCAAGACAGATTCAATAGACTCTTAATGTCACGCCCCACCTTGGGAGGCATGACTGGCACCTAGTGCCACACTGGAACCTGGGCCGACATAGCTGGGCATATGCACCTCTGGTGCCAGCCAACAACTTAAAATCAAGAAAACAAACAGCTATATCTTGGCTGTAAACACAGCCTCAGGTTGACAAGGCCATGCAACAAACCTTTAAAGAATCAGCTAACCCGACAGTCACAATAATAAAAGGATCCTATGCAGGCCGACAAGACCACCAAGCTGTCTAAGACATAACAAAAGGAAAACAGGTAGTCATATATAAACTATAGCCAACAAGGCTGCTAACTGATGGCTAAACTAGACCCCACATGGCCAACACACAAAATATAATATACATAGGCTCCACATGGCTAACAATCACCAACAACTGAGAACTGTAGCCCGCAAGTCTCTAAGAGTGGAATAGTGGTCGGATAGGGCCCCGACCTACCCAAAAGCTGTACAACAAAACGAGGAACCTTTCTAACTGACAACTCCGAACAAAAGAAGCTGACTGATCTGCTAACCAAGGAAGATTGCTAAAGAGGTCCTGAAACACATTTGTCTGTTCCTGTAGGAAAGTATGCAACACCCCATAGACGGGCGTCAATACAATATGTAATGAATATGTAAGGAAGTAATAAAAGCTGAATAAAACTGATAAAAGAACTTAAAGTAATCAATAGGAAGGATAAGAGTTCAACCTGAACAGCCTCACAATCCTAAGTGTAACTAGCAAGTAAATATACAAATAAGAACCTAACTGGGCCCTCATAAGCCTGAAAGGTACAATCAATACAAGATAACCTACCTGGGCCCCCATAAGCCCTAGAAAGTGCCAAATAGTCTATATACCCCTATTGGTACCCTTGAGGCTCCATAAGTGACTACAACTGTGTCTCAGGCCAACCCGACCCTCGTGAGTGTAGGTAATATCATCTTGAGCATAGATGGAGTTCATAGAAGACTCCAACGTGGCCCCAAAGGCTTTACTTTAGTCCCTTCAAAAACTTAATAGCTCTATAAGTAATTCAGTAGCTCATAAGCAATATAATAGCTCCGAAAGCAATCTTATAGTTAGGTGAATGATAGAGCATTGTGGCTCCGTAAGCAATCTATAGCTCTGTAAGCAATCTATAGCTCCGTAAGCGTTAGCAGCTTCATATCTCCGTAAATAGTTCGTATGATTAATAGTCCCTCGGCTAGTCACAACGAGAGGTCGTACGAAATATGACCAACCCTTACCAGGGATGCTACGCTACAATCTCAAATCTATTAGCAATGACTAACTACAATTTTTGTGCTCTCAAGTTACTAGAGAAGTACAAGTCGTATTAACGTTATGATGAGAATAAATTTCCGAAAGGATTAGCCTTAACATACCTTTATTATTGATTTCTATTCACCCAACCAATTCTAACCTAAAGCTTGTAATTCCACCAAATTGTAGCCCTTACGCTGAGAGAATAAGGTTATTTCAATATTAGGAATCGGCAAATAACAATAACCTTTTAAGCATAGCAACTACAATTAACACTCTGTTCAACTCAATCTAGAGTTTACAAATTCCCGAGAGTTTAGAAGGTAGAAATGCTTACTCTTATCACTTGTAGCCTCTTAGAACTCAATTAGAAGTGATTTCTACAACTTTTACTCAGCCGAGTTCTGATACTCCGAGCGAGATTTCAAGAAATAACTCCATAGGGACGTTCTCCCTAGGCTTGGAACTCGTTATCCAAGAAGAATTTGCATTTGAATGGAGTTTAACGATGTAATTCTGCCAAAACCCGATGAAAAGTTGAGAGAAAACATCATAGGGCCGTGGGTCTAATCTTGGGAGATGTTTAATTACTTAACTTGAACTTACAACCTATTTATAGACGAGGCGATGGGCAAGGGGGTGTGGCACGTTGCCCATCATTCCAGGCTAGGGGCGCGACATGCCGGGCAGGCAGAGCGGCATGGCGCCCAGTGTGCCTAGCCTCTGGCCCCGGCCTTTTGCCTTCTCGGTACCGTGCTTGTATAATCATCTCCCAAGCCCTTTATTGTACGCGTCGTACCCCAAAATTCTCAATATACATACGCACGCGTTGATTAAGCAATAGAAACTTACGGGGTATAATGTCATCCCCCCTTTAGGAACATTTGTACTCGAATGTAATCTTAAACTTAAGAGACTGAGCTCCTTTAACTATTGTTGGAAAAATTTTGGTAGAGTCTCCTCTATAATATGGACTATCCGGGAACCTGAAACATAGAAAAGTCCAACATAGGTGTCTCGTAGGACGCTACAAACAACTACTCCATAACATACAAGTGAACAGCTAATCAATACTGACAATATAAGCAATAAAGCAATAATTGAGCAACAATCTCACCTCAACAACATAATCTGGGTCAAGCCTAGAATAAGTGAGGATATTTAGACCTCATATTGTCCTCAGCTTCCCAGGTCATCTCCTCTATATTTCTATTTCTCCATAGGACTTTAACGGAGGCTACATATTTAGTCCTTAGTCTCCGGACCCACGGATTTAATATAGCAACTGGGTTCTCTTCATAGGACAATCACTCAGTGACTCGATCATCCTCAACTGGAACAACTTGGGACGTGTCCCCCATGCATTTTTGTAGCATTTATACGTGAAAAACTGGATGAACAGATTCTATCCCTGAAGGCAGTTCTAACTCATATGCTACTCAGCATATCCTTTGAAGGATTTGATATGGGCCAATGAACCTAGGGCTAAGTTTACCCTTCCTGCCAAATCTCATCACACCCTTCATAGGCGAAACCTTAAGGAATACAAACTCCAAGTCTCTACGCTGAATATCGAAATAGGACTTTTGACGACTCTGGGCTATTAGAAAATGCTCTCTGATAAGCTTCACCTTTTCTTCTAACTGATGTATCATATTAAGTCCGATCAACCTTACTTCCCCTACTTCAAGCCATCCTATGGGGGACCTACATTTCCATCTAATTAGAGTTTCATAAGGCATCATCTAAATAGTAGAATGATAACTATTATTGTACACAAACTCAATAAGTGGTAGATGCTCATCCCAGCTCCCTTCAAAGTCTAGCACACATGCCCATAACATATCCTCGAGCGTCTGAATGGTGCGTTCTACCTGGCCATCTATCTGGGGATGGAAAGCCGTACTCAAATTAACCTGCGTTCCCAAACTTTTTTGAAATGACTGCCAAAATCTAGTTGTGAATTGTGCCGCTCTTTTAGAAATAATAGATGATGGGATGCCATGAAGTCGGACTATTTCCTTAATATATACTCAGCATAATCTTCAGCCGAAAACATAGTCCTGACTGGCAAGAAATGGGCTAATTTTGTCAGCCTATCAACAATGACCCAAATGGAGTCGAATTTACGCCTGGTGCGAGGTAACCCTGTAAAAAAATCAATATTAATGGCTTCCCATTTGCACATAGGTACGACTATCTCCTGAGTCCATCTGCTAGGTTTTTGGTATTCATCTTTTACCTGCTGACAATTAGGGTACTGTGCTACAAACTCAGCTACACCTTTCTTCATTCCAAGCCACCAATATATTTTCTTTATATCATGGTACATATTCATTGAACCTAGGTGAAGAGAGTAACGAGAATAATGTACCTCGACCATAATCTGCTGGTGAAGCCCTGCTATATCTGGAATACAGAATCGACCTCTAAACCTCAAGACACCATCTCCCATTAACTCAAAGGACAATATTCGCCCTGCTGAACCTTGTCTCTGAGCTAAACTAAGCTAAAGTCCTCGTACTGTCGATCCTTCACCTCTACAACTAGAGGTGATACTGCTGTGTTCTAGATTACAACCCCATTATCCTCTGAATCTACTACTCAGACCGCTAGATTGGCTAACTGGTGCAACTCTCGAGCCATTTCCCTCTGTTCTGGCTGCAAATATGCTAGGCTGCCCATGGATCTGCAGCTAAGGGCATTGGCTACAATATTAGCCTTCTCTGGATGATATAAAATATTTACATTGTAGTCTTTCAATAACTCTAGCCAACGACGCTGCCACAAATTCAACTCTTTTTGCGTGAAAATATACTGGAGGCTTTTGCTATCAATAAAGATGTCCACATGCACACCCTACAAGTAATGCCTCCATATTTTCAAAGCATGAACCACTATAGCTAACTCTAAATAATGGGTGGGGTAGTTCTTCTCGTGCTTCCTTAGCTGCTTCGAAGCATAGGCAATCACCTTTCCATATTGCATCAGAACACACCTTAACCCAACACCTAAAGTGTCACAGTATAAAGCTGTTACACTCCGTAAGTTTCTATCATTTAACTGACGCGTGTGTACGTATGTTGAGAGTATTGGAGTACGACGGATACAAAAAAGGGCCCAAGGGATGAGTATACGAACACCGCATCTAGCAAGTAGAAGGCCAGAGCTAGAGGCTAGCCGCACCGCGCTGCCAAGCTGGGGCTATGGCCGGCGCGTCGTGCCCCTATCCTGGCACTATGGCCGGCGCACTGCGCCCTCTACCAGTGCCTCAATTATATATAAGTCCCTTCTTGACTTGATTAAGTCATTTGTCATATTTCCCCTAGACAGAGAAGATAAGGTAAGCGACTATTTCATCTATTTTTCGTCGATTTACACCGTTAAACTCAACCAAATGCAAATTCATCTTGGATAATAAGTTCTAGGCCTATGAGGAGCATCCCTGCAGAGTTATTTCTTGAAAATTCACTTAGAGTACCGAAACCCCATCTAGTAAGAGTTGTTGGAATCACTTCTACTTAAGCCCTAAGCAACTACAAGTGATAGGTAGGCATTTTACCTTTTAAACTCTCATGAATTCGTGAGTTTACGGCCGAATTAAATGGAGTTGAATTATAGTTAATCTTATCAAAATATATCATTGTTTGCCGAGTCTTAATATTGAAAATAGCCTTATTCTCTTAGCGTAAAGGATGTAATTGAGTGGAATCGCCGACTACAAGTTGGAATTAATCGAATAAATAAGAATCGACATTCGAGGTATGTTAAGTCTTATCCCTTTGGAAAGTTATTCTCGTCATATAGTGATACGACCTATGCCCTTGAAAGTAGATAATAATCTAGTATGTTGTGATTAGATGCTGCTAGTCGATAATGATCTTATATGTTGTGATTAGCTGCTGCTAGTAGATAATGATCTTATATGTTATAATTAGCTACTGCTAGTAGATTAGGATGATATATGTTGTGGTTAGCTTCTATAAGACCTATTGAGATTATACCAGGGTATCCCTCATCGGGAAAGAGTAAGTATGACTAACGCTGGGTGCGCCATAGAGAGTTCCTCGTTCACCTATTTACCATTTAGAGGTATTATGATGTTTTGCTGTCGTGCCAAGGCCTTAGAAGTTTATGGTTAGCTGTTGGGCATGACTTGATAAGTTGGACAACATAGGGCATAGCTGGGCCATATAATTTTCATTTTGATGCCTATATTGTCAGTAAAGCTCGCCCAGAGGCCATTGGGGTAACTTGATGCCTCCAGGGCCAGAGTTTGGACAGGGTGGTCTTACCTTCAAGTCAGTGGCACCAGGTTTGCCTAGTGATGTGAGCAACAATCTGCCATAGGATTGGCTACTGTTAGTGACCGTTAGTTTCAGCCGACTCAATGCTTGTCCTACAGGCCGCTCAGGAAACTACTCCAATTGTTACAAGTCCGACAGACTAGTTGATACCCTAAGGGGGAACCTTATTAGTAGTCAAATGTGGGCTAACGCCCCATGCGACTCTTATAGATGCTCATATACATGTTGCCGCATAGGGCCAGGTTTAGATATACCTGCCTACGAGGCTAGGAATTGCCTAAAGGAGCCATATGAAATTTGGACAGACTAAGTTAAGGTCCAAGGAGACTAGAACCAGAGTATCACACTATTACTTCCAGGCTAAGAGTTATAGTAAGTTGCCTGTGGAGAGTTAGGGCTGACCGCTTAAGGACGAATCCGGCTGGTAGCATCCCTTTAGTCGTCCTAAGAAAAGGAATCATATAGACAGTCACCTATGACCTTGTTGTTCATTTATGAACTATCATTGTCCTAGTATGCCTATTAGGGTATCGCTTAGGCCACTCTGGACCTGCCTTATTTCGTCTAGGCCGTTACAGATTATAATTACTTCCAGGACCTTTGGGTCAGGTGTAGGCACACGGGGTGTTCCTGTTGGCGGCTATAAAGACTATTCTAGGGGCGAGTAGTGGTCGCGTTAAGCCTAACAGACCAGATACGCCTTTTGAGTGACTAGATTTATAGATTGTAACATGGTTTCCCGAGTTGGGGTAGATCGCATTTCGTACTGCCCCTCACCATGAATAGCTAAGAGGCTGCTAGTTGTACGAACTGCTTATGGAGCTATTGTCACAACCGGAACGTACATTCCGATCGTAGACACGGGACAAGGGACCCCGAGAGACCCCAAGAGACCCCAAGTCGACCCATACAACTAATCTTATTCAAATAAGCGGAATGATAATCATAAAACATAGTGAAAACGTAATTATAGCATAACATCAGGAAATACTAGGCGTGTACACAGCGGAGCACCACATACTGGTCTGAAAGCCTCTAATACATAATATGGGTTGATGGGACAACATCCCCAACTAACCCGACAAAAACTGAACATAAACAACATGAAAGTCATCAAACGGCCCTCCGAACGTGAGGACTCACCAATAAGCTAAAAGCATAGGCTGAGATGGACTATGGATGAGGATGAGCCTGGGATTCGGATTCTGTATCATGAAACGATACAACATAGAAAGTATGCTGTCAGTATGTGGAATGTACCGAGAATGCAAGGTAAGTAAAACAGACATTTTAAAAGTAAAACAAAAACTCATAAGTAACATAAGAGAAGGACATTATGCATATATCATAAACTTTGTAAGAAAACATAAAGCTCAAGGCTTTCAAATCATTCATAAAGCGTTCATAAACATAATTGTAAATAAACTTTTCAAACATAACTTGAGACAATAACATAAATATAACAATGCATAAAACTTGTGGAACAATGGGAGGACTCATCATAACCAACACCATCATGGTAGAGCCTTTCATGATGCCCCACTGTCTCGCTCAAGTGGGCAGAGCCGACCCTGGCTTGCCAAGCGAGGGTCGTGCATAAGGCGTGATATAACATTTGAGGGGATCATTATCAATAAAACGTATCATTAGAAACCAACGGTGGCACGTGGTTATGAGACACAGGTGTAGTCCTTTAAATGCCGGGCTGCTTGATGCTAGACACGGCTCCCAAAAACATGCATATAGGCTCATACATAAATCAATAACATCATCCATTAAGATTCATTGGCTAAAATATAACATTTATCATCATTGATCTCCTTTAAATATGCTTAGCCAAGAATTGAAGCCCTTTTTATCGGCCAACATCATAAATCGATAAATTATGTAATACATTTCATAAATCGTAATTCATTCTTCAACATGTGGGTATTGCCCAATACTTCATCATATTCAATTCTTTCAAAACATGCTCATAAATGTGGGTAGCTTTAAAATCATGCTTTTCTACCATCAATAAACTCAAATTATAGAGTAGTCATCATAAATCATAACTTCCATGAACTTTCCTCAAATGGGCATTTTTAGATTAAAAAGATTGAAAGATGATTTGAAGAAAATAATAATAAAACCTGACCATCATTCATAGTTTGATAATTAAAACTCAATCAAATTAGACCCATAAAGAGAAATCACATTTTCATGTATTTGAGTAAAACCCCATAGACTTGGATAGGAGAATTCATGACTTAAATCAAAATTGGGCATGGGTGAGGAAGAATTCCACCCATTTTAAAACCCTACATACCTGGGAATGCATGGACTTAAAGTTCCTTGAACACCCACAAAGAAATTGATTAAAATTTGGGGAAGAAGGCCTTGAATCTCCCAAAACCTCTCTAAGCTTTTGCATGAGAATGGGCATGCATAAAGGGCTTAACCCATCTTATCTAACTCAGAAACATATCCAAAATGATGTAGCTTAGGTTTTAGGGACTTAAGAAATTACGAAAACACCCTTACTAAGACGCAGGAAATTTATGGTCTCCAGCCCCCATGAGGGACCTAACGAGTCGTTGCCACAGGGAATGACTCATGGCCATGGTCCATTGAGTCCATTGCCCAAGCATCCAAGGGAACCCCAAGGGTGACTTCACGAGTCGTAAGGTCAGACCACGACTCGTGGTCACCTTTCGTGGCCTACACTGCCCATCCCAACTTGCCAAAACATCCAAGGTAGACCACGGGTGACCTCATGAGTTGTGAGGTCTGACCACGACTCGTGGTTAGGCACGTGGCCTACTCACTCAGGACTTTCCAAACCATGCTGACCACGAGTCACATCACGACTCGCGGTCACTCCTCACATCACGACTCGCGATCACTCCTCACGACCAACCTTATGGGTTGTTTTGTGACCTGGTGCGAATTTTCAGTTTTTCTCCATTTTTACTTCTGGATCTGATCCTTGGGTTCCTGGGGTATAACAATACTCCCCCTTGGGAACATTCATCCTCGAATGCTAGAAACATGCAGAAAACTCAGAAAAAAGCTATCACCATATACAATTACCAGTCATTTAAGTCGAAAACGGACAAAATGGCTACCTCTGAAAAGAACTACCTAGCTAAACCGAATTCAGACATCACACACATCTACCATATCATGAAACAAACTTGTAAACATGAACTAAACAGGAAAAGCTTATTAAGGGTTTAGAGCAAAACTGGTACCTCAAACTGAAATTGAGCCGGTAGGGAGCAAATGAGGGTATTTAGCCATCATATCTGCTTTGGCTTCCCATGTAGCTTCTTCAACATGCTAATTTCTCCATAACACCTTCACTGAAGCTACTTCTTTGTTTCTCAACTTACAAACCTGATGATTTAAGATTTCGACGGGGACTTCTTAATAACTGAGGCTGTCTTTCACCCCAATGCTGTCTATCGGATCTACCAAGGCTGGATCACCCAAACACTTCTTCAAAAGTGACACATGGAAGACGGGATGGACTGAGGACAACTCCGAGGGAAAGTCTAACTCATATGCTACCTTGCCAACTCTTCTCACAACTTGGTAAGGACCAATATAGCGGGGACTGAGTTTACCTTTCTTTCCGAACTGCATGACTCCCTTCATGGGAGATACCTTTAGAAATACCCAGTTATCCACATCAAACTCCAAATCCCTTCTTCTCACATCAGCATACGATTTCTGATGACTCTGAGCAGTTTTCAACCGGTCCCTTATCAACCGAACCTTCACCATCGCCTCATGAACTGAATCTAGTCCTATCATAGTTGCCTCACCAACCTTAAACCATCCTATGGGAGATCTACACCTCCGCCCGTAGAGAGCCTCGAACGGTGCCATTTGTATACTAGATTGGTAACTATTATTATAAGAAAACTCGATCAAGGGCAAATGATCATCCCAACTACCTTTAATATCCATAACACATGCCCTCAACATATCCTCAAGGGTCTAAATGGTTCATTCTGCCTGGCTGTCTATTTGCGGATGGAAGGATGTACTGAGCTTAACTTGCGTCCCAAGTCCTTTTTGAAAAGACCGCCAAAATTGAGAGGTAAATTGAGTACCTCGGTCCGAGATGATAGACAAGGGCACTCCATGAAGTCGAAATAACTCCCAAATATATAACTTGGCATAATCCTCTGCTGAATCCGTGGTCTTGACCGATAGGAAGTGTGCCGCCTTAGTTAGCCTGTCCACCACCACACAAATGGACTAATAGTGTCGGCGAGTACGAGGTAGGCCTGTAACAAAATCCATATTAATCTCTTCCCACTTCCAAGTGGGGATGCTGATATCCTGAAGTACGCCTCCCGACCTTTGATGTTTGACTTTCACTTGCTGGTAGTTTGGACATTTTTCTACGAACTCTGCAATATCTTTCTTCAAACTATCCCACAAATAGATTTCTCGCAAATCCTGATACATTTTTGTGGATCCTAGATGAATAGAATATCTGGTACCATGTGCCTCATGCAATATCCAAACTCTCAAATTATCAATGTATGAAACACGTAGTCGACCCTAGTATCGTAGCACACTATCTCCCCCTTGGGAGAAGACCTCCACCTTCTGACTCCGCACCACCTCCTTCAGCTTCCTCAATATTGGATCCTCATCTTGCCCAGATTTAACATCAACCACCAAGGACGATTCTGACCTGTTATGCACAATAGCACCGCCATCGGTCGAGTCAATCAATCTAATTCCCAGTCTTGCAAGTCGATGGACATCCTTCACCAACTCCTTTTCCTCATCCACGTGGGACACACTCTCCATGGAGAGCCTACTAAGTGCGTTCGCAACCACATTAGACTTGCCCGGGTGGTAGAGGACACTCATGTTGTAGTCCTTAAGTAACTCCAACCGCCGCCTTTGTTGAAGATTTAGATATTTCTGTGTGAACACATATTGCAAGCTCTTGTGATCCGTAAATACATCAATGTGAACCCCATACAAGTAATGCCGCCATATCTTCAATGCAAACACCACCGCAGCCAACTCAAGATCATGGGTCGGGTAATTCTTTTCATGGACTTTTAGCTGTCTAGAGGCATATGCTATTACCTTCCCACACTGCATCAACACATATCCCAGTCTGACTCTAGAAGCATCACAATACACTACAAAGCCATCAGTACAATCGGGTAAGGTCAACACTGGTGCTGAAGTGAGTCGGGTCTTTAACTCTTGGAAACTTTTCTCACAAGCATCCGACCATTAGAACTTTATCTTTTTCTTAGTCAACTTAGTCAAAGGTGGCGTAATGGATGATAAACCCTCAAAAAACCTTCAGTAGTAACCTGCTAGGCCCAAGAAACTCCAAATTTCTGAAGGATTTACCAGTCGAGGACAATTCTTCACCGCCTCGATCTTCTGGGAATCTACCCTTATGCCTTCGCTTGATACCACATGTCCCAGAAATGCTACTGAATATAGCCAAAATTCATACTGGCTAAACTTCGCATACAACTGAGATCCTTGAGGGTTTGCAACACTATTCTCAAATGAGTGGCATGCTCCTCCTCGCTCTGGGAGTATATAAGAATGTCGTCGATGAACATGATCACGAACATATGCTTGAACACCCTGTTCATTAGGTCCATAAAAGCTGTAGGAGCATTGGTTAGTCCAAAAGACATAACTACAAACTCATAATGGCCATACCGGGTTTTGAAGGCTGTCTTCGGAATATCACACTCTCGTACTCTGAGCTGGTGATATCTGGACCTGAGATCTATCTTCGAGAAACACCTGGCACCCTAAAGCTGGTCAAATAAATCATCCATCTTGGGAAAGGGGTACCTATTCTTGATGGTGACCTTATTAAGCTGCAGATAATCAATACACATCCGAAGGGACCCATCCTTCTTTCGAAAGAAGAGAATCGGTGCACTCCGTGGAGACTTTATTGGTCTAATGAAACCCTTATCCAGCAAGTCCTTCAACTGATCCTTTAATTCATTTAGCTCGGCTGGAGCCATCCTATAAGGAGGGATAGAAATAGGTTGTGTATCTGGTAATAGATCAATCCCTAAATTGATTTACCTTTCCGGAGGAACACCTGGAAAATCCTTAGGAAACACCTTTAGATACTCACACACCACCGGAACTGACTGGATAGTCGGGGTCTCGGACTCCACATCCTTAACCCTAACTAGGTGGTACATGCCACCTTTAGAGATCATTTTCCTAGCCTTAAGATATGAAATAAACCGACCTGCTGGTACCGCTGAACTACCCTTCCACTCCAACATCGACTCACTCGGAAAATGAAATTCCACTATAAGGGTTCTGCAATTCATCAAAGCATAACATGATAACAACCAATCCATGCCAAGAATAATGTCAAAGTCAGTCATGAATAGCTCTACAAGGTCTGTGGAGGTAACCTTATGCAACACAGTGACCGGGTATTCTCTATATACTCGTCTAGCTATGGCCAAATCACCAACAGGGGTCGAAATTGAAAACGGTTCTGACAAGGTCTCAGGACTAACTCCAAGGTACTAGCAATGTAAGGAGTCATGAAAGACAATGTAGCTCTCGAGTATAACAAGGCATAAACATTAATATGAGAGACACATAACATACCAGTGACCACGTCTAGCGAAGTCTCCTGCTCCTGGTGTGAGGCAAGGGCATAGAATCAGTTTTGGTGCTGTCCGCCACCTCCACTAGTCGATGCTCCCTGCGGAGCAGAATGGGTTGGAGCTGCTGTTGTCCTGGTGGTCCGTGTACAACCCTTATCATCACCCTATCTAGCATATAGGCACGCTCGACGTTTGTGCCAGGATCTACCATACCCATAGCAGATATCTGAGCCGAGCAGGCACTCTCTGGTGTGACTCTTGCCACACTTCCTGCAGGATAAAGAGGTAAACACTAACTGGGTGCCCCTCTGATCCATCGACCCTGAAGACCTGCTCCTCTAATAACCCCTGGGACTGGATGGGACACTAGCTGATGATGGTGCTGGGGCTAGTGACCTCTGCTGAAACTGTGGACGGTAGCCACCACCGGACCTTTGATGTGAAAACCTACGATTATCTGTCTATGCCCTTTTTTCCTCCCTCTCCCTCGCATGAGCTGCCTCCATCTGCTGGGCGTACAACACTATGGAGGAAAGTCCATATCTTGGTGGAGCATAGTAGTCCTGCAATCCTTGTCTAAATAACCGACCACACTATGAACAAATCGGCTCACCCACGCCCTCTGATCCATCACCAACTCTGGGGCGTATTTTGACAATCGAGTGAACTCAAGAAAATACTCCAACACTGTCATTTTTTCATGCTTGAGGTTAACAAACTCCGCTGCTTTCAACTCCCTCATTTCCCAAGGGAAGAACCTATTGAGAAAGGCCATGTGGAACTCATCCCAGTTGATAGGGCTCGCTCCCGCTGCCCTACTGTCCTTCCATTGCTTGTACCAAATATGAGCGACCTCTTTTAGCTGATATGAGGACAAGTCTACACACTCCCCATTTTTCACCCTCATAACCTGAGTGACCTTCAAGATCCCTTCAATGAACTCGTGTGGATCCTCATCCACCTTTGATCCCGTGAACTCAGGAGGGTTCATCCTTAAAAAGTCTCTAATTCGAGTCGCTGCTGCATTGCCATTCTGTGGGACCTGCGCAACAACTTGCTAGTTGACCTGAGCGGTCAAGGCCAGCGCCAACATATGAATAGCCGCTCGAAACTCAATATGGGCAGCTGGCTCCGGTGCCTGGGGCTCTTGGACAGGTGTGGCTTGCTGATGCCCATAGTTATTGCCATCTCCATGGCCTTCATCATTTACATTCCTCCTTCCATTCATTCTTATCGGAGCCATCGTTATGCAAATCGCAAACCGCACGAATTAGAAGGATGGAAAGGCTTTGATCTTGGGCAGATTTATATGCCCAAGTGATACTCAAAGGTGTCATTTTAGCCTTGTTTATCTATCAATGTTTATACGTTCTCATGTGATTGATAATAAAATGTGAATTTATACCAACCAACATGATTAGCGTTGTTTTGCAGGTGAAATATAATTTTGGGAAGCTAAAATGCGTGTTGGGAGAGATTGGGGTTGGACTCGGAGGTTAGCAAGGGGAAAAGCATTTGAAGGCACAAATTAAAGGGGCTCCGCGATGGAGCCGTGTCACGCTGCCATCGCGGATGCCTTCTGCCTGGATAGGGATTTTTTGCCAAAATCTAGTGAGGGTGTGCGTTGGGGCCGTGGCACGTTTGCCTAGCCCCACGTTGCACGCCGTGCCACGTTGGGCCTTATTACCTGGACAGTCAATTTCCAGTATGGGTCCGCGTCAGTGGCGTGTCACGGAGGCAATGCTCCCCGATGCATTTCGTGACACGTTGCTTGTTATTCCGGGAAAAATTTTCACTAGTATAAATAGAAAACTTAGGTTCATTTTTAATTATTCTGACTTGGTGGAGCAAGAACGTGGGTTACAGGCAGTTGAGGGGACGAAATTGTCAGGGTTTTTCTCTATCTCCTTCTTCTTTAATTCAATTGCTTGTATGTTTAACACTCATTTAACGATGTTTAATCCACAAATGAGTGGCTAATTCCTCTTCTTGCTGAGGTTAAGGACAATTGTATTGAAATGTAGTTATTGATCATTTGGGGTTTTCATCTTTTCTTCCATGGTTGTTCTATTGATTCTTGTTCTTACTGCATTGATGTGTGGCCAACATTAATGTATATCTAAAAAGTCCGGTTTCACTCGAGAGAGCAAGAAATTGGAAAGTTGTGAATCAATAGGATACGATTTTTTCTTAGTTTGGGAAAATTGAGAATTGATTTACCTTCAGGATAGAAATATACATGAAAGTCGTATTAGTCAATTAAGGAATCAGTTTTTTATGGCTAGAACATGAATTTCGTTTAATCACAGAAATGTAGGTGGACGGTTCATGATTCTTAAGTTGGGTTAAATACGAGAGTTTTAATCCATTGGCAATAATTCTTGACTAGCAACCGGAGGAAAGATTAACCAAACATTGTATTGATAATTAGTTTCTATACATGTTCATTTAGCCTCAGCATGCTCACATTCATAGTTCAGACTCACATTAGATATTTGGTTTAGACTTAGCATACAATTAGAAATCAAAATGTCAAACTCTTCTTTGCACTGTTGTCTTCATTTTTAGAGTAAGTATAGTAACACTTAAGTAGTTTGTTACCTTATCCCAGTCCCTGTGGGATCGATACTTGGCTTACTTAAGCCACTTTACTACTTGTTCGACCACGTGCACTTGCGTGTAGTAAATACCCCAGAGCAGACCCGAACAAGTTTTTGGCGCTGTTGCCGGGGACTGGCAATTGGTGATTTTTTCTTAAGTGTAAATTTACTATATTTTTTTTCTTAGTGTTGACAACTTGGTCTTAGCCTGTATTTCGCAGATATAATCTCTGTTGAACACTGGCAAGAGACAAGGAGCTGGTGGACTCATATTTAGAGCCTGAAAGACAATTTCATCGTCAGCAGAGAGAAGCTCTAGAGAAAAAGCTGCAGTTGCTCAGAGAGCAACAACAAAATCCACCAGTAGTAAGGGCAATGCTAGTGCCCGAGGAAATGGCAGCTAGGCCGGTTCGCGAGGTGGCAATCCCACATGCTAACAATTTCACATCTAGCATCCGCAAACTTGAGCCAGGAGGGAGGTTCGAGCTCAAACAAAACATGGTGCAATTGCTGCACACCAGCGGGCAGTTCACAGGTCTCCCTCATGAGGATCCACAGCAGCATCTCCAAAATTTTTTGGAGATAAGTGATACTTACATCCCCGCTGGAGTGTCATCAGATTATGTCAGGCTTACATTGTTCCCATTTTCACTATTGGGAGAAGCCAAGAGGTGGTTGAAAGCTGAGCCACCTAATTCTATTACTACGTGGGATGATCTTGCAAGGTAATTCTTGATACGATTTTTTCCATCCAGTAAAACAGCAAGACTTAGAAGTCAAATTCTAAGTTTCAAATAGAGAGAGGGGGAGAATCTATATTAGGCTTGGGAGAGATTCAAGTCCATGTTGCGGGATTGTCCACATCATCATCAATCCAACGATGTGCTGGTGCACACTTTTATAGAGGGCTTGGAACCCCACACAAAAATCTTGCTAGACTCAGCAGCTGGGGGACAAGCATTAGAGAAAACTTATGAGGAGCTGTATACCTTGTTAAATCGTATTTCGCAGGGAAATCCAGAGTGGAATGCTGATTCGTCAAGAGGAGGAACAAGGAAAGCAGCAGGAGTTCTAGAAGTGGATGGTTTTACAGCTATTGCTGCACAAATAGCTACTTTACAGAATCAACTCAACACCCACTTCAGTAATATGACAATGAACCAGACTCAAGCCCCAGCGAATGTAGTGCAACAAATTTGGTATGAAGTGTGCGGGAGTAGTGAGCACTCAGCTGAGTGTTGTGGAGAAAATCCTAACTCGGTGAACTTTGTGGGAAATGTACAGAGGAACAACCATCAACAGTATGGAAACAACTACAATTCCAACTGGAGGAATCACCCGAATTTCTCTTGGGGTAGTAACAACCATCAAGGGCAAAGTTGGATCAGGGGACGTAGAGGAATCAAGGAGGGCAGCAGAACTATCAAGCACAATATAGACACAACAATGAACCTCCTCCCCCACCATCACCCAACATTGAGGAGATGTTCAAGACAATGATAGCTAACCAAGCTCAATTGCAGGCTGACTATGTGAAATTGGCAGCCGAGGTGAAGAACAACCAGTTAGCTACTAAGGCACTTGAATATCAATTTGGGCAATTTGCTGGAGCCCAAAACACCAGGCCTAGAGGAGGACTTCCGAGCGACACAGATCCCAACCCCAAGCAGGTGAATGCAGCGACCACAAGGAGTGGTTTGCAGCTTAAAGAGGTGGAATCAGAAAGACCACCTCAACAATCGGGAGCAGCAGAAGTTGAGAGGGAGCAAAGTGATGAGAGGGGGAAGAAAAAGGAAGATGAATCAGAAAGACCACCGCCCCCGTTCCCTCAAAGATTAAAGAAACACAAGGAGGAGGCGTGTTTCAAGAAATTCATGGAGGTGCTGAAACAGGTACATATTAACTTACCTCTTGTTGATGTTTTGCAGGGAGTGCCGAAGTATGCAAAGTACATTAAGGACATCGTGGCGAACAAAAGTCGGTTGACTGAGTGTGCTACGGTAGCTCTCACGGAGGAGTGCACTTCCCGAATACAAAACTGATTACCCACAAAGCTCAAAGATCCTGGGAGCTTTACTATACAAATTACAATTGGGCAGAGTATCCGAGCTCGCAGATTATGTGATTTGGGAGCGAGCATTAATTTGATGTCGTCATCGGTATTCAAGAAGTTGGGTCTAGGGAGTCCTAGACCAACAACAGTGATCTTGCAACGAGCGGATCGGTCCTTAGCCAGACCTGATGGCATTGTGGAGGATGTGCTGGTGCAAGTGGGCTCCCTTATCTTCCCGGTAGATTTCGTCGTGCTGGATTTTGAGCCAGACGCGAAAGTCCCATTTATTTTTGGACGTCCCTTCTTGGCGACTGGAAAAGTGCTGATTGATGTAGCTGCAGGGCAGGTAACCATGCGAGCACACGACAAGGTGGAAGTGTTTGATGTATACAAGGCCACCAAGCTCCCGACTGTGTACGAGGAGCTCTCAGTGATCAACGTGATTGATCGAGCTGAGGATGCTCAGATAGTTGAATCACGAGAGTTAATGGGAAAACCACCGGAGCGATGTAAGCACTACTGGGGTGAGGACGGTGGTCGAGAGAAAACGTCCGTTACCCTAGAAGATGACTGAGCTGAATGACGTCGAGCCGCAACGGTAAACCAGGCGCTGCACGGGAGGGAACCCGTGAAATTTTTCTTTGTAAAACGTGAATAGATTTCTTTTTCTTTTTCTTTTTTTATTAGCAACAAAATTGTTAGTTTTTATTTTTATTCTTATTTTTATTTTGAGTGAATCCGATAATTCTAACCAATTTCTTATCGTAAGATGAATTTCAGGTTGAAAGGAGGGTAAACATGCAAGGAATCACAAAGGAAAATTCGAGGTATGAAAAATAATAAAAAGTGGCAAAACAGTGAGCCAGGGCGATGGCTCCGTGTCACGGAGGAGGACCTCCGCGTTACCCTCTGTGACACGTTGAAGGTAATTCTGGAATTTTTACATATTCCAGAACACCTACGCGATGGCTCCGTGTCACGGAGGGCATGCTCCGCGTTACCCTCCGTGACACGTTGAGGTGTATATCGCGACGGGTCACACTGGGTCGCCGGGTGACCTGCGCAAAATTCCCACTTTTTAACCCCGATCCCCCCTCATTTTTCCTCATTTTTCATACTCTCCACGACCAACATCCCAAAAACCCCTTCCCCCTCAACGTGACACGGACTTAGGCCCATAATTTCATCAAGTTTTCGTCATTTCTTCGAATTCAAGGTATGTTCTTCAACTCTATCTCAATTCTTGTCAAATTTTCTTCGATGTTGAACATGTGACATGAGCAAAACTTGCCCTAAGTAGAAATTAAGCTTAAATTCAATTGAATTTTTGTTGATTGATGTTCGGAGTAACGGTGTGATTGCTTGAACTTGATAATTACATAGCTTAATCGAATTTTTGATAAAATCATAGCTAGGGCTTGACTTTGAGTTTGAAATGGAAAAATTGAGTTGAACTAGTGAAATTCATGCTGGGTTGTACATGTTGGGTGAGATGAGTCGATTGTGCTAACTGTAACTATGCTAAAAGACCGACGGGTTTTCGGGTTAAGGAAATATTGGAAATTGCAAGAAATGGGTGAATTGTATAGGATCATGTAGTTAAAAAGTTTCTTTTTTTTCTCCTTGCTAAGTGCTATGGGATAAAATGTTATCGATAGGTAAGGATTGTGGTTAGCTGTACAAAGTCTGAGTAGTACATGGAATATATACCGCTGAATTCTCCCAAGGCACTAAGCATATTTGTTATGCTTTGTTGTTTGTTTGTGTAAATAAGTACAATCTTGCCTTAATGTTGTGATTTTGGCTAAGGACTAAGTGTTGGGTAGCCTAGCTTAACCCAACCTTAGTCGAAGCTAATTTTAATTGGCTTAACACTGAACTTGTCTGTTTGGTTTGACAGGAACAATGGCAAGCAGGCAAGACAAGGGAAAAGGCGCATCAACATCTGGCGCTGGAAGAAAAAGAATCAGACTGGGCACAACGGTCCCAGCAGCACCAGCGGTTCCACGCGGCCAACGCCATCAATACGGAACCAGGTGGGTGACAGAGGAGGGGAAGAAATGGTATGCAAAGCACAAGGAGAGCAAGTACTTCCCTGAGGAACACATAGCAAGGGAACCGTTGGCACAGGAGTTCCCCAGGATTGTCCATAGGATCGAGGCAGCTGGGCTGAACTTCATCTTTGAAGAGCCCAAGGAATGCAACTTGCACTTGATTCGGGAATTCTACGCCAACTGGAACCCGACTCTCAGAAGTCACACCATCAAAATAAGGGGGCAAATAGTCACTTTTAAGCCCCACCACCTCAATGCTATCCTAGGGGTGCGGGACACAGACGCCCATGTGCTTCGACAGCTGAATATTGCTCCACCATATGCGGACATCAGACGCACTTTGTGTGGAACCCGATCAACAGCTCGGTGGAGCAGACATAAGGAGAGGGGCTACCATCAGACCTTGACTTACTCACAGATGAACAGGGAAGCTAGGATATGGCTGAAGATTGTTTGTTCCTGTCTAATCCCGGGGGTGCATATGACGGATGTAACCCGGGATCGTGTATGCTTGGTGTACGCCCTGATGAAAGGGATGGAGATCAATGTGGGGGCGGTGATTATCTCCACCATGAAGAGAGCCCGATTGCATCAAGGGCACAGATACGGATTTGGTGGACTAGTCACCACGTTCCTGAGGGGCCTGGATATTGAGGAAGAGGCCCTTGACTACATCCCGCAGATGGAGCGGCGGGCCTTAGATGTCACTAAAACTAAGGCACCCGACACCACCCACGGGCCAGTTCTTACACTAGCCGAGCAACATGCTCGGGATGATCAGTACATGGCTCGGATGTACGGGATGCAGATGCTCCAGCTGCGAATAGGCGGGAGGCCGGCAACAGAAGAGGAGCTGTGGCAGCTCGAGCTAGACTACCCTTTTGGCGAAAATGCCAGGGCTCTATGCCGAGTGGGGCCAACTTTTGTAGAGCCCACGGATGATGATGTCCCCACAGATGAGGAGACACATCGTGAGGACTCCGATGTGGAGTCCGATGATGACGATGGGAGCGATTCAGACATGGGAGACGAGGCAGCAGCACCTGATGAAGAAGTGGAGTATTTTGATTGATCAAGGAGTTCCGCCACCCATTTTTTTGTGCTATGTTCATTTTTGTGAACTCTGGGGACTGTGTTCGATATAAGTGTGGGGTGGGAGTAGTTAGGTGCTGGTTGTGTTATTGTTTATGTTTCTGTTCTGTTGTTGTGCCTGTGGAAAAATGTTGTGACCCTGTGATTATGATGTTTCTGTTCTGTATTGGAATTAATGTGAAGCTGTTGTGTGCCGCTGAATGTTGCTAGCTGATTTTGTACATATTTTTGTTTTATCGAAATGATCGATATTTTTAAAATTTTTCAATTCTTGGGTTTCTCGGCTTTTGTTTTTGGTTCTTTTACCGAGATTGGACCCATTGAACCGAAGTCTTAGTTAGTGACCGTTCCCTATGATGGATGGATGACGACCGTCTTAAGGGAAATGTAGTCGTTAGGAGTAGATTTTTTTTCCATTTATTTTTCAGTGTTTTCTTTTGTGGGTTGCATCCCAAAACCTGTAGTTACTTTATGATTGTGGAATTCTGGTTGCGTGTTGTACATGATATTTGAAATGCAAAGGTGATTCGTATGAACGCATGCAACTCTGTAAAATGTTGAGATACCTAGGCCATAGAGTCGATTCAGTGTGATTGAGGCTTAATTTTGAATTCTTGTAATTAGCTGATTGAAGAGTCTGTGACTATGTCTTGAATTGAGCATGTGCAATAAGTGTGGGGTGAGGTTTTGTTTATTCCATGCTATTATGAAATGTCTAGAACTTGCCTGGTGTGTGTACGAAGCGAAATGAAGGACGTGTATTGTAGGAAAGGATGTAGGCATTTCTTTGTTTTCAACCAAAAGTTTCTCTTTTTCATTATTGTACCCACCTTGATTGTACACCATAGTTAGCCCGTTGAGCCTTTAGCCTATTATTTTTTTTTCTTGTGTCAAAACTGTGTAAACCGAGCTTAACCCTTTCTTTTCATTAGCCGTAAATTTGATCCAAAACTCTTAAGCGCTTAAGAAGAGGAAATAATTTTCCCAAAGTGTCAAAGAGTGAGAATGGTGAAAAGAAAAGAAAAACAGAGTGATGAAAGGAAAGAAAAGATTGAAGGTGCACTTGTTATAAATAAAATATAATGAAGATGTATGAATACTCTTCGTGATTGAGTCAAGTGTGCTTAATGAGATGGGTCAAAATAAAGACAGACTTCAAGAATGGGAGGATGAAGGAAGAAACCATGCCCATGAGCTTGATGGGATGTATTGAAAAAGCGCTTAAGGATGCTAGTGGCTATTATTGGCTAGCCCAGTATTTACTAGTTCTGTAGCTTACATTACAACCCGTTAAAGTCCTACGTGATCTTACATCATACTTCCTTATATTAGTGGAGTAATACACTAAAGGCAAGCCTATGATTCGTGGCATGATGCATGTGAATTCTTTTGGGAGAGAGAGCGAAATTGTTTCTATATGCCCCTGTATGTAATCGTTTGAGTTGATGTGATTAAAAAGGGGAAAATTCTCTTGTGTTGTGAGGGCACATGCTTTAGGAGAGATTAAATTTCATGTCGGATATCTTGATCAACTGATTTGCAGGAGTTTGCCAATATCGAGAGTCGATTCTTAAGTCTAGGAGGTCTTGATGTATTGAAGGTCATTGCATTGATAGGACCATGCATGTTTTCTTGATGATTTGCTGTATTAAAAAATCGGTATGACCGTAGCCTGAATTGTCGAACCAAAGTAGCCAGGATTGGGTGTAAAGTGCATGAGGTGTAAGATTGTTGTTCGGGGACGAACAAGGATTTAAGTGTGGGGTAAGTGATCTTGGGCAGATTTATATGCCCAAGTGATACTCAAAGGTGTCATTTTAGCCTTGTTTATCTATCAATGCTTATACATTCTCATGTGATTGATAATAAAATGTGAATTTATACTAACCAACATGATTAGCGTTGTTTTGCAGGTGAAATATAATTTTGGGAAGCTAAAATGCGTGTTGGGAGAGATTGGGGTTGGACTCGGAGGTTAGCAAGGGGAAAAGAATTTGAAGGCACAAATTAAAGGGGCTCCGCGATGGAGCCGTGTCACGCTGCCATCGCGGATGCCTTCTGCCTGGATAGGGATTTTTTGCCAAAATCCAGTGAGGGTGCGCGTTGGGGCCGTGGCACGTTGGCCTAGCCCCGCATTGCACGTCGTGCCACGTTGGACCTTATTACCTGGACAGTCAATTTCCAGTAAGGGTCTGCGTCAGTGGCGTGTCACGGAGGCAGTGCTCCGCGATGCACTCCGTGACACGTTGCTTGTTATTCCGGGAAAAATTTCCACTCATATAAATAGAACACTTAGGTTCATTTTTAATTATTCTGACTTGGTGGAGCAAGAACGTGGCTTACGGGCAGTTGAGGGGACGAAATTGTCAGGGTTTTTCTCTATCTCCTTCTTCTTTAATTCAATTGCTTGTATGTTTAACACTCATTTAACGATGTTTAATCCACAAATGAGTGGCTAATTCCTCTTCTTGCTGAGGTTAAGGACAATTGTATTGAAATGTAGTTATTGATCATTTGGGTTTTTCATCTTTTCTTCCATGGTTGTTCTATTGATTCTTGTTCTTACTGCATTGATGTGTGGCCAACGTTAATGTATATCTAAAAAGTCTGGTTTCACTCGAGAGAGCAAGAAATTGGAAAGTTGTGAATCAATAGGATACGATTTTTTCTTAGTTTGGGAAAATTGAGAATTGATTTACCTTCAGGATAGAAATATACCTGAAAGTCGTATTAGTCAATTAAGGAATCGGTTTTTTATGGCTAGAACATGAATTTCGTTTAATCACAGAAATGTAGGTGGACGGTTCATGATTCTTAAGTTGGGTTAAATACGAGAGTTTTAATCCATGGGGAATAATTCTTGACTAGCAACCGGAGGAAAGATTAACCAAACATTGTATCGATAATTAGTTTCTATACATGTTCATTTAGCCTCAGCATGCTCACATTCATAGTTCAGACTCACATTAGATATTTGTTTTAGACTTAGCATACAATTAGATATCAAAATAGCAAACTCTTCTTTGCACTGTTGTCTTCATTTTTAGAGTAAGTATAGTAACACTTAAGTAGTTTGTTACCTTATCCCAGTCCCTGTGGAATCGATACTTGGCTTACTTAAGCCACTTTACTACTTGTTCGACCACGTGCACTTGCGTGTAGTAAATACCCCAGAGCAGACCCGAACAAGTTTTTCATCGAACAACATAAAACATGAAAGAAGGGAACATTTCCTAAATGTTTAGTAGCCTCTGTCATAAGTGTGACGCGCTTCAAACCCATGAGAAAGACTCTACCTAACACGGCTTCCAGACTCCCTAGGACACATCTAAACATATGGCTCTGATACCAAGTTTGTCACAACCTGAACGTACACCCGGATTATAAACACGAGACAAGGGACCCCGAGAGACCCCAAGTCGACCCATGGCACATGCATACAACTAATCTTATTTAAATAAGCGGAATGATAATCATAAAATATAGAGAAAACGTAATTCTAACATAACATCAGGAAATCCTGGGCGTATACACGGCGGAGCACCACATAGTGGTTTGAAAGCCTCTAATACATAAGATGGGTTGATGGGACAACATACCCAACTAACCAGACCGAAACTAAACATGAACAACATGAAAGTCAATCAAATGGTCCTCGGAACATGAGGACTCACCAATAAGCTAAAAACGTAGGCTGAGATGGACTAAGGATGAGGATGAGCCTAGGATCCAAACCCTGTATCATGAAACGATACAACATAAAATGTATGCATTCAGTACGTGGAATGTACCAAGAATGCAAGGTAAGTAAATCAGACATTTTAAAAGTAAAACAAAACTCATAAGTTACATAAGAGAAGTACATCATGCATAAATCATAAGCTTTGTAAGAAAACATAAGGCTCAAGGCTTTCAAATCATTCGTAAAGCGTTCATAGACATAATTGTAAATAAACTTGTCAAACATAACTTGAGCCAATTACATAAATATAACAATGTATAAAACATGTGGAACAATGGGAGGACTCATCATAATCGACACCATCATGGTAGAGTCTTTCATGATGCCCCACTGTCTCGCTCAAGTGGGCAGAGCCAACCCTGGCTTTCCAGGAGAGGGTCGTGCATAAGGCGTGATATTACATTTTAGGGGATAATTATCAATATAATGTATCATTAAAAACCCATGGTGACACGTGGTTATGAGACACCGTCGTAGTCCTTTGGACGCGGGGATGCTTGATGCTAGACATGGCTTCCAAAAACATGCATATAGGCTTATACATAAATCAATAACATCATTCATTAAGATTCATTGTCTAAAATATAACATTTATCATCATTGATCCCCTTTAAATGTGCTTAGCCAAGAATCGAAGCCCTTTTCATCGGCCAACATCATAAATCGATAAATTATGTAATTCGTTTCATAAATCGTAATTCATTCTTCAACATGTGGGTATTGCCCAATACTTCATCATATTCAATTCTTTCAAAACATGCTCATAAATGTGGGTAGCTTGAAAATCATGCTTTTCTACCATCAATAAACTCAAATTATGTAGTAGTCATCATAAATCATAACTTCCATGAACTTTCCTCAAATGAGAATTTTTAGATTCAAAAGATTGAAACATGATTTGAAGAAAATAATAATAAAACCTGCCCATCACTCATAATTTTATAATTAAAACTTGATCAAATTAGACCCATAAAGAGAAATCACATTTTCATGCATTTGAGTAAAACCCATAGACTTGGATAGGAGGATTAATAACTTAAATCGAAATTGGGCATGGGTAAGGAAGAATTCCACCCACTTTAAAACCCTACATACCTAGGAATGGATGGACTTAAAGTTCCTTGAACACCCATAAACAAATTGATGAAAATTTGGGGAAGAAGGACTTGAATCTCCCAAAATCTCTCTAGGCTTTTGCATGAGAATGGGCATGAATAAAGGGCTTAACCCATCTTATCTAACTCAGAAACATATCCAAAATGACATAGTTTAGGCCTTAGAGACTTAAGAAATTATGAAAACACGCTTATTAAAACGCAGGAAATTTCTAATCGCCAGCCCCTATGAGGGACCTACGGGTCGTTGCCATAGGGAATGACTCGTGTCCATGGTACGCTGAGTCCACTGCCCAAGCATCCCAGGGAACCCCGTGGGTGACTTCACGAGTTGTGACGACAGACCACGACTCATGGTCACCTACCGTGGCCTGCACTGCCCATCCTGACTTGACAAAACATCCAAGGTAGACCATGGGTGACCTCAAGAGTCATAAGGTCTGACCATGCCTTCTGGTCAGGCTCGTGGCCTCCTCACTCAGGCCTTGCCAAACCATGCTGACCATGAGTTACCTCACGACCAACCTCACGGGTCGTTTTGTGACCTGGTGCGAATTTTTAGTTTTTCTCCATTTTTACTTCTGGGTTTGATCATTGGGTTCCTGGGGTATAACAACTATAGATTACTTATGCAGCTACGACTCTGTGTCGCTTACGGAGCTAGTGAATCGCTTATAGATGTATATATTGTTAGAAGGGACTAAAGTGAAGCCTACGAGGCCATATTGAAGTCTGTTCACTTATGGACTTCTTCTACTCTGTAGTGACATTACAGACCCTTCGTAGAGCCTCATGTGCTCGGGGTGCATCCACTGGAGCAAAAAGGCCCAAACTTAGCTATAGGAGCTCAGAAGGCTTCGGTATAGTCTCAAGAGACCAAGTATGTTTAGTTACAGTTACTTGTAGGGCCTTACAGATACCAATAGGCGTATATAGATTGATTAGCGCCTGCTAGGGCTTATAGGGGCCCAGGTAGGTTATCTCTGTGTTGATTGTACCTTCCAGGCTTATGGGGGCTAGGTTAGATTCTTGTTTGCACATATACTTGCTAGATATAGCCTATGAGTTTTTAATAATACAACTTATGGTCTTATTTGTATAATTATCTACTATATGCAAGCCATGGTTATAAAAGCATACAGGTTAACTTCTACCCTTATTGCCGATTACTTTCAGTTCTTTATCAGCTTCTATTCAGCTTTATTTACTACCTTACATATATGGTAAATATTCTACTGATGCCCAACTATGGGGCTCTGCATACTTACCTGCAGGTTTAGACAGAAAGGTTTCAAGACCTTCGTTAGCAGCTATTTGGAGTTAGTAGATTGGTCAGCTCCTTTCATTTGGAGTTGCCACGTAGTGGGAGTTTGCTCTTTTGTTGTATAGTTTTGGGTAGGTTGGGCCTTGTCCCGACAAATATTCCACTTTTAGAGGCTTGCAGATTACAGTTTCATTTAATTGGTTATTGTTGGTTGTGTGGGGCCTATGTATCTATATTTTGCGTGTTGGCCGTGTGAAGCGTAGTTTAGCTAGTTGGTTGGCAGCCTTATCGGCTATAGTATGAATATGATGCCTTTGTCCTTCTTTTATAACTAGACAACATGGTGGTCTTATCGCCCCATATAGAATCCCCTGTATTGTTATGTTGTTGGGTTAGCTATTTTCTTTTATAGGTTTACTGCTTGGCCTTGTTGGCCTGAGGCTATATTTATAGTCCAGATATAGTAGTTTGTTTTCTTGATTTGAGTTGTTGGAAAGCACCAGAGGTACATGTGCCTAGTCAGGTCAGCCTAGGTCCCAATGTGGCATTAGGTGCCAGTCATGCTTCCCAAGGTGGGATGTGACAACAGCGTAGCCCTCTGACCCTCCAGTAAGGCTAATACTGATGCAGATGTCAATCTATTTTTTAGCTCCTGGAAACTCTACTCACAAGCCTTGGTCTAGTGGAATTTAACCGCTTTCTAAGTCAATCTTGTTAATGGTGCTGCTAAGGCGGAGAGTCCTTCCATGAACCCTCTGTAATACCTCACTAACCCCAAGAAACTATGAACCTCAATTGGAGTCGTGGGTCTAGACCGTGTCTTTACTGCCTTGATTTTCTGCGAGTCAACCTAGATATCTGTATCTGACACAATATGATCAAAGAAAGCTACAGAATTTAACTAGAACTCACATTTCGAGAACTTTGCGTATAACTGGTGGTCTCTGAGGACCTGGAGTATTGTTCCTAAATGATCTCTATGTTTGGCTTCTGAGCTTGAATATACCAGAATATCATCAATAAAAACTACTACAAATAGATCTAAATATGTCTTGAAGATGTTGTTCATTAAACCCATAAATACTCCTGGAGCGTTCGTCAATCCAAAGGACATGACCAAGAATTCAAAATGACCATACTTGTCCTGAAAGCTGTCTTTGGAATATCTTTCTCCCAGACTCGCACCTGATGATACCTAGACCTTAAGTTGATTTTGGAGAAATATTTTTCCCTTGCAGCTGATCAAATAAATCATCTATCCTTGGAAGGGGATATTTATTCTTAATAGTAACTTTATTCAACTACCGATAATCTATACACATTCATAGGGAGCCATCCTTCTTTCTTACAAACAAAACCGGTGCACCCCACAGTGAAGCACTAGGCCTGATAAAGACCTTATCTAACAAGTCTTTCAACTGTTCTTTCAGTTCCTTCAGCTTGGCAGGAGCCATTCGGTACGGAGGGATGGATATAGGTTGCGTATCTGGTGGCAGGTTGATAGAGAAATTGATCTCACGCTCTAGGGGAATACCAGGAAGCTCATCTGGGAATACATCCAGAAATTCATTGAACACAGGAATGGATAGAAGAGTCGGGGGTTCTGCCTGCATATCCCGAACCCTAATAATATGGTAGATACAACCCTTTTCTATTAACTTCCTCGCCCGAAGATAGTATATAAACCTACCTTTTGTATAGCTACATTGCCTTTCCATTCTCGCACTATCTCCCCTAGAAAATGAAATCAGACAGTCTTGGTCCAGCACTCCATATTGGCATAATATGGTGCTAGCCAATCCATGCCCATAATTACATCAACGTCAATCATTTCTAGCTCCATTAAATCTGCTAAAATCTGGTGACCCACAACCTCTACTATACAACCCCGATAAATCCTCTTAGCAATAATAGAGTCACCCACGAGTGTGGATACAGAAAATGGTTGCTAAAGCAATTCTGGTGTTATACCAAATTTTTGTGCCACTAACGGAGTAACATAAGACAGGGTAGAATTTGGATCTATCAAAACATAAACTGGGTAAGAGCAAACATTCAACATACCTATCACCAAATCTGGTAATGACTCGGACTCCTGTCGTTCTAGTAAGGTTTAAGTGCGATACGGACCACCACCAGAACTGGATGCCACTGATCTACCTCTACCTTTGCCTGCTAGAGCTGAGGGCCTATGCCTTGTCGAAGGTACTGGGTCATGTGATCCTACTGAGGACCTATTCTACTGGTCTCGATCACCCTAATCTCTGGTCAGATAATCCCTCATCATATGAACCTCTTGCACAAGAATAGCGAGCAGTAGAGCCGTATCTACACCTCCCAAAATGCTGTTGACTGCAAATCCTACAACGCGTGTAATAGGCCTACTCTGATCCGAACCTCTCTGCTGCTTCGAGCCTGATGCTCGTGAACTCTCGCTGGGACCTAACTATCCACAATGATCTGCCCTACTGCCTTGCTAGGGAGGCAAAGGGCTAGGTGGTCTACCTGGTAACCGAGGTCTAGGCCCCCCATGAAACTCAGCCTGCAAATCACTGGGTCTAGCCTTTCGGTGCTGCTCCTAACTTACCCTCTCAGCCTCATACTGGCGCTGCCCGATTCCCTTTATATTCTGAGCAAAATCCTGAATGCATGAAATATCCATGTCCTCATGCAAGATAGCTGTAATATAGGCCTCTACATATTATGTAGAAAGCCCTATGATAAACCGGTGTACCCTAGCCGGTATAGTATCAAGAAAAGCTGGTGCATACCTTGCCAAGGAGTCAAATCTCAATGCTTACTCTCGAACGCTCATTTTGCCCTATTCCATACGTAAAAATTGATCCACCCAGGCATGTTGGATCTCTCGAGGTAGATAATGATCTAGGAAGGCCTCCAAAAAATCGGCAATGTAGGTGGGGTTACATCTCTGCCTCTGGACCTTTTCCAACTCTCATACCAAAAAAATGGCTACATCTCGTAGATGAAACACTGTCAACTCAACCGACTCTATGGAAAAGGCATGCATTACCCTGAATATTTTCTGCAACTGGTCTAAGAAGTCCTGAGGATCCTCTTTGCGATCTATCCTGATAAACTGCAAAGGACTCAAAGCAAGAAACTCACAGACTCTCAAACTTTTAGGTCCTTCTGTAGATTCAATGACAAATGGGTGCCACTGGTTGGCGCTGAGCGGCCATCATCTAAGCCAACATGTAAACTGCGCTGCTAACCTCCTAATCTGATGGTATAGTAATGACCGGGGGTGGTACTAATATATCTGTTGCCTTGAGGGGCTCCTGATGTGGCAGAGAATTCTAGGTAGATCGAGGTAATGTCTCCCTCTCGCCCTCAGGTTGGGCTAGCTCTAATAGTGGGACTCTGCTAGTGCCTTCTCCTTCAGCGGTATCCAACTCCTGACTAGTCATATTGTGTCGTGCGTAAAATATTTTCTCTGTCAATAAGAATAATAATGTAAGCTTAGGAACTCAACCCTATACAAACATAACTATATAGCACGATTGGAGAAGGAAAAAGGGTAACCACGCTACCATGCCTCATAGCCCCCTGCCTATAGAATGTGGTGCATAGGACACCTATAGATAAGACTCTACTATACATGGCTTGCAGACTCCCTAGGATACGATATTGCTTTGATACCAAGTTTGTCATGCCCCACCTTGGGAGGCATGACTGGCACCTAGTGCCACACTAGATCCTAGGCTAACCTAGCTAGGCATATGCACCTCTGGTGCCTTCTAGAAACTTAAAATCAAGAAAACGAACAACTATATCTTGGCTATAAACACAGCCTCAAGCCGGCAAGGCCACACAACAAACCTGTAAAGAAATAGCTAACCCAACAGTCATAATAATAAAAGGATCCTATGCGGCCCGACAAGACCACCGTGCTGTCTAAGTCATAACAAAAGGAAAACAGATAGTCATATATAAACTATAGCCGACAAGGCTGCTAGCTGATGGATAAACTAGGCCCCACATGGCCAACACACAATACATAACATACATAGGCTCCACACGGCCAACAACAATCAACAACTAAGAACTGTAGTCCGCAAGCCTCTAAGAGTGGAATTGTGGTCAGGATAGGGCCTCAACCTACCCAAAAGCTGTACAACAAAACGAGCAAACCTTTCTAACTGACAACTCCGAATAAAAGGAGCTGACTGATCTACTAACCCTAGAAGACTGCTAAGGAGGTCCTAAAACACGTCTGTCTGTACCTGCAGGTAAGTATGTAATGCCCCATAGACGAGCATCAGTATAATATGTACCCTAGTAATAAAGGCTGGATAAAACTTATAAAAGAACTGAAAGTAATCAATAAGAAGGATAAGAGTTCAACCTGAATAGCGTCACAATCTGAAATGTAACTAGAAAGTAAATATACAAACAAGAACCTAACAGGCTCCCATAAGCCTGGAAGGTACAATCAACACAGAATAACCTACTTGGGCCCCCATAAGCCCTGGCAAGCGATAAATAGTCTATATACCCCTATCGGTACCCCTAAGACTCCATAAGTGACTGCAACTGTGTCTGAGGCATACCCGACCCTCGTGAGGGTCAATAATGTCATCTTGAGCATAGAAGGAGTTCATAAAAGACTCCAATGTGGCCCCAAAGGCTTTACTTTAGTCCCTTCAGAAACTTAATAGCTCTATAATAAATTCAGTAGCTCATAAGCAATACAATAGCTCCAAAAGCAATCTTATAGTTTTGTGAATGATAGCAACATCGTGGCTCCGTAAGCAATCTATAGCTCCGAAGGAAATCTTATATTTCTATGAATGATAACAGCATCGTGGTTTCGTAAGCAATCTATAACTCCGTAAGAATTAGCAGTTTCATAGCTCTATAAGTAGGATATAGCTCTGTAAGCAGTTTGTACGATTAACAGTCCCACAGCTAGTAACAATGAGAGGTCGTACGAAATATGATGAACCCCTACCAGGGATGCTACGCCGCAATCTCAAATCTATTTGCAAAGACTAACTATAACATTCGTATTCTCAAGTTACTACAGAAGTACAAGTCGTATTAATGTTACGACGAGAATAACTTTCCAAAAGGATTACCTTAACATTCCTTAATCATTGATTTCTATTCACCTAACCAATTCCAACTTGAAGCCAGTAATTCCACCAAATTGCATCCCTTATTCTGAGATAATAAGGCTATTCAATACTAGGAATCAACAAATAACAATAACCTTTTAAGCATAGCAACTACTGTTCAAACTCTATTCAACTAAACCGACAACTTACGAATTCTCGAGAGTTTAGAAGGTAGAAATGCTTACCTAGCACTTGTAGCCACTTAGGACTCAATTAGAAGTAATTTCTACAACTTTTACTCTGTGGGGTTTTGATACTCCAAGCGAGATTTCAATAAATAAATTCGTAGGAATGTTCCCTGTAGGCCTGGAACTCGTTATTCAAGATGAATTTGCATTTGAACAGAGTTTAATGACGTAATTTTGCCAAAAACTGATGAACAATTTAGAGAAAACATTGTAGGGTGAAGGGTATGATTTTGGGAAATGCTTAATGACTTAAAAATTTAACTTACAACCAATATATAGGGCGGTGGACAAGTGGGTGCTGCGCGCCGCCCATGGCGCCGGGTAGGCAGCATGATGTGGCACCCTATGTTCCTAGTCTCCAACCCCAGCCTCCTGCTCACTCGGAATTGTGCTTGTATACTCATCCCTGAGCCCCTATTCCATATGCGTCGTACCCCAAAACATACGTACGTACGCATCAGTTAAACGATAGAGACTTATGGGGTGTAATACTTAACTCAGCTAATCTCAAGAATCCAAAATTAAGCTTTAAGCATTCAAAGACATATTCAAGAGCCTAGGTGTGTTAGACAAAGTCACATACTATGCTCAAGATCCTTCACAATTAAAAACACTTGCATCTTACAATTATATGCATCACTTAACAAGAACATCAAGCGGTCAATCAGCTAAGGGTTCAAACGTAAAACCTACTGACTAATTTTCCCTCAAGACGATCATCATCCATCCATCATGGGAAAAGTCCCTTACTATGATTAAAACAACTATTTATAGAAAAAGAACAATTTTATTCTCGGTTCAAGGTGCCCTTTTTTGGAAAAGAACCGAAAAGAAAAACTAAAGGGTGGGTAAAATGTGCCCAACTCAAACTTTTTCTTCACATAGTATTATACCAAGCACCAAATTCACCCGAAACCCACAACAAAAAAATCTTAAATTACCCCTAACCCCACACTTAAAATATGCTATGTCCCCAAAGCATCAATTAAAATTAAAACAAAGGCGAGAGATACTTCCTGAGGCCTCTAGGCCTAGCTAGCAACATGTTTTCATCAACTTTAGAACACGTGGGTCACTGAACGCACACTCATCTTTTGTCCATGCTCCTTAACTTCTGCTTCGCAGGTTACTCATACTTCCCCTCAATCTGTTCTTACTGACTAAAACAAAAACAAAAAGTGAACTTAAACAAAGTAAAAAAATGAAAAGAAATTGTACCTGTGGTACTCTTGGGTTGCCTTCCTAGAAGGGCCTGATTTTACATTGCGGCATGACATGAACTATCCTTTTCAGGATATCCTCAAACAAGTATTCCCTTTCGGGAACCATCTCCTCTTCTCTTTGAACTTAGAGAGAATAACCTCCATAATATCCCTCTTTCTTCCATCACTTTCTTCATCTTCTTTTTCCTATTAGACTCGGGCTTAATTATCATGATGACCTGCAACAGTGGACCCATGGAATCCACCACCCCACACTTGGCATCTGTCATAACACTGATCTTGCAAAAATCTCTGTAATGTGTGGGTGGGTTGATCTCCTGATATACCTAAAGATCTCCTCCTCATCATTTATCCTTATTTTGAGGGTGCCAGCTCTTACATTAATTATAGCTCCTTCAGTAGCCAAAAATGGCCATCCCAGGATGAGGGGTACCTTGTCATCAACATTAAAATCTAAAATTATGAAATCAACAGGTATGATAAATTTACCTACTTTAATGAGAAGGTCCTCAATAATTCCCTTCGGTGCCATTGTTGATTTGTCCGCCAACTGCAACATCACTCTTGTGGGCCTTGGTTTCCCTAAACCAAGTGTATTGAATAGAGATAGGGGTATCAAATTCACTATTGCCCCTAAATCACACAAGGCCCTCATCATGCCTGCTTCACCTATTTGTACGAGAAGGGTGAAACTCCCTGGGTCTTTGAGCTTTTTAGGTATTTTGCACTTTACCCTGAAACTGCACTCCTCAATAAGTGCCACAATCTGGATATCCACCAGCCTCACTTTGTTAGCCACCATGTCCTTTAAGTACTTGGCGTACTTAGGCATACCCTGCAAAACATCAAGTAAGGGCAAAGTTATGTGAATTTCTTTGAAGATATCAAAGAACTTCTTAAAACAAACTTCCTCCTTGCTCTTTTTAAGCCTTTGTAGGAATGGTGGTGGTGGTTTATGTACTGGATGCAATGATGATTGTGCATTTTATGCTGCAGAACTCTGATTATATCCTCTCTCAACTGATGGACCCAGTCTAACTAGCTCTGCTTGCACCTCATTTGTCTTCTACTTCTGTTGTGCGTTCGCCAAATGCTTGCCACTCCTCAGATTTATGGCCATGACCTGCCTCAGGTTTGTGTCAGTGTCACTGGGTAAACCCCCTTAAGGTCTATTATGCTGAGCAGCTGCCAACTGACCCAATTTCTTCTCCAAGTTCCGGGTTGCCAGCTGCTTATATTTTAAGTATTAAGCCATCTTGGCCTAATTAGCTACCATTTGGGCCTGATTTTCCATTATCTTTTTCAACATCACTTTGATGTTGCTAGAATGACCACTATTCTGCCTATTCTACCTCTGGTACTGCTGTTGTCACGACATGAATGTATACCTGGGTCCTAGACACGGGAAAAAGAGCCCCGAGAGACCCCAAGTTGACCCATGGCATGAGAATATATCTAATTCAATCACATAAGTGGAAGACTGAACATAAGGCATCTAGGAAACATGGCATAACATAATATATCAAAACATCCGAAACACTAAGATATACAAGCTGAGTATTGAACATTTTTCTGAAAGCCTCTAATACGTATGATGGGTTGATAGGACAACACCCCCAACTAACCTGAACAAGTACTGAAATAGAAAGTATCAAAATGAATATCAAATAGCCCTTGGATCATGAGAACTCACCAACTGTGCTGAAAGCAACACTGAGACAATCTGTGGGTGAGGGTGAGCCTGAGAGCTGGGGCCTGTATCATGAAATGATACAACATAAAAAGTATGTGGTCAGTACGTAGAATGTACCGAGTATGAAAGGTAAGTAAACGAAAATTTAAAATATATAAAACTCATAAATGATCATAAGAGTAGGACATCATGCTCATATCATAAACATCGTAATATAACATAAGGCCCAAGGTTTTCAAAACATTCGTAATGCTAACATAATCATAATCATAAAGAAGAGCTTCACTTAACATGACTTGAGCCAAAATACATAATCATAACATGCATAAATCACGAGGAACAGTGGGAGATTCTCTTAACCAACATACCCCATATGAGCACACATGAAGCCCGACTTATAACCCTAGTTGGGAGGGTGTCCGTACCTTGCCAAGGGTAGGACCATGAAAGTATGATATCACCATGAAGAAAGGGCCATTGGGCCGGGGACAGTCATGAAAGGGTCCCAGCATACCTACGATGGCACGTAGTTCATGATATCTGGGGCTTAACCCGAGCCCGAATCTACTCGGTGTTCGATACTACTCCCAAAACTTATATAATGCTCATAGTATAACATGCATAAATTTATGGGCTAGTTAAATCATGATAATCATAAACATGCTTGTATATACATGAACTTTCCATGAGATAAGGCCAGTGAGTCGGCCAAAACATAATTCATGATTCATAAGGTTCATACACACTTGTAAATCATGCATATAGCTTGAAATTCATAAAATGGGTAATATCATAAATCCATAATTTGAATCATAATTCATGCTAGACTTGCAAATATCATCAATTGAAATAGTGGATAATAAATCGATTTATCATGGGTCATGCATAATTAGGCTTAGTTTCATAGAAATCGAAATCGATAAAATTATAAATGATTTAGATAATAAAAACTGATCAAAACCCATAGATTATGATGAGATTTTGAAATCACAAAACCCATTATCAAATCATTAGACTTTTTATAAAAATCATCTTCAAAACCCCATGAGTTTTTAATAAAATTTTCATAAAAATCATAGAGGATGGGCATGGGTGTGGAAGAAATCACCCATTGATAGCCTTACTTACCTAGGAATAACTAATTCTAAACTTCCCTTGAATGCCCAAGAAGGAAATTGGAAGAATTGAAGAGAAAAGCCTTGAATCACCTTTGATTATCTCTCTATGTTCTTGCATGCATGAATGAGGACTTAGAATAAATTATCCCCCTAAAAACCCACCTTTCATAAGCAAAACTGACATAGCTAAGGGTCTTAACATGAAAAAGTTGAAAAGCCCTTAATGAATCTGCACTGAAAATTGTCCAGGTTGGACCAATGGACGTAACGAACGGGTCGTTAGAACCAACGACGACCCGTTCTGTTGCTTTCCATTTGCACTGCATGGGACTTGTCTCCAGATTTGAACGACGGATGGATAGGACGAATCGTCCTCTGAGACAACTGGTCGTTACATCGATTATTGTTCCCCTTTCACAAAAGCTGAACTTTCTTACCACGAGCCTCACCATGACTCATTGTTTCCTCCAATGAGTTGTGGTCACAATCCCTCATATACACTGGAATTTCTTGCACCCAAACAATAACTGGTAACAACGAGTCATTGGAAGACCCATTGTAGGCCACCTGTTGAACCCAGCATCCTCCAACGCCTACTGATAAAGGCTCATTGTTCCCAACAATGAGTCATTGTGTCGTCCGTTGTCTCCACTGCTACCCAGCCTTCCCTAACCAACAACTGAAAAAACGACCTATGGTTTGATACCACGAGTCGTTCCATGTCCCGTTCTGTGAAATTTTTTTGCATTTCAGTAGTTTTCAACTTTTAGCTCCTAGGTCTATTCTCAAGCACTTTCGGGGTATTACAGTTGCTGCTAAGGCTGCTGGTAGGTTTTACTAGGATTACCACCCCAAGAGAAATTTGGGTGATTCTGCCAGTTCTTGTTGAAGGTATTTCCATAGTTCTTATTGCCTCTTAGAACATAACCTACAAAATTTACCGATTTTGGATTGTCCCCATATGAATCTGTACCATGGCCGCAGTTTCCACATATCTCACACTAGCTAGGAGCTAGTTGAATTGCATTAATCTATGCCTGCGGCTGTGTCATACTCAATTTGCTGAACTAATTCATCATTTGGTACTGGACCGAAGCCAATTGAGCTACCAATGCATTGACAATGTCGACCTCACTAAGCCCTACTGCTCTTTTACTTGTCTCTCTGGATGACTCACTATGCCGCTTGGACTGCTTTGTGAAATCCTATTCTGCAGGGTGTATAACTCGTCATAAGTCTTCTCAAGTACTTGCCCACCCGATGCGGAGTCTAGCAACATTTTAGTGTGTGGGTATAGACTTTCAACAAAAGTATGGGCTAACACTTTATCAGACTGCTGATGATGAGGGCAGTCTCTCAACAACAACTTGAACCTCTCCCAGGCCAAGTATAGATTTTCCTCCGGTCTCTACTTGAAACTAGGTATCTCGCTTCTGAGCTTTGGAGTATTGTTGGAGGGAAAGAATTTGATAAGGAACTTCCTTGCTAGGTCATCCTATGATGTGATGGAATTTTCTGGCTTCTACCTTCAACCACCTCCTAGCCTCTCCCAAAAGTGAAAATGGGAAGAGGGTAATTTTGACATAATCAGTTGACACTCCGGTGGGGACGAAAGTGTCACTGATTTTTAGAACATTCTGTAGGTGCTGCTGTGGGTCTTCATGTGTCATTTAAGTGAATTGACCGCTCGAGTGCAACATCTACACCATATTCTATTTCAGCTCAAAATTGCCTCCAGGTTGTGGTTTGCATATGCTGGAGGTCACATTTGTCGTGAGTGGGATTGCAACTTCGCAAACTAGTCTGGCTGCCATTTTATCCAACAACAATTCTTCCTGCTCAACTGGTGGATGCTGTCGTTCAAGAATTTCTCTTTGTAACAATTGCAATTTTTGCTCAAGAGCCTCTCTCCATAGCGAATGTAACTGTCATTCAGGCTCTAGCAATGGATCTACCAATTCTCTATTTCTTGCCAGCTTACAACAAGAACAACCTGTTACCTGAAATGAAACAGAATAATAGCAAGATTTTCAACACTTAAGAAAATTAAGAATTACAAAAAACTAAAAGCTCACCAAAATTTGCCAATCCCGGCAATGACATCAAATATTTGATGCGCTTTGGCGCACGCGGTCGTACAAGTAGTAAAGTGACTCTGAAGAGCCGGATGTCGAATCCATAGGGACTGAACTATTTTAGCGAATAATTAATTTCAAGTGTTAAATTAAATTCCATAGGTGTTGGTTTTTTCAAGATTTGAAATGTGTTGCTAAAACTAAGTGGTGATCACAACTAATTTGGAAAAACAAGAATAAGAAGCATCCAGGGCTAAGGCCTAACAATAATGCAATGCTACATTCATCAAGGTTCAAGTATGAAATTTCATTTGTTTTCTCACAGAGTTAATTTCAATGTTCATGGTCTTTCGAGCCTCTAAATACAACAAACTAGTCTCACACCGACATCGTTGAGTAGAAATATGACGTCCTAATTTGTGAGCAGTTAACAATGTGGAGTGGTTTACGGGGTTTATGCCTTTGGTTATGGACTCTCTTACCTATAACCATTTAACCTAGAATTAACTTCACAACTACCTCTATGAGTGGTGATGTGACAATTTAATCCTAAGTTTCTAGCTATCTTCCCATTTTATTAACCAAGCAAGGCGGATTAGATATATTTCTATCCTAACTTCAAATCAAGTCTTAATGACTTTGAACTTGCTCCCTGCATTCTTAGTTATAACCTAGGGATACTCTTTTGAGATTTTGCCTAATCTTAATGAGCGTATTTTAATGGTGATCAAGCATTAAAATGATAATTAAACAAGAATGCAAGACAAACAACAAACAAAACTTGAACGAACAATAAATTCACGTAATTACAATCATGTCATGTGGCCTCAACCCTAGAAGAAGGGTGTTGTCCACTCATGTTCATACAATAGTTCAAAAACATAATTGAATTCAAGTACTTGCAAGAATGATTGAAAGCGAAGCAAATAAATTGAACGCTAGGTGATTTCCTCTCGTTCTCCCTTCCTCCTTCGTGTCTTCCAGAAAATAATACGTGATAAATGAAAATAGGAGCTAAGTTTTAATTTGTATTAAATTTGGATTTTGCAAAATTTGGCCGAGGATGGACCAGCTCCGCGCCATGCTGCCCATCGCGGAAAATACTTAGCGTGCGGACTGGTTGCGATAGCTCACTGGAATGGGCATCTTGACATGTCTTGGCATTGAACTGGTGCGCATTGCCCAATGTGGCAGGTCACTGGTCACTTAGGAAGTAGGGCGTGGTATGGCGCCATCGCGCGCTGCTGCTGCTGGTACTTCCCTCGCGCGTGCGCATGGCACTAGCATGACATAGTGCTTGGCGCTACCATCTGCCGACGTGGCATGCTGGACGACACAAAATTGAGGCTTCCTTGCCTTCTTCATACAACTTCTTTGCGCTGTTGTTCCAACTTTCTTCTTTTGCATTAACTATCATATTTAGTCCCTCCTAAGCATATTACACCTATAAAGCAAAGAATAATCATGTTGGTTAGTTCGACACCCATTTGTACACAAACACATGAGAATGTAATAAACTTAATCAACAAACATGACTGAAAATATGGTATAACATAGCACTTGGGTACATAAATATTCCCAAGATTATCCACCCGAGCACACAAACTACTGAACTTGTTAACCACCAGTTTTATAGTCATTTTAATAGCCTGCTAGATTATTGGAGGTATAGCTTTTGCTGACCTTTCTAGTTGAGCCTTATAAGCACTAGCCATTTGTGCTACCTTGAGAAGACCACTCTTTGGTGGAGAGACAGGTGTAGCGGCCATATGCGAAACAAAAGCCTCATCCAATGACATAGTGGCCAGAGGAGCACTTGATTCTGAAGTTAACTTGGGTCACTTTGAAACTAGATTCTCCTTATCTATTTTAGTGGCAAAAATGATCGCTCCCTCTTCTCTCTTTGTCTTTTCTAATGGTCGATATAGAGGGCAATTGGATCGTATGAACAACAAACTAATGAGGATCAGATATAGCACAGAGGTGGCTTGTTGTCTAGCCTTCCTCTTAAATTGTTCTACAATGATTTCCCCCACATTGATATGTCTGTGATCCATGATACATGCTACAAGGATAGCCACCTCAATGGGAACATGCGTTGTGTTTTTGGAAGGAATAATGCAGGCATACACCATTTCAAGCCACATTCGAGCTTCAAACTTAAGATCATGGCGATGAATCTCGCCTTTCAAAATGGATAACTTTGGCTACCCTTTAGCAATAATACTTGCCACCCATGCAAATTGATTATCTTTGTCTACCAGCCTCCTTGTGAACCCTGAAGCAAGACTAATGGGATCATACCAATAAATGAAATTGATTTCCATGGGAGTTATGTTAACTTCTTGGCCCCATACTAGCACTGATGTCAAGCAGGGCATCATATCCACTTGGCCTCTGTGCTTGAGTGGGTCCACCGTGCTCTATAAGAGGTATAAAACTCTCTTACCAAATCAAGGAAATAGGAGGCCAAGGGCATAACGAATGGCTACCAGTCACAAAATTGGAATTGCTCAACCATATTAGGGAAGTTCGTTTTGAAAGAGTCAATATCAACTGGAGATATAGAAAGCTGCCATTCTGGGCAGCCCGAAATAGAGTTATGAGATTTTCATAAAGTCTGCTTCGTCCACCTCCTGAGATGTGTCAGTTTCTATAGGAGCTTTTTCTTTATCCCGATGTTGGGTGGATGACATGTTTCTGCAAGATCATGTGAGTGCCATACACAAACCAACATTTTTTTGTATATTTCATAAATAAAGGAAAAAAACAACTATTCTAAGCTTAGAAAAAGAATAAAAAAAGATTGGATATCCAACAAAAATGGAACACAATTATCTAATCACTAGAGGAACCTGCGTCGGACCTGCATTTCGCAGGTTCATCGTAGGTATGAGGCAGAATCTAAGAAAATTTGTCGTCCACTTGCATTGCACCTGCATTTCGTGGGTTACGATTCGCGGTTCACAGGTGCTATGTAGGAAAGGGCAGTGTACTTGAAACTCAACCCCTTCACCTGCATTGCAACCTGCATTTCGCAGATAGCAATCCTCGACCTGCATTTGTCTTGCGGTGGCTAACATCAAAGTTTATGCTCATGTTTTTCACAAGTATGAACCCAATCACTATCTAATGGGTACTCAGACTTCCCTGAGATATTTTTCAATAATATTAACACAATTTCAACCATTTGGACCACTCCACGACTTCCCTCAAGATAAACATTACCTCATCTATCATCAAGAAACGTCACGTGACCACTTTATCCCATATTCACAAAGCAACTTCATATTTCACACTACTCACCCATCTTATCACATTTTCATCTACATCCACTATAAAAGAGAAGATGATGATTTCCCCTTAAGAAAGATGTCAGCCTATCTATCATTAGGAAAAATTATGCATCTCAAATAAGTGGGTTACTCAGATTTCACCCCCAACAAAAATTTCAAAACGTGAGAGCACAAGAAAGAGGCATAATCATCACAAAATAATACTTCCTACCCAATTAAGTTTGCAATTTCAAGCTTGCTCACAACACCCATAAACATCAATTTCATTATGAACAAGAAGAACAAGTAATGGGAAGTGAGGAAAAAAGGTCATGGAAAATCAAGGCTATCATACTTGCTTGTCTACATGTACCATGAAACTCAATAATCAAAGATGAAAATCAAGAATACATACCAGTTGGAGTGAGTGGTAAATAGAAATGAAGACTTGAAAATTTTCTCCAAGTGTGGCTGACCCTAGCCTTTTTTCTTCTTTATGGTGTTTGAAATCTAAGATAATGGTGGAAAATGGTGGAGAAATAGTTGGTTTTATAGGAATGGAGGAGGTGAAGGGATGGGTGGGTTTTAAAATAGAATTGAATTGAAGAATGTGGTAAGTTGAAGTCGTAGTTGGAAAGTGGAGAATACAGGAAAATGGTGAAGAAAAATGGGAGTTTTTGGGAAGTAAGGAGGAGTTTAAAAGACCTGGGTCGGCCGTAATCCAGGTTTGGTCAATGGGTCGGTCAACATTTTAAAGTTATTTCATACCTAAACCTGCGCCACACTTGTGGCCACATAATGGCACCTACAAAATGCAGATTGAAATGCAGGTTGCCTCATTTCTTCCCAGTTCACTGTGATGCATCTGCAATAGACCTGCGTTACACGGATCTATACCCGCATTTCGCAGGTCTCACACATATTACCTCATTTTTCATGATTTTTTCTATGTATTCTTCTTTGATATTGCTAAAGACTTGCGTTTCGTAGGTGAAATGCAGGCATGCTCGAATTTTTCTAGGTCTACTAGTTCAGAATTGCGCTTAGCCTGCGTTCCATTGGGTTGCACCTGCATTTCGTTGGTCTTAAGCAACTGCCATCCCCTGTTTTCTTCCACTTAATTTTCTATCCAATCCATCATAAAAAACAAAAACAACAAAAGATGTGAAATGCAAATGAATTTAAAGACACTTGGGTTTCCTCCCAAGAAGCGCTTGATTTAACGTCACAGTGCACAATTTCACCTCACAACTTCATCATCCGTTTGAAGGTTTAACCTCCTCCTCAAGATCAACTCCATGCTTATCTTATTCATTGATGTCGCCTAAGTGCATGCAAGCGCACATGGTCTTCAAGTAGTATAGGATGGTGAAGTCCCGATTATCGATCCCTTAGAGACTTGTAAGATAAATTCTTTTAAGGTTATTTCTTTATTTCACTATTCTAACAAACACAGATAAAATTGGGGTACAGATTGGAGAATTAAACTACCAAACTTGAAATGTAAAATTAGCTAAAGACTAAGATTATTGCATACTTGTTTGTACTTCAAATGATGATGAAAATCTAGAGAATTGACACTTTTCTTTTAGGTTGAGTTTTCAAGGCGTGATTACGCTAGCTTAATTCTTTCTAAGGTTTCTAGTTGCAAGTTACTATCCTATTCCTTGCCACTATACCTAGCATCCAAGATCTATTTCACGAACCCTAACGCCTATATCCCTATGGTCACAACAAAAACATAAAATGATGATTACGCCTACATGTATTTCAACTAAACAGGGTTGAAGGGTGATCTTGGGCAGATTTTTATGCCCAAGTGATACTCAAACGTATCATTTTCGCCTTGTTTATTGTGCAATGTGTATACATTTTCATGTAATTAGTAATAAAATGTGAATTTATACTAACCAACATGATTACCATTGTTTTGTAGGTAAAATGTGCTTTCGAGGAGCTAAAATGCATGTTGGAACAATATCGGAGTTGGACTTGGATTCGAGCACGAAAAAGGCATTGGACTGCACAATATAAAGGGGCTCCGCGATGGAGCCGTGTCACGCTACCATCGCGGAGGCACTCTGCCTGGAGGATGAATAATTTGCCAATTTCCAGTGGAGCCTCGCGACAGCTCCGTGGCACAGAGGCAAGCCTCCGCGTTGCCTGCCGTGCCACGTTGAAGCTTTATTCCTGGACCCTAAATTTCCAAAAAGGGTCCGCATCCACGCCGTGTCACGGAGGCAGTGCTCCGCGTTACCCTCCGTGACACGTTGCTTGTTATTCCGGGAAAAATTCCCACTAGTATAAATAGAACACTTAGGCTTATTTTTAAGGAATTCAGACTTGGTGGAGCAAGGACATGGGTTACAGGCAGTTGAGGGACGAAAAAGCTCAGGGTTTTTCTCTCTTTCTTTCTTCTTTCAATCAATTGTTTGTATGATTAACACTTGTTTGAGGATGATTAATCCACAAATGAGTGGCTAATTCTCTTCCTTGCTGAGGTTATGAACAATGGTGATGAATTTTGATTATTAAATTATATGGTTTTTCGTCTTCTTCTTCCATGTTGTTCTATTAATTCTTGTTTCTACTGCATTAGTGTGTGGCCGACATTAATGTACATCTAAAAAGTCCGATTTCACTCGAGAGAGCATGAAATTGGAAAGTTGTGAATTAATAGGGTATTGTTCTTAACTTGATTTGGGAAAATTGGGTTTTGATGTGCTTTCTTGATAGAAATATACGTGAAAGCCGTATTAGTCAATTTAGGAACCGAAATTGTATTGCTAGGTCATAAATTGCATTTGATCACAGAAATGTAGATGGATGGTTTATGATTCTTAAGTGAGATTAAATATGAGAGTTTTAATCTCTTGGTTAATGTTCTTGGCTAGCAACAGGAAGAGAAGATTAACCAAATTATGATTATAATCAAGTTCATTACTTGTTCTTAACCTTGGCATGCTCATATCCATAGTTTCAATTCAAAGTAGATATTTGTTAATAGTTTTAGTATATAATTTATAAACAAAAATTATTTAACTTTTGGTTACGTTGTTGTCAGCATATATATAAGTAAGATAGAATATAGTATACTTGAGCAATTTTTACTTATCCAGAGTCTCCTTGGTTTGATACTTGGCTTACTTAGCCACTTTATTACTTGTTTGACCATATGCACTTGCGTGTCGGTTTAGATACCCAACAAACGCACCGGAAAAGTTTTTGGCGCCGTTGCCGGGGAGACTAGGCAATTGGTGAAATTGTGTTAAGTGTAAATTTACTGTATTTTTATTTTATTTTCTTAAGTGTTGACAACTTGGTCTTAGCCTGTATTTTGCAGACTTGATTTCTGTGAACACTGGCAAAGGACAAGGAGCTGGTGGAATCTTATATAGAGCCTGAACATGAATTTCATAGTAAACACAGAGAAGCTCTACAAAAGAAGCTGCAGTTGCTCAGACAGACTATTATGGAGCAACAAAATCCACCGGTTGTGAGGGCAGTGTTAGTTCCCGACGAAGCAGCAGCATGGCCGGTTCGCGAGGTGGCAATTGATCTTGGGCAGATTTATATGCCCAAGTGATACTCAAACGTATCATTTTTACCTTGTTTGTTGTGCAATGTGTATATAATATCATGTATTTGTTAATAAAATTCAAATTTATACTAACCAACATGATTAGCATTTGTTTTGCAGGATAATGTGATTTTTAAGAGCTAAAATGCGTGTTGGAACTATGTCGGAGTTGGACTGGGATGCGAGCGTGGAAAAGACCTTGGATGGCACATTTTACACTGGCTCCGCGATGGAGCCGTGCCACGCTGCCATTGCGGTAGCACACTGCCTGGAGAGGAAATTAATTGGCAGATTCCAGTGAGGCCTCGCGACAGCTCCGTGGCACGGAGACAGGACTCCGCGATGGCCTCCGTGCCACGTTGAGGCCAATTATCCGGACCCTGCAATTTCTAGAGAGGGTCCGCGTCCACGCCGTGTCACGGAGGCAGTGCTCCGCGTTGGCCTCCGTGACACGTTGCTTGTTATTCCGGGAAAAATTTCCCACTAGTATAAATAGCACACTTAGGTTTATTTTTAATGAGTTTTTAGTTTTTAGACTGAGTTCAGAAGTGGAGAGCAGGAACGTGGGTTTGTGGCAGTTGAAGAATAGAAAAGCTAAGAGTTTTCTTCTCTTCCTTTCTTCTTTCCTTCAATTGTATGCATGATTTACACTCATTTTAGGATGATTAATCCAAGAATGAGTGGCTAATTCCCTTCTTTGCTGAGGTTTTGAACTTGTGTAATGAATTTTGGTGATAATTGATATGGTTTCTTCTTCTTCTTTCATGTTGTTCTATTAATTCTTGTGCTTACTACATTATTGATTGGCCACCATTAATGTATATCTAAAAAGTCCAATTTCACTCGAGAGAGCACGAAATTGGAAAGTTGTGAATTAATAGGGTATTGTTCTTAACTTGATTTGGGAAAATTGGGTTTTGATGTGCTTTCTTGATAGAAATATACTTGAAAGCCGTATTAGTCAATTTAGGAACCGGAATTGTAGTGCTAGGTCATAAATTGCATTTGATCACAGAAATGTAGACGGATGGTTTATGATTCTAAAGTGAAATTAAATACGAAAGTTTTAATTTCTAGGCAACGTTCTTGGCTAGCAACATGAAGAAGAGGATGACCAAATTATCATGATTATCAAGTTCATTACTCGTTCTTAACCTTGTCATGTGCGTATCCATTGTCTAAATTCTAAAGTAAATAGTTGTTATTAATTGTAGTATATAAATAGTTTAGAAACAAAAACTCACTCAACTCTTGGTTGGATTGTTGTTAACATAGTTAGGGATAGAATAGAAATATAGTAAACTAGGCAGTTTTGCATATCTAGAGCAGCCTCCTTGGATCGATACTTGGCTACTTAGCCACTTTATTACTTGTTTGACCACGTGCACTTGCGTGTCGGTTGATAATATTTAATACCAACCCGAGCAGTACAAGCCGCGAACAAGTTTTTGGCGCCGTTGCTGGGGAGGCTAGGCGATTTGTAAAATTGTGTTTAGTGTAAATTTGCTGTATTTGTATTTTTATTTTCTTAAGTGTTAACAACTTGGTCTTAGCCTGTATTTTGCAGATTTTTATTTCTGTGAACACTGGCAAGGGACAAGGAGCTGGTGGAATCTTACTTAGAGCCAGAACGTGAATTGCACAGTCAACGTAGAGAAGCTCTTCGGAAGAAGCTGCAGTTGCTTAAACAGTCTATGATGGAGCAACCAAATCCACCAGTTGTGCGGGCAGTGTTAGTGCCCGAGGAAGTAGCAGCCAGGCCGGTTCGCGAGGTGGCAATCCCACACACTAATAATGTACATTCCAGCATCGCAAACCAGAGCCTGGAGGGAGATTTGAGTTAAAGCAAAATATGGTGCAACTTTTGCACACTAGCGGGCAGTTTACCGGTCTCCCTCACGAAGATCCGCAACAACATCTCCAGAACTTTTTGGAGATAAGTGACACTTACATACCCGCTGGAGTGTCACCTGATTATCTTCGGCTCACCTTATTTTCATTTTCCTTACTGGGTGAAGCCAAGAGGTGGTTAAAAGCTGAACCACCCAACTCTATATCAACGTGGGATGATCTTGCAAGGAAGTTTTTGATCAGATTTTTCCCTTCAGGTAAAACAGCTAAACTTAGAAGTCAGATTCTAAGTTTTAAACAGAGGGAAGGAGAAAATCTTTATCAAGCCTGGGAAAGATTCAAGTCCATGTTGCGGGATTGTCCTCATCATCATCAGTCAAATGAGGTGTTGTTCCACACTTTTATTGAGGGTTTGGAACCCCACACTAAAATTTTGTTAGACTCAGCAGCTGGAGGGCAAGCGCTAGAGAAGACTTATGAGGAGCTGTACACTTTGCTCAACCGAATTTCACCAGGCAATCCGGAATGGAATGCAGATTCTTCAAGAGGTGGAGCAAGGAAAGCAGCGGGAGTGCTTGAAGTGGATGGATTCACAGCTATCGCTGCACAGATAGCTGCTTTGCAAAATCAGTTAAACACTCACTTCAGCAATATGAATTTGAACCAGCCGTCAGCCTCAGTCAATACAGTCCAACAGATGTGGTGTGAAGTGTGTGGTAGTAGTGAGCATTCAGCTGAATGCTGTTTTGCAAATCCTGATTCTTTCAACTTTGTGGGCAATGCACAGAGGAATCAACAGCAGTTTGGCGGTGGCTACAACTCGAATTGGAGGAATCATCCAAATTTTTCGTGGGGTAGCAACAATCAACAAGGTCAAGGTTCAGGGCAGGGTATGCACAGAAACCAAGGAGGGCAACAAGGCTATCAGAATCAGTTCAGAAATCACAATGCCCCTCCTCCACCACCATCACCGACTATTGAGGAAATGTTCAAGACCATGATTGCCAACCAGGCACAATTGCAGGCTGACTATGTCAAATTGGCAGCCGAAGTAAAGAACAATCAATTGGCAACCAAGGCTCTTGAATATCAGTTTGGGCAATTTGCTAGTGCCCAAAATACTAGACCAAGGGGAGGACTACCTAGCGACACGGATCCCAATCCTAAGCAGGTGAATGCAGTGACCACGAGGAGTGGTTTACAATTAAAGGAGGTGGAACCGGAAAGACCGCCTCAAAAGTTAGGAGCAGCAGATGTTGAGGGAGAACAAACCTCAGATACGGGGAAGACCAAAGAAGCTGAACCAGCAAGGCCTCCACCCCCGTTCCCTCAACGACTTAAGAAACACAAGGAGGAGGCGTGTTTCCAGAAATTCATGGAGGTACTTAAACAGGTACATGTTAACTTACCTCTTGTTGATGTCTTGCAGGGTGTGCCAAAATATGCGAAGTATATCAAAGACATCGTGGCCAACAAAAGTCGCTTGACTGAGTATGCCACGGTGGCTTTAACGGAGGAATGCACATCCCGTATTCAGAACAGGTTGCCCACTAAACTGAAGGATCTTGGAAGTTTTACTATCCAGCTGACGATTGGGCAAAGTATCCGAGCTCGTGGGTTATGCGACTTGGGGGCAAGTATAAATCTGATGCCATCTTCGGTATTCAGAAAGTTAGGACTAGGGAGCCCTAGACCTACAACAGTGATCTTGCAGCTAGCAGACAGGTCTTTAGCTAAGTCGGATGGCATTGTTGAGGATGTGCTAGTGCAGATAGGCTCCCTCATTTTTCCGGTAGATTTCATTGTTCTGGATTTTGAACCAGATGCGGAAGTCCCATTTATTTTGGGACGACCCTTTTTGGCAACCGGAAAGGCATTGATCGATGTAGCTGCGGGTCAACTCACAATGCGAGCACACGACAAGGTTGAGGTGTTCGACGTGTACAAGGCACCTAAGCTCCCGACTGTCTATAAGGAACTCTCGGTGATCAACGTGATTGATCATGGGAATGTGAATGGATTGAGTGATCCCCGAGAGTTACTAGGTAGGCCACCAGACAAGGTTGAGAACTACTGGGGAGATGACCATGATCGGGTCAAATCGTCCATCTCCCTAGTAGACACTTGAGCATAAAGGCTGTCGAGCCGCGACGTTAAACCAGGCGCTGCACGGGAGGCAACCCGTGAAAAATATTTTTTTCTTTCTTTAGTGTAAAGTTTTTCTTTTATTTTATTTTCTTTTCTTTTTCTTGATTAGGCTTAGATTTGCATTTTATTTAGTAATTTTTTTTATTTAGTAATTTAGTAATTTTTTATTTTTTAGTAGGGAATCTATTCATTTAACCAATTTTTGTTTAGTGAGGTGATTTTTAGGTATACCGGAGGAAAAATACTTGGAATCGAGGAAACGAGGCGAGGTATGAAAAATAAAATTTGATGGTGAAACAGAGCACTGGCGCGTTGGCGCCGTGTCACGGAGGCAATGCTCCGCGTTGGCCTCCGTGACACGTTGAAGGCAAATCTGGAATTTTTTAAAAATTCCAGTAAGCCAACGCGTTGGCTCCGTGTCACGGAGGAGGGTCTCCGCGTTACCCTCCGTGACACGTTGCCCTTATCCCAGTGCCGGGTCACACCGGGTTTCCGGGTGACCCGCGTGTTTCCTTTAAATAATCCCCCGATTTTCGCCCATTTTTCCCCATTCCCTCTACCCTCCGCGACCAAACACCCATTCCCCTACCCCCAAGCTCCGTGCCACGTTAATAGGCAAGGAAAACGTCAAGTTTTCGTCGATTCTTCAATTTCAAGGTATGTTTTCATCATCTATCTCAAATTTTTGGTGATTTTTGTTGATTTTGAGCATGTGAGGTGAGATATATCACCCTAGGTAGAAATTACACATGACGTGAATTATTTTGTGATTGATTATGTTCGGATTGTTGTAGTTGACGTTTGAACTTATCGATTGATTGAATAGTTCAATTTTGATTGTCGAATTGCATTCTAGGGCTTGGGGTTGTTGAATTTTAACTTGGGTAACTTGATAGTTTGACGAAATTGATGCCGGGGTGTGTTTATTATTTGAGATAAGTCGTGGTAAATATTGTATAATGGTTGAAAGACGACTAATTCTCGAATTTTTGTGGGAAATTGCGTAATATGTGAATTGGTTGAATTGCTTAGATTAGTTGTATATAAAATGTTTGTATTGTTGTTTCTATTTTGTTGTTGTTATTGTTGCTAAGTGCTATGGGTGAATAGCTGTCGATAGTAGGATTGGGTTAGCTGTATGAAGTCTGAGTAGTTCGCTAGCCGTTATGCTGTCGAATTTTTGTGAACGCACTAAGCAATATGTTATAGTTGATTGTGTTTGGGGTGTAAATAGAGCTATCCTTGCTAAAATGTTGTAAATATTGTTAAAGACTAAGTGTGGGGTAAATTTTGTTTAACCCGACCTTAGCCGAAGCTAACAAGTTTTTAGCTTAACGTTGTGCTTGTTTGTGTAAATTGACAGGTACAATGGCCAGCCGACAAGATAAAGGCAAGGGTGCTTCAACCTCAGGCACCGGCAGAAAGAGAATGAGACTGGGCACTGCTGTCCCAGCTGCACCTGCTGTTCCACACGGTCAACACCGCCGATACGGAACACGATGGGTTACCGAGGAAGGAAGGAAGTGGTACGCAAAGCATAAGGAGAACAAGTACTTCCCGGAGGAATATATTGCAAGGGAACCACTTGCACATGAGTTCCCTCGCATCGTACAGAGGATTGAGGCAGCTGGGCTCAGCGTTATCTTTCAGGAGCCCAAGGAGTGCAACCTTCACTTGGTCCGGGAATTCTACGCCAACTGGAACCCGGCCATCAGGAGCCATACTATTAAAATCAGAGGGCAGATTGTCACTCTGGAACCCCAGCAGTTTAATGCCATCGTGGGAGCGCGGGACACAGACGCCCACGTCCTCCGCCAGTTAAACATCACCCCACCGTACGCTGACATCAGACGTACGTTGTGTGGGGCTCGATCCACAGCCCGATGGAGTAGACACAAAGAGAGGGGTTACCACCAGACTCTGCCTTATTCGCAGATGAACAGGGAGGCCAGAATCTGCCTAAAAATTGTATGTTCGTGTCTGATCCCGGGAGTGCATATGACAGACGTGACCCGGGACCGTGTCTGCCTGGTGTATGCCCTTATGAAAGGGCTTGAGATTAATGAGGGGGCGGTCATAATATCCACCATGAAGAGAGCCAGACTACACCAGGGCCACAGATACGGGTTTGGCGGACTCATCACCACCTTCCTCCGAGGCCTCGACGTTGAGGAAGAAGCCTTGGATTACATTCCGCAGTTGGAGCGGAGGGCCCTTGATGTGACAAAGACCAAGGCCCCCGACACTACACACGGACCGGTGCTGACTCTGGGCGAGCGACATGCTCGTGACGACCAGTATATGGCCCGTATGTTCGGCATGCAGATGCTGCAGCTACGGATAGGTGGGTGACCAGCCACCGAGGATGGATTATGGCAGCTGGAGCTGGACTACCCCTTTGGCTAGAACGCCAGAGCTTTATGCAAGGTGGGGCCAGCCTTTGTGGAGCCGACTAATGACGACGTCCCTACTGATGAGGAGACACGTCGTGAGGACTCTGATGTGGAGTCCGATGACGGCGATGGAGCTGATTCAGATATGGGCGACAAGGCCGCAGCACCGGATGAGGAAGTCGAATATTTCGACTGAGCAGGGAGTTTCACCACCCAAAATTTTGTGCTTTGTATTGTTGTTAACACTGGGGACAGTGTTCGATTTAAGTGTGGGGTGGGGAGTAGTTAGGTGTTGGGACATAGGCTGTAAATTTGCTGTATAATTTTTCCTTGACGTTTATGTATGTTTGTGCTTTCCCTGTTGTTGTGAACTGATTTGTGATTTATGTGTATATATTCGTTTGTGGCTAATGATGTGTGTTTTTGAAAGTTATGGTTGCCTTTGTAAATATTTTGTAAATTTTGTAAATATTTTTTTTCTTTATCGATATGATCGATATTTTTCAAAATTTTTGCGAAAAGATTTTGCACTTATCAAAATATTTTGTAAATATTTTCTATCGAAATGATCGATGTGTTGCAAAAATTTTGAAGTATTATTTTTGGGTTTCTCGGAGTTTGTTTTCGGTTCTTTTACCGAGAATAGTCCCATTGAACCGAGGTCATAGTTAGTGACCGTTCCCTATGATGGATGGATGACGACCGTCTTAAGGGAAATGTAGTCGATAGGAGTAGATGTTTTGTTTTTAGTTTCTTTGGTGGATTGCATCAATAAATTGTAGTTGCTTATGGTTGCTAAAATTTCGTTGCGTGTTGTAATTGATGTTCAAAATGTGAAAATGATTCGTTTGAAAGCATGCAATTTTGTAAATATGTTGAGTTACCTAGGCTATAGAATTTGGTTCATTATGATTGAGGCTTAATCTTGAATTCATGTAATTGACTAATTAAAGAGTCTGTGAATGCATCTTGATTCGAGCATGTGCATGAAGTGTGAGTGAGGTTTTGCTATTCCATGTCATTGTGAATTGTCTAGAACTTGCCTGGTGTGTATACAAAACGAAATGAAGGAGGTGCAGTGTCGGAAAGGATGTAGGCATTTCTTTGTTTTAACCTTTAGTTTCCATTTTTTTCTTGTCAAATTCTACCTTTTTATATGTTGTATACCCTAGTCAGCCCGTTGAGCCTTTAGCCGATATCTTTCTTTTGTCCAGATTTATATGAACTAAGCTTTATTCCTTCTTTTCATTAGCCTTAAAGTCTATAAGAAGCTCTTAAGCGCTTACAAAGAACAGAAAATGTTTCCCAAAGTGTTAAAGAGTGAAAAGAGTGAAAAGAAAAGAAAAGCAAGGTGAGGAAAGAAAAGATGATGTTGAAGAGGCACTAGTTGTAATTAAATGATAGTGAGGGTACATGAAAACCCTCTGTTTTGTGTCAAGTGTGCCTGATGAAATGGGCTGTATGAAAGTAAACCAGCATGAATGGGAGAAAAAGAGAAAAGAGAGGAACAATGTCCATGAGTCGATGGGAATGAGTTGAAAAGGCGCTTAAGGATGCTAGCGACTATTATTGGCTAATCCAATATATATATACTAGATCCATAGCCCAGTTACAACCCATTAAAAGTCCTATTTGATCCTACATTGCATTTCTTTATATTAGTGGAGTAATACACTAAGGGCAAGCCTATGGGTCATGACATGATGCATGTGAATTCTTTTGGGAGAGAGAGTGAAATTAATTTTTATATGCCCCTACTTGCATGTTTGTGTGCTGCACGAACATAAAAGGGGAAGTTTCTCTCGAGTTGTGAGGGTACATGCTTGATGAAAGATTGATTTTCGTGTCGGATTTCTTGATTAGTTGATTTGCATGAGTTTGCCGATATCAAGAATCAATTCTTAAAAGTTTAGGAAGCCTCGATGTATTAAGGTCATTGTCTTGTACGACCAAGCATGTTTTCTTGATGATTTGCAAGAATTGAATAATCGGTATGACCGTAGCGTAAAATGGTTGCACCATAGTGACAAAGGTTGAGATGTGATGTGCATGATTTGTGTATGTGTTGTTCGAGGACGAACAAGGATTTAAGTGTGGGGTAAGTGATCTTGGGCAGATTTATATGCCCAAGTGATACTCAAACGTATCATTTTTACCTTGTTTGTTGTGCAATGTGTATATAATATCATGTATTTGTTAATAAAATGCGAATTTATACTAACCAACATGATTAGCATTTGTTTTGCAGGATAATGTGATTTTTAAGAGCTAAAATGCGTGTTGGAACTATGTTGGAGTTGGACTGGGATGCGAGCGTGGAAAAGACCTTGGATGGCACATTTTACACTGGCTCCACGATGGAGCCGTGCCACGCTGCCATCGCGGTAGCACACTGCCTGGAGAGGAAATTAATTGGCAGATTCCAGTGAGGCCTCGCGACAGCTCCGTTGCACGGAGACAGGACTCCGCGATGGCCTCCGTGCCACGTTGAGGCCAATTATCCGGACCCTGCAATTTCCAGAGAGGGTCCGCGTCCACGCCGTGTCACGGAGGCAGTGCTCCGCGTTGGCCTCCGTGACACGTTGCTTGTTATTCCGGGAAAAATTTCCCACTAGTATAAATAGCAAACTTAGGTTTATTTTTAATGAGTTTTTAGTTTTTAGACTGAGTTCAGAAGTTGAGAGCAGGAACGTGGGTTTGTGGCAGTTGAAGAATAGAAAAGCTAAGAGTTTTCTTCTCTTCCTTTCTTCTTTCCTTCAATTGTATGCATGATTTACACTCATTTTAGGATGATTAATCCAAGAATGAGTGGCTAATTCCCTTCTTTGCTGAGGTTTTGAACTTGTGTAATGAATTTTGGTGATAATTGATATGGTTTCTTCTTCTTCTTGCATGTTGTTCTATTAATTCTTGTGCTTACTACATTATTGATTGGCCACCATTAATGTATATCTAAAAAGTCCAATTTCACTCGAGAGAGCACGAAATTGGAAAGTTGTGAATTAATAGGGTATTGTTCTTAACTTGATTTGGGAAAATTGGGTTTTGATGTGCTTTCTTGATAGAAATATACTTGAAAGCCGTATTAGTCAATTTAGGAACCGGAATTGTAGTGCTAGGTCATAAATTGCATTTGATCACAGAAATGTAGACGGATGGTTTATGATTCTAAAGTGAAATTAAGTACGAAAGTTTTAATTTCTAGGCAACGTTCTTGGCTAGCAACATGAAGAAGAGGATGACCAAATTATCATGATTATCAAGTTCATTACTCGTTCTTAACCTTGGCATGTGCGTATCCGTTGTCTAAATTCTAAAGTAAATAGTTGTTATTAATTGTAGTATATAAATAGTTTAGAAACAAAAACTCACTCAACTCTTGGTTGGATTGTTGTTAACATAGTTAGGGATAGAATAGAAATATAGTAAACTAGGCAGTTTTACATATCTAGAGCAGCCTCCTTGGATCGATACTTGGCTACTTAGCCACTTTATTACTTGTTTGACCATGTGCACTTGCGTGTCGGTTGATAATATTTAATACCAACCCGAGCAGTACAAGCCGCGAACAACAATCCCACATGCCAACAATGTACATTCAAGTATTCGCAAACCAGAGCCTGGAGGGAGATTTGAACTCAAGCAGAACATGGTGCAACTGTTGCACACAAGCGGGCAATTTACCGGTCTCCCTCATGAAGACCCACAACAACATCTCCAGAACTTTTTGTTGATAAGTGACACTTATATACCCGCTGGAGTGTCACCTGATTATGTTCGGCTCACACTATTTCCGTTCTCATTACTTGGTGAAGCCAAGAGGTGGTTAAAAGCTGAGCCACCAAATTCTATCTCAATGTGGGATGATCTAGCACGGAAGTTCTTGATAAGATTTTTTCCCTCTGGTAAAACAGCCAGACTTAGAAGTCAAATTCTAAGTTTCAAACAGAGGGAGGGAGAAAATTTATATCAAGCCTGGGAAAGATTTAAATCCATGTTGCGGGACTGTCCTCATCATCATCAGTCCAATGAGGTGTTGGTACACACATTTATTGAGGGTTTGGAACCCCATACTAAAATTTTGTTAGACTCAGCAGCTGGAGGGCAAGCGCTGGAATAGACTTATGAGGAGCTGTACACTTTGCTAAACCGGATTTCACAGGGCAATCCAGAATGGAATGCTGATTCATCACGAGGTGGAGCAAGGAAAGCAGCAGGAGTGCTTGAAGTGGATGGATTTACAGCTACCGCTGCACAGATAGCTGCCTTGCAGAATCAATTGAACAACCACTTCAGCAACATGAATTTGAACTAGCCTTCAGCTTCAGTCAATGCGGTCCAGCAAATGTGGTGTGAAGTGTGTGGCAGCAGTGAACACTCAGCTGAGTGCTGTGGAGCAAACCCAGATTCTGTTAACTTTGTGGGCAATGCACAAAGAAATCAGCAGCAGTTTGGTAGCGGCTACAACTCAAATTGGAGGAACCATCCAAATTTTTCTTGGGGTAGCAACAACCAACAAGGCCAAAGTTCGGGTCAGGGGATGCCAAGAAATCAAGGAGGGCAACAGAACTACCAATCTCAATTCATAAATTACAATGCCCCTCCTCCACCACCATCACCTAGAATTGAGGAGATGTTCAAGACCATGATCGCTAATCAGGCGCAATTGCAGGCTGACTATGTTAAATTGGCAGCCGAAGTGAAAAATAATCAATTAGCGACCAAGGCTCTTGAGTATCAATTTGGGCAATTTGCGAGTGCCCAAAACACAAGGCCCAGAGGAGGACTGCCTAGAGACACGGATCCAAATCCGAAGCAGGTGAATGCAGTAACCACAAGGAGTGGTTTGCAGCTGAAGGAGGTGCAACCAGAAAGACCACCTCAAAAGTCAGGAGCAACAGATGTTGAGGGAGAGCAAACTTTGGATAGGGGGAAAACCAAAGAAGCAGAATAAGAAAGACCTCCACCCCCGTTCCCTCAACGACTCAAGAAACACAAGGAGGAGGCGTGTTTCAAGAAATTCATGGAGGTGCTTAAACAAGTACATGTTAACTTACCTCTTGTTGATGTCTTGCAGGGAGTGCCAAAATATGCCAAATATATTAAAGACATCGTGGCCAACAAAAGTCGTTTGACTGAGTATGCCACGGTAGCTTTGACGGAGGAATGCACTTCCCGAATCCAAAATAGACTGCCCACGAAGCTAAAAGACCCTGGAAGTTTTACTATCCAGCTTACTATTGGGCAAAGTATCCGAGCTCGTGGATTGTGTGACTTGGGGGCGAGCATAAATCTGATGCCATCTTCGGTATTCAAGAAGTTAGGTCTGGGGAGTCCTAGACCTACAATCGTAATCTTACAGTTAGCAGACAAATCCTTAGCTAGGCCGGATGGCATTGTTGAGGATGTGCTTGTGCAAGTGGGATCCCTCATTTTTCCGGTAGATTTTATTGTTCTGGATTTTGAACCAGATGCTGAAGTCCCATTTATTTTGGGACGACCCTTTTTGGCAACCGGGAAAGCATTAATTGACGTAGCTGCGGGTCAACTTATAATGCGAGCACATGACAAGGTAGAGGTGTTCGATGTGTACAAAGCACCCAAGCTCCCGATGGTGAATGAAGAACTCTCGGTGATCTATGTAATTGATCATGGGAATGCTAATCAAATGGATGATTCCCGAGAGTTGAGGGGAAGACCACCGGATAAGTGTAAGCACTACTGGGGGGAGGACAATGATCGTGAGAAATTGTCCATCACCCTAGTGGACAATTGAGCATAAAGGACGTCGAGCCGCGACGGTAAACCAGGCGCTGCACGGGAGGCAACCCGTGAAAAATGTATTTTTTTCTTTTATTTTGTAAAGTGTAATTAGATTTTATTTTAATTTTCTTTTTCTTGATTTAGTACAAATTTTTTGTTTTAGTTAGTATTTTTCATTTTAGTAGTGAAATCTATTAATCTAACCAATTTTATTTAGTGAGGTGATTGGCAGGTCAAACGGAGAAAAATGTGCATGGAATCGTGAAGGAAAAGGCAAGGTATGAAAAAATGAATAAAATGAAGAGACAGTGAGCTTGGGCGATGGCTCCGTGTCACGGAGGAGGACCTCCGCGTTACCCTCCGTGACACGTTGAGGTTTAATCTGGAATTTTTAAAAATTCCAGTGAGCCATCGCGATGGCTCCGTGTCACGGAGGCAGTGCACCGCGATGCACTTAGTGACACGTTGCCCTATATTTTGTGACGGGTCACACTGGGTTGCCGGGTGACCCGCGTGTTTCCCTTCATTTTAAACCCCGATTTTATTCCCTTTTCGCTCATTTTCTCACTTCTCCGCGACCAAACACCCAAATTTCCCTCTCCCATCAACGTGCCACGGTATTAAGCAAAGAAATTATCGAGTTTTCTTTGGTTTTTCAACTACGAGGTATGTTTTCCTATTCTCTCTCAAGTTTTTGTCGATTTTAGTCGAATTTGAGCATGGGAGGTGAGATAAATCACCATAAGTAGAAATTTAGCATGAAATTGAGTTATTCTTTGATTGATAAATGTTCGGAATGTTGTAATGAGCGTTTGAACTTGTCGATTGCGTGAATGATTCGAATTTGATTGTGAAATTCAATTCTAGGGCTTGGGTTGTTGAAATCGAGATGGGTAACTTGGTAAATTGGTGAATTATATGCCGGGGTGTGCTTGTGAATTGAAATAAGTCGTTGTAGAATATTGTTTGGATGTAATAGACGACGAATTCTCGAGTTTTGGGAAAATGTGAAAATTGTTCGATTTGGTTGATTATATAGGTTCATATGTATATAGAATTTTTATTGTTGTTTTTGTTTTGTTGTTCTCTTTGCTAAGTGCGATGGTTGAATTGCTAGCGATGGTAGGATTGGGATTAGCTGTATGAAGTCTGAGTAGTACGCTAAAAGTTATACTGTCGAATTTTTCTTTGCGAACGCACTAAGCATAAATGGTATAGTTGTTTGTTTTTGGGTGCAAATAAAGTGATCCTTGCCGTAGTATCGTAACCGTAGCTAAGGACTAAGTGTGGGGTAAACTTAGCTTAAGCCGACCTTAGCCGAAGTTAACATGCATTTAGCTTGACATTTTGCTTGTTCATTTGTGTTGACAGGTACAATGGCAAGTAGGCAGGATAAGGGTAAGGGTGCATCTACTTCAGGCACCGGGAGAAAACGACTTAGACTGGGCACAGCAGTCCCAGCTGCACCAGCAGTTCCGCGCGGCCAATGCCGCCAATACGGAACGAGGTGGGTAACCGATGAAGGGAAGAAGTGGTACACAAAACACAAGGAAAATAAATACTTCCCCGAGGAGCATATCGCACGGGAACCACTAGCACAGGAGTTCCCCCGCATAGTGCAAAGGATCGAGGCAGCTGGGCTCAGCTTCATATTTCAGGAGCCCAAGGAATGCAACCTACATCTAGTCCGGGAGTTCTATGCAAATTGGAACCCGGCAATCAGAAGCCACACAATCAAGATCAGAGGGCAGATTGTCACTCTGGAACCCCAGAAATTAAATGCCATCATTGGAGCGCGGGACACAGACGCCCACGTTCTCCGCCAGCTGAACATCACCCCACCATATGCCGATATCAGACGCACATTGTGTGGGGCTCGATCCACAGCCAGATGGAGCAGACATAAGAAGAGGGGTTACCACCAGACTCTGCCGTATTCTCAAATGAACAGGGAGGCGAGAATCTGGCTGAAGATAGTCTGTTCGTGCCTAATTCCAGGGGTGCACATGACTGATGTGACCCGGGACCGTGTCTGCCTGGTGTATGCTCTGATGAAAGGGCTAGAGATTAATGTTGGGGCGGTCATCATATCCGCCATGAAGAGAGCCCGACTACACCAGGGCCACAGGTATGGGTTCGGAGGACTTATCACCACCTTTCTCCGGGGCCTCGACGTTCGAGGAAGAGGCTTTGGACTACATCCCGCAGTTGGAGCGGCGGGCCCTTGACGTGACCAAAACTAAGGCCCCCGACACCACACACGGACCAGTGCTGACGCTTGGCGAGCGACATGCTCGTGACGACCAGTACATGGCACGGATGTTTGGTATGCAAATGCTCCAACTTCGGATTGGTGGGAGACCAGCCACAGAGGAGGAGTTATGGCAGCTCGAGCTGGATTACCCGTTTGGCGAAAACGCCCGGGCTCTATGCCGAGTGGGGCCAGCCTTTGTAGAGCCCACTGACGATGATGTCCCCACGGATGAGGAGACACATCGGGAGGACTCCGATGTGGAGTCCGATGACGATGATGGAGGCGACTCGGACATGGGTGATGAGGCAGTAGCACCGGATGAAGAAGTCAAATATTTTGACTGATCAGGGAGTTCCACCACCCAAAATTTTGTGATTTTAATTTTTGTGAACACTGGGGACAGTGTTCGATTTAAGTGTGGGGTGGGAAGTAGTTAGGTGCTGGGGCTAGGCTGGTTTGCTGTATGTTTTTCCTCTGTTTGTTTTGTATGTTTATGTTGCCCTGTGTTTGTGAAGTGCAAAGTGCAAACTGCTCTGTATTTGTACATAATTGTGGTAATTGATGATGTGTGTTGTGAAATGTTGTGGTTTGCCAGCTAAGTCTGTAAAAAATTTTGTAAATATTTTCTTATGTTTTTTTTCTCTATCGAAATGATCGATATTTTTAAAATTTTGCGAAAATATTTTGTTCATATTTAAAATATTTTGTAAATATTTTTTCCATCGAAATGATCGATGTTTGAAATTTTTTTCAATATTTATTTTTGGGTTTCTCGGAGTTTGTTTTTGGTTCTTTTACCGAGAATAGTCCCATTGAACCAAAGTCATAGTTAGTGACCGTTCCCTATGATGGATGGATGACGACCGTCTTAAGGGAAATGTAGTCGGTAGGAGTAGTGGTTTTAATTTATTTTCAGTTTCTTCTTTGGTGGATTGCGTCACGGAACCTGTAGTTACTATATGGTTGTGAAATGTTGGTTGCGTGTTGTAACTGATATTCAAAGTGTAAAAGTGATTCGGATGAAAGCATGCAATTTTGTAAATATGTTGAGTTACCTTGGCTGTAGAATTTGATTCGGTGTGATTGAGGCTTAAATTTTGAATTCATGTAATTGGCTAATTAAAGAGTCTGTGAATGCATCTTGAATCGAGCATGTGCACAAAGTGTGAAGTGAGGTATTGTTATTCCATGCTATTGTGAAGTGTCTAGAACTTGCCTGGTGTGTGTACAAAACGAAATGAAGGAGGTGTAGTGTTGGAAAGGATGTAGGCATTTCTTTGTCTTAACCGAGAGTTTCTATTTTTTTCTTGTCATACTCTCCTTTTTATGTGATTGTATACCCTAGTCAGCCCGTTGAGCCTTTAGCCGATTCTTTCTTTCTTTTGTCCAAAAATGTATAAACTAAGCTTAATTCTTTCTTTTCATTAGCCGTAAAGTCTATACAAAACTCTTAAGCGCTTAAGAAGAACCAAAATTTTTCCCAAAGTGTCAAAGAGTGAGAATGGTGAAAAGAAAAAGAAAAGCAGAGTGAGGAAAGAAAAGAGAAGGGTGAAGGTGCACTTGCTATAATTAAATGATAATGAAGGTGCATGAAAAACCTTTGTTGTTGTGTCAAGTGTGTTTGGTGAAATGGGCCATACGAAAGTAAACCAGCATGAAATGGATGATGAAAAAAAAAAGAAAAGAGAGAAACAATGTCCATGAGTTGATGGGAATGTGTTGAAAAGGTGCTTAAGGATGCTAGTTACTATTATTGGCTGATCCAATATATACTAGTTCCATAGCTTCCATTACAACCCATTAAAGTCCTACGTGATCTTACATTGCATTTCTCTATATTAGTGGAGTAATACACTAAGGGCAAGCCTATGGGTCATGACATGATGCATGTGAATTCTTTTGGGAGAGAGAGTGAAATTAATTTTTACATGCCCCTACTTGAATGTTTGTGTGTCACATGAACAAAAAGGGGAAGATTCTCTTGAGTTGTGAGGGCACATGTTTGATGAAAGATTGATGTTCGTGTCGGATATCTTGATTAGCTGATTTGCATGAGTTTGCCGATATCGAGGGTCGATTCTTAAAGTCTAGGAAGTCTTGATGTATTAAAGGTCGTTGCATTGTAAGACCATGCATGTTTTCTTGATGATTTACAATATTGAATGATCGGTATGACCGTAGCGTAAATTGTCGCACCATAGTGGCGAAGGTTGGGATGTAATTTGCATGAGTTGTGTATGTGTTGTTCGAGGACGAACAAAGATTTAAGTGTGGGGTAAGTGATCTTGGGCAGATTTATATGCCCAAGTGATACTCAAACGTATCATTTTCGCCTTATTTATTGTGCAATGTGTATACATTTTCATGTAATTGGTAATAAAATGTGAATTTATACTAACCAACATGATTAGCATTGTTTTGTAGGTAAAATGTGATTTCGAGGAGATAAAATGCATGTTGGAACAATATCGGAGTTGGACTTGGATTCGAGCACGAAAAAGGCACTGGACTGCACAATATAAAGGGGCTCCGCGATGGAGCCGTGTCACGCTACCATCGCGGAGGCACTCTGCCTGGAGGATGAATAATTTGCCAATTTCCAGTGGAGCCTCGCGACAGCTCCGTGGCACGGAGGCAAGCCTCCGCGTTGCCTGTCGTGCCACGTTGAAGCTTTATTCCTGGACCCTAAATTTCCAAAAAGGGTCCGCGTCCACGCCGTGTCACGGAGGCAGTGCTCCGCGTTACCCTCCGTGACACGTTTCTTGTTATTCCGGAAAAAATTCCCACTAGTATAAATAGAACACTTAGGCTTATTTTTAAGGAATTCAGACTTGGTGGAGCAAGGACGTGGGTTACAGGCAGTTGAGGGACGAAAAAGCTCAGGGTTTTTCTCTCTTTCTTTCTTCTTTCAATCAATTGTTTGTATGATTAACACCTGTTTGAGGATGATTAATCCACAAATGAGTGGCTAATTCTCTTCCTTGCTGAGGTTATGAACAATGGTGATGAATTTTGATTATTAAATTATATGGTTTTTCGTCTTCTTCTTCCATTTTGTTCTATTAATTCTTGTTTCTACTGCATTAGTGTGTGGCCGACATTAATGTACATCTAAAAAGTCCGATTTCACTCGAGAGAGCACGAAATTGGAAAGTTGTGAATTAATAGGGTATTGTTCTTAACTTGATTTGGGAAAATTGGGTTTTGATGTGCTTTCTTGATAGAAATATACTTGAAAGCCGTATTAGTCAATTTAGGAACCGGAATTGTATTGCTAGGTCATAAATTGCATTTGATCACAGAAATGTAGACGGATGGTTTATGATTCTTAAGTGAGATTAAATATGAGAGTTTTAATCTCTTGGCTAATGTTATTGGCTAGCAACAGGAAGAGAAGATTAACCAAATTATGATTATAATCAAGTTCATTACTTGTTCTTAACCTTGGCATGCTCATATCCATAGTTTCAATTCAAAGTAGATATTTGTTAATAGTTTTAGTATATAATTTATAAACAAAAATTATTTAACTTTTGGTTACGTTGTTGTCAGCATATATAGAAGTAAGATAGAATATAGTATACTTGAGCAATTTTTACTTATCCAGAGTCTCCTTGGTTTGATACTTGGCTTACTTAGCCACTTTATTACCTGTTTGACCACGTGCACTTGCGTGTCGGTTTAGATACCCAACAAACGCACCGGACAAAGGGTATATCCCTATCCTCAAGAACAACTTCTATTCTCTCACCAGTGGGTTAGGGTCTTTGAATTCCTGTTCTGTACTTACCTTTAACCCCTTCGATTCCCTTTCCCAAGTTCAATTGAAAGCCAACAGGTTTACTTACAAGTTGATCAGTCTCATAAATAAGCAATTAAAGTAATTAAAAACAAACAACCATTAAAGAAGAATTGAATATAGATTAAATCGATATTTCAAACACTCAACCGTCAACCATGGCCAAAATCCTAGAGTATGAGTTTAGCCACTCATAGACAAATGGAAAACTGAATACTTAATCATCATCATTTAAAATAAAATAGTAAAGAAGAGAAGAAACCTAGTTTAGAACTTTGTTTTTCTTCCAAACTTCTCACAAGACTCCACAAATAAAATACGAAATGTAAAAATGATCAAAAGATTCCTAACCAATGCCCTAGAGGATGTATTTATAGTTGAGCCTTCAAATGACGTTTTTGCCCTCCAACACTTAGCTTTAAAATCAATAATTTCATTTCTGGAATGGGTTTGGTATGCCGCCCTACCTATCTCACCACAGAGTTAGTCAAATTTCCTATGAAGAATAGCTCTAAAATGGGTCTAGTGCACCGCCCCATCCATCTCACCAAGGAATTAGCCAATTTTCTACATTTCTAACACCTCTGGTGCGCCACTCTCACCACAACACCTAGGAGTTAGCCAAATTTCCTTGCTCTAGAACCTCTATGGCACCCAACACCATCTATCTCACCAGAATTTTAGAAAATTTCTAGAAGTCTAGAATGTTCTGGGGCTCCACACCATTCGTAGCACCAGAATTTTTGTTCTATGGATGGGGCTCCACGCCTCTCATTTCGCCAAGGTATTGAGTAGATTTTCTTCTGAAGTTTTGGACCTGGTGCGGTGCACCATCTACCTCACCAACTTTGGTGCACAATTTTTTTGATGTTTGGCACCTAGTGCAGTGCACCAGCCATAGCCCCAAGTCCTTCTCCTCACACTCTCAAATCTTCACAATTTGGGCTGATTTGGTTTATTTTTCCTTGGTTTCCTGCTCAAATCATCTCAAATCATTTGTTAGCATACAAAAAACAAACACACAAATTTATGCATTTCATAAGGATTATGAACTCAAAACAAGGTAAAAGATGGGCAAAAATATGGCAAATGGACATAAAAATATGTGTAACATCACCACCACACACTTAAACCATTATTCGTCCTCGAACAATCCTTAATACACACGTAAACTCATCTTTTACAATCACACTTGGTATCTCTATCAATTCATAATCAACCAACAAGCATAGAGCATAGATAAAGTGGTTCATCAACATACAATAATTCTCATCAAGCACATGTAATGGTTTCATAATCAAGACCACACAACCTCTATAATTGACTCATTCTTTAAAAACAAAGGGCCAACATGATTAAGTATGACATATGTAACAAATACTACACTAATGTAGAAATATTGTTCCCCTCAGTTTTAGTTATGTTCTTCTCTCAAATTATCAATGCAAAAATATGGAACATAGAAAGCAAGGCACTCTCACGCTCACAAATGATGTAATGCACATATTTCATATACCATAAATTTGCCCTTCATGTACATTTAGACTACTTGGTTATTTTAAGAGATTCAGATCATAAGGATGTCTCTTGATTGTAATGTCGGCTAAGGGACCGGTAGGAATGATATTTCTTTCATAGTGACTACCATCCTAAGCATTTTTAAGACATTTTTTCATTTTTCTTTTTCTTGTCCACCACCTTTTCCTTGTTGTTCACCCTTCACTTCACTCATTCTTTTTATTTTCTTCTCATGCCCCTTTTTCACTACTTCTAGTCTTTGCTTATAGAATTAATAAGGATTTGCAATTAGAACTCTATCTTTCATTGTCCTAGTAGCAAGTAAACAACACAATTTTGTGGCCACCCCTTGTTTCCTATTTTACTGTTACCACAAATTTTTTACTTTCCCTTAACATTATACTTAGGTGGACCTTTACTTTGATATCTCAAAGTGTCTAGATGTCTTTAGATGAATAATTTAGAGGTCTCACAAAAAGAGGAATTAAGCTATTTTCGTGGCTAAGAAAGAGTAAGACTTAAGGCTCAAAGGGGGTTACTAGGGATAATGTTCAGGAAGGTAAAACAAATATGGGAAAAACATGGATTTTTTAAAGAAATGCCTTGATCATATCCCAACTCCCTAACAACTAGCTATCCTCCGTACACTAAGGCAAGTTCTACGTGCTACAATATGTACAAACAAGACAATTTAGCTCACCTCTTTGGGCAATCAAGAATCTAGTCGACTTCCTACAACTACAAAATCACAAAATCATATCGAATGACATTTTCATTATTAAGCCTTTAGAATCATTTTGAGTCAATTAAAGAGATATGTGTTACTCTCATGGATTCCTCACTTCTTCATTCAAGATGATCACTTTATTAACTCTAGCATAGCCGCTAAGTAGAATGTCAACATGCACACAAGTGAATAATATATTAATCAATCATAAAAAATATAAAAAAATGTGAAGAATTTTCGTTAATACGGTCGTCATCCATCCATCACTGGGAAGGGTCACTATACCTTATAAAAAATTAAAACTGCTTCAAAAATTGAAAAATTAACTCGGTTCAAAGGTCCTCCCTTCAGAAAACCTGTTCACTTGTTTACCATTTAGAGGGCTTCTGATGTCTTTATATTGTACCAAGGCCTTAGAAGCTTGTAGTTAGCTGTTGAGTATAACTTGGTGAGGTTGGACAGTATAGGGCACAGCTAGGCGACATAACTTTCTGTTTGACGCCTATATAGACAGTAAAGCTCGCCCACAGGCCGTTGGCGTACCTTGATGCCTCCAGGGCTAGAATCCTGATAGGGTGGTCTTACCTTCGAGTTAATAGCACCAGGGTTTCCTAATGAACTAAGTGACATGTGATCGACCTACTGTAAATGACCATATAGTTTCAACCGACTTACTGCTTCTCATATAGGTCGCTCAGGAAACCACCCCACTTGTTAGAAGTCTAATAGACTAAGTGATACCCTAAGTAGGGACCTTGTTAGTGGTTAGACATGGGGCCAATTCCACGAACTACTCTTGTAGATACCCACGTACATATTTCCATGAAGGGCTAAATCCAAATATACCTGCCTACGAGGCTATGAATTGCTCACAAGAGCTATATTCTATTTGGACAGACCAAGTTGACGTCTAATGGACTAGAGCCTTAGTATCACAACATTACCTTTAGGCTAAGAATTGTGGTAAGCTGCCTATCAGAAGTTAGGGCTAACTGTGTAGGAACATATCTAATTAGTAGTAGCCCTGTAGTCATTCTAGGCGAAGGAACCATTTAGATGGTCACCTACAACTTTGTTGTTTGCTTATGAACTACCATTGTCCTAGTATGACCCTTAGAGTATCACTTAGGTCACCCCAGACCTCGCCCTTTCCTGTCCAAGACAACTAAGGTTATAATTACTGCCATGACCATCTGGTCAGTTGTAGGCACATGGAATGTGCATATTGGCTACTACATAGACTGTTTAGGGGTCACTAGCGGTTGTGCTAGACCTAAGGGGGCTAGGTACGCCTATTGAGCGAGGTGTAGTATATAAGTTAGGCCTACCAAATTCCGTATAGGTTGCTCGAGAAGCGAGCTATAATTATAAAGTGCCTAATGGGATATATTGTGCTTACGGAGCTCTACAGAGTCACGAGCAGCTATATTGAGGCCTGTAGATCTATTTGAAGCTTGGTGTCCTCACCAGCTTCCCCTATGCTTGAGTGGCATCACTGACCCTTAGTAAAGCGTTGTGTGCTCAGGGTGTAGTTATAATAGTCCAGAGGGATAAGATACAGTTGCAAGAGCCCAGAGGGCTCAATCACAGTTCTAGAGGTCGGTTGTACCTTAGTTAAAGGTTGTCTATGAGTCTGCGATGAGTGCTGATAGAAGGAATATATGAATTGCTTGTACTTGTCGGGCTTATGGGGGCCCAGGTAGGTTATCTCTATGTTGCTTGCACCTTCAAGGATTATGGGGGCTAAGTTAGGTTTTTGTTTGTATACTTGCTTGCTAGATATAGCTTATGAATGTACAACCATACAACTTGAGTTCTTGTTTGTATAATTGTTTACTAGATGCAGGCTATGGTTATGAAAACATGCAGGTTAACTTCTGCCCCTTTTCGCTGATTACTTTCAGTTCTTTATCAGTTTCAATTCAGTCATTATTATTTCCTTACATATTCGGTACATATTGTATTGGTGCCCACATATGGGGTGCTGCATACTTGCCTGCATGTTTAGACAGATAGGTTTAGGACCTTCTTAGCAGCTATTCAAAGTCAATAGATCAGTCAGCTCTTTTCCTTTAGAGTTTCTAGCTAGTATAGGTTTGCTTAGCTTTGTTATATAGTTTTTTGGTAGGCTGGGGCCCTATCCCGACAATAATTCACTCTTAAAGGCTTGCAAACTACAATTTATAGTTAGTGGTGCATTATTGGCCATATGGGGCCTATATGTATTGTGATTTTAAGTGTTGGCCGTGTGGGGCCTAGTTATGATACCTGTTAGACAACATGGTGGTCTTGTCAGCCTGTGTAGGATGAATGCTGATATTATTATTGTACCTGTTGGGTTAGTTGTTTTGCGCAGTTTTATATTGTGGCCCAGTCATCCTGAGGCTATATCTATAGCCGAAATATAGCCGGTTGTTTTCTTGATATGTGCTGCTGGCATGCACCAGAGGTGTATGTCTCCAGCTAGGCCAGCTCAAAGTCCAGTGTGGCATTAGGTGCTAGTTACGCCCCCAACGTGGGGAGTGACAAGAAGGGCATATCCCTATCCTCAATAACAACTTCTAACCTTCAACCAATGGGCAAAAGGATCTTCAAATTCTTGTTTTACATTTACTTTTAACCCTTTCGATTCCCTTTCCCAAGTTCAACCAAAAGCCAATAGATTTACTCAAAAGGTGATCACTCTAGTGAATAAGAAATTAAAACAAATAAAATTAAACAACCTTTAATGAAGAATCAAACTAGCATTAATCAGTTTTTCAAACGTCAACAATCAACTATGGTCAAAACCCTAGAATAGGCATTTAAATACTCATAGACAATCAAAAAAACAAAGACATAATCATCATTCGAAGTAAAATGATAAAGAAAAGAAGAAACCTAAGTAGAACTTGTCTCTCCTCCAAAACCTGCATTTACAACCTTCCACGATCAAACAAAATGATGAATGATATGCTAAAAACGGCCTAGATATTGTATTTATATGTGAGCCTTCAAATGATTCTTTTGCCCTCAAGTATTTAGCTTTAAAATCAGCAAAAATCCATCCAATAAGTATCTGGCGCGCTGCCCCATCCATAGCCCCAAGTCTTGTTCAATTTTCCTCTAAAGTACAACTCCGGGTGCTCCACTCCAGCCGTAGCACCAAAGACTTAGCCAGATTTCTGCACTTCTAAACACCTCTGGTGCCCTACTCCATCCGTAGCACCAGAGTGTTTGTCAAATTTATGAGCTTTAAGACCCTTCTGGTGCCCCACTTCATCCATAACACCAGAATGTAGGGAAAATTTTCTAAGTTTGGAATGCTTTTGGGGCTCCACGCCATCCATCTTGCCAAGGTGTTAGTCAAATTCTCATCTCTGAAGCTAGAGACCCAGTGCCCCATGCCATACATAGCACCAGATTTGGTGCATATTTCTCTAAAGCACAAGTGTTGGCATGCCACCCTAGCCATAGCCCCAGACTGATTTTTGCGAATCTTCTTCTTCACACCTCGGGTCATTTTTGGGTCCTTTTTCCTTGGTTTCCTTCTCAAAACATCTAGAAACATTCATTATCTCACAATACACACAAAACAATGAATTCATACATTTCATAAGGATTATGAACTCAAAATAAGGCTAAATATGGGTAAAAACATGACATATGGGCATAAGAATATGCTCAACATCAGTCATTTATCACCGCTATCACCCTGCATTCATCAGGTGGTTCCGTTGGTTCATATACATTGAATATTACTTCGACCCCCAACCCAAAACTTTAGCTTTCCTAGATCTACATCAACTAAGGTTCGCCATATGGCCAAGAGTGATCGCCCCAAGATGATGGGCACCTCAATATCAATATCATAATCCAACATGACAAGGTCGGCTGGTAGGATAAACTTATCAACCTTGACCAACACATTGACCAGAATTCCCACGAGGTGTTTTATAGAAAGATCCACCATAAAAAACCTCATTGTTGTAGGCTTGAGACTTCCCAAACCTTACTTTTTGAAGATCATGAAAGGCATCAAGTTTATGTTAGCCCCGAGATCGCAGAGAGCTTTGTTGAACATATACACCCCAATAGTGCATGGAATAGTGAACGCTCCTGGGTCTTCTCTTGTTGGAGCAAGGTTACTTGCCATCACATCACTTACAATGATGAAATACTTCCACTCTGCCCACATCAAATACTCTTTTCTTTTTGAGAAGCTCCTTCATGAATTTTTTTTATCTAGACATTTGAAGCAAGGGATCAACTAGCCAATATTTAGGGACAACTTACTGAACATGTCAATGAACTTTTTGAATTGGTTATCCTGCTTCTTCTTTTTCAAGCGCTGAGGGTAAGGAGGTGGGACTCTAGGAGCTTGGCCTTTAACATTTATGATCTCCTTGGCCATTTCATTAAAAATCTCAGTTTGAGAAGGAATATCAACTCCTTCCTCCTCCAACATCACTTCATTATCAACACCTCTAGGTGCTTTTAGCACCTCCTCGTTCACTTTTTCTTCATGTTTTTTGGGATCAACCACTATCTTGGCTTGTCACCCATATTAGTAACAACTTTTCCACTCCTAATGACAATAGTAATGCAATGACTATCCTTCATGGGATTTGGCATTGTGTCACTCGAAAGAGTTCCTTTTATTATCGAGTTCATTTGAATCGAAAATTGATTCATTTGAGCCTCCAAATGTTTGGTTGAAGCTGAATGGGTGTTCACTATTTGGGAAAGGTTAGACACCTCCTCTTTCAATTCTTTAACACCATTATCAGTGGACTCCACTTTATTTAATACCCGAGCAAGCATCTCTTTAATTTTGGAACTCCCCACATCATTCACACCTAGATGCATTGGGGATACATCGGCTTTAAGAGGTGGAATATATGGTTTTGTACCTATTCCCATCTTATTTGGATTTTCAATTCCTCCACCTGTTGTCTCTATCACCCCATCCTTGGTTTGCACCTTGATCTCTCTAATCTTGATCCCATCATGGGGACGCCAAGGACCTTGATTGGCACCTTGGTACCCTTGATGATAATCCATCATTTTACCAGCCATAAAGTGACATTCCTCATCATACCACGGTGGTGAAGCATCTCCTTCATATTGGTTGGGACCTTCAGTTCCCACATCAGTAACTCCCTTGGCTCCTGACTCCAACAAGTGCTTTGTCATCAAGTCCACTTGGTTCATCATTTTTGCTAAGGTCTCATCCCTCTTTTTGTCAGGTTTCCTCAACTCAACTACAAGATGGCTAGATGAGGTACCACTAGCAGACACCTCGATGTCCCTAGTGTGCCATGCTCTATTCACTTTTGTCATTCTATCAAGGAGAGCCTTGGCCAAGCCATATTTTTTTTACCATAATCAAACCCCTTGCAAGTTTATTGGCCACAGACTTGTATATGGAGTCAAGAGACCTTTAGAAGCTTTGAATTAATACTCCATCAAGTAAACTATGGTTGGGGCAAATGGCCATCTTCTTTTTGAATCAAAGCCAAACGTCGTGAATGGGTGATCTTGGTCATATGTACATGCACAAGTGATATTTTATACCCATGTTTTAGCCATGTTTGTACCTTAGTTTAAGAATAATCTCATGTATTTTGTGTAATTTGTGGTCATGGACTAACAAATATGATTAGCTCTCTTTGTAGGTTGAAATTGCCAATAGATGGAGCTCTATGTGAAGATAATGGTCCTAATCTTGAAGATAAATGGTAAGGGACAAATTACAGATAGTGAGACAAGCTCAAAAGGACATTTAGAGTCAACTCCATGCCACAGAGAAGCATTGGGGTGTTCAACAATGTACCTCAGAGAAAAAAATTAATTTATATGAGCAGGGGTTGCAAAACAGTGAGCATTCGTAATAGTAGAGTGTCACGGAGGCAAATCTCCACGATAGCTAGCATGTCATGGAGGCAAATCTCTATGATAGCCAGCATGACACGGAGGCAGTTCACCACAGGCCAAATTTTTACAATTATAAAAAGAACACTTAGCAGTTTTATTGGACATCACAGATTACTTTATGAAAAGTGTGGGAGAGCAGAGGGGAACAAAGGAGACTCTACCGAGGGTTAACTTTTCTAACGTTTTTCACTTTTGCTTCTACACATATTGTAAGTGTTCTACAATCTCTTGTAAAAATATTAGTGGCTAAAACACTTCTTCTAGGGTTGACGCCACATGACATGATTGTAATTGCTTAAATTTGTAGTTGGTTCAAGTTTTCATTATTGTTTGCTTGCATTCTTGCTTTTATCATTTTAATGCTTAATCACCATTAAAATGTATTCGTTAAGATAAGAAAAAACTAGAAAAAGCAAAATCTAGGTTAGAACTAGGAATGCAAGAAGTAAGTTCAAATCTTCAAGACTTGATTCGCGGTTAGGATATAAATATATCTAATTCGCCTTGCTTGGTTATAAAACAGGAAGATAGCTAGAAACTGATTTGGAATTGTCACATCATCGCTCATAGAAGTAGTTGTGAAACCAAGTTAGCTTAAATGGTTAGAGGTGCAAAAGTCCAAAACCAAGGGCATTAACCCCGTAAACTACTCCACATAGATAAATACACACGAATTAGGATGTCACATCCATGCTCAATGATGTAGTTGTGAGGATAATTTCTTATGTTTAGAGGCTCAAAAGACCATGAGCATTGAATATATATTATGAGACAACAAATGAAAATTCAATACTTGAACCAATGTGAATGTAGCGTGCATGATTGTTAGGCCTTAACTCTAGATGCTTCTTATCATTGTTTTTGAATTATTTTGTGACCACCACTATATTTAGAAACAAGAATCCAAATATTGAAGAAAACAACTCTTGTGAAATTTGAATTAACATTTGAACTTGTAATATGCCAAAAGACTAGTCCTTGTGGGTTCGACATCCAGCTCTTTAGAGTCACTTTACTACTTGTACGACCATGTGCACTTGCACGTGCGCTAGAGCGCAATAAGTTTTTGGCTTTACGTACCTTTAATGTATAATCCTAGTTAGCCCCCTTAATCCTTTAGCCTATTTTTTGATTAACCATAGTACAAGCTTAATCCTTTTCTTCCAATAAACTTGAATTTGATCCAAAACACCTAAGTGCTTGAGTGAAAATGCGAAGAAGTTAAAGGAGTGACAGTTGTGAAAAAGAAGGAAAGTAGTGGTTGGGGAAGTTGAAGAAAAGACTATAGGTGCACTTGTTTTAAAAATGCATAAGTGTTGGTCGGGAGTAAAATACCAAAAGAATGAAAAAGTTTTGAATGCTTAAGTACTCCCTACTAATAATGTAAGTGTGCTTAATGAAATGGGGAAACAAAAGAAGAAATTGAGGAATTGAAAATTCAAGGGGTGAAGTAAAAGAAGAGATGTGCTTAGTGAGAAAGTGATGTATTAAAAGTTCTTAGGGAAGATAGTCACTATTACTAGCCAGAATAGTACCTACCCGTCCCTTAGCTTACATTACAATCCGATAAGTCCTGCTTGATCTTACTTTCAAATGTTTCTAAATTAGTGGAGTAAAACACTAAGGGTAAGCTTATGGGTCAGTACATGTTGCATGCGAATTCTTTGTGAGAGTGAGCTTAATTCCTATTTATATACCCGTACCTGTATAATTTGAAAAATTGTGAGTGAAAATGGGTATCTCTCTTGTGGTGAGGGAACATGTTTGAGGAAAGATAAAATTAGTATTCGACTTCTTGACTGGCTAGTGTGCATGAGTTTGCTGTAGTTTTAGAGTCGATTCTTGAGGCTAGGAGGTCTTAACATAGTATATGTGGGCTTAGTCGGTTACATATATCTCATGCTCTATTTTAAACTTGCTATCTAAATCAATCATTGTAGCCTTAACTTGAGTCTTCTTACTTCAATTGGTTATGTGTGAGTTCTTCATGTACATGAGATGTAATGGAGTTTTGAGGACGAACAAGGTTTTAAGTGTGGGGTAGTGATCTTGGGTATATTTACATTCCTATGTGATAATTATACTCAAGCTTTAGTCATATTTTTACCTCATTTTTAGTATAATGTCATGTAATGGTGCTCATAATTTCTTGCATGAACTAACCAATGTGATTAATCCTTTGTTTGGAGGTGAAAAATGCTAAGGAGGGGCTTAATTATAAAGTGCATGAGCAATATGGAAGCTTGGAAGTGATTGCAAAGAAGAATTATGAAAAGGCATGAAAAGAAAGGCAACCATCGCCAACTAGCGTGTTACGCCAACACAATGGTGCACTGGGCGTCGAGCCACGCACATGCTGTGCGGGCGAGACCTGTGCCAGGTAGTGTGCTAGCACGATGGGGCCATGCCTAATGGTGCTCATAATTTCTTGCACGAACTAACCAATGTATTAATCCTTTTTTGGAGGTGAAAAATGCAAAGGAGGGGCTTAATTATGAAGTGCATGAGCAATATGGAAGCTCGGAAGTGATAGCAAAGAAGAATTATGAAAAGGCATGAAAAGAAAGGCAGCCATTGCCAACTAGCGTGTTACACCAACACAATGGCGCACTGGGCGTCGTGCCACGTACATACTGTGCAGGCGAGACCTGTGCTAGGGAGTGTGATAGCACGATGGGGCCGTTCAGGCTCCACGACCACAAGTGTGCCACACGCTTGTTGCTCCGCGTCCAGCTCCGCGCCATGGCAGGCGACGTGCGAAGGCACATACAATCAATTTTGCCAGGCGCCCCAAAACAGTGAAGCAGTGCGACACCTCCATGCCACAGAGGGCATGCTGCGCGACCAACAGTGTGTCACGAAGGTGGCATGTGCACAACCAAATTTAAGCATCTATAAATAGAGGACTTTCCTTATTTTATAATTTTATCATGATATATTTTCTAGAAAACTGGAAGGAGCGAAGGGAGAAATGTGGAAACTCACTTAGGGTTGGTTTTTCTTTATTTCTTCTTTAGCATTCTTTTAAGTACATGAATTCAAACATGTTTTTGAATCTTTGTATGACCATGAGTGGCTAGAACCCTTTCTCTAGGGTTGAGACCACATGACATGATTGCTATTGCGTAATTTCATCTTTGGTTCAAGTTTTCTTTTGTTTTTTGTGTTGCACTCTTGTTAATTATGATTTTAATGCTTGATCGCTATTGAAATGCACTCTTTAAACTTAGGAAAAAGCTTGAAAGAGTAACCCTAGGTTAGAACTAAGAATGCGTGGAGCAAGTTCAAAGTCTTCAAGACTTATTTCGCATTTAGGATAGCAATATACCTAATTCGCCTTACTTGGTTAATAAACAGGAAGATAGCTAGACACTTAGGATTAAATAGTCACATCACCACTCACAAACATAGTTGTAAAGTTAATTCTAGGTTAAACGGTTAGAGGTTCTAAAGTCCATAACCAAGGGCATAAACCCCGTAAAACACTCCACATAGTTAATTGCTCACGAATTAGGATGTTACATCCCCACTCAATGATGTAGTTGTGAGACTAATTTGTTGTGTTTAGAGGCTTGAAAGACCATGAAAATTGCATATTAACTCTGTGAGAAAACAAATGAATTTTCATATTATTGAACCATTGTGAAATTTAGCTTTGCATGTTTGTTAGGCCTTAACTCTAGATGCTTCTCATTATTGTTTTACCGAATTGTTTGTGATCACAGTAGATTTAGTTTCAACTTCAAATCCTTAAAATCTATAATTGTGAAATTTGACTTAACACTTGAACTTGAATATTCACTAAAATAGTCCAGTCCCTGTGGGTTCGACATCCGGCTCTTCAAGAGTCGCTTTACTACTTGTATGACTGCCTACGCTTGCACGTGTGCTGGGGAGAAAGCCCCTCCTTAGAATTTTTCACCTACAAACAAGGACTAATCACATTGGCTAGTTCATCCAAGCAATTATGAACACCATTACATGAGATTATACTAAAAATGAGGTAACAACCTGACTAAATATCGAGTATAATTATCACTTGGGCATGTAAATATGCCCAAGATCACAACCCCACACTTAAAACCTTGTTCGTCCTCGAACAAATCCTTTACATGCACAAGGAAAACTCACACATGACTAATTGACGCAAGATGTCTCAAGTTAATGCTACACTAACTGATTTAGATGGGAAGTTCACATAGAGTCTGTTATACATATAACATAATTCAAATCCAATACAACCAAGTTAAGACCTCCTAGGCTTAAGAATCGACTGCAACCATAGAAAACTCATGCACATAAGCCAATCAATAAGTCCAACATGAATTCTATCTTTCCTCAAACATGTACCCTCACAACGAGAGAGATACCCATTTTCATGCACAAATATACAAGTTATAACACATATGGGTGTATGAATACAATTATGCTCACTCTCACAAAAAATTCACATGCAACACATAATGACCCATATGCTTGCCCTTACTGTATTACTCTGCTAATCCAGGAACGTTTAAAAGTAAGATCAGATAGGACTTTATGGGTTGTAATATAGACTAAGGGATGGGTAGGTACTATTCTAGCTAATAATAGTGACTATTTTCCCTAAGTGCTTTTAATACTTCACTTTTTCTCATTAAGCATATCATCTTTTTTTACTCTTTTACTTCACCCCTTGTTCTTTCTAACTCTTAATTTCCTTTTTGTTTTCGTATTTCATTAAGCACACTTATATTATTAGAAGGGAGTACTTAAACATTAGGCACTTTTTCATTATTTTGTTCTTTTACTCTCTACCAACACTTCTGCATTTTAAACAAGTGCACCTCTAATATTTTCTTCAACCTCCACAACCAACTATTTTCCTTCTTTTCAAAATTATTACTCCTTTAACTCTTTGCATCTTCACTTAAGAGCTTAGGAGTTTTGGATCAGATTCAAGGCTATTGAAAGAAAAGGATTAAGCTTTTAATGTGGCTAATCAAAGAATAGGCTAAAGGCTCAATGAGACTAACTAGGATTATACATCAAAGGTAGGTGAAGTAAAGGATAAAAATTAGGCTCATTCAAAGAAATGCCTAAATCATATCTTAAGATCGACATCCCTCATTTTGTTTTGCAAACACACCAGGTAATTTCTAGACACTACAAAATAACATGGAATATTCAAGAAACCTTATGCTCAGTGCATATGTTCAATTCAAGACAGACTCATTAGACTCTTAACTCAGCTAATCACCAGTATTCAGAATTAAGCCTCAAGTATACAGAGTCACATTCCTGAGCCTAAATATCTTAAACAAAGTTATAAAAATTTCTCACATGCTTCACAATTAAAAACCACTTGCATATTACAATCATGTACAACACTCAACAAGAGAATTAAGAAATCAATCAGCTAAGGGTTCAAACACAAAACCTATGATTAATTTTCCCTCAGGATGGTCGCCATCCATCCATCGTCAGGAAAAGTCCCTAACTATGACTAAAACAGCTATGCACAGACACATAAAACATTTTATTCTCTCGGTTCAAAGTGCCCCCTTCAGAAAATAACTGAAAAGAAAAACCACAGGGTGGGTGAAATGTGCTCAACTTAAACTCTTTCATCACACAATATTATACCAAGAACCAAATTCTCCCAAAACCAACATCAAAATTTTTTTAAAATTACCCCTCACTCCATACTTAGATCATTCTATGTCCCTAAATCATCATTTAAAAGTAAGACTAAAGATGAGAGATACTTCCTGAGGCCTCTAGGCCTAGCTAATAACATGTTTTCCATTTTTTTATCTTGGGGATCCTCAACCCCATAATTGTGCTTTGACATGCTCCTTAGCTTCTACTTCTAAGGGTACTCAGACTTCCCATTTTTCCTGTACTTAATTCACAAAAACAAAACAAAAAGTTAAAATAACCAAAATTAAAACAAAAGAGAAAGAAAATTGTACCTGTGGTACCTTTGGGTTGCCTCCCAAGCAGCGCTTGATTTTACACTGCGGCATGACTTGAACTATCCTTTTTAGGATATTCTCAAACAAGTATTCACTTTTGGGAACCATCTTATGTTCTTCTTACATTTAGAGGGAATAGCCTCCATATTGTCCCACTTTTCCTCCATCACTTTCTTCAAATGATTTCCCCCATCAGTCTCGAGCTTAATTGTCAGAATGTCCTGCAATCGTGGACCCATGGAATCCACCATCCCACACTTAGAATTTGTAATCACACTGATCTTGCAAAGATCTCTTTAGTGTGTGGGTCGGTTGATCTCTTGGTATACTCTGAAGAGCTCTTCCTCATCATTGACCCGCATTTTCAGGGTGCTAACTCTTACATCAATTATTGCTCCACCAGTAGCCAGGAATGGTCGTCCCAAGATTAGGGGTACATTTCCATGAACTTTAAAATCTAAAATTATGACATTAGCAGGTATGATAAATTTACCTACTTTGATGAGAAGGTCCTCCATAATTCCCTCCGGGGCCACTATCGACTTGTCCGCCAACTGCAACATCATTCTAGTGGGTCTTGGTTTCCCCACACCAAGTATGTTGAACAGAGATAATAGCATCAAATTCACTTCCGTCCCTAAATCACACAAGGCCTTCATTATGCCAGATTTACCTATTTGTACGGGGAGGGTGAAACTCCCCAGGTCTTTGAGCTTTTTGGGCATTTTACTCGTTACCCTAAAACTGCACTCCTCAGTGAATTCCATAGTCTAGACATCCACCAACCATACTTTGTTGGACACCACGTCCTTTAAGTACTTAGCATACGTAAGAATTCCCTGCAAAACATCAAATAAGGGCAAATTTATGTGAAGTTCCTTGAATATATCAAAGAACATCTTAAAAAAAGGTTCCTCCTTGCTCTCCTTGAGCATTTGTGGGAACGGTGGTGGTGATCTCTGTACTAGTTGCAATGATGATTGTGCATTATCTATTGCAGCACTCTGATTAGCTCCTCTATCAGCTGATTGACCAAGTCTAACCAATTCTGGGTGCACCTCATTTTTCTTATCCTTCTATGGTGCATCAGCTAATTACTTGCCACTCCTCGGACTGATGGCATTGACCTATCGGGGGTTTGGATCTGTATCACTTGTTAAAGCTCCCTAAGGTCTGTTATGCTGAGCAACTGCTATTTGACCCATTTACTTCTCCAAATTTCTGGTGGCCAGCTTTTGATTCTTTATGTCTAAGGCCATCCTTGCTTGATTGAATGCCATCTGGGTCTGGTTGGCCATGATTTTCTGCAATATCTCCTCAATGTTTCTATTGCTGGATTGACCACTATTTTGCCTGCTCTGCTGTTGGTACTACTGTTGTTGAGGCTGGTGGTAGCTTTGACAGTGATTACCACCCAAGAGAAAGTCGGGTGATTCTGCCAGTTCTTGTTATAGGTGTTCCCATAATTCTGATTTCCTCTCTAAACATTTCCTATAAAGTTAATTGACTCTAGATTAGCCTCGCAAGAGTCTGCACTGTGCCCATTATTTCCACAAATCTCACACCAGCTAGGAGCTGGTTGAACTGTATTAATCTATGCCTGTGGCTGTGTCATACTTAGTTTTCTGAACTAAGTCATTATCTAATGATGAAGTGAAACCAACTGAGCTGCCAATGCATTGACACTGTTGACCTCAATAAGCCCGACGGCTTTCTTACCTGCTCCTCTAGAAGACTCACTGCCACTCTGAATTTCCTTGAGCAATCCTACTCAACAATGTGTACAACTCATCATAAGTCTTTTCAAGTGCTTGGCCACCTGATGTGGAGTCTAGTAAGATTTTAGTGTGAGGATCTAGAAAATCCAAAGAAGTGTGGGCTAACACTTTATTAGACTTCTTGTGATGAGGGCAGTCTCTTAATAATGACTTGAACCTCTCCCAGGCTAAGTATAAATTCTCCTCAGGCCTCCACTTGAAACTAAGTATCTCACTTCTATGCTTTGCAGTCTTGCTTGAGGGAAAGAATCTGATGAGGAACTTCCTTGCTAGGTCATCCTAGGATGTAATGGAATTTGGTGGCTCTGCCTTCAGCCACCTCTTCGCCTCTCCTAAAAGTGAAAATGGGAAGAGGGTAAGTTTAACATAATTAGTTGATATTCCGGTGGGGATGAAAGTGCCACTGGTTTTCAGAAAGTTCTATAGGTGCTACTGTGGGTCTTCATGTGTCATGCAAGTGAATTGACCACATGAGTGCAACAACTGCACCATATTTTGTTTCAGCTCAAAATTGCCTCCAGTCTTTGGTTTGCGCATGCTGGAGGTCACATTTTTCGCGAGTGAGATTGCTACTTCGTGAACTGGTCTAGCTGCCATTGTCTCTGGCAACAACTCTTATTGGCCAACTAGTGGATGCTTTCATTCAAGAACTTCTCATTGTAAAAAACTACAACTTTCGCTCAAGAGCCTCTCTCCGTAGCAAAAGCAACTGTCGTTCAGGCTCCAACAATGGATCCACTAGTTCTTTATTCCTTTCCAGTGTGCTGCGAGGAAAAATCTATTACCTGCAATGAAACAGACTAAGACCAAGATTTTCAACACTTAAGAAAAATAAAAATTACACATAAACTAAAAATTCACCAAAGTTTCCAATCCTCGACAACGGTGCCAAAAACTTATTGCGCCCCAGTGCACGTGGTCGTACAAGTAGTAAAGAGACTCTTGAAGAGCTGGATGTCAAACCCACAGGGACTGGATTATTTCAGCGAATATTCAAATTCAAGTGTTAAGTCAAATTTCACAAGTTTTTTTATTTTAAGGATTTGAAGTTGAAACTAAATCTACGGTGATCACAAATTATTTGAAAAAACAATAATGAGAAGCATCTAGAGTTAAGGTCTAACAATCATGCAAAGCTAAATTTCACAATGGTTCAAGTATATAAAGATTCATTCATTGTCTCACAGAGTTAATATGCAATGTTCATGGTCTTTCAAGCCTCTAAACACAACAAATTAGTCTCACAACTACATCATTGAGCGGGGATGTGATGTCCTAATTCATGAGCAATAAACTATGTGGAGTGGTTTACGGGGTTTATGCCTGTGGTTATGAAATTTTGAACCTCTAACCATTTAACCTAGAATTAACTTCATAATTACCTATATCAGTGGTGATGTGACTATTTTATGTTAAGTGTCTAGCTATCTTCCAGTTTATTAACCAAGCAAGGCGAATTAGGTATATTGCTATCCTAAATACGAATCAAGTCTTGAAGATTTTGAACTTGCTCCCTGCATTCTTAGTTCTAACCTGTGGTTACTCTTTTGAGCTTTTGCCTAAGCTTAACGAGTGCATTTCATTAGTGATCAGGAATTAAAATGATAATTAACAAACATAAAAGAAAACTTGAACCAAAGATGAAATTACGCAATAACAATCATATCATATGGTCTCAACCCTAGATGAAGGGTTCTAGCTACTCATGTTCATACAAAGATTCAAAAACATGTTTCAATTCAAGTACTTACAGGAATGCTAAAGAAGAAATAAAGAAAAATCAACCCCAGGTGAGTTTCCACATAAGCTTAACGAGTGTATTTCATTGGTGATCATGAATTAAAATGATAATTAACAAGAATGCAAGACAAAACATAAAAGAAAACTTGAACCAAAGATGAAATTACGCAATAGCAATCATTCCATATGGTCTCAACCCTAGATGAAGGGTTCTAGCTACTCATGTTCATACAAAGATTCAAAAACATGTTTAAATTCAAGTACTTACAAGAATGCTAAAGAAGAAATAAAGAAAAAGCAACCCTAGGTGAGTTTCCACATTTCTCCCTTCACTCCTTCCTGTTTTACGGAAAATATATCGTGATAAAATAATAAAATAAGACAAGTCCTCTATTTATAGATGCTGAAATTTGGTCATGCACATGCCACTTCCGTGACACGCTGTTGGTCGCACAGCATGCCCTCCATGGCACGGAGATGTCACGCTGCTTAACTGTTTTGGGGCTTCTAGCAAGGTTGATGGCATGTTCCTTTGCGCATCGTTTTCCATGGCACGGAGCTAGACGCGGAGCCGCAAGGGCATGGCATGCTTGTGGTCACAGAGCTTGGCTGACATGGAATAGTGCCATCACGCTAGCGTACTGCCTGGCACAGGTCTCGCGCCCATAGCATCTGTGTGACCAGCAGGCCATTGTGCTGGCATGGCACACTAGTTGGCGCGGGTTGCCTTCTTTTCATGCTTTTTCATAATTCTTGTTTGCAATCACTTCCAAGCTTCCGTATTGCTCATGCACTTCATAATTAAGCCCCTCCTTAGCATTTTTCACCTACAAACAAGGACTAATCACATTGGTTAGTTTATGCAAGCAATTATGAGACCCATTGCATGAGATTACACTAAAATTGAGGTTAAAACATGAATAAATCTCGAATATAATTATATCTTGGGCATGTAAATATGCCCAAGATCACAGTGGCAAAGGCTATACCCTATGTTTCTCAACCACTTGGGTGAATTTGCCTTGGGTTTTCTCAAATCCCAAGGGAAATAATATCAATCAACCACCAAAAGCTTAAGGAAGAGCTAAACTATCTCTAGCTTTAGCCCTTTAATGGGTGATGGAAATGCGTTTTGACTATCTCTAGCTCAACCCCACATATCCAAGGCCTAAATCCTTACTAATGCTTCCTTACCCATATCTTGCTTCTCTCTCTCAAGAAAAGGAAAGATAAGAAAAGTAAATTAATGTTTGCAACCATTAATTATAGTATTCACACTTAGACGAAACACTTGATTCATGCCTTGCAATTAAATTTAAGACCTAATCAACAACACCCAATACATTCTAAATACCAATAATGCACACTCCCTAGTAATTAAATTAGCTACTCATAGATGAAGTTAAATAAGAAATACCATGTGTGATTCACTAACATTCATCCTATTTGAATAGAAATTTAAGCTCACAAGTCTGCAACAATGGTGGTTTTTAACACAAAATTAGAAAAGAATAAGAAGAAGAACATTGTACTTTTCTACTTCTCTCTATAATTTTTCTTAGCTAAGATGTGACGTACAAAATTATGACAAGTATGAGTACATTTAGGATAATTTTGTATATTCTCTTTTCGTACATCTTTTCCTCAAATTCCCTTAGAAGCTTCCACATTGAATTTGTGCCAGATTTGCATAATTTTACCTAGTCAGCGTTCTGGCCACTTGTGCGACACATGCGTTTCGCAAGTGGCCATTCCTAGTTCACATGTGTAGGTCATGGATAGAATGGTAAGACACCATCTGCGGTTGCACTTGCATTTCACATGTACCTTTCAGCTCAGGACCAATGCTTTTCTGTGCTGCACCTACACCTGCGGAACATAGGTTCTTGCTTCAAGCAAACTCATTCTTTGTTCCATTCCTTTGCTTTTCTTGTCTCAATCCAATACCTGCAAAATCAAAGAGAAAAGGCATAAAACCTTCCTAATTGATGTGAAAATAATGCAAAAGCTCATGCTTAAGAGTCTAATGAGTTGGTAAATTACCTACTCATCAAACCCCTAAACTTGAACCATTAGTTGTCCACAAGCAAGGCATTCTCACACAACTAAGAATTGAAGTAAGCATTCTTATCAAAAGAGCTGCACAAAGGACTTCTAAAGCTGAAGACAACCCAAAAATCTCACACCACCTCAAGAAAAAATAAAAGACTCAAAACATGTTGCACAAACTCAGTTGGTAACCACAAGCATTTGGCATATCTCATTTTCATTCTTTCAATTCAAAACAGTGGGTATTTGCAACCAAATCACTCTCAATAAGCATCTCGAGTCATTGTTAATTAACATTCAAGGTTTGCCTTAAAGTTCACTGCTCAACTTGTCACATTCACACCTCCTAATTGAAAGCACAATTTAAACATGCACTCCAAGGAAGTGATGCCACTCACATAATGATAGAATACGCCTCATATTTAGGCCATGCACACATAGGGATATAAAATAAAGCCAAGACGCTCACTCTCTCAGAGACATTGAAGTGCACACACAATTGACCCATACGCTTGCCCTTTATGTAATTCTCCACTAATGTAGAGTTGCTACACTCGAGATCACTAAGGACTTGCGAGTCATAATGATAGCTAGGGGTAAGGGTAGGACAAATTTTAGCTTTAGTGATTAGATCCTCTCTAATGCCTTTTGAGAACACAATCAAACATCCCTCTATACTCATGAAATTACTTCACCTTATCTCTCCTTATTCATTATTAACATTTTTCATCAAGAAACCACCCTTGTAACACCTTGTATTCTACATTTAGCCTTATATAAGAAAGAGATAGCACCATTCAACTATTTCTTTTTCTTCTTTTGACAGGAGTTTTTTCCCAACTATTTCTTTTTTTTTCATCAATCAATTTGGTGCTACCTCTCATTGAAGCTCACATATTTCCCTTTTATGTACACCCTCAAACTTAGGATTTTGCTTACACTTTATTTCACTAACTTATCATCCAAAATCTTGGGCTTCCAAGCCTCAATTTTCTTTCATCACTAACAGTTAGGGAGGATGGGTTCCAAAGAAGAAGACTAAAAAAGGTAATAAGCTTGTAATGTGGTTTCCAAGAAAAAGGGTTAGAGGCCCAAACATTGGCTAACAAGGATTAATGTTCAAGGAGGTCATTTTTGTGGCAAAATGAATACCCAAAGTGTTACACCTAATAAAATATTAACGGTTAGTAGGCGTATGCGTGGGTTGTTGTCACGCCCCAGAACTAGGGTAGGGCACAACTGGCACTCGATTCATGATCGATCGAGAAGCCGGCTATATAACATCTATAAATGTAACGCTAAGGATGACCAAGCCACCTGTCACAACCAACTAGGATAAATACTGGGCCAATAATGCCTTGACAATTATGAATATGCAACCTGGAAAGCCGACAAGGCTACAGTGAAGCTAAACAAAGCAATGAAAAATCAATACTACTACATAACCCATACTACTATACAAACTAGTCCACATCAGCCTCTACAGAGTAAATAAACTAAAATGCATGGGATAGGGCCCCGGCCTACCCATGGTATACACAAAACTGAAAATAGTCCACACCAGGACATGGCCCCTGGAAGAGAGGAGCATACCACTATTCTTCAAAAATCTGGATCCTACTACGTTCGATGATCTGAGCCTCAGCCTGTACCTGTAGCACAATTGTGGGAAGGATCCCAAGATGAAGAAATGTCAGTACGAATAAAATGTACTGGTATGTAAGGCTAAAAATTGTAAACATGTAAGATAAAAATGATAACTAGGCCTGAAATAAGGAGTAGTAACAACCTGAAATTCTAAAAACAGAAACCTGACAATAACTCATTATTGAAGTATAAATGCAACAATCTAATGCACAACAAAGACTATAACTGAAATGTCAGCAGACAGTCGACCATAAAATCTATACAAACCGTCCAGCCAGTGTACCACACCGGGGTAAGAATAAAAATGCCTCCAGCTGGTGTACTATACCGGCATAAAAATAAAAATGCCTCCAGCCAGCGTACCATACCGGGGTAAACTCTGTCCAGCCGGTGTACCACACCGTGGTAAAATCAATAAGACCTCCAGTCAACACACCGGGATAAAATCAATAAAGCTTAGACAAAATCATAAATGGAGCCGATATGGCTTAATACTGGACTATCTCAATACATACAACATAGAAATGAGGAATACTAAACATGTGGCTTGCATAAGCCTCCTTCGTAATGCATAACTGGAACTGAGTACATATAACATGCGAAGCTAAAAAAAATAGAACTTAAATGCATGTATTAAAAACTTGTATGAATCATAAGGTACTACGGATAAACTAAGAGTTTCAACAAAATTTGTGGATCGTCTCCACGAGACATTAGAGCTCAGAAACTCGTTAGCTTGTCGTTCAGCTTAAGGGAAAGGGATTATGAAATCTTCCCTTGGACTGACATATTTCATAACATACACATAAGATAAGGTACAACCATAACTACGTAATCCTAATTCGGTAAGCTCGTTTACCCCCAATAGCTTGCGACGTCTTTACGTGGCTTAAAATCGTTTACACGTCCTCATCTCGGCTCTTTCACCTATTTCAGATAGCAAACAGACCTTTAAACACATTTAACATCACATATATATACACATGACATAGATTAAGGACCATATAACAATGCCCACGCTGAGGGGTCTCCAACTCAATGTACAACAACGACAACAATCAACACAATATCACACTTTAGGTATCTCCCTTAGGCTAGGCATAATCTTAACATTTATCCTCAATAAAACATGGGACTTTAAAGCTTAAATGAATCTTAACATACTGACTCAAGACTTTTGAAAAGTTTTATGTCTCATTCGATTCACATCACACGAATCGTGCTTGAAAAAATGATAGACGGGGCGCCTTACATACCTTTCTCCGATGAACTTTCCTCTAGCCGATTTCCTATCTCAATGATCATCCTTCAACCTCCTTAATCCAATGGTTTTATAGGACAACAACAAGATTAATCTATACCAATAAAATGCAGCCAACATAACTAATCAGAGGCAGTCAAAATAGCAACAACAACACACGGCAACATCAACAACATTTAGCCATTTTCTCAACTAATTGTTCACTAATTTTTGAGGGAGAAAACAGAGGAAATTTTACCTTAGTTTTTCTATGATTCTACCCCTCAATATGAAGTATAATTCCAGAAAAAGAAACATCCAAAAAGCCTAAGTAAAACGAGCAAAACTCAGCTAACAAACAGTCCATCGGCAGCTCACTTAGCTGCCAATTTCCAGATTTTCGCTTTGCGATTTGGGAGGTTTAAAAGGGGCGAAATCCTTACCTTTTCTCCTGATTTCAACACCTAATAAAATATGGATATATAGGCAATCAAAATAGATTTTGAAACTCAGAAAAGCTTCTTCAAAACCTTGCGAAAACGAGCTCCAAAACAGCCCCTAACATACTTGGCAAGGTAATCTCAACTTATCTTGTGATTTTCTTGAACTTTGCTTGATGTTCCTCCTTAATTTTCTTTGTCCTAGCTGCTGGAATTGAGAGAGAAATGGAACCCTTAGCAAGCTGGTCGACTTAGATTTATATGAAAATGGTTTCTACAATTGAAAAATCAAATTTTAAGTAAATAGGGCGGTGGAGGCGCTAGGGCATCATGCCTGCGTCACCGCTCATGATGGTTCGATAAAATGCCCATAAATTCTTACTCCTAACTCCAATTGACAAGCGGTTTGAGTTTTTGAAAACTAGACTCAAAGACCTTTAAGTGGATAGGTTGCGGGGCTTCTAATTCATTATATATTGGGAGATATGATCGTTTAAATATGACCCTTACTTATGAACTTCACATACCCTTTGGTTTTTTGATCGTACACATTTCCCTTGTCACCTATGACCAATATACAAACCGTACTTTCCCTAAACTAGCATAAAACATCAAATAATTACCAATAAAAATTTCGGGGTGTTATATTCTCCTCCCTTAGGAACATTCATCCCTGAATGAAAATTAATTTCAGTTAATATGCATCAAAATAAGTATCAAACACATACCTTAACATCACGTCGACATCGTAAATAGGTGAGGATATTTATTCTTCATTTCCTCCTCAGACTCCCAAGTAACTTCCTCGATGTTATACTTCGCCATAATACTTTAACTGAAGCGGCTTCTCTGGTTCAAAGTTTCCTGACTTGCCGGTCGAGAATAGCAACTGGAACCTCGGTGTACGTCATCTCCTCAGAAATTCAGACATCATCGATAGGCATAAGACGAGTTGGGTCTCCTATACACTTCTGCAAATCGATACATGAAATACTGGGTGGACTACTGCTAACTCTGGTGGCAACTCCAACTCATAGGACACTTTTCCTATCCTGCGGATAACTCTGTAGGACCCAACATATCTAGGACTCAGCTTGCCTTTTCGGCAAAATTACATAACGCCTTCATAGGTGACACTTTCAGGAAGACCCAATCATTAACAACAAACTCCAACGCTCGATGATGTACATCTGCATAAGACTTCTGCTTGCTCTGGGCTGTCTGAAGTCGATCTCTAATAAGTTTCACCTTGTCAATAACTTGCTGCACTAATTTTGGCCCGAATAACTCTGCCTCACTAAGTTCAAACCAGCCTACTGGTGACCTGCATTTTCACCCATATAAAGCTTCATATGGAGCCATTTGAATACTTGCCTAGTAGATGTTATTATAGGAGAACTCAATCAAGGAAACATGATCATCCCAGCTTCTGCCAAAATCTAAAACACAGGAACGCAACATATCTTCAAGCGTTTGAATGGTGCGTTCAACCTGTCCATCTGTCTGAGGATGAAATGCGGTACTGAGGCTTACCTGAGTGGCCAAGCCTTTCTTGAAATACTTCCAGAAGTTTGCTGTGAACTGAGCACCTCTGTTAGAAATAATGGACAAGGGGACGCCATGTAGGCGAACTATCTCTCGTATATAAAGCCTAGCATAATCCTCTGCAGCATATATGGTCTTAACTAGCAAGAAGTGAGCTGATTTAGTTAATCTATCAACTATTACCTAGATAGAATCATGCTACCTGCTCGTTCTAGGAAATCCTATAATAAAATCCATATTAATCACCTCCCACTTCCAGGCTATAATTTCTATATCCTGTACCAAACCTCCAGGCCTCTGGTGCTCAACCTTTACCTGTTGGCAATTGGGACACTGAGTCACAAGACCGGTGATGTCCTTTTTCATGCCATTCCACCAATATAGCTGCCTCAGGTCACGATACATCTTTGTGGCACCTGGTTGTACTGAATATCGAGAATAATGAGCTTCATTCATAATTTTTTCCCGTAGTTCACCCACATTAGGTACACATAGACGGCCCTGGTATCTAAGAACTCCATTGGGTCCACAATCAAATAGGCTCTGCTTTTGTTGCGGTATACTGTCTCTCAGTAAGACTAACTCTGCATCATCATATTTTCGTTGCTTAACTTCTGCTACCAAAGACGATTCTGTTGTGTTTTTGACAATAACACCCCCATCTTCGGCATCCAGTAACCAAATTTTTAAGTCAGCCAATTGCCGTAGAGTCTTTATCATTTCAATCCTATCGACCTGAATATGACTCAAGCTACCATAGACTTGCGACTTAGCGCATCAGCTACAACATTTGCCTTGCCCGGATGATACAGAATGCTAATGTCATAATCTTTCAGAAATTCTAACCACCTTCTCTGGCGTAAATTCAACTCCTTCTACTAAAACAAATACTGGAGGCTCTTATGATCTGTGAAGATATCAACATGTACTCCGTATAAGTAATGGCGCCATATCTTCAATGCAAATACCATTGCGGCCAACTCAAGATCCTGGGTAGGATAATTTTGCTCGTGCTTCCTCAACTGTCTAGAGGCATAAGCAATGACCTTGTCGGGTTGCATCAGAACACAACCTAGCCCAACTCTCGAAGCATCACAATAGACCACATAACCCTCGTCACCCTCTGGAAGAGTCAGGACAGGTGCTGAAGTCAGCCTATCCTTCAATTCCTGAAAACTTAGCTCACATGCCTCTGTCCACTAAAACTTAGCTTCTTTATGAGTCAACTTTGTCAATGGTGCAGCGATAGTAAAGAAACCTTCCACAAATCGGCGATAATAACCTGCTAACCCCAAAAAGTTGCGAACCTCTGTAGGATTCAAGGGTCTGGGCCAAGTCTTTACTGCCTCTATCTTCAGACTATCCACTCTTATACCTTCAGCTGTAATTACATGACCAAGGAAAGCCATAGATACTAGCCAAAACTCACATTTAGAAAATTTAGCATATAACCTGTGCTCCTGTAGAGTCTGTAATACTTCTCTCAAATGACCTGCATGCTCGGCCTAAGATAGCGAGTAAATCAGAATATCATCAATGAAGACGATCACAAATACATCAAGAAAAGGCCTAAACACCTGATTCATCAGGTCCATAAAAGCTTAGTAAGACCAAATGAAATCACTAAGAACTCATAATGGCCATATCTAGTCCTGAAGGCAGTCCTGAGGATATCAACTTCCCTAACCCATAACTGATGGTAGCCGGATCTCAAATCTATCTTTGAGAAGCATCTGACACCCTGTAACTGGTCAAATAGGTCATCAATCCTGGTAAGTGGGTACTTATTCTTAATTGTAACCTTATTTAGCTGCCTATAGTCTATACACATTCTTAACAACCTGTCTTTCTTTCGTACAAAGAGCACTGGTGCACCCCAAGGCGATACACAAGGTCGAATGAATCCCTTCTCCAGTAGATCTCTCAACTGCTCCTTTAATTCCCTTAGCTCTGCTGGAGCCATTCTGTAAGCAGGAATCAATAGAGGCTGAGTACCTGGAAGTAGATCAATAGCAAAATCTATCTCCCTCTCAGGAGGAATTCCAGGTAAATCCTCTAGAAAGACCTCAGGGAACTCATTTACAATTGGAATTGACTTGAGAGTCGTAGGCTCACATTCCAAGTTTCTTACCCAAACCAAGTGAGAAATACAACCCTTAGATATCCACTTTTGAGCCTTAAGGTATGAAATAAACTTACCTTTAGGCATAGCGGCATCACCTTACCATTCCCAGACTGGCTCGTTGGGAAAATTGAATCTGACAACCTTAGCTCTGCAATCAACATTAGCATAACATTCCTCCAACCGATCCATACCCAAAATTACATCAAAATCAACCATTTCAAGCTCAACTAGATCAGCTAAGGTTGATCTATCACATACTAATACTATGCAGTTTTGGTAAACTCGTCTAGCTAACACAGATTCGCCAATTGGCATAGAAACAACAAATGTTATAGATAATAACTCAGGGACTGTCTCAAACTGACTCGCAACCAATGGTGTGACATAAGAGAGTGTAGAACCAGGATCAAGTAAGACATATACTGCACGAGAATAAATAATCAAAGTACCTGTAACAACATCAGGTGAGGCCTCCTGGTCCTGTCGACCGCCCAAAGCATAAAATCGATTCTGGGTTGCCCCAGAACTAGAAGCCTCTCTCCCTCTGCCTCTTCCATGGCCTATTGCCAGCTGAGGATCAGGTCTGGGAGGTCGAACGGAGGATGAAGAAGCAACCGTTGATCGCGCCTGATCCTCCTCGAACCTATCTGAACAATCCCTCATAAAGTGCCCTGGCTTCCCACAACGTAACATACATTCAACCCCTGATGACACTGACCTGAATAGATTTCCCACACTGGGGACTAGGCGGCAATGGTGGTCGCCTCTGCCCCGCCCACTCCTGTTGTTGAGAGCTAGATGAAGCTGGGCCTTGGTCCCTTCTCTGTCCCTGAAACTGAGGTGGGGCACTCTCTATTGTCCTAACTGACTGCCTGGATGACTGATCCCCTGGGTCACCCTGTAGTCCTCCGTAAGGACCCACAGTCCTAGCTCTCTTCCGTTGCTCATGCTGTCTTCGATTATCCTATAAGTGATGAACCAAATCCTCTGCCCTCTGGGCGAAAGCATGAATCCGTGAAATGTCCATGTGCTCCTGAGTAGATACCCCCAAGAAATCTTGAGTTATATGAAGCCCCAACCCTAACACGAACTGATGAACTCTATCCTCCATCGTCTGAACCATGTGAGGAGCATACTTGGCAAGAGAATTAAACCGAAGACAATACTCACGCACACTCATACTTCCTTGCTCTAGGTAAAAAAACTGCTCAGCTCGAGCCTGTCGAAGCTCCCGCGGTAGATAGTGGTGCATAAAGGCCTCGGAGAACTCTTCCCACTCAGCTGGTGGTGACTCCTCTGGATCGATCCCAAGCCTCATACCACAATATGGCCACATCACACAGTCTGAAGGCTGCCAACTCTACTTTCTCAATCGTTATAGCTTGCATCACCTTTAACACCCTATAAGTCTGATCGATAAAGTCCTGAGGATCCTCGCTCGGGTCTGATCCGGTGAATATAGGAGGGCTCAAACTCAAGAACTCACGGGCCTTGGAACTCTCAATTGTCTGGCCTCTATGTCTATCCATCGCCTCCAACCGTCGCTCTTGACCTGCAGCTATACGAGCCATCAACTGAAAAGCTCTCTCAAGACCCTATCCTTCCAGAATAATTAGAGGTACCACAGGCATGGGAGGGTCTGCCACTCTACTACCCTCAAGTACTGCTGATGCGGGAGAAGCTAGAGGTCTATCTACCATTGCTCTGGCCGGTGCGGGAGAAACTGTAATACCTAGGGCAGGAGATTCACTGCCTTTGATCTGTCTCTCTGATCCACTGGAGGGAGACTAGTACCATCCCAACAACTGTGCCAATCAACCTTGTAGTCATCTTCCTTGTCACAGACATATTCTGAAACAATAACACGATTTAGATATCACAGTACTTATGAGCTCAGCCTATAGCACGAACTATTAGTAAAAGAAGTGAAACAATTCCTAAATGTTCTATAGCCTCCTGATTATAAGTATGGTGCAGAACATACCCATAAGCAAGACTCTACTAGACACGGCTCTGTGGACTCCCTAGTACACGACTTCGCTCTGATACCAAGTCTGTCACGCCCAAGAACTAGGGTAGGGTGCAACTCGCACTCGATTCATGGTCGATCGAGAAGCCGGCTATATAACATCTATGAATGTAACACTAAGGATGACCAAGCCACCTTTCACAACCAACCAGGATAAATACTGGGACAATAATGCCTTGAAAATTATAAATATGCAACCTGGAAAGCCGACAAGGCTACAATGAAGCTAAAAAAAGCAATGAAAAATCAATACGACTACATAACCCATACTACTATACAAACTAGTCCACATCAGCATATACAGAGTAAACAAACTAAAATGCACGGGACAGGGCCCTGGCCTACCCATGTTGTACACAAAACTGAAAATAGTCCACACCAGGACATGGCTCCTGGAAGAGAGGAGCATACCACTATTCTTCAGAAATCAGGCTCCTACTACATTCGATGATTTGAGCCTCGGCCTGTACATATAGCACGATTGCGGGAAGGATCCCAAGATGAAGGGATGTCAGTACGAATAAAATGTACTGGTATGTAAGGCTGAAAACTATAAACATGTAAGATAAAAATGATAACTAGGCCTGAAATAAGGAGTAGTAACAACCTGAAATTCTAAAAACAGAAACCTGACAATAACTCATTATTGAAGTATAAATGCAACCATCTAATGCACAACAAAGACTATAACTGAAATGTCAGCAGACAGTCGACTATAAAATCTATACAATCCATCCAGCCAGTGTACCACAGTGGGGTAAGAATAACAAATTCCTCCAGCTGGTGTACTATACCAGGGTAAATATAAAAATGCCTCCAGCCGGCGTACCATATCGGGGTAAACTCCGTCCAGCCGGTGTACCACACCGGGGTAAAATCAATAAGACCTCCAAGCGGTGTAACACACCGGGGTAAAATCAATAAAGCTTAGACAAAATCATAAATGGAGCTAATATGGCTTAATACTAGACTAGCTCAATACATACAACATAGAAATGAGGAATACTAAACATGTGAGCATGCATAGCCTCCTTCATAATGCATAACTGGAACTGAGTACATATAACATGCAAAGCTAAAAAAAATAGAACTTAAATGCATGTAGTAAAAACTTGTATGAATCATAAGGAACTACGGATAACCTAAGAGTTTCAACAAAATTTGTGGATCGTCTCCACGGGACATTAGAGCTCAGAAACCCGCTAGCTTGTCGTTCGGCTTAAGGGAACGGGATTATGAAATCTCCCCTTGGCCTGACATATTTCATACATACACATAAGATAAGGTACAACCATAACCAGGTAATCCTAATTCGGTAAGCTCGTTTACTCTCAATAGCTTGCGACGTCTTTACGTGGCTTAAAATCGTTTACACGTCCCCATCTCGGCTCTTTCACCAATTTCAGATAGCAACCAGACATTTAAACACAATTAACATCACATATATATACAAATGACATAGAGTAAGGACCAGCTAACAATGCCCACGCTGAGGGGTCTCCAACTCAATGTACAACTACGACAACAATCAACACAATATCACACTTTAGGTATCTACCTTCGGCTAGGCATAATCTTAGCATTTATCCTCAATAAAACATGGGACTTCAAAATGAAGCTTAAAATACTGCCTAAGACTTTTAAAAAGGTTGTTGTCTCATTCGATTCACATCACACAAATCGTGCTTGAAAGAATGATAGATGGGGCGCCTTACATACCTTTGTCCTATAAACTTTTCTCTAGCCAATTTATTATCTCAATGATCAGCCTTCAACCTCCTTAATCCAATGGTTTTATAGGCCAACAACAAGCTTAATCTATATAAAAAAATGCAGCCAACATAACTAATCAGAGGCAGTCAAAATAGCAACAACAACACACGACAACATCAACAACATTTAGCCATTTTCTCAACTAATGTTTCACTAACTTTTGAGAGAGAAAATAGAGGAAATTTTACCTTAGGCTTTCTGTGATTCTACCCCTAAATATGAAGTATAATTCGAGCAAAATAAAAAGCCAAAAAGCCTAAGTAAAACGAGCAAAACTCAGCTAACAAACAGTCCATCGGCAGCTCATTTAGCTGCCAATTTCCAGATTTTCGTTTTGCAATTTGGGAGGTTTAAAAGGGGTGAAATCCTTACCTTTTCTCCTGATTTCAACACCTACTCAAAGATAGATATATGGGAAGTCAAAATAGATTTTGAAATGCAGAAAAACTTCTACCTTGCCAGAACGAGCTCCAAAACAGCCCTTAACATAGTTGGCAAGGTAATCTCAACTTATCTTGTGATTTTCTTGAACTTTGCTTGATGTTCCTCCTTGATTTTCTTTTTCCTAGCTGCTGGAATTGAGAGAGAAATGGAATCCTTAGCAAGATGTTCGATTTAGATTTAGCTGGAAATGTTTTCTACAAGTGAAAAATCAGATTTTAAGTAAATAGGGCGGTGGAGGCGCTAGGGCGTCATGCCTGCATCACCTCTTGTGATGGTTCGGTAAAATTCCCATAACTACTTACTACGAACTCCGATTGATAAGAGGTTTGATTTTCTGAAATCTAGACTCAAAGACCCTTAATTTGATAGGTCGTAGGGCTTCTAATTCATTATTTATGGGGAGATATGGTCATTTAAATTTGACCCTTACTTATGAACTTCACATACTCTTTGATTTTTTGATCGTACATATTTCCCTTGTCACCTACGACCAATATACAACCTGTACTTTCCCTAACTTAGCATAAAACATCAAATAATTACCAATAAAAATTTCGGGGTGTTATAGTTGTATCGAGTAAAGAGAACTTGACGCGTGTGGGAAGAGCCTCAAAAGAGGGGTCAAATGAGGCTAGGCCACGAGGAGCCAGCGCGACGTGCCAGCCGATAGTGAGCTGGGCAGCGCGGTGGGCCAGGCCCACTGGCACCCTGCAAGGCACGGCACGACACGACATGGCCTGTGGCGCCTTGGCCGGCGCGAACGCCCCTGGGCCACTGCCCATGCTTATATATATACCCCCTTTGTTCAATTCCAAGGCATTTGTAATATTTCTCTCAGCCAGAAATAAGAGGAGGCGCAAGTTTTATTAGTTTTTTGTTAGATTATGCTACCAAACATCGTCCAAATCCAAATTAACTTCAGGTAACAAGTCCTAATCCTATGGGAAACATTTCTACGGAGTTATTTCTCCAAAATTCGCTCGGCAAACTGGAACCCCACCGAGTAAAGGTTGAAAAAATTTCTCCAAATTGAATCCTAAATGGCCACTGACATCAGATAAGAACTTATCCCTTCTGAACTCTCGGGAAATTATAGGTTTTCGGCTGAGTTATTCGAAGTTGAATTATAGTTGATATGATTATCGAAAGTCATTGTTATTTGCCAAATTTAGCATTGAAATTAGTCCTGTTCTCTCAACACAAAGGTTATAATTGGAAAGAACTGCCGATTGCAAGTTGAAACTCGCCAGTTAATCGAGAATCAACACTCATGGTATGTTAAGGCGAATTCCTTCGTCAAGTTATTCCTGTCGTATTGTAATACGACCTATATCCTTGTAAGAATACCAGAAGCATGATTGTTGTGGTTAACTTCTATTATTAGTTTGAGATTAACATTTTCTATTTAGATTGGGACTAACCCTGCCCTATATAGCCTTCCCTTGTCCAATCTCAGGGTTACTAGCTGTGTCATTGCCTACGAAGCTATATAGATCGCTCCAAGGAGTTAGATGTTGTCCAAAGGGACTACGCAGAGGCCCAAGGGCCATATTTCAATCCATTCCATGGTTGGACTATTATTTTTATGTTGTGTTGGCATCACTGTCCCTCATCAAGCTTGGTGCCCAGGGTGCAGTTACAGGTGTCCATCGAACTCATACACGACTACAAGAGTCGAGCGGGTTTAGTTGTAGACCCAGGGGATAGGAAGGTTGGCTATAGTTACCTGTTCACTCATTTTGATCTTGTTAGGGGTGTATAGATTAAAGTGTGCTCGCCGAGGCTTACGGGGGGCCCAGGCGGGTTATTCTGTGCTGATTGTACCTTTCGGGCTTATGGAGGCCAGGTAAGGTTCTTGTTTATATTACTTATTGTTAGTTATATAGCAAGTTGTAACGTTATTCAGGTGGTATCTCTATCACTCTTATCGAACTATTTTTAGTTTTATTATCAGTATCATGCAGTCATTTTCATTTACTACCTTACATATTCGGTACATGTTGTACTGACGCCCAACTTTGGGGCACTACATTACTTGCATGCAAGTACGGTTGATGCAGTTCAGGACATCCCTAGTCATCAGCCGAGTCAACAGTCTAACTAGCTCCTTTTGCACCGGAGTTGTTAGTTAGAAGGTTTGTTCTTTTGTTGTACAGTTTATGGGTAGGTGGGGGCCTTGTCTCGGCCATTATTCCACTCCTAAAGGCTTACAGGCTACAGATTTCCATTATTAGTTTTGTTGTTGGCTGTGTGGGGCCTATGTATGTTTTCTTTTGGGTGATAGCCGTGTGGGGCCTAGTTTAGCCATTAGTTAGCATCCTTGTCGGCTATAGTATAGTTCTAGCTACCTGTTTTCATTCTGGTACTAGACAACAAGGTGTTCTTGCCAGCTCGCATAGGATCCCTTTTGTTGCGTGTTGTTGGTTAGCTGTTTTCTTTTTACAGGTGGCTATGTGGCTTTGTCGGCCGAAGTTTGTGTTTATAGCCGAGATATAGCTCGTCGTTTTCTTGATTTGAAGAGGAGGCATGCACCAGAAGTGCATAAGCGCAGTCAGGTCAGTTTAGATCCTAGTATGGCACCAGGTGCCAGTCATGCCTCCCAAGGTGGGGCATGACAAACTTGATATCAGAGTAGATCGTATCCTAGGGAGTCTGTAAGCCGTGTCTAGTATAGTCTTGTCTATGGGTGTGTTGAGCTCCACATTGCATAGGCAGGAGGCTACGAGGCATAATAGCGTGGTTACCCTTCCTTTTTCTTCATTCGTGTTGTAGAGCTATGTTGTATAGGGTTGAGTCCCTAAGATTAACTTATTCTGCTTATCTACATAGAAATGTCGGACACATGACAGACTACGACCGGTCGAAAGTTAAATGCTGCGGCAGGAGAGGGCACAAGCAAGGTGCCCTAGTCAGAGCTAGCTTGATCTGAGGGAAATAGAGAGACTTCATCCTAGTCTCCTCGGTAGTCTTCGCCACGCCAGGAGTCCTCCAAGGCAGCAGACACGTCGGCACCACCTCCAGAAGTTCCTATACCTATACCATCAGATCAGGAGGTTAGGAGTGTTGTCTATATGTTAACCTAGATTATAGCCGTGCAACGCCAACCTATGGTACCAATGGTTGCTCAATCTTTAGGAGGACCTAGGAGTTCGAGGGTCTGAGAGTTCCTTGCCGTGAGTCCCCTGTAGTTTATAGGGACGGATCGAGAAGAGGACCCTCAGGACTTTCGGTGATGCATGCCACGCCCGCGAAGTCGATTGAGTTAACAATATTTAGATTGCGGGACATAGCAGTGTTGTGTTATGAAAGCTAGGAGAGGTCCCGAGGTAGAGACGCTCCCCCTCCGACTTGGTCCAGTTTCTCAAAGGCCTTTGTAGATCACTACTTGCCGCAAGAAATCCGAGAGGCTTGGGTGGACTAGGTTTTGGACCTGGAGCAAGGTTCGATGAGTGTTCGGGAATATGCTATGAGATTTGATTCCTTGGCCAGATATGCGCCAGCTTTTGTAGACACTATGCCAGCCAGAGTACATCAATTTATTATGGGGCTACTTCCAAAATATGTGGAAACTTGCATTATAGTTACTCTGCGGGAGGACATGGACATTGCCTGCATTCAGGCCTTCGCTCAAAATATTGAGGGGATCAGACAGTGACAACGAGAGATAGAAAGAATAAATCAAGAGCAGCGCTGTATGGCCAGACTCAGTGATATGCAGGAAGAATTGTTGGGTGGAACTAGGCCATAAATATCAGGCAGGCCCCCACCTTCTCAATAGCAGGAGGGTGGGCATCCAGGACTCGGTGAGAGCTCACGTGCATCAGGTTCTTAATAGTAGAGGGGTTCAGATCAAAGCAGTCCTACTGTGCCATGTTATGCTATTTGCAGTTGACGTCATTTTAGGGCGTGTAAGTATGGTTCTACAGCTTGTTACACTTGTGGACAAGAGGGTCACATGATGAGGGATTGTCCAGCTAGAGGTCAGGGTGATCATGGACAACAAGATAGATCTTCAGCAGGGTCACATGCCCCAGCACATTCAGCAGCGCGCAGGCCCTCAGCTCCAAACGGTAGAGGCCGAGGCAAGTCAGGGGTATCCAGTTCAGGCAGTAGTCCAGATTGTGGTTATGCTTTACCGGGGTGATAGGAGTCAGAGACATCACCGGATGTTGTGACAAGTATGCTGGACATTTTCTCTCACTCAGTTTATGTTTTGACAGACCTAGGTTCCACCTTGTCCTATGTTACCCCATTAATGGCCCAAAAGTTTGATATAATTCCAGAATTGTTTCAGTGACCCTTTTTAGTGTCTATGTCTATCGGTGACTTCATTATAGCTAAGAGGATCTACCAGGGTTGTACAGTAGAGGTTGTCGATCGCTAGACTTTAGCAGATTTAGTGGAGCTAGAAATGATCGATTTTGATGCAATTATGGGTATGGATTGGCTAGCGCCATGTTATGCCAATGTAGAGTGTTGGACCAAGACAGTCTGATTCCACTTTCCAAGGGAGGTAATGCGAGAGTGGAAGGGCAGTACATCTACGCCCAAAGGTGGGTTCATATCCTATCTTCAGGCGAAAAAGTTGATAGCGAAGGGCTGTATTTATCATATTGTCAGGGTTCGGGATATGAAAGTAGAATCCCCGACTCTACAGTCTATTCCAGTGGTTAATGAGTTTCCAGAAGAACTTCCTAGTATCCCCCAGAACGGGAAATTGATTTCTCTATCAATTTTATACCAGGTACTCAGCCTATATCCATCTCTCCGTACCAAATGGCTCCGGCTGAATTAAGAGGATTAAAGGAACAGTTGAAAAATATTTTAGATAAGGGCTTTATCAGGCTGAGTACATCAGTGTAGGGTGCGCGAGTTTTGTTTGTAAGAAAGAAAGATGGCTCCCTTCGCATGTGCATAGACTATCGGCAATTGAACAAGGTTACTATTAAGAATAAATACCCCCTTCCCAGGATAGATGATTTGTTTGACCAATTTCAAAGGGCGAAACATTTTTCCAAGATTGACTTAAGGTCAGGATATCACCAGGTATGGGTTCGGGAGAAAGAATCCTGAAGAAAGCTTTTAGGACCAGGTATGGTCATTTTGAATTCCTAGTCATGTCCTTCGGGTTGACAAATGCCCCAGCAATGTTCATGGATCGGATGAACAACATCTTCAAGCCATATTTAGATCTTTTCATGATATTATTCATTGATGACATCCTGGTGCATTCCGGTTCAGAAGAAGAACATAAAGATCATTTGCGAACAGTACTTCAAATTCTTACGAATTGCCAGTTATATGCAAAATTTTCTTAATGTGAGTTCTAGCTAAATTCCGTGGCTTTCCTGGGCCATATTGTATTAGAGGCTGCTACTCAGGTTGTTTTATAGAAAATTGAGGCGGTAAAGACATGGCCCAGACCTACAACTCTAATGGAAGTTCGCAGTTTCCTAGGATAGCTGGGTGTTACAGAAGGTTTGTGGAAGAATTTTCTACCCTATCAGCGCCCTTGACCAAATTGACTCAGAAAGCAGCCAAATTTCATTGGATCGAGACCTGTGAGTGGAGTTTCCAGGAATTAAAGAACAAATTGACGTTGACACCAGTGTTAGCTTTTCCAGAAGGTTAAGAGGGTTATGCTGTATATTGTGACACTTCAGACGTTGGGTTAGGATGTGTCCTGATGCAGCACGGTAAGGTGATTTCTTATGCTTCGAGGCAGCTTAGGAAGCATGAAAAGAACTTTCCCACCGCCGACATGGAATTAGTTTCAGTGGTTCACACCTTGAAAATATGGAGGCATTACTTATATGGTGTGGATGTAGATATTTTCACTGATCACAAGAGCCTCCAGTACATCTTCACACAGAAGGAGTTGAACTTACGATAGTTTGATTGGTTAGAATTGATGAAAGACTAGGAAGTAAACATTTTGTATCACCCAGGGAAGACCAATATTATAGTAGATGCACTCAACCATAGATCTATGGGAAGCTTGGCAAATTTGAGGCCAAAACAGTGGAAAATGGCACGAGAATTGCACCGGTTAGGCAATTTAGCCGTCTTGATAGTAAACTCAAGGGATATTAGGGTTGTGATTCAGAATACCACAGTATCATCCTTGGTTGTAGAAGTAAAAGAGCGGCAGTATGAGGATCCTAACCCGGTACCGCTCAGAAGTAAGGTTCAGCAAGGAAAATTAACAGCTTTTAAATTGGCAGAAGATGGGGTCTTAAAATTTAGGGGTCACCTCTGCGTTCCAGATGTGGCAGGAGTTCGCCAACAGATCATAACAGAGGTACATTATTCTCGTTACCCTCTTCATCCAGGTTTGATGAAGATGTATCGTGACATAAATGAGATATACTGGTGGCCTGAAATGAAAAAGGGTGTAGCAGAATTTGTAGCACAATGTCCTAACTGTCAGCAGGTAAAGCCGAACATCAAAAACCCAACGGATTATCGCAGGAGATAGCGGTGCCTATGTGGAAATGGGAAGGAATCAACATGGACTTTGTGACAGGATTACCCCGTACTAGGCGCAGATTCAATTCTATATGGGTCATTATGGACAGATTAATGAAGTCAGCTTATTTCTTACCAGTCAGGACTACCTCCTCCACCAAAGACTGTGCTGAGTTATATATTAAAGAGATAGTCAGACTACATGGTGTCCCCACATCTATTACTTTCGATAGAGGAGCACAATTTACAACCAGGTTCTGGCAGTGTTTTAGAAAGGATTGGGGACATGGGTTAATCTGAGTACAACATTCCATCTCAAATGAAGGGTCAAGCATAACACATAATTCAGATGCTAGAAGATATGTTATGGGTGTGTGTGCGAGATTTCGGAGGAAGTTGGGACGAGCATTTACCCTTATCGAATTTACATACAATAACAGTTATCACTCCGCAATTCAGATTGCGGCTTATGAGGCTTGTATTGGTGAAAATAGAGGTCTCCCATTGGATTGTTCAAGGTAGGGGAGTCAGAGTTAGTTGGACCTGATATGATTCACCAGTCAGAAGAGAAAGTAAAACTCACTAGAGAGTGATCTTGGGCATAATTATGTGCCCAAGTGCTATTTCATAACATAATTTAGTCAGGTTTGTCAATTTAATTAATTACATTCTCATGTGACTTTGAATATTTTTGTGTATGAACTAACTGAGATGATTAGTCTTTGTTTTGTAGGTTTAAAATGCTTAGAGGGAGTAAATATGATGGTTAATGCACAAGAAAGAAGTTGGAAAAGAATTGCGAGGAAGATGGCATGAAGATGCAAAGGAGAGGGGCTACCTAGGCCACTAGCCTACAACGCTAGGTCATTGGCGCGCCTAGCGCCATGTCACACAGGAAGGAGTGTGTGCGAGAAGTTGCCAGGCAGTGAGCCTGTGCATTGGCGCTGTGCCACGCCAGACCTTGTTGCGCGCTAGTGTCCATGTCACGTCGTGCATCATGCACGAGATGGAGTGTCCCACGCTAGGCGACGCGCACCAGTGTTGTGCGAGACCTGATGAGACACCAAATTTCCAGTGGGCATGCGCGACAGCCCCGCGCCACGACGCTATTGCTGCACGATGGGCAGCATGGCACAGAGGCAGTTCATGGCCGACCAAAATGTGTGATTTTTCATTTAGTATAAATAGGACACTTAGCTCCTGAAATTATTTATCACGAAATATTTTTAGAACAACGGAAAGGAGCGAAGGGAGAAGTGAAGAACTCTACCTAGGGATCATTATTTTTCATTCTCTTTTAATCATTCTTGTAACTACTTTACTTTAATTATGTTTTTACATAATTGTACGAACATGAGTGGCTAAAACCCTTCCTCTAGGGTTGAGGCCACATGATATGAGTGTGCTTACATGAATTCTTCTTTGGTTTGAGTTGTTAGTTGTTGTTTTGTCTTACATTCTTCATTATTGTTATTTTTATACTTGACCACCATGAAAACATACTCATTAAGCTTAGGTAAAAACTCGAAAGAGCAATCCTAGACTAGAACATAAGAATGTAGGGAGCAAGTTTTTGTCTTTATGATAGGATTCGCGGTTAGGATAGAAACTATACCTTATTTGCCTTGCATGGTTACTAAAACGGGAATATAGTAAGACACCGATTGAGAATTGTCACATCACTGCTCATAGAAGTAGTTGTGAAGCTAAGTCAAGTTAAATAATTAGAGGTACGAAAGTCCATAATCAAGGGCACAAACCTTGTAAACCACATTCACGTAGTTAAATTGCTCACGAATTTGGATGTCACATCCCCACTTAATGATGTAGGTGTGAGACTAGTTTGTTGTGTTTAGAGGCTCGAAAGACCATGAACACTGCACTTTAACTATCTGAGACTACAACTAAAGGTTTCATACTCGAACCATTGTGAATTATAGTATTGCATGATTATCAGGCCTTAATTCTAGTTGCTTCTTGTAATGTTTCTCGATTGTTTTGTAATCACCTCTAGATTTAATTAAGATTATCCAAATATCTTCTATCAACACTTGTAAATGTTAAATTAACACTTGAACTTAAATATTCGTTGAATTAGTCCAGTTCCTATGGGTTCGACATTCGGCTCTTAAAAAGGGCCACTGTATTACTTGTACGACTGTGTTATCAGGTCTCTGTGTGATTTAGGGGCAGCGGTTAATTTAATGCCCCTATATATGTTTAACACACTAGGGTTGGGTCACCCGAGGCCAACACGAGTAATGCTGCAGCTGGTAGACAAGTCCATATTGACACCAAAGGAAATAATTGAGGACCTTCTCATCAAAGTGGGTAAGTTCATTATACCCGCTGATATCATCATTCTTGACTTTAAAGTTGATGATAAGGTACCCCTGATCTTGGGACAGTCATTCTTGGCAACTGGAGGAGCCATCATAAATGTGAGAGTTGGTACCCTTAACATGAGGGTCGATAATAAGCCCTTCAGAGTTTACCAAGAGATCAACTCACCCACACACTACAGAGATCTTTGCAAGATCAGTGTGTTCTCAGAGGCTAAGTGTGGGGTGGTAGGTTCCCTGGGTCCACTGTTGCAGGAGATGATGACATTTCAGCCTGAATCTGATGGATGGCTTAAATTAAAGAAGAAGTTGGAAGATGAGAGGGAAAGAGTGGAGGTTGTTCCCTCTAAAAACAAGAAGAAGAGAAGATGGTTCTCGAAAGGGAACACTTGTTTGAGGATATCCTAAAAAGGATAGTCCACGTCATGCCGTGACGTAAAATCAGGTGCTACTTGGGAGGAAACCCAAGAGTATCACAGGTACACTTTCTTTTTAATTTGTGTCGTATTTTGTACTTTTCACTTGTGTTGTCTGTTTTGTTGGTTAAGCACAAATTCAGGGAAAATTTGAGTACCCGAGGAAGTAAGAGCTAATGAACATGACAATAAGATGAGTGTGGGGTCGATAACCCACTTGTTCAAAAATGAGGAAGAATATGTTGTTAGCTAGGCCTAGAGGCCTCAGGGAGTATTTCACACCCTTGTATTTTATTTATTTTATGCTTTGAGGACATAGCATGATTCAAGTGTGGGGTGAGGAAAATTTCAAAATTTTGTGCTAAATGAATCGGATGAAGTTGGTGCTTGGTATGATATTGGTTGATGAAAAAGTTTGAGTTGAGCACATTTCACCCATCCTTTGATTTTTCTTTTCGGTTCTTTTTCGAAGGGTGGTACCTTGAACCGACGATAAAATTTTTCTTTGTCTATACATACTTGGTTTTAGTCATAGTTAGGGACTTTTCCCGATGATGGATGGATGTCAGCCATCTTTAGGGAAAATTAGTCAATAGGTTTTTGTTTTTGAACTCTTAGCTGATGATGGCTTGATGTTCTTGTTATGTGTATTGTGAGATGAAGGTATTGTAACTTTTGAAGCATGATTAGTAGTTGTATAACTTTGTTTGAGACACCTAGGCTCTTGAATATCACTGTATGTGCTTAAAACTTAATTTGAGTTCTTGTGATTACCTGAGTTAAGAGTCTACTGAATTTGTCTCGAATTGAGCATGTGCTATGTGTGTAAGGTTTTTAAATATTTCATGCTATTGTGTAGTGTCTAGAACTTGCCTGGTATGGATATAAAACGAAATGAGGGATGTCGATTGTAGGAGATGATTTAGGCATTTCTTGGAATGAGCCTAATTTTTATCCTTTGATTTACCTACCTCTAATATATGATCCTAGTTAGCCCCATTGAGCCTTTAGCCTATACTTTTCCAGCCACAAAATGAGCTTGATCCTAACTTTTCATTAGCCTTGAATTCGATCCAAAAATCCTAAGAACTTAAGAGAAAATGCAAAAGAAGTGAAGGAGTGAGGAGTTGGAATAAGAAGGAAAAGAGTAGTTGTGGGAGTTGAAGAAAAGACTATAGGTGCAGTTTTTTAAAAAGGAATAAGAGTTAGTAGGGAGTAGAAGAAGAAAAGAGCAAAAAGAATTGCTTAAGTACTCCTTACTAATAGCTTTAGTGTGCCTAATGAAATGGGGAAACAAAGAGGAAAATGGGATTTGAAAAGAATACATGTGAGTAAGAGGAGAGATATTTGTAATGAAAGGGTGATGTATTAAAAGCATTTAGGGAAGATAGTCACTATTACTGGCCAGAATAGTCATTACCCGTCCCTTAGCCTACATTACAATCCCCTAAGTCCTATTTGATCTTCCTTTCAAACATTCCTTAATTAGTGGAGTAAAACACTTAAGGCAAGCTTATAGGTCAATACATGCTGCATGTGAATTCTTTGTGAGAGTTAGGTTATTTCTAATTCATACACCCATATATGCCACAATTTGAAAACTTATGAGTGGAAAAAAATGGGTAACTCTCTTTTTGTGAGGGCACATGTTTGACGAAAGATAAAATTCATGTCGGATTTCTTGGTTGGTTAATTTGCATGAGTTTGTTGAGTTTGAGAGTCGATTCTTGAAACTAGGAAGTCTTAACATAGTTATATGGGATTTTAATGGGTATATCTAACTTGCTATCTAAAACAATCGTTGTAGCCTTAGCTTGAATTGTCTTTCTTCAATTAGCTATGTCTGAGTTCTTCATGTGCATGAGATGTAATGGAGTTGTTCGAGGAAGAACAAGGCTTTAAGTGTGGGGTAGTGATCTTGGGCATAATTACGTGCCGACGTGCTATTTCATAACATAATTTAGTCAAGCTTGTCAATTTAATTAATTACATTCTCATGTGATTTTGAATATTTTTGCGTATGAACTAACCGACATGTATTTGTTTTGTAGGTTTAAAATGCTTAGGAGGAACTAAATGTGATGGTTAATACACAAGAAAAAAGTTGGAAAAGAATTGCAAGGAAGATGGCATGAAGTTGCAAAAGAGAAGGGCTGTCTAGGCCACTAGCATGCAACGTTAGGCCATTGGCGCTCCAAATGCCGTGTCACGCAGGCAGGAGTGTGTGCGAGAAGCTGCCAGGCAGTGCACCTGCGTGTTGGTGCCATGCCACACAAGACCTTGCTGCGCGCCAGTGTTCGTGTCATGCCGTGCATCGCACGAGAGATGGAACGTGCCACGTTGGGCGACGCGCACCAGTGTAGTGCAAGACCTACCGAGAAGCTAACTTTCCAGTGGGCATGCGCGACAGCCCCGTGCCATGGCGCTGCTGCTGCACGATGGGCAGCGTGGCATGGAGGTAGTTCATGGCCGACCAAAGTGTGTGATTTTTCACTTAGTATAAATAGAACATTTAGCACCTAAAATAATTTATTACGAAATATTTTTAGAAAAAGGGAAAGGAGCGAAGGGAGAATGAAGAACTCTACCTAGGGTTCATTATTTTTCATTCTCTTTTAATCATTCTTGTAAGTACTTTACTTTAATTATGTTTTTATGTAATTGTACAAACATGAGTGGCTAAAACCCTTCCTCTAGGGTTGAGGCTACATGATATGAATGTGCTTGCATGAATTCTTCTTTGGTTTGAGTTGTTAATTGTTGTTTTGTCTTAAATTCTTCATTATTGTTGTTTTTATGCTTGATCACCATGAAAACATACTCATTAAGCTCAGGTAAAAGCTCGAAAGAGCAAGCCTAAGCTAGAACATAAGAATGTAGGGAGCAAGTTCTTGTCTTTACGATAGTATTCGTGGTTAGGATAGAAACTATACCTAATTTTCCTTGCTTGGTTACTAAAATGGGATGATAGCAAGACAACGATTTAGAATTGTCACGTCACCGCTCGTAGAAATAGTTGTGAAGCTAAGTTAGGTTAAATGATTAGAGGTACAAAAGTCCATAATCAAAGGAACAAACCCCGTAAACCACATCCACGTAGTTAAATTGCTCACGAATTAGGACGTCACATCCCCGCTCAATGATGTAGGCGTGAGACTAATTTGTTCTATTTAGAGGCTCAAAAGACCATGAACACTACATTTTAACTATGTGAGACAACAACTAAAGTTTTCATACTCAAACCATTGTGAATTGTAGCATTGCATGATTATCAGGACTTAACTCTAGTTGCTTCTTGTATTGTTTCTCAATTTTTTGGTGATCACCTCTAGATTTAATTAAAATTATCCAAAATCTCTTCTATCAACACTTGTGAAGGTTAAATTAACATTGAACTTGAATATTCGCTTAATTAGTCCAGTCCCTGTGGGTTCGACATCCGGCTCTTAAAAAGGGTCACTGTATTACTTGTACGACCGCGTACGCTTGCATATGCGATGGGGCACAACATAGAGCAATTGTTAACATCCCAGAGTCTCCAGAAGTCCTATTCTTATGTACGGCATAGAGACTTAGAATTTGAGGTTGATGGTTGGGTATTTCTCAAAGTTTCACCAATGAAGGGCGTGATGAGGTTTGGTAAAAAGGGCAAGCTTAGTCGTAGATTTATTGTCCCGTATCAGATCCTCCAGAGTATAGGCCGAGTGGCATATGAGCTGGAATTTCCTCCAGAGCTAGAATCTGTCCACCCAGTCTTTCACATGTCAATGTTGCAAAAGTGTATAGGGGCCCGTCCTGATTTGTGTCAGTTAAGGCCGTTCAAGTTACTGAGGAGTTAGCCTACAAAGAGGTTCCAGTTGCTGTACTAGATTGACAAGTTCATAGGTTAAGGACTAAAGACATGGCCTCTGTTAAAGTACTATGGAGGAACAGGAATGAAGAAGAAATGACTTTGGAAGCTGAGGACGACATGAGATCTAGATGTCCTCACTTTTTCTAGGATCGATTCAGATTATGTAGTTAAGGTGATGTTATCATTCGTTTGTTATTTTACTGCTTATGTTATCAATACTGTTTACTTTGCTACTTCTTTGTTGCAAAATAATTGTTTACAATGTCCTGTTATGTGCCTATGTTGTACTTTTCCTGTGTTTCAGGTTTCTAGATAGTCCATATTACAGAAGAGACTTTGCCAAAATTTTTCTAAATATTGGTTAAAAGAGTTAACTCCTTCAAGCCTGAAGATGACATTCAAGGATGAATGCTCCTGAGGGGGGGGGGGGAGGATGTTACACCCCATAAAATGTTAAAGGTTACTAGGCTTACATGTGGGTTGTATCGAGTAAAGATAGCTTGACACATGTGGGAAGAGCCTCGGAAGCGGGGTCGGGCGAGGCGAGGCCGCGAGGGGCTAGCGCGACGTGACAGCAGGCAGTGCGGCACGCCAAGCCCATTGGCGCCTTCGGAGGCGCAGCGGGCATGGACTTTGGCGCCTTGGCCTGCGCGAAGCGCTCCTAGGACACCGCTCGTGCCTATATATATACCCTCTTTAACTGATTCCAAGATATTTGTAATATTTCTCTCGGCCAGAAACAAGAGGAGGCACAAGTTTTATTAGTTTTTCATCAAATTACGCTACCAAACGTCGTTCAAACGCAAATTAACTTTAGGTAACAAGCCCTAAGCCTACGGGAAGCATTTCTACATAGCTATTTCTCAAAAATTCACTCGACAAACCAAAAAAACCCGCTGAGTAAAGGTTGATGGAGTTTATCCAAATTGAATTCTAAATGGCCACAGGCATTAAGTTATCAATTCTTCCTTCTAAACTCTCGGGTTTACGACTGAGTTATTCAAAGTTGAATTATAGTTGATATGATTATTGAAAGTCAATGTTATTTGCCGAATTTAGTATTGAAATTAGTCCTGTTCTCTCAGCACAAAGGTTACAGTTGGAAAGAACAACCGATCACAAGTCGAAACTCGCTAGTTAATCGAAAATCAGCATTCGACGTATGTTAAGGAGAATTCCTTCAGCAAGTTATTCCTGTCATATTGTAATATGACCTAGATCCTTGTAATAAAGCTAGAAGCATGATTGTTGTGGTTAGCTGCTACTATTAGTTTGAGATTAGTGTTTTCTATTTAGATTGGAACTGACCCTAGCCTCTATAACCTTCCATTGTCCAATCCCAGGGTTACTAGTTGTGTCGTTGCCTACGGGGCTATATAAATTGCTCCAAGGAGCTAGATATTGTTCCAAGGGACTACGAGAGGCCTAAGGGCCATATTTCAGTCCATTCCATCACTGGACTATTATTTTTATGCCATGTAGGCATCACTGACCCTCGTCAAGCCTGGTGCCCAGGGTGTAGTTACAGGAGTCCACCGAACTCAGACACAGCTACAAGAGCCGAGTGGGTTTAGTTGCTGACCTAGGGGACATACAGGTTGGCTATAGTTACCTGTTGACTCATTTTGACCTTGTTTGGGGTATATAGATTGATGTGTGCTCGCCGGGGCTTATGGGGGCGTAGGGCGGGTTATTATATGCTGGCTGTACCTTTCGGGTTTATGGGGGCCAGGTAAGGTTCTTGTTTGCATTACTTATTGTTAGTTGTACAACAGGTTGTAATGCTATTCAGGTGGTATCTCTATCCCTCTTATAGAATATTTTTAGTTTCATTATTAGTTTCATTCGGTCATTTTCATTGACTGCCTTACATATTCGGTACATGTTGTACAGATGCCCATCATTGGGGAACTATATTACTTTCCTATAGGTACGGTTAGACACAGTTCAGGACCTCCCTAGTCATACCACCCTAGTCATCAGCCAATTCAACAGTCTAACCAGCTCCTTTTGCCTTGGAATTTTTAGTTAGAAGGTTCGTTCTTTTGTTGTACAGTTTATGGGTAGGTCGGGGCCCTGTCCTGGCCATTATTCCACTCCTAGAGGATTGCAGGCTATAAATTTCTAGTATTAGTTTTGTTGTTGGCTGTGTGGGGCCTATATATGTTTTCTTTTGCGTGATGGTCGTGTGTGGTATTTATCCAATAGTTAGCAGCCTTGTCATCTACAGTATAGTTCTAGCTACCTGTTTTCAGTCTGGTATAATTAAATAGCATGGGTGATCTTGTCAGTCTGGATAGAATCCCCTTCGTTGTGTGTTATTGGTTAGCTATTTCATTTTTACAGGTGTCTATATGGCCTTGTCAGTCGGAGGCTATGTTTACAGCCGAGATATAGCTTGTTGTTTTCTTGATTTGAAAAGCAGGCATGCACCAAAAGTGAATAACCCCAGTCAGGTCAGTTCACATCCCAGTATGACACCAGGTATCAGTCATGCCTCCCAAGGTGGGGCATGACACAAAGAAAACCCCAGATCATTTTCTAAGTGCAGCTACATCTAGAATTTCGCCTTGAATCACACTCGGGGAAAGATCTAGACAATGTGCATACACAAAAATCAAGTCAAAGACCTCACCATACAAGGCATCACACTCCTAGGAGTTTAACTATTTCTCACAATCAAATCAAAGGCATGACTTTAGACAAGCCATCTAGCAAATTAAGAAGCCAAACAAGGAATGTGTACACAACAAGAAAGTGCTCATTTTCAAGCTCAAAATTTATTTCTATGCCATTAAAAATTTTTTGTTGTACCAATTAAAGTAAACCCAACAATGACTAAAGAACATGGAATTTTCTCTTAAGAAAGTCATGTCTTAATCTATCATAGGGAAATGTCACCCGATTCGACACAAAAAAGGAAGAAGTTTTGTTTTTTCTCCTTGGGAAAGAACTGTGGTACAAAGAAAGCTCTTAGAGTTTATTGTTATCTACTATAAATAAAGGCAATTTTTGAAGCATAGTCAAGAATTAATTGCAATGTAAGACCAACCTGTCAGTGGAACTTCACAAAATCCAAGAAAGACAGCCCAACAATTTTCCTTAATTCAAAACAAGACAAGGCAGTCAACTAAGTATTCACGAAAGGCATCAATGGGTTTGGTGGAAGTGCAAGTGGTTCACCAGGTGCAGTCACTATCCATTTGTTTGGAAGGGTCCTAGCTTCATGGTATGAATAAATTGGAGCCACCCAATATGGATCCTCTAAGTGAGCATCCTTTGTGGAGGAAGGCACCTCAACATGTGGTGGCCCGCTCTCTCTAACATCTACTGTTGGTGCATTGTTAGTTGGTCTATATCCCGAGCACCAGTCATCCGAAGGGATGCTAGCCTCAATTGGTGGGATGTTCAAGTTAAAGTTAGGCAGTATCATTTCTCTTCTTCTATTCACTTCCTCCTGTAAAGATTCCACTTCATTCTCTAGCACAACACCCGAGCACACAAACTACCCAACTTGTTGACCACTGGTTTCATAGCCATTTTCATGGCCTACTGGATCATTGGAAGGATAGCTTTGGCTAACTTTTCTAGTTGAGTCTTGTGAGCACTAGCCATTTACGCCATCTTGAGAAGACCACCCTTTTATGGAGAGACAGGCTTAGCGGCCATATGTGAAACAAAAGCCTTATCTTATGACAAAGTGGGCAGAGGAGCACTCGATTCTGAAGTTAACTTGGGCCTCTTTGAAACTGGAGCAATCCTTATCTCTTTTAGTGGCCAAAGTAATCACACCCTCTACTCTCCTTATCTTATCCAATAGTCAGAATAGAGGGCAGTTGGCTCGCATACAAAGAACACTAATAAGGACCAGATATGGCATAGAGGTTGCTTGTTGTCTAGCTTTCCGCTTGAATTGCTCCGTGATGATTTCCACCACGTTGATATATTTGCGATCCATGATGCATGATACAAGGATGGCCACCTCAATGGGAACATGCATTGTGTTTTTGGATGGGATAATGCGAGCACACACCAAGTCAAGCCACATTCGAGCTTCAAATTTGAGATTTTGGCGACGAATTTCACCTTTCAAAATGGCCCACTTTGGGTGCCCTTCAACAATAATACTTGCCACCTATGCACATTGATTATCTTTGTCTGTTAGCCTCCTTGTGAACCCTAAACCAGGACACACGGAATCAGCCCAGTAAATGGAATTAATTTCCTCTAGAATTCTGCTAACTTCCTGGCCTCGCACTAGCACTGATGTCAGGTAGGGAATCATATTCACTCAGCCTCTATACTTGAGGAGGTCCTGCCATGCTCTATAAGAGGCATAAAAATCTCTTACTAACTCCGAGAAGTAGGGGCCAAGGGTATAGTGAACGACTCCCAATCATGATATTGGAATTGCTCAGCTAGATAAATGAATTTTGTTTCAAAAGAGCCGATATCAAATTGGGACTCTTTTGTGATAGCCCTGCTCTCTCTGAATAATTTATAATAAGCTTACATTTTGGGTAGACCGAAATGGAGTTGTGAGATTCTCATAGTTTCAGCTTCGTTCACCTCTTGAGATGTGCCAGTTTCCATAGGAGCTTTTGCTTTATCCCGACATCGGGTGGATGACATGTTTCTGCAAGATCATATGAGTGTCATACACAAACCAATATTCTTTTATTTTTCATAAATAAAGTAAAAGAAAATAACTATGCTCTAAAGATAAAAAGATTGGATATCAAACAAAAATAGAAAATAATTGTTAAATCACTTAAGGCACCTGCGTTGAACCTGCATTGAACAGGTTGAGACCCGCAATCTACAGGTGTTGGCAGATTATCAGAAAATTTAATACCCACTTGCTTTGCACCTATGTTTGACAGGTGGTGACCCATGGTTCATAGGTGCGACACAGGATGGGCCAGTGTACCTAAATCTTAAACCCTCTGCTGCTTTGCAACCTGTATTTTGCAGATTTCCATCCGTGATTCGCAGTTGCTTAGCAGCAGCAAACATAGAATTTCATGCCTATTTTTCATAAGTATGAACCCAATCACTATCTAATAGGTACGTAGACTTCCCTAAAAGATTTATCAACACTATTAATACAATTTCAACTATTTGAACCACTCAATCACTTCCCTTAAGATGGACGTTACTCCATCTATCATCGAAAAACTTTGAGTGACCCCTCCAACCCATATTCACAAAGAAACTTCACATTTCACACTGCTCACCCATCTTATCACATTTTCATCTATAATCAAGCAAAAAATAAAGAACGACGATTTTCCATTTTAAGAATGATGTCAACCTATTTATCATCAGAAAAAATCATGCATCTCAAGCAAGTGGGTTACTTAGAATTCTCCCCCAACTAAAATTTCAAAGTATAAGATCACTAGTAAGAGGCACAATCATCATGGAACAACACTTCCTATCCAATTAATTTTGCAATTTCAAGCTTACCCACAACATTCATAAACATCAATTTCATTATGAACAAGAAGAGCAAGTAATGGGAAGTTAAGGAAAATATGGGTCATGGAAAATCAAGGATATCATGCTTTCTTGTCTATGTATACCATGAAAATTTAAAAATTAAAGATGAAAATCAAAAATACATACCAATTGTAACACCTCGAATGCTTCTAAGATCAGATTCTAGGTGTAAAGAGGGAATTCAAATAGGAGAATGAGAATTTTTGTCTTAGAACAAGAAGGGGGACGACTCGTTAGGAGACCCCACGAGTCATGGTCAGACTCGTGGGGAGCAGTCAAGAAGGTAGTCTGGAGAAGTGGCCACAAACGACCCAATGAGTCGTTAGGTAACCCCACAACTCATTTGGTCGGCTGTTAGGTGAAGCTAGGAATTTTTGGTGTGGGCCTGAGGTAGTGGAGACCACAGAAGGAGAGATGAGTCGTCGTGTACTTGACGACTCATTAAGTCACCCATGAGGAGGGAAGAGCAGAAAAAGGGACTTGAACCAGTGCACTCCACGACTCAGTCCCCACGAGTCATTGCCTGACCCCACGACACGTGGTGTGCCTCGTGGGGACTAGCAGGAGGATTTTCTCTGCATTTTCCAGGGCTGTTTTCATAAGGTCCTATGCTTTAACTTCTAAACTACGTTGTTTTGAGTGCTATTTAGGACGTTTTAAGGGTTTCTTCTAATCTAAATTCTCATTCTCTCAAGATACCTCTCAAACCCTTCTTCCTCCTCTCCTCTCAAGATTCAAGGATTTCACCAAGGTGTTCATCAAAGCTTCAAGCTGTAATTTAGAGCGAGGTTTCTTCTATCAGGTATGCGGGTCTTTCAACAAGGATAATCTTTCATCCTTGTGCCCCAAAATGTTTTATCAAAATTCCTAATTTCAACTATTCTAGAAAAGCATGACCTAGGGTTTTTGCGATGGGTGATTTCATCTATATTTTTCTAAATTCCAAGATCCGTTATGATTATGAGATTAATTATGAGGTAGAATGATTGGGTTGCCTTGAAATATGTGTTGGATGATGAGAAACGTGAGATTATAGAATGTCTTCATAAAATGACTTGAACTTTGAATGAGGCCTTATTAGTGTTCACTCGATTATCGTAATCACTTACATCCATGTCTAAATATGTGATGATCGTATGATTATCTTTAAGAACTTGAATGTGGCATTGATAGACATGTTGAGAAGAAATTAGAGTTTATAGGCTTGAATAATTGAAAGTAAAATATGCATGTCCCTTATGCTTTTGATGGATTTGATTGGGTATGAGGTAAATTTATGGTAATGGCCTAATTACTGTATCCTTCTCAGAAATTGGAGTAAATCTCAAAATGGGTCCTATGAAATGAAAATGTATGCTTCTCCCATGATCTTTTTGTAAAGGTATAAGTTATGAGTTAAGTATATGGCTTTCCATAAATCTAGAATATATGAATCAATATATGCATATTAAGGTACAAATTGGATATATGGATAATGAATGACTCTATGATACATATTGAATGATATGAAGTCGGAACTTAATGTGGTGGAAGTATAATGCATGATGTGAATCTATAGATACTCACTAATGTAAGATGTTTGAAGAAATATTGATGTGTCTCTATGATGATAAAACATGAGATTGATATTCTTAGAATGTTGGGCTTGTTGTTAGTAGAAAGTATCCCTAATCCTTCCAAAATGAATGATGTATGATAAAAGCATGTATGATAAAAGCAGTGTATGTTTATGTCTCTGACTAGCTGTAGTTGCATAGACCAAATAGATGATGTCAGATCAGTACTCCTCATGTCCTAGTTAGCCAGGGATCCTCCATAGCCGACAATGTTTCCCTTGGTCAGCTCGGGATCCTGACTCCCTTGGTTCAGTCGGGATCCTCCATAGTAGAGAGTGACTCCCTAGCTCATTCAGGATCCTCCATAACAGAGAGAAATTTCATAGTTCAATCGGCATCCTCCATAGCAGAGAGTGATTTCCTAGCTCAGTCGAATCCTCCAAAACAGAGAGAGATTCCCTAGTTCAGTCAGATTCCTCCATACTAGAGAATAACTTTCTTAGTACAATTCTCCATAGTAGAGGATTCCCTTAGTTATTTTATCAACATGATTCAGTTCTGTATGATTTAGATTTCAGATTGTAACAAATTTAGTGTAATGGGAATCAGACTTAGTTATCAGCAGTGATCAGGTACAGTGCGTGATGCTAGTTTTAGATTCAGCTCTTATTAAACATTCAAAACTTGACCCTTATGCATGAGTTTGATGATTTTTCATAAAATGAGATCTAAAGGAAAGTTTCATGTATATATATGTGTACGTGAATCATAATAGGATACTTGCATGTTAATCAGTTATGTTGATGTATTTGGTTATTTCCTTATCGTACATTTGTATATTTAATTATCTATGCTATCCCGTATGCTTAGTACATTCCAAGTATTGACCGCACACCTTCTGTTCTATATCATTTCATGATATAGATTCAGGTCTCCAGGCTCAACCTCGTGGTTAAATACGCTCCATCCCTCTCAGCTGCCAGTGGTGAGTCCTCATTTCCGAGGATGTGATTTATGTTTATTCTTTCTTTATGTTTCAGTTTCAGATTTTAGGAGTTAGCTAGGGGCTTGTCCCAGCAACTCATCAGTTTAGTAGAAGGCATTCAGACTTATCTAGATAGACTCAGCGTTGTATCAGAGTGTTGTTACAATTGCATTTATGGTTTATATTAGACTATTGCAGTTAGCTTCCGCTACTTATGTTGTTGGTTGTTTATATTTCTAAGTGATGTTCTATGATTATGCCATGGGTCGACTTGGAGCCTTACGGGGTTCCTTGTCCCGTATTACGGCTAGGGTGTGACTCGGGTCATGACACCAATGGAGTGAGCAATAAAGGGAAATGGAGACTTGAAAAATTCCTTCAATATGGCCGACCCTAGCACTTTTTCTTCTTTATGTGGTGTTTAAAGTGAGAATTGATGGGAGAAAATGGTGGAGAAATAGTAGGTTTTATATGAACAGAGGAAGTGAAAGGAGGGGGCTTTTAGGCTCACAGAAAAATGGAAGTGGGTGGATTTGGGAAGTTGTAGTGGTAGTTGGGAAGTGGAGAAGGTGGGGAATTAATTTGGAAAAATGGGAGTTTTTGAGAAGTGGGAAGAAGTTTAAAAGATCTGGGTCGACCATGGGTCGGGTTTAATCAATGGTTCGGTCAATATTTTAAAGACCTTTTGTACCTGTACCTGCACCGAAACTGCGACCGTAGAATTTCACCTGTGAAACATAGATCAAAATGCAGGTTGCTTTATTTCTTCCTAGTTCACTAATATGCATCTGCGACATACCTACATTCCGTGGATCTGTACTTGCGTTTCATAGGTCTCATGTAGATTTCCTCATTTTGCATAATTTTTGCCAAGTATTTTTCTTTGAATCTACTAAAGACCTACATTTTTTAGGTGAGACACAGGCAGACTCGAATTTTTCCAAGTCTATTGGTTCGGAGTTGCACCTATCCTGCGTTCTACAAGTTTGCACCTGTGTTTCGCAAGTCTTAAGAAGCTTTTATCCCCTGTTTTCTTCCATGTAGTTTCTCATCCAATCCTTCCTGCAAAACAACAATAAAAATAGAAGTGAAATGCAATTGAATTTAAGACACAGGTTTGCCTCCCAAGAAGTGCTTGATTTAATGTCGCGGCACAATGATTTTCCCTTATAACTTCATTATTCATCCATATTCTCGTCCTCCTCCACCACATCAACTCCATGCTTATATTTGTTATTATCACAGCTATCTGCATTCATTAGGTTGTTCATTGGTTGAAAAACATTGAATGTTACTTCATCACCACCAACCCAAAACTTTAGCTCTCTTAGCTCCACATCAACTAAATCTCTTCCGATGGCCAAGAGTGGTCGCCCCAAGATGATGGGCACCTCAATATCAACATCATAATCTAAATGACAAAGTTGGCTGGTAGGACAAATTTATCAACGTTGACCAACATATCTACAAGAATTCCCATGAAGTATTTTATAGAATGATCCGCCATTAACAACCTCATTACTGTAGGCTTGGGACATCGCAAACCTAACTTCTTGAAGATCATGATAGGCATCAAGTTTATGCTTACCCCGAGATCAGAAAGAGCCCTGTTGAATATGTAAAATCCAATTGTGCACGGGATAGTGAATGCTCTCGGGTCTTCTCTCTTTAGAGTAAGGTTACTTGCCGTCACAGTACGACAATGATACAACACCTCCACAGTGCCTACATCAACTACTCTTTTCTTCTTGATAATCTCATTCATGAATTTTTCATATTCGGGCATTTAGAGCAGGGCATCAACCAGAAGAATATTGATGGACAACTTGTTGAACATGCGAATGGACTTTTTGAACTAGTTATCCTCTTTCTTCTTTGCCAACCGCTGAGGGTAAGGAGGTGGGGCTCTAGGCGCTTGGCCTTTGGCATTGGTTACCTCTTCACCCATTTCATCAATGACCTTAGTTTAAGAAGGAACATCAACTGCCTCTTCCTCCAACATCATTTCATTTTCAACACCGCTAGGTGCTTTTGGCAGCTCCTCATTCACTTCATCTTCATTTGTTTTGAGATAGGCCACCATATTGGGCTTGTCGCCCGCATTCGTAACCACTTTCCCACTCCTAGTGCCAATAGCCTTGCAATGACTATTCCTCTCAGGATTTGGCATTGTATCACTCGGACACCACCATCCGTTGAATCAACAAGGCGAACTCGTAAACAAGCAAGCCTATGAACATCCTTTACTAAATCTTTTCTTTCATCCTTCACATGAGAAACACTTTCCATGGATAACCTGCTGAGAGCATTCTCCACTATATTGGCCTTGACTGGATGATAAAGGAAATTCATATCATAGTCCTTGAGAAGCTCTAACCACCTCCTTTGTCACAAATTTAGATCCTTCTGAGTAAACACATAGTGTAGGCTCTTATGGCCTTTGAACACGTCTACATGCACCCATACAATTAGTGCCTCCAAATCTTCCATGCGAACACCACTGCTGCCAATTCTAGGTCATGCGTCGAATAATTCTTCTCACGAGTCTTCAGCTGTTTAGAGGCATACGCAATGAACTTACCATTTTGCATCAACAAACAACCAAGACCAACCCTTTAGGCATCACAATACATAATAAATCCGTATGTACCCTTAGATCAGGTCAATACTGGGGCTGAAGTGAGTCGAGTCTTTAACTCCTGAAAACTCTTCTCACAAGCATCTGACCACTAAAATTTAACTTTCTTCTGGGTCAACTTAGTCAACAGTGCTGCAATGGATGAAAATCCTTCAATAAACCTCCTGTAGTAGCCAGTTAAACCCAAGAAACTCCTGATATCCGAAGGATTAACTAGCTTAGGTCAATTCTTTACAGCTTCTATCTTTTAAGAGTCAACCTGCACACCTTTGCTTGACACCATGTGGACCAAAAATGCTACTGAGTTCAGCCAAAACTCACATTTGCTGAATTTAGTAAACAACTGGTGATTCTTGAGAGTATTTAGCACAATCCTCAAATGACCCAAAGATGAAACTAAGATTCATAAGGAAAAACTGATAACTTGATCATGGGGTAAAACCTGCTGACAACATAATATCATGATTGATAACCATGCATAACTGAGATCATGAGGAACAATAGGAGACTCGTCATATATCTAACACTATCACGATAGAGCTTACGAGATCCCAACTATTACACTCAAGTGGACAGAGCCGTCCAAAGCCTTCCCAGGGCTAAGGACAATGTAATCTAATAAAATAGACGCCAAAATAACACCAAAAAATTGATGAGCTTTATATAACTAGGAAAAAAAAACTAGGTGACATTCACAATAAATGTTGTCACCATATTGATGTGAACCATGCCATGATATTTATATCAAGATGAAGGCCCAATCGAGGCAGGGGAAGCTCACAAGGGAGGTCCGAAAGTAACTGAATAATCCTACATTGGCACGTAGTTCTAAGACACGGGTTTTTCATAAATCCCTAGCCTACTCGGTGCTAAACACTGCTCCCAAAAATATGAAAAGTGCTTTACATCATTTTTCAATGAAACTGAACCATCAATTTTTAATGAAGCTGATAGTGTAATCACATGCATAATCTAAAATCTGAATATGGGAGTCCTGGCTCCAAACATACCATAAGCTTAATATGGGAGTCTAGACTCAAAAATCATATGGTAAGCTTATTTATAAAATTATACTGAATCATTAAAACATGCTTAAATTTTATGGGCTTGCCCAAACTTTAACATACTTAAAAAAGACTTGATAGTCAAAAATCATGAAGTCATACATGGATAAATCATAAATATTCTTTAATACTAGGTATCTCCTCATACTTGAAAACACAAAGCATAAACTTGACTTTTCATGAAACTTGCATAATTGGGAATAATTCTTCTAAAACTGAAAATCATAAATTTGTAATTAGTTTTTACATTAAATTTGCCTATGAATCTTAAAACATCATTTGAAACATGAAGAAAATTGATCCATGAATAAACTATAAAGAATTTCATAAACTTGAGTTAAAACCACATAAGATCAAACACTTGAATTCATGAACTTGAGGAGAAATTTGGGCATGAGAGTGAAAGAAAACTCTCATTCATGGCCTACATAGCTAGGTAAGCTAAATCTACACCCTTCCTTGGAAGCCCAAGAAATTTGGAGAAGAACTTGAAGAATTCTAGGCTTGATCTCCTATGAAATCCTATAAACTTGCATGCATGGGTGGGGTGATCTTGGGCAAATTTATATGCCCAAGTGATACTCAAATGTGGAATTTTAGCCTTGTTTATCTATCAATGTGTATACATTCTCATGTAATTGATAATAAAATGTGAATTTATACTAACCAACATGATTAGCATTTTTTTGCAGGTAAAATGTAATTTTGGGAAGCTAAAATGCATGTTGGAGGATATCGGGGTTGGAATCGGACGTGAGCAAGGGACAAGGCATTGGAAAGCACAAAATAAAGGGGCTCCGCGATGGAGCCGTGTCACGCTGCCATCGCGGAGGCCTTCTGCCTGGATAGGGAATTTTCGCCCAATTTCCAGAGAGGGTACGCGATAGGTCCGTGGCACAGTAGCATGGCTCCGCGTTGCACGCCGTGCCACGTTGGGCCTTATTCCCTGGACCCCCAGTTTCCAGTGAAGGTCCACGTCGGTAGCGTGTCACGAAGGCAGTGCTCCGCGATGCACTCCGTGACACGTTGCTTGTTATTTCGGGAAAAATTCCCACTAGTATAAATAGAACACTTAGGTTCATTTTTCATTATTCTGACTTGGTGGAGCAAGAACGTGGGTTACAGGCAGTTGAGGGGACGAAATTATCAGGGTTTTTCTCTCTTTCCTTCTCCTTGAATTCAATTGCTTGTATGTTTAGCACTCATTTAACGATGTTTAATCCACAAATGAGTGGCTAATTCGTCTTCTTGCTGAGGTTATGAACACTTGTAATGAAATGTGATCATTGATTCTTTGGTTTTTCATCTTTTCTTCCATGGTTGTTCTATTAATTCTTGTTCTTACTGCATTAATGTGTGGCCTACGTTAATGTACATCTAAAAAGTCCGGTTTCACTCGAGAGAGCAAGAAATTGGAAAGTTGTGAATTAATAGGATATGATCTTTTCTTAGTTTGGGAAAATTGAGAATTGATTTACTTTCAGGATAGAAATATACCTGAAAGTCGTATTAGTTAATTTAGGAACCGGGTTTGTATGGATAGAACATGGATTGCATTTAATCACAGAAATGTAAGGTGGATGGTTCATGATTCTTAAGTGGGGTTAAATACGAGAGTTTTAATCTCTTGGCAATAGTTCTTGGCTAGCAACCGGAGGAAAAGACTAACCAAATTATGTCGATAATTAATTTCATTACATGTTCGTTTAACCTCAACATGCTCTCATTCATAGTTCAGACTCAAATTAGATAGTTGTTTTAGATTTAGTATAAAAATTATAAATCAAAATATCAAACCTTTGGTTACGCTGTTGTCTGCATTTTTAGAATTAAAATATAGTACACTTGAGCAGATTGCACTTCATCCCAGTCCCTGTGGGATCGATACTTGGCTTACTTAAGCCACTTTACTACTTGTTCGACCACGTGCACTTGCGTGTAGTTATATACCCATATAACAAAAGTACCGAACAAGTTTTTGGCGCCGTTGCCAGGGACTGGCAATTGGTGAATTTGTTTTAAGTGTTAATTTACTATATTTTTATTTTCTTAGTGTTGATAACTTGGTCTTAGCCTGTATTTTGCAGATTTAATTTCTGTTGAACACTGTCAAGAGACAAGGAGCTGGTGGACTCGTATATAGAGCCAGAAAGAATATTTCATAGTAAGCGGAGAGAAGCTCTACAAAGAAAGCTGCAGTTGCTCAGACAGACGATCATGGAGCAACAACAGAATCCACCGGTAGTACGGGCAATGTTAGTGCCCGAAGAAGTAGCAGCTCGGCCGGTTCGCGAGGTGGAAATCCCACATGCTAATAATGTCACATCTAGCATTCGCAAACCTGAGCCAGGAGGGAGGTTCGAACTTAAGCAGAATATGGTGCAATTATTGCACACTAGCGGGCAGTTTACAGGTCTCCCTCATGAAGATCCACAGCAGCATCTCCAAAATTTTTTGGAGATAAGTGACACTTACATCCCCGCTGGAGTGTCATCAGATTATGTCCGGCTTACATTGTTCCCATTTTCACTATTGGGAGAAGCCAAGAGGTGGTTGAAAGCTGAGCCACCGAATTCTATTTCTACGTGGGATGATCTTGCAAGGAAGTTCTTGATACGGTTTTTTCCCTCCGGTAAAACAACAAGACTTGAAGTCAAATTCTAAGTTTCAAACAGAGGGAGGGAGAGAATTTATATCAGGCTTGGGAGAGATTCAAGTCCATGTTGCGGGATTGTCCTCATCATCATCAGTCCAATGATGTGCTGGTGCATACTTTTATAGAGGGTTTGGAACTCCATACAAAAATATTGCTAGACTCAGCAGCTGGGGGACAAGCGCTGGAGAAAACTTATGAGGAGTTGTATACCTTGTTGAACTGTATTTCGCAGGGCAATCCGGAATGGAATGCTGATTCATCAAGAGGCGGGACAAGGAAAGCAGCAGGAGTGCTAGAAGTGGATGGGTTTACAGCTATTGCTGCACAGATAGCTGCATTACAAAATCAACTTAACACCCACTTCAGCAACATGACAATGAACCAGCCCCAAGCCCCAGTGAATGCAGTGCAGCAGATGTGGTGTGAAGTGTGCGGAAGCAGTGAGCACTCAGCTGAGTGTTTTGGAGCAAATTCTGACTCGGTAAACTTTGTGGGAAATGTACAAAGGAACAACCACCAACAGTATGGTAATAGCTACAATTCCAATTGGAGGAATCACCCGAATTTCTCCTGGGGTAGCAACAACCATCAGGGGCAAAGTTCTGGTCAGGAAGTGCAAAGGAACCAAGGAGGGAGCAGAATTATCAAGCACAATTCCGAACCAACAATGCACCTCCTCCACCACCATCACCCAACATTGAGGAGATGTTTAAGACCATGATAGCTAACCAAGCTCAATTGCAAGCTGACTATGTGAAATTGGCAGCCGAAGTGGAAAACAACCAGTTAGCTACCAAGGCACTTGAATATCAATTTAGGCAATTTGCTGGAGCCCAAAACACCAGGCCTAGAGGAGGACTTTCGAGCGACACAGATCCCAATCCCAAGCAAGTGAATGCAATGACCACAAGGAGTGGTTTGCAGCTGAAAGAGGTGGAACCAAAAAGACCACCTCAACAATCGGGAGCAGCAGAAGTCGAGAGGGAGCAAAGTACTGAAAGGGGGAAGACTAAGGAAGCTGAATCAGAAAGACCACCACCCCCATTCCCTCAACGATTAAAGAAACACAAGGAGGAGGCGTGTTTCAAGAAATTCATGGAGTTGCTGAAACAGGTACATATTAACTTAGCTCTTGTTGATGTTTTGCAGGGAGTGCTGAAATATGCCAAGTATATAAAGGACATCGTGGCAAACAAAAGTCGGTTGACTGAGTATGCTACAGTGGCTCTTACGGAGGAGTGCACTTCCTGGATTCAAAACCGACTGCCCACAAAGCTCAAAGACCCTGGGAGCTTTACTATACAAATTACTATTGGACAGAGCATCCGAACTCATGGATTGTGTGATTTGGGAGCGAGCATAAATTTGATGTCGTCATCGGTATTCAAAAAGCTGGGTCTAGGGAGTCCTAGACCCACAACAGTGATCTTGCAATTGGCGGATCGGTCCTTAGCCAGACCTGATGGCATTGTGGAGGACGTTCTGGTGCAAGTTGGCTCCCTGATTTTCCCGGTAGATTTTGTCATACTGGATTTTGAACCAGACGCGGAAGTCCCATTTATTTTGGGACGTCCCTTCCAGGCAACCGGGAAAGCACTGATTGACGTAGCTGCGGGGCAGCTAACAATGCGAGCACACGACAAGGTGGAGGTGTTCGATGTGTATAAGGCACCCAAGCTCCCGATGGTGCACGAAGAACTCTTGGTGATCAATGTGATTGATCAAGGCGATAATGAGCAGATTAAGGATTCACGGGAGTTATTGGGAAAACCATCGGAATGGTGTAAGCACTACTGGGGGAGGACGGTGATCGAGAAAAATCGTCCATCACCCTAGAGGACAACTGAGCATAACGACGTCGAGTCGCGACGGTAAATCAGGCGCTGCACGGGAGGCAACCCGTGAAATTTTTTTTTCTCTTTGTAAAGTGTGAATAGATTTTTCTTTTTCTTTTTCTTGATTAACTACAAAATTTTTAGTTTTTGTTTTTGTTTTTATTTTTATTTAGAGTGAAACCTATAATTCTAACCAATTTAGTGTAGTGAGATGAATTTCAGGTCAAACGGAGGAAAATATGCACGGAATCACAAAGGAAAATTCGAGGTATGAAAATTAATAAAAAGTGGCAAAACAGTGAGCTAGGGCGATAGCTCCGTGTCACGGAGGAGGACCTCCGCGTTACCCTCCGTGACACGTTGAGGTATAAATCCGGAATTTGAAAAAATTCCAGAGTACCCTCGCGACAGCTCCGTGTCACGGAGGCAGTGCACCGCGATGCACTCCGTGACACGTTGCCGTGTATATCGCGACGGGTCACACCGGGTCGCCGGGTGACACGTGCGATTTTCCCACTTTTAAACCCCGAAACCCCCTCACTTTTCCTTATTTTTCAATCACTCCGCGACCAAACTCCCTAAAACCCATCCCTCTTCAACGTGACACGGAATAGGCCAAGAAAATCATTGAGTTTTCTTCAATCCTTCAACTTCAAGGTATGTTCTTCGATTTCATCTCATTTCTTGTCGATTTTCTTCGATATTGAACATGTGAGGTGAGCTAAGTTTGCCCTAAGTAGAAATTAATCATGAATTCAATTGAATTGTTGTTGATGAATGTTCGGAATATCATTATGATTGCTTGAACTCATTAATTGCATAATTTAATTGAATTTTGTTGATATCATCATTTCTAGGGCTTGTTTTTGAAGTTGAAGTGGAAAAATGTAATGAACTTGTGAAATTCATGCCGGGTTGTACATGTTGAGTGAGATGAGTCGATGTGCTAGTTGTTATCATGTTAATAGACCGACGGATTCTTGGGTTAGGGGAATATTGAAATTTTGCAAGAATTGGGTTGGTTGTATAGGTTCGTGTAGATAAATTCTTGTTGTTTTCGTTTCTTTGTTTTCTTTTCCTTGCTAAGTGTGATGGATTAAAAGGTTATCGATGGTAATGATTGTTGTTAGCTGTACGAAGTCTGAGTAGTACATAGAATATATACCGTCGAATTCTTCGTATGCACTAAGCATGTTTGTATAGTTGGTTGTTTATTTGTGCAAATAAGCATGATCTTGCCGGTATGTTGTAACTGTAGCTAAGGACTAAGTGTGGGGTAGCCTAGCTTAACCCGACCATTAGTCAAAGTTAATATTCATTGGCTTAACATTGATCTTGTCTACTTGGGTTGATAGGTAAAATGTCAAGCAGGCAAGAAAAAGGGAAAGGCGCATCAACATCTGGCGCCGGAAAAAAGCGAATCAGACTGGGCATAGTAGTCCCAGCAGCACCAGCGGTTCCACGCGGCCAACGCCACCAATACGGAACCAGATGGGTGACAGATGAGGGGAAGAAGTGGTACGCAAAGCACAAAGAAAAAAAGTACTTCCCCGAGGAACATATCGCACGGGAACCATTGGCACAGGAGTTCCCTAGGATTGTCCACCGGATCGAGGCAGCTGGGCTCAACTTCATCTTTGAAGAGCCCAAGGAATGCAACTTGCACCTGATTCGGGAATTCTATGCCAATTGGAACCCGACCCTAAGAAGTCACACCATAAAAATCAAAGGGCAAATAGTCACATTTGAGCCCCACCACCTCAATGCTATCATAGGGGCGCGGGACACAGACGCCCACGTGCTTCGACAGCTGAACATTACCCCACCGTATGCGGACATCAGACGCACATTGTGTGGGACCCGATCGACAGCTAGATGGAGCAGACACAAAGAGAGGGGCTACCATCAGACTTTGCCCTATTCACAGATGAACAGGGAAGCCAGAATATGGCTAAAGATCGTCTGTTCCTGCCTAATCCCGGGGGTACATATGACAGATGTAACCCGGGATCGTGTATGCCTGGTGTACGCCCTGATAAAAGGGCTGGAGATCAATGTGGGGGCGGTGATTATCTCCGCCATGAAGAGAGCCCGGTTGCATCAGGGGCATAGATATGGATTTGGTGGGCTACTCACCACCTTTTTGAGGGGCCTAGATATTGAGGAAGAGGCCCTTGATTATATCCCGCAGATGGAGCGGCGGGCCTTAGATGTCACTAAAACTAAGGCACCCGACACCACCCACGGGCCAGTGCTTACACTTGGTGAGCGAGATGCTCGTGATGATCAGTATATGGCTCGCATGTACGGGATGCAGATGCTCCAGCTGAGGATAGGTGGGAGGCCGGTGACAGAGGAGGAGCTATGACAGCTCAAGCTAGACTACCCTTTCAGCGAGAACGCCAGGGCTCTATGCCGAGTGGGGCCAGCATTTGTAGAGCCCACGGATGATGATGTCCCTACAGAGGAGGAGACACGTCGGGAGGACTCCGATGTGGAGTCCGATGATGACGACGGGGGTGACTCAGACATAGGAGATGAAGCAGCAACACCTGATGAAGAAGTGGAGTACTTTGATTGATCAGGGAGTTCCACCACCCGATTTTTGTGCTATTTTAATTTTTGTGAACACTGGGGACAGTGTTCGAGCTATGTGTGGGGTGGGAGTAGTTAGGTGCTGGGCTGTGTTGTTATGTATGTATGTCCTAATCTGTTGTCGTGCCTGTGAAATTTTGTTGTTCCCTGTGATTTGTGAATTGTTAAGTTGTTGTTCTGTATTGTAAATTTATGTGAAATTGATGTGTGTTGTTGAATGTTGCTAGCTGATTTTGTACATATTTTTGTTATCGAAATGATCGATATTTTTAAAATTTTTTTCAATTCTTGGGTTTCTCGGCGTTGATTTTCGGTTCTTTTACCGAGAATGGTCCCATTGAACCGAAGTCATAGTAGTGACCGTTCCTTATGATGGATGGATGACGACCGTCTTAAGGGAAATGTAGTCGTTAGGAGTAGGTTTTTTTCAATTATTTTTTAGTTGTTTTCTTTTGTGGGTTGCATCCCAAAACCTGTAGTTACTTGATGGTTGCGAAATTCTGGTCGCGTGTTGTACATGATATTTAAAATGCAAAGGTGATTCATATGAAAGCATGCAACTTTGTAAATATATTGAGATACCTAGGCCATTGAGTTCGATTCAGTGTGATTGAGGCTTAATGTTTGAATTCCTGTAATTAGCTGATTGAAGAGTCTGTGAATACATCTTGAATTGAGCATGTGCAATAAGTGTGAAGGGAGGTTTTGTTATTCCATGCTATTGTGAAGTGTCTAGAACTTGCCTGGTGTGTGTACAAAACGAAATGAAGGAGGTGTATTGTAGGAGAGGATGTAGGCATTTCTTTGTTTTAACCGAAAGTTTTTATTTTTCATTGTCGTACCCACCTGGATTGTATACCCTAGTCAGCCCGTTGAGCCTTTAGCCTATTATTTTTCTTTTGTCAAAAAGTGTAAACCGAGCTTAATCCTTTTTTTCATTAGTCGTAAAGTCTATACAAAACTCTTAAGCGCTTAAGAAGAAAAAATCATTTTCCCAAAGTGTTAAAAGAGTGAGAATGGTGAAAAGAAAAGAAAAGCCGAGTGATGGAGGAAAAGAAAAGGTTGAAGGTGCACTTGTTATAAATAAACTACAATGAAGGTGCATGAATAATCTTTATTGTTGTGTCAAGTGTGCTTAATAAGATGGGCCAAACTAAAGAAAAACGTCAAGAATGGGAGGATGAAGAAAGAAACAATGTCATGAGTTTGATGGGATGTGTTGAAAAGGCGCTTAAGGTTGCTAGTGGCTATTATTGGCTAACCCAATATTTACTAGTTCCATAGCTTCCATTACAACCCGTTAAAGTCCTACGTGATCTTACATCGCACTTCTTTATATTAGTGGAGTAATACACTAAGGGCAAGATTATGGGTCATGACATGATGCATGTGAATTCTTTTGGGAGAGAGAGCGAAATTGTGTTTACATGCCCCTGCTTGAAATTTTGTGAGTTCATATGAGCAAAAAAGGGAAGACTCTATTGTGTTGTGAGGGCACATGCTTGATGAGAGATTAATTTTCGTGTCGGATATCTTGATCAGCTGATTTGCATGAGTTTGCCAATATCGAGAGTCGACTCTTAAGTCTAGGAGGTCTTGATGTATTGAAGGTCATTGCATTGATAGGACCATGCATGTTTTCTTGATGATTTGCTGTATTGAATAATCGGTATGACCGTAACCTAAATTGGCGAACCAAAGTAGTGAGGTTGGGATATAAATTGCATGAGGTGTAGGATTGTTGTTCGAGGACGAACAAGGATTTAAGTGTGGGGTAAGTGATCTTGGGCAAATTTATATGCCCAAGTGATACTCAAATGTGGAATTTTAGCCTTTTTTATCTATCAATGTGTATACATTCTCATGTAATTGGTAATAAAATGTGAATTTATACTAACCAACAAGATTAGCATTGTTTTGCAGGTAAAATGTAATTTCGGGAAGCTAAAATGCATGTTGGAGGATATCGGGGTTGGACTCGGATGTGAGCAAGGGACAAGGCATTGGAAAGCACAAAATAAAGGGGCTCCGCGATGGAGCCGTGTCACGCTGCCATCGCGGAGGCCTTCTGCCTGGATAGGGAATTTTCGCCCAATTTGCAGAGAGGGTATGCGATAGGTACGTGGCACGGTAACATGGCTCCGCGTTGCACGCCGTGCCACGTTGGGCCTTATTCCTTGGACCCCCAGTTTCCAGTGAAGGTCCGCGTCGGTAGCGTGTCATAGAGGCAGTGCTCCGCGATGCACTCCGTGACACATTGCTTGTTATTCCGGGAAAAATTCCCACTAGTATAAATAGAACACTTAGGTTCATTTTTCATTATTCTGACTTGGTGGAGCAAGAACGTGGGTTACAGGCAGTTGAGGGGACGAAATTATCAGGGTTTTTCTCTCTTTTCTTCTTCTTGAATTCAATTGCTTGTATGTTTAACACTCATTTAACGATGTTTAATCTACAAATGAGTGGCTAATTCATCTTCTTGCTGAGGTTATGAACACTTGTAATGAAATGTGATCATTGATTCTTTGGTTTTTCATCTTTTCTTCCATGGTTGTTCTATTAATTCTTGTTCTTACTGCATTAATGTGTGGCCTATGTTAATGTACATCTAAAAAGTCCGGTTTCACTCGAGGGAGCAAGAAATTGGAAAGTTGTGAATTAATAGGATATGATCTTTTCTTAGTTTGGGAAAATTGAGAATTGATTTACTTTCAGGATAGAAATATACCTGAAAGTCATATTAGTCAATTTAGGAACCGGGTTTGGATGGATAGAACATGGATTGCATTTAATCACAGAAATGTAGGTGGATGGTTCATGATTCTTAAGTGGGGTTAAATACGAGAGTTTTAATCTCTTGGCAATAGTTCTTGGCTAGCAACCGGAGGAAAAGACTAACCAAATTATGTCGATAATTAATTTCATTACATGTTTGTTTAACCTCAGCATGCTCTCATTCATAGTTCAGACTCAAATTAGATAGTCGTTTTAGATTTAGTATAAAAATTATAAATAAAAATATCAAACCTTTGGTTAAGCTGTTGTCTGCATTTTTAGAATTAAAATATAGTACACTTGAGCAGATTGCACTTCATCCCAGTCCCTATGGGATCGATACTTGGCTTACTTAAGCCACTTTACTACTTGTTCGACCACGTGCACTTGCGTGTAGTTATATACCCATATAACAAAAGCACCGAACAAGGGGGATGAGTTAGAATAGGCTAAACCCTCTAAATACCATCCTAACAGAGCTTAAAATGACGTAGTTTAGGACATAGTGGCTTAGGAATTACGAAAACACCCTTATTAAATTCGTAGGAAAACTGCCACTATTAGTCCCAACGAGGTATTGGACGGGACGTTAACCTACTGGATGACTTGTCGTCCACTCTCGTCATCATTATTGGACAAATCCCCATTTACTTAAACTCCTTTACTCCACGGGTCACTAGACGAGTCGTTAGGAGAAGTGACGACTCATGGCCCTCACTCGTTGCCTTTACTAGAATCCCAACCTCCAATTTTAGCCATCATGCCAATGACCCACTTGACGAGTTTCTAAGTGACACCATGACTTGTTGCACCTTCCATGAAGACCCCCTGACCACAAATCTTCACTGGTCTGGCATCCCATTACGAGCCACTCCATAATTCATTGGGTGACCTGACGAGTCACATGATAAGTCATTCTATGGCGTGTGCAGATTTCTTCTTGCTTCCTCTGCTCAACCCTCGGGTCTAATCTTAGCGACTTTCGGGGTATTACAATTGATTCCTAGGGTTTTTACCAAATTCTATGAAATTATCTATGCTCTATTTATGGGTCTAATACCCTCATGTTCGAATGTATGGTTTAAGTCTATGGGCACATTTTATCCTCAATTTGATTATAAATTCATGATTTCATGTTATTAGAAATTTTGTATTATTATGCAAGTTTTAAGTGATTCAAGCTTATGCTTCATGATTTCAAGTATGATGGGATATCTAATATGTATGAATGTTTATGAAATCTCCACTTATGATTTCTTGATTTTGACTTATGAAGTCTATTTCAAGTATGCATGATTTTATGATTTGGATAAGCCCATATGAGTTAAGTATGTTAATAAGATTAGTTTATCATATGATATTAACTTAAGACCCCTAATGTCCAGATTCAAGCTATATTTTGTGAATATGATTATATGAGCACTATGCATGTTTTGGGAGTAGTGTCTAGCACTAAGTAGGCTTAGGTTCCGAGGTTCCCCGATCTCATAAACTATGTGTCAACGTGTGTGTGTGTGTGTGTGTTTGTATTTCTATTATATAGAAATGTGAAGATGGGACGACCAAGGGAAAAATAGTCCTTTTGCTCAATGACAAAAATTCTTCTCCTATGGATTCTCTAAATGCTCACTATTGCTTTTGTTAACATAATTCTAGAAGAATCTATTCCAACAAAGAGACATGACTCTTTAGAGTACTCTCTTCTCTAAATTTTCTCTAGATTTTCAAGAATTACTCTTGGAATTCTCTATGTCTTTCCCATTCGAATTTTACAATTTTTGGTAAGCTTTTATCTTATTTTTTACCCTAATTCTGGTTCTCTTAAGATTTACACTATCTGCCTGTCTCTTGATTGTTCTTCAACATTGAATTCATTCCTTTTGTTTACCTATTTTGGCCTTAATCAGTCTCTTTTACAAGATTTTTATTTTAGTCCAACTTTCAAATACTACCGTGTTCTAATTTCAATTATGCTTTTTTTTCAAAATTTTGTCCAATCCTCTTCAGACTTATAAATTTTATGGCTGAAATTCGTGGATAATATCGCCATTATTCTATATAATTCTTTCTCCAATTTCATGTCTAATGTGAAAGTTTTTGTGTCTTCACATAATTGCGATCTTTCTTATATTTGCATATTTGTCCTTCCTAAAATCATAGATTATGTGCATTTCCTTCGGTTAGCTTCCACTTCTACTGTAGCCGGTGAATTTACTGTTATTTTACCTCTTTGTTGTTTTATTGTTGCCGTTACAATTTTTTTTAAAATTTATGTTGGTGACTATTTGTTCTTGTAATTTTATTTGATGCTCGAGTACCCATGACCTTAGAATATGGGTCGTAAATTCAAATTCCCTTTATGTTATCTCTTAATTATCTTTTTAGTAATGTTTCTCTGACATTCTCTTGAAGGATTTTGTTTTGGTTCTTATTATTTTATTTTTTTCGTGTGATTTATAGGTCACAAGTTTAGCAGTATGAGTTTCTTGATAATTTATAGAATATCATGTAACTATTCTTGTTAATATGAAATATGAAAGAAACACAAGTCTTTGTCATATACTTTATAATATGGTCTATAGAAGAAACAAGAAAAATATGGCCATCGCAAGGTGCCAGTAATGAGAATATAAGGAGCAATTTTCAATAATTCTTAAAACTATTGAAGTTCATTGTCAGTATTCTTGAGATCTAAGTAGTAGTATAAGAAATATTTTATGAGAACTACATTGAACTAATTGTTAAATGCTAAAAATTTTCATCTTTGGATAACTCATTCTTCACATAATATATGCACCTATAATCGTCTTAAAAATCAAGTAAAAATTTGTAACTAACAAACCTAATTCAAGTGAAGTATGCTTTTCTTACAGGTAGTTGCTTATAAATTTTTTTAAAATTTTGTGTCTCGCTTTTGGTTTTCTTTTTAAAAGTTTAGTATTTTGATTTGAGTTTTTTTATGGTGATGCTAACTAACAGGTTAAAGTTCCTGCATTGAGGATTATCCATTTGATCTTCCAATTCCATAAGATGATATTTGTCATATCAATCCTATACCTTAGAAAGGTATGAGCCTTATTTTCATCGTTATATGACCATGATCCTACAACTCTTTGTGGAAGTGTTTATGTTGATTTCTTATAGAGAAACCATATTGGATTAGATTTAGTATTTGCAATCTAATTTCAAAGTGATGGGTTGTGTTATCAATAAGTCCAATTTATATTGGTAGGAGTTAGTTTTAATTGTTTATTCACCATTGTCTCCTCAAAGCTCCTCTGCTCTTCTGGTAGTCTTTTTCAGTAATAGATGCAAACAACGAAAAATCAAGTTCATCCTTTTTTTGTCTCTCTTTGTTGTATGTTATGTATTCATGTACAAGTTATTTTTCAATTTTACCTTTTCTAATTTAGATATCACTATCTTCTTCTTTCGTGTATGCACATCATTAATTAGGATTGCATTTACAATTGAACTATAGTTGGCTTTGAAGCTCAACAAGAACTCCATTTAGGTACAAAATACCAGGGGAGTAAAGTCGATATTTCTAGATTAACATAAGCCAAATGGAGGGATGTAACTATGTATCAACCTCTCCCAAAAATTTTACGAGTCATCTAAAAAAGACCTATCTTGACGAGGGAGATAAAAGTACAATGAAGAGGGAATTGGTGGAGAGTCAGTTGTCTAAGACCATTAGTAGGTTTAGAGTCAAATAGGAGGTGAATGAGTTCATATTGGCTTTTTTCACGTTACATGCATTGACCATGTTCAAGATTTGCTTCACCTACCATTTCTCTTATATTTTTATGTTTATTTCATTCACTTTAATGCTTAAACGACTTATCGTTCATATATATGATAGACTAAGTTTCGAAGAATAAAAAAACAAAAAGTCTGCTAATCTGAGGGCAGCAGGCAGGTTATCGTTTCCCTTTTAGCTATATAGTTGCGATCTTACTCTTCCCTCATGCTTAATTATTGAAGCAATCTCGCCATAATAGTAGAACTAAAGTAGTCGTCAATAACCAATATATAGTCATTCTATTTATAACTATCAATTCCCTTATTTCCGATCATAGAATAAGAAAGAAGAATTTTTAATAATGTTATACTTAGCACATGCTCTTAATCATGGAAACACTATAAGCTTCCACAACAAAAGATAGAAGAACCTTTTGATATGTATGCGGTAAAGGATAAATTGTACTTACTGAAATGTCAAGTCCCTAATTTTACAAACTATATCATATACATTAAAATTATAACCTTAATGAGCTTTAAAGAGCTGAGGAAAGTTATCCTGGTTCTGTCATATTTGTATCGGCATTTTGCATCCTATTCATCTATTGACTCTTACTATAAATATAAATACATTACCGTAGGTGGTGTATCATTATAAATAATTTTATATATATATAGAGAGAGACACACAGTACTAGCTAAGACCTTTGTTTATATGGTCAAGATAGGACTAAAAGAGAGGGATTAGAAATAAGTGACATGTGATGTATTTAAAAGTGGAACACCTATAATAAAATAGGTGAAGATGTCATCCTAATCATTATAATTGTTGTCCCAAATATTTTACTGGCTGAGGATAGAAAAAATTCAGATTATTAGTTATTGGTTATACGAGCTCTTTTCATGAATGATCTTTCATCTTGAAGAGACAATAAAGGTTTTGGACATGAAAGTAAAAAGGGTAGATGTTATTTTGCATTAGCTTTTTCTAAACGTTCTTGATTAATTTGCGGCCTAAATGATACAAAATATTTATGAATAATTTTATAATTCTCTTTTAGGGCTCCATCAAGAGGTGATAGTCATAGAGCTAGCAATAGAATTTTCATAAGTTCCAATCAATTAACTGAATTACTTGTTGACAACTACTTTGAAACATTTAGTTGTTTGTAATTCCCTCACTTATTTGAGCTTGTACTTGCAACAGCATGTATGCTGACTGGCTTTCTTGGGGAATCGAATTTCAAAGGAGGTGTTCCCTTCTCGAATCATGAAGAATCTAAAGAGCTTTCATTTCCTAGAGCATCAAATATTGCTTTTACTTCATTGCCCACAATGCGTTTAAATGAACAGGAAGTAGAGATTCTCCCAGTATAGCTAACATTTTCACCTGGTGTTGATGGACAAATACATTCAGGTTCATGCCTAGACCTAATTGTTTATGATGACCCGCCAATTAATTCTTACCCACAGAGGAAATATTTTTCTTCACACCAATCAGCAGAAGTTGTTCATAAAGTGATAGATGTCAGCGTCATAATGTGCCATAAAACTTGTATGCTGATAGATAAAGTAATTAAAAGAACGTGTGGTTGTTGAATGGTAGTTTGATGATATGTTTTTGTTGTTCCGAAGAAGGGTCATGTCTTTAAAGCATTGTTTCGTGTCAATGCCCACAATCGACTTGAGGTAATCTGTAGTAATGGATTCAATTATCTATAAGATGCTCCATTTTAGTCATACATCAATTTGATAATCCTTCTGATGCTTTCATGAGAAGCTTATTTATATAATCCCTGCTTCTCAGGCCTATTGCAAAGTTGATGGTGTGCCAATGCATGTTCTTATTACTGGAGCTGTAGCTCAAAATAGAGCCGTAAGTATGGTGGATCTTTTGTCCTTGATTAGTTATTTATAGTTTTCAGTTTATTTTAGTTGTTGAGTGTGCCATCTCAAGGATTACCTTTTCTTTCAACAATTTATTACAAGTTGAAGGAGACATTGTAACTGTTGAAGTTGATCCTCCTTCTCTTTGGGCTAGAATGAAATGATATACAGCAGATTCTATCATTGTAGTTGGAGAGCTATGATTTGTGATTTTACCTTCTGAAAAATATATCTCAGATTAATGTGTGTGTGACATTATTATCCAGTTTTTTTGAAGTGGTTGTGTGATATATTTAGGTGGAAAGCTTCGGGATTTTAGCTCTCAAAAGGAGGCCTATGTCATTCTTCAATGTGGAGAAATCAGAAGTTGCTATCCTGAGGTGAGATGAAGCATGTAACAGAGTACCAACATGGAATTTGGATATTAAAACATGAGAAACTTCAAAAACTTTCTTTGTAGATGTCATGACCCGAGAGGGGACCCGGATCACAGACTCAGGACAAGGGACCCCGAGGGATCCAAGTCAACCCATGGCATAAGCATTCACTATCTCATTCAATAAACATGAAGGAAGCATAAATATAACTCAGCAGAAGTCTAACTTAGCATAACAACAGAGTAAACATTTGAGATGAATATATGTCTAAGTCTGAATAGCCTCTAATCTGGACGAGCTGATGGGACAACATCCCCAACTAGCTTAGAAATACTAAAACTGAAAGTACGCTCAAAATAACTGAAAGTCTAGTCCTCGGAGGATGAGGACTCACAAAGCAAGCAAATGCTAACTCTGATAGGCAACTACGAATGGGGCTGAACCTGAGAACCCAATCCTGCATCATGAAACGATGCAGCATAGGAGGTATGCGGTCAGTACGTGAAATGTAATGAGCATGCAAGGTAAGTAAAACTGCTTTGATAAGTAAATAAGCTAAATCCAGTCATACATATATATAATAAACTTTGAGAGTAAGTAGAAGAACACATGCATAAATTCTGAAATCGGACTTTATCATAACGTGCTCAAGCATGGCTTTAGAACATCATGGAGGACTCGAATGACTCAAAGCTAGATCATAACATTTATATCAAAAGCTGAACAATGAGTCAAACCTTGCTTTCCCAACATGCATGCATAAGATAATCATCATGAGTAATGGATATGAAAATTCAAATGATATAGACAATGGGAGACTCGTCACTTAACCGACATACCATGATAGAGCTTACGTGGTCCCAACTATCACACTCAAGTGGGTAGATCCATCCACAACCTTGCCAGGGCCATGGACGATACCATGATATCGATATCAAGCTCAAAGGGCCAATCGGGCAGGGGATGGCTCACAAAGGAGGTCCCAGTAATATAATAGAATCAACCTACATTGGCGCGTAGTTCTAAGGCATAGGGTAGTCGACCCTTAGCCGGCTCGGTGCTAGACTCTTCTCCCAAAACATGCAATGCTTTACATCGTATAAATATGAAGCTCAACATCGTCTAGTGACGAAGCTCAACATGAAGTCATGCATAAACTCAATATCGTATGAAACGAAGTTCAACATTGTCTATGGACAAAGCTCATTATGAAATCATGCATGCATTAGACATCATATAAATATGAAGCTCAACAATGTCATCTCGACAAAGCTTAGGATAGAATCATACTTAGACTCAAATCATATGAAATGAAGCTTAATGACAACATACACCTCAATTATGAATTTCATACATATGAGAAGCTTTATTATGACATATACCACAAGCTCAAGATTAGTGGGAGGATTAACTCCAAAATCATGTGGTAAGGCTACTTCCAAAATATCACTTCACTATCATCAACATAGGGACCTTGCCCAAAACCTTATCATGCTTGAACCTATTCAAATCATTTGAAAACTTTTTAATTTTGGGAGGCTTCACTCCAAAACGAAATAATATAATCAATTCAATAAATCGACATTCATACTCAACATTAGGCACTACCCAAAGAATCACCTTACATGGGTCTATTTACCCTTCTTTGAAAACATCATCAAAATCATGGGTAAGATTGAAAACATGCTTTTCATCATCTATTCCCTCATCATTGCATTATTATAGGAACTCCCCACACATGGGCATTTTAGATTCAATTTTTAGAAAACAATTTTGTAAAATAAATTAAGATAGAATTCGCCAAAGCTCAATAAATCATCAATATCAACTCAAATAATCATACCCATGAGTAGAAATGTAGGAATCATGCAATTGAGTGAAAACCCATACTTGATCATCACAAATAAGTCACAAATTAATAGAGAATGGGCATGGGTGTGGAAGAAAGTACCCACTCATAGCCTTACATACCTGGGATTGAAGAATCTTATCTCTTCCTAATTACCCAGCTGAGATTTCCCTTGAAATCCTTGAGTTTCTCCTCACTTTCTCCCCTGTAAGCTCTCACCCTTGCATGCATGAAGAAAATAGCCTAGATGGGTTCATCTCAGCTTAAAACCCTTTATTTTGAGCTCAAAACGACGTAGTATAGGCCCTTAAAACTTAGGAATTACAGAAAAGCCCTTACTAAAATCGCTGAAAATAACTGTTAGGGGTTCCTAACGGATGACCTAACGACTCGTTAACAAGCTCACGATCCGTTTGATCACCCGTCAAGTACACTGCCTCATCACTCAAGAAATTTCCACTGAGTTGGTAACGGCTAACCTAACGGGTCATTAGGACTTATGATGATTCGTTGGGTGCCACCCGTCAGGTACACTGGATAAGCCTTGCTAACTTTCCCCGGGACCAACCAACGATTGTCTTGATGACTCGTGGTGACTGACCATGAGTCGTTACATCCCCTGTGAGGACCTCGATTCCTCCAACATCTCAGGACTTCCCCACGAGCCACTTGACAACTCATTTGGCCTCTTCACGAGTTGTTAGGTGACCTGTTCTGCAACTACTACAACATTTTTTTCCAGTTTTCTCTTCATTCATTTTCGGGTCTGATTCTTGAATTCCCGAGGTATAACAGTAGCAGTGGCTATAAGATTTTAGTTTCACATATATTGCTTAATATAAGTAAAAGGTATACTTTGGATTCAAAGTATATGCGAACTTGAACATTTATTTATATAGACGAACTTGTACGCAATTATGCATTCGTATATTTTTAGATCAATAATAAAGTTGTCTAAGTAGAAGTGAAATAAAAAATAGCAGAAGAAGAAAGTTTTGCATCTTTATAGTTGAATCAGATGTCATTTAATTAAATTAGTTTGGTTTCCTTTTGTTTTGCTATTGTTTGCACAGTTAGTTCAGTATTACTGTAAGGGCGTTTGGTTTAAAGACGAAGTTATGTTGGCATTAATTATTTTGGTCTTATTTTTTATTGATTGTTCGGTATATTGTATTAAAAATAACATGCATTGCATAATTAGTAACAATAATTTATTTGTTAAGAAAAATATCCTTCAACTTATTTAGCCTTTTATATTTTCTTTACAGAATTGATTTGGAATATCGGGAATACCTTTCAAATAGTGATTTCATATTGCACTGTGTCATTGAAAAATGCTTCAGATTTCAAGTCCAAACTGTTGGAGTAGATGCAGAGAATCAAGGATAAATTATTAACAAGGTCAATGAATGTTCGTGTGGCATCTCTGTGTAAAGCCAAACAATTGGAGAAAGCTGAAGTTGTTATAGTTGATGGCATAAGAATTGGATTACAACCAGATGATGTCACTTAAAACACATGGATTTCTGCATATTGCCACTTTGTCGGCATAGATGCTGGTTATTGCGTCCTTCATAGGATGAAGGACGCTAGAATTAACCTTGATGTTATAACGTATAACTCCTTGATTGTTGGACCTATCAGATATTCCCTGTTATCTAAATGTCTCGATCTATTTTATGAAATGATTGAGATAAGTATTCTTCCTGATATTTGGAGTTACAAAACATGAATGAATTATTTCTTTAATTTTGAATAGCCAAATGAAGCGTACAGGGTTTTTCAAGATATTCTTTAGAAAAATACTTCTGTTCATTCAGCAATGTTCAATATTTTAATTAATGGTCTATGTATGAATGGATATACTGAGAATGCCCTATCATTATTTAGGAGTTTAAAGTGTCATGGATTTATTCCAATTTAGTAACTTACAACATTCTTATTCGTGGGTTGTGCAAGTCAGGGCGAGGAAAAGCTGCAAGAGAGTTCCTTAACGAACTAGTAGAATTAGGTCATATCCCAAATGCAATCACTTATACAACTGTGATCAAATTTTGCTTCAGTTATAGACAGTTTGAATAAGGCCTTAAAAATCTTTGCAGAGATGAGAAAGAAAGGATATACGTATGATGCCTTTGCTTACTGTATAGTTGCAGGTATGTAACTTAAAACTGGGAGGATAACTGAGGCTAATGAGTACCTAGGATATATTATTACAAGTGGCTTTAGCCTTGATACTGTGTCTTTTAGTACCAATGTTAATCTATATTGTAAGGAAGGACAACTGGATAATGCTTATAAGTTATTAAGAGGCAGAAAAAGCGGGCTCGGAATTTGACAAGTACACCCATGCTATCCTAATTGATGGCTTGTGTAGGACTTGTAATTTCCAAGATTCCTAGCAACAATTGAACTGTATGAGTATGAAAAGTTTTGATTTTAACTTGGTTGCATGGAATTCTTTTATCAATGGGTTGTGTAAAGCTTGTCACTTGAATTATGTTAGATGTTTGAGTCAATTGATGCAAAAGATGTTGATAAAGAATGGTGCTCAACTTTGCCACTGAATTTTTAACCTTATTTATTGGTCAAGGTTTTGCATTATAATGATTTTGTGGAAGCTGAAAATTAATAGCGATAATGCAACTGAGAATACAACCTATCTTAAGCAATTGTAAGTGGATAGAAGTATCCAATCCTCTTGTGAGAGGCAAACACAATTACACACTTTCTATATTGAGCAGAAAAATGATAGCTTTTAGAGATTCTCTGGAATGATTCAAGCATAAAATTTATTTTCTGAGCTACAAGACACAATTGTTCTATCTCCCAGGGAAAAACTTTCAACTGGAGAGGAGGTGCACAATTCCAAATTGACTATTTTTTCCAATTTCGCTATTTCATCGTGGGATAAATTATTTTGGAATTATTATTCCACCCGTTGACAAATATAAGTTATCTTAAATTAGTAATCAGACAAAGAAATATGAGGATACTAAATATTTATTCAAGAATTATTTTTATTTATCAATAATATATGAAATGAGCCTTACAAGTGTTAGTTGCAGTGTTGGGCCCGTGCCATGTCTATCTAGTATATATATATATATGGGACCTCTCAATAGAATTTTCCCCCGCCCCAAGGGGCTCAACTTGATATCGGTATCATGGTTTAACGTCCTTTGCCGTGGCAAGGTTTTGGACGGCTCTACCCACTTGAGTGTGATAATTGGGGCATCACGTAAGCTCTATCGTGATGGTATTGGTTATGACGAATTTCCCATTGTTCCTCATGATTTCAGTTACTCATGTTCATGACTTATGATATTATGTTTTACAGCTGATTTTATCTAGTGATTAGTTTATGAGCTTTTACCTACGATTTCAAGTATGATAGGTTATATGATTTCTATTGTTTAAATATTAGGTCATTATGTTCAGTTATGATAACCAACTTATGATTATGTATATCTTAGATACAACTTTTAACATGCAATCTTTACTCTCATGATCTTTTGATTTATATGCATGATTTTATATAACATTTTACTAGGCATATTTTATTTACCTCACATACTCAGTGCATTCAAAGTCTGATCACATACTCTATGCTATATCATTTCATGATATAGGTTCGGGCAATAAGACTCAGCTGCGCCATTAGTCCCGCTCCTATATCAGTCCAGTTTAGCTCTATGTTGGTGAGTCCTCATCTTTCGAGGACATTCTTGTAATTATATTTTTCATGCCATTTCAGTATCAGACTTAGCGGATTAGTTGGGGAAGTTGTCCTATCAGTTTATCTATGACTAGAGGCTTTTCAGAAAAACATGTATTAGTTGACTCAGCTATTGACATACATCACTCTTGCTTTTATTTTTATGCTATATGGACTTTCGCATCTTCATGTTTAAGTTATAAGTTTTATGCTTTAATTTATGCTCTTGAGTTGATATGCACATGCCATGAGTTAGATTAAATCTATTCGTGGTTCTAGGTCCTGTGTCTCGATTTGGGGTCCAGTTCGGATCGTGACACACTCGGAGCCATTCTTCAGAGGAAATTTGACTAACTCCTTAGGGCTATGCATGGGACGACATGGCAGACCCTCCTAGACGGGATTTTTCTAATTTTTAAGCCAAATACTTGAGGGCAAAAGCGTCATTTGAAGGCTCACTTATAAATATAACATCTAGGGCAAATTCATTATAAAAGACTTCATTTTTTTAATCGTAAATACAGCTTCTAAATGAGAGACAAGTTCTACTTAAGTTTTTTCTTTTCTTTATTGTTTTACTGAGAATGATGATATTATCTTTGTTTTTCCACTTGTCTATGAGTGGCTAAACGCCTATTCTAGGGTTTTGGCCATAGTTGATGGTTTACGTTTGAAAGACTAAGTAATGTTAGTTTTTTTCTTCACTAAAGGTTGTTTATATTTACTTGTTTTAATCGCTTATTCACTACGCTGATCACCTTGTGAGAAAATCTGTTGGCTTTTGGTTGAACTTGGGAAAGGGAACCGAAAGGGCTAAAAGTAAATGTAAATAGAAATTCAAAGATCCTTTATCCCATTGGTTGAAGATTAGAAGTTTATTTGAGGATAGGGATATATTTTTCAACTCTATTTAGTTGAAATACAAGTAGGCATAGCCGTCGTTTCATGTATCTCCTGCGACCATAGGGATATGGGCGTTAGGGTTTATGAGATAGTTCTTGGATGCTTGGGAGAGTGGCAAGAAATGGGATAGTAACTTGCAACTATCAACCTTAGGAGGAATCAATCTAGTGTAATCATGTCTTGAGAACTCAACCTAAAAAGAAAGTGTCAATTCCCTAGATTTTCATCATCAATTGAAGTACAAACAAGTTTGCAACAATCTTAGTTCTATAGTTAATTTTACATTTAAATTTTAGTAGTTTAATTCTCCATTATATTTGTTTTGTTAGAATAGCAAAATAAAGTAATAACCTTAAAAAGATTCATCTGACAAGTCTCTGAGGGATCGATAATCGGATTCACCATCCTATATTACTTGACGACCATGTGTGCTTGCGTGCGCTTGGGCAACATCAAAAAGGGATGTGCAATCTTTGAGAAGTCCTTGATGAACCTTCGATAGAACCCTGCATGACCTAAAAAACCCTAAACATTGTTCATAAAAGTTGGGGGTGGCAAACTAGCTATCACATAAATCTTCACTTCGTCCACCTTTATGCCCTTGCCAGAAATCCTATGGCCGAGCACAATACCTTCCTTGGCGATGAAATGACACTTCTCCCAATTTAGAATTAAGCTATTTTCTTCACATCTCTACAACACCTTGCTTAGATGAGCCAAGCAATCATTGAGAGAGTCACCACCAACAAAAAAAATCATCCATAAAGACCTCTATGGTGTCCTCCATCATGTTTGAGAATATAGACATCATGCAGTGCTGGAAAGTGGCTGACGCATTAAATGTCATCCTTTTGAAGGAAAACGCCCTATATGGAAAGGTGAAGGTGATCTTCTCTTGGTTTTCGGGGCTATGGAAATCTGATTATACTCTGGATAACCATCAAGAAAGCAGTACCACCCCCTACCTATAAAAAGGTCAAGAATCTAATCCATAAATGGCATTGGGAAATGGTCTTTCTATGTTCAATGATTCAGCTTCTTATAATCCATGCATACTCACTAACCGGTGTCCGACCTCGATGCTATAAACTCAATATTAGCATTTGGAACCATAGTAATCACACACTTCTTTGGCACGCATTGGACAAGGCTCACCCATTTGCTATCAACAATAGGGTAAACCACACCAGCATCCAACCACTTTATAGTCTCCTTCTTGACCACCTCTTGCATAGGTGGATTCAACCTATGTTGATGCTCAACACTCAAAATACAATCTGGCTCAAGTTGGATCTTATGTGTGCAAATACCTGGTGGGATCCCAATAATATCTGTAATTGACCATCTAATGGCCCTCTTGTACCTCTTCAGAATGGAGACCAAAGCCTCCACTTGTCATTCCACCAATCTGCTACTACTATGACCAGAAGGTATTTCTAGCTCCCAAGAATACATACCGGAGATGAGATGGGAGCGCCTTGAGCTTCAAGACTGGAGGCTCCTCTATAGAATGCCTAGAAGGTGGGTCACACGATTTTTCTAATCCAGATCAATCCTTTTTGCAGCATAAGTGTACGTCCCCATGCTAGCAATTACATTAACTATCTTATCGCCCCTATTTATCTCATCAGCATCAACATTCATCAACACTGCTGCTAAGTCTTCAATAGTCAACCTCTTGTCAATAGGCATTACTAGAAGCTCAGCCTCCACAATATCAATCACTAAGACCACCCATATATCATTTGACTGCTTTATAGACCGGCACACATTGAAAGTCACTTCTTCATTATTCAATTAGAACTTTAGTTATCCAGTGTCCATGTCCACAAGAGCACAAGTGGTGGCAATAAATGGTCGCCCCAAGATAATGGGGACCTCAAAATCCACCTCACAATGAAGAATAACAAAATCAACTGAAAATATAAAGGACTCAACCTTCACTAGAACATCATAAAGAATCCCCACCGAATGGGACAACTTTTGAAGGACCTCCTTCTCCTTCCCTTTTTTCAGACACACTCTCATTTTTAATACTAGGAGTTTTCTTTTTAGCTACATCATAAAGCAAAACATGATCCTCGGCATCTAACACCTTATCATCATCAATCAACTTGGGCTCAACTAGCTCATCAACCACAATAGGCATAGTAGGATCAACTGTCCTTTCCATTTTTAGTTGTAACAACCATACAATGACTGTCATTTTTCAGCTTCTGCATTATGTTACTAGGAAGTGTGACCTTATGCCTCTGATTCATAACAGCATACATCTGATGAAGTTACTGCTCAATCTACTTGATAGCAATGTCATGCGACACTACCTTTTGGTTCATCTCGAAAATATTTGCACGAAGTAGCCTCCATCTGTTTTAAGAATTTGGATAAGATATCTTCCACCCTACAACCACTAGATTTTGCTTCTCGATTTCTCAGAGAAACACATAACCCACTTTTGTAATTTTTGTAACCCTCACACTTTTTCCAGTCACCATTGTCTCTGCCTCTACTCTTACCCTAAATTGGCCCCAATTGTACTTACTGTCCCTATAATAGCTCCGACCTTAGATCCCTTGACCTTGGCGTGAAGAGTCTTGGCTAGACCCTTGTGCATTGGTCCAGAAAACCGCCGCTTGATCATTTAAATAATTAGCTTTTTCCTCAAACTCTAACTCTCCACCATCATTCCTTTGAGCTTTGCTTTGAGAGCCTACTGATAATGCTCAAACTCACACTCCTGATAGCAGATATTTTCAATAAAGAACCGCACAAAGATTAGGGTCAATCCCAGAGGGAATAAGGTCAAGATGTAGAGTACCACTAGTATTTAAGCTTTTAAGTATGTTATCTCCAAAAGGGGTTTTTTAATTATATAACAAGATTGAGAATTGGTTGTTGTTTATCAATATTAAGCAATTGACTAGGGTAAGTGTTCCCCATGGATTCATAACTTCTTAGGATTTTACACTTATGATCTATTCCATGCTTACTTGTAGAACTTGATAACTAGGGTTCATCCAAACGACTGGTTCGTCCCTATTGGATAACTATACTCAATTACCGGGTAAGGTCTCATGAGCGATTTCAATTTAACTATCAAATTTGTCCCAAATTAACTATCTTATGTATATAGCTCAATATATATAATGACCCATAAATATTAAGGCTTCATTGTAATTCTCGTTTCCAAATGTCTACTTTTCTAGGTTCAAGCAAGTAAAGAATTCAGGCAAGTCCTAACTTTGCGCTCTATTAAGAAACATTAAAGATGAAGAGAATACAATACAAGCATTTAGCATTGGTTTAGAATCACTTTGTGCAACCCTAGTTCATTAATTCACCATGGTTCCCACAACCCTAATTGTGGAAATTTTAGCCTCTCATGATAGTAAGAAGATAATAACCATTCATAGACAAACACATAAGTTAATACTTACAATGATGATTAAAAGAAATCTTGCTTGATTGTTGCAAGAATTAATGATGAACAATTCAAGAATAAGGAAGAAATCTAAACAAGAAAATCTCCAAGACTTGAATTAAAAGTTAACAACAACTTGTCTCTCAATGTATTTCTGTGTAATAAAACTCAATCTACGACTCTCTCTACCGGAAATAACTTAAAACGTATTTATACAAATATTTTGAACCTTCCCCCAAGTGAATAGGGAAACTACTAAAAACTACTGCCAACTTCACCTACGACCAGTAATTGGATTTAATAGGTCAAACCTTGACTCATACGTTGGCTAGCCTCTACTGAATCTGGCTAAGTGTTGTGAACTGGTACGACTTGTACCATGAACCTACGAGTTGTACAATCAGTCGTGGCTTGATACTGAGAATTCTATCAATCTTCTAAACTTTATCATGGATGGCTTGGTATGACTCATACCTCAGTTCTACGAACCGTGACTCCTTCTCGTACCTTAAGACATGTCAGTCTTCACTTCTTCTAAACTTCTCCATGACTCCTCAATATGGGTCTTAGGTAGATCTTATAATTTTTGGTTGCTATCGTCCCAGGAGACTTAGCTTGTGCAACACCTTCTGAATTTTCCAACGACTACCATGGCACAGCTCGTACCATAAGCTGTAAGTCACCTTTGCCTCATCACTCTTGGCCCGGACTTTTCCAGGACTCTTAGTATGGCTCATATTAGGATGGTACAGCTCGTACTAAGGTCTATACTTAGCCACTTTTCTGCAATTTTCTCCATCTTTTGCACAATTCAACTGCAACATCTTTCCATGAAAATAAAGTAAAAGTTCCTCACATCCATATAAACACACCTAAGTCCATGCTTATTTCCCAATTTTAAGTGTCAAAAGTTTTGTAAATTCACAGCACATCAACACCCTCAACTTAACACTTTTGCATGTCCTCAAGCAAAGAAAACAAAAACTAAATTGATGCTTAACTAGAAAGTAAAATCAGAATACCTGTAGCCAACACAACAAAATTTGCATTCAAACTAAGTCAGCTATGCACACATATAACCACAATCAATTACATATAAGGATCAAGTTATGGCATCCAACTATTAGCAGAGAATTGAGCTATCACCAATGCTATTCACATAGACAATTGGTAAAATACAACATAAATTCAGTACCAACATAGAAAATGAAGTCCTAAACACTCACAAATATATAGAATCATGAAACTTGGGACTAAACAAATGAGACTCTCACTCTTAGAAAGAAGTTCCAACTACTGCACATTATACCATAGGCTTGCCCTTATTTTCTCTACTTTGGCTCTTTGGACAGTTAGGCTAGGATCGCTATAGGGTTTTGTTCATCTTATAATGTAGGCTTCAGGCTGGGTATGGTAGATATGGAATTTAGTGACTAAACTCTCCTTGACACTACATACTCGTGGCTTCACTTTTCACTTTTTACCCTATTTTTCACTTTTTCAACTTTTCCTCCCTTTTCTCCATTTAAATTCACTATTTGGATGTGGTGTATTTTTCTCATATTTTCATTTCTTTTTCTCTTTTATTTTCTTTTATTTTCATTCTTCTTCGTCAGCTCTTTTTCATTCTTTTCTTTTCACACTACACCTCACACTTTTTTAACTTTTTTCTTTTCTTTATTTTACACGCCGCCACAATCTAAGTACCCCTACTATACCCACCCTCAACTTAGGCATTTTCCTAAGTTGACGTTCACAATGTCCGAGGAGTGAACAGGGCCAAAACAGGTTCATTATAAACAATGGGAAAGGTGAAGGGTTAATCAAAGGAAAATGGTCAATATTAGGCTCAAAATCGGGATCAAGGGATTCATCATTATTTGGTAGGGTAATTTAAGCTAAAATAGCTAAAATAAAAAATGGCCTCTGATAATTTCCTCACAAACTATCCTAAAACCTATGTAAAGATCAATGGGAAAGTTCTAGACCCTCAACACGATATTGAACTAAGTATAAATCCTCACACGCTCATGGTATTGGTTTTTGCATTGAATCTACCTATCCAATTCATGCACGACTAAGCTACAACAACACGTGATAATAATATAAATGACATACAAAGATCCATAGAAGTCATGCAGTTGTGATTAATTACACAACAATTTTTTTTAAAAAAATAGGGTCAATTTTTTCAACATCAAATTAGTGCATTTATTGGATATAAAGTAATCCTAAGCTACTTCTAATTAAATGAATGACAAAAATATTTGAAATATGTCGGTTCTACTAGATAGCATGCCCGAGGAAAAAGAAAGACGGTAAGAAAAACCCTCGGACAAATAAAAAATCCCAAAATACAAGTACACACCCTATTGAAAAACATGCTTCATCCCCAAAGCATAAAATATGTAAGAACAAGGGAAAGGGACATATCTGTGGTGTATTAAGCACTCTTTTCATCTTGCGGAGGCGGTACCTCCGCTACAATAGTAGCGCTGGTGGTGGCTGACGCACTCAATGGGATGTCAATTGGGGGATTGGTGGCCCTCTCTATAGTAACAGTCACCTCAGCGACCTTGAACTCTAATATGGATGAATGTGGGTCCATAGAAGGATCCTCTCCACCTGCAAGCACTCTCTAGTTAGTGGTGGAGCTCCATGCTCCTCTAGCTCACTCTTGCAACTCTAATATGTGTGCGTCGTGAGTTCGCAGGCTCTCTAATCTCACCCGCTTTCTCTCCTTCTTCTCCTTCTTTATCCTCTTCTTTGAGGGCTCATCTCCAATTTCCTCCAAGACCCTCTTTTAACCCTTTCCTCCATCACCGCAAAAGGGACCCAATAAGCCTAAAAGTCTACCTCCTCATCGAGCTCAGTGTCTAGGTTCGAAAGAGTGGGGCTACTAGAATAGTCGATTGTCTAGACGACAACTTGGTAACATGACTCCGAAGAGCCGTAACTCCTCCCTAATTCTACTTGTCTTCGGCAAAATAGCTAGGCGCTCATTGAAACGACAGTCAATCATGGATTCGACCTTTCTCTCAGCCACTGTCATTCTTTTTGCCATCTTTCGAGAAACTCCTGTGGGACCAACATATACCCAGTTGGGTCTGACTGGGGATACCTGTAGGGGTGAAGATGAAGTACTCGGAGCTGCCTCTATATGGCTGGCCTCTATAGCTGGCATCTCACCTTGCTGCAATGAGGTGGGGGTATCAATATGCTCGCCCCCTGATACCCTTGGTACTGGAACTGTGATAGGACGTCTAACCTGGCTCACCGATTTCATATCATCCCTAATCAATCCTATATCCACTGTCCTATGGCCTTTAATAAAAGTATATACCTCCCTCTTCACCTTAAGTCCTGCCTCCATACAAATCTAAACACGAGACCTGGGAATGGAATGGTGGTGCTCAATCCCAAAGCCCAATCTCAAATCTCCTCTACCATAACCCTCGAAATATTGATGGCGTATCGAGACATAATACACTCCACCAACACTACTCTATCTGCACTGAGGGTATTATCATTTTCCATCAGTGCTAATCGGTGGCAAACTAGTGTCCAGCAGGCCTTCGCTGTGAAACTCAATGAGGCTTTGGTGACCTGCTTTCCACTAGCCACCCAGTCCACCTCCTCCTTATCATCTGCTAGAACCCCTGCTAGCCATTTAATCTGACTCTACCGCTCCTCATGGCCCAGCTACTTTACCCTTTTCAGTGTGTCTATGCGATAGTCGAACTCAGGTCATGTGTCATGTCAGGAGCTCTAAAATGCGGACCATAAAGTACCCAAGCAATAGTCCACTCAGAGATGTCAACCAAGCGACCCCGTACTATAACACCTCGATCTTGGACTGTTCTTTCAATTTCATCCCACCTTTTGCATTCTACTCCATGGTGGCCAAATAATTGGCATAGAACTCCCAAACCATTTTAGGACTGTACTTCTCTGGAGTTCTAGCCATCCAATCGAATTCGTAAAGTCTGAATATCCACTTCATTTCCTTTACCTCATTCAAGACATTGGTGAGGATCTGTGGTTCTTCTTATATACTCTGCCTCAGGTGGTTCTTCGAGGTGAGAGCAAGACCCTACTCATATATCTCCTAAGCACTGGAGTTTGATCATCTTCTTCCTTTGTGGCCTCTTTCTCAGTTCCGGCCTCAATGCCACTATCTCTGTATTGGGCCTCATCGGACCCTTCTTCCTCATTAGAGCCGCTCCCTGACTCTTGAACCTATTTTTCTGCTCCCTCTTCAGACTGGGGAGTAGTGGCCGGAGCAGCAGAAGTGGCTTCAGCCTGTGCCTTTGCTTTAGCCCAAGTGTTTTGTGGCTCATTAGTGTCGGAAGTCTCAACTCGGTATTCTTCCACTAAACCACTAGGGGAACTTCCTGCTTGATCAGAGTTGGAGGGATCATCTCTCAATGCCCTCCGAGTAGCGATCTCCGCTCTAGCCTTCTTGTCTTGGGCAGGTTTGCTTGCATTTCTCTTCATTGTTATTGTACTTATGGAGAAAAAGGTTAATAAGTATGATTTGAGAAAAATAAAGCAAGAAAAAATACCCTCTGATGTTTTCCACGAGTTTGCAGTACGGGTCATACCATGGTGGTACAACTCATACTAAGACTCGTAGTTCATGATGAGCCTGTCAAGAATCCTATTTACGACTCATACTATGATGGTATAGTTCGTACTAAGAGTTGTACTAAGGGGTTCCCCAAACTGTGTTCTTCTATATTTACTACGACTCGTATTACAGACGTGATTTGTTTTCATGAGTTGTAGGAAGGATCGTACCGTTACTTATGAACATTGACCCTTTCTAATTTGTGGTACAATTACATGGTTGTAATGCCCTGGAAGCTCCAAATCAATATCCGGGACATAAATTAGAAAATCTAGAAAACTGCAGAAAAGTGGCAGAACGACCAACCTAACAGGTCGTTAAAGGACCCAATGACTCGTCTAGTCAACCATTTGAAAAATTCCAAGAGTATATTTCAATGTTCCTAATGGACAACCCCACGAGTCATTATCAGGACCTATGACTCGTTAAGTTGCCCTTTGCCTAGCCGGAGTTTAGAAATTTGAGGAACTTACAGTGTACTTGACGGAAGGTCACCACGAGTCGTCGTCAATAGTAACGACTCATCAGGTCATTTGTTCCAATCCTTTCTAACCTTCTTACCAGTGCACCTGATGGACGACACGATGAATCATTTCCATTCATGACGACTCGTCATGTGCCTGTCAGGAGTTAGTAGAAATTCCCTAGTGAACTTGATGGGAGGACCCAACGACTCATTGGACCTGGTAACGAGTCTTTAAGTCACCCGTTAGGAACACATGACAGTTTATCCCGACGAATTTCTAAGGGCTATTTATTAATTTCCTATTCTCCCAAGCATTAAACCATGTCGATTTGACTTCAGTTTTAGATGTTTTAGTGGGGGTAATGGGTCCTTTTATCCATTCCACACTCAAGAACTCAGAAATTAAACTGTAAGTTCTCTATAGAATTCTCAGAGCAAGAACTAGTGTAGCTTTCTTCTTCTAAATTTCTCAAGATTTTCGTGGGTTCATCATCAGGTATGTGGGGTTTTAGCAAGGGGGTTGTCCTTTCCTTGCGTCCCCAAAGTCCTCCTCAATTTCTTCTATAAGTTTTAAGCCCTGATCTTTCGAGTATGAGAAGTATTCATGTTTATTTTCGTTGATTTCCCTCAGGGCGATGTTTAATACTCATTGTTAATGTAATCTTCATCAATTAGTCAGTATTATTACAAAAGTGAATTCGAGCCCTAATTTTTGAGTAATGGTTTTTACTTGTTAAATTCCCTCTAGTGAATAAAAAATGCTTGGGTTGAATTCCTAGAATTTTCTTGCTATTCGTATGTGTTGGGTAAATAACCCATGAATGCGAATGACTTTTTCTTTGTTGAATTAAATTTCCAAAATTCTTGAAATTGCCTTATATTATGAATTTGTCTGTGTTGTCGGCATAAATGAGCTCTTTATTAGCTGCTTAGTAATTTGGTCAGTTAGAACATAGAACTCTATCAGTGTAGTCCCAGTCAGCATCATATCAGTGTAGCTTTAGTCAGATTTTAGCAACCTCAGTGTTGTCCAGAAAATGTCAAATGATTAGTTTACCACCAGTTATTTTGAGGTGTCAGTGGTGCCTCCCAGTTTTCAGACTCAGATTCAGATTTCAGTTATTTGGTCTATTAGGCAGTCCTGACATTCAGTTATAGCTCTGACCAGCACCAGGACCCAGTTCAGTTACTGGTTGTTCTATAGACAATTACGACGCTTTTAGATAAGCAGCTTTGAACAGTCTTAGAATCCAGTTTCAGAATCTGGTCTGATAAGGCACTCGAGGTACATACAGTTATTCATCCCTGACTAGTCTTGGGCCCCAGTTTTGAGCTATCAGCTTAGTAGTTCAGTTTAGGTGTTCCAGTTGGAGTAGAACTTAGAACCGAGCGGGGCGGGGTCCTAGTGCACCCAGGTTCCCAGAACTACGTTGCCAACGTAGTATTACTTGGCCTGATTGGCCCCAGATATTTTTGTGATCACCAGTTCAAGCCTTTATATCCTGGCAAGGTATATTAGGTCCTACAGGTGGGGTGTATACATTGGACTCCACATCTAGCTCACAATGTTAAATGTCGGTTACGGACTCTCCCACTAGTCAATCCAGTCCAATATCATAATAAGCAGATCAGTTCAGTACAGTATCTCAGATTGAGTCTTTCAGACTTAGGGCATGTCTTTGACCATCAGACAGGGTCGTCTTGACCATTTCAAATTATATCAGTAGTTTAGTTCAGCTTACTTGTTGGTCATGGAGTGTCATTTCAGTTCAGACTTTATATTCTGTATGTTTCTCCCACTTACTTAGTACATTCAAAATACTAACACATGTTTTTTATGTTGTATCGTCTCATGATACAGCTGAAGGTTCTCAGGTTTAACTCAGATAGTTACTTCAGTTTCAGAGCATTCCACTTTAGCAGATCAGAGTGTGAGTCCTCATCATTCGAGGGCCTTGTTTATTTATTTCAGTTGGATATGGTTTTGTATAGACTTAGAGTTAGCTGGGGACCTGTCCCACAACTCCTCAGTAGTTGGCTTTCAAACCGGGCTTGTCTTTCAGAATTGTATTTCAGATATATTATTTCATCTCTAATTTTTAGTCTTTACATTTTCCTAAGCTGATAAAGCTGATCTTTAAAAGTTCCGTTATGCATGTTTACTCAGAATGTTAGTGTAGGATAGACCAAGGGTTGACGTGGGGTCACTTGTGGCTTCAAGTACCGTGTTACGTCCATGGTGTAGGCTTGGGGATTGACAAACTTGGTATCAGATCCCTAGGTTTAGAGTATCCTCGGCAAGTTTGAAAGCTGCATCGAGTAGAGTCCTTTTCATGGGTGTGAAGCGCGCCACACTTATGACGAGGAGGCTACGAGATGTTATTAGGAAAATTCCTTTTTTTCATATTATTTATCATGCATTAAAGTCAAAATTCCAGAAATGCCCTTCTGATTCGTGTTATGTTTCCTTTTAGTGAAAAATGCCTCCTCGCATGGAAATGGATGAAGAGTCGGAAATGCCAACGGACCCGCTCCACCGCTCCAGCAGTTCCTCAGGATGAATCCTTATCAACCACTGAATTCAGGGCAACCATTCAATTGCTAGCTCAAACAGTCACCAACCAAGTGAACCAACAGGTTGTTCCAGTTGCCACAAGTGGGTCTACAGCTACTGCCAGGGTGCGAGATTTCACCAGGATGAACCCTCTAAACTTTCACGGAACAAAGATGGGAGAGGACCCACAAGGATTTGTAGATGAGGTCAAAAAGATCACCCGGATCATGGGTGTCAGCTCCGCCGAGAGTGCTGACCTAGCTGCCTACCAGCTAAAAGGGGTAGCCCAGGTTTGGTACGAGCAATGGAAGGAGGGGAGGTCAGCAAAAATAGGACCGGTTGAGTGAGAGGAGTTTCATAAAACTTTGCTGGATAGGTTTCTCCCCTGGGAGCTGAGGGAGGATAAGATGGCAGAGTTTATGAACCTATGGCAGGGCAACTAGATAGTGGAGGAGTATGCTCTGGAGTTTACTAGACTATCAAAGTATGCTCTAGAGATGGTGGCCGAGCCGAGGGCTCGCATGTTGAAGTTCATTAATGGAGTGTCCAATCTGGTCCTCAAGGAGCGCAAGACCGCGATGCTGATCAAATACATGGATTTTTCCAGCCTAATTGTTTACGCTCAACAGATTGAGGCTGAGAAGCTGAAAGATATGGAGCAAAAGAACAAGTGGGAAAGAATAGGACATTCCTATTTTTGCCACCAGAGATCTGGCGGTAGTAGTCTCCCACAACAGCAGTAGCAACAGCACAGGGCCCCAGCACCCAGCTCAGCCAACTCCCCAACCTTTCGGTCCCGCCAGGATCGGAGGGGTGGGTCATCTGGCACTCAGTCTCAGGCCCACAGTTCAGGAAACAAGTATCCAATATGCCCCAAGTGCGGCAGAAACCATCCTGGAGAGTGTTTATAGGGTAGAGAGGGTTGTTTCGGTTATGGAAAACTCGGGCATCGACTTAGAGAGTGCCCGTTAGCAGAGCAAGGAAGGTCACAACCCACTACCTCATCATCTCCAGCAAGCCGACCATCTCTGCAGGACAACCCATCAGGTACAGATGGCGGTCAATGCCAGAATCATTTTTATGCTCTCTCTTCTCATCAGGATTAGGAAAGCTCACCTGACGTAATTACTGGTATGTTACGTCTCTTTCACCTAGACGTGTATGCCCTCTTAGATCCAGCATCTACTCTTTTGTTTGTAACTCCTTATGTAGCAGTTCAGTTCAGTATAAGTCCAGATGTCCTCTCAGAACCATTCTTAGTCTCTACCCCAGTTGGTGAGTCAGTTAGAGCCAGCCGGGTGTACAGAAATTACCCAGTCACAGTCCTAAACAAAGTAATTCCAGCGGATCTCGTAGAGCTAGACATGGTCGACTTCGACCTTATTCTAGGCATGGATTGGTTACACTCCTGCTATGCCTCAGTTGACTGCAGGACTAGAGTTGTCAAGTTTCAGTTTCCAGATGAGCCCGTGTTAGAATGGTCGGGCAATAGTTCAGCGCCTAAGGGTAGATTCATTTCCTTCCTTAAGGCCCAGAAACTCATTTCCAAGGGATGTTTATATCATTTGGTTCAAGTCAAAGATTCCAAATTTGAGGCCCCAACCATTCAGTCAGTTCCAATTGTCAGCGAGTTCCCAGATGTATTTCCTGAAGATCTTCCTGAAGTTCCCCCTGAACGGGAAATAGACTTCGGAATAGATCTCCTCCCAGATACCTGACCCATCTCCATCCCTCCTTACAGAATGGCTCCAGCTGAACTTAAGGAGTTGAAGGAGTAGTTAAAGGACCTCATTGACAAGGGTTTCATCAGACCCAACATCTCTCCCTGGAGTGCTCCAGTTCTATTCGTGCGTAAAAAGGACGGTACCCTCAGAATGTGCATAGATTACTATCAGTTGAACAAGGTCACAGTTAAGAACAGGTACCCCCTACCTAGAATTGATGATTTGTTGGATCAACTTTAGGGATCTAGTTGCTTTTCCAAGATCGACCTCAGGTCGGGGTACCATCAATTAAGGGTTAGAGAGAGTGACATACCAAAAACAGCATTCAACACTCGGTATGGTCACTACGAGTTTGTAGTGATGTCCTTTGGGTTAACAAATGCCTCAGCAGCCTTCATGGACTTGATGAATAGGGTTTTCAAGCCATACCTAGATATGTTCGTCATCGTATTTATTGATGACATTTTGGTGTAGACTAGAAATAAGGAAGAGCATGCCGATCATCTAAGGTTAGCATTATAGAATCTCAAAGATCGCCAGTTATTCGCCAAGTTCATTAAGTGTGAATTTTGGTTGAAGTCTATGACCTTCTTGGGTCATGTAGTCTCAGGTGAAGGGATAAAAGTAGACCCTCATAAAATAGCAGCAGTGAAGGATTGGCCCAGACCTACCTCTCGGACAGAAATCAGGAGTTTTTTGGGCTTAGCAAGCTATTACCAACGGTTTGTGGAAGGTTCTCCTCCATAGAATCTCCTCTGACCAAGTTAACCCAAAAGAAGGTGAAATTTCAGTGGTCAGATGAGTGTGAGAAGAGTTTCCAGGAGTTGAAGACTCAACTCACTACCGCTCTAGTTCATGAGGCGATGCAGAAAGTTCAGCTCGTCCGAGAAAGATTGAAAATGTCCTAGAGCCGTCAAAAATCCTATGCCAATGTGTGAAGAAGAGAGCTGGAGTTTTCAGTTGATGACTGGGTATACTTGAAAATTTCACCCATGAAAGGGGAGATGAGGTTTGGAAAGAAGGGGAAGCTCAGTCTTAGGTATGTGGGACCCTATAGAATTTTGCGGCATATCAGCAAGGTGGCCTATGAGCTAGAGTTGCCTCCAGAACTAGTAGTTGTACATCCAGTTTTCCATGTATCACTTTTGAAAAAGTGTATCGGAGATTCAACCTCTGTGGTGCCATTGGATAGTGTGGCAGTCAAAGATAACCTCATCTATGAGGAGGTACCAGTCCAAATCCTAGACCGTCAGGTTCATAGATTGAGGAATAAGGAAATAACTTTAGTCAAGGTTTTATGGAGGAATCAGCAAGTTGAGAGAGCTACATCGGAGGCCGATGCAGATATGAGGGCCAAATACTCACATTTGTTCTCTACCGACTTTGTTGTAGTTTCATATGTGAATTTTGTTTTAAGACCTAAACTAGTTGTTGAATTCAGTTCATGTAACTAAATTTTCTTTCTGACTTTGGTTGTGTTTATGAAAGCAAAATAAGTCAGTTCAGTTATATTCTCGGATATGGAGGTAGTCATTTCGGTCATTTTGAAGTTGTATGAGCAGTATTTGGGTACCTTGATTGTTATTTTTCTGGTAGTATGAGTTTTCTAACATTTGAGGGAGACTATTTCCAAGGGGGAGATATTGTAATGCCCCGAAAGCTCAAAATCAATATCCGGGACATAAATCAGAAAATTTGGAAAACTGCAGAAAAGTTGCAGAACGACCAACCTGACGGGTCATTAAAGGACCCAATGACTCATCTAGTCAACAGTTTGAAGAATGCCAAGAGTATATTTCAGTGTTCCTAACGAACGACCCCATAAGTCGTTGTCAGGCCCTACGACTCGTTAAGTCCCCCGTTGCCTAGCCGGAGTTCAGAAATTTGAGGAACTTATAGTGTACTTGATGGAAGGTCACCACGAGTCATTGTTAGCAGTAAGACTCATCAGGTCCTTCGTTCCAATCCTTTCTAACCTACTTACAGTGTACCTGATGGATGGCACGACAAATCATTTCCAGTCATGACGACTCATCATGTTCTTGTCAGGAGTCAGTAGAAATTTTCTAGTGAACTTGAAGGTAGGACCCAACGACTCGTTCGACCTGGTAACGAATCGTTAGGTCACCCGTTAGGAACACCTGACAGTTTTTCCCAGCGAATCACTAAAGGCTATTTAGTAATTTCCTATTCTCCAAAGTATTAAACCACATCTTTTTGACTTCGGTTTTAGACGTTTTAGTGGGGGTAATGGGTCCTTTTCCCCATTCCCCACTCAAGCACTCAGAAATTAGACCGTAAGTTCTCTCCAGAATTCTCAGAGCAAGAAGTAGTGCAGCTTTCTTCTTCTAAATTTCTCAAGATTTTCGTGGCTTATTCATCAGGTATGTGGGGTTTTAGCAAGGGGATTGTCCTTTCCTTGCGTCCCCAAAGTCCTCCTCAATTTCTTCTATAAGTTTTAAGCCTTGAGTTTTCGAGTATGAGAAGCATTCATGTTTATTTTCGTTGATTTCCCTTAGAATGATGTTTAATACTCATTGTTAATGTAATCTTCATCAATTCCTCATCAATTTGTCAGTATTATTACAAAAGTGAATTTGAGCCCTAATTTTTAAGTAAAGGTTTTTACTTGTTAAATTCCCTCTACTGAATGAAGAATGCTTAGGTTGAATTCCTAGAATTTTCTTGCTATTCGTATGTGTTGGGTAAATAAGCCATGAATGAGAATGACTTTTGCTCTGTTGAATGAAATTCCCAAAATTCTTGAAATTGCCTTATATTATGAATTTGTCTGTGTTGTCGGCATAGATGAGCTCTCTATTAGGTGCTTAGTAATTTAGTCAGTTAGAACATAGAAATCTATCAGTCTAGTCCCAGTCAGAATCATATCAGTCTAGGTTTAGTCAGCTTTTAGCAACCTCAATGTTGTCCAGAAAATGTCAATTGATAAGTTTGACTCCAGTTATTTTTGAGGTGTCAGTGGTGCTTCCCAGTTTTTAGACTCAGATTCAGATTTCAGTTATTTGGTCCATTAGGCGGTCATGACTTTCAGTTATAGCTCTGACCATCCCCAGGACCCCAGTTCTGTTACTAGTTGTTCTGTAGACGGTTACGACGCTTCTAGATAAATAGCTCTAACCAGTCTTAGAACCCAGTTTTAGAATCTAGTCCGGTAAAGCTCTTCGAGCACATGCAGTTATTCGTCCCTGACTAGTCTTAGGCACCAGTTTCGAGCTATCAGCTTAATAGTTCAGTTTAGGTGTTCCAGTGGGAATAGAACTTAACACCGTGCGGGTCGGGGTTCCAGCGCACCCAGGTTCCCAGAACTATGTTGCCAGCGTTGGTTTTAGTATTACTTGGCCTGATTGGCCCCAAATATTTTTGTGATCACCAGTTCATGCCTTTATACCCTGGCAAGGTATATTGGGTCCTACCGGTGGGGTGTATACATCGGACTCCACATCTAGCTCACGTGGTTAAATGTCAGTTACAGACTCTCCCACTAGTCAGTCCAGTCTGGTATCAGAATGCGCAGATCAGTTCAGTATAGTATCTCAGATTGAGTATTTCAGACTTAGGGCATGTCTTTGACCATCAGATAGGGTCATCTTGACCATTTCAAATTATATCAGTAGTTCCGTTCAGCTTACCTGTTGGTCATGGCGTGTCATTTCAGTTTAGACTTTATATTCTGTATGTTTCTCCCACTTACTCAGTACATTCAAAGTACTGACGCATGCTTTTCATGTTGTATCGTCTCAGGATACAACTTCAAGTTCAGCTTAGATAGTTACTTCAGTTTTCGAGCATTCCACTTCAGCAAATCAGAGTGTGAGTCCTCATCATTCGAGGGCCTTGTTTATTTATTTCAGTTGGATATCGTTTTGTATAGACTTAGAGTTAACTGGGGACCTGTCCCAGCAACTCCTCAGTAGTTGGCTTTCAGACCAGGCTTGTCTTTCAGAATTGTATTTCAGATATATTATTTCTTCTCTACTTTTCGGTCTTTACATTTTCCTAAGCTGATAAAGCTGATCTTTAAAAGTTTCGTTGTGCATGTTTACTCAGAATGGTAGTGTAGGATAGACCAGGGGTTGACTTGGGGTCACTTATGGCTTCAAGTACCGTGTTACGTACAGGGTGTAGACTCGGGGCATGACAATGGTACGACTCATAGTAGGATACTACGGGTTGTGCCAAGTTTTATACCATCAGGTTCAATCAGAAATTGCTTAGGACAGTCCCAACAAGCCTTCCTATGAGTTATAGTACAAAACCACGAGTCGTAAGAAGTCTTGTGAAGCCTGTCTTCGCCTTGATCAATTTAGTTTCTTAGGCAAACAATTAATTTAATCTAGGTACTCAGACTTCCTCAGCTTAATCTATCAATGTCCAGTATTTAAACCTACCCAGTTCATTCCCCACTTACTTCACACCCCATAACTCAATGTTTCAACATCCCGGATTAGTGTTTGAGCATTTCAACTTTTGACCCATTCAACAGAATCAATCATCTTCCTCAACCCATTTTTGGTGAGTTTGAAGTATCGCAGTCATCTATCGGTTCTATAGAGCAAGCTTCTTTTTTTTCAAATTTAAACATGTTTACTTACTTGACTCTTCAAGTGTTTGCTTGTCTTCTTGCTTGTTTCAGTGATTTTGGGTATGGATTTTGATTGTGCAGGTGTAAAATTGCACCAATTTGAGCTTGAATATATTGAGGTTTGGAGTTACGGGTGTGCGAACATTGTGTAAGAATCATGGGTTCAATAGTTATGTTTGTGTGGGAGTGAAAGTCTGAGAAATTTGATTTTAAATAGATTAGGGCAGACATTTGAGAATTCTAGGTCGAGTCAAGTCTAGTTCATTAATTCATCCCGCCACGACTCGTACCACAAATTGTAGGGTTTACCTACGGCTCATCCCTTGGACTCGTAATAGAAGACTTAGAAAGCTTACCTGGGGACCTAAGACTGCTTGTTACAACTCGTATCACGAAGGTACGGTCCGTATAACAACTCGTAAGTCAATTTCTCTTAAATTCCACACTTTGCAATTCATCTTTACAGTGAGTACTACGACCCGTACAATCAGGGTATGAGTCATAATGACCAACCATAACTTGAATTTCGACTTCTGCTTTATACCACAACCGGTACTACGACGCGTACAAAGCTCTTACGATTCGTACTAAGAACCATTGTACTAGTCTAATCTGCAATTTTTATCCCACTAGTTTTGTGTTTCACCTGCACACTGAACACACCAAAGGTTAAAATACTTGGGTTCGTCTCAAGAAGCGCCTGATTTAACGTCACAACACGATGTAGGTGGTCTGGTTACTCAAATTCACCAAACCACCTCATAGGTTGCCTTTCAAAAGGCACCTTATTTAACATCGTGACACGATGTAAGTCTGTTGACTACTTAGAATTCATCAACGAACTCGGAATGATCATCGATTGCCGAGACAACCCTGAACTCATTAGGCTGCTTCATTGACCGGTAGACATTAAAAGTGACCTCCTCTTTATTTAGCCTGAACTTTTGTTGGCTAGCTTCAACATCCACCAAGGCTCTCCCAGTGGCTAGGAATGGTTGCCCTAAGACAATAGGGTCCCAAAAAATCAACCTCGCAATCTAGGATTACGAAGTCTATTGGGAAGTTGAAACGGTCCACCTTGACAAGAACATCCTCTAAGATCCCCACTAGCTATTTGACTATGCAGTCTACCATCATAGCCGCATTGACATCGGTGTGGGGGCTCCCAAGCCCAGCTATTTGAATATAGCTAATGGCATCAGGTTTATGCTTACTCCTAAGTCACAAAGTACCTTTCCAAACTCAAAATCACCAATCATACACAGAATGATGAAGGCACCTGGATCCTCCTTTTGATCAAGGACACGTGAAGCTATGGCACAACAATGATGCAAGTTACCTACTAGCTCATAGCTCACAGACCTCTTTTTGGTCACAATATCCTTCATGAACTTGGCATATCCAGGCATATGCTGCAATTCCTTGACCACTGATATGTTCATAGATTACTGTTTAAGCATAGAGAGAAATTTTTTGAGCTTACCATCTTCAGCCTTTTTCATCATCCTTTGAGGGAATGGTGGTGGTGGTCGAGGGATAGCCTTATAAATTTGTGTGACCCCTTGCTTCTTACCCTTATTATCTTTAGACTTCTTTGCATCAACTGGAGTCTCTGTCAACTCTGCTTCACCTGTGAGCTCAAGCTCAGCAACCTTATCTTCCTTACCAAGCTCAATCTCCTTTCATCTTTCCATCTAAACTACAACTGGCAGAGGGGGATCAAATGTGGTCTTTCCACTCGTAGTCATCACAACCATATGGTGACTATCATTCTTTAGGTTATGCATTGTGTTACTAAGAAGTGTTTCTTTATGCCTTTGGTGTAGGGAGGCCGACATCTGTCGAAGATGTTGCTCAATCTGTTTGATCGATGTGGCATGTGATTCAACTTTCTGGTTCATGCCCAATATATGCCCTCGAAACTCCCTCAGCTGATCATCGGTGGACTTTACTTTCTTGAGCATTTTAGCCATCATGTTATCCTATCTAAAAGGTCCACTCTCACCCTCACGTGCATTAGGAGGAACATACAAACTTGTACGATCGTTGCAATATCCATCGTTTCCACTCTCCCTCTTGCTCATTACCTCTACTCCTATCCTTATACCCATTGCGGTTGAGTTTTCCTTGTACTAGTTCCAACCTTGATTTTTTGAACCTTGGTGGCAAGTGTTCTGTCTAGACCCTTGGGCGTTGGCACGAAAGTCCGCCACCTGGTTGTCCAAGAAGTTTGCCTCCACCTCGGAATCTGAATGCTCCTGCCCCAGTTCTTAACCCTTAGCTCCCACTGTGTTTACTTTTCTTGCACCAGCACCCATAATATGCTTCGAGAGCATGTCTAATGATGCCCGCATATGAACTAGTTCTTGATCACGCTCCTCTTCCTTTCTGCATTGATCCACAGACATACCAACAACATACGTACCTGCAGCTACTTTTACTTCCTTGGTATGCTAGGCTCTTTTCGTCTTGGTCACCCTATCTAGATTAATGGCAGCTTGCTCCCACATGTGACTTATCAATGCTCCTCCCACCACTGTATGTGCTACAACTTTTGTGCTTTTATTCAAGGACCTATAAAAAATTTCCAACAAATTGTCATATGGAATTTTATGGTTCGGGCACTTGGTTAGCTTCTTCTTAAACCTCAATCATGTCCATATAGTGCCTCCATTTTTAGTTGTCGGAAGTTTTAAATCTCATCCTTTAACTAAAGCATCCTGGAAGGTGGGAAGAACCTTTCTAGGAAAGCCTGTTTAAGCTCCCTCTAGGAACATGCCTCCAATGAAGCCTATTCAAACAAGGCCTTCACTGTTTAAGCCTATTTAAGTCCCTTTCATTTTTGGGTTCATCTGCTTTGACAATTGATTCATTTGAGCCTCCGAATGCTTGATTGAAGCTGAATAGGAGCTCACTGTTTGAGCAAGGTTAGACACCTTCCCTTTAAATTCTTTAACACCATTATCTATGAACTCCACTCTGTTTAATACCCAAGAAAGAATCTCTTTAATTTTTGAACTCCCTACATCACTCACACCTAACTGCATTTGGGCTACATCAGCTCTAGGAGGTGACATATACGGATTTGCACTTTGATGGTATCTATCCCCATCTCATTTGGCTTCTTGATTCCTCTACCTGTTGTCTGTATCACCCCATCCTTGATTTGCACCTTTGTCATGACCCAAACATAGGCCCGGATCTGGATACGGGACAAAGAACCCCGAGAGGCTCCAAGCCGACCCATGGCATGAACATAACGACTAAAGCTTCAACATAAAAAAATGTGAAAATTTGACATTTTAAATAGCGGAAGTTTGAAAATCTAATAGCATATGAACAACTGAAAACATAATACTGATCTGAATCTAAATACATGCTATGTCTAATAAGCCTCTACAACCTGACGAGTTGATAGGACAAGACCCCAAGTAACTCACTAACTACCTGAAACTGAAACTACTAATAAAAAGCTGATAAGAAGTTCCTCAAAGGATGAGGACTCACCAATAGGATGACAAATGCTAACTCTGGTGATCTGGCTAACGAGGGGACTAAACTGAATGTCTGAGCCTGTATCATGAAACGATATAACATAGAGTATGCGGTTAATACATGGAATGTACTAAGTATGCAAGGTAAGCAAACCTCTAAGTAAGTAAAATTAAGATCATGCGTATCATAAACACATTCAAGATAAGATTTTGAGAGTAAGGCCTGCATGCTATTAACTGAAAACAGGACTGAGTATCATAACTGATTCAAATGACCCAAAGTTGAAACTGATAATCATAAGTAAATATGAACATTAGGTCAAACCTGCTGAAAATATAATATCATAATTAATGAACATACATAACTGAAAATCATGAGGAATATTGGGAGACTCATCATGTAACCAACATTACCACAATAGAGCTTACGTGGTCCCGACTATTACACTCAAGTGGGCAGAGCCGTCCAAAGTTATACCAAGGCTAAGGGTGCTACCATGATATTGATATCAAGCTAAAGGCCCTTCGGGGGCAGGGAAAGCTCACAAGGGAGGTCCCAAATAATCTAAACATACCTACATTGGCACGTAGTTCTGAGGCTTAGGGTTGACTGAACCCTTAGCCTCCTCGATGCTAGACACTACTCCCAAAATCATGCATATGCTCTCTATCATTTTTTAGTGAAGCTAAACCATCGTCTTGCAATGAAGCTGAATCATAATATAATATGCATAATCTGAAGGAGCCTTGGCTCAAACCATACCACAAGCTGAAAAGTGGGAGTATAGACTTCAAAACCATGTGGTAAGCTAATAACATTAAATGAAGTAAATCATGAAAAATACTTGATCATATGGGCTTTCCCAAACTTAAACATGCTTTGGGATAGAATTGATAGTCTAATACATGAATATAGACATGGGTAATTCGAAATCATACTTTCATCACAAGCATCTCATCATACTTAGAAACATAGATCATAATTCTCAATTCTTCATGAACTTTCATTATTGGGCAGCATATTTGTAAAACTTTGAAATCATAACTTGTAATTGAAATCATTATAAAACATGTCCATGAATCTTAAAACAACCCTAGAAACATGAATAGAATTTACCCATGATAGATACATAGAGAAATTCACAAATTGGGTTAAAATCCCATAGATTCATCAACTTAGGATTCCAAGAGGATTTGGGCATGGGAGTGAAGGAATACTCCCATTCATAATCCTACATGCTTGGATACTTTGAATTTCATAACCTCTTTTTATAATCCAAGTGAATTAAGGAAGAACCAAAAGAATCCTCTAGTTTGATCTTCAATAAACTCCTTTAACTTGCATGCATGGAATGAGGAGGTTTAGAATAGGTTAAGCATCCTTAAAAGCCTCCTAACTGAGCTTAAAACAACATAGTTTAGGACCTAGGGGCTTAGGAATTATGAAAACATCCTTACTAAAACGCAAGGAATATATGCGGCTATTTAGCCATCATATCTGCTTTGGCTTCCCATGTAGCTCCTTCAACATGTTGATTTTTCCACCAAATATGTACTGAGGCTACTTCTTTGTTTCATAACCTCCGAACATGATGATAAAGTATTTAAACCGAAACCTCTTTATAGTTAAGTCTATCCTTCACATCTACGCTCTCCAGCGGAACAACAAAAGTTGGATCACCCATACACTTCTTCAAAAGAGATACATGGAAAACTGGATGTACTGAAGCTAATTCTGAGGGAAACTCCAACATGTAAGCCACCTTGCCAACACGTCTCACAATCCTGTATGGGCCAACATACCAAGGAATAAGTTTCCCCTTTTTTCCGAACCTCATCACTCCCTTCATGGGGGACATTTTCAAAAACACCCAATCATCAACTTCGAACTCAAGTTCTCTCCTTCTCACATTCACATAGGACTTTTGGCGACTCTGAGTTGTTTTTAACCTTTCTCTTATAAGTTGAACTTTCTCCATAGCCTCATGAACAAAACATGATACTATCAGCGTAGCTTCACTAACTTCGAACCAACCAATATGCGATCTACACTTCCGCCCATAAATAGCCTCAAATGGAGCCATTTGAATGCTGGAATGGTAACTGTTGTTATACACAAATTTGATGAGAGGTAAATGATCATCCCAACTACCCTTGAAATCAATCACACACACTCTCAACATATCCTCAAGACTCTAAATAGTCTGTTCATCCTGACAATCTATCTGCGGGTGAAAAGTTGTACTAAGATTGACTTGAGTACCAAGTCCCTTTTGAAACGAACTCCAGAACTGGAAGGTAAACTAAGTACCTCTATCTGATATGATGGACAAGGGAACTCCATGCAACTGAACTAGCTCTTGAATATATAATTTACAATAATCCTTCACTGAGTTGGTAGTCTTGACCGGTAGGAAATGAGCTACCTTAGTCAACCTGTCTACAACAACCCAAATAGAATCATATTGTTGATGAGTATGAGGCAACCCTGTAATAAAGTCCATATGGATTTCCTCCCACTTCCAAGTGGGAATACTAATGTCTTGAAGCACACCTCTAGGTCTCTGACGCTCAACTTTCACTTGTTGACAATTCAGACATCAAGCCACAAATACTGCTATGTCCTTCTTCATGCAACTCCACCAATAGACTTCCCATAGATCAAGGTACATCTTCGTGGCACCTGGATGTATAGAATATCTGTAACCATGAGCCTCATGCAACATCCACTTCTTCAATTCATCAATACCCGGGACACACAAATGACTCGAATATCGTAGTACACTATCTCCCCCTTAGGAGAAAACCTCCACCTTCTGATTCTGAACCACCTCCTTTAACTTTACCAAGACAAGATCCTCGTATTGCCTAGCCTTGACTTAGGTCACCAAGGAAGATTCTGATCCAGTCTGAACAATGACACCACCATCTGCTGAGCCAATAAGTCGGACTCCCAATCATCCAAGCCGATGCACATCCTTCACCAACTCTTTCCTCTCCTCATCTACATGAGACACACTCTCCATATAAAGCCTTCTAAGATCATCTTCCACCACATTGGCTTTCCCGAATGGTAAAGGACACTTATATTATAGTCGTTAAGAAGCTCCAACCACCTTCTCTGACATAGATTTAGATCCTTCTGGGTAAACATGTATTGTAGGCTTTTATGGTCTGTAAGCACATCCACATGGACCCCGTATAGATAGTGTCTCCAAATCTTCAAAGAGAATACTACCACTGCCAACTCGAGGTCGTGAGTCGGATTATTACTTTCATGGACTTTCGACTGCCTGGAAGTATAGGCTATAACCCTACCGTGCTACATTAGTACACAACAAAGGAAGATCCTTGAGGCATCACAATAAACCATAAACCCATTGGTAACCTCAGGTAGAGCCAACACTGGCGTTGAGGTGAGTCGAGTCTTCAACTTTTGGAAGCTCTTCTCATAGGCCTCCGACCATTGAAACTTTACTTTCTTGTGGGTCAACTTAGTCAATGGTGCTGCAATGAATGAAAATCATTTCACAAACCTCCTATTGTAACTAGATAAGCCCAAGAAACTCCTGATATCTAAAAGACTAACTAGTCTAGGCCATTTCGTCATAGCTTCTGTCATTTGAGAATCCACCTGTACACCCTCACTTGATACCACATGATCCAAAAATGCTACTGAGTTTAACCAAAACTCAGACTTGCTAAATTTAGCATACAATTGGCGATCCTTAAGAGTCTATAGCACCACCCTCAAATAAGCAGCATGCTCCTCTTCACTCCGACAGTATATGAGAATGTCATCTATGAACACAATCACGAACATGTCCAAATACGACTTGAACACCCTGTTCATCAAATCCATAAAAGTTGCAAGAGTATTCGTTAGTACAAAAGACATAACTACAAACTCATAGTGACCATACCAAGTTCTAAAGGCTATCTTTGGGATGTCACTCTCTCTAACCCTGAGCTGATGATATCCGGATCTGAGGTCTATCTTTTAAAAATACTTGGCACCCTGAAGTTGGTCAAACAAGTCATCAATTCTAAGGAGGGTATACCTGTTCTTGACTGTGACCTTGTTCAACTATTGATAGTCAATCCACATTCAAAAGGAACCATCCTTTTTCCTGACAAAGTGTACTGGCGCACCCCACGGGGATTTGCTAGTTCTAATGACACCCTTGTCTAAGAGATCCTTCAACTGCTCCTTAAACTCCTTTAACTCAGCTGGAGCCATTCTATAAGGAGGAATAGATATAGGTTGCATATCAGAAAGTAGGTCAATACCAAAGTCGATCTCCGTCTCAGGAGGAATTCCTGGTAGATCATCTAGAAACACCTCTTGGTACTCACATACTATAGGAACTGACTGGATAGTCAGGGTTTCGGATGTAGCATCCTTAACCATAACTAGATTGTACACGCGACCCTTAGAGATCATTTTTCTAGACTTAAGGTAGAAAATGAAATGACCTACAGGCATAGTTGAACTACCCTTCCACTCTAGGACTTGCTCACTCGAAAATCGAAACTCTACCACATGGGTTCTACAATTTACTGAAGCATGGCATGCATGTAGCCAATCTATGCCAAAGATAAAATCAAAATCTGTCATGGCTAGCTCAACTAAATCTACTGAGGTGACCTTCTGAAGGACTATGACAAGGCAATTTCTATATTCCCATCGAGCTATAACTGAATCACCAATTGGAGTATAAATTGAGAAAGGTTCTGATAGGATTTCGGGACCGACTATGAAACTAATAGCAACATAAGTCATCACAAAAGATAAAGTAGCCCTTGGATCTCTCAAATAATATACATCAAGGTGGAATACTCGTCACATATGAATGACTACATCTGGAGAAGCCTCCTACTCCTGACAAGATGCGAAGGCATAGAATCTATTCTGACACTGCCCACCACCTGCACTAGTGGAGGCACCCAGCAGAGCTGAGCGTGTTGGTGGGGCTGCTAAACTATTGGTTGGGTCTCAGCCCTTACCATGGCCCTGTCTAGCTGCTGGACAATCTCTGAGCATATGTCTGGGCTTTCCACACCCGAAACAAGTACTCGTACCTGCTAGGCACTGACTAGTGTGCCTTCTGCCACACCTATTACAACTTCGAGTACTGGGCTCTATGGATCTTCTCCCCTGACCTCGAGAGCCTGATGCTCATCCCCTCTGGTCGCGCCTGGATTTGGACGGCATACTTGCTACTGATGCCGCTGGGGCTGATTATCTCCGATGGGACAGCTAATGATGCCCCCACCAAGCCTCTGCTAGGAGGACTCAAAACTGTCGGTCCTGGCCCTCTTGGCCTCTCTCCCACTCAATCACTTGTATCCCCTCTACCTGTTGGGCGTGCAAAACCAGCCATGAGAAGTAAATAACCTGGTGAATCATAATGGTCCTGTAGTCCTTGACCATGTAGTCTGCTATCCTATGTACGAACCAGCTCACTCGAGTCGTCTGATCATCTTCCATCTCTGGTGTGTATTTGCATAAGCGGGTGAACTCTAAAGCATACTCCTGAACCATCATGTTGTTCTGCCTTAGGTTTACAAATTCAGCTACTTTGATTTTCCTCATCTCTCGGGGAAAGAACAGATCCAAGAAAGTGGTGAGAAACTCATCCCAACCAATGGGTCCTACTCCACTGCTCTGCTATCCTTCCATTGTCTGAACCAGATATGGGCAACCCCTTTTAGCTGGTAAGAGGCTAGATCTATACACTCCTCCCCTGTCACCCTCATAATCTGGGTGATCTTCTGGATCTCATCAATAAACTCGTGTGGATCCTCACCCATCTTTAATCCGAGGAACTCCGGAGGGTTCATCCTAAGAAAGTCCCTAACTCATGTTGCTCCGCATTCCCATTCCGGGGAACATGCACTTCTGCCTACAAGTTGACCTGGGCGTTCAAAGCCTGTGCCAACAATAGGATGGTTACCCTAAACTCTGCATGGGCAACCTGCTCGAGCACATGATCCTCGGGGGCTGGTGAGGCCTATTGGTGCCCATCTTTGTTGCCATTCTCATGGCCATTTCCATTTCTGTTTCTTCTTCTATTAACTCGGCGAGGAGGCATAATTCTGCAAACATGTATAGCACGAGTTAGAAGGGTAAAGATAAATTTCATAACACGACATAGATCAAGAAAGAAGGGAAGTTTCATAAAATGTTTCGTAGCCTCTTCGTCATAGGTGTGGCGCACCCATGAAAAAAGACTCTACTTAACGCAACTTTCAGACACCCTAGGACATTTCAACACCTAATGCTCTGATACCAAGTTTGTCATGACCAAAACATAGGCCTGGATCAGGACACGGGACAAAGAACCCTGAGAGGCTCCAAGTCAACCCATGGAATGAACATAACGACTAAAGCTTCAACAAAAAAATTAGAAATATGAAATTTGAAATAGAGGAAGTCTGAAAATCTAATAACATCTGAACAACGAAAAACATAATACTGATCTGAAGTTGAATACATGTTAGGTCTGTAAGATGATTTGATGGGACAAGACCCCAACTAACTTACTAACAAGATGAAACTGAAAGTACTGATAACAAGCTGATAAGAAGGTCCTTAAAGGATGAAGACTCACCAATTGGCTGAGAAATGCTAAGTCTGGTGATCTGGCTAACGACAGGACAAAACCTGAACATCTGAGCCTATATCATGAAATGATATAACATAGAGTATATGGTCATTACTTCGAATATACTGAGTATGCAAGGTAAGTAAATTGCTAAGTAAGTAAAACTGAGATCATGCATATCATAAACACATTCAGGATACGATTCTGAGAGTAAGGCCTGCATGCTATTATCTGAAAACATGACTGAGTATCATAACAGATTCAAATAACCCAAAGCTGAAACTTATAATCATATGTAAAATTGAACATTGGGTCAAACCTGCTGAAAACATAATATCATAACTGATGAACATGCATAACTGAAAATCATGAGGAACAATGGGAGACTCTTCATATAACCGACATTACCACGATAGAGCTTACATTATCCTGACTATTACACTCAAGTAGGCAGAGCCGTCCGAAGAATTTCCATGGCTAAGGGCGTAATCATGATATCGATATCAAGTTGAAGGCCACTCGGGGGCATGAAAATCTCACAAGGGTGATCTTGAATATTTTGAACATACTTATGTTGGCACGTAGTTCTGATGCACAGGGTTGACTGAACCCTTAGCCTACTCGATGCTAGACACTACTCCCAAAAACATGCATATGCTCTCCATCATTTCATTCAATGAAGCCGAACCATCTTCTTGAGACGAAGCTAAATCATAACAAAATATACATGTCTAAAAACATAATATGAGGAGCCTTGGCTAAAACCATACCACAAGCTGAAAAGTGGGAGTCTAGACTCCAAAACCATGTGGTAAGCTAATAACATGAAATTGAAGTAAATCAAGAAACATACTTTATCATATGGGCTTGCCCAAACTTAAACATGCTTTGGAATAGACTTTATAGTCAAATACAAAGAAAACAGACATGGGTAATTCAAAATCATACTTTCATCACAAACATCTCATCACACTTAGAAACATAGATTATAAATCTCAATTCTTCATGAACTTTCATGATTGGGCATCATATTTGTAAAACTTTTAAATCATAATTTGTAATTGAAATTATTATAAAACATGCCCATGAATCTTAAAACAACCCTAGTAACATGAATAGAATTTAACCATGATAGATACTTAGAGAATTCCACTAATAGGGTTAAAACCCCATAGATTCATCAACTTAGGATTTCATGAATTGTAAAGGATTTGGGAATGGGAGTGAAGGAATACTCCCATTCATAACCCTACATACCTAGGTACATTGAACAACCTCTCTTGAGAATCCAAGTGAATTGAGGAAGAATCTAAGGAATCCTCTAGTTTGATCTTCAATAGACTCCTTGATCTTGCATGCATGGAATGGGGAGGTTCAGAATAGGTTAGGCATCCTTAAAAGCCTCCTAACTAAGCTTAAAATGACGTACTTTATGAACTAGGGGCTTAGAAATTATGAAAACACCCTTACTAAAACACAGGAAAAATACACTCTGCCAGTCACCACGAGGGACACCACTACTCGTGATGGCCCAATTGTGATGAAGACTGCCCAATATCAAACTTCAAATCCTGGTCCTGACTGTGACCAAATCCATGAGTCATGGAGTCACTTCACCACTCGTGGCTACCTCTCGTGGCATCTCTATAAAACTAAACCTTGAACCATAGACCATCATGACCATGACTCACTTAATGACTCGTATCCCTGACCGCGACTCATTACTTCTTTCATGGTCAATCTCTAACCATGAGTTCCTGCCAATTCTCCCTTCACTTTATGAGTCACTTAATGACTTGTGAAGTCTCCTCATGGGTCACTAGACGACTCATCATGTGACCTGGTGCCAAATTTCCTTCTTTCTCCGTTTGAACCCTTGGATCTAATCTTAGGGCTTTCGGGGTATTACAACCTTGATCTCTCGAACCTTGATTTCCATCATAGGATGCCAAGACCTTGATTGGCACCTTAGTTCCCTTGACAAGATACCATCATTTTACCAACCATAAAGTTGCATTTCTCATTATACTACGGTCGTGAAGCATCACCATCATATTGGTTGGGACATTGAGCTCCCACAACATTAACTCCCTTGGATCCTAACCTCAACAAGTGTTTTTCCATTAGCTCGACTTGGGTAACCATTTTTGCAAAGGTTTCATCCCTCTCTTCATCATGTTTTCTCAACACATTAGAAAGATACCTAGATGAGGTACCACTAGTAGACACCTTGATGTCCCTAGTATCCTAGGCTCAATTCATTTTTGTGATTCTATCGAGGAGGACCTCGACCAATCCATATGTTTGGTCCATAATTCACACCCCTGCAAGGTTGTTGGCCACAAACTTGTTGATGGAATCAAGAGACCTGTAGAATCTTTCGAGTAATACTCCATTAGGAAAACCATGATTGGGAAAATTGGCCACCTTCTTTTGAATCGAATCCAAACATTGTGAGTGGGCTTCCCCAGTTGAAAAAAGTTTGTGATTTTGTCTCTTAACTGTAGCATCCGAGATGGAGGGGAAAACCTATCCAAGAAGTCTTTAGTTAATTCATTCCAAAAAGTTATAGACCTCGGAGTCAACTCCTCCAACCACATTGTCACTTCACCTGTTAAAGAGAATGGGAACAGCTGCAACTTTATCGACTCATGGCTTATGTTTGTGATGTTGAATGGTTGACATATCTTTATGAAATTTTTGAGGTGCCGATTAGCATCCTCAGAAGCTTATCCACCAAAAAAACCTTTTATTTGCAAAAGGTGAAGCATGGTACTCGTAACATGAAAGAATGTATTCCCTATCATAGGTGATAGGCAAATGGCACCAGCCATGTCATTGATTATGGGGTCATCTTCCCCCCCCTATTGCACCATCCATGCTGCCTGTGTTACTAGTGTGGCTCATCTTTTCCAAACCTAAACAACTAGAAAACAAAAAACAAAAAACAAAAACAACAAAAAATGCAAAAACACAATTGAATTACTTAAAAACTGCTAGTAATCGTATTCAACTCCCTGGCAACGGGCCAAGAATTAATAATGTCCAAATCCACTCCTAAAAGTGAGAGAGTGTAAATGGTCATATGCAATATAATTTTTCCAACTATGAGTCAGGGTCGAATCTACATGGAGTTGAAATAGATCAACCAAAAGTCGTAGAGTAAATAAATTTCATATGCATCATTGTTTATATTGTAAAAAGGGAAAATTAGGGGAAAACAAATAAGCTATAGAATTCTAATGTCAAATTAAAAACAAAGTAAATTGATTGTTGCAAGTAATGAGAATGAAATGGGTATATGCTTTTGATAGGGGCGTCAATTGGATTGGGGTTGATTAACTAGTCTCAAATATTAATTACAACATAAATAGCAGTGGCAAAGGCTACACCCGATATTTCTCAACCACTTGCGTGAATTTGCATTGGATTCTCTCAAACCCTAAGGTCAATAATATAAATCAGCCACTAAAAGCTTGAGGAAGAGCTGAACTATCTCTAGCCTCAACCCTTTAATGGGTGATGAAAATGATTTTTTTACTATCTCTAGCTCAACCTCATACATCCATGACCCAAATCCTCACTAATGCTTCCTCACCCATATGTTACTCCTCTCTCTCAAGCAAAATCAAGATAAAAAAAGTAAATTAATATTTTCAACCATTAATTATAGAATTCAGACTTAGAGGAAACATGTTAGACCCCCAAGATCGAACTTGACCGACATCGGCAGTGGCATGCCAAGGGCTTATGTACTGCCCCTTAGGCACAGGCACTTGTGGGCTCCAGAAGTAGTGTACATGGCTGGATATTCATGCATGGTACTCGAATGAGGAAAGGTACTTGAGTGTTGGAAAGGTAGCCTTGAACAATGAGGGGCGAAAGACAGGCCCATGGCACCTAGCAGGCATGCATGCAAGTTGTGGGATGACTCAACTAGGCGTTGGCATTGGTAAAGGCTAGAAGGGTACAAGGAAAGCTTGTGGACATTTGGCATGGCATCGGCAGGCAAGAAAACTGGAAAATATTTTAAGTGTTGGAAGTTGTGGGCACTAAAGGCTGGCCATGTGTGTGTTATGTGCGCTAGCCAGTCAGGTGCGCGACATGTGCATTGGCCCCATGCACGTCCGACACATCTGCCAGTTGGTTGATTTGAATTTTGAATTTTGAATTTGTAACTGCCTTTCTGCGCCATTGTACCTTAGATGATGTTTTATATTTTCTTGTAAGTTGGCATATGCCTAGAACCTTCGCCCCCCCTCCCCTCTTGTAACTGCCGGCTGACAGGCTTAAATTTTGGTAGTCAGAATTTGGATAAGGCATTAAATGTCATTGTAAACCTTCCAAATTCAGTGAGTCCTTTGTATCTATGAGATAATAAAGGTTGGGATTTATTTACTATAATTACTATTTGTGCTTGTATGTTTTCTTTGTGCCTAAGACCCTTGACAGCTAGGCATGTGCGCGAAGCTATGTTGTGCGACTAGGGGGCAGTGGTGTGCTCGAACAAATCACCCATATTGCAGTTGGTATCAGAGCGTAGGTTGTACATGACCTAGAAGATGGTGACCAACACTGAAGTGAGGGTAAAATTTACACGTTTGGAGGCGCTTGTTGGTGTAACAATCGAGGATGATAATGATTTGAGTGTGGTTGATTTCAAGACCTAGTTATATGGGCTGAACACAGAACTAGCACAGTTTTGTGAGACTTTCTAGACACAACGGTTGGATTTCAACAATTGTCATAATAATGCCAATCTACAGATCGAGAATATAGAGAAGGAAAATGAAAATTTGGCCACTGAAATAGTGGTGCTGCGTCGTGCGGTGGCTGCTGGTAGAGGACAAATCCATGACAAATGTTCCAAAGTAAAAATTCCAGAACCTAAAGCTTTTATCGGTAAGAGATGTTCCAAGGAATTGGAAAAATTTCCTTTGGGACATGGAGCAGTATTTCTCTACTGCCCGTGTTTCTGATGATGCTAAGTTAAACATCACTACGATGCACTTGATAGGTTATGCTAAATTGTGGTGGAGAACTAGGAACATGGATGATGATAGTTCTAGTCGACCCAAAAATGATACTTCAACAAAATTGCAGAAGGAAATGAGGGACCAATTCCTTCATAACAACGCATCTTGGCTTGCTAGGAACCATTTGAATAGATTGAGGCAAACAGGTTCGGTGTGGGATTATATCAAAGAATTTACTTCTTTGATGTTGAATATACAGAACATGTCATATGATGACAAGCTACACTATTTCATTTTGAGAATGCAAGCATGTGCACAAAATGATCTAAGGAGGTAGAATGTGAAAGACCTCTCTAGTGTCATTACTGTTGTTGACTTGTTGGTGGATTTTCACTCAACTTAGGATGCCTTTGAAATTCCTACTCCTTCTAAGTCAAAGAAAAAGGTAGATAGGAAAGGGGAATGGAGGAAGGAGGGGTAGAAAAAGTATGTGGAAAAAGGAAAGGTTGTGGTAAATGCTAAAAACAGGAAGGCTAAATCGAAAGATGGTAACACAAAAGGTTGTTGGATGTGCGGTGGTCCATGTTTGGCCAGAAGCTATCTCAACTGTGAATGGGTGAATGCATTTCTTGCTAGAAGTATGAATAAATATGTGGAAGGAGAAGAAGTCGCTGCTGTTTTGGCAAATCCATTAGGATTGTCTTTTGACAACGTTAGTTTGATGAATGTTGTCAGAGAGTCATCAAAGTATTCTTCTAATCTTCATGCTACCTTGATTCATATTGAACTGAAAGTTAATGGCAAGCATATGGTGGCAATGGTGGATATTGTACCTACTCATATTTTTGTTGATGTCAAAGTTGCTACCAAGAATGGGTCGAAGTTGAAGAAATGCCCATCGTATGTACAAACTGTTAACGCTAAAGCACAAGCTATTGTGGGAATGATGTATGTTTTCATGGTCATTAAAGAGTGGACTAGAAAACATAATTTGATGATGATACCGCTGGGAGAATTTGATATTATACTTGGAGTTGATTTCTTGAAAAAGTATCGGTTTGTTCCATTTCCTCATTTGGATGGAATGATGCTAATGGATGAGGCGGAACCGACTTTTATCAAGGTTGTTCATCCCTATGGAGAAGTCAAGAAAGTGAATAAGTAAAAGATGGCTATTGTTTCTTCTACTTCCGTGGAGAAGGGATTGAAGAAGGGAGATCAAACCTTTCTTGCTACCATGATTGAAGTCAAACTAGATGTGAAGGTTGAAGTGCCCGATTCTGTGGCACAAGTGTTGAAAAAGTATGTTGATGTGGTGCTCTCTAAATTTCCAAAGATGCTACCACCAAGAAGGGATATTGATCATGAAATTGAGTTACTGCTAGGATCAATTACCCCTATCCAAGAGCCTTATCGGATGGTTTCTAAAGAGTTGGTTGAATTGCACAAATAATTAATGAATTGTTGGATGCTAGACTGATTCAGCCTTCAAGGACTCCGTATGGTGCTCCTATTTTATTTAAAAAGAAATAGGATGGATCCTTAAGGATGTGTGTGGATTATAGGGAATTGAACAAAGTGACAATGAAGAACAAATATTCGATGTTGCTGATGCAAGACTTGATGGACAGGCTGAGCAAGGCATGCTAGTTTACTAAACTAGATCTTATGTCTGGTTATTGGTAGGTTAGGATAGCAGAGGGTGATAAGCCTAAAACTACTTGTGTAACTAGGTAAGGCATGCATGAATTCCTTATAATGTCGTTTGGGCTAACCAATTCCCTGACCTCTTTCTGTAATTTAATGAATGACGTGTTGTTTGAGTGTCTTGATGAGTTTTTTGTAGTTTTGTTAGACGACATTGCTGCAACTATTGATGAACACTTGAAACATTTGAGCATGGTGTTGTTCCATTTGAGGGAGTAGAAATTGTATTTAAAGATGGAAAAATGCGAATTTTCTTAAAAAGAAATCAGGTTCCTTAGGCACTTGGTGAACCAAAATCAAGTTCTTATGGACCTAAAGAAAGTGCAGGCAATAATGGATTAGAAGGCACCCAGTGGCGTAAAAGAGTTGCGATCGTGTTTTGGAATGGCCAATTGTTACTGCAAAAGTTCATTTCTAGCTACTCTAAGAAGGAAGCCGCCTTGACAGATTTGGTGAAGAAGAATGTTAAATGGGCATGGTCCGATCAGTGTGAAGTTGCATTCCAATTGTTAAAGGAAGCAATAACATAGGATCCTATTGTAGAGCTTCCTAATTTTGATTTGCCGTTTGAAGTGCATACAGATGCGTCCGATAAGGTTGTTGGGGGCATTCTTGTGCAGGAAGGTCATCCTGTGGCATTTTAAAGTAGGAAGTTGAATGATGTTGAGCAAAGGTATTCGACTCATGAGAAAAAGATGGTTGCTGTTGTACATTGCTTGCAGACTTGGATAGCATATTTGTCGGGTTGATAGCTTGCCAACACATTTTTCAAGACTCAACTGAACGCATTTTTCAATACTCAACACAAGCTTTGTCCAAAGAAATCACGTTGGAAAGAATTCTTGGCAAAATATAATTTCGTGGGGGAACATAAGCCAGAAAAACACAACCAAGTTGCTAACACCATGAGCCAAAAAGAGGTATTTGCTATTATATATTCAATTTCCAAACTAGAAACTGATTTTCTTGATAAGATCAGAATATGTGCTATTAATGACACATTGTATGTGAAATGGATGAGTCAAGTGAGAGAGGGAATAGTTAGGAGGTACTAGATCGAGGACGATCTCCTTTACTTCAAAGGGGGGAGAATCGTCGTACCTCAAGGTGGTGGGCTTCGTAGAGAATTGATGTAGGAGGCACATGACATTACATGGGTTGGTCATTCGGGTGTAGAACAAATGTTAGCCTTGCTGTCTCGTGTTTATTACAGGCTGAAGATGGAAGATAGCTTACGTAAAAACTTATCTAGTATGCCAATTAGATAAAACTGAAGGTAAGAAGGAAATAAGTTTTTTGCAACCTCTTCCATCATTTGAAAGGCCATGGAGGTCTGTTTCTGTGGACTTTATTACTGGGATCCCAAAGGTTGACGGTAAGGAATCTATAATGGTGGTTGTAGACATATTTTCAAAATACTCTATCTTTATTGTTGCACCAATTATATCATCAGAAAGTGCTGCTGATTTATTTTATAGGTATGTGGTTAAACTGATTGGTGTGCGAACTGACATTGTGAGTAACTGGGATGCACGATTTACAGGTCAGTTTTGGACAACTTTGTTCATTATGATAGGGACTGATCTGAAATTTTCGACAGCAAATCACCCTCAAACATATGGGCAGACATAATGAATTAATCACCTATTGGAGGAATATTATAGACACTTCATGATAGTGAGCTAGCAGAATTGGGTAAACTTGCTGGATACAGCGTAGTTTTGCTATAATTTGCACAACTTATCAGCAACTGGATGAGTCCCTTCGAATTTATCTTTGGCAGACATTCCATGATGCTGCTAGATGTCGCAAAGTAGAAGCATCAAGGGAAATGCTCGGTTTCTTACTATAATGTAAGGGACAAGCATGAGATTCTAGTAGAAGCACAAGACAGTTTGCGCAAGGCCTAAAGTCACAAGAAGAAATATGTCGATCAGCATAGACGCCCATTGGGATTTAAAGTAGGTGACAAAGTGTTGCTAAAGCTCACACCACAAATTTGGAAATAAATTGTGAGTAAACAGAGAAATAAGAGACTGATTCCCAAATATAATGGCCCATTTGAGGTGGTATAGAAGATAGGCAAAGTTGTTTATAGACTGAAATTGCTGGAAAGGTTGAAAATTCATCCTACTTTTCTTGTTTGTTTTCTGAAGACTTATTTTGAAGATGATACAGATCTAAACAGGCACAAAACAAAGATGGCTCCTCATGTGGTGCGCACACAATTTTAAGGAGAGATTGAACAGGTGCTTGATGTCACCCGAATTACACCTTGTAATGAGATATAAAGCGGTCAATGTCAAATATAGAACCCAACCAATGTTGGGGTTAAATACCACGAGGAATATGGTGAGGACCTTAGTTAATGCATTTAAGTATTAGTATTAGCGTACTTATTTCCTATGGGGTGATATTGTAGAAAGAAATAATAGAAAACAATAAAGAGTAACGAGTAGATCCTTGATTTAAAATTGACTAAATTCAAAGAATAAGTTGACTAGGATTGTGTTCCCCATGACTTCATAACCACAAGGCGTTTTATTTTAGTGATCTATTCTGGTACTTAACATGCAATATCGGTAAGTTAAATTCACCTAAATGGTTGGTCCCCTAGTTAGATGATTATCTCCATGCAACTTGATCCGTATGCAGATGTATACTTGATTTACCCTTACCCTTGATGTCGGATTAGCTATTCCCGGACAAGGTCAACCTATTAGATGAGGGTTGATAGCCTCAAATCTCCATTGTTAATCCCTTTTCTCATTCCTTACTCCCCTTGATCCAGTGAGTAAGAATAAGGCAAATTCTAATATTTGCAATTGTTAAGAAATAATTAAAACGAAGGGAAAAACAATACATGCTTAAACCCCGTTCAAGATTCACTAAGTATTTTTGCGTATGTTAATTCAACATGGTTCCCACAACCCTAGTTGTGGATTTAGCTACTCATGCTTGAAAGATTACAATTAGAGATTAAAGAGGAAATGATAATTGCAACTTACAATGATTCGTAGAAGAAACCACACGTCTTGAATAAATCAACAATAATCTAAAATTAATAATCCAAAGTCGTTTGAATCACCAAATTCAAGAACAAAGTTATGAAACTTATTTCTTGAACCTTAGTGTTAATCAAAAACTCGAACAATATAGTGGAATGTCGTAAAAATTTCATAAATTGTAAAATAAACCTAAACAAAATATTGATAGATATAAAACAAATCCTTTCCTAAATCAACTTAGATTTTGGTGTAGGCAGGTACCACAGTTTGTCGGAAGCTTCATCGGCCCGTTAGAGTGTTTGTTGGTCTTGTCGTTGCTCCCCTCAGACATGTCTTTTTTTTGACATCTGGCTTCAAACAATGGCTCGTTGTGAGATCCTACGAGTCGTTGGTCCTGTCTGTTGTTTCCTGGCCTCCTGAGCATGGTCTCTAATCCTAGAGGTATGGGTGCTCAGGACAACCCGTTCTTTGATGAGACGGTCCGTAGTGTCTGTTCGTTGGATGATGCCTTCTCTAATCACTCTTCTTTGATCCTTTCCATGGACGGATAGGATGATTCATTATAAGTTCATACGGTCCATAGGATCCATCCATTGAATGAGACTCATATTAACATACTTTCTGATTCAACCCACGACCGAACAGGACAATTCGTTGTACTCTCCTACAATTTCGTGGGTTTCGGCCGTTGCTTAACACTTTGCTTAACCACTTCTCTGAATTGGATGCAACGACTGATTAAGATAGCTTGTGGTAAGGACCAAGGTCTATAGTAAGGCTCGTATGAGGCATTTTTTCCCTTTTTCTGTTCTTTTCTCAGTTTCAACTCCCACGACCTATTTTACCTGCAAAACTACCAAAACGTGTCATATCCACATAAATGTACCTAAATTAATGCATATTCACATAGTTTTAAGCATTGCTAGTGCCATAAAATCACGGTACATCAATACCCTCAACTTAGCATGTTTGCATGTCCTCAGGTAAACAAATTAAAATCACCCCATGACGACGCTTAACTAGAGAAAACGTAGAAGATGCATGTCAGTCCAAACTCACAAAGCATACAAGATGTTCACTCAATCAAACTCCCTCCTACCATGTTTAAAACAGAAACTGGTGTGAGGACTCAGCACTTCTCAGCATCACACAATAGGAGAAAAGGATGGCATCATATTATCACTACACAACCAAGCACACACAACTAACATTCCTCCTAGGTACGCTAGCAATCAACCAATGCAATCTCGTGCCTCACTTCAAAGAAGTCCTACACGCACACATATATATATATATATGATCATGACAATGTTTTATCTTGGGATTGGGTAAGAATTCACTCGCTCTCACAAAGAAATTCTAACTGTGCGCATACAATACCATAAGCTTTCCTTTACTTTCAATACCTCAATTTTCAGACGGTTGAACTAGGATCACTATAGGACCTTTTTTGAGCTTGTAATGTAGGCTCATGGTTGGGTACGGTAGATATTGGAATAGTAACTTAACCCTCCTTGGCACTACACTAACATTGGCTCCAATTAACCTTCTTTTCACTTTTTTCCCTTTATGCTTTGTTTCCTTTATTTCTTTTTCTTCAAAACCACAGGTGCCGGATATTCTTTTTCACTTTCTTTTTTTTTCTCTTTTTCTTTTTTATTCTCTTTTATGCATTCTTCATCGGGTATACACATTTATTTCTCTTTTATATCTAAGAACACCGCACCCGCCCTTTTGTTCGCATTATTCAATCCTTTTACCTACTCCTCTTATTCACCCCTATAATAGCCACCCTCAACTTAGGCAATTTTTCTGAGTTGAGGTTCACAATGTCCAAGGAAGGACTAATGCCAAAATAGGTTCATAATAATTAACGTAGGAGGCGAATTGGTTAAACAACAAAAAGGGTCAATTTCGGCTCAAATTCGGTATCTTTTTCACCACGGGTGCGGGCTATTCTTTTTCACTTTCTCTTTTTTTTCTCTTTTTATTTTTCTGCTCTTTTATGGATTCTTCATCAGGTATACACATTTATTTCTCTTTTATATCTAAGTACACCGCACCCGCCCTTTTGTTCGCATTATTCAATCATTTTCCCTACTCCTCTTATTCACCCCTATAATAGCAACCCTCAACATAGGCAATTTGTTTGAGTTGAGGTTCACAGTGTCCAAAGAGGGACTAAGGCCAAAACAGGTTCATTATAATTAAAGCAGGAAGGCAAATTGGTTAAACAACAAAAAGGGTCAATTTTGGCTCAAATTCGGTATCAAGGGATATTCATACTCATTTGGTCGGTATTTTAAGGCTAAAGTGGACTACTTATCAAAAATAGACTATGATCCTTTCCTAATCTCCCGTCCTATACCTCGGTATGACTAACTAGGCAAGTTGTAGATTGACACACACAGTAGAACCAACTCTATGCCTCATTCACACAAGCACTTGATTACACGACTAGGTTCCAATACCAGGTTCATGCACAGCTTAGGCATTAATTATCCTATAGATACCTGTAATGCCATACAAAGATCCACTCTGGTCACACCTCACAGTACAAGTATATTCACATAAAAGCATTTAGGAGGCGTGTCATTTTAACATACATCACAAAATCAGTTCATGACATGCTTTGTTTGACTGCTCTTATGGCTCCTATTTTTCTTCCAGTTAACCAACAAGACAAAATAAAACAAAAAACCCTAAACATGCCAGTTCTACTAGATAAAGAACACCTAAGGGAAAAGATATCCGGTAAGAAAAACCCTCAAGTTATGTTCAACAAATATCAAGTACTATTCCACCCCCATCAAAATAAATCATACCACGTCCTAGACGCATTTAAAAAAGTAAAACATGAGAATAAGGACATACCTGGGCATCCTAGATGCCAGTGGTCTGGTCAACGGGTGTTGCGGTTATAACCCCAGAATCCTCAACAGTTGGAGTCTCAGTCACGACTCTAGCCTGTGTAGCAGTGGCACCGGTTGTGGCTTGTGCATTCTCTAAAGCTGTCCACATGGGAGAATTAATTGTTCCCCCACTCTCCAAGGGAACCACCCATATACTAGAGCTGCCTGCAACTTTCACCCTCTCCAGTATCTCTCACTCCTGCGCATCAGCGGTGTGTCGGCTTTCTTTAAGGGCAGCCTTCAATGGCTGCTTTCCTTCTTTTGTTTTCTTCTTTCCTCATCCTCTGCTCCCTCGTTAGCCTGCTTTGTTTTTCCTTTTTCACGTGGGGCTAGCTCAAAGTCAAAGAACTGAGGAATCTTTATATCCATGTCCTCCTCTATCACTGACGAAGCCTATGATGGTAATAGTGGAGTTGGTCTGGATGACAACTCTATTATGGAGGCTCTCAATTCTGCTAGCTCTCTCTCCATCGTGTCCTAGTCCCGGGTATGAGCATCAGACCGAAACTAGTTGAGGCATACCTTAAAACCATCCAATTTCATGTGTAATGACCGTGATGCATCTTCTATTTCCTTTTTTACCAATGGCTTAACTTTCTCGAGAAACATGTCAATCTTCCGCTCCGCAATTATCAATCTCTTGGCCATTTTCTCATGTCATTCTCTGGGACCAGCAAGTACCCAGTGGGAATGGACTGGGTTGTGCATCCTGATGGAATAGGCGTTGTAGTTGCGGCATCATTAGCTTGAGTGGAAGGAAACTCCGTGGACTGCTCAGCCTAGCCAGATGTATCACCCTACTCACCTCCTCTCGGTGCACTCTCACTCAATCTGGGTCCACCAAATGGAACTTGGACCCTAGAGACCGGATGTAAATCATCCTTAATCAATGTTATTTCTACCATCTTGATGTTCGTAATCATATGATCAATATCTGGGAAGACAGACACTCCAGACTCCATGCATAACTGGTAAACCAGGCTCTCCTTATCTACACTCAAAATGTTATCATTCACCGTAGTTGTGAGCCGATGTCAGGCAATGGACCACCACGACTTGGCCAAGAAGTTCAGGGAAGCCTTATAGATCGGTTTACTACCTGTGACCCATTCTGCTCCCTCCTTATCCTCAACAATGGTATTAGCCATCCACTGAAAGTGCATCAATTTGTCCTTGCTGCTCAATTTTCTGATCCCCTTCATTGCATCCATGTAGTGGTCATACTCAATACTTTGGATCAGCACTGTTTTGTCACCACCCATTAAGACCCGGGTGTCACGACCTGAACATAGGCCCAGATCGAGACACTAGACAAGAAACCCCAAGAGACTCCAAGTCGACCCATGGCATGAACATAAGATCTAACTCAATCATAGTAAAGCTGAAGATCAATGGAAGTCCAACAATCTCACAACATCGGAATACAAAACTCTAGACCGAAGCTGATTACATTCGATGTTTGAAAAGCCTCTAATACATACGAGTTGATGGGATAAGACCCCAAAAAACTCACTAAATTCTGAAACAAAAGTACTAGATACAACAGAAAAGAAGGGCCCTCGGAATATGAGGACTCACCAACTCTGGCTAATAAGTGCTAAAGCTGCAGGTTTGGCTAATGATGAAGTTGAGCCTGAATATTCGAGTATGTATCATGAAACGATACAGCATAGAGTATGCGGTCAGTACATTGAATTTAGCGAGTATGCAAGGTAAGTAAAACCACTAAGTAAGTAAAATTATAAATCATGCATATTATAAAACATAATCAAGATATGATTCTGAGAGTAGGGCTTGCATGCTATTTTTGAAATCATGATCTGAACATATCTGAATATCATAACTGAATCGAACAACCCAAAGATGAAAACTGATAATCATAAGTAAAATTGAACACTCGGTCAAACCTACTGAAAACATAACATCATGACTGATGAACATGCATAACTGAAATGATGAGGAACAATGGGAGACTCGTCATATAATCGAAATTACTACAATAAAGCTTACATGGTCCCGACTATCACAATCAAGTGGGCAGAGCCATCCAAAGCTTTTCCAGGGCTAAGGATGAAACCATGATATTTATATCAAATTGAAGGCCCCTTTGGGGCAGGGGAAGATCACAAGGGAGGTCACAAATAGTCTGAACATACCTACGTTGGCACGTAGTTCTGTGGCATAGGGTTGACTGACCCTTAGCCTACTCGGTCCTAGACACTACTCCCAAACATATGCATATGCTCTTCATCGCTTTTCAACAAAGCTGAACCATCGTCTAGTGATGAAGCTGACTCATAACATACATACATAAATCAGAAGTCATAAATTGAGGAGCCTTGGCTCAAACCATACCACAAGCTAAAACTAGTGGGAGTCTAGACTCCAAAATCCATACGGTAAGCTGATAACATGAAATTTAGATAAATCATGAAACATACTTAATCATATGGCCTTGCCCAATACTTACACATGCTTGACATACACATGATCATTCGAAAACATGAACATAGACATGGGTAATTTGAAATCATACTTTCTTTATGAACATCTCTTCATGCTTGACTACATATTTCATAGACCTCAACTTTCATGAACTTTCATGGATGGGCATCATAATTTAAACTTGAAAACGTAATTTATAGTTGAAAACATTGTAAAACATGCCCATAAATCATAATTCAACATTAGAAACATGCTTAGATCATACTCATGATTGAAACTTAGAGAATTCGCATAGTGGGTAAATACCCCATAGATTCATCAATTAGAATTTTCATAAATTGAGAGAGAATTGGGCATGGGTGTGGACTATTGCACCCATTCATAGCCTTACATACCTAAAGAAATCTGATTTCTCAACTCCCTTGATTGCCCAAAGAGAATTTGGGAAAGAACTTGAGGAATTCAGGCTTGATCACCGTTAGGAACTTCTAAACTTGCTTGCATGCAAGTGAATAAGCCTAAAATGAACTTAGCCCTCTTAAAACACTTTACTATGAGATTAAAACGATGTAGTTTATGCCTTAGGAACTTATGAATTACGGAAAAGCCTTTAATAAATTTGCAGGGAAAAACACACTGCCAGTCCCCACGAGGGACTGGATGACTCGTCGCCCCTGACCGTGACTCGTGGTCACCTCTCATTGGATGCACTGGAGCTCCACCTTCACTGGTGACCACGAGGGACACCACGACTCGTGGTGTGCCTGATGTCTTGTTATGACTGGTCATTAGGTACATTGCCCAAATCCTTCATCCTTCATTCAATACTTGACCTGACAACCTGAAGACTCGTGGTGGTGACCACGATTTGTGGTCCCACCCGTGGTCAGCCTCAAACTCCAAAATCTCATCCATTTCTAGCCTCCTCCCCACGAGTCACTCAACGACTCGTGGTGCACCCCACGGGTCATTGGAAGACTCATCCTGTGACATGGTGCAGAAAATCTTATTTTCTCCGTTTCAACTCCCGGCTCTGATCTTAGGATTTTCACAGTATTAAAATATCTCCCCCTTGGGAATATTCATCCTCGAATATAGGGAAACATATTGAAATCAGAGAAATGTAATCATCATACTCAAATACTAAACATACATGCTGAAAACTAGCGGAGTGACTTGCTCTGAATTGAACTACATGACTGAACTGAATTTCTGAATCACACATACATTCAGTGACATGAAAGAAACTGGGGCACATGAGCTAAACATGAAACTGAATAGGGTACTAAGGAAGAAAAATGATACCTCAAGCTGAGACTGAGTCGGAAGGAAATAGATGCGGGTATTTAGCCATCATATCTGCTTCAGCTTTCCACATAGCCCCCTCATCATGCTGATTCCTCCAAAAAACCTTGATTGAGGCTACTTCTTTGTTCCTTAGCTTACGAACCTGACGATCAAGTATTTCTACCAAAACCTCCTCATAACTAAGGCTATATTTAACACCGACACTGTCCACCAGAACAACAAGAGATGGATCACCCAAACACTTCTTTAAGAGGGACACATGGAAAACTAGATGGACTGAAGCTAATTTTGAGGGAAACTCCAACTCATATGCTACCTTGCCAACCCATTTCACAATCCGGTACGGACCAACATAACAGGGACTAAGTTTCCCTTTATTTCTGAACCTTATCACTCCCTTCATGGGAGACACCTTTAAAAACACCCAATCATCGACTTTAAACTCAAGTTCTCTCCTCCTCACATCCTCATAGGACTTTTGGCGACTCTGAGCTATTTTCAACCTGTCCCTTATAAGCTGAACTTTCTCCATAGCCTCATGGACTGAATCTGGTCCTATCATTGCAGCTTTACCAACTTTAACCAATCAATGGGTGACCTACATATCTGCCCATAGAGAGCCTAAAACGGAGCCATCTAAATGCTGGAATGGTAGCTGTTGTGTATGCAAACTCAATGAGAGGCAAATGATCATCCAAAAAACACTTGAAATCAATCATACACTCTCTCGACATATCCTTGAGAGTCTGAATAGTCCACTCTGCCTGACCATCTATTTGTGAGTGAAAGGTTGTGCTAAGCTTGACCTGAGTACCAAGTCCCTTTTGAAACGATCTCAATAACTGGGAGGTAAACTGGGTACCTTTATCTGATATGATGGACAATGGCACTCCATGCAACCGAACTAACTCCTGAATGTACAACTTAGCATAATGTTTTGCTGAATTAGTAGTTTTGACCGATAGGAAATGAGCTGCCTTAGTCAACCTGTCCACAACCACCCAAAAAGAGTCATACTGTCGATGAATACGAGGCAACCGTATAATGAAGTCCATATTGATCTCCTCCCACTTCCAAGTAGGGCTACTAATATCTTGAAGAGCACCTCAAGGTCTTTGATGCTCAATCTTCACCTGTTGACAATTCGGACACTTAGCCATAAATTCTGCTATGTCCTTCTTCATGCCACTCCACCAATAGACTTCCTGTAGGTCACGGTACATCTTAGTGGCACCTGGAAGTATAGAGTATCTGGAACCATGAGCCTTGTGCAACATCTGATCTCTCAAATTAACAACACCTGAAACACACAAGAGACACTGATATCAAAGCACCCCATCTCCCCCTTTGAAGAAGACTTCTACCTTCTGATTTCGAACGGCTTCTTTCAACTTTACAAAAATAGGGTCCTCGTATTTGTCTATCTTTAACTTCGGTCACTAAGGATGATTCTGAACCATTCTGAACAATGACACCACCATCGATCTAGTCAACAAGACGGACTCCTAGCCGTGCAAGCCGATGTACATCCTTCACTCACTCCTTCCTTTCCTAATCTATATGGGACACAATCTCCATGGAAAGCCTGCTAAGAGCATTTGGCACTACATTGGCCTTTCCCGAATGGTAGAGGACACTCATTCATAATCCTTTAAAAGCTCCAACCACCTTCTCTGATGTAGATTCAAATCCTTTTGGGTGAACACTTACTATAGTCTTTTGTGGTCCGTAACCACATCCATATGGAACCCATTCAAATAGTGTCTCCAAATCTTCAAGGCAAATACTACCGCTGCCAATTCGAGATCATGAATCAGGTAGTTCTTTTCATGGACCTTTAGCTGCCTGGAAGCATACACTATAACCTTACCGTGTTGCAAGAGTACACAACCAAGGCCGAATCTTGAAGCGTCACAATTCACCACAAACTCATAGGTACCCTCAGGTAGGGTCAACAATGATGCTGAGTTAAGTCGAATCTTCCACTCTTGGATGCTTTTCTCACAAGCCTCCGACCATTGAAATTTCCCTCTCTTCTAGGTGATTTTAGTCAACGGGGCTGCAATGGATGAAAACCCCTCAACAAACCCTCGATAGTAACCACCTAAACCTAAGAAACTCCTAATATCCGAAGGACTCACTGGTCTTGGCCAATTCTTCACCGCTTCTATATTTTGAGAGTCCACTTGTACACCCTCACTTGACACCACATGACTAAAAAATGCCACCGAGTTCAACCAAAAGTCATATTTGCTGAATTTAGCATACAACTGGTGATCCTTAAGAGTCTGTAGCACCACCCTCAAATAAGCGACATGCTCCTTCTCGCTCCGAGAGTATATAAGAATGTCATATATGAACAAAATCATGAATATATCCAAGTATGGCTTGAACACCTTGTTCATCAAATTAATAAAAGCTACAGGAACATTCGTTAGTACAAAAGACATAACTACAATATCGTAATGATCATACCGAGTCCTGAAGGCTGTCTTCAAAATATCACTCTCTCGAACCCTGAGCTGATGGTATCCGGATCTGAGGTCTATCTTTGAAAAGCACTTAGCACCCTTAAGCTGGTCAAATAAATCATCAATCTTTGGAAGAGGATACCCGTTCTTGATGGTAACTATGTTTAGTTACCGATAATCAATGCACATGAGAAGAGAACCATCCTTCTTGTGGACAAAGAGAACTAGTGCACCCCATGGAAATTTTCTAGATCTGATGAAACCCTTATCTAGAAGATCCTTCAACTGCTCCTTCAACTCCTTTAGCTCAGCTGGAGCCATTTTGTGAGGAGGAATAGATATAGGTTGTGTATCGGGAAGAAGGTCAATACCAAAATCGATCTCTTGGTCGGGAGGGATTTCCATTAAATCATCTGGAAACACTTCTGGGTACTCGCACACTACAGGCACTGACTGGATAGTCAGGATTTCAGATGTAGCATCCTTAACCCTAACTAGATGATACATGCAACCTTTAGAAATCATCGTTCTAGCCTTAAGGTAGGAAATGAAACAACCTATAGGCACAACTGAACTATCCTTCCACTCCAGGACTGGCTCACTCGGAAATCTAAACTCTATTGCACGGGTTCTATAATTGACTGAGGCATAACATGCATATAACCAATCCATGTTGAGCATCAAAACTAGTCATGGCTAACTCTACTAAATCTGTTGAGGTGACTTTCTAAAGTATTATGACAGGGCAATTTCTATATACCCATCCTGCTATAATTTAATCACCGACTGGAGTAGAGACTGAGAAGGGTTCTGATAAGATTTTAGGACTAACACTGAAACTACTAGAAACATAGGGCATCACAAAATATAAAGTAGCCCCTAGATATAACAAGGAATATACATCAAGATGTAATACTCATAACAAACCAGTAACCACATCTGGAGAGACCTCTTGCTCCTGATGAGTTGCTAGGGCATAAAATCTGTTTTGACGTTGTCCACCACCCACACTGGTGGATGCCACCTGCTGTGCTGGGCATGCTGGTGGAGTTGCTGAACTGGAGGCTGGGCCTCATCCCCTATCTTGACCCTGTCTTGCTGCTGGGTAATCCCTAAGCATGTGTTGGGGCTTCCCACACCCGAAACAAGTACTTGACCTTCCAAGCACTGACCCATATGTTTTCATCCACATCTGCTACACCTTGGAGTGCTGGTCTCTGCGGGTCTGCTACTCTGTCCTCTAGAGCCTGATGCTCGTCCTCTCTGGTAGCGCTTGGATATGGATGGCACACTCATAGCCGAAGGTACTGGGGCTGAAGATTTATAGTGGCACTGCTAACGGTGCCCACTAGGTCTCTGTTGGGAGAATTCGAAGCTATCAATCTTGGCCCTCTTGGCCTCTCTCTATCGCTCACTCATCCACACCACCTCCATCTGCTGGGCGTACAGAACTATCCGAGCAGAGTCAATGTCCTGATGGATCATCACGGTCTGGAAATCCTTGACTAGGTAGTCCACTACCCCATGCACGAACAAGCTCACTCGGGCTCTCTGATCCGCCACCATCTCAGGTGCATACTTAAATAGATAAGTAAACTCCAACCCATATTCCTGAACTGTCATCTTCCCTTGCTTAAGGTTCACAAACTTGACTTCTTTGATCTCCCTCATCTCATAAGGGAAGAACCGATCTAGAAAAGTGGCATGAAACTCATCCCAACCAATAGGGGCTGCTCCAACTGCCTTGCTATCCTTCCATTATCTGAACCAGATATACACAACCCCTTTCAACTAATACGACTCTTGATTGGTGCACTCCTCTCCGGTCACCCCCAAGATCTGGGTGATCTTCAGAACCTCATCAGAACTTATGTGGATCCTCATCCACCTTCGATCCAAGAAACTCTAGAGGGTTCATTCTCAGAAAATCTCTGACTCTTGCCACCGCCGCATTCCCGTTTTGAGGGACATACGCTACCGCCTGCTGATTGACCTGGGCGGTCAAGGCCTGAGCTAAAATTTGTATGATGCCCTAAACTCAGCATGGGTAACTGGCGTAGGTATATGCTCCTCATGGGTTGGTGGGGCCTACTGTTGCCCATCTCTATTGCCATTCTTGTGGCTGTCTCCATTTTTGTTTCTTCTTCCACTAACTTGGCAAGGAGGCATGATTCTGCAAATGCGTATAGCATGACTTAGAAGGATAGAGAGACAGTTCATTACATGACTTAGATCATGAAAAAAGGGAACATTTTCTAAATGTCTCGTAGACTCTTCGTTATAAGTGTGGCGTGTTTCACACCCATTGAAAAGACTTTACTTGATGCGGCTTTCAAACACCCTAGGACACTTCAAAACCTAATTCTTTATTACCAAGTTTTTCATGACCCAAACATAGGCCCGGATCGAGACACGAGACAAAGAACCCAAATAGGCTCCAAGTAGACCCATGGCATGAACATAACATCTAACTCAACATAGTAAAGCTAAAGATCAACATAAATAACATAGCAGAAGTCCAACACTCTCACTACATCGGAATACATAACTCAATATTGAAGCTGATTACATACCATGATTGAAAAGCCTCTACTACCGACGAGTTGATGGGACAAGACGCTCACTAACTCACTAAATTCTGAAACAGAAAGTACTAGATACAACAGAAAAGAAGGGCCCTCAAAAGATGAGGATTCACCAACTCTGACTGATAAGTGCTAAAGCTATAGGTCTAGAAAATGGCGAAGCTGAACCTGAATATCTGAGCACATATAATGAAATGATATAGCATCGAGTATGTGGTCAGTACGTGGAATGTACTGAGTCTTCAAGGTATGTAAAACTGCTAAGTAAGTAAAATCAAAAATCATTCATATTCTAAAACATAATCAAGATAAGATTCTGAGAGTAGGGCTTGCATGCTATTTTTTGAAATCATGATCTGAACATATCTGAATATCATAAGTGAATCAAATGACCCAAAGATGAAAACTGATAATCATAAGTAAAAGTGAACATTAGGTCAAACCTGTTGAAAACATAACATCATGACTGATGAACATGCATAACTGAAATTATAAGGAACTATGGGAGAGTCTTCATATAACTGACATTACCACGATAGAGCTTACATGGTCCCAACTATCACACTCAAATGGGCAAAGCCATCTAAAGCTTTTCCAGGGCTAAAGATGCTACCATGATATCGATGTCAAGATGAAGGCCCCTTGGGAGCAGGGGAAGCTCACAAGGGAGGTCACAAATAATCTGAACATACCTACATTGGTGCGTAGTTCTAAGGCATAGGATTGACTGACCCTTAGCCTACTTGGTGCTAGACACTACTCCCAAAAATATGCATATTCTCTCCATCGTTCTTTAATGAAGCTGAACCATCATCTAGTGATGAAGCGGACTCATAACATACATACATAAATCTAAAATCATAACACGAGGAGCCTTGGCTCAAACCATACCACAAGCTGAAAATAGTGGCAGTCTAGACTTTAAAATCCATGTGGTAAGCTGATAACATGAAATTTAGATAAATCATGAAACATACTTGATCATATAGGCTTTTCCAATACTTACACATTCTTGACATACACTTGATCATTTGAAAACATGAACATAGACATGGCTAATTCGAAATCATACTTTCTTTATAAGCATCTATTCAATCTTGACTACATATTTCATAGATCTCAACTTTCATGAGCTTTCATGGACAGGCATCATAATTTATAAAACTTGAAAACATAATTTATAATTGAAAACATTGTAAAACATGCCCATAAATCATAATTCAACATTAGAAACATACTTAGATCATACCCATAATTGAAACTTAGAGAATTCACACATTGGCTAAAAGAACCCCATAGATTCATCAATTAGGATTTTCATGAATTGAGAGAGAATTGGGCATGGGAGTGGACTATTGAACCCATTGATAGCCTTACATAACTGAAGAAATATGATTTCTCAACTCCCTTGATTGCCCAATGAGAATTTGGGGAAGAACTTGAGGAATTTAGGCTTGATCACCCTTAGGTGCTTCTAGACTTGTATGCATGGAAGTGAATAAGCCTAAAATGAACTTAACCCTCTTAAAACACTCTATTTTTAGATTAAAACAATGTATTTTAGATCGTAGGAACTTTGGAATTACGGAAAAGCCCTTAATAAATTCGCAGGAAAAAACACACTACCAGTTCCCACGAGGACTGGACGACTCTTCGCCCCTGACCACGAGTCATGGTCACCTCTCGTTGGCTACACTGGAACTCCACTTTCACTGGTCACCACGAGGGACACCACGACTCGTTGCTCGATGACTCGTGGTGACTGGTCATTAGGTACACTGCCCAAATCCTTCATCCTTCATTCAATACTTTACCATAGACCACCTGACGACTTGTGGTGGTAGCCACGACTCATGGTCCCACCCATGTTCAGCCTCAAACTCCAAAATCTCAGCCATTTCTAGCCTCCTCCCCGTGAATCACTTAACGACTTGTGGTGCACCCTATGGGTCACTAGACATCTCATCTTGTGACCTGATGCAGAAAATCTTATTTTCTCCATTTCAACTCCTGGGTATGATCTTAGGATTTTTGGGGTATTACACCGGGTGATGGTCCGCTCAGATATATCAACTGGGATAGTTATTACCCTAATAGAGTCTAGCATAGGCTCCTTAATTGTACTCTTTGAGGGGGCCTTTTTCTCCAAGGTGCAGTAGTAATTTTTGTAGAACTCACGCACCATTTCCATGCAATATTTGGTTGGAGTCTTGGCCATCTAGTGCATGTTGTAGACCTCAAAGAGCCTCTTGAGCTCTGGAACCTCATTCATGGCACTGATCAGAATTTTGGGCTCCTCCTGAGTACTATGGTTGGGGTTCCCTTTGTCATTGAGAGCGAGCCTTGCATAATATACATCCCGAGATACCTGTACAAACCATCATTTGGACCTTGCTTCTGGTATGGTATCAGGGTCAGAGTTCTCCACCTGCTCGCCAGAACTTTTCAGCAGCACTCTCCTTGTCACCGAACTCCTCTACCTCTGTATCATCATCGCCTGACTCCTCAGCATCAATGTTGCCCTCCTCGGCATTATTCACAGGAGGGTTGTCACCATCAAACTCAGCTTGAAGAGGGAAGGTGAGGAAGTAGCCGCTGCAGCTTCCTAGGCTTTGCACTTCACCATAGTGGTATCCACTGGAGACTCGTAAGAGGTTTCAATGTTATAGTGCACCTTCGAACCACTAGAACTGCCTGATTCTGATTCATCACGAAGCTGTTGCTTTTTAGCAATTTTCTTCCGTGCGGGAGCTTCCTGTTGCTTCTTGTATCATGTTGAAGTCATTTACCTACGAGACATATTGTTAGATTTACAAAAAACAAGACAAGGTATATTGGTGTTCTTTCAAAATAGATGACCTTCAGTATGGGTCTTTGTAGGAAATGACAACTCGTTGCTGCGGTCATTGAATCTATCTCTATAAGTGTCAAATCTGTTTCTTCCCACGAGCAAATACAACGGTACATTGTAAGATACAATGGCCCATCTAAATGGTCTGTGCTAAGGGAGTATAGGACTTAGGGTGCGGAACTTCGCACAGTGACTAGTTTCAATGATCCGTTAGGTGAATGAACGGTTCATTGAATTAGTCATTGTGAGACTAGTGTCTAGGATCCCTGAGCAATCCTAATGACCCAATCAATGAGCCGTTGTGGGGTACAATGGGTCGTTGATTTTCACACATCCTACCTTCATCCATATGTGTTCCATGTCACAGTTCACCAGTTACCCAAACATCATGCACTCCCATCACACTGTCATATTACACAGGTTAGTTAGGCAATTTATTAGGTTTTGTTTTGGTTTAAAGTCTGGACAAACTCCCTCCTAGTTGTTAAATTCCATTTATAGGGTATCATGAGGGATATGAATTTGATTTCATCCCTCAAACAAAAATTAAGAAAGCTCAATTCCTCTACCCGAAAGGTATCCGCGATTGGAATGATGAAGCACACATACATTTACGAAACAAAGAATAAGAAAAAAATTTGAACTCACTTTAGCAGGGATGTACGATTTCAAGCTTTTCAGAAATGGGAGATTCGTCGATTGTGGGAGCTGTGCTCGACGTATGGGTTCAGTTGCTGTTGGAGGGGAGTAATGGCTGAGAAATTCTCATTTGATTTCAAATGTTAATTTGTGTGAGGTTTTAAACAAGGTGGGTATGGGTCTGGGCGAGTCAAGTCAGGCTAGTGTAAGTTAGGGATCTTTAATTTTTTTTTGGCCACGACTCGTCTAACGGGTCGTGGAAAGTAACAACGACCCGTACCTTCTTCCCGTTAGTAGAGTCTCAGAAAAATTATATGTGGAACCTACAGGCACATAGGATAGGTCGTTGGTTTTCACAACGACCCATACTGTGCGTTCGTAGGTTCTTTACATTGATTTGAAGCCTGCATGAAGTGGTTAGAATGGGTGATCGCACGACTCGTGTCAACTAGGTATTGTCCGTTCTGAGTGCCCATTAGTTTGCTACTAAAAATGGGCACTTAGGGTAGCAACAATGACTTGAAACCATGAGTCATACCAAGTTATAACGGATCATTCTACTCGTGGTTTTAGGTCTGAACTGAATCATCCGAGTTTCCTCTTTCCTTAAACCTGCACACTTCAGCACCTGTGAACATTATATTTATATTACAAGTACAACTTGGGTTGCCTCCCAAGAAGCGTCTAATTTAATGTTGCGGCACGACACAGGTGTCTTGATTACTCAGAGTTCATCAAGAAACCTCCATGGGTTGCCTCCCAAGCAGTTCCTAATTTAACGTCGTCGAACGATGCAATTCCATGGGTTACTCAGACTTCACCCAGTGCCCAAAGGTCCACTAGTTTGATTTTTTCACTCTTTCCCATATATTCTTTTACCTAATGGAAATTCACCTTGAACCATTTTACTTCATGATTTTCCAACTCAATTACACCATAGGAGAATACTTGGACCACTCTTAATGTTCCCAACCTTTTGGACTTCCACTTGCCAGGAAACAAGTGAAGCCTAGAATTAAATAGCAACACCATATCTCCACGGTTGAACTCTCTCTGCTCAATCTTCCGGTCATACTGTATCTTCATCCTTATTTTTTAAATTTCTAAACTTTCATAGGCTTTCAAACAAAACACATCTAGTTCATATAACTGATCAAGCCTCAAGTTCGCAACATCGCTCCAATTCAGATTCAGCTTCTTGAGCGCCCGCATAGCTTTGTGCTCAAGTTCGACCGAAAGATGACATGCTTTCCCATACACAAGCGGATAAGAAGACATACCTATAGGGGTATTGAATGCATTCTGATAAGACCATAACACATCATCCAGCTTCCTAGACCAATCTGTCTAGTTAGCATTCACAGCCTTCGCTAAGATGGTCTTTATCTCCCTATTGGAGACCTCAACTTTCCTACTAGATTGTGGATGATAAGGTGTTGCCACCCTGTGTTTCACTCCATATTTCTCAAACAAAGTCCGAAAAAACCGATTGCAGAAGTGCGAACCCCCATCACAAATGATGGCTCTAGGAGTCCCGAATCTGGCGAAATATTCCATTTCAAGAACATTGTGACTCTCTTACCTTCATTTGGAAGCACAATTGTCTCCACCCACCTAGAAACATACTCCACAGCTACAAGTATGTACTTCATCCCATTTGAGCTCACAAATGGGTCCATGAATTTAATTCCTTAAATGTCAAACAACTCAATGATAAGGATGGGAGTAAGAGGGAGCTCATGTCTCCTTGATATGCCTCCTTACCTTTGGCACACATCACATGCCTTTGCAAAATCATGTGCATCTTGGTGAATGGTTGGCCAATAGTACTCACATTGCAGAATTTTATGGGTTGTGCAAATTCCACTGTGATGACCCCTAACAGGGGATGAGTGACAAGCCTATAATATTCTCAACATCTCAGCCTCAGGCACACACTCCGAATCATCTCATCAACACATATGTGAAATAAGTAAGCTCATTCCAAAAAATCTTCCGCACATCAGACATGAACATCACTCACCAAATAATTAGTGGAGTCCACAAACCATGGGATGAGATCCTGGGAAGTAGCCAAAACCTGCTCATCGGGTAATATCATCTATATCAAGCACATCTTAAAGTGTTGCATCTATCTCTAATCTAGACAAGTGATTCGCCACATGATTTTCGATCCCCTTCCAGTCCTTAACCTCAAACTCAAACTCTTGCTGCAAGAAAATCCATCGAATCAACCATGGCTTGGCATCCTTCGTTGCCATCAAATCTCTCAGAGTTCCATGGTCTATATGAACTATCACCTTAGTTTCAAGAAAGTAAGCCCAAAACTTCTCGAATGCAAATACCACAGCCAACAACTCTTGTTCTGTCACGGTGTAATTCTTCTGAGCTGCATTAGGTTCCTTTCTAGCATATATAATTGGATGAAAACTCTTTTCACGCATTTGGCCCAAACCAGCTCCCAAGGCTACTCCTCTAGCATCGCACATAACCTCAAACGGTAAGGACCAGTCAGGGGCCACTATGATCGGAGCAGTAGTCAATCTCTCCTTTAGGCATTCAAAAGAGAAGACTTCAAACACACATCATCAAACACAAACTTCACCTCTTTCTCAAGTAGCTTACAGAAAGGATGTGCAATCTTTGAGAAATCCTTGATAAATCTCCAATAAAATCCTGCATGATCCAAAAAGCTTCGAACACCCTTTACAGAAATTGGAGGTGGTAGACTAGCAATTACATCGATCTTCACTCTGTCCACCTTAATTCCCTTACCAGAAATACTATGGCCGAGCGCTATACCTTTTTTGACCATGAAAAGGCACTTTTCCCAATTAAGCACCAAGTTGGTTTCTTGGCATTGCTGCAGCACCTTGCTCAAATTAGGCAAACAATCCTCAAATGAGTCACCCACCATCGAAAAATCATCCATAAAGACTTCAATGGTTTCCTCCACCATGTCAGTGAATATGGACATCATGCAGCGCTGAAAAGTGGCGGGCACATTACATAACCCAAACGACATCATCTTGAAAGCAAATGTCCCATAGGGGCAGTTGAAAATGGTTTTCCCTTGGTCTTTAGGGGCTATAGAGATCTGACTATAACCCAAATATCCATCTAGAAAGCAGTACTACACTCTTCTCTCAAGTCGGTCTAGCATCTGATCCATGAATAGCATCGAAAATTGATCTTTCTGCGTCTAGTGGTTTAGCTTCCGATAGTCCATGCATACTCTCCCACCTATGACTGGTCTAAGTGGAATGAACTCATTGTAGCATTTGGGACCACAGTGATTCCTCCATTCATTGCTACACACTGAACTGGGCTCACCCATTTGCTGTCAGCAATAGGGTAAACTACACCTGCATCTAACCACTTAATATTTCCTTCTTGACCACCTCTTGCATAGGCAGATTCAACCTATGCAGATGTTCAATGCTTGAAATACAATCTAGCTCAAGATGGACCTTATGTGGGAAAATACTGGATGGGATCCCAATAATATCTGCTACGGTCCACCCAATGGCCTTTTTATACCTCTTCAGAATAGAGACCAAAGCCTCCACCTGCCATTCCACCAAGTCAGCTGCAGCTATGACCGGTTATGTGTTTTCGGTCCCAAGAAATACATATCATAAGTGAGATGGGAGTGCCTTGAGCTCCAATACTGGAGACTCCTCAATAGATGGTTTGGCTGGTGGGGTCACACAATATTTCAAATCAAGATCAATCCTCTTTGGAGCATAAGTGTGTGACCCCACACCTGGACGTGCATTAATGATCTCATCACCCCCATTGATATCTTCAACATCAACATTCATCAACACTGCTGCTAAGTCCTCAATACTCACCATCTTATCAATAGGCATGATTAGAAGCTCAGCCTCCACAACATCAATCACTAAGACCACCCGCATATCGTTTGGTTGTTTCATGGACTGGCACATTAAATGTCACCTTTTCATTGTTCAATTGGAATTTCAGTTGTCCGATCTCCATGTCTAGAAGAGAACGTCGGTTGGAGAGGAATGGTCTCCCCAGGATAATAGGGACCTCGAAATCAACCTCACAGTCCACAATAACAAAGTCGGTTGGAAATATAAAGGACTCCACCTTCACCAGCACATCATAAAGAATCCCCACCGAATTTTTCATTGTGCGATCTGCCATCAATAGCCACATTGTAGTCGTTTTGGGGGCTCCCAAGTCCAACTGTCTAAACACTTCCAACGGCATCAGCTTTATACATGCACCTAGATCACATAACACCTTAGAAAAGTTAAAGGCTCCAATAGTGCACGGTATGGTGAAGGCTCCAGGGTCTTCCTTCTTCTGCAAAAGAGATTGAGATGCTATTGCACTATAGTGGTGCAAATTATCAGTAGGTTCAAAGCTCAAAGGTTCTTTTTTTTGTGAAAAGGTCCTTCATAAATTTAGCATAGCTAGGCATATGCTTAAGTGCCTCGACTAATGGGATGTTCACAGATAATTGTTTCAGCTTTGAATAAATTTGTGATAATTCCCATCTTCGGCCTTCTTCTTTAGCCTTTGCAGGAAAGGGGGAGGAGGTCTAGGGATAGGCGTTATCTTTTGAGGTACCTCGTTCTCGTTCCCTTTGTAAGACCCATGCTCCTCTGCATTAATAGGAGTTTTCTTCTCACCGCATCATCAATCAAAACCTGCTCCTCGGAGTCTACCCCCTATCATCATCAATCACTGAGGGCTCGACTATCTCATTAGTCATAATCGGCATAGGAGGATCAACTGCCACCTTCCTACTCCTAGTATTGACAACCATGCAATGACTATCATTTTTTGGATTCTAAACTATGTTACCAGAAAATGCCTTTTTGCCTCTAGTTCATAGCAACAGATATATGACCAAGCTGCTGCTTAATGGAAATGACAGGTGATTCCACGTTTTGGTTTATACTAGAAATATCAGCTCGGAGTTCCTTAAAATGGCCATATGTCGCCTCTATCTGCTTGACTACCTTCGACAACATATCTTTCACCCTTGAACCGCTAGACTCTAATTCACAGTTTCTTGTAGGAACATAGAGACTTCTTCTATCATTTTTGTACTCCTCATGCTTTTCCCAGTCACCATTGTCTCTTCCTCTACTCATGTCCCTGTATTGGCCTCAGTTGTAGTTGTTGTCCCTGTAAAAGTTTCGACCTTGGTTCCCCTGAACTTGACGCCAAGAGACTTGGTTAGACCCTTGTGTGCTGTTCTAGAAACCCGCCCCTTGATCATTCAAATAATTGGCTTCCTCCTCAGACTCTGACTCAATTCCATCATTTCTCAGGGCCTTGCCCTAGGAACCAACTACATTCACCTTTTCTATCCCAACTCCCTTAATATGTTTAGCCAGAAGGCCCAATGTGTTTTTGATCTCAACAATATGATGATCTCGCTCTTCATCCTTTCTTCTATTCTCCGCAGACATACCTACCACATAAGTACCAATCGAAACTTCTGATTATCTTGTGTGCCATGCACGGTTGGTTTTGGTGATCCTGTCAAGGACCTCCATAGCCTTAGCATATGTATGACTCACGAATGTGCCACCAGAGACAGTATCTGCCACCACTTTGGTGTTAACATTCAGAGACCTATAAAATATCTCCAATAGGGTATTATCTGGGATCATGTGGTTGGGCACCTTTTTCATCTTCTTGTTGAACCGCAACCAAGTCTTATGAAGTGCTTCAGAATTCAACTGCCTGAAGTTATAAATTCAATCTTTCAGCTGAAATGCTCTAGAAGTGGAAAGAATCTCTCAAGAAAAGTTCTTTTAAGATCCCTCCAAGTAGTGATAGAATCATTTGGAAGTTCATCCAACCACAGGGTTGCATCACTTCCTAGAGAAAAAGGAAATAACCTCAGTCTGATCACATCCTGAGTTACCCCCAGTTGTTTTTATGCTTTGCAGATACCCACAAAATTTATCGAGTGAGTATGTGCATCATCAATTGCATGACCCGAAAATATCCCCTTCATGTTGAGTAATTGGATCATTGCACTTGTAATATCAAACTTTTCCCCAACAAGCAAAGGGGGAGGGACAATAGCCCCAGTGGCACCGACCTCATCAATATCATCATCATCAGCATCATCAAAGTACCAGAGCCTCTACTGGTCTGGACCTATGATCCTTCTATCTCGCTCAGCTTCGGTAGCTTGCCATTGCTCTTAAGCAAGCCTCTCTTCCTCTTTATCTCTTTCTCGAGCTTGTTCCTCAGCCAACATTCTGGCTGTTGCTTCTTCCACTATTTTTTGCCCATGTGCATTGGCCAGGTTCCTTAAATTCCGCAATGTTCGCTCAAGTTCGTGATCAATTGAAACCATGGATTTTCCACGGCTCCTAGTACTGGGCATACACGAACCTGAGACCTGTGAAGAAGCAAAAACAACAAAGAAATAAAATAAAAAGGAAATAAGGACCAATAGAAAAGTAAACACAATTAATAAAAGGCTAAGTCGTATTCCCCGACAATGGCGCTAAAATTTGATGTCACCTAAATTACACCCCGTAATGAGATATAGAGTGGTCGATGTCAATTATAGAACCCAACAAGGGTTGGGGTCGAATCCCACGAGGAATATAGTGAGGACCTCAGTAAATGTGTTTAACTACTACCATTGGCGTATTTATTTCCTATGGGGGGATATTTTAGAAAGAAATAATAGAAAACAGTAAAAAGTAATGAGTAGATCCTTGATTTAAAACTGATTGAATTCAATGAGTGAGTTGACTAGGATTGCGTTCCCTATGACGTCACAACCATAAGGTGGTTTATACAAGTTATTTATTCCGGTGCTTAACATGCAGTATCTGTAAGTTAACTTCCCCTAAATGGTTTGTCCCCTATTTAGATGATTATCACCGTGCAACTTGATCGTATGCAGATGTATACTTGATTTACCCTTACCCTTGATATCAAATTAGCTATTCCTGGACAAGGTCAAGATATTAGATGAGGGTTGCTAGGCTCAACTCTCTATTGTTAATCCCTTTTCCCATTCCTTACTCCCCTTGATCCAGTGAGTAAAAAGAAGGTAAATTCTAATGTTTGAAACATTAAGAAACAATTAAAATGAAGGGAAAACCAAAACATGTATAAATCTCGTTCAAGATTCACCAAGTATTTTTGCCTACGTTAATTTATCATGGTTCCCACAACTCTTGTTGTGGATTTAGCTACTCATGCTTGTAATATTACAATTAGATATTAAAGAGGAAATCATAAGTGCAACTTACAATGATTCATAGAATAAACCATGTGTCTTGAATAAATCAACAAGAATCTAAGATTAATACTCCAAAGTCAATTGAATCACCAAATTGACAAACAAAAAATATTAAAGAGGAAATCATAAGTGCAACTTACAATGATTCGTAGAAGAAATAACACGTCTTGAATAAATCAACAAGAATCTAAGATTAATACTCAAAAGTCAATTGAATCACCAAATTCAAGAACAAAATTATGAAACTTGTTTCTTGAACCTTAATGTTAATCAACAACTCGAACAATATAGTGGAAAGTATTAAAAATTGCATAAACTGTAAAATAAACCTAAACAAAATATTTATAGACATAAAACAAATCATTTCCTAAATCAACTTGGATTCTAGTGCCGGCAGGTACCACGGTCCGTCGGAAGCTTCAACGGCCCGTAAGAGTGTTTGTTGGTCCAATCGGTGTTTCCCTCAAACTTGTCTTTTTGTTTTCAACATCTGGCTTAAGACAAAGGCTCGTTGTGAGATACTACGGGCCGTTGGTCCGGTTTTTTATTTCCTATCCACCTAAACATGGTATCTAATCCTAGAGGTACGATGCTCAAAATGACCCATTCTTCGACGAGATGGTCCATACTATCTGCCCATTGGATGTTTCCTTCTCTATTCACTCTTCTCTGATTCTACGGCTGGATAGGATGATTCGTTATAAGTTCATACGGTCCGTAGGATCCAACCATTGAGTGAGACTCATATTAACGTCCTTTCTAATTCAACCCATGACCGAATAGGATGATTCATTGTACTCTCCTACGGTCAGTGGGTTTCAACCGTTGCTTGGCACTCTGCTTAACCACTTTTTTCAATTGGATGCAACGACTGATTAAGACGCCCTGTGGTAAGGCTCAACGGTCCGTAGTAAGGCTCTTTTGAGGCATTTTTCCCTTTTTTATTCTTTTCTCAGTTTCGACTCCCACGGCCTATTTTACCTACAAAACTACTAAAATGCATCATATCCACATAAATGTACCTAAAGTCATGCACATTCATAGAGTTTTAAGCATTGTTAGTGCCGTAAAATCACGGCACATTAGTACTGGACCATTGAGTGCTAGGCAGGAGCAAGAAAAATAGGCAAATAGAATTCTTGATGCATTGGAAAGTCAAGTCAATGGCAGAAGAAACTTGGGAGAAGAGTTCCAAATTATGGTAGATTGAGAAGAAGTTAAAGGATAATCTTAAGCTGGCCTTGACGAGGATGTCGAGTTTAACTAATGGGGGTGGTATGTTAGACCCTCAAGTTTGAACTTGACTGACATAGGCAGTGGCGTGCCAAGGACTTGTGCACTGCCCCTTTGGCATGGGCACTTCTGGGCTCCAGAAGCAGTGTATGTGGCTGGATGTTCATGCATGGAATTTGGCTTAGGCAAGGCACTTGAGTGTTGGCAAGGCAGCCTTGAATAGAGAGGGGCGAAGGATAGGCACATGGCACCTATAGGGCATGCGTGCAAGATGTGGGATGACTCAGCTAGGCATTCACATTGGCAAAGGCTAGAAAGGTTCAAGGCAAGCTTGTTGGCGTTTGGCATGGCATGGGTAGGCAAGGAAAATGGAAAATATTCTAAGTGTCAAAAGTTATGGGTGCTGAAGGCTGTCCATGTGTACGACATGTACGCTGGCCTCGGGCACGCGTGGGGCATATGGGCCAGTTGGCCAATTTTAATATTGAATTTTGAATTTGTAACTGCCTTTTGGCACCTTTGTACCTTAGATGATGTTTTCTAATTTCTAGTTTGTAACTGAATTTTGAATTTGTAACTGCCAGGCACCCCCCCCCCCCCACTTTTGTAATTGTTGGCTGGTGGGCTTAAATTTTGATAGTCAGAATTTGGCTAAGGCATTGAATGTCATTGTAAGCCTTCCAAATTCAGTGATTCCTTTGTATCTACGAGATAATAAAGGTTGGATTTATTTACTGTGTGTGAAAAAATTAGCCTTGTTGCAAAACAATATATTCATTCCTTTCAATTAAATTTATCATTAAATCAACAACACTCAATCCATTCTAAACCCTAATCATGCACACACCCCTAGCAATTAAATTAGCTACTCATAGAGATGAAGTTAAAGAATAAATAACCATGGGTGATTAATCATATTTGAATAGAAATTTAAGGTCACAAGTCTACAACAATGATGGTTTCTGACATAAGAATAGCAATGAAGAAGAAGAAGAAGAACAATGTACTTTTCTACTTCTCCTACAATTCTTCTAGCTAACATGTGATGTATAAAATTATGACAAGTATGGGTATATTTAGGTTAATTCTGCATATTCTCTTTTTGTACAGTTTTTCCTCAAATGCCCTTGGAAGCTTCCGTATTGAACTTGTGCTAGAGTTGGACAATTTTACCCAGTCAACATTCTGGCCACTCGCATGGCACCTGCATTTCACAAGTGCTCATATGTGGTTCGCATGTCTTTTGTAGGTCATGGACGGAATGGCTGGACTCCATCTATGGTTGCACCTGCAATTTGCATGTGCCTACCTGTATTTCGCAGGTACCCTTCAGCTCAAGACTAGTGCTTTTCTGTGTTGCACTGGCACCTGCGAAACGTAGGTTCTTATTTCCAGCAAACTCATTCTTTGTTCAATTCCTTTACTTTTCTTGTCTCATTCCAATACCTGCAAAATCAAAGAGAAAAGGCATAAAACCTTCCTAATTGATGTGAAAAATATGCAAAAACTCATGCCTAAGAGTCTAATGAGTTGGTAAATTACCAACTCATCAAAAAGTTGAACTTATACTCAAGCTTGAAGAACCTTAGGTTGTGGAAGATGACTTCCTAGCTTTCTTCATGAACTTGAGAGCTTATTGATCTTGAATTCATGTTGTTATGTGAGATGAGAGTTTAGACTAATTAAACCGTTAAATACCCTCCTTAGGAATCCTAAAACATTCTGGTTTAGGTAATTAAAATATAAACTTACTAAATTACCTTAGGAACTCGTTTGAAATTTCTACTCGTCCAATGATGATGAGTCATCATACCACTCGTGGTGATTGTCCATGACTTGTGGTGACCACTCATGGTTAGTGGGGTCTAGTTGGCCACCCTCTAGTTCTTTCATCATGGGTTATCATAACGAATCATGACGTGGTCTCACGAGTCGTGACGTCCATTCATTACTACTGGCATTGACTTAACAACTCTATAATCCTCAATCCACACTCCATACCACGACCCATCATATAACACCATGAGTCGTATAGTGACTCGTGGTCACTGACAGTACCCTGGACCTTTTCTGATTCCCATCTCATGGCTCATGGTCGTGAGTTGTCATATGACATAATGAGCCATCATGTGGCTCGTGAATTTAGGGTCTTGGAACTTAGTTTCTCACCACGGGTCATGTCATGATCCATGACATCTCATTATGAGTTGTGATGTGACTCGTCCAGTGAGATTTTTTCCCTTCTCTGTTGATTTCTACCTCAAGTCTAAGGTCTAATCTAGGGACTTCTGAGGAACATTATATTATCTCCCCCTTGGGATTATTCATCTTCGAATGAAGACTGAGCTAGACTGCTAGGTGATCTAACTGGTAGTAATTAATTTGAACTTAACTGAATTCACGGAATATGCAGCCATCTAAGGACTTCAACAACTAATGGGACATGAAACTGATAAGAATACTATGAGAGGGGTCTGTTACCTTAGGATGATTCTGGACTTGGAGGGAACAAATGAGGATACTTGACCATTATATCTACTTCAGTTTCTCAAGTAGCTCCCTTAACAATTAATTTCTCCATAACACTTTCACATAAGCGACTTCTTTGTTCCTCAACTTACAAACCTGATGATCTAGAATCTCAACTGGTACTTCCTCATATGACAGGTTATCCTTCAGTCCTACACTATTCATAGGGAAAATGAGTGAAGGGTCTCCCACACACTTCTTAAGCATTGATATGTGGATAACTGGATGGACTGATGTTAGCTCGGCTGGCAGTTCCAACTCATATGGTACCTTTCCAACCGTCCTCGAAATCCTATATGGACCAATATGGCAGGGACTGAACTTACCTTTCTTCCCAAATCTCATGACACCCCTCATAAGTGAACCTTCTAGTAAACCCAATGATCTATCTAAAATTCCAAGTCTCTCCGCCTCACATCTGTATAAGACTTTTGTTGACTCTGTACGGTCTTTGATCTTTCCTGAATGATCTTAAACTTCTCCATGGCTTGCTGCAGTAATTCTATTCCTATTAACTCTACTTCACCAACTTCGCACCAATCAATCATAGATCTACATCTCCACCCATAAAGAGCTTCATAGGCATCCAACTGAATGATGGAGTGATAATTGTTATTATATGCAAACTCAATAAAAGGAAAATGATCATCCCAATTTCCTTTGAAGTTGATAACACATTTTCTCATTATATCCTCCAATTCTTTCTGCCTGACCATCTGTCTGTGGATAAAAGGTTGTGCTAAGGTTTACCTTCGAACCTAAACCTCTTTGAAATGATTTCAAAACTAAGAAGTAAAATGTATGACCCTATCTGATATGATAGATAATGGAACTCAATGAAGTCTGACTATCTCTAGAATATACAATCTAGCATAGTCCTAAGCAGAATCTGTAGTTTTAATGGGTAAGAAATTAGCTAACTTAGTCATTCGATCTACAATCACCCAAATAGAATTATATTTCCTCCGTGACTTTGGTAGACTGGTGATAAAGTCCATATTAATCCTCTCCCACTTCCATTCAGGAATTTTTATATTCTAAGCCATACCACATGGCATTTGGTGCTCTACTTTAACTTGTTGGAAATTCGGGCATCTAGCCATAAAGTCTTCCATGTCTCTCTTTATACCATTCTACTAATAGACTTCTCTCAAGTCATGATACATCTTAGTGGAACCCCAGTGAATAGAATACCTCAAGTTGTGTGCTTTTTCCATGATCCTATCTTTGAGACCATCTACATTTGGGACACATAACCTTCCTTGATACCTCAGGACACTGTCTCCCCCTTGTGCGAAAACCAACATCTTCTGCTTATGAACATCTTCCTTTAACTGCAACAAGAGGGGATCTCTGTCCTACCTTTCCTTAACTTCGGCCACTAGAGATAATTCGGCCAAATTCTAAGCAAGCACACTACCTTCTTCGAAGTCTAAATGGTAGACTCCCAAATGTGATAGCCTATGAACTTTATTAGTCAACTCTCTCTTCTCCTCCTCTATATGAGTTGTACCTCCTATACATAACATACTAAGAGCATCAACAACTACATTAGCCTTACCTAGGTGGTAGAGAATATTCATGTCATAATCCTTAAGCAACTCAAGCCACCTTCTCTGTCTGAGATTCAACTTATTTTGGTTGAACACATATTGTAGGCTCTTATGGTCTGTGATCACATCAACATTCACACCATAGAGATAATGGTGCCAAATCTTTATTGCAAATTCTACCGCTGCCAACTCTAGGTCATGAGTCATATAATTCTTCTTAAGGACTTTGAGCTATCTGGAGGCACAAGCTATAACTTTACCATTCTGCACCAATACACAGCCAATGCCTACTCTGGATGCATCATAATATACAACAAAACCATATGTACCCTCTGGTATGTAAACATTTGAGTAGTCATTAGATGAGTCTTCAATTCCTATAAGCTTTTCTCACAAGGTTCAGACCATTGAAATTTGACCTTCTTCTGGGTCAACTTCTTCAACGGGGCAGGAATAGTTAAGAGTTCTACGAATATCCTATAGTAACCAGCCAACCTCAAGAAACCCCTGGATGTCCCTTGGGGTTATGGGTCTGGGCCAACTCTTTACTACCTCAATCTTATAAGAGTTAACCTTAATACCCTCATTGGAGATTATATGGCCTAGTAAGGCCACTGACTTCAGCCAAAATTCGCACATAGAGAACTTGGTGAATAACTCTTTTTCTTTAAGTGTCTGCAAGACTATTCTGAGATGACTAGCATGCTCCTTCTCACTCTTGGAGTAAACCAAGATGTCATCAATGAACACAATAACGAACATGTTTAAATACGACTTAAACACTCTATTCATAAGATCTGTAAATTCTGTAAAAGCATTAGTCAAACCAAAGGACATAACAACAAACTCAAAATGACCATAGCGGGTCCAGAAAGCTTTCCTGGGAATATCACACTCCATAACTTAACTGATGATACCTCGATCTGATTTCTATCTTTGAGAAACATTTGGCACCTTGAAGTTGATCGAACAAGTCATCAATCCTGCGAAGGGGACACCTATTTTTGACAGTGATTTTGTTTAACTGATGATAATCAATACATATTCTCAGAGTACCATCTTTCTTTCGCATGAAGAAAATTGGAGCACCCCTAGGTGAAACTGTCACAACCCAAGCTGGGACCCCGAACTGAGACATGGGGCCTAGAGCTGGACTCTCCAAAACTGGGATAGAGCTGGACTGAATGGGAGCGAACTAATGACGAGACTCAGATTGTCTCCCCAACCTATATCATGAAATGATATAGCATAGAGTATATGGTCAATCATTTGAATGTACTAAGTATGTAGAGAAAGTAAAACATGCAAGTAAAATGATAGTCTGAAATCATGAATATAAAATAAGATAGAACATAAGAGTAAGGACGACGTGCTAAATGTTATATTTCTGAAGTAATCATAAGTCATGAGATATTCATCATAAGATGAACATAATGACCCAAGGTTTAGAAATAGTAACATATAGTATGCCATACTTGAAATCATACTTGAAAACTCATAAACTGATCAATGAGTCAAATATGCTATAAAACATCATATCATAAGGCATGAACATGAGTAACTAAAAGCATGAGGAATAACAGAAGACTCGTCATAACCAACAACCATCACATATGAGCGCATAATGATCCCACGTCTTGCCTACGTGGAGGAGAGCCATCTTAAGCATTTCAAAGGCAAAGGATGAATAAGGTGTGATATCACGGTGTGCCCTCGGGTGGGAGAAACACTCTCTTGAGAGGTCCCAAATATAAATATATACCTACAATGGCACGTAGGTTTGGGACCTGGGTCCTCAAAATCCCTGGCCTGGTCAGGGCTAGACACTACTCCCAAAATGTGTATATAGCTCATAATTATATTCTCAAAACATAGCATAAATCTATTTCTTAGGAGTCTTGAATCCAAATAGTTCTATAAAACTAATCTTGTAAGCCTTGGCTAAAATCATGATAAAACATACTTGACTTTATATGGGCTTGCCCAAATTATGCACTCATACATACTTTAAAAAGATTCATAATTCAAAATCATGGAATCATAAGTCAAGAATTCATAAACATTCATGCATACTTTGATAATTCATCATACTTGAAATCAAGGGTTCATAAGCTTGAAATTCATAAATCATGTATCATAGGGCATAATTATCATAAGATTGAAATCATCAATTCATGAGGGATTTGAGAGTAAAAGCCACCCTAATAGTTATATCTTATCAATTAGAATATTAGAGAATTGAACCCATAGAGATAGCACGGATAATTGAATGGAATTGGGTTAAATCTTAGAATTTCAACATAACATGAGTAGAGACTTGAAATCATAGATTAGGGATGAAATTGAGCATGAGGGTGGAAGAATTTATCCCATTCATAACCCTAAATACCTGGGATTAATGAAATTGCAACCAAATTTGATGAACCAAGGACAATTTGGAAGGAATTTGATGAAGTACCCTAGCCTTAATCTTCAGAGAGGATCTTTAATCTACTGTTGTTTTGAAAGAATGAGGGCTTAGGCTAGGTTAAACTCTTTATACACTCTTTAAAAAGCCTAAAATGACATCACATAGGGGTTAGAAGCTTGGGGAATTACAAAATTATCCCTGGAAATTGGGTTGAATCTGAATAACTGAGTGTCTCGACAGTGGGCGTGATGGGCCGACACTCACCCGATGGTTTATCGCCCTCACCGTCAACCCATAACCAAAGAAGGGTCTGGAATATCCCTTAACAATGGTAGAAGTGATGGGCCATCACTCTTTTGATGGTCCATCAGGTAGTTTGTCCCTTAAGGGACACCAAAGCCTAGTCACGATGAGGAAAGTGATGGTTCGTTGCGAGACTGGCAGCCGTCAACCTTGCTGTCAAAGCTGCGATGTGGCAGGTGATCTAGGGCAGAATTATATGCCCAAGTGATACTCAAATGCTTCATTTCGTCTTGTTTATCCATTGATATTTGTACATTTTCATGTGATTTGTAGTTAAAAGGTGAATTTATACTAACCTACATGATTAGTGTTGTTTTGCAGGAAAAATGTAATTTTAGGAAGCTAAGATGCATGTTGGAAGAAATCGGGAATGGACTCGGAAGCGAGCAGTGGAAAAGGCCAAGGAAATGCAGCAAATTAAGGGGCTCCACGATGGAGCTGTGTCACGCTGCCATCGCGGAGGCATTCTGCCCCAGATGATTAAAATAGGCCAAGTTCCAGTGAAGGTGCGCGTTGGTGCCGTGGCACGTTGGCTAAGCCATGATCTTGGGAAGATTTATATGCCCAAGTGATACTCAAATGTGTTATTTTGTCTTGTTTATCTACCGATGTGTGTGCATTCTCATGTGAATTGTAGTCAAATGTGAATTTACACTAACCAATATGATTAGCGTTGTTTTGCAGGAAAAATATAATTTTATGAAGCTAAGATGCATGTTGGGAGAAATCGAGAAGAGACTCGGAAGCGAGCAAGGAAAAGGCCAAGGAAAGCAAGAATTAAAGGGGCTCCGCGATGGAGCCGTGTCACGCTGCCATCGTAGATGCATTCTGCTCGAATGCTGAAGATGAGCCAAATACCAGTGAAGGTGCGCGTCGAGGCCGTGGCACGTTGGCCAAGCCCCGCGTTGCACGCCGTGGCACGTTGGGCATAATTACCTGGAGGACCGGATTCTAGTGAGGGTCCACGTTTGTGGCGTGTCATGGAGGCACTGCTCCGTGATGCACTCCATGACACGTTGCTTATTATTCGAGGAAAAATTCCCACTAGTATAAATAGCACACTTAGGTTTATTTTTAATAAGGCTGACTTGGTTGAGAAAGAACGTGGGTTACAGGCAGTTGAGGGGACGAAACTCTTAGGGTTCTTCTCTATCTCTTTCTTCCTTATTTCAATTATTTGTATGATTTACACTCATTTAACGATGTTTAATCCACAAATGAGTGGCTAAATTCACTTCTTGCTGAGGTTAAGAACATTTGTAGTGGAATGTGATTTTTGATCATCTTAGTTTTTCATCTTTTCTTTCATGGTTGTTCTATTAATTCTTGTTCTTACTGCATTAATGTTTGGCCAATATTAATGTATATCTTAAAAATTCGGTTTGCTCTCGAAAGAGAAAGAAATTGGAAAGTTGTGAATTAATAGGATATGATCTCTTCTTGGTTTGGGAAAATTGAGAATTGATTTACCTTCAGCATAGGAATATATCTGAAAGTCATATTAGTTAATTAAGGAATCAGTTTTGTATGGCTAGAACATGAATTTCTTCTTATCACAGAAATGTAGGTGGAAGGTTCATGATTCTTAAGTTGGGTTAAATACGAGAGTTTTAATCCATAGGCAATAATTCTTGACTAGCAACCGGAGGAAAGATTAACCAATTTGTATCAATAAATTGCTTTCCTGCATGTTCGTTTTAGCCTCAACATGCTCATTACTATAGTTCAGACTCAATATGTACATTTGTTTTAGATTAGCATAAATTAGGAAACAAACTCCCAAAATCTTCTTGAAACTGTTGTCTGCATTATTAGAGTTAGAGTTTATTAACGCTTGATTCGATTATTACCTTGGTCCAGTCCCTGTGGGATCGATACTTGGCTACTCTAGCCATTGTACTACTTGTTCGACCACGTGCACTTGTGCGTAGGTAGTTGCGAAACAGCGAGAACAAGTTTTTGGCGCCTGTTGCCGGGGACTCGCAATTGGTAAAATTTTTCTTAAGTGTTAGTTTACTATTTCCTCTTAGTGTTGACAACTTGGTCTTAGCCTGTATTTTGCAGATATTAATTTCTGTTGAACACTGGCAAGAGACAAGGAGTTGGTGGACTCATATTTAGAGCCGAAAAGACAATTCCATCGTCAAAGGAGAGAAGCTCTAGAGAAAAAGCTGCAGTTGCTCAGACAAACAATCCTGGAGCAACAACAGAATCCACTAGTTGTAAAGGCAGTGTTAGTGCCCGAGGAAATGGCAGCTAGGCTGGTTCGCGAGGTGGAAATCCCACATGCTAACAATGTCACATCTAGCATCCGCAAACCTGATCTAGGAGGGAGGTTCGAGCTTAAACAGAACATGGTGCAATTGCTGCACACCAGCGGGCAATTCACCGGTCTCCCTCACGAGGATCCACAACAACATCTCCAAAATTTTTTGGAGATAAGTGACACTTACATCCCGGCTGGAGTGTCATCAGATTGTGTCAGGCTTACATTGTTCCCATTTTCACTTTTGGGAGAAGCTAAGAGGTGGTTGAAAGCTGAGCCACCTAATTCCATCACTACTTGGGATGATCTTGAAAAGAAATTCTTGATACGGTTCTTTCCATCCGGTAAAACAGCAAGACTTAGAAGTCAAATTCTATGTTTTAAACAGAGAGAGGGAGAGAATCTATATCAAGCCTGGGAGAGATTCAACTCTATGTTGTGGGATTGTCCTCATCATCACCAATCCAATAATGTGCTGGTGCATACTTTCATAGAGGGTTTGGAACCCCATACAAAAATCTTTCTAGACTCAGCTGCTGGGGGACAAGCATTAGAGAAGACTTATGAGGAGATTTATACTTTGTTAAATCGTATTTCGCAAGGGAATCCGGAGTGGAATGTGGACTCTTCAAGAGGAGGAACAAGGAAATAGTGGATGGTTTTATAGCTATTGCGGCACAAATAGCTGTGTTACAGAATCAACTCAACACCCACTTCAGTAACATGAGCATGAACCAGTCTCAAGCCCCAGTGAATGTAGTGCAGCAGATTTGGTGTGAAGTGTGCGGGGGTAATGAACACTCAGCTGAGTGTTGTGGAGCAAATCCTGATTCAGTGAACTTTGTTGGTAATGTACAGATAAATAACCACTTACAGTATGGCAACAGCTATAATTCCAATTGGAGGAATAACCCGAATTTCTCTTGGGGTAGCAACAACCATCAAGGGTAGAGTTTGAGTCAGGGGGCACAGAGAAATCAAGGAGGGAAGCAGAACTATCAGTCGCAATATAGAAGCAACAATGCACCTCCTCTACCACCATCACCCAGCATTGAGGAGATGTTCAAGACAATGATAGCTAACCAAGCTCAATTGCAGGCTGACTACGTGAAATTGGCAGCCGATGTAAAGAACAATCAGTTAGCTACAAAGGCGCTGGAGTACCAGTTTGGGCAATTTGCTGGAGCTCAAAACACCAGGCCAAGAGGAGGACTTCCGAGTGACACTGATCCGAACCCCAAGCAAGTAAATGCAATGACCACAAGGAGTGGTTTTCAACTCAAGGAGGTGGAACCAGAAAAACCACCACAGTAGTCGGAAGTAGGTGATAATGAGAGGGATCACAATGATGATAGGGGGAAGGAGAAGGAAGCTGAACCAGAAAGACCACCACCCCTGTTCCCTCAAAGACTAAGGAAACACAAGGAGGAAGAGTGTTTCAAAAAGTTCATGGAGGTGCTTAAATAGGTACACATTAATTTACCTCTTGTTGATGTTTTGCAGGGAGTGCCGAAGTACGCAAAATATATCAAGGACATCATGGCGAACAAAAGCAGGTTGACTGAGTACGCTACGGTGGTGCTTACGGAGGAGTGCACTTCACGGATACAAAATTGGTTGCCCACAAAGCTCAAGGACCCTGGGAGCATTACAATTCAAATTACAATTGGGTAGAGTATCCGAGCTCGCAGATTATGTGATTTGGGAGCGAGCATTAACATGATGCCGACATCGATATTCAAGAAGTTGGGGCTAGGGAGTCCTAGACCAACAACAGTGATCTTGCAACTAGCGGATCGTTCCTTATCCAGACCTGATGGCATTGTGGAGGACGTGTTGGTGCAAGTGGGCTCCCTTATCTTCCCGGTTGACTTCATGGTGCTGGATTTTGAGCCGAATGAGGAAGTCCCATTTATTTTCGGACGTCCTTTCTTGGCAACTGGGAAAGCACTCATTGATGTAGCTGCAGGGCAGCTAACTATGCGGGCGCACGACAAGGTGTAGGTGTTTGAGGTGTACAAGGCTACAAAGCTTTCGGCAGTGTACGAGGAACTCTCAATGATCAACGTGCTTGATCGAGCGGATATTGCTCAGAGCGTTGAGTCATGGGAGCCATTGGGGAAACCACCGGAGAAGTGTAAGCATGACATGGGTGAGGACGGTATTCGAGAGAAGACATCCATCACCCTAGAGGATGACTGAGCTTAAATGATATCGAGCCGCGACGGTAAACCAGGTGCTGCACGGGAGGCAACCCGTGAATTTGTTGTAAGAGATAAGTAGAAGTAGTTAGCTAAATAAAAAGAAAAAAAATAAAAAGAAAAAAAATAATATATATATATACAAAACAAAAAAATTATCGTGTTGTGTTTGAAACCTTTTAATTCTAACCAATTTCTTGTTGTGAGATGAATTTTAGGTTGAACGGAGGGTAAAAATGCAAAGGATCGCAAAGGAAAGATCGATGTGAGAAAAATAATAAAAAGTGGCAAAACAGTGGGCCTGCGCGATGGCTCCGTGTCACGGAGGAGGCCCTCCGCGTTACCCTCCGTGACACGTTGAGGGTGTTTTGGAATTTTTTACAAATTCCAGAACCCCTACGCGATGGCTCTGTGTCACAGAGGGCATGCTCCGCGTTACCCTCCGTGACACGTTGAAGGCAATTTCGCGTCGGGTCACACCGAGTGACCCGCACGAAAATACCTCTTTTTAACCCCTTTTTCCCTCATTTTTTCCCATTTCTCATCTCCTCCGCGACAAACACCCAAGAATCCCCCCTTCCCCAACGTGACACGAACCTAGGAGCTAAAATTCTTCAACTTTTCTTCGATATCATTGAATTGAAGGTATGTTCGTTAACTTCATCTCCTTTCCTGACTAATTTTTCCGATTTTGAGCATGGGAGGTGAGGAAAACTTGCCCTAATTGTAAATTGAGCTTGAATTCATGTAAGTTATTGTTGATTGATGTTCTTAGTATCGTTGTGATTATATGAACTCGATAAATACATGGGTGATCGAAATTCTTGTGAAATTTGTAGCTAGGGTTAGAATTTGAATATGAAGAAGTTAAAATTGAGTTGAAATGTGAAATTCTTGTTGGTTTGTGCATGTTGGGTGAGGTAAATTACGTTGTGTTTAACGTTAATATGCTAAAGGCGCAATGGATTTTCGGGATAATGAAATTGTTGAAATTGCATAAAAATTGGGGGAATTGCATCGGTTTTGTTGATAGAAATTTTCGCTAAGTGCTATCTGATGAAATGTTATCGATGGTAATAGTGGATTAGCTGTATGAAGTCTGAATAGTACATAGAATCGAACCCTCTGAATGCACGAGGCATTTTTGTTATTGTTTTTTAATTTGAAAGTTGGAAAAGAGGATTGTCTTGCTATAGTATTGTGATTGTGGCTAAGGACTAAGTGTGGGGTGGCCTAGCTTAACCCAACCTTAGTCGAAGCTAATTTTAATTTGAATAACATTGGGACTGTTAGCGTGATTTGACAGGAACAATGGCATGCAGGAAAGACAAAGGGAAGGGCCCATCTACATCAGGCGCCGGAAGGAAAAGAATCAGACTGGGAGCAGCAATCCCAGCAGCACCAGCGGTTCCGCACAGCCAACGCCATCAATACGGAACCCGTTGGGTGACAGAGGAAGGGAAGAAATGGTACACAAAGCGTAAGGAAAGCAAATACTTCCCTGAGGAGCATATTGCAAAGGAACCGTTGGCACAAGAATTCCCCAGAATTGATGCAACCGGGCTGAACTTCATTTTTGAAGAGCCTAGGGAGTGCAATCTCCACCTAATTCGAGAGTTCTACGCCAACTGGAACCCGACACTCCGAAGTCACACTGTCAAAATAAGGGGGCAGGTAGTCACTTTTGAGCCCCATCACCTTAATGCCATCTTGGGGGGGCGGGACATAGACGCCCATGTACTCTGGCAGTTGAACATCACTCCACCATATGAGGATATCAGATGCACTCTGTGTGGAGCCCGTTCAACAGCACGGTGGAGCAGGCATAAGGAGAGGGGCTACCATCAGACGCTGCCCTATTCTCAAATGAACAGGGAAGCCAGAATTTGGCTTAAGATCGTGTGTTCCTGCCTGATCCCGGGGGTGCACATGACAGATGTCACCTGGGATCGTGTGTGCTTGGTCTATGCTTTGATGAAAGGGCTGGACATCAATGTTGGGGCGGTGATTATCTCCGCCATGAAGAGAGCCCGTTTGCATCAAGGGCACCGATACGGGTTTGGTGGGTTACTGACCACGTTCCTGAGGGGCCTGGATATTGAGGAAGAGGCCCTAGATTACATCTCGCAGATGGATAGGCGTGGCACCCGACACTACTCACGGGCCAGTTCTCACATTAGCCGAGCGACATGCTCGGGATGATCAGTATATGGCTCACATTTTCGGGATGAAGATGCTACAGTTGCGCATAGGCGGGAGGCCAGCAACAGAAGATGAGTTGTGGCAGCTAGATTTGGACTACCCCTTCGGCGAAAATGCCAGGGCTTTATGCCGAGTGGGGCCAGCTTTTGTGGAGCCCACTGATGATGATGTCCCCACAGATGAGGAGACGCGCTGCGAGGACTCAGATATTGAGTTGAATGATGATAGCGGAGGTGATTCGGATATGGGGGACAAGGCAACCGCACCTGACGAAGAAGTGGAATACTTCGATTGTTCAGGGAGTTTCACCACCTACTCTTGTGCTATGCTGAATTTTGTGAACACTGGGGATAGTGTTCGATTTAAGTGTGGGGTGGGAGTAGTTAGGTGCTGGTTGTTTTGTTGTTGTTTATGTTTATGTTTTGTTGTTGTGCCTGTGCAAAAATTGTGTCCCTGTGATTTTGATGTTTATGTTTTGTATTGTGATTTGGTGTTGTAATTAATGTGAAGCTGTTGTGTGTTGTATGGAGTATGTTGTTAGCTGGTTGTGTAAATATTTTTGTTTTATCGAAATTATTGATATTTTTAAAAAATTTCGTGAAATTTTTTATTTTTGGGTTTCTCGGCGTTTGTTTTCGATGCTTTTATCGAGAATAGTCCCATTGAACCGAAGTAGTAATTAGTGACCGTTCCCTATGATGGATGGATGACGACCGTCTTAAGGGAAATGTAGTCGATAGGAGTAGATTTCTTTTGCTCTTTTTAAATTTTTTTCTTTTGTTTGTTTGTATCCCAAACGTGTCGTTACTTTATGATTCGGAATTCAGGTTGCATGTTGTACATGATATTTAGAATGCAAAGGTGATTTGTATGAAAGCATGCAACTTTGTAAACATGTTGAGATACCTAGACCATAGAATTCGATGCGGTACGATTGAGGCTTAATGTTTGAATTCTTGTAATTGGCTGATTGAAGAGTCTGTGAATATGTCTTGAGTTGAGCATGTGCAATGAGTGTGTGGTGAGGTTTCGTTTCTTCCATGCTATTGTGAAGTGTCTAGAACTTGCCTGGTGTGTGTACGAAATGAAATGAAAGATGTGTATTGTAGGAAAGGATGTAGGCATTTCTTTGATTTAACCGAAAGTTTTTTTCTCATTATCGTACCTACCTTGAATTTACATCCTAGTTAGCCCATTGAGCCTTTAGCCTATTTTTTTCTTTTGTCGAAAAGGTGTAAACCGAGCTTAACCCCTTCTTTTCATTATCCGTAAATTTGATCCAAAACTCTTAAGCGCTCAAGAGAAATAATTTTCCCACAATGTCAAGGAGTGAGAATTGAGAAAAGAAAAGAAAAAGCAAAGTGATGAAAGGAAAGAAAAGGTCAAAGGTGCACTTGCTATGAATTAAATATAATGAAGACGTATAACTAATCTTTGTTATTAAGTCGAGTGTGCTTAAAGATATGGGAACAAAAATAAAGACATACTTCAAGAATGGGAGGATGAAGGAAGAAACAATGCCCATAAGGTTGATGGGATGTATTGAAAAAGTGCTTAAGGATGCTAGTTGCTATTATTGGTTAGCCCAGTATTTACTAGTTCCGTAGCTTACATTACAACCCGTTAAGTCCAACGTGATCTTACATCACGCGTCCTTATATTAGTGGAGTAATACACTAGAGGCAAGCGTATGGTTCATGACATGATGCATGTGAATTCTTTTGGAAGAGAGAGCGAAATCGTGTTTATATGCCCATGCATGTACTGTCTTTGAGTTCATGTGATTAAAAAGGGGAAAATTCTCTTGTGTTCTGAGGGCACATGCTCGACGAGAGATTGAATTTCGTGTCGGATATCTAGATCAGTTGATTTGCATGAGTTTGCAAATATCGAGAGTCAATTCTTGAGTCTAGGAGGTCTTAATGTGTTGAAGGTCGTTGTACTGATAAGACTATGCATGTTTTCTTGATGATTTTCTATATTAAATAATCGGTATAACTGTAGCTCAGATTGTCGAGCCAAAGTAGCCATGATTGGGTGTCAATTGCATGAGGTGTAAGATTATTGTTCAGGGACGAACAAGGCTTTAAGTGTGGGGTAAGTGATCTTGGGCAGATTTATATGCCCAAGTGATACTCAAATGTGTCATTTTGTCTTGTTTATCTACCGATGTGTGTGCATTCTCATGTGAATTGTAGTCAAATGTGAATTTACACTAACCAATATGATTAGCGTTGTTTTGCAGGAAAAATATAATTTTATGAAGCTAAGATGTATGTTGGGAGAAATCGGGAAGAGACTCGGAAGCGAGCAAGGAAAAGGCCAAGGAAAGCAAGAATTAAAGGGGCTTCGCGATGGAGCCGTGTCACGCTGCCATCATAGATGCATTCTGCTCGGATGCTGAAGATGAGCCAAATACCAGTGAAGGTGCGCGTCGAGGCCGTGGCACGTTGGCCAAGCCCCGCGTTGCACGTCGTGGCACGTTGGGCATAATTACCTGGAGGACCGGATTCTAGTGAAGGTCCACGTTTATGGCGTGTCATGGAGGCACTGCTCCGTGATGCACTCCATGACACGTTGCTTTTTATTTGAGGAAAAATTCCCACTAGTATAAATAGCACACTTAGGTTTATTTTTAATAAGGCTGACTTGGTTGAGCAAGAACGTGGGTTACAGGCAGTTGAGGGGACGAAATACTTAGGGTTCTTCTCTATCTCTTTCTTCCTTATTTCAATTATTTGTATGATTTACACTCATTTAATGATGTTTAATCCACAAATGAGTGGCTAAATTCACTTCTTGCTGAGGTTAAGAACATTTGTAGTGGAATGTGATTATTGATCATCTTGGTTTTTCATCTTTTCTTTCATGGTTGTTCTATTAATTCTTGTTCTTACTGCATTAATGTTTGGCCAATATTAATGTATATCTAAAAAATCCGGTTTGCGCTCAAAAGAGAAAGAAATTGGAAAGTTGTGAATTAATAGGATATGATCTCTTCTTGGTTTGGAAAAATTGAGAATTGATTTACCTTCAGAATAGAAATATATCTGAAAGTCGTATTAGTTAATTAAGGAATCAGTTTCGTATGGCTAGAACATGAATTTCTTCTTATCACAGAAATGTAGGTGGAAGGTTCATGATTCTTAAGTTGGGTTAAATACGAGAGTTTTAATCCATAGGCAATTATTCTTGACTAGCAACTGGAGGAAAGATTAACCAATTTGTATCAATAAATTGCTTTCCCGCATGTTCGTTTTAGCCTCAGCATGCTCATTACTATAGTTCAGACTGAATTTGTACATTCGTTTTAGATTAGCATAAATTAGGAAACAAACTCCCAAAATCTTCTTGAAACAGTTTTCTGCATTATTAGAGTTAGAGTTTATTAACGCTTGATTTGATTATTACCTTGATCCAGTCCCTGTGGGATCAATACTTGGCTACTCTAGCCATTTTACAGGTTGTTCGACCATATGCACTTGCGTGTAGGTAGTTGCAAAACAGCGCGAACAAGACACGCGTTGCACGCCGTGGCACATTGGGCGTAATTAACTAGACGACCAGATTCCAGTAAGGGTCCTCGTTTGTGGCGTGTCATAGAGGTAGTGCTCCGGGATGCACTCCTTGACACGTTCCTTGTTATTCCGGGAAAAATTCCCACTAGTATAAATAGCACACTTAGGTTTATTTTTATTTATTCTGAATTGGTTGAGCAAGAACATGGGTTACAGGCAGTTGAGGGGACGAAATTCTTAGGGTTCTTCTCTATCTCTTTCTTCCTTATTTCAATTATTTGTATGATTTACACTCATTTAACGATGTTTAATCCACAAATGAGTGGCTAAATTCACTTCTTGGTGAGGTTAAGAACATTTGTAGTGGAATGTAATTATTGATCATTTTGGTTTTTCATCTTTTCTTCTATGGTTGTTCTCTTAATTCTTGTTCTTACGGCATTAATGTTTGGCTAATATTAATGTATATCTAAAAAATCTGGTTTGCGCTTGAAAGAGAAAGAAATTGGAAAGTTGTGAATTAATAGGATATGATCTCTTCTTGGTTTGATAAAATTGAGAATTGATTTACCTTCAGAATAAAAATATATCTGAAAGTCGTATTAGTCAATTAAGGAATCGGGTTCGTATGGCTAGAACATGAATTTCTTCTTATCACAGAAATGTAGGGGGAAGGTTCATGATTCTTAAGTTGTGTTAAATACGAGAGTTTTAATCCATAGGCAATAATTCTTGACTAGCAACCGAAGGAAAGATTAACCAATTTGTGTCAATAAATTGCTTCCCTGCATGTTCGTTCTAGCCTCAGCATGCTCATTACTATAGTTCAGACTCAATTTGTACATTTGTTTTGGATTAGTATAAATTAGGAAACAAACTCCCAAAATCTTCTTGAAACTTTTGTCTGCATTATTAGTGTTACAGTGTATTAACACTTGGTTCGCTTATTACCTTGGTCCAATCCCTGTGGGATCGATACTTGGCTACTCTAGCCATTTTACTACTTGTTCGACCACGTGCACTTGCGTGTAGGCATTCCAAACCACCGAACAAGTTTTTGGCACTGTTGCCGGGGACTGGCAATTGGTGAAATTGTTTTCTTAAGTGTTAGTTTACGATTTCTTATTAGTGATGAAAACTTGGTCTTAGCCTATCTTTTGCAGATATTGAATTCTGCTGAACACTGTCAAGAAACAAGGAGCTGGTGGATTCACACTTAGAGCCGGAAAGATAATTCCATCGTCAAAGGAGAGAAGCTCTAGAGAGAAAGCTACAGTTGCTCAGACAGAAAATCCTGGTGCAACAATAGAATCCACCTATTGTAAGGGCAGTGTTAGTGCCCGAGGAAATGGCAGCTAGGCCGGTTCGTGAAGTGGCAATCCCACATGCCAACAACGTTACATCTAGCATTGGCAAACCTGAGCCAGGAGGGAGGTTCGAGCTTAAACAGAATATGGTGCAATTGCTGCACACCAGCGGGCAATTCGCAGGTCTCCTTCACGAGGATCCACAACAACATCTCCAAAACTTTTTGGAGATAAGTGACAATTACATCCCCGCTGGAGTGTCATCCGATTATGTCAGGCTTACATTGTTCCCATTTTCACTTTTGGGAGAAGCAAAGAGGTGGCTGAAAGCTGAACCACCTAATTCCATCACTACTTGGGATGATCTTGCACGGAAATTTTTGATACGGTTCTTTCCATCCGGTAAAACAGCATGACTTAAAGTCAAATTCTAATTTTTCAACAAAGAGAGGGGGAGAATCTATATCAAGCTTGGGAACGATTCAAATCTATGTTGCGGGATTGTCCTCATCATCACCAATCAAATGATGTGCTGGTCCATACTTTCATAGAGGGTTTGGAACCCCACACAAAAATCTTGCTAGACTCAGCAGCTGGGGGACAAGCTTTAGAAAAAACTTATGAGGAGCTGTACACTTTGTTGAACCGTATTTCGCAGGGAAATCCAGAGTGGAATGCGGACTCTTCTAGAGGAGGAACAAGGAAAGCGGCAGGAGTCTTGGAAGTGGATGGTTTTACAACTATCGCTGCACAGATAGCTACGTTACAGAATCAACTCAATACCCACTTCAGCAATATGAGCATGAATCAGTCTCAAGCCCCAGTGAATGTAGTGCAGCAGATTTGGTGTGAAGTGTGCGGCAGTAATGAACATTCAGCTGAGTGTTGTGGTGCGAATCCTGATTCAATGAACTTTGTTGGTAATGTACAGAAAAATAATCACCAACAATATGGCAACAACTACAACTCTAATTGGAGGAGTCACCCGAATTTCTCTTAGGGTAGTAACAGCCATCAAGGGCAGAGTTCGAGTCAGGGAGCGCAGAGAAACCAAGGAGGGCAGCAGAACTATCAATCGCAATACAGAAGCAATAATGCACCTCCTCCACCACCATCACCCAGCATCGAGGAAATGTTCAAAACGATGATAGCTAACCAAGCTCAATTGCAGGCTGACTATGTGAAATTGGCAGCCGATGTAAAGAACAATCAGTTACCTACAAAGGCATTGGAGTACCAGTTTGGGCAACTAGTTGGAGCTCAGAACACCAGGCCGAGAGGAGGACTTTCGAGTGACACTGACCCCAACCCCAAGCAAGTGAATGCAGTGACCACAAGGAGTGCTTTACAACTCAAGGAGGTGGAACCAGAAAGACCACTGCAGCAGTCGGGAGTAGTGGAGAATGAGAGGGAACACAATGATGATAGGGGGAAGGAGAAGGAAGCTGAACCAAAAAGACCACCACCCCTGGAGAATGAGAGGGAACACAATGATGATAAGGGGAAGGAGAAGGAAGCTGAACCAAAAAGACCACCACCCCCGTTCCCTCAAAGATTAAAGAAACACAAGGAGAAAGCGTGTTTCAAAAAGTTCATAGAGGTGCTTAAATAGGTACACATTAATTTACCTCTTGTTGATGTTTTGCAGGGAGTGCCGAAGTACGCAAAATATATCAATGACATCGAGGCGAACAAAAGCAGGTTGACGGAGTACGCTACGGTGGCACTTACGGAGGAGTGCACTTCCCGAATACAAAATAGGTTGCCCACAAAGCTCAAAGACCCTGGGAGCTTTACAATTCAACTTACAATTGGGTAGAGTATTCGAGCTCGTGGATTATGTGATTTGGGAGCGAGCATTAACTTGATGCCGACATCGGTATTCAGGAAATTAGGGCTAGGCAGTCCTAGACCAACAACAGTGATCTTGCAACTAGCGGATCGTTCCTTGGCCAGACCAGATGGCATTGTGGAGGACGTGTTGGTGCAAGTGGGCTCCCTTATCTTCCCGGTAGACTTCGTTGTGCTAGATTTTGAGCCGGATGTGGAAGTCCCATTTATTTTGGGATGTCATTTCTTGGCGATCAGGAAAGCACTGATTGATGTAGCTGCAAGGCAGCTAACCATGCGGGCACACGACAAGGTAGAGGTATTTGATGTATTTAAGGCCATGAAGCTTCTGGCCATACATGAGGAGCTTTCAGCAATCAGTGTGCTTGAGCAAGCAGAAATTCATCAGATTGTTGAATCTCAAGACCCATTGGAAAGAGTGTTGATGAACACCGATCATTTCGGAGATAGAGATGCTTATGAAGTGGTGCAAATGCTTAATGAGCCACAAAGGCATCCCAGGAAGCAGGAATTTCAGTCTCTAACGAGGTCTCTGGAACCATTGCCGAAACCATCTATTGAGGAAGCACCAAATCTGGAATTGAAAGAATTGCCTCCCCATTTAAAATATGTCTTTTTGGTGGAAGATGATACTTTGCCAGTCATCATCTCCACAGAATTGACGGAGGCACAGGAAAAGGAAGCATTGGGTGTCCTAAGAAAAAGGAAGAAAGCAATGGGCTAGCAAATGTCAGATATTCAGGGTATCAATCCAGCTTTTTGCACACACAGAATTTTCATGGAGACAGGAGAAAATCCAACTGTTTAGCCTCATCGAAGGTTGAATCCAGCAATGAAGGATGTGGTTAGGAAAGAAATAATTAAGTGGCTTGATGCAGGTGTGGTCTATCCTATCTCAGACAGCGAATGGGTCAGCCCCATTCAGTGCGTTCCAAAGAAAGGAGGGATGGCCATGGTCACCAATGAAAAAAATGAGCTGATCCCTACACGAACCATCACAAGCTGGCGGATTTGCATGGACTATAGATAGCTTAATGAAGCCACAAGGAAAGATCACTATCCTATCCCTTTCATTGATCAGATATTGGACAGGTTGGTTGGACAAGAATATTATTGTTTCCTTGATGGGTACTCTGGCTATAACCAAATAGCCATAGCACGGGAGGATCAGGAGAAGACTACTTTCACATGTCCTTATGGGACATATGCTTTTAGGCGGATGCCATTTGGGTTATGCAATGCACCCGCCACATTCCATAGATGCATGATAGCTATCTTCCACGACATGATGGAGGATTTCATTGAGGTATTTATGGATGATTTTTCTGTTTTTGGTAATTCGTTTGCTACTTGTTTGCTTTTCTGTTTTTGGTAATTCGTTTGCTACTTGTTTGCAGAATCTTGACAGGGTGCTAGCTCGCTGCGAAGAATCCAACCTTGTACTCAACTGGGAGAAATTCCATTTCTTAGTCAAGGAGGGTATTGTCCTTGGCCATAAAGTGTCTTGCAAGGGGTTGGAGGTCGATCATTCTAAGATCAAAGTTATTGAGAAGCTACCACCACTTGTGTTGGTGAAGGGTGTTCGCAGTTTTCTCGGGCATGCAGGGTTCTACAGATGGTTCATCAAAAACTTCTCCAAAATTTCTACACCATTATGCAGATTGCTAGAAAAAGAGGTGAAGTTCGAGTTGGATGATGAGTGTTTCAAAGCATTCGAGGAGTTGAAGTAGAAATTGATAGAAGCACCTATCCTTATTTCTCCGGATTGGGAACAAACATTTGAACTGATGTGTGATGCAAGCGATGTGGCTATGGGAGCTGTATTGGGGCAGCGGAGAAATAGAATCTTTCATTCTATTCATTATGCCAGCAAAACACTAAACACTGCCCAAAGCAATTATACAGTCACAGAGAAGGAGATGCTAGCATTGGTGTTTGCGTTTGATAAATTCAGGTCCTATTTGGTGGGTTTGAGTGAAGTGGTGTATACCAATCATGCAGCGATTCGGTATCTATTTAACAAGAAGGATGCAAAGCCCAGGCTGATCAGATGGATTCTGTTGTTGCAAGAGTTTGACCTAGAAATTAAGGATAGAAAGGGGAGCGAAAATCAGGTGGCAGATCACCTATCGCGATTGGAAAGTTGGTCGCATGTGAAGGAAGGTGATAACATCAAAGAGGAGTTCCCGGATGAGCAGCTCTTGGCAATAGGGGAAGCTGAGGTTCCCTGGTATGCAGACATAGTGAACTTGCTAGTGAGTGGAGTCTATCCACCGGAGGCTATGGCTCAGTAGAGAAAAAAATTGAGGCATGATTGCCGGTATTTTATTTGGGATGAGCCATACTTGTTTAAACAGGGACCGGATAAGGTGATGAGAAGATGCATCCCGGAGAGCCAGATTGCAGAGGTTTTGAGGAGCTCACTCTTCATTATATGGAGGGCACCACGGAGGCGAGCAGACAACACACAAGGTTCTACAGTCAGGTTTCTTTTGGCCTACACTATTCAGAGACTCTATGGCATATGTAAAAATGTGCGATAGATGTCAATGGACAGGCACAATTGGTAGGAGGCAAGAGATGCCGCTGTAGAATGTACTGGAAGTGGAGACCTTTGATGTATGGGGCATAGATTTCATGGGCCCGTTCCCACCGTCATTTGGTAATCGTTACATCTTGGTGGTCGTTGATTATGTTTCAAAGTGGGTTGAAGCAATAGCTTGCTCCAGGAATGACAACAAGGTGGTAACAAAATTTGTGAAAAAACACATTCTCACCAGGTTCGGGACACCCCGATCCATTATCAGTGATAGAGGGGCTCATTTTGTCAATTCAAGTTTCAAGAAGCTACTAGCTAAGTATGGGGTATTCCACAAGGTGGCAATAGCATATCATCCCCAAACTAGTGGGCAAGTGGAGGTGTCGAATAGAGAGGTGAAGCAGATTCTCTAGAAAACAGTGAATGCACAACGTAGTGATTGGTCAAGAAAACTCGATGATGCGTTGTGGGCTTACAGAACTGCTTACAAGACACCGATTGGAACTTCTCCATACCGATTGGTCTATGGTAAAGCATGTCACCTGCCAGTGGAGCTAGAGCACCGAACTTTCTAGGCTGTGAGGAAATTGAATATGGACTTAGAACTAGTGGGCAAGAAGAGGTTGATGCAACTCAGCGAACTTGAGGAGTTTCGTTGGCATGCTTATGAGAGTGCCAAGTACTACAAAGAAAAAACAAAGAGGTGGCACGACAAGCATGTGGTGCATCGTATTTTCGAGCCGGGGCAGAAAATGTTGCTTTTCAATTCAAGATTGAAGTTGTTTCTAGGGAAGCTGCGGTCCAAATGGTCAGGGCCGTTTGAGGTAGTGAGAATGACCCCGCACGGGACAGTAGAGTTGTGGCAAGAAGATCGAAGTGCCACGTTCTTAGTTAATGGGCAGCGATGTAAGCATTACTGGGGTGAGGACGGTAGTTGAGAGAAGACGTCTTTCACCCTAGAGGATGACTAAGCTTCAATGATGTTGAGCCGCGACGGTAAACCAGGCGCTGCACGGGAGGCAACCCATGAAATTGTTGTAATAATTGAGTAGAATTAGTAGAAAAGAAAAAAATAGAAAAATAAAAATAAAAACAAATATTGTGTTTTATGTTGAAATCTATGAATTCTAACCAATTTCTTGTTGTGAGATGAATTTCAGGTTGCACGAAGGGAAAAAATGCAAAGGATCGCAAAGGAAAAATCGAGATGAGAAAAATAATAAAAAGTGGCAAAACAGTGAGCCTGCGCGATGGCTCCGTGTCACGGAGGAGGGCCTCCGCGTTGACCTCGCGACACGTTGAGGTGTAATTCTAAAATTTTTAAAATTCCAGAATACCTCCGCGTTGGCTCCGTGTCACGGAGGGGGTGCTCCGCATTACCCTCCGTGACACGTTAAGGCTTTAATTGCGACGGGTCACACCGGGTCGCCGGGTGACCCGCGCGAAAATCCCCCTTTTTAACCCCGATTTCCCTCATTTTTCCATCATTTCTCACCCCCTCCGCGACAAACACCCAAAAAATCCCCCTTCCCCAATGTGACACGGACCTAGGTACAAGTTTTCTTCAACTTTTCTTCGATTTCATCGAATTAAAGGTATGTTCTTTAACTTCATCTCAATTCTTGTCAAATTTTTCGATTTTGAGCATGTGAAGTGAGTAAAACTTGCCCTAATTGTAAATTGATCTTGAATTCATTTAAGTTATTGTTGATTGATGTTCGTAGTATCATTTTGATTGTATGAACTTGATAAATACATGCTTGATCGAATTTTGGTGAAATATGTAGCTAGGGTTAGAATTTGATTGCGAAGAAACTAAATGTGATTGAAAATGTGGAAATTATGGGTTGGGCATGTTGGGTAAGGTGAATTGTGTTGTGCTTGATGTGAATATGTTAAATAAATGATGGATTTTCGGGAGAATGAAATTTTTGAATTGCATAGAAATTGTTGAATTGCATAGAAATTGGTGAATTGCATAGGTTATGTTGAGAGAAGTTTTTGCTAAGTGCTATGTGATGAAATGATATAGATGGTGATATTTTGATTAGTTGTACGAAGTCTGAGTAGTACGTCGAATTTATTCCATCGAATCCTTTGAATGCACGAGGTATGTTGTTGTTTTTTTGTAAATTGGAAAGTGAGAATTGTCTTGTCGTAATGTTGTAATTGTGGCTAAAGACTAAGTGTGGGGTGGCCTAGATTAACCCAACCTTAGTCGAAGATAATTTTGATTTGAATAACATTGGGACTGTCTGTTTGATTTGACAGGAAAAATGGCAAGCAGGCAAGACAAAGGAAAGGGCACATCTACATCGGGCGCCGGAAGGAAGAGAATTAGACTGTGAACAGCAGTCCCAGCATCACCAGCGGTTCCGCACGGCCAACGCCGTCAATACGGAACCCGATGGGTGACACACAAAGGGAAGAAATGGTACACAAAGCATAAGGAAAACAAATACTTCCCCGAGGAGCACATTGCAAGGGAGCCGTTGGCACAGGAATTCCCCAGCATTGTACATCGGATTGACGCTGTCGTGCTAAACTTCATCTTTGAAGAGCCCAAGCAGTGCAATCTTCACTTGATTCGGGAGTTCTACGCCAACTGGAACCCGACACTCTGCAGTCACACCGTCAAGATAAGGGGGCAGGTAGTCACCTTTGAGCCCCATCACCTTAATGCCATTTTGGGGGCGCGGGACACAGACGCCCATGTACTCCGGCAGCTGAACATTACTCCACCATATGCGGATATCAGACGCACTCTGTGTGGAGCCCATTCTACAGCACGGTGGAGCAGGCATAAGGAGAGGGGCTACCATCAGACGCTGCCCTACTCTCAAATGAACAGGGAAGCCAGAATTTGGCTTAAGATCATGTGTTCCTGCCTGATACCGGGGGTGCACATGAAAGATGTCACCCAGGATCGTGTGTTCTTGGTCTACGCCCTGATGAAAGGGCTGGAGATTAACGTTGGGGCAGTGATTATCTCCGCCATGACGAGAGCCCGTTTGCATCAAGAGCACAGGTACGGGTTTGGTGGCTTGCTGACCACGTTCCTGAGGGGCATGGATATTGAGGAAGAGGCCCTGGACTACATCTCGCAGATGGAGAGGCGCGCCTTGGACGTCACCAAAACTAAGGCACCCGACACCACTCACGGGCCAGTCTCACATTAGCCGAGCGATATGCTCGGGATGATCAGTATATGGCCCGTATGTTCGGGATGCAGATGCTAGAGTTGCGCATAGGCGGGAGGCCAGCAACAGAAGATGAGCTGTGGCAGCTCGAGTTGGACTACCCCTTCGGCGAAAATGCTAGGACTCTATGCCGAGTGGGGCCAGCTTTTATGGAGCCCGTTGATGATGATGTCCCCACAGACGAGGAGACACGCCGCGATGACTCAGATGTTGAGTCAGATGAGGATAGCGGGGGTGATTCGGATATGGGGGACGAGGCAACCGCACCTGATGAAGAAGTGGAATAGTTCGATTGATCAGGGAGTTTCACCGCCTACTCTAGTGCTATGCTGAATTTCGTGAACACTGGGGACAGTGTTCAATTTAAGTGTGGGGTGGGAGTAGTTAGGTGTTGGTTGTTTTGTTGATGTTTAGGTTTTGTTGTGATGCCTGAAAAAATTGTGACCCTGTGATTTTGGTGTTTATGTTTTGTATTGTAATTCGATGTTGTAATTAATGTGAATATGTTGTGTGTTGTATGGAGTTGTTGTTAGCTGGTTGTGTAAATATTTTTTTTTTATCGAAATTATCGATATTTTTAAAAATTTTCGTTGAAATATTTTTATGATTGGGTTTCTCGGCATTTGTTTTCGGTGTTTTTACCAAGAATAGTCCCATTGAACCGAAGTCGTACATAGTGACCGTTCCCTATGATGGATGGATGACGACCGTCTTAAGGGAAATGTGGTCGACAGGAGTAGATTCTTTATTCTTTTTAATTTTTTTTATTTTGTTTGTTTGTATCCCAAACGTGTCATTACTTTATGGTTCAAAATTCTTGTTGCGTGTTGTACATGATATTTAGAATGCAAAATTGTTTAGTATGAAAGCATGCAACTTTGTAAACATGTTGAGATACATAGACCATAAAGTTCAATTCGGTGTGATTGAGGCTTAATGTTTGAATTCTTGTAATTAGCTAATTGAAGAGTCTGTGAATATGTCTTGAGTTGAGCATGTGCAATGAGTGTGTGGTGAGGTTTCGATTCTTCCATGCTATTGTGAAGTGTCTAGAACTTTCCTGGTTTGTGTACGAAACGAAAAGAAGGATGTGTATTGTAGGAAAGGATGTAGGCATTTCTTTGATTTAACCGAAAGTTTTTTTTCATTATCGTACCTAACTTGAATGTACATCCTAGTTATCCCATTGAGCCTTTAGCCTATTTTTTTCTTTTGTCGAAAAGGTACAAACCGAGCTTAACCCCTTCTTTTCATTATCCGTAAATTTGATCCAAAACTCTTAAGTGCTCAAGAAAAATAATTTTTCCACAGTGTCAAGGAGTGAAAAGTGTGAAAAAGAAAGGAAAAGCGGAAGTGGTGAAAGTAAAGAAAAGGTCAAAGGTGCACTTGCCGAATTTAATGAAATGAAGATGTATAACTAATCTTTGTTATTAAGTCGAGTGTGCTTAAAGATATGGGAACAAAAATAAAGAAAGGCTTCAAGAAAGGGGAGGATGAAGGAAGAAAAAATGCCCACAATGTGGTGAGATGTATTGAAAAGCGCTTAAGGGTGCTAGTTGCTATTATTGGTTAGCCCAGTATGTACTAGTTCCTTAGCTTACATTACAACCCGTTAAGTCCTACGTGATCTTACATCACTCGTCCTTATATTAGTGGAGTAATACACTAGAGGCAAGCTTATGGTTCATGACATGATGCATGTGAATTCTTTGGGAGAGAGAGCAAAATCGTGTTCATATGCCCCTGCATATAATGTTTTTGAGATCATAGGATTGAAAAGGGGAATTTTCTTGTGTTGTGAGGGCACATGTTTGACGAGAGATTTAATTTCGTGTCGAATGTCTTGATAAGCTGATTTGCATGAGTTTGCCGATATCGAGAGTGGACTCTTGAGTCTAGGAGGTCTTAATGTGTTGAATGTCATTGTATTGATGGGACTATGCATGTTTTCTTGATGATTTTCTATGTAAATAATCGGTATAATCGTAGCTTGAATTGTCGAGCCAAAGTAGCTATGATTAGGTGTCAATTGCATGCGATGTGAGATTTTTGTTCGAGAACAAGGCTTTAAGTGTGGGGTAAGTGATCTTGGGCAGAATTATATGCCCAAGTGAAACTCAAATTCTTCATTTCGTCTTGTTTATCCATTGATATTTGTATATTTTCATGTGATTTATAGTTAAAAGGTGAATTTATACTAACCAACATGATTAGTGTTTCTTTGTAGGAAAAATGTAATTTTAGGAAGCTAAGATGCATGTTGGGAGAAATCGGGAATGGACTCGAAAGCGAGCAATGGAAAAGGCCAAGGAGATGTAGCAAATTAAGGGGCTCCGCGATGGAGCCGTGTCACGCTGCCATCGCGGAGGCATTCTTCCCTGGATTATAAAAATAGGCCAAGTTCCAGTGAAGGTGCACGTTGGTTCCATGGCACGTTGGCTAAGCCACGCGTTGCACGCCGTGGCACATTGGGCGTAATTAACTGGACGACCGGATTCCAGTAAGGGTCCGCGTTTGTGGCGTGTCACGGAGGCAGTGCTCCGCGATGCACTCATTGACACGTTGCTTGTTATTCCAGGAAAAATTTCCACTAGTATAAATAGCACACTTAGGTTTATTTATATTTATTCTGAATTGTTTGAGTAAGAACGTGGGTTACAGGCAGTTGAGGGGACAAAATTCTTAGGGTTCTTCTCTACCTCTTTCTTCCTTATTTCAATCATTTGTATGATTTACACTCATTTAACGATGTTTAATCCACAAATGAGTGGCTATATTCACTTCTTGCTGAGGTTAAGAACATTTGTAGTGGAATATAATTATTGATCATTTTGGTTTTTCATCTTTTCTTCTATGGTTGTTCTATTAATTCTTGTTCTTACTGCATTAATGTTTGGCCAATATTAATGTATATCTAAAAAATTCGGTTTGCGCTCGAAAGATAAAGAAAATGGAAAGTTGTGAATTAATAGGATATGATCTCTTCTTGGTTTGGGAAAATTGAGAATTGATTTACCTTCAGAATAGAAATATATCTGAAAGTCGTATTAGTCAATTAAGGAATCGGGTTCGTATGGCTAGAACATGAATTTCTTCTTACCACAGAAATGTAGGGGGAAGGTTCATGATTCTTAAGTTGGGTTAAATACGAGAGTTTTAATCCATAGGCAATAATTCTTGACTAGCAACCGAAGGAAAGATTAACCAATTTGTGTCAATAAATTGCTTCCCTGCATGTTCGTTTTAGCCTCAGCATGCTCATTACTATAGTTCAGACTCAATTTTTACATTTGTTTTAGATTAGTATAAATTAGGAAACAAACTCCCAAAATCTTCTTGAAACTATTGTCTGCATTATTAGAGTTAGAGTGTATTAACACTTGGTTCGATTATTACCTTGGTCCATTCCCTGTGGGATCGATACTTGGCTACTCTAGCCATTTTACTACTTGTTCGACCACGGCATTCCAAACCACCGAACAGCAGGCGATGATCCATCGACTACCTGACAGGCCATTGGTCCCACTGTCACACCTGCACTAGATCTGCAATTTCAGTTCTTTTTCTCTCGAGGAGCCATTTCAAGACTCGAGATGTTACAATATCTCTCCCTTGGGAACATTCGTCCTCTATTGTTGACCTAAGCATACTAGAGGTCTAGGGAAGAAACTGCAATCTCAAAATTGAATAAAACCATAGCTAAAAACTGACGGAGTGACTGACTCCAGACTGAAATACATGACTAAACTAAATTCATGAAACATACATGCATGCTATGACATGAAAGAAACTTAAAGACAGGAACTTGACAAAGAACGAAATAAAGTACTAAGGAGAAACTGATACCTCATGCTGGAATTAAGCTAGAAGGAAAACAACGAGGGTACTCAGCCATTATATTTGCTTCAACTTCCCACGCAGATCTGATTTCTCCATAAAGCCTTCACTGAAGCTACTTCCTTGTTCCTCAACTTCCGAACCTGACAATCAAGGATCTCAATTGTAACCTCTTCATAGGTAGACTATCCATCACCCCAATGTTTTCTACCAGAACAACTAAAGTTGGGTCACCAATGCTTTTCTTCAATAGGGACACATGAAAAACCGGATGCATTGAAGCTAAATCTGCTGGTAGCTCCAACTCATATTCCACCTTTCCAACTTGCCTCAAAAACCTATAAGGACTAAAATATGGGGGACTAATCTTCCCTTTCTTAACAAACCTCATAACTCCCTTATTGGGGGACACCTTCAGAAACACCCAATCATCGACTTCAAATTCAAGCTCTCTTCTTCTAACTTCCGCATAAGATTTCTGACGACTTTGAATTTTCAACCTTCCCCTAATAAGTTGAATATTCTACATGGACTCATGAACTGAATTTGGTCCTATCAATATATCCTCACCTAACTCGAACCATCCAATAGGTTGTCTACACCTCCTCCCGTAAAGAGCCTCAAATGGAGCCATCTAAATGTTGGAGCGGTAGCTGTTTTTGTAGGAAAACTCAATGAGAGGCAAGTGATCATCCCAACTACCCTTGAAATCAGTCACACACACTCTCAACATGTCCTCAAGAGTCTTGATAGTCCACTTGGCCTGACCATTTTTCTGCGGGTGAATAGTTAAACTAAGCTTCACTAGAGTACCAAGTCCCTTCTGAGATGATTTCCAAAACTGAGAAGTAAATTGAGTACCCCTATCTAAGATTATGGAAAAAGGATTTCCATGCAACCGAACCAACTCCCAAATGTAATGTATGAAGTCCATATTGATCTCTTGCCACTTCTAAGTAAGAATGCTGATGTCCTGAAGCATACTTCCAGGTCTCTGATGTTCAACCTTCACTGTTGGCAATTCAGACACTTAGCCGCAAATTCTGCTATGTCCTTTTTCATGCCATTCCAGCAATAGACTTCACATAGGCCATAGTACATCTAGGTATTACCTAGATGTAGAGTAATGAAAGACATGAGCCTTGCTCAACATCCATTTTCTCAAGTCATCTACAGCCGAAACGCATAATTGGCCCTAATATCGGAGTACATTATCTCCCCATTGGGAGAACACCTCTACATTCTATTTTTGAACTGCTTTCTTCAACTTCAATAGGATAGGATCCTCATCTTGCCTTGGCTTAACTTCTGTCACCAATGAAGATTTTGACCCATTCTGAGCAATAACACCACCGTCCGATGAACCTATAAGGAGAACTCCTAAATGAGCTAGCCTATGAAAATCTTTCACCAACTATTTTCTCCCATTCTCAACATGGGACACACTCTCCATGGACAGCCTACTAAGAGAATCCTCCACTACATTGGCCTTGCCCGAATGATAAAGGACGCTCATTTCATAGTTCGAAGCTCTAGCCATCTCCTTTGTCACAAATTCAAGTCCTTATGAGTAAATACATATTGTAGGCTCTTGTGATCCGTGAACACATCCACATGCACCCCATATAAATAATTCCTCCAAATCTTCAAGGCAAACACCATTGCTGCCAACTCTAGGTCATGCATCAGGTAATTCCTCTCATGAGTCTTAAGTTGTCCCGAGGCATATGTAATGACCTTGCCATGTTGCATCAACAAATAACCAAGACCAATCCTAGAGGCATCATAATATACAAAGAAACCATATGTGTCTTCCGATAGGGTCAATATTGGGGCTGAAGTGAGTCGAGTCTTTAACTCCTGAAAATACTTCTCACACTCATCAGACCACTGAAATTTAACTTTCTTCTAGGTCAACTTAGCCAGCAATGCTGCAATGGATGAAAATCCTTCCACAAACCTTCGGTAATTGCTAGCTAAACATAATAAGCTTCTAATATTAGTGGGACTAACTAGTCTAGGCCAATTCTTCACCGCTTCTATATTTTGAGAGTCTACCTGCACACCCTCACCAAAGACCACATGACCCAAGAAATCTATCGAGTTCAACTAAAACTCACACTTGCTGAATTTAACAAACAACTGATGATCCTTGAGTGTCTGCAACACAATCCTCAAATGAGCGACATGCTCCTCCTCACTCCGAGAGTATATAAGAATGTCATCTATGAAGACAATCATGAACATATCCAAATACAGCTTGAACATCCTATTTATCAAGTCCATAAAAAGTTGTAGGCACATTTGTTAGTCCAAAAGACATAACCTAGAAGTCTTAGTGATACAGAGTCTTAAAGACTGTCTTTGGAATATCACTCTTCCTAATTGTGAGCTAATGATAGTCGGATTTAAGGTCTATCTTTGAAAAGCACTTAACACCTTGATGCTGGTCAAATAGGTCATTAATCCTAGGGAGAGGATACTTATTCTTGATTGTGACCTTGTTTAACTGTCGATAATCAATGCAAATCCTAACGGAACCATCCTTCTTTCGAACAAAGAGAACTAAGGCACCCCATGGGGACTTACTAGGCCTGATGAAACCCTTATCTAAGAGATCCTTCAAATGTTCTTTCAACTTTAGCTCGGCTGGAGCCATTTTTTAAGGAGGAACGGATATGAACTGCGTATCAAGGAGAAGGTCAATACCAAAGTCAATCTCTCGCTTGGGAGGAACTCTTAGTAGATCATCAGGAAACACCTCCAGATACTCGCATACTACAGGAACTGACTGAAGAGTCGGGGTCAAGGACGTAGCATCCTTGACTTGAACTAAATGGTATACCCAACCCTTGGAGATCATCTTTCTGGCCTTAAGATAGGAAACAAAGCGACCTACAGGCACAACTGAATAGTAATATCATTTTGCTTCAAAATGATGAACTCAGCTGGCTTTGCTTCCTCAACTCTTGAGGGAAGAATCTGTCCAAAAAAGAGGCAACGAACATGTCCCAACCAACGGGGATTGCACCAACTCCCCTGCTCTCCTTCCATTGTCGGAACCATATATGAGAAACCCTCTTGAGCTGATAGGAGGCCAAGTCTACACTATCATTTCCTAAAACACCAATCACCTGGGTAATCATTTGATCTCCTCAATAAACTCCTATAGGTCCTCATCCACTTTCAACCCATGAAACTCAAGCAGGTTCATCCTAATAAATTCTCACACCCTAACCGTCATCGTATTCCCATTTTGGTTCACATGAGCCATGGCATACGGGTTGACCTAAGCTGTCATGGCCTGTGCTAGCATTTGAAATACAGCCCTGAACTCTACTTGAGTAACCTACTCCGGCAAGGGATCAGTTGGTACTGGTGGGGCTAGCGGACACCCATCTCCATTTTCCATTACAATGACCATTTTCATTGTCATTTCTTCTTCTATTGACTCGAAGGGGAGGCATATTTTTCTGTAAACGTGTATGGCATGACCTAGAGGAATAGAGAGATGTACTTCATCGCACGATATAGATCATGAAAGAAGGAAAATTTTCCTAAAATGTCTCATAGCCTCTTCCCACAAGTGTGGTGCACTTCACACACATGGAAAAACTATACTTAATGTGGCCTTTAGACACCCTAGGACACACCTAAATCTTTGCTATAATACCAAGTTTGTCACGACTTGAGCTGGGACCCCAGACTGAGATACAGGGCCTAGAGCCACGAATGGATCTGGGCTAACCCATGGCACATACATAGCATGAACAACAACATTACTAAGAAAAAATAGCATATGAACATAACATAAGCAGAAGTCTACGTAATATAACTATAAAAATGTAAACATGAGCCAACATTGTTAAACCATTTATACATAGCGGTCTGAAAAGCCTTTAAACATCTTATGAGTTGATGGGACAACACCGCCAACTAGCTCGCTAAGTCTTAAACTTAAAGACACGAACAAAAGAGATATAACCAAAACTGACATCCTCAGATCATGAGGACTCGCCAAAACTGGGATAGAGATGGACTGAACGGGAGCGAGCTAATGACGAGACTGAGATTGGTCACCCCAACGTATATCATAAAATAATATAACAAAGAGTATGTCGTCAGTACTTTGAATGTACTGAATATATAGATAAATTAAAATATGCTAGTAAAATAATAGTTCAAAATCATGAATATAAAACAACATAGAACATGAGAGTAAGAAAAACATGCTAAATGTCATATTTCTGAAGTAATCATAAGTCATGAGATATTCATCATAAGCTAAACATAATGACCCAATGTCTAGAAATAGTAAGATATAGTATGCCATACTTAAAATCATACATGAAAACGCATAAACTGATCAATGGGTCAAATATGCTATAAAACATAATAGCTTAGGACATGAACATGAGTAACTGAAAACATGAGGAATAATGGAAGACTTGTCATAACTAACAACCATCACGTATGAGCGCATGATGATCCCACATCTTTCCTGCATGGAGGAGAGCCATTTTAAGCCTTTCAAAGGCAAAGGACGAATAAGGTGTGATATCACGGTATGCCCTCGGGTGGGGGAAACACTCTCTTGAGAGGTCCCAAATATAAATATATACCTACGGTGGAGCGTAGGTCTGAGACCGGGGTCCTCAAAATCCCTGGCCTAGTCGGGACTAGACATTACTCCCAAAACGTGTATATAGCTCATAATTATATTTTCAAACTATAGAATAAATATGTTTCTTAGAATTCTTGACTCCAAACATTTATGTAAAAATTGATCTTGTAAGCCTTAACTAAAATCATGATAAAACATACTTGACTTTACATGGGCTTGCCCAAATCATGAAATCATACATACTTCAAACAAGCTTCATGATTCGAAATCATGGAATGATAAGTCAAGAATTCACAAACATTCATGCATACTTTGATAATTCATCATACTTGAAATCATGGGCTCATAAGCTCGAAATTCATAAATCATGCATAATAGGGCATAATTATCATAAGCTTAAAATCATCATTTCATGAGGACTTTGAGAGTAAAATCCACCCTAATAGGTATATCTTATCAATTCAAATATAAGAGAATTGAAACCATAGAGATAGCATGGATAATTGCATGGAATTGAGTTAAACCCTAAAATTTCAACATAACATGAGTCGAGACTTGAAATCATACATTAGGGATGAAATTGGGCATGAGAGTGGAAGAAATTTCCCCATTCGTAATCCTACATACCTAGTATTGATGAACTTACAACCAAATTTGAAGACCCAAGGAAGATTTGGAAGGAATTTGATGAAGGACTCTAGCCTTCATCTTGAGAGAGGATCTTTAATCTACTATTGTTTTGAAAGAATGATGGATTAGTATAGGTTAAAACTCTTAATAAACTCATTAAAAATCCCAAAATGAAATCACTTAGGGTTAGAAGCTTAGGAAGTTATAAAAATTATCCTTGGAAAATCGAGCTAAATTTGAATAACTAAGCATCCCAACGGTGGCTGTGATGGCCCGTCACTCGCCCGATGGTTCGTTGCCCTCACCATCAACCCATATATAGAGGAGGGTCCTAACTAGCCCTTAACGGTGGTAGAGGTGATAGGCCATCAGGCCATCACTCCCTTGATGGTCCGTCAGGTCGTCCGTCCCTTAGGGGACACCAAGGCCTGGTCACGACAGGGTAAGGTGATGGTGCGTCTTGAGACTGGTTGCCGTCAACCTTGTTGTTAGAGTTGTGATGCCATAGGAAATGGTCTATCTACCATCTAATAGGCCATCGATCCTACCTTAACACCTACACCAGATCTGCAATCTCAATTCTTTTTCCTTCAAGGAGCCATTTTGATACTCGAGGTGTTACAAAAGCACTAGGGCAAGTGAAACCCTTATCTAGAAGATCTTGTATCTGATCTTTTAATTCTTTTAACTATAGTGGAGCCATTCTACATGGAAGAATATTGATAGGCTGAGTGTTAGGAACAATACCGATTTCAAAATATATTTTCCTATCTAGAGAAACTCTGGGGAGATCATTTGTAAAGACGTTTGGAAACTTATTGACAACCAAAACTAACTGGAGGGATGGTGTCTCAATATTAGATTCTTTCACTCTCACTTAATAATAGACACATCCCTTAGAGATTAACTTTTCGGCATGAATTCCATAGCCGTTGCCGTACGTGTTGACGTGTGTGTTGGCTGTTTTGTGATGGCTTATGTTTTTGCTATTATTGAACTCTTGTTTTTCTGTTTATATGGTGATAATGGTGTGTGAGACGTGTTCTTGTAGCAAGTTGTGGGATGTTTGAGTGAATAAGATTAGGTGATTATATTAACTAGTGAATGAGGGTTTAGAGTGGTTAAGGTCGATGCTTGCAACAATCTATTGTTATATTTGATTCAGCGATTGTGTCGGCCGTGTCAATGGCACGTGACGACCGTAGTGACACTTTGGCTGGTTTGGACGTGTCCCTTGATGTTAGTGGTGAGTACAGTGGCTTGTGGGCTGTTTGATCATGTATTATTATTGTTGTAGATTGTGTGTGTGCTATGTTTGAGGCCTTGTGGCTTGTGGATACCCGACGCACGAGGGTGTTTTCGACTGAGGGGTTGAGCCCAAGGAGTGATATGACCTACGGGGTTGAGGATGATGTCCTCTGTAGTGTTGAGTTGAGAAATGATTCGAGAGTGTTCCGACATGTCTAAGCCTTTATGGGATCGCGATTTGGTTCTCCCAGATGGATTGAGCTCCTCTAACTGTGCGCAGCCGAGAGAGAGTCCGGCAGTGCTTGATTGATGATGTTCACTGACTAGTGTTTACTTTTTATATGTTTAGAATTATATTGTAATTGCTATTCATGTTATACATTATATGATAGAAGTGGATGCTAGATGTTTGCTGGTGTTAGCTGGAGGCAGTAGAGAGGTGTAGAGGCGATGACAGGTGAGCTATGTTGGCTAGGTGCCGCTGTGTTATTGTTTACTTTTAGACTTGCTAGGATTACGGGGGCCAGGTAGGTTTTGTCTTTATGTTTGTTTGTACTTTCCAGGCTTATGGGGGCTAGGTAGATTTTATGTGTTTACTTATGTTGAGTCTCCTTCTGTGATATTTAGTATATTTGTTGATCTCTAATCTGTCTTTCAGTTGTTTCTTCCTTTCATACGGTATTAAATGAAATGACCCTTCGGCATGATGGAACTACCTTCTAATCTAAGATTGGCTCTTCTGAAATTCAAAACTCTACTACTCAGTCCTACAACTTACTATGGCATAATAGGAATATAACCAATCCATGCTTAGAATGACATCAAAATCCACCATGTCTAACTCTACTAGGTCAGTTGTGGTATCTTTATGATAGACTAAAACTATACGATCTCTGTAGATTCTCTTAGCTAAGACTGAGTCACCGACCAAAGTAGAGACACTGAAAGGCTCTAAGAGTTATTCCCGAGAAATCCTAAACTCAACTGTTACATAAAGAGTTAAAAAAATATAAAGTATCACCTGGATCAAGTAAAGCATACAGATCAATGGAGAAAACCTTTAACATACTAGTGATGACATCTGGGGAGTTCTCCTAATCGTAGCGAGTAGCCATAATATACAAATAGTTCTAACCTGTACCTATCCCTGAAGTAATGCCCTTTTGGACTACTCTGCCTATTGAGGGAGTAAATTGAGCTTTGTTACCCCGATTACCCTATAAGGAGGGACAATCTCTCAAATAGTGGTCTTGTTGGCCACATTCATAGCATCATCTCTACCCGAACGACACTCAACCAAGTGGGCCTTGGCAAACTTGCTACATGATAGGTGTCTAGGGGTTCCTTGAACTGCATTACTCTATATCTGGGACCACTGATCATTCTTGTTACTTAGGGATAGAGCAATTAGCAGCTAACTGTGTAGGTCCTAAGGACCTCTTTTTGAAGAAGGACCTATTTCCATTTCCGTTCCTCTACTATGTGGTCTCATTTCCTAATAATTTAGCTCTCTCACTTTGGTGCTCCTCTCTGTCCTTCTTCTCATCTTCCTCTAACTGCTAGGCATAAACCATTAGTCTAGAAATATCTATATCACTAATCAATAGAGAACTCTTGCACTCCTTCTTCACGTACTTGCCTAACCCGAACATGAACTTCCTCATTCTGGCCCTCATATCCGGTACTATGTTTGAAGGATATCTAGATAGCTGGATGAACTTAAGGCTATACTCTTTCACTTTCATAGTACCCTGCCTAAAGTTCAAAAACTCCTCTACCTTTGCCTCTCTCAACTCCAGGGGGAAGAAGTGTTTCAAAAAAGCCTCCTCAAAGTTATCCCAAGTGGTCGAAGCTGCATTCTCACCTCTTCCTTGCTCCCACTGGTCATACCATACATTAGCCACATCCTTGAGCTGATAAGAAGCAAACCCAATTCCCTCTGTCTTTGTGGCATGCATTTAACACCCCAAATGTCTCTAAGATCAGACCACCCTAGACTTGAAGCAAGAAATCAGAAAGAAAGTGAATTTTTTGCCCAAAATGAGTCATGGTATGACTCATTGGATGATACCACGAGTCGTCGTCAGATTTGTGGCAGGTAGTCGGTGGAATTTTTCAAAACCCAAAAGTAACGACTCATGTGACAAGTCGTGATGGCAAAAAACAACTCATTATGTCCCTCGTCAAAGGATAGTAGTTCAAAAATTAGTGAAGTCTTCCCTAGAAATCATAAGTCAAGTGATGACACGTGGTGATGTATAATGGATCGTACTGACAAGTCGTTGGATTAAGTTCAGAGAAGATGCAAGACTTGTCCAGCGACCACGAGTCATAGGATGAATCATGGTATCCAATAACGGATCATTATGACAACCCATGATGAGAGGATCTGAGAAGTGAAAATAGGGTCTAGATGTGATGACTAGCACCATGAGTCTTGGTGACAACCAATGACTCAGGGTGTGAGTCGTGATGATTGGACGGGCAGATTTTAAGTGCAAAGTTCCATGGGTATTTTCATAACTTTCTATATTTTTAACTCCTAAACCAAGTTGTTTTGGGTTTCCTAAGGGGAATATTTAAGGGTTTTACTTATCCTAAACACTCATTCCTCTCAAAATACCGTAGATTGAAAATTAAACTCTCAAGGATCCTCAAGGAAGCTAGGGTTCCTCTTCTCAGATTCTCATGGGTCTCGAGATAAGTCAAGACATTAGTAAACCAAGGTATGAGGGATCATGAATGGGGGTTTTCTTCCACCCTCATTCCCAATCTCAAGCTTAATTTTATGAATTAATTCTTCTATGTCTCCAATTATGGTTTATATGAATTCTAAGGTTAGACCCTTTTTATGAAAAAGCTCTATGTTCTCTTATGGAATTGATCCTCTCATGATTCTAATTATATTTTATGATTATGATTACATGGATCTATGAAAAACTCTAAAGATTCTCTATTCTCAAGTTAACATAATTTACTCAATTATGTATGAATTTCGTGAATATCAAGCTTATGTATCATGGCTATATTTTCAGTATTATTTTCATGGCTAGTTCACGTATGTCAATAAATTTATGAATTCATCATGTTTTTAAACTAGACCATGCAAAACTCCATGTTTCAAGTATGATTATGACCACTATGTATGTTTCGGGAATAGTATTTAATACTAAGTAGGCTGGGGTTCCGCGCACTCAGGTGTCAGAACTATGTGCCACCATAGGATAAGAGGTCCTTGTCAGTAAAGAATGTCTCCCTAATTGAGAGTGTATCCCTTACCTTATTGGGCTTATGAGTGATATCATGACTTCATAGTTCTTGCCCTTGGTATGATATGGACACCCTTCTAACCAGGGTACAGCCTAGCCTCCATAAGGCTCATTTCAAGTATGTCAATTATAAGAATCTCCCACTATTGTACATGTTCCATGTTTCTTCATATTCATGCTTTATGATACCAGGACTTATAGTATTTTTGTCCCGTTGATTAGTTTATGAGTTTTACTTATGATTTCAAACATGATAAGCTTTATGATACTATTTTGAAAACCTTGGGCTGTTATACTTCAAATTATGATGAAAAGCTCATGTTTTATGACTATCTCACGATCATGATTTTTAACATGTTGTCCCTACTTTCATGTTTTACTTATCTCCATACTCAATGCATTAAAAGTACTGATCGCATACTTTTTATGATATATCATCTTATAATATAGGTTTAGGTGTTTCATCCTAGCCCCACTGCTAAATTAGATCTTGTCCTAGATTCAGCTTAATTTTGGTGAGACCTCATCATTCGAGGATGGCAGTTTTGGATTATGTCTTTTTTTTAGGTTCAGAGTACAGGCTTAGTAGAGTTAGTTGGGGACCTATTCCTTCAGCTCGTCTTATGTTTACAGGCTTTTTAGACTATGATGTATAGATGTTCAGCATTTGACTTATTGTCCCAACTTTATGCTCTATGATATCTTAGACATATTTCGCTAGTTGTATACTTATGCTTATGTTATGCATATACCATAGATTAGCTTGGAGTCATTTGTGGTTCTAGGTCCCGTGTCGTATTTAGGGTCTATGCTTGGGCCGTGACAAACTTGGTATCAGAGCATCAGGCTTAGGTGTGTCCTAGGGTGTCTAAAAGTCGCGTTAAGTAGATTCTTTTTCATGGGTGTGAAGCGCACCACACTTATGAAGAAGAGGCTACGAGATATTTTAGGAAACTTCTCTTCTTTCATGTTATGTATTGTGCGATAAAGTCCAACTCTCTCTACTATTATAATTCATGCTATATATATATTTATAGAAAATGCCACCCGGAAAAGCCCACTAAAGAAGAAATGGTAATAGGAATCAACTAGCCCACCAACTCCAGTAGACCTTTTTAATAAGCAAGTGACTCATATAGAGTTTAGGGCTGCCTTCTAGATGTTGGCACAGGCCATAACTGCCCAAGTCAACCAATAGACAATTGCACCTATGAACCCAAATAGTAGTATTGCAGTGGCTAGGGTGTGAGACTTCACCAGGATGAACTCGGTGGAGTTTCATTATTCTAAGATGGACGAGAATCCATAGGAGTTCATTTTTTAGATCAGAAAGATCACTCAGATTATGGGCATCACTGGAGAGGAGAGTGCAGACTTGGCCTCCTATTAGTTGAAGAGAACAGCTCACATATGGTACAAGCAGTGGAAGGAAGGTCATAGGGCAGGTGTAGCTCCTATTGATTGGGAGGAGTTCGTGATAGCCTTCTTGGATAGATTCTTTCCTCGGGAGTAAGGGAAACAAAGGTTGCAACATTCATCAACCTGAATCAAAATAATATGAAGATTCAAGAGTATGCCTTGAAGTTCACCCAACTTTCCAAGTATGCCCTGGAGATGGTTGCCAGCCAAGGGCTCGCATGAGCAAGTTGGTATCAGGAGTCTCAGATTTGGTGTTCAAGAAGTGTCGGACTACTATGCTTATCACTGACATGGATATCTCTCGACTCAAGATTCATGCCCAGTAGATTGAGGAGGAAAAGTTGAAGGAGAAGGGGAGGGAGACCCAAAGGGCTAGGACAGGAAACTTTGAGTACTCTCAATAGAGGACAGGTGGTGTACATTGCTCACAGTCCATCAGAAGTCATCAACCCTAGCCCCACTATTGGCTAGCATTCCATCTAAAATTAGAGGTGAAAAGAGGGGTAGAGCACCAGTCTCTAAGACTCAGGGGAGTATGCCAGGAGGTCGCACATTCCCAGCTTGCAAGAAGTGTTAAAGGAAGAAACTAAAGCTTGGTGAGCCTTACAGGTTAACCTATCTGCATGAGGGCCTTGAACCCAAGGTTGTTCACCAATCGGAACCACCCTGGAGAGTTCTTGGTTGGTTCAGATGATTGTTTCAGGTGTGGTAATTGTTCGGATGATTTTTGGGTATAACTACATGCAAGTGCACGTGGTCGAACAAGTAGTAAAGTGGCTCAAGTAAGCCAAGTATCGATCCCACAAGGACTGGGATAGGGTAACAATCTACTCAAGTGTCAATAAACTTTAACTCTAAAAATGCAAACAACAGTGTGCAGAAGAGTTTGATATTTTGTTTCCTAATTTTATACTAAGTCTAAAACGAATATATAAATTGAGTCTGAACTATAAGTATGAGCATGCTGAGGTTAAATGAACATGTAGAGAAATAAATTATCAATATAGTTTGGTAAATCTTTCCTCCGGTTTCTAGTCAAGAATTATTGCCTATGGATTAAAACTCTCGTATTTAACCCAACTTAAGAATCATGAACCTTCCACCTACATTTCTGTGATGAAACGAAATTCGTGTTCTAGCCATACAAAATCGATTCTTTAATTGACTAATACGACTTTCAGGTATATTTCTATCCTGAAGGTAAATCAATTCTCAATTTTCCCAAACTAAGAAAAGATCATATCCTATCAATTCACAACTTTCCAATTTCTTGCTCTCTCGAGTGAAACCGGATATTTTAGATGTACATTAATGTTGGCCACACATTAATGCAGTAAGAACAAGAATCAATTGAACAACCATGGAAGAAAAGATGAAAACCAATTTATCAATAATCACATTTCAATACAATTGTTCTTAACCTCAGCAAGAAGGGGATTTAGCCACTCATTTGTGGATTAAACATCGTTAAATGAGTGTTAATCATACAAGCAATTGAAATAAAGAAGAAGGAGATAGAGAAAAACCCTGAGATTTTCGTCCCCTCAACTGCCTGTAACCCACGTTATTGCTCCACCAGTCAGCCATCTTAAAAATGAACCTAAGTGTTCTATTTATACTAGTGGGAATTTGTCCCGGAATAACAAGCAACGTGTCACGGAGTGCATCGCGGAGCACTGCCTCAGTTACACGCCACTGACGCGGACCCTTACTGGAATTTTGTCATCCGGGTATTAAGGCCCAACATGGCACGGCGTGCAACGCGGGGCTAGGACAACGTGCCACGGCCCCAACGCACACCTCCACTGGAAATAAGCATAATTTCACCATCCAGGCAGAATGCATCCACGATGGCAGCGTGACACGGCTCCATTGCGGAGCCCCTTTAATTCGTGCCTTCAAGTGCTTTTTCCCTTGCTAGCGTCCGAGTCCAATACCGATCTCTCCCAACATGAATCTTCGCTCCATAACTTTATATTTTTTTCTGCAAAACAACGCTAATCATGTTGGTTAGTATAAATTCACATTTAATTACAAATCACATGAGAATGTATAAACATCGATAGATAAACAAGGCAAAATGACACATTTGAGTATCACTTGTGCCCAAGATCAGTAAGCTCGATCACAGACTCAGAGATTATCCTTCAGTTAGTCAGGGTGATGGTAGAGGTTGTGCCTCGGCCACCTCTTCAGTAGCTCTAGCAGCTTGCCCATCCTAGCAGGGTGCTTCATCTAGTGCAGGTGGCGGACAGTACCAAAATAATTTCTATGCACTTTCATCACGCCAGGAGTAGAAGAGCTCACTGGATGTGGTCACGGGTATGTTATGAGTTTTTCACCTTGATGTTTATACATTGCTAGATCCATGGACCACATTATCCTTTGTGACTCCCTATGAAACTATCATCTTCAGTGTCAGTCTTGAAATCCTCTCAGAACCCTCCAGTCTCTACGCCTATCAATGAGTTAATTTTTGCACAGAGGGTATACAAAAACTACCCAATCCTCCAAGAAGTCACCTCAGGTGATCTAGTAGAGTTAGACATAACTAACTTTTATTTGATTTTCAACATGGATTGGTTGTATTCTTGTTATGCTTCAGTCAATTGTAGAACCGAACTGTAGAATTTCAATTTTTGAGTGAACCATATCTAGAGTGGAAAGGTAATTTTGTAGTGCCTGTAGTTCATTCTGTCTCCTATCTTAAGTCCAGAAACAAGGGTTGTGTATATCATTTAGTTTGGATTAAGGATTCTAAGTTTGAAACCCCAACTCTTCAGTCAGTCTAGTTGGTTGTAACTATTCAGAGGTATCCCAAATGATCTACGAGAGGTCCTTCCCAAGAAGGAGATGGAATATGGTTCTCTCATGATGTGTATTTACTATTGCCAATTGAACAAGGTCACAATTAAGAATAAGTATCCCATTCCTAGAATTGCTAACCTATTCGACTTGCTTCAGGGTTCTAGTTGCTTCTCAAAAATAGACCTCAAATCAAGTTATCATTAGCTCAGTGTTAGAGAGTGTGACAATCTGATGACAGCCTTCAGGACTTGGTATGGAACTATGAATCTATGGTTATGTCCTTTGGACTAACAAATGCTCCTGCAACTTTTATGGATATGATGAGCAGGGTGTTCAAGCAGTATTTAGATATATTCGTCATTGTATTCATCAATGATATCCTTATGTACTCTCGGAGTGAGGAGAAGCATGTTGCTTATTTGAGAATTGTGATACAAACTCTTAAGGACAGTTAGTTGTTTGCTAAGTTCAGCAAGTGTGAGCTTTGACTGAAGTCAGTTGCATTTTTGGGTCATGTGGTATCTAATGAGGATGTGTAGGTAGACTCTCAAAATATTAAAGCAGTGAAGAACTAGCCTTGACATGTCAATCCCACCGATATTAAAAGCTTTTTAGGATTGGTTGCTGCAGGGGTTTGTAGAGTGAATTTCATCCATTGCCTCACCGTTGACCAGGCTGACCTAGAAAAAGGTCAAGTTTCAGTGGTTCGATGCGTGTGAGAAGAGCTTTCAGGAGTTAAGAGATTTAACTCATTTCAACTCCAATTTTAACCCCAATAGAAGGAACTGATGGCTTTGTAGTGTATTGTGATACCTCTAGAGTTGGCCTTGGGTGTGTGTTGATGCAGCATGGTAAGGTCATCACTTATGCTTTGAGACAGCTTAAGACTCATGCAAAGAATTACTCGACACGTGACCTTGAGTTAGCAGCAGTGGTGTTCATCTTGAAGATTTGGTGACACTACTTGTATGGGGTGCATATTGATGTGCTCATAGACCATAAGAGCCTTCAGTATGTGTTTAGTTAGAACGGCCTAAACTTGAGACAAGAAGATGGCTTGAGCTTCTCAAAGGCTATGACATAAGTGTTCTTTATCATCTAAGGAAGGTGAATTTAGTGGATGACGCTCTTAGTAGGTTGTCCATGTGGTTTCATTGTTTAGAATGGTTTGAAATTTTCATTAGTGACAAAAATTAAGGTGAAATAGGATGAGGATCCTATCTTGGTTAAGTAAAGGAAGCGGCGCGAAATTAGAAAATGGAGTCTTCTCCCAAGGGGGAGATGGTGTACTCCGATATCAAGGCCGATTATGTGTTCCAGATATAGATGACTTGAGAGAACAGAGGTTGAGTGAGGCTCACAACTCTCAGTATTCTATCAAGCCAGGTGCCACCAAGATGTACGATGATCTATGGGAAGTATTGGTGGAATGGCATGAAAAAGGACATTGCAGAATTTATGGCTAAGTATAAAAATTGCCAATAACTTAAGGTTGAGCATCAAAGACCGGGAGGTATGACATAGGATATCAGCATCCCTACTCGAAAGTGGGAAGAGATAAACATGGAGTTCATTACAAGGTTGCCTCATACACACTGACAACATGTTTGATATAGGGGATTGTAGACTGGATGACTAAGTCAGCACATTTTCTACCAATTAAGACTACGAATTCAGCCGAGGATTATGCTATACTTTACATTCAGGAATTAGTTAGGTTGCATGGAGTTCCATTGTCCATCATTGCTAATAGGAGCATTCAGTTCACCTCACTGTTTTGGAAGTCGTTTTAGAAGGACCTTGGTACTTAGGTTAAGCTTAGTACAAATTTTCCCCCACAGACAGATAGTCAGGCTGAAAGGACCATTTAGAAGTTAGAGGACATGCTGACAGATTTCATGATCGACTTCAAGGGTAATTGGAATGATCACTTGTCTCTCATCAAGTTTTCCTCTAATAATAGTTACCACTCCAGTATTCATATGCCTCCATTTAAGGTTTTATGGGAGGATATGTAGATAAACTATTGGATGGTTTGAGGTATACGAGGCTATGTTGATAAGGCCAGATTCAGTTCATGAGGCTACGAAGAAGGTTCAGCTGATTAGAGGAAGGTTGAGAAGAGCTCAGAGTTGTCAGAAATCCTATGCGGATGTGAGAAAAAGAGAGCTTGAGTTAACAGTTGATGATTATGTATTTTTAAAGGTGTCACTTATGAAAGAAGTGATGAGGTTTGGAAAAGAGGGGAAGCTCAGTTCCCGATATGTTAGTCCTTATAGGATTCTAAGGCGCGTCGGCAGGGTGTCTTATGAGTTATAGTTGACCATGGAATTAGCATTAGTGCATACAGTTTTCCACGAGTCCTTGTTGAAGAAGTGTATTGGCAATCTGGCTCTAGTTGTTCCAGTAGAAAGTATTGGGGTGAAGGATAGTATCGCTTTTTGAGGAGGTTCTGATTGAGACTCTTGACTGTCAGGTTCATAAGTTGAGGAACAAGGAGGTCGCTTTAGTGAAAGTCCTTCGGAGGAATCATCTTGTAGAGGGAGCTACTTGTAAAGCCGAAGCAGATATGATAGCCAAGTACCCTCACCTTTTCCCCTCCATCTCAGCTTCAACATGACGTACTAGTCTCTTCCTTAGTACTCTATTTAGTTTCATGTCCTTCAGTTCCTTTCATGTCTTGTATGCATGTGTGTTTCATGAATTCAGTTCTACATATGTATCTCAGTCCAGAGTCAAATACTCCATCAATATTCATTGCTTAGCTTCCAATATTGGGATTTTGTTCTTTCCCTATCTTTTCAGCTCAATTAGTCTCCATTTGAAGATGAATGTTCCCAAGAGGGAGATAATATAACACCCCAAAAGTCCCTAAGTCAGACCCTAGACTTGAAGCAAGAAACCAGTAGGAAAGTGAAAATTGTTTCTTCAAAATGAGTCATGGTATGACTTGTTAAATGATAACACGAGTTGTGGTTAGACTCGTGGTAGGAAGTTAGTGGAATTTTTCAAAACCCATAAGTAACTACTCATGTGATGACTCGTAATGACAAAATACGGTCCGTTATGCTCAACAGTTCAGAAATTGGTCAAGTCTTCCCTAGAAACCATGAGTCAAGTGACGACTCATGGTGACGTGTAACGGATCATACTAACAAGTTATTGGATGAAGTTCAAGGAAGATGTAAGATTGGTCCATTGACCATGAGTCATAGGACAACTTGTGGTATCCAATGATGGATCGTTATGACCACCCATGATGAGAGGATCATAGAAGTGAAAATTGGGTCCAGATGTGATGATTGGTCACCACGAGTTATGGTGACAACCAGTGACTCGTGGTGTGAGCCATGATGACTAGACGGGCAGATTTTAAGTGTGAAGTTCCAAGAGTATTTTCAGAACTTTCTATGCTTTAACTCCTACATCAGGTTATTTTGGGTTATATTTAAGAGCTTTACTTAGCCTAAACTCTTATTCCTATCAAAACACCATAGATTGAAAATCAAAATCTCAAGAATTCTCAAGGAATCTAGGGTTCCTCTTCTCAAATTCTCTTGGGTCTCAAGCTAAGTCAAGAAATCAGTAAACCAAAGTACGTGGGTGTCACGACCTGAGTTTACACCCTAGCTATAACATGGGATAAGGAACCTCGAGAGACTCCAATTCAACCCATGGCATAATCATAGTATAATACTTATTAATAGAAGCAGCTAATAGAAACATAACTGAGTAGAAACTAACTGAAAGAGTCTAATTTAAAACTCAAAGACATAATTTAACAAAACTTTGATACAAAGCTGAATCTGTTTACACATGTATGAAAGCCTCTACTAAACTGATGAGTTGTTGGAACAGGTCCCCAGCTAACTCCTAAAGACTGGAAACTGAAACATAAAAGAAATAAAAAACATAACTCGCGTCCTCAAGAGGTGAGGACTCACCATAAGCAGCTGAGATAGGAAAGGGGTGTATCTAACCACATGGCTAAGTTTTGAAACCTAAATCTATATCATGAAATGATATAGTACATGGAATGTACTGAGCATGCGGGAAATGTAAATGAGCTAAAACATACAAGTACAGAAATTAAGTAAACTGAGTGCATCGACATAAAACTGAATTGAAATGCAACAACTCTTTCTGAAATACATATATATCTACATGAAGCTTTTATTTGAGCTTATTTACTGAAGCATCGTCAAACTCATGCATAAGAGTCATGTACTAAACATATACTATATTGAAAACTGAAATTGAAACTGATATCATATATTGTGTTGCATCTACTGATAACTGAGATTTTCATCCTATTATAACTGATTTTATATGAAGTCTTAATTATACAAAACTGAGCCAAATTGTTGACATGAACTGAAGAAGTCATTCTATGCTATGGAGAGTCCCTGACTGAACTAAGGGAAACATTCTCAGCTAATCAGAATCCATGACTGAGCTAAGGGAGATATTCTCTGCTAATAAGGATCCCTGACTCAGCTAAGGGAGACATTCTCGGCTAATGAGAATCCCTGACTAGCTAAGGAGAAACCTTCTCGGCTATAGAGAGTCCATCTGAACTAAGGGAAATATTATAGAGAGTCCCTGACTGGCTATAACATGAATAATACTGAACTAACATTGTTCATCTGGTCTAAACTTCTACAGCTAATCAGAGACATGACCATTTACTTATTTCATCATACTACATTCATTTGGAGTTGACTAAGGCTACTTTCTACTAACAACAAGCCCGAAAGTCTGAAGGATCATTCTCATACTTTAAACACATCCCCAATATTTAAATCTTGAGTTCATAGCATATGACGTATATCTTAGGTTCATGTAGAATTCGTAAGTCAAATTCATACTTTAACACCTACCTGAATCATAGTGAAAACATGTACATACTTCACATTCGTCAAAGCTCATAAGTTCTATTCATGCATCAACACATATTTTACAACATATGTTCAAGATTTAAGAGAATTCACACAATCTTCATATTCTTTAGACATGGATCCTAGTTCATGATAAGGGCATTTATACAATCAACAAAGTCCCATTCAAAGTTCTAGGTTATCTCATGATGAAAATCCTATAATCATGCATTACTCATATCCACTGCATAACTTGAGGTATTGAAAGTACTCACATAAGCATACATGACTGTCAATCATAATGGGTCTTAGAATTCATAACAGACATAGAAGAAATCATTCATAAATCAGAACCCTATAACATGCCTTTCTAGAAATCTGTGAAATTAGGGTTTTAGTAAAATAATTGGGGCACAAGGATGGAAGGATATCCTTGTTGAAAATCCCACATATCTACTTAAGAGAAATCCCACTTGAACTTGCACCTTGAAGCCTTGAGGAAACCCTTGTTGAATCCTTGAGTCTTGAGAGAGAGGAGAAAGAAGAGTTTGAGAGTGATTTCCTTTTATAGAATGAGGGTTTAGGCTAGTTATCCCCTTAAAAACGTCCCATACCATACTCAAAATGACGTAGTTTGGAAGTTAGAAGTGTAGAATTTTATGAAAATACCCCTGGAAAGACGCAGGAAAAACCCACCTGCCAGTCCCCACAAGGCACTCCACGAGTCGTGGGGTTGGCAACGACTCGTGGGGCCCTATCATTGAGTACACTAGATGATTCCTTACCATTACCTCGAATCAGCCAATGACTGACTTCATTAGTCATTAGCTTCCTTAATGACTCGTGACCACCTTCTATTATCTCCACTGCCTGGAATGCCATCTTGATCTCTAGCCTCCACCTAATGGACGACTTAATAAGTCGTTGCCTGCCTAACGACTCGTTGGGTCGTCTGTTTCCAATGAAGCCCACAATTCCTACTTGTCCTTCGCACGAATGCCCTGACGAGTCATTTCCTAACACAACGACTCGTTAGGTCATTCGTGGTCACTAGACCTACTGGACCTCCTGACTGCCCCTCACAAGCCTAACCACAACTCGTCCTGAGGCAATTTCCTGCTAGTTTTTCTGCTGAACTCCATCTATCTCCGGGATATGATCTTAGGAATTTTCGGGGTGTTACAGTGAATCATGATTGGGGGATTTCGTCCACCCTTATACCAACTATTAAGCTCAATTTCATGAATTTAATTATTCCATGTCTCCAATTATGATTTTCATAAATTTCTAGGTTTAGACCCTTTTTCTGCAAAAACTCTATGATCTCTTATTAAATTTGATCCTCGCATGATTCTACTAATGTTTTATGATTATGATTATATGGATTTCTATTAAAAACTCTCAAGATTCTCTATTCTCAAGTTAGCATGATTTACTCAAGTGTGTATAAATCTCATTAATATTAAGCTTATATATCCTGGTTGTATATTCAAGATTGTTTTCATGGCTAGTAGTATGTCAAGGAATTTATGAATTCATCGTGTTTTTAAACCAGTCTATGTGAAACCCCATGTTTCAAGTATAATTATGAGAATCATGTATGTTGGAGTAGTATTTAACATTGAGTAGGTTAGGGTTCAGCATACTCAGGTCACAGAACTATGTTCCGTCATAGGATAAGAGGTCCTCACTAGTAGAGAGTTTCTCCCTTGCCCTTAGAGAAAAGGTCCTCACTAGTTGAGAGTGTCTCATTTTATCTATTAGGCTCATAAGTGATATCTCGATTTCATGGTTCTTACCCTTGACAAGGTATGGATACTGTACCAATCAGGGGTACATGTCGGGCTCCATGAGGCTCACTTGGAGTATGTCGGTTATAAGAATATCCCACTGTTCCATATGTTCCACGTTTCTTCATGTTCATTCTTTATGATACCATGACTTATTGTATTTTTGGTCCATTTATCAGTTTATAAGTTTTACTTATGATTTCAAACATGACAAGCTTTACAATACTATTTTGAAAACCTTGAGTCATTATACTTCAGTTTATAATGAAAAGCTCCTGTTTTATTACTATATCATGATCATGACTTTTAGCATGTTGTCTTTACTTTCATGTTTTACTTATCTCCATACTTAGTATATTCAAAGTACTGATCGCATACTTTTTGTGCTATATCATTTCATGATATGGTTCGGGTGTTTGGTCTCAGCCCTACTGCTAGATTGAATCTTGTCCCGATTCGGCTCAGTTTTAGTGAGTTCTCTTCATTCAAGGATGGCAGTTTTGGCTTATGTCTTCTTTTCTCAATTTATTTATAGACTTAGTAGAGTTATTTGAGGACCTATCCCTTTAGCTCGTCTTATGTTTAAAGGCTTTTTATACTATGATGTATAGATATTCAGTGTTTGACTTGTTGTCCCAACTTTATGCTTTATGATATCTTAGACATATTTTGCTTTGCTATATCTCATGAATTAATTCCACTTAGTTGTATACTTATTCTTATGTTATGCATGTACTATGGGTTAGCTTGGAGCCATTTATGGTTCTAGGTCCTGTGTCGCATTGGGGTCTATGCTCGGGTCATGACAGTGCATAGCCTTTAGAATCTTCCAAATCTCATTAATAAAATTTTTGGGGTCCTCATTACCCTAGACCCTGTAAATATTGGAGGATTCATCCTTAGGAACACTCTAATCCTTGATGCTCCAGAATCATGAGAATTGAAACTAGCTGGTGCTGAGTTCTGATGACCTGACTGAGCAGCCACCAATCGAGTGAGCATCTGAATAGCCCCTATGAACTCTTCCTTTGAAGTACTAATTCTATAGGGTTGAGGAACAGGTATCTTTGGGATCCTTCCACTAGTAGTCGGTCCATCCTGGACTCCAACACTAGATCCCTGAACTAAAGTGCATGGACCATTTCGGGTCTGCATCCTAGTCTGTAGAGGCAAATTAGTTGTGTTTCTCGGGCTAGCAATACATTTTTGTGGCATGATCTGAAACACGTGAATGCACAAGTTAGGAGGAAGTCTTTATAAAGTTAAACTCTATCATATGATCTAGAGTATGAAAGAAAGAAAGTATTTCCTAACACCTTGTAGTTTGCCTATTATGTATGTGGCACGCTTCACACCTATAAGAAGAACCTAATAGATACATATTCGTAGGCAACCTAGGAATCTTTGAACCTAAAGTTCTGATATCAAGTTTTTCACGCCTCGAGTCTAGATTCCGGACGTGGCCGGCACTTAGACCACCTAGTGATCCAAGCACCCTTGGTCTGGCTTACTACTAGTTGATAATACTATAAAGCATAGTGGAAGTAATAATTATATGGGCTTAATATAATAAAATAAGATTTAATTAACTGCAACTGAAAAAAAATTTATAAAGTAACATTATTGACTCACATCTAACTCTATCTATAAAGCCTCTATAACCGAAGAATAGGTGTCGGGACATAGCTCTCATGGCTACCTCAAGCTCTATAAAATAAAGTAACTTAATGGCTGGGACTCTCCGAATATAGGAGGCCTCACTCGCTGCTAAATGAATGTGAGATCCTAACGAAGCATCTGCTACTAATCCTATCTACCTGAATCTGCATCATAATAAGATGCAGCATCAAATGGCATCAGTACGTGGAATTTACGGTATGTAATATGGCGAATGGAACAATAGTTAGCAAGAGTATCTGAATTGAATAAATAACTGACTGAAATAACATAACTGAAACTAAATCTCTAAATGATGCATAAAATACAATATGGTCATTAATGTGTAAAACAGTTATGCAATAAAATTGTGCATCAAAACAATCTCTGAAAATATATGTAAAAATGCATAACTTTAACTTAGGTATTTTCTTATAACCGACACCATCATGAATGAGCACATGACACCAAACTATCTCGCTTAAGCTAGTAGAGCCGCTCAAAGCCTTATCAGGACAGAGAACAATCACTATTTGTGGATCCATAACTGAAGTCCTTACTAGGGACTCTCTAAGGAGTCACCTGAATTAAGGACATGATCCTAACCTATGTTGGCTACGTAGTTTTGGGGTTTATGAGTTATCTAAACTCTTCACCCAACTCAGTGCTAAATAATCTTCCCATGCTCATATACTTATGCATATCTAAGGCAATTGAAAACATCTCTTACAAAGCACTTTAGCTATTGATATAATAGATGTTTTAAAACTTTCATTGAGCCTTTATCCCAAAAAATTCTTTAAAGCTTGGGAGCCTCTATTCTCCAAATCTCTTGTAAGAACATATGAGATTCTATGCTCAAAACTCTCAATTTTCAAAAATAAGACTTTACTTTAGCTTTTGAAAATCATGCTCAAAATTATACTTTCTTTATCAAAATCTCTTCATGAAAACTCTCTTACAAATTTGTTCAACTTTATGAAAATAATGCAATTAAACTCAAATTACAATGCTTTCAAATCATGACTTTTATGCAATAGGGCTTGTGGAATAAGAGACATGAACAATCCTTAATAATATAGGAATCAGGAGATATCATCAATAAAAAAATCAAGAGAGTAATAATAAATAATCAAGAGGAAACAATAGATACAATTCAATATGAAGAATTCAATAATGAACAATTTAATAAATAGGGAAGAAGACAATCTATCCAAAAACCCTAGCTTTAATCTCAATGAATTCTTTCATAGATGTAGGGAATAAGGATGAATAGGAATGAATCTTCACTTATGTTAGCCTTACATACCTAAAAATTTGAATTTATATTCAAGCTTGAAGAACCCTAGGTTGAGGAAGATGACTTCCTAGCTTTCTTGATGAACTTGAGATCTTAATGATATTGAATTCATGTTGATGAGAGGGAATGAGTGTGTAGACTAACAAAACCCTTAAACACACTCCTTAGGAATCCTAAAATATTTTGCTTTAGGTAATCAAAACATAGAAATTATGCAATTATCCTTACAAACTTGTCTGAAATTTATGCCCGTCTAGTGACAACAAGTCATCATACCACTCATGATCACTATCCAGGACTTGTGGTGACCACTCGTGGTGATTGTCGTCTAGTTGGTTACCCTCTAGTTCTCTTGTCACGGGTCGTCATTACGAATCGTGACTTGGTCTCACGAGTCGTGACATCTTTCTGTTACTACTGAAATTGACGTGACAACTCTCTAATCCTCAAACCATGGCTACATACCACAAACCATCATACTAATGAGTTGGTAATTTACCAACTTATCTAGCTCTTAATCATGAGTTATTGCCTCGCCTGCAAAATGTAAGTGCCAATGCAAGTCAGCCGATATTCCTCCAAGGGGAAAAATCATCCAAAAGATAATTACATACTTGGGAAGCTTCCAAGGGCGTTTTGGGGATCTATGGAAGGAATATATGAAGATTTTTTACCCCATTTGTGTAGACATTACATTACATCATACTGTAGAATATTGAAGAGTAGAGATAGTGATATCGAGAGTACAATTTTATACTTTCTTCTTCATCTTCCTTGTAAGAAAAACACCATTGTTGTAGATACAAAGTTGGAAGTGATTTTAATTTCTTAATATGAATGGTTTTGAGGAATTCTCCATTGGTATAATTTCTCTTTCCTTAATTATGAGCAACTAATTTCTCTTCTAAGGTGTGTGTGAATGATGGTGTTTAAAATTGATTGGGTATTGATTAATTGATCTTAGAATTGATTATAGTGTATGGATCTATTGATTTCTTCGAGTGTCAATTTGAAAATTAATGGTTGCAAATATTAATTTAGTTCTCTAACTTTGCTTTTGCTTAAAAAAAAGTGAAGTTGGGTAAGATTTCAGAGCTTTTGATCTATGGGTTGGAGCAAGAAATAGTCTATACCTAATTCAAGCTCCATTTAAGGGATACATCTAGAAATAGTCTATGCCCACTCAAGCAATGTTTGGTTGTTTTGTAGGTCGTTTTGGGGTTTGAGAAAACCCAAAATATATACACTCTTGTGGTTGATAAACTTAGAGTTTAGCCAGAACCAAAGCTATGCATGCACTAATTGATTCTAAGGCTCTTAGTCAATACCTATCAAGGCAAAGTCCCATCAAATGCACACCCCTAGTCTTTTAAAATTTATTAGCAACAATCGTGTTCCCGTGCTTTGATTTTGCATTTTCATTTGATACTAGTTCAAACCAATTCCCCAAAATTTTTCTTTATGTTTAGATAGGACACTTGCTTTTGTGAATTAATTGGCAATATTTGGTAAATCTAGCCTGCAATCTCTGTGGAAAATCGACCCCTACTCTTGTTGAGTACTTGTTTTGCAAACAACTGTAGCCACCTCCTTAATTGGAGAGTTATTTTGGATGTTATCACATATGATGCCACAAGTGATATAATGACTCGTGGTCACTGACAGTACCTTGGACCTTCTCTAATTCCATCTCACTGCTCATGGTCACGAGTCGTTATATGACGTAATGAATCATCATGTAGCTCATTGATTCAGGATCTTGGAACTTAGTTTCTTACAATGGGTTATGTCACGATCCATGACATCTCATCACGAGTCATGATGTGACTTGTCCTATGAGATTTTGTCCCTTCTCTGTTGATTTTTACTTCAACCCTAGGGTCTAATCTTAGGGACTTTTTGGGGTCGTGAAAAATCACTTCAGCGAATGATGTTATACCCCAAAAAAATTTTCCATCTAAATGATATAAATTTTCGCATGATGGACAACTAAACTATATATGTATGTACATGTTAAGGGACCTAAGTAATATGGAATGTATGACATGAACTGTTGGAGGATTGGAGACATAAATGATTTGATGAATGAGTCGGTAAAGTCGAGCGGGACAAGAATGGGTCTGCGTGACGCGCACGGCCAAGCTGCAGAATGCTGGCCTGCCCCTCCACGATGGCCTACGCGACGCGGAACCCTAGCCACCACCTCACTAGCCTATATATATAAAGTGGTGTGTGACCTGTTTTGGGTTTACAACACTTTCGACACTTAAAACTGAGAAAATAGTATGGACTTAGGTATGTTTATATGGATATGAGATACTTTTACTTTGACTTTAGGGGAAATAGGTGTTGGAGCAAAAATATGCAAGAGGCATAAAAGTGCAGAAAATCAGCCAAGCACAAGTCTCGGTATGCCGTACCTTGATTGAACGAGCCGTACTGAGAATCGTGGTGAAAATCAGAAGGCTGGAATAAGAGGAAGGAAAAGTATGACTCTCAGTATCAGCCATACCAAGATGGTATGAGCCGTAACTGGAGTCGTGGAAATCTTCAGAGAAATTTGCACAAGGTAGTCTCTTGGTACGGGTGGAACCCAAGGATCGTAGGAACCACCTATGGATACAACAAGTGGTATGATTCATAGGAGGAAGGTACGAGGCATACCACAACACGTGGAAAACTTCATAAGATGTTAGAGTTCTCAGGGCTAAGCTACGATGCATTGTACGACTCTTAGGACCATGGTATTAGTCTTACCATCTACCAACACTTAGAAAAATCTAAAGCAACCAAGGATGTATGAGAGGCAGGTACGACCCGTAAAATCCTGTTATGGGCCGTAGGTTGAGTCATGAGACAGGCCGGCGCCAAATATGAAAAATTCCATGTTATCTTAGAAAAAGGTTTCTAATGTTTGTATAAATACCTTTTATGTTTTATTTTAGTAGAGGAAGCAAGAAAGCAAGTAGTAGAGACGTGTGAAAAGTATTGTTTGTGAATTTTTATCATGTTTTGGAGAGCAATTCTTAGGATCAACACTTGATTTCATCAATTTTTCTTGAGATTGTTCATTGATATTCAAAGCATGTTTTCTTTCAATTATTGTTGTAAGTATTTAATTATGTGTTTGTCTATGTATTAAAAATATAATCTTACAATCTTGAGAGGCTAAAACCTCAACAGCTAGGGTTGTGGGGACCATGGTGGATTAATGAAATAGAGTTACACAAAAGTGATTCAAACCCAATGCTAAACGCTTGTATTATATTCTCTTCATCTTTAAAAGTTTCTTAACGGTGTTCAATGTTAGGACTTCCCAAATTCTTTACTTTCTTGAACCTAGAGAAGTAGAGATTAGGAAAGAAAATTACAAAAAGAAAACCCTTGGTATTTATGATCATTGTATTAACTTGAGCTGTGTTCGTAGGATAGTTCACTTTGAAACAAATTGATAATGGTTAGAAAGAAATCGGTCATGAGACTTGACCCGATGATTGAGTATAGTCATCTAATAGGGACAAATCAGTCATTAGGATGAACCCTAGTTATCAGTTTTACAAGTAATTATCAGGATTGATCACGTGTGTATACCCAAAGTAGTTATGAACCCATCGGGAACACTTAACCTAGTTATTTTCAAATCTTGATATCAACCACAATTATAATCTTGCTTTAATATTATTTTTCTTTAAAACCCCCCAATTTGGAGATAACTTAACAATAAGTTTAAGTAATGGCATTAGTCTAGATCTTACCTTATTCCATGTGGGTTGACCCCAACCTCTTTGTTGGGTTCTTTATTGACAACGTCCACTTCATACATTTCCAGGAAGAGTGAGTTTGAGCGTATCAGTGTGTTATGAATTCATTTGATATCCATCCTTGTATTCCGCTTACACCCTTAAATCCTCTCTATTTCCCAACAACTAAAAGGGAGAAATTAACCTATAAATCCTTCTCCAAACATAAAGCAAAGTTGAGTTAGGATTCCTAAAGTTGCAAAGGACCATTTTATGAACTTGTTGTCGAGTTGTTGTAAGTTTTAGTTTGTTTTTGGTAGAACAATTGGAGGAGAACACTCCTATCTTTAAGAGCATCATTTTTAAGTCAGAGTAAGTGAATTACACCTTTGATTTTCATGTGTTTATGAAGTTAGAACTTTGAGGGAGATTGTAATAATTTGGTGTTGTTATTGTTGTTGTGTTCTTATTGCTGGATGTTGCTGCCCAGATTGTTGGAATAAAACAATTTGGTTATTATATGTTATGATTTGAAGTTTGAAGGAGTTACAAGATTACACTTGAAATATTAACAGTTAAAGTTGAAATTGACATTTTAAGTTATGTATGGTATCCCCGTCCTTCTTTGAGCACGATTATAAGTTTGTAAGTTGAAGTCAAGTAAATGTGTTTTGGATGCTTAAAACTAGTATTTAAGTTACTCCTAAAGCTACAGGTTATATGTTGAATTGAGGTTGAAATGATGAGCTTGTATCTAGTCCAAAGTGGTGAATAAAGTACGATATTATGTTGTTGTTGTCATAGATGTAAATTGAGTCTGGAGACCCCTTATCGTGGGTGCTGTGAGCTGGTCCTTTACTTTAAAGTCGTGTATATATATGTTGACCCAACATGAAGTCCATGTCATTAAGTGATTATAGTAAATATTTGAATAAAACAACTTGTCAATCAAAGTAAGCTAAGATGCTAATGTTGAACTAGTGAACATATCTAAATTATCGATATGGAAGCAAGTTGTTGAAGTGATATAGTTACCCATTCTCTTAAGTATGTGAAATGAGACATCTTAAGCTAAAGAAAGATGTTACGATTTCCTTCCTTGAATGATAATGTTAAGTAATCTGACTCCTAGTATTCACGATAAGTTTAAAGTAGATCCAAGTGTCTAACACTGAGTTAAGTACTCTAAAGTTGAGTTTAAGTACTCTAGAGCATAGCTTAAGTACTCCAAAGTTGGATCCAACTATTCCGAGCTCTCTTTGAGTATTCTAAGTTAAATTTGGGTTCCAAGATGAGCAGGGATGTGACGTCCTAATTCGTGAGCAGTTTAATTACATGGATGTGGTTAACGGAGTTTGTTCCCTTGATTATGGACTTTCGTACCTCTAATCATTTAACCGGACTTAGCTTCACAACTACTTCTACGAGTGGTGATGTGACAATTCTAAGTCGGTGTCTAGCTCATCTCGTTTTAGTAACCAAGAAAGGCAAATTAGGTATAATTTCTATCATAATAGCGAATCTTATCATAAAAGTAAGAACTTGCTCCCTACATTCTCATGTTCTAACCTAGGGTTACTCTTTCAAGATTTTACCTAAGCTTAACAAGTTTGTTTTCATGGTGATTAAGCATAAAAACAACAATAATTAAGAATGCAAGACAAAACAACAACCCAAAACTCGAACCAAAGATGAAAATCAAGCAATTACATTCATATCATGTGGCCTCAACCCTAGAGGAAGGGTTTTAGCCACTCATGTTCGTACAAGTACTATAAAACATGACTAAAGTAATGCACTTACAAGAATGGTAAAAGAGAATGAAAATCTATGAACCCTAGGTAGAGTTTCCTTCCTTCTCCCTTCGCTTCTTTACGGTTTCCCAAAAATATTTCGTGATAATGAATTTTGAAGCTAAGGAATCAATTTGTACTAATTGAAAATTTGCAAAATATTAGCCTGTGATGGAACAGCTCCGTGTCACGGAGGCTATCACGGAGATTTTCCTCCGTGCCACGGAGCAAACGCGGATAGCTACTGGACGTGTCTCTCAGCAGGTCTTGCGCAAGGTACCTATGTGTCACCCGGCGTGGCATGTTACCATTGCAGGGCCACTGTATGACACTCCTAGCGCCACATGGCATGGAATGGAAAGGCCCTCAGCGCGCAGCTTGTGCTGCGTGGCACGCTGCCCTTGCCGGCAGTCCCTATCTTTATCTTGTCATGTTGCCTTCATTTGCCATCAAGTCCGAACTTCATTCCTTTGCTTCAACCATCATATTTTAGTCCCTCACATGCATTTTACACCTACCAAACAAGTACTAATCATGTTGGTTAGTGCATACCCAAATTTACACAAAATCGCATAAGAATGTAAGTGTATAATTTGACAAACACGACTAAATTAAGCTATAAAATAGCACTTGGGCACATAATTATGCCCAAGATCACTACCCCACACTTAAAGCCTTGTTCATCCTTGAACAACTCTATCACATCTCATGCACATGAGGACTCTCATATAGCTAATTGAAGCAAGATAATACAAGCTATGGCTACAATGATTGTTTTTAGATAGCAAGTTCGAAATATAGCATGCACGGTATAACCATTAAGATCAAATATAACTTTGGTAAGACTTCCTATCCTCAAGAATGAACTATCAATCTCAACAAACTCATGCTAATTAACCGATCAAGAAATCCGACATGAATCTTATCCTTTATTAAACATGTGCCCTTACAATAAGAGAGTTACCCATTTTCGCTCATATGTTTTCAAATTATAACATGTAGGGGTATATGGATAAGAAATAAGCTCACTCTCGCAAAGAATTCACATGCCACGTGTATTGACCCATAAGTTTGCCCTTAGTGTTTTACTCCACTAATTTAAGAATGTTAGAAAGTAAGATCAAGTAGGACTTATCGGGTTGTAATGTAAGCGAAGGGCGGGTAGGTACTATTATGGCTAGTAATACTGACTATCTTCCCTAAGCGCTTTTAATACACCACACTCTCTTTAAGAACTTCCCTCCTCTTACTTCACCTTTATACTTTTCTACTCCCATTTTCCTCTTTTATTTCCCCATTTCTTTATGCACACTTAGCTTATTAGTAAGCAGTACGTAAGCAACTTTTCCCTTTGATTTTCTTTTTTGCTATTTTCTTCTTTTACTCCTTTCTAACTCTTATTCATTTTTTAAATTAGTGCACCTCTAGTCTTCTCTTCCACTCCCACAATTACTATTTTTCTTCTTCTTTCACTTTTCACTCCTTAACTTCTTTTGCAATTTCACATAAGCGCTTAGGAGTTTTGGATCAAATTCAAGGATAATGAAAAGAAAGGAATAAGCTCATTTTGTGGCTAGCAAGGAATAGGCTAAAGGCTCAATAGGTCTAACTAGGATCAGACGTTCAAGGTAGGTAAAGCGAGGTATAAAAATTAGGCTCATTCAAAGAAATGTCTAAATCATCTCCTACGATCGACATCCTTCATTTCGTTTTGTATACACACCAGGCAAGTTCTATACACTACACAATAGCATGGACTATTCAAAAACCTTACACTCATAGCAGATGCTCAATTCAAGACAAATTCAGTAGACTCTTAACTTAGCTAATCAAAAGAACGCAAAATTCAGCTTTACACACATCGAGTCACATTCAAGAGCCTTGGTGTCTCAAACAACATTATACATTTACTAACGTGCTTCAACATTTATAACATTTGCATCTCACAATCATCTATAGCACAGAACAGGAACACAAGGCCATCAATCAACTATGGGTTCAAAAATAAAAACCTATTGACTAAGTTTCCCTCAAGATGGTCGTCATCCATCCATCGTCCGGAACAGTCCCTAACTATGACTAAAATAGCTATGTACAGACAACGAAAAATTTTATTCATCGGTTCAAAGTGCCCCCCATCGGAAAAGAACCGAAAAGAAAAACCAATGGGAGGGTGAATCATGCTCAACTCAAAAAATTTTCGTCAACCAATATCATATCAAGCACGAAATTCACCCAAAATCATTAAGCATAAAATTTTGAAATTTCCCTCACCCCACACTTGAATCATGCTATGTCCCCAAAGCATCAATTAAAATACACATAGGGTAAGAAATACTCCCCGAGCCCTCTAGGACTAGCTAATAGCATGTTTTTCTTCCGCTTTTGCACAAGTGGGTTATCAACCCCACACTTTTCCTCTTTCATGCTCCTTAGCTTCCTCTTCCAAGGGTACTCAGACTTCCCCTTAATTTGTGCTTAAATCACCAAAAACAACAACAAGATAAAACTGAACAACATCAACACAAGGAAAAAATAAAATTGTACCTGCGGTACCCTTGGATTGCCTCCCAAGCAGCGCCTGATTTTACGTCGCGGCACGACGTGGACTATCCTTCTCAGGACATCCTCAAACCACCCTTTTAAGAATCATCTTCTTCTCTTTCTGTTTTTCGAAGGAACAGCCTCCACTTTGTCCCTCTCTTCTTCCAACTTCTTTTCTAACTAAAGCCCTCCATCAGATTCAGGCTGAAAAGTAATCATCTCCTGTGGCCATGGACTCTGGAATCTGCCACCCCACACTTAGCCTCTGACAACACACTGACCTTATAAAGGTCTCTGTAGTGTGTGGGTGGGTTAATCTCTTGGTAGACCCGGAAGAGTTCTTCTTCATCATCGACCCTCATTTTCAAGGTCCCTGCTCTTATATTTATAATTGCTCCTCTAGTGGCCAAGAAAGGCCATCCCAAGATCAGGGGTACCTTATCATCAACTTTAAAATCAAGTATGATGAATTTAGTGAGTATAATGAACTTACCCACTTTGATGAGAAGGTCCTCGATTATTCCATATGGTGCCACTTGAGACTTGTCTTCCAGCTGCAGCATCATTCGTGTTGGTCTCGGTTGACCCAACCCCAAGGTGTTAAACAAAGATAGGGGCATTAAATTAATTGTTGCCCCTAAATCACATAGAGCTCTTATCACCTCAGCTTTACTAATTTGTATTGGGAGGGTAAAACTCCCTTGGTCTTTGAGCTTTTTCGGTATCTTGCTCATTACCTTGTGGATGCACTCCTCAATCAGTGCCACTGTATGAACATCCACCAATCTGACTTTGTGGGCTACCACGTCCTTCAAGTACTTAGCTTACTTTGGCATTCCCTGCAAAACATAAAGCAAAGGCAAATTTATGTGAAGTTCTTTGAATATATGAAAGAACTTTTTAAAGCATTCCTCCTCCTTGCTCTTTTTGAGTCTCTATGGCAATGGTGGTAGTGGTATCTGTGCTGGCTGCAATGATGATTGTGCATTTTGTTGCACAACACTCTGATTATCTCCCTTTTCAGTATGTGGTCCCTTTTTAACCAGCTCGGGCTATACCTTATTTTTCTTTTCCTTCGGTGGTGTATCAACCAATTGCTTGTCACTCCTCAAACTGATGGCATTAACCTGTCAAAGGTTTGTATCTGTGTCACTGGGTAACCCTCCTTGAGGTCTAGTATGCTGAGCAGCTGCTATTTGACCCATCTGCTTCTCTAGATTTCGGGTGGCCAACTATTGATTTTTCAAATCTAATGTCATCCTCGCCTGATTCTCTGCTAATTGGGTCTGTGTTGCCATAATCTTCTGCAACGTCTCCTCTTTGTTGGTTCTCAACTGGCCACCATTCTTCCTGTTTTGCTGCTAATACTGTTGCTGCTGAGGTTGGCTGGTAGCTTTGACTTTGATTTCCACCCCAAGAAAAATTCGGGTGGCTCTGCCAATTCTTGTTGTAATTGCTCCCAAAACTCTAATTGTTTCTCTGAACATTCCCAACAAAATTGACCGATTTAGGATTGGCCCTGCAAGAATCTGCATTGTGCCCATTATTACTGCAGATTTCACACAAATTAGGAGCCTGGTGAACTGCATTCACCTGTCCCTGCTGTTGGTCCATACTCAGTTTATTGAACTAAGTCATTATCTGATGCTAAAATGATGCTAGTTGTGCCGCCAAAGCATTGACACCATCTACCTCTATCAGCCCGGCTGTTCTCTTTCCTGCCCCTCTCGATGACTCGTTGTGCCACTCTGGATTACCCTGAGCAATCCTGTTCAACAAAGTGTACAACTCATCATAAGTCTTCTCCAATGCTTGCCCACCCGATGCAGAGTCTAGTAAAATTTTAGTGTGTGGGTCTAGACTCTCCACAAAGGTATGGGCTAGCACTTCATTAGACTGCTAGTGATGGGGGCAGTCTCTCAATAGTGACTTGAATCTCTCCCAAGCCAAATATAAATTCTCTTCCGGCCTCTGCTTGAAACTTAATATTTCACTCCTGAGTTTGGCAATCTTGCCTGAAGGAAAGAATCTGATGAGGAACTTCTTCGCTAAGTCATCCCAAGAAGTAATGGAATTAGGTGGATCAACCTTCAACCACCACTTTGCCTCTCCCAATAATGAAAATGTAAAGAGTGTGAGTCAGACATAATCAGTTGACACTCCAGTGGGGACGAAGGTGTCACTGATCTCCAAGAAGTTCTGTAAGTGTTGTTGTGGGACCTCATGAGTGATCCCAGTGAACTGGCCACTTGAATATAACAGTTGCACCATATTCTTTTCAATTCAAAGTTCCCTCTATGCTCCGATTTGCAGATACTAGAGGTCACATTTGTCGCTAATGCGATTGCCACTTCATAAACTGGTCGGGTTGCCATGGTTTTAGGTAACAACTCTACTTGCCCTGCTAGTAGGTGTTGTTGTAACCGCTCCTGAAGTCTCTTTAGTTTTCGCTCTAGAGCTTCCCTCCTGAGTAAATGCAATTGTTGTTCAGGTTCCAACAACGGTTCCACCAGCTCTCTATTTCTTGCCAGCTTTGCAAGGACAACCTGTCACCTGCAATATATCAGACTAAGACCAAGTTTCTCAACACTTAAGGAAATTAAAAATCACACAAATATAGAAAAATTCACTAAACTTCGCTAGTCCCCAGTAACGGCGCCAAAAACTTATTCGCGCTCCAGCGCACGGGCAAGTGTACGCGGTCGTACAAGCAACACAGTGGCCCATTTTCAGAGATGGATATCGAACCCATAGGGATTGGACCAATTTAGCAAATATTCAAGTTCAAGTGTAAAATTAACCTTCACAAGTGTTGATAATAGAAATTTTTGAGAAACTTTAAAAATAATTAAGTCTAGGGGTGATTACAAAATACTTGAGAAACAATATAAGAAGCAACTAGAGTTTAGGCCTAATAATCATGCAATGCTGCAATTTATAATGGTTCGAGTATGAAAACTTCAGTTGTTGTCTCACATAATTGAAATGTTATGTTCATGGTCTTTTGAGCCTCTGAACACGACAAATTATTCTCACACCTACATCGTTGAGCGGGGATGTAACGTCCTAATTCGTGAGTAGTTTAATTGCATGGATGTGGTTTACGGAGTTTGTGCCCTTGATTATGGACTTTCGTACCTCTAATCATTTAACCGGACTTAGCTTCACAACTACTTTTATGAGTGGTTATGTGACAATTCTAAGTCGGTGTCTAGCTCATCCAGTTTTAGTAACCAAGCAAGGCAAATTAGGTATAATTTCTATTCTAATTGCGAATCTTATCATAAAAGTAAGAACTTGCTCCCTACATTCTCATGTTCTAACCTAGGGTTACTCTTTGGAGCTTTTACCTGAGATTAACAAGTTTTTTTTCATGGTGATCAAGAATAAAAATAACAATAATTAAGAATGCAATACAAAACAACAACCCAAAACTCGAACCAAAGATGAAAATAAAGCAATTACATTCATATCATGTGGCCTCAACCCTAGAGGAAGGGTTTTAGCCACTCATGTTCGTACAAGTACTAGAAAACATGATTAAAGTAATGTACTTACAAGAATGGTAATAGAGAATGAAAAGTTATGAACCCTAGGTAGAGTTTCCTTCCTTCTCCCTTCGCTCCTTTACGGTTTCCCAAAAATATTTCGTGATAATGAATTTTGAAGCTAAGGGTTCAATTTATACTAATTGAAAAATATTATCCTGTGATGGAATAGCTCCGTGTCATGGAGGCTATCACGGAGATTTTCCTCCGTGCCACGGGTCAAACGCAGACAGCTACTGGACGTGTCTTCTCGGCAGGTCTTGCGCGAGGAACCTATGCGTCGCCAGCATGGCACGCTGTTGGTCGTGCTATGTGCCTGCTGTGGCACGTTGCCATCACGTAGGGCCACTGGATGACACTCCTCTTGTGACATGGCATGGCATGGAATGGCCCTCAGCGGCAGCTTGTGCTGCGTGGCACGGTGCTCGTGCCGGCAGTCCCTATCTTCATCCTGCCATGTTGCCTTCATTTTCCATCAAGTCTGAACTTCATTCCTTTGATTCAACAATCATATTTTAGTCCCTCACATGCATTTTACACCTACAAAACAAGGACTAATCATGTTGGTTAGTGCATACCTAAATTTACACAAAATCGCATAAGAATGTAACTCTATACTTTGACAAACATGACTAAATTAAGCTATAAAATAGCACTTGGGCATGTAATTATGCCCAAGATCAGTTGATTCCAAGATTCCATAAATGATTCCCAACTCCATGTTCCTCAAGTTTCAAGTTCCTATTAAGCTTCTAAGTCAAGTTATGTTATAAATCTCCTCCTATAAGTTGTAAGGGGTATTGCATTCAGTTGGTCCCAAGTTGGACCCATTCTCTAAGTCAATCATATCATTGTTTTCATTTGTCAATACAAGCATCGATTTGCATTTTATCTAGTCCAAGTATCGATACATGCCTTCTCTAGTTCAAGTATTAGAGAGCTATTGGTGCAAGGTGCTATATATGAAAATCCTGGTCCAAGTATCAGCTCAACTAAGGAAATCCTGGTCTGAGTATCAGGTAACTTATAAAATCCTAGTATGAGTATCAAGTAGCATTTTAGTCAGGGTTGTGTTGTCCTAGGAATGAAGGGGGTCTGGGTTTCAAATCTCTCCATGATGTTTCTAATGCTCTTTTTGCCAAACTTTGGTGGAACTTCAGGGTATCTATTAATTCCCTTTGGAGTGCATATATGTGGAATAAATATTGCAAAAGGAAATATCCCATTGTGGCTACTCAAATAGGGGCATCCCATATTTGGAAAAAGATGTAACAAGTCAATGAAGATGTAGAACATGAGATTTGGTCGCAGATCAAATTAGGGACAGCTAGTTTTTGGTTTGATAACTGGACACAACAAGGGGCACTACGCCACACTAAGGTGAACAATAATAGAGAAGAAGGGGAAGAAGAGGTGAGAGATTTCATTATTAATGGAGTATGGAACAGAGAGAAGCTGAGATGCATGGTTTTTGAAGAGATGATGACTCATATTTTAGAATCTATCTCTCCACCTATATCTCCAGATCTTGATAATGTATGGTGGATTGGTAGTTCTAAAGGTACTTTCTCAATCCAATCTACCTATCAACTAATGAGAAGAAAGTGGGAATAGATGGGTTGGCTTTCTAATGTGTGGATAAAGGGTCTTCCTTTTAAAATTAGTTTTCTATTATGGAGAGTATTGAAGGGGAGTTCCTACAGATGATAATCTCAAGAAATTGAGGGTGCACTTGGTGTCCAAATGTCATTATTGTGATAATAACTATCAGCAGGAAACAATGACTCACTTATTTCTAACATCTTCCATAGATAATAGGCTATGATAGTACTTTGCTACATATGCGGGTACAAGCATTGGTGAGAGGGATTTGCAGCAAGTAATTGCTAATTCGTGGAATGCACCAGGCTCTAGAAAACAACAAAGGATCCTCAAGGCTTAACCAGTTATCCTAATGTGGGAACTGCGGAAGAGAAGTAACTCTATGAGGCATGGGTAATAGGTGAATTTCCATGGGATGGTTAAGTTGTGCCAACAATCAGCTTATCAGCTATTAAAACTTAAATATCTATTGATCAAAAGTCCAATTCTATGGGGTGAGATGTTTGCTTATCTTCAAGCCTATAAGCCAAGACTTCATTTTCAAATTATTAAATGGGAATTTCACTAAGACAGTGGGTCAAATGCAACATTGATAGTGCATGTAGAGGGAACCCAGGGGAAAGTGCTTATGGTTTTTGCATTAGGAACTCTGAAGGAAACTTAATGTATGCAGAAGCTATGCATATTGGAGAAGCTACAAATATGCAAGAAGAAGTGATGGCTATATGGTATGCTCTGAGATATTGTACTTCTCTAAATTATAACATTGTTTTTGAGACTGATTCCTCAGTCTTAAAAACATGTTATTAAAGGTATGGAAAATACCATGGGAAGTGGCGGATAGGATGAATGGCATATAGGACATGTTGAATCAGCTAAGTACAGAGATCATGCATACATTTTGAGAAGCGAATAATTACTAGATTCATTGGATAATTATGCACTTGAAAATAATGGCAAACACACATTTGCAAGTTTTACTAAGCTACCAAAAACATGCAAGAGGATCCCCAACAAAGAGAAAACACAAATCCTGTATTTAAGGATTAAAACACGGAGAATAAAGGAGTTGGGTTAACAAGGACACATTCACATTCCAAACACACAGTCATAGTTAAGAGTATATACAATGAGTCTTGCATTCATATACAGTGATACTGTGATATTCTTCCTAGCCTAGCCTAGGAGAGCAAAACAAAAAGGTGTTTCTTCCAGCAAAAAGGGCAACTTGGTCAGATCTAAATGTTAGTGCTCATACCCAGTGAACACAGAAAACCAAAGGAGAGTAGGCGACTTGCATTTCCCCATTTGAGCTTCAGAATCGTCTTCAACAAATGGTATCTAACCTATGCCACAGAGTAGTCTTACCAAACATCTACCTGTGCGACGAGAGGAGAAGCTACAATAAAAGAATTGAGGAAGGAGGAAATGAGAGATTTGAAATTTACCTCTTTGAGTTTCTTGACTCTCACTAACAATGACAGCCGATTTATCACCCAGAGTTGAAGAAGATGAAACTGTGGATTGGATAAGGGAGGTGACATGATGGATTAGGAAACCCTTATCTAGAGCTCAGGTGTTGTCATAGTGTATAGGTTGAGCTGGGTGATGCTGTATCTTAAGCCTTTTGTTTGCTTGCTTATTATGAATAAAATGGGCTACACCCATATTTGTTTAAAAAAATAGCCTTTGAGTCAATTCTCATAACCCTGGTCCAAGTTTTGGGAGTGTTTGCATATTAGTTTGTTGAGTTATACACATATAACTCCAAATAGGGTAGCAGGTTACAAGTTGTCTTTCCCTACCCTATCCCTTGAGTCATTGATAGTTATTTCTTATCATGATTGATGTTGATAGATTCCAAGTTATATTTACTCCAAACCCTGGTTCAGTTATCTTTGATGTTATTATTATGTTTACTGCTTTCAGTCTTATATACCAATATATATCTTTCGTACCGACATCCTTTCTCCTAGGGATCCCCCTACAATTGTACTGTAGATATATATAGAGGTTCAGACCATCAGTTGTAGTAGGAGTTGTTATTCAGTAGAGAGTTGGTATGTTCCCTTCTTTTAGTAATTGAGGTCTTATTGTCTTTTGGGTTTTGTTGTATAGTATGGGTAGGTAGGGGCCTGCCCCATGCATCCAGTTTACTTACTCTTTTAAGGCTTTTCTGGACTAGTTGTATAGTTTCAGTTTAGTATGTGGCCTTACTAGCTTTCCACAGTTTGTTTCAATCTTATTTTAGCCTTATCGACAATATGTCTCCTGTTATTATGTGTTCTGACCTAGTTGGTCCATATCTATGTTATAGTTAACTGTGATAGGTGGTCTAATTGGCCTAAGTATTACAGTTATAGATTATATGTAGCCAGTTTCTTGGTCAATCAAGTATCAGGAGCCAGTTGCGCCCTCCCCCAATTTGGGGGCGTGACAAACTTGGTATCAGAGCAAAGTCGTGTCCCAAGGAGTCCACAGGGGCATATCTAGTAGGGTATTGCTTATGGGTATGTTGTGCATCATACTTATAATCAGGAGGCTATAGGACATTTAGAAGTTGTTTTCACCTCTTTGATTAATAGTCCGTCCCATAGAGTTAAGTCATATTATTTCCAAATAAGTAAATCATGCTTTTGTTACTGAGTATGCCAGTGAAAAGAAAAATGGCTACGCATTTGATCGGCACTGCCGCTAAAGAGTGTACTAATCGCCCTCTTGATGATTAGGAAGATAGGTTAGAGGCTCAGAGTTAGTCTTTTACTTGCCGTTGTGGATAGACATCCAGCTCTACTAAGCCCAACAGTACCTAAGGGTGACAGAGTTGCCAATCCCCCCACACATATTGCACCTCCTGTAGCCTGGGATAGGGCATTGAGGGAGCCATTTAGTCGATGACCTGTCTAGCTGCTGGCTAGGAGTGGTAGTTGGAGGCTGTAGAAGGACCTAAAGGACATGCATATGAGAGTTTCAGAGCCCATGAGTTTCTGAGTCTGAATCCTCCAGATTTCACTAAATCTGATCTAAATAAGGACCCCCAAGAGTTTATTGACCAGACCTATATGCTGTTGGGGTTGATGCAGGCTACAATTACAAAGGGGGTGTAGTTAAAGCATTCAAGCTACATGATGTAGCTATTTTCTGGTATGAGGCTTGAGCTTTATCTAAGGGAACAAATGCACCTCCAATTGAGTAGGAGGAGTTTTCAAAGGCCTTTTTAGATCAGTACTTTCCATAAGAGCTCCGAGAGGCTTGGGTTGAGAAGTTTTTACATTTGCGATAGGGAAGTATGAGTGTATGTGATTACAGCCTCAGGTTTAATTCCTTGTCTAGGTATGCTCCACAATGGTATAGATAATAAGGGCCAGAGTTGACCTCATCTTGCTTATGATTTCTTGGGAGTGCCTACCCAGGTAGGTATAGATATTGCACGGATGTAGGCTTCTTCCTAGAGGGTGGAGGATTTGATCTATTATTTGTGAAAAAACCCTAGAGGGAGGATGGGAAGAGGGGAAGACGGCTAGGATTATTTCATCTTACAGAGAGTCCCCAAGAGATCCAGAGGCTCAGTCATCAAGAATAGACTTGACCTATAGAGAGTGCTCGACCCCAATTGCAGGGATAGAGGAGAGATCAGGGTCCGGCTCTGTCTCATTCTCAATGTTAGGAGAGAACTCATCTACCCTGTGTGCTTAGTATGGTAGGACTTCTATACCCTAAAAAAATATTGCCATCTAAATGACATAAGTACTCATGTGATGGCTAATTAAAGTAAATGTGGATGTACATGTTAAAAGATTTAAGTAATATGGAATGTATAGTTAGAATTGGTAGAAGGTTGGAGGTGTGAGCAACCATGACAAGTGAGTCAGCAAGGTCGAGTGAGGCCAGGCCGCAAGGACCCGCGAGAAGTACACGACCAACGGCTCAAGGGACTGTGCAATGCAGACCCCCTAGCCACCGCCTCACCTCTTATATATTTTTAATGTTATGTTATGAATTCATTTAATCCTCATCTTATATTGAGCTGGTTGCTAAGCTCTCTAAATTCTCTCTATTTCCAGAAAATTTAAAGGAGGATCAAGCCATCAAGATCAACACCAAGATCTAGGAAAATTCAAGTAAAAGTTGGCGGAGCTTCCAGGATCGTTTCTACTGGACTGTTTTGTGTGTTGCTGCATTTTGAGGCTTTTTCCTGGGTAAAGAAGTTGGAGGAGAAAATACTCCTATCTTAGAAAAATATAACCTCAAGTAGGTAACCAACTTTCCCCTTGATAGCTATAAGTTTGGTGAAGGAAAACTTGGAAGAACTTGTAGTAACTTGTGTGTTGAATTGTTATGGTTTTTGTCTGTTGTTGTTGCCTAGAACTTCTGGAGATGTTGTAATAAGTTGGTGTGATTGAGTTGTACTTGTGAGATAAGGGTTGAAAAAGCTACAAGCTTAAGCCTAAAGGAAAGTCTATCAGGGAAAGTTGGTCTCGACATACTAAGGTATGTAAAGGCACCCCCTCCATCTTTCTTATGCATGATCATAAGTTGAAATTGAATAGATATGTTATTGAAGTTGAAATCAGCATGCTAAGTCACCCCTAAAGCTATACTTTGTATGTTGAAATGAGATAAACAAGACAAGATTTTATCTTGCCAAAAGAACGAATATTGTATGATATGGTATTGTCGTGTCATAGCTATAAATTGAGTCTGGAGACCCCTCAGCGTGGGCACTGTGAGCTGATCCTTTATATTATGTTATATATATGATGTCAATCTTGTTTAAAGTTTCGATTGCTACATGATATGAGTAAAAGGATTAAGACAACGACATGTGAGATGACCTAAAGTTAAGAAATAACGTTAATCTTATTGAGGGTAAATGAGTTTGTCAAAATAATGTTTCTCATAAATAGCTCTATTCCCTTGATCTTAGGCTTATTTATACGTCCAATTCCCATTTTATACTGATATTATATCTTAGTTTATGAACTAATTCGATTATTATCTCATATATTTTGTTTAAATGGTGTCCATAAAATAACGTGTGTGATTAGGCCTTTTTGTAGGTTGGAATTGCTTATGGATTGAGCTTAACTTGAAGACGATGGTCCTACTCTTGAACAAAAATGGTAAAGGATGGACTAATTTGATTGATGGTTGTAGCATTTGTTACACTATGTCTATTATCTTCAATGAGATAATTATCCCACTAATATTTTAATTTCCCTGTAAATCCAGATATAATTAGAGTGGAAGCTTGTTTATTCGTGTAGTTTTTCATTTTATAGGCCGTAATGGTTATCCCCATTTCATGTAACTTATTGTATATCTGATGTTCTGCAAGTCCATCAATATTCCATTCAGCAATTTCATTTCCAGAGTGTGAAGTATGAGATAAAATTTTATTTTTTTCATACTATATATCCTAGAATAAGGGTTTACTATAATAATTCTTTTTGATGGAATATTTAGAACTTAACTTATTAATGTCATTATCAGACTTTTCGGATATTGTCCTTATGACCTTATCATCTTTTAATTTTAATTCATCCTTTAATTTTAATTCATTCTTTAATTATAATTCAGCTTTTAATTTTTCATTAATCTTTTCTATAAGATCATCTGTGATTTCAAACTTTTCTTGAAATTTGGGGAATTTATCTTTGGAAAATTCTGGTAATTTAAATATTGGATGGGTTTTTAATTTCTTATTATTATAGAAAGGACTAGGTTTATCTTTGAAAATCAATTTATTATCAGTACTAAGGATCTGATTAGAGACTACGTATAGTAATTAATTAGTATAATTATTTTGTTGAATTAAACTATTTATATCTTTATTCTTAGGATCACTTTGAGTGTCTACTATATCAATTTTAAAAGATATAGCTGTAATAATTCTACCATCTATTGGTAAACTAATTTCCTCTAGTGGGGGAATTATAGATTCAACCACCTTAGTTTTGGTATGCCATTTATTAATAATCATGCTCAATGATTCCTTTTTATCATCCAATTTTCCTGTGTACTCAAACCATTTAAAGAACTTTATATTGCATCTCATCCTTTTCATATCGGCGCACCATTTTTTCCTAAAAGATAATCTTTCCTTTAATGAATATTTTTCTGCATACCATTGTCTTTTTATGCTATTTTCTAGATCTAACCAAAGTTTATCTAAATATTCAAAGTCTAGTTCGAATTCCTCATCAGATCTAATCATGCATAAAGAGTCTCTTACTCCTAGCAGTGGGGCTTGTTCTGGACCCGGATAGTGTTCCCTTCACCAGACCTAAAGGAATAAGATAAAAGAAATTAGATAAGATAACCAGTAAATACTTCACAAAGAAATAACTATTAAGGAGTAACATCTAAAGTAGATATTGGCCCCAGGATAGTACTACCATTCCCCTGTATACTTCGTATTATATTAAAATTTATGCTTACACATCCATTTACAGAACAAATAAAATACTACAATGGGAGAAAATGGGTATGTTTGAAATACCAGAGTAACTATAAAAAGAAAAGAACAAAAATATTAAAGAACTTAGACTATTATAAAAAAAAAATAATACTTTCAGAAACTCTAGATAATTATTCTAGAAAAATAACTAAAAAATTAATTCTTGACAATCTAATCAGGTTATATAATGAATTATGTTATGTTAGTCATAATTCGTCTATACAAAGAAGACAATTAGATGATATATTAATTGTTCAGTTAAAACTATCTGCAAAATTTTAATGGATATCTCTGAAATTCATAACATAATAAATAATATTAATATTTATGCCACAACTACTAAAATAGCTAAGATAGAGAGCGGTTTACAAAATTGGAATATCCCAAAGGAACATTTTGAAAAGGTATATAATACTGGACACTTTAATTTTATTAAAAATTATAATATTAAAACCTACAAATCTACGGTCGCTATTAATAAGTCTATTGAGACTATTAAATTATTAGCAGCTGAAGACATTAACAGATATAGAAAAAACTATAAGTTTCTTCACATAGGACTTGTCCAAGTCGTGGTTAAACCGTTGTATCGATAAGTCTTAGACGTACCTATATGTCTTATATTAAGAGACAATAGGCTACTAAACTTTGATGATTCATTATTAGCAGTATTACAAAGTAACCTAGCTAATGGCCCGATATATTTTAACTGTATCCAAATTATTCTATAGATATTAATGATCAAAATGTTATGGATACCCTAACATTAAATGTTAAAACAAAAAACATGAATAGCAAATAAAATACAATAGAAATAGCCATGATATACAGAGTATATTACAGGCTAATGAAAACTACCCTAGCTCCAAAAGCAAAAATAGTAAGTAACAAACGGGTTACCATGCTTATGGAAGCCAATCACAATCACAATAATATTTTCGTCCCAAAAATGATAAAATGGGATGATGTGGTAGTAAAGGATAATTGGCATTTTGACTCCATAACGGAGCCAGAAATTGAGGAAGAAAATTCAACCATTGAGCAGGTAATACAATTTTCGGATGGATTTATAGATTTAAAATTTCTAAGATCTCAATCCTTTAGTCATGCTTCTTCAAGTAAAAGGATGTCTTTTTTTGAGACCTTCATTTTCAAAAACGCAAGAATAAAAGGAGGTAACACTTGAAGACATAGAGAAAAAACTAAAGGGAGTAGATTTCTCTTAAACAATTCCTAAGGTTGAATATTAACCTAGAATTACAAAAAGAACAAGTCCCATCCATTAAAAAATTACTAGAAAATAAATTATAAAGGCAGGAGCAAAATGAAAGAAAATACTATAAGTAATAATAAAGTGGAAAAAAGATACTTACAAAGAGTTGTTTATTGATAAGAAGGCAATACAGAGAACATAGAGGAAAAGAGAGATTTGGGGCAATTTGGAAGTGAGTGTAATATTTTCCGAATGCCCTTCCTAATACAAGGTGAAGGTCTTAAATCGACCTCAATAAGATGAGTCAACTAATTACTACCTGCTATCTATTTACATGTGTCCACACGTGGCAGATTTAATTTTACACGGATCTATTTAAAAGATGTCTTCATCTTCTTGAAACTTGGTTTCCTTGAAATTTTATATTTTTCCTGATGTGACCTTGGAATTTGATGAAGATTCGTCTTCATCTGCATGGGAGTTTGTAGAGATTCCATTTTGTCCTTATGTAGCTTGTCTTTTTGCTGTATTGTTTTTTGGGCGGATTCCTGAGGGGTCCACTGCTTTTGATTGTAGTAGCTTTTCATTTTTCAGAAAGGGTAGTCTGGTTGTCTTCTTTAGTTGAGAAGATAAGCTTGAGCTATCCCTTGCGGATCTAGCATGTCTCTATTGCTCGGTTCACTTGTATGAGAGGATGCAGTATCTAATAATTCTATTATCTATTTTTGTTGGGTATCTTTTTCAAAATTTGACAAGGCTTGCTGGAGCCTTCTTTTTAATTCTTCCTTGGACAGTTGGGAATCCTGTCGTGATGAAGAACTTGAAGTTTCCTTATCTTCCTGGGATGTTGGTGCTCAGCCTTTGATTTTGATGGTCTTACTCAGAAATTTAATCCTTTCAAATTCATGAATATCAAAGGACCAGCTGATAATGTATGAAATTATTTTTTTAATAAAAAACTTACACAATTTAATATTGTTTGGTAGGGTAGAAATATTCTGCTCTACCTATTTTTCAAATTGTGTCTAAAAATGTTTTGATAATACTTGTTTATTTCCTCCGAATTGGTTCCAACATTCATAAAACCATCTGGGGATGATCGTTATTTTTATATCTTCTGAATACTTGACAAACCAAGAGTAAGTGTTGGTCCTTAGATACATAAAGTTATACCAAACAGTCTTATAATCATACCAGTTGTATGTCTGGGGTCTATGGGTTCTTGATAGGGGAATGGGTGTATGTAGATGATCTACAAACCATTCAAACGGACTTAAAATTCTTTTAATTGTGAACTTCGAGTATTGAATACTGTCAGGATTATCCAGACATTTTAATTTATGCTCAATTTTTACTGAATCGATGTCTGTTAAAATGAACTGATAATACCTTCGGGTTTTAAGGGGATCATCTATCTCCACATAATTCCAATTTGTGTAGCAGGGTTTTAGTAACTCGGGTACTCCAAAACCTTCATATTTTTTATCGAGGGCCATGATCGGCAGTACCTGTAAAACTGTTAGCTCAAACTTCTGTTTATTTGGAATATTTTTCTCCATTTTCTTTTCAGGAGTCGCTGGCAGAACTGCCTGAGAGTTTGTCTCTGGTGGCTTCATTTCATAGTTGTCCTTTGTTTGGATAGAGATAGTTTTGTCGCCTGATGAAGAGTCTCCTTTAAAAACTGATTTTAATTATTGTAATCTGGTCTGACTGGTTATGGGTTCCTTTAATGGGGTCGGAATAGTAGCTTTTGGCAAAGATGGGAATTTTGCCAGAACTGAATATCTATTTTCTAGTTTTGGTTTTTCCTCTTCTTTGAAGGGTCTTTTCATTATTTCTTCTAGTTTGAAGGGCTAAAATAGAGGCCTCAAGGGCCTTATACCTAGTGTTTCGGGTCTCATTTAGTTCCCTGTAGAAATTTTCTAGTCAAAAAATCTGGGAGAGAATTATTTTCTCCTTGTATAAATTTGATTTGAAAATCAAAGCTGGATAACAAAGCCTGCCATCTGCAAATATTTGTTTAGAAATCAGATTTTTTACATCTTTTTGTAAAACATCTTTGGCTTCTTTGTAGTCTACTAATAGTAAAAATTCTTTATTTATTAAATCATCTTGAAATTTTGTGATACATAACACTATAGCCAGAATTTCCTTTTTAATGGTGCTGTAATTTTTCTAAGTATTATTCTAGACTGTTGAAGTGAATCTTACTAATTGTTCGGGGTTTTCTAGAGAGATTCTTTGATTAAGGATGCCTCCATATCCTATATCTGAGACGTCAGTTTCTACTATCATGAATGCCTCTGGATGTGGTATTCCTAGACATGGAAGTTTTTGAACTATTGATTTTTTTTGGAATCTCTCTATTTGCTCTAATCCCCATGGGATTGGATCCTTTCTAAGACACTGATAAAGAGGCTTATAAACCTGTCTAATATTTGAAATAAAATCTGCAACATAATTGAGACTTCCTAAGAATCTCTGAAGCTAAGTTTTATCAATTAATTCATCTAGAAATTTGGATGAGAACTCTATGGCTCTACAAATGGATTTATAGGTTCATTGATATAAGTCATGACCAAGGAATCTAATAGCAGTCTGGAATAACTTAAGATTTTTAGCTCTTACTACTAATCCTATTTGTTTAACAACCTTTAAAAAGGTTTGGATATGTTTGAAGCGTTGGTCAATATCTTCTGAGTATATTAAAACATCATCTACGTAAATTATAGAAATATGACTATGTGGATTAAATATGTTGTTCATTATATTCTGAAATTCAGACAGTGCAATTTTTAATCCGAATGGCATTACATTCCATTCATATTTTCCAAAAGGTACATTAAAAGCAATTGTACTTTTATCTTTTTCTGCTATTTGTATTTGCCAAAACCCCAATTTCATATCGAACTTACTATAAATGTTAGTTTTATAAGTCCTTTTAAGAAGATCTCTTTTATTGGGTATTGGGCACCTGATCCATTTTAAAACTTTGTTAAGGGGCTTATAATTAATGATTAGACTTGGGGCTCCTCTTTCTTTTTCCGCACTATTATTGACATAGAATGCCGAACAACTCCATGGTGACTTGGAAGGTCTAATAATCTTTTTATTAAGTAAATCATTGATTTCCTTTTTACAATATTCCATTAACTCTTGATTCATTAGAATAGGTCTTGCCCTATTAAGGATATTCTTTTTTGTTGAATCCCTCAATAATATGGTGTTTCCTATCCCAAAAGGCATTAGGAAATTCTGAACAAACTTCTCGTTCTATGAATTCTTGTGGGCTTTTAATTTTGGCTTCTACCTTCAGATTTTTTAAAGCGGATTCAATATGTTTAAATTTTATCTCATTCTTTAAATAGTTTATTTGTTGGGAAAGAAGATTTATTCTAAAGATAGTTTTTCTTTTATAAATTCACTTTCTTCTTTTGACATATTATTTAGTTAGGGAAAAATGATCTCTTTTCCTAGAGTAGTGGTGTGGATGCCGTCTAAATCAGCGACATAGAGTTTTATTTGGGTTATAAAGAGGGTGCCTAATATTATTTCTTCTTTTATGTCTTTAGTTAATACAAAATCATTAATAAAGCAGATTTCACTATTGCATATGTGTGCCTTATGGAGTTTATATTTATTTTGAGCCTTTCTCCTGTCATGGAGAATAACCGCGTTGTACTTTTTTCAAGGTACTTAGTAGGGATTATTCCTTCAATAATGCAGTTTTAGTCTGCACCTATGTCTAATAATGAAATTTTGTGAATAGTATAATTTTTATTTATAACTAATGTGATAGGTATATGCCAGCTCTGGGCTTTAACTATTGCAATAGTTTTTACTCCTGATTTACCTTCCAGAGGGCTTTCTAGAAACTCAATTTCTTCTTCACCTTTTTCTAATTTTGATGTTTCTCCTAGTTCGGATTGATAAAATTCAGATCCTTGTATTGGTTATAGTTCATTTAATAGTTTATTAGCAAGGGCATCTGTTTCTAGCTTGTTAAGTCTTTGCTTAACTTCTTTAACTTCATTTTTAATATGTAATAATTCGGTTTGAAGATCTTGTACTGTTGTACTAGACTTTTGTTCTTTAAATTTATTTAGTACATTTTTCATATTAAAAGACTCAATTGTGTCTTTGCCATGTTGTTGGTTAAGAACTATATTTTTTAATTCTATTGAATATTTTCTTTTAAGATCTTTATCCTCAATATAATCAATCATATCATTGAAGATTTTCTTGTTATTATTGGTAATGACATTTATTGAGTGGCTATCACAGGTGCAGATTGCTCCCGTGCATCCACAATGATCAGTTGAGTCACTATTGTCAGAACTATATACTATATTAAGCTGGTCTTCATCACTGAAACTTTCTTCAAGGGAAGAATTATTCTCATGTTCATCAAGAATAGAATATAATCTATCTTTTATTTCTGGCTCAAGTTCTAACATACTGATCTTATCTTTATTTTTATTAGGGACCTTACAATCCTTAGCCCTGTGACCAAATTTTCTACAATTCCAACACTTATTATTATTTCCTTGAAAGCCACCTTTGTTGGCTTCTCGTTTATGCCTTTTAAATCTTTTTCTATAATGATGGGGTTTTTCAGATTTATTCTTATAGTGCTTGTGTCTTCTTTTAATTTTCTTGGATGCTTCTTTTGAAGGGGCAGACTACTTGATGTATCCAAAATCTTGACAAAAGCTTCCTATTTCTTTTTTGAATATTTTATTATCCTTTTTAAGTTGATTTTTAAGCTTCATATCTGTAAATAATTCAAGTCCGGTGACATTTATAAAACTTATAAGGTCACCATAGGTTAACTGGCTATAAGGAATATTTCCATCAAATCTATCTTTTAATTTTATCCTAACCTTTTCGCCAAATAATGTTGGTAAACCACTTATGAATTTTTCTTTCCAATAATCATGACTAAAGTCTTCTCTGACCATAACCTTGTTGGGGAATACATCCTTATACCATCTAAAATCATCTAACTTCGGGCAAGATAGGATAGATAATATTTCTAAACTCCTATCTTGAAAAAGTTGAGGTTCTCCTATAAAATGTTTTACTATACTATAAATTAAGGTAGTGGTGGCATCTTCTACGCATAGATTGGGTAGAGACCCCACACTTGATCATAGGAGATTCAATCGAATAGGGAGAAATTGGGCATGGGTGTGGAAGGAGGACACCCATTAAAACCCTACGTACCTGGAAAATAAGGAATTTTATCACCCTCCAATTGCCCAAGATCAGATTCCAAAGGAAACCTTGAATTTTGTCCTTGAATCTCCTCCTTCAAGCCTTCAACCTTGGATGCATGGGGAGTATGCACTTAGAATAGGTCTTCCCCTACTAAAACCCTTCAAAATAAGCCCTAAATGATGTAGTATAGAGCCTTAGGACTAGGAAATGACAGAAATGCCCTTACTAAAATCACAGAAAAACCTGCACTGGACGATCCCACGATTGAACCAACGGACTGTGGGAAGATACGAGGACCCATGGTGAACGCACGTGATCTATACTATCAAACTTTCCAGTTTCTGATTTATACCCATGGCTCGATAGGACGAGTCGACCTTCCAAACAACGGACCATGGTTTCAAATCATCTTAGCCACAACCCAGATCCACTTCCTTCCCACGACCACTAACAACGGCCTGTGCCTTCTCACAATGGGTCGTTGTGACGCCCGTGGTCCACCCTACCACAAGGCCTGGCTTCACACCACAACCACATACAACGGCTCGTCATTTGCTACCATGAGTCATTCTGTAGCTCGTCCTGCAACATTTTTCCTAGATTTCTGCACTTTGAATTTTAACTCCCCAGATTTATTACTAAGCACTTCTGGGGTATTACAATATCTCCCCCTTGGGAACATTCTTCGTTGAATGTAGGAAACAATCAGAAAATAGGAACATGCAATTATCATAATCAAAGACTTATCATTTAAGCCAAAAACTAACGGAATGACTACCCTCATTTCAAACTATACAGCTGAATTGGATTCACCAATCATACACACATCTACATACATAAAAGAAACTTGCGCACATGATTCAAACATGAAAACTAATTAGAGTCTGAGTGCAGAACTGATACCTCAAGCTGAAACTGAATCGATAAAGAACAAATGTGGGTATTTATCCATCATATCCGCTTCGGCTTCCCACATAGCCCCTCAACATGCTGATTCCTCCATAATACTTTCACTAAAGCTACTTCTTTGTTCCTCAATCTCCGAACCTGACAATCCCAGATTTTAACAGGAACTTCTTCATAACTGAGGCTGTCTTTTACTCCAATGCTATCTATCGGGACTATCAAGGCTGTATTACCCAAACACTTTTTCAAAAGCGACACATGGAAGACGGCATGAACTGAAGATAACTCTGATGGCAAGTCCAACTCGTATGCCACCTTACCAACTCTCCTTATAACCCGGTAAGGACCAACATAGCGGGGACTGAGTTTCCCTTTCTTTCTGAACCGCATTACTCCCCTCATGGGAGATACCTTTAGAAACACCCAGTCATCCACATCAAACTCCAAATCTCTTCTCCTCACATCAGCATAAGATTTCTAACGACTCTGAGCAATTTTCAACTGGTCCTTTATCAACTGAACCTTCACCATCGCCTCATGAACCAAATCTAGTCCTATTATAGCTGCCTCACCAACCTCAAACCATCCAATGGGAGATCTACACCTTCACCCGTAAAGAGCCTCGAACGGTGCCATTTGGATACTGGAGTGGTAACTGTTATTATAGGAAAATCTATTAAGGGCAAATGATCATCCCAACTACCTTTAAAATCCATAACACATGCTCTCAACATGTCCTCAAGAGTTTGGATTGTTCGCTCAGCTTGACCATCCATTTGCGGATGAAAGGTCGTGCTGAGCTTGACTTGAGTCCCGAGTCCCTTCTGAAAAGACCTCCAAAATTGAGAGGTAAATAGGGTACCTCTATCTGAAATGATGGACAAAGGCATCCCATGCAACCGAACTAACTCCCGTATGTACAACTTAGCATAGTCATCTGCTGAATTCGCTGTCTTGACCGGTAGAAAATTAGTCGCCTTAGTCAACCCGTCCACAATAACCCAAATGGAGTCATATTGCCTACGAGTTCGGGGTAAGACTGTAATGAAGTCCATATTGATCTCTTCCCATTTCCAAGTGGGGATAGTAATATGCTGAAGTATGCCTCTGGGACTCTGATGCTCAACCTTCACTTGCTGATAGTTTGGACATTTCGCTACGAACTCCGCAATATCTTTCTTCATACCATCCCACCAATAGATTTCTCGCAAGTCCCAATACATCTTCGTGGATCCTGGATGAATAGAATATCTGGTACCATGTGCCTCATGTAATATCCAAACTCTCAAATCATCAACATCTGGGACACATAGACGACCCTAATATCGTAGTACACCATCTCCCCCTTGGGAGAAAACCTCCACCTTTTGACTCTGCACCGCCTCCTTCAGCTTCCTCAAAATTGGATCCTCATCTTACTTAGACTTGACATCAACCACCAAGGACGATTCTGACCCATTATGTACAACGACACTGCCATCGATCGAGTTGATCAATCTAACTCCCAGCCTTGCAAGCCGGTGAACATCTTTCACCAACTCCTTCTTCCCCTCATCCACATGAGACACACTCTCCATTGAGAGCCTACTAAGATCTGCAACCACATTAGCCTTGCCCAGGTGGTAAAGGACACTCATATCATAGTCCTTAAGTAACTCCAACCACCTCCTTTGCCGAAGATTTAGATCTTTCTATATGAACACATATTGCAAGCTCTTGTGGTCCGTAAATACATCCACATGGACCCCATACATATAATGCCGTCATATCTTCAAAGCAAACACCACTGCGCCAACTCAAGATCATGGGTCGGGTAATTCTTTTCATGAACTTCCAGCTGTCTTGAGGCATATGCTATTACCTTCCTATGCTGCATCAACACACACCCCAGTCCGACTCTCGAAGCATCACAATATACAACAAAGCTGATGTGTCATGATTTTACGACACTTTCGACGCTTAAAATCAAGAAATTATGCACATTCTAGGTATGTTTATATGGGTATAAGGTATTTTGTGCTTAATGTATAGGAAAACAGTTCTGGAAGTGATTTTGGTCAAATTAATGTTAAAAACAACTAAAAGGTGACTGCCAGGAACTTAACGAGTCGTTGGCAGGAGGCACGACCCATCGCTTAAGGCGTGGGAACAAAGATGATGTTTTAAAGAAGTGACCAGTGCACTTGACGAGTTGGAGGAATGACTCGGTACACTTAGTAATGAGTCATGAGGTTGACCGTTAGGCTTTGAAGAGAAAAGTTTACCCAAGTGTCCATTGGAGTTGACGATCGACATCATAAGTCGTCATTTAAAGGAATGACTCATTGGCAGGCCACTGGAACCATTTGTGAAGTACACTGGATTTTCTGAGGAAGTAGACCGCGAAGGACCTAAGGACTCGTGCTAAGGCACGGTGACCCGTTGTCAAGCCTGGTTATGTTTCTGAGGACGATTGTTTTAAAGCAAAGAACGACTCGTCAGGAGGCTTAACGATCCATCACCTAGCCCGTTGCCACTGCCGACGTAGTTTCTAGATTTATTTAGGAAAAGGATTCCTTTGTATTATAAATACACACTTTTAGGTTTATTTTTGGAGAGGATTTTTTGGACGATTTCTGAGATATTCTAAGATGATATTGTGAGGATATTCTTGAGAGAATTTTCATACAATTGTTCTTGATTCAAGATACAAAAGCAACATTGGAATTTTATTTAATCTACTTGGTTTTTTATTCTACAATACTTTCTAAGTTGCAATTATGATTTCTGCTATATTTTGTGATTGCGATAACACAAACATGAGGAGCTAAACCCATAAACTAGGTTTGTGGGAACCAAGATGAATTAACACACGGGTAAAAATACCTAGGATTCTTGAACGGGGTTTTATGCATGTATTGTGTTTTCCTTCGTTTTGATTGATTCTTGACGGTTGCAAACGTTAGGACTTGCCTTATTCTTACTTACCGGATCAAGGGGGTAAAGAATGGGAAAAAGGGATTAACAATGGAGATTTGAGGCTACCAACCCTCATCTAATAGCCTGAACTTGTCCGAGGGATAGCTAATCGGATATTAAGGGTAAGGGTCAACTAAAGAACACCTGTATACAGACCAAGTTGCGTGGTGAAAATCATCTAGATAGGGGACCAACTATTTAGGTGAACCTAAATTACCAATATTGCATGTTGAACACCGAAATAGATCACCAGTGTATAATCCTTGTGGTTATGAAATCTTGGGGAACATAATCTTAGTCTAGTCGTAAATTGAATACAAACCAAAGTTTATACAAGCATTCGTTAGTTTTACTTTTGTTATTATTCTATATTTTTCCCCTTTGGAAATAAGTCAATCAATAGTAATAGTTATTCGGATTAACCTAAGTTCTTACCATATTCCATGTGGGATTGACCTCAACCTTTGTTGGGTTCTATATTTGACAATCAAGCGCTTATATCTCAATTGCGAGGTATAATTTGGGCGACACCAAATTTTAACGTCATTGCAGGGGAATACGGCTAAGGCTTTTGTTAATTATGTTAACTTTACTGTTGGTTCTTGTTTCCATTTAATTTTTCTCTTTGTTTTTGCTTTTTTGTACTTAACAGGTCTAGCCATGGAGGAAACTTTGTTTCTTGATGACTTAGCAGCTGTTCTAATGGGCAATGAGGCTGAGGAGATTCATTGGAGTGAGGAGATTATAAATTCACTTGCTGGCATGGGGTCATATTCCTACGCTCCAAATAAGATCGATCTTGATTTAAAAAATTAGGTGACCCTACCAGCCAGGCAATCTATTGAGGAACCTCAAACGTTGGAGCTCAAAGCACTCCCATCCCATTTACAATATGTATTATTGGGAGCCAGTAACACTTTACCGGTCATTGTTGCAGCTGACCTGGAGGAATGGCAAGTGGAGGCTTTAGTCTCCGTCTTGAAGAGATACAAAAACGCTATTAGGTGGACTATTGCAGATACTTTTGGAATCCCAGCCGGTATTTTCCCTCATAAGATCCATTTAGAACCAGATTGCATTCCAAGTATTGAACATCAGCATAGGTTGAATCCACCTATGCAAAAGGTGGTCAAGAAGGAAATCATAAAGTGGTTTGATGCAGGTGTGGTTTATCCGATTGCAGACAGCAAATGGGTGAGCCCAGTCCCGTGTGTACCGAAAAAGGGACGAATCACGGTGGTCCCAAAGGCAAACAATAAGCTCATTCCTCTAAGACCAATCACTAGTTGGAGAGTATGCATGGATTACAAAAAGCTGAACCGATGGATGCAGAAAGATCAGTTTTTGATGCCATTCATAGACCAAATGTTAGGCAGACTTGCAGGTAGAGGATGGTATTGTTTCCTTGATGGTTATTCGGGGTACAATCAGATTTTTATAGCCCCTGAAGACCAAGAGAAAACCACATTCACTTGTTCATGTGGTACATTTGCGTTTAAGAGGATGTCGTTCGGTTCTGCAATGCATCTGCCACTTTTCAGCGTTGCATGATGTCCATATTTTTTGACATGGTGGAAGACGTCATTGAAGTCCTTATGGATGACTTTTTTGTGGTGGGTGACTCATTCGAGGATTGTCTAGCCCATTTGAGCAAGGTGCTTCAGAGATGCGAAGAGACAAATTTGGTGCTTAACTGGGAAAAGTGCCATTTCATGGTCAAGGAAGGAATAGTGCTGGGCCACAAGATTTTGCAAGGGTATAGAGGTAGACCGAGCCAAGATTGAGGTGATTTCTAGTTTGCCACCTCCAATTTCTATGAAAGGTGTTCGAAGCTTTTTAGGTCATGCAGGTTTTTACAGAAGATTCATCAAGGACTTCTCCAAAATTGCACATCCATTGTGTAAACTACTCGAGAAGGAGGTGAAGTTTGTTTTTGATGAGGCATTTCTGAAGGAGTTTGAATGTCTTAAAGAGAGATTGACCACTGCCCCCATTATAGTGGTACCTGACTGGTCTTTGCCTGTTGAGGTTATGTGTGATGCTAACGGTGTGGCCCTAGGAGCTGTGTTGAGTCAGAGGTGTGAAAAGATTTTTTATCCAATTTATTATGCTAGCAAGGCTCTTAATAGAGCTCAGAAGAATTATACCGTGACAGAACAGGAGCTTTTGGCTATAGTTTTTGCATTCGAGGAGTTTCGGGAATACTTGCTCTGAACCAAGGTGATAGTCCACACAGACCATGCAACTTTGAGATATCTAATGGAAAAGAAGGATGCCAAGCCACGGTTGATTCGATGGGTGTTTTTGCTACAAGAGTTTCAGTTTGAGGTAAAAGACCGGAAAGGGACTGAAAATCAGGTTGCAGGCCACTTATCCAGATTAGAGCCTAATATAGCACTTAAAAATGAGCATGATATAGATGACGCATTTCCAGACGAGCAGGTTCTAGCGGCATCCCAAGATCTCATCCTATGGTTCGCAGACTTTGCTAATTATCTGGTGAGCAACGTTGTACCAGAGCACTTATCTTTTCACCATAGAAGAAAGGTTATGTTCAATATGCAGAAATTCTTCTGGGATGAGCCCTACTTATTCTGTATATGTGTTGATGGGGTTATTCGGAGATGTGTGCCCGAGGTAGAGATGCTGAGTATATTAGAGGCCTGCCACTCATCCCCTTTTGGAGGAAACCACAGCGGGATCCGCACAGCCCACAAAATTCTACAATGTGGATACTATTGGCCAACCATTCATCAGGATGCACACGATTTGCAAAGGCATGTGATGTATGTCAAAGACAAGGAGGCATATCACGAAGGCACGATCTCCCTCTTACTCCCATCCTTGTTATTGAGTTATTTGATGTATGGGGCATTGATTTCATGGGCCTATTTGTGAGCTCAAATGGGATGATGTACATACTTGTCACTGTTGACTACGTTTCAAAATGGGTGGAAGCAGTTGCTCTGCCAAACAATGAAGGGAAGAGTGTCACAGCGATCTTGAAGTGGAATATATTTGCAAGATTTGGGTCCCCCAGAGCTATCATTAGTGATGGGGTTTGCATTTTTGTAACCGGTTGTTTCTCTCTTTATTGGAAAAATATGGGGTAAAACACAGGGTGGCCACACCCTATCATCCACAGTCTAGTGGGCAGGTTGAAGTCACTAATAGAGAGATAAAGACTATTTTGGCATAGATTGTGAATGCAAACCGTACAGATTGGGCAAGAACTAGATGATGCTTTATGGTCCTATCGGACCGCCTTCAAGACTTCTATAGGTATGACTCCATATCAGCTTGTCTATGGTAAAACCTGTTATCTCCCAGTCAAACTTGAGCATAAAGCTATGTGGGCGCTCAAGAAGTTGAATATGGATTAGAACGAAACTGCGAACTTGAGGCTTGATCAGTTGAATGAGTTAAATGAATTCCGTTTGAAAGCCTATGAGAGTTTTGAAATTTACAAGCTAAGAATGAAAATTCAGCATGACCAGAAAATCAAGAAAAGAGAATTCAGTCCGGGCGATATGGTACTATTGTTTAATTCTAGACTTTGGTTGTTTCCTGGAAAGTTGAAGTCTAAGTGGTTGGGACCTTATCGAGTGGTTCAAGTATTCTCTCATGGGGCAATCGAATTGGAAAATCAAGAAGGAAAGCGGTTCAAGGTAAATGGTCAGTGGGTCAAAGCTTATTTAGGGAGAAGCGAAGAACTCAAACTGGTAGACTTGTGGATTTTGAGTGAAGTCTGAGTAACTCAAGTGACTTGCGTCGTGCCGAGATGTTAAATTAGGAGCTGCATGGGAGGCAACCCATGGAGGTGTTTTTGGTGAAGTTTGAATAGCCAAAACACCCACGTCGTTACTTGATGTTAAATCAAGCGCTTCTTGGGAGGCAACCCAAGTTTTAAATGTAATAAAAAGTTAGTGTTAATGTTTATTGATGGGTGCAGGTGAATACGATGGAAAATCTGAAGTTGGAACAAAAAATTGAAACTTCAGTTACGGTGCAGAAAAATCATAGAACGAGTCGTTGTCTAACTTGATGATTTGTTTATTCAGTTGTGAAAAGAAATGCAGAAAACAAGGGAGCAATGGGTGACTTCACGAGTCGTTTCTCTAAAGAACGAATCGTTTAGTCCCCCGTCAAGTACACTGGATCAAAATTTAAACCTAAAGAACAAGGGTGATGACGGTTCACTCAACAATGTCGTTGGGAAACCAAACGAGTCGTCAAGTGACCTGTCCTGAAACTACAACAGGCCTAGGACCACGACTCAGGGAACAACTCGTTGGGTAACACCACAAGTCGTTACGTGAGTCGTCAGGTCCGCAGGTAAGTTGACCTAACCTGACCCACGACTACAAATTGGGAAATGTTTTTTAAAACTAAAATTAAAGAATCCAATTTCATTCAAGTACTCCCCGCTAAAAATCCACACATATTAAAGCTTCAAATTTTCCCTTCTCTTCTCTTCTTCTCCTTCTTCATGCAAACCCATCAAAAACACCACTGAAATTACTTCATCACCGCACAATACATTCACTGAAGCACACTTGATCACACTCCATCTCTGATAACTCAAAATTGTAAGTAATCTTCCCCACACAAACACTGTGAATAATTTTTTGCATTCCATCAAGAACTTTCTAAGACCCATGTACAAATGAGCTTGAATGCATTTCGATTTGTATTGTGTTCTTACGTGCCTTGTGATGTAAATAAACCCTAGGAAGTATAAAACGTTGATTTTTGATCATGTATGTTACACCCCGGAAAATTTGTGGTGATTATTTTATGTTCTTATTCTATGTTAAGGGAAGTATAGGTTGTATATTGGCCGTAGATGACAAGGAAAAAGTGTACGAACAGAAAACCGAAGAGTATGTGAAGTTCATAAGTAAGGGTCAACTTTAAATAATTATATCTCCTAGTATATAATGAAGTAGAAGGCCCACGACCTATACAATTAAAGGACTTTGATTCTAGTTTTCAGAACATCAAACCTCTCATCAATCCAAGTTTGGAGTAAAAGGTTATAGACGTTTTACCGTGACACTGTCGGGCAATAAGGAGGCCAGCGCCCAACTTGCTTTATATTTTAAGTCATGACTTATCAAATCATTTTCGATGTTTCCATAATTAAGGTGCCTTCTTATCCTCTGAAATTCTCTCAAATTTCCAGCAAATAACTAAGGAAAACACTAAGTTAAACTCCATTAAACTAAAGCTAAGTGAAGGGGATCTATCATAAGGTGAAGGTGGTGTGTTGGTGGCTGTTTTGGCTGCACTTGGGCAGTGTTGCTGTGGTGAATTTGCTGCATTTTTGAAGCTTTCCTAAGCTACGTATACATTCACTCTTGATAGGGATTAAACACAAGTATAAAAGGTAAGGATTCTACTACTAACCTTGCTTGAATTTTTTATTACAAGACTAGAAGTTGGAGGTGTGTTTGGTGTGTTGGTGAACTGTTTTGTGGCGTTTTGGACAGCAAGGTTGCTTTATTTTTGGACAACAAGTTGAGGTCAATTACTCATATTTTTAACCAATAACAGATCCCCACCAAAAGGTAAGGATTTCACCCCTTTTAAACCTCTCAAATTGTGAAGCGAAAATCTGGAATTTGGCAGCTAAGTGAGCTGCCGATGGACTGTTTGTGAGCTAAGTATTGCTCATTTTCCTTAGGATTTTTGGCTGTTTATTTTTATGGAATTATACTTCATATTTAGGGGAATAATTACAGAAGAACTAAGGTAAAATTTCCTCTTGTTTCTCCCTTAAAAGATAGTGAAAACTAGTTGAGAAAATGGCTAAATGTTGTTGATGTTGCCGTGTGTTGTTGTTACTATTGTGACTGCCATTGTTTAGTTATTTTGGCTGCATTTTGTTATATAGATTAAGCTTATAATTTACCTATAAAACCAATGTATTAATAAGGTTGAAGGATGATCATTGAAATAGGAAATCAGCTGGAGAAAAGTTCATCGGAGAAAGGTATGTATGGCGTTCTTTGACTCTTGATTTTCAAGAACGAATTCATACCGAGGTATAATCCGGCATTCCCCTGTACTTGAGCGTATGTATTAGAATATTATGGTTCCTCCCATTTTTTAGAATTACTTGGTATTAAGTTGTGTATTTGCCAAAGAGTTGGAACGCATGGATGTGAAGCAGAGAGGGAAATTGCCTTCTATTATGGTCATAGTTGTAAATTGAGTCTTAAGCCCCCTTCGGCGTGGGCACTGTGAGATGGTCCTTTACATTATGTTATGTATTTTTGGTGTCAAAGTTGTTTCACATTATGGTTGCTAAGAAAATTTGGTAAGCATGGCAAGACGACGACACGCAGACAAACCTAATAATTGAAATCAATTTTTAACTCAATAAGGGCTAACGAGGGTAACAAAATGGAATTTACTTATTTCAGTTACCTACCCTATTATATTCATGTTTTAAGATACCTAGGGCCATGAGATGGTTCCCTGATACCTCTTCCTTAAGCTAAGCGACTAATTAATGCGTTTCTTAATTAACCAATACGTTAAACTTGAAAAATAGGGCCCGAATGGATAAACTATTGATATTTATATGGAACCGTCTTTATTGGAAGGTTATGCACAATATCTTGATATTAACAGGTTATACAAAAATCATTATATATATATATATGCGTTTATGCTTACGTTCAAATTACGCGCTAAAGCAGTAAGGATTACCTTTCGAAAGTCGCTATATGTTTATTAGAGCTATTGAGTTATCTAGACCTTCTGAGAATTGCTTAAGGCTTTAAGAAGACACGTCGTATGTTATTTGAAAGTTGTATATGTGTAAGTAAATCAACCTAAGAGTAAAGGTTGAGGCTCTGGTAGCAATGAAGAGGTAAGAGTAAATATTAGACCTTTTAAGGTAAAATGTGAGTTATATGCCCTCTGTCCATAGTTGATCTCAAGAACCTTTGGGAGATGTTAAATATGAACAAGATGATGTTTAAGAGATAAGGTTGGAAATTAGGTAGAAAGGTAAGTGCGTATAAGAAATTCTTGAATAATCAACACGAGAGTAAATGATTAAGTAGAGAATTACAAATCCTGGTTGGAAAAGAATTTATGATGAATACGAAAAGTAAAGCCAAAGGTTGTTTTTAGATGATAAGTGTTACGATTTTTAATGAGTTAAGAAAATAGCCAACAAGATTTACCCTGTTCTAATGACATTTAGCAAAAAGGGTTACAAATAAAGTTGGTTATGTTCAGTTGTGTTAAGCTAATGGAAGGCCAGTAAAGTGTTAACTTCTTAAGAAATGATTAGAATCGAATATTTTAAGATAGTGACTCAAGTTAAGGAGAAGTTCTTCGTCGTCCTTTTTAAACAATTATTTTTGATCATTTGTTCTATGAGTTGGAGTTACTTTCTCAAGTTTTAAAGGATTTTTTTTTCTTGGAAGCTTCTAAACTATTTATAATGTTGCTAAGCTTTTCTAAGCTCCACATATATTGTAATGTTTCACATGAGTTTTTCCTACGTTGTCTGAAGCACTACTATAAGTCTTTATTTATCTTAAGGAAGCCCCTAGACAGTTGCCTAGCATTTGTATATTAAAGAGCTCCAGGTTTGAGATACATAAGTTATGTCTTCCTGTTCATAAGTTACCTCAAGATGTGATATGATGTGCAATGAATGAGGTATGCTCACAATTCTTGATATGAAAGTATGAAAGTCAAACGAGTATAAGCACGAAATGAATGCTAAGAATTTTAATAGAAAATGTTAGGTTAAGTTATTCTTCTCTGCTCCTCATGTTAGAATTGCTAGGAGATGTTTAAAATCATGAACGTGAGTCTACACGTGATTTTATGATATTCCAGTTCTAGGAACTTCCCTAGAATTCATTCACAGCATATGTATGTATTTAAATGCTAAATGAAAGACCTATATGTGTATGGCATAATTGTAGTATTAGGGGTCGTGGTAAGATCCTACACATGTTATAGTTACTGATCGGCATATTTTATGGTTTCCAGTATTCAGATAGTTTGTATGAGCTCTGTCAGCTCCATTTATGATTGTGATTAAGATTTGGTTTTTATTTTATCCCGGTGTGGTACACCGACTGGAGATCTTTTTATTTTACCCTGGTGTGGTACATCAGCCGGAGATATTTTTAATTTTACCCCGGTGTGGTACATCGGCTGGAGATATTTTTATTTTACCCCGGTGTGGTACATTGGATGGAGATATTTTTATTTTACCCCGGTGTGGTACACCGGCTGGAGATCTTTTTATTTTACCCTGGTGTGGTACATCGGCTGGGGATATTTTTATTTTACCCCTGTGTGTTACACCGGCTGGACGAATTTTATATATGGATTTACGGTTGGCGGTCGTTGGCATTACAGTTATAGTTTCTTTCTTGTGCATTTCTTAATTGCATTTTCATCTCATTATAGAGTTATTATCTGGTTTCAGGTTTCAGGTTCCAGGATTCCAGGTTGTTACCATTCCTTATTCCTGGTTCAGTTATCTTGAGTTTAGTTATGTTATAGTAAGTTGTTATCAATTACAGGTTGCAGAGTTCCGGGTTATATTTATCCTTTATATATTTATGTGGTAAGTCAGTTATTATAGGATTGTTATCTCATGGTTACAATTTCATCCTTACATACCAATACATTTCATTAGTACTAACGTCCCCTTTCTTGGGGACCTGCATTTGTGCCACAGGTGCAGGCAGAGGTCAGGATGTCCAGTTGAGTAGCAGTTCGTGAGATCAATAGATGGTTGGTATGCTCCTTTCTTCCTGGAGCTAGGGCTTAGTTATTTATGCTTGAGTTTTGAGATGCAGGTATGAGTAGGTCGGAGCCTTGTTCCGACCATCAGTCAGTTTACTCTTTAGAGGCTTTATGGACTTAGTGTGTACAGTGTTATTCAGGTTGTGGCCTCGTCGGCTTATTGTTGCTTGGTTTAGCACACTAATTTCCTTGGTTGCATTTCGATTGTTTACCCCGTATTGCTGAGAACTTATGGGTCCAGTTGATTGTGACAGGTGGCCTAGATGGCCTAAGTGTTACAGTTACAGATGTCATATAGCCGACTTCTCCATCAATCATGAACCGAGTGCTAGTTTCGCCCTACCCCAGTTTTGGGGCGTGACAATGTAGTCACATGGGTTGATTTTTAGATTGAATTTTTGCACATGTGAAATTGAACTGGAACGAGGAGGAATATGGATAAGGACTCTTGAGCGCGAGCCACATCACGAGTCGTTGGGTCACCAAATGACTCGTCATGTAGCTCGTGCTGAGTGGGAAAAACTGTTGAGGCAGTGTACTTGACGAGTGACCTAACGAATCTTTGGGACAAATCGTCAAGTACACTGGACCTATTTGAAAAATGTCCAGTCTGGGTAACGAGTGACTTCACGAATCGTTGCCGAAGGCAAAGACTCGTTTAGTCACCCGTCAGGACCACTGACACCAGCTTAAAAATATTTTCTATTTCATCTCCTTTTATGTACTAATATTGTTTCCATAGGCATAATGGCTCCACAAGGCACACCAAAGAAGGGTCCAACCAAAAAGTAGGTACCTGAGCGCAGTCAACCATCATACTGAACGCTGCGAGATGATCCATCCTCCTCTGAAGAGTCGAGTGGATTTGAAGAGGAATATGAGGTGTCGGAGGAGCAGCTGGTGAGGAGGACGACCAGGGCTAGGCTCAACAAACTTCAAATCCAACATCCCTGGTCGATACTCCCACTCCACTAGCAATGGATCTGCCCAGCCGCACTAATGAAAGCGCTAGGGCTATTGCTGCACTTGTTCCAGAGGCTCCCACAGCTGGGCACAATAAAGAAAGAGTTGATGAATTGCATGCCCAGCGAGTGGACTCGGACAATGAGATGACTAAAACATCAGGCACATCAAACGAGCAATTGCGAAATGTGAGGAGATGGTGTGTCCATGGTATGCGGGCTATATACAATGGGGATATTGCTCCCAATGACAACGACAATCCGAAGTGGAGCATTTATAAGGAGCCAAGGCTGATCACCACCGGGTTAAAGACCTGCCGGAGCTACAGGCAGTATTTGAAAGATACAGGTTCGGGTGGTTGACAGAGCCTTCAGGCAGCTATAGCCCATGCCTGGTTCACGAGTTCTATGCAGCGAATGCAGCCACCTTGCAGCGATTGGCACTAGGAGGCTAGGATTGGAAGAAGCGGGCTGCATTGAACCAAGTGATGGTGCGTGAGACCTTAGTTGACATATCTGAGAAGATGATTTCCAAGATGTTGTACTGGCCAGAATATCGAACTCTGATGAACACGGCAGAGTTTGATCACAGGTTATCCGAGTTGCTTGAAAGTCAAAATAAATAAGTTGAATAGCATGGAGCGGATATAGCAGTACACTTGGCTTTCCCGCATCATTTCCACAAAGGGGCCGTTAGTTGAATGGTTGCATGGTACTGAGTCACAGATAAAGAAGGCCACTTTGAACTTCCAGGATAAATTTTGGTGAGGCACAGGCTGGTACCAACAAGCAATGACAATATAGTCTCACCCGACAAAGCAGCACTGGCAGCCAGCATAATGGAGGGGTACTCAATCAATTTCTCGCAGTTCATCATTGAGGAGATTGGGGAGCGGGCTAAAAATGATGGTATGATGATTCCCTTCCCCTACTTGATTGATAGACTTTGTCAGGAGTCTTGAATGCCAGAATTGCCATCAGTTGATCAGAGAGTGGTGATTTAGAAGATTACCGATATCGGGCTGATTAGAGATGATACAAACCCGGTATCGAGGGCGAGGACTCAAACATCTGCACCCGCTGGAGCGACCATAATAGCAGAGGCATTTGGCAGCGGCATGCAGGCTGATGCAGTACAGTTCACTGAGTTAGCGGCTGAGCCTACTGAAGGCAGGGAGATAGGTAGCCAGGCTGAGGCTACAGATGCAGCGGATACCTCCACACCTGTCGATGTTTCGAAATCATCATCTATAGCAGCAGCAGCATCTAGACCATCAGTCGCACCTCCACCATCCAGCTCAGCCGGCCTAGTCACAGTCTCACAGGAATTTTTGGTTGATATGGCTAGGCGGCTAGCTAAAGCAGAAAAGCAGCAGGCACACACGGCTCTACAAGTCAAAGTCTTAATGGAGAAGGTCATTCGTGGGTGTCAAAGGAGTTTGAGACATTGTCTAGTTCGGTGCATTAGCGACTGGACACTTTTGAGCGAAGGATGAACAAGCTCCTTGCATAATTACAGGCGCCAGAGTTATCTCGATGGTACGCAGAGCTTGGAGCATTATGATCCAAGGTGCGGGACTTGGTCGCACGACAAATAGCTGCGGTACCTCCACCGGTACTCCCCATGATCGATGATGAGTTTAAGGAGGAGCTACCACCAATTTTTGATTTCATCACGGAGGATCTAGTGGCACATGACAAGGGGACGAGGCCTCGTGAGAAGGCAAGTAATGATGTTGATACATCTCTGCTTCGTCAGCAAAAATGGGAGGGGAGTGAGATGGAGAGAGCGCTGCACGAATCAAGAGAGGAGGCTGGACTGAGAGCCGAGACTGAGGCAGCGAGAGCTCGTGGAGAAGGCACGAGCTCAGTTGGATTTAAAAATGCATCGAGTCAAGCCGATAATATTAGAGTTGATGTTGGAGGCGTATCTACACCCTCCACCGGCCAGTTAGCTGACACCTAGGTCGCACAGGTTTGTGTCCTATTCCCTTGGTTTTTATCTTGTACATATATGTGTTGAGGACAATGCATGCTTTTTTGATGGGGGTGGGGAGGGATACCTGTGCATTATATTTTTTTGAGTATAACCCGAGGGTTTTTCTTTCCAGATATCTTTTTCCTCGAGTGTTCCATATCTAGTAGAACCGGCTTGTTTAGGACTTGATTTTGTGTTTTTTGTGTGTCAGTTGGAAGAAAGTTATGAAAACTAAAAGCAGTCAAGAGCTAAAATTGTTTGATATTTTGATCTTTGATGATTTGATACCCCTCTGAAAATTTTTGTATATGTGTATGTGAGAGTTGAAAATTGTGAACTTTGTGAATCTTTGCATGGCATTGGAACTGTGAACTTGTGTGTGTCAATCTAGAACTTGTCTGGTCAGTCGTACCGAGATAGAGGATAACAAACTAGGAAAGGATCATAGGTCATTTGTGATTTATGAGTCCACTTTAGCTTAAATGACCTACCAAAGAAGATAAAAATCCCTTGATCCAAATGTTTGAGCTTAAATTAACCTTTCTTTTCGTTCACACCAATTCACCTGCCTGATTTTATTATGAATGAACCTGTTTTGGCCCTGGTCCCTCCTTGGACACTGTGAACTTCAACTCAGGAAAATCGCCTGAGTTGAGGGTGTCTATGATAAGGGTGAGTAAGAAGAGTTGGGTGGAAGTAAAGTTGGGTAATGAAAAAGAAGGAAAAAGAGCGAGTGCGGTATGCATGATTAAAAGAAAAAAAAATTGTTATTGTCAAAAAAACAAGAAAAGAAAAGAAAAATAATGTGTGACTCAATAAGTTTGTGTTGAATAAAAAGTCACCGCATCCGTAGTGTCTAAAGCAAAGGAAAGGAAGAGCAGAAAAAAGAAAAAAGGGAGAAAATAGAAATAAAGGTGAAAAGTGGAGTAAAAAGCATAGTGCCAAGGAGGGTTGAGCTACTAAAATCCATATGTACCATACCTAAGCCCGAGCCTATGTTACAAGCTGAGAAAGTCCTATAGTGATCCTAGCTACTTGTCCGAAAATCGAGGTATTGAAAGTAAAGGCAATCCTATGGTATTGTATGCATACAATTCGAATTTCTTTGTGAGAGTGAGTGGATCTTACCTAGTCCCAAGATAAATATACCGAGATAATCATATACACATGTGTGAGTGTGGGACTTCTTTGAGGTGAGAGCACTTGGTCAACAAAATCATCTGCAAATTGTCTGGGGCAGTGTTATGGATTTATGTGCGTGGTTGCAGGTGACCATATTTTTCCATGTTTCGATTCCTCTGTGTTATGGTTGGAAATTTTGCTTATGCATAGTGTTTTGAGTTGTTACGATGAGGGAGGGGTTAGAAAGATTTTGATGTACAAAAATGATTGTTGTAAGTTTTCTAAAGTTTTTCCGATTGAAGCGTCGAAGTAGATTATTTTTTTTGTTTTATTTTAATTTTGCCTGAGGACATGCAAAAGTTCTAAATTGAGGGTGTTGATGTGCTGTGATTTTACAACACTTTCAACGCTTAAAACCAAGAAATTATGCACATTCCAGGTATGTTTATATGGGTATAAGGTATTTTGTGCTTAATGTGCAGGAAAACAGGTCTAGAAGTGATTTTGGCCGAATAAATGTTAAAAACAATTGAAAGGTGACTGCCAGGCACTTAACGAGTCATTGGCAGGAGGTACGACCCGTCGTTTAAGGCGTGGGCAAAAAGATGATGTTTTGAAGAAGTGACATAGTGCACTTGACGAGTTGAAGGAACGACTCGTTACACTCAGTAACGAGTCGTGAGGTCGACCATTAGGCTTTGAAGAGAAAATTTTGCCCAAGTGTCCAGTGGAGTTGATGATCGACATCACGAGTCGTCACCTGAAGGAACGACTCGTTCGCATGCCACTAGAACCATCCGTGAAGTACACTAGATTTTCTAAGGAAGTAGACCACGAGGGACCTAACGACTCGTGCTAAGGCACAGTGACCCATTGTCAAGCCTGGGTAAGTTTCTGAGGATGATTGTTTTAAAGCAAAGAACGACTCGTCGGGAGGCTTAACGATTCGTCACCTAGCCCGTTGCCACTGCCGACCTGGATTCCAGATTTATTTAGGAAAAGGATTCCTTTGTATTATAAATACACAGTTTTAGGTTTATTTTTGGAGAGGATTTTCTGGACGATTTCTGAGATATTCTATGACGATATTGTGAGGATATTCTTGTGAGAATTTTCATACAATTGTTCTTGATTAAAGATACAAAAGCAACATTGGAATTTTATTCAATCAACTTGGTTTTTATTTTACAATTCTTTGTAAGTTGCATTTATGATTTCTTCTATATTTTGTGATTGCGATAACACAAACATGAGGAGCTAAACCCATAAACTAGGTTTGTGGGAACCAAGATGAATTACACACATAGGTAAAAATACCTAGTGATTCTTGAATGGGGTTTTATGCATGTATTGTTTTTCCCTTCATTTTGATTGGTTCTTGACGGTTGCAAATATTAAGACTTGCCTTATTCTTACTTACCGGATCAAGGGGGTAAAGAATGGGAAAAAGGGATTAACAACGGAGATTTGAGGCTACCAACCCTCATCGAATAGCCTGAACTTGTCCGAGGGATAGCTAATCGGATATTAAGGGTAAGGGTCAACTAAAGAACACCTGTATACAGACCAAGTTGCGTGGTGAAAATCATCTAGATAGGGAACCAACCATTTAGGTGAACCTAAATTACCAATATTGCATGTTGAACACCGGAATAGATCACTAGTGTATAATCCTTGTGGTTATGAAATCTTGGGGAACACAATCCTAGTCTAGTTGTAAATTGAATACAAATCAAAGTTGATACAAGTATTCATTAGTTTTACTTTTGGTATTATTCTATATTTTTCCCTCTTTGAAAATAAGTCAATCAATAGTAATAGTTATTCGCATTAACCTAAGTTCTTACCATATTCCCTGTGGGATCGACCTCAACCTTTGTTGGGTTCTATATTTGACAATCGACCTCTTATATCTCAATTGTGAGGTGTAATTTGGGTGACATCAAAAGCCATCAGTACCCTCGGGTAAGGTCAACACTGGTGCTGTAGTGAGTCGGGTCTTCAACTCCTGGAAGCTTTTCTCACAAGCCTCCGACCACTGAAACTTCACCTTCTTCTGCATCAACTTAGTCAAAGGCAATGCAATGGATGAGAAACCCTCAACAAACCTCTGGTAGTATCTAGCTAAACCCAAGAAACTCCTATATCCGAAGGATTCACCAGTCTGGGCCAATTCTTCCCCGCCTCAATTTTCTGTGAATCTACTTTTATGCCTTCGCTAGACACCACATGGCCCAAGAATGCCATGGAGTCCAACCAAAACTCACACTTGCCAAACTTTGCATACAATTGGCGATCCTTAAGGGTCTGAAGCACTACTCTCAGGTGAGCGGCATGCTCCTCCTTGCTCCGAGAGTATATTAAGGTGTCATCAATGAACACGATCACGATCATGTCCAAATATTGCTTGAACACCCTACTCATCAAGTCCATAAAAGCTGAAGGAGTATTCATTAGTCCAAAAGACATAACTACAAACTCGTAATGACCATACCGTGTTGTGAATGTCGTCTTCGGGATATCACTTTTCCGAACTCTGAACTGATGATACCCAGATTTGAGATCTATCTTGGAGAAACACTTAGCGCCCTGAAGCTGATTGAACAAATCATCAATCCTAGGTAAGAGGTACCTGTTCTTGACAGTGACTTTGTTCAACTGTCGATAATCAATGCACATATAAAGGGAACCATCTTTCTTCCAAACAAATAAAACTGGTGAACCTCATGGAGACTGGCTCGGTCTAATGAAGCCCTTATCTAGTAAATCCTTTAACTGATCCTTCAACTCTTTTAACTCAACTGGAGCCATCCTGTAGGGAGGAATAGATTTAGGTTGCATATCGGGAAGAAGGTCAATATCAAAGTCAATCTCCCACTCGGGAGGAATACCTGGAAAATCATCAGGAAAGACCTCTGGATACTCACATACTACTGGAACTAACTGGATAGTCGGGCTCTCTGACTCAACATCCTTGACCCTAACCAAATGATACATGCAACCCTTAGAAATCATCTTCCTAGCCTTGAGGTAGGAAACGAAGCGACCTACAGGCACAACTGAACTACCCTTCCATTCTAAGACTGGCTCACCCAGAAATATGTACTCTACTAACCGGGTCCTACAATTAATGGAAGCATAACAAGCATACAACCAATCCATGCCGAGAATAACATCTAAATCGATCATGGCTAACTCTATCAGATCTGCTGAGGTGAACTTATGGAGGACCAAGACTGGGCAATCTCTATAGACCCGTCTAGCTGTAACTGAGTCACCTACAGGAGTAGAAACTGAAAAGGATTCTAACAAGACATTAGGACTGACTGTGAAGCTACTGGCCACATAAGGTGTCACAAAGGACAAGGTGGCCCCTGGATCTAACAGAGCATAAACATCAACATGGAAGACTCGTAACATACCAGTAACCACGTCCGGGGAGACTTCCTGCTCCTGACAGGATGCTAGGGCATAGAATCTGTTCTGGCACTGACCGCTAGCTGCACTGGTAGATGCCCCCTAATGTGTTGAGCGAGGGGGGGCTGCTGATCTAGAAGTTGGGCCACGGCCCCTAACTTGATCTTGTTTCACTACTGGACAATCTCTAAGCATGTTTCCAGGTTGCCCACACCCGTAACACGCACCCGAACCTGCCAAGCATTGGCCTGCATGCCCTCGGCCACATCTGCGACAAGCTGGAACACCTGAATTTGTGGGCCTGTTGCTCTGACCCTCGAGCCTGATGCTCTCCCTCTCTGATCATGCCTAGGCCAAGACGGCACACTCAAAGCTGATGAAGCTGGGGCAGATGATCTCTGATGGGTCTGCTGACTAAGCCCACCTCCTGACCCAGACTGAGGAAATTTGTGATCATCAGTCCTAGCCCTCTTGGCCTCTCTCTCTCTCGAATATGCTGCCTCCCTCTGCTAGGCGTAAAATACCATCCGAGGAATGTCCATGTCTTGATGCAGCATAGCAATCCTGCATTCCTTATCCAAGTAACCTGTTATCCCATGCACAAACATGCTCACTCGCGCCCTCTGATCAGCCACTAACTCAAGGGAATACTCTAGTACTGTCATCCTCCCTTGCTTCAGATTAACAAACTCAACTGCCTTCAGCTTCCTCATCTCCCGAGGGAAGAACCGAACCAGGAATGCAACATAGAACTCTTCCTAAGTGACCATACCTGCTCCGTTAACCTTGCTATCCTTTCATAGACAGAACCAGATATGCGCAACCCCCTTCAACTGGTAGGAGGCCAATTCTACGCATTCAACACTACTCTCCCCCATGACCTGGGTGATCTTGATAACCTCATCAAAGAACTCATGTGGGTCCTCATCTACCTTGGACCCAAGAAACTCCCGCGGCTTCATCCTCAAGAAGTCCCTGATTCGAGAAGCCGCTGCACTGCCATTTTGTGGAACATGCGCAACAGCCTGCTGATTGACCTGAGCGGTCAAGGCCTACGCAAGCATCTGGATAGCGGCCCGAAACTCAATGTGGGCGGCTGGCTTCGGTGCTTGAGGCTCCTGAACTAGTGGGACCTGCTGATGCCCACGAACCATGCCAGCCTCGTGGCCTTCACCGTCTCCATTCCTCCTTCTATTCATCCTTCGAGGAGCCATGATTCTGCAATCGCCAATAGCACAAATTAGAAGGATAGAAAGGATTTTTCATCACACGACTTAGATCATGAACGAAGGGAACATTTCCTAAAACATTTCGTAGCCTCTTCGTCATAAGTGTGGCGTGCTTCACACCCATGAAAAAGAATCTACTTTATGCGGCTTTCAGACTCTCTAGGACACCTCGAACCTATGGCTCTGATACCAAGTTTGTCAAGACCCGAACGGAGGCCCGGACCGTAGACACGGGACAAGGGACCCCAAGTCAACCCATGGCTCATGCACATAACTAATCTCATTCAGATAAGCGGAAAGATAATCATAAAAACATAGAGGAAATGTAACCATCGTATAACCTCACGGAATACAGAACATCTATGAGAGCTGAGTACTACATTCGATGGGTTGATGGAAAAACATCCCTAACTAACTGGAACAATACTGAAACTCAAGATAATATAAAAATTTGTCAACAGCCCTCGGAACATGAGGACTCACCAATGAGCTGATAGCGCAAGCCGAGATGGACTAGGGATGAGGACGAGCTTGAAATTTGGACCCTGTATCATGAAACAATACAACATAGAAAGTATGTGGTTAGTACGTAGAATGTACCGAGTATGCAAGGTAAGTAAACCCGCGAAAGTAATATAAATCTCTTAAAGCAAGTCATACATATGTCATAAGCTTTTAAAGATAAGAAGGAGACCACATCTATTCATTTTGAACTCATGCCCATATTATACATGATCATGCATGGCTTTAGAACATCCTGACTTACTCGAATGACTCAAGCTGAAACATAACATTCATATCGAAAGTTGAAAAATGAGTCAAACCTTACTTTTAGATCATGCATGCATAAGGTAACTATCATGAGTAATGAAAAATGCAATTCTGGAAGATATAGATAGTGGGAGACTCGTCACTTAACCGACATACCACGATAGAGCTTTTGTGGTCCCAACTATCACACTCAAGTGGGAAGAGCCGTCCATAACCTTGTCAGGGCGATGGACGCTACCATGATATCGATATCAAGCTCATGGGCCATTAGGGTCGGGTGATAGCTCACAAGAGAGGTCCCAAATATAATAGAATCAACCTACATTAGCGCATAGTTCTGGGGCATAGGGTTGTCGACCCTTAGCCCGCTCAGTGCTAGACTTTTCTCCCAAAACATGCAGTGCTCTAAATCATATAAATACGAAGCTCAACATCATCTAATGACGAAGCTCAACATGAAATCATGCATAAACTCAACATTGTATGGAAACGAAGCTCAACAACGTCTATTGACGAAGCTCAATAATGGAATCATGCTTAGACTCAACATCGTATGGAAACGAAGCTCAACGACAACATACATCTAAATTATGAATTCATGCACATGAGAATCTTTACTATGAAACATACCACAAGCTCAAATAATAGTGGAAAACTTTACTCCAAAACCACGTGGTAAGCTTACTTTGAAATACTACTTTATAAATCTCAATATAAGGGCCTTTCCCAAAACCTTGTCATGCTTGGATTCATTCAATTTATTTGAAAACGTGATAATTTGGGATATTTCACTCCAAAATAAAGCAAAGAAGTTATCTAGGGGAAATCATCATTCATAGTCAATATTGGGCACTACCCAAAGCTTCATCATTCTTGACTATACTAGATTCTTATCAAAACTTCAATCATAGACATGGGTAACTTTAGAATATGCTTTTCATCATCAAAAACTCATCAACGTCATACATTCATCAAAAATATGCTTTTCATCATCAAAAACTCATCAACGTCATACATTCATCGAAAATCCCTTCTTTATGAACTCCCTACCCATGGGCCTTTAATTTTATAAAACTAGAAAATTTTAAGTTTAATTGAAAACACTTTAAAAATCTGCCCATGCTTCATATTCAATACTAAGAACATAAACAATTCATACCCATGTATAAAGATTGAGAAAATATGCAATTGGGTAGAACCCCACACTTGATCATAGGAGATTCATTCGAATAGGGAGAAATTGGGCATGGATATGGAAGGAGGACACCCATTAAAACCCTACATACCTGGAAAATAAGGATTCTATCACCCTCCAATTGCCCAAGATCAGATTCCAAATCAAACGTTGAATTTTGGCCTTGAATCTCCTCCTTCAAGCCTTCAACCTTGCATGCATGGAGAGTATGGACTTAGAATAGGTCTTTCCCTACTAAAACCCTTCAAAATGAGCCCTAAATGACGTAGTATAGAGCCTTAGGACTAGAAAATGACAAAAATGCCCTTACTAAAATCGCAGAAAACCTGCACTAGACGATCCCACGATTGAACCAACAGACCGTGGGAAGATACCACGACCCATGGTGAACGCCCATGGTATAGACTGCCAAACTTCCCATTTCTAATTTATACCCACGGCTCGATAGGACGAGTCATCCTTCCAAACAATGGACCATGGTTTCAAACCGTCTTAGCCACTGCCCAGATCCACTTCCTTCCCACGACCACTAACAACGGCCCATGCCTTCTCACAACGGGTCGTAGTGACACCCGTGGTCCAGCCTACCACCAGGCTTGGCTTCATACCATAACCACATACAACGGTTCGTCATTTTCTACCATGAGTCGTTCTGTGGCTCGTCCTGCAACATTTCTCCTAGATTTCTACACTTTGAATTTTTAACTCCCCTGGTTTATCCTAAGCACTTCCAGGGTATTACAATCTATTATCTTCACTGAGATAATTATCCCACTAATATTTTAATATTCCTGTAAATCCAGATATAATTAGAGTGGCAGCTTGTTTATCCATGTCGTTTTTTATTTTATAGGTCGTAATGGCCATCTCCATTTCATGTAACTTGTTGTATATCTGATGTTCTGCAAGTCCATCAATATTCCATTCAGTAATTTCATTTACAAAGTGTGAAGTATGAGATAAAAATTCATTTTCTTCATACTGTATATCTGGGAATGAGGGTTTAATATAATAATTCTTTTTGATGGAATATTTAGAGCTTAACTAATTAATGTCGTTATCAGACTTTTTGGATATTGTTCTTATGACCTTATTATCTTTTAATTTTAATTCATCCTTTAATTTTAATTCATTCTTTAATTTTAATTCAGCTTTTTGCTTTTCATTAATCTTTTCTATAAGATCATCTGTGATTTCAAACTTTTCTTGAAATTTGGGGAATTTATCTTTGGAAAATTCTGGTAATTTAAATATTGGATGGGTTTCTAATTTCTTATTATTATAGGAAGGGCTAGGTTTATCATTGAAAATTGATTTATTATCAATTTTAAGGATCTGATTAGAGACTACGTATAGTAATTGATTAGTATAATTATTTTGTTGAATTAATCTATTTATATATTTATTCTTAGGATCACCTTGGGTGTCTACTATATCAATGTTAAAAGATGTAGCTGCAATAATTCTACCATCTATTGGTAAACTAATTTCCTATAGTGGGGGAATTATAGATTCAACCACCTTAGTTTTGGTATGCCATTTATTAACGATCATGCTCAATGATTCCTCTTGATCATCCAATTTTCCTGTGTACTCAAACCATTTAAAGAACTTTATATTGCATCTCATCCTTTTCATATCGGCGCACCATTTTTTCCTAAAGGATAATCTATCCTTTAATGAATATTTTTCTGCATACCATTTCCTTTTTATGCTATTTTCTGGATCTAACCAGAGTTTATCTAAAAATTCAAAGTCTGGTTCGAACTCCTCATCAGATCTAATCATGCATAAAGAGTCTCTTACTCCTAGCATCTCACTAGCAGTGGGACTTGTTCTTTTGGTAATTCTAGGTTCATATTCAACCTTAGGAATTGTTTCAGAGAAATCTACTCCCTTTAATTTTTTCTCTTTGTCTTCAAGTGTTACCTCCTTTTCTTCTTGCGTTTTTTAAAATGAAGGTCTGGAAAAAGACATTCTTTTACATAAAGAAGCATGACTAAAGGATTGGGATCTAAGAAATTTTAAATCTATAGATCCATCCGAAAAATGTATTTACCTGCTCAATGGTTGAATTTTCTTCCTCAATTTATGGCTTCATTTTGGAGTCAAAATGCCAATTATCCTTTACTAACACATCATCCCATTTTATCATTTTTGGGACAAAAATATTGTTGTGATTGTGATTGGATTCCATAAGCATGGTAACCCCTTTGTTACTTACCATTTTTGTTGTTGGAGATAGGGTAGTTTTCATTAGCCTGTAATATACACTGTATATTATGGCTATTTCTCTTGTATTTTCTTTGCTATTCATGTTTTTTGTTTTAACATTTAATGTTAGGGTATCCATAACATTTTGATCATTAATATCTATAGAAAAATTGGAATAACAGTTAAAATATATTGGGCCATTAGCTAGGGTACTTTGTAATACTGCTAATAATGAATCATCAAAGCTTAGTAGCCTATTGTCTCTTAATAGAACACATATAGGTACGTCTAAGCATAATTGATACAACGGTTTAACTACGACTTGGACCAGTACTATGTGAAGAAACTTATACTTTTTTCCGATATCTGTCAATATCTTCAGCTGCCAATAATTTAATAGTCTCAATAGACTTATTAATAGAGACCGTAGATTCGGAGGTTTTAATATTATAATTTTTAATAAAATTAAAGTGTCCAGTCTTATATACCTTTTCAAAACATTCCTTTGGGATAATCCAATTTTGTAAATCGCTCTCTATCTTAGCTATTTTAGTAGTTGTGGCAGAAATATTAATACTATTTATTATGTTCTAATTTTCAGAGGTATCCATTAAAATTGTGCATATAGTTTTAACTGAATAATTAATATATCATCTAATTGTCTTTTTTGTATAGATGAATTATGACTAACATAACATAATTCATTATATAACCTGATTAGATTGTCAAGAATTAATTTCTAGTTATTTTTCTAGAATAATTATCTAGAGTTTCTGAAGGTATTAGTTTTTTATAATAGTCTAAGTTCTTTAAATGGTTTGAGTACACAAGAAAATTGGATGATCAAAAGGAATCATTGAGCATGATTGTTAATAAATGGCATACCAAAACTAAGGTGGTTGAATCTATAATTCCCCCACTAGAGAAATTTTACCAATAGATGGTAGAATTGTTACAGCTACACCTTTTAAAATTGATATAGTAGACACCCAAGGTAATCCTAAGAATAAAGTTATAAATAGATTAATTCAACAAAATAATTATACTAATCAATTACTATAAGTAGTTTCTAATCAGATCCTTAAGACTGATAATAAATTAATTTTCAATGATAAACCTTGCCTTCCTATAATAATAAGAAATTAGAAACTCATCTAATATTTAAATTACCAGAATTTTCCAAAGATAAATTCCCCAAATTTCAAGAAAAGTTTGAAATCACAGATGATCTTATAAAAAGGATTAATAAAAAATTAAAAGCTGAATTAAAATTAAAGAATGAATTAAAATTAAAAGATGATAAGGTCATAAGAACAATATCCGAAAAGTCTGATAACGACATTAATAAGTTAAGCTCTAAATATTCCATCAAAAAGAATTATTATAATAAACCCTCATTCTTGGATATGCAGTATGAAGAAAATGAATTTTTATCTCATACTTCACTCTCTGTAAATGAAATTGCTGAATGGAATATTGATGGACTTGAAGAACATCAGATATACAACAAGTTACATGAAATGGGGATGGCCATTACGGCCTATAAAATGAAAAACGACACGGATAAACAAGCTGCCACTTTAATTATATCTAGATTTACAGGGACATTAAAATATTAGTGGGATAATTATCTCATTGAAGAATAATAGACGTAGTGTAACAAATGCTACAACCATCACTCAAGTTATTAAGACTGAATCTAGAAGATAAACTTTTAAAAATCTATGCGTAGAAGACGCTGCCACTACCTTAACTTATAGTATAGCAAAACATTTTATAGGAGAACCTCAACTTTTTCAAGATAGGAGTTTAGAAATATTATCTAACCTATCTTGCCCAAAGTTAGATGATTTTAGATGGTATAAGGATGTATTTCTCAACAAGGTTATGGTCAGAGAAGACTATAGTCATGATTATTGGAAAGAAAAACTCTTAAGTGGTTTACCGACATTATTTGCCGAAAAGGTTAGGATAAAATTAAAAGATAGATTTGATGGGAAAATTCCTTATAGCCAGTTAACCTATGGTGACCTTATAAGTTTTATAAATGTCACAGGACTTGAATTATGTACAGATATGAAGCTTAAAAATCAACTTAAAAAGGATAATAAAATATCCAAAAAAGAAATAGGAAGCTTTTGTCAAGATTTTGGATACATCAAGTTGTTTGCCCCTTCAAAACAAGCATCCAAGAAAATTAAAAAAAGACATAAGCACTATAAGAATAAAGCTGAAAAACCCCATCATTATAGAAAAAGATTTAAAAGGCATAAACAAGAAGCCAACAAAGGTGGATTTCAAGGAAATAATGATAAGTGTTGGAATTGTGGAAAGTTTGGTCACAAGGCTAAGGATTGTAAGGTCCCTAATAAAAAGAAAGATAAGATCAATATGTTAGAACTTGAGCCAAAAATAAAAGATAGATTATATTCTATTCTTGATGAGCATGAGAATAATTCTTCCCCTGAAGAAAGTTCCGGTGATGAAGACCAGCTTAATATAGCATATCATTCTGACAATAGTGACTCAACTGATCATTGTGGATGCACGGGAGAAATCTAAACCTGTGATAACCACTCAATAAATGTCATTACCAATAATAACAAGGAAATCTTCTTTGATATGATTGATCATATTGAGAATAAAGATCTTAAAAGAAAATATTTAATATAATTAAAAAATATAGTCCTTAATCAACAACGTGACAAAGAAACAATTGATCCTTTTAATATGAAAAACTTACTAAATGAATTTAAAGAACAAAAGTCTAGTACAACAGTACAAGATCTTCAAACCCAATTATTACATATTAAAAATGAAGTTAAAGAAGTAAAGCGAAGACTTAACAAGCTAGAAACAGATGCCCTTGCTAATAAACTATTAAATGAACTAGAACCGATGCAAGGATCTGAATTATATCAATTCGAACCAGGAGAAACATCAAAATTAGAAAAAGGTGAAGAAGAAATTGTGTATCTAGAAAGCCCTCTAGAAGGTAAATCGGGAGTAAAAACTATTACAATAGTTAAAGTCCAGAGCTGGCATATACCTATCACATTGGTTATAAATAAAAATTATACTATTCACAAAATTGCATTATTAGACACAGGTGCAGACTAAAAATGCATTATTGAAGGAATAATCCCTACTAAGTACCTTGAAAAAAGTACAACACGGTTATTCTCTGCGACAGGAGAAAGGCTCAAAATAAATTATAAACTCCATAAGGCACACATATGCAATAATGGAATCTGCTTTATTAATGATTTTGTAATAACTAAATATATAAACGAAGAAATAAAATTTGGCACCCCCTTTATAACCCAAATAAGACCCTATGTCGCTAATTTAGATGGCATCCATACCACTACTCTAGGAAAAGAGATCGTTTTTCCCTACCTAAATAATATGTCAAAAGAAGAAAGTGAATTTATAAAAGAAAAAACTATCTTTAGAATAGATCTGCTTTCCCAACAAATAAACTATTTAAAGAATGAGATAAAATTTAAATGGATTGAATCCGCTTTAAAACATCTTAAGGTAGAAGCCAAAATTAAAAGCCTACAAGAATTCATAGAACGAGAAGTCTGTTCAGAATTTCCTAATGCCTTTTGGGATAGAAAACGCCATATTATTCAGTTGCCATATATTGTGGGATTCAACGAAAAGAATATCCCTACTAGGGCAAGACTTAATAAAATGAATCAAGAGTTAATGGAATATTGTAAAAAGGAAATCAATGATTTACTTGATAAAAAGATTATTAGACCTTCCAAGTCACGATGAAGTTGTTCGGCATTCTATGTCAATAATAGTGTTGAAAAAGAAAGAGGGGCCCCAAGGCTAGTCATTAATTATAAGCACCTTAACAAAGTTTTAAAATGGATCAGGTACCCAATACCCAATAAAAGAGATCTTCTTAAAAGAACTTATAAAGCTAACATTTATAGTAAGTTCGATATGAAATCGGGATTTTGGCAAATACAAATAGCAGAAAAGATAAATATAAAGCAGCTTTTAATGTACCTTTTGGACAATATGAATGGAATGTAATGTCATTCGAATTAAAAAATGCACCGTCTAAATTTCAGAATATAATGAACAACATATTTAATCCACATAGTTATATTTCTATAGTTTACATAGATGATGTTTTAATATACTCAAAAGATATTGACCAACACTTCAAACATATCCAAACTTTTTTACAGGTTGTTAAAAAAATGGATTAATAGTAAGTGCTAAAAAGATTAAGTTATTCCAGACTGCTATTAGATTCCTTGGTCATGACTTATATCATGGAACCTATAAACCCATTTGTAGAGCCATAGAGTTCTCATCCAAATTTCCAGATGAATTAATTGATAAAACTCCAGCAGGCCTTGTCAAATTTGGAAAAAGATACCCAACAAAAATAGGCAAGATAGGTTAGATAATATTTTTAAACTCCTATCTTGAAAAAGTTGAGGTTCTCCTATAAAATGTTTTGTTATACTATAAATTAAGGTAGCGGTGGCATCTTCTACGCATAGATTTTCAAAAGTTTGTCCTGTAGATTCAGTTTTAATAACTTGAGTGATGGTATTTAAAATAGGTTTATCCCCCTTAAAACCCTTCTAACTGAGCTTAAAACAATGTAGTATAGGACCTTAGGTCTTAGAAATGATGAAAATACCCTTAATGAAAAACCTAAAAAATTGCACAGCCAGTGACAACGACTGGTACAACGGGTCATTACTAGCTCCCGCGGATCGTTACTCCCCTCATTGCTTCACCGCACTTTACACACTCGGGTCTGCCACCACGAGTCGTACCCAGCTCCCATGACTTGTGATAACCACCCGTTGACACCACTGCCTGCCTTCTGGGAACCCTTCCAACGGGCCATATAATGACTCATCCCTTCGAACAATGAGTCGTCCTGTGACTCGTGCCAACCTTTTTTACCAAGACCATCCTCCCAACCCCCTTACAATGACCTGTTACATCGACTAACGGGTTGTTCTGAGACCTATTACATTCCATTCCTACTCTGCAGATTCTCACCATGAGCACCTCCAATGGGTTGTTAGACCTACCAACAACCCATAGAACGAGTCGTTCTGGTAAAAAATCTCAGATTTTCTGCTACTATTCATTTCAAATCCTGAGTCTAGTCTTAGGCACTTCTAGGGTATTACAATATCTCCCCCTTGGGATTATTCGTCCTCGAATGTGAGCAAACACACTGAAAAGTTGAGAAATGCAGCTACCATGCCAAATACTGAACATTTAAGCTGAAAATTGACGGAGTAATTAACTCCGGACTAGAATACATGATTGGATTGAATTCATGAATCATAAATACATACATTGACATGAAGGAAACTGGGGGGCATGAACTGAACATGAAACTGAATAGAATACTAAGGAGGAAACTGATACCTCAAGCTGGAACTGAGCCGGAAATGAATAGATACGGGTATCTAGCCATCCTATCTATTTTGGCTTCCTACGTAGCTCCCTCAACGTGCTGGTTCCTCCACAACACCTTCACTGAAGCTACTTCTTTGTTCTTATCTTTCAAACCTAACGATCAAGTATTTCCACTGGAACCTCCTCATAGCTAAGGCTATCCTTCACATCTACACTCTCCATTGGAATAACTAGAGCTGGATCACCCAAACACCTCTTCAAGAGCGATACATGAAAATCTGGATGAATTGAATCTAATTCTAAGGGAAACTCCAATTCATAGGCCACCTTGCCAACACGTCTCACAATTCATTATGGACTAACATAATGGGGACTGAGTTTCCCTTTCTTTCCGAACCTCATCACTCCCTTAATAGGAGATACCTTTATAAACACCCAACCATTAACTCCAAACTCAAGCTCCCTACTCCTAAAATCCACATAGGACTTTTGGTGACTCTAAGTTGTTTTCAACCTGTCCCTTATAAGCTTAACTTTCTCCATGGCCTTATGGTGTTATACCCCGGGAACCCAAGGATCATACCCAGAGGTGAAAATAGAGAAAAACTAAAAATTAGCACCAGGTCACAGGATAACTCATGAGGTGAGTCGGGAGTGACCACGAGTCGTGAAGTGACTCATGGTCAGCTTGGTTTGGCAAAGTTTGAGTGAGGAGGCCACGGGCCTGACCACGAGTCGTGGTCAGAACTCATGACTCATGAGGTCACCTTTGGTCAACCCTAGAGGTTTGGAAAGATGGGGATGGGAAGTGTAGGCCACGGAAGGTGACCCTCATGAAGTCTCCCGTGGGGTTCCCGTGGATTTTTAGGCAGTAGACTCAACGGATCGAGGCAATGAGTCATGCCCTGTGGCAATGACCCGTTAGGTCCCTCGTGAGGACTGGCGACCAGAAATTTCCTACGTTTTAATGAGGGTGTTTTCATAACTTCCTAAGTCCCTAAGCTTAAACTACGTCATTTTGGATAATTGTTGAGTGTGATAAGAGGAGTTAAGTCCCCATTGCATGCTCATTCTCATGCAAAGATTTTAGAGAGGTTTTGGAAGATTCAAGGCCTTCTTCTCCAAATTTTCTTCAAATTTCTTGGTGGGTGATCAAGAAACCTCAAGTCCATCTATTCCCAGGTATGTAGGGTTTTAAAAATGAGTGAAATTCTTCCCCGCCCATGCCCAAATTTCAAGTTAATTCATGAATTCTTCTACTCAAATTCCATGGGGTTTTTACCTAAAGCATGACAATATGATTTCTCTTTATGGGTATGTTCTAATTAAGTTTTAATTATTGAATGGGCAGGTTTTATTATTATTTTCTTTAATTCATGTTTTCAAGCTTTTAAATCCAAAATGCCCATTTGGTGAAAGTTCATGGAAGTTATGAATTATGATGACTACTCCATAATTTGAGTTTATTGATGATAGAAAAGTATGATTTTCAAGTTACCCATGTTTATGAGCATGTTTTAAAAGAATTGAATATGATGAAGTATTGGGAAATGCCCGCATGTTAAAGAATGATTTATGATTTATGAAACAAATTACTTGATTTATCGATTTATGATGTTGGCCGAGGAAAAGGGCGTTTGATTATTGGCTAAGCATGTTTTAAAGGAGATCAATGATGATAAATGTTATATTTTAGCCAATATATTTTAATGCATGATGTTATTGATTTACGTATGAGCCTATATGCATGTTTTTGGGAGCCGTGTCTAGCACCGAGCAGCCCCGCGTTCAAAGGACTACGCTGGTGTCTCATAACCACGTGCCACCGTGGGTCCTAATGTTATATATATTTTATTGATATTGATCCCCTCAAATGAGATATCGCGCCTAATGCACGAACCTCGCCTGGCAAGCCGAGATCGGCTCTCCCACTTGAGTGAGATAGTTGGGGCATCATAAAAGGCTCTACCATAATGGTGTCGGTTATGACGAGTTCTCCCTATTGTTCCACATGTTTTATGCATTATTATATTTATTCTATTGACTCAAGTTATATTATGATAAAATTACTTAGGATTAGCATAATGAATGATTTGAAAGCCTTGAGCTTTATGATTATTATGAAGATTTTGATGAAGGCATGATGTCCTTCTCCTCTGTCTATTTATGAGTTTTACTTTACTTTTAAAATGTCCATTTTACTTACCTTTCATACTCAGTAAATTCCACGTACTGACCGCATACTTTCTATGTTGTATCATTTCATGATATAGGGTCTGGATCTTAGGCTCATCCTCACCCTTAGGCCGTCTCAGCTTATGTTTTCAGCTCGTTAGTGAGTCCTCATATTCTGAGGGTTGTTTTATAGACTTTCATGTTGTTTATGTTTCCGCATTGGTTGGGTTAGTTGGGGATGCTGTCCTATCAACTCATCTCATGTTTTAGAGGCTTTCAGACAAGTATGTAGTATTCGTTATGTAAACGTTTGGTATTCCTTGATGCTATGTTATGAGTACGTTTCCGCTTAATTGAATGAGATGAGTTGTATGTGTGAGCCATGGGTCTACTTGGGGTCCCTCGGGGTCCCTTTTCTCGTGTCTATGATCTGGGTGTACATTCGGGTCGTGACAAACTTGGTATTAGAGAAATAGGTTCAGATGTGTCCTAGGGAGTCTGAAAGCCGCGTTAGGTAGAGTCTTTTTCATGGGTGTGAAGCGCGCCACACCTAAGACAAAGAGGCTACTAAACGTTTAGGAAATGTTCCCTTCTTTCATGTTCTATGTCGTGCGATGAAAAGCCTTTCCATCTTTCTAATTCGTGCGATTTGCGATTGTTGGCTCCTAGAAGAATGAACAGAAGGAGGAATGGAAAGGATGAAAGCCACGGAGATGGAAATGATCATGGACATCAGTGAGCCCAACCTGTTTTGGAGCCCCAAGCACTAGAGCCAGCTGCCCACGCCGAGTTTCAGGAGGCGATTTAGATGTTGGCACATGCCTTAACCGCTCAGGTCAACCAGAAGGCTGTTACGCAGGTTCCACAGAATGGAAATGCGGTGGCGGCTCGGATTAGAGACTTCTTGAGGATGAACCCTCCTGAGTTCACGGGGTCGAAGGTGGATGAGGATCCACACGAGTTCATTGAGGGGATCCTGAAGGTCACTCAGGTTATGGGAGTGAAAAATGGGGAGTGTTTGGACTTGGCCTCTTATCAGCTAAAGGAGGTTGCTCATATTTGGTACAAGCAATGGAAGGATAGTAGGGCAGCGGGAGCGGGCCCTATTAGCTGGAATGAGTTTCACATGGCTTTTCTTGACAGATTCTTCCCTCGGTAAATGAGGGAGTTGAAAGCTGCTGAGTTTATTAACCTCAAGCAAGGAAAGATGTTAGTGCTGGAGTATTCACTTGAGTTCACTCATTTGTCGAAATATGCCCCAGAGTTGGTGATGGATCAGAGGGCACGGGTGAGCCGATTTGTTCATGGTGTGGCTGGTTATTTAGACAAGGACTGTAGGACTGCTATGATCCACCAGGATATGGACTTTCCTCGCATAGTGTTGTACGCCCAGCAGATGGAGGCAACTCATGCGATGGAGAGGGAGGCAAAGAGGGCTCGGACGGATAGTCGTGGGTTTTCACATCAGAGGTCTGGCGGTGGCTACCATCATAGTTTCAGTAGAGGTCACTAGCCCGAACACCATCATCAGCTAGTGTTCCATCCAGACCCAAGGGTGATCAGAGAAGCAGGGCTTCAGGGTTGAGGGATCAGAGGGGCACTCAGTTAGAGTATACCTCTCCAGCCTAGGGGAAGTGCATCAAGAGTCACACCGGGGAGTGCCTGCTCGGTTCAGATGTCTATTTTGGGTATGGTAGACCTGGCCACATGCGCCGAGAGTGCGCATATACTAGACAGGGTGATGATAGGGGTCGTGCACAGACCACCAGGACAGCAGCAGCTCCAGCCCGTTCAGCTCTACAGGGAGCATCTACTAGTGGGGGAGGTGGTCAACACCAAAACCTATTCTATGCCCTTGCCTCATGCCAGGAGCAGGAAATTTTGCCAGATGTGGTCACTGTTATGTTGCCTGTCTTTCATATTGATGTTTATGCCTTGTTAGACCTGGGAGTTACATTGTCTTTCCTGACTCCTTACATTGCTAGTAGTTTTGGAGTTAGTCCTGAAATTCTGTCAGAACCATTCTCTGTGTCTACCCTAGTCGGTGATTCATTTGTAGCTAGGTGGGCATATAGATGTTTCCCCATTTCTGTGTTGCATAAGGTTACCTCCATAGATTTGGTAGAGTTAGCCATGACTGACTTTGACGTTATTCTTGGTATGGATTGGTTATTTGCATGTTATGCCTCGATTAATTGTAGAACCTGTACCGACGAGTTTTTTTTTTTTGGATGAGCCAGTTGTGGAGTGGAAGGGTAGTTCGGCGGTTCCAACAGGTCAGTTTATTTCCTAACTTAAGGCTAGAAAGATGATCTCTAAGAGTTGCATATATCACCTAGTTAGGGTTAAGGATATGGAGTCCAAGACCCCGACTATTCAGTCAGTTCCAGTGGTGTGCGAATACCCAAAGGTGTTTCTCGAGGATTTTCCAGGTGTCCCTTCGGAAAGGGAAATTGATTTCAGTATTGGTCTATTGACAGATATGCAGCCTATTTCTATCCCTCCTTATAGGATGGCTCCAGCTGAGATAAAGAAATTGAAGGATCAGTTAAAGAATCTATTGGACAAGGGCTTCATTAGACCGAGTCAGTCTCCATAGAGTTGCACCAGTTCTATTTGTTCGAAAGAAGGATGGTTCCCTTTGCATATGTTTGACTACCGGCAGTTGAACAAGGTTACCGTCAAGAACAGGTACCCCTTACCCAGGATCGATGATTCGTTTGACCATCTTCATGGTGCCAAGTACTTTTCCAAGATTGATCTCAGGTCCGGGTATCATCAACTCAGAGTTCAGGAGAGTGATATCCCTAAGACTGCTTTCAGGACTCGGTATGGTCATTATGAATTTGTTGTAATGTCTTTTGGGTTAACCAATGCTCCTGCAGCTTTTATGGACCTGATGAATAGGGTGTTCAAACAATATTTGGATATGTTCGTGATCATGTTCTTCGACGACATTCTTATATACTCCCAGAGCGAGGAAGAGCATGCCACTCATTTGAGAATAGTGCTGAAAACCCTCAAAAATCGTCAGCTGTATGCAAAGTTTAGCAAGTGTGAATTTTCGCTGAACTCGATAGCATTTATGGGTCATGTGGTATCAAGCGAAGGCATAAGGGTAGATTCTCAGAAGATAGAGGCGGTGAAGAATTGGCCCAGACCAGTGAATCCTTTAGAAATCCAGAGTTTCTTGGGCCTAGCAGGTTATTATAGAAGGTTTGTGGAGGGTTTCTCATCTATTACGGCACCTTTGACCAAGTTAACTCAGGAAAAGGTGAAATTCCTATGGTCGGATGCTTGTGAGAAAAGCTTCCAAGAGTTAAAGACCCGACTCATGATCTTGAGTTGGCCGCGGTGGTGTTTTCATAAAAGATATGGCGGCATTACTTGTATGGGGTCCACGTGGATGTATTTACGGATCATAAGAGCTTGCAATACGTGTTCATGCAGAAAGACCTAAATCTTCGGCAAAGGAGGTGGTTGGAGTTACTGAAGGACCATGACATGAGTGTCCTTTACCACCGGGGCAAGGCTAATGTGGTTGTGGATGCGCTTAGTAGACTCTTCATGGAAAGTGTGTCCCAAATGGATGAGGAAAAGAAGGAGTTGGTGAGGGATGTCCACCGACTCGCAAGGCTGGGAGTTAGGTTGATCAATTCGATCGATGAGGGTGTTGTTGTACATAACAGGTCAGAATCATCCTTGGTAGTTGATGTTAAATCTAGGCAAGATGAGGATCCAATATTGAGGAAGCTGAAGGAGGCGGTGCGGAGTCAAAAGGTGGAGGTCTTCTCCCAAGGGGGAGATGGTGTGCTACGAAACCATGGTCGACTCTGTGTTCCAGATGTTGATAATGTGAGAGTTTGGATGTTACATGAGGCACATGGTACCAGATATTCTATTCATCCAGGATTCACGAAAATGTATCGGTATTCTGGATATTCTATTCATCCAGGATCCATGAAAATGTATCGGTATTTGCGAGAAACCTACTGGTGGGATGGTATGAAGAAAGATATTTCGGAGTTCATAGCAAAATGCCCAAACTGCCAGCAAGTGAAAGTCGAACATCAAAGGCCGGAAGGTGTACTTCAAAATATTAGCATCCCCACTTGTAAGTGGGAAGAGATTAATATGGACTTTGTTGCAGGCCTACCTCGTACTCGCCGACGTTATGACTCCATTTGGGTGGTGGTGGATAGGCTAACTAAGACGGCACACTTTCTATCGGTCAAGACCATGGATTCAGCGGTGGATTATGCTAAGTTGTGTATTAAGGAGTTAGTTCTACTTCATGGAGTGCCATTATCTATTATATCAGACCGAGGTACTTAGTTTACTTCTTAATTCTTGCGTTCTTTTCAAAAGGGACTTGGGACGCAAGTTAAGCTTAGTACAGCCTTCCATCCGCAAATAGACGGCCAAGCAGAACGAACCATTCAGACCCTTGAGGATATGTTAAGGGCATGTGTTATGGATTTCAAAGGTAGTTGGGATGATCATTTACCCTTGATTGAGTTTGCTTATAACAATAGTTACCACTCTAGTATCCAGATGGCACCTTTCAAGGCTCTTTACAAGCGGAGGTGTAGATCTCCTATTGGATGGTTCGAGGTTGGTGAGGCAGCCATGATAGGCCCAGATTCAGTTCATGAGGCGATGGTGAAGGTTCAGCTGATAAGGGATCGGTTGAAAACCGCTCTAAGTCATTAGAAATTGTATGCTGATGTGAGGAGAAGAGACTCGGAGTTTGATGTGGATGACTGGGTGTTTCTAAAGGTATCTCCCATGAAGGGATTCATGTAGTTCGGAAGGAAGGGTAAACTCAGTCCCCACTATGTTGGCCCCTACCGGGTTGTGAGAAGAGTTGGCAAGGTAGCATACGAGTTGGACTTGCCTCCGGAGCTATCTTCGGTACATCCCGTCTTTCATGTGTCACATTTGAAGAAATGCTTCAGTGATCCAGCCTTGGTAGTTCCGGTAGACAGCATTGGAGTGAAGGACAACCTCAGTTATGAAGAAATTCCGGTGGAAATCTTAGATCGTCAAGTCCGTAAGCTAAGGAACAAAGAAGTAGCTTTAGTTAAAGTATTATGGAGGAATTAGCATGTTGAGGGAGCTACGTGGGAAGCCGAAGCGGATATGATAGCTAAATACCCTCATTTGTTCCCTACCGGCTCAGTTTCAGTTTGAGGTATCAGTTTTACCCTAAACCTTTAATCAGTTTCTCCCATTCAGTTCATGTGTACAAGTTTGTTTTATGATATGGTAAATGTATGTGATGTATGAATTCAGTTTAGCTATGTAGTTCCTTTCAGAGGTAGTCATTCCGGCAGTTTTCGACTTAAATAACTGGTAACTATATATGGTGATAGTTTGTTTCTGAGTTTTCTAACATTCAAGGACAAATGTTCCCAAGGGAGAGATATTGTTATACCCCGGGAACCCAAGGATCAGACCCGGAGGTGAAAACGGAGAAAAATTAAAAATTCACACCAGGTCACAGAACGACTCGTGAGGTGAGTCGTTAGGAGTGACCACGAGTCGTGAAGTGACTCGTGGTCAGCTTGGTTTGGCAAAGTTTGAGTGAGGAGGCACCGGGCCTGACCACGAGTCATGGTCAGAAATCACGACTCATGAGGTCACCTGTGGTCAACCCTGGAGGTTTGGCAAGATGGGGATGGGCAGTGTAGGCCACGAAAGGTGACCAAGAGTCGTGGTCTGACCTCACAACTTGTGAAGTCTCCCGTGGGGTTCCCGTGGAGTTTTGGGCAATAGACTCAACGGATCGAGGCAATGAATCATGCCCTGTGGCAACGACCCGTTAGGTCCCTCGTAAGGACTGGCGACCAAAAATTTCCTACGTTTTAATGAGGGTGTTTTCATAACTTCCTAAGTCCCTAAGGCCTAAACTACATCGTTTTGGATAATTGATGAGTGTGATAAGAGGAGTTAAGTCCCCATTGCATGCTCATTCTCATGCAAAGATTTTAGAGAGGTTTTGGAAGATTCAAGGCCTTCTTCCCCAAATTTTCTTCAAATTTCTTGGTGGGTGATCAAGAAACCTCAAGTCCATCTATTCCCAGGTATGTAGGGTTTTAAAAATGGGTGAAATTTTTCCCCACCCATGCCCAAATTTCAAGTTAATTCATGAATTCTTCTACTCAAATTCCATGGGGTTTTTACCCAAAAAATGACAATGTGATTTCTCTTTATGGGTATGTTTTAATTAAGTTTTAATTATTGAATTATGAAGGATGGGCAGGTTTTATTATTATTTTCTCTAATTCATGTTTCAAACTTTTAAATCCAAAATTCCCATTTGGTGAAAGTTCATGGAAGTTATGATTTATGATGACTACTCCATAATTTGTGTTTATTGATGATAGAAAAGTATGATTTTCAAGTTTCCCATGTTCATGAGTGTTACGCCCCGGCCTTGGAGGCATGACTGGCACTTGGTGCCCTACTAGGATCTGAACTGACTGAGCTAACTGAGCCTAAGCACTTCTGGTACAGGGCTAACTCTAACTCTTAAATCAAGAACTCAACAGGCTATATCTCGACTGTAAACACAACCGCCAACCGACAAGGCCTTATAGCCACCCGTAAGGAAAACAGCTAACAAGAACCAGGCAATAACAGGGAATCCTATGCGGGCCGACAAGACAGTTATGATGTCTAGTTATGACTATAAAGTAAATCCAGTACTAAGCTAAACTATGGCCAACAAGGCTACTAATCTATCAGCTAAACAAGGCCTCACACGGCCAACATGTAAACTAAAACACATATGGGCCCTACACTGCCAACAACAGCTAACCACGGGGAAATCGAAACAATCTGCAAGCCTTTAGGAGCAGTATGATGGTCGGGACAGGGCCCCGGCCTACCCATGAACTGTAAAATCAAAAGGAAGTAAACCTTCTATCTACAAGCTCCGGAAAAAAGGAGCTAACTGCTCTGGTGTTGTTGGCTAAAAGCTACGAGAGACCTGCTCCTCGTCTATCCGTACCTGCAGGCAAGTAATGCAGCGGCCCAAACGGGCATCAGTACAACTTGTACCGAGTATGTAAGGCAATAACTGTAAATGACTGAATGTAAAAGATAGAGCTGAAAATGACTAAAAGAAAAGGGATAGGATTCATACCTGAATAGCTAGATTCTCTATTATCTAGTCTATCAATAACTAAAGAAAACAAAAACCTTAACTGGCCCCTATAAGCTGGAAGGTACAACCAACACAGAACAACCCACCTGGGGCTCCCATAAGCCCTGGTGAGTACACGTCAATCTATATACCCCTATCAAGGTCATAATGGGTCAAACTGGTAACTATATCCGCCCTACCAGTCCCCTGGGTCTGAAACTGAGCCCGCTCGACCCTTGACTGTAGCTGTGTTTGAGTCCAGTGGACTCCTGATATCTTCACCCTGGATACCAGGCTCGTCGGGGGTGTGGTGCTGATACGACGTATGTGTAATAGTCCAGCCATGTAATGGACTCTATGAGGACCTGGGACCCAATCTTCGTCCCTCGCAGACGGCATGCCGCTCTTTAAGGAGCGACATCATCTTGCCCCTGGGGGCGTCAACACAGCTAATAACCCTGGGGTTGGTCATGGAGGGCGATATAGGCAAATCCAATCCCAAACAAAGCATAGGATACTAGTCTCAGCCAATAACAACAACTATTCATGATTAACGTACTTCTGATCATCTTACTGGGATTTAAATTGAGGTATAATGCTATAGGAACTAACTTGCCGAAAGAAACTGCCTTAACATACCTGGATTAGTGATTTCTGCTTAGCATGCGAGTATCAGATTATATTCAATGGCCCTTATCAATTGAAATTGTTCTTCTGGGAGAATGAGACTAATTTTAATACTAAATTCGAAGAAAATGATAACTTTATATATAAATATTAACTATATTTCAACTTGACGAAACACAGTCGAAAACTCATAAATTCTCAAAAGTCCAGAAGGGAGGAATCCTTACTTTAAGCATGTGATCACATAGAAATTAGTTTGGCGCAATTCTGATGACTTTAGCTCGGCGGGGCGATGATTCGCTGGGCGAATTTCATGAAACTAACTTCGTAGTAATGCTCCCTGCAACCTTAAACTTCAATACCCAAAGTTAATTTGAATTCGGGCTGCGTTTTGTAGCGTAAACAGAGGAATTTAACTTGGAAATGGCGTTCTCCCCTTATCTGGTTGCGGATCTGATTTTTTTGAAATGAACAATGAAAATCATTTGAACTTATATATAACTTGGGCGGTGGACACGAGGCAACGTGGCACGGACCCAAACGCGCCAATCCTGGGTCGTGCCACGGAGCCCAAGGCACTAGGGAGGGTCCGTGCCACGTTGCCCTTTTGGGAAGCTGGTCCGGCCTTCTCCCTCGCGGTCCCGACTCCGCGCTCGTTTGACCTTTTTCGGGGCCCCTTTCTCGTACGTTTTGTACCCTAAAACTCTTAACCAATGTACGAATAGGCCGACTACTCGCTAGAAACTTATGGGGTGCAACAATGAGCATGTTTTGAAAGAATTAAATATGATAAAGTATTCGGAAATGCCCACATGTTAAAGAATTATTTATGATTTATGAAATGAATTACTTGATTTATCGATTTATGATGTTGGCTAATGAAAAGGTCCTTTGATTCTTGGCTAAAGCATGTTTTAAAGGGGATCAATGATGATGAATGTTATATTTTAACCAATAAATTTTAATGCATGATGTTATTGATTCACGTATGAGCCTACATGCATGTTTTTGGGAGTCGTGTCTAGCACCGAGCAGCCCCTCGTTCAAAGGACTACACTGATGTCTCATAACCATGTGCCACCGTGGGTTCTAATGTTATATATATTATATTGATACCGATCCCTTTAAATGTGATATCGCGCCTAATGCACAACTCTCGCCTGGCAAGACCGGGGTCGGCTCTGGCCACTTGAGTGAGATAGTTGGGGCATCATGAAAGGCTCTATCATGATGGTGTCGGTTATGATAAGCTCTCCCATTGTTTCACATGTTTTATGCATTGTTATATTTATGTTATTGACTCAAGTTATATTATGATAAAGTTACTTACGATTAGCATAATGATTGATTTGAAAACCTTGAGCCTTATGATTATTATGAAGATTTTGATGAAAGCATGAGTCCTTCTCCTCTGTCTATTTATGAGTTCTACTTTACTTTTATAATGTCTGTTTTACTTACCTCGCATACTCAGTACATTCCACGTACTGACCGCATACTTTCTATGTTGTATCGTTTCATGATACAGGGTCCGGATCTCAAGCTCATCCTCACCCTTAGGCCATCTCAGCTTACGCTTTCAGCTCGTTGGTGAGTCCTCATATTCCGAGGGTTATTTTACAGACTTTCATGTTGTTTATGTTTCCGCATTGGTTGGGTTAGTTGGGGATGTTGTCCATCAACCCATCACATGTTTTAGAGGCTTTCAGACAAGTATGTAGTATTCAGCTCTGTAAACGCTTGGTATTCCTTGATGCTATGTTATGAGTACGTTTCTGCTATATCTTTATGATTATCATTCCGCTTAATTGAATGAGATGCGTTGTATGCGTGAGCCATGGGTTGACTTGGGGTCCCTCGGGGTCCCTTGTCCCGTTTCTACGATCCGGGTGTACGTTTAGGTCATGACATATGGACTGAATCTGGTCCTATCATTGCAACTTCACCGACTTCGAACCAACCAATAGATGATCTACAACTTTTCCCATAGAGAGCCTCGAACGGAGCCACCTAAATGGTAGAATGGTAGTTGTTGTTATATGCAAACTCAATGAGAGGAAAATGATCATCCTAACTACCCCTGAAACCATTCACACACGCTCTCAACATATCCTCCAGATTCTAAATGGTCCGCTCCTCCTGACCATCTGTTTGCGGGTGAAATGTTGTGTTAAGCTTAAACTGGGTACCAAGGCCCTTCTGAAATGATCTCCAAAACTGGGAGGTAAGCTGAGTGCCTCTATCTAATATGATGTACAAGGGCACTCCATGCAACCGAACTAACTCCTGAAGATACAACATAACATAATCCTCCGCTGAATCGGTAGTTTTGACCGGTAGGAAATGAGCTGCTTTAGTCAACCTGTCCACAACTACCCACATAGATTCATACTGTCGGTGTGTACGATGAAACTCCTTAATGAAGTCCATATTGATTTACTCCCCACTTCCAAGTAGGGATACCAATGTCTAGAAGCACACCTCCTAGTCTCTGATGCTCAACCTTCACGTGTTGAAAATTCAGACACTTAGCCACAAACTCTGTTATGTCCTTCTTTATGCCACTCCACCAATAGACTTCCTGTAGGTCACAGTACATCTGTGTGGAACCTGGATGGATAGAATATCTAGAACCATGATCTTCATGCAACATCTAATCCCTCAAATCACCATCATCCGATACAAACAAATGACACTGATATTGGAGCACACTATCTCCCCCTTGGGAGAAGACCTCAACCTTTTGATTCTGAACCACTTCCTTCAACTTCACCAAAATTGGATCCTCGTCTTTCCTAGACTTAACATCAGTCATTAAAGATGATTCTGATCTATTCTGAACAATGACACCACCATCTATCGAGTCAACCAAACAAACTCCTAGTCGTGAAAGTCGGTGCACATCCCTTACTAACTCTTTCCTTTCCTCATCTACATGAGATACACTCTCCTTGGAAATCCTGCTAAGAGCGTCTGCCACCACATTTTCCTTGCTCGGATGATAAAGGACACTCATATCATAATCTTTAAGAAGCTCCAACCACCTCCTCTGTCGTAGATTTAGATTCTTTTGGGTAAACACGTATTGTAGGCTTTTGTTGTCCGTAAACACATCTACATGGACTCCGTAAAGATAGTGTCTCTAAATATTCAAGGCAAATACTATCGCCGCCAACTCAAGGTCGTGAGTTGAATAGCTCTTTTCATAGACCTTCCGCTGCCTGGAATCATAGGCTATAACTTTACCGTGCTACATCAATACACAATCAAGGCCAATCCCTGAAGCGTCACAATATACCACAAACCCATCAGAGCCCTCAGGTAGGGTCAACACCGGTGCTGAGGTGAGTCGAGTCTTCAACTCTTGGAAGCTCTTCTCACAGGCCTCGGACCATTGAAACTTCACTTTCTTCTGGGCCAATTTAGTCAACGAGGCTGCAATGGATGAAAACCCCTCAACAAATCTCGGATAATAACCAGCTAAAGCCAAAGAAACTCCTGATATCCAAAGGATTCACCGGCCTAGGCCAATTCTTCACCGCTTCTATCTTTTGAGAGTCTACCTGTACACCCTTACTTGACACCAGATGACCCAAAAAGTCCATTGAGTTCAACCAGAATTCACATTTTCTGAACTTAGCATACAATTGGCGATCCTTAAGAGTCTATAGCACCACCCTCAAATGAGCGGCATGCTCCTCCTGGCTCTGAGAGTATATGAGAATATCATCTATGAACACAATCACGAACATATCCAAATATGGCTTGAACACCCTGTTCATCAAATCCATAAAAGTTGCAAGAGAATTTGTTAGTCCAAAAGACATAACTAAAAACTCATCGTGACCATACCGCGTCCTGAAGGTGGTCTTCGGAATATCACTCTCTCTAACTCTAATCTGATAGTATCCTGATCTAAGGTCTACCTTCGAAAAACACTTGGCACCCTGAAGCTAGTCAAACAAATCATCGGTCCTGCGGAGAAGACACTTGTTCTTGATTGTGACCTTGTTCAATTGTCGATAATCAGTACACATTCGAAGGGACCCATCCTTCTTCCGGACAAAGAGCATTGGAGCACCCCACGGGGATATGCTAGGTCTGATGAAATCCTTATCTAGAAGGTCCTTCAACTGCTCCTTCAAATCCTTTAGCTCAGTTGGACCCATTCTGTTAGGAGGAATAGATATAGGTTGCGTATTGAGAAGGAGTTCAATACCAAAATCAATCTCCCGCTCGGGAGGGATACCCGGTAAATCATTTGGGAACACTTTTGGGAATTTTCACACTACAGGAACTGACTGGATAGTCAAGATTTCGAACGTGGCATCCTTAACCCTAACTAGATGGTACATGCAACCCTTAGAAATCATATTTTTGGCCTTAAGGTAGGAAATGAAATGACCTACAAGCATAGCTAAACTACCCTTCTACTCAAGGACTGGCTCACCGGAAAATCAGAACTCTACCGCCTGGGCTCTTTAATTTACTGAGGCATAACATGCATGTAGCCAATCCATGCCGAAGATAACATCAAAATCTATCATAGTTAGTTCTACCAAATTTGCTGAGGTGACTTTTTGAAGGACTTTGACAGGGCAATTTCTATATATCCGTCGAGCTATAACTGATTCACCGACTGGAGTAGAGACTGAGAAGGTTTCTGATAAGATTTTGGGACTGACTCCAAAACTACTAGCAACATAGGGCGTCACAAAAGATAAAGTAGACCCTGGATCTAACAATGCATATACATCAAGGTGGAATACTCGTAACATACCAGTGACTACATCTGGAGAAACCTCCTGCTCCTGACAAGATGCTAGGAGAATCTGTTCTGCCGTTGGCCACCACCTACACTGGTGGACGTAGCCTGCTGAGCTGGGCATGCTGGTGCTGCTGCTGAGCTGATAGCCTGAGTACGACCTCTGCTATCACCCTATCTAGCCAATGGACACTCCCGGCACTTATGCCTAGGTATACCACACCCAAAACAAATATCTAACACAATCAAGCACGCTCCTATATGATTCTTGCCACACTTTCCACAGGCCGGGAAAGTATGCTATCTACATGCTACTCTGGACCCTCAAACCTGAGGCTCTGCTCCTATGATCACCTCGCGGTCTGGACGGTGCACTGGCCGATGACGACATTGGAACTAATGACCTATGATGAGACTGCTGGCAATGTCCGCCTCCCGATCTCTACTGAGAAAACCCATAACTCTCTGTCCTGGCCCTCTTGGCCTCTCTCTCTATCTCTCTCTCTCTCTCTCTCAGATGCACCGCCTCCATCTGCTGAGCGTACAAAACCAATCAGGAAAAATTATTAACATGATAAAGCATGGCGGTCCTAAAATCCTTGTTCAGGTAGTTTGCTACCCCATGTACAAACCTTCTCACCTGAGCTCTCTGATCAGCCACTAGCTCTGGTACATACTTGGACAAACGTGTGAACTCCAAAGCATACTCCTAAACTTTCATGTTACCCTGTTTCAGTTTCACAAACTCCACTTCTTAAATCTCCCTCATCTCACGAGGGAAGAATCGATCCAGAAATGTGGTGTGGAACTCATTCCAACCAATGAGCCCCGCTCCAACTGCCCTGCTCTCCTTCCATTGCCTAAACCAGATGCGTGTGACCCCTTTCAACTAATACAAGGCTAGGTCTACGCACTCCTCCCCGGTCACTCCCATGATCTGAGTAATCTTCAGCACTTCATCAATAAACTCATGTGGATCCTCGTCCGCCTTCGATCCAAGGAACTCCAGAGGGTTCATCCTCAGAAAATCTCTGACCCTCACCGCTGCTGGATTCCCATTTTAAGGTACATGCACCACTGTCTGTTGGTTCACTTGGGCGGTCAAAGCTTGAGCTACCATCTGAATGGTAGCCTTAAACTCTGTGTGGGCCACCTGCTCGGGTACATGATCCTCATGGGCTAGTGGGGCCTATTGGTGCCCATCCCCATTGCCATTCTCATGGCCATTTCTATTTTCATTTCTTCTTCCGTTAACTCGGTGAGGAGGCATGATTCTACAAATGCATATAGCACAAGTTAGAAGGATAGAGAGACATTTCATCACACGACATAGATCATGAAAGAAGGAAACATTTCCTAAACATCTCGTATCCTCTTCGTCATAAGTTGTGAGTGCTTCACACCCATGAAAAAGACTCTACTTAACGCATCTTTCAGACACCCTAGGATACATCAAAACCTAATACTTTGATACCAAGTTTGTCATGACCCGAACATAGGCCTGGATCAAGACACAGGATAAAAAACCCCAAGAAGCTCCAAGTTGACCCATGGCATGAACATGACAACTAAATCCATCATAATAAAGCGGAAGTTTAACATGCTTAATAAAGCGAATGTCCAAAACTATCATAACATCTGAATACATAACACAAGGCTAAAGCTGAATATATGTTATGTCTGAAAGGCCTCAACTATTGATGAGTAGATGGGACAAGACACCAACTAACTCAGTAAAGTCTGAAACTTAAAATACTCCAAACAACTGATAAAGGTCCCTCGGAAGATGAGGACTCACCAACTGATACTAGAAGATGCTAAAGCTGAGAGTTTGGCTACTGGAAGGACTAAGCCTGGATATTCGAGCCTGTATCATGAAATGATACAACATAGGGTATGCGGTCGGTGTTTGGAATGTACTGAGTATGCAAGGTAAGTAAAACAGACAAAATACATAAGAGTTCATAAGAGTGGGACAACATGATCATAAAATAAATATCATAATGTAAACATAAGGGCTCAAGGTTTTCAAACCATTCGTAATCCAATCATAATCACACTCATAAGGGAAACTTTATAAAAATGACTTGAAACAAAATAAAATAAACATAACCATGCATAAACAATGGGAGGACTCATCTTAACCGACACCACATGATAGAGCCTTACATGATGCCCCACTATTTCACCCAAGTGGTCAAGACTGTCCCTGGCTTTCCAGGAAGGGGGACATGCATGCGTGGTGATATCACAAGGATCCAATAATAATACATATATATACCTATGGTGGCACGTCACTCTGAGACTATAGGGTTTACCGAAATACTGGGTCTACTCGGTGCTAGACACTGCACCCAAAAACATGCACACGAGGGCTCATATCGTAGTCGTAAAATCATTCATGAAGTTCATGGCCAAATAAATAATAACATGATGGATCCCACTTGAAATACATGATTAGCCATGAGTAGGGTCCGTGAATAGGCCAAGAGTCATAAATCCATAATTCATAAAATCCATGCATACTTGTAAAACATGTATATACTTGATATTCTTAAATTCATGATGAGTACTTGAGATAAATCATATCATAAATCATAAATCATAAATCATAATTTAGGGCTTAAGAGGATCAAGATCATAATGGAACCATAAATTGACTTTTCATGAAGCTTACATAATTGAGCATAATTTAATTAGAAGTTGAAACTATAAATTAATAATTAAATTAATTATAAAATCTTCCCATATATCATAAAACATGATCTGACACATGGAAGGAATTGACCCATAGATAGATCATAGAGAATTTTACAAGAATTAGAATAAATCCCATAAGATCATGAAACTTGAATCTAGAATTGAAATCTATGGAATTGAGAAGAACTTATAGCATGAGAGTGAAAAGAATCCCTATTCATAGCCTCACATACCTGGAAATCGGTTTCACACCCCCACTTGAAAGCCCAAGGGAAATTGGAGAGAATTTGAAGAAATTCTTCAAACTTGATCTTCAAGAAAAGGTCTAAATTGCATGCATGTAGTAGAGGTACTTAAAATAGGTTTATCCCCCTTAAGACCCTGCTAACTAAGATTAAAAATGACTTAGTTTAGGACCTTAGGGCTTAGGAATAACAAAAATACCCTTATTGAAAAACTTGGAAAATCTGCACTGCCAGTGACAGTGGCTGGCACAATGGGTCATTACTAGCTCCCATGGATCGTTACTCCCCTTGTTGCTTCACCCCACTTTTCAAACTGGGGTCTTCCACCACGATCGATACCACGAGTCGTACCTAGCCCCCATGACTTGTGATAACCACCCGTTGACACCACTGCCTACCTTCTGGGAATCCTTCCAACGGGACCATATAACAACTCGTCCCTTCAAACAATAAGTCGTCCTGTGACTCGTGCCAACCCTTTTTACCAAGACCATCCTCCCAACAACCCCCTTACATTGACCTGTTACATCGACTAATGGGTCATTCTGAGACCCGTTACTTTCCAGTCCTACTCTACAGATTCTCACCACAAGCACCACCAATAGGTTGTTAGACCCACCAACGACCCATACAATGAGTCATTCTGAGAAGAAATCTCAGATTTTCTATTACTTTTCATTTCAAATCTCAAGTCTAGTCTTAGGCACTTCTAAGGTATTACAAGTTCATTGAAAAATTTTCATCCATTGCAGCACCGTTGACTAAGTTGACCCGGAAGAAAGTCAAATTTCAATGGTCGGATTCATGTGAGAAAAGTTTTTAGGAGTTAAATACTCGACTCATGTTCGGGCGTTTGGTGAGTCAACTACACGCAAGTGCACGTGGTCGAACAAGTAGTAAAATGACTAAAGTAAGCCAAGTATCGATCCCACAGGGACTGTACTAAGGTAATAATCAACTTAAGTGTTAATGAACTATAACTTCAAAAATGCAGACAACAGTTAAAGAAGATTTTTGAGAGTTTGTTTCTTAATTTATACTAATCTAAGACAAAATTATAAAGTGAGTCTGAACTATAGTAATGAGCAAGCTGAGGCTAAAACGAACATGCAGGGAAGTAATTTATCGATACAATTCGGCTGATCTTTCCTTCGGTTGCTAGTCAAGAATTATTGCCTATGGATAGAAACTTTCATATTCTACCCAACTTAAGAATCATGAACCTTCAACCTACATTTCTGTGATAAAAGAATTTCATGTTCTAGCCATACAAAACCGATTCCTTAATTGACTAATACGACTTTCAGATATATTTCTATTTTGAATGTAAATCAATTCTCAATTTTCCCAAACTAAGAAGAGATCATATCCTATAAATTCACAACTTTCCAATTTCTTTCCTTTTCAAGATAAAACTGGATTTTTTAGATATACATTAAAATTGGCCAAACAATAATGCAGTAAGAACAAGAATTGATAGAACAACCATTGAAGAAAAGATGAAAAACCAAAATGATCAACAATTACATTCCACTACAAATGTTCTTAACCTCAGCAAGAAGTGAATTTAGCCACTCATTTGTGGATTAAAGATCATCAAATAAGTGTAATTCATACAAACAATTGAAATAAAGGAGAAAGAGATAGAGAAGAACCCTAGAATTTTCGTCCCCTCAACTGCCTGTAACCCACGTTCTTGCTCAACCAAGTCAGAATAATTAAAAATAAACCTAAGTGTGCTATTTATACTAGTGGAAATTTTTTCTGGAATAACAAGCAACATGGCACGGAGTGTATCGCGGAGCACTCCCTCCGTGCCACGGTGCAAATGCGGACCCTCACTGGAAATTGATGTTCCAGGTAAATATGCACAACGTGCCACGGCTTGTATCGCGTGGCATTGCCTCCGTGTCACGGAGGCAACGCGGACCTTCACTGGAATTTGCCAAAATAAACCATCTGAGGCAGAGTGCCTCCGCGATGACAGTGTGACACGGCTCCATCGCGGAGCCCTTATTTTTGCTGCTCTTCCTTGACCTTTTCCATTGCTCGCTTCCAAGTCCATTCCCGGTCTTTACCAACATGTATCTTAGCTTCCTAAAATTACATTTTACCTGCAAAACAACACTAATCATGTTGGTTAGTATAAATTCATATTTTAACTACAAATCACATGAGAATGCACACATAACGATAGATAAACAAGATGAAATAGAGCATTTGAGCATCACTTGGGCATATAATTCTGCCCAAGATCAACTCACTTCAGCCCCAGTATTGACCCTACCTGAGAGTACATGGATTCGTGGTGTATTATGATGCCTCTAGGGTTGGTCTTAGGTGTGTGTTGATGCAGCATGGTAAGGTCATTGCATATGCCTCTGGACAGCTTAACACTAATGAAAAGAATTACCTGACGCATGACCTGGAAATAGTAGCGGTGGTGTTCGTGTTGAATATATGGAGACGTTATTTGTACGGGGTCCATGTGGATGTTTTATGGATCGTAAGATCCTATAGTATGTGTTCACTCATAAGGATTTGAATTTGCGACAAAGAAGATGGTTAGAGTTGCTCAAGGACTATGACATGTGTTTCCTTTATCATCCGGGCAAGGCCAATATAGCGTAGAATGCCCTTAGCAGGCTTTCCATGGAGAGAGTTTCTCATGTAGAGAATGGAAGGAAGGAGTTGGCAAAGAATGTGCATCGGCTTGCCCCATTAGGGGTTCGCCTTTTTGACTCGACGAATGGTGGTTTCATTGTTCAGAAGGGGTCAGAATATTCCTTGATCACCGAGGTCAAGGCTAGGCAGACGAGGATCCTATTTTGCTGAAGTTGAAATAAGCGGTTCAACATCATAAGGTGGGAGGTCTTCTCCCAAGGGGGAGATGGTGTACTTCATTATTAAGGTCGTTCATATGTTCCAAAGGTTGATGATTTGAGAGAACGGATGTTGCATGAGGCTCATGGCTCTCGGTATTCTATACATCTAGTTACCACCAAGATATACTGTGACCTATAGGAAGTCTATTGGTGGAATGACATGAAGAAGGACATAGTGGAATTTGTGGCTAAGTGTCCAAATTTCCAACAAGTGAAAGTGGAGCGTCAAAGACCAGGAGGTGTGCTAAAAGACATCAGTATCCCCACTTGGAAGTGGAAAGAGATCAATATGTACTTCATCACAGGGATGCCTCACACTCGCCGGCGGTATGACTCTATCTGGGTGGTAGTAGACAGGTTGACTAAAGCAGTTCAATTCTTACTGCTCAAGAATATCGATTCAGCTGAAGACTATGCTAGATTATCATTCAGGAGTTAGTTTGGTTGCATGGAGTTCCCTTTTCCATCATTTCAGATAGAGGTGCACAGTTTACCTCCCTGTTTTGGAGATCATTTCAGAAAGGCCTTGGTACCCAGGTCAAGCATAGCATAGCTTTTCACCCATAGATAGATGGTTAGGCTGAGCGGACCATTCAGACTCTTGAGGATATGTTAAGAGCGTGTGTGATTGATTTCAAAGGTAGTTGGGATGATCATTTGCCTCTTGTCGAGTTTGCCTACAATAACAGTTACCACTCTAGTATCTAGATGGCTCCATTTGAGGCTCTTTATGGGCGGAGGTGTAGGTCACCTATTGGTTGGTTCGAGGTAGGCGAAGCTATGTTCATAGGTCCAGATTCAGTTGATGAATCCATGGAGAAAGTTCAACTTACAAGGGAAAGGCTGAAAATAGGTCAGAGTTATCAAAAGTCATATGCGGATGTTAGGCGGAGAGGAATCGAGTTTGAAGTTGAGGGTTGGGTGTTCTTGAAGGTATCTCCCATGAAGGGAGTGATGAGTTTCGGGAAGAAAGAGAAACTTAGTCCCCTATATGTTGGCCTGTATAGGATTGTGAGACGTGTTGGCAAGGTGGCCTATGAGTTGGAGTTGCCCTCAGAGTTAGCTTCAACGCATTTAGTTTTCCATGTATCATTGTTAAAGAAGTGCATTAGTGACCCAGCTTCGGTTGTTCCGATGGAGAGAATAGGCGTGAAGGATAGCCTTACTTATGAAGAGGTACCATTAAGATCCTTGATCGTCAGGTTCGAAAGTTGAGAAACAAAGAAGTAGCTTTAGTGAAAGTCTTATGGAGGAATCAGCTTGTTGAGGTAGCTACATGGGAAGTCGAAGCAGATATGATGACTAGATACCCGCATTTTTTCCCTTCCATCTCAATTCCAGCTTGAGGTATCAGTTTCCTCCCTAGTACTCAATTTAGTCTCATGTCGAGTTCATGTCTCTAAGTTTCTTTCTTGTCCTTGCATGTATGTATGTTTTGTGAGTTCAGTTCAGTCATGTATATCAGTTCAGAGTCAGTCACTCCATCAGTTTCAGCTCCAGATGTTCAGTATTTGAGATTACAGTTCTTTCCCAGCCTTTTAGTATGTTTAGCCACATTTGAGGATAAATGTTTCCAAAGGGGAGATACTATAATACCTCAAACCTCGGAATAGCTTGATGAAGGAAAATAACTACAATTGCAGGTTTGGTGCTGGGAGTGACAGCATGACTGATGGACCATCACACCCTTGAAGGCGCAAGTGATGGTTGTCAAGAAGGCGATGGATCACCGCTGGTGATGTTTAGGTTTGACGACATAGCTGATGGCCCATCATGGACCTGACAATGCTAGTGACGATCGTTAGACCAGCGATAGACCATCAGTTGAGCCGTCGAAGGAAAATTTTCCAGACTCGGGGAAGACGGCAAACCTGACGGACCATCGGAATAGTGAAAACATGTCACTTGTACAGTCAGAAGGAAATTTTCGCCAACCTCACTGGTTTAGGGCGATGGCACAAATGACGGACCATCGGGGTGCCCAGTTGCAGAAATTTTGCCCAATTCTTAGGCGCAATATTGTAATATCTCATGCTTTTATCTCTTATACTACATCATTTTAAGCCATAAAAGAAGTGTACTAAGTAGTTTAACCTATTCTAAATCATTCCCCTCCCATGCATGCAAGATTAGGAATTCTCCATTGAAGATCAAGCCTAGAATTCTTCAAGTTCATCTTCAAATCTCTTGGGCTTTCAAAGATAAATTGAGTATTAGTTTACCTAAGTATGTAGGGCTATGAATGAGAGTTTCCTTTCACTCTCATTCCCATACTTCTCCTCAAGTTCATGAATTGAAGTCTTAAATCAAGTTTATGATCGTATCGTGTTTTATCCTAATTTTATGAAATTCTCTATGATTTATTTATGGGCCAATTCCCTTCATGTTTCAAAACATGTTTTAATATTCACGGGTAGATTTTATATACTAATTGATTATAAATTCATGATTTCAAGTATGATAAGATACCTAGCATGATTGAATGTTTACAAATTATCGATGTATGAATCAATGATTTTGACTTATGAAGTCTATCTCAAGTATGCATGATTTTAAGATTTGGGCAAGCCCATACTTGTTAAGTATGTTTTCATGATTCAATTCTGTTATACCCCAAAAGCCCAAAGATCAAACCCGGGAGTTAAAACGAAGAGAAACAGGATTTTCTGCACTAGGTCACAAAACGAGTCGTCCTGTGACCCGTCGGGTGGACCACGAGTCATTAGGTGACTCATGGTGAGGAGTGTTGGCTTGCCTAGGATTTTTCAATTTGGGGTGACCACGGGTGTGACCACGAGTCGTGGTCAACCCCACGAGTCGTCAGGTCACTAGTGGTCAAGGGAAATTGAAAGGTGAAGGTTGAGTGGGCAGTGTACCCTGTGAATGGACACAATGAGTCATGGTCAGATACCACGATCCGTTAGGTTAGTCGTGGTCAAAAGTTGATTAAAGACTTAAGGTTTTTGTGTAGTGGTAGTAACGAGTGGTGAGCACGAGTCATGGTCACAGTAATGGGTCATTAGGTCCCTCGTGGGGACCCCTCAAGGTAAAGTGGCAGTGGACTTCACGACAGGAGACAACGACTCGTTTCCTTGGTAACGACTCGTCTAGTCTCTCGTGGGGACTGGCAGTTAGTTATTTTCTATGAATTTAGTAAGGGGTTATCCATAATTCCTATGATCCTAGGGACTAAACTACTTTATTTTAAGCTATGAGTAGTGAAGTTTAAGAGGGGTAAGTTCATTCTAGGCTATTCTAATTCATGCATGCAAGAGTAAAGGTCTAGAGAAGTGATCAAGCTCAATTTCCTTCAAGTTTTCTTCAATTCATCATTAGGCAATCAAAGGAGTGGTTAAATCAGTTCTTCTCAGGTATTTAAGGTTATGAATGGGTGAATTTGTTAACACTCATGCCCAATCTCTCTCTAATTCATGAAAAATTCTATATGTTGATCTTATGGAATTTTAACCTAATGCATGAATTTTTCCTAATATATGGGTATGATCTAAGCATGTTTCTATTTTCGAATTATGATTAATGGGCAGGTTTTACAATGTTTTCAATTATCAATCATATTTTCAAGTTTTATAAATTTTAATGCCCATCTATGAGAAGTTCATGAAAGTTGAGATTTATGATGTATGTTCAAGTATGATGAGATATTTATGATGAAAAGCATGTTTTGAAGCTACTCATGTCTATGATCATGTTTTCAAGTGAATCAAGTATTATCAAGCATGTTTAAGTATTGAGAAATCCCATATTTTCAAGTATGATGTATGTTTTCAAGTTAATTAGCTTACCATATGGTTTTGGAGTCAAGATTCCTAATTATGTTTAGCTTCTGGTATGGTTTGAGCTAAGGCTCCTCATGTATGATTCAAATTTATATATATTCATGATTATTCAGCTTCTTCAATAGAAGATGGTCAACTTTGTTTAAAAATGATGGAGAGCATATGCATGTTTTGGGAATAGTGTCTAGCACTGAGTAGGCTAAGGGTTAGTCAACCCTATGCCTCAGAACTACGCACCCACGTAGGTATGATCATACTATTTTGGGACCTCCTATGTGAGCTTTCCCCTTCCCTAAGGGGCCTTCAGCTTGATATTGATATCATGGTAGTGTCCTTAGCCCTGGCAAGGCTTTGGACAGCTCTGCCCACTTGAGTGTGATAGTCGGGACCACGTAAGCTTTATCATGGTAATATCGGTTCCATGATGAGTCTCCCATTTTTCCTCATGATTTCAGCTATGCGTGTTTATTATTCATGATATATATATATATATATATATATATATATATGTTCTAAAGCAGGTTTGACCCAATGTTCAGTTTTACTTGATTATCAGATTTTAGCTTTGGGTCATTCAATTCGGTTATGATGTTAAGTTATGTTTAGATCATGATTTCAAAAAATAACATGCAAGCCCTACTCTCAGATTCTTATCTTGATTATGTTTTATATTGTGCATGTTTTAATGGTTTTACTTAATTAAGCGGTTTACTTACCTTGCATACTCAGTACATTCCACGTACTGACCACATACTCTATGTTGTATCATTTTATGATACATGCTCTGATCTTCAGACTCAGCCCCGTCACTAGCCAGCTTCTGGAGTTAGCATCCAGTCTCTATTGGTGAGTCCTCATCTCCCGAGGACCATTTGTTATCAGTTATCCTGGAACTTTCAGTTTTCAGACTTAGAGAGTTAGTTGGGGTCTTGTCCCAGCAACTCATTAAAATTAGAGGCTTTTCAGACAATAGATTGTATCCAGCTTCAGTCTCATGTTATATATTCAGTTTGCTATGTTATGTTTAGACTTCCATTATGTTTATTATGTTAAGTCTTTCACTTTATTTGATTGAGTTAGATGCAAGTTCATGTCATGGGTCTACTTGGGGCCTCTCAGGGCTCCTCGTACTGTGTCTCGATCCAAGCCTATGTTCGGGTCATGACAAACTTTGTATCAGAGTAATAGGTTTTGAAGTGTCCTAGGATGTCTGAAAGTTGCGTTAAGTAGAGTCTTTTTAATGGGTATGACTCCACACTTTTGACGAAGAGGCTACGAGACGTTTAGGAAATGTTCCCTTATTTCATGATCTATGTTGTGCGGTGAAATGTCTCTCTACCCTTCTACTCGTTCTATTTGCGATTGTAGAATCATGCCTCCCAACAGAGTTAACGGTAGAAGAAATGGCCACGAGGATGGCAACGGGGACGGGCACCAACAAGCCCCACCCTCCCATGAGCATCATGCACCGGAGCCAGTTGCCCACGCTAAATTAAGGGCAGCCAATCAGATGCTAGCGCAGGCCTTGACCGCTCAGGTCAACCAGCAGGCAGTAGCGCATGTCCCATAGAACGGGAATGTAGCGGCAACACGAGTCAGATATTTCTTAAGGATGAACACACCAGAGTTTCTTGGGTCAAAGGTGGACGAGGATCCACATGAGTTTATTGACTAGATTTTGAAGATCACCCAGGTCATAGGGGTGAATGGAGAAGAATGTGTTGATTTTGCCTCATATCAGTTGAAGGGGGTCACATACATTTGGTTTAGATAGTGGAAGGATAATAGGGCCGTCGGAATAGGCCCTATCAGTTGGGAGGAGTTTCATGTCGCTTTTCTGGATCAGTTTTTCCCTCGTGATATGAGGGATTTTAAGGCAACCGAGTTCGTGAATATAAAATAGGGAAAGATGACAGTGCAGGAATATGCCCTAGAGTTCACTCGTCTGTCAAAGTATGCCCAAGAGTTAGTGATTGATAAGAGGGCACGAGTGAGCAGGTTTTTTCATGGGTGGCAGACTATCTAGACAAGGATTGTAGAACCGCCATGCTCTATTAAGATATGGATTTCCCTCGGATAGTTTTGTATGCCCAACCGATGGAGGCGGTGCATCTGAGGGAGAGGGAGGCTAAGAGGGCCAGGACAGACAACTATAGGTTCTCTCAACCGAGGCCAGGTGGTGGGCACCGACAGCAGTCCCACCAGAGATCTTCAGCCCCAGCATCTTCGGCGATGAGTGTGCCATCCAGACCTAGGCACGACCAAAGAGGACGAGCATCAGGCTCTAGGGGTTAGAGTAGCAGGCCTGTGAATTCTAGTATTCCAGTTTGTGACAGGTGTGGCCGGAGGCACACGGGTCAGTTTTTGGCGGGTACAGGTGCTTTCTTCAGGTGTGGGAAGCCCGATCATATGCTCAAAGATTGCCCAGCATCTAGACAAGGCTATGATAGGCGCCGATGCCCAGGTCCTAATTCAGCAGCTCCACCAGCCTGCCTATCTCAGCAGGGCGTATCTACTAGCACAGGTGGCAGTCAGCGCCAAAACAGATTCTATGCGCTAACATCCCGCCAAGAGCAGGAGGTCTCCCCGGATGTAGTCACGGGTATGTTATGAGTTTTTCACCTATATGTGTATGCTTTGTTAGATCTAGGGGCTACCTTTCTTTTGTGATGCCTTATGTGGCTAGTAGTTTCAGAGTCAGTCCAGAAATATTATAAGAACCCTTCTCCGTCTCTACTCTAATAGGTGATTCAATTGTAGTTAGACGGGTGTATAGAAGTTGCCCGGTCACAGTCATTCAGAAAGTCACCTCAGCGGATTTAGTTGAGTTAGCCATGACCGATGTTATCCTCGACATGGATAGGTTATTTTCATGTTACGCCTCATTTAATTATAGAACCCGGGCAGTAGAGTTTAGATTTTTGAGTGAGCCAGTCATAGAATGGAAGGGCAGTTCAGTTGTGCCTGTAGGTCGTTTCATTTCATACCTTAAGGCCAGAAAGATGATCTCCAAGGGTTGCATGTACCATTTAATTAGGGTTAAGGATGCCATGTCTGAGACCCCGACTATCCAGTCAGTCTCAGTAGTATGTGAGTATCCAGAAGTCTTCCCAGATGATCTACTTGGAATCCCTCCCGAGCGGGAGATTGATTTTGGTATTGACCTTCTTCCTGATACGCAGCCTATATCTATTCCTCCTTACATAATGGCTCCATCCAGGCTAAAGGAGTTGAAGGTCCTTTAAGATAAGGAATTTATCAGACTGAGAAAATCCCCGTGGGGTGCACCAGTTCTCTTTGTCTGAAAGAAAGACGGTTCTCTTCATATATGTATTGATTATCGGCAATTGAACAAGGTCACCATCAAGAATAGGTATCCTCTACCCAGGATTGATGATTTTCTTGACCAGCTTCAGGGTGCTAAGTGATTATCAAAGATAGATCTCAGATCCGGATATCATCAACTCAGGGTTCAGAAGGGTGACATCCCGAAAACAGCCTTCAGGACGCGGTATGGTCATTATGAGTTTGTAGTTATATATTTTGGACTAACAAATGCTCCTACAAATTTTATGGATTTGATGAACAGGGTGTTCAAGCCATACTTGGATATGTTCGTGATCGTGTTCAGGACGCGGTATGGTCATTATGAGTCTGTAGTTATGTCTTTTGGACTAACGAATGCTCCTGAAACTTTTATGGATTTGATGAACAGGGTGTTCAAGCCATACTTGGATATTTTCTTGATCGTGTTTATTGATGACATTCTGATATACTCTCGGAGCGAGGAGGAACATGCCACTCATTTGAGGGTGGTACTACAGACTCTCAAGGATCACCAATTATATGCTAAATTCAGCAAGGGCGAGTTTTGGTTGAAATCAGTGGCATTTTTTGGTCATATGGTATCAGGTAAGGGTATAAAGGTGGACTTTCAGAAGATAGAAGAAGTGAAGAATGGACTAGACCAATGAATCCTTCATATATCAGGAGCTTCTTGGGCTTAGCTGGTTATTATTGGAGATTTGTTGAGGGATTTTCATCTATCGCAGCGCCGTTGACCAAATTGACCCAAAAGAAAGTGAAATTCCAATGGTCGAATGCTTGTGAGAGGAGCTTCTAGGAGTTGAAGACTCGACTCACCTCAACACCGGGTGTTAACCCTACCTGAGGTTACCGATGGGTTTTTGGTGTATTGCAATGATTCTAGAATTGGTCTTGTTTGTGTATTGATGCAGCACCGCAAGGTTATAGCATACGCTTCCAGACAACTGAAGGTTCATGAGAAGAATTACCTGACCCATGATCTTGAATTGGCGGCAGTGGTATTTACATTGAAGATCTGGAGACACTATTTGTATGGGGTCCATGTGGATGTGTTTACGAACCACAAGAGCCTACAATATGTGCTTACCCGGAAGGATCTAAACCTATGCCAAAGAAGGTGGTTGGAGTTACTCAAGGATTACAATATGAGTGTCCTTTATCATCTGGGTAAGGCCAATGTAGTAGCAGACGCTCTTAGTAGACTCTCTATGGAGAGTATGACCCATGTAGATGAGGGAGGAAGGAGTTGGTGAAGGATGTGCATCGACTTGCAAGGTTGGGAGTTTGTTTGGTTGACTCTATCGATGGCGGTGTTATTATTTAGAACGGATCAGAATCATCCTTGGCGACTGATGTAAAAGCTAGACAAGATGAGGACCCTATTTTGGTAAATTTAAAGGAATCCGTTCAGAACCAGAAGGTAGAGGTCTTCTCCAAAGAGGGAGTGTGCTTCGATATCAGGGTCACTTTTGTGTCCTGGACGTTGATGATTTGAGAAGTCGGACGTTGCATGAGGCTCATGGTTCCAAATATTCGATACATCCAGGTGCCACCAAGATGTACCGTGACCTACGGGAAGTCTATTGGTGGAATGGCATGAAGAAGGACATCGCAGAGTTTGTAGCTAAGTGTCCAAATTGTCAACAAGTGAAGGTTGAGCACCAAAGTCTGGGGGGGTGTGCTTCAATACATCAGTATCCCTACTTGGAAGTGGGAAGAAATCAATATGGACTTCATTACAGGTTTTCCTCGCACTCGTCGACACTATGAATCCATTTGGGAGATCGTGAACAGGTTGACCAAAGCCACTCATTTTCTAACGGTCAAAACCACTAATTCTGCAAAGGATTATGCCAAACTATACATCCAAGAGATAATTCGGTTGCATGGAGTGCCCTTGTCCATCATATCAAACAGAGGTACCCAATTTACCTCTCAGTTTTAGAGGCCATTTCAAAAGGGACTTGGTACTCAGGTCAAGCTCAGCACAGCATTTCACACGCAAATGGATGGTCAAGAGGAGCGGACAATTCAGACTCTCAAGGAATCATTGAGAGCATGTGTGATTGACTTCAAGGGTAGTTGGGATGACCATTTGCCTCACATTGAGTTTGCATATAAGAACAGCTACAATTCCAACATTCAGATCGCTTCGTTTGAGGCTCTTTATGGGCGGAGGTGTAGATAGCCTATTGGTTGGTTTGATTCAGTGAAGCTGCGATGATAGGACCACATTCAGTCCAAGAGTCCATGAAGAAAGTTCAACTCATACGGGACAGGTTGAAAACAGTTCAAAGTCACCAAAAATCCTATGTTGATGTGAAAAGGAGAGAACTTGAGCTCGAAGTGGGTGATTGGGTGTTTCTGAAAGTGTCTCCCATGAAGGGAGTGATGAGGTTTTGAAAGAAAGGAAAACTCAGCCCTCGTTATGTTGGCCCCTACCAGATTGTGAAGCGGGTTGGCAAGGTGTCATATGAATTGGAGTTACCCTCCGAATTAGCTTCTGTTCATCCTGTTTTTCATGTATCGCTCTTAAAGAAGTGTTTAGGGCATCCAGCTCTAGTTGTTCCGGTGGACTGTGTTGATGTGAAAGAAAGCCATAGTTATGAGGAGATTCCGGTGGAAATACTAGATCGTCAGGTTCGAAGGCTAAGAAACAAGGAAGTAGCTACAGTTAAAGTTTATGGAGGAATCAGCATGTTGAGGGAGCCACACGGGAAGCCGAAGCAGATATGATGGCTAAATATCCACATTAATTCCCTACCGGCTCAGTTCCAGCTTGAGGTATCAGTTTTTTCCCTAAAACTCTATTCAGTTTCATGTTTAGTTCATGTTCCCCAGTTTATTTCACGTATATGGATGTATGTATGATTCATGAATTCAGTTCAGTCATGTGGTTTAAATCAGAGTTAGTCATTCCGTCAGTTTTTAGCTTATATGATAAGTATTTGAGCATGATGATTGCATTTCTCTGCTTTTCTGTATGATTTTCAACATTCGAGGACGAATGTTCCCAAGGGAGAGATATTGTTATACCCCGAAATCCCAAAGATTAGACCCGGGAGTTGAAATAGAGAAAAATAGAATTTTCTACACTAGGTCACAGAACGAGTCGTCCTGCGACCCGTCAGGTTGACCATGAGTCGTTAGGTGAATCGTGGTGAGGAGTGTTGGCTTGCCTGGGATATTTCAATTTGGGGTGACCACAGGTGTGACCACGAGTCGTGGTCAGCCCTACAAGTCGTCAGGTCACCCGTGGTCACGGACAATTGAAAGGTTGTCACGACCTGAATGTACACTCGAATCGTAACAAGAGAAAAGGAGCTCCGAGAGACCCCAAGTCAACCCATGGAATGAGCATACATCTAATTCATTCACATAAGAAGAAGACCTAACATAAGGGAAAATGAAATCATGACATAATAAGGAGAAAGACAATACATGATCCATACATGATTGCTGAATACAACTTATAGTCTGAAAAGCCTCTAATAATGAAAGACGGGTTGATGGGACAATATCCCCAACTAACCCTACAATGCTGAAACTGAAAGAAAACAACAGAGTTTGAACATATGGCCCTCGAAACATGAGGACTCACCAAATAAGCTGATAGCGATCTCTGAGGAACTACTGAGGGTAAGCCTGATGATACAGCATAGAAAGTATGCGGTCAGTACGTGGAATGTACTGAGCGTGCAAGGTAAGTAAAACGGAAATTTAAAACATATAAAACTCATAAATGATTGTAAGAGTAGGACATCATGCTCATATCATAATCATCATAACATAACATAAGGCTCAAGGTTTTCAAAACATTCATAATATAAACGTAATCATAATCATAGGAGAAAATCTTTGCTTAACATGACTTGAGCAAAAAATACATAATCATAAACATGCATAAATTATGAGGAACAGTGGGATATTCTCTTAGCTGACATACCCTATATGAGCACACATGAAGTCCGATTTGTAAACCTAGTTGGGAGGTCGTTCGTACCTTGCCAAGGGTAGAACCATGAAGGGCGTGATATCACCATAAAAGGACAAATTGGGCTAGGGACAGTCACAAAGGAGGTTCAAACATACCTATGGTGGTACGTAGTTTATGAGATCCGGGGCTTAACCTGAGTCCTGAACCTACTCGGTTTTCGATACTACTCCCAAAACATATATAGTGCTCATAGTATGACATGCATGAATTCATGGGCTATTTATATCATGATAATCATAAACATACTTGTACATATGTGAACTAGCCATGAAACAAGGTCCGTGAGTCGGCCAAAACATAATTGATGAATCATAAAGTTCATACATACTTGTAGATCATGTATATAGCTTGACATTCATAAAATCATGATGGGTAATTGAGTAAATACATAATTTAAACATAATTCATGTTGGGCTCGTAAATATCATTAATGGAAAAGTAGATCATAAATCGGTTCATCATGGGTCATGCATAATTAGTCTTGATTCAATAGAATTCCAAAATCGATAACATTATAAATAATTTAAAGCAGAAAAGCTGATCAAAAACCCATAGAGTATGATAAGATTCTAAAATCACAAAACCCATTAACAAATAATTAGACTTTCATATAAATCAACTTCAAAACCCCATAAGTTTTTTTAAAATTTTTCATAAAATCGTAGATAATGGGCATGGGTGTGGAAGGAAACACCCATTGAGAGCCTTACATACTTGGAAACAACTAATTCTTACTCTTCCTTGAAAACCCAAGAAGGAATTGGAAGAATTTGCAGAGAAAAGCCTTGAATCACCCTTTGATCGCCCCTCTATTCTCTTGCATTCATGAATGAAGGCTTAGAATAGACTATCCCCCTAAAAACCCACCTTTCATAAGCTAAAACAACGTAGTTTAGGATCTTATAGCATGAAAAAGTCAGAAATGCCCTTAATGAATCTGCCCTGAAAACTGTCCAGATTGGACCAATGGATGAAACCAACAGGTCGTTAGAAGGAACAATGACCCGTTGTGTTGCTCGTCGTTTGCAATGCTAAGACTTGCCTCTGGAACTTAACCACTGATGGACAGGACGACTCGTTCGAACCAACCGATCGTTACATCGACCGTTGTTTTCCCCTTCACGAAATCTAAACCTCCTAACCACGAGCCTCACCACGACTCATGGTTGCTCCCAACGAGTCGTGGTCTTAATCCGTCATATGCACTAGAAATTCTTGCAAGCCAACGACGACCGGTGACCACGGGTCGTCACTTCTCACAAAGAATCGTTGGACGACCCGTTGTATCCCATCTGTTGAACCCAGCCTCCTCCAACGCCTACTAACAACGGCTCATTATTTCAAACAATGAGTCATTGTGTAAGTCCGTTGTCTCCATTGACACCTAGACTTCCCTCACCATGACTGCATACAATGACCCCTGGTTTTATACCATGAGTTGTTACATGACCCGTCATGTGTTATTTTCCCAATTTTAGCAGTTTTCAATTTTTAACTTTTGAGTCTATCCTTAAGCACTTTCGAGGTAGTACAATATTCCCCCTTAGGAACATTCGTCCTTGAATGTAGGAAACAAGCAGAAAACAGAAACATGCAATTATCATATGCAAATACTGATCATTTAGCCTGAAAATTGACGGAATGACTATCTCGGAAAAGAACTACATAGCTGAACCGACCTCATGCTTCACATACACATCCATACACATAAAAGAAACTTGAACACGTGAACTGAACATGAAAACTAAATAGATTCATAGAGCACAACTAATACCTCAAGTCGGAACTGAGCCGGTAGGAAACAGGTGAGGATATTTAGTCATCATATCCATTTTGGCTTCCCACATAGCTCCCTCGACATGCTGATTTCTCCATAACACCTTTACTGAAGCTACTTCTTTGTTCCTTAGCCTCCGAACTTGACGGTCCAATATTTCCATAGGAACTTCTTCATAGCTGAGGTTGTCTTTTACACCGACGTTGTCCACCGGGACTACTAGAGCTAGATCTCCCAAACATTTCTTCAAAAGCGACACATGAAACACGGGATGCACAGACGATAACTCTAAGGGCAATTCCAACTCATATGCTACCTTACCAACTCTTCTCATAATCCGGTAGGGACCAATATAGCGAGGACTGAGTTTTCCTTTCTTCCCAAACCGCATGACTCCCTTCATGGGAGACACTTTTAGAAATACCCAATCGTCTACATCCAACTCCAAATCTCTTCTCCTCACATCGGCATATGGCTTTTGATGACTCTGAGCGATTTTTAGCCTTCCCTTATCAACTGAACCTTCACCATAGCCTCGTGAACTAAATCAGGCCCTACCATAGCTGCCTCACCAACCTCAAATCATCCAATGGGCGATCTACACCTCCACCCATAAAGTGCCTCAAAAGGTGCCATCTGGATGCTAGAGTGATAACTGTTGTTATAAGCAAACTCGATCAGAGGCAAATGATCATCCCAACTACCTTTGAAGTCCAGCACACATGCTCTCAACATGTCCTCGAGAGTCTGGATTGTTCCTTCTGCCTGACCATCTGTTTGCGGATGAAAGGTTGTATTGAGCTTAACTTGAGTCCCAAGCCCCTTCTGAAAAGACCGCCAGAACTTGGAGGTAAACTGAGTACCTCGATCTGAAATAATAGACTAGGGTACTCCATGAAGTCGAACCAACTCCTGAATTTACAATTTGGCATAATCATCCGTTGAATCTGTGGTTTTCATCAGTAGAAAATGTGTAGCCTTGGTCAACCTGTCTACGACCACCCAAATGGAATCATATTGTCGGCGAGTACGGGGTAGTCCTATTATAAAATCCATGTTGATTTCTTCCCACTTCCAAGTAGGAATGCTAATATCCTGAAGTACTCCTCCCGGCCTTTGATGTTCAACCTTTACTTGTTGACAATTCGGGCACCTGGCTACGAATTCTGCAATGTCCTTCTTCATGTCGTTCCACCAATATATATTCTGCAATCATGATACATCTTGGTGGCACCCAGATGGATAGAGTACCTGGATCCATGTGCCTTATGCAATATCCGGCCCCTCAAATTATCAACATCTGGAACACATAGATGACCTTGGTACCACAACACACCATCTCCGCATTAGGAGAAGACCTCCACCTTCTGACTCCAAACGGCTCCTTTCAGCTTTACCAAGATAGGATCCTCATCTTGTCTAGCTTTCACATCAGTCACCAAGGATGATTCTAATCTGTTTTGCACAATAACGCTGCCATCGATCGAGTCGACCAATCTAACCCCCAACCTTGCAAGTCGATGGACCTCTTTCACCAACTCCTTTTTTTCCTCATCCACATGGGACACACTCTCCATAGAGAGCCTGCTAAGTGCGTCGGCTACTACATTAGCCTTACCCGGATGGTAAAGAACACTCATATCATAGTTCTTGAGTAGCTCCAACCACCTCCTTTGCCAAAGATTTAGATCTTTCTACATGAACACATATTGCAAGCTCTTGTGGTCTATAAATACATCCACATGGACCCCATACAAGTAATGTTGCCATATCTTCAATGCAAACACCACCACGGCTAACTCAAGATCATGGGTCGGGTAATTCTTCTCATAGATCTTTAATTTCCTAGAGGAATATGCTATTACCTTTCCCTGCTGCATCAATACACACCCGAGCCCGATCCTTGAATCATCACCATACACAACAAAATCATCGTACCCTCAGGTAGTGTCAACACTGGCGCGGTAGTGAGTCGAGTCTTCGGTTCCTAGAAGCTCTTCTCACAAGCCCCCGACCATTGAAACTTCACCTTTTTCTGAGTCAACCTGGTCAATGGTGCTGCAATTGATGAGAAACCCTCAACAAATCTCCGATAGTAGCCTGCTAGACCCAAGAAGCTCAAAATATTCGAAGGATTCACCGGTCTGGGCCAATTCTTCACCGCTTTGATTTTTTGAGAATCTACCTTTATGCCCTCACTCGATACCACATGGCCCAAAAATGCAACTGAGTCCAACCAAAACTCGCACTTACTAAACTTTGTGTACAATTAGCGATCCTTGAGAGTCTGCAGCACTACTCTCAAATGAGCGGCATGCTTCTCCTCACCCCGAGATTATATAAGGATATCATCGATGAACACGATCACGAACATGTCTAGATATTTCTTAAACACCCTATTCATCAGGTCCATGAAAGTTGCAGGAGCATTTGTTAGTCACAAAGACATAACCACAAACTCATAATGGCCATACAGTGTTCTAAAGGCTGTCTTTGGGATATCACACTCCCGAACCCTGAGCTGGTGATACCCAAACCTGAGGTTTATCTTCGAGAAACATCTGGCACCCTAGAGCTGGTCAAAAAAATCATCAATCCTAGGTAAGGGGTACTTGTTCTTAACGGTGACCTTTTTCAATTGCCGATAGTCAATGCACATTCGAAGAGAACCATCCTTCTTCCGGACAAATAACACTAGTGCACCCCATGGAGACTTGCTCGGTCTAATGAATCCCTTATCTAATAGGTCCTTTAACTAATCCTTTAATTCCTTTAGCTCGACTGGAGCCATCCTGTACAGAGGAATAGAGATAGGTTGCATATCAGGTAAGAGGTCAATGCCAAAATTAATTTCCCTCTCAGGAGGAACACCTGGAAAATCGTCAAGAAAGACCTCCGGATACTCACACACCACCAGAACTGACTCGATAGTCAGGGTCTCGAACTCAACATCCTTAAGCCTAACTAGGTGATACATGCAGCCCTTAGAAATCATTTTCCTAGCCTTAAGATATGAAATAAACCGATCAGTTGGTACAGCTGAATTACCCTTCCACTCCAAGACTGACTCACCTAAAAATCAGAATTCCACCACACGAGTCCTACAATTACAGAAGTATAACATGCAAAAAAACCAATCCATGCCCAAAATGATCTCAAAGTCAGTCATATATAACTCTACTAAATCTACAAAGGTGACCTTATGCAATACTATAATAGGGAAACCTCTATACACCCGCCTAGCTACAACTGAATCACTGAATGGAGTAGAGACTGAGAACTGTCCTGACAGGATTTCATGGCTAACCCCAAAACTACTAGCAATATAAGGGGTCACAAAAGATAAAGTTTCTCCTGGATCTAACAAGGCATAAGCATCAATATGGAAGACTTGCAACATACCAGTGACAACATCTAGTGAAGCCTCCTGCTCCTGACGAGGTACTAAAGCATAAAACCTATTTTGGCATTGATTGCTTGCTGAACTAGTAGAGGCACCCTGCTGAGGGAGACGTGCTGCTAGAGTGGCAGAACTGGCTGCTGTCACACGGGCTCCACCAACCCCTGATCTGGCTGAGGGGCAATCCTTAAGTCTGTGTCCGGGTTTTCCACACCCGAAGCAAGCATCCAAGCCAACTAAGCACCTCCCGGGGTGATTTTTTCCACACCCCGCCCAAACTAGAAAAGTGCGCTCCACCTGCATGCTACCCTGGCCTCTCAACTCTGAAGCTTTGCCCCTTCGATCTCCTCTGAATCTAGATGGAGTGCTGGCCCATGATGGAGCTGGAGCGATAGACCTATGCTGGGACTACTGACGCTGTCCACCCCCTGACCTGACCTGAGAAGTCCCATAGCTGTTGGTCCTAGCCCTCTTGGCCTCCCTCTGCTTCTGGTAGATCGACTCCATCTGTTGATCATGTAACACAATGTGGGAAAAGTCGATATCCCGATGTAGCATGGCTATCCTGCAATCCTTATCCAAATAATCTGCCACCCCATGAACAAAATGACTCACCCGAGCCCTCTAGTCCGCCACCAACTTTGGAGAATACTTGGATAATCGGGTGAACTCCAATGCGTACTCTTAAACAGTCATGTTACCCTGTTTCAAATTAACAAACTCGGCTGCCTTGAGCTCCCTCATCTCCTGAGGAAAGAATCGATCCAAAAATGCCACGTGGAACTCTTCCCAACCTATCAAGCCTGCACCCACTGCCCTGGCATCTCTCCACTGCTTGAACCATATGTGAGCTACCCCCTTTAGCTGATAGGAGGTCAAGTCAACACTCTCCCCATTGTTTACCCCCATAACCTGGGTGATCTTCAGAATCTCCTCGATGAAACCGTGTGGGTCCTCGTCCAACTTCGACCCTGTGAACTTAGGAGGGCTCATTCTCAAGAAATCCCTCATCCTAGCTGCCACCGCATTCCCATTCTGAGGGCAATGTGCCACTGTCTGATTATGAACCTGAGCAGCCATGGCCTATGCTAGCATCTAAATCGCTGCCCTAAACTCACATGGGCAACTGGCTCTGTGTGTGCTCCTTACGAGTGGGTGGGGCTAGTTGATGCTCCTCACCATTGGCACCTTCATGATCATTGTTGTTACCATTTCTTCTGGCATTCACTCAGCGTGGAGGCATGATTCTGCAAACGCGAATAGCGTGAATTAAAAGGGTAAAGGACTTTCATTGCACGACATAGATCATGAAAGAAGGAAACATTTCCTAAACATCTCGTAGCCTATTCGTCATAAGTGTGGAACGCTTCACACCCATGAAAAATACTCTACTTAACACGGCTTTCAAACTCCCTAGGATACTTCAAACCTATGGCTCTGATACCAAGTTTGTCACGACCTGAACGTACACCCAGATCGTAACACGGGACAAGGAACCCCGAGAGACCCCAAATCAACCCATGGCATGAGCATACATCTAATTCATTCACATAAGCGAAAGACCTAACATGAGGGAAAACGAAATCATGACATAATAAGGAGAAAGACAATACATGATCCATACATGACGGTTGAATACAACTTATAGTCTGAAAAGCCTCTAATCATGAAAGACGGGTTGATGGGACAATAACCCCAACTAACCCTACAATGCTAAAACTGAAAGAAAACAATAGAGTTTGAATATATGGCCCTCGGAACATGAGGACTTACCAAATAAGTTGATATCGATCTCTGAGGAACTACTGAGGAGGGTGAGCCTGAAGATACAACATATAAAGTATGCAGTCAGTACGTGGAATGTACTAAGTGTGCAAAGTAAGTAAAAAGGACATTTAAAACATATAAAACTCATAAATGATTGTAAGAGTATTACATCATGCTCATATCGTAATCATGGTAACATAACATAAGGCTCAAGGATTTCAAAACATTCATAATACAACCGTAACCATAATCATAGGAGAAAAGCTTTGCTTAACATGACTTGAGCCAAAAATACATAATCATAAACATGCATAAATCATGAGGAACAGTGGGAGATTCTCTTAATCGACATACCCCATATGAGCACATATGAAATCTGACATGTAAACCTAGTCGGGAGGTCGTTCGTACCTTGCCAAGGGTAGAACCATGAAGGGTGTGATATTACCATAAAAGGGCCAATTGGCCGGGGACTCACAAAGGAGGTCCCAACATACCTACGGTGGCACGTAGTTTATGAGATCTGAGGCTTAACCTGAGCACTAAACCTACTCGGTGTTTGATACTACTCCAAAAACATATATAGTGCTCATAGTATAACATGCATGAATTCATGGGCTAGTTAAATCATGATTTCATAAACATACTTGTACATACGTGAACTAACCATGAAACAAGGCCCGTGAGTCGGCCAAAACATAATTCATGAATCATAAAGTTCATACATACTTGTAGATCATGCATATAGCTTGAAATTTATAAAATCATGATGGTTAATTGACTAAATACATAATTTAAAACATAATTCATGTTGGTCTTGTAAATATAATTAATGGAAAAGTAGATCATAAATCGGTTCATCATGGGTCATGCATAATTAGGCTTGATTCAATAGAATTCCAAAATCGATAACATTATAAATAATTTAAATAATAAAAGCTGATGAAAAACCCATAGAGTATGATAAGATTCTAAAATCACAAAACCCATTAACAAATCATTAGACTTTCATATAAATCAACTTCAAAACCCCATAAGTTTTTAATAAAATTTTTCGTAAAATCGTAGAGAATGAGCATGGGTGTGGAAGGAAACACCCATTGAGAGCCTTACATACCTGGAAACAACTGATTCTTACTCTCCCTTGAAAGCCCAAGAAGGAATTGGAAGAATTTGAAGAGAAAAGCCTTGGATCACCTTTTGGTCACCCCTTTATTCTCTTGCATGCATGAATGAAGGCTTAGAATAAATTATCCCCCTAAAAACCCACCTTTCATAAGCTAAAACGACATAGTTTAGGTTCTTATATCATGAAAAAGTCGAAAATACCCTTAATGAATCTGCCTTGAAAATTGTCCAGATTGGACCAACGGATGAAACCAACGGGTCGTTAGAAGGAACGATGACCCGTTGTGTTGCTCGTCATTTGCACTGCTAATACTTGCCTCCAGAACTTAACCACGGATGGACAGGACGACTCGTCCTTCAAACCAACCGATCGTTACATCGACAATTGTTTGCCCCTTCACGAAATCTGAACCTCCTGACCACGAGCCTCACCACAACTCGTGCTTGCTCCCAACGAGTCGTGGTCTTGATCCGTCATATGCATTGGAAATTCTTGCAACCCAACGATGATCGATGACCAAGGTCGTCACTTCTCACAATGATTCGTTGAACGACCCGTTGTATCCCATCTGCTGAACCCAGCCTCCTCCGACGCCTTTTAACAACGTCTCATTGTTTTGAACAACGAGTCATTGTGTCGTCCATCGTCTCCACTACAACCCAAACTTCCCTCACCACGACTACATTTAACGACCCGTGGTTTGATACCACGAGTCGTTACATGGCCCGTCCTGTGCTATTTTCCTAATTTCAGCAGTTTTCAACTTTTAACTCCGGATCTATCCTTAAGCACTTTCGGAGTATTACAAAGGTGAAGTTTGAGCTGGCAGTGTACCCTGCGAATGGACACAATGTCGTAGTCAGATGCCATGATCCGTTAGGTTAGTCGTGGTCATCAGTTGATTAAAGACTTAAGGTTCTTGGGCAGTAGTGGTAACGAGTGGTGACCACGAGTCGTGGTCACCAGTAACAGGTCTTTAGGTTCCTCATAGGGACCCCTCTAGGAAAAGTGGCAGTGGACTTCACGACAGCAGATGACAACTCATGTCCTTGGTAATGACTCGTCCAGTCCCTCGTGGGGACTGGCAGTCAGTTATTTTCTGCGAATTTAGTAAGGGCTTATTCATAATTCCTATGATCCTAAGGCCTAAAGTACGTCATTTTAAGCTATGAATAGTGAAGTTTAAGAGGGGTAAGTTCATTCTAGTCTATTCTAATTCATGCATGCAAGAGTAAAGGTCTAGAGAGGTGATCAAGCTCAATTTCCTTCAAGTTTTCTTCAATTCTTCATTGGGCAATCAAGGGAGTGGTTAAATTAGTTCTTCTCATGTATTTAGGGTTATGAATGGGTAAATGTTTTCACACCTATGCCTAATATCTCTCTAATTCATGAAAAATCTATATATTGATCTTATGAAATTTTAACCCAATGCATGAATTTTTCCTAGTTTTCTACATGGGTATGATCTAAGAATGTTTCTATTATTGAATTATGATTCATGGGCAAGTTTTACAATGTTTTTAATTATCAATCTGTTTTCAAGTTTTATAAATTTTAATGCCCATCCATGAGAAGTTCATGAAAGTTGAGATTTATGATGTATGTTCAAGTATGATGAGATATTTATGATGAAAAGCATGTTTTCAAGTTACCATGTCTATGATCATGTTTTCAAGTGAATCAAGTATTTTCAAGCATGTTTAAGCATTGGGCAAGCCAATATTTTCAAGTATGATGTATGATTTCAAGTTAATTAGCTTACCACATGGTTTTGGAGTCGAGACTCTCAATTATGTTCAGCTTGTGGTATGGTTTGAGCCAAGGCTCCTCATGTATGATTCAGATTTATATATATTCATGATTATTCAGCTTCTTCAATAGATGATAGTCAGCTTCATTGAAAAATTATGGGGATCATATGCATGTTTTGGGAGTAGTGTCTAGCACCGAGTAGGCTAAGGGTCAGTCAACCCTATGCCTCAGAATTACGCGCCAACGTAGGTATAATCAGATTATTTTGGGACCTCCTATGTGAGTTTTCCCTTTCCCCAAGGGGCCTTCAGCTTGATATCGATATCATGGTAGCGTCCTTAGCCCTAGCAAGGCTTTGGACGGCTCTGCCCACTTGAGTGATAGTCGGGACCACTAAAGCTCTATCATGATAATGTCGGTTACATGACGAGTCTCCCATTGTTCCTCATGATTTCAGTTATGCATGTTTATCATTCATGATAGATATATATATATATATATATATATATATATGTTCTAAAGCAAGTTTGACCCAATGTTCAATTTTACTTATGATTATCAGATTTCAGCTTTGGGTCATTTAATTTAGTTATGATGTTAAGTTATATTCAGATCATAATTTCAGAAAATAGCATGCAAACCCTACTCTCAGATTCTTATCTTGATTATGTTTTATATAGTGCATGTTCTAATGGTTTTACTTAATTAAGCGGTTTTACTTATCTTGCATACTCAGTACATTCCATGTACTGACCGCATACTCTATGTTGTATCATTTTATGATACAGGCTCTGATCTTCAGACTCAGCCCGTCACTAGCCAGCTTCTGGAGTTAGCATTCAGTCTCTATTGGTGAGTCCTTAGCTCCCGAGGACCATTTGTTATCAGTTATCTTGGTACTTTCAGTTTTCAGACTTAGAGAGTTAGTTAGGGTCTTGTCCCATCAACTTATCATAATTAGAGGCTTTTCAAACAATAGATTGTATCCAGCTTCAGTCTCGTGTTATATATTTAGTTTTCTATGTTATGTTTAGACTTCTGTTATGTTTATTATCTTAAGTCTTCCGTTTTATTTGATTGAGTTAGATGTATGTTCATGCCATGGGGCCTCTCGGGGCTCCTCGATCCGGGTCTATGTTCGGGTCATGACAAGTTCAATTTTATAATATCAGCTTACCAATTGGTTTGGAGTGATACTCCCTATTTTTAGCTTATGGTATGTTTGGAACCAAGACTCCCCATGTTCAGATTTCAGACTATGCATGTAATTACATTATCAGCTTTGTTGAGAAATGATGGTTTCAGCTTCGTTGAAAAATGATGGAGAGCACTTTGCATGTTTTTGAGTGTAATGTCTAGTACCAAGTAGGCTAGGGGTTCATGTAAACTCCAAGTATCAGAACTACACGCCAACATAGGTTTATATTTACATTGGGACCTCCCTTGTAAGTTTTTCCTGCCCCCATGGGGCCTTCAGATTGACATCGATATCATGCTAGCATTCTTAGCACTTGCAAGGTTTTGGACGGCTCTACCTACTTGAGTGTAATAGTTGGGGCATCACGTAAGCTCTATCGTGATGGTGTTTGTTATATGACGAGTCTCCCATTGTTCCTCATGATTTCAGTTATGCATGCTTATGACTTATGATATTATATTTTCAACAGGTTTGACTCGATGATCAGTTTATAAGATTTTACTTAAATTTCATCTATGGCAAGCCATATGATTCTATTTTCAGCTTTGAGTCATTCTATTTAGAGATGAGATTCAGTTTATGACTATATATGTTTTCAGAATCAAATTTCAACATGCAGCCTTATTCTTATGATCTTACGATATATGTTTATATGCATGATTTCAGTTAATAGATACTCAGCATGATTTACTTACCTTGCATACTCAATACATTCCAAGTACTGACTGTATACTCTACATTGTATCATTTCATGATACAAGTCCTAGCGGTCAGACTCAGCCGCGTCGTTAGTCCTGCGCTCGTTCCAGTTCCGACCCTGCTTTGGGTGAGTCCTCATTCTCCGAGGGCATCTATCTTTCAGTATCGTTATGTCAGTCTGTTTCATACTTAAAGATAGTTGGGGGCTTGTCCCAGCATCTTGTCAATTAATAGAGGCTTTTCAGACATAGATTTTTATATTCAGCTTCAGACTCATTGTTATGATATTACCATTGGCTAGACATTTTGTTATTCAGGCCTCTGCTTATTTATGTTTAAGTATCAGATTTCGCTTGATATAATGTTCTATAGCTATCATGTTCATGTCATGGGTCAACTTGATGCCATTTCTGGTTCTGGATTTCATGTCTTGGTCCGGACCTATGTTCGGATCATGACAGAAATGCTACTATGCGAATAGGATAGATCAAAAGATTCACAAATAGTCAAATCCTCTCGGCCTCTGTAGGAAAAAAAATCAATACATAACGGGACATAACGCCTCATAAGCAGCTGCATGTTCTCTAGCTCTAGCATGTGTTATACCTCGACCCCTTTCTCTACCTCGCTCACTGCCTATACCACGCTACGACCCTAGCAGTAGATGCAGGTGCAGCCTCCTGGTCTCTAGCCATCTGTAACGACTCTCATAGTTGTTCTGAATTTTTTGTGTGTTTTACCTATTTTCCCCTTCCCGTAGATTTTGTATGTCACTTGTTGCCTATGGAGATGTGATCGGACGGACATCCGATGAGATTTTGAGTTTTGAAGGTTGAAAAATTAAGAAATTTGACCAAAGCCAATATTCTAGGTTAACAAACTCAGATGCAAATTCTGACAATTTCCTTAGCTCCAAAAGGTGATTTTTGAGTTAGTTGGATGGTTGTTGCTGATCTTGAGGTATTAAGGATTGGTTTGAGCCTTTGGGTGGATTTTTGAGTTTTAAAAAAATTAAGGTTCACCACAGTCAACTTTTGATCAAGATAACCTCGGATCAGTGATTTGATGATTCCAATAGGTCCAGAACTTATTTTATGGTCAATCTGCATATTTGATTTATTTTCGTGGGGTTCCAAATGAATTTCAAGAGTTGGCTGCTTTGATGCTTGCTAGTCTTGGCTGTATCTGGTGCAATCGCACCTACTTTTGTGGTCCGCGCTGGTGGAGGCACACAGAAAAAAATATCCGCTTCAACAGAGCCATTTCTGCGGAGCCTGAAGGAGATGGGAGAGTCCCGCTTTCACGAGGACTTTTCCGCACTGATAGGCGCACTTGCAATGTTGTGGGTTGCAATAGTCATCCGCTTCAGAGAAGTTGGCTGGCATAAGTGACTCCCACTGCTGCAAGCTTTCTTCCTCTTCCCTCTTTGGCGTGTCCGCAGGCGCGATGAGAGTTCTACTTATGCGAAAATAACTAGGTATGAAAAGTGATTTCTTCCTTATGACGAGTCACTTCTCTGAACACGGTTTTGGAAGGTCGGGAGCATGATTTTGAGGCAACTTTCAGGAGGTTTTGCTGGATTTATTCGTAAAGCAAGATTCTTATATACATATATAAGAATCTTGCTTTACGAATAAATCTAGCAAACTTATCTGGCATATGTCAAATATAGGTACGAGTTAAGTAATTTTTAAAAATCAGGTACAGCTTAAATGTCAGTGACCAAATAGGCTGTCCCACATATCTTTTACCTTCAACGAGCAAATTGGATTGGAAAGGAAAAGGAAAGCAAAATACATACGTATTATTGCCAATAGCTGTCATTTTCACAGATGTAGCAGCAAAGCCCTTACAATATCGGTACTAATACAAGTCACATATGACCAATTGTTAAGTCATCAAAAAGCTTCAAAACCAAACAAATTCCCTATACGAAAATTGTCAAGGCCAATGCAAGAGGTAACACAGGCAACCGCAAGTGACTGCTGATTCTTCAGTAAACCAAGTATACTTCCTCTGTTGATTGCATTCCCTGTTGTAACGATAGAACTACACGGAATAACGATTCTTGGCAGCTCTGTCAAGCTTCTTTGCATCATCCTGCAAAAGAATGACTGTTGAGTAGAGCAAATTAATGATTGAGCATATGATATCCAGAAATTATATAACCAAGACATCTTACATGAAAAATAAAGCCAATTGTGTCATTGTAATCCAGAAACTCCTTCCATTGTTTACCAATGCTCACCTGCAATGAAAATGCACACTTAAATGCAAGTAGATGAGGCTAGTGGATAGGGAGAATGGGGAATGTCGGATAGTGTAATTCGAGAAGAAACAGTAGGAAGGGACAAGAAATAAGTGTGGAGGGTCGGAAACACGCAAAAAGAGAAAGTTTTGTTTGAGAATAACCAAAAAGACAAAAACATGCATTATCTCAAAAGTAGTCAAAGATTTAAAGCTACTGCATAGATGGACCAGGTACATCCAACCACAGGGAAGTGAATCAATACTAGATCACTTTGGGGCCAAAATACTTCGCACTATATTTTCGATTCTCACAAGTCTTTTCGTCATTGCAGCTAAGTAACTTCGTTCAAAATCTATCACAAAATCATAAATTAGAAAAAAATAAAAATTACTCCCTCTGTCTCAATTTATAGGACACGTTCCTTTTTAGTCAATCCTCCTTATTTGCCAAATATTTAATGACACTACCAACATTTTACCCATGTTTGGATCCCCACTAATTTGGTAAAAAATCCACAAAGGTGTACTACTCCATTTAAATTTCATTTATTTTAAGGGTATTTGGAACATTCATATTTCTTAAACTACGTGTCCAACAAAAATATATCACATAAATTGAGACAGGAGTATTTTACAAGACTGATTCTGCAACTTGAGGAAGCATGCCAAAATTTTTCAGACCACTTAATACTGGAAGACAAGAAACATAATACTTACTTCTTATGAATTCAAGCTTTCTTAGGGAAAAGAAATTTAAAAAGAAGGCCTAAACTTGACCACTTCCCATTATAGAGTTCCATATGAATATGCAACAACTACGCCTCAATCTCGTACGAGGTAGGGTCAAGCAACCATGTTTCTCCATTTAAGCTCAACTCACGTCATCGTTCCTTACGAATATGAGAATCTAAAACTACATCCAGCACAGGGAGGGAATTCTGAAAAAAACCAACGATTAACGACATGAACTGCCAATAAACTTTCTATTTTAATATAGATCTCATAGCATACATCTGGCTCTGTTCCTCTCCCAAAGCTCATTCCTATTAAAAATATTAATGCATTTAACTTGAAAGTATTCGTCGTTCAATAAAAGATTTAGAATATTTCAGAATCAAGGTCGTTCTGCTCAAGTCATTATTGTTATCAGCTACAGAACAGAGAATGCAGATGGTGATAAGTCAGTTCCGCTTGTTAGCAATAATACTTAACTTCAAGACTTCACTAATGGTAGATGACGTAACAGGTTTGTGAACCCAAAATAAGAGATTTGGGGTCGATCACTAAGAAAATAAAAGCAACAACAACATACCTAGTGAAATCCCACAAAGTGAAGTCTAGAGAAGGTGGAGTATACACAGAGACCCTGACCTCTTGGAGCTAGAGAGGTTGTTTCCTGAAAACCCTCGGCTCAAGTGAAGCAAATCGAAGTAGTAATGGAAAGAAACAACGGCAATGAAGAAAACATGGCATCACTTAAAAAAAAACATAAAGGTAAAATAGAAACTTCTTAGGAAATATAGGGTTGTTTTTTCTAAAACTAGTACAAATGGCTAACATAATGAAAATATATCAATTAATAAACTTCCATTTTTTATTGTTAGTACAAAAATGCATTTCAATTTTAAGCTGCATCTTTGCTTTTGTAACATAAAATATAATTCATTATTTTTCTAAAGTAACTAAATGTGACTAATAAGAATAACAAATATATGTACAAAGAAATTGAACATCTTTAGGATTACGTAAAATATCGATTGTTCAATGTCGCTCTTCAGGAAACGCCCATTTACAAGGAAATGTTTGCCAGAGCCTCGATGGTGACACTAAAGCGCAAATTAAACGAGGCAAAGCGTTCAACGTGTTTTGAGCCTCGCTTCAGGGATTAAGCATGCTTTTGACAACACTGATGTCTATCCGATCACTAGCTAAGTTTGAGTGTCTAAGGAGTCATCAATAATTTAGCCTTAAAAGTATATTTTAATACAACAATTACTACGTCTCAATCCAAGCTAGTTGGGGCAGGCGGTATGAATAATCACTATCATAAATGCTCTATTTGAATCCATAATATTTTAATACTCAGTACTTTAGGATAGACTAGCGGTAGGATTTGTCGCATATACTCTCTTCTAGTGGTTATGTCTATAATATACTAAGGGGTCATTTGGTTATAGGTTAGAGTTATACAGGTATTAGTAATACATGAATTAGTTATGAGGTAAATCTATGTTTTATTTTATGCAGGGATTAGTTATGCAGGTTTTAGTTATTCATGTATTAGTTATGTAGATATTAGTTATGCAAGTATTAGTTATGTAAGTATTAGTTAGTAGGATTTAGTTATGTAGAGATCACAATACATGAATTATTGATTATTTAATATTTAATTTGTTGTAAATTAATATATGTTATTTACAAATAAATAAATAAACATATAGTTATAAAATTATTGTATAATAGAATTTTTTTTTTTAAAAGAAGAAAACGGATGTGTAATGTACACTGAATAAAAAAAAGTGGATCAATAATGATTTAATTATATATTTATATAACATTCATATTATCCAAAAAATCAAAAAATACACCAAATAAAAAAAAAGTAATAACTAATTCTAGGTAAATATACACAAAAGAAAGTATAATTTAAAAAAAAAGTACCGAATTAAAAAAGATTTTAAAAGTAAATTGTTAGGGGTAAATGTATAATTTTTTTATTTTAATCCATGTATAACTAATATTCACATAACCTATTCCACTTTCTACCTCGCATAAAATTATACATAGATTTCCTCATAAGTTATGTAAGTTTTAATTATGTAGAATTACTAAAAACAAAACCAAACATTGTATAACATTAATACATGAATAACTTTTATACAACATTTGAAACTTACCAACCAAACAATGCATAAAATTAATACATGAATAACCAAGTTATTCATGTATTATTTTGGCCCTTATCCAATAACCAAACGGCCCCTAAGAGTCTAGTAAGCACTAGTCTTTTAATTGGTATCACCTATACGGATTCTCAAGATACATTTTTTTTTGATGGGTGAGTACATTAGTTTTTTATCTTTTGCTAGAACAACCTGGATACCGCAATATTCTGAATCTTTTGAGATAAACTCCTTTTTTAGGTCTACCTCCCCTTTTAAACACCATCAATCATGTGTTCATATCTAAAATCAGATGCATTTGAAGGCCTACATAACACCCGGCTAGACATCTCAAGTCATAGTCTCTCATTTTGTCATTCTACATGCATCATTTACACCTTCTGACACATGTGACCAGTTCTAATCTCATCTAGCTATTATAACTGCACATTTGACATAACACCCGCATATCTGTGATACTCATATTGTGGATATTTGGGTATGAGAGGACCAATACTCACTCTAATACAACATTGTTGGCCTCACAACCATTCTTAACAACTTCCCTTTCACTTTGGTAGGTATCTTACTATCACATAACATTTATGTGGCACTCCTTTTCAGCCATCTTACTTTAATCCTACACATAACATTTCCATTCATCATTCCATTCTGAAACATTGAGCCTAAACATCTGAACTGTCTACATTTAGACACCTCAATCCCATCTAATGTCACCTTAACTTCACTCCTATCTAGCTGGCTAAACTTGCTGAATATGTATTATGTCTTACTCCTACTAAGTAACTTTGCTTGTACGATCTTTGTTCACATTACCATCCCAAACCCAGATAAAGGAAGAGGACTATAGTAGATTAACAACCACCGCAAAACTTGTTTTGTCATGATAAATCCGCCTAGTGCAAATTTCAAAATGTATTCTTCCTATAAATAAAATAGAGTTGACAAATACGCAGAGTGTTGATGTTTGATATATACTATATTGACTAAATGATGTAAAACTAAAGTAGCGAAACTATTTGGGCCACTTTGCGTGCATTCGGGCTAACCCACCGAGTATTTGTCACTTCTCAACAGCATAGAAACCGGATAACTTCATCCATCAAGACTTGGACAGATAAAGCAAACACCTAACACCTTTTGCCTCTGTTAAAATTTGAACAATAGTCTCTCGTGGTTAATTTCAGCATTTGACCACTAGGTCTTGAATGCATGAAAATGTGATATATATATATATATATATATTATATATATATATATATGAACATCAATATCCTAAATAATACAATGCATCTTTTTTGATAAGGGAATAAGACAATACATCCTTGTTAGGATATCAGCTTCTGATTGTGGTAACAGGCTAGTTAAGGGAATTAAAATAGTACCTATTACAGATCTAGACTTAGCCTCCAGATGATCAAATACAGAATATGAACACCAGGGCGCACTGGCCTGCCTCTTTGCACATATGTTTAAAAAGAAAGTACTAGAGAGAACTCATGCAGCATAATATACATAGAAAACCTAAAATTTCATATATAAAATGCTCATAGACGACCTAAAACTTCACATGTAAGGTCATGCTATTTCACAAGTAAACAGCCACTCTTGATGCAATTATTTTCTCTTCATGCTGATGCATCCAAATGTTGATACACTTCTTAATACAATTTAAAAGGTTCCGAGGATTTAACTGCAATTGCAGATATGCCCCTTTCTGACAATCTTTCCCCTTGGTGCATCCCTTGATGTTGGAACACTTCTGTTAAAGACCACTTAGAGAGTTCCTAGAAGTGGAATTCAAATTCTAACCAATCACCAATGTCATTACTCGAAAAAAAATTTGACTGACGTTCTCCGTCTCAAGCTCAACTTTATCTACTGGTTATTCTAGTGTTGTCTACTGCCATTACTATTAAATGGTGTCACCAAATGGGATACACGATATGTAAGAAACTCTCGACAAATTTAGACACAACATTTTTCTGTTTCTCAACAGTAGGCCCTCAAAGTAATGAAGCTGCTTGTCAAAGCCAGAAATCAGATAGTAATAAATAATTATATTATGATTTTTTTGGTTTACAGAAATTACCTGAGCTGTTTCATTGGCAGCATTCCTGGTCCACAGAGCTATTTTTTCTTGTCTAACTCGAACATTGACAACCGCTCCACAAATTTCATCTCCATAATCAAATTGCTCTCCAATCAGTGCCAGCAGCTACAGTTAATTCCATATCAGAAAATAGAATTATGAACTTTATCCATGTGGAAAAAGAAAAAATTCAGTGTAGACACAAGATTAAGAAACGGATAGAAACATCATGGGCATACCGTATACAGCCAGCAGGTATCAGATTTACCCCTAGAAAAGCTCATCGTCCACTTCCCTCCATTGGCACATACAGGATCCTCCCACTTTGGCTCGATTTTATTTTTAAAACAATGAAAGTCTGCACCCACAGCCAACTTGCTTGGGTGGTGGATGTTGTTGTACACACTGCAGAATATTCCACAGGAATATATCAAAATATACAATTCATGCTCTCAGAATATCCAATAATACATGCACACTTCATGATCTTGTTTTTCTTTTTATAACTGTGGTGTCTGGGCCAACTTGCCCGCACCTCGACAAATTCCAGGGAGGTATCTGTTACATCCCTCCAACACAAGTACCAAATAACTCTGCGCATCTTGACTCTTGAGAAGGAAGATGATCAAAGAAATCATGTCCAAAGTCTCTACCTAAATCCCATGCTTACAAAACGTCCATCAAATCATAGGATTTGATAGAAAAATATATGTCATAGCGAATAAGCATAGCTCCATCCAAAATGATCCAGAACTAAGGGTGTATTTGGTATGAAACAAAATGTTCCCTTAGGAAATATGTGGTTTCTTACTTATTTTTCCATGTTAGTATGTAGAAAATGTTTTCCACCGTATAGTTGCCAAGGAGAAAAACAAATTTCTAACAATAGATATTCTCATTAAGAGCCTGTTTGGAAAGCCACCTGGTAATTGGATTTGAGTGTAATTGGATGTAATTACACAGTTTGGCATGTTTGTTTGGCCAGGTAATTACATGGTCAACAGAGAATTGGATGTAATTGAGAGGGTGTAATTACACTCTCCAATTCCTAGGGGGAGGTGAGAATTGCAGGTAATTACATGGTGTAATTACAAAGTTACTTTTTAATTTATTCATTTTTGTTATTATTTTAATTTATTTTCTTTATTCCTTCATTTTAATTCTACTTTATTTTTATTATTTTAATTTATTTTTGAAATATTTTTTATTTTATATTATTTATCTTTTATTTCCTTTCTTCTAATTTCCCGACCTTTAATTCTTGTGATTCTATGTAATTACTCGTATTTTTTTTTTATTTTTTTTTTATTTTTTATTTTAAAAAAATATATTATTATTCTAATTTTTGAATTAACATAGAATTTCATTATTTAATTATGTTATAGACTTATTTTCATTTTCTTTTGAATTATATCTATTTAAGTTATATTAAAACTTATTTTAAGTTATGTTGAAATTTGACACAAGAGTATTATGTTTACTTTTTTTTTTTTTTGAATTTATATTATATTTTCGGTTCTAATTTGTTTAATTTTAGTAGTATTGACTTGTTATTTCACATTGCATCCCATTCATTTTTTAGTTAAAATTGATAGATTATTATTTGTCAAATATTTTAATAATTTGATGATATTATGTTTATAATAATAATATTTTTTTTTCAAACATGCATTCTATGATTTTCTTAAAAAAATATGAATTTTAGTTTTTATAATTAATTAAATTAAAATATGTTAATTTAAAAATACGTATTTATTATTTTTTTAATCATATTAGTTAAAAATATATATTTATTAATTATTATATTTTTTAGAGATGATATGTATCTTAAATACCTAATTTAATATCATTTATAAAGACATATACTTGTCAAATATTAATTTTTGATAAATAACTTATTTTTAAAAATTAATCTAACTATTATTTTTTAAATCATATTAGTTAAAATATATTTATTAATTATTATATTTTTTTAGAGATTAGAGATAATATGTATCTTAAATAACTAATTTAATATCATTTATAAAGACATATATTGGTCAAATATTAACTTTTTAATAATTTACTTTTATTTTTAAAAACTAATCTAACTATTATTTTTGTTAATCATATTAGTTAAAAATATATATTTATTAATTATTATATTTTTTAGAGATAATATATATCTTAAATACCTAATTTAATATTATTTATAAAGACATATATTTGTCAAATATTAATTTTTAATAATTTACTTTTATTTTTAAAAATTAATCTAACTACGTAATTACACTTGTGCAACCAAACAGTATACTTGTAATTACACTGTAATTACATCATGGCAAACAAACAGGTCATCATAATTACTATACTGTGTAATTACTAGGTTGTGTAATTACTACCCTAGTAATTACACCAACTCCAGTTACACAGTGGCTTTCCAAACAGACCCTAACTAATCAATACAATATATCAAAATTGAAACTGAAAAAGACAAGATTCAAGGAGTGAATTTTAGGAGCAATAATATTTTTTCCTCCATTTCAATTTAAGTGTCTCTTAGTTTGACTATGGCAGACATTTGAAAAAATAAGGGAGACTTCTGAATCTTGTGATCTTAAATTAAAGTTATCTGTACTGTGCCAAAATGTTCCTTTAATTTTTGTGTTCTTAAACATGTCATATAGGATGTTGGAATCAAAGGGTTACCAAATACAAAAAGAAGCATTCTTTTTTAAGCAAAATAAAAATAAAAGCGAGACCCTTAAATTGAAAATGGAGGGAGTATACAATAAAGATGTATATAAACGTAAAATACAATTATAAGTATTACAATGTTACTTTATCGAAAAAAAATTATAAGCATTACAAAGAAGTAGGTTTATGGAAGAGTAACAGCAGCCATCGTCAACATGTTGGCTTTTGTGTGCTCTGTGGCATTATCTTGAAAAAAGTAGGTTTCTGGTAATGTGTAGAGCTTTGAAGAAAAAACCAGGTGTGTAGTGCTACTCTTTTTGGATCCAAAAAATGACTTCCCTTGGACTCTTTAGGAAGTCATTTTCCACTATATTCAGGGGAATATGTTCTTTAAGAAAATATTTTCTCAAGTATTTAGTGCAACCAAACAAGGGAAAATATGAAAACATATTCATTCCTATCAAACACATTAAGGGGTTGTTTGGTTGGGAAGCAAGTTATCCCAGGATTATTATTCCATCTTCAATGAAGAATAAGGAATAAATATGCATTTATCTCATGTTTGGTTGAGATAAAATCTCAGGATAACTTATCCCGGGATTATAGTGTTATTTTTGTCCCACACTCAATGTGGGATAACTAATCATGGAACAAGTTATCCCGAGATTTTACGTCAACCAAATATGGGATAAACCCATATTTATTCTTTATTCCTCAGTGAAGGTTGGATAATAATCCGGGATAACTTGTTAAGTGTATGTCTATTAAATGAAAATGGAGATGAGTGTAATTTGAAAATGGGGATAAGTGTAATTATACCCTAAGTAAAAAATAAAAAAACAAAGCACCTTTCTCCGGCACATATAGTCTGCTCCTTAAATGATGACAAATTTTCAGATGATTGTAAAATAAATGAACATTACTTTACCCATAAAATACACCTAGGAATTCACAAATGCTGTACATTTGAAAATTGCAACCAAACATCTTGCTTATGAGAGAAAAATCGCTAAGGAAAATGAATGAAATGCAAGAAAATATTTATAAGGAAAAAATGGTGAACTAGAGCAACGAAATTTGTTAATATTGCACTTCTAAGAATGGAATGGACTCCACTAACTATTTTCCTGAAAGGATATCTCGCAGGATATGCCTGGTTGCTAATATTTCTGTTTGACAAATACAGGGGTAAAGGACAAGTATTTATTAACCAGAAAAAACCCGCTAAAATTTCAGCAGGTGAAGCAACCAATAGACAAGGGGAAGGAAAGACAAATTTTTGCGAAGGCGTAGTCGTATTTCCCTTAAAGTCAGGGGCATTCTTTTCCCTCTACAAGGCAAACATTTTATTTCCCATTTCCAATTCATGATCTCCTAACCCAAAGATTCTCTTCATGTATGCCCAGCCAAATTCTACTATATGAATAATTATTAGAAATACAGTACTAAGTTAAAAGGGAACAAATACTGAACCAACGCGACAAAACATAGTTACAAGTTGTGCAATTATTCAATCAAATCTAACAAGATAGCTGAATTCGGTACAGTAACTAGTTTACACCAAAAAGCTAGCAACGAATAGCTAAACTTAAAGCTAAGAATGTTTTTCTATTTGCCTTCAAATATTCTGTTGTTTCTGTCTGTCCAGACAGTCCACCAAATTGCTTGGGGTATAGCATATCAAAATTTTTAGGGACATCTTGTGTAGTCCGCCTCTATTCCAACATGTAAGAAATTCTAGATTTGAGAAGGCATAGTCCAACTCATGCCTAGTATAGCCAAAAAAATCCACAACTGAGATGTGATCTTGCAATTGAGAAAGAGGTGATTTGCATCTTCAACATGGTCACAGAGAACATGAATAATTAAGTTTCAGCTTCTTCCTCAATTGACCACGTGATACCCCTCATTCCAAACATCACATCATATCTCTAGATCACATCTATTTAGGGGATTCTTTATTGTCGATCAGTTAAGTTCTCAACCTTAAAAATAACTAAAAATAAATAAAACATAACTCCTACTTCCTAGTAATCTTGATGACCCAAAAAAGCTACAAAAGGATTCTAACAGCTTTCTCTGTACTGGTTCAGTACCAGCTTCGCAGTGAACTGCTTTTCAATAAAATTACCTTTTGTTTTTGTTATTTCATCAATAAAATTACCTTTACTTATCAAAAAATCTTGATGACCCAAAAAAAAAAGAAGGAAAACAGAGACCATAAAAGCAGTAACACACAACAAAAATACAAAGAAAGCAATGTACTACTACTGCCCAATTAATTTACAAAATAGAACTCTAATGCAAACCCAATATAACTTCCATAAAATGAATCTCCCATCAATCCTGGCATCTCAAAGTTGTTCCGTGGACTCTTCAAAATTCCTGTTGCGCCCGTGTCAACACGACATAAACGTGGTGTGGATGTGGGATCAAAACCTGATCTGGTCAACTTATCTTGGGTACTTTGACTACATTCTATGACCAAGAAGTATAGATTGATTGGGTATTTGATTTGATTTTTGGGTTTATGTCATATATATAGTTATATAAAGTATGAAATGTTTTTCTATTATGTGAGATATCTTATGAATAAAATATTGGTGTTTATTAAGAATAAAGTCCTGTTGGTTTTAATTCAATAACTTTAACAAATCAAAATATATAGCTTATATGTCATAATATATATTTATTGGTTGTATCCCAGCAACCATATCCCCAAAATTCTAAAATTTATGCGACAAACAATCCGACCTCTAGACCAGCACCCATATCAGGTATCCGCACCCGAGTCCGAGCAATATAGTCTCAAAGTAGGATCACACCCTCTCCCACCATAACCTCTAATCTCAAAGTAAGACCACACCTCTTGCTCTGATCAGGGAACTTTTTGCCTCAATGCAAGGCCTAATTCTGATTTCATTATCTGAATATGACATGTTCATATCCGGTACATCAACATCGCCATCTCATGAAATCATTGAGTATATGATCTTTCCAAAAGTCCGCTCGACTTGATCTTATAACATCCATTCCCAAATCAACGGCCACAATTATATTCCACATTTCTTTAATTCTCCATTATATTGAGAGATCAAAGGGGGGAAAGGATTTAAATTTGAGCACACCTATATTTCTCCTTACTTTCGTATTTTAATCTTTTCATGATTCAACGCAGTGACATTATCTAGTTCAGGGCTTTTGATTTCCTGTAAACGCTAAGTGCTAAAGAACGCACATCATAACAAGTTAATATATTCAAAGAAGAACATTACTTATGAATTGACATATTCATTAGCTTTAAATAATTAAAGGTGAAGTAACAAAAATATGTCGTGCATTTATTGGATGAATGCAAAGGCGGATGCAACATAGGTTCAATTGAACCTATAACTTTTAAAGCGGAGTATAAATTTGTGTAAAATTTATTAAAATTATAATAAATAATAGGCATGAACCCATAACTTTAATAATATAATGGGTTTAATACTAAAATCTTAAAAATTTGAACCCATAAATTTTAAATTCTGAATACGCCTCAGGATGAATGAAAGTGAGTTTGTCTATACATGAGTCATTAATTTCCATTCACATCTTAATAGAACATTTTTAAATACAAAGAAACGAAAGTCTGCGAGTAGGTACTAGAGACGTATGCAAACATGTAAGCATGTAAAACTCTAAATTTCTTCAACTCATCCTTGATTCCTATTATAATATATGCTGTAAACGTCACTCCTCGTGTTTAAAGAGCATCCAGGATTTACAGCAAAATTTTAACTGGTTTTAAATCACCCATCATATAGGTGTCTATGGGAAAGAAGATCTCATAATTACAATACAAAGATCCAATTGTCAGTAAAGAAGAATTCCAAATGGAAGGCAGATTCAGAACATTAGAAACCCTAATCCCACAGATGAAGTTTTTCTCAAACCCCAAAAAAGGGAAAAATGTCAGACCCAGAAAAAACATACAAGAGACAAAAGTTAACGGTACCTCCAAAAATCTTCAGCAGTGGAGAAGGTGTAAATGGGGCGAATGGAACTACCCCAAGCAGCTTGTTTCGATTTCCCTGAAGGGTTATCAAACCAAAATGTCCAAGAATGTTCTAGTGGATGTTTCATTGTGATTGCCTTGCTTGGTTTCCCTAAGGACGACGTCGTGTCATCCGATTCCCCCACGATCTCTCCTTCCTCACCTCCTTCTTCCTCCTCACAAGTAGTAGATGACGTCTTGTATTCCTCTAACGTCGTTTTATTTAGTTCATCGGCCATTTTTGGTGGTCTATCTACACTAAGCTTTCGTCTAGGAAATTTGTGATTTTGGTTACGGATTTCAGTGGAAAAGGGGAACTCGTCACAGTAACTGTGAAATTGTATTGAGGGAAAGTCGGTTTGTTTGTTTGTCCATATTACAGCTTTGACCCTACCTTTAGGGACTTGTTGCTTAGGCCCAAATTAATACAATAATAATTTCACTTAATTTTACTAATTTAAACATACGCGTCTTCTTCGTATTCCTCATATTAATAAAAATAATTTATAAAAATAGTATAAATAATATTTTTAAAATATATTTATGTAATAATATAATAATTTAGAAAAAAAATTATCAATTTCAAATAATTATGTTTAAGAGTTTGATCCAATCTAGAAGTTCTTTCTTAAGTTTATTTTAATACTTGTTTCAATGAAAAAACACGTCATAAAAATAGCATTTGATTGAAAATTATAAAAAAATCATTCGTTTTTATATAAGCACTTAAAGCATGCATTATAAGTTTAAAAAAATCATTCATTTTTATATAAGCACTTAAAGCATGCAATTAAAGCATGCATTATATATAATTTCAGCTTAATTTTGATTCTCTTTCTACACTTCACATAAATTAAAACGAAAAATAGTGTAGATTTAACTAAAGAGAGTGAATAACAAGAGTACTCGTTTAATTGAAACAACTTAAAGTATGTTGCGGATCTATATTTTTTTTTCCCGATTATACAATTTCTTTTAGAAATAATTCATGTATTAGAAGAAGAAGAAGAATTACTCATGTATTATTAAAATTAAAAATAATGGATTGATATATAAGTTAACAGAATTGTAATTCATTTTAAAGTTTTTAACGTTAAGACTTTTAATATAGCTCAAATAAGGAAAGATTTAAGAAATAAAATTTTATTCAATTTTAAAATATTAAATATTAGGAATTTTACTTTTTACAAATTAGTAAAGATCTATAATAATTAAATAACAATAACTGAGAAAAATAGTTTGTCTATTATATCATATTTTAATGAAGGTAAATAAGTTCAATCAACATTTTTAAGAACCTTCGTGCTTATATCTGCAAAGATTATTTTTTTAAGTAAATAGGAGTAAAATATTACGCATATATTGAATGTTAGATTAGTTGATGAATTCTAAAGACATTATCAAAGATTGTTCCATTGGAAGATTATATTGCATCTTCAAATGAAACAGAATTTTTTGAAAAAGTAACATTGGAAAAGTGTTTATTGCATTTCTAAACTATAGTGTTGTCATTAAATCCAATGTCAATCTCCTTATTTATCGATATAAAATTATATTAATATTATTAATGCGTCCTTTTATGATATAACAGATTTTTGTCTTGTTATAAAAAAAAAATTCACTTTTCAATATAATTATTGAAAAGTATAGCATGAACTTTTGTGCCCTGCAAAAATTTAAACTTTAATGGTCGAAAATATATTTATAAAAATATAAAATATAGAAAATATAATAAAATAGATAAGAACTCAAACATATATGTAAAAACATAAAATATAAATATATAATAATATGAAAAGGAATTATTACCTTTTCGTGAACTAATTTCATTCGTGAAATCCTTTTCAGATTCCATTGCAAGATTATCTAAAACAAATTATGCACAATAGTTATAATTATAATAATTTATAATTTTATTAAAAAATTTATTTTATGAGATGAAGACATTACTTTACCTGAATAGATAAAACTTGTAAATGTATGAGTAGATGAAGAATGTCAGCTACAAATAACACATAATTTAAATCACATAATATCAACATAAGCCGCAATTAAAGCACATAACGAAGTTTCAATATTAGACTCAACTAAATGAGAAATCTAAGTTAAATTATTTTAAATATAAATAACTTGAGTTGGCGATAGAAAATTGCTATTGTCTTTTTTAAATCCACAATATAAAAAAATTTATACTATGAAAAAAAAAAGATTAACACGAAAATATACAAGGTTGAAGTTGAGTCAAAGATGTTGATGTTGAAGAGTTGATGGATTAAATTATACAATATAAGTCTGTTTATAAAAGTCAAAGAATTAAAAAATAAAAAAAATTGAAAGTATAAGAATATTAAGACATTATTATTAAAAGGGGAAAAATTATCAAAAATGAAAAAACAAAATTTTTCCGTTGACAATGAAAATGGGGGAAAAATATCAAAAAAGGAAAGAAGAAAAAAGAACAACTTTTTTTTATTAAAAAGGGGGGAAAAATTGGTCGAAGGCTTTTTTCTTTTTCTTTTTTTTTTTAATTTTAAAATTTACGCCGTAAATAAAGTTATATCACATGTAGAAAATTTAATATAATAAAATAAGGTAGAAAAAACTCATGAGTATCATAAAGAAAAAAAAGTGAGTGAATCTTTTTTATTTTTTTTGGGGTTTACACTATAAATAAAATTATGCCACAAATAAAAACCTAATATGATAAAATAAGATGTAAAAAATAATTAAAAATAATAACTTGAAATAAAAATAGTAAATGACAATTTTATCTATTGCGTTATCTTTTAATGAAGGGCAAAAAGTTCAATCGACATTTATAAAGACTTTCACACTTTTAATATAATATAGATAATATATTATTTGATTTTTAAATAGGATAAAAATTATTTATATATTAACTTTATATGGTGTTTGATTGTATTTTAGTAATTCTACATAATTAATACTCACATAACTTATGAGGAAATCTATCTATAATTTTATGAGGGGTAGAAGGTGGAATAAGTTATACGAATATTTATACATGGATTAAAATAATAAAATTACATATTTACCCCAATCAATTTACTTTTGAACCATTTTATATTCACTTTTAAATGGTTGAATACCCAACCCATTGAAAATGGGTTGAATCGAGTGGAAAATCATAAATTTTATCCCTTGACACCTTACTTCTTATCTTAATATTTTTAGCTCTTTACTTATTAATAGAACCATATACAAGTAATTGATTTATCGTTTCTCGTATGATATAATTAATCATATACAAGTAATTGACCAGTCATTCTCCATATGATACAATTAACCGCATACAAGTAATTGACCTGTCGTTTTCCGTATGTACAATTGACCAGTTATTTCTCGCCTGATAAGATTAAATAGTATGATAATTTCGTTGAATTTTTGGGTATATGGATAATAATATGCTTAATAATACAGTAGAAGTAGTCTTGTTATTCAGTATACATTTACACCTCCACTGTTTTCTTCTTCTTTTTTTTTTTGAAAAAAAATCAATTATACAATAGAATTTTATATTATTTGTTTACTAATTTATTTATATATAATATATATTAATTTACAACAAATTAAATATTCAATAATTAATAATTCATGTATTGTAATCTTTACATAAGTAAATCTTATATAAATAATACCCACATAACTAATACTTGCATAATTAATACCTATATGACTAATACATGAATAACTAAAACTTGCATAAAATAATACATAAATTGCATCATAACTACTTCATGTATTACTAATACCTGCATAACTCTAACCAGTAATCAAAGATCCCCTTACTTCTTGGGTTGTTTGGTTGCCCTATTTAACCCGAAAGAAATTATATGATATATGCTATATTTGTTATATGTAAATATTATTTAAAAACTTATCATTCGTAGCTACTATTTGATTTATATAGCAAATTTCAATTCACAATGCATAGTTCGCTTGGAAAGGAATTCATTTTTCTCCCAATCTTTTAGCTCAGTTATAAGTCACAAATCAGTTTCATCCCCAACTTGATTCCTCCGTGAATTCCACCAGTCCGGAACCCTTCTCCATCTCCACGGCTTGTTCACCACAAACAGACCATCATGAACCTCCTCCTTAAAATCACCATAGATTCACAAAAAGATCGGGTTTTTCTTTCTACTCTAAATTTATGAAATTTTCTCCAGATCTGTGAAAATCATGGAACCTCCTCCTCTCCACGTAACATTAACGCTAACACATTACCATAAAATTCATCGTCTCTAACTTATTGGCGAAAATGATCAATATTTATCTGATTCTTTCATTCCGAAAAAGAAAAAGATACATGTGAAGAACAAATTTGGGAATTTGGGGGAAAATTTTGAGATATTGCAATGAAAAAGTTGAAATTTGATGCCAATTTTCTCACTATATCTCATGCTCTCTATCCGTATTTGGTTAGCAAGTGTGTTCCCACACGAACGTGAATCCCTTCATGCTATGCATTGATACATTAATTAGAGAGAACGAATTCATTGTATTTCGGTTTAAGAGAGAAAGAATACAGTTTGTTGAGCAAGCCCATACAATCTATCGTGACTGTATGCATTGATATAGTGAAATTAAGTGAATATTGTCGCGCTCTTATTTTGAACTGATCAAAATATGTTTGCAACGTCTAGATCTTCTACCTGGTTAAAAAAGATTTAGAGTCCTCATCTAAATTTTAGAAAAATATTAGAAAATCATTTGTAAAAAAGGTAAACTCTGTTTTAGTCTGAAAAATCATTAAAATTCTAAGTAGAGATTTTTTTCACCTCTAAGAGGGAGGTGTCGGGCACCCCTCGGAGCCTATCCAAAGATAATCCTAAGACTTAATCTGATTAACAAAAAGGGATTATCTATTTCAATTGTTACTTGCTAAAAGGTACTCCCTCCATTCCATTTTAATTGCTAGGTACACTAAAAATAACTGCTTCAAAATTCAAGAGATAATTGACCATGTTTTTCCAATTCTACCGTTAGTACTTAAAGTCATTCTAAAATGTGAAAAGAATTATTAGTGTATGTTTTCAAAAAATTAATGGGGTTATATTAGTCAAATTACCATTGTCACGACCCGAACATAGGCCCAGATCGAGACACGGGACAAAGGACCCCGAAAGGCTCCAAGTCGACCCATGGCATGAACATAATATCTAACTTATTCAAATAAATGGAAGATCAACATAATTAACATAGCGGAAGTCTGAACATAACATAACATCTGAATACATACATAAGTCTGAAGCCGAATACATACTTTGTCTGAAGAGCGTCTAATACTGACGAGTTGATGGGACAAGACCCAACTAACTCACTATAGTCTAAAACTGAAAATACGGAACATAACTGATAATAAAGGCCCTCGAAAGATGAGGACTCACCAACTCTGACTGGAAAGTACTAATGCTGGGAATTAGGCTAGCGGCGGGACTGAGTCTGGATATCGGAGCCTGTATCATGAAACGATACAACATAGAGTATGCGCTTAGTACGTGGAATGTACCGAGTATACAAGGTAAGTAAAACTGCTAAGTAAGTAAAATCATAAATCATGCATATCATAAAATATAATCAAAATAAGATTCTGAGAGTAGGGCTTGTTTACTATTTTCTGAAATCATGATCTGAACATAACTGAACATCATAACCGAATCGAATGACCGAAAGCTAAAAACTAATAATCATAAGTAAAACTGAACATTAGGCCAAATCTTTTCGGCGGCATCCTTCCGCATTGGCGGCGAGTGGAGTGCCACAATCCCATTCATCATTTTTGATCTACATAAGCCAAAGCCCATAGCACTGGCGACGTCTCCGACATAAATGCAAGGAGGATGTATAGCTGATATAGGATCTTGTGGAACAGAATTTGATTCTGCAAGCGGTTCAGTACAAACGAAGAAATTTCGAACAAAAAGGTCGGAACTCGCTGATAGGAAAGGAGAGAAAAACAAAGCAATGCCAAGAGCTCTGTCAATCCGTTGTTCATTGATAGACAAAGCTCTCTCTTTATCATCTCGTTTCAGATGCAACATCCTTTTTCCTTCTCGCGAACCAAGGGAGCGCCTAGCGCCCAGAGGAGCAAAGCTCATTTTCCTTTCAGGGTAAAGCGGCGCATAAAAAAGGGAGGGCCCGTCAAAAGTCCGGTTCCTTCGCGAACGAAGTTCAGAATGTCAGGCAGGGTGTCATAGAAAGATGTTTAGGGGTAGTGGCTGTAAGTTCGAGGGCTTTTGTCTTATTCGAGTGAGGGGGTGAATAAGATGTGAATAAGCAGAAAAGGAAAGAATTAGGCTTTGAACTTACGTTCTCTGGATGGAAGGGGTGACCGAGAGTTGTGATATGAGAAAAGCGCTATGCTTTACACGTTCGCTTCCAGGACGTCACGCCCGTGCGTCTCCTGACTGTAATGGTTGGGCTTGGCCAGATTGAATCATAGAGAGGGGCTTCACGCATGCACAAGAGCGGACAGAAGAGTGAACCCCATGCCAGCCCTGCTGAAAATATAATATCATGACTGATGAATATGCATACTGAAATCATAAGGAATAATAGGAGACTCGTCATATAACGACATTACCACGATAGAGCTTATGTGGTCTCGACTATTACACTCAAGTGGGCAAAGCCATCCAAAGCTTTGCCGGGGCTAAGGACGCTACCAAGATATCAATATCAAGCTCAAGGTCCCTTGGGGGCAGGGGAAGCTCCAAGGGAGGTCCCAGAGTATATACGTAAACCTACGTTGGCTTATAATCCTGAGGCACAGGGTTGACTAACCCTTGGCTTACTCGGTGCTAGACACTACTCCCAAACACATGTGTCGCGCCCCATTTTTCCTTCGCGGAAAGCGGGACCCAACATGTGACATCTCTTAAGGGTTGAAAATAGAAGAGAGTCGCCACCTAACGAATTAAGGTGCGTTAGGGCACCGCTCTAACCCAAGCTTTATTTCCTAAATCACCAGAGTTGGGCAAGGGCTTAAATTACCTCGAAAGGGAGGTGTTAGGCACCTTTCGAGGTCCACAAATGTGGTTCCCGGCCGGACTCATTAAATGGGGGATTTAGCTAAGCGATCAAGTAAGATTGATGAATTATTAACCCTAAACAGAATACTAATACAAATACTAAATGAGCAAATTATAAAACTAAAATTAAAAGTGGGATCAGGTTTTGACAAGGCTGAAAATGGGCCCAATGCGATATTACTCCCATCTATTCTATTTTTTAAATCAAGATAGTATGAAGAGAATAATATATATATATATATATATATATATATATATATATATATATATATATATATATAACTTGAATAAAAATGCATTATTAAAAAACTCATGTATATATATATACATATATGTATTTTTAAACATTTTTATTTTTTAATGAAAGTATGTCAATATTTCAACGTAATAAGAGAAATTTTAAAGTCGTTGAATGCTTCTCTTTTTTTTTAAAAAAATGAAATTAGAAAAGATGGGAGTAACAAGTTGCTTTGTATTTACAAAGCAGATATATGCTTCATACGAGAATTCAGCTATAGCCTGTCTGTTTCATCATCTCCCGTCTACCCGCCTAATTAATTTAATTATTATTAAGCCTAAGCGATCTAAGTGGAGAAGACAAACGCTCTAACAAATTCCTACCCGTCCCAACCTTAAGGTCTAAGAGGCAATGGATTACTTTGGATTTTGGATTCTAGAATATACTTAAGGCTATTAAAGATTAGCGACAAACAAAAGACAATACATAAAAAACAGCGGATAAGGGTCTGCATGAGCTTCTTATATTAAAATGAGCAACGGTGATTCTATAAGCATGACATCTAGTATGACGGATCTTCACAGACAGACTTTATTTGTTAATTCAAACACTTTACCAAATATTGTGAAGGCTACTGATTTAAACATGCTTCACATAAATATGATTTCTACTAACATATCATTACAATTGCAAAATAGTTCAAGAAGAGTGGTGAAGTAAAAACACCGTAGGCATGATGTCTAGACAATGTAAATATGATCTCTACGGTTTTGCCGCATATGAAATGATCTTATGGGCGGAATTCTAGCGACAGGTAATGAGACCATTTATAGACAATGACATTTTGGTGGTGAATTATTAATCATGATGCTTGATCCAAAGGATTGCTAATAATCTAGGCTTAAACCTATAGGCAAGATATGTAGAACACCACACAGATAAAAATGCTAATGTTATCAATGACAAACAGATTAAGAACTGACGACAAAACAAATCCGGATGATCTAATAATTCTTATATGCATGATTCTAAAATTTAAACATGCTTCTATTCAAAATGTTATAGTTCCTATGGGCATGATTTCTAATCAAAGCAATTAAAACGATAAAAAACATGCAAACCCCGCCCCCCTCAAAGTAATGCCCCTTTTTACTATCATTAACGTTTATTACAATTATTACAATTAATTAGGGAATAAATAAACAAACAAATAAATTACACAAAATACATAAATAAATAAATAAATAAATAATTTAAAATTTAAGTCAATTCTCATCCCAGCGACTCTCCAATAGCATCCCAAAGTAAATAAATCAACACCTATTCAAAGATTAATATAACAACAGACACATAACCATGCACTGATATTCTCAGTCCTAATTATGGCCGGCTTACTAAAATTATATTAACAACGTGTTACGACAACAGAGCAAACAAAGAAAATGAATGACAAGGTAAATATCATTTCGTAAAGATAAACAAACTAACCAACAAAATGCCAAAATCGAAAAGAAATTAACGGGTTAACGATGTAGCAAATTGCCTTGATTGGTATTCAGCCCTCAACACATCAAGATCACAAGAATCTTAAAGATTCTGAGCAGTGCTTGTGTTGAGGAGGGATAGAGGAGTTGTAGGGAATGAGAGCAAAGTTCTTGATAAGAATAAAGGATGTTTGAATATTCAAGAAAAGGTAAAGTTCCCCCCTTCCCCATATTCTATTGTTAACAACCCTCTTGTAAAAAAATAAGTGAGGACTGAATCCCTCCAAGAGTAGAGCACCCGTTTATATAGCTAAAGAAATAAAGGATTAAGAAGAAATAAAAGGTAATTAGGGGATCCTCTTTCCTTAATTAACAAAGATGAAACTATATGAAATATTTCCCGTAAATAAATAATTTGTCCTAATTAACCAAATTAAAAAAGCAAAGATCTTCCTAATTAAGATAATCAAATCAAACCTTACCATAAATAAATACTTACACACTAAATCAATTAAGGAAGGAGCATAATTAGTCGAGTAGGTTTTCCTTAATCAGAAAGGGTAAAATAAATCTCAATAAAAATTTAACATATATAGACACAAGCTCAAATTACGGGAAGGAGTAATTGGAAAAGTCGAACAAACATTTTGGGATTAATCGGTTGCAATAGGCAAAATGTTAAATTATAATAACTGGCCTGCTAAATATGACCACTCAATATTTGAGAGAAAATAAATCACTGAATTACCAAAATAAATAATCATAAATTAGTCCTTAAAGTTGCACAATCAGGTTACAACTTTTCCTAAATGGGAGACACTCCACTAACAGTTATATGTTTACCATAATATGCACATAATTTCCCATGTATCTATCTTATTTAATTAGATATTAAATAATCTCATTAATATTTAACCAAAGCAGTGATACATAAGCGTGCAATGATAAATAAGATTACTTATTCTATTAAAATTATTTGGCCAGATTAAAGTGAGACAAGAACAAAATTCATAAACAAGTATACTAATCAAACAGGCAAGATTAATTAACAGATACCTATTAATATATAAATGAAATAAAAAGCAGAATCATATTATTTATTTATTTATATATATATATATATATATATATATATATATATATATATATATATATATATATACATATTATACTATATATATTTATATATACACATCTGTTATATATTTATTATATATTATTGAATTGAGATAGAAAAGAAAAAGAAATAGCATATTATATATATATATATATATATATATATATATATTATATTATTTTATATGTATACACATTTATTATATATACATTATATATATATATATATATATATATTATATTTATTATACACATATAATTATATATTTATTACATAAATAAAAAATAATAAGAAATAAATAAAACAGAGAAATTTACGGACAGATCTTCGTAAATCTGTCCGGATCCAGTCGACTGGAGGTAACCGGAGCGACGGGAGAGAAGAGGAATAAGGGAGACGGGTGGCTGTTTGGTTTCTGGTTGTTCGGCGATGGCGGTCGGAGAAAGTAAAAAGAGAGAGGAAGACCGGTAGGAGGTGTTTTCCGGCCATTGCTGGCCGGAAGCGATGGTGTTTTGGTGGTATTCGGAGAGAGATGAGAAAAGAGGAAGACGATGTTGTTCACCGGAGTTTATGGAGGGAGCGACCATGGGTGTTGTTTTTCCGACGAGAAGAGGAGACGAGGAGGGGAGTATGCGACGGGAAAGGGAGGGGCTGGTGGGTGTTTACGGTGGTAGTGGTCGGAGATAGGGCGCGACTGTGTGTTAGAGGAGATGAAATGGCGGTGTTAATGGAGGGTATGGTGGTGGCCGGCGGGCTGTTTTTTGGCCGGCAACAATGGTGGAAAGGGTGGTGAGAAAGAGGGAGATAGAGAGGAGGCGGCTACTAAGGAAGAGGGAGGAAATGGGGAAAATGATTTAGAGTTTAGGATGGGTAAGTATAAATATGGTAATATAGTAAGGTTAATCATCAACCGTAGGATCAAAATAAATAGACGACTAAGATTAATTTTAAGAAAAATGGGTTGGTTTATGGGTAATATCCATGGGTCACAGGCACGTCGCGGGTAATTGAGTTTGGATTGAATTTTAAAAAATTGGCCAAATCTGATAAAATAGGCCGAAATTGACATAAATTGGCTAAAATTGGCATAAATTGAATAGAAAGTGGTTAGATTTAAAATAATTTGGATGTAATTGAATAGAAAATGGCTATAATTTAAATAAATTGAATGAAATTGGATTTAGCTGCTATTAAATAAATAAATATACTACACTTTTAAATAATTTAATAAATAGATAATAAAGTATTTTTAATTATAGAAAAAATCATATAAATATTATTATTAATAAATAAGTTCTAAATTTTAATAGACTTATGTAAATATTATATAACTAAATTATTATTTTTTATAAATAATCTTATGACTAAAAATAAATAAATTTAAGTTAATCAAATATTATAAAAATTATATTATTAACATAAATAATTTATAAATTCAAATATTATTAGTCAAATAAATTTATAAAATTTAGTAAAATTAGGTAAATAGTTTATTAAGTAAAGAATATACTTCAAGATAAGAGTTCATATTAATACGAAATATATTATATACGACATGATTATTTAATATCAAAACTTAAAATTAATATGAGTCATATATATGTAACTTGAAATAATTTTCACAACATTATGATAATAAATTATTTTATAAACATAAAAATAAGTTAAATATTTGCGTAAAATAAATAAATATATATATATATATATATATAAGCAGCATATTAAGGCGTAGGTAGGTCAAAATTGGGTGTCAACAGCTGCCCTTTCTTTGCTCGGGAATGAAGAATGAATTGTTGAGCAAAGAACGTTGACTTAGTAGCCAATTTTGTCCGACCGAAGCAAAAAATTTCGGAGGGCCAAATAAAAGGAAATAAAGTCATGAAGATATCGCGACCAAGACTTCAGTTTCAAGTCGCCTACATATCTCGGGTTTCACGAGAATCAGGCCGCGTGTAGTTCTGGATTTAGGGACTAACAGATCCCTAAAATGGACAACACAAGGTCTGGATAAGGATGGGGTAGCACGAATCGACACGATTTAGAATGAATTGCAAAAATAGACAGGCGGGAATACAGTTCGAAAGAAAATAGAAGGGAGGCACTATCATTCGTAGCTCGATATTTTTTCGATGTTCGCTAAAACAGCATGTGCATCAAAATACTTTGTAAAATAAACGGATGCGAAAATTGAACATGATGCAAGTTCCCTTTAGACAATGAAAGTTCGTTTAGAGATAATAGATGATGTATCTAAACCATGATGTCTTGGGCCATGATACGCAAAATAAATTCCTTAGGCCATGAAATGATGTCTGCAGGCCATGAAAGATGATGCCTTTAGACTATGACGTCTTAGGAGCATGATAAGCAGATAATAAATTCCTCAGGCCATGAAATGATGTCTGCAGACTATGAAAAATGATGCCTTTAGACTATGACGCCTTAGGGTATGATAAACTGGAAAGTAAATCCTCAGGCTATGACATGATGTGCATAGGCCATGAAACGATGCCTTTAGACTATGATGCATTCAGATGAGTGAAAGAAATGCTAATTAAAAGTGAGTAAATTACTCGAGAGCCTCAATAATTCAATCGAGAGCTCTGGTTTATTCGGGCTCAAATGCAAATAACGGGCTCAAATGCATAAACGGGCTTAAAATGCAAATATCGGGCTCAGATGCATTCGTCAAAATGTATACCACGGGCTCGGATGCATATGTAAATGTATATCTAGGGCTTAAATGCATATATAAAGTTGTACCAAGGGCTCAAATGCATATGTAAATGTATAACCGGGCTCAAATGTAGATTCGGGCTTAAATGCAAATAGCGGCTCGGATGCATACGTCAGAATGTATACCACGGGCTCGGATGCATATGTAAATGTATATCTAGGGCTTAAATGCATATATAAAGTTATACCAAGGGCTCAAATGCATATATAAAAAGTATATCAAGAGGTCAAATGCATATATAAAGTTATACCAAGGGCTCAAATGCATATGTAAATGTATAACCGGGCTCAAATGTAGATTCGGGCTTAAATGCAAATAGCGGCTCAGATGCATACGTCAGAATGTATACCACGGGCTCAGAATGCAAATAGCGGCTCAGATGCATACGTCAGAATGTATACCACGGGCTCAAAATGCATATGTAAATGTACATCAAAGACTCAAATGCATATATAAGTGTATATCAAGGGCTCAAATGCAAATACAAATTGTATATCAAGAGCTCAAATGCATATATAAAGTTATACGAACGACTCAAATGCATATATAAATGTATAACCGGGCTCAAATGTAGATTCGGGCTTAAATGCAAATAGCGGCTCAGATGCATACGTCAGAATGTATACCACGGGCTCAGAATGCATATGTAAATGTACATCAACGACTCAAATGCATATATAAGTGTATATCAAGGGCTCAAATGCAAATATAAAGTTATACGAACGGCTCAAATGCATATATAAATGTATAACCGGGCTCAAATGTAGATTCGGGCTTAAATGTAAATAGCGGCTCAGATGCATACGTCAGAATGTATACCACGGGCTCAGAATGCATATGTAAATGTACATCAACGACTCAAATGCATATATAAGTGTATATCAAGGGCTCAAATGCAAATATAAATTGTATATCAAGAGCTCAAATGCATATATAAAGTTATACCAAGGGCTCAAATGCATATATAAATGTATAACCGGGCTCAAATGTAGATTCGGGCTTAAATGCAAATAGCGGCTTAGATGCATACGTCAGAATGTATACCACGGGCTCAGAATGCATATGTAAATGTACATCAAAGACTCAAATGCATATATAAGTGTATATCAAGGGCTCAAATGCAAATATAAATTGTATATCCGAGCTTAAACGCATATGTAGAATATATATCCGGGCTCAAATGCATATGTAAAAGTAAATCCAGGCTCAAATGCATATATGAATGTATATCAGGGCTCAAACGCATATATATGAATGTATATCAGGGCTCAAATGCATATATGAAATGTATATCCGGGCTCAAAATGCGAATATAGGCTCAAAAGTGGAAACAAACTAAATAAATAAAATAGTGATGGGTGAGAACAAATCGTGGCTCAGATAATTTTGGCAGGGTAATGCTTTACCCAAATGACATAAAATGATAGGACCATGCTTAGTCCTTAAAAGCTTGGAGGGTAAAGCTTGACTCATCTAAAATCACAAGAATGAGAGTAGCACGATGATAAAAGGTTAAAAGTAGCAGAGAGTAGCATAAGAGTATCAAAGAGCGTGGGAGCTTGAAAGTGGCATGATGATAACTCGATTCAATATAGTGAGAATAACGCAATAATAGCCTGCAAGCTTAAAAAAAACTGGATAAAATAATTAGTAAATAAACATGAAGTAACTAACGATTAGCTCAAATAAATTTGAATCGAAAGCGCTTAATCAGATCAAAACTTAGGAAACAATGCTTAGCCTTTAAAATCAGAGAACAGTGCTTTCACCAATGGAATATTGATAAGTCCTTAAAAGAAAATTTTAGGGTAATGCTTAACCCTAGGACAATGCTTAGCCCTTGAAAGAAAAATTTAGGGTAGTGCTTAACCCTAGGACAGTGCTTAGCCCTTGAAATTAAAATTTAGGGTAGTGCTTAACCCTAGGACAGTGCTTAGCCCTTGAAATAAAAATTTAGGGTAGTGCTTAACCCTAGGACAATGCTTAACCCTTGAAATAAAAATTTAGGGTAGTGCTTAACCCTAGGACAATGCTTAACCCTCAAAAGAAAGTTTAGGGTAGTGCTTAACCCTTAGAAATCAAAGTATTAATGCTTACTTTTAAATAAATAGCGTTCAGCTTTGAGTAACTTACTAAGAGGGCAGCGCTTAACCCCGTTCGTGGACAATCTTCGATGAGCTTAACGTTGCAGTTGATAATGAATGCAGATGACGTATAGCATGATTGCAAATTTGGTACCTGTGGCATCCTGTGCTCAAAGAAAAAATAGTAAGATTAAAATGGGGAAGGCTGATTTGCGCATTTATTTGTCCGTTGCTATCCCGATCTCATGAGCTTGATGATCAGACTGGATGTCACGTCCTTTTTGGGAATCAACTCCTTGGCTTGACTGAGCCTTGATGAAATTTTGAGATCTTTCTCAAAATTTCTTCCCCAGTTACGTAGAAACGCTCGATCTATTGAATTTTTGAGGTTCTCTAAAAAATTCTGCCCCAGTGTAGACTTCTGTTGCAAATGACGTAAAGTTGTGAATTTTTGAGGTCCTCTCAAAAATTCTGCCTTGTTGGTAAAGGAAAAGGAGAAAGGAAATTTTATTAAGATATAGACCGAACCCCATAAGGGCGCCTACGTATCCCTCTTAAATGGGAATCAGGTCCAACGTAGTTCAGATTCTCCTAAGTGATGGGTGACCGGAGCAGTCTTGATATAAATGGGGTTTAGGGTATGATCTTTTGAAGCGTAAGACATGTTGGATGTAAATGTAGGAGATAAATAATGAAACATGACGGGCGATCTTTGTGGTATGATTTAATTTGAAGGGGTTGCATAGGCATTATGCGAATGTTGTTATTTTGAAAAAGAGAAGATTGTTTCGAAGATATGAGGCTTGATGATATGCCGAAGGAAAACTTATGAAAGTAACGTGAGGCTTGGTAAAAGCATGATCTTAGGAAGGGAATAACCAAGATAAACAATAAACAGAAAAATAAGACTAGTAAAGAAATTGAAGCACGACATGTTGTCGATGAAATAAACACATTAATACGCTTCACATGGTAAAATAAAGAATAAACACATTTATACGTTTTCCTAATTTGGGGACCTCTTTTGTGCCAGAGGTAGGCCTAGCGCATTTTGGAAATCAAATATGTCATAATGTGTCATTCTATTTGCTCCATTACTATTCCAAATACGTACAAATAAATAAATAAATTTCTTCATTTACATAATAAGATATTATGAGAACATGAAGATTGCAAAAATAAATCTATAATCTAAATGGAAATGCTCTTCCATTTTCGGTCACTTCTTTGCTTATGACATGGATCAACCTGCATAAATAAAAGTTAGTTATCGTTTCAACCTAAGGAGCAAATAGTCAACATTTAGACATATTGATTTCTCAAATAAAAATGCAAATAGATATGGTGACGTCCTTTTTTTGATTGTAAATCTCTTTGGACTTTGGACAAGTTTCTATTTAATCTTGACGTACCATGGACGTCGCGATTTTTTCTAAGTTTGAAGATATGTACATGCCTTACTAAAGGCGTACGTGGTCAAGTTCTAGGAGTAAGAGTGGATATGACATGGTTCCCTCGAGCGGACAACTCAAGAGTGAGGAAGCTTATGACCGTCGACGCACCGCTGATCGACCAAATCACAAGACAAGCCTCGAGGTGTTTTAAAAGGGTGAACGACTGTGAAACCACGCAACCGTTTTTGTGTGTGATAGTGTGAAATTCCCAAGTGGGGGAAATATGAACGGTATGACAGTTAAAAAAATGAAACAATTTATGAATTAAAATTACATATGAAAATAAATAATAAACAATAATGAAAAAAGGAAGAAAGAAAACGGTTAGTCAGTTCAAGACAATCATAAATATCGACAAATATAAGTGAGAGTAAAATAAATTAAATTGGACAAATAGCAAATTCAAACTCAAATAAGACCCCAGATAATGAACAGGTATTGGTAAAAGCCTAAAATCCCCAGCAGAGTCGCCATTCTGTCGCGCCCCATTTTTCCCTCGCGGAAAAACGGGACCCAACATATGACGTCTCTTAAGGGTTGAAAATAGAAGAGAGTCGCCACCTAACGAATTAAGGTGCGTTACGGCACCGCTCTAACCTAAGCTTTATTTCCTAAATCACCAGAGTTGGGCAAGGGCTTAAATTACTTCGAAAGAAAGGTGTTAGGCACCTTTCGAGGTCCACAAATGTGGTTCCCGGCCGGACTCATTAAATGTGGGATTTAGCTAAGCGATCAAGTAAGATTGATGAATTAACCCTAAACAGAATACTAATACAAATACTAAATTAGCAAATTATAAAACTAAAATTAAAAATGGGATCAGGTTTTGACAAGGCTGAAAATGGGCCCAATGCGATATTACTCCCATCTATTCTATTTTTTAAATCAAGATAGTATGAAGAGAATAATATATATATATATATATATATATATATATATATAACTTGAATAAAAATGCATTATTAAAAAACTCATGTATATATATATACATATATGTATTTTTAAACATTTTTATTTTTTAATGAAAGTATGTCAATATTTCAACGTAATAAGAGAAATTTTAAAGTCGTTGAATGCTTCTCTTTTTTTTAAAAAAAAATGAAATTAGAAAAGATGGGAGTAACAAGTTGCTTTGTATTTACAAAGCAGATATATGCTTCATACGAGAATTCAGCTATAGCCTGTCTGTTTCATCATCTCCCGTCTACCCGCCTAATTAATTTAATTATTATTAAGCCTAAGCGATCTAAGTGGAGAAGACAAACGCCCTAACAAATTCCTACCCGTCCCAACCTTAAGGTCTAAGAGGCAATGGATTACTTTGGATTTTGGATTTTGGATTCTAGAATATACTTAAGGCTATTAAAGATTAGCGACAAACAAAAGACAATACATAAAAAACAGCGGATAAGGATCTGCATGAGCTTCTTATATTAAAATGAGCAACGGTGATTCTATAAGCATGACATCTAGTATGACGGATCTTCACAGACAGACTTTATTTGTTAATTCAAACACTTTACCAAATATTGTGAAGGCTACTGATTTAAACATGCTTCACATAAATATGATTTCTACTAACATATCATTACAATTGCAAAATAGTTCAAGAAGAGTGGTGAAGTAAAAACACCGTAGGCATGATGTCTAGACAATGTAAATATGATCTCTACGGTTTTGCCGCATATGAAATGATCTTATGGGCGGAATTCTAGCGACAGGTAATGAGACCATTTATAGACAATGACATTTTGGTGGTGAATTATTAATCATGATGCTTGATCCAAAGGATTGCTAATAATCTAGGCTTAAACCTATAGGCAAGATATGTAGAACACCACACAGATAAAAATGCTAATGTTATCAATGACAAACAGATTAAGAACTGACGACAAAACAAATCCGGATGATCTAATAATTCTTATATGCATGATTCTAAAATTTAAACATGCTTCTATTCAAAATGTTATAGTTCCTATGGGCATGATTTCTAATCAAAGCAATTAAAACGATAAAAAACATGCAAACCCCGCCCCCCTCAAAGTAATGCCCCTTTTTACTATCATTAACGTTTATTACAATTATTACAATTAATTAGGGAATAAATAAACAAACAAATAAATTACACAAAATACATAAATAAATAAATAAATAAATAATTTAAAATTTAAGTCAATTCTCATCCCAGCGACTCTCCAATAGCATCCCAAAGTAAATAAATCAACACCTATTCAAAGATTAATATAACAACAGACACATAACCATGCACTGATATTCTCAGTCCTAATTATGGCCGGCTTACTAAAATTATATTAACAACGTGTTACGACAACAGAGCAAACAAAGAAAATGAATGACAAGGTAAATATCATTTCGTAAAGATAAACAAACTAACCAACAAAATGCCAAAATCGAAAAGAAATTAACGGGTTAACGATGTAGCAAATTGCCTTGATTGGTATTCAGCCCTCAACACATCAAGATCACAAGAATCTTAAAGATTCCGAGCAGTGCTTGTGTTGAGGAGGGATAGAGGAATTAGGGAATGAGAGCAAAGTTCTTGATAAGAATAAAGGATGTTTGAATATTCAAGAAAGGTAAAGTTCCCCCCTTCCCCATGTTCTATTGTTAACAACCCTCTTGTAAAAAATAAGTGAGGACTGAATCCCTCCAAGAGTAGAGCACCCGTTTATATAGCTAAAGAAATAAAGGATTAAGAAGAAATAAAAGGTAATTAGGGGATCCTCTTTCCTTAATTAACAAAGATGAAACTATATGAAATATTTCCCGTAAATAAATAATTTGTCCTAATTAACCAAATTAAAAAAACAAAGATCTTCCTAATTAAGATAATCAAATCAAACCTTACCATAAATAAATACTTACACACTAAATCAATTAAGGAAGGAGCATAATTAGTCGAGTAGGTTTTCCTTAATCAGAAAGGGTAAAATAAATCTCAATAAAAATTTAACATATATAGACACAAGCTCAAATTACGGGAAGGAGTAATTGGAAAAGTCGAACAAACATTTTGGGATTAATCGGTTACAATAGGCAAAATGTTAAATTATAATAACTGGCCTGCTAAATATGACCACTCAATATTTGAGAGAAAATAAATCACTGAATTACCAAGATAAATAATCATAAATTAGTCCTTAAAGTTGCACAATCAGGTTACAACTTTTCCTAAATGGGAGACACTCCACTAACAGTTATATGTTTACCATAATATGCACATAATTTCCCATGTATCTATCTCATTTAATTAGATATTAAATAATCTCATTAATATTTAACCAAAGCAGTGATACATAAGCGTGCAATGATAAATAAGATTACTTATTCTATTAAAATTATTTGGCCAGATTAAAGTGAGACAAGAACAAAATTCATAAACAAGTATACTAATCAAACAGGCAGGATTAATTAACAGATACCTATTAATATATAAATGAAATAAAAAGCAGAATCATATATATATTATATATATATATATATATATATATATATATATATATATATATATATTAATATACATAAATGAAAACGAAAAGGAAAACAATATATATTAATTATATACATATTATACTATATATATTTATATATACACATCTGTTATATATTTATTATATATTATTGAATTGAGATAGAAAAGAAAAAGAAACAGCATATTATATATATATATATATATATATATATATATATATATATTATATTATTTTATATGTATACACATTTATTATATATACATTATATATATATATATATATTATATTTATTATACACATATAATTATATATTTATTACATAAATAAAAAATAATAAGAAATAAATAAAACAGAGAAATTTACGGACAGATCTTCGTAGATCTGTCCGGATCCAGTCGACTGGAGGTAACCGGAGCGACGGGAGAGAAGAGGAATAAGGGAGACGGGTGGCTGTTTGGTTTCTGGTTGTTCGGCGATGGCGGTCGGAGAAAGTAAAAAGAGAGAGGAAGACCGGCAGGAGGTGTTTTCCGGCCATTGCTGGACGGAAACGATGGTGTTTTGGTGGTATTCGGAGAGAGATGAGAAAAGAGGAAGACGATGTTGTTCACCGGAGTTTATGGAGGGAGCGACCATGGGTGTTGTTTTTCCGGCGAGAAGAGGAGACGAGGAGGGGAGTATGCGACGGGAAAGGGAGAGGCTGGTGGGTGTTTACGGTGGTAGTGGTCGGAGATAGGGCGCGACTGTGTGTTAGAGGAGATGAAAGGGCGGTGTTAATGAAGGGTATGGTGGTGGCCGGCGGGCTGTTTTTTGGCTGGCAACAATGGTGGAAAGGGTGGTGAGAAAGAGGGAGATAGAGAGGAGGCGACTACTAAGGAAGAGGGAGGAAATGGGGAAAATGATTTAGAGTTTAGGATGGGTAAGTATAAATATGGTAATATAGTAAGGTTAATCATCAACCGTAGGATCAAAATAAATAGACGGCTAAGATTAATTTTAAGAAAAATGGGTTGGTTTATGGGTAATATCCATGGGTCACAGGCACGTCGCGGGTAATTGAGTTTGGATTGAATTTAAAAAAATGGGCCAAATCTGATAAAATAGGCCGAAATTGACATAAATTGGCTAAAATTGGCATAAATTGAATAGAAAGTGGTCAGATTTGAAATAAATTGGATGAAATTGAATAGAAAATGGCTATAATTTAAATAAATTGAATGAAATTGGATTTAGCTGCTATTAAATAAATAAATATACTACACTTTTAAATAATTTAATAAATAGATAATAAAGTATTTTTAATTATAGAAAAAATCATATAAATATTATTATTAATAAATAAATTCTAAATTTTAGTAGACTTATGTAAATATTATATAACTAAATTATTATTTTTTATAAATAATCTTATGACTATAAATAAATAAATTTAAGTTAATCAAATATTATAAAAATTATATTATTAACATAAATAATTTATAAATTCAAATATTATTAGTCAAATAAATTTATAAAATTTAGTAAAATTAGGTAAATAGTTTATTAAGTAAAGAATATACTTCAAGATAAAAGTTCATATTAATACGAAATATATTATATACGACATGATTATTTAATATCAAAACTTAAAATTAATATGAGTCATATATATGTAACTTGAAATAATTTTCACAACATTATGATAATAAATTATTTTATAAACATAAAAATAAGTCAAATATTTGCGTAAAATAAATAAATAAATAAATAAATATATATATAAGCAGCATATTAAGGCGCATGTAGGTCAAAATTGGGTGTCAACAACATGCATATGCTCTCCATTATTTATCAACAAAGCTGAACCATCGTCTAATGACAAAGCCGACTCATAACATGCATACATAAATCAGATATCATAACATGAGGAGCCTTGACTCAAATAATACTACAAGCTGAAAATAGTGGGAGTCTAGACTCCAAAATCCATGTGGTAAGCTAATACATAAAGTTTAGACAAATTCATGAAAACATACATAATCAATGAGTTTGCTCAATATTTAAACATGCTTGACATAGACTTGATCATTTGAAAACATGAATATATACATGGGTAATCCGAAATCATACTTTCTTCATAAACATTTCATTATGCGTGAATACATATTTCATAGATATCAACTTTCATGAACTTTCAGGATGGGCATCATAACTTATAAAACTTGAAATCAAAATTAATAATTGAAAACATTATAAAATATGCCCATTAATCATAATTTAACATTATAAACATGCTTAGATCATACCCATGATTGAAATTTAGGGAATTCACACATCAGATAAAACCCCCATAGATTCATCAATTAGAATTTTCATGAAATGAAAGAGAATTGGACATGGGTGTGGACCATTGCACCCATTCATAGCCTTACATACTTGAAGAAATCTGATTTAACAACTTCCTTGATTGCCCAATGGAAATTTGGGGAAGAACCTTGAAGAGACTAGGCTTGATTACTCCTTAAACTTCTAAGCTTGCATGCATGAATTGGAAAAGGCTTAGAATGACTTAAGACTTCTTAAAACACATTATTTTGAGCTTAAAACGACATAGTATAGGCCTTAGGAACTTAGGAATTACGAAAAAGGCCTTAATAATTTCGCAGGGAAAACACATTGTTAGTCCCCACGAGGGACTGGACGACTCGTCGTCCCTGACTATGACTCGTGGTCACCTTTTGTTGCCTGCCTCCTGAGGATCATCGGGGGACACCATGACTCGTGGTGTACCCAACGACTCATGGTCTGCACTCGTCACCAACACTAGAAAGTTTACCCCTACCGATCACCAGGAGGGACACCACGACTCGTGGTGACTGGTCGAGGGGAACGCTGCCAATCATCTCAACATTCACTTCAACTCTTGATCATGACCATCCCAGTGACTCGTGGTCCTGACCACAAATCGTGCATCCTCCCGTGGTCAACGCCCAGATCACCATCCGTAGCCAACTTCTCCTTCACACCACGAGCCACTTAACGACTTGTGGCGTACCCAACGGGTCACTGAAAAATTCGTCCTGTGACCTGGTGCAGAAAATCCTATTTTCTCCATTTCAACTCTTGGGTCTGATCTTAGGGTTTCGGGGTATCACAACCATCCCTATCAATTTTTTCTTAATGGACGTGAAAATTTTAACCTAGAAGTTAAAATAAAACGGGCGGGCATCGCGATAAGTCCTCTGTCCTATTACAGGTGCTGCGACAACCTTTACCAAGTCCGAATGATTGTCGACCACCAAATCCGCTGGTCTGCAATATTCACCTCGGCCCATAGAGACAGACTTTCTTTTTGTAATGGGATCAAAGCATTTTGTGATGTCGAACGACTCTCTACAATATTGCATAGGTAGACTGATTATTGTAGGTGACTTTCTCTAGTGGTTTAGAAAGAGTTCTGTTATTTAAAAAAAGTGATTTAAGAAAAAGGGCTAAAGTGGTTTAGAAAGAGTTCTCTTATTAAAAGAAGTGATTTAAGAAAAAGGGCTAAAGTGCTTTGAAAATAATTTAAAATTTAAAATAGATGAGGTGTGTATTAAATATATATTTGATATATATATATATAAAATATATAATTTATATAGTTATGATATACGGGTATACATACATTAATAAGTGGTAATTTGAAAAAAGTGAGAAGAATACGATAAAGTAATTTAAAACTAATTTTTGTAGCTAAAGTATATATGAGGTATGTAGTAAGTATAGTAATATACATATGTATATGAAAATGATATACTCATGATACATAGGATATACGTAAGGTGGAAGGTAATATATGTTATAGGTGTGAAATAGTGTATAAGTAATATACATAGTGTATAATAGAGTATATATGAGACAAGACATGTAAGCGTAAACGAATATTCGAGTTATCAAATAACTCATAAATATAAGTAGGTATACATGTGTGTAAAATAATATATGCAGTATGCACATATGTGGATATATATATATATATATATATATATATATGACAATATATGACATGGTATAATAGTTCATAAATTATATTTATAAAATCATAGTATATACTTCATATTTGAGCCTTTTTGGAGAAAAATTTGAAATGGATCAAACTGTTTGGCCTGATTTCTGCAAGCAGATTTATGTAAAATAATTGGACAACAACCAATTTTAGCAACAATTGGTAGAATATTATCTACTTAGGTCTGATTTTTGAACTTAATTATTTGGATTTGAAAAAAAAATTAATTGTTGTCTCTTTTATTCTTAAATTGCCTGAAAAGAGAAAGCTGTAATTTTTTGTTATTAAACCTTAAAAAAAGAGAATATCATATTTTTGCCCTTTTTCAGAAAAATCTTTACACAAGCAATATGAGAATATTTATATTTACAACATGCTTATAAAAAGAAAACTCATTTCAACGACAAAAAGAGAATTGTTTTCTAATGTTGTAACTTCACACTAAACAATGCAAACATATAAACCAAATGGTAATAACAATAAAATAATTAAATCATAAGAGGGAACTAAGAAGTATTGAGCTATTTTAAGAGCTCAACTTCTAATACTTGACTCCGAACATCGCGCAGGTCCTAATATCTATTGGCCCAAACATATTGAGTCATTGATCAAATATCAAAATAGGAACTCCAGCTCTGAGTTACGCGATAAAAAAAATAAAAGAGAAAAGATTAGAGAGTTAATTTCAACAAATTCAGAAAATACATAAAGAAGAGAGTAGGACCATTAACTCATATGAATGAGAATATATGCTCATTGTAATTAATTCTACTCATTTTTAACACAAGGATTGATATCATATGATATGACTGCTTCTAATACAACCAATTATATATTTTTTAGGTCAACAACTAGCGTGCACACTTAAGAGAAATCAGGAGGTACAACAATTCCTAAATAATATAGGATAAAACTCCAAAAAGAGAGAAAGCAATGTCTATGACACCAAGTTAAAATTATTCCTTATGCCATTTAATTCATGACTGGGCACGCGCATTAACTTTAGTTCCTAAAGTCATTTATTTTATTGTTGCAAAATATTTGGACATCTTTAAATTGCTTAATCTTTTATATAGAGAAAAACAGACCAAGAAGACATAATTTGAAAAGAAATGAATAAACGTGATCTACTAAATTATTTTTTACATACTTAAAACACAAAGATCTTGAATAGTTTTAACTTCATAAAAATTCAAAGAAGTACACAACCACGTGAATTTCTTATGGAGTTCTAGACTCACTCAACTAAGGCTATTCATATAACCAATTAAAGAAACAAATAACCAATTAAAGAAACAAAAGCATGAGTAGTTGTGCATTATATATACATGACTTTAGTAAGAAGGAACAATGCATAAAATTTCTGCAAGTGCAAGCTTATCATTTAAATACTATACTACTTGTTATAAGTTTAAGAAAAAAGAATCAAATCTAGAATTCTCGAAGTGACCTATGTAGAATTTAAAAGATATTTCTAAAAAAATGAAAGTTCTCAAGGCTAGAGAAGGTATTAACTATTTCTCAGACTTGGTGCCTTTCGACAACCAAGACTTGTCGAGGCTGGATGGCTGTCGGCGCATCATGGCTAGATTTTGCTAAAATGCACCGATCAATATAATCTACCATGAATAAGAGGAAAAGCTCTAAGATATTGATAAGGAAGGCAAATAAATTGTTACACTAGATGATAGTCTAGGTGATAGACATTCACTACTTGCTTTTGGAAACTTCCTTCCCCCCCCCCCCCCCCCCCCCCTCCAATTCAAGTCGATTTGGAGGAGAATGAAGACGCACTATTTGATTATGATTCTCAGAGGTCACTCCATCTTGAATCATATGGTGAGAACATGGCGGACTGAAAAAGAACCGCACCACGCTTATAGTTTTCTAATGTGGTACTTCTGTCCGCTCGTCCCTTATAGACCAAAAAAATACATGGACAGTAGAACTATGCAGAAAGGTAAGTCACTGAATTATGTTCCTTCTAGTTCTAAAGATGGAAAAATTTGTGTCACCATCGATACTGGGGACCTGAGGGAACAAGAGGATTACTGGAAATCAGCCTTGATAAGGTATGTTATTGGGATACCCGTATATGAAAAGGATGGAGAATATTATTGGTAACTCATGGTCCTTTATGGGTAAACCTTATGTGCTATTATATTATAGGGTATTTTATTTTTCTTTTTGCAACTGTGTAGGAGTGTGACAAGGTATTGCAAGCAAGACTTTATACGTTTCAGAATAAGCCCTTAGTACTGCGGTCTTGGGATATTAACTTTCAATTCAATCCTGATTGCATAACCACAATCCCACTCTTGACCATCTTCCTTGGACTACCAGTGGATTACTGGTCATGTGAAGTGTTTGGTTCCAACTCGCATACAAGTGTACGTGATTGTATAAGTAATATAGGATTTGAAATCCAAATATCATACCCATAGGGACTTATCCATTAACACTTACTAAATTGAACTAATGCTAATTTAGTTATTCAAGTGATAGATTCTAAAGATATATTTATAATTATCTAAACTAAAAATAAAAGAAAATACTAATGACCAAGCAACTAAAGAAAGAACAAGTTTTATTTTACGTAATCAATGAGATGGATCGATTTAGACTATGGATTGCTAACAATCATATTGCATATGCACCTTCGTTATCTTACAATAATTATCAAGTTATTAATTTACGGGGTTAATAACATTATTAGGGTCTTTTGAGTCTCTAAACGTCTATCCAAATTGATCCCACAACTACATCATTGAGGTGGGACGTGGTAAATCAATCCGAATGCAATTATATATCTTTTCATTTTGTAACCAAGTAAGACGATCTAGGTATATTCCTATACCAGTGGCTAATCTAACCTTTATGTTAATAAAGAAAAGATCTTACTCCCTATATTCTTCATTCTAACTAATGATCCATCTTCTGAGTTCACAATGAATATAGATGTATTTTAATTGCCGCAAAGCATTATAATAGTAAACACAAGAATATATGAACAACTACTATGATAATTATGTAATTTAACTCAAGTTCGTACCGCAATAATCATGCCGCTATCATAATCTTAGAATGAGAAGTTTAGCTCAATATAGTGTCACGCCTCGAGTCGATACCCTAAGCAATACACGGTACTTGAAGTCACAAGTAACCCCAAGTCAACCCATGATCTATCAAAACTGACATTCTAAGTAAAAAGATAGCGGAAGCTTTAAAATAATAAAACCCTTCATGAAGAAGAACTAAATCACAAAGTTTAAAACAACTGAAACAAAGCTGAAAATCTGAATCTATGTCTGCGTCTGAAAGCCATCTATCTAATAAGTTGTTGGAACAAGCCCCCAACTAACTCTAAGTCTAACTGAAAGAAATATAACTGAAAAGAAATAATTCTCGTCCTCGAAAATGAGGACTCACCACTGATGCAGCTGAAAGCTTTTGAGAGAGATCTGCTAACGGTGCTGAGGCTGAGAACCTATAGCTGTATCATAAAATGATGCAGCATAAAATATATATGTTATACCCCATTTTAACTTGGGTCAAAGTGGAGTACAACATATTGGTGATTCTTCAACTAAGTAACTTAAGGAGTCGCCACCTAATTATTTTTAAAGATGAATTAGGGCACCTAAATATTAACTAAGTAATGCTAAAATTAGACTCCATTTTTATGATCTACTTAACTCAAAATTCTAGGTAACAGTTCTAATTATCCTAAAAGGGAAGGGGGTTAAGCATCTTTTAAGATCCGTTAAAACGATTAACCGGCCAAACTTAGGTCAATTATTCTAATCTGAGTATACTAGAGGGGATTATCTATTTATTTCTATCAAGTTAAAAAAAAGTATGAATTTATTTTAGAAGCACCATGTATATATTCGTAAGACTTAAGTCATTTAACATTAGGTAAACTAAAATGTAGGCAACTAAATGCAATGTTTTGATAAGCATAAATTAACGCAAATAATAAGGATTAATAAGAATTTATAAAGAAGCATTAGTCGTTTGAACTTTAGAAAATATGTGCAAGTATGAAGATATCTAAACCTTAGAAAAATAAAAACATAAAGAATAATTTTGCTCAAAATAATTTGTATCAACTGTATTCTTAAAAGAAAAAGTGCGAAGTTGTGCCTCTCTTTTTTTTTTAGAAGGAAGGTATACATATATAACCCTACTTGTTTACTCTAAAAAAAATCTACACTTCCGAGCTCTTAAAAATTATATTTTTAATTTTTTTAAATCAATTTAACACCAAAATATGCACTTCTAAATTGTTTTTTTTTCTTAAAGAAATGTTATATTTAACCCTTCCAGATCTACACTTTAGAGACTCAAGTATATGCACATTTAAATTCTAGAGAAAAAGCCAAAAGAAAATCTGTTACACCAAGCTCTTGAAATTGTATTGTTTTTCCAAAATCTGCATTTTTAGAGCTAAAATCTTCACATTTCTACTATGAAAATCTGCACTTTCAGCCCAAAAAATGTAGTTTTAACTCTTGTTTAACAAAGCTGAATTTTGCGAGAAGAAAAAAAAAGTTGTCTGCAATATTTAAAAAAAAGATTTTTCTTTCTTTTCACCTTCTTTTGAAATATAAATCTTTTACGATAAAAAAGAAAATTGTTAAGTAACAACTGAAACTTAATAAGCAACGTCATTATACTTAAGTACTCCTAATCCAAATGGTTATACTAATTCAATATTTAAAGAAATGGGGAGGTAGGCGACTACGTCTCGCTATTATTCCTAGGTGATTTGTAATAACCTCAAACACGAACAAAACCCACATAAATATAAACACAAGATACTAATATGTAAAATGTTAGTCGAGAAGATAACAACATACACACACACACACACTAATTCAAAGAGATAAGAGTGTAAGGAGGAGGGAAAGGATGCTGAATAGTTTTGACTCGAACGCGGCTGTTAGACACAAGCGCATGATGCTCATATTAATTGCTTCTCTGATTTGGACAGAGGTAGAGTCATACCATGACTCCGAAGAACTCTCGAGTGTACATGTGAAGAAAAATGTATATAAAAAGAAGTTAGTAATAATAGGAGAATATAGAGAAACAATGTTCACTATGATAATTCATAAATAAACGGAGGAGATTTAAATGCATGAATCCACACATGGAATTCTATCCTAGCAACGTATTACCACAAATAATAGTTATTCAGATACGGTAATGGATAAACATTGGTCTAGTTCGTAAGTGGATTAATTCAAACTATGCTTAAGTTATTTGAGACTACAACTCCATTTCATTTTAATAGTACATAAGGCACATTCTGAGGTCGCAACAGAGAATAAGAAATAAACCTTTATTAATTTAAACAAAACTTATATTAGGCACCTAGTGGAATAAGAACATATAAGAGCATCACATGGATTTACCAAAAAAATATCCTTTACTTTAACTCAGACTTATAATAATAAATAAAGTAAGCCATCTTACTTGAAAGTAAAGCATCAAGAATAAGAACATTAAGCCTGCTTACTTTAAAATCAATTAAACTTTAATAAATTAAGAACTAAACCTTCTTAGATGAAAGAAAAAAAACTTGATGCATGGTATTATAAGGGTTTCAAATAATTTTTAAATTTAAAGGCTTTCATGCTCAACTTATTTATTATAATGATTATTAGAATACTCAAATCTTGGAGTAGAATTTAAACCTCTAAAATCTAAAAGTTATTGAATCATGAATCATAACATTTAGGTGTGGAAAGATGGACAGAAAAAGAAAAAAAAGGAAGAAAACTTTAGATCAAATAGCGTGAACTTGCTTCGGTTAGCATAATAAAGCTAAAAGATCAATAACCAATAAGGCTTAAACGTTCATAAATTTCAACTAATTTTAAAATTACATAGCTAAGTGATTTTCTCTCTAAATATTCAGAGCTCTATTTAAAAATAAAAACTTTCTCATATTGACTTCAAAATAAGAATGAGTGAAACAAGTTCTAGTGAACCTCAAAACAGAGAATTAAGTGAACAACCCAATAAATCATCCATTCATCTACAGAGGTGCAAATTAAAAAAAACAAAAATAATAAAATTAATGACTCACAAGAATACAACTGAAGGCAAAAAAAAAAATCATAATAATAATTAAAATGCAGAGAACAAAGCATGATTTTCTTGGATAAATAACGTCTTGCAACCAAAGAGAAACGATAAGAGTCGAATATTACCTGCTTCAAGGCAGTGAACTAGAGAGTTGTCAGCCTCGAATCTACACTCGTTCTTTAGACACAAGCAAAGACGAGCTTTAGACGTTTTCGAAATTTTTGCAGGAAAGCAAGAACTATTTAGTTTCAAAGTGAAGTGCCTCTATCTTCCTCTGTCCAAAATGGACGCCAAAGGCCGATATTTATGGAGATGAAGGTAAGGTTTATGGGGTTCTTTTGGGCGGAGTTATGATTTTTTTTTTCAAACCCAAGTCAATGAAAGCTTGAATCAAAATGTTGGGGATCTTAATGGACTTGACAGATCAGGTCAGAAACAGAAGGAAAACAGATAAAATTTTGCCGAAAAAATCACCTAAGAGAAGAAGAAATCAGCGAAAGGAAAAAACCTTGTATTCTTGTAATGGAATTTGAAGATTTTTTGGTTAACACCTAGAGAGTGCGTAGTATTTCGCCGTAAATAATTGCTCAAAATGACTATGCAGGTCTCTGCTCCCAAAGGATGGAGGTCAAACCCTCCTCAATGAGGAAGAAACCAACGTGACTTTCTGCCATAGCAGGGCCGAAAGTAGATAGAAACAAAGTAGGGAAAAGAAAAAGTTACAGCTATTTGGAATAAAATAAAAAAATAAAAGAAAAACCTAGAATGATTTAGGGTTGTAAGGGCACATCGGGTATTTTGGGTAGATTAAATGGGGGTAAAATAGGTAGTTCATAGTATTAAGGAATCTAGGGTTTTAATTGTTGAATTGACTGGCCAATATAAATATGACACGTGGCGGGGAGGATGCTGGGCATGTGCAAAGTGTGGGAGGAATGTGTTTGGTGTGTGTTTTGGTCCGTTGGCGCCTTATGTGGTGCTGAGGTGGCGCCTGCGTGGACGCCACATGGAATGGAGAGAGACAAGGGGGTCTGGCGGGTTGGGCTTTCTTCTTGGGCTATTTTGGCTGGATTAGTGGATTAGAAATTATATAATTTGGCTATTATGAAATACTTTCTTCCTTACATTTTTTTGGGCTCCTAATTCAAGATTAAGAACACTCATTTAATAAATTATTTATTAACATGTAATAAATTATTCAATAATAAAAATAATTATTAATACTTAGATAAAATTACATGACATCATTAGAATTATGCGATAATATTTATAAGGTATAAAATTAATAAATACTTCATTTGATAAAATAAATGTGACGCCTTTTGTGAAAAATTAAATAATAATAATAATAATAATAATAATAATAATAATAATAAAATATTTAAGATGGTCATAATTTTAAATAGAAATACAACAACAACAACAACAACAACAACAACAATAACAATAGTAAGTTATGTCGCCATTTTAAATAAATAAATAAATAAATAACTTATGGGTTATGCTAATATGTATAACGATGATATTAAAATGCCTAATTTCAACAAAATAAATGAGCATTCTTAAAATATCAAAGTAAGTTATGTCGCCATTTTAAATAAATAAATATAAATAACTTATGGGTTATGCTAATATGTATAACGATGATATTAAAATGCCTAATTTCAACAAAATAAATGAGCATTCTTAAAATATCAAAATTATTAGAAATACAAAGAAATAATTTGAAAGAAATGTGGGACAAAATAGGGTGTCAACAACTTGCCCCTCTTTGACCGGAGACGATGCAAGAGTTTTCGGGAAAAGAAGTAGACTAAGTAGCTTATTTTGTCCCGACTAATAGAATTTCGATAGACCTAGTAATGAAGAAAATTTGAGAGAGTTGGCCGAACTTTGGTATTCAAGTTGCCTACACATCTCAAGTTGCATGAGAATGAGGATTGTAGTTCTGAAAGAGTTGTGATAACTGACTAAGGGATCACGATTGATGCGAAACTTATAAAAATATTGCCCCAGTGTTGAAGTATGATGACACTGGATATTATGATCAAGGGAACATATTTAAATTTTGAGAATTTAGAAAATGAATGTGAACAGACTTAAACATCGAATTATCGATATAAGTAGAATCTTTGAGGGTAGAGTTGAGCACAGTTCGAGGTAGATCCTTGACCTTTGTTGGGAAGTCTGATTGTCCTTCCCAACAATTTTTCCCAGTTCACTGCTTAGAAATGCTTCCACATTGTGCTAAGGCTCCTGCGAAACTTAAACTAGATAAAATAGTTAATAAATATTAACTGTAAAGCGATGCAAAATAAATTCAAAAATGAAACCTCTTAGGTGTTAATTTATGAAAATGCATCCTTGTAAGCTGAAATAATTTATAAAATGGTGCTTTTGATAAAACTTATATAAAAAAAAAAGATTTTAGGCCGATGATTCATGAGAATGGTGTCCTTCGACGATGATTAATGAAAATGAGACCTTAAATCAAATAGTTCATGAGGATGAGGTTCTTGAAAACCCAAATGATTTATGAGAACGAGACCTTTTAAATCAAAGGCTTATGAAAAAAATGAGATTTTTCAAGTCAAGATTTATGGTGATGACGTATCTTGAAAGCAATGCATTTTGTAAAGTGCTTGGTGCAGTATATTTGAAGCAATTGTGCAGTATAACTGAAAACAATTGTGCTATGCATTTTAAGCATTTATGCAGCGCATTAAAAGTAGTTGAAAACAATGTGCAATGTATTTCAAAGCATTTGTGCAGAGTATTTGAAAGCATTAATGTATTGTAATTGAAGCTATGTGCAGTACATTTTAAAGCATTCGTGCAGAGTATTTGAAAGTGTTAATGCATGAAAAGTGAAACCATGTTTGGTGCTTTTTAAAGCATTTATGCAGAGCATTTGAAAATATTTATGCAGAGCAATTGAAGCTATGTGCAGTGCAATTTAAAGCACCTGTGTGGAGCATTCAAAAGTATTTACACAGCGCTTGTGCAGTGAATTTGAAAGTATTTACGTAAAGCAATGAAAATTGTCGCATTTGAAATGATTTGTGCATCAATACATTAGTATTATTACTTTATAGATATTGAAATCAGGGTTTTGAGGATCATCGACACCTAAGGCATAATTCTTCCTAAATATAATAAGAAATGCAAACTGTTCGACGTATAGTCTTTGCGGGGCTGTAACATTATTGACTTTTAGCTTCCACTATTTTGAAAAACCTACACTCAAAGAAAATTTGTGAGTTTTTTGGGGGAGGTTGATTCACGTTGACTTTGCAGTTCTGGCTCTTGAAACTTCGTGCTTTCAGCTTTGTTTGAACTTGTGACCTCTGTTATTTTAAATCTTGGCTAATGAATGATAGGAAAAATAATTGTTTGAAGAGAAAAAAAAGTTATTTTTTAAAGAAAGTACGCATATACTTATAATGGTTAAAATACTTCTGCCAAACTTTAAAATTGTGACATGTTTCCGAAATAAGGGGAACGTCCTTTATCGAAAGTCTTTCTCTTGTCCGACGACTGGTGATCACACACTCTTTGATTTCTTTCTTGCAAATATGTCCTTTAAACTTCCCCAGCTTCTGATATAAGAGGTATACTGAATTTTCAACATGATGAGACCGAGCCTTATATAGGCTGCCTACGTATCCCGCCAAGGGAATCAGGCCGAGCGTAGTTCATGAATATATTTCAGAGAAATTTAAAGCTAAGGGGACGAACCCTCCACGAGTTGCCTACGTACCCCGAGGGAATCATGCCAGACGTAATTCACTTACAAACAAAGGGATCTTAGAAAGAAATCTACTCAAAGAGACCAAACCCGATGTGGGTCTCCAACGTATTCCGCCGAGGAAATCAGGTCAGAGTGTAGTGTTCATTACATCAAAAAACATTACATGAAAATACATAAATAAAGAGCTTCTAGACGTAGTATCTTTTCACAGCATCTACATTAATAGGTTTTGGCCACACTTCACCATCTATCTCTGCTAAGATCAATGCTCCTCCAGTCAGTACTCGGTGATCCATGTAAGGCCCTTGCCAGTTAGGTGCAAACTTTCCTTTAGCTTCAATTTGGTGCGGAAATATGCACTTCAACACCAATTGCCCTGGTTTGAACTGCCTCAGCCTTACCTTCTTGTTGAAAGCTTTAGCCATTCTATTCTGATAAAGTTGTCCATGACAAACTACATTTATCCTCTTCTCATCAATGAGCATCAATTGTTCATATAGATTTTTTATCCATTCGGCGTCAGTCAACTCAGCTTCTTAGATAATTATTAGAGATGGTATCTCTACTTCCGCTGGTAACACTGCTTCTGTTCCATAGACCAAAAGATAAGGCGTTGCCCCGGTTGAAGTCCTAATTGTGGTGCGATATCCGAGGAGGGCAAATCGCAAATTCTCGTGCCAATGCTTATAATTTTCAATCATCTTCCACAATATTCTTTTGATGTTTTTATTGGCAGCCTCAACTGCTTCATTCATCTGAGGTCGGTAGGGAGTGGAATTGCGGTGAGTAATCTTGAACTTCCCACATATCTCGTGCATCAGGCCATTATTGAGATTAGCTCCATTATCTGTTATAATTGACTCTAGAATTCCAAATCGGCAAATGATGTTATTGCAAACAAAATCTGCCACCACCTTCTTTGTCACAGACCTGTATGAAGATGCTTCTACCCATTTTGTGAAGTAATCAATAGCCACCAGAATGAATCTATGTCCATTCGACGTAGATGGCTCAATAGGACCAATGACATCCATGCCCCAAGCTGCAAATGTCTAAGGAGAACTTGTCATATTGAGTTCATTTGGTGGCACTCGAATCAAATCACCATGAATCTGACATTGATGACACTTTCGCACAAAGTGAATACAGTCTGTTTCCATGGTCATCCAGAAATATCCAGCCCTTAGAATCTTCTTTGCTAGAACGAAACCATTCATATAAGGCCCACAGGTATCCCCATGTATTTCTTTGATCAACTTACTTGCCTCTTTGGCATCCACGCACCTTAATAATCCGAGATCCGGAGTCCTTCTATAAAGAGTTTCTCTATTCAGGAAAAAAGTGGTTTGCTAATCTCCGAAGTGTTCTCTTTTGAACACTAGTTATGCCTTCTGGATAGTCTCCTGCATTGAGATACCTCTTAATATCATAATACCAAGGTTCTCCATCTGGTTCCTCATCTACATGAAAACAATAGGCTGGTTGATCTTGTACGTTCACCTTGATAGGGTCTATATAATTCTTGTCTGGGTGTTGGATCATAGAGGACAAGGTCGCCAAAGCATCTGCGAACTCGTTTTGAGACCTTGGGACATGTTTGAATTCTATCTGCACAAATCTTTTGCACAATGCAGGTATGGAAGTATCTTCACGTTCTTGGTAGTCTATTCACCTTGTACTTGATGAACTAGTAGATCTGAATCACCTATAACCAATAATTCTTATATGTTCATCTCCACAGCCATTCTAAGTCCAAGAATACAAAACCTCGTATTCTGCCATGTTATTGGTGCATGGGAACCTAAGCTTTGCAGAGATCGGATAATGTTGGCCTGATTTTGAAATTAGTACCGCACCAACCCCAACTCCTTTGAAGTTTGCAACCCCATAAAAAAACATTCTCCACCCTGGATATTCTTCTGAAATATCTTCTACGATAAACAAAATCTCTTCATCTGGGAAATAAGTTTTAAGAGGTTTATATTCTTCATCCACAGGGTTTTCAGCAAGATGATCAGCTAATGCCTGTCCTTTGATGGTCTTCTGGGTAACATAAACAATATCAAACTCACTTAGCAAAATTTGCCATTTTGCTAGCTTCCCAGTAGGCATAGGCTTCTGAAAGATGTACTTGAGCGGATCCATTCTTGAGATGAGATAAGTGGTATACGCACACAAGTAATTCCTTAGCTTTTGCGCTACCCACGTCAAAGCACAACAGGTGCGTTCCAATAGAGTATATCTGGCTTCATAAGGCGTGAACTTCTTACTGAAGTAGTATATGGCCTGCTCCTTTACAGTTCCATCATGTTGTCCTAAAACGCATCCAAATGCATTGTCCGATACAAACAAATACAACAACAAAAGTCTTCTAGGTTCTGGAGGAACCAATATAGGCGGATTAGACAAATACTACTTGATCTTTTCAAAAGCTCACTGACAATCTTCCATCCATTTGGTGGCAGCATCTTTCTTCAGTAACTTAAATATCGGCTCACAAATTATCGTTGATTGTGCAATGAACCGACTGATATAATTGAGGCGAACGAGGAAACTCATTACATCCTTCCGGCTCTTTGGAGGAGGCAATCTTGAATAGCCTTTATCTTTGAAGGGTCCAACTCTATGCCTTTTCTACTCACAATGAAACCCAACAGCTTTCCAGCAGGGACGCCAAATGCACACTTTGCGGGATTTAACTTTAGATTGTATCACCTCAATCGGTCAAAGAACTTCTTTAAATCTTTCAAGTGATCTGAGCTCTTCCGTGACTTGATGATGACATCATCCACATAGACTTCAATCTTCTTATGGATCATGTCATGAAAAATGGTAGTCATGGCTCTCATGTAAGTGGCACCTGCATTCTTGAGCCCAAAAGGCATTACGCGATAACAATCCCCAAGGTATGATGAATGCTGTTTTCTCAGCATCTTCTTCATTCATCAAAATCTGATGATAGCCGGTGAAACAATCGACAAATGACTGCAACTCGTGCTTCACACAATTATCAATAACTATGTGAATGTTTGGAAGAGGAAAATCATCTTTTGGGCTAGCTTTGTTGAGATCTCGATAATTTACGCATACTCTGATTTTTCGATCCTTCTTTGGTACTGGCACGATGTTGGCTAACCAAGTAGGGTACCTAGTGACGCGGATAACATTGGCCTCAAATTTCTTGGAGACTTCTTCCTTGATTCTTAAGCTCAAATCAGGTTTGAACTTCCTTGGCTTTTGTTTTACCAGGTAACAAGAAGGATCAGTTGGCAATCTATGTGACACAACGTCTGTGCTTAGACCCGACATATCATCATAAGACCATGCAAACACGTCCACATATTGTCTCAAAAGATCAATCAGTTCTTTCCTTTGGGATGGAGTCAAATGAGCACTGATTCTTGTTTCCCTCACTAATTCCGAATCTCCCAAGTTTATTATCTCAGTTTCATCCAAATTTGGTTTTTCCTTATTCTCGAAATGCTCAACTTCTCTAGCCAACTCTTCAGGTTGCATATCTTCTTCATATTCCTCAAGGTCTTGCTCATCATTTGAGATTTGTTCGCTTGTTCCTTATATGTCACATTCACAGTATTGGCAGAATTATTAATTTGCTTGCTGAAAGAAGAGAAAAAAAACAAAGGAAAAATAAATTAACTTAATGAAGAAAATTTTAAAATTAAGAACACAAAAGCATAGTTTGGATTTGGCATTTAAGCATTCAAAAAGTGGAGGCAAAACACATCAAGTTTAATAAACACAATTCAGGCCTTAACTTTGAATTGTGTTGTTTCATTCAAACTAATACAATCATCTACCAAGACTCCCGGAGCACCGGGGATGGGGTACAAGTCCAGTTGTTCAAAGCATCTCCAGGCTCAGCATCCCAGATGGTTGGGGTCTCAGTGCAATCCTCCAAAATCACGTCGCATTCGGCTTCTTCTTCAGCAATGAACATGTTTTTAATCCTTCGACGAGACTGTCTTCAGCAGCATCCTCCGATACTTGGGAAATAGACGCCATAGAAGATGACTGATTCAAGAGCGACATAGGTTTTGGCAAGGGAATGTCACCTTTCCTTTTGAGACTAGCCGATGAGATTTCTTCAGGAGTAGGCTCGTATCCAAGACCAAAAGTATCCTTCTGACTGGGCAATTGAATTAGCTCCACTATTCCATTCAAATTCACTCCAAGACCTTGACCTGGCCTAAAACCATTCTTCAACATTCCCAGGCCATCATTATAAGCACACGTGGCAATTTCAACCTTTCGATCTGATTAGAACACATAATTTTCTTAGTATGGAAAATAGATCCGTCCAACTTTTCCATGCTTTCAATAACAGGTATTGAGTTTTCTGAGTAAATTGAACTATTGCCTTCTCCATGAATCACAATTTCATAATGATCCCAGACGAATTTCAAAGTCTGGTGCAGGGTAGAAGGGGCTGCGCCAGCCATGTGAATCCATGGCCTTCCTAATAACAAGTTGTAACTAGCAGCTATGTCCAACACTTGGAATTCCACTATGAACTCCGTGGGTCCAATCTGCAGTGTCAAGTCAGTTTCTCCAATTACTCCCCTTTGGGTCTCGTCAAAACCTCTAACCCTCACATGTCTTTCACGAACTTTCCTAATGTCAATCCCCAAAGCTCGAAGGGTGCTGAAAGGACAAATGTTGACAGCAGAGCCATTATCAATCAGAATTCTAGAAATAAACTTATTCCTGCACCTGACAGTAATGTTTAATGCTTTGTTATGCCCCAAGCCTTCGGGTGGCAACTCATCATCATGAAAAGAGACTTTGTTGGCTTCCAAAACTTGCCCTACTAGGGCTGAGAAATTCTCGCTAGTGGTCTCGGCCAACACAAAAGCTTCACTTAGCACCTTTACCAAAGCGCTCCTATGAGTTGCAGAATTCATCAATAGTGACATTAAGGAAATTTGTGCGGGAGTTTTCTTCAGTTGTTCCACAACATAATATTCCTTATTGGCATTTTCTTCAAGAACTCCTCTACTTCAGCCTCTGTGACAACCCTTTTTTGGTTGTTTTCCTTGGTTGGTGCTCCTTCCGCTACTTCTTTGGGGGCATAACAACGCCCAGATCTTATTATTCCTGCAGCATCTGCTTCTACAGCAAACTGACCCTTTCCTTTGCTTCTTGTATTAGTCTGTGATGCCAAGGAAACTACTTTGGTGTCAAAAGAAGTTGCTTGAGAAACTAGGGTTGTGATCCTAGTCTTGGGAATAAGAACTTCCACTTCAATCGGTGCCTGCATCTGGACTATGATTATGGGAGCAACGAAAGCTGATTTTGCAACCTTTTTCTCATCTTTGACTGGTACAATGGTCCCCTCCAAATTGCATTCTTCATCAATGGTGATCATGTTCACATTATCATTGCCATGATTTAGCAGAGGATTGTTATTTACATTAGGGGGAGTTCCTTTGAGCTGAATGATTCCTTCTTTAATTAGCGCCTCGATCTTGTCCTTGAGAGTAAGGCAATTTCCAATATCATGTCCGGCTGTCCCAGAGTGATATGCACACTTCTTAGTCCCATCATACCATCCAAGGAAAGGGTTAGGGATTCTTTCGGGGATTGGTTGAAGTACTCCTGCATTTCTCAACCTTTCATACAATTGGGCTAGGGGTTCGGCTAAGGGTGCATAGGTTTTGGCTGGCCTTCTTTCAAAGTTTGGGCGGGGTCTGGGTGTATTTGGTGGATGATTTTGTGGGCTGTAGTGGGGTTGAGGTAAATAAACGGGCTGGTATTGCGGTGGATTCTGATAAGAGGGTGCTCGGTGTGGATGATATACTGGTTGGGTGGTGTAAACTGGATAAGGAGAGGGTGAAGGTTGGTAATAAAGCTGAGGAATTTGGGTGTATTGGCTATAGTATGAAGGTTGGGGTAATGGGTTTTGGTATGTTAATATTTGGTTTGGCCTGCGCTCTTGGATGGTCATGACAGCAGACACTCCATCCTTCTTTTTCTTAATTGCTCCCCCAATTGAATCTGATTGAATTGCCTTACTTGTTGCTAGCAAAGCTGCCAAATTTGTGATTCTTCCTGTTTTAATACCTTCTTCAATGAAGTCTCCCATTCTAATAACTTCAGAAAACTTTTGTCCTACCACACTTATCCACCTTTAATAGTACGTTGCATCCTTTTGAGATTGTATAAAAAGAGAGGTCATCTCGCTTTCTAACATCGGATGTTGGACTTTTGCAGCGTCTGCTCTCCACCGCATGGCATATTCTCTGAAAGACTCCGTCGACTTCTTTTCTAACTTCATCAGATAGAACCTGTCTGGAATGGCTTCAGTGTTAAACATGAACCTATCCATGAATTCTTGTGCCATCGCGCCCCAACTATGCTATTTCTGTGGGTCTTGGATCGTATACCAGTCGAGGGTTCCCCTGTCAAGCTCTGTATAAAAAACATCATTATAATGGCCTCATCTTTCCCCACTCCAACTAGTTTATCACAATATGACCTCAAATGAGCTCGAGGGTTTCCCTTTCTATCAAACACATCAAATTTCGGCACCTTATATCCTGTAGGCAACTCAATATCAGGATGAACACACAAATCCTCATACTCGAGTCCTTCACACCCCTGGTGGACTTGGATGCTCTTAAATGATTCCTTCAAGTTACGAATCTGCCTCGCCACATTCTCCTCTGCCTTCGACTTGACTTCTCTCTCTATCTCTTCATATGGATCAAATTCGGGCATGGTGGTAGTGAAAGGTTGAGCTTCCGTTACATATACTTGTAGCACATGCTGTATGTTGGGAATTACAGTGTGTGCCACTGGTATATGTTGGGTCGCTAGATAGTTTTGGTCAATCGAGTTAGTTTGGGCAAGTGGGGTAGTTTGGGTGGGTAGAGTTTGAGGAACATACGAAGCAGTGGGGGGTAATGGATTGGTTTGTCGTGAGTTGGTTTGTTGTGGGTAGGTTTGTTGTGGGTTGGTGGGTGATTTAGCAGCAGTTGGATTGGTTTTGCAAAATGAAGGATTTGTTGGAAAGTGTTGAGGGGTGGGTGAGTCTATAAGTTGAAAAGGAGGTTGAATGGTTGCATTTGTCCCATGTTCAGGAAGTGGTGTGTTCAGGTTGATTGATAGATTGGTGAGGTTTCGGAGTTGGTCAATTTCTCTTTGCATATTGGCAATTTGTTGCATCATGTAGGCAATATGTTCATCATGAGGGATTGCATTTATTCCCTTTGAAGTCTCAGGTTCATCTCTCGGAACGGTGACAAGCCCTAAGCTAGTTTGACCTGATGCGCTCGAATCAGTCATGTTGGAAGATGCTCGTGCTTTTGATCTCGTAAAGTAGGGGTGATCCGCCAGTTCGTAGTCAACGTGAATCAACCTTTGAAAAAATACTCAAAATAAAATAAAACACCTTCAAAAGAAAAGAAAAGAAAATCAGTATAGGGCGGGTTTGTTGCTGGAATAAAATAATATTAACAATTAGGTAAATGATGTTAAAAGCAACACATATCATATAATAATGAATCACATAGTAAGAGAACTTAATAGTTAAAACCTATCCTAATCATGCACGAGACCTCTATTATGCCAGAGGTGAGCCTAAACGCCACATATTTGAGATTATGATAGATTGATCCAAGCCATTAAATTGAGACAACTCAAATTTTGATACAAAAGGTCGAATTTCATTAAAATACCAAAATGAGTTAAATACATAAAAAGATGACATGACATAAAGACAATCCTGAGACTTGGTCTAAATTTTGTCCTTGATCATGTTTGTGGAGGAAGTGAAGATAGTGAACCAACATTACTGGGTCCTGCCCCTGCATTTTCCAAATACCACATTATGTTCGCCATCTGAGCCCACATTTCAGGAGTGACTATCGTGGTTCCGAGACGAAAATGTCTTATCCAAATCTTCGTCCCAATATCCTCAAAACCTTGCTCACCTTCTGGGCTACAGTCAATGTTACTGCAATCTTCTTGAAGCCATGCATGGTATTCTGGAATCCCTCCAGCTAGTCCATTCCCTACATCAATTGTGACAATGTTGCTCCATTCGTTAAGAATGCTCCTAGCTCTAGGGACTTTGAATTCTGGTCCAAAGGGAATCTCAGAAACTCTCATATTTTCTCGAAGAGGGATTATTTGTTCTTGACCAAATTGTCGGAGAACGCGTATTGGAGCATATGGCTGGAGGCCTTTCAACCCAATAAGCTCTATATAGTAAAGTTTTCTATCCCTTATGTAGGTTGTGGTACGTGAGAGTAATGGGTACTTCCATTGAATTTGATCAATAGTGATGGAAACCAAGAACTCATACCAATCATTAATGCCGACTGGAGACAAAAATCATCTTGTTCTTTCATAAAAACTGTCAATTTTGTTTGAAAGACTAAAGCATATGTCCACCATGTTTTGATGTTGGTAAAAATGCTCCATCGCCCACATCTGTAGTAGAAGGTTGCATCCTTCAAAGAAATTTGTTTCGCCCCTCTTACATTTTCCCAAAGCTCGAAGTATTTCTGCTAAAATCATGGGAACTAGGGTGAGCTCCGCACCATCAACTCCTTCAAAGATTTCTCGGGCCACGGAACATATGAAAGTACTAATCTTTCCGTGTTCTCGGGGGAATGCCAAAATTACCAATAAGGCCATAGTGAACGCGATAGGACGTCTGACTTCCCAATGAGCGGAAGTACAAGAAAATTCTTTCTTGAAACAGCTTGTGACCATCTTGACGACCGTACCTCTCATATAAATAATCCAAAGAAACCCAATTGTTCTCGAAGCATCGAAGTTCTTTAGTGTTTTTCAATCCTAAATAGCAGAGAAATTTCTTTTCGGATTGATTGTGTGGGATAATCTGACCTCTTCCTTGGTACTTTAAATTGGTAAAATAATGGATTTCCTCTAACGTTAGTGTGAGTTCAAAGTCCTTGAATTTGAAGACAACTTGATCTGGATCCCAAAATTGAAGTAGAGCCCTAATCACATGCTTGTCAGGGGATATCTTGAATAGTGAAGTGAGGAACCCCAACCTTCTTGCAATTGCTAGTTTCTGCCCGAGACTAAAATCTTCCCACCATATTTTCAACTTGTGTGGAATACCCTCAACCATCTTAATATTGGGCATTTGGGAGATTAAACCCATCCTACAATACAAATACAATAAATAAACACACCAATTTCCAAACTCGATATGTCATAAAATGGCTTGGATCCGTCTATCATTATCACATTGCACATAATATGTTTGGTAGTCATTGGGTTATGAAACCCGTCGACAAATAGGCTGCTATCCTAATTATGTAGTCGATACCAAGGATCGACACACCTAAGGCATATGCATGCATGACTTAAATTGAAGTGGTGGCACAGCTCTATCCTATGTTTTTCTAGGATTTGGTTTACTAGACTCATGATTCCCGAGCGGACTACTCGAGTGAGAAGGCTACGCGATCACACGGAAGATCCGGACACCCCTCACATATGCCAACTCTCCTAACATATGAGAATTTTATTTTTAAAAAGAAATTTGTGGGCGCGCGAAACATACCTCGCGTGTACGTGTGGTAGTGTGAGTTTTCCAGAATGGAAGAAATATGAACGGAATGACAATTTGTATGAAGCAATAACAAATAAACAAGTTATACAAAGTAATAATAAGTAAATAATAAATAATACATAGCAATGACAAATAAATAATTTAAACATAAATAATTTAAACAAGACAACAACAAATGAATAACCCATAAACGAGGTAAAATATCAATAAATTAAGGTAAAACAAGAAAATATTAAAAGCCTTAATTTATTAACCTCATCTGTTATGGTTAAGAGCCTAGATTCCCCAGCAGAGTCGCTAAGCTGTTATAACCCATTTTAACTTGGGTCAAAGCGGAGTACAACATATTGGTGATTCCTCAACTAAGTAACTTAAGGAGTCACCACCTAATTATTTTTAAAGGTGAATTAGGGCACCTAAATATTAACTAAGTAACGCTAAAATTAAACTCCATTTTAATGGTCTACTTAACTCAAAATTCTAGGTAAGATCCGTTAGAATGATTAACCGGCCAAACTTAGGTCAATTATTCTAATCTGAGTACACTAGAGGGGATTATCTATTTATTTCTATCAAGTTAAAAAAAAAGTATGAATTTATTTTAGAAGCACCATGTATCTATTCGTAAGACTTAAGTCATTTAACATTAGGTAAACTAAAATGTAGGCAACTAAATGCAATGTTTTGATAAGCATAAATTAACGCAAATAATAAGGATTAATAAGAATTTATAAAGTAGCATTAGTCGTTTGAACTTTAGAAAGTATGTGTAAGTATGAAGATATCTAAACCTTTTTAAAATAAAACCATAAAGAATAATCTTCCTCAAAATAATTTGAATCAACTGTATTTTTAAAAGAAAAAGTGTGAAGTTGTGCGTCTCTTGTTTTTTAGAAGGAAGGTATACATATATAACCCTACTTGTTTACTCTAAAAAAAAACCTACACTTCTGAACTCTTAAAAATTATATTATTATTTTTTTTAAATCTGTAATTTAACACCAAAATATGCACTTCTAAATAGTTTTTTTTTCTTAAAAAAAAGTTATATTTAACCCTTCAAGATCTACACTTTAGAGACTCAAGGATATGCACATTTAAATTCTAGAGAAAAAGCCAAAAGAAAATCTGTTTTACCTAGCTCTTGAAATTGTATTTTTCTTATTCCAAAATCTGCATTTTTAGAGCTAAAATCTGCACATTTCTACTATGAAAATCTGCACTTTCAGCCCAAAAATTTTGTTTTAACTCTTGTTTAACAAAGCTGAATTTCGGGAGAAGAAAAAATAAAGTTGGCGGCAATATTTAAAAAAAAGATTTTTCTTTCTTTTCACCTTCTTTTGAAATATAAATCTTTCACGATAAAAAAGAAAATTATTAAGTACCAACTGAAACTTAATAAGCAACGTCATTATACTTAAGTACTCCTAATCCAAATAGTTATACTAATTCAATATTTAAAGAAATGGGGAGGTAGGCGACTACGTCTCGCTATTATTCCTAGGTGATCTCTAATAACCTCAAACACGAACAAACCCCACATAAATATAAACACAAGATACTAATATGTAAAATGTTAGTGGAGAAGATAACAACATATACACACACACACACATTAATTCAAAGAGATAAGAGTGTAAGGAGGAGGAGGGAAAGGATGCTGAATAGTTTTGACGCGAACGGGGCTGCTAGACACAAGCGCATGATGCTCATATTAATCGCTTCTCTGATTTGGATAGAGGTAGAGTCATACCATGACTCCGAAGAACTCTCGAGTGTATATGGGAACAAAAATGTATATAAAAAGAAGTTAGTAATAACAGGAGAATATAGAGAAACAATGTTCACTATGATAATTCATAAATAAACGGAGGAGATTTAAATGCATGAATCCACACATGGAATTCTATCCTAGCAACGTATTACCACAAATAATGGTTATTCAGATACGGCAATGGATAAACATTGGTCTAGTTCGTAAGTGGATTAATTCAAACTATGCTTAAGTTATTTGAGACTACAACTCCATTTCATTTTAATAGTACATAATACACATTCTGAGGTCGCAACAGAGAATAAGAAATAGAAACCTTTATTAATTTACACAAAACTTATATTAGGCACCTAGTAGAATAGGAACATATAAGAGCATCATATGGATTTACCAAAAAAATATCCTTTACTTTAACTCAGACTTATTATAATAAATAAAGTAAGCCATCTTACTTGAAAGTAAAGCATCAAGAATAAGAACATTAAGCCTGCTTACTTTAAAATCAATTAAACTTTAATAAATTAAGAACTAAACCTTCTTAGATGAAAGAAAAAAAAACTTGATGCATGGTATTATAAGGGTTTCAAATAATTTTTAAATTTAAAGGCTTTCATGCTCAACTTATTTATTATAATAATTATTAGAATACTCAAATCTTGGAGTAGAATTTAAACCTCTAAAATCTAAAAGTTATTGAATCATGAATCATAACATTTAGGTGTGGAAAGATGGACAGAAAAAGAAAAAAAGAAGAAGAAAACTTTAGATCAAATAGCGTGAACTTGCTTCGGTTAGCATAATAAAGCTAAAAGATCAATAACCAATAAGGCTTAAACGTTCATAAATTTCAACTAATTTTAAAATTACATAGCTAAGTGGTTTTCTCGCTAAATATTCAGAGTCCTATTTTTAAAAAAAAAACTTTCTCATATTGACTTCAAAATAAGAATGAGTGAAACAAGTTCTAGTGAACCTCAAAACAGAGAATTAAGTGAACAACCCAATAAATCATCCATTCATCTACAGAGGTGCAAATTTAAAAAAAAAACAAAAATAATAAAATTAATGAGTCACAAGATTACAACTGAAGGCAAAAAAAATAAAAATAAAAATAATAATAATAATTAAAATGCAGAGAACCAAAGCATGATTTTCTTGGATAAATAAGATGTCTTGCAACCAAAGAGAAACGATAAGAGTCGAATATTACCTGCTTCAAGGCAGTGAACTAGAGAGTTGTCGGCCTCGAATCTACACTCGCTCTTTAGACACAAGCAAAGACGAGCTTTTGACGTTTTCGAAATTTTTGCAGGAAAGCAAGAACTATTCAGTTTCAAAGTGAAGTGCCTCTATCTTCCTCTGTCCAAAATGGACGCCAAAGGCCGATATTTATGGAGATGAAGGTAAGGTTTATGGGGTTCTTTTGGGCGGAGTTATGATTTTTTTTTCAAACCCAAGTCAATGAAAGCTTGAATCAAAATGTTGGGGATCTTAATGGACTTGACAGATCAGGTCAGAAACAGAAGGAAAACAGATAAAATTTTGCAGAAAAAATCACCTAAGAGAAGAAGAAATCAGCGAAAGGAAAAAACCTTGTATTTTTGTAATGGAATTTGAAGATTTTTTGGTTAACACCTAGAGATTGCGTAGTATTTCGCCGTAAATAATTGCTCAAAATGACTATGCAGGTCTCTGCTCCCAAAGGATGGAGGTCAAACCCTCCTCAATGAAGAAGAAACCAACGTGACTTTCTGCCATAGCAGGGCCGAAAGTAGATAGAAACAAAGTAGGAAAAAGAAAAAGTTACAGCTATTTGGAATAAAATAATAAAATAAAAGAAAAACCTAGAATGATTTAGGGTTGTAAGGGCACATCGGGTATTTTGGGTAGATTAAATGGGGGTAAAATAGGTAGTTCATAGTATTAAGGAATCAGGGTTTTAATTGTTGAATTGACTGGCCAATATAAATATGACACATGGCGGGGAGGATGCTGGGCATGTGCAAAGTGTGGGAGGAATGTGTTTGGCGTGTGTTTTGGTCTGTTGGCGCCTTATGTGGTGCTGAGGTGGCGCCTACGTGGACGCCACATGGACAAGAGAGATAGAAGGGGGTCTGGCGGGTTGGGCTTTCTTCTTGAGCTATTTTGGCTGGATTAGTGGATTAGAAATTATATAATTTGGCTATTATGAAATACTTTCTTCCTTACATTTCTTTGGGCTCCTAAATCAATATTAAGAACACTCATTTAATAAATTATTTATTAACATGTAATAAATTATTCAATAATAAAAATAATTATTAATACTTAGATAAAATTACATGACATCATTAGAATTATGCGATAATATTTATAAGGTATAAAATTAATAAATACTTCATTTGATAAAATAAATGTGACGCCTTTTGCGAAAGATTAAAGAATAATAATAATAATAATAATAATAATAATAATAATAATAATAATAATAATAATAATAATAATAATAATAATAATGATAAAAATAGAAATACGATAATAACAATAATAACAACAACAATTCAACAACAACAATAACAACAACAACAACAACAACAACAACAATACGCCATTTTAAATAAACAAACAAATAAATAACTTATGGGTTATGCTAATATGTATAACGATGATATTAAAACGCCTAATTTCAACAAAATAAATGAGCATTCTTAAAATATCAAAATTATTAGAAATACAAAGAAATAATTTGAAAGAAATGTGGGACAAAATAGGGTGTCAACAGTATGCGTCAGTACTTTGAATGTACTAAGTAAGTAGGAGAAATCATAACACGAAGATTAAAATAATGGAGCTGTAAAGACATGCAATGACTAATTGAAATGCTGAAACTGAATAAACTGAACGATACTGAGATGGTCAAAATGACCCTGTCTGATTGTTAAGGACATGCCCTATATCTAATATACTGATCTGAAATACTGTACTGAATTGATTTGAACTTTTCTGAATTGAGCTAATTTGAGACTGAAGTGAGTTGACTAGTGGAAGAGTCTATAACCGACATATAACTACGTGAGCTAGATGTGGAGTCCGATGTATACACCCTATTGGTAGGACCTAATATACCTTGACAGGATATAAATGCATAAACTGGGTGATCACAAGTCTGGGGCCATGAGGCCAATAAAAATAACCTACAGTGGCAACGTAGTTCTGGGAATCTAGGTGCACTGGAATCCCGGTCCGCTCGGTGCTAAGTCCTACTCCCACTATATAGTCCTAGACTGACTACTAAGACGATAACTCGAAACTGAGGCCTAAGACTAAGTTAGGAATACCTATCTAGAAGTAACCTGAGAGTCTTATCAGACCGAATTCTGTAACTAGTGTTCTAAGACTGGTCAGAGCTGCTTATCTGGAAGCGTCGTAACAGTCTAAAGAACAAATTGTAATCTAAAACTGGGGTCCTAAGGCTGGTCAGAGCTGATTATCTAGAAGTGTCATGACCGCCTAAAGAACCACTAAAAATCTGATACTGAGTCTAATACTGATAACTGGGAGGCACCACTAACACCTCAAGAATTTCTGTAGTCAAACTGATCAGTTGACATTTTTGAAAAACATTACGTCTAATAATCTGACTGAGACTGGACACCTTACTAAAATTTCCAGATACACTAATAATATGGGGATTTCAAAACTGTTAGAATCAAGATGCAGGGAAACTAGTCCAACATGCACAATTCCAAATTCTACTAAACTGACAACTAGGGCTAAATCATTCCACAAGATACAATTCTCATAATTGTCTAAAAATAGGGAATAATAAGCAGTTAAGAATCATGATAAATACACCACTTGAATTCTTAACGAAATTAGTCTGACAATTTTTCTATGTTTCGAATCCACAAGGCTGAACTGATGGAGAAAAGTAGAGAAGAATTTGGGGGCACAAGGGAATAACTGGCTTACAAATCCCACATACCTGGCTTAGAAATCCCTGAAGAATAAAGCTTGAATCTCTACACTTATGAGGAACCCTAGTTCTTGCTTGAGAGGAAAAGTCTGAGGTCTACAATTGCTATTCTGAAAGTTTACATGGGGAATGAGGGGGAAAACCGTTCAATCCATCTAATATCTCTAAAATAATACTTAAAGGGACTTAGTTTTGGGACTAAATAGGTGAGAAATTACAACAATATCCCTGGACTAAAAATCTGAAAACTGACTGATAGGGACCCGATAGGTCATTCAACGAGCCGTTGGTTGTGACCACGACTTGTTGGGACCTCTCGTTGGTCCTATTTCCTGAGAGGTTGAAAACACTAGATTTGGAAACGAGGGTCACCACGACTCATTGGGTAAACCAATGAGTCGTTGGTTCCTCCCGTGGTCACTGAACGAGGAAATCTGGAGAGCTTGACAATGGGTGACACAACGACTCGTTGGCTGAACCAATGGGTCGTTGTGTCCAGTCGTCACCTTTACTGGACAAATTCTATAAATTCTCAAAGTTGAAACGATGGGTGGTAACCACGACTCATTGTGGGACACAACCAGTCATTGTTCCCACTCATCACCACTGGAAGGGATTTCTAGGGTTCACACCCAACGACTCCCACAATGGGTCATTGTTTTTGACAATGACTCATGGGTTGAGTCTGGGGTCCTGGAGAAGGGATTCTGAGCTAGGAAACCAACGAGTGACAGGATGACTCATTGTTTCTAACAATGGATCATTCCTTGTCTCGTGGGTTCTCAACTGATCAAGCAGGGCTGACCGCGGTTGATACTACGAGTCGTCGGAGCAAACCACACTCGTTCTGAGGCATTTCTCCTGGTTTTCTTCTGGATTTTTCTTATAAGGTCTGAGTCTAGTCTAGGAAAGTTTCGGGGTATTACAATATCTCCCCTTGAAATCATTCGTCCTTAAATAAAGACTGAAAATGCTGGAAAACTAGGAAAAGAGCTGTATTTCTAGACTGAGACTATGAGCTGGTTTCTGAAGGAGTGACTGATGCCGAGCTGACGTAACCATACTAACAGAGCTGATGCAGCTAGAATGCACATAGAAACTCTGAATAGAGCTGATGAGTACAGAACAAAACAGAGTATTGAGGAGGGATTTAGTACCTGATGTTGGAACTGAACTGGAAGGAAATAAGTGAGGGTATCTGGCCATCATGTCTACTTCTGCTTCCCTGTGGCTCCCTCAACTAGCTGATTCCTCCACAAAACTTTCATCGAAGCGACTTCCTTGTTTCTCAACTTATGAACCTGACGGTCAACGATCTGAACAGGGACCTCTTCGTAAGAGAGACTATCTTTTACTTCCACGTTTTCTAGTGGCACAACTGAAGTTGGATCATCTATACACTTCTTCAATAGTGACACATGGAAGACTGGGTGCACCGATGCTAACTCTAGAGGTAGTTCTAACTCATATGGCACGCTGTCAATTCACTTCAAAATTTTGTAGGGTCCGATATATCTCAGACTAAGTTTTCCTTTCTTCCCAAATCTCATCACCCCTTTTGTGGGTGAAATTTTTAGATAAACCCAGTCATCCACTACAAACTCTAATTCTCTTCTCCTCACATCAGTATAAGATTTCTGATGGCTTTGCGCTGTTTCTAACCTCTCCCTGATAAGTTGTACCTTCTGCATTGCCTTGTGAACCGAGTTTGGCCCTATTAGGTTAGCTTCACCAACCTCAAACTACCCTATAGGAGATCTATACCTCCTACTATATAATGCCTCAAACGGGGTCATCTGGATACTGGAGTGGTAGCTGTTGTTGTACGCAAACTCGAGGAGAGATAGGTGATTATCCCAACTGCCCTTGAAATCGATCACACACGCTCTCAGCATATCTTCTAAAGTCTTTATAGTCCGCTTAGCTTGTCCATCTGTCTGCGGGTGAAAAGCCATGCTGAGCTTGACCTGGGTACCGAGTCCCTTCTGAAAAGACTTCCAGAAATGCGAGGTGAATTGGGTACCTCTATCTGAAATAATGGACAACAACACCCCATGTAGTCTGACCAACTCCCCGAAATAAAGCCTAGCATTATCCTCAGCTCAGTCTATAGTTTTAACGGGGAGGAAGTGTGCTGACTTAGTCATCCGGTCTACTATCACCCAGATTGAGTCATGCTGCCGATGATTCCGAGGTAGACCTGTATTAAAGTCCATATTCACTTCTTTCCACTTCCATGTGGGTATACTGATATCCTGAGTCATACCTCCTGGTCTCTGATGTTCCACTTTGACCTACTGCAGTTAGGGCACTTAGCTACAAATTTTGCAATGTCTCTTTTAACGCAATTTAACAATTTTATCACAGTCTATGCTACAATGCTTAAGGAAGCAGGGTGCAAAAACTAGGGATCTAATAAAAGGTATCAACATAAATATATGACTAACAAAAAGGCTATACTCAAAGGGCTAACTAGTGGTAATAATATTTGAACACGTAAAATTTCGCAAGATAAATCAAACAAATCTTATTATCATCTTCTAAACAATGAAACACTTATTGTTTTTCTTTAATAACATATAGGAAAAGTTATATACTATGATGAAAAATAGGAAATATATGCAAGAAATCCTCATATCACATAGGACAAGTCTCAATCAAAACAGATCAATATGCTATAAGACAGATAGGGTCAAAACAAACTACAAAAATAAAAAAATCTATATAGAGTCACTACATTGAGCCTAAGTGTCAAAAAATAAGCTTTTTTTTTAATTACCAAGCACTCATGGAAAAGCATTAATCAAGCTCAGGCCTAAATTGCTAGTATCAAACAAGTCAAAAATGGCCTTTTCTTTTCTCTCACTATTATTCCTAAAAAAAAAAGTCTAATGACTCAATTCCCTCAAGATGGTCGTTGATCATCCATCCATTGTAGGAAAAATTCTCTATCTATGACTATAAAAAAGGTAAAACAATTTACTCCTAAAAAGATACAAATTATCCAGTTCAAGCTACATTCCTCGAAAAAGAATTGATGCACAAGAAAAATCGAGAGAGATTATTAACTAAAATAATAAAGTAGAACATAAAATCATCCAAGTAATTTTTCCACCCTACACTTAAAATTGTGCATTATCCTCAGTTGTAATACCTCAAAAGTCCCTAAGACCAGATCCTAGACATGAAGAAGAAAACCAACAGGATTGAATTTTTTTCCATAGAACGAGTCCTATGATGACTCGTTATGAGAGACCATAAGTTGTGGTTAGACTCATGGTGAGCAATGTTGTATTCTTTCCAAGTACCAGTGATCACAACTCATGTAATGAGTCGTGGTATGAAGTGACAAATCATTTTGTCTCTCATCTTGATCAAACAGTCCAAGTCCAGAAACTTTCCAATTTCCCCCTGAACCCACGAGTCAAATGATAAGTCATTGGATGAAGTAATAACTCGTCTTGATGATCCATGGATGAGTTTTTGTGTAGGTTCAAAAGTCAGTCCAGTGACCACAGAAGGATGTAACAACTCGTGATGACAAGTGACTACCTGTACCATCTATCCATTGTGAGAAGATTAGAAAGTGAGAAATCTGGTTCAATGGTAACGGATGGTCACCATGAGTCATGGTGAGGACCAACAACTCTTGATATGACCTGTGATGACTATTTTACAGTTTTTAAGTACGAGTTTCCAGGGATATTTTCATAACTTCCTATGCTTTTAACTCCTAAACCAGGCCATTTTGGGTTTCCTAAAGAGAGGATATTAAAGGATTTTACTACCTAAACTTTCATTCCCTTCAGCAAATATCGTAGATTCAAATCAAAACTCTCAAGGCTCTCAAGGAAGCTAGGATTCATCTTCTCCAACTCTCTTGGTTCTCAAGCTTAAGTCAAGAAATCATCAAATCCAGGTATGTGAAATCATCAATAAGGGATTCCTTTCACCCTTATGCCCAAACCCAAGATTAGACTTATGATTTCAGTTCTTCCATGTCTCAAATTTCGTGCTCCATGATTTTCTAAGGTTAGAACCCTTTATGCAAAATCTCTAGATTCTTTTATGAATTGCTTCTCTCATGATTCTACATGTATTTTATGATTATGATTGGGTTGAATTCATTGAAAAACTTGTATGATTTTCTGTATTCAATTTAGCATGTTTTACTCAATTATGTATGAATCTCATGAATTTTAAGGTCAAGAATCATGACTGTAAATTCAGCATAGTTTTCATGGCTAGTTCATGTATTTCAAGAAAATTAGCAACTTACATGATTTTTAAACTAGCCCATGTAAAACCTATCATGTTTTCAAGTATAATTATGAAAACCTATATATGTTTTGAGAGTAGTATTTAACATCGAGTAGGCCAAGGTTTCAGCACACCTAGGTCCTAGAACTACGTGGCACCGTAGATATGAAGGGTTCCTCGCCAGAGAGTGTCTCCCTTGTCCTAATAGTCTCATGAGTGAATTCACACCTTCATGGTTCTTTCCGTTGGTAAGGTATGAATATCCTCCCGACTAGGGTTACAGGTTGGGCTCCATGATGCTCGTTTGGAGTATATCAGTTATGAGTATCTCCTGCTCCACATTCATGTTTTATGATGTATAGACTTATAGTATTTTTGTCCCTTGATCAGCATATGAATGTACTTATGATTTCAAATATTTCTCTATGCTTATGTTTCAAAACGTTGGGTCATTAAACTTCGGTTTATGATGAAAATCTCATGTTTTATGACTATACTACGATTATGATCTTTAGCATCATGTCTTTATTCCTATGTTTTACCTATCCTCCATACTTAGTACATTCAAAGTACTGACCGCATATTTTTGTGCTATATCATCTCATGATATAGGTTTGGATGTTCAGTCTCAGCCCCACTACTAGATACGTTGCTGTTATCGATCAGCTTGATTAGTGAGTCCTTATCATCTAAGGACAATAGTTTGGTTTATGCTTTCTTTTAGTCATTTCAATTCCAGATTTTGTAGAGCTACTTGTGCGTCTGTCCCTTTAGCTTGTCATATGTTTTAGGGGCTTTTAGATTATCATGTTTAGATGTTCAGCTGATTGATTCATGTTGTCTCAGTTCTACATTTGATGATATCTCAGACTTATTTCACTTATGTTATTAATGTGCTGTGGTTTTACAATACTTTCAATGTTTAAAACTGGAAAAATAGCTTGGACTTAGTTATGTTTATACGGATATGAGGTGTTTTTACTTTGGTTTCAGGGAAAATAGGTGTTGGAGCAAAAATGTGTAAAAGATGCAGAAAATCAGCCAAGTACTAATCTCAGTATGAGTCGTACCTAGTTTGTACAAGCTGTACTGAGACTCGTGGAAAAGCTCAGAAGGCTGGAACATTGTAAAGACACAGTACGAGCTGTACCAAGATGCTATGAGCCGTAACTGGAGTCGTAGAACACTTAAGAGAAAATTTGCACAATTGAAGTCTCCTGTACGGGTGGCACCAATGGATTGTAGCATCTACCTACGACCCATACCAGGAGCCGTCAGGAGCTTTGGTGATTCTTAAAGACTTGGCAAAACTCAAGATGAAACAAGCAAATATGAGTCATACGAGCAAGGTACGAGGCATACCACAACACTCGTAGAAAACTTTAGAAGATGTCAAAGTTCTAAGAGCCAAGCCACAGATGGATTGTACGACTCGTAAGATCATGGTACGAGTCGTACGAGCTATCAACACTTAGCCAATTCTACAGCATCCAAGGAATGTACGAGAGCAAGGCACTACCCATACAATCCTGTTATGGGTCGTATGACGGGTCGGCGCCAAATTTGGATATTTTTCTATTAGCTTATGAAAAAGTTTCTATTATCTGTATAAATGCCTTTTATGTTTCTTTTAGTAGAAGGACGTCAGAATACATTGAAAGAAGGTTCATAATTAATTGTTTTGAATTATTAACAAGTTTGTAAACAAAATTGGAGAGAAATTCTTGAGATCAAAACTTAGTTTTCTCAATTGTTCTTGATTTTGTTCGTCAATATTCAAAACAAGTTTTCATCCAATTATTGTTGTAAGTATTCAATTATGTGTTTGTCTATGAATACTAATCATAACCTTACAATCGTGAGAGGCTAAAACCTCCACAAGTAGGGTTATGAGAACCATGATGGATTAACGAACTAGGGTTACACAAAGTGATTCAAAACTAATGCAAAACGCTTGTATTGTATTCTCTTCATCATTAAATGTTTCTTAACGATGCGCAATGTTAGGACTTGCCTAAATTCTATACTTGCTTGAACCTAAAGAAGTAGAGATTAGGTAAAGGAAATTACAACAAAGCCTTGATTTTTATGATCAGTGTATGACTTGAGCTGCGGTTGCAGGATAGATAATTTGGAACAAATTGTTAATGGTTGAATTGAAATCGTTCATGAGACCTGACCCAATGATTGGGTGTAGTCATGCAATAGGGATGAAACCAGTCATTTGGATAAACCCTAGTCATTAGTTCTACAAGTAAGCATTGGGATTAATCACGGGTGCATACCCAAAGTAGTTATGAGCCCATGTGGAACACTTACCCTAGTTATTTTCAAATTTTAATAACAACCACAATTGTAACCTTGTTTTTCTATTATTTTTCTTTAAACCCCCCAATTTGGAGATAACTCACCAACAAATTTAAGTACCAGCATTAGTCTAGTTCTTACCTTATTCCCTGTGGGTTCGACCCTAACCTCTTTGTTGGGTTCTTTATTGACAATGTTTGTCTCATGCTTTGTCAGGAAGTGTGAATTTGAGCGTTATCAAAAAGTGGCACCGTTGCCGAGGAATACGACTAAGATTAGATTAGTTGCTTGTATTTAACTTTTGGTTCTTATTTCCTTAATTACATTTTTCTTTTTGTTTTTGGACACCCACAGGATTTCGCTTGGTGAATGCCAAGTACTCGATGGAGTGGAAACCCCCTGATTCCTTTGGATCTCGAAATTAAGAGAACACTGCAAAGGATGGAGAACCAAGAGCAGAGAGATAACCGTCTTGCTGAAGAAGCTAGGCTAGCTGAGCTAGCTAGACAAACTGCATTTCAGGACACCGATGATGCTCGAGATGAGGTTGTCAATGCTGGTTTCCATGAAAGAGTCAACGAAGGCCAAAGATATGCCCCTCAATTCTTTGATGAGGATGACCCAAACATCGATGAAGTCAGGTCAACCGAAGCTACTGTACCACCACCTTTGCCTGTTGGGGCAAAGTTTGAATCACTAGCACCATGATTCAACTGTTGAACATGAAGGGGGTGTTTAGTGGTCACGTAGCTGATGATGCCAACTTGCACTTAATGAACTTCATTGGAATATGCAAGGCATACGGGTTTCCCAGATTCAGCCAGGACGCAATAAGGCTGAGACTCTTCCTATTCTCTCTGTCTGGGTAAGCCATTACCAACTGGAGGGAGCTCAAACAAACTTTTCTAGAGAGATTCTTTCCACCCTCCAGGATCTGTAGCTTAAGGATGAAATATATATTTTCCGACAACTAAAGACAGAGGCACTTGATGAAACCTGGTTGAGATTCAAGAAGAAGTTGACCAAGTGCCCAAACCACAAAATTCTTGATGACAGTTTCTTGGAAATTTTTTTGCAGGTCATCGAACAATAATACTAAAGCTGTAGCAGACACAGTGGAAGGAGGAGCACTGATGAGTCACACCAGGAGCAACCTGTCACTATTTTAGATAGAGCGACAAAAACGAACAGGGCATGGCACATCCAGGAAGTGGAAGCAGCTACTGGTACATATGCTGTTGGTTTGACTGCAAAGCAACGAGGGAAGGAGCAAGAATGTGACTAGGAATTGGCCCATATGCGTACATCATTGGACCTTGTCACGAAGCATATCATGGGTACTGGAGCCAGAAAAGTTAATGCAGTGGGGACATAGGGACAGGAACCAGGGGTAAAGCATTCAGATTTTGAGGAGGAGGCAAGCTTCTTGGACAACTAAGTGGCAGATTTCCGAGTCAACATCCAAGGGTCTGGACAAGACATTTGGCGCCAAGGTTCTAGAAATCAAGGTGGGAACCAATACCGAGACAACTACAACCCGAATGGCTACAGAGATAGAAGACAAGGTCATGAGCATGAGGGAGAATGGAGAAGGAATGATGGTTACCGCAACGATCGAGCAAAATTATATGTGCCCCCCAATGCATGTGAGTGGGAGGATGGACAGTCAAAATTGGAGAGCGATGCTCAAGAAGGTGACATCCACAGATGATCAATTGAAAGACATCCGAGGAGATATATCTAGCATGGGTTAGAGAGTTGAGTCACATGCTACGACCATTAAGTAGATTGAATAGCAGTTGGGTCAACTGTAAGCATCCATGAACCCTAGGAAAAAGGGTACACTACCTAGAAACATGATCTTGGGAATAATTATGTGTCCAAGTGCTATTTTATACCTTAGTTTAGCCGTGTTTGTCAATTTATATGATTACGTTCTCATGTATTTATGCTTAATTTCACCCCAGAACTAACCAACATGATTAGTCTTTGTTTTGTAGGTGTAAAATGCATAGGAGGGACTAAATAATGATTGTTGAAGTGAAGGAATGGATTTCAGAACAAAGTTGCAAAAGAAGGCAAGTGAACATGCCAAGGCAAGGCTGGCCGCACTAGGCAGCATGCCACGCTGTGCGTGCATCGCCCAGCGCCCTGCCACGCCCATGCCTTATGCGTGGAGGCTTGCCATTTAGTGGCCCAGTGCAATAGTACCGTGCCATGGCATGCACAAGGCGCGATGGCCTCCGTGCCACGTCGGGCGACGGAGCACAAGAGCTGTCGAGAAGTCCAAATTAGTAAGCCTACGCGTTGTCTCCATGTCACGGAGGCAAATTAGGGCGTTAGGGTCCGTGACACGGATCTAGTTCATGGCCGACCAAAAATTGTAGATTGACACTAAGTATAAATAGAATACTTATCTCCTAAAATAATTTTATCATGAAATATTTTGAGAACAACGGAAAGGAGCGAAGGGAGAAGTGAAGAACTCTACCTAGGGTTCATTATTTTTCATTCTCTTTTAACTACTCTTGTAAGTATATTACTCTAATTATGTTTTTGAGTATTTGTACGAACATGAGTGGCTAAAACCCTTCCCCTAGGGTTGAGGCCACATGATATGATTGTAAATGCATGAATTCTTCGTTGGTTTGAGCATTTAGTTGTTGTTTTATCTTGCATTCTTATCATTGTTGTTTTTATGCTTGATCGCCATGAAAATGAACTTATTAAACTTAGATAAAAGCTCGAATGAGTAACCCTAGGATAGAATGCAAGAATGTAGAGAGCAAGTTCTTATCTTTACGATGGGATTAGCGGTTAGGATAGAAATTATACCTAATTTGCCTTGCTTGGTTACTAAAATGGGATGAGTTAAACACCGACTTAGAATTGTCACATCACCACTCATAGAAGTAGTTGTGAAGCTAAGTCAGGTTAAATAATTAGAGGTACGAAAGTCCATAATCAAGGGCACAAACTCCATAAACCACATCCACATAGTTAAATTGCTCATGAATTAGGACGTCATATCCCCGCTCAACGATGTAGGTGTGAGACTAGTTTGTCGTGGCTAGAGGCTCGAAAGACCATGAACATCACATTTTAACTATTTAAGACAACAATTGAATTTTTCATACTCAAACTATTGTGAATTGTATCATTGCATGATTATTAGGCCTTAACTCTAGTTGCTTCTTGTATTGTTTCTTGTTTATTTTGTGATCACCCATAGAATTAATTAGAATTTTCCAAAATTTCTACAATCAACACTAATGAAGGTTAATTTAACACTTGAACTTGATAATTTGCTGAATTAGTCCAGTCCCTGTAGGTTCGACATCCGGCTCTGAAAAAGGGCTACTGTATTACTTGTACGACCGCATATGCTTACGCATGCGTTAGGTCATAAACTAGTTTTTGGCGCCATTGATGGGGACTGGCGAAGTTTAATGAATTTTTCTATTTTTGTGTGATTTTTAATTTCCATAAGTGTTGAAAACTTGGTATTAGTATGCTATATTGCAGATAACAGGTTGTCCTCATAGAACTGCCAAGGAATAGAGAGCTAGTGGAACCTTTGTTGGAACCTGAATACCAACTACATTTGCTTAGGCGGGAAGCTCTAGAGTGGAAGTTGAAAAGGTTACAAGAGAAGTTACAACAACCTCCACCAGTTGAACAAGCAGAGTTGTTACTTAATCAGATGGCAGCTCGACCAGTTCGCGAAGTGGCAATCCTACTAGCGATGAATGTGACCTCCAGTATCTGCAAACCGGAGCCCGGAGAGAATTTTGAGCTTAAGCAGAACATGGTGCAGCTACATTCTAGTGGCCAGTTCACTGGAATGAGTCATGAGGACCCACAACAACACTTATAGAATTTCCTAGAGATCAGTGACACTTTTGTCCGCACTGGAGTGTCAACTGACTATGTCTGACTCACACTCTTCCCATTTTCATTGTTGGAAGAGGAAAAGAGGTGGTTGAAGGCTGAGCCACTAAATTCCATTGCTTCTTGGAATGACCTAGAAAGGAAGCCTCATCAGATTCTTCCCTTTAGGAAAGACTGCCAAGCTCAGAAGTAAGATATTATGCTTTAAGCAGAGGCCGGAGGAGAACCGATATTTGGCTTAGGAAAGATTCAAGTCATTGTTAAGAGACTGCCCCCATCACCAGTGGTCCAATGAGGTGTTAGCTAACACCTTTGTAGAGAGTCTAGACCGACATACGAAGATCCTATTAGACTTTGCATCGGGTGAGCAAGTATTGGAGAAGACTTATGATGAGTTGTACACTCTGTTGAACATGATTGCTCAAGGAAATCCAGAGTGGCACAATGATTCATCAAGAGGGGCAGGTAAGAGAGCAGCAGGGTTGATAGAAGTAGCGTGAATGCCTTAGAAGCACAGCTAGCATCATTTCAGCATCAGATGATGACTCAGTTCAACAAACTGAGTATGAACCAATTGCAGGGACAAGTGAATGCAATTCAGCAGGCTCTCAGTTCGTGTGAAATTTGTGGTAACAATGGGCACAATGTAGAATCTTACAGGGCAAACCCCGAATCTGTCAATTTTGTGGGGAATGTTCAGAGAAACAATCAGAATTATGGGAACACCTACAACAAGAATTGGCATAGTCACCCAAATTTTTCTTGAAGTGGCAATCAGAGTCAGAGCTACCAGGAACCTCAACAGTAGCAGTATCAGCAGCAGAACAGGCAGAACGATAGCCAGTCGAGCATTAGCAACATTGAGGAGATGTTGCAAAAGATTATGGCTACTTAGACCCAATTGGCAGAGAATCAGGCACGGATGACTTCAGATTTGAAAAATCAGTAGTTGGTCACTCGCAATCTAGAGAAGCAGATGGATCAATTAGAAGCTGCTCAACATACCAGACCTCAGGGAGGGTTGCCTAGTGACACAAATACAAACCCCCGACAGGTCAATGCCATCGGTCTGAGGAGTGGCAAGCAATTGGCTGATGAACCACCAAAAGAAAAGAGAAATGAGGTGCAGCCAGAGCTGGTCAGACAGGGTCCATCTACCAACAAGGGAGATAATCAGAGTGCTGTGCAACACAATGCACAATCATCACTGCAGCCAGCACAGAGACCACCACCACCATTCCCGCAAAGAGTCAAGAAGAGAAAGGAGGAGGAATGTTTTAAAAAGTTCTTTGATATTTTCAAAGAAATTCACATCAATTTGCCCTTACTTGATGTTTTGTAGGGAATGCCAAAGTACGCTAAGTACTTGAAAGATGTGGTGGCCAACCAAGTTAGATTGGTGGATGTCCAAACGGTGGCACTGACAGAGGAGTGCAGCTACAGGGTAATGAGCAAGATGACGAAAAAGCTCAAAGACCAGGGAGTTTTACCCTCCCCATACAAATTTTGGTAAATTTGAAGTGATAAGAGCTCTTTGTGAGTTAGGGGCAGCAGTAAATCTAATGCCCCTATCTTTGTTTAACACCTTGGAGTTGGGTCAGCCGAGGCCAACACGAGTAATGCTACAGCTGGCAGTCAAGTCCACCGTGGCACCAAAGGGAATAATTGAGGACCTTCTCATCAAAGTGGGTAAGTTCATTATACCTGCTGATTTCATCATACTTGACTTTAAAGTTGACGACAAGGTACCCCTGATCTTGGGATGGCCATTCTTGGAAACTGGAGGAGCCATCATAAATGTGAGAGTAGGTACCTTTAAAATGAGGGTCGATGATGAAGAAGAGCTCTTCAGAGTTTACCAAGAGATCAACACACCCACACACTACAGAGATGTTTACAAGATCAATGTGTTGTCAGAGGCTAATGTGGGGTGGTAGATTGCATGGGTCCACTACCATAGGAGATGATCACATTTCAGGCCGAGTATGATGGAGGGCTTAAGTTAAAGAAGAAGTTGGAAGAAGAGAGGAACAGAGTGGAGGCCGTTCCCTCGAAAAATAAAAAGAGAAGAAGATGGTTCTCGAAAGGGAACACTGGTTTGAGGATGTCCTGAGAAGGATAGTCCACGTCGTACCGTGACGTAAAATCAAGCGCTGCTTGGGAGGAAACCCAAGGGTACCACAGGTACAATTTTATTTTCCTTATATTTTGATTTTGTGTATTTTCACTTTTTGTTGTTGTTGTGGTGATTTAAGCACAGATTGAAGGGATGTCTAAGTACCCTTATAAGAGGAAGCTAAGGATCATGGAATAAGATGAGTGTGGGGTCGATAACCCACCTGTGCAAAAATGAAGGAAAACATGCTGTTAGCTAGGCCTAGAGGCCTCAGGGAGTATTTCTCACCCTTGTAGTATTTTTATTTGATGCTTTGGGGACATAACATGATTCAAGTGTGGGGTGAGGGAAATTTCAAAATTCTTTGCTTAATGATTTTGGGTGAAGTTAGTGCTTGACATGGTATTGGTTGATGAAAAAGTTTGAATTGAGCATAGTTCACCCACCTTTTGGTTTTTCTTTTTGGTTCTTTTCCGAAGGGGGGCACTTTGAACCGATGAATAAAATTTTTCTTTGTCTGGACATAGCTGTTTTTAGTCATAGTTAGGGACTTTTCCTGATGATGGATGGATGACGACCGTCTTGAGGAAAAATTAGTCAATAGGTTTTTGTCTTTGAACCCTTAGTTGATTGATGGCTTGATGTTCTTGTTATGTGCTATACATGATTGTGAGATGCAAGTGTTGTAAATTTTAAAGGATGCTTAACAGTTGTATAACTCTGTTTGAGACACCTAGGCTCTTGAATATGACTCTATGTGCTTAAAGCTTAAGTCTGAATTCTTGTGCTTAGCTGAATTAAGAATCTACTGAATTTGTCTTGAATTGAGCATGTACTGTGAGTGTAAGGCTTTTTGAATATTCCACGCTATTATATAGTGTCTAGAACTTGCCTGGTGTGTATACAAAACAAAATGAGGGATGTGGATTGTAGGAGGTGATTTAGGCATTTCTTTGAATGAGCCTAATTTTTATCCCTCGCTTTACCTACCTTGAATGTATGATCCTAGTTAGCCCCATTGAGCCTTTAGCCTATTCTTTGCTAACCCCAAAGTGAGCTTAATCCTTTCTATTCATTAGCCTTGAATTTGATCAAAAACTCCTAAGCACTTAAGTGAAAATGCAAAAAAAGTTAAAGAGTGAGAAGTTGGAATGAGAAGGAAAATAGTAGTTGTGGGAGTTGAAGAGAAGATAGAGGTGCACTTGTTTAAAAATAAATTGAATAAGATTTAGTAAGGAGTAAAAGAAGAAAAGAGTGAAAAAAAAATGCTTAAGTACTCCTTACTAATAGCTTAAGTGTGCCTAATGAAATGGGGAAATAAAAAGGAAAAATGGAGTTGAAAAGAATAGAGGTGAAGTGAAAGGATAGATATTCATAGTGAAAATGTGATGTATTAAAAGTTCTTAGGAAAGCTAGTCACTATTATTGACCAGAATAGCACCTACCAGTCTCTTAGCTTACATTACAACCCATTAAGTCCTATTTGATCATACGTTCAAACATTCCTAAGTTAGTGTAGTAAAATACTAAAGGCTAGCTTATGGATCAATACATGTTGTATGTGAACTCTTTTTGAGAGTGAGAGTATTTCTTATTCGTATACCCATGCATGTTATAATTTGAAAACATATGAGCGAAAATGGGTAACTCTCTTGTGTGAGGGTACATGTTTGATGAAGGATAAAATTTATGTTAGATTTCTTGATTGGTTAATTTGCAAGAGTTTGTTGAGGTGGAGAGTCGATTCTTGAGGATAAGAAGTCTTAACATAGTTATATGTGATTTTAGTGGTTATATCTTGCACGCTCTATTTTTAACTTGCCATCTAAAACAATCGGTGTAGCCTTAGCTTGAATTGTCTTGTCTTAATTAGCTGTGTGAGTTCTTCATGTACATGACATGTAATAGAGTTGTTCGAGGATGAACAAGGATATAAGTGTGGGGTAGTGATCTTGGGCATAATTACGTGCCCAAGTGCTATTTTATACCTTAGTTTAGCCGTGTTTGTCAATTTGTATGATTACATTCTCATGTATTTATGCTTAATTTCACCCTGGAACTAACCAACATAATTATTCTTTGTTTTGTAGGTGTAAAATGCATAGGGGGGACTAAATAATGATGGTTGAAGTGAAAGAATGAAGTTCAGAACAAAGTTGCAAAAGAAGGCAAGTGGACATACCAAGGCAAGGCTGGCCACGCCAGGCAGCGTGCCACGTTGTGCCATGCCCATGCCTTGCGCGCTGAAGCTTGCCATCCAGTGGCCCTACGCGATAGTACCGTGCCACGGCGTGCACAGGGTGCGATGTCCTCCATGCCACGCCGGGCGACGCACAACAGTGGAGCACAAGAGCTGCCGAGAAGTCCAAACTAGTAAGCCTACGCGTTGTCTCCGTGTCACGGAGGCAAATAAGGGGGTTAGGGTATGTGACATGATTCTAGTTCATGGCCAACCAAAAATTGTAGATTGCCACTAAGTATAAATAGAACACTTATCTCCTAAAATAATTTTATCATGAAATATTTTGAGAACAACGGAAAGGAGCGAAGGGAGAAGTGAAGAACTCTACCTAGGGTTCGTTATTTTTCATTCTCTTTTAACTACTCTTGTAAGTATCTTACTATGATTATGTTTTTGAGTATTTGTACGAACATGAGTGGCTAAAACCCTTCCTCTAGGGTTGAGGCCACATGATATGATTGTAAATGCATGAATTCTTCGTTGGTTTGAGTTTTTAGTTGTTGTTTTGTCTTGCATTCTTTATCATTGTTGTTTTTATGCTTGATCACCAAAAAAATGAACTTGTTAAACTTAGGAAAAAGCTCAAAAGAGTAACCCTAGGCTAGAACCCAAGAATGTAGGGAGAAAGTTCTTATCTTTACGATAGGATTAGCGGTTAGGATAGAAATTATACCTAATTTGCCTTGCTTGGTTACTAAAATGGGTTGAGTTAGACACTAGCTTAGAATTTTCACATCACCGCGCATAGAAGTAGTTGTGAAGCTAAGTCATGTTAAATTATTAAAGGTACGAAAGTCCATAATCAAGGGCACAAACTCCATAAATCACATCCACGTAGTTAAATTGCTCATGAATTAGAACGTCACATCCCTGCTCAACGATGTCGGTGTGAGACTAGTTTGTCATGTTTAGAGGCTCGAAAGACCATGAACATTGCATTTTAACTATTTGAGACAACAACTGAAGTTTTCATACTTAAACCATTGTGAATTGCAACATTGCATGATTATTAGGCCTTAACTCTAGTTGCTTCTTGTATTGTTTCTCGATTATTTTGTGATCACCCATAGATTTAATTAGAAATTTTCAAAATTTCTACAATCAACACTTGTGAAGGTTAATTTAACACTTGAACTTGATAATTTACTGAATTAGTCCAGTTCCTGTGGGTTTGACATTTGACTCTGGAAAAGGGCCACTGTATTACTTGTATGACCGCGTACGCTTGTGCGTGCGCTGGGGCAAAAACACAACACAGTCCAAAATTCAAAGAATGATGGTCACTGAATTTTACCGACAACTAATGGAAAACCAAACCCATTCATACAGAACAACGATCAAAAGAGAAGCAGCGACATCCCTCTTTGTAAGGTGGGAACGAGCAATTCACGACACTTTTTATAGTGCAAGCAGGAAAGCAAGCTAATGAATCCCATCCCCTAGAGAGTGAGGTGCTTACTCCCCTTTAGAGATAGGGGCAAGCAAAAGAGCTCGTTCTTCCATCTTGAGATCTTTAGATTCGTAAGATCATACATGGCTGTGATGACTAGGAGTGGAGAGATCACGGTTGATGCCTCTCTACCGGTTGTAGTTGAGCTTCAAAGGAAGAAAGAGAGCATAATTGATGATGAAGAAGAGGTTGCTGAGCATGAGCATGAGGAAGATGCTGAGCTAACTAAGGCTCCAATTGTTGAGAAGGAGCCTGAAGTTGAACAAGGAGAGAAATAAGAGGCCACACGGATTTATAAGGCTATCACACCTCCACCGCCACTGTTCCCTCAAATATTGAAGAAGAAGGTGAAAAATGGTAAGTCAAGAATTCCTGCCAATGCTAAAAAAATTATCTATAAACATACCATTGGATGAGGCATTAGATCAGATGCCAGAATACACAAAGTTTATGAAGGACCTTGTTACTAAGAGAAGGTCTGTGAGCTATGAATATATGAATAAGGTGCATCATTGTAGCGCCAGAGCCTCACAGGTCCTTGCCCAGAAAAAGGAGGATCTAGGTGCCTTCACTATTCCATGTACTATTGGTGATGTTGAGTTTGCGAAGGCACTTTGCGACTTGGGAGCAAGAATCAATCTGATGTGATTAGCTATGTTTAAGAAGCTGGGCTTGGGAGCCCCCACACTGACTACTATGTAGCTACTGATGGCCGACTTAACTGTGAAAAAGCCTGTGGGCATCCTGTTTGATGTGCTTGTTAAAGTGGACAAATTCATATTCCCAGCGAACTTTGTGATCCTTGATTGCGAGGTTGAATTTGAGGTTCTCATCATTTTGGGGAAACCATTCCTTACCACTGGGAGGGATTTAGTAGATGTGAAGGCTGGCCAGCTGATATTCAGACTCAATAAAGAGGAGGTCACCTTCAATGTCTGCTGGTCAATAAAGCAACCAAAGGAGTATAGAGTGGCCTCAGCAATAGAGGATTGGTCTGAGTTTCTTGATGAAGTCTGAGTAGTCAAGAAACTTGCGTCGTGCTACAACATTAAATCAGGTGCTGCATGGGAGGCAACTCATGGAAGGTGAAGTCTGAGTAGCCACAAGTATGTTCCCTTCCTATTGTTGGATTCGTCCGAGGGTTTTGCTTGCCGTGTTTATTTTCCCTCAGGCATGCTATCTAGTAGAACCGACATGTTTAGAATGTTTTTATTTAATTAGAAAGTAGCTTAAGATTACTCAGCCAATAAAATGCACTAGTTTTGAAGTTTTGAAAAAATTGACCCTGTTTAAAATTTTTCGATGGTTAGATGTGCACTGGTTGATTGCAAAACATGATTTCTGTGGATCTTTTTGTGTCATTTAGTGTATTGTAATGAGTAGTTATAGTTATCCATGTATGAATCAGACAAGTAGAATGAATACAAAACATGTACTATGAGTGAGTAAAGTCTATACCTAGTTCAATACTGTGTAGAGGATCTAGAACGTGCCCGGTTGATCTATACATAGGTTTTGGATGGTTGGTTAGAAAGGATCATAGGCCATTTTTGTTTAGCCCATTTTAGCTTAAATTACCCCACCAAAATAATATAATCGCCTTGATCCCAATTTTGAGCCTTAAATGAACCATTTTTCTTTGATTAACCGATTAACCTTAACCATTTTTTATAATGAACCTTCTTTTGCCTTGGTCCCTCCTTGGACATTGTGAGCCTCAACCTAGGTAAAATACCTAAGTTGAGGGTGGCTAGAGTAGGGGTGCATAGATCTTGGGGAGGTGAAAAAGGAAAATAAAATAAAAAGGATTAAAAATGAGGTATGGTGTAACAAAAGAAGAAAAAAAAAAGAGCTGAAAAATAAAATTGAAGAGAAAAGAGAAAAATGAATGAAAAGTAGAAAACACACCACACCCATACAATTGCATGAAAATGGAGAAAATGGAGGAAAAAGCTCAAATAGTGAAGAGGGTGAAATAAGTGAAAAGTGGAGCCACGTGTATGTAGTGCCAAAGAGGGTTTAATCATAGAAAATTTCATATTTACCATACCCAGCCCAAAGTGATCCTAATATGACTTTTCGAAGAAATGAAGTAGAGAAAATAAGGTCAAGCCTATGGTATCCGATTTGCAGTATTTGGAACTTCCTTGTGAGAGTGAGAGTCTTACTTGTTCAGTCCCACATTTCATATTTTCATATATCTGTGTGTGGGGGACTTCATTTTCTGTGAGGGTACATGGTTTGTGTTTTATTCTGCCAATTGTCCTTGTGAAAAGCATTGGAGATGACTTGATTCTCTTCTAATAACTAGATGACATGTATTGATCCCTGTTTATCATGGTTTGTGGTTACTTGATGTGCATATGCTGATTTGGTTTACCAGGAAAAGAGTCAAAAGCTATTTGAGTTTATAGTGCAAAGTTTGATTGGTGTTGGATGTAGTATCTTAGGTTTATTTTCTAGTTAAACGTCATTTTTAGTTTTTGTTTTCTTTGCCCAAGGACATATAAAAGCATTAAGTTAAAGGTGTAGATGTGCTATGAGTTTACAATACTTTCAATGCTTAAAACCAGAAAAATGGCATGGACTTAGATATGTTTATACGGAGAGGTGTTTTTACTTTGGTTTCAGGGAAATTAGGTGTTGGAGAAAAACTGTGCAAAAGATGCAAAAAAGTACAGAAAATCAGTCAAGTTCTGATCTTAGTATGAGCCATACCTAGATTGTACGAGCCGTACTAAGACTCGTGGAAAAGCTCAGAAGGCTGGAACACTGCAAAGGCACAGTATGACTCTCAGTACGAGCTATACCAAGATGGTACGATCCGTAACTAGAGTCGTAGAATACTTAAGAGAAAATTTACACAATTGAAGTCTCCTAGTACGAGTGACACCTATGGATCATAGCATCTACCTATGACCGATACCAGGAGCCGTGGGGAGCTTCAGTGATTCTTAAAGACTTTCCAGAACTCAAGATGCAACAAGCAATTACAAGTCATAGGAGCAAGGTACAAGTCATACCACAACACTAGTAGAAAACTTCAGAAAATGTCAAAGTTCTCAGAGCCAAGCCACGAATGAATTGTACGACTCATAGGATTATGGTATAAGTCATACCAACAACCAACGCTTAGACAATTCTACAACAGCCAAAGAATGTACGAGAGCAAGGCACAACCTGTACAATCCTGTTTGGGCCATATGACGAGTCGTAGGACGTGTCGATGATAGATTTGCATATTTCTTTATTAGCTTAGAAAAAGGTTTCTATTGTTTGTATAAATACCTTTTATGTTACTTTTAGTAGAATGACATCAGAATACATTGAAATAAGTTTAATAATTAATTGTTTGTCAGTTATTATCAAGTTTGTAAACATTGGAGAGAAATTCTCGAGATCAGAACTTGGTTTTCTCAATTATTCTTATTTTGGTTCATCAATATTCAAAGTAGGTTTTCTTCAAAAATTATTGTTATAAGTATTCAATTATATGTTTTTCTATAAATACTAATCACAATCTTATAATCATGATAGGCGGAAACCTCCACAACTAGGATTGTGGGAACCATGATGGATTAACGAATTAGGGTTACACAAAGTGATTTGAAACCAATGCTAAATGCTTGTATTGTATTCTCTTCATCCTTAAACGTTTCTTAATGGTGCACAATGTTAAAACTTGCCTAAATTCTTTACTTGCTTGAACCTAGAGAAGTAGAGATTAGGGAAACAAAATTACAATAAAGCCTTGATTTTTATTGTCAGTGTATGACTTGAGCTGTGGTCGCAGGATAGTTAATTTGGAACAAGTTGGTAATGGTTTAATTGACACCGCTCATGAGACTTGACCTGGTGATTGAGTATAGTCATCCAATAGGGACGAACCAATCATTTGGATGAACCCTAGTTATCAGTTCTACAAGTAAGCATTGAGATTGATCACGTGTGTATACCTGAACTAGTCATGAACCCATGGGGAACCCTAGTTATTTGCAAATATTGATAACATCCACAATTGCAAACTTGTTTTACTTTTTTTTATTTAAACCCCCCAAATTGGAGATAACTCACCAACAAGTTTAAGTACTCTCATTTGGCTAGTTCTTACCTTATTCCCTATGGGTTCGACCCAACCTCTTTGTTGGGTTCTTTATTAATAACGTTCGCTTCATACTTTGTTAGGAAGTGTGAGTATGAGCATTATCAGTTATATCTCATGATTTGCTTCTGCATAGTTGTATGCTTATGTTTATGATGTCATGCATGTACCATGGGTTAGCTTGGAGCCATTCTTGGTTCTAGGCCCCATGTCATGTCTGTGTCCATGCTTGGGTTGTGACAAACTTTGTATCTTAGCATAAGGTTTAGTGTCCTAGGGTGTTTGAAAGTCGCGTTAAGAAATGTCTTTTTTCATGGGTGTGAAGCGCGCCACACTTATGAGGAAGAGGCTACGAGACATTTTAGAAAACTTCCCTGCTTTCATGTTTTGTATCATGTGATAAAGTCTAACTCTCTTTACTATTCTAACTCATACTATATGCATTTATAGAAAATGCCTCCCAGAAGAGCCAACGGAAGGAGAAATGACAATGGGAACTATCCAGCCCCAGCAGACCCTCTGAATGAACAAGTTACCCACGATGTGTTTAGGGATGCTTTCCAGATGTTGGCGCAGGCCTTGACGGCTCAGGTCAACCAGTAGACGGTTGCACCCCTGATCCCAATGAGAGTGATGCAGTGGCAAAGGTGTGAGACTTTACCAGGATGAACCCGCCAGAGTTCTATGGTTCGAAGGTGGATGATGATCCACAAGAGCTCATTGATGAGATACAGAAGATTACTTAGATTATAGGTATCAACGGAGAAGAGAGTGCATATTTGGCATCTTATCAGTTGAAGGAAGCAACTTGTATATGGTACAAGCAGTAGAAGGAAGGTCGCTGGTTAGATGCAACCCCAGTGGATTGAGATGGCCTTCCTAGATAGATTCTTTCCTCGAAAGTTAAGGGAGAAGGTTACAAAGTTCATCAACCTGAAGTAGAACAACATGACGGTTCAGGAGTATGCCTTGAAGTTCACCCAGCTTTCTAAGTATGCTCCGGAGATGGTTGTTGAGCCGAGGGCTCTAATGAGCAAGTTTGTATTGGGAGTCTCAAATTTGGTGGTCAAGAAGTGCAGGACTTCTATGCTTATCAGTGACATGGATATCTCTTGACTCATATTCATTCCCAATAGGTTGAGGAAGAGAAGTTTAAAGAGAAGGAAAGGGAGATCAAGAGATCTAGGATAGGACTCTTTGAGTTCTCTTAGCAAAGGACAAGTGGTAGAAGTCGCTCACAGTCCCATTGATGAGTTGGTAAATTACCAACTCATTCGGCTTTTTAAAGCACGAACTGTTGCTTTTGTTTTTATACAAATTAGGAAGGTTTTAAGACTTTTTTCTTTGTTTCTGTAGGTATTTAACTTAGATAAAGAAAATAGAGGAATTGAACTTAAAGAACTCTCCTGGAGGCAAAAAGAATATGTGCGCCGCACATGAGCACCTATGAAATGCAGGTGCTACACAAATGGCACTAGAATATTAGCTGAACTAAACTTGAGAACTACAGGTGCCACCGTAGATGGCCTACACAGGACACTGTCTTAGCCTGCTGAAGCACCTGCGTGCCTGAGATCATTAGGAAATGTGTTTCTGACAATGAGCACTGATACCTCCTTTAAAAGGGAGAGATGTATTCAGAGTTATAAAAAAATGGCACAATTGTCGGTGAATTGAGATGTGATAGTCATTTGTTGTTTATTTATTCAAATTTATTTTGTATCTTGTGTTGCTTTTACTTTGTTTTGTGTTTTTGCTAATTTCTTAGGAGTGCGAAGATGAGCCACGCTAGTAGCGCGGGTACTATGGACGAATTCACGGATGTAGAGGATAAACCTATGGCGCAGAATATAGATGGTTCCATTCGCATACCACCTGCGGTAGGGAAGGCCATATTCCATGTAACAAGCACCATGTTACATCTCTTGCAAATGAAAGGGCTGATTGTAGGACAAGCCAGTGAGGATGCTAATTGGCATCTTCGAAGCTTCATTAAAATTTGTCAACCATTCAACATAACCAATATCAGCCAAGAGTCAATCCGCTTGAGGCTATTCCCATTCTCTTTGATGGGAGAGGCTATGACATGGTTGGAGGAGCCGCCTCCCTAATCTATCACATCTTGAAACGAGTTGACTGAAGCATTCCTTGATATATTGTTTCCACCCTCTCGGATGCTTCAACTTCATGACAAGATCACAAACTTCTAGAAACTCCGTGGAGAACCCATTCATGAGGTGTGGCTGAGTTTTGAGAAGAAAGTTGCCATTTTCCCGAATCACAGCTTACCTGATGGAGTACTTCTTCAAAGTTCTTAGCGATCCCTTGATTCGATAAATAAGTCGGTAGCTAATAATCTTGCTGGTGGTTCACTTATAGACCAAACATTTGGACTTGTACAAGCTTTGTTGGACAAAATGACGAAGACCAACCATGCTTGGCACACTAGAGACACTGAGGTTTCATTGAATGGGGTTTCCTCAAATCAATTGGTAGTTGAGTTGAGAAGAAGAGATGAAGCATTGGCCAAAATGATGACTTAAGTAGAGTTGCTTGTAAATCATGTCATGTGGTTCAAAAACAAAAATGTCAACTTGTACCATGGTCCTACGAGTCATACAATCCATCCGTGGCTTGGCCCTGAGAACTTTGACATCTTCTGAAATTTTCTACGAGTGTTGTGGTATGCCTTGTACCTTCCTCCTGTGACTTGTACTTACTTGTTGTATCTAAAGTTCTACCAAGTCTTTTAGGAATCATTGAAGTTCCCCACAACTCATGGTATGGGTCGTAAGAGGTTTCTACGATCCATATGTTCCACCCACACCAAGAGATGCCTTATGCAAATTTCTCTGAAGATTTTCACGACTCCAGTTACGGCTCGTACCATCTTGGTACGACTTGTACTGAGAGTCGTACTTTGTCTTCCTCTTATTCCAGCCTTCTGATTTTCACTGTGATTCTTTCACGACCCAAACATAGGTCCAGATTGAGACATGGGACAAAGAGCTATGAGAGACTCCAAGTCAACCCATGGCATGAACATACATCTAACTCAATCAATAAAAGCGAAAGGTTTAACATAATAAATATAGCGGAAGTCTAAACATAACATCAGAACTGGAATTCATATTATATATGATAAGCTGATTACTACACAAAGTCTGAAAGCCTCTATCATATCTGATGGGTTGATGGTACAACACCCCAAACTAACCTGACAAGTCTGAAACTGAAGAGAGACATAACCACGGATACTGAATGTCCTCGGAGGATGAGGACTCACCGATGCTAGCTGGACAGGTCTGACTAGGAAAGCAGGGGCTAAGGATGCTGTTGAGAAAGATCCCTCAGACCTGTATCATGAGACGATACAACATAGAGTATGCGGTCAGTACATGGAATGTACCGAGTATGCAAGGTAAGTAAAATGGACAGTTAAAATACAAAAAAGTTCATAAGAGTAGGACAACATGATCGTAATGTAAATATCATAATGCAAATATAAGGCTCAAGGTTTTCAAAACATTCATAAATCATTCATAATCATAATCATAAGAGAATAGCTTTATTAAACATGACTTGAGCCAAAGTATATAATCATAACCATACATAAATCATGAGGAACACTGAGAGATTCTTATAACCGACATACCCTATATGAGCACACATGGAGCCCGACCTGTAAACCCCTAGTCGGGAGAGTGTTCATACCTTGCCAAGGGTAGAACCATGAAAGAGGTGTGATATCTCAAAAAAAGGCCTATCTTGGAAAAAGGAATAGTATCATGAAGGTCCCATCGTGGCTATGTTGGCGTGTAATTCTGAGACTCGAGGTATGCTTGGACCTCGGGTCTACTTGGTGTTAATTACTACTCCCAAAACATATATAGTGCTTATAGGATAATATACATAAGATTCATAGGCTAGTTAAAATCGTGATAATCATAAGCATGCTTGAAATACGTGAACTAGACATGAAAGTAAGGCCCATGAGTCGGCCATAATCATAAATCCATAAATCATGAAGTTCATGCATACTTGTGAAACGTGTATATACTTGACATCTCAAAAATCCATGATAAGTATTTGAGATAAGTCATATCATAAAGCATAAATCATAGTTGGGAAAATATAGATCAAGATCATAGCAAAATCATAACTTAACTTTTCATAAGAACATGCATAATTGGGCATAGTTTGGTAGAAGTTTAAATCCATAAGTTTATAATTTGAAATAATCATAAAATCTGCCCATGATTCATAAAATATGCATTGATACATGAAGGAGATTAACCCATAGATAGATCATAAGGATTTCATATCGGATAAAACCCTATAGAATTATCAATAGGATTTCATGAATTAGAGGAGAGTTGGGCATGGGTGTGAACGATTTCACCCATTCATAACTATACATACCTGAGAAAATCTGATTCTACAACTTCTCTGATTTCCCAAGGAAGAATTGAGAAGAACTTGGAAGAAATTGAGCTTGATCACCTCTCTAGACTACTACACTTGCATGCATGAATAGGAATAGCTTAGAATGAACTTACCCCTCTCAAAACTCACTATTCATAACTTAAAATGACGTAGTTTAGGCCTTAGGATCATAGGAATTACGGAAAAGCCCTTAATAAACTCGCAGAGAAAAATAGACTGCCAGTCCCAATGGGGGACTGGACGAGCCATTGCCATGGACCATGACTCGTGGTTAGGAGTTATTATGTACACAACTAGTTCTCCTCAAAGGGTCCCCACGAGGGACCTAACAATTCGTCACTGATGACCACGACTCTTTGTCACCTCTCCTTACCTCCACTGCCCAAAACATTTAGTCCTTAACCAACTATTGACCACGACTCACTTAATGAATTGTGGCATTGACCATGAATCATGGTGTCCATTCGTGGGGTACACTACCGGCTCTTCCTTCATCCTTCAACTTCCCTTGACCACGAGTGACCTAACGGCTCGTGGGGCTGACCACGACTCGTGGTCACACCCGTGGTCACCCCAACTTGAACATTTCCAAACAAGTCAAAGGTCCTTACCACGAGTCACTTAACAACTCGTGGTCATCCTGACAGGTCACAGGATGACTCGTTCTGTGACCTGGTGCAGAAAATTTTATTTTCTCCATTTCAACTCTCGGGTTTGATCTTAGGGCTTTCGGGGTATAATAGTTTCTCAGTACAACTCGTATAATCAAGGTACGACTTGTACTGAGATTTGTACTTGGTTGATTTTCTGCACTTTTATGTATCTTTTGCATATTTTTATTCCAACACCTATTTTCCCTGAAAACAAAGTAAAAGTACCTCATATCTATATAAACATACCTAATTCCCTACTATTTTCTCAGTTTTAAGTTTCGTAAGTGTTATAAACTCACAACACATCAACACCCTCAACTTAATACTTTTGCATGTCCTCAGACAAAGAAAACTCAAAAGTAATAGTGACGCTTAACTAGAAAATAAACCTAAGATACTATAGCCAACAATCAATCAAAATTTGCTCCATAACTCAAGCACCTTTTGACCCTTTTTCCCGTGAACCAAATCAACATATGCACATCAAGAAACCACAAAACATGATAAACAGGGATCAAGATATGTCATCTAGTTATTAACAGATAGTCAAGTCATCAGTAAGGCTCTCACCTTCAAAAAGAAGTTTCAAATATTGCATGTCGGATACCATAGGCTTGCCCTTATTTTCTCTACTTTGGCTTGTCAGATGGTCAGACTAAGATCACTGTAGGACTTGATTTAGCTTGTAATGTAGGCTTTCGGGCTGGGTATGGTAGATACAGAATCTTTTTAGTGACTAAACCCCTCCTTGGCACTACATACATATGGCTCCATTTTTCCACATTTTCTGTCTTTTTTAAAAAAAGATACTTTTTCACCATTTCTTTTGAACTTGTATGGTTTGGTGTGTTTCTTCAAATTTTCATTCATCTTTCTCATTTAACTTCTCATTCATCTTTCTCATTTAACTTCTTATTTTTCAATTTTTTTCTTTTTATTTTTTATTTTGTCACACCACATCTCATTTTTAACCCTTTTTTCTTTTCTCTTCCTTTTTTATCTCCCCAAGATTTATGCACCCCCACTCTAGCCACCCTCAACTTAGGAATTTTGCCTATGTTGAAGTTCACAATGTACAAGGAGGGAACAGGGCCAAAACAAGTTCATTATTAAAAATGGGTAGGGTTAATTGGTTAATCAAAGAAAAATGGTTCATTTAAAGCTTAAAATTGGGATCAAGGGAATCATATCATTTTGGTAGGGTTATTTAAGCTAAAAATAGGCTAAACAAAAAAAGCCTATGATCCTTTCCTAACCAACCATTCTAAAACCTATGTAAAGACCAACCACGAAAGTTCTAGATCCTCTACACAGTATTGAACTAGGTATTAGACCTTACTCACTCATGGTACATGTCTTGCATTCATTCTACCTGTCTGGTTTATACATGGCTAACAAAAACTACTCATGCTACTACACTAAATGACACAAAAAAGATCCGCAGGAATCATGCTTTGAATCAACAAGTACATAGCTAACCATCAATTTTTTTTTAAACAGGGTCAATTTCACAAATTCAAAACTAGTGCAATTTATTGGCTGAGTACTCCTAAGCTAATTTCTAATTAAGCAAAAATTAAAAAATAAAATCCTAAACATTCTGGTTCTACTAGATAAATTACCCGAGGGAAAAGGAACACGATAAGGAAAAACCTCGGACGAATCCAACAAAATCCCAAAAATACAAGTAAACCCCCTCCCCGACAACAACGCCATTTTTTGATAATGATCAAACTCACATTTTCTAACAAAGTATGAAGCATACATTGTCAATAAAGAACCCAACAAAGAGGTTGGGGTCGAACCCATAGGGAATAAGAGAAGATCTAGACTAATGCCGGTACTTAAACTTGTTGGTAAGTTATCTCCAAATTGGGGGGTTTTAGGGAAAAGCAATATTAAAACAAAATTATAATTTTGTTTGTTATCAATACTTAAAATAACTAGGGTAAGTGTTCCCCAAGGGTTCATAACTACTTCGGGTATACACACGTGATCATCCTAATGCTTACTTACAGAACTGATAACTAGGGTTCATCCAAATGACTGGTTCGTTCCTATTGGATGACTATACTCAATCATCGGGTCAGGTCTCATGAGCGATTTATATACTGCGACCACAACTTAAATTAATACAATGATCAGAAAGACAAAGGTTTTTTTGTAATTCTCTTTTCCTAAGCTTGTCACTCCCCGAGTCTACACCCTGGACGGGACACGGTACATGGAGTCACAAGTAACCCTAAGTCAACCTCTGGTCTATCATAAACTGGTATTCTGAGTAAAATATGCATAGCGGAAGCTTTAATAATAACATAAAACATTTTAGAAAGCTAAAACTGAAACATAAGGTTTAAAACATCTGAACAATCTGAAAGTCTGAAATCAAGTCTGTGTCTGAAAGCCATCTAACTGATGAGTTGCTGGGACAATCCCCCAGCTAACTCTAAGTCTAATTGAAAATAATGAAATGATTGAAAGAATGAAATAACACCCTTGAAAGATGAGGACTCACATTTCTGCTGCTGAGGAGGATTTGAACTGCGGCAACTAACGACGCTGAGTCTGAGAACCTGCGGCTATATCATGAAATGATACAACATAAAAGTATGCATCAGTACTTTGAATGTACTGAGTAAGTAGGAGAAAACATAATGCTGGATATAACTGATTGACTGAAATGACATGCAATGACCAACTAATATACTGAACTGAAACAACTAAAGTAAACTGAGATGGTCAAGATGACCTTGTCAGGTGGTCAAAGACATGCCTTAAGTCTGAAGTATTGAGTCTGAGATACTACACTGACTGATCTGACTGAACTGAGCTGACTAGTGGGAGAGGCTTAACCGACATATAACTACGTGGGCTAGACGTGGAGTCCGATGTACACACCCCTTCGTTAGGACCCAATATACCTTGCCATGGTATAAAGGCATGGACGATGAGATCACTGTTTGGGGCCATGAGGCCAATAAATATAACCTACGGTGGCAGCGTAGTTCTGCAACCTAGGTGCGCTGGAACCCCGACCCTCTCGGTGCTATGTCCTACTCCCACTGGATAATCCTACCATGACTACTACTGCCAAGCGGATAGCTCGATACTGGGGCCCAAGACTATAACTGACTCAGGGATACTGTCTAAGAGCACCCTGAGCGTCTTATAGGACCAGATTTGGAAACTGGTGTTCCAAGACTAGTCAGAGATACTCAACAAGGAGCATCGTAGCTGTCTAAGAACAATCTATAAACTGAACTAGGGTCTTGGGGCTGGTCAGAGCTATATATCTAAAATGTCATGACTGCCTAATGGACCAATATACTGATATCTGAATATAAATACTGATAACTGGGAGGCACCTCTGACACCTCAAGAATTTACTGTAGTCAAATTAATCAGCTGAAATTTTCCTAGACAACACTGAGGTTGCTAAAAATCTGACTGAGACTAGACTGATATAGTTCTGACCGAGACTTTAACAAACATTTAAATACACAAACATCTCAACACTGATGGAATCACTCCACAGGGAAAACTAGTTTAACCCACAAGTTACTGATTTCTACTGAGCTATGACTAGGGCTGAATAATGCTACTAGCTGCAATCTTTCACAATTTTGAGAAATAAGGAATAACTAAGAAATATAAAATCATGAGAAATATCCCCTTTGAATCCACAATGAAACCTGTCTGAAAACTTTTCCATAAATTCGAAAGCTTAAGGCTAGAATTTACTTTACAGGGACAAAATCAATATAGCTATAAACTGGTTGAAATATATCTACTATTTAAAGGAATAATATCACACATGAATTAGAAGATATCTAGCTAACAAATAATTCCACAATCAATAACTCAAGGCTAGAACTAATGGAGAAAACTAGAAAAGATCTTGGGGGGACACAAGGGAAGATTCCCTTGTTGAAATCCTACATACCTAGCTACGAATTTCTGGTGAAGGAAGCTTGAACTGCTGCAAATGTTGAGGAACCCTAGTTCTTGCTTGAGAGGAAAAGAGTCTGGAGTTCCTACAGTCTACTTACGATCTGTTTCTCAGTTGATTGGGAAAGGCTGAGAGGTTAGACTAGGAAACCCCCCCTTTAATTAGCCCCTTAGGAGTCCCAAAACGATGTCATTTAAGAGTTAGAAGCATAGGATCTTACCAAAATACCCCTGGACTGTCGATCTGGAAAATTTTCCAAGAGAACCAATGACCAATACAACGGGTCATTCTTTGAAACAAAAGGCCATTGGTCCAGTTGTTGTTGCTCCCGTTGCCTTTGAGACACTCTCCGAAACTCATTCAACGACCCAAACAACAGCCAGTTGAATCAACCAAAGGACTATTGAATCCCTTTGTTAGTTATGGACTGATTTTGGACCATTTCTCAAAAGTTGGATTCCACGTGAAGAAACAACGGGTCATCCTTTCAACTAACGACCCATATTGTGGTCCGTCCAAAGTCTGGTGCTGCTTTATTAAACCAATCCTAACTTTTTACTTCGAACTCCGATTGATGCAAGGTCGGATGTGTTGGAAACAAAACTCAAAGAGCTTCAATTTGATATATTGAATTACTTAGAAGCACTTTATAAGATGGTAGCTATGTTAATTTGAAGTTTACCCTAGTAAGAACTTATGCAGAAACTCAATCGGTAAGAAAGCTCTCAACTCAACTTTGTGCTAGAGGTTCCTAATGAAATTAATATGCATCTATTGCACTTCTCATACTAGGGAATTGATCCTAAAACCTTTTCTCCATAGTTTAACTAGGCTCTGTTCTACCCATATATCTAGAACGACTCTAAACTTAGCTAGAAATTTTCAACACACTGACAAAACCAACGACCCAATCGAACGGGCCGTGGTACCATACAACGCACCGTTGGTTTTCCCTATTCTTCCATAAATATTATCTTAATATATTCCAACAACCATAATGAACGACCGTTCAACCAAACAACGGTTCGTACAATCCCCTCGTGGGTTCTGGCAAACTTCTTACAGTTCTCCAGACACCAAACAATGAGCACCTCCAAAGATTCGTTGGACCTTACAACGAACTGTACTAAGCTTCGTTGTTTGGTTCTGGTACTATTTTCCTTCTGTTTTATGCTTTAAGCCTTAGGTATGGTCTAAGGAACTTTTGGGGTGTTACAAATCTATACTTCTCTAGGTTCAAGCAAGTAAAGAATTCGGGCAAGTCCTAACGTTGTACACCATTAAGAGTTCGGGCAGCCTTCTAATTTTCATCACGATTCTCAGTACAACTCGTACAATTAAGGTACGACTCATTTTGAGATTTGTACTTGGCATATTTTCTGCACTTTTATGTATCTTTTGCACATTTTTTCTCCAACACCTATTTTCTCTAAAAATAAAGTAAAAGTACCTCATATCCATATAAAAATATCTAAGTCCATGCTATTTTCTTAGTTTTAAGTGTTGAAAGTGTTATAAACTCACAACACATCACAACCTTGCCCAAAAATGTGAAGATCTTGGAGAATTTACCATTCCTTGCACAATTGGCTTATGCGTGTTCTATAAAGCTCTTTGCAACCTCTGTGCTAGTAATAATTTGATGCCTCTAGTGATTCTCAAGACGCTCAGGTTAGGGAATCCCAAACCTACATCAATGAGGCTTTTGATGGCGGAAGTTCAATTAAACAACCTGTTGGAGTGTTAGTTGATGTCCTTGTGAGAGTGGATAAATTCATACTCCTAGCTGATTTCATTGTGTTAAATTGTGAGTTGGACATCGAGGTACCAATTATCTTGGGATGTCCACTACTGGAAACGTGAAGAGCTTTGATTATTGTGGAGCTTAGGGAGCTTAAGTTTTGAGTAGGTGGTGATGAGGTCACCTTCAATGAATGTCAGCCTACCAAGCCCTCGGAGGAGTGTAAGGTCATAGCAGTGCTTGATAGTGAAGTGGATCATATTGAACCAATTGATGATGAGAATGAATCAAAGGATGGTCCTCATGATTGTTAAAGATTGAGAAGATATCCATCATGTCACGACGTTAACTAAGACGCTTCTTGGGAGGCAACCCAAGCATTTTTATTTTGGGCATTTTGATGTTTTTGTTGCTTTTGATTTTGTACTTAGATTGGATGAGAAACAAGGAGAAGAAAAATAGAGCAGGAACTGCGCTTGACCGGAAAACTGTATGTCCACATGCGTAAAGTGCCGCTTGAACAAGAGTCAAGGGTAGAGAGTTGGGAATGAAGAGGAAAAATTGGTGATTCGCTGGCAGAACGCCGGTGTCAAATTGCGAACCACCAGATGTAATGTCGGTATAAATTAGACCACCTAGGAGTTGAAGCATGGCCAGAGACCAGACAAGCGAAACGTAGGTGCCAACCCGTGAAACGCCCGTCAATTGCCGCATACTAAGTAGAAAAATGAAGAGTGGGATGGACACCTGTGTTAAAGTAGCAAACCGCCAATTCTCACTGGTGACTGCCGGTTAAACGCAGGTCATGGTACGGTGTGAATTTAAAATATTGACCAATCAGTTGACTGTTCGGCTGCTGGGATAACTACACGCAAGTGCACGTGGTTGAACAAGTAGTAAAGTGGCTCAAGTAAGCCAAGTATCGATCCCACAGGGACTGGACTAAGGTATCAATCTAATCAAGTGTCAATAAACTTTAACTCTAATCTGCAGACAATAGTGTGAAGCAGATTTTGATATTTTGTTTCCTAATTTTATACTAAGTCTAAAACGAATATACAAATTGAATCTGAACTATAAGTATGAGCATGCTGAGGTTAAAATGAACACGTAGAGAAGTAAATTATCGATACAATTTGATTAATCTTTCCCCCGGTTGCTAGTCAAGAATTATTGCCTATGGATTAAAACTCTCATATTTAACCCAACTTAAGAATCATGAACCTTCCACCTACATCTCTGTGATAAAAAGAAATTCATGTTCTAGCCATACAAAACCGATTCCTTAATTGACTAATACGACTTTCAGGTATATTTCTATCCTGAAGGTAAATCAATTCTCAATTTTCCCAAACTAAGAAAAGATCATATCCTATCAATTCACAACATTCCAATTTCTTGCTCTCTCGAGTGAAACCGGACTTTTAGATATACATTGACATTGGCCACACATTAATGCAGTAAGAACAAGAATCAATAGAACAACCATGGAAGAGAAGATGAAAAACCAATTGATCAATAATTACATTTCAATACAAATGTTCTTAACCTCAGCAAGAAGTGAATTTAGCCACTCATTGTGGATTAAACATCGTTAAATGAGTGTAAATCATACAAATAATTGAAATAAGGAAGAAAGAGATAGAGAAGAACCCTAATAATTTTGTCCCCTCAACTGCCTGTAACCCACGTTCTTGCTCCACCAAGTCAGAATTCTTAAAAATAAACCTAAGTGTGCTATTTATACTAGTGGGAATGTTTTCCGGAATAACAAGCAACGTGTCATGGAGTGCATCGCGGAGCACTGCCTCTGTGACACGCCACCAACGCGGACCCTTACTGGAATCCGGTCGTCCAGGTTTTTAAGCCCAATGTGGCACGGCGTGCAACGCGGGGCTAGGCCAATGTGCCACGGCCCCAACACACACCTTCACTGGAATTTGGCTCATCTTCAGCATCCGGGTAGAATGCATCCGCGATGGCAGCGTGACACGGCTCCATCGCGGAGCCCCTTTAATTTATGCTTTCCTTGGCCTTTTCCTTGCTCGCTTCCGAGTCCAATCCCGATTTCTCCCAACATGCATCTTAGCTTCATAAAATTATATTTTTCCTGCAAAACAATGCTAATCATGTTGGTTAGTATAAATTCACATTTGACTATAATTCACATGAGAATATACAAACATCGATAGATAAACAAGACAAAATGACGCATTTGAGTATCACTTGGGCATATAAATCTGCCCAAGATCACTTACCCCACACTTAAAGCCTTGTTCGTCCCCCAACAATAATCTTACACCTCATGCAATTGACACCCAATCATGGATACTTTGGCTCGACAATCCGAGCTACGGTTATACCGATTATTTACTATAGCAAATCATCAAGAAAACATGCATAGTCTTATCAATACAATGACCTTCAACACATTAAGACCTCCTAGACTCAAGAATCGACTCTCGATATCGGCAAACTCATGCAAATCAGCTGATCAAGATATCCGACACAAAATTCAATCTCTCGTCGAGCATGTGCCCTCACAATACAAGAGAATTTTCCTCTTTTTAATCACATGAACTTAAAGATATTACATGCAGGGGCATATAAACACGATTTCGCTCTCTCTCCCAAAAGAATTCACATGCATCATGTCATGAATCATAGGCTTGCCTCTAGTGTATTACTCCACTAATATAAGGACGCGTGATGTAAGATAATGTAGGACTTAACGGGTTGTAATATAAGCTACGAAACTAGTAAATACTGGGCTAACCAATAATAGCAACTAGCATCCTTAAGCGCTTTTTCAATACATCCCATCAACCTTATGGGCATTGTTTCTTCTTCATCCTCCCATTCTTGAAGTCTGTCTTTATTTTTGTTCCCATATCTTTAAGCACACTCGACTTAATAACAAAGATTAGTTATACGTCTTCATTATATTTAATTTATAGCAAGTGCACCTTTGACCTTTTCTTTCCTTTCATCACTTTGCTTTTTCTTTTCTTTTCTCAATTCTCACTCCTTGACACAGTGGGAAAATTATTTCTCTTGAGCGCTTAAGAGTTTTGGATCAAATTCACGGATAATGAAAAGAAGGGGTTAAGCTCGGTTTACACCTTTTCGACAGAAGAAAAAAATAGGCTAAAGGCTCAATGGGCTAACTAGGATGTACATTCAAGGTAGGTACAATAATGAAAAAAAAAACTTTCGGTTAAAGCAAAGAAATGCCTACATCCTTTCCTACAATACATATCCTTCATTTTGTTTCGTACACACACACCAGGCAAGTTCTAGATAATTCACAATAGCATGGAATAATCGAAACCTCTCCATACACTCTTTGCACATGCTCAACTCAAGACATATTCACAGACTCTTCAATCAACTAATTACAAGAATTCAAACATTAAGCCTCAATCACAGCGAATCGAACTCTATGGCCTAGGTATCTCAACGTGTTTACAAAGTTGCATGCTTTCATACAAATCACCTTTGCATTTTAAATATCATGTACAACACGCAACCTGAATTCCGCACCATAAAGTAACGACACGTTTGGGATACAAACAAACAAAAGAAAAAAAATATTTAAAAAAAGCCAAAGAAATCTACTCCTATCGACTACATTTCCCTTAAGATGGTCGTCATCCATCCATCATAGGAAACAATCACTATTTACGACTTCGGTTCAATGGGACTATTCTCGGTAAAAGCACCGAAAACAAACGCTGAAAAACCCAAAAATAAAAAAATAAAAAAATTTCACGAAATTTTTTAAAAATATCGATAATTTTGATTAAAAAAAATATTTACACAACCAGCTAACAACAACTCCATACAACACACAACAACTTCACATTAATTACAACACCAAATTACAATACAAAACATAAACATCAAAATCACAGGGTCACAATTTTTGCACAGGCACAACAACAAAACATAAACATAAACAAAAACAAAACAACCAACACCTAACTACTCCCACCCCACACTTAAATCGAACACTGTCCCCAGTGTTCACAAAATTCAGCATAGCACAAGAGTAGGTGGTGAAACTCCCTGATCAATCGAAGTATTCCACTTCTTCATCAGGTGCGGTTGCCTCGTCCCCCATATCCGAATCACCTGCGCTATCATCATTTGACTCAATATCTGAGTCCTCACGGCGCGTCTCCTCATCTGTGGGGACATCATCATCAGTGGGCTCCACAAAAGCTGGCCCCACTCGGCATAAAGCCCTGACATTTTCGCCGAAGGGGTAGTCCAACTCTAGCTGCCACAACTCATCTTCTATTGATGGCCTCCCACCTATGCGCAACTGTAGCATCTGCATCCCGAACATGTGAGCCATATACTGATCATCCCGAGCATGTCGCTCGCCTAATGTGAGAACTGGCCTGTGAGTGGTGTCAGGTGCCTTAGTTTTGGTGATGTCTAAGGCACGCCTATCCATCTGCGGGATGTAATACAGGGCCTCTTCCTCAATATTCAGGCCCCTCAGGAACGTAGTCAGTAAGCCACCAAACCCGTACCTGTGCCCTTGATGCAAACGGGCTCTCTTCATGGCGGAGATAATCACCGCCCCAACATTGATCTCCAGCCCTTTCATCAAGGCATAGACCAAGCACACACGATCCCGGGTGACATCTGTCATATGCACCCCCGGGATTAGGCAGGAACAAATAATTTTAAGCCATATCCTGGCTTCCCTGTTCATCTGTGAGTAGGGCAATGTCTGATGGTAGCCCCTCTCCTTATGCCTGCTCCACCGTGCTGTAGACTGGGCTCCACACAGAGTGCGTCTGATGTCCGCATATGGTGGAGTGATTTTCAGCTGCCGGAGTACATGGGCGTCTGTGTCCCGCGCCTCCAAGATGGCATTAAGGTGATGGGGCTCAAACGTGACTACCTACCCCTTATTTTGACAGTGTGACTTCGGAGTGTCGGGTTCCAGTTGGCATAGAACTCTCGAATCAGGTGAAGATTGCACTCCTTGGGCTCTTCAAAAATGAAGTTCAGCCCGGCTGTAACAATCTTGTAGATAATTCTGGGGAATTCTTGTGCCAACGGTTCCCTTGCAATATGCTCCTCGGGGAAGTATTTGCTTTCCTTATGCTTTGTGTACCATTTCTTCCCTTCCTCTGTCACCCATCGGGTTCCGTACTGACGGCGTTGGCCGCGTGGAACTGCTGGTGCTGCTGGGACTGCTGTTCCCAGTCTAATCCTTTTCCTTCCGGCGCTCGATGTAGACGCACCTTTTCCTTTATCTTGCCAGCTTGCATTGTTCCTGTCGAATCAAGCAGACAGTCCCAATGTTATTCAAATTAAAATTAGCTTCGACTAAGGTTGGGTTAATCTAGGCCACCCCACACTTAGTCTTTAGCCACAATCACAACATTACAGCAAGACAATCCTCTTTTTCTAACTTTCAAAAAAAACAAAATCATAACAAAAATGCCTCGTGCATTCAGAGGGTTCGACGGTATAAATTCTATGTACTACTCAGACTTCGTACAGCTAATCCACTATAACCATCGATAACATTTCATCACATAGCACTTAGCAAAAATTTCTATCAACAAAACCGATGCAATTCCCCCAATTTCTATGCAATTTCAACAATTTCATTAGCCCAAAAATCCATCGTGCCTTTAGCATATTAAAGTTAAACACAACGTAATTTACCTCACCCAACATGCACAAACCAACAAGAATTTCACATTTCAACTCAATTTTAACTTCTTCATATTCAAATTCTACCCCTAGCTACAAATTTCACAAGAATTTTGATCACCCATGTATTTATCGAGATCATATAATCACGACGATACTACGAACATCAATTAACAATAGCTTACATGAATTCAAGCTCAATTTAGAATTAGGGCAAGTTTTCCTCACCTCCCGTGCTCAAAATCGGAAAAATTAGTCAAGAAATGAGATGAAGTTAACGAACATACCTTCAATTAGACGATATCAAAGAAAAGTTGAAGAATTTTATCTCCTAGGTCCGTGTCACGTTGGGGAAGGGGGAATTCTTGGGTGTTTGTCGCGGAGGAGATGAGAAATGGAAAACAAATAAGGGAAAAAGGGGTTAAAAAGAGGTATTTTCGCGCGGGTCACCCGGCAACCCGGTGTGACCCGACGCGAAATTGCCTTCAACGTGTCACGGAGGGTAACGCGGAGCATGCCCTCCGTGACACGGAGCCATCGCTCCAGTACTCTGGATTTTTTCAAAAATTCCAGGTTACACTTCAACGTGTCACATAGGGTAACGCGAAGCATGCCCTCCATGACACGGAGCCATCGCGCAGGCTCACTGTTTTGCCACTTTTTATTATTTTTCTCACCTCGATTTTTCCTTTGCGTTCTTTTGCATTTTTGCCCTCCGTTCAACCTGAAATTCATCTCACCACAAGAAATTTGTAAGAATTCAAAGGTTTCAAACACAACATGATAATTTTTTTTTGTTCTTTTTATTTTTTTTCTTTTTATTTAGCTAACTACTTCTACTTATCTCTTACAACAAATTCACGGGTTGCCTCCCGTGCAGCGCCTGGTTTACCGTCGCGGCTCGACGTCATTAAGCTCAGTCATCCTCTAGGGTGACGGATGTCTTCTCTCGACTACCGTCCTCACCCATGTCATGCTTACACTTCTCCGGTGGTTTCCCCAATGGCTCCCGTGACTCAACACTCTGAGCAATATCCGCTCGATCAAGCACGTTGATCACTGAGAGTTCCTCGTACACTGCCGGAAGCTTTGTAGCCTTGTACACTTCAAACACCTCCACCTCGTCATGCGCCCGCATAGTTAGATGCCTTGCAGCTATATCAATTAGCGCTTTCCCGGTCTCCAAGAAAGGACGTCCCAAAATAAATGGGACTTCCGTGTCTGGCTCAAAATCCAGCACGACGAAGTCTACCGGGAAGATAAGGGAGCCCACTTGCACCAGCACGTCCTCCACAATGCCATCAGGTCTGGCTAAGGAACGATTCGCTAGTTTCAAGATCACTGTTGTTGGTCTAGGACTCCCTAGCCCCAACTTCTTGAATACCGATGTCGGCATCAAGTTAATGCTCGCTCCCAAATCACATAATCCGCAAGCTGGATACTCTACCCAATTGTAATTTGAATTGTAAAGCTCCCAGGGTCCTTGAGCTTTGTGGGCAACCTATTTTGTATCCGTGAAGTGCACTCCTCCGTAAGCGCCACCGTAGCGTACTCAGTCAACCTGCTTTTGTTCTCCACGATGTCCTTGATATATTTTGCGTACTTCGGCACTCCCTACAAAATATCAACAAGAGGTAAATTAATGTGTACCTGTTTAAGCACCTCTATGAACTTTTTGAAACACGCTTCCTCCTTGTGTTTCCTTAGTCTTTGAGGGAACGGGGGTGGTGGTCTTTCTGGTTCAACTTCCTTCTCCTTCCCTCTATCATCATTGTGATCCCTCTCATTATCACCTGCTTCCGACTACTGTGGTGGTCTTTCTGGTTCCACCTCCTTGAGTTGCAAACCACTCCTTGTGGTCACCGCATTTACTTGCTTGGGGTTCGGATCAGTGTCACTCGGAAGTCCTCCTCTCGGCCTGGTGTTTTGAGCTCCAGCAAATTGCCCAAACTGGTACTCCAACGCCTTTGTAGTTAACTGATTGTTCTTTACATCGGCTACCAATTTCACGTAGTCAGCCTGCAATTGAGCTTGGTTAGCTATCATTGTCTTGAACATCTCCTCAATGCTGGGTGATGGTGGTGGAGGATGTGCATTGTTGCTTCTGTATTACGACTGATAGTTCTGCTGCCCTCCTTGATTTCTCTGCGCCCTCTGACTCGAACTCTGCCCTTGATGGTTGTTGCTACCCCAAGAGAAATTCAGGTGATTCCTCCAGTTGGAATTGTAGCTGTTGCCATACTGTAGGTGGTTATTTCTCTGTACATTACCAACAAAGTTCACCGAATCAGGAATTTCTCCACAACACTCAGCTGAGTGTTCATTACTCCCGCATACTTCACACCAAATCTGCTGCACTACATTCACTGGGGCTTGAGACTGGTTCATGCTCATGTTACTGAAGTGGGTGTTGAGTTGATTCTGTAGCGCAGCTATCTGTGCAGCAATAGCTGTAAAACCATCCACTTCCAAGAATCCAGCTGCTTTCCTTGTTCCTCCTCTTGAAGAGTCCGCATTCCACTTTGGATTCCCCTGCGAAATACGATTTAACGAAGTATACAACTCCTCATAAGTCTTCTCTAATGCTTGTCCCCCAGCTACTGAGTCTAGCAAGATTTTTGTGTGGGGTTCCAAACCCTCTATGAAAGTATGCACCAGCACATCATTGGATTGGTGATGATGAGGACAATCCCGTAACATAGATTTGAATCTCTCCCAGGCTTGATACAGATTCTCTCCCTCTCTCTGTTTAAAACTTAGAATTTGACTTCTAAGTCTTGCTGTTTTACCGGATGGAAAGAACCGTATCAAGAATTTCTTTGCAAGATCATTCCACATGGTGATGGAATTAGGTGGCTCAACTTTCAACAACCTCTTAGCTTCTCCCAAAAGTGAAAATGGGAACAATGTAAACCTGACATAATCTGATGACACTCCAGCGGGGATGTAAGTGTCACTTATCTCCAAAACATTTTGGAGATGTTGTTGTGGATCCTTGTGAGGGAGACCTGTGAACTGCCCGCTGGTGTGCAGCAATTGCACCATGTTCTATTTAAGCTCGAACCTCCCTCCTGGCTCAGGTTTGTGGATGCTAGATGTGACATTGTTAGCATGTGGGATTTCCACCTCGCGAACCGGCCTAGCTGCCATTTTCTCGGGCACTAACACTGCCCTTACAACTGGTGGATTCTGTTGTTGCTCCAGGATTGTTATTCTGAGAAACTGCAGCTTTTTCTCTAGAGCTTCTCTCCTTTGACGATGGAATTGTCTTTCCGGCTTTAAATATGAGTCCACCAGCTCCTTGTCTCTTGCCAGTGTTCAAAAGAAATTAATATTTGCAAAATATAGGCTAAGACCAAGTTGTCAACACTAAGAGGAAATAGTAAACTAACACTTAAGAAAAATTTACCAATTGCCAATCCCCGGCAACGACGCCAAATACTTGTTCGGCTACTGGGATAACTACACGCAAGTGCACGTGGTCAAACAAGTAGTAAAGTGGCTCAAGTAAGCCAAGTATTGATCCCACAGGGACTGGACTAAGGTATCAATCTAATCAAGTGTCAATAAACTTTAACTCTAATCTGCAGACAATAGTGTGAAGAAAATTTTGATATTTTGTTTCCTAATTTTATACTAAGTCTAAAACGAATATACAAATTGAGTCTGAACTATAAGTATGAGCATGCTGAGGTTAAAATGAACATGTAGGGAAGTAAATTATCGATACAATTTGATTAATCTTTCCCCCGGTTACTAGTCAAGAATTATTGCCTATGGATTAAAACTCTCATATTTAACCCAACTTAAGAATCATGAACCTTCCACCTACATCTCTGTGATAAAAAAAAATTCATGTTCTAGCCATACAAAACCGATTCCGTAATTGACTAATACGACTTTCAGGTATATCTCTATCCTGAAGGTAAATCAATTCTCAATTTTCCCAAACTAAGAAAAGATCATATCCTATCAATTCACAACATTCCAATTTCTTGCTCTCTCGAGTGAAACCGGACTTTTTAGATATACATTGACATTGGCCACACATTAATGCAGTAAGAACAAGAATCAATAGAACAACCATGGAAGAGAAGATGAAAAACCAATTGATCAATAATTACATTTCAATACAAATGTTCTTAACCTCAGCAAGAAGTGAATTTAGCCACTCATTGTGGATTAAACATCATTAAATGAGTGTAAATCATACAAATAATTGAAATAAGGAAGAAAGAGATAGAGAAGAACCCTAAGAATTTCGTCCCCTCAACTGCCTGTAACCCACGTTCTTGCTCCACCAAGTCAGAATTCTTAAAATAAACCTAAGTGTGCTATTTATACTAGTGGGAATTTTTCTTGGAATAACAAGCAACGTGTCATGGAGTGCATCGCGGAGCACTGCCTCCGTGACACGCCACCAACGCGGACCCTTACTGGAATCCGGTCGTCCAGGTATTTAAGCCCAATGTGGCACGGCGTGCAACGCGGGGCTAGGCCAACGTGCCGCGGCCCCAATGCGCACCTTCACTGGAATTTGGCTCATCTTCAGCATCCGGGCAGAATGCATCTGAAGTGGCAGCGTGGCACGGCTCCATTGCGGAGCCCCTTTAATTCATGCTTTCCTTGGCCTTTTCCTTGCTCGCTTCCGAGTCCAATCCCGATTTCTCCCAACATGCATCTTAGCTTCATAAAATTATATTTTTTCTGAAAAACAACGCTAATCATGTTGGTTAGTATAAATTCACATTTGACTACAATTCACATGAGAATGTACAAACATCGATAGATAAACAAGACAAAATGATGCATTTGAATATCATTTGGGCATATAAATCTGCCCAAGATCATTGACAAACCCGATCCATGGAATAAAAAGGACCCGGTCAAAACCTCTTCAAATCCCCATAAACCATTTTCCACCCTTTTATTTTCCCCATTATACCTTTCTAACATCCCAATACACCACCTTTCCACCTTCCCAACATAAAACCCATCTCCTCACCTACCACTCTTATCCATTCCTTCTCCCTTATAAATTCCCCATTCCTACTCCCCTCATTTCATCCCTTGTCACTCATCTTTTCACTAAACTAAAGAAAGTGTCTTGTGGAAGCTCTATTATTGGTCAACAACAAACTTCTATCTCTCTTCACTCTTTGTTCTCAATCTCATTTGGTATGTGTGTCTTAGTTTGATTTTGTTGAGGATGTGAATACACTTGAGTATGTTAAGTTAGAAGTTTCCCCACTCATGTTTCCTGTTCGGTGTTTTTCACAACTACACACAAGTGCACGTGGTCAAACAAGTAATAAAGTGGCTCAAGTAAGCCAACTATCGATCCCACAGGGACTGGCCTAAGGTAGCAATCTAATCAAGTGTCAATAAACTTTAACTCTAAATTGCAGACAACAGTGTGAAGAAGATTTTGATATTTTGTTTCCTAATTTTATACTAAGTCTAAAATGAATATACAATTTGAGTCTGAACTATAAGTGTGAGCATGCTGAGGCTAAAATGAACATGTAGAGAAATAAATTATCGATACAATTTGATTAATCTATCCTCCGGTTGCTAGTCAAGAATTATTGCCTATGGATTAAAACTCTCGTATTTAATCCAACTTAAGAATCATGAACCTTCCACCTACATCTCTGTGATAAAAAGAAATTCATGTTCTAGCCATACAAAACCAATTCCTTAATTGACTAATACGACTTTCAGGTATATCTCTATCCTGAAGGTAAATTAATTCTCAATTTTCCCAAACTAAGAAAAGATCATATCCTATCAATTCACAACTTTCCAATTTCTTGCTCTCTCGAGTGAAACCGGACTTTTTAGATATACATTAACATTGGCCACACATTAATGCAGTAAGAACAAGAATCAATAGAACAACCATGGAAGAGAAGATGAAAAACCAATTGATCAATAATTGCATTTCAATACAAATGTTCTTAACCTCAGCAAGAAATGAATTTAGCCACTCATTTGTGGATTAAACATGTTAAATGAGTGTAAATCATACAAATAATTGAAATAAGGAAGAAAGAGATAGAGAAGAACCCTAAGAATTTCGTCCCCTCAACTGCCTGTAACCCACGTTCTTGCTCCACCAAGTCAGAATTCTTAAAAATAAACCTAAGTGTTCTATTTATACTAGTGGGAATTTTTCCCGGAATAACAAGCAACGTGTCACAGAGTGCATCGCGGAGCATTGCCTCCGTGACACATTGCTGTTCCACCACAGGCTAAATTTTGCATTTTTTCTTGTTGACTTTCACGTTTTTCTCTTGATTCCATTCCTCCACTTCACCAAATCATGAATTAGTTCCTCAAATGCATTATTAACCTTCAAAAACAATGACTAATCATGTTGGTTAGTGTATATTCACATTTACATAAAATCACATGTGAATGTATATAAATAATTAGATAAACAAGACTAAATTGCGTTATAAAGTAGCACCTGGGCATGCAATTATGCCCAAGATCACAACCCCATTACCTTTTTCTTATGCCTTTCATTGATTGTATATTTTTCATATAGTGGGTATGTAGGAGTATTAATAAAAAGCTGAATGTTAATGTGGGTATCATCTATGGCCAAAAGATTTGTTCTTGTGATTTTAGTTAGAGGTCAATTCTAAGTAGCCCCAAGTGCTTAAAATGTATCATTTGCCCGATGATAGATAGAGTGACGTCTTTCTTAAGGGTAAATTGTCATTTTTCTTGTGTTTTAGTCATATTGGGTGAGTAAGCTATGAATGTGAAATATTTTGCTTGACTAAGTTTGGGGGTGAAAGGCACTGAATGGATTTCATCGGCAAACCGCCGGTCAGGCCCGGTAGAACGCTGTATAAAGCACCAGTTGAGGTACAAGGCTTTAGGAAACTACCTCAGACCTACGTTTCATCGGTGCTCCACGGGTCAAGACTGGTGAAACGCCGATGTGGCACCGGCTGACCCTTTTTCCCTCAGTCCATTGTGTAAGACTAGCAAGTAACCGACGCCTCGCGGGTCTTCACCTGCATTTCGCTGGTGCTGCCAACACTTAACCTCTGAAACCTTCAATTTGTTTTTCATCCAATCCTTACAGTTTCTTTTCTTAGCTTATAATAGATGTAACTTTCATTTTCCATTATCAAAGAAAATACAAAAAGAAATATTGTTATATAATACTAATATGGTCCTACAGATTATGTCTTCATCCAGGCAACCAAGAAAAGCAAGGCCCTGACCACATTTAAAAGCAAAGGAAAGGAGAAAGAAAGGGCTACCCCAGCACCCAAAACTAGAGAAGCTATTATATTTTGCGTGCCCGACATGGAGGGGAACTATTCTATATGCAAGAGGCGCTCTATCATGGTAGAGAAGAGCTTCTACTTGGTGGGCCTGCGGGGTGACTTCCCCAATATCACAACGCAATTCACTGACCACTAATGGCACGTCTTTTCCAATCCTCTACCAGACTTCTAAAATAGCCTAGTGCCCTAATAACTCTCAAATCAAACTCCTGAAATAGCATGATGTGCACGTTGTCACTACATAACCCAAAAAAGGTTGGGGCTAATCCCACAGGGAATATGGTAAAGATATAGAATAATGCAGGTATTTAATCTTTTAAGTATGTTATTTCAATCTTGGGGGTTTCATGAAAGTAATATTAAAACAAGAATGAGAATTTGTTGTTGTTTATCAAGATTTTCACTTAACTAATGCAAGTGTTCCCCATGGGCTCATAACTACTTCGGGTTTACACTTGTGATGTATCCCAATGCTTACTTGTAGAATTGATAATTAGGGTTCATCCAAATGACTAGTTTGTCCCTATTGGATGACTATACTTAATCATTGGGTTATGTCTCACGAGCGATCTCTATTTAATTGTTATTAACTGTTCCAAATTAACTATCCTGCGACCGCAACTCAAGTCATACAATGACCCATAAAGATCAAGGCTTTGTTGTAATTCTCTTTTCCTAATCTCTACTTCTCTATGTTCAAGCAAGTAAAGAATTCAGGCAAGTATTAATGTTGCACTTTGTTAAGAAACATTAAAGATGAAGAGAATACAATATAAGTCTTTAGCATTAAAATTACTTTGTGTAACCCTAGTTTGTTTATTCACCATGGTTCCCCCAATTCTAGTTGTTGAGGTTTCAGCCTCTCATGGTTGTAAGATTGTTATTAGTTGTCACGACCTGAACGTAGACCTGGATCGTAACATGGGACAAGGAGCCCCAAGAGACTCCAAGTCAACCCATGGCATGAGCATATATCTATTTCGATCAATAAAAGAGAATACTCAAAGTAATAATATAGCGGAAGCATAACCACGACATAAATAGAAAACAGAACATAATTCATACATAACAACTGGATACTACACATGGCCTAAAAGCCTCTATCATATCTGATGGGTTGATGGGACAACACCCCCAACTAATCCGACAAGTATAGAAAACTGAACATGCATAGAGAAATATAATAAACATGGTCCTTGGGAGATAAGGACTCACCACGAGCGTAGGATGCTAACTCTGAAAGGCTGGCTAAGAATTGGGCTGAGTCTGAGAGCTGGGGCCTGTATCATGAAATGATACAACATAGAGTATGTGGTCAGTATGTGGAATGTATTGAGTATGTAAGGTAAGTAAAAAAGACATTTAAAATACATAAAAGCTCATAAGAAATCATAAGAGTGGAACAACATGCTCATAACATAAATATCATAAGATAACATAAGGCTCAAGGTTTTCAAATCATTCGTAATCCATTCCTTATCATAATAGTAAGAGAAACTTTATAAATCATCACTTGAGCCAAAATAGCATAAACATAATAAAGCAATAAAACATGCGGAAGAATGGAAGGACCCTTCATAACCGACACCATCATGGTAGAGCCTTACATGATGCCCCAACTATCTCACTCAAGTGGGCAGAGTCGTCCCTGGCTTGCCAGGCAAGGGACGTGCATTATGTGATATCACGAAAGAGGGGATCATTATCATAGTAATGTATCATCATAAACCTACGGTGGCATGTAGTTATAAGACACCGGCATAGTTCTTTGAACGCCGAGATACTCAGTGCTAGACACTGCTCCCAAAAACATGCACATTAGGCTCATGCGTAAATCATGAACACCATTCATGAAATTCATGGCTAAATAAATATTTAACATCCTTAATCCCCCTTTTCATACATGATTAGCCATGAATCAAGGGCCCTTTAATTGGCCAATGTCATAAACTGATCAATCATGAAATCCATTTCATAAATCATAAATCATACTTGAACATGTGGGAATTGCCCAATACTCTAACATTCTTGAAAATACTTAATTCACTTGAAATCATGATTATAAACATGGGTAACTTGAAAACATGCTTCTCACAATCATTACTTCATCATACATGAACATTCATCATAAATCTTAACTTTCATAAACTTCTCATAATTGAGCAATTTAAATTTAAAAAGCTTGAAACATGATTTTAATGAAAAACAACGTAAAACTTGCCCATGAATCATAATTCAATAGTAGAAATATATTTAAATCATACCCATATAGATAATTAGGAATTTCATGCATTGGCTTAAAACCCCATAAAAATTAACACAGGAAATTTCATGATTTTTTGAGAGATTGGGCATGGGTGTGAAAGGATTCACCCACTCATAACCCTATATACCTGATTATAGTTGATTCTTACACTTTCTGATTGCCCAAGAAGGATTTGAGAAGAATTGGAAGGGATAAGGCTTGATCTCCTCTCTAACTCTCTCTAACTTGCATGCATGGGTTTTGAATAGGTTAGAATGACTTAACCTATCTTAATACACTCTGAATATAATTTAAAATGATGTAGTATAGGAACTTGGAGAATAGGAATGACGAGAATACCCATAATAATTTTGTAGGAAATAATTGCATGTCAGTCCCCACGAGGGACCTAACGACTGATTACCCAAGGCCACGACTCGTGGCATCATCCGTCAAATGCACTGCCCCAAATTTCAAATAATTTCCCTTTGTTGACCACAACCCATCCCATAAATTATGGTGACTGACTATGAGTCGTGGGGTCCTTCCGTGGTGTACATTGCCATCTCCCTTCTCTTTCTCAGTCACCACATCCCACGATTGACTCAATGAGTCATGGGGTCTGACCACGACTTGTGGTCATGTCCGTGGGGACCTTAAATCCGAAATTTCAACTCACCTCTTGAGCCTCACCATGAGTCATCTCACGACTCGCGGTCTATCCTCACGGGTCATATCACGACCCGTTCTGTGACCTGATGCCAGATTTCAAATTTTCTCCATTTCAACTCCTGGGTCTGATCTTTGGGCTTTTCGGATATAAAAATATCTTCTCCCTGGAACATTAGTCCTTGAAAATTGAAAATCATATAGAAAAAACAGAAAAATGCAATCATCATACTCAAATACTGATCATTTAAGTCGAAAACTGACAGAGTGACTATCTCCTATTCAAGCTACGTAGCTGAACTGAATTCACGCATCATATATACTTCCATATACATAAAAGAAACTTGGGCACATGAACTGAACATGAAAACTAATTAGCGTACTAAGTCAAAACTAGTACCTCAAGCTGAAATTGAGCCGGTAGAGAATAAATGTGGGTATCTACCCATCATGTCTGCTTCGGCTTCCCTCGTAGCTCCTTCAACATGCTGATTCCTCCATAACGCTTTAACTGAAGCTACTTCCTTGTTCCTTAGCCTTCAAACATGATGATCCAGTATTTCCACCGAAACCTCCTCATAACTAAGGTTGTCTTTCACCCCGATATTGTCCACCGGGACAACTAGAGCTGGATCACCCAAACACTTCTTTAAGAGAAATACATGGAATACAGGATGCACAAAAGCTAATTCTGAGGGAAACTCCAATTCATATGCCAACTTGCCAACCTGTTTCATAATCCGGTACGGGCCGATATAGCTAGGACTAAGATTACCCTTCTTTCCGAACTTCTTCACTCCCTTCATGGGAGACACCTTCAGGAATACCCAATCATCAAATTCAAACACAAGTTCTCTTCTTCTCACATCCGCAAAGGACTTTTGACGACTTTGAGCTGTTTTTAACCTTTCCCATGTCAACTGAACTTTCTCCATAGCTTCATAGACTGAATCCGGACCTATCAAGGTAGCCTCACCAACTTCAAACCAACCAATAGGCGATCTACATCTACTCCCATATAGAGCCTTAAACGGAGCCCTATGAATGCTAGAATTGTAGCTGTTGTTGTATGCAAACTCAATGAGAGGCAAATGATCATCCCAACTATCCTTGAAATCAATAACACAGGCTATCAAGATATCCTCAAGAGTCTGAATAGTCCTCTCCGCCTGACCATCTATTTGTGGGTGAAATGATGTGCTAAGCTTGACCTGAATGCCAAGTCCCTTTTGAAAAGATCTCCAAAACTGAGATATAAACTGAGTAGCTCTATCTAATATGATGGACAAGGGTACTCCGTGCAACCGAACCAACTCCCGAATGTATAATTTAGCATAATCCTTGACTGAATCAGTAGTTTTGACTGGTAGAAAATGAGATGCCTTGGTCAACCTGTCTACAATCACCCAAATGGAGTCATATTGTCTGCGAGTGCGAGGAAAACCTGTTATAAAGTACATATTGATCTCTTCCCACTTCCAAGTAGGGATGCAAATGTCTTAGAGCACACCTCCAGGTCTTTGGTGCTCAAACTTCACCTGTTGGCAGTTTGGACACTTAGCCACCTTCTTGATGCCATTCCACCAACAGAATTCCCGTAGGTCACAGTACATCTTGGTGACAGTTGGATGTATAGATTACCTGGATCCATGAACCTCGTGCAACATCCATCTCTCAAATCATCAATATTCAGAACACATAAGCGGCCCTAGTATAAAAGCACACCATATCCCCCTTTGGAGAAAACCTCCACCTTCTCATTCTGAACAACTTCCTTTAATTTTAACAAAATCGGGTCATTGTCTTGTTTGGATTTTACATCAAACACCAAAGACGATTTCGATCTGTTATGAACAATAACACGACTATCAGTTGAGTCAACCAACCGAACTCCCAGCCTTGCAAGTCGATGCATGTCTTTCACCAGCTCTTTCTTCCCCTCATCCACATGGGACACACTTTCCATGGAAAGTCTACTAAGTGCGTCTGCTACTACATTTGCCTTTGTCAGATGGTAAAGCACGCTCATATCGTAGTCCTTAAGTAGCTCTAACCACCTCTTTTTCCAAAGATTGAGATCATTTTGAGTGAACATATATTGTAGACTCTTATGATCTGTAAACATATCCATGTGGACCTCGTACAAATAATGTTGCCATATCTTTAAGGCGAATACCACCACGGCCAATTCAGGATCATAGGTCGGGTAATTCTTCTCTGAACTTTCAGCTATCTAGAGGCATATGCTATAACTTTCCCGTGCTGCATCAATACTGTCACAACCCGAGCGTAGACTCGGATCATAGACACGAGAAAAGGGACCCCGAGAGACCCCAAGTCGACCCATGGCATAAGCATTTAACTAACTCATTTAATAAACATGAAGAAAACATAATTATAAACTCAGCGGAAGTCAAACTTAATATAACAACAGAATAAATATCTGAAGTTGAATACATGTCTAAGACTGATAAGCGTCTAATTTGGATGAGCTGATGGGACAACACCCCCAACTAGCTCAACAATACTGAAACTAAAAGGACATCTAAAACAACTGAAGGTCTAGTCCTCGAAAGATAAGGACTCACCAAATAAGCAGGTGCTAACTCTAAACAACGACTACAAACGGGGCTGAACCTGAGAATCGGGTCCTGCATTATGAAATGATGCAACATAAAGGTATGCGGTCAGTACGTAGAATGTACCGAGTATGCAAGGTAAGTAAAACCACTTAAGAAAAGTAAATCATTTAAAAACATTTCATGCATATTATAAGCTTTCAAGTATAAGTAGAAGGGCTACATGCATTCATTCTAAAATCGAAATCTTATCATGACATGACCATGCTTAGCATTACAACATCACGACTGACTCGAATGACTCAAAGTTGAACATAACATTCATATCAAAAGCTGAACAATGAGTCAAACCTTACTTTAGAACATGCACGCATAAGGTAATCATCATGAGTAATTGAATATGCAAATCTGAACAATATACACAGTGGGAGACTCGTCACTCAACCGACATACCACAATAGAGCTTATGTGGTCCCAGTTATCACACTCAAGTGGGTAGACCCGTCCATAACCTTGCCAGGGCGATGGACGATACCATGATATCGATATCAAGCTTAATAGCCAATCGGGCCTGGGATAACTCACAAGGGAGGTCCCAATAATATAATAGTATCAACCTACGTTGGCGCGTGGTTCTAGGGCATAGGGTGATCGACCCTTAACCCGCTCGCTGCTAGACTCTTCTCCCAAAAACATGCAATGCTCTACATAGTATATAACGAAGCTCAACATCGTCTATTGACGAAGCTCAACGTCATCTAATGATGAAGCTCAAGATGAAATCATGCATAACTCAACATCGTACAAAACAAAGCTCAACATTGTCTATTGACAAAGCTCATTAATGAAATCATGCATAGACTCGACATCATATGAAAATGAAGCTCAACATTGTCCTTTGACAAAGATCAATGGTGACATACATCTCAATTATGAATTCATGCATATGAGAAGCTTTATTTCGAAACATACGACAAGCTCAATCATAGGTGGGAGCATCTACTCCAAATCATGTGGTAAGCTACACTTAGACATATTTAACTCAACATACCACAAGCTAGAACTTATGAAAAATTGGGAAACTTCACTTCAAACAATGTGGTAAGCTTAGGCTCGGAAAGTCATCACTTTAAATCGACATGTGGGCATTGACCAAAGCTTTATCATTCTAGGATCTACTCATTTCATTTTTGAAAAAATCTTATTCATGGGTGGATTTAGAAATATGCTTTTCATCATCAAATCTCAACATCATCATGCATTCATCATCATTCACTACTTTTATGAACTTCTCATCCATGGGCATTTTAGATTCAAGATTTGGAAAATGATTTTTGTATTGAAAACAATTTTAGAATCTGCCCAAGCTTACAATTCATCAATATAAAGGCAATCTAATCATACCCATGTATAGAAATTGTAAAATTATACAATTGGGTAAAACCCCATACTTGATCATAGACATTTCATCATATTTTGATAGAGATTGGGCATGGGTGTGGAAGAAAGACACCCATTTAAAACCCTACATACCTGAAAGGGATGATTCTACCACCTCACTGATTGCCCAAAGAGAAATTGGAAGAAAACCTTTAGAAAAGCTCTTGATCACCTCCCAAATTTTATAAACTTGCATTCATGGAAGGAATGCACTTAGAATAGGTTTTCCCCTACTAAAAGCCTCCAAAATGAGCCTTAAACGACATAGTATAGGGCCTTAGGACAAAGGAATGATGGAAATACCCTACTGATTACGCAGAAAAATTGCTCACTGGACCAAACAACGGACTACTCGTGCTTTGCACTGTCCAGGATAGACCTCGGCTCACACAAAGACCTAAACAATGGATTGTTCAAATCTACAATGGGTCGTCCAGTCACCCATTGTTTCCTTCATCAACCCAGGCACTTCCGCCAACGACGAGCCTTACCATGACTCGTTACTAGAACCCACGAGTCGTGGTCTCATTAACTTACATACACTGACCACCTCACTAAGCTAACAACGGATGCTCACCATGATCCGTGGTACCTCACAACGGTTCATTGGGTGGCCCGTGGCATCCCTGAACCTTAAGTCCAACTCTCACCACGACCACTATCAATGAATTGTTGTTTTTGACAACGAGTCATTACATCAACCGTTGCTTCCACTTCCCCCTAAACACCTGAAACCACGACTGCCAACAACGGCTCGTGGTTACCTACCACAAGTCATTGTACCTCTCATCCTGCAACTTTTTCCCCAACTTTTAGCAGTTTTGCATTTTAGCTTCCTGGGTCTACTCCTAGGCACTTTCGGGGTGTTACTATATCTCCCCCTTGGGAACATTTGTACTAGAATGTTGGAAACAAGTAGAAAACAGAAACATGCAATTATCATAAACAAATACTGATCATTTAAACTGAAAACTAGCGGAGTGACTACCTCTGACAATAACTACACAGGTGAACTAGATTCACCAATCATACACACATCCACATACATAAAAGAAACTTGTGCACATAATTTAAACATGAAGACTAAATAAAGTCTGAGTGCAAAACAAATACCTCAAGCTGGAACTGATCCGGTAGAGAACAAATGTGGGTATCTAGCCATCATATCAACTTTAGCTTCCCATCTAGCTCCTTCAACATGACGATTTCTACACAATACCTTAACTGAAGCTACTTCCTTGTTTCTTAGCTTCCGAACTTGACGATCCAAGATTTCAACGAAATTGTTTTCATAACTGAGGCTGTCTTTTACACCAACGCTGTCCACCGGAACTACTAATGCTGGATCACCCAAACACTTCTTCAAAAGTGACACATGAAACACGGGATGAACTGAAGATAACTCCGATGGCAAGTCCAACTCATACGCCACCTTACCAACTCTCCCACAACCCCGTAGGGACCACCATAGCGGGACTGAGTTTTCCTTTCTTTTCGAACCGCATCACTCCCTTCATGGGAGATACCTTTAGAAATACCCAATCGTCCACGTTAAACTCCAAATCCCTTCCCTCACATACGCATATGACTTTTGATGACTCTGAGCAGTTTTCAGCCTGTCCCTTATCAACTAAACCTTCACCATAACCTCGTGAACTGAGTTTGGCCCTATCATAGCTACCTCACCAACCTCAAACCATCCGATGGGCGAGTTACACCTCTGCCCGTAAAGAGCCTCAAACGGTGCCATTTGGATATTGTAGTAATAGCTATTATTGTAAGAAAACTCGATCAAAGGCAAGTGATCATCACAACTACCTTTAAAGTCCATCACACAAGCTCTCAACATGTCCTCAAGAGTTTGAATTGTCCGCTCTGCCTGGCTATCCGTTTGCAGATGAAATGCTGTGTTGAGTTTATCCTGAGTCCCAAGCCCTTTTTGGAAAGACCGCCAAAATTGAGAGGTAAACTGAGTACCTCGGTCTGAAATAATGGACAAGGGCACTCCATGAAGCTGGACCAACTCCCAAATATACAATTTGGCGTAATCATCCGCTGAATTTGTGGTTTTGACTAGTAGAAAATGTGCTGCCTTGGTCAACTTGTCTACCACCACTTAAATAGAATCATAGTGTCGGGGAGTATGAGGTAGGCCTATAATGAAATCCATATTAATATCTCCCCACTTCCAAGTGGGAATGCTAATATCCTGAAGTGCGCCTCCCCCCTTTGATGTTCGACCTTCACCTGTTGACAGTTCGGGCACTTGGCTACAAATTTTGCAATAACCTTCTTCATGTTGTTCCACCAATATATTTCCCGCACGTCATGATACATCTTGGTGGTACCCGAATGGATAGTATACCTATATCCATGTGCCTCATGCAATATCCGGTCCCTCAAATTATCGACATCTGGAACACATAGACGACCCTGGTACCACAGTACACCTTCTCCCCCTTGGGAGAAGACCTCCACCTTTTGACTTCGAACAACTTCCTTCAGCTTTACTAAAATTGGAACCTCATCTTGTCTAGATTTAAAATCAACCACTAGGACGATTCTGATCCAATTTTCACAACAACGCCGCCATCGGTCGAGTCGACCAATCTAACTCCCAACCTCGCAAGTTGATGGACATCTTTTACCACCTCTTTCTTTTCCTCATCCACATGGGACACACTTTCCATAGAGTGTCTACTAAGTGCGTCTGCTACCACATTAGCCTTGCCCGGATGTTAAAGAACACTTATATCATAGTCCTTAAGTAGCTACAACCACCTCCTTTGCTGAAGATTGAGGTCTTTCTGCGTGAACACATATTGCAAGCTCTTGTGATCCATGAATACATCCACGTGCACCCCATACAAGTAATGCCTCCATATCTTTAATGCAAACACCACTGCGGCCAATTCAAGATCATGGGTTTGGTAGTTCTTTTCGTGGATTTTCAACTGCCTCGAGGCATAAGCTATCACTTTCCCATGTTGCATCAACACACACCCAAGTCCAACTCGCGAAGCATCATAATACACTACAAAGCCCTCGGTACCCTCAAGTAGGGTCAACACTGGTGCTGAAGTGAGTCGGGTCTTCAACTCTTGGAAGCTTTTCTCACAAGCCTCCGACCATTGAAACTTCACCTTCTTCTGAGTCAACTTAGTCAATGGTGTGGCAATATTTGAAAAACCCTCCAATCTCCGATAGTAACCCGCTAAGCCCAAAAAGCTTCTGATATCTGATGGGTTCACTGGTCTGGGCCAATTCTTTACCGCCTCGATCTTCTGAAAGTCTACTTTTATGCCCTCACCTGATACACATGGCTTAAAAATGCCACCTAGTCCAACCAAAACTCACATTTGCTAAACTTTGCATACAATTGACAATCCTTGAGGGTCTAAAGCACTATTCTCAAGTGAGCGATATGCTCTTCCTTGCTCCGAGAGTATATGACGATGTCATTAATGAACACAATCATGAACATGTCCAAAAATGCCTTGAACACTCTCTTAATTAGATCCATAAAAGCTATAGGGGCATTGGTTAGTCCAAAATACATAACAACAAATTCATACTGACCATACCGAGTCTTGAAAGCGGTTTTCGGGATTTCAACCGGAGCTGGTAATACCTGGACTTGAGATCAATCTTGGAGAAACACTTGGCACCCTAAAGCTGGTCAAAAAAATCATCGATCCTAGGTAAAGGATACCTGTTCTTGATGGTGACCTTGTTCAACTACGTATAATCAATGCACATGCGAAGAGAACCATCTTTCTTCCGAACGAATAGGACTGGTGCACCCCATGGAGACTTACTCATCCTAATAACAGATCCTTCAACTCTTTTAGCTCGGTTGGAGTCATTCTGTAGGGCGGAATAGATATATGATGCGTGTCGGGAAAAAGATCTATACCGAAATCAATCTCCCGCTTGGGAGGGACACCTGGCAAATCATTAGGAAAGACCTCTGGATACTCACGTACTACTGGTACAGACTGGATAGTCGGGGTTTTGGAATCCACGTCCTTAACCCTAACTAGATGGTACAAATAACCCTTAAAAATTATCTTCCTGGCCTTAAGGTAGGAAATATATCAACCTATAGGCACAACTAAACTACCCTCCCATTCTAAGACAGGCTCACCCAAAAATCTGAACTCTACTGATCGGGTCCTACAATTAACTGAAACATAACATGCAAATAGCCAATCCATGTTGAGAATAACATCAAAATCGGTCATGGCTAACTCTATCAAGTCTATTGAGGTGACCTTATGAAGAACTGAGACCGGGCAATCTCTATACACCCATCTAGCTATAACTGAGTCACCTAATTGAGTAGAAACTAAGAAGGGCTCTGATAAGACATCGGGACTGTCTCCGAAGCTACTGGCCATATAAGGTGTCACAAAATACACGGTAGACCCCGAATCTAACAAAGCATAAACATCAACATAAAAGACTCTGAACATACCGGTGACTATATCTGGTGAGCCCTCCTGCTCTTGACGAGTGGCTAAGGAATAAAATATGTTCTGCCACTGCTCGCCAGCTGTGCTAGTAGATTCCCCCTGATGTGCTGTGCGTGGGGGAGGGGCTGCTGAACTAGAAGCTGGGCCTCGACCCCCAACCTGATCCTGTCTCACAGCGGGACAATCTCTGAGCATATGTCCCCGCTGTCCACATCCAAAACAAGCTCCTGACCTCGCCAAGCACTGGCCTGTGTGTCCTCGGCTGCACCTGCGACAAGATGGAATGCTGGAGTCTGCAGGCCTACTACTATGACCCCTTGAGCCTGACGCTCGCCCTCTCTGATCATGTCTGGGCCTAGATGTCACACTCAACGCTGAAGATGCTGGGGCTGATGATCTCTGGTGGGTCTGCTATTAATGCCCACCACCGGACCTCTGCTGAGAGAACCTCTGGTCCTCGATCCTGGCCTTCTTGGCCTCCCTCTCCCTCGAATGTCCCGCCTCCATTTGCTGAGCTTACAACACAATGCAAGGGAAGTCCATATCCTGATGAGCATAGCTGTCCTGCAGTCTTTGTCCAAATATCCTGCTATAGCATGCACAAATTTGCTCATCCGCGCCTGCTGGTCGGCCACTAACTCCGGGGAATACTTAGATAGGCGGGTGAACTAAAGGGCGTACTCCTGAACAGTCATCCTTTCTTGCTATAAATTCATGAACTCAACTGCTCTCAACTCCCTCATTTCTCGAGGGAAGAACCGATCTAGGAATGCAGCTTAAAACTCCTCCCATGTGATCGGACCTGCTCCTGCGACCCTACTTTCCTTCCACTAGCGGGACCAAATATGCGCAACCCCCTTCAACTAGTAGGAGGCAACCTCTGCACACTCAACACTACTCAACCCCGTAACTTGGGTGATCTTGACAATCTCATCAATGAAATCATATGGGCCCTCATCTACCTTGGACCCTAGAAACTCCGGCGGGTTCATCCTCAAGAAGCCCTTGATTCGAGCCGTTGCCGCATTACCATTTTGAGGAACATGCTCAATGGCCTGCAGATTGACCTTAGCGGTCAAGACCTGCACAAGCATCTGAATGGCAGCTCAGAACTCAGCATGAGTGGCTAGCTCCGATGCCTAAGGCTCCTGAACTGGTGGGGCTGGCTGTTGCTCATAGACGCTACAATCCTCATAGCCTACACCACCTCTATTCTGCCTTCCATTTACTCTTCGAGATGCCATGATTATACAATCGCGAATAGCACAAATTAGAAGGATAAAAAGGCTTTTCATCGCACGACATAGATCATAAAAGAAGGGAACATTTCCTAAACGTCTAGTAGCCTCTTCGTCATAAGTGTGGCACGCTTCATACCAATGAAAAAGACACTATCTAACGCGGCTTTTATACTCCCTAGGACACATTAAATCTATGGCTCTGATACTAAGTTTGTCATGACCCGAGCATAGACCCGGATCGTAGACATGGGACAAGGGACCCCGAGAAACCCCAAGTCGACCCATGGCATAAGTATTCAACTAACTCATTTAATAAACATGACGAAAACATAATTATAAACTTAGTGGAAGTCAAACTTAATATAACAACAAAATTAATATTTGAAGCTGAATACATGTCTAAGTTTTGATAAGCCTCAAATCTGGACGAGCTGATGGGAAAACACCCCCAACTAGCTCAACAATACTGAAACTGAAAGGACATCTAAAACAACTGAAGGTCTAGTCCTCAAAAGATGAGGACTCACCAAATAAGTAGGTGCTAACTCTGAACAACGACTACGAATGGGCTGAACCTGAGAACTGGGTCCTGCATCATGAAATGGTGCAACATATAAGGTACGCGATTAGTACATGGAATGTACAAAGTATGCAAGGTAAGTAAAACCGCTTAAGCAAAGTAAATCATTTAAATACATTTCATGCATATCATAAGCTTTCAAGTATAAGTAGAAGGGCTACATGCATTCATTCTGAAATCGAAATCTTATCATGACATGACCATGCTTAGCTTTACAACATCATGACTGACTTGAATGTCTCAAAGCTGAACATAACATTCATATCAAAATCTAAACAATGAGTCAAACCTTACTTTAGAACATGCATGCATAAGGTAATCATCATGAGTAATTGAATATGCAAATCTGAATGATATAGACAGTGGGAGACTCATCACTTAACCGACATACCACGATAGAGCTTACGTGGTCCCAACTATCACCCTCAAGTGGGTAGAGCTGTCCATAACCTTGCCAGGGCAATGGACAATACCATGATATTGATATCAAGCTCAAGGGACAATAGGGCCAGGGTTAGCTCACAAGGGAGGTCCCAATAATATAATAGTATCAACCTATGTTGGCGCGTAGTTCTGGGTCATGGGTGATCGACCCTTAACCCGTTCGTGCTAGTATCTTCTCCCAAACACATGCAATGCTCTATATCGTATATAATGAAGCTCAACATCGTCTATTGACGAAGCTCAATATGAAATCATGCATAAGTCAACATCGTACGAAATGAAGCTCAACATTGTCTATTCACAAAGCTCATTAATGAAATCATGCATAGACTCGACATGATATGAAAATGAAGCTCAACATGGTCCTTTTCAATGGTGACATACGTCTCAATTATGAATTCATGCATATGAGAAGCTTTATTTCGAAACATACCACAAGCTCAATCATAGGTGGGAGCATATACTCCAAATCATGTGGTAAGCTACATGTAGAAATATTTAACTCACATACCACAAGCTAGAATTTATGAGAAATTGGGAAACTTCACTTCAAACAATGTGGTAAGCTTATGTCGGGAAAATATCACTCTAAATTGACATGTGGGCATTGCCCAAAGCTTTATCATTCTAGGATCTACTCATTTCATTTTTGAAAACAACATCTTATTCATGGGTGGCTTTAGAAACATGCTTTTCATCATCAAATCTCAACATCATCATGCATTCATCATCATTCACTACTTTTATGAACTTCTCATCCATGGGCATTTTAGATTCAAGATTTGGAGAACTATTTTTGTATTAAAAACAATTTTAGAATCGGCCCAAGCTTACAATTCATCAATATAAAGGCAATCTAATCATACCCATGTATAGAAATTGTAAAATTATACAATTGGGTAAAATCCCACACTTGATCATAGACATTTCATCATATTTTGATAGAGATTGGGCATGGGTGTGGAAGGAAGACACCCATTTAAAACCCTACATACCTAGAAGGGATGATTCTACCACCTCACTGATTGCCCAAAGAGAAATTGGAAGAAAACGCTTTAGAAAAGCTCTTGATCACCTCCTAATTTTTATAAACTTGCATGCATGGAAGGAATACACTTAGATTAGGTTTTTCCCTACTAAAATCCTCCAAAATGAGCCTTAAATGACGTAGTATAGGGTCTTAGGATGAAAGAAAGACGAAAATACCCTTACTGATTATGTAGAAAATTGCTCACTAGACCAAACAACGGACGGTCCTACGGGACGTTGGAGGATACCACGACCCGTGGTGTCTACTCGTGCTTTGCACTGTCCAGGTTAGACCTTGGCTCACACAACGACCTAAACAACAGGTCGTTCAAACCTACAACGGGTCGTCCAGTCACCCGTTGTTTCCTTCATCAACCTAGACACTTTCTCCAATGATAAGCCTTACGATGACGCGTTACTAGAACCCACAAGTCGTGGTCTCATTACGTCACATACACTGACCACCTCACTAAGCTAACAACGACTGCTCACTACGATCCATGGTACCTCAAAATGGGTCGTTGGGTGGCCCGTGGCATCCCTGAACCTCAAGTCCAACTCTCACCATGACCACTAACAACGACTCATTGTTTTTGACAATGAGTTATTACATCAACCGTTGCTTCCACTGCCCCCTAAACACCTGAAACCACGACTGCCAACAATGGCTCGTGGTTACCTACAAAGAGTTGTTGTACCTCTCGTTCTGCAACTTTTTTCCCAACTTTTAGCAGTTTTGCATTTTAGCTTCCTGGGTCTACTCCTAGGCACTTTCGGGTTATTACGAACACACACCCCAGTTTGATCAATGAAGCATCACAATACACCACGAACTCATCGATACCCTTGGGTAGGCTCAACATCCCTGCTGAGGTAAGTTGAGCTTTCAACTGCTGAAAGCTCCTCTCACAAGCCTCAGACCATTGGAATTTCACCTTCTTCTTGGTCGTTTGGTCAAGGGTGCTACAATAGATGAGAAACATTCAACAAATCTCTGATAAAAGCTAGCTAAGCTCAAGAAACTCCTAATATCCGAAGGATTCACCGGTCTAGGCCAATTCTTCACCGCTTCTATTTTCTGAAAGTCCACCTGTATGCCCTGACTTGACACTACATGGCCTGAAAACAGTACCGAGTTTAACCAAAACTCGCATTTGCTGAATTTGGCATATAATTGGCGATCCTTGAGAGTCTGTAGCACCACTCTCAAATAAGCGGCATGCTCCTCCTCGCTCTGAGAGTATATCAAGATGTCATCAATAAACACAATAACGAACATATCCAAGTATAGCTTGAACACCCTATTCATCAAGTCCATAAAAGCTGCAAGAGAATTCGTTAGCCCAAAAGACATAACCACAAACTCATAATGACCATACTGTATCTTGCAAGTTGTCTTCGGGATGTCACTCTCCCGAACTCTGAGCTGATGGTACCTAGATCTGAGATCTATCTTTGGAAAACACTTGGCACCCTGAAGTTTGTCAAATAAATCATTAATCTAGGGTAGAGGATACCTATTCTTGAAAGTGACCTTGTTCAATTGTCGATAGTCAATACACATATGAAGAGAACCATCTTTGTTATGGACAAAGAGAAGTAGTACACCCCATGGGGACTTGCTTGGTCTGATGAAACCCTTATCTGAGAGATCCTTTAACTGATCCTTCAACTCTTTTAGCTCAGCTAGAGTCATTCTGTAGGAAGGAATAGATATAGGCTGTGTGTTGGGAAGAAGGTCAATACCGAAACCAATTTCCCTCTCTGCATTCATTTCTGAATGAATATTCATAGTTGAGTCTACTAAAAGAGGGGAACGCTCGGTAAATCATCAGGGAATACTTTTGGATACTCACATACTACCGGGACTGACTGGATAGTCAGAATCTCAGACTCAACATCCTTAACCCTGACTAGATAGTACACAAAACCTTTGGAAATCATATTCCTGGCCTTAAGGTACGAAATAAAGTGACCTATAGGCACGACTGAACTACCCTTCCACTCCAAGACTGACTCACCCAGAAAGCAGAACTCCACTGCATGGGTTCTATAATTAACAGAAGCATAACACGCATACAACCAATCCATGCCGAGAATAATACCAAAGTAAGTCATGGCTAACTCTACAAGGTTTGCGGAGGTGACTTTATGAAATACTGTGATCAGTCAATTTCTATACACTTGCCTAGCTACAACTAAATCACCAATGGAAGTAGAGCATGAGAATGGTTATGACAGAATCTCAGGACTGACTCCAAAGCTACTAGCAATATATGGTGTCACAAAAGACAAGGTAGCCCCTGGATATAACAAAGCATAAGCATCAAGGTAAAACACTTATAACATACCCGTAACCACATCCTGTGAAGTCTTTTGCTCCTGACATGAGGCGAGGGCATATAATCTATTTGGCACTGTTTGCCACCCCCACTAGTGGATGCCCCCTGCGGAGCTGAACATGCTGGAGTTGCTGCTGACCTGGTAATTTCTGCATGACCTCTATCATCATCCTATCTATCAAATGGACATGCTCAATGCATGTGGCCAGACCTACCATACCCATAACAAATATCTGAGCCGAGCAAGCACTCCCTGGCATGACTCTTGCCGCACCTCCCGTAGGCTGGAAAGGTGTGCTCTACCTACATGCCCCTCTGATCCCTTGAACCTGAGGCCCTGCTCCTCTGATTACCCTTAGGTCTGGATGGAACACTAGCTGATTATGGTGCTGGAACTAGTGACCTCTGCTAAATTTGCGGGCCGTGATCACCGCCAGATCTCTACTGAGTAAATCCATAGCTATCTGTCCGGGCTCTTTTGACCTCTCTCTCCCTCACATGTACTGCCTCCATCTGTTGGGTGTACAAGACTATCCGAGGAAAATCCATATCCTGATGGAGCATAGCGGTCCTACAATCTTTTTCCAAGTAGCTCGCCATCCTTGAACAAACCTGCTCACTCACTCTTTCTAATCAACCACTCACTCTGGGGCGTGCTTTGACAAGTGAGTGAACTTAAGGGCATACTCCTGTACCTTCATTCTCCCCTGCTTAAGATTCACAAACTCGGCTGCCTTCAACTCCCTCATCTCATGAAGGAAGAACCTATCTAGGAACTCAACATAGAACTCCACCCAAGAGACAGGGCCTTCTCCGGTGGCTCTACTATCTTTCTATTGTTGAAACTAGATGTGTGCGACCCCTTTCAACTTGTATAAGGCCAACTCCACACACTCAACTCCATTCACCCCCATGACTTGGGTGATCTTCACAATCTCATAAATAAACTCAAACAGGTCCTCATCTACTTTTGACCTGAGGAACTGTGGTGGGTTCATTCTAAAGAAATCCCTAACTCGATCCGCCGCTGCATTGCCATTTTGCGGGACATGCGCAACTACCTGCTAATTGACGTGAACAGTCAAGGCCTGCGCAAGCATCTGAATAGCTGCCTTAAATTTAACATGGGCAACCGGCTCTGATGCATGGTGCTCCTGGACTGGTGGGGCCTGTTGGTGCCCCTTTCCATTGTCATCCTCGTGGCCATCTCCATTCCCATTCCTTCTACCATTTATTCTACGGGGAGCCATGATTCTGCAATCCTGAATAGCACGAATTAGAAGGATAGGGGACATCTCATCACACAACATACATGATGAGTTGGTAATTTACCAACTTATTAGACTCTAAAACTTGAGTTTTCGTTTCTCTCCCGAGTTGATTATTTAGATTTTATGCCTTTTTTGCTTTTGTTGTGTGCAGATGCCTAAGTTTGAAAAAGGAGCAAAAATGGAGCAAAAAGGAGGAAGTGAGAATGAGTGGCGAGTCACAGGTGTCAACTGGTGAAACGCCGGCTAAAAGCCTTATGTCACTGCCTCAGAGGTTGAATGCCACCGGCGGTTCATGACTCGCAAATGGCGAGTTGCCGGTTTAGTCGTCGAATGACACTTAGGAATTATGGAATTGGCATTGAAGATCCGTTGGTTCATGGATTGGCATCTGCAAAATGCCGGGTGAACTGCCGAAGTTCACTAGAAATGAGTGCAAAATAAGAGTAGACCCGGCGGTTCACAGATTTCATCGGCGAACCGCCGGTACCTTTGCCGGTTCCAAAATGGTGCTACTAAGGGTATAATCGTCCAACACACAAAAGGAGATGAAAAGTACCCTACTTTTCAGGGCATACATAGAAAAAAGAAGCACTCCGCACAAAGAGGAGAAAAAGGAGAGAAAAAGAAGATATAGATATAGAAAGATTGAGAGAAAATCCAAGTACACATCACATCACTATTTCCTCTTTTAGATGAAAACAATCTTTTAGCTAAGAAAGGTATTTTGATTGAAACTTGTGGAAAATACTCTGCTCTATTTTCTTCTTTGGTATTATTAAGTTTCAGCTGTAGTTGAAGGATAATTGTGCATTTGATTTATCCACTCTTATTATTGAATTCAATGATGCTATTGATGAACGTGTTTTTGAATTTCTTAACTATGAGTAGCTAAAATCATTAACTAGAGGCGTGTGATGATGAATACTTAATTGGTTTGGGTATTGCTAGAGTCATCTTTATAATGTTCAATTAAGTGTAAATCTATTAGATTCCCTTCAATCTATTAATGAAGATCCATTGATGATGACATGGGTCTATCTATACTTGCTTGATTGTTGCTCGAGAGAGAATAATTAAGTATTGGAAAGGAATCTAGTAGTGGGTATGGATAAGAGATTGTAAAATTAAGCTAGAAATAGCTGAAATACTTCCTCCTTCCTAATTGGTAGCTAATAGCTAGGAATAGTGAAGTTGCTGATCCAAATCAATTTGGGTTGAGCTAATTCGCAGCGAGATTTTGAGAAAACTCTAGCTAGGGGTAGTCAATAGGCTGAGAAGATGAGGCTACCTACTTCTCAAGATTATTTACACTTGATGAACTTATGAGATGACCTGGCCTATCCCGATCTAGTTAGTATTTCATCTACAGCGCACCTCTAGTATTTCACACTATTTTCAAAAACTTAGCTGATCTTGTTACTTTTAGTTCACTAAATCAATTTGTGCGATTTTATGCAAAGTTTAACCCCCCCATTTTTCGTGCTGTTATATTAAATCTATATGGTGCAAGCTAATGCCAATTTCTCAATCGACTCTTGAATTTATCATTCCTTAGTCCTCATGGGATTCGACCCCGACACTCGTCGAGTTACTTGTTTTGATACTTCAACCGTGTATATTCTTTGAATTAAGAATATATTTTGGACATTATCAAAAAATGTCGCCGTTGATGGGGACTAGCGCTTGATAATCTTGTGATCGATTGTTGAGTTGAATTGTTATACACCATAGTGGTTGTTTCCAATTTATGGTGTGTAGGTTATGACCAGTGTCAGAGAATGGTCACATTACCCAAAAGGTTTACCTTGTGTGGAGACCATCAAGCTAATGGAAAATGTAGCATAGAGAGGAAAAGAAGGACGCAATGCTGCTAGTCATGATGAAGCAAATGGAGCTGTTGACGAACTATGTGAAGGGTTCCCATGCTAAGAATAGCCATGCCATTCATGATTATGATGATGGATATTATGGGAACCAAGGTTGGAACAATGTCCGATTTGTCGATACCAGTAGTCAGGAGAGCACTGAGGTACTTCCACCTCACATGGAAAGTACTCTTGAAGTGGTGCTTGAAAAGCTGCTTGCGACTGAAGAGGGGATTCAAGATCTATGGAGTAAACTTTTGGCCCTAACAACCACGGTAAAGAGTCATGATGTCATTATTCAACAATTGGAGGAATAGATGAATGAATTATCATCACATATGGCGACTCCAACAGTAGCAAATAACACGGCTCTTGTTGGGACATTATGCACAATGATGTTTTAAAGTGGGAAATGGAGGAAGAGGCTATTGAAGAACTGATCGTTGATGTTTTTTTGAAAGGTAAAGAACTCGAGGAGATTCATCATGTGCATAAGGAAGTAAGAAATTATTCATCCCCACCAAGAAAGCTGGACCTTGATTTGAAGAATCGTACAACCCCTCTAGCACAGCCTTCTATTGTGTCACGACCAAAGTTAGAGCTCAAACCCTTGCCCATTCACCTCAAATATGCATACCTGGGGGAGAATGAAAAGCTTCTGGTTATCATTTCAACAAAACTTATGCCGCTGCAGGTAGACAAACTTATTGAGGTGTTGAAAAAGAATATTCAAGCCATCGGATGGTCAATAGCTGATATCATTGATATCCCTCTGGGGATTCGCACCCACAAGATCAACCTCCAAGAAAATTGCAGCCCGTTAGTTAAACATCAAAGAAGGTCGAATCCACCTATGCAAGAGGTGGTCAAGAAAGAGATTATTAAATGGCTGGATGCAGGGGTAGTGTATCCCATTGCGGACAGTAGTTGGGTTAGCCCGGTGAAGTGTGTTTCCGAAAAAAGGGGAATTACGGTTGTTCCAAATGAAAAGAATGAATATATAACTACTCGTCCAATCACGGGGTGGAGAGTTTGTATGGATTATCATAAATTAAACTCTTGGACAAAGAAGGATCATTTTTTGGTGCCATTTATCAACCAAATGCTAGCTTGCAAAGAGTACTATTGTTTCTTGGATGGATAGTCGGGATAAAATCAAATCTCAATTGCACCTAAGGATTAAGAGAAAACCATATTTACATGCCCTTATGGTACGTTTGCATTTAAGGTGATGCCTTTTGGTCTTTGCAATGCCCCGGCCACATTTCAGAGATGCATGATGTCCATATTTTTTGACATGGTGGAAGATACGATGAAAGTATTTATGGATGATTTTTCAGTTGTGGGGAACTCATTTGATGACTGTTTGTCACATTTAGATGAGGTATTAAAGAGATGCACTGAGATGAATTTGGTCCTAAATTGGGAAAAGTGTCACTTCATGGTCAAAGAAGGGATTGTATTGGGACACAAAATTTCTGAAAAAGGGATTGAAGTAGATCAAGCCAAAGTGGATTCTATTGCTCAGCTACCCCCACCAAGTACTGTAAAGGGTGTTTGGAGTTTCCTCGGGCATTCGTGATTTTACCATCGTTTCATTAAAGTTTTCTCCAAAATAGATCATCCCTTATTCTGACTGTTGGAAAAAGAGGCGACATTCAATTTTGATAAGGATTGTTTGAAGGACTTTGTGGAGTTGAAGGAGAGATTAATTTCCTCGCCAATCATTGCAGCACCTGATTGGTCAAAACCCTTTGAACTTATGTGCGATGCAAATGGGGTTGCATTAGGAGCACTCCTTGGTCAACGAAGAGATAAAGTCTTCCACCCAATCTACTATGCTAGTAAAGCTCTGAACAATGCACAAACAAACTATACAATGACCAAATAGGAGATCTTAGCTATTGTGTTTGCATTTGAAAAATTTTGGGTGCACTTTCTCGGAACCAAAGTGGTGGTGCACACGGACCACGCAGCACTCAGGTACTTAATGGACAAGAAGGATGCTAAACCAAGATTGATCAGGTGGGTGTTGTTGTTGCAGGAATTTGATTTTGAAGTGAAAGATCGTAAAGGCTATGAGAATCAAGTGGCCGACCATTTGTCACACCTAGAAACAAATGGGTTTCCAAGAGCGCAAGAGGAGATCAATGACGGCTTCCCAGATGAGCAAATCTTAGCTGCAACCCACGACTTGACCCCATGGTTTGCGGATTTTGCTAATTACTTGGCCAACAACATTGTGCCCAAAGGTTTGGATTATCAGCAAAAGAATAAATTCATGCATGATGTGCGAAAATTCTTTTAGGAAGAACCTTACATCTTCCGAAGTTGTGCAGATGGGTTAGTACGAAGGTGTGTTCCAGAAGTGGAGATATTTCCAATTTTAGAGGCTTGTCACTCTTCCCCTGTGGGAGGTCATTATGGGAGTGTGCAAACCGCGGCCAAGGTGTTGCAATGCAGATTTTATTGACCCATCTTACATCAGGATGCACATGACTTTGTGAGGCAATGTGATCGATGCCAAAGGACAGGGAGTATTTTGCAGCGGCATGAACTTCCGCTAACACCAACCCTAGAGGTCGAATTGTTTGACGTGTGGGGGATCGACTTCATGGGTCCTTTTGTAAGTTCTTATGGGAACAAATACATCTTAGTGACAGTAGATTATGTTTCCAAATGGGTAGAAGCTGTAGAATTACCAAACAATGAAGTAAGGAGTGTCAAAGCTTTCCTTAAGAAACATATCTTCTCATAGTTTGGTACCCCTAGAGCTATCATTAGTGATGGAGGGTCTCATTTTTGCAATGGAGTGTTCAAAACACTACTAGATAAATATGGTGTAAAGCACAAAGTGTCCACTCCATATCACCCACAGACCAATGGACAAGTGGAAGTTTCAAACCGGGAAATAAAGTCCATCTTGACTAAAACAGTCAATTTAAATAGAACCGATTGGGCACAAAAGCTAGATGATGCATTGTGGGCCTATAGGAATGCATTTAAAACACCAATTGGGATGTCCCCTTATCAGCTAGTGTATGGTAAAGCATGTCACCTCCCGGTAGAGCTAGAACACAAAGCCTTGTGGGCATTGAAAAGTTTAAACCTAGAATGGGGAAAAGATATCCAAGGTCGAATCCACAATTTACATGAGATGGAAGAGTTTAGAATGAAGGCATATGAAAATGCAGCAATTTATAAAGCTAGAATGAAACATTATCATGATAAAAAAGTGTTGCATAGTAATTTTATTCTAGGGGAGTGGGTGCTATTATTCAATTCTCGACTAAAGCTATTCCCTGGGAAGTTAAAGTCTAAATGGTCAGGCCCTTTTAAGGTATCTCAGGTGTATGAAAATGGAGCCATTGAACTTCACAATAAAAATGGGAGCAAGTTCAAAGTAAATGGCCAGTAGGTCAAAAGATATATGGGAGTATTGGAAGAAGTGGGTCGAACACAGGTGGTGCATCTGGAAAAACCATAGACCGGGAATCTCGTCGTGCCGCGAGTTAAATAAGGCGCTTCTTGGGAGGCAACCCAAGAATTTGTCATTCTTACATATTTTTTTGTTTTTGATTATATTTATAGGTTAAGAAGGGTGCACAATAGAATGAATACCAAACCGGCGTGCTACCAGCGAACCACCGCTCAGATTTCGTGGAGCGCAGTTCAAGCGTCGACAGACCCAGCGCACTGAAGGATTCAAGGTAAAGAGGCTGTTCAAATGGAGAATGGCCGATGATAATTCATGAGGCGCCGATCCCATCTAGTGAATTGAATGTTTCAAGGTGAATCGACAATACAACCGGCGAAGCGCCCTACAAATACGCGAACTGCCTGCAGGACGCCGCCTTCAACCAGACACTTGGGAAAGGCTGAGGCATTGGATCCTCCTCCACCGACACACCAAAAGGGATCCATGAAGCGTCGATCACCCGCTGAACTTGCAGTTAGAATTGGGCTTTAGGTAATACGAGCGGCGGCCACAACGGCGAACCGTCAGCTCAATTCGGCGATCGCCAATGCAACTCTCAATAAATAACTACAGATGGCAGATTTCCATAAAATGCTGCAAATTCCCAAAATTCTCTCCCTCTTTCCCCCAAACTGACCCATTATTTCTCACCTAACACCTCTTAATATTTCCTACCCAAGCACCCATTCACCTTCCTCAATTGCTTGCATCTTGTTCATCCTTCACAAATCTTCACAAGCACATTCCATTGAAGGTAAGTATTTTCTCACTCATGCTAGAAAGGTCATAATCACATTGGTATTGTGTTTCTCTACCCATGTTTCTCATGTTTGGTTTTGTTTTCTTACTGTATGTGTATGAATGTTGCTGTGTTGTGGTCACTTGTATCTGGGTATATTTTACGTACCCGAGTGAGTTGCCCAATGATGGATTAGTTGGCACCTCTCTTAAGGGTAACCTTGTCTTTTGCTACTGAAGTATGGGTATGATTGGTTAGTTGTCATATGGAGGTGATTTGGAGGGTGATAAGATGCAGATCGGCGGCTAGCGAATCACCAGTGGTGGTTCGCCAGCGAAAAGCTGCTGCCCAGTTTTTAATTCTTCACTAAGTCAAATGGTGATTCATTGGTGACTCGCGAAAGGCAACTGCCTCTCGCCGATGACACCTGAGCTTTTATAATTTTTTTTACTAAGTTCCTTCTGCTATTTTAGTTTTAAGCTGCATAATATGGCCCAATACTAATTTACTTTTGCAGCATCATGTCTACCTACCAACATTTCCATACAGGCTAAGCATCAGTACCTACAAATATCCCTCAAGAGAGATTTGGGCTGGAAGGAATGGAGGATTTTTACATAAATTTCAAGGAAAAATGCGTCATCTATGCAGAAGCTCAATTTGATGTAGAATCATTCAAAACTACATGCCTAGATATCTACCACCAGATTGGGATACGGATTGGGGCCCATTCACCATACCAGTTGAACCGTACTTTCGGGAGCTAGTGTGGGAATTCTATGCATCATATAGAGAGAGGAAACAACTGATGAAGCAGAAACGCTGCACTGAAGCATTCCCATGCCTAACATCAGTCTGGGTGCGAGGGTAGGAGGTTCATGTAACCCCAAAAGCAATCAACTCATTGTATTGGGACGAGCCAATCCCACCACATCCATTCCTCCGTCTGAAAGTAGAAGACAAGGGGAACCAATTCCAGTGGGTAGCCAGCGTGATTGCACAAGGTCAACCAAAATGGGCTGTTTCCAAAGGCCTAATTCATCGGCGTGATTTAAAATTCGACGCCTGTAATATGGTTAGATTTGGTCTGTTCAAGGTTGATAACCTCTCAGAATACATCAGAGGTGCCTATTGAAGTGGCTATTCTCCTTGCTTGCATAATGGATCATGTGCACATCAATGTTGCAGAGCTTATTGTTGATCAGTTCAGACGAAAAGCTAAGCAACAAGCCACAACATTGCCCTTCCCTACCTTGGTAAGTATGTTGTGTATGAGGGCTGCGTGTCCTTTATTGCGCTCATTGGATAAAATTATACAAGTCCACGGGGTGATTACTTTGGACACCACGACAGACAAAGAGGCCCTAATGATAAAGCGAGCGAGGTTTACAGGGAACATGACCCCACCATCACCCTTGGCATCTTCTCACATAGCTACCATCCCAGCCAATGCAGATGAGTCCCAAAACTCTCGGTCCTCATATTTACTTAATATTCCACAAAGGGAAAAGATGTATGAGAATCAACTTGTATGATTAACCAAGGCTATTCCATCCATGATCCAAAGTGCCTTTAAGAAAGCCTTGTAGCCTGCTAAAGAAAAGTTGACACAACTATGCTCGAAAGTGGATGTTCTTGGAAGTGAAATGACTACATTGCAACAGAAGGTGGCCACACTTTTTGCACCCACCAACCAACCAATGCCTTGTGGCCCTGAGGTGGTTCCACCACAAGTCAAAGCACCCAGAAGTCCCCTAGATGATTGGTGGGTGGGCTACCATAGTGTTCAGATATTATATCTGATGAGGAGGCCTACCACAGCCCACCTCCTCCGCCTCCAATGCATTCAGTATATGATGTCAATCCTTCGTGGGCCTCGGGGGAGTGGCAACAACATCTTACCATGAACTTCGAACCCTCCTGGACAGATGGGTCGCACCAGGCCCTGGTCTACCTGTCACACTTTCACCAAATCCCATGCAACCCATAACAGAAGACACAACTTCTTGGGTTTTTGATGTTGTCACTTATACATGGAAGCCAAGTCCCAATCGCTAATATGATCAGGAAATCTCTTTTACCTTCTTGTCTTTCTTGTGGTTCCCATTAGTGGTAGTGTTTGACTTATGTTTGGGGGAGGATTGATTATTGTCCTTGGGGAATTAAATATTTATTTTGACTTGATAAGGTGGATGAGATGACCCCAAAATTGTGTTTCTCTTTTGACATTGTAAATAGTAGGGTAGAAATTAAAACTCCAAGGGTTTTCTTTTGACCACAGTTCTTTCCCAAGGAGCAGTCTTTTATTTTAGTTATTTTTGTTGTCGAATCGGGTTGGCTTTTCCCGATGATGGATTGAGTGGAGACATTCTTAAGGGAAATGCCATGTCACTTTGAGTCTGTTGTGAAGTTTTTTAAAGAGGAACCAACTAAATGTTTTCTTGTGTTGAAATGAAAATGTGAAAATAAGGGCATGAGGATGAAGATAATGAGCAAGTGTTGACACCGTAGCATAGTAATCTTGGTTGTACATTGTAAATTCCCTACTTGACTTGTGATGTTTGCTTGCTTGATGTCCTAATGTGATGTTATGTTTGGGAAAATGACTCTTGTAGACTATCTAAGGGTGATGCTTTGTGTGGCGAGGATATTTTTGTGAATCTTGTGCATTACATCTTGTTTAGAACTTTCCCCAAATGTGATTGAAGGCAAAATCCTAGATGTAGTTACACCAAGAAAATGAGTTTAGGCCCTTAGTTGTCTAGCCACTTTAACCACCCTGCATGATCATTAATCCTTGTTAGCTAATTTTGAGCCCTAAAAACCTTTCCTTGGAAACCACATTACAAGACTTAAGACCATTCTTAATACCTCTTTTATCCCCCATTCTCCCTAAATGCCAATGACAAGATAAGTACTGAACTAAGGCTCAGGGCCTAAGAATAAGGGAATGAGAAAAGCATGTGTGAAAAAGGAGGCAAGAGCCTAAGTTTGGGGGTATGTAAAACAAAGGGGGAAGACAAGAATCATAGTGTGAAGGGAGCATCATCTTTTGTCAAAGTGCACCAAATCAAAAAAATGGAAAAAGACTATTTGTGTGAATTGGTTGATCTTGGGCAGATTTATATGCCCAAGTGATACTCAAACGTATCATTTTTACCTTGTTTGTTGTGCAATGTGTATATAATATCATGTAATTGGTAATAAAATGCGAATTTATACTAACCAACATGATTAGCATTTATTTTGCAGGTAATTGTGATTTTTAGGAGCTAAAATGCATGTTGGAACTATATCGGAGTTGGACTTGGATGCGAGCATGGAAAATACGTTGGAATGCACATTTTATAGGGGCTCCGCGATGGAGCCGTGCCACGCTACCATCGCGGTAGCACACTGCCTGAACAGGAATTAAAATGGCAAATTGCAGTGTGCCTTCACGTCAGCTCCGTAGCACGGAGAGAGGCCTCCGCGTTGGCCTCCGTGCCACGTTGAGGCTAATTTACCGGACCCTGAAATTCCAGTGAAGGTCCGCGTCCACGCCGTGTCACGGAGGCAGTGCTCCGCGTTGGCCTCCGTGACACGTTGCTTGTTATTCCGGGAAAAATTTCCCACTAGTATAAATAGCACACTTAGGTTTATTTTAAGCAGTTTTTAGTTTTTAGACTGAGTTCAGAAGTGGAGAGCAAGGACGTGGGTTAGGAGCAGTTGAGGAACGAAAAAGCTAAGGGATTTCTTCTCTTCTTTTCTTCTTTCTATCAATTGTACGTATGATTTACACTCATTTTAGGATGATCAATCCACAAATGAGTGGCTAATTCTCTTCTTTGCTGAGGTTTTGAACATGTGTAGTGAATTTTGATTGTAAATGATATGATTTTCTTCTTCTTCTTCCATGTTGTTCTATTAATTCTTGTTTTTACTACATTAGTGCTTGGCCGACATTAATGTACATCTAAAAAGTCCAATTTCACTCGAAAGAGCAAGAAATTGGAAAGTTGTGAATTAATAGGGTATTGTTCTTAACTTGATTTGGGAAAATTGGGTTTTGATGTGCTTTCCTGATAGAAATATACTTGAAAGCCGTATTAGTCAATTTAGGAACCGGAATTGTAGTGCTAGGTCATAAATTGCATTTGATCACAGAAATGTAGACGGATGGTTTATGATTCTAAAGTGGAATTAAATACGAGAGTTTTAATTTCTAGACGAATGTTCTTGGCTAGCAACATGAAGAAGAGATTAACCAAATTATCATGATTATCAAGTTCATTACTTGTTCTTAACCTTGGCATGTTCATATCCATTGTCTAAATTCACAGTAAATAGTTGTTATAAATTGTAGTAGATATAGTTTAGAAACAAAAACTCAAGTAACTGTTGGTTATATTGTTGTTAGCATAATTAGAAGTGAAATAGGAATATAGTAAACTAGGCAACTTTACATATCTTGAGCCTCCTTGGATCGATACTTGGCTACTTAGCCACTTTATTACTTGTTTGACCACGTGCACTTGCGTGTCGGTTTTTAACCCCTACCAAAGCACCGAGCAAGTTTTTGGCGCCGTTGCCGGGGAGGCTAGGCGATTTGTGAAATTGTGTTTAGTGTAAATTTACTGTATTTTTATTTTTATTTTCTTAAGTGTTAACAACTTGGTCTTAGCCTGTATTTTGCAGATTTTGTTTCTGTGAACACTGGCAAGGGACAAGGAGCTGGTGGAATCTTACTTAGAGCCTGAACGTGAATTTCATAGTCAACGTAGAGAAGCTCTACGAAAGAAGCTGCAGTTGTTTAAACAGTCTATTATGGAGCAACAAAATCCACCAGTTGTGCGGGCAGTGTTAGTGCCCGATGAAGCAGCAGCAAGGCCGGTTCGCGAGGTGGCAATCCCACACGCCAACAATGTACATTCTAGTATCCGCAAACCAGAGCCTGGAGGGAGGTTTGAATTAAAGCAGAATATGGTGCAACTTTTGCACACAAGCGGGCAATTTACCGGTCTCCCTCATGAAGATCCACAACATCTCCAAAACGTTTTGGAGATAAGTGACACTTATATACCCGCTGGAGTGTCACCTGATTATGTTCGGCTCACCTTATTTCCATTTTCCTTACTTGGTGAAGCCAAGAGGTGGTTAAAAGCTGAACCACCCAATTCTATATCAACGTGGGATGATCTTGCACGAAAGTTTTTGATCAGATTTTTCCCTTCTGGTAAAACAACCAGACTTAGAAGTCAAATTCTAAGTTTTAAACAGAGGGAGGGAGAAAATCTATATCAAGCCTGGGAAAGATTTAAATCCATGTTGCGGGACTGTCCTCATCATCATCAGTCCAATGAGGTGTTGGTACACACATTTATTGAGGGTTTGGAACCCCACACTAAAATTCTGTTAGATTCAGCAGCTGGAGGGCAAGCGCTGGAAAAGACTTACGAGGAGCTGTACACTTTGCTCAACCGAATTTCACAAGGCAATCCAGAATGGAATGCAGATTCATCTCGAGGTGGAGCAAGGAAAGCAGCAGGAGTGCTTGAAGTGGATGGATTTACAGCTATCGCTGCACAGATAGCTACTTTGCAAAATCAGTTAAACACTCACTTCAGCAATATGAATTTGAACCAGCCTTCAGCTTCAGTCAATGCAGTTCAACAGATGTGGTGTGAAGTGTGTGGTAGTAGTGAGCATTCAGCTGAATGCTGTGGTGCAAATCCTGATTCTGTTAACTTTGTGGGCAATGCACAGAGAAATCAGCAGCAGTTTGGTAGTGGCTACAACTCAAATTGGAGAAACCATCCGAATTTTTCGTGGGGTAGCAACAATCAACAAGGCCAAAGTTCCGGGCAGGGTATGCATAGAAACCAAGGAGGGCAACAAAATTATCAAGCTCAATTCAGAAATCACAATGCCCCTCCTCCACCACCATCACCTACCATTGAGGAGATGTTCAAAACCATGATCGCTAATCAGGCGCAATTGCAGGCTGACTATGTTAAATTGGCAGCCGAAGTGAAGAATAATCAATTGGCGACCAAGGCTCTTGAATATCAGTTTGGGCAATTTGCTAGTGCCCAAAATACGAGACCCAGAGGAGGACTACCTAGCGACACGGATCCTAATCCGAAGCAGGTAAATGCAGTGACCACGAGGAGTGGTTTACAGTTAAAGGAGGTGGAACCGGAAAGACCGCCTCAAAACTCAGAAGCAGCAGATGTTGAGGGAGAGCAAATCTCAGATAAGGGGAAGACTAAAGAAGCTGAACCAGAAAGGCCTCCACCCCCGTTCCCTCAACGACTGAAGAAACACAAGGAGGAGACGTGTTTCCAGAAATTCATGGAGGTACTTAAACAGGTACATGTTAACTTACCTCTTGTTGATGTCTTGCAGGGAGTGCCAAAATATGCGAAATATATTAAAGACATCGTGGCTAACAAAAGTCGTTTGACTGAGTATGCCACGATAGCTTTAACAGAGGAATGCACTTCCCGTATTCAGAATAGGTTGCCCACAAAACTAAAAGACCCTGGAAGTTTTACTATCCAGCTTACGATTGGGCAAAGTATCCGAGCTCGTGGATTATGTGACTTGGGGGCAAGCATAAATCTGATGCCATCTTCGGTATTCAAAAAGTTAGGTCTAGGGAGTCCTAGACCTACAACGGTAATCTTGCAGCTAGCAGACAGGTCTTTAGCTAAGCCGGATGGCATTGTTGAGGATGTGCTAGTGCAAGTAGGCTCCCTCATTTTTCCGGTCGATTTTATTGTTTGGGATTTTGAACAAGATGCTGAAGTCCCATTTTTTTTGGGACGACCCTTTTTGGCAACCGGAAAAGCATTAATTGATGTAGCTGCGGGTTAACTCACGATGCGAGCACATGACAAGGTCGAAGTGTTCGATGTGTACAAGGTACCTAAGCTCCCGACTGTTTATAAGGAACTCTCGGTGATCAATGTGATTGATCATGGGAATGTTAATGGAATGAGTGATTCCCGAGAGTTACTAGGAAGGCCACCGGATAAGGTTGAGAACTACTGGGGGGATGACCATGATCGGGACAAATCGTCCATCACCCTGGTAGACAAGTGAGCATAAAGGACGTCGAGCTGCGACGGTAAACCAGGCGCTGCACGGGAGGCAACCCGTGAGAAAAATATTTTATTTTTCTTTGTTTTGCACAGTGTAGTTAATTTTTATCTTTATTTTTGTTTTTATTTTCTATTTCCAAGTTTTATTTTTCTTTTCCTTTTCTTAATTAGGTTTAGATTTTCATTTTAGTTAGTATTTTTTATTTTAGTTAGGGAAATCTATTCATTTAACCAATTTATGTTTAGTGAGGTGATTTTCAGGTATAACGCAGGAAATATACATGGAATTGAGAAAATGAGGCAAGGTATGAAAAATCAAATTAATTGAAGAAACAATGCACTGGCGCGTTGGCGCCGTGTCACGGAGGTAGGGCTCCGCGTTACCCTCCGTGACACATTGAAGGCAAAATCCGGATTTTCCAAAAATCCAGTAAGCCAACGCGTTGGCTCCGTGTCACGGAGGAGGGTCTCCGCGTTACCCTCCGTGACACGTTGCCGTGTATTTGGTGCCGGGTCACACCGGGTTGCCGGGTGACCCGCGTGTTTTCTTAAATTAAAACCCCTGATTTCGCCCCATTTCTTCCCATTCCCTCTTCCCTCCGCGACCAAAACACCTATTTCCCCCTCCCCAAGCACCGTGCCACGTTCCTAGGCAAGGAATACGTCAAGTTTCTTCGGTTTCTCAATTCAAAGGTATGTTTTCATCGTCTATCTCAATTTTTTGGCGATTTTTGTCAAATTTGGGCATGTGAGGTGAGATATATCACCCTAGGTAGAAATTAAACATGAATGTTGAGTTATTTGTGATTGATACATGTTTGGATTGTTGTATTTAGCATTTGAACTTATCGATTGCGTAAACAATTCGAATTTGATTATAGAATTGTATTCTAGGGCATGAATTGTTGAATTTAACTTGAGCGGCTTGATAAGTCGGCAAATTAGATGCCGGGGTGTGTTTGTAAATTGAGAGAAGTCGTGGTAAATATTGTGTAAATGTTAAACGACGACAAATTCTCGAATTTCTTTTTTTTTTGGGAAAAGGCAAAAAGTGTGTAAATTGGTTAGATTGTATATAGAATGTTTTTATCGTTGTTTTTATTTTGTTGTTGTTTTTGTTGCGAAGTGTGATGTGTGAATTGTTAGCGATAGTAGGATTGGGGTTAGCTGTATGAAGTCTGAGTAGTACGCTAACCGTTATGCTGTCGAAATTTTTTTGTGAACGCACTAAGCATGAAGTGTATAGTGTTGTCTGTGGTGTAATTAGAGTTATCCTTGCCGTAATTTGTAGAAGTAGCTAAGGCCTAAGTGTGGGGTAAATGTTGTGTAACCCGACCTTAGCCGAAGTTAACAAGTTTTTAGCTTAACTTTGTGCTTGTTTGTGTAAATTGACAGGTACAATGGCGAGCAGACAAGATAAAGGCAAGGGTGCTTCTACCTCAGGCACCGGTAGGAAAAGGATGAGACTGGGCACCGCAGTCCCAGCTGCACCCGCTGTTCCGCGCGGCCAACGCCGCCAATATGGAACAAGATGGGTAACCGATGAAGGGAAGAAATGGTATGCTAAGCATAATGAGAACAAGTACTTCCCCGAGGAACATATTGCACGGGAACCACTCGCACAGGAGTTCCCTCGCATTGTACAGAGAATTGAAGCAACTGGGCTCAGCTTTATCTTTCAGGAGCCCAAGGAGTGCAACCTTCATTTGGTCCGGGAATTTTATGCAAACTGGAACCCGGCCATCAGAAGCCACACAGTGAAAATCAGAGGGCAGATTGTCACTCTGGAACCCCAGCAGCTGAATGCCATCGTTGGAGCGCGGGACACAGACGCCCACGTTCTCCGCCAGCTAAACATCACCCCACCGTACGCCGACATCAGACGTACGTTGTGTGGGGCTCGATCCACAGCCTGATGGAGTAGACATAAGGAGAGGGGTTACCACCAGACTCTTCCTTATTCGCAGATGAACAGGGAGGCCAGAATATGACTGAAGATTATGTGTTCGTGTTTGATCCCGGGAGTTCATATGACAGACGTGACCCGGGACCGTGTCTGCTTGGTGTATGCCCTTATGAAAGGGCTTGAGATTAATGTTGGGGCGGTAATAATATCCGCCATGAAGAGAGCCAGACTGCACCAGGGCCACAGATATGGGTTTGGCGAACTCATCACCACCTTCCTCCGAGGCCTTGACATTGAGGAAGAAGCCTTGGACTATATTCCGCAGTTGGAGCGGAGGGCCCTCGATGTGACAAAGACTAAGGCCCCCGACACTACACACGGACTAGTATTGACTTTGGGCGAGCGACATGCTCGGGACGATCAGTACATGGCCCGTATGTTTGGCATGCAGATGCTTCAGCTACGGATTGGTGGGAGACCAGCCACCGAGGAAGAATTATGGCAGCTGGAGCTGGACTACCCCTTTGGCGAGAACGCCAGAGCCTTATGTTGGGTGGGACCAGCCTTCGTGGAGCCTACTGATGACGATGTCCCTACTGATGAGGAGACACGCCGTGAGGACTCCGATGTGGAGTCCGATGACGACGATGGAGCTGATTCAGATATGGGCGACGAGGCCGCAGCACTAGATGAAGAAGTCGAATATTTCGACTAATCAGGGAGTTCCACCACCCGAATTTTTTGTGTTGTAATTTTTGTGAACACTGGGGACAGTGTTCAATTTAAGTGTGGGGTGGGGAGTAGCTAGGTGCTGGGACATAGGCTCTAATTTGCTGTATGTTTTTTTTCCTTGGTTTGGATGAATGTTTGTGCTTTCCCTGTGGTGAACTGATTTGTGGTGTATCTGTATATATTTGTTTGTGTGGTTAATGATGTGTGGTATGAAAAGTTATGGTTGCCAGTGTAAATATTTTGTAAATTTTGTAAATATTTTTTTTTCTATCGAGATGATCGGTATTTTTCAAAATTTTCGCGAAAATATTTTGCACTTGTAAATACTTTTTTCCTATCGAAATGATCGATGTGTTGCAAAATTTTTTGATTTTTATTTTTTTGGGTTTCTCGAAGTTTGTTTTCGGTTCTTTTACCGAGAATAGTCCCGTTGAACCGATGTCATAGTTAGTGACCGTTCCCTATGATGGATGGATGACGACCGTCTTAAGGGAAATGTAGTCGGTAGGAGTAGGATTTTTATTTGTTTTTATTTTTTTTCTTTGGTGGATTGCATCAATGAACTGTAGTTGCTTATGGTTGCTAAAATTTTGTTGCGTGTGTAACTGATGTTCAAAATGTGGAAATGATTCGTTTGAAAGCATGCAATTTTGTAAATATGTTGAGTTACCTAGGCTATAGAATTTGATTCAGGATGATTGAGGCTTAATTTTGAATTCATGTGATTGGCTAATTAGAGAGTCTGTGAATGCATCTTGATTCGAGCATGTGCACGAAGTGTGAAGTGAGGTATTGTTATTCCATGCCATTGTGAATTGTCTAGAACTTGCCTGGTGTGTATACAAAACGAAATGAAGGAAGTGTTGTGTTGGAAAGGATGTAGGTATTTCTTTGTTTTAACCGATAGATTCCATTTTTTTTCTTGTCAAATTCTACCTTTGTATATGTTGTATACCCTAGTCAGCCCGTTGAGCCTTTAGCCGATTTCTTTCTTTCTTTTGTCCAAACTTGTATAAACTAAGCTTTATTCCTTCTTTTCATTAGCCTTAAAGTCTATACGAAACACTTAAGCGCTTACAAAGAAAATAAAATGTTTTCCCAAAGTGTTAAAGAGTGAAAAGAAAAAGGAAAAGCAGAGTGAAGAAAGAAAAGATGATGTTGAAGAGGCACTTGCTATAATTAAATGATAGCGAGGGTACATGAAAACCCTTTGTTTTGTGTCAAGTGTGTCTGAGGAAATGGGCTGTATGAAAGGAAACCAACATGAATGGGAGAAAAAGAGGAAAGAGAGGAACTATGTCCATAAGTCGATGGGAATGAGTTGAAAAGGCGCTTAAGGATGCTAGCGACTATTATTGGCTAATCCAATATATATATACTAGATCCATAGCCCCGTTACAACCCATTAAAGTCCTACGTGATCTTACATTGCATTTCTTTATATTAGTGGAGTAATACACTAAGGGCAAGCTTATGGGTCATGACATGAGGCATGTGAATTCTTTTGGGAGAGTGAGTGAAATTAATTTTTGTATGCCCCTACTTGAATGTTTGTGTGCTGCATGAACATAAAGGGGAAGATTCTCTTGAGTTGTGAGGGCACATGCTTGAGGAAAGATTGATTTTCATGTCGGATTTCTTGATTAGCTGATTTGCATGAGTTTGCCGATATCAAGAATCAATTCTTAAAGTCTAGGAAGTCTTGATGTATTAAAGGTCATTGTATTGTAAGACCAAGCATGTTTTCGTGATGATTTGCAAAAATTGAATAATCGGTATGACCGTAGCGTAAATGGTCGCACCATAGTGACGAAGGTTGGGATGTAATTTGCATGATTTGTGTATGTGTTGTTCGAGGACGAACAAGGATTTAAGTGTGGGGTAAGTGATCTTGGGCAGATTTATATGCCCAAGTGATACTCAAACGTATCATTTTTACCTTGTTTGTTGTGCAATGTGTATATAATATCATGTAATTGGTAATAAAATGCGAATTTATACTAACCAACATGATTAGCATTTGTTTTGCAGGTAATTGTGATTTTTAGAAGCTAAAATGCATGTTGGAACTATATCGGAGTTGGACTTGGATGCGAGCGTGGAAAATACGTTGGAATGCACATTTTATAGGGGCTCCGCGATGGAGCCGTGCCACGCTACCATCGCGGTAGCACACTGCCTGAACAGGAATTAAAATGGCAAATTCCAGTGTGCCTTCGCGTCAGCTCCGTGGCACGGAGAGAGGCCTCCGCGTTGGCCTCCGTGCCACGTTGAGGCTAATTTACCGAACCCTGAAATTCCAGTGAAGGTCCGCGTCCACGCCGTGTCATGGAGGCAGTGTTCCGCGTTGGCCTCCGTGACACGTTGCTTGTTATTCAGGGAAAAATTTCCTACTAGTATAAATAGCACACTTAGGTTTATTTTAAGCAATTTTTAGTTTTTAGACTGAGTTCAGAAGTGGAGAGCAAGGACGTGGGTTAGGAGCAGTTGAGGAACGAAAAAGCTAAGGGATTTCTTCTCTTCTTTTCTTCTTTCTATCAATTGTACGTATGATTTACACTCATTTTAGGATGATCAATCCACAAATGAGTGGCTAATTCTCTTCTGTGCTGAGGTTTTGAACATGTGTAGTGAATTTTGATTGTAAATGATATGGTTTTCTTCTTCTTCTTCCATGTTGTTCTATTAATTCTTGTTTTTACTGCATTAGTGCTTGGCCGACATTAATGTACATCTAAAAAGTCCAATTTCACTCGAAAGAGCAAGAAATTGGAAAGTTGTGAATTAATAGGGTATTGTTCTTAACTTGATTTGGGAAAATTGGGTTTTGATGTGCTTTCCTGATAGAAATATACTTGAAAGCCGTATTAGTCAATTTAGGAACCGGAATTGTAGTGCTAGGTCATAAATTGCATTTGATCACAGAAATGTAGACGAATGGTTTATGATTCTAAAGTGAAATTAAATACTAGAGTTTTAATTTCTAGACGAATGTTCTTGGCTAGCAACATGAAGAAGAGATTAACCAAATTATCATGATTATCAAGTTCATTACTTGTTCTTAACCTTGGCATGTTCATATCCATTGTCTAAATTCACAGTAAATAGTTGTTATAAATTGTAGTAGATAGAGTTTAGAAACAAAAACTCAAGTAACTGTTGGTTACATTGTTGTTAGCATAATTAGAAGTGAAATAGGAATATAGTAAACTAGGCAACTTTACATATCTTGAGCCTCCTTGGATCGATACTTGGCTACTTAGCCACTTTATTACTTGTTTGACCACGTGCACTTGCGTGTCGGTTTTTAACCCCTACCAAAGCACCGAGCATTGGTGTTCCCTCTTGAGGTAATAAGGCTAAGGGTGGAAGCAAAAGAGGGGTTATAAGGGGGAGTGTTAAAGAAATAAAAGGCATCAACAAGAAAAGAAAGGAAAAGAAGGTTGAGTGAGCAAAATTGATGTAAGGCATGTCACGAAAAGCATTAGGGAGGATCTAGTCACTATAGCCAAATACTCATCCTACCCTGACCTTAAGCCTACATCACAGCCCGCAAGTCCTAAATGATTCTAGGTGCAGCTACTCTACATTAGTGGCGAAATACATGAAGGGAAAGCCTATGGGTCAAGTGTATGCATGAAGATATCTTTTGGGAGAGTGAGTGTGAGTGTCTCTTCCAATTAATCCCTGGCATGCATTCAAATGATCAAAGAATTAAGATAATAGGGATCCTTATATTAGCTGAGTGGCAACATTCCTTTTAGAAATGCAGGAGCATTTAGAGATAATGTGGACATAGAGCAAGGAGTGCAAACTCTAAGGCAAGATTTGAATTTTCAATGGTTATAACTTGAGATGTTATGTGTGTTACTTGGTTGAAAAATGCCCTTGTGTGATCAATGATTCCTTTCAAAAAGCTTTACTTAATAAAAAGTGGTTTCCTGCTTGAAACATCTTAATTGGTTTGGTCTTTTGGGGTATTTTCTTCTCTTTTCAGTGAGCATAGTGAGTATTTTTGGGTTGTATAGTCTAGGTGATCAGCGAGGTCTAATTGTGAAGAGATGTGATATTTTCCTCAATAGTTGAAGTATCTCATTACTTGAGGACAAGCAATGATTCAAGTTTGGGGGTTTGATGAGTTGCTAATTTACCAACTCATTAGACTCTAAAACTTGTGTTTTTGTTTCGTTCCCGAGTTGATTATTTGAATTTTATGCCCTTTTTGCTTTTTTTTGTGTGCATATGCCTACGTTTGAAGAAAAGAGAAAAAATGGAGCAAAAAGGAGGAAGTGAGAATGAGCGGTGAGTCACAAGTGTCAACCGGCACAAGGAGTACCCTATTTTTATGGGTATAAATAGAAAAAAGAAGTACTCTACACAAGGAGTAATAAAAGGAGAGAAAAAGAAGATATAGATATAAAGAGATTGAGAGAAAATCCAAGTATACATCACATCATTATTTCCTCTTTTAGCTGAGAAAGGGATTTTGATCGAAACTTGTAGAAAATTCTTTGCTCTATTTTCTCTTTTGTATTATTAAGTGTCAGCTATAATTGAAGGATAATTGTGCATTTGATTTATCTACTCTTATTATTGGATTCAATAATGCTTATGAAGAATGTGTTTTTGAATTTCTTAACTATGAGTAGCTAAAATTATTAACTAGAGGTGTGTGATGATGAATACTTAATTGGATTGGGTATTGCTAGAGTCATCTTCATAATGTTCAATTAAGTGTAAATCTATTAGATTCCCTTAAATCTATTAATAAAGATCCATTGATGATGATATGGGTCTATCTATACTTGCCTTGTTGTTGCTCGAGAGAGAATAATTAAGTATTGGAAGGGAATCTAGTAGCGGGTATGGATAACAGATTGTAAAATTAAGCTAGAAATAGCTGAAATTACTTCCTCCTTCCTAATTGATAGTTAATATCTAGGAATAGTGAAGTTGCTAATCCAAATCAATTCAGGTTGAGCTAAACCGCAGCTAGATTTTGAGATAACTCTAGCTAGGGGTAGTCAATAGGATGAGAAGCTGAGGCTACCTACTTCCCGAGATTATTTACACTTGTTGAACTTATGAGATGACCTAGCCTATCCCGATCTAGTTAGTATTTCATCTACACCGCACCTCTAGTATTTCACACTATTGTCAACAACTTAGCTGATCTTGTTACTTTTAGTTCACTAAATCAATTTGTGTGATTCTCTACAAAGTTTAACCCCCCATATTTTGTGCTTTTATATTAAATCTATATGGTGTAAGATAATATCAGTTTCTCAATCGACGCTTGAATTTATCATTCCCTAGTCCTCATGGGATTCGACCCCGACACTCGTCGCGTTACTTGTTTTGATACTTTGACCGTATATATTCTTTGAATTAAGAATATATTTTGGACATTATCAATTGATCATGAAAGAAGGAAACATTTCCTAAACTTCTCGTATCCTCTTTGTCCTAAGTGTGGCGCGTCTCACACCCATGAAGAAGACTCTACTCAATGCGGCTTTCAGACACCCTAGGACACTTCAAACCTATGGTTCTAATACCAAGTTTTTCACGACCCGAATGTAGACCCCGATCATAACACGACACAAGGAGCCCCAAGAGACTTCAAGTCGACCCATGGCATGAGCATACATCTAACTTGATCAACAAAAGAGAATACTCAACGTAATAATAAAGCGGAAGCATAACCATGACATACATAGAAAACAGAACATAATGCATACATAACAGCTGGATGCTACACATGTTCTGAAAGCCTCTATCATATCTGATGGGTTGATGGGACAACACCTCCAACAAACCCGACAAGTTTAGAAAACTAAACAGGCATAGAAAAATCTAATAAACATGGTCCTCGGGTGATAAGGACTCACCACGAGTGTAAGATGCTAACTCTAAAAGGCTGGCTAAGAACGAGGCTGTGTCTGAGAGCCGGGGCCTGTATCATGAAATGATATAGCATAGAGTATGCGGTCAGTACGTGGAATGTACCGAGTATGTAAGGTAAGTAAAACAGACATTTAAAATACATAAAAGTTCATAAGAGATCATAAGAGTGGAACAACATGCTAATAACATAAATATCGTAAGATAACATAAGGCTCAAGGTTTTCAAATCATTTGTAATCCATTCCGTATCATAATAGTAAAATAAACTTTATAAATCATCACTTGAGCCAAAATAGCATAAACATAATAATGCAATAAAACATTCAGAACAATGGAAGGACTCATCATAACCGACACCATCATGGTAGTGCCTTACATGATGCCCCATGTAATACCCCGAAAGTGCGTAGGAGTAGACCTGGAAGTGAAAAGTTGAAAACTGTAGAAAATTAGGAAAATCTCTCAGGATGGGCCAAGGTACGACTCGTGGTATCAAACCACGAGTAATTGTAACGAGTCGTTGGTTGGGATTAGGCTGGGTGACAGTGCAGACAACGGACGACATGACGACTTGTTATGGGAAAAATGAGTCGTTGGAAGTAGTTGGGTTCTTCATCATTTTTTAATTCCTTTTTTTCTTGTATTTTCTTTTTATTTTTCCTTTTCAGCTCTTTTTTTATTTCTTTTCTCATCACTCCATACCTCATCTTTAAACTTTTTCCTTTATTTTCCTTTTTCACCTCCCCGCAATCTATGCATCCCTACTGTAGCCATCCTCAACTTAGGCATTTTGCCTGGGTTGATGTTCACAATGTCCAAGGAGGGACCAAGGTCAAAACAGGTTCATTATAAATAATGGGTTGGGTTAAAGGTTAATAAAAAATTGCTAATGTAAGGCTCAAAATCGAGATCAAGGGATTCATCATCATTTGGTAGGGTCATTTAAGCTAAAGTGGCCAAAACCAATAACAACCTATGATCATCATCTAACCAACAATCCTAAAGCCTATGCAAAGACCAACCGGGCAAGTTCTAGATCCTCTACTCAATATTAAACTAGGTATACGTCCTCATTTACTCATGGTACCGATTTGCATCGAATCTACTTATCCAGTTCATGCATGAATAAACTACAACTACTCATGCTCATAATTTAAATTCCATACAAAGATCCACATAAGTCATGCAATTGTGATTAACTACGCAGCTAAGACAAAAACTTTTCAAATAGGGTTAATTTTTTCAAAAACATCAAACTAGTGCATTTATTAGCTACAAAGTAATTCTAAGATACTTCTAATTAATAAAAAATAACCTAAACATGCTGGTTCTACTAGATAGAATGTCTGAGGAAAAAAATATGGCAAGAAAAACTCGAACGAATAAAAAATTCAAGTACACCTCCCCATTTGAAAAACATTCTTTGTCCGTGAAGCATAAATTATGTAAGAACAATGGAAAGGGCCACACCCATGGCTACTCAATTTGTGGTGAACTAGTGTCCAACAAGCCTTCGATATGAAGTTTACTGAATATTTGGTGACATGCTTTCCACCAGCCACCCATTCAACTTCCTCCTTGTCCTCTGCTATGACCCCGACTAACCACTTAAATTGGCTTTGTCTCTCCTCAGTGCGCAACTTCTTCACCTATTTCAGGGCATCTATTCGGTGGTTGAACTCTGCTGCAGATGATGGAGCTATGAACTGTGGCCCATAGAGCATCCGAGCAATGGTTTTCTCTAATATCTTGACTTCTTGCCCTCTGTCTAGGACCTTGTCAAGTTTGGGCTGCTCCTTTAGTCGCTTGCTGTTCTTTGCATTATGCTCCAACATTGAATAATAGTTGGCATAGAACTCCCTGACCATCTCTGGACTGTATCGGTTAGGGGTCCTAGCCATCCACTTTGTCACACCCCGCCTTGGGGGGTATGACTGGCACCTGGTGCCCTACTAGGACCTAACCTGCTAAACTGTTAAGCCTGGGCACCTCTGGTGCCTAGCTGGCTCTGACTCACATTTCTGGAAACAAAGGGATATATAACGGCTGTAAATACAGCCCCCGGCCCATCGGCCTATAGCCTTCTGTACCTGTACTAGCAGCTGACCAGAAACATATTAATTCAGGGAAACCTATGCGGGCCGACAAGGCCACCATGCTGTCTAGTTATCTACAACTTAATCATAACGTATTAAAAAGCTACGTGACCGGCAAGGTCACCACTACTGATAACTATGGCCCCACACGACCATCACAATAGAAAGAAGGAATGCTAACAACTATGCAACTGCACGGCCTCTCACGACCGGCTCATCTGACCACAAGGAATATAAACAGACTGCAAGCCTCTAGGAAGGATAATAGAAATGATCAGGACAGGGCCCTGACCTACCCATACTATACAACAAAAAGAACCGGACTACACCTCTAGAAATTCAGTCTCCGGATGACAGGAGCTGAATACTCAACCGCTGATGGGGATCACGTGGTATCGCCTGCTCGTCTATGGGTACTTGCAGGCAAGTAATGCAGCGCCCCACTGGGCGTCAGTACCGCTGGTACTGAGTATGTAAAGCAATAACTGAAAGAGATATCTGAAATCAAATACATAACTGGCAAAACTGAAATAAGAAGGAGTAGATTAACTGTCCGATGATGTAGATCGTACCTGTTCTTAATCATGCTGAAGGGAATAGGAATCATACCTGGAGACGTATCATTCTACTACTAATCTGCTCGTATCTACTATAATATAGCATAACATACATAACATAACATGGCACACACAAACCTTACCCGGCCCCCATAAGCCGAGAGGTACAATCAACACAGAATCTATACCCCTACCCCGGTCAACCCATCTCCTATACTGGCTGTAAGCATCCTGCCGGTCCCCTGGGTATGCACTTGGGCTCGCTGAGCCCCTGACTATAACTGCATCTAAGTCCGGAGGACTCCTGAATCTGCACTCGGGCGTATCCGCTCGACTGGGGAGTGTAAGGCCGATCAAGGCACAACTATGGGGAAAAACTGGCATCCCATCTTCGTCCCCTAGTGGGACGGCATGCCACTCCATAGAGTGACGTATCCTCGTCCTCTGGCGGACGAGTCGATACAGCTATTAACCCTGGGCGGTCATGGATGCTAGGTAATCCAACCCCAAACAATACAATGGTCTCTACTGGTAATACTATCTGTGTATCTCACATGCTGAGGCTACTAGGGGTAAAGTATCATATATATTACATGCTGGGCTAATGATAGTAATCGTTACGTATTTAATACATGCTGAGGCAGGTAAAGATATATAAATACGAATATAGTCTCCTGCCGGGCTGTACTGGGCAAATGCTATATAAGATAATGTTTCTACTGAAAACTCTACTGTTTACTAAGTTTCTGTATACACTATATGCTGGACTAGTGATAGAAATAAGTACATACTTAATACATGCTGAGGCTGGAAGTACTATATATGTATGTACGAATATAATCTTTCTGCTAAACTACGCTGTATACTGACTTTCTATAGTAACATGATTTACTAATCCTGACATGCTTTCTGAACTTCATTTTAGTCTGCTATTCTATTTCTGAAGTGCTTTACGGGTATTGCATTACTATACGGGGTTTCAACTGAATACAACCATATCCTGACATGGCATATCACATTACATACTGAGTATACTGGGCAATCTCTAACACTTGCGTTAAAATCTGTATCATACTGATAGGTTTCATATACATTACAACCCAATGTTTCTCACATCGTACCAATATTCATAATAACGCAATACTCGACTTCTGAACATTCTATTGGTACGTAATTTATTACACTATACTGATATTACTTAACTTGCCGAAGGAAACTAACTTTACATACCTTATCTTCGACTATTCATCCGTCGGACGAGGCTCGGCCGGTACTTCAACTATTTTCTCCCAACTGCATTCATAAATATGCCAATTAATACTAAATACAGCTGTATTGTAAAGAGCAACGTTACTTTCGATATAGTTTATAGCCTAAACTTAGGCTTATCGAAAGACGGTCGAAAACTCGCTATTTTTCAGCGGCCCAGAAGGGAAAAGTATTCACTTCTCAGCTAGGAACACATAGACATTAATTTAGAGCAATTCTACTTACCTTAGTTCGGTGGCTCGCCGATTCGTCGGCCGTATTTCACGAAACTAAATCCGTAGAAATGCTCTCTGCTGCTAAATACTTCGGTATCTGGAATTAATTTGAGTTTGGGCAGCGTAATCGGATGAAAATTAATTAATTTCTTCGTTCCTTTCTTTTCTCTCAATGTTTGGCTCTGTTTTCTGGAAAATGTTTAAGTGTTAAATGATTTTAAACCGAAGTGGGGGCTTTATATACTTGGTCCTGAACTTGGGCAATGTGTCACGGAGCCATCGCGGAGGCCTCACCTCCGTGACACGCTGCCATCACGGAGGGGCTCTGCCTCGGCTCCTCCCACGATGGTTCGACGGGTTTCTCGTCCGATCTTTTCCCGGGCCTTTCCCTAGCACGTATGGCCTTCAAATATGCTTAATCAACGTGCGAATAGGTCACCTAAGTGCCGGGAATTCTACGGGGTATAACATTCTCCCCCCCTTAAGAACATTCGTCCTCGAATGTACACTGTTATCTAGAGGACTGCTTACTTTACTTTCTAGAAAAATTTCGGCAGAGTTTCCCCTGTAATATGGACTATCGCAAAAACCTGAAACGCAGAAAAGTCCAACACAGGCACTGCATACAATATTCTACAATCCACTGGACAGCTAAATATCACTTCTTTTTTTCATCATTTACAACATACAACCATAAAGTACTGTATAAATATTGATACGGACGTACCTGTCGTCTGACTAGGCCTGAAATAGGCGAGGGTATCTGGTTTTCATATCTTCTTCAGCCTCCCACGTCATTTCCTCCCGATTTCTGTTACGCCACAATACTTTGACAGATGCAACATCTTTAGTTCTCAGTCTGCGAACCTGTTTGTCTAAAATGGCTACGGGAACCTCTTCATATGCTAACTCTTCTGTGATCTGGACATCCTGAACTGGAACTACTGTAGAAGGGTCCCCTACGAACTTCCTTAGCATAGAAACATGGAATACTGGGTGAACCAACGCTAACTCTGGAGGCAAGTTTAACTCGTATGCCACGCGGCCTATTCTTCGCCGAATCTGATATGGCCCAATGAATCTCGGGCTAAGCTTGCCTTTCTTGCCAAACCTCATTACCCCTTTCATCGGGGACACTTTCAGATATACCCAGTCGTTTACCGAAAATTCTAGATTTCTGCGCCGCCTATCTGCGTATGACTTCTGGCGGCTCTGAGCGGTTAGTAAACGTTCTCAGATAAGCTTTATCTTTTCCTCGGACTGCCGAACAATGTCTGGGCCAACTAATGCTAATTCCCCTATCTCAAACCAGCCCACCGGCGATCTACATTTTCGCCCGTACAATGCTTCGAAAGGCGCCATCTGGATAGCTGAATGGTAGCTGTTATTATAAGCAAATTCAATTAACGAAAGATGTTCATCCCAGCTACCCCCAAAATCTAACACACACGCTCGTAGCATATCTTCGAGCGTCTGAATTGTACGTTCAGCCTGCCCGTCTGTCTGAGGATGGAATGTTGTGCTTAAATTAATCTGCGTCCCCAGACCTTTCTGAAATGACTGCCAGAATCTAGCTGTAAACTGTGCTCCCCTATCTGAAACAATAGATACCGGCACTCCATGCAATCTAACTATTTCTCTGATATATAATTCGGCATAATCCTCAGCTGAGAAGGTAGCCCTTACTGGCAGGAAATGAGCTGATTTTGTCAGCCTGTCAACTATTACCCAAATGGAATCATTTCTGCGTCTAGTACGGGGTAACCCTGTTACAAAATCCATGTTTATTACTTCCCATTTCCACATAGGTATCATTATCTCCTGAGTCAAACCACCCGGTTTCTGGTGCTCTGCTTTCACCTGCTGACAATTAGCACATCTAGATACAAATTCAGCTATCTCAGTTTTCATACCTGGCCACCAGTAGATGTCTCTGATGTCGTGGTACATTTTCATCGCCCCTGGGTGAAGGGAATAGCGAGCGTAGTGTACCTCATGCATGATCTGCCCACGAAGTCCTGCGACATTCGGGACACAAAGGAGGCCCTTAAAATGTAGCACACCATCCTCGGTTATCTGAAAATTTGGCTCCTTACCCTTCTGAACTCTATCTCTGAACTGGACTAAATCGGGATCCTCATACTGCCGTTCTTTTACCTCTGTAACTAACGATGACACTGCAAAATTCTGAATTACTGCTCCATTATTTTCTGTTTCTATTACTCGAACGGCTAGGCCAGCTAACTGGTGAATTTCTTTAGCTAATTTCTGTTTCTCAGGTCGCAAATACGCCAAACTCCCCATTGACTTACGGCTCAGGGCATCTGCTACAACATTAGCTTTTCCGGGGTGGTATAGAATATTCATATCATAGTCTTTTAACAGCTCTAACCAGCGGCGTTGCCGTAAATTCAACTCCCTCTGAGTGAAAATGTACTGCAGGCTCTTATGATCTGTGTAAATATCAACATGGACGCCGTACAGGTAATGCCTCCATATTTTTAAGGCATGAATTACTGCGGCCAATTCCAGGTCATGGGTAGGATAATTCTTTTCGTGTTTCCTCAGCTGTCTGGAAGCATATGCAATCACTCTACCATGCTGCATTAACACACAACCCAATCCGACACCTGATGCGTCGCAATAGACTGAATAACCCTCTGTGCCTTCCGGCAATGCTAATACTGGGGCGGAGGTTAATCTGTCTTTCAGTTCCTGGAAACTCTGCTCGCATGCCTCCGTCCACTGAAACTTTGCTGCTTTCTGTGTCAATTTAGTTAAAGGTGCTGCAATGGTTGAGAATCCCTCAACGAACCTCCGATAATATCCTGCCAACCCCAGAAAGCTACGAACTTCAGTCGGGGTGGTAGGCCTAGGCCATGACTTAACTGCTTCTATCTTCTGCTTGTCTACCCGTATACCAGTGTCTGAGACAATATGCCCTAAAAAGGCTACTGAGTTAAGCCAGAATTCACATTTCGAAAACTTAGCATACAACTGGCGGTCCCTGAGAATCTGGAGCACTGTCCGCAAATGAGTCCGGTGATCTGCTTTAGAGAGAGAATACACCAGAATGTCATCAATGAATACTATCACGAACAAATCCAGGAAAGGTCTGAAAATACTGTTCATCAGGTCCATGAAGACTGCTGGGGCATTCTTTAGCCCGAAGGACATAACTAGAAATTCAAAATGTCCATATCGGGTCCTGAATGCTGTCTTAGGAATATCTCTCTCACGTACTCGGACCTGGTGATATCCGGACCGCAAGTCAATTTTGGAAAAGTATTTGGCTCCCTGTAGCTGATCAAATAAGTCATCAATTCTGGGAAGCGGATACTTGTTCTTTACTGTAACTTTGTTTAGCTGCCGATAATCTATACACATTCGGAGCGAGCCATCTTTCTTTCTCACAAACAAGACTGGCGCACCCCACGGGTAAGTACTCGGTCTAATTAAACCTTTATCTAACAAGTCTTTCAACTGCTCCTTTAATTCTCTGAGTTCTGCAGGAGCCATACGATAAGGAGGTATTGATATTGGCTGAGTGCCTGGTAGCAAGTCGATAGCGAAGTCTATTTCCCTTTCTGGGGGAATACCAGGTAACTCATCAGGAAATACATCTGGGAATTCATTTACCACTGGGACAGACTGGAGTGTCGGAGATTCTGCTTGGACATCCGGAACTCTGACAAGATGGTAAATGCACCCCTTAGATATCATCTTTCTCGCCTGAAGGTAGGAAATAAACCTACCTTTTGGCGTAGCGGTGCTGCCCTTCCACTCCCGTACTGCTTCTCCTGGGAAGTGGAATCGGACCGTTTTGGTCCAACATTCAACATTGGCAAAGCATGGTACTAACCAGTCCATACCCATTATGGCATCGAAGTCTATCATTTCTAACTCGACCAGATCTACTGTGGTCTGACGGTCAACAATCTCTACTGTACACCCGCGGTAGATTCGGCTAGCTGTGATAGAGTCACCGACGGGCGTAGATACTAAGAAGGGCTGCTGTAATGATTCTGGTACAATACTAAACTTCCGTGCCACAAATGGAGTAATATAGGACAAGGTAGACCTTGGATCAATTAACACATAAGCAGGGTGTGAACAGATAGTTAGCATACCTGTCACAACATCAGGCGACGCTTCTGAATCTTGCCTCCCTGGTAAGGCATATGTGCGGCTTGGGCCCGCACCTGAACTAGAGGCCCCTGATCTACCCCGACCCCTGCCTGCTGAAACTGAGGGCCTGCGCCCAGTCGAGGATGCTGTGGCTCGTGACCATGCTGATGTCCTATCCTGTCTATCGCGGTCCTCTCGACCTCTGGCTGGGCAATCTTTCATCACATGGCCTTCTTGGCCACAAGTATAACATGCAGTGGAGCCATATCTGCATGCTCCAGGATGGCGTCGATTGCATATAGGGCAAAGTGGTAGGGTATACCTACTCTGCTCCGCCCTCCTCTGTGATGGTGAATCTGCCATCTGCGAGCCTCTACCAATCTCTGGCTGCCCCCTGCGGCTGAATCTGCCCCCCTGTGACTGTGGCGGAGGCGGGGGCCTGGGTGGCCTATCTGACAATCGGGGCCTGGGTCCTCCCCGGGCCTCTCTCTGTAACTCAACTGGCCTGTCCCGGCGATGCTGTTCCTGATTAACCCTTCTGACCTCTCGTTGTCGCTGTCTGATGCCCTCAATATTCTGGGCAAATGCCTGAATGCGAGCAATATCCATGTCCTCTCGTAGTGTGGCTGTAGTGCAAATCTCAACATATTCTGGATTCAATCCCGTAATAAAGCGATGCACTCTGGATGCCATGGTATCAACGAAGGCCGGTGCATATCGGGCTAAGGAATCAAACTGCAAGGAATATTCCCGAATACTCATGGCCTCCTGTTCTAGATGTAGAAACTGGTCTACCCGGGCCTGTCGAATCTCCCGCGGCAAATAATGATCCAGAAAGGCTCCTGAAAAGCTGGACCAGGTGGGAGGGGAAACGTCTCTCCCTCGGGACCTCTCCCAGCTTTCATACCATAACACCGCAATATCCCGTAATCGAAATGCTGCCAATTCAACTGATTCAGTAGGCGTAGCATGCATAACCCTGAAGATTCTCTGCATCTGATCTAGAAAATCCTGGGGGTCCTCTGCTCGGTCCGTGCCTGTGAACTGTGGGGGATTCAGGGCTAAGAACTCTCGGACCCTCGAACTACCGGGCCCTCCTGATGATTCTGCAACTGTAGATGGCATTGGCTGACGCTGAGCATCCATCATCTGTGCTAACATAACTACAACACTCCTAACCTCCTGGTCAGAAGGAGTCAATATAGGGGCTGCTGAAGGTAGTGTCGCCCCAAGTGGCTCCTGACGTGGCGGAGACTGCTGAGGAGGCTGGGATGATGCCTCTGTAGTGCCCTCTGGTCGGGCTGTCTCCAAATGAGGGGGAGGCATCCTACTGGTGCCTTCTCCTGCTGCAATGTCTAAGTTCTGACCTGTAATAGGATGGCGCTGGTCTGACATTATCTGTAACCAAAGAATATGGCAAGATTTTAGGGACTCAACCCTATACTGTACCGCTGTACAGCACGACTGAATAAGAATAAAAGACAACCATCCTATCATGCATTGCAGACTCCTATCCATAGTATGTGGTGCACAACACATCCATGGACAAGACTCTGCTTAGCACGGCTTGCAGACTCCCTGGGATACGACCTGCTCTGATACCAAGTTTGTCACACCCCGCCTTGGGGGGTATGACTGGCACCTGGTGCCCTACTAGGACCTAACCTGCTAAACTGTTAAGCCTGGGCACCTCTGGTGCCTAGCTGGCTCTGACTCACATTTCTGGAAACAAAGGGCTATATAACGGCTGTAAATACAGCCCCCGGCCCATCGGCCTATAGCCTTTTGTACCTGTACTAGCAGCTGACCAGAAACATATTAATTCAGGGAAACCTATGCGGACCGACAAGGCCACCATGCTGTCTAGTTATCTACAACTTAATCATAACGTATTTAAAAGCTACGTGACCGGCAAGGTCACCACTACTGATAACTATGGCCCCACACGACCATCACAATAGAAAGAAGGAATGCTAACAACTATGCAACTGCACGGCCTCTCACGACCGCCTCATCTGACCACAGGGAATATAAACAGACTGCAAGCCTCTAGGAAGGATAATAGAAATGATCGGGATAGGGCCCCGACCTACCCGTACTGTAAAACAAAAAGAACCGGACTACACCTCTAGAAATTCAGTCTCCGGATGACAGGAGCTGAATACTCAACCGCTGATGGGGATCACGTGGTATCGCCTGCTCGTCTATGGGTACCTATAGGCAAGTAATGCAGCGCCCCACTGGGCGTCAGTACCGCTGGTACTGAGTATGTAAAGCAATAACTGAAAGAGATATCTGAAATCAAATACATAACTGGCAAAACTGAAATAAGAAGGAGTAGATTAACTGTCCGATGATGTAGATCGTACCTGTTCTTAATCATGCTGAAGGGAATAGGAATCATACCTGGAGACGTATCATTCTACTACTAATCTGCTCGTATCTACTGTAATATAGCATAACATACATAACATAACATGGCACACACAAACCTTACCCGGCCCCCATAAGCCGGGAGGTACAATCAACACAGAATCTATACCGCTACCCCGGTCAACCCATCTCCTATACTGGCTGTAAGCATCCTGCCGGTCCCTTGGGTATGCACTTGGGCTCGCTGAGCCCCTGACTATAACTGCATCTGAGTCCGGAGGACTCCTGAATCTGCACCCGGGCATATCCGCTCGACTGGGGTGTGTAAGGCCGATCAAGGCACAACTATGGGGAAAAACTGGCATCCCATCTTCGTCCCCTGGTGGGACAGCATGCCACTCCGTAGAGTGACGTATCCTCGTCCTCTGGCGGACGAGTCGATACAGCTATTAACCCTGGGCGGTCATGGATGCTAGGTAATCCAACCCCAAACAATACAACGGTCTCAACTGGTAATACTATCTGTGTATCTCACATGCTGAGGCTACTAGGGTTAAAGTATCATATATATTACATGCTGGGCTAATGATAGTAATCTGTACGTATTTAATATGTGCTGAGGCAGGTAAAGATATATAAATACGAATATAGTCTCCTGCTGGGCTGTACTGGGCAAATGCTATATAAGATAATGTTTCTACTGAAAACTCTGCTATTTACTAAGTTTCTGTATACACTATATGCTGGACTAGTGATAGAAATAAGTACATACTTAATACATGCTGAGGCTGGAAGTACTATATATGTATGTATGAATATAATCTTTCTGCTAAACTACGTTGTATACTGACTTTCTATAGTAACATGATTTACTAATCTTGACATGCTTTCTGAACTTCATTTTAGTCTGCTATTCTATTTCTGAAGTGCTTTACGGGTATTGCATTACTATACGGGGTTTCAACTGAATACAACCATATCCTGACATGGCATATCACATTACATACTGAGTATACTGGGCAATCTCTAACACTTGCGTTAAAATCTGTATCATACTGATAGGTTTCATATACATTACAACCCAATGTTTTCTCACATCGTAGCAATATTCATAATAACGCAATACTCGACTTCTGAACGTTCTATTGGTCCGTAATTTATTACACTATACTGATATTACTTAACTTGCCGAAGGAAACTAACTTTACATACCTTATCTTCGACTATTCATCCGTCGGACGAGGCTCGGCCGGTACTTCAACTATTTTCTCCCAACTGCATTCATAAATACGCCAATTAATACTAAATACAGCTATATTGTAAAGAGCAACGTTACTTTCGATATAGTTTATAGCCTAAACTTAGGCTTATCGAAAGACGGTCGAAAACTCGCTATTTTTCAGCGGCCCAGAAGGGAGAAGTATTCACTTCTCAGCTAGGAACACATAGACATTAATTTAGAGCAATTCTACTTACTTTAGTTCGGTGGCTCGCCGATTCGTCGGTCGTATTTCACGAAATTAAATCCGTAGAAATGCTCTCTGCTGCTAAATACTTCGGTATCTGGGATTAATTTGAGTTTGGGCAGCGTTTGGCAGCGTAATTGGATGAAAATTAATTAATTTCTTCGTTCCTTTCTTTTCTCTCAACGTTTGGCTCTGTTTTCTGGAAAATGTTTAAGTGTTAAATGATTTTAAACTGAAGTGGGGGCTTTATATACTTGGGCCTGAACTTGGGCAATGTGTCACAGAGCCATCGCGGAGGCCTCACCTCTGTGACACGCTGCCATCACGGAGGGGCTCTGCCTCGGCTCCTCCCGCGATGGTTTGACGGGTTTCTCATCCGATCTTTTCCCGGGCCTTTCCCTAGCACGTATGGCCTTCAAATATGCTTAATCAACGTGCGAATAGGTCATCTAAGTTCCGGGAATTCTACGGGGTATAACACACTTGAACCCATAAAAGCTAAGGATCCAGTTGATCTCCTCAACCCCATTCAAGGAATTGGTGAGGATACAAAGTTCTTTATGAATACTGCACCAAGCCTTTCTCATAGATCTCTTGTGCCTCGGGCACCTGCCATCTCATAGTGCACCTTGCTGTAAGCGGGGTTTGCTCAATTTCCTCTGCATCATTTCCTTCTTTACACCCAACCTTGTTGTTGCGATCTCCAGATTGTGCCTCCCCAGACTCTCATCATCATTAGAGCTACTCCCAAACTCTTGAACATATTCTTTTACTCCCTCTTTAGACCGGGGAGCAGTGGTAGGAACGTAGAAGTGGCTTCAGCCTGTGCCTTTGCTTGATCCCTAGTGGTTCCTGGCTCATCAGTGTCAGACGTATCAACTCAGTACTCTTCCACCAAACCACTAGGGGAGCTGTCTGCTTGATCAGATTCGGAGGGCTTATCTCTTAATGCCCTCTAAGCAGCTATCTCCGCTCTAGCTCTCTTGTCCTGAGCAGATTTGGTTGCTGTTTTCTTCATTGTCATTGTACCTGTGGAGAAAATGGTTAGTATGTATGATTTGAGAAAAAAAAGCAAGAAAAATTATCCTTTGTACTTTTCCACAAGTCTACAGTACGGGTCGTACAATGCTGGTAAAACTCGTACTAAGACTCGTAGTTCATGTTGATTCTGTCATGAATTCTTGGTAAGACTCATACTAGGAAGGTATGGTTCATACTAAGAGTCGTAGGAGGATTGTACTAAATTTCAAAGTTACTGTCTTTTTGTACGACTCATGTTATGGTTCATGATTAGGTTCTACGAGTCATACAAAGGATCGTACCATTACTTGTGAACTTTGACCCTTACTGCCTCATGGTACGATCACCAGGTATGACTCATAGTAGGATCCTATGAATCGTACCAGGCTTCATACCAACACTTACACTTTTATTAACCTGGGATAGTCCCAACGAATCCTCATACGAGTCATAGTATAAAACCATGAGTGGTCAAGAATCGTGAAGCCTTCCCACCTCTTTATTTTTGTTTAGTTGTTCAAGTAAACCCATTATTTGTTATGGGTACTCATACTTCCCCATTTTAGGCCACTAATTTTCATTGTTTATGCATACCCAGTTCACTCCCAACCTAGGTCACATCCCGTAAATCAAATTTTCAATTTTTTTCACTAACCTGATTTATTGTTTTAAGAATTTTGAAGTTCTACCCATTCAATAAAATCACAAGAGCTACTGTTCATATTCTTCAACCCATTTTTGGTGAGTTTGAGGAACAACAGTCATCTATAAGGTCATACAGAGTAAGATTTTCACAAATTTAAGCATGGTTACTTACTTGAAGTTTCAAGTGTTTTCTTGCTTCAGTGATTTTGGGGTAGAAATGTCGGTTGTGCAGGAGTAAACTTTCACAGATTTGAGCTTGAATCTCATAGGAATTTTAAGTTACGGGTGTCAAGTAATGGGTGAGAGTCGTGGGTTTGATATCTATGTTTGCGTGGGAGTGAATGTCGAATAATTTCAAGTTTAAATAGGTTAGGGCAGAATTTTGAGGATTTTGGGTCTAGTCGGGTCGCATTCATTAAATTAGCCCGTCATGACTCATACCATGAGTCGTAGGTTTGATCTATGGCTTGTATTTTGGACCCATAGCAGAAAACTTAGGAAACTTACTTGGGGACCTACGAGTTCATGGTACAACTTGTACCATTGTGGTGCGAACTGCACTATGACCTGTACGTCATCACTTTTCTGAACTTCTACACTTGGCATGGTTTACAGTTATAGTAAGTACTATGATCATACAACATAGGTATAATTCGTAATATCACACTGTAACATAAACTCATGCTTTAGCTCAGTCTTCTTCCTTAAACCACGAATGGTACTAAGAATATTACAATAATCATATGACTCATATTGAGACTTGTAGTACAACCCTGTGCTGCAATATTTTCACCCACTTGTTTTTTTTACCTGCACACTAAACACGCAAAAGTTAAGATACTTAGGTTGCCTCCCCTGAAGCGCTTGATTTAACGTTGCGTCACAGCGCAAGTGGTCTGGTTACTCAGACTTCACCAAACCACCACATGGGTTTGCCTTCTAAGAAACGCTTGATTTAACATCGCGACATGACGCAAGTCTCTTGACTACTAAGATTTCATCAAGAAACTCAGAATCATCATCAATTGCTGAGACAACCCTGAACTCATTTGGCTACTTTATTGACCAGCAGACATTGAAAGTGACTTCCACTTTGTTTAGCCTGAACTTAAGTTGGCCAGCTTCCACATCTACCAAGGCCCTTGTAGTGGCCAGGAATGGTCGCCCTAAGATAATGGGGACCTCAAAATATACCTCACAATCAAGGATTACAAAGTCCATTAGGAAGACGAAAAGGTCCACCTTGAAAAGAACATCAACTAAGATCCTCACTAGCCTTTTAACTATACAATCTGCCATTAATAGCTGCATTGATGTCGGTGTGGGCGTTCCCAAGCCTAGTTGTTTGAATACAGCTAATGGCATCAAGTTGATTCTTGCTCCCAAGTCACAAAGTGCCTTCACAAACTCGAAATAACAAGTCGTACACGGAATGGTGAAGGCACCTGGATCCTCCTTCTTTTGAGCAAGGACCCGCGAAGCTATGGCATTGCAATGATGCAAGTTACCTACCGGCTCATAGATCATGGACCTCTTCTTGGTTACAAGGTCCTTCATGGATTTTGCATATCCAGGCATCTGCTCCAATGCCTCGACCAACAGTATGTTCACAGATAATTGTTTAAGCATAGAAAGGAACTTTTGGAGCTCACCATCTTTCGCCTTTTTCTTCATCCTTTTAGGGAAAGGTGGCGGTGGTTGAGGGATAGCCTTATAAATTTGTGTGGCCCCTTTCTTCTTACCATTATTAGCTACAGACTCCTTTTCACCTATTGGAGCCCTCAACTAGCCTCTTACTTAAGCTCTTGTTTAGCAACCTCATCCTCCTCACCAAGTTCAATTTCCTTTTGTCTTTCCATCTCAGCTACAACCGGCAGAGGGGGATCAAATGTGGTCTTTCCACTCCTACCTCTGGTTTAGGGAAGCCGATATCTGACCCAACTACTGTTAAATCTGTTTGATCACAGTGGCATGCCATTCAACTTTCTGGTTCATACCCGATATATTCGCCCAAATATCTCTCAGCTGATCATCAGTGGATTTTACCTTCTTGAGCATCTCATCCGTCATGTTCTTCAATCTTGAGGGTCCAGTCTCACCATCACGTGCATTAGGAGGGACATACAAACCTGTGCAGTCATTGCGATAACCATCATTCTTTCTCTATTCACCCCCTATCACGATCCAAACATACACCCGGATCGTAGACATGGGACAAGGGACCAGCAAGAGACCCCAAGTCGACCCATGGCATAAGCATTCAACTAACTCATTTGATAAACATAAAGAAAACATAAATGAAAACTCATCGGAAGTCTCACACAACAACACAACAGGATAATATCCAAAGCTATATAAACATAAGTCTGAAAGCCTCTACTCTGAACGAGTTGATGGGACAAGACCCCAACTAACTCAATAACACCGAAACTGAAGTACTACGCGAAATTGGGAATCTAGTCCTCGAAAGATGAGGACTCACCAATCCTGGACTGATAGAGACTTTGGAGAGCTGGCTAAGATCTGACTGAGGCTGCGAATCGGATCCTGTATCATGAAACGATACAACATAGAAAGTATGCGATCAGTACGTGGAATATACCGAGTATGCAAAGTAAGTAAAACCGCTAGAGCAATATAAGTCTTTCAAATCAAGTTATACATATATAGAATAAACCTTTAAGGAAAAAAGAAGATCACATGCATTCATCATGAAATCATCCTTATTTTATACATGATGATGCATGGCTTTAAAACATCAAGACTGACTCGAATGACTCATGGCTAAATCATAACATTTATATCAAAAGCAGAACAATGTGTCAAATATTTCTTTTTGAACATGCATGTATGCAATTGAAACCATGAACAATGAGTATGCAAATCCAGAATTTATAAGATGGTGGGAGACTTGTCACTTAACCGACATACCACGATAGAGCTTACGTGGTCCCGACTTTCACACTCAAGTGGGTAGATGATCTTGGGCAGAATTATATGCCTAAGTGATACTCAAATTCTTCATTTCGTCTTTGTTATCTATCGTAATTTGTGCATTCTCATGTTATTTCTAGTTAAAATGTGAATTTATACTAACCAACATGATTAGTGTTATTTTGCAGGTAAAATGTAATTTTGGGAAGCTAAGATACATGTTGGTAAAAATTGGGAATGGATTTGGAAGCAAGGAGTGGAAAAGGTCAAGGAAGAGCAGCAAAAATAAGGACTCCGCGATGGAGTCCTGTCACGTTGCCATCGCGGAGGCATTCTGCCTCGGGTGATTTATTTTGGCCAATTCTAGTGAAGGTTCGCGATTGCGTCGTGACACATTGGCCTGGCTCCGCGTTGCAGGCCGTGGCATGCCAAGGAGAAATTGCTGAGGAACCTGATTCCAGAGAGGGTCCCTGTTTGCCCCGTGGCACGGAGGGAGTGCTCCGCGATACACTCCGTGCCACGTTGCTTGTTATTTCGGGAAAAATTCTCACTAGTATAAATAGCACACTTAGGTTTATTTTTAAACATTTTGACTTGGTTGAGCAAGAACGTGGGTTACAGGTAGTTGAGGGGACGAAAATTCTAGGGTTCTTCTCTATCTCTTTCTCTTTTATCTCAATTGTTTGTATAAATTACACTTATTTGATGATGTTTAATCCAAAAATGAGTGGCTAAATTCACTTCTTGCTGAGGTTAAGAACAATTGTAGTGGAATGTAATTGTTGATCAATTTAGTTTTCATCTTTTCTTCAATGGTTGTTCTATCAATTCTTGTTCTTACTGCATTAATGTTTGGCCAATGTTAATGTATATCTAAAAAATCCAATTTTGGTTTTGAAAAGAAAAGAAATTGGAAAGTTGTGAATTGGTAGGATATGATCTCTTCTTAGTTTGGGAAAATTGAGAATTGATTTACATTCAGAATAGAAATATATCTGAGAGTCTTATTAGTCAATTAAGGAATCGGTTTTGTATGGCTAGAACATGAAATTCTTTTATCACAGAAATGTAGGTTGAAGGTTCATGATTCTTAAGTTGGGTAGGATACGAAAGTTTCAATCCATAGGTAATAATTCTTGACTAGCAACCGAAGGAAAGATTAATTGAATTGTATCAATAAATTACTTCCCTGCATGTTCATTTTAACCTCAGCATGCTCATTACTATTGTTCAGACTCACTTTAGAACTCTGTCTTAGATTCATAGAAATTAGAAAACTCAAACTTTCCAAATATTGTTTAATTGGTTGTCTGCATTCTTAAAGTTATAGTTCATTAACACTTAAGTTAATTATTACCTTAGTTCAGTCCCCGTGGGATCGATACTTGGCTTATTTAGGCCACTTTACTACTTGTTCGACCACGTGCACTTGCGTGTAGTCACTACCGAACCCGCGAAAACCGTTACCGGGGACTGGCAATTGGTAAAATTATTTTCTTAGTGTTAGTTTATAATTTCTATATAAGTGCTGACAACTTGATCTTAGCCTGTCTTTTGCAGATATTGAATTCTGTTGAACACTGGCAAGAGATAAGGAGCTGGTGGATTCGTACTTAGAGCCGGAAAGACAATTCCATCGTCAAAGAAGGGAAGCTCTAGAGAAGAAGCTGCAGTTGCTCAAACAGACAATCCAGGAGCAACAACAGAATCCACCACTTGTAAGGGTAGTGTTAGTGCCCGAGGAAATGGCTGCTAGGCCGGTTTGCGAAGTGGCAATCCCACATGCTAACAATGTTACATCAAGTATTCGCAAACCTGAGGCAGGAGGGAGGTTTGAGCTTAAACAGACATGGTGCAATTGCTACACACCAGCGGGCAATTCACAGGTCTCCCTCACGAATATCCACAACAACATCTCCAAAACTTTTTGGAGATAAGTGACACTTACATCCCCGCTGGAGTATCATCCGACTACGTGAGGCTTACGTTATGCCCATTTTCATTATTAAGGGAAGTAAATAGGTGGTTGAAAGCTGAACCACCTAACTCTATCACCATGTGGGATGATCTTGCAAGAAAGTTTCTGATACGGTTCTTTCCATCCAGGAAAACAGCAAGACTTAGAAGTCAGATTCTAAGTTTTAAACAAAGAGAGGGGGACAATCTGTATCAAGCTTGGGAAAGGTTAAAATCTATGTTACGGGATTGTCCTCACCATCACCAGTCCAATGATGTGCTGGTGCATCTTTCATAGAGGGTTTGGAACCCCACACAAAAATTTTTCTACACTCAGCAGCTGGGGGACAAGCATTAGAAAACACTTATGAGGAGCTGTATACTTTGTTAAATCATATTTCGCAGGGAAATCCAGAGTGGAATGCGGACTCTTCTAGAGGAGGAACAAGGAAAATGGCAAGAGTTTTGGAAGTGGATGGTTTTACAGTTATCGCTGCACAGATAGTCGTACTGCAAAATCAACTCAACACCCACTTCAGCAATATGAGCTTGAATCAACCTCAAGCCCCGGTTAATGTAGTGTAGCAGGTTTGGTGTGAAGTATGCGGTAGTAATGAACACTCAACTTACTGTTGTGGTGCAAATCCAGATTCAGTGAACTTTGTGGGGAATGTACAGAGAAATAATCACCAACAGTATGGCAATAACTACAACTCAAATTGGAGAAATCATCCGAATTTCTCTTGGGGTAGTAATAGCCATCAAGGGCAAAGTTCAAATTAGGGTGCGCAGAGAAATCAAGGAGGGCAGCAGAACTATCAGACTCAATATAGAGGAAACAATGCACCTCCTCCTCCACCCACCAGCATTGAGGATATGTTTAAAACAATGTTAGCTAACTAAGCTCAATTACAGGCTGATTATGTGAAATTGGCAGCAGACATAAAGAACAATCAGTTAGCTACAAAGGCGTTGGAGTACCAGTTTGGACAACTAGCTGGAGCTCAAAACACCAGGCCAAAAAGAGGACTACCGAGTGACACTGACCCGAATCCCAAGAAGGTTAATGCAGTGACCACAAGGAGTGGTTTACAACTCAAGAAGGTGCAACCAGAAAGACCACCTCAGCAGTCAGGAGCAGTGGAAAAAGAGAGGGAACATGATGATGCGAGGGGGAAGGAGAAGGCAGTTGAAGCAGAAAGACCACCACACCCGTTCCCTCAAAGATTAAAGAAACACAAGGAGGAAGCTTGTTTCAAGAAGTTCATGGAGGTGCTTAAACAGGTACACATTAATTTACCTTTGGTTCATGTTTTTCAGGGAGTGCCTAAATATGCAAAGTATATCAAGGACATCATAGCTAACAAAAGCAGATTGACAGAGTATGCAACAGTGGCGCTTACTGAGGAGTGCACTTCCTGGATACAGAACAGGTTGCCAACAAAGCTCAAGGACCCTGGGAGCTTTACAATTCAAATCACAATTGGGCAAAGTATCCAAGATCGTGGATTATGTGACTTGGGAGCGAGTATTAGCTTGATGCCGACATCGGTGTTCAAGAAGTTGGGGCTGGGCAGTCCTAGACCAACTACAGTGATCTTGCAATTAGCGGACCATTCTTTGGCCGGACCAGATGACATTGTGGAGGACGTGCTGGTGCAAGTGGGCTCCCTTATCTTCACGGTAGATTTTATTGTTCTGGATTTTGAGCCGGATGCGGAAGTCCCATTTATTTTGGGACGTCCTTTCTTGGAAACCGGGAGAGCTTTGATTGATGTAGCTGCAGGGCATCTAACCATGCGGGCGCATGACAAAGTGGAGGTATTTGATGTATATAAGGACTCGAAGCTTCCGACCATATATGAGGAGCTTTCAGCAATCCATGTGCTAAATCAAGTAGAAATTCTTCAGATTGTTGAATCTCGAGATCCATAGGAAAGAGCAATGATGAGCTCCGATCATTTTGGAGATAGAGATACTTATGAGATGGTGCAAATGTGGAATGAACCACAATGGTATCTCAGGAAGCATGAGTTTCAGCCTTTAATAAGGTCCCTAGAACCATTACCGAAACCATCGATTAAGGAAGCACCAAGACTGGAGTTGTGTCAAGAAGATCGAAGTGCCACATTCTTGGTTAATGGGCAACGTTGTAAGCATTACTAGGGTGAGGACGTCATTCGAGAGAAGACTCCATCACTCTAGAGGATGATTGAGCGTCAATGACGTCGAGCCGCAACGGTAAATCAGGCGCTGCACGGGAGGCAACCCGTGAAATTGTTGTACTAGATGAGTAGAATTAGTTGAAAAAGAAAAGAAAAAAAAGGGAAAAATAAAAAAATAAAAAAATTGTGTTTGCATTGAAACCTATGAATTCTAACCAATTTCTTGCTTTGAAATGATTTTCAGGTGAAACAGAGGGCAAAAATGCAAAAAACAAAGCGCAAAGGAAAAAATTCGAGGTGAGAAAAATAAAAAATGGCATGACAGTGAGCCTACGCGTTGGCTCCGTGTCACGGAGGAGGGCCTCCGCGTTACCCTACGTGACATGTTGAAGGTATTCTGGGTTTTTTAAATTTTTCAAAACACCTACGCGATGGCTCCGTGTCACGGAGGGTGTGCTCCACGTTACCCTCCGTGACACGTTGAGGTGTAATTCGTGTCAGGTCACACCGGGTCGCTGGGTAACCCACGCGAAAAACATCGTTTAAACCCCGATTCCCCTCTATTTTTTCCCCATTTTCCATTCCCTCCGTGACCAACACCCCAAATTCCCTCCTCCCCCAACGTGACACGGACCGAGGCATAAGTTTTCTTCAACGTTTCTTCAATTTCATCAGATTAAAGGTATGTTCTTGAACTTAACCTCATTCTTGCTTGAATTGTCGATTTTTGAACATGAGAGGTGAGTAAACCTTGCCCTAAGTGCAAATTGAGCTTGAATTCATTTAAGTTATGATTGATTGATGTTCATAATATCGTTGTGAGTATATGAACTTGATGAATGCATGTTTTATTGAATTTTTGCGAAATTGGTAGCTAGGGTTGGAATTTGAATAGGAAGAAACTAAATTTGGTTGAAATGTGAATTTTTTTTTAGTTGTGCATGTTGGGTGATGTGAATGATGTTGTGAATATAGATGAATATGCTAAGTAGACAAGGGAATTTTCGGAAAAATGAAATTGGTGAATTGCATAGGTTGTTGAGAACAAAAATTTGGCTAAGTGCTATGTGATGTAATAGAATCGATGGAGATATTGTGTTCGTTGTACGAAGTCTGAGTAGTACATAGTAATTATTCCATCGAATTATATGAAGGCACTAAGAATGTTGATTGTTAAGAATTGTGAAATCATGAATGTCTTGCCGAATTGTTTTAAATTGCGGCTAAAGACTAAGTGTGGGGTGATTCAATTAAACCCAACCTTAGTCGTAGCTAGTTATGATTTGAATAACATTGGGATTGTATGGTTATATGTGCAAGAACAATGTCAGGCAGACAAGATAAAAGAAAGGGAACGTCCACATCGGGCGCCAGCAGAAAAAGGATAAGGTTGGGAACAGCAGTCCCAGCAGCACCAGCAGTTCCGAGAGGCCAACGCCGGCAATACGGAACCCGATGGGTGGCTGATGAAGGGAAGAAATGGTATGAAAAACACAAAGAAACCAAATACTTCCCGAAAGAGCATATAGCAAGGGAGCCGCTGACACAGGAATTCCCGAGGATCGTACACCGGATTGACATTTCCGGGCTGAACTTCATCTTCGAAGAGCCTAAGGAGTGCAATCTCCATCTGATTCGGGAGTTCTATGCCAACTAGAACCCGACCCTCCGCAGTCACACTGTCAAGATAAGGGGGCAAGTCGTCACCTTTGAGCCCCATCACCTGAATGTTATATTGGGGGCGCGGGACACAAACGCCCATATACTCTAGCAGCTGAACATAACTCCACCTTATGCGGATATCAGACGCACTCTGTGTAGAGCCCGTTCGACAACACGGTGGAGCAGGCACAAGGAGAGCGGCTACCCTCAGACACTGCCTTACTCTCAGATGAACAGGGAAGCCAGGATTTGGCTAAAAATTGTGTGTTCCTGCCTGATCCCGGGGGTGCACATGACAGATGTCACCCGACATCGAGTGTGCTTAGTGTATGCCCTGATGAAAGGGCTTGAGATAAATGTTGGGGCGGTGATCATCTCCGCCATGAAGAGAGCTCGACTCCATCAAGGGCACAGGTATGGGTTCGGTGGTTTTCTTACCACGTTCCTGAGGGGCCATGATATCGAGGAGGAGGACCTAGATTACATCCCACAGATTAACAGGCGAGCCCTGGATGTCACAAAAACCAAGGCACCCGATACTACTCACGGGCCTGTTCTCACACTAGCCGAGCGACATGCTCGAGATGATCAATATATGGCCCACATGTACGGGATGCAGATGCTGCAATTGCGCATTGGCGGGAGGCCTGCAACGGAGGATGAGCCATGGCAGCTCGAGCTAGATTACCCCTTTGGCGAGAATGCCAAGGCTCTATGCCGAGTGGGGCCAGCTTTTGTGGAGCCTATAGATGATGATGTCCCCACTGATGAGGAGACACGCCGTGAGGACTCAGATGTTGAGTCAGATGAAGACGGCGGGGACGATTCGGATATGGGAGACGAGGCAACGACACCTAATAAAGAAGTGGAATACTTCGATTGATCAGGGAGTTTCACCACCCACCTTTGTGATATGTTGAATTTTGTGAACACTGGGACAGTGTTCGGTTTAAGTGTGGGGTGGGAGTAGTTTGGTGCTAGCTGTTTCGTTGTTGTTTTTGTTTATGTGGATGTGTTGTGTTGTTGTGCTTGTGAAAAATGTGACCCTGTGACTCTTTGTGATGTGCTTTATAATTAAGTGGTGTTGTAATAAATGTTATGCTGTTGTAGTTGTGTGAGCTGTTGTTGAATGGTCGTTGTGTAAATATTTTTGTTTTCTATCGAAATTATCGAAATTTTTAAAATTTTTCATTAAATTTCTTTTATTTTGGTTTTCTCGGCCTTTGTTTTCGGTGCTTTTACCGAGAATAGTCCCATTGAACCGAAGTCGTAAATAGTGACCATTCCCTATGATGGATGGATGATGACCGTCTTAAGGGAAATGTAGTCAATAGGAGTAGTTTTTTCTTTCTTTTATTTTCTTTCTTTTGTTTTTTTTCCCGAACATGTCACTACTTCATGGTTCGAAATTCTTGTTGCGTGTTGTACATGATGTTTAGATGCAAAGGTGATTCGTATGAAAGTATGCAACTGTGTAAACATGTTGAGATACCTAGGCCATAGAGTTCGATTCGGTGTGATTGAGGCTTAATATTGAATTCTTGTAATTAGCTGATTGAAGAGTCTGTGAATATGTCTTGAGTTGAGCATGTGCAATGAGTGTGAGGTGAGTTTCGATTATTCCATGCTATTGTGAAACGTCTAGAACTTGCCTGGTGTGTGTACGAAACAAAATAAAGGATGTGTATTGTAGGAAAGGATGTAGGAATTTCTTTGATTAAACCGAAAGTTTTTCCATTATCATACCTACCTTGAGTGTACATCCTAGTTAGCCCCATTGAGCCTTTAGCCTATTTTTTTCTTTCGTTGAAGAGGTAATCGAGCTTAATCCCTTCTTTTCATTATCCTTGAATTTGATCCAAAACTCTTAAGCGCTCAAGAAAAACAATTTTCCCATAGTGTAGAGGAGTGAGAAATGTGAAAAGAAAGGAAAAGCGGAAGTGGTGAAAGTTAAAGAAAAGGTTAAAGGTGCAATTGCTGAAATTAAACAAAATAAAGATGTATAACTAATCTTGGTTATTAAGTCGAGTGTGCTTAAAGAAATGGGAACAAAAACAAAGAAAAATTTCAAGAATGAGAGGATGAAGGAAGAAACAATGCCCATAATGATGGTGGGATGTATTGAAAATTGCTTAAGGAAGCTAGTTGCTATTATTGGTTAGCCCAATATTTACTAGTTCCTTAGCTTAAATTACAACCCGTTAAGTCCTACGTGATCTTACATCACATGTCCTTATATTAGTGGAGTAATACACTAAAGGCAAGCCTATGGTTCATGACATGATGCATGTGAATTCTTTGGGAGAGAGAGAGAAATCGTGTTCATATACCCCTACATGTAATTCTTTGGGAATCGTATGATTGCAAATGGGGAGATTCTCTTGTATTGTGAGGGCACATGCTTGACGAGAGATTAAATTTCGTGTCGGATGTCTTGATAAGTTGATTTGCATGAGTTTGCCGAGATCGAGAGTCGATTCTTGAGTCTAGGAGGTCTTAATGTGGGGTATGTCATTGTATTGATGAGACAATGCATGTTTTCTTGATGATTTGTTAGATTAAATAATCGGTATAGCCGTACCTTGAATTGTCGAGCCAAATTAGCTACGCGTGGGTGTCAATTGCATGAGATGTGAGAGTATTGTTTGAGGACGAACAAGGTTTTAAGTGTGGGGTAAGTGATCTTGGGTAGAATTATAAGCCCAAGTGATACTCAAATGCTTCATTTCGTCTTTGTTATCTATCGTTATTTGTGCATTCTCATGTGATTTGTAGTTAAAATGTGAATTTATACTAACCAACATGATTAGTGTTGTTTTGCAGGTAAAATGTAATTTTGGGAAGCTAAGATACATGTTGGTAAAAATTGGGAATGGACTTGGAAGCAAGGAGTGGAAAAGGTCAAGGAAGAGCAGCAAAAATAAGGGCTCTGCGATGGAGCCGTGTCACGTTGCCATCGCGGAGGCATTCTGCCTCGGGTGATTTATTTTGGCCAATTCCAGTGAAGGTTCGCGATTGCTCCGTGACACATTGGCCTGGCTCCGCATTGCAGGCCGTGGCACGCCAAGGAGAAATTGCTGAGGAACCTGATTCCAGAAAGGGTCCGTGTTTGCCCCGTGGCACGGAGGGAGTGCTCCGCGATACACTCCGTGCCACGTTGCTTGTTATTCCGGGAAAAATTCTCACTAGTATAAATAGCACACTTAGGTTTATTTTTAAACATTTTGACTTGGTTGAGCAAGAACGTGGGTTACAGGCAGTTGAGGGGACGAAAATTCTAGGGTTCTTCTCTATCTCTTTCTCTTTTATCTCAATTGTTTGTATGAATTACACTTATTTGATGATGTTTAATCCAAAAATGAGTGGCTAAATTCACTTCTTGCTGAGGTTAAGAACAATTGTAGTGGAATGTAATTGTTGATCAATTTAGTTTTCATCTTTTCTTCAATGGTTGTTCTATCAATTCTTGTTCTTATTGATTTAATGTTTGGCCAATGTTAATGTATATTTAAAAAATCCAATTTTGATTTTGAAAAGAAAAGAAATTGGAAAGTTGTGAATTGGTAGGATATGATCTCTTCTTAGTTTGGGAAAATTGAGAATTGATTTACATTCAGAATAGAAACTGAAAGTCTTATTAGTTAATTAAGGAATCGGTTTTGTATGGCTAGAACATGAAATTCTTTTATCATAGAAATGTAGGTTGAAGGTTCATGATTCTTAAGTTGGGTAGGATACGAAAGTTTCAATCCATAGGCAATAATTGTTGACTAGCAACCGAAGGAAAGATTAACTGAATTGTATCGCTAAATTACTTCCCCGCATGTTCGTTTTAACCTCAACATGCTCATTACTATTGTTCTTAAAGTTATAGTTCATTAACACTTAAGTTAATTATTACCTTAGTTCAGTCCCTATGGGATCGATACTTGGCTTACTTAAGCCACTTTACTACTTGTTCGACCACGTGAACTTGAGTGTAGTCACTACCGAACCCATGAACAGTAGAGCCATCCATAACCTTGCTAGGGCTAGGGACGATACCATGATATCAATATCAAGATCAGGGCCCAATCGAGGAAGGGGGATAGCTTACAAAGGAGGTCCCAAAGTAATATAATAGTATCAACCTACGTTGGCACATAGTTCTGAGGCGTAGGATAATCGACCCTTAACCCGCTCAATGCTAGACTCTTCTCCCAAAAACATGCAGTGCTCTAAGTCATATATAACGAAGCTTAACATTTTCTATTGACGAAGCTCAAGATGAAATCATGCATTGACTCGACATCATGCAAAAAAAATGAAGCTCAACGTTGTCCCTTGACAAAGCTCAATAACGAAATCATGTATTGACTCGACATCATGCAAAAATGAAGCTCAACATTGTCCCTTGACAAAGCTCAATAATGAAATCATGCATTTGCGATGATTTATATCAAAACATACCACAAGATAAAGAGTAGAAGTTGGGAGGATTTGCTTCGAACGATGTGGTAAGCTTGTCTCCAAAAATTCATCATTCGAGATAACCACGTGGGCATTGCCAATAGCTTAATCATGCTTGAACCCATGCAATTCTTTTGAAAACATTATAATTGGAAGATTTCACTTCAAAATGAGGTAATAAGGTCAATTCAAGAAAATCTTCATTTATACTCAACATTGGGCACCACCCAAAGCTTCATCATACTAGGTTCCATTTAATCTTCTTTTGAAACATCATCAAAAACATGGGTAAGGTTGAAAATGTGCTTTTCATCATCTACTCTATCATCATCACACTCTATTAGGAACTACCCACACATGGACGTTTTAGATTCAATTTTAGAAAGGCAATTTTGTAAAAGAATTTAAGTTAGAATCCACCCAAGCTCAGTAAATCACCAATGCCAACTCCATTTAATCATACCCATGCGTAGAAATGTAAGAATCATGCAATTAAATGGAAACCCATACTTGATCATCAAAAACCAATCACAAATTAATAGGTAATGCGCATGGGTGTGGAAGGAAGCACCCACTCATAGCCTTACATACATGTGAGAGATGATTTAAACACTTCTCTAATAGCCCAAGCTGAGATTCCAATGGAAATCTTGTGATTTTTCCTTGAATCTCCTCTTAAAACCTTCAAACTTGCATGAAGGAGTACAATGGCTTAGGATAGGTTTTACCCTACTTAAAACCCACTAAAATGAGCCTTAAACGACGTAGTATAGGTTTTAGGAACATAGGAAATTACAAGAAAGCCCTTACTAATTCGCAGAAAATAACTGTCAGGGGGTCCTAACGGACAACCTGACGACTCGTCACCTGGGCATACGATCCGTTGGTTCACCCGTCAAGTACACTACCTCATCACTCATGAAAATTCATTTTTCTCAACAATGACCCTCCTAACAAGTCGTTAGGACTGGCGACGACTCGTTGAATACCGTCCGTCAAGTACACTGGATAAGCCTTACCATTTTCTCTAGAACCACCTCACGACTGACTTGACGACTCGTGGTGACTGACCACGAGTTGTTACATCACCCGTGATGATATCGAGTCCTTCATCATCTCAGGCCTTCCCCATGAGTCACTTGACGACTCATTTGGCCTCCTCATGAATCATTCAGTGACCCGTTCTGCAACTGCTTCAACATTTTCTAGATTTTTCCCGTTTGACTCCCAGGTCTGATCCTTGGGTTCCCAGGGCATTACAATATCTCCCACTTTGGAACATTCGTCCTCGAATATTGGAAACAAGAAGAAAGCAGAAACATACCATTTATCATATTCAAAACTGATCGCTTTTAACCGAAAACTGACAGAATGATTACCTCCAATTCAAACACACAGCTGAACTGAATTCACCAATCATATGCACATCCATATACGTAAAAGAAACTTGTACAGATAGTTCAAACATGAAGACTAAATAGTGTCTGAGTGCAAAACTGATACCTCAAGCTGAAATTGAGCTGGTAGAGAACAAATGTGGGTATATAGCCACCATATCTACTTTGGCTTCCCACGTAACTCCTTCAATATGCCTTTTTCTCCATAATACCTTAACTGAAGGTACTTCTTTGTTCCTTAGCTTATGGACTTGACGATCTAACATTTCAACGGGTACTTCTCCATAACTAAGGTTGTCTCTCACACCAACGCTGTTCAACGGGACTACTAAAGTTGGATCATCCAAACACGTTTTCAAAAGTAACACATGAAACATGGGATGAACTGAAGATAACTCCGAGGGCAAGTCCAACTCATACCCCACCTTACCAAATCTCCTCACAACCTAGTAGGGACTAATATAGCGGGGACTAAGTTTTCGTTTCCTTCTGAACTGCCTGGCTCCCTTCATGGGAGATACCATTAGAAATACTCACTTGTCCACCTCAAAGCTTAGATCTCTTTTATCACATCAACATATGATTTCTGACGAGTCTGAGCGGTCTTCATCCTGTCCCTTATCAACTGAACCTTTTTCCATGGCCTCATACAATATCCGATCTCTCAAATCATCAACGTCTGGGACACATAGATGACCCTGGTATCTTAGCACACCATCTCCCCCTTGGGAGAAAACCTCCACCTTATGACTCCACACTTCTTCCTTCAATTTCCCCAAAATCGGATCCTCATCTTGTCTAGATTTGACACCAACCACCAAAGATGATTCTGATCTATTCGACACAATCACGCCGCCATCGGTCGAGTCGACCAATCTAACTCCCAACCTTGCAAGTCGATGGACATCTTTCACCCACCCCTTCTTATCCTTCATCCACGTGGGAGACACTCCCCATAGGGAGCCTACAAAGTGCATCCGCAACTACATTAGCCTTTCCCGGGTGGCTAAGGACACTCATGTCACAGTCCTTCACTAGCTCCAACCTACTCCTTTATCGACGATTGAAATTTTCTGTGTACACCCATATTGCAAGCCCTTGTGATCCGCGAATTCATTTATGTGAACCCCATGCAAGTATTGCCTCCATATCTTTAATGCAAACACCACCGCGACCCACTCAAGATCATAGGTCGGGTAATTCTTTTTGTAAACCTTTGAAGGTCGAGAGACATGTCATTATTTTCCCATACTGCATCAACATACATCCCAGTCCGATCCTCGAAGCATCACAATATACAACAAGGCCATCAGTACCCTCGATCATGGTCCACACTGGTGCTAAAATGGGTCGGGTCTTCAATCCCTGGAAACTTTTCTCACAAGTCTCCGACCATTGGAACTTTTACCTTTTTCTAAGTCAATCTAGTTAACGGGGCTACATCAACAACTTTAATTCTTACTAAAATGACCATAACTTTATCATACAACTTGAGATGTGGCCATTCTCTTTCCTATAGCTCCCGAATAATGATATGGACTTGCTCATTCAGTCAGAACTCTAATTGGTGCTAGTTTGCTCGCTCAAGAATAATTTCACCTTTGGTAATAAAACCCGATCTTGACTTATCAAAATTTCACCAACCTTTCAAATAAGCCCCATAATTCATGCTAAAAACTTTGAAACTCTGAAATACCTGGCTAATAATCGTGCTTTCTAGAATTTTACATGATCATGAATCGTTTAGGAAGTCTAAGCTGGGTATATGCCTAATATGTCATGATCTTATGAGATGATTGCATTCAATGCGAGGGTTTTGATTTAAGGCTAAATAGGAAATTACGGGGACTGCTACCGGACGAGTTGCCTACCATTCGGTATTCTGAACATGAGCATGAGCCGAGTGTGGCATCGAGCGATACATAAGGGAACATCTAAAGGAGAAAGGATGGAACACCCCCCCTCCCAGATGCTGCCTATAAGACCTCCTTACTAGAAGGCTAGAGTCCTGACTAGGCCCTCCGACTACCACTCCTTTACTTTCCCTGAAATAGATCTTATCTTAAAATACATAAGGGAATGGTACCTCTTATTGCAGTTCTCGGAACTAAGAATCATAATAGATTTGATAGGGGAACTTATAACATACCTGGGACTACATCTGGGGAAGACTGCCAGCGGCTCTTCCTTCGTCCTGTTTGATAAAAGGGCAATTCTTGCGCATGTGCTCGGTATTTCCACACCTGTAGCAAGTGTCACAACCTTCCAAACACTATTCAAAGTGTGCCCTACCACATATTGGGCATGATAACTGGCTAGTTAGAACTGCCAGAGGGAAAATCGGGACACGGACTTTCCTGCCATCCTGCTTGGCTGCAGGGCACTCCTTATGCATATGCTCGGATTGACCACAATTGAAGCATATATCAGAATCCATCAGGCACTTTCCTAGGTGGTGCCTCTTGCAATGTCTGTAAAGTGGATAAGTGACCTCCCTCATCCGGGGCTTGTACCCTCGAACTTGAGTTGATGACCTCTGACGGGGTTGAGGGCGACTTCCACTACTAGACCCCTGCTGGGAGCTTTTCAAGTCCTCAGTCCTGGGCCTTTTTCTCATTCTCCTTACTCCCTCGTGCTCCCCACCCAAAATGAATCACCACCCAAGAGCAGGCTCCCCTTTGTAAGTTCTTAAACCTTAGCAGTCGTCGCCTCACAGGTAGGGTTCGTAGGTACAATAGCTTGTTGGGTAGGCTGGGTGATCATGGACCGTATCAACACTCAGATTGTGGCCTCGAGTTCTTCATCCCGTAACCAGTCCGAACATAGGACTCCTTGGGTTTGGTGGGGATGGCATGACTCCCATTGTTTCTCTGAGATGACATGTTTCTGCACACGCATAAATTATGAGTTATAAGCTTAGGGAGACTCTTTGTCGCACGACATAGATCATGAAAGAAGGGGACATTTCCTAAACGTCTAGTATCCTCTTCTTCATAAGTGTGGCGCGTTTCACACCCATGAAAAAGAGTCTACTTAATGCGGCTTTCAGACTCCCTAGGACACATCTAAACCTATGGCTCTGATACCAAGTTTGTCACGACCTGAACGTACACCCGGATCATAGACACGGGACAAGGGACCCCAAGAGACCCCAAGTCGACCCATGGCATAAGCATTCAACTAACTCATTTGATAAACATAAAGAAAACATAAATTCAAACTCAGCGGAAGTCTCACGCAACAGAACAATAGGATAATTCCAAAGCTATATAAACATAAGCTTGAAAGCCTCTACTCTGAACGAGTTGATGGGACAAGACCCCAACTAACTCAATAACACTAAAACTGAAGTACTACGCGAAACTGGGAATCTAGTCCTCGAAAGATGAGGACTCACCAATCGTGGACTGATAGAGAGTCTAGAGAGCTGGATAAGATCTGACTGAAGCTGCGAACCGGGTCCTGTATCATGAAGCGATACAACATAGAAAGTATGCGGTCAGTACGTAGAATGTACCGAGTATGCAAGGTAACTAAAACCGCTAGAGCAATATAAGTCTTTCAAAGAAAGTTATACATATATAGAATAAACCTTTAAGGATAAAAGAAGATCACACGCATTCATCATGAAATCATCCTTATTTTATACATGATGATGCATGGCTTTAAAACATCAAGACTGACTTGAATGACTCAAGGCTAAATCATAACATTTATATCAAAAGTTGGACAATGTGTCAAACGTTGCTTTTGGAACATGCATGTATGCAATTGAAACCATGAACAATGAGTATGCAAATCCAGAATTTATAAGATGGTGGGAGACTTGTCACTTAACGGACATACCACGATAGAGCTTACATGGTCCTGAATTTCACACTCAAGTGGGTAGAGCCATCCATAACCTTGACAGGGCTATGGACGATACCATGACATCAGATATAAAGATCAGGGCCCAATCGGGGCAGGGGATAACTCATAAGGGAGGTCCTAAAATAATATAATAGTATCAGCCTACGTTGGCGCATAGGGTAATCGACCCTTAACCCGCTCGGTGCTAGACCCAAAAACATGCAGTGCACTACATCATATATAACGAAGCTCAACGTTGTCTATTGACGAAACTCAAGATGAAATCATGTATTGACTCGACATCATGCAAAAAAAATGAAGCTGAACGTTGTCCCTTGACAAAGCTCAATTACAAAATCATGCATTGACTTGACATCATGCAAAAATGAAGCTCAACATTGTCCCTTGACAAATCTAAATAACGAAATCAAGCATTTGTGATGCTTTATCTAAAAAAATACCACAAGCTAAAGAGTAGAAGTTGGGAGTATTTGCTTCAAACGATGTGGTAAGCTTGGCTCAGAAAATTCATCATTCGAGATAACCATGTGGGCATTGCCCAAAGCTTTATCATGCTTGAACCCATGCAATTCTTTTGAAAACATTATAATTGGAAGATTTCACTCCAAAACAAGGTAATAAGGTCAATTCAAGAAAATCGTCATTTATACTCAACATTGGGCACCACCCAAAGCTTCATCATACTAGGGTCCATTTAATCCTCATTTGAAAACATCATAAAAAATATGGGTAAGGTTGAAAACGTGCTTTTCATCATCTACTCTATCATCATCACACTCTATTAGGAACTACCCACATATGGGTGTTTTAGATTCAATTTAGAAAGGCAATTTTGTAAAAGAATTTAAGTTAGAATCTGCCCAAGCTCAGTAAATCACCAATGTCAACTCCATTTAATCATACCCATGAGTAGAAATGTAAGAATCATGCAATTAAATGAAAACCCATACTTGATCATCAAAAACCAATCACAAATTAATAGGGAATGCGCATGGGTGTGGAAGGAAGCACCCACTCATAGCCTTACATACCTGAGAGAGATGATTTAAACACTTCTCTAATAGCCCAAGCTGAGATTCCAATGGAAATCTTGTGATTTTTCCTTGAATCTCCTCTTCAAACCTTCAAACTTGCATGAAGGAGAACAATGGCTTAGGATAGGTTTTACCCTACTTAAAACCCACTAAAATGAGCCTCAAATGACGTAGTATAGTTCTTAGGAACATAGGAAATTACAAGAAAGCCCTTACTAATTCGCAGAAAATAACTGTCAAGGGGTCCTAACGGACAACCTGACGACTCGTCACCTGGGCATACGATCCATTGGTTTACCCATCAAGTACACTGCCTCATCACTCATGAAAATTCATTTTTCTCAACACCGACCCTCCTAACAAGTCGTTAGGACTGGCGACGACTCATTGGATACTGTCCGTCAAGTACACCGGATAAGCCTTACCATTTTCTCTAGAACCACCCAATGATTGACATTACGACTCGTGGTGACTAACCATGAGTCGTTACGTCACCCGTGAGGATCTCGAGTCCTTCATCATCTCAGGCCTTCCCCACGAGTCACTTGACGACTCGTTATGCCTCCTCACGAATTGTTCAATGACCCTTTCTGCAACTGCTGCAACTTTTTCCAAATTTTTCCCGTTCGACTCCCGGGTCTGATCCTTGGGTTCCCGGGGTATTACACTCTCTCTCATGACCTCGTCTCCTATCCCTATACCCATTTTGGTTGTATTTGTCCCAATACTACTTCAGACATTTATTTATGGAACCTTGGAGCCAAGTGTCTTTTCTAGACCCTTGGGCATTGGCCCGAAAACCCGCCATCTGATTGTCTAAGAAGTTTGCCTCCTTCCTGAAATCTGAATGTTCCTGCCCTGACTCTTGAATCTGTGCTCCCACTGCATTTACTTTTCTAGCCCTAGTACCCATGATATGCTTGTGAGCAGGTCTAATTATGTCTACATATGAGCCAATTCCTGATCACGCTCCTCTTCCTCCTTGCATTGGTTTGCAGTCATACCAAAAACATATGTACCTGCAGTTGCTTCCGCTTCCCTGGTGTTCCAAGCCCTGTTAGTCTTGGTTTTAGCTTAGTTTTCAAGTCATTTAGATGGATTTTATTCCGTTTTTTCCTTTTTGTGTGCAGATATCCGATTTGTAGAAAAGAGCAAGAAAGGGAGCTAAAAGAAGGGAATTAGGTGAAAAATAGCGCTTCACCAGAGAAGACCGACGAAATTCTGGCCAAACACTGGCCAAACTCTAAAGAGCACTGCCTTGGGGAACTAAAGCAACTGACGATCGTAGAAACCAATTGGCAACTCCCCAGTCGAATCGCCTATCGACGCCTAGGAGTGCTGGATCACAGAGAAAGAAATCGGCGGAGCATGGTTGGAGACCGGTGAGCCGCGGAAGGAAATGCAGAAGGACACTGGAATTCACTACAGGAGCATCCAATCATAGCCAGCGTTTCGTGAAATGTAACCGACGAACCACCGGTACTCTCACAAGTACCAAAATACCTGAATAGGGGCAAATGTGTCTAACACTAAAAAAGAGAGTTTTGAGTACCATACTTTTGGATATATTCTAGAGAGAAGTACTATGGACCTATCGGATCCTACCTTTTGGCTTTTTGAGAACATTCTCTTTGTAGAAGAAGAAAGTAGAATTCTATTGGTGGAAATAATAAAGGATTGTTTTTCTTTCTCTTCTTCTTCCTTTATAGTAAGGTACTACCATTGTTGAAGACTTATTGATGAATTTGATTTTGCTACTCCTATTATTGAATTCAATGAGTTTATTGTTAAATATGCTTTTGAATTTCTTAACTATGAGTAGCTAAATCCTTAACTAGACGTGTGTGGTGGTGAATGCTTAATTAGATTGGGTATTACTAGATTCATCTCAATATTATTTAATTAGTGTAAATCTGTTAAGTTCTCTCCAATTTATAATTGAAGATCCACGGTTGCAGTTGTGGGTCTATTTGTTCTTACTTGATTTTTGCTTGAAAGAGAAGAATTGAGTATTGGGAGAGAATTTAATGGTGGACATGGATGTAAGGTTGTGGAATTGGGTTAGGAATAGTCAAAACCACATTCTCACTCCTAATTAATAGCTAATAGCTAGAAATTAGTGCAACTATTAATCTAAACCTGATTGGGTTGATTTAATTATGTCTAGTAGTTTGAAAGACCTCTCACAAAAGGCATTTATGAGGTTGAAAGACATCAAATGCCCACCTGCCCAAGGTTATTTATACAATTTCAACTTATAAGATGATCTAGCATAACCCTATTTAATTAGCACATCATCTATACCACACCTCTAGTCCTTCTCATTATTGTCCACAACCTTGGTTATTTTGCTATCTTAATCAGCCGAATTAGAATTCATATGTTGTTGGTAACCTCAATCTCCCCCAAAATGTTTATTTCTTTGTTATTTTTGAGTGGTGCGAACTAAATTCAATTTCCCAAACAACACTCGTGCATATCATTCACTAGTCTCTGTGGGATTTGACCCCAACATCCGTCAGGATATTTGTTTTGATACAACGACCATTTATGCTATTTTATAAAGAAGAGTATACTTTGGACGTTATCAAAAATGGCGCCGTTGCTGGGACTAGCTTGATACTCTTGTGTTGATTGTTAATTTGAATTAGTCTTGCATCATAGGTGTTGACATTAATTTTGCTGTGCTTGTTAGGGTAAAGTCATATGAGTCATCACTCACAAGCAGGGGATAGCTCAGTTGAGGGTAATATGGAGCATGACGAAGATAATCCGATGATGCCCGAAGTTGCGGGAGCCATTTGCCTACCGCCTATGGTAGGGAATGCTGTGTTCCATGTCACAGGTACAATACTACATTTGCTATAGATGAAAGGACTATTTGGGGGCAAACCATGTGAGGATGCAAATAGCCATTTGAGGAATTTTTTAAAGATCTGCCAGCCTTTCAACATAAATAATATAAGTTAAGAGTCTATCAGGTTGAGGCTCTTTTCGTTTTCCCTAACAGGAGAGGCAACCATGTGGTTAGAGGAACTCCCTCTGGGCTGCATTACATCATGGCAAGAATTGACTGAAGCATTCTTGGATCGTTTCTTCCCTCCATCAAAAATGTTACAACTGAGGGATGATATCACGAACTTTAGACAAGAGTTAGGAGAACCATTGCATGAAGCATGGTTAAGGTTCAAGAAGAAGGTTTCCCTTTGTCCCCACTATGGTCTCTCAGATGGAATACTCCTTCAAAGTTTTTATCGAGCCCTAGACTCCATTAACAAGTCCGTTGCAAATAATTTAGCTGGAGGATCAATCATAGATAAGACATATGGATTATCTTGGACCTCTCTTGGACAGGATGGATGACAAAGACAAATCGGGCATGGCATATGAGAGAGACTATTCTATCGATGCATGAAATTGGATCTAGTGCATTGGAAGCTGAGTTGCGGAAAAAAGATGAAGAGCGAGATGAAAATCTCGCTAAAAAAATGATGCATCTAGAACTAATGACCAAACATGTGATGGGGGCAGGGCCCAGTGTTGTGAATGTCGTAGGTATGCAAGGTCTATTGCACTTTGAAGGAGAATCATTGCCACCGAGGTACGATGAGGAACGCCAATACATGGGAAATCAGATGGGGGGTTATCTACCCAGGTTTAAGGGACTAATCAAGGTCCTTGGCACCCAAGGGAAGAGAAACAAGGTTGGAGAAACCGCAATGCACAAGGATGGCCCGAAAGAAATAAAAGATAGGGCACTAGAGAGAAATATTGAGAGGGAGACTGTTATCACCATAGTTCAAACCCATATGTTCTCCCTCCTAAAGCTGAGAATGCCAAAAATTATCCAGGTGTGAGTGATGTAGGTAGCTCAAAAATTGAATAGATGTTAGCAAGAGTCCTCAACAAAGTGGAATCAACTGACAGCGGGGTCAAGGAATTGAAAGGGGAGGTGTCTAACCTTGCCCAGATGGTGAGCTCCCATTCAGAATCCATTAAGCATTTGGAAGCTCAAATGAAGCCCCGAATGAAGGGAACACTGCCAAGTGATACAATGCCAAACCTAAAGAAAGATAGTCAATGCATGTCTATATTTACGAGGAGTGGTAAACCAGGTGGAGATGCGAGACTGAAACCTAAGGAGGTTGTTGCTCCTAAATCATATGATGAAAATGAATCTGATGAGGTGCCAAAATCACCAAGTAGTTGTGAAAAAAGTGAAGATGAAAGTGAGAGAAGGATGACGAAGTACCCTTGCATGTTGATAAGGAAGAGGCAAGTATGAAGGCCTCAAATAATGAAGAACTTGAACCAAGAGCTCCACCCCCTTATCTACAAAGGTTAGCTAAGAAGAAGAAGGATGATCAGTTCAACAAATTCATTGACATGTTTAGCAAATTATCCATTAATATACTATTGGTGGATGCCCTACTTCAAATGCACGGATATGCCAAATTCGTGAAGGAGCTATTGAAAAAGAAGAAGGTGGTAGATGTTGGTATCGGAGAGGCAATACATCATTGTTGTGAGATGATGGTGAGAAATATCGCCCCAAAGCGAGAAGATCCAGGAGCCTTTACGATTCCTTTCACTATCGAGTTATGTGTGTTTATGAAATCCCTTTGTGACCTTGGAGCAAGCATAAATCTAATGCCTCTTATTAGTTTCAAGAAATTGGGGCTCGGGAACACCAAAACTACATCAATAAGGTTGTTAACAGCTGACTGCTCCATGAAGAGACCCGTGGGTGTGATAGAGGATGTATTGGTAAGGGTGTATAAATTCATTATACCATATGATTTTGTGGTGCTTACTTGTGAAATGGACTTAGAAGTGCCAATAATTCTATGGACACCATTGCTCGCCATAGGTCGAGCATTGGTAGATGCAGAGCTAGGTGAGCTGAAGTTCCGAGTTGGAAGTGAAGAGGTTACCTTTAAGGTGTTTCCATCAACTAAAACTCCAGATGAATGCAAAGTGATTGGAGTGTTGCATGAGGAGAATGAGGAAAGCAGATTGGAGATGAAAAAGGCTGAGTCGAAGGATGATCCTTCAAATAAAGATTGCTAAATGCGAATTGCGTCATGCCACGACATTAACTAAGGCGCTCCTTTGGAGGCAACCCAAGTGTTTTATTTTGATTGTTTTTATGTCATTGTTGTTTTTGATTTTTGCAGGGGTAATGAGGTGAGAAGAAAGGAGAGAAAGTACAAAAACAAGGAAGGCAACGTATTGGACCGGCGAACCACTGATCCAGATGTGCGAACCACTGCACTTTGACATAGGCAAGCAAAACCTAGGAGCATAAATGTTAGACTGGCGGATGAACTGCAAACCGCTAGTTTAAAAGTGTGTATCGCCGTGTAATCGCTTGTGCATCCCAAAATACATGAGCAATAGGTGCCAAATCAGCGACCCACCAACGTAACGCCAACCTGAATTGTGAACCACCAGTTGAAAAAAAGTGAATTGAGCATGATTTCAAGAACAAAAAGGTAAGGCGGTGTATCGCCGAGTCAAATTGGCGATCACCGGTGTAATGCCGGTAAGGATGCGGGTCCCAATTTAGAATCTCAATAAAAAATGGATCCACCTGGCCCTAATATCTATTTTAGCCATCCTAGTCTGAACAAATTATTCCCTTAGGTTTCCTTTTTTCCTCTTTTACCACTTTTCCACACTACTTTTCACCTTTCTAACACCCCACCTTTCCATATTCCCACAACTCCCTCTCTTCCACTTCCCACACCATTAACTCACCATTAATCTTTCAACTCCTCGTAGATCAACCCCATTCCTATCTACTCACCTATAAAATCCCTCACTCTCTCCACTATTTCTCACCACACTCACATTCTCCCTCTCTACTAAACAAGTTCAAGAATTGCCATTGTGAGCATTTCCAAGATTGCACAGTGAGTCTCTGCTATACTTTCTCGCACAAGTGGTAATGTTTCTTAGACCCTCTTATTCTCTCTTCAATGGTATTTTAGTGGCATTTCTATGTAGTGATAACATACATTTCCCCCTTTTTACTGCCATTCCTTCTCCAATTTGTTCCATGATTGATGCTATATGTGATGTTAAATGAAGCTTACGGGATGACAATAATTTATTGCTGAATTGGGTGTGGGGATTTTGTGATTATTGTGTAGACTTAAATAGGGTGAAGTCTGAGTAACCCAAATGGACTAAAAAGTCATGCTTTACCCTATGATAGATTAGGTGATGCATTCTTAAGGGTAGATCATCATTTCAGTCCTTTTTCATGTATAGAATTGGTGTTTTTGGTATGATGTGAGTAAGTGTGTGTGAAATGGTGCCATTGAAACTCATGGAAATGCTTTGGGGATGACGACTATCGCCTATTTGCTGGTTGGGTCTGGCAAAACGCCGATGGAACACTAGTTTCGATTTGATGGTGGCTTCAGGACACTAATTTGATCTCGCGTTACATTGGTGGTTCGCGGATCGGAACCGGCGACTTGCCGCTTTGTCGCCGGTGGAAGGCATGTTGCCCCAGTTTAATGTTTTTCACTGGCAGTCCAGAAATACCATCCTGCGGCTCATTGGTGCTGCTAATCCTTTGAAAGATAATTTTGCATCTTTACTTCTCATTCCAATTTTAGTATAATGATTAGTTATTTCATTTCAATGTGTTGTGGTTGCCACTAACATTGTTCTTGCAGAAAATGTCTTCATCTAGGAACAACGGAAAAGGGAAGACCCCAACCTCCTCAACCACCAAAGGCAAAGGCAAGGCCAAGGCTTCTGTAACACCTGCCAACTCTAGGAAGGACATTATATTCCATGTGCCCCACATCAAAGGGCACTACACCATATGCAAGGGCCGTCAATAATGGTGGAAAAGAGGTTTGATTTGGCAGGACTACGTATTGACTTGTCCAACATCACCACTCAGTTCACAGAAAGGCAGTGGCATGCTTTTGCAAATCCTCTCCCAGACTACTAACCCAGCTTGGTGCAAGAGTTCTATGCTTCCTACCAGGCTAGACAGGACATTATGAAACATAAAGGAAAAATTGATGAAGTCCCCTGCCTACCACCAGTCATGGTACGTGGGGTGGAGGTAGACATAAATCCGTCTATGATCAATTATATATTCTGGGAAGATGAAATTGACCCTGGCTCAAAGTACATGGCTAGGATTACATACATGAAAAATCAGTTCACTTGGATAGCCCTCATCATTGCAGTTGACACCCTTCTACGGGCATCCATGGGTGGCGAAATTTCCCGCCATAATATGAAGTTTGAGGCCAAGTTATGATTGGATTTCATCTGTGGCCGCATCATTCCTTTCAATAATGAGCAGTGGGTCAGCTTGGAGATAGCGATTCTCATAGCCTACATCATGTCCGGACTCCCCATTAACTTTGGGGAGATTGTGGCCTAGCAAATGAAGTAAAAGGCAAGACAGGCCAGCACCTTCATGTCATATGTTGTCCTCATTTCCCAGTTGTGTTTGCAAGCGGGAGTGCCATTGTTCCTTATGAGACCCCTATTCCTGCCTCAAGAGTGATCACCTTAGACAGGAAAAGAGATGCCGAGGCACCCGCAGTTAAGAGGAAGCAATTGCAAGCTTTTAGGTTGGCAGAGGGATCATTATCTGTCACGACCCGAACATGGGCCTGGATCGAGACACGGGACAAAGAACCCCGAGAAGCTCTAAGTCAACCCAAGGCATGAACATGACATATGAATCCAACATAATCAAGCAGAAGTCTAACGTATATAATAAAGTGGAACTCTGAAAATATCATAACATCTGAATACATAACACAAGGCTGAAATTGAATACATGCTATGTATAAAAATCCTCTACTACTGACGAGTTGATAGGACAAGACCCCAACTAACTCTCTATAGTCTGAAAAAAAATACTCACTACAACGATAAAGGGCCCTCGAAAGATGAGGACTCACCAACTGAGAATGGAAGGTGCTAACATTGAGAGTCTGGCTACTGGTGGGACTGAGTCTACATATCCAAGCCTGTATCATGAAATGATACAGTATAAAGTATGCGCTCAATACGTGGAATGTACCGAGTATGTAAGGTAAGTAAAACCACTAAGTGAATAAAATCATAAATCATGCGTATCATAAAAGAATAATCAAGATAAGATTCTGAGAGTAAGGCTTGCATGCTATTTTCTGAAATCAGGATCTAAACATAATTGAATACCATAACTAAATTGAATGAACCAAAGCTAAAAACTAATAATCATAAGTAAAACCGAACTTCGGGTCAAATCTGCTAAACACATAATAACATGGCTGATGAACATGCATAACTAAAATCATGAGGAATAATGAGAGACTCGTCATATAACTAACATTACTCGATAGAGCTTACGTGGTCCCGACTATTACACTCAAGTGGGCAGAGCCTTCCAAAGCCTTGCTAGGGCTAAGGATGCTACCATGATATCGATATCAATCTGAAGGCCCGTTGGGGGTGGGGAAGCTTGTAATACCCCAGAAATGCCTAATATTAGACCCGGGTCAGATTGGAAAGTTGGTTGAAAACTGGAGAAAAATGCTCAGGACGGACGACCCAACGGATCATTGGTCCAACCAATGACCCATTAGAGCCAGTCGTGGTTTCAGGATTCCATGTGGCAGTGGATATAACGGGTGGAGCAACGACTCGTTGCTTGAAACAATGAGTCGTCATTTGTACTCGTGGGTAGCACTAACCTTGGCAATTGGGGAAGTAACGGGTCATCCAACGACCCGTCATGAGTAACGATGACCCATTGTCACCAACCATTTTCTAAGTTGTAAAAATCACCATTGGACTTAACGGATGGGTAGCACGACTTGTTGGAGGAAACAACGAGTTGTGGTGAGGCTCGTTGTGAGGAAAGGCTCAGGGTATTCAGGAGGCAAGCAACGACCGAAACAACGGTCCGTCAGATCAAAGGACGATTCATCCTATCGATCTGTGGTTTGAATCTGGAGGCAGGGCCTGGGTAGTGTAGATGACGGGCCATACCACGAGTCGTGGTAGCTTCCAACGACTTATTGGTACGCCTTTTGGTTTGACTTGTGTAGATTTTCAGTCTAATTTCATTAAGGGTACTTTCAACCTTTCTATGCTCTAGGTCCCTAAACTACATCGTTTCATGTATTTTTTTATGGGCATGTTGAGATAGGTTAAGACCCTCTAATTATTCTCATTCCCATGCATGCAGGTTAGAACAATTTTAGAGAGATCAAGCTATTCTTCAAGTTTTTCCCTATCAATTCATCCTTGGACATTCAAGAACTTTGAAATTTGATCTTATCCAGGTATGTAGGGTTACAAATGGGTGTTTCCGTTCTCATCCATTCCCATTCGCTATCAATTTATGGAAATCTATCAAAAATATAATAGGGTTTTAATTCAATTCTTGTGAAAATTTTATGATGTTATACCCCGTAGAATTCCCGGCACGTAGATGACCTATTTGCACGTTGGTTAAGCATACTAGAAGGCCATACGTGCTAGAGAAAGGTCGGGAAAAAGATCGGACGAGAAACCCGTCGAACCATCGCGGAAGGAGCCGAGGCAGAGCCCCTCCGTGATGGCAGCGTGTCACGGAGGTGAGGCCTCCGCGATGGCTCCGTGACACGTTGCCCAAGTTCAGGCCCAAGTATATAAAGCCCCCACTTTGGTTTAAAACCATTTCACACTTAATAAATTTCCAGAAAACGCAGTGAGCTGAGGAAGACGAAGGAAAATTAAATATTTTCATCCGATTACGCTACCAAACGCTGCCCAAACTCAAATTAATCCCAGATACCCGAGTATTTAGCAGCAGAGAGCATTTCTACGGAATTAGTTTCGCGAAATACGGCCGACGAATCGGCGAGCCACCGAACTAAAGTAAGTAGAATTGCTCTAAATTAATGTCTATGTGTTCCTAGCTGAGAAGTGAATACTTCTCCCTTCTGGGCCACTGAAAAATAGCGAGTTTTCGACCGTCTTTCGATAAGCCTAAGTTTAGGCTATAAACTATATCGAAAGTTACGTTGTTCTTTACAATAAAGCCGTATTTAGTATTAATTGACGTATTTATGAATGCAGTTGGGGGAAAATAGTTGAAGTACCGGCCGAGCCTCGTCCGACGGACGAATAGTTCGAAGATAAGGTATGTAAAGTTAGTTTCCTCGGCAAGTTAAGTAATATTGAGACAGTATAGCATTTTACAGACCAGTATAATGGTCAGAAGTCGAGTATTGCATTATTATGAATATTGGTACAATGTAAGAAGCTTTGGGTTGTAACGTGTGCGAGACTTATCAGTATGATATAGATTCTGGCGTAAGTGATTAAGATTGCCCAGTATATTCAGTATGTGATGTAATATGCCATGTTAAGATATTGTTGTGTTTAGCTGAAACCCCGTGAAGTAGTACAGTATCTGTAAAGCACTTCAGAAATAGAATAGCAGACAAAAATGAAGTTTAGAAAGCATGGCAGGAGTAGTAAATCATGTTATTGTAGAAAATCAGTATACAACATAGTTCAGCAGAAAGACTATATTCGTACATACATATATAGTATTTCCAGCCTCAGCATGTATTAAGTATGTACATATTTTTATCACTAGTCCAGCATATAGTGTATACAGAAACTTAGTAAACAGCAGAGTTTTCAGCAGAAACACTATCTTGTATAGCATTTTCCCCAGTACAGTTGGCAGGGGATTATGTTCATACTTATATATTTACCTGCCTCAGCACGTAACAGATATGTACAGATTACTATCATTAGCCCAGCATGTAATATATATGATACCTTACCCCTATTAGCCTCAGCATGTGAGATACACAGACAGTATTACCAGTTGAGACCGTTGTATTGTTTGGGGTTGGATTACCTAGCATCCACGACCGCCCAGGGTTAATAGCTGTATCGACTCGTCCGCCAGAGGACGAGGATACGTCACTCTATGGAGTGGCATGCCGTCCCGCTAGGGGACGAAGATGGGATTCCAGTTTTTCCCCATATTTGTGCCTTGATCGGCCTTACACACCCCAGTCGAGCGGATACGCCCGGGTGCAGATTTAGGAGTCCTCCGGACTCAGATGCAGTTATAGTCAGGGGCTCAGCGAGCCCAAGAACATACCCAGGGGACCCGCAGGATGCTTATAGCCAGTATAGGAGATGGGTTGACCGAGGTAGGGGTATAGATTCTGTGTTGATTGTACCTCCCGGCTTATGGGGGCCGGGTAAGGTTGTGTATGCCATGTTATGTTATGTATGTTATGCTATATTACAGTAGATACGAGCAGATTAGTAGTAGAATGATACGTCTCCAGGTATGATTCCTATTCCCTTCAGCATGATTAAGAACATGTACGATCTACATCATCAGATAGTTAATCTAGTTCTTCTCATTCCAGTTTCGTCAGTTATGTTATTGATTTCAGATATCTTTTTCAGTTGTTGCTTTACATACTCAGTACCAGCGGTACTGACGCCCAGTGGGGCGCTGCATTACTTGCCTGCAGGTACCCATAGACGAGCAGGCGATACCACGTGACCCCCATCAGCGGTTGAGTATTCAGCTCCTGTCATCCGGAGACTGAATTTCTAGAGGTGTAGTCCAGTTCTTTTTGTTGTACAGTACGGGTAGGTCGGGGCCCTGTCCCGATCATTTCTATTATCCTTCCTAGAGGCTTGCAGTCTGTTTATATTCCCTGTGGTCAGATGAGCCGGTCGTGAGAGGCCGTGCAGTTGCATAGTTGTTAGCATTCTTTCTTTCTATTGTGATAGTCGTGTGGGGCCATAGTTATCAATAGTGGTGACCTTGCCGGTCACGTAGCTTTTAATACATTATGATTGAATTTCAGATAACTAGACAGCATAGTGGCCTTGTCGTCCCGCATAGGTTCCCCTGAATTACCATGTTTCTGGTCAGCTGATAATACAGGTACAGAAGGCGATAGGCCATTAGGCCGGGGGCTGTATTTATAGCCGTTATATAGCCCTTTGTTTCCAGAAATGTGAGTCAGAGCCAGTTAGGCACCAGAGGTGCCTAGGCTTAACAATTTAGCAGGTTAGGTCCTAGTAGGGCACCAGGTGCCAGTCATACCCCCCAAGGCGGGGTGTGACAAACTTGGTATCAGAGCAGGTCGTATCCCAGGGAGTCTGCAAGCCGTGCTAAGTAGAGTCTTGTCCATGGATGTGTTGTGCACCACATACCATGGATAGGAGGCTGCAAGGCATGATAGGATGGTTGTCTTTTATTCTTATTCAGTCGTGCTGTAGAGCGGTACAGTATAGGGTTGAGTTCCTAAAAATCTTACCATATTCTTTGGTTACAGATAATGTCAGACCAGCGCCATCCTATCACAGGTCGGAACTTAGATGTTGCAGCAGGGGAAGGCACCAGCAGGATGCCTCACCCTCCTTTGGAGACAGCCCGACCAGAGGGCACTACAGAGGCATCATCCCAGCCTCCTCAGCAGTCTCCACCACTTCAGGAGCCACTTGGGGCGACACTACCTTCAGCAGCCCCTATATTGACTCCTTCTGACCAGGAGGTTAGGAGTGTTGTAGTTATGTTAGCACAGATGATGGCTGCTCAGCGTCAGCCAATGCCATCTATAGTTGCAGAATCGTCAGGAGGGCCCGGTAGTTCGAGGGTCCGAGAGTTCTTAGCTTTGAATCCTCTAGAATTTACAGGCACGGACCGGACAGAGGACCCTCAGGATTTTCTGGACCAAATGCAGAGGATCTTCAGGGTTATGCATGCCACGTCTACCGAGTCAGTTGAGTTGGCAGCATTCCGGTTACGGGATATTGCGGTGTTATGGTATGAAAGCTGGGAGAGGTCCCGAGGGAGAGATGTTTCCCCTCCCACCTGGGCCAGCTTTTCAGGAGCCTTTTTGGATCATTATTTGCCGCGGGAGATTCGACAGGCCCGGGTAGACCAGTTCCTACATCTAGAACAGGGGGCTATGAGTGTTCGGGAATATTCTTTGCAGTTTGATTCCTTAGTCCGATATGCACCGGCCTTTGTTGATACTGTGGCATCCAGAGTGCATCGCTTTATTACGGGGTTGAATCCAGAATATGTTGAAATTTGCACTACAGCCACACTGCGAGAGGACATGGATATTGCTCGCATTCAGGCATTTGCCCAGAATATTGAGGGCATCAGACAGCGGCAACGAGAGGTCAGAAGGGTTAATCAGGAACAGCGTCGCCGGGACAGGCCAGTTGAGTTATAGGGAGAGGCCCGGGGAGGACCCAGGCCCCGATTGTCAGACAGGCCGCCTAGGCCCCCGCCTCCGCCACAGTCACAGGGGGGTAGATTCAGCCGGAGGGGGCAGTCAGGGGTTGGTAGAGGCTCACAGATGGCAGATTCACCATCACAGAGGAGGGCGGAGCAGAGTAGGTATACCCTACCACTTTGCCCTATATGCAATCGATGCCATCCTGGACCATGCAGATATGGCTCCACCGCATGTTATATTTGTGGCCAAGAAGGCCATTTGATGAAAGATTGCCCAGCCAGAGGTCGAGAGGACCGCGATAGACAGGATAGGACATCAGCAGGGTCACGAGCCACAGCATCCGCGACTGGGCGCAGGCCCTCAGTTTCAGCAGGCAGGGGTCGGGGCAGATCAGGGGCCTCCAGTACAGGTGCGGGTCCAAGCCGCACATATGCCTTACCAGGGAGGCAAGATTCAGAAGCATCGCCTAATGTCGTGACAGGTATGCTAACTATTTGCTCACACCCTGCTTATGTGTTAATTGATCCAGGGTCTACCTTGTCCTATATTACTCCATTTGTGGCACGGAAGTTTAGTATTGCACCAGAATCATTACAGTAGCCCTTCTTAGTATCTACGCCCGTCGGTGACTCTATCACAGCTAGCCGAATCTACCGCGGGTGTACAGTAGAGATTGTTGACCATCAGACCACAGTAGATCTGGTCGAGTTAGAAATGATAGACTTCGATGCCATAATGGGTATGGACTGGTTAGTACCATGCTTTGCCAATGTTGAATGTTGGACCAAGATGGTCCGATTCCACTTCCCAGGAGAAGCAGTACGGGAGTGGAAGGGTAGCACCGCTACGCCAAAAGGTAGGTTTATTTCCTACCTTCAGGCGAGAAAGTTGATATCTAAGGGGTGCATCTACCATCTTGTTAGAGTTCAGGATGTCCAAGCAGAATCTCCGACACTCCAGTCTGTCCCAGTAGTAAATGAATTCCCAGATGTATTTCCTGATGAGTTACCTGGTATTCCCCCAGAAAGGGAAATAGACTTTGCGATCGACTTGCTACCAGGCACTCAGCCAATATCAATACCTCCCTATCGTATGGCTCCTGTAGAACTCAGAGAATTAAAGAAGCAGTTGAAAGACTTGTTAGATAAAGGTTTTATCAGGCCGAGCACTTCCCCGTGGGGTGAACCAGTCTTGTTTGTAAGAAAGAAAGATGGCTCGCTCCGAATGTGCATAGATTATCGGCAGCTAAACAAAGTTACAGTAAAGAACAAGTATCCGCTTCCCAGAATTGATGACTTATTTGATCAGCTACAGGGGGCCAGATACTTTTCCAAAATTGACTTGCGGTCCGGATATCACCAGGTCCGAGTACGTGAGAGAGATATTCCTAAGACAGCATTCAGGACCCGATATGGACATTTTGAATTTCTAGTTATGTCCTTCGGGCTAACGAATGCCCCGGCAGTCTTCATGGACCTGATGAACAGTATTTTCAGACCTTTCCTGGACTTGTTCGTAAAGGTATTCATTGATGATATTCTGGTGTATTCTCGCTCTGAAGCAGATCACCGGACTCATTTGCGGACAGTGCTCCAGATTCTCAGGGACCGCCAGTTGTATGCTAAGTTTTCGAAGTGTGAATTTTGGCTTAACTCAGTGGCCTTTTTAGGGCATATTGTCTCAGACACCGGTATACAGGTAGATAAGCAGAAGATAGAAGCAGTTAAGTCATGGCCTAGGCCTACCACCCCGACTGAAGTTCGTAGCTTCCTGGGGTTGGCAGGATATTATCAGAGGTTCGTTGAGGGATTCTCAACCATTGCAGCACCTTTAACTAAATTGACATAGAAAGCAGCAAAGTTTCAGTGGACGGAGGCATGCGAGCAGAGTTTCCAGGAACTGAAAGACAGATTAACCTCCGCCCCAGTATTAGCATTGCCGGAAGGCACAGAAGGGTATTTAGTCTATTGCGACGCGTCAGGTGTCGGATTGGGTTGTGTGTTAATGCAGCATGGTAGAGTGATTGCATATGCTTCCAGACAGCTGAGGAAACACGAAAAGAATTATCCTACCCATGACCTGGAATTGGCCGCAGTAATTCATGCCTTGAAGATGTGGAGGCATTATCTGTACGGCGTCCATGTTGATATTTATACAGATCATAAGAGCTTACAGTACATTTTCACCCCGAGGGAGTTGAATCTGCGGCAACGCCGCTGGTTAGAGTTGTTAAAAGACTATGATGTGAATATCCTATACCACCCCGGAAAAGCTAATGTTGTAGCAGATGCCCTGAGCCAAAAGTCAATGGGGAGTTTGGCGTATTTACGGCCTGAGAAACGGAAGTTAGTCAAGGAAATTCATCAGTTAGCTGATCTAGCCGTTCGAGTAATGGAAATAGAGAATAATGGAGCAGTAATTCAGAATTCTGCAGTGTCATCGTTAGTTACAGAGGTAAAAGAACGACAGTATGAGGATCCCGATTTAGTCCAGCTCAGAGATAGAGTTTAGAAGGGTAAGGAGCCAGATTTTCAGGTAACCGAGGATGGTGTGCTACATTGTAAGGGCCGCCTTTGTGTCCCGAATGTCGCAGGACTTCGTGGGCAGATCATGCATGAGGTACACTACGCTCGCTATTCCCTTCACCCAGGGGCGACGAAAATGTACCACGATATCAGAGACATCTACTGGTGGCCAGGTATGAAAACGGAGATAGCTGAATTTGTATCTAGATGTGCTAATTGTCAGCAGGTGAAAGCGGAGCACCAGAAATCGGGTTGTTTGACTCAAGAGATAATGATACCTATGTGGAAATGGGAAGTGATAAACATGGATTTTGTAACAGGGTTACCCCGTACTAGACGCAGATATGATTCCATTTGGGTAATAGTTGACAGGCTGACAAAATCAGCTCATTTCCTGCCAGTGAGGGCTACCTTCTCAGCCGAGGATTATGCCGAATTATAACTCAGAGAAATAGTTAGATTGCATGGAGTGCCGGTATCTATTATTTCAGATAGGGGAGCACAGTTTATAGCTAGATTCTGGCAGTTGTTTCAGAAAGGTTTGGGGACGCAGATTAACTTGAGCACAGCATTCCATCCTCAAACAGATGGGCAGGCAGAACGTACGATTCAGACGCTCGAAGATATGCTACGAGCGTGTGTGTTAGATTTTGGGGGTAGCTGGGATGAACATCTCTCGTTAATTGAATTTGCTTATAATAACAGCTACCATTCAGCTATTCAGATGGCGCCTTTCGAGGCATTGTACGGGCGAAAATGTAGATCGCTGGTGGGCTGGTTCGAGATAGGAGAATCAGCATTAGTTGACCCAGACATTGTTCGACAGTCCAAGGAAAAGATAAAGCTTATCCGAGAACGTTTACTGACCACTCAGAGCCGCCAGAAGTCATACGCAGATAGGCGGCGCAGAAATCTAGAATTTTCGGTAAACGATTGGGTATATCTGAAAGTATCCCCGATGAAAGGGGTAATGAGGTTTGGCAAGAAGGGCAAGCTTAGCCCAAGATTCATTGGGCCGTATCAGATTCGGCGAAGAATAGGTCGCGTGGCATACGAGTTGAACTTGCCTCCAGAGTTAGCGTCGGTTCACCCAGTATTCCATGTTTCTATGTTAAGGAAGTTCGTAGGGGACCCTTCTACAGTAGTTCCAGTTCAGGATGTCCAGGTCACAGAAGAGTTAGCATATGAAGAGGTTCCCGTAGCTATTTTAGACAGACAGGTTCGCAGGCTGAGAACTAAAGATGTTGCATCTGTCAAAGTATTGTGGCGTAACAGAAATCGGGAGGAAATGACGTGAGAGGCTGAAGAAGATATGAAAATCAGATACCCTCACCTATTTCAGGCCTAGTCAGACGACAGGTATGTCCGTATCATTATTTATACAGTACTTTATGGTTGTATGTTGTAAATGATAAAGAAAGAAGTGATGTTTAGTTGTCCAATGGATTTTAGAATATTGCGTGCAGTGCCTGTGTTGGACTTTTCTGCATTTCAGGTTTTTGCGATAGTCCATATTACAGGGGAAACTCTGCCAAAAATTTTTCCAGAAAGCAAAGTAAGCAGTCCTCTAGATAACAGTATACATTCGAGGACGAATGTTCTTAAGGGGGGGAGAATGTTATACCCCGTAGAATTCCCGGCACGTAGATGACCTATTCGCACGTTGGTTAAGCATATTAGAAGGCCATACGTGCTAGAGAAAGGTCGGGAAAAAGATCGGACGAGAAACCCGTCGAACCATCGCGGAAGGAGCCGAGGCAGAGCCCCTCCGCGATGGCAGCGTGTCACGGAGGTGAGGCCTCCGCGATGGCTCCATGACACGTTGCCCAAGTTCAGGCCCAAGTATATAAAGCCCCCACTTCGGTTTAAAACCATTTCACACTTAATAAATTTCTAGAAAACGCAGTGAGCTGAGGAAGACGAAGGAAAATTAAATATTTTCGTCCGATTACGCTACCAAACGCTGCCCAAACTCAAATTAATCCTAGATACCCGAGTATTTAGCAGCAGAGAGCATTTCTACGGAATTAGTTTCGCGAAATACGGCCGACGAATCGGCGAGCCACCGAACTAAAGTAAGTAGAATTGCTCTAAATTAATGTCTATGTGTTCCTAGCTGAGAAGTGAATACTTCTCCCTTCTGGGCCGCTGAAAAATAGCGAGTTTTCGACCGTCTTTCGATAAGCCTAAGTTTAGGCTATAAACTATATCGAAAGTAACGTCGTTCGTTACAATAAAGCTGTATTTAGTATTAATTGACGTATTTATGAATGCAGTTGGGGGAAAATAGTTGAAGTACCGGCCGAGCCTCGTCCGACGGACAAATAGTTCGAAGATAAGGTATGTAAAGTTAGTTTCCTTGGCAAGTTAAGTAATATTGAGACAGTATAGCATTTTACAGACCAGTATAATGTTCAGAAGTCGAGTATTGCATTATTATGAATATTGGTACAATGTAAGAAGCTTTGGGTTGTAACGTGTGCGAGACTTATCAGTATGATATAGATTCGGGCGTAAGTGATTAAGATTGCCCAGTATATTCAGTATGTGATGTAATATGCCATGTTAAGATATTGTTGTGTTTAGCTGAAACCCCGTGAAGTAGTACAGTATCTGTAAAGCACTTCAGAAATAGAATAGCAGACAAAAATGAAGTTTAGAAAGCATGGCAGGAGTAGTAAATCATGTTATTGTAGAAAATCAGTATACAACATAGTTCAGCAGAAAGACTATATTCGTACATACATATATAGTACTTCCAGCCTCAACATGTATTAAGTATGTACATATTTTTATCACTAGTCCAGCATATAGTGTATATAGAAACTTAGTAAACAGCAGAGTTTTCAGCAGAAACACTATCTTGTATAGCATTTGCCCCAATACAGTTGGCAGGGGATTATGTTCATACTTATATATTTACCTGCCTCAGCACGTAACAGATACGTACAAATTACTATCATTAGCCCATCATGTAATATATATGATACCTTACCCCTATTAGCCTCAGCATGTGAGATACACAGACAGTATTACCAGTTGAGACCGTTGTATAGTTTGGGGTTGGATTACCTAGCATCCACGACCGCCCAGGGTTAATAGCTGTATCGACTCGTCCGCCAGAGGACGAGGATACATCACTCTACGGAGTGGCATGCCGTCCCGCCAGGGGATGAAGATGGGATGCCAGTTTTTCCCCATATTTGTTCCTTGATCGGCCTTACATACCCCAGTCTAGCGGATACGCCCGGGTGCAGATTCAGGAGTCCTCCGGACTCAGATGCAGTTATAGTCAGGGGCTCAGCGAGCCCAAGTGCATACCCAGGGGACCGACAGGATGCTTACAGCCAGTATAGGAGATGGGTTGACCGGGGTAGGGGTATAGATTCTGTGTTGATTGTACCTCCCGGCTTATGGGGGCCGGGTAAGGTTGTGTACGCCATGTTATGTTATGTATGTTATGCTATATTACAGTAGATACGAGCAGATTAGTAGTAGAATGATACGTCTCCAGGTATGATTCCTATTCCCTTCAGCATGATTAAGAACAGGTACGATCTACATCATCAGATAGTTAATCTAGTTCTTCTCATTCCAGTTTCGTCAGTTATGTTATTGATTTCAGATATCTTTTTCAGTTGTTGCTTTACATACTCAGTACCAGTGGTACTGACGCCCAGTGGGGCGCTGCATTACTTGCCTGCAGGTATCCATAGACGAGCAGGCGATACCACGTGACCCCCATCAGCGGTTGAGTATTCAGCTCCTGTCATCCGGAGACTGAATTTCTAGAGGTGTAGTCCAGTTCTTTTTGTTGTACAGTACGGGTAGGTCGGGGCCCTATCCCGATCATTTCTATTATCCTTCCTAGAGGCTTGCAGTCTGTTTATATTCCCTGTGGTCAGATGAGCCGGTCGTGAGAGGCCGTGCAGTTGCATAGTTGTTAGCATTCCTTCTTTCTATTGTGATGGTCGTGTGGGGCCGTAGTTATCAGTAGTGGTGACCTTGCCGGTCACGTAGCTTTTAATATGTTATGATTGAATTTCAGATAACTAGACAGCATGGTGGCCTTGTCGGCCCGCATAGGTTCCCCAGAATTACCATGTTTCTGGTCAGCTGATAATACAGGTACAGAAGGCGATAGGCCATTAGGCCGGGGGCTGTATTTACAGCCGTTATATAGCCCTTTGTTTCCAGAAATGTGAGTCAGAGCCAGTTAGGAACCAAAGGTGCCCAGGCTTAACAATTTAGCAGGTTAGGTCCTAGTAGGGCACCAGGTGCTAGTCATACCCCCCAAGGCGGGGTGTGACATATGATTTGCTAATGGGCTTTTATGATTTATGAATTTCATCATATTTTATGGATTTTGATCAGACTTTACAATTTATTTTACTTATAAAATTATTAATTTAAATTTCGACTAAAACAAGCCTATTTAAGCATGATCTATAATGAATCGATTTATGATCTTCTCTTCAATTGCTAATACTTACAATCCCAACATGATTTATGATTTGAAATATGAATTTATTCAATTACCCACTATGATTTGATGATTTAAAAGTTATATGCATGATCTACAAGTATGTATGAATGTTATGATTCATAAATTATGTTTTAGGCCGATTCACGGGCCTTGTTTCTTGGCTAGTCCACGTATTCACAAGCATGTTTATGATTTTCATGATTTCACTAACCCATGAACTCATGCATATTGTACTATGAGCACTATATATATTTTGGGAGCAGTATCGAACACCGAGTGGGTTCAGGGCCTAGGTTCTACCCCGAATCTCATAAACTATGTGCCACCATAGGATATGTTGGGACCTCCTTTGTGACTATCCTCGGCCCAATTGGCCCTTTTCATGGTGATATCACACTTTCATGGTTCTACCCTTGGCAAGGTATGAACAGCCTCCCGACTAGGTTTACAAGTCGGGCTCCATGTGTGCTCATATGGGGTATGTCGGTTAAGAGAATCTCCCACCATTCCACATGATTTATGCATGATTATGATTATGTATATGGGCTCAAGTTATGTTCAATATCGCTTTCCTCTCATGCTTATGATTATGAATATTTTATGAATAATTTGAAAATCTTAAGCCTTACGTTATGTTATGATGTTTACGATATGAGCATGATGTCCTACTCTTATGATGTTTTATGAGATTTTACATATTTTAAAATGTCCATTTTACTTACCTTGCTTACTCGGTACATTCCACGTACTGACCGCATATTTTCTATGCTGTATCATTTCATGATACAGGACCCAGCTCTCAGGCTCATCTCATCTTTAGACCATCTCAGAGTTCACTTTCAGCTTGTTGGTGAGTCCTCATGTTCCGAGGGCCGTTTGACTAAACATTTATGTTATTTTATGTTTCAGTACTTGGCTGGGTTAGTTGGGGGTGTTGTCCCATCAACCCATCATATGCAATAGAGGCTTTCAGACAGTATGTAGTACTCAGTTTGAGTGTATGTCTAGTGACTTCCGATGGTATGTTATGTTATGATTATGTTTACGTTTCAGCTATGTTTTATGTTTAGTCTTCTGCTTAAAGTGAATGAAGTTATATGTATGCTTATGCTATGGGTTGACTTGGGACCTCTCGGGGTTCCTTGTCCCGTGTGACGATCCGGTCTATATTCAGGTCGTGAAAAAGCTCACAAGGGAGGTACTAAATAATCTGAAAATACCTACGATGACACATAGTTCTGAGGCATAGGGTTGACTGACTCTTAACCTACTCAGTGCTAGACACTACTCCAAAAAACATGCATATTCTCTCCATTTTTCCAATGAAGTTGAACCATCGTCTAGTGATGATGTTGACTCATAACATACGTGCATAAATATGAAATCATAACTTGAGGAGCCTTGAGCTCAAACCATACCACAAGCTAAAATAATGGGAGTCTAGACTCCAAAATTCATGAGGTAAGCTAATACACGAAGTTTTAGATAAATCATGAAACATACTTGATCATATGAGCTTTCCTAATACTTAAACATGCTTGACATAGTCTTGATCATTCAAAAACCTGAACATGGACATGGGTAATTTGGAAACATACTTTCCTCATAAACATCTCATCATGATTGAATACATATTTCATAGATCTCAACTTTCATGAACATTCATGGATGGACATCATAATTTATAAAACTTGAAAATATGATTTATAATTGAAAATATTGTAAAATATTCCCATTAATCATAATTCAACATTAGAAACATGCATAGATCATACCCATGATTGATACTTCGGAAATTCACATGCTGGGTTAAAACCCCATAGATTCATCAACTAGAATTTCATGAATTGAAGAGGGATTGGGCATGGGTGTGGATGATTACACCCATTAATAACCCTACATACCTGGAAGAATTTTAGTTCACAAACCCTCTTGAAAGCCCAATGAAATTTGAGAAGAACTTGATGAACCTAGGCTTGATCACCCTTAGGAGCTTCTAGACTTGCATGCTTGAAAGAGAATAGGCTTAGAATGAACTTGCCCCTCTTAAAACACACTTTTCTGAGCTTAAAACAATGTAGTATAGGCCTTAGAAACTTAGGAATTACGGAAAATCCCTTAATAAATTCGTAGAGAAATACTGACTGCCAGTCCCAACAAGGGACTGGACGACTCATGCCCTATACCATGACTCTTGTCTTCCTCTCGTGTTCAATACTGAAATTTCTCTTCTGAGGGTCATCACAAGGGACACCACGACTTGTGGTGTACCCAACAACTCGTGGTGACCAAGTCGTTACCAACACTGTCCAAATTCTTCAATCTACAAACAGCACTTGGCCTTAGCTAACACAATGAATTGTGGTGTTAACCACGACTCGTGGTCACCCCTAAATCTCAACAACTCAACCAAGTCCAACCTTCTTCGCATAAGTCACTTGACGACTCATGGCGCACCCAACGAGTCACTGGACTACTCATCCTATGACCTGGTGCAGAAAATCATGTTTTCTCGTTTCAACCCTTGGATCTAATCTTAGGGCTTTTAGGGTATTACAATATCTCCCCCTTGGGAATATTCATCTCCAAATGTGGGAAATCATACTAAAAAGATGAGAAATGCAATCATCCTACTCAAATACTGAAAATATAAGCTGAAAACTGACAGAGTAACTAATTCTGAACTGAACTACATGACTGGACTAAATTCCCGAATCATACATACATACATTGTCATGAAAGACTCTGGGGCACATGAATTGAACATGAAACTGAATAGAGTACTAGGTAGGAAAGTAATTCCTCAAGCTAAAACTGAGTCGGGAGGAAATAAATGCGGTTATCTAGCCATCATATCTGCTTTGGCTTCCCGCGTAGCTCCCTTAATATGCTGGTTCCTCCACAAAACCTTGACTAAGGCTACTTCTTTGTTTCTTAGATTTCAAACCTGTCGATCTAGTATATCCACCGAAACCTCCTAATAACTAAGGCTATCATTCACACCTACACTCTCCACCGGAACAACCAGAGATGGATCACCCAAACACTTCATTAAGAGTAATACATGGAAAACTAGATGAATTGAAGCTAATTCTGAGGGAAACTCCAACTCATAGGCCACCTTGCCAATACGTCTCACAATCCGATATAGAACAACATAATGGGGAATGAGTTTTCCTTTCTTTTCGAACCTCATCACTCACTTCTTGGGGATACCTTCAAAAACACCCAATCATCAACTCCAAACTCAAGCTCCCTCCTCCTTACATTCAGATAGGAATTTTGGCGACTCTGAGCTATTTTAAACCTGTCCTTTATAAGATAAACTTTCTTCTTGGCCTCATGGACTGAATCTTGTCCTATCATCGCAGCTTCACTAAATTCGAAACAACCAATAGGTGATCTAAACCTTCTCCCATAGAGAGCTTCAAATGGAGCCACCTGAATGCTAGAATGGTAGCTATTGTTATATGCAAACTCAATGAGAGGCAAATGATCATCCCAACTTGTCACGACTCGAACGGAGGATCGGATCACAACACGGCACAAGGAGCCTCGAGAGACTCCGAGTGGACCCATGGCATGAACATACATCTAACTCAATCAATAAAAATGAATAAATCAACCAGATAATCATAGTGGAAGTCTAGATTAAACGTAACATCAGAATACACTATCTGAAGCTGAATACAATCATATGTCTGAAAAGCCTTTAAATATGAAGAGTTGATGGAACTGGACCCCAACTAACTCAACAAGCTGAAACTAAAAGTACATATAGAAAATCTGAATACTCTAGTCCTCGGAAGATGAGGACTCACCCACAATGTACGATCCTATCTCAGAAGACTGACTATAAGCGGGGCTGAACCTGAGAGTCGAGTCCTGTATCATGAAACGATACAATATAGAGTATTCAGTCAGTTAGTGGAATGTATCGAGTATGTAAGGTACGTAAAAACCGCTTAAGTAAATAAGATCATTTAAAGACAATACATAATGTAAAACATAAACATTTAAGAATCTGAGAGTAGGGATTGCATGCATTCTTTTTGAAATCATGATCTCATTATAACATAGCATCATAACTGAATCGACTGACTCAAAGCTGAAATCTGATAGTCATGAGTAAAACTGAACATTGAGTCAAACCTTCTTTAGAACATGTATCAATGTATAAATCTCAAGGATGATGAACATGCATAACTTAAATGATGAGGAACAATGAGAGACTCGTCTTTTAACCGACATACCACGATAGATCTTACGTGGTCCCACACTTAAGTGGGTAGAGCCATCCAAAGCCTTGCCAGGCCTAGGGATAATACCATGATATCGATATCAAGCTCGTGGGCCAATAGGGAGGGGGATAGCTCACAAGGGAGGTCCCGAAGTAATATATATAAGTATAAACCTACACTTGCGCATAGTTCTGAGGAATAGGGTGATTGACCCTTAGCCTACTCGGTGCTAGATGCTACTCCCAAAAATATGCATATACTCTACATCGTTATTCAACGAAGCTCGACATCGTCTATTGATGAAGCTCAATCATCAAATACATCTCAAAGCTGAAATCATGCATATGAGAAAGCTTCAACTCAAACCATACCACAAGCTGAAAGATAATTGGGAGTGCTCGCTCCAAAACCATGTGGTAAGCTTAATTCGAGAAATCATAAATCATACTTTGAACATATGGGTATTGCCCAAAGCTTTATCATACTTGAAAAATACTCAATACATATCGAAAATATAATTATAAACATGGGTAGCTACAAAACTTGCTTTTCATCATAATATCTCATCATCATCATACATTCATCACAATTCTCATCTTTTATGAACTTTTCGTCAATGGGCTTTTGAATTCATAAGACTAGAAACATGAGTTTTAATTGAAATCATTATAAAATTTGCCTATGCTTCAAAATTCATTGGTAGAGACATATTTAAATCATACCCATGTAGAGAATTAGAAAATTCATGTGTTGGGTTAAAACCCCATAGGTTAGACATAGAACATTCATGATTTAGAGAGGGATTGGGCATGGGTGTGAAAGAATTCACCCATTCAGAACCCTACATACCTGTTGGTAGCTAATTTTTACACTTCTTTAATAGCCCAAGAAGAAATTGAAGGGAAATTGAAGAACACTAAGCTTGATCACCCTTTGTCACCTTCTACCTTGCATGCATGAATAAGTAAGGCCTAAAATGAACTTAAACCCTTTAAAAGTCATCATTCATAACTCAAAACGATGTAGTTTAGGCCTTAGGTTCTTAGGAATTATGAAAAAGCCCTTACTAAACTCACAAAAAATAACTGCCAGAGGGCTCCAATGAGGGACCTAACGACTCGTTACACTGGGCCACGACTCGTGGCATGACCCGTGATGTACACTGCCTTAGCCTCAATAAATTTTATTCCCTGCTTGGTCACGACTCACCCCACGAATCGTAGGGACTGACCACGACTTGTGGGGTTCTCCCGTCAAGTGCACTGCCTCTCTTCTTCTCTTTTCTTACTTACCCACCCCATGATCGACCTAATGAATCATGGGGCCTGACCACGAGTCGTGGTCATACCCGTGGGGATCTTTTTTCCCAAACGGCAAACTCATCACATGGGCCTCCCCACGAATCACATCACGACTCATGGGCTACTCTCACAGCTCTCCTCGTTACTCGTTCTGTGCCCGATGCCATATTTTAAGTTTTTCTCTGTTTAAACTCTTGAGTTTGATCTTTGGGCTTCTGGGGTATAACAATATCTCTCCCTTGGGAACATTCGTCATTGAATGTTGGAAAACGTACGAAAAGCAAAGAGATGCAATCATCACATTCAAATACTGATCATTTAAGCCGAAAGCTGACGGAATGACTATCTCCGATTCAAACTCATAGATGAACTGAATTCACGAATCATACATACATCCACATATATAAAAGAAACTTGGGCACATGAATTGAACATGAAAATTAAATACAGTTTGAGAGAAAAGCTGATACCTCAAGCTGGAGCTGAGCCGGTAGAGAATAAATATGGTTATCTAGCCATCATATCCTCTTCGGCTTCCCACATAGCTCCCTCAACATGCTGATTCCTCCATAATACTTTAACTGAAGCTACAATTTAATTATGCTTATGGAATTAATTGATTATCTTGAAATATGTGCCAGATGGTGAAAATGCATGATTATAGAATGTTCTACATGAGATGGCTTGAACTTTGATTGAGATATTGTTATTGTTCACTCGATTATATCAATAACTCGTAACGATATCTAAAATATGTGGAGATCGTAAGAATTCCCTTAAAAATTAGAATATACAATTTGATAAATATGTTGAGATGAGATCAGAATTTATGGGCTTGATCAATTGAAAGTATATATGTGTTTTCGATGAAAATGTTTTGGGTATGAGGTAAACCTATGGTAATGGCAAAATTTTTGTATCTTTCTTATGAAATGGGGTAAAATCTGAAATGGGTTCTATGGAATGAAAATGTATGCTTCTACCATGATCTCGATGTAAATGTTTAAGATATGAGTTAAGTGTATGGGCTTTCCGTAAATCTCTAATATATGAAACAATGTATCTATGTTAAAGTGTAAATTGGACCTATGGATCCTATATGACCCTATGTTATATGTTGTATGTTATGAACTCAGGACTTGAATGTTGTAGAGGTGTGTAAAGTATGATTTGAATCTATGGATGTTTGTAAATGTAAAATATGTGGATTAAATGATGATTTGGTACCATGATGATATGAATTGTGATAATAAAGCATGAGAATGATCCTTCAAACATCAGGCTTGTTGTGAATAGAAGGTAGCCATAATCAACTCTAAATGACTTTAGTATGATGTAATTAGTTGAATGCTCATGTCTCTGATTAGCTGCAGTAACTTAGACTGGACAAATGACGTCAGATTATTGTACTCCATGTTCTACCTTAGTCAGTCAGTCAGGGATTCTCTATAGTAGAGAAGGTTTCCCTAGTCAGTCAGGGATTCTCTACAGCAGATAATGTTTCCCTAGTTAGTCCGGGATTCTCTACAGCAGAGAATGTTTCCCTAGTCATTTCGGAATTCTCTATAGTAGAGAATATTTCCCTAGTCAGACCAAGATTCTCTACAACAGAGAATGTTTCCCTATTCAATTTGGGATTCTCCATAGTAGAGAATGATTCCCTTAGTCAGTCAGTGACTCTCTATATTAGAGAACGATCTCCCTTTGACAGTTAGGGACCCTCCACAGTTGAGAACCTTTCCCTTTGACAGTTAGAGACTCTCCCTTAGATAGTTAGGTACTCTCCACAACCAAGAATGTTTCCCTTCCAGTCAGAAACTCTCCCTTAGATAGTTACGGACTCTCCATAGCCTAGAACATTTCCCTTCGACAGTCAGGAACTCTCTATGATATCAGTCATTGCTTCGGTCCTCAATATTTGTTCAGCATATAATATTTCCACATCAGTTGATCATATTTCAGTAAATGTTTCTTATAAAATCATCATGTTAATATGTATTTGTGTATCTTAGACATGGTTGTCGTATCTCCTTTCAGTTATATTACTTTTAATGTGTCCAGTTTACTTTCTTCTTGTATACTCGCATGTTTTGGTTTATTTACACTTCACGCATACTCAGTACATTCCAAGTACTGACCGCACACCTTTATGTGCTATATCATTTAATGATATAGATTCAGGTTTTCGGATTCATCCACGTGGTTAGATATGTTCTGCTCCTATCTCAGCTGTTTGTAGTGAGTCCTCATCTGTTGAGGACGTGATCTTTGTTTTCTGTTTCATTTATGTTCTATTTTTCATACTTTAGGAGTTAGTTAGAGGCTTGTCCCAACAACTCATCAGTTTAGTAGAGGCGTTCAGACTTGTATAGATAGATTCAGCTTGTATCGGAGCTCTGTGAAATTCGTTATTTTGGGTTTTACATTAGAGTCTTTCAGTTAGCTTCCGCTTAGTTATATTTCTGTTAGCTATTTCTATTGTTATGTGTTATGCTATGATTAGGCCATGGGTCGACTTGGAGCCTCTCGGGGTTCCTTGTTCCATGTCTTGATCCGAGCCTTTGTTCGGGTCGTGAAAAACTTGGTATTAGAGAAAAGGTTTAGAGTGTCCTAGGGTGTCTGAAATCAGTGTTAAGTAGAGTCTTCTTCATGGGTGTGAAGCGCGCTACACTTATGATGAAGAGGCTACGAGACATTTTAGGAATGTCCCCTTTTCTTCATGATTCTTATCATGCATAAAGTATGAAACTCTCAATAGTTCCTCCCCTGACTCGTGCTTTACATACTCGCAGATAATGCCTCCCAAAAGAGTTAATGGAATAAGAAATGGTAATGGCTTCCAGCAGGCACCACCAGCCCCGACGAACTTGATGGACGACCATGTTACTCTTGCTGAGTTCTGGGAAACCCTCAATATGTTGGCACATTCCATGACTGCCTAGACTAATCAGCAGGCGATGGCTCGTGTTCCCTAGAATGGAAATGTAGCGGCGACAAGGGTAAGATATTTCCTCAAAATGAATCCACCCGAGTTCGTAGGGTCAAAGGTGCATGAGGACCCGTATGAGTTCTTGGAAGAGATCCAGAAAATCACCCAAATCATGGGGGTGAAGGGAACTGAGAGCACAAACTTGGCCTCCTACCAGCTGAAAGTTGTCGCGTATATATGGTTTTGCTAGTGGAGAGACAGTCGGGGAATTAGAGCAGGCCCCGTAGATTGGGATGAATGTATGATTGCATTCCTGGACAGTTTTTTCCTATGGAGTTGAGAGAGGCAAAGGCGGCAGAATTCATTAACTTGAAACAAAATGACATGACTGTCTAGGAGTACACTTTGGAATTTACCTAGTTATCAAAGTATGCACAGGAGATGGTAGCCGACCAGAGGGCCCAGGTGAGCAGGTTCATGAATGGAGTGTCAGACTCCTGGGTTAAAGAGTGCAGGGCTGCCATGTTGCATAGGGAGATAGATTTTCCACATTTGGTGATATTCTCTCAACAAATGGAAGCGGAGTAGGCGAGGGAAAAAGAGAGAGGGGATAAAAGGGCCAAGATAGGAGATTCAAAGTTCTCCCTGCAGAGGACGAGTGGTGGACACCGCTCACATTCCCAGAAGAAATCATCAGCCCCAGCACTTTTGATAGTCAGTGCTCCGTAAAAACCTAGAATAAGGGAGATTACATATCCATTGTACCAGCTGTGGGAAGCACCCTTTGGGAGAATGCATGGCCGGCTCGGATGTTTGTTTTTGGTGCAGCAAGTTGGGTCATAAGCACCAAGATTGTGCAGTGGCTAAGCGAGGTGAGAGTAGATACTCGACCACCTTTTCAGTAGCTCCAATAGCCAGTCCATTTCAGCAAGGTGCATCATCTAGCCAGGAGCACATCGTCAAGACCGCTCCTATGCCGTAGCAGTGCACCAGGATAAGGGCAAGTCGCTAGTAGTGGCCACAGGTATATTGTGAATATTGCGTTACTCTTTGTATGTTGCTAGCCCCAGAACCCCAGTATTGAATAAGAAGCTCTGTGATGGTTGTTGAGAAGAGATTGTCGATATGTGATGTGAATAGTTGTGAGTGTAAGGCTTGTAGTGAAGATTAGAGGAGAAGGAGAATTTAGGAGTTAGTAATCGAGCCCCAACCTTAAGAAAGATTCAGGAGCCTTAGAATAATGGCTTTAAGCTAAGGGGGAGATGGTAAGTATGTGGGACAAGTCGGATTTGAGAACGAAGGCTCATTCCGTATTAGTTTAGTTCCAGATAAAGAGGAAGAATCCTTTTCAGTGTTCTATCTAGTTCCATGGTAGTATCATGTCCTTCAGTTTCTCTATTTCCATGGTATGCATGTTCAATGTAGATATTCAGTTCTGGTGTGTAAGGTTACCCCGAATAAGATATCCCATTGGTGTTAGTTGTGATTGATTGATTTTGGGATTTCAGTTTTGTCTCTATCCTTTTAGTATGTTCACCCAACATTCGAGGACGAATGTTCCCAAGGGGGAGATATTGTAACACCCCAAAAGTCCCCAAGGTGTGAACCAGGAATTTAAAATGAGCTCAGCAGAAAGATCAGCAAAAGTATCTTAGAAAAACTCATCTAACGAGTCATTATAGGTACTAACGAGTCATGGAAGCTGTCATGGGAAGTGCTTTGGGAAAATTTCCAGGTGATGCCATGGGAGAAGGTATGAGTCTTTGTGTGAAACAATGACTCGTTAGAGCCTAGGGTTTCAAGTTGTGATAATGGATGGTTGTAACGGGCTGTTGAAGCTAGTAATGGCCCGTTGTGTCGATCATGGGAAGAAGTTAAGGGTTGGTCCTGTGTAGGTAATGGTTGGGTATGAAGAGTCGTTGGTCCAAACAACAACTCGTTGTTTTATTCGTTGGTTGGGTTGCTAGTTGGGGAGAAGTGTACTTAATGAATGGATGTGATGAGTCATTAGAATCAACAACTCGTCACTTTGGTCGTGGTTTGAGAAAGATACAACTGCCAATGTATATAACAGACGTTGAAGACGAGTCGTTAGAGGAAGTAACGACTCATCCTGAGGGTCATGGTTCTAGTTCGAGCAATTTTTTAAGTTTTTCCCAGGGGTATTTTGGTAAAGTCCGATGCTTCCAGTTTTAAAGTGACGTCATTTTGGGCTTCTCAGGGACGTTTTTAGGGCATTTTTAAGCCTAAGCCTTCATTCTCTCAACTCTTCTTCCTTGCCCTCTCAAGATCAAGGATCCGACAAGGGTTTCTCAAGGCTTTCAAGTGCATATTCAAGTGGGGGTTTCTACTTGAATTAGGTATGTGGGTTTTTCAAAAAGGATATCCTTTCATCTTTGTTCCCCAAAATGTTTTATCAAAAAGCTGATTTTAATTATTCTAGAAAAGCATGACCTAGGATTTTGATTGATGAGTGATTTCTTCTATATATTCTATGAAATTCAAACCCATTAGGATTATAAGTTAATTATGCTTATGGAATTAATTGATTATCTTGAATTATGTGCCAGATGGTGAAAATGCATGATTATAGAATGTTCTTCATAAGATGGATTGAACTTTGATTGGGATTTTATTATTGTTCACTCGATTATATCAATAACTCGTAACCATGTCTAAAATATGTGGAGATCATAAGAATTCCCTTAAAAATTAAAATATACATTTTGATAAATATGTTGAGATGAGATTAGAATTTATGGACATGATCAATTGAAAGTATTTATGTGTTTTCATTATGTTTTCGATGAAAATGTTTTGGGTATGAGGTATACCTATGGTAATGGCAAAATTTTCATATCTTTCTTATGAATTGGGGTAAACTCTGAAAGGGGTTCTATGAAATGAAAATATATGCTTCTACCATGATCTCGATGTAAATGTTTATGGTATGAGTTAAGTGTATGGGCTTTCTGTAAATCTAAAATATATGAAACAATGTATCTATGTTAAAGTGTAAATTGGACCCATGGATCCTACATGACCCTATGTAATATGTTGTATGTTATGAACTCGGAACTTAAATATTGTAGAGGTATGTAAAGTATGATATGAATCTATGGATATTCGTAAATGTAAGATGTGTGGATTAAATGATGATTTGGTACCATGATGATATGAATTGTGATAATAAAGCATGAGAATGATCCTCCAGACATCAGGCATGTTGTGAATAGAAGGTAACCGTAATCAACTCTAAATGACTTCAGTATGATGTAATTAGTTGAATGCTCATGTCTCTGATTAGCTGCAGTAGCTTAGACTAGACGAATGACGTCAGACTATTGTACTCCATGTTCTACATTAGTCAGTCGGTCAGGGATTCTCTATAGTAGAGAATGTTTCCCTAGTCTGTCCGGGATTCTTTACAGTAGAGAATGTTTCCCTAGTCTGTCCGGGATTCTTTACAACAGAGAATGTTTCCCTAGTTAGTCCAAGATTCTCTATAGTAGAGAATGTTTCCCTAGTCAGTCGGGGATTCTCTACAGCAGGGAATGTTTTCCTAGTCAGTTTGGGATTCTCCACAACAGAGAATGTTTCCCTTAGTCATTCAGTGATTCTCTATATCAGAGAATGCTCTCCCTTTGACAGTCAGGGACTCTCCACAGCTGAGAATGTTTCCCTTCGCCAGTTAAGAGACTCTCTCTTAGACTATCTGGGACTCTCCACAGCCGAGAACATTTCTCTTCGACAGTCAGAGACTCTCCCTTAGATAGTCAGGGACTCTCCACAGTCGAGAACATTTCCCTTCGACAGTCATGGACTCTCTATGATATCAATCATTGCTTCGGTCCTCAGTATTTATTCAGTATATAATCTTTGCGCATCAGTTGATCATATTTCAATAAATGTTTCTTATAAAATCGTTATGTTAATATGTATATGTGTATCTCAAACAAGGTTGTTGTATCTCCTTTCAGTTATATTACTTTTAATGTGTTCAGTTTAATTTCTTCTTGTATACTTGGATGTTTTAGTTTATTTATGCTTCCCGCATACTCAGTATATTCCAAGTACTGACTGTACACCTTTATGTGCTTTATCGTTTCATGATATAGATTCAGGTTTCCAAATTCAGCCACGTGGTTAGATATTCTCCGCTCCTATCTTAGCTGCTTGTGGTGAGTCCTCATCTCTTGAGGATGTGATCTATGTTTTCTATTTCATTTGTGTTGCAGTTTGTAGACTTTAGGACTTAGCTGGGGGCTTGTCCCAATATGTCATCAGTTTAGTCGAGGCTTTCAGACTTGTATAGACAGATTCAGCTTGTATCAGAGCTTTATGAGATTCATTATTTTGGGTTTTACATTAGAGTCTTTCAGTTAGCTTCCGCTCAGTTATATTTCTGTTAGTTGTTTCTATTGTTAAGTGTTATGCTATGATTATGCCATGGGTCTACTTGGAGCCTCTCGGGGTTCCTTGTCCCGTGTCTCGATCTGGGCCTATGTTTTGGTCGTGACACTTTTACACCAACACTGTCCACCGGGACAACTAGAGCTGGATCACCTAAACATTTCTTCAAGAGCGATACATGGAATACCGGATGAACTAGAGCTGGCAACTCCAACTCGTAGGCCATCTTGCCAACATGTCTCACTATCTGGTATAGGCTGGCATAGCGGGGACTAAGTTTCCTATTCTTTCCGAACCTCATCACTCCCTTCATAGGTGACACCTTCAGAAATGCCCAATCATCAACTTCAAATTCTAATTCTCTCCTTCTCACGTCGGCATAGGACATTTCGCGAATCTAAGCGGTGTTCAACCTATCCCATATCAATTGAACCTTCTCCATAGCCTCATAAAGTGAATCTGGTTCTATCATCATGTTATACCCCGTAAGATTCCCGGCACCTAGATGACCTATTCGCACGTTGGTTAAGCATATTTGAAGGCCATTCGTGCTAAAGAAAGGCCCGGGAAGAAAAGATCAGACGAGAAACCTGTCGAACCATCGCCGAAGGAGCCGAGGTAGAGCCCCTCCGCGATGGCAGCGTGTCACGGAGGTGAAGCCTCCGCGTTGGCTCCGTGACACGTTGGCCTTGTCCAGGCCCAAGTATATAAAGCCCCACTTCGGTTTTAAATCATTTTAACTTATAAATTTCCAGTGAAACAGAAGGGAAAAACCAGAGGAAGAAAAGGAACGAAGAGGGTAATATAATTTTCATCCGATTACGCTGCTAAACGTTGTCCAAACTCAAATTAACCTCAGATACTGAGGTATTTAGCAGCAGAGAGCATTCCTACGGATTTGGTTTCGTGAAATACGACCGACAAATCGTCGAGCTACCGAGCTAGGGTAAGTAGAATTGCTCCAAACTAGTGTCTATGTGTTCCTAGCTGTGAAGTGAATATTTCTCCCTTCTGGACCTCTGAAAAATAGCGAGTTTTCGACCGTCTTTCGATAAGCCTAAGTTAGGCTATAAATTACATCAAAGTGACATTGTTCATTAAAACAAAGCTATATTTGGTATTAATTGATATATTTCTGAATGCAGTTGGGAGAAATAGTTGAATTATTGGCCGAGCCTCGTCCGACAGACGGATAGTTCGGGAATAAGGCATGTAAAGCTAGTTTCCTCAGCAAGTTCGTAAATCTCGGTATAGTAAAGCAATTTAAAGGCCAGTAGAATGTTCAGAAGTCATGTGTTGTGTTTATTACGAATGTTGGTACGATATTAGAAGCATCAGGTTATAATTAGCACAAAACTTGTTAGCACGATATAGATTCTAATACAAGTGTTAGGAACTGCACAACATGCTCAGTATATGATGTAGTACAAAATGTCCGGATATTATCGTATTCAGTTGAAACCCAGTAAAGCAATGTAATATCTGTAAGACATCTCAGAAGTAGAATGATAGGTTAAAATGAAGTTTAGAAAACATATTAGAAATAACAAATCATGTTACTATAGAAACTCAGCATACAACATGGTTTTCAGCAGAAAGACTATATCTTGTCCAGGATTAGACCTAGTACAGTATGGCAGAAGATTATATATTATACATGCATACTATTGTCAGTCTCAACATGTGTTAAGTATGTACATATTACTATTACTAGCTCAGCATATAGTATGTACAAATACTTTACTACTATTAGCTTCAGTATATGGGATATGCAGATAGTATTACCAGTTGAGACCATTGTATTGTTTTGGGGTTGGATTACCTAGCATCCATGACCGCCCCAGGGTTAATAGCTGTATCGACTCATCCGCCAGAGGATGAGGATACGTCGCTCTACGGAGTGGCATGTCGTCCCACAGGGGATGAAGATGGGATGCCAGTTTTCCCCATATTGTGCCTTGATCGGCCTTTACACACCCCTGTCGAGCGGATACGCCCGGGTGTTGATTCAGGAGTCCTCCGGACTCAGATGCAGTTATAGTCAGGGGCTCAGTGAGCCCAAGTGCATACCCAGGGGACCGGTAGGATGCTTATAGCTATTATAGGAGATGGGATGACTGGGGTAGGGGTATAGATTCTGTGCTGGTTGTACCTCCCGTCTTATCGGGGCCGGGTAAGGTTTGTGTGAGCTATGTTATGTTATGTTATGTTATGCCATGTTACATTAGGTACGAGTAGATTGGCAGTAGAATGATACGTCTCCAGGTATAACTCCTACTCCTTCCAGTATAGTTAAGAGTAGGCATGATTTACATTATCAAACAACTAATCTATTCCTTCCTATTTCAGTTTCATCAGTTGTATTATTGCTTTCAGATATTTCTTTCAGTTACTGCTTTACATACTCAGTACCAGCGGTACTGATGACCGGTGGGGCGCTGCATTACTTGCCTACAGGTACTCATAGAAGAGGAGGCGATCCCTCGTGATTTTTATCAGCGATCGAGTATTCAGCTCCTATCATCCGGAGACTGAATTTCAGAGGCGTATTTCATCTTCTTTTGTTGTACAGTACGGGTAGGTCGGGGCCCTGTCCCGATCAATTCTATCGCTATTCCTAGAGGCTTGCAGTCTGTATATGTTTCCCTGTGGTCAGTTGAGCCGGTCGTGTGAGGACGTGCAGTTGTATAGCTGTTAGTACCTTTATTTCTTTTATGTTGGCCATATGGGGCCATAGCTTGACAGTAGTGGTGACCTTGCCGGTCACGTAGCCTTCTAGTATTTCATTGTTGAGTTGCAGATAACTAGACAGCATGGTGGCCTTGTCGGCCCACATAGGTTTCCCTATATGGATATGTTTCTGATTAGCTGTCAGCACAGGCAGGTGGCTATAGGCCTAGTCGGCCGGAGGCTATTTTTACAGCCGTCATATAGCCCGTTGTTTCCATGAATCTGAGTTAGAGCCAGCCAGGCACCAGATGTGCTCAGGCTTAGCAGTCCATCAGTTCAGGTCCTAGTAGGGCACCAGGTGCCAGTCATACCCCCCAAGGCGGGGTGTGACAAACTTGGTATCAGAGCAGGTCGTGTCCCAGGGAGTCTGCAAGCCGTGCTAAGTAGAGAATTGTCTGTGGATGTGTTGTGCACCACATACTATAGGCAGGAGGCTGCGAGGCATGATAGTATGCTTACCCTTCCTTCTCAGTCAGTCATGCTTTAGAGCGGTACAGTATAGGTAGAGTCTCTAAAAACTTACCGTATTCTTTGATTACAGATACAAAGACAGATCAGCATTACCCTATTACAGGCAGAAGATTAGATATAGCAAAAGTAGAAGGCATCAGCCAGTTACATGATAACTACAGCAGCAGAAGGAGGTACCTGAGACCTCCCAGCATGATACCTTTATCGGTACTATCCCCAGTATATGTGATAGCGTCAGAATAGGAAGTCAAGAGTGTAATGTACATACGAGTTGATTTATTTATTAGCTATATAAGATCTGATTAAGATTACAGACAAGGTCAGACCACCAGGTAAGTATAAGAAAGAGAGGGAAATGCAGGAATCCCAAATACATCTTTTTGGATATGGTACAGTTAAATGCTTTTATTTGTTGCAATAGGAAAAGGACTATTCCTACCTCTTGATTTTGATGCCAGTTTAGTAAAGGGGCATAAGACTTGAGGTGGGATTGCCAAATCAAGCAGTAAGTAAAGATGGGCTGATTGATCCTAGTAAGTATTAGAAGGTATAAAGAGCCCCTATGATTATGTAAGTTGTGCAGACCCTTATGATAATAAGCCAGTAGAGAAAGTAAGACCGTTAGCTTACCCGAAGCAGGGGTAAAAGACCTGTTAGTGATAAATGCCGGGTAATAGTCAAGTTCGAGTCAGAAAAAAGGCCAAGTCCGTCACATATGCTAACAGATAGCAAGACATACCTGTAAGAATGTAGTTATGATCCAGTTGTGATATCGAAAGGGTGAGGGGTCATGTGAATCAGATAGGTCTGACTGCAAGTCAGGGGAAGTATGAACTGATACTGGACCAGCAATCTTGATAACAATGAAGAGCAGGTACCTTGAACCCCAGAGTTCAGCTTAAGTAAGATGAGGGAAAGAAGCAGGAATGTCAGATCTTGTGGGGAAGTTAGAATTACCCCCGGATTGATAAAATATCGTATTAAGGATTAAGCCTCGGGCTGACAGTAAGATCGCGGTTCAGAATACCGCAGTATGTCCGCTATGGAGAAGTTAAGAAGTTACCGATACAGCAATTCTAATCTAGTGTGGCCTAGAGATAAGGCCCAACAGACAGTCATGGGCTCTCAATATATGCCTAGTAAGGCCACAAGATTCGAACGTTGACCCCACATCGCAAGAGTGGCGGAATTTCAAACAACAGACAATAACTAAAGTGTTTATGTTTGTTACTTTCAGAATGGGGTGACAATATAATGAAATGATAAGTCAGGGCAGGAGATATTGTTAGGCCGTAGAAGCGGTGTATCATGTACGGTATGAGACTTAGCAGAGCATGTCAGAGATTATGTATTACCGCAGAATTCAATACATATTGTACGTAGCTATTGATATATATATGTATACAGATAATAGATATGCTATGAGTAGCTGCCTATAAGGGGTACAATCATAGATGCTGATTAGTAATAGAAAGCATGTACAAATTGCATTGCAGGACCCCCCCCCTTGCCAAAAGGGAGGAGAAAGAAAGAAAAGGAGAGAAGAAAGGAGAAAGGGAAAGGAGAAGAGAAAGGGCAGATTAAGTGTGAATTACGTATGAAGTCATAGAAACTATCACAGTTCTCAGTTATTAAGTTAATAGACTTATGTGTTGTTGCTAGATCTAGGCTCTAGGAGCTTACCAGAGTTAATGGCCTAAACCAGATGGCTAGATGATAAGGGCGCAGTTAGACGGTCTACCGACCAGCTGGCGCCTGCATTAGCAGGGAAGCATCCCTGAAGATCGGTAACATTAGTGCGTGTGCTAGAACCAGGATTAGAGGCCGAATAGGCAAATTTCAGAGATTAGCAATACCAGAATTGTTCTAGTATGTTAAGTGGTCGTACGTCATTTTCCCAACCTTGTAGGTGAGAGTTGACCTTAGTCAACCTAGCAGTTATTATGTGGAACACCCCATAAGTCAGCCGGCCGTCCCAGTCAGAATACCCATGGGTACCCCAAGGAAGGGTCCACATCAGTAGTCAGCGACAGACTAGTACTTCAGCTGGTTCTCGTAAGATATTCAGATACAGAGCCCTAGCAGAAGGCCAGTATTTACAGAATAGCTCATAAGACCGAGAATTCCCCAGAATAGCAGTATAAATCCAAGTGGATACACACAAGGCGTAAGAAATTGATAGTACCCTGCTAGCACAGTGTTTATTAAGACCAGGGGATCCGTAGACTCCCCGTGAAGATCCAGAGATTGATCGCCGGGGAGTAAGTTTGATTAAGCCCAGCCTTACAGTAGTCCAAGCAAAATAACAAAGTAATTAGATGCCCAAAAGTCTGCAGTTATGCATGAACTATAAGTACTCAAGTAGAACAGTTAGAGCATTGTTAGACTACTGCCACATTCGGGTCATTCAACCCGACTATTCAGTTAATTAAGGTTATGCAGCCAGATCATTAGAGGTCATGGTCAATATCAGGATCCTCTGATCAGATAAAGGCATAAGGTGCACAGACGGTCGTTCAGGTTATCCCAGCAACAAGTAGCCTTAGCGTGTGGCCGGAGGGCTAGGTAAGCTCTAGCTACGCCTGTAAACTACCTGTCGATCTCTTCGGCAAGACAAGTCAGTATAACCATCAATTATATGCCGAGCTCTCTAAGTATGAAAATGTTATATCAGCCAAGAAGAGGTAATGGAGCAACAACCGCTCTTAGCTATAGATCTATTAGAAGTGTGGTGTATGAGCAGCCCGAGCAACGGGAGTTGGTCAGAAAGATACATCAATTGGTCAATTTAGTCGTTCGGGTAATAGAAATGATTATTCTCTTCACCCCGGTATGACAAAAATGTACCATGACATCAAAGAGAGCTACTGGTGGCCAGATATGAAAAGAGAAATTGCTGAATTTGTAGCCCAGTGTCCTAACTGCCAACAGGTGAAAGCAGGACATCAGAAACCAGGCGGGTTAACTCAGGACATAGTTGTGCCTCTCTAGAAACGGGAAGCGGTGAATATGGGTTTTGTGGCAGGATTACCCCGTACCAGACACAGACATGACTCTATATGGGTAATAGTTGACAAATTGACTAAATCATCTCATTTCCTGCCAGTTAGAACTACTTTCTCGGTTGAAGATTGTGCGGAGTTGTATATCCGAGAGATAGTCAGATTGCATGTAGTGCCAGTATCCGTTATTTCAGACAGAGGAGCGCAGTTCACGGCTAGGTTTTGGAAATCATTCCAGAAGGGGCTGGGGACGCAGATTAATCTAAGCACAGCTTCCCGCCCTCAGACAGACGGACAGGCTGAGCGCACTATTCAGACGCTCGAGGACATGCTGCGAGCGTGTGTACTAGACTATGGTGGTAGCTGAGACGAGCATTTGCCACTAATAGAGTTTGCTTATAATAATAGCTATCACTCGGCTATTCAGATGGCACCTTTTGAGGCTTTATACGGGCGGAAGTGCAGATCGCCGGTTGGCTGGTTTGAAGTAGGAGAATCAGCAATGATTGGGCCAGACCTTGTTCAGCAGTCAGAAGAGAAAGTAGAGTTTATCAGAGAACGCCTATTGACTGCACAAAGTCGCCAGAAATCATATGCAGATGTACGGCGCAGAGATCTGGAGTTTAATGTGAATGATTGGGTATTTCCGAAAGTATCTCCAATGAAAGGGGTAATGAGATTCGGCAAGAAGGGTAAGCTCAGTCCAAGATTTGTTGGGCCCTATCAGGTTCGTCGGAGGATAGGCCGAGTAGCATATGAGCTAAACTTACCTCCAGAGCTAGAATCCGTTCATCCCGTCTTTCATGTGTCCATGCTGAGGAAATGCATAGGAGACCCATCCAGAGCAGTTCCAGTCCAGGATATCTAGGTTACCGAAGAGCTGGCCTATGAAGAGGTTCCAGTAACTATTCTAGACAGATAGATTCGTAGATTGAGAACTAAGGATATTGCATCTGTCAAGGTACTGTGACGTAACAGGAACCGAGAGGAGATGACGTGGGAGGCTGAAGAAGATATGAAAGCTAGATATCTTCACCTATTCCAGGCCTAGTCAGACGACAGGCCTGTCCGTGTTGTTACTTATGCAATATCTTATGGTTGTATATGTATAGATGAGAAAGATTGATGATTAGCTATCTTGTGAATCTTAAAGTATTGCGTGCAGTACCTGTATTGGACCTTTCTGCGTTTCAGGTTTTTAGGATAGTCCATATTACAGGGGAAACTCTGTCGGAATTTTCCTAAGTAGTGAGTTGAGAAGTCCTCTAGATAGAAGTTTACATTCGGGGATGAATGTTCTTAAGGGGGGGAGAATGTTATACCCCGTAAGATTCCCGGCACTTAGATGACCTATTCGCACATTGGTTAAGCATATTTGAAGGTCATTCGTGCAAAAGAAAGGCCCGGGAAGAAAAGATCAGACGAGAAACCTGTTGAACCATCGCGGAAGGAGCCGAGGCAGAGCCCCTCCGCGATGGCAGCGTGTCACGGAGGTGAAGCCTCCGCGTTGGCTCCGTGACACGTTGGCCTTGTCCCGGCCCAAGTATATAAAGCCCCACTTCGGTTTTAAATCATTTTAACTTATAAATTTCCAGTGAAACAGAGGGGAAAAACCAGAGGAAGAAAAGGAACGAAGAGGGTAATATAATTTTCATCCAATTACGCTGCTAAACGTTGTCCAAACTCAAATTAACCTCAGATACTGAGGTATTTAGCAGCAGAGAACATTCCTACGGATTTGGTTTCGTGAAATACGACCGACAAATCGTCGAGCTACTGAGCTAGGGTAATTAGAATTGCTCCAAACTAGTGTCTATGTGTTCCTAGCTGTGAAGTGAACATTTCTCCCTTCTGGACCTCTGAAAAATAGCGAGTTTTCGACCGTCTTTCGATAAGCCTAAGTTAGGCTATAAATTACATCAAAGTGACATTGTTCATTAAAACAAAGCTATATTTGGTATTAATTGATATATTTGTGAATGCAGTTGGGAGAAATAATTGAAGTATTGGCCGAGCCTCGTCCGACAGACGGATAGTTCGGGAATAAGGTATGTAAAGCTAGTTTCCTCGGCAAGTTAGTAAATCTCGGTATAGTAAAGCAATTTAAAGGCCAGTAGAATGTTCAGAAGTCATGTGTTGTGTTTATTACGAATGTTGGTATGATATTAGAAGCATCAGGTTATAATTAGCACGAAACTTGTTAGCACGATATAGATTCTAATACAAGTGTTAGGAACTGCACAGCATGCTCAGTATATGATGTAGTACAAAATGTCAGGATATTATCGTATTCAGTTGAAACCCAGTAAAGCAATGTAATATCTGTAAGACATCTCCGAAGTAGAATGATAGGTTAAAATGAAGTTTAGAAAACATATTAGAAATAGCAAATCATGTTACTATAGAAACTCAGCATACAACATGGTTTTCAGCAGAAAGACTATATCTTGTCCAGCATTAGACTCAGTACGGTATGGCAGAAGATTATATATTATACATTCATACTATGGTCAGTCTTAGCATGTGTTAAGTATGTACATATTACTATTACTAGCTCAGCATATAGTATGTACAAATACTTTACTACTATTAGCTTCAGTATATGGGATATGCAGATAGTATTACCAGTTGAGACCGTTGTATTGTTTTGGGGTTGGATTACCTAGCATCCATGACCGCCCCAGGGTTAATAGCTGTATCGACTCGTCCGCCAGAGGACGAGGATACGTCGCTCTATGGAGTGGCATGCCGTCCCACAGGGGACGAAGATGGGATGCCAGTTTTCCCCATATTGTGCCTTGATCGGCCCTTACACACCCCTGTCGAGCGGATACGCCCGGGTGTTGATTCAGGAGTCCTCCGGACTCAGATGCAGTTATAGTCAGGGGCTCAGTGAGCCCAAGTGCATACCCAGGGGACCGGCAGGATGCTTATAGCTATTATAGGAGATGGGATGACCGGGGTAGGGGTATAGATTCTGTGCTGGTTGTACCTCCAGGCTTATGGGGGCCGGGTAAGGTTTGTGTGAGCTATGTTATGTTATGTTATGTTATGTTATGCCATGTTACATTAGGTACGAGTAGATTGGAAGTAGAACGATACGTCTCCAGGTATAACTCCTACTCCTTCCAGTATAGTTAAGAGTAGGCATGATTTACATTATCAAACAGCTAATCTATTCCTTTCTATTTCAGTTTCATTAGTTGTATTGTTGCTTTCAGATATTTCTTTCAGTTATTGCTTTACATACTCAGTACCAGCGGTACTGACGCCCGGTGGGGCGCTGCATTACTTGCCTGCAGGTACTCACAGACGAGGAGGCGATACCTCGTGATTTCTGTCAGCGATCGAGTATTCAGCTCCTATCATCCGGAGACTGAATTCCAGAGGCGTATTTCGTCTTCTTTTGTTGTACAGTACGGGTAGGTCGAGGCCCTGTCCCGATCAATTCTATCACTATTCCTAGAGGCTTGCAGTCTGTATATGTTTCCCTGTGGTCAGTTGAGCCGGTCGTGTGAGGCCGTGCAGTTGTATAGCTGTTAGTACCTTTATTTCTTTTATGTTGGCCGTGTAGGGCCATAACTTGACAGTAGTGGTGACCTTTCCGGTCACGTAGCCTTCTAGTATTTCATTGTTGAGTTGCAGATAACTAGACAGCATGGAGGCCTTGTCGGCCCGCATAGGTTTCCCTATATTGATATGTTTCTGATTAGCTGTCAGCACAGGCAGGTGGCTATAGGCCTAGTCGGCCGGAGGCTATTTTTACAGCCGTCATATAGCCCGTTGTTTCCCTGAATCTGAGTTAGAGCCAGCCAGGCACCAGATGTGCTCAGGCTTAGCAGTCCATCAGTTCAGGTCCTAGTAGGGCACCAGGTGCCAGTCATACCCCCCAAGGCGGGGTGTGACACATCACTACTTCGCCAACCTCAAACCAACCAATGGGCGACCTACATCTCTGCCCATAGAGATCCTCGAATGGTGCCATCTAGATATTGGAATGATAATTGTTATGTATGCAAACTCGATAAGAGGCAAATGATCATCCCAACTACCCTTGAAGTCGATTACACACTCTCTCAACATGTCCTCGAGAGTTTGAATTGTCCTCTCCGCTTGACCATCCGTTTGCGGGTGAAATGCTCTACTGAGCTTAACCTGAGTACCAAGCCCTTTTTGAAAAGACTTCCAAAATTGAGAGGTAAATTGAGTACCTCTATCTGAAATAATGGATAAGGGCACTCCATGCAATTGAACTAGCTCCCGTATATATAGTTTGGTATAATCCTCCGGCAAATCCATGGTCTTGACCAGTAGAAAATGAGTGGCCTTGGTCAACCAGTCTACCACAACCCAAATAGAGTCATATTGTCGACGAGTATGAGACAACCCTATAATGAAGTCCATGTTGATCTCTTCCCATTTCCAAGGAGGAATATTGATATCCTGAAGCATACCTCCTAGTCTCTGATGCTCAATCTTTACTTGCTGATAGTTTGGACACTTTGCTACAAACTCCTTGATGTCCTTATTCATGCCATTCCACCAATAGACTTCCCGTAAGTCACAGTACATCATGGTGGCATTTAGATAGATAGAATACCTGGTTCCATGAGCCTCATGCAATATCGGCTCCTCAAATCGTCAACATCCGGAACACATAGATGACCTTGGTACTGAAGCACACCATCTCCCCCTTTGGAGAAGACCTCTACCTTATGATTTTGAACCGCTTCCTTCAACTTTAACAAAATCGAGTCCTCATCTTGTCTAGCTTTAACATCAGTCACCAAGGATGATTCTGATATGTTTTGAACACCACCACCACCATCGGTCCAGTCAACCAACCTAAATCCCAACCTTGCGAGACGATGCACATCCTTCACCAGTCTACTAAGCGCATCCGCTACTACATTAGCCTTACCCGGATGATAAATCACACTCATATCGTAGTCCTTAAGTAGCTCCAACCACCTCCTTTGCCGAAGATTGAGATCCTTCTGCGTGAACACATATTGTAAGATCTTATGGTACATAAACACATCCACGTGGACCCCGTACAAGAAATGTCTCAAAATCTTCAAGGCGAATACCACCATGGCCCATTCAAGATCATGGGTCGGATAATTCTTCTCATGAACCTTTAGCTTTCTAGAAGTATATGCTATAACCTTCCCATGCTGCATCAGTACACACCCAAGTGCGGTCCTTGAAGCATCACAATACACCATGACCCATCAGTACCCTCTGATAGAGTTAACACCGGTGTTGAAGTAAGTTGAGTCTTCAACTTTTGGAAGATCTTCTCACAAGCCTCTGACCATTGGAATTTCACTTTTTCCTGAGTCAATTTGGTCAAAGGTGCTGCAATAGCCCATTAGAAAAACATTAGATTTTCACAAAAATTGAATTTAAAACCCCATGAGATTTTTTATAGATTTTCATAAATTAGTAGAGAATGGGCATGGGTGTGAATGGAAACACCCATTCATAACCCTACATACTTGGGTAAGATCAGATTCTAAGGTTCTTTGATTGTCCAATGGAGGATTGATAGGGAAGAGCTTGAAGCTATGCTTGATCTCTCTCCAATTCTCTTAATTTGCATGCATGGGAATGGCTTAAGAAAAAAGGACTTAAGCTACCTTATTATGCCCAAAAAAATACATAAAACAATGTAGTTTAGGGCCTTAGAACATAGAAAGGATAAAAATTACCCTTAATGAAATGTCCCTGAAAGACTGCCCAGATCAATCCAATGGTCGTACCAACGAGTCGTTGGAAGCTACCACGACTCGTGGTATGAACCGTCATATACACTTCCTAGGCCCTGCTTCTTGTTTCATACCACGACTTGATAGGACGACTCGTCCTTTCATCATACGGATCATTGGGTTGATCGTCGATTGTCTCCTAAATATCCCGAGCTTCTCCTTCCAACGAGCCTAACCATGACTCGTTGTTCCCTCCAATGAGTCATGGTACCCATCCGTTAAGTACACTGGAGGTCTGACATCCTAGACAACAATTGGTAACATAACTCATGATGGGTCGTTGGATGACCCGTTACTTCCCCAACTACCAAGGTCTAGTGCTACCCATGAGTACAAACAATGACTCATTGTTTCAAGCAACGAGTTGTTACTCCACCCATTGTATCCACTGCCACCAGGTCTCCCTTCACCACAACTGCTAACAACGAGTTGTTACTTCACTCGTCCTATGACTTTTTTTTTCCAGTTTTTCAGCCAACTTCAAAATTTGATCCCATGTCTAATCTTAGGCATTTTTGGGGTATTATAGATGAAAAGTATGTTTTCAAGTTACCCATGTTTATAGTAATGTTTTCAAGTTAATTGAGTATTTCTAAGCATGTTAAAGTATTGGGAAATGCCCAAATATTCAAGTATGATTTATGATTTATGAAATGGATCTCATGATTGATCGATTTATGACATTAGCCGATTAAGGGGCCCTTGATTCATGGATAAAGATGTATGTAAATGGGGATCAACGATGTTAATGTTTATTTGGCCATGAATCTCATGAATGATGTTTATGATTTACGTCGAGCCTAAGTGCATATTTTTTGAAGTAGTGTCTAGCACCGAGTAGCTCGGTGTTCAAAGGACTACGCTGGTGTCCTATAACTATGTGTCACCGTAGGTTCATGTTGATACATTACAATATTAATGAATACTCTCTTCATGATATCACATAATGCACGTCCCTTTCCTAGAAATCTAGGGATGATTCTGCCCACTTGAGTGAGATAGTTGGGGCATCATGTAAGGTTCTACCATGATGGTGTCGGTTATGATGAGTCTTCCCATTGTTTTGCATGTTTTTATGCATTGTTACGTTTATGATATTTTGGCTCAAGTTATGATTTATGAAGTTTCTCTTATGACTATGATAATGAATGAATTACGAATGTTTTGAAAACCTTGAGCCTTATGTTGCATTCGATATTTATGTCATGAGCATGTTGACCTACTCTTATGATCTCTTATGAACTTTATGTATTTTAATTATCCATTTTACTTACCTTGCATACTTGGTATATTTCACGTACTGACTGCATACCTTATGTTGTATCGTTTCATGATACAGGCTCCGCTCTTCAGACCCAACACCATCATTAGCTCATTCTCGGAGTTAGAATCCAACTCATTGGTGAGTCCTCATTCTCCGAGGTCCAATGGATATCAGTTATCTCTTTACATTTAGTTTGCAAATTTTTTGGGTTAGTTGGGGGTGCTGTCCCATCAACCGATCTAATATGTTAGAGACTTTCAGACTATGTGTAGTATACAATTGTTATGTATGAAGTGCGTTTAGCTTCTCATGTTATGTTATGATTATTCTTCCGCCATGTCATTATGCTAAGTATTATGCTTTAGTGATATTAAGTTAGATGTATGCTCACGCCATGGTTTGACTTAGAGTATCTCGGGGCTCCTTGTCCCGTGTTGCGATTTGGGTATACGTTCGGGTCATGATAAAATTGGTATCAGAGTCAGGTTTGAAGTGTCCTAGAGTTTCTGAAAGCCACATTGAGTAGAGTCCTTTTCATGGGTGTGAAGCTTGCCACACTTATGACGAAGAGGCTATGAGACATTTAGGAAATATTCCCTTCTTTCATGATCTATGTCGTGCGATGATATATCTCCCTATCCTTCTAAATCTTGCTATTCATAATTGCAGAATCATGGCTCCCCTCAGAGTAAATGGTAGGAGGAATGGAAATGGTAACGGCCATGAGGATGACAATGGAGACGGGCTCCAACAAACCCCACCAATCTAGGAGCACCATGAACCGAAGCCGGTTGCCCATGCTGAATTCCGGGAAGCTATTCAAATGTTACTGCAGGCCTTGACCGCTCAGGTAAACCAGTGGGTAGTGGCACACATTACGCAAAACGGAAATGTGGCGGTAGGTTGAGTCAGAGATTTCTTGAGAATGAACCCGCCAAAGTTCCTCAGGTCAAAAGTAGATGAGGACCCGCATGAGTTCATTGATGAGATTATGAAGATCACCCAATTCATGGGGGTGAATGGGGTTGAGTGTGTTGAGTTGGCCTCATATCCGTTGAAAGGGGTTGCACACATCTGGTTTTGAAAATGGACAGATAGTAGGGCCTCCGGATCAGGCCCTGTCACTTAGGAGGAGTTCCATGTTGTGTTCCTAAATCGGTTCTTCCCTCGTGAGATGAGGGAGTTGAAGGTAGCCGAGTTTGTGAATCTTAAGTAACGGAGGATGATGGTACAGGAGTATGCCCTTCATTCACTCGCTTATCAATGTATTCCCCTGAATTAGTGGTTGATCAGAGGGTGCGAGTGAGAAGGTATGTTCATGGGGTGGCGAACTACTTGGACAAATATTGCAGGACCTCTATGCTCCACCAGGAGATGGATATCCCTCAGATAGTCTTGTATGCCCAACAGATGGAGGCGACGCATATGAGGGAGAGAGAGGCCAAAAGGTCCCAGATAGATAGTTATGGGTTTACTTAGTTGAGATCCGGCAGTGGTCACTGCCCTCAGATTCAGCAGAGGTCACTAGCTCCAATATCCTCATTACCAAGCATTCCATTTAGACCCAAAGGTGATCAGAGGAGCAGGGCCTCAAGTTTGAGGGACCAGAAGGGCATGCAGGTAGAGTGCACCTTTCCAGCCTACGGTAACTATGGCAAGGGTCATGCAGGGGAGTGCTTGCTCAACTTAGGTATATGTTATGGGTGCGGTAAATTCGGCTAGATGTGCGGAGAGTGTCCATTTGCTAGACAGGATGATGACAGAGGCCGTGCACAAACTACCAGGTCAGTAGTAGCTCCAGCACGCCCAATTCCGCAGTGGGAATCCACTAGTGGGGGTGACGGGTAGTGCTAAAATAGATTCTATGCCCTTGCCTCGCGTCAGGAGCAGTAGACTTTGCCGGATGTGGTTACAGGTATGTTACGAGTGTTTCACCTTAATGCTTGTGCTTTGTTAGATCCAAGGGCAAATTTTTCTTTTGTGATACCTTATATTGCTAGTAGCTTTGGAGTTAGTCCCAAAATTCTATCAAAACCATTATCAGTCTCTACTCTCATTGGTGATTTAGTTGTAGCTAGGCGGGTGTATAGAAGTTGCCCGATCACATTATTGCAAAAAGTCACCTCCGCAGATCTAGTAGAGTTATCCATGACTGACTTTGGTATTATTCTCGGCATGGATTGTTTGTATGCATGTTGTTCTTCTATTAATTGTAAAACCCATGTGGTGGAGTTCCGCTTTCCGGGTGAGCCAATTTTTGAGTGGAAGGGTAGTACAGTCCTGCCTGTAGATCGCTTTGTTTCCTATCTTAAGGCCAGGAAGATGATTTCCAAAGATTGTGTGTACCATTTACTTAGGGTTATGGATGTTATGTCTGAGGCCCCGACTATCCAGTTAGTTCCGATAGTATGTGAGTATCCAAAAGCGTTCCCTGATGATTTATCAGGTATTCCTCCCGAGAGGGAAATCAATTTTAGTATTGACCTTCTTCTCGACACATAGCCTATATCTATTCCTCCCTACAAAATGGCTCCAGCTGAGCTAAAAGAGTTTAAGGAGTAGTGGAAGGATATTTTGTATAAGGTTTTCATTAGACCTAGCAAGTCTCCATAGGGTGCATCAGTTCTATTTGTCCGAAAGAAGGATGGCTCTCTTTGTAGGTGTATTGATTATCGACAATTGAACAAGGTCACCATCAAGAATAGTCACCCTCTACCTAGGATTGATGATTTGTTTGACCAACTTCAGGGTGGCAAGTGTTTTTCGAAGATAGATCTCAGATTTGGGTACCATCAGCTCAGAGCTCGGGAGAGCGACATCCCGAAGACAACCTTCAGGATGCAGTATGGTCATTATGAGTTTGTAGTTATGTCTTTTGGACTAATGAATGCTCATGCAACTTTTATGGACTTGATGAACAGGGTGTTCAAACCATACATGGATATGTTTGTGATTTGTGTTTATTGATGACATCCTGATATACTCTCGGAGCGAGGAGGAGTATGCCGCTCATTTGAGGGTGGTACTATAGACTCTCAAGGATCGCCAACTATATGCTAAATTCAGCAAGCGCAAGTTTTGGTTGAACTCAGTTGTGTTTTTGGGCCATGTGGTATCAAGTTAGGGCATGCAAGTGGACTCTCAGAAAATAGAAGTGGTGAAGAATTGGCCTAGACCAGTGAATCCTTAAAATATCCGAAGCTTTTTGAGCTTAGCAGGCTACTATCAGAGATTTGTTGAAGGTTTCTCATCTATTGCAGCACCCTTTGGCTTTGGTTTGGACCTGTACTAGTCCGAGAAGTGAGGGCACCAGGTTGGAAGATGCTGGTTCGAGAGGACCTGGAAAAATGCTAGTAAGAAGGAGGCTAGTTTCCCTTTCATCCTAATCTCATCTACTGAAAAGGGGGCCGGGCATAGCACGCTCTTTTTGGGGACACATAGGATATTACAGATGCATCAACTTATATAATGGCTTTTCTAGTATGCAGTGAGATAAAACCATAATGACTCTCATTTTCAAATTGAGATTTTTGTATTGCTAACCCTATGCAATCTAATCTAGCTCATGGTCGCCAAAGCATTGAGAGATGGAAGGAATGCTCTGTCTACTGCAATGCTTGTCTGGCCTCTCCAGCCAAATTGAGAAATTCATCCTTCTTTCTATCTTTTTTTCTGAAACTAAATTGACCCAAAAGAAGGTGAAATTCCAATGGTTGGAGGCCTGTGAGAAGAGCTTCCAAGAGTTGAAGACTCGACTCACCTCAACACCGGTGTTGACCCTACCTGAAAGTACCGATGGGTTCCTGGTGTATTGTGATGCTTCAAGGATTGGAATTGGGTGTGTATTGATGCAGCATGGAAAAGTTATATCATATGCCTCCAGACAGCTGAAAGTTCATGAGAAGAATTACCCGACCCATGATCTTGAATTGGCCGTGGTGGTATTCGCCTTGAAGATATGGAGACATTATTGGTATGGGGTCCACGTGGATGTGTTTACCGACCATAAGAGTTTACAATATGTGTTTACCCGGAAGGATCTCAATCTTCGTCAAAGGAGGTGGTTGGAGCTACTTAAGGATTATGATATGAGTGTGCTTTACCATCCGTGCAGAGCAAATGTAGTAGTAGCCGCACTTAGTAGACTCTCCATGGAAAGTGTGTCCCATGTAGATGAGGGAAAGAAGGAGCTGGTGAAAATTGTGCATCAACTTTCGAGGTTGGGAGTTCGGTTGGTTGATTCGACAAATGGCGGTGTTATAGTTTAGAACGGATTAGAATCGTCCTTGGTGACTGATGTAAAATCTAGGCAACACGAATACCCTATTTTGGTAAAGTTAAAGGAGGTCGTTTAGAATAAGAAGGTAGAGGTCTTCCCCAAAGGGGGAGATGGTGTGCTTCGATACCAAGATCGCTTATGTGTTCCGGATGTTGGTGATTTGAGGAACTGAATATTGCACGAGGCTCATGGATCCAGGTACTCAATCCATCCAAGTGCCACCAAGATGTGTTTTGATTTACGGGAAGTCTATTGGTGGAATGGCATGAAGAAGGACATCGCAGAATTTGTGGCTAAGTGTCCAAACTGTCAGCAAGGGATGGTCGAGCACCAAAGACCCAGAGAGGTGCTTCAGGATATCGGTATTCCTACTTGAAAGTGGGAAGAATTCAATATGGACTTCATCACAGGGTTTCCTTACACTCGACAATAATATGACTGCATTTGGGTTGTGGTAGACAAGTTGACCAAAGCCGCACACTTTCTACCGGTCAAAACCACGGATTCAGCTGAGGATTTTGCCAAACTATACATCTGAGAGTTAGTTTGGTGCCTTTGTCCATCATATCAGACAGGGGTACCTAATTTACCTCACAGTTTTGGAGGTCGTTTCAAAAAAAGACTTGGCACACAGGTTAAGCTTAGCACAACACTTCACCCCAAATGGATGGTCAAGCAGAGCGGACAATTCAGACTCCTGAGGACATTGTGAGAGCATGCGTGATAGACTTCAAAGGTAGTTGGGATGATCATTTTCCTTTTACCGAGTTTGCATACAATAACAACTACCATTCCAGTATTCAGATGGCTCCGTTTGAGGCTCTCTATGGGCGGAGATGTAGATCGCCTATTGGTTGGTTTGAAGTTGGTGAAGCTGCGATGATAGGACTAGATTCAGTCCATTCAGCTATGGAAAAGGTTCAACCTATACAGGACAGGTTGAAAACAGCTCAAAGTCGCCAAAAGTCCTATGCCAATGTGAGAAGGAGAGAACTCGAGTTTGAAGTGGATGATTGGGAGTTTCTAAAGGTGTCTCCCATGAAGGGAGTGATGCGGTTTGTAAAGAAAGGAAAACTAAACCCTCATTATGTGGGCCCCTACCGAATTGTGAAACAGGTTGGCAAGGTGGCATATGAATTGGAGTTTCCCTCAGAATTAGCTTCTGTGCATCCTGTATTCCATGTATCGCTCTTAAAGAAATTTTTGGGTGATCCAGCACTAGTTGTCCTAGTGGACAGTGTCGGTGTGAAAGACAACCTTAGTTATGAAGAGGTTTCAGTGGCAATACTGGATCATCTGGTTCGAAGGCTAAGGAACAAGGAAGTAGCTTTAGTCAAAGTTTTATGGAGGAATCAGCATGTTGAAGGAGCTGCGTGGGAAGGTGAAGTAGACATGATAGCTAGATACCCAAATTTATTCCCTACCGGCTTAGTTCCAGCTTGAGGTATCGGTTTTTTCCCTAAAACTCTATTTAGTTTTCATGTTCAGTTCATGTGCCCAAGTTTCTTTAATGTATGTGGATATGTATATGATTCATGAATTCAATTCAGCCATGTAGTTTGAATCAGAGTTAGTCATTCCGTCAGTTTTCAACTTAAACGATCAGTATTTGGATATGATGATTGCATTCTCTGTTTTCTGTATGTTTTCCCACATTTGAGGATAAATGTTCCCAAGGGGGAGATATTGTAATACCCTGAAAGTGCCTAAGACCAGACCCTGGATTTAAAAATGGAAGTTCGCAGAAATCTGGACAAACATCACAGAACGGGTCATGTAACTGGTCGTTGGTTCCACCAACAATCTGTAGGGAGTGCTCGTGGTGAGGTGCAGCAGGGTCAAAGTGGAAGTAATGGGACAAGGGATGACTCGTGGTTTAATACCACGAGCCATTGTTTGAGGTCGTGGTGAGACTGGTGCTTAGCCTAAGATGAAGTAACAGGTCGTAGGACGAACCATTATGAGCAGTAACAAATCATGGTGAGCAACTGTGGGAAGGAGTAGGAAAACCTCCAGTAGAGGTAACAAATGGAAACAAAGACTTGTTGGAAGGAGGCACGAGTCGTGGTCTGGCTCGTGGGAAGGTCAGGTGCAGGTCGTCAGGGTGGAAACAACAGAGGACACAACAGACCATCATCTGATGCAACGACTCATCCTGTCGAGTCGTGGAATAAAATCTAAGAAAGTGAAGTTTGGGAAGTGGACGCAATAGATGGATACCATGAGTTGTGGTATCCAAGCACGACCCATTTGGTCGGTCGTTGTCACAGCTAGTGGAGATTTTTCAGGAAATTCATTAAGGGTATTTTCATCATTTCTAAGTCCTAGAGTCCTAAACTATGTTGTTAAAGGCTCGAAATATAGTGTTTTATGAGGGGAAAATCTATCCTAGGCTCATTCATACCCATGCATGTGGACTTTCAAGGAGTGATCAAATATGATCTTCCTTAGGTATGTAGGGTTATGAATGGGTGAATTCGTTCACACCTATGCCAAATCTCTCTCTAAATCATGAAATTCCTATATTGATTCTATGGGGCTTTAACCCAATGCATGAAATTTCTAATTATCTACATGAGCATGATTTAAATGAGTTTCTATTATTGAATTATGAATTATGGGAAAGTTTTACGTTGTTTTTCCAAAAAAAAATCGTGTTTGAAGCTTTTTAAATTAAAATACCCATTTATGAGAAGTTCATGAAAGTTAAGATTTATGATGAATGTTCATGTATGATGAAGTATTGATGATGAAAAGCATGTTTTCAAGTTACCCATATTTATAATCATGTTTTCTAGTGAATTGAGTTTTCTAAGCATGTTAAAGGATTGGGCAATGCCCACATGTTCAAGTATGATTTATGAAATGGATCTCATGATTGATCTATTTATGATGTTGGCCGATTAAGGGGCCCTTGATTCATGGCTAAACATGTATGTAAATGGGGATCAACGATGTTACTATTTATTTGTCCATAAATCTCATGAATGATGTTTATGATTTATAACGAGCCCAATGTGCATATTTTTGGGAGCAGTGTCTTGCACCGAGTATCCCGGTGTTCAAAGGAATACGCCGGAGTCTCATAATTACGTGCCACCGTAGGTTAATGTAGATACATTACAATGTTAATGGATCCCCTCTTCATGATATCACATAATACATGTCCCTTGCCTGGTAAGCCAGGGACGACTCTGCCCACTTGAGTGAGATAGTTGGGGCATCATGTAAGGCTCTACCATGATGGTGTCGGTTATGACAGATCCTCCCATTGTTCCGCATGTTTTTATGCATTGTTACATTTATGATATTTTGACTGAAGTTATGATTTATGAAGTTTCTCTTATGACTATGATAATGAAAGGATTACAAATATTTTGAAAACCTTGAGCCTTATGTTGCATTTGATATTTATGTCATGAGCATGTTGACCTACGCTTATGATCTCGTTGAACTTTATGTATTTGAATTATTCATTTAGTTACCTTATATACTTGGTACATTCCACGTACTGACCGCATACCCTATGCTGTATTGTTTCATGATACAGGTTCCAATCTTTAGACCCAGAACTATCATTAGCTCATTGGTGAGTCCTCATTCTCAGAGGACCAGTCGATATCAATTAGCTCTTTACATTCAGTTTTCAAACTTTTCGAGTTAGTTGGGGTTGTTGTCCCATCAACCCATCTGATATGTTAGAGGCTTTGAGACTATGTGTAGTATTCAACTGTTATGTATGAAGTGCGTTTAACTTCCCATGTTATGTTATGATTATGCTTCCTCTATGTCGTTATGCTGAGTATTCCTCTTTATTGATATTGAGTTAGATGTATGCTCACGCCATGGGTCGACTTGGAGTCTCTTGGGGCTCCTTGTCCCGTGTTGCAATTCAGGTCTATGTTCGGGACGTGACAAGTAAATAAAATCATAAATCATGCATATCATAAAATTCTGAGAGTAAGGCTTGAAGGCTATTTTCTGAAATCATGATTTGAACATAACTGAATACCATAACTGAATCAAATGACCCAAAGCTGAAAACTGATAATCATAAGTAAAACTGAACATTGGGTCAAACCTGCTGAAAGAATAACAACATGTTGATGAAAATGCATAATTGAAATCATTAGGAACAATGGAAGACTCGTCATATAACCGACATTACCACGATAGAGATTACATGGTCCCGACTATTACACTCAAGTGGGCAGAGCCGTCCAAATCCTTGACAGGGCTAAGGACGCGACCATTATATCGATATCAAGTTGAAGGCCCTCGGGGGTGGGGAAGATCACAAGGTGAACTTGGGCATAATTGCTTGCCCAAGTTCTATTTTATAGCTTAATTTAGTCATGTTTGTTTAATTATACACTTACATTCTTATGTGATTTTATGTAAATTTGAGTATGCACTAACCAACATGATTAGTCCTTGTTTTGTGGGTGTAAGATGCATATGAGGGACTAAATAATGATGGGTGAAGTGAAGGAATGGAGTTGGAAGTGAATTGCAAAAGACGGAAAGGAAACATGCCATACAAGGCTGGCTGCGCCAGGAAGCGTGCCACGCTGTGCATGTGCCGCACCCAGCTCCGCGCCACACCAAGGCCATGCGCGCGAAATGCTTCCTTCCAAGGCACCGCGCACCAGTGTCCATGCCACGCTAGGCACTGCTGCGCGCGTCAGGCCGTGGCACGCTGGCCATCGCGCAGGACAAGCGCTGTGTCACACCGGCTATCGCGCTGTGCCACGCTGAGTTTCAAGTGCACATTCCAGTAAGCTATCGCGTTACCTCAGTGTCACATAGGCAAATTGGCGCATTCACCTCCGTGCCACGGAGCCATTCCATGACAAGCCAAAAATTGCAAATTTCCTATTTACTATAAATTAAACCCTTAGCTCCTAAAATCATTTGTCACAAAATATTTTCTGAAAACCATAAAGGAGCGAAGGGAGAAGTGAAGAACTCACCTAAGGTTCACTAATTTTTCATTCTCTTTTACCTATTCTTGTAAGTACTCTACTTTAACGATGTTTTTAAGTTATTGTACGAACATGAGTGGCTAAAACCCTTGCCCTAGGGTTGAGGCCACGTGATATGACTGTAATGCATGAATTCATTTTGGTTTGAGTTGTTAATTGTTGTTTTGTCTTACATTCTTTATTATAGTTGTTTTTATGCTTGATCAGCATGAAAAATACATATTAAGCTAGGTAAACGCTTGAGAGAGTAACCCTAGGCTAGAACAAGATAATGTAGGGAGCAAGTTCTTATCTTACCATAGGATTCGCGGTTAGGATAGAAATTATACCTAATTTGCCTTGCTTGGTTGATAAAACGGGATGATAGCAAGACACCGACTTAGAATTGTCACTCCACCACTCGTATAAGTAGTTGTGAAGCTAAGTTAGGTTAAATGATTAGAGGTACGAAAGTCCCTAATCAAGAGCACAAACCCCATAAACCACATCCACGTAGTTGAATTGCCCACGAACTAGGATGTCACATCCCCGCTCAACGGTGTAGTTGTGAATCTAGTTTGTCGTGTTTAGAGGCTCGAGAGACCATGGACATCGAATTTTCCAACTATGTGAGACAACAATTGATAATTTCATACGTGAACCATTACAAAGTGTAGCATTGCATGATTATCCGGCCTTCACTCTAGTTGCTTATTATATCGTTTCTAGATTGTTTTGTGACCACCCCAAAACCTAATTATAATTTACCGAAAGCTTCTATAATCAAAACTTGTGAAGGTTAATCTTACACTTGAACTTCATAATTCACTGAATTGGTCCATTCCCCATGGGTTCGATATCCAGCTCTTAAAAAGGGCCACTCTATTACTTGTACGACCGCGTATGCTTGCGTGTGCGCTGGAGCGCAACAAGTTTTTAGCGCCATTGCCAGGGAACTGGCGAAGTTCATAAATTTTTCTATTCTTGTGTGATTTTTAATTTCTTTAAGTGTTGAGAAACTTGGTCTTAGTCTGATATATTACAGGTGACAGGTTGTCCTTGCAGAGCTGGCAAGGAATAGGGAGCTAGTGGAACCATTGCTTGAACCTGAACGTCAACTTCATTTACTCAGGAGGGAATCTCTAGAGCGAAAGCTAAAGACACTTCAGGAGAGGTTACAACAAAACCCACCAGTAGGGCAAGCGAATTTGTTACCAGAGGTCATGGCAGCAAGACCAGTTCGCGAAGTGGCTATCCCACTAGCGACAAATGTGACCTCTAGTATTCGCAAATCGGAACCTGGAGGGAAGTTTGAATTGAAAAAGAATATGGTGCAGCTTTTACATTATAGTGGCCAGTTCATTGGGATGACTCATGAGGACCCACAACAACACTTACAGAACTTCCTTGAGATTAGTGACACGTTCGTCCCCACCAGAGTGTCCGCAGATTATGTCTGACTTACCCTCTTCCCATTCTCATTTTTGGGAGAGGCAAAGAGGTGGTTGAAATCTGAGCCACCGAATTCCATAACTTCTTGGGACGATTTCGTAAAGAAATTCCTCATCAGATTCTTCTCTTCAGGCAAGACTGCCAAACTCAGGAGTGAAATATTAAGCTTCAAGCAGAGGCTGGAGGAGAACTTGTATTTAGCTTGGGAAAGATTCAAGTCATTATTGAGAGACTTCCCCCATCATCAGTAGTCCAATGAAGTGATAGCCCATGCCTTTGTGGAAAGTCTAGACCCATAAACAAAAATTTTACTAGAGTCTGCATCGGGTGGGAAAGTATTAGAGAAAACTTATGATGAGCTGTACACTTTGTTGAACGGGATTGCTCAGGGAAATCCAGAGTGGCACAACGAGTCATCGAGAGGGGCAGGAAAGAGAACAATAGGGCTGATAGAGGTAGATGGTGTAAATGTCTTGGCTGAACAACTAGCATCATTTTAGCATCAAATGATGACTCAGTTTAATAAACTGAGTATGAACCAACAATAGGGGCAGGTAAATGCAGTTCAGCAAGCTCCTAGTTGGTGTGAAATTTGCGGCAGTAATGGGCACAATGCAGAATCCTGAATCAGTAAATTTTGTTGGGAATGTTCAGAGAAACAATCAGAATTTTGGGAACAATTACAACAAGAATTAGCAGAGCCACCTGAATTTTTCTTGGGGTGGGAATCAAAGTCAAAGCTACTAGCAACCTCCGCAACAACAGTATCAGCAGCAGAACAGCCAGAATGGTGGCCAGTTGAGCAGAAACATTGAGGAGACATTGCAGAAGATTATGGAGACACAGACTCAATTAGTAGAGAATTAGGTGAGGATTGCATCAGATTTGAAAAATCAGCAGTTGGCCACCCGCAATCTAGAGAAGCAAATGGGTCAAATAGCAGCTGCTCACCATACTAGACCGCAGGGAGGATTACCTAGTGACACAAACACAAACCCCCGATAGGTCAATGCCATCAGTCTGAGGAGTGGCAGGTAATTGGCTGATGCACTACCGAAAGAGAGGAGAAATGAGGTGCAGCCGGAGTTTGTTAGAAAGGGACCATCCACTTACGACAGAGAGAATTAGAGTGTTGTGCAACAAAATGCACAATCATCATTGCAGCCAACACAGAGACCATTACCACCATTTCCGCAAAGACTCAAAAAGAGCAAGGAGGAGGAATGCTTTAGAAAGTTCTTTGATATTTTCAAAGAACTTCACATAAATTTTCCTTTGCTTGATGTTTTGCAGGGAATGCCCAAGTATCCTAAGTACTTGAAAGATATGGTGGCCAAGAAAGTCAGATTGGTGGATGTTCAGACAATAGCACTGACTGAGGAGTGCAGCCACAGGGTAATGAGCAAGATACCTAAAAAGCTCAAAGACCCAGGGAGCTTTACCCTCCCCATACAAATTGGTAAAGCTGAGGTGATAAGAGCTCTATGTGATTTAGGGGCAGCAGTTAATCTAACTCCCCTATCTTTGTTTAACACCTTGGAGTTGGGTCAACCAAGACCAACACGATTGATCCTGCAGCTGGCAGACAAGTCGCGAGTGGCACCAGATGGAATAATTGAGGACCTTCTTATCAAAGTGGGTAAGTTCATCATACCCGTTGATTTCATTATATTGGATTTTCAAGTTGAGGACAAGGTACCCCTAATCTTGGGACGGCCATTCTTGGCCACTGGAGGAGCGATTATTAATGTAAGAGCAGGGACCTTGAAAATAAGGGTTGATGATGAAGAAGAACTCTTCTGGGTCTATCAAGAGATTAACCCACCTACACATTACAAAGACCTTTGTAAGGTCAATGTGTTATCAGAGGCTAAGGGTGGGGTGGAAGATTCCATAGGTCCACGACCAAAGGAGGTGATTACTTTTCAGCCAGAAGTTGATGGAGGGCTTCCGTTTGAGAAGGTGTTGGAGGAAGAGAGGGACAGAGTGGCGACTGTTCCCTCAAAAAACAAAAAGAGAAGAAGATGGTTCTCGAAAGGGAACACGGGTATGAGGATGTCCTGAAAAGGATAGTCCATGTCGTGCCACGACATAAAATTAGGCTCTGCTTGGGAGGCTACCCAAGGGTACCACAGGTACAATGTTAATTTCTTTCATTTGTGTGGATTTTGTTTATTTTCATCTTGTTGTTGTTTTTGGTGGTGAATTAAGCACAGATGGAGGGGAAGTCTGAGTACCCTTGGAGGAGGAAGCTAAGAAGCATGAAAGAGGGAAAGTGTGGGATCGAATACCCACTTGTTCAAAATGAAGAAAAACATGTTGTTAGCTATGCCTAGAGGCCCCAGGGAGTATTTCTCACCCTTTTTGAATTTTAATTGGATGCTTTGGGGACATAGCATGATTCAAGTGTGGGGTGAGGGAAATTTTAAAATTTTTTGCTTAATGATTTCAGGTGAGTTTAGTGCTTGAGAGGTATTGGTTGAGGAAAATTTTTGAGTTGAGCATGATTCCCCACCCGTTGGTTTTTCTTTTCGGTTCTTTTCTGAAGGAGGGCACTTTGAACCGAAGAATAAAAATTTCTTTTTCTATACATAGTGTTTTTAGTCATAGTTAGGGACTATTCCCGATGATGGATGGATGACGAGCATCTTGAGGGAAAATTAGTCAATAAGTTTTGGTTTTTGAACCCGTAGCTAATTGATGGCTTGATGTTCTTGTTATGTGCTATACATGATTGTGAGATGCAAGTGTTGTTAGTGTTGAAGCATGTGAGAAGTTGTATAACTCTGTTTGAGACACCTAGGCTCTTGAATGTGACTCTATGTGCTTAAAGCTTAATTTTGAATTCTTGTGATTAGCTGAGTTAAGAGTCTGCTGAATTTGTCTTGAATTGAGCATGTGTTATGTGTGTAAGGTTTTCGAATATTCCATGCTATTGTGTAGTGTCTAGAACTTGTCTGGTGTGTACACAAAACGAAATGAGGGATGTCGATTGTAGGAGATGATTTAGGCATTTCTTTGAATGAGCCTAATTTTTATCCCTCGCTTTACCTACCTTGAATGTCTAATCCTAGTTAGCCCCATTGAGCTTTAAGCCTATTCTTTGATAGCTGCAACATAATCTTAATCCTTTTCTTTCAGTAGCCTTGAAGTTGCTCCAAAACTCCTAAGTGCTTAAGTGAAAAATCTAATAGAGTAAAGGAGTGAGAATCATGATAAAGAAGGAAAAATAACGGTTGTGGGATTTGAGGAAAAGATTAGAGGTGAACTTGTTTGAAAATGCTTGTGTATTAGTAGGGAGCAAGAAAACAAATGAATGAAAAAGTTGCTTAAGTACTCCTTACTAATAAGCTAAGTGTGCTTAAGGAAATGGGAAATAGAAGAGGAAATTTAAGATTGAAAAGAATGAAGGTGAAGTAAGAGAAGAGATGTCCATAATGAATGTGTGATGTATTAAAAGCGCTTGGGGAAGATAGCCACTATTACTGGCCAGAATAGTACCTACCTGTCCCTTAGCTTACATTACGACCCGATAAGTCCTACTTGGTCTTACGTTCAAACATTCTTAAATTAGTGGAGTAAAACACTAAGCGCAAGCTTATGGGTCAATACACGTGGCATGTGAAGTCTTCGACAGAGTGAGCTTAATTCTTATCCATATACCCATACACGTTATAATTTGAAAATTTATGAGTAAAAATGGGTAACTCTCTTGTTGTGAGGGCACATGTTTAATGAAGGATAAAATTCATGTCGAATTTCTTGATCAGTTGATTTGCATGAGTTTTTTGAGATTGAGAGTTGATTCTTGAGGTGAGGAAGTCTTGACATAGTATATTTGCTTTTGATGGTTACACCATGCATGCAATATTTTTAACTTGCTATCTAAAAACAATTTTTGTAGCCGTAGCTTGAATTGTCTTGCTCAATTAGCTATATGGGAGTATTCATGTGCATGAGATGTAAAAGAGTTGTTCGAGGACGAACAAGGCTTTAAGTGTGGGGTAGTGAACTTGGGCATAATTTCTTGCCCAAGTGCTATTTTATAGCTTAATTTAGTCATGTTTGTCTAATTATACACTTACATTGTTATGCGATTTTGTGTAAATTTGGGTATGCACTAACCAACATGATTAGTCCTTGTTTTGTAGGTGTAAGATGCATATGAGGGACTAAATAATGATGGATGAAGTGAAGGAATGGAGTTGGAAGTGAATTGCAAAAGATGGCAAGGAAACATGCCATGGCAAGGCTGGACGCGCCAGGCAGCGTGCCACGCTGTGTGTGTGCCGTGCCCCGCGCCGTGCCACGCCAAGGCCATGCGCGTGAAATGCTGCCTTCCAAGGTGCCTGCGTGCTAGCGTTCATGCCACGCTAGGCACTGCTACGCGCCGCAGGCCGTGTCATGCTGGGCATCGCGCAGGACAAGCGTCGTGCCACGCCGGCTGTCGCGGCATGCCTCGGCCAAGCAAGTTTCAAGTGCACTTTCCAGTAAGCTGTCGCGTTACCTCCATGTCACGGAGGAGAATTGGCGTGTTCACCTCCATGCCATAGAGCCATACCATGATAGGCCAAAAATTGCAAATTTCCTATTTACTATAAATTAAACCCTTAGCTCCTAAAATTATTTGTCATAAAATATTTTCTGAAAACCATAGAGGAGCGAAGGGAGAAGTGAAGAACTCACCTATGGTTCACTAATTTTACATTCTCTTTTACCTATTCTTGTAAGTACTCTACTTTAACAATGTTTTTAAGTTATTGTACGAACATGAGTGGCTAAAACCCTTCCCCTAGGGTTGAGGCCACGTGATATGATTGTAATGCATGAATTCATTTTGGTTTGAGTTGTTAATTGTTGTTTTGTCTTACATTCTTTATTATGGTTGTTTTTATGCTTGATCACCATGAAAACATACATGTTAATCTAGGTAAACGCTTGAGAGAGTAATCCTAGGCTAGCACAAGAGAATGTAGGGAGAAAATTCTAATCTTACGATAGGATTCGCGGTTAGGATAGAAATTATACCTAATTTGCCTTGCTTGGTTGATAAAACGGGACGATAGCAAGACACCAGCTGAGAATTGTAACTCCACCACTCGTAGAAGTAGTTGTGAAGCTAAGTTAGGTTAAATGATTAGAGGTACGAAAGTCCGTAATCAAGAGCACAAACCCCATAAACCACATCCACGTAGTTAAATTGCCCAAAAACTAGGATGTCACATCCCCGCTCAACGATGTAGTTGTGAAGCTAGTTTGTCGTGTTTAGAGGCTCGAGAGACCATGATCATCGCATTTTCCATCTATGTGAGACAACAATTGATAATTTCATACGTGAACCATTACAAAGTGTAGCATTGCATGATTATCCGCCTTAGCTCTAGTTGCTTATTATATCGTTTCTAGATTGTTTTGTGACCACCCCAAAACTTAATTATGATTTATGGAAAACTTCTATAATCAACACTTGTGAAGGTTAATCTTACACTTGAACTTCATAATTCACTGAATTGGTCCATTCCCTGTGGGTTTGATATCCGGCTCTTAAAAAGGGCCACTGTATTACTTGTACGACCGTGTATGCTTGCATGTATGCTGGAACGCAACACAAGGGAGGTCCCAAATGATCTGAACATACCTACGTTGGCACGTAGTTTTGAGGCATGGGGTTGACTGACCCTTAGCCTACTTGGTGCTAGACACTACTCCCCAAAACATGCATATGCTCTTCATAGTTTTTCAATGAAGCTGAAACATCATCTAGTGATGAAGCTAACTCATAACGTACATGCATAAATCTGAAATCATAACATGTGGAGCCTTGGGTTCAAACCATACCACAAGCTGAAATAATGGGAGTCTAGACGCCAAAATCCATGTGGTAAGCTAATACATGAAGTTTAGATAAATCATGAAACATACTTGATCATATGGTCTTTCCTAATACTTAAACATGCTTGACATAGTCTTGATCATTCGAAAACAAGAACATGGACATGGGTAATTCGTAATCATATTTTCATAATATACATTTCATCATGCTAGAATACATATATTATAGATATCAACTTTCATGAACTTTTATGGATGGGCATCATAATTTATGAAACTTGAAAACATGATTTATAATTGAAAACGTTGTAAGATATTCCCATTAATCATAATTCAACATTAGAAATATGCATAGAAAATACCCATGATTGATACTTCAGAAATTCACACGTTGGAATAAAACCCTATAGATTCATCAACTAGAATTTCATGAATTAAAGAGGGATTAGGAATGAGTGTGAATGATTACACCCATTCATAACCCTACATACCTTGAAGAATCTGATTTCACAATCCCTCTTGAAAGCCCAATTAAATTTGGGAAAGAACTTGATGAACTTAGGCTTGATCTCCCTTAGGATCTTGTAGACTTGCATGCATGGAAGAGAATAGTCTTAGAATGAACTTCCCTTCTTAAAACACACTTTTCTAAGCTTAAAACGAAGTAATATAGGCCTTAGGAACTTAGGAATTACGGAAAACCCCTTAATAAATTTGTAGGAAAATACTCACTGCTTGTCCCAATGAGGGACTGGACGGCTCGTGTCCTATACCACGACTTCTGGTCTTCCTCTCGTGATCAGCACAAAAATTTCTCTTCTGAGGGTCACCACAAGGGACACCATGACACGTGGTGTACCCAACGACTCGTGGTGACCAAGTCATTACTAACATTGTCCAAATTCTTCAATCTATAATCAACACTTGGCCATGACTAACACAACAAAACGTGGTGTTGACCAAGACTCGTGGTCACACCCGTGGTCACCCCTAAATCTCAAAAACTCAACCAAGTCCAACCTCTTCCCTATGAGTCTCTTGATGACTCGTGGCGCACCCAACAGGTCACTCGACGACTCATCTTCTGACCTAGTGCAGAAAATTCTATTTTGTCCGTTTCAACCCTTGGGTCTAATTTAAAGGCTTTCGGGGTGTTACACTATCCCATGGGTCGGAGCAGTCACCACATTACCCAGATTTGTATGTGTCTCATGAAGAAGCTAGGGGCCAAACCTCCGATGACACACCTCTAGGGGGAGCATCCCCCCTCCAACATCCTTCCAGTCGAGTGGTCTCCACAAACTTGTAGAAATGACCAACTCTCATGAGAGCCAACTCCAAAAGTTGTCTAGGCGTCTCCCTATACTCATTGCTCAAATAGTCAAATGGGAGCTAAAATCAATGTATGAGAGCCTTACAACATTATGCAAATGGGTGGATGCTGTAGAGGGGGCTGTCACCTCTCTCCGAACCGAGGTGCGGGAGAGTGGAAAAGTCAGACACTTATGGAAGTTCTTGACATGAGCGCTCTTGATGCCGCAATGGCTGCTCCTTCCACAGTTTGAGTCCCAATTGATGTTCTGTTTGAGGGCTTGGGAGATAACACAAAGGATCTAGGAGAGGCTGGTTTTGATGTCGCCACAGGAGTAGGGGAAGCTACTGCTGATGATGATGAGGAGTGACCCACTCAGGGAGTCTCTTACCCCTTTATTTTTCATACATACATTGGGGACAATGTATTCTCTTAGCTGGGGGGGATGAATGTTTTTTGGGGGGTCGCTGGTGTTTTTATTTTAGGATGAGTTGATGTAGCCCTTGTCGGGCTTTTGTTACTTTACTATTATCTTATGAGTACATGTGAGCCTTTGTTAGGCTCGATTTGAGTCTTTTTGATGATTGCCCTTGTCGGGCCTGTGATGCTGACAAAAATTAATGACATGGTTGAGTGCTTGGATGTATGTTAGTGTGCTAATGGTGAAAATTGGGTCCTTATTTTGAATTGTTTATTCCTTCATGACCCAAGTCCTTTATTTGTTCGCCCATGTAAATGGTAGAATAGTAATCAAACTCCAAGGGTTTTCTTCATACCACAGTTCTTTCCCAAGGAGCATTTACCTTTTTCCTTTCTTTTTGTTGTTGAATCGGGTTGGCACTTCCCGATGATAGATCGAGAGGTGACTTTCTTAAGGGAAAATGCCACGTCATGTTTGAGTCTTGTGTGGAGCTATTTTGAGAGGTGCCATCGAAAAATTTTTGTAATGGAATTTTGAAATGAGGCATGAAAATGAGAAAAAATGAACGAGCGTTTGAGACGAGAATGTAGCACTCTTTGTCATATTTTATAGATTCCTTGTTTGACTTATGAATTCACATGTTCTAATGTCTTAAATCAAGATCTTGTGTGGATAATGACTTTTGTGGACTCTTTAGGTGTGATGCCTTGTGTGGTAAGGATTTTTGTGAATCTCATGCACAACTTCTTATCTAGAACTTTTTCGAAGTGTGACTCAAGGTGAAATCCTAGATGTAGCTGCACTTAGAACATGATCTTAGGCTCTCTTCTGTAAGTAACTTCAACAAAAATGACCTCCTTGACCATTAATCTTTGATAGCCAATGTTTGATCCTTGAACCCTTTCTTGGACACCACATTACAAGCCTAATAACCATTTTATTTAATCCTTCTCTTTGGAACCCATCCTCCCTAATTGCTAGTAATGAATCAATGAAAAATGAGGGATTCAAGCCCAAGAAATAGGGAGAGATAAGGAAATGAATATGTAATGAGGCAAAAGCCTAAGTTTGGGTGTCCGCAAGACTGAGGGAAAAGAATGAGTAGCCTAAATATTTAGGTAGCACCAAATATTGTGATGAGATGAGTGAACTAATGAGTTGAGAAACATCGAATTATCAAAAAGAGGAAAAATTGTTGTTAGGTGCTATCTCTTGCATAAGGAAGGCTAAGTGTGAAATTCCTAGATGTTATAAGGATGGCTTGTGTGCATAAGACATGAGAAATGCAAGCTTTAAGGCAATCTTTGAATATGCAATGATCATGAATTAAGATGCTATGTGTACTTTGTGGATAAGCTATAAATTTCTTGTGAATCATGTTTTTGAATGGTGGTGGCCTCTTGAAATGTTTCCATTTTTCTTGTTTTAGGGGAATAGGCTTCTCTTTTTTGGTGAGTTGGTGAGCATTTTTGGGTTGTCCTGAGTCAAGTGGTCATTGATGCATAAACTTGTGTGGAGGCATGTTTTTCATTTGATAATAACTGCATTACTTGAGGACAAGTAATGGTTCAAGTTTAGGGGTTTGATGAGTTGGTAATTTACCAACTCATTAAGCTCTTAAGCATGAGTTGTAGCTTAGTTTTCAAGTCATTTAGATGGATTTTATGCCCTTCTTTTTCTTTTTGCGTGCAGATATCTGATTTGTAGAAAAGAGCAATAAAGGGAGCAAAAGAAAGGGAATCAAGTGAAAATCAGCGCTTCACCGGAGAAGACCGGGGAAACGCTGACCAAACTCTAGCCAAATGCTGAAGACCATTGCCTTGTGGAAGTAAAGCAACCGGCGATCGCGGCACCAACCGGCGACTCACCGGTTGAATCGCCTATCGACACCTTGGAGTGATGGATCATAGAGAAAGAAATCGGTGGAGCACAGTTGGAGACCGGCGGGTCATCGAAGGACACTAGAATTCACTACAGGAGCATCCAATTATAGCCGGCGGTTCGCGAAATGTAACCGGCGAACCACCGGTACTCTCTCAAGTACCAGAACACCGGAACAGGGGCAAATGTGTTAAACACTAAAAAGGAGAATTTTGAGTACCCTACTTTTGGATATATTCTAGAGAGAAGTACTCTGTACCTATCAGATCTTAACTTTTGGCTTTTTAAGAACATTCTCTTTGAAGAAGAATAAAGTAGAATCCTATTGGTGGAAATTGTAAAGGATTGTTTTTCTTTCTCTTCTTCTTCCTCTATAGCAATCTAGTACCATTTTTGAAGACTTATTGCTGAATTTGATTTTACTACTCCTATTATTAAATTCAATGAGTTTATTGTTAAATATGCTTTTGAATTTCTTAACTATGAATAGTTAAATCATTAACTAGAGGTGTGCGGTGATGAATGCTTAATTAAATTGAGTGTTTCTAGATTCATCTCAATATTGTTTAATTAGTGTAAATCTATTATGTTCTCTCCAATTTATAATTGAAGATCTATGATTGCAGATGTGGGTCTATTTGTTCTTACTTGATTTTTACTTGAAAGAGAATAATTGAGTATTGGGAGAGAATTTAATGGTGTAAATGGATGTGACGTTGTGGAATTGGGCTAGAAATAGTCAAAACCACATTCTCACTCCTAATTAATAGATAATAGCTAGAAATTAGTGCAGGTATTAATCTAAACCTGATTGGGTTGATTTAATTGTGTCTAGTGGTTTGAAATAACTCCAGCAAAAGGCGTTTATGAGGTTGAATGACATCAAATGCCCACCCTCCCAAGGTTATTTACACAATTTAAACTTATGAGATGATCTAGCATAACGCTATTTAATTAGCACATCATCTACACCACACCTCTAGTCATTCTCATTATTATCGACAACCTTGGTTATTTTGCTATCTTAATCAGCTGAATTAGAATTACCTTGTTGTTAACCTCAATCTCCCCCAAAATGTTTATTTCTTTGTTATTTTTGGCTGGTGCGAACTAAATTCTATTTCCCAAACAACACTCATGCATATCACTCACTAGTTTTTGTGGGATTCGACCCCAACATCCATCGGGATATTTGTTTTCATACAACGACAATTTATTCTCTTTTGTAACGAATAGTATATTTTGGATGTTATCAGTCACTCTGTCCAGAATAATGGTGGCTTGCTCCCATGAGTGACTCATCAGTGCGCCTCCCTCCACAGTATCCGCTACAGCTTTTGTGCTATTTTTCAAGGACCTATAAAAAAATCTCCAACATACTGTCATCTGGAATTTTATGATTTGGGCACTTGGTCATCTTCTTTTTAAATATCAACTAGTATTCATGAAGTGCCTCCGTTTTTCAGTTGTCGGAAGTTATATATCTCATCCTTAAGCTATAACATCCTAGAGGGAGTGAAGAACCTTTCTAGAGAATCCTGTTTAAGACCCCTCTACTTGGTAATGGAGTCGTTGGGAAACTATGATAATCATAAAGTGGCCTCTCCAGATAGAGAGAATGGGAAGAGTCTCAGCCTGATTGCTTCCTGGCTTACACCGGGCAACCTGTATGCCTTACATATTCTGATGAAGTTCATCACGTGCAGGTCGACATCATCAGCTGCATGATCACTAAAAACCCCTTTCATATTCAACAACTGTATCATGGAGCTAGTGATGTCAAACTTTTCCCCAACAGGAAACTCTGGTGGTACAATAGCTCCAGTTGATCCGACTTCATCAATATACGGGTCATCCTCATCACAGAACTAAGGAGCACACCTCTAGCCTCGATTGCCCCATCCATGGAAGACAACATTAACTACTTCATACTGAGAATGCTAGGCTTCCTAAAGTGCAACTTGTCAAGCTAGCTCAGCTTGCAGAGCTTCTTCAGCAAGATGGGCCTCTCTTTGCTCAGGGTTCTCCATTCCCCGCGGTGTTCACTCTAATTCAAGATCAAGTACTTTTCATTCACCAAGAGACGACATGTGGGTGTCAAAAACAAAAATAAAACCTAAATGAGGAAATAACAACTAAAAAGTTAAATATAGTAATTCCTCTAATCCTAAGTCATATTCCCCAACAACGGTGCCATTTTTTATAACGATCAAATCACACTCCTGAAATAGTATGACAAGGACGTTGTCAATATATAACCCAACAAAGGTTGGGGTTGATCCCATGAGGAATATGGTTAAGATATACAATAATGTAGGTATTTAAGATTTTAAATATGTTATTTCCAGCATGGGGGTTTTATGAAAGTAATTGTAAAACAAGATTGAGAATTCATTGTTGTTTATCAGGATTTGTAATTAGTTAGGGTAAGTGTTCCCCCGGGTTCATAACTACTTTGACTTTACACTTGTGATATATCCCAATGCTTACTTGTAGAACTGATAACTAGGGTTCATCCAAACGACTGGTTAGTCCCTATTGGATGACTATACTCAATCACTGGGTTAGGTCACATGAGTGATTTCAATTCAACCGTTATCAACTTGTACCAAATTAACTATCCTGCGACCACAACTCAAGTCATACAATGACCCATAAAGATCAAAGCTTTGTTGTAATTCTCTTTTCCAAATCTCTACTTCTCTAGGTTCAAGTAAGTAAAGAATTCGGGTAAGTCTTAACCTTGCACTTCGTTAAGAAACATTAAAGATGAAGAGAATACAATACAAGTGTTTAGCATTAGTTTAAAATCAGTTTGTATAACCCTAGTTTGCGAATTCACCATGGTTCCCACAATCCTAGTTGTGGAGATTTTAGCCTCTCATGATTGTAAGATTTTTATTAGCATTCATAGACAAACACATAATTGAATACTTACAACAATAATTGAAAGAAAACCTGCTTTGATTATTGCAAGAATTGATGAAGATAAACTAAAGAACAATGATGAAATCCAAAAATAAGAGAATCTCCAAGACTTGAATTAATTGCTAACAATGTCAGAAAAACTAAATTCTGACTCTCATTGTGTCTAATTGTGTCTCTATACTCAAAATAACCTAAAAAGTATTTATACAAATAATTGGAAACTTCTCCTAAGTAAACAGGGAAACTACCAAAACTGTTTCCACTTTCACCTACAATCTGTAACAAGATTTTACAGGTTGTACCTTGACTCGTACACTGGTTGACTTTTGCTAAATTTGGATAAGTGTTGATATATGGTACAACTAATACCAAGAACCTACTAGTCATACAATCTTCCTGTGTCTTGATCTTGCACTTGCTGGCATCTTCTATTAACTTTCACAGATGGCCTGGTATGAATCGTACCTTTGTTGAACGATCTGTGACTCCTTCTCGTACCTTGAGACCTGCCAGTCTTCTATTCCTCTAGTATTTCCATGGTTCCTTGGTACGGGTCTTAGGTAGATCTCACGACTCGTGATTGCTACCTGTACCATGATACTTGGCCTATGCCATTCCGCCTGGAACTTTCTATGACTGCCATGGTATGGCTCGTACCAAGGGCCTTTCCTCGACTCTCAATACAGCTCGTACGGGGATTGTATGGCTCGTACTAAGATCCGTACTTTGCCATTTTTTTGCATTTTTTTCATCTTTTGCATACTTTAGATCCAACATCTATTTTTTCTGAAAACAAAGTAAAAGTGCCTTATATCCGTATAAACACACCTAAGTCCATGCTATTTTCCTCAGTTTTTAGCATTGAAAGTGCTATAAACTCATAGCACATCATGCCTGAGTTCAATGCATCTTACCAGGCTAGGAAAGAGAGCATGCATCATAGAGGCAAGGTTGACGAATTTCCCTACCTCCCCTCAGTTATGGTGAGGGGTGTAGAAGTTGACATCACACCGACGGCCATCAATTCTTTATTTTGATAGGACGAGATTGACCCCACAACTGAGTATTCAGCCAAAATTGCCAACAAAAAGAATAAGTTCAGTTGGATTATGCCTACTATTGCCGCTGACACACCTTTCTGGGCTTCTATGGGCGGTGAGGTCTCCTAGCAAGATTTTAAGTTTGAAGCCATGTTGTGGCTTGATTTTATTTGTGGTCGCATCATGCCCTCAAAGCATGAGCAGAGGGTAAATTTAGTGGTGACTATCTTCATCACTTGCATCATCAAAAGGGTCCCCATAAACTTTGGGGAAATAGTGGCAATTCAGGTGAAGAGAAAGGCGAGGCAAGCTGGCATCTCAATGCCTTATGTTGTGCTCATACCATCTTTGTTTCGAGCAGGAGTGCCACTTTTTCCACTTGAGGCCCCCAGCTCCGCTACTGGTGTGATCATTGTGGATAGAAAAAGGGATACGGATGCTCCCAAGAGCAAGCAAAAGCGGATGCAAGCCTTTGAAGTCCCCAAGGAGTCCATCTCTAATGGATTAGAGCATGGACTCATGGCCCCCGATCTCAACATGCTACATCCTAAGGCATCGAGTCAAGCTATCGAAGAAGCACCTACTAAGGGAGCCTCACCTCCTCCCATATTTTCTCAGTCAAATAGCCTCCACAAACTCATAGAGATGACACACTCCCATGAGAGCCAGATTTAGAAATTGGCTAAAAGTCTCCCTGCCCTGATTTCCAAGATGGTGAAAAAGGTGATGAAGTCAATGTATGATAACTTGAGAAAGTTATGCTCGCGTGTGGATGTTATGGAGGGGAATATAACTTCTCTCTGAGCTGAAGTAAGGGAATGGAAAGGTTGGACGTCAATGGCGGTGCCCTACATGAGTGCGCTTGACGAAGCTATGGCTACCCCTTCTATAGTCCGCGGCCCCATAAACGACTTATTCGAGGGCTTATGGGATGAGGAGGAGGATCTGGGAGATGAAGTCCATGATGGGGATGTTGAGGCTGAAGATGATGATGATGATGAGAGTAACCACTTTAGGGAGTTCTTACCCTCATTTATTTTGTATGCATAACAACACATTGGGGACAATGTATTGTTTTAGTTGGGGGTGGGATGAGTGTATCTTTTTTGTGGTCATTATTATTGATGTTGATGTTGCCATTGTAAGGCTTTTCTTTTTGAATTGTGATGGTTTGTGAGCCTTTGTCAGGCTCGGGATGCTCTTGTTGGGCTTTTATTGATGATGATTGATATTGTCCTTGTGGGCTGTTGTTTTGATAATTGTTGAATGGTTTTTGAGCCTTTTGATAACATGCAAATTCACTCCTCTTGACGAGAGAGTGTAAATGGTCGTTGACAAAACAAACATACCCAACGGGTGTTAAGGTAGAATTCCACAGAGAATGTTAGTCGATCACACAAGAGTAGTCTATTAAATTGAAATAACTTGCATCAATGTTTCAAAAGCAATAAAGTAAAAATAGGGGGAAATGCAACTTGTTAATTAAAAGAGGAATTCTATCACGAAAACAGAGGTAAAGCGTAGATCGGCAGACCATGGATCAGCACCGGTGAACTGCTAGTGACTTGCAAGTGAGGCCCATCAAAAAAGGGAAAAAACATCCGGTTCAGAAAAAGAGGAGTATTTTGTACCCTACTTTTATACATTTTAAAAAGAGAACTAAACCTTCTATTCCACATAATTATTTTTCATTGTATTGAATATTGAATAGAAAGTAGAGAGAAGTTGGAGAATTGAATTGTAGAGAGAGAAAGCTTCATCTTTTTTTTTTGAAAAGGTAGAAAAATTTCATTGGAGAGAAGCTTGTGCTTGAATTTTCTTACTCATTTTGTTGAATGGATTATGAATTATTCCTTAATACAACGTCTTCTTCATCTTATATGAGTAGCTAAATTCCTTGCAAGGGGTGTGTGAATGATTGGGGTTGATTTGGATTGGGTATTGTTTAATTGATCTTAGATTTACTCAATTAGTATAATCCTAGTGTTTCTTCTGAGTTTTAATCTAAATACTCATAGTTATAAATATGGATTGTATTTACATACTCTAAGTTTTCTTGAAAAGGAAATTTAGAATATGGGTGATGAAACATTAGTGGGTAATTGGGTGTTGATCTTATGAGGTTGGGCTAGAGATAACCAAAATCCATTATTACACACCCATTGAGAATCAAAGCTAGAAATAGTTGATTCTTACCCAAGTTGAGGTGGTTGTTGTGAAAAGGACCTCGGGGTTTGAGAAAATCTGAGGTATAAGGCACCTAATTGGTTGAAAAACGTAATGTGCCATCTAATTATACTATTGAGTAATGCTATGAGCTGTGAATAATCTCAATCTGATGATTCCCCGATAATATCACACCCCTAGTAGTCTCTCCTTTGTTATTTTTTACGCTTTGTCCTTGTTTGCTTGAGCGAATTTTATATTTTAATTGACAAGTTGTGATTACCCCAATTTTTACTTTATTGTTGTTGAGACATTGATGCAAGTTACTTAAATTTGATAGACAACTCTTATGTGATCAACTACTATTCTTTATGGGATTCGACCCCGATACTTTGAGGTAGCACCAATTACTTGATGTAAAAATAAAATGGCTGGATGAAAAAACCTTTGATCAAAAGAAGACAGAAATGAACCGAATGGTGCTATATCTTGCATAGAAGAGGCTTCATAAAAAAAGGCGGGTCTTTTTGAGAAAATTTGGATTGTGAAAAAAAGGAGAGATGAGGTGGAGTTGACTCGCTATATGTAGCAACATATTTGAATGTTCTCAAAAAAGGCATTAGGGAGGATCTAATCACTAGAGCTAAATTTTGTCCTACCCTTATCCTAGACTTCATTATGACCCCAAAATATTTCGTGATTCCGAGTGTAGCAACTCTAAATTAGTGGCGAGTTACATGAAGGGCGAGCCTATGATTTAATTTGTCTGCACCCGAATGTCTTTGAGAGAGTGAGCGTATTTGAATCATCTTATAATCCCTAAGAGCGAATTTCATGTATGAGAGTGTCATTATCTCTTTTTTTGGGTGGCATCACTTTTTGGAATAAATGCTAAAATTATGCTTTCAATTGAGAGGTATGAATACGACAAATTTTGCAGTGAACTTCTAGGCAAACCTTGAATGTTGAGTATTAATCACTTTATATTCTTGTTGATCTTGTTTTGAATATGCCCCTATTTTGGAATTGAAAGAATGAAAAAGATATTTTCCAAATGTTGAGGTGATACCGATTGAATTTGTGCAATGGTTTGAGTTTTTTTATTTTTGAGTCTATGTGTGATTTTTAGGGTTATCCTAAGTTTTAATGATCTTATGTGCAGCTCTCATATGTGACATGCTTAATTCAATTCTAGTTGTGAGTGAATACTTTTCTTGAGAACAAGTAATGGTTCAAGTTTGGGGGTTTGATGAGTTGGTAAATTACCAACTCATTCGGCTTTTAAGAATGAACTATTGCTTTGTTTCCACACAAATTAGGAAGGTTTTATGCCTTTTCTCTTTGTTTGTGTAGGTATTTAATGTAGATAAAGAAAATAGAAGAATTTAACTGAAAGCACTCTGCTGGAGGCAAAAAGGACAGGTGTGCCACACATGGGCACCTATGAAATTGTTACACCCCGAGTCTATACCCTAGACGAGACACGGTACTTGGAGTCACAAGTAACCCTAAGTCAACTCATGGTCTATCATAAAACTGGCATCCTGAGTAAATACCTAACGGTAGCTTTGAAATAATAAAATAAAATATTTTATGAAAAAGAACTAAATCATAAGTTTTATACAATTGGAAGCAAAACTAAAAATATGAAAACTCTGCCTGTGTCTGAAAGCCATCTATCTGATGAGTTGCTGGGACAAGCCCCCAGCTAACTCCAATTTTAACTAAAAGAAAATAAGACTGAAAAAAATAATCCTCGTCCCCAAAAAATGAGGACTCACCAATGAAGCAGCTGAGAACTCCTATGGGTGATCTCCTAACAGGGGTGAGACTGAGATCTGCAGTTGCATCATAAAATGATACAACATAAAAGGTATGCATCAGTAATTTGATTGTACTGAGTAAGTAGGAGAAATCATACACAAGGAATAAAATAACTGAACTGAAAAGACGTGCAATGACCAACTGAAATTGCTGAAACTGAATATCTGTGATAACTGAGATGGTCAATATGATCTTGTCTGATGGTCGAAGACATTCCCTAGATCTGAGATACTAATCTAAAATACTATGCTAAATTGAGCTGACTAGTGGGAGAGTCTATAACCGATATATCACCACGTGAGCTAGTCATGGAGTCCAATGTATACACCCCATCGGCAGGACCCAATATACCTTGCTAGGGTATAAAGGCATGAATTGAGTGATCACAGGTCTGGGGCCATGAGGCCAATAAAATATATGCTATAGTGGTAATGTAGTTCTGGGAATCTTGGTGCGCTGGAACCTCGGTCTGCTCGATGCTAAGTCCTACCCCACAGGATAGTCCTAGACTGACTACTAAGCTGATAGCTCGAAACTGGGGCCCAAGACTAAGTCAGGAATACCTATCTGGAAGCACCCTGAGAGTCTTATTAGACCGGATTCTGTAACTGGATTCTAAGACTGGTCAGAGCTGGTAATCTAGACGCATCGTAATCGTCTAAAGAACAAACTGTAATATGAAGTTGGGGTCCTAAGGCTGGTTAGAGCTGCTTATATGAAAAGTTTCATGACCACCTAAAGAACCACTAAAATTTGATACTGAGTCTAATACTAATAACTGGGAGGTATCACGGAAACCTCAAGGATTTACTTTACTCAAACTAATCAGCTAACATTTTTCTAGACAACACTGTGGTTGCTAAAAATCTAACTGAGACTAGACTGGTATGATTCAGACTGATAATTTTTAACATAAATTAAATACATGTGCATCCCAAAACTGATAGAACCACGCTACTGGGAAAACTGGTTCAACCCAAAAGTTCCTAAGTTCTACTAAGCTATGACTAGGGATGAATTATACTACTCACTTCAATCTTTCACAATTTCTAGAAATAGGGAATAAATACGAAATCTAAAATCATGAGAAATATTCCCTTTGAATCCACAAAGAAAACTGTCTGAAAACTTTTCACATTTCGAAACTATAGGGCTATAATTGATAAAGAAGAAATTAGACAAGGGTTTTAGGGACAAAAGGGAAGAACTATTCCCTTGTTGAATTCCCACAGACCTGATAAAGAAATCTGAGGAAATCCCTTATGAATCTAAGGGAAGTGGACTGCCCTAGTTCTTTCTCTGAGAGCTCCTAAGAGAAATTTTACGTTCAGCTTTTGAGGGGAAGTGTGAAATGAAATAAATCGTTGGTTACCCCCTCTAAAATACCAGATTAAATCTCAAAAAAATGTATTTTAGAGTCTAGGAGGATAGAAAATTACGTAAAAATCCCTAGGAAATTCGCAGCAAAAAGGACCCTACCAGACCCCACGAGGCACTCCACGAGTTGTGAGGTCAGGGACGAATCGTGGTGTCTAGTTCTGATGTACATTGGAAATTTTCTGTGGATTCCCCAACCTACCAACCACTGACTTCGTGAGTCATCAAGAGAGCTAACGACTTGTGACGTCTCCAGTTGCCACTGAACCAACATTCCGCTTTAGGGGGGTCACCAAGGGATACTTAATTACTTGTTATCTGTGGCCACTACTTGTGGTCACCTCTCATAGTCTTCACTGCAAAAAACACTTGGGGGTCACCACGGGTGACACCATGAATCGAGGTTTTATACCCCGGAAGCCTAGAGATCTGACACGGGAGTTGAAACGGGGAAAAAGTGGGAATTTTGTTGCAGCCTCAAGATGAGCTGTCTCACGACTCGTGAAGATAGCTCACGAGTCATCAGGTGACTCGTGGGGAAGGAAACATAGTTGGGAAAAGGAAAGTTGGGTAGTGTACCTGATGGGAGTCCCCACGAATCGTCGTTAGCCTTAACGATTCGTAGAGTGAGTCGTTGGCAGGCTTGGAGTTCAAAGTCCGGAAATGAGATAGTGTACTTAATGAGTGGTGCCCACGAGTCGTGGTCACCCATAATGATCCGTGAAGTGACCCGTTACCGAGCTCAGGAGAACAAATAAGGTAGTGCACTTGATGAAGTCGTGACCTCTAGCAACGAGTCGTCAGGTCGTCCATTAGGACCACCTGGCAGTTATTTTCTGTGAAATTAGTATGGGTCTTTTCATAATTCCTAAGTTCCTAAATATTAACCTACATCATTTTATCCTATGAAAGGTGGTTTTAGAGGGTGAAACTATCCTAAGTCTTCATTCATGCATGCAAGAGAATAGAAGAGTGATAGCGAGGTGATCAAAGGGTGATTCAAGTTTTCTTCTTCAATTTCTTTCTAGGCATCTAGGGGAGTGTATGATTTAGCCTCCATCAGGTATGTAAGGTTACGAATAGGTGTTTCTATTCACACCCATGCTCATCCTCTACTGACTTATGAAAATCTATTCAAAAACCACATGGGGTTTTAATTTAATTTTTGTGAAATTCGAATGATTTGCTAACGAACTTTATGATTTATGATCTACATCATATTTTATGGATTTGGATCATATTTTACATCTAATTTTATTTATAAAACTATTGATTTCGATGTCTACTAAAATAATCCTATTTATGCATAATCTATTATGAATCGATTTTTGATCTTCACTTTTTATTGCTAATACTGACAAGCCCAACATGATTTCTGATTTGAAATAGGAATTTTTTCAATTACCCACCATGTTTTGATGATTTACATGTTATATGTACGATCTACAAGTATGCATGAAACATATGATTCATGAATTATGTTATGGCCGACTCATGGGCTTTATGTCATGGCTAGTTCACTTATGTACAAGAATGTTTATGACTATCATGAATTAACTAGTCCATGAATCCATGCATGTTATACTATGAGCACTATATATGTTTAGGGAGTAGTATCAAACATCGAGTAGGTTTGGGGCCTAGGTTCTGCCCCGGATCTCATAGCCACCGTAGGTATATTGGGACCTCCATGTGACTGTCCCCAGACCTAATGGCCCTTTTCATGGTGATATCACACTTTCATGGTCCTACCCTTGTCAAGGTACGGATACCCTCCCGACTAGGGTTATAAGTTGGGCTTCGTGTGTGCTCATATGGGGTATGTTGGTTAAGAGAATCTCCCACTGTTCCTCATGATTTATGCATGTTTAAGATTAGGTGTATTGGATCAAGTCATGTTCCACAAAGATTTTCTCTTATGATAATGATTATGATTGCATTACGAACGTTTTGAAAACTTTAAGCCTTATGTTATGTTGCGATATGTATGACATGAGCATGATGTCCTACTCTTATAAAGTTTTATGAGCTTTTACATATTTAAAGGTCTGTTTTACTTACATTGCATACGCGGTACATTCCACGTACTAACTGCATACGTTCTATGTTGTATCATCTTATGATACAGGTTCTGGCTCTCAAGCTCATCCTCATTTCTAGATCTTCTCAGAGTGTACTTTCAGTTTATTAGTGAGTCCTCATGTTTCGAGGGTCATTTGATAGAAATTCATGCTATTTTATGTTTCAGTACTTGTTCGGGTTAGTTGGGGGTGTTGTCCCATCAACCCATCGTACGTAGTAGAGGCTTTCAAACAGTATGTAGTACTCAGCTTGCGTGTATGACCAGAGATTTCCTTACGTTATGATATATTATGATTATGTTTACATTTCCGCTATGCCTTGTGATTGGTCTTCCACTTATAATGAATGAAGTTAGATGTATGCTTATGCCATGGGTTGACTTGGGGCCTCTTGGGGTTCCTTGTCTCATGTTACGATATGGGTTTACGTGAAGGTCGTGACAAACTTGGTATCAGAGCCATAGATTTTGATGTTTCCTAGAGTGTCTGAAAGCCGCGTTAAGTAGAGTGTTTTTTCATGGGTGTGAAGCGCGCCACACTTATGACGAAGAGGCTATGAGACGTTTAGGAAATGTTCCTTTTTTTATGATCTATGTCATGCGATGAAAAGTCCCTCTATCCTTCTAATTCGTGTTATTCGTGATTGTGGAATCATGGCTCTCTGGAGAATGAACGGAAGGAGAAATGGGAATGGTGAAGGCCACGGAGATGGCAATGATCATGGGCATCAGTAGGCCCCACCTGTTCAACAGCCCCAGGCACCGAAGCCAGTTGCCGACGCTGAGTTTCGAATTTCTATCCAGATGTTGGCGCAGGCCTTGACCGCTCAAGTCAACTAGCAGGCTGTTGCACATATCCCCTAGAATAGCGATGCGGCAGCGGCCCAAATTAGAGATTTCTTAAGGTTGAACCCTCTGGAGTTCCTTGGGTCCAAGGTGGATGAGGATCTGCATGATTTCATTGAGGAGATTCTAAATATCACCTAGGTTATAAGGGTGACCAATGGAGATTGTGTTGATTTGGCCTCCTATCAGCTAAAGGGGGTGGCCTACATATGGTTCAAACAGTGGAGAGATACTAGGGAAATGGGTGCAGGCCCTATCGGTTGGGAAGAGTTCTGCACAACATTCTTGAATCGAGTCTTCCCTCAAGAGATGAAGGAGAAAAAGGAGGCCGAGTTTGTTAACTTGAAGAAGGGTGACATGTCGGTTCAGGAATATGCATTGGAGTTCACCCGCTTATCCAAGTATGGGCTAGAGTTAATGGCGGACCAGAGGGCTCGGGTGAGCTATTTTGTTAGTGGAGTGGCGGACTATCTAGATAAGGACTGCAAGATTGCCATGTTTCATTGAGATATAGACTTTCCCTACATTTTGCTGCATGCTCAGCAGATGGAGTCGGTATATCAAAGGCAGAGAGGGGCCAAGAGGGCCAGGATCAATAGTTACGGGACTTCTCAGGTCCGATCAGGGGGTGGACAATGTCAGCAGTCTCAGCATAGGTCCGTTGCTCCCGCACCATCATCGGCCAGTATGCTGTCTAGATTTTGAGGGGATTGGAGGAGTAGGGCTCTAGATTCGAGAGTCTAAGGTAGCATGCAGATAGAGCGCACATTTCGAGCTTGTACGAAGTGCGGCAAGAATCATCCTGGGAGGTGCCTAGTCGGCTTGGATGCTTGTTTCGTTTGTGGCAAACCCGAACACAGACTCAGGGATTGCCCTTTAGCCAGATCAGGGGCCGGTGGAACCCGTATGCCAACATCCAGTTCTGTTGCTCCAGCAGCACGTCCCCCTCAGCAGGGTGCCTTGACTAGTTCAGCCGGCGATTAGCGTCAAAATAGGTTTTATGCTTTAGCACCCCGTCAGGAGCACGAGGTCTACCCAGATGTGATCACTAGTACGTTGCGTGTTTTCATATAGATGTTTATGCTTTGCTAGATCTGGGAGCTACCTTGTCTTTTGTGACCCCCTATATTACTAGTAGTATTGGAGTTAGTCCCGAGACCTTGTTAGAACCATTTTGATTTCTACTCCTATCGGTGATTCAGTTGTATCTAGGCGGGTGTATAGAGGATGCCTGGTCACTATATTGCATAAAGTCACCTCCTTAGACCATGTAGAGTTATCCATGACTGACTTTGATATTCGTTTTGGCATGGATTGGTTGTATGCGTGTTATGCTTCAAATTGTAGAACCCGTGCAGTGGAATTTCGTTTTCCGAGCGAATCAGTTTTGGAGTGGAAGGGTAGTTCGTCTATGCCAGCAGGTCGATTTATTTCATATATTAAGGCCCGAAAGATAATTTCTAAGGGTTTCATGTACAATATAGTCAGGGTTAAGGATGTTGAGCCCGAGGCCCCAAAAATCCAGTCAGTTCCGGTGGTGCGTGAGTATCCAAAGGTCTTTCCCCGATGATTTGCCAGGTGTTCCTCCTGAGTGGGAGATTGATTTGGGTATTCACCTTCTACCCGATACGTAGCCTATATTTATCCCTCCTTACAGGATGGCTCCAGCCGAGCTAAAAGTGTTGAAGGATCAATTGAAGGACCTGTTAGATAAGGGCTTTATCAGATCTAGCAAGTCTCCATAGGGTGCACCAGTGTTATTTGTCCGAAAGAAGGATGGTGTGCTTCAGATGTGCATTGACTATCGGTAATTGAACAAGGTCACCGTTAAGAACAGGTATCCTTTACCAGGAATCAATATCTGTTTGACCAACTTCAGGGTGCCAAGTGTTTCTCAAAGATAAATCTCAGGTCTGGGTATCATCAGCTAAGGGTTCGGGAGTGTGATGTCCCGAAGACAGCCTTCAGGACACGTTATGGACATTATGAGTTTGAACTTATGTCTTTTGGATTAACGAATGCTCCTGCAACTTTCATGGATTTGATGAACAGGGTGTTCAAGCCGTATCTGGACATATTCGTGATTGTGTTCATTAATGACATTCTTATATACTCTCGGAGCAAGGAGGAGCATGCCGATCATTTGAGAGTAGTGCTTTAGACCCTCAAGGATCGTCAGTTGTATGTCAAGTTCAGCAAGCGCGAATTCTGGCTGAACTCAGTAGCATTTTTGGGCCATGTAATATCAAGCGACGGTATAAAAGTAGATTCTCTAAAAATTGAGGCGGTGAATAATTGGCCTAAACCGGTGAATCCCTTGATATTCCGAGTTTCTTGGGTTTCGCTGGCTACTATTTGAGGTTTGTTGAGGGTTTCTCATCTATTGCAGCACCTTTGACCAAGTTGACTCAGAAAAAGGTGAAGTTCCAATGGTCGGAGGCTTGTGAGAGGAGCTTCCAAGAGTTGAAGGCTCGACTTACTACCGCACTAGTGTTGAACCTGCCAGAGGGTACAGATGGTTTTGTGGTGTATTGTGATGCTTCGAGAATCGAACTTGGGTCTGTATTGATGCAGCATGGGAAAGTGATAGAATACGCTTAAGATAGTTAAAAGTTCATGAGAAGAACTATCCGACTCATGATCTTGAATTGGTTGGGGTAGTGTTCGCATTGAAGATATGGCGACATTACTTGTATGGGGTCCATGTGGATGTGTTTACGGACCACAAGAGCTTACAATATGTGTTCACATAGAAAGATCTTAATCTTGGGCAAAGGAGGTGGTTGGAGTTACTCAAGGACTACGATATGAGTGTCCTTTACCATCCGAGTAAGGCTAATGTTGTAGCGGACGCACTTAGTAGGCTCTCTATGGAGAGTGTGTCCTATGTGGATTAAGGAAAGAAGGAGTTAGTGAAAGATGTCCATTGACATGCAAGGTTGGGAGTTAGGTTGGTCAACTCAACTGATAGCGGTGTTGTTATGCAGAATGGGTCAGAATCATCCTTAGCGACGGATGTGAAAGCTAGACAAGATGAGGATCCGATTTTGGTAAAGCTGAAAGAAGTTGTTCAAAGTCAGAAGGTGGAGGTCTTCTCCCAAGGGGGAGATGGTGTGCTTCAGTACCAAGGTCGCCTATGTGTTCCCGATGTTGATGATTTGAGGAGCCGGATATTGCGTGAGGCCAATAGATTCAGGTATTCTATCCATCCAGGTGCCACCCAGATGTATAGTGATTTACGAGAAATCTATTAGAGATATGGCATGAAGAAGAATATTGTAGAATTCGTGGCCAAGTACCTGAACTGTCAGCAAGTAAAGGTTGAGCATCAAAGGTCGGGAGGCGTACTTCAGGATATTAGCAAGAGATTAATATGAATTTCATTACAAGCCTACCTCGTACTCGTCGACACTATGACTCTATTTGGGTGGTGGTAGACAAGTTGACCAAGGCTGCACATTTCCTACCGGTGAAAACATATATTCGGCGGATGATTATGCCAAGCTATATATTCGGGAGTTGGTTCGGTTGCATGGAGTGCCCTTGTCTATTATTTCAGACCGAGGTACTCAATTTACCTATCAGTTTTGGCGGTCTTTCCAGAAAGGGCTTGGGACTCAGGTTAAGCTCAACACAGTATTTCATCCGCAAATCGATGGTCAAGCGGAATGGACAATCCAAACCCTCAAGGACATGTTGAGAGCATGTGTTATGGATTTCAAAGGTAGTTGGGATGATCACTTTCCACTGATAGAGTTTTCTTATAATAACAGCTATCACTCCATCATTCAAGTGGCACCATTCGAGCTCTCTATGGGAGGAGATGTAGATCGCCCATCGGATGGTTTGAGCTTGGTGAGGAAGCTATGATAGGGACAAATTCGGTTCATGAGGCTATGGTGGAGGTTTAGTTGATAAGGGACAAGTTGAAAACCGCTTAGAGTCATCAAAAGTCATACACTGATGTGAGGAGGAGAGAGTTGGAGTTCGAGGTGGACGTTTCTGAAGGTATCTCTCATTAAGGGAGTCATGCAGTTTGGGAAGAAAGGAAAACTCAGTCCCCGTAATGTTGGTCCCTACAGGATTATGAGAAGAGTGGGTAAGGTAGCATATGAGTTAGACTTTCCCTCAGAGTTATCTTCCGTGCATCTTGTGTTTCATGTATCGCTTTTGAATAAATGTTTGGGAGATCTAGCTCTAGTAGTCCTGGTGGACAGCGTTGGTGTAAAGGATAGCCTTAGCTATGAGGAAGTTCAGGTGGAAACATTGGATCGTCAGGTACGGAGGCTAAGGAACAAGGAAGTAGCTTCAGTTAATGTATTATGGAGTAATCAACATGTTGAAGGAGCTATGTAGGAAGTCGAAGCGGATATGATTGCTAAATACCCTCACCTTTTACCTACCAACTTAGTTTCAGTTTGAGGTATCAGTGTTTCCCTAATACTCTTTTTGGTTTCATGTTCAGTTCATGGGCTCAAGTTTGTTTTATGTTATGGTGAATGTATGTGATGCCTGAATTTAGTTTAGTTGTGTATTTTGAATCGGAGGTAGTCATTCCATCAGTTTTCGGTTTAAATGATTGGTATTTGATTATGAAATTACATATATGTTCTTTTTTGTGTGTTTTCCCACATTCGAGGATGAATGTTCCCAAGGGGGAGTTATTGTTATACCCCAAAAGCCCAGAGATTAGACCTTGGAGTTGAAACGGGGAAAAAGTGGAAATTTTATTGTAGCCTCAGGACGAGTCATCTCACGACTCGTGAGGACAGCCCACAAGTCATTAGGTGACTCGTGTGGAATGAAACATAGTTGGGAAAAGGAAAGCTGGGCAGTGTAACTAATGGGAGTCCCCACGAATCGTCGTTAGCCTGAACGATTCGTGTGGTGGGTCGTTGGCAGGCTTGGAGTCCAAAGTTCGGACATGAGACAATGTACTTAAAGAGTGGTGACCACGAGTTGTGGTCACCCATAACGAGCCGTGAAGTGACCCATTACGAACCCAGGAGAACAAATAAGGCAGTGCACTTGACAATCGACATAATGAGTTGTGCCCTCTAGCAACGAGTCGTCAGGTCGTCCATTAAGACCACCTGGTAGTTATTTTCTACGAAATTAGTACAGGTCTTTTCATAATTCCTAAGTTCCTCAAGCTTAAACTATGTCATTTTAGCCTATGAAAGGTGGGTTTTAGAGGGGGAAACTATCCTAAGTCTTCATTCATGAATTTAAGAGAATAGAAGAATGATGGAGAGGTGTTCAAAGGGTGATTCAAGTTTTCTTCTTCAATTTCTTTTTGGGCATTCAAGGGAGAGTAGGATTCATCCTCCATCAGGTATGTAGGGTTACAAATGGGTGTTTCCGTTCATATCCATGCCCATCCTCTATTGACTTATGAAAATCTATTTAAAAACCACATGGGGTTTTAATTCAGTTTTTGTGAAATTCGAATGATTTGCTAAAAGACATTATGATTTATGATATACATCATATTTTATGGGTTTGGATAATATTTTACATCTAATTTTACTTATAAAACTATTGACTTCAATTTCTACAAAAATAAGCCTATTTAAGCATGATCTATGATGAATCGGTTTTGATCTTCGCTTTAATTGCTAATACTTACAAGCCCAGCATGATTTCTCATTTGAAATAGGAATTTCTTCAATTACCCACCATTTTTTTGATGATTTACAAGTTATATGTACGATCTACAAGTATGCATGAAACCTATGATTCATGAATTATATTTTGGCCGACTCACGGGCCTTATGTCATGGCTAGTTCATGTATGTACAAGAATGTTTATGACTATCATGAATTAACTAGTCCATTAATCCAAGCATGTTATACTATGAGCACTATATATGTTTTGGGAGTAGTATTGAACACCGAGTAGGTTCGAGGCCTAGGTTCTCCCCCGGATCTTATAAACTACGAGCCACCGTAGGTATGTTGGGACCTCCTTGTGACTGTCCCTGGCCCAAATGGCCCTTTTCATGGTGATATCACACTTTCATGGTCCTACCCTTGGCAAGGTACGGACACCCTCCCGACTAGGTTTACAAGTCGGGCTTCATGTGTGCTCATATGGGGTATGTCAGTTAAGAGAATCTCCCACTATTCCTCATGATTTATCATGTCTATGAATACGTATATTGGCTCAAGTCATGTTCAACAATGATTCTCTTATGATGATGATTACGATTGCATTACGAACGTTTTGAAAACTTTGAGCCTTATGTTTTGTTGCGATATGTATGACATGAGCATGATGTCCTACTCTTACGATGTTTTATGAGCTTTTACATATTTAAAGGTCCATTTTACTTACCTTGCATACTCGATACATTCCACGTACTGACTGCATACTTTCTATGCTGTATCGTCTTATGATACAGGTTTCACCTCTCAGGCTCATCCTCATAGCTAGATCATCTCAGAGTGTACTTTCAGTTTATTGGTGAGTCCTCATGTTCCGAGGGCCATTTGACGGACATTCATGCTATTTTATGTTTCAGTATTTGTCGGGGTTAGTTGGGGGTGTTGTCCCATCAACCTATCGTACGTAGTAGAGGATTTCAAACAATATGTAGTACTCAGCTTGCGTGTATGACCAGAGATTTCCTTACGTTATGATATGTTATGATTATTTTTATGTTTCCTCTATGCCTTGTAATTAGTCTTCCGCTTATAATGAATGAAGTTAGATGTATGCTTATGCCATGGGTCGACTCGGGGCCTCTCGGGGTTCCTTGTACCGAGTTACGATTTGGGTTTACGTTGGGGTAGTGACACGTTGTGTCCCAAAAGAGTCGTGGTAAGGACTCGTTAAGCGCACTGCCCAAATTTTTCAACATTCAGTCAACCCTTGACCACGACTCACATAACGACTCATGGTCATACTCGGGATCACTCAATTTCCCAATTTTTCAACAAAGTCCGGACCCTTCCCCACGAGTCACTCCATGAATCGTGGCCTACCCCACGGGTCACAGGACGACTCGTTCTATGACCTGGTGCAGAAAATCATGTTTTCTCTATTTCAACTCCCGGGTCCGGTCTTAGGGTTTCCGTGGCATTATAATATCTCTCCCTTGGGAATATTCATCCATTAATGTTTAAAACACACAGAATAATAGAGATTTACAGTCATTATACTCAAACATTGATCATGAAAGATGGAAACTAATTGAATGACTACCTCTGAACTGAACTACAAGACTAAACTGAATTCACGAATCATCTACACATTCATTAACATAAAAGAACCTGGGACACATGGATTGAACATGTAACTGAATAGATTTCTTAGGGAGAAAATTGATACCTTAAACTGAAATTGAGCTGGAAGGGAATAAATGTTGGTATCTAGCCATCATATCTGCTTCGGCTTCCCACGTAGCTCCTTCAACATGTTGATTTCTCCACAAGACTTTGATTAAAGTTACTTCTTTGTTCCTCAACTTACGAACTTGACAGTCAAGGATCTGCACTGGGACCTCTTCATAAGAGACACTATCTTTCACTCCCACTCTATCTAGTGGCACCATTGAAGTTGGATCACCGATGCACTTCTTCAATAGTGATACATGGAACACTAGGTGCACAGATGATAACTCTGAAGGTAATTCTAGCTCATAGGCTACCTTGCCAATCCGTTTCAAGATTCTATAGGGTCCCACATATCTCAAACTGAGCTTTCCTTTCTTCCCAAATCTCATCCTTTCATGGGTGAAATTTTATATAAACCCAGTTATCCACTACAAACTCTAATTCTCTTCTCCTCACATCAGCATGATATTTTTGATGACTCTGAGCTGTTTTCAACCTTTCTCGAATGAGCTGTACTTTCTGCATAGCTTCATGGACTGAGTCTGGCCCAATTAAAGTAGCTTCACCAACCTCAAACCACCTTATATGAGATCTACACCTCCTACCATATAATGCCTCGAATTGGGCCATCTGAATATTGGAGAGGTAGTTATTATTGTACTCAAACTCGATGAGAGGCAAGTGGTCAGCCCAACTGCCCTTGAAATCGATCACGCATGCTCTCAGCATATCTTCCATGGTTTGGATAGTTCACTCAGTGTCAATCTGTCTGCGCGTGAAAAGCTATGCTGAACTTGACTTGGGTACCAAGTCCTTCTAAAAAGACTTCCAGAAGTGAGAGGTTATCTGGGTGCCTCTGCCTGAGATAATGGACAAGGGCACCGCATGAAGTCTGACTAACTCCCGGATATAAAGCCTAGCATAGTCCTCAACTGAGTCTGCATTTTAACTGGGAGGATATGTGCTGACTTAGTCATCTGGTCTATTATCACCCAGATTGAGTCATGCATCCGACGAGTCCAAGGTAGACCTATAATGAAATCCATATTTACTTCTTCCCACTTCCATGTGGGCATGCTGATATCCTGAGTCATACCTCCTGGTCTCTGGTGTTCTACTTTGACCTACTGGCAGTTTGGGCACTTAGCTACAAATTCTACGATGTCTCTCTTCATGCCATTCCACCAGTAAATACCCCATAAATTACGATACATCTTAGTAGCACCTAGGTGTATGGAATATCTCGAACTGTGTGCTTCAACTAGTATCTGCTATCTGAACTCACCCACATCCGTGAAGCATAATCTACCCTAGTAAAGGAGTACACCATCTCCCTCTTGGGAGAAAGTCTCCATTTCTTTTCTAAGAACTGCCTCCTTTAGTTTAAGCAGTATGGGATTTTCATCCTGCCTTGACTTAACTTCAATTACCAATGAGGAATCTGATCCACTCTACACCACTACTCCGCCCTCAACTGTATCAACCAACTGTACTCCCAGCCGAGCTCCACATAGGCACTCTGCTTAGGGCACCAACCACCACATTGGCTTTTCCTGGGTGATACAACATGCTCATGTCATAGTCTTTCAACAGCTCCAACCAACTTCTCTAATGAAAATTAAGATCTTTCTAATTGAACACATACTAAAGGCTCTTGTGATCGGTGAAAACATCCACGTGAGCCTCGTAGAGGTAGTGCCTGCATATTTTTAATGCAAACACCACCGTTGCCAGATATAGGTCATGAGTCAGATAGTTCTTTTCATGAACCTTAAGCTGTCTAGAGGCGTAGCCTATCACCTTACCCCACTGCATCAGAATGCAATCAAGTCCAACTCTGGAAGCGTCACAATATACTATGATCCCATCTGTTCCTTCCGACATGGTCAACACTGGAGCGATAGTGAGTCAAGTTTTTAACTCCTGGAAACTCTTCTAACATGCATCTGTTCATTGAAATTTCACCTTCTTCTAAATTAACTTAGTCAGAGGAGATGCAATAGAGGAACTCACAAAACATCGATAATAATCGGCTAGATGCAAGAAACTTCTAATTTTGGTTGGGGAGGTAGGTTTGGGGTAGTCTTTCACCACTGCTATCTTTTGAGGATGTACCTGAATAACCCCACCTGAGACCACGTGACTGAGGAAAGTCACGGACTTCTACCAGAATACGCATTTGCTGAACTTGGCGAACAACTGGCAATCTATGAGTGTCTGAAGCACTAGCCTCAGGTGATTAGCATAATCTTCCTTATTTTTGGAGTATACCAGAATGTCGTCGATAAATACAATGACAAACATATCTAGATACTGCTTGAAGACTCTGCTCATTAGGTCCATGAAAGTTACGGGGGCATTAGTCAGTCCGAAGGACATAAGCACAAATTCGTAGTGATCATACTAAGCTCTGAAAGTTGTTTTTGGTATGTCACATTCTCTGATTCTCAGCTGATGATACCCCAGCCTGAGATCTATCTTGGAGAAACAACTTTCTCCATAAAGCTGATCGAACAAGTCATCAATCCTGGGTAGGGGATACATATTCTTGATTGTAACCTTCTTCAACTGGTGGTAATCGATGCACTTTCTGAGGATACCATTTTTATTTCACACGAATAGTACTGGCGCACCACAGGGAGAGATGTTGGGTCTAATAAAATCTTTATCAAGAAGGTCTTTTAGCTGCTCCTTCAACACCTTAAGCTCAGCTGGAGCCATTCTGTATGGAGGGATGGAGATGGGCTGAGTGTTTGGGAGAAGATCTATACTGAAGTCTATTTCCTGCTCAAGAGGAACTCCAGGAAGATCCTTGGGAAACACATCAAAGAACTTACTAACAACTAGAACTGATTGTATAATTAGGGTCTCAGAGATGGAATCCTTGACCCGAACTAGATGATAAATACATCCTTTGGAAATAAGCTTTCTGTCCTTAAGGTAGGAAATAAACTAACCTTAGGGGATGAACTACTGCCTGTCCACTCTAAAGTTGGCTCATTAGGGAACTGAAACCTGACGACCCTAGTTCTGCGATCAACTGAGGCATAATCAGAGTGTAACCAATTCATGCCAAGAATGAGGTCAAAGTCAACCATGTCTAACTCTACCAGATTAGCTGGAATGACCTAATTCAAGATTGAGACTGGGAAGATTCTATACACCCAACTAGCTCTAACTGAATCACCAACTGAGTGGAGACTGAGAATGGTTCTGAGAGGACCTCTGGACTAATATTGAACTGGACTGCTACATAGCGAGTCACGAACGAAAGGGTGCTCTTGGATCTTATAGGGCATACACGTCTAGATGAAAAAGGCATAACATACCCATGACCATATCAGGTGAGCTCTCTTGATCCTAACAAGAGGACAAAGAATAAAAACAGTTTTGGTGCTGGCCGCCATCTGTACCTGAAGTGTTGGCCTGCTGAGCTGGTCAGCCTGCTGGAGCTGCTGAAGCCGTGGATTATGATCTTCCCCGTCCTACTGACGGGCATTCTTTAAGTTGATGACCAAGCTGTCCACAACCAAAACAACCCTCTCAACCCTACGAGCATTCTCCTAGATGGTTCTTACCACACTTAGGGCACGCTGGGTAGCTGTAGCGATTGCAGGCGCTATGACTCTGGGATTGTGAGCCAGATGCTCCATCCTTCCGATCCTTGCAGGACCGCAAAATAGGGGCACTGGCTGAAGTGGGCGCCGAAGCCCTCTACTACTGCTACTATGGGCGACTACTATCGCCAGATCTCTGATGGCCATAATCTGACTGGCTGGTTCTTCCCCATTTGTTCTTTCGCTCCAAATCTTTTAATTTTTCTGCCTCAATTTGCTGAGCATGGACTATGAGGCTGGAGAGGTCGATGTCCTTAATAAGCACTGTAGTCCCGCACTCCTTGAGGACCAAGTTCGACACTCCATTAATAAATTTCAGCATATGAGCCCCTGGCTCGGCTACCATATCTGGAGCATATTTAGACAACCTGGTGAACTCCAGTGCATACTCTTCCACTGTCCGATTTCCCTATACTACTAGCTATAATCTTTCACAATTTTTAGAAATAGGGAATAAATACAAAATCTAAAATTATGAGAAATATTCCCTTTGAATCCACAAAGAAAATTGCCTAAAAACTTTTCACATTTTAAAACTACAGGGCTATAACTGATAGAGAAGAAATTAGACAAGGGTTTTACAGACACAAGGGAAGAACTATTCCCTTGTTGAATTCCCACATGCCTGATAAAGAAATCCGAGGAAATCCCTTGAGAATCTGAGGAGAAGTGGACTATCCAAGTTCTTTCTTTGAGAGCTCCTGAGAGAAATTTTACGTTCAACTTTTGAATGAAAGTGTGAAATTAAATAAACTGTCGGTTACCCCCTCTAAAAGCTCTAATTAACTCTCAAAACGACGTATTTTTGAGTCTAGGAGGTTAGAAAATTATGTAAAACTCCCTAAGAAATTCGCATTAAAAAGGACCCTGCCAGTCCCAATGAGGCACTCCACTAATTGTGAGGTCAGGGATGACTCTTGGTATCCAGTCGTGATGTACACTGGAAAGTTTCTACGGATTCCCCAACCTGCCAACGACTGGCTTCACGAGTCGTTAGGAGACCTAACGACTCGTGACGTCTCCCGTTGCCACTGAAACAATATTTATCTTTAGGAGGTCACCACAGGCTACTTAACGACATGTTACCGGTGACCACAACTCGTGGTCACCTCTCGTAGTCTTCACTACCGAAAACCACCTGGGCTTCACCATCGACGACACCACAACTCGTGGTGTCCCAAAAGAGTCGTGGTGAGGACCAATTAAGTACACTGCCCAAATTTTTACAACCTTCAGTCAACCCTTGACCACGACTCACATAACAACTCATGGTGTTGACCACGACTCGTGGTCACACCCGTGGTCACTCAATTTCCCAATTTTTCAACCAAGTTCGGACCCTTCCCCATGAATCACTCCATGACTCGTGGCCTACCCCATGGGTCACAGGATGACTCATTTTGTGACCTGGTGCAAAAAATCCTATTTTATTCGTTTCAACTCTCAGGTCTGATGATCTTGGGCAAATTTATATGCCCAAGTGATACTCAAAAGTGTCATTTTAGCCTTGTTTATCTATCGATGTGTATACATTCTTGTGTAATTGGTAATAAAATGTGAATTTATACTAATTAACATGATTAGCATTATTTTGCAGGTAAAATGTAATTTTGGGAAGCTTAAATGCATGTTGGAAGATATCGGGGTTGAACTCGGATGTGAGCACGGGACAAGGCATTGGACAGCATAAAATAAAGGGGCTCCACGATGGAGCCGTGTCACGTTGCCATCGCGGAGGCCTTCTGCCTGGATAGGGAATTTTCGCCCAAATTCCAGAGAGGGTACTCGATGGGTCCGTGGCACGGTGGCTTGGCTCCGCGTTGCACGCCGTGCCACGTTGGGCTTTATTTCCTGGACCCCCAGTTCCAGTGAAGGTCTGTGTCCGTAGCGTGTCACGGAGGCAGTGCTCCGCAATGCACTCCGTGACACGTTGCTTGTTATTCCGAGAAAAATTCCCACCAGTATAAATAGAACACTTAGGTTTATTTTTCAATATTCTGACTGGGTGGAGCAAGAACGTGGGTTACAGGCAGTTGAGGGGACAAAATTATCAGGGTTTTTCTCTCTTTCCTTCTTCTTGTATTCAATTGCTTGTATGTTTAACACTCATTTAACGATGTTTAATCCACAAATGAGTGGCTAATTCCTCTTCTTGCTGAGGTTATGAACAATTGTGATGAAATGTGCTCATTGATTCTTTGGTTTTTCATCTTTTCTTCCATGGTTGTTCTATTAATTCTTGTTCTTACTGCATTAATGTGTGGCCTATGTTAATGTATATCTAAAAAGTCCGATTTCACTCGAGAGAGCAAGAAATTGGAAAGTTGTGAATTAATAGGATATGATCTTTACTTGATTTGGGAAAATTGGGAAGTGATTTACTTTCAGGATAGAAATATACCTTAAAGTCGTATTAGTCAATTTAGGAACCGGGTTTGTATGGCTAGAACATGAATTGCATTTAATCAGAGAAATGTAGGTGGATGGTTCATGATTCTTAAGTGAGGTTAAATACGAGAGTTTTAATCTCTTGGCAAATGTTCTTGGCTAGCAACCGGAGGAAAAGACTAACCAAATTACATTGATAATTAATTTCATTACATGTTCGTTTAACCTCAGCATGCTCTTATTCATAGTTCAGACTCACATTAGATAGTTGTTTTAGCTTTAGCATAAAAATTATAAAACAAAATATCAAACTCTTGGTTACACTGTTGTCTGCATTTTTAGAATCAAAATATAGTACACTTGAGCAGATTACACTTCATCCCAGTCCCTGTGGGATCGATACTTGGCTTACTTAAGCCACTTTACTACTTGTTCGACCACGTGCACTTGCGTGTGAGTTTTATACCCATATAACACCCCGAACATCTAGTCTTAGGATTTCCAATGAATTAAAGAAATGCAAGTGCGGCGCAAGTAAACCCGATGCTGATAAGGGAAAGTCAACCAGTTTTGGCACAAATGTATCTGAGAAACTTCCAAGGGCAATTTTAACAAGTTGTGCACTTGTAATTTGTAGATTTTTACACCATTTGTACATTTACACATTATGTCATATTGAATATTATAAATCGAAGTTTCATAGACATAGAAAGTAGAGTGCAATTATTCATCTTCTTCAAACTCCATTGGTCAAGAACTCCATTGTAGCAGAACTTAAAGCATAATTTGGATTATTTAATATGATCATTTTAGAGGAACTTTCCATGGGTATATTTTCTTTCTCTTCAGTTATGCGTAGCTAAATCTCTTACTAGGGATGTGTGCATGATGGATGTATAGACTAGATGGGTGTTGATGATTTATTCTTAAATTCGATTAATATGCATGGATCTATTGTTTCCTCTAAGTTTTAATTGAAAAATTAATGGTTGCAAACATTGGTTTAGCTTGCTTATCTTGCTTTTGCTTGAGAAAGAGATATGAGTTTGGGTGAGGATTTGATAGTTTGCAATTTGGGTGTGTGATACTTGGGCTTGAGCTAGAGATAGTCAACACCCATGTTCATATTCCATTAAAAAATTAAGCCTAGAGATAGCTTAACCCTTCCTCAAGCTTTGTGGTTGATTTGTGATTATGGCTTTGGGGTTTGAGAAAACCCAAACCAAGTACATCCTTGTGGTGGAAAAATAAGAGGGTGTAGCTTTATCCTGTGTTGTCCATGCAATAATTGAGTTTAGGGATTCTTAATCAACTCTGATAACACTCAAACTCACACTTCTTAAAAAAGTAAGAAGCAGATGTAATCAATAAAGAACCCAACAAAGGTTGGGGTCAATCCCATAGAGAATACGAAAGAATTTAGAAGAACGCTAGTGCTTACGCTTTTTAGTTAATTATTTCCTAAGAGGGTGGATGTGTAAAATTAATAAGTAATTGTGTCGAGAAATTTATTGTTGTTTCGAAATAATTGCAATTAACTAGGGTAAGTGTTCCCCATGACTTCTTAACCACAAGACATTTTATACTAGTGATCTATTCCGGTGCTTAGCATGCAATATCGGTAAGTTAATTTCACCTAAATGGTTGGTCCCCTATTTAGATGATTATCATCACGCAACTACAGGTGTATGCTTTACTAACCCTTACCCGTGATATCAGATTAGCTATTCCTGAAAAAGGTAAAGCTATTAATACTTACAACGATGATAGGAAGAAACTCACTTGATTTTTGCAACAATAAAAAAGAATAATTCAACAATCGTCTCGAAGTTCCAAACGTAAGACACCAAACTTGTATCTAAAAACTTGAGACTTAATACTCTAATCCAACTTGAAGACTTTTGAACTTGAATTGATCTAAAGCTTGACTATTACATCAATATAAAGGGGTATTTATAGTAGTTGATTTATGTTTTCCTTGTTCCTTGATGAATTTGACTAGGGATTTAATTTTCCATTTTCTAGTTGAAGTAGGATTTCGATTATGGCCATTGGAAACCCCTTGGGGTGTCGCCTGTGTCAATGTCATGTCCTTCATGCCGCGTCGCCCCTGCCGCCGCGCAGGGAGAGGACTCCTTTGCTTGTCATAGCGCTGGGAGGCCGGCGCCTCACGCCAGGAAGTGAGCCTGCCTTGCTGCCGCACCGCACATCCTGTAGCACCAACGGCCTGGCACCTCGCGCGACTATGTGCCATCCTCGTGCGGTTGGTCGCTTCAAGCTTTGATCTTTGCATCGTTCATTCCAACTTCTTTACATGAATTCCAAAGGCCTCAAATACATTCGAATCCATCTGTTTTACCCCTGAAATATCTAATCACATGTGTTAACTAATTTCACAAATATATAAGATAAACACATGCAAACACATATAAATTTATTCCCAAAACATAGTAAAGTACGGGCAAAATATGTTTGTGAAGTGCGTGAATGCGCCCTTCATCAACACCCCACACTTAAGCTGTTGTTCATCCTCAGATAATCTACTAATTTCCTTCTAACAATTAAGCACAAAATTCATCATACGAATAGGTCTACTTACACTTAGGATCATGAGACAAATCATTGAAGCTCAAACAATTCACTCGCATGCATATAGGATCAACATTAAAATGTCAAAGTTCGAAATCACTTAGCTTTTGAAAACTAACTCATCAAGTCATAGTTTGGGCCAACAAGAATCACATATAATTTATCAATCAAGATTAAACCAAAGTCTTACCATTGTGCCCCTCAGAATTTGGAGAGATGCCCATTTTCATATAAGATATAGAAAAAGATTAACTTGGGCATAAATAAAACAATTTATGCTCACTCTCACAAAGAACTTAACATACATGCAAATGACGACCCGTAGGCTTGCCCTTATTGTAATACTCTGCTAATATAAAATTATGAGTGAAGGATCAATTAAGACTTTAATTTTGTTGTAATGTAGGCTAAGTTATTTGGCCAAGATAGTGACTAAGCTCCCTAAGAACTTTAATACTTCACAACACTTTGAATTTTTAGCACTTTCATCATCCAAGTTCTCTCTTTATACCTCCTTTTATTTCTCAATTTTTCATCTTAGGTGACTTGTGGGGATTTTTCTTTCAACAATGAGATTATTCACAAATTTTTTTTCTCTTTTCTTTTCCTTTCTTCAGTTCCCACCCTTTACGCACCCCTACTCTAGCCACCCTCAACTTAAGCATTTTTTCTTATGTTGAGTTTCACAATATCCAAGGAAGGACCAAGGTCAAAATAGGTTCATTGTAAATAAATGGGTACGATTAATCAGTAAATCATGTTTTTTTTTCATCTTCAATTTTTCAAAGCTCTTTCTTCTTTTTGTTTTCCCACTAAAACTCACCCTCCTTGTTTAGCAAGATTTCACCTTTTTCTTTTCTTCCAATTCACCACACTTTTTATATTTTCCCTTCACATCCCCAATTATGCTCCTTTCCTACAAAAAATTTTCATTAAAGTACTCTAGGAGTCATTTGGATCAAATATAAGTCAATAGAACAAAAAGAGATTCAAGCTTATAATATGACTATCAAAAACAATAGGCTAAGGCTCAACATGGCTAACTAAGATAATTACAATCAAGGTAGGTAAAATAGGATAAAAATAAGGCTACCAAAGAAATGCCTATACCACTTCCTAAATCCATCTTTCTTATTTCTCTTTGCACACATACCGAGCAAGTTCTAGACATCAATTTACAAGCATGGAGTATATCAAAACTTCCTCACACATTGGCGCAAATGGTTTAACAATAGAAATCAAGATCACATAAACTCATATATTCATCTTGCATGCATAACATAATTAAGCCCATTTTTTCAAGTACAAGAGTCAATTTCCAAAAGACTAAGTGTTTCTACCTTTTTCATGCATTTTTGAGTGAATTTTAATAAATTCTCAATGATACCTAAAGTGAAGCACCTAGCATTCATAAGATCCAAGTTATTGTTCTTCTTAATGACTAATTAACCTTAAGACGGTTGTCATCCATCCATCATCGGGCAACGTCATGACTCAATGAAAAAAAGAATAAATAAAAAATCTAGACTCTCTAGTTGGTTCTAAGGGACTATCCACCGAAAAAGTACCAAAAAAAATGGGAGGAATCCAATATAAAATAAAACTAAAAAAAATACTACAAACCAACAAGCATGAATGACAAATCATAAATCCCAAAAAAAACTAGGGCTACCATGTGCAAATTTAGCAATTAAGGTATGCATGGTAATATGAAGTTTACTTCCCAAACCCCACACTTAATTAGTTACATTTTCTCCAGTGCTAAAACAAATAAGTATAAAGTAATAGAATGCAAGAAAAACACCCTGAGCCTCCACTCCTCATCGTCTGTGGGGGTAAGAACCCCATCTATGTATTTCATGCTCAAATTGTTTTGTTGAAAATTCGGAGCTATCACCTACACACTTGAACAAACACATAAAAGTGAAAAATTTATCTTGGGTCGCCTCCCAAGTAGCGCCTGATTTAACGTCGCAGCACGACACATGTATCTTGATTACTTAGACTTCCTCAAGATACCTGTTGAGACCATGGTCACATCATGGCCACTTATTTCACCACGCTGCCCTGTGACACATCAGAAAATTAAAAAAAATAGGAAATAAAGACTAAAAGTTAAACACAAGCAATTAATCCAATCCTAAACCTTATTCCCTGGCAACGACGCCACTTTTTGATAACACTCAAACTCATACTTCTTAACAAAGTATGAAGCGGACGTTGTCAATAAGGAACCCAACAAAGGATGGGGTCAATCCCACAGAGAATATGGAAGGATGTAGAAGAACGCTAGTGCTTACGCTTTTTAGTTAATTATTTCCTAGGAGGGGTGATTTGTAAAATTAATAAGTAACTGTGTTGAAAAATTGATTGTTATTTCCAAATTAATGTAATTAACTAGGGTAAGTGTTCCCCATGATTTCTTAACCACAAGGCATTTTAAACTAGTGATCTATTCCGGTTCTTAGCATGCAATATCGGTAAGTTAATTTCTCCTAAATGGTTAGTCCCCTATTTAGATTATTATCACCACGCAACTTGGTCCGTCTACGGGTGTATGCTTTACTAACCCTTACCCTTGATATCAGATGAGCTATTCCCGAACAAAGTCAAGCTATTAGATGAGGGTTGATAGACTCAAAACGCCGTTGTTAATCCCTCTACCCATTCACTACCTCCTTGGTCTGTTAAGTAAGAATAAGGCAAGTTCTAATGTTTGCAACAGTTAAAAATCAATTTAAACGAAGGAATAAACAATACATGCATAAACTTTGTTCAAGAATCACTAACTATTTTACCTATGTGTGTTAATTTGTCATGGTTCCCATAACCCTAGTTGTGGTGGTTTTAGCCTATCATGTTTATAAGTAAATTAATAGATTTCATAAACAAAAGAAAAAATTAATACTTTCAATGATGATAGAAAGAAACTCACTTGATTATTGCAAAAATAAAGAAGAATAATTCAACAATCGTCTCGAAGTTCCAAACATAAGACACCAAACTTGTATCTAAAAACCTTAGACTTTAAACTCTAATCCTACTTTAAGACTTTTGAACTTGAAACTTGACCTAATGCTTGACTATTACATGAATATAAAGGGGTATTTATAGTAGTCGATTTATGTTTTTCTTATTCCTTGATGAATTTGACTTGGGATTTAATTTTCCTTTTCCTAGTTGAAGTAGGAATTTGATTGTGGCCGTTGGAAACCCCTTGGCGCATCGCCCTTTTTAATGTCGTGTCCTCCATGCCGCGTCGCCCCTGCCATCGCCCAAGCAGAGGGCTACTACGCTCGTGTCATAGCGCTGGGAAACCGGCGACTCGCGCCAGGCAGTGAGCCTGCCTTGCTGCCGCGCCGCACAGCCTGTAGCACCAACAGCCTGGCGCCTCGTGCGACTATGTGCCATCATTGTGTGGTTGGTCACTTTAAGCTTTGATCTTTGCATCGTTCATTCCAACTTCTTTACATGTATTCTAAAGGCCTCAAATACATTCAAATCCATCCATTTTACTCCTGAAACATCTACACCACATGTATTAGCTAATTTCACAAATATATAATATAAATACATGCAAACACACATAAATTTGTTCTCAAAACATAGTAAAGTACGGGCAAAATATGTCTATGAAGTGCGTGAATACGCCCTTCATCAACACCCCACACTGAAGCTGTTTTTTATCCTCGGATAATCTACTAATTCCCTTTTAACAATTAAGCACAAAATTCATCATACGAATAGGTCTACTTACACTTAGGATCATGAGACAAATCAATGAAGTTCAAACAATTCACTCGCATGCATAGAGGATCAACATTAAAATGTCAAAGTTCAAACTCACTTAGATTTTGAAAACTAAACTCATCAAGTCATATTTTGGGCCAACATGAATCACATGTAATTTAGCAATCAAGATTAAACCAAAGTCTTACCATTGTGCCCCTCACAATTTGGAGAGATGCCCGTTTTCACACAGGATATAGAATAAGATTAACTAGGGCATAAATAAAACAATTTCCGCTCACTCTCACAAAGAACTCAACATACATGCAAACAACGACCCATAGTCTTGCCCTTAGTGTAATACTCCGCTAAAATAAAATTATGAGTGAAGGATCAATTAGGACTTTAATTTTGTTGTAATGTAGGCTAAGTTATTTGGCTAAGATAGTGACTAAGCTCCCTAAGAACTTTAATACTTCACAACACTTTGAATTTTTAGCCCTTTCATCAATTTCCAAATTCTCTCTTTATACCTCCTTTTATTTCTCAATTTTTCATCTTAGGTGACTAGTGGCGATTTTTCTTTCAACAATGAGCTTATTCACACATTTTTTTTCTCTTTTCTTTTCCTTTCTTCCGTTCCCACCCTTTACACACCCCTACTCTAGCCACCCTCAACTTAAGCATTTTTTCTTATGTTAAGGTTCACAATATCCAAGGAAGGACCAGGGCAAAAATAGGTTCATTGTAAACAAATGGGTACGATTAATCAGTAAATCATGATTTTTTTTTCATCTTCAATTTTTCAAAGCTCTTTCTTCTTTTTGTTTTCCCACTAAAACTCACCCTCCTTGTTTAGCAAGATTTCACCTTTTTCTTTTCTTCCAATTCACCACACTTCTTAGCTTTTCCCTTCAAATCCCCAATTATGCTCCGTTCCTACCAACGTTTTTCATTAAAGTACTCTAGGAGTCATTTGGATCAAATATAAGTCAATAGAAAAAAAAGGGATTCAAGCTTATAATATAGCTATCAAAAATAATAGGCTAAGGCTCAACATGGCTAACTAGGATAATTACAATCAAGGTAGGTAAAATAGGATAAAAATAAGGCTACCAAAAAAATACCTATACCACTTTATAAATCTATCATTGTTATTTCGCTTTGCATACACACCGGGCAAGTTCTAGACATCAATTTACAAGCATAGAGTATATCAAAACTTCCTCACACATTGGCGCAAATGGTTTAACAATGGAAATCAAGATCACATAAACTCATATATTCATCTTTCATGCATAACATAATTAAGACCATTTTTTCAAGTACGAGAGTCAATTTCCAACAGACTAAGTGTTCCTGCCTTTTTCATGCATTTTTGAGTGAATTTTAATAAAGTCTCAATGATACCTAAAGTGATGCACCTAGCATTCATAGGATCCAAGTTATTGTTCTTCTTAATGACTAATTTACCCTTAAGACGGTCGCCATCCATCCATCATCGGGCAACGTCATGACTCAATGACAAAAAAAATAAATAAATAATCAAGACTCTCTAGTTGGTTCTAAGAGACTATCCACTGGAAAAGTACCAAAAAAATTGGAGGAACCCAATATAAAATAAAACTAAAAAAAATACTACAAACCAACAAGCATGCATGACAAATCATAAATCCCAAAAAAAAACTAGGCCTATCATGTGCAAATTTAGCAATTAAAGTATGCATGGTAATATGAATTTCACCTCTCCAACCCCACACTTAATTAGTTACATTTTCTCCAATGCTAAAAGAAATAAGCATAAAGTAATAGAATGCAAGAAAAACTCCCTGGGTTTCCACTCCTCATCGTCTGTGGGGCTAAGAACATCTTTCCCCATCTATGTATTTCATGCTCAAATTGTTTTGTTGAAAATTATGAGCTATCACCTGCACACTTGAACAAACGCATAAAAGTGAAAAATTTATCTTGGGTTGCCTCCCAAGTAGCGCCTGATTTAACGTAGCGGCACGACACAGGTATCTTGATTACTTAGACTTCATCAAGATACCTATTGAGACCATGGTCACATCTTGTCCACTTGTTTCACCATGCTGCCTTATGACACATCAATGAATAAAAAAATAGGAGATAAAGACTAAAAGTTAAACACAAGCAACTAATCCAATCCTAAACCGTATTCCCTGGCAACGGCGCCACTTTTTGATAATGCTCAAACTCATACTTCTTAACAAAGTATGAAGCGGACATTGTCAATAAGGAACCCAACAAAGGATGGGGTCAATCCCACAGAGAATATGGAAGGATGTAGAAGAACGCTAGTGCTTACGCTTTTTAGTTAATTATTTCCTAAGAGGGGTGATTTGTAAAATTAATAAGTAACTGTGTCGAGAAATTGATTCTTATATTCAAATTAATGCAATTAACTAGGTAAGTGTTCCCATTACTTCTTAACCACAAGGCGTTTTATACTAGTGATCTAATCCGGTTCTTAGCATGCAATATCGGTAAGTTAATTTCACCTAAATGGTTAATCCCCTATTCAGATGATTATCACCACGCAACTTGGTACGTCTACGGGTGTATGTTTTACTAACCCTTACCCTTGATATCAGATTAGCTATTCGCGAACAAGGTCAAGCTATTAGATGAGGGTTGATAGACTCAAATCTCCATTGTTAATCCCTTTAACCATTCACTACCTCCTTGGTCCGGTAAGTAAGAATAAGGCATGTTCTAATGTTTGCAATAGTTAAAAATCAATTAAAACGAAGGAAGAAACAATACATGCATAAACTCCGTTCAAGAATCACTAAGTATTTTACCTATGTGTGTTAATTTGTCATGGTTCCCACAACCCTAGTTGTGGTGGTTTTAGCCTATCATGTTTATAAGTTAATTAATAGATTTCACAAATAAAAGCAAAAAATAATACTTATAACGATGATAGAAAGAAACTCACTTGATTATTGCAAAAATAAAGTAGAATAATTCAACAATCGTCTCGAAGTTCCAAACGTAAGACACCAAACTTGTATGTAAAAACTTGAGACTTAAAACTCTAATCCTACTTGAAGACTTTTGAACTTGAAACTTGATCCGAAGCTTGACTATTACATGAATATAAAGGGGTATTTATAGTAGTGGATTTATGTTTTTCTTGTTCCTTGATGAATTTGACTTGGGATTTAATTTTCCTTTTCCTAATTGAAGTAGGAATTGGATTATGGCCGTTGGAAACTCCTTGGCACATCGCCCTTGTTAATGCCGTGTCCTCCATACCACGTCGCCCCAGCCATCACCCAAGCAGAGGGCTGCTACGCTCATGTAATAGCACTGGGAGGCCGGCGCCTCACGCCAGGCAGTGAGCCTGCCTTGCTGCCGTGCCGCACAACCTGTAGCACCTACGGGCTAGCGCCTCGTGCGACTATGTGCCATCATTGTGTGGTTGGTCGCTTCTAGCTTTGATCTTTGCATCGTTCATTCCAACTTCTTTACATGTATTCTAAAGGGCTCAGATACATTTAAATCCGTCCTTTTTAGTTCTGAAACATCTAATCACATGTGTTTGCTAATTTCACAAATATATAACATAAATACATGCAAACACACATAAATTTATTCTCAAAACATAGTAAAGTACGGGCAAAATATGTCATGAAGTGCGCGAGTACGCCCTTCATCAACACCCCACACTTAAACTATTGTTCGTCCTCGAATAATGTACTAGTTCCCTTCCAACAATCAAGCACATAATTCATCATACGAACAAGTCTACTTACACTTAGGATCATGAAATAAATCAATGAAGCTCAAACATTTCACTCGCATGCATATAGGATCAACATTAAAATGTCAAAGTTCAAACTCACTTAGATTTTGAAAACTAACTCATCAAGTCATATTTTGGGCCAACTGAATTACATGTAATTTAGCAACCAAGATTAAACCAAAGTCTTACCATTGTGCCCCTAACAATTTGGAGAGATGCCCGTTTTCACACAAGATACAGAATAAGATTAACTTGGGCATAAATAAAATAATTTCCGCTCACTCTTACAAAGAACTCAACATACATGCAAACACGACCCATAGGCTTTCCCTTAGTGTAATACTCCGCTAAAATAAAATTATGAATCAAGGATCATTTAGGACTTTAATTTGTTTGTAATGTAGGCTAAGGACGGGTAGAAACTATTTGGCCAAGATAGTGACTAAGCTCCCTAATCACTTTAATACTTCACAACACTCTGAATTTTTAGTACTTTCCTCAATTTCCAAATTCTCTCCTTATACCTCCTTTTATTTCTCAAATTTTCAACTTAGGTGACTAGTGGGGATTTTTCTTTCAACAATGAGCTTATTCACACATTTTTTTCTCTTTTCTTTTCCCTTCTTTCATTCCAACCCTTTTCGCACCCCTAGTCTAGCCACCCACAACTTAAGCATTTTTTCTTATGTTGAGGTTCACAATATCCATGGAAGGACCCAGGCCAAAAAAGGTTCATTGTAAACAAATGGTACGGTTAATCGGTAAATCATGATTTTTTTTTCATCTTCAATTTTTCAAAGATCTTTCTTCTTTTTGTTTTCCCGCTAAAACCAACCCTCCTTGTTCAGCAAGATTTTACCTTTTTATTTTCTTCCAATTCACCACACTTTTTAGATTTTCCCTTCACTTCTCCAATTATGCTCCGTTCCTACAATTTTTTTTAATTAAAGTGCTCTAGGAGTCATTTAGAGCAAATACGAGTCAATAGAACAAAAAAGGATTCAAGCTTATAATATGGCTATAAAAAAGAATAGGCTTAGGCTCAACATGGCTAACTAGGATAATTACAACCAAGGTAGGTAAAATAGGATAAAAATAAGGCTACCAAAGAAATGCCTATATTACATCCTAAATCCATCATTCTTATTTCGCTTTGCACACACACCGGGCAAGTTCTAGACATCAATTTACAAGCATGGAGTATATCAAAACTTCCTCACACATTGGCACAAAATGGTTTCACAATGGAAATCAAGATCACATAAGCTCATATATTCATCTTGCATGCATAACATAATTAAGACCATTTTTTCAAGTACAAGCGTCAATTTCCAAAAACTAAGTGTTTCTACCTTTTTCATGCATTTTTTAGTGAATTTTAATAAAGTCTCGATGATACCTAAAGTGAAGCACCTAGCTTTCATAGGATCCAATTTATTGTTCTTCCTAATGACTAATTTACCCTTGATACGGTCGTCATCCATCCATGATCGGGCAACGTCATGACTCAATGAAAAAAAATAAAGAAAAAATCTAGACTCTCTAGTCGGTTCTAAGTGACTATCCACCGGAAAAGTACCAAAAACAAAAATTGGAGGAACCCAATATAAAATAAAACTAAAAAAAATACTACAAACCAACAAGCATGCATGACAAATCATAAATTCCAAAAAAAACTAGGCCTACCATGTGCAAATTTAGCAATTAAGGTATGCATGGTAATATGAAGTTCACTTCTCCCACCCCACACTTAATTAGTTACACTGTCCTCAATGCTAAAACAAATAAGCATAAAGTAATAGAATATAAGAAAAACTCCCTGGGCCTCCACTCCTCGTCGTCTGTGGGGATAAGAACAGCTTCCCCCATATATGTATTTCACGCTCAAATTGTTTTGTTGAAAATTATGAGCTATCACCTGCACACTTGAACAAACACATAAAAGCGAAAAATTTATCTTGGGTTGCCTCCCAAGTAGCGCCTGATTTAACGTCGCGCAACGCACAAGTATCTTGATTACTTAGACTTCATCCAGATACCTGTTGAGACCATGGTCACATCATGGCCAGTTGTTTCACCATGCTGCCCTATGACACATCAGAAAATAAAAAAAATTAGGAAATAAAGACTAAAAGTTAAACACAAGCTATTAATCCAATCCTGAATCGTATTCTCACGCAACGATGCCACTTTTTGATAACGCTAAAACTCACACTTCTTAACAAAGTATGAAGCGGACGTTGTCAATAAAGAACCCAACACAGGTTGGGGTCAATCCCACAGAGAATACGGTAGGATGTAGAATAACGCTAGTGCTTATGCTTTATAGTTAATTATTTACTAACGTGGGGGATTTGTAAAATTAATAAGTAATTGTGTCGAGCAATTGATTGTTATTTCCAATTAGTGCAATTAACTAGGGTAAGTGTTCCCCATGACTTCATAACCACAAGGCGTTTTATACTAGTGATCTATTTCGGTACTTAGCATGCAATATCGATATGTTAATTTCACCTAAATGGTTGGTCCCCTATTTAGATGATTATCATCACGCAACTTGGTTCGTCTATGAGTGTATGCTTTACTAACCCTTACCCTTGATATCAGATTAGCTATTCGCGAACAAGGTCAAGATATTAGATGAGGGTTGATAGCCTCAAATCTCCGTTGTTAATCCCTTTAACCATTCACTACCTCCTTGGTCTGGAAAGTAAGAATAAGGCAAGTTCTAATGTTTGCAACCATTAAAAATCAATTAAAAAGTAGGAAGAAACAATACATGCATAAACTCCGTTCAAGAATCACTAAGTATTTTACCTATGTGTGCTAATTTGTCATGGTTCCCACAATCCTAGTTGTGGTGGTTTTAGCATATCATGTTTATAAGTAAATTAGTAGATTACATAAATAAAAGAAAAAATTAATACTTACAATGATGATAAGAAGAAACTCACTTGATTATTTCCACAATAAGAAGAATAATTCAACAATCGTCTCGAAGTTCCAAATGTAAGACACCAAACTACTTGAAGACTTTTGAACTTGAAACTTGATCTAAAGCTTGACTATTACATGAATATAAAGGGGTATTTATAGTAGTAGATTTATGTTTTCCTTGTTCTTTGATGAATTTTACTTGGGATTTAATTTTCCTTTTCCTAGTTGAAGTAGGAATTGGATTATGGCCGTTGGAAACCCCTTGGCACATCGCCCTTGTCAATGTCATGTCCTCCATGATGATTCGCCCCTGCCATCGCCCAGGAAGACGGTTGCTTTGCGCGTGTCATAGTGCTAGGAGACCAGCGCATCGCGCCAAGTAGTGATCCTGCCTTTCTGCTGTGCCACACAACCTGTAGCACCAACGGCCTGGTGCCTTGCGCAACTATGTGCCATCCTCGTGCGGTTGGTCGCTTCAAGCTTTGATCTTTGCATTGTTCATTCCAACTTCTTTACATGTATTCCAAATGCCTCAAATACATTCAAATCCATCCTTTTTAGACCTGAAACATCTAATCATATGTGTTGACTAATTTCACAAATATATAACATAAACACATGCAAACTCACATAAAATTGTTCTCAAAACATAGTAAAGTACGGGCAAAATATATCTATGAAGTGCATGAGTACGCCCTTCATCAAACTCCAATCTAGTTGACACCCCATCAATTGCATATCCCTGTTCCCTCTCACCAATTGCAACAAGTGATTTTCCCTTACTACATTTTATAATTTGAATCCAATATTTGTTTCCCTTTTCCCCCAATTTTTACTTTTCAATTGTGAGACAATGACGCTAGCTAGTTTACATTAGTTTATGACTCTTGGATTATCTTTATCAATTCCCTATGGGATTCTACCCTGACATCCGTTGGGAAATTAATTTTTGACAATGACCGCTGCCACCTTCTTTAAAAGGGAGAGATGTATTGAGCATTATCATCCATCAGAGATCATTAGCTCCAGCAGCTTGATCAACTAGCATCCCATTTACAAGGACCAAAGGGGATCATAGGGGTAGAGCGCTAGGCTCTAAGTCTTAGGGGAGCATGTTTGAAGTATGCGCATTCCTAGCTTGCAACAAGTGTGGAGGGAACCACCCTAGAGAGTGTTTGGTTGGCAAGGATGCTTGTTTCGCATGTGGATGACTTGAGATAGTGGATGTTGAGAGAGGCTCACAACTCTCGATATTCTATCCACTCAGGTGCCACTAGGATGTATAGTGAACTATGGGAAGTCTACTAGTGGAATGGCATGAAGAAGGATATCACAGGATTTACAGCTAAGTGTTCAAATTTCCAATAGGTTAAGATTGAGCATCAGAGATCAGGAGGTATGACTCAGGATATCAGCATTCCTACTTGGAAGTGGGAAGAGATAAACATGGACTTCATTACAGGTTTGCCTCATACACGCCGACAACATGATTCGATACAGGTGATTGTAGACCGAATAACTAAGTCAGCCTATTTCCTACCAGTTAAGACTATAGATTCAGCCAAGAATTATGCTAGGCCTTACATTGAGGAGTTAGTCGGGTTGCATGGAGTCCCTTTGTTCATTATTTATGATAGGGGTACTTAGTTCACCTTACAATATTCAGATGGCTCCATTTGAGGCGCTTTATAGGTGGAGACATAGATCACCTATTAGATGGTCTTATATAGGTGAAGCTACATTGATAGAGCCAGATTCAATTCATAAGGCTATGGAGAAACTTTTGCATATTAGAGAAAGGATGAAAACATCTCAGATTCATCAGAAATTCTATGCAGATGTAAAGAGGAGAGAGCTTGAGTTCATGATTAATGATTGGGTGTTTCTGAAGGTGTCACCCTTAAAGGGGGTAGGAAGGGGAAACTCAGTCCCCAGTATGTGGGTCCTTATAGAATTTTAAGGCACGTTGGCAATATGGCTTATGAGTTAGAGTTGTTGGCAGATTTAGCAGTAGTGTATCAAGTTTTCCATGTGTTCCTTGCTGAAAAAGTGCATTAGGGATCTGACTCTAGTTGTACCAGTAAAGAGTATTGGTTTAAAGGATAGTCTCACATATGAAGAGGTTCAGATTGAGATTCTTGATTGTTGGCTTCATAAGTTGAGGAACAAGGAAGTCACTTAAGTGGAACTCCTTTGGAAGAATCACTTGTAGAGAACGCTACTTGGAAGCTGAAGAAGACATGATGGCTAAGTACCCTCACCTTTTTCCTTCCAGCTTTGTTCCAGCATGATGTACTAGTTTCCTCATTCGTACTCTAATTAGTTTTATGTCACTCAGTTCCTTTCATGTCTTAGTATGTATGCATGTTTCATGAATTTAGTTCAACAGATGTATCTCAGTTCAGAGTCAGTCACTTCATTAGTATTTAGTTTTTAGATTTCATTCTTAGGATTGCAGCTCTTTCCCTATCTTTTAAACTTTATTAGTCTTCACTTAGGAACAAATGTTCCTAAGGGAGAGATAACGTAACATTCCAAAAGTCTCTAAGACCAAATCCTATACATGAACCAGTAAACAAGATGGAGTGGAAAAATTTTCCCAAAAAATGAGTCTTTTGACAACTCGTTATGATAGATCACGAGTCGTGGTGAGTAGTGTTGTCTTTTCCAAGTACCAGTGACCATGACTCATGTAACGAGTCATGCTATGAAGTGACGAGTCATTATCTCTCTCATGCTGAGCAAACATTCCAAGTCCAAAAACTTTCCAATTTCACCCCTGAACCCACAAGTCAGACGGTGAGTCATTGGATGAAGTAATGACTCATCCTAATGAGCTATGGAATGATTTTTTGAGTTGGTTCAAAAGTCAGTACAATGACCACAGAAGGATGTAACAACCTATGATAACGAGTAACGACCCGTACCATTCGTCCTTTGTAAGAAGATCAGAAAGTGAGAAAACTAGTTTAGTGGTAATGGATGATTACCACGAGTCATGATGAGGACCAATGACTCGTGATATGACCCATGATGTCTATTCGACAATTCTTAAGTACGAGTTTCAAGGGGTGTTTTCATAACTTTCTATGCTTTTAACTCCTAAACTAGGCATGTTGGGTTTCCTAAAAGGGGATATTAAAGGGTTTTACTTAGCCTAAAGTCTCATTCCCTTCAGCAAACACCATAGATTCAAATCAAAACATTCAAGGCTCTCAAGGAAGCTAGGGTTCATCTTCTCCTACACTTTTGGGTCTCAAGCTTAAGTCAAGAAATCATCAAACCCAGCTATGTGGGATCATCAATAAGGGATTACTTTCACCCTTATAACCAAACCCAAGCTTAAACTTGTGATTTCAATTCTTTCATGTCTCACATTTTGAGTTCCATGATTTTCTAGGGTTAGAACCCTTTATGTAAAAATACTAGATTCTTTTATGAATTGTTTCTCTCATGATTCTCTGTGTATTTTATGATTATGAGTGGGTTGAATTCGTTGAAAATCTCCTATGATTTTCTATATTCTATTTAACACATTTTACTCAATTATGTATTAATCTCGTGAATTTTAAGGTCAAGTATCATGGAAGAAAATTTAACATAGTTTTCATGGATAGTTCACGTATTTCAAGAAAATTAGAAACTTACATGATTTTAAAAAAAGTCCATATAATACCTATCATGTTTTCAAATATAAGTATGAGAACGTATGTATATTTTGGGAGTAGAATTTAACACCGAGTAGGCTAGAATTTCAGCACACCCAGATCTTAAAACTATGTGGCACTGTAGGTATGAAAGGGTCCTCGTTAGAGAGTGTCTTCCTTGCCCGAATGGGTTCATGAGTGATCACACCTTCATGGTTCTTACTCTCAGCAATGTATGAACACTCTAGGCAATGTATGAACACTATCTGGTTACAAGTTGGTCTCCATGATGCTCAATTGGAGTATGTCGGTTATGAGAATCTCCCACTCTATGTCTATGTTTTATGATGCATTTTCTTATAGTAATCTTGGCCCATTGATGATAATGCTCAAACTCATACTCCTGATAAAGTATGAAGCGGACATTGTCAATAAAGAACTCAACAAAGGTTAGGGTCGATCCCATATGGAATATGGCCAGGATATAGAATAACGCTAGTATTTAAGCTTTTAAGATGTTATTTCCAAAAGGAGGTTTTTATAAAATCAATTATGATAAAAGATTGAGAATTAACTGTTGTTTATTAAGATTATGCAATTAACTACGGTAAGTGTTCCCCATGAGTTCATAACTACATCGGGTTTTACACTTTTGATCTATCCCAATGCTTATTTGTAGAACATGATAACTAGGGTTCATCCAAATGACTTCATCCCTATTGGATTACTATACTCAATCATCGGGTGAGGTCTCATGAGCGGTTTCACTTCAACGGTTATCAAATTTGTCCCAAATTAACTATCTTGTGTACGCATCTCAAGTTATACAATGATCCACAAAGATCAAGGCTTTGCTGTAATTCTCTTTTCCTAATCTCTACTTCTCTAGATTCAAGCAAGTAAAGAATTTGGGCAAGTCCTAACATTGCACTCCATTAAGAAACATTAAAGATGATGAGAATAAAATACAAGTGTTTAGTATTTGTGTAGAATCACTTCATGCAACCCTAGTTTGTTAATTCACCATGGTTCTCACAATCCTAGTTGTGGAGGTTTTAGCCTATCATAGATAATTATCATCATTCATAGACAAACACATAATTTAGTACTTATAGAGATGATTAGAAGAAAATCCACTTGATTATTGCAAGAATTTTTTGAAGAATTATTCAAGAATAATGAAGAAAATCAAAGCAAGAAAATCTCCAACACTTGAACAGAAAGCTAACAAAACTTTTCCTCTCAATGAGTTTTATGTGTTTTTCCCAACTCCCCCTACTGAAAATAGCTAAAAAGTAATTATAAAAATATTTAGAACCTTTTTCTATGTAAACTAGGAAATTGCTGAAAGTGCCGCCAACTTCACTACGACCCGTCACAAGATTGTACGGGTCTTACCTTGACTCGTACATTGGCTGGCGTCTGCTGAATATAGCTAAGTGTTGTGAACTGGTATGACTCGTAACATTAACCTATGAGTCATAAAATCAATGATGGTTTGATATTGAGAATTTTGGCAATCTTCTGAACTTTATCACGGATGGCTTGGTATGACTCGTACCTTAGTTCTACGACCCGTGACTACTTCTCGTACCTTGAGACCTGCCAGTCTTTACTTCTTCTAAACTTTTCCATGGCTTCTTAGTATGGGTCTTAGGTAGATATCATATTCATGGTTGCCACTTATACCAGGAGACCTAGCCTATGCAACATCTTCTTAAGTTTCCTACGACTGCCCTGGTACGACTCGTACAAGGATGGTATAGCTCGCACCATCAGCTGTAAGTTGCCTTTGCCTCAACACTCTTGGCCTGGACTTTTCCGTGACTCTTAGTATGACTCATACCAGGATGGTATGGCTCATATTGAGGTCTGTATTTAGCCACTTTTCTGCAATTTCCTCCATCTTTTATATAATTAAACTCCAACATCTATTTTCCTTGAAAAAAGTAAAAGTTCCTCATATCCATATAAACACACTTAAGTCCACGCTTATTTCCTCAGTTTTAAGCGTCGAAAGTGCTGTAGATTCACAACACATCAACTGATCAGTTTATAAATGTACTTACAATTTCAAACATGTTATCTTCTATTTTTATGTTTCAAAACCTTGGGTCATTATACTTTAGTTTGTGATGAAAATCTGATGTTTTATGATTATATCATTATCATTATTTTTAGCATTATGTATTTATTCCTATTTTTTACCTATTCTCCATATTCAATACTTTTAATGTACTGACCATATACTTTTGTACTATATTATCTCATGATATAGATTTGGGTGTTTAGTCTCAGGCTCGCTACTAGATATGTTCCTGCTCTTGATCAGCTTGATTGGTGATTCCTCATCATTCGAGGACAACAGTTTGGTTTATGCTTTCTTTTATTCATTTCAATTTCAAATTTTGTAGAGCTAGTTGGGGGCCTATCCCTTCACCTAGTCATATATTTTAGAGGCTTTCAGACTATCATGTTTAGATGTCCAATGAATTGAATCATGTTGCCTCAGTTCTACATTTGATGATATCTCAGGCTTATTCTGCTTATTTTATATCTCATGATTTGCTTTTTCCTAGTTGTATGCTTATGTTTATGATGTCATGCATGTACCATGGATTAGCTTAGAGCCATTTGTGGTTCTAGGTCCTATATTGCATCAGGGGTCCATGCTCGGGTCGTGACATCAATGCACATAATAAATAACAAGTGGGTAAAAGAAAAGCTCTGAAAGGCTAAAGGCTAAAGCATTAGCAGCTCATGGGATTATCAGACTTCTCCCAAAAAGAATTGATTCTTTCCGTGGGCACCCCACAATTAGTCCTAACTCGGTACTTTGCCTTTGCAACTTTCTGTGACTTTTATTCAATACTCAAACTCCTAAAAAACTAAAACTATAAAAATAATATAAAGTAAATAAATAAAAGAAAGCAATAAAATTGGGTTGCCTCACAACAAGCGCCTGATTTAACGTCGCGACACAACACCATCAATTTCACCACTTTTCCTTTCAGTTCGAACTTATGAATTTTACTCCTAATTTCTTTTCCAATTTTTCAATATGCTCAAGGGGCATTGGTGTAAAAATAGAGGCACCAAGTATTAGATGTTGCATCTTGCACTTCTTGTCCCTTAAGTGAGAAATGTCGTTTGTCTCTTTGGCATGGTAAGGAAATTATTCCTCATCTACACATCTCTTTATAGGCTTGGAAGACTATTTTCATTTCGCCAACTAAACACAATATTGAAAAATATTTAGAATGAGAGCCAATACATCCCAACTCTGAAACTGCATTAATTCTGACATCCTCATTATTGTCCATTTCTCAACATCAACCAAAAAAGAATAGTTGAATGGTTGTGATGTCGCCCAAGCGCATGCAAGCACATGTGGTCATTAAGTAATATAGGATTGTTAAGTCCAGATATCATACCCATATATACTTGTCAATTCAATTGTTATAAGGTTGCCACTTTAATTTCACTAATCTACAAAATAGTTAAAATGAAGATTGATTCGAGAAATTAAACTATCAAAACTTTAAATATAAAATTAACTAAAAATAATTGTGAGCTTGGTTGTATTTCGATGATGATGAGAGTCTAGGGAAATGACACTTGGTTGGTTTTAAGCTAAGTTTTTTCAAGACAAAATTACACTAGTACGATTCTTCCTATGTTTGTTAGTTGCAAGTTACTATCCCATTTCTTGCCACTATCCCTAGCATCTAAAAACTATTTCATTAACCCTAACGCCTATATCCCTATGGTCTCAGAAGAACAATGAAACAATGATTATGCCTACTTGTATTTCAACTAAATGGGATTGAAGGGTATATCCCTATGCTCAACAACAACTTCTATCCTATCACCAATGGGTTTAAGGGTCTTTAAATTCCTATTTTTATATTTATTTTTAACCCTTTCAATTCCTTTTCCCAAGTTCAATCGAAAGCCAACAGATTACTTACAAGGTGATAAATCTCATAAATAATAAATTAATACAAATAAATACAAAGACATAATTGAAGAATCAAAACTAGATTAAATTAGTCTTCAAATATTCAACTGTCCACCATGGCCACAACCCTAGAATATAAGTTTATCCACTCATAGACAAGAGGAAAAATAAATACCTAGTCATCATCATACGAAAATACGAGTAAGGAAGAGAAAAACCTAGTGTAGAAGTTTGTCTTCCTTCCAAATGGCTTACAAGCCTACATAAATGAACTATGAAATGTAAAAGATGATCAAAGATTTGTAACAAATGACCTAAAGCATGTACTTATAGATGAGCCTTCAAATGACACTTTTACCCTCCAAAACTTGGCTTAAAAATCAGCATTTTCTACCTCAGAAAGACCCTACCACACCGCCCCCTTATCTCACTACAAATTTAGTCAAATTTCCAATAATTTCAGCTCTAGAGAGGCCCTGGTGCGTCGCCCCCTCTATCTCGCCAAGGCGTTTGTCAAATTTCTTTATGTTTGGATTCCTCTGGCGCGGAGTGCCACTCATCTCGCCAAGGTTAGTGAAGTGCAATTCTCTGAAGTTCAAGGGATAGCGCGGCACACTAGCCATAGCACCAACCTGAAGTTTTTTTTTCTGAAGTTTAGGACTTTGTGCCGGGTGCCAACCATAACACTAGGCCCTTCATCTCCTTAAATCTTCACTCCTTGAATCATTATGAGTCCATTATGCTTAGTTTTCTACTCAAATCAACTCAAATCATTTGTTAGCACATAAACACACACACACATGAATTTAAGCATAAATTAAGGATTATAAACTTAAAAGATGATCAAATATGGGCAAAACATGACAAATGAGCATAGAAATATGCCCAACATCACCACCCTACTCTTATACCATTGTTCGTCCTTGAACAATCCTTAAAAACATACCTAAACTCATGTTTTACCATCACACTTGACACCTCTATCAACTCATCTGCAACCAACTAGCATGGAGCGTACATAAAGTGGTTTATCGTAAGCAACACAATTTCATCAAGCACATATGAAAGCTTCACAATCAAGTTCGCGCAACCTCTATAAATGACTCATCTTTTCAATACAAAGGGCTATATGATTAAATGGTGATTCATGCAACAAATAGTACATCGAATTAGACCTATTGTGCCCCTCACTTTTAGTAATGTTCCTCTCTCAAATTCATCAATATAAAGAAATGGAACACAATAAGTAAGGCACACTCATGCTCAAAATGATGTATTACACATATGTGACATATCATAGGCTTGCCCTTAATGTACATTAAGACTATTTAATTGCTTCAAGAGATTAAGATCACAACAACTTTTCTTGATTGTAATGTTGGCTAAGGGACAAGTAGGATTGATATTTCGTTTACTAGTGACTACCACCCTAAGCAATTTTAAGACATATTTCACAATTCTTATCCACCACCTCTTTCCTTGTTTCTTCACCTTTCATCTACTTACCCTTGTCTTTTATTTTCATGCCCCAATTTTCACTACTTGAATACTAATTTCCTACTTATAGAATAACTAAGTATTTTGCAATTAAAGCTCTCTTTTTCATTTCCTAGCAGCAAGTAGACAACACAATTTTATGGCTACCCCTTCTTCTTACTTTTCTTTTCTTACAACAAATTTTTCTTTTTCCCTTGCAATATACCTTGGCGGACCTTAAATTTCAAGTCTCAAAGTGCCTAACACTACATTGGATAAAAATCTGAGGTCTCACAAAAAAAATTAGATTAAGCTATTTTCATGGCTAAGAAAGAATAAACCTTTAGGCTCAAAGGGGGTTGACTAGGGAGAATGTACAGGAAGATAAAACAAATGTAGGAAAAAAAACATGGCTTGTACAAAGAAATTCCTTGATCATCTCTCAACTCCCTACCAACTAATTATCCTACATATACTAAGGCAAGTTCTAGATGCTACAATATATATATATATATATATATATATATATATATATATATATATATATATATATATATATATATATATATATATATATATATCACACACAAAGCAATTCAACTCACCTCTCATGGCAACAAGAATCTAATCAGTTTCTACAGCTACACTTTCACAAAATCATATTGAATGACAAGTTTATTCATAATTTATCCCTAAAGATATATTGAGTCAAATTAAAGAGATATGTGTGTCTCTCACGAATCCTCACTCATGTAATAAAGATGACCACTCTATTTACTCCAGCATAGCAGCTAAGCAGAATATCAATAAGCGTACAAGCAGATGACCTACGACTCAATCCTAAAAAAGTGTGATGAATCTTCCCTTAAGATGATCGTCATCCATCTATCATAAGGAAATGTTATTACTCTACAACTATAACAACTCAAACAAAATAAAAAAGTTGATTGCAAAATAATGCAAATAAAAATAACATAGTCAAGATGAACTACAAGCTAAAATATCCCAGGCATCCAAGTCAACATCACCATACTAGCTATTAAAATCCATGACCTATGAATCATCAAGCTACTACTATGAGGAATGAAATAATAATGCTATGATCTACTACAAATATATCATTCAAAGAACAACAATATCTTTTCTCCACTCCACACATAAAAAGGTGCACTGTCCTTAGTGCACACACAATCCTATCATAAAGGGAGTTGAAAGAAAGAAAAACTTTCTGGGTCGCTAAGCATCATCCTCGAGATTGTACTCCTCATCCTCGTTAGCATCATCATCTTCCCCATCAACTTTCATGGCGCTTGTAACAACATCATCCTTCTCATCCATATCTAATTCATCAACACCATCAGTAAGGACTATGGCCTCATCATCATTAAGTGGCTCCTCAAAGGTTGGGCCCACTCGGCACATCAACATAACACTTTCCATGAGCGGGTACCATGCCTCTAAAGCTGTCATCTCCTTTGTAGTGGTGCGTTGATGTCCTAGCCTCAGCTGTAGATCTAGCATCCCAAATATATGACCCTGTCAGCTCTCATCACGAGCCTAACGATCAACTATTATAAGAAAATTGCATGTGGAGGGGCAATCTCCTTCACCTTTGTAACGACCATCATCTTTCCAGCCAGGTGTCCTGCTAGAGGTAAGACAAGGTTTTCTTCCTCCTCTTCAATACCTGCCTCCTGCAAGAACATGGTCAAGATACCTCCATAGCAATATTTCCGTCTATATTGATCTTGTGATCTTCTCATATTGTCACAAATCACAACATAGAAAATTGATCGGTATCCCCTTCATCAACATGTACACCAAGATAATTCTCTCGAGTCACCTCTGTCATATGTGTCCTAGGGAGAAAGACAACACATACTAACTTCACCTATACCTTTACCTCCTAATTCAATTAAGAAAACACAAGTGTGGAATGAGTGCCATTTTTATTCCTTGCCCAAGGGGCAGATGAGTGCTCACCACATAGAGTGTGATGAATGTCTCTATACGGAGGCTTCTCCAGCAAGATGAAATACTCTAAAGGGTCTACAGCAGGTGTCTCTAAGAAGGAATTGAACCTTTTAGCTGTAAATTACATCACCTGTTCTCTGATCTTTACCTTGGTTCTCTCTTTGAATGAGGTATCCCAATTTCATAGAACTCCCTCACCAATATGAGGTTGCACCTCTCCGGCTCATTAAAGATGTAACCAACTCCCAACTCATGTATCTTGTCCTGAATGGTTGGGAATTCAAGTGTCAAGTGGCCCTCATCTATCCAATTTCTCAGGTGCATACTTGGCTTCTTTTTTAGTGTTGAACCAAGTAAGCCCATGAGGCTCTACCACTTTTGCTCCAAATCTCCTCAAGGGGCTGGCTTGGAAGCTGAAGAGCTAGCCCCTTTTTTGCCTTTTCTAGTCCTCTGGAGACTTGGTTCCACAATAACCACCTCCTTTTCTTTTGATGGAATGGTACCTAACGATAAAAAATAAACAACTTCACAAAATTAAGTGCTGAAAGAGCAAACTCCACCCCACACTTAATTTACTAGCCTTCTTGTGAAAATTTTTTAAATAGGGTACTCAAGACTTCCCCCATCATCATCCGATCCAACAATTTACATTAATTCACTACCTCCAAACTACTCAAAGTTCAGGAATTTTTCTTCTTCTCTACTCTCCTCTAATTTCAACTTTTTTAGGAATGCCTGAATTAGGCCATCCCTATCACTTTTCTCCTACAATTCATAATTCAAGTCATTCATGTATGGAAGTAGCAATATTCAATTCATGTAAAAATTAACAAATAACTTACTACCATCCAACATGAATTAATCATGAATTTTCAACAACTCTAGCATTCATCACATTCAAGAATGTAAGATTCATGTATTTTCTCTCTCTTCAATTAATGCATTTACCCACATCTTATGACTTCAATTCACCAACCCCCATTAACCCCAAAAGTTCAAATCACCATATTCAACCAAGAATTAAGCTATCTAACAAAGATATATGTTATCATCGAAGAATTTAAATCATTAAGCTCATAAAACCCAAAATATGAAATTCAAGCTTTTCACCAATAATGGTGATTTGGGTTCTAAATCTTGGGGGAGAAGGCTATCGGAGCATGATCTCATCATTGTCTAACCAAGAGAGAAGAAATGTACTTACTTGATTTGAAGATGAGAGCTTCACCAAAGCTTTGGAGAAGAAAACAATGGAGGGAATAGGGGAAGAAGGGAAGAGGGAGCTACGTCTTCAGAGAGAGAGGAACTTTTTGCTTTTTGTTTTTCAACGTTTTAAGGGAAAAGGATGAATCAGACTTTAAATAAAGAGGTGGGGTATGGGCTTTTGTAATTTTAAGGTCTTTTGAGTCAATATTGACCAAAAAGTTTCATCCAACTAGCCCCTGGTGTGCCGCCCCCTCTGTCTCACCATACACTTAGAAATGTTTTTCCTCTGAAGACAAGAGGCTGGTGCAGTGTGCCACCTATAGCCTCAACTGACAAAATATTTTTAGCCTGTGCCAGTCATCTCACCCCAGACATACACTTTTTAGCTCAATGTCCCAATTTGTTCTTGCCTCTTATTCCCTATTTGTCTCTATAAAATAAATAAAAATATACAAAATGTTAGAAGGATGGGTTTCCTCCCACCAAGGGCCTTAGTTATAATTATGGCACGACCTTCATGTTTTGCGACACGGCTATGGTCCTCGTTACTCCTTCATGCAAGTGGACTTGTGACCATACCAAGGATCTGCTAAACTCTTATGGAGCACATGCTGCTCAACAACCTGATTACAACCTCCGTGTTCTCCCGTCGGCTTCACCGTGAAGTCCTCATAATGAGGTGGCATTCGTGCTGCTCTGAACACTTCAAACACAGCCTCCTGACCATATACCCTCATAGACATCTTGCTCGAGTTAACCTGTATGATAGTGTTGGCGGTGTCTAAAAATCCTTTCCCTAAAATGAGGGGAACTACTGCATCTACCTCATAGTCTATGATCATAAAGCCCACCAGTAGGATGAAAGGTCTCACCTTTATCAAGACATCTTCAGTTATTCCAATAGGATAGCCAAAGATCAGTTTGCAAGCTGCAATTTCAACTTTGTTAGGACGTGGTTCTCCAAGTCTGAGAGTTCTAAATAGGGATGCAGGCACCAAATTGATGCTTGCATCCAAATCACATAAGGCCGAATCAACTTCCTTACTCCCAATAGCAATAGGGATAATGAAGCTCCCGGGAACCTTTAGTTTCTTAGGAATTTTGTTGTTGATTCACGAACTGCACTCTTCCATAAGAGCCATAGTTTCAAACTTTGTATGCCTCCTCTTATTGGCTATGATATCCCTAAGATACCAGGCATACTTACGAACTTCCTACAAAAGCTCCACCAATGGAATATTCACATGAACCTGCTTTAACAACTCAAGAAATTTACTACAAGATGTGTCCTCTGTGTTCTTCTTAAACCTTTGAGGTAATGGGGAAGGTCGCCTAGCTACTATAACCTTCGGTTATGGGTTTCTAGACTCACCCACCTCAGTCTTAGAACTCACAACCTGTTCCTTATCAACTTTTTCTTCTCTGGGGATAGCCTGACCCAACTCCTTACCACTGTGCAAGAAAATTGTGCTCACATTTTTCATGGGTTCTTTTTGGTGTTACCCGGGAGTGCCCCCTGTGGTCTATTATTTTTCTATATGGCCATTTTCCCCATCTTCCTCTCAAACTCATGGATGGACTTTTGCATCTCATTAACCACCTGAGTCTGCTGTACCATCCATTGCTTCATTGTCTCCTTAGTTGAACTGCTTTGCTTCTTTCCCCGTGGCCTTTGATAAGTGTTCTAGGCCTTTGAAAATTTTTATTCCCTCCACATGAGGGATATGCTCCATTATGGTACCCCTGATTATAGCCATTACCTGCAAAACCTCCACCATGGCTTTGTTATCCCACAAAGTATACAAATATAGGATTAAGAGGACAACCTAAATATGCATGGCTTTCTCCACATGCCTCAAATGATGGTGATGGGGTTTGCACTTGATGTACCTGTTGTATTTGGCCTCCTACTGGTGTGGTTACCAACTTAATGATCACATTCACTAGTTGGCTAATGTCTTCCTTGATTACGGCAACACCATCCACCTCAATCTTTCTCGGCACCTTTGCTGCTGTAAATCCTCTACCTGAGTCTTGATAATCTTGACATCCCACAGACATGGGATTCAAGAGAGCCTCAATTTCATCATAACTTTTGGACAGAATCTGTCCCTGTTGATGTGTCATTGTTGTATGGAACTTTCAATGCTTGAAACTAAGAAAATGTACTACTCTCGGGTATGTTTATATAGATATAATGTGTTTTTGTTAAGTGTTGTATGGAAACAGGTTCAGACAGTGAAATGGGAATAATGAGCCTAGAATGGGCAAAGTTTGGAGTGCCAACAATGTGACAAGTCGTCATCTCACTGGATGACTAGTTCCTTGAGCCATTAGGAGAAAAGGAGTTTGAAGTACTACATTTAGGTTGAATATAGGATGGATGATGGATTGACACCATGACTCATCATGTTTGGCCAGGAGTCGTTAGGTGGGCCGTGAGGACTGGGAGTTAAATCTGATCATAAGTTCTATGGATCACAGCGAGAAGAGTAACGAGTCGTCACACGACTCCATGACTCGTTAGTAGCATTCATCAAGGTGAAGTTTAGAGTTTTAGTTGAAGTACTGAAAGTGGCGATGGAAGGAGTAACGAGTCATTATGAGACTCAACGATTCATCATGAGTAGTTATATGCAGTGGTCAAGAACACTAGAATTTTAGGTCTCAGAAGCAACGGAGGACTTAATGACTCATCTAGTCACTTAATGAGTCGTTAGGTGATCTTTCATCCAGAGGAAACTTTTGTTGAGCATGTGCCATCACAACACTTCATGACTCGTTAGGACACCTAACGAGTCATTGTCACTGCCGACTTGCATTCCTTGTTAAATTAGGAAAGGATTTGTTTAGTGTCGATAAATACCTTATGTAGGTTTCTTTTTATAGTTGAGGACTTATACCATATTTTTACATTGTTGTTGATCAATATTAAGGTTCAAGAAACAACTTTCATAATATTTTTCTGGAATTGGGGACCCTACAACTTTGGGATTGTTGATATTAGATTCTTGTTGATTTATTCAAGATATGTGGTTTCTTCAACAAATTATTATAAGTTACAATTATGATTTCTTTTACAATTCTTAATTGTAATTATTCAAGAATGAGTAGCTAAACCCATAACGAGGGTTGTGAGAACCATGATGAATTAACACAGGCAGGTAAAAATACTTAGTGAATCTTTAATGGAGTTTAAGAATGCATTGTTTTTTCCTTCGTTTTAATTGCTTTTCAGCGGTCATGAATGTTGGAATTTGACTTGTTCTTACTCACCGGATCAAGGGGGTAATGAATGGGAAAATGGATTAACAACAGAGATTTGAGGCTATCAACCCTCATCTAATAGCTTGATCTTGTCCGGGAATAGCTAATCTAATATCAAGGGTAAGGTTTAATCAAGTATACATCTGCATGCAGATCAAGTTGCATGATGATAGTCATCTAATTAGGGGACCAACCAATTAGGTGAAGTTAACTTACTGATATTGCATGTTGAACACTAGAATAGATCAGTAGTATAAAATGCCTTGTTGTTATTAAGTCATGGGGAATACTATCCTAGTCAATTCACTTATTGGATACAATCAATTTTAATCAAGAATCTGCTCATTGCTTTATACTGTTTTACATTAGTTCTTGTTACAATTTCACCCCAAGGAAATAAGAAAACCAATAGTATTAGCTAAAACACATTAACTAAGGTTCTCGCTATATTCCTCATGGGATTCAAGCCCAACCCTTGTTGGGTTCTATATTTGAACATCGACCGCTTTATACCTCATTACGAGGTGTAATTTGGGCGACATCAAATTTTGGCGTCGTTACCAGGGAATACTACTTGGTCCTTATTTCCTTTTTATTTTTTTTACTTTGTTGTTTTTGTTTCATTATAGGTCTTAGGTTCGTGTATGCCCAGTACTCGAAGCAAGGAAAATCCCTGGTTCCAATTGATCACAAACTTGAGCGAACACTAAGGAATATAAGGAAAATGGCCAACACACATGAGTAAGAAACAATGGAAGAAGAAACAGCCCGAGTGTTGGTTGAGGAACAAGCTCGTGCAAGGGAAAGAGAGGCAGCTAGGCTTGCTGAAGAGAAACACTAAGCTGTCAAAGCTGACAAAGCTAGAAGGGATAGATGTCCAGACCAGTAGCAGCACTAGTACTTTGATGATGATGATGATGATGATATTGATGAAGCCGGTGCCACTAGAGCTATTGTCCCCCCCCTTTGCCTACTGGGGAAAAGTTTGATATTACTAGTGCAATGATCCAGTTGCTCAATATGAAGGGGATATTTGCTTGTCATGCTACTGATGATGCACATACTCACTTGACTATTTTTTTGGGTATTTGCAAGGTGTACAAACAACTAGGGGTGAATCAAGATGACAGAGGTTATTTCCCTTCTCACTAGGAGTGAGGCAACGCTGTGGTTGGCTAAATTTCCAAACAATTCTATTACTTCTTAGAGGGAGCTAAAAAGGGATTTTCTAGAGATATTCTTTCCACCTTCCAGAGCTTTGTAACTGAAAGATAAGATTTTCAACTTCAGGTACTTGAATTTTGAAGTAGTCTATGCGACTTGGTTGCGGTTTAACATGAAGCTGAAGAAGGTGCCCAATCACAAAATCCTAGGTGATACACTGTTGGAGATATTCTATAGGTCTCTGAATTCCAATACCAAGGTGGTGGTAGATACTATATCTGGTGGAACATTCATAAGTCACACATATATAGAGGCTGCTGAGATACTTGATAGAATCACCAAAACCAATTATGCATGGCACACAAGATAGTCAGAAGTTCAGGCTGGTACTTATGTAGTAGGTATGTCTACGAAGCAAAGGAGGAAGGATGAAGAGCGAGACTAGGATATTTCTGAGATTAAAACCACAATGGGACTCCTTACAAAACATGTTATGGGAGCCGGGACAGAAAAAGTGAATGCAGTTGGTTCTCAAGGCAAGGCCCCGATAAATGATGAAGGAGAGTCAGAATCTTAAGAGGAAACTAACTATTTGAATGATCAAGGGGCAGGTTTCTGGGCGAATGCGCAAGGGTCTAACAAATACTCTTGGTGTTAAGGTCAAGGGAATCATGGTCGAAACTATTATAGAGACAATTGTTACAACCGGAGCCAATACAGGGATAGGAGTAGAGGCAAAGATAATGGTGACTACAAAAAGCGTGAGGAGTACAAAAATGGTAGAATCTCTTTATGTGCCTCCAAGAAATTGTGAACCAGAATATAGTGGTTCGAGGGTGGAAGATTTGTTTTCTAAAGTGCTCAAGCAGATGGAGGCGATTAATGGCCATTTCAAGGAACTGCGCACTGATATTTCAGGAATGAACCAAAAGGCGGAGTCATATGTCATTGCCATTAATCAGATTGAGCAGCATCTTGGTGAGATATCAGTTTCTATTAACCAGAGGAAAAAGGCACACTTCCCAGTAACACAATTCAGAATCTAAAAAATGATTTTCATTCCAAGGATGTCACTACTAGGAGTGGCAAGGCGATAGTTGATCCTCCTATGCTCGTTGTGACTGATGATATAGTTGAACCCTTATTGAATAATGATGATAAGGTAGCGGATTTTTAGGATGGGGTTTTGGTTTATGATGTAGTTGAGAAGACAGTGCAGAGGAGAATGAGTCTGAAAAAGGGAAGGAGAAGGAGGTATCTCAAAAGATAATGCCCATTCCTAGACCTCTTCCCCCTTTACCGCAGCGGCTGAAGAAGAAGATCGAGGATGAGAAGTATCAAAAATTTATTTCAATGTTGAAATAATTATTTATGAACAACCCTTTAGTTGAGGCACTTGAGTAGATGCCTAGCTATGCAAAATTGATGAAGGATCTCGTCACTAAGAAGAGGACCGCGAGCTTTGAGCCTGTTGATAACTTGCATCACTGTAGTGCAATAGCATCTCAGTCTCTTGTGTAGAAAAAGGAAGACGCAGGAGCTTTTACCATACCGTGTACCATTGGAACCTTCAACTTTGCTAAGGCTTTATGTGATCTGGGTGCTAGTGTTAAACTGATGCCACTGGAAGTATTTAGACAGTTGGGCTTGAGAGCCCCCAAACCGACTATAATGTAGCTATTGATGGTAGATCACACGGTGAAAAATCTAGTGGGAATTCTGTATGATGTTCTTGTAAAGGATGAGTACTTTATATTTCTAGCCAACTGTGATTCTTGACTGTGTGGTAGATTTTAAGGTCCCCATCATCTTAGGGTGGCCTTTCCTTGCCACCGGTTGTGCTCTTGTGGATATGGAGACCAGACAACTAAAGTTTCGGTTAAACAATGAAGAAGTGACATTTAATATGTGCTGGTGGCTGAAACAGCCGAATGATATGTGATGAGTTGGTAATTTACCAACTCATTAGGCTCTTAAGTGTGATCTTTAGCTTAGTTTTGAGGTCTTTTAGTTAGGTTTTATGCCCTTTTTGCCTTTTTATGTGAAGGTATTTGATTTGAATAAAAGGAGCATGAATTAGAGAAAAAAAGGATGTAATTCAGGTGAAAATCAACGCTCCACCGGAGGACAACGGAGAAACATCGGTCAATAGCAGGCAACCACTGGCATAAGGAGGAACTGCAACTGGCGGTTCAAAGACAGCAACCGGCGATCTGTCGATTCCATCATTGACAAGTGCTAGAAATGGCTGGACAAATGCTTAAATTGATCGACGGCTTGTGGATGCCAATCGGTGAACCGCTGAAGTCACTGTTGGAAGGTCCTGGAACTTTCGTGGCAGCGGATAGCAATCGATGAACCACTGGTTTTATCACAAGTAAGGACACGCCTGAACAGGGGAATTGTCAAAGCCTGAAAAAGAGGAGAATCTCTGACCTATTTTTTATATATTCTAGAAGAAAGTACTCTGATCATATCTTATAACATTCCTTTTACTTTTTAGAGAAAAGAACCCCGTCGGAAAAGAGATTTTGAATATTGCTCTCTCCTGTTTTCATATTTTTCTTTAGCAGGTATAACCATTGTTGAGTTTGATTTTGCTTTCTCTTAGTAATTAAATCATTGACTTTATAAATGAATATTCTTTGTAGTTTCTTAATCATGAGTATCTAAATCCATAGCTAGAGGTGTATGATGATGGATGTTTAATTCGATTGGGTATTGCTAGATTCATCTTATTATTTCTTAATTAGTGTAAATCTATTGAATTCACTTCAATTGTAATTGATTGCCCATAGTTGAAAATATCAGTTTGGTTTTCTTACATGATGGGGTTGGGCTAGAAATAGCTAAACCTATATTCATAATCCCAATTAGTTGTTGATGGCTAGATATAGCTCAGCTACCAACCCAAACTATATTGGGCTAATTAAATTGTGTCTTAAGGCTTGAAAGGACTCGAGAAAAAGGCGCCCAAGAGGTTCAAAAACATCAGGTTCCATCTTGTCCAATGTTATTTATGCTTATTCCTAATAATTTGATTATCTAGCATATCCCTATTTAATTAACACTCCATCTACACCACACCTCTAGTCTTTACTCATCATTGTGTCTCAATTTTGGTTATTTTGCTATCTTGGCTAGCTAATTTAGAATCCACAATATTATTGACTTTAGTTTCCCCAAAAATTTACTATTTCATTTCCCTTGATTTTGTGCAAATTAGTTCAAATTTCCTAAACAACGCTTGCACAAATAATTAAGAGGGGTGTAGTTTGGATGTTATCAAAGATGGCTCCGTTGCCGGGGACTAGTGCTTGGCATGTCTTCGCCAACCCTCTTCCATATTTTTACAAGAGCCTGGTCCCAAAATTCTATGCTTCTTATCAGGCCGAGTAGGAGAGTATGAACTACAGAGGAAAAGTTGAGGACTTTCCACGTCTACCCTCAGTGTTAGTAAGGGGTTTCGAGGTCGACATAACCCTAGCAACCATAAATTCGTTTTTTGGTAGGATGAAATGGACACGGATCAAAATACATGGCCAAAATTGCTGACAAGGAGAATTAATTTTCATGGATAGCTTTAGTCATTGCTGCTTACGCACCCGTCTGGGCTACTATGGGTGGTGAAATTTCTCACCACAATCTCAAGTTTGAGGCCAACCTGTGGTTAGAATTTATTTGTGGCTGGATCATGCCCTCAAAGAACGAGCAACAGGTCAGCTTGGAAGCCGCTATCCATACTACCAGCATCATGAAAGGGGGCCCCAGAAACTTTGGGCAGATTATGGCTATACAAATGAAGAGGAAAGCACGACAAATCAGCACCTCTATGCCATATGTTGTGCTCATCACTCAACTTTACTTGCAAACCCAAGTGCCACTATTTCCAGATGAAACCGTTGGTCCCTCTACAGGTGTAATCACAATAGATCGCAAACGGGATACAGATGCACCAAAGGTTAAGCAGAAGCAGTTGCAGGCATTTGATTTACCAGAATGTTTATCTCATGGTTTTGAGCAGTCTCCATGATTCCCCGATTTGAACATGCCACACACAGAGGCATCGGGACAAACCTTTGGTGGCGTACCTATTAGTGGAGCATCACCCCCTCCAACATCTTCCCAACTAAGCAGTCTCCACAGGCTTGTGGAATGACCAACTCTTACGAGAGGCAACTTCAAAAATTGGCTAAGATCCTCCTTACCCTTATCACCCAAACAGTAAAAAGGGAAATGAAGTCCATGTACGAGAGTCTTACCACATTGTGCAAAAGGGTAGATTTGTTGTGGAGGGAGATGTCACTTCTCTCCGAACTGAAGTAAGGGAGTGGAAGAGTCGGACATCCATAGAGGTGTCTGATTTGAGAGCTCTTGATGCAGTAATGGCTGCCCCTTCTATAGTTAAAGGCCTCATTGATGATTTTTTTGGGGGCTTAGGAGAGGTAGCAAAGGATCTATGTGATGAAGGCCTTGATGGAGTGGCAAGAGCTAGTGCTGATGATGATGTGGATGATAAGGAGTGACCAACTTAAGGAGTTCTCACCCACTTTATTTCGCATGCTTACATTGGGGACAATGTAATATTTGAGTTGGGGGTGGGATGAATGTTTTTATGGGTGTCCATTTGTGGTTTAATTTGTTTATAACTTGATGTATCCCTTGTCGGGCTTTTGTTTTATATCTTGTGAGGAGTTGTGAGCCTTTGTGGGGCTCATTTTTTAGCAATGTTTGTGGATGAGTGAAATGAATTATTCTTGATGTTACTACTATTGAATGGGTCCTTGCTTTAATTTCCAAATGTTACTTTGTGACCCGAGTTTAATTTTATTTACCTTTATAAATAGTAGATAATAATCAAACTCCAAGGGTTTTCTTCATACCACGGTTCTTTCCCAAGGAGAATTTTCTATTTTTTTTTATTGTCGAACTGGGTTAACATTTCTCGATGATAGATTGTGAGGCGACTCTCTTAGGGGAAAATACCATGTCTTTCTTTGAGTTTTTTCTTTTGTGGAATGGTTCTCGAGGGGTACGACCAGAAATTTTTGTGTGCGGCATGAAAAACATTAGAATGGGCATTTGAAAGGAAAGATGTAGCAGTCTCATGTCATGCATTACGTATTCCTTGTTTGGCTTGTAAATTTGCCTATTCTCATGTCTTGAATCTAAATCTTATAACAATGATTACTTGTGTGAACTCTTTGGGTGTGATTCCTTGTGTGGTAAGTATTTTATTGAATGAATCTCATGCATATCTTCTTGTCTAGAAATTTCCATAAGTGTGGCTCCAGGCGAAATTCTAGATGTAGCTGCACTTAGAACATGATTTTAGGATTTCATTTGACCAGTCACTTTATCTAGAATCACTGAAGGCACCGCCGGAAGGTCCTGAAACTTCACTAGATTGCAGAAGAAAATGACCGGTGGCCGCGGATAGCAACCAACGAACCACCAGTTCCATAGAAAGTGAGGACACACCGGAACAGGGAAAAATCGTCAATGCCTGGACAAGAGGAGACTGTCTGCCCTATTTTTGTATATATTTTAGAAGAAAGTACTGCGATCATATCTTTGAACATTCTTTTTTCTTTTTAGAGAGAAGAGCCCCATTAGAGAAGATATTTTGAATATTACTCTCTCCTATTTTCATCTTTTTCTTTAGTAAGGTATAACCATTGTTGCAGACATATTTTAAATTTTGTTTTTCTTGATTCTAGTAATGAAATCATTGAGTTTACTAATAAATATGCTCTTTAATTTCTTAATCATGAGTAACTAAATTAATAGCTAGAGGTGTGTGATGATGGGTGTTTAATTCAATTGGGTATTGCTACATTCATCTATTATTGCTTAACTAGTGTAAATCTATTGAATTCTCTTCAAATAATAGTTGATATCCCATAGTTGCAAATATGGGTTTGGTTTTCTTGATTTTGGTTTGAAAAAGAGAAATTAAGTACTGGGGGGAGAATTTGATAGTGAGAATGGATGTGTTTATGTGGGGTCGGGCTATAAATAGCTAAAACCCATATTCATAATCCTAATTAGTGGTTGATGGGTACAAATAGCTTAGCTACTAACCTAAACTATATTGGACTAATTGAATTGTGCCTTGAGGTTCAAAAGGGCTCGAGAAAAAGGTGCCCAAGAGGTTGAAAAACATCAGGCGCCATCTCTTCTAATGTTATTTACACTTATTCGTAATAATTTTATTATGTAGCATATCCCTATTTGTTTAGCACACCTTCTGCATCACACCTCTAGTCTTTACTCATCATTGTCTCTCAATTTTGGTTATTTTGCTATCTTGGCTAGCTGATTTAGAATCCACAATATTATCTACTTCATTTCCCCCCCAAAATTCACTGTTTCATTTCCATTGATTTGGTGCGAATTAGTTCAAATTTCCTAAACAACACTTGCGCAAATCATTCACCAGTCTTTGTGGGATTCGACCTCAACATCCATAGGGAATAATTGTTTTGACCAACAACCGTTTAGAGTCTCTCGTTAAGAGGGTGTAGTTTGGACATTATCAATATGCGGGTGGTCTCAGTGATTGATATTGAGGAGGATGAGCTTCCTATCATGCCTATTGATGAGAGGTTAAGTATTGAGGATTTAGTAGCAATTCTAACGAATGTTGATGTTGAGGGGATAATGGGGGGTGATAAGATAGTAAATGCACTTGTAGGTATGGGGTCGTACACTTATGCTCCAAAAAATATTGATCTTGATCTGAAAAATCATGTGACCCCACCAGCCAAGCCATCTATTTAGGAGCCTCTAGTATTGGAGCTCAAGGCACTCCCGTCTCACTTACGATATGTATTTCTGGGGATGGGGAACACACTACCGTTTATAGTAGTAGCAGACTCGGTGGAATGGCAAATGGAGGCCTTGGTCTCCGTACTGAAGAAGTATAAGAAAGCCATTGGATGGACCATAGCGGATATTATTGGGATCCCACCAGGTATTTGCCCACATAAGATCCAACTTTAGCTAGACTATACTTCGAGTATCGAGCATCAGTGTAGGATAAATCCGTCTATGCAAGTGCTGGTCAAGAAGGAAATTATTAAGTGGTTGGACGAAGGTGTGGTTTATCCTATTGCTAACAGCAAATGGATGAGCCTAGTTCAGTGTGTGCCAAAAAAGGGAATCAAAATGGTTCTAAATGCGAATAATGTGCTCATTCCTCTAAGGCTAGTGAAAGGTTGGAGAGTATTCATAGATTATTGAAATCCAAACCATTGGACACAGAAAGATCATTTTCCAATGTCATTCATGGATCAGATGCTAGACAAACTTGCAGGCAGTGGATGATACTCTTTCTTGATGGTTATTCGGGGTACAATTAGATCTCTATAGCCCCTGAACACCAAGAGAAAACCACTTTCACCTGCATCTATGGGACGTTCATTTTCAAGAGGATGATGTACAGGTTATGCAATGCACCCGCCATTTTTCAGAACTGTATGATGTCTATATTTTCTATTATGGTGGAGGACACTATTGAAGTCTTTGTGGATGATTTCTTGGTGGTGGGTGACTTTATTGATGATTGTCTGGCTCACTTGAGCAAGGTAATGGAAAGGTGTGAAGAGACCAACCTGGTGCTTAGTTGGGAAAAGTGTCATTTCATGGTCAAAGAAGGTATAGTGATAGGCCACAGGATTTCAGGTAAGGGCATTGAGGTGGACAGAGAAAAGATTGATGTTATTGCTAGTTTACCACCTCCGATCTCTATAAAGGGTGTTTGATGTTTTTTGGGCCATGCGTGATTTTATTAGAGATTCATCAAGGATTTCTCAAAGATTGCACACCCCTTGTGCAAGCTTCTTAAGAAAGAGGTGAAGTTTGCATTTGATGATGCTTGCTTAAAGGCTTTTGAATGCTTTAATGAGAAATTGACTACTGTCCTGATCATAGTAGCACCTGAGTGATCCTTACCATTTGAGGTTATGTGTGATTCTAGCAGAGTGTCCCTGGGTACTATTTTGGGCCAAAGGCGTGAGAAAATTTTTGGTTCGATTTATTATGCTAGCTAGGCGCTTAATACAACTCAAAAAAGTTACACTGTGATGGAGCAAGAGTTGTTGGCTGTGGTGTTTGCATTCAAGAAGTTTTGGGCATACTTTCTTGGAACCAAGATGATAGTTCATAGAGACCATGCAACTATGCACTATTTAATAGCAAAGAAGGAGGCCAAACCATGGTTGATTAGATGGGTTCTATTGCTGCAAAAGTCCAAAAAATAAGGTTAACGACTGGAAGGGGACAAAAAATCAGGTGGCAGATCACTTGTTGAGATTAGAGGCAGATGCCACACTTAGAGATGAGCTTTATATAGATGACACATTTCCCAATGAGCAGGTGTTGGCGACTTCCCAGGATCTCATTCCATGGTTTGCCGATATCGCTAATTATCTTGTGAGTGATGTGGTACATGAAGATTTATCTTTTCACTAGAGAAAGAAATTCATGTCTAATGTGTTGATGGGGTAATTCAGATATGTGTGCTCGAGGTTTAAATGTTGAGCATATTGGTGGCTTGTCACTCATCCCCTATTGGGCGTTATCACATCGGTACATCCCATAAAATTCTGCAATGTGGGTACTATTGGCCAAGCATTCACCAAGATGCACATGATTTTGGAAAGGCATGTGATGCATGCCAAAGGCAAGGAGGAATATCACGAAGGCATGAGCTCCCTCTCACTCCCATTCTTGTTATTGAGCTGTTTGATATGTGGGGCATCGATTTTTTGGGCCCATTTGTGAGCTCAAATGGGATGAAGCATACTTGTAGCTATGGACTATGTTTCTAAATGGGTGGAGGAAGTTGTGCTTCCAAACAATGAGAGTAAGAGAGTCACAACATTATTGAAGTGGAATATTTTCTCCAGTTTCGAGACTCCTAGAGTAGTAATTAGTGATGGGGGTTCACACTTTTGCAATCGGTTATTTCGGACCCTGCTGGAGAAATACGGGGTGAAGCATAGGGTGGCAACACCTTATCACCCACAATCTATAGTGGGAAAGTTGAGGTCTCCAACCGAGAGACAAAGACCATCTTAGTGAAGACACTGAATGTTAATAGGATAGATTAGTCTAGGAATCTGGATGATATGTTAGCTTATCATATTGCATTCAAGACCCCTGTTGATATGTCCCCTTATTAGCTTGTGTATGGGAAAGCATGTCATCTTCTGGTCGAGCTTGAGCACAAAGCCATGTGGGCACTCAAGAAGCTATATCTGAATTGGAGTGATGCTGCGAACTTGAGGCTTGGTTAGTTGAATGAGTTAGATGAATTTCATTTAAAGCCCTATGAAAGTTCAGAAATTTACAAAATGAGGATGAAGATACAACATGTCTGGAAGATTTAGCAAAGAGAGTTCAGCCCTAGGGATATGGTGTTGTTATTCAATTCTAGGCTTCACTTGTTTCCTAGAAAGTTGAAGTCTAAATGGTTGGGATCATTTCGAGTGGTTCAAGTATTCCCTTATGGTGCAATTGATTTGGAAAATCATGAAGGAAAATTGTTTAAGGTGAATGGCCAGAAAGTGAAAGCATATTTTGGGAAGAGCAAAGAAATCAAACTGGGGGACCTTTGGGCACTGGGTGAAGTCTGAGTAACTCGAGGACTTGCGTTGTGCTGCGGATGTTAAATCAGGCGCTGCATGGGAGGAAACCCATGGAGATATCTTGGTGAAATCTGACTAATCAAGATATCCGCGTTGTGCTGCGACATTAAATCAGATGCTTCTTGGGAGGCAACATCTTGGGCAGATTTATACGCCCAAGTGATACTCAAACGTATTATTTTCGCCTTGTTTGTGGTGCAATGTGTATATATTCTCATGTAGTTGGTAATAAAATGTGAATTTATACTAACCAACATGATTAGCATTTGTTTTGCAGGAAAATATGATTTTTAGGAGCTAAAATGCATGTTGGAAGTATATCGGAGTTGGACTTGGATGCGAGCATGGAAAAGACATTGGAATGCGCAAAGTATAGGGTCTCCGCGATGGAGCCGTGCCACGCTACCATCGCGGAGGCACACTGCCTGGAGGGGAAATTAATTGGCAAATTCCAGTGAGGCCTCGTGACAGCTCCGTGGCACGGAGATAAGCCTCCGCGTTGGCCTCCGTGCCATGTTGAGGCTATATTCCCGGACCCTGGAATTCCAGTAAGGGTCCGCGTCCACGCCGTGTCACGGAGGCAGTGCTCCGTGTTGGCCTCCGTGACACGTTGCTTGTTATTCCGGGAAAAATTCCCACTAGTATAAATAGCACACTTAGGTTTATTTTAATTAATTCAAACTTGGTGGAGCAAGGACGTGGGTTAGAAGCAGTTGAGGGACGAAAAAGCTAAGGGATTTCTTCTCTTCCTTTCTTCTTTCAATCAATTGTATGTATGATTTACACTTGTTTTAGGATGATTAATCCACAAATGAGTGGCTAATTCTCTTCCTTGCGAAGGTTTTGAACAATGGTGATGAATTTTGATTGTTAATGATATGGTTTTCTTCTTCTTCTTCTATGTTGTTCTATTAATTCTTGTTTCTACTGCATTAGTGTGTGGCCGACATTAATGTACATCTAAAAAGTCCAATTTCACTCGAGAGAGCAAGATATTGGAAAGTTGTGAATTAATAGGGTATTGTTCTTAACTTGATTTGGGAAAATTGGGTTTTGATGTGCTTTCCTGATAGAAATATACTTGAAAGTCGTATTAGTCAATTTAGGAACCAGAATTGTAGTGCTAGGTCATAAATTGCATTTGATCACAGAAATGTAGATGAATGGTTTATGATTCTAAAGTGAAATTAAATACGAGAGTTTTAATTTCTAGGCTAATGTTCTTGGCTAGCAACATGAAGAGAAGAATAACCGAATTGTGATTATCGTCAAATTCATTACTTGTTCTTAACCTTGGCATGCTCATATCCATAGTTTCAATTCACAGTAAATAATTGTTCATAGTTTTAGTATATATAATTTCTAAACAAAAACTTATTTAACTGTTGGTTACGTTGTTGTTAGCATATATAGAAGTAAGATAAGAATATAGTGTACATAGGCAATTTTACTTATCCAGAGTCTCCTTGGATCGATACTTGGCTTACTTAGCCACTTTATTACTTGTTTGACCACGTGCACTTGCGTGTCGGTTTTACACCTATAGCAAACACTGCCGAACAAGTTTTTGGCGCCGTTGCCGGGGAGACTAGGCAATTGGTGAAATTGTGTTAAGTGTAAATTTACTGTATTTTTGTTTTATTTTCTTAAGTGTTAACAACTTGGTCTTAGCCTGTATTTTGCAGACTTGATTTCTGTGAACACTGGCAAGGGACAAAGAGCTAGTGGAATCGTACTTAGAGCCTGAACGTGAATTTCACAGTCAACATAGAGAAGCTCTACAAAAGAAGCTGCAGTTGCTCAGACAGTCTATTATGGAGCAACAAAATCCACCGGTTGTTAGGGCAGTGTTAGTGCCCGATGAAGCAGCAGCAAGGCCGGTTCGCGAGGTGGCTATCCCACATGCCAACAATGTACATTCTAGTATCCGCAAACCAGAGCCTGGAGGGAGGTTTGAATTAAAGCAGAATATGGTGCAACTATTGCACACAAGCGGGCAATTTACCGGTCTCCCTCATGAAGACCCGCAACAACATCTCCAGAATTTTTTGGAGATAAGTGACACTTATATACCCGCTGGAGTGTCACCTGATTATGTTCGGCTCACCTTATTTCCGTTTTCCTTACTTGGTGAAGCTAAGACTTGGTTAAAAGCTGAACCACCAAATTCTATATCAACGTGGGATGATCTTGCACGGAAGTTTTTGATCAGATTTTTCCCTTCTGGTAAAACAGCCAGACTTAGAAGTCAAATTCTAAGTTTTAAACAAAGGGAGGGAGAAAATCTATATCAAGCCTGGGAAAGATTTAAATCCATGTTGCGGGACTGTCCTCATCATCATCAGTCCAATGAGGTGTTGGTACACACATTTATTGAGGGTTTGGAACCCCATACTAAAATTTTGCTAGAGTCAGCAGCTGGAGGGCAAGCGCTGGAAAAGACTTATGAGGAGCTGTACACTTTGCTCAACCGAATTTCACAGGGCAATCCAGAATGGAATGCAGATTCATCAAGAGGTGGAGCAAGGAAAGCAGCAGGAGTGCTTGAAGTGGATGGATTTACATCTATCGCTGCACAGATAGCTGCCTTGCAAAATCAGTTGAATAATCACTTCACAATATGAACTTGAACCAACCTTCAGCTTCAGTCAATGCGGTCCAGCAAATGTGGTGTGAAGTGTGTGGTAGTAGTGAGCACTCAGCTGAGTGCTGTGGAGCAAACCCAGATTCGGTTAACTTTGTGGGCAATGCACAGAGAAATCAGCAGCAGTTTGGTAGTGGCTACAACTCAAATTGGAGGAACCATCCAAATTTTTCGTGGGGTAGCAACAACCAACAAGGCCAAGGTTCTGGTCAGGGTATGCAGGGAAATCAAGGAGGGCAATAGAACTATCAATCCCAATTCAGAAATCACAATGCCCCTCCTCCACCACCATCACCTACCATTGAGGAGATGTTCAAAACCATGATCGCTAATCAGGCACAATTGCAGGCTGACTATGTTAAATTGGCAGCCGAAGTGAAGAATAATCAATTAGCGACCAAGGCTCTTGAATATCAATTTGGGCAATTTGCTAGTGCCCAAAATACAAGAACCAGAGGAGGACTGCCTAGCGACACGGATCGTAATCCGAAGCAGGTAAATGCAGTGACCACGAGGAGTGGTTTATAGTTGAAGGAGGTGGAATCGGAAAGACCGCCTCAAAAGTCAGGAGCAGCAGAAGTTGAGGAGGAACAAAGTTCTGATAGGGGGAAGACCAAAGAAGCTGAACCAGAAAGGCCTCCACCCCCGTTCCCTCAACGACTCAAGAAACACAAGGAGGAGGCGTGTTTCAAGAAATTTATGGAGGTGCTTAAACAGGTACATGTTAATTTACCTCTTGTTGATGTCTTGCAGGGAGTGCCCAAATATGCAAAATATATTAAAGACATCGTGGCTAACAAAAGTCGCTTGACTGAGTATGCCACGGTAGCTTTGACGGAGGAATGCACTTCCCGGATTCAAAACAGACTGCCCACGAAGCTGAAAGATCCTAGAAGTTTTACTATCCAGCTTACTATTGGGCAGAGTATCCGCGCTCGTGGATTATGTGACTTGGGGGCGAGCGTAAATCTGATGCCATCTTCGGTATTCAGAAAGTTAGGTCTGGGGAGTCCTAGACCTACAACAGTAATCTTGCAGCTAGCAGACAGATCCTTAGCTAAGCCGGATGGCATTGTTGAGGATGTTCTAGTGCAAGTGGGCTCCCTTATTTTTTCAGTCGATTTTATTGTTCTGGATTTTGAACCAGACTCTGAAGTCCCATTTATTTTGGGACGACCCTTTTTGGCAACCGGAAAAGCATTAATTGACGTGGCTGTGGGTCAACTTACAATGCGAGCACATGACAAGGTCGAAGTGTTCGATGTGTACAAAGCACCTAAGCTCCCGACGGTGAATGAAGAACTCTCGGTGATCAATGTGATTGATCATGGGAACGCTAATCGAATAAATGATTCCCGAGAGTTAATAGGAAGGCCACCTGATAAGGTTGAGAACTACTGGGGGGAGGACAACGATCGTGACAAATCGTCCATCAACCTAGTAGATAAATGAGCATAAAGGACGTCGAGCCGCGACGGTAAACCAGGCGCTACACGGGAGGCAACCCATGAAAAATATTTTCTTTCTTTCTTTTTTTTAGTGTAAATAATTTTTGTTTTTATTTTTTCTTTTCTTGATTTGGTATATATTTTTTGTTTTAGTTAATATTTTTCATTTTAGTTAGGGAAATCTATTAATCTAACCAATTTTGTTTAGTGAGGTGATTCTCAGGTATAACGGAGACAAATATGCATGGAATCGGGAAGAATAAGGCAAGGTATGAAAAAATAATTAAAATGAAGAGACAGTGCACTGGGGCGTTGGCTCCGTGTCACGGAGGAAGGGCTCCGCGTTACCCTCCGTGACACGTTGAAGGTAAAATCCGGATTTTTAAAAGTTCCAGTAAGCCAACGCGTTGGCTCCGTGTCACGGAGGAGGGGCTTACCCTCCGTGACACGTTGCCTTATATTTGGTGCCGGGTCACACCGGGTTGCTGGGTGACCCGCGTGTTTTTCTTTAAATTAACCCCGATTTTCTTGCCCTTTCTCCCCATTTCTTTTCCTCTCCCCGACCAAACACCCAAGTCCCCCTCCCCAATCAACGTGCCACGCCACTAAGCAAAGAAATCATCAAGTTTCTTCGGTTCTTCAACGTAAAGGTATGTTTTCCTCGTTTCTCTCTAAGTTTTGGCGATTTTAGTCGAATTTGGGCAGGTGAGGTGAGATATATCATCCTAAGTAGCAATTGAGCATGAAATTGAATTATTTGTGATTGATGAATGTTCGGAATGTTGTTATTAGCGTTTGAACTTGTCGACTACGTGAATAATTCGAAATTGATTGTAAAATTGAATTCTAGGGCTTAGGTTGTTGAAATTGACTTGGGTAATTTGATAATTCGGTGAATTAGATGCCGGGGTGTGTTTGGGAATTGATATTAGTCGGTGTAAATATTGTTTGAATGTAAAAGACGACGAATTCTCGAATTTTTGGGGAAAATGTGGAAATTGTGCAAATTGGTTTGATTATTTGGATTTGTATGTATATATAGAACTTTTGTCGTTGTTTTTATTTGTTGTTTTTGTTGCTTAGTGCGATGGTTGAATTGTTAGCGATAGTAGGATTGGGATTAGCTGTATGAAGTCTGAGTAGTATGCTAAGCGTTATGCTGTCAAAATTTTTGTGAACGCACTAAGCATAAATTGTATAGTTGATTGTTTTGGTGTAAATTGAGTTATCCTTGCCATAGTTTGTAAAAGTAGCTAAGGACTAAGTGTGGGGTAAACGTTGTGTAACCCGACCTTAGCCGAAGTTAACATGTATTTAGCTTAACGTTGTGCTTGTTTATGTATATTGACAGGTACAATGGCGAGTAGGCAGGATAAGGGCAAAGGTGCTTCTACTTCTGGCACCGGGAGGAAAAGAATGAGAATGGGCACCGCAGTCCCAGCTGCACCAGCTGTTCCACGCGGCCAGCGCCGCCAATACGGAACGAGGTGGGTAACCGAGGAAGGAAAGAAGTGGTATGCTAAACATAAGGAAAGAAAGTACTTCCCGGAGGAGCATATTGCACGGGAACCACTAGCACAGGAGTTCCACCGTATTGTGCAGAGGATTGAAGCAGCTGGGTTCAGCTTTATATTTCAGGAGCCCAAGGAGTGCAACCTACATTTGGTTCGGGAGTTCTACGCAAATTGGAACCCGGCCATCAGAAGCCACACAATAAAAATCAGAGGGCAGATTGTCACTCTGGAACCCCAGCAATTTAATGCCATCGTTGGAGCGCGGGACACAGACGCCCACGTTCTCCGCCAGCTGAATATCACCCCACCGTACGCCGACATCAGACGTACCTTGTGTGGGGCTCGATCCACAGCTCGATGGAGCAGACATAAGGAGAGGGGTTATCACCAGACTCTGCCTTATTCGCAGATGAACAGGGAGGCCAGAATATGGCTGAAAATAGTGTGTTCATGCTTGATCCCAGGAGTTCACATGACAGATGTGACTCGGGACCGTGTCTGCCTGGTGTATGCCCTTATGAAAGGGCTGGAGATTAATGTTGGGGCGGTTATCATATCCGCCATGAAGAGAGCCCGACTACACCAGGGCCACAGATATGGGTTTGGCGGACTCATCGCCACCTTCCTCCGAGGCCTCGATGTCGAGGAAGAGGCTTTGGATTACATCCCGCAGTTGGAGCGGAGGGCCCTCGATGTGACAAAAACTAAGGCCCCCGACACCACACACGGGCCAGTGCTGACTTTGGGCGAGCGACATGCTCGTGACGATCAGTACATGGCACGTATGTTTGGCATGCAGATGCTTCAGCTACGGATTGGTGGGAGACCAGCCACCGAGGAAGAGTTATGGCAGTTGGAGCTGGATTACCCATTTGGCGAGAACGCCAGAGCTTTGTGCCGAGTGGGACCAGCCTTCGTTGAGCCTACTGATGATGATGTCCCCACTGACGAGGAGACACGTCGGGAGGACTCCGATGTGGAGTCCGATGACGATGATGGAGCTGACTCAGACATGGGCGACGAGGCAGCAGCACCGGATGAAGAAGTCGAATATTTCGACTGAGCAGGGAGTTCCACCACCCGAAATTTTGTGCTTTGTATTTTTTGTGAACACTGGGGACAGTGTTCGATTTAAGTGTGCGGTGGGAAGTAGTTAGGTGCTGGGGATGGGCTAATCTGCTGTATGCTTTTTCCTTGGTTTGTATGTATGTTTATGTTTCCCTGTGGTTGTGAACTGATTTGTGTTGTATCTATATATATTTTTGTGGTTAATGATGTGTGTTGTGAAAAGTTGTGGTTGCCAGTGTAAATATTTTGTAAATATTTCTTTCTTATCGAAATGATCGATATTTTTCAAAATTTTTGCAAAAATATTTTGCACTTATCAAAATATTTTGTAAATATTTTTCTATCGAAATGATCGATGTTTTGCAAAAAATTTTCGATTTTTATTTTGGGTTTCTCGGAGTTTGTTTTCGGTTCTTTTACCGAGAATAGTCCCATTGACAGATGTCATAGTTAGTGACCGTTCCCTATGATGGATGGATGATGACCGTCTTAAGGGAAATGTAGTCGATAGGAGTAGGATTTTTAATTTATTTTCAGTTTTTCTTTGGTGGATTGCATCAATGAACCTGTAGTTGCTTTATGGTTGCAAAATTTCATTGCGTGTTGTAACTGATGTTCAAAATGTAAAAGTGATTCGTTTGAAAGCATGCAATTTTGTAAATATGTTGAGTTACCTAGGCTATAGAATTCAATTCAGTGTGATTGAGGCTTAATTTTGAATTCATGTAATTGGTTAATTAAAGAGTCTGTGAATGCATCTTGAATCGAGCATATGCATGAAGTGTGTGAAGTGAGGTATTGTTATTCCATGCTATTGTGAAGTGTCTAGAACTTGCCTGGTGTGTGTGCAAAATGAAATGAAGGGGGTGTAGTGTTGGAAAGGATGTAGGCATTTCTTTGTTTTAACCGAGAGTTTCTATTTTTCTTTCTTGTCATACTCTACCTTTTTATGTGATTGTATACCCTAGTCAGCCCGTTGAGCCTTTAGCCGTTTCTTTCTTTCTTTTGTCCAAAATTGTATAAACTAAGCTTTATTCATCTTTTCATTAGCCGTAAAGTCTATACAAAAATCTTAAGCGCTTAAGAAGAAAAGAAAATTCTTTTCCCAAAGTGTCGAAGAGTGAGAAGAGTGAAAAGAAAAAGAAAAGCGGAGTGAGGAAAGGGAAGAAGAGGTTGAAGAGGCACTTGTTATAATTAAATGAGAATGAAGGTGCACGAAAACCCTTGGTATTGTGTCAAGTGTGTTGGATGAAATGGGCCGTACGAAAGTAAACCAACATGAATGGGATGATGAAAAAGAGAAAAAGAAGAACAATATCCATGAGTCGATGGGAATGTGTTGAAAAGGCGCTTAAGGATGCTAGTGACTATTATTGGCTAATCCAATATAAATACTAGTTCCATAGCCTCCATTCCAACCCGTTAAAGTCCTACGTGATCTTACATTGCATTTCTTTATATTAGTGGAGTAATACACTAAGGGCAAGCCTATGGGTCATGACATGATGCATGTGAATTCTTTTGGGAGAGAGAGTGAAATTAATTTTTATATGCCCCTACTTGAATGTTTATGTGTTGCATGAACATAAAGGGGAAGATTCTCTTGAGTTGTGAGGGCACATGCTTGATGAAAGATTGATTTTCGTGTCGGATATCCTGATTAGCTGATTTGCATGAGTTTGCTGATATCGAGAGTCGATTCTTAAAGTCTAGGAAGTCTTGATGTATGAAAGGTCATTGCATTGTAAGACCATGCATGTTTTCTTGATGATTTGCAAAAATTGAATAATCGGTATGACCGTAGTGTAAATTGTCGCACCATAGTGACAAAGGTTGGGATGTAATTTGCATGAGTTGTGTATGTGTTGTTCGAGGACGAACAAGGATTTAAGTGTGGGGTAAGTGATCTTGGGCAGATTTATATGCCCAAGTGATACTCAAACATATTATTTTCGCCTTGTTTGTGGTGCAATGTGTATATATTCTCATGTAGTTGGTAATAAAATGTGAATTTATACTAACCAACATGATTAGCATTTGTTTTGCAGGAAAATATGATTTTTAGGAGCTAAAATGCATGTTGGAAGTATATTGGAGTTGGACTTGGATGCGAGCATGGAAAAGACATTAGAATGCGCAAAGTATAGGGGCTCCGCGATGGAGCCGTGCCACGCTACCATCGCGGAGGCACACTGCCTGGAGGGGAAATTAATTATCAAATTCCAGTGAGGCCTTGCGACAGCTCCGTGGCACGGAGATAAGCCTCCGCGTTGGCCTCCGTGCCACGTTGAGGCTATATTCCCGGACCCTGGAATTCAAGTAAGGGTCCGCGTCCACGCCGTGTCACGGAGGCAGTGCTCCGCGTTGGCCTCCGTGATACGTTGCTTGTTATTCCGGGAAAAATTTCCACTAGTATAAATAGCACACTTAGGTTTATTTTAATTAATTCAGACTTGGTGGAGCAAGGACGTTGTTAGAAGCAGTTGAGGGACGAAAAAGCTAAGGGATTTCTTCTCTTCCTTTCTTCTTTCAATCAATTGTATGTATGATTTACACTTGTTTTAGGATGATTAATCCACAAATGAGTGGATAATTCTCTTCCTTGCTAAGGTTTTGAACAATGGTGATGAATTTTGATTGTTAATGATATGGTTTTCTTCTTCTTCTTCTATGTTGTTCTATTAATTCTTGTTTCTACTGCATTAGTGTGTGGCCGGCATTAATGTATATCTAAAAAGTCCAATTTCACTCGAGAGAGAAAGAAATTGGAAAGTTGTGAATTAATAGAGTATTGTTCTTAACTTGATTTGGGAAAATTGGGTTTTGATGTGCTTTCCTGATAGAAATATACTTGAAAGTCGTATTAGTCAATTTAGGAACCGGAATTGTAGTGCTAGGTCATAAATTGCATTTGATCACAGAAATGTAGACGAATGGTTTATGATTCTAAAGTGAAATTAAATACGAGAGTTTTAATTTCTAGGCTAATGTTCTTGGCTAGCAACATGAAGAGAAGAATAACCGAATTGTGATTATCGTCAAATTCATTACTTGTTCTTAACCTTGGCATGCTCATATCCATAGTTTCAATTCACAGTAAATAATTGTTAATAGTTTTAGTATATATAATTTCTAAACAAAAACTTATTTAACTGTTGGTTACGTTGTTGTTAGCATAATTAGAAGTAAGATAAGAATATAGTGTACTTAGGCAGTTTTACTTATCCAGAGTCTCCTTGGATCAATACTTGGCTTACTTAGCCACTTTATTACTTGTTTGACCACGTGCACTTGCGTGTCGGTTTTACACCTATAGCAAACACTGCCGAACAACCCAAGTTGTAATTGCAATACCGATATAGTGTTCACATGTGTTGATATGTGTAGGTGAGTAAGATGAGAAATCTAGAGTTGGAACAAAAATTTTGAACCTTTGAGTCTGGTGCCAAAAAGCACAGAACGAGTTGTTACCTGACTGAATGACTTGCCAAGACCAGTCTTGGCCACTGAAGCAGAAAACATTAAGTTCTGAGAGTCAGTGACGAGTGACCTAACAAATCATGAGGTCACTCAATGAGTCATCAAGTACCTCATCCTGACACAACTGATAGTCCACCAAGAGTACTGCGCCAATGACTCAAGTCCCGACCCGTTGTGTAACATCAGGAGTCGTTGCCTGAGTAGTTAGGTCCCAGGTAAGTTCTTTTAATTGAATAATGTAACAAACATCATAATGAGTCATGTCCATGAGAAACGACTCGTTACATGGGTCGTGGTTCATATGCTTCATACTAAATCACCCGACTTGGCCCACGTGAAAAAGGGTAATTTGATTTCTTATATATTAAAACCCACAATTTTTCCTTAAATTACCCAACATTCAAAGCCTAATTCTCTAAAATAGTTCCTTCCTCCATCACTTCTCATCTTCACTTGCACACACACATACGCACAAACACAGCATCGCGTACACCACCCAACCACTGCCCATACATCGCGAAGCACTACCTCTCAACTGCTCATCTTCTCTCCTCGCACATCTTACTAATTGTGAGTGTTTTAATGCTTCCCATATTTAATTTGACATCCTCATCCTTGAAAATGTTTGTCAAAGTTTGACTTTGGTCCCAACATTAAAACCCTAGTTTCCATGAATTTAATTGCTTGAAATAGTCAACCCAGAAAGTTTGGAACTAAATTGATTTTTTTGATAATTTTGTGGTGTACTGTTTGAATGAATGAGGTTATAATTGAGCATCGGTTAGCTTGGGTTTATTACACCCATTGAGTTAGCGGGCATTACGATCTTTAATTGCTTTGATGATGAAGCTTGGATTGTTATGCCCGCCCAACTCCCACCAGAATAGGAGTGAATAACATGTGATATAGGTAAAGTCTGATTAACCCAACAAAATTTTGATGTTGAAACTGGGCTAAACTGGTTGTGCAGTGGTGATACCTCATGTAACGATTCGTGGGTTTACTTGACGAGTCTTTACATGATTCGTCACCACTGACACATATAAGTGAAACTAAGAACTCTTAAGAACGAGTCATGGAACGAGTTGTGGTATTACCTGATGTCTTATGACGTGACTCATCTTGAGAGGGGAAAATTGACTAAGTTTGAGAATAACTTAACGAGTGACTTGAAGATTCATCGTCACAGGTGACAACTTATTAGGTCGACCCATTCTGACTACTGGATCAAATTGTATAAGTATGAATAGCCAAGATGGGTGACTTCATGATTCGTTGCCACTGGTGACGACACGTTAGGTCCCTCATTTTACCCTATAATAAACATTCTCTGTGGGCTTTTACAATACCAATTTTTGATACTAAAGATTATACCACAGGTACAATGGCACCAAAAGAAACTCCAAAGAAGGGTCTGGCCAAGAAATAGAGGTCGTAAAAAGGACAACCCTCGACTCACAGATTGAGAGATGAACCATGATCCTCAGAAGAGTCGAATGGATAAGTTAATGAGTATCAAATAGATGAAGAATAGTTGGAGCACCGATTGACCAGGGCTAGGACTAAATGCCCTATTAATTCGACAACCTCGTCGCATCACCGACTCCACTTGCCAGGACCCACCCAGCTAAGAGAAAGTAAATGATGGGGACTCATCCCCAAAGGATCATGAGGGTGCAATAGCTGGGGATGATGATGAATCAATACCCGATAGGAGAGTGCTGCAAATGAGGAGATTGGAACTTTAGACACATCCCCCGACCAGCCTCAGAGGTTAGTGAATAGGTGGTGTGAGCTGGGTATGGGGGTAATCTACAACCGTGACATTACTGCTATTGACAAGGGCCATCCAAAGAGGAGTATCTATGAACTACCGAGGTTGGTCACTACTAGGTTCAAGGACCTCTCGGAGATTCAAGCACTATATGACAAGTATCGGTTTGGTTAGTTGTAATACCACGAAAAGGCCTAAGAACAGACCGGGGAGTTAAAACTGAAAAAGTGCAGAAAACTGGCAAAAATATCACAGAACGGATGACTCAATGACTCATTGGTGGATAACATGAGTTGTCAAAAGCATTCATGGAAAGGGTGTTTAGTGAAGCAGTGGTGAAAATGGAGGGTACCATGACCCGTTGTTGGGAACAACGAGTCGTTGTTACCAGTCATTAGAAGGACTGAACTTAGGGTGAGGAAGAAGCAATGGGCCATCCCACGATCCGTGGTGAGAGACAATGACCCATTGTTTCAAGTTGTTATTGGTTGGTTAAAGTTTCCAGTTCATTCAATGGATGAAGACCACGACTCATTGTATGCCACCACGAGTCTGGTGAGGCTCGTGGAAAGAGAGGTCAGATTTGGTCAAGGGCCGACGAAGGTCGATTCAACGACCCGTGTGTTGTATTAATGACTCATCCTATCATGTCGTGGGAAGGATCTAAGACATTTCATGAGGCAGTGGACCCGACAATTCAACACCACGAGTCGTGGTATGATGCCACAACTCGTTGGGTTGGTCGTTGGTCTATTCAGGCCAGATTTCAGGGAAATTATTTTAAGGGTATTTTCAACCTTTCCTAATTTTTAGCCCCTAAACTATGTCATTTTGGTTATTTTCTGAGTATGATAAGAGGAGTTAAGTCCCCATTGCATGCCAATTCTCATGGAAGGATTCTAGAGGGGTTTTTAGGAGATTCAAGGCCTTCTTCCCCAATTTTTCTTCAAATTCACGGTGGGTGTTCAAGAAAACTTAAATTCATCCATTCCCAGGTATGTAGGGTTTTAAAATGTGTGGAATTATTCCTCACTCATGCCCCATTTTGAGTTAATTCATGAATTCTCCTACTCAAATTCCATGGGGTTTTACCCAAAGCATGTAAATGTGATATCTCTTTATGGGTATGTTTTAATTGAGATTTTCTTATGGAAATATGCATGATGGGCAGGTTTTACTATTATTTTCTTAAATTCATGTTTCAATCTTTTGAAATATAAATTTCCCATTGATGGAAGTTCATGGAAATTATGATTTATGATAAATATTCATTATTTTAAGTCTATTGATTATGAAAATGCATGAATCCAAGTTACCCGTGTTATGAGTATATTTTGAAAGAAATGAGTAAGATAAAGTATTGGGAAATGCCCACATGATGAAGAATGATTTATGATTTACGAAATGAATTTCATGAATTATCGATTTATAATGTTGGCTGATATAAAGGGGCCTTGATTCTTGGCTAAACATGTTTTAAAGGGGATCAATGATGATAAATGTTATATCTTAGCCAATGAAGTTTATGCATGATGTTAATGATTTATGTATGAGCCTATATGTATGTTTTTTGGGAGCCGTATCTAGCACCGAGTAGCCCGACGTTCTAAGGACTACACCGGTGTCTCATAACCACGTGCCACTGTGGGTTTGTAAATGTTATGAAGTATTGATAATGATCCTCTCAAATGTGATATCACTCCTTATGCACGGCCCTCACCTGGCAAGCCAAGGTCGGCTTATCCCACTTGAGTGAGACAGTGAGGCATCATGAAAGGCTCTACCATGATGGTGTCAGTTATTACGAGTCCACCCATTGTTCACATGTTCTATGCATTATTATATTTGTTTTATTGGATCAATTTATATTATGGTAAAACTATTTACGATTATGATAATGAACGATATTGAATGATTTGAAAGCCTTGAGCCTTATGATTTTTATGAAGATTTTGATGTAAGCATGATGTCCTTCTCCTATGTCTATTTATGAGTTTTACATTACTTTTAAATGTCCATTTTACTTACCTTGCATACTCAGTACATTCCACGTACTGATCGCATACTTTCAATGTTGTATCATTTTATGATACAGGGTCCGAATCTCAAGCTCATCCTCCTCCGTAGTCCATCCCAGTTTTTGGTATCAGCTTATTGGTGAGTCCTCATGTTTCGAGGGCCATTTAATATACTTCCATGTTGTTTATGTTTCAGTATTGGTCGGGTTAGTTGGGGATGTTGTCCCATCAACCCATTTTACATTTTAGAGGCTTTCAGACAAGTATGTAGTATTCAGCTATGTAAACGTTGGTATTTCTTGATGCTATGTTATGATTACGTTTCCGCTATATGTTTATGATTATTGTTCCTCTTGTTTGAATGGGATTAGTTGAATGCATGTGCCATGAGTTGACTTGGGGTCTCTCGAGGTCCCTTGTCCCATGTCTACAATCTGGGTGTACGTTCAGGTCGTGAAAAACTTGGTATCAGAGTGATAGGTTTGAAGTGTCCTAGGGTGTCTAAAAGCCGCATTAGGTAGAGTCTTTTTCATGGGTGTGAAGAGCACCACACCTATGACAAAGAGGCTACTAAATTTTTTAGGAAATGTTCCCTTTATTCATGTTCTATGTCATGCGATGAAAAGCTTTTCCATCCTTCTAATTTGTGTGATTCACAAATGCAGAATTATGGCTCCTCGAAGAATGAATGGAAGGAGGAGTGGAAATGATGAAGTCCACAGGGATGGCAATGATCATGGGCATCAGCAAGCCCCGCCTATTTCGGAGCCCCAGAAACAAGAGCCAGCTACCTACGCCGAGCTTGGGGTGGCAATTCAGATGTTGGCGTAGGCCTTGACTCCTCAAGTCAACCAGTAGGCTGTTGTATAGGTTCCATAGAATGGCAATGTGGAGGTGGCTCGGATTAGAGACTTCTTGAGGATGAACCCTCCTGAGTTGACAGGATCGAAGGTAGATGAGGATTCACACGAGTTCATTGAAGGGATCTTGAAGGTCACTCAGGTTATAGGAGTGAAAAATGGGGATTATGTGGATTTGGCCTCTTACTAGCTAAAGGAGGTCGCTCATATTTGTTACAAGAAATGGAAGGATCGCAGGGCAGTGCGAGCGGGCACAATCAGCTGGGATGAGTTCCACATGTCCTTTCTTTACAGGTTCATCCCTCGGGAGATGTGAGAATTGAAAGTAGCTGAGTTTGTTAACCTCAAGCAAGGAAAGATGATAGTTGGTGATGGATTAAAGGGCACGGCTGAGCCGATTTGTTCATGGAGTGGCCAGTTATTTAGACAAGAACTGCCGGACTACTATGCTCCACCAGGATATGAAATTTCCTCGCATAGTGTTGTACGCGCAGCAGATGAAGGAGGCTCATGCGGGGAAGAGGGAGGCAAAGAGGGCTCGGACAGATAGTCGTGGGCTTTCACATCAGAGGTTCGGCGGTGGCATCATCCACAGTTTCAATAGAGGTCACTAGCCCATGCACCCTCATTAGCTAGTGTTCCATCTAAACCCAGGGATGATTAGAGGAGCAGGACTTCAGGGTCGATGGATCAGAGGGGCACACAGTTAGAGTATACCTCTCCATCCTACGGGAAGTGCGGTAAGAGTCATATCGGGGAGTGCCTGCTCGGTTCAGATGTCTGCTTCGGGTGTGGTAGATCTTGGCACATGCGCTGAGCATGTACATATGCCACAGGGTGATGATAGGGGTCGAGCACAGACCACTAAGGAAGTAGTAGCTCCAGCCTGTTCAACGCCACAGGGAGCATCTACTAGTGGGGGTGGCGGTCAGTGCCAAAACCAATTCTATGCCCTTGCCTCGCGCCAGGAGCAGGAGACTTCACCAGATGTGGTCACTGGTATGTTGGGTTCCTTTCATATTGATGTTTATGAATTTCTATACCTGGAGCTATATTGTCCTTCGTGACTCCTTACATTGCTAGTAGTTTTGGAGTTAGTCCTGAAATTTTATCAGAACCATTTTCAGTTTCTACCCCTGTCAGTGATTCGGTTGTAGCTAGAAGGGTATATAGAGGGTGCCTGGTCACTGTGTTGCATAAGGTTACCTCCGCAGACTTAGTACAATTGTCCATGAATGATTTTGACATTATTTTTGGTATGGATTGGTTGTTTGCATGTTATGCTTCGATTAATTGTTGGAGCCGTACTGTGGAGTTTCATTTTCAGGTGAGCCAGTTGTGGAGTGAAAGGGTAGTTCGGCGGTGCCAACAGGACGATTTATTTCCTATCTGAAGGCTAGGAAGATGATCTCTAAGGGGTTCATGTATCACCTAGTTAGGATTAAGGATATGGAGTCTGAGACCCCGACTATTCAGGCAGTTCTGGTGGTGTGCGAATATCCGGAGGTGTTTCTCGAGGATTTGCCAAGTGTTCCTTCGGAAAGGGAAATTGATTTCGGTATTGATCTATTGCAAGATATGCAACCTATTTCTATCCCTCCTTATTGGATGGCTCTAGTAGAGCTAAAGGAATTGAAGGGGTTAAAGCATCTATTGGACAAGGGCTTCATTAGACCAATCCAGTCCCCATGGGGTGCACCAGTCCTATTTGTTCGAAAGAAGGACAGTTCCCTTCGCATATATATTGACTGCATGTAGTTAAACAAGGTTAGCGTCAAGAATAGGTACCCGTTAACCAGGATCGATGATTTTTTTGACCATCTTCAGGGTGTCAAGTGCTTCTCCAAGATTGACCTCAGGTCCGGGTATCACCAGCTCAAAGTTTGGGAGAGTGACATCCCGAAGAACTCTTTCAGGACTCGGTATGGTCACTATGAATTTGTTGTTATGTATTTTGGGCTAACCAATGCTCTTGCAACTTTCATGGACCTGATGAACAAGGTGTTCAAGCAATATTTCAATATGCTCGTGATCGTGTTCATCGACGACATTCTTATATACTCCCGGAGCGAGGAGGAGCATGCTACTCATTTTAGAATAGTGTTGCAAACCATCAAGGATCGTCACCTGTACGCAAAGTTTAGCAAGTGTGAATTCTGGCTGAACACGGTAGCATTTCTGGTTCATGTGGTATCAAGCAAAGGCATAAGGGTAGATTCCTAGAAGATAGAGGCGGTGAACAATTTGCATAGACCGGTGAATCCTTCAGAAATTCAGAGTTTCTTGGGCCTAGCTGGCTACTACCAGAGGTTTGTTGAGGGTTTCTCATCCATTGCATCACCTTTGACTAAGTTGACTCAGAAAAAGGTGAAATTTCAATGGTCGGATGCTTGTGAGAAAAGTTTCCAAGAGTTTAAGACCCGACTCACTTCAGCACCATCGTTGACATTACCCGAGGGTACCGATGGCTTTGTTGTGTATTGGGATGCTTTGAGAGTCGGACTGGGATGTGTGTTGATTCATCGTGGGAAGGTGATAGCATATGCCTCGAGACAGCTGAAGGTCCATGAAAAGAATTACCCGACCCATGATCTTAAGTATGCTGAGGTGATGTTTGCATTGAAGATATGACGACATTACTTGTATGGGGTCCACGTGGATGTATTCACGGATCACAAGAGTTTTCAATATGTGTTCACACTGAAAGATCTAAATCTTCCGAAAAGGAGGTGGTTGGAGTTACTTAAGGACATGAGTGTCCTTTACCACCCGACAAGGCTAATGTGGTTGCGGATGCTCTTAGTAGGATCTCCAGGGAAAGTGTGTCCCATGTGGATGAGGGAAAGAAGGAGTTGGTGAAGGATGTCTACCGACTTGCAAGACTGGGAGTTAGATTTATCAATGCGACTAATGGCGGTGTTGTTGTACATAACGGGTCAGAATCGTCCTTGGTAGTTGATGTTAAATTCAGGCAAGATGAGGATCCAATATTGAGGAAGCAGAAGGAGGTGGTGCGGAATCGGAAGTTGGAGGTTTTCTCCCAAGGGGGAGATGGTGTGCTACGATACCAGTGTCAACTATGTGTTCTGGACGTCGATAATTTGAGAGTTTGGATATTGCATAAGGAACATGGTACCAGATATTCCATTCATCTAGGGTTCACGAAAACGTATCGGGATTTGCAAGAGATCTATTGGTGGGATGGTATGAAGAGAGATATTGCAGAGTACGTAGCAAAATGTCCAAACTTCCAGCAAGTGAAAGTCAAACATCAAAGGTCGGGAGGCGTACTTCAGGATATCAGCATCCCCACTTGGAAATGGGAAGAGATTAATATAGATTTTGTTACAAGCCTACCTCATACTCACCGACACTATGACTCCATTTGGGTGGTGGTGGACAGGTTAACAAAGGCTGCACATTTCCTACCGGTTAAGACCACAGATTCAGCAGACGATTATGCTAAGTTGTATATTCAGGAGTTAGTTCAACTTCATGGCATTCCCTTGTCTATTATTTCAGACCGAGGTACTTAGTTTACATCTTGATTTTGGCGTTCTTTTCAAAAAGGACTTGGGACGCAGGTTAAGCTTAGTAGATCCTTCCATTCGCAAATAGACGGCCAGGAAGAATGAACCGTTCAGACCCCTGATGATATGTTGAGGGCATGTGTTATGGATTTTAAAGGTAGTTGGGATGATCATTTGCCCTGGATCGAGTTTGCTTATAATAACAGTTACCACTCCAGTGTCCAGATGGTACCGTTTGAGGCTCTTTATGGGAGGAGGTGTAGATCTCCCATCGGATGGTTCGAGGTTGGTAAGGTACTATGATAGGCCCATATTCGGTTCAAGAGGCGATGGTGAAGGTCCAGTTGATACGGAATCGGTTGAAAACCACTCAGAGTCATCAGAAATCATATGCTGATGTGAGAAGAAGAGACTTGGAGTTTGGTGTGGACGAATAGGTATTTCTAAAGGTATCTCCCATGAAAGGAGTAATGTGGTTCGGAAAGAAAGGTAAACTCAATCCCCACTATATTGGTCCCTACCGGGTTGTGAGAAGGGTTGACAAGGTAGCATATGAGTTGGACTTGTCATCAAAGTTATCTTCAGTTCATCATGTCTTTCATGTGTCACTTTTGAAGAAGTGCTTAGGTGATCCAACCTTGGTAGTTCTTGTTCGGTGGTTTAGAATGCCTACACACAAGTGCACGTGGTCAAACAAGTAGTAAAATGGCTAGAGTAGCCAAGTATCGATCCCACAGGAACTGGACCAAGGTAATAATCTAATTAAGTGTTAGTAAACTCTAACTCTAATAATGCAGGCAACAATTTCAAGAAGATTTTGGGAGTTTGTTTCCTAATTTATGCTAATCTAAAACAAATGTACAATTTGAGTCTGAACTATAGTAATGAGCATGCTGAGGCTAAAACGAACATGCAGGGAAGCAATTTCTTGATACAAATTGGTTAATCTTTCCTTCGGTTGCTAGTCAAGAATTATTGCCTATGGATTAAAACTCTCGTATTTACCCCAACTTAAGAATCATGAACCTTCCACCTACATTTCTGTGATAAGAAGAAATTCATGTTCTAGCCATACGAAACCGATTCCTTAATTGACTAATACGACATTCAGATATATTTCTATTCTGAAAGTAAATCAATTCTCAATTTTCCCAAACCAAGAAGAGATCATATCCTATTAATTCACAACTTTCCAATTTCTTTCTCTTTCGAGCGCAAACCGGATTTTTTAGATATACATTAATATTAGCCACACATTAATGCAGTAAGAACAAGAATTAATAGACCAACCATGGAAGGAAAGATGAAAAACCAAGATGATCAATAATCACATTCCACTACAAATGTTCTTAACCTCAGCAAGAAGTGAATTTAGCTACTCATTTGTGGATTAAACATCGTTAAATGAGTGTAAATCAGACAAATAATTGAAACAAGGAAGAAAGAGATAGAGAAGAACCCTAAGAATTTCGTCCTCTCAACTGCCTGTAACCCACGTTCTTGCTCAACCAAGTCAGAATTATTAAAAATAAACCTAAGTGTGCTATTTATACTAGTGAAAATATTTCCCGGAATAACAAGCAATGTGTCATGGAGTGCATCGCGGAGCACTGCCTCCGTGACATGCCACAAATGCGGCCCCTAACTGGAATCCGGTCCTCCAGGTAATTATGCCCAACGTGCCATGGCCCCGACGCGGACCTTCACTGGAACTTGGCCTATTTTTATTATTCGGGGCAGAATGCATCCACGATGGCAGCGTGACACGGCTCCATCGCGGAGCCCCTTAATTTGCTGCATAACCTGGGCCTTTTCCACTGCTCACTTCCGAGTCTATTCCCGATTTCTCCCAACATGCATCTTAACTTCCTAAAATTACATTTTTCCTGCAAAACAACACTAATCATGTTGGTTAGTACAAATTCACATTTTAACTACAAATCACATGAGAATGTACAATTACCAATGGATAAAAAAGACCAAATGAAGCATTTGAGTATCACTTGGGCATATAATTCTTCCCAAGATCACTTACCCCACACTTAAAAATTTGTTCGTCCTCGAACAATAATCTCACATCTCATGCAATTGACACCCTATCATAGCTACTTTGGCTTGACAATTCAAGCTACGGTTATACCAATTATTTACATTGAAAATCATCAAGAAAGCATGCATAGTCTCATCAATACAATGACATTCAACACATTAAGACCTCCTATACTCACGAGTCGACTCTCGGTCTCGGCAAACTCAGGCAAATCAGCTGATCAAGACATCCGACACGAAATGAAATCTCTTGTCAAGCATGTGCCCTCACAACACAAGAGAATTTCCCCCTTTACAATCATATGATCTCAAAAACATTATATGCAGGGGCATATGAACACAATTTCGCTCTCTCTCCCAAAGAATTCACATGCATCATGTCATGACCCATAAGTTTGCCTCTAGTGTATTACTCCACTAATATAAGGACGAGTGATGTAAGATCACATAGGACTTAACGGGTTGTAATGTAAGCTAAGGAACTAGTACATACTGGGCCAACCAATAATAGCAACTATCACCCTTAAGCGCTTTTCCATACATCCCACCACATTTTGGGCATTGTTTCTTCCTTCATCCTCCCCTTTCTTGAAGCCTTTCTTTATTTTTACTCACATTTCTTTAAGCACACTCGACTTCATAACAAAGATTAGTTATACATCTTCATTTTATTAAATTCGGCAAGTGCACCTTTGACCTTTTCTTTACTTTCACCACTTCCGCTTTTCCTTTCTTTTCCCAATTACCACTCCTTGACACTGTGGGAAAATTTCTTTTCTTGAGCGCTTAAGAGTTTTGGATCAAATTCACGGATAATGAAAAGAAGGGGTTAAGCTTGGTTTGTACCTTTTCGACAAAAAAAATAGGATAAAAGCTCAATGGGCTAACTAGGATGTACATTCAAGGTAGGTACGATAATGAAAAAAACTTTCAGTTAAATCGAAGAAATGCCTACATCCTTTCCTACCATACTCATCCTTCATTTCGTTTCGTACACACACCAGGCAAGTTCTAGACACTTCACAATAGCATGGAAGAATGGAAACCTCACCACACTCTCATTGCACATGCTCAACTCAAGACATATTCACAGACTCTTCAATCAGCTAATTACAAGAATTCAAACATTAAGCCTCAATCACACCGAATCGAACTCTATGGTCTAGGTATCTCAACATGTTCACAAAGTTGCATGCTTTCATACGAAGCACCTTTGTATTCTAAATATCATGTACAACACGCAACCTGAATTCCGGACCATAAAGTAATGACACGTTTGGGATACAAACAAACAAAGGAAAAAAATAATTAAAAAGAACAAAAGAAATCTACTCCTATCGACTACATTTCCCTTAAGACGGTTGTCATCCATCCATCATAGGGAATGGTCACTATTTACGACTTTGGTTCAATGGGGCTATTCTCGATAAAAGCACCGAAAACAAACACCGAGAAACTCAATCAAAAAATATTTTCACAAAAAATTTTAAAGATATCGATAATTTCGATAAAACAAAAGTATTTACACAACCAGCTAAGAACAACTCCATACAGCACACAATAGCTTCACATTAATTACAATACAAAACATAAACATCAAAATGACAGGGTCACAATTTTTCACAGGCACAACAACAAAACAGAAAACATAAACAACAACAAAACAACCAGCACCTAACTACTCCCACCCCACACTTAAATTGAACACTGTCCCCAGTGTTCACAAAATTCAGCATAGCACAAGAGTAGGTGGTGAAACTCCCTGATCAATCGAAGTATTCCACTTCTTCATCCGGTGCGGTTGCCTCGTCCCCCATATCCGAATCACCCCCGCTATCCTCATCTGACCCAACATCTGAGTCATTGCGGCATGTCTCCTCGTCTATTGGTACATCATCATCAACGGGCTCTACAAAAGCTGGCCCCACTCGGCATAGAGCCCTGGCATTTTCGCCGAAGGGGTAGTCCAACTCTAGCTGCCACAACTCATCTTCTTTTCCTGGCCTCCCGCCTATGCGCAACTGTAGCATCTGCATCCCGAACATGCTGGCCATATACTGATCATCCCGAGCATGTCGCTCGGCTAATATGAGAACTGGCCCGTGAGTGGTGTCGGGTGCCTTAGTTTTGGTGACGTCCAAGGCACGCCTCTCCATCTGCGGGATGTAGTCAAGGGCCTCTTCCTCAACATCTAGGCCCCTCAGGTAAGTGGTCATCAAGCCACCAAACTCATACCTGTGCCCTTGATGCAAACGGGCTCTCTTCATGGCGGAGATTATCACCGCCCCAACATTAATCTCCATCCCTTTCATCGGGGCGTATACCATGCACACACGATCCCGGGTGACATCTGTCATGTGCACCCCCGGAATCAGGCAGGAACACATGATCTTACGCCAAATTCTGGCTTCCCTATTCATTTGAGAGTAGGGCAGCGTCTGATGGTAGCCCCTCTCCTTATGCCTGCTCTACCGTGCTATAGAACGGGCTCCACACAGAGTGCGTCTGATGTCCGCATATGGTGGAGTGATGTTCAGCTGCCGGAGTACATAGGCGTCAGTGTCCCGCGCCCCCAAAATGGCATTTAGGTGATAGGGCTCAAAAGTGACTACCTGCCCCCTTATTTTGACAGTGTGACTTCGGAGTATCGGGTTTTAGTTGGCGTAGAATTCCCGAATCAGGTGTTTGATTGCACTCCTTGGGCTCTTCAAAAATGAAGTTCAGCCCGGCAGTGTCAATCCGGTGTACAATCCTGGGGAACTCCTGTGCCAACGGCTCCCTTGCAATATGCTCCTCGGGGAAATATTTGCTCTCCTTATGCTTTGTGTACCATTTCTTCCCTTCCTCTATCACCTATCGGGTTCCGTATTGACGGCGTTGGCCATGCGGAACCGCTGGTGCTGCTGGGACTGCTGTTCCCAATCTAATCCTTTTCCTTCCAGCGCCCGATGTAGATGCGCTTTTTCCTTTGTCTTGCCTGCTTGCCATTGTTCCTTTCAAATCAAACAGACAGTCCCAATGTTATTCAAATTAAAATTAGCTTCGACTAAGGTTGGCTTAAGCTAGGCCACCCCACACTTAGTCTTTAGCCACAATTACGACATTACGGCAAGACAACTCTCACTTTCCAATTTACAAGAAAAAAACAACAACATGCCTCGTGCATTCAGAGAATTCGATGGAATAAATTCTATATACTACTCAGACTTCGTACAGCTAATCCAAATATCACCATCGATACCATTTCATCACATAGCACTTAGCAAAAACAAAAAAAACTTCTCTTAACACAACCTATGCGATTCACCAAGTTCTATGCAATTCAACAATTTCATTCTCCCGAAAATCCATCATTTACTTAGCATATTCACAACAAGCACAACACAATTCACCTTACCCAACATGCCCAACCCATAATTTCCACATTTTCAATCACATTTAGTTTCTTCGCAATCAAATTCTAACCCTAGCTACATATTTCACAAAAATTCGATCAAGCATGTATTTATTGAGTTCATACAATCAAAATGATACTACAAACTTTAATCAACACTAACTTAAAGGAATTCAAGATCAATTTACAATTAGGGCAAGTTTTACTCACTTTACATGCTCAAACTCGACAAATTTGACAAGAATTGAGAAGAAAGTAGAGACCATACCTTTAGTTCGATGAAATCGAAGAAAAGTCGAAGAAAGCTTGTGCCTAAGTCCGTGTCACGTTGGGGAAGGGAGAGTTTTTGGGTTTTTGTCGCAGAGGGGGTGAGAAATGAGGGAAAATTGACGGAATTCGGGGTTAAAAAGGGTTAATTTCATGCGGGTCACCCGGCAACCCGGTGTGACCCTCGCGCTTAAAGCCTCAACGTGTCACGGAGGGTAACGCGGAGCACCCCCTCCGTGACACGGAGCCAACGCGGAGGTATTCTGGAATTAAAAAAATTCCAGAATTAAACCTCAACGTGTCACGGAGGGTAATGCGGAGGCCCTCCTCTGTGACACGGAGCTATCATGTAGGCTCACTGTTTTGCCACTTTTTATTATTTTTCTCACCTCAATTTTTTCTTTGCGATCCTTTGCATTTTTGCCCTCCGTTCAACCTGAAATTCATCTCACAACAAGAAATTTGTTAGAATTCATAGGTTTCACATAAAATACAATTTTTGTTTTTTAATTTTTTAATTTTTCTATTTTTTTGTTCTTTCTTTTTTTTCTTTCTTCTATGAAATCTACTCAAGTATTACAACAATTTCACGGGTTGCCTCCCGTGCAGTGCCTAGTTTACTATCGCGGCTCGACGTCATTGAAGCTTAGTCATCCTCTAGGGTGACGGATGTCTTCTCTCGACTACCGTCCTCACCCCAGTAGTGCTTACATCGCTGCCCATTGACTAAGAACGTGGTACTTCGATCTTGTTGCCACAATTCTACCTTTGGGGGGTCCTTCACCGGTGGTTTTCCCACTAGATCTCGCGAATCAACACTCTGAACAATATTCGCTCGATTAAGCACGTTGATCACTGAGAGTTCCTCATACATTGTCGGAAGCTTCGTGGCCTTGTACACATCAAATACCTCCACCTTGTCGTGTTCCCGCATGGTTAGCTGCCCTGCAGCTACATCAATCAGTGCTTTCCGGTCGCCAAGAAAGGACGTCCCAAAATAAATGGGACTTCCGCATCCGGCTCAAAATCTAGCACAATGAAGTCAACCGGGAAGATAAGGGAGCCCACTTGCACCAGCACATCCTCCACAATGCCATCTGGTCTGGCCAAAGAACGATCCTCTAGTTGCAAGATCACTATTGTCGATCTAGGACTGCCAAGCCCCAATTTCTTGAATATCGATGTCAGCATCAAGTTAATGCTCGCTCCCAAATCACATAATCCACGAGCTCGAATACTCTGCCCGATTGTAAGTTGAATTGTAAAGCTCCCAGGGTCTTTGAGCTTTGTGGGCAATCGATTTTGTATCCTGGAAGTGCACTCCTCCGTAAGCGCCACCGTAGCGTACTCCGTCAACCTGCTTTTGTTCGCTATGATGTCCTTGATATATTTTGCGTTCTTCGGCACTCCCTGCAAAACATCAACAAGAGGTAAATTAATGTGTACCTGTTTAAGCACCTCCATGAACTTTTTGAAACACGCTTCCTCCTTGTGTTTCTTTAATCTTTGAGGGAACGGGGGTGGTGGTCTTTTTGGTTAAGCTTCCTTCTCCTTCCCCCTATCATCATTGTGTTCCCTCTCCTTCTCCAATGCTCCCGACTGCTGTGGTGGTCTTTCTGGTTCCACCTCCTTGAGTTGCAAACCACTCCTTGTAGTCATTGCATTAACTTGCTTGGGATTGGAGTCAGTGTCACTTGGAAGTCCTCCTCTTGGCCTGGTGTTCTGAGCTCCAGCTAGTTGCCCAAACTGGTACTCCAATGCCTTTGTAGCTAACTGATTGTTCTTTACATCGGCTGCCAATTTCACATAGTCAGCCTACAATTGAGCTTGGTTAGCTATCATCATTTTGAACATTTCCTCGATACTGGGTGATGGTGGTGAAGGAGGTGCATTGTTGCTTCTGTATTGCGACTGATAGTGCTGCTTCCCTCCTTGATTTCTCTGTGCTCCCTGACTCAAACTCTGCCCTTGATGGCTGTTACTACCCCAAGAGAAATTCGGATGACTTATCCAATTATAGTTGTAGTGTTGCCATACTGTTGGTGATTATTTCTCTGTACATTACCAACAAAGTTTACTGAATCAGGATTCGCACCACAACACTCAGCTGAGTGTTCATTACTGCCGCACAGTTCACACCAAATCTGCTGCACTACATTCACTGAGGCTTGATGATGATTCATGCTCATATTGCTGAAGTGGGTATTGAGTTGATTTTGTAACGCAGCTATCTGTGAAGCGATAGCTGTAAAACCATCCACTTCCAAGACTCCTACCGCTTTCCTTGTTCCTCCTCTATAAGAGTCTGCATTCCACTCTGGATTCCTTGCGAAATACGGTTCAACAAAGTATACAACTCCTCATAAGTTTTTTCTAATGCTTGTCCCCTAGCTGCTGAGTCTAGCAAGATTTTTATGTGGGGTTCCAAACCCTCTATGAAAGTATGCACCAGCACATCATTGGATTGGTGATGATGTGGACAATCCCGCAACATAGATTTGAATCTTTCCCAAGCTTGATATAGATTCTCTCCCTCTCTCTGTTTAAAACTTAGAATTTGACTTCTAAGTCTTGTTGTTTTATCTGATGGAAAGAATCGTATCAAGAATTTCATTGCAAGATCATCCCAAGTAGTGATGGAATTAGGTGGCTCAGCTTTCAGCCATCTCTTTGCTTCTCCCAAAAGCGAAAATGGAAACAATGTAAGCCTGACATAATCGGGTGATACTCCAGCGGGGATGTAAGTGTCACTTATCTCCAAAAAGTTTTGGAGATGTTGTTGTGGATCCTCATGAGGGAGACCTGTGAATTGCCCGCTGGTGTGCAGCAATTGCACCATATTCTGTTTAAGCTCGAACTCCCTCTTGGCTCAGGTTTGCGAATGCTAGATGTAACGTTGTTAGCATGTGGGATTGCCACTTCGCGAACCGGCCTAGTTGCCACTTCTTCGGGCACTAACACTGCCCTTACAATGGGTGGATTCTGTTGTTGCTCCAGGATTGTCTGTCTGAGCAACTGCAGCTTTCTCTCTAGAGCTTCTCTCCTCTGACGATGGAATTGTCTTTCCGGCTCTAAGTGTGAATCCACCAGCTCCTTGTCCCTTGCCAGTGTTCAACAGAATTCAATATCTGCAAAAGACAAGCTAAGACCAAGTTGTCAACACTAATAAGAAATCGTAAACTAACACTTAAGACAACAATTTTACCAATTGCCAGTCCCCGGCAACGACGCAAGTTCACGTGGTCAAACAAGTAGTAAAATGGCTAGAGTAGCCAAGTATTGATCCCAAAGGGACTGGAGCAAGGTAATAATCTAATTAAGTGTTAATAAACTCTAACTCTAATAATGCAGACAACAATTTCAAGAAGATTTTGGGAGTTTGTTTCCTAATTTATACTAATCTAAAACAAATGTACAATTTGAGTCTGAACTATAGTAATGAGCAGGATGAGGCTAAAACGAACATGCAGGGAAGCAATTTATTGATACAAATTGGTTAATCTTTTCTTCGGTTGCTAGTCAAGAATTATTGCCTATGGATTAAAACTCTCATATTTAACCCAACTTAAGAATCATGAACCTTCCACCTACATTTCTGTGATAAGAAGAAATTCATGTTCTAGCCATACAAAATCGATTCCTTAATTGACTAATACGACTTTTAGATTTATTTCTATTCTGAAGGGAAATCAATTCTCAATTTTCCCAAACCAAGAAGAGATCATATCCTATTAATTCACAACTTTCCAATTTCTTTCTCTTTCGAGCGCAAACCGGATTTTTTAGATATATATTAATGTTGGCCACACATTAATGCAGTAAGAACAAGAATTAATAGAACAACCATGGAAGAAAAGATGAAAAACCAAGATGATCAATATTCACATTCCACTACAAATGTTCTTAACCAAAGCAAGAAGTGAATTTAGCCACTCATTTGTGGATTAAACATCGTTAAATGAGTGTAAATCATACAAATAATTGAAATAAGGAAGAAAGGGATGGAGAAGAACCCTAAGAATTTCGTCCTCTCAACTGCCTGTAACCCACGTTCTTGCTCAACCAAGTCAGAATTATTAAAAATAAACCTAAGTGTGCTATTTATACTAGTGGGAATATTTCCCGGAATAACAAGCAACGTGTCACGGAGTGCATCACGGAGCACTGCCTCCGTGACACGCCACAAACGCGGACCCTCATTGGAATCCGGTCCTCTAGGTAATTATGCCGAACGTGCCACGGCGTGCAACGCGAGGCATGACCAACGTGCCACGGCCCCGACGCGGACCTTCACTGGAACTTGGCCTATTTTTATCATCCGGGGCAGAATGCATCCGCGATGGAAGCGTGACACGGCTCCATCGTGGAGCCCCTTAATTTGCTGCATAACTTGGGCCTTTTCCACTGCTCGCTTCCGAGTCTATTCCCGATTTCTCCCAACATGCATCTTAGCTTCCTAAAATTACATTTTTCCTGCAAAACAACACTAATCATGTTGGTTAGTATAAATTCACATTTTAACTACAAATCACATGAGAATGTACAATTATCAATGGATAAACAAGATGAAATGAAGCATTTGAGTATCAGTTGGGCATATAATTCTGCCCAAGATCAGTTCTGGTAGACAACATTGGAGTGAAGGACAACCTCAATTATGAAGAAATTCCTGTTTGGATCTTTGATCGACAGGTTAGGAGGCTGAGGAACAAAGATGTAGCTTAAGTTAAAGTATTATGGAGGAATTAGCATGTGGAGGGAGCTACGTGGGAAGCTAAAGCAAATATGATGGCTAAATACCCACATTTGTTCAATACTGGCTCAGTTTCGACTTAAGGTATCAGTTTTTCCCCGTGAATCTATTTAGTTTTCATGTTCAGTTTATGTGTGCAAGTTTCTTTTATGTGTATGAATGCATATGTGAAGCATGAGATCAGTTCAGCTATGTGGTTTAATTCGGAGGTAGTCATTCCATGAAAATTTCGGTTAAAATGATCAGTATATAGCTATGATAAATTGTGTGTTTCAATTTTCTACCTGTTTCCTATATTTGAGGATGAATGTTCCCAAGGGGGAGATATTGTAATACCTTGGAAAGGCCTAAGGATAGATCCGGGTGTTAAAAAATGAAACGTGCAAAAAACTGGCAAAAATATCACAGAATAGATGGCTCAACAAGTCGTGTGTGGATACCACGAGTCATCGAAAACAGTCATGGAAAGGGGGTTTAGGGAAGTAGTGGTGACAACGGATGGTACCACGACCCATTTTTGAGAATAACGAGTCGTTGTTACCAGTCATTAGAAGGACTGAACTTAGGCTGAGGAGGAAGCAACGGGTCATCCCATGATCGGTGGTGAGAGACAACAACCCGTTATTTCAAGTTTTTACTAGTTAGTTGAAGTTTCCAGTGCATTCAACAGATGGAGACCATGACTTGTTGTATGCCACCACGAGTCTGGTGAGGCTCGTGGAAAGATAGGTCAGATTTGGTCAAGGGCTAATGAAGGTCGATTCAACGACCCATATGTTGTATTAATGACTCATCCTATTGTGTCTTAGGAAGGATCTAAGACATTTCATGAGGTAGTGGACCCGACTAATCAATACCACGAGTCGTGGTATGATGCCAGGACTCGTTGGGTTGGTCGTTGGTCTATTCAGGCCAGATTTCAGGGAAATTATTTTAAGGGTATTTTCGACCTTTCCTAATCTTTAGCCCCTAAACTATGTCATTTTGGTTATTTTCTGAGTATGATAGGAGGCATTAAGTCCCCTTTGCATGCCAATTCTCATGCAAGGATTCTTGAGGGATTTTTGGGAGATTCAAGGCCTTCTTCCCCAATTTTATCTTCATATTCTCGGTGGGTGTTCAAGAAACCTTAAGTTCATCCATTCCCAAGTATGTAGGGTTTTAAAATGGGTGGAATTCTTCGTTACCCATGCCCCATTTTGAGTTAATTCGTGAATTCTCCTACTCAAATTCCATGGGGTTTTACCTAAAGCATGTAAATGTAATTTCTCCTTATGTGTATGTTTTAATTGAGCTTTTGTTATGGAAATATGCATGATGGGCAGGTTTTACTATTATTTTGTTAAATTCATGTTTCAATCTTTTTAAATCTAAATTTCCCATATATGGAAGTTCATGAAAATTATGATTTATGATGAATATTCATTATTTTAAGTCTATTGATTATGGAAATGCATGAATCCAAGTTACCCATGTTATGAGTATATTTTGAAAGAAATGAGTATGATGAAGTATTGGGCAATGCCCACATGATGAAGAATGATTATGATTTACGAAATGAATTTCATGAATTATCGATTTATAATGTCGGCCGATATAAAGGGGCCTTGATTCTTGGCTAAGCATGTTTTAAAGGGGATCAATGATGATAAATGTGATATCTTAGCCAATGAATTTTATGCATAATGTTAATGATTTATGTATTATGCTTATTTTTGCGAGCCGTGTCTAGCACCGAGCTGCCCGGTATTCAAAGGACTACGCTGGTGTCTCATAACCACGTGCCACCGTGGGTTTGTAAATGTTATGACGTATTGATATTGATCCCCTCAAATGTGATATCACGCCTTATGAATGACCCTCGCCCGGCTAGCCAGGGTCCGCTCTACCCACTTGAGTGAGACAATGGGGTATCATAAAAGGCTCTACCATGATGGTGTCGGTTATGACGAGTCCTCCCATTGTTCCACATGTTATATGCATTGTTATATTTGTGTTATTGGCTCAAGTTATATTATGGTAAAACTATTTACGATTATGATAATGAACGATATTGAATGATTTGAAAGCCTTGAGATTTATGATTTTTATGAAGATTTTGATGTAAACCTTATGTCCTCCTATTTCTATTTATGAGTTTTTATTTTACTTTTAAATATCCTTTTTGCTTTCGTTGCATACTCTGTACATTCCATGTACTGACCGCATGCTTTCTATGGTGTATCATTTCATGATACAGGGTCCGAATCTCAAGCTCTTCCTCATGCGTAGTCAATCCCAGTTTTTGATATTAGCTTATTGGTGAGTCCTCATGTTCCAAGGGTCGTTTGATAGACTTCCATGTTGTTTATGTTTTAGTACTAGTCGAGTTAGTTGGGCATGTTGTCCCATCAACCCATCTTACGTTTTAGAGGCTTTCAGACAAGTATGTAGTATTCAGATGTGTAAACGTTGGTATTTCTTGATGCTATGTTATGATTACGTTTCCGCTATATCTTTATGATTATTGTTCCGCTTATTTGAATGGGATTAGTTGAATGTATGTGCCATGGGTTGACTGGGGTCTCTTGGGGTCCCTTATCCCGTGTCTACGATCCAGGTGTATGTTTGGGTTATGACATTAGTTAAGTGAACTTTCAGTCAGTTACAGCTTGCAATTAGTCTGAGAGTGTTATGCGGCATACATGACCACACTACAAAATTAGGCCCTGGGAGGCCAAGACTAGAGAAAGCATCCCACCCTGACCCGAGTTATGGTGTGAGAGACATAAGTGGACATTTTTGAGTACACCGTCTTGCAAATGCACTATGGTCCAGAATTTGAAACTCCGATTAACACAGTTGAATTTGATTACCGACTGAGTGAGCTACATAAGATTAAGGTCAAGAAGTTGAGCCACGATGACAGAAAAAGGCAGTTTACATGGCTAGCACGGATCATGGTCAATCGGGGTACAATGGTGGAGTGGTTAAATGGACCAGAGGTACAGATCAAGAAGGACTCATTGAACTTCAGGCCAAACTTTGGTGGTCCTTAGTGCTACACAGACTGGTATCAATCAACAATAACAATGTTGTTTCACTAGATCGAGCTGCACTGGCAGCTAGCATCATAAATGGGTACGAAATTAATTTCCAAGGTACATAGCTGAGGAGATCTGGGAGAGAGCCATCATGGACAGTCAGAGCATTCCATTTCCATGCCTAATAGCTCGGCTTTGCAGGGAGTCACAGGTCCCCCAGTTAACCACGATTGATTAGAAGGTTGAAGTGCTAAAAATTACAAATATCGAGTTATTCAGATACGATACAAATTTAATCTCTAGGTCCAAAAGTTAGGTTGCCATAGCCATAGGGGCTGCATTATTAGCTAAGGCATTGAGTGGGGGTCCTTAGAGTGATACTACGAGGCTCTCAGAGTTTGAGACAGAGCCTTCAGCAGACCAGGAGATGGGTAGTCAGTCTGATACTACTACTACAACAGATGTGCCCTTAACCTCCAAGGTCCCAGCTTCATCCTTCATCACACCAATGGCTAGACCACCCTCTGCTTCACCATGATCCTCACTGGTCGGCCTAGTCACAATCTCACATGATTTAATTACCGACATGGCTAGGTAGTTGGCAAAGGTAGAAAAGCAGTAGGCCCACACAACACTTCAAGTGAAAGTACTAATGGAGAAGTTAAAGCCTTGGGTTATGAAGGATTTGGAAGGCTTATCGAGGACTTGTCATGGAAGGATAGACGCGTTCGAGAGGTAGATGGATGAATACCTCGCTCAGTCACAGGCACCCAAGCTGACACAATGGTATGCAGAGGTGGCGACCCTCAGAGCAGAGTTGTGAGAGCTATTAGCAAGGTGGATATCTGATATAGCACCGCCGGTGCTCCCAGTAGTGGAGGATGAGAGTGAGGAGGAGCTTCCTCTGGTATTTGATTTCATTACTGAGGAGCCTATGTCTCAGAAAAAAATAAAAGAGACCCCGAGAAGAGGTGAGCGAAGGTGATAGTGGTAATATGCTATGAGAGCAGAAGAGAGAGATGAGAGATACGGAGGCAGCACTGAAGCTATCTAAAGATGAGGCCCAAGAGGGGGCCGAGATTGAAACTGCTAGAGCTTGTGGAGAGGGTACGACCTGTATTGGTTCAGAGAATGCGTCGGTTATCACTGGTGCCCCAAGAGAGGAGATTGGGGGCATATGCGCCTCCCACTGACTAAACCACAAGTTGCTAGGTCGCATAGGTATGTTACCTATTCCCATGCTGTATTTTTAATATGCATCGAGGATACTGCATGATTCTTTTGATAGGGTGTGGGGTGGTACCTATTTTTGTTGAACATAACTCGAGGTTTTATTTTTGCCAATTATATTTTCCCTCAGGTGTTCTTTATCTAGTAGAATTGGCAGCTTTATAATTATTTATTTATGTTTATGTGTCAATTGAAAGGAAAATAGGAGAACTTAGGGTAGTCGAATATAATGTGAATTTTGGTAAATGTGACATGTTGAACTTGTTGGATGATACCCCTACTCAATTTTTGTGTCTTCTTAGTATATGAAACATGATCTTTGTAAATCTTTGCTTGGCATTAATACTATGAATGTGCTTACCATTGTGTGACTGTGCATGAACTAGCAATCGGTGGTGATGATGTTCTCCTGTGCATTATGTGGCAAGGTGTTTAGTGAGCTCAATAGTGTGTGCACAATGTAGAACTTTCCCCGTTAGTTGTACCAAGGTTGCAAGATAAATTAATAGGAAATAATCATACGTCGTTGTTCAAAATAGTCCAGTTTAGCCTAAATGACTGACCAAATGAATATTAATATCCCTTGATCCCTATTTTGAGCCTAAATTGACCCTTTTTGTGTTTAGCCAATTCGCCTTTCATCTTTAATTATAATGAACCTTTTTTGGCCCTGATCCCTCCTTGTACACTATAAACCTCAACTCAAAAAAATTTCCTAAGTTGAGGGTGGCTATTATAGGGGTGAATAAGAGGAGTAAAGGGGAAAATGATTGAGTAATACAAAAAAAAGGGCGGGTGCGGTGTACTTACATATCTAAAAAATGTGTGTATTTGATGAGAAATCCAAAAAAAAAGGGAAAAAAAGAGAAAGAAGAGAATGTTGAAAAAGAATAGCCCGCACGCGTACTCTTTAAAGATAAAGAAAACAAAAGAGAAAGGGAGAAGAGTGTAAAGAAGGTTAATTGGAGCCAAAGTTAGTGTAGTGCCAAGGAGGGTTCAGTCATGATGTCCATATCTACCAAACCCATCCTCAAACCTACCTTACAAGCTTAAGAAAGTCCTATCGTGATCCGAACTCAATCTTCTGACCAGCTGAAGTATATAAAATAAGGGCAAGCCTATGATTTTGTATGCACAGTGTGTGGACTTCTTTGTGAGTGTGAGTGTACTTGACATAGTCCCTGTACTAAATTATAATGATTGAGAGTTGTGAATCATTGCGACTTCTTAGCATTGAGGAAATATGGGCAACAACATCATTTGTTAATTGTCTGGGTGAGTGTCATAGGATTTTATGCATGGTTGCAGGTTGATAGAGTAATACCATTCCTTGATTCCTTTGTGTCATGAAGGAAATATTTGTATTTGCATTGTGATTTGGTTTCTAGTGATATAGGAGGGGTTGGAAAGTTTGATTTGATTATTCTATGAGTTTGTGACTACCATAGTTTCTCCATAATTATTTTAGTTGAAGCATCGGGTTAGTTTTGTTTTTATCATTTTTGCCTAAGGACATGTAATAGTTCTAAGTTGAGGGTGTTGATGTGTCTTGGTTTTACTGTACTTTCAACGCTTAAAACTAAGAACATATGATACTCCAGGGTATGTTTGTATAGATATAATGTGTTTTTATTAAGTGTTACAGGGAAATTAGTTTGGACAATAAAATGGGCATAACAAGCCTAAAATGGGCTATGTTTGGACTGCCAGCAAGGTGACGAGTTGTTATGTAACTGGATGAATTGTTCACTAAGCCATTAGGAGAAGAGGAGTTTGAAGTACTAAATTTGGGCTGAAAACGGTGTTGATGACGGATTGACACCACAACTCATCATCTCCGACCATGAGTCGTTAGGTAGTTCATGAGGACTAGGAGTTAAATCTGATCATAAGATCTGTGGGTCACAACGAGAAGAGTAACGAGTCGTCACACAACTCCATGACTCGTTAGTAGCATTCGTCAGGGCGAAGTTCAGAGTTCTAGTTGAAGTACTGAGAGTGGCAAATGAAGGAGTAACAAGTCGTTATGAGACTCAATGATTCATCACAAGAAGTTATGTGCAGTCATCCAGAAAACTAGAATTTTAGGACTTAGAAGCAATGGAGAACTTAATGACTCTTCTATTCACTTAATGAGTCATTAGGTGATCCGTAATCCAGAGGAAACTTTTGTTAAGCACGAGCCATCACCATGCTTCACGACTTGTTAGGAGTCGTCACTGCCGACTTGCATTCCTTGTTAAATCAGGAAAGAATTTGTTTAATGTCTATGAATACCTTATGGAGGTTTCCTATTATAGTTGATGACTTTTACCATATTTTTTCTTTATTGTTGATTGACATTAAGGTTCAAGAAACTGTAATACCCCGAAAACCCAGATTAGACCCGAGGGTTCGAATGGAGAAAACAAGAAATTTTCCACCAGGTCATAAGATGAGTCATCCAATAACCCGTGAAGTACTCCACGAGTCATGGAGTGACTCTTGAAGTTAGGGGAGGATTGGTAGAAAGTTGTGGTCAGGAGGTGACCACGATAGAGCCGACGAGTCATGGTTAGGTCAACGACTCATCAAGTGAGTCATGGTCAAGGGTTCGAGGTGGACTCTCCGAGATTCCACGAGAGGTAGCCACGAGTCGTGAAGTGACTCCACAACTTGTTGAGTTAGCCATGGTCAGGAGTTGTGTTGGATGTTGAATTTTCGGCAGTGTTCATCATGATTTGTCACCACGAGTCATTAAGTATGCCACGAGCCATGGTGTCCCTCATGGTGACTGTTAGGATGAGGTCTTCCAGTGTTAATAACGGGACATGTAACGAGTCATCCCTTAAGTAACGACTCGTCCAGCCCCTTGTTGGAACTGGCAGTATAATTTTTCTGCAAAATTTTCAAGGACTTTTCCATAATTTCCTAAACTTCTAGGCTCTAAACTATGTCGTTTTGAGCATAATTTTGAGAGAATTAAAGGGGTAATCGACTTAACCTCTCTCATTCCACTCACTCCTCGATCTCAGAGCATGGAATTCCTGTCAGGCATCTTAGAGCTAAGCTAGGGCTTCCTCAGTTCTTAAGATTTTTATTCAAGCTCCTCTCAATGATTCTACATCAGGTATTTGGGAATTGAACAAGGGAATTATTCTTCCCTTGTTTCCCGAAAACCCTTCCATAATTTTTTATCAGTTATAGCCCTGAGGTTTTGAAATTTAGAAAGTTTTCAAAAAGAATTTTATAAATTTTAGGTGGAGTATTATCCATGTTATTAGCTGTTATGTTTTTTTTATAAATTCTTAGAAATCATGTGGAAACTAGCTCCTTGTGAAATTATTTAGCCCTAGCTTTTGAATGCAGTATATTAGGGTCTAGCATAATTGAGTAGTTATTCATGTTTCTTGACTCTACCGGAGTTGAGATTCTCACATTGTTATAATTACTAGAAATCTCAGTCAATTGCATGCTAGTCCAATTTCAATCAAAATGTTAGCATGTTCAGTATCTTTCAGAAATGTCAGCTGATCAGTTTGACTACAGTCTTTCCTTGAGGTGTCAGTGGTGCCTCCTAGTTATTAGTTATTAGACTCAGATATCATATATCAAATTTTTGTGGTTCTATAGACAGTTACGACGCTTCCAGATAAGCAGCTCTGGCCAGTCTTAGAACGCCAGTTACCAAATTCAGTACAATAAGACTCTTAAGGTACTTCTAGATAGGTATCCCTGACTTTGTCTTGGACCTTAGTTTCAAGCTATTAGCTTAGTAGTTAACCTAGGACTATCCAGTAGGAGTAGGACTTAGTACTGTGTGGACCGGGGTTCCAGCACACCCAGGTTCCCATGACTACGTTGACACCGTAGGTTATTTTATTGGCCCTATGGCCGAAGACTTGTGATTACCCAACTCATGCCTTTATATCATGGCAAGTTATATTGGGTCCTACCGATGGGGTGTATACATCAGACTCAACATTTAGCTCACGTGGTATATGTCAGTTATAGACTCTCCCAATAGTCAGTATAGTTTCAGTTTAGCTCAGGTCAGAACAATTTCAGTTTACCTCAGTTTAGTTCAGTTCAGTAGAGTTAGCTCAGATCAGTATCTCAGATTCAGGGTCATTATAGACCATCTCAGTTACATTTCTGTTGTTCAGTTTTAGTATTTTAGTTGGCCATTACATGTCATTATAGTTTAGTTATTTGTTCTTTATGTTATATTTTCTCCTACTTACTTAGTACATTCAAAGTACTGATGTATACCTTCTTTGTTGTATCTTATTATGATACAAGCATAGGTTCTCAGCCCCAGCATTGTTAGACGATTTCCTTGCAGTGACATCAGCAGTTGCTGCTGGTGAGTCTTCATCTTTCGAGGACGATATTATATTCTTCAGTTATTTTTTTCAGTTAGACTTTAGAGTTAGCTGGGGGCTTGTCCCAGTAACTCATAATTATAGATGGCTTTCAGACATAGACTTAGACTTTCAGTTTTGCTTTCAGATGTATAAACTTTTATCATTTAGCTTTTCTTAAGCTGTTTTATTATTTAAGCTTCCACTATGATTACTCAGATTTCAAGTGTTATGATAGACCATGGGTTGTCTTGGAGTTACTTGTGACTCCAAGTACCATGTCTAATCCAGGGTATAGATTCGGGTCGTGACAAACTTAGTATCAGAGCACTAGGTTTAGAGTATCCTAGGATTTCTGAAGCTGCTTCAAGTAGAGTCCTTTTCTTGGGTGTGAAGCGCGCCACACTTATGACGAGGAGGCTACGAGACATTATTAGGAATACTCCCTTTTGTTCATACTCCTTATTGTGCATAATAAGTTTAATTAGAGAAGCATTCTCCTAACTCGTGCTCTATTTTGTTTCAGTGAAACCATGCCTCCAAGATGCGAAAACGGAAGAAGGGTTGACAACGCTAACTGACCCGCCCCACCAGCTCCAGCAGCCCCATAGGATGACCGAGTGTCCTTAGTGGAGCTTAGAGCTGCAATCCAACAGCTAGGATAGATAGTTACAAACCAGGTGAACCAGTAGGTGGTTCCAGTTAACTCAAATGGGTCTACAACAGCTGCCAAAGTTCGAGACTTCACCCGAATGAACCCTCCAACCTTTCATGGATCTAAGGTGGGAGAGGACCCACAAGAGTTCGTGGATGAAGTAGGAAGATCGCCTAGATTATGGATGTTAGCTCTGCTGAGAGTGCTGACCTGGCTGCCTACCAGTTGAAAGGGGTAGCCCAGATCTAGTACAATCATAGAAAGAAGTGAGACCAACAAGAGCAGTATCGGTGCTGTGGGAAGAGTTCACAATAGCCTTCTTAGACATATTCTTCCCTCGGGAGTTAAAGGAGGCTAAGATGCCAGAATTCATGAATTTGAAACAAGGCAATTGGATGGTGGAAGAATAGGCACTGGAGTTTAGATGGTTGTCAATATATGCTTCAAAGATGGTAGCCGAGCCAAGGGCTCACATGCTTAAGTTCGTCAATGGAGAATCAAACTTGGTCCTTAAGGAGTGCAAGACTGCAATGCTCATAAAAGATATTTACATCTTCAGCCTCATCATTCATGCCTAGCAGTTTGAAGCAGGAAAATTGAAAGACATGAAGCGGGAGAATAAGCGGGCTAGGACTAGCCAATCAGATTATGGCCACCAGATAGAAGTAGTAGCCTCCCACCACAGTAGAAAAGGGCTCCAACACCCACTTCAGCTAGCACCCCTACTTTTCAATCCCGCAAGGATCGGAAGGGTGGAGCATCTGGCTCACAGTTTTAGAGTCACAGCGCCAGCAACCGCTATCCAGCTTGCCCTAAGTGTGGCAAGAACCATCTAGGGGAATGCCTTATGGGAAGAGAGTGTTGCTTTGGGTGTGGACAACTAGGTCATCGGCTTAGAATTCCTGTCAGCAGGACGGGGAAGATCACAGTCTACTACTTCAGCAGCTCCACCAGGTCGACCAGCTCAGCAGACCAACACTTTAGGTACTAATAGTGGTCAGTGCCAAAACCATTTTTATGCTTTGTTCTCTTTTTAGGATCAGGAGAGCTCACCTGACGTGGTCACGGGTATGTTACTTCTCTTTCACCTAGATGTGTATGCCTTACTAGATCCAGGAGCCACACTATCGTTTGTGACTCCCTATGTAGCAATCCAATTTGAAATCAGTCTAGAAGTCCTCTCAGAACCATTCTCATTCTCTACCCCAGTTGGTAAGTCTGTTAGAGCCAGCCGAGTATATACAAACTTCCAAGCCTCAATCTTGAATAAGGTAATCTAGTTGATCTCGTAGAGTTAGACATGGTTGATTTTGATCCCGTTCTTGGCATGGATTGGTTACACTCCAGTTATGCCTTAGTCAACTGCAGAACTAGAGTCGTCAGATTTCAGTTCCTTAATGAGCCAGTTGTAGAATGGATGGGTAGTAGTTCAACACCTAAGGGTCGGTTTACTTCCTACCTTAAGGCCAGAAAGCTTATTTATAAAGGGTGCATTTATCACCTTAAATTTCTAATTACACCGAATTTTTCCTTCAACCAAGCCTTTCCGTTCCGATAACAAGTAAAAGTTCTGTCTTGGTCCGAATGGGGATAGCATTTCTCATCTGCATGTCCATGGAGTTTTGAAAAATCCAAACATCTCAGAGATAGATAGATAGGTAGTAGTTCGGGTCAAGGATTCTAGCTCTAAGACCCCAACTATCTACTTAATTCCAGTTGGCAGCGAGTTCCCTGAAGTGTTTTCTGAAGATCTTCTCGGATTCCCTCCTGAGTGGGAAGTAGACTTCGGCATATACCTTCTTCTAGACACTCAACCTATCTCCATCCCACCTTATATAATAGCCCCAGTTGAGCTTAAGGAGTTGAAGGAGCAACTAAAAGACCTTGTTGATTAAGGTTTCATCAGACCCAACATCTCTCTATGGGGTGCTCCAGTATTATTCGTGCGAAAGAAAGATGGTACTCTCAGAATGTATATTGATTACCATCAATTGAGCAAAGTCAAAGTTAAGAATAGGTATCCACTACCCAGGATTGATGACTTGTTTGATTAGCTTTAGGGAGAAAATTATTTCTCCAAGGTAGATCTCAGGTCGGGGTATCATCAACTAAGAGTCAGAAATGTGACATACCGAAAACAGCCTTAAGAACTTGGTGTGATCACTATGAATTCGTGGTTATGTAATTTAGACTAACTAATTCCCCCACATCTTTCATGGCCCTGATGAACATGATTTTCAAGCCGTATTTAGATAGGTTCATCATTGTATTCATTGATGACATTCTGGTATATTCTAGAAGCGAGGAGGAAAATGCTAACCATCTGAGGATAGTGTTACAGATGCTCAAAGACCGCCAGTTGTTTGCTAAGTTCAGCAAATGTGAATTCTGGTAGAAGTCTGACTTTCCTTGGTCATGTGATCTTGGGTGAGGGTATTCAGGTAGATCCTCAAAAGATAGTAGCGGTGAAAGACTGGCCAATACCTACTTCCCCAATCGAAATCAGAAGTTTCTTGGGACTAACCAGTTATTACCGATGTTTTATGGAAGAATTTTCCTCTATTGCATCTCCTCTGACCAGGTTGACTCAAAAAGGGTGAAGTTTCAGCGGTCAGATGCGCGTTAGAAGAGTTTTCAGGAGTTGAAGACTTGACTCACTACTGCTCCAGTGTTAACTTTATTGAAAGTAGCAGATGGGTTTGTTTTATATTGTGACGCCTCCAGAGTGGGACTCGGTTGCGTTCTGATTCAGCGGGATAAGGTGATAGATTACGCCTCCAGACGACTCAAGGTTCATGAAACGAATTATCCAACTCATGACCTTGAGTTGGCAGTAGTGTTGTTTGCATTTAAAATATGGAGGCACTACCTTTACGGGGCTCACGTGGATGTTTTCACCAATCACAAGAGCCTTCGGTACGTGTTTAGTCAGAAAGACTTAAACCTTTGTCAGAGAAGGTGGTTGGAGCTATGGAAGGATTACGACATGAGTGTGCTATACCACCCAAGCAAGGCCAATGTGGTGGTTGATTCCCTAAGCAAGATGTCCATGGGGAGTGTGGCTCATGTTGAGGAGAGCAAAAAAGAACTGGCAAAAGATATTCATAGGTTAGCTCGATTGCGAGTGCAGTTGGTTTATTCAGATGAGGGTTGAGTAGTAGTGCAGAGTGGATCAGATTCCTCATTAGTCATTGAAGTTAAGTCAAGGCAGGATGAAGATCCCATACTGCTTAATCTAAAGGAAGTAGTTCTCAGAAAAGAATTGGAGGCTTTCTCCAAAGGAGGAGATGGTGTGCTCTCCATTACCAAGGTAGACTATGTGTATCGGATGTAGGTGACTTGATATAAAAGATACTGGCTTAAGCATAAAGTTTGAGATATTCTATCCACCCAGGTGGCACTAAGATGTACTGTGACCTATGGTATATTTACTGGTGGAACGACATGAAAAGAGACATAGCAGAATTTGTGGCCAAGTGCCTGAACTGCCAGCAGGTTAAGATGGAACATCAGAGACCTGCGGGTATGACTCAGGATATCAACATACCCACATGGAAGGGGGAAGAAGTAAATGTGGACTTTATTACAATTCTACCTCACACTCGCCATTAGCATGACTCAATCTAGGTGATAGTAGACCAGATGTCAAAATCAGCACATTTCCTCCAAGTTAAAACTACAGACCCAGTTGAGGATTATACTCGGCAATATATTCGGGATTTTGCATGGGGTGCCCTTGTCTATCATTTTAGATAGTGGTACCTAGTCCACCTATCATTTCTGGAAGTCATTTCAGAAAGGACTCGGTATCCAGGTCAAGATCAACATAGCTTTTCACCCTCAGACAGATGGACAAGCTGAGCAGATTATCTAAACCTTGGAAGATATGCTGAGAGCTTGTGTGATCAATTTCAAGGGCATTTGGGATGATCACCTACCTCTCATCGAGTTTGCGTACAAGAACATTTACCACTCCATCTTTCAGATGGCCCTGTTTGAGGCATTATATGGTAGGAGGTATAGGTCTCCTATAGGGCTTTTTGAGATTGGTGAAACTACCTTAATAGATCCAGACTCAGTTAATGAAGCTACGTAGAAGGTGCAACTTATCAGGGAGAGGTTGAAAACAGCACAAAGCCGATACAATCCTCTGCTTATGTGAGGAGAAGAGAGTTAGAATTTGTAGTAGATGATTGGGTTTATCTGAAAATTTCACCCATGAAGGGGCTGATGAGGTTTGAGAAGAAAGGGAAACCCAGTCCAAGATATGTGGGACCCTACAGAATTCTGAAACGAATTGGCAGTATGGCATATGAGTTAGAATTACCTCTGGAGTTAGCATTTGTGCACCCAGTCTTCCATGTGTCACTATTGAAGAAGTGCATTAGTGATCTGACTTTAGTTGTGCCACTGGATAGTGTGGGAGTGAAAGATAGTCTCTCTTACGAAGAGGTCCCAGTTCAGATCCTTGACCGTTAGGTTCGTAAGCTGAGAAACAAGGAATTCGCTTCGGTGAAAGTCTTATGGAGAAACAACTAGTTGAGGGAGCCACATGGGAGGCAGAAGTAGACATGATGGCCAAATATCCTCATTTATTCCCTTCCTGTTCCGCTTCAACATCAGATATTAAATTCTTTCCTAGTATTCTATTCAGTTTCATGTTCAGTTCATGAGCCCCAGTTTCTTTTATGTCATAAATTGTATGTGAGCTCATGAATTCAGTTCAGTCGTGTAATCTAGTTCAGAGTTAGTCACTCCGTCAGTTTTCAGCTTTAGATTTTTAGTATTTGATATGAAAGTTTTTTCCACAGCTTTTCCATATGTTGATCCACATTTGAGGACGAATGTTCTCAAGGGGGAGATATTATAATACCCAGAAAACCCCTAAGATCAGACTCGAGGGTTCAAATGGAGAAAATAGAAAATTTTGCACCAGGTCATAAGACGATTCATCTGGTGACCCATAAAGTACTCCACGAGTCGTGCAGTGACTCGTGAAGTGAGGGGACGATTGGCAGGAACTTGTGGTCAGCAGGTGACCACGACAGAGGTGACGAGTCGTGGTCAGGGCAATGACTCGTCAAATGAGTTGTGGTCAAGGGTTTGAGGTGGATTCCAAGAAATGCAACGAGAGACAGCCACGAGTTGTGAAGTGACTACATGACTGGTTGAGTTGGTCGTGGTTAGGAGTTGTGTTGGATGTTGAATTTTCGACAATGTTCATCACTACTTGTCACCATGAGTAATTAGGTACATCAAGAGTCGCAGTGTCCCTCATGGTGACTGTCAGGATGAGGTCTTCTAGTGTTGACAACGGGTCACATAACGAGTCATCTCTTAAGTAACGACTAATCCAGTCCCTCATTGGGAAGGGCAGTATGATTTTTCTGCAAAATTTCCAAGGACTTTTCCATAATTTCCTAAACTCCTAGGCTCTGAACTACGTCGTTTTGGTCATGTTTTGGAGATAATTAAAGGGGTAATCGACTTAATCCCTCTTATTCCACTTACCCCATGATCTCAGAGCACAAAATTTCCTATAAGGCATCTCAGAGCTAATCTAGGGATTCCTCAGTTCTTCAGATTTTTCTTCAAGTTCCTCTCAAGGATTCTACACCAGGTATGTGGGAATTCAACAAGGGAACTATTCTTCCCTTGTGTCCCGATAACCCTTCCTTAATTTTCTATCAATTATAGCCTTGAGGTTTTGAAATTTAGAAAGTTTTCAGATAGAATTTTATAAATTTCAGCTGGAGTATTATCGATGTTATTAGGTGCTTTGTTTTTCCTAAATTTATTGAAATCATGTGGAAATTAGCTCCTTGTGAAACGATTTAGACCTAGCTTTTAAATGCAGTATATTAGGGTCTAGCATAACTGAGTAGTTATTCATGTTGCTTGACTCTACTAGAGTTGGGATTCCCATATTGTTAAAATTAGTTGAAATCTCAGTCAATTGCATGCTAGTCCAGTTTCAGTCAGAATGTTAGCATGATTTGTATCTTTCAGATATGTCAGCTGATCAGTTTGACTACAGTCTTTCATTGAGGTTTAAGTGGTGCATCCCAGTTATCAGTTATTATACTCAGATATAAGATATCATATTTTAGTGGTTCTTTAGAAGGTTACGACACTTCCAGATAAGCAGCTTTGACCAGTCTTAGAACACCAGTTACAGAATTCGGTCTTATAAGACTCCCAAGGTACTTCCAGATAGGTATCCATGACTTAGTCTTGGATCCCAATATCGAACTATCAACTTAGTAGTCAGCCTAGGACTATCTAGTGGGAGTAGGACTTAGCACCGAGTGGACCGGGGATTCAGCGCACCTAGATTCCCAGAACTATGTTGCCACTGTAGGTTATTTTATTGGCCCTATGGCCCCAGACTTGTGATCACCCAGCTCATGCCTTTATACCCTAGCAAGGTATATTGGGTCCTTCGGATAAGGTGTGTACATCAGACTCCATGTTTAGCTCATGTGGTTATATGTTGGTTATAGACTCTCCCACTAGTCAGTATAGTTTCATTTTAATTCAGAACAGTTTTAGTTTAGCTCAGTTCAATTCAGTTCGGTACAATTAGCTCAGAATAGTATCTCAGATTCAGGGTCATTATTGACCATCTCAGCTATATTTCAGTTGTTCAGTTAGTCATTACATGTCATTACAGTTCAATTATTTTTTCTTTATGTTATATTTTCTCCCCCTTAATCAGTACATTCAAAGTACTGACACATACCTTCTATGTTGTATCTACTATGATATAGGCCAGGTTCTCAGCCGCAGCACCATTAGACGATTTCCTTCTAGTGAAATAAGAAATTGCAGTTGGTGAGTCCTCATCTTTTGAGGACAATATTTTATTATTCAGCTATTTCTTTTATTTAGACTTTAGAGTTAGCTGGGTGCTTGTCCCAACAACTCATCATTGTAGATGGCTTTCAGACAATAACTCAGACTTTCAGTTTTTCTTTCAGATGTATAAACTTTTATCATTTAGCTTTTCTTAAATGGTATTATTATTTAAGCTTCCGCTATGATTACTCAGATTTCCAGTGTTATGATAGACCATGGGTTGGCTTGGGGTTACTTGTGACTCCAAGTACAGTTTCTCGTCCAGGGTATAGACCCGGGTCGTGACAGAAATAACTTTCATAATTTTCTTGTTTAATTTGGGGAGCCAAACAACTTTGGGATTGTTGATATTAGATTCTTGTTGATTTATTCAAGAGTGTGGTTTCTTCTATAAATTATTGTAAGATACAATTATGATTTCTTTTACAATTGTTAATTGTGATTATTCAAGCATGAGTAGCTAAACCTATAACTAGGGTTGTGGGAACCATGATGAACTAACACCCATAGGAAAAAAATACTTAGTGAATCTTGAATGGGGTTTATGCATATATTGTTTTTCCCTTCATTTTAATTGCTTCTTAATGGTCGCGAAAATTGGAATTTGCCTTCTTCTTACTCACCGGATCAAGGGGGTAATAAATGGAAAAAGGGATTAACAATAGAGATTTGAGACTATCAATCCTCATCTAATAGCTTCATCTTGTCTGGGAATAGCTAATCCGATATAAAGGGTGAGGGTTAATCAAGTATACATCAGCATACGGATCAAGTTGTGTGATGATAATCATCTAATTAGGGGACTGCCCGATTGTCTCCTTAGGTTGCATGTGGTGTGGAAAATCCCTCAAGTAAACCTTGTAACGTTCCCATGCTTGAGCTAGCGTCTCCCCATCTTTCTGTACAAATCTCGAGATCTTGCCCCCCCCCCCCCCCCCCGCCCAGTTCCTTAGTTCTTCTTGAAGAAAAGAACCTGTTGATGAACTTATTGGAGAGGATCTCCCAAGTAGTGATGGAACTGTAGGCTCATTTTGAAGCCACTCCTTGGCTTCCCTAATCAGTGAGAATTCAGCTTGACATATTCCTCTGACACGTTCTAGTAATGGAAATTTTCACTCAGCTCAACGAACGTCATCAGATGCCTATGGGGATCCTTGTATGGCTTTCCATGATATTGGAAAGTGTTTTGGACCAACAACACGGTCCCTTCCTTCAGCTCAAACTTCTCAGTGATGGCCGGTTTGACGATTGCTTTAGAAGTGTTCTCCAAATTTGGCCTAGCAAAATGCATCACTGGAACTCTCTAATTTTATTCACCTGCTACTTGCCCATTGTTTTGCATAGCTAACCAAAGGTTCTCTCTATTTTAGGATCAAGAGAAGCTAAAAGTGGTCCCTAACTTCTCGTACTTGGCTTACACTGAGGCAAACAACCTTGTGAATTTCAACAAAAACAAGAAACAAACGTAAAATACAAACTAGTGAAATAAAAGTCTAACCTACAAATGATTAAACAATTTTCGAATCCCCAGAAATGGCACCAAAAACATGATGTCACCCAAGCGCACGTGATCGTCAAGTAATATAGAATTGTTAAGTCCAGATATCATACCCACAAATACTTGTCAATTTAATCATTATAAGGTTGCATTTTAATTTCACTAATCTACAAAACAGTTAAAATGAAGATTGGTTGGAGAAATTAGACAATCAAAACTTTAAATATAAAAATAACTAAAAATGATTGTGAGCTTGATTGTATTTCGATGATGATGAGAGTCTAGGGCAATGGCACTTGGTTGGTTTCAAGATGAGTTTTCAAGACATAATTACACTAATACAATTCTTCCCATGATTTAAGTTGCAAGTTACTATCCAATTTCTTGCCACTATCTCTAGCATCCAAGATCTTTTTCATGAACCCAAATGCCTATATCCCTATGGTCGCAGGAGAACAATGATATGGCGATTATGCCTACTTATATTTCAACTAATTGGTGTTAAAGGGTATATCCCTATCCTCAACAACAACTTCTATCATATCATCAATGGGTTCAAGGGTCATTTAATTCCCATTCTGTATTTATTTTTAACCCTTTTGATTCCCTTTTCCAAGTTCAATTGAAAACCAATGGATTATTTACAAGGTGATCAATCTCATAAATAATAAATTAATGCAAATAAATACAAAAAACCATTATTAAAGAATGAAAACTAGATTAAGTTAGTCTTTGAAGCATTCAACCATCCACCATGGCCACAACCCTATAATATAAGTTTGTCCACTGGAAAAACGAATACTTAGTTATCATCATATGAAAATATGAGTAAAGAAGAGAAAAACCTAGTGTAAAACTATCTTCCTTCAAAACGACTTATAAGCCTCCAAAAATGATCAAAGATATGTAATAAATGAACAAAGGCATGTATTTATATATGAGCCTTCAAATGATGCTTCTGCCCTCCAAAACTTGGCTTTAAAATCAGCATTTTCTGCCTCGAAATGACTGTGGCACACCGCCCCCCTTATCTCACCATAGAGTTAGTCAAATTTCCAACAATTTCAGCTCCGAATAGGCCTTGGAAAGTCACCCACTCTATCTCGCAAAGGTGTTCTGATTGTTGCCCAAACTACACCTCATAATGAGATATAAAGTGGACGATGTTTAAATACAGAACCCAACTAGGGTTGGGGTCGAATCCCACGAGGAATACAAAAAGGACCTTAGTTAATGCCTTTAGCTACTACTATTGGCTTACTTATTTCCTGGGGGCAAATCATAACAAGAAATAAAGAAAGACAGTAGAGAGCAATGAGTATATCCTTGATTAAAATTGATTGTATTCAAAGAGCGAGTTCGGAGCAAATTACTTCTGTCTTAAGATCTGCAATCTGGCACTTGAGGCGAGTTGACTAGGATTGTGTTCTGAATGACTTCATAACCACAAGACATTTTATACTAGTGATCTATTCCAGTGTTTAACATGACACATTAATAAGTTAACTTTACCTAAATGGTTGGTACCCTATTTAGATGGTTATTACCATGCAACTTGATCTGTTTGTGGATGTAATCTTGATTAACCCTTACCTTTGATAGCAGATTAGCTATTTTCGAACAAGGTCAAGCTATTAGATGAGGGTTGATAGTCTTAAATCTATGTTGTTAATCGCTTTTTCCATTCATTACCCCCTTGATCCAGTGAGTAAGAATAAAGCAAACTCGAACGTTCATGACCATTAAGAAGTAATTAAAACGAAGGGAAAAACAATACATGCATAAACCTGTTCAACATTAACTAAGTATTTTTACCTATGTGTCTTATTTGATAATGGTTCCAAAAATCCTATTTATGGGTTTAGCAACTCATGCTTCAAGAATCACAATTAAGAATTGTAGAAGAAATCATAATTGTAACTTATAATAATTCGTAGAAGAAACCACACGTCTTGAATAAATCAGCAAGAATCTAAGATCAATAATTCCAAAGTTGTTTTAATCCACAAATTCAAGAACAAAATTATGAAAGTTGTTTCTTGAACCTTAATGTCGATCAACAACAATGAAAAATATGGTAAAAGTCATAATAAAGCATAAACTGCAAAAATAAACCTACATAAGGTATTTATAAACACTAAACAAATCCTTTCCCAATTTAACAAGGAATGCATGTTGGCAGTGTCAATGACTCATTAAGTGTCCTAATGATTCATGGAGTGCAGTGATGACTCATGCTCAACAAAAAGATCCCTCTTGAAGATAGGTCACCTAACGACTCATTAAGTGAGTGGAAGAGTCATGAAGTCACCGGTTGTCTCTAAGTCCCAATATTCCAATGCTCTGAACGGCTCCCTATTGATGCTTATGACGACTCGTTGAGTCTCCTAACGGCTTGTTGCTCCATCTGTCCCAAAACTTAGCCCTTGATGCTTAACTTCTGAATTTAACCTAAGGAGCGCTCTCGACGAGTCGTGAAGTCATAAGACCACTCTTTACTCCTTCTGTTATGACTCACAAGTCTTTTGATCAATTTCAGCTTCCAGTCCTCACAACCTTTCTAATAACTCATGGCCAAACATGATGAATCGTGATGTTGACCTATTGTCAACGCTTTTTCTAGCCTGAGATTCACGCTTTCAAGGCTATTTTCTTCTAACGGACCAGGGAATGAGTCATTACAAGACATCACAACTCGTTAACTTGCTGACATTCCAAACAACCTATTTTTACTCATTATGCCTATTTCACATTCCAAACCTGTTTCCCTAAAACACTTAGAAAAACACATTATATCAATATAAATATACCCAAGATTTGCATATTTTCTTAGTTTTAAGCATCGAAAGTGCTTAAAAAATACAGCACAACAACACCCTCAACTTAGAACTTTTGTGTGTCCTCAAGCAAAAATGATAAAAAAACTAACCCGACGCTTCAACTAAAACAATTATAGGAAACATATGGCATGAACAAACTCATAGCATAAGAAAGTCGAACTTTCTAACCCCTCTTATATCAGAAGAACTAAATCACAATGCGCATGTAAGGTTTTCCACCATGACACAAAGGAATCAAAGAATGGCATTACACTATCAACCTGCAACAATGCATACAATCCTATGACACTGACCCAAACAATTAGCAGACGATGTTGTTTCCCATATTCCATCACTGCAAACAAGTCGCACTCATTCACAGCTCTCAATCACTATAATTTAACACATGGACTGTGTCAAGTACACTCACACTCACAAAGAAGTTCACACGGTGTGCATACAAAACCATAGGCTTGCCCTTATTTTCTATACCTCATCTAGTCCGAAGATTGAGTACGAATCACGATAGGACATTCTTAGGCTTGTAATGTAGGCTCAGGGATGGGTATGGTTGATATGGACATAGTGACTCAACCCTCCTTGGCACTACACAAAGCTTGGCTCCAATTAACCTTATTTTCACTCTTCTCCCTTTCTCCTTTATTCCTTTTTATCTTTCAATACTACGGGTGCGGGCTATTCTTTTTCAACTTTCTATTATTTATCTTTTTTTCTTCTTTATTTTTCCGTGAATTTCTCATCAGATATACCCATTTATTATTTAATTTCTTTTACATATCTAAGCATACCATACCGGCCCTTTTGTTTGCATCATTTGCTCATTTCCCCCTACTACTCTTATTCACCCCTATAATAGCCACCCTCAACTTAGGTAATTTTCCTGAGTTGAGGTTCACAGTTTCCAAGGATGGACCAGGGCCAAAACAGGTTCATTATAATTAAAGAAAAAAGGTGAATTGGCTAGACAACAAAAAGGGTCAATTCATGCTCAATCTTAGGATCAAGGGATATTCATATTCATTCGGTCAGTCATTTAGGCTAACTGTACTATTCCGATCAATGACCTATGATCATCTCCTAATCAACTATCTTACAACCTTGGTACCACTAACTAGAAAAGTTTTATATTGTCTACACAATGTTGAACTAACACTAAATACCTCGCCACATAATGCTCAGGACAACATCATCACTCCAACTGCTACTTCATGCACAGTTACACAATGGTAAACACATTCACAATATTAATGCCATAAGAAGATTCACAAAGGTCATGCTTCATACACTTAGCACACGCAAAAAGAATATTTTAGAAAGGGTATCAATCAATCGTTGGTGGTATCATTCAATCATTTCAATATGACAAACTTGTAAAAATTATTCGCATTTTATTCCACTGTCCTAAGTTCACCTATTTTCCTTTCAATTGACACAAAAACATGGAAAAAAAACCTAAACATGATGGTTCTACTAGATAAGAAACAACAGAGGAAAAAGTTATTCGACAAGAAAAACCCTCGAATTATGTCCAGCAAAAAACCAGGTACCACCACACCCCCATCAAAAGAAGCATGCGACATCCTCAACGAATATGAAAACTAACACATAGGAATAGGGAACATACCTGTGCAACCTAGATATTTGTTGTCTGGTCGGTGGGAGGCGCAGATGCACCCCCAATCTCCTCTCCTGGGGACAGAGGATAACCGATGCACTCTTTGAAACAACAAAGCTTGTACCCTCTCCACGAGCTCTAGCAGTATCAATCTCGGCCCTCTCTCGGGCCTAATCTCAAGACAGCTTCAATGCTTCCTCCATATCTCTCCTCTCTCTCTTCTGCTCTTGTAGAAAATCATCACTATCGCCCTCGCTCACCTCTTCTCAAGGTTTCTTTCCTAGCCCCTCAACCACGGGCTGCTCGGTAATAAAATCCACCATAGGAGGCAAGTTCTACTCATTCTCATCCTATGCAACTAGGATCACCCACGTTGGTATGGCTTAGATATGTCGTGCCGATAACTCTCTCATATCCGCTCTAAGGGCATCAACCTCAGCATACCACTAAGTGAGCTCGGGCACCTGTAATTGGACGAGGCTCTCATCCATTCACCTCTCAAATTCGTCTAGAAAATCCATGCCATGTCCATGATAATCCCACCAACTCCTTTGTCACCCATGGCTTTACCTGCTCCATGTGCACTTTCACCTTAAGTGTTGTGTGGGCCTACTGCTTTTCTGCCTTAGCTAGAGGCCTAGCCATTTTAGTAATGAATTCTTGTGAGATTGTGACTAGGCCGTCTGGTGAGGATCATGGTGAAACAACAGGTGGTCTAGCTGTTGGTGTAGTAGAGGATGATGTTGGGATCTCGGCTATCATAGGCATATCTACTGCGGTGGCGGTCTCATCCTGACCACCTATCTCATGAGTTGCTATAGGCTTTGTCTCTACACTTGTGAGCCCTGGAGTTTCAGTCTGTAGACCTTGTCTCAACATCTCTGCTAACATGGCAACCCCAGTAGCTATGGCAACCTGACTCTTGGCTCTGGAGACTGGATTTGTGTCATCCCGAATCAGCCCAATATCTGTAATTTTCATCACCTCGATATTTTGGTCAATTGTGGGCTGTTTTGGAACCTATGACTCCCTACAGAGCCTGGCTACAAAGCATGGAAATGGGATGCTCTTTCCAGAAAAAATGTCTCTCTCCTAAAAATCCTTAGCTATTTGTTGATGACTGCGCCCAAGCGCACACGCAAGTGTACGTGGTCTTACAAGCAATACTGTGGCCCTTTTTAAGAGTCGAATGTCGAACCCACAGGGACTGGACCAATTCAGCTAATTATAAAGTTCAAGTGTGATATTTACTTTCGCAAGTGTTGATATAGACTTTTTAAATAAAGTTTAATTAAGTCTAGTGGTGGTCACATAAATACTCTGAAAACATTCAAGAAGCAACTAGGGCTAAGGCCGGATAATCATGCGATACTACGCTTTGAAATGTGTTAAGTATGGAATTATCAATTATCATTTCACATAATTACAATTGCATGTTCATAGTCTTTTGAGCCTCTAAACACGACAAACTAGCCTCACAACTACATCGTTGAGCATGGATGTGACATTCTAGTTCGTGGGCAATTTAATTACGTGGATGTGGTTTACGGGGTTTATGCTCTTGATTAGGGACTTTTGTACCTCTAATGATTTAACTGAACTTAGCTTCACAACTACTTCTATGAGTGGTGATGTGATAATTCTAAGTTGGTGTCTAGCTCATCCCGTTTTAGTAACCAATCAAGGCAAATTAGGTATAATTTCTTATCCTAAACGCTAATTATATCGTAAGATACAAACTTGCTCCCTACATTCTTTTTTCTTGCCTAGGTTATGTGTGTGTTTTCATGGTGATCAATTATAAAAACAACCATAATTAAGAATGTAAGACAAAACAACAATCAATAACTTAAAACCAAAACAAATTCATATAGTCACAATCATACCTTGTGGCTTCAACCCTAGAGGAAGGGTTCTAGCCACTCAAGTTTGTATAATTACAAGAAAACATAATTAAAGTAACATACTTACAAGAATTGGTAGAAGAAAAGATGAAATTTAAGAACCCTAGGTGAGTTCTCCCACTTCTCCCTTCACTCTGTGGCTGTTTTTTAGAAATAAATCGTGACAAAAATGTTTTTTGAGCTAAGGGACCTATTTATAGTAAATGTGAGGTGTATAAAATTATGCCCGGCATCGAATCGCTCTGTGGCACGGAGGTGAATGCACTAATTTACCTCTGTGAAACAGAGGAATCATGGAAGCACACTGGAAAGCACCTAAAAATGACATTCGGCTGAAGCTTGCCGCGATGTTTGGCGTGGCACGCTGCCTGTGCAGCGCGATGGCCCGCGTGACACGGCCACAGTCGTGCAGATTGCCTGGCGTGGCACGACGCTTGCACGTAGGTGGCCTGCTTGCTGCCTTCTTCTCGTGCCTGGCATTGGTGTGGCATGGCGCTAGGCGCGGCACAAGGACAGCTTGGCATGCTGCCTGGCGCGGCACACACACAGCGTGGCACGCTGCCTAGCGCGGCCAGCCTTGCCAAGGCATGGTTCCTTGCCGACTTTTGTACTTTGCTTCCCATTGCATTTCTCCACTTCACCCTTCATAGATTAGTTCCTCAAATTCATTTTAAACCTACAAAAACAAGAACTAATCATGTTGGTTAGTATATATCTTCACGTTTACATAAAATTACACAAGAATGTATATAAACAAGTAGATAAACAAGACAAACTAAGTTGTAAAGCATCCCTTGGGCATGCCATTTTGCCCAAGATGAACCACCCCATACTTAAAGCCTTGTTTGTCCTCGAACAACCCTTTTACATCTCATGTAAATGAAGACTCACACATAACTAATTTAGCAAGACAATTCAAGCTACAAGTACAATGATTGTTTAAGATAGCAAGTTAAAAATAGAGCATGCACGATGTATTCTTGAAATGAAATACAACTATGTTAAGACTTCCTAACCTCAAGAACCGACTCTCAATCTTAGCAAACTCATGCAAATCAACCGATCAAGAAATCCGACATGAATGTTATCTTTCATTAAACATGTTTCCTCACAACAAGAGAGTTACCCATTTTTACTCACAATTTTTTACAGCACAATATGTATGGGTATATGAATAGAATTACGCTCACTCTCTCAAAGAATTCACATGTATCATGTAGTGAACCATAAGCTTGCCTTTAGTGTTTTACTCCACTAATTTAAGGATGTATGAACGTAAGATCAAGTAGGACTTAATTGGTTGTAATCTAAGCCAAGGGACGGGTAGGTAATATTATGTAAAATAACAGTGGCTATCTTCCCCTAGCGCTTTTAAAAACTTCAACCTTCATTAAGGACATCTCTTCTCTTACTTCACCCTCATTCTTTTTAATCTTGAATTTTCTCTCCTTGTTCCCATTTCTTTAAGCACACTCACCTTGTTAGTAAGGAGTACTTAAACAGCTTTTTCATTCATTTATTTTCTTACTCCCTACCACTAATCAAGCATTTTCAACAAGTGCACCTTTGACCTTTTCTCAACTCTTACAACTGTTACTTTTCCTTCTTTTTCATGCTTCTCACTTCTTCACTCTTTCGAATTTTTCCCTTTTGGATCAAATTCAAGGCTAATGAAACAAAAATGATTAAGCTTATATTGTAGCTATCAAAGACTAGGCTTAAGGCTCAATGGGGCTCACTAGGATTCAACATTCAAGGTAGGTAAAGTGAGGGACAAAAATTAGGTTCATTAAAACAAATGCCTAAATCATCTCCTATAGTCCACATCCTTCATTTTGTTTTATATACACACCATGCAAGTTCTAGACATTCCACAATAACACGAAATATTCAAAAAACTTACACTCATAACACCTGCTCAATTCAAGACATATTCAGCAGACTCTTACTCAGCTAATCAGAAGAATTCAGAATTAAGATTCAATCACATCGAGCCTAATTCAAGAGCCTAAGTGTCTCAAACAAAGTTATCTTACATGCTTCAACACTAACCACACTTGTATCTTACAATCATGTATAACACATAACAAGAACATCAAGCCATCAATTAGCTACGGGTTCAAAAACCAAAACCTATTGACTAATTTTCCTCAAGACGGTCGTCATCCATCCATCATCGAAAATAGTCTCTAACTATGACTAAAAACATTATATACAGACAAATAAAATTTTTATTATTATTCGGTTCCCCCGTCGGAAAAGAAACGAAAAGAAAAACCAATGGGTGATGAAGTCATGCTCAACTCAAATTTTTTTTTCCAATATGTATCAAGCACTAATTCACCAAAAATCATTAAGCACAAAATTTTTGAAATTTCCCTCACCCCACACATGAATCATACTATGTCCCCAAAGCATCTAATTAAAATTCAAAAGGGTGAGAAATACTCCCCGAGTCCTCTAGGCCTAGCCAACAACATGTTTTTCTTCATTTTTGCACTAGCGGTTATTTGACCCCGCACTTTTTCTCTTCCATGCTTGTTAGCTTTCTCCTCCAAGGGTACTCAGACTTCCTCTCCATCTGTGCCTAACTTTCCACCAAAAACAACACAAATTGAAAATAACCAAAATTAACATAAACAACAATCACAAATTGTACCTGTGGTACCCTTGGGTTGCCTCCCAAGAAGCGCCTTATTTTACATCGCAGCACGACGTGGACTATCCTTTTCAGGACATCCTCATACCTGGGTTCCCTTTCAAGAACCATCTTCTGTTCTTTTGATTTTTAGAGGAAACAGCCTCCACTTTGTTCCTCTCTTCCTCCAACTTCTTCTCACACTAAAGCCCTTTATTAGACTCGGGCTGAACACTTATCATTACCTTTGGCCGTGGACTTGTGGAATCTACCACCCCACACTTATCCTCTAACAACACACTAACCTTACAAAGGTTTCTGTAGTGTGTGGGTGGGTTCATTTCTTGGTATACTCGGAAGAGTTCTTCTTCATCCTCAACCCTCATTGTTAGGGTCGCTGCTCTTAAGTCAATTACCGCTCCTCCAGTGGCAGAGAATGGTCGTCCCAAGATTAAGGGTACATGGTAATCAACATCAAAATCTAAGATAATAAAATCAGTGGGTATAATAAACTTACCCACTTTGATGAGGAGGTCCTCTATGATTCCATTCGGTGCCACTCGCGACTTATCCGCCAGCTGCAGTATCAATCTTGTTGGTCGCGGTTTCCCCAACCCCAGGGTGTTAAATAAAGATAGGGGCATTAGAATAACTACTGCCCCTAGATCACACAAGGCTAGTAGCACTTCAGCTTTACCAATTTGTATGGGGAGGGTAAAACTCCCTGGGTCTTTGAGCTTCTTAGGAATGTTGCTCAATACTCTGTGACTGCACTCCTCAGTCAGTGCTACCGTCTGGTCATCCACCAATCTAACTTTGTTCGCCATCACATCTTTTAAGTATTTATCATACTTGGGTATTCCCTACAAAACATAAAGCAAAGCAAATTTATGTGAAGTTCTTTGAAAATCTCAAAGAACTTTTTGAAGCATTCCTCCTCCTTGCTCTTTCTGAATCTTCGAGGAAATGGTTGTGGTGGTCTTTGTGCTGGCTACAATGAAGATTGTGCATTTTGTTGCACAGCACTCTGATTCTCTCCCTGGTCAGTGGATGATCCTTTTCTAACCAACTCCGGCTGCCCCTCATTTCTTTTCTCTTTTGGCACTACATCAACTAATTGTTTGCCGCTCCTCAGACTGATGGTGTTGACCTGACGGGGGTTAGGATCTGTGTCACTTGGTAGTCCTCCCTGCGGTCTCATGTTTTGATCAGCTGCTATCTGACCCATATGCTTTTCTAGATTGCGGGTGGCCAACTGCTGATTTTTCAAATCTGATGCCATCCTCGCCCGATTCTCTGCTTGTTGAGTCTGGGTCTCCATAATTTTCTGCAATGTCTCCTCAATGTTGCTGCTCAACTGACCATCATTCTGCCTATTCTGCTGATACTGCTGCTGTTGAGGTTGTTGATAACTTTGCTTTTGATTTCCACCCCAAGAAAAATTTGGGTGGCTCCGCCAATTTTCGTTGTAGTTGTTTCCAAAATTCTGAGTGTTCCTCTGCACATTCCCAACAAAATTGACAAATTCCAAATTTGCTCCACAGGATTCTACATTGTGCCCATTATTTCACAGATTTCACATCAACTCGGACCTTGCTGAACTGCATTAACCTGACCCTGTTGTTGGTTCATACTTAGTTTATTGAACTGAGTCATAATCTGATGCTGGAATGAAGTTAACTGTGCCGCCAAGGCATTCATACCATCTACTTCTATCAACCCTGCTATTTTTCCTACCCCTCGATGACTCGCTGTGCCACTCTAGATTTCCCTGTGTAATTCTATTCAACAGCGTGTACAACTCATCATAAGTCTTCTCTAAGGCTTGCCCACCCGATGCAGAGTCTAGCAAAATTTTTGTATGTGGGTCTAGACTTTCTACAAAGGTATGGGCCAGCACTTCATTGGATTGCTGGTGATGGGGACAGTCTCTTAATAATGACTAGAATCTCTCCCAAGCCAAATATAAATTCTCATCATGCCTCTGCTTGAAACTCAGTATTTCACTTCTCAATTTTGCAGTCTTTCCTGAAGAAAAGAATCTGATCAAGAACTTCTTCGCCAAATCATCCTAAGAAGTTATGGAGTTTGGTGGCTCAGCTTTCAACCACCTTTTTTCCTCTCCAACAATGAAAATGGGAAGAGGGTAAGTCGGACATAGTCTGTGGACACTCCGGGGGACGAAAGTGTCACTAATCTCTAAAAAGTTCTGTAAGTGCTGCTGCAGGTCCTCATGTGCCATCCCAGTGAATTGACCACTAGAATGTAACAGCTGCAGCATATTCTTTTTCAATTCAAAGTTCCCTTTTTCAGGTTCCGATTTACGGATACTAGAGTTCACATTCGTCGCTTGTGGGATTGCCACTTCGCGAACTGGTCTGGCTGCCATTGCTTTCGGTGACAACTTTGCTTGTCCTGCAGGTGGTTGTTGTTGTAACTTTTCTTGAAGTCTTTTCAGCTTTTGCTTAAGAGCTACTCTCCTTCGCAAATGAATTTGATGTTCTGGTTCAAGCAACGGTTCCACAAGCTCATTATTCCTAGCCAGCTCGGCAAGACAACCTGTCACCTGCAATAAGTCAAACTAAGACCAAGTTTCTCAACACTTAAGGAAATTAAAAATCACATAAAAACAGACAAATTTACTAAACTTCGTCTAGTCCTCGGCAACGGTGCCAAAAACTTGTTGACGACTGCGCCAAAGCGCACACGTAAGTGTACGTGGTCTTACAAGTAATACAGTGGCCCTTTTTAAGAGCCGGATGTCGAACCCACAGGGACTGGACCAATTTAGCTAATTATAATGTTCAAGTGTGATATTTACTTTCGCAAGTGTTGATATAGACTTTTTCAATAAAGTTTAATTAAGTCTAGGGGTGGTCACAGAAATACTCTGAAAATATTCAAGAAGCAACTAGGGCTAAGGCTGGATAATCATGCGATACTACGCTTTGTAATGGTTTAAGTATGGAATTATCAATTATCGTTTCACATAATTACAATTGCATTTTCATGGTCTTTCGAGCCTCTAAACATGACAAACTAGCCTCACAACTACATCATTGAGCGGGGATGTGACATTCAAGTTCGTGGGCAATTCAATTACGTGGATGTGGTTTACGGGGTTTATGCTCTTGATTAGGGACTTTCGTACCTCTAATGATTTAACCAAACTTAGCTTCACAACTACATCTACGAGTGGTGATGTGATAATTCTAAGTTGGTGTCTAGCTCATCCCATTTTAGTAACCAAGCAAGGCAAATTAGGTATAATTTCTTATTCTAACCGCGAATTATATCGTAAGATACAAACTTGCTCCCTACATTCTTTCCTCTTGCCTAGGTTTACATTCTCAAGCTTTAATCTAGGTGTAATATGTGTGTTTTCATGGTGATCAATCATAAAAACAACCATAATTAAGAACGTAAGACAAAACAACAATCAATAACTTAAAACCAAAACAAATTAACATAGTCGCAATCATACCTTGTGGCTTCAACCCTAGAGGAAGGGTTCTAGCAACTCAAGTTCGTATAATTACAAGAAAACATAATTCAAGTAACATACTTACAAGAATTGGTAGAAGAGAAGATGAAATTTAAGAACCCTTGGTGAGTTCTCCCACTCTCCCTTCACTCCGTGGCAGTTTTGTAGAAATAAATCGTGACAAAAATGTTTTTAGGAGCTAATGGACAAATTTATAGAAAATGTGAGGTGTATAAAATTATGCCCGGCATGGAATAGCTCCATGGCACGGAGATGAACGCGCTAATTTACCTCTGTGACACGGAGGAATCGCGGAAGCACACTGGAAAGCACCTAAAAATGACATTCGGCTAAAGCTTGCCGCGATGGCCCGCGTGACACGACCACTATCGCGTAGATTGCCTGGCGTGGCACGGAACTGGCGCGCAGGTGGCCTGCTTGCTGCCTTCTTCTCGATCCTGGCATTAGTGTGGCATGGCGCTGGGCGCGGCCAGCCTTTCCAAGGCATGGTTCCTTGCCGACTTTTGTACTTTGCTTCTCATTCCATTTCTCCATTTCACCCATCATAGATTAGTTCCTCAAATTCATTTTAAACCTACAAAACCAAGAACTAATCATGTTGGTTAGTATATATCTTCACATTTACGTAAAATTACATTAGAATGTATATAAATAAGTAGATAAACAAGACAAACTAAGTTGTAAAGCATCCCTTGGGCATGCCATTTTGCCTAAGATCACTATTTACCTTGGGAAATTAATTTCATATCCCTCCATGATGCTTGCTACCAATGCAGCACGGTCAGGTGTCACAATATTGTCATTGTTGGTCGGGACTAGGCTATTTCACACCAGAGACGACCAAAATTTGGCCTGAAATTTCAGTGTGGCCTTCTTAATGTGGGCCTCCAGTCCATTCAACCATTCTACTGAAGTACCTCTAGCCGCTATAACCCGGGACAACCATGTATACTGCCCCTTCTTATCCTCCGCACTCAATTTCTTCATCTTGATCTTTTGGAGGTCCGTCAATTGATGATCAAACTTAGCTTAGTTGGTCGAATGCTCAAACTCTGGACTATATAGCATCCTGGCGATGGTGCGCTCAGAATTTTCCATAGGTGTCTCTCGCACCATCAACCGAGTCAGGGCTGGCAATTTCCTCCAATCATAGCCTTCCAAATACTGATTCTTAAGAGTGGCCGCATATGTCACATAGAACTCACAGACTAATGCTGGCCTGTAGTTAACAGATGGTTCACTTAACCAGCTGAACTGGTATTTCTCAAGTCGTGCCTGAACTTTCGAGAGATCTTTGATCCCGGTAGTGACTAGCCTCGGCTCCTCATAGATACTATGTTTTGGGTGTCCCTTGTCATTTTGAGTGATATCTCAAATGTATATTGTCCTCATGCCTAGGACCCACCACCTGTTGACCACCCTACGAGTTTGAGTTAGAGATGTAACTGAGGTGTCAGTTTCCACATTTGCAGAGCTCTCCTATCGCGCATTGGATTCCTTGTCACCCTCATCATCATCCCCAGCTTCTATACCATTTTGATCCTTTAGGGATGAATCCTCTTCATTTCATTTCTCTTGGCTAGGTGGTCCCTGACAAGTAGAGTCGGTGATGCAACCAAGGTTGTTAGATTTATAGGGAATTTAGTCCTAGCCCTGGTAGATCACTACTCCAACTGTTTTTCATCTATCTAATACTCCTCAACTGAGCCATTTCACCTTTTTGAGGATGATGGTTCGTCTCTTAATCTGTGAGTCGAGGGCTGGCCCTTCTCCTGCCTCTATTTATTGGCAGAACCTTTTTTGGGAGTTCCTTATGGTGCCATTGTACCTGTGGAAGAACCGTTAGTATCCAAGATTACAGTATGTGAGTACATTAATTCAGTGGCTGCCTTCAAACAGGACAGGAGACCTAACGAATCGTTGTCACTAGAAATGACTCATGAAGTCATCCGTTGTCTATTGTTCAAATGTTTCCTCTTTTCCTACTAGACTTAATGACTTTACTTAACGAGTCATTGCTTGTGTCAATGAGTCATTAAGTTAGTTGTGGTCTTTAGTTTTAAAATTCCAAAATTTGTGTCTTACTTAGGATGAGTCACATCACGAGTCGTGAGGTGATACCACAACTCATTACATGACTCATTCTCAAGAGTTTTGAGTTTCACTTTATATGAGTCAGTGATGACGAGTCATGTAACGACTCGTTAGGAAAGCCCATGAATCATTTACATGAGTCATCATAACTAAACACCCTGTTGAGCTTCAGTTCGACAAAGAATGTAAGGTTACTCAGACTTCACCTATGTCAAACTTTTGTATTTTATTCTGGTGAGAGTTGGGCGGGCAAAACAATCAGAGCTTCATTGCCAAATCAATTACAAATCATAATGCCCATTGACTCAATGGGTGGAAGAAATCCAAGACAATCGATACTCAATCATAATAATAAGCTCATTCATTCAATACAGACTACCACAAACTCCTCAACATAATTTCATTTAGTTCAAGATTTTTAATGTGCATCATTTTAGGCAATCAAAATCATGACACTTAGGGTTTTGATGATTAACCCTACTTCAAATAGCAACAAACATGTTCAAGCATGAGGAGGTTGAATTAAACTCATGAAGCATTACAAGACTCACAATTTTAAGATGTGCTAGCTGAGAAGGTGAGCAGCTAATAAGTTGTGTATCACACAGTGCAGGCAACAATGACTTGCAATCGGGATGCGGTGTCTATGCATGTGTGTATGGGCAATTGATGAAATGATGTGATGAAGGGGGAGGGAACAGATTTAGAGAATAAGGTGTTTAAATGCATGATAATTTTGGGAAAAATCGCAGCTTTTAATAGATAAGAAATCAAATTACCTATTTGCACGTGGGTCAGGTCGGGAGATTTAAAATGATGCATATGCACCACGACCCACGTAACGAGTCATTTCTAATGAACATGACTTTTTATGATGTTTGTTACATGAGCCAATAGAGAAAACTTACCTAGAACATAACGACTAAGCCAACGACTCATGATGTTACCCAATGAGTCATGGCTTGAGTCGTTGGCCCTGTACTCTTTGTGGACTTTCAGTTGTGTCAGGACAATTCATGTAACGACTCATCGAGTAAGCTAATGATTCGTTAAGTCATTCATTACCGACTCTCCCGAGCTTAATGTTTTCTACTTCAGTGGCCACGACTGGTAGTGATGAGTCATTACATCAAGTGACAACTCATTTTGTTCCTTTTGGCACCAGTTTCTAAAGTTCAAAATTTGTGTTCCAGCTCCAAATTTCCTATCTTAAGAACCTACACATATCAACACACACGAACACTCTATTGGTACACCATTTTTAACTTGGGTTGCTTTCCAAGAAGCGCGTGATTTAACGTCGCAGCACGATGTGGGTATCTTGATTACTTAGACACCACCATGGGTTGCCTCCCATGTAGTGCCCGATTTAATATCGTGCCACAACACAAGTCCCCAGGTTACTCAGACTTCAGCCAGATACCAAAGGTCCACAAGTTTGATTTCTTCGCTTTTTCGCATATACGCTTTCACCCGTTGGCCATTCACCTTGAACCTTTTTCCTTCATGATTTTCCAACTCAATTTCACCATAGGAGAATAATTGAACTACTTAGAACGGTCCCAACCATTTAGACTTTAGCTTTCTTGGATAAAAGCAAGCCTAGAATTGAACAGCAAAACCATATCTCCACGGCTAAACTCTCTTTGCTCAATATTTCAGTCATGTTGTAACTTCATCCTTATTTTGTAAATATCTGAACATTCATAGGCCTTCAAATGAAATTCATCTTGCTCATTCAACTGATCAAGCCTCAAGTTCGCAGCATCGCTCCAATTCAGATTCAGCTTCTTGAGCGCCCACATGGCTTTATGCTCGAGCTCGACCGAAAGATGACATGCCTTCCCATACACAAGCTGATACAGAGACCTACCTATAGGGGTCTTGAACGCTGTACGATAAGCCCATAATGCATCATCCAGTTTCATAAACAAATCTTTTCTGTTAGCAGTCACAGTCTTCGCTATGATGGTCTTTATCTCCTTGTTGGAGACCTCAACTTGCCCACTAGATTGTGGGTGATAAGGTGTTTTCACTCTATGCTTTATCCCGTATTTTTCCAGCAAGGTCTGAAACAACCAGTTGCAAAAGTGCAAAACCCCATCACGAATGATTGCTCTAGAAGTCCTGAATATGGAGAAAATATTTCTTTTCAAGAATGTTGTGATACTCTTACCTTCATTGTTTGAAAGTGCGACTTCCTCCACCTACTTAGAAACATAGTCCACAAAAACAAGTATGTATTTCATCCCATTTGAGCTCACAAATGTGCCCATAAAATTGATGCCCCACACATCAAACAACTCTATAAAAAGAATGGGAATGAGAGGGATCTCATGCCTTCATGATGTTCCTTCTTGCCTTTCGCATGCATCACATGCCTTGCAAATTCATGTGCATCTTAGTGTATGGTTGGCCAATAGTACCCATATTGCAGAATTTTGTAGGCTGTGCGAATCTCTTTGCAATAACCCTCTATAGGGGATGAGTGACAAGCCTCTAATATGCTTAACATATTAGCCTCGGGCACACATCTTTGAATTACCCCATCAGCACATATGCAGAATAAGTAAGGCTTATCCCAGAAAAATTTTCACGCATCAGACATGAATTTCTTTCTCTACTGAAAAGATAAATCTTATGATACCACTTCACTCACCAAATAATTAGCGAAGTCCGCAAACCATGGAATGAGATCCTAGGAAGCAGCCAACACCTGCTCATCAGGAAATGTGTCATCAATATCAAGCTCATCTCTAAGTGTTGCATCTGCCTCTAATCTTAACAAGTGATCCGCCACATGATTTTCGGTCCCCTTTCGGTCTTTTACCTCAAACTCGAACTCTTGCAGCAACAAAAACCATCTAATCAACCGTGGTTTGGCATCCTTCTTTGCCATCAAATAGTGCAGAGCCGCATAGTCTATATGAACTATCACTTTAGTTCAAAGCAAGTATGCCCGAAACTTCTCAAATGCAAATACCACAACTAACAACTCATGTTCCGTCATGGGGTAATTCTTCTGAGTTTCATTAAGCGCCTTGCTAGCATAATAAATTAGATGAAAGATATTTTCACGCCTTTAGGCCAAAACAACTCCCAGGGACACTCCACTAGCATCGCATATAACCTCAAACTGTATGGACAAGTCAGGTGCTACTATGATTGGGGAAATAGTCAATCTCTCATTCAAGCATTCAAACGCCTTTATGCAAGCATCATCAAACACAAACATCACCTCTTTCTCAAGTAGCTTGCACGAGGGATGTGCAATCTTTGAGAAATCCTTGATGACTCTCTGATAAAATTCCACATGGCCCAAAAAGCTTCGAACACCCTTAATAGAAATTGGAGGTGGTAACTAGCAATCACATCAATCATTGCTCTGTCCACCTCAATGTCCTTACCTAAAATCCTATGGCCTAGCACTATACCATCTTTGTACGTGAAACGACACTTTTCCTAATTAAGCACCAAGTTGGACTCTTTGCACCACTGCAGCATCTTGCTCAAGAGAGCCAAACAATCATCAAAAGAGTCACCCACCACTAACAAATCATCTATAAAGACTTCAATAGTGTCCCCCACCATATCAGAAAATATAGACATCATGCATCACTGAAAAGTGGCGGGCGCATTACATAAGTCGAACAACATTATCTTGAAAGCAAATGTCCCATAGGCTCTAGTAAAAGTGGTTTTATCTTGCTCTCAGGGGCTATAAAGATCTGACTATACCCCGAATAACCATCAAGAAAGCAATACCACCCTCTACCTGTAAGTCGGTCTAGCATCTAATCCATGAATGGCATCAGAAAATGATCTTTCCATGTCCAATGGTTTAGCTTCCAATAGTCCATGCATACTCTCAAACCTGTGACCAGCCTTTCATGCCCAAAAACTTGGGTAGGGCGCAACTGGCACTTGATTCATAATTGATCGAGAAGCCGGCTATATGACATCTATAACTGTAACACTTAGGCCATCCAAGACACCTGTCACAATCAACTGAATAATAAACTGGACCCATAAGGTCTCAACTATGAGGAAAACAATCGAAATGCATCCAAGACAATTAATGTGCTAAACCAAGCAACAATAAGCCGATGAGGCCACAAACTGAATAACACTGTACACACTAAGTCCACAAAGCCTCTAAAGAGTAAACTGACTGATGGTCGGAACAGGGCTCCGACCTACCCATAACTGCATCTCAAAACTCAAGCATAAATAACTAAGTCCTAGCTCCAGGAAGAAAGGAGCATACAAACCATTTGTTGATCTCACGAACTGCTACTCAACTGGCCATCCTGACCTCTACCTGCACCTGCAGCACGAACGCAGGTCCCCAAGCAAGGGGACGTAAGTACGAATGAAATGTATTGGTATGTAAGGCTGAAACTGTAACCATGAGATAACAATCATGTAATAACTAACTTAGCACATAAACATATAAAGGATAAATATAACCTGGAACTCTGCAACATGTAATTGATAACAACTTACTATAACATAACTGAACTTAAGATAACTAAACTCAAGATAACTGAACCAAGAATAAGGAATGTTAACAACCTGGAATCCCAGAAATTAAAACCTTATAATAACTCTATAATGAGATGAAAATGCAATTAAGAAATGCACAAGAAAAAATTATAGTTATAATGTCAGCGACCAGTGACCAGCCAACCGTAAATCCATATATAAAATTCGTCCAGCTGGTATACCATGCCGTGGTAAAATAAAAGTATCTCCAGCCGATGTACCACACCAGGGTAAAATAAAAAGATCTCCAGCCGATGTACCACACCGAGGTAAAATAAAAATATCTCCAGCCGATGTACCATACCAGGGTAAAATAAAAATATCTCCAGCCCATGTACCACACCGGGGTAAAATAAAAAGATCTCAAGCTGGTGTACCACACCGGGGTAAAATAAAATAAAAATCTTAATCACCATCATAAATGGAGCTGACAGAGCTCATAGAAACTATATGAGTACTGGAAACCATAAAATATATTGATCAGTAACGATAACATGTGTAGGATCTTACCACGACCCCTAATACTACAATTATGCCATACACATATAGGTCTTTCATTTAGCACATAAATACATACATATGCTGTGAATGAATTCTACAGAAGTTCCTAGAACTGGAATATTATAAAGACATGTGTAGACTCACGTTCATGATTTTAAACATCTCCTAGAAATTCTAACACGGGGAGCATAGAGGAATCATAACCTAACATTTTCTATTAACAATCTTAGCATTCATTTCATGCTTATACTCGTTTGACTTTCATACTTTCATATCACGAGTTGTGAGCATACCTCATTCATTGCACATCATATCACATGTCGAGGTAACTTATGAAGAGGAAGACATAGCTTGTGTATCTCAAACCTTGAGTTCTTTAATATACAAATGTTAGGCATCTGTCAAGGGGCTGTCTTAAGATAAATAAAGACTTATAGTCGTGCTTCAGACAACGTAGGAAAAGCTCATGTGAAACATTGCAATATATGTGGAGCTTAGAAAAGCTTAGAAGAATTATAAACAGTTTAGAAACTTCCAAGAAAAATAAAATCCTTTAAAACTTGAAAAAGTTAATCCAACTCTTAGAACAAATAATCAAAGCTAATTGTTTAAAAGTACAATGAAGAAATTCTCTTTAAATTGAGTCACTATCTCAAAATATTCAATTCTAATTATTTCTTAAGGAGTTAACACTTTACTGTCCTTTCATTAGCTTAACCATAAACAACTTTATTTATAACTCTTTTGCTAAATGTCTTTAGAACAGGGTAAATCTTGCTAGCTATTTGCCTAATTCATTAACAATCATAACACTTATCATCAAATTTAATAACCTTTAGCTCTACTTTTCGTATTCATCTTAAACTTTTTTTCCAAACAGGATTCGTCATTCCCTACCTAATTATTTAATCTTGTGTTCACTATTCCAACAATTCTTGTACGCACTTACCTTCTTACCTAATTGCCAACCTTGTCTCTTAAACTTGTCTTGCTCATATTTTAACGTACTCAATGGTTCTTGAAATCAACTATGGACAGAAGGCATATACCTCACATATTACCTTAAAAGGTCTAACATTTACTCTTATCTCTCCTTTGCTACTAGCGCCTCAACTTTTACACTTAGGTTAATTTCCTTACACATCTACAAGTTTCAAAGAACATGTGACGTGTCTACTTAAAGCCTGCAATTCTCAGGAGGTCTAGATAACTCAAGAGCTCTAATAAACATATAGCGACTTTCAAAAGGCAATCCTTGCACTTTAGCGCGTAATTTGAATGTAAGCATAAACATATATATATATTATGATTTTCGTATAACATGTTAACATCAAGATATTGTGCATAACCTTCCAATAAAGATGGTCCCATAGAAATATCAATAGTTTACCCATTCGGGTTCTATCTTCCAAGTTTAACGTATCGGTTAATTAAGAAACGTATTAATTAGTCTCTTAACTTAAGGGAGAGGTATCGAGGAAGCTTCTCATGACCCTAGGAAACTTAAAAAATGAATATAAGAGGGCAGGTAACTGTTGTAGGGAAATTCCATTTAGTTACCCTCGTTAACCCTTATTCAGTTAAAACCGATTTCAACTATTAGGTTTGCCCGCTTGTCGTTGTCTTGCCATGTTTACAAATTTCCTTAGAAACTATAATGTGAAACAACTTTGAAACCACAAAAACATAATGTAGTGTAAAGTAACAGCTCACAGTGCCCACGCCGAGGGGACTTCAGAATCAATTTACAACTATGACCATAATCGAATGCAGTTGCCCTCTCCGCTTTACATTCATGTGTTCCAACTCTTTAGAAAATACACAACTTAATACCAAGTAATTCTAACAACTGGGAAGAACCATAATATGCTACTACATAAGCTCAAGTACAGGGGAATGCTGGATTAATCCTCAGCATGAATTCGGGCTTGAAAATCAAGAGACAAAGAGCGCCTTACATACCTTTTTTTTTCGGCGAGCTTTCTTATGTCGTTTCTTTCTTTCAACAACCAGAACTTTATCCCCTTAAATTACTTGATTTTATCACCAAGTGACAAGGATGTTTCAAGCCAATTTATCCATACAAAATGTTACATCAATAGGCAGTCACAACACAAACAAATAAGGCAACACTTAGCATTTCTTATTTCAACTTGTTTCTACAACTTTGGGGGAAAATAGAGGTAGGAAATTACCTCACTTTTTCTCATGAAAAACTCCCACAAATATATAGTATATTCTCATCAAAACATAACTATTCCAACCTTCAAAAATGATCAGAACTTCAACAACAACATACCAACAATGGCAGCCAAACATAACCTCCAACTTCTAGCTTTAGCTAGGATTTTTAGGCAAGTTAAGCAATTAGAAAAACTTACCCTTTACATGAGAATATTGTTGGATATAATAGGAGTATTTTCCTCCAAATCACTTCCCAATAACGCAGCAATCTTGCTGCCCGAAATGCATCAAAATAAATGCACAACAACTACAACAAGTCAACATACTAACCATAACTTTATTCTAGTTTTCCTTCAAAACTTCATACACTTATTAGAGATTTCAAAAGAGGGAAGTGACTTACTACTCTTATGAAAAATTCCTACTAAGATGGAGTATAAAATTATCTCAAAATAGTCCCAAACACGCAGCAACAACACTGCCAAAACGAAGCTACAAGGCAGCAACAACTTCACCGCAGTGTTGCCTTCACTTCTATCAACTTTTGCTTGACTTTTGATGGTGTTTTCTTGACGGATTTCCTCTTGGTTTCTAAGGATTTGCTAATGGTAAATAGAGAGGATTTCATAGCGTAAGCAAGCACCTCACACCTGGAAATTTTGAAAATGATTTCATAACCAAAAACATAAAATATAAAGGTGTTTGGGCGGTGGCCGTTTTTAGGGCGGTGTCCATGTCATTGCCCGATAGTTCTACCGTAAAATGCGTATAACTTTTTATTCTGAACTCCGATTGATGATCTGTTTGATTTTATGAAAACTAGACTCAAATATGGCACAATATGGGGAAAACTGGCATCCCATCTTCGTCCCCTGTGGGACGACATGCCACTCCATAGAGCGACGTATCCACGTCCTCTGGCGGACGAGTCGATACAGCTATTAACCCTGGGCGGTCATGGATGCTAGGTAATCCAACCCCAAACAACACAACAGTCTCAACTAGTAATACTGTCTGCATATCTCACATGCTGAGGCTAATAGGGGTAAAGTATCATATATATTACATGCTAAACTAGTGATAGTAATCTGTACGTATTTAATACGTGCTGAGGCTGGTAAATATGTATATATATGAATATTGTCTCCTGCCAGACTGTTCTGGGGCTAATACTGAACAGGATATAGTATTTCTGCTGAAAACCATGTTGTATACTGAGCTTCCATAGTAACATGATTTACTAGTTCTAATATGCTTTCCAGCTTCACTTTAGCTTATCGTTCTATTTCTGAGATATCTTATAGATATTACATTGCTTTACTGGGTTTCAACTAAATACAATGAAATCCTAACATTCTGTGTCACATCACATACTGAGCATGCTGTGCAGTTCCTAACACTTATATTGAAATCTATATCGTGCTAGCAAGTCTCGCGCTGATCATAACATAATGTTTCTAGTATCGTACCATCATTCATAGTATGCATCATACATGGCTTCTGAATATTCTAATGGCCTTTAAATTACTGTACTGTACCAAGATTACTAACTTGCCAAGGAAACTAACTTTACATACCTTATTCTCGAACTATCCGGCTGTCGAACGAGGCTCGGCCCGCACTTCAACTATTTCCTCCCAACTGCATTCATAAATATGTCAATTAATACACCCCCGTCGAGCGGATATGCCCGGGGTGTTGATTCAGGAGTCCTCTGGACTCAGGTACAGTTATAGTCAGGGGCTCAGCGAGCCCAAGTGCATACCCAGGGGACCGACAGGATGCTTACAGGGTTATAGGAGATGGGGTGACCGGGGTAGGGGTATAGATTCTGTGCTGGTTGTACCTCCCGACTTATGGGGGCCGGGTAAGGTTTGGGTGTGCTATGTATGTTATGATATGTTATACTGTGTTACAGTAGATACGAGTAGATCGACAGTAGAACGATAAATCCTCAGGTATGACTCCTACTCCTTCCAGTATGATTAAGAGAAGGTATGACTTACATTATCAGACAGTTAATCTATTCCTTCTACTTCAGTTTCATCAGTTATATTATTGTTTCAGATATTTCTTTCAGTTATTGCTTTACATACTCAGTACCAGCGGTACTGATGCCCGGTGGGGCGCTGCATTACTTGCCTGCAGGTACTCATAGACGAGCAGGCGATACCACGTGATTCCTGTCAGCGATCGAGTATTCAGCTCCTGTCATCCGGAGACTGAATTCCAGAGGTGTACTTCATTTTATTTTGTTGTATAGTACGGGTAGGTCGGGGCCCTATCTCGATCATTTCTATTGCTATTCCTAGAGGCTTGCAGTCTGTATGTTTCCCTGTGGTCAGATGAGCCGGTCGTGCGAGGCCGTGCAGTTGTTAGCTGTTAGTACTTCTGTTTCTTTCATGTTGGCCGTGTGGGCCATAGTTTGCCAGTAGTGGTGACCTTGATGGTCACGTAGCTTTATAGTATTTCATGATTGAGTTATAGATAACTAGACAGCATGGTGGCCTTGTCAGCCCGCATAGGATTCCCTAAATTGATATGTTTCTGGTCAGCTGTTAGTACAGGTACAGAAGGCTATAGGCCAATGGGCCGGGGGCTGTGTTTACAGCCGTTATATAGCCCTTGTTTCCAGAAATGTGAGTTAGAGCCAGCCAGGCACCAGATGTGCCCAGGCTTAGCAGTCCAGCAGTTCAGGTCCTAGTGGGGCACCAGGTGCCAGTCATACCCCCCAAGGCGGGGTGTGACTCTTTAATTGGATAGGTCATGGGGCTTATAATTCATTATATACTAGGAGAAATGGTTATTTAAAGTTGACCCTTACTTATGAACTTCACATACTCTTCGGTTTTCCGTTCGTACACATTTCCCTTGTCATATACGAAAAATATACAACCCGTACTTCCCTTAACATAGTATACAAACATCAAATAATTACCAAAAATTTTCTGGGGTGTAACACGACCTCAGTGGAATGAGCTCATCATTGGCATTCGGGACCACAGTGATCCCCCTTTCTTTTGGTACGCACTGAATTAGGCTCACCCATTTTCTGTCAACAATAGGGTAAACCACACCTGCATCCAACAACTTAATAATTTCCTACTTGATCACCTCTTGCATAGGCGGATTCAACCTACACTGGTGCTCAATACTCGAAATACAATCCGGCTCAAGCTGGATCTTATGTATGCAAATACCGGATGGGATCCCAATAATTTTTCTATGGTCCATTCGATGGCCTTCTTATACTTCTTCAAAACGGAGACCAAAGCCTCCACTTGCCATTCCACCAAGTCTGCTGCTACTATAATTGGTAGTGTGTTTCTGGTCCCTAGAAATACATATTGTAAGTGAGACGGTAGTGCCTTGAGCTTCAATACTGGAGGCTCCTCAATAGATGGCTTGGCTGATGGGGTCACACAATTTTTCAGATCAAGATCAATTGCTATTGAAGCATAAGTATATGACCCCAAACCTATAAGTCCATTAACGATCTCCTCACCCCCTTGTATCTCCTCAACATTAACATTTATCAACACTTCTACTATGTCCTTAATACTTATTCTCTAATCAATAGGCATGATTGGAAGCTTATCCTCCACAATATCAATCACTGAGACCACCCGCATGTCATTTGGCTGTTTCATGGACTGGCACACATTAAAGGTCACTATTTCATTATTCAACTAAAATTTCAGTTGTCCGATCTCCATGTCCACAAGAGCACGCTTGTTGGTTAGGAACGATCGCCTCTAGATAATGGGGACGTCAAAATCAACCTTACAGCCCAAGCCCAACTGTCTGAACACTTCCAATGGCATCAGATTAATACTAGCACCTAGATTACATAAAGCCTTAGCAATGTTAAAGGCTCCAATAGTGCATGGTATGGTGAAAGCTCCAAGGTCTTCTTTCTTCTGCACAAGAGGCCGAGACGCTATTTCACTACAGTGATGCAAATTATCAGCAGGCTCAAAGCTCACGGTCCTCTTTTTAGTGATAATATCCTTCATAAATTTAGCATAGCCAGGCGTCTTCTCAAGTCCCTCAACTAATGGGTTGTTCACAGATAATTGTTTCAGATATGAAAAAAATTTGTGATACTTCCCATCCTCGACCTTCTTCTTCAGCCTCTGCGGGAAAGGGGGAGGAGGCCTAGGAATGGGTGTTATCTTTTGAGATACCTCCTTCTCCTTCCCTTTTACAGACCCATGCTCCTATACATTACTAGAAGCTATCTGCTCAACTGCATCATGAATCAAAACCTATTCCTTGGAGTCTGCCACCCTATCATCATCAATCATTGAGGACTCAACTATCTCATCAGTCACAACCGACATAGAAGAATCAACTGTCGTCTTTCCACTCCTAGTAGTGACAGCCATGCAATGACTCTATTTTTTGAATTCTGAACTGTGTTAGTAGAAAGCGTGCCCTTTTGCCTCTGGTTCATAGCAACAGACATCTGACCAAGTTGTTGGTCAATTTGCTTAATGGCAACGACATGTGACTCTACCTTTTGATTCATACAAAAAATATTAGCACGGAGTTCCTTAAAAGGGCCATCAATCACCTCCATCTACTTGAGCACTTTATACAACATATCTTCCACCCTTGAATAGCTAGATTCTGGTTCACGGTTTCTTGGAGGAACATAGAGACTTCTATCATTTTTTTACTCCTCGCATTTTTTCCAATCACCATTATCTTTACCTCTACTCCTATCCCTATATTGTCCTCAATTGTAATTATTATCTCTATAATAGTTCCGACCTTGGTTCCCCTGACTTTGATCCCAAGAGTCTTAGTTAGACCCTTATGCATTGGTCCAGAAACCCGCCCCTTGATCATTTAAGTAATTGGCTTCCTCCTCAAATTCTATCTCGCCTCCATCATTTCTCAAGGCCTTGCCCTGATAACCAACTGCATTCACCTTTTCTATCTCGGCTCCCACAATATGTTTAGCAAGGAGTTCCATTATGGTTTTGATCTCAGCAATATCATGATCTCACTCTTCATCCTTCCTTCTCTGCTCCGCAGACATATCTACCACATAAGTACCAACCGAAACTTTTGACTCTCTTGTGTGCCATGTGCAATTGGTTTTGGTGATCCTATCAAGGACCTCAATAGTCTCAATATATGTATGACTCAGGAATGTTCATCTAGAGACAGTATCTGCAACTGCCTGGGTATTAACATTCAGAGACCTATAAAATATCTCTAATAGGGTATCATCTGGGATCTTATGGTTGCGAACCTTTTATAGCTTGTTGCTGAACCACAACCAGGTCTCATGAAGTGCTTCAGAATTCAACTACCTGAAGTTATAAATTTGATTTTTTATCTGCAACAATCTAGAAAGTGGAAAGAATGTCTCAAGAAATGCCCTTTTAAGCTCTCTCCAAGTGGTAATGGAATCATTTGGCAATTCATCCAACCACATCGTTGCCTCACTCCCTAGTGAAAAGAAAAATAACCTTAGCCTTATTACATCCTGACATACCCTCGATTGTTTGTAAGCCCTTCAAACACCCAAAAAATTAGTCAAGTGAGTATATGCATCATCAGTAGCATGACCCACAAATATCCCCTTCATGTTGAGCAATTGGATCATTGCACTAGTAATGTCATACTTTGCCCCACCAGGCAAAGGGGGAGGGACAATAGTTTCAATAGAACCGGCCTAATCAATATCAACATCATCATCATTATCAAAGTACCGGTGCCTCTACTGGTCTGGACCTCTGTTCTTTCTAGCTCACTCAGCTTCGGCAACATGGGGTTGCTCTTCTGCAAGCCTAGCTAGCTCTCTATCTCTCGTGCCAGCTTGTTCCTCGGCCAACATTCTGGATGTTGCTTCTTCCACTATTTCTTTCCCATGTGCGTTTGCTATTTTCCTTAAATTCCGCAGTGTTCGATCAAGTTCGTGATCAATTGGAGCCAGGGTTTTTCCTTGGCTCCGAGTATTGGGCATACACGAACCTGAGACCTCAAATTAAGTTCCGAATTAGGGAAATACTGCCAAAGGGAGTGGCGATGCCATACGCAAAAAGAAAGAGACTCATAGAATGAAGAGAAAACAACAAAGAAAAATAAAAAGGAAATAAGGACCGACAACAAAGGAAACACAATTAACAAAAGCCTCAACCGTATTCCCTGACAACGGCGCCAAAATTTAATGCCGTCCAAATTACACCTCATAATAAGATATAAAGCGGTCAATGTTCAAATATAGAATCCAACTAGGATTGGTATCTAATCCCACAAGGAATATGGTGAGGACCTTAGTTAATACGTTTAGCTACTATTATTGGCATAATTAGTTCCTGCGGGTGAATTGTAATAAGAAATAATGAAAAACAATAGAGAGCAATGAGTAGATCCTTGATTAAAATTGATTGTATTCAAAGACTGAGTTGACTAGGATTGTGTTCCCCATGACTTCATAACCATAAGGCGTTTTATACTAGTGATCTATTATGGTATTTAACATGCAATATCGGTAAGTTAACTTCACCTAAATGGTTGGTCCTCTACTTAGATGGTTATCACCACGCAATTTGATCCATTTGTGGATGTATTCTTGATTAACTCTTAACCCTGATATCAAATTAGCTAATCTTAGAGAAGGTCAAGCTATTAGATGAGGGTTGATAGCCTCAAATCTCCATTGTTAATCCATTTTTTCATTCATTACCCCCTTGATCCGGTGAGTAAGAAGAGGGCAAACTCAAATGTTCGCTCCTATTAAGAAGCAATTAAAACAAAGGGAAAAACAATACATGCATAAACCCTGTTCAATATTCACCAAGTATTTTTGCCTAGTGTGTCAATTCATCATGGTTCCCGCAACTCTAATTATGGGTTTAGCTACTCATGCTTGAAGAATCACAATTAAGAATTGTAGAAGAAATCATAACTGTAGCTTACAATAATTCATAGAAGAAACCACACGTCTTGGATTAATCAACAAGAATCTATGATCAATAGTTCCAAAGTTGTTTTAATCCACAAATCCAAGAACAAAATTATGAATAGTTGTTTCTTGAACCTTAATGTCGATCAACAACAATGAGAAATATGGTAAAATTCATAATAAAGCATAAATTTCAAAAATAAACCTACATAAGTATTTATAGACACTAAACAAATTCTTTTGTAATTTAACAAGGAATGCAGGTTGGTAGTGGGAATGACTTATTAAGTGTCTTAACGAGTCCTGGAGTGCAGTGATGGCTCGTGCTCAGCAAGAAGATCCCTCTGGATGGTGGGTCAGCTAACAACTCGTTAAGAGGGTGGACGAGTCATGAATTCCCTAGTTGCGTCTGATTCCTAAAATTCCAGTGTTCTGAATGATTCTCCATTGTTTCTTATGACGACTCATGGAGTCTCTTAACGGCTAGTTGCTCCATCTGTCCTGAAACTTAGCCCTTGATGCTTAACCTCTGAATTTCACTTGACTAGTCCTCTCAACGAGTCATGAAGTCGTAGGAAGACTTGTTACTCCTTCTGTTATGACTCACAGGTCTTTTGATCAATTTCATCTTCCAGTCCTCATGACCCTTCTAATGACTCTTGGCCAAACATGACGAGTCGTGATGCTAATCCATTGTCAGCACTATTTCCAGCCTTGTTTTCATGGTTTCAAGGCAATTTTCATCTAAAGGACCAGGGAATGAATCGTTACAACACATCATGACTCGTTACCTTGCTGACATTCCATACTTAGCCTATTTTTGACTCACTATGCTCATTTGACATTCCGAACCTGTTTCCCCACCACACTTAGAAGAAAGAAATTATATCTATATAAACATACCCAGGATTAGCATAGTTTCCTAGTTTTAAGCAATAAAAGTTTCATAAAACCATGGCATATCATGTTCGTCAAATTTCCCTAAGGCCAACAATCATGCATAGCTATCACTCTCATTGGTTCAAGTAGTTATCTTCATTATTGACTCACAAGATTAACGCCATGTTTACGCTCTCTCAAGCCTATAAACATCTTATTGAATTAACCTCACAATTACATCATTGAGTGGGGATGTGATAACCTAATTCATATGCATTTATCTAGTGGAGTGGTTTATGGGGTTAATGCCCTTGGTTATGGTATTTCGAACCTCTAACCATTTAACCTAAAATTGACTTCACAACTACATCTATGAATGGTTATGTGGCAATTCAATTCCACATGTCTAGCTATCTTCCCATTTCATAACCAAGTGAGATATTTTAGGTATATTTCTATCCTAAACGTGAATCAAGTCTTGAAGACTTGAACTCACATTTTGCATTCCTCATTCTATCGTAGTGTTTGCTCTTTCATGTTTGCTTAAGATTAATAAATGCATTTCAATGGTGATTAAACATTAAAATGATAAATACAAGAATGCAAGAACAATCAACAATGAAGAAACTTGAACCCTACAATAATTAAGCTTATGTTTTCATGTCATGTGGCCTTAACCTTAGAAGAAGGGTCTTAGCCACTCATACTTTTACAAGCATTACAAAGTGGTTTAATCCATGTATTTACAAGAATGGAAAACAAAATAAAGAAAAAGAACCCTAGTTATGGAATCTGTATATTCCTTGCTCCTGCTCTCCCACATTTTACAAAAATATGTTGTGATATCCCCAAACAAATTGCTAAGTGTGCCTTTTATAAGTGCATAAATTTTGCTCGTAGTGGACTGCCTCTGTCTCGCACTAGCTATCACACAACTTGGCCGTTGTGACACTGCTCTATCATGCATGCTCACTCAAAATTTGGGTTCTGGCATGATGTCCATTGAATGTGGCATGACGTTGGACGTGCAACCCGCCTAGCTGACACGACATATAGTGCACTGTCCGCCTATCTTGGCACGGACCAATACGCTGGTGCACTGCCCTGGAACGTCCTCGCGCGCGCAGCCTTGGCGTGGAACATTGCCTATCGTCCAGCCCAACTAGCGTGTCACATTTTCTTGTGCGGCTTCTTTCATTCCTTACTATATTCATGCTTTCTCTATGGAATTCATCTGAAGCTTCTTCTTGCTCATGAAACTTTATAATTAGCCTCCTTCTTGATATTTTTCATCTATAAAATAGGCTAATCACATTTGTTAGTTCTTGCACACATATATAAACAAGATTAAATGAGATTATACTTATAATAATGTACAAAGAAGACTAAGAAATGGAAGTAAAATATCACTTGGGCATGTAAATATGCACATCGATGACTCATACATTACTAATTAAAGAAAGACAACTCAAGTTAATGCTACCACAACTGACTTGGATGGGACGTTCATATCAAGCATGCTAGACCTGAACCAATTAAAATCATGAACAACTAAGTTAATACCTCCTACCCTCAAGAACCGACTCTACTACCTCAGCGAATTCATGCAAATTAACCAATAAAGAAGTCTAATATGAACGCTATCTTTCCTCATACATGCTCCTTCACAACAAGAGAATTGCCCATTTTCACTCTCAAATATACAAGTTATAACACATATGGGTACATGACTAACAATTACGCACACTCTTACAAAGAATACACATGCAACATGCAATACCCCATATGCTTGCCTTTATTGTATTGCTTCACTAATATAGAAACATCTTAAAGGAAGATCAAGTAGGAATTTACAGGATGTAATGTAGGCTATGGGATAGATAGGTACTATTCTGGTCAATAATAGTGACTATCTTCCCTAAGCACTTTTAATACATCACATTTTCTTTTTAAGCACAATCTTTTATTTTACTTCATCTTTTGCTCTTTTCCTCTGTCACTTCATCTTTTATTTCCCCATTTATTTAAGCACATTTATACTATTGGTAGGGAATACTTAATTATTAACAACTTCTTTTTTATTCTTTTGTTCTTTTCTATTCTCTCCCACCACTTATGCATTTTGAAAACTTGCACCCTCGATCTTTTCTTCAACTTCCACAATCATTGTCTCCCCTTTTTCACTATTCTCTCCTTTTACTATTCTACATTTTTCACTTAAGCACTTAGGAGCTTTGGATCAAATTCAAGTCAATTGAAAGAACGGGATTAAGCTTCTCATGTGGCTAACAGAGAATAGGCTAAAGGATCAATGAGACTGACTAGGATTGTGCATCAATGGTAGGTAAACCAATGAATTTCCTAAATCATCTCCCATGATTAACATCCCTAATTTCTCTTTTCAAACACACCAGGCAAGTTGTAGACATTACATGATATCATGGACCATACAAAGAACATTACACTCACTGCACATGTTCAACTAAAGATAGACACATATAGACTCTCAATTAAACTAATCACATGAATTCAAAATTAAGCACAAAGCATAAGGAGTCATATTCTGAGCCTAGGTGTCTCAAACAAAGTTATATAATTTACTCAACATGCTTCTCAATAAAAGTTCACTTGCCTGTTACAATCATGTACAAAACTTAACGAAAGAATAAAGAATACAAGCAGTTAAGGGTTCAAAAGAAAATCTTAATAACCAATTTTACCTCAAGACGGTTGTCATCCATCTATCAATCGGAAAAGTCCCTAACATGACTAAAACCACTAATTAAAGACAAACTCAAAAAAAATTTATTCTCAGTTCAAAGTGCCCCTCTTCGAAAAATAATCAAAAGGAAAAACCAATGGGTGAGTGAAATGTGCTCAACTTCAGAGTCTCAATTTAAACACTTTTCAGACCAGGCACATGATTCACCCTCATTCAAAATCAATTTTTTTTTAAAATTCCCTCACCATAAACTTAAAATATTCTATGTCCCTAAAGCATCAATTAAGATTTAAACATGGGTTAGGGATACTTCCTGAGGCCTCTAGGTCTAAATTGCAGCATGCTTTAATCTTCTTTTTTAGCATAAGGGTTGATCACCCCACACTCGTGTTTTTTCATGCTCCTTAGTTGCTCTGTGGGTACTTAGACTTTCCCTTAATCTGTTCATAACAACCAAAAACAAAAACAAAAGTGAAAATATCCCAAAAATAAAAGTAAAGAAAAATTATACATGTCGTTCAACTTGGGTTGCATCGCAAGCAGAGCCTGACTTTACGTCGTGGCACGACATGAATCACACCCTTTTCAGGATGTCATCAATCTCCTCTTCCCTTTCAGGAACCATCTTCTTCTTTTCTTAACTTTTGAGGAAATAGCCTCCACACTTTCCCTCTTCTCCTTGATGTTTGGCATATTCTTATGCCCATTTGCTAAACTTTTTACCCATATTTTATCTTATTTTGGAGATCATTATCCCTATAAAATGAGCAAATACATGATTATGTTTGTTAAATGAGCTAACAAGTGCTTTTAGATGATTTTAGCAGGTAATTAATGGAAAAAGACTAAAAAATGGCCCAAGGCATGATGAAAGAAGAATTCGAGAAACGTTGGCCTAGTGAGATAGCTGGCATGGCGCACCAACCATGAAAATTCAGAGAAAATTGTACTCAAGCTGGTGCATTGGGTGGTACAGCTAGCCAGAGCTCAAATTTTCGATGAATTTTTATCAATACCTTGGTGAGATGAGTGGCGTGGCACGCTAGAGGTATTCTGGACTTGGGAAATTTTCTAACACTCTAGTGCAGTGAGAGGTGCAGTGCACCAGTTCCTAATGTGCAAAATTTGACTAACACCTCGGTGAAATGGCTTGTGCGGCATGCAAGAGGCTAAGCTTCAGAGGTTATTCAAGCCACAGTCTAGCGATATGGGAGGTACAGTGTGCTAGGGCATGTTCAGGGTGGATTTTTAAGTTTAAAAGTTGAACTTTTCAAGGGAAAATTCATACCTTGCTTATAAATAGCTCATCTTGGGCATTTTGTTAGCAGTCCTCGATCATAAAGGTCACTTTGTACGTAGTTCTTAGGGTAAGAGAAAAGAAGTTCATTTTTCTTCTAGGTTTTCTTCATTACTTTATGATGTTTATTCAAATAATGATTGCTTTAGTTTTTCACTTCAACATGAGTGGCTAAACTCTTGTTCTAGGGTTTTGGACATAGTTGATGGTTGAAGTTTGAGTACTCTTCTACTCTAGACATTAATTCTTCATTCAAGATTGTTTGTGCTTAATTGTTTTAATTGATTATTCGTTAGTCTGATCACCTTATGAATATTATCTATTGGCTCTTGGTTGAACTTGGGAGAGGGAACTAAGGGGGTCAAAAGGAAGCATAGAATAGGTTTCAATAATCTTGTTCAAATTAGTTCAAGAGATAATTTCGTTGTCAAGGATAGGGATATTAGCTTCAACCCTGTTTAGTTGAATAAAATTATCTTCAACCGTCGTCTCATGTTTCTCCTACAACCATAGATATATACGTGTTAGGGTTCATGAGATAGTTCTTGAATAATCAAGAGAATACCAAAAAATGGAATCGTAACTTGCAACTAGAAATCTTAGAGGAGTTTTGTCTGGTGTATCCGATTCGTAAAAACTCAACCTAAAAGCAAAAGTGAAAAGACCCTAGATTCTCATCATTATTTGAATTACAAACACTTGTGAAAATGATATTTGTTCATTAGTTTAATTTATCTTTCAAGTTAGTAGAATAATCTCCAAAACCATTTCCCAATTTTACCTGCGTTTATTTGAAAAGTGAAATAAAATGTTAACCTAAAGCAATTAATCAGACAAGTTTCTGAGGGATCAATATCGAGACTTTACCATCCTATATTACTTGATGACCAATTTTTCTTGCGTGCGCTTGGCGACATCATGTTTTTGGCACCACTTCCAGGGACTTGAAGATTAATTAATTATTTGTAAGTTAGGATTTTTATTCCGCTATTTTGCATTTTATGTTTGTTTGTGGTTGTAGAGAATTTTAGCTGATGCGTGCTCAGTGTATGCTAGCTACTAGAAGTTAGAAACCATCCTTGGCTCGATTTGATCTGGAAATTAAGAGAACTTTTCGCAGGTAAGCAATGGCAGAAAACCATGAGAAAGCACAGGGCAACAACCAGGATAGAATTCCAGTGCTCAACTTTGCTCGGCCAAACATGGAGAACACTTCTAAAGTGGTCATTTAGTCGGTCATCACTAGAAATTTCAAGTTAAAGAAGGGAACCGTGTGGTTGGTTCAAAACACTTATCAATATTAGGGCAAGCCGCACGAGGATCCCCACGGGCATTTGATGACGTTCATTGAACTTAGTGAAAATTTTCACTATCAAAATGTGTCAGATGGATATGTGAAGGTCACTTTGTTCATGGTCTCATTAATTGGTGAAGCAAAGAGTAATTTCAAAATGAGCTAGATGGGTCCATTACTATCTAGGAAGCTCTTCTGAACAAGTTTAGAAATAGATTTTTATCTTCGAGTTGAACAAAGGAACTAAGAGGAAAGATCTCAGGATTTGTGCAAAAGGATGGTGAGAACTTAAATTAGGCTTGGGAAAGTACAAGTATACTTGAGCGATTACTTGCACCATATGCAGCCAAAGGAGATTATAGAGCACAACTTTATAGAAGGGCTGAATCCAGAGTCTAAGATTTTGCTACAAGCTTCTGCAGGGGAAAATATTGTCCAAGAGGTATGATGATATAGAGGCATTGCTGAATCTTCTAGAAGCCAAGTTTATTAGAACATGAGCATAAGTTTTACAACATCTAAGGTCCTAGGAAAGCTTGATGTAGTTGCTGTAGGAGCAATCAGGGAAGACATTAGTCAGTTGGTGAATGTGATCAGAAAACTAGTGACCACACCAACTGCAAGCCAAGGTCATCAAGTTTAGCAAGTTCAGACTTCACTTCCATCATAATGAGGCATTTGGAGAAGGCCATGCATATTTAGGTTGTCCACTGAACCCAGATCTATTTATTTTGTGGGTCAACAAAGTCGTGGTGGAGGTTTAGTAGGAAATAGTTACAATCAGGGGTACAAGAATGCAACTAATCCCTCCTGGGGAGGGAATCAAAAATTTCAAAGACCCCCAAACAACTTCTAGAGAACTCTGCGGGACCCCCAAATGACTTCTAGAGAACTCAAGGACCGCAGCATGGCAGTTCTTTAGAGGAGATTATGAAGCAGCGAATGGTTCATTTGACAGGTGGTTAATGAGATACAAAAGTCAATACACGAGTTGGAAAGGTAAATGGGTAAATTGGACCTTCAATAGACAAACAGATCTCAAGGGGAACTTCCAAGAAACACTAAAAAGAACCCCAAGGAGAATTTCGGCATTATCTCGTTGCGTGGTGGAAAAGAGCTGGGTGAAGTTATACCCAGAGATAACAAAGCAGATGCAGAGTAGGTTGTGAAGTCTAAGCATGAGGTTGGTGAGTCAAGTTTGGCACAACAAAAAATGGTAAAAGCTAGACCACCTCCTCCATTTCCATAAAGTTTAAAAAAACAGAAGGAGGACACATCTTTTAAGAAGTTTCTTGATGTTTTGGAGCAGGTACATGTGAATCTACCGTTAGTGGATCTTTTACAGGAGGTTCAAAAATAATCTAGGTATCGAAAGGATATTGTGGAAATCAAAAAAAGTCTTAATGAGTTTGATATTGTAGCTCTTATGGAGGAGTGCAGTGCCAAGTGCAAACCAAGATTCTGAAAAAGCTGAAAGATCCCAGGAGCTTCAGTATTCCAGTAGTCATTGGGAGTAGAGAAGTTGGTTCCATGTGAGCATTAATCTAATGCATGCATTGCTATTTTAAACTTCGGGATTAGGTAAACCACGCCCCACCACAGTGGCATTGCAGTTAGTTGAGAGTGTCCCCTTCTTATCTTGATTGTATCATTGAGGATGTATTGATCAAAGTGGGACCCTTTATCTTGCTAGTGGAACTTTATAATCTTGGAATACAAAGCTGACAAGTAGTTACCATCAGTTTGGGAAGAGGATTCTTAGCCACCAGCAGATGTAGTTACAAAGTTAAATTAGGGTAAGATGTTAATAATTGTGGATGGTTAAGAGGCAGTCTTTGATGTGTTCAGGGTGGCAAGGTTTCCACCTCACTATGAGGACTTTAAAATGAGCACAAAGGTGGATCCTAAAGGGTATAAGCAAGTAGTTGTACAATAGGTGTTTCGAGTTAACTCAACAGTAAGTCAGATTTTTAATAATCTCACTCGAGTGAAGGAGTGAGAAATCTTGCATCATGCCACAATGTTAAATTAGGCACTGCACGGGAAGCAACTCGTGAATGTTGTGCCACGACTATAATTGAGGTGCTTGATGGGTGGCAACTCATCTTTCTAACATTATTTTGTTTTGTGGAGATGAACAGGGATATTTATGTGAAAGAGCGGGGGAAGAAAAATGGAAAACTTCTAACTCTGGGGAGAATACCAGGCATGGGGCTTATATTAGGCATTTTTACATGCCTAAGTGATAGTTATAACAATGTTTTATCTTTGTTTTTATTTTATGTTTAGTAGAATCTCATGTAATTTTATTGATATTTGTGTGCCAGAACTAACCAACATGATTAGCCTATTTTCTAGGTATAATACACTAAGGAAAAGGCTAATTATGAAATCCATGATCAAGGAGTAAGCTAAGAATGAAGGACAAAGAAAATGCACGAAGTTGGCATCAAAACTGAGCTGCCACACAGCCAGCGTGTCATGTTGGTTGACCTACGCGCTAGGCACCATGTCACGCCAGGTTTGTGCACTTGAGGAAACTGCTAGGCTGAAGCTGTGCATGATAGCAGCATGGCGTGTTGTTCCTACTCCACGCCGGAATCTGTGCCACGCCTTGCCTACTCCGCACCAGCGTTTATGCCACACCCGTGTGCCCTTCCCCATGCCTTGCCAGCAGCACCATTTCTAGTGAGGCTCTGCGATAAGGCTGTGTCACAAAGGCCAAACTGGTGTTCAATTTTGTGACACGGAAGCAGCATTCACACGGCCAAATTTTCTATCTTGTAAATTAAACACTTAGTTATTTTATTTCATTATCACGACATTATTTTTGAAAACACATAGGAGCAAAGGAGAGATGAAGGAAAAGCTACCTAGGGTTTCAAAATTTTTTCTTATTTCACTATTTTTTCTACATAAATTATATTTGTAATATGAGTTCATGCATTAGCATGACTGTCAAAGACCATTCTTCTAGGGTTGAGGCCAAAAAACATGAACATATTTGTTTAATTCCATATTGGTTCAAGTTCTTCATTATTGTTTGTCTTACATTCTTGATTTTGATCATTTGATGCTTGATCAACATTAAAATGCATATGTTATTCTTAGAAAAACTCGATAGAGAAAAACCTAGGTTAGAACTAAGAATGTAAGAAGTAAGTTCAAGTCTTCAAGACTTGATTCACGGTTAGTATAGAAATATACCTAATTCGCGGTTGAACCCTATCCTAAACTTGAACGAAGGTTGCGACAGCTAAGAAGAGAGGATGCCGCTCTATATCCCATCCAACAGGTTCAACAGGACGAGGTTGCACCAGTAGAGATGGCAGCAAGACCAGTTCATGAAGTGGGAATCCCACTCACGACTAATATTACCTCCAGCATCCGCACACTGAAGCCTGGAGGTACTTTTGATCTGAAGCAGAACATGGTACAATCATTGCACTCATGTGGGTAGTTTACTGGGATGACACATAAGGACGCACAACCATATCTATAGAATTTTCTAGAGATTAGTGACACTTTCACCCCTAGTGGAGTGTCAACTAATTATGTCAGGCTCACACTTTTCCCATACTCACTGTTGGGAGAAGCTAAAAGGTGGCTAAAGGCAGAGCCATCCAACTCCAGCACAAGTTGGAATGACCTTTCCAGGAAGTTCCTCATCAGATTCTTCCCCTCTGGAAAAGATTGCGAAGTTTAGAAACGAAATTCTAAATTTTAAGCAGCAACAGTAGGAGAATTTATACTTGTCTTAGGAGAGATTCAAGTCATTTTTGAGAGACTGCCCTCATCATCAATAGTCAAATGAAGTGTTAGCCCATACGTTTGTGGAGAATTTGGACCCACATACAAAAAACACTCTCTTAACCTTAACTTTATGTGTTGTTAATTTATCATTTATTTTAGCATTTTGTTTGGAAGCAAGATTAGTTCCTCTATCCTTTACTCTTTTAATTTTCTATCTTAGTTTCCCTTATTTGCATGTATTATTTAATTACTTTAAGCATACCATTGGAAGCGAATAAGTACGTCTTTTCTTCTTTTGTGTTCGAAAAAATATTTTATATTGAGTATGTTTTTTTAAGAATAAAATAAATTCACATGCTTAATCACTTAGTCATTTTAGACTAATTTAAAATTAACCATTTTTTTAATCACTTAGTCATTCCCCCACATGATTAATGAATCCGGAAGGGACCCACATTTGTGGACCTCGAAAGGTGCCTAACACCTTCCTTTCGAGATAACTTGAACTCTTACCCGACTCTGGTAACCTGGGCTAGTTAAATAGACTTTTAATTTAGTGTGGTGCCCTAACGCACCATAATCCATTAGGTGGTGACTCTCTTTTTTTTTATTAATACTAAAAGAGTTCTCACATGTCCTAACCCGCTATCCGCGAGGAAAATGGGGCATGACAGCATGACGACTCCGCTGGGGATATACTTAGGTTCTAACCATTACGAGTTCATGTTTATGTGTGATTTTTATGCGTAGTTATTTATGTTTCATAGAATTTGTTCATTTTCATTTTATTTATTCACTAGCTAGGTTTAAATTGACTTCTTTCATGATTAAGGATCAATTCAATACATTTCTTATGTACCCATAGTTACTATATTTGATTTGAATCAGATTCGGATCAACCTATATTGAGTGACTTCCTCCATTATGTTGATTGTTTTATTCCCTTGCTTAATTTATTTTCTTTTCATTTCTAGTCCTTTCCCCTTTTCTCTTTGCTTTTCTTGTTTCCATAGTGAATTAATATCCTATCACAATTAATCACTTTTTCTTTTACTCTTTATTTGTTTTCTTAAATGATTAGTTTACTTTCATGTCTAATCTTTTTCCTTGTTAAATATAATTTTTTATATGAAATCTCTAACAATTTTTCTCTGTCTTATTTAATTATTTGTTCCACCGCGTTATATTTATCATATTCCTTATTCATTGTGTATTTTTTTAATTATTTTTCATTACCTCCAAATTCTTACCGCTTTTCATAAACTGTCATTCCGTTCATACTTCCCCCACTTGAGAACTTCTCACTATCACACATTGTACACGCGAGTTGTGCTTTGCACTTCTCCGAAATTCTTTCAAACACCCATTTAGAGAGTTGGCATATACGTGGGGTGAATGGATAGTTCTACTACCATGTGACCACGTGCCTTCTCACATAAGAAACCTTGAGTACACGTCCACCCAACTCTTAGAAGTCTAGGTGAAGTCATGCATGCATTATACTTAAGATGTCTCAATGCCCATGGTGCGTCAAGACTAATATTTGACCTTGGCCAAAGTCTAAAGGGGCTTGCTACACCAAAAGGGAGCAACTTTATTTGTTATATGTTAATTGTTGCGTATATATCTTACCTGCTTAATTATTTATTTCTCATCTGGGTTATCCTATTTCCCTTGGAATATCAAGCTTACAAAATTTCTCCAAAATCATTTCGTGCTTATTGCTAATAATTTCATAGTATTTCTTACCTTTACTCTTTTAGGCCCAAAATCATATAAATTTTAAGGCCTAATCAAATTATCTTCCTTTGCCTGAATCATAATTCTCATTTCTTTCTAAAAATCAAACATCTTTCTATTGACTCCATAACTACATCAATTCATTATATTTTAGTTTCCTCTTGCACTTTCTAGCATGAACATAATTTTTTAAATCAAATTTGTTCACCAATTCTTATTCTATTCTCACACCTCGCCTAAAAAATATCATACAATACTATCATTTCTTGATATTCCTGCCCTATCATGACGTATAAAATTCTTCATTCTTATATGACCTCCATAACTATTATCAATACCATCCAAGAAGTACGCCTTTATTCTTCCGCTCAAGCATCATCAATCTCTATCCACCATTCGAGTTTCTTTAAATTATAAATCTGAACTACGTTTGAACTGATTCTTGTTTAAGAGGGATACGTAGGCGCCCCTGTGGGGGCTCAGTCTATATCTCAACTAAATTTTCTTTTCCTTCTGAACGCGAAGCTGGGGCTGAATTTTTAAGGGGACCTCAAAAATTCTTCTCAAGTTATTATGCTGCTTTCAAACTTTTAAGCTACTATTGTACTACTTTTAAGATACTATTTTTCTACTATTATGCTACTTTCGAGTGGTTTTCTCCAAGAAAGTATGCCCGAAACTTCTCAAATGCAAATACCACGGCCAACAACTCTAGAACTTGTCTGGCTACTCATATTTTAGCTTATGATTGATTGTATTGTAAAGATGACATTAGGCCTTCTTTATGTTTCTGGAAGCTCTATTTGCCTATACGTGCCTACCAAATGATAAATGTATCCCTGGTCTCCTCTTATGAGCTATGACCATGTTTTCTTGATCAACCACAATTAAACCAAAGAGAATTATTAATTAATTGTGTTTTGAACCAATCCTCCTCAATACTAGAAAATAATTTGATGATGTAAAAAAGTGCAAGTTGGGGGTGCAAAGGTGAAATTGAAAGAAAAGGGTGAAAATGAATAGTTAGTATACTTAGCAAGGTATAATGACCCAGAGAAAAAGTGTGAATAAAAAGTAAAGAGCAAAAAATAAAATAAAAATAAAAAGTAAAATAGAATAAGCTCATTATTGCGTCCAAACGCTAACTCAAATGTACGTGGTGGTATAAGTAATGCAGTGGCTCTTGCGAGCTGGATGTCGAACCCATAGGGACTTGCGACTTAGTAAATATCCAATTCAAGTAATACTATGAAGTTCAACAAGTGTTATTAAAACCAAAAATATGTTTATTCTTTTATATAATTCTAAAGTGAACAATAAAAGCAAAGACGTAACGGAATAGGCTGTACTCAATATTAAGTAGGATTCCAAGGTCAAGGCATAATTAAGAATAATGTATAGTAATACTTTCACATTTTTCAAGTTGTTTATCTTAGTTGTTGATTCACGGGGTTGATTTTAATATTCGAGAACGGTTACCCTCTAATCGTCTATCTGAATTGACCTCACAACTACATCATTGAGCGGTAATGTGATAACCTAATTCGTGTAATGGTAGATAATAAATAAAATAGTATAATAAAGAATGCAAGAACAACCAAATATGATAAACAACTCAAACCAACTCAAAAATATGCTATACAATCATACTTTGTAGCCTCAATCCTAGAATGAGTGTTCTTAGCCAGTCATAGTCTTACACAAAATTACATATTTGTAATAATTCATGTAATAATAAAAAGCATAAAATAAAAGAGAAAGAACCCTAATTCCAAGCCTCCTTGATGATGTTCTTCACTCCAAAGTTGCATTCCCCCCTTAGAATAAAAGCTAAGTGTCCTATTTATAGTGCATGGAAATTGTAGTTGCGATTGACCACACTCTGTGGCATTTGCCATCTCAGAGGTTTTGCTCCATAGCACTCCTCCATCATGGAGGCTAGCCCTCCAAGACAATCCTCCATCACTGCAAGAGGGTCAACGTGATCTCCACCATCGCGGCGGCTTACTATTTTGCATCTCCTTCTCATCCCAAATTAATTTCTTGCTCCGTGTCATGACATTGATCACCCCAATGCTTCTTTATGGAATGTATTTGACTCCAATGGCCATTTTAAGCTTGTCTCACATTCCATAATTTGTCCCTTAGTTTTAATCTTTAGGATTAGGATCGTCATCTTCAAATTAATCTTAATCCATAAGTAATTCCCCCTACAAAAGGCCTAATCACACACGTTAATTCATAGGCTCAATTTAATCAAAACGTATAAGATTATAATCGAATCAATTCACTAACTAAGCTATAAGGCCAGGAAGTTGATTCATATTAGACGCTGGCGGTGTTGATGGTGGTGGCTGAAGAATGTGTGGTGGTTGACAGTGTGTTGGTAGCAGTTAGCCACGATGCCAGTTGTGATGGTGAAGGTGGTTGATAGTAGGGATTGGTCGCAATGGTGGTAGTGCGTGATAGTGGTGGTAAAGGTGGCGGCAGCGGCAACAATGATAGTGACAGGGAATATTCATTAAGGGTATTTTCGATCTTTTCATGCTCTAAGGCCCCAAACTACGTCATTTTATGTATTTTTCTGGGCATAATAAGATAGGTTAAGTACCTTTTTCTCAAGCCATTCCCATGCATGCAAATTAAGATAATTCTAGAGAGAACAAACATAGATTCAAGCTTTTCCCTATCAATTCTCCATTGGGCTTTCAAGTACTCTAGAATCTGATCTTACCCAGGTATGTAGGGTTACGAATGGGTGTTTCCATTCACACCCATTCCCATTTTCTATCAATTTATGAAAATGTATCAAAACTTTTCATGGGGGTATTAATTCAATGTTTGTGAAAACCTAATGATTTGCTAATTGGTTATTATGATTTGTGATTTAAATCATATTTTCTGGATTTTGATTAGATCTTACAACTATTTTGAATATGACATTATTAATTTCGTTTTCTACTAAATTTAGTCTAGTTATGTAAGATCTATGATGAATCGATTTATAATCTACATTTCAACAGTTTATATTTACCAACCCAACACGATTTATGATTTAAAATATAGAATTATTCAATTACCCATAATGATTTGATGATTTTCAAATTATATGTATGGCCTACGAGTATGCACGAAACCTATGATTCATGAATTATGTTTTTGGATGACTCACGAGCCTTATGTCATGGCTAGCTCACGTATGTACAAATATGTTTATGATTATGATGATATAACTAGCCCATGAATTCATCGATGTTATACTATGAGCACTATATGTTTTGGGAGTTGTATCGAACACCGAGTAGGTTCGAGGCCTAGGTTCTTCCCCGGATCTCATAAACTACGTGCCGTCGTAGGTATGTTGGGACCTCCTTGCGACTTTCCCCAGCCTAATTGGCCCTTTTCATGGTGATATCACACTTTCATGGTCCTATCTTTGGAAAAGTACAGACACCCTCCCGACTAGGGTTACAAGTCGGGCTTCATGTGTGCTCATATGAGGTATGTCGGTTAAGAGAATCTCCCACAGTTCCTCATGATTTATGCGTGTTTATGATTATGTATATTTACTCAAGTTATGTTCCAAACAACTTTTCTCTCATGATCATGATTACGAAGATATTATGAATGTTTTAAAAACCTTGAGCCTTATGTTATGTTATGATATTTATGATATGAGCATGATGTCCTACTCTTATGATCACTTCTGAGTTATATATATATTTTAAATGTCCGTTTTACTTATCTTGCATACTCGGTACATTCCACATACTGACCGCATACTTTCTATGCTGTATCATTTCATAATACAAGACTCGGCTCTTGGGCTTATCCTCATCTTTAGACCATCCCAGAGTTCACCTTCATCTTATTGGTGAGTCCTCATGTTCCGAGGGCTATTTGACTAGACCTTATGCTATTTTATGTTTCAGTACTTAGTCGGGTTAGTTGGGGGTGTTGTCCCATTAACCCATCTTATGCAGTAGAGGCTTTCAGACAGTATGTAGTACTCATCTTGTGTGTATGTCCAGAGATTTCTTATGTTATGATATGTATGCCTCATGTTTACGTTTCCGCTGCCCCAGACGACTCTGAGTGGTTTTCTCCAAGCAAGTACGCCCGAAACTTCTCAAATGCAAATACCACAGCCAACAACTCTTGCTCCATCACGATGTAATTTTTGTGAGCTGCATTAAGCGCCTTGCTAGTAATAAATTGGATGGAAAATCTTCCCATGCCTTTGGCCCAAAACAACACCTAGGGCCACTCCACTAGCATTGCACATCACCTCAAACGGTAAGGACAAGTCAAATGCCACTATGATTAGGCCAGTAGTTAATCTCTCCTTCAAGCACTTGAAATCCTTCAAGCAAGCATCATCAAACACAAACTCCACCTCTTTCTAAAGTAGCTTGCATAAGGGATGTGCAATCTTTGAGAAATCCTTGATGAATCTCTAATAGAATCCCGCATGGACCAAAAATCTTTCAACACCCTTTTCAAAAATCAGAGATGGTAAACTAGCAATCACGTCAATATTTGCTCTGTCCACCTCAATGCCCTTACCTGAAATCCTGTGGCCTAGCACTATACCCTCTTTGACCATGAAATGACACTTTTTCCAATTAAGCACCAAGTTGGTCTCTTCACACCTCTGCAGCACCTTGCTTAAGTGAGCCAAAAAATCATCAAAAAAGTCACCCACCATCGAAAAAACATCCATAAAGACTTCGATGGTGTCTTTTGCCATATTAGAGAATATAGACATTATACAGCACTGAAAAATGGAGGGTGCATTATATAACCCGAACGACATCCTCTTGAAAATGAACATCCCATAGGGGCAGTGAAAGTGATTTTCTCTTGGTCTTCAAGGTTTGTAGAGATCTGATTACCCCAATAGCCATCAAGAAGGTAGTACCACTCACTGCCTGCAAGTTGGTCTAGCATTTGATCCATGAATTGCATCGAAAAATGATCTTTCTGTGTCCAATGGTTTAGCTTCCAATAGTCCATGCATACTCACCAAGCTGTGACTGGCCTCAGTGGTATGAGCTCATTATTAGCATTCAAAACCACAGTTATCCCCCTTTCTTTGGCACATACTAAACTGGGCTTACCTATTTGCTTTCTGCAATAGGGTAAACCACACCTGCATCCAATCATTAATAATTTCCTTCTTGACCACCTCTTGCATAGGTGGATTCAACCTACACTGATGCTCCATACTCGGAACACAGTCTGGCTCAACCTGGATCTTATGTGTACAAATACCTGGTGGGATCCTAATAATATCAGCTATGGTCCATCCAATGGCATTCTAATACCTCTTCTAAATGGAGACCAAAGCCTCCACTTGCCATTCCACCAAGTCTGTTGTTACTATGACCGGTAATGTGTTTTCGGCCCTTATAAATAAATATTGTAAGTGAGATGGGTGTGCCTTAAGCTCTAATACTGTATGTTCCTCAATAGATGGCTTGGCTGATGGGGTCACACAAATTTTCAAATCAAGATCAATGTTTTTTGAGGCATAAATGTATGATCCCATACCGACAAGTACATTAACTATCTCACCACCCCCTTTATCTCCTCAGCATCAACATTTATCAACACTGCTGCTAAGTCCTCAATTCTCAACCTCTCATCAATAGGCATGATAGGAAGCTCTGCCTCCTCAATATCAATCACTGAGACCACCCACATATCATTTGGCTGCTTCGTAGATCGGCACGCATTAAATGTCACTTCTTCTATGTTCAATCAAAACTTTAGTTGTCTGATCTCCATGTCCACAAGAGGAAGACCGGTGGAAAGGAATGGTCACCCCAAGATAATGGGGACCTCAAATCCACCCCACAGTCAAGAATAACAAAGTCGGCGAAAAATATAAAAGACTCAACCTTCACCAGAACATCATAAAGTATCCCTACTAGATTTTTCACCATGCATTCTGCCATCAATATTGTAACACCCTAAAACTTTCCTAGACCAAACTCAAATCTTTCATGAAAAACTAGGGGAAACCAAAATTCTTTTTGTCTCAAAACAACCGAGACGACGAGTCATTGTCAGTAGTAACAACCCATAGTCTGGGTGGTGGTAAGCCCTGCCAGTTGTCCTTCGGGAACCAACAAGACTAGGAAAAACTTATTGTGAGGAGTAATGAGTAGTCATATCACTCATTGTATTCTCAGCTAAAAAATCAGTTAAACCATTTCCAGGGACCCACGAGTCGAACGATGAGTCGTCTTCTGATGTAACGACTCATGGGGTGACCTTTTAGTTGGAGCTCAGGTATTGTTTAAAATCTTTTCTCAGTATCAACGAGAAGCAACAATGACCCATTATATCACACAATGAGTCGTTGTTTCCATCCATGACAACAAGTCTAGAAATCCTCAGATTTTCTAGTGGAGACGACGAGGAAATTCAATTACCCATTGGTTCTACCAACAGTCGTTGTGTCACTCATTAGTGGGTCCCCAGGTTTTCCTACCAGTGATAGCAGGATGTACCAATGATCCGTTGATTCATCTAACGAGTCTTGGTCCCCTCTAGTTGCCAATTCAGTATCATACCCAACTACTCCAGAATGGTAGGCACACTACTTATCTAGACAGTACCAATCAGACGAAGTATTGACAAGCTTTGCTTCTACCCGATGAAGTATCCCTGCTGCTTTTAGCCTTTTAAAAAAGTTGAGTTAATGATTCTACCTACAACATGAATACTCTGAGAGGTTTTCTTTCAAAGTTGGGATGAGGTGTGTTGTTTTGAAGATCTTGTTGTGGTTGTGGAGAATGATATGTTGGTTGTGTGTTGTAGATGGGATATGACATTTGGGTTGAATGAGGCTAATATGATGATGAAGTAGAATGAGGCTAGTATGATGATGAAGTAGGATAATATGGACATCGGGAATACTGAGCATATTGAGTGTTGGTCTGGTATTATGGAGGTTGTTGACGGTAATATGATGTAATTCCTTGAGTCATCACTCACATAACCTCTTTATCTTTCTTCTTTCCACTTCTGAGGGAACCAAAGCGAAGGGTCCTACTAGTGGACTACAAAGCTTCTAGACTTGTTATTCTCCTAGTCTTAAGACCATCTTCGATCATTTCTCTAGTTTGGATAAATTTAGAAAAAGTGTTACCACCCATTGTTACCATTTGTTCATAGTAGTCTGAGTCTTGTGCCTGGATGAAGTAAGTGATTATTTCTCTTTCCTCCATAGGTTGGTGTACCCTAGATTCTTCTTCCCTCCACCATATTGCATATTCTCGGAAGACTGCAACTAATTTCTACTTTAGCTTTGTAATCGAGATTCTGTCTAGAGCGATCTCGGCATGAAACTTGTAATGATCTACAAAAGCATTAGTCAAGTCATCCCAAGTCCGCCATTTGGTTGCGTCTTTCTTAGAGTACCACTCTAAATCTTTTCCACTCAAACTTTTATTTAACAACTTGATCTGTATCCCTTAATTCTTACCCACGCCGATCAACTTTCACAGTAGACCTTTAAATGAAAGAATGGATTTCATGATCCATCAAACTTTTCAAACTTTTGAATCTTGTAACCCGGTAGTAACTCCACCTTAGGAAATGCACATAACTCTTCACACTTCACGCTTTGGCTACAATCAAGATCACGCAAGCTTCTCAGGGTATCTTCCAAACTTTTGAGTTTTCTGTTCACCATTTCATCATTGATCCCTCATGATTCATTCTCAGTTTCAACATATTGATCAACATCAAGGCGACATAGCCCCTGGGTTTGTGTTGCAGGTGGACCAGCGACATAATTTTACACTGGCGGAGCATGGTGTGCCACTGATATGTTATGGGCCATTGGAGGAGCAAATGTGTACACAAGGGGAATATTCTAAGTTGGATGAGTAAATGAAGTATTTCGAAGTTGCTGAGAAGTGTTGAAATAATCTCCTTGATCAAGCTCACCTGAGATCGGAATGGGGGGTGGTAACATAGGTCCCTTTTGATGAACATGAAGAAGTAGGGTTCTGTCTGTTGGGGTTTGAGAAACTACTCTGTTTGCATCACCATGTGATTTAGCTCAGCATTTTATCTTTCCAGATAAGCAATATCATTTGAGGTCTCTTCTGGTCCCATCGAGGTGCTAGGATAGGTTGTGATAGGCAAAGTGGGGGATGCCTTGGATGAACTGACTGTGATGATTAAACTGGAGTGCATGTTGGAGCGAGTCTTTTTGATAGTCCAAGTGGGAAATGATAAGTCATTAATTACTTTCTTGGCCTTAGATTGTGTAAAGTGCAAACGTTCTGCCAGTGAGTACTGCTTTTCTTCGATCGTTGTGAAGTGAGCAAGTTTGATTACCAACACAAATCAGCCTCTAAAAAGAAAATAAAAACTCAAAGATGATAAGAGACTGATGAATGGTCTATGTGATACTAGGTTGGTACAGAGATGAAAAACTGGTAAGATAGGACTATTTACCTATGTGTTTCAGTGTATGCATATGATTTATTGCATTATTCATGTCTTTCTTATATTGTAAGCCTGTAATATCTTGTGAATTGATTGTTTAAGGTTATCTATATATTTCAGTTGATTGATAATGTTAGACTTGATATAGTAAATAGACTGTTGGTTGTGAATAGTTATGAACTGTGAAAAAATGTTGTTAGGGAAGTCGAGCTACTACCTAGAGCAGTACCGCTACATGGATAGAAGTTCTATGGAGAGACCACTACAGCGGCTAAGTTACCGCTACAGTGAGGCCTAAAAATTTTTTGCAGGCCAGCCTTACAACTAATAATTGGTATACATTAAATTGTGATTTAGATATTTGCTGTCTGTTTCGAGTGCTGGATTCTTTGTTGAATTATGATATATACTTGTTATTATTAAAGATCAGCCTATGATTCTTGCTATTACATAGTGTTGTACTGATGCTACTCCTGTACTTCCTTTTATTGAGTGCAGACGTGATCTGGGAATCTCATCGAGACCATACCTCTAGCATTGATTTACAATTGATTTGAGGGTGAGCTAATTCATCTCCATGCTGTCACTGATCATCTTTAATTCAGATATCTATTTCTTCCAGATATTGATTATGTTTGGTTGTTTTGGAATTCTTAGACGATTAGGTTTAAAGTCTATAGAATGACTGTCAATTATTGGGGATTTTAATAGATAACTTTCGCATAGAATTGGTTTATATGTATATTGATGACTTATGCTATTTTTTCATAATGCTTTCTTTTGATTGAAATGAATGAATAAATGAATGGGTTAGTTGGGATACGATGGTTCACCCATTGGGGGGTCGGGATTAGTGTGTGGAACACCCTGAAACTTTTATAGACCAAACTTAGACCTTGCATGAAAAACCTGGGGAAAATCAGAAAATTTTATCTCAGAACGATCGAGACAACGAGTCATTGTCACCAGTAACGACCCCTTTTCTAGGTCGTGGTTAGCCCTGTTGTTTGGTGCTGTGGTAGGGGTTAAAAACCGACACGCAAGTGCACGTGGTCAAACAAGTAATAAAGTGGCTAAGTAAGCCAAGTATCGAACCAAGGAGACTCTGGATAAGTAAAATTGCTTAAGTATACTATATTCTATCTTACTTCTAATTATGTTGACAACAACGTAACCAAAAGTTAAATAATTTTTTGTTTATAAATTATATACTAAAACTATTAACAAATATTTACTGTGAATTGAAACTATGGATATGAGCATGCCAAGGTTAAGAACAAGTAATGAACTTGATTATCATCATCATTCGGTTATTCTTCTCTTCTAGTTGCTAGCCAAGAACATTAGCCAAGAGATTAAAACTCTCGTATTTAATCTCACTTAAGAATCATAAACCATCCGTCTACATTTCTGTGATCAAATGCAATTTAGGACCTAGCAATACAATTCCGGTTGCTAAATTGACTAATACGGCTTTCAAGTATATTTCTATCAGGAAAGCACATCAAAACCCTATTTTCCCAAATCAAGTTAAGAACAATACCCTATTAATTCACAACTTTCCAATTTCGTGCTCTCTCGAGTGAAATTGGACTTTTTAGATGTACATTAATGTCAGCCACACACTAATGCAGTAGAAACAAGAATTAATAGAACAACATAGAAGAAAAAGATGAAAAACCATACAATTCAATAATCAGAATTCATCACCATTGTTCACAACCTCAGCAAGGAAGAGAATTAGCCACTCATTTGTGGATTAATCATCCTAAAACAAGTGTTAATCATACAAACAATTGATTGAAAGAAGAAAGAAATAGAGGAAAACCGTTAGCTTTTTCGTCCCTCAACTGCCTGTAACCCATGTCCTTGCTCCACCAAGTCTGAATTAATTAAAAATAAGCCTAAGTGTTCTATTTATACTATTGGGAATTTTTCCCGGAATAACAAGCAACGTGTCACGGAGGCCAACGCGGAGCACTGCCTCCGTGACACGGCGTGGACGCGGACCCTCACTGGAAATCTAGGGTCCGGGAATATAGCCTCAACGTGGCACGACATGCAACGCGGAGGCTTGCCTCTGTGCCACGGAGCTGTCGCGAGGCTTCACTGGAAATTGCCAAATTAATTCATCCTCCATGCAGTGTGCCTCCGCGATGGTTGCGTGGCACGGCTCCATCGCGGAGCCCCTTTACATTGTGCATTCCAATGTTTTTTTCGTGCTCGCATCCAAGTCCAACTCCGATATTGTTCCAACATGCATTTTTGCTCCTCTAAATCATATTTTACCTACAAAACAATGCTAATCATGTTGGTTAGTATAAATTCACATTTTATTACCAATTACATGAAAATGTATACACATTGCACAATAAACAAGGCGAAAATGATAAGTTTGAGTATCACTTGGGCATATAAATCTGCCCAAGATCACTTACCCCACACTTAAATCCTTGTTCGTCCTCGAACAACACATACACAACTGATGCAAATTACATCCCAACCTTTGCCACTATGGTGCGACAATTTATGCTACGGTCATACCGATTATTCAATTTTTGCAAATCATCAAGAAAACATGCATGGTCTTAACAATGCAATGACCTTTAATACATTAAGACTTCCTAGACTTTAAGAATGGACCCTCGATATCGGCAAACTCATGCAAATCAGCTAATCAATATATCCGACACGCAAATCAATCTTTCATCAAGCATGTGCCCTCACAACTCAAGAGAATCTTCCCCCTTTTTGTTCATGCAACACACAAACATTCAAGTAGGGGCATGTCAAAATTAATTTCACTCTCTCTCCCAAAAGAATTCACATGCATCATGTCAGGACCCATAGGCTTGCCCTTAGTGTATTACTCTACTAATATAAAGAAATGCAATGTAAGATCAAGTAGGACTTTAATGGGTTGTAATGACAGCTATGGAACTAGTATATATTGGATTAGCCAATAATAGTCACTAGCATCCTTAAGCACCTTTTCAACACATTCCCATCAACTCATGAACATTGTTTCTCTCTTTTCTTTTTTTCATCATCCCATTCATGCTGGTTTACTTTCGTATGGCCCATTTCATCAAACACACTTGACACAACAACAAAGGGTTTTCATGCACCTTCATTATCATTTCATTATAACAAGTGCCTCTTCAACCTTTTCTTTTCTTTCCTCACTCTGCTTTTCTTTTTCTTTCCACTATTCTCACTCTTTGACACTTTGGGAAAATTTTTCTGTCCTTCTTAAGCGCTTAAGAGTTTTGTATAGACTTTACGGCTCATGAAAAGAAGGAATAAAGCTTAGTTTATATAATTTTGGACAAAAGAAAGAAATAATCGGCTAAAGGCTCAACGGGCTGACTAGGGTATACAATCACATAAAAAGGTAGAGTATGACAAGAAAAAAAATAGAAACTCTCGGTTAAAACAAAGAAATGCCTACATCCTTTCCAACACTACACCTCCTTCATTTCGTTTTGTACACACACCAGGCAAGTTCTAGACACTCCACAATAGCATGGAATAACAATACCTCACTTCACACTTTATGCACATGCTCGATTCAAGATGCATTCACAGACTCTTTAATTAGCCAATTACATGAATTCAAAAATTAAGCCTCAATCACACCGAATCGAATTCTACAGCTTAGGTAACTCAACATATTTACAAAATTGCATGCTTTCATACGAATCACTTTTACATTTTGAATATCAGTTACATCACGCAACCAAAATTTCACAACCATATAGTAACTACAGGTTCAGTGATGCAATCCACCAAAGAAAGAAAAAAACCTGGAAACTATTTAAAATCACTATTCCTACCGACTACATTTCCCTTAAGACAGTCGTCATCCATCCATCATAGGGAACGGTCACTAACTATGACATCGGTTCAATGGGACTATTCTCGGTAAAAGAACCGAAAACAAACTCCGAGAAACCCAAAAATAAAAATTGAAAATTTTTTGCAAAACATCGATCATTTCGATGGAAAAATATTTACAAAATATTTTACTATATACAAAATATTTTCGCAAAAATTTTAAAAATATCGATCATTTCGATAGAAAAAAATATTTACAAAATTTACAAAATATTTACACTGGCAACCACAACTTTTCACAACACACATCAATTACCACAAAAATATGTACAGATACAAATACAAATCAGTTTGCACTCACAACCACAGGGAAACATAAACATACATACAAAACAAAGGAAGAACATACAGTAAATCAGCCCAGCCCCAGCACCTAGCTACTCCCCACCCCACACTTAAATCGAACACTGTCCCCAGTGTTCACACAAATTAAAAATCACAAAAATTTCGGGTGGTGGAACTCCCTGATCAGTCGAAATATTCGACTTCTTCATCTGGTGCTGCTGCCTCATCGCCCATGTCCGAGTCACCTCCATCGTCGTCATCGGACTCCACATCGGAGTCCTCCCGACGTGTCTCCTCGTCCGTGGGGACATCATCGTCAGTGAGCTCAACGAAGGCCGGTCCCACTCGGCACAAAGCTCTGGCGTTTTCACCAAATTGGTAATCCAGCTCCAGCTGCCATAACTCGTCCTCTGTGGCTGGTCTCCCACCAATCCGGAGCTGAAGCATTTGCATACCAAACATTCGTGCCATGTACTGATCGTCACGAGCATGTCGCTCGCCCAGTGTCAGCACTGGCCCGTGTGTGGTGTCGGGGGCCTTGGTTTTGGTCACATCAAGGGCCCTCCGCTCCAACTGCGGGATGTAGTCCAAAGCCTCTTCCTCGACGTCGAGGCCCCGGAGAAAGGTGGTGATAAGTCCGCCAAACCCATACCTGTGGCACTGGTGTAGTCGGGCTCTCTTCATGGCGGATATTATGACCCCCCCAACATTAATCTCTAGCCCTTTCATCAGGGCATACACCAGGCACACACGGTCCCGGGTCACATCAGTCATGTGCACCCCCAGGATCAGGCACGAACAAACTATTTTCAGCCAAATTCTTGCCTCCCTGTTCATTTGAGAATACGACAGAGTCTGATGGTAACCCCTCTCCTTATGTCTGCTCCATCGGGCTGTGGATCGAGCCCCACACAAAGTGCGTCTAATATCGGCGTATGGTGGGGTGATGTTCAGCTGGCGGAGAACGTGGGCGTCTGTGTCCCGCGCTCCAATGATGGCATTTAATTTCTGGGGTTCCAGAGTGACAATCTGCACTCTGATTTTTATTGTGTGGCTTCTGATGGCCGGGTTCTAATTTGCATAGAACTCCCGGACTAAATGTAGGTTGCACTCCTTGGGCTCCTGAAATATGAAGCTGAGCCCAGCTGCCTCGATTCTCTGCACAATACGGGGGAACTCCTGTGCTAGTGGTTCCCGTGCAATATGCTCCTCAGGGAAGTACTTATTCTCCTTATGTTTAGCGTACCACTTCTTCCCTTCATCGGTCACCCACCTCGTTCCGTACTGGCGGCGTTGGCCGCGCGGAACAGCTGGTGCAGCTGGGACTGCAGTGCCCAGTCTCAGTCGTTTTCTCCCGGTGCCTGAAGTAGAAGCACCTTTACCCTTATCCTGCCTACTCGCCATTGTACCTGTCAACATAAATAAACAAGCACAATGTCAAGCTAAATGCATATTAGCTTCGGCTAAGGTCGGGTTAAACTAAGTTTACCCCACACTTAGTCCTTAGCTACTCTTACGATACTACGGCAAGGATCACTTTATTTACACCAAAAGCAAACAACTATACAATTTATGCTTAGTGCGTTCACAAAAAAAATTTCGACAGTATAACTTTAGCGTACTACTCAGACTTCATACAGCTAATCCCAATCCTACCATCGCTAGCAATTCAACCATCGCACTTAGCAACGAAAACAACAAACAAAAACAACGACAAAAATTCTATATACATACGAATCCAAATAACCAAACCAATTTGAACAATTTTTACGTTTTCCCAAAAACAGAGAATTCGTCGTCTATTACCTTCAAACAATATTTAGAACGACTTATCTCAATTCACAAACACACCCCGGCATATAATTCACCAATCTACCAAGTTACCCAATTCGATTTTAACAACCCCAGCCCTAGAAATCAATTTTACAATCAAATTCGAATCATTCACGCAATCGACAAGTTCAAACGCTAATTACAATATTCCGAACATTTATCAATCAAAGAATAATTCAATTTCATGCTCAATTGCTAATTAGGGTGATTTATCTCACCTCCCATGCTCAAATTCGACTAAAATCGCCAAAAACTTGACAGAAATGAGGAAAACATACCTTTACGTTGAATAACCAAAGAAACTTGACAAATTGTTTTCTTAGTAGCGTGGCACGTTGGTTGGTAGAGGGAACTTAGGTGTTTGGTCGCGGAGAAGAGAGGAAATAGGGAAAAAGGGCAAAAATTCGGGGTTTAAAATGAAAGAAATACGCGGGTCACCCGGCAACCCGGTCTGACCTGTCACAAAATATAGGGCAACGTGTCACGGAGGGTAACGCGGAGCCCCTCCTCCGTGACACGGAGCTAACGCGATGGTCCTCTGGAATTTTTTTAAAAAATCCAGATTTAACCTCAACGTGTCACGGATGTTAACACGGAGCCCTTCCTCCGTGACACGGAGCCATCGCCCCAGTGCACTGTCTCTTCATTTTATTCATTTTTTCATACCTTGCCTTTTCCTTCCCGATTCCATGCACATTTTTCTCCAGTTGACCTGAAAATCACCTTACTAAACAAAATTGGTTAGATTAATAGATTTCCCTAACTAAAATGAAAAATACTAACTAAAACGAAAAATTTGTACCAACTCAAGAAAAGAAAAATTAAAATAAAAACTATTTACACTTTACTTAAACAAAAGAAAAAAATATTTTTCACGGGTTGCCTCCTGTGCAGCACCTGGTTTACCGTCGCGGCTCGACGTCCTTTATGCTCAATAATCCACTAGGATGATGGACGATTTTTCACGATCATTGTCCTCCCCCTAGTAGTGCTCACCTTTATCTGGTGGTCGTCCCATCAACTCTCGAGAATCACTCATGTGCTTAGCATTCCCATGATCAATTACATTGATCACCGAGAGTTCTTCATTTACCATCGGGAGCTTGGGTGCTTTGTACACATCGAACACCTCTACCTTGTCATGTGCTCGCATTGTAAGTTGACCCGCAGCCACGTCAATTAATGCTTTTCCGGTTGCCAAAAAGGGTCGTCCCAAAATAAATGGGACTTCAGCATCTGGTTCAAAATCCAGAACAATAAAATCAACCAGAAAAATGAGGGAGCCCACTTGCACAAGCACATCCTCAACAATGCCATCCGGCCTCGCTAAGGATCTGTCTGCTAACTGCAAGATTACGGTTGTAGGTCTAGGACTCCCTAGACCTAACTTTCTGAATACCGAAGATGGCATCAGATTTATGCTCGCCCCCAAGTCACACAATCCACGAGCTCGGATACTCTGCCCAATTGTAAGCTGGATAGTAAAACTTCCAGGGTCTTTCAGCTTCGTGTGCAGTCTATTTTGGATTCGTGAAGTGCATTCCTCCGTCAAAGCTACCATGGCATACTCAGTCAGACGACTTTTGTTGGACACGATGTCTTTAATATATTTGGCATATTTTGGCACTCTCTGCAAGACATCAACAAGAGGTAAATTAACATGTACCTGTTTAAGCACCTCCATAAATTTCTTGAAACACGCCTCCTCCTTGTGTTTCTTGAGTCGTTGAGGGAACGGGGGTGGAGGCCTTTCTGATTCTACTTCTTTGGTCTTCCCCCTATCCGAACTTTGTTCTTCCTCAACATCTGCTGCTCCTGACTTTTGAGGTGATCTTTCCGGTTCCACCTCCTTCAACTGCAAACCACTCCTCGTGGTCACCGCATTTACCTGCTTCGGATTAGGATCCGTGTCGCTAGGCAGTCCTCCTCTGGGCCTTGTGTTTTGGGCACTAGCAAATTGCCCAAATTGATACTCAAGAGCCTTGGTCGCTAATTGATTATTCTTCACTTCAGCTACCAATTTAACATAGTCAGCCTGCAATTGCGCCTGATTAGCGATCATGGTCTTGAACATTTCCTCAATGGTAGGTGATGGTGGTGGAGGAGGGGCATTGTGATTTCTGAATTGGGATTGGTAGTTCTGTTGCCCTCCTTGATTCCTCTGCATACCCTGACCCGAACTTTGGCCTTGTTGGTTGTTGCTACCCCACGAAAAATTTGGATGCTTCCTCCAATTTGAGTTGTAGCCGCTACCAAACTACTGCTGATTTCTTTGTGCATTGCCCACAAAGTTAACAGAATCTGGGTTTGCTCCACAGCACTCAGCTGAATGCTCACTACTGCCACACACTTCACACCATATTTGCTGGACCGCATTGACTGAAGCTGAAGGCTGGTTCAAGTTCATGTTGCTGAAGTGGTTGTTCAACTGATTCTGCAAGGCAGCTATCTGTGCAGCGATAGCTGTAAATCCATCCACTTCAAGCACTCCTGCTGCTTTCCTTGCTCCACCTCGAGATGAATCTGCATTCCATTCTGGATTGCCCTGTGAAATTCGGTTGAGCAAAGTGTACAGCTCCTCATAAGTCTTTTCCAGCGCTTGCCCTCCAGCTGCTGAGTCTAACAAAATTTTAGTATGGGGTTCCAAACCCTCAATAAATGTGTGTACCAACACCTCATTGGACTGATGATGATGAGGACAGTCCCGCAACATGGATTTAAATCTTTCCCAGGCTTTATATAAATTTTCTCCCTCCCTCTATTTGAAACTTAGAATTTGACTTCTAAGTCTGGCTGTTTTACCAGAGGGAAAAAATCTTATCAAGAACTTTCGTGCTAGATCATCCCACGTTGATATAGAATTTGGTGGTTCAGCTTTTAACCACCTCTTGGCTTCACCAAGTAAGGAAAACGGAAATAGGGTGAGCCGAACATAATCAGGTGACACTCCAGCGGGTATATAAGTGTCACTTATCTCCCAAAAATTCTGGAGATGTTGTTGTGGGTCTTCATGAGGGAGACCGGTAAATTGCCCGCTTGTGTGCAAAAGTTGCACCATATTCTGATTTAATTCAAATCTCCCTCCAGGCTCTGGTTTGCGGATACTTGAATGTACATTGTTGGCATGTGGGATTGCCACCTTGCGAACCGGCCTTGCTGCTGCTTCGTCGGGCACTAACACTCCCCTCACAACCGGTGGATTTTGTTGCTCCATAATAGTCTGTCTGAGCAACTGCAGCTTCTTTTGTAGAGCTTCTCTGCGTTTACTATGAAATTCACGTTCAGGCTCTGTATAAGATTCCACCAGCTCCTTGTCCTTTGCCAGTGTTCACAGAAATCAAGTCTGCAAAATACAGGCTAAGACCAAGTTGTCCACACTTAAGAAAATAAAACAAAAATACAGTAAATTTACACTTAACACAATTTCACCAATTGCCTAGTCTCCCCGGCAACGGCGCCAAAAACTTGATCGGTGCTGTGGTAGGGGTTAAAAACCGACACGCAAGTGCACATGGTCAAATAAGTAATAAAGTGGCTAAGTAAGCCAAGTATCGAACCAAGGAGAACCAAGGAGACTCTGGATAAGTAAAATTGCTTAAGTATACTATATTCTATCTTACTTCTAATTATGTTGACAACAACGTAACCAAAAGTTAAATAATTTTTTGTTTATAAATTATATACTAAAACTATTAACAAATATTTACTGTGAATTGAAACTATGGATATGAGCATGCCAAGGTTAAGAACAAGTAATGAACTTGATTATCATCATCATTCAGTTATTCTTCTCTTCTAGTTGCTAGCCAAGAACATTAGCCAAGAGATTAAAACTCTCGTATTTAATCTCACTTAAGAATCATAAACCATCCGTCTACATTTCTGTGATCAAATGCCATTTATTTCCTAGCAATACAATTCCGGTTGCTAAATTGACTAATACGGCTTTCAAGTATATTTCTATCAGAAAAGCACATCAAAACCCAATTTTCCCAAATCAAGTTAAGAACAATACCCTATTAATTCACAACTTTCCAATTTCGTGCTCTCTCGAGTGAAATTGGACTTTTTAGATGTACATTAATGTCAGCCACACACTAATGCAGTAGAAACAAGAATTAATAGAACAACATAGAAGAAAAAGATGAAAAATCATACAATTCAATAATCAGAATTCATCACCATTGTTCACAACCTCAGCAAGGAAGAGAATTAGCCACTCATTTGTGGATTAATCATCCTAAAACAAGTGTTAATCATACAAACAATTGATTGAAAGAAGAAAGAAAGAGAGGAAAACCCTTAGCTTTTTCGTCCCTCAACTGCCTGTAACCCACGTCCTTGCTCCATCAAGTCTGAATTAATTAAAAATAAGCCTAAGTGTTCTATTTATACTGTTGGGAATTTTTCCCGGAATAACGAGCAACGTGTCACGGAGGCCAACGCGGAGCACTGCCTCCGTGACACGGCGTGGACGCAGACCCTCACTGAAAATCCAGGGTCCGGGAATATAGCCTCAACGTGGCACGACATGCAACGCGGAGGCTTGCCTCCGTGCCACGGAGCTGTCGCGAGGCTTCACTGGAAATTGCCAAATTAATTCATCCTCCATGCAGTGTGCCTCCGCGATGGTAGCGTGGCACGGCTCCATCGCGGAGCCCCTTTACATTGTGCATTCCAATGTTTTTTCTGTGCTCGCATCCAAGTCCAACTCCGATATTGTTCCAACATGCATTTTTGCTCCTCTAAATCATATTTTACCTACAAAACAATGCTAATCATGTTGGTTAGTATAAATTCACTTTTTATTACCAATTACATGAAAATGTATACACATTACACAATAAACAAGGCGAAAATGACAAGTTTGAGTATCACTTGGGCATATAAATCTTCCCAAGATCACCTGTCAATTTTCCTTCGGGGACCAACGAGACATGGAACGACCCATTGTGAGGAACAATGAGTCGTCCAGTCACTCATTTCCTTCCCCGCTTAGAGATCAGTTAAACCCCTTTCCAAGAAACCACGAGTCAAATGATGAGTCGTCGTTTGATGTGATGACTCGTGGGGTGACTCATATTTTGGAGTTCCAAAGGGTTTTTAATGAACTCTTTCAGTGACAACAAGTGGCAACAATGACCCGTTGTAACATACAACAAGTCGAGTCCACCCATGGTGTCAAGCCCCAAAATCCTTCAGGATTCCAGTAGCAAGGATGAGAGGTGACAATGACTCGTTGTCTCGACTAAAGAGGTATGGTGTCACCCATTATAGAGGGGGTCTAGTGTTTTGTTCAAGTCCCTTCCAGTGTCCATGAGAGATACCAATGACCCATTGGTTCATCCAATGAGTCGCGATCCTCTTCGTTGCCAAATTCCAGTAACCCCAGAATTCAGGCCCAAGACTAACGACTAGTCCCAATTACACTCTCGAGTCTATTCTTAGGCCTTCCTGGGGTTTTACAATATCTCCCTCTAGGAAACGTTCATCCTCGAATGTAGGAAACAAGCACCAAACAGAAATATACAATCTATCACCAGCTATATACTGATCATTTTAACCAAAATTTTCACGGAATGACTACCTCCGAACTAGGTCACGTAGTTGAACTGATTTCATGCTTCACATACACACTCATACACATAAAAGAAGCTTGCATACATGAACTAAACATAAAAACTAAATGTGATCGTAGAGTAGAACTGATACCTCAAGTCTGAACTGAGCTGGTAGAGAACAAATGTGGGTATCTAGCCATCATATCCGCTTCGGCTTCCCACGTAGCTCCATCAACATGCTGATTTCTCCATAAGACCTTAACTGAAGCTACTTCTTTATTTCTCAACTTCCTAACCCGACGATCCAAGATTTCAACGGGAATTTTTTCATAACTGAGGCTATCTTTTACCCCAATGCTGGTTACCGGGACCACCAAGGCTGGGTCACCCAAACACTTTTTCAAAAGCGACACATGAAACACCGGATGAACTGAAGATAACTCTGATGGCAAGTCCAATTCATATGCCACCTTACCAACTCTTCTCACACCCCGGTAGGGACCAACATAGCAGGGACTGAGTTACCCTTTCTTTCCAAACTGGATGACTCCCTTCATGGGAGATACCTTTGTAAATACCCAGTCGTCCACATCAAACTCCAAATCCCTTCTCCTCACATCAGCATACAATTTCTAACGACTCTGAGTGGTTTTTAATCTGTCTCTTATCAATTGGACCTTTACCATAGCCTCAAGAACTGAATCAGGTCCTATCATGGCTGCCTCACCAACCTCAAACCATCTGATGGGCGATCTACACCTTCTCCCGTAAAGAGCCTTAAATGGTGCCATCTAGATACTAGAGTAATAACTGTTATTATAAGCAAGCTTGATCAAGGGCAAGTGATCGTCCCAACTACCTTTAAAATCCATGCCACATGCTCTCAACATGTCCTCAAGGGTCTAGATTTTTCATTCCGCCTGGACATCCGTTTGCGGATGAAAGGCCGTGCTGAGCTTGACTTGAGTCCCAAGTCCCTTTTGAAAAGACCTCCAAAACTAAGTGGTAAACTGAGTACCCCGGCCTGAAATAATATACAAGGGCACTCCATAAAGCCGAACCAACTCCCGAATATACAACTTGGCATAATCATTCGCTGAATCCGTGGTCTTGATCGGTAGGAAATGTGCAGCCTTAGTTAACCTGTCTACCACCACCCAAATGGAGTCATAGTGTCGGCGTGTGTGAGGTAGGCCTATAACGATATCCATATTTGTTTCCTCCCATTTCCAAGTGGGAAAGCTAACATCCTGAAGTACACCTCCTGTTCTTTGATGCTCGATTTTCACTTGCTGACAGTTGGGATATTTAGCTACAAACTACGCAATATCCTTCTTCATACCATCCCACCAATAGATTTCTCGCAAATCCCGATACATTTTCATGGATCTCGAATGGATAGAATATCTAGTACCATGTGCCTCATGCAATATCCAAACTCTCAAATTATCAACATCCGGAAACACATAGTCGACCCTGGTATTGTAGAACACCATCTCCCCCTTGAGAGAAAACCTCCACCTTCTGACTCTGCACCGCCTCCTTCAGCTTTCTCAATATTGGATCCTCATCTTGCCTGGATTTAACATTAACTTAAAAGGACGATTCTGACCCATTATGTACAACAACAACACCATCGGTCGAGTCGATCAATCTAACTCGTAGTCTTGCAAGTTGGTGAACATCTTTCACCAACTCCTTCTTCTCCTCATCTACATGGGACACACTCTCCATTGAGAGCCTACTAAGCGCATCCGCAACCACATTTTCCTTGCCTTGTGGTAAAGGAAACTCATGTCATAGTCCTTAAGTAAGTCCAACCACCTCCTTTGCCGAAGATTTACATCTTTCTGTGAGAACACATATTGCAAGCTCTTGTGATCCATAAATACATCCATGTGGACCCATACAAGTAATGCCACCATATCTTCAATGCAAACACCACCACTGCCAACTCGAGGTCATGGGTCTGGTAATTCTTCTCATGACTTTCAGTTGTCTCGAGGCATATGTTATTACCTTCACACGCTGCATCAACACACATCCCAGTCCGACTCTCAAAGCATCACAATTTACAACAAAGCCATCGGTACCCTTGGGCAAAGTCAACACTAGTGTTGAAGTGAGTCGGGTCTTCAATTCTTGGAAGCTTTTCTCATAAGTTTCCGACGATTGGAATTTCACCTTTTTCTGAGTCAACATAGTCAAAGATGCCGCAATAGATGAGAAACCCTCAAAAAACCTCCTGTAGTAGCCAGCTAGGCCCAAGAAACTCTGAATATCCGAAGGATTCACCGGTCTAGGACAATTCTTCACTGTCTCAATTTTCAGGGAATCTACCCTTATGCCATCGGTTGATACCACATGACCTAGAAATGCCACTGAGTCTAGCCAAAATTCACACTTACTAAACTTCGCATATAGCTGACAATCCTTGAGGGTCTGAAGTCTACCCTCAGGTGAGCGGCATGCTCCTCCTCGCTCCGTGAGTATATTAAGATGTTGTTAATGAACACAATCACGAACATGTCCAAATATGTCTTAAATACCCTATTCTTTAGATCCATAAAAGCTGCAGGGGCATTGGTAGTCCAAAAGACATAATAACAAATTCCTAGTGACCATACCAGGTCTTGAAGGCTGTCTTTGGGATATCACTCTCCCGAAATCTTAGCTGGTGATACCTAGACTTGAGATCTATCTTTGAGAAACACCTGGCACCCTGGAGCTGGACAAATAAATCATCAATCCTAGGCAAGGGGTACATGTTCTTGACGTGACCTTATTAAGTTGCCGATAGTCAATACCAATGCGAAGGGAACTGTCACGCCCCGCCTTGGGGGGCATGACTGGCACCTGGTGCCCTACTAGGACCTAACTCGCTGGACTGTTAAGCCTGGGCACATCTGGTGCCTGGCTGGCTCTAACTCACCTTTCTGGAAACAAAGGGCTATATAACGGCTGTAAACACAGCCCCCGGCCTATTGGCCTATAGCCTTCTGTACCTGTATTACAGCTGACCAGAAACAAGGTAATTCGGGGGAACCTATGCGGGCCGACAAGGCCACCATGCTGTCTAGTTATCTGCAACTCAAGCATAACATACTGAAAACCTACGTGACCGGCAAGGTCACCACTACTGGCAAGCTATGGCCTCACACGACCAAGGTAAAAGAAAGCAAGAATACTGGCAACTAAACAACTGCACGGCCTCACACGACCGGCTCATCTGACCACAGGGAATATATAGACTGCAAGCCTCTAAGAATAGCAATAGAAATGATCGGGACAGGGCCCCGACCTACCCATACTGTACAATAAAAAGAACTGGACTACACCTCTAGAAATTCAGTCTCCGGATGATAGGAGCTAAATACTCAACCGCTGATGGGGATCACGTGGTGTCACCTGCTCGTCTATGGGTACCTGCAGGCAAGTAATGCAGCGCCCCACTGGGCGTCAGTACCGCTGGTACTGAGTATGTAAAGCAACTGAAATAATATAACTTAAAACAACATCTGAAAGCAATAATATGACTGATGAAGCTGAAGTAGAAGGAATAACTTAACTGTCTGATAATGTAAACCTTACCTTCTCACAATCTTTACTGGAAGGGATAAGAGTCATACCTGGAACGTATCTTGCTACTGCTGATCTACTTGTATCTAACATAACATGGCATAACATGAAATAACATAACATAGCACACACAAACCTTACCCGGCCCCCATAAGTCGGGAGGTACAACCAGCACAGAATCTATACCCCTACCCCGGTCATCCCATCTCCTATAGTGGCTGTAAGCATCCTGCCGGTCCCAGGGTATGCACTTGGGCTCGCTGAGCCCCTGACTATAACTGCATCTGAGTCCGGAGGACTCCTGAATCTGCACCCGGGCGTATCCGCTCGACTAGGGTGTGTAAGGCCGATCAAGGCACAAATATGGGGAAAAACTGGCATCCCATCTTCGTCCCCTGGCGGGACGGCATGCCACTCCATAGAGTGACGTATCCTCGTCCTCTGGCGGACGAGTCGATACAGCTATTAACCCTGGGCGGTCATGGATGCTAGGTAATCCAACCCCAAACAATACAACGGTCTCAACTGGTAATACTATCTGTGTATCTCACATGCTGAGGCTACTAGGGGTAAAGTATCATATATATTACATGATGGGCTAATGATAGTAATCTGTACGTATTTAATACGTGCTGAGGCAGGTAAAGATATATAAACATGAATATAGTCTCCTACCGGGCTGTACTGGGCAAATGATGTATAAGACAATGTTTCTGCTGAAAACTCTGCTGTTTACTAAGTTTCTGTATACCCTATATGCTGGACTAGTGATAGAAATATGTACACACTTGATATATGCTGAGGCTGGAAATACTATATATACATGTACGAATATAGTCTTTCTGCTGAACTATGCTATATACTAATTTTCTATAGTAACCTGATTTACTATTCCTGACATGCTTTCTGAACTTTATTTTAGTCTGCTATTCTATTTCTGAAGTGCTTTACGGGTATTGCATTACTGTACAGGGTTTCAACTGAATATAACCATATCTCAACATGGCATATCACAACACATACCGAGTATACTGGGCAATCTCTAACACTTGCGTTAAAATCTATATCAACATTCATAATAGCGCAATACTCGACTTCTGAACATTCTACTTGTCCATAATTTATTACGCTATACTGATATTACTTAACTTGCCGAAGGAAACTAACTTTACATACCTTATCCTTGAACTATTCGTCTGTCGGACGAAGCTCGGCCGGCACTTTAACTGTTTTCTCCCAACTGCATTCATAAACATATCAATCAATACTAAATACATCTTTATTTCAAAAGGCAACGTCACTTTCGATATAGTTTATATCCTAAACTTAGGCTTATCGAAAGACGGCCAGAAACTCGCTATTTTTCAGAGGTCCAGAAGGGAGAAATATTCACTTCACAGCTAGAGACACATAGACACTAATTTAGAGCAATTCCACTTACCTTGGCTCGGTGGCTCGACGATTCGCCGGCCGTTTTTCGCGAAACTGAATCCGTAGGAATGCTCTCTATCGCTAAATACCCCCGTATCTGGAGTTAATTTGAGTTTGGGCAGCGTTTAGCAGCGTAATCGAGCGATAATATATATTCCCTTTTCGTCCTCCTCTGTTTTGCTGCATTCTCTGGAAATTTTATAAAGTTTTTATCATTTAAAACCGAAATGAGGCTTTATATACTTGGGCCTGGACAAGGCCAACGTGTCACGGAGCCATCGCGGAGGCCTCTCCTTCGTGACACGCTGCCATCGCGGAGGGGCTCTGCCTCGGCTCCTTTCGCGATGGTTCGATGGGCTTCTCGTCCGATCTTTTCCCGGGCCTTTCTCCAACACGTATGGCCTTCAAATATGCTTAACCAATGTGGGAATAGGTCATCTGAGTGCCGGGAATTCTACAGGGTGTAACATTCTCCCCCCCTTAGGAACATTCGTCCCCGAATGTATACTGCTGTCTAGAGAGCTGTTCACTCTAGTTTCTGGGAAAATTTTGGCAGAGTTTCTCCTGTAATATGGACTATCGTAATGACCTGAAACACAAAAAAAGTCCAATACAGGCACTGCACACAATATTCTACAATCCACTGGACAACTAAATATCACTTCTTTCTTTATCATTTACAACATACATACTAAAAAGTACTGTGTAAATAATGATACGGACATACCTGTCGTCCGACTAGGCCTGAAATAGGTGAGGATATCTGGTCCTCATATCTTCCTCTGCTCCCCAAGTTATCTTCTCTCGGTTCTTGTTACGCCCTAATACCTTGATAGACGCAATATCTTTAGTGCGGAGTCTGCGAATCTATCTGTCTAGGATAGCTACTGGGACCTCATCATAGGCCAGCTTCTTCGTAACCTGGATATTCTGGACTGGGACTACTCTGGACGGGTCCCCTATGCATTTCCTCAGCATAGCTACATAACAGACTGGATATATGGATTCTAATTCTGGAGGCAATTTCAACTAATGGTAACTGCTCATTTTGGCTACTACCGAAATCTAGCACACGTCTTCTAGCGTCTGAATTGGGCGCTCAGCCTGCTCATCTGTCTGAGAATAGAATGTTGTACTTAAATTAATCCGCGTGCCAAAACCTTTCTGAAATGATTGACAGAATCTAGCTGTAAATTGTGCTCCTTCATCTGAAATAATGGATACTGGTATTCCATGTAATCTGACTACCTTTCTGATATACAACTCAGCATAATCTTTGGCCGAGAAAGTAGCTCTTACTGGCGAGAGCTGAGCTGATTTTTGTCAATCTGTCACCTATCACTCGTATAGAGTCATGTCTGTATTTAGTACGGGGTAATCTTGCTACAAAATTCATATTCATCGCTTCTCATTTCCAAAGAGGCACAGCTATGTTCTAAACTAACCTGCCTGGTTTCTGATATTCTGCCATCAACTGTTGGCAGTTAGGACACTGGGCTACCAGTAGTTCTTTTTAATGTCATGGTACCTCTCTGTCGTATCAGGATGAAGGGAATAGCGGGCGTAATATACTTCGCTCATAACCTGCTGGCGATGCCCCAAAATATCTGGAGTACAAATGCGGCCTTTATATCGTCACACTTCATCCCCGGGTATTTGAAAATGTGTCATCTCTCCTTACTGAATCTTGTGTTCAAGTTAAACCTGGCTAGGGTTTCTATACTGTCGTTCCTTTACTTCCACCACTAACGAAAATACTGCGATATTCTGTATTATCGTTCTGTTATCTTTTATTTCTGCTATGTGAACGGCTAAACCAGCTAACTAGTGAAATTCTCGGGTCCATTTCCGCTATTCAGGCGGCAAGTATGCCAACTCCCCATAGATCTACGGCTAAGGGCATCTACTACCGTATTAGCCCTTCCCGGGTGACACAAAATTCTTGCTTTTTCCGGCATAAGCTACTGCAGCTAACTAGGTGATACCCAAGTCGTGGGTAAGATAATTCTTCTCACGTTTCTTCAATTGCCTGAAAGCATAAACTGTTACTTTTACCATGCTGCACCAACCCTCTGTACTTTCTGGCGATACTAACACTGGGGCTGAGGTTAACCTGGCTGTTAACTCCTGGAAGTTCTGCTTACACTCCTCCGTCTACTGAACTTTGCTGCCTTCTGTGCCAACTTAGTCAGAGGTGCTGCTAAGGTGGAAAATCCTTCCACGGACCCTCTGCAGTACCCGGCTAACCGCAGGGACTGCGTACTTCGGTCGGAGTGGTAGGTCTGGTTATATCTTCGCTATTTCAATTTTTCTGTGTATCTGTCTGAACACCAACCTTCGACACAATATGGCCAACAAAAGCTACTAAACTCAATCAAAATTTTACATATAACTGACGGTCATACTGGTTTATTATACCGGAGAATCTGACAAGTAATCTACCGGTATAGTTAGAGCTTATCTGGCCTTCTGGCCTCATGCTAAGGCTACTTGTTGCTGGGATAACCTGAACGACTGTCTGCGCACCTTGTGCCTTTATCTGATCAGAGGGTCCTAATACTGACCATGATATCTAATGATCTGGCTACATAACCTTAAATGACTGAATAGTCGGGTTGAATGACCTGAATGTGACAGTAGTCTAGTAATGCTCTAACTGTACTACTTGAGTACTTATAGTTCGTGCATCAGCACCAACTCGTGGGCATCTAATTTCTCTGTTATTTTGCTTAAACCACTGTAAGGCTGGACTTAATCAACTTACTCCCAGGCGATCAGTCTCTGGATCTCCACGGGGAGTCTACTGATCCCCCGATCTTAATAAACACTGTGCTAGCAGGGTACTATCAATTACTTATGCCTTGTGTATATCCACTTGGATCTATACTGCTGTTCTGAGGAGTTCTCGGTCTTATGAGCTATTCTGTAACTACTGGCCTTCCGCTAGGGCTCTGTATCTGAATATCTTATGAAACCCAACTGAAGTACCAGTCTGTCACTGACTACTGATGTGGACCCTTCCTTGGGGTACCCACGGGTATTCTGACTGGGACGGCCGACTAACTTATGGGGGGTTCTACATAACAACTGCTAGATTGACAAAGGCCGACTGTCGCCCACAAGGATGGGAAAACGACGTATGACCACTTAACATACTAGAACAATTCTAGTATTGCTAATCTCTGAAATTTGCCTACTCGGTCTCTAATCCTGGTTCTGGCACATGCACTACTGTTACCGATCTTCAGGGATGCTTCCCTGCTAATGCAGGCGCCAGCTGGTCGGTAGACCGTCTAACTGCGCCCTTATCATCTGGCCATCTGTCTTAGGCCAATAACTCTGGTAAGCTCCTAGAGCCTAGATCTGACAACAACACATAAATCTGTTAATCTAATAACTGAGAACTGAGATAGTTTCTATGACTTCATACGTAACTCATACTTAATCCGCCCTTTCTCTTCTTCTTTTCTTTCTTTCTTCTCCTTCTTTCTTCTCTCTTTTTTTTTTGTCCCGCAATGCAATTTGTATAGGCTTTCTATTACTAATCCGCATTTGTGATTGTAGCCCTTATAGGCAGCCACTCACAACCTATCTATTATCTGTATATCTATATATCGCTGGCTACGTACAATATGTACTGATTCCTGCGGTAATTCATAACCTCTGACATGTTCTGCTGAGTCTCACATCGTACATGATACATTTCTTCTACGGCCTAATAATATCTCCTGCCCTGACTTATCATTTCATTGCATTGTCACCCCATTCTGAAGGTAACAACATAAACATTCTAGTTATTGTCTGCTATTCGAAATTCCGCCACTCCTACGATGTGGGGTCGACGTTCGAATCTTGTAGCCTTACTAGGCATATATTGAGAGCCCATGACTGTCTGCTGGGCCTTATCTCCAGGCTACACTGAATTAGAATTGCTGTATCGGTAACTTCTTAACTTTTCCATGGCGGACATACTGCGGTATTCTGAACCGCAATCTTACTGTCAGCGCGAAGCTTAATCCTTAATACGATACTTTATCAATCCGGGGTAGTTCTAATTTCCCCACAAGATCTGACATTCCTGCTTCTTCCTCCCACCTTGCTTAGACTGAACTCTGGGGTTCAAGGTACCTGCCTTTCATTGCTAATGAGATTACTGATCAAGCCTCGGCCTATACTTCTTCTGGCGTATATGGAGGACTTGGCCCTTTTTTTTTTTTCTCAAACTTGACTATTATTAGGCATTCATCACTAGCAGGTCTGTTACCCCTACTTCGGGTAAGCTAACAGTCTTACTTTCTTTACTGGCTTGTTATCATAAGGGTCTGCACAACTTACATAATCATGAGGGCTCTTTATACTTTCTAATACTTACTAGGATCAATCAGCCCATCTTTACTTACCGCTGGATTCGGCAACCTCATCTCAAGTCTTATGCCCCTTTACTATACTGGCATCAATACTAAGAGGTGGGAATAGCCCCTTTTTTTTATTACAACAAATAAAAGCACTTAACTGTACCATATCCAAAAAGATATATTTGGAATTCCTGCATTTTTCTCTCTTTCTTATACTTACCTGATGGTCTGACCTTATCTGTAATCATAATTAGATCTTATGTAACTAATAAGTAAATCAACTCATATGTACATTATACTTCTGACTTCCTATTCCGACGTTGTCATCGTATACTAGGAATAATGCCAATAAAGGTATCACGCTGGGAGGTCTCTGATACCCCCTCCTGCTGTTGTAGTTATCCTGTAACTGACTGAGGTTCTCTTCTGTTGCTATTTCTGATCTTCTGCCTGTGATAGGGTAATGCTGATCTGCCTTTGTATCTGTAATCAAAGAATACGGTATGTTCTCAGGGACTCAACCCTATACTATACCGCTCTAAAGCACGACTGACTGAGAAAGAAGGGTAACCATCATATCATGCCTCGCAGCCTCCTGTCTATAGTATGTGGTGCACAACACATCCATAGACAAGACTCTACTTAGCACGGCTTGCAGACTCCCTGGGATACGACCTGCTCTGATACCAAGTTTGTCACGCCCCGCCTTGGGGGGCATGACTGGCACCTGGTGCCCTACTAGGACCTGACTCGCTGGACTGTTAAGCCTGGGCACATCTGGTGCCTGGCTGGCTCTAACTCACCTTTCTGGAAACAAAGGGCTATATAACGGCTGTAAACACAGCCCCCGGCCTATTGGCCTATAGCCTTCTGTACCTGTATTACAACTGACCAGAAACAAGGTAATTCGGGGGAACCTATGCGGGCCGACAAGGCCACCATGCTGTCTAGTTATCTGCAACTCAAGCATAACATACTGAAAAGCTACATGACCGGCAAGGTCACCACTACTAGCAAGTTATGGCCCCACACGGCCAAGGTAAAAGAAAGCAAGAATACTGGCAACTAAACAACTGCACGGCCTCACACGACCGGCTCATCTGACCACAGGGAATATATAGACTGCAAGCCTCTAAGAATAGCAATAGAAATGATCGGGACAGGGGCCCGACCTACCCGTACTGTACAATAAAAAGAACTGGACTACACCTCTAGAAATTCAGTCTCCGGATGACAGGAGCTGAATACTCAACCGCTGATGGGGATCACGTGATGTCACCTGCTCGTCTATGGGTACCTGCAGGCAAGTAATGCAGCGCCCCACTGGGCGTCAGTACCGCTGGTACTGAGTATGTAAAGCAACTGAAATAATATAACTGAAAACAACATCTGAAAGCAATAATATGACTGATGAAGCTGAAGTAGAAGGAATAACTTAACTGTCTGATAATGTAAACCTTACCTTCTCACAATCTTTACTGGAAGGGATAAGAGTCATACCTGGAACGTATCGTGCTACTGCTGATCTACTTGTATCTAACATAACATGGCATAACATGAAATAACATAACATAGCACACACAAACCTTACCCGGCCCCCATAAGCCGGGAGGTACAACCAGCACAGAATCTATACCCCTACCCCGGTCATCCCATCTCCTATAGTGGCTGTAAGCATCCTGCCGGTCCCAGGGTATGCACTTGGGCTCGCTGAGCCCCTGACTATAACTGCATCTGAGTCCGGAGGACTCCTGAATCTGCACCCGGGCGTATCCGCTCGACTAGGGTGTGTAAGGCCGATCAAGGCACAAATATGGGGAAAAACTGGCATCCCATCTTCGTCCCCTGGCGGGACGGCATGACACTCCGTAGAGTGACGTATCCTCGTCCTCTGGCGGACGAGTTGATACAGCTATTAACCCTGGGCGGTCATGGATGCTAGGTAATCCAACCCCAAACAATACAACGGTCTCAACTGGTAATACTATCTGTGTATCTCACATGATGAGGCTACTAGGGGTAAAGTATCATATATATTACATGCTGGGCTAATGATAGTAATTTGTACGTATTTAATACGTGCTGAGGCAGGTAAAGATATATAAACATGAATATAGTCTCCTGCCGGGCTGTACTGGGCAAATGCTGTATAAGACAATGTTTCTGTTGAAAACTCTGCTGTTTACTAAGTTTCTGTATACCCTATATGCTGGACTAGTGATAGAAATATGTACACACTTGATACATGCTGAGGCTGGAAATACTATATATACATGTACGAATATAGTCTTTCTGCTGAACTATGCTATATACTAATTTTCTATAGTAACCTGATTTACTATTCCTGACATGCTTTCTGAACTTCATTTTAGTCTGCTATTCTATTTTTGAAGTGCTTTACGGGTATTGCATTACTGTACAGGGTTTCAACTGAATACAACCATATCTCAACATGGCATATCACAATACATATCGAGTATACTGGGCAATCTCTAACACTTGCGTTAAAATCTATATCAACATTCATAATAGCGCAATACTCGACTTCTGAACATTCTACTGGTCCGTAATTTATTACGCTATACTGATATTACTTAACTTGCCGAAGGAAACTAACTTTACATACCTTATCCTTGAACTATTCGTCTGTCGGACAAAGCTCGGCCGGCACTTTAACTGTTTTCTCCCAACTGCATTCAGAAACATATCAATCGATACTAAATACAACTTTATTTCAAAAGGCAACATCACTTTCGATATAGTTTATATCCTAAACTTAGGCTTATCGAAAGACGGCCAGAAAATCGCTATTTTTCAGAGGTCCAGAAGGGAGAAATATTCACTTCACAGCTAGGGACACATAGACACTAATTTAGAGCAATTCCACTTACCTTGGCTCGGTGGCTCGACGATTCACCGGCCGTTTTTCGCGAAACCGAATCCGTAGGAATGCTCTCTGTCGCTAAATACCCCCGTATCTGGAGTTAATTTGAGTTTGGGCAGGGTTTAGCAGCGTAATCGAGCGATAATATATATTCCCTTTTCGTCCTCCTCTGTTTTGCTGCGTTCTCTGGAAATTTTATAAAGTTTTTATCATTTAAAACTGAAATGAGGCTTTATATACTTGGGCTTGGACAAGGCCAACGTGTCACGGAGCCATCGCGGAGGCCTCTCCTCCGTGACACGCTGCCATCGCGGAGGGGCTCTGCCTCAGCTCCTTCCGCGATGGTTCGATGGGCTTCTCGTCCGATCTTTTCCCGGGCCTTTCTCCAACACGTATGGCCTTCAAATATGCTTAACCAACGTGGGAATAGGTCATCTGAGTGCCGGGAATTCTACGGGGTGTAACAGGAACCTTCCTTCTTTCGAACAAATAGAACTGGTGTACCCCATGGAGACAAGCTCGCTCTAATGAAGCCCTTATCTGACAGATCCTTTAGCTGATCCTTCAATGCCTTTAGCTCAGCTGGAGCCATCGTGTAGGGAAGAATAGAGATAGGCTATATATCGAGTAATATATTAATACTGAAATCAATTTCCCTCTCCAGAGGAAAACATGGAAAGTCATTAGGAAACACCTCTAGATATTCGCACACCACTGGAACTGATCGAATAGTCAGGGTCTCGGACTCCACATCCTGAATCCTAACTAGGTGGTACATGCAACCTTTAGAAACCATCTTCCTGGCCATAAGATAGGAAATAAACCGACCTGCTTGTACCTTAGAACTACCCTTCAACTCCAACACTAACTCACCCGGAAAACGAAATTCCACCGCACAGGTCCTACAATTAATCAAAGCATAACATGAAAACAACCAATCTTTGCAAAGAATAATGTCAAAGACAGTCATGGCTAACTCTACAAGGTCTGAAAAGTCATCTTCCTGGCCTTAAGGTAGGAAATGAAACGACCTACAGGCACAGTTGAACTACCCTTCAATTCTAAGACTGGCTCACTTAGAAATCTAAACTCTATTGTCGGGTTCTACAATTTACTGAAGCATAGTATGCAAATAGCCAATACATGTCTAGAATAACATCAAAATCGATCATGGATAACTTTATCAAATATGCTGAGGCGACCTTATGAAGGACTGAGACTGGGCAACCCCTGTACACCCACCGAGCTATAACTGAGTCACCTACTGGAGTAGAAGCTGAGAAGGGTTGTGACAAGTCTTCGGGTCTGACTACGAAGCTACTGGCCACAAAAGGTGTCATAAAAGACAAGGTAGCCCCCGATCTAGCAAAGCATATACATCAATATGGAAAGCTCACAACAAAATAGTGACCACATCTGGGGAGACCTCCTTCTCCTGATGGGATGCTAAAGAATATAATTTGTTTCGGCGTTGCCCGCCAGCTATGCTAGTAGATGCCCCCCGTGTTGTGCGTGCGGAAGGAGCTGTTAAACTAGAAGCTCAGCCTCGGCCACTAACCTGATCCTGTGTCATAGATGAACAATATCTATGCATGTGTTAGGGCTTTCCACACCCAAAACAAGCACCTGAACCTGCCAAACAATGGCTTGTGTGCCCTTGACCACACTTGCGACAAGTTGGGATGCTAAAATCTGCGGGTCTACTGCTATGACCCCTCGAGCCAAATGCCCGCCCTCTCTTATCATCTCTGGGCCTGGATGGCACACTCAATGTTGATGATGCTAGGGATGATGATCTCTGGTAGGTCTGCTGTCGGTGCCCACCATCGGACCTCTATTGAGAGAATTTGTGGTCCTTGGTCCTAGCCCTCTTGGCCTCCCTCTCTCTCGAATGCGCCGCCTCCATCTGTTGCACGTACAACACTATCCATGAGAAATCCATATCCTAATGGAGCATAGCAGTCCTACAATCCTTGTCCAAATAGCCCGCTACTCCATGGACGAATCAACTCACTCGCATCCTCTGATCAGCTACCAACTCTGGGGCATATTTCGATAGGCGAGTGAGCTCAAGGGAATACTCTTGTACAATCATTCTCCCTTGCTTCAAAGTCAAGAAATCAGTTGTCTTTAACTCCCTTATCTCTAGAGGGAAGAACCGGTTTAGAAATTAAACATGGAACTCTTCCCACATGACCGGACCTGCTCTTGCGACCCTGCTATCCTTCCATTGGCGAAACAAGCTATGGGTGACCCCTTTTAGCTAATAAGAGGCCAACTCGGCACACTCAATCCCATTCAGCCCCATGACTTGGATGATTTTGACAATCTCATCTACGAACTCATGTGGTTCTTCATCTACGTTGGACCCAAGGAACTCCGGTGAGTTCATCCTCAAGAAGTATCTGACTTGAGATGCCGTTGTGTTGCCATTTTGTGAAACATGCGCAACGGCCTGATGATTGACCTGAGCGGTCAAGGACTGCCCAAGAATCTGAATAGCGGCCCCGAACTCAGCATGGGCTGCTGGCTCCGGTGCTTGGGGATCCTGAATTGGTGGGGCTGGCTGATGCCCATGACCATTTCCATCCTCGTGGCCTTCACCATCTCTATGATTCTCTCCTATTATATGATTGTACTCACTCACCGGATTAGGTCTCATAAGTGTTCTTGACTAACCTTTATCAATGATTCCAAATTAACTGTCCTGCGACCACAACTCAAGTTGAGATTACCTTGTGTCAAGTGCACTGTTTCACCTCTTCAAAACTCTATCTTTTTGCCAACGCCTCAAGTGATGGGTCGTGCCTCCTGCCAACAACTCGTTAAGTGCCTAGCAGTCACCTTTTAGTTGTTTTCAGCGTTAATTCGACCAAAATCTTTTCCAGACCTATTTTCCTGCAAATTAAGCACAAAATACCTTATACCCATATAAACATACCTGGAATGTGCATAATTTGTTGGTTTTAAGCGTCGAATGTGCCGTAAAATAACGGTACATCAAGCGTGGTTCCATTAGTTAAGAAAGCACATCTATTTAATTTATTTTAAAATCTCAGTCAGAATCACGCCAGACTAGTCTCAGACAAATTTTTTGCAACCTCACTGTTGTTTAAAAAAATGTCAACTGATCTGTTTGACTACAGTTAATCCTTGAGGTGTCCATGATACCTCCCAGTTATCAGTATTTGACTTAGTATCAGATTATAGTGGTTCTTTAGTCGGTCATGACACTTTCTGATAGGCAGCTCTGACCAGCTTTAGGACCTCACTTTCAAATTACAGTTTGTTCTTTAGACGGTTACGACACTTCTAGATAAGCAGCTTTGACAAGTCTTAAAACGCCAGTACAAAATCTGGTTCGATAAGAATCTTAGGGTACTTACAAATAGGTATTCCTAACTTATTCTTGTGCCCCATTTTTTAGCTACAAGCTTAGTAGTCATTCTTAGGACTATCCACTGGGAGTAGGACTTAGCACCGAGTGGACCGATGTTCCAACTCACCCGGTTCCCAGAACTACGTTGCCACCGTAGGTTATATCTTATTGGCCTCATGGACCCAGACCTATGATCACTTAGTTCATGCCTTTATACCATGGAAATGTGTATTGTGTCCTACAGATGGGGTGTATACATCGGCATGTCTAGCTCACGTGGTTATATGTCGGTTATAGACTCTCCCATTAGGCATCTCAGTTCAATCTCAGATTAGTCAATTCAGATCAATTCAGTATAGTATTTCAGATTAGTATCTAAGATTTAGGGCATGTCTTTGACCATCAAACAGGGTCATTTGGACCATTTCAGTTTATCACAGTTATTTAGTTTCAGCATTTTCAGTTAGTCATTGCTTGTCTTTCTAGTTCAGTTGTTTTATTCCTTGTGTATGGTTTCTCCTACTTACTCAGTACATTCAAAGTACTAACACATACCTTTTATACTGTATCATTTTATGATACAACTACAGAATCTTTGTCTCAACCCCATTATCAGATCAGCTTCCAGAGTTCTCAATTGCATCATTGGTGAGTCCTCATTTTCAGGGACGGGGATTATTTTCTTTTAGTAGAACTGGAGTTAGCTGGGAACTTTTCCAATGAACTCATTAGATAGAAGGCTTTAAGACACAAACATAATTTTTAGATTTTTAGTTTTGCTTCCAGTTGTATTTAACTTATGATCTAGTACTTTTTCTTAAAATGCTTTGTTTAATTATTCCATAGCTTTCGCTATGTTTTTACTCAGAATGCCAGTGTTATGATAAACCATTAGTCGACTTGGGGTAACTTATGACTCCAAATACCGTGTCTCATCCAGGGTATAGACTCCAGGCGTGATAAACTTGGTATCAGAGTTAGGTTTAGAGTATCCTAGGATGTCTGAGAGTCGCATCTAGTAGAGTCCTTTTCATGGGTGTGAAGCGCGCCACATTTATGATGGGGAGGATACGAGATGCTATTAGGAAAACCTTCTTTTGTTCATACTCTTAATCGTGAATTGAAATTCAATTTTAGAAGGATCATCCTAACTTGTGCGCTATTTCATTTTAGTGAAATTATGCCTCCGTGATGTGGTAATTAAAAAAGGGCCGATAACGCTCACTGACTTACCCCACTAGCTCCAGCAGCCCCTCAGGATGACTCAGTGTCCACCGTAGAGTTCAGGGCGGCTATACAGCTTCTTGCACAAACAGTCACCAATCAGGTGAACCAACAGGTGGTTTCGACTAATAATAATGCGTCTGCAATAGCTACCCAAGTCCAAGACTTCACTCAAATGAACCCTCTAGTTTTCCATGGATCTAAGGTGGGAGAGGACCCATAGGAGTTCGTGGATGAGATTAGAAAGATAACCCGAATTATGGGTGTCAGTTCCTCGGAGAGTGCCGACTTGGCTGCCTACCAACTGAAAGGGTTAGCCCAAATCTAGTATGAACAATGGAAGGAGGGGAGACCAGCGGGAGCAAGACCGGTAGAATAGGAGGATTTCATTGCAACCTTTCTAGATGAATTATTTCTCGGGAGTTCAAGGAGGCTAAAGTGCCTGAATTCATGAATCTAAAAAAAGGAAATCGAACGGTGGAAGAGTATGCACTAGAGTTCACCAGGTTGTTTAAATATGCTCCAGAGATGGTAGTTGAGCCAAGGGCTTGTATGCTAAAATTTGTTAATGGGGTGTCATATTTGGTCCTCAAGGAGTGCAGGACTGTAATGCTTATTAACGACATCGATCTCTCCAGCCTCATAGTTCATACTTAGAAAATTGAGGCATAAATATTAAAAGACTTGGAGCGGGAGAAAAAATGGGCAAGAACTGGCCAGTCAGATTATGGCCACCAGAGATCTGGTGGTAGTAGCCAGCCACAGTAGCAGTATTAGAGGGCTCCAACACCTACTTCAGCCAGTGCCCCTACTTTTCGATCTAGTAAGGATCAGAGGGGTGGAGCATCTGGTTCACAATCCCAGAGTCATAGCGCCAGCAACCACTACAACTACCCAGCTTGCCCTAAGTGTGGTAAGAACCATCCAGGAGAATGCATTCAAGGTCGAGAGGGTTGTTTTGGTTGTGGACAGCTTGGTCATCGGCTCAAAGAATGCCCATCAGCAGAACGGGGGAGATCACAATCCACTACTTTAGCTGCCCCGGTAGGCCAACACTTCAGGTAAGGATGGTGGCCAGCACCAATACCATTTTTATGCTTTGTCCTCTCGTCAGGATTAGGAGAGCTCACCTGACGTGGTCACGGGTATGTTATGCCTTTTTCATCTAGACGTGTATGCCCTACTAGATGCAGGAGCCACCCTTTCATTCGTGGCTCCATATGTAGCAGTCCATTTTGAAATTGGTGCAAAAGTTCTCTTCAAACCATTCTCAGTCTCCACCTCAGTTGGCGAGTCAGTTAGAGCCAGTCGGGTGTATAGAAACTGCCCAGTCTTAATCCTGAATAAGGTCATTCTAGCTGATCTGGTAGAGTTAGACATGGTTGACTTTGACCTCATTCTTGTCATGGATTTGTTACACTCTGGTTATGCCTTAGTCGACTACAGAACTAAGGTTGTCAGGTTTCGGTTCCCTAATGAGCCGGCTTTAGAGTGGACAGGTAGTAGCTGAGCGCCTAAGGGTCGGTTTATTTCATACCTTAAGGCCAGAAAGCTTATTTCCAAAGAATGTATTTATCATCTAGTGTGGGTCAAAGTTTCCAGCTCTGAGATCCCTACTATCCAGTCAGTCTCAGTTGTTAGTGAGTTCCCTGACGTGTTTTCCGAAGATCTTCCTGGAGTCCCTCCTAAGTAGGAAATAGACTTTAGTATAGACCTTCTTCAAGATACTCAGCACATCTCCATCTCTCCTTATAGAATGGCTCCAGCTACTCTTAAGGAATTGAAGGAGCAGCTAAAAGACCTTCTAGATAAGGTTTTTATTAGGCCCAGCATCTCTCCCTGGGGTGCTCCAGAACTATTCATGGAAAAGAAAGAAAGTACCCTCAGAATGTGCATCGATTACTTCAATTGAACAATGTTACGGTCAAGAACAGGTATCCTCTACCCAGGACTGATGACTTTTTTGATCAACTTTAGGGAGCTAGTTGTTTCTCCAAGAGAAATCTCAAATCGAGGTATCATTAGCTAAGAGTCAGAGAATGTGAAATACCAAAAACAATTTTCAAAACTCGCTATGGTTAGTACGAATTTGTGGTTCTCTCCTTTGGACTGAGTAATCCCCTCGCGACTTTTATGGACCTGATGAATAGAGTCTTCAAGCAGTAACTAGATATGTTGGTCATTGTATTTATTGACGACATTCTGGTATACTCCAAAAATAAGGAAGAACATGCTAATAACCCCAGGATAGTGCTTCAAACACTCAGAGAATGTCAATTGTTTTCTAACTTCAGCAAATGCGAATTCTGGTTGAAGTCCATGACATTCCTTGGTCACATGGTCTCCGGTGAGGGTATTCAGGTAGATCCTCCAAAAGTAGCAGCGACGAAAGAATGGCCCGGACCTACCTCCCTAACCGAAATCAGAACTTTCTTGTGTCTAGCCGGTTATTTCTAATGTTTTGTGGAAGGTCTTTCCTCTATAGCATCTCCTCTAACTAGGCTAACTTAGAAGAAGGTGAAATTTCAGTGGTCAGATGCGTGTGAGAAGAGTTTTCAGGAGTTAAAAACTCGACTCACTACCGCTCCAGAGTTGACCTCGCCAAAAGGAACAGATGGGTTCGTGGTATATTGTGATGCTTTTAGAGTTGGACTTGGTTGCGCTCTGATGCAGCGGGGTAAGTTTATATATTATGCCTCCATACAACTCAAGGTTCATGAGAAGAACTATCTGACTCATGACTTCTAGTAGGCAGCGGTGGTGTTTGCGTTAAAAATATGGAGGTACTACCTTTATGGGGCTCGTGTGGAAGTTCTCACCGATCACAAGAGCCTTCAGTATGTGTTCACTCAGAAAGATCTTAATCTTCGTTACGAAAGATGGTTGGAGCTACTGAAGGACTATGACATGAGCAAGCTATATAACTTAGGCAAAGACAATGTAATGGCTGATTACCTAAGAAGAGTGTCTATTGGGAGTGTGGCTCATGTTGAGGAGGACAAAAAGGAACAGGAAAAGGATATCCACGGTTAGCTCGGTTAGGAGTACAGTTGGTTGATACAACTGAGGGCGGAGTAGTTGTGCAGAGTGGATCAGATTCCTCATTGCTAGTTAAAGTTAAGTCAAGGTAGGATGAAGATCCCATATTACTTAAGCTGAAGGAGGCGGTTCTCAGAAAAGAAGTGGAGGCTTTTTCTCAAGCGGGAGATGGTGTACTTCGTTACCAGGGAAGGTTTTGAGTAGCAGATGTAGGTGATTTGAGACAGAAACTACTGGCTGAAGCACACAGTTTGAGATATTCCATCAACCTAGGTGCTACTAATATGTACCATGATTTATGGGATATTTACTGGTGGAACGGCATAAAGAGAGATATCGCAGTATTTGAAGCTAAGTGACCGAACTGCTAGCAGGTCAAAGTAGAGCACCAGAGACCAGAGGTATGACTCAGGATATCAGCATACCCACCTGGAAGTGGGAAGAAGTAAATATGGATTTTATTGCAGGTTTACCTCGGACTCGTCGGCAACATGACTCAACCTGGGTAATAGTAGACCGGATGACTAAGTCAGTACACTTCCTCCCAGTTAAAACTACATACTCAGCCGAGGATTATGCTACGGTTTATATCTAGGAGTTGGTCAAACTTCATGGGGTACCCTTGTCCACTATCTCAGATAGAGGTACCCATTTCACCTCTCATTTCTAGAAGTCTTTTCAAAAGGGAATCGGTACCCAGGTCAAGCTCAGCACAACTTTTCACCATCAGACAGATGGACAAGCAGAACAAACTATTTACACTTTAGAAGATATGCTGAGAGCGTCTGTGATGGATTTCGATGGCAGTTGGGATGATAACCTACCTCTCATCGAGTTTGCATACAATAATAGCTACCACTCTAGTATCCAGATGGCCTCTTTTGAGGCGTTGTATGGTAGGAGGTGTAGATCTCCTATCGGGTGGTTTGAGGTCGGTAAAGCTACTCTAATCGGGCTAGACTAAGTTCATGAAGCTATGCCGAAAGTATAGCTCATTCGAGAAAGGTTGAAAATAACTTAGAGCCATCAAAAATCTTATGCTGATGTGAGGAGAAGAGAGTTAGAGTTTGCAGTGGATGATTAGGTTTATCTGAAAATTTCACCCATAAAAGGAGTCATGATATTCAGGAAGAAATGAAAACTCAGTCTGAGATATATGGGACCCTACAGAATTTTAAAGTGAATCGGTAGTGTGGCATATGAGTTAGAACTACCTCCAGAGTAAGCATCGTTGCACCCAGTCTTTCACGTGTCACTATTGAAGAAGTGCATTGGTGATCCAGCCTCGGTTGTGCCACTATATAGCATGGGAATAAAATATTGTCTCTCTTACGAATAGGTCCCAGTTTAGATCCTTAACTAACAGGTTTGTAAGTTGAGAAATAAGGAATTCGCTTCGATAAAAGTTTTGTGGATGAACCAGCTAATTGAGGGATCCACATGGGAAGTAGAAGCAGACATGATGGCCAAATACCATCACTTATTCCCTTCCAGTTCAGTTCTGGCATCAGGTACTAAATCCCCCCTCAACACTCTGTTCAGCCCCATACTCATCAGCTATTTTTTAGATTTTCTATGTGCATAATAGTTGTGTCTGCCCTGCTAGCGTGGTTAAGTTAATTCCTAGTTAGTTACCCCTTCAGAAACCAGCTCATAGTCTCAGTCTAGAAATTTCATCTCTTTTCCTAGTTTTCCTACAACATTAGTCTTCATTCAAGGATGAATGATCCCGAGGGGGAGATATTGTAACACCCCGAAACTTTCCTAGACTAGGCTCAGACCTTGCGAGAAAATCCATAAGAAAAACCAAAAAAATGCCTCAAAAAGATTAAGACAATGAGTTGTGGCCGCTCCATCTGCGGGATGTAGTCAAGGCCTCTTCCTCAATATCCAGGCCCCTCAGGAACATGGTGAGTAGTCCACCGAATCCGTATTTGTGCCCTTGATGCAACCGGGCTCTCTTCATGGCAGAGATAATCACCGCCCCCACATTGATTTCTAGCCCTTTCATTAGGGCGTACACCAAGCATACACGATCCCGGGTTACATCCGTCATATGCACCCCCTGGATTAGGCAGGAACAAACAATTTCCATATCTTGGCTTCCCTGTTCATCTGTGAGTAAGGCAAGGTCTGATGGTAGCCCCTCTCCTTGTGTCTGCTCCACCGAGCTGTTGATCGGGTTCCACACAAAGTGCGTCTGATGTCCGCATATGGTGGAGTGATATTCAGTTGTCGAAGCACATGGGCGTCTGTGTCCCGCGCCCCTAGGATAGCATTGAGGTGGTGGGGCTCAAAAGTGACTATTTGCCCCCTTATTTTGATGGTGTGACTTCTGAGAGTCGGGTTCCAGTTGGCGTAGAATTCCTGAATCTAGTGCAAGTTGCATTCCTTGGGCTCTCCAAAGATGAAGTTCAACCCAGCTGCCTCGATCCTATGGACAATCCTGAGGAACTCCTGTGCCAACGGTTCCCTTGCTATGTGTTCCTCGGGGAAGTACTTGCTTTCCTTGTGCTTTGCGTACCATTTCATCCCCTCCTCTGTCATCCCACCTGGTTCCGTATTGACGACGTTGGCCGCGTGGAACCACTGGTGCTGCTGAGACCGCTGTGCCCAGTCTGATTCTTTTCCTTCCGGCGCCAGATGTTGATGCGCCTTTTCTCTTGTCTTGCCTGCTTGCCATTGTTCCTGTCAAACCAAACAGACAAGTTCAGGACTCCCTAAACCCAACTTCTTGAATACCCATGGCGGCATCAAATTAATGCTCGCTCCCAAATCACATAATCCGCAAGCTCGTATACTCTGCCCAATTGTAATTTGTATAGTAAAGCCCCCAGGATCTTTAACCTTTGTGGGCAATCGGTTTTGTATCCGGGAAGTGCACTCCTCCGTGAGAGCTACCGTAGTATACTCAGTCAACCAACTTTTGTTCGCCACGATGTCCTTAATGTACTTTGCATACTTCGGCACTCCCTGCAAAACATCAACAAGAGGTAAGTTAATATGTACTTGTTTCAGCACCTCCATGAATTTCTTGAAACACGCCTCCTCCTTGTGTTTCTTTAATCTTTGAGGGAACAGGGGTGGCGGTCTTTCTGATTCTGCATCCTTTTTCTTCCCCCTCTCATCACTTTGCTCCCTCTCAACTTCTGCTGCTCTCGATTTTTGAGGTGGTCTTTCTGGTTCCACCTCTTTAAGTTGCAAACCACTCCTTGTGGTCACCGCATTCACCTGCTTGGAGTTGGGATCTGTGTCGATCGGAAGTCCTCCTCAAGGCCTGGTGTTTTGGGATCCAGCAAATTGCCCAAATTGATATTCAAGTGCCTTAGTAGATAACTGGTTGTTCTTCACCTCGGCTGCCAATTTCACATAGTCAGCCTGCAATTGAGCTTGGTTAGCTATCATTGTCTTGAACATCTCCTCAATGTTGGGTGATGGTGGGGGAGGAGGTGCATTGTTGTGTCTATATTGTGCTTGATAGTTCTGCTGCCCTCCTTGATTCCTCTGCGCCCCCTGACCCGAACTTTTCCCTTGATGGTTGTTGCTACCCCAAGAGAAATTCGGGTGATTCCTCCAGTTGGAATTGTAGTTGTTGCCATACTGTTGATGGTTGTTCCTCCGTATATTTCCCACAAAGTTCACCGAGTCAGGATTTTCTCCACAACACTCAGCTGAGTGCTCACTACTCCCGCACACTTCACACCAAATTTGCTGCACTACATTCACTAGGGCTTGAGTCTGGTCCATTATCATATTACTGAAGTGGGTGTTGAGTTGATTCTGTAAACCAGCTATCTGTGCAGCAATAGCTGTAAAACCATCCACTTCTAGAACTCCTGCTGCTTTCTTTGTTCCTCCTCTTGATGAATCAGCATTCCACTCCGAATTTCCCTGCGAAATATGATTTAACAAGGTATACAACTCCTCATAAGTTTTCTCCAATGCTTGTCCCCCAGCTGCTGAGTCTAGCATGATTTTTGTGTGGGGTTCCAAGCCCTCTATAAAAGTGTGCACCAGCACATCATTGGATTGATGATGATGTGGACAATCCCGCAACATGGACTTGAATCTCTCCCAAGCCCGATATAGATTCTCCCCCTCTCTCTGTTTGAAACTTAGAATTTGACTTCTAAGTCTTGCTGTTTTATCGGATGGAAAAAATCGTATCAAGAATTTCCTTGCAAGATAATCCCACGTAGTAATTGAATTAGGTGGCTCAGCTTTCAACCACCTTTTGGCTTCTCCCAATAGTGAAAATGGGAACAATGTAAGCCTGACATAATTTGATGACACTCCAGCGGGGATGTAAGTGTCACTTATCTCCAAAAAATTTTGGAGATGCTGCTGTGGATCCTCATGAGGGAGACCTGTGAACTGCCCGCTGGTGTGCAGCAATTGCACCATGTTTTGTTTGAGTTCGAACCTCCATCCTGGCTCAGGTTTGCGGATGCTAGATGTGACATTGTTAGTATGTGGGATTGCCACCTCGCGAACCAGCCTAGCTGCCATTTCCTCGGGCACTAGCATTGCCCTTACTACTGGTGGATTCTGTTGTTGCTCCATGATTGTTTGTCTGAGCAACTGCAGCTTTTTCTCTAAAGCTTCTCTCCGCTGGCGATGAAATTGTATTTTAGGCTCTAAATAGGAGTCCACCAGATCCTTGTCTCTTGCCAGTGTTCAACAGAGATTATATCTGCGAAATACAGGCTAAGACCAAGTTGTCAACATTAAGAAAAAAATATAGTAAATTTACACTTAAGAAAAATTCACCAATTGCCAGTCCCCGCAATGGCGCCAAAAACTTGTTCACGTCTGCTCTGGGGTATTTACTACACGCAAGTGCACGTGGTGGAACAAGTAGTAAAGTGGTTTAAGTAAGCCAAGTATCGATCCCACAGGGACTGGGATAAGGTAACAAACTACTTAAGTGTTACTATACTTTAAAAATGAAGACAACAGTGCAAAAAAGAGTTTGATATTTTGATTTCTAATTGTATGCTAAGTCCAAAACAAATATCTAATGTGAGTCTGAACTATGAATGTGAGCATGCTGAGGCTAAATGAACATGTATAGAAACTAATTATCGATACAATGTTTGGTTAATCTTTCCTCCGGTTGCTAGTCAAGAATTATTGCCAATGGATTAAAACTCTCGTATTTAACCCAACTTAAAAATCATGAACCGTCCACCTACATTTTTGTGATTAAACGAAATTCATGTTCTAGCCATACAAAACCGATTCCTTAAGTGACTAATACGACTTTCAGGTATATTTCTATCCTGAAGGTAAATCAATTCTCAATTTTCCCAAACTAAGAAAAGATCGTATCCTATTGATTCACAACTTTCCAATTTCTTGCTCTCTCGAGTGAAACCGGACTTTTTAGATATACATTAACGTTGGCGACACATCAATGCAGTAAGAACAAGAATCAATAGAACAACCATGGAAGAAAAGATGAAAAACCCAAATGATCAATAACTACATTTCAATACAATTGTTCTTAACCTCAGCAAGAAGAGGAATTAGCCACTCATTTGTGGATTAAACATCGTTAAATGAGTGTTAAACATACAAGCAATTGAATTAAAGAAGGAGATAGAGAAAAACCCTGACAATTTCGTCCCTTCAACTGCCTGTAACCCACGTTCTTGCTCCACCAAGTTAGAATAATTAAAAATGAACCTAAGTGCTCTATTTATACTAGTAGCAATTTTTCCCGGAATAACAAGCAACGTGTCACGGAGTGCATCGCGGATCACTGCCTCCGTGACACGCCACTGACACAGACCCAACGTGGCACGGCGTGCAACACGAGGCTAGGCCAACGTGCCGCGGCCCTAACGCGCACCCTTATTTGATTTTGGCAAAAAAATCCCAATCCAGGCAGAAGGCATCCGCGATGGCAGCGTGACACGACTCCATCATGGAGCCCCTTTAATTTGTGCCTTCAAATGCTTTTTCCCTTGCTAACATCCGAGTCCAACCCCAATCTCTCCCAACACGCATTTTAGCTTCCCAAAATTATATTTCACCTGCAAAACAAAGCTAATCATGTTGGTTAGTATAAATTCACATTTCATTATCAATCACATGAGAACGTATAAACATTGATAGATAAACAAGGCTAAAATAACACCTTTGAGTATCACTTGGGCATATCAATTTGCCCAAGATCATATAGTAAAATAGTATATATTTCAGTAGATTATTTCAGAAACAGTATAGCGTACTCAGTATGAAATTTAGTAAAGCACGTCAGAAATATTATATCGTGTTTAGCATGAAACTTAGTAAAACAGCATAAGTCCCAGCAGATTATTTCAGGAATGTTATATCATGCTTTAGTATGAGATTCAGTACAGCTTCTCAGAGATTATATTGTTATTATCAGATTCAGTATGTATTATATGCAGTCATTGCTCAGTTGAGACTTGATTGTATTGTTTTGGGCTGGATTACCTAGCTTCCGTGACCGCCCCAGGGTTAATAGTTGTATCGACTCGTCTGCCAGAGGGCGAGGATACGTCGCTCTACGGAGTGGCATGCCGTCCGTTAGGGATGAAGATGGGATGCCAGTTTCCCCATATTTTGCCGTGTTTGGCCTTTATACACCCCCGTCGAGCGCTTGCACCCGGGGTGTTGATTTCAGGAGTCCTGCGGACTTAGGTACAGTTATAGCCAGGGGCCCAGCGGGCCCAAGTTGCATACCCAAGAGATCGGCAGGTTGCTTATAGTTACTAGGTGATGTGGTGTGAACTGGGTAGGGGTAAATAGATTGTGATGATTGTACCTTCCGGCTTATAGGGGCCAGGTAAGGTTTATGTTGTGTTATGTTATGTCATGTTAATTTAGTTATGGTTAGATAGACAATAGGATGCCACGTTACCAGGTACGACTCCTACTCTTTTCAGAATGGTTAAGTTTAGTCCTGAACCCACTATTCCAGTCAGTTTCAGTCTGTCTTTCTTATTACTACAGTTACTATCAGTTTCGTTATTTACTTTCAGTTATTTTCAGTTGTTGCTTTGCAAACTCAATAACAGTGGTACTGACACCCGTTTTGGGGCGCTGCATTACTTTCTTCCAGGTACACATAGATGAGGAGCAGATCCCTTATAGTTCCAGGCAGCGTTACAGAGCCTTTAGCTCCTTTCATCCGGAGCCTGGAAAACAGAGGTGTACTTTCTTTTTATTTGTATAGTATGGGTAGGTCGGGGACCTGTCCCGACCATCTTATGATTCCCATAGGCTTGCAGATTGTATATTTTCCCTGTGGTTAGCTGTATTGGCCGTGTGGGGCCTTATTCAGTTTTTAGTTGGTGGCCTTGTCGGTCACAAATCAATTTAGTGCTCGATTTCATTCCTCAGATATAACTTGACAGCATGGTGGCCTTGTCGGCTCGCATAGGATCCCTTATAGTTGGTTTCTCTGGTTAGATGTTTATATCTTTACAGGTGGCTATATGCCTTGTCAACCGAAGGCTGTGTTTACAGTCGTTATATAGCCCGTCGTTTTCTTGAATCCAGAGTTAGAGCCAGCCTGGCACCAGAAGTGTTTAGGCTCAGTTAGACCAGTAGTTCAGGTCCTAGTAGGGCACCAGGTGCTAGTCATGCCTCCCAAGGCGGGGCGTGACAAACTTGGTATCAGAGCAGGTCATATCCCAGGGATTCTGCAAGTCGTGCTAAGTAGAGTCTTGTCTATGGATGTGTTGTGCACCACATACTATAGATAGGAGGCTGCAAGGCATAATAGAATGGTTACTCTTTCTTCTTATTCAGTCATGCTATAGAGCTGTACAGTAAGGGTTGAGTCCCTAAAGCTTACTATACTCTTTGGTTACAGATAAAATATCAGATCAGCGACATCCTATTACAGGCAGAAGATTGGATACAGCAGCAGAAGAGGGCACCAGCAGGATGCCTCAGCCTCGATTAGAATCAGCCCGATTTGAGGGCGATACCGAGGCATCGTCTCGATCTTCCTAGCAGTCTCCATCACATCAAGAGCCGCTTGGGACGACACCACCTCCGGCAGTTCCTATACCTATACCATCTGACCAGGAGGTCAGGAGTGCAGTAGTTATGTTAGCACAGATGATGGCTGCTCAGCGTCAGTCGATGCAATCTACAGCTGCAGAATCATCAGGAGGGCCCGGTAGTTCATGGGTCCGAGAATTCCTGGCATTAAGTCCCCCGCAGTTTACAGGGACGGATCGGATAGAGGATCCCCCGGATTTCCTAGACCAGATTTAGAGGATCTTTAGGGTAATGCATGCCACACCCACAGAGTCAGTTGAATTGGCAGTATTTCAATTACGGGACATCAATGTGTTGTGGTATGAGAGTTGGGAGAGGTCCCAAGGGAGAGATGTTTCCCCTCCGACCTGGCCCAGCTTCTTAGAGGATTTTCTGGATCATTATCTACCACGGGAGATTCGACAGGCTCGGGTTGATCAGTTTTTACACCTGGAGAAGGGGGAAATGAGTGTTCAAGAATACGCCCTGCGGTTTGATTCGTTGGCCCGATATGCGCCAGCCTTTGTGGATACCCTGCCATCCAGAGTACACCGTTTCATTATGGGGCTAAATCCAGAATATGTTGAGACTTGTATTATGGATACTCTGCGAGAGGACATGGATATTGCCCGAGTACAGGCATTTGCTAAAAATATTGAGGGCATCAGACAGCGGAGGGAGATCAGGAGAACTAGTCAGGAACAGCGCCGCAGAGACAGGCCAGATGATTTTCAGGGGGAGGCCCGGGGAGGACCCAAGCCTCGGTTATAAGATACGCCGCCTCGACCCCCGCCTACATCACAGAAACATTGGGGCAGGTCCAGTCGTCGAGGGCAGTTAGAGCCCGGCGGTAGTTCGCGAGCAGTAGATTCACCACAGCTGAGAAGGGCAGAGCAGAGCAGGTATACACTACCACTTTTCCCTATTTGCAGCCAATTCCACTCTAGAGATTGCAAATATGGCTCCACAGGATGTTATATTTGTGGCCAGGAGGGTCATCTGATGAGAGATTGTCTGGCTAGGGGTCAGGGTGATCGGGATCGATAGGATAGGTCATCAGCAGGGTCACGAGCTCCAGCATCCCCGGTAGGGCGCAGGCCCTAAGTTTTAGCAGGTAGAGGCCGAGGAAGATCAGGAGCCTCCAATTTAGGTGCGGGCCCAGACTGTACCTATGCATTACCGGGGAGACAGGATTCAGAGTCGTCACCAGATGTTGTAACAGGTATGCTGACTATTTGCTCTTACCCTACTTATGTGTTGATAGATCCGGGATCCACCTTGTCCTATGTTACACCATTAGTGGCTCGAAAGTTCAGTATTATGCCGAAATTGCTTCGGCGACCTTTTTCAGTATCCACACCCGTTGGTGACTATTATAGCCAGAAGGGTCTATCGGGGGTGTACAGTAGAGGTTGCCAACCGTCAGACTACAGCAGGTTTGGTAGAGCTAGAGATTGTTGAATTTGATGCCATCATGGGTATGGATTGGTTAGCTCCATGCTGTGCCATTGTTGACTGCAGGACCAAGACGGTCCGATTCCACATTCCAGGGGAGGCAGTGCGGTAGTGGAAAGGTAGTATAGTTATGCCAAATGGTAGGTTTATTTCCTATCTTCGAGCGAGAACGTTGATAGAAAAAGGGTGTATTTACCACATTGTCAGAGTTCAGGTTGTTCGGGCAGAGCCTCCGACTCTTCAGTCTGTTCCAGTGGTTAATGAGTTCCCCGATGTATTCCCAGATGAGCTCCCTGGTATTCCCCCAGAAAGGGAAATTGATTTTGCAATTGATCTATTACTAGGCACTCAACCTATATCAATTTCCCCTTATCGGATGGCTCCTACAGAACTCAGAGAACTAAAGGAGCAGTTGAAAGATTTGCTAGATAAGGGATTTATTAGGCCGAGTACCTCACCTTCGGGTGCGCCTGTTTTGTTAATGTGAGAAAGAAGGATGGCTCCCTCCGTATATGTATAGACTATCAGCAACAAAACAAAGTCACGGTCAAGAATAAGTATCTGCTTCCCAAAATAGATGATTTATTTGATCAGTTACAAGGAGCAAGGCACTTCTCCAAGATTGACTTAAGCTTCATATATCATCAGGTTCGGGTTCGTGAAAGAGATATTCCAAAGACTGCTTTCTGGACCAGATACGACCACTTTGAATTCTTAGTCATGTCCTTTGGGCTGATGAATGCTCCAGCAGTGTTTATGGACCTGATGAACAGCATTTTTAGGCCATACCTAGACTTGTTCGTGATAGTGTTTATCGATGATATTCTTGTGTATTGTCGCTCAGAGGCAGACAACCAGGATCATATGCGGACAGTGCTCCAGATTCTCAAAGAACGCCAGCTACATGCCAAGTTTTCTAAATGTTCAGTAGCCTTTTTGGGTCATATCGTGTCAGACGCTGTTATACAAGTAGATACACAGAAGATAGAAGCAGTAGAAACATGGCCCAGACCTACTACTCCGACCGAGGTACGCAGTTTCCTGGGATTAGTCGGGTACTACAGAAGGTTTGTGGAAGGATGTTCCACTTTAGCAGCACCTTTGACCAAACTGATGCAGAAGGCAACAAAATTTCATTGGACTGAGGCGTGTGAGCAGAGCTTCCAAGAATTGAAAAACAAATTGACATCAACAGCATTATTAGCATTACTAGAAGGAATAAAGGGTTATGCAGTTTATTGTGACGCTTCTGGTGTTGGGTTAGGATGTGTGTTGATGCAGCATGGTAAAGTGATTGCTTATGCTTCCAGTCAGCTGAGGGAGCATGAAAAGAACTAACCTACCCATGACCTGGAATTAGCCGCAGTAATTCATGCCCTGAAAATATGGAGACACTACTTGTATGGCGTCCACGTGTATATTTTCACTGATCATAAAAGCCTACAATATATCTTCACCCAGAAAGAGTTGAATTTGCCACAGCATCGCTTGTTGGAGCTGTTGAAAGATTATGATGTGAATATTTTATATCACCCAGGAAGGACCAATGTGGTAGCAGATGCCCTTAGCCGTAAATCTATGGGAAGTTTGGCATACTTGCAGCCCGAGCAGCAGGAATTCGCCCGAGAAATGCATCAGCTAGCCGGTTTAGCCATTCGCATAGCAGAAACAGGAGACAACAGAGAGGTAATCTAGAATACCGCAGTATCATCATTAGTCATGGAAGTTAAGGAATGATAGTATGAAGACCCTAGCTTGGTTCAGCTCAAAAACAAAGTTTAGCGAGAAGAGGTGACAGATTTTTAGGTAACCGAGGATGAAGTGTTGAGATATAAAGATTGCCTTTGTGTTCCAGATGTTGCAGGGCTTCGCTAGCAGATTATGGGTGAGGTACACTATGCCCATTATTCTCTCCATCTAGGTTCGATGAAAATGCACCAGGATGTAAAAGAAATCTACTGGTGGCCAGGAATGAAGAAGGGGATAGCAGAATTTGTAGCACGATGTCCCAATTGCCAACAGGTAAAAGCTGAACATCAGAAACCAGGCGGACTGACCCAGGATATAGTTGTGCCTCTATGGAAATGGGAAGTAGTTAACATGTACTTTGTTGCAGTATTACCTCGCACTAGGCGTAGATATGATTCGATCTAGGTAATTGTTGATAGGTTGAAAAAATTAGCTCATTTTCTGCTAGTAAGGGCTACCTTTTCAGCCGAAGATTATGCCGAGATGTATATTAAAGAAATAGTCAGGCTGCATGGTGTTCCATTGTCAATTATTTTCGACAGAGGGTCACAGTTTACATCTAGGTTTTGGCAATCGTTTCAGAGAGGCTTGGGGACGCAGGTTAACCTGAGCACAACTTTTCATCCTCAGACAGATGGGCAGGAAAAACGTACCATTCAGACACTCGAGGACATGTTGCGAGCATGTGTGTTAGATTTTGTAGGTAGCTGGGATGAACACTTACCGCTTATTGAGTTTGCCTATAATAATAGTTACCATTTAGCAATTCAGATGGATGATCTTGGGAAAAAGCATGCCCAAGGGATACTTTACAACTTAGTTTTGTCTTGTTTATCTACTTATTTATATACATTCTCATGTAATTTTATGTAAATGTGAATATATATACTAACCAACATGATTAGGTCTTATTTTTGTAGGTTTAAAATGAATTTGAGGAACTAATCGATGATTTGGTGAAGTGGAGGAATGGAATCGAAAGCAAAATGTGAAAGTCAGCAAGGAGGACACGTGAAACAGCCCACCTGCGCGACAACAATGTGTCACGGCAGGCCAGGCTGCGCGACAAGGGTGTGTCACAGCCCCTAACGCGCTGCACAAGCAGCATGCCGCGTTGCCATCGCAGCAAGGAGCTGCCTGGCGTGTGTTTTATGCAAATTCCAAATTTCTTTCGCGATTCCTCCGTATCACGGAGGTAAATTAGCGCGACCACCTCCGTGCCATGGAGCTATTCCATGCTGGGCATAATTTTGTATATTTCTCATTAACTATAAATAGGTCCCTTAGCTCTTAAAATCATTTTGTCACGTAATATTTCTGAAAAACTACTAAGGAGTGAAGGGTGAAGTGGGAGAACTAGGGTTCTTAAATTTCATCTTCTCTTCTACCAATTCTTGTAAGTATGTTACTTTAATTATGTTTTCCTGTAATTATACGAACTTGAGTGGCTAGAACCTTTCCTCTAGAGTTGAAGCCACAAGATATGATTATGACGATGTGAGTTTGTTTTGATTTTAAGCTACTAATTGTGAGAAAGTAAACCTAGGCAAGAACAAAGAATGTATGGAGCAAGTTTGTATCTTACGATATAATTCGCGGTTCGGATAAGAAATTATACTAATTTGCCTTGCTTGGTTACTAAAACGGGATGAGCTAGACACCAACTTAGAGTTATCACATCACCACTTGTAGAAGTAGTTGTGAAGCTAAGTTGAGTTAAATGATTAGAGGTACGAAAGTCCCTAATCAAGAGCATAAACCCCGTAAACCACATTCCCATAATTGAATTGCCCACGAACAAGAATGTCACATTGCCACTCAATGATGTAGTTGTGAGGCTAGTTTGTCATGTTTATAGGCTCGAATGACCATGAACATGCAATTATAATTATCTAAGACGACAATTGATAATTCCATACTTAAACCATTACATAGCATAGTATCGCTTGATTATCTGGCCTTAGCTCTAGTTGCTCCTTGAATGATTTCAGAGTATTTATGTGACCACCCCTAGACTTAATTAAACTTTATTGAGAAAGTCTATATCAACACTTGCGAAAGTTAATATCACACTTTAACTTGACAATTAGCTAAATTGGTCCAGTCCCTGTGGGTTCGATATCCGACTCTTAAAAAGGGCAGCTATATTACTTGTAAGACCATGTACGCTTGCTTGTGCACTTGGACGCAGTCACAACAAGGTTTTGGCACCGTTGCAGGGGACTCAACAAGTTTTTGGCGCTGTTGACGGGGGACTCGGCGAAGTTTAGTGAATTTATCGATTTTTTGTGATTTTTAAATTTCCTTAAGTGTTGAGAAACTTGGTCTTAGTCTTACTTATTGCAGGTGACAGGTTGTCTCACCGAGCTGGCTAGGAATAGTGAGCTTGTGGAATTGTTGCTTGAACCAGAACATCAAATTCATTTCCGAAGGAGAGTAGCTCTTGAGCAAAAGCAGAGAAGATTTCATGAAAAGGTACAACAACAACCACCCGCAGGACAAGCACAATTGTCACCGAAAACAATGGCAGCCAGACCAGTTCGCGAAGTGGCAATCCCACAAGCGACGAATGTGAACTCTAGTATCCGTAAACCGGAATTTGGAGGGAAATTTGAATTGAAACAGAACGTGGTGCAGCTGTTACATTCTAGTGGTCAATTCACTGGGATGGCACATGAGGACCCGCAACAGCACCTACAGAACTTTTTAGAGATTAGTGACACTTTTGTCCCCACCGGAGTGTCCACAGACTATGTCCGACTTACCCTCTTCCCATTTTCATTGTTGGGAGAGGCAAAAAGGTGGTTGAAAGCTGAGCCACCAAACTTCATAACTTCTTGGGATGATTTGACAAAGAAGTTCTTGATCAGATTCTTTCCTTCAGGCAAGACTGCAAAATTGAGAAGTGAAATACTGAGTTTCAAGCAGAGGCCTAATGAGAATTTATATTTGGGTTGGGAGAGATTCAAGTCATTATTGAGAGACTGCCCCCATCACCAGCAATCCAATGAAGTGCTGGCCCATACCTTTGTAGAAAGTCTACACCCACACATGAAAATTTTGCTAGACTCTGCATCGGGTGGGCAAGCCTTAGAGAAGACGTATGATGAGCTGTACACGTTGTTGAATAGAATTGCACAGGAAAATCCAGAATGGCACAATGAATCATCGAGAGGGGCAGGAAAAAGGGCAGGGTTGACAGAGGTAGATGGTATGAATGCCTTGGTGGCACAACTAGCTTCATTCCAGCATCAGATTATGACTCAGTTCAATAAACTGAGTATGAACCAACAACAGGGTCAGATTAATGTAGTTCAACAAGCTCCAAGTTGGTGCGAAATTTGTGGGAATAATGGGCACAATGCAGAATCTTGTGGACCTAATTCGGAATCAGTCAATTTTATTGGGAATGTACAGAGGAACACTCAGAATTTTGGAAACAACTACAACAAAAATTGGCAGAGCCACCCGAATTTTTCTTGGGGTGGAAATCAAAAGCAAAGTTATCAACAACCTCAACAGCAGTAGTATCAGCAGAATAGGCAGAATGATGGCCAATTTAGCAGCAACATTGAGGAGACGTTGCTGAAAATCATGGAGACCCAGACTCAATTAGCATAAAATCAGGCAAGGATGGCATTAGACTTGAGGAATCAGCAATTGGCCACTCGCAATCTAGAAAAGCATATGGGTCAGATAGCAGCTGCTCAAAACATGAGACCGCAGGGAGGACTACCAAGAGACACAGATCCTAACCCCCGTCAGGTCAACGCCATCAGTTTGAGGAGCAGCAAACAATTAGTTGATGCAGTGTCAAAAGAGAAAAGAAATGAGGTGCAGCCAGAGTTGGTTAGACAAGGACCATCCATTGACAAGGGAGAGAATCAGAGTGTTGTGCAACAAAATGCACAATATTCATTGCATCCAGCACAAAGACCACCACCACCATTCGCTCAGAGATTCAGAAAGGCCAAGGAGGAGGAATGCTTCAAAAAGTTCTTTGAGATTTTAAAAGAACTTTACATAAATTTGCCTTTGCTTGATGTTTTGCAGGGAATGCCCAAGTATGCTAAATACTTGAAGGATGTAATGGCTAACAAAGTGAGATTAGTGGATGTCCAAACAGTAGCACTAACGGAGGAGTGCAGTCACAGGGTATTGAGCAAGATTCCTAAGAAGCTCAAAGACCCAGGGAGTTTTACCCTCCCCATACAAATTGGTAAAGCTGAAGTGCTACGTGCCCTATGTGATTTTGGGGCAGCAGTTAATCTAATGCCCCTATCTTTATTTAACACCCTGGGGTTGGGAAAATCGCGGCCAACAAGATTGATGATGCAGCTGGCGGACAAGTCGCGAGTGGCACCGGATGGAATCATAGAGGACCTTCTCATCAAAGTGGGTAAGTTTATTATTCCTGCTAATTTTATTATATTAGATTTTCATGTTGATGACCAGGTACCCTTAATCTTGGGATGGCCATTCTTGGCCACAGGAGGAGCGATAATTGACTTAAGAGGATGAAGAAGAACTCTTCCGAGTATAAAAAGAGATTAACCCACCCACACACTACAGAAACCCTTGTAAGGTTAATGTGTTGTCAAAGGATAAGTGTGGGGTTGGTGCTTCCAAAGGTCCACGGCCAAAGGTAATGATAAGTGTTCTGTCTGAGTCTGATAAAGGGCTTCAGTTTGATAAGAAGTTGGAGGAAGAGAGGAACGGAGTGGAGGTTGTTCCCTCTAAAAATATAAAGAGAAGAAGATGGTTCTCGAAAGGGAACCCAGGTATGAGGATGTCCTGAAAAGGATAGTCCACGTCATGCCGCGACGTAAAATAAGGCGCTTCTTGGGAGGCAACCCAAGGTTACCACAGGTACAATTTGTAATTGTTGTTTCTGTTGATTTTGTTTATTGTCAACTTGTGTTGTTTTTGGTGTATATTTAAGCATAGATGGAAGGGAGTCTGAGTACCCGTGGAGGAGGAATCTAACAAGTATGGAAGAGAAAAAGAGTGGGATCAAACACCCGCTTTTGCAAATTTGAATAAAAGCATGCTATTAGCTAGGCCTAGAGGCCTTACGGAGTATTTCACATCCTATTTAATTTTAATTTGATGCTATGGGGACATATCATGATTCCAGTGTGGGGTGAGGTAAATTTCAAAAATTTTTTGCTTAATGATTTTGGTGAATGTACTGCTTGATACATATTGGAAAATTTTTTTGAGTTGAGCATGACTTCACCACCCGTTGGTTTTTCTTTTCGGTTCTTTTCCGATGGGTAGTCTTTGAACCAAATAATAAATTTTTTTTCTTGGTCTGTCTATAATGTTTTTAGTCATACTTAGAGATTATTTCCGACGATGGATGGATGACGACCGTCTTGAGGAAAAATTTGTCAATAGGTTTTGGGTTTTGAACCCGTAGCTAATTGATGGCTTGATGTTCTTGTTATGTGTTATACATGGTTGTAAGATACCAGTGTGTTTAGTGTTGAAGCATGTAAGAAGTGTATAACTTTGTTTGAGACACTTAGGCTCTTAAATTTGACTCGATGTGATTGAAGCTTACTTCTGAATTCTTGTGATTAGCTGAGTAAGAGACTGCTGAATGTGTCTTGAATTGAGCATGTGTTGTGAGTGTAAGTTTTTCGAATATTCCATGCTATTGTGGAATGTCTAGAACTTGCCTGGTGTGTATTTAAAACGAAATGGAGGATGTGGACTGTAGGAGATGATTTAGGCATTTCTTTGAATGAACCTAATTTTTATCCCTCACTTTACCTACCTTGAATGTTGAATCCTAGTGAGCCCTGTTGAGCCTTAGACCTATCCTTTGATAGCTACAACATAAGCTTAATCCTTTTTCTTTCATTAGCCTTGAATTTGATCCAAAAGTCCTAAGTGCTAAAGTGAAAAGTTCCAAAGAGTGAAGGAGTGAGAAGCATGGAAAAGAAGGAAAAGTAGCGGTTGTAAGAGTTGAGAAAAGGTCAAAGGTGCACTTGTTTGAAAATGCTCGGGTATTGGTAGGGAGTAAGAAATAAATGAATGAGAAAGTTGCTTAAGTACCCCTTACTAATAAGCTGAGTGTGCTTAAGAAATGGAAACAAGAAGAGAAAATTCAAGAGTGAAAAGAATGAGGAGGAAGTAAGAAAAGAGATGTCCTTAATGAAGGTTGAACTTATTAAAAGCGCTTGGGGAAGATAGCCACTGTTGTTATCCATAATATTACCTACCCGTCCCTTGGCTTACATTACAACCCATTAAGTCCTACTTGATCTTACGTTCATACATCCTTAAATTAGTGGAGTAAAACACTAAGGGCAAGCTTATGGTTCACTACATGATGCATGTGAATTCTCTGAGAGAGTGAGCGTAATACTATTCATATACCCATACATGTTGTGTTTTAAAAACTTGCGAGTAAGAATGGGTAACTCTCTTGTTGTGAGGGCACATGTTTAATGAAAGATAACATTCATGTCGGATTTCTTGATTGGTTAATTTGCATGAGTTTGCTAAGATTGAAAGTCGATTCTTGAGGTTAGGAAATCTTAACATAGTTGTATTTCATTTCAATCACTACATCGTGCATGCTCTATTGTTAACTTGGTATCTTAAACAATCACTGTAGCCGTAGCTTGAATTGTCTTGTTAAATTAGTTATGTGTGAGTCTTCAGTTACATGAGATGTAAAAGGGTTGTTCGAGGACAAACAAAGCTTTAAGTGTGGGGTGGTTGATCTTGGGCAAAATGGCATGCCCAAGGGATACTTTACAACTTAGTTTTGTCTTGTTTAGCTACTTATTTATATACATTCTCATGTAATTTTATGTAAATGTGAATATATATACTAACAAACATGATTAGTTCTTGTTTTTGTAGGTTTAAAATGAATTTGAGGAACTAATCTATGATTTGGTAAAGTAGAGGAATGGAATCGGAAGAAAAATGCGAAAGTCAGCAAGGAGGACACGCGAAACAGCCCACCTGCGCGATAGCAACGTTCCACGGTAGGCCAGGCTGCACGACAAGGGAGTGTCACGACCCCTAACGCGCTGCACAAGCAGCGTGCCACGCTGCCATCGCGGAAAGGGGCTGCCTAGCATGTGTTTTATGCAAATTTCAGATTGCTTCCGCGATTCCTCCATGTCACGGAGGTAAATTAGCGCGACCACCTCCGTGCCACGGAGCTATTCCATGTCGGGCATAATTTTGTATATTTCTCATTAACTATAAATAGGTCCCTTAGCTCCTAAATTCATTTTGTCACGTAATATTTCTGAAAAACTACCAAGGAGTGAAGGAAGAAGTGGGAGAACTCACCTAGGGTTGTTAAATTTCATGTTCTCTTGTACCAATTCTTGTAAGTATGTTACTTTAATTATGTTTTCCTGTAATTATATGAACTTTAGTGGCTAGAACCCTTCCTCTAGGGTTGAGGCCACAAGATATGGTTGTGACGATGTGATTTTATTTTGGTTTTAAGCTATTAATTGTTTTTTTATTTTACGTTCTTAATTATGGGTGTTTTTATGATTGATGACCATGAAAACACACATGTTACACCTAGGTAAAAGATTGAGAAAGTAAACCTAGGCAAGAATAAAGAATGTAGGGAGCAAGTTTGTATCTTACGATATAATTCGCGGTTTGGATTAGAAATTATACCTAATTTGCCTTGCTTGGTTACTAAAATGGGATGAGCTAGACACCAACTTAGAATTATCACATCACCACTCGTAGAAGTAGTTGTGAAGCTAAGTTGAGTTAAATGATTAGAGGTACGAAAGTCCCTAATCAAGAGCATAAACCCCGTAAACCACATTCCCATAATTGAATTGCCCATGAACTAGAATGTCACATCCCCGCTCAATGATGTAGTTGTGAGGCTAGTTTGTCGTGTTTATAGGCTCGAATGACGATGAACATACAATTATAATTATGGGAGACGACAATTGATAATTCCAAACTTAAACCATTACATAGCATAGTATTGCATGATTATCTGGCCTTAGCTCTAGTTGCTCCTTGAATGATTTCAGAGTATTTCTGTGACCACCCCTAGACTTAATTAAACTTTATTGAGAAAGTCTATATCAACACTTGCAAAAGTTAATATCACACTTTAACTTGACAATTAGCTAAATTGGTCCAGTCCCTGTGGGTTCGACATCCGGCTCTTAAAAAGGGCCACAGTATTACTTGTAAGACCACGTAGGCTTGCGTCTGCGCTTGGGGCGCAGTCACAACAATGGCACCTTATGAAGTGTTGTATGGGTGAAAGTGTAGATCTCCAGCTGGTTGGTTTAAAGTAGGTGAATCAGCATTGATTGGGCCAGATATCATTCAACAGTCAGAGGAAAAAGTAAAGCTTATCAAGGAACGTTTATTGACTTCTCAGAGCCGCCAGACATCGTATGCTGACGTGCGGCACAGAAACTTGGAACTTAATGTGAATGACTGGGTAATCTTGGAAGTTTCACCGATGAAGGGTATAATGAGGTTTGGTAAGAGAGGCAAGCTTTGCCTGAGGTTTGTTAGGCCTTATCAGATTCGCCGAAGAATAGGCCAGGTGGCATATGAATTAGATCTACCTCCAGAATTAGAATCTATCCACCCAGTTTTCCATGTATCAATGCTGAGAAAGTGCATACGAGATCTCTCCAAAATTGTCCCAGTGCAAGAAGTTCAGGTTACAGAAGAGTTAGCCTATGAAGAAGTTCCAGTAGCCATACTAGACCGGTAGATCCGTAGATTAAGAACTAAAGATGTTTTTTCTATCAAGGTATTATGGCGGAATAAGAACTAAGAGGAGATGACCTGGGAAGCAAAAGATGATATGAAAGTCTGATATCCTCAGTTATTCCAGACTTAGTCAGATTATGCAGCCAAAGGTATGTTGTTATTATTTTTTCATAAGTTGTAGTATATACATATGTATGTGGAGTAGTTGACTCCAACTTATTGTGAAATGAATGGTATAGAATGGTGTGGAGTACCTGTAGTGTACTTTTATGTGTTTCAGGGTTTTTTGATAGTCCATATTATAGGGGAGACTCTGCCGAAAGTTTTCCAGATTAAGAAATAGCAAGTTAAGATTCTTACAGGTAGAAGTTAACATTCGAGGACGAATGTTCTTAAGGGGGGGAGGATGTTACACCCCATAAGTTTCTAGCACTTAGTTGGCCTATTCTCATGTTGGTTGGGAGTTTTAGAATGTCATACGTGTGAGGAAAGGGCCCGGGGAAAGGCCAAACTAGTGCCAAGTTGGGATTTTACAAAAGGAGGTTGTACCACGCTGCCCAGAGGGGCAAAGTGGCACGGAGCTTGGACCTCCGCGTTAGCCAACGTGGCACAGAGCCAAAACGGCGTGTTGGCCAGCGTGCCACGTTGCCATGTATTTTGCTGCAAGTATATATAGGCCTCACCCTTTAACTATATATGATTTTCCATTATACATACGACCAGAAACAGAGGGAGGACAAAGAGAATATATATTTTTCTTCCGTTTACGCTGCCAAACGTTGTTCAAAGTCAAAAAAACTTCGGGTATCAAAGTATAAGACTACAGGGAGCATTTCTATGGAGTTAGTTTCACGAAATTCGCCCTGCGAATCATCTTCCCGCCGAGCCAAAGTGATTGGAATTGCTCCAAACTAGTGTTAATACAATCTCAGACTTAAAGTAAGTACTTCTCCTTCTAGACTCCCGAGAAATTGCGAGTTTTCGATCGTTCTTCAATAAGTTGAAGAATAGTCAATAAATATATATATAAAGTATTGTTTCTTCCAGCATAGTAATGAATTTAGCTCTATTCTTTCATGAATATGATTACAGTTGGAAAGAACACCTGAATACTAGGCAAACCTCGCCAGATAATCGGTAAACTGACAGTCGAGGTATGTAAAGCCAGTTTCTTTCGACAAGTTAGTTGTCCCAGTATAGTAAAATAGTATTTATTCTAGTAGAGTATTTCAGAAATAGTATAGCGTGCTCAGTATGGACTTTAGTAAAGCACATGAGAAATATTATATCGTGTTTAGCATGAAACTTAGTAAAACATCATAAGTCCCAGCAGATTGTTTCAAGAATGTTATATCATGCTTTAGTATGACATTCAGTACTGCTTGTCAGAGATTATATTATTATTATCAGATTCAGTATGCATTATATGCAATCATTGCTATTAGTTGAGACTTGATTGTATTGTTTTGAGCTAGATTACCTAGCTTCCGTGACCGTCCCAAGGTTAATAGCTGTATCGACTCGTCTGAAAGAGGGCGAGGATACGTCACTCTACGGAGTGGCATGCCGTCTGCTTCCGCTAGAGACGAAGATGGGGTGCTAGTTTCCCCATATTTTGCCGTGGTTGGCCTTTATACACCCCCATCGAGCACTTGCGCCCGGGGTGTTGATTTCAAGAGTCCTCTGGACTCAGGTACAGTTATAGTCAGGGGCTCAGCGGGCCCAAGTTGCATACCTAGGGGATCGGCAGGTTGCTTATAGTTACTAGGTGATGTGGTATGACCTGGGTAGGGGTAAATAGATTTTGATGATTATTCCTTCTGGCTTATGGGGGCAAGGTAAGATTTATGTTGTATTATGTTATATCATGTTATTTTAGTTATGCTTAGATAGACAGTAGGACGCCACGTTACCAGGTATGACTCCTACTCTTTTTGGAATAGTTATGGTTAGTCCTGAACCCACTATTCCAGTCAGTTCCAGTCTGTCTTTCTTATTGTTCAAGTTACTATCAGTTTCATTATTTATTTTCAGTTAATTTCAGTTGTTGCTTTGCATACTCAGTAACAGTGGTACTGACGCCCGTTTTGGGGTGCTGCATTACTTGCCTGCAGATACACATAGACGAGGAGCAGATCCCTCATAGTTCCGATCAGCGTTACAGAGCCTTTAGCTCCTTTCATCCGGAGCTTGGAAAACAGAGGTGTACTTTCTTTTTGTTTGTACAGTATTGGTAGGCCGGGGCCTTATCCCGACTATCTTATTATTCCTATGGGCTTGCAGATTGTATATTTTCCCTGTGGTTAGTTGTATTGGCCGTGTGGGGCCTTATTCAGTTGTTAGTTGGTGGCCTTGTCGGTCACAGATCAGTTTAGTTCTCGATTTCATTCCTCAGGTATAACTAGACAGCATGGTGGCCTTGTCGGCCCGCATAGGATCCCTTGTAGTTGGTTGTTCTATATAGCTATTTATATCCTTACAGGTGGCTATAGGCCTTGTCGGCTGGAGGCTGTGTTTACAACCGTTAAGTAGCCCGTTGTTTTCTTGAATCCAGAAATAGAGCCAGCCTGGCACCAGAAGTGCTTAGGCTCAGTTAGTCCAATACTTCTGGTCATAGTAGGGCACCAGGTGCCATACATGCCTCCCAAGGCGTGGCGTGACAATTTCAAAGGTTATTTGTAATTTCCTACCTATTTAGAACTTAAACTACATCGTTTATGTTTAAATTAAGGGGATTTAGAGGGATTAATCGGTTCTTCTCCCTCATTCCCCACTAAGACCTTCAAAAAGCAATAGTAAATTCTCTCTGGAGCTCTCATAGAAAGAACTAGGGCAGTTAACTTTTCCTTAGATTCTCAAGGAATTTCTTTACATCTCTTTGTCAGGTATATGGGAATTCAACAAGGGAATAGTTCTTCTCTTGTGTCCCTAAAATCCCTTGCCTAGTTTCTCTATCAGTTATAGCCCTGTAATTTCAAAATGTGAAATGTTTAAGACATATTTCTTTGTGGATTCAAAGGGAATATTTCTCATGATTTTATATTTCTTATTTATTCCTTTTTTCTAGAAATTGTGAAAGGTTGTAGTTTGTAGCATAATTTAGCCCTAGTCATATCTCCGTAGAAATTAGAAACTTGTGGGTTGAACTAGTTTTTCCTATAGCATGGTTCCATTAGTTTGGGAAGCAAATGAATTTTAATTTATGTTAAAATCTCAGTCAGAATCATGTCGGTCTAGTCTCAGTCAGATTTTTTGTAACCTCAGTGTTGTTCAGAAAAATGTCAGCTAATCAGTTTGACTAAAGTTAATCCTTTGTGTGTTCGTGATACCTCCTAGTTATCAGTATTAGACTTAGTATCAGATTATAGTGGTCCTTTAGGTGGTTATGAAACCTTCAGATAAGAAGCTCTGACCATCTTTAGGACCCCAATTTTAGATTACAGTTTGTTCTTTAGACGGTCGCGAAGCATCCACATAAGCAGCTCTGACCAGTCTTAGAATGCAGTATAGAATCCAGTCCGATAAGACTATCAGGGTACTTCCAGATAGGTATTTCTGACTTAGTCTTGGGCCCCAGTTTTGAGCTATCAGCTTAGTAGTCAATCTAGGACTATCCAGTGGGAGTAGGACTTAGCACCTAGTTGACCGGGGTTCCAACAAACCCAGTTTCCCAGAACAACGTGCTATTGTAAGTTATATTTTATTGGCCTCATGGCCGCAGACCTGTGATCACTCAGTTCATGCCATTATACCCTTTCAAGGTATATTGGGTCCTACTGATAGAGTGTATACATCGGACTCCACGTCTAGCTCACGTGGTTATATGTCGGTTATAGACTCTCCCATAAGTCGACTCAGTTCAATCTCAAATTAGTCAGTTCAAAATCAGTTCAGTATATTATTTCTGATTAGTATCTCAAATTTATGGCTTGTCTTTGACCATCAAACGGGGTCATTTTAACCATCTCAGTGTATCATAGTTATTCAGTTTCAGCATTTTCAGTTGGTCATTGCATGTCTTTCCAGTTCAGTTATTTTATTCCTTGTGTATGGTTTCTCATACTTACTTAGTACATTCAAAGTATTGACGCATACCTTTTAAGTTGTATCATTTTATGACACAGTAGCAGGATCTCAGTCTCAGCCTCGTTAACTAATCGCTTCAGGAGTTCTCAGCTGCATCATTGGTGAGCCCTAATTTTTCTGGGACGAGGATTATTTTCTTTCAGTTTTATTTTCTTTTAGTAGAATTGGAGTTAGCTGGGGACTTGTCCCAACATCTCATCAGGTAGATGGTTTTCAGATACAGATAGAGTTTTCAAATTTTCAGTTTGGCTTCCATTTGTATTAAAATTATGATCTAGTACTCTTTCATAAAATGCTTTATTTTATTATTTCAAAGCTTCCGTTATGCTTTTACTTAGAATGCTAGTGTTATGATAGACCATGGGTTGAATTGGTGTTACTTGTTACTCCAAGTACTATGTCTCATCCAGGCTATAGAGTTCGGGCTTGACATCTTACAACAATGAAGGAATTCCCGCCAAAATGGTTTGATGAAAAAGAAGAAGAAAAGTAATTTCTATCTCTACAATTCTATGGTGTTTTTTCTTCTCTGTAGAATTGAATGTATTGTGTGAATTGATGATTAAATGATGATTGAATTAGTGGTGTACAACGAGAGTTATGTAAATATTTGTACTTTCATATGTACAACTTTTCCCAAATGCCCATCAGGCTTTTAGATGCTTTAGAGACCTTTCTGGAGCTTTTTACCCTTTATTGGACGGCGTGACTTGCAAAGCACTGGTGTTTGGCCGGTGCCAATCCTCGAAGCACTGCCTGTCTGCTGTAGTAAAATAATGAACTGGCAGTGACTGCCGACGGCTGAACTCGTAGTTCGCTACTGCCCAACTGCTAAACGACGATGAGTAGCCTATCTTGAAAGTGACTTCGGCGTTTTGCCTGCATTTCTCCCTTCCGGATCAGCGTTTAGCCAGTTAATTACATGTCTTTAGCACCTCTTTCTGAGTTCAAATTTTCCATTGTCTTTGTCCCTTTTCCTTTAATGCCATCTCCTCAACTTTTCATCTCAAGTTTCATGCGTTTTGCTCAATTTCATGCTTTTTCTACTCACACGACTTAACTACAAAGAATCAAAGAGAAAGAGCATAAAATCCACATAAACCACTCAAAGACGAAGTAAAAACTCATTCTTAGGAGCCTAATGAGTTGGCAAATTTTGAACTCATCAAACCCCCAAACTTAAACCATTGCTTGTCCTCAAGTAATGCAATTCTTTACGGTTGAGCGAATGGACATCATGCTATATATAAGTAAATGAACTATGGATCAAGCAAGAAATCCTTTCACAAGAGGACATTACTAAACCTTAGAGCATTATGAGAGTTGCACATAAAACCATCAAGCCTCAAGACAACCCAAACATTGTACACCAACTTACGAAAAAGAAAAGACTCAAACAATGTTGAACAGGCTTGAATAGGTGACCAAAATCATTAAGCATATCTTGCAAGCATTTACTTCATTCTAAAAAGGGGCATAGTCAATCAAAACAAGTTCAAGGAGCATATCATGTCATTGATAGTTCATATTCAAAGCTTTTCTTAAAGTTCACTACACACTTGTCTCATTCATAAACCTCCTTTGCAACCAATTTAAGCATGTACCCTAAGGAAGTGATGCCACTCACAAGAACAGAGAATCCCAATCATTTCTGAATATTTGACTCATAGGGATTATAATATAAGACAAAGGAGCTCACTCAAACAAAGAATTTCAAGGGCATACATGTTATACCTCGGGAACCCAAGAATTAGATCCGGGAGTCAAAATAGGAAAAATGTAAAACTGCTGTTGCAGGCACAGAATGAGTCATTGGACGACTCCTGAGACCAGCCCATGAGTCGTCAGGTGACTCGTGGGGAGGACTAGGGGAGAGTAGGAAGTTTGGAGGAAAAACGGTTCCCCACGGACGAGGGAACGACTCATGGTCAGGCACCAGAACATATATCCCTTAACCAGGATTGATGATCTGTTCGACCAGCTTTAGGGTTCCAAGTGTTTCTCTAAGATTGATCTCAGATCTAGGTATCACCAGTTCAGGGTTCGGGAGAGTGACATCCCGAAAACCGCTTTCAAGACTCGGTGTGGTCATTACAAATTTGTTGTTATGTCTTTTGTATTAACCAATGCCCCTGCAGATTTTATGGATCTAATGAAAAGGGTGTTCAAGGCATATTTGGATATGTTCGTGATTGTCTTCATCGATGACATCCTTATATACTCTCGGAGCGAGGAGGAGCATGCTGCTCACTTGAGAGTAGTGCTTCAAACCCTAAAGGATCATCAGTTGTATGCAAATGTTTAGAAAGTGTGAATTTTGGTTGGACTCCATGACATTCTTGGGCCAAGTGGTATCGAGTGAGGGCATAAGGTTGGATTCTTGGAAAATCAAGGCGCTTAAGAATTGACCCAGACCGGTGAACTCATCAGATATCAGGAGCTTTTTGGGCTTAACGGGTTACTATCATAGATTTGTTGAGGGCTTTTCCTCTATTGCGGAACCTTTGACCAAGTTGACTCAAAAAAAGGTGAAGTTCCAATGGTCGGAGGCTTATGTGAAAGGCTTGCAAGAGTTGAAGACTCGACTTATTTCAGCACTAGTGTTGTCTCTACCTGAGGGCACTGATGGTTTTGTGGTGTATTGTGATGCTTCGAAAATCGGGCTTAGGTGTGTGTTAATGTAGCATGGGAAAGTGATAGCACACCCCTAAAGTCAGTTGAAAGTCCATGAGAAGAATTACCCGATCCATGATCTTGAGTTGGCCGCAATGGTGTTTGATCACGGGCAAAATAGCATGCCCGCGATACGCTTTATACCTTAATATAGTCTTGTTTATCTAAAGTATTCTACATATTTTCATTGGATTTTATATAAATGTGAATATATGTGCTAACCAACATGATTAGTCTTTGTTTTGTAGGTTTCAAGGATTTTGAGGAACTAATTCGCAAGTTGGTGAAAGCAAGGAATGGAGTGGAAGCAAGGGGCATGCCTTGGCAAGGCTGGCCGCGCCAGGCAGCGTGCCACGCTGTGCGTGTGCCGCGCCCAGCGCCGTGCCACGCCCTTGCCAAGCGCACGAGGAAAGGCAGCAGTAGGCAGCAGGAGGCAGAGAACCGGCGCGGCAGCGCCGTGTCACGCTAGGCAGTCTGCGCGACAGCAACTTGCCAACGCGCTGCATGGGCAGCGTGCCACGTTGGCCAGCGCGGCAACCCTCGGCAACTTGGTTTCCTGAGGCAATTTCCAGAGAGCTTTCGCGTTGTCTCCGTGTCACAGAGGCAGTGCTCCGCGATGCACTCCGTGACACGGAGCCGTTCCCTCTCAGGCTAAATTATGCACGTTTTCCATTTACTATAAATAGGACCCTTAGCTCCTAAAATCATTTGGTCACGATTTTATTCTGAAAAACCACCTAGGAGTAAAGGGAGAAGTGGGAGAACTCATCTAGGGTTTATCAAATTCCCTTCTCATCTACCAAATTCATGTAAGTATGTTAGTTTAGTATTAGTTAATTGTAGTTTTACGAACATGAATGGCAAGAACCCTTCCTCTAGGGTTGAAGCCATGAATTATGATTGTGCTTTTATGAATTTGTTTTGGAATTAAGTTATTGATTGTTGTTTTCGTCTTGCATTCTGGATTGTTGGTTGTTTTTATGATTGATCACCATGAAAGCATATTTGTTAGCTTGAGTAATAGCTTGAGAAAGCATTACCTAGGTCAGGACATGAGAATGTAAGGAGCATGTTTGTATCTCGGGAGAGATTTTTGTGTTAGGATAGAAATATACCTTACACCTTGCTTGGTTGACACACGGGGGTTATGAAAGACCAACTTGGGATGTCACATCACCACTCGAAGAAGTAATTGTGAGGCTAAGTTGAGTTAAATGGTTAGACGTACGAAAGTCCCTAATCGTTTCCCCGTAAACCACAACATAATTGATTGCCCGCGACTAGAAAATTAAACTCCTCGCTCACAATGATGCAGTAAGGCTAGATTGCCGTGTTTAGAGGCTCGAAAGACCATAAACATGCAATTCTAATTATGTGAAATAACAATTGATAGTTCCATGCTTAACCCATTGCAAATCGTAGGATCGCATGATTAATTGGTTTTAACTCTATGTTGCTCCTAGAGTGATTTCAGAATATTTCGTTGACCCAAACTTAGACTTAATTAATCTCAATCGAAAATGTCTATAACCAACACTTGAGGTATTTAAGATCACAATAGAAATGGATAGTTAGAGGAATGGGTCCAGTCCCTGTGGGTTCGACAATCCGGTTCTTAAAAAGAGCCACTATATTACTTGCACGACCCGTACACTTGCGGACGCGCGAATCGGGCACGTCAAGTTTTTGGCGCCGTTGCCGGGGACTCGGCGAAGTTTTGATAATTTATCTATTTTTGTGTGATTTGTGAATTTCCTTAAGTGTTGAGAAACTTGGTCTTAGTTTGTTTATTTGCAGGTGACAGGTTGTCCTGCCGAGCTGGCTAGAAATAGAGAGCTTGTGGAACCGTTGCTTGAACCTGAACGTCAAATCCATTTGCAAAGGAGAATAGCTCTAGAGCATAAGCGGAAGAGACTTCAAGAAAAGGTACAACAACAACCACCCGCGGGACAAGCACACTTGTCATCCGAAGAAATGGAAGCAAGACCAGTTCGCGAAGTGGCTATCCCACTAGCGACAAATGTGACCTCAAGCATTCTTAAACCGGAGCCTGGAGGGCACTTTGAGCTTAAACAGAACATGGTGCAGCTGTTACATTCTAGTGGTCAATTCACTGGGATGGCACATGAGGACCCGCAGCAGCACCTACAGAGCTTTTTCGAGATTAGTGACACGTTCGTCCCCACCGGCGTGTCCACAGATTATGTCCGAATGACCCTCTTCCCATTTTCACTGTTGGGAGAGGCGAAAAAGTGGCTGAAGGCTGAGCCACCGAACTCCATAACTTCGTGGAATGACTTGGCTAAGAAGTTCCTTATCAGATTCTTCCCTTCAGGCAAAACTGCAAGGTTGAGAAGTGAAATACTAAGTTTCAAGCAGAGGCCTGATGAGAACTTATATATGGCTTGGGAAAGATTCAAGTCATTGTTGAGAGACTGTCCCCATCACCAACAATCAAATGAAGTGCTGGCTCATACCTTTGTAGAAAGTCTAGACCCACACACAAAAATATTGCTAGACTCTGCATCGGGTGGGCAAGCCTTGGATAAGACATATGATGAGTTGTACACTTTGTTGAACAGAATTGCACAAGGAAATCCAGAGTGGCACAGCGAGTCATCAAGAGGGGCAGGAAACATATCAGGGTTGATAGAAGTAGATGGTTTGAATGCTTTGGCAGCACAGTTAGCTTCGTTCCAGCATCAAATGATGACTCAGTTCAATAAACTGAGTATGAACCAACGCTAGGGCCAGGTTAATGCAGTTCAGCAAGCTCCGAGTTGGTGTGGAATTTGTGGTAATAATGGGCACTATGCAGAATCTTGTGGAGCCAATCTGGAGTCAGTCAATTTTGTTAGTAACGTGCAGCGCAACAATCAAAATTTTGAAACCAGTTACAACAGAAATTGGCAGGGCCACCCGAATTTTTCTTGGGGTGGAAACCAAAAGCAGAATTTTATGCAACCTCAACAACAGCAGTATCAGCAGTATAGGCAGAATGATGGGCAATTGAGTAGCAGCATTGAGGAAACACTGCAGAAAATCATGGAGACCCAGACTCAGTTAGTGGAAAATCAGGCGAGGATGGCAACAGACTTAATGAATCAGCAAGTAGCCACCCGAAATCTTGAAAAACAAGTGGGTCAGATAGCAGCTGCTCAAAACATGAGATCACAAGGGGGATTACCAAGCGACACAGATCCTAACTCCCGGCAGATCAATGCCATCAGTCTGAGAAGCGGTAAGCAATTAGCTGATGCAGTGCCAAAAGAGCTGAGAAAGGAGGTGCAGCCGGAGTTGGTTAGACCAGGACCATCCATCAACATGGGAGATAATCAGAGTGCTAGGCAACAAAATGCACAACTTCCATGGCATCCAGCACAAAGACCACCACCATTCCCTCAGAAATTCCGAAAGAGCAAGGAGGAGGAATGCTTCAAAAAGTTCTTCGAGAGCTTCAAAGAACTTCACATAAATTTGCCTCTTCTTGATGTTTTGCAGGGAATGCCCAAGTATGCTAAATACTTGAAGGACGTGATGGCGAAAAAAGTGAGATTGGTGGATGTCCAGACTGTAGCACTGACTGAGGAGTGCAGTCACAGGGTATTGAGCAAAATGCTAAAGAAACTCAAAGACCCAGGGAGTGTTACCCTCCCTATACAAATTGGTAAAGCTGAGGTGCTACGAGCTTTGTGTGACTTAGGGGCAGCAGTCAATCTAATGCCCCTATCCTTATTCAACACCTTGGGGTTGGGACAACCGAGGCCGACAAGGTTGATGCTGCAGCTGCCTGACAAGTCGCGAGTAACACCTGATGGAATAATAGAGGATCTTCTCATCAAAGTAGGTAAGTTCATTATACCTGCTGATTTTATTGTCTTGGATTTTCAGGTTGATGACCAGGTACCCCTGATCTTGGGACGACCATTTTTGGCCACTGGAGGAGCGGTGATTGATTTGAAAGCAGGGACCCTGAAAATGAGGGTTGAAGATGAAGAAGAAATCTTCCGCGTGTACCAAGAAATGAACCCATCTGCACACTACAGCAACCTTTGTCAGGTTAGTGTGTTGGCAGAGGATAAGTGTGGGGTGGAGGATTCCACAGGTGCAGGGCCGAAGGCAATGACAAATGTTCAGCCCGAGTCTGATAAAGGGCTTCAATTAGAGAAGAAGTTGGAGAAAGAGAGGAACAGAGTGGAGGTTGTTTCCTCTAAACAGCAAAAGAAAAGGAGATGGTTCTCGAAAGAGAACCCAGGTATGAGGATGTCCTGAAAAGGATAGTCCACGTCGGGCCACGACGTAAAATAAGGCGCTACTTGGGAGGCAACCCAAGGGTACCACAGGTACCATTTTAATTTCTGGCATTTGTGTTGATTTTATTTATTTTTCATCTTGTGTTGTTTCTGGTGGAAAGTTAAGCACAGATGGAGGGGAAGTCTGAGTACCCGTGGAGGAGGAAGCTAAAAAGCATGGATGATAAAAAGTGTGGGGTCGACACACACTTGTGCAAAGTGAAGAAAATCATGCTATTAGCTAGGCCTAAAGGCCTCAGGGAGTATTTCTCACCCTTCTTAAATTTTAATTTGATGTTATGAGGACATAGCATGATTTAAGTGTGGGGTGAGGGAAATTTCAAGGGAAATTTCAAAATTTTCTGTGCTTAACGATTTTGGTGAATGTAATGCTTGTGCAAAAGTTGGTGAGAAAATTTGAAAAATTTGAAAAATTTTTGTGAATTAAGCATGACTTCATCACCCGTTGGTTTTTCTTTTCGGTTCTTTTCCGACGGGGGGTATTTGAACCGAAGAGAAAAAAAAATTTTTTTTTTCTTTCCTTGGTCTGTATATAAAGTTTTTTTTTAGTCATAGCTAGGGACTGTTTCCGACGATGGATGGATGACGACCGTCTTGAGGAAAAATTAGTCGGTAGGTGATTGGTTTTTGAAACCATAACTAAGTGGTGCTTGATGTTCTTGTTATGTGCTATAAATGGTTGTAAGAGGCAAGTATGTTCGGTGTGAAGCATGCAAGTGTATAACTTTGTGTGAGACACTTAGGCTCTTGAATTTGACTCAATATGATTGAAGCTTAATTCTGAATTCTTGTAATTAGCTGAGTAAGAGTCTGATGAATGTGTCTCGAATTGAGCATGTGCCATGAGTGTAAGGTTTTTGAGTATTCTGTGCTATTGTGGATTGTCTAGAACTTGCCTGGTGTGTTTATAAAACGAAATGAAGGATGTGAATTGTAGGAGATGATTTAGGCATTTTTTTTCGAATGAACCAATTCTTATCCCTCATTTTACCTACCTTGGAAAGATTAATCCTAGTTAGCCCTATTGAGCCTTGAGCCTATTCTTTGACAGCTGCAACATAAGCTTAATCCTTTTTCTTTCATTAGCCACTTGAACTTGATCCAAAACTCCTAAGCGCTTGAGTGAAAAAAAAAAATCCGAAGGAGTAAAGGAGTAAGAAGAATGAAAAGAAAGGAAAAGTAGCAAGTTGTAGAAGTGAGAAAAGGACAAAGGTGCACTTGTGTGAAAATTGTTGATTATTAGCAAGGAGCAAGAAAACAAATTAATGAAAAGTTACTTGTAGAACTCCTTACTGATAAGTTAAAAGTGCCTAAAGAAATGGGGGAACATAAGAGGAACAAGAAAGATGAAAGGAGAAAAAGGTAAAGTAAGGGAAGGGAAGTTCGTAAGGAGGGCGTAATGTATTAAAAGCGCTTAGGAAAGATAGTCACTATTACTGGCCATAATAATACCTACCCGTCCCTTAGCTTACATTACAACCCATTAAGTCCTACTTGATCTTACATTCACACATCCTTAAATTAGTGGAATAAAACACTAAGGGCAAGCTTATGGGTCATTACATAATGCATGTGAATTCTTTGTGAGAGTGAGTGGAATTCTATTGATTCACCCACACATGTTATAATGTACAAATGATTTTTGCGTGTGATTGGGTAACTCTATTTCTGTGAGGGGCACATGTTGAATGAAGGATATACTTCATGTGAGATATCTTAATTAGTTGATTTGCACGAGTTTGCTAAGATTGAGAGTCGATTCTTGAGGTTAAGAAGTCTTAGCATCAAAAACTTGACGTGCCCGATTCGCGCATCCGCAAGTGTACGGGTCGTGCAAGTAATATAGTGGCTCTTTTTAAGAACCGGATTGTCGAACCCACAGGGACTGGACCCATTCCTCTAACTATCCATTTCTATTGTGATCTTAAATACCTCAAGTGTTGGTTATAGACATTTTCGATTGAGATTAATTAAGTCTAAGTTTGGGTCAACGAAATATTCTGAAATCACTCTAGGAGCAACATAGAGTTAAAACCAATTAATCATGCGATCCTACGATTTGCAATGGGTTAAGCATGGAACTATCAATTGTTATTTCACATAACTAGAATTGCATGTTTATGGTCTTTCGAGCCTCTAAACACGGCAATCTAGCCTTACTGCATCATTGTGAGCGAGGAGTTTAATTTTCTAGTCACGGGCAATCAATTATGTTGTGGTTTACGGGGAAACGATTAGGGACTTTCGTACGTCTAACCATTTAACTCAACTTAGCCTCACAACTACTTCTTCGAGTGGTGATGTGACATCCCAAGTTGGTCTTTCATAACTCCCGTGTGTCAACCAAGCAAGGTGTAAGGTATATTTCTATCCTAACACAAAAATCTCTCCCGAGATACAAACATGCTCCTTACATTCTCATGTCCTGACCTAGGTAATGCTTTCTCAAGCTATTACTCAAGCTAACAAATATGCTTTCATGGTGATCAATCATAAAAACAACCAACAATCCAGAATGCAAGACGAAAACAACAATCAATAACTTAATTCCAAAACAAATTCATAAAAGCACAATCATAATTCATGGCTTCAACCCTAGAGGAAGGGTTCTTTCCATTCATGTTCGTAAAACTACAATTAACTAATACTAAACTAACGTACTTACATGAATTTGGTAGATGAGAAGGGAATTTGATAAACCCTAGATGAGTTCTCCCACTTCTCCCTTCACTCCTAGGTGGTTTTTCAGAATAAAATCGTGACCAAATGATTTTAGGAGCTAAGGGTCCTATTTATAGTAAATGGAAAATGTGCATAATTTAGCCTGAGAGGGAACGACTCCATGTCACGAAGTGCATCGCGGAGCACTGCCTCTGTGACACGGAGACAACGCGAAAGCTCTCTGGAAATTGCCTCAGGAAACCAAGTTGCCGAGGGTTGCCGCGCTGGCCAACGTGGCACGCTGCCCATGCAGCGCGTTGGCAAGTTGTTGTCGCGCAGACTGCCTAGCGTGACACGGCGCTGCCGCGCTGGTTCTCTGCCTCCTGCTGCCTGCTGCTGCCTTTCCTCGTGCGCTTGGCAAGGGCGTGGCACAGCGCTGGGCGCGGCACACGCACAGCGTGGCACGCTGCCTGGCGCGGCCAGCCTTGCCAAGGCATGCCCCTTGCTTCCACTCCATTCCTTGCTTTCACCAACTTGCGAATTAGTTCCTCAAAATCCTTGAAACCTACAAAACAAAGACTAATCATGTTGGTTAGCACATATATTCACATTTATATAAAATCCAATGAAAATATGTAGAATACTTTAGATAAACAAGACTATATTAAGGTATAAAGCGTATCGCGGGCATGCTATTTTGCCCGTGATCACAACCCCACACTTAAAGCCTTGTTCGTCCTCGAACAACCTTTTACATATCCTACATATGGAGACTCCCACATAACTAATTTAGCCAGATAATTCAAGCTACGGCTAGCATGATTACGTAAGATAACAAGCTAAAGATAGAGCATACACAGTTTAATCACCGAGATGAAATACAACAGTGTTCACATTGAAGATATGGAGGCATTACTTGTATGGGGTCCACATGGATGTATTCACGGACAATAAGAGCTTTCAGTGTGTGTTCACGCAGAAGGATCTCAATCTTCGGCAAAGGAGGTGGTTGGAGCTATTAAAGAACTACGATATGAGTTTCCTTTACCACCTGGGTAAGGCTAATGTGGTAGAGGACACACTTAGTAAGCCCTCTATGGAGAGTGTGTCCCAGGTGGATGAGGGAAAGAAGGAGTTGGTGAAATATGTCCATCAACTTGCAAGGTTGGGACTTAGATTAGTCGACTTGACCGATGGTAGCGTTGTTGTGCAAAATGGGTCGGAATCATCCTTGGTAGTGGATGTGAAAGTTGGGCAAGATGAGGATCCGATTTTGGTAAAACTAAAGGAAGCTGTTGGAAGTCAGAAGGTGGAGGACTTCTCCCAAGGGGGAGATAGGGTGCTGCGGTACTAGGGCCGTCTATCTGTTCCGGATATTGATAATTTGAGGGACCGAATATTGCATGAGGCACATGGACCCAGGTAAACTATCCATCCGGGTGCCATCAAGATGTATCATGACTTGCGAGAAATATATTGGTGGAGTAGAATGAGGAAGGATATTGCAGAATTGATAGCCAAGTGCCCAAACTGTCAGCAAGTGAAAGTCGAGCATCAAAGGTCGGGAGGCATACTTCAGCATATCAACATTCCCACTTGGAAGAGGGAAAAGATTAATATGGATTTCATTGTAGTCCTATCTCGTACTCTCCAACAATATGACTCCATTTAGGTGGTGGTCGACAGGTTGACCAAGGCTGCACATTTCTTACTAGTCAAAACTACAATTCAGCGGATGATTATTCCACATTATATATCTGGGAGTTTGTTTGACTTCATGGGGTGCCCTTGTGTATTATTTCAGACCGAGGTACTCATTTTACCTCCCAATTCTAGCATTCTTTTCAGAAGGGTCTTGGGACTAAAGTTAAGCTCAATACAGCCTTTCATCCGCAAACAGACGGCCAGGCAGAAAGAATAATCCAAACCCTTGAGGATATGCTGAGGGAATGAGTGATGGACTTCAAAGGTAATTGGGATGATCACTTTCCCTTGATCAAATTTTCTTACAATAACAACTATCACTCCAGCATCCAGATGGCACCAATCGAGGCTCTTTATGGGCGAAGGTGTAGATCTCCAATTGGATGGTTTGAGGTTGGTGAGGCAGCTATGGTAGGGCCTGATTCGGTTTATGAGGCTATGGTAAAGGTCCAGTTGATAAGGGACAGGCTGAAGACCGCTCAAAGTCATCAAAAGTCATATGCTGATGTGAGGAGGAGAGAGTTGGAGCTCGAGGTGGACGATTGGGTATTTCTGAAGGTATCTCCCATGAAGAGAGTCATACGGTTCGAAAAGAAAGGTAAACTCAGTCCCCGCTATGTTGGTCCCTACCGAGTTATGAAAAGAGTTGGTAAGGTAGCATACAAGTTGGACTTGCCATCAGAGTTATCTTCATTTCATCCCGTCTTATCACTCTTGAAAAAGTTCTTGGGTGATCCATATTTAGTTATCCTGGTGGAAAGCATTGGTGTGGGAGATAGCCTTAGTTATGAGGAAATTCCGGTAGGAAATTCCCTACCGGCTCAGTTTCAGTTTGAGGTATCAGTTTTTGGCCCTAACTCTCTAATCATTTCCATGTTCAGTTCATGTGTGCAAGTTTGATTTATGTTATTAATGATGTATGTGATGTCTGAATTTAGTTCAGCTATGTAGTTCTTTTCGGAGGGTAGAAATTCCATTAATTTTCGGTTTAAATGATCTGTGTTTGCATATGATGGTTGTATGTTTCTGAGTTTTTGTGTGTTTCTAACATTCAAGGAAGAATGTTGCCAAGGAGGAGATATTGTTATACCCTGGGAACCCAAGGATCATACTCGGGAGTCAAAACTAGGAAAATGTAAAACTTGTGTTGCAGGCATAGAATGAGTCATTGGACGACTCGTGAGACCATACCACGAGTCGCCAGGTGACTCGTGGGGAGGAACAGGGGAGAGTAGGATGTTTGGAGGAAAAAGGGTTCCCCACGGGCGAGGGAACGACTCATGGTCAGGCACCACGAGTCGTTAGGTCAACCATGGGGTAAGAGTGTGTGAAAAATTGAAGAGGTCAACCAGTGTACTTGACGAGAGTAGACCATGGCTCGTTAGGTCAGGCAACGCGTTGTGGTGCAAGTCGTGGGGTGACTCATAAGTAAAGTGATATCATACAATCAGTGTACCTAACGAGTATCATGACGATTCGTTTGGGCCAGTAACGAGTCATTAGGTCATCTGTTAGGACCACCTGACAGTTATTTTCTGTGAATTCAGCAAGGGTCTTTTCATAATTCCTAAGTCCTAGGGCCCTATACTATGTCGTTTAAGGCTCGTTTTACAGGGTTTTAAGAGGGGGAAACCTCTTCTAAGCTAATTCATTCCATGCATGCAAACTTGAGAGTTTGAAGAGAGGATTTAGAGCAAGTTTTGAAGGTTTCCATTGGAATCTCATCTTGAGCAATTAGAGAAATGGTAAATCATCCCTTCCAGGTATGTAAGCCTATGATGGGGGTCTTCTTCCACACCCATGCCCAATTTCTATCAAATCATGAAAATTTCCTATGATCAAGTATGGGCTTTAGCCAATTGCGTAATTCTTTAGTATCTATACATGGGTATGATTAGATTATATTTTTATTGATGAATTGTGAAGCTTGGGCAGATTTTAAATTGTTTCATATCCAAATTTATGTCTTCTACAATATGAAATTAAATGCCCATGGATGAGAAGTTCTTAAAGAAAGAGTATGATGATGAATGTATGATGATGATGAGATTTGATGATGAAAAGCATGTTTCTAAAACTACCCATGATTATGATGTTGTTTTCAAAGAGAGTTGAGTAGATTGAAGTACGATAAAGCTTTGGGCAATGCCCACATGTTGACTTAAAATGATGAGTTTTCCCAAAATAAGCTTACTACATTGTTTGGAGCAAAGTCTACCAAATTTAAAATTAGTAGCTTGTGGTATGTTGAGTTAAATATTCCTACATATAGTTTACCACCTGATTTGGAGTAGATGCTCCCACATATATTTGATCTTGTGGTATGTTTTGAAATAAAGATTCACAGATGCATGAATTTATGATTGAGATGTGTTTCATTATTGAGCTTTGTCAAAGGAAAATGTTGAGCTTCATTTTCATATGATGTTGAGTCTATGCATGATTTCATTAATGAGCTTTGTCAATAGACAATGTTGAACTTCGTTTCATACTATGTTGAGTTATGCATGATTTCATGTTGAGCTTCATCAATAGACGATGTTGAGCTTCATTATATGCAATATAGAGCATTGCATGTTTTTGGGAGAAGAGTCTAGCACCGAGCGGGTTAAGGGTCGATCACACTATGCTCCAAAACTATGCATCAATGTAGGTTGATGCTATTATATTATTGGGACATCCCTTGTGAGCTATCCCTGGCCCTAATGGCCCATGAGCTTGATATTGATATCACGGTAGTGTCCTTAGACCTGGCAAGGTTTTTGACGGCTCTGCCCAATTGAGTGTGATAGTCGGGGCCACGTAAGCTCTATCGTGGTATGTCTGTTAAGTGACGAGTCTCCCATTGTCTATATGATTCAGATTTGCATATTCATTACTCATGATTATTACTTTAAGCATGCATGTTCTAAAATCAAGGTTTGAAATCATTTTTCAGTTTTTCTATGCATGTCATATTTCAACTTTGAGTCATTCGAGTAAGTTATGATGTTATGAAGCTATGCATGGTCATATCATGAAAGGATTAGGATTTCAGAATGAGTACATGCAGGCCCTCCCCAACGATTTGAAAGCTTATGGTATGTTATGAAATGTTTTAAATGATTTATTTTACTTAAGTGGTTTTACTTACCTTGCATACTCGGTACATTCCACGTACTGACTGCATACTTTCTATGCTTTATCGTTTCATGATGCAGGACCCAACTCCCAGGCTCAGCCCCGTTCCTAGTTGATTGTCAGAGTTATCTCCTACTCAATTGGTGAGTCCTGGTCTAGACTATCATTTTTCTTTATGTATTTCCCATTTCAATATTGTTAAGTTAATTGGGGGTCTTGTCCCATCAACTCGTCTAGAATAAAGGCTTTTCAGACTTATGTATGTGCTAGCTTCGGACGTTATTCTGATGTGATGTTGTATGAGACTTCCGCTGAGTTTATGTTTATGATTTCTTCAGTTTATTGAATGAGTTAGTTGAGTGCTTATGCCATGGGTCGATTTGGGGTCCCTCGGGGTCCGTTGTCCTGTGTCTACAATCCAGGCCTCCATTCAGGTCGTGACAATACAAATGGACCCATAGGCTTGCCCTACATGTAACTCACCACTAATATAGAGTTGCTATACTCAGAATCACTACGGAATTGTGGGGTATCATGAATGCTAGGGGTAAGGGTAGGACAAATATTTAGCTTTAGTGACTAGAACCTCCCTAATGCCTTTATAAACACTTGTAACATCCCATAATCTTATTGAGATGACTCCACCTTATTTCTCCCTGTTCATTATCTTCATATTTTGTATAACAAGAACCACCCCCATAACATCTATGAATTTCACATTTACCCTTATCTATACAAGACATAGCACCTTCTAGCTATTCTCTCTCTTTTGATGATTTAGGTTTTTCAACCCATCATTTTATTCATCTAAACAAAAGGTAGCACCTTCTAGATATTCTTTCTCTTTTGATGATTTAGGTTTTTCAACCCATTATTTTATTCATCTCATCACAATTTTGGTGCTATCTCACATTGGAGATCTCATGTTTCCCCCTACTCTTGCAAACCCCCAAACTTAGGCTTTTGTCTCATTTCACATTCATTTTCTTCTCACTTCTCATCTCATGGGCTTAAAGCCCCATTTTACATTCTTTCATCACTAGAGATTAGGGGATGGGTGCCAAAGAGAAGGATTAAAAATGGTCATTAGGCTTGTAATGTGTTTTCCAAGAAAGGGTCCAAGGCCCAAACGTTGGCTATCAAAGATCAATATTCAAGGAGGTCATTTAGAGTGAAGTGACTAACAAAAGAGGGCCTATGATCATGTTTTAAGTGCAGCCCTATCTAACATTTCTCCTTGAGTCACACTAACGACAAGTTCTAGAAAATTATACATGCACAATAATTTAGCTAAAAGCCTCAACACAAAAGGCATCACAATACAAGAAGTTCACACACTTCCTTCATCACATTAAAAGAATGAAATTTGAAAAGCTAGTTAAGAATCAAAAGTCGAGCAAGGAATGTATAATTCATGAAAGGAGAGTGCCCATTTTCACATTTAAATGCCTCCCTTCTCTTTTCAAAACTCATGCACAATTCCAAGAAAAAAATGTTTGTGGTACCTCTCCAAAAAAGTGCACAAAAGACTCAACAAGGCTCTAGACTTGATATTTTCTGTTAAGAAAGTCACCTCTCAATCTATCATCGGAAAGTGCCAACCGGTTCGACAACAAAAAGAAAAGACAAAGAAAATAGTCCTTGGGAAAGACTTATAATATAAAGAAAACCCTTGGAGTTTATTCAAATACTACTATCTACAAAGGCGATACTACAAGATAGTAATGACGATTTTCCCTTAAGAATGACGTCACCCAATCTATCATAGGGCCATATCGTTCACCAATAACAAGTGGGTTACTCAGACTTCACCTCCTAACAAAAATAAAGCATTGTCCTCGATGCATAAAGTTGAAAAAAATAAGGAATGAATGGGTGATAAAACTCCCTAGTATGATGGAGGAATCTATATTGGTACTGTGTGCAGTGTAGAACCACTTCTTTAGAACCTCCTCTTTCCAAGTATTCTACTCATAAACGACAGTTGAATAATGTGTCACGCCTTTGGACCGGAATTTTGCAAGTCTAAAGTAGATGTGCCAATGATAAGCAATTTTTCTTCCAAGCATTCTGATTGGCATCTGCGCTTGATTTGCGTTTCACGCATTAGAAAATGCATTTTGTCGGTCTAGCACTAGTTGCTAAATTTTGCTCTTACTACTCTTTATCATATTCCACACCTGTTCCACCTCTACACAAACAAATACAACATAAACATAAAGTAAAAATCATGAGGGGTGGTTGAGGGGTAAGAATCATGGTGCCAAGTAGTGGATGTTGCATCTTGTATCTGTTGGCCCTTAAAGGAGGGATATGCTTTGACCTTGTGTGTATGACATAATCTAAGATAAAGCCACCTTGATCTTCCTCCTTAATTTCCTTCATCGACTTGGTGTCCTCAGTCTCCATGTCGTCAACCAAGTTCAACATTAAAAAATGGTAAGAGGGCAGTTTAAGTTGCTCCTCTCTCAATCATGCTTCTTGCTTGACATCCTCCTCTTCAAGTGCACTAGATTCCTTGAGCATGATTTGTTGGATGTCCCTTGGGGACTCTAGTGTCACTTCTTCAACTTTGGCATCTTGCATTATGGTAAGGTTTGTAAGTTGGCAAGCCTCCATGACCTCTTCTAAGTTCATCTTGACTCCTTCTTCATCATCATTTTGAGCTTCCTCCCATGAGTCAAGTTGAGTTATGCCCGTGATAACGTACAAAATATAGCCTTCATGCAAAGAATATACACGGTAAAAGTATAAAAACAAGTCATCCGATGAGTGTCGGGGTCGAATCCCATGAGGACTAGGGAATGATAGTTACAAGTGTCGCTTGAGAAATTGACCTTAGCTTGCACCACGTAGATTTAATATAACAACAAATAAAATGGGGGGTTAAAATTTTCAGTGAATTGTATTGGGTGAATGAGTGAAATAAAACAACAACACCAGCTAAGTTGTCAATAAGAGTGTGAAAGACTAGAGGTGCGGTGTAGATGAAATACTAACTAGATCGAGACATGTCAAGTTATCTTGTGAGTTCAACAAGTATAAATAATCTCAGAAAGTGGGTAATTACAGCTTTTTAGCCTTCTAATTCCCTCTTACTAGAGTTTTGTCGAACCTCTAGTTATGATTTAGCTAAACCCGAATTGATTTGGTTTAGCAACTGCACTAATTTCTAGCTATTAGCTGCTAAAAAGGAATGAAAATGCAATTTCAGCTATTTCTAGCCCAATTTCACAATCTCTTATCCATACCCAATCTTAAATTTTCTTCCAATACTTAATTATTCTTTTACAAGAAACTATCAAGCAAGAATAAATAGACCCATATCATAATCAATGGACCTTCCTTTATAGATTGAAGAGAATCTAATAGATTCATACTTATTTGAAAAATATGAAGATGACTCTAGCAACACCTAATCTAATTAAGTGTTCATCATCATACATCTCTAGTTAATGATTTAGCAACTCATGATTAAGATATTCAGAAACACATTCATCATAGCTTCATTGAATTTAATAGCAAGACTAGAAAAATCAACTTCACAAGATAATCTCCAACAATATCTCAAACTTACTAGTACAAAGAAGAAATAGAGCATAGTACTTTTTCAAAATTTATCAATCAAAATCTCCCTACTTCAACAAAGAGAATGTTCTACAGCTAAAAAGGGAAACAGTGATGTAATATATGCTTTTGCTCTCTCTATATTTCTCTTTCTATCTCCTCTTCTCCGTTTCGTACAAAGTAATTTTTCTTCAATTTATATCCTGAAAAGTAGAGCACTTTTTATCTCTTTTCTAGTGTTGAACAATTATACCCCTGAACACCATTATGGGATCGATGGAGACATCGGCAGTTCGCCTGCTCCAATCCGCGAACCACCGGATATCTTTTCTCAGCCCTTACTAAATTCCAGTGAACATCGGCGGTTCAGCCGGCGTTTCACCGATGCCAATCCATGAACCGCCGACTCTTCAAGCTATTTTCTAGAACTTTAGGTGTCTTTCGGCAACTGTACTAGTGAATTTCCACTAGCAATCCGTGAACCTCCGGTGGCATTAATCCTCAGATGCAGTGATGTTCGGCCTTTAGCCAGCATTTCTCCAGTTTTCACCTGTGGATCGCCGATTTCCTCTCACTCCCTTCTTTTAGCTCCATTTTTTCTCTTTTCTTCAAATTTAGTCATCTGCACACAAAAAAGTAAAAAGGACGTAAAATTCATATAATCAACTCAAGAACTAAGCAAAAACTCAAGTTTTAGAACCTAATGAGTTGGTAAATTACCAACTCATCAAACCCCTAAACTTAAATAATTGCTTGTCTTCAAGTAATGCAATACTCATTCATTGAGAAATATGCCACCTCTATTCACAATTATACCTTTCCAATCACCTTAACTATGACAACCTAAAGATATACTCACCACACTCACTGAAAAAGAGAAGAAAATACCCCAAGAGACTAAAACAATGAAAATGTTTCTAATAAGCTACCACTTTCAACCAGTCAAAGCTTACGAAAGGATTAATTTAGTAAAACAATGGCATTGCTCAACCATGAAATACACATAGCATCTCAAGTTATAACCAGTGCACATTCAATGCTTGCCTTAGAGTTTACACTCCTCGTGTCCTATTCTCCATTAACTCTGAATGTTCTTGTGTCCACAAAAAGGAATGATGCCACTCACCAACATAAGAATCCCTATTGTTTTGATCATGTGATTATTTGGATGCACACAAGGAATTGTTTGGAAGAGACACTCACACTCACTCTCCCAAAAGAAATCTTCATGCATACACTTGACCCATAGGCTTTCCCTTCATGTAATTCGATACTAATGTGGAGTAGCTGCACCTAGAATCATTTAGGGATTGCGGGTTATGATGTAGGCTCATGGTAAGGATAGGAATTTGGATATAGTTACTAGATCCTCCCTAATGCCTTTTGTGAATATACCTTACGTCAACTCCTTCCACTCACTTCGCCTTGTTTCACTTCTTTCCTTATTTATGATTTTCATTGCTTTAACAACACTCCTTATAACCCCTTTGGATTTCACAACTAACCTTATTACCTTTAGAGAAAACACCGGTTCACAAAAATTGTCTTTCTCTTTTTGATTTATCCTTCGGTGCAGTTTGACACAATGTGGTGTTCCCCTTATATTGTAATTCTTATCTCCCCCCTTTGTTTTGCACACCCCCAAACTTAGGCTTTTGCCTCATTTTTCAAATTTTTTTATCGCTCCCTCTTTATTAGGATTTAAGCCTCATTTCATCACTTATCTTGGCACTAGAATATAGGGAGAATGGGGGCCAAAGATAGGTATTAAGAACAATCATAAAGTTTATAATGTGGTTGCCAAACAAAGGGTCTAAGGCTCAACGTTGGCTAACAAGGATCAATGCTCATGGATGGCATATGGGTGAATGACTAGATAAAGGAAAGCCTAAACTCATGTTCTTGGCTCAACTATATCTGGGATTTCACCTTGAATCACATTTGGGGCAAGTTCTAGACAAGATATAACACATGAGATTCATGAAACATTTCCTCACTACACAAGGCATCACCCTTAAAGAATCTACAAGTAATTCTCAACACAAGGTATCAAATTAGGGCATCAAAGAAGGCAAACATCATAAGTCAAGCAAAGAATTTACAACATATGACAAAGAATGAAATGCTACAATGTCAACACTTGCTCATTATCTTCCTTTTCATGTCCTTGTTTTAAAATTCCATTTTCAATAAAAAAAATATTTTGGTGGTGCCTCTCACAACAATCTTCACAAAAGACTCAAAACAACATGGAATTTTCCCTTAAGAGTGTAGCCACTTAATCCATCATCGGGAAATACCAACCCAGTTCACAACCAAAAATAAACAAAAACACAACAATGCTCCTCAGGAAAGAAGCGTGGACAAAAGAAAACCCTCGGAGTTTTAATTTCTACACTACTATATACAATGACGAAAAAGGAACAATACTTTGGGGTCATTTCATTCAAGAGTTTCAAGATTTTACAATTCAAAACAAATACCCCATTTGGTCACTAATCATCAACCAGCAAGAGCATTTTCAGCACCCCAAAAATTTCACATCCAAAGAGCAAAAATCATCCCACCCCCAAACTTAAAACAGTCATTGCCCCCAATGTATCCAAAGAAAGACTAGAAAGTGAAAGAGGCTTCCTGATTGAGTTAGTGATTAGGCCATGGCTTCCAAGTATATGTGGTAGAATCAGAATGCCAAGAAGCTGTCTCTTCAGCCATAGGTTGCTTTGGATCAGGTGGAAGTTCTAGAGGTTGCCCGGGGCCTTGCACCACCCAATTGTCTGGAAATGTGTGAAGCTCATGGTAAGATGTCGTTGCCACTTCACCTGGTGTCCAGGAAGGATCGACATCATACACCGAGCGCATTGGAGGTGGAAGAGGGAGGCTATGATAGGGCCCCTCATCAGACACTAATTCTAACTCAATTTCATACCCTACCCACCAATCATCTGGCAGGCTCTTGGGTGCTTCGGGCATCGCCTCAGGTTCACAAAGGATTGGTTGGCTAGTAGAAGGACAGGAAGATCAACCATCTCTTGTTTCAAAGTACCCACTTCACTTTCAAGGACATCAATTGTAGAGCATAGGCTGGACAATTTGTCTTTGGCAGGCTGCAATGCTTTCTTGATGGCACCTTGTATCATGGAGGGAAGAGCCTTGGCTAACCACACTAGATGGTTCTCATGCATTTTTGCCCTTTGTGCAATATTGAGCAATTGAGGAGGTGGAGGATGTTGGGACTCTGCTGTTTGGAGTGGGGCGGTTGCTATGTGAGTGGATACCGAAGATAATGGTGGATTCATGTTCCCTATATACTTTGATAGCTTCATAACTGGAGCCTCTTTTCTGATTTTGGTGTCCAATGTAATCACACTATTGACCCGCACAGTCCTATCCAATGGCCGGAACAAAGGACAAGCTGCCCACATACATAACATACTCACTAGGTTAGGGAATGGCAATGTTGTGGCTTGTTGCTTGGCCTTCCGTTTGAACTGATCGTCCATAATATCCCCCCATATTGATGTGTACATGATCAATTATGCAAGCAAGGAGAATGGTAACTTTAATTTGAACTTTCGATGTATTTCGAGAGGGTATTAGCCCCAGATCTAATAAGGCATATACATCAATATGAAAGACATGCAACATACCAGTGACCACGTCTAGCAAAGTCTCCTGCTCGTGGCACAAGGCAAGGGCATAGAATCGGTTCTGGCGCTGAATGCCTCCCCCACTAGTTGATGCTCCCTGCAGGCGGAACAGGCTGGAGTTGCTGCTGTCCCGATGGTTCGTGAACGACCCCTATCATCACTGTGTCTAGCATATGGGCACACTCGGCGCATGTTCCTTGGTCTACCACACACAAAATAGACATCTGAATCGAGTAGGCACTCCCCGATGTGACTCTTGCCGCACTTCCCGCAGGCTGGAGCGGTATACTCTAACTGGGTGACCCTCTGATCCCTTGACCCTATAGCCCTGTTCCTCTTATCACCCCTGGGTCTAGATGGAACACTAGCTGAGGATGGTGCTTGGGCCAGTGACCTCTACTGAAATTATGGATGGTAGCCACCGCCGAACCTCTGATGTGAAAACCCACGACTATTTGTCTGAGTTCTTTTTGCCTCCCTCTCCCTCGCATGAGCCTCCTCCATCTGTTTGGCGTACAACACTATGCGAGGAAAGTCCATATCCTGATAAAGGATGGCAGTCCTACAATCCTTGTCTAAATAACCGGTCACGCCATGAACAAATCGACTCACCCGCGCCCTCTGATCCACCACCAACTCTGGGGCGTACTTTGACAATCGGGTGAACTCAAGCGAATACTCCAACACTGTCATCTTTCCTTTCTTGAGGTTAGCAAACTCAACTGCTTTCAATTCTATCATCTCCCAAGGGAAGAACCTATCAAGAAAGGCCATGTGGAAATCATCGCAGCTGATAGGGTCCGCTCCTGCTGTCCTTCCATTGCTTGTACCAAATATGAGCGAAATCTTTTAGCTGGTAAGAGGCCAAGTCAATACACTCCCCATTTTTCACCCCCATAACCTGAGTGACATCAAGATCCCTCCAATAAACTCCTGTGGATCCTCATCCACCTTCAATCCCGTTAACTAAGGAGGGTTCATCCTCAAGAAGTCTCTAATCTGAGCCACCGCCACATTGCCATTCTACGAAACCTGTGCAATGGCCTTCTGATTGACCTAAGCGATCAGAGGTCAAATTCCAAACCTTTTCTCTCGAGTATACCCATTACCAAAAAATATACTTGTGCCAACATCTGAATCGCTGCCCGAAACTAGGCGTGCGCAGCTGGCTCTGGTGCCTGGGGCTCTGGAATAGGTGGGGCTTGCTGATTCCCATGGTCATTTCCATCTCCGTGGCCTTCATTATTTCTATTCCTCCTTCTGTTCATTCGGAGCCATAATTCTGCAATCTCGAATCGCATAAATTAGAAGGATGGAAAAGAATTTCATCGCATGACATAGAACATGAAAGAAGGGAACGTGTTCTAAACTTTTAGTAGCCTCTTCATCATAGGTGTGGTGTGCTTCACACCCATGAAAAAGACTCTACCTAACGCGGCCTTCGAACTCCCTAAGACACTACAAACCTATGGCTCTGATACCAAGTTTGTCACGACCCGTACGTGCTCCCGGATTGTAGAACGGGACAAGGGACCCCGAGGGACCCCTAGTCGACCCATGGCTCACGAATACAACTAATCTCATTCAAATAAGAGGAACGATAACCATAAGGATATAGCAGAAACGTAATCATAACACAACCACAAGAAATACCAACGTTTACATAGCTGAGTACTACATACTTGTCCAAAAGCCTCTAACACATAAGCTGGGTTGATGGGACAACATCCCCAACTAACCCGACCAATACTGAAGCATAAAACACATGAAAGTCTATCAAACGACCCTCAGAACATGAGGACTCACCAATAAGTTGATACCGAAGACAAGGATGGACTATGGGTGAGGATGAGCCTGAGATCCGGACCCTGTATCATGAAACCATACAACATAGAAAGTATGCAGTTAGTACGTGGAATGTACTGAGTATGCAAGGTAAGTAAAATGGACATTTTAAAAGTAAAGTATGCTCATAAATAAACATAGGAGAAGGACATCATGCTTGCATCAAAAATCTCCGTGATAAAACATAAGGCTCAAGACTTTCAAACCATTCATAATCATAAGAAAACTTTATCAAAACATAACATGAGCCAATAACATAGACATAAAAATGCATAAAACATGTGGAAAAATGGGAGGACTTGTCATAACCAACACCATCATGGTAGAGCCTTTCATGATGCCCCACTGTCTCGCTCAAGTGGGCAGAGCCAACCCTGGCTTTCCAGGCGAGGATCAAGCATAAGGAGTGATATCACATTTGAGGGGATCATTATCAATATGTCATAACATTTAAAACCCACGGTGGCACGTGGTTATGAGACACCAGCATAGTCCTTTAAACATCGGGTTGCTCGGTGCTAGACACGGCTCCCAAAAACATACATATAGGCTCCTACATAAATCATTAACATCATGTATAAAAATTCATTGGCTAAGATATAACATTTATCATCATTGATCCCCTTTTAAAACATGCTTAGCCAATAATCTAGGCCCTTTATATTGGCCAACATCATAAATCGATAAATCATGAAATTTGTTTCGTAAATCATAAATCATTCTTCATATGTGGGTATTGCCCAATACTTCATCATACCCATTTCTTTCAAAATATACTCATAAACATGGGTAACTTAGATTCATGCATTTCCATAATCATTAAACTTAAAATAATGAATATCCATCATAAAAATCATAATTTCCATGAACTCTCATAAATGGGCAATTTAGATTTAAAAAGATTGAAACATGAATTAAAGAAAATAATCATAAAAACAGCCCATTATGCATATTTAGATAAATAAAACTCAATCAAAACATACCCATAAGGAGAAATCATATTGACATGCTTTGGGTAAAATCCCATGGAATTTGAATAGGAGAATTCATGACTTTAATTGAAATTGGGCATGGGTGAGAAAGAATTCAACCCGTTTTAAAACCCCACATACCTAGGAATGGATGAACTTAAAGCTCCTTGAGAACCCACAAAGAAATAGGAGAAGAAATTGGGGAAGAAGGCCTTGAATCACCCAAAACCTCTATAGAATCCTTGCATGAGAATGGGCATGCAATAGGGACTTAACTCCTCTTATTACACTCAGGAAATAAGCAAAACGACGTAGTTTAGGGGCTAAAAATGAGGAACAGTCGAAAATACCCTTAAAATAATTTTCCTAAAATCTGGACCGGACAAACCAACGACCGACCCAACAGGTCGTGGCATCATGTCACGACTCGCGATATCGAGTCGTCAGGTCCAATGCCTCATGACATGTCTTATATCCTTCCCACGGCTCGATAGGACGAGTCGTTACAACAAACCACGGGTCATTGAATCGACCGTCATCAACCCCTTTCCCAGATCTGACCTCTCGATCCACGAGCCTCACCACGACTTGTTGTGACCTCCAACGAGTCGTGGTTTCCATCCGTTGAATGCACTGGAAACCTCAACCAACAAGAAAAGACTTGTAACAATGAGTCGTTGTCCCTCACCACGGATCGTGGGTTGGCCCATTGCTTCCTCCTCAGCCTAAGTTTAGTCCTTCTAATGACTGGTAACAACGACTCATTCTTTCTGACAACGAGTCATTACACCGTCTGTTGTCACCACTGCATCCCTGACTTCCCAAACCACGACTGTATATGATGACCCGTGGTATCCTACCACGAGTCGTAGGGTCGTCTGTTCTGTGATATTTTTTCTAGTTTTCAAAACTTTTCAACTTTAACTCCCGGGTCTATTCTTAGGCCTTTTTGGGGTATTACAGAAGCTCAACAAAAATCATGAAGCTGGAAGAAGGGGACATGCATTTTGTAGGATGACACCTATAAAACGCAGGCCAAACACAGGAGAGCACTTCTTGGAAGTTGAAGGCACACCTACGGAATCTGGGTCAGCACCTACGAAATGCAGGACCATGCTCGGACTTTGTAGCCCCCAGCTACAATCGAATGGCATCTCACGAATGGGCACCAAAAAAAGCAAAGGTACCTCGCTAGTGAGGCTGTCTTTAGATGGGTAAAATCATCCAGCACAAGAAAACAGGCGCATCTTTACCCTATTTTTGTACACCTTTTGTAAAGAATATAATATTCCATTCCATAACATTCCATAGTTATTTTATTTAGAGAGAGAAGTTCGAGCTTTTCCTTCATCTTCTTCATCTTTCTAAGATAAAAACCTCCATTGAACAACAACTTGAGCTTGAAATTTCTTATTAATGATGAATGATAGTGATCCCTTTATTGGTTTTATATCTCGTTCTTCATTTATGAGTAGCTAAACAGCTTGCTAGGGGTGTGTGAATGATAGGGATAAAATGGATTGGTTGTTGCTAGTTAAATCTTAGAATTTCTTATTTAGCATAAATCCGTTATTTTCTCTAAATTATAACTGAAATATCTATAATTGCAAGTATGTGTTGTGTTTACTTATCTATTTCTTCTTGAAAAAGAGGAACATAATATGGATGAGAAAACAATGGTGGGTAATTGGGTTTATTATGTGGGATTGGGATAGAGATAGCCAAAACCCATTTTCATAACCCTTTAAAGAAATAAGGTAAGAGATAGTTTAATTCTTACCCAAGTTATAGTAGTTGATGTTTATGGGGCCTTGGGGTTTGATAAAACCTGAGGCAAAAGACACCAGAGTGGTTGAGAAATATTAGGTGTCACCTTGTTCACGACTATTTATTTTTATAAGTAATGCTTTGATTTGCTAGTTCACCCCAATCCTAGTAATGCCTCATAAATAGCACATCCCTAGTATTAACTCATATTGTTACTTCAAAGTTGATTTCCTTGCTTCAATTTTAAGTCGTAGTCTGATCATACAACCCCCAACATTTACTTTCATAGTTTTGATACAGTGATGCTATTTGATTCAATTTGATAGATGATTTTTTTTGTATCAATATTTATTCCCTGTGGATTCGACCCCTACTCACGAGTTAGGTAAATTATATTGTGAAGACAGTGTACACTTTCTCCTAGCAAGGAGTGGATTTTGATGTCATCATAATCTAGAGCAAGAGTCATTCCAGAAACCACGTGTCAAAGGATGACTCATGGTATCATAGGACGATTGATAATTCTCAATACGTCTCTCCCGATTAAAGGAGGTGGCAGTGGTCATTGTAAAAAATAAAATACCTGAGGAGCGTCAGGGTCGAATCCCATAATGAATTGAGACGAATAAATCAAAAGTTGTAAACTAAGTCAAACTAGAACACATCACTGTCAATGTGTATAAAGTAAAGATTTGGGGGGAAAAGGGGGAACAAAATTGAATTCAAATTTATGAAACTAGATTTAATAAATGATTTATTACAACCAAAAGGAAAGGGCTAGGGATGTGCAGTAGATGAAGTGTGAACTAGACTCGGATTGATTTAGTTGCCTTAACTTCAATTTCTATCATGGATAGCATGGATCAAAGTACGTCCTCTTGTTTTTCAACCACAAGGATGTTTTTTCCTTGAGTTGTTTCAAGCCCCATGGTCCCAATAAAAGATCAACCACACCAATATTGAGGAAGGGTCAAGCTATCTCTAGCCTTAACCCTTTAGTGGAGTGGGGATCTAGGTTTTTACTATCTCTAGCTCAATCGTACACATCCACACTACAAATCCCCATTATTGTTTCCTCAGCCTTATCTCACTCTTCTTTCTCAAGATCAAGTAACATAAGTAAACTAAACTAGTATTTACAACCACTAATTTTCAATTAAAATACAGAGGAAACAATAGATCCATGCTTTAAGATTAAAGTTAAGAATAATTGATCAATACTCAATCAATTTAAACACTAATCAACCACACCCCCTAGCTAGTAATTTAGCTACTCATAAATGAAGATAAATAACTGATACCTATGGATAAATCATCAGTGATCATCATAGTAAATAGTAGATTTAAGCTTTCAAAAACGAGCAACAATGGTATATTTCCAATGTAATTAAAGAAGATAAAGATAAAGGAAAGTTTACTATTTATTTCTCTCTCTAAAATTCAATTTTATGCTAATATGTGTGATGAGTTTGTAATTTACCAAACCATTAGGCTCTTAGACATGAGTTTTTATTTATTTTTCAAGTCATTTAGGTGGATCTTATGTCCTTTCTCCTTGATCTTTGTAGGTACTTAACTTGAGTAGAGAAATTCTGAAATTGAGCAAAAAGCATGAAATTTGAAATGAGGATTGGTGCTCCATCGGAGGACACTAGCAAAATGCTGGCTGACCGCAGATGCTCACTATGCTGAAAAGGATTATCTACTGGTGGACCGAAGATAAGCACCGACGAACTACTGATACAAATGCCAGATATCCCCAAAACTCACTAGCCTCCATATGTGACAGATCGGTGGACCATAGATCAACACCGGTAACTCACAAGTTATGGTCGTCAAGAAAGGGAAAAACCATCCAGCTCAAAAAAATGAGCATTTTGTGCCATGCTTTTGTATCTTTATAAAAAGAGGGAGAACTAAACATTCCATTCCATTGAATAGAAAGTAGAGAGTGGTAGAGAGAGTTTTCGGAATTGAATTATAGAGAGAGAAGTCTTCATCTTCTTCTTTGTAAAGGTAGAAAAAAACTCCAATAGAGACTAGAACCTTGTTCTTGAATTTTCTTACTCATTTTGTAGAATAGATATTGAATAATTACTTAATGCAATGTCTGCTTCTACTTACATGAGTAGCTAAATCCCTGACTGGGATGTGTGAATGATTAGGTATAATTTGGATTGGGTATTATTTAATTGATCATAGATTTACTCAATTGGAATAATTCTAGTGTTTCCTCTAAGTTTTAATCTAAATACTCATAGTTCAAAATGTGGGTTTTATTTACTTACTCAAATTTTGCTTGCAAAAGGGATTTAGAGTGTGGGTGAGGAAAGACTAGTGCGTAATTGAGTGTTGATCATGTGGGGTTAGACTATAGATATCCAAAACCTATTTTCACACACCCATTGAGAATAAAACCTATAAATAGTTTTATTCTTACTCAAGTTGTTGTGCTTGTTGTGAGAAGGACTTTAGGGTTTGAGAAAACCTGAGGCATAAGGCACCTAATTGGTTGAAAAACATTGAGTGATACTTCGTCCACAACTAATTATAATATTATGTAATGCTAGGAGTTGTTAGCAATTCCAATCTGATGATGCCCTGTCAATATCACACCGCTAGTATTATCTCCTTTTGTATTTTCTACGCTTTTGTCGCTGTTTTTGTGTGCGAATTTTTTGTTTAATTTATAAGTTCTGATTTCCCCAATCTTTACTTTATTATTTCTAAGACATTGATGCAAGTTACTTCAATTTGATAGACGACTCTTGTGTGATCAACAACTATTCCCTGTGGGATTTGACCTCGATGTTCGGCTGTTTGGAATAACTACACGCAAGTGCACGTGGTCGAACAAGTAGTAAAGTGGATAAAGTAAGCCAAGTATCGATCCCACAAGGACTGCACTAAGGTATCAATCTAATGAAGTGTCAATAAACTTCAACTCTAAACTACAGACAACAGTGTGAAGAATATTTTGATATTTTGTTTCCTATTTTTATACTAAGTCAAAAATGAATATACAATTTGAGTCTGAACTATAAGTATGAGCATGCTGAGGCTAAAATGAACATGTAGAGAAATAAATTATCGATACAATTTGATTAATCTTTCCTCCGGTTGCTAGTCAAGAATTATTGCCTATGGATTAAAACTCTCATATTTAACCCAACCTAAGAATCATGAACCTTCCATCTACATCTCTGTGATAAAAAGAAATTCATGTTCTAGCCATACAAAACTGATTCCTTAATTGACTAATACGACTTTCAGGTATATCTCTATCCTGAAGGTAAATCAATTGTCAATTTTCTCAAACTAAGAAAAGATCACATCCTATCAATTCACAACTTTCCAATTTCTTGCTCTCTCGAGTGAAACCGGACTTTTTAGATATACATTAACGTTGGCCACACATTAATGTAGTAAGAACAAGAATCAATAGAACAACCATGGAATAAAAGATGAAAAACCAATTTATCAATAATTACATTTCAATACAAATGTTCTTAACCTCAGCAAGAAGGGAATTTAGCCACTCATTTGTGGATTAAACATCGTTAAATGAGTGTTAATCATACAAACAATTGAAATAAAGAAGAAGGAGATAGAGAAGAACCCTAAGATTTTCGTCCCCTCAACTGCCTGTAACCCACGTTCTTGCTCCACCAAGTCAGAATAATTAAAAATGAACCTAAGTGTTCTATTTATACTAGTGGAAATTTTTCCCGGAATAACAAGCAACGTGTCACGGAGTGCATCACGGAGCACTGCCTCCGTGACATGCCACCAATGCAGACCCTCACTGGAATCCGGTCGTCCAAGTATTAAAGCCCAACGTGGCACGGCGTGCAACGCGCGGCTAGGCCAACGTGCCACAGCCCCAATGCGCACCTTCACTGGAATTTGGCTTATTTTCAGCATCCGAGCAGAATGCATCCGCGATGGCACCGTGACACGGCTCCATCGTGGATCCCCTTTAATTCGTGCGTTCCTTGTGCTTTTTCCTTGCTAGCTTCCGAGTCCAATCCCGATTTCTCCCAACATGCATCTTAGCTTTGTAAAATTATATTTTTCCTGCAAAACCACGCTAATCATGTTGGTTAGTATAAATTCACATTTTATTACAATTCACGTGAGAATGTACAAACATCGATAGATAAACAAGACAAAATGACACATTTGAGTATCACTTGGGCATATAAATCTGCCCAAGATCACTCGACACTCATCGGATATACTTGTTTTTCCAATGACCGTTTACACTCTATCCTTGCAAGGAGTGAATTTGGATGTTATCGAAAATGGTGTTGTTGCCGGGGAATATAGGTTGACAGTCTTTAGTTGTTTTTTATTTTAAATTAATTTTGCATCTTGGTTGTTTTGACTTTACTCTTGTGGTTAGTTCCATCTAGGTTGATCTTGATATGAGCCAACACTCACAAGGAGGAGAAGGTTCGGTGGACGGGTATATGGATCACGAGGATGATGATCTCATGATGCCCAATGTGGAAGATGCCATTCACCTAACCTCCTATGATAGGGAATGCAATTTTTCATATGATGACTATAATGCTACGATTATTTCAAATGAAGGGTCTCTTTGGAGGAATCTCGAGTGAAGACACAAATAGGCATCTCCTCAACATCCTTGAGATTCACCAATGCTTCAACATCACAAATATAACCCAAGTGTCGATCAGATTGAGGCTCTACCGATTTTCAATAACAGGGGAAGCCACCGCTTGGTTGGAGGAGTTGCCTCTCGGGTGTATTACTTCTTGGAATAAGCAAACGGAAGCATTTTTGGACAGGTTCTTCCCTCCCTCGAGTATTTTACAGTTAAGGGATGACATTACAAATTTTTGACAACTTTGCAGGGGAATCCATGAAGTATGGTTGATATTTAAGAAAAAGTTTTCCATTTGCCTAATCTATGGGTTGCTCAATGGGGTTCTACATTAGAGATTCTATCATTAATTGGATTCTATCTACAAGGCTGTGGCAAATAATTTAGTGGGGGATCCATCATGGGTCAACCCTATGGAGTGGTCAAGGCACCTCCTGACAGAATGACTAAGACCAATCGAACATGACATACTAGAGAAGCAGATGTATCCTCTATTGGTGTTGCTCCCAACCTTATGAATGTGGAGACGAGGAAAAGGGATGAGTCTAGAGATGAAACTCTTGCTAAGATGATGACCCATCTAGAGTTGATGAAGAAACATGTGATAGGAGCTAGTGCAAAGAGTGTGAATGTTGTAGGTGCTCAAGGCCATACTCAATTTGATGACGATACTTCACCACCGAGTTATTTTGAGGAGTGTCAATAAATGGAGGGCCAAGTTAGGGGTTCTCGCCCTGGGTATCAAGGTGCCAATCAAGGCCCTTGGTACCCAAGGGCTAAGAATCAAGGTTGGAGAAACTGTGAAAATCAAGGATGGAGAGAGAGAAATAATCGATTGGGGAATAGACATCAAAATCGCGAAGGAGAGAGATATCACTGAAGTTCTAATCTGTATGTGCCTCCTCCAAAAGTGGAATCATCTCAAGGGCATCCCGGAGTGAGTGATGTCGGCAACTTGAAGATTGACGACATGTTGTCTCAGGTGTTGAAGAAAGTAGAATCCACTGACAGTGGGGTGAAAAAGTTACAAGGGGAGGTGTCTAACCTCATCCAAACAGAGTCCCCACTCGGTTTCAATCAAGAACCTTGTAGCACAAATAATCCACTTGTCTTCATAAATGAAGCCCTTAATAAAAGGTGCACTTTCTAGTGACGCTATTCCCAATTCAAATAAAGATGCCCATTGTATAGCAATCGTGGCAAGGAGTGGCAAGATGTTGAATGATGTGGGCATGAAGGCCAAAGATGTTGTTTTCCAAAGGGAAAATGATGATGATAAGTTGGAAGAGTTTCAAAAAACACCAAGTGTTTGTGCTGATGAAGAAGGGAAGGAGGAGAGTGAAGTTGATTTGCCTCCCTTGAATGATGTGAAGGTGAATGAGGGCAAGAAGGACCCCTATGACAAATATCAAAAAGCAAGAGTTCCACCTCCATATCCATAGTGTCTGACCAAGAAAATGGAGGATAATCAATTTTTCAAGTTAATAGAAATGTTCAAAAAATTATCCATCAATATACTACTTGTGGATCCCTTGCTTCAAATGTCGGGCTATGCGAAGTTTATGAAGGAACTTTTGAAGAAAAAAAGGTTGTGTATACGAGTACTGTGGAGGTGACCCATCATTATAGTGTTGTGATATCTAGCGACCTTACTCTGAAATGTGAAGATCCTTGGGCATTTATTCCTTGCACGATTGGCTAGTGCATGTTCAATAAATCTCTTTGCGACCTTGGTGCTAGTATTAATTTAATGCCTCTAGTTATTTTCAAGAAGTTACAGTTTAGGAATCCTAAACCTACGTCCATGAGGCTTTTGATGGTGGGTAGATCAATTCAAATGACCTGTTCGAGTGTTAGTTGATGTCCTTGTGAGAGTGGACAAATTCATACTCCTAGTTGATTTTGTTGTGCTGGATTGCCAGATGGACATCGAGGTGTCAATTATCTTGGGGTGCCCATTACTAGAAACTGAAAGAATGTGGAGCTTGGGGAGCTTAACTTCCGAGTAGGTGATGATGATGTCACCTTCAATATGTGCCAGCCTTCGCATGAGTGTAAGGTCATAGCATTGCTTGATGGCAAAGTAGAGCATGATGAACCATTCGATGATGAGATTAAATCGAAGGATGACCCTTTGGATTGTTGAATATTGATATGGTATCCGTCGTGCCACAACATTAACTAAGGCACCTCTTGAGAGGCAACCCAAGCATTTTTACTTTGGGTATTTTGATGTTTTTTTATTTTTGTTTTGTAGGATTGAGTGGATGTGCAATAAAGAAGATGAAAACAAATAGTGCAGGCACTTGCTTGACCGGCGAACTATCGCTCCACATGCGCATAGCGCTGCTCCAACATGAGCTAAGGGCAGAAAGTTGGAGAAAATTAGAGGAATCCAGAGACCCACCAGCAGAATGCTGGTGACAATCCGCGAACCACTGCTTGCACACCGGCTCAAACAGGTACACTTAGGAGTTTAGGTATAATTGGTGAACCAACCAGCATTCGGCGAATCGCCAATCAACCGCCATATACAGAGCAGTATACTAAAGAAGGGGATGGTCACCTGCGTTAAAGAGATGAAATGCAAGTACTCACTGGCGACCACTGGTGAGGCACATGTAGAGGTATACAATTCATTTAAAATATTGACCAATCCATTGACCAACCCAAACCCATGTATTTAAAATAATCTTGTCAAATCATTACATCTTCCCAAAAAGACTTCTCTCCACCTTTTCATCTCTCCTACTGCACTTTTTAACTTCCCAATAAACCACCTTCCCATCTTCCCACCATCAAACCTACCTCCTCACCTACCTCTCATCTCCATTCTTCTTCTCTTATAAATCCCCCATTCCTATTCCCCTTATATTATCACTTCTCACTCATATTTTCACTAAGATAAAGCAATTGTTCTTGTGGAAATTCCATTGTTGGTCAATACCAAGCTTCTATCTCTCGTTGCTCTATGTTCTTAATCTCATTCAGCATGTGTGTTACACTCTGATTTTGTCTAGTGTTTGAGAATGTGATTACATTTGAGCATGCTAAATTACAAACTTCCCACATTAATGTTCCCCATTAGCTATTTCTTGTGCTTTTTTCATCACTCGAAGGTTTTTCATATTGTGGGTATGTCGGGGGTGGTGCTAAAATGCTGAAAAATGATGTGGATATATTCTATGATAAAATGCTTTGTTCCTGATGAGTTTGATATTAGTTTAGGGTGAAGTCTGAGTATCCCCATAAGCTAAGAATGTACGATTTTCCTGAGTAAGTCATGAATGTGAAAGAGTTTTTTTTAACTTAGTTTGGGGGTGAAATGCACTGAATGACATTCACTAGTAAACCGCCGGTTAGGCTCGGCGAAACGCCAAATGAAGTGCAGATCGAGGTACAAGGATTTAGGCTACTGATTAAAACCCGCATTTCATTGGTGCTCCATGGGTCAAGACCGGCGAAATGCCGGTGTGGCGCCAGATGAATACTGCTTCCGTAGTCTACTATAAAGGACTGACGGCTAATCAGCGCCTCGCGGGTCTTCACCTGCGTTCCGTCGGTGCTGGAAGCACTTAACGTCTGAACCCTTCAATTTGTTTTCCATCCAATCTTTATAATTTCTTTTCTTAGCTTAGAATAGATGTTGAATTTTATTTTCCATTATAAGAAAAAAATTTGAAAAGAAATATTATTATGTGGCACTAACATGGCTCTGCAGATTATGTCTTCATCCAGATAACCAAGCAAACGGAAGGCCTCGATCACATCTAAAAGAAAGAGTAAGGGGAAAGGAAAGACGACCCTATCCCCCACCAACACAAAGTATCCATTATCTTTTGTATGCCCGACATGAAGGGGTACTATGCTATTTGCGAGGGGCGCTCTATCACAACAGAGAAGCACTTTGACTTGTGAGGCTGTGGGTTGACTTCTCCAACATTACGGCACAATTCACTGACTGCCAGTGGCATGTATTTTCCAATCCTCTTCCATACTTCTGCACTACCCTAGTGCCTGAGTTCTATGCCTCCTACCAGGCCAGGAAGGAGAGCATGAAGCATAAAGGAAAGGTTGATGAATTCCCTTACCTTCCCTCAGTTATGGTGAGGGGTATGGAAGTTGACATCATACCGGCGGCCATCAATTCTTTATTTTGGGAGGATGAGCTTGATTCCGAAACTGAGTGTGCAGCTCTAATCGCCAACAAAGAGGATCAATTAAGTTGGATATCTCCAACTATTATTGTCAGTGCACCTTATTGGGCTTCAATGGGTGGCGAGATCTCCTGGCATGAATTGAAGTTTGAAGCCAAGATGTGGGTTGATTTCATTTTTGTAGCTGCATCATACCCTCGAAGAATGAGCAATGAGTAAATTGGAGGCAGTTATCCTCATCACATGCATAATGACAGAGGTCCTCATAAACTTTGGGGAAATAATGGCTATTCAAATGAAAAGAAAGGTGAGGAAAGCTAGAACTTCAATTCCCTATGTTGTGCTCATATTCCAGCTTTGCCTTTGAGCAGGAGTGCCATTTTTCTCGGATAAGGGCCTTAGCTCCACTACCGATATGATCATCCTTGATAGGAAGAGGGACGTGGATGCTCCCAAAATAAAATGGAAGCAGAAACAAGCCTTTGAAGTCCCCGAGGATTCCATCTTCTATGGTTTAGAGTAGGCCCCCATGGTCGCCGATCTCTGCATGCCACATCCTGAAGCATCGGGCCACGCTTTTGGAGAAGTACCTAATAGGGGAGCCTCACCTCCTCTCATATCTTCTTTCCCAAGCGGCCTCCACAAGCTTGCGGATATGACACAGTCCCATGAGAACAAACTCTAGAAATTGGCAAAAAATCTCCTTGCTCTGATTGCTAAGACTGTGAAAAAGGAGATGAAGTCAATGTATGATAGCTTGATCAAGTTTTGCTCTCATGTGGGTGTTATGGAGAGGGCTGTCACATCTATTCGTGCTAAAGTGAGGGAATGGAAAAGTCAGGTGTCAATAGAGGTTCCCGACATGAGCGCTCTTGACGCAGCTATAGCTACCACGTCTATAGCCCGAGGCCCCATAGACGACTTGTTCAAGGTCTTAGGAGATGAGGAGGAGGATATGAGAGATGATGGCCATGATGGGGATGCTGCAGCCGAGGATTATAATGATGATGAGTGACCACTTCAGGGAGTTCTTACCCTCACTTTCTTTGCATGCATACATTGGTGACAATGTATTGCTTTAGTTGGGGGTGGGGTGAGTGTATCCCTTTGTGGTTAGTGTTGTTGATTTTGTGCCCTTGTCAGGCTTTTATTAATGATGTTGATGTTGCCGATGTTGCCCTTGTAGAGCTAATTTTTTTGAAATTATTGTTGGTCGTTGATCCTTTGTTGGGCTCAGGATGAATGAAATGAAAAAAAGTTGTTCTAGATTGTTAGTGTAAATGATTGGGTCTTTATTTAAATTGCAAAACATTTCATAACCCATGTTTGATTTTCTCCTTTATAAATAGTAGTTAGTGAATAAATTCCGAGGATTTTCTTTATACCATGATTCTTTCCTGAGGAGCAATTTCTTTTTCTTTTCTTTTTTGTATTGTTTAACCGGATGACATTTCTTAATTATAGATTGTGAGGTGACTTTCTTATTGGAAAATTCCATGTTTATTAGTCTTGTTGAAATTATTTTTCAGAGATACCACAAAAAAATTGTGTGGCATGAAAAAATGAATTTGGAAGAAATGGGGCATTTGAAATGGATAATGTAGCTCTCTTTTGTTATATATTGCACGTTCTTTGTTTGGCTTATTGATTCACATGCTCAATTGTCTTAAGTCATAATTTGGTTGTGGTGACGAATTGTGTGAACTCCTTGGAGTGTGATGCCTTGTGTGGTGAGGTTGATTGAATGATTTTATGCATATGCCATTGTCTAGAACTTCCCTAAGTATTACTCAAGGAAAAATACTAGATGTAGCTCCACTTAGAACATGATTTTAGACTTTCTATTGCTAGTCATTTCACCCAAAATGACCTCCTTAAACATCTTGTTTTGCTAGCCAATGTTGAACCTTTGAACTTTTTTTCTTGGACCATTTTTAATCCTCTTCTTTGGAACTCAACCTCCCTAATTGCCAGTGGTGAAAGAATGAAAAAATGGGGCCTCAAGACAAGAAATAGGGAGAGATATGAGAATGAGTGGAAATGAGGCAAAAGCCTAAGTTTGGGGGTTTACAAGAAAAGGGAGAAATGTTAGAGCTTCAATATGAGGTAACACCAAATTGTGATTAAAATGAATGAATTGGTTGGTTTAAGAACCTTGAATCATTGAAAGAGAAGGAATAGCTGAAAGGTGTTACCTCTTGCTTAAATGAGGCTAAAAATGAAATACAAAGGAGTTATAAGGGTTACTCTTGCTAATTAAAATAAGAAAAATGATGAACAAGGGGACATAAGGAAGTGATTTCAATAGAGGTAGGGAATGTTGCAAGTTCTCACAAAAAGACATTGGGGAGGTTTTAACCACTAGAACTCATTGTTTATCCTACCTTAACCCCTAGCCTTTATTATGACCCCCAAGTCTTAATTGATTTTGAGTGTAGTAACTCTACATTAGTGGAGAGTTACACGAAGGGAAATCCTATGGGTCAAGTTGTTAGCATGGAGAATTTCTTTGTAAGAGCGAGCGTATTATCTTATTCTATAATCCCTTGTGTGTGCATTTCTTGATGATAAAAGGGATTCTCTTTTCTCGTGAGTGATATTACCTCCTTGGAGAAAATGCTTGTATTGGTGTAAAGATATGATTGGACATGAGTGTTGTGAGCTTCAAGGGAAGCATTGAATGTGAATATGCAATGATTTGAGATGCTATATGTGGTTTTTTTGATAAATCATTCCCTTGTTTTGAAGAATGAAAACATGTGTGAATCATGCCTATTTATTGTGGTTACCTCTTGAAACTTTTGCATATTTTATGGAGTTTCTTCTCTTTCCCTTGGGTCAGTGAGCGTTTTTGGATTTTCTTAGGCTCAGTGGTCCTTGGTGCGTACACTCATATGGTATAACTTGCTGCTCTATTTGCTCAGCTATAAAGAATTGCATTACTTGTAGACAAGCAATGGTTCAAGTTTGGAGATTTGATGAGTTGGTAATTTACTAACTCATTAGGCTCTTATACATGAGTTTTTGTTTAGTTTTCAAGTCATTTAGGTGGATTTTATGGCCTTTCTCCTTGATCTTTGCAAGTACTTGAGTAGAGGAAGTGTGAAATTGAGCAAAAAGCATGAAATTTGAGATGAGGACAGGCATTCCACTAGAGGACACCAGCGAAACGTCGGCTAATCACATATGCTCACTATGCTAAAGAGGATCATCTACCAACGAACTGTAGATGAGGAGTAGCGAACCGCTAGTGTAAATGCCGAACTATTTTGGAACTCATTGATCACTAGATGTGACAAATCAGCGGACCACGTATAATACACAGGAATTGCATAAGACTAGATTCGGGATTTGAAATGAAAAGTAGAAAAAATTTGAGATTTCTTCTCAGAACGATTTGTGGTATCGGTCATTTGTGGGACTAACGACCCTTTGGAAGTTCTCGTGGTGAGAATATGAAAAATATACTGGGAAGTAATAGGTCTCAGGACAACCCATTGGTTGAAGTAACAAATCATTGGAATGGGTCGTTAGGTGGATGGTCTTGGGAAAGAAGGATGGCACGAGTCATGAGACAGCTCATTGTTGGGAACAATAAGTCATTGTAAGTGTCCGTTGGGAGGAATTCTAGAAGATGAGCAGTGGTGGTAACGGCCAGAACCAATGAGTCATTGGGATTAGTAACGACTCGTCCTAACCAGTCATTGTTAGAGACCTGAGTTGAAATCTAGCGAGGTAACGGGAGGCAATAACAGATCATTCTTTGGAGTAAAGACCCGCTCTATCGAGTCATTGTATCAAGATCAGAGAAGTCAAAAATTGATAGAAGAAGTAATGGACAGATACCACGAGTAGTTGTATAAAAGGAAGACCCATTGGATTAGTCTTGGTCACTGGCAGTGCAGATACTTCATATTTTTCTTAAGGGTATTTTCATCATTCCTAAGCCCTAGAGTCCTAAACTATGTTATTTTATGCTTTGAATAGTGTATTTTAAGGGGGGTAAGTTCATTCTAGGCTTACTCACTTCCATGCATGCAAGTCTAGAAGCTCTTAAGGGTGATAAGGCCTAAATTCCGTAAGTTCTCCCCAAAATTCTCATTAGGCAATCAATGAAGTGGTGATATTAGATTTATTAAGGTATGTAGGGTTATGAATGGGTGTAATTGTCCATACCCATGTCCAATCATGTCCCGACCCGAACGTAGACCCGAATCGCAACATGGGACAAGGAGCCCAAAGAGACTCAAAATTGATCCATGGCATGAACATATATCTAACCAATAAAATAAAGTGGAATACTCAATATAATCATGACATCACATAGAAAATGAAAAGCACTTCATGCATGACAGTTGGATGCTACATATAGTCTGAAAGCCTCTATCATATCTGATGGGTTGATGGGACAACACCCCCAACTAACTTGACAAGTTTGGAAAACTGAACATAAAGGATAACTAATACCAATGGGTCCTCGGGAGATGAGAACTCACCAATGAACTGGATGTTAACTCCCGGAACAAGGTATTGACGGTGTTGGTCTGAAGATCAGAGCCTGTATCATGAAATGATACAGCATAAAGTTTGCGGTCAGTACGTTGAATGTACCGAGTATGCAAGGTAAGTAAAACGGACATTTAAAATACATAAAAGTTCATAAGAGTAGGACAACATGCTCATAACATACATATCATAATGCAACATAAGGCTCAAGGTTTTCAAAACACTTGTAAACCTGTCAAATCATAATAATAGGAGAAAAGCTTCATTAAATGTAACTTGAGCCAAAATAATATAAATATAACCATGCATAAATCATGAGAAAAAATGGGAGGACTCATCATAACCGACACCATCATGGTAAAGCCTTACATGATGCCCCAACTATCTAACTCAAGTGGGCAAAGTCATCCCATACTTGCCAAACAAGGGACGTGCATTATGTGATATCATGAAAGAGGGGATCCATTAACATTATAATGTAACAATATGAACCTAAGGTGGCACGTAGTTATGAGACATCAGCATAGCCCTTTGAACGTCGGGCTACTCGGTGCTAGACACTGCTCCCAAAAACATGCACATTAGGCTCGTATGAAAGTTGTAAACATCATTCATAAGATTCATGGATAAATAATATTAACATTGTTGATCCCCATTTAAACACATGTTTATACTTGAATCAAGGGCCCATGAATTGGCCAATGTCATAAATCGATCAATCATGAAATCCATAACATAAATGATAAATCATACTTGAACATGTGGGTATTGCCCAATACTTTAACATGCTTGAAAATACTCAATTCCCTTGAAAACATGATTATAAACATGGGTAACTTGAAAACATGCTTTTCATGAATAATATATCATCATACATGAACGTTCGTCATAAATCTCAACTTTCATAAACTTTTCATAAATCGCATTTAAATTCTTGAAGCTTGAAACATGATTTCAACGGAAAACTATGTAAAACTTGCTCGTAATTCATAATTAAATAATAAAAACTCATTTAGATCATACACATGTAGAGAATTAGAAATTTCATTGAATGGGGTTAAAACTCCCTAGTATCAACATAGGAATTTCCATGATTTAGAGCGAGATTAGGCATGGGTGTGAATAAATTCACCCATTCGTATCCCTACATACCTGGGGAAGATCTGATTCTTACCACTCCTTGAAAGCCCAATACAAGATTGAAGGAAAGCTTGAAGAAAAGTAGCTTGATCACCTCTCTAACTCTCTAACTTCGCATACATGAGTAAGAATGGCCTAAGATAATCTTACCCCTCTTAAAACTCATCATTCATAGCTTACAATGACGTAGTTTATGTCTTAGGATCATAGGAATTGCGGAAAAACCCTTACTAAATTCGTAGAAAATAACTGACTACCAGTCCCCACAGGTGACTGGACGAATCATTCCAAAGGCCACGACTCGTGGCATCAGTCGTAGAGTGCACTGTCCAATGATTTACCTAGGGCTCGTGGACCCAAAGAGTCGTTATTGGTGACCATAACTCGTGGTCACCTCTCGTCACCTTCAGTGTCTAAAATCTCAAACCATTTCCAATATGCTGATTGACCACGACTCATCCCACGAATCGTGGTGATTGCCACAACTCGTGGTCAGGCCCATCGGGACTTCCAAAACCCAAAATTTCAACTAACACCCAGAACCTCACCACGACTCTCCTCACAACTCGTGGTCTACCCTACGGATCACAAAATGACTCGTTCTATGACCTGGTGCCAGATTTTCAGTTTCCTCTATTTCAACTCCCAGGTCTAATCTTTAGGCTTTTGGGGTATAAAATTATCTCCCCATTTGGAACATTCATCCTCAAATGTTGGAAACCATATAGGAAAGCAGAGGAATGCAATAATCATACTCAAATATTGATAATTTAAGTTGAAAACTGATGGTATGACTAACTCCGATTCAAACTACATGGCTGAACTAAATTCATGAATCATATACACTTCCACATACATGAAAGAAACTGGGGAACATGATCTAAATATGAAAACTATATAGATTACTATGGCAAAAACTGATACCTTAAGTTGAAACTGAGCCGGTAGAGAATAAATGCAGGTATTTATCCATCATGTCCATTTTGGATTCCCACGTAGCTCCCTCAACATGATGATTCCTCCATAAAACTTTAACTCAAGCTACTTCCTTCTTTCTTAGCCTTCGAACCTGGCGATCCAGTATTTCCACAGGAACCTCTTCATAACTAAGGTTGTCTTTTACACCGACATAGTCCACCAGGACAACTAGAGTTGGATCACCCAAATACTTCTTTAAGAGAATTACATGGAAAACAGGATGCACAAAAGCTAATTCTGAGGGAAACTCCAATTCATATGCCACCTTGACAATCAGTTTCACAATCCGATAGGGGCCAACATAACGAGGGCTGAGTTTTCCTTTCTTTTCAAATCTCATCACTCCCTTCATGGGAGACACCTTCAGAAACACCCAATGATCCACTTCGAACTCAAGGTATTTCCTCTTCACATCGATATAGGACTTTTGGCGACTTTGGGCTATTTTCAACCTGTCCTGTATGAGTTGAACCTTCTTCATAGCCACATGGACTGAATCTAGTCCTATTATTACAGCTTCACCATCTTCAAACCAGCCAATAGCCGATCTACATCTCCACCATAGAGAGCCTCAAAGGGAGCCATCTGAATGCTTGAATGATAGCTGCTATTGTATGCAAATTCAAATAAGTGGAAAATGATCATCCCAACTACCATTGAAGTCAATCAGACATGCTCTAAACATGTCGTTGAGAGTCTGAATTGTCTGCTCCACTTGACCATCCATTTACTGGTGAAATGTTGTGCTGAGCTTAACCTGAGTACCAAGTCCTTTTTTAAACGACATCTAAAACTGAGAGGTAAATTGGGTACCTCTATCTGCTATTATGGACAAAGGCACTCCATGCAACCGAACTAGCTCTAAGATGAATACTTTGGCATAATCCTCCGTGGTATTAGTGGTTTTGACTGGTAGAAAATGAGCGGGTTTGGTCAACCTATCTACAATAACTCAAATGGAGTCATATTGCCGAAAAGTGCGAGGCAAATCGGTTTGTGAAGTCCATATTGATCTCTTCCTACTGCTAAGTAGGAAATCTAATATCTTGGAGTACACTTCCGGGTTTTTTGTGCTCCACCTTCACTTGCAGACAGTTTGGACACTTAGCCACAAATTCTATTATGTCCTTTTTTATACCATTCCACCAATAGACTTCTCGTAGGCCACAGAACATCTTGGTGGCACCTGGATGGATTGAATATCTAGAACTATGAGCCTCCTGCAACATCTAATTCCTCAAATCATCAATATCCGGTACACATACGCCACCCTTGTATCGAAGCACACCGTCTCCCCTTTTAGAGAAGACCTCTACCTTCTAATTCTGAACGACCTCCTTTAACTTTACCAAAATAGGGTCCTCATCTTGTCTAGTTTTTATATCAGTCACCAAGGACGATTCCGATCCATTTTGGACAATAACGCTGCCATCGGCCGAGTGAACCAACCAAACTCCCAATCTTGCGAGTCGATGCACATCCTTCACCAGCTCCTTTCTCCCCTCATCCACGTGTGACAAACTCTCTATAGAGAGTGTACTAAGTGCTCTTCTACTACATTAGCCTTGCCCAGATTGTAAAGGACACTCATGTCGTAGCCCTTAAGTAGCTCCAACCACCTCCTTTGCCGAAGATTGAGATCCTTCTGGGTAAACACATATTGTAAACTCTTATGATCCGCAAACACATCTACATGACCCCGTAGAAATAATGTCCCCATATCTTCAAGGCGAATACAACCGCCACCAATTCAATATCGTGGGTTGAGTAATTCTTCTCATGAACTTTCAGCTGTCTAGAAGCATATGCTATAACCTTGTTGTGCTGCATCAAAACACCACCAAGGCCGACCTTTGAAGCATCGCAATTCACCACAAACCCATCATTACCCTTCGGTAGAGTTAACACCGGTGTAGAGGTAAGTCAAGTCTTAACTCTTGAAAGCTTCTCTTACAAGCCTCCGATCATTGGAATTTCACTTTCTTTTGGGTCAATTTGGTCAATGGCGCTACAATAGATGGAAAGGCCTCAACAAATCTCCGATAGTAGCCATCTAAGCCCAAAAGCTCCGGATATCTGAAGGATTCACCGGTCTAGGACAATTCTTCACCGCTTCTATTTTCTGAGAGTCCACCTTTATACCATTACTTGATACCACATGGCCCCAAAATGCAACTATGTTCAACCAAAACTCGCACTTGCTGAATTTAGCATATAATTGGCGATCCTTGAGAGTTTGTAGCACCACCTTCAAATGAGCGACATGCTCCTCTTCGCTCCAAGTGTATATCAGGATGTCATTAATGAACACGATCAAGAACATATGAAAGTATGTCTTGGACACCCTGTTAATCAAGTCCATAAAAGCTTCAGGAGCATTCGTTAGTCCAAAATACATAACTACAAACTCATAATGACCATACCGCATCCTGAAGGCTGTCATCGGGATGTCGCTCTCCTGAACCCTGAGCTGATGATATACGAACTTGAGATCTATCTTCGAAAAGTACTTGACACCCTGAAGGTGGTCAAACAAATCATCAATTCTGGGTAGATGGTACCTGTTCTTGATAGTGAGCTTGTTAATTACAATAATAAATAAACATGCGAAGAGAGCAATATTTCTTTCGAACAAAGAGAACTGGTACACCCTTTGGGGATTTGCTTGGTCTAATGAAACTCTTATCCAAAAGATCATTCAATTGTTCCTTCAACTCTTTTAGCTTAGTTGGAGCCACTTTGTAGGGAGGAATAGATATAGGATGCATATCAGGAAGAAGGTCAATACCAAAATCAATCTCCCATTCGGGAGGAACTCCTGGCAAATCATCTGGAAAGACCTCTGGGAACTCACTTACTACCAGGACTAGCTGGATAGTCGGGGTCTCAAACTCAACATCTGTAACCCTAACTAGATTGTATACAAAACTCTTAGAAATCATTTTCATATCCTTAAGATAGGAAATAAAATTACCAACAGGTACGGCTAAACTACCCTTCCACCAGAAAACTGACTCATCCAGAAAGCGGAACTCCACTGCACGGGTTCTACAGTTAATGGAAGCATAACATGCATCCAACCAATACATGTCGAGAATAGAAACAAAGTCATTCATGGCTAACTCTACTAGGTCTGCAGAGGTGACTTTATGTAATACTTTGACCGGGCAACTTCTAAACACATGCCTAGCTACAACTGAATCACCAATGGGAGTAGAGATGGAGAATAGTTCCAATAGAATCTGGGACTGACTTCAAAGTTACTAGAAATATATGGTGTCAAAAAGACAAGGTAGCCCCTGGATCTAACAAGCAAAAGAATCAAGATGAAAAACTCGTAACATACTAGTAACCACATTCGGTGAAGTCTCTTATTCCTGACGCGAGGAAATGGCATAGAATCTGTTCTAGCGCTGTCCACTACCCTCACCAGTGGATGTCCCCTGAGGAAATGAGCGTGCTGGAGATACTACTGACCTTGTAGTTTGAGAATGACCTTTATCATCTTCCTATCTAGCCAATGGCACGGTAGGCACATATGGCCTAATCCACTACACCCATAACAGATATCTGAGACTAGAAATCACTCCCTGGTATGACTCTTTCCATACTTCTTGAAGACCATAAATGTGCGCTCTTCCTGCATGACCCTCTGGTCCCTCGAACCGGAGGCCCTGCTCCTCTAATCACCCTTGGGTCTGGGTTGAACACTAGCTAATGATGGTGTTGGAGCTAGTGATCTTTGCTGAATTTGAGGGCAGTGACCACCGTCGGATCTCTACTGAGTAAACCCATAGCTTTCTGTCCAAGCCCTTTTGGCCTCTCTCTCTCTCAAATGCACCGACTCCATCTGCTTGGTATGCAACACTATCCGGGGAAAGTCAATATCCCAATGAAGCATGACAATCATATAATCCTCGTACAAATAGTCCTCCACTCCATGTACAAACGTGCTCACCCTAGCCCTCTGGTCATCAACTAACTCTGGGGCGTATCTAGACAAATGGGTAAACTCCAAAGCATACTCCTGAATTGTCGTCTTCCCTTACTTCAGATTCACGAACTCTACAGCTTTAATTTCCCTCAATTCCCTATGGAAGAACCGATCCAGAAAAGAAATGTGAAACTCCTCCCAACCGATAGGACCTACTCCCACGACCCTACTATCCTTCCATTTCTAAAACCACATGTGTGCGACCCCCTTCAAATGATATGAGGCTAAATCAGCACACTCCTCCCAGTCACCCTCATTATCTGGGTGATCTTCATAATCTCATCTATGAACTCATGTAGGTCCTCATCTATTTTTGAACAAGGAACTCCGGTGGATTCATCCTTAAGAAATCTTTGACCCGTGTTGCTGCCGCATTTCCATTTTGTGGGACATGCACCACTGCCTGTTGGTTGACCTAAGCAGTCCAAGCCTGCTCTAGCATATGAATGGTTGTCCGAAATTCAGCATGGGTAACCGGCGCCGGTGCATGGTGCTCCTAGACTGGTGGGGCTTGTTGGTGGGCATGTCCATTGCCATCCTCATGGTTGTTTCCATTTCCATTTCTCCTACCGTTAACTCTGCCGGGCTCATAACATACATATCATAATGCAACATAAGGCTCAAGGTTTTCAAATCATTTGTAAACTTGTCAAATCATAATAATAGGAGAAAAGCTTCATGAAAGGTAACTTGAGCCCAAATAATATGAATACAACCGTGCATAAATCATGAGGAACAATGGGAGGACTCGTCATAACCGACACCATCATGGTAGATCCTTACATGATGCCCCAACTATCTTACTCAAGCGGGCAGAGTCATCCCAAGCTTTCCAGGCAAGGGATGTGCAGTATGTGATATAACAAAAGAGGGGATCCATTAACATTGTAATGTATCAATATGAACCTAAGGTGGCATATAGTTATGAGGAACTGGCGTAGTCCTTTGAGTGTCGGGATACTCGGTGTGAGACACTACTCCCAAAAGCATGCTCATTAGGCTCGTATGTAAGTCATAAATATCATTCATGAGATTCATTGCCAAATAACATTAACATAATTGATACCCATGTAAATACATGTTTAGCTATGAAACAAGGGCCCATGAATCAGTCAACACTATAAATCAATCAATCATGAAATCTATATCATAAATTATACTTGAACATGTGGGCATTTCCCAATACTTTAACATGCTTGAAAATACTCAATTCTCTTGAAAACATTATTATAAACATGGGTAACTTGAAAACGTGCTTTTCATCAATAATATCTCATCATATATGAACATTCGTCATAAATCTCAACTTTCATAAACTTCTCATAAATAGGCATTTAAATTTTTAAAGTTTGAAACATGATTTTAATGGTAAACAGCGTAAAACTTTCCCATGATTCATAATTCAATAATAAAAACTCAGTTAGATCATACCCATGTAGAGAAACAGAAATTTCATGCAATGGGGTTAAACCCCCTGGTATCAACATAGGAATTTCCATGATTTAGATCGAGATTAGGCATGGGTGTGAACGAATTCACCCATTCATAACCCTATATACCTAAGGAAGATTTTATGTTTACCACCCCTTGAAAGCCCAATGAAAGACTGAAGGAATGCTTGAAGAAAAGGAGCTTAATCACCTCTCCAACTCTCTAACTTTGCATGAATGTGTATGAATGGCCTAAAATGAACTTACCTATCACGCCCCACCTTGGGAGGCATGACTGGCACATAGTGCCATACTGGGATCTAACAACCTGGCTGGGCTTATGCACGTCTGGTGCATTCTCGAAACTCAATTTAAGAAAATAATGGGCTATATCTTGGCTGTAAATATAGCCTACGGCAGATAAGGTCGTATAGCCACCTGCAAATAAAAATAGCTATTCAACAGCATGCAACAAAAGGGATCCTATGCGGGCCGACAAGACTACCATGCTGTCTAGTTATAACAAAAATGTGAACAAGATACTATATTAGGCCCCACACGGCCAACACAAGAAACATAGCTAATTTAGGCCCCACGTGGTCAATAATAACTAATTAACTGATGGTTGTAGTTTGCAAGCCTCTAAGAATACAAATAGTGGTAGAGACAGGGCCCCGGCCCACCCCAAATGCTATACAACTGAAAGACTATAACCTCTACAACCTGGCAATTCTTAAGGAAGAGAGCTTGCAAAACTTCTGACTCTGAACAACTGCTACTGAAAAGCCTGAACTCTGTATGTCTAAACTTGCATGCAGATAATGCAGTGCTCGGGATGGGCATCAGTACAATATGTACTGAATATGTAAAGCAATAAGTAATTTGTTAAAGACTGAAAGTAAATAGAGAGAAGGGGCAGAAAGATTAACATGTAAGCTGGCTTATTCGTAATCTACATCTAGCAAAGCACTACACGTATGTGAGCTATGACTATACAATCATATATTCATCAGATATAGCTAGCAAACAAGAATACAAAGAAGAACCTAACTTGGCCCCCATAAGCCTAGAAGGTACAAGTAACACAGAAATAACCTATCGGGACCCTCATAAGCCCTGGCAAGTACACCTTAATCTATATACCCCTATCTAGGTTTCTATGACTCTACTGGTGCTATAGCCAACCTACCTGTCCCCCTAGGTCTTGAACTGAGCCCGCTTGGTTCTTGATATATAGCAGTGTTTGAGTCTGATGGACTCTTGATAACTGCACCCCGGGCACCAAAATCATCGGGGGTGTGGTGTCAATACGACATAAAAATAGTCCATCCATGGAATGGATTGTATAAGGTCCTCGAACCTCATCTTCATCCCTCGCGGATGACATATCACTCCTTGGAGCGACGTCCTATAGCCCCTCACAGGTGACGACACGGCCAAAAACCCTGGGGTGGTCACGGAAGGTTCTTGAGTGAGGGCAACTCCACTCGAGGTGCTATACTGATGTCTCAATCTATCCGCTCAAAATGCGTATTTGGCCTTCTGGGCCTAACGCTACCTATAATACCCCAAAAATTCATAAGACTAGACTTGAGATTTGAAGTGTGATCAGTAGGAAAAGTTGGAAAAATTTACTTCGGTACGACTCAACCTATGATTCGTAGGTTAGTAGTAGGGGTCGTAAGAAGACCCATGGTCCAGATCAGTTAAGTTGTTTCCCAACCATGAGTTCCCACTACGAGCCGTAGTTTGTGGGTATGACCCGTGGCCAGAAGCCATAGCAAGTCTTTGGAGTTATCATGTGAATGATTATATGGGCAATAATATGACTAGTAGGATGGAGTTACAGATCATCGAATGAGTCATCGAAATATTCAGAGAGTTGGGGAAGAATGGACTCATTAGTCACTGGAGAAAACCATAGGTTGGTTGTACAAGTCATAATATGATGGTGTGAATCATTGGTTCAGTTGTGAGTTGATGTATTATAATGCCTCGGACTTTCGGGCTAAGTTAGGAATCCTTTTAGTTATGTGGATAGATCCAAACCCAATGAATTTTTGGAAACAAGGTGTTAAGATTAACTCCAAAGTGTTAGAATTGCATTGAATACAAATTAAGGTCTTAAGGAACCTCTAGCATGAGGTTGCGTTGAGAGCCTTCTTGCCGATTGTTTTTTCGTATTGGTTGTATAATGGTCAAATTAAACCGATCATAGCTCTCATGTTACAAAATGATTTTGGGTGATTCAGAATATCAAATTGAATCCCTTTGAGTCTTCTTTCCAACGCATCTAACATTGCATCAATCGGAGTTCAGACTAAAAAGTTATGGGTGATTTAGTGAAGTTGCAGCAGGCATGGTACAACTCTCAATACGAGTCGTACAACAAACCTACGACCCGTACTTTTTGTCGTGGTAACTACCAGTTACAGGTTTTATTCCGTTAGTTTTGGGACATTTTGGTCAACTCCTATGCTTCTAACTCCAAAATAACGATGTTTCGGGCTTCCTTAAGGTCAGGTTAAAGGGATTAACCTATCCTAAATCCGTACTCTCTTCAACATGCTTAGATTAGATTTACTCTCAAGAAGGAGCTAGGGTTCATCACCTCCAACTTCTCAATTCCTCTTGGATCTTCAAGACACGTCAAAGAATCATCAAACCGGGTATGTAGGGTTATGAATGGGTATCTTCTTCCACACCCATGCCCAATTTCTATCAAATCATGAAAATCACCTATGATCAAGTATGGGGCTTTTACCCAATTGCATAATTATTCAATATCTATTCATGGGTATGATTATATTATATTAATATTGATGAATTGTGATGCTTGGGTAGATTTTAACTTGTTTTCAATCCAAATTATGTTTTCTAAATTATGAAATTAAATGCCCGTGGATGAGAAGTTCATGAAAGAAGAGAATGATGATGAATGTATGATGATGATGCGATTTGATGATGAAAATGCATGTTTCCAAAGCTACCTATGATTATGATATTATTTTCAAAATGAATTGAGTAGATCCAAGTACGATAAAACTCTTGGGAATGCCCACACGTTGATTTAAAATGATGATTTTTTCCGAAATAAGTTTAACACATTGTTTGGAACGAAGTCTCTCAATTTTCATATTATTACCTTGTGATATGTTAGAGTTAAATATTCCTATCTAAAGCTTACCACATGCTTTGGAGTAGATGCTTCCACTTATATTTGAGCTTGTGGTATGTTTCGAAATAAAGCTTCTCAAATGCATGAATTCATATTTGAGATGTCTGTTATCACTAAGCTTTGTCAAGGACAATGTTGAGCTTCATTTTCATAATGTTGATTCTATGCATGATTTAATTATTGATCTTTGTAAAAGGGTAATGTTTAGCTTCATTTTCATATTATGTCGAGTCTATGCATGATTTCATTATTGAGCTTTATCAAAAGGCAATGTTCAGCTTCATTTTCATATGATGTCTAGTCTATTCATGATTTCATTATTGAGCTTTTTCAAAGGGCAATGTTGAGCTTCATTTTCATATGATGTCGAGTCCATGCATGATTGCGCTTTGTTAATAGACAATGTTGAGCTTCCTTTCATACGATGTTGAGTTATGCATGATTTCATCTTGAGCTTCGTCAATAGACAATGTTGAGTTTCATTATATACGATGTAGAGCATTGAATGATTTTTGGAGAACAGTATAGCATCGAGCGGGTTAAGGGTCGATCACCCTATGCCCCAGAACTTGGCGCCAACTTAGTTTAATACTATTGTCTTATCGGGACCTCCCTTGTGAGCTATCCCTGGCCATATTGGCCCTTGAGCTTGATATCGGTATCATGGTATCGTCCATAGCCATGGAAAGGTTATGGAAGGTTCTACCTACTTGAATGTGATAGTTGGGACCACGTAAGGTCTATCGTAGTATGTCGGTTAAGAGATGAGTCTCCCACTATCTATATGAATCAGATTTGCATATTCATTACTCATGGAGGTTATTTTACACATGCATGTTCTAAAAGAAAGGTTTGACTCATTGTTCATCTTTGCTTATAAATGTTATGTTTCAACTTTGAGTCATTCGAGTCAGTCATGATGTTCTAAAGCTATGCATGGTCATGTCATGAAAGATTATGATTTAAGAATGAATGCATGTAGCCCCTCTTCTTAGACTTGAAAACTTATGATATGTTATGAAACATTTTAAATGTCTTATTTTACTTAAGTGGTTTTACTTACCTTGCATACTCGGTACGTTCCACGTACTGACCGCATACTTCCTATGTTGTATCGTTTCATGATACAGGATTCGGTTCTCAACTTCAGCCCGCTATTAGACAGTTCATCGGAATTAGCTTGTGCTTATTGGTGAGTCCTCATCTTTCGAGGACCAGACCATCTATCTTTCTTTATGTATTTCAGTTTTTAGCTTGTTGAGTTAGTTGGGGTCTTGTCCCATCAACTCATCATGTTTAGAGGCTATTCAGACATATTTATGTACATAGCTTCAGATTGTATATTCATATGTTATATCTGAGTTAGAATTCCGGTATGATGGCATTTTTGATTGTTCAGTTCTTGATCGAGTTAGATGTATGCTTATGCCATGGGTCTACTTGGGGTCTCTTGGGGTCTCTTGTCTCGTGTCTATGATCTGGGCCTCCGTTCGGGTCGTGACAAACTTGGTGTCAAAGCCATAGGTTTGAGGTGTCCTAGGGTGTCTGAAATCCGTGTTAAGTAGAGGTTTATTCATGGGTGTGAAGCGCGCCATACTTATGACAAAGGGGCTACCAAACATTTTAGGAAATGTTCCCTTCTTTCATGTGTGGTGTGATGAAATATCTTTCTATCTTTCTAACTCGTGTATTCACACTCCAAAGAATAACGCCAGTTAGTGGAATAAGAGGCGCTCTCCAATCATATCTCCCTGCAAGAGTTGAGAAAAGCTGAGGCAGAAGAATTCATGATCTTGAAATAAAGAACAAAAATAGTGGGGGAGTACGGCTGGAGAAATATGAATCCTCCATGATAGCCTTAGAGGAAAATGGGAAATTAATAGATAGTGATTTCTGTCTATCCTTAAAAAAGGGACCAATCATCAGAATGATGACCTTTAATCTAAGGGAGAGATTATAAAGTGAAGGACCAGGTCATGCCTTGAGTTTCAAGTATGAAGGTCCAAGATCAGTAACTATGGGAGATCGATCCATGCTTATTCATGTGTCCTTCTGTACTTCAGTCTATGCGATACTCTACTCATGCAATATGAGAACATGTTATGCCCATGTCTAAGTTCCAAGTACTCCTTACGTGTATTCATACTCAGATTCATAAAATGAGAAGTAGCTACTTTAGATGGTGATTCCAGTCTTCTTCCATGCTTCCAGAAATCTCATAGTCATTTCATGTCCCTCGTTATGTATGTAAACTCATGTCTCTCACCATGTCATCTCTATGGACTTTGTTCTTAAGATTTCCCTTATCGGCTCATAAGATTGTGTTATATCAAGTATATGCCTAGCTTAGATTTATTGAATGATTTGTGATCATAATTTCCTTACTCTAAGCCATATGAATGTTCCCCCATGATGGAAATGATGGTTAAAATGTGTACTTTCAGGATAACTCCCTGTCCCTGCCTTAGATGCCGGGTATGTAGAAGTTTAGGAAGCGCAGTTATTCGCCAATCTTGGAAGTGTAGCAACCCACATGGTCATTTTGTGATTTTTACCCATTTCTCTAGTTTGAACCTTTACGTATCTTTATTTTTCTACTTATGACTTATGGAGATGGATGAAACAATTTCCAAGATGATCCAATGAAGATTGGATAAGATTTTCGGTTTTTGGAAGGTGAAGTTTGAGAGGTTTTACCGAAGTCAACATTTTAGGTTAACGAGCTTGAATTTAGATTCTGAAAGTTCTGTTAGTTCTAACGGTGATTTATGACTTAGTTGGGTAGTTTGCCTGGATCCGGAGGTGTTCGGGAGTGATTTGAACCTTTAGTTGGATTTATTAGTTTTAAGGAAGCTATGTTTGACCATAGTGAACTTTCGATCAAAACGACCTCCTTATTGTGATTTGATGATTCCAATAGGCTCAGAATGTGTTTTATGATTGAATTGCATATTTGGTTTGTGATTGGAGGATTCCGAATGAGTTTCGGGTGGATTTGAACGTTTGTGTGTTTGGAATGATTTTAAGCATAAAGTGTGATTACTATGAGGTTCGTTGTTAGTTTTTGAGATCAAAAAATAATTTCGAGACTTTCAAAATTCTTAACAGGAATTATAGGAGTGTTATGAAAAGTTTGATGCAATTTCGATAAGTCATGATCAGGTTTTATTATAAAAGATGAAATAATTCTTGAACGAGTAAAAATGATATCTGACTAGGAAAACGAGCATCAAATGGAGTTTTGATTGAACATTTAGGTCCTTATCATTATTTGGGAACTATAGGAAAAAGAATAGTTGCATTTTCAGTTTGTATGATGAAGTTATAAACATTTTAGTAAAAACTAAAGTTGCTGGTACAGCCCTATATAAGTGCCTGAATAGTATATTTTTACACAAACTATGTTTATTTAGTATTTTGAGTATATTTGGAGTTCTGGAGCTCAGAATTGAGTGATTTTTGCAACATTCTTCTCTATTTAATAAGGGGGTAAGTATCTAATCCTTATTTTGGTATTTCTCCATGATTCCTTCAGTTGGTTTTCATTTTTTATTTGTGAATTTATTGGAGGAAAATTGAGGATTTTGGGTCTAGAGTTCAGAGACCGTATTTTGATGAATTCAAAGTCGATTTGAGCTCTGTTTTGGATGAAATTTCATATATGGGTTCTTTACATTATGGGTAATATGATTTCCAAATAAAATTCCAGTTTTTCCCTTATGGGCTCGGGGTTGACATTTGGATTGACATTTTGGGCCCGGGATAGAAGTATATCAATATGGGTGTCCATGATTTTATTTTCCTACGTAGAATACATATTTGACTAGATTTTGATCATTCGGAATGGTTATGGAAGGGAAAATTCATAATTTGATGCTTGATCTTCATTTTGAGGCAAATAGAGATTTCTTGATTCTTTAAGGGTTTGGAAAGAAGAGAAAGCTTAGTCCCCAGTATGTCGGGCCATATAGGGATGTGAGATGTGTTGGCAAGGTGACCGATGTGTTGGAGCTACCAGAAAAGTTAGTTTCGGTGCATCTGGTGTTTCATGTATCCTTGCTGAAGAAATGCATCGAAGATCCATCTTTAGTGGTTCTGGTAGAGGATGTTAGAGTGAAGGAAAACCTTACCTATAAGGAGGTACTAGTTGAAATCCTTGATCATCAAGTTCGTAAGTTGAGGAACAAGGAAGTCGCCTCGGTGAAAGTCTTGTGGATGAATCAGTATGTTGAGAGAGCTATGTGGGAAGCCGAAGCTGGTATGATGGCTAAATACCTGTATCTCCACCTACCAGCTCAATTCCAGCTGGAGGTATAAATTTCATCCTTAGAACACTATACATTTTTATGTAAAGTCGTGCATAACAGTTCCATTCATGTCTTAGCATGTATGTTATGCCTCATGAATTAAGTTCAATCATGTGTATCAGCCTAAAGTCAATCACTTCGTCAGTTTTCAGCTTCAGATATTTAGTATTTGGGATGACTGTTCTTTTCCCAGTTCTTCAGTATGCTTAATACACATTCGAGGGAATGTTCCCAAGGTGGAGATATCGTCATACCCCAAAAGTTCTTAAGACTAGACTTGAGATTTGAAGTGTGATATGTAGGAAAAGTTAGGAAAAATTTACTTTGGTACAACTCAACCTACAAGTCGTAGGTTGGTAGTACGAGTCGTAGGAGGACCCATGGTCCAGATCAGTTAAGTTGTTTCCCAACCACGAGTCCCCACTACGAGCCATAGTATGTGGGTACCACCCGTGGCCAGAAGCCATAGAAAGTCTTTGGAGTTATCATGTGAATGATTGTACGGGCCATAGTATGACTCGTAGGATGGAGTTACAGATCATGGTACGAGTCATGGAAATATTCAGAGAGTTGGGGAATAATGGACTAATTAGACATTGGAGAAAACCATAGGTTGGTAGTACGAGTCATTATATGATGGTGTGAATCGTTGGTTCAGTCGTGAGTTGATATATTATAATGCCTCGGACTTTCAGGCTAAGTTAGGAACCCTTCTAGGTATGTGGCTAGACCCATACCCAATGAATTTATGGAAACAAGGTATTAGGATTAATTCCAAAGTGTAATAATTGCATTGAATACAAATTAAGGTCTTAAGGAACCTCTAGCATGAAGTTGAGTTGAGAGCCTTCTTGCCGATTGGTTTTTCGTATTGGTTCGTATAAGGGTCAACTTCAACCGATCTTAGCTCTCATGTTACAAAATGTTTTTGGGTGATTAAGCATATCCAATTGAAGCCCTTTGAGTCTTCTTTTCAATGCATCCAATCTTGCGTCAATTGAAGTTCGGAGTAAAACGTTGTGAGTGATTTAGTGAAGCTGCAGCAAGCATGGTAAGACTCTCAGTACGAGTCATACAAGCAACCTACGACCCGTACTTTTGGTCATGGTAACTGCCAGTTACAGGTTTTATTTCGTTAGTTTTGGGGCATTTTGGTAAACTCCTATGCTTCTAACTCCTAAATGACGACATTTTGGGCTTCCTTAAGGTCAGATTAAAGGGATTAACCTAGCCTAAATCCTTACTCTCTTCAATATGCTTAGATTAGATTTACTCCAAGGAAGGAGCTAGGGTTCATCACCTCCAACTTCTCAATTCCTCTTGGATCTTCAAGACAAGTCAAAAAATCATCAAACCAGGTATCTAGGGTTATGAATTGGTATCTTCTTCCACACCCATGCCCAATTTCTATCAAATCATGAATATCACCTATGATCAAGTATGGGGTTTTTACCCAATTGCATAATTCTTTAATCTCTATACATGGGTATGATTATATTATATTGATATTGATGAATTGTGAAGTTTGGGCAGATTTTAAATTGTTTTCAATCCAAATTATGTTTTCTAAATTATGAAATTAAATGTCCATGGATGAGAAGTTCATGAAAGAAGAGAATGATGATGAATGTATGATGATGATGAGATTTGATGATGCAAATGCATGTTTCAAAAGCTACCCATGATTATGATATTATTTTCAAAATGAATTGAGTAGATCCAAGTATGATAAAACTTTGTGCAATGCCCACACGTTGATTTAAAATGATGATTTTTCCCAAAATAAGTTTACCACATTGTTTGGAGCAAAGTCTCTCAAAATTTTATATTATTAGATTGTGGTATGTTTGAGTTAGATATTCCTACGTAAAGCTTACCACATGGTTTGGAGTTGATTCTCCCACTTATATTCGAGCTTGTGGTATGTTTCGAAATAAAGCTTCTCATATGCATGAGTTCATAATTGAGATGTATGTTATCATTGAGCTTTTTCAAGGACAATGTTGAGCTTCATTTTCATATGATGTCGAGTCTATGCATGATTTCATTATTGAGCTTTGTAAAAGGGCAATGTTGAGCTTCATTATTATATGATATTGAGTCTATGCATGATTTCATTATTGAGCTTTATCAAAAGGCAATGTTGAGCTTCATTTTTATATGATGTCGAGTCTATGAATGATTTCATTATTGAGCTTTGTCAAAGGGCAATGTTGATCTTAAATGTCATATTATTCGAGTCCATGCATGATTGAGCTTTGTCAATAGACAATGTTGAGCTTCGTTTCATACAATGTTGAGTTATGCATGATTTCATCTTGAGCTTCGTCAATAGACGATGTTGAGCTTCATCAATAGACGATGTTGAGATTCATTATATACAATGTAGAGCATTGCATGATTTTGGGAGAGGTGTATAGCATCGAGCGGGTCAAGGGACGATCACCCTATGCCCCAGAAATACGCGCCAATGTAGGTTAATACTATTATATTATCGGGACCTCCTTGTGAGTTGTCCCCGGCCTTATCGGCCCTTGAGCTTGATATAGATATCATGGTATCGTCCATAGCCCTGGAAAGGTTATGAACGGCTCTACCCACTTGCGTGTGATAGTTGGAACCACGTAACCTCAATCGTGGTATGTCGGTTAAGTGATGAGCCTCCCACTGTCTATGTGTATCAGATTTGCATATTCATTACTCATGGAGGTTATTTTACACATGAATGTTCTAAAAGCAAGGTTTGCCTCATTGTTCAGCTTTTCTTATAAATGTTATGTTTCATCTTTGAGTCATTCGAGTCAGCCATGATGTTATAAAGCTATACATGGTCATGTCATGAAAGATTACGATTTAAGAATGAATGCATGTAGCCCCCTTCTTAGACTTGAAAACTTATGATATGTTATGAAACATTTTAAATGTTTTAATTCACTTAAGCGGTTTTACATACCTTGCATACTCGGTACATTTCACGTACTAACCGCATACTTCGTATGTTGTATCAGTTCATTATACAGGATCCGACTCTCAGGTTCAACCCCGCTCTTAGATAGTTCATGGAGTTAGCATCTGCTTATTGGCGAGTCTTCATCTTTTGAGGACCAGACTTTCTATCTTTCTTTAGGTATTTCAGTTTTCAGCTTGTTGAGTAACTTGGGCTCTTATCCCATCAACTCATCATGTTTAGAGGCTATTTATACATATGTATGTACTCAGCTTCGGATTGTATATTCATATGTTATATCTGAGTTAGACTTCCGCTGTGATGGTATTGTTGGTTTATCAGTTCTTGATCGAGTTAGATATATGCTTATGACATGCGTCGACTTGGGGTCTCTCGGGGTCCTTTTATAACACCCCAAAATTTTTATTGGTAACTATTTGATGTTTTATGCTAGGTTAGGGGAAGTACGGATTGTATATTGCTCGTAGGTGTCAAGGGAAATCTGTACAATAAAAAAAACAAAGAGTATGTGAAGTTCATAAGTAAGGGTCAACTTTAAATGACCATATCTCCAAATATATAATGAATTATAAGCCCCACAGCCTATTAAATTAAATGCCTTTGAGTCTAGTTTTCAGAACATCAAACCGTTTGTCAATTGGACTTCGGAGTAAAACGTTATGGACATTTTACCGAACCATCGCGAGCGGTGACGCGGGCATGAAGCCCTAGCGCCTCCACCGCCCTATTTACTTTAAAATCTGATTTTCCCTTGTAGAAAACATTTCCAGCCAAATCAAAATAGACCAGATTTCTAAAGGAATCCATTTCTCTCTCAATTCCAGCAGCTAGGACAAAGAAAATCAAGGAGGAACATCAAGCAAGGTTCAAGAAAATCACAACATAAGTTGAGATTACCTTGCCTAGTATGTTAGGGGCTGTTTTGGAGCTCGTTTTGGCAAGGTTTTGAAGAAGTTTTTCTGAGTTTCAAAATCTATTTGGACTGCCTATATATACATCTTTGAGTAGGTGTTGAAATCATGAGAAAAGGTAAGGATTTCGCCCCTTTTAAACCTCTCAAATTGCGAAGCGAAAATCTGGAAATTGGCAGCTAAGTGAGCTGCCAATGGACTGTTTGTTAGCTGAGTTTTGCCTGTTTTTCTTAGGATTTTAGGCTGTTTCTTTTGCTGGAATTATACTTCATATTGAGGGGTAGAACCACAGAAAAACTAAGGTAAAATTTCCTCTGTTTCCTCCCTCAAAAGTTAGTGAAAATTAGTTGAGAAAATGGCTAATGTTGTTGATGTTGCTGTGTGTTGTTGTTGCTATTTTGACTGCCTCCGATTTGTTATGTTTTCTGCATTTTTTTGATAGAGATTAATCTCGTTATTGTCCTATAAAACCACTGGATTAAGGGGGTTGAAGGCTGATCATTGAGATAGGAAATCGGCTAGGGAAAAGTCCATCGGAGAAAGTGCCCCATCTACCATTCTTTCAAGCACGATTCGTGTGATGTGAATCAAATGAGACAGCAACCTTCATAAAAGTCTTGAGGCAGTATGTTAAGCTTAATTTAAGCTTTAAAGTCCCATGTTTTATTGAGGATAAATGTTAAGATTATGCCTAGCCGAAGGGAGATACCTAAAGTGTGATATTGTGTTGATTGTTGTCGTAGTTGTATATTGAGTTGGAGACCCCTCAACGTGGGAATTGTTAGCTGGTCCTTACTTTATGTCATGTGTATATATATGTGATGTTAAATGTGTTTAAATGTCTGGTTGCTAACTGAAATTGGTGAAAGAGCCGAGATGAGGACGTGTTAACGATTTTAAGCCACGTAAAGACGTCGCAAGCTATTGAGGGTAAACAAGCTTACCGAATTTGGATTACCTGGTTATGGTTGTCCTTTATCTTATGTGTATGCTATTAAATATGTCAGGCCAAGGGGATATTTCATAATTCCTTTCCCTTAAGCCGAACGACAAGCTAGCGGGTTTCTGAGCTCTAATGTCCCATGGAGACGATCCACAAATTTTGTTGAAACTCTTAGGTTATCCGTAGTTCCTTATGATTCCTACAAGTTTTTACTACATGCATTTAAGTTCTATTTTTTTTAGCTTTGCATGTTATATGTACTCAATTCCAGTTATGCATTACGAAGGAGGCTTAAACAGGCCACATGTGTAGTATTCGTCATTTCTATGTTGTATGTATTAAGCTGGTCCAGTATTATGCCATATCAGCTCCATTTATGATTTTGTCTAAGTTTTATTGATTTTACCCCTGTGTGTTACACCGGCTGGAGGTCTTTTTGATTTTACCCCAGTGTGGTACACCGGTTGGACGGAGTTTACCCCGGTATGATATGCCGGCTGGAGGCATTTTTATTTTTACCCCGGTATAGTACACCGGCTGGAGACATTTTTATTTTTACCCCGGTGTGGTACACTGGCTGGACGGATTTGTATAGAATCTATGGTCGGTTGTCTGTTGACATTTCAATTATAGTCTTTGTTGTGCATTAGATGGTTGCATTTATACTTCAATAATGAGTTATTGTCAGGTTTCTATTTTTTAGAATTTTAGGTTGTTACTACTTATCTCAGGCCTAGTTATCATTTTTATCTTACATGTTTACAGTTTTCAGCCTTACATACCAGTACATTTCATTCGTACTGACGTCCCTTCGTCTTGGGATCCTTCCCGCAATCGTGCTACAGGTATAGTCCGAGGCTCAGATCATCAAACGTAGAAGGAGCCAGATTTCTGCAGAATGGTGGTATGCTCCTTTCTTCCAGGAGCCATATCCTGATGTGGACTATTTTTAGTTTTGTGTACAGCATGGGTAGGCCGGGGCCCTGTCCCATGCATTTCAGTTTGTTTACTCTGTAGAGGCTGATGTTGACTAGTTTGTTTAGTAGTATGGGTTATTTAGTCGTATTGATTTTTTTTCACTGCTTTTTTTTAGCTTTGTTGTAGCCTTGTCTGCTTTCCAGGTTGCATATTTACAATTGTCAAGGCATTAATTGCCCAATATTTATCCTAGTTGGTTGTGACAGGTGGCTTGGTCAGCCTTAGTGTTACATTTGTAGATGTTATATAGCCGCCTTCTCGATCGACCATGAATCGAGAGCCAGTTGCGCCCTACCCTTGTTCATGGGTATGACAGACTTGGTATCAGAGAAAAGTTGTGTCTTAGGGAGTCCACAAAGCTGTGTCTACTAGAGTTTTGCTTATGGGTATGTTGTGCACCATACTTATAATCAGGAGGCTACAACGACATTTAGGAATTGTTTCACTTCTTCTACTAATAGTTCGTGCTATAGGTCGAGCTCATAAGTACTGTGATATCCAAATCGTGTTATTGTTTCAGAGTATGCCTGTGACAAGGATGATGACTACAAGGGTGATTGGCACAGCCATTGGGGAGGGTACTAGTCTCCGTCCAGTGGATCAAAGAGACAGGTCAGAGGCTCAGAGTGAATCTCCTGCCCCAGGTATTACAGTTCCTCCCGCACTGGTTGGAGTAATGGCAGATAGACCTCCAGCTTCTCCCGCACCAGCAGTACTTGAGGGTAGTAGAATGGAAGACCCTCCCACGCCTGTGGTACCTCCAATTGTTCCGGAAGGACAGGGTCTTAAGGGAGTTGTTCAGCTGGTGGCTCATATAGCCGCAGGTCAAGAGCGACGTTTGGAGGCGATGAAGAGAGATAGAGGCCGGACAATTGAGAGTTCCAGGGCCCGCGAATTTTTGAGTTTGAGCCCTCCTATATTCACTAGGATAAGACCCGAGCGAGGATCCTCAGGACTTTATTGATCAGACTTATAGGGTGTTAAAGGTGATGCGAGCTACAACGACTAAGGAAGTAGAGTTGGCGGCCTTCAAACTACGTGATGTGGCCACATTGTTGTATAAGGGCTTGGGCTCAATCTAGAGGAGCCGATGCACCACCAACTGAGTGGGAAGAGTTTTCCGAGGCCTTTATGCACCACTATCTACCCTGGGAGCTTTGACAGGCTTGAGCTGAGCAGTTCTTGCACATAGAGCAAGGAAGTATGAGTGTGCGTGATTGTTGTCTTCGGTTTAATTCTCTTGCCAGGTATGCTCCTCACATGGTTCAGACAATGGAGGATAGAGTTCATCGGTTCGTGTTAGGATTGGGGCTTCATATAGCTCGAGATTGCTTGGGGTATCTACTCAGGAGCACATGGACATTTCACGAATTCAAGTTTTCGCCAAGAGGGCAGAGGATTTGGTTCATCACTTAAGGGATAATCGGAGATAGCATGAGCAACGGAAGAGAGCTAGGACTGTGGGTCCTTACAGAGGGCCACAGGGTGACCCAGTGGCTCAGTCATCCAGGAAGTTAGTTAGGCCAATAGGGGATGCCCCACCTCAGTTTCAGGGACAGAGAAGGGACCAAGGCCCAGCTCTAGGTAGCTCTCGACGATAGGAGTAGGAGGGGTAGAGGCGACAACCATTGCCGCCTTGTCCCCAGTGTGGGAAATCTTGTTCAGGTCAGTTTTGTCAGGGGCAGAATGTATGTTATCGTTGTGTGAAGCCAGGGCACTTTATGAGGGATTGTTCAGATAGGCTCGAGGCAGATCAACGCGTGATCAGCGGTTGCTTCTTCATCCTCTGTTCGACCTCCCAGACCTGATCCTCAGTTAGCAACAAGCCATGGCAGAGGCAGAGGGAGAGAGGCTTCTAGTTATGGGGCATCCTGGAATCGATTTTATGCTTTGGGCTGTCGACAGGACCAGGAGGCCTCACCTGATGTTGTTACAGGTACTTTGATTATTTATACTCGTGCAGTATATGTCATACTTGATCCTGGTTCTACGCTCTCTTATGTCACACCATTGGTTGGGAGTCAGTTTCAGATAGTCCCTGAGATATTATCTATACCATTTGTTGTTTCTACGCTAATTGGAGAATCTGTGATAGCTAGACGAGTTTACCGAAACTGCATAGTATTGGTATGTGATTGATCAACCTTAGCTGATCTAGTTGAGCTTGAAATGGTTTATTTTGATGTAATTTTGGGTATGGATTGGTTGGCGGCATGTTATGCTAATGTTTATTGCAGAGCTAAGGTTGTCAGGTTCAATTTTCCTGGTGACCCAATCTGGGAATGGCAAGGTGATGTCACTATGCCTAAAGGTAAGTTTATTTCATGCCTTAAGGCTCAAAAGTTGATATCTAAGGGTTGTACTTCTCACCTTGTTTGGGTAAGAAACTTGGAATGTGAGCCTACGACTCTCCAATCAATTCAAATTGTAAATGAGTTCCCTGAGGTCTTTCGAGAGGATTTGCCTGGAATTCCCCCTGAAAGGGAGATAGATTTTGCTATTGATCTACTTCCAGGTACTCAGCCTATATCTATCCCTCCTTATAGAAGCAGAGCTAAAGGAATTAAAGGAGCAGCTGAGAGATCTGCTCGAGAAGGGATTCATTGGACCTACTGTATTGCCTTGGGGTGCACCAGTGCTCTTTGTGCGAAAAAAAGACAGGTCGTTAAGAATGTGTATCGACTATAGGCAGCTAAATAAGGTTACGATTAAGAATAAGTACCCACTTCCCAGGATTGATGACCTATTTGACCAGTTATAGGGTGCCAGATTCTTCTCAAAGATTAATTTGAGATTCGGGTACCATCAGTTACGGGCCAGGGAAGTTGATATCCCCAAGACTGCCTTCAGGACTAGATATGGCCATTATGATTTCTTAGTGATGTTACTTGGTCTTACTAATGCCCCAGCAGCTTTTATGGACCAGATGAATCGAGTGTTTAGGCCTTTTCTTGACGTATTTTTGATCGTCTTTATTGATGATATTCTGATGTACTCGCGATCTGAGGCTGAGCATGCAGGTCATTTAAGAGCAGTATTACAGACTCTACAGGAGCACAGGTTATATGCTAAATTTTCTAAATGTGAGTTTTGGCTAACATCTGTGGCTTTCCTTGGTCATGTAATCATAGCTGAAGGTATAAGAGTCGATAGTCTGAAGATAGAGGCAGTAAAGACTTGGCCTAGACCCTTGAATCCTATAGAGGTTAGCAGCTTTCTGGGATTAGCTGGTTATTATCGCCAATTTTTGGAAGGTTTCTCTACTATCGTTGCACCATTGACAAAGTTGACTCATAAAGCAGCTAAGTTTCAGTGGACAGAGGCATGTGAGTGAAGTTTTCAGGAATTGAAGGATAGGTTGACTTCGGCACCTGTCCTTACTCTTCCACAGGGTGTCGAGGGTTATGTGGTCGATTGTGATGCTTCGAGAGTTGGGCTAGGTTGTGTTGTGATGCAACACAACAAGGTCATTGCTTATGCCTTTAGACAATTGAGGAAGCACAAGCAAAATTATCCTACCCATGATCTTGAGTTGGCTGCAGTGGTATTTGCATTGAAGATTTGGTGCCATTACTTATACGGAGTACATGTTGATATCTTCATAGATCATAAGAGCCTCCAGTATTTGTTTCAGTAGAAGGAGTTGAATTTACGCCAGAGAAGGTGGTTAGAATTGCTGAAAGATTATGATGTTAGCATTCTGAATCATCCGGGCAAGGCAAATGTTGTAGCTGATGCGCTAAGTCTCAAGTCTATGGGTAGCTTGAGTCATATACAGGTCGACAGGATTGAAATGATGAAGGCTCTACGGCAGTTTGCTGACTTACAAATTTTGTTACTGGATGCCGAAGATGGGGGTGTTATTGTCAAAAACACAGCAGAATCATCTTTGGTAGCGGAAGTTAAGCAACGACAGTATGATGATGCAGAGTTAGTCTTACTGAGAGACAGTATACTGCAACAGAAGTAGAGCTATTTGATTATGGACTGGATTGAGTTCTTAGATACCAGGGCCATCTATGTGTACCTAATGTGGGTGAACTACAGGAACAAATTATGAATGAAGCTCATTATTCTCGATATTCAGTACATCCAGGTGCCACAAAGATGTATCGTGACCTGAGACAGCTATATTGGTGGAATGGCATGAAAAAGCACATCACCAGTCTTGGTACTCGTGTTCCAATTACCAACAGGTAAAGGTTGAGCACCAGAGGCCTTGAGGTTTGGTGCAGGACATAGAAATTCTATCCTAGACGTGGGAGGTGATTAATATGGATTTTATTACAGGATTGCCTAGAACGAGTAGGAAGCATGATTCTATCTGGGTAATTGTTGATAGATTAACTAAATCAGCTCACTTCATGCAAATTAAGACCACATATGCTGCATAGGATTATGCTAGGCTTTATATACGAGAGATAGTTCACCTACATGGCGTCCCCTTGTCCATTATTTCTGACAGAGGTGCTCAGTTCACAGCAAACTTCTGGAAGTCTTTCCAGAAATGCCTAGGTACTTAGCTAAGCCTCAGTACAGCATTTCATCCTCAGACAGACGGACAGGCTCAACGCACCGTTCAAACACTTGAAGACATGTTGCGTGCTTATGTTTTAGATTTTGGCGGAAGCTGGGTTGATCATGTTTCCTTGATTGAGTTCGCCTATAATAACAGCTACTAGGCAAGTATCAGATGGCTCCATATGAAGCTTTATATGAGCAAAAATGCAGGTCACCAGTGGGCTGGTTTGAACTCAGTGAGGCAGAGTTATTGGGGCCATACTTAGTGCAGCAAGCTATTGACAAGGTGAAACTTATTAGAGATCAACTTTAGACAGCCCAAAGCAGGCAGAAGTCTTATGCAGATGTACACCGTCGAGCGCTGGAGTTTGCTGTTAATGATTGGGTCTTCCTGAAAGTGTAACCTATGAAAGGCGTCATGCGATTTGGCCGAAAAGGCAAGATGAGTCCTAGATATGTTAGACCCCACAGAGTTATCCGCAGGATAGGAAAAGTGGCCTATGAGTTGGAGTTGCCATCGGAGTTAGTGGCAGTCCACCCAGTATTTCATATATCGATGTTGCGAAAGTGTATAGGAGACCCAACTCGTGTTATGCCTATCGATGATGCCCGAATTTCTGAGGAGATGACCTACATCGAGGTTCCAGTTGCTATTCTTGACCGGCAAGTCAGGAAACTTCGAACCAAAGAAGTCGCCTTAGTTAAAGTATTATGAAGAAGTAATAACATCGAGGAAGTGACTTGGGAGGCTTAGGAGGAAATGAAGAATAAATATCCTCGCCTATTTACGATGTCGACGTGATGTTAAGGTATGTGTTTGATACTCAAGATACTGAGTATCTATTTTGATGCATATTAAGTGAAATTAATTGCCATTCGGGGACGAATGTTCATAAGGGGGGGGGGGAGAATATAACACCCCGAAATTTTTATTGGTAACTATTTGATGTTTTATGCTAGGTTAGGGAATGTACGGGTTGTATATTGCTCGTAGGTGTCAAGGGAAATGTGTACAATAAAAAAAACAAAGAGTATGTGAAGTTCATAAGTAAGGGTCAACTTTAAATGACTATATCTCCAAATATATAATTAATTAGAAGCCCCACAACCTATCAAATTAAAGGTCTTTGAGTCTAATTTTCAGAACATCAAACCTCTTGTCAATCAGACTTCGGAGTAAAAAGTTATGAGTATTTTACCGAACCATCGCGAGCGGTAACGCAGGCATGACGCCCTAGCGCCTCCACCGCCCTATTTACTTTAAAATCTGATTTTCCCTTGTAGAAAACATTTCCAGACAAATCTAAATCGACCAGCTTGCTAAGGATTCCATTTCTCTCTCAATTCCAGCAGCTAGGAAAAAGAAAATAAAGGAGGAACATCAAGCAAGGTTCAAGAAAATCACAAGATAAGTTGAGATTACCTTGCCAAGTATGTTAGGGGCTGTTTTGGAGCTCGTTTTGGCAAGGTTTTGAAGAAGTTTTTTTGTGTTTAAAAATCTATTTGGACTGCCTATATATCCATCTTTGAGTAGGTGTTGAAATCAGGAGAAAAGGTAAGAATTTCGCTCCTTTTAAACCTCTCAAATTGCAAAGCGAAAATCTGGAAATTGGCAGCTAAGTGAGATGCCAATGGACTGTTTGTTAGCTGATTTTTGCTCGTTTTACTTAGGATTTTTGGCTGTTTCTTTTTCTGGAATTAGACTTCATATTGAGGGGTATAACCACAGAAAAACTAAGGTAAAATTTCCTCTGTTTTCTCCCTTAAAAGTTAGTGAAAATTAGTTGAGAAAATGGCTAATGTTGTTGATGTTGTCGGGTGTTGTTGTCGCTATTTCGACAGCCTCTGATTTGTTATGTTGGCTGCATTTTTTTTTTATATAGATTAAGTTCGTTGTTGGCCTATAAAACCACTGGATTAAGGGGCTTGAAGGCTGATCATTGAGATGGGAAATCGGCTAGAGAAAAATCCATCGGAGAAAGGTATGTAAGGCGCCCCGTCTATCATTCTTTCAAGCACGATTCGTGTGATGTGAATCAAATGAGACACCAACCTTTTTAAAAGTCTTGAGGCAGTATGTTAAGCTTCATTTAAGCTTTAAAGTCCCATGTTTTATTGAGGATAAATGTTAAGATTATGCCTAGTCGAAGGGAGATACCTAAAGTGTGATATTGTGTTGATTGTTGTCATAGTTGTACATTGAGTTGGAGACCCCTCAGCGTGGGAATTGTTAGCTGGTCCTTACTATATGTCATGTGTATATATATGTGATGTTCAATGTGTTTAAATGTCTGGTTGCTAACTGAAATTGGTGAAAGAGCCGAGATGAGGACGTGTTAACGATTTTAAGCAACGTAAAGACGTCGCAAGCAATTGAGGGTAAACAAGCTTACCAAATTAAGATTACCTCGTTATGGTTGTCCTTTATCTTATGTGTATGTTATGAAATATATCAGGACAAGGGGAGATTTTATAATTCCTTCCCTTAAGCTGAACGACAAGCTAGCGGGTTTCTGAGCTCTAATGTCCCGTGGAGACGATCCACAAATTTTGTTGAAACTCTTAGGTTATCCGTAGTTCCTTATGATTCATACATGTTTTTACTACATGCACTTATGTTCTATTTTTTTTAGCTTTGCATGTTATATGTACTCAGTTCCAGTTATGCATTACGAAGGAGGCTTATACTGGCCACATGTTTAGTATTCGTCATTTCTATGTTGTATGTATTGAGCTGGTCCAGTATTATGCCATATAGGCTCTATTTATGATTTTGTCTAAGATTTATTGATTTTACCCCGGTTTGTTACACCGGCTGGAGGTCTTATTGATTTTACCCTGGTGTGGTACACCGGCTGGACGGAGTTTACCCCGGTATGGTACGCCGGCTGGAGTCATTTTTATTTTTACCCCGGTATAGTACACCGGCTGGAGGCATTTTTATTTTTACCCCGGTGTGGTACACTGGCTGGACGGATTGTATAAAGTTTCTGGTCGGTTGTCTGTTGACATTTCAGTTATAGTCTTTGTTGTGCATTAGATGGTTGCATTTATACTTTAATAATGAGTTATTGTCAGGTTTATATTTTTTAGAATTTCAGGTTGTTACTACTCCTTATTTTAGGCGAAGTTATCATTTTTATCTTACATGTTTACAGTTTTCAGCCTTACATACGAGTACATTTTATTCGTACTGGCATCCCTTCATCTTGGGATCCTTCCCGCAATCGTGCTACAGGTACAAGCCGAGGCTCAGATCATCAAACGTAGAAGGAGATAGATTTCTGCAGAATAGTGGTATGCTCCTCTCTTCTAGGAGCCATGTCCTAATGTGGACTATTTTCAGTTTTGTGTACAACATGGGTTGGCCGGGGCCCTGTCCTGTGCATTTCAGTTTGTTTACTTTATAGAGGCTGATGTGGACTAGTTTGTTTAGTAGTATGGGTTATTTAGTCGTATTGATTTTTTTTCACTGGTTCTTTTTTAGCTTTGTTGTAGCCTTGTCGGCTTTCCAGGCTCCATATTTATAATTGTCAAGGCATTATTGGCCCAGTATTTATCCTGATTGGTTGTGATAGGTGGCTTGGTCAGCCGTAGTGCTACATTTATAGATGTTATATAGCCGGCTTCTCGATTGACCATGAATCAAGTGCTAGTTGCGCCCTACCCTAGTTCTGGGGCGTGACACCCTTGTCCCATGTCTATGATTCAGGCCTCTGTTTGGGTCGTGAAACTACCGTTTCTGTTACACCACGTAAGTTTCTAATGTTTAGACGGCCTATTCGTAAGTTGGTTAAGAGTTTTAGAGTACAATACGTATGAGAAAGGGCCCAGTGAAAGGTCAAATGATCACGGAGTCGGGACCGGGAGGGAGAAGGCCGGACCAGCTGGCATGGGCCCTCCCTGGTGCGTTGGGAGCTGTTAAATATGAATCAAAGTCTGCCAATAAATCAGGAATCGACAACTGAGGTATGTTAAGGCGTATTCCTTCGGTAAGTTAGTTTCTTCAGTATTGTATCAGTTTAAATCCCAATAAGAGGATCAGCCACGTATGAAGTGTGATTAGCTGTTGTTATTAGCTGAGACCAGTAATCTATGCCCAGTTTGGGGTTGACTTTGCCTCGTATAGTCTTCCATGACCAACCTAGGGTTATTAGCTCTATCTACGCCTGCTAGGGGCGAGATGATGTCGCTCTATAAAGTGGTATGTCATCCACGAGGGATGAAGATGGGGTCCCAGGTCCTCACACAGTCCATTCCATGGCTGGACTACTACTTGCCATATCGGCACCACACTTCCGTTGAGTCTGGTGCCTGGGGTGTAGATATCAAGAGTCCACTGGATTTAGAAATAGCTACAGCCAGGGGCCGAGCGAGCTCAGTTGCAGACCCAAGGGACTGGTAGGATGGCTATAGCTACTAGTTTACTCAGTGTGACCTTGCTAGCGGTATATAGATTGAGGTGTACTCACCAGGTCTTAAGGGGGCCCCAGGTGGGTTATTATGTGCTAGTTGTACCTTCCGGCTTATGGGGGCAAGGTAAGGTTCTTGATTGCATTAGTTATTGATGAATTAGATAGTAGAAAGTTAAACTACGCAGGTAGAATCTCTATCCTTCCTTTACAGTTATTTTCAGTTGTATTTCCTCTATTCAGTTATTTATAGTTATTGCCTTACATATTCGGTACATAATGTACTGACGCCCCTCTTGGGGAAGCTGCATTACTTGCCTGCAGGTGCCGATAGACGCGAATCAGGAGCTTCATAGCTTTCTATTAGGACTAGCAAAGCAGTCAGCTCCATTCCTTCGAAGTTAATAGATTAGAAGGTTGACTCTCTTTTGTTATACAGTATTTGTAGGTTGGGGCCCTATCTCGACCAGTATATCATGTCTAGAGGCTTGAAGATTGTTTCAAATTTCCTGTCTTTAGTTGTGTTGGCTGTGTGGGGCCTGTATATGTTTGATCTTATGTGTTGGCCATGTGGGGTCTTGCTTAGCTGATTGTTTGCAGCATGGTCGGTCATAGCTTAGTGTAGCATTGGTTTTACTTTTTCAGTCATAACTAGACATCATGGTGGCCTTGTCGGCCCGCATAGGGTTCCTTGCTATTATCTATTTCTTGTTAGTTGTTTCTTTTACTGGTGGCTATAAGGCCTTTGCGGTCGGGGACTGTGTTTACAGCCGAGATATAGCCTGCTATTTTTTCGACTTGAGTGTTAGTGTTAGTTATGCACCAGAGGTGCGTGTTTGGTGCGTTTCGCAACTACATGCAAGTGCACGTGGTCAAAAAAGTAGTAAAATGGCTAAAGTAAGCCAAGTATCGATCCCACAGGGACTGAACCAAGGTAATAATCGAATTAAGTATTAATGAACTCTAACTCTAACAATGCAGACAACAATTTTAAAGAGGATGTTGAGAGTTTGTTTCCTACATTATACTAATCTAAGACAAAATGATAAAATGAGCCTGAACTATAGTAATGAGCAAGCTGAGGCCAAACGAACATGCAGGGAAGTAATTTATCGATACAATTCGGTTAATCTTTCCTTCGGTTACTAGTCAAGAATTATTGCCTACGGAGAGAAACTTTCTTATTCTACCCAACTTAAGAATCATGAACCTTCAACCTACATTTCTGTGATAAAAGAATTTCATGTTCTAGCCATATGAAACCGATTCCTTAATTGACTATATGACTTTCAGATATATTTCTATTCTGAAGGTAAATCAATTCTCAATTTTTCCAAACTAAGAAGTGATCATATCCTACCAATTCACAACTTTCCAATTTCTTTCCTTTTCAAGATAAAATTGGATTTTTTAGATATACATTAACATTGGCCAGACATTAATGCAGCAAGAACAAGAATTGATAGAACAACCATGGAAGAAAAGATGAAAACAAAAATGATCAACAATTACATTCCACTACAAATGTTCTTAACCTCAGCAAGAAGTGAATTTATCCACTCATTTGTGGATTAAACATCATCAAATGAGTATAAATCATACAAACAATTGAAATAAAGGAGAAAGAGTTAGAGAAGAACCCTAAGAATTTCGTCTCCTCAACTGCCTGTAACCCACGTTCTTGCTCAACTAAGTCAGATTAATTAAAAATAAACCTAAGTGTGCTATTTATACTTGTGGGAATTTTTCTCGGAATAACAAGTAACGTGTCACGGAGTGCATCACGGAGCACTGCCTCCATGACACGGTGCAAACGCGGACCCTCACTAGAAATTTATGTTCCAGGTAAATATAGGCAACGTGCCACGACATGTAACGCGGGGCTTGGCCAACATGCCACGGCGCCGTCGCGAACCTTCACTGGAAATTTGTCAAAATAAATCATCCGATGCAAACTGCCTCCGTGATGGCAGCGTGACACGGCTCCATCGCGGAGCCCCTATATTTACTGCTTTTCCTTGACCTTTTCCACCGCTCGCTTCCAAGTCCATTCCCGATTTTCACCAACATGCAACTTAGCTTCCTAAAATTACATTTTTCCTGCAAAAACAACACTAATCATGTTGGTTAGTATAAATTCACATTTTAACTACAAATCACATGAGAATGTACAATTAACCATAGATAAACAAGATGAAATAGAGCATTTGAGCATCACTTGGGAATATAATTCTGCCCAAGATCACTTACCCCACACCTAAAACCTTGTTCGTCCTTGAACAATACTCTCACATCTCATGCAATTGACACCCACGTATAGCTACTTTGGCTCGACAATTCAAGCTGCGGTTATACCAATTATTTACTATGGCAAATCATCAAGAAAACATGCATAGTCCCATCAATACCATGACATTCACCACATTAAGACCTCCTAAGCTCAAGAATCGACTCTCGATCTCAGCAAACTCATGAAAATCAACTGATCAAGACATCCGACATGAAATTCAATCTCTCGTCAAACATGTGCCCTCACAACACAAGAGAAATTTCCCCCTTTTCAATCATATGATTTCCAAGGCATTACATTTAGGGGTATATGAACATGATTTTGCTCTCTATCCCAAAGAATTCACATGCATCATGTCATGAACCATAGGCTTTCCTCTAGTGTATTACTCCACTAATATAAGGATGCGTGATGTAAGATCACGTAGGACATAACGGGTTGTAACGTAAGGTAAGGAACTACTAAATACTGGGGTAACCAATAATATCATCTAGCCTCCTTAAGTGCTTTTCAATACATCCCACCATCATTATTGGGCATTGTTACTTCCTTCATCCTCCCATTCTTGAAGTCTTTCTTTATTTTGTTCCCATTTCTTTAAGCACACTCGACTTAATAACAAAGATTAGTTATACATCTTCATTTTAGTTATATTCAGCAAGTGCACCTTTGACCTTATCTTTACTTTCACCACTTCCGCTTTTCCTTTCTTTTCACACTTTTCACTCCTTGACATTGTGGGAAAATTATTTTTCTTGAGCACTTAAGTGTTTTGGATCAAATTCACGGCTAATGAAAAGAAGGGATTAAGCTCGGTTTCTACCTCTTCAACGAAAGAAAAAAAAATAGGCTAAAGGCTCAATGGGGCTAACTAGGATGTACATTCAAGGTAGGTATGATAATGGAAAAACTTTCGGTTAAATCAAAGAAATGCCTACATCCTTTCCTACACTACACATCTTTCATTTCGTTTCGTACACACACCAGGCAAGTTCTAGTCACTTCACAATAGCATGGAAGAATCGAAACCTCACCTCACACTCATTGCACATGCTCAACTCAAGACATATTCACAGACTCTTCAATCAGCGAATTACAAGAATTCAATATTAAGCCTCAATCACACCAAATCGACCTCTATGGCCTAGGTGTCTCAACATGTTACACATTTGCATGCTTTCATACGAATCATCTTTGCATCTTAATATCATGTACAACACGCAACAAGAATTCCGAACCATGAAGCAACGACACGTTTGGGAAACAAACAAAAGAAAGAAAATAAAAGAAAATAACAAAACTACTCCTATCGACTACATTTCCCTTAAGACGGTCGGCATCCATCCATCATAGGGAACGGTCACTATTTACGACTTCAGTTCAATGGGACTATTCTCGGTAAAAGCACCGAAAACAAAGGCCGAGAAACCCAATCATAAAAAATTCGAAAAAAAATTTAAAAATATTGATAATTTCGATAGAAAACAAAAATATTTACACAATCAGCTAACAACAACTCAACACAGCATACAACAACTTAACATTCATTACAACACTGACTTACAATACAAAACATACGCACAAAATAACAGGGTCACAATTTTTTCACAGGCACAACAACATGACATAAACATAAACAACAACAAAACAACTGGCACCTAACTACTCCCACCCCACACTTAAACCGAACATTGTCCCCAGTGTACACAAAATTCAACATAGCACAAAAGTAGGTGGTGACACTCCCTGATCAATCGAAGTATTCAACTTCTTCGTCAGGTGTCGTTGCCTCGTCTCCCATATCCGAGTCGCCCCCGCTGTCCTCATCTTACTCAACATCTGAGTCATCATGGCGTGTCTCCTCATCAGTGGGGACATCATCATCTACAGGCTCCACAAAAGCTAGCCCCACTCGGCGTAGAGACCGGGCATTTTCAGCGAAGGGGTAATCTAGCTCGAGCTGCCATATCTCATCTTCTATTGCTGGCCTAGCCTTTGCACAACTGCAGCATCTACATCCCGTACATGCGGGCCATATATTGATCATCTCGAGCATGTCGCTCGGCTAGTGTGAGAACTGGCCCGTGAGTGGTGTCGGGTGCCTTGGTTTGGTGACATCCAAGGCATGCCTATCCATTTGCGGGATGTAGTCTAGGGCCTGCTCCTCGATGTCAAGGCCCCTCAAAAACGTGGTCAGCAAACCACCAAACCCGTACCTGTGTCCTTGATGCAAACGGGCTCTCTTCATGGCAGAGATGATCATCGCCCCAACATTAATCTCCAGCCCTTTCATCAGGGCATAAACCAAGCACACACAATCCCAGGTGACATCTGTCATGTGCACCCCTGGGATCAGGCATGAACACACAATTTTAAGCCAAATCCTGGCTTCCCTGTTCATTTGAGAGTAAGGCAGTGTCTGATGGTAGCCCCACTCTTTGTGCCTGCTCCACCGTGCTGTCGAACGGGCTCCACACAGAGTTTGTATGATATCCACATAGGGTGGAGTTATGTTCAGCTGCCGGAGTACATGAGTGTCTGTGTCCCGTGCCCCTAATATGGCATTCAGGTGATGGGGCTCAAAGGTGACAACCTGCCCCCTTATCTTGACGGTGTGACTGTGGAGTGTCGGGTTCCAGTTTGCGTAGAACTCCTGAATCAAGTGGAGATTGCACTCCTTGGGCTCTTCGAAGATGAAGTTCAGCCCGACAACATCAATCCGGTGTACGATTCTGGGGAATTCCTGTGCAAGTGGCTCCCTTGCAATGTGCTCCTCAGGGAAGTATTTGGTCTCCTTGTGCTTTGCATACCATTTCTTCCCTTCGTCAGTCACCCATTGGGTTCCGTATTGACGACGTTGGCCGTGCGGAACCGTTGGTGCTGCTGGAACTGTTGTTCCCAGTCTAATCCTTTTACTCCAAGCGCCTGATGTAGATGCACCCTTTCCTTTGTCTTGCCTGCTTGACATCGTTCATGTCAAATCAAACAGACAGTCCCAATGTTATTCAAGTCAAAAATTAACTTCGACAAAGGTTGGGTTGAGTTAGGCCACCCCATACTTAGTCTTCAGCCACAATGAAAACAATTCGGCAAGACAATCATTCTTTTCCAATTTTTGTCAGTCAACATGCCTCGTGCATTCAGATAAGTCGATGGAATAATTACTATGTACTACTCAGACTTCGTACAACTAATCACAATATCACCATCGATTCCATTACATCACATAGAACTTAGCTAAATTTTTTCTCAACAACAACAACCTATGCAATTCACCAATTTCATTTTCCCAAAAATTCCTTGTTTATTTAGCATATTCATCTATATAAACACACAATTCGCCTAACCCAACATGCACAACCCAAATATTTTTTAACATTTCCAACCAAATTTCATTTCTTCCCATTCAAAATCTAACCCTAGCTACCAATTTCGCAAAAATTCAATCGAACATGTATTTATCGTGTTCATATAATCACAACGATACTCCGAACATCAATCAACAATAACTTAAATGAATTCAAGCTCAATTTACACTTAGGGCAAGCTTTACTCACCTCACATGCTCAAAAATTGAAAATTTCGGCAAAAATTAAGGTTAAGTTCAAGAACATACCTTAAATTCGATGAAGTCGAAGAAAAGTTGAAGAAAATTCAATCCTAGGTTCGTGTCACATTGGGGAAGGATGGATTTTAGGAGTTTTGTCGTGGAGGGGAGTGAGAAATGGGAAAATGAGGGGTTTTCGGGGTTAAAAGGAGGTTTTTTTGCACGGGTCACCCAGTGACACAGTGTGACTCATCGCGAATAACACATTAATGTGTCACGGAGGGTAACGCGGAGCACCCCCTCCGTGACACGGAGCCATCGTGTAGGTGTTCTGGAATTTGTGAAAATTCCAAAATACCTTCATCGTGTCATGGAGGGTAACGCGGAGGCCCTCCTCCGTGACACTGAGCCATCGCGCAGGCTCACTGTCTTGCCACTTTTTAATTTTTTCTCCCCTCGATTTTTTCTTTTGCGATCCTTTGCATTTTTGCCCTCCGTTCCACCTGAAAATCATCTCACAACAAGAAATTGGTTAGAATTTATAGGTTTCAAACACGAACACAATTTTTTGGTTTTATTTTTATTTTTTCTCTTTTTTTTTCTTTTTTCTTTTTAACTAATGCTACTCATCTATTACAACAATTTCACGGGTTGCCTCCCGTGCAGCACCTGGTTTACCGTTGCGGCTCGACGTCATTAAAGCCCAATCATCCTCTAGAGTGACGGACGTTTTCTCTCGAATAACGTCCTCACCCCGGTAATGCTTACACCGCTGCCCATTAACCAAGAACGTGGCACTTCGATATTCTTGCCACAACTCCATTTTTGGGGTGTCCTCAATCAGTGGTTTTCCCACTGGATCTCGAGAATCAACAATCTAAACAATATCTGCTTAATTTAACACGTTGATTGCTGAAAGCTCCTCATATACGACCAGAAGCTTTGTGGCCTTGTACACGTCAAATACCTCCACCTTGTCATGCGCCCGCATGGTTATCTACCCTGCAGCTACATCAATAAACGTTTTCCCGGTTGCCAAGAAAGGACGTCCCAAAATAAATGGGACTTCCGCATCCGGCTCAAAATCTAGAACAACAAAATCTACCGGGAAGATAAGGGAGCCCACTTGCACTAGCACGTCCTCCACTATGCCATCTGGTCTGTCCAAAGAACCATTCGCTAACTGCAAGATCACTGTAGTTGGTCTAGGACTGCCTAGCCCCAACTTCTTGAACACCGATGTCGGCATCAAGTTAATACTCGCTCGCAAATCGCATAGTCCACGAGCTCGGATACTTTGCCCAATTGTGATTTGAATTATAAAGCTCCCAGGGTCCTTGAGCTTTGTTGGCAACATGTTCTGTATCCGGGAAGTGCACTCCTCAGTAAGCGCCACCATAGCATACTCCATCAATCTACTTTTGTTCGACACAATGTCCTTGATATATTTTGCATACTTCGGCACTCCCTGCAAAACATCAACAAGAGGTAAATTAATGTGTACCTGTTTAAGAACCTCCATGAACTTTTTGAAACACGCTTCCTCCTTGTGTTTCTTTAATTTTTGAGGGGACGAGGGTGGTGGTCTTTATGCTTCAGCTGCCTTCTCCTTCCCCCTCTCATCATCCTATTTCCTTTCTTTCTACACTGCTCCTGACCGCTGAGGTGGTCTTTCTGGTTCCACCTCCATGAGTTGTAAACCACTCCTTGTGGTCACTGCATTTACTCGCTTGGGATTCGAGTCAGTGTCACTCGGTAGTCCTCCTCTTGGCCTAGTGTTTTGAGCTCCAGCTAGTTGCCCAAACTGGTACTCCAACGCCTTTGTAGCTAACTGATTGTTCTTTACATCTGCCGCCAATTTCACATAGTCAGCCTGCAATTGAGCTTGGTTAGCTATCATTGTTTTAAACATTTACTCAATGTTGGGTGGTGGTGGTGGAGGAGGGGCATTATTGCTTCTGTATTGAGTCTGGTAGTTCTGCTGCCCTCCTTGATTTCTTTGTGCACCCTGATTCGAACTCTGCCCTTGATGGTTGTTACTAACCCAGGAGAAATTCGGATGATTCCTCCAATTAGAGTTGTAGTTATTGCCATACTGTTTGTGATTATTTCTCTGTACATTACCAACAAAGTTTACTGAATCAGGATTTGCACCACAACACTCCGCTGAGTGTTCATTACTGCCGCACACTTCACACCAAATCTGCTGCACTACATTCACTGGGGCTTGAGAATGATTCAGGCCCATATTGCTGAAGTGGGTATTGAGTTGATTCTGTAAAGCAGCTATCTGTGCAGCGATAGCTGTAAAACCATCCACTTCCAAGACTCCTGCCGTTTTCCTTGTTCCTCCTCTAGAAGAGTCCGCATTCCACTCTGTATTTCCCTGAGAAATATGATTTAACAAAGTATACAGCTCCTCATAAGTCTTTTCTAATGCTTGTCTCCCAGCTGCTGAGTCTAGCAAAATTTTTGTGTGGGGTTCCAAACACTCTATGAAAGTGTGCACCAGCACATCATTGGACTGGTGATGGTGAGGACAATCCCGTAACATGGATTTGAATCTTTCCCAAGATTGATATAGATTCTCCCCCTCTCTTTGTTTAAAACTTAGAATCTGACTTCTAAGTCTTGCTATTTTCCCGGATGGAAAGAACCGTATCAAAAATTTCCTTGCAAGATAATCCCAAGTGGTGATGGGATTAGGTGCTTCAGCTTTCAACCACCTATTTGCTTCTCCCAATAGTGAAAATGGGAACAATGTAAGCCTTATGTAATCAGATGATACTCCAGCAGGGATGTAAGTGTCACTTATCTCCAAAACGTTTTGGAGATGTTGTTATGGATCCTCGTGATGGAGACCTGTGAATTGCCCACGGGTGTGCAGCAATTGCACCATATTCTGTTTCAGCTCAAACCTCCCTCCTGGCTCAGGTTTGCGAATGCTTGATGTAACATTGTTAGCATGTGGGATTGCCACTTCGCGAACCGGCCTAGCTGCCATTTCCTCGGGCACTAACACTGCCCTTACAAGTGGTGGATTCTGTTGTTGCTCCAGGATTGTTTGTCTGAGCAACTGCAGCTTCTTCTCTAGAGCTTCTCTTCTTTGACGATGAAACTGTCTTTCCGGCTCTAAGTATGAATCACCAGCCCCTTGTCTCTTGCCAGTGTTCAACAGAATTTAGTATTTGCAAAAGACAGGCTAGGATAAAGTTGTCAGCACTAATAAGAAATCGTAGAATAACACTTATAAAACAATTTTACCAATTGCCAGTCCTCGGCAACGGTGCCAAAAACTTGTTTGGTGCGTTTTGCAACTACACGCAAGTGCACGTGGTCGAACAAGTAGTAAAATGGCTAAAGTAAGCCAAGTATCGATCCCACAAGGACTGAAACAAGGTAATAATCGAATTAAGTATTAATGTACTCTAACTCTAACAATGCAGACAACAATTTTAAAGAGGATTGTGGGAGTTTGTTTCCTACGTTATACTAATCTAAGACAAAATGATAAAATGAGTCTGAACTATAGTAATGAGCAAGCTGAGGCCAAACGAACATGCAGGGAAGTAATTTATCGATACAATTCAGTTAATCTTTCCTTCGGTGGCTAGTCAAGAATTATTGCCTATGGAGACAAACTTTCGTATTCTACCCAACTTAAGAATCATAAACCTTCAGCCTACATTTCTGTGATAGAAGAATTTCATGTTCTAGCCATATGAAACTGATTCCTTAATTGACTACTACAACTTTCAGATATATTTCTATTCTGAAGGTAAATCAATTCTCAATTTTCCCAATCTAAGAAGAGATCATATCCTACCAATTCACAACTTTCCAATTTCTTTCCTTTTCAAGATAAAATTGGATTTTTTTAGATATACATTAACATTGGCCAGACATTAATGCAGTAAGAACAAGAATTGATAGAACAACCATGGAAGAAAAGATGAAAACAAAAATGATCAACAATTACATTCCACTACAAATGTTCTTAACCTCAGCAAGAAGTGAATTTATCCACTCATTTGTGGATTAAACATCATCAAATGAGTATAAAACATACAAACAATTGAAATAAAGGAGAAAGAGTTAGAGAAGAACCCTAAGAATTTCGTCTCCTCAACTGCCTGTAACCCACGTTCTTGCTCAACTAAGTCAGAATAATTAAAAATAAACCTAAGTGTGCTATTTATACTAGTGGGAATTTTTCTCGGAATAACAAGCAACGTGTCACGGAGCACTGCCTCCATGACACGGTGCAAACGCAGACCCTCACTAGAAATTTATGTTCCAGGTAAATATAGGCAACGTGCCACAACATGTAATGCAGGGCTTGGCCAACGTGCCACTGCGCCATCGTGAACCTTCACTGGAAATTTGTAAAAATAAATCATCCGAGGCAGACTGCCTCCGTGATGGCAGCGTGACACTGCTCCATCGCGGAGCTCCTATATGTACTGCTTTTCCTTGACCATTTCCACCACTCGCTTTTGAGTCCATTCACGATTTTCACCAACATGCAACTTAGCTTCCTAAAATTACATTTTTCCTGCAAAAACAACACTAATCATGTTGGTTAGTATAAATTCACATTTTAACTAAAAATCTCATGAGAATGTACTGTTACACCCCGTAAATTTTAAATGAATAAATATCCTAATGGCATGTTGGTTAAGGGATTTAGAAGGCAAGCAAAAAATAAATAAATAAATAAATAAGGTCAGTTTTTCATTGATATCAATGAATTTCAAGAAAAAAAAATAGGGGAATATAGGAAGAAGGAGGAACCCACGACAATTATATATAATTTCCTTCCGATTACGCTATGAAACGTGGTCTAAACTCCATTTCAGCTTAGATACTGAGGTATAAAGTTGTAGAGAGCAATCCTACGGAGTTGGTTTCGTGAAATTTGGCCGGAGAAACATCGTGCTACTGAGGTAAAGTAAATAGAATTGCTTTAAATTAGTACCAATGTGTTCCTAGCCTTGCAGTGAGCATTTATCCCTTCTGGACTATCGAGAAATAATGAGTTTTCGACCGTTTTCCGAAAGGTTGAAGTCTGGGATAAATATATATCAAAAGTGATAATTTCTCCTGGATATTAATGTATTTAGTTCTAATTGACATGTATATGAATGTAGTTGGGAGAAACAGCAGAAGTACTGACGGAAATCACATCGGTCAGTCGGGTACTCAGAAATCAGGTATGTAAAGTTATTCTTTCGGTAAGCCAAGAAGTACAGTCTAGAAAATAAATACAATAAAGGCTATTAATAGACACCCAACGTACAAGAATGATTTTAGTATAATTTCCAGCAAGCATGCTAGTATATCAGTACATATCATGCGATAATCAGATTAACGGATAGTCGGATGATTTTAGATAGTAATGTGGTATCAGCTAGTAGCTCAGTATGTTCTTACGTAGTACCCAGAATGGAAGTTGTAAAAAGCAGTATAATGAATTAGCAAGATTACAGATAGTATGTATTACATTTGTTGAGACTGTATCCGATATTAGATGGCACATCTTATGTTATTGAGCTATATCTAGTTATAGATGGCATGTTCTATGTTATCGAGCTATATCCAGATAAAATCATATCAGTAATCAGATATAGAAATAGCTTCAGATACAGATGTAGCTCCAAAAACAGATATGGCTCTAGAAACTAACATAGCTTCAGATCACGGATAACAATAATTAGATAAACAGATAAAGGCCAGGTAGCAGTTAGCCCAGCAATCAGAAACAGTGTAAAACAGAATATAGCATCAGTTGTTTAGTACGGACTAGCCTTGAAATAAAAGAAGAGAATATGATTAGTATTTTTCATTTGAGCATGCTTGCTGTGTATGTGTTTTCCATGTTGAGACTTGTTATGGCATGTGGGAACCCTTTAGCATTCCCCACCACCCCTGGGTTATAGTTGTGTCGATACCAGATTCAGATACCGCCACCAGCTGGGCGATGCCGTCCACCTAGAGGACGATGATGGCCGACCACCATGATAATACGGTCCAGATTACCCTGCTTGCAGGGGCAGTTCAGCTTACTCTGCGTAGAGCCAGATTACCCTGTTTACAGGGGCAGATTACTCTGTGTGCGCTTGTGGTCTGGGGCAGTTTCAGATACAGATTTTTATAAAATTACCCTATTGCATGCTTGCACCCAGGGGCAGTTTCAGTCACAGATACAGCAACAGATTACCCCATTGCGCACTTGCGCCTAGAGGCAGGAGTCTTCGGACTCAGACACAGTTTATTGTCAGAGGCCAAGGCCTGAGCTACATACCCAAGAGGGCCGGTAGGAGGAGCTCACAGTTACGAGATGAGTGGAGTGACTTATTTTTTGTTGGTTTAGACCCAGGTAGGGGTAAATAGATTGTTCTATTTTTTGGCACCTTCCGGCTTATGGGGGTCGGTCAGGTATTGTGTGTATTTATATGTATATCTATATGTGTTGTTAGATACGGATAGACAATAGGATGACACGTCGTCAGGTACGCCCAGTTTAGTTTTAGAATAGGTAAACTCTTCCCAGTTAGCCTCATCCAGATAGACTCAGCTACTTCCTGCTTATATGTCATGTTATTGTTGCTATCCATTTCAGTTGTATATTTTAGTTTGCTTTACATGCACAGTACCTGTGGTACTGATGCCCGTGGGGCGCTGCATTGCTTGCCTGTAGGTACTCACAGACAAGGAGCCGATCCCTCATGATCCTAGCCAGCGCATAGTTATCAACTCCTGTCATCCAGAGCTTGATATTCAGAGGTGTATTTCATTTTCTTTTGTTGTATAGTACGTGTAGGTTGGGTCCCTATCTCGACCATTCTATTATTACTTCCTAGAGGCTTGCCGTCTGATGTTTCCTATGGTGGTGGAGCCGGTCGTGTGGGGCTGTGCATGTATATATGTGTTTAGTTGTTGATGTTGGCCGTGTGGGGCCTTGTTCTGGTTATAGTTAGTGACCTTGTTGGTCACAAATGTGAATAGTAGTTGCTTCAGATTATAGTGTCATTGTTTTGGTTAGCTATTGTTCTTTGCAAGTGGCTATAGGCCTAATCAGTCAGGGGCTGTATTTACAGCCGCTATATAGCCGGTTCGTTTCTTGAAATAGAGCCAGAGTCTAGTAGGCACCAGGTGCCCGTCATACCCCCCAAGGTGGGGTGTGACAAACTTGGTATCAGAGCAGTTCGTGTCCCAGGGAGTCTGCAAGCCGTGCTAAGTAGAGTCTTGTCTATGGATGTGTTGTGCGCCACATACTATAGGCAGGAGGCTGCGAGGCATAATAGGATAGTTACCCTTCTTTCATACTCAGTCGTGCCTAGCACAGTACAGTGTAGGGTTGGTTCTTTTGAAACTTACCACCCTCTTTGTTTACAAATACTATGGCAGACTAGTGGCACCCAGCTACAGGCAGGAGATTGGATACAGCGGCGGGCGAAGGCACCAGTAGGATGCCTCACATACAACCAGATTCATCCCGATCTGAGAGCAATACCGAGGTGTCATGTCGACCCTCCCAGCAGTCTCCGCCTCGCCAGACACCATTTGAGGCAGCACCGCCTCCCACATCTCCTGCACCCACTTCATCTGATCAGGAGCTACGTAGTGCGGTGGTTATGTTAACCTAGATGCTAGCTACTCAGCGTTAGCCAGTAGCACCTGCAGCAGCAGAATCTCTAGGTGGGCCAGGTAGTTCCAGGGTTAGAGAATTCTTGGCATTGGGACCCCCTCAGTTTACTAGGTCAGATCAAGTGGAGGACCCTCAGGACTTTCTGGACTAGATACAGAGAATGTTTAGAGTCGTGCACGTAACCCCAGCAGAATCAGTGGAATTAGCAGTGTTCCGGTTAAGGGATATTGCTGTGTTGTGGTACAAAAGTTGGGAGAGATCTCGGGGAAGGGATGCAGCCCCTCCTACTTGGTCCAGCTTCTCAGAGGCCTTCCTGGACCACTACTAACCCCGGGAGGTCAGACAGGCCCAGATGGACCAGTTCTTACACTTAGAGTAGGGGGCCAGGAGCGTCCGTGAGTATCCTTTCAGTTCGACTCCTTAGCCCGCTATGCTCCAGCATTTATGGACACCATGTCATCCAGAGTCCACCGCTTTATTATGGGCCTGAATTTAGATTACATAGAGACGTGCATGACGGCTACTATGAGAGAGGACATGGACATAGCCAGGGTACAGGCCTTCGCACAGACAATTGAGGGCCTGAGACAGCGGCAGCGGGGCGACAGGCAGGCGACTTCAGAGCAGCGCCGTAGAAATAGACCCGCTGAGATTCAGGGGGAAACCCCTAGGGGGCCGAGACCACGGTTTTCAGATAGGCCACCTAGATCTTTACCTCCGGTACAACAGCAGAGAGGCCGATTTGTTCGCCGGAGTCAGTTAGAGTCCGGTAGCAGTTTACGGATAGTAGCATCACCTCAGCAGCGGAGGGCAGAACAGAGTAGATTTGCACCTACCCCTTGTCCTATATGCCACTGAACCCATTCTTGAGCCTGTAGGCAAGGCTTCTCCGGGTGCTATCACTGCGGACAGGAAGGGCATTTAATGAGAGATTGTCCGGCCAGAGGACAGGGTAGCTGGGATAGTCTGGATAGAGCATCAGCGGGACCACGAGCTCCAGCAGCCTCAGCAGGGCGCAGACCCTCAGGTTCAATAAATAGGGGTCGAGGTAGATTAGGAGCCTCTGGCTCAGGTGCAAGCCCTAGCCGTACCTATGCATTACCAGGGAGGCAGGATTCAGAGGCATCTCCCAACGTGGTCATAGGTATATTGATTATCTGCTCATACCCTGTTTATGTATTGATTGATCCAGGGTCTACCTAGTCATATATTACACCTTTTGTGGCCCGAAAGTTGGGTATCGAACCAGAATTGCTTCAGCAGCCCTTTTCAGTGCTTACACCGGTCGGTGACTCGATTATAGCTAAAAGAGTTTACCGAGGGTGTACGGTAGAGGTTGCTGATCGCCAGACCACAGTAGACTTAATAGAACTTGAGATGGTCGACTTCGATGCCATTATGGGTATGGACTAGTTAGTGTCATGCTATGCCAACTTAGAATGCTGGACCAAGACGGTCCGATTTCACTTTCCGGGGGAAGCAGTGCGAGAGTGGAAGGGGAGCACAGCTACGCCAAAAGGTAGGTTTATTTCCTACCCTCAGGCAAGAAAATTAATAGCAAAGGGATGTATTTACCACCTAGTTAGAGTCCAGGACGTTCGGGTGGAACCTTTGACTCTTCAGTCTGTTCCAGTGGTCAATGAATTCCCTGATGTATTTCCAGATGAGTTGCCTGGTATCCCTCCCTAAAGGGAGATAGATTTTGCAATTGACTTGTTGCCAGGGACTCAACCTATATCCATTCCCCCGTATCGCATGGCACCAGCTGGGCTTAGAGTGTTGAAAGAGCAGTTAAAAGATTTGCTCGACAAAGGCTTTATCAAGCGTAGTACTTCCCCGTGGGGTGCGCCAGTTCTATTTGTAAGAAAGAAAGATGGCTCACTCCGTATGTGTATAGACTACCGACATCTGAATAAGGTAACGGTTAAAAAGAAATACCCGCTCCCTGGAATAGATGATTTGTTTGACCAGTTTCAGGGGGCCAGATGTTTCTCTAAGATAGATCTGAGGTCCGGATACCACCAGGTCCGGGTTCGTGAGAGAGACATTCCAAAGACTGCTTTCAGGACTAGGTATGGTCACTTTGAATTTCTAGTTATGTCTTTTGGGCTGACGAATGCTCCCGCAGTGTTTATGGACCTAATGAACAGCATATTCAGATCGTATTTGGATCTGTTTGTGATAGTATTTATCGATGATATTCTGGTATATTCTCGTTTAGAGGCAGATCACCAGAACCATTTACGAACAGTACTCCAGATCCTTAGAGACCGTCAGCTGTACGCCAAGTTTTCTAAGTGTGAGTTCTGGCTGAACTAAGTTGCCTTTTTGGGGCATATCGTGTTGGATGCTGGGATACACGTGGACACACAGAAAATAGAGGCTGTCAAGACATGGCCCAGACCTACCACTCTGATCGAGGTCCGCAGTTTCCTGCGTTTAACAGGGTATTACTTGAGATTCGTTGAAGGATTCTCCACTATAGCAGCACCTCTGACAAAGCTGACACAGAAAGCGATGAAATTTTAGTGGACGGAGGCATATGAGCAGAGTTTTCAAGAATTGAAAGACAGATTGATCTCCGCCCCAGTACTAGCATTGCCAGAGGGAACAGATGGGTATGCGGTGTATTGCGACGCTTCAGGCTTTGGACTGGGTTGTGTGCTGATGCAGCATGGAAAGGTAATTGCTTATGCTCCCAAACAGCTGAGGAAGCACGAAAAGAACTATCCGACTCATGACCTGGAACTGGCCGCAGTGATCCACGCCCTGAAAATCTGGAGGCATTATCTTTATGGCGTTCATGTAGACATTTTTACAGATCATAAAAGCCTGCAGTACATTTTCACACAGAGGGAGTTAAATCTGCGGCAGCGACACTGGTTAGAATTGTTGAAAGATTATGACGTAAATATTCTCTACCACCCAGGGAGAGCTAATGTAGTAGCCGATGCCCTCAGCCGTAATTCAATGGGGAGTTTAGCATATTTGCGACCTAAGAAGCGGGAGTTAGCCAAGGAAATTCATCAGCTAGCTGGTTTAGCCGTTCGAGTAGTAGAAACAGAAAATAATGGAGCGGTGATTCAGAACTCCGCTGTGTCATCGTTAGGTACAGAGGTAAAAGAACGGCAGTACGAGGACCCTGACTTAGTCCAGCTCAGAGATAGAGTTCAAAAAGGTAAGGAGCCATATTTCCAAGTGACTGAGGATGAAGTGCTGCGTTGTAAGGGCCGCCTATGTGTTCCGAATTTTTCAGGGCTTTGCCAGCAAATCTTGCATGAGGTACATTATGCTCGCTATTCCCTCCATCCAGGAGCAACGAAAATGTACCACGACATTAGATACATCTACTGGTGGCCAGGTATGAAAGCTGAAATAGCTGAATTTGTATCTAGATGTCCTAATTGCCAGCAGGTGAAAGCAGAACACCAGAAACTGGGCGGTCTGACACAGGATATAGCTGTGCCTTTATGAAAATGGGAAGCGATAAATATGGATTTTGTAACAGGGTTACCCCGTACCAGACGCAGAAACGATTCCATTTGGGTAATAGTTGACAGGCTGACAAAATCAACTCATTTCCTGCCTGTGAAAGCTACCTTCTCAGCTGAGGATTATGCCGAATTATATATTAGAGAAATTGTTAGATTACATGGAGTGCCGGTATCTGTTATTTCAGATAGAGGAGCACAATTTACAGTGAGATTCTGGCAGTCGTTCCAGAGAGGCCTGGGGACACAGATTAACATGAGTACAACCTTTCATCCTCAGATAGACTGGCAAGCAGAATGAACTATCCAAACGCTCGAAGATATGCTACGAGCGTGTGTACTAGATTTTGGGGGTAGCTGGGATGAGCATCTGCCGTTGATTGAATTTGCCTATAATAACAGTTATCATTCGGCTATCCAAACGGCGCCCTTTGCAGCATTATACAGGTGGAAATGAAGATCACCCGTTGGCTGGTTTGAAGCGGGGGAGACAGTGCTGATTGGGCCGAATGTTATTCGTCAGTCAGAAGAGGCGGTGAAGCTTATTAGAGAACGCCTACTGACTGCTCAGAGCCGCCAGAAGTCATATCCAGATATACGACGCAGAAATATAGAATTTGCAGTAGATTACTGGGTATATCTGAAAGTGTCTTCGATGAAATGGGTGATGAGATTTGGCAAGAAAGGCAAGCTTAGCCCGAGGTTCATTGGGCCATATCAGATTCGGCGGAGAATAGGCCGAGTTGCATACGAATTGAACTCGCCTCACGAGTTAGCGTCTGTTCACCTAGTATTCCATGTATCTATGTTGAGGATGTTCGTAGGTGACCCTTCCACAGTTGTTCCAGTTCAGGATGTCCAGGTCACAGAAGAGTTAGCATATGAAGAGGTTCCAGTAGCTATCTTAGACTGACAGATCCGTAGACTGAGAACTAAAGATATTGCGTCTGTCAAAGTATTGTGGCGTAACAGGAACCGAGAAGAAATGACCTGGGCAGCCGAGGAGGACATGAAAGCCAGATATCCCCACTTATTCTAGGCATAGGAAAACGGGAGGTATGTTAGAACTGTTTTTCCTTATGAATGCTTATACTTCATATATGAAAGGAGGCGATTGATTATAGACAGTTATACATGAATGTTATTATATCGTGTGGAGTACCTGTATTTGGCTTTTCTGCTTTTCAGGAATTTTGAGATAGTCCATAATACAGGGGAAACTCTGCCGAAATATTTCTAGAAACAAGTTGAGTAAGTTGAGAAGTTCTCTAGACAGAATGTCATTCGAGGACGAATGTTCTTAAGGGGGGAGGATGTTACACCCCGTAAATTTTAAATGAACAAATATCCTAATAGCATGTTGGTTAAGGGATTTAGAAGGCAAGAAAAAATAATAATAATAATAATAATAAATAAATAAATAAGGTCGGTTTTTCATTGATATCAGTGAATTTCCAAAAAAAAAATAGGGGAATATAGGAAGAAGGAGGAACCCACGACAATTATATATAATTTCCTTCCGATTACGCTACGAAACGCGGTCTAAACTCCGTTTCGGCCTAGATACTGAGGTATAAATCTGCAGAGAGCAATCCTACGGAGTTGGTTTCGTGAAATTTGGTCGGCGAAACATCGTGCTACCGAGGTAAAATAAATAGAATTGATTTAAATTAGTAAAAATGTGTTCCTAGCCTTGCAGTGAGCATTTATCCCTTCTGGACTATTGAGAAATAACGAGTTTTCGACCGTTTTCCGAAAGGTTGATGTTTGGGATAAATATATATAAAAATTGATAATTTCTCCCGGATATTAATGTATTTACTTATAATTGACATGTATATGAATGTAGTTGGGAGAAACAGCAGAAGTACCGACAAAAATCACATCAGTCAGTTGGGTAATCAGAAACCAGGTATGTAAACTTATTCTTTCGGCAAGCCAGGAAGTACAGTCTAGAAAATAAATAGAATAAAGGCTATTAATAGACACCCAATGTACAGGAACGATTTTAGTATAATTTCCAGCAAGCATGCAAGTATATCATTACATATCATGCGATAATCAGATTAACGGATAGTCGAATGATTTTAGATAGTAATTTGGTATCAGCTAGTAGCTCAGTATGTTCTTACGTAGTACCCAGAATGGAAGTTGTAAAAGCAGTATAATGAATTAGCAAGATTACAAATAGTATGTCTTACATTTGTTGAGACTGTATCCGGTAATAGATGGCACATCTTATGTTATTGAGCTATATCTAGTTATAGATGGCATGTTCTATGTTATCGAGCTATATCCAGATATAATCAGATCAGTAATCAGATATAGAAATAGCTCCATATACAAATGTAGCTCCAAAAATAGATATGGCTCTAGAAACTGACATAGCTTCAGATCACGGATAACAATAATCAGATAAATAGATAAAGGCCAGGTAGTAGTTAGCCCAGCAATCAAAAACAGTGTAATACAAAATATAGCATCAGTTGTTTAGTACGGACTAGCCTTGAAATAAAAGAAAAGAATATGATTAGTATTTTTCATTTGAGCATGCTTGTTGTGTATGTGTTTTGCATGTTGAGACTTGTTATGGCATGTGGGAACCCTTTTGCATTTCCCACTGCCCTTGGGTTATAGTTGTGTCGATACCAGATTCAGATACCACCACCAGCTGGGCGATGCCGTCCACCTAGAGGACAATGATGGCCAACCACCATGATAATACGGTCCAGATTACCCTGCTTGCAGGGGCAGTTCAGTTTACTCTGCACAGAGCCAGATTACCCTGTTTACAGGGGCAGATTACTCTGTGTGTGCTTGTGGTCTGAGGCAGTTTTAGATACATATTTTTATAAAATTACCCTGTTGCATGCTTGCACCCATGGGCAGTTTCAGTCACAGATACAGCAGATGATTACCCCATTGTGCACTTGCGCCCAGAGGCAGGAGTCTTCGGAGTCAGACACAGTTTATTGTCAGAGGCCAATGCCTGAGCTACATACCCAAGGGGGCCGGTAGGAGGAGCTCACAGTTATGAGATGAGTGGAGTGACTTATTTTTGGTTGGTTTAGACCCGGGTAGTGGTAAATAGATTGTTCTGTTGGTTGGTACATTCCGGCTTATGGGGGTCGGTCAGGTATTGTGTGTATTTATATGTATATCTATATGTGCTGTTAGATACTGATAGACAATAGGACGACACGTCGTCAGGTACGCCCAGTTTAGTTTCAGAATAGGTAAACTCTCCCCAGTTAGCCTCAGCCAAATAGACTCAACTACTTCCTGCTTATATGTCATGTTATTGTTTCTATCCATTTCAGTTGTATATTTCAGTTTGCTTTACATGCTCAGTACCTGTGATACTGACGCCCATGGGGCGCTGCATTGCTTTCCTGCAGGGACTCACAAACGAGGAGCCGATCCCTCGTGATCCTAGTCAGCGCAGAGTTATCAACTCCTGTCATCTGGAGCTTGATATTCAGAGGTGTATTTCATTTTCTTTTGTTGTATAGTACGTGTAGGTTGGGCCCTATCTCGACCATTCTATTATTACTTCCTAGAGGCTTTCCGTCTGATGTTTCCTGTAGTGGTGGAGCCGGTCGTGTGGGGTCGTGCATGTATATATGTGTTTAGTTGTTGATGTTGGCCGTGTGGGGTCTTCTTCTGGTTATAGGTAGTGACCTTGTCAGTCACAAATGTGACTAGTAGTTGCTTCAGATTATAGTGTCAATGTTCTGGTTAGCTGTTGTGCTTTGCAGGTGGCTATAGGCCTAATCGACCGGGGGCTGTATTTACAGCCGCTATATAGCCGGTTTGTTTCTTGAAATAGAGCCAGAGTCTAGCAGGCACCAGGTGCCCTTCATACCCCCCAAGGCGGGGTGTGACATGTACAATTAACGATAGATAAACAAGACGAAATAGAGCATTTGAGCATCACATTGGCATATAATTCTGCCCAAGATCAGTCGTAAGCTCAGCCAGACTAGTTTAGACCTTAGTAGGGCACCAGGTGTCAGTCATGCCTCCCAAGGTAGGGCATCAAAAACTTGGTATTAGAGCAGGTCATATCCCAGAGAGTCTGCAAGTCGTGCTAAGTAGAGTCTTGCCAATGGATGTGTTGTGCACCACATTCTATAGGAAGGAGGCTGCGAGGCATGATAGGACGGTCGCTCTTCTTTCTCTTTTAGTCATGTTTTAGAGTTGTACAGTATAGGGTCGAGTCCCTAAGAATACCATATTCTTCTTGTCTACAGAGAAATATCAGACCCACAACTTAGTACGACTGACAGGGAATTGGACGTAGCAGCAAGAGAGGGCACTAGCAGAGTGCCTCAGCCAGAGTTAGCCCGATTTTAGGGCAACATGGAGACTCTATCTCGGTCTCCCCCGCAGTCTTTTCTCTTCTTGGAGCCATCCGGAGAAGTGGAAATGTTTGTATCCTCTCCAGCAGTGCCTATACCGACATCGTCCGATCCAAAGTTTAGGAGTGCTATTGTTATGCTAGCCTAGATGATGGCTGCACAGCATCAACTAGTGGCACCCACAATCATGGAATCTTCAGGAGGACCAGGTAGTTCGAGGGCATGAGAGTTTCTCGCATTATGTCGCTCGCAATTTACAGGGACGGACCGGGATGAGGACCTTCATGACTTTTTAGTCAATTGCAGCAGGTTTTTAGGGTGATACATGCCACACCTGTAGAGTCAGTTGAGTTAGCAGTATTTTGGCTACGGGTTATTGCGATGTTATAATACGTGTTGGGAAAGGTCTCGGGTTAGGGATGTGCCTCCTCCGACCTGGCCCAATTTTTCAGAGGCCTTTCTAGATCATTATTTTCCATGGAAAATTCAGCAGGCTCAGGTTGATCAGTTTTTGCATCTGGAGCAGGGCTCGATGAGTGTCAGGGAGTATGCCGTGAGGTTTGATTCCCTGTCTAGATATGCACCGGCCTTTTTAGATACTATGCCAACCACGGTGCACCAGTTTATTATGGGGCTAAATCCAAAATATGTGGAGACTTGTATCATGGCGACACTACGGGAGCACAAGGATATTGCCCGTGTCCAGGCATTTTCCCAAAATATCGAGGGAATCAGGCAGTGATAGCGGGAGATAGAAAGTGTAAGCTAGGAGCAGTGCCACAGGACTAGACCGAGTGATGTGCAGGCAAAATCTTAGGGCGAACCCAGGCCACGATTATCAAATAGACCACCTAGACCCCCACCTCCACAGCAGCAGCAAGGGAGTAGATCTGGTTGCTAGGGGATATTAGGGCTTGGTGAGAGCTCACGGCTGGCAAGTTCGCAGCAGCAAAAGGGGTCAGAGTAGAGTAGATTTACTGTACCACTTTTCCCTATCTGCAGCCGACGTCACTCCAAGGCATGCAGGTATGGTTCCACGGTATGTTATATGTGTAGACAAGAGGGTCATCAGATGAGGGATTGTCCAGCTAGGGGCCTGAGTGATCGAGACCGACAGGATAGATCTTCAGTAGGATCACATGCCCCGGCATCTCCAGTAGGGCGTAGGACCTCAGCTTCCACCGGTAAAGGCCGAGGCAGACTAGGGGCATCTAGTTCAGGCACCGGTCCAGATCGCACTTATGCCTTACCAGGACGATAGGAGTCAGAGACGTCGCCGGATGTGGTGATAGGTATGATGGACATTTTCTCTTGTTCTGTTTATGTATTGATAGATGCAGGATCCACCTTAGGTTATGTTACCCCATTAGTAGCGTAGAAGTTCAGTATTACGCAAGATTGCTTCAGCGACCTTTTTTAGTGTCAACTCCCGTCGGTGACTCTATCATAGCCAAGAGGGTCTACTAGGGATGTACAATAGAGGTTGTTGGTCGTTGGACTTTAGCAGATTTGATAGAACTAGAAATGATTGATTTTAAATCAATTATGGGTATAGATTGGCTGGCGCCATGCTATGCCAATGTTGAATGTTGGACCAAGACTTTCCGATTCCACTTTCCAGGGGAGTTAGTATGGGAGTGGAAAGGTAATACGACCACGCCGAAAGGTAGGTTTATTTCCTATCTTCAGGCGAGGAATTTAATAGAAAAGGGTTGCATCTATCACATTGTCAGGGTTCGAGATGTTCAATCAGAATCTCCAACTCTCCAGTCCATCCCCATAGTAAATGAATTCCCAGACGTGTTCCCAAATGAACTTCCTGGTGTTCCCCCAGAACGGAAGATCGATTTTGCAATTGATTTACTACCAGGTATTCAGCCTATATTTATCCCTCCGTACCGAATGGCTCCTACCGAGCTTAGGGAATTGAAGGAGCAGTTGAAAGATATATTAGATAAGGGCTTTATCAGGATGAGTACTTCACCGTGGGGCACACCACTCCAATTTGTGAAAGAAGGATTTCTCCATCTGCATGTGTATAGACTATCGACAGCTGAATAAAGTCACTATCAAGAATAAGTATTCACTTCCCAGAATAGATGACTTGTTTGATAAGTTACAGGGGGAGAAGTATTTCTCAAAGATTGACTTAAGGTCTGGGTAGCATTAGGTTTTGGTTCGCGAGAGGGATATTCCAAAAATTTCTTTTCGAACTAGGAATGGCTACTTTGAATTTTTATTCATGTCCTTCGGGTTGACAAATGCTCCAGCAGTGTTCATGGATCCGATGAACAACATCTTTAGATCGTATCTGGACTTGTTTGTAATAGTATTTATCGATGATAACTTGGTGTATTCCCATTCAAAGGAAAATCACCGAGATCATCTACGAACAGTGCTCTAGATTCTCAGGAATTGCCAGTTGTATGCGAAGTTTTCTAAATGTGAATTTTGGCTGAATTCAGTGGCCTTTTTGGGCCACATTGTGTTAGATGCTGGTATACAGGTAGATTCGCAGAAGATTGAAGTAGTAAAAACATGGCGTAGACCTACCACTCTTGTCACACCCCGCCCTGGGGGGTATGACTGGCACCTGGTGCCCTACTAGGACCTGAACTACTGGACTGCTAAGCCTGGGCACATCTGGTGCCTGGCTGGCTCTAACTCATATTTCTAGAAACAAAGGGCTATATAACGGCTGTAAACACAGCCCCCGGCCCATTGGCCTATAGCCTCATATACTTGTACTAACAGCTGACCAGAAACATATCAATATAGGGAAACCTATGCGGGCCAACAAGGCCACCATGCTGTCTAGTTATCTATAACTTAACCATGAAGTACTGGATAGCTACGTGACCGGAAAGGTCACCACTACTGTCGAATTATGGCCCCACACGGCCAACATAAGGAAAACACAAGTACTAACAACTATACAACTGCACGACCTCACACGACCGGCTCATCTGACCACAGGGAAATTTATACAGACTGCAAGACTCTAGGAATAACAATGAAAATGATCGGGACAGGGCCCCAACCTACCCGTACTGTACAACAAAAGAAAATGAAATACACCTCTGGAATTCAGTCTCCGGATGACAGGAGCTGAATACTCGATCGCTGACAGGAATCACGTGGTATCGCCTGCTCGTCTATGACTACCTAGAGGCAAGCAATGCAGCACCCCACCGGGCGTCAGTACCACTGGTACTGAGTATGTAAAACAATAACTGAAAAAAATATCTGAAAACAACAACATAACTGATGAAACTGAAGTAGGAAGGAATAGATTAGCTGTCTGATAATGTAAATCATACCTTCTCTTAATTATACTGGAAGGAGTATGAGTCATACCTCAGGGTATATCGTTCTACTGTCGATCTACTCGTATCTACTGTAACACGGCATAACATATCACAACATAACATAGCACACACAAACCTTACCCGGCCCGCATAAGTCGGGGGGTACAACCAGCACAGAATCTATACCCCTACCCCGGTCGTCCCATCTCCTACAATAGCTATAAGTATCCCGCCGGTCCCCTAGGTATGCACTTGGGCTCACTGAGCCCCTGACTATAACTGCATCTGAGTTCGGAGGACTCCTGAATCAACACCCGGGCGTATCCGCTCGACAGGGGTGTGTAAGGGTCGATCAAGGCACAAATATGGGGAAAACTGGCATCCCATCTTCGTCCCCTGTGGGACGGCATGCCACTCCGTAGAGCGACGTATCCTCGTCCTCTGGCGGACGAGTCGATACAGCTATCAACCCTGGGGCGGTCATGAATGCTAGGTAGTCCAACCCCAAGCAATACAACGGTCTCAACTAGTAATACTATCTGCATGCCCCACATACTGAAGCTAATAGTGGTAAGGTATTTGTATATACTATATGCTGGGCTAGCGGTAGTAATATGTGCGTACTTAATACATGCTGAGACTGGTAATAGTATATATGTATAAATATAGTCTTCTGCCAGACTGTACTCGGGCTAATGCTGAACAAGATATAATGCTTCTGCTGAAAACTATGTTGTACACTGAGTTTCTATAGTAACAAGATTTACTATTCCTAATATGCTTTCTAACTTCATTTTAACTTATCATTCTATTTCTGAGATGTCTTACAGATATTATATTGTTTTACTGGGTTTCAACTGAATACAATGACTTCCTAACATTGTGTGTCACATCACGTACTGAGCATGCTGTGCAGTTTCTAACACTTGTATTAGAATCTATATCGTGCTAGCAAGTTTCGCGCTAAATACAACATGATGCTTCTAATATCGTACCAACATTCATAATAAACATAACACATGACTTCTGAACATTCTACTAGCCTTTAAATTACTGTACTGTACCGAGATTACTAAACTTGCCGAGGAAACTAGCTTCACATACCTTATCCTTGAACTATCCGTCTGTCGGACGAGGCTCGACCGGTACTTCAACTATTTCCTCCCAACTGCATTCATAAATATGTCAATTAATACTAAATACAACTTTATTTTAAAAAGCAACGTCACTTTCGATATAGTTTATAGCCTAAACTTAGGCTTATCGAAAGACGGTCAAAAACTCGCTATTTTTCAGAGGTCCAGAAGGGAGAAATATTCAATTCATAGCTAGGAACACATAGACACTAGTTTAGAGCAATTCCACTTACCTTAGCTCGGTAGCTCGATGATTCGTCGGCCGTATTTCACAAAACTAAATCCGTAGGAATGCTCTCTGCTGCTAAATACCTTGGTATCTGAGGTTAATTTGAGTTTGGACAACGTTTAGCAGCGTAATCGGACGAAAATTATCTTACCTCCTTCGTTCTTATCCCTTCTCTGCTGATCCCTCTCTGTTTCACTGGAAATTATAAGTGATTAATGATTTAAAACCGAAGTGGGGCTTTATATACTTGGGCCTGGACAAGGCCAACGTGTCACGGAGCCAACGCGAAGGCTTCACCTCCGTGACACGCTGCCATCGCGGAGGGGTTCTGCCTTGGCTCCTTCCGCGATGGTTCGACAGGTTTCTCGTCTGATCTTTTCCCGGGCCTTTCTATAGCATGTATGGACATCAAATATGCTTAACCAATGTGCGAATAAGTCATCTAGGTGCTGGGAATCCTACGAGGTATAACATTCTCCCCCCCTTAAGAACATTCGTCCTCGAATGTATACTGCTATCTAGAGGACTACTTAACTTACTTTCTAGAAAAATTTTGGCAGAGTTTCCCCTGTAATATGGACTATAGCAAAAACCTGAAATGCAGAAAATTCCAACACAGGTACTGCACGCAATATTTTAAGATTCACTGGATAACTAAGTATCAATCTTTCTCATTCACACACGTACAACTATAAGGTACTGCATAAGTAATAATATGGACATACCTGTCGCCTGACTAGGCCTGAAATAGGTGAGGGTATCTGGCTTTCGTATCTTCTTCAGCTTCCCACGTCATTTCCTCACGATTCCTGTTACGCCACAATACTTTGACAGACGCAACATCTTTAGTCCTCAACCTGCGAATCTGTCTGTCTAAGATAGCTACGGGAACCTCTTCATATGCTAACTCTTCTGTGACCTGGACATCCTGAACTGGAACTACTGTAGAAGGGTCCCCTACGAACTTCCTCAACATAGAGACATGGAATACTGGGTGAACAGATGCTAACTCCGGAGGCAAGTTCAATTCGTATGCAACTCAGCCTATTCTTCGCCGAATCTGATATGGCCCAATAAATCTCGGGCTAAGCTTGCCTTTCTTGCCGAATCTCATCACCCCTTTCATCGGAGACACTTTCAGATATACCCAGTCATTTACCGCAAATTCTAGATTTCTGTGCCGCATATCTGCATAAGACTTCTGGCAGCTCTGAGCAGTCAGTAAACGTTCTCGGATAAGCTTTATCTTTTCCTCTGACTGTCGAACAATGTCTGGGCCAACCAATACTGATTCCCCCACTTCAAACCAGCCTACCGGCGATCTACATTTTCGCCCGTATAATGCCTCGAAAGGCGCCATCTGGATGGCTGAATGATAGCTACTGTTGTAGGCAAATTCAATCAACGAAAGATGCTCATCCCAATTACCCCTAAAATCTAGTATACACGCTCGCAACATATCTTCGAGCGTTTGGATAGTCCGCTCAGCCTGCCCATCTGTCTGAGGGTGGAATGTTGTGCTCAAATTGATCTGCATTCCCAAACCCCTCTGGAACGACTGCCAAAATCTAGCTGTAAACTGTGCTCCCCTATCTAAAATGATGGATACCGGCACTCCATGTAATCTAACTATATCTCTGATATATAATTTGGCATAATCCTTAGCCGAGAAGGTAGCCTTCACTGGTAGGAAATGAGCTGATTTTGTCAGCCTGTCAACTATTACCCAAATGGAATCATTTTTGCGTCTGGTACGGGGTAACCCTGTTACAAAATCCATGTTTATCGTTTCCTATTTCCACATAGGATCCGTTATATCTTGCGTCAAACCGCCCGGCTTCTGGTGCTCTGCTTTCACCTGCTGATAGTTAGAACATCTAGATACAAATTCAGCTATCTCAGCTTTCATACCTGGCCACCAGTAAATGTCTCTGATGTGGTGGTACATCTTCGTCGCTCCTGGATGAAGGGAATAGCGAGTGTAATGTACCTCATGCATGATCCTCCCGCGAAGCCCTGAAACATTCGGGACACAGAGGCGACCCTTACAGCGTAGCACATCATCCTCCGTCATTTGGAAATCTGACTCCTTACCTTTCTGAATTCTATCTCTGAGCTGAACTAAATCCGGGTCCTCATACTGCCGTTCTTTTACCTCTGTAACTAATGATGACACAGCAGAATTCTGAATTACTGCTCTATTATTTTCTGTTTCCATTACTCGAACGGCTAAACCAGCTAACTGATGAATTTCTTTGGCTAACTTCCGCTTCTCAGGTCGCAAATACGCCAAACTCCCCATTAACTTACGGCTCAGGGCATCTGCTACAACATTAGCTTTTCCGGGGTGGTATAGAATACTCACATTATAATCTTTTAACAGCTCCAACCAGCGGCGTTGCCGTAGATTAAACTCCCTCTGAGTGAAGATGTACTGTAGGCTCTTATGATCTGTGTAAATATCAACATGGACGCCGTACCGGTAATGCCTCCACATCTTTAAGGCATGGATTACTGCGGCCAATTCCAGGTCATGGGTAGGGTAATTCTTTTCGTGTTTCCTCAGTTGTCTAGAAGCATATGCTATCACTCTACCATGCTGCATCAACACGGAACCTAATCCGACACCTGACGCGTCGCAATAGACTGAATAACCTTTTGTGCCTTCCGGCAATGCTAGTACTGGGGCGGAGGTTAATCTGTCTTTCAGTTCCTGGAAGCTCTGCTCACATGCCTCTATCCATTGAAACTTTGCTGCTTTCTGTGTCAATTTAGTTAGAGGCGCCGCAATGGTCGAGAACCCTTCAACGAACCTCCTGTAATATCCTGCCAACCCCAGAAAGCTACGAACTTCAGTCGGAGTGGTAGGCCTAGGCCATGACTTAACTGCTTCTATTTTTTGCTTATCTACCTGTATACCAGCATCCGACACGATATGCCCTAAAAAGGCCACTGAGTTAAGCTGGAATTCACACTTAGAAAATTTAGCATACAGCTGATGGTCCCTGAGAATCTGGAGCACTGTCCGCAAATGAGTCCGGTGATCTGCTTCAGAGCGAGAATACACCAGAATGTCATCAATGAATACTATTAGGAACAAGTCCAGGAAAGGTCTGAAAATACTGTTCATAAGGTCCATGAAGACTGCCGGGGCATTCGTTAACCCGAAGGACATAACTAGAAATTCAAAATGTCCATTTCGGGTCCTGAACGCTGTCTTAGGAATATCTCTCTCACGTACTCGGACTTGGTGATATCCGGACCGCAAGTCAATCTTAGAAAAGTATCTGGCTCCCTACAGCTGATCAAATAAGTCATCAATTCTGGGGAGCGGGTACTTGTTCTTTACTGTAACTTTGTTTATCTGCCGATAATCTATGCACATTCGGAGCGAGCCATCTTTCTTCCTCACAAATAAAACTGGCACACCCCACGGTGAAGTATTCGGCCTGATGAAACCTTTATCCAATAAATCTTTCAACTGCTCTTTTAATTCTCTGAGTTCTGCAGGAGCCATACGATAGGGAGGAATTGATATCGGCTGAGTGCCTGGTAACAAGTCAATAGCAAAGTCTATTTCCCTTTCTGGGGGAATACCTGGTAACTCATCTGGGAACACATCAGGGAATTCGTTCACCACTGAAACAGACTGGAGTGTCGGAGATTCTGTTTGGAGATCCTGAACTCTGACCAGATGGTAAATACATCCCTTAGATATCAATTTCCTCACTTGAAGGTAGGAAATAAACCTACCTTTTGGCGTAGCAGTGCTGCCCTTCAACTCCCGCACTGCTTCTCCCGGGAAGTGGAATCGGACCGTCTTGGTCCAACATTCAACGTTGGCAAAACACGGTAATAACCAATCCATACCCATTATGGCATCGAAGTCTATCATTTCTAACTCGACCAAATCTACTGTGGTCTGACGGTCAGCAACCTCTACAGTACACCCGCGGTAGATTTGTCTAGCTGTTATAGAGTCACCGACGGGCGTGGATACTAAAAAGGGCTGCTGCAATAATTCTGGTGCAATACTAAACTTTCGTTCCACAAATGGAGTAATGTAGGAAAAAGTAGACCCTGTATCAATCAACACATAAGCAGGGTGTGAGCAGATGGTTAGCATACCTGTCACAACATCAGGCGACGCTTCTGAATCTTGCCTCCCTGGTAAGGCATATGTGCGGCTTGGACCCGCACCTATACTGGAGGCCTCTGATCTGCCCCGACCCCTTCCTGCTGAAACTAAGGGCGTGCGCCCAGTCGAGGATGCTGTAGCTCGTGACCCTGCAGATGCCCTATCCTATCTATCTCAGTCCTCTCGGCCTCTGGCTGGGCAATCTTTCATCAAATGGCCTTCTTGGCCACAATTATAACATGCGGTGGAGCCATATCTGCATGCTCCAGGATGGCGTCGACTGCATATAGGGAAAAGTGGTAGGGTATACCTACTCTGCTCCACCCTCCTCTGTAATGGTGAATCTACCATCTGCGAGCCTCTGCCAGTCTCTGTCTGCCCCCTGCAGCTGAATCTACCCCCCTGCAGCTGTGGCGGAGGCAGGGGCCTGGGTGGCCTGTCTAACAATCGTGGCCTGGGTCCTCCCCGGGCCTCCCTCTGTAACTCAACTGGCCTGTCCCGGCGACGCTGCTCCTGATTGACCCTTCTGATCTCCCGATGTAGCTGTCTGATGCCCTCAATATTCTGGGCAAATGCCTGAACTCGAGTAATGTCCATGTCCTCTCGCAGTGTGGCCGTAATGCAAGTCTCCACATATTCTGGATTCAACCCCATGATGAAGCGGTGTACTCTGGATGCCATGGTATCAACAAAGGCCGGTGCATACCGGGACAAAGAATCAAACCGCAAGGAATATTCCCGAACACTCATGGCTCCCTGCTCCAGATGCAGGAACTGGTCTACCCGAACCTGTCGAATCTCCCGTGGCAAATAGTGATCCAGAAAAGCTCCTTAGAAGCTGGACCAGGTGGGAGGGGGAACATCTCTCCCTCGGGACCTTTCCCAGCTTTCATACCACAACACGGCGATGTCCCGTAACTGAAATGCTGCCAACTCAACTGATTCTGTAGGCGTGGCATGCATAACCCTGAAGATTCTCTGCATTTGATCCAGAAAATCCTGAGGGTCCTCTGTCTGGTCCGTACCTGTAAACTGTGGGGGATTCAGAGCTAAGAACTCTCGGACCCTCGAACTACCGGGCCCTCCTGATGACTCCGCAACTGTAGACGGCATTGGCTGACGCTGAGCAGCCATCATCTGTGCTAACATAACTACAGCACTCCTATCCTCCTGGTCTGAAGGTGTCGGTATAGGGACTGCTGAAGGTAGTGTCACCCCAAGCGGCTCCTGATGTGGTGGAGACTGGTGAGAAGGCTGGGACGATGCCTCTGTAGTGCCCTCTGATCGGGCTATTTCTAAATGAGGGTGAGGCATCCTGCTGGTGCCTTCCCCTGCTGTAATATCCAAGCTCCGGCCTGTGATTGGATGTCGCTGGTCTGACATTATCTGTAACCAAAGAATATAGTAAGCTTTTAGGGACTCAACCCTATATTGTACCGCTCTACAGCACGACTGAATAAGAATAAAAGACAACCATCCTATCATGCCTTGCAGCCTCCTACCCATAATATGTGGTGCACAACACATCCATGGATAGGACTCTACTTAGCACGGCTTGCAGACTCCCTGGGATACGACCTGCTCTGATACCAAGTTTGTCACACCCCGCCCTGGGGGGTATGACTGGCACCTGGTGCCCTACTAGGACCTGAACTACTTGACTGCTAAGCTTGGGCACATGTGGTGCCTGGCTGGCTCTAACTCATATTTCTAGAAACAAAGGGCTATATAACGGCTGTAAACACAGCCCTCGGCCCATTGGCCTATAGCCTCCTGTACCTGTACTAACAGCTGACCAGAAACATATCAATATAGGGAAACCTATGCGGGCCAACAAGGCCACCATGCTGTCTAGCTATCTATAACATAACCATAAAGTACTGGATAGCTACGTGACCGGCAAGGTCACCACTACTGTCGAATTATGGCCCCACACGACCAACATAAGGAAAACACAAGTACTAACAGCTATACAACTGCACGGCCTCACACGACCGGCTCATCTGACCACAGGGAAATATATAAAGACTGCAAGCCTCTAGGAATAACAATGAAAATGATCGGGACAGGGCCCCGACCTACCCGTACTGTACAACAAAAGAAAATGAAATACACCTCTGGAATTCAGTCTCCGGATGACAGGAGCTGAATACTCGATCGCTGACAGGAATCACGTGGTATCTCCTGCTCGTCTATGAGTACCTGCAGGCAAGAAATGCAGCGCCCCACCGAGCGTCAGTACCACTGGTACTGAGTATGTAAAACAATAACTGAAAAAATATCTGAAAACAACAACATAACTGATGAAACTGAAGTAGGAAGGAATAGATTAGCTGTCTGATAATGTAAATCAAATCTTCTCTTAATTATACTGGAAGGAGTAGGAGTCATACCTGAGGGTTTATCGTTCTACTGTCGATCTACTCGTATCTACTGTAACACGGCATAACATATCACAACATAACATAGAACACACAAACCTTACCCGGCCCCCATAAGCCGAGGGGTACAACCAGCACAGAATCTATACCCCTACCCCGGTCGTCCCATCTCCTACAATAGCTATAAGCATCCCGCCGGTCCCCTGGGTATGCACTTGGGCTCGCTGAGCCCCTGACTATAACTGCATCTGAGTCCGGAGGACTCCTAAATCAACACCCGGGCGTATCCGCTTGACAGAGGTGTGTAAGGGCCGATCAAGGCACAAATATGGGGAAAACCGGCATCCCATCTTCGTCCCCTGTGGGACGGTATGCCACTCCGTAGAGCGACGTATCCTCGTCCTCTGGCGGACGAGTTGATACAGCTATCAACCCTTGGGCGGTCATGAATGCTAGGTAGTCCAACCCCAAGCAATACAACGGTCTCAACTAGTAATACTATCTGCATGCCCCACATACTGAAGCTAATAGTGGTAAGGTATTTGTATATACTATATGCTGGGCTAGCGGTAGTAATATGTGCGTACTTAATACATGCTGAGACTGGTAATAGTATATATGTATAAATATAGTCTTCTGCCAGACTGTACTCGGGCTAATGCTGAACAAGATATAATGCTTCTGCTGAAAACTATGTTGTACACTGAGTTTCTATAGTAACAAGATTTACTATTCCTAATATGCTTTCTAACTTCATTTTAACTTATCATTCTATTTCTGAGATGTCTTACAGATATTGCATTGTTTTACTGGGTTTAAACTGAATACAATGACTTCCTAACATTGTGTGTCACATCACGTACTGAGCATGCTGTGCAGTTTCTAACACTTGTATTAGAATCTATATCGTGCTAGCAAGTTTCACGCTAAATACAACATGATGCTTCTAATATCGTACCAACATTCGTAATAAACATAACACATGACTTCTGAACATTCTACTGGCCTTTAAATTACTGTACTGTACCGAGATTACTAAACTTGCCGAGGAAACTAGCTTTACATACCTTATCCTTGAACTATCCGTCTGTCGGACGAGGCTCGGCCGGTACTTCAACTATTTCCTCCCAACTGCATTCATAAATATGTCAATTAATACTAAATACAGCTTTATTTTAAAGAGCAACGTCACTTTTGATATAGTTTATAGCCTAAACTTAGGCTTATCGAAAGACGATCAAAAACTCGCTATTTTTCAGAGGTCCAGAAGGGAGAAATATTCACTTCATAGCTAGGAACACATAGACACTAGTTTAGAGCAATTCCACTTACCTTAGCTCAGTAGCTCGACGATTCGTCGGCCGTATTTCACGAAACTAAATCCGTAGGAATGCTCTCTGCTGTTAAATACCTCAGTATCTGAGGTTATTTTGAGTTTGGACAACGTTTAGCAGCTTAATCGGACGAAAATTATCTTACCTCCTTCGTTCTTATCCCTTCTCTGCTGATCCCTCTCTGTTTCACTGGAAATTATAAGTGATTAATGATTTAAAACCGAAGTGGGGCTTTATATACTTGGGCCTGGACAAGGCCAACGTGTCACGGAGCCAACGCGGAGGCTTCACCTCCATGACACGCTGCCATCGCGGAGGGGTTCTGCCTCGGCTCCTTCCGCGATGGTTCGACAGGTTTCTCATCCGATCTTTTCCCGGGCCTTTCTCTAGCACGTATGGCCTTCAAATATGCTTAACCAATGTACGAATAGGTCATCTAGGTGCCAGGAATCCTATGGGGTATAACAACTCCGACTGAGGTATGTATTGTCCTGGGGTTAGCCGGGTATTACCGAAGGTTTGTGGAAGGATTTTCTACCTTAGCAGCACCTTTGACCAAGCTAATTTACAAAGCATCTAAATTTCACTGGACTGAAGCATGTAAAAAGAGCTTCTAGGAGTTGAAAAATAGATTGACCTTAACACTAGTATTAGCCTTTCTGAAACGATCAGAGGGTTATGCAGTGTACTGCGATGCTTCAGGCATCGGGTTAGGATGTGCTCTGACGCAAAATGGTATGGTGATTGGTTATGCTACCAGACAACTGAGGAAACATGAAAAGAACTACCCCACCCATGATCTGGAGTTGGCCGTGGTAATTCATGCCTTGAAAATATAGAGGCACTATATGTATGGTGTCAATGTAGATATTTTTACTAATCATAAGAGCCTCTAATAAATTTTCACATAGAAAGAGTTGAATCTGCAGCAGTGTCGCTGGTTAGAGCTGCTAAAGGACTATGATGTGAACATTTTATATCACCCAGGAAAAGCCAATGTTGTAGCAGATGCCCTCAGTCGTAAATCCAGGGGAAGTCTAGCATATTTGAAGCCTGAACAGAGGGAACTAGCTAGAGAATTGCATCATTTAGCCAGTTTAGCCGTCCGAATAGTAGATTCGGGAGACAGTGGAATAGTGATCCAGAATACTTCCATATGATCATTAGTTGTAGAGGTGAAAGGATGGAGGTATGAAGACCCTAACCTGGTTCAACTCAGAGATAAGGCTCAGCGAGGGGAAGTAGCAGATTTCAAGATAACCGCAGACGGGGTCTTGAGATATAAAGGTCGCCTCTGTGTTCCAGATGTAGCAAGACTTCTACAGCAGATCATGATAGAGGTACATTATTCTCGTTATTCTCTTCACCCAAAAGTTCAACAAAGATGTATCATGACATAAAGGAAATTACTGGTGGCCGGGAATGAAGAAGGAAGTAGCAAAATTTGTAGTACAATGTTCTAATTGCGAGCAGGTGAAGGCAGAACGTCAAAGACCCTGTGGGTTAACATAGGAGATAGAAGTGCCTATGTGGAAATGTGAGGAAATCAATATGAATTTTGTAACTGGGCTACCTCGTACCTGACACATATTTTATTCTATCTGGGTGATCTTTGATGGGTTGACAAAATCATCTCATTTTTCGCCAGTAAGGGCTACTTTCTCAGCTGAAGACTATGTTGAACTGTATATCAGAGAGATAGTCCGATTGCGTGGTGTTCCATTATCAATTATTTCTGACAGAGGAGCGTAGTTGACAACTAAATTTTGGCAGTCCTTTCAGAGGGGCATGGGGACACAGGTAAATTTGAGTACGGCCTTCCATCCTCAAACAGATGGGCAGGCAGAACGTATAATTTAGACGCTTGAGGATATGTTACTGGCATGTGTGCTAGACTTTGGGGGTAGCTGGGATGAACTTTACCCCTTATTGAGTTTTCCTATAGTAACAACTATCATTCAACGATCCAGATTGCACCTTATGAGGCCTTATATGGGCGGAAATGCAGGTCCCCAGTTGGTTGGTTCGAGGTTGGAGAATCAGAGTTAATTGGACCGTACATAATCCACCAGTTAGAAGAGAAAGTAAAGCTTATCAAAGAACGTCTGCTGACAGCTCAAAGCTCCCAGAAATCTTATGCTGATGTATGATGTAGAAATCTGGAGTTCAATGTAGGTTACTGGGTATTTTTGAAAAGTCTCACCGATGAAGGGCATGATGAGATTTGGTAAAATGGGAAAGCTTAGCACAAGATTCATAGGGTCGTACCGGATCCTCCAGAGAGTAGGCCAAGTGGCATACGAGCTAGATTTGCCTTCAGAATTAGAATTTGTCCACCTTATCCTTCGTGTGTCGATGTTGTGGAAGAGCATAGGAGACCCGTCTCAAATTGTTCCAGTTGAGGATGTTCAGATTACCTAGGAATTAGCCTATGAAAAGGTTCCAGTAGCCATATTAGATCAACAGGTTCCCAGGTTGAGAACTAAGGATGTCACTTCTGTTAAGGTACAAGTATCCTCATTTGTCCCAGACTTAGCCAGGACACGCAGTTAATGTAGATTTACCATTCAGTTTGTTTTGTGATGTGTGTTACATATATCGCTCAGCTGGATACAATGTTGTTGAGAAACAGTTGCTATAGTGTTATGTAAAAGGCCTGTTTTAGACTTTTCTACATTTCAGGATTTTGAAATATTCCATATTACAGGGGAGACTCTACCGAAATTTTTCCAAGATAAATACTTAAAAGAGTTAAGACTCCTATAAGTTGAAGTTAACATTCGAGGACGAATGTTCCTAAGGGGGGGAGGATGCTGCACCTCGTAAGTTTCTAATGTTTGGAAGGCCTATTCGTACGTTGATTAGGAGTTTTAGAGCACATTACATATGAGAAAGGGCCCGGGGAAAGGTTGAACAAGCACAGAGTCGGGACCGTGCGGGAGAAGGCCGGACCAGCTGCCCAAAGGGGAAATGTGGCACGGGCCCTCCCTGGCGCATTGGGCTCCATAGAACGGCCCAGAATCGGCACGACAAGGTCCGTGCCACGGACCCCTGTCAATCGCCCCAAGTATATATAAGTCCCTCCCTTTGATTTCATTTCATTTCCAAAGTTTATGTACGCGCAAAAGAGGGAAACCAAGTAAAGTTCTAATAAATTTCCTCTATTTACGTTGTGAAACACTGCTTGATACAAATTAACTTCGGGTATTGATGTTTAAGGCTACAGAGAGCATTTTTACGGAGTTATTTTCATGAAATTCGCCCGACGAATCGTAACCCTACCGAGCCAAAGTTGTTGGAATTGCTCCAAACTACTTTCTCTATGATCACAAGCTTCAGGTGAGTATTTCTCCCTCTTGAATTTTTGAGAAATTATATAGTTTCGATTGTGTTCTAGCAAGTTGAAGTGTAGTTGATGTTTATGTTGAATGTTACCGTTTTGGCTAAATTTAGTACTGAAATCAGCCTCATTCTCCCTATAACATGATTTCAGTTGAAAGGAGTTGTTCAATACGAATCAAAGTCTGCCAATTAATCAAGAATCAACAACAAAGGTATGTTAAGGAATATTCCTTCGGCAAGTTAGTTTCTTTAGTATTGTAGGTCAGTTTAAATCCTAATAAGAGGATCAGCCACATATGAAGTGTGATTAGCTGTTGTTATTAGTTGAGACCAGTATTCTATGCCCAGTTTGGGGTTGACTTCTCCTTGTATAGTCTTCCATGACCAACCCAGGGTTACTAGCTGTGTCGACGCCCGCAAGGGGCAAGATGACGTCGGTCTATGGAGTGGTATGCCATCCACGAGGAACGAAGATGGTGTCCCAGGTCCTCATACAGTCCATTACATTGCTGGACTACTATATGCCGTATTGACACCACACCCCCGTCAAGCCTGGGGCTTGGGGTGCAGATATCAGGAGTGCACTAGTCTTAGACACAGCTATAGTCAGGGGCAGAGCGGGCTCAGTTGTAGACCCATGGGACGGCTATAGCTACTAGTTGACTCAGTATGACCTTCCTAGGGGTATATAGATTGAGGTGTACTCACTAGGGCTGATGGGGGCCCTAGGTGGGTTATTCTATGCTGGTTGTACCTACCAGCTTATGGGGGCCCTAGGTGGATTATTCTATACTGGTTGTACCTTCCGGCTATGAGGGCCAGGTAAGGTTCTTGATTGCCTCAGTTATTGATGAATTAGATAGTATAAAGTTCAGCTATGTAGGTAGAATGTCTATCCTTCCTTTTATGTTATTTTCATTTTTATTTCCTCTATTCAGTTATTTACAGTTATTGCCTTACATATTCGGTACATATTATACTGACGCCCTTCTTAGGGACACTACATTACTTGCCTACAGGTGCCGATAGACACAAATCAGTACCTGCTTAGCTTTATATCAGGACTAGCAGAGCAGTCAAATCCATTCATCCAAAGCTAATAGATTAGCAGGTTGACTCTCTTTTGTTGTACAGTATGGGTAGGTCGAGGCCCTTTATTGACTAGTATATCAGTCCTAGAGGCTTGCAGATTATTTTAGATTTGCTGTGGTTAGCTTTGCTAGTTGTGTGGGGCCCGTATGTGTTTGATCTTATGTGTTGGCTGTGTGGGGCCTTGCTTAGCTGATAGTTAGTGTCCTTGTCGTCCATAGCTTAGTTTAGCACTAGTTTTTCTTTTCAGTCATAACTAGACATCATCATGGTCTTGTCAGCCCGCATATAGTTCCTTGCTATTATCTGTGTCTATTTAGTTTTTTCTTTTACAGGTGGCTATAAGGCCTTGTCAGCTGGGGATGTGCTTACAACCGAGATATAGCCTATTGTTTTCTTGACTTGAGTGTTAGTGTTAGTCATGCACCAGAGGTACCTAAGCTCAGGCAGACTAGTTCAGATCTTAGTAGGGTACCAAGTGCCAGTCATGCCTTCCAAGGTGGGGCGTGACAACTGCTCGCCCCCTAGAACATTCTGTAAGGCTGCTAGCAGGCACTCCCATGTACCTGTATCTAATCAGTGGACCCTGGTATTTATCATGATCTAGATTGGATAGGGCGAGATTTGGAGTGGCCAAACATAACTACTGATGTCCTGCCCGGACAACTATAACTCATAACCAACTGTGGGGTCACGAATGACTTATTACTTAGTTCCTCTACTTAGAACAATTGTAGGGCTGTTACTGACTGAACATGCTTTTAAGAAATCAGCCCCTAATCCTCCATAGGAAATTTACTAACATTATTACCCTGTGGGTAGTACTGTACTAACATGGTGCTAGTCCCTTAGACCTCATCTTGGTCTTCTTAGATCATATATGACTTTTTTGGGCGATTCCTAACCTTATAGACAAGTTTATATAGACTTAGGCGCTCTCGGCAATCTGTACCTGAGAATTTTATAAGAACCGGTTAGGACATTGGCCTGGCCTCTAACTGCCAATAAGGTCCCCTTCCTTAGGGTACCTATGGGTCTATTTGACTTGGACAACTGGGCTAGCTTCCTGGGCGACCTGTATGATGAATGCTAAGTCAACTAGGACTGACAATCACTAGTAATAGCAAATTAGGTGGCAGGCTGTCACTCAGTTCATTAGACAACCCTAGGCTGTTGACTCTAAAGTATGGCCTTCCTATCTAAATTTCTGGCCCTGGGGCATGAGAGTACGCCAATGGTCTCTAGGCGTGCTTTCCTGACTATACAGGTGCAAAACTAGTATTTAGATCGCCTAGCTACGCCTATGTTGTTCAAATTACTAACTCAGGCTCGATAACTATTCCCGAGCTTCAAAGGTCTAGGTCTGGCAATAATACATACAATTCTACTAATACAATGAATTGGAGAATAGAAGAGTTTCTATGACGCTTCTTAGCGCGTACCGCACATAACATGTTCTTTCCCCATCAGGGATACTATGGTATAATCTATATACATTTTCTAGCAGCTAGACACAATAAATATAACCGTAATCTACCGATCACAGCTATCACATCATATATGGTCTTTCTATACTAGCAACAGCTAATTACAACATTTCCAATCACGATATATTCTTATTAACTATCTGCAGCATATGGAACCGTTATTTAAATCCAAGAACATAAGTCGTAGCACTGTACGACGAGAATAACTTGCCGAGGGATAAGCCTTACATACCTCGACTATCGTTTCCCGAATAACCGATGAGTTTCAACCTGTATTCATAAGCTCTTTTCATCTATAACCATTATATTGGAGAAATAGATGAATTTCAATACAAAATTTGGCATAAAATTGAAACTTTTGATACTAATAACAATAATACTTCAACTTCGAAAAATACGGAAGAAAACCTATAATTTCCCAAGAGTTCAGAAGGGAGAAACGCATAATTGAAGCCTGTAATCATTTAGGAATCAGTTCGGAGCAATTCTGACAACTTCTACTCGGTAGAGTTTTGATTTTCCGAGCGAATTTTTGAGAAAATAACTATGTATTAATGCTCCCTGCAGGCTTAGAAGTCGATACCCTTAAATTGAGTTTGGGCGGCATTTGGTTGAGTAATCGGGTGAAAACTACTTGAGAGTTACGTACTCTCTCTTACCTAGTCGAGATCTTACATAAAGAATGAATTGGAAATATCAAGGGGTGTATTTATATAGGGCATGGCCGGTGGCACAGGGGCACCTCACGCCGGCAATCGCGCCAATGCCCCTGCCGCGCCGCGCCTCTCAAGGAACCAACAGGGCTGGCATGCCACACTGCCCAGGATGCTAGGGTACTGGCGCATCGTGCTGGCCTTTGCGGCCTGTCCTCGCTTTACCCAACTTCCAAGGCTCTTCCCACATGCGTCAATCTTTCTTTCCTTGTCACTAATCGATAGTATTCTACGGGGTGTGACATCCTCCCCTCCATAAGAATATTGGTCCTCGAATGTCATCTTCATAATTAAAGGAGTTTACTATCTTATGCAAGATTTAGAGAAATTTCGGCAGAGTCTCCCCTATAATATGGACTATCTGTATACCTGAAACACATAAAAGTCCAATGCAGGCGCCTCGTACGACACTAAAAAAACCATAACATGATAATAAGGGATAGCTAAATAGACGTACTGATAGCATAAGCAGTAAAATAATAATTGAAAAACAACCTCATCTTAACTGCATAATCAGGATAAGTCTTTGCACAGGTGAGGATATATAGATTCCATATCATCCTCAACATTAATAGAGGCTATATCTTTTGTCCTCAATCTATGAACTTCTCAATCTAATATGACCACTGGAACCTCTTTGTTGGTTAACTCTTTAGTAACCTGAGCGTCTTCAACTGGAACAACTTGGGACCGATCCCCTATACACTTTTGTAATATTGACACGTGAAAGACCGGGTGGACAGATTCTAGCTCTGGAGACAGTTCTAGCTCATATGCCACCATACCTGTCCTTATGATACGCGCTGATGGATCTAGGAATAAACTTTCCCTTTTTACCAAACCCTGCAATGCCCTTCTTTGGTGATGTTTCTAGAAATACCCAACTGCTACATCAACTCTTAGCTTCTTATGTCGTACATTAGGGTAGGACTTCCGACGACCCTGGGTTATCAGTACCCATTTCCTGGTAAGTTTAACTTTTTAGTCTACCTTTTATAATATGCGCTGGTTCAACTGCCTCTAATTTACTTTGGGGGGCTTCCACTTTCACTCATAATGGACCCTTGATGTCTGGGTTGTGTTATCTTATTAGCCATTTGTTCGGAGAAGAGGAGTTGTACTCAACTCAATATGCATCCCAATTGGTTCGGGAAACCTTTCTAAATCCTAATAGTACGTTGTGTCCCTCTTTCAGAGTTTATGTAGTACTTGGGCTCCACGTGACCAAACTACTTCTTAAACATTTAACTCAACATAGCCTTTAGCTGAAAAATACTTCTATTTAGCAAGTCATGAGTCGATCTTGTTAGCCTTACCATACTAACTCAAGTGAGGTCAATTTACACCTGGCACGAGATAATCCTATTACTATATTCATATCTATTTCTTTTTTACTTCCTTATAGGTACGATCACCTCTTGAATTGGCCTGCTCAGTTTCTGCTGTCCAGCCTCCCCTGGCTGGTCATTGGAACTCTATGCTATGACTCCATAATACCCTCCCTCTTCCCATGTCATCCATAGGTCTCTCTTTACAACCATATGTGTTTTCATTAAATTCTGGGTGGAGTAAATGATGGGCACTGTGCACCTTGGCCATGGTCTGCTAACGAAGTTCTGCCACCATGGAACATAGAGTCGACCTTTGGATCTTATGACTCTGCCCCTTGTTATCTTATGGCCAATAACTTCCTACTGGGTCTTTTCTTTAGGCTGTAATAGGTTAGAATCTCTATGTACTTCCACAATTAGTGGTTACATTGTAGCATCTTGAGTTACAACATCATTATCCCTTAGATGTCAGCCTGATGCTTAGTTCTGAACATTTGGCAGTAGTCCCATGCTCTGTCAACATGCTCCAACCTGGAGGTTATTCTAGTTTCCACCAAAGTTAGATACTCGTTGATGAGTTGGTAATTTACCAACTCATTAGACTCTAAAGCTTGAGTTTTTTTCTAGTTCTCGAGTTGATTATTTGGATTTTATGCCCTTTTTGCTTTTGTTGTGTGGAGATGCCTAAGTTTGAAGAAAAGAGCTAAAATGGGGTAAAAAGCAGGAAATGAGAAGAAGCGGTGAAACGTAGGTGTTAACCGATGAAATGTTGATTAAAAGATGAAGGTCACTGCCTTGTAGGAAAAATGCAACTAGTGGTTCACGAGTCACCTATGGTGAGACGCCTGTTCATTTGCCGAATGACACTCAAAAACTTCTGAAATTGGCATTTATGGTTCAGCGGTTCACAAATTGGCATTGGCAAAACGTCGGGTGAACCGCAGAATTTCACTTGAAATGATTGAAAAAGAAGAGCGAGTATCCGGCGGTTCACGGATTTCATCGGAGAACTGTCGGTACCTTCGCCGGTTCCAGAACGATGATATGAAGGGTATAATTATCCATTGCTAAAAAAGGAAGGAAAAGTATGATCTTGGGCAGAATTATATGCCCAAGTGATGCTCAAATGCTCTATTTCGTCTTGTTTATCTATCGTTATATGTGAATTCTCATGTGATTTGTAGTTAAAATGTGAATACTAACCAACATGATTAGTGTTGTTTTGCAGGTAAATGTAATTTTAGGAAGCTAAGATACATGTTGGTAAAGATTGTGAATGGACTTGGAAGCAAGCAGTGGAAAAGGTCAAGGAAGAGCAGCAAAAATAAGGGCTTGGCGATGGAGCCGTGTCACGCTGCCATCGCAGAGGCACTCTGCCTCGGATGGTCTATTTTGGCAAATTCCAGTGAAGGTCCGCGTTGCCTCCACGACACAGAGGCAATGCCAGGCGATACAAGCCATGGCACGTTGTGCATATTCACCTTGAACATCAATTTCCAGTGAGGGTCCGCCATTGCACCATGGCACGGAGGGAGTGCTCCATGATACACTCCGTGCCACGTTTCTTGTTATTCCGGGAAAAATTCCCACTAGTATAAATAGCACACTTGGGTTTATTTTTAATTTTTCTGACTTGGTTGAGCAAGGACGTGGGTTACAGGCAGTTGAGGGGACGAAAATTATAGGGTTCTTCTCTATCTCTTTCTCCTTTATTTCAATTGTTTGTATGAATTACACTTATTTGATGATGTTTAATCTACAAATGAGTGGTTAAATTCAATTCTTGCTGAGGTTAAGAACATTTGTAGTGGAATGTAATTGTTGATCATTTTGGTTTTTCATCTTTTCTTCGATGGTTGTTCTATCAATTCTTGTTCTTACTGCATTAATGTTTGGCCAATGTTAATGTATATCTTAAAAATCCAGTTTTATCTCGAAAAGAAAAGAAAATTGGAAAGTTGTGAATTGGTAGGATATGATCTCTTCTTAGTTTGGGAAAATTGAGAATTGATTTACATTTAGAATAGAAATATATCTAAAAGTCGTATTAGTCAATTAAGGAATCGGTTTTGTATGGCTAGAACATGAAATTCTTTTATCACAGAAATGTAGGTTGAAGGTTCATGATTCTTAAGTTGGGTAGAATACGAAAATTTCTATCCATAGGCAATAATTCTTGGCTAGCAACCGAAGGAAAGATTAACCGAATTGTATCGATAAATTACTTCCATGCATGTTCATTTTAGCCTCAACTTGCCCATTACTATAGTTCAGACTCACTTTATAATTTTGTCTTAGATTAGTATAAATTAGGAAACAAACTCTCAAAAATCTTCTTTAAACTGTTGTCTGCATTTTTGAAGTTATAGTTCATTAACACTTAAGTTGATTATTACCCTAGTTCAGTCCCTGTGGGGTCGATAATTGGCTTACTTTAGACATTTTACGACTTGTTCAACCACGTGCACTTGCGTGTAGTTACCCCAAACGCCCGAACAAGTTTTTGGCGCTGTTGCCGGGGACTGAAAATTGGTAAAAATATTTTCTTAGTGTTAGTTTACAATTTCTATATAAGTGCTGACAACTTGATCTTAGCCTGTCTTTTGCAGATATTGAATTCTGTTGAACACTGGCAAGAGACAAGGAGCTGGTAGATTCATACTTAGAGCCAGAAAGACAGTTCCATCTTCAAAGAAGGGAAGCTCTAGAGAAGAAGCTGCAGTTGCTTAGACAGAAAATCCAGGAGCTAGGCTGGTTCGCGAGGTGGAAATCCTACATGCTAAAAATGTTACATCAAGTATTCGCAAAACTGAGCCAGGAGGGTGGTTTGAGCTTAAATAGAATATGGTGCAATTGCTGCACACCAGCGGGCAATTCACAGGTCTCCCTCACGAAGATCCACAACAATATCTCCAAAACTTTTTGGAGATAAGTGACACTTACATCCCTGCTGGAGTATCATCCGATTACGTAAGGCTTACATTGTTCCCATTTTCACTATTGGGAGAAGCAAAGAGGTGGTTGAAAGCTGAGCCACCTAACTCTATCACAATTTAGGATGATCTTGCAAGAAAATTTTTGATACGGTTCTTTCCGTCCTGGAAAACAACAAGACTTAGAAGTCAGATTCTATGTTTTAAACAAAGAGAGGGGGAGAATCTGTATCAAGCTTGGAAAAGGTTCAAATCATTGCTAAGGGATTGTCCTCACCATCACCAGTCCAATGATGTGCTGGTGCATACTTTCATAGAGGGTTTGGAACCCACACAAAAATTTTGTTAGACCCAGTAGCTGGGGGACAAGCATTAGAAAAGACTTATAAGGAGCTGTATACTTTGTTAAATCATATTTCGCAGGGAAATCCAAAGTGGAATGCGGACTCTTTTAGAGGAGGAGCAAGGAATGGGCAGGTGTCTTGAAAGTGGATGGTTTTACAGCTATAGCTGCGTAGATAGCTACACTGCAAAATCAACTTAACACCCACTTCAGCAATATGAGCTTGAATCAACCTCAAGCCCCAGTTAATGTAGTGCAGCAGTTTCGGCGTGAAGTATGCGGTAGTAATGAACACTCAGCTGAGTGTTGTGGTGCAAATGCAGATTCAGTAAACTTTTTTGGTAATGTATAGAGAATAACCACCAAGTATGGCAACAACTACGACTAGAATTGGAGGAATCATCCGAATTTCTCTTGGGGTAGTAACAACCATCAAGGGCAGAGTTCGAATCAGGGTGTGCAAAGAAATCAACGAGGGCAGCAAAACTATCAAACTCAATATAGAGGAAACAATGCACCTCCTCCACCACCACCCAACATTGAGGAAACGTTTAAAACAATGATAGATAACCAAGCTCAATTGCAGGCTGATTACGTGAAATTGGCAGCAGATGTAAAGAACAACCAGTTAGCTACAAAGGCGTTAGAGTACCAGTTTGGACAACTAGTTGGAGCTCAAAACACCAGGCCAAGAGGAGGACTACTGAGTGACACTAACCCGAATCCCAAGCAAGTAAATGCAGTGACCACAAGGAGTGGTTTACAACTCAAGGAGGTGGAATCGGAAAGACCACCTCAGCAGTCAGGAGCAGTAGAGAAAGAAAGGGAACAGGATGATGAGAGGGGGAAGGAGAAGGCAGCTGAAGCAGAAAGACCACCACCCTCGTTTCCTCAAAGATTGAAGAAACACAAGGAGGAAGCATGTTTCAAAAAATTCATGGAGGTGCTTAAACAGGTACACATTAATTTACCTCTGGTTGATGTTTTACAGGGAGTGTCGAAGTATGCAAAGTATATCAAGGACATCGTAGCTAACAAGAGCAGATTGACCGAGTATGCTATGGTGACGCTTACTGAGGAGTGCACATCCCGGATACAGAATAGGTTGCCAACAAAGCTGAAGTATCCGAGCTCGTGGACTATGCGATTTGGGAGCGAGTATTAACTTGATGCCGGCATCAGTGTTCAAGAAGTTGGGGCTGGGCAGTCCTAGACCAACTATGGTGATCTTGCAGTTAGCGGACCATTCTTTAGCCAGACCAGATGGCATTGTGGAGGATGTGTTGGTGCAAGTGGGCTCCCTTATCTTCCCGGTAATTTTATTGTTCTGGATTTTAAGCCGGATGCGGAAGTCCCATTTATTTTGGGACGTCCTTTGTTGGCAACCGGGAGAGCTTTGATTGATGTAGCTGCAGGGCAGCTGACTATGCGGGCGCATGAAAAAGTGGAGGTATTTGATGTATATAAGGCCATGAAGCTTCCGGCCATACATGAGGAGCTTTCAGCAATCAATGTGTTAAATCTAGATAAAATTCTTCAGATTGTTTTATCTCGAGATTCGTTGGAAAGAGCATTGATGAGCTCCGATCATTTCGGAGATAGGGATACTTATGAGATTGTGCAAATGCTGAATGAACCACAAAAGTATCCCAGGAAGCATGACTTTCAGCCTTTAATGAGGTCCTTGGAACCATTGCCGGAACCATCTATTGAGGAAGCACCAAAGATGGAATTGAAAACATTGCCTCCCCTTTTAAAATATGTCTTTTTGGGGGAAGAGGATACTTTGCCAGTTGTCCTCTCCACAGAATTGACGGAGGCATAGGAAAAGGAAGCATTGGTGGTCCTCAGAAGAAGGAAGAAAGCAATGGGCTGGCAAATGCCAGATATTCAGGGTATCAATCCATCTTTTTGCACACATGGAATTTTCATGGAGACAGGAGCAAAGCCAACTGTTAAGCCTCAGCGAAGGTTAAATCCGGTGATGAAGGACATGGTTAGAAAAGAAGTAATTAAGTGGCTTGATGCAGGTGTGGTCTATCCTATTTCGGACCACGAATGGGTCAGCCCCGTTCAGTATGTCCCAAAGAAAGGAGGGATGACCGTGGTCACCAATGAGAAGAATGAGCTGATCCCTACTCGCACCATCAAAGGCTGGCGGATTTGCATGGACTACAGAAAGCTCAATGAAGCCACAAGGAAAGATCACTATCCTATCCAGTTCATTGATCAAATATTGGACATATTTGTTGGAAAAGAATATTATTGTTTCCTTGATGGGTACTCTAGCTATAACCAAATAGCCATAGCACCGGAGGACCAGGAGAAGACTACTTTCACATGTCCTTATGGGACATATGCTTTTAGGCGGATGCCATTTGGGTTATGCAATGCACCCGCCACATTCCAGAGATGCATGATAGCTATATTTCACGACATGGTGGAAGATTTCGTAGAGGTATTTATGGATGATTTTTTTGTAGCTATATTTCACGACATGGTGGAAGATTTTGTAGAGGTATTTATGGTGCAGAATCTTGATAGGGTGCTAGCTCGCTGTGAAGAATCCAACCTTGTACTCAACTGGGAGAAATGTCATTTCTTAGTCAAGGAGGGTATCGTCCTTGTCCATAAAGTGTCTTGCAAGGGGTTGGAGGTCGATCGTTCTAAGATCCAAGTTATTGAAAAGCTACCACCACCAGTGTCAGTGAAGGGTGTTCATAGTTTTCTCGGGCATACGGTTCATCAAGAACTTCTTAAAAATTTCTAGACCAATATGCGCGCTGCTAGAAAAAGAGGTGAAGTTCGAGTTTGATGATGAGTGTGTCAAAGCATTCGAGGAGTTGAAGTAGAAATTGATAGAAGCACCTATCCTTATTTCTCCGGATTGGGAACAATCATTTGAACTGATGTGTGAGGCAAGCGATGTGGCTGTGGGAGCTGTATTGGGGCAGCGGAGGAATAGAATTTTCAGAGTCCAGTGTTTTGCTTGCATAATGAATAGAATTTTCATTCTATTCATTATGCAAGCAAAACACTGGACTCTGCCAAAGTTAATTATACAGTCATAGAAAAGGAGATGCTAGCATTCGTCTTCGCGTTTGATAAATTCAGGTCATATTTTGTGGGTTCTAGAGTGGTGGTGTATACCGATCATACAGCGATTCGGTATCTATTTAACAAGAAGGATGCAAATCCTAGGCTGATCAGATGGATCTTGTTGTTGTAAGAGTTTGACCTAGAGATTAGGGATAGAAAGGGGAGCGAGAATCAAGTGGCAGATCACCTATCGCGATTGGAAAGCCAGTCGCATGTGAAGGAAGGTGACACCATCAAAGAGGAGTTCCCGGATGAGCAACTCTTGGCAATAGGGGAAGCTGAGATCCCTTAGTATGCAGACATAGTGAATTTTCTAGAGAGTGGAGTCTATCCACCGGAGGCTACGACTCAGCAGAGAAAAACATTAAGGCATGATTGCCGGTATTTTATTTGGGATGAGTCGTACTTGTTTAAACAGGGACCGGATCAGGTTATGAGAAGATGCATCCCGGAGAGCCAGATTGCAGAAGTTTTGAGGAGTTGTCACTCTTCATTGTATGAAGGGCACCATAGAGGCGAGCGGATAGCGCACAAGGTGCTACAGTCAGGTTTCTTTTGGCATACACTATTCAGAGACTCTATGGCATATGTCAAAATGTGTGATAGATGTCAAAGGACAGGCAGAATTGGTAGGAGGCAAGAGATGTCGCTGCAACATATACTAGAAGTGGAGATCTTTGATGTTTGGGGTATTAATATCATGGGCCCGTTCCCACTGTCATTTTGTAATCGTTACACCTTGGTGGCCGTTGATTATGTATCAAAGTGGGTTGAAGCACTAGCTTGCCCCAGGAATAACAACAAGGTGGTAACAAAATTTGTGAAAAAGCACATTTTCACCAGGTTCTGGACACCCCGAGCCATTATTAGTGATGGAGGGGCTCATTTTGTCAATGCAAGTTCTACAAAGTTGCTAGCTAAGTATGGGGTGCGCCACAAGGTGGCAACAACATATCATCCCCAAAATAGTGGGCAAGAGGAGGTGTTGAACAGAGAAGTGAAGCAGATTCTCCAGAAAACGGTGAATGCACAACGTAGTGATTGGTCAAGCAAACTCGACGATGCGTTGTGGGCATATAGAACTTCTTAAAAGACACCAATTGGAACTTCTCCATACCGATTGGTCTATGGAAAAGCGTGTCATTTGCCGGTGGAGCTAGAACACCGAGCTTTTTGCGCCGCGAGGAAATTGAATATGGACCTAAAGCAAGCGGGCAACAAGAGGCTGATGCAACTCAGCGAACTTGATGAGTTTCGTTGGCATGCTTATGAAAGTGCCAAGTGCTACAAAGAGAAAACAATGAGGTGGCATGATAAGCATATGGTGCATCGTATTTTCGAGCGGGGGAAGAAAGTGTTGCTTTTCAATTCAAGATTGAAGCTGTTTCCAGGGAAATTGCGGTCCAAATGGTCAGGGCCGTTTGAGGTAGTGAGAATGACCCTGCACGGGGCAGTGGAGTTGTGACAAGAATATCAAAGTGCCACATTCTTGGTTAATGGGCAATGCTGTAAGCATTACTGGGGTGAGGACGTTATTCGAGAGAAAATGTCCATCACTCTAGAGGATGATTGAGTGTCAATGACGTCGAGCCGCGACGGTAAACCAGGCGCTGCACGGGAGGCAACCCGTGAAATTGTTGTAATAGAAGAGTAGAATTAGTAAAAAAAAGAAAAAAAAAGACAATAAAAATAAGAATAAAAATTGTGTTTGTGTTTGAAACCTATGAATTCTAACCAATTTATCATTGCAAGATGATTTTTAGGTGGAACGAAGGGCAAAAATGCAAAGGATCGCAAAGGAAAATATCGAGGTGAGAAAAACAAAAAAAGTGGCATTACAGTGAGCCTATGCGTTGGCTCCGTGTCACGGAAGAGGGCCTCCGCGTTAACCTCCGTGACACATTGAAGCCAATTCTGGAATTTTTACAAATTCCAGAAGGCTGGCGCGATGGCTCCGTCTCACGGAGGGGGTGCTCCGCGTTACCCTCCGTGACATGTTGAGGTGTATTTCGCGTGGGTCACACCGGGTTGGCGGGTAATCCACGCGAAAAACACCCTTTTTAACCCCAAATCCCCTCATTTTTTCCGATTTCCCATTCCCTCTACGACAAACTCCCTAAATTCCCCCCTCCCTCAATGTGACACGGACCTAGGCACGAAGTTTCTTCAACTTTTCTTTGATTTCATCGGATTAAAGGTATGTTCTTGAACTTAACCTCAATTTTTGCTTAAATTTCCAATTTTTGAGCATGTGAGGTGAGTAAACCTTGCCCTAAGTGTAAATTAAGTTTGAATTCACTTAAATGTTGATTGATTGATGTTCATAGTATCGTTTTGAGTATGTGAACTAGATGAATGCATGTTTGATTGAATTTTTTGCGAAATTCATAGCTAGGGTTAGAATTTGAATAGGAAGAAATTAAATTTGGTTGAAAATGTGAAGAAATATGGATTGTGCATGTTGGGTGATGCGAATTATGTCGATATTAAGGTTGAATATGCTAAGTAGACAAGGGAATTGCCGGAAAAATGAAATTGGTAAATTGCATAGGTTGTTGAGAACAAAAATTTTGGCTAAGTGTTGTGTTATGTATTGGAATCGATGGTGATGTTGTGATTTGGTGTACGAATTCTGAGTAGTACATAGTAAGTATTCCATCGACTTATCTGAATGCACTAAGCAATGTTATTGGTAAAAAAAATTTGAAAAACATGATTGTCTTGCCGAATTGTTTTATTTACGGCTAAAGACTAAGTTTGGGGTGGCCTAACTCAACCCAACCTTAGTCGAAGCTAATTTTGACTTGAATAACATTGGGATTGTCTGTTCGATGTTACAGGAATGATGTCAGGCAGGCAAGACAAGGGAAAGGGTGCATCAACATCGGGCGCCGATAGAAAAAGAATCATGTTGGGAACAGCAGTTCCAGCAGCACCAGCGGTTCCACGCGGCCAACGCCGTCAATACGAAACCCGATGGGTGACTGACGAAGGGAAGAAATGGTATTCAAAACATAAAGAGACCAAATACTTCCCTGAGGAGCACATTATAAGGGAGCCACTAGAACAAGAATTCCCCAAAATCGTACATCGGATTGACACTGCTGGGTTGAACTTCATCTTCGAAGAGCCCAAGGAGTGCAATCTCCATCTGATTCAGGAGTTCTATGCCAACTAGAACTCGACCATCCGCAGTCACACCGTTAAAATAAGAGGGCAGGTAGTCACCTTTGAGCCCCATCACCTAAATGCCATATTGGGGGCGCGGGACACAGACGCCCATGTACTCCGGTAACTGAACATAACTCCACCTTATGCGGACATCAGACATACTCTGTGTGGAGCCCGTTCGATAGCATGGTGAAGCAGGCACAAGGAGAGGGGCTACCATCAGACACTTCCTTACTTTCAAATGAACAGGGAAGCTAGGATTTGGCTCAAAATTGTGTGTTCCTGCCTGATCCCGGGGGTGGACATGACAGATGTCACCCGGAATCAAGTGTGCTTGGTTTATGCCCTAATGAAAGGTCTGGAGATATATGTTGGGGCGGTGATCATCTCCGCCATAAAGAGAGCCCGTTTGCATCAAGGGCACAGGTACAGGTTTGGTGTCTTACCACATTCCTGAGGGGCCACGACATCGAGGAAGAGGCCCTGGACTACATCCCGCAAATGGATAGGTGTGCCTTGGACATCACTAAAACCAAGGCACCCGACACCACTCACGAGCCAGTTCTCACATTAGCCGAGCAACATGCTCGGGATGATCAATATATGGCCCGCATGTACGGGATGAAGATGCTACAGTTGCGCATAGGCAGGAGGCCAGCAACAGAAGATGAGCTATGGCAGCTCGAGCTAGATTACACCTTTGGCGAAAATGCTCGGGCTCTATGCCGAGAGGGGCCAGCTTTTGTGGAGCCTATAGATGACGATGTCCCCATAGATGAGGAGACCCGCCGTGAGGACTCAGATGTTGAGTTAGATGAGGACAGCGGGGGCGATTCGGACATGGGAGACGAGGCAATGGCACCTGATGAAGAAGTGGAATACTTCGATTGATTAGGGAGTTTTACCACCAACCTTTGTGATATACTGAATTTTGTGAACACTGGGACAATGTTTGGTTTAAGTGTGGGGTGGGAGTAGTTAGGTGCTGGATGTTTCGTTGTTGTTTTTGTTTTTGTTTATGTTTTGTGTTGTGGTGCCTGTGAAAAATGTGACCCTGTGATTTTGTGTGTATGTTCTATACTGTAATTCGGTGTTGTAATGAATGTTAAGCTATTGTGTGCTGTGTTGAGTTGTTGTTAGCTGGTTGCGTAAATATTTTTTTCTATCAAAATTATTGATATTTTTAAATTTTTTGTTGAATTATTTTACGATTGGGTTTCTCGGCCTTTGTTTTTGGTGCTTTTACCGAGAATAGTCCCATTGAACCGAAGTCGTAAATAGTGACCGTTCCCTATGATGGATGGATGACGACCGTCTTAAGGGAAATGTAGTCAATAGGAGTAGTTTTTTTTCTTTTCTTTTATTATCCTTCTTTTGTTTGTTGCCCAAACGTGTCGCTACTTCATGGTTCGAAATTCTGGTTGTGTGTTGTACATTATATTAAGATGCAAAGATGATTCGTATGAAAGCATGCAAATGTGTAAACATGTTGAGATACCTAGGCCATAGAGTTCGATTCGGTGTGATTGAGGCCTAATATTGAATTCTTGTAATTAGCTGCTTGAAGAGTCTGTGAATATGTCTTGAGTTGAGCATGTGCAATGAGTGTGAGGTGAGGTTTCGATTATTCCATGTTATTGTGAAGTGTCGAGAACTTGCCTGGTGTGTGTGCGAAATGAAATGAAGGATGTGTATTGTAGGAAAGGATGTAGGCATTTCTTTGATTAAACCGAAACGTTTTTTTCCTTATCATACCTACATTGAATGTACATCCTAGTTAGCCCCATTGAGCCTTTAGCCTATTTTTTTTTCTTTCTTTGAAGAGGTAGAAACTGAGCTTAATCCCTTCTTTTCATTAGCCGTGAATTTGATCCAAAACTCTTAAGCGCTCAAGAAAAATAATTTTCCCACAGTGTCAAGGAGTGAGAATTGTGAAAAGGAAGGAAAAGCGGAAGTGGTGAAAGTAAAGAAAAGGTCAAGGGTGCACTTGCTGAAATTAAAGAAAAGAAAGATGTATAACTAATCTTTGTTATTAGTCGAGTGTGCTTAAAGAAATGGGAACAAAAAAAATAAAGAAAAAATTCAAGAATGAGAGGATGAAGGAAGAAACAATGCCCATAATGATGGTGGGATGTATAGAAAAGCGCTTAAGGAAGCTAGTTGCTATTATTGGTTAGCCAAGTATTTACTAGTTCCTTAGCATACATTACAACCTGTTAAGTCCTACGTGATCTTACATCACGCGTCCTTATGTTAGTGGAGTAACACACTAGAGGCAAGCCTATGGTTCATGACATGATGCATGTGAATTCTTTGGGAGAGAGAGCGAAATCGTGTTCATATACCCCTACATGTAATGCCTTGGAAATCATATGATTGAAAAGGGGGAAAATTCTCATGTGTTGTTAGGGCACATGCTTGACGAGAGATTGAATTTTGTGTCGGATGCCTTGATCAGTTGATTTGCATGAGTTTGCCGAGATCGAGATTCGATTCTTGAGTTTAGGAGGTCTTAATGTGGTGAATGTCATTGTATTGATGAGACTATGCATGCTTTCTTGATGATTTGCTATAGTAAATAATCGGTATAACCGTAGCTTGAATTGCCGAGCCAAAGTAGCTATACGTGGGTGTCAATTGCATGAGATGTGAGAGTATTGTTCGAGGACGAACAAGGTTTTAAGTGTGGGGTAAGTGATCTTGGGCAGAATTTTATGCCCAAGTGATGCTCAAATGTTCTATTTCGTCTTGTTTATCTATCGTTATGTGTGCATTCTCATGTGATTTGTAGGGGTATATAGATTGAGGTGTACTCACTAGGGCTATTGGGGGCCTAGGTGGGTTATCCTGTGCTGATTGTACCTTCTGGCTTATTGGGGTTAGCTAAGGTTTATGCTTGCTTTAGTTACTGATAGCTAGACAGTAAGACGCCTTATTTGTCAGGTATGAACCCTACCCTCCCTATTACAATTATGTTTAGCCCTTATTTCACTACTTCAGTCATCTTCAGTCCGGTTCCTTTACTTCGGTCATTGTCAGTTCTATTTCCTTACTTTAAGTTATTTAAAGTTTCTGCCTTATGTACTTAGTACCGGTGGTACTGACACCCTTTCTGGGGTGCTGCATTACTTGCCTGGAAGTGCAGATAGACGAGGAGCAGGTCCCTCGTAGTTATAGTCAGCTGTACGGAGACGTCAGCTCCTTTCTTCCGGAGCTTGTGTAATAGTGGTTTACTTATTTTGTTTGTACAGTATGGGTAGGTCGGGGCCGTGTCCCGACCATCTTATTACTCCTAGAGGGTTGCAGATTGCGTTACTTCGCTGTGGTTAGATGATATCGGTCGTGTGGGGCCCATAACTGTTTTAGATTATGTATGTTGGCCGTGTGGGGCCGTGTTTAGCTGTTGATTGGTAGCCTTATCAATCATAGTTCAGTTTAGTATCTGATTTTACTTTCCATTTATAACTAGATATCATGGTGGCCTTGTCGGCCCGCATAGGACTCCCTATGATTGTTGTCTCTGGTTAGCTATTTATTTTCACAAGGGGCTATAGGCCTTGTCAGTCGCGGGTTATATTTACAGCCGCCATATAGCCCGTTGTTTTCTTGATTCTAGAATTACGGTCAGCCCTTCATCAGAGGTGCTTAGGCTCTATCACCTCAGCCGTTAAGGTCCTAGTACGGCACCAGGTTCCAGTCATGCCTCCCAAGGTGGGGTGTGACCAACTTGGTACCAGAGCAGGTCGTATCCCAGGGAGTCTGCATGTAATTCTAAGTAGAGCCTTGTCTATTGATGTGTTGTGCACCACATACTATAGGCAGGAGGCTGCAAGGCATGATAGGATGGTCACTCCTTCTTCTTTTTCAGTCGTGCTACAGAGCAGTACAGTATAGGGTTGAGTCCCTAAGATCATTATACACTTTTGCTTAAATAGAAATATTGGAGCAGCAACACCCTACGACAGGTAGGAGGCTAGATGTAGCAGTAGGAAAGGGCACCAGCAGGGTGCCTCAGCCTCTTCAGAATCGGTCCGATTTGAGGATGATATAGAGGTATCATCTCGACCTCGCCAACAGTCTCCACCACGTCAGGAGCCACTTGGGACGGCCGGTGTGGCGGCAACGCCTCCAACAGTTTCTATACCCGTACCATCCGACCAGGAGGTCAGGAGCGCGGTGGTTATGCTAGCCCAGATGATGGATGCTCAGCACCAGTCAGTGCCACCTACAGTTGCAGAATCCTTAGGAGGGCCTAGTAGCTCGAGGTTCCGAGAGTTCCTAGCACAAAGTCCCCCGAAATTCACAAGGACAAGTCAGACCGAAGACCCTCATGACTTCTTAGACCAGAAGCAGAGGATTTTCAGGGTGATGCATGCTACACCCACAAAGTCGGTTGAGTTGGAAGTATTCCGGCTACGGGACATCATCGTGCTAGGGTATGAGAGTTGGGAAAGGTCTCGAGGGAGGGATATTTCCCCTCCGATCTGGACAAGCTTCTCAGAGGCTTTCTTGGATCATTACCTACTGCAGGAGATTTAACAGGCCCAGGTTGATCAGTTCCTATACTTGGAGTAGGGGTCAATGAGTCTTCGGGAATATGCCATGTAGTTTGATTCCTTGGCTCGTTATGCGCCAGCTTTTGTGGACACAATGCCAGCCAGGGTACACCATTTTATTATGGGGCTAAACCCTGAATATGTTGAGACCTGCATCACAACCACACTGCGAGAGGATATGGATATCGCCTGTGTGCAGGCTTTTGCTCAGAATATTGAGGGTATCAGACAACGGCAACGGGAGATTAGGAGGACAAGTTAGGAGAAACACCGCAGGGACAGATCGGGTGAATTACACGAGGAGTCCCGGGGAGGACCTAGGCCACGGTTTTTAGATAGGCCGCCTAGACCTCCGCCTCCACCACAGCGGCTGAGGAGCAGGTCTAGTCACCGAGGGCATCCAGAGCCCGACGAAGGCTCGCAAGAAGTAGGTTCACAGCAGCAGAGGAGAGTGGAACAGAGTGGGTTTACAATACCACTTTGTCCTATTTGCAATCGACGCCAGTCTGGAGCATGCAGGTATGATTCCAACTCATGCTACATTTTTGGACTGGAGGGTCACCAGATGAGGAATTGTCCAGCTAGGGTTCAGGGTGACCGGGATCGACAGGATAGGTCCTCGGCAGGATCACGAGCTCCAGCATCCCCGGTAGGGCGTAGGTCCTTAGTTTCAGCCAGCAGAGGCAGAGGCAGCGACAGATCAAGGGCCTCCAATTCAGGTGCCGGCCCAAACCGTACTTATGCACTAACGAGGCGACAGGAGTCATAGTCGTCACCAGATGTTGTGACAGGTATGCTGAACATTTTCTCTCATGCTGCTTATGTATTGATAGATCCAGGATCTGATCTTGGGCAAATTTATATGCCCAAGTGATACTCAAATGTGTCATTTTAGCCTTGTTTATGTAGCAATGTTGATACATTCTCATGTAATTTGTAATAAAATGTGAATTTATACTAACCAACATGATTAGCATTGTTTTGCAGGTAAAATGTGATTTTGGGAAGCTAAAATGCATGTTGGAAGAGATTGGGGTTGGACTCGGATGTGAGCAAGTGACAAGGCATTGGGAAGCACAAAATAAAGGGGCTCCGCGATGGAGCCGTGTCACGCTGCCATCGCGGAGGCCTTCTTCCTGGATAGGGAATTTTCGCCCAATTTCTAGAGAGGGTTCGCGATGGGTCCGTGGCACGTTGGGCCTTATTTCCTGGACCCCCAGTTTCTAGTGAGGGTCCGCGTCGGTAGCGTGTCACAGAGGCAGTGCTCCGCGATGCACTCCGTGACACGTTGCTTGTTATTCCGGGAAAAATTCCCACTAGTATAAATAGAACACTTAGGTTCATTTTTCAATATTCTGACTTGGTCGAGCAAGAAAGTGGGTTACAGGCAGTTGAGGGGACGAAATTATCAGGGTTTTTCTCTCTTTCTTTCTCCTTGAATTCAATTGCTTGTATGTTTAACACTCATTAAACGATGTTTAATCCACAAATGAGTGGCTAATTCCTCTTCTTGCTGAGGTTATGAACACTTGTAATGAAATGTAATTATTGATTCTTTAGTGTTTTCATCTTTTCTTCCATGGTTGTTCTATTGATTCTTGTTCTTACTGCATTAATGTGTGGCCTACGTTAATGTATATCTAAAAAGTCTGGTTTCACTCGAGAGAGAAAGAAATTGGAAAGTTGTGAATTAATAGGATATGATCCTTTCTTAGTTTGGGAAAATTGAGAATTGATTTACCTTCAGGATAGAAATATACCTGAAAGTCGTATTAGTCAATTTAGGAATCGGTTTTGTATGGCTAGAACATGAATTGCATTTAATCACAGAAATGTAGGTGGATGGTTCATGATTCTTAAGTGGGGTTAAACATGTCACACCCCACCTTGGAGGGTATGACGGGCACCTGGTGCCTGCTAGACTCTGGACTGCTAGATGGTCCAGCCTAAGCATGTCTGGTGCTTTTGGCTGGCCCTGGCTCTATTCCAAGAAACCAACCGGCTATATAACGGCTGTAAATACAGCCTCCGGCCAACTGGCCTATAGCCACCTGTACCTGTACTATCAGCTAACCAGAATATATTCAATATAGGGGAGCCTATGCGGGCCGATGAGGCTACCATGCTGTCTAGTTATCTATAACTCAATAATGAAATACTAGAAAGCTACGTGACCAACAAGGTCACCACTACTGTCAAGCTGTGGCCCCACACGGCCAACATAAAAGAAGTAAAAGTACTAACAGCTATATGACTGCACGGCCTCACACGACCGGCTCAACTGACCACAGGGAAATATATACAGACTGCAAGCCTCTAGGAATAACAATGGAAATGATCGGGACAGGGCCCCGACCTACCCGTACTATACAACAAAAGAAAACGATATACACCTCTGGAATTCAGTCTCCGGATGACAGGAGCTGAATACTCGATCGCTGACAGAAATCACGAGGGATCGCCTCCTCGTCTATGAGTACCTGCAGGCAAGTAATGCAGCGCCCCACCGGGCGTCAGTACCGCTGGTACTGAGTATGTAAAGCAATAACTGAAAGAGATATCTGAAAACAACAATACAACTGATGAAACTGAAATAGGAAGAAAAGATTAACTGTCTGATAATGTAGAACTATGCCTACTCTTAACTATACTGGAAGGAGTAGGAGTCATACCTGGAGATGTATCGTTCTACTATCGATCTACTCGTATCTAATGTGACATGGCATAACATGACATAACATAACATAGCATACACAAACCTTACCCGGCCCCCATAAGCCGGGAGGTACGACCAACACAAAATCTATACCCCTACCCCGGTCATCCCATTTCCTAAAGTAACTATAAGCATTCTACCGGTCCCCTGGGTATGCACTTGGGCTCGCTGAGCCCCTGACTATAACTGTACCTGAGTCCGGAGGACTCCTAAATCAACACCCGGGCGTATCCGCTCGACAGGGGTGTGTAAGGGCCGACCAAGGCACAATATGGGGAAAACTGGCATCCCATCTTCGTCCCCTATGGGACGGCATGCCACTCCGTAGAGCGACGTATCCTCGTCCTCTAGTGGACGAGTCGATACAGCTATTAACCCTGGGGCGGTCAGGGATGCTAGGTAATCCAACCCCAAGACAATACAGTGGTCTCAACTAGTAATACTATCTGCATATATCACATGCTGAAGCTAATAATTATAATGTATATGTGTCTACTGTATGCTTAACTAGTGATAGCGATATGTATGTACTTAATTCAAGCTGAGACTGATAATAGTGTATATGTACAAATATAATCTTCTGCCATACTGTACTGTATACTAAGTTTCTATAATAACATGATTTACTATCCCTAACATGCTTCCTAAACTTCATTTTTAACCTATTATTCTACTTCTGAGATGCCTTACAGATATTACATTGTTTTACATCACATACTGGGCATGCTGTGCAGTTCCTAACGCTTGTATTAGAATCTATATCGTGCTAGCAAGTTTCAGGCTAATTATAACATAATGCTTCTAATATTGTACCAACATTCGTAATAAACATAACACATGACTTCTGAATATTCTACTGGCCTTTAAAGTACTTTACTATACCGATCTTACTAACTTGCCGAGGAAACTAGCTTTACATACCTTATCCTCGACTATCCGTCTGTCGGACGAGGCTCGGCCAATACTTCAACTATTTCTCCCAACTGAATTCATAAATATGTTAATTAATACTAAATATAGCTTTATTTTAAAGAACAACATCACTTTCGATATAATTTATAGCCTAAACATAGGCTTATCGAAAGACGGTCGAAAACTCGCTATTTTTCAGAGGTCCAAAAGGGAGAAATATTCACTTCACAGCTAGGATCACATAGACACTAGTTTGGAGCAATTCTACTTACCTTAGCTCGGTAGCTCGACGATTCATCGGCCGTATTTCACGAAACTAAATCCGTAGGAATGCTCTCTGCTGCTAAATACCTCAGTATCTGAGGTTAATTTGAGTTTGGACAACGTTTGGCAGCGTAATCGGATGAAATTATATTACCCACTTCGTTCTCTCCTCTCCTCTGGTTTTTCCTCTCTGTTTCACTGGAAATTTATAAGTTTAAATGAATTCAAACCGAAGTGGGGCTTTATATACTTGGGCCTGGACAAGGCCAACGTGTCACGAAGCCAACGCGGAGGCTTCACCTCCGTGACACGCTGCCATCACGGAGGGGCTCTGCCTCGGCTCCTCCCGCGATGGTTCGGCAGGTTATCCGTCCGATCCTTTCCCGGGCCTTCCACTAGCACGTATGGCTTTCAAATATGCCTAACCACCGTGGGAATAGGCCACCTAGGTGTCGGAAATCTTATGGGGTATAACATTCTCCCCCCCATAAGAACATTCGTCCTCGAATGGAAGCTGCTGTCTAGAGGACTTCTCAGTTTACTCTTTTTTTGAAAAAGAAATTTTGGCAGAGTCTCCCCTGTAATATGGACTATACCAAAAACCTGAAATGCAGAAAAGTCCAACACAGGTGCTGCACGCAATATTTTAAGATTCACTGAATGGCTATGTATCAATCTTTCTCATTTATATACAACCATAAGGTACTACATAAGTAATATTACGGACATACCTGTCGCCTGACTAGGCCTGAAATAGGTGAGGATATCTAGCTTTCATATCTTCTTCAGCTTCCCACGTCATCTCCTCACGGTTCCTGTTACGCCACAATACTTTAACAGACGCAATATCTTTAGTCCTCAACCTGCGAATCTGTCTGTCTAAGATAGCTACTGGAACCTCTTCATATGCTAACTCTTCTGTGACCTGGACATCCTGAACTGGAACAACTGTGGAAGGGTCTCCTACGAACTTCCTCAACATAGATACATGGAATACTGGGTGAACCGATGCTAACTCCGGAGGCAAGTTCAATTCGTATGCAACTCGGCCTATCCTTCGCCGAATCTGATATGGCCCAATGAATCTCGGGCTAAGCTTGCCTTTCTTGCCAAATCTCATCACCCCTTTCATCGGAGACACTTTCAGATATACCCAGTCATTTACCGCAAATTCTAGATTTCTGCGCCGTATATCTGCATAAGACTTCTGGCGGCTCTGAGCAGTCAGCAGGCGTTCTCTGATAAGCTTTACCCTCTCCTCTGACTGTTGAATGATGTCTAGCCCAATCAACGCTGATTCCCCCACTTCGAACCAGCCCACCGACGATCTACATTTTCACCCATATAATGCTTCAAAGGGCGCCATCTGGATTGCTGAATGATAACTATTATTATAAGCAAATTCAATCAACGAAAGATGCTCATCCCAGCTACCCCCAAAATCTAGTACACATGCTCGTAGCATATCTTCGAGCATTTGGATAGTTCGCTCAGCCTGCCCATCTGTCTGAGGGTGGAATGCTGTGCTCAAATTGATCTGCGTTCCCAAACCCCTCTGTAACGACTGCCAGAATCTAGATGTAAACTGTGCTCCCCTATCTGAAATGATGGATACCGGCACTCCATGTAATCTAACTATTTCTCTGATATATAATTCGGCATAATCCTCAGCCGAGAAGGTAGCCTTCACTGGTAGGAAATGAGCTGATTTTGTCAGCCTGTCAACTATTACCCAAATGGAATCATTTCTGCGTATGGTATGGGGTAACCCTGTTACAAAATCCATATTTATAGCTTCCCATTTCTACGTAGGCACCGTTATATCTTGCGTCAAACCGTCCGATTTCTGGTGCTCCGCTTTCACCTGCTGACAATTAGGACATCTAGATACAAATTCAGCTATTTCAGCTTTCATACCTGGCGACCAGTACATGTCTCTGATGTCGTGGTACATTTTCATTGCTCCTCGATGGAGGGAATAGCGAGCGTAATGTACCTCATGCATAATCTGCTGGCGAAGCCCTGAAACATTTGGAACACAAAGGCGGCCCTTACAGCGTAGCACATCATCCTCAGTCATTTGGAAATCTGACTCAAGCAGATTGAGAATGGCCCCTTTTTGAAAGTTCTGTAAGTTTGTGTACTTGCTGAGGATGCCAAGTTTTCAAAATTGAATTGAATCCGACATTATCTGTAACACTCAGGTATTAACCAAGACCTTCCTGAACTCTATCTCTGAGCTGGACTAAGTCAGGGTCCTCGTACTGTCGTTCTTTTACCTCTGTAACTAATGATGACACAACAGAATTCTAAATTACTGCTCTATTATTTTCAGTTTCCATTACTCGAACGGCTAAACCAGCTAGCTAATGAATTTCCTTGGCTAACTCCCGCTTCTCAGGTCGCAAATACGCCAAACTCCCCATTGACTTACGGCTCAAGGCATCTGCCACTACATTAGCTTTTCCCGGGTGATACAGAATGTTCACATCATAATGTTTTAACAACTCCAACCAGCGACGTTGCGGCAGATTCAACTCCCTCTGAGTGAAGATGTACTGTAGGCTCTTGTGATCTGTAAAAATATCAACATGGACGCCATACAGGTAATGCCTCCACATCTTCAAGGCGTGGATCACTGCGGCTAATTCCAAGTCATGGGTAGGGTAATTCTTTTCGTGTTTCCTCAGCTGTCTGGAAGCGTATGCAATCACTTTACCATGATGCATCAACACACAACCTAACCCGACGCCTGATGCGTCGCAATACACCGAATAACCTTCTGTACCTTCCGGCAATGCTAACACTGGGGCAGAGGTTAATCTGTCTTTCCGTTCCTGGAAGCTCTGCTCGCATGCCTCTGTCCACTGAAACTTTACTGCTTTCGGTGTCAATTTGGTCAGAGGTGCCGCAATGGTCGAGAACCCTTCAACGAACCTCCTGTAATATCCTGCCAACCCAAGAAAGCTACGAACTTCATTCGGAGTGGTAGGCCTAGGCCATGATTTAACTGCTTCTATTTTCTGCTTGTCAACTTGTATACCAACATCCGACACAATATGCCCTAAAAAGGCTACTGAGTTAAGCCAGAATTCACAGTTAGAAAATTTAGCATATAACTGGCGGTCCCTGAGGATCTGGAGCACTGTCCGCAAATGAGTCCGGTGATCTGCTTCAGAGCGAGAATACACCAGAATGTCATCAATGAATACTATCAAGAACAAGTCCGAGAAGGGTCTGAAAATACTATTCATCAGGTCCATGAAGATTGCCAGGGCATTCATTAACCCGAAGGATATGACTAGAAATTCAAAATGTCCATATCGAGTCCTGAACGCTGTCTTAGGAATATCCCTCTCACGTACTCGAACCTGGTGATATTTGGACTGCAGGTCAATCTTAGAAAAGTATCTGGCTCCCTGCAACTGATCAAATAAGTCATCAATTCTGGGAAACGGGTACTTGTTCTTTACTGTAACTTTGTTTAATTGCCGATAATCTATGCACATTCGGAGTGAGCCATCTTTCTTCCTCACAAATAAAACTGGCGCACCCCATGGTGAAGTACTCAGCCTGATAAAACCTTTATCCAATAAATCTTTCAACTGCTCCTTTAACTCTCTGAGTTTCGCAGGAGCCATGCGATAAGGAGGAACCGATATCGGCTAGGTGCCTGGTAATAAATCAATAGCAAAGTCTATTTCCCTTTCTGGGGGAATACCAGGTAACTCATCCGGAAACACATCAGGGAATTCATTCACTACTGGAATAGACTAGAGTGTCGGAGATTTTGCTTGGACATCCTGAACTCTTACCAGATGGTAAATACATCCCTTAGATATTAATTTCCTCGCCCGAAGGTAGGAAATAAACCTACCTTTTGGCGTAGCGGTGCTTCCCTTCCACTCCCGCACTGCTTCTCCTGGGAAGTGGAATCGTACCATCTTGGTCCAACATTCAACATTGGAAAAACACGGCACTAACCAATCCATACCCATTATGGCATCGAAGTCTATCATCTCTAACTCGACCAGATCTACTGTGGTCTGATGGTCAGCAACCTCTATTGTACACCCGCGGTAGATTCTGCTAGCTATGATAGAGTCACCGATGGGCGTGGATACTAAAAAGGGCTGCCGCAATAATTCTGGTGCAATATTGAACTTTCATGCCACAAATGGAGTAATGTATGACAAAGTAGACCCTGGATCAATCAATACATAAGCAGATTGTGAGCAGATAGTTAGCATACCTATCACAACATCCGGTGACGCTTCTGAATCTTGTCTCCCTTGTAAGGCATATGTGCGGCTTGGACCCGCACCTGTACTGGAGGCCTCTGATCTGCCCCGACCCCTGCCTGCTGAAACTGGGGGCCTGTGCCCTACCGAGGATGTTGTGGCTCGTGACCCTGCAGATGCCCTATCCTGTCTATCCCGGACCTCTCGACCTCTGGCTGGGCAATCTTTCATCAAATGGCCTTCTTGGCCACAAATATAACATGCAGTGGAGCCATACCTGCATGCTCCAGGATGGCGTCGACTGCATATAGGGAAAAGTGGTAGGGTATACCTACACTACTCCGCCCTCCTCTGTAATGGTGAATCTTCTATCTGCGAGCCTCTACCAGTCTCTGACTGCCCCCTGCGGCTGAATCTACCCCCTGCGGTTGTGGTGGAGGCGGGGGCCTGGGCGGCCTGTCTAACAATCGTGGCCTGGGTCCTCCCCGAGCCTCCCTCTGTAACTCAACTGGCTTGTCCCGGCGACGCTGTTCCTGATTGGCCCTTCTGATCTCCCGATGCCGCTGTCTGATGCCCTCAATATTCTGGGCGAATGCCTGAACTCGAGCAATGTCCAAGTCCTCTCGCAGTGTAGCCGTAATACAAGTCTCAACATATTCTGGATTCAACCCCATGATAAAGCGGTGTACTCTGGATGCCATGGTATCAACAAAGGTTGGTCCGTACTGGGCCAAAGAATCAAACCGCAAGGAATATTCCCGAACACTCATGGCCCCCTGCTCCAGATGTAGGAACTGGTCTACCCGGGCCTGTCGAATCTCTCGCGGCAAATAATTATCCAGAAAAGCTCCTGAGAAGCTAGACCAGGTCGGAGGGGAAACATCTCTCCCTCGGTACCTTTCCCAGCTTTCATACCACAATACGACGATGTCCCGTAACCGAAATGCTACCAACTCAACTGATTCTGTAGGCGTGGCATGCATAACCCTGAAAATTCTCTGCTTTTGATCCAGAAAATCCTAAGGGTCCTCTGTCCGGTCCGTACCTGTAAACTGTGGGGGATTTAGAGCCAAGAACTCTCGGACCCTCGAACTACCGGGCCCTCCTAACGACTCCGCAACTGTAGACGGCATCGGCTAACGCTGAGCAGCCATCATCTGTGCTAACATAACTACCGCACTCCTAACCTCCTGGTCGGAAGGTGTCAGTATAGGGACTGCTGGAGGTAGTGTCGCCCCAAGTGGCTCCTTATGTGGTGGAGACTGCTGAGGAGGCTGGGACGATACCTCTGTAGTGCCCTCTGATCGGGCTGTTTCTAAACGAGGGTGAGGCATCCTGCTGGTGCCTTCACCTGCTGCAATATCTAAACTCCGGCCTGTGATAGGATGTCGCTGGTCTGACATTATCTGTAACCAAAGAATACAGTAAGCTTTTAGGGACTCAACCCTATATTGTACCGCTCTACAGCACGACTGAATAAGAATAAAAGACAACCATCCTATCATGCCTTTAAGCCCCCTACCCATAGTATGTTGTGCACAACACATCCATGGACAGGACTCTACTTAGCACGGCTTGCAGACTCCCTGGGATACGACCTGCTCTGATACCAAGTTTGTCACACCCCACCTTGGAGGGTATGATGGGCACCTGGTGCCTGCTAGACTATGGACTGCTAGATGGTCCAGCCTAAGCACGTCTGGTGCTTTTGGCTGGCCCTGACTCTATTCCAAGAAACCAACCGGCTATATAACGGCTGTAAACACAGCCTCCGGCCAACTGGCCTATAGCCACCTGTACCTGTACTATCAGCTAACCAGAATACATTCAATATAGGGGAGCCTATGCGGGCCGATGAGGCCACCATTGTCACGCCCCACCTTGGGGGGGTATGACTGGCACCTGGTGCCCTAGTAGAACCTAGACTGCTATCTGGTGAGCCTAGGAACATCTGGTGCCTGGCTGACTCTAACTCAAATTCCTGGAAACAAAGGGCTATATAACGGCTGTAAACACAGCCTCCGGCCAACAGGCCTATAGCCACCTGTACCTGAAAAAAAACAGCTAACCAGAAACATACTACTGTCAAGGGAACCTATGCGGGCCGGCAAGGCCACCATGTTGTCTAGTTCTCTGTAACTTAACAATAGCACGCTAAATAATTACGTGACCGGCAAGGTCACCACTACTGACTGGTTATGGCCACACACGACCAACAGGAACAGAAATAACAAATAACTATAACAAGTTGCACGGCCTCACACGACCGGCTCAACTGACCACAGGGAAATATATACAGACTGCAAGCCTCTAGGAATAGCAATAGAAATGATCGGGACAGGGCCCCGACCTACCCGTACTGTACAACAAAAGAAAACAAAATACACCTCTGGAATTCAGACTCCGGATGACAGGAGCTGAATACTCAATAGCTGGCTGGAATCACGAGGAATCACCTCCTCGTCTATGAGTACCTGCAGGCAAGTAATGTAGCGCCCCACTGGGCGTCAGTACCACTGGTACTGAGTATGCAAAGCAACTTAAATAGTACAACTGAAAACAACTGAATATAGATAGCGTATCTAGCATTTCTGTATAGAAGGAGATAACTGAATCTGAAGAAGCTGGTATGAACTAAATCAAGCTTTCTGTACTGATAAGCCAGAGGCGTACCTGTAGACGCGATGGCCTGCTGTCTAGTAGCTAGTATATAATATATAAAGCACATAAATGGATATACAAGTAGCAAGCAAGAGCCAATACCAACCCCCATAAGCCGGATGGCGCCAAGCAAGCAAACAATCTATATACCCCTACCCGGGTCAAAACCAACCAAAAATAAGTCACTCCACTCATCTGATAACTGTGAGCTCCTCCTACCGGCCCCCTTGGGTACGTAGCTCAGGCCTTGGCCTCTGACAATAAACTGTGTCTGAGTCCGAAGACTCCTGCCTCTGGGCGCAAGTGCACACGGGGTAGTCTGCTGCTGTATCTGTAACTGAAACTGCCCCTGGGTGCAAGCACGCAACAGGGTAATTTTATAAAAATCTGTATCTGGAACTGCCCCCGGCCACAAGTGCACACAGAGTGCTCTGCCCCTGTAAACAGGGTGGACTGGCTCTGCGCAGAGTAAACTGAACTACCCCTGCAAGCAGGGTGGTCTGGACCGTATTATCATGGTGGTCGGCCATCATCGTCCTCTAGACGGACGGCATCGCCCAGCTGGTGGCGGTATCTGAATCTGGTATCGACAAAGCTATAACCCAGGGGCGGTGGGGATGCTAAAGGGGTGCCCACATGCCACAACAAGTCTCAACAAACAAATAGCACATAGAAATAGCAAGCATGTATAACTGAAAAGACTATCTGGAATCTAACTTCTTATTCTTATCTGTTTCTATACTGAACTGATTCTTACTAATTATACTGATTCTGTAACCTCTGTTTAACTGTATGGCTACTCTGTAGCCAAGATACTGTCTGTCTATCAGATCTTTCTTTACTGACTTTTATTATGAAAATCTGTTCCTTTTTATTCTACAATATGCTTGCTATTCACATAATAGGCTATACTTAATCTGAAATACTAACTTGCCCTTGGGCACATGCTTTTCTAACTTTCAGACTGAATATGATATAACAACGCAAACTAGGTTTACTGAACTTTGCACAATACTTATCATTCAACTCCGGGAATTCTACTACGGAGTTTATTGAACTATACAAGGCTAAAGCTACTAACTTGCCGAAGAAACTGACTTTACATACCTTAACCTCGAGTTATCCGTCTGTCGGACGAGGCTCGGTCAATACTCCAGCTATTTCTCCCAACTGCATTCATGTATACGCTAATTAATACTAAATATAGCTTTATTCTAAAGAACGACGTCACTTTTGATATAATTGTAGCCTAAACTTAGGCTTATCGAAAGACTGTCGAAAACTCGCTATTTTTCAGCGGTCTAGAAGGGAGAAACATTCACTTCTCAGCTAGGAACACATAGACACTAATTTAGAGCAATTCCACTTACCTTAGCTCTGTGGCTCGACGATTCGTCGGCCGTATTTCACGAAACTGAATCCGTAGGAATGCTCTCTGTTGCTAAATACTCCCGTATCTGGAGTTAATTTGAGTTTGAGTCTGCCAGGCACCAGATGTGCCTAGGCTCACCAGATAGCAGTCTAGGTCCTACTACGGCACCAGGTGCCAGTCATACCCCCCCAAGGTGGGGCATGACAAACTTGGTATCAGAGCCAGGTCGTATCCCAGGGAGTCTGCAAGTCGTGCTAAGTAGAGTCTTGTCTATGGATGTGTTGTGCACCACATACTATAGGCAGGAGGCTGCGAGGCATAATAGGATGGTTACCCTTCCTTCTCAGTCAGTCGTGCTTTAGAGCGGTACAGTATAGGGTTGAGTCCCTAAAAAAAAAAAAAAAAAAAAAAAAAAACTTACCGTATTCTTTGATTACAGATACAAAGGTAGATCAGCATTACCCTACTACAGGCAGAAGATCAGATATAACAACAGAAGAAGGCATTAGCCAGTTACAAGGTAACTACGGCAGTAGGGGGAGGTAACAGGGACCTCCCAATGTTATCTCTTTTATTGTTATCATCCCCAGTATATGTCAATAACGTTAGAATAGGAAGTCAGAAGTATAATGTACATATGATTTGAGTTACTTATTAGTTATATAAGATCTGATTAAGATTATAGACAAGGTCAGACTACCAGGTAAGTATAAAAGAGAGGGAAATGCAGGAATCCCAAATACATCTTTTCGGATATGGTACAGTTAAATGTTTTTACGTGTTGCAATAAGAAAAGGGTTATTCCCACCTCTTGGTTTTGATGCCAGTATAGTAAAGGGGCATAAGACTTGAGATGGGGTTGTCAAATCAAGCAGTAAGTAAAGATGGGCTGATTGATCCTAGTAAGTATTAGAAAGTATAAAGAGCCCCTATGATTCCGTAAGTTGTGCAGACCCTTATGATAACAAGCCAGTAAAGAAAGTAAGACTGTTAGCCTACTTGGAGTAGGGGTAAAAGACCTGTTAGGGATGAATGCCGGGTAATAGTCAAGTTCGAGTCAGAAAAAGGCCAAGTCCGCCATATATGCTAACAGATAGCAAGACATACCTGTAAGATGATAGTTATGATCCAGTTGTGATAGCGAAAGGGTGAGGGGTCATGTGAGTCAGATAGGTCTGACTACAAGTCAGGGGAAGTATGAACTGATACTTGACCAGTAATCTTGTTAACAATAAAGAGCAGGTACCTTGAACCCCAGAGTTCAGCTTAAGTAAGATGAGGGGAAGAAGAAGGAATGTCATATCTTGTGGGGAAAATTAGAATTACCCCCCCCCCCAGATTGATAGAGTATCATTTTAAGGATTAAGCCTCGGGCTGATAGTAAGATTGCGGTTTGGAATACCGCAGTATGCCTGTTCATGGGAAGTTAAGAAATTACTGATACAGCAATTCTAATCTAGTGTGGCCAAGAGATAAGGCCCAGCAGACAGTCATGGGCTCTTAATATAAGCAAAGTAAGGCCACAAGATTCGAACGTTGACCCCACATCGCAGGAGTGGCGGAATTTCAAATAGCAGACAATAACTAAGGAGTTTATGTTTGTTACTTTCAGAATGGGGTGACAATACAATGAAATGTTAAGAGAAGGCAGGAGGTATTATTAGACCATAGAAGCAGTATATCATGTACAATATGAAATTTAGCAAGGTGTGTCAGAGATTACGTATCACCACAGAATTCAGTATGTATTGTACGTATTTATTAATATATATCTGTGCAGATAATAAATATGCTGTGAGCAGCTGCTAATACGGGTTACAATCACACAGATGCATATTAGTGCTGGGAAGTATATACAAATTGCATTGCAGGACCCTTTGCCAAAAAAAAAAAAAAAAAAAAAAAAAGGGAGAAAATAGAGAGAAGAAAAAGAGAAAAGCTAAAAGAAGGGGCAAGTTAAGTGTGATTTACGTATGAATCCATAGAAACAGTCTCAGCTCTTAGTTATTAAGTTAATAGACTTATATGTTGTTTCCAGATCTAGGTTTTAGAAGCTTATAAGAGTTAGTAACCTGAATCAGGTAATTAGATGATAAGGGCACAGTTAGACGGTCTACCGACTAGCTGGCGCCTGTATTAGCAGGGAAGCATCTCTAAAGATCAATAACACTAGCGCATGTGCCAGAACCAGAATTAGAGACTGAATAGGTATACTTCAGAGATTAGCAATACTAGAATTGTTCCAGTATGTTAAGTGGCCATACATCATTTTCCCAGCCTTGTAGGTGAGAGTCGACCTTAGTCAACCGAGCAGTTATTACAAGGAATATCCCGCAAGTCAGACAAGCCCGTGGGCACCCCAAGAAAGGGGTCCACATCAGCAGTCAGTGACAGACTAGTACTTCAGCTGGTTCTCGTAAGATATTCAGATACAGAGCCCTAGCAGAAGGCCATACAGAATAGCTCATAAGACCGAGAATTCCCCAGAATAGCAGTATAAATCCAAGTGGATACACACAAGGCGTAAGAAATTGATAGTACCCTGCTAGCACAGTGTTTATTAAGACCAGGAGATCAGTAGACTCCCCGTGAAGATCCAGAGATTGATCGCCTAGGAGTAAGTTTGATTAAGCCCAGCCTTACAGTGGTTCAAGCAAAATAACAAAGCAATTAGATGCCCACAAGTCTGCAGTTATGCATGAACTATAAGTACTCAAGTAGAACAGTTAGAGCATTGTTAGACTACTGCCACATTCGGGTCATTCAACCCGACTATTCAGTTATTTAAGGTTATGCAGCCAGATCATTAGAGGTCATGATCAATATCAGGATCCTCTGATTTGATAAAGGCACAAGGTGCGCAGGCGGTCGTTCAGGTTATCACAGCAACAAGTAGCCTTAGCATGTGGCCGGAAGGCCAGATAAGCTCTAGCTACGCCTGTAAACTACCTGTCGATCTCTTCGGCAAGACAAGCCAGTATGACCGTCAATTATATGCCGAGCTCTCTAAGTATGAATATGTTATATCAGTCAAGAGGCGATAATGGAGCAGCAAACGCTCTTAGCTATAGATCTATTAGGAATGTGGCGTATTTGCAACCCAAGCAACGGAAGTTGGCAGAGAGATACATCGATTGGTCAATTTAGCCGTTCGTGTAATAGAAATGAAGGACAACAGAGCGGTAATCTAGAACACCGTCGTGTCGTCATCAGTTGTGAAGGAAAAAAAAGAATGGTAGTATAAGAATCCTGACCTGGTTAACAGGGGAAAGTGCCAGATTTCCAGGTAACAGAGGATGGAGTGCTGCGTTGTAAAGGCCGTCTATATGTTGCAGATGTTTCAGACCTCCACCAGCAGATTATGAATGAGGTATGAAAAGGGAAATTGCTGAATTTGTAGCCAGTGTCCTAACTGCAAACAGGTGAAAGCAGAACATCAGAAACTAGGCGGGTTAACTCAGGACATAGTTGTGCCTCTTTGGAAGTGGGAAGCAGTAAATATGAATTTTGTGGCAGGATTACCCCGTACTAAACATGGACATGACTCTATATGGGTGATAGTTGACAGATTGACCGAATCAGCTCATTTCCTGCCAGTGGAAACTATTTTCTCGGCCAGATTATGCGGAGTTGTATATCCGAGAAATAGTCAGGTTGCACGGAGTACCAGTATCCATTATTTCAGACAGAGGAGCACAGTTTACGGCTAGATTCTGGCAGTCGTTTCAGAAAGGTCTCGGAACGCAGATTAATTTGAGCACAACTTTCCACCCTCAAACAGATGGACAGGCGGAACACACAATTCAGACGCTTGAAGATATGTTGTGAGCGTGTGTGTTAGATTTCGGTGGTAGCTGGGTTGGGCATTTGCCCCTAATCGAGTTTGCTTATAATAATAGCTATCACTCAGCTATCCAGATGGTGCCTTTCGAGGCTTTATACGGGCGAAAGTGCGGATCGCCGATTGGCTGGTTCGAAATAGGAAAATCAGCGTTGATTGGGCCAGACATTATTCAGCAGTCAGAGGAGAAGGTAAAACTTATCAGAGAATGCCTACTGACTGCGCAGAGCCACCAGAAGTCATATGCAGATGTGCGGCGCAGAAACCTGGAATTCGAGGTGAACGACTGGGTATTTTTAAAAGCATCACTGATGAAAGGGGTGATGAGATTCGTCAAGAAAGGTAAGCTCAGTCCAAGATTTGTTGGGCCTTATCAGATTCGCCAGAGGATAGGCCGAGTAGCATATGAGTTGAACTTGCCTCCAGAGCTAGAGTCCGTTCATCCCGTCTTTCATGTGTCTATGCTGAGGAAATGCATAGGAGACCCATCCAGAACAGTCCCAGTCCAGGATATCCAGGTTATAGAAGAGCTGGCCTACGAAGAGATTCCGGTAGCCATCTTAGACAGACAGATTCGTAGATTGAGAACTAAGGATATTGCGTATGACAAAGTGGTATCAGAGCCGGTGCCGGCCGGTGGTGGGGCAAACCTCAGCGAGGACGCTGAGTCCCTACGGGGGGTAACCAGGGACGGTGATACGTAACGCCTGGTTTACTTAGGCAAATCCCACATCGGTGGTGGAGGGGAACGAAGAGTGCTTTATAAGTGCTTGGATACCTCTACATTGTAGACGCGTTTTAAAGCCGTGAGGGACTAGCTGCCCAAAGCGGACAATATCTACAAGCGGCGACCTGGGCTGTTACAACCATGCTGTCTAATTATCTGTAAGCATTACTGGGGTGAGGACGTTATTCAAGAGAAAATGTCCATCACTCTAGAAGATGATTGAGTGTCAATGACGTCGAGTCGCGACGGTAAACCAGGCGCTGCACGGGAGGCAACCCGTGAAATTGTTGTAATAGAAGAGTAGAATTAGTAAAAAAAAAAGAAAAAAAGACAATAAAAATAAGAATAAAAATTGTGTTTGTGTTTGAAACCTATGAATTCTAACCAATTTCTCATTGCAAGATGATTTTTAGGTGGAACGAAGGGCAAAAATGCAAAGGATCGCAAAGGAAAATATCGAGGTGAGAAAAAAAAAAGTGGCATTACAGTGAGCCTATGCGTTGGCTCCGTGTCACGGAGGAGGGCCTCCGCGTTAACCTCCGTGACACATTGAAGTAAATTCTGGAATTTTTACAAATTCCAGAAGGCTGGCGCGATCGCTCCGTCTCACGGAGGGGGTGCTCCGCGTTACCCTCCGTGACATGTTGAGGTGTATTTCGCGTGGGTCACACCGGGTTGGCGGGTAATCCGCGCGAAAAACACCCTTTTTAACCCTAAATCCCCTCATTTTTTCCGATTTCCCATTCCCTCTTCGACAAACTCCATAAATTCCCCCTCCCTCAACGTGACACGGACCTAGGCACGATGTTTCTTCAACTTTTCTTCGATTTCATCGGATTAAAGGTATGTTCTTGAACTTAACCTCAATTTTTGCTTAAATTTCCAATTTTTGAGCATGTGAGGTGAGTAAAACTTGCCCTAAGTGTAAATTAAGTTTGAATTCACTTAAATGTTGATTGATTGATGTTCATAGTATCGTTTTGAGTATGTGAACTAGATGAATGCATGTTTGATTGAATTTTTTGCGAAATTCATAGCTAGGGTTAGAATTTGAATAGGAAGAAATTAAATTTGGTTGAAAATGTGAAGAAATGTGGGTTGTGCATGTTGGGTGATGCGAATTATGTCGATATTAAGGTTGAATATACTAAGTAGACAAGGGAATTGCCGGAAAAATGAAATTGGTAAATTGCATAGGTTGTTGAGAACAAAAATTTTGGCTAAGTGTTGTGTTATGTATTGGAATCGATGGTGATGTTGTGATTTGGTGTACGAATTTTGAGTAGTACATAGTAACTATTCCATCGACTTATCTGAATGCACTAAGCAATGTTATTGGTAAAAAAATTTGAAAAACATGATTGTCTTGCCGAATTGTTTTATTTGCGGCTAAAGACTAAGTTTGGGGTGGCCTAACTCAACCCAACCTTAGTCGAAGCTAATTTTGACTTGAATAACATTGGGATTGTATGTTCGATGTTACAAGAATGATGTCAGGCAGGCAAGACAAGGGAAAGGGTGCATCAACATCGGGCGCCGATAGAAAAAGAATCAGGTTGGGAACAGCAGTTCCAGCAGCACCAGCGGTTCCGTGCGGCCAACGCCATCAATACGAAACCCGATGGGTGACTGACGAAGGGAAGAAATGGTATTAAAAACATAAAGAGACCAAATACTTCCCTAAGGAGCACATTATAAGGGAGCCACTAGAACAAGAATTCCCCAAAATCATACATCGGATTGACACTGCTGGGTTGAACTTCATCTTCGAAGAGCCCAACGAGTGCAATCTCCATCTGATTCGGGTGTTCTATGCCAACTAGAACCCGACCATCCGCAGTCACACCGTCAAAATAAGAGGGCAGGTAGTCACCTTTGAGCCCCATCACCTGAATGCCATATTGGGGGCGCGGGACACAGACGCCCATGTACTCCGGTAGCTGAACATAACTCCACCTTATGCGGACATCAGACATACTCTGTGTGGAGCCCGATCGATAGCATGGTGGAGCAGGCACAAGGAGAAAGGCTACCATCAGACACTGCCTTACTTTCAAATGAACAGGGAAGCCAGGATTTGGCTCAAAATTGTGTGTTCCTGCCTGATCCCGGGGGTGGACATGACAGATGTCACCCGGAATCAAGTGTGCTTGGTTTATGCCCTAATGAAAGGTCTGGAGATATATGTTGGGGCGGTGATCATCTCCACCATAAAGAGAGCCCGTTTGCATCAAGGGCACAGGTACAGGTTTGGTGTCTTACCACATTCCTGAGGGGCCACGACATCGAGGAAGAGGCCCTGGACTACATCCCGCAAATGGATAGGTGTGCCTTGGACGTCACTAAAACCAAGGCACCCGACACCACTCACGAGCCAGTTCTCACACTAGCCGAGCAACATGCTCGGGATGATCAATATATGGCCCGCATGTACAGGATGAAGATGCTACAGTTGCGCATAGGCAGGAGGCCAACAACAGAAGATGAGCTATGGCAGCTCGAGCTAGATTACACCTTTGGCGAAAATGCTCGGGCTCTATGCCGAGAGGGGCCAGCTTTTGTGGAGCCTATAGATGACGATGTCCCCATAGATGAGGAGACCCGCCGTGAGGACTCAGATGTTGAGTCAGATGAGGACAGCGGGGGCGATTCGGACATGGGAGATGAGGCAATGGCACATGATGAAGAAGTGGAATACTTCGATTGATTAGGGAGTTTTACCACCAACCTTTGTGATATACTGAATTTTGTGAACACTGGGACAATGTTTGGTTTAAGTGTGGGGTGGGAGTAGTTAGGTGCTGGATGTTTCGTTGTTGTTTTTGTTTTTGTTTATGTTTTGTGTTGTGGTGCCTGTGAAAAATGTGACCCTGTGATTTTGTGTGTATGTTCTATACTGTAATTCGGTGTTGTAATGAATGTTAAGCTATTGTGTGTTGTGTTGAGTTGTTGTTAGCTGGTTGCGTAAATATTTTTTTCTATCAAAATTATTGATATTTTTAAATTTTTTGTTGAATTATTTTACGATTGGGTTTCTCGGCCTTTGTTTTTGGTGCTTTTACCGAGAATAGTCCCATTGAACCGAAGTCGTAAATAGTGACCGTTCCCTTTGATGGATGGATGACGACCGTCTTAAGGGAAATGTAGTCAATAGGAGTAGTTTTTTTTCTTTTCTTTAATTATCCTTCTTTTGTTTGTTGCCCAAACGTGTCGCTACTTCATGGTTCGAAATTCTGGTTGTGTGTTGTACATTATATTAAGATGCAAAGATGATTCGTATGAAAGCATGCAAATGTGTAAACATGTTGAGATACCTAGGCCATAGAGTTTGATTCGGTGTGATTGAGGCCTAATATTGAATTCTTGTAATTAGCTGCTTGAAGAGTCTGTGAATATGTCTTGAGTTGAGCATGTGCAATGAGTGTGAGGTGAGGTTTCGATTATTCCATGTTATTGTGAAGTGTCGAGAACTTGCCTGGTGTGTGTGCGAAATGAAATGAAGGATGTGTATTGTAGGAAAGGATGTAGGCATTTCTTTGATTAAACCGAAACTTTTTTTTCATTATCATACCTACCTTGAATGTACATCCTAGTTAGCCCCATTGAGCCTTTAGCCTATTTTTTTTTTCTTTCTTTGAAGAGGTAGAAACTGAGCTTAATCCCTTCTTTTCATTAGCCGTGAATTTGATCCAAAACTCTTAAGCGATCAAGAAAAATAATTTTCCCACAGTGTCAAGGAGTGAGAATTGTGAAAAGGAAGGAAAAGCGGAAGTGGTGAAAGTAAAGAAAAGGTCAAGGGTGCACTTGCTGAAATTAAAGAAAAGAAAGATGTATAACTAATCTTTGTTATTAGTCGAGTGTGCTTAAAGAAATGGGAACAAAAAAAATAAAGAAAAAATTCAAGAATGAGAGGATGAAGGAAGAAACAATGCCCATAATGATGGTGGGATGTATAGAAAAGCGCTTAAGGAGGCTAGTTGCTATTATTGGTTAGCCAAGTATTTACTAGTTCCTTAGCATACATTACAACCCGTTAAGTCCTACGTGATCTTACATCACGTGTCCTTATGTTAGTGGAGTAACACACTAGAGGCAAGCCTATGGTTCATGACATGATGCATGTGAATTCTTTGGGAGAGAGAGCGAAATCGTGTTCATATACCCCTACATGTAATGCCTTGGAAATCATATGATTGAAAAGGGGGAAAATTCTCTTGTGTTGTCAGGGCACATGCTTGACGAGAGATTGAATTTCGTGTCGGATGCCTTGATCAGTTGATTTGCATGAGTTTGCCGAGATCGAGATTCGATTCTTGAGTTTAGGAGGTCTTAATGTGGTGAATGTCATTGTATTGATGACACTATGCATGCTTTCTTGATGATTTGCTATAGTAAATAATTGGTATAACCGTAGCTTGAATTGCCGAGCCAAAGTAGCTATACGTGGGTGTCAATTGCATGAGATGTGAGAGTATTGTTCGAGGACGAACAAGGTTTTAAGTGTGGGGTAAGTGATCTTGGGCAGAATTTTATGCCCAAGTGATGCTCAAATGTTCTATTTCGTCTTGTTTATCTATCGTTATGTGTGCATTCTCATGTGATTTGTAGATAAAATGTGAATTTATACTAACCAACACGATTAGTGTTGTTTTTGAGGTAAAATATAATTTTAGAAAGCTAAGATACATTTTGGTAAAAATCGGGAATGGACTTGGAAGCGAGCAGTGGAAAAGGTCAAGGAAGAGCAGCAAAAATAAGGGCTCCGCGATGGAGTCGTGTCACGTGTCACCCAGGGCATCGACAGGATGCTTCTAGCTTATAGTTGACTCAGTATGACATAGATAGGGGTATATAGATTGAGGTGTACTCACTAGGGCTATTGGGGGCCTAGGTGGGTTATCCTGTGCTGATTGTACCTTCTAGCTTATTGGGGTTAGCTAAGGTTTATGCTTGCTTTAGTTACTGATAGCTAGACAGTAAGACGCCTTATTTGTCAGGTATGAACCCTACCCTCCCTATTACAATTATGTTTAGCCCTTATTTCACTACTTCAGTCATCTTCAGTCCGGTTCCTTTACTTCGGTCATTGTCAGTTCTATTTCCTTACTTTAAGTTATTTAAAGTTTCTGCCTTATGTACTTAGTACCGGTGGTACTGACACCCTTTCTGGGGTGCTGCATTACTTGCCTGGAAGTGCAGATAGACGAGGAGCAGGTCCCTCGTAGTTACAGTCAGCCGTACGGAGACGTCAGCTCCTTTCTTCCGGAGCTTGTGTAATAGTGGTTTACTTATCTTGTTTGTACAGTATGGGTAGGTCGGGGCCGTGTCCCGACCATCTTATTACTCCTAGAGGGTTGCAGATTGCGTTACTTCGCTGTGGTTAGATGATATCGGCTGTGTGGGGCCCATAACTATTTTAGATTATGTATGTTCGCCGTGTGGGGCCGTGTTTAGCTGTTGATTGGTGGCCTTATCGATCATAGTTCAGTTTAGTATCTGATTTTACTTTCCATTTATAACTAGATATCATGGTGGCCTTGTCGGCCCGCATAGGACTCCCTATGATTGTTGTCTCTGGTTAGCTATTTATTTTCACAGGGGGCTATAGGCCTTGTCAGTCGCGGGTTATATTTACAGCCGCCATATAGCCCGTTGTTTTCTTGATTCTAGAATTAGGGTCAGCCCTTCATCAGAGGTGCTTAGGCTCTATCAGCTCAGCCGTTAAGGTCCTAGTACGGCACCAGGTTCCAGTCATGCCTCCCAAGGTGGGGCGTGACCAACTCGGTACCAGAGCAGGTCGTATCCCAGGGAGTCTGCATGTAATTCTAAGTAGAGTCTTGTCTATTGATGTGTTGTGCACCACATACTATAGGCAGGAGGCTGCAAGGCATGATAGGATGGTCACTCCTTCTTCTTTTTCAGTCGTGCTACAGAGCAGTACAGTATAGGGTTTAGTCCCTAAGATCATTATACACTTTTGCTTAAAGAGAAATATTGGACCAGCAACACCCTACGACAGGTAGGAGGCTAGATGTAGCAGCAGGAAAGGGCACCAGCAGGGTGCCTCAGCCTCGTCAGAATCGGTCCGATTTGAGGATGATATAGAGGTATCATCTCGACCTCCCCAACAGTCTCCACCACGTCAGGAGCCACTTGGGACGGCCGGTGTGACGGCAACGCCTCCAATAGTTTCTATACCCGTACCATCCGACCAGGAGGTCAGGAGCGCGGTGGTTATGCTAGCCCAGATGATGGATGCTCAGCACCAGTCAGTGCCACCTACAGTTGCAGAATCCTTAGGAGGGCCTAGTAGCTCGAGGTTCCGAGAGTTCCTAGCACAAAGTCCCCCGAAATTCACAGGGACAAATCAGACCGAAGACCCTCATGACTTCTTAGACCAGAAGCAGAGGATTTTCAGGGTGATGCATGCTACACCCACAAAGTCGGTTGAGTTGGAAGTATTCCGGCTACGGGACATCATCGTGCTGGGGTATGAGAGTTGGGAAAGGTCTCGAGGGAGGGATGTTTCCCCTCCGATCTGGACAAGCTTCTCAGAGGCTTTCTTGGATCATTACCTACTGCAGGAGATTCAACAGGCCCGGGTTGATCAGTTCCTATACTTGGAGTAGGGGTCAATGAGTCTTTGGGAATATGCCATGTAGTTTGATTCCTTGGCTCGTTATGCGCCAGCTTTTGTGGACACAATGCCAGCCAGGGTACACCATTTTATTATGGGGCTAAACCCTGAATATGTTGAGACCTGCATCACAACCACACTGCGAGAGGATATGGATATCGCCTGTGTGCAGGCTTTTGCTCAGAATATTGAGGGTAGCAGACAGCGGCAACGGGAGATTAGGAGGACAAGTTAGGAGAAGCGCCGCAGGGACAGATCGGGTGAATTACACCAGGAGTCCCGGGGAGGACCTAGGCCACGGTTTTTAGATAGGCCGCCTAGACCTCCGCCTCCACCACAGCGGCTGAGGAGCAGGTCTAGTCACCGAGGGCATCCAGAGCCCGACGAAGGCTCGCAAGAAGTAGGTTCACAGCAGCAGAGGAGAGTGGAGCAGAGTGGGTTTACAATACCACTTTGTCCTATTTGCAATCGACGCCAGTATGGAGCATGCAGGTATGATTCCACCTCATGCTACATTTTTGGACTGGAGGGTCACCAGATGAGGAATTGTCTAGCTAGGGGTCAGGGTGACCGGGATCGACAGGATACGTCCTCGGCAGGATCACGAGCTCCAACATCCCCGGTAGGGTGTAGGCCCTTAGTTTCAGCCGGCAGAGGCAGAGGCAGCGACAGATCAGGGGCCTCCAGTTCAGGTGCCGGCCCAAACCGTACTTATGCACTACCGAGGCGACAGGAGTCATAGTCGTTACCAGATGTTGTGACAGGTATGCTGAACATTTTCTCTCATGCTGCTTATGTATTGATAGATCCAGGATCTGATCTTGGGCAAATTTATATGCCCAAGTGATACTCAAATGTGTCATTTTAGCCTTGTTTATGTAGCAATGTTGATACATTCTCATGTAATTTGTAATAAAATGTGAATTTATACTAACCAACATGATTAGCATTGTTTTGCAGGTAAAATGTGATTTTGGGAAGCTAAAATGCATGTTGGAAGAGATTGGGGTTGGACTCGGATGTGAGCAAGTGACAAGGCATTGGGAAGCACAAAATAAAGGGGCTCCGCGATGGAGCCGTGTCACGCTGCCATCGCGGAGGCCTTCTGCCTGGATAGGGAATTTTCGCCCAATTTCAAGAGAGGGTTCGCGATGGGTCCGTGGCACATTGGGCCTTATTTCCTGGACCCCCAGTTTCTAGTGAGGGTCCGCGTCGGTAGCGTGTCACGGAGGCAGTGCTCCACGATGCACTCCGTGACACATTGCTTGTTATTCTGGGAAAAATTTCCACTAGTATAAATAGAACACTTAAGTTCATTTTTCAATATTCTGACTTGGTGGAGCAAGAACGTGGGTTACAGGCAGTTGAGGGGACGAAATTATCAGGGTTTTTCTCTCTTTCTTTCTCCTTGAATTCAATTGCTTGTATGTTTAACACTCATTAAACGATGTTTAATCCACAAATGAGTGGCTAATTCCTCTTCTTGCTGAGGTTATGAACACTTGTAATGAAATGTGATTATTGATTCTTTGGTGTTTTCATCTTTTCTTCCATGGTTGTTCTATTGATTCTTGTTGTTACTGCATTAATGTGTGGCCTACGTTAATGTATATCTAAAAAGTCTGGTTTCACTCAAGAGAGAAAGAAATTGGAAAGTTGTGAATTAATAGGATATGATCCTTTCTTAGTTTGGGAAAATTGAGAATTGATTTACCTTCAGGATAGAAATATACCTGAAAGTCGTATTAGTCAATTTAGGAATCGGTTTTGTATGGCTAGAACATGAATTGCATTTAATCACAGAAATGTAGGTGGATGGTTCATGATTCTTAAGTGGGGTTAAACATGTCACACCCCACCTTGGAGGGTATGACGGGCACCTGGTGCCTGCTAGACTCTGGACTGCTAGATGGTCCAGCCTAAGCACGTCTGGTGCTTTTGGCTGGCCCTGACTCTATTCCAAGAAACCAACCAGCTATATAACGGCTGTAAATACAGCCTCCGGCCAACTGGCCTATAGCCACCTGTACTTGTACTATCAGCTAACCAGAATACATTCAATATAGGGGAGCCTGTGCGGGCCGATGAGGCTACCATACTGTCTAGTTATCTGTAACTCAATAATGAAATACTAGAAAGCTACGTGACCAGCAAGGTCACCACTACTGTCAAGCTGTGGCCACACATGGCCAACATAAAAGAAGTAAAAGTACTAACAGCTATATGACTGCACGGCCTCACACGACCAGCTCAACTGACCACAGGGAAATATATACAGACTGCAAGCCTCTAGGAATAACAATGGAAATGATCGGGACAGGGTCCCGACCTACCTGTACTGTACAACAAAAGAAAACGATATACACCTCTGGAATTTAGACTCCGGATGACAGGAGCTGAATACTCGATCGCTGACAGGAATCACGAGGGATCGCCTCCTCGTCTATGAGTACCTGCAGGCAAGTAATGCAGAGCGCCACCGGGCGTCAGTACCGCTGGTACTAAGTATGTAAAGCAATAACTGAAAGAGATATCTGAAAACAACAATACAACTGATGAAACTGAAATAGGAAGAAAAAGATTGACTGTCTGATAATGTTGAACTATGCCTACTCTTAACTATACTGGAAGGAGTAGGAGTCATACCTGGAGATGTATCGTTCTACTATCGATCTACTCGTATCTAATGTGACATGGCATAACATGACATAACATAACATAGCATACACAAAACTTACCCGGCCCCGATAACCCGGGAGGTACGACCAGCACAAAATCTATACCCCTACCCCGGTCATCCCATTTCCTAAAGTAACTATAAGCATTCTGCCGGTCCCCTGGGTATGCACTTGGGCTCGCTGAGCCCCTGACTATAACTGTACCTGAGTCCAGAGGACTCCTGAATCAACACCCGGGCGTATCCGCTCGACAGGGTTGTGTAAGGGCCGACCAAGGCACAATATGGGAAAAACTGGCATCCCATCTTCGTCCCCTATAGGACGGCATGCCACTCCGTAGAGCGACGTATCCTCGTCCTCTGGTGGACGAGTCGATACAACTATTAACCCTGGGGCGGTCAGGGATGCTAGGTAATCCAACCCCAAGACAATACAATGGTCTCAACTAGTAATACTATCTGCATATATCACATGCTGAAGCTAATAATTATAATGTATCTGTGTCTACTGTATGCTTAAATAGTGATACCGATATGTATGTACTTAATTCATGCTGAGACTGATAATAGTGTATATGTACAAATATAATCTTCTGCCATACTGTACTGTATACTAAGTTTCTATAATAACATGATTTACTATCCCTAACATGCTTCCTAAACTTCATTTTTAACCTATCATTCTACTTCTGAGATGCCTTACAGATATTACATTGTTTTACATCACATACTGGGCATGCTGTGCAGTTCCTAACGCTTGTATTAGAATCTATATTGTGCTAGCAAGTTTCAGGCTAATTATAACATAATGCTTCTAATATTGTACCAACATTCGTAATAAATATAACACATGACTTGTGAATATTCTACTGGCCTTTAAATTACTTTACAATACCGAGCTTACTAACTTGCCGAGGAAACTAGCTTTACATACCTTATCCTCGACTATCCGTCTGTCGGACGAGGCTCGACCAATACTTCAACTATTTCTCCCAACTGCATTCATAAATATGTCAATTAATACTAAATATAGCTTTATTTTAAAGAACAACGTCACTTTCGATATAATTTATAGCCTAAACATAGGCTTATCGAAAGACGGTCGAAAACTCGCTATTTTTCAGAGGTCCAGAAGGGAGAAATATTCACTTCACAGCTAGGATCACATAGACACTAGTTTGGAGCAATTCTACTTATCTTAGCTCGGTAGCTCGACGATTCGTCGGCCGTATTTCATGAAACTAAATCCGTAGGAATGCTCTCTGCTGCTAAATACCTCAGTATCTGAGGTTAATTTGAGTTTGGACAACGTTTGGCAGCGTAATCGGATGAAATTATATTACCCCCTTCGTTCTCTCCTCTCCTCTGGTTTTTCCTCTCTATTTCACTGGAAATTTATAAGTTTAAATGAATTAAAACAGAAGTGGGGCTTTATACACTTGGGCCTGGACAAGGCCAACGTGTCACGGAGCCAACGCGGAGGCTTCACCTCCATGACACGCTGCCATCACGGAGGGGCTCTGCCTCGGCTCCTCCCGCGATGGTTCGGCAGGTTATCTGTCCAATCCTTTCCCGGGCCTTCCTCTAGCACGTATGGCTTTCAAATATGCCTAACCACCGTGGGAATAGGCCACCTAGGTGTCGGAAATCTTATGGGGTATAACATTCTCCCCCCCCCCCCATAAGAACATTCATCCTCGAATGGAAGCTGCTGTCTAGAGGACTTCTCAATTTACTCTTTTTTTGAAAAAGAAATTTCGGCAGAGTCTCCCCTGTAATATGGACTATACGAAAAACCTGAAATGCAGAAAAGTCCAACACAGGTACTGCACGCAATATTTTAAGATTCACTGAATGGCTATGTATCAATCTTTCTCATTTATATACAACCATAAGGTACTACATAAGTAATATTACAGACATACCTGTCGCCTGACTAGGCCTGAAATAGGTGAGGATATCTAGCTTTCATATCTTCTTCAGCTTCCCACGTCATCTCCTCACGGTTCCTGTTACGCCACAATACTTTGACAGACGCAATATCTTTAGTCCTCAACCTGCGAATTTGTCTGTCTAATATAGCTACTGGAACCTCTTCATATGCTAACTCTTCTGTGACCTGGACATCCTGAACTGGAACAACTGTGGAAGGGTCTCCTACGAACTTCCTCAACATAGATACGTGGAATACTGGGTGAACAGATGCTAACTCTGGAGGCAAGTTCAATTTGTATGCAACTTGGCCTATCCTTCGCCGAATCTGATATGGCCCAATGAATCTCAGGCTAAGCTTGCCTTTCTTGCCAAATCTCATCACCCCTTTCATCGGAGACACTTTCAGATATACCCAGTCATTTACCGCAAATTCTAGATTTCTGCGCCGCATATCTGCATAAGACTTCTGGCGGCTCTGAGCAGTCAACAGGTGTTCTCTGATAAGCTTTACCCTCTCCTCTGACTGTTGAATGATGTCTGGCCCAATCAACACTGATTGCCCCACTTCGAACCAGCCCACCGACGATCTACATTTTCGCCCATATAATGCTTCAAAGGGCGCCATCTGGATTGCTGAATGATAACTGTTATTATAAGCAAATTCAATCAACGAAAGATGCTCATCCCAGCTACCCCCAAAATCTAGTACACATGCTCGTAGCATATCTTCGAGCATTTGGATAGTCCGCTCAGCCTGCCCATCTGTCTGAGGGTGGAATGTTGTGCTCAAATTGATCTGCGTTCCCAAACCCCTCTGGAACGACTGCCAGAATCTAGCTATAAACTGTGCTCCCCTATCTGAAATGATGGATACCGGCACTCCATGTAATCTAACTATTTCTCTGATATATAATTCGGCATAATCCTCAGCCGAGAAGGTAGCCTTCACTGGTAGGAAATGAGCTGATTTTGTCAGCCTGTCAACTATTACCCAAATGGAATCATTTCTGCGTCTGGTACGGGGTAACCCTGTTACAAAATCCATATTTAGCGCTTCCCATTTCTACGTAGGCACCGTTATATCTTGCGTCAAACCGTCCGATATCTGGTGCTCCGCTTTCACCTGCTGACAGTTAGGACATCTAGATACAAATTCAGCTATTTCAGCTTTCATACCTGGCGACCAGTAGATGTCTCTGATGTCGTGGTACATTTTCATTGCTCCTGGATGGAGGGAATAGCGAGCGTAATGTACCTCATGCAAAATCTGCTGGCGAAGCCCTGAAACATTTGGAACACAAAGGCGGCCCTTACAGCGTAGCACATCATCCTCAGTCATTTGGAAATCTGACTCCTTACCTTCCTGAACTCTATCTCTGAGCTGGACTAAGTCAGGGTCCTCGTACTGTCGTTCTTTTACCTCTGTAACTAATGATGACACAACAGAATTCTAAATTACTACTCTATTATTTTCAGTTTCCATTACTCGAACGGCTAAACCAGCTAGCTAATGAATTTCCTTGGCTAACTCCCGCTTCTCAGGTCGCAAATACGCCAAACTCCCCATTGACTTACGGCTCAAGGCATCTGCCACTACATTAGCTTTTCCCGGGTGATACAGAATGTTCACATCATAATGTTTTAACAACTCCAACCAGTGACGTTGCGGCAGATTCAACTCCCTCTGAGTGAAGATGTACTGTAGGCTCTTGTGATCTGTAAAAATATCAACATGGACGCCATACAGGTAATGCCTCCACATCTTCAAGGCGTGGATCACTGCGGCTAATTCCAAGTCATGGGTAGGGTAATTCTTTTCGTGTTTCCTCAGCTGTCTGGAAGCGTATGCAATCACTTTACCATGATGCATCAACACACAACCTAACCCGACGCCTGATGCGTCGCAATACACCGAATAACCTTCTGTACCTTCCGGCAATGCTAACACTGGGGCAGAGGTTAATCTGTCTTTCCGTTCCTGGAAGCTCTGCTCGCATGCCTCTGTCCACTGAAACTTTACTGCTTTCGGTGTCAATTTGGTCAGAGGTGCCGCAATGGTCGAGAACCCTTCAACGAACCTCCTGTAATATCCTGCCAACCCAAGAAAGCTACGGACTTCATTCGGAGTGGTAGGCCTAGGCCATGATTTAACTGCTTCTATTTTCTGCTTGTCAACTTGTATACCAACATCCGACACAATATGCCCTAAAAAGGCTACTGAGTTAAGCCAGAATTCACAGTTAGAAAATTTAGCATATAACTGGCGGTCCCTGAGGATCTGGAGCACTGTCCGCAAATGAGTCCGGTGATCTGCTTCAGAGCGAGAATACACCAGAATGTCATCAATGAATACTATCACGAACAAGTCCGGGAAGGGTCTGAAAATACTGTTCATCAGGTCCATGAAGATTGCCAGGGCATTCGTTAACCCGAAGGACATGACTAGAAATTCAAAATGTCCATATCGAGTCCTGAACGCTGTCTTAGGAATATCCCTCTCACGTACTCGAACCTGGTGATATCCGGACCGCAGGTCAATCTTAGAAAAGTATCTGGCTCCCTGCAACTGATCAAATAAGTCATCAATTCTGGGAAACGGGTACTTGTTCTTTACTGTAACTTTGTTTAATTGCCGATAATCTATGCACATTCCGAGCGAGCCATCTTTCTTCCTCACAAATAAAACTGGCGCACCCCAATGTGAAGTACTCGGCCTGATAAAACCTTTATCCAATAAATCTTTCAACTACTCCTTTAAGTCTCTGAGTTCCGCAGGAGCCATGTGATAAGGAGGAATTGATATCGGCTGGGTGCCTGGTAATAAATCAATAGCAAAGTCTATTTCCCTTTCTGGGGGAATACAAGGTAACTCATCCGGAAACACATCAAGGAATTCATTCACTACCGGAACAGACTGGAGTGTCGGAGATTCTGCTTGGACATCCTGAACTCTGACCAGATGGTAAATACATCCCTTAGATATCAATTTCCTCGCCCGAAGGTAGGAAATAAACCTACCTTTTGGCGTAGCGGTGCTGCCCTTCCACTCCCGCACTGCTTCTCCAGGGAAGTGGAATCGGACCGTCTTGGTCCAACATTCAACATTGGCAAAACACGGCACTAACCAATCCATACCCATTATGGCATCGAAGTCTATCATCTCTAACTCGACCAGATCTACTGTGGTCTGACGGTCAGTAACCTCTATTGTACACCCGCGGTAGATTCTGCTAGCTATGATAGAGTCACCAACGGGCGTGGATACTAAAAAGGGCTGCCGCAATAATTCTGGTGCAATATTGAACTTCAGTGCCACAAATGGAGTAATGTATGACAAAGTAGACCCTGGATCAATCAATACATAAGCAGATTGTGAGCAGATAGTTAGCATACCTGTCACAACATCCGGTGACGCTTCTGAATCTTGTCTCCCTGGTAAGGCATATGTGCGGCTTGGACCCGCACCTGTACTGGAGGCCTCTGATCTGCCCCGACCCCTGCCTACTGAAACTGGGGGCCTGCGCCCTGCCGAGGATGCTGTGGCTCGTGACCCTGCAGATGCCCTATCCTGTCTATCCCGGTCCCCTCGACCTCTGGCTGGGCAATCTTTCATCAAATGGCCTTCTTGGCCACAAATATAACATGTAGTGGATCCATACCTGCATGCTCCAGGATGGAGTTGACTGCATATAGGGCAAAGTGGTAGGGTATACCTACACTGCTCCGCCCTCCTCTGTAATGGTGAATCTGCCATCTACGAGCCTCTACAAGTCTCTGACTGCCCCCTGCTGCTGAATCTACCCCCCTGCGGCTGTAGCGGAGGCGGGGGCCTGGGCGGCCTGTCTAACAATCGTGGCCTGGGTCCTCCCCGAGCCTCCCTCTGTAACTCAACTGGCTTGTCCCGGCGACGCTGTTCCTGATTGACCCTTCTGATCTCCCGATGCCACTGTCTGATGCCCTCAATATTCTGGGCGAATGACTGAACTCGAGCAATGTCCATGTCCTCTCGCAGTGTAGCCGTAATACAAGTCTCAACATATTCTTGATTCAACCCCATGATAATGTGGTGTACTCTGGATGCCATGGTATCAACAAAGGTTGGTCCGTACTGGGCCAAAGAATCAAACCGCAAGGAATATTCCCGAACACTCATGTCCCCCTGCTCCAGATGTAGGAACTGGTCTACCCGGACCTGTCTAATCTCTCGCAGCAAATAATTATCCAGAAAATCTCCTGAGAAGCTGGACCAGGTCGGAGGGGAAACATCTCTCCCTCGGGACCTTTCCCAGCTTTAATACCACAATACGACGATGTCCCGTAACCGAAATCCTGCCAACTCAACCGATTCTGTAGGTGTGGCATGCATAACCCTGAAAATTCTTTGCTTTTGATCCAGAAAATCCTGAGGGTCCTCTGTCCGGTCCGTACCTGTAAACTGTGGGGGATTCAGAGCCAAGAACTCTCGGACCCTCGAACTACCGGGCCCTCCTAACGACTCCGCAACTGTAGACGGCATCGGCTGACGCTGAGCAGCCATCATCTGTGCTAACATAACTACCGCACTCCTAACCTCCTAGTCGGAAGGTGTCGGTATAGGGACTGCTTGAGGTAGTGTCGCCCCAAGTGGCTCCTGATGTGGTGGAGACTGCTGAGGAGGCTGGGACGATACCTCTGTAGTGCCCTCTGATCGGGCTGTTTCTAAACGAGGGTGAGGCATCCTGCTGGTGCCTTCACCTGCTGCAATATCTAAACTCCGGCCTGTGATAGGATGTCGCTGGTCTGACATTATCTGTAACCAAAGAATACAGTAAGCTTTTAGTGACTCAACCCTATATTGTACCGCTCTACAGCAAGACTGAATAAGAATAAAAGACAACCATCCTATCATGCCTTTCAGCCCCCTACCCATAGTATGTGGTGCACAACACATCCATGGACAGGACTCTACTTAGCACGGCTTGCAGACTCCCTGGGATATGACCTGCTCTGATACCAAGTTTGTCACACCCCACCTTGGAGGGTATGACGGGCACCTGGTGCCTGCTAGACTCTGGACTGCTAGATGGTCCAGCCTAAGCACGTCTGGTGCTTTTGGCTGGCCCTGACTCTATTCCAAGAAACCAACCGGCTATATAACGGCTGTTAATACAGCCTCCGGCCAACTGGCCTATAGCCACCTATACCTGTACTATCAACTAACCAGAATACATTCAATATAGGGGAGCCTATGTGGGCCGACGAGGCCACTATGCTGTCTAATTATCTGTAACTCAACAATGAAATACTAGAAAGCTACGTGACCGGCAAGGTCACCACTACTGTTAAGCTGTGGCCCCACACGGCCAACATAAAAGAAGTAAAAGTACTAACAGCTATACGACTGCATGGCCTCACACGACCGGCTCAACTGACCACAGGGAAATATATACAGATTGCAAGCCTCTAGGAATAACAATAGAAATGATCGGGACAGGGCCCCGACCTACCCGTACTGTACAACAAAAGAAAACGATATACACCTCTGGAATTCAGTCTCCGGATGACAGGAGCTGAATACTCGATCGCTGACAGGAATCATGAGGGATCGCCTCCTCGTCTATGAGTACCTGCAGGCAAGTAATGCAGTGCCCCACCGGTCGTCAGTACCGCTGGTACTGAGTATGTAGAGCAATAACTGAAAGAGATATCCGAAAACAACAATACAACTGATTAAACTAAAATAGGAAGAAAAAGATTAACTGTCTGATAATGTAGAACTATGCCTACTCTTAACTATACTGGAAGGAGTAGGAGTCATACCTGGAGATGTATCGTTCTACTATCGATCTACTCGTATATAATGTGACATGGCATAACATGACATAACATAACATAACATTCGCAAACCTTACCCGGCCCCCATAAGCCCGGAGGTACAACAAGCACAAAATCTATACCCCTACCCTGGTCATACATTTCCTAAAGTAACTATAAGCATTCTGTCGGTCCCCTGGGTATGCACTTGGGCTCGTTAAGCCCCTGACTATAACTGTACCTGAGTCCGGAGGACTCATGAATCAACACCCAGGTGTATCCGCTCGACAGGGGTGTGTAAGGGCCGACCAAGGCACAATATGGGGAAAACTGGCATCCCATCTTCGTCCCCTGTGGGACGGCATGCCACTCCATAGAGCGACGTATCCTCGTCCTCTGGCGGATGAGTCGATATAGCTCTTAACCCTGGGGCGGTCAGGGATGCTAGGTAATCCAACCCCAAGATAATACAGTGGTCTCAACTAGTAATACTATCTGCATATATCACATGCTGAAGCTAATAATTATAATGTATCTGTGTCTACTGTATGCTCAACTAGTGATAGCAATATGTATGTACTTAATTCATGCTGAGACTGATAATAGTGTATATGTTCAAATATAATCTTCTGCCATACTGTACTGTATACTGAGTTTCTGTAATAACATGATTTACTATCCCTAACATGCTTCCTAAACTTCATTTTTAACCTATCATTCTACTTCTGAGATGCCTTACAGATATTACATTGTTTTACTGGGTTTCAACTAAATCCGATAATATCCTACATTCTGTATTACATCACATACTGGGCAAGTTGTGCAGTTCCTAACACTTGTATTAGAATCTATATCGTGCTAGCAAGTTTCAGGCTAATTATAACATAATGCTTCTAATATCGTACCAACATTCGTAATAAACATAACACATGACTTCTGAATATTCTACTGGCCTTTAAATTACTTTACTATACCGAGCTTACTAACTTGCCGAGGAAACTAGCTTTACATACCTTATCCTCGACTATCCGTCTGTCGGACGAGGCTCGGCCAATACTTCAACTATTTCTCCCAACTGCATTCATAAATATGTCAATTAATACTAAATATAGCTTTATTTTAAAGAACAACGTCACTTTCGATATAATTTATAGCCTAAACATAGGCTTATCGAAAGACAGTCGAAAACTCGCTATTTTTTAGAGGTCCAGAAGGGAGAAATATTCACTTCACAACTAGGATCACATAGACACTAGTTTGGAGCAATTCTACTTACCTTAGCTCGGTAGCTCGATGATTCGTCGGTCGTATTTCCTGAAACTAAATCCGTAGGAATGCTCTCTGCTGCTAAATACCTCAGTATCTGAGGTTAATTTGAGTTTGGACAACGTTTGGCAACGTAATCGGAAGAAATTATATTACCCCCTTCGTTCTCTCCTCTCCTCTGGTTTTTCCTCTCTGTTTCACTAGAAATTTATAAGTTTAAATGAATTAAAACCGAAGTGGGGCTTTATATACTTGGGCCTGGACAAGGCCAATGTGTCACGGAGCCAACGCAGAGGCTTCACCTCCGTGACACGCTGCCATCGCGGAGGGGCTCTGCCTCGGCTCCTCCCGCGATGGTTCGACAGGTTATCCGTCCGATCCTTTCTCGGGCCTTCCTCTAGCATGTATGGCTTTCAAATATGCCTAACCACTGTGGGAATAGGCCCCCTAGGTGTCGGAAATGTTATGGGGTATAACAAAATACGAGAGTTTTAATCCCTTGGCAATAATTCTTGACCATAAACCGGAGGAAAAGGCTAACCAAATTATATCGACAATTAATTTCATTACATGTTCGTTTAACCTCAGCATGCTCAGATTCATAGTCAGACTCACATTTGATAACTGTTTAGACTTAGCATAATTATTAGAAATCAAAATATCAAACTCTTGGTTACACTGTTGTCTGCATTTTTAGAATTCAAATATAGTACACTTGAGCAGATTGCACTTCATCCTAGTCCCTGTGGGATCGATACTTGGCTTACTTAAGACACTTTACTACTTGTTCGACCACGTGCACTTGCGTGTAGTTATATACCCATATAACGTAGACCGAACAAGTTTTTGGCGACGTTGTCGGGGACTGAGAATTGGTGAATTTATCTTAAGTGTTAATTTACTATATTTTTCTTTTCTTAGTGTTGACAACTTGGTCTTAGCCTGTATTTTGCAGATTTTAATCTCTGTTGAACACTGGCAAGAGACAAGGAGCTGGTGGACTCGTATTTGGAGCCAAAAAGATTATTTCATCGTCAGCAGAGAGAAGCTCTAAAAAGGAAGGTGCAGTTGCTCAGACAGACAATTATGGAGCAACAACAGAATCCACCGGTAGTACGGGCAATGTTAGTGCCCGAAGAAGTAGCAGCTCAGCCGGTTCGCGAGGTGGCAATCCCACATGCTAATAATGTCACATCTAGCATCCGCAAACCTGAGCCAGGAGGGAGGTTCGAACTTAAGCAGAACATGGTGCAATTGCTACACACGAGCGGGCAGTTTACAGGTCTCCCTCATGAAGATCCACAGCAGCATCTCCAAAATGTTTTGGAGATAAGTGACACTTATATCCCCGCTGGAGTGTCATCAGATTATGTCCGGCTTACATTGTTCCCATTTTCACTATTGGGAGAAGCCAAGAGGTGGTTGAAAGCTGAGCCACCTAATTCTATCTCTACGTGGGATGATCTTGCAAGGAAGTTCTTGATACAATTTTTTCCCTCTGGTAAAACAGCAAGACTTAGAAGTCAAATTCTAAGTTTCAAACAAAGAGAGGGAGAGAATCTAAATCAGGCTTGGGAGAGATTCAAGTCCATGTTGCGGGATTGTCCTCATCATCCTCAGTCCAATGATGTGTTGGTGCACACTTTTATAGAGGGTCTGGAACCCCATACAAAAATATTGCTAGACTCAGCAGCTGGGGGACAAGCGCTGGAGAAAACTTATGAGGAGCTGTATACCTTGTTGAACCGTATTTCGCAGGGCAATCCGGAATGGAATGCTGATTCGTCAAGAGGAGGGACAAGGAAAGCAGTAGGAGTTCTAGAAGTGGATGGTTTTACAGCTATTGCTGCACAGATAGCTGCTTTACAGAATCAACTCAACACCCACTTTAGTAACATGACAATGAACCAGCCTCAAGCCCCAGTTAATGCAGCGCAGCAGATTTGGTGTGGAGTGTGCGGGAGCAGTGAGCACTCACCTGAGTGTTGTGGAGAAAATCCTGACTCGGTGAACTTTGTGGGAAATGCACAAAGGAACAACCACCAATAGTATGGCAACAGCTACAGATCCAATTGGAGGAGTCACCCGAATTTCTCCTGTGGTAGCATCAACCATCAGGGGCAAAGTTCGAGTCAGGGTGTGCAAAGGAACCAAGGAGGGCAGCAGAATAATCAAGCACAATTCAAAAACAACAATGCACCTCCTCCACCACCATCACCCAGCATTGAGGAGATGTTCAAGACTATGATAGCGAATCAAGCTTAATTGCAGGCTGACTATGTGAAATTGGCAGCTGAGGTGAAAAACAACCAGTTAGCTACCAAGGCACTTGAATATCAATTTGGGCAATTTGCTGGAGCCCAAAACACCAGACCTAGAGGAGGAATTCCGAGTGACAAAGATCCCAACCCCAAGCAGGTGAATGCGGTGACCACAAGGAGTGGTTTGCAGTTGAAAGAGGTGGAACCAAAAAGACCACCTAAACAATCAGGAGCAGCAGAAGTCGAGAGGGAGCAAGGTGATGAGAGGGGGAAGACTAAGGAAGATGAATCAGAAACACCACCACCCCCGTTCCCTCAACGATTAAAGAAACACAAGGAGGAGGCGTGTTTCAAGAAATTCATGGAGGTGCTAAAACAGGTACATATTAACTTACCTCTTGTTGATGTTTTGCAGGGAGTGCCGAAATATGCTAAGTATATAAAGGACATCGTGGCAAACAAAAGTCGGTTGACTGAGTATGCTATGGTGGCTCTCACGGAGGAGTGCACTTCCCGGATACAAAATCGACTACCCACAAAGCTCAAAGATCCTTGGAGCTTTACTATACAGATTACTATTGGGCATAGTATTCGAGCTCGTGGATTGTGTGATTTGGGAGCGAGCATTAATTTGATGCCGTCATCGGTATTCAAAAAGTTGGGTCTAGGGAGTCCTAGACCCACAACAGTGATCTTGCAATTGGCAGATCGGTCCTTAGCTAGACCTGATGGCATTGTGGAGGACGTTCTGGTGCAAGTGTGCTGCCTGATCTTCCCGGTAGATTTCGTCGTGCTGGATTTTGAACCAGACGCGGAAGTCCCATTTATTTTGGGACGTCCTTTCTTGGCAACCGGGAAAGCGCTGATTGATGTAGCTGCGGGGCAGCTAACAATGCGGGCACACGACAAGGTGGAAGTTTTCGATGTGTACAAGGCACCCAAGCTCCCAACTGTGTACGAAGAACTCTCGTTGATCAATGTGATTGATCAAGTCGATGATGAGCAGATTAAGGATTCACGAGAGTTATTGGGAAAACCACCGGAACGGTGTAAGCACTACTGGGGGGAGGACGGTTTTCGAGAGAAATCGTCCATCACCCTAGAGGACAACTGAGCTTAATGACGTCGAGCCGCGACGGTAAACCAGGCGCTGCACGGGAGGCAACTCGTGAAAAAAAATTTTCTTTGTAAATTGTGAATAGAATTTTCTTTTTCTTTTTCTTGATTAACAACAAAATTTTTAGTTTTTAATTTTTGTTTTTATTTTTATTTAGAATGCAACCTATAATTTTAACAAATTTCTTGTAGTAGAATGAATTTTAGGTCAAACGGAGGGAAATTATGCAAGGAATCACAAAGGAAAATTCGAGGTATGAAAATCAAGAAAAAGTGGCAAAACAGTGAGCTAGGGCGATAGCTCCGTGTCACGGAGGAGGACCTCCGCGTTACCCTCCGTGACACGTTGAGGTATAAATCCGGAATTTTAAAAAATTCCAGAACGCCCTCGCGACAGCGCCATGTCACGGAGGCAGTGCTCCGCGATGCACTCCGTGACACGTTGCTATGTATATCGCAATGGGTCACACCGGGTCGCCGGGTGACCCGCATGATTTTTCCACTTTTAAACCCCAAATCCCCTTCAATTTTCCTTATTTCTCACACACTCCGCGGCCAAACTCCCTAAAACCCCTCCCCCTTCAACGTGACACGGAATAGGCCAAGAAATTCATTGAGTTTTCTTCAATTCTTCAATTTCAAGGTATGTTCTTCGATTCCATCTCATTTCTTATCGATTTTCTTTGATATTGAGCATGTAATGTGAGCTAAGTTCGCCCTAAGTAGAAATTAAGCGTGAATTCAATTGAATTAGTGTTGATGGATGTTCGGAGTATCATTGTGATTGCTTGAACTCGTTAATTGCATAATTTAATCAAATTTTGTAGATACAATCATATCTAGGGCTTGTTTTTGAATTTGAAGTGGAAAAATGTACTGAATTTGTGAAATTCATGCCGGGATGTACATGTTGAGTGAGATGAGTCGATGTACTAATTGTTATGATGTTAAAATACCGATGGATTCTCAGATTAGGGGAATATTGAAATTTGCAAGAATTGGGTGAGTTGTATAGGTTCGTGTAGATAAATTCTTGGTGTTTTCGTTTCTTTGTTTTTCCTTGGTAAGTGTGATGGAATAAAATGTTATCGAGGGTAATGATTGTGGTTAGCTGTACGAAGTCTGAGTAGTACATAGAATATATACCGTCGAATTGTTCATATGCACTAAGCATGTTTGTATAGTTGGTTGTTTATTTGTGTAAATAAGCATGATCTTGCCGGAATGTTGTAATTTTGGCTAAGGGCTAAGTGTGGGTAGCCTAGCTTAACCCAACCTTAGTTGAAGTTAATATTCATTGGCTTAACATTGATCTTGTCTACTTGGGTTGACAGGTAAAATTGCAAGCAGGCAAGAAAAAGGGAAAGGCGCATCAACATCTGGCGCCGGCAGAAAGCGAATCAGACTGGGCACAGCAGTCCCAGCAGCACCAGCGGTTCCACGCGGCCAACGCCGCCAATATGGAACCAGGTAGGTGACAGAAGAGGGGAAGAAGTGGTACGCAAAGCACAAAGAAAGCAAGTACTTCCCCGAGGAACACATAGCACGGGAACCGTTGGCACAAGAGTTTCCTAGGATTGTACACCGGATCGAGGCAGCTGGGCTCAAATTCATTTTTGAAGAGCCCAAGGAATGCAACTTGCACCTGATTCGGGAATTCTATGCCAATTGGGACCCGACTCTCAGAAGTCACACCTTCAAAATCATAGGGCAAATAGTCACATTTGAGCCCCACCACCTCAATGCTATCATAGGGGCGCGGGACACAGACGCCCACGTGCTTCGACAGCTGAACATCACTCCACCGTATGCGGACATCAGACGCACCTTGTGTAGAACCCGATCGACAGCTAGATGGAGCAGATTTAAGGAAAGGGGCTACCATCAGACTTTGCCCTATTCACAGATGAACAGGGAAACCAGGATATGGCTTAAGATCGTCTATTCCTGCCTAATCCCGGGGGTACATATGACGGATGTAACCCGGGATCGTGTATGCTTGGTGTACGCCCTGATGAAAGGGCTGGAGATCAACGTGGGGGCGGTGATTATCTCCTCCATGAAGAGAGCCCGGTTGCATCAGGGGCACAGATACGGATTTGGTGGGCTACTCACCACCTTCCTGAGGGGCCTATATGTTGAGGAAGAGGCCCTTGACTACATCCCGTAGATGGAGCGGCGGGCCTTAGATGTCACTAAAACTAAGGCTCCCGACACCACCCACGGGCCAGTGCTTACACTAGGCGAGCGACATGCTCGTGATGATCAGTATATGGCTCGCATGTACGGGATGCAGATGCTCCAGCTGAGGATAGGCGGGAGGCCGGCAATAGAGGAGGAGCTATAGAAGCTTGAGCTAGGCTACCCTTTTGGCGAAAACGCCAGGGCTCTATGCCGAGTGGGGCCAGCATTTGTAGAGCCCACGGATGATGATGTCCCCACGGACAAGGAGACATGTCGGGAGGACTCCGATGTGGAGTCCAATGATGACGATGGGGGTGATTCAGACATGGGAGATGAAGCGGCAGAACCTGATGAAGAAGTGGAGTACTTTGATTGATCAGGGAGTTCCACCACCCAATTTTTGTGCTATTTTAATTTTTTGTGAACATTGGGGATAGTGTTCGAGATAAGTGTGGGGTGGGAGCAGTTAGGTGTTGGATATGCTGTTCTGTATGTCCTAATCTGTTGTTGTGCTGTGAACAAAATTTTCTGACCCTATGATTTGTGATTGTAAGTTATTGTTCTGTATTGTAAATATATGTGAAACTATTGTGTGTTGCTGAATGTGCTAGCTGAGTTTGTACATAAGTTTGTTTATCGAATTGATTGATATTTTTAAAATCGAAATGATCGATATTTTTAATTTTTTTTTTCAATTCTTGGGTTTCTGGGCATTTGTTTTCGGTTCTTTTACCGAGAATGGTCCCATTGAACCGAAGTCCTAGTAGTGACCGTTCCCTATGATGGATGGATTACGACCGTCTTAAGGGAAATGTAGTCGTTAGGAGTAGATTTTTCAATTATTTTTTAGTTGTTCTTCTTTTGTGGGTTGCATCCCAAAACTTGTAGTTACTTTAGGGTTGCGGAATTATGGTTGCGTGTTGTACATGATATTTAAAATTCAAATGTGATTCGTATGAAAGCATGAAACTTTGTAAATATGTTAAGATACCTAGGCCATAGAGTTCGATTCAGTGTGATTGAGGCTTAATGTTTGAATTTCTGTAATTAGCTGATTGAAGAGTCTGTGAAGACATCTTGAATTGAGCATGTGCAATAAGTGTGAAGTGAGGTTTTTTTATTCCATGCTATTGTGAAGTGTCTAGAACTTGCCTGGTGTGTGTACAAAACGAAATGAAGGAGGTGTATTGTAGGAAAGGATGTAGGCATTTCTTTGTTTTTAACCGAAAGTTTCATTTTTCATTATCGTACCCACCTTGATCGTATACCCTAGTCAGCCCGTTGAACCTTTAGCCTATTAATTTTTTTCTTTTGTCAAAAAGTGTAAACCGAGCTTAATCCCTTCTTTCATTAGTCGTGAAGCCGATCCAAAACCCTTAAGCGCTTAAGAAGAGAAAATAATTTTCCCAAAGTGTCAAAAGAGTGACAATGGTGAAAAGAAAAGTAAAGCAGAGAGATGGAAGGATAGAAAAGGTTGAAGGTGCAATTGTATAAATAAACTATAATGAAGGTGCATGAATAATCTTTGTTGTGGTGTCAAGTGTGCTTAATAAGATGGGCCAAACTAAAGAAAAACTTCATGAATGGGAGGATGAAGAAAGAAACAATGTCCATGAGTTTGATGGGATGTGTTGAAAAGGCGCTTAAGGATGCTAGTGGCTATTTTTGGCTAGCCCAATATTTACTAGTTCCGTAGCTTACATTACAACCCGTTAAAGTCCTACGAGATCTTACATCACACTTCTTTATATTAGTGGAGTAGTACACTAAAGGCAAGCTTATGGGTCATGACATGATGCATGTGAATTCTTTTAGGAGAGAGAGAGAAATTGTGTTTATATGCCCCTGCTTGAAATGGTGTGAGCTCATATAATCAAAAAGGGGAAAATTCTCTTGTATTGAGAGGGCACATGCTTGATGAGAGATTAATTTTCGTGTCTGATGTCTTGATCAACTGATTTACAGGAGTTTGCCAATATCAAGAGTCGATTATTAAGTCTAGGAGGTCTTGTTGTATTGAAGGTCATTGCATTGATAGGACCATGCATGTTTTCTTGATGATTGGCTGTATTGAATAATCAATATGACCGCAACCTAAATTGTCGAACCAAAGTAGCGAGGGTGGGATGTAAATTGCATGAGGTGTAAGAGTGTTGTTCGAGGACGAACAAGGATTTAAGTGTGGGGTAAGTGATCTTGGGCAAATTTATATGCCCAAGTGATACTCAAATGTGTCATTTTAGCCTTGTTTATCTAGCAATGTTGATACATTCTCATGTAATTGATAATAAAATGTGAATTTATACTAACCAACATGATTAGCATTGTTTTGCAGGTAAAATGTGATTTTGGGAAGCTAAAATGAATGTTGGAAGCGATCGGGGTTGGACTCGGATGTGAGCAAGTGACAAGGCATTGGGAAGCACAAAATAAAGGGGCTCCGCGATGTGAGCCGTGTCACGCTGCCATCACGGAGGCCTTCTGCTTGGATAGGGAATTTTCGCCCAATTTCTAGAGAGGGTTTGCGATGGGTCCATGGCACGTTGGGCCTTATTTCCTAGACCCCCAGTTTCCAGTGAGGGTCCGCGTAGGTAGCGTGTCACGGAGATTCTAAGCGATGCACTCCGTGACACGTTGCTTGTTATTCCGGGAAAAATTCCCACTAGTATAAATAGAACACTTAGGTTCATTTTTCAATATTCAGACTTGGTGGAGCAAGAACGTGGGTTACAGGCTGTTGAGGGGACGAAATTATTAGGGTTTTTCTCTCTTTCTTTCTCCTTTAATTCAATTGCTTGTATGTTTAACACTCATTAAACGATGTTTAATCCACCAATGAGTGGCTAATTTCTTCTTGCTGAGGTTATGAACACTTGTAATGAAATGTGATTATTGATTCTTTGGTGTTTTCATCTTTTCTTCCGTGGTTTTTCTATTGATTCTTGTTCTTACTGCATTAATGTGCGGCCTACGTTAATGTATATCTAAAAAGTCCGATTTCACTCGAGAGAGAAAGAAATTGGAAAGTTGTGAATTAATAGGATATGATCCTTTCTTAGTTTGGGAAAATTGAGAATTGATTTACCTTCAGGATAGAAATATACCTGAAAGTCGTATTAGTCAATTTAGGAATCGGTTTTGTATGGCTAGAACATAAATTGCATTTAATCACAGAAATGTAGGTGGATGGTTCATGATTCTTAAGTGGGGTTAAATACGAGAGTTTTAATCCCTTGGCAATAATTCATGACTACCAACCGGAGGAAAAGGCTAACCAAATTATATCGACAATTAATTTCATTACATGTTCGTTTAACCTCAGCATGCTCACATTCATAGTTAGACTCACATTAGGTAACTGTTTAGACTTAGCATAATTATTAGAAATCAAAATATCAAACTCTTGGTTACACTATTGTCTGCATTTTTAGAATTGAAATATAGTACACTTGAGCTGATTGCACTTCATCCCAGTCCCTGTGGGATCGATACTTGGCTTACTTAAGCCACTTTACTACTTGTTCGACCATGTGCACTTGCGTGTAGTTATATACCCATATAACGTAGACCGAACAGGATCCACCTTGACCTATGTTACACCATTAGTGGCTTGGAAGTTTAGTATTATGTTGGAATTACTTCAGCGACCTTTCTTAGTGTCTACACCCCTTGATGATTCTATCAAAGCCAAAAGGGTCTATCGGGGCTGTACAGTAGAGGTTGTCAGTCGTCAGATTAAGATAGACTTGATAGAACTAGAAATGGTTGAATTTGATGCTAGTATGGGTATGGATTGGCTAGATCCATGCTATGCCAATGTCGAATGCTGGACCAAGATTGTCCAATTCCACTTTCCAGGGGAGGCAGTACGGGAGTGGAAAAGTAGTATAGTCACGCAAAAAGGTAGGTTTATTTCCTATCTTCGGGCAAGAAAATTTATAGCAAAAGGGTGCATTTATCATATTGTCAGAGTTTTGGATGTTCGGGCAGAGCCTCCGACCCTTCAATCTATCACAGTGGTTAATGAATTTCCCGACGTATTTCCAAATGAGCTTCCTTGTATTAACCCAGAAAGGGAAATTGATTTTGTGATCGATCGATTACCAGGCACTCAGCCTATATCTATTCCTCCATATTGAATGGCTCCTGCTGGACTCAGAGAACTAAAGGAACCATTGAAGGATTTGCTAGAAAAGGGCTTTATCCGACGGAGTACCTCACCATGGGGTGTGCTAGTTCTGTTCGTGAGGAAGAAGGACGGCTTCCTTCATATGTGTGTAGATTATTGACAGCTAAATAAAGTCACTATCAAGAATAAGTACCCGTTTCCCAAAATAGATGACCTGTTTGATCAGCTATAGGGAGCAAGGTATTTTTAAAAGATTGACTTAAGGTCAGGATATCATCAGGTTCGGGTTCATGAAAGATATATTCCAAAGACTGCCTTCAGGATATGGACACTTTGAATTTCTAGTCATGACCTTTGGACTAACAAATGCCCCAGCAGTGTTCATGGACCTGATGAACAACGTTTCCAGACAATACCTGGACTTGTTCGTGATAGTATTTATCGGTAATATTCTAGTGTATTCCTGCTCAGAGGCAGATCACTAGGATCATCTACGTACAGTGCTCCAGATTCTCAGAGATCGCTAGCCATATGCAAAGTTTTCTAAATGTGAATTCTGGCAGAATTCAATAGCCTTTTTTGACCATATTGTGTCAGATGCTGGTATACAGGTATATATGCAGAAGATAGAGGAAGTGAAAACATGGCCTGGACCTACCACTCCGACTGAGGTACGTAGTTTCCTAGTGTTTGTCGGTTATTACATAAGGTTTGTGGAAGGATTTTCCACTTTTTAGAAGTACCTTTAACAAAACTGACGCAGAAGGAAGTAAAATTCCATTGGATTGAGGCATGTGAGTAGAGCTTTCAGGAACTGAAAGACAGACTGACATCTGCACCAGTGCTAGCATTGCCAGAAGGAACAGACGGTTATGCAGTCTATTATGACTCTTCGGCTGTTGGGTTAGGATGTGTTTTGATGTAGCATGGTAAGGTGATTGGTTATGCTTCCAGGTAACTGAGGAAGCATGAGAAGAACTATCCTACCAATGACCTTGAGTTAGCCACGGTGATTCATGGCTTGAAAATATGGAGACACTACTTGTATCCACGTAGATATTTTCATTGATCACAAAAGCCTGTAGTATATTTTCACCCAGAAAGAGTTGAATCTGCGATAGAGTCGCTGGTTGGAGCTATTAAAGGATTATGATGTGAATATTTTATATCACCCAAGAAGGTCCAATGTTGTAGCAGATGCCCTTAGTCGCAAATCCCTGGGAAGCCTTGCATATTTATAGCCCGAGCGGCAGGAATTAGCCCAAAAATTGTATCAGCTAGCCAGTTTAGCCGTTGTATAGTAGAATCAGGAGACAATGGAGTGGTAATCCAGAATACCGCAGTGTCATCATTGATTGTGGAAGTGAAAGAACGACATTATGAAGATCCTAGCCTGGTTCAGCTCAGACATAGGGTCCAGCGAGGGGAAGTGACAAATTTCCAAGTAACCAAGGACGGAGTTTTGAGATATAGCGATCGCCTCTGCGTTCTAGATATGGCAAGGCTTCGCCAGCAAATTATAGGCGAGGTATACTATACCCGTTACTCTCTCCATCCAGGTTCGACAAAAATGTGCCATGACGTAAAAGATATCTACTGGTGGCCGAGAATGAAAACGGGGATAGCAGAATTCATAGCTCAATGTCCCTTTGCTAACAAGTGAAAGCTGAACATTAGAAACCGGGTGCACTGACACAGGATATAGCCGTGCCTTTATGGAAATGGGAGGCAGTTAATATGGATTTCGTAGTACGGTTACCTCGTATCAGACATAAATATGATTCTATCTGTGTAATTCAGGTTGACAAAATCAGCTCACATTCTGCCAGAAAGGGCTATATTTTCAACCAAATATTATGCTGAGTTGAATATTAGAGAAATAGTCTGATTGCATGGTGTTCCGTTGTCAATTATCTCTGATCGAGGGGCACCGTTTACAACTAAATTTTAGCAATCTTTTCAGAGGGGCCTGGGGACACAGGTTAACTTGAGCACAGCCTTGAATCCTCAGACAGACGAGCAGGAAGAACGTACAATCCAGACGGTCGAGGATATGTTACGGGCGTGTGTGCTATGTTTTGGAGGTAACTACGATGAACATATACCGCTTATTGAATTTTCCTATAATAACAGTTATCATTCAGCAATTCAGATGGCACCTTATGAAGTGTTATATGGGAAAAACTGCAGGTCTCTAGCTGGTTGGTTTGTGGTAGGAGAATCGGCATTTATTGGGCCAGATATTATTCATTAGTCAGAAGAGAAAGTAAAGCTTATCAGGGAACGTATGCTGACTGCTCAGAGCCGCCAGAAATCCAATGCTGATGTGCGGCGAAGAATCCTAGAGTTTAATGTGGGTGACTGGGTATTCCTGAAGGTTTCACCAATGAAGGGTATGACGATATTTGGTAAGAAAGGAAAGCTTAGCCCGAGGTTTATTAGGCCTTATCATATTCGCCGAAAGATAGGCCAGGTGGCTAATGAATTTGATTTACCTCCAGAATTAGAATCCGTTCACCCAGTTTTTCATGTATCAATGTTGAGGAAGTGCATAAGAGATCCCTCCTGGATTGTCCCAGTCAAAGATGTCCAAATCACTGAGGAGTTAGCTTACGAAGAAGCTCCAATAGCCATACTAGACCGGAAGATCCGCAGGATAAGAACTTAAGATGTTGTTTCCATTAAAGTGTTATGGCGAAACAAGAATCGAGAGGAGATGACCTGGGAGGCAGAAGATGATATGAAATCTAGATATCCTCGGTTATTTCAGACTTAGTCAGACTGTACAGCTAAAGGTATATTATTGTAGTTGTTTCATAAGTTGCATTAAATACATGTATATGTGAGATGATTGACTTCAGTCTATTTTGAAGTGAACGCTATAATATTGTGTGAAGTACCTATATTGGGCTTTTTGGCATTTCTGGGTTTTTGGATAGTCCATATTATAGGGAAGACCCTTCCGAAATTTTTCCAGAATAAGTAAGTGCAAGGTTAAGGTTCTTGCAAGCAGAAGTTAACATTCAAGGACGAATGTTCTTAAGGGGACAGGATGTTGCACCCCGTATGTTTATAACGTTTAGTTGGCCTATTCTTTTGTTGGTTGAGAGTTTTTAGAGTGTAATACATACGAGGAAAGGGCCCGGGGAAAGGCCGAATGATTGCAATGTCGGAATTTCATGGGAGGAGGCCGAACCAAGTTGCTAGAGGGGCAATGTGGCATGGAGCAGACCCCTCCGCATTAGCCAAACTGGCATGGAGCAGAATCAGTGAAACCAGTAGAGTGCCACGTTGCCTTGTCAACCGGCTCAAGTATATAAAAGCCTCACACTTATAAGTTAGATCATTATTCACATATTCACGGCCAGAACAGAGGTAAACCGAGGAAAACATTTGGAAATCATCCGATTACGCCGCTAAACGCCTTCCAAATCTAAATTTAATCAGGGTAGTGAAGTATAAGGCTGCAGAGAGCATCACTGAGGAGTTATGTTAGTAAAATATGCCCGGTAAATCGTCGTCCCGCCAAGCTTAAGTTGATGGAATTGTCCTAAACTAGTGTCAATACGATCACGTGCCTAAAGTAAGTATTTCTCCCTTCTATATTCTTGAGAAATTACGACTTTTTGCTCGTCTTTCAATAAGTTGAAGTATAGTCAGTATATATATATATATATATATATATATATATATAAGTTATTGTTTTCTTCAAATATAGTAATAAAGTAGCCTTATTCTTCAATTAATATGATTACAGTGGAGAAGGACAGTTGAACAAGAGCCAAAACTCGCTAGTTAATCGATAAACAGCGAATGAGGTATTTTAAGGCATTTTCTTTCAGCAAGTTAGTTTCTTCAGCATAGTAGTCAGTATGCATCCCAGTAAAGCATGTCAGTAGTATGTTATCGTGTCTAGTTGTTGTTGTCAGTTGAGGCTCATCATTTGTATTGTTTTGGGCTAGATTACACTTGTATAGCTTCCATGACCACCCCAGGATTAATAGCTGTGTTGCCAACTGATAGGGGCGAGGATACGTCGCTCTACAAAGCGACATGCCGTCCGCAAGGGATGAAGATGGGGAGACAAATCCTCATATGCCATGGTTGGCCTTATTCACTCCCCCACCGAGGATTTACACCCGGGTATAAATATCAAGAGTCCTCTAGACTCAGACACAGCTACAGTCAGGGTCTGAGAGGGCCCAGTTGCAGAACAAGGGGATCGGCAGGACGCTTATAGCTGGTAGTTGACTCAGTATGACATGGGTAGGGGTATATAGATTCAGGTGTACTCACTATGGCTAATAGGGGCCTATATGGGTTATTCAGTGCTGATTATACCTTTCGGCTTATGGGGGTCAGGTAAGGTTTATGCTTACTTTAGTTACTGATAGTTAGACAGTATGACGCCTCATTTGTATGGTATGAACCCTACCCTCCCTATTACAATTATGTTTAGCCCTGATTTCACTACTTCATCCATCTTCAGTTCGGTTCCTTTACTTCAGTCATTGTCAGTTCTATTTCCTTACTTTCAGCTATTTAAAGTTACTGCCTTACATACTCAGTACCTGTGGTATTGACGCCCTTTTTGGGGCACTGCATTACTTGCTTGTAGGTGCAGATAGACTAGGAGAAGGTCCCTCGTAGTTCCAGTTAGCCGTATAGAGCCATCAGCTCCTTTGTTTCGGAGCTTGTGTGATACAGGCTTACTTCTTTTGTTTGTACAATATGGGTATGTCGGGGCCCTGTCCCGACCATCTTATTGCTCATAGAGGCTTGCAGATTGCATTACTTCCTTGTGGTTAGATGATATCGGTCTTGTGCGGCCCATATGTGTTTTAGATTATGTGTGTTGGCCGTGTGGGGTGCTGTTTAGCTGTTGATTGGTGGCCTTGTTAGTCATAGTTCAGTTTAGTATTTGATTTTACTTTCCAGTTATAACTAGATATCATTGTGGCCTTGTCGGCCCGTATAGGACTCCCTATGATTGTTTGTCTCTGGTTAGATATTTATTTTCACAGGAGGCTAAAGGCCTTGTCGGTCGGGGGTTGTATTTATAGCCGCTATATAGCCCTTTGTTTTCTTGATTCTAGAATTAGGGTCAGCCCTTCACTAGAGGTGCTTAGGATCAATCAACTCAGAAATTCAAGTCCTAGTAGGGCACCTGGTGCCAATCATGCCTCCCAAGGTGGGGCGTGACAAATGCCACTAGCAGTTCACGAGGCACATGTGGTGAGACGCTGGTTTAGTTGCTGAACGACACGCAGAAACTTCTGGATTTGGTATTTAAGGTCCAGCGGTTCACAGATTGGCATCGGCGAAATGCCAAGTGAACCGCGGAAGATCACTTGAAATGACTGAAGAAGAAGAGCGAGTATCCTGCGGTTCACAGATTTCATTGGCGAACCGCCGGTACCTTTGCCAGTTTCAGAACATTGCTATTAGGGGTATACTTGTCCATTGCTAAAAAAGGAAGGAAAAGTACCCTACTATTCAGGGTATAAATAGAAAGAGAAGTACACTGCAGAGAGGAGAAGAGAGAGGAAGAAGATAGAGAGTTAGAGAAAAAAAGCCAAGCACACATCACATCATTAATTCCTCTTTTAGCTGAAGACAATCTCTTAATTGAGAAAGGAATTTTTATTTAAATTTGTAGAAGATAATTTTTGCTTTATTTTCTTCTTGGATATTATTAAGTTTCAACTTTAGTGAAGGATACTTGTGTTTTTAATTTATCTACTCTCCTTATTAAATTCACTGATGCTATTGATGATTGTGTTTTTAAATTTCTTAACTATGAGTAGCTAAAATTATTAACTAGAGGTGTGTGATGATGAATACATAATTGGATTGGGTATTGCTATAGTTAACTTCATGATGTTCAATTAAGTGTAAATCTATTCGATTACTTCCAATTTATTAGTGAAGATCCATTGATGATGATATGGGTCTATCTATACTTGCTTGATTATTGCTCGGGAGAGAGTAATTAAATATTGGAAGGGAATCTAGCAGTGGGTATGGATAAGAGGTTGTAAAATTAAGCTAGTAATAGCTGAAATTACTTCCCCCTTCCTAATTACCAACTAATAGCTAGGAATAGTGAAGTTGCTGATCCAAATCAATTCCGATGTGCTAAATTGCAGCTAGAGTTTGAGAAAACTATAGCTAGGGGTAGTCAATAGGCTGGGAAGCTGAGGCTACCTATTTCCCGGGATTATTTACATTTATCGAACTTATGAAGATAACGTGGCCCATCCCAATTTAATTAGTATTTCATCTACACTGTACCTCTAGTTTTTCACAATATTGTCTACAACTTAGCTAATCCTTTTACTTTGAGTTCACTAAATTTTTTTTTGTAATTCTCTGCAAAGTATATTTCCCCCATTTCTTTGTTTTTATATTAAATCTATATGGTGCAAGCTAATATCAACTTCTCAATCGATGCTTGAATTAATCACTCCCTAGTCCTCGTGGGATTCGATCCCGACACTCCTCGATTTATTTGTGTTGATATAATGAGCATGTATATTCTTTGATTTAAGAATATATTTTGGACGTTATCACTCGTGCCTTTCCCCTTGCTTCCATTTGACTAAACCATGGGGTTCGTTCCTTCGTCTTTATGCTGTCAAGGATTTTACTAACCAAGTATACAGACGTGCATCCTTCTTACCCGCACTCGGGCCTATCTCATTCATATAATCTTTTTGTCCTTTGATATGATAGGCAGGGGCCATAACCATTATCTTGCCAGTATACCTTACCGTTACTAGCATATTGCGTCAAAATCGACTTATTTATTACTTGGACTTTACTATTGTTGGGGGGATTGATCTTGGGCAAATTTGTATGCCCAAGTGATACTCAAATGTGGAATTTTAGCCTTGTTTATCTATCAATGTGTATACATTCTCAACTAATTGGTAATAAAATGTGAATTTATACTAACCAACATGATTAGCATTGTTTTGCAGGTAAAATGTAATTTCGGGAAGCTAAAATGCATGTTGGAGGATATCGGGGTTGGACTCGGATGCGAGCAAGGGACAAGGCATTGGAAAGCATAAAATAAAGGGGCTCCGCGATGGAGCCGTGTCACGCTGCCATCGCGGAGGCCTTCTGCCTGGATAGGGAATTTTTCCAGAGAGGGTACGTGATAGGTCCGTGGCACGGTGGCCTAGTTCCGCGTTGCATGCTGTGCCACGTTGGGCCTTATTTCCTGGACCCCCAGTTCCAGTGAAGGTCCGCATCGGTAGCGTATCACGGAGGCAGTGCTCCACGATGCACTCTGTAAACACGTTGCTTGTTATTCCGGGAAAAATTCCCACTAGTATAAATAGAACACTTAGGTTCATTTTTCAATATTCTGACTTGGTGGAGCAAGAACGTGGGTTACAGGCAGTTGAGGGGACGAAATTATTAGGGTTTTTCTCTCTTTCCTTCTCCTTGTACTCAATTGCTTGTATGTTAAACACTCATTTAACGATGTTTAATCCACAAATGAGTGGCTAATTCATCTTCTTGCTGAGGTTATGAACAATTGTAGTGAAATGTGATTGTTGATCATATTGGTTTTTCATCTTTTCTTCCATGGTTGTTCTATTAATTCTTGTTCTTACTGTGTTAATGTGTGGCCTCCGTTAATGTACATTTAAAAAGTCCGGTCTCACTCGAGAGAGCTAGAAATTGGAAAGTTGTGAATTAATAGGATATGATCTTTTCTTAGTTTGGGAAAATTGAGAATTGATTTACTTTCAGGATAGAAATATACCTGAAAGTCGTATTAGTCAATTTAGGAACCGGGTTTGTATGGCTAGCACATGAATTGCATTTAATCACAGAAATGTAGGTGGATGGTTCATGATTCTTAAGTGGGGTTAAATACGAGAGTTTTAATCTCTTGGCAATAGTTCTTGACTAGCAACCGGAGGAAAAGACTAACCAAATTATGTCGATAAATAATTTCATTACATGTTCGTTTAACCTCAGCATGCTCTCATTCATAGTTCAGACTCACATTAGATAGTTGTTTTAGATTTAGCATAAAAATTATAAATCAAAATATCAAACTTTTGGTCAGGTTGTTGTCTACATTTTTAGAATTAAAATATAGTACACTTGAGCAGATTGCACTTCATCCTAGTCCCTGTGGGGTCGATACTTGGCTTACTTAAGCCACTTTACTACTTGTTCGACCACGTGTACTTGCGTGTAGTTATATACCCATATAACGCGAACCGAACAAGTTTTTGGCACCGTTGCCGGGGACTGGCAATTGGTGAATTTGTTTTATGTGTTAATTTACTGTATTTTTATTCTCTTAGTGTTGACAACTTGGTCTTAGCCTGTATTTTGCAGATTTAATTTCTGTTGAACACTGGCAAGAGACAAGGAGCTGGTGGACTCGTATATACAGCCAGAATGAATATTTCATAGTAAGTGGAGAGAAGCTCTAGAAAGAAAGTTGCAGTTGCTCAGACAAACAATCATGGAGCAACAACAGAATCCACCGGTAGTACGGGCAATGTTAGTGCCCGAAGAAGTAGCAGCTCGGCCGGTTCGCGAGGTGGCATCCCACATGCTAATAATGTCACATCTAACATCTGCAAACCTGAGCGAGGAGGGAGGTTCGAACTTAAGAAGAATATGGTGCAATTGTTGCACATTAGCGGACAGTTTACAGGTCTCCCTCATGAAGATCCACAGCAGCATCTCCAAAATTTTTTGGAGATAAGTGACACTTACATCCCCATTGGAGTGTCATCAGATTATGTCTGGCATACATTGTTCCCATTTTCACTATTGGGAGAAGCCAAGAGGTGGTTGAAAGCTGAGCCACCAAATTCTATTTCTACGTGGGATGATCTTGCAAGGAAGTTCTTGATACGGTTTTTTCCCTCCGATAAAACAGCAAGACTTAGAAGTCAAATTCTAAGTATCAATCAGAGGGAGGGAGAGAATTTATATCAGGCTTGGGAGAGATTCAAGTCCATGTTGCGGGATTGTCGTCATAATCATCAGTCCAATGATGTGCTGGTGCATACTTTTATAGAGGGTTTGGAACCCCATACAAAAATATTGCTAGACTCAGCAGCTGGGGGACAAGCACTGGAGAAAACTTATGAGGAGCTGTATACCTTGTTGAACCGTATTTCGCAGGGAAATACAGAATGGAATGCTGATTCGTCAAGAGGCGGGACAAGGAAAGCAGCACGAGTGCTAAAAGTGGATGGGTTTACAGCTAGTGCTGCACAGATAGCTGCATTACAAAATCAACTTAACACCCACTTCAGCAACATGACAATGAACCAGCCCCAAGCCCCAGTGAATGCAGTGCAGCAGATGTGGTGTGAAGTGTGCGGAAGCAGTGAGCACTCAGGTGAGTGTTGTGGAGCAAATCCTGACTCGGTAAACTTTGTGGGAAATGTACAAAGGAACAACCACCAATAGTATTGTAATAGATACAATTCCAATTGGAGGAATCACCCGAATTTCTCCTGGGGTAGCAATAACCATCAGGGGCAAAGTTCGGGTCAGGGTGTGCAAAGGAACCAAGGAGGGCAGCAGAATTATCAAGCACAATTCAGAAACAACAATGCTCCTCCTCCACCACCATCACCCGGCATTAAGGAGATGTTCAAGACCATGATAGCTAACCAAGCTCAATTGCAGGCTGACTATGTGAAATTGGCAGCCGAAGTGAAAAACAACCAGTTAGCTACCAAGGCACTTGAATATCAATTTGTGCAATTTGCTGGAGCCCAAAACACCAGGCCTAGAGGAGGACTTCTGAGCGACACAGATCCCAATCCCAAGTAGGTGAATGTAGTGACCACAAGGAGTGGTTTGCAGCTGAAAGAGGTGGAACCAGAAAGACCACCTCAACAATCCGGAGCAGCAGAAGTTGAGAGGGAGCAAAGTACTGAGAGGGGGAAGACTAAGGAAGCTGAATCAGAAAGACCACCACCCCCGTTCCCTCAATGATTAAAGAAACACAAGGAGGAGGCGTGTTTCAAGAAATTCATGGAGGTGCTGAAACAGGTACATATTAACTTACCTCTTGTTGATGTTTTGCAGGGAGTGCCGAAATATGCAAAGTATATAAAGGACATTGTGGCAAACAAAAGTCGGTTGACTGAGTATGCTACGGTGGCTCTAACGGAGGAGTGCACTTCCCGGATTTAAAACCGACTGCCCACAAAGCTCAAAGACCCTGGGAGCTTTACTATACAAATTACTATTGGGCAGAGTATCCGAGCTCGTGGATTGTGTGATTTGGGAGCGAGCATAAATTTGATGCCGTCATCGGTATTCAAAAAGCTAGGTCTAGGGAGTCCTAGACCCACAACAGTGGTCTTGCAATTGGCGGATCGGTCCTTAGCCAGACCTGATGGCATTGTGGAGGACGTTCTTGTGCAAGTTGGCTCCCTGATTTTTCTAGTAGATTTTGTCGTGCTGGATTTTGAACCAGACTCGGAAGTCCCATTATTTTGGGACGTCCCTTCTTGGGAATCAGGAAAGCACTGATTGACGTAGCTGCGGGGCAGCTAACAATGCGAGCACACGACAAGGTGGAGGTGTTCGATGTGTACAAGGCACCCAAGCTCCCGATGGTGCATGAAGAACTCTCGGTGATCAATGTGATTGATCAAGGCGATAATGAGTAGATTGAGGATTCACGAGAGTTATTGGGAGAACCACTGGAATGGTGTAAGCACTACTGGGGGGAGGACGGTGATCGAGAGAAATCGTCCATCACTCTAGAGGACAACTGAGCTTAACAATGTCGAGCCGCGACGGTAAACCAGGCGCTGCACGGGAGGCAACCCGTGAAATTTTTTTTCTTTTTGTAAAGTGTGAATAGATTTTTCTTTTCCTTTTTCTTGATTAACAACAAAATTTTTAGTTTTTGTTTTCGTTTTTATTTTTATTTAGAGTGAAACCTATAATTCTAACCAATTTCATGTAGTGAGATGAATTTCAGGTCAAACGGAGGAAAATATGCATGGAATCACAAAGGAAAATTCGAGGTATGAAAATTAATAAAAAGTGGCAAAATAGTGAGCTAGGGCGATAGCTCCGTGTCACGGAGGAGGACCTCCGCGTTACCCTCCGTGACACGTTGAGGTATAAATCCGGAATTTTTAAAAAATTACAGAGTAACCTCACGACAGCTCCGTGTCACGGAGGCAGTGCACCTCGATGCACTCCATCACACGTTGCCGTGTATATCGCGATGGGTCACACCGGGTCGCCGGGTGACCCGCGTGATTTTCCCACTTTTAAACCCCGAAACCCCCTCACTTTTTCTTATTTTCCAATCACTCCGCGACCAAACTCCCTAAAACCCATCCCCCTTCAACGTGACACGGAATAGGCCAAGAAAATCATTGAGTTTTCTTCAATTCTTCAACTTCAAGGTATGTTCTTCGATTCCATCTCATTTCTTGTCGATTTTCTTCGATATTGAGCATGTGAGTTGAGCTAAGTTTGCCCTAAGTAGAAATTAATCATGAATTCAATTGAATTGTTGTTGATGAATGTTCGGAATATCATTATGATTGATTGAACTCGTTAATTACATAATTTAATCGAATTTTCTTGATATCATCATTTATAGGGCTTGTTTTTGAATTTTAAGTGGAAAAATGTAGTGAACCTGTGAAATTCATGCCGGGTTGTACATGTTGAGTGAGTTGAGTCGATGTGCTAGTTGTTATCATGTTAAAATACCGACGGATTCTTGGGTTAGGGGAATATTGAAATTTTCAAGAATTGGGTGAATTGTATAGGTTCGTGTAGATAAATTCTTGTTGTTTTTCGTTTCTTTGTTTTTTTCCTTGCTAAGTGTGATGGATTAAAAGGTTATCGATGGTAATGATTGTTGTTAGCTGTACGAAGTCTGAGTAGTACATAGAATATATACCGTCGAATTCTTTTGTGGGTTGCATCCCAAAACCTGTAGTTACTTGATGGTTGCGAAATTCTGGTTGCGTGTTGTACATGATATTTAAAATGCAAAGGTGATTCGTATGAAAGCACGCAACTTTGTAAATATATTGAGATACCTAGGCCATAGAGTTCGATTCAGTGTGATTGAGGCTTAATGTTTGAATTCCTGCAATTAGCTGAGTGAAGAGTCTGTGAATACATCTTGAATTGAGCATGTGCAATAAGTGTGAAGTGAGGTTTCGTTATTCCATGCTATTGTGAAGTGTCTAGAACTTGCCTGGTGTGTATACAAAATAAAATGAAGGAGGTGTATTGTAGGAGAGGATGTAGGCATTTCTTTGTTTTAACCGAAAGTTTCTATTTTTCATTGTCGTACCCACCTTGATTGTATACCCTAGTCAGCCCATTGAGCCTTTAGCCTATTATTTTTTTCTTTTGTCAAAAAGTGTAAACCGAGCTTAATCCGTTTCTTTTCATTAGCCGTAAAGCCTATACAAAACTCTTAAGCGCTTAGGAAGAGAAAATTATTTTTCCAAAGTGTCAAAAGAGTGAGAATGGTGAAAAGAAAAGAAATGCCGAGTGATGGAGGAAAAGAAAAGGTTGAAGGTGCACTTGTTATAAATAAACTACAATGAAGGTGCATGAATAATCTTTGTTGTTGTGTTAAGTGTGCTTAATAAGATGGGCCAAACTAAAGAAAAACGTCAAGAATGGGAGGATGAAAAAGAAAAAAAAGAAACAATGTCCATGAGTTGATGGGATGTGTTGAAAAAGTGCTTAAGGTTGCTAGTGGCTATTATTGGCTAACCCAATATTTACTAGTTCCGTAGCTTACATTGCAACCCGTTAAAGTCCTATGTGATCTTACATCGCACTTCTTTATATTAGTGGAGTGATACACTAAGGGCAAGCTTATGGGCCAGACGTGATGAATGTGAATTCTTTTGGGAGAGAGAGCGAAATTGTGTTTACATGCCCCTGCTTGAAATTTTGTGAGTTCATATGAGCAAAAAGGGGAAGACTCTCTTGTGTTGTGAGGGCACATGCTTGATGAGAGATTTATTTTCGTGTCGGATATCTTGATCAGCTGATTTGCATGAGTTTGCCAATATTGAGAGTCGATTCTTAAGTTTAGGAGGTCTTGATGTATTGAAGGTCATTGCATTGATAGGACCGTGCATGTTTTCTTGATGATTTTCTGTATTGAATAATCGGTATGACCGTAGCCTAAATTGTCGAACCAAAGTAGCGAGGTTGGGATGTAAATTGCATGAGGTGTAGGATTGTTGTTCGAGGACGAACAAGGATTTAAGTGTGGGGTAAGTGATCTTGGGCAAATTTATATGCCCAAGTGATACTCAAATGTGGAATTTTAGCCTTGTTTATCTATCAATATGTATACATTCTCATGTAATTGATAATAAAATGTGAATTTATACTAACCAACATGATTAGCATTGTTTTGCAGGTAAAATATAATTTCGGGAAGCTAAAATGCATGTTGGAGGATATCGGGGTTGGACTCGGATGCGAGCAAGGGACAAGGCATTGGAAAGCATAAAATAAAGGGGCTCTGCGATGGAGCCGTGTCACGCTCCCATCGCGGAGGCCTTCTGCCTGGATAGGGAATTTTCGCACAATTTCCAGAGAGGGTACGCGATAGGTCCGTGGCACGGTGGCCTGGCTCCGCGTTGCACGTCGTGCCACGTTGGGCCTTATTTCCTGGACCCCCAGTTCCAGTGAAGGTACGCTTCGGTAGCGTGTCACGGAGGCAGTGCTCCGCGATGCACTCCGTGACACGTTGCTTGTTATTCCGGGAAAAATTCCCACTAGTATAAATAGAACACTTAGGTTCATTTTTCAATATTCTGACTTGGTGGAGCAAGAACGTGGGTTACAGGCAGTTGAGGGGACGAAATTATCAAGGTTTTTCTCTCTTTCCTTCTCCTTGTACTCAATTGCTTGTATGTTTAACACTCATTTAACGGTGTTTAATCCACAAATGAGTGGCTAATTCATCTTCTTGCTGAGGTTATGAACAATTATAGTGAAATGTGATTGTTGATCATATTGGTTTTTCATCTTTTCTTCCATGGTTGTTCTATTAATTCTTGTTCTTACTGCGTTAATGTGTGGCCTGCGTTAATGTACATTTAAAAAGTCCGATTTCACTCGAGAGAGCAAGAATTTGGAAAGTTGTGAATTAATAGGATATGATATTTTCTTAGTTTGGGAAAATTGAGAATTGATTTACTTTCAGGATAGAAATATACCTGAAAGTCGTATTAGTCAATTTAGGAATCGGGTTTGTATGGCTAGAACATGAATTGCATTTAATCAAAGAAATGTAGGTGGATGGTTCATGATTCTTAAGTGGGGTTAAATACGAGAGTTTTAATCTCTTGGCAATAGTTCTTGACTAGCAACCGGAGGAAAAGACTAACCAAATTATGTCGATAATTAATTTCATTACATGTTCGTTTAACCTAAGCATGCTCTCATTCATAGTTCAGACTCACATTAGATTGTTGTTTTAGATTTAGCATAAAAATTATAAATCAAAATATCAAACTTTTGGTCACGCTGTTGTCTGCATTTTTAGAATAAAATATAGTACACTTGAGCAGATTGCATTTCATCCCAATCCCTGTGGTATCGATACTTGGCTTACTTAAGCCACTTTACTACTTGTTCGACCACGTGCATTTGCGTGTAGTTATATACCCATATAACGCGAACCGAACAGGGATTGTCACTTATGGACTCTCACACATACTTGAGTACTACTGGCAGTCTTATCTGCTCTCCTGGTTTACTATCATAAAGGTTTAGATAACTTACCTAAGAACTAGGAGTCTCAACCACTTCCTAACACTTTCTAGGATTCAATGGATCTAACCCTCCCTTACTGTTTACTCTGGGAAACATTGCCTCAATTCTAACACTCATTGTTATAATAGAACAGAGCTGGGAGGTGGAAGGTAGCTATTTCTCGCTATAATAGAACTAAAGTATAGAACTATACAACATCCGAATTATTGGAGGTAAGAATCCCGCAAACCTAACATTGGCTGTCTCCCCTGTCTAATTCTATATATCTGGTAGGTAAGTCAACCCATATATATACTATACTCCTGACCTCCTACTTTAAGGCTATAGAAAGAACTAGGGATAGTGCAGACATATCTACTACCTTATGAAGTTCCTGGTGCCTCAGGAAGGTACCGAAAAGATTAAAAGACATCTGTCTTCATCCTCAAGCTGGCTGTCCCCCAACTATGGCATAACACTGGTACTTCCTTCTCCTGCTATAGTTATCTTGCATCTGGCGGGACTCTATCTCATAGCACACATTATTCTAGTTAGACATTGTAATGAAAGCTTAAGGACTCGACCCTGCACAATTCGGCTCTATAGCATGATCTAAGGAGAAGAAAAGGTAACCATACTATCATGCTTGTAGCCTCATGTTTATAGAATGTGGTGCATAATACATTTATACGTAAGACTCTACTAGACACGGCTTGCAGACTCCCTAGGATACGAACTGCTCTGATACTAAGTTTGTCACACCCCACCTTGGGAGGCATGACTGGCACCTAGTGCCATACTGGGATCTAACAACCTGGCTGGGCTTATGCACGCCTGGTGTGTGCCTGAAACTCAATTTAAGAAAACAACAGGCTATCTCTTGGCTGTAAACACAACCGACAAGGCCGTATACCCAACTATAAATAAAAACAGTTATCCAACAGCAGGCAACAAAGGGGATCCTTGCAGGCTGACAAGACCACCATGTTGTCTAGTTATAACAAAATTAGAAGAAGCTACTATATTAGGCCCCACATGGCAATCACACGAAATATAGCTAATTTAGGCCCCACACGGCCAACAATAACTAACTAACCAACGACTATATTCTGCAAGCCTCTAAGAATACAAATAGTGATCAGGATAGGGCCACGACCTACCCTAAATGCTATACAACTAAAAAACTGTAAACTCTACAACCTGGCAACTACGAATGAAGGGAAGTGGCCAAACTTTTGATGTGAATAGCTGCTACTGAAAAGCTTAAACTCTGTCTGTCTAAACCTGTAGGCAAGTAATGTAGCACCCAGGGATGGGGGTCAGTACAATATGTACCGAATGTGTAAAGCAATAAGTAAGATGTTAAAGACTGAAAGTAAACAGAGAGAAGAGGCAGAAAGATTAACCTATAAGCTGGCTTATTCGTAATTTGCATCTAGAAAAGCACTACACGTATGTGAGCTACCACTGTACAATCATATATTCATAAGATATACCTAGCAGAAAAGAATACAAACAAGAAACTAACCTGGCGCCCATAAGCCTTGAAGGTACAAGCAACATAGAAATAACCTACCGGGACCCCTATAAGCCCTGACAAGTACATCTCAATCTATATAACCCTATCCAGGTTTCTATGACTCTACTGGTGCTATAGCAAACATATCTATCCCCCTTGGTCTATAAATGATCCCACTTGGCTCCTGATCTGTAGATGTATCTGAGTCCAGTGTACTCTTGATAACTGCACGCCAGGCACCAGGCTCATCGGGGATGTGGTGCCAATATGGAATAAAAATAGTCAAGCCATGTAATAGACTGTATAAGGTCCTCGGACCTCATCTTTGTCCCTCGTGGGCGGCATATCGCTCCTTGGAGAGACATCATATAGCCCCTCACGGGTGACGACACAACTAGTAACCCTAGGGTGGTCACAGAAGGCTCCTGAGTGAGGGCAACTCAATCCGAGGTGCTATACTGAAGTCTCAATCTAGCCACTCAAAAGGCGTACTCTGGACTTTTGGACCTAACACTACCACTGCTCACCGCCTAGAATAGTCTATAAGGCTGCTAGTAGGCACTCCCATGTACCTGGATCTGATTAGAGGACCCTGGTAGCGATCATGATCTCTAATGCTCTAGACTGGATAGGGCGAGATTTCGAGTGGCCAAACATAACTCTGAATTTTCTGCCAGAAAACTATAACTCATAACCAACTGTGGGGTCGCGGATGACTAATTTCTTAGTTTCTCTACTTAGAACGACTGTGGGGCTGTTACTCACCGAACATGCTTTTAAGCGATCAGCTCTTAATCCTCCACAGGAAGCTTACCAGACATTCTTAGCATGTGGGTAGTACTATACTAACATAGTGCTAGTCCCTTAGACCTCATCTTGGTCTGTTCAGATCTTATGACTTTTTTGGGCGATTCCTAACCTTATAGAAAAGTTTATATAGACTTAGTTGCTCTCGGCAATCTGTACCTGAGTATTTTATTAGAATCGGCTGGGATGTTGGCCCGACCTCTAACTGCCGATAAAGTCCCTTTCCTTAAGGTACCCACGGGTCTATTTGACCTGGACGGCTGGGCTAGCTTCCCGGGCGACTTGTATGATGAATGCTAAGTCAACGAGGACTGACAATCACTAGTAATAGGTAATTAAATGGCAGACTGTCACTCAGTTCACTAGACAACCCTAGGCTTATGACTCTAAAGTATGGTATTCCTATCTAAACTTCTGGCCCTGGGGCGTGAGAGTATGCCAATGTCCTCTAAGCATGCTTTCCTAACCATATTGGCACCAAACTGGTAGTTGAATAGCCTGACTATGCCTATGTTGTTCAACTTACTAACTAGTTCCCGATAACTATTCCCGAGCTTCTAAGGTCTAGGCCTGGCAATAAAAAATACAATTCTACTACTACAATGAACTGGAGAATATAAGAGTTTCTATGAATCTTCTTAGCGCGTATCACACTTAACATGTTCTTTCCCAACGAGGGATACTGTGGTATAATCTATATACATTTTCTAGTAGCTAACCACAACAAATATAATTGTAATCTACTGATAGCAGCTAATCACAACATATCTTATTTTTATATATGAGAAATAGCTAATTACAGCATGTTAAATTGAAATCTACTTGTACCGACTATCTGCAGCATATGGGACCATTATTTCTAGTCAATAACATAAGTCGTACCACTGTACGACAAGAATAACATGCCGAGGGATAAGCCTTAATACCTCGACTGCCATTTCCCAAATAACAGATGAGTTTCAACTTGTATTCGTCAACACTTTTCATCTGTAACCGTTATACTGGAACAAAGATACGAATTTCAATACCAAATTTAGCTTAAAATGAAAACTTTTGATACTAATAACAATAATACTTCAACTTCGCAAAATGCAGTTGAAAACCTATAATTTCCCAAGAGTTCAGAAGGGAGAAATACTTACTTGAAGCCTTTGATCATTTAGGAATCAGTTTTGAGCAATTTTGACAACTTGTACTCAGTAGAGTTCCGATTTCCAAAGCAAACTTTTAGAAAATAACTCTCAGTAATGCTCCCTAGAGGCTTATAACTTGATATCTGGAGTTAATTTGAGTTTGGGCAGCGTTTGATAGCGTAATCGGGTGAAAACTACCTGAAAGTTGCGTACTCTCTCTTACATGGTCGTGTTCTCACTTAAAGAATGAACTAGAAATATCAAGGGGTGTATTTACATAGGGAATGGCCGGTGGCGTAGGGGTGCCTCCCGTCGGCCATCGCGCCAATGCCTCTGGTGCGCCGCGCCTCTTAAGGCACCAACAGGGCTGCACGCCGCGATCCCCAAGGTGCCAGGGTACGGGCGTGTCATGCTAGCCGTTGTGGCTTGGCCTCGCTTGACCCAATTTCTGAGGCTCTTCCCACATGCGTCAAGCTTTCTTTCCTTGTCATAATCCATATGTACGCCTACTAATTGATAGCATTCTACGTCACCCCTCTTAAAACTCATCATTCATATCTTAAAATAATGTATTTTAGCCCTTAGGATAAATGGAATTACCAAAAAGTCATTACTAAATTTGTAGAAAATAACTTACTACTAGTCCCCATGAGGGATTGGAAAAATCGTTCCAAAGGCCATGACTCGTCGCATCAGTTGTCGAGTGCACTGTCTTATGATTTACCTGGGGCTCATCATGGGGGACCCAATGAGTCGTTATTGTCGTGGTCACCACTCGTCAGCTTCACTGCCTAAAATCTCAAACCATTTTCAATATGCTGACCATACCTCATCCCACAAATCGTGGTGACTGACCATGAATCGTGGCCAGGTCCATGGAGACTTCCAAAACCTAAAATTTCAACTCACACCTAGAACCTCATCACGAGTGTCCTCATGACTCGTGGTCTACCCCATGGGTCACAAGATGACTCGTTCTGTGACATAGTGCCAGATTTCCAGTTTCCTACGTTTCAACTCCCAGGACTAATCTTTGGGCTTTCAGGGTATAACAAATCCCCTCTCAATTCATGAATATTCTAGTTGATGAATCTATGAGGTTTTTTCCAAACATGTGAATTTTCTAAATATCAATCATGGGAATAATCTAAGAATGTTTCTAAAGTTGAATTATGATTGATAGGTAGATTTTACAATGGTTTCAATTATAAATTATGTTTTGAAGTTCTATAAATTAAGATGACCATCCGTGGAAGTTCATGAAAGTTGAGATCTATGAAACATGTGTTTTAGTATGATGAGATGATTATGAAGAAAGTATGTTTTCGAATTACCCATGTCTATGTTCAAGTTTTCAAATGGTCAAGTCTATGTCAAGCATGTTTAAGTATTGGGCAAGCCCATATGATCAAGTATGTTTCATGATTTATCTAAATTTCATGTTATTAGCTTTGTACATGGATTTTGCAGTCTAGACTCCCACTATTTTCTCAGCTTGTGGTATGGTTTGAGCCAAGGCTCCTCATGTTATGATTTTAGATTTATGTATGTAATTTTTATGACTTAGCTTTGTCATTAGATGATGGTTCAGCTTCATTGAAAAACAATGGAGAGCATATGCATGTATTTGGGATAGTATCTTGCACCAAGTAGGCTAAGGGTAAGTTAAGCCTGTGCCTCAGAACTACGCGCCAATGTAGGTTTATATATATACTTAGGGACCTCCCTTGTGAGCTTCCCCTACCCCCAAGGGGCCTTAAGCTTGATATAAATATCATGGTAGCATCCTTAGCCTTGGCAATGCTTTGGACGACTCTGCCTACTAGAGCGTGATCGTCGGGACCACGTAAGCTCTATCATGGTAATGTCGGTTATATGACGAGTCTCCCATTGTTCTTCATGGTTTCAGTTATGCATGTTCATCAGTCAAGATATTATGTTTTCAACAGGTTTGACCCGATGTTCAGTTCTACTTATCATTATCAATTTTCAGCTTCCGGGTCATTCGTTTCAATTATGATATTTAGTTATGTTCAGATCTTTATTTCAGAAAATAACATGCAAGTCTTACTCTTAGAATCTTATCTTGATTATGTTTTCAGGAAATACATAATTTATGATTTTACTTACTTACAGATATTACTTACCTTACATACTCGGTACATTCCATGTACTGACCGCATACTTTATGCCATATCATTTCATGATATAGGCTTAAATATTTAGGCTTAGTGTCGTCATTAGCCAGATCTACACCATTAGCACTTATCAGCCCGAGTTGGTGAGTACTTATCTGTAAACCTTGAAAGTGCCCAAGGCTAGACCCAGGATTTAAAAATTAAAAGAAGTAGAAATCTAAAAAACCTTCTCAGAACGGGTCGTGGTATGCGTGTGGCTGCCACCAACGACCTGTAGGATTCCTACATGGTGAAGTATTGAAGGTTCGGAGTTGGGAGTAATGGGTCAAGGAACGGCCCATTGTTTGTAACAATGGGTCGTGGTCAACAGTCGTGTAAAGGGATCCCAGGTTAATGTAGTGATGACAATGACTAGAAGCAACGAGTCGTTGGAGCTAGAAATTACCCATCCTATCCGATCGTGGTGAGGGATAAGATACTAAACTCAGGGAGTAGCAATGAGTGGTAACGACGGACCATAAGAGCTCATGACGGATCGTATTGACGTCCTTTGTCAGGGGCAGTTTAGTTTTTCCAGGATTTTCATTAAGGGTATTTTATTCATTCCCAATCCCTAGGGTCCCAAAATACATCATTTTAGGCTCGAAATGAAGTATTTTCTTAAGGGTAAAGCCATTCTAGGCTCATTCACATCCATGCATGCAAATTGAAGGATTTAGAAGGTGATCAAGTTAGGCAATCTTCAAGTTTTTCTTGAATTTTTCATTGGGCAATCAGGGAGTGATAATATCAGTTCTTCCCCAGGTATGTAGGGTTATGAATGGGTGAATTCGTTCACACCCATTCCCAATCCCTCTTTAAATCTTAAAAATTCCTATGTTGATTATATGGGATTTTTACCCAATGCATGAAATTCCTAATTTTCTACATGGGTATGATCTAAATATGTTTCTACTTTTAAAGTATGATTCATGGGAAAGTTTTACATTATTTTCAAATATAATTATGTTTTCAAGCTCTATAAATTAAAATGTCCATCTATGAGAAGTGCATGAAAGATGAGATTTATGATGAATGTTCAAGAATGATGAGATATTATTTATGAAAAGCATGTTTTCAAGTTACCCATCTTTATAATCATGTTTCAAGTGAATCAAGTATTTTCAAGCATGGTAAAGTATTGGGAAATGCCCATATATTCAAGTATGATTTATGAGTTCACTATTAAGCTTACCACATGGTTTTGGAGTTAAGACTCCCCTTTATGTTCAACTTGTGTTATGGTTTCAGAAAAAGCTCCGCATATATATAATTTCAAATTTGATATGTATTTGATTATTCATCTTCGTCACTAGACGATGGTCAGCTTCATTGAAAAATGATGGTCATCTTCGTCGAAAAAGGATGGAGAGCATATGCATGTTTTTGAGAGTAATGTCTAGCACCGAGTGGGCTAAGGGTCGATCAACCCTATGCCTCGGAACTACACACCAACGTAGGTATAAATATTATATATATACTTTGGGACCTCGCTTGAGCTATACCTTGCCCCGATTTGGCCTTGAGTTTGATATCGATATCATGGTTTCGTCCTTAGCCCTGGCAAGGTTTTGGAAAACTCTACCCACTTGATTCTGATAGTTGGGACCAAGTAAGCTCAATCGTGGTATGTCGGTTATATGACGAGTCTCCCACTATTCCTCATGATTTCAGTTATGCATGTTTATCATTCATGAAATATATATATATACACACACACACATATATTCAAAAGCATGTTTGACCAAATGGTCAGATTTACTTATGATTATCAGATTTCAGTTTTGGTTCATTTGATTCGGTTATGATGTTATGTTATGTTCAGATCATTATTTCAAAAAATAGCATGCAAGCCCTACTCTCAAATTCTTGATTTGATTATGTTTTATATTGTGCATGGTTTTAAATGATTTTACTTGTTTAAGTCATTTTACTTACCTTGCAACCCGCTATATTCCACGTACTGACCGCATACTTTATGTTGTATCATTTCATGATACAGTCTCCGATCTTCAGACTCAGCCCTGTCACCAGATAGCTTTCGGAGTTAGCATTAGTCCCTTTTGGTGAGTTCTCATCTATTCAGGGCCGCTCTTTTATTTAGTTATGTTTGCATATTTTCAATATCATACTTAGAGAGTTAGTTGGAGTCATGTCCCATAAACTCATTAGTTTTAGGCTTTTCAGACAATAGATTATATTGAGCTTCACTCATGTTGTATTTCTGGATTATGTTATGCTAGACTTCCGCTATGTTGATTATGTTAATTCTTCTTCCTTAATTGATTGAGTTAGATGTATGTTCGGGTCGTGGCAAACTTGGTATCAGAGAAATAGGTTTGAAATGTCCTAGGGTGTCTAAAAGCCGCATAAAGTAGAGTCTTCTTCATGGGTGTGAAGTGCGCCACGCTTATGACGAAGAGGCTACGAGACGTTTAGGAAATGTTCCCTTCTTTCATTATCTATGTCGTGTGATGAAATGTCTCCCTACCTTTATAACTCATTCTATTCGCGATTGCAGAATCATGGTTCTCCGTAGAATTAATGGTAGAAGAATTGAAATGGAAATGGACATAGGCATGGCAATAGAGACGAGCACCAACAAGCCCCACCAGTCCAGGAGCGCCATCCACCGGAGCTGATTGCCAATGCTGAATTTCGGGCAACCATTTAGATGCTAGCATAGGTCTAGACTGCCTAGTCAACCAGCAGGCAGTGGCGCATGTCCCGCAGAACGGGAATGCGGCAGCAGCACGAGTCAGAGATTTCATAAGGATGAATCCACCAAAATTCCTTGGGTAAAAGATGGATGAGGATCCACATGAGGTTATCGATGAGATTATGAGGATCACCCATGTCATGGGGGTGAATGGAGTAGAGTGTGCTGACTTGGCCTCTTATCAGTTGAAGGGGGCAGCACACATTTGGTTTAGATAGTGGAAGGATAGTAGGGTAGCCAGAGCAGGCCCTATCAGTTGGGAGGAGTTTCATGTTGCTTGTCTACACCGATTTTTTCCTCGTGATATAAGGGAGTCAAAGGCAACCGAATTTGTGAATCTTAAGAAGGGGAAGATGACAGTACAGGAATATTCCCTAAAGTTCACTCGTCTTTCAAAGTACGCTCCAGAGTTAGTGGTTGATCAGAGGGTGCGAGTGAGCAGGTTTGTTCATGGGGTGGTAGACTATTTAGACAAGAATTGAAGGACTGCTATGCTCCATCAGGATATGGACTTTCCTCAGATAGGTTTAATTCCCAGCAGATGGAGGCGGCGCATATAAGGTAGAGAGAGACCAAGAGGGCTAGGACTGACGCTACAGATTTTCTCAATCGAGGCCGGGTGGTGCGCATCAATAGCAGACCCAACAGAGATCTTCAGCCCCAGCATCATTAGTGATGAGTGTGCCATCCAGAACAAGGCGTAATCGTAGAGGACGAGCTTCAGGCTCTAATGGTTAGAGCAGCAATCCCGCATATTCTAGTATCCCAGTTTGCGACAGGTGTGGTTGGGCACACCCAAGCCAGTGCTTGGCGGGTACAAGTGCTTTTGTTTGTTGTAGGTAGCTCGAAAATATGCTTAGAGATTGCCCAACTGCCAGATGGGGCCATGATAGGGGCCGAGGCCCAGCTTCCAGTTCAGTAGCTCCACCCGCACGCCCAGCCCAGAAGGGGGCATCTACCAACACAGGTGGCAATCAGCGCCAAAATAGATTCTATGCCTTAGCATCCCACTAGGAGTAGGAGGTCTCCCAGGATGTAGTCACTGTATGTCGCGAGTTTTCCATCTTGATTTTTATGCTTTGTAAGATCTAGGGGCTACCTTGTTGTTTGTGACACCTTATGTGGCTAGTAGTTTCTGAGTCAATCCCGAAATCTTGTAAGAACCCTTCTCAGTCTTTACTCTAGTAGGTGATTCAGTTATAGCTAGACGGGTTTATAGAAGTTGCCCGGTCACAGTTGTTCGGATTGTCTTGTGGGTATATAAAATGACACGCAAGTGCACGTGGTCGAACAAGTAGTAAGTGGCTTTAGTAAGCCAAGTATCGATCCCACAGAGACTTGGATGAAGTGCAATTTGCTCAAGTGTACTATATTTTACTTCAAAAAATGCAGACAACAGTGTAACCAAAAGTTTGATAGTCTGTTTTATAATTTTTATACTAAAGCTAAAAACAATTATCTACTTTGAATCTGAACTATGAATGAGAGCATGCTGAGGTTAAACAAACATGTAATGAAATTGATTATCATCATAATTTGGTTAATATTTTCCTCCAGTTGCTAGCCAAGAACTACTGCCAAGAGATTAAAACTCTCGTATTTAACCTCACTTAAGAATCATGAACCATCCACCTACATTTCTGTGATTAAATGCAATTCATGTTCTAGCCATACAATTCCGGTTCCTCAATTGACTAATATGACTTTCAGGTATATTTCTATCCTGAAAGCAAATCAAGACTCAATTTTCCCAAACCAAGTAAAGAACATATCCTATTAATTCACAACTTTCCAATTTCTTGCTCTCTCGAGTGAAACCGGACTTTTTAGATGTACATTAACGTAGGCCACACATTAATGCAGTAAGAACAAGAATTAATAGAACAACATGGAAGAAAAGATGAAAAACCAAAGAATCAATGATCAAATTTCATCACAATTGTTCATAACCTCAGCAAGGAGAGGAATTAGCCACTCATTTGTGGATTAAACATCTCAAAATGAGTGTTAATCATACAAGCAATTGAATTAAAGAAGAAAGAAAGAGAGAAAAAACCCTGATAGTTTCGTCCCTCAACTGCCTGTAACCCATGTCCTTGCTCCACCAAGTCAGAATCTCTCAAATAAAACGTAAGTGTGCTATTTATAGTAGTAGGACTTTTTCCCGGAATAACAAGCAACATGTCATGGATTGCATCGCGGAGCACTGCCTCCGTGACACGCCACTAACGCGAAGGCTCTATGAAATTCACCTGAAATTGGCCCCGGCAGCACCCTGCCGCGTTGGCAGCGCGTCACGCTGCTTGGGCAGTGCGTTGACACCTCTTGGTCGCGCAGCCAACCTGTCGTGGCACGTTGCCAACGTGAAGGTGGGCTGTTGTGATCAGCCTGCCTGCCATGGCGCATTGCCGACGCGCCGGTGGGCTATTTTGTGCCTCCTCTTTGCCGACGTTCGCGTGTTAATTCCGTTTCCAAGCCTCTACTTCACCAACTCATGGATTAGTTACTCAAAAGTCATCAAAACCTACAAAACAAAGGCTAATCATGTTGGTTAGCACATATCTTCACTTCATATAAAATTACATGAAAATGTATACAATAACTTAAATAAACAAGACTAATTTAAGTCATAAAGCGTAGCTCGGGCATGCTATTTTTGCCCGTGATCACAACCCCACACTTAAAGCCTTGTTCGTCCTCGAACAACCTTTTACATATCATGCATATGGAGACTCCCACATAACTAGTTTAGCAAGATAATTCAAGTTACGACTATAATGATTATGTAAGATACAAGCTAAAAATAGAGCATGCCTGATTTGATCATTGAAATGAAGTACAACTATGTTAAGACTTCTTAACCTCAAGAATCGACTCTCAATCTTAGCAAACTCATGCAAATCAACTGATTAAGAAATCCCACATGAATTATATCCTTCATTCAACATGTTCCCCTCACGGAAAGAGATTTACCCAATTTCACACGCAAAAACAATTTTTATATCACAACATGTGTGGGTACATGCATAGAATTACACTCACTCTCACAAAGAATTCACATGCATCATGTAATGACCCATGAGCTTGCCCTTAGTGTTTTATTCCACTAATTTAAGGATGTGTGAATGTAAGATCAAGTAGGACTTTTTAGGTTGTAATGTAACTCAGGTGCGGTTAAGTACTATTATTGCCAGTAATAGTGACTATCTTTCCTAAACGCTTTTAATACATCACGCCTTCATTACAAACTTCCCTTCCCTCACTTCACCTTTTTCTCTTTTCATCTTTCTTTTTCCTCTTTTGTTCCCCCCTTTCTTTAGGAACTTTTAGCTTATTAGTAAGGAGTTCTATAAGTAACTTTTCATTTATTTATTTTCTTACTCCCTACTAATACTCACCCATATTCAAACAAGTGCACCCTCGCCCTTTCTCAACTTTTACAATTGCTACTTCCCTTCTTTTTCATTCTTCTCACTCCTTTACTCTTTCTGATTTTTCCTTTAAGCGCTTAGGAGTTTTGGTTCAATTTCAAGGCTAATGAAAGAAAAAGGATTAAGCTTATGTTGGAGCTGTCAAAGAATAGGCTCACGGCTCGATGGGGTTGACTAGGATTAATTTTTCAAGGTAGGTAAAATGAGGGATAAAAATTTGGTTCATTCAAAGAAATGCCTAAATCATCTCCTACAATTCACATCCTTCATTTCGTTTTATATACACACCAGGAAAGTTCTAGACATTTCATAATAGCACAGAATACTCAAAAACCTTACACTCATGGCACATGCTCAATTCAAGACACATGCAGCAGACTCTTACTCAGCTAATCACAAGAATTCAGAATTAAGCTTCCATCATATTGAGTCAAATTCAAGAGCCTAAGTGTCTCAAACAAAGTTATACACTTGCATGCTTCACACTGAACATACTTGCATCTTACAACCATGTATAGAACATAAAAAGAACATCAAGCACCAATTAGATATGGTTTCAAAAACCCAACACCTACCGACTAATTTTTCCTCAAGACGGTCGTCATCTAACCATCGTCGGAAACAGTCCCTAACTATGACTAAAAACACTATATACAGCCAAAGGAAAGAAAGAAAAAGAAAATTTTTATTCTTTGGTTCAAAGACCCCCCGTCGGAAAAGAACCGAAAAGAAAAACCAACGGGTGATGAATTCATGCTTAACTCACAAAAAATTTTCAATTTTTTCACAAATTGCACACAAGCATTACATCCACCAAACACTCGTTAAGCACAAAAATTTTGAAATTTTCCAGAAATTTCCCTCACCCCACACTTAAATCATGCTATGTCCTCATAGCATCAAAATAACAATTAAAGGATGAGAAATACTCCCTAAGGCCTTTAGGCCTAGCTAACAACATGCCTTTCTTCAACTTTGCACAAGTGAGTGTTCGACCCCACACTTTTTCTCTTCCATGCTTGTTAGCTTCCTCCTCCACGGGTACTCAGACTTCCCCTCCATCTGTGCTTAACTTTCCACCAAAACAACACAAGATGAAAAATAAATAAAATCAACTTAAATGCAAGAAATTAAAATGGTACGCATGGTACCCTTGGGTTGCCTCCCAAGCAGTGCCTAATTTTACGTCGCAGCACGACGTATCTAGTTTCACCGCTTTTTCCTCCACCTTGAGAATATGAATCTCACCCCTAATTTTTTCTCTAATTTCCTCTTATGCTCCAGGGGTGGTGGTGAAATATTGTAAGGGCCAAGCAGTAGATGTTGCCTTTTGAACCTATTGGCCCTTAAGTAAGCGAAATCATTTTGTCTCTCTGAGTTAGCAAATTTCAAAATATACGGGGCTTGGTCCTCCTCTAGACATTTCTCTATAAGCTTGGAAGACTCTATTTCTATGTTGTCAACCAAACTTAATGTCGCAAAATGCTCCGAGTGTGGTCCAATACACCTCAACTTTGAAACTGCATTGTGTTTGACCTCCTTACTTGTATACTCCTTCTCAGCATCGACATCTATCTCTCCATTAATGTCAAATGGGGGATACTCTATCTCTTCTTCCATGAATGGATTTTCCACAAGTGTGAGCCCATCACGGGGACACTCAAGAGATTCTAATTGCTGGGCTTCATCAAAAAATTCACCCTTGCCTTCCTCTTGTAGTTCCTCTTGAATATCGGCTAAAACTGTCACCTGCAATTTATCACAAGCTTCAGCCTCAGCAATCATCTCTGTGAATTTGACGCTCATCCTTTCTAGAGCCTCTGCATTCTCTTCTTGCTGAATTCTCAATACTGCCATCGCCTCCTTCGTTGCTTCTGATTGCTCCAAGAGTTGTTTCAGCATGTCTTCTATTCGAGCTTGGCGTCCCAAATCCTCATTTTCAGCATGCCTATATTCAGCAAAAACAACAGAAGGATCATAGTAGGGGCTCGGGGGAGGGGAATATGCATTTGAACAACCATCCCAATGGCCATCTTGACCACCACATATATTGCACATGTTACAGTGTTGCCACGAGTGGTGTCCTCCGCAATTCAGACAAGATTCGCTAAAATATGAGTATCCACCATTTATACCATTTGTATTCCACGATGTCATGTCAATAAGGGTATCCGAAAAAGAAAAAAAATAAAATGAAAAAGAATTAAAACAAACACTAAGACCAAGTTATCAACACTTAAGAAAAAAAAATATAGTAAATTAACACTTAAAACAAATTCACCAATTGCCAAGTCCCGGGCAACGACGCCAAAAACTTGTTCGGATTGTCCTGTGGGTATATAAAATGACACGCAAGTGCACGTGGTCGAACAAGTAGTAAGTGGCTTTAGTAAGCCAAGTATCGATCCCTTAGAGACTTGGATGAAGTCCAATTTGCTCAAGTGTACTATATTTTACTTCTAAAAATGCAGACAACAGTGTAACCAAAAGTTTGATAGTCTGTTTTATAATTTTTATACTAAAGCTAAAAACAATTATCTACTTTGAATCTGAGCTATGAATGAGAGCATGCTGAGGTTAAACGAACATGTAATGAAATTGATTATCATCATAATTTGGTTAATATTTTCCTCCAGTTGCTAGCCAAGAACTACTGCCAAGAGATTAAAACTCTCGTGTTTAACCTCACTTAAGAATCATGAACCATCCACCTACATTTCTGTGATTAAATGCAATTCATGTTCTAGCCATACAATTTCGCTTCCTAAATTGACTAATACGACTTTCAGGTATATTTCTATCCTGAAAGCAAATCAAGACTCAATTTTCCCAAACCAAGTAAAGAACATATCCTATTAATTCACAACTTTCCAATTTCTTGCTCTCTCGAGTGAAACCGGACTTTTAGATGTACATTTACGTAGGCCACACATTAATGCAGTAAGAACAAGAATTAATAGAACAACATGGAAGAAAAGTTGAAAAACCAAAGAATCAATGATCAAATTTCATCACAATTGTTCATAACCTCAGCAAGGAGAGGAATTAGCCACTCATTTGTGGATTAAACATCTCAAAATGAGTGTTAATCATACAAGCAATTGAATTAAAGAAGAAAGAAAGAGAGAAAAAACCCTGATAATTTCGTCCCTCAACTGCCTGTAACCCACGTCCTTGCTCCACCAAGTCAGAATCTCTCAAATAAAACCTAAGTGTGCTATTTATAGTAGTAGGACTTTTTCCCAGAATAACAAGCAACGTGTCACAGAGTGCATCGCGGAGCACTGCCTCCGTGACATGCCACTAACGCGAAGGCTCTCTGAAATTCACTCGAAATTGGCCCCGGCAGCACCCTGCCACGTTGGCAGCGTGTCACGCTGCTTGGGCAGTGCGTTGACACCTCTTGGTCGCGCAGCCAACCTGCCGTGGCACATTGCCAACGTGCAGGTGGGCTGTTGTGATCAGCCTGCCTGCCGTGGCACGTTGCCGACGCGCCGGTGGGCTGTTTTGTGCCTCCTCTTTGCCGACGTTCGCGTGTTAATTCCGTTTCTAAGCCTCTACTTCACCAACTCATGGATTAGTTACTCAAAAGTCATCAAAACCTACAAAACAAAGGCTAATCATGTTGGTTAGCACATATCTTCACTTCATATAAAATTACATGAAAATGTGTACAATAACTTAAATAAAAAAGACTAATTTAAGTCATAAAGCGTAGCTCGGGCATGCTATTTTTTCCCGTGATCAACAGTCCATCAGAAAGTCACCTCAGTAGATTTAGTAGAGTTAACTATTACCTACTTTGATGTTATCCTCGGCATGGATTTGGCCATTTTCATGTTATGCCTCAGTTAATTGTAGAACCCAAGCAGTAGAGTTCAGATTTTCGAGTGAGCTAGTCATAGAGTGGAAGGGTAGTTCAACCGTGCCTGTAGGTCATATTATTTTCTATAAGGACAGAAAGATGATATCCAAAGGTTGTGTATACCATCTAGTTAGGGTTAAGGATGCTACGTCTGAGACCCCGACTATCCAATCAGTTCCAGTAGTATGTGAGTATCCAGAAGTCTTCCCAGATGATCTACGGGGTATCCCAAATGGGAGGGCCTCGACATGTGTTTCAAGGAGCAAACCAAGGCCTGTGGCGCCCAAGGGAGAATAATCAAGGTGGAGAAATTGTGAACAGCAAGGATGGCCCGAAAGGAATGAGAGGTAGAACAATAGAGAGCTAAACCAAGAAGGTGATCATTACCATCAAAGTGTAAATCCATACATTCCACCTCCTAAGGTAGGAAATCCTAAAAACCAGCTAGGTGTAAGTGATGGGGGTAACTCAAAAACTGAAGAAATTCTCTCAAGAGTTTTGGAGAAGGTGGAGTCAACCGAAAGTGGGGTGAAAAAATTAATAGGGGAGGTGTATAACCGCGCTCAAACAGTGAGTTCAAACTCGACATCCATCAAGCATTTGGAAGCTCAAATGAATCACCTATCAGCCCAAATGAACCCTAGAATGAAGGGAACATTACCTAGTGACACAATTCCTAATTCGAAGAAAGATGGTCAATGTATGGCTATTGTCACTAGAAGTGGCAAGAGAATTGAAGATGCCCCGGGAAAGCTTAGTGAGGTGGAGAACCCGAAAGTAGTTGATAAAGATGAGGTTGATAAAATGCCTATGATTTCGGAGAATGAAGAAAACGTTGAGGAAGAAATAGAGGAAAAGGATGATGAGATCCACATTCCATTTGATGATAAAGAGGCGGGCATGAAGGCTCTAGTTGATGATAGAGTTGAATCAAGAATCCCACCACCATATCCATAACGACTTACCAAGAAAAAAGAAGGAGGATCAATTTAAGAAGTTTGTTGACATGTTTAGCAAGTTGTCCATAAACATACCGTTAGTGGATGCTTTGATCCAAATGAACAATTAAGCCAAATTTATGAAAGACTTGTCGAAAAAGAAGAAGGTGATTGATGCTGGAAATGAAGAGAAAACACACCATTGTAGTGAGATAGTGATGAGGAACCTTGCCCCAAAAAGGGAAGACCCCGGAGATTTTACAATTCCATGTACAAGTGGGATTTGTGTGTTTAAGAACGCTCTATGTGATCTTGGTGCATGAACAAATCTGATGCCCCTGCTCATTTTTAAGAAATTAGGCCTCGTAAGTACGAAACCAACATTGGTGCGGCTATTAATAGAAGATAGGTCAATCAAAACACTTGTGGGGGTGCTAGAAGATGTAGTGGTGAGAGTTGACAAGTTCATTCTCCCAACTGATTTTGTTATTCTCGATTGTGACATGGATGTGGAAGTTCCATTATTTTGGGAAGACCTTTGTTGGATACCGGAAGAGCAGTGGTAGATGTGGAGCTTGGAGTGTTTAAATTTTGGGTTGGTAGTGAGGAAGTCACCTTCAAGGTATGTCCGTCAGCTAGAATTCCACCTGAGTGCAAGGTTGGTTGAAGTATTTCAAAATGATGATAAGGATAAAGGATTGAAGCTGAGGGAGACGGAAGCGGATGATGACCCGCCAAAAATGAAGAATTGAAAAAGGACTACGTCATTCCATGAAGATAAATAAGGAGCTTCTTGGGAGGCAACCCAAGTGTTTATTGAATTATTTGATGTTTGTGTTTTTTTATTTGTGTAGGAACTGATAAATGAGACGCAAAGTAAGAAGCAAATCGTGATGGGAGAATCGGCGAAGACCGGCAAGCCGCTGGTCCGGAAACGTGGGTCACCGAAGACAAGGGAACCTAAAGCAAAAAGCTAAGTTTTGAACTGAAGAATTAGCGGGCCACCGACAAATCGCCAAACCAAATTCGTGGGTTGCAAGTGTATTGTCGGTCTGAAGTAGAGTACCTAAAGATAGACCACAGATTCGGTGGATAACCAAAGGGACGCAGTTTGAATTTGTGGGTCGTCGGTGCATCGCCAGATGGAACCAGATTACTGGGCACAATACAAGTTAAAATGAAGTGCATCGACGAACCACCAAATTAGACCGACAAATCGCTGGTTGAGCGCTGGTCGAGCTCATACTGTGAAAAAAAAAGGAATATAAAAAGGCTGACCTACAAATCCAAAGTACTTCCCCAGCCACTCTAATTCTGCAAATATTCCCATAGCTTCCCTTTTTCCAACATTTTTCTTTCCATTGTTGTCTCTCCAATTCCCAACATTCCCTATTCCCCACAATATTTCATTTTCCCCCTCTCCACGTTCCCACCTTTTCACCTTCCAACTCTCCACCAACACACCCACATTAAACTCCCCACCTTCCCCTCAACCTATCCCATTCCCACTTTCCACCAATAAATACCAATCCATATTTAACCATCAAAATCACTTCACTCTTACTATCTACTCTATACTCACTTGAAGGTGCTCCTACAATCTTGAGCTATTTTCCTTTTTGAGGGTAGAAGAGTGTGCAAATAGTCTTCGAATTTGGTAACATTTCTCTTGCCCCTGTTTTAATTTTAGTATGGGTACATGATTCTGTAGGAGTAAAATTCCACTTCCCTTCCTTGCTGAAATTTTGAATGCGTTATGCTTGTGAATGGAGTGGATATGTTCTTCTATGATGAAATTATGAAAATGGTGAAGTCTTAGTAACCCATTTATATTGAACACCATGTTTTGCCCGATGATAGATCGGGTGACGCCAATCTTAAAGGATAAATTTCATAAAAATGTGTGAGAATGGAGTATAATTGCTGGTCTTATGTTTGTGGTGAATATGTGTTAATGTGTGTTTGTGTGTAATGAGCCATAATTTGGGGTAGCAGGAGTCGGCAATTCGCCGGTCATATTCGGCGAAACGCCGCTTGGGGCGCCGGTTCACTCTGAAATTGGTTCTGGCTACTAAGTGAATTCGGTGCTACTTTAGCGATTCGCGAAATGTGACCGACGAAGCGCCACTTGAACCGCCAAAAATTTCCAGATTTCCCCAGTTCTATGTTAAGTATCGGCGTCCAATGGGCGGCTCACGGATTGTCTTTGGCAAACTGCCGATTGTCCTCCGGTACTACCTACTCTTTCAATGATTGTTTGATCATCACTTGCTTCTCAGTTATTCTTTATATTAGTTTCTTTTACTTTAATTCTATTTCAATGTCTTGTCACCAACATACTTTTTGCAGAGAAACAAATCATGTCATCCTCCAGGAACACCGGCAAAGAAAAGGCCCCTACTTCATCTGCTAGCAAGGGCAAAGGCAAAGCAAAGGCTGCTCCCCCACGAGCCAACACAAAGTAAGCTATTATTCTCTATGTTCCAAATATGAAGGAGCAGTATGTCATCTACCAGGGGTGCTCTATCACGGTGGAGAAGAGGTCCAACTTGGCTGTGTTGAAGGGTGATTTCCCTAATATCACTGAGCAGTTCATGCATTTGCCGACCCTTTGCCGTTGTACTACCCCAACCTTGTCACAAAGTTCTATGCCTCCTATCAGGCCTTCCAATATAGCATGCAACATAGAGGTAAAGTGGATGAGTTTCCCTGTCTGCCTTTGATGATGATTCGTGGGGTGGAAATTGATATCACCCCGACTTCCATCAATTATCTGTTTTGGGAAGATGAGATAGACTCTGTTACGGAGTACATGGCACTGGTGATCAATATGAAGGACCAATATAAATGGTGGCTGGAATTATTGCTGTGAAATCTCACGCCACGATTTGAAGTTTGAAGCCCAGCTACGGTTGGACTTTATTTGTTCTCGCATCATCCCATCAAAGAATGAGCAGTGGGTCACCATGGAAGCAGCCATCTTGATTACTTGCATTATGTGAGGGGTCCCCATCAATTTTTGTGAAATTGTAGCTCAACAAATGAAGAAGAAGGCTTGGAAGTCCAGCACTTCCATGCCATATGCTGTTTTGATTTCGCAACTTTGTGCAGCAGCCGGAGTGCCTCTTTTTCAAACGAGACTCCTTCCTCGGCTCTAGGAGTGATTAACCTTGATAGGAAGAGAGACGCCGAGGCACCACCAGTGAAACAGAAGAGCATGCAAGCCTTTCACGTACAAGAAGAAGCCCTCTCCCACGGGTCAGCAAAATCTCCAATCACCCCCGAATCCAATGTGCCTCAGACTGACATGTCAAGGCAAGCATCGGGTGTTATGCCCTAGAAAAGACTTTCTCCACCTCCCCAATATTCTCAGTCAAGTGGTTCCATCACCTTGTGGAGATGACAATCTCGCATGAAATCCAACTTTAATTGGCCAAGAGTCTCCTGGCACTAATTGCCAAAACTATCAAGAAGGTGCTCAAATCACTATAGGAGAATGTCGCCACTTTGTGAAAGAGGGTAGATTCTATGGAAGGGGCAGTCACGTCCCTCCGAACTGAGGTGCTGGAGTGGAAAAGTCGGACTTCAGTCGAAGTGCCCGACATGAGTGCTTTGGATGCTGCAATAGCTGCACCTTCTTCAGCTCGAGGGCCAATGGATGACTTATTTGAAGGGCTGGGCGACGATTTTTCTAGGCTTGGTGATGCTAGAGGAGGTGACGGTGGTGATGAGGCTAAACATGAAAAGGAGTAACCCTTTAAGAGAGTTCCTTGTCCTTTCTCCCATTATTCGTTTTCCATATTTACATTGGGTACAATGTATGATCTTAATTAAGCGGGGGGAGGGATGAGCATTGTTGATCGGGGGATATTTGTTCTTAAGTTTGAGTAAGTCTAGACTTTGTCGGGCTATTGTGATTGATGATTGCCCTTGTCGGGCGTGTTTTGTTCTTTGAATGAATGGATGATTCTGTTTGGGGTTATTGTGAGAATGGTATTTAGTGACTTAATGGTGTCTTCAGTTTTAAGCATCATATTTTGAAATTTTCAAATGAGATGACCCCAAAATTGTGTTTCATTTTCCCCATTGTAAATAGAGTAGTGTAGATATTAAAACTCCGAGGGTTTTCTTTTGACCACGGTTCTTTCTGAAGGAGCATTCTTTTATTTTAGTTAATTTTGTTGTTGAACCGGGTCGGCTTTTCCAGATGCTTAAGGGAAATGCCATGTCATTTTGAGTTTGCTGTGAAGTTATTTTAAGAGGCATCAACTAAAAATTTTCTTGTGATTGAAATGAGAATGTGAAAACAAGGGCATGAAGATGAAGATAGTGAGCAAGTGTTGACACCATAGCATAGTAATCTTGGTCGTACATTGTAAATTCCCTGCTTGACTTATGATGGTTGCTTGCTTGATGTCCTAATGTGATGTTTTTTTTGGAAAATGACTCTTGTAGACCCTTTAGGGGTGATGCTTTGTGTGGCGAGGATATTTTTGTTAATCTTGTGCATTGGATCTTGTCTAGAACTTTCCCTAAATGTGATTCAAGGCGAAATCCTAGATGTCGTTGCACCATTGAAAAGAGTTTAGGCCCTCAGTTGTTTAGCCACTTCAATCATACACCCTCCATGATCATTAATCCTTGTTAGCCAGTTTTGAGCCTTAAAACCTTTCCTTGGTAACCACATTACAAGCCTTAATACCTTTCTTAATACCTCTTTAGGCCCCATTCTCCCTAAATGCTAATGACATAATAAGTGATGAAGCAAGGCTCAATGCTTTAGAAGAAGGGAATGAGAAAAGAAAATGTGAAAAAATGAGGCAAGAGCCTAAGTTTGGGGATATGCAAAACAAAGGGGGAAGACAAGAATCATAGTGTAAAGGAAACATCACCTTTAGTCAAATTGCACACAAAGATGAATCCAAAAAGAAAAAGACTATTTATGTGAATTGGTGTTCCCTCTTGAGGTAATAAGGCTAGTGGTGGAAGCTAAAGAGGGGTTATAAGGGGGAGTATTAAGGAAATGAAAGACATCAATAAGAAAAGAAAGGAAAAGGAAGTTGAGTGAGCAAAATTGTTGTAAGGCATGGCGCGAAAAGCATTAGGGAGGGTGTAGTCACTATAGCCAAATGTTCATCCTATCCTGACCTTAAGCCTACATCACAACCCGCAAGTCCTAAATAATTCTAGGTGCAGCTACTCTACATTAGTGGCGAATTACATAAAGAGCAAGCCTATGTGTCAAGTGTATGTAAGATATACTTTGGGAGAGTTAGTGGTGAGTGTCTCTTCCAATTAATCCCTGGTATGCATTCAAATGATCAAAGAGCCAATAAAATAGGGATCCTTATATTTGGTGAGTGGCATCACTCCTTTTAGGGATGCAAGAGCATGTAGAGTTCATATGGACATAGAACAAAGAGTGCAAACTCTAAGGAAAGCTTGAATTTTCAGTGATTACAACTTGAGATGATATGTGTGTTACATGGTTGAGAAATGCCCTTGTGTGGTTAATGATTCATTTCAAAAAGCTTTATTTGATAAAAATTTGTTTCCTTCTTGGAACACCTTTAATGTTTTGGCCTTTTGAGGTATTTCCTTCTCTTTTCAATGAGCATGGTGAGGATTTTTGTGTTGTCATAGTCCAGGTGTTCGGGAAAGTCTAATTGTGAAGAAATGTCACCTTTTCCTCAATAGTTCAAGTGTTGGATTACTTGAGGAAAAGCAATGATTCAAGTTTGCGGGATTGATGAGTTGGTAATTTACCAACTCATTAGACTCTAAATCTTGAGTTTTTGTCTAGTTCTCAAGTTGATTATTATGATTTTATTCCCTTTTTTCATTTATTTTGTGTAGATGACTAAGTTTGAAGAAAAGAGCTAAAATGGGGTAAAAAGGAGGAAATGAGCAGAAGAGGCGAAATGCAGGTGTTAACTGGAGCAATGCCGGTTAAAAGATGAAGGTCACTGCCTTGTAGGAGGAATGTTGTTACACCCCGTAAGTGTCTAACGTTTAGTCGGCCTATTCCTATGTTGGTTGAGAGTTTTAGAGTGTCATACGTACGAGGAAAGGGCCCGGGGAAAGGCTGAACGAGTGCAAAGTTGGGATTTCACGGGAGGAGGCCGAACCAAGTTGCCAAAGGGTAAAAGTGGCACCGAGCAACCCCCTCCGCGTTACCCAATGTGGCACAGAGCAGAATCAGCACGACAGGCAGAGTGCCACGTTGCCTTGTCTGCCGCCTCAAATATATAAAGGCCTCACACTTATAAGTTAGAACATTATTCACATATTCACGGCCAGAATAGAGGGAAACCAAGGAAAATATTTTGAAATCATCCGATTACATCGCTAAACGCCGTCCAAATCTAAATTAACTTCGGGTAGTGAAGTATAAGGCTGCAGAGAGCGTCGCTGCAGAGTTATTTTCGTAAAATATGACCTCAAAATTGTCGTCCCACTGAGCTTAATTTGATGGAATTGTCCCAAACTAGTGGCAATACGATAACGTGCCAAAAGTAAGTATTTCTCCTTTCTAGATTCCCGAGAAATTATGAGTTTTTGATCGTCTTTCAATAAGTTGAAGTATAGTCAGTATATATATATATATAGGTTATTGTTTTCTTCGAATATAGTAATAAAGTAGCCCTATTCTTCCGTTAATATTATTATAGTTGAGAAGGGCAGTTGAACACGAGCCGAAACTCGCTAGTCAATCGATAAAGAGCGAACGAGGTATGTTAAGGCATTTTCTTTCGATAGGTTAGTTTCTTTAGCATAGTAGTCAGTATGAATCCTGATCACGGGCAAAAATATATGCCCCAGATAAGCTTTACGACTTAAATTAGTCTTGTTTGTCTAAGTTATCGTATACATTTTCATGTAATTTTAGATGAAGTAAAGATATGTGCTAACCAACATGATTAGCCTTTGTTTTGTAGGTTTTGATGACGTTTGAGTAACTAATTCATGAGTTGGTGAAGTAGATGCTTGGAGACGGAATTAACACGCGAACGTCGGCGAAGAGGAGGCACAAAACAGCCCACCTGCACGTTGGCAACGTGCCATGGCAGGCAGGCCGCTCACAACATCCCACCTGCGCGTTGGCAACGTGCCACGGCAGGTGGCCTCCGCGACCAAGGGCTGCCAACGCGCTGCCCAAGCAGCGTGACACGCTGCCAACGTGGCAGGGTGCTGCCCAGGCAAATTTCAAGTGATTTCCAGAGGGCTTCCGCGTCCGTAGCGTGTCACGGAGGCCGGGCTCCGCGATGCACTCCGTGACATGTTGCTTGTTATTCCGGGAAAGAGTCCTACTACTATAAATAGCACACTTAGGTTTATTTTTCATAATTCAGACTTGGTGGAGCAAGGACGTGGGTTACAGGCAGTTGAGGGACGAAAAGTTCAGGGTTTTTTCTCTCCTTCTTTCTTCTCTAATTCAATTGTTTGTATGATTAACACTTGTTTTAGGATGATTAATCCACAAATGAGTGGCTAATTCCCTTCCTTGCTGAGGTTATGAACACTTGTGATGAATTTTGATTATTGAATTATATGGTTTTTCATCTTTTTCTTCCATGTTGTTCTATTAATTCTTGTTTCTACTGCATTGGTGTGTGGCCGACATTAATGTATATCTAAAAAGTCCAATTTCACTCGAGAGAGCACGAAATTGTAAAGTTGTGAATTAATAGGATATTGTTCTTTACTTGATATGGGAAAATTGAGTTTTGATGTGCTTTCCTGATAGAAATATACTTGAAAGCCGTATTAGTCAATTTAGGAACCGGAATTGTATTGCTAGGTCATGAATTGCATTTGATCACAGAAATGTAGACGGATGGTTTATGATTCTTAAGTGAGATTAAATACGAGAGTTTTAGTCTCTTGTCTAATGTTCTTGGCTAGCAACTGGAAGAAAAGATTAACCAATTTATGATGATAATCAGTTTCATTACATGTTCTTAACCTTGGCATGCTCATATCCATAGTTTAAATTCAAAGTAGATAATTGTTAGTAGTTTTAGTATAGGATTTATAAAACAAGTTATTCAATTTTTGGTTACGTTGTTGTCGGCATATTTAGAAGTGAGATATAGTATAGTATACTTAAGAAAAGTTCACTTATCCAGAGTCTCCGTGGATCGATACTTGGCTTACTAAAGCCACTTACTACTTGTTCGACCACGTGCACTTGCGTGTCGGTTTTATAACCCCTACAAACGCATCGAAAAAATCCCAGTAAAGCATGTCAGGAGTATGTTATCATGTCTAGTTGTTGTTGTTAGTCGAGCCTCGTAATTTGTATTGTTTTGGGCTAGATTACACCTGTATAGCATCCATGACCACCCTTGGGTTAATAGCTGTGTCGCCGCCCGCCAGGGGTGAGGATACGTCGCTCATGAAGATGGGGATCCAAATACTCATATGCCGTGGTTGGCCTTATACACACCCCGAGCATTTATGCCCGGGGTGTAGATATTAGGAGTCCTCCGAACTCATACACAGCTACAGTCAGGGGCTGAGCAGGCCTAGTTGCAGACCTAAGGGATCGGCAGGATTCTTATAGCTGGTAGTTGACTCAGTATGACATGGGTGGGGATATGTAGATTGAGGTGTAATCACTGGGGCTATTGGGGGCCTAGGTGGGTTATCGTGTGCTGATTGTACTTTCCGGCTTATGGGGGTCAGGTAAGGTTTATGCTTGCTTTAGTTACTAATAGCTAGACAGTAAGACGCCTCATTTGTCAGGTATGAACCCTAACCCCCCTATTACAATTATGTTTAGCCCTGATTTCACTACTTCAGTCATCTTCAGTCGGGTTTCTTTACTTCATTCATTATCAGTTCTATTTCCTTACTTTCAGTTATTTAAAGTTACTGCCTTACGTACTCAGTACAGGTGGTACTGATGCCCTTTCTTGAGTGCTGCATTACTTGCTTTCAAGTGTAGATAGACGAGGAGCAGGTCCCTCATAGTTAAAGTCAGCCGTACAGAGATGTCAGCTCATTTCTTCCGGAGCTTGTGTGATAGAGGTTTACTTCTTTTGTTTGTACAGTATGGTTAGGTCGGGGCCCTGTCCCGACTATCTTATTACTCGTAGAGGCTTGCAGATTGCATTACTTCCCTGTGGTTAGATGATATTTGCCGTATGGGGCCCATAAGTGTTTTAGATTGTGTCTGTTGGTCGTGTGGGGCCCTATTTAGCTGGTGATTGGTGGCCTTGTCAGTCATAGTTCAATTTAGTATCTGATTTTACTTTCCATTTATAACTAGATATCATGGTGGCCTTTTCGGCCCGCATAAGACTCCCTATGATTGTGTCTCTCTAGTTAGCTATTTATTTTCATAGGGGGCTATAGGCCATGTCGGCCGGGGATATTATTTACAGCCGCCATATAGCCCGTTGTTTTCTTGATTCTAGAATTAGGGTCAGCCCTTCACTAGAGGTGCTTAGGCTCAGTCATCTCAGTAGTTCATGTCCTAGTAGGGCAGCAGGTGCCAGTCATGCCTCCCAAGGTGGGGCATGACCAACTTGGTATCAGAGCAGGTCGTATCCCAGGGTGTCTGCAAGTTGTGCTAAGTAGATTCTTGTTTATGGATGTGTTGTGCACAACATACTATAGGCGGGAGGCTACAAGGCATGATAAGATGGTCACTCCTTCTTTTTCAGTCATGCTATAGAGCGGTACAGTATAGGGTTGAGTCCCTAAGATCATTATACTCTTTTTCTTACAGAGAAATATTGGACCAGCAACACCCTACGATAGGTAGGAGGCAAGATGTAGCAGCAGGAGAGGGCACCAACAGTGTGCCTCAGCCTCGGTCAGAATCGGCCCAATTTGAGGATGATACGGAGGTATCATCTCGACCTCCCCAGCAGTCACCACCAAGGCAGGAGCCGCTTGGGACGGCCGGTGTGATGGCACCGCCTCCGACAGTTTCTATACCCGTACCATCCGACTAGGAGGTCAGGAGTGCGGTGGTTATGCTAGCCCAGATGATGGATGCTCAGCACCAGTTAGTGCCACCTACAGTTGTAGAATCCTTAGGAGGGTCTGGTAGCTCGAGGTTCTAAGAGTTTCTAGAACTAAGTTCCCCGCAATTCACAGGGATAGATAAGACCGAAGACCCTCGGGACTTCCAGATGCAGAGGATTTTCAATGTGATGTATGCTACACCAATAGATTCAGTTGAGTTGGCGGTATTACGGCTACGGGACATCATCGTGCTTTGGTGTGAGAGTTGGGAAAGTTCTCGAGGGAGGGATGTTTTCCCTCCGACCTGGCCCAGCTTCTCAGAGGCTTTCTTGAATCATTACCTACTGCAGGAGATTCGACAGGCCCAGATGGATCAGTTCCTACACTTGGAGTAGGGGTCGATGAGTGTTCAGGAATATGCCATGCAGTTTTATTCCTTAGCTCGTTATGTGCCAACTTTTGTGGATGCAATGCCATCCATGGTACACCTCTTTACTATGTGGATGAACCCTTAATATGTTGAGACCTGCATCACAGCCACACTACGAGAGGATATGGATATCGCCCGTGTGCAGGATTTTGCTCAGAATATTGAGGGTATCAAACAGCAACAATGGGAGATTAGGAGGACTAGTCACGAGCAGTGCCGCAAGGACAGATCAGGTGAATTACAAGAGGAGTCCTGGGGAGGACCTAGGCCACGGTTATCAAATAGGTCGTCTAGACCCCCACCTCCACCACAGCGGCAAAGGAGAAGGTCTAGTCACTAAGGGCATCCAGAGCCCGACGAAGGCTCGCAAGCAGTAGGTTCACAGCAGCAGAGGAGAGTGGAGCAGAGTGGGTTTACAATACCACTTTGCCCTATTTGCAGTCGACACCACTCTGTAGCATGCAGGTATGGTTCCACCGCATGCTACATTTGCGGACAGGAGGGTCACCAGATGAGGAATTGTCCAACTAGGGGTCAGGGTGACCGGGATCGAGGGGATAGGTTCTCGACAAGATCACGAGCTCCAGCATCCCCGACAGAGCGTAGGCCCTCAGTTTCAGCGGGCAGAGGCAGAGGCAGATCAGGGGCCTCCAGTTTAGGTGCCGGCCCAAACCGTACTTATGCACTACTGGGGTGACAGGAGTCAGAGTCATCACCAGATGTTGTGACAGGTATGCTGAACATTTGCTCTCATCCTGCTTATGTGTTGATAGATCTAGGATCCACCTTGACCTATGTTACACAGTTAGTGGCTCGAAAGTCTAGTATTATGGCGGAATTACTTCGACGACCTTTCTCAGTGTCTACCCCTTTGGATGATTCTATCATAGCCAGAAGGGTCTATCGGGGGTGTATAGTAGAGGTTGCCAGAAGTCAGACTACGATAGACTTGATAGAACTAGAAATGATTGATTTTGATGCCATTATTGGTATGGATTGGCTAGCTCCATGCTATGCCAATGTCGAATGCTGGACCAAGATTGTCCAATTCCAATTTCCAGGGGAGGCAGTACGGGAGTGGAAAGGTAGTACAGTCACACCAAAAGGTAGGTTTATTTCCTATCTTTGGGCGAGAAAATTGATAGCAAAAGGGTGCATTTATCATATTGTCAGAGTTCAGGATGTTCGAGCAGAGCCTCCGACCCTTCAGTCTATTACAGTGGTTAATGAATTTCCCAACGTATTTCCAAATGAGCTTCCAGGTATTACAACAGAAAGGGAAATTGATTTTGCGATCGATCTATTACCAGGCACTCAGATCCATGAAGTGTTGATATCTACCTGGTGCATTTTTATATCCAAAGGGTAATACATTCCATTCGTAAAATCCTTGGGGTACAGTAAATGCTGTTAGTTGTTTTGATTCTTCTTCTAGTTTTAAATGGTAAAATCCTGATTTACAGTCAAATTTACTGAAATAGTTATATCCTTGTATTTGTCTTATTTTTAATATTTTGTTTGGTATTGGGTAATTATATGTTTTGGTTTTTGCATTTAGATTTCTGTAATCTATTAACATTCTGCTTTTCTTTCTTTTTTGTTCATTATGTTTGTTTACTATAAATGCCGGGCTGTTGTGTTTACTGTTACTTTCTCGTATATAATTATTTTCTAGTAATTCTTTTATATGCATTTGAAATTTTTTTGATCTTCAAAATTGTATCTTAGTGGTTTCTGCGTTATTATACTATTTTCATCTATTAATTCGATTTTTACTTTTGTTTTATGTTTTTCCCATCCTTGTAATGGATTTTCATTATATAATGATTTCAATTTATCTTGTAATATTTGTTCTTTATCAATTGTAAATATTATCATTTCGATTTTTTGATCGTTAGTTGTTATATTTTCTAATTTTTGAGTAATTTTTTCACTTCCTTTAATCCATGGTGTGTTTTTTCTTATTTTGTTATTTACTCTTTTTGCTCCTATTTTCTTATTACATGGGGTAGTAAACCACCAATGTGTTTTTGTTATGGTATGTGGATATAGTTTTTCTAAAAATGGCATTCCTAATAGTATATCTCTATTAGTGAATTCATAACTATACATTTCTTCTATTATTAGTATTTTATCCCATATTTGTGCTTTTATATTTTTAGCTTTGTGTGTTATCATACTTCCTTCATTGTTAAATCCAGTAACTATAAGTGGTGATTTTAATTTTTCCCATTTATCTTCTGGTAAGCAGTTATGTTTACACATATTTGCTCCTGCTCCTGTATCTATCATAGGTGTATAATATCTGTTGTAATATCCTTCCACTATTATTTTCATTAGTATATAGATTTTTGTCATTCTTTCATATTAAAGTCCTTTTAATGGTTATCTTTTTATTTTCTTAATGTATTATTAGTTGTTTTTCGTCTATATTATAAGGTCTTACTGTTTCCAGCCATTTTATTCCTAAAGTTATATTGTCTTTTCCTTGATATATTTTGAATTTTATTTTTATTGATATTCCTCCAATAATTAATTCTTGTTCTGTACTTTGTTCCATATTTGTTAATATTCCAGGTAATTCTGTATTTATATTTTCGTTTTTTGTAATTTCTTCTTCTTTTATTAGTTCTCTTGTGACATAACTTTCGTTTTGTCCTGTATCTATTTTTATTAAATATTTTCGTTGATTTAATATTCCTGTTATATAGTATTGGTAAGGTTGTATTTCATCCATTCTTTGTTCTAGTAATTTAGGTTGTATTTCATATTCTATTTTTCTTGAAGTACTATTTCTAGATGACGATGGTGTATCATAGTTTATTCTTTTTGATGTGCTTAGTCTTTCTTTTACTATTTCTAGATCCTCCTCAATTTCCATATCTTTGTAGCTATAATCATTATTATCGATAACATTAATTATTTTATCAAAAGGGTTTTCTATTTTAATTCTTTGAATTTTATTTTTAGCTGTTATCTTATGCTTTGTAGTTAATACATATAAGTTTTTACATCTTGCTGTAAATATTTTACTACCTGGAGCCAGTTCTATTCCTGACATTTTCCAGTATAGTACTAGAGATTTATCTATATTTCTGTCATCTAATGCTACTGAGTAGTTGGCACTTATAATAAATTTAATTTTTTGGCATATTAAGTTTCCTCTAACTGCGCTTATTATACTTTTTTCTATTGGGTGGATTATCCTATCATCTGCTAAATATAGCTCAATTGGTGTATCTATTCCTTCTCTAAAACATGCTTTTATAAGTATTTCTGTTGCTCCTAGGTGTACGTATTTTATTGGATTTCTAGCTTTTATTTCTTGGATTTCCTTGTTTATTATCTTCTTATTTATAATAGGTATTTTAGCTTTTCCTTGGGTGTATTTGCAGTCTATTATATGTTCTTTTTGGCTTACCACGTAGTATTCTTCTTGTCTTATTTTAAAGAAATTTCTTAGTTTAGGTATTTCCAAAATTTTGTCTACACTTAAATCTAATTCTTTTCCTTTTATTTGTTCGAACATGTTGTTGTCAAATATTATTTTTTGTTCTGAGCTTTCTCTATCTTGATATTCTTCTTTACTTATAATCCTTACATCTGTTTCAGTCATTATCTGTTTCGTATTCATTTATCTCACTTTCATTATCTGTTTTTTCGTATTCTGTTAATTCGTATATACTATCTTCATCATTTAGATTATAGTCTATATAATCTATTTGTTTATATTTTTCATCTTCGATTATTATTTCTACTTCTGAAATTTGTTTTTTATTTACGTTTTTAGGTACTCTACAGTCTCTAGCTAAATGTCCTAATTTGCCATAGTTGTAGCATTTGCATTCTGATATATTTTTCTTAACTCTGTGAGGTCTCTTTTGTTTGTAATTTTTTATATAGTATCTTTTTCTTGGTTTTTTATACTTGTATTTGGTTCTAAATGGTCTGTATTTTTTAACTCTTTTCTTGTATTTGTATTTATTTGTGCAACCAAATTGTGGTGCTGTTCTAGTTGTACAACATGCTAAGTTTTTTACCAGTATTTTTTCCATTTTCATGTCTTCCTTATGTTTTTCGCATAATTCTGTAAACCATTTTTGTAGAAATTTTATTCTAGATCCTAGTGTATCTATTAGTCCTGATTCTTGCCAGTCTTTAGTCACTTTTGAACTAAACGGTTCTGGTAATTTTGTATAGTATAACTTTCTTATTTCCCTACTTTCTTCATTCGTATATAATCCTTTATAATAATATTCTTTAAATGCACATGTATATTAATCCATATAACTCATTTTACATATGCTTAATTTATTTATTAGATTTCTGTTTAGTTCTTTATCTTTTTGCCGTTCTTCTATTTCGGTAGTCATACTACTAAATTCATTTCTTATTGCCATTTCGTACTTGGTTAATATATCTATAGATGTTGTTGCTGGTTCATTATTAATTTTCTTATTATTTCTTAATGTTTCTAAACTTTCTGGTGATAAATTTTGTAGCCATATTTTTGTTGTTCCTATTAATGTTCGTTCTATGTATCCAGGGGCATCTGCTATTAATATCTTGTTATCTATTAACTGTTTTGAAATATATCCTATCCATAGCTGAATTGTTTTATTTGTATCTGCAACACAGTCTAAATCTAAGAAATTATATTGTTCTATATTTTGTCTAGGTGTCCAATTTTTATTTAATCTTTTATTCCATAATGTTTTGTTTCTATTTTCTCTTTCGTAAGTATAATAGGTTGGACTAGTATTTAGTCTTCTTGGACTTCTAGTTCCTGATGTACTAGGTTTTTCATCTATGTCTTCTACATTTATTTCTATGTTATTTTCTTTTTCTATTAGATTAGTATAAGTTTCTGATGTTTCTGAATATTGATCTAGGTTTTCTTCATCATTTTGCTCACTTATGTCGTCTATTCCTATTTTAGGCTGATTTTCTACTGTACCTGATTCTTCTAATAATATTTTAAATTTTTCTATTTCTTCTGTAAGTCTTAATTCTTCACGTTGTTTTTCTTTTGTTTTTAATTTTTCTTCATATAATTGTTTAAGTTTTTCTAGTTCTTTTTCTAGCTCTTGGATTCTCGTGTCTTTTTCTTCTTTTATTTGTTGAACTTCTATTTGAGCTTGTTTTTTAATTTTTTCTATTTCCTTTTTCCTATCTATTTCTTCATTTTCTTTGTTTATTCTTACCATTGCTGTAAGACTATCTTCTAATTTTACTGATTCTTTTTCTAACATTAAATATAATTGATCTCCTATTACCTTAAATCTTCGTCCTAAGTTTGAGTGTATAATTTTTATTTCTGTTCCTTTTAGACTCATATATTTTTCTTCTTCTACGGCATATTCTTCTTTATTCATGGTAGTCCGTGTTGTAATTTATATTCTAGGTGTTGTAGTTTTATTTCTAGATAGAATATTTCTTTTCTTTGTGTTTTTATTGATGTGCTACATACTCCTGCGAATATATTGTATCTTAATCTTTCCTTCCTAAATTCAATTTCATCTGTTAGTTCGTTTATTTTGTTGATTAATTGACTTCTGTAATTTTCGTCGTTATCTATATTATTTTTCATGTTTTCTTTTTCAGATATTTTATATATTTATATTCTGTTTCTGAAATTATATCTATCAAATTTTCAAGTCTATCATTATTTGTTTTGTTTAAACTTAGTTGTTTATATTCTGGGTACAATAATTTTAATTGGTTTTTCAATTTTTTAACCTTTTTCTGAATATGTCCTTTTATTGGCTTTAGTAGTCCTTTATTCATTAATCTTATGTGAACATCTTATTATAGTATTCGATTTTTAATGGTTCTAATTGCTGTAACTCCTTTATACATTCGAATGCATATTCTAAGTATTCCAGATTACTATTTTTCATATATTCCCTTATATTATCTTCCAATAGAAGCTTTGTTAGCCTTATACTTTCCATAGTAGATAACCAGAATTCCATATATTCATAGTTTATCATTTTTAATCTAAATTTTTATCTAATTTTCTAATTTCTTCTATAGTCATCTCCGTCCAATCTTGGTTAATTAACTTCATAGTTTCTTCTAATTCTATTATCTCTTCTAATATCTGAAACAATAATTTCATTATACATAAGACAAGTAACTCATATCTATGATTTCTATGTGATAGGTTTGAACTCATTTTATGAATTTTTTCTAAACATGGTATTCCTTTTAATCTCCTTAAGCATTATTTAAAATTATCTAATTCTTATATCGTTATTCTGAAATTATCCTTTTGGGTCATTACTATGCGTTTTCAGTTATGATTAGTTACCCTAACAATGACTTCAACTCTGTGTACTCCCCTAAAACGGCTCACCTGGCCTAACCGGTTTCCACGTTAGGATGTCTTAGTCTGGGCTTACTTATTCATAACTTACTAAACACGTACATAGCAAACTTAATCAGGCATTCATAAAAACGATATAACAAGAAGATATTAATAAATAATACTTAGCAGATTATCAGGAATACAGCAGTTTAGTTATTCATAATGATGAATAAACATACCTCAGTTTGTAACTTTGCATCATTGCTAGATTTTTCCATTGGATTATATTTTTAAAGTAGATTGTTTTTTTTTTGATCTTATAGCTCTGATACCAATTTGGGGGTAGGGGTGCGGAAGTGAGAGTTGAGAGAGAATATGTGGGATTGCGGATGCGGATGCCTTTGGCTTCCGTCTGAGTTTCTATTTATAGACAAAATTTACAAATGACGTTTTTACAATTGGCTCTTCCTGTTCATGAATGACCCCTACTATTCATGAATAGTTGGCCGACACCTTTACTATTTACTTTGCGACTTTTCTGCTAAAGTAGCCGCCCTCTACTGTACACTTTAAGACTTTCTATACAAAAACAAAAAACTTTGTCTGTCCATTATTTTGGACGACTCTTTACATAACAAGACAAAAAACTTTAAAAACATATCTGCTGCTTTCTTTATCTGATCTTCCGGTATGTCATTTTCTTCTATCTGAGCCGCTGCTTTTTCTTTTTCGTCCTTATCTCAGCTGTACGTCTGGTATCTGGTTTTTGCATATGTTTTTCATTTCAGCCGTTGGATTTATTCCAACTGCACATCTGGTATCTGGTCATTGTCTTCACCATGGCACTTGGTGCAGTGGTGATCTGGGTACTTTTGACCAATAGTTTTACAATATCTTGTTAGTAATGCCGGGGAGATGAAGTTCTTCCTTATAGCTCTGGTTGTAGGTTGTTGTTCTGGTTTCAGTAGACTTATTATCCACTGCCTTAACTCTTCCATATCTACTTCTTTGTACTCTTTGGAGTTGGCATAGATAATTGTGTTATCTCTTGAATAATAGTTCCATACTGAATTTCCATTTAGATAATTGTTTGCTAGTTCGCTTAGTATAGTTGCAAGTCCTATTACCCTCTTGTTGGAGTAGAACTCGGGTATCTCTTCTTGTGATATCTCGTTCTGTTGTTCTATCTTCTCAGGAATTATCATTTCCTTTGTAAGTCCTATTTTTACTACCTGTATTATTGGTTTTATTTCGTCATGTAGTATCTCTGCAAGTGCTGAATATATTTTTACATAGAAAAATGTTCCTTTAGTAATTCTTTTGTATGTGGTGAAGGCCTTATGTACTTCGGGTATCATTGCTATCTCGTCTCCTGTTGCTGTGTATACGGTGTTGAGTAACCCGTAATCATAGCAAGTTCTGACTAGATTAGCATTGGTCTTAGGTTGTGCAATTAGCTTATTATATCCTTGGAGGTGCTGGGTTATATAGTCTTCGGCGGAATTGTTTGTATTTGTAGATCTTGGATTTTTGTTTAGGTGGGTTTGGATTTTGTGGATGTTTTGTATATATCTATTGGCTATGTGGTTATATGTTTGTTTGGTTTGGTTCAAGCTTTCTTTGTAGGTGGTTATTTGTGGTGGTGGAATGGATGGTATATTTTTCTTTGGTGTAAATGGTTTATCAAATAGCTGTTTTCTGATTATGTCCCTTCTTTCTTTAGGTCCTGAAGTACCTGCAATTGAAGTAGATGGATTGTTAGTTTGGGTTTTAAGGAGTTTCCCAACGTCTCCTTTTAGCTCTGGAAGTTTTTCGTCTTCCGATCGACGTATCTCCGCGTTTTTTGAGTCACGCTGCTGACTATTAGCTTTGCTTTTCAGCTGCTGTATATCTTCCTCCATACTTTCCACTTTTTTGCAAAGTGTAGTTAGGAGTCCGAGTATTTGCTCCATTTTACCTTCGTCAGGTTTTGTATCTTGAGATGTAATCTGCAATTGTATTCTTTTCAGTTTTGATAACTTCAATTGTAAATGAGAAGTTTAATATATTTAATACCAATCTCCTTATTTCCTTTGTTGTTACAGAATCTTGTACTTTCTTAGTTATCCACCATTTTACTTGTGTATTATCTGTTCTAACAATAAATTTGTTATAAACAATATATGGTTCGAATGCAAGCAAACATTTATATAATGCAAATAATTCTTTTCTGTTTATCTCCCATTTGATTTGTGGTTCTGTATATGATCCTGAATGGTATCTACAATGGTGTTCTATTTTTTCACTTTCATATTTATATTTTAATACTCCTCCATAGCTATGATTGCTAGAATCTGATTCTACTATGTAAGTGAATTTTTTGTTTTCATCTGGAAAATATAATTTTGGTAGTTCTTTACACATTTCTTTTATCTTTTTTATATATTTTTTGTCTTTTTCATCAAAGTAATATTCTCTATCCTTTTTTAGTTTCCTTTGTAATGGTTTTAGATTTTCTGCTAATTTTGGTACATATTCCCTTACTTGGTTAACTAGTCCTAAAAAGGATTGTAATTTTTTCTTAGTATCTAATAATTCCTCAGAATCTATTATCTTCTGTACTATGTGCGTTTGCATTTTTACTCCATTTTTGTCTATTTGTATACCTAAAAATTCTATTTGGTTTTTTAGTATTTCAGCTTTTTCTTTTATTGTAAAACTATTGGTCAAAAGTACCCAGATCACCACTGCACCAAGTGCCATGGTGAAGACAATGACCAGATACCAGATGTGCAGTTGGAATAAATCCAACGGCTGAAATGAAAAACATATGCAAAAACCAGATAAAGGAAAAACGACAAAAGAAGAAGCTGAAAAGAAGAAGATAGGAGAAAAAGGTGTCGGCCAACGACCAAAAAGTGTCGGCCAACAAGATATGTGAAGCCAGATATGTAAAGTTTTTTGTTTAGTAGAGGACAGATGTAAAGTAAAGTTTTTTGCTTCTTTTTAGAAAGTCCTAAAGTAAATAATAGAGGACGATAAGATTTTTTGTTTTTGTACAAAAGTCATAAAGCATACAGTAGAGGGCGGCTACCTTTAGCAAGAAAGTCGCAAAGTAAATAGTGAAAGTTGTCGGCCACTAGTCGCTATCCATGAACAGTAAAACAATTGAAGGATTTGCGAGACAAGGGCTTTATCCGACCGAGTACCTCACCATGGGGTGTGCCAGTTCTGTTCGTGAGGAAGAAGGATGGCTCCCTCCGTATGCGTGTAGATTATCGACAGCTGAATATAGTCACTATCAAGAATAAGTACCCGTTTCCCAGAATAGATGACCTGTTTGATCAACTACAGGGAGCAAGGTATTTTTCAAAGATTGACTTAAGGTCAGGACATCATCAGGTTCGGGTTTGTGAAAGAGATTCTCCAAAGACTGCCTTCAGGACCAGATATGGACACTTTGAATTTCTAGTCATGTCCTTTGGACTGACAAATGCCCCAGCAGTGTTCATGGACCTGATGAACAACGTTTTTAGACCATACCTGGACTTGTTCGTGATAGTATTTATCGTTAATATTTTGGTGTATTCTCGCTCAGAGGCAGATCAGCAGGATCATCTAAAGACAGTGCTCCAGATTCTCAAAGATCGTGAGCTATATGCAAAGTTTTCTAAATGTGAATTCTTACAGAATTCAGTAGCCTTTTTGGACCATATTATGTCAAATGCTGGTATATAGGTAGATACTCAGAAGATTGAGGCAGTGAAAACATGGCCTAGACCTACCACTCCGACTGAGGTACGTAGTTTCCTATTTGTCGGTTATTACAGAAGGTTCGTGGAAGGATTTTCCACTTTGGAAGTACCTTAACCAAACTGACGCAAAAGGCAGTAAACTTCCATTGGATTGAGGCATGTGAGCAGAGCTTTCAAGAATTGAAAGGCAGATCGACATCAGCACCGGTGCTAGCGTTGCCAGAAGGAACTGATAGTTATGCAGTCTATTGTGACTCTTCGAGTGTTGGGTTAGGATGTGTTTTGATGCAGCATGGTAAGGTGATTGCCTATGCTTCTAGGTAGCTAAGAAAGCATGAGAAGAACTATCCTACCCATGACCTAGAGTTAGCTACGGTGATTCATGCCTTGAAAATATGGAGACGCTACCTGTATCCACATAGATATTTTCATTGATCAGAAAAGCCTGCATTATATTTTCACCCATAAAGAGTTGAATCTGCGGCAGCGTCGCTGGTTGGAGCTGTTAAATAATTATGATGTGAATATTTTATATCACCCAGGAAGGGCCAATGCTATAGCAGATGCCCTTAGTCGCAAGTCCCTGGGAAGCCTGACATATTTACAGCCCGAGCGACAGGAATTAGCCCGAGAATTGCATCAACTAGCAAGTTTAGCCGTTGTATAGTAGAATCAAGAGACAATGGAGTGCTAATCTAGAATACCGCAGTGTCATCACTGGTTGTGGAAGTGAAAGAACGGCAATATGAAGATCCTAGCCTGGTTCAGCTCAGACATAGGGTCCAGCGAGGGGAAGTGAAAGATTTCCAAGTAACCGATCACGGAGTTTTGAGTTATAGGGATCGCCTCTGTGTTCCAGATATGGCAGGGCTTCGCAAGAAAATTATGGGTGAGGTACACTATACCCATTACTCTCTCCATCCAGGTTCAACAAAAATGTACCATGACGTAAAAGATATTTATTGGTGGCCGGGAATGAAAAAGGGGATAGTAGAATTCATAGCTCAATGTCCCAATTGCCAACAAGTGAAAGATGAACATTAGAAACCAGGTGGACTGACACAGGATATAGCCGTGCCTTTATGGAAATGAGAGGCAGTTAATATGGATTTCGTAGTATGGTTACCTCATACCAGGCGTAAATATGATTCTATCGGGGTAATTGTTGACAGGTTGACAAAATCAGCTCACTTTCTGCCAGTAAGGGCTACCTTTTCAGCTGAAGATTATGCTGAGATGTATATTAGAGAAATAGTCCGATTGCATGGTGTTCCGGTGTCAATTATCTTTGACTGAGGGGCACAGTACAGCAAAATTTTTGCAATCTTTTCAGAGGGGCCTGGGGACGCAGGTTAACCTGAGCACAGCCTTGCGTCCTCGGACAGACGAGTAGGTTGAACGTACAATCAGGACGCTCGAGGATATGTTACGGGCGTGTGTGCTAGATTTTGGAGGCAGCTGGGATGAACATCTACCGCTTATTGAATTTTCCTATAATAACAGTTATCATTCAGCAATTCAGATGGCACCTTATGAAGTGTTATATGGGAAAAAGTGCAGGTCTCCAGCTGGTTGGTTTATGGTAAGAGAATCGGCATTGATTGGGCCAGATATTATTTATTAGTCATAAGAGAAAGTAAAGCTTATCAGGGAACGTCTGTTGACTGCTCATAGCCGCTAGAAATCCTATGCTGATGTGTGGCGAAGAAACCTAGAGTTTAATGTGGGTGACTGGGTATTCCTAAAGGTTTCACCGATGAAGGGTGTAACGAGATTTGGTAAGAAAGGCAAGCTCAACCTGAGGTTTATTGGGCCTTATCATATTCGCCGAAGGATAGGCCAGGTGGCTTATGAATTGGATTTACCTCCAGAATTAGAATCCGTTCCCCCAGTTTTTCATGTATCAATGCTGAGGAAGTGCATAGGAGATCCCTCCTGGATTGTCCCAGTCAAAGACGTTAAAATCACTGAGGAGTTAGCTTATGAAGAAGCTCCAATAGCCATACTAGATCGGAAGATCCGCAGGCTAAGAACATAAGATGTTGCTTCCATTAAAGTGTTATGGCGAAATAAGAACCAAGAGGAGATGACCTAGGAGGCAGAAGACGATATGAAATCTAGATATCCTCAGTTATTTCAGACTTAGTCATATTGTGCAGCTAAAGGTATAATGTTGTTGTTGTTTCATAAGTTGCATCAAATACATGTATATGTGAGATGATTTACTTCAGTCTATTGTGAAGTGAACGCTATAATATTGTGTGAAATACCTGTATTGAACTTTTGTATGTTTCAGGGCTTTTGGATAGTCCATATTAAAGGGGAGACTCTGCCGAAATTTTTTCAGAATAAGTAATTGTAAGGTTAAGGTTCTTGCAAGAAGAAGTTAACATTCAAGGACAAATGTTCTTAAGGGGGAAAGGATGATACACCCCATATGTTTATAACGTTTAGTCGGCCTATTCATATGTTGGTTGGGAGTTTTTAGAATGCCATACGTAGAAGGAAAGGGCCCGGAAAAAGGCCGAACGAGTGCGAAGTCGGGATTTCACGGGAGGAGGCCGAACCAAGTTGCTAAAGGGGCAAAGTGGCACGGATCATCCCCCCTCCGAATTACCCAAAGTGGCATGGAGCAGAATCAGTGCGACCGGCAGAGTGCCACGTTTCCTTGTCTGCCGGCTCAAGTATATAAAGGCCTCACACTTATAAGTTACATCATTGTTCACATATTCATGGCCAGAACACCGATGAAAACATTTGGAAATCATCCGATTACGCTGCTAAATGCCGTCCAAATCTAAATTAACTCTGGGTAGTAAAGTATAAGGCTATAAAAGCATCGCTGCAAAGTTATTTTCGTAAAATACATCTGGAAAATCATTGTCCCGCCGAGCTTAAGTTGATGGAATTGTCCTAAACTAGTGTCAATATGATCATGTTCCTAAAGTAAGTATTTCTCCCTTCTAGATTCCCGAGAAATTACGACTTTTTGCTCGTCTTTCGATAAGTTGAAGTATAGTCAGTATATATATATATATATAAGTTATTCTTTTCTTCGAATATAGTAATAAAGTAGCCCTATTATTCCGTTAATATGATTACAGTTGAGAAGGGCAGTTGAACAGGAGCAAAAACTCACCAGTTAATCGATAAACAGCGAATGAGATATGTTAAGGCATTTTCTTTTGGCAAGTTAGTTTCTTCAGCATAGTAGTCAGTATGAATCCCAGTAAAGCATGGCAGGAGTATGTTATCATTTCTAGTTGTTGTTGTCAGTTGAGGCTCGTAATTTGTATTGTTTTAGGCTGGATTACACTTGTATAGCTTCCATGACTACCCCAGGATTAATAGTTGTGTTGCCGACTGATAGGGGTGAGGATACGTCGCTCTACAAAGCGACATGCCGTCCGCAAGGGATGAAGATGGGGAGCCAAATCCTCATATGCCGGGGTTGGCCTTAAACACACCCCCGCCAAGCGTTTATGCCTGGGGTGTAGATATCAAGAGTCCTCCGAACTCAGACACAACTACAGTCAGGGGCTGAGCGGGCCCAGTTGCAGACCCAGGGGATCGGTAGGACGCTTATAGCTGGTAGTTGACTCAGTATGACATGGGTAGGGGTATAAGATTCAGGTGTACTCACTAGGGCTAATGGGGGCCTATATGGGTTATTTAGTGTTGATTATACCTTCCGGCTTATAGGGGTCAGGTAAGGTTTATGCTTGCTTTAGTTACTGATAGTTAGACAGTAAGATGCCTTATTTTTCAGGTTTTAACCCTACCCTCCCTATTGCAGTTATGTTTAGCCCTGATTTCACTACTTCAGCCATCTTCAGTCCTGTTTCTTTACTTCAGTCATTGTCAGTTCTATTTCCTTAGTTTTAGTTATTTAAAGTTACTGCCTTACATACTCAGTACCTGTGGTACTGACGCCCTTTCTGGGGCGCTGCACTACTTGCCTGTAGGTGAAGATAGACGAGGAGGAGGTCCCTCATAGTTCCAATCAGTCTTACAGAGCCGTCAGCTCCTTTCTTCCGGAGCTTGTGTGATAGAGGTTTACTTCTTTTGTTTGTATAGTATGGGTATGTCGGGGTCCTGTCCCAACCATCTTATTACTCCTAGAGGCTTGTATATTACATTACTTCCCTGTGGTTAGATGATATTGGTCGTGTGCGGCCCATATTTGTTTTAGATTATGTGTGTTGGCCATGTGGGACCCTGTTTAGCTATTGATTGGTGGCCTTGTCAGTCATAGTTTAGTTTAGTATCTGATTTTATTTTCCAGTTATACTGATTTTACTTTCCAGTTATAACTAGATATCAAGGTGGCCTTGTCGGCCCGTGTAGGACTCCTTATGATTGTTTGTCTCTGGTTAACTATTTATTTTCATAGGGGGCTATAGGCTTTGTCGGCCGGGGGTTGTATTTACAGCAGATATATAGCCCTTTGTTTTGTTTATTCTAGAATTAGGGTCAGCCCTTCACCAGAGGTGCTTAGGCTCAGTAAGCTCAGAAATTCAAGTCCTAGTAGGGCACCAGGTGCTAGTCATGCCTCCCAAGGTGGGGCGTGACAAATGCCACCGGTTGTTCATGAATCACATGTGGCGAGACGCCAGTTCAATCGCTGAATGACACTCAGAAACTTCTGTATTTTGCATTTATGGTCTAGCGGTTCACGGATTAGCATCGGCAAAATGCTAGGTGAACCGCGGAAGATCACTGGAAATGACTGAAGAAGAAGAGCGAGTATCCGGCGGTTCACGGATTTCATTGGCGAACCGCCGGTACCTTTGCCAGTTCCAGAATGATGCTATTAGGGGTATAATTCTCCATTTCTAAAAAAGGAAGGAAAAGTACCCTACTTTTCAGGGTATAAATAGAAAGAGAAGTACACTGCAAAGAGGAGAAGAGGGAGGAAGAAGATAGAGAGTTTGAGAAAAAAAGCCAAGCACACATCACATCATTAATTCCTCTTTTAGCTGAGGACAATCTCTTAATTGAGAAAGGAATTGTATTGAAATATGTAAAAGATAATTTGCTTTATTTTCTTATTCAATATTTTTAAGTTTCAGCTGTAGTGAAGGATACTTGTGTTTTTAATTTATCTACTCTCCTTATTAAATTCACTGATGCTATTGATGATTGTGTTTTTAAATTTCTAAACTATGAGTAGCTAAAATCATTAACTAGAGGTGTGTGATGATGAATACTTAATTGCATTGGGTATTGCTAGAGTTAACTTCATGATGTTCAATTAAGTGTAAATCTATTGGATTACTTCCAATCTATTAGTGAAGATCCATTGATGATGATATGGGTCTATCTATACTTGCTTGATTGTTGCTTGGGAGAGAGTAATTAAGTATTGGAAGGGAATCTAGTAGTGGGTATGGATAAGAGGTTGTAAAATTAAGCTAATAATAGGTTAAATTACTTCCCCCTTCCTAATTACCAACTAATAGCTAGGAATAGTGAAGTTGCTGATCCAAATCAATTCTGATGTGCTAAATTATAGCTAGAGTTAGAGAAAACTCTAGCTAGGGGCAGTCAATAGGTTGGGAAGCTGAGGCTACCTATTTCCCGAGAATATTTACACTTATTGAACTTATGAAGATAACCTGGCCCATCCCAATCTAATTAGTATTTCATCTACACTACACCTCTAGTTTTTTAAAATATTGTCTACAACTTAGCTGATCCTTTTATTTTGAGTTTAAAAAAAATTGTGTAATTCTTTGCAAAGTTTATTCCCCCCATTTCTTTGTTTTTATGTTAAATCTATATGGTGCAAACTAATATCAACTTCTCAATCGACGCTTGAATTCTTCACTCCCTAGTCCTCGTGGGATTCGACCCAGGCACTCGTCGATTAATTTGTTTTGATACAATGAGCATGTATATTATTTTATTTAAGAATATATTTTGGACGTTATCAAATCGTGCCTTCCCCCTTGCTTCCATTTGACTAAACCATGGGGTTCATTCCTTCGGCTTTGTGCTGTCAAGGATTTTACTAACCAATTCTATAGACGTGCATCCTTCTGACCCGTACTCGGGCCTATCTCATTCATATAATCTTTTTGTCCTTTGATATGATAGGCTTGGGCCATAACCATTATCTTGCAAGTTTACCTTACCGTCACTAGCATATTGCGTCAGAATTTACTTATTTATTACCTGGACTTTACTATTACTGGGGGTATTGTCACTTATGGACTCTCACACATACTTGAGTGCTACTGGCAGTCTTATCTGCTCTCTTGGTTTACTATCATAAAGGTTTAGATATCTTACCTAAGAACTGGTAGTCTCAACCATTTCCTAACACTTTCTAGGATTCAACGGATCTAACCCTCCCTTACTATTTACTCTGGGAAACATTACCTCAATTCTAACACTCTTTGTTATACTAAAACAGAACTAGGAGTTTGAAGGTAGCTATTTGTCACTATAATAGAACTGAGGTATGGAACTATACAACATCCGAAATGTTGGAGGTAAGAATCCCGCAATTCCCTCCTTTTTTCGTACGCTTCAGGTAACCTAACAGTGGTTGTCGCCCCTGTCTAATTCTATATATCTTGTAGGTAAGTCAACCCATATATATACTATACTCCTGACCTCCTACGTTAAGGCTATAGAAAGAACTAGGGATGGTGCTGACATATCTGCTACCTTATGAAGTTCCTGGTGCCTCAGGAAAGTACCAGAAAGATTAAAAGACATCTGCCTTCGTCTTCAAGCTGGCTGTCCCCCAACTATGGCATTACACTGGTACTTCCTTCTCCTTCTACAGTTATCTTGCATCTGGCAGGAGTCTCTCTCATAGCACACATTATTCTAGACAGACATAGTAATGAAAGCTTAGGGACTCGACCTTGCACAACTCGGCTCTATAGCATGATCTAAGGAGAAGAAAAGGTAACCATGCTATCATGCCTGTAGCCTCATGTTTATAGAATGTGGTGCACAATACATTTATACGTAAGACTCTACTAGACACGGCTTGCCGACTCTCTAGTATACGAACTGCTCTGATACCAAGTTTGTCACGCCCCACCTTGGGAGGCATGACTGGCACCTAGTGCCATACTGGGATCAAACAACCTGGCTGGAATTATGCACGTCTGGTGGGTGCCTGAAACTCAATTTAAGAAAACAACGGGCTATCTCTTGGCTGTAAACACAGTCGACAATGCTGTATAGCCAACTATAAATAAAAACAGCTATCCAACAACAGGCAACAAAAGGGATCCTTTGTGGGCCGACTAGAACACCATGCTATCTAGTTATAACAATATGAGAACAAGCTACTATTTTAGGCCCCACATGGCCAACAATAACTAACTAACTAACGAATATATTCTGCAAGCCTCTAAGGATACAAATAGTGATCGGGACAGGGCCCTAACCTACCCCATATGCTATACAACTGAAAGACTGTAACCTCTACAACCTGGAAACTCCGAAGGAAGGGAAGTGGCCAAACTTCTGATCTGAATAGCTGCTACTGAAAAGCTTGAACTCTGTCTGTCTAAACATGTAGGAAAGTACTGCAGTGCCGGGGATGGGCATCAGTACAATATGTACCGTATATGTAAAGCAATAAGTACATTGTTAAAAACAGAAAGTAAATAGAGAGAAGTGGCAGAACGATTAACCTATAAGATGGCTTATTCGTAATATGCGTCTAGAAAAGCACTATACGTATGTGAGCTACCAATGTACAATCATATATTCATCAGATATAGCTAGCAGAAAAGAATACAAACAAGAACCTAACCTGGCCCCATAAGCCTAGAAGGTACATTCAATATAGAAATAACCTACCGGGACCCCCATAAGCCCAGGCAAGTACACCTCAATCTATATAACCCTATCCAGGTTTCTATGACTCTATTGGTGCTATAGCCAACCTATCTATCCCCCTAGGTCTATAACTAATCCCACTTGGCTCCTGATCTATAGCTGTGTCTGAGTCCGGTGTACTCCTGATAACTGCACCATGGGCACCGAGCTCGTCGGGGGTGTGGTGATAATATGGAATAAAAATAGTCCAGCCATGGAATAGACTGTATAAGGTCCTCAGAACTCATCTTCGTCCCTCGCGGGAGGCATATCACTCCTTGGAGCGACATCATATAGCCCCTCACAGGTGACGACACAACTAGTAACCCTAGGGTGGTCACGGAAGGCTCTTGAGTGAGGGCAACTCCACCCGAGGTGCTATACTAAAGTCTCAATCTAACCACTCAAAAGGAGTATCTATACTTCTGGACCTAACATTATCGTTGCTCGCCGCCTAGAATAGTCTATAAGGCTGCTAGCAGGCACTCCCGTGTACCTGTATCTGATTAGAGGACCCTAGTAGCGAACATGATCTCTAATGCTCTAGACTGGATAGGGCAAGATCTGGAGTGGCCAAACATAGATTTGAATGTCCTGCCCAGACAACTATAACTCATAACCAACTATGGGGTCGTGGATGACTAATTACTTAGTTTCTCTGCTTAGAACGACTGTAGGGTTGTTACTCACCGAACATGCTTTTAAGCGATCGGCTCTTAATCCTCCACAGGAAGCTTACCAGACATTCTTAGCCTGTGGGTAGTACTGTACTAACATAGTGCTAGTCCCTTAGACCTCTTCTTGGTTTGTTCAGATCTTATATGACTTTTTTGGGCAATTCCTAACCTTATAGACAAGTTTATATAGACTTAGTTGCTCTCGGCAATCTGTACCTGAGTATTTTATTAGAATCAACTGGGACGTTGGCCCGACCTCTAACTGCCTATAAGGTCCCCTTCCTTAAGGTACCCACGGGTCTTTTGACCTGGACGACTGAGCTAGCTTCCCGGGCGACTTATATGATGAATGCTAAGTCAACTAGGACTCACAATCACTAGTAATAGCTAATTAGATGGAAGACTGTCACTCAGTTCACTAGACAACCCTAGGCTTCTGACTCTAAAGTATGGGATTCCTATCTAAATTTCTGGCCCTGGGGCGTGAGAGTACGCCAATGGCCTCTAGGCGTGCTTTCCTAACAATACAGGCACCAAACTGGAAGTTGAATCGCCTGGCTATGCCTATGTTGTTCAACTTAATAACTAATGCCCTATAACTATTCCCGAGCTTTTAAGGTCTAGGCCTAGCAATAAAACATACAATTCTACTACTACAATGAACTAGAGAATATAAGAGTTTCTATGACTCTTCTTAGCGCGTATCACACTTAACATGTTCTTTCCCAACGAGGGGTACTGTGGTATAATCTATATACATTTTTTAGCAAATAACCATAACAAATATAACCGTAATCTATTGATAGAAGCTAATCACAACATATCTGATTTTTATATCCAAAAATAGCTAATTACAACATGTCTAATCGAAATCTACTTGCAGCAACTATTTCAGCATATGGGACCATTATTTCCAGTCAATAACATAAGTCGTATAACTGTACGATGAGAATAACATGTCAAGGGATAAGCCTTAATACCTCGATTGCCATTTCCCAAATAACTGATGAGTTTCAACTTGTATTCATCAGCTCTTTTCAGCTGTAATAGTTATACTAGAACAAAGATACGAATTTCAATACCAAATTTTGCTTAAAATGGAAACTTTTGATGCTAATAACAATAATACTTCAACTTCGCAAAATGCAGTCGAAAACCTATAATTTTCCGAGAGTTCAGAAGGGAGAAATGCTTACTTGAAGCTTTTGATCATTTAGGAATCAATTTTGAGCAATTTTGACAACTTGTACTCGGTAGAGTTCCAATTTGCAAAGAGAATTTTGAGAAAATCACTCTGCAATAATGTTCACTACAGGCTTAGAACTTGATACCTGAAGTTAATTTGAGTTTGGGCAGCATTTGATAGCATAATCGGGCAAAAACTACCTGAAAGTTGCGTACTCTCTCTTACATGGTCGTGTTCTAACTTAAAGAATAAACTTGAAATATCAAGGGGTGTATTTATATAGGGAATGGCCGGTGGCACAGGGGCGCCTCCCGTCGGCTATCGCGCCAATGCCTCTGGCGCGCTGCGCCTCTCAAGGTGCCAACATTGCTGCACGCCGCGATCCCCAGGGAGCCAGGGTACTAGGCGTCATGCTGGCCATTGTGGCTTGGCCTCGCTCGACCCGATTTCTGAGGGTCTTCCCACATGCATCAAGCTTTCTTTCATTGTCATAATCCATATGTACGCCTACTAATCGATAGCATTCTATGGGGTGTAACATCACCCCTCTTAAAACTCATCATTCATATCTTAAAATAACATAGTTTAGGCCTTAGGATCAATGGAATTACCAAAAAGCCATTACTAAATTTGTAGAAAATTTTGTAAAATGCTCTCTATCTTAGCTATTTTAGAAGTTGTGGCAGAAATATTAATACTATTTATTATGTTCTGATTTTCAGAGATATCCATTTTCTCCTAAAGTAGATATTGGCCCCAGGATAGTACTAACATTTCCCCAAATATTCTGTAATTTATGCTTACACATCCATTTACAGAAGAAATAAAATACTACAATAGGAGAAAATGGATATGTTTAAAATATCAAAGTAACTATAAAAAGAAAAGAACAGAAATATTAATGAACTTAGACTATTATAAAAAACTAATACCTTCAGATACTCTGGATAATTATTCTAGAAAAATAACTAGAAAATCAATTCTTGACAATCTAATAAGGTTATATAATGAATTATGTTTTGCTAATCATAATTTGTCTATACAAAGAAGACAATTAGATAATATATTAATTATTCAGTTAAAACTATCTGCACATTTTTAATGGATATCTCTGAAAATCAGAACATAATAAATAGTATTAATATTTCTGCCACAACTTCTAAAATAGCTAAGATAGAGAGCATTTTACAAAATTGGAATATCCCAAAGGAACGTTTTGAAAAGGTATATAAGACTGGACACTTTAATTTTATAAAAAATTATAATATTTAAACGTCTAAATCTACGGTCGCTATTAATAAATCTATTGAGACTATTAAACTATTAGCAGCTGAAGACATTAACAGATATAGGAAAAACTATAAGTTTCTCCACATAGGACTTGTCCAGGTCACGGTTAAACCGTTGTATCGATTAGGCTTAGACGTGCCTATATGTCTTCTATTAAGAGACAATAGGCTAATAAACTTTGATGATTCATTATTAGCAGTATTACAAAGTAACCCAGCTAATGGCCCGGTATATTTTAACTGTTATCCCAATTTTTCTATAGATATTAATGATCAAAATGTTATGGATACCCTAACATTAAATGTTAGAACAAAAAACATTAATAGCAAAGAAAATACAAGAGAAATAGCCATAATATACAGGGTATACTACAGGTTAATGAAAACTACCCTTGCTCCAAAAGCAAAAATAGTAAGTAACAAAGGGGTTACCATGCTTATGGAAGCCAATCACAATCACAACAATATTTTCGTCCCAAAAATGATAAAATGGGATGATGTGTTAGTAAAGGATAATTGGCATTTTGACTCCGTAACGGAGCCAGAAATTGAGGAAGAAAATTCAACCATTGAGCAGGTAATACAATTTCTGGATGGATCTATAGATTTAAAATTTCTAAGATCCCAATCCTTTAGTCATGCCTCTTCAAGTAAAAGAATGTCCTTTTCGAGACCTTCATGTTCAAAAACGCCAGAAGAAAAGGAGGTAACACTTGAAGACGTAGAGAAAAAACTAAAGGGAGTAGATTTCTCTGAAACAATTCCTAAGGTTTAATATGAACCTAGAATTACCAAAAGAAAAAGTCCCACAGCTAGTGATATGCTAGAAGTAAGAGACTCTTTATGCATGATTAGATCTGATGAGGAGTTCGAACCAGACTTTGAATATTTAGATAAACTCTGGCTAGATCCAGAAAATAACATAAAAACGCAATGGTATGTAGAAAAATATTCACTAAAGGAAAGATTATCCTTTAGAAAAAATGGTGCGCCGATATGAAAAGGATGTGATGCAATATAGAGTTCTTTAAATGGTTTGAATACACCGGAAAATTTGATGATCAAAAGGAATCATTGAGCATGATTGTTAATAAATGGCATACCAAAAATAAGGTGGTTGAATCTATAATTCCCCCACTAGAGGAAATTAGTTTACCAATAGATTGTAGAATTGTCACAGCTACACCTTTTAAAATTGATATAGTAGACACCCAAGGTGATCCTAAGAATAAAGATACAAATAGATTAATTCAACAAAACAATTATACTAATCAACTACTATACGTAGTCTCTAATCAGATCCTTAAGACTGATAATAAATCAATTTTCAAGGATAAACCTAGCCCTTCCTACAATAATAAAAAATTAGAAACCCATCCAATATTTAAATTACCAGAATTTTCCAAAGATAAGTTCCCCAAATTTCAAGAAAAGTTTGAAATCACAGATGATCTTATGGAAAAGATTAATGAAAAGTTAAAGGCTGAATTAAAATTAAAGAATGAATTAAAATTAAAAGTTGATGAAGTCATAGGAACAATATCCGAAAAGTCTGATAACGACATTAATAAGTTAAGCTCTAAATATTCCATCAAAAAGAATTATTATAATAAACCCTCATTCCCGGATATGCAGTATGAAGAAAATGAATTTTTATCTCATACTTCACACTCTGGAAACTAAATTGCTGAAAGGAATATTGACGGACTTGCAGAACATCAGATATACAACAAGTTACATGAAATGGGAATGGCCATTACGGCCTATAAAATGAAAAACTGCACGGATAAACAAGCTGCCACTCTAATTATATCTGGATTTACAGGGACATTAAAATATTGGTGGGATAATTATCTCACTGAAGATAATAGAAATAGTGTAACAAATGCTACAACCATCACTCAAGTTATTAAGACTGAATCTACAGGACAAACGTTTGAAAATCTATGCGTAGAAGACGCCACCGCTACCTTAATTTATAGTATAGCAAAACATTTTATAGGAGAACCTCAACTTTTTCAAGATAGGAGTTTAAAAATACTATCCAACCTATCATGCCCAAAGTTAGATGATTTTAGATGGTATAAGGATGTATTCCTCAACAAGGTTATGGTCAGAGAAGACTGTAGTCATGATTATTGGAAAGAAAAATTCATAAGTGGTTTACCAACATTATTCGCTAAAAAGGTTAGAATAAAATTAAAAGATAGATTTGATGGAAAAATTCCTTATAGCCAATTAACCTATGGCGACCTTATAAGTTTTATAAATGTCACAGGACTTGAATTATGTATAGATATGAAGCTTAAAAATCAACTTAAAAAGGATAATAAAATATCCAAAAAGGAAATAGGAAGCTTTTGTCAAGATTTTGGATACATCAAGTTGTCTGCCCCTTCAAAAGAGGCATCCAAGAAAATTAAAACAAGACACAAGCACTATAAAAATAAATCTTAAAAACCCCATCATTACAGAAAAAGATATAAAAGGCACAAACGAGAAGCCAACAAAGGTGGCTTTCAAGGAAATAACGATAAGTGTTGGAATTGTGGAAAATTTGGCCATAGGGCTAAGGATTGTAAGGTCCCTAACAAAAAGAAGGATAGGATCAATATGTTAGAACTTGAGCCAGAAATAAAAGATAGAATATATTCTATTCTTGATGAATATGATAATAATTCTTCCCCTGAAGAAAGTTTCAGTGATGAAGACTATCTTAATATAGCATATAGTTCTGACAATAGTGACTCAACTGATCATTGTGGATGTACGGGAGCAATCTGCACCTGTGATAGCCACTCAGTAAATGTCATTACCAATAATAACAAGGAAATCTTTTTTGATATGATTGATCATATTGAAGATAAAGATCTGAAAAAAAAATATTTAATAGAATTAAAAAATATAGTTCTTAACCAACAACATGACAAAGAAACAGTTGAGCCTTTTAATATGAAAAATGTACTAAATAAATTTAAAGAAAAAAGGTCTAGTACAACAATTCAAGATCTTCAAGCCGAATTATTACATATTAAAAATGAAGTCAAAGAAGTTAAGCAAAGACTTAACAAACTAGAAACAGATGCCCCTGCTAATTAACTATTAAATGAACTAGAACCAATGCAAGAATCTGAGTTGTATCGATCCGAACCAGGAGAAACATCTAAAGTAGATAAAGGTGAAGAAGAAGATGAGTCTCTAGAGAGCTCTCTAGAAGGTAAATCAGGGGTAAAAACTATTGCAATAGTTAAAGCCCAGAGCTGGCATATACCTATCACACTGGTTATAAATAAAAATTATACTATTCACAAAATTGCATTATTAGACACAGGTGCAGACCAAAACTGCATTATTTAAGGAATAATCCCTACTAAGTACCTTGAAAAAAGTACAACGCGGTTATTCTCCACGACAGGTGAAAGACTCAAAATAAATTATAAGCTCCATAAGGCACACATATGCAATAATGGAATCTGTTTTATTAATGATTTTGTAATAACTAAAGATATAAATGAAGAGATAATATTAGGCACCCCCTTTATAACCCGAATAAAACCCTATGTCGCTGATTTAGACAGCATCCACACCACTGCTCTAGGAACAGATATCATTTTTCCCTACCTATATAATATGTCAAAAGAAGAAAGTGAATTTATAAAAGAAAAAACTATCTTTAGGATAAATCTGCTTTCCCAACAAATAAACTATTTAAAGGACGAGATAAAATTTAAACGGATTGAATCCGCTTTAAAAAATCCGAAGGTAGAAGCCAAAATTAAAAGCCTACAAGAATTCATAGAACGAGAAGTCTGTTCAGAATTTCCTAATGCCTTTTGGGATAGGAAACGCCATATTATTGAGTTACCATATATTGAGGGATTCAACGAGAAGAATATCCCTACTAGGGCAAGACCTATTCAAATGAATCAGGAGTTAATGGAATATTGTAAAAAGGAAATCAATGATTTGCTTGATAAAAAGATTATTAGACCCTCCAAATCACCATGGAGTTGTTCAGCCTTCTATGTCAATAATAGTGCAGAAAAAGAATGAGGAGCCCCAAGGCTAGTCATTAATTATAAGCCCCTTAACAAAGTTTTAAAATGGATCAGGTATCCAATACCCAATAAAAGAGATCTTCTTAAAAGAACTTATAAAGCTAACATTTATAGTAAGTTCGTTATGAATCCGGATGTTGGCAAATACAAATAGCAGAAAAAGATAAATATAAAACAACTTTTAATGTACCTTTCGGACAATATGAATGGAATGTAATGCCATTCGGATTGAAAAATGCACCGTCTGAATTTCAGAATATAATGAACAACATATTTAATCCACATAGTCATATTTCTATAGTCTACATAGATGATGTTTTAATATACTCGGAAGATATTGATCAACACTTCAAACATATCCAGACCTTTTTAAAAGTTGTTAAGCAAAATGGATTAGTAGTAAGTGCTAAAAAAATTAAGTTATTCCAGACTGCTATTAGATTCCTTGGTCATGACTTATATCAAGGAACCTATAAACCCATTTGTAGAGCCATAGAGTTCTCATCCGAATTCCCAGATGAATTAATTGATAAAACTCAGCTTCAGAGATTCTTAGGAAGTCTCAATTATGTTGCAGATTTTATTCCAAATATTAGACAGGTTTGTAAGCCTCTTTATCAGCGTCTTAAGAAGGATCCAGTCCCATGGGGATTAGAACAAACAGAGACAGTACAGAAAATAAAATCAATAGTTCAAAAACACCCATGCCTAGGAATACCACATCCAGAGGCATTCATGATAGTAGAAACTGATGCCTCAGACATAGGATATGGAGGCATCCTTAAACAAAAAATCTCCCTAGAAAACCCCGAACAGTTAGTAAGATTCACTTCAGGAATCTGGAATAATACTCAAAAAAATTACAGCACCATTAAAAAGGAAATTCTTGCTATAGTGCTATGTATCACAAAATTTCAAGACGACCTAATAAATAAAGAATTTTTACTAAGAGTAGACTGCAAAGCAGCCAAAGATGTTTTACAAAAAGATGTAAAAAATCTGGTTTCTAAACAAATATTTGCTAGATGGCAGGCTTTGTTATCCAGCTTTGATTTTCAAATCGAGTTCATACAAGGAGAAAATAATTCTCTCCCAGATTTTTTGACTAGGGAATTTCTACAGGGAACTAAATGAGACCCGGAACACCAGGTATAAGGCCCTTGAGGCCTCCATTTCAGCCTTTCAAACCAGAAGAAATAATGAAAAGACCCTTCAAAGAGGAGGAAAAACCAAAACCAGAAAATAAATATTCAGTTTTGGCAGAATTTCCATCTTTGCCAAAAGCTACTATTCCGTCCCCATTAAAAGAACCCATAACCAGTCAGACCAGATTACAACCATTAAAGTCAATTTTTAAAGGAGACTCTTCATCAGAAGACAAAACTATTTCTATCCAAACCAAGGACAGCTATGAAATGAAGCCACCAGAGACATACTCTCAGGCAGTTCCACCAGCAACTCCAAAAAAGAAAATGGAGAAACATATTCCAAATAAACAGCAGTTTGAGCTAACAGTTTTACAGGTACTGCCGATCATGGCCCTCGATAAAAAATATGAAGGTTTTGGAGTACCCGAGTTACTAAAACCCTGCTACACAAATTGGAATTATGTGGAGACAGATGATCCCCTTAAAACCTGAAGGTATTTTGAGTTCATTTTAACAGACACCGATTCAGTAAAAATTGAGCATAAATTAAAATGTCCAGATAATCCTGACAGTATTCAATACTCGAAGTTCACAATTAAAAGAATTTTAAGTCCGTTTGAATGGTTTGTAGATCATCTGCATACACCCATTCCCCTATCAAGAACCCATAGACCCCAAACATACAACTGGTATGATTATAAGGCAGCCTGGTATAATTTTATGTATCTAAGGCCCAACACTCACTCTTAGTTTGTCAAGTATTCAGAAGAAATGAAAAGCACAATCATTCCCAGATGGTTTTACGAATGGTGGAACCAATTCGGAGGAAATAAACAGAATTCCCAACTGTCCAAGGAAGAATTAAAAAGAAGGCTCCAACAGGCCTTGTCTAATTTGGAAGAAGATACTCAACAAAAACAGATAATGGAATTATTAGATACTGCATCCTCTCATACAAGTGAACCAAGCAATGGAGACATGCTAGATCCGCAAGGGATAGCTCAAGCTTATCTTCTCAACTAAAGGAGGCGGCCAGACTATCCTTTCAGAAAAATGAAAAGCTACTACAATCAAAAGCAGTGAACCCCTCAGGAATCCACCCAAAAAATAATGCAGCAAAAAGACAAGCCACATCAGGATAAAATGGAATCTCTACAGACTCCCATGCAGATGAAGACGAATCTTCATCAAATTCCAAGGACACATCAAGACAAATATCAAATTTCAAGGAAGTCAAGTTTCAAGAAGCTGAAGACATCTTTTAAATAGATTCGTGTAAAATTAAAAGTGCCACGTGTGGACACATGTAAATAGACAACATGTAGTAATTAGTTGACTCATCATATTGAGGTCTATTTAAGACCTTCACCTTGTATTAAGAGGGGCATTCGGAAAACACTACACTCACTTCCAAATTGCCCAAACCTCTCTATGTTCTCTAGTTTTCTTTCTTATCAATAAACAACTCTTTGTAAGTATCTTTTTCTTCTACTTTATTACTACTTGCAGTATTTTATTTTATTTAGCTCCTGCCTTTGTAATTAACTTTGTTCTCATCCAAATTCCCAGATGAATTAATTGATAAAACTCAGCTTCAGAGATTCTTAGGAAGTCTCAATTATGTTGCGGATTTTATTCCAAATATTAGACAGGTTTGTAAGCCTGGTCAGAGAAGACTGTAGTCATGATTATTGGAAAGAAAAATTCATAAGTGGTTTACCAACATTATTCGCTGAAAAGGTTAGAATAAAATTAAAAGATAGATTTGATGGAAATACTCCTTATAGCCAATTAACCTATGGCGACCTTATAAGTTTTATAAATGTCACAGGACTTGAATTATATACAGATATGAAGCTTAAAAATCAACTTAAAAGGATAATAAAATATCCAAAAAGGAAATAGGAAGCTTTTGTCAAGATTTTGGATACATCAAGTTGTCTGCCCCTTTAAAAGAGGCATCCAAGAAAATTAAAAGAAGACACAAGCACTATAAAAATAAATCTGAAAAACCACATCATTACAGAAAAAGATATAAAAGGCACAAACGAGAAGCCAACAAAGGTGGCTTTCAAGGAAATAACGATAAGTGCTGCTCTAGGAACAAATATCATTTTTCCCTACCTAAATAATATGTCAAAAGAAGAAAGTGAATTTATAAAAGAAAAAACTATCTTTAGGATAAATCTGCTTTCCCAACAAATAAACTATTTAAAGGACGAGATTAAATTTAAACGGATTGAATCCGCTTTAAAAAATTCGAAGGTAGAAGCCAAAATTAAAAGCCTACAAGAATTCATAGAACGAGAAGTCTGTTCAGAATTTCCTAATGCCTATTGGGATAGGAAACACCATATTATTGAGTTACCATATATTGAGGGATTCAACGAGAAGAATATCCCGCTCCTCTTTCTTTTTCCGCACTATTATTGATAAATTATAAGCTCCATAAGGCACACATATGCAATAATGGAATCTGTTTTATTAATGATTTTGTAATAACTAAAGATATAAATGAAGAGATAATATTAGGCACCCCCTTTATAACCCAAATGAAACCCTATGTCGCTGATTTAGACGGCATCCACACCACTGCTCTAGGAATAGATATCATTTTTCCCTACCTAAATAATATGTCAAAAGAAGAAAGTGAATTTATAAAAGAAAAAACTATCTTTAGGATAAATCTGCTTTCCCAACAAATAAAGTATTTAAAGGACGAGATAAAATTTAAACGGATTGAATCCACTTTAAAAAATCCAAAGGTAGAAACCAAAATTAAAAGCCTACAAGAATTCATAGAACGAGAAGTCTGTTCAGAATTTCCTAATGCCTTTTGGGATAGAAAATGCCATATTATTGAGTAACCATATATTGAGGGATTCAACGAGAAGAATATCCCGCTCCTCTTTCTTTTTCCGCACTATTATTGACATAGAAGGCTCTAAACTCAGGGAGTAGCAATGAGTGGTAACGATGGACCGTAAGAGCTCACAACGGATCGTATTGACGTCTGTTGTCAGGGGCAGTTTAGTTTTTCCAGGATTTTCATTAAGGGTATTTTCATCATTCCCAATCCCTAGGGTCCTAAACTACATCATTTTAGGCTCGAAATGAAGTATTCTCTGAAGGGTAAAGCCATTCTAGGCTCATTCACATCCATGCATGCAAATTAAAGGGTTCAGAAGGTGATCAAGTTAGGCTATCTTCAAGCTTTTCTTCAATTTTTCATTGGGCAATCAGGGAGTGATAAAATCAGTTCTTCCCCAGGTATGTAGGGTTATGAATGGGTGAATTCATTCACACCCATGACCAATCCCTCTCTAAATCCTGAAAATTCCTATGTTGATTATATGGGATTTTTACCCAATGCATGAAATTCCTAAATTTCTACATGGGTATGATCTAAATATATTTCTACTGTTAAACTATTATACATGGGCAAGTTTTACATTATTTTCAAATATAATTATGTTTTCAAGCTTTATAAATTAAAGTGTCCATCTATGAGAAGTGCATGAAAGAAGAGATTTATGATGAATGTTCAAGAATGATGAGATATTATTTATGAAAAGCATGTTTTCAAGTTACCCATCTTTATAATCATGTTTCAAGTGAATCAAGTATTTTCAAGCATGGTAAAGTATTGGGAAATGCCCGTATATTCAAGTATGATTTATGAGTTCACTATTAAGCTTACTACATGGTTTTGGAGTTAAGACTCCCCTTTATGTTCAGTTTGTGTTATGGTTTGAGAAAAAGCTCCTCATATATAATTTCAAATTTGATATGTATTTGATTATTCAGCTTCGTCACTAGACGATGGTTAGCTTCGTTGAAAAATGATGGTCAGCTTCGTCGAAAAAGGATGGAGAGCATATGCATGTTTTGGAGAGTAATGTCTAGCACCGAGTGGGCTAAGGGTCGATCCACCCTATGCCTCAGAACTACACGCCAACATAGGTATGCATATTATATATATACTTTGGGACCTCGCTTGAGCTATCCTTTGCCCCGATTGGGCCTTGAGCTTGATATCGATATCATAGTTTCATCCTTAGCCCTGGCAAGGCTTTGGACAGCTCTACCCACTTCAGTCTGATAGTTGGGACCACGTAAGCTCAATCATGGTATGTCGGTTATATGACGAGTCTCCCATTGTTCCTCATGATTTCAGTTATGCATGTTTATCATTCATGATATATATATTTATCTATGTATATATATATACATACATATATATGCAAAAGCAGGTTTGACCAAATGGTCAGTTTTACTTATGATTATCAGATTTCAGTTTTGGGTCATTCGATTCGGTTATGATGTTACGTTATGTTCATATCATGATTTCAGAAAATAGCATGCAAGCCCTACTCTCAGATTCTTGGTTTGATTATGTTTTCTATTATGCATGGTTTTAAATGATTTTAATTATTTAAGTCATTTTACTTACCTTGCAACCCGCTACATTCCACGTACTGACCGCATACTCTATGTTGTGTTGTCTCTTGATACAGGCTCCGATCTTCCGACTCGGCCCCGCCACCAGACAGCTTTCGGAGTTAGCATTAGTCCCTGTTAGTGAGTTATCATCTATTGAGGGCCGCTCTTTTATTTAGTTATGTTTGCGTATTTTTAATTTCTGACTTAGAGAGTTAGTTGGAGTATTGTCCCATTAACTCATTAGATTTATAGGCTTTTCAGACAATAGAATATATTCAGCTTCACTCGTGTTGTATTTCTGGATTATTTTATGCTAGACTTCCGCTAGGTTGATTATGTTAATTCTTCCGCTTTAATAGGTTGAGTTAGATGTATGATCGGGTCGTGGCAAACTTGGTATCAGAGAAATAGGTTTGAAATGTCCTAGGGTGTCTGAAAGTGACGTTAAGTAGAGTCTTCTTCATGGGTGTGAAGCGCGCCACACTTATGACGAAGAGGCTACAAGTGATCTTGGGGAAAATAGCATGCCCAAGTGATGCTTTATAACTTAGTTTTGTCTTGTTTATCGACTTAATATATGCATTCTCATGTACTTCTATGTAAATGTGAATATATGTACTAACCAACATGATTAGTTCTTGTTTTTGTAGGTTTAAAATGAATTTGAGGAACTAATCCATGAGTTGGTGAAGTGGAGTCGTGGAATCGAAAGTAAAACGCGAATGTCGGCAAGGGGGACACGCGAAACAGCCCACCTGCGCATTGGCAACGTGCCACGGCAGGTAGGCTGCGTGACCAGTGGCGTGCCACGGCCCCTAGCGCACTGCACAAGAAGCGTGACACGCTGCCAACGCTTCAGGGGGCTGCTTGCGGACTGTTTTGGATTTCCAGTGTGCCTACGTGATGCCTCCATGTCACAGAGGTAAATTGGCACGTTCACCTCCTTGACACAGAGCTATTTCATGGCGGGCATAATTTTATACACCTCTTATTTACTATAAATAGGTCCCTTAGCTCCTAAAAATATTTTGTCATGTAATATCTCTAAAAACTACCAAGGAGTGAAGGGAGAAGTGGGAGAACTCACCTAGGGTTCTTAAATTTCATTTTCTCTTCTACCAATTCTTGTAAGTATGTTACTTTAATTATGTTTTCTTGTAATTATACGAACTTGAGTGGCTAGAACCCTTCCTCTAGGGTTGAAGCCACAAGGTATGATTTTGATTATGCGAATTTGTTTTGGTTTTAAGTTATTCATTGTTTTTTTTGTCTTACATTCTTAATTATGGTTGTTTATATGATTGATCACCATGAAAACATACATGTTAAGCTTAGGTAAATGCTTGAGAAAGAAAACATAGGCAAGAACATGAGAATGTAGTGAGCAAGTTTGTATCGTACGATATAATTCGCGGTTAGGATAAGAAATTATACCTAATTAGCCTTGCTTGGTTGATAAAACGGGACGATAACATGAAACAACTTAGAAATGTCACTCCACCACTCATAGAAGTAGTTGTGAAACTAAGTTGTGTTAAATGATTAGAGGTACGAAAGTGCCTAATCAAAAGCATAAATCCCCTAAACCCCATCCACGTAATTAAATTGCCCACGAACTATAATGTCACATCCCCGCTCAACAATGTAGTTGTGAGGCTAGTTTGTTGTGTTTAGAGGCTCAAAAGACCATGAACATGAAATTTTAATTATGTGAGATGACAATTGATAATCCCATACTTAAACCATTACAAAGCTTAGTATCGCATGATTATCTGGCCTTAGCTCTAGTTGCTCCTTGAATTACTTCAGAGTATTTCGGCGACCACCCCTAGACTTAATTAAACTTTATCGAAAAAGTCTATATCAACACTTTTGCATATTAGTATCACACTTGAACTTGATAATTAGCTAAATTGGTCCAGTCCCTGTGGGTTCGACATTCGGCTCTTAAAAAGGGCCACTATATTACTTGTACAACCACGTACACTTGCAAGCGAACAAGTTTTTGGCACCGTTGCCGGTGACTCAGCGAACTTTAGTAAGTTTGTCTGTTTTTTTGTGATTTTTAATTTCCTTAAGTGTTGAGAAACTTGGTCTTAGTCTGACTTATTGAAAGTGACAGGTTCTCTTGCTGAGCTGGCTAGGAATAGAGAGCTTGTGGAACCGTTGCTTGAACTAGAACGTCAAATTCATTTGCGAAGGAGAGTAGCTCTTGAGAAGAAGCTTAAGAGACTTCAAGAAAAGGTACAACAACAACCACCCGCACGACAAGCTCAACTATCACCGAAAGCAATGGCAGCCAGACCAGTTCGTGAAGTGGCAATCCCACAAGCGACGAATGTGAACTCTAGTATCCGTAAACCGTAAGCTAGAGGGAAGTTTAAATTGAAACAGAACATGGTGCAGCTGTTACATTCTAGTGGTCAGTTCACTTGGATGGCACATGAGGACCCGCAGCAGCAGCACCTACAGAACTTTTTAGAGATTAGTGACACTTTCGTCCCCACCGGAGTGTCCACGGACTATGTCTGACTTACCCTCTTCCCATTTTCATTGTTCGGAGAGGCAAAAAGGTGGTTGAAAGCTGAGCCAAAAAACTCCATAACTTCTTGGGATGATTTGGCAAAGAAGTTCTTGATCAGATTCTTTCCTTCAGGCAAGACTGCAAAAATGAGAAGTGAAATACTAAGTTTCAAGCAGAGGCCTGATGAGAACTTATATTTGGCTTGGGAGAGATTCAAGTCATTACTTAGAGACTTTCCCAACCACCAGCAATCCAATGAAGTGCTGGCCCATACCTTTTTAGAAAGTCTAGACCCACACACGAAAATTTTGCTAGACTCTGCATCGGGTGGGCAAGCCTTAGAGAAGACGTATGATGAGTTGTACACGCTATTGAATAGAATTGCTCAAGGAAATCCAGAATGGCATAGTGAATCATCGAGAGGGGTAGGAAAAAGAGCAGGGATGATAGAAATAGATGGTATGAATGCCTTGGCGGCACAGTTAGCTTTATTCCAGCATCAAATGATGACTCAGTTCAATAAACTGAGTATGAACCAACAACAGGGCCAGGTTAATGCAGTTCAGCATGCTCCGAGTTGGTGTGAAATTTGTCGGAATAATGGGCACAATGAAGAATCTTGTGGAGCCAATCCGGAATCAGTTAATTTTGTTGGGAATGTGCAGAGGAACACTCAAAATTTTGGAAACAACTACAACAAAAATTGGCAGAGCCACCCGAATTTTTCTTGGGGTGGAAATAAAAAAGCAAAGTTATCAGCAACCTCAATAGCAGCAATATCAGTAGAATAGGCAGAATGATGGCCAGTTGAGCAGCAACATTGAGGAAACATTTTAGAAAATCATGGAGACCCAGACTCAATTAGCGGAAAATCAGGTGAGGATGGCATCAGACTTGAAGAATCAGCAATTGGCCACCCGCAATCTAGAAAAGCAGATGGGTCAGATAGTTGCTTCTCAAAACATGAGACCATAGGGAGGACTAACAAGTGACACATATCCTAACCCCCGTCAGGTCAACGCCATTAGTGTGAGGAGCAGCAAACATCTAGCTGATGCAGTGCCAAAAGATAAAAGAAATGAAGTGCAGCCGGAGTTGGTTAGACAAGGACCATCCACTAACAAGGGAGAGAATCAGAGTGTTGTGCAATAAAATGCACAATCATCATTGCAGCCAGCACAAAGACCACCACCACCATTTCCTCAGAAATTCAGAAAGAGCAACCAGGAGGAATGCTTCAATATGTTCTTTGAGATTTTCAAAGAACTTCACATAAATTTGCCTCTTATTGATGTTTTGCAGGGAATGCCCAAGTATGCTAAATACTTGAAGGATGTGATGGCTAACAAAGAGAGATTAGTGGATGTCCAAACAGTAGCACTGACGGAGGAGTGCAGTCACAGGGTATTGAGCAAGATTCCAAAGAAGCTTAAAGACCTAGGGAGTTTTACCCTCCCCATACAAATTGCTAAAGCTGAAGTGCTACGAGCCCTATGTGATTTAGGGGCAATAGTTAATCTAATGCCCCTATCTTTATTTAACACCCTGGGGTTGGGGAAACCGTGGCCAACAAGATTGATGCTGCAGCTGGTGGATAAGTCGCGAGTGGCACCAGATGGAATCATAGAGGACCTTCTCATTAAAGTGGGTAAGTTTATTATACATGCTGATTTTATTATCTTAGATTTTCATGTTGATGACCAGGTACCCTTAATCTTAGGACGGCCATTCATGGCCACTGAAGGAGCAGTAATTGACTTAAGAGCAGGGATCCTGAAAATGAGGATTGAGGATGAATAAGAACTCTTCCGAGTATACCAAGAGATTAACACACCCACACACTATAGAAACCTTTTTAAGGTTAGTGTGTTGTCAGAGGATAAGTGTGGGGTGGTAGATTCCACAGGTCCACAGCCAAAGGTAATGATAAGTGTTCAGCCCGAGTCTGATAAAGGGCTTCAGTTTGATACGAAGTTGGAGGAAGAGAGGAACAGAGTGGAGGCTGTTTCCTTTAAAAAAAAGATGGTTCTCAAAAGGGAACCCAGGTATGAGGATGTCCTGAAAAGGATAGTCCACGTCGTGCCGCGACGTAAAATAAGGTGCTGCTTGAGAGGCAACCCAAGGGTACCACAGGTACAGTTTGTGATTGTTGTTTATGTTGATTTTGGTTATTTTCAACTTGTGTTATTTTTGGTGGAAAGTTAGGCACAGATGTAGGGGAAGTCTGAGTACCCGTAGAGGAGGAAGCTAACAAGCATGAAGAGGAAAAGTGTGGGGTCAAACACCCACTTGTGCAAATTTGAAGAAAATCATGCTATTAGCCAGGCCTAGAGGCCTCAGGGAGTATATCTCATCCTGTTTAATTTTAATTTGATGCTATGGGGACATAGTATGATTCAAGTGTGGGGTGAGGAAAATTTTAAGATTTTTTGTGCTTAATGATTTTTGGTGAATTAGTGCTTGGGAGAAATATTGGAACAAAATTTTTTAATTAAGCATGACTTCATCACCCGTTGGTTTTTATTTTTGGTTCTTTTCCGACGGGGGGTCTTTGAACCGAATAATAAAAAAATTTTCTTTGTCTATATATAGTGTTTTTAGTCATAGTTAGAGACTATTTCCGACGATGGATGGATGACGACCATCTTGAGGAAAATTAGTCATAGGTTTTGGTTTTTGAACCCGTAGCTAATTGATGGCTTGATGTTCTTGTTATGTGCTATACATGATTGTAAGATACAAGTGTGGTTAGGGTTGAAGCATGTACGAAGTGTATAACTTTGTTTGAGACACTTAGGCTCTTCAATTTGACTCAATGTGATTGAAGCTTAATTCTGAATTTTTGTGATTAACTGAGTTAAGAGTCTGCTGAATGTGTCTTGAATTGAGCATGTCCTGTGAGTGGACGTTTTTCGAATATTCCATGCTACTGTGGAGTGTCTAGAACTTGCCTGGTGTGTATATGAAACGAAATGGAGGATGTGGATTGTAGGAGATGATTTAGGCATTTTTTTCTTGAATGAACCTAATTGTTATCCCTTACTTTACCTACCTTGAATGTTGAATCCTAGTAAGCCCCATTGAGCCTTAATCCTATTCTTTGATAGCTACAACATAAGCTTAATCCTTTTTATTTCATTAGCCTTGAATTTGATCCAACACTCCTAAGCGCTTAAGTGAAAAATTCCAAAGAGTGAAGGAGTGAGAAGCATGGGAAAGAAGAAAAAGTAGCAGTTGTAAGAGTTGAGAAAAGGTCAAAGGTGCACTTGTTTGAAAATGCTCGGATATTGGTAGGGAGTAGAAAAATAAATGAATGAAAAAGTTGTTTAAGTACTCCTTACTAATAAGCTAAGTGTGCTTAAAGAAATTGGAACAAGAAGAGAAAATACAAGAGTGAAAAGAATGAGGAGGAAGTAAGAAAAGATATGTTCTAAGAGAAGTGTGATGTATTAAAAGCTCTTGGGGAAGATAGCCACTATTACTGGCCAGAATAGTACCTACCCGTCCCTTAGCTTATATTACAACCCGATAAGTCCTACTTGATCTTACGTTCAAACATCCTTAAATTAGTGGAGTAAAACACTAAGGGCAAGCTTATGGTTCACTACATGATGCATGTGAATTCTTTGAGAGAGTGAGCATAATTGTATTCATATACCCATACATGTTGTGTTTTAAAAACATGCGAGTAAAAATGGGTAACTCTCTTGTTGTGAGGGCACATGTTTAATGAGAGATAACATTCATGCCGGATTTCTTGATAGGTTGATTTGCATGAGTTTGCTAAGATTGAGAGTTGATTCTTGAGGTTAGGAAGTCTTAACATATTTGTAATTCATTTCAATGATTAAATCGTGCATGCTCTATTTTTAACTTTCTATCTTAAATAATCATTATAGCCGTAACTTGAATTCTCTTGCTAAATCAGATATATGTGAGTCTTCATTTACATGAGACGTAAAAGGGTTGTTCGAGGACGAACAAGGCTTTAAGTGTGAGGTAGGTGATCTTGGGAAAAATAGCATCCAAGTGATGCTTTACAACTTAGTTTTGTCTTGTTTATCGACTTAATTATATGCATTCTCATGTACTTCTATGTAAATGTGAATATATATACTAACCAACATGATGAGTTCTTGTTTTTGTGGGTTTAAAATGAATTTGAGGAACTAATCCATGAGTTGGTGAAGTGAGGCATGGAATCGAAAGTAAAACGCGAACGTCGGCAAGGGGGACATGCAAAACAGCCCACCTACGTGTTGGTAACGTGCCACAGCAGGCAGGCTATGTGACAAGTGGCGTGCCACAGCCCCTAGTGCTCTGCACAATCAGCGTGACATGCTGCCAACGCAGTCGAGGGCTGCTTGCGGACTATTTTGGATTTCCAGAGTGCCTACGCGATGCCTTCATGTCACGGAGGTAAATTGGTGCGTTATCCTCTGTGACACGGAGCTATTTCATGTCGGACATAATTTTATACACCTCTCATTTACTATAAATAGGTCCCTTAGCTCCTAAAAATATTTTGTCACGTAATATTTCTGAAAAACTACCAAGGAGTGAAGGGAGAAGTGGGAGAACTCACCAAGGGTTCTTAAATTTCATCTTCTCTTCTACAAATTCTTGTAAGTATGTTACTTTAATTATGTTTTCTTGTAATTATACAAACTTGAGTGGCTAGAACCCTTCCTCTAGGGTTGAAGCCACAAGGTATGATTGTGATTATGCAAATTCGTTTTGGTTTTAAGTTATTGATTGTTGTTTCGTCTTAAATTCTTAATAATGGTTGTTTTTATGATTGATCACCATGAAAACACACACGTTAAGCTTAGGCAAATGCTTGAGAAAGAAAACCTAGGCAAGAACATGAGAATGTAGGGAGCAAGTTTGTATCATACGATATAATTCGGAGTTAGGATAAGAAATAACACCTAATTAGCCTTGCTTGGTTGATAAAACAGGACGATAACATGAAACAACTTAGAAATGCCACTCCACCACTCGTAGAAGTAGTTGTGAAACTAAGTTGGGTTAAATGATTAGAGGTACAAAAGTCCCTAGTCAAAAGCATAAATCCCGTAAACCCCATCCACATAATTAAATTGCCCACGAACTAGAATGTCACATCACTACTCAACGATGTAGTTTTGAGGATAGTTTGTCGTGTTTAGAGGCTCGAAAGACCATAAACATGCAATTTTAATTATGTGAGACGACGATTGATAGTTCCATACTTAAACCATTACAAAGCGTAGTATCGCATGATTATCTGGCCTTAGCTCTAGTTGCTCCTTGAATTACTTTAGTGTACTTCGGTGACCACCCCTAGACTTAATTAAACTTTACGGAAAAAGTCTATATCAACACTTGCGAAAGTTAATATTACACTTGAACTTGATAATTAGCAAAATTGGTCCAGTCCCTGTGGGTTCAACATCCGGCTCTTAAAAAGGGCCACTGTATTACTTTTACGACCGCGTACACTTGCGAGCAAACAACGAGATGTTTAGGAAATATTCCCTTCTTTCATTATCTATGTCGTGCGATGAAATTTCTCCCTACCTTTATAACTCGTGCTATTCGCGATTGCAGAATCATGGCTTGCCGTAGAATTAATCGTAGAAGAATTGAAATGGAAATGGCCACAAGGATGGCAACAGAGACTGGCACCAACAAGCCCCACCAGTCCAAGAGTGCCATGCACCGGAGCCGATTGCCAATGCTGAATTCCAGGTAGCCATTTAGATGCTAGCATAGGCCTAGACCGCCTAGTCAACCAGTAGGTAGTGGCTCATGTCCCCCATAATGGGAATGCAGCAGCCACATGAGTCAGAGATTTCTTAAGGATGAATCCACCAAAATTCCTTGGGTAAAAGTTGGACGAGGATCCACATGAGGTTATCGATGAGATTGTGATGATCACCCATATCATGGGGGTGAATTGGGTAGAGTGTGCTGACTTGGCCTCTTATCAGTTGAAGGGGGTATCACTCATTTGGTTTAGATAGTGGAAGGATAGTACGGTAGCCAGAGCAGGCCCTATCAGTTGGGAGGAGTTTCATGTTGCTTTTCTACACCGATTTTTTCCTCGTGATATGAGGGAGTTGAAGGCAGGCGAATTTGTGAATCTTAAGTAGGGGAAGATGACAGTATAGCAATATTCCCTAAAGTTCACTTGTCTTTCAAAGTATGCTCCAGAGTTAGTGGTTGATCAGAGGGCGCGAGTGACAGGTTTGTTCATGGGGTGGCAGACTATTTAGACAAGGATTGTAAGACCGCTATGCTCTATCAGGATATGGACTTCCCTCAGATAGTTTTAATGCCCAGCAGATGGAGGCAGCACATATGAGGGAGAGAGATGCCAAAAGGGCCAGGACCGACAACTACAGATTTTCTCAACCGAGGTTGGGTGGTGGGCATCGATAGTATACCCACCAGAGATCTTAAGCCCTAGCAGCTTTAGCGATGAGTGTGCCATCCAGAACAAGGAATAATTAGAGAGGACGAGCATCAGGCTCTAAGGGTTCGAACAACAGTCCCGTATATTCTAGTATCCCAATTTGCGGAAGGTGTGGTCGGGCGCATTCGGGCCAGTGCTTGGCGGGTACAAGTGCTTTCTTCGGGTGTGGGAAGCTCAAAAATGTGCTCAGAGATTTCCCAACAACCAGATAGGGCCATGATAGGGGCTGAGGCCCAGCTTGCAGTTCAGTAGCTCCACCCGCACACCCATCCCAGAAGGGGGCATCTACTAGCACAGGTGGCAATCAGCGCCAAAATAGATTCTATGCCTTAGCATCCCACTAGGAGTAGGAGGTCTCCCCGGATGTAGTAACTTTATGCCGCGAGTTTTCCATCTTGATGTTTATGTTTTGTTAGATCTAGGGGCTACCTTGTTGTTTGTGACACCTTATGTGGCTAGTAGTTTTCGAGTCAGTCCCCAAATCTTTTTAGAACCCTTCTCAGTCTCTACTCCAGTGGATAATTCAGTTGTATCTAGACGGGTGTATAGAAGTTTCCCATTCACAGTCCTTCAAAAAGTCACCTCAGCAGATTTAGTAGAGTTAACCATGACAGACTTTGATTTTATTTGGTAATTCTAGCCATTGACCCCCCTTGTACATTCAGTGGTGGTTTTTCCTGACTATTCCGGCCTGTCACTTGGCCATTTGAAGAATTTTCGTGTTATGCCTCGGTTAATTGTAGTACCCAAGAGGTAGAGTTTAGATTTTCAAGTGAGCTAGTCATAGAGTGGAAGGGTAGTTCAACCGTGCCTGTAAGTCATATTATTTCCTATCTTAAGGCCAGAAAGATGATCTCCAAAGGTTGTGTATACCATCTAGTTAGGGTTAAGGATGCTACGTCTGAGACCCTGACTATCTAGTCAGTCCCAGTAGTATGTGAGTATCCAGAAGTCTTCCCACATGATCTACGGGGAATCCCTTCCGAGCAGGAGATTGATTTTGGAATTGACATTCTTCTCGATATGCAGCCTATATCTATTCCTCCCTACAGAATGGATCTAGCCATGCTAAAAGAGTTGAAGGAACATTTGAAGGACCTTTTGGATAAGGGTTTCATTAGATCAAGCAAATCCCTTTGGGGTGCCCAGTTCTCTTTTCCGGAAAAAAGATGGTTCTCAATGTATGTGTATTGATTATCGACAATTGAACAAGTTCACCATCAAGAACAGGTATCCTATACCAAGGATTGATGATTTGTTTGACCAACTTTAGGGTGCCAAGTGTTTTTCAAAGATAGATCTCAGATCTAGATACCATTAGCTCAGGGTTCGGGAGAGTGACATCCCGAAGACAGCCTTCCGGACACGGTATGGTTATTATGAGTTTGTAGTTATGTCTTTGGACTAACAAATGCTCTTGTAGATTTTATGGACTTGATAAACAGGGTAATCAAGCCATACTTTGATATGTTTGTGATTGTGTTTATTGATGACATCCTGATATACTCTCGAAGCGAGGAGGAGCATGCCGCTCATTTGAGGGTGGTATTACAAACTCTCAAGGATCGCCAATTATATGCTAAGTTCAACAAGTGTGAGTTTTGGTTGATCTCAGTGCCATTTTTGGGCCATGTGGTGTCAAGTGAGGGTATAAAGGTGGACTCTCAGAAAATAGAAGCAGTGAAGATTTGGCCTAGAACGGTGAATCCTTCAGATATCCGGATTTTTTTGGACTTAGCTGGTTACTATCGGAGATTTGTTGAGGGATTTTTGTCTATTGCAGTGCCATTGACCAAACTGATCCAAAAGAAAATGAAATTCCAATGGTTGGATGCTTGTGAGATGAGCTTCCAGGAGTTGAAGGCTCGACTTATCTCAACACCAATTTTAACCCTACTCAAGGGTATCGATGGGTTTGTGGTATATTGCAATGCTTCGAGAATCGGACTTGGTTGTGCATTGCTGCAGCAGTAATGTTATAGCATATGCTTCCAGATAGTTGAAAGTTCATGAGAAGAATTACCCAACCCATGATCTTGAGTTAATGGTGGTTTTATTCACCTTGAAGACATGGAGACATTATTTGTACGGGTTCCATGTAGATGTGTGTACGGATCATAAGAGTCTTGAATATGTGCTTGCCTAGAAGGATCTAAATCTGCGGCAATGGAGGTGGTTGGAGAAACATAAGGATTATGACATGACTGTCCTTTACCATCCAGGCAAGGATAATGTAGTAGCAGATGCACTTAGTAGACTCTCTATGGAGAGCGTGTCCCATGTTGAGGAGGGAAGAAAGGATCTGGTGAAGGACGTGCATCGACTTGCAAGGTTGGGGAGTTCATTCAGTTATCTCGACCGAGGGCGGCATTATTTTTCAGAATGGATCAAAATCATCCTTGGTGACTGATCTAAAATATAGATAAGATGAGGCGCCTATTTTGGTAAAGTTGAAGGAAGCCGTTTAGAATCAGAAGGTGGAGGTCTTCTCCAAAGGTGGAGATGGTGAATTTCGGTACCAGGGTCGCTTGTGTGTGTCGGATGTTGATGATTTGAGGAGTCAGAGGTTGCATGAGGCTTATGGTTCCAGGTATTTGATACATCCACGAGCCACAAAGATGTACCGAGACTTACGGGAAGTCAATTGGTGGAATGGCATGAAGAAAAACACCGCAAAATTTGTAGCTAAGTGCCCAAACTGTCAGCAAGTGAAGGTTGAGCATCATAGATTGGGAGGTGCGCTTCAGGATATCAGTATTCCTACTTGGAAGTGGGAAGAATTCAATATGGACTTTATCACATGGTTGACTCGCACTCGTCGGTAATATGACTCGATTTGGGTTGTTATAGACAAGTTGACCAAAGTCGCTCACTTTCTACCAGTCAAAACCACAGATTCGGTGGAGGATTGTTCCGGACTATAAATACGAGAGATAATTCAATTTCATGGAGTGCCCTTGTCCATCATATCCGATAGAGGAACCCAATTTACCTCGCAGTTTTGCAGGTCATTCCGAAAAGGCCTTGGTACTCAAGTTAAGCTCAGTACAACATTTAACATGCAAACGGATGGTCAAGCGGAGAGGACGATTTAGACTCTCAAAGACATGTTGAGAGCATGCGTGATTGACTTCAAGGGTAGTTGGGATGATCATTTGCCTCTTATTGAGTTTGCGTTCAATAACAGCTATCATTCTAGCATTCAAATGACTCTATTTAAGGCTCTTTATGGGCGGAGATATAGATCGCCTATTGGTTGGTTTGAGGTCGGTGAAGCTGCAATGATAGGACCAGATTCAATCCATGAGGCCATGGAGAAAGTTCAGCTCATGGGGGACAGGTTGAAAATAGCTCAAAGTTGACAAAAGTCCTATGCCGATATGTGAAGGAGAGAACTAAAGTTCGAAGTGGATGATTGGGTGTTTCTAAAGGTGTCTCCATTGAAGGGAGTGATGAGGTTTGGAAAGAAAGGAAAACTCAGTCCCCGTTATGTTGACACCTACCGGATTATGAAGCGAGTTGGTAAGGTGGCATATGAATTGGAGTTGCCTTCAGAATTAGCTTCCGTGCAACCTATTTTTCACGTATCGCTCTTAAAGAAGTGTTTGGGAGATCCAGCTCTAGCTGTCCTGGTGGATAGTGTCAGTGTGAGAGGCAGCCTTAGTTACAAGGAGGTTCTGGTAGAAATACTAGATCAACAGGTTTGAAGGCTAAGAAACAAGGAAGTAGCTTCAGTCAAAGTTTTATGGAGGAATCAGCATGTTGAGGGAGCTATGTGGGAAGCCGAAGCAGACATGATGGCTAGAATGACTATCTCCGAACTGAATCACAAGTCCAAACTGAATTAACTAATCATACACATGTTCATTTACATGGAATAAATTGGAACACATGAACTGAATGGAGTTCTAGGGAGAAAATTTTTACGTTAAACTGAAATTGAGTTGAAAGAAAACAATTGCGGGTATCTGGCAATCATATCTGCTTCGGCCTCCCATGTAGTTCCCTCAACCTACCTATTTCTCCATAGTACCTTGACTGAAGCTACCTCTTTGTTCCTCAGCTTGTGAACCTAACGGTCAAGGATCTAGACTGGGACCTCCTCGTATGAGAGACTATCATTTATTTCTATGCTGTCCAAGGGCACAATTGAAGTTAGATCACCAATGCATTTCTTCAATAGTGACACATGGAATACTGGGTGCACAAACGCCAACTCTTATGGTAACTCCAGTTCATAAGCTACTTTGCCAATTCGCCTTATAATTATGTAGGGTCCCACATATCTCTGACTGAGCTTTTCCTTCTTCCCAAACCTCATCACCCCTTTCATGGGTTAAATTTTCAGATAGACCCAGTTATCCACAACAAATTCCAATTCTCCTCTCCTCACATCAGTATAAGATTTCTGATGGCTCTGAGCTATTTTCAATCTTTCTCTGATGAGCTATACCTTCTGCATAGCTTTATAAACCGAGTCTGGCTCGATTATTGTAGCTTCACCAACCACGAACCATCCAATAGGAGACCTACACCTTCTACCATACAATGCCTCAAACGGGGCCATCTGCATGCTGGAGTGATAGCTATTGTTGTATGAAAACTTGATGAGAGGCAAGTGGTCATCCCAACTTCCCTTTAAATTGATCGGGCACACTTTCATCAAATCTTATAGGGTATGAATAGTCTGCTCAGTTTGCCATTCTATTTGTGGGTGAAAAGTTGTGTTGAGCTTGACCTTGGTACCAAGTCCCTTCTGAAAAGACTTATAAAAATGTGAGGTAAACTGGGTACCTCTGTCTGAGATGATGGATAATGGCACCCCATGAAGTCTAACCAACTACCGAATATAATGTATAGAATAGTCCTCAGCTGAATTCGTAGTTTTGACTGGGAGGAAATGTGCTGACTTAGTAATCCAATCCACTACTACCCAGATGGAATCATGTTGCTGACGAGTTTGAGGTAGACCCGTGATAAAGTCCATATTTATTTCTTCCCACTTCCACATGGTTATGATGATATCTTGTATCATACCTCCCGGCCTTCGATGCTCTACCTTAACTTGCTGGCAGTTCGGGCACTTGGCTACAAATTCGGCGATGTCTCTCTTCATGCCATTCCACCAGTAAATAACCCACAAATTGTGATACATTTTAGTAGCACCAGGGTGGATGGAGTATCTCGAGCTGTGTGCTTCAGCCAATATCTACTATCTCGAATCACCGACGTTCAGTATGCAAAATCTGCCCTGATAATGGAGCACCCCATCTCCCCCTTTGGAGAAAGTCTTAACCTCCTTTCTCAGAACCGTTTCCTTGAGTTTAAGTAGAATGGGATCTTCATCCTGTTTCAACTTAACTTCAACAACCAAAGAAGAGTCTGACCCACTTGGCATCACCACTCCACCCTCAGTTGAGTCAACCAATTGTACCCCTAACCGAGCTAGTCTATGAATATCCTTCGCCAACTCCTTTTTGCCTTCCTCAATATGAGCAAAACTACCCATAGACACTCTGCTTAGGGAATCAGCCACCACATTGGCTTTGCCAGGGTGATATAGCACGCTCATGTCATAATCCTTCAGGAGCTCTAACCACCTTCTCTGGCGAAGATTCAGGTCCTTCTGACTGAATACATACTGAAGGATCTTGTGATGGGTGAAAACATCAATGTGCGCCCCGTATAGTTAATGTCTCCATATTTTCAATTCAAACACTACCGCTGCCAACTCCAAGTCATGAGTTGGATAATTCTTCTCATGAACCTTGAGCTGTCTGGAGGCGTAGGCTATCACTTTGCCCTGTTGCTTTAGAACGCAACAGTCCAACTCTGCAAGCATCACAATATACTACAAATCCCTCAAATCCTTCTGGTAGAGTCAACACTGGGGTGATAGTGAGTCGAGTTTTTAATTCTTGGAAACTCTTGTCACACATATATGACCACTAGAATTTCACCTTCTTCTGAGTGAACCTAGTTAGTGGAGATGCTATAGAAGAAAAGCCTTCCACAAAGCATCAGTAATAATCGGCCAACCCCAAGAAACATCTGATTCCGATCGGAGAGGTAGGTATGGGCCATTCCTTCACTACTGCTATCTTTTGAGGATCAACCTGAATACCTTCACCCGAGACCATATGACCTAAGAAAATCAAAGACTTAAACCAAAATCCACATTTGCTGAACTTGGCAAACAACTGGTGGTCTCTAAGTGTCTGAAGCACTATCCTTAGGTGATTAGCATGCTCTTCCTCATTTCGGGAGTACACCAGAATGTCATCGATAAATACAATGAAGAACATATCCAGATACTGCTTGAAGACTCTTTTCATCAGGTCCATAACGGTTGCAGGGGCATTTTCTTGTCCGAAGGACATAACCACAAACTCAAAGTGACCATACCGAGTCATAAAAGTTGTTTTCAATATATCACACTCTCTAACCCTTAGCTGATGATACCCCGACCTAAGATCTGTTTTGGAGAAATAGCTGGCTCTCTAAAGTTGGTCGAATAGGTCATTAATTCTGGGTAGGGGATACCTGTTCCTGACTGTGACCTTCTTAAACTGACAATAGTTGATGCATATTCTGAGGGGACCATCTTTCTTTCGCATGAATAGCACTGGAGCATCCTAGGGAGAGATGTTGGGTCTGATAAAACCCTTATCAACAAGATCTTTTAGTAGCTCCTTCAACTCCTTAAGATCATCCGAAGCCATTCTATAAGGAGGGATGGAGATGCCCTGAGTATCTGGAATAAGGTCTATACTGAAGTCGGTTTCTCGTTCAGGAGGAACTCCGGGAAGATCTTTGGGGAACACATCTGGAAACTCGCTGACAACAGGGACTGACTGGATAGTTGGGCTCTTAGAGTCGGAATCCTTGACCCAAACTAGACTGTAGATACATACCTTATAAATAAGCTTCTTGGATGTAAGGTAGAAAATAAACCTATCCTTTGGCGCTGAACTACTGCCCGACCATTCTAGAGTTGGCCCATTAGGGAACTAAAACCTGATGACCATAGTTCTACAGTCGACTGAAGCATAACTGGAGTGTAACTGATCCATTCTAAGAATGAGGTCAAAGTCGACCATGTCTAACACCAGAAGGTCAGTTGGAATGAATTTATTATAGACTGAGATTTGACAGTTTCTATACACCCGGCTGGCTCTAACTGACTTGCTAACTGGGACGACGATCGAGAAAGGTTCTGAGAGGACTTCTACATAGGGAGTCATGAATGATAGTGTGGCCCTCAGATCAAGTTGGGCAGATACATCTAGATGGAAAAGATGTAACATATCTGTGACCACATCTAATGAGTTCTCCTGATCATTACGAGATGATAATGCATAAAAATGATTTTGGCGTTGTCTTCCCTCCGTACCTGATGTGTTAGCCTACTGAGTTGGTCGGTCTACTGGAGTTGCTGAGGTAGTGGATTATGATCTCCCTTATCCTGCCGACGGACATTCCTTAAGCGGATGCCTAAGCTATCGACAACCAAAACAACCCTCTCGACCCTGAAGACACTCTCTTGGATGATTCTTGCCGCATTTGTAGCAAGCTAGTAGAGAGCAAATGCATTTTTTTGGAGTAGTGTCTAGAACCAAGGAGGCTATGGGTTTAGGTAAACCCTGGGCATTAGAACTATGTTCGAATGTAGGTTTATTCAGATTTATTAAGACCTCCTTCGTGAGCTTTCCCCTGAACCAAGGGGCCTTTAGCATGATATAGATATAATGATAGCATTTTTAGCCTTGATAATGCTTTAGACGGCTCTTCCCACTTTAGTTTAATAGTCGAGATCACATAAGCTCTATCGTGATAATGTCGTTTTTATGATGAATCTCTCGTTATTCCTCATAATTTAATTTATGCATGTTCATCTGTTATGATATTATATTTTCAGCAAGTTTAACCCAATGTTCAATTTATTAGTTTTACTTATGAATATTAGTTTTAGCTTTGGGTCATTCGGTTCAGTTATGAGATTTAGTTATGCCTAATCATGTTTTCAAGATATCAGCATGCAAGTCCTTACTTTCATAATATTATGATGTATTGATTTATGATATGCATGATTTTAGTTTCACTTACTTAGCTATTTTCTCACCTTGCATATCGGTACATTCCAAGTACTGACTGAATACTCTATGTTGTATCATTTCATGATATAGGCTTAGACATTCAGGCTCAGTCCCGCCTCTAGCCAGTAATAAGAGTTTAGCCTAGACAGCGTTATTGGTGAGTCCTTATCCTTCGAGGACCTTCAGTTAGTTATGTTGTTGTCACTTTCAGTTCCAAACTTCTGGTGAGCTAGTTGGGATATTGCCCCATCAGCTCGTCAGTATGTTAGTGGCTTTTCAAACATAGTTTATATATTCAGGTTTAGGTTCAGTTTTTATGATATTTTTGTTGTTCAGATATTTTTACATTTCATACTTCCGCTATTTCCGAATTTAATTTTTCCGCTATGTGCATGTTGAGCTTTATTTTTCATATTCATGTCATGGGTTGACCTAGAGCCATTTATGGTTCTAGGTTCCATGTCTAGATCTGGGCCTCTGTTCGGATCGAGACATCCTCTCTCAAATTATCATGCAAAGCATGGAACATAATAAGGCACACCCACACTCAGAAATGATGTATCATACATATGCAGCATACCATAAGCTTTCCCTTTATGTACACTTAGACTACTTAGTCATTACTAGAGATTAAGATCATAAGGGCTTTTCTTGGTTGTAATTTCAGCTAAGGGATGAGTAGGAATGATTTTTCTTTTAAAGTGATTACCAATCCTAAGCACTTTTAAGACCTTTTTTATCTTTCAAATTTGCCACTTTTTCTTTGTTGTTCATTCACTTTACTCACCCTTTTTCCTTTCTTTTTTTTTCATGCCCCTTTATTCACTACTTGACTGCTAGACTTTGCTTATAGAATTACTAAAAATTTTCACTATGAAAACTCCTAATTTCATTGTCCTAGTAGCAAGCAACTAACACATTTTTATGGGCACCACTTCTTCCTACTTTCTCTTCTTACTTTCCACATATTTTTCTTTCTTTCCTTTCCCTTATCATTCATTCCTTGATGGACCTTCACTTTCAAATCTCAAAGTGCCTAAGACTACTTTGGATCAACAATTCTGGAGGTCACACAACAAAAAGGGAATAAGCTACTTTCGTAGCTAAGAAAAGAATAAGTCTTAAAGCTCAAGGGGGTTAACTAGGGAAAATATTAGGAAAGGTAAAACAAAACATTGGAAAACATGGTTTTTCAAAGAAACGGCTTAATCATCTCTTAACTCTCTAACAACTAGACATCTAACATACACTAAGGCAAGTTCTAGATTCTACAATATGTACAAAACAAAGCAATTAAACTCACCTCACATGGCATTAAGAAGTGGAATGTCAAAGAGCACACAATTGGTTTATGTCTGACTCCAACAAAAAAAAAACGTGACTAAATTCCCTTAAGATGGTCTTCATCCATCTATGATAGAAAACGGTCACTACTCTATGACTACAACGACTCCTAAAAATTAAAAAAATTACCCGGTTCAAAGGTTTTCCCTTCGGAAAAGAACCAAGGCCATAAGAAAAATCGAAGGGTGGGTGAGACATACCATTTTCAAAAGTTTAAAAAAAATATATTGATGACATACTCACCCTTAATTTTTAAAATTTGACTCAAAAATTAAACTAACAAACTCAACTATCAGAGATGAAACAGATTATCCAACATCACAGGCATCTTCTAGTTTATCAGTCACCATCATCAATGCTATCAATTACAAAACACGATCTAACAAATCATAGAGATACTACCACAGGGAATGACTCTATGCTACAACCTATTACAAATATAGCAAAGAAAGAGAAAATAGGAATCTTTCTTCCACCTCACACTTAAACAGTGTATTGTCCTCAGTGCATACAAAATTATCAAATAAGTAAAGAAAAAGGAACTTCCTGGGCCTCTATGCATAACAATCAGGATATTTCTCCTGATCATTGTCACCCTCATCATCATTATCGCCATCAATCTGCATGGCCTCCATGGGAGCAATATCCTTCTCATCATCATTATCGCCATCAATCTGCATGGCCTCCATGGGAGCAATATCCTCCTCATCATCATTATCGCCATCAATCTGCATGGCCTCCATGGGAGCAATATCCTCCTCATCATCATTAACCAACTCATCCACTCAATCAGTGAGCACCGTGGCCTCATCATCATCCAGTGGCTCCTCAAAGGAAGGTTCCACTTTGCACATCTTCGTGGCACTCTTCGTGAGTGGATATCTATACTCCAAGGCCGCCATCTAATCATCTATGGAGGGTCGGGCCTCGATCCTCAACTACAAATCAAGCATGCCGAATATACAGCCTCTCTAACTATTATCTCATGCCTGGAGATTAGCTATAGTAAGAGGTGGAGTTTTGGAAGTGATGGGCTTATTAACCCTTATAATATCCATTATCTCGCCTGCTAGGGGCCATGCTCAGGGTTGACGAAGGTCTGCCTCTTCCTCCTCAATTCCTTTTCCTCTTAAAAAACTGAGTCAAGAGACTGCCATAACAGTATTTCCACTTGCAATTGTCCCTCTCTCCTCATATTGCCTCTAAGAACTGTACCAAAATTGAGTGGTATCCCTTTTATTATCATGTACATCAATACGACCCGCTCTCTAGTGACGTTGGCTTTGTATATCCCAAGGACAAGAACGACACAAACAAACTTCACCCACACTTTCGCCTCCTTATTCATGTAGTAGAATGGGAGTGTACAGTGAGTGTCATTATGGTCCCTTGCCCATCAGGCAGTGAATTCTCGCCATAAAGAGTATGGCAGATATCACGATATGGAGGCTTCTCTAGCAAGGCTTCAAGTACCCAGATGAGTCTACCGCTTTTGTGCCAAGGAAGGCATTGAATGTTTTATTAGTGAACCGAACCACCTGTCCCCGTATTTTGACCTCATTGCTCTCCCCAAAAGAATTTCCCAGGTTTGCATAAAATTCCCTCACTAAAGTGAGGTTTTACTCCTCCAGGTCGGAAAAGATGTAGTCTAACCACAACTCATGGATCTTGTCCTTATTTGTAGGAAACTTAGGTGTGAGGCGGCCTTCGTCAATCGAATTCGTAGGATCATATTTAACCTCCTTTTGTGTTTTGTACCATAATATCCATGAGGCTCCACTGCTATTTCTCCAAACCTCCTAACAGGGGCTCCCTCAGCCGATGAAGAACTCGACCCTTTTGTGCCTTTTTGGAGCCACTTGAAACCTTTGCCAGCTGTCACTACCTCCTTTCCTTTGTTAACATTTAATGCCATGACACTTGTCAATTAAAAATAAGAACTGCACAAGATTAGTTGGTGAACAAAATAGCTAGCTAATTAAGTGTAATGGATGCAAAATGACGCCACACTTAATTCGCTAGCATCCTTGTGAGAATTCATCAAATAGGATACTCTAGACTTCCCCCATTATAATCCCAAATCTCAACTTCCAAATTTATTCACTAACTACACATTACACCAAGTTAATGAAATTATTTTTTTCACATATCTCCTATTTATTTTTTTCTTCAAGAATGCCACACTTTGGCCATTGTTTTACCTTCCCTCCATTAATTCATCATTCAAGCAACCCATCCATGGAAGTAGCTACATTTAATTTATTCAACAACCAAAGGAAAATTTACTACAATTAAAAATGAATTAACATGAATATTTCTACATCTCAAGATTCTTCACATTCAAGACTTTAAGAATAAGTACTTTCTCTCTCTACAAGCAATGTACTACCCACCAAAATCATGAAATTCAAATCATCAACCCCTTTCATCCCCGTAACTTCAGATCACTATATTCAACCAAAAAATAAGCAAATCAACATGGATAAAACATTATCATGGAATAATTTAAGAAACTAAAGCCCGTGAAACCCACATTGTGAAATTCAAGGTTTTTATCAACAATGATGATTTTAGGTCTTGAACTTAAGGAAAAAGGGTCTAGGGGCATGCTTTTCGTACTACATAACAAAGAGAGAAGAGAAACTTACTTGAGTTGAAGAGACAAGCTTCACCAAGCTTCTTGGAGAAGACAACAATGGGGGATTGGGAAAGGGAGAAGTTATGGCCTATCAGAGAGAGAGAGAATTTTATTTTTCTTTTTCTTTTGAATTTTAGTGAGAGGGGATGATGGGAGATTTAAAATAAAGGTTTGGGCCATGGATTTATTTTGTAATTTTAAGGTCTTTGGGTGAACTTTGACCCATTGAACCAAAAAATTTTCTAACTACATCAACCAGGCTCGGCGCGCCAGTCACCTCGCCGCACACTTAAAAATAAATTCTTGATGGACAGGGCTAGAGCGGTGCACCATCCATAGCACCAACCTATTTTTTTTATTTTTTAGACACCAGGTATCTTGCCCTAGACTTAACTTTTTCAGCTCATTTTCTCCCCTCTTTTTGCCTTGTAAGCCTTGTTCATCTCTGCAAAAACAAAAATCTTTAAAAGATGGGTTGCCTCCCACCACACGCCTTAGTTATAGTTATGGAATGACATTCATTGGTTGCCTCCCGTGCAACGCTTGATTTAATATAGTAGCACGATGAAATTCACTCTAACTCCTTCATCCGAGTGAGATAGTTTGTATCCCAAAAACTTGTTAAACTCTCTTGCAGCACATGCCGCTCAACTGCCCGCTCACTTCCTCCGGGTTCCACCGCTAGTTTCACTGTGAATTACTCATAATGAGGTGTCCACTTTACGTCTCTAAACACATTGAATACTGCCTCTTGACCATTCACGGTCATTTATATCTTACCAGAATGCACCTTTATGACCGTGTCTATGGGGCTAAGAATCCTCTACCTAGAATGAGGGGAACTGCTGCATCTACTTCACAATCTAGGATTAGAAGTCCACTAGTATGATGAAAAGGTCCAACCTTAATCAATACATCCTCTACGATTTCGTCAGGAGAGACTTGTCGGCAATCTGCAAAGTTACTATTCTCGGACACGGTTCAACTAAACCCAAGGTTCTGAACAAGGATATGAGAATCAAATTAATGCTTGCACCAAATTTGCACATTGTGGAACCAACTTCTTTATTTCTAAACACTACTGAAAGGCTGAAGCTCCCAGTGTCTTCCAACTTTGTTTAGAATTTCATTTCGAACCCGAGAACTGCACTTTTCCATGAGAGCCACAATTTCAAACTTTTTTAGTCTCCCCTTATTAGCCACAATGTTCTTTAGATACTTGGCATACTTTGGAACTTCCTGCAAAAGCTCCACCAGTGGTAAGTTAATATGTACCTGCTTCAACACATCAAGAAATTTCTGGCAGGTTGAGTCCTCCTTCTGCTTCTTAAATCTTTATGAAAATGGAGAGGGTGGTATGGTTTCTACCAACTTCAGCTTTAAGTTGCATGACTCACCAACCACCTTTCTGGACAATGCAACCTACTCCTCTCAGCTTTCTTATCTTATGGTATCCCCTTACCCAGCTCTTTACTACTACGCAAAAAGATTGTGCTCACATTTTCCTTGGGGTTCTTCTCGGTGTTACATGGAAGTGCCCCTTGTGGTCTGTTATTCTGCTAAAGGGCAAATTGATCCATCTGTCTTTCCAGCTCCATGGATGGATTTTTGCATTTCATTAATAGCACCCGAGACTGCTGCACCATCTATTGCTTCACAGTCTCATCTAGTAAACTGCTAGGATGCTGACCTTGATGCATTGGATAGTTGTTCTGGGGCCTTTGGAAATTCTGGTTCCCTCCATATGAGGGATTACCTGGATTCCTATACCCCTAGTTATAGCTGCTACCTACAAACCCTCCGCCACTACAGATCTTGGGCAGAATTATATGCCCAAGTGATACTCAAATGCTTCATTTCGTCTTGTTTATACATTGATAATTGTACATTCTCATGTGATTTGTAGTTAAAATGTGAATTTATACTAACCAACATGATTAGTGTTGTTTTGCAGGAAAAATGGAATTTTAGGAAGCTTAGATGCATGTTGGGAGAAATCGGGAATAGACTCAGAAGCGAGCAGTGGAAAAGGCCTAGGTTATGCAGCAAATTAAGGGGCTCCACAATGGAGCCGTGTCACACTGCCATCGCGGATGCATTATGCCCCGGATGATGAAAATAGGCCAAGTTCCAGTGAAGGTCCCATTGGGGCCGTGGCGCGTTGGCCAAGCCCCGCATTGCACGCCGTGCCATGTTGGGCATAATTAACTGGAGGACCGGATTCCAGTGAGGGTACGCGTTTGTGGCGTGTCATGGAGGCAGTGCTCCGTGATGCACTCCATGACACGTTGCTTGTTATTCCGGGAGAAATTCCCACTAGTATAAATAGCACACTTAGGTTTATTTTTAATTATTCTGACTTGGTTGAGCAAGAACGTGGGTTACAGGCAGTTGAGGGGACGAAATTCTTAGGGTTCTTCTCTATCTCTTTCTTCTTTATTTCAATTGTTTGTATGATTAACACTTATTTAACGATGTTTAATCCACAAATGAGTGGCTAAATTCACTTCTTGCTGAGGTTAAGAACATTTGTAGTGGAATGTAATTATTGATCATCTTGGTTTTTCATCTTTTCTTCCATGGTTGTTCTATTAATTCTTGTTCTTACTGCATTAATGTGTGGCCAATATTAATGTATATCTAAAAAATCCGGTTTGCGCTCGAAAGAGAAAGAAATTGGAAAGTTGTGAATTAATAGGATATGATCTCTTCTTGGTTTGGGAAAATTGAGAATTGATTTACCTTCAGTATAGATATATATCTAAAAGTCGTATTAGTCAATTAAGGAGTCGGTTTCGTATGGCTAGAACATGAATTTCTTCTTATAACAGAAATGTAGGTGGAAGGTTCATGATTCTTAACTTGGGTTAAATACGAGAGTTTTAATCCATAGGCAATAATTCTTGACTAGCAACCGAAGAAAAGATTAACCAATTTGTATCAATAAATTTCTTCCCTGCATGTTCGTGTTAGTCTCAACATGCTCATTACTATAGTTCAGACTCAAATTGTATATTTGTTTTAGACTAGTATAAATTAGGAAACAACCTCCAAAAAATCTTCTTAAAACTGTTGTCTGCATTATTAGAGTTAGAGTTTATTAATGCTTGATTCGATTATTACCTTGGTCCAGTCCCTGTGGGATTGATACTTGGCTACTCTAGCCATTTTACTACTTGTTCGACCACGTGCACTTGCGTGTAGTTACGAAACAGCCCGAACAAGTTTTTGGCGCCGTTGCCGGGGACTGGCAATTGGTAAAATTGTTGTCTTAATTGTTAGTTTACTATTTCTTATTAGTGTTGACAACTTGGTCTTAGCTTGTCTTTTGCAGATATTGAATTTTGTTGAACACTGGCAAGGGACAAGAAGTTGGTGGATTAACACTTAGAGCCGGAAAGACAATTCCATCACCAAAGGGGAGAAGCTCTAGAGAGAAAGTTGCAGTTGCTCAGACAGACCATCCTGGAGCAACAACAGAATCCACCTATTATAAGGGCAGTGTTAGTGCCCGAAGAAATGGCAGCTAGGCCGGTTCGCGAAGTGGCAATCCCACATGCTAACAACGTTACATCTAGCATTCGCAAACCTGAGCCAGGAGGGAGGTTCGAGCTTAAACAGAATATGGTGCAATTGCTGCACACCAGCGGGCAATTCACAGGTCTCCCTCACAAGGATCCAGAACAACATCTCCAAAACTTTTTGGAGATAAGTGACACTTACATCCCCGTTGGAGTGTCACCCGATTATGTCAGGCTTACATTGTTCCCGTTTTCACTTTAGGGAGAAGCAAAGAGATGGCTGAAAGCTGAGCCACCTAATTCCATCACCACTTGGGATGATCTTGCAAAGAAATTCTTGATATGGTTCTTTCCATCCGGTAAAACAGCAAGACTTAGAAGTCAAATTCTATGTTTTAAACAGAGAGAGGGAGAGAATCTGTATCAAGCCTGGGAAAGATTCAAATCTATGTTGCGGGATTGTCCTCATCATCACCAATCCAATGATGTGTTGGTGCATACTTTCATAGAGGGTTTGGAACCCCACACAAAAATCTTGCTAGACTCAACAGCTGGGGGACAAGCATTAGAAAATACTTATGAGGAGCTGTATACCTTGTTGAACCATATTTCGTAGGGAAATCCAGAGTGGAATACGGACTCTTCTAGAGGAGGAACAAGGAAAGCGGCAGGAGTCTTACAAGTGGATGGTTTTACAGCTATCGCTGCACAGATAGCTGCGTTACAGAATCAACTCAATACCCACTTCAGCAATATGGGCCTGAATCATTCTCAAGCCCCAGTGAATGTAGTGCAGCAGATTTGGTGTGAAGTGTGCGGCAGTAATGAACACTCAGCGGAGTGTTGTGGTGCAAATCCTGATTCAGTAAACTTTGTTGGTAATGTACAGAGAAATAATCACCAACAGTATGGCAACAACTACAACTCTAATTGGAGAAGTAACCCGAATTTCTCTTGGGGTAGTAACAACCATCAAGGGTAGAGTTCGAGTCAGGGAGCACAGAGAAATCAGGGAGGGCAGCAGCACTATCAGTCGCAATACAGAAGAAACAATGCACCTCCACCACCATCACCTAGTATCGAGGAAATGTTCAAAACGATGATAGCTAACCAAGCTCAATTGCAGGCTGACTATGTGAAATTGGCAGCCGATGTAAAGAACAATCAGTTAGCTACCAAGGCATTGGAGTACCAGTTTGGGCAACTAGCTGGAGCTCAGAACACCAGGCCGAGAGGAGGACTTCCAAGTGACACTGACCCCAACCCCAAGCAAGTAAAAGTAGTGACCATAAGGAGTGGTTAGCAACTCAAGGAGGTGGAACTAGAAAGACCACCACAACAGTCGGGAGCATTGGAGAAGGAGAGGGAACACAATGATGATAGGGGGAACGAGAAGGAAGCTGAACGAGAAAGACCACCACCCCCGTTCCCTCAAAGACTAAGGAAACACAAGGATGAAGCGTGTTTCAAAAAGTTCATGGAGGTGCTTAAATAGGTACACATTAATTTACCTCTTGTTGATGTTTTGAAGGGAGTGCCGAAGTACGCAAAATATATCAAGGACATCGTGGCGAACAAAAGCAGGTTTACGGAGTATGCTACGGTGGCACTTATGGAGGAGTGCACTTCCCGAATACAAAATCGGTTGCCCACAAAGCTCAAAGACCTTGGGAGCTTTACAATTCAACTTACAATCGGGCAGAGTATCCAAGCTCGTGGATTATGTGATTTGGGAGCGAGCATTAACTTGATGCCGACATCAGTATTCAAGAAATTGGGGCTAGGCAGTTCTAGACAGACAACAGTGATCTTACAACTAGCGGATCGTTCTTTGGCCAGACCAGATGGCATTGTGGAGGACGTGTTGGTGCAAGTGGGCTCCCTTTTCTTCCCGGTTGACTTCATTGTGCTGGATTTTCAGACGGATACGAAAGTCCCATTTATATTGGGACATCCTTTTTTGGCAACCGGGAAAGCACTGATTGATGTAGCTGCAGGGCAGCTAACCATGCGGGCACACGACAAGGTGGAGGTATTTGATGTGTACAAGGCCACGAAGCTTCCGGCCGTGTATGAGGAACTCTCAGTGATCAACGTGCTTAATCGAGCGAATATTGCTCTGAGTGTTGATTCGCGAGAGCCAGTGGGAAAACCACCGGTGAAGGACCCCCCAAAAGTGGAATCGTGGCAGAAAGACCAAACTGCCACGTTCTTAGTCAACGGGAAGCGATGTAAGCATTACTGGGGTGAGGACGGTAGTCGAGTGAAGACATCCATCACCCTAGAGGATAACTAAGCTTCAATGACGTCGAGCCACGACGGTAAACCAGGCGCTGCATGGGAGGCAACCTGTGAAATTGTTGTAATAATTGAGTAGAATTAGTAGAAAAAAATAGAAAAATAAAAATAAAAACAAAAATTGTGTTTTGTGTTGAAACTGTGAATTCTAACCAATTTCTTATTGTGAGATGAATTTCAGGTTGAACGGAGAGCAAAACTGCAAAGTATCGCAAAGGAAAAAATCGAGGTGAGAAAAATAATAAAAAGTGGCAAAACAGTGAGCCTGCGCGATGGCTCCGTGTCACGGAGGAGGGCCTCCGTGTTGACCTTCGTGACACATTGAGGTGTAATTCTGGAATTTCTAAACTGCCAGAACACCTCCGTGTTGTCTCCGTGTCACGGAGGGGGTGCTCCGCGTTATCCTCCGTGACACGTTGAGGTGTTAATCGCGACGGGTCACACCGTGTCGCCGGGTGACCCACGCGAAATTAACCCTTTTTAACCCCGAATTCCCTCTATTTTTCCTCATTTCTCACCCCCTCCGCGACAAAAACCCAAAAAATACCCCTTCCCCAACGTGACACGGACTTAGGCACAAGTTTTCATTTTTCTTCTGTTTCATCGAACTAAAGGTATGTTCTCTATTTTCTTCTCAATTCTTGTCAAATTTGTCGAGTTTGAGCATGTAAAGTGAGAAAAATTTGCCCTAATTGTAAATTGATCTTGAATTCCTTTAAGTTAGTGTTGATTGAAGTTCGGAGTATCATTTTGATTGTATGAACTCGATAAATACATGCTTGATCAAATTTTGGTGAAATATGTAGCTAGGGTTAGAATTTGATTACGAAGAAACGAAATGTGATCGAAAATGTGGAAATTATGGGTTGGGCATGTTGGGTAAGGTGAGTTATGTTGTGCTTGTTGTGAATATGCTAAGTAAACGATGGATTTTTTCTTGGGAGAATGAAGTTGTGAATTGCATAGAACTTGGTGAATTGCATAGGTTGTGTTGAGAGTTTTTCTGTGCTAAGTGCTATGGGATGAAATGGTATTGATGGTGATATGTTGATTAACTGTATGAAGTCTGAGTAGTACGTAAAATATATTCCATCGAATTCTCTGAATGCACAAGGCATGTTGTTGTTTTTTATTGTAAATTGGGAAGTGAGAATTGTCTTGCCGTAATGTTGTGATTATGGCTAAAGACTAAGTGTGGGGTGGCCTAGCTTAACCCAACCTTAGTCGAAACTAATTTTAATTTGAATAATATTGGGACTGTCTATTTGATTTGACAGGAACAATGGTAAGCAGGCAAGATAAAGGAAAGGGCGCATCTACATCGGGCGTCGGAAGGAGAAGAATTAGACTGGGAACCGCAGTCCCAGCAGCACCAGTGGTTCCGTGCGGCCAACGCCGTCAATACGGAACTCGATGGGTGACAGACGAAGGGAAGAAATGGTACACAAAGCACAAGGACAACAAATACATCCCTGAGGAACATATTGCAAGGGAGCCGTTGGCACAGGAGTTCCCCAGAATTGTACATCGGATTGACACTACTGGGCTGAACTTCGTCTTTGAAGAGCCCAAGGAGTGCAATCTCCACCTGATTCGGGAGTTCTACGCCAACTGGAACCCGACAATCCCAAGTCACACTGTCAAAATAAGGGGGCAGGTAGTCACTTTTGAGCCCCATCACCTTAATGCCATCTTGGGGGCGCGGGACACAGATGCCCATGTACTCCGGTAGCTGAACATCACTCCACCATATGCAGACATCAGACGCACTCTGTGTGGAGCCCGTTCTAAAGCACGGTGGAGCAGGCATAAGGAGAGGGGCTACTATCAGACGCTGCCCTACTCTCAAATGAACAGGGAAGCCAGAATTTTGCTTAAGATCTTGTGTTCCTGCCTGATCCCGGAGGTGCACATGACAGATGTCACCCGGGATCGTGTGTGCTTGTTATACGCCCTGATGAAAGGGCTGGAGATTAATGTTGGGGCAGTGATCATCTCCGCCATGAAGAGAGCCCGTTTGCATCAAGGGCACAGGTACGGGTTTGGTGGCTTGCTGACCACTTTCCTGAGGGGACTAGATGTTGAGGAGGAGGCCCTTGACTACATCCCGCAAATGGAGAGGCATGCCTTAGACGTCACCAAAACTAAGGCACCCGACACCACTCACAGGCCAGTTGTCCGGTGGTTTGCTATAGGGTTAAAACCGACACGCAAGTGCACGTGGTCAAACAAGTAATAAAGTGGCTAAGTAAGTCAAGTATCGAACCAAGGAGACTCTGGATAAGTAAAATTGCTCAAGTATACTATATTCTGTCTTACTTCTAAATATGCTGACAACAACGTAACCAAAAGTTAAATAATTTTTGTTTATAAATAATATACTAAAACTATTAACAAATATTTACTTTGAATTGAAACTATTGATATGAGCATTCCAAGGTTAAGAACAAGTAATGAACTTGATTATCATCATCATTCGGTTATTCTTCTCTTCTAGTTGCTAGCCAAGAACATTAGCCAAGAGATTAAAACTCTCGTATTTAATCTCACTTAAGATTCATAAACCATCCGTCTACATTTCTGTGATCAAATGCAATTTATGACCTAGCAATACAATTCCAGTTCCTAAATTGACTAATACGGCTTTCAAGTATATTTCTATCAGGAAAGCACATCAAAACCCAATTTTCCCAAATCAAGTTAAGAACAATACCCTATTAATTCACAACTTTCCAATTTCGTGCTCTCTCGAGTGAAATTGGACTTTTTAGATGTACATTAATGTCGGCCACACACTAATGCAGTAGAAACAAGAATTAATAGAACAACATAGAAGAAGAAGATGAAAAACCATACAATTCAATAATCAAAATTCATCACCATTGTTCATAAACTCAGCAAGGAAGAGAATTAGCCACTCATTTGTGGATTAATCATCCTAAAACAAGTGTTAATCATACAAACGATTGATTGAATGAAGAAAGAAAGAGAGAAAAACTCTTAGCTTTTTCGTCCCTCAACTGCCTGTAACCAACGTCCTTGCTCCACCAAGTCTGAATTTTCTAAAAATAAGCCTAAGTGTTCTATTTATACTATTGGGAATTTTTCCCGGAATAACAAGCAACGTGTCACGGAGGCCAACGCGGAGCACTGCCTCCGTGACACGGCGTGGACGCGGACCCTCACTGGAAATCCAGGGTCCGGGAATATAGCCTCAACGTGGCACGGCATGCAACGCGGAGGCTTGCCTCCGTGCCACGGAGCTGTCGCGAGGCTTCACTGGAAATTGCCAAATTAATTCATCCTCCATGCAGTGTGCCTCCGCGATGGTAGCGTGGCACGGCTCCATCGCGGAGCCCCTTTACATTGTGCATTCCAATGTCTTTTCCGTGCTCGCATCCAAGTCCAACTCCGATATTGTTCCAACATGCATTTTAGCTCCTCAAAATCATGTTTTACCAACAAAACAATGCTAATCATGTTGGTTAGTATAAATTCACATTTTATTACCAATTACATGAAAATGTATACACATTGCACAATAAACAAGATGAAAATGATACGTTTGAGTATCACTTGGGCATATAAATCTGCCCAAGATCACTTACCCCACACTTAAATCCTTGTTCGTCCTCGAACAACAAATACACAATTCATGCAAATTACATCTCAACCTTCGCCACTATGGTGCGACAATTTGCGCTACGGTCATACCGATCATTCAATATTGTAAATCCTCAAGAAAACATGCATGGTCTTAACAATGCAATGACCTTTAATACATTAAGACTTCCTAGACTTTAAGAATCGACCCTCGATATCGGCAAACTCATGCAAATCAGCTAATCAAGATATCCGACACGAAAATCAATCTTTCATCAAGCATGTGCCCTCACAACTCAAGAGAATCTTCCCCTTTATGTTCATGCGACTCACAAACATTCAAGTAGGGGCATGTAGAAATTAATTTCACTCTCTCTCCCAAAAGAATTCACATGCATCATGTCATGACCCATAGGCTTGCCCTTAGTGTATTACTCCACTAATATAAGGAAATGCAATGTAAGATCACGTAGGACATTAATGGATTGTAGTGGAGGCTATGGAACTAGTATGTATTGGATTAGCCAATAATAGTCACTAGCATCCTTAAGCGCCTTTTCAACACATTCCCATCAACTCATGAACATTGTTTCTCTCTTTTCTTTTTTCATCATCCCATTCATGCTGGTTTACTTTCGTATGGCCCATTTCACCAATCACACTTGACACAACAACAAAGGTTTTTAATGCACCTTCATTATCATTTCATTATAACAAGTGCCTCTTCAACCTTTTCTTTTCTTTCCTCACTCTGCTTTTCTTTTTCTTTCCACTATTCTCACTCTTTGACACTTTGGGAAATTTTTTTTTGTTCTTCTTAAGCTCTTAAGAGTTTTGTATAGACTTTACGGCTCATGAAAAGAAGGAATAAAGCTTAGTTTATACATTTTTGGACAAAAGAAAGAAAGAATCGGCTAAAGGCTCAACGGGCTGACTAGGGTATACAGTCACATAAAAATGAGAGTACGACAAGAAAAAAAATAGAAACTCACGGTTAAAACAAAGAAATGCCTACATCCTTTCTAACACTACACCTCCTTCATTTCGTTTTGTACACACACCAGGCAAGTTCTAGACACTTCACAATAGCATGGAATAACAACACCTCACTTCACACTTCATGCACATGCTCGATTCAAGATGCATTCATAGACTCTTTAATTAGCCAATTACATGAATTCAGAATTAAGCCTCAATCACACAAAATCGAATTCTACAGCCAAGGTAACTCAACATATTCACAAAATTGCATGCTTTCAAACGAATCACTTTTACATTTCGAATATCAGTTACAACACGCAACCATAATTTCACAACCATATAGTAACTACAGGTTCAGTGATGTAATCCACCAAAGAAAAACTAAGAATAAATTAAAATCACTACTCCTACCGACTACATTTCCCTTAAGACGGTCATCATCCATCCATCATAGGGAACGGTCACTAACTATGACATCGGTTCAATGGGACTATTCTCGGTAAAAGAACCGAAAACAAACACCGAGAAACCCAAAAATAAAAATCGAATTTTTTTTGCAAAACATCGATCATTTCGATGGAAAAATATTTACAAAATATTTTAATATGTACAAAATATTTTCGCAAAATTTTAAAAATATCGATCATTTCGATAGAGAAAAAATATATAAGAAAATATTTACAAAATTTTTTTTTCTACAGACTTAGCTGGCAAACCACAACATTTCACAACACACATCATCAATTACCACAAATATTTACAGATACAAACCAGTTTGCACACAGGGAAACATAAACATAAATACGGAACAGAGGAAAAACATACAGCAAATTAGCCCAGCCCCAGCACCTAATTACTCCCCACCCCACACTTAAATCGAACACTGTCCCCAGTGTTCACAAAAATTAAAAATCACAAAAATTTCGGGTGGTGGAACTCCCTGATCAGTCAAAATATTCGACTTCTTCATCCAGTGCTGCTGCCTCATCGCCCATGTCCGAGTCACCTCCATCGTCGTCATCGAACTCCACATCGGAGTCCTCCCGACGTGTCTCCTTGTCTGTGGGGACATCATCGTCAGTGGGCTCAACAAAGGCTGGCCCCACTCGGCACAAAGCTCTGGCGTTTTCGCCAAATGGGTAATCCAGCTCCAGCTGCCATAACTCATCCTCCGTGGCTGGTCTCCCACCTATCCGAAGCTGAAGCATTTGCATACCAAACATTCGTGCCACGTATTGATCGTCACGAGCATGTCGCTCGCCAAGTGTCAGCACTGGCCCGTGTGTGGTGTCGGGGGCCTTAGTTTTGGTCACATCAAGGGCCCTCCGCTCCAACTGCGGGATGTAGTCCAAAGCCTCTTCCTCGACATCGAGGCCCCGGAGAAAGGTGGTGATGAGTCCGCCGAACCCATACATGTGGCCCTGGTGTAGTCGGGCTCTCTTCATGGCGGATATGATGACCGCCCCAACATTAATCTCTAGCCCTTTGATCAGGGCATACACCAGGCACACACGGTCCCAGGTCACATCAGTCATGTGCACCCCCAGGATCAGGCACGAACAAACTATTTTCAGCCATATTTTGGCCACCCTGTTCATTTGAGAATACGGCAGAGTCTGGTGGTAACCCCTCTCCTTATGTCTGCTCCATCGGGCTGTGGATCGAGCCCCACACAAAGTGCGTCTGATATCGGCGTATGGTGGGGTGATATTCAGCTGGCGGAGAACGTGGGCGTCTGTGTCCCGCGCTCCAATGATGGCATTTAATTGCTGGGGTTCCAGAGTGACAATCTGCCCTCTGATCTTAATTGTGTGGCTTTTGATTGCCGGGTTCCAGTTTGCATAGAACTCCCGTACTAGATGCAAGTTGCACTCCTTGGGCTCCTGAAATATGAAGCTAAGCCCAGCTGCCTCGATCCTCTACACTATACGGGGGAACTCCTGTGCTAGTGGTTCCCGTGCAATATGCTCCTCAGGGAAGTATTTATTTTCCTTGTGTTTAGCGTACCACTTCTTCCCTTCATCGGTTACCCACCTCGTTCCGTACTGGCGGCGTTGGCCGCGCGGAACAGCTGGTGCAGCTGGGACTGCTGTGCCCAGTCTAAGTCGTTTTCTCCCGGTGCCTGAAGTAGAAGCACCTTTACCCCTATCCTGCCTACTTGCCATTGTACCTGTCAATACAAATAAACAAGCACCATGTCAAGCTAAATGCATATTAGCTTCGGCTAAGGTTGGGTTAAACTAAGTTTACCCCACACTTAGTCCTTAGCTACGTTTACGATACTACGGCAAGGATCACTTTATTTACACCAAAAACAAACAACTATACAATTTATGCTTAGTGCGTTCACAAAAAAATTTCGACAGTATAACTTTAGCGTACTACTCAGACTTCATACAGCTAATCCCAATCCTACCATCGCTATCAATTCAACCTTCGCACTTAGCAACAAAAACAACAAAACAAAAAAAACAACAACCAAAATTCTATATACAAATGAATCTATGTAACCAACCAATTCGAACACTTTTCACATTTTTCCCAAAAACCCGAGAATTCATCATCTATTACATTCACACAATATTTACAACGACTTATTCTCAATGCACAAGCACACCCTGGCATATAATTCACACATTTACCAAGTTACCCAATTCGATTTCAACAACCCAAGCCCTAGAATTGAATTTCACAATCGAATTCGAATCATTCACGCAATCGATAAGTTCAAACGCGTATTACAACATCTCGAACATTTATCAATCAAAGAATAAATCAATTTCATGCTAAATTTCGACTTAGGGTGATATATCTCACCTCCCATGCTCAAATTAGACTAAAATCAACAAAAACTTGAGAGAGAAGAGGAAAACATACCTTTAAGTTGAATAATCGAAGAAACTCGACAATTTCTTTGCTTACTACCATGGCACGTTGGTTGGGAGAGGGAAATATGGGTGTTTGGTCGCGAAGAAGAGAGAAAATGAGGAAAAGGGGCCTAAAATTGGGGTTTAAAATGAAGGAAATACGCGGGTCACCCGGCAACCCGGTGTGACCCGTCACAAAATATAGGGCAACGTGTCACGGAGGGTAACGCGGAGCCCCTCCTCCGTGACACGGAGCTAACGCGATGGCTCACTGGAATTTTTAAAAAAAAATCTAGATTTAACCTTAACGTGTCACGGAGGGTAACGCGGTGGTCCACCTCCGTGACACGGAGCCAACGCCCCAGTGCACTGTCTCTTCATTTCATTCATTTTTTCATACCTTGCCTTTTCCTTCCCGATTTCATGCATATTTTTCTCCGGTTGACCTGAAAATCACCTCACTAAACAAAATTGGTTAGATTAATAGATTTCCCTAATTAAAATGAAAAATACTAACTAAAACAAAAAATTTGTACTAACTCCAGAAAAAGAAAAATTAAAATAAAAACTATTTACACTTTACTAAACAAAAGAAAAAAAATATTTTTCACGGGTTGCCTCCCGTGCAGCGCCTGGTTTACCGTCGCGGCTCGACGTCCTTTATGCTCAATTATCCACTAGGGTGATGGACGATTTTTCACGATCATTGTCCTCCCCCCAGTAGTGCTCACATTTATCTGGTGGTCTTCCCATCAACTCTCGGGAATCACTCATGTGCTTAGCATTCCCATGATCAATTACATTGATCACCGAGAGCTCTTCATTTACCATCGGGAGCTTGGGTGCTTTGTACACATCGAACACCTCTACCTTGTCATGTGCTCGCATTGTAAGTTGACCCGCAGCCACGTCAATTAATGCTTTCCCGGTTGCCAAGAAGGGTCGTCCCAAAATAAATGGGACTTCAGCGTCTGGTTCAAAATCTAGAACAATAAAATCAACCGGAAAAATGAGGGATCCCACTTGCACCAGCACATCCTCAACAATGCCATCCGGCCTAGCTAAGGATCTGTCTGCTAGTTGCAAGATTACGGTTGTAGGTCTAGGACTCCCTAGACCCAACTTTTTGAATACTGAAGATGGCATCAGATTTATGCTCGCCCCCAAGTCACACAATCCATGAGCTCAGATACTCTGCCCAATTGTAAGCTGGATAGTAAAACTTCCAGGGTCTTTTAGCTTTGTAGGCAGCCTATTTTGGATCCGAGAAGTGCAGTCCTCCATCAAAGCTACCGTGGCATACTCAGTCAGACGACTTTTGTTGGCCATGATGTCTTTAATATATTTAGCATATTTTGGCACTCCCTGCAAGACATCAACAAGAGGTAAATTAACATGTACCTGTTTAAGCACCTTTATAAATTTCTTGAAACACGCCTCCTCCTTGTGTTTCTTGAGTCGTTGAGGGAATGGGGGTGGAGGCCTTTCTGTTTCAGCTTCTTTGGTCTTCCCCTTATTCGCAAGTTGCTCTCCCTCAACATCTACTGCTCCTGACTTTTGAGGCGGTCTTTCCGGTTCCACCTCCTTCAGCTGCAAACCACTCCTCGTGGTCACCGCATTTACCTGCTTCGGATTAGGATCCGTGTCGCTAGGCAGTCCTCCTCTGGGTCTTGTGTTTTGGGCACTAGCAAATTTCCCAAATTGATACTCAAGAGCCTTGGTCGCTAATTGATTGTTCTTCACTTCGGCTGCCAATTTAACATAGTCAGCCTACAATTGCGCCTGATTAGCGATCATGGTCTTGAACATTTCCTCAATGGTAGGTGATGGTGGTGGAGGAGAGGCATTGTGATTTCTGAATTGAGATTGGTAGTTCTGTTGCCCTCCTTGATTCCTGTGCATACCCGGACCCGAACTTTGGCCTTGTTGGTTGTTGCTACCCCACAAAAAATTTGGATGGTTCCTCCAATTTGAGTTGTAGCCGCTACCAAACTGCTGCTGATTTCTCTGTGCATTACCCACAAAGTTAACCGAATCTGGGTTTGCTCCACAGCACTCAGCTGAGTGCTCACTGCTTCCACACACTTCACACCACATTTGTTGGACCGCATTGACTGAAGCTGAAGGCTGGTTCAAGTTCATGTTGCTGAAGTGGTTGTTCAACTGATTCTGCAAGGCAGCTATCTGTGCAGCGATAGCTGTAAATCCATCCACTTCAAGCACTCCTGCTGCTTTCCTTGCTCCACCTCGAGATGAGTCAGCATTCCATTCTGGATTGCCCTGTGAAATCTTGTTGAGCAAAGTGTACAGCTTCTCATAAGTCTTTTCCAACGGTTGCCCTCCAGCTGCTGAGTCTAACAAAATTTTAGTATGGGGTTCCAAACCCTCAATAAATGTGTGCACCAACACCTCATTGGACTAATGATGATGAGGACAGTCCCGCAACATGGATTTAAATCTTTCCCAGGCTTGATATAAATTTTCTCCCTCCCTCTGTTTGAAACTTAGAATTTGACTTCTAAGTCTGGCTGTTTTACCAGAGGGAAAAAATCTTATCAAGAACTTTCGTGCTAGATCATCCCACATTGATATAGAATTTGGTGGTTCAGCTTTTAACCACCTCTTGGCTTCACCAAGTAAGGAAAACGGAAATAGTGTGAGCCGAACATAATCAGGTGACACTCCAGCGGGTATATAAGTGTCACTTATCTCCAAAAAGTTCTGGAGATGTTGTTGTGGGTCTTCATGAGGGAGACCGGTAAATTGCCCGCTTGTGTGCAATAGTTGCACCATGTTCTGCTTTAATTCAAATCTCCCTCCAGGCTCTGGTTTGCGGATACTTGAATGTACATTGTTGGCATGTGGGATTGCCACCTCACGAACCGACCTTGCTGCTGCTTCGTCGGGCACTAACACTGCCCTCACAACTGGTGGATTTTGTTGCTCCATTATAGACTGTCTGAGCAACTGCAGCTTCTTTTGTAGAGCTTCTCTGCGTTTACTATGAAATTCATGTTCAGGCTCTGTATAAGATTCCACCAGCTCCTTGTCCTTTGCCAGTGTTCACAGAAATCAAGTCTGCAAAATACAGGCTAAGACCAAGTTGTCGACACTTAAGAAAATAAAACAAAAATACAGTAAATTTACACTTAACACAATTTCACCAATTGCCTAGTGTCCCCGGCAACGGCGCCAAAAACTTGTCCGGTGGTTTGCTATAGGGTTAAAACCGACACGCAAGTGCACGTGGTCAAACAAGTAATAAAGTGGCTAAGTAAGCCAAGTATCGAACCAAGGAGACTCTGGATAAGTAAAATTGCTCAAGTATACTATATTCTATCTTACTTCTAAATATGCTGACAACAACGTAACCAAAAGTTAAATAATTTTTGTATATAAATTATATACTAAAACTATTAACAAATATTTACTTTGAATTGAAACTATGGATATGAGCATGCCAAGGTTAAGAACAAGTAATGAACTTGATTAACATCATCATTAGGTTATTCTTCTCTTCTAGTTGCTAGCCAAGAACATTAGCCAAGAGATTAAAACTCTCGTATTTAATCTCACTTAAGATTCATAAACCATCCGTCTGCATTTCTGTGATCAAATGCAATTTATGACCTAGCAATACAATTTTGGTTCCTAAATTGACTAATACGGCTTTCAAGTATATTTCTATCAGGAAAGCACATCAAAACCCAATTTTCCCAAATCAAGTTAAGAACAATACCCTATTAATTCACAACTTTCCAATTTCGTGCTCTCTCGAGTGAAATTGGACTTTTTAGATGTACATTAATGTCGGCCACACACTAATGCAGTAGAAACAAGAATTAATAGAACAACATAGAAGAAGAAGATGAAAAACCATACAATTCAATAATCAAAATTCATCACCATTGTTCATAACCTCAGCAAGGAAGAGAATTAGCCACTCATTTGTGGATTAATCATCCTAAAACAAGTGTTAATCATACAAACAATTGATTGAAAGATGAAAGAAAGAGAGAAAAACCCTTAGTTTTTCGTCCCTCAACTGCCTGTAACCCACGTCCTTGCTCCACCAAGTCTGAATTTTCTAAAAATAAGCCTAAGTGTTCTATTTATACTATTGGGAATTTTTCCCGGAATAACAAGGAATGTGTCACGGAGGCCAACGCGGAGCACTGCCTCCGTGACACGGCGTGGACGCGGACCCTCACTGGAAATCCAGGGTCCGGGAATATAGCCTCAACGTGGCACGGCATGCAACGCGGAGGCTTGCCTCCGTGCCACGGAGCTGTCGCGAGGCTTCACTGGAAATTGCCAAATTAATTCATCCTCCATGCAGTGTGCCTCCGCGATGGTAGCGTGGCACGGCTCCATCGCGGAGCCCCTTTACATTGTGCATTCCAATGTCTTTTCCGTGCTCGCATCCAAGTCCAACTCCGATATTGTTCCAACATGCATTTTAGCTCCTCAAAATCATGTTTTACCTACAAAACAATGCTAATCATGTTGGTTAGTATAAATTCACATTTTATTACCAATTACATGAAAATGTATACACATTGCATAATAAACAAGACGAAAATGATACGTTTGAGTATCACTTGGGCATATAAATCTGCCCAAGATCACCAGTTCTCACATTAGCCGAGCAACATGCTCGGGATGATCAGTATATGGCCCGCATGTTCGGGATGCAGATGCTGCAGTTGCGCATAGGTGGGAGGCCAACAACAGAAGATGAGATGTGGTAGCTAGAGTTTGACTACCTCTTCAGCGAAAATGCTAGGGCTCTATGCCGAGTGGGCCCGACTTTTGTGGAGCCCACTGATGATGATGTCCCCACAGATGAGGAGACGCGCCGCAATGACTCAGATGTTGAGTCAGATGAGGATAGCGGGGGCAATTCAGATATAGGGGATGAGGCAACCGCACCTGACGAATAAGTGGAATACTTCGATTGATCAGGGAGTTTCACCACCTACTCTTGTGCTATGCTGAATTTTATGAACACTGGGGACAGTGTTCGATTTAATTGTGGGGTGCGAATAGCTAGGTGTTGGTTGTTTTGTTTTTATTTATGTTTCTGTTTTGTTGTTGTGCTTGTGAAAAATTGTGACCCTGTGATTTTGGTGTTTATGTTTTGTATTGTAATTTGGTGTTGTAATTAATGTGAAGCTGTTGTGTACTGTATGGAGTTGTTGTTAGCTGGTTGTGTAAATATTGTTGTTTTATCGAAATTATCGATATTTTTAAAATTTTTCGTGAAATCTTTTTTTTTATTGGGTTTCTCGGCGTTTGTTTTTGGTGCTTTTACCAAGAATAGTCCCATTGAACCGAAGTCGTAAATAGTGACCATTCCCTATGATGGATGGATGACGACCATCTTAAGGGAAATGTAGTCGATAGGAGTAGATTTCTTTTGTTCTTTTAAATTTTTTTCTTTTGTTTGTTTGAATCCCAAACATGTCGTTACTTTATGGTTCAGAATTCAGGTTGTGTGTTGTACATGATATTTAGAATGCAAACGTGATTCGTATGAAAGCATGAAAATTTATGAACATGTTGAGATACCTAGACCGTAGAGTTCGATTCAGTGTGATTGAGGCTTCAAGTTTGAATTCCTATAATTAGCTGATTGAAGAGTCTGTGAATATGTCTTGAGTTGAGCATGTGCAATGAGTGTGTGGTGAGGTTTCGATTCTTCCATGCTATTGTGAAGTGTCTAGAACTTGCCTGGTGTGTGTACGAAATGAAATAAAGGATGAGTATTGTAGGAAAGGATGTAGGCATTTCTTTGATTTAACCAAAAAATTTTTTCATTATCGTACCTACCTTGAATTTACATCCTAGTTAGCCCATTGAGCCTGTAGCCTATTTTTTTCTTTTGTCGAAAAGGTACAAACCGAGCTTAACCCCTTCTTTTCATTATCCGTGAATTTGATCCAAAACTCTTAAGCGCTCAAGAAAAGTAATTTTCCCACAGTGTCAAGGAGTGGTAATTGTGAAAAGAAAGGAAAAGCGGAAGTGGTGAAAGTAAAGAAAAGGTCAAGGGTGCACTAGCCAAATTTAATAAAAGGAAGATGTATAACTAATCTTTGTTATTAAGTCGAGTGTGCTTAAAGATATGGGAATAAAAATAAAGAAAGACTTCAAGAATGGGAGGATGAAGGAAGAAACAATGTCCATAATGTGGTGGGATGTATGGAAAAGCGCTTAAGGGTGCTAGTTGTTATTATTGGTTAGCCCAGTATGTACTAGTTCCTTAGCTTATGTTACAACCCGTTAAGTCCTACGTGATCTTACATCACTCGTCCTTATATTAGTGGAGTAATACACTAGAGGCAAGCTTATGGGTCATGACATGATGCATGTGAATTCTTTGGGAGAGAGAGCGAAATTGTGTTCATATGCCCCTGCATATAATGCTTTCGAGATCATATGATTGTAAAGGGGGAAATTCTCTTGTGTTGTGAGGGCACATGCTTGATAAGAGATTTAATTTTGTGTCGGATGTCTTGACCAGCTGATTTGCTTGAGTTTGCGGAGATCGAGAGTCGACTCGTGAGTCTAGGAGGTCTTACTGTGTTGAATGTCATTGTATTGATGAGACTATGCATGTTTTCTTGATGATTTGCTATGTAAATAATCGGTATAACCGTAGCTTGAATTGTCGAGCCAAAGTAGCTATGATTGGGTGTCAATTGCATGAGATGTGAGATTATTGTTCGAGGATGAACAAAGTTTTAAGTGTGGGGTAAGTGATCTTGGGCAGAATTATATGCCCAAGTGATACTCAAATGCTTCATTCGTCTTGTTTATACATTGATAATTGTACATTCTCATGTGATTTGTAGTTAAAATGTGAATTTATACTAACCAACATGATTAGTGTTGTTTTGCAGGAAAAATGGAATTTTAGGAAGCTAAGATGCATGTTGCGAGAAATTGGGAATTAACTCGGAAGCGAGCAGTGGAAAAGGCCCAGGTTATGCAGCAAATTAAGGGGCTCCGCGATGGAGTTGTGTCACGCTGCCATCGCGGATGCATTCAGCCCCAGATGATGAAAATAGGCCAAGATCCAGCGAAGGTCCGCGTTGGGGCTGTGGCACGTTGGCCAAGCCCCGCGTTGCACGCCGTGGCACGTTGGGCATAATTAACTGGAGGACCGGATTCCAGTGAGGGTCCGCGTTTGTGGCGTGTCACGGAGGCAGTGCTCCGCGATGCACTCTGTGACACGTTGCTTGTTATTCCGGGAAAAATTCTCACTAGTATAAATAACACACTTAGGTTTATTTTTAATTATTCTGACTTGGTTGAGCAAGAACGTGGGTTACATGCAGTTGAGGGGACTAAATTCTTAGGGTTCTTCTCTATCTCTCTCTTCTTTATTTCAATTGTTTGTATGATTAACACTCATTTAATGATGTTTAATCCACAAATGAGTGGCTAAATTCACTTCTTGCTGAGGTTAAGAACATTTGTAGTGGAATGTAATTATTGATCATCTTGGTTTTTCATCTTTTCTTCCATGGTTGTTCTATTAATTCTTGTTCTTACTGCATTAATGTGTGGCCAATATTAATGTATATCTAAAAAATCCGGTTTGCGCTCGAAAGAGAAAGAAATTGGAAAGTTGTGAATTAATAGGATATGATCTCTTCTTGGTTTGGAAAAATTGAGAATTGATTTACCTTCAGAATAGAAATATATCCGAAAGTCGTAATAGTCAATTAAGGAATCCGTTTCGTATGGCTAGAACATGAATTTCTTCTTATCATAGAAATGTAGGTGGAAGGTTCATGATTCTTAAGTTGGGTTAAATACGAGAGTTTTAATCCATAGGAAATAATTCTTGACTAGCAACCGAAGAAAAGATTAACCAATTTGTATCAATAAATTTCTTCCCTGCATGTTCGTGTTAGCCTCAGCATGCTCATTACTATATTTCAGACTCAAATTGTATATTTGTTTTAGACTAGTATAAATTAGGAAACAACCTCCCAAAAATCTTCTTGAGACTGTTGTCTGCATTATTAGAGTTAGAGTTTATTAACGCTTGATTCGATTATTACCTTGGTCCAGTCCCTGTGGGATCGATACTTGGCTACTCTAGCCATTTTACTACTTGTTCGACCACGTGCACTTGTGCGTAGTTGTGAAACTGCCCGAACAACTACCTTGTTGTTCCATAAAAAATATAGATTTTGGGTTTAGTGGACAACCTGAATAAGTGTGGCCTTCTCCATACACCTCATATGATTGTGGTGGAGTTCGAACCTGATGGACCTACTGAACCTGACTTCCTGCTGGTATGGTCACATGTTTGATAATCACATTCCCTGACTAACTTGTATACCGCTGCACCATCTACTTTGAGCTTTCCTGGCACCTTCTCTACTGTGAATCCTCTACCTGAGTCCTGATAGTCTTCACTCATCACTGACATGAGGTTCAAAGGAGCATCTATCTCATCATAGCTCTTGGACAAAATATGTCTGTGTGCGGTAGAATCGAGCAAGATTTTGAACTCTGGCTTCATCCCTTCTATAAAGTTGTACCCGATTATCTTATTTAGTTGTATGTGGTGTGGGAAATCTCTCAAGTAGCCCTTGTATCATTCCCAAGACTGAGCCAAGGTTTCATTATCTCTTTGCACAAAACCAGAGATCTTCCCTCTCAACTCTTTCATCCACCTTGAAGAGAAGAACCTGTTGATGAACTCGTTGAAAGAACCTCCCAATAGTGATGGAACCTGCTGGCTCATTTTGAAGCCACTCCTTGGCCTCACCAATGAACAAGAACGGAAACAACACGAGTTTAACATACTTATCAAACATGCTCTAATAGTAAAAGTTCTCAATCATCTCACCGAATGTCATTAGATGCCTGTGGGTATCCTTGTGCGGCTTGCCCTGATATTGGCAAGTCTTTTGGACCAACTGCATGGTCCTTTCCTTCAACTCGAAGTTCCTAGTAATGGATGGCTTGATGATTGCTTGACAAGCATTCTCCATGTTTGTACTAGCAAAATTCAACACTGGAACCCTCTCCTAGTTGTTGCACTATGCCTGCTCGTTATTCTCTATAGGTAACCTTGGAAAGGTTCTCCCTATTTTAGGATCAACAGATGCCAAAAGTGGTTCTTAACTTCTTGTATTTTGCATACACTAAGCACACAACACCTGTAAACTTCACAAACAAACAAAAAAAATGTAAAATACAAAATTGCAGAATAAAAATTTGAACCTACCAACAATTAATCAATCTTAAGTCCCCAAAAAGGATGCGAAAAACTTGATGTCGCTCAAGCGCACGTGGTCGTCAAGTAATCTAGGATGGTGATGTCACGCCACACCTTAGGAGGCATGACTGGCACCTGGTGCCCTATTAGGACCTGAACTGCTGAGCTGACTGAGCCCAAACACCTCTGGTGCAGGGCTGACTCTAACTCTAGAATCAAGAAAACAACGGGCTATATAGCGGTTGTAAATACAACCCCCGGCCGACAAGGCCTATAGCCACCTATGAAAGTAAACATCTAACAAGAGAGAAACAATTATAGGGAGTCCTATGCGGGCCGACAAGGCCACCATGATATCTAGTTATAACTAAAAAGTAAAGGCCAATGCTAAACTGATCTATGACCGACAAAGGCCACCAATCAACAGCTAAATAGGGCCCCACACCGCCAACACACATAGTCTAAAACACATATGGGCCCCACACGGCCGATATCATCAAACCACAGGGAAGTAATGCAATCTTCAAGCCTCTAGAAGTAATAAGATGGTCGGGACAGGGCCCCGACCTACCCATACTGTACAAACAAAAGAAATAAACCTATTTCACACAAGCTCCAGAAGAATGGAGTTGATGGCTCTGTACGACTGACTAGAACTACGAGGGACCTACTCCTCGTCTATTTGCACCTGTAGGCAAGTAATGCAGCGCCCCAGAAGAGGGCGTCAGTACCACAGGTACTGAGTATGTAAAGCAAAAACTTTAAATAACTGAAAGTAAGGAATAGAACTAACAATAACTGAAGTAATGAAAACGGACTAAACATAACTGTAATAAGGAGGGTAGGGGTCATACCTGACAAATGAGGCGACCTACTATCTAACTATCATTTACTAAAGAAAGCATAAACCTTACCTGGCTCCCATAAGCCGGAAGGTACAATTAGCACAGAATAACTCATCTGGGCCCCCATTAGCCCTAGTGAGTACACCTCAATCTATATACCCCTATCCAGGTCATATTGAATCAACTACCAGCTATAAGCGTCCTGCCAGTTCCTTGGGTCTGCAGTTAGGCCCGCTCGGCCCCAGACAATAGTTGTGTATGAGTCTGGAGGACTCTTGATATCTACACCCCGAGCATAGACGCTCGGCGAGGGTGTGTATAAGGACAAACACGCCATATGAGGATTTGGATCCCCATCTTCATCCCTTGCGGATAACATGTCGCTCTTTAAAGCGACATATCCTCGCCCCTGGCAATCAGCAACAAAGCTATTAACCCTGGGGTGGTCACGAAAGCTATATAGGTATCATCCATCCCAAAACAATACAACTTATGAGTCCCTACTAACAATAACAACTAGACATGATAACATACTCCTGACATGCTTTACTGGTATTCATACTGGATTACTATGCTGAAGAAACTAACTTGCCAAAAGAAAATTCCTTAACGTACCTTCTTCTCTATTTACCGATTAACTGGCGAGGTTCAGCTGGTATTCAACTGTTCTTCCCAACTGAAATCATATTAATAGAAGAATAGGGATAACTTCATTACTATATTTGAAGAAAACAATAACTTTTATATATATATATATATATATATATATATACTTACTATACTTCAACTTATCGAAATATGATGAAAGACTCATAATTTCTCGGGAATCTAGAAGGGAGAAATACTTACTTTAGGCACGTGATTGTATTGACCCTAGTTTGAAACAATTCCACCAACTTAGGCTCGGCAGGATAACGATTCGCTGGGGGTATTTTATGAAAATAACTTCGCAGCGATGCTCTCTGCAGCCTTATACTTTACTACCCGTAGTTAATTTGGATTTGGATGGCATTTAGTGGCGTAATCAGATGATTTTTACTTGGTTTCTTGTACTCCCTCGGGTCTGGCCGTGTATATATTGAAAATAATCTAACTTCTAAGTGTGAGGCCTTTGTATACTTGAGGCAGCAGACAAGGCAATGTGGCACGTTGCCCAACGCGCTGATTCTGCTCCATGCCACGTTGGCTAATGCGGAGGAGTAGCTCCATGCCACTTTTCCCCTTTGGGCAGCTTGGTTCGGCCTCCTCTCGTGAAATCCCGACTTGGCACTCGTTCGGCCTTCCCCCAGGCCCTTTCCTCGTACGTATGGTACTCTAAAACTCTCCATCAACATGCGAATAGGCCGACTAAACGCTAGAAACTTATGAGGTGTAACAGGTGAAGTCCTTATTATCGATCCCTCAAAGACTTATCAGATCAATCATTTTAAAGTTACTTCTTTATTTTGCTATTGTAACAAAATAGATAAATGGGGAACGGTTTGGAAAATTAAACTACAAAACTTGAAATGTTAAATTAACTAAAGAAATATGATTGTTGCAAACTTTTTTGTACTTCAAATGATGATGAAAATTTAGGGAATTGGCACTTTCATATCATATTGATTTTTCAAGACGTGATTATGCTAGATTGATTCCTCCTAATGTTTCTAGTTGTAAGTTATTGTCCCATTTATTTCCACACTCTCGAGTATCCAACAACGAACTCATGAACCCTAACGCCTATATCCCTCTGGTCGTAGGTGATAACGCTCAAATAAACTCCTCATTTAGAGAAAGTGTAAGTGATTGTTGTGTTACACCCCGTAAATTCTTAACATTTAGATGGCCTATTCACATGTTGGTTAAGAGTTTTAGAATGTCATACGTGCCAGAAAAAGGGCCCGAGGAGAGACCGGACAAGGGCCAAGTGGGAGTGTCGTAAGGCAAATGCGACTTATGAATCGCATTCGAAAAATGAGACTTATAAATCGCATTCGACAAATGCAATTTAAAGGCCCCAAGTATATAAGCCCCCACTTCAGTTTTTAAATGATAATTATCAATATTTCCAGTGAGTAAACTAGAGCAAAGTAGAGAAACAAAGAGGACAAAGGTTTCCATTAAAACTCCTTCCGTTTACGCTATTAAACGCGGTCCAAACTCAAATTAACTTCGGGTGGCGAAGTATAAAGCTACAGGAGCATTCCTATGGAGTTAGTTTCGTGAAATTCGGCCGGCGAATCATCGTCCTACCGAGCTAAGGTAAGTGGAATTGCTCCAAATTAGTGTCAATATACTCCTAGCCCTAAAGTTAGTATTTCTCTGTTCTGGACTTCCAAGAAATAGCAAGTTTTTCGATAATTCAAAGTTTGGGCAGTATATATATTCAAAGTAGTGTTTTCTTCTAGAATATTAATGAATTTAGTTTTATTTGCTATGAATATGAATGCAGTTGGAAGAAATAGCGGATATTGGCCGAGTTACGCCAGTTAGTCAAGAAGTCAGCAACTGAGGTATGTAAAGCCAGTTTCTTCAGCAAGATAGTAATTCTAGTATAGTAAAATAGAATAAATTCAAGAAGAATGTTTCAAAGCCGAGTATTATGCCCAGTGTGAATTCAGTAAGCATGCTTGAATAATTATTATGTCATATTCAGAATAAAAGTCAGTAAATTAGTATCGGAATGCGAGATATAATTCCAGACTCAGTAAAACTCAGTATCAGATTTAGTATAATTCAGCAAGGGATTCAGAATAGAATATCAGAACATGGACAGTATTATCAGATTTAATATATATGTTATATGTGATTATTGATGTTTGTAGAGACCTGATTGTTCTATGTTGGGCACCCTTCAAGCTTCCTTGCCTCCCCAGGGTTAATAGCTATGTTGACTCGCCCGCAATAGGGTGAGGACACGTCACTCTAAGGAGTGGCACCGTCCGCCAGAGGAGGAAGATGGGAGGCAGCATTCCCCATAGCAGGCTGATCAGCATTATAGCATACCCCTGTCGAGCACTTGCGCCCAGAGCACAGATTACAGATTACAGATCACAAATCTCAGATTACAGTTTACAGGAGTCCTCCGTACTCAGATACAGCTATAGTCAGGGGCCCAGAGAGCCCAAGTTTCATACCCAGGGAGCCGGCGGGATGCTCATTGTTACTAGATGAGTGGACTGATTTTTTATTTTTGGATGGCGACTCGGGTAGGGGTATATAGATTGCATGGGTCTGAACCCTGAATATATTGAGGCATGCATGACAGCTACGCTACGGGAAGATATGGATATTGCTCGAGTGCAGGCCTTTTCCCAGACTATTCAGGGCCTTAGACAGCGGTAACAGGATAGAAGACGAATAAATCAGGAACAGCGCCGCAAGGATAGATCAGATGAGATACATGGGGAGATTTGGAGAGGGCCTAGGTCACAGTTGTCAGATAGGCCACCTATACCACCGCCTCCATCACAGCAGTAGAGGGGTAGATTTGGTTGCCGGGGACAGACAAAGTCCGGCGGGAGTTCTCGAATGGTAGATTCACCCCAGAAGAGGAGGGCAGAGCAGAGCAGGTATACACCCCCACCTTGCCCTATTTGCAGCCGACCCCACACTGGAGCTTACAGATATGGCTCCACAAGATGATATATATATGGGCAGGAGGGTCATGTAATGAGAGACTATCCAGCCAGAGGTCAGGGTAACCGAGATAGATAGGACAGGGAATCAGCAGGGCCGCGAGCTCCAACAGCCTCGGCAGGGCGTAGGCCCTCAGTCCCAGCAGGCAGGGGCCAAGGCAGATCAGGGGCCTCGAGTTCAGGTACGGGCCCAAGCCGTACCTATGCATTTCCAGGGAGGCAGGACTCAGAGGCATCTCCAACTGTGGTAACAGAAATAATGACTATTTTCTCTCACCCTACTTATGTATTGATTGATCCAGGATCTACCTTGTCCTACGTTACCCCATTTGTGGCTCGAAAGTTCAGTATTTTACAAGAGTTGCTTCATCAACCCTTTTTAGTGTCTACACCCGTCGGTGACTCCATCATAGCAGAAGGGTTTATTGAGGGTGTACAGTAGAGGTTGCTGATCGTCAGACCATAGTAGATCTGGTGGAATTAGAGATGATTGATTTCGATGCCATTATGGGTATAGATTGGTTGGCGTCGTGCTATGCCAATGTAGAATGCTGGACCAAGACGGTCCGATTCTACTTTTCAGGGGAGGCAGTACTAGAGTGGAAGGGCAGTACAGCTACTCCGAAAGGTAGGTTTATTTCCTACCTTCAGACAAGGAAGTTGATAGCTAAGGGATGCATTTGCCACATAGTCAGAGTCCAGAATATGCGGGTAGAGCCTCCGACTCTCCAGTATGTTCCAGTGGTTAATAAATTCCTCGACGTATTCCCAGATGAGCTACCTGGTATTCCCCCAGAAATAGAAATAGATTTTACAATTGATTTGCTACCTGGAACTTAGCCTATATCGATCCCTCTATATCGTATGGCTCCTGCTGAACTCATAGAACTAAAGGAGCAGCTAAAGGATCTGTTAGATAAGGGTTTTATTAGGCCGAGTACTTCACATTGGGGTGCGTCGGTTCTGTTTGTGAGAAAGAAGAACGGCTCCCTCCGCATGTGTATAGACTACCGACAGTTGAACTAGGTTACATTCAAGAATAAGTATCTGCTTCCCAGAATAAATGATTTGTTTGATCAGTTACAGGGGGCCAGATATTTCTAGAAGATTGACTTACGGTTCGTATACCATCAGGTTCGAGTTCGTGAAAGGGATGATCTTGGGCAGAATTTCATGCCCAAGTGATACTCAAATGCTTCATTTCGACTTGTCTATCTATTATTATGTGTATATTCTCATGTGATTCTTTGATAAATGTGAATTTATACTAACAAACATGATTAGTGTTCTTTTGCAGGTAAAAGGAAATTTTGGAAGGTAATATATATGTTGGTGAAGTGCGGGAATGGACTTGGAAGCAAGTAGTGGAAGTTGACAAGGGAAAGTGGCAAAAATAAGGGCTCCGCTATGGCGCCGTGTCACGCTACCATCGCGGAGGCATTCTGCCTGGATGAATTATTTATGTCAAGTTCCAGTGAAAGTGTGCGATAGCACTGTGGCACGGAGGCAAGGCTCCACGATACAAGCCATGCCACGTTGAGGTGCAATTACCTGGGAGCTGATTTCCAGTGAGGGTCCATGATATCCGCGTGGCACGGAGGGAGTGCTCTGTGATACACTTCGTGCCACGTTGCTTGTTATTCCGGGAAAAATTCTCAATAGTATAAATAGCACACTTAGGTTTTATTTTAAACATTCTAACTTGGTTGAGCAAGAATGTGGGTTACAGGCAGTTGAGAGGATGAAAATTCTAGGGTTATTCTCTTCCTTTTTCTCTTTAATTTCAATTGCTTGTATGAATTCTACTTATTTGAAAATGTTTGATTCACAAATGAGTGGCTAATACACCTCTTGCTGAGGTTAAGGATAATTGTAGAGGAATGTAATCATTAATTAGTTCAGTTTTCATCTTTTCTTTAATGGTTGTTCTATCAATTCTTGTTTTTACTGCATTAATGTTTGGCCAATGTTAATATATATCTTAGAAATCCAATTTTGATTTTGAAAAGGAAAGAAATTGGACAGATGTGAATTGGTAGGATATGATCTTTTCTTAGTTGAGAAAATTGAGAATTGATTTACGTTAAGAATAGAAATATATCTAAAAGTCTTATTAGTCATTTATGGAATCGGTTATGTATGCATAGAGCATGAGATTCTTATATCACAGAAATGTAGAATAAGGTTTCATGATTCTTCAATTTGATAGGAGTCGAAAGATTCGATCCATAGGCAATTAATTCCTGACTAGCAACTGAAGAGAAGATTAGCTGAATTGAATTAATAAATTACATCCCTGCATGCCTGCCTTAACATCAGCTTCTTCATTGCTATTGTTCAGACTCAAATTATAATCTTGACTTAGATTCTTATTATTAGTGACTTTAACTCATAAAACATTTTTTATTTGGTTGTCTGCATTCATAGAGATATCCTTCACTGACGCTTAAGTTAATTAATACTGTAGTTCAGTCCCTCTGGGATTGATACTTGGCTTGAAATAAAGCTACTTTACTACTTGTAAGACCACGTGCACTTGCATGTAGTTTTAGCGCGAACAAGGCCATTGACGGGGACTGGCAATTCGTAAATTTAATTTCTTAGTGTTAGTTCACAAACTCAATATAAGTGTTGACAACTTGATCTTAGCCTTTCTCTTGTAGGTATTGAATTTTTTTCTGAACGCTGGCAAGAGATAAAGGGTTGGTGGATTCATTTATAGAGCCGGAGAGACAATTTCATCACCGAAGAAGGGAAACTCTAGAGAAGAAGTTGCATTTGCTAAGACAGGCAATTCTGGAGCAGCAACAGAATCCACCACTTGTAAGGGCAGTTTTAGTGCCCAAGGAGATGGCAGCAAGACCGGTCCGCGAAGTGGCTATCCCACATGCAAATAATGTAACATCTAGTATTCGCAGACCAGAGCCAGGAGGGAGGTTCGAGCTTAAGCAGAACATGGTGCAGTTGTTGCACACCAGTGGGCAATTCACAGGTCTCCCTCATAAAGATCCACAGCAACATCTCCAAAACTTTTTGGAGATAAGTGACACTTACATTCCCGCTGGAGTATCATTCGACTATGTGAGGCTTACATTATTCCCATTCTCATTATTGGGGGAAGCAAAGAGGTGGTTGAAAGCTGAACCACCTAATTCTATCACAACTTGGGATGATCTTGCAAGAATGTTTTTGATACGATTCTTTCCATCTGGGAAGACAGCCAGACTTAGAAGTCATATTCTAAGTTTTAAACAGAGAGACGGTGAGAATTTGTATCAAGCTTGGGAGAGGTTCAAGTCAATGCTTAGGGATTATCCTCATCATCACCAGTCTAATGATATGTTGGTGTATACATTCATTGAGGGTTTGGAACCACATACTAAATTCTATTAGATTCAGCAGCTGGTGGGCAGGCGTTGGAGAAGACTTATGAGTAGCTCTACACTTTGTTAAATCGTAGTTCACAGGGAAATCCAGAATGGAATGCGAATTCAACTGGAGGAGGAACAAGGAAAGCTACAGGAGTTTTTGAGGTGGATGGTTTTACAGCTATTGCTGCACAGATAGCTGCATTGCAAAATCAACTCAACCTTCACTTCAGCAGTATGAACTTGAATCAAGCAAAAGCACCAGTCAAGGTAGTTCATCAGGTATGGTGTGAAGTATGTGGGAGTAGTGAACACTCACCTGAGTGTGGTGGTGCAAATCCAGACTCTATAAATTTTGTTGGGAACGTCCAGAGGAATAATAATCAACAGTATGGCAACAATTACAACTCAAATTGGAGGAATCATCCGAATTTCTCGTAGAGGAGTAATAGCCATCAAGGACAGAGTTCGAATCAGGGCGCGCAGAGGAATCAAGGGGGGCATCAGAATTTTCAGTCTCAATACAGAGGAAACAATGCACCTCCTCCTCCACCCAACAACATTGAGGATATGTTCAAAACAATTATAGCTAACCAAGTGCAAATGCAGGCTGATTATGTGAAATTAGCAGCTGACATGAAAAATCAGCAGTTAGCTACAAAGGCGTTGGAATACCAGTTTGGACAGTTAGCTGGAGCTCAAAACACCAGGCCTAGAGGAGGACTACTGAGTGATCCTAACCCAAACCCCAAGAAGGTCAATGTAGTGACCACAAGGAGTGGACTACAACTTAAGGAGGTGGAACCAGAAAGACCACCTCAGCAATCTGGAGCAATGGAAAAAGATGGGGAACATGATGATGTGAGGGGGCAGGAAAAGGCAGCTGAGATAGAAAGACCACCACCCCCGTTCCCTCAGAGATTAAAGAAGCAAAAGGAAGAAGCTTGCTTTAAGAAATTCATGGAAGTGCTAAAACAAGTACATATTAACTTACCTCTAGTTGATGTTCTGCAGGGAGTGCCGAAATATGCAAAGTATATCAAGGACACCGTAGAAAACAAAAGCAGGTTGACGGAGTATGCTACATTGACGCTTACTGAGGAGTGCACCTCCCGAATACAGAACAGGTTGCCGACAAAGCTCAAGGATCCTGGGAGCTTTACCATTCAGATTACAATTGCGCAAAGTATTCGAGCTCGTGGATTATGTGATTTGGGAGCAAGCATAAACTTGATGCCGACATCGGTGTTCAAGAAGTTGGGGCTGGGTAGCCCTAGACCAACTACTGTGATCTTGCATCTAGTTGACCGTTCTTTGGCCAGACCAGATGGCATTGTAGAGGATGTGCTAGTGCAAGTGGTCTCCCTCATTTTCTAGGTGGATTTTATTATCTTGGATTTCGAGCCGGATGCGGAAGTCCCATTTATTTTGGGACGTCCTTTCTTGGAAACCGGGCGAGCGTTGATTGATGTGGCAGCTGGGCAGCTAACCATGCGAGCACATGATAAAGTAGAGGTTTTTAATGTGTACAAGGCCATGAAGCTACCGACCATCTATGAGGAGCTATCAGCGATTAATGTGCTAAATAAGGAATCAATTCTGCAGATTGTTGACTCTCAGGACCCATTGGAAAGAGCCTTGATGGGCTCCGATCATTTTGGAGACAGTGCTACGTATGAGATGGTGCAGATGCTGAACGAGCCAAAATGGTTTCCCAGGAAGCAAGACTTTCAGTCGTTGATGAGGTCCTTGGAATCATTGCCAAAACCATCAATTGAGGAGGCACCAAAATTGGAGTTGAAGACATTGCCTCCACATCTGAAATATGTATTTTGGGGGGAAGATGACACCTTGCCAGTCATCATTTTCGCAAAACTAACAGAGGCACAAGTGAGAGATGCATTGGTGGTCCTCAAGAGGCGGAAGAAAGCAATGGGTTGGAAAATATCGGACATTAGAGGAATTAATCCAGCTTTTTGCACACACAGGATTTTTATGGAAGAAGGATCCAAGACACGGTGATGAAGGATGTAGTTAGGAAGGAAGTGATCAAGTGGCTTGATGCAGGTATGGTGTATCCCATTTCAGACAGTGAATGGGTTAGTCCAGTTCAGTGTGTTCCAAAGAAAGGAGGGATGACCGTGGTAACCAACGAAAAAAATGAGCTGATTCCCACAGGCACAGTCACAGGCTGGCGGATTTGCATGGATTACAGGAAGCTAAATGAGGCCACGAGGAAAGATCATTATCCTATTCCATTTATTGATCAGATATTGGACAGGTTGGCAGGTCAAGAGTATTATTGTTTCCTTGATGGATATTCTGGCTACAATCAAATAGCCATAGCACCGGAGGACCAGGAGAAGACCACTTTTACATGTCCTTATGGGACATATGCTTTCAGGCGAATGCCATTTGGTCTATGCAATGCACCAACCACATTTCAGAGGTGCATGATGGCGATCTTTCACGATATGGTGGAAGATTTTGTCGAGGTATTTATGGATGACTTTTCTGTTTTCGGTAATTCGTTTGCTACATGTTTGCAGAATCTTGACAGGGTGCTAGCTCGATGTGAAGACTCTAACCTTGTGCTCAGTTGGGAGAAATGTCATTTTTTAGTCAAGGAGGGTATCGTCCTTGGACATAAGGTATCATGCAAGGGGTTGGAAGTCGATCGTGCAAAGATTGAAGTGATCGAAAAGCTACCACCACCTGTGTCAGTAAAGGGTGTTCGCAGTTTTCTCCGACATGCAGGGTTCTACAGACGGTTCATCAAGAACTTCACAAAAACTTCTAGACTGATATTCTGGTTGCTAGAAAAAGAGGTGAAGTTCGAGTTTGACGAGGATTGTGTTAAAGCATTCGAGGAGTTAAAGCAAAAGCTGGTAGAAGCGCCTATTCTCATTTCTCCGGATTGGGAGCAACCGTTTGAATTAATGTGTGATGTAAGTGACGTGGCTGTAGGAGCTGTATTGGGGCAGCGGAGGAATAAAAATTTTCATTCCATTTATTATGCAACCAAAACACTTGACGTAGCCCAGGTCAATTGTACAGTCACGGAAAAGGAGATGCTAGAATTGGTTTTCGCATTTGATAAATTCAGGTCCTACTTGGTGGGTTCTAAAGTAGTGGTGCATACTGATCATGCAGCAATTCGATATCTGTTTAACAAGAAGGATGCAAAGCCTAGACTAATCAGATGGATATTTTGGCTACAAGCGTTTGACCTAGAGATTCGGGACAGAAAAGGGAGCGAGAATAAAGTGGCAGATCACCTATCGCGATTGGAAAGCCGGTTGCATGTGAAGGAAGGTGATGGTATCAAAGAAGAGTTCCCAGATGAGCAGCTCTTGACAATAAGGGAAGCTGAAATCCCTTGGTATGCAGACATTGTGAATTTGCTAGTAAGTGGAGTCTACCCACCGAAGGCTACGGCTCAGCAAAGAAAGAAGTTGAGACGTGATTGCAAGTATTACATATGGGATGAGTCATATCTGTTTAAGTAGGGACCGGATCAAGTGATGAGACGATTCATCCCAGAGAGCCAGATTGCAGAAGTATTGAGGAGTTTTCACTCATCGTTGTATGGAGGGCACCACCGAGGCGAGCGGACAGCTCACAAGGTGTTACCGTCAGGTTTCTTTTGGCCTACACTGTTTAGAGATTCTATAGCATACGTAAAAATGTGCAATAGATCTCAAAGAACAAGTACAATTGGTAGAAGACAGGAAATGCTACTACAGCAGATATTAGAAGTGGAGATTTTTGATGTTTGGGGAATAGACTTCATGGGCCCGTTTCCACCGTCATTTGGTAATCATTACATCTTGGTAGCAGTTGACTATGTATCAAAGTGGGTCGAGGCAACATCTTGCCCCAAGAATGACAACAAGGTGGTGACAAAATTTTTGAAAAAGCAAATTTTCACAAGGTTCGGGACACCCCGAGCTATTATCAGTGATGGAGGGGCTCATTTTGTAAATGTGAGTTTCAAGAACTTGTTAGCTAAGTATGGGGTGCGCCACAAGGTAGCAACATCATATCATCCCCAAATTAGTGGGCAAGTGGAGGTGTTGAACAGAGAGATAAAGCAGATTCTACAGAAGACAGTGAATGCACAACGAATTGATTGGTAAAGCAAACTCGACGATGCGTTTTGGGCTGATAGAACTGCATACAAGACTCCCATTGGGACTTCTCCATACAGATTGGTCTATGGAAAGGCATGTCATCTGCCTGTGGAGCTGGAACATCGATCTTTTTGGGTCGTGAGAAAGTTGAACATGGATCCAGAGCTAGCAGGGAAGAAGAGGCTGATGCAACTCAACGAACTGGATGAGTTTCGATGGCATGCCTATGAAAGTGACAAATGATACAAGGAGAAAATGAAGAGGTGGCACGACAGGCATATGGTGCATCGGATCTTTGAGCCGGGGCAAAAAGTGTTGCTATTTAATTCAAGATTGAAGCTTTTTCCAGGTAAGTTGTGGTCCAAGTGGTCAGGGCCATTTGAAGTGGTGAGAATGACTCCACACGGGGCAGTGGAGTTGTGGCAAGAAGATAGAAGTGCCACATTTTTGGTGAACGGGCAACAATGCAAACATTATTGGGGTGAGGATGTTATTTGAGAGAAGACGTCCATCACTCTAGAGGATGATTGAGAATGAGTAGCGTCGATCCGCGATGATAAATCAGGCGCTGCACGGGAGGCAACCCGTGAATGTGTTGTAATAGAAGAGTAGAATTATTTTGAAAAAAAAAGAAAAGAAAAACAAAGAAAAATAAAAATAAAAATTGTTGCTTTGCAACCTATGATCTCTAACCAATTTCTTGTGGTGAAATGATTTTCAGGTGGAACGGAGGGCAAAAATACAAAAAACGCATAGGAAAAAAATCAAGGTGAGAAAATAAAAATTGGCATTTCCAGTGAGGCTGTGCGATGGCTCCGTGTCACGGAGGAGAGCCTCCCCGTTACCTTCCGTGACACGTTGAGGTGTATTCCGGATTTTAAATTTTCCAGAATACCTGTGCAATGGCTCCGTGTCACGGAGGTAGTGCTCCGCGTTACCCTTCGTGACATGTTGAGGGTTATTTCACGTCGGGTCACCTCAGGTCACCGGGTAACCCGTGCGAAAAACCTCTTTTAAACCCTAATTTCCTTAATTTTTTCCCTACTTTGTCAATTCCTCCACGACCCACACCCAAAATCCCCTTCTCCCCCAATGTGACACGGACTTAGTGATCAACTTCCTCCGAGTTTTCTTCCATTTCATCGAAGTAAAGGTATGTTCTTGAATTTTTCCTTATCATTGCTCAAATTTTCGATTCTTGAACATGTTTTGTGGTAAAACCTTGCCCTAAGTGAGAAATAAGCTTGAAATCAATTGAGTTATGATTGAATGATGTTCATAGTATCGTTGTGAGTAGATTAACTCAATGATTGCATATTTTGTTGAAATTCTTGCGAAATTGATAGCTAGGGTTGAGGATTGAATAGGAAGAAGACTAAATGCTTTGAAATGTTGATAAATTGGGTTGTGCGTGTTGGGTGAAGTCAAATGTTGTGTGATTGATGTTGAATATGCTATGTTAGAATAGGGATTTTCGGGAGAATGCAAATGCAGAATTACATAGGTTGTTGTGAAAAAAAATTTGCAAAGTGCTAATGATGATGTAATTGAATCGATGGAGAATTTTTATTCATTGTACGAAGTCTGAGTAGTACAAAGTAATTATCCCATCGACTTATATGAAAGCACTAAGCATGTTGAATGCTCAGAATGGCAAAAGCAGGAATGTCTTGTCGAATTATGTTGATTGTGGCTTAAGACTAAGTGTGGGGTGATCCAATTAAACCCAACCTTAGTTGTAGCTAATTATGAATTGAGTAACATTGAGACTGTATGTTTGAATGTACAGGAACAATGTCAGGCCGACAAGACAAGGTCAAGGGCGCATCCACATCGGGAGCCAGCAGAAAGAGGGTAAGATTAGGGACAACAGTTCCAGCAGCACCAGCGGTTCCTAGAGGTCAACGCCGACAATACGGAACTAGATGGGTGATTGATGAGGGGAAGAAGTGGTATGCTAAACACAAAGAAACCAAATACTTCCCGGAGGAGCAGATAGCACGGGAACCACTGGCACAGGAATTCCCGCGGATTGTACACAAGATTGAAATCGCTGGGCAAAACTTCATTTTTGAAGAACCCAGGGAGTGCAATCTCCATCTTATCTGGGAGTTCTATGCCAATTGGAACCCGACCTTACGCAGCCACACCTTAAAATCAGAGGACAGGTTGTCACATTTGAGCCCCACCACTTGATGCAATCCTGGGGGCGTGGGACACAGGCGCTCATGTCCTCCATCAGCTGAACATCACTCCACCCTATGCGGACATCAGACGCACCTTATGTGGAGCCCGATCGACAGCCAGGTGGGGTAGGCACAAGGAAAAGGGCTACCATCAGACATTGCCCTATTCTCAGATGAACAGGGAGGCCCGGATTTGGTTGAAGATTGTTTGTTCATGCCTGATCCCGGGAGTTCACATGACAGATGTCACCCGGGATAGAGTTTGTCTGGTGTATGCCCTGATGAAGGGGTTAGAGATCAATGTTTGGGTGGTGATCATCTCCGCCAGGAACAGAGCCCGACTGAATCAGGGGCATAGATAAAAGTTCATTGGTCTGCTTACCACGTTCCTGAGGGGCCAAAATATTGAGGAGGAGGCCCTAGATTACATCCCTCAGATCGACAGGCGTGCCTTGGATGTAACCAAAACCAAGGCACCTGACACTACTTATGGGCCGGTGCTCACACTAGCCGAGCGACATGCTAAGGATGATTAGTACATGGCCCGCTTGTACGGGATGCAGATATTGCAGCTGCGCATCGGAGGACGGCCCGCAACAGAGGATGAGCTGTGGCAGCTTGAGTTGGACTACCCATTAAACGAGAATGCCCAAGCTTTATGTAGAGTTGGGCCCGCATTTGTGGAGCCCATAGATGATAACATCCCTACCGATGAGGAGACACGCCGGGAGGACTCAGATGTTGAGTCGGACGAGGACGAAGGGGGCGATTCTGACATGGGGGACGAAGCATTGGCACCTGATGATGAAGTTGAATACTTTGATTGATCAGGGAGTTTCACCACCCAACCTTTGTGATATTTTTAAATTATGTGAACACTGGGGATAGTGTTCAACTTAAGTGTGGGGTGGGAGTAGTTAGGTGCTAGCTTTTTTTTTTATGTTTTGTTTATGTTTGTTGTGCTTGTGCTAAATGTGACCTTATGACTCTGTGTTTCGTGTTCTGTAATTAATGTTGGTGCTGTAATGAATCTTAAGCTGTTGTTTGTTGCTGTTGTGTATGATGTGTAAATATTTTTCAAATTATATTTTTATCCTTTTTTATCGAAATTTTTTTTATTGAATTTTTTATGTTGGGTTTCTCGGTTTTTATTTTCGGTGCTTTCCCCGAGAATAGTCCCATTGAACTGACATTGTAGACAGTGATTGTTCCCTATGATGGATTGATGACGACCGTCTTAAGGGAAATGTAGTCGATAGGAGTAGTTTTTTTCTTTTTCTTCTTTCTTTTGTTTGTTTACCAAATGTATCGCTAATTAATGGTTCGGAATTCTTGTTACGTGTTGTACATGATATTAAGATGCAAAGGTGATTCATATGAAAGCATGCAAATGTGTTAAACATGTTGAGATACCTAGGCCATAGAATGCGATTCGGTGTGATCGAGGCTTAATAGTGAATTCTTGTAATTAGCTAATTGAAGAGTCTGTGAAAATGTCTTGAGTTGAGTATGTGCAATGAGTGTGAGGTGAGGTTTCGACTATTCCATGCTATTGTGAAGTGTCTAGAACTTGCCTGGTGTGTATACTAAACGAAATGAAGGATGTGGATTGTAGGAAAGGATGTAGGCATTTCTTTGAATAAATCAAAAGTTTCTCCCTTATCATACCTACCTTGAATGTTACATCCTAGTTAGCCCCATTGAGCCTTTAGCCTATTCTTTGAGAGGTACAAACCGAGCTTAATCCCTTCTTTTCATTAGCCGTGAATTTGATCCAAAACCCTTAAGCGCTTAAGAGAAACAATTTTTCCCAAAGTGTAAAGGAGTGAGAAGTGTGAACCTGAAGGAAAGCGGATGTTGTGAAAGCTAAAGAAAAGGTCAAAGGTGCACTTTTTGAAAATGATCAATTAATAGTACAGAGTAAGAAAATCCATGAATGAGAAAAACAATAAAGATGCATAAATACTCTTTGCTAGTAAGTCGAGTGAGCTTAAAGAAATGGGAACAAAAATAAAGAAGAAAACTCAAGAATGAGAGGATGGAGGAGGAAGCAATGCCCGTACTGAAGGTGGGATGTATTGAAAAGCGCTTAGGGAAGCTAGTTGCTATTATTGGTTAGCCCAATATTTACTAGTTCCTTACCTTACATTACAACCCATTAAGTCCTATGTGATCTTACATCATGCGTCCTTATATTAGTGGAGTAAAACACTAGAGGCAAGCTTATGGTTCATGACATGATGCATGTGAATTCTTTGGGAGAGACAGCGAAATCATATTCATTACCCCTACATGTAGTGCTCGGAAAATCTTCTGATGGCAAAGGGGGTAATCCTCTTGTGTTGTGAGGGCACATGCTTGACGAGAGATAAAATTTCGTGTCGGATGTCTTGATCAGTTGATTTGCATGAGTTTTCCAAGATCGAGAATCGATTCTTGAGGTTAGGAGGTCTTAATGTGGTGTACTTCATTGTATTGATGAAACCATGCATGTTTTCTTGATGATTTGCTATCTTAAATAATCTGTATAGCCGTAGTTTGAATGGTTGAACAAATTTAGCTATGCGTGGGGTTCAATTGCATGAGATGTGAAAGTATTGTTCGAGGAAGAACAAGGTTTTAAGTGTGGGGTAAGTGATCTTGGGCAGAATTTCATGCCTAAGTGATACTCAAATGCTTCATTTCGACTTGTTTATCTACTATTATGTGTATATTCTCATGTGATTCTTTGATAAATGTGAATTTATACTAACCAACATGATTAGTGTTGTTTTGCATGTAAAAGGAAATTTTGGAAGCTAATATATATGTTGGTGAAGTGCGGGAATGGACTTGGAAGCAAGAAGTTGAACTTGACAAGGGAAAGTGGAAAAGATAAGGGCTCCGCGATGGCGTCGTGTCACGCTACCATCGTGGAGGCATTCTGCCTTGATGAATTATTTATGTCAAGTTTCAGTGAAGGTGTGCGATAGCACCGTGGCACGGAGGCAAGGCTCCGCGATACAAGCCGTGCCACGTTGAGGTGCAATTACCTCGGAGCCGATTTCCAGTGAGGGTCCGCGATACCCCCGTGGCACGAAGGGAGTGCTCCACAATACACTCCGTGCCACGTTGCTTGTTATTCCGGGAAAAATTCTCAATAGTATAAATAGCACACTTAGGTTTTATTTTAAACATTCTGACTTGGTTGAGCAAGAACGTGGGTTACAGGCAGTTGAGAGGACGAAAATTCTAGGGTTATTCGCTTCCTTTTTCTCTTTAATTTCAATTGCTTGTATGAATTCTACTTATTTGAAGATGTTTGATTCACAAATGAGTGGCTAATTCACCTCTTGCTGAGGTTAAGGATAATTGTAGAGGAATGTAATCATTAATCAGTTCAGTTTTCATCTTTTCTTCAATGGTTGTTCTATCAATTCTTGTTTTTACTGCATTAATGTTTGGCCAATGTTAATGTATATCTTAGAAATCCAATTTTGATTTTGAAAAGGAAAGAAATTGGACAGATGTGAATTGGTAGGATATGATCTTTTCTTAGTTGAGAAAATTGAGAATTTATTTACGTTAAGAATAGAAATATATCTAAAAGTCTTATTAGTCATTAATGGAATCGGTTATGTATGGCTAGAGCATGAGATTCTTATATCACATAAATGTAGAATAAGGTTTCATGATTCTTTAATTGAATAGGAGTCAAAAGATCCGATCCATTGGCAATTAATTCCTGACTAGCAATCGAAGAGAAGATTAGCTGAATTGAATTAATAAGTTACATCCCTGCATGCCTGCCTTAACCTCAGCTTGTTCATTGCTATTGTTCAGATTCAAATTATAATCTTGACTTAGATTCTTATTTCTTAGTGACCTTAACTCATAAAACATTATTTATTTGGTTGTCTGCATTCATAGAGATATCGTTCACTGACGCTTAAGTTAATTAATACCATAGTTCAGTCCCTGTGGGATCGATACTTGGCTTGAAATAAAGCCACTTTACCACTTGTACGACCACATGCACTTGCGTGTAGTTTTGGCGCGAACAAGGGACATTTCGAAGACTGCCTTCAGGACCAGATACGACAATTTTGAATTCCTAGTCATGTCCTTTGGGCTGACGAATGCTCCCGCAGTATTCATGGACCTTATGAACAGCATCTTCAGACCATACCTGGACCTGTTTGTGATAGTGTTTATTGACGATATTCTGGTGTATTCTCGCCCTGAGGAAAACCTCCAGGATCATTTGCAGACAGTGCTCCAGATTTTCAGGGACGGTCAGCTGTATGCCAAGTTCTCTAAATGTGAATTTTGGCTGAACTCAGTAGCCTTCTTGGGGCATATCGTGTCGGATGTGGTATACAAGTAGATACACAGAAAATAGAAGAAGTAAAATTATGGCCCAAACCTACCATTCCGACCGAAGTATGCAGTTTTTTGAGATTAATGGGGTACTACAGAAGATTTGTTGAGGGACTCTCCACCATAGCAGCACCTTTGACTAAGTTGACGCAAAAAGCAGTAAAGTTTCAGTGGACGGAGGCATGTGAGCAGAGTTTCCAGGAATTGAAAGACGGGTTAACCTCCGCCCCAGTGTTAGCATTGCTAGAAGGTACAGAGGGTTATGCAATTTATTGTGACGCTTCGGGTGTTGGGTTAGGATGTGTGTTGATGCAGCATGGTAAAGTAATTGCTTATGCTTCCAGACAGCTGAGGAAACATGAAAAGAATTATCCTACCCATGACCTGGAACTAGCCGCAGTGATCCACGCCAATATGTGGAGACATTACTTGTATGGCGTCCATGTGGATATTTTCACTGATCATAAGAGCCTACAGTATATCTTCACTCAGAGAGAGTTGAATTTGTTGTAGCATCGCTGGTTAGAGTTGTTGAAAGATTATGATGTAAATATTCTGTACCACCTAGGAAGAGCCAACGTAGTAGCAGATGCCCTTAGCCGTAAGTCTATGGGGAGTTTGGCGTACTTGCAGCCCGAGCAGCGGGAATTGGCTTGAGAAAAACACCTGTTAGCCAGTTTAGCCATTCATGTAGCAGAAACAGAGGACAACAGAGCAGTAATTCAGAACACCGCAGTGTCGTCATTAGTTATGGAGGTAAAGGAATGGCAATATGAAGATCCTGACCTGGTTCAGCTTAAAGACAGAGTTCAGTAAGGAAAAGCGCCAGATTTTCAGGTAACTAAGGATGAAGTGTTGCGATGTAAGGGCCACCTTTGTGTTCCAGACATTGCAGGGCTTCGCTAGTAGATTATGGGCGAGGTACATTACGCCCGCTATTCTCTCCATCCAGGCGCAACGAAAATGTACCATGATATCAAAGAAATCTACTGGTGGCCAAGTATGAAGAGGGAAATAGCAGAATTCATAGCCCTGTGTCCTAATTGCCAGCAAGTAAACGTTGAACACCAAAAACCAGGCGGATTGACTCAAGACATAGCTACGCCTCTTTGGAAGTGGGAAGCAGTAAATATGGATTTTGTAGATGGATTACCCCGTACCAGGCATAGAAATGACTCGATTTGAGTAATTGTTGATAGACTGACAAAATCAGCCCATTTTCTACCAGTAAGGGCTACATTCTCTCCCGAAGATTATACTGAGTTGTATATCAGAGAAATTGTCAGACTGCACGGTGTTCCAGTGTCCATTATCTCTGACATAGGGGCATAATTTACAGCCAAATTTTGGCAATCATTTCAGAGAGGCCTGGGAACACAAATTAACCTGAGCACAACTTTTCACCCTCAGACAGATGGGCAGGTAGAACGCACTATTCAGACGCTCGAGGATATGTTGCGAGCGTGTGTGTTGGACTTTTGAGGTAGCTGGGATGAGCACTTACCACTTATTGAGTTCGCTTATATTAACAATTACCATTCAGCTATCCAGATGGCACCTTATGAGGCATTGTATGGGCGAAAGTGCAGATCGCCAGTTGGATGGTTTGAAGTAGGAGAGACAGCGCTGATTGGGCCGGATATTATTCATCAGTCAGAGGAAAAGGTAAAGCTTATCAGAGAATGCCTACTGACTGCTCAGAGCTGCTAGAAATCGTATGCCGATGTACGGCGCAGAAACATGGAATTTAATGTGAATGACTAGGTATTCTTGAAAGTCTCTCCAATGAAAAGGGTTATGAGATTCAGCAAGAAAGGCAAGCTCAGGCCGAGATTTGTTAGGCCTTATCATATTCCCCGAAGAATAGGCCAAGTGGCATACGAGTTGAACTTACCTCCAGAATTAGAGTCTGTTCACCCAGTTTTCCATGTGTCCATGCTAAGGAAGTATATAGGAGACCCCTCCAGATTTGTCCCAGTTCAGGATGTCCAGGTTACGGAGGAGCTGGCTTATGAAGAGGTTCTAGTAGCCATACTAGACCAGCAGATTCGCAGATTAAGAACTAAAGATGTTTCTTCTGTCAATGTATTATGGAGTAACAAGAATCGAGAGGAAATGACTTGGGAAGCAGAGGAAGATATGAAAGTCAGATATCCTCAGTTATTTCAAACTTAATCATCCAAAGGTACGTTAGTATTGTTGTTTTATGAGTTGCTTTATATTTATGTGTATAAATGAAATAGTTGACTCTAGTCTATTGCGTGATGAATACTATAGTATTGTGTGGAATACCTGTATTGGACTTTTCTGCAATTCAGGATTTTTGAGGTAGTCCATATTACAGGGGAAACTCTGCCAAAATTTTTCAAGAATAAGTCGAGTAAGATGAGATTCCTGTGAGCAGGAGTTTACATTTGAGGACGAATGTTCTTAAGGGGGGGAGGATGTTACACCCCGTAAATTCTTGACATTTAGATGGCCTATTCGCATGTTGGTTAGGAGTTTTAGAATGTCATACGTGCTAGAAAAATGGCCCGGGGAGAGACTGGACAAGCGCCAAGTCGGAGTGTCGCAAGGCAAATGCGACTTATAAATCGCATTTGACAAATGCGACTTAAAGGCCCCAAGTATATAAGCCCCCACTTCGGTTTTTAAATGATAATTATCAATACTTCCAGTGAGTAAACTAGAGAATAGTAGAGAAACAGAGAGGATGAAGGTTTCCATTAGAATTCCTTCCGTTTACGCTATTAAATGCGGTCCAAACTCAAATTAACTTCGGGTAGCGAAGTATAAAGCTGCAGGAAGCATTCCTACGGAGTTAGTTTCATGAAATTCGGCTGGCAAATCGTCGTCCTACCGAGCTAAGGTGAGTGGAATTGCTACAAATTAGTGTCAATATACTCCTATCCCTAAAGTGAGTACCCTTCTGGACTTCCGAGAAATAGATAGTTTTCGGCTATTTTTCGATAAGTCAAAGTTTGGGCAGTATATATATTCAAAGTAGTGTTTTCTTCCAGAATATTGATGAATTTAGTTTTATTTTATATGAATATGAATGCAGTTGGAAGAAATAGCTGGATATTGGCCGAGTTACGCCAGTTAGTCTAGAAGTCGGCAACTGAGGTATGTAAAGCCAGTTTCTTTGACAAGATAGTAATTCTAGTATAGTAAAATAGAATAAATTCTAGAAGAACGTTTCAAAGCCAAGTATTATGCCCAGTGTGAATTCAGTAAGAATGCTTGAATAATTATTATGTCATATTCAGAATAAAAGTCAGTAAATTAGTATCAGACAGCGAGATATTATTCCAGACTTTGTATAACTCAGTATTAGATTTAGTATAATTCAACAAGCGATTCAGAATAGAATATCAGAACATGGACAATATTATCAGATTTAATATATATGTTATATGTGATTATTGTTGTTTGTAGAGACCTGATTGTTCTATGTTGGGAACCCTTAGAGCTTCCTTGCCGCCCCAGGGTTAATAGCTGTGTTGACTCGCCCGCCAGAGGGTGAGGATACGTCACTCCAAGGAGTGGCATGCCGTCTGCCAGAGGACGAAGATGGGAGGCAGCATTCCCCATAGCAGGCTGATCAGCATTATAGCATACCCCTGACAAGCGCTTGCGCCGAAGGCACATATTACAGATTACAGATCACAGATCTGAGATTACTGTTTACAGGAATCCTCCGGACTCAGATACAACTATAGTCAGGGGACCATAGAGCCCAAGTTGCATACCCAGGGGGCTGGCGGGATGCTCATAGTTACTATATGAGTGGAGTGAATTGTTATTTTTGGATGGCGACCCGGGTAGGGGTATATAGATTACATGTTGATTGGTACCTTCCGGCTTATGGGGCTGGTATAGGTTCTTGTATGCTATATGTGTTATTTATTAAATTGATAGATAGCAGGACGCTGCATTGACAGGTATGATTCTCACCTTCTCTCCAGTACATTTAATCTTAGTTTAGATTCTGCCATCCCAGACAGTCTTAGCCATCTTCTGTTATTCAGTAACTATCAGTATTATTGTCTATTTTTAGTTATGTTTAGTTATTGCTTTGCATACTCGGTACCAGTGGTACTGACGCCCGTTTGGGGGCGCTGCATTACTTGCTTGAAGTTACTCAAAGATGAGGAGCCGATCCCTTGTAATTCTAGCCAGCACACAGAGTCATCAGCTCCTGTCGTTCGGAGCTTGACAGCTAGAGGTTTATTCCTTTTCTTTTGTTGTACAGTACGGGTAGGTCGGGGTCATGTCCCGACCATCTTATCAGTATTCTTAGAGGCTTGCAGATTGTATATTCCCTGTGGTTAGTTGTACCAGTCGTGTGAGGCTGTGTCTATGTTTTAGTTTGTTTATGATGGCTGTATGGGGCCTTATTAAGTTAATAGTTGGTGACCTTGCCGGTCACAGAGAAGTTTAGCATTTGATTCAGCATTTCAATGAAACTAGTCAGTATGGTGGCCTTGTCGGTCCGCAATGGTTCCTTTGTACTCCTGTTGTTCTGTTTAGCTGTTGTTTTCTTACAGGTGGCTATAGGCCTAGTCGGCTGGAGGCTGTATTTATAGCCGTTATATAGCCCATTGGTTCCATGAACCCGGAGTTAGAGCCATCCTGGCACCAGAAGTGCTTAGGCTCAGTAGTCGAGCAGTCCAGGTCTTAGTAGGGCACCAGGTGCCAGTCATGCCTCCCAAGGCGGGGCGTGACATGTTGTATCAAAATAAATATTCCTGATGGATGTCGGGCTTGAATCCTATAGAGACTAGTGAATGATTTATGAAAGGGTTGTTTTAGGAAATTTGAATTAACTCACACCAATTAAGAGAAATAAAACAGTAAGAAAAATGAAGTGAACAATATTATGGATTTTAAACTAGCTTGCCAAAATAGAAAAATAACCAAAATTGATAGACAATAATGAGAGAAGACTAGAGGTGTGGTGTAGATGGGGTGCTAATCAAATAAAGATATTCTGGCTCATCAAATCATTGCAAATCAGTGTAAATAACATGGGACAAGGTGGCACTCTGTGTTTTTCAACCTCATGGATGCCTTTTTCTCGAGTCCTTCCGAACCTCAAGGAACAATTCAATTATCCCAATAGAGTTTGGTTTTGTAGATAAGCTATTTCTAGCCATCAACTTATGGGTTTTGACTATTTCTAGCCCAACTCCACACATTCACATCCATTCCCACCATCAAATTCTCTCCCAATACTAGAATTCTTCTCATTCAAGCTAAAATCAAGTAAGAAAGGTAAACCCACATTTGAAACTATGGATCATCAATTATAAATTGGGGAGAACTCAACAGATTTAAACTAATTAAGCAATATTAAGATGAATCTAGCAATACCCAATCTAATTAAGCACCCATCATCACACACCTTTAGCTTATGATTTAGCTACTTATGCTTAATAAACTAAAGAGTGTATTCATCAATAGACTCACTGATTTCATTAGTAAGAGAAAGAAAAATCAAACTCAAAATATGTCTACAATAATAGTTGTACCTTGCTAAGTAATAAGATGAAAATAATAAAAGCAATATTCAACAATCTCGTCCAATGGAGTTCTTCTCTCTCTAAAGCAAAAGGAATTTTCAAAAAGCTAAAAAGTATATCAGTTATGTATAGAATACTTACTTCTAGACTATACACAAAAATAGGGCAACCAATCTCCTCTTTTTCCAGTACTGGATGTAATTACCCCTATTCAGGCATTTTGTCACTTGCAGGGGAGTCGGCAGTTCATCAATTGCATTTCGCGAGCCACCATCTGTCATTTTCTGCACTTCCAGTGATTTTCCAGGACCATTTGGCAACACCTTCGGCTGTTCGCCGGCTTTCATCCGCGATCATTCAATTCCTTTACTCCTCACTCTAGAAAGTGCAAGAACTTGTAGGAAATTTTTCCATCGAGTCACCAGTTGATGTTCGCGGCTGCCGGTTGCATATTCTCTTCATGCCGGTGGTCATCTGTGTTTGACTGGCATTTTGCCAGTGTCCTTTGGTGGAGCGTCGATTTTCACCTAATTTCATCCTTTTTACTCCACTTCTTGCTCTTTCTCTTCAACTCAGATACCTACACATAAAAGGGAAAATTGGTCATAAAATTCATCTAAATCACTTGAAAACTAAGCTAAAGCTCATGCTCAAGAGCCTAATGTGTTGGTAAATTATCAACTCATCAAACCCCCAAACTTGAACCATTGCTTGTCCTCAAGTAATGCAGTTGTTATCAGTTAAGAAACATGCCACTCCACAAGGGTTCAGAAACCAATGACCACTTAATCCATGATAACCCAAAAAAAAATGCTCACCAACTCACTAGAAAAGAGAAGAAAATTCCCCAAAGAAATCAAAGAAAGATATATGGAAAATTTCAAGAGGCCTCCATAATTCAAGGGCATGAATCACAAATACTTTCATCTTGCAAAAAAGGGCATGGATTATCCAAAGAAATACACATAGCATCTGAATTCATGATCACTACATATTCAAAGCTTGCCTTAGATCTCATACTACTCATGCTTCGGTCACACCTTTACCTTAATGTAAGTGTGTCCTCAAAAGGAATGATACCACGAACCAAAGAGAGAATCCATCTTTTCTATCATGAAATCATCCATACACAAGGGATTTTAGAAGATCACACTCACTCTCCCAAAAGAAATTTTCATGCACATAACTCGACCCACAGGCTTGTCCTTCGTGTAATTCGCCATTAATGTATAGCAACTACACTAAAAATCAATTAGAACTTGCGGGTTTTGATGAAGGCTAGGGGTAATGGTAAGACAATAATTTGGCTCTAGTGACTAGGAGCCCGTTTGTTGTAGCTGAAAAAAGTGTCTTTTAAACATAAGTGCTTAAAGCACTTCTTAAGTGCTAAAACTTATTTTATAAATAAGTAGTTATGTGTTTGGAAAAAAGTGTTGAAGATGAAAAAAAGGTATTGATGTGTTTGGTACATAAGTGCTGTTAAGCACTTATTTTGGGTCAAATGATTGAAATGCCCTTAAAGTTGTTAACACTAAAAAACTGAATTACTATAATATTTTTATTTTTAAAATAATTAAAATTTAAATTAATTTATATTTTTATTTATTTTAAATGTAAAATAATTATTTAAATTATTTTTAATTTTAAAATATACAATTTAAATAAAATTAGGCAAATCTCCCCTTACTTTTTATTAGGAGTATAGTTCTAGGTTTTATTTGTAAAATTGAATATAATAATTTAAATAAATTAGTACTACCTCAATTTTTTTTTCTTTTTAGTTTTTAATTATTTTTTTCTAATATGCACAAAAAAATAAATTTTTTTCAAAGATTTGAGTGAAGGTATTATTGAAATTAGAAAATATTATGGGATAAAAAGGTAATTAGTTTGGTCAAACCTAAAGGGCTTATAAGCCAAAAAAAAATAAAAAGTTGGTATCTACAAACTTTTGGATTTTGTCTTTTTAAAGCACTTTTTAATTTGTTTAAGCACTTTTTGGTAAAACCAAACTCTACAAAAAGTTAAAAAGCGCTTATAAGCTGGTCAAACCAGCTTATAAGCTAAACGAAACACCCTCAAATCCTCCCTAAGGCCTTTATGTGAACACTTCAACCCTTCCAATCTAACTTTTTATATTGCTCCACCTTATTCCTCCTTTTGCAACCATTTTTCTCTTTTATTGTTCAAAGATCTTCCTTGTAGCTCCTTTGGCTATCACATTAAGACTTATCTAATCAAGAGGTAACACCATTCCACTTCCTTTTTCTCTTTTGGTATCTTAAGGTTCCTTAGCTCATCATTTCATTCTTTTTCTCACAATTTGATGCTACCTCAGATTTATGTTTCTTATATATCATCCTTTCTAGAAAAACCCCCAAACATAGGCTATTTGCCTCTTGCTTACAAATCTCGTTATCTCTCCCTAGGCCTTTGGATCTTCAACCCCTTTTTTTTGTTCGCTCACCACTAGCAATTAGGGAGGATGGGTGCCAAGAAGACGGAACCAAAAAGGGACATCGGCTTGTAATGCGGTTTCCAAAAATAAACAGTTCAAAAGGCTCAACATTGGCTAGCAACAAAAGACATTTTTGGAGGCCATTTTGGGTATAGTGACTGGTCCAATGAAAGTCTAAAATCATGTTCTAAGTGCAACTACATCTAGGATTTTTCCTTGAGCCACAGTTAGGGCAAGTTCTAGACAAGAAGCTATGCATGAGATTCACAAAGATTCTTACCACACAAGGAATCACACCCAAAGATTCCAAAAAAGTCATTATCATCATAAGATATTGATTCAAGACATTAGGGAATGCAAATTCATAAGCCAAACAAGGAATCTACATTGTATGACAAAAGAGTGCTACATTTCTCATTTCAAATGCCCATTTATTTTTCATTTCTAATTTTCACGCCACATTATAAAATTTTTGGTGGTACCTCTCAAAACAGCTCAACATAAGACACAAGAAAGACATGGCAATTTCCCTTAAGAGGGTCACTTCATAATCTATCATCGAGAAGTGTCAACCCGGTTCGACAACCAAGGAAAAGAAAAAGAAAAATGCTCCTTAGAAAAGAACCGTGGTATGAAGAAAACCCTTGGAATTTGATTACTATTCTAATATTTGTATAGGCAAACAAAAGACTTTGGGTCACAAAACAACATTTGACAATTCAAAGAAAGGACCCGTTTTTCAGTCATTCAAAATTTTATCAACACAACCAGCCTTGCAAAGGCAATCATCAACAATACTAAAATAATTTGAGCCCGACAAAGACTCGCTAATATTCATAAGATAATAAGTCAAAAGCCCGACATGGGCTACATTAGAACATCAATAATTAAGACATAAATGACCCCCCAGATAAAACAGTCATCCCGCCCTCAACATTAAGGCTACATTTTCCCAAATGTAGGCATGCAAAAAAAGGAGGAGAGAGACTCCCTAACTAGGTCACTCCTCATCATCCACATCATCATCAATACTTTCTCCTATCTCACCATCAAAGCCTACATAACCCGAATCTTCAGCGTCATCTCCAAGGCCCTCAAACAAATCATCAAAAAGTCTTAGAACTATAGAAGGGCAGCCATTGCAATGATAAGAGCACTCAAATCAGGATCCTTCACGGATGCCCGACTTTTCCACTCCCTTACTTCAACTTGGAGAGAGGTGACAACCCCCTCCACAGTATCTACTTGTTTGCATAATGTGGTAAGAATATCATAGATAGACTTCATCTCCTTTTTTATCATTCAAGCAATGAGGGAAGGGAGGCTCCTAGACAGCTTTTGAAGATGACTCTCATGAGAGTTGGTCATTTCCACTAGCTTGTGGGGACTTCTTGATTGGGAAGATGTTGGAGGGGGTGATGCTCCCCACATAGGTATGTTGCTAGAGGTATGGCCTGCAGCTTTTGGGTGAGGCATATCCAAATTCGGGGCCTGTGGAGACTGCTCAGAACCATGAGATAGAGAACCCTCCAAAAAATCAAAAGCCTTCACCCGCTTTCGCTTGACCTTGGGTACCTCAACATCCCTTTTTTGATTTAATGTAATTACGCTTGAAGCAGGTTTAGGGGTCTCATCTGGGAACAATGGCACTCCAGCTTGCAAGCACAGTTGCGAAATGAGCACAACATATGGCATGGAGGTACTCACCTGTCTTGCTTTCCACCCGTTTGTAGAACCACAATCTCCCAAAAGTTTACGGGGACCCCTATCATGATGCAAGCTATAAGGATAGTCTCTTCCAAGATGACTCACTGTTCATTCTTGGAGGGTATGAGGTGGCCACAACTGTAATTTAGCCACAACTTGGCCTCAAATTCTAGATCATGGTGAGAAATATTTGCCACCCATAGTAGCCAAAAAAGGTTGTCTGCAGCAATGATAGGATCTATCCATGTGAATTAGTTCTCCTTGTCTGCAATCCTGGCCATGTATTCTGAGTCAGTGTCAATCTCATCCTCCCAGAACAGATAGTTCATGGTTGTTGTAGTGATGCCAACCTCCACCCCTCGCACCATGACTGAAGGTAGATAAGGGAATTCATCAACTTTGCCTCTGTGGTTCATGCTCTCCTTCCTAGCCTAGTAGGAAGCGTAGAACTCTAGCACCAAGCTTGGATATTGATATGGGAGAGAATTGGTGAAAGTGTTCCACGTCTGTCCACGAACTAAGCTGTGATGTTGGGAAGGTCACCACATAGCCCCACCAAATCAAACCTTTTTTCAATGGTGATTGATCGGCCATTGCAGATGGCGTAGTGCCCATTCATGTCTAGCACAAAAAACATGATGGCCTCTAGAGAGTTTGTGGGACCTGTGGATGCCTTTGCCTTTCCTTTTCCCTCTGTGGAAATGGAGGCTGGGCCTTCGCCCTTTCGGGGTTTCCTAGATAAGTCATTTTCTACAAAACACGATATTCGTGGCATCAACAATGTATCTTTTTGTATTTTTCCAATTATAAAAGGAAACAACGAATAACTACTCCAAAATTTAAATGAGAAACAAGAGGAAGAATTAGCAAATGAAGAACTCATAGAACTGACAAAACACCGACGAAATGCAAGAGGTTATCTGCGGACTGCTAAGGAACTGCCAGTAATAACCAGAGAACTGGGGTAGCAAATATTCCACCAATGATAGATCGACGAATTGCTGATCCTGATCCATGAACCACAGACTAACACAGGGTAAGGGCTATGGTCTGAAGCTAATATTAGCACGAGCCGGTATTTCATCGGCATTTTGCTGGACTTGACTAGCGAATAGCCTATGGTCATCATCCCTAATGCTTTACCCTTAAATCCAATATAAAAATTATCAAATACTCATTCACATCATATCAAAGCATTACCTACATATATGGAAAAGGCCAAAATGATGATTTACCCTTAATAATGGCATCACTCGATCTGTCATAGGAAAAATTTGGGTTACTCAGACTTCACCCCACTTAACTACACAAGAAAAACCATTTCACCCCAAAACCATTTAAGCATCAAGTCTATATCACCCCACTAATTTCACATAGTAGCAACTGACTTCATTCAAAAAGTATGGTATCAATCATGAAAATGTTGGGGAGAAGGGTAGTAAAAGAAGGGGGATGTATTTCACGACAACATCTATATGCAAAAAGATTACCATTGATGAGAAAATAAGAAAGTTAAGAGTACATTACCATAATAAAGAGAAATAGTGCAGAGAATAGTTGTGGAAGCTGGAGAGTGCTCAACAATAGTGAAATTTCAAGACTTTGCTTGTAGAGTGGGAGAGTATGAGTGCATTGAGAGTTAGGTAGAAGAGTTGAGGGGATTTTGTAGGTGAGAAGGTGCAAGTTATTTTTGTTGAGGAGGAGGAGGTAGATGGTTAGTGGTGCTTTAGTTGTATGGGAAGTGGAAGAGAGGGAGTTTTTGGAATATGGAATGGTGGGATGTTAGGATAATAAAAAGGAGTGTGGCGAAGTGTTAAAAGTTGGAAAAAGGGAATACTAGGGGAATAAAAGGGAAACTTTTGCAGATTAGGGCAGTTGCAAAAACATTCTAGGTCGAGTAGGTCCATATTTGGTCAAGATTTTAAAACAGAGCACGTACCTTCACCAGCGGTTCGCCGCCTTACCATCACAGGCTTGATATTGTGCCCAGTTCACTGTCTTGTACTGATGGTTCGCAGATTAGGTTCTAGATTTTGCTAGTGGTTAGGTGTTTTTTCATCCAATGCTTAGGTGTTATGGCTCACACCGAAATTCAAGTTGCGGTTCATGACTATTTATCGGCGTTCTGCCGGTGCCTTTTCCAGCCTGACCATATTGTTCTCAGGTTTCTACTTTCATGATCAAAGGTGCGGCGGTTCGCATAGCTTAATCAGTGATTCACTGGTCCTAACGCAATGCGTGCCTTATTTTTTTGCTTCTTCTCCTTTCTTATAACCTAGTTAATCCTACAAAACTAAAAACAACAATGACATTAAGAACATTCAAAAGAAGACACTTGGGTTGCCACCCAAGAAGCGCCTTAGTTAACATCATAGCACAATGTATTTCTTATTTAACATTCATCCTTTGAAGGATCATCCTTTGTCTCCTCTTCCTAATGCAACACACCAACCACATAACATTCATCGGGAGGTTCAGTGAATTCGCACACCTAGAAGGTAACCTCTTCAACTCCAACCCGAAACTTGAGCTCACCTAGCTCCACATCTACGAAAGCTCTACCCGTGGTGAGCAATGGTCTCCCTAAAATTATTGGAACTTCTACATCCATCTCACAATCAAGGACAAAATCAGTTGGTAAAATAATGTTATCCGCCCTCACCAATACATCCACTAAAACACCCACATGTTTATTAATAAAGCGATCAACCATTAATAATCTAATTGATGTAGGTTTGGTGTTCCCAAGCCCTAATTTCTTAAAGATTATGTGAGGCATTAGATTTATACTTTCACAAAGATCACAAAGGGCTTTCTTGATCACACACAACCCAATAGTGCACGTGATTGTGAAGGCAAGGATCTTCCCATTTTGGTCCACTTTCCCACTTTCAACAAGTCCTTTTACTAGTGTATTGTAAGTGATCGCATTAATTTTCTTGACTTTCTCTATAATCAATTTTAAAATTTGAAAAGTAAGGTTGCCCATCATCATAGCACACGATGATGTGTTATCTCTCTAGTGGCCACATCTATAAGCTTCTTCTACTTCAACAGCTCTTTTATGAACTTTGCATATCCGGGCATTTGAAGTAAAGCATCCACCAATGGAATATGTATGGACAATTTGAGAACATATTGATAAACTTACTGAACTGATCATCCTTCTTTTTCTTGGCTAACCGCTTGGAAAGGAGGTGGAGCTCTTGGATCTTGTTCTTTATCACTTGAGGCCTTCATGCCTACCTCTTCTTCATTAGTATTTGAGGGAACTTCCTCAACATATTCTTCATCTTTAGCCTCAACATTATCACAACCATTTGGTGCTTTTGGCACCGCCACAGATTGTTTTTCGTCATTTGTCTTAGGAGCAACCACTTCCTTGGGCTTAACACTTGCATCTGCAGTGTTTTACCACTCCCTGTGACAATGGTCATGCATTGACTATCATTCTTTGTGTTTGGCAAAATAAATTAGTAAATTTTTTGGGGGAAAATGAAGTGAATAATATTGTGGATTTTAAACTAGCTTTCCAAAATAGCAAAATAACCAAAATTGATAGACAATAATAAGAGAAGGCTAGAAGTGTGGTGTAAGATGGGGTGCTAATCAAATAAGGGTATCTTGGCTCATCAAATCATTGTAAATCAGTGTAAAACTTTGGACGAGATGGCACCCTATGTTTTTCAACTTCATGGATGCCTTTTTCTCGAGTCCTTTCGAACCTCAAGCCATAATTCAGTTAGCCCAAAATAGTTTGGATTAGTAGCTGAGCTATTTCTAGCCATCAACAACTAATTAGGATTATGAATATGGGTTTTGGCTTTTTCTAGCCCAACCCCACACAATCATATCCATTCATACCATCAAATTCTCTCCAAATACTGGAATTCTTCTCTTTCAAGCTAAAATAAAGAAAAGTAAACCCACATTTGCAAATGTGGATCATAAATTATAAATTGGAGAGAACTCAACATATTTAAACTAATTAAGCAATATTAAGATGAATCTAGCAATACCCAATCAAATGAAGCACCCATTATCACACACCTCTAGTTTATGATTTAGCTACTCATGCTTAAGAAATTAGAAAGTATATTCATTAATAGACTAAATTATTTCATTAGTAAGAGCAACAAAATTAAACTCAAAATATGTTTTCACAATGGTTGTACTATCACGCCCCACCTTGGGAGGCATGACTGGCACCTGGTGCCACACTGGCAACTTACTGACCTGGCTAGGCTTATGCACGTCTGGTGCCAGCCTGTGACCTACTTCAAGAAAAACAACGAGATATATCTCGGCTGTAAATATATCCTCCGATTGACAAGGCCATATAGCCACCTGTAAATCAAAATAGCTAATGATTTCCAGTGAGTAAAGTAGTCTAGGGGAAAGATAAGGCTTACCCACTATCCTTTCCCCCCCAAAAAAGGGCCCGTCCTTGAGAGGACTCAAACTACAACTTCTTTTTACCTAACCAAAACCACCTCCCCCTACAAACAATAGGCAACAGAGGGGATCCTATGTGGGGCGACCAGGCCACTATGCTGTCTAGTTATAACAGAAGTGGAGACAAAATACAATCCTATGCCCCATACGACCAATGTACAAAACATAACTAATTAAGGCCCCACACAGCCAATATTCAACTAACTAACTAAGGACTGTTGTATGCAAGCCTCTAAGAGTACAAATAGTCGTCGGGCAGGGCCCCGGCCTACCCAAAATGCTATATGACTGGAATACGAAAATCTTTACAACTTGGAAATTTCAAATGAAAGGAGTTGTCCCAACTGCGGACTCTGAACAACTGTTACTGGAGATCCTGAACCTTGACTATCTAAACCTGCAGGCAAGTAATGCAGTTCCCAGGGGAGGGCATCAGTACAATATGTACTGAATATGTACGGCAAATATATAAGCTGATAAAGATTGGAAGCGAATAGAAAGAAGGGCAGAAAGATTAACCTATACGTCTCCTAGTTCGTAATCTACATCTAATCAATACTACATGTACGTAAGCTAAGGCTATATAATTACACATTTATAAACTATAACTAGCAAAAAGAATACAAACAAGAACCTCACCTGGCCCTCATAAGCCAAAAGGTACAATCAACACTAAATAACTCGTTCAGGCCACAAAAATCCCTACGAGCACATCTCAATCAATATACCCCTACCCAGATTTCTATGACTCCACTAGTACTGTAGCCAACTTATCGGTCCCTTGGGACTACAACTAAGCCCGCTCTGCCCCTTAACTATAGTTGTGTTTGAGTCCGGCGGACTCCTGATATCTGCCACCTAGGCATCAGGTTCGACTGGGGTGTGTAGAGCCAACCATGGCATATGAGGACCTATGACCCCATCTTCGTCCCTCGCGGATGACATACCGCTCCGTAGAGTGACGTCATCTCACCCCTGGTGGGCGCCGACACAACTAGTAACCCTGGGGTAGTCATGGATGGCTCCTAAGTGAGGGAAACCCCGACCAGGGTGCTGTACTAACATCTCAATCTAGCCACTCAAAGGTGTAACTAGCCTTCTGGGCCTAACGCCACCGCTGCTCGCCCCCTAGGATAGTCTGTAAAGCTACTAGCAGGCACACCATGCACTTGTATCTGATTAGAGGATCCTGATAGCAATCATGATCTCTAATAGTCTAGACTGAATAGGGCGAGATCTGGAGTGGTCTATCATAACTCTGAATGTCTTTCCCGAACAACTCTAACTCATAAACAACTAAGGGGGTCACTAATGACTGACTACTTAGTTCCTCTACTTAGGAAAATTGTAGGGCTGATACTGGCCGAACATTCTTTTGATAGATCGGCCCGTCATCCCCCATAGGAAGTTTATTGACATCCTTAGCCTGTGGGCGGTACTATACCAACATGGTACTACTAGTGCCTTAGACCATATCTTAGTCGGATCTTATATTACTTTTCTAGCTGATTCTTAACCTTATAGGCAAGTTTATATAGGCTTAGTCACTCCTGACAACCTGTACCTAAGTACATTATAAGAACTAGCTAGGGCACTGGCCCAGCCTATAACTGTTGATAAGGTCCCCGTCCTGGGGGTACCCATGGGTCTATTGGACCTGGTTGACTGGGATGGCTTCCTGGGCGACATGTATAATAACTTCTAAGTCAACTAGTGCTGACAACCTCTGGTAATGGTTGATAGAATGGCAGGTTGCCACTCGGTGCACTAGACAACCCTAGTGCCACTAATTCTAATGTATAACTATTCTGCCTATATTTCTGGCCTTGGGCCGTGCGGGAACGTCACGGGCTCCCCGACGTGCTTTTTTGGCAACCTAGGTGCCAAACTAGTAGTTGTATCGCCCAGTCACACCTATACAATTCAACTCACTACCCAATAACTATTCACGAACTTTTAAGATCTGGACCTGGCGATTGAACATACAATTCTACTAATACAACGAACTGGAGAATAAAAGAGCTTCTATGATGCTTCTAGCGCGTATCACACCTAACATGTTCCTTCTTGATAAGAGACACTGTGGTATATTTTATGTACGCTCTCTAGCAGCTAACCAGAACCTATATAGCGTAATCTACTAATAGCAGTTAATCATAGCATGTCTAATCTCTATATAATAACAACAGCTAATTACAGCATGTCTAATCACTATCCAATGGTAGCAGCTATCTATGGTATATGAAATCGTCATTTCTATTCTAGAACATAAGTCGTAACACTATACGGCGAGTATTCTTGCCGAGGGTTAAGCCTTACATACCTCAACTGTTGTTTCCCAGATAACCAATGAGTTTCAACTTGGATTTGTCATCTCTTTCCTGCTGTAACGATTATACTAAAAGAAAGAGATGAATTTCTATACCAAATTAGGCTTGAAACGATAACTTTATACATAAATATTAACTATATTTCAACTTAACGGAACACGGTCAAAAACACGTAATTTCTCTAAAGTACAGAAGGGAGAAATGCTTACTTGAAGCCACTGATCGTATAAAAATAAGTTCAGAGCAATTCCAACAACTTTAGCTCGGCGGGGTTACGATTTTCCTGGAGAATTTTGTGAAAATAACTCTGTAGAAATGCTCCCTGCAGCCTTAAACATCAATACCCGATGTTAATTTGAATTCGAGCAGCGTTTCGTGGTGTAAAGGGAGGAAAATCACCTGAAATTTATGTAGCTTTTACTTTTGGTCACGGATCTGTTTTAATTTGAAGTGAACAATGAAAAAAAACATTTAACTTATATATAACTTTGGCAATGGACATGGGGTCCGTGGAACAGACCCTGTCGCGCCAATTCTGGGTCATGCCATAGAGCCCAACGCACCAGGGAGGGTCTGTGGCATGTTGCCCCTTTGTGCAGCTTGTCCGGCATTCTCCCACGTAGTCCCGACTCCATGCTCATCAACCTTCCCCCCGGCCCTTTCTCATAAGTATTGTATTCTAAAACTCTTAACCAACGTACGAGTAGTCCATCTAAACATTAAAAACTTACTGGGTGTAACATCCTCCTCCCTTAAGAACATTCGTCCTTTAATGTCACTTTGGCTCATGGGAGTCTAACTCTTTTAACTACAATTCTGGAAAAATTTTGGCCGAGTCTCCCTTGTAATATGCGCAAAAAAGTCCAACACAGGTACTTCACATAATACTTTAGCAACTATTTCATAACAAGACTGGAGTCAACTGAGCAATATATATAGCACAAATCATGAAACAACAACTGGATCAATAACTTACCTTAACTGCATAATCTAGACTAAGCCCGAAACAGATCAGGGTATCTAGGTTTCAAATCGTCCTCAACTTCCCAGGTCATTTCCTTTTTATTCTTGTTCTTCCGTAATACTTTAACTGAGGCTACATCTTTATGCTCCCAATCCTTGAATTTTCTAATCTAGTATGGCAACTGGAACCTCTTTATAGGTTAGTTCATTAATAACTTGAAGGTTCTCAACAGGAACATCTTGGGATGGGTATCTTATATGTATTCCACAACATTAACATGCAAAAGACTTACTGGACCAATTTCGGTTTTGAAGGCAATTCTAGCCCCTATGCCACTTTGCCTTCTCTAAGGAAGATATAATATGGACAATGAATCTAAGGCTAAGCTTTCCTTTTCTCTAATTCTCGTGGTGCCCTTCATCAGCGAATTTGCTTATCCTTAACAGTCTACATTGTATGCTAGGGTAAGACTTCCGACAATCCCCTCCTTTTTTCATACCCTTCAGGTAATCTAACGTTAACTGTGGCCCTTTCCAGATTTTGTATATCTAATAGATAAGTCGACTCGTATAGATGCTATACTCTTGACCTTCTATTCTGAGGTTATAAAAAGAACTGGGGATGGTTCTAGCATATCTTATACCTTATGAACTTCCTGGTGCCCCAGGAAGATACTGAGAAAATTAAAAGACATTCGCCTTCGTCCTCTAATTGGTTGTCCCCCATATATGGTATCAAACTGGCACCCTTACCTGTGGCAACTAACTGGTGGCTAGCTGGAGTCTTTCTCATATTGGACCTTATCCTAGACAGACATAGCAACAAATGCTTAGGAACTCAACCCCATATAACTCGACTCTATAGCACAATCTGAGAAGAAGAAAGGGTAATGATACTATTATGCCTCGTAGCCTCCTGCTTATAGAATGCGATGCACAACACATTTATAAGCAAGACTCTACTAGACATGGCTTGCTGACTCCCTAGGATACGAACGGCTTTGATCCCAAGTTTGTCATTCCCCACCTTGGGAGGCATAACTAGAACTTGGTGCCACACTGGCTACTAACTGACCTGGCTAGGATTATGCACGTCTGGTGCTAGCCTGCGACCCACTTCAAGAAAACAATGAGCCATATATAGGTTGTAAATAAAGCCTCCAGCCGACAAGGGCGTGTAGCCATTTGTAAACGACAATAGCTAACCAACAACAGGCAACAGAGGGGATCCTATGCGGGTCAACAAGGCCACTATGCTGTCTAGTTATGACAGAAGTGGAGACAAACTACTATCCTAGGCCCGACATGGCCAATATACGAAACATAACTGATTAAGGCCCCACACATCCAACATACAACTAAATAACTGATGACTGTAGTCTGCAAGCCTCTAAGAGTACAAATAGTGGGCAGAACAGGGCCTCGACCTACCCAAAATGCTATATGACTAGAATATCGAGATCTCTAAAACTTGGAAATTCCGAATGAAAGGAGTTGTCCCAACTGCAGACTCTGAACAACTGTTACTAGAGATCCTGAACCCTGACTGTTTAAGGTTGTAGGACAGTAATGCAGTGCCCAGGGGAGAGCGTTAGTACAATATGTTCTGAATATGTAAGGCAAAAGATAACCTGATAATGATTGGAAGCGAATAGAAAGAAGGGAAAAAAGATTAACCTGTACGCCTGTTGGTTCGTAATCTACATCTAACCAATACTACATGTACGTAAGCTAAGACTGTATAATTACACATTTATAAACTATAACTAGCAGACAAGAATTCAAAAAAGAACCTTACCTGGCCCCTATAAGCCAAAAGGTACAATCAACACTAAATAACTCGTTCAGGTCCCCATGAGCCCTGGCGAGCACATCTTAATCTATATACCCATACCCAGGTTTCTATGACTCCACTGGTACTGTATCCAACCTACCAGTTACCTGGGTCTACAACTGAGTCCACTCAACCCCAGAACTGTAGCTGTATTTGAGTCCGACAGACTCCTGATATTTGCACCCCAGGCACTAAGCTCGACGGGGGTGTGTAGAGCCAACCACGACATATGAGGACCTGTTACCCTAACTTCGTCCCTCGCAGATGGCATACCGCTTTGTAGAGTGACAACATCTCGCCCTAGGCGGGCGTTAACACAGATAGTAACCCTGGGGTGGTCATAGATGGATCCTAAGTGAGGAAAACCCCGACCAAGGTGTTGTACTAATATCTCAATCTAGCCACTCAAAGGCGTAACTGGCCTTCTAAGCCTAACACCACTGCTGCTCGCTCCCTAGGATAGTCTATAAAACTGCTAGCAGGCATGCCGTGCACCTGTATCTGATCAAAGGATCCTGATAGCGATCATGATCTCTAATAGTTTGTACTGAATAGGGCGAGATCTGGAGTGCTCCAACATAACTCTGAATGTCCTGCCCGGACAACTCTAACTCATAAACAATCGCGGAATCGCGAATGACTAACTACTTAGCTCCTTTGCTAATAACTATAGGGCTGGTACTAGCTGAACATGCTTTTGAGCGATCGATCCATAATCCCCCATAAGAAGTTTACTGACATCCTTAGCAAATGGGCGGTACTATACTAACATTGTACTACCAGTGCCTTAGACCTCATATTGGTCAAGTCGAATCTTATATAATTTTTCTGGGCCATTCTTAACCTTATAGGCAAGTTTATAGAGTCTTAACCACACCTGACAACCTGTACCTAAGTACCTTATAAGAACTGGCTAGGGCGTTGGCCTAGCTTCTAACTGCTGATAAGGTCCCCGTCCTTGGGGTACCCACGGGTCTATTTGACCTGGATGACTGGGATGGCTTCCTGGGTGACCTTTATAATAACTGCTAAGTCAACTAGGGCTGACAACCTCTGGTAATGGCTGATAGAGTGGCAGGTTTCCACTCGGTGCACTAGACAACCCTAGTGCCACTAATTCTAAAGTATAACTATTCTGTCTTTATTTCTGGACCTAGGGCGTGCGGGTACGTCACGGGCTCCCGGGCATGCTTTTCTTGCAACCCAAGTGCAAAACTAGTAGTTGTATTGCTCAGTCACCCCTATGCAATTCATCTCACTACCCAATAACTATTCAAGATCTTCTAAGATCTGGACCTGGCAATTGAACATACAATTCTACTAATACAACGACCTAGAGAATAGAAGAGCTTCTATCACACTTCTAGCATGTATCACACCTAACATGTTCCTTCTTGATGAGAGACACTGCTATATAATCTATATACACTCTCTAGCAGCTAACCAGAACCTATATATCGTAATCTACTAATAGCAGTTAATTATAGCGTGTCTGATATTTATATAATAGCAACAACTAATTCCAACATATCTAATAACAATCCAATGGTAGCAACTATCTACAGTATATGAAATCTTCATTTCTATTCTAGATCATAAGGTGTAACACTATACGACAAGTATACTTGCCGATGGTTAGGCCTTACATACCTCAACTGTTGTTTCTCGGATAACCAATGAGTTTCAACTTGGATTCATCACCTCTTTCCTACTGTAACCATTATATTGAAAGAAAGAGAAGAATTTCAATACCAAATTCGGCTTGAAACGATAACTTTATATAAAAATATTAACAATATTTCAACTTAACGGAACACAGTCGAAAATGCATAATTTCTCAAAAGTACAGAAGGGAGAAATGCTTACTTGAAGCCTATGATCGTATAAAAATTAGTTTGGAGCAATTCCAACAACTTTAGCTCAGCGCGGTTATGATTTTCCGGGCGAATTTCATGAAAAAAACTCCTTACCAATGCTACCTATATCCTTAAACATCAATACCCGAAGTTAATTTGAATTTTAGCATTGTTTCATGGCATAAACGGAGAAAATTCCTAAAATTTACATAGCTTTTACTTCTACTTGCGGGTCTGCTTTAATATGAAGTGAACAATGAAAAAAACATTAAACTTATATATAAATTTGGCGGTGGACACAGGGTCTGTGATTTTCTAGGACCATTCGGCAACACCTTCAGTGGTTCACCGACACCTTCTGAGAAGAAATTTGAGTGCCCTAGCTCCTGCTCTATGTTTTTCTGAGAGAGTTTTCATGATTTGACTTCTAAGGGAATGAGAGGGGTGAAGTATATCGCTGATTACCCCTCTAAATTCCTGCCGTACTTTAGGGATTAAAATGGTTGGAAATTACAAAAATATCCCTGAGAAAAAATCTAGAAAAACTATCGATAGGGACCAACGCGTCACTCAACGAGTCTTGGTTGAGACCATGACTCATTGGGATCAGTCGTTGGTCCTGGGGCCTGGATATTCGGCTCACTAGAACTGGCAACGAGAGGGAACATGAGTCGTTCGATGAATTAATGGGTCGTTGGTTCCTCCCTAGGCCACTGGATGAAAAATCTGGTAAGCCTAGCAACGGGCAATACAATGACTCGTTGTTGGACTCAATGGGTCATTGTGTTGAGTCGTCATCTCCATTGGGACAAGGCTAAGGATTTTCGGAAATTGTTACCATGGGTGGACACAATGACTCATTGTGTGATACAAAGGGTTGTTGTTTCCACTCGTTGTTGCTGAAGGAGATTTCTAGGAATCCCAACTAACGACTCACACCACGAGTCGTTGCATCACACAACGAGTTGTTGCATCACACAACGATTCGTTGGTTAAGTCATGAGTTCTTGAAAAGGGAGTTCTGAGCTGGGGACCAATGAATGATAGGAAGACTCATTATTTCTCACAATGGGTCATTCCATGTCCTATTGGTTCCCGAAGGACAAAGGTAGGGCTGACCACGACTCAAATAACGGGTCATTGGAGCTGACCACAACTTGTTGTCTTGATCGTTCTGAGGAAAAATTTCTGGTTTCTTCTGGATTTTCTTTGCAATATCTAAGTTTGGTCTACAAAATTTTTGAGGTGTTACAATATCTCCCCCTTGGGATCATTCATCCTCGAATGAAGGCTATAACTGCTGGAAAACTAGGAAAAGAGCGGAAATTCCAAAATTGAGACTATGAACTGGTTTCTGAAGGAGTAACTGACTCTGAACTGACTTAACCATGCTAATAGAGTTGATACAACTGAATGCACATTGAAAATCTGAATAGAGATGATGAGTACAGAACTGAACAAAGTACTGAGGAGGAATTTCGTACATGATGCTGGAACTAAACTGGATGGAAATAAATGAGGGTATTTGGCCATCATGTCTGCTTCTGCCTCCTATGTGTCTCCCTCAACTAGCAGGTTCCTCCACTATACTTTCAGTGAAGTGACTTCCTTGTTTCTCAGCTTACGAACTTAACGGTCAAGGATTTGAACTGGGACGGCTTTGTAGAGAAACTATCTTTCACTCCCACACTGTCTAGTGGCACAGCTAAAGTCGGATCACCGATGCACTTCTTCAATAGCGACACATGGAAGACTGGGTGCACAAATGCTAACATTGGAGGTAATTTTAACCCATATGCCACACTGCCAATTCGCCTCAAAATTCTGCAGGGTCCCACATATCTCGCACTGAGTTTCTGTTTCTTTCCAAACCTCGTTGATCTTGGGCAAATTTATATGCCCAAGTGATACTCAAAGGTGTCATTTTAGCCTTGTTTATCTATCAATGTTTATACATTCTCATGTGATTGATAATAAAATGTGAATTTATACTAACCAACATGATTAGCGTTGTTTTGCAGGTGAAATATAATTTTGGGAAGCTAAAATGCGTGTTGGGAGAGATTGGGGTTGGACTCGGATGTCAACAAGGAAAAAAATGCAAAATTTGGCCTGTGGTGGAACAACAACGTGTCACGGAGGTAGTGCTCCGCGATACACTCCGTGACACGTTGCTTGTTATTTCGGGAAAAATTCCCACCAGTATAAATAGAACACTTAGGTTCATTTTTCAATATTCTGACTTGGTGGAGCAAGAACGTGGGTTACAGACAGTTTAGGGGACGAAAATATCAGGGTTTTTCTCTCCTTCCTTCTTCTTTAATTCAATTGCTTGTATGTTTAACACTCTTTTAATGATGTTTAATCCACAAATGAGTGGCTAAATCCTCTTCTTGCTGAGGTTATGAACAATTGTAGTGAAATGGATTGTTGATCATAGTGGTTTTTCATCTTTTCTTCCATGTTGTTCTATTAATTCTTGTTCTTACTGCATTAATGTGTGGCCTACGTTAATGTATATCTAAAAAGTCCGGTTTCACTCGAGAGAGCAAGAAATTGGAAAGTTGTGAATTAATAGGATATGATCTTTTCTTGGTTTGGGAAAATTGGGAATTGATTTACTTTCAGGATATAAATATACCTGAAAGTCGTATTAGCCAATTTAGGAACCGGGTTTGTATGGCTAGAACATGAATTACATTTAATCACAGAAATGTAGGTGGATGGTTCATGATTCTTAAGTGAGGTTAAATACGAGAGTTTTAATCTCTTGGCAATAGTTCTTGGCTAGCAACTGGAGGAAAAGACTAACCAAATTATATCGATAATTAATTTCATTACATGTTCGTTTAACCTCAGCATGCTCTCATTCATAGTTCAGACTCACATTAGGTAGTTATTTTAGATTTAGCATAAAAATTATAAAACAAAATATCAAACTTTTTGTCACACTGTTGTCTGCATTTTTAGAATCGAAATATAGTACACTTGAGCAGATTACACTTCATCCCTGTCCCTGTGGGATCGATACTTGGCTTACTAAAGCCACTTTACTACTTGTTCGACCACGTGCACTTGTGTGTAGTTATATACCGATATAACAAACGCCGAACACTCATCACCCCCTTCATGGGTGAAATTTTCAAATAAATCCACTCATCAATTGCAAATTCTAACTCTCTTCTCCTTACACTAGCAAGGATTTCTGTCGGCTTTGCATTGTTTTCAACCTCTCCCTGATAAGTTTCACCTTTTGCATAGCTTCATGAACTAAGTCTGGCCCTATAAAGGTAGCTTCACCAACCTCAAACCACCCTATTGGAGATCTACACCTCCTATCACATAATGCCTCAAATGGGGCCATCTGAATACTGGAGTGGTAGCTGTTATTGCACACAAACTCGTTGAGAGGTAAGTGCTCATCCTAAATGCCCTTGAAATTGATCACACACGCTCCCATCATATCTTCAAAGCTATAGATAGTCAGCGCAGCTTGTCCATCTGTCTGAGGGTGAAAAGTTGTGCTGAGCTTGACTTGGATGCCGAGTCCTTTCTAAAATAACATCCAGAAATGCGAGGTAAACTGGGTACCTCTATTTGAAATGATGGACAAGGGCACCCCATGAAGTCTAACTAACACCCGGATATATAGCCTAGAATTATCCTCTACTGAGTCTGTAGTTTTAATTGGGAGGAAATGTGCTGACTTGGTCATTTGGTCTACTATCATCCAGATTGAGTCATGTTTCCGCCGAGTACGGGGTAGACCTATAATAAAGTCCATATTTTCTTCTTCCTACTTCCATATGGATATGCTGATATCCCGAGTCATTGCCCTAGGTCTCTGACGTTCCACCTTAACCTACTGGCAGTTCGGGCACTTAGCCACAAATTCTACTGTCTCTTTTCATGTCGTTTCATCAGTAAATATCTCGTAGATCACGGTACATCATTGTGGTACTTTGGTGGATGGAATATCTCGAACTGTGTGCTTCTTCCAGTATATGCCTCAAGTCACCTACATCTGGTACACACAGTCTACCCTAATAACGGAGCACACCATCTCCCCCTTTGGATAAATCCTCCAGTTCTTTTTTGAGAACTACTTCTTTTAGTTTAAGCAGTATGGGATCTTCATCCTTCCTTGACTTAACTTCAATGACTAACGAGAAATCTAATCCACTCTGCACTACTACTCTGCCCTTAGCTGAATCAACCAACTGGACTCCCAACTGAGCTAACTTGTGAATATCTTTTGCCAGTTCTTTTCTGCTCTCCTCAACATGAGCCACGCTCCCCATGGACATCCTCCTTAGGGCATCCGCCACCACATTGGACTTGCCCGGGTGGTACAACACACTCATGACATAATCTTTCAATAGCTCCAACCACCTTCTCTAACAAGGATTCAAGTCTTTCTGACTGAACACATACTTAAGGTTCTTGTGATCAGTGAAAACATTCACATGAGCCCCATAAAGGTAATGCCTCCATATTTTCAATGCAAACACCACTGCTGCCAACTCAAGGTCATGAGTTGGATAGTTCTTTTCATGAACCTTGAGTTGTCTAGAGGCGTAAGCTAGCACCTCACCCCGCTGCATTAGAATGCAACCGAGTCCCACTCTGGAGGCGTCATAATATACAACGAACACATACGTTCCTTCTAGTAAGGTTAACACTGGAGCGGTAGTGAGTCGAGTCATCAGATCTTGGAAACTCTTCTCACACGTATCTGACCACTGAAACTTCACTTTTTTATGAGTCAACCTAGTTAGATGAGAGGTAATAGAGAAAAAACCGTGCATAAAATATCGGTAATAACTGGCTAGATCCAAGAAACTTCTGATTTTAGTTGGGGAAGTAGGCCTTTGTAGGTCTTTCAGTATTGCTACCTTTTGCGGATCTTCATGAATACCCTCACCTGAGACTACGTGACCAAGGAAAGTCACAGACTTTAACCAAAATTCACATTTGCTGAACTTAGTGAGCAACTAGCGATCTCTAAGCATCTGCAGTACTATCCTAACAAGGTTAGCATGTTCCTCCTCATTTCTAGATTATACCAAAATGTCATCAATGAACACAATGACGAAAGATCTAGATACGACTTGAAAACCCTGTTCATCAGGTCCATGAAAGTTGTGAGGGAATTAGTTAGTTCGAAGAACATAACAACGAATTGATAGTGACCATACTGAGTTTTGAAAGCTATTTTTGGTATGTCACATTCTCTGACTCTTAGCTGATAATACCCTGAACTGAGATCTACCTTTGAGAAACACTAGCTCCCTAAAGTTGATCAAACAGGTCATCAATCCTGGGTAGGGGATACCTTTTCTTAATTGTGAATTTGTTCAACTGATAGTAATCGATACACATTCTAGGAGTACTGTCTTTCTTTCGCACGAATAATGCTGGAGCACCCCATGGAGAGATGTTGGGCCTGATGAAACCTTTATCAAGAAGGTCCTTAAGCTTCTCCTTCATCTCCTTAAGCTCAGCTGGAGCCATTATGTTAGGAGGGATGGAGATGGGCTGAGTGTCTAAGAGAAGGTCTATGTCGAATTCTATATCTCGCTCAGGAGGGACTCCGGTAATATCATCGGGAAACATGTTAGGGAACTCACTGAAACTAGGAACTGACTGGATAGTTGGGGTCTCAGAGCTGGAATCTTTGACCTGAACTAGATGATAAATGCACCCTTTAGTAATGAGCTTCCTTTCCTTAAGGTAGGAAATAAACTCACCCTTAGGCACTGAACTACTTCCCATCCACTATAAAACTAGCTCATTAGGGAACTGAAATTTGTCGACTCTAGTTCTGTAGTCGATTGAGGAATAACCAGAGTGTAGCCAATCAATGCCAAGAATGAGATCAAAATCTACCATGTCTAACACTACTAGGTCAGCTGGAATAACCTTATTCAATACTGAGACTAGGCAGTTTCTATACACTCGGCTAGCTGTAACTGGCTCACCAGCTAGGGTAGAGATTGAGAATGGTTCTGAGAGGACTTCTGAACTAATTTCAAATTGGAAAACTACATAGGGCTTCACAAATGATAGTGTGGTTCTTGGATCTATTAGGGCATACACATCTAGGTGGAAGAGACGTAACATACTCGTGACCACGCCAGGTGATCTCTCCTGATCCTGAAAAGAGGACAAAGCATAAAATGGTTTTGGTGCTAACCGCCATCCGTACCTGAAGTGTTGGCCTGCTGAGCTAGTCGGCCTGTTGGAGCTGCTAAAGTTGTAGACTGTGATCTCCCCTGTCCTATTGATGGGCATTCTTTGAGCCAGTTACCTAGCTATCAACACCAAAAGAAACCTCTCTTCCATGAAGTCATTCCCATAAATAGTTCTTTCCACCCTTAGGTTAAGCTAGATAATGGTTTCTAGCATTGTGACTATGGGACTGAGAGCCAGATGCTCCACCCTTCCTATCCTTGCGGGACCGAAAAGTAGGGGCGCTAGCTGAAGTGGGTGTTGGAGCCCTCTGCTGCTGTTGTGGGTGGCTACTACCGCTAGACTTCTGGTGACCATAATCTTATTTTCCAGTCCTAGCCTGCTTATTCTCCCGCTCCATGTCTTTCAGCTTTTCTGCCACTATCTTTTGGGCATGAACGATGAGGCTGGAGAGGTCAATTTCTTTTATGAGCATCGCAGTCCTGCACTCCTTAAGGACAAGATTTGATACTCCATTAACAAACTTAAGCATGCGAGCACTTGGATCAGCTACGATCTCCAAAGAATATCTTTACAAGCACGTGAACTCCAGTGCATATTCCTCCACCGTCATGTTGCCCTGCTTCAAATTCATGAATTCTGCAACCTTAGCCTCCCTTAACTCCTAGAGGAAGAATCTATCTGGGAATTTTATTGTGAACTCTTCCCACTCCACCAGTTCTTCCCCTACTGGTCTCCATTCTTTCCACAAATCATACAAGATCTGTGCCACCCCTTTCAGCAAGTAGGCAGCCAGATCAACACTCTCAGCAGAACTAACACCCATAATTCAGGTGATCTTCTGCACTTCATCCATGAACTCCTATGGGTCCTCTCCCACCTTGGATCCATGGAAGGCTAGTGGGTTTATTCCGGTGAAGTCCTGAAGCCTGGCAGCTGCTGCGGACCCATTTGAGTTTACTGGAACCACCTACTGGTTCACCTTGTTTGTGATTGTCTGAGCTAGCAGTTGGATTGCTGCTTTGAACTCCGCTTAGGACACTTTATTGTCTTGAGAGGACGCTGGAGTTGGTAGGGCAGGTCAGTTAGTGTTGCCAGCCCTTGTTACGTTTCCCGTCTTTGAGGTATGGCTTCACTGAAACGAAATAGAGCACAAGTTAGGAGAACACTGCTAGAATTGAATTTCAACACATGATAAGGAGTACAAACAAAAGGGATTTTTCCTAATAACATCTCGTAGCCTCCCTGTCATAAGTGTGGCGGGCTTCACACCCATGAAAAGGCTTTACTTGATGTGGCTTTCAGACATCCTAGGATACTCTAAATCTAGTGCTCTAATACCAAGTTTGTCACGACTCGAGTCTATACCCTGGATTATCCCTTTTTTGAGCAAGGTATCTTTCCATCACTACACTACAATGATTCAACACCTCCATTGTGCCTGTATCCACAACTTTTTTTCTTTTTTAGAAGCTCCATCATGAATTTTGCATAACCCAGCATTTGGAGCAATGCATCTACCAGCAGTATGTTGACAGACAACTTGCTAAGCATATCGATAAACTTCTTAAATTGGTTGTCCTCTTTCATTTTCATTAACCGCTTAGGGTAAGGAGGTGGAACTCTGGGTGCTTTGCCTTTAGCATTGCGGGCTTCCTCGCCGTCTTCATTAGCATTCACATCTTTAAGAGGAGTCTCAACCTTTCCTTCCACAAGCAATTTTTCATCCTTAAGACAAATAGGTGCATTTGGCACCTCCTCACTTAAGTCTTCTTCACTTGGTTTAGGGCCAACAACTACTGTGGGCTTCACACCTGCATTACTAAAAACCTTCCCCCTCATTCTGATAATAGCCATGCCATGCGCATCTTTCTTTGGATTTGGCATTATGTCACCGATAACTTCCAAAAGATATCCTTCATGCAAAGAATATTCACTGCCAAAATATCAAAACAAGTAACCTGATGAGTGTCGAGGTCGAATCCCATGAGGACTAGAAAATGATAGTTACAAATGTTTGTTGAGAAATTGAAGTTAGCTTGTTCCATGTAGATTTAATATAAAAATAAATAAAATTGGGGGGAAATTTTGCCGTGAATTATATTTGGTAATTTAGTGAAATGAAACAACAAGATTAGTGAATTTGTAAACAAGAGTGTGAAAGACAAGAGGTGTGTTGTATATGAAATACTAACTAGATAGGGACATTCTAGGTCATCTTATGTTTTCAACAAGTGTAAATAATCTCAGGAAGTGGGTAATTACAGCTTTTCATCCCTCTAACTACCTCTTAGTAGAGTTTTGTCAAACCTCCAGCGATGATTTAGCTCAACCGAATTCGATTTGGATTAGTTGTTGCACTAACTTCTAGCTATTAGCTGCTAATAAGGAATGAGAATGCAATTTCAGCTATTTCTAGCTCAATTTCACACTCTCTTATCCTTACCCTCTATTAATTTCTCTTTCAATACTTAATTACTCTTTTACAAGAAACAATCAAGTAAGAACAAATAGACCCATATAATAATCAATGGATCTTTCTTTATTGATTGAAGAGAATCTAACATTTTTACACTTATCTGAACAATATGAAGATGACTCTAGCAATACCCACTCTAATTATGTATTCATCATCACACACCTCTAGTTAATGATTTAGCTACTCATGATTAAAAAATTCAATAACACATTCATCAATAACTTCATTGAATTTAATAGCAAGAGTAGTAAAATAAAATTCACAAAATAGTCTCCAACAATGGTTGAAACTTACTATACAAGAAAGAAATAGAGTAGAGTACTTTTTTCAACTTTAGCAATCAAAATCTCCCTATCTCTACTAAGAGAATGTTCTCCAGTACAATAGGGAAACAATGATTTGATATATCCTTTTCTCTCTCTCAATACCTCTATTTCTATCTCTCCTTCTCTCTATATATGTACAAAGTATTAGGCTATTTATATCCTGAAAAGTAGGGCACCTTTTGTCTCTTTTACATGTTGGAAAATTATACCCCTGAGCACCATTCTGGTATCGGCGGAGACACTTGCGGCTCTCCGATCCCAATTTGTGAACCGTCGAGTGTCTTATCTGGGCCCTCACTCAACTCCAGTGAACATCGGTGGTTCACCCGATGTTTAGCCGCTACCGACCGTGAACCGCTGGATCTTTATGCTATTTTTCAGAAACTTTGGTGTCCTTTGGCAACTGGACCGAAATGTTGTTGCTGGTAAATCGTGATTCACCGTTGGTAATATTCCTCAGAGGCAGTGATGTTCGGCCTTTGGCCGGCGTGTTGCCGATTTTCATCAGTGAATCGCTGATTTGCTCTGACTCCTTTCTTTTTGCTCCATTTTTTCTATTTTCTTCACATTTAGTTATATGTACATAATAAAAGAAAAAAAGGCATAAAAATCCATATAATCAAATCAAGAACTAAGAAAAAACTCCATTTTTAGAGCCTAATGAGTTGGTAAATTACCAACTCATTAAACCCCCAAACATGAACTATTGCTTGTCCTCAAGTAATGCAATACTCATTCATTAAGAAATATGCCACCTCTCTTCAAAACTATACCTCACCAATAACCTGAACTATGACAATCCAAAAATATGGTCATCAAGCTCACCGAAAAAGAGAAGAAAATACCCTAAGAGACCAAAACAATGAAGATGTTTCAAACAGGCTACCACCTTCCACTAATCAAAGCTAATGAAAGGATTCATTTAGTAAAACAAGGGAATTTCTCAACCATGAAATACACATAGCATCTCAAGTTATAATCAGTGCACATACAAAGCTTGAACTAGAGTTTACACTCCTCGTGCCCTATTCCCACATTAACGTTGAATGCTCTTGTGTCCCCAAAAAGGAATAATGTCACTCACCAAAATAAGAATTTCTATTCTTTTGTTCATGTGATTAAATGAATGCATACAAGGGATTGTTTAGAAGAGACACTCACAATCACTCTCCCAAAAGAAATCTTTATGCATACACTTGACCCATAGGCTTGCACTTCATGTAATTCACCACTAATGTAGAGTAGCTGCACTTAGAATCATTTAGGGCTTGCGGGTTATGACGTAGGCTCAGGATAAAGGTAGGATATGAATATGGTTGTAGTGACTAGATCCTCCCTAATGCTTTTTGTGAACATACCTTACATCAACTCTATTCACTCACGTGACATTTTTTTCATTTCTTTCCTTGCTTTTGACTTTCATTTCTTTAATAACCCTACTTATAACCCCTTTGGCTTTCACCACCATCCTTATCACCTCGGGAGGAAACACCAGTTCACACAAATTTTCTTTCTCTTTTTGATTTATCCTTTCGTGCATTTTGACACAATGTGGTTCTACCCTCACACTGAAATTCTTATCTTCCCATTTTTTGCATACCCCCAAACTTAGGCTTTTGACTCATTTATCATTTTTTTATCACTCCCTCTTTCTTAGGCTTAAAGCCTCATTTATCACTATCTTCTCACTACCATTTAGGGAGAATGGGGGCCAAAGAGAGGTATTAAGAACGGTCTTAAGGCTTGTAATGTGGTTGCCAAAGAAAGGGTCTAAGGCTCAACGTTGGCTAACAAGGATCAATGCTCATGGATGGCATATGGGTGATGTGACTAAACAAAAGAAAGTGTAAACTCATGTTCTGGCCGCAACTACATCGAGGATTTAGCCTTGAATCACATTTGGGGCAAGTTTTAGACAAGATGTTATGCATGAGATTCATCAAAAATTCCCTCACTACACAAGGAATCACCCTTAAAGGATCTACAAGAGTCATTCTCAACACAAGATATCAAGTTAGGACATCAAAGCAGGCAAACATCATAAGTCAAGCTAATAATTTACAATGTATGACAAAGAATGCTATGCTATGGTGCCAACACTTGCTCATTATCTTCATTTTCATGCCCTCATTTTAAAGTTCTATTTCAACAAATTTTTTATTTTTATTTTTTTCGTTGGTGCCTCTCAAAACAACTTCATAAAAGACTCAAAACAGCAAGGCATTTTTCCTTAAGAATGTCGCCGCTCAATCTATCCTATGGAAATAACAACTCGGTTCGACAACAAAAATAAACAAAAACAAAAGAATGCTCCTTGGGAAAGAACCATGGTCTAAATAAAACCCTCGGAGTTTTAATTACTACAATACTATTTAAAAATGCGAAACAGAAATAAGACTCTGGGTCATTTCATTCGAGATTCTGCAATTCAAAACAAAGACCCCATTTGATCACTAACCATCAAACCATCAAAATTAAACCATGTCTTTTCATTTTTTTTTTTACAAACAAGACATGCCCGACGAGGGCAATCATCAATCATCATCAAAAGAAAACAACAACCTGACAAAGGCTCTACACAATTAATTTCAAAACAAAAACATAAAAACATACAAAGAAACATCCATCCCCAACGCCATCATCAACTGCGCTCTTCCCTCCCCCACTTAAGAGAACACATTGTCCCCAATGTAATTATGTAAAAGGGAAAGGGATAAGAAACTCCCTGGGTGATTGACTTTTCTTCATCATCAGCATCTGCATCACCTACACCACTGTCGCTGGCCTCACCTAGCCCAACAAAATCATCTCCCAGGCCCTCCAAAAAATCATCAATTGGACCACGAACTAAGGAAGGAGCAGCCATTGCAACATCCAAGGCCCTCATATTCGACACTTGTGAAGTCCGATTCTTCCACTCTTGTACCTCATTCCAGAGGGAAGTGACTGCCCCCTCCACCGCATCCACCCTCTTGCATTGCCTGGTGACACTCTCATACAATGACTTGAGCTCCTTTTTAATTGTTTTTGCAATGAGTATGGGGAGGATCTTAGCCAATTATTGAAGTTGGCTTTCTTCCGAGTTTGGCATCTCCACGAGTCTATGGAGACCACTTGGTTGAGAGGATTGTGGAGGGGGAGATTCTTCACGTTGAGGCATGTTGCCTAATGCTTGGCCTTACATTTCTAGCTGGGGCATGTTTGACTCTGGGACTTGTGGTGACTGGTCTGATCCATGGGAAAGGGATCCTTCCTACACTCCAAAGGGTTACAGTCTCTTTCTTTTCATTGCCGGTGCCTCGGCATCTCTCTTCCTATCAATGGCTATCAATCCTAGTGCAGCAGAAAGGGTTTCATCAGGAAACAGAGGCACTCTAGCTTGTGAGAAAAGCTAGGAAATCAGGATGGTGTAGGGCATTGAAGCGTTGTACTATCGAGAATTTTTCTTCATCTGCTGGAGACAATTTCCCTGAAGTTAATGGGACTTCAGTCATGATGCAAGCAATAAGAATAGCAGTTTCTAGGCTGACCGTTTGCTCATTTTTGGAGGGGATGATCCAAGCATAAATAAAATCCAGACACAACTTAGCCTCAAAATTCAAATTGTGGTGAGAGATTTCACCACCCACTGAAGCCCAGAAAGGACTGTCAACAACAATAATGCGAGCTACCCAAGCAAACTAATCCTTCATATCAGCTACTCGGGCCATATATTCCGTACCGGATTCAACATCATCTTCCTAAAATAAGGAGTTGATGGCCGCTAGGGTAATGGAAACTTTCACCCCCTTTAGCATCACTGAAGGCAAGCATGGGAAGTCAATGACCTTGCCCTGGTGCTGCATGCTATCTTGTCAGGCCTGATATTAGGCATAGTACTCCTCACCAAACCGGGGTAGTAACGCAGGAGAGGGTTGGCAAATGCATGCCATTTCCTTTCTGTGAATTGGACTGTGATGTTTGGAAGGTCGCCCCTCAATCCTGCAAAATCGAATAGCTTCTCCACTGTGATGGGTCGGCCTTAGCATATGACATAGTGCTCTTGCATATTGGTGACACAAAAGATTATTTCTTCCTTGGTGTTGGCATGCGGTGGAGCGGCCTTTGCTTTTCCCTTCTATAAGATGAGGTGGGGACCTTTTCTTTTCCTGTATTCTTTGATGAAGACATGGTTATTTTTCTGAAAGAATGATGTTAGTGATAGCTTTTTGAAGAGAAAATTAAAATAATCAAAAACTAGTCTAAGGGGGAACTGAGAAACAAGGGAAACCAAACAACATTTAAAGAAACAATAGTACCGGTGAAGCACCAGTGGTTCACAAGAGAAATTTCACAGACCGCCACTTGCCCATAGATGCGTTACAGAAAAATGGGCAAATGAGGGATGTATGGGCGATGAAGCGGTGAATCACTGGTCCAAATTCGTGAATCACCCATGTAACGTGGGATCCACTCAGTGGCTTGAGGCCAATTTTATGAGTGAACCTGCATTCCATCAGAGATTCATCGAACCTGACTGGCGAAACGTCGGACCCCATCATCCCTAATTCGAACTTAAACAAATCACATGCACCCATTAACATATACTCACACACAACATGATAAAATCATCACTACTCCATTTAAACACAATCTCATCACATTTTACCCTTAAGAATGGCATCGCTCGGTCTATCATAAGGTAAAATGTTGCGTTCTTTTCCGATTGGGTTACTCAGACTTCACCCATTTCAACATTGCACACCCATAGAACATATATTCCCCAGTCTTTTCAACAACCAGAGCATATTCATGAGTTCAATAAGAAAGGGAAACAAAGTCTTAATATGAAAAAATTAAGCACCAATGAAAAAATCAAGACAAGGGAAAGAAAACTTTTACCACAATGGAGGATTGCTTGTACACTTAAACTTAAAGAGCTTAGCTAATTCTTAATGGAACTTAAAGAGATGTGTAGTAGAGGAAATAAATGCGAGGGAAGTGAGTGTGTTAGTGAAAGGATGGAGAGGGTTTTATTGGTGAGAGGTGGAAGATTGATAGGTTGAGCGGAAGGTGGAGAGTTAATGTTTGTGTGTTGGTGGGGATGGGAAGGTGTAAGGGTGGAAAAGTGGAAAGGTTGAAAAGAGAGAAATATGGGGAAGTGGGAATGTTGGGTGATGAATAAACAAAAATGGAATGTAAAAATGCTGGAAAAGGGAACTAACGGAATATTTGCAGAATAGGACGGTTTTTCAGGTATTTGGGATTTGGTGGGTTTGCTTTTTAATTTCCATTTTAAGACAAATTTATACCTCGACCAACGCTTCATCTGCAATTCGTCGAATCACATCGGCGTTCCGCTGCTTTAATTTTCCTCTATCGTGTATTTTTTGTCCAATTTTCTATTTCTCAGTTGGCATCCCACTACCAGTTCACGAATTGAATTGGTGAACCGTCGGTGACCTGCCAGCTTAGGTGCTTGAGCTTTAGGTCCTCTGTGTTACATCAGCAACCCACCTGCAGTCCATAGTTTTGCTTCAATGGTTCACTAATGGGTCCGCCGGTCCTTTGATCCCAGCCCCAGACTTATATTTTGCACTTTTCTTAGACGATGGTTCGTGCTTCTGGATGAGAGACTCGCCGGTTCTGCACCGTTCCTCTCTTCAGGGTTTGTTTATCCCTTTGTTCCCCACTCCACCGCTCCTACAAAAACAAAAAAAATACATTAAATAAATCACTAAACACTTGTGTTTCCTCCCAAGAAACTCTTTAGTTAATTATGTGGCACGACGTAGATCTCATTCAACACCTCTTTTCCGACGGGTCGTCATCCGACTCCGTCTCCTTCAGCTCCAATCCCTTGTCCTCCTAATTTTGCAACACTTATATCACCTTGCATTCAGGGGAATTTGAGCTGATGGACACACCTTAAAGGTAGCTTCCTCACTTCTAACTCAAAATTTTAGCTCCCCAAGCTCCACGTCCACCATGGCTCTCCCCGTAGCTAACAACAGTCTTCCTAAAATAATGGGAACCTCTACATCCACTTTGCAATCTAGGATAACAAAACTAGTATGTATGATAAACTTGTCCATTCTTACCAACACATCTTCTAACACCCCCACCAATTCTTTTATGGACCTATCTACCATGAGCAGCCTCATCGACGTTGGCTTTATGCTTCTGAGTCCCGATGTCTTGAAAATGAACAGGGGTTGTGTTGGCGCCTAGATGACACAGAGCTTTTTTAAACACCCATATCCTAATTTTACAGGGGATTGTGAAAACTCCTGGGTCCTCCCATTTGGGTGCATGGTTACTCATCATCACCAAACTACAATGGTGCGTTTACTCCTAACTACCTACATCAAACACCTTTTTCTTCTTCAGCAATTCTTTCATAAACTTTGCTTGACCTGGCATTTGGAGTAGAGAATCCACTAATGGTATATTTATGGAAAACTTGCTAAACATGTCAACAAAATTACTAAACTGGTCGTCCTTCTTCTTCTTGGCCAAACATTGTGGATAAGGAGGTGAGATTCTTGTTTCAACCTTGTCATCAATTGGGGCCTTCATGCCCGCCTCATCATTATTAGAATGTGAGAGGATTTCATCATCCTATCCCTTTCCTTCCTCTTATATCTTTTCCTCACTCCTTGGAGTCCTTGGCATTTTGTCGACTTCGTCTTCTTCATCCGATTTCAGATCATTAAACTCTTTGGGCTTCACCGGTACATTTCCAACCACCTTGCCACTCCTAGTGATAATAGCGATATATTGACCATCCTTCTTTGGATTAGGCATTGTGTCACTAGGCAACATTCCCTTCATCCGGGGGTTCATTTGAGCTGACAAGTGATTCATTTAAGCCTCCAAATGCCTGATGGAGGCTAAATATGAACTCGTTGATTAGGCAAGGTTAGACACCTCCCCTATTAATTCTTTCACCCCACTCTCGATTGGCTCCACTTTCTTTAGAACTCTCGATAACATTTCTTCAATTTTCGAGCTACCTGCATCACTCAAGCCCGGATGATTCTAGGAGTTCCCAAATTTTGGAGGGGGAACATATGGGTTCAAACTTTGGTGATAGTGATCACCCTCTTGGTTTTGCTCCCTATCACCCCACCTTTCATTTCTTTCGGGCCATCCTTACGGTTCACGATTTCTCCAACCTTGATTGTTATCCCTTAGGCACCATGGGCCTTGGTTTGCTCCTTGGAATCCAAGTCGAGGACCTCCCATTTGGTTGCCCATGTATTGGAATTCTTCTTAATACCTCGGAGGTGACGATTCTCTATCATATTGTAAGGGACCTTGCATTCCCAAAACATTTACCACCTTGGGCCCTGCTCTCATTATATGTTTTGTCATCAATTCCAGCTATTTCATCATCTTGGAAAGATTCTCATCCCGCTCTTCATTCTTTTTTCGCTACTTAGCCGCCAATGCACTTGAGCTGATCTCATGGGTGGACACATTTGTTTCTCTTGTGTGCCAAGCCCTATTGGTCTTTGTCATTGTATCTAGAAGAGCTTTGGCCAACCCATGTGTTTGATCCATAATAGAACCACCAGCTAGGTTGTTGGCCAAAGACTTGTTGATTGAATCAAGGGCTTTGTAGAAGCTTTGAAGAAGCACTCCATATGGAAGTCCTTGATTTGGGAAAAGAGCAACCTTCATTTTAAACTGTAACCATGCCTCATGCAAAGGCTCTCCTGGTTCTTGCCTGAAATTTGTGATGTCGTCCCTCAGCTACAACATCTTTGATGGAGGGAAAAAACAATCCAAGAAAGTCTCGGTTAGCTCTTGCCAAGAAGTAATACAACTCGGATGGAGTTCCTCCAATCACATTGTTGCCTCCCCTGTCAGTGAAAAAGGAAAGAGTCGCAACCAGATTAACTCTTCACTAAATTTGTAATATTGAATGGCTAGCATATTTCCAAGAAGTTTCTCAAATGCCGGTTCTCGTCCTCACTTGGTTTTCTGCCAAAGAGTCCCTTCATTTGCAATAAGTGCAGCATGGTGCGTGTGACATGAAATACCACATTCCGTACCGTCGGGGTAGGCGAATAGCTCCCGCAATTTCTGGCATCACTGGATTATCTTCATCGTGTTCCATGTTACCTTCCACTGAGCTATCCCCTTCTTGGGAGTGATGACTCATGTGGTTGTGAGATCCTAACAAGACAGCAAACTCACGTCAAGTAGCTACGATGAAAAACTATTTCAACTTAACAATCAACAAAAGAATATCAAGCGCTAGTCCCAGGCAACGACGCCATTTTTGATAAAGTCCCAAATATATCCTTCATGCAAAGAATATACACGATCGAAGTATCAAAACAAGTAAACCGACGAGTGTCAGGGTCGAATCCCACGAGGACCAGGGAATGATAGTTACAAGTGTTGGTGGAGAAATTGAAGTTAGCTTGCACCAGGTAGATTTAATATAAAAACAAATAAAATTGGGGGTATTATAATTTTGTAGTGAATTGTATTTGCTGATTTAGTGAAATGAAATATGAACATCAGCGAAGTTGTCAACAAGAGTGTGAAAGATTAGATATGTGGTGTAGATAAAATACTAACTAGATCGGGACATGATACGTCATCTTATGAATTCAACAAGTTTAAATAATCTCGGGAAGTAGGTAATTACAACTTTTCATCCCTCTAACTACCTCTTACTAGAGTTTTGTCAAACCTCTAGCCATGATTTAGCTCAACCTGATTCAATTTGGATTAGCAGCTGCACTAATTTTTAGCTATTAGCTGCTAATATGGAATGAAAATACAATTTCAGCTATTTCTAGCCCAATTTCACACTCTCTTATCCATACCGACTATTAAATTCTCTTCCAACACTTAATTATTCCTTTACAAGCAACAATCAAGTAAGAATAAATAGATATATATCTTAATCAATGGATCTTCCTTTATAGATTGAAGAAAATCTAACAGATTTACACTTATTTGAACAAGATGAAGATGACTCTAGCAATACGCACTCTAATTAAGTTATCATCATCACACACCTCTAGTTAATGATTTAGCTACTCATGATTAAGAAATTCAAAAGCACATTCACCAATAAATTCATTGAATTTAATAGCAAGACTAGTAAAATAAATTTCACAAAATAGTCTCCAACAATGGATGAAACTTACTATAACAAGGAAGAAATAGAGCATAGTACTTTTTTTAAATTTACGAATCAAAATCTCCCTATCTCTACTAAGAGAATGTTCTCCAGCCTAAAAGGAAAACAATGATGTGATACATCCTTTGCTCTCTCTTAGTATCTCTATTTCTTTCTCTCCTTCTCTCTATATCAGTACAAAGTACTTTTTCTGCTATTTATATCCTGAAAAGTAGGTCACCTTTTATCTCTTTTTTCGTGTTGGACAATTATACCCCTGAGCACCATTATGGAATCATCGGAGACACCAACGGTTCACAAGCCCCAATTCGTGAATCGTCGAGTGTCTTATCTGGGCTCTCCTCAACTTCAGTGAACATCGGCGGGTCACCCAGTTTAGCCTCTACCAATCCGTGAACCGACGGATCTTAATGCTATTTTTTAGAAATTTGGGTGTCCTTCGGTGACTGGACCGACGAGTCGCTGCTGGTAAGTTGTAATTTGCCGATGGCATTATTCCTCAGAGGCAGTGATGTTCGGCCTTTGGAAGGTGTGTTGTTAGTCTTCATCGGTGGATCACCAATTTTCTCTCACTCCCTTCTTTTTACTCCATTTTTTCTCTTTTCTTCACATTTAGTCATCTACATACAACAAAAGCAAAAAAGGAATAAAATCCATATAATCAACTTAAGAACTATGTAAAAACTCAAGTTTTAGAGCCTAATGAGTTTGTAAATTACCAACATATCAGTCACTAGGAAGGATTCCTTTCATTTTTGGGTTTATTTGGGTGGATAGATGATTCATCTGGGCTTCCAAATGTTTGATTAAAGCTGAATGGGAGCTCACTGTTCCTTTGAATTTTTTAACACTACCAGTGGACTCCATTTCCTCAATACTCTCGAAAGCACCTCCTCAATATTGGAACTACCATATCACTTACACCCGGCTACATCGGGGCCATATCAGCCTGAGGAGGGGGAATATATGGGTTTGCACTTTTATGGTGTCTATCCCCATCCAATTCGGGCTCTCGGTTCCTCTACCTATTATCTCTATCACCCCATCCTTGGTTGTCTCAATTTATCCAACCTTGATTCCTATAGTGAGGACGCCAAGGGCCTTAATTTGCACCTTGATATCCTTGATGAGAACCCATCATTTGGCTACCATGAATTGACACTCCATATCATATTTTGGTTGTGGGACATCTTCCTCATTTGGGTTGTGATCTTGGGTCCCAACAGCGTTTACGCCTTTGGCTCTAGATCCAAAATATACTTGGCCATCAACTCAACCTGAGTCATCATCTTAGCTAATGTTTTATCCCGCTCTTCATCTCACCTTTTTACCTCAGCTTCAACTTGGTTGGAAGATTCACCACTTGATGACGCCTCTGTGTCTGTATGTCATCCTATCAAGTAGTGCCTTAGTCATGCCAAATGTTTGCTCCATGAATGAACCATCTGCAAGATTGTTAGCCACTAATTTGTTGATAGAATCAATAGACATATAGAATCTTTGGACCAAAACCCCATCAGACATACCATGGTTGGGGAAAATAGTGACCTTCTTATTGAATTAGATCTACACTTCATGAATAAGCTCTCCCTGAAGCTACATAAAATTTACAATCAGATCCCTCAATTTGAGCATCCGAGAAGGTGGAAAGAATCTATCGATGAATGCTTCAATTAGCTTATTCCACGATGTAATGGACCCGGGAGGCAAATCCTCCAACCAAATCGTGGCCTTTTCCATCAAAGAGAACGGGAATAATCACAAATTGATGGATTATTGGCTGATGTTTGTTATATTGAACGGTTGACAGGTTTTAATGAAGTTTTGGAGGTGATGATTAGCATCCTCACTTACTATTCCCCAAAAAAATCCCGTCATTTGTAAGAGATGTAACATGGTGCTTGTTACATGGAAAATTACATTCCCTACCATAGGTGGTAGGCAAATGGCACCAACCACATCATTAATCACCGAATCATCCTCCATTTCAATTAAACCATCCACACTATTCTATTTGCAAGCATGACTTATTTTCACACACCTAAACGAACAACAAAATCACAAAAATAATGTAAAAGCAACACTAGATGCAAAAACAAATTTGAATCACTAAATAACTAATGGCATTCACACAACTCAATTCCCTGGCAATGGCACCATTTTCTTGTAACACTTAATACATCTCTCCCCATTAAGGGAGGTGGCAGTGGTCAATGTTAAAAACAAAATATTCGATGGGTGTTGAGGTCAAATCCAACCAGGAATCAAGATGAATAAACCAAAAATTCTAAACTAACTCAAACTAGAATGCATCATTGTCAACATGTATAAAGTAAAGATTTGGGGGAAAAAAGGGGAACAAAATTGAATTTGAATTTATGAAACCAGACTGAAAAAATGATTTGTTGCAGGCAATAGAAACGAACTAGGGATGTGCAATAGATGAAGTGTTAACTAGACTAGGATTGATTCAATTGCCTTAACTTCAATTTCTAGCATGGACAACATGGATCAAAGTGCATCCTCTTATTTTTCAACTACAAGGATAATTTTTCCTTGGGTTTCCTCAAATCCCAAGGTCCCAATCAAAGATCAATCACACCAAGCTTGAGGAAGAGTCAAGCTATCTCTAACCTTAACCCTTCAATGGAGTGGAGATGTGGGTTTTGACTATCTGTATCTTAATCCCGCACATCCACACTCCAAATCTCCACTATTATTTCCTCACCCATATCTCGCTCTTATTTCTCAAGCTTAAGCAAGATAAGTAAACTAAACTAGTGTTTGCAACAACTAATTTCAATTAAAATTTAGAGGAAACAATAGATCCATGCTTTTAGATTAAAGTTAAGAACAATTGATCAATACCCAATCAAATTAAACATTCATCAAGCACATACCATAAGCTAGCAATTTAGCTACTCATAGATGAATATAGATGATAATGCTCAAACCACACCTTCTTATAAAGTATGAAGCGGATGTTGTCAATAAAGAACCCAACTAGAAGTTGGGGTCGATCCCACAAAGAATACAGAAAGATGTAGAAGAACGCTAGTGCTTAAGCTTTTTAGTTAATTATTTCCTAAGAAGGGGGATTTGTAAAAGTAACAAGTAATTATTTTGAGAAATTGATTATTGTATCCAAATTAATGCAACTAACTAGGGTAAGTGTTCTCATGACTTCATAACCACAAGGCGTTTTATACTAGTGATCTATTCCGGTGCTTAGTGATCTTGGGCAGAATTGCATGCCCAAGTGATACTCAAATGCTTCATTTCGAGTTGTTTATCTATCGTCATGTGTACATTCTCGTGTGATTTTTAGTTAAATGTGAATTTATACTAACCAACATCATTAGTGTTGTTTTACAAGAAAAAGTAAATTTTGGAAGCTAATATACATGTTGGTGAAGATCGGGAATGAACTTGGAAACAAGGAGTGGAAAATGACAAGGTAGAGCAGCAAAAATAGGGGATCCGCGATGGAGCCGTGTCACGCTGCCATCGCGGAGGTGTTCTGCTCTGGAGGAATTAATTTTGTCAGTTTCCAGTGGAGGCTTGTGTTACCTCCGTGACACGGAGGCTGGGCTCCGCGATGCACTCTGTGTCACGTAAAGTACAATTACTTGGAACCTCAAGTTCCAGTGAAGGTGCGGGATAGCACTGTGGCACGAAGGCAAGGCTCCGCGATGCAAGCCGTGCCACGTTGAGGTGCAATTGTTGGGGAGCCGACTTTCAGTGAGGGTCCGCGATACCCCCGTGGCACGGAGGGAGTGCTCCGCGATACACTCCGTGCCACGTTGCTTGTTATTTCGGGAAAAATTCTCAAGAGTATAATGGCACACTTAGGTTTTATTTTTAACATTCTAACTTGGTTGAGCAAGAACGTGGGTTACAGGCAGTTGAGAGGACGAAAATTCTAGGGTTCTTCTCTTTCTCTTTAATCTCAATTGTTTGTATGAATTCTACTTATTTTATGATGTTTAATCCACAAATGAGTGGCAAATCACTTCTTGCTGAGGTTAAGAACAATTGTAGTGGAATGTAATTGTTGATCATTTCAGTTTTCATCTTTTCTTCAACGGTTGTTCTATCAATTCTTGTTTTTACTGCATTAACGTTTGGCCAATGTTAATGTATATCTAGAAATCCAATTTTGATTGTGAAAAGGAAAGAAATTGGAAAGATGTGAATTGGTAGGATATGATCTCTTCTTAGTTTAGAAATTTGAGAATTGATTTACATTTAGAGTAGAAATATATCTGAAAGTCTTATTAGTTAATTAAGGAATCGGTTATGTATGGCTAGAGCATGAAATTCTGTTATCACAAAAATGTAGATTAAGGTTTCATGATTCTTAATTGGATAGGAGTCGAAAGATCCAATCCATTGGCAATAATTCTTGACTAGCAACCGAAGAAAAGATTAGCTGAATTGAATTGATAAATTACTTCCCTGCATGTTTGTCTTAACCTCAGCTTGCTCATTACTATTGTTCAGACTCAAATTATACTTTTAACTTAGATTTTGATTACTTAGTAAACTTAACTCTCAAAATATTGTTTATTTGGTTGTCTGCATTCATAAAGACATAGTTCACTGACACTTAAGTTAATTAGTATCATAGTTCATTCCCTGTGGGATCGATACTTGGCTTTAATTAAGCCACTTTACTACTTGTTCGACCACGTGCACTTGCGTGTAGTCACTACAGCACCGAACAAGTTTTTGGCGCCATTGCCGGGGACTGGAAATTGGTAAATTTATTTTCTTAGTGTTAGTTGACAAATTCTATATAAGTGCTGACAACTTGATCTTAGCCTTTCTCTTGCAGATATTGAAGTCTTCTGAACGCTGGCAAGAGATAAGGAGTTGGTGGATTCATATATAGAGCCAGAAAGACAATTTCATCGTCAAAGAAGAGAAGCTCTAGAGAAGAAGCTCCAGTTGCTAAGACAGGTAATTCTGGAGCAACAACAGAATCCACCACTTGTGAGGGCAGTTTTAGTGCCCGAGGAAATGGAAGCAAGGCCGGTTCGCGAAGTGGCAATCCCACATGCTAACAATGTTACATCTAGTATTCGCAGACCAGATCCAGGAGGGAGGTTTGAGCTTAAACAGAACATGGTGCAGTTGTTGCACACCAGCGGGCAATTCACAGGTCTCCCTCATAAAGATCCACAACAACATCTCCAAAACTTTTTGGAAATAAGTGACACTTACATTCCCGCTGGAGTATCATCCGACTATGTGAGGCTTACATTATTCCCATTTTCATTATTGGGGGAAGCAAAGAGGTGGTTGAAAGCTGAACCACCTAACTCTATCACCACTTGGGATGATCTTGCAAGAAAGTTTTTGATACGATTCTTTCCATCTGGGAAAACAGCAAGACTTAGAAGTCAGATTCTAAGTTTTAAACAAAGAGAGGGTGAGAATCTGTTTCAAGCTTGGGAAAGGTTCAAATCAACGTTAAGGGATTGTCCTCACCATCACCAGTCCAATGATGTGTTGGTGCATACTTTCGTTGAGGGTTTGGAACCACATACAATAATTTTGCTAGACTCAGCAGCTGGGGGACAAGCATTAGAAAAGACTTATGAGGAGCTTTATACTTTGTTAAATTGTATTTCATAAGGAAATCCAGAGTGGAATGTGGACTCATCACAAGGAGGAACAAGGAAAGAGGCAGGAGTCTTTGAGGTGGATAGGTTTACAGCTATCACTGCACAGATAGCTGTGTTGCAAAATCAACTCAACACCCACTTCAGCAGTATGAGCTTTAATCAAGCACAAGCCCCAGTCAAGGTAGTGCAGCAGGTATGGTGTGAAGTATGTGGGAGTAATGAACACTCAGTTGAGTGTTGTGGTGCAAATCCAGATTCAGTAAACTTTGTTGGGAACGTCCAGAGAAATAACAACCAATAGTATGGCAACAATTACAACTCAAAATGGAGGAATCATCCGAATTTCTCTTGGGGTAGTAATAGCCATCAAGGGCAAAGTTTGAATCAGGGTGTGCAGAGAAATCAAGGGGGGCATCAGAATTTTCAGGCGCAATACAGAGGAAACAATGCACCTCCTCCTCCACCCAACAGCATTGAGGACATATTTAAAACACTTATAGCTAACCAAGCGCAAATGAAGGCTGATTATGTGAAATTGGCGGAAGACATGAAAAATCAGCAGTTAGCTACAAAGGCATTGGAGTACCAATTTGGACAACTAGCTGGAGCTCAAAACACCAAGCCCAGAGGAGGACTACCGACTGAAACTGACCCAAATCCCAAGCAGGTCAATACAGTGACCACAAGGAGTGGATTACAACTTAAGGAGGTGGAACCAGAAAGACCACCTCAGCAATCAGGAGCAGTGGAAAAAGATGGGGAACATGATGATGAGAGGGGGAAGGAGAAGACAGCCAAGGCAGAAAGACCACCACCCCCGTTCCCTCAAAGATTAAAGAAGCAGAAGGAGGAAGCTTGCTTTAAAAAGTTCATGGAGGTGTTGAAACAGGTACACATTAATTTACCTTTTGTTGATGTTTTGCAGGGAGTGCCGAAATATGCAAAGTATATCAAGGACATCGTAGCAAACAAAAGAAGATTGACGGAGTATGTTATGGTGACGCTTACTGAGGAGTGCACTTCCCGGATACAGAACAGGTTTCCAACAAAGCTCAAGGATCCTGGGAGCTTTACCATTCAGATCACAATCGGGCAAAGTATCCGAGCTCGCGGACTATGTGATTTGAGAGCGAGCATAAACTTGATGCCGACATCGGTGTTCAAGAAGTTGGGGCTGGTAATTCCTAGACCAACTACAGTGATCTTGCAGCTAGCAGATCGCTCTTTGGCCAGACCAGATGGTATTGTGGAGGACGTACTAGTGCAAGTGGGCTCTCTCATTTTCCCGGTAGATTATATTTTATTGGATTTTGAGCCAGATGCGGAAGTCCCATTTATTATGGGACGTCCTTTTTTGGCAACTAGGAGAGCGTTGATTGATGTAGCTGCGGGGCAGCTAACCATGCGAGCGCATGATAAAGTGGAGGTGTTTGATGTGTATAAGGCCATGAAGATTCCGACCATCTATCAGGAGCTATCAGCAATCAATGTGCTAAACCAGGAGGCATTCTTCAGATTGTTGATTCTCAAGATCCTTTGGAGAGAGCTTTGATGGGCTCCGATCATTTTGAAGACAGAAATACATATGAGATGGTGCAGATGTTGGACGAACCAAAATGGTTTCTCAGGAAGGAAGACTTTCAGCCATTAATGAGGTCCTTAGAACCATTGCCAAAACCATCTATTAAGGAAGCACAAAAACTGGAGTTGAAAACATTGCCTCCACATCTGAAGTATGTATTTTTGGGGGAAGATGACACCTTTCCAGTCATCATCTCCACAGAACTGACAGAGGCACAGTTAAAGGATGCATTTGTGGTTCTCAAGAAGCAGAAGAAAGAAATGGGCTGGCAAATGTCAGACATAAGGGGAATCAACCCAGCCTTTTGCACACACAGAATTTTTATGGAAGAAGGAGCAAAGCCAACTATACAACATCAGCAGAGGTTGAATCTAGTGATGAAGGATGTGGTTAGGAAGGAAGTGATCAAGTGGCTTGATGCAGGTGTGGTCTATCCCATTTCAGAAAGTGAATGGGTCAGTCCCGTTCAGTGTGTCCCAAAGAAAGGAGGGATGACCGTGGTCATCAACGAGAAGAATGAATTGATTTCTACACGCACAGTCACAGGATGGCGAATTTGCATGGACTACAGAAAGCTCAATGAGGCCACAAGGAAAGATCATTATCCTATCCCATTTATTGATCAGATATTGGCAGGTTGGCAGGTCAAGAATATTATTGTTTCCTTGATGGATATTCTGTCTATAACAAAATAGCCAAAGCACTGGAGGACCAGGAGAAGACCACTTTCACATGTCCTTATGGGACATATGCTTTCAGGCAGATGCCATTTGGTCTATGCAATGCACCCACCACATTCCAGAGATTCATGATAGCGATCTTTCACGATATGGTGGAAGATTTCGTCGAGGTATTTATGGATGATTTTTCTATTTTCGGTAATTTGTTTGCTACATGTTTGCAGAATCTTGACAGGGTGCTAGCTCGATGTGAAGACTCCAACCTTGTACTCAACTGGGAGAAATGTCATTTTTTAGTAAAGGAGGGTATCGTCCTTGGCAATATATGAACTCAATGATTGTATGTTTTATTGAATTCTTGCGAAATTGATAGCTAGGGTTGAAAATTGAATAGGAAGAAGACTAAATTCTTTGAAATGTGAAAAAAATTGGGTTGTGTATGTTGGGTGAAGTGAAATATATTGTGATTGTTGTTGAATATGCTAAGTTAGAAGAAGGATTTTTGGGAGAATGCAATTGAAGAATTACATAGGTTATTGAAAAATTGCTAAGTGCTATGATGATGTAATTGAATCGATGGAGAAATTTGTATTCATTGTACGAAGTCTGATTAGTACATAGTAATTGTTCCATCGACTTATATGAATGCACTAAGCATGTTGAATGTTAAGAATTGGAAAATTATGAATGTCTTGTCGAATTGTTTGAATTGTGGCTTAAGACTATGTGTGGGGTGATCCAATTAAACCCAACCTTAGTTGTAGCTGTCTATGACCTTGCATAACATTGGGACTGTCTGTTTGAATGTACAGGAACAAGCCTATGGTTCATGACATGATGCATGTGAATTCTTTGGGACAAAGAGCGAAATCGTATTCATATACCCCTACATGTAGTGCTTTGGAAATCATATGATGACAAATGGGGAAATTCTCTTGTGTTGTGAGGGCACATGCTTGACGAGAGATTAAATTTCGTGTCGGATGTCTTGATCAGTTGATTTGCACGAGTTTGCAAAGATCGAGAATCGATTCTTGAGCTTAGGAGATCCTAATGTGATGTACTTCATTGTATTGATGAGACCATGCATCTTTTCTTGATGATTTTCTATATTAAATAATCAGTATAGCCGTAGCTTGAATTGTCTAGCCAAAGTACTTATGCTTGGGTGTAAATTGCATGAGATGTGAGAGTATTGTTCGAGGACGAACAAGGTTCTAAGTGTGGGGTAAGTGATCTTGGGCAGAATTGCATGCGCAAGTGATACTCAAATGCTTCATTTCGACTTGTTTATCTATCGTCATGTGTACATTCTCATGTGATTTTTAGTTAAATGTGAATTTATACTAACCAACATGATTAGTGTTGTTTTGCAGGAAAAAGGAAATTTTGGAAGCTAATATACATGTAGGTGAAGATCGGGAATGAACTTGGAAACAAAGAGTGGAAATGGACAAGGGAGAGCAGCAAAAATAGGGGCTCCGCTATGGAGCCGTGTCACGCTGCCATCGCGGAGGTGTTCTTCCCTAGAGGAATTAATTTTGTCAATTTCCAGTGGAGGCTTGCGTTACCTCTGTGGCACGGAGGCTGGGCTCCGCGATGCACTTCGTGCCACGTTGAGTACAATTATTTGGAACCTCAAGTTCCAGTGAAGGTACGCGATAGAACTGTAGCACGGAGGCAAGGCTCCGCGATGCAAGCCGTGCCACGTTGAGGTGCAATTGCTGGGGAGCCGACTTCCAGTGAGGGTCTGCGATATCCCCGTGGCACGGAGGGAGTGCTCTGCTATACACTCCATGCCACATTGCTTGTTATTCTGGGAAAAATTCTCAAGAGTATAAATTGCATACTTAGGTTTTATTTTAAACATTCTGACTTGGTTGAGCAAGAACGTGGGTTACAGGCAGTTGAGAGGACGAAAATTCTAGGGTTCTTCTCTTTCTCTTTCTCTTTAATCTCAATTGTTTGTATGAATTCTACTTATTTGATGATGTTTAATCCACAAATGAGTGGCTAATTCACTTCTTGCTGAGGTTAAGAACAATTGTAGTGGAATGTAATTGTTGATCATTTTAGTTTTCATCTTTTCTTCAATGGTTGTTCTATCAATTCTTGTTTTTACTGCATTAATGTTTGGCCAATGTTAATGTATATCTAGAAATCCAATTTTGATTTTGAAAAGGAAAGAAATTGGAAAGATGTGAATTGGTAGGATATGATCTCTTCTTAGTTTAGAAAATTGAGAATTGATTTACATTCAAAATAGAAATATATCTGAAAGTCTTATTAGTCAATTAAGGAATCGGTTATGTATGGCTAGAGCATGAAATTCTTTTATCATAGAAATGTAGATTAAGGTTTAATGATTCTTAATTGGATAGGAGTCGAAAGATCCAATCCATAGGCCATAATTCTTGACTAGCAACCGAAGAAAAGATTAGCTGAATTGAATTGATAAATTACTTCCCCGCATATTTGTCTTAACCTAACCTTGCTCATTACTATTTTTCAGACTCAAATTATAATTTTAACTTAGATTTTGATTACTTAGTAAACTTAACTCTCAAAATATTGTTTATTTGGTTGTCTACATTCATAAGACATAGTTCACTGACGCTTAAGTTAATTAGTACAGTATTTCAGTCCCTGTGCGATCGATACTTGGCTTTAATTAAGCCACTTTACTACTTGTTCGACCACGTGCACTTGCGTGTAGTCACTACATCACTGAACACTTAGCATGCAATATCAGTAAATTAATTTCACCTAAATGGTTGGTCCCCTAATTAGATGTTTATCACCAGGCAACTTGGTTCGTCTATGGGTGTATCCTTTACTAACCCTTACCATTGAAATCAGATTAGCTATTCCCGGACAAGGTCAAGCTATTAGATGAGGGTTGATAGCCTCAAATCTTCATTGTTAATCCCTTTTCCCATTCACTACCTCCGTGATCCGGTAAGTAAGAATAGGGAAAGTTCTAATGTTTTCAACCGTTAAAAATCAATTAAAATGAAGGAATAAAATAATACATGCATAAACTCTGTTCAAGAATCACTAAGTATTTTTACCTATGTGTGTTAATTTGTCATGGTTCCCACATCCTTAGTTGTAGTGGTTTTAGCCAATCATGTTTATAAATAAATTCATAACATTCATAGACAAAAGTATAAATTAATACTTGCAATGATGGTAGGAAGAAACTCACTTGATTATTGCAAAAATAAAGAAGAACAACTTTATCCCCAAGTATGTCTTCAAAACGTGTTAAGACTTTTCTAAAACTTGGCTTCTAATTGTTCTCTAAAACTTTAGACTCTACGTTTAAAGTTAAAACTTCAACTATTGATGACATGCTTATTACATGAAAATAAAGGAGTATTTATAGTAGTAGATTTATGTTTTTGTTGTTTCTTGATGAATTTGACTTGGGACTTAAATTTTTCCTTTTCCTAGTTGAAGTAGGAAAGTCAATTTTTGCCCATTTGGGAGCCTTGCGCGTCGCCCCTACCACTGCCGCATTGCCAATTTTGGCAATGGGTCACCTAACGACTCGTTTTGCATGGGCACGAGTCATTAGGCTCCTCGTGGTCTAACTCCTTCAAATTTTCAGTGTACCTTACAGTTTGTTCTAGTGATCTGCCAACGTGTTGTTTCGTCAACTAACGACTCGTTATGTCTTTCGTCATCTCCACTGATTACTTTGTCAATAATTTCTCTCACGGTTTTCACGACTGACTTCATGACTTGTTACTAGATGTAACCAGTCATTCCCTCAACCCGTCAGGTACACTGTTTCCGTATCTTCCAAATTCAAAATTTGCCCACGACTTCAGCTTCTTTTCATCTTCATTCCATAAGCCTCAAATACATTCAAATCCATCCTTTTTAGCCCTAAAAACATCTAATCACATGCGTTAGCTATTTTTTACAAATATATAACATAAACACATGCAAACACACATAATTTGTTCTCAAAACATAGTAAAGTATAGGAAAAATATGTCTATGAAGTGTGTGAGTACGCCTTTCATCAATTGATAAATCATACCCATGGATAAATCATCAATAATCATCATAATGAATACTATATTTAAGCTTTCAAAAACTTGTAACAATGGTATATTTTCCAGTGAAATAGAAAAAGATGAAGAAAGAGCAAAGTGTACTCTCTATTTCTCTCTCTATAATTTAATTTTATGTTAAGATCTGTTATAACTTGGGTGTGTACAATTTGGGTTAAATCTGCACATTCTCTTTGTACAACTTGCCAAGTGTTCCCTTGGAAGATTCTCAAGTTCGTTTGTGCCATATTTGGACATTTTTCCCTTACCAGCATATTGGTCACTTTCATGGCACATCCGCAAGATGCAGGTCTTAGCAGTGTTGCTTGAAGTCCTTCTACGGTTGCACGTACATTTCGCAGGTGCCAACCTGCACTTTGTTGGTTCTTTTCTGCTCCATATCCAGCGTTGACTGTGCGACACTTGCATTTTGCGCTTTGTAGGTTCTTTTTTACTCTATATCCCGCGCTAACTGTATGGCATCTACATTTCGCAGGTGCCAATGTGCGACACACATGTTCCTTACTTCCAATAGGGTGTTTTTTGTTCAATTCTTCTATTTTCCTTATCTAAGTTCATGCCTGCACAATCAAATGAAAAAGGCATAAGACCTTGCTATTGTTATGAAAACAAGGAAATAGCTCATGCTTAAAAGCTTAATGAGTTAGTAAATTACCAGCTCATCAATGATTCGTCCTATCAACTCATGACCAAAAGTTTTGTAAATCTACAACCTTGTCCCAGGGACCATCAGAGCAGGCCACAATTCATGGTTCCATACCACAACCCTTCCTATCTGGTTGTGGGATGGGAACCAGAAAGCATTCAAGTTGGCTTCAGTAATTATGAGTGGACACCACAACTCATAGGTTGATCAATGAATCATTGGCACTAGGCGGCAACTTTTTAATATATTTTTTAGGGGTAGTTTCATAATTTTTTAAGATTTTAACTCCTGAATCAGTCTGTTTTGGGTTTTATTAATTGGTTTTAATAGACTATTTCCCCATCTCTCCTAATAACAACAATCATTTATGAAAATTCCACCTCTCAGGCTCTCAAGATGACCTAGCGCTTTTCTTCTCCAAACTCGTGGGTCACAAGCAGTAGGCAAGAAATCATAAAGTCTATGTATATGGGATTCTCAATAAGGATTTTCTTTCACCCTTACGCGTAAACCCCAAGTTTCAATTCATGTTTTCATTGTAATTACTCAATTCTATAATTTCTAAGGCTAGAACCCTTTAATGCAAATACTCTAGATTTTCAGATGATATGTTCTTGCATGATTCCTATATGTATTTGACAATTATGTTGGGTTGAATTCTTTGAAACACTCCTATCAACCTCTATACTCAATTTATCATGATTTTCTCAAACTAAGAATAATTTCGAATGAATTTTAATACTAAGTATCATGGTTGCAGAATCAGCACAGTTTTGCATGGCTAGTTTAGTACTTCAAGAAATTTATTAATTTACATGATTTTAAACTAGTCTATGTAAAACCTATCATATTTTAGATGTAATTATGAGTACTTATGTATGTTCTGAGAGTAGTATTTAACACTGAGCGGATACGGGTTTAGATAACCTAAGTCCCATAACTACATCCCACCATAGGTTAAAAGGGGTCCTCACCAATTAAAGTGTTTCCCTTTCCCAAACGGGATCATGAGTGAATTCATACCTTCATGGTCCTTACCCTTGGTGAGGTATGGACACCTTTTTGACCAGGGTTATAGGTTAGGCTCCATGATGCTCACTTGGAGTATGCCGGTTATAAAAATCTCCCACAATCATGAATATATTAGATGCATTACTTTTTAGTATTGTGTATATGGCCCCTTTGATTAGTATATATAAACTTGTTTTATGATATCAAGCATGCTCATCTTTATATTTATGTTTTAATCCTTTGGTCATCGTACTCCAATTTACGATAAAATCTACTACAACATGATTATGATTTTTATCATGATGTCCTTATCCTTATGTTCTAATTATTCCACATACTCAGTACATTCAAAGTAGTGATCGTATAGTTTATGCTATATTGTCTCATGATACAGATTGGGGTGTTCAGTCTCCACCCGGCTACTAACTATGTTTCAGTCCTTGATCAGCTTAGAGCAATAAGTCCTCATCATCGAAGGACAGTAGTTTTATTTCATGTTTTACTTACTTTTCAGTTTTAGTTTATGTATAGCTAGTTGGGAACCTATCCCTCCATCTCATCAATTGTTAGAGGCTGTCAAACAAAGATTTTATGATGTTAAGCTTGTTGGTCCTTATGTTATTTTAGTTTAACATTTAATGATACCTCTGACTTATTCAAATTTACAATATATCTCATTGTTAGCTTCCACTCAGTTTTTTAGTATAATATGATGTCATACTTGTACCATCGATTAGCTTGGGGCTATTTGTGGTTCTAAGTCCGTGTCACTTCCAGGGCCTTGACTCGGGTCATGAAAAACTTGGTATTAGAGCCTCGGGTTTAGGAGTGTCCTAGGGTGTCTGAAATCCACGTTAAGTAAAGTTTTTTCATGGGTGTGAAGCGCACTACACTTATGCGAAAGAGTCTTCAAAGCATTCTTAGGAAATTTCCCTTCTTTCATGTTTTGTATCATTTTATAGAGTCCAACTCTATTTATCCTTCTAACTTATGTTCTACATGCTTACAGAAAATGCCTCCCAAATAAGCCAACAGACACAAAAATGGGAACCAACCAGCATGACCAGCTCCTGCACTACTTGTGAATGATCAGGTCACCAATGCTGAGTGCAAGCCTTCCATGCATATGTTGGCACAGGCCATGACCACTTACGTCAACCATCAGGTAGTTGCACCCTTAAATCCTAACAGGAATGCGGCAGTAGCAAGGGCGTGATATTTCACCAAGATGAACCCACTAGAGTTTCATGGTTCGAAGGTAGAGGAGGATCCATAGGATTTTATTGATGAGGTCTAGAGGATCACTTAGATCATGGGTATAACTGGAGAGGAGAGTGAAAACTTGGCATCTTATCAACTGAAGGGGTAGCATATCTTTGGTATAACCAGTGGAAGGAAGGTTGTAGGGATAGTACAGCTCCAGTCCACTGGGATTAGTTCATGATAGACTTTTTAAATAGGTTCTTTTCTCATGAATTGAGAGTGATGAAGGTTATGGAGTTCATTAATTTGAAGTATATCTCCATGTAAGTGAAGGAGTATGCCCTGAAATTCACTTGGGTGTCTAGGTATGCTCCGAAAATGGTTGTCTTGTCAAGCTCGCATGAGTAAGTTTGTGTCAGGAGTGTCAGACTTGGTGGTTATAGAGTTTTTGACCACTATTCTTATGGGGGATATGGATTTCTCCTAACTCATGATTCATGGAAACAGATTGAGGAAGAGAAGTTAAAGGAGAGGGACTAAGATAATAAGAGGGCTAGAAACCAAAATTTTGGTACTCTCAACAAAGGACAGGTGGTGGAAATCTCTAACAAACCCATTAGAGGTCATTTGTTCCAACACCTTCTTCATCCAGCGTTCTATCCCCCAGGCCGAGAGATGATTAGAGGGGTAGAGCACCAGCTCTATGTCACAGGTGAGCATGTTCGAAGGTCGCACCTTCCTAACTTGCAAGAAAAGTGGAAGGAACTATCCCGAAAAATACTTGAGTGGGAAGGATGCTTTTTTTAGGTGTGGTAAACCTGATCACCAACTCTGAGATTGTCCATAAGGAAGAAAAGGCGATGTCAGTGGTCGTACCAAAGCAACCTCTTCAGTAGTTCCAACAGCTCGCGTATTCCAGGATGGTTCCTCATCTAGTGTAGGTGGCGGATAGCGCCATAACCATTTCTATGCACATTCATCATGCCAGGATTAGGAGAACTCCCCAAATATTGACAGGGGTCTATTATGAGTCTTTCACCTTGATTTTTATGTATTGTTAGATCTAGGGGCCATATTATCCTTCGTTACCCCATATTTTGCTATAAACTAAAATGTCACTCCTAAAATCCTCTTAGAACTTTTCTCAATCTCTAGTCTTGTCGGTGAGTTAGCCATAGCACGGAGGGTATATAGAGATGGCCCGATTTTAGTTCTACAGAAAGTCACCATAGTAGATTTAGTAGAGTTAGACATGACTGACTTCGACATCAACCTTGGAATGGATTGGTTGTATTCCTGTTATGCTTCAGTCAATTGACCAACCCAAATAGTAGTATTCCAATTTCCAGATAAACCAGTCCTAGAATGGAAGGGTAGTTCCATAGTGCCTATAGGTCATTTTTATCCTACCTTAAGGCCAGAAAGATTATTTCAAAGGTTAATATATACCACTTAGTTCGGATGAAGGATTCAAAGTCCAAAACCCCATCTCCTTAATCAATCTCAGTTGTTTGTAAATTTCTATAAGTGTTCCCAAATGATCTACCTAGAGTCTCTCTCGAGCAGGAGATTGAATTTCGGATAGACCTCCTCCTTGATATGCACCCCATATCCATTCCTCCTTATAAAATGCCTCCATCTAAGCTTAAGGAGTTGAAGGAATAGTTGAAAGACTCCTAAATAAGGGTTTTATCAAGCTCAGTAAGTCCCTATTGGGTGCTCCAGTTCTTTTCGTGCATAAGAAAGATGGTTCTCTCAGGATATGCATCGACTACTACCAATTGAACAAAGTCACAATCAAGAATAAGTATCCCATTCCTAGAATTGATGACTTGTTCAATTAGCTTTAGGGTGCTAGTTGCTTCTCTAAAATAGACCTCAAATCTATCTAGCAACATCTTAGAGTCAAAGAGTGTGACGTTACCAAAAACAGCCTTCTGGACTCTATATGGTCACTATCAATTTGTAGTTATATTTTTTGAACTAATGAATGCTCCTGTGGCTTTTATAGATTTGATGAATAAGGTATTCAAGCAGTACTTGGGTATGTTCGTTATTGTCTTCATGGACGATATCCTCATATACTCTCAAAGTGAGCAGGAACATGATGATCATTTGAAAATTATGTTGCAAACTCTTAAGGACCGTCAATTATTTGCAAGTAAGTGTGAGTTTTGGCTGAAGTCAGTTGCATTTCTTAGAGATGTGATATCTAGTGAGGATGTGCAGGTAGACTGTCAAAAATATAGAGGCAGTGAAGAACTGGCCTAGACTTGTTACTCCTACCAACATTAGAAGCTTTTTGGGTTTAGCTGGTTACTACAAGAGGTTTACAAAAGGATTTCATCCATTACTTCACCTCTAACTCGATTGACTCAGAAGAAGGTCCAGCTTCAGTGGTCCCATGCCTATGAAAGGAGCTTTTAGGAGTTAAAGGCTCTACTCATTCTTGCAGCGATCTTGACACTATTGGAGGGCATGAATAGATTTGTAGTGTATTTTGATGCCTTAAGAGTTGGCCTCGGGTGTGTGTTGATGCGGCATGGCAAGGTTATCGCTTATGCTTCTAGACTTATTAAGACTCATGAGACTTATATGACACAAGACCTTGAGTTAGCAGTGGTAGTTTTTTCCTTAAAGATTTGGAGACACTATTTGTATAGGGTGCATGTTGATGTGTTCACGGGACATAAGAGCCTTCAATATGTGTTTAGTCAGAAGGACATGAATCTTTAGTAGAGAAGATGGCTTGAACTTCAAAAGGATTATGATATGAGTGTTCTTTACAAACCAGATAAAGCTAATATGGTGGCTGATGCCCTTAGCAGGTTGTCCATGGGTAGTGTGACTCATGTGGAAGATGGAAGGAAGGAGCGGGTTAGTGATGTCCACAGGCTTTCTCACATAGGGGTTCACCTTACAAATTTGGTAGATGGTGGAGTCACTATTCATAATGGTTCAAAATCTTCGTTAGTGGTGGAAGTTAAGGAAAACGAGATGAGGATCCAGTTTTGTTAAGTTGAAGAAAGTAGTCAAAAATAAAAAAAAAGTAGAGGTTTTCTACCGAGGGGGGATGGTGTACTCCGCTATTAGAGTCAATTGTGCATTCTAGATATGGATGGCATAAGATAACGAATGTTGAGACAAGCTCATAGCTCTCGCTATTCTAACCACCCAGGTTCTACCAAGATGTCTCTGTCATGACCTGAACATTGGCCCCGATCAAGACACGGGACCAAGAACCTTGAAGGACTCTAAGCAGAAGACTTATCATGATAAATCTGCGGAAGTCTAAAATAAGCATAACGTCAAGAATACACACGAATTTGAAGCTAATTACATTCTATGCCTGAAAGCCTCTAATACTAATGAGTTGATGGGACAAGACCCCAACTAACACTCTATGTCTGAAATTCAATACATAGACAAAACTGATAAAGCATGGTCCACGGGAGATGAGGACTCACCAACAGATGTGGGATGCTAACTTTGAAAGGCTGGTTAAGGACGAGTGCCAGCCTGTATCATAAAACGATACAACATAGAGTATGCGGTCAGTACGTGGAATTTATTAAGTATTCAAGGTAAGTAAAACTGCTTAAATAAGTAAAATCATTTAAAATATTCATGATATAAAAACATAAACAATATAAGAACCTGAGAGTAGGGCTTGCATGCTATTTTCTGAAATCATGATCTCAACATAACATAACATCGTAACTGAATCGATTAACCCAAAGCTGAAAGCTGATAGTCATAAATAAAACTAAATATTGGGCCAAACCTGCTTTAGAATATATATAGATATACACATAATAAATGATAAACATCCATAGATGAAATCACGAGGAACAATGGGAGACTCATTATGTAACCGACATACCACGATAGCGCTTACATGGTCCCAACTATCACACTCAAGTAGGTAGAGTCGTCCAAAGCTTTGTCAGGGCTAGGGATGATACCATGATATCGATATCTAGCTCGGGGCCCAATTGGGGTAGGGGATAACTCACAAGGGAGGTCCTAAAGTGTGTGTTTGTGTGTATATATATATATATAAAATTTGTATAACCCTACGTTGGCGCGTAGTTCTGAGGCATAGGGTGATCGACCCTTAGCCTATTTGGTGCTGGACACTACTCCCAAAAATATGCATATGCTGAATTCCGAAATCATATATGAGAAGCTTTAGCTTAAACCATACCACAAGCTGAATATAATTGAGAGTCTTCGCTCCAAAACCATGTGGTAATCTTAATTCAAAAATTCATAAATCATGCTTGAACATATGGGAATTTCCGAATACTTTAACATGCTTGAAAATACTCAATTCACTTAAGAACATGCTTTTTATCAATAATATCTCATCATACTTGAACGTTCATCATAAATCTCAACTTTCATTAACTTCTCATAAACGGGCATTTTAATTTATAAAGCTTGAAACATGATTTTAATGGAAAACAACGTAAAACATTTCAATGAATCAAAATTCAATGATAGAAACATATTTAAATCATACCTATGTAGGAAATTAGGAATGTCATTCATTAGGTTAAAATCCCATAGAATCAACATATGAATTTTCATGATTTATAGAGAGATTAGGCATTGGTGTGAATGAATTCACCAATTTATTACCCTACGTACCTGGGGAAGAACTGATTTTACCACTCCTTGATTGCCCAATGAAGAATTGAAGAAAACTTGAAGGAACATGAGATTGATCACCTTTCTAATTCTCTAACTTTGCATGCATGAGTAAGAATGGCCTAAAATGAAATTACCCCCCCCCCTTAAAACTCATCATTCATAACTTAAAACGACGTAGTTTAGGCCCTAAGATAATAGGAATTATGGTAAAACCCTTACTAACTTTGTAGAAAAAAACTGACTACCAGTCCCCACGAGGGACTAGATGAATCGTTCTCAAGACCATGACTCATGGCACCAGTTGTCATGTGCACTACCCTATAATTCATCTGGTGCTCGCCACAGGGAACCCAACGAGTCGTTATGGGGGACCATGACTCATGGTCACCACTTGTCATCCTCACTGCCCAAATTCTCAAATCATCAGTAACTGGTTGACCACGACTCATCCCACGAATCGTGGTGTCTGACCACGACTCATGGTGACCAACTGTATGGTATACTGTCATGTTTTTTTTGTCCTTCCCATAGCCCTTGACCATGACTGATTCAATGAGTCATGGTTACTGACCACGACTCATGGTTAGGTCTGTGGGGACTTCAAAACCCAAAATTCCAACTCAAGTCCTGTACCTCACCATGAGTCTCTTCATGACTCATGGTCTACCCCACGGGTCACAGAATGGCTCATTTTGTGACCTGGTACCAGATTTGCCATTGTCTCTGTTTCAACTCCCGGATCTGATCTTAGGGCTTCCAGGGTATAACAATATCTTCCTCTTGGGAACATTCATCCTCGAATTTTGAAAACCATATAGAAAAGCATAGAAATTCAATCATTATATTCAAAGACTGATCATTTAAGCTTAAAACTAACAGAAGACTACCTCTGAACTGAATTATGTGGCTGCACTAAATTCATGAACCATACATACATATGGTGACATAAAAGAATCTTGGGCATATGAACTTGAACATGAAAAGTAAATAGAGTACTAGGGTAAAACTGATACCTCAAGCTGGAACTGAACCGGAAGAGAATAAAAGTGGGTATCTATCCATCATGTCTGCTTCGGCTTCCCATATAGCTCCCTCAACATGCTGATTCCTCCATAAAACTTTAACTAAAGCTACTTCCTTGTTTCTTATCCTTCAAACCTAACGATCCAATATATCCACCAGAACCTCTTAATAACTAAGTTTTTCTTTCACACCGGCACAGTCCACTGGGACAAGTAGAGATGGACCACCCAAACACTTCTTCAAGAGCGATACATGGAAAACAGGATGCACGAAAGCTAATTCTAAGGGCAACTCCAATTCATAAGCCACCTTGCCAACCCGTTTCACAATCCGATAGGGGCCAACATAACGAGGGCTAAGTTTTCCTTTATTTCCAAACCTCATCACCCCCTTCATGGGAGACACTTTCAGAAAAACCCAATCATCCACTTCGAACTCAAGTTCTCTCCTTCTCACATCGGCATAGGACTTTTGGCGACTTTGAGCTGTTTTCAACCAGTCCCAAAAGAGTTGAACCTTTTCCATGGCCTCATGGACTGAATCTGGTCCTATCATTGCAGCTTCACCAACATCAAACTAGTGAATAGGTGATCTACATCTCCGCCTATAGAGAGCCTCAAATGGAGCCATCTGAATGTTGTAATGGTATCTATTATTGTATGCAAACTCGATAAGAGGCAAATGATCATCCCAACTACCCTTGAAATCTATCACACATTCTCTCAACATGTCCTCGAGAGTCTGAATTGTTCGCTCCACTTGACCACACATTTGCGGGTGAAATGTTGTACTGAGCTTATCCCGAGTACCAGTCCTTTTTGAAACAACCTCCAAAAGTGAGAGGTAAACTGAGTGCCTCTGTCCGGTATGATGGACAAGGGCACTCTATGCAACCATACTAGCTCTCGAATGTATAGTTTGGCATAATCATCTGCCAAATCCGTGGTTTTGAGAAGTAGAAAGTTAGCGGCTTTGGTCAACCTGTCCACCACCACCCAAATAGAGTCATATTGTCGATGCATCCAAGGCAAACCTGTTATGAAGTCCATATTGATTTCTTTTGACTTCCAAGTAGGAATACAAATATCTTGAAGAACAGCTCCCGACCTTTGATGCTCAACCTTTAACTTGCTTACAATTTGGGCACTTAGATACAAATTCTGCGATATCTTTATTCATGCCTTTCCAGCAATAGACCTCCCGTAAGTCACGGTACATATTGGTGGCACCTGGGTGGATTGAATACCTCAAACCATGAGCCTCATGCAACATTCAATTTCTCAAATCATCAACGTCCGAACACACAATCGACCCTAGTACTGAAGCACAACATCTCCCCCATTGGAGAAGACCTCTACCTTCTTATTTTAAATGGCTTCCTTTAACTTTACAAAAATGGGATCCTCGTCTAACCTAGCTTTTACATCACTCACCAAGGACGATTCTAATCCGTTCTAAACAATAACACTGCTATCGGTCGAGTCCACCAATCGAACTCCCAACCTTGCAAATCTATGCACCTCCTTCACCTGCTCCTTTCTCCCCTCATCCACATGGGACACACTCTTCATAGAGAGTCTACTAAGTGCGTCTGCTACTACATTAGCCTTGTACGGATGGTAAAGGACACTCCTGTCATAATCCTTAACTAGCTTTAACCACCTCCTTTTCCTTAGATTTAGGTCCTTCTGGGTAAACACATATTGAAGAATCTTATGGTCTGTGAATATATCCACATGTACCCCATATTAATAATGTTTCCATGTCTTCAAGGAGAATACCACTACCGCCAACTCAAGATCGTGAGTTAGGTAACTCTTCTCATGAACTTTCAGCTGTCTAGAAGCATATGTTACAACCTTGATGTGTTGCATCAATACGCAACCAAGGACGATTCTTGATGCAATGAAATACACCACAAACCCATTAGTACCCTCTGGTAGAGTCAACACCGGTGCTGAGGTGAGTCGAGTCTTCAACTCGTGAAAGCTCCCTTCACAAGCCTCCGACCATTGAAATTTCACTTTCTTTTGGGTCAATTTGATCAATGGCGCTGCAATAGATGAAAATCCCTCAAAAAATCTTCGATAGTACCCAGTTAAACCCAAGAAACTCCTAATATATGAGGGATTCACCGGTCTAGGCCAATTCTTCACTACTTTTATCTTCTGAGAGTCCACATTTATACCCTCACTGACAGCACGTGGCCCAGTAACGCCACTAAGTTAAGTAAAACTCGCACTTGCTAAATTTAGCATATAGTTGGCGATCCTTGAGAGTCTGTAATACCACTCTCAAACTAGCAACATGCTCCTCCTCGCTCCGAGAGTATATCAGGATGTCATCAATAAACATTATCACGAACATATCCAAGCATGGCTTAAACACCCTATTCATCAAGTCCATTAAAGTTGCAGGAGCATTCGTTAGTCCAAAAGACATAACTACATACTCATAATGACCATACCACGTCCTGAAGGCTGTCTTCGGGATGTCACTCTCCTGCATCTTGAGATGATGGTATCCGGACCTGAGGTCTATCTTTGAAAAGCACTTGGCACCCTAAAGCTGGTCAAACAATTATCAACCCTGGGTAGAGGATACCAATTCTTGCTGGTGTCCTTATTCAATTGTCGATAATTAATACACATACAAAGAGAACCATCTTTCTTTGGGATAAAGAGAACTGGTGCACCCCATGGGGACCTTCTCAGTATAATGAAACCCTTATCCAAAAGATCGTTCAACTGTTCCTTCAACTATTTTAGCTCGGTTGGAGCAATTCTGTAGGGAGGAATAGATATAGGTTGCGTATCGGGAAAAAGGTCAATACCAAAATCAATCTCCCGCTCGGGAGGGATTCTCAGTATATCATTTGGGAGGACTTCTGGATACTCACATACTACTGGGATTGACTGTATAGTAGGGGTCTCCGACGTAGCATCCTTAACCCTAACTAGATGGTATACACAACCCTTAGAGATCATTTTTTTGGCCTTAAGGTAGGAAATGAAACAACCTACAGCCACCGCTGAACTACCCTTCCACTCTATGACTGGCTCACCAAGAACTTGAACTCCACTACCCGGGTTCTACAATTAACTGAGGCATAACATGAAAATAGCCAATCCATGCCAAAGATAACATTAAAATCAATCATGGCTGACTCTACTAAATCTGCTGAGGTGACTTTCCGAAGGACTGTGATCGGGAAACCTCTATACACCTATCTAGATACAACTGAATCACCCACTAGAGTAGAGACTGAGAAGGGTTCTGACAAGATTTGGGGACTTACTCCGAATCTACTAGCCACGTAAGGTATCACAAAAGACAAGGTAGCCCCTGGATCTAACAAAGCATATACATCAAGATGGAAAACTCATAACATACTAGTGACCATATTCAGGGAGACCTCCTACTCTTTGCGAGATACTGAGGCATAGAATCTATTTTGGCGTTGATCGCCACCTATGCTAATAGATGCTTCCTAGTGAGTTGGGCGTGCGGGTGGAGCTACTAAACTAGAAGCTAGCCGTTGACCTCTATCATGGCCCTGTCTAGTTGTTGGGCAATCTTTGAACATATGCCCGGGCTTCCCATACCCGAATCAAGCACCTGTACCTGCCAAGCACTAACCCGTGTGCCCTCGACCACACTTGCCTCAAACTGGGATACTGGAATCTGCGGGCCTGCTGCTCTGACCCCTAGAGTCTGATGCTCGCCCTCTATGGTTGTGCATAGGTCTAGATGGCACACTCATTGCTGAAGATGTGGGGGCTGAAGATCTATGGTGGGTCTGCTGTCAGTGCCCACCACCTGGCCTCGGTTGAGAGAACCTATAACTATCAGTCCTGGCCCTCTTTGCCTCTCTCTTCCACATATGTGCCGCCTCGATCTGCTGGGCGTATAGGACTATCCGAGGGAAATCCATGTCCTGTTGTAGCATAGTGGTCCTGCAATCCTTGTCTAGATAGTCTGTCACCCCATGGACAAACCTTCTCACTCGCACCCTCTAATCAACCACTAACTCTGGGGTGTACTTTGACAAACGAGTGAACTTAAGGGAATACTCCTTAACCATCATCTTCCCCTACTTTAGGATCACAAACTCGGCTACCTTCAACTCCCTCATCTCACGAGGGAAAAACCGATCTACAAAAGCAATGTGAAACTCCTCCCAACTGATAGGATCTACTCTGGCTTCCCTACTATCCTTCCACTGTTGAAACCAAATGTGTGCGACCCCCTTCAATGGATATTAGGCCAACTTCGCACACTCTACCCCATTCACCCCCATGACTTGGGTGATCTTCACAATCTCATCGATAAACTCATGTAGATCCTCGTCCACCTTTGACCCAAGAAACTCTACGGGTTCACTCTTTGGAAATATCTGACTTCAGCTACCGTCACATTTTCGTTCTGCGGAACATGCGCCACTGCCTGTTGATTGACATGAGCGATCAAGGCCAGCTCTAGCATCTAAATAGCTGCCCTGAACTCAGCATGGGCAATCGACTCCGGTGCATGGTGCTCCTGGACTGGTAGGGCTTGTTGGTGACTGTCTCTATAGCCATCCTCGTGGACGTTTCCATTTCCATTCCTCCAACCATTAACTCCATGGGTAGCCATGAATTTACAATCGTGAATAGCATGAGTTATAAGGATAGGGAGATATTTCATCGCACAACATAGATTATGAAAGAAGGGAACATTTCCTAAATGTCTCATAGCCTCTTCTTCGTAAGTGTGGCACGCTTCACACCCATGAAAAAGACTACAAACGCGGCTTTTAGATGTCCTAGGACACTTCAAACCTATTGCTCTAATACTATGTTTGTCATGACCCAAACATAGGCCCGAATAGAGTCCCGGGACCAGGAACCCCGAAAGACTCCAAGTCGACCCATGTCATGACATACATATAACTCAATCAAATAAGAGGAAGACTTAACATGATAAACTTAGTGGTAGTCTAAAATAAGTATAACATAATAAATACACACGAATCTAAAGCTAATTACATTCTATGTCTGAAAGCCTACTGATGAATTGATCGGACAAGACCAGAACTAACTCTCTAAGTCTGAAATAGAATACATAGAGAAAATTGATAAAGCATGGTCCTCCGGAGATGAGGACTCACCAACAGATGTGTGATGCTAACTCTGAAAAGATGGCTAAGGACGAGGCTCTGTTGGTGATGCTAACTCTGAAAAGATGGCTATGGACAAGGCTGAGTCTGAGTGCCGGAGCCTGTATCATAAAATGATATAACATGGACTCTACGGTCAGTACGTGTAATGTACCGAGTATGAAAGGTAAGTAAAACTACTTAATTAAGTAAAATCATTTAGAATATGCATGATATAAAAACATAAACAAGATAAGAATCTGAGAGTAGGGCTTCCATGTTATTTTCTGAAATCATGATCTCAACATAACATAACATCATAACTGATTCGATTGACCCAAAGCTAAAATTCGATAGTCATAAATAAAAATGAACATTGGACCAAACCTGCTTTAGAATATATATATCTATATACATCATTTATGATAAACATGAATAGATAAAATCATGAGGAACAATGGGAGACTCGTCATATAACCGACATACCACGATAGATCTTATGTGGTCCAACTATCACTCAAGTGGGTAGAGTCGTCCAAAGCCTTGTCAGGGCTAAGGACGATACCATGATATCGATATCAAGCTCAGGGCCCAATCTGGGAAGGGCATAGCTCACAAGGGAGGTCCCAAAGTATATATGTATGATATGTATAAACCTACGTTGGCGCGTAATTTTGAGGCATAGGATGATCAACCTTTAGCCTTCTCAGTGCTAGAGACTACTCCCAAAAATATGCATATGCTACCGTTTTTCAATCAAACTCACTATCATCTATTGATGAAGCTCAAAAGTCATATTCATCTCAATTTTGAAATCATATATGAGAAGCTTTAGCCTAAACCATACCACAAGTTGAATATAATTGGGAGTCTTCGCTCCAAAATCATGTGATAAGCTTAATTCGAAAAATCATAAATCATTCTTGAACATATGGACATTGCCCAATACCTTGTCATACTTGAAAATACTCAATTCACTTGAAAACATGATTATAAACATGGGTAACTTGAAAACATGCTTTTCATCAATAATATCTCATCATACTTGAACATTTATCATAACCTCAACTTTCATGAACTTCTCAATGGGCATTTTAATTTATAAAGCGTGAAACATGATTTTAATGGAAAACAATGTAAAACTTGCCCAAGAATCATGATTCAATGATAGAAACATCTTTAAAATCATACCCATGTAGGAGATTAAAAATTTCATGCATTGCGTTAAAACCCCATAGAATCAACATATGAATTTTGATGATTTAGAGAGAGATTGGGCATGGGTGTGAACGAATTCACCCATTCATAACCCTAAAAACATGGGGAAGAACTTATTTTACCACTCCTTGATTGCCCAATGAAGATTTGAAGAAAACTTGAAGGAAAATGACCTTGATCACCTCTCTAACTCTCTAACTTTGCATGCATGTGTAAGAATGGCCTAAAATGAACTTACCCCCTTACAAATCATCATTCATAGCTTTAAATGACATAGTTTGGGCCCTAGGATTATAGGAATTACGAAAAAAAACCCTTACTAACTTCACAAAAAATAACTAACTGCCAGTCCCCACGAGGGACTGGATGAATCATTTTCAAACCACGACTCATGGCATCAGTCGTCATATACACTGTAAAATAATTCATCTGGGGCTCGCCACAGGGATCCTATTGAGTCATTGCGGTTGACCACTACTAGAGGTCACCACTCGTCATCATCACTAGCTAAATTCTCAAAATCATCAGCAACCGGCTGACCACGACTCATCCCATGAATCGTGGTGTATAACCACGGCTCATGGTGACCAACCATAGGGTATAATGGTAAGTTTTTCTTCTCCTTCCCGTAGCCCTTGACCATAACTGACTCAACGAGTCGTGGTCAAGTTCGTGGGGACTTCAAAACCCAAAATTCCAACTCAAGTCTTGTACCTCACTAAGAGTATCTGCACGACTCCTGGTCTACCCCACAGGTCATAGAACAACTCGTTATGTGACCTGATACCAAATTTTCAATTTTCTTTGTTTTAACTCCCAGGTCTGATCTTAGGGCTTCCGGGGTATAACAGTCTTGTGATTTATGGGATGTTTATTGGTGGAATGGAATGAAGAGGTATATCGCAATATTCGTGGGTAAGTATCCTAATTACCAGCAGGTTAAGGTTGAATACCAAAGATCAAAAGGTATGACTCGGGATATCAGCAATCCCACTTGGAAGTGGAAGAGATAAATATGGACTTTATTATAGGTTTACCTCATACAGGTTGATAGTATGACTTGATATGGGTGGTTTTAGACTTGATGACTAAATCAACAAATTTTCTACTAGTTAAGACTATAGATTCAACCGAGGATTATGATAGAATTTATATCCAGGAGTTAGACAGGTCACAAGGAGTCCCATTGTCCATCATTTCTGATAGGGGTACTCAATTCACCTCACACTTTTGGAAGTCATTTCAAGAGGGTCTTGGTACTCAGGTAACCTTGGTACCGCTTTTCACCCACAGAAAAATCGTCAGGATGAGCGGACTATTCGAACTCTAGAGGACATCTTCAACGCTTGGGGGATTGACTTCAAAAGTAATTGGGATGATCATTTTTCTCTCATGGAGTTTGCTAGAATAACATTTTTCACTCTAGTGTTCATATGGTTCCATGTGATATGCTTTATGGGTGGAGATTTAGGTCACCTATTGGATGATTTTAGGTAGGTGAGGCTATGTTGATAGGGCCATATTCAGTTCATGAGGCTATGGAGAAGGTTAGCTAATTAGGGAGAGGTTGAGAAGCACTTAGAGGTATCATAAATCCTATGTGAATGTAAAAAGGAGAGAGCTTAAGTTTGTAGTTGATGATTAGGTGTTTCTGAAAGTTTCATCCATGAAGGGGATGATGAGGATCGGTAAGAAAAGGAAACTCAGTCCCTTATATGTTGTCCCTTATAAGATTCTTAGGCGCATTGGCAATGTGGCCTATGAGTTTGAGTTTCCTATAGTGTTAGCATCAGTGCATTCAGTCTTCCATGTACCTTTGCTGAGGAGATGCATTGGTGACCCCAACTCTAGTTGTACCTCTAGAGAGTATTGGTGTGAAGGATAGTCTCTCTTATGAAGAGGTCCCAGTTGAGATTCTTGACTATCAGGTTCATAAGTTAAGGAATAGGAGGTCATTTCAGTGAAAGTACTTTGGTGGAATCAGCTTGTAGAGGGAGCTACTTTGGAAGCAAAAGCAAACATGATGGGCAAGTACCTTCACCTCATTCCTTCTAGTTCTGTTCCAGCTTGAGGTAACAGTTTCCTCCTTAGTATTCTACTCAGTTCTATTTCCTTCAGTTGCTCTCATGTCTTAGTATGCATACATGTTTCATGAAATACGTTCAATGTATATCTAAGTCCAGAGTGATTCGCTCCATTAGAATTCGGTGTTCAGCTTTCAATTTTGGGATTGCAGCTTTTTCCCTATCTTTTCAGCTTTTTAGTCTTTATTTGAGGATAAATATTCCCAAGAGGGAGATAATATATCACCCCAAAAAGGTTCCCAAGATTAGAGCCTAGTTATGAGGTAGAAAACAAGCAGAAGTGCAACTTTTTCCACAGATTGAGTGCACACCGTGAGTCATGGTAGGAGGATAAATTGTGGGTGTTAGTCATTGTCACCAAGATGTAGTCCAGATCCTAAGTTAGTCTAGAGCCCATGTCATGACCCGAACGGAGGCTCGAACCGCAACACGGGACAAGGAGCCCCGAGAGACTCCGAGTCGACCCATGGCGTGAACATACATCTAACTCAATCAATAAAACTGAATAAATCAACAATAATCATAGAGGAAGTCTAGATTAATCGTAACATTAGAATACACAATTTGAAGCTGAATACAACCACATGTCTGAAGAGCCTCTAAACATGATGATTTGATGGGACAAGACCCTAACTAACTCAACAAGCTGAAACAAAAAGTACATATAGAAAATTTGAATAGTCTAGTCCTCGAAAGATGATGACTCACCCACAACGTACGATGCTATCTTAGAAGACTGTCTATGAGCGAGGCTGAACCTGAGTGTCGAGTCCTGTATAATGAAACAATACAGCATAGTGTATGCGGTTAGTACGTGGAATGTACCGAGTATGTATAGTAAGTAAAAACAACTTAAGTAAATAAAATCATTTAAAGACAATGCATAATGTAAAACATAAAAGTTTAATAATCTGAAAGTAGGACTTGCATGCATTCTTTCTGAAATCATGATCTCATCATAAGATAACATCATAACTTAATCGATTGGCTCAAAGTTGAAATCTGATAGTCATGAGTAAAACTGAACATTGAGTCAAACCTGCTTTAGAACATGTATAAATCTCAAGAATGATGAACATGCATAACTGAAATTAGGAGGAACAATGGGTGATTCGTCTTTTAACCGACATACCACTATAGAGCTTATGTGGTCCAACTATCACACTCAAGTGGGTAGAGCCCTCCAAAGCCTTGCCAGGGCCAGGGACGATACCATGATATTGATATCAAGCTTGTGGGCTAATAGGGTCAGGGATAGCTCATAAGGGAGGTCTCGAAATAATATATATAAGTATAAACCTATGTTGGCACGCAGTTCTGTGGCATAGGTTGATCGACCTATAGCCTACTCAGTGCTAGACACTACTCCCAAAAACATGCATATGCTCTACATCATTATTCAACGAAGCTCAACATCGTCTATTGCTAAAGCTCAACCATCAAATAAATCTCAAAGCTGAAATCATGCATATGAGAAGCGTCAACTCCAAACCATACCAAAAGCTGAAAGAAAATTGGGAGTCCTTGCTTAAAAATCATGTGGTAAGCTTAATTGAGAAATCATAAATCGTATTTTTAACATGTGGGCATTGCCCAAAGCTTTATCATACTTGAAAATACTCAATTCATATAAAAAACTTGATTATAAACATGGGTAGATTGAAAACATAATTTTCATCATAATATCTCATCATCATCATACATTCATCACAATTCCCATCTTTCATGAACTTTTCGTCAATAGGCTTTTGAATCCATAAAGCTAGAAACATGATTTTTAATTGAGAACATTATAAAATTTGCCCATGCTTCATCATTCATTGGTAGAAAAATATTTAACTCGTACTCATGTAGAGATTAAGAAAATTCATGCATTGGGTTAAAACCCCATAGGTTAGACATAGAACATTCCTGATTTTGAGAGGGATCGGGCATGGATGTGAAAGAATTCGCCCATTCATAACTCTACGTACCCGTTGACAGCTGATTCTTACACTTCTTTGATAGCCCAAGAAAAATAGAAGAGAAATTGAAGAACACTAAGCTTGATCACCCTGTCTCACCTTCTACCTTGCATGCATGAATGAATAAGGCATAAAATGAACCTAACCCCTTTAAAAGTCATTATTCATAACTCAAAACGACGTAATTTAGGCCTTTAGATCTTAGGAATTACTGAAAATCCCTTACTAAACTCACAGAAAATAACTGCCAGAGGGTCCCAACGAGGGACCTAACGACTCGTTACCCTAGGCCACGACTCGTGGAATGAACCGTGACGTACACTGCCTCAGCCTTAATAATTTTATTTCCTACTTGGTCACGACTCACCCCAAGAATCGTGGGGACTGAACATGACTCATGGGGTCCTCCCGTTAAGTGCACTGCCTCTCTTATTCTCTTTTTTTACTCACCCACCACATGACTGACCCAACGACTCATGGGGCCTGACCACGGCCATGGGGATCATGTTTCCCAAACTACAAACTCATCACCTAGGCCTCCCCACGAGTCACATCACGACTCGTGGGTTGCTCGCACGGGTCTTTTCACGACTCGTTCTGTGCTTGATGCTAGATTTTAATTTCTCCGTTTAAACTACCGAGTTTGATATTCGCGCTTGCAGGGTATAACAATAACTCCCCCTTGGGAATGTTCATCCTCGAATGTTAGAAAACATACAAAAAAATAGAGAGATACAATCATCAAATTCAAGTACTGATCATTTAAGCCAAAAACTGACGAAATGACTATCTCTGATTCAAACTACATAGCTGAACTGAATTCACGAATCATACATACATCCACATACATAAAAGAAACTTGGGAACATGAACTGAACATGAAAAATAAATGGAGTTTTTGTGCAAAAACTGATACCTCAAGCTGGAACAAAGCCGGTAGAGAATAAATGTGGGTATCTAGCCATCATATCCGCTTCAGCCTCCCACATGTTGATTCATCCATAACACTTTGACTGAAGCTACTTCTTTGTTCCTTAACCATTGAAACTGATGATCTAGTATTTCTACTGGAACCTCCTCATAACTGAGGCTGTCTTTCATGCTAACACTATCCACCGAGACGACTATAGCTAGATCCCCCAAACACTTCTTTAAGAGCAATACATGGAATACATGATGCACAAAAGCTAATTCCGAGGGAAACTCCAATTCATAAGCCACCTTTCCAACACATCTCACAATCCGGTACGGGCCGACATAGTGGGGACTAAGTTTCCCCTTCTTTACAAACGTCATCACTCCCTTCATGGGAGACACATCTAGAAATGCCCAATCGTCAACTTTAAATTCTAATTCTCTCCTTCTCACATTGGCATAGGACTTTTGGCGATTTTAAGCGGTTTTCAACCTGTCCCTTATCAACTGAACCTTCACCATATCCTCAGAACTGAATCTGGTCCTATAATCTCCTCTTCGCAAACCTCAAACTAACCAATGGGTGACCTACATCTCCTTCCATAGAGAGCCTCAAATGGTGCCATCTAGATACTAGAATGATAGTTGTTATTGTATGTGAACTCGATAAGAGGCAAATGATCATTCCAACTGCCTTTGAAGTAATCACGCATGCTTTCACCATGTACTTGAGAGTCTGAATTGTCCGCTTCGCTTGACCAACTGTTTGCGGGTGAAATGTTGTGCTGACCTTAACATGAGTACCAAGTCCTTTTTGAAACGACCTCCAAACCTAAGAGGTAAATTGTGTACCTCTATCTAAAATGATGGAGAAGGGCACTACATGCAATCGAACTAGCTCTCGGATATATAGTTTGGCGTAATCCTCCACCGAATGTATGGTTTTGACCAGTAGAAAATGAGCAGCCTTGGTCAACCTGTCTACCACAACCCAAATGGAGTCATGTTGACGACGAGTAAGAGGCAAACCTGTGACGAAGTCCATATTGATTTCTTCCCACTTCCAAGTAGGAATACTAATATCCTAAAGCACAATTCCTGGTCTTTGATGCTCAACCTTTACTTGCTGACAGTTTGGACACTTAGCTATGAATTCCACGATATCCTTGTTCATACCATTCCACCAATAGACTTCCCGTAAGTCACGGTACATCTTGGTGGCACCTGGATGGATAGAATACCTGGATCCATGAGCCTTATGCAACGTCCGACTCATCAAATCATCCACATCCGAAACACATAATAGACCCTGGTAATGAAGCACACCATCTCCCCCTTTGGGGAAGACCTCTACCTTCTGATTATGTATGACTTGCTTTAACTTTACCAAAATCGGGTCCTCATCTTTTCTAGCTTTCACATCAGTCGCTAAGGACGATTCTGATCCGTTCTGAACAACAACAACACCATTAATTGAGTCAACCAACCTAACTACCAACCTTGTGAGTCGATGCACATCCTTCACCAGCTCCTTCTTCCCCTCATCCACATGAGACACACTCTCCATAGAGATTCTACTAAGCACGCCCGCTACTATATTAGCCTTACTCAGATGATAAAGCACATCCATATCGTAGTCCTTGAGTAGCTCCAACCACCTTCTTTGCTGAAGATTGTGATCCTTCTGCATGAAGACATATTGGTTGCTCTTATGGTCCGTAAACACATCCACATGGACCCCGTACAAGTAATGTCTCCAAATCTTCAAGGAGAATACCACCGTGGCCAATTAAAGATCATGGGTTGGGTAATTCTTCTCATGAAGCTTTAGCTATCTAGAAGCATATGTTATATCCTTCTCGTGCTGCATTAATACACACCCAATCCGATCCTTGAAGCATCACAATACACCACGAACCCATCGATACCCTCCGATAGAGTTAACACTAGTGCTAAAGTAAGTCCAGTCTTCAACTCTTGGAAGCTCTTCTCACAAGCCTCCCACCATTGGAATTCACCTTTTTCTTAGTCAATTTGGTCAACAATGCTGCAATCGATGAAAAACCTTCCATGAACCTTCGATAGTAGCCAGCTAAACCCAAGAAGCTTCGAATTCCGAAGGATTCACCAGAATTTTTCCCCGCTTCTATTTTTTGAGAATCCACCCTTATGTCTTTCCTTGATACTAAATGGCCCAAAAATGCTACGGACTTCAACTAAAACTCACACTTGCTGAATTTAGCATATAATTGGTGATCCTAGAGAGTGCGAAGCACTTTTCTCAAATAGCGGCATGTTCCTCCTTACTTCGGGAGTATATCAGGATGTCATCAATAAACACAATTACGAATATATCTAAGTACATCTTGAACACACTATTCATCAAGTCCATAAAAGCTGTAGGGGAATTTGTTAGTCCAAAATACATAACTACAAATTCATAATGACCATACCGCATCCTGAAGACTGACTTTGGGATGTCACTCTCCCGGACTCTAAGCTAATGATACCCGGATCTGAGGTATACCTTTGAAAAACACTTGGCACCCTGAAGCTGGTCGAATAAGCAATCAATCCTGGGTAAAGGATACCTATTCTTGATGGTGACTTTTTTCAATTGCCTATAATCAATACACATTTGAAAAGAACCATCTTTCTTTAGGAGAAGGAGAACTGGTGCACCCCATGGGGACTTGCTCAGTCTAATGAAACTCTTATCTAATAGTTCCTTCAACTATTTCTTCAACTACATTAGCTCGACTAGAGCCATCCTGTAGGGAGGAATAGATATATGTTGCGTGATAGGAAGAAGGTCAATACCAAAATCAATCTCCTGCTCGGGAGGGATTCTCGATAAATCATCTGGGAGGACTTCTAGATACTCACGTAATACTGGGACTGACTGAATATTTGGGTCCCCGGACTCCACATCCTTAACCCTAACTAGATGGTATACACAACATTTGGAGATCATCTTTTTTGCCTTCAGATAGGAAATGAAATGACCAACAGGCATAGCCGAACTAACCTTCCATTCTAAAACTGGCTCACCTGGAAATCTGAACTCTACTGCCTGGGTTCTACAATTAACTGAGGCATAACATGAAAATATCTAATCCATGCCGAGGATGACATCAAAATCGGTCATGGCTAACTCTATCAAATCTATTGAGGTGACTTTCTGAAGGACAGAGACTAGGAAACCTATATGTACCCATCTAGCTATAACTGAATCACCTACTGGAGTAGACACTGAGAAGGGTTCTGACAAGACTTTGGGACTGACTCCGAAGCTTCTGGCCACATAAGGTGTCACAAAAGACAAGGTATCCCCCGGATCTAGCAAAGCATAAACATCAAGATGGAAGAATCATAACATACCAGTGACTACATCCAGGGGGACCTCATTCTCCTAGCGGGATGCTAAGGCATAGAATCTGTTCTAGCGCTAACCTCCACCTATGCTAGTAGATGCTCCCTGATGTGTTGAGTGTGTGGCTGGATATGCGAAACTAGAAGTTGGGCCTCGACACCCATCATGATCCTGCCTCACTGTTTGGCAATCTCTGAGCATGTGTCTAGGCTTACCACATCAGAAACAAGCACCTGCACCTGCTAAACACTGACCCATGTGACCCTGACTACACCTGCAGCAAGCTGGAACACTAGAATCTACAGGTCTGCTGCTCTGACCCCTAGAGCCTAATACTCGCCCTCTCTGATCATGACTAGGCCTGGCTAGCACCCTCAATGCTGAAGATGCTGGGACTGAAGATCTCTACTTAGTATACTATCGGTGTCCACCTCTTGAACTTAGATGTGAGAATCTGTGGTTATCTGTCCTGGCCCTCTTAGCCCCCCTCTCCCTCGGATGTGTCGCCTCCATCTGTTGGGCGTACAAGAATATCTGAGGGAATTCCATGTCCTAGTGAAGCATAGCGGTCCTACAATCCTTATCCAAATAGCTCGCTACACCATGAACAAATCTACTCACCCGCGCCCTCTAATCAACCACTAAGTCTGGGGTGTACTTCGATAGGCGGGTGAACTCAAGGGCATACTCTTGCACCGTCATCCTGCCTTGCTTTAGATTTACGAACTCAATTTCCTTTAGCTCCCTCATCTCACGAGGGAAGAACCGATCTGAGAATGCAACATGAAATACTTCCCAAGTGATAGAACTTATTCCAATAGCCCTACTATCCTCCCATTGGCGAAACCAGATATGCGCGACCCATTTCAACTGGTACAAGGAAAACTCCGCACACTCAACTCCATTAACTTCCATGACTTGGGTGATCTTCACAATCTCATCTATGAACTCATGCGGATCCTCATCTACTTTCGACCTGAGAAACTCTAGCAGGTTCTTCCTTAAGAAGTCTCTAACTTGAGCCGCTGCTACATTACCATTTTGCGGAACATGCACAACTGCCTGCTGATTGACTTGAGTGGTCAAGGCTTGTTCGAGCATCCGAATAGCTGCTCGAAACTCAACATGGAAACCAGCTTCGGTGCCTGGTGCTCCTGAACTGGTGGGGCCTACTGGTTCCTATTCCCATTGCCATCCCCGTGGGCTTCTCCATTCCTATTCCTTCTACCATTCATTCTTTATAGAGCCATGATTCTGCAATCGCGAATAATGCGAATTAGAAGGATAGGGAGACATTTCATCGCATGACATAGATCATGAAACAAGGGAACATTTCCTAAAACATCTCATAGCCTCTTCATCAGAAGTGTGGCGCGCTTCACATCGATGAAAAATACTATACTTAACGCGTCTTTCAGACACCCTAGGAGACTTCAAACCTATTTCTCTAATACCAAGTTTGTTATGACCCAAACGGAGGCCTGGATCGCAACACGGGAATAGGAGCCCCGAGAGACTCTAAGTTGACCCATGGCATGAACATACATCTAACTCAGTCAATAAAACTGAATAAATCAACAAGATAATCATAGCAGAAGTCTAGATTAATCGTAACATCAGAATGCACAATTTGAAGTTGAATACAACCATATGTCTGAAAAGCCTCTAAACATGAAAGTTGATGGAACAAAACCCCAACTAACTCAATAAGCTAAAACTGAAAGTACATATAGAAAATATCAATAGTCTAGTCCTCGGAAGATGAGGACTCACCCACAACGTACGATGCTATCTCAGAAGACTGACTATGACTGGGACCGAACCTAAGAGCCGAGTCTAGTGTCATGAAATGATACAGCTTAGAGTATGAGGTCAGTACGCGGAATGTACCGAGTATTTAAGGTAAGTAAAAACCGCTTAAGTAAATAATATCATTTAAAGGCAATGCATAATGTAAAACGTAAACACTTATAAATATGAAAATAGGTCTTGCATGCATTCTTTATGAAATCATGATCTAATCATAACATAATATCATAACGGAATCAATTAACTCAAAGCTAAAATCTTATAGTCATGAGTAAAACATGAATATTGAGTCAAACCTGTTTTAGAACATGTATCAATGTATAAATCTCAAGAATGATGAACATGCATAACTGAAATCAGGAGGAACAATGGGAGACTCGTCTCATAACCCACATACCACTATAGAGCTTACGTGGTCCCAACTATCATGCTCAAGTGGGTAGAGCCGTCCAAAGCCTTTCCAGGGCTAGGGACGATACCATGATATTGATATCAAGCTTTTTGGCTAATAGGGCTGGGGATAGCTCACAAGGGAGGTCTCGAAATAATATATACAAGTATAAACCTATGTTGGCATGTAGTTCTAAGGCATAGGGTGATCGACCCTTAGCCTACTCGGTGCTAGGCACTACTCCCAAAAACATGCATATGCTCTACATCATTATTCAACGAAGCTCAACATCATCTATTGAAGAAGCTCAATAATCAAATACATCTCAAAGCTGAAATCCTGCATATGAGAAGCTTCAACTCTAAAGCATACCACAAAATGAAAGATAATTGGGAGTTCTCGCTCCAAAACCATGTGGTAAGCTTCATTTGAGAAATCATATATCATACTTTGAACATGTGGGCATTGCCCAATGCTTTATCATACTTGAAAATACTCAATTCATATTGAAAACATGATTCTAAACATGGGTAGCTTTAAAACATGCTTTTCATCATAATATCTCATCATCATCATACAAATCATCACAATTCTTATCTTTCATGAACTTTTCCTCAATGGGCTTTTGAATTCATAAAGCTAGAAACATGATTTTTTATTGAAAACATTATAAAATTTTCCCATGCTTCATAATTCATTAGTAGAAACATATTTTAATCATACCCATGTAGAGAATTAGAAAATTCATGCATTGGATTAAAACCCCATATTTTAGACATAGAACATTCATCATTTAGAGAGGGATTGGGCATGGGTATGAAAGAATTCACCCATTCATAACTCTATATGCGTGTTGGTAGCTTATTCTTACACTTCTTTGATAGCCCAAGAAGAAATTCAAGGGAAATTGAAGAACACTAAGCTTGATCACCCTCTCTCACCTTCTACCTTGCATTCATGAATGAATAAGGCCTAAAATGAACTTAACCCCTTTAAAAGTCATCATTCATAACTCAAAAAGATGTAGTTTAGGCCTTAGGATCATAGGTATTATGAAAAATCCCTTACTAAACTCGCAATAAGTAACTGCCAGAGGGTCCTAACGAGGGACCTAACGACTCGTTATCCTGGGCCACGACACATGGCATGACCCCTGCCGTATAATGCCTTAACCTCAATAATTTTATTCCTTGCTTGTTCATGAATCACCCTACAAATTGTGGGGACTGACCACGACTCGTCCTTCCGTCAACTGCACTGCCTCTTTCCTTCTCTTTTCTTACTCACCCACCCCATGCTGACCCAACGATTCATGGGGCCTGACCATGTGTCGTGGTCACACCCGTGGGGATCCTGTTTCCCAAACTGCAAACTCATCACCTAGGCCTCCCCATGAGTCACATCACGACTTGCGGTCTGCTCTCATGGGTCTACTCATGACTCGTTCTGTGCTTGATGTCAGATTTTAAGTTTTTCTCCGTTTAAACTCTCTTGTCTAAACTTTGGGCTTTCAGGGTATAACTGCTCGTGAGTCAAAGGACAACGCATTGTATCGTAGGATGATTCGCCCTGCCAGCTTGTGGCCAGAGGTTCTGTAAATGTGCAGCCTTGTCCAAGGGTCCATGAACCATCATGTTTGGTCATGGGATGGGAATTAGAAAGAATTATTGGTAGCCTCAGTGACCATGAGTGGACACCACGAGTCATGGGTTGATCCAATGACTCATTGTATGACTCATTGGCACTAGGAGGTAGTTTTTCAGTATGTTTTTCAGGGGTAGTTTCATAACTCTCTAAAATTTTAACTCCTAAATTAGGTAATTCTGGGTTTTATTAAGGGGTTTTAATAGACTATTTCCCCATCATTCCTCATAAAAATGATCATTCAAGAAAATTCTACGTCTCGGACTCTCAAGACCACCTAGGGCTTTTCTTCTCCACATTCATCATTCTGAAGCACTGAGCAAGAAATCATCAAGTCCGGATATGTGGGATTCTCAATAAGGGTTTCCTTTCACCCTTGCTCCCAAACTCCAATCTTCAATTCATGTTTTCATTGTAATTATTCAGTATGATTCTAGGGATAGAAGCCTTTTATGAAAATACTCTAGATTTTCAGGTGATATGTTCTTTCATAATTCCTATAGGTATTTGGCAAGTATGTTTGGGTGGAATTCTTTGATAAAAATCCTATGAACCTCTACACTCAATTTAGCATGTTTGCTAAAACGAAGTATAATTTCGAATGATTTTCAATACTAAGTATCATAGATGTAGAATCAACACAGTTTTTGCATGGCTAGTTCAGCACTTCATGAGATTTACTAATTTACATGCTTTTAAACTAGTCTATGTAAAAGCCATTAGAGTTTAGATGTAGTTATGATCACTAATGTATATTTTGAGAGTAGTATTTAACACCGAGCGGATATGGGTTTAGATAACCTAAGTTCCATAACTACATGCCACCATATGTTAAAAGGGGTCCTTGCCAGTTGAAAGTGTTTCCCTTGCCCAAACGGGTTCATGAGTGACTTCACGCCTTCGTGGTCCTTACCTTTGGCAAGGTATGGACACCCTCCTGACCAAGTTATAGGTTGGGTTCCATGATGCTCACTGGATTATGCCGATTATGAGAATCTCTCAAAATCATGAATAAAGTACATGTATTACTTTTCAGTATTGTGTATATGGCCCTTCTGATCAGTATATATAAACTTGTTTTTTGATCTCAGATACTTAACTTTATATTTATGTTTTAAACCTTAGGTCATCGTACTCCATTTTATGATAAAATCTACTACAACATGATTATGATTTTTAACATGATGTCCTTAACCTTATGTGTTACTTATTCCATATACTTTGTACATTCAAAGTACTAATAGCATATTTTGTGCTCTATCATCTCATAATATAGGTCTGGGCGTTCAGTCTCAGCCTCGCTGCTAGATACTTTTCAGTCTCGGATCAGCTTAGAATGGTGAGTTCTCATCATCCGAGGATAAGAGTTTTATTTCATATTTTCCTTACTATTTCAGTTTCGGTTTATGTAGAGCTAGTCAGAAACATGTCTCATCTCATTAGTTGTTAGATGCTTTCAGACAGAGATGTTTAGATGTTCTTCTTGTCGGTCCTTATGTTGTTTTAGTTGACCATGTAATGATACCATAGATTTATTATATATCTCATTGTTATCTTTAGCACAGTTTGTAGTATAGTATGATGTTATGCTTGTAGCATGAGTTAACTTGGGGTCATTCGTGGTTCAAAGTCTCATGTCACTTCCATGGCCTTGACTTGGGTCATGGAATATACTCCTCGAGTTACTCCCAATTATCTATTTAAGAATGTATGTTAATTGTTCACGTGTTTCTTATAACTTAATTTCACTTCCATTATGTTACACTTTAATACTACTTATGTGGTCCACTAAAATTTCATTTACAATGTTCGTAACTCTTAATTTAAGAATTGATATTATTTTACTTACATTCTTCCCCCAAAGGTAAATAACGAAGTGTTGCGTTTTAAGTGAACTAATTCCAAGTCTCACAATTACTGCTAGCTATAAGACAAACCTAAAAGATAATGTAATGAACTTCCCAAGTCCCAAGTTAAAGTTTATGTGCTTTCTGCCCCATTATGGTTACTTTGATAAATGTATCTTACAATGTTGGGTGTGTATCATATAATTTATCTTACAAAGTCAGATGTGTATCCCATGATTTATCTTATAAACTTGGATGTGTATTCCATCATGTTATCTCAAAGAATTAATTATGTATAACTACCTAATTATCATAATGTACCAAGATAGGTATAAGTTGTCCCCCAAGTTACTAAGTTACGTGTTATTGTCTTCCTTATGAACTTCAGTACTTTTATATATTCTTCTGTCTGCTTTACATACAAGTACTTGTTGTATATGTACTTATAACTCTATTACTAGGGATACTGTATTTTCTTTTCTAAGAATATAGGGTTGGGCATATAAGGTAGAAGACATCCTCACAAGGCGTTGTCATTTAGCTGAACAATTGGTGAACTCCACTTCTCTCTGAAGTTAGACCATATCTAGTACTCTTTTGTTTATATATATATATATATATATATAATGGGTATGTTGGGGCCCTCTTCAGACCTTATGACAGTTTTACAATTTCAATTCGGGCTTCACAGATCTTCAATGGTAGATATTAAGATAGAAATGCCTTTGAGAAATCCTCTTATTCAGCTGAAGGCACATCAGATCCTTTAATCAAATCCCATGCCTCAAACTAGAGAATAGCTACATCACGAAACCTGAAATATGCCAGTTTTACTGCCTCTGTCACTATAGCATGCATTACTCATAGCACTCTTTATAGCTTGTCAAATAAAGTCCTGAGGATCCTCATTAGGATCAGACCCTATGAACACTAGAGGACTCAAACTCAGAAATTCTTGAGCCCCAGAACTCTCTGAACTACTACCTCTAGTGCCTAAGACGGCCCCCAACTGCTACCCATGCACAACTACTATCTAGGTCAACAATTAGATCACACTCCTAATATCATGTTCCTATGGTTTAGGTGGAAGAATAATAGGTGCTCGAGGGGTTGCAGTTCTATCTCCCTCAGGTTCTACTGGAATAGGTGAAGCTGGAGGTGCAGGGTCTCTATTAACATTAACCCCGACTAGAATGGTAGAAATTGGAACCTTTAGAGCGCGAGATTCACCCTGAGCCTCTAGTTTATCCCTTTGATCAAGAGAGGGATGACTAGTGCCTTTTTCAACATTAGTATCAAGTTTCCATCTAGCTATCTTCCTAGTTATAGGCATTTCTGAAAAAGAGAAAAGCATAATTTAAATTTTAAATATATTCTTATGACTCCACTCTATAGCACAATCTATGAATGAAAGAAGTGAAACATTCCTAAATTCCTTGTAGCCTCCTGATTAAAAGTATGGTGCATAACATAACCATAAGCAAGACTCTACTAGACACGTCGTGTGGACTCCCTAGGACTCGAGTTGCTCTACTACCAAGTTTGTCACGCCCCAAATCTAGGAGGCACGACTAGAACCCAGTGCCTAATTGACCAAGAAAGTCAACTATAACTTAGCCCAAATTATAAGATTCGAGCCATCATGGCCATTATCACAACAGCTAGACAATAGAGTAAATACAGATCGAAAAGGTCAAAATAATTACACAATAATAAGAATAGGAAAAGCAAGCCGATGAGGCTGCAACATGAAAATATACATCTGCAAAAGGATGGCAAGGAGATAGATGATACTATAAAACCCACAACTAGACTACAAAGCCTCTAAAAGAGTATAATACTAATGGTCGGGAGAGGGTCCTAGCCAACCCATCAACTAAACACAAAACACTATAATATGCAAAACCGACAATCTAACATCTGCTATAGAAAGAAAGGAGCATACCGACCTTGTCGCTAAACTCAAAAACTCATACTGCAGAGGACAATCAGGGCCTCTATCTGCACCTGCAACATGAATGCAAGGTGATCTTGGGCAAATTTATATGCCCAAGTGATACTCAAAGGTGTCATTTTAGCCTTGTTTATCTATCAATGTTTATACATTCTCATGTGATTGACAATAAAATATGAATTTATACTAACCAACATGATTAGCATTGTTTTGCATGTGAAATATAATTTTGGGAAGCTAAAATGCGTGTTGGGAGAGATTGGGGTTGGACTCGGATGTTAGCAAGGGAAAAAGCATTTGAAGGCACAAATTAAAGGGGCTCCGCGATGGAGCCGTGTCACGCTGCCATCGTGGATGCCTTCTGCCTGGATAGGGATTTTTTGCCAAAATCCAGTGAGGGTGCGCGTTGGGGCCGTGGCACGTTGTCCTAGCCCAGCGTTGCACGCTGTGCCACGTTGGGCCTTATTACCTGGACAATCAATTTCCAGTAAGGGTCCGCGTCAGTGGCGTGTCACGGAGGCAGTGCTCCACGATGCACTCCGTGACACATTGCTTGTTATTTGGGAAAAAATTTCCACTAGTATAAATAGAACACTTAGGTTCATTTTTAATTAATTATGACTTGGTGGAGCAAGAACGTGGGTTACAGGCAGTTGAGGGGACGAAATTATCAGGGTTTTTCTCTATCTCCTTCTTCTTTAATTCAATTGCTTGTATGTTTAACACTCATTTAACGATGTTTAATCCACAAATGAGTGGCTAATTCCTTTTCTTGCTGAGGTTAAGAACAATTGTATTGAAATGTAGTTATTGATCAATTGGGTTTTTCATCTTTTCTTCCATGGTTGTTCTATTGATTCTTGTTCTTACTGCATTAATGTGTGGCCAATGTTAATGTATATCTAAAAAGTCCGGTTTCACTCGAGAGAGCAAGAAATTGGAAAGTTGTGAATCAATAGGATATGATCTTTTCTTAGTTTGGAAAAATTGAGACTTGATTTACCTTCAGGATAGAAATATACCTGAAAGTCGTATTAGTCAATTAAGGAATCGGTTTTGTATGGCTAGAACATGAATTTCGTTTAATCACAGAAATGTAGGTGGAGGGTTCATGATTCTTAAGTTGGGTTAAATATGAGAGTTTTAATCCATTGGCAATAATTCTTGACTAGCAACCGGAGGAAAGATTAACCAAACATTGTATCGATAATTAGTTTCTATACATGTTCATTTAGCCTCAGCATGCTCACATTCATAGTTCAGACTTACATCAGATATTCATTTTAGACTTAGCATACAATTAGAAATCAAAATATCAAACTCTTCTTTGCACTGTTGTCTTCATTTTTATAGTAAGTATAGTAACACTTACGTAGTTTGTTACCTTATCCCAGTCCCTGTGGGATCGATACTTGGCTTACTTAAGCCACTTTACTACTTGTTCGACCACGTGCACTTGCGTGTAGTTAAATACCCCAAAGCAGATGCGAACAAGTTTTTGGTGCCGTTGCGGGGGACTGGCAATTGGTGAATTTTTCTTAAGTGTAAATTTACTATATTTTTTTCTTAGTGTTGACAACTTGGTCTTAGACTGTATTTCGCAAATATAATCTCTGTTGAACACTGGCAAGAGACAAGGAGCTAGAGGACTCATATTTAGAGCCTGAAAGACAATGTCACATCTAGCATCCGCAAACCTGAGCCAGGAGGGAGGTTCGAGCTCAAACAAAACATGGTGCAATTGCTGCACACCAGCGGGCAGTTCACAGGTCTCCCTCATGAGGATCCACAGCAGCATCTCCAAAAAATTTTGGAGATAAGTGACACTTACATTCCCGCTGGAGTGTCATCAGATTATGTCAGGCTTACATTGTTCCCATTTTCACTATTGGGAGAAGCCAAGAGGTGGTTGAAAGCTGAGCTACCTAATTCTATTACTACATGGGATGATCTTGCAAGGAAATTCTTGATATGATTTTTTCCATCCGGTAAAACAGCAAGACTTAGAAGTCAAATTCTAAGTTTTAAACAGAGAGAGGGAGAGAATCTGTATCAGGCTTGGGAGAGATCCAAGTCTATGTTGCGGGATTGTCCTCATCATCATCAATCCACTGATGTGCTGGTGCACACTTTTATAGAGGGTTTGGAACCCCATACAAAAATCTTGCTAGACTCAGTAGCTGGGGGACTAGCATTGGAGAAAACTTATGAGGAGCTGTACACCTTGTTAAATCGTATTTCGCAGGGAAATCAGGAGTGGAATGCTGATTCGTCAAGAGGAGGAACAAGGAAAGCAGCAGGAATTCTAGAAGTGGATGGTTTTATAGCTATTGCTGCACAGATAGCTGCTTTACAGAATCAACTCAACACCCACTTCAGTAACATGACAATGAAGCAGACTCAAGCCCCAGTGAATGTAGTGCAGCAGATTTGGTGTGAAGTGTGCGGGAGTAGTGAGAACTCAGCTGAGTGTTGTGGAGCAAATCCTGACTTGGTGAACTTTGTGGGAAATGTACAGAGGAACAACCATCAACAGTATGGCAACAACTACAATTCCAACTGGAGGAATCACCCGAATTTCTCTTGGGGTAGCAACAAACATCAAGGGCAAAGTTCGAGTCGGGGGGGCAGAGGAATCAAGGAGGGCAGCAGAACTATCAAGCACAATATAGAAACAACAATGCACCTCCTCCCCCACCATCACCCAGCATTGCGGAGATGTTCAAGACAATGATAGCTAACCAAGCTCAATTGCAGGCCGACTATGTGAAATTGGCAGCCGAGGTGAAGAACAACCAGTTAGCTACTAAGGAACTTGAATATCAATTTGGGAAATTTGCTGGAGCCCAAAACACCAGGCCTAGAGGAGGACTTCCGAGCGACATAGATCCCAACCACAAGCAGGTGAATGCGGTGACCACAAGGAGTGGTTTGCAGCTTAAAGAGGTGGAACTAGAAAGACCACCTCAACAATCGGGAGCAGCAGAAGTTGAGAGGGAGCAAAGTGATGAGAGAGGGAAGAAAAAGGAAGCTGCATTAGAAAGACCACCACCCCCGTTCCCTCAAAGATTAAAGAAACACAAGGAGGAGGCGTGTTTGAAGAAATTCATTGAGGTGCTGAAACAAGTACATACTAACTTACCTCTTGTTGATGTTTTGCAGGGAGTGCCGAAGTATGCAAAGTACATTAAGGACATCATGGCGAACAAAAGTCAGTTGACTGAGTATGCTACGGTGGCTCTTATGGAGGAGTGCACTTCCCGGATACAAAACCAGTTGCCCACAAAGCTCAAGGATCCTGGGAGCTTTACTATACAAATTACCATTGGGCAGAGTATCCGAGCTTGCAGATTATGTGATTTGGGAGAGAGCATTAATTTGATGTCGTCATCGGTATTCAAGAAGTTGGGTCTAGGGAGTCCTAGACCAACAACAGTGATCTTGCAACTAGAGGATCGGTCCTTAGCTAGACCTGAAGGCATTGTGGAGGATGTGCTGGTGCAAGTGGGCTCCCTTATCTTCCCCGTAGATTTCGTCGTGCTGGATTTTGAGCCAGACATGGAAGTCCTATTTATTTTGGGACGTCCCTTCTTGGCGACTGGTAAAGCGCTGATTGATGTAGCTGCAGGGCAGATAACCATGCGAGCACACGACAAGGTGGAAGTGTTTGATGTATACAAGGCCACCAAGCTCCCGACAGTGTACGAGGAACTCTCGGGGATCAACGTGATTGATCGAGCTGATGATGCTCAGATAGTTGAATCACGAGAGTTAATGGGAAAACCACCGGAGCGATGTAAGCACTACTGGGGTGAGGATGGTGGTCGAGAGAAAACGTCCATCACCCTAGAAGATGATTGAGCTGAATGACGTCGAATCGCGATGGTAAACCAGGCGCTGTACTGGAGGCAACCCATGAAATTTTTCTTTGTAAAATGTGAATAGATTTCTTTTTTTTTTTTTGATTAACAACAAAATTTTTAGTTTTTATTTTTATTCTTATTTTTATTTTGAGTGAATCCTATAATTCTAACCAATTTCTTATCCTAAGATGAATTTCAGGTTGAACGGAGGGTAAACATGCAAGGAATCGCAAAGGAAAATGCGAGGTATTAAAAATAATAAAAAGTGGCAAAACAGTGAGCCAGGGCGATGGCTCCGTGTCACGGAGGAGGGCCTCCGCGTTACCATCCATGACACGTTGAAGGTAATTCTAGAATTTTTACAAATTCCGAAACACCTACGCGATGGCTCCGCGTCACGGAGGGCATGCTCCGCGTTACCCTCCGTGACACGTTGAGGTGTATATCTCGACGGGTCACACCGGGTCGCCGGGTGACCCGCGTGAAATTCCCACTTTTAAACCCCGATTCCCCCTCATTTTTCCTCATTTTTCATACCCTCCACGACCAACATCCCAAAAACCCCTCCCCCCTCAACGTGACACGGACTTAGGCCCATAATTTCATCAAGTTTTCATCATTTCTTCGAATTCAAGGTATGTTCTTCAACTCTATCTCAGTTCTTGTCGATTGTTTTCGATGTTGAACAGGTGATATGAGCAAAACTTGCCCTAAGTAGAAATTAAGCTTAAATTCAATTGAATTATTGTTGATTGATGTTCGGAGTAATGGTGTGATTGCTTGAACTCGATAATTACATAGCTTAATTGAATTTTTGATAAAATCATAGCTAGGGCTTGACTTTGAGTTGAAATGGAAAAAATTGAGTTGAACTAGTGAAATTCATGCTGGGTTGTACATGTTGGGTGAGATGAGTCGGTTGTGCTAACTGTGACTATGCTAAAAGACCGACGGATTCTCGGGTTAAGGAAATATTGGAAATTGCAAGAAATGGGTGAATTGTATAGGATCATGTAGTTAAAATTTTCTTTTGTTCTCCTTGATAAGTGCTATGGGATAAAATGTTATCGATAGGTAAGGATTGTGGTTAGCTGTACGAAGTCTGAGTAGTACATGGAATATATACTACCGAATTCTCCAAAGGCACTAAGCATATTTGTTATGTTTTGTTGTTTGTTTGTGTAAATAAGTACGATCTTGCCTTAATGCTGTAATTTTGGCTAAGGACTAAGTGTGGGGTAGCCTAGCTTAACCCAACCTTAGTCGAAGCTAATTTTAATTGGCTTAACATTGAACTTGTCTATTTGGTTTGACAGGAACAATGGCAAGCAGGCAAGATAAAGGAAAAGGCGCATCAACATCTGCCGCCGGAAGAAAAAGAATCAGACTAGGCACAGCAGTCCCAGCAGCACCAATGGTTTCACGCGGCCACCGTCGTCAATACGGAACCAGGTGGGTGACAGAGGAGTGGAAGAAATGGTACGCAAAGCACAAGGAGAGCAAGCACTTCCCCGAGGAACACATAGCAAGGGAACCGTTGGCGCAGGAGTTCCCCAGGATTGTCTATAGGATCGAGGCAGCTGGGCTGAACTTCATCTTTGAAGAGCCCAAGGAATGCAACTTGCAGTTGATTCGGGAATTCTACGCCAACTGGAACCCGACTTTCAGAAGTCACACCATCAAAATAAGGGGGCAAATAGTCACTTTTGAGCCCCACCACCTCAATGCTATCCTAAGGGCATGGGACACAGACGCCCATGTGCTTCGACAGCTGAATATCACTCCACCATATACGAACATCAGACGCACGTTGTGTGGAACCCGATCAACAGCTCGGTGGAGCAGACATAAGGAGAGGGGCTACCATTAGACCTTGCCTTACTCACAGATGAACAGGGAAGCCAGGATATGGCTGAAGATTGTTTGTTCCTGCCTAATCCCGGGGGTGCATATGATGGATGTAACCCGGGATCATGTATTCTTGGTGTACGCCCTGATGAAAGGGCTGGAGATCAATGTGGGGGCGGTGATTATCTCCGCCATGAAGAGAGCCCATTTGCATCAAGGGCATAGATACAGATTTTGTGGACTACTCACCACGTTCCTGAGGGGCCTGGATATTGAGGAATAGGCCCTTGACTACATCCCGCAAATGGAGCGGCGGGCCTTAGATGTCACTAAAACTAAGGCACCCGACACCACCCACAGGCCAGTTCTTACACTAGCCGAGCGACATGCTCGGGATGAGCAGTACATGGCTCGCATGTACGGGATGCAGATGCTCCAGCTTTGAATAGGCGGGAGGCCAGCAACAGAAGAGGAGTTGTGGCAGCTCGAGCTAGACTACCCTTTTGGCGAAAATGCCAGGGCTCTATGCCGATTGGGGCCAGCTTTTGTAGAGCCCACGGATGATGATGTCCCCACATATGAGGAGACACATCGTGAGGACGCCGATGTGGAGTTCGATGATGACGATGGGGGTGATTCAGACATGGGAGACGAGGCAGCAACACCTGATGAAGAAGTGGAGTATTTTGATTAATCAGGGAGTTCCGCCACCCACTTTTTGTGCTATGTTAATTTTTATGAACACTGGGGATAGTGTTTGATATAAGTGTGGGGTGAGAGTAGTTAGGTGCTGGTTGTGTTGTTGTTTATGTTTTTGTTCTGTTGTCGTGCATGTGGGAAAATTTTGTGACCCTGTGATTATGATGTTTCTGTTCTGTATTGCAATTAATGAGAAGCTGTTGTGTGCTGCTGAATGTTGCTAGCTGATTTTGTAGTGCTGCTGAATCTTGCTAGCTGATTTTGTACATATTTTTGTTTTATCGAAATGATCGATATTTTTAAATTTTTTTTCAATTCTTAGGTTTCTCGGTGTTTGTTTTCGGTTCTTTTACCGAGAATGGTCCCATTGAACCGAAGTCTTAGTTAGTGACCGTTCCCTATGATGGATGGATGACGACCGTCTTAAGGGAAATGTAGTCGTTAGGAGTAGATTTTTTTTCATTTATTTTTCAGTTGTTTTCTTTTGTGGGTTGCATCCCAAAACCTATAGTTACTTTATGGTTGCGGAATTCTGGTTGTGTGTTGTACATGATAATTGAAATGCAAAGGTGATTCGTATGAAACCATGCAACTTTGTAAATATGTTGAGATACCTAGGCCATAGAGTCGATTCAGTGTGATTGAGGCTTAATGTTTGAATTCTTGTAATTAGCTGATTGAAGAGTCTGTGAATACGTCTTGAATTGAGCATGTGCAATAAGTGTGTGGTGAGGTTTTGTTTATTCCATGCTATTATGAAATGTCTAGAACTTGCCTGGTGTGTGTACTAAACGAAATGAAGGACGTGTATTGTAGGAAAGGATGTAGGCATTTCTTTGTTTTTGTTATACCCCGTAGAATTCCCGGCACCTAGACGACCTATTCGCACGTTGGTTAAGCATATTTGAAGGCCATACGTTCTAGAGAAAGGCCGGGAAAAAGATCGGACGAGAAACCCGTCGAACCATCGCGGGAGGAGCCGAGGCAGAGCCCCTCCGCAATGGCAGCGTGTCACGGAGGAGAGGCCTCCGCGATGGCTCCGTGACATGTTGCCCAGGTTCAGGCTCAAGTATATAAGCCCCACTTCGGTTTAATTTCATTTTAATCAAAGGAAATATCAGAAAACAGAGGCTACACGCAGAGAGAAAGGGGGGACGAAGGAAATTAAATAATTTTCATCCGATTACGCTGCTAATCGCTGCCCAAATTCAAATTAACTCCAGATACTGAGGTATTTAGCAGCAGAGAGCATTCCTACGGATTCAGTTTCGTAAAATACGGCCGACGAATCGTCGAGCCACCGAGCTAAGGTAAGTGGAATTGCTCTAAACTAGTGTCTATGTGTTCCTAGCTGTGGAGTGAATATTTCTCCCTTCTGGACCTCTGAAAAATAGCGAGTTTCTGGCCGTCTTTCGATAAGCCTAAGTTTAGGCTATAAACTATATCGAAAGTAACGTTGCTCTTTACAATACAGTTGTATTTAGTATTAATTGACGTAATTATGAATGCAGTTGGGAGAAAACAGTTGAAGTGCCGGCCGAGCCTCGTCCGACGGACGAATAGTTCAAGGATAAGCTATGTAAAGTTAGTTTCCTCGGCAAGTTAAGAAATCTTGATACAGTACAGTAATTTAAAGGTCAGTAGATTGTCCAGAAGTCATGTGTTACGTTTGTTACGACTGTTGATACGATATTAGAAGCCTCAAGTTGTAACGTGCGTGAAACTTACTAGTATGACATAAATTCTAACACAAGTGTTAGAAACCGCTCAGCATGCTCAGTATGTGATGTAATATGACATGTTAAGATATTATTGTATTTAGTTGTAACCCCGTAAAGTGATGCAATACCCGTAAAGCACTTCAGAAACAGAATAGCAGGCTAAATAAAGTTTAGAAAGAATGTTAATACAGAAACTTAGTAAACAACATAGTTTTCAACAGAAACACTATCTTGTATAGCATTAGCCCCAGTGCAGTCTGGCAGGAGACTATATTTATATATTTACCTGCCTCAGCACGTATTAAATACGTACAGATTACTATCATTAGTTCAGCATGTAATTTATGTGATACCTTACCCCGTTAGCCTCAGCATGTGAGATATGCAGACCGTATTACTAGTTGAGACCGTTGTATTGTTTGGGGTTGGATTACCTAGCATCCATGACCGCCCAGGGTTAATAGCTGTATCGACTCGTCCGCCAGAGGACGAGGATACGTCTCTCCATGGAGTGGCATGCCGTCCCACAGGGGACGAAGATGGGATGCTAGTTTTCCCCATATTTATGCCTTGATCGGCCCTTACACACCCCAGTCGAGCGGATACGCCCGGGTGCAGATTCAGGAGTCCTCCGGACTCAGATGCAGTTATAGTCAGGGGCTCAGCGAGCCCAAGTGCATACCCAGGGGACCGGCGGGATGCTTATAGCCATATTAGGAGATGGGATTACCGGGGTAGGGGTGTAGATTCTGTGCTGGTTGTACCTCCCGGCTTATGGGGGCCAGGTAAGGTTTGTGTGTGCTATGTTATGTTATGATGTGTTATACCCTGTTACAGTAGATATGAGTAGATCGACAGTAGCACGATAAATTCTCAGGTACGATTCCTACTCCTTCCAGTATAATTAAGAAAAGGTATGGCTTACCTTATCAGACAGATAATTCATTCCTTTCTATTTCAGTTTCATCAGTTATATCATTGTTTCTCAGATATTTCTTTCAGTTGTTGCTTTACATACTCAGTACCAGCAGTACTGACGCCCGGTGGGGCATTGTATTACTTGCCTGCAGGTACTCATAGACGAGCAGGCAACACCACGTGATTCCTGCCAGCGTTGAGTATTCAGCTCCTGTCATCCGGAGACTGAATTCCAGAGGTGTATTTCAGTTTGTTTTGTTGTATAGTATGGGTAGGTCGGGGCCCTGTCCCGATCATTTCTATTGCTACTCCTAGAGGCTTGCAGTCTGTATATGTTTTCCCTGTGGTCAGATGAGCCGGTCGTGTGAGGCCGTGCAGTTGTTTAGCTGTTAGTATTTCTGTTTCCTTAATGTTTGCCATGTGGGGCCATAGTTTGCCAGTAGTGGTGACCTTGCCGGTCACGTAGCTTTCTAGTATTTCATGATTGAGTTATAGATAACTAGACAGCATGGTGGCCTTGTCGGCCCGCATAGGTTTCCCTATAGTTGCATGTTCTGGTCAGTTGTTATTACAAGTACAGAAGGCTATAGGCCAAAGGGCCGGGGGCTGTGTTTACAGCCGTTATATAGCCCTTTGTTTCCAGAAATGTGAGTTAGAGCCAGCCAGGCACCAGATGTGCCTAGGCTTAGCAGTCCAGTAACTCAGGTCCTAGTAGGGCACCAGGTGCCAGTCATACCCCCCAAGGCGGGGTGTGACAAACTTGGTATCAGAGCAGGTCGTGTCCCAGGGAGTCTGCAAGCCGTGCTAAGTAGAGTCTTGTCTATGGATGTGTTGTGCACCACATACTATAGGCAGGAGGCTGCGAGGCATGATATGATGGTTACCCTTCCTTCTTAGTTAGTCGTGCTTTAGAGCGGTACAGTATAGGGTTGAGTCCCTAAGAACTTACCGTATTCTTTGATTACAGATACAAAAGCAGATCAGCATTACCCTACTACAGACAGAAGGTCAGATATAACAACAGAAGAGGGCATCAACCAGTTACGTGATAACTACAGCAGCAGGAGGAAGTACTCGAGACCTCCCAGCATGATACCTTTGTCGGTACTATTCCCAGTATATGTTGATAACGTTAGTATAGGAAGTCAGAAGTATAATGTATATGTGAGTTGATTTATTTATTAGCTATATGAGATCTGATTATTATTACAGATAAGGTCAGACCATCAGGTAAGTATAAGAAAGAGAGGGAAATGCAGGAATCCCAAATACATTTTTTTTGGGTATGGTACAGTTAAATGCTTTTACTTGTTGCAATAAGAAAAGGGCTATTCCCACCTCTTGGTTTTGATGCCAGTATAGTAAAGGGGCATAGGACTTGAGATGGGGTTGTCAAATCAAGCAGTAAGTAAAGATGGGCTGATTGATCCTAGTAAGTATTAGAAAGTATAAAGAGCCCTTATGATTACGTAAGCTGAGCACACCCTTATGATAACAAGCCAGTAAAGAAAGTAAGACTGTTAGCTTACCCGAAGTAGGGGTAACAGACCTGCTAGTGATGAATGCCTGATAATAGTCAAGTTTGAGTCAGAAAAAGGCCAAGTCCGCCATATATGCTAATAGATAGCAAGACATACCTGTAAGATTATAGTTATGATCTAGTGGTGACATCGAAAGATATAGAGGTCATGTGAATCAGATGGGCTTGAATATACGCCAGAAGAAGTATAGGCCGAGGCTTGATCAGTAATCTCATTAGCAACAAAAGGCAGGTACCTTGAACCCCAGAGTTCAGCTTAAGTAAGATGAGGGAAGGAAGCAGGAATGTCAGATCTTGTGGGGAAATTAGAATTACCCCCGGGTTGATAAAATATCGTATTAAGGATTAAGCCTCGGGCTGACAGTAGGATTGCGGTTCAGAATACCGCGGTATGTCCGCTATGGAAAAGTTGAGAAGTTACTGATGCAACAATTCTAATCTAGTGTAGCCTAGAGATAAGGCCCAGCAGACAGTCAGGGGCCCTCAATATATGCCTAGTAAGGCTACAAGATTCGAACGTTGACCTCACATCGCAAGAGTGGTGGAATTTCAAACAGCAGACAATAACTAAGGTGTTTATGTTTGTTACTCTCAGTATGGGGTGGCAACACAACGAAATGATAAGTCAGGGCAAGAGATAGTATTAGGCCGTAGAAGTGGTGTATCATGTACGGTATGAGACTCAGCAGAACATGTCAGAGATTATGAATTACCGCAGAATTCAGTATATATTGTACGTAGCTAGCGATATATATGTATATAGATAATAGATATGTTGTGAGTGGCTACCTATAAGGGCTACAATCACAGATGCTGATTAGTAATAGAAAGCATATACGAATTGCATTGCAGGACCCCTTGTCAAAAATAAAAAGAGAAGAGAAAGGGCAGGTTAAGTGTGAATTACGTATAAAGTCATAGAAACTATCTCAACTTTCAGTTATTAGGTTAACAGACTTATGTGTTATTGCCAGATCTAGGCTCTAGGAGCTTATCAGAGTTAATGGCCTAAACCAGATAGCTAGATGATGAGGGCACAGTTAGACGGTCTACCGACCAGCTGGCGCCTGCATTAGCAGGGAGGTGTCCCTGAAGATCGGTAACAGTAGTGCATGTGCTAGAACCAGGATTAGAGGCCGAATAGGCAAATTCCAGAGATTAGCAATACCACAATTGTTCTAGTATGTTAAGTGGTTGTACGTCATTTTCCCAGCCTTGCAGGTGAGAGTCGGCCTTAGCCAACCTAACAGTTATTATGTGGAACACCCCATAAGTCAGCCGGCTGTCCCAGTCAGATACACGTGGGTACCCCAAGGAAGGGTCCACATCAGTAGTCAGCGACAGACTAGTACTTCAGTTGGTTTTCGTAAGATATTCAGATACAGAGCCCTAGCAGAAGGCCAGTATTTATAGAATAGCTCATAAGACTGAGAATTCCCCAGAATAGCAGTATAAATCCAAGTGGATACACACAAGGCATAAGAAATTGATAGTACCCTTCTAGCACAAGTGTTTATTAAGACCAGGGGATCAGTAGACTCCCCGTGAAGATCCAGAAATTGATCGCCTGGGAGTAAGTTGATTAAGCCCAGTCTTACAGTGGTTTAAGTAAAATAACAGAGCAATTAGATGCCCACGAGTTTGCGGTTATGCACGAACTATAAGCACTCAAGTAGCACAGTTAGAGCATTGTTAGGTTACTGCCACATTCGGGTCATTCAACCCGACTATTCAGTTATTTAAGGTTATGCAGCTAGATCATTAGAGGTCATGGTCAATATCAGGACCCCCTAATCAGATACGGACACCTGGTGTGCAGATAGTCATTCAAGGTTACCTTAGCAACAAGCAGCTTTAGCCTGCGGCCAGAAGGCCAGATAAGCTCTAGCTATACCGGTAGACTACTTGTTGGATTCTCTGGTATAATAAACCAGTATGACCGTCAGTTATATGTCAAATTTTGTAAATATGAATTTTCGTTGAGTTTAGTAGCCTTTTTGGTCACATTGTGTCAAAGGCTGGTGTACAGACAGATACACAGAAAATCGAAATAGTGAAGACATAGCCTAGACCTACCAGTCCGATCGAAGTACGCAATCCCTGCGGTTAGCCGGGTATTACAGAGGGTTTGTGGAAGGATTTTCCACCTTAGCAGCACCTCTGACTAAGTTGACACAGAAGGCAGTAAAGTTCTAGCAGGCTGAGGTGTGTGAGAAGAACTTCTAGGAGTTAAAAGCCAGGTTAACGTCAGCTCCAGTGTTAGAATCGCCAGGAGGTACAGAGGGTTGATGCAGCGTGGTAAGGTAATAGTTTATGCTCTCAGGCAGTTGAAGAAACGTGAAGAGAATTATCTTACCCATGACCTGGAGTTAGCTGCAGTAGTTTATGCCTTAAGGAGCGATAATACAGAATGTCGCAGTGTTGTCATTAGTGGTGGAAGTAAAGGAATGGCGGTATGGAGACCCTAGCCAGATCCAACTTGAACACAAGGTTCAGTAAGGAAAGGTGACATATTTTAAAATAACCAGGGATGAAGTGTTACGATATAAAGGCCGCATTTGTGTTCCAGATATTTTAGGGCATCGCCAGCAGCTTATGAGCGAGGCGCATTACGCCCGCTATTCTCTTTACCCAGGCGTGATGAAAATGTGCCATGATATCAAAGAAAACTACGGGTGGCCAGGTATGAAAAGAGAAATTGCTAAATTTGTAGCCCAGTGTCCTAACTGCCAACAGGTGTAGGCAGAACATCAGAAACCAGGCGGGTTAACTTAGGACATAGCTGTGCCTCTCTGGAAATGAGAAGCAGTGAATATGGATCTTGTGGAAGGATTACCCCGTACCAGACGCGGAAATGATTCTATTTGGGTAATAGTTGACAGACTGACAAATCAGCTCATTTCCTGCCAGTGAAAGCTACCTTCTCGGCTGAGGATTATGCCTAATTATATATAAGAGAAATAGTTAGATTACATGGAGTGCCGGTACCCATCATTTCAGGTAGGGGAGCACAGTTCACAGCTAGATTCTGGCAGTCGTTCCAGAGGAGTCTAGAAATGCAGATTAATTTAAGCACGGTATTCTATCCTCAGACAGATGAGCAGGCTGAGCGCACAATTCAGACGCTCAAAGACATGTTGCGAGCGTGTGCTAGATTTTGGTAGAAGCCAAAGTGAGCATTTACCCTTAATTGAACTTGCCTCCAGAGTTAGCATATGTTCACCCAGTATTTCATGTCTCTATGTTGAGGAAATTCATAGGAGACCCTCCTACAGTAGTTCCAGTACAGGATGTCCAGGTCACGGGAGAGTTAGCCTATGAAGAGGTTCCAATAACTATCTTAAACAGACGGATTCGCAGATTGAGGTCTAAAGATATTACGTCTTCAAGATATTGAGGCGTAACAGGAACCGAGAGGAGATGACTTGGGAAGCGAAGGAAGATATGAGGACCGGATATCCTATTTCAGGCCTAGTCAGGCGACAGGTATGTCCGTATTATTATTACTTATGCAGTACCTTATGGTTGTATGCCTGTGAATGAGAAAGATTGATATTTAGTTATCCAGTGGATCCTAGAATATTATGTGCAGTGCCTGTGTTGGACTTTTCTGCATTTCAGGTTTTTGCTATAGTCCATATTACAGGGGAAACTCTGCCGAAATTTTTCTAGAAAGTAAAGTAAGTAGTCCTCTAGATAACAGTGTACATTCGAGGACGAAAATTCTTAAGGGGGTGAGAATGTTATACCCCATAGAATTCCTGGCACCTAGACGACCTATTCGCACGTTGGTTAAGCATATTTGAAGGCCATACGTGCTAGAGAAAGGCCGGGAAAAAGATCGGACGAGAAACCCATCGAACCATCGCGGGAGGAGGCGAGGCAGAGCCCCTCCGCGATGGCAGCGTGTCACGGAGGAGAGGCCTCCGCGATGGCTCCGTGACACGTTGCCCAGGTTCAGGCTCAAGTATATAAGCCCCACTTCGATTTAATTTCATTTTAATCAAAGGAAATATCAGAAAACAGAGGCTACACGCAGAGAGAAAGGGGGGACGAAGGAAATTAAATAATTTTTGTCCGATTACGCTGCTAATCGCTGCCCAAATTCAAATTAACTCCAGATACTGAGGTATTTAGCAGCAGAGAGCATTCCTACGGATTCAGTTTCGTAAAATACGGCCGACGAATCGTCGAGCCACCGAGTTAAGCTAAGTGGAATTGCTCTAAACTAGTGTCTATGTGTTCCTAGCTGTGGAGTGAATATTTCTCCCTTCTGGACCTCTGAAAAATAGCGAGTTTTTTGGCCGTCTTTCGATAAGCCTAAGTTTAGGCTATAAACTATATCGAAAGTAACGTTGCTCCTTACAATAAAGCTGTATTTAGTATTAATTGACGTAATTACGAATGCAGTTGGGAGAAAACAGTTGAAGTGTCGGCCGAGCCTCGTCCGACAGACGAATAGTTCAAGGATAAGGTATGTAAAGTTAGTTTCCTCGGCAAGTTAAGAAATCTTGATACAGTACAGTAATTTAAAGGCCAGTAGATTGTCCAGAAGTCATGTGTTACGTTTGTTACGACTGTTGATACGATATTAGAAGCCTCAAGTTGTAACGTGCGTGAAACTTACTAGTATGACATAAATTCTAACACAAGTGTTAGAAACCGCTCAGCATGCTCAGTATGTGATGTAATATGACATGTTAAGATATTATTGTATTTAGTTGAAACCCCGTAAAGTGATGCAATACCCGTAAAGCACTTCAGAAACAGAATAGCAGGCTAAATAAAGTTTAGAAAGCATGTTAATACAGAAACTTAGTAAACAACATAGTTTTCAACATAAACACTATCTTGTATAGCATTAGCCCCAGTGCAGTCTGGCAGGAGACTATATTTATATATTTACCTGCCTCAGCACGTATTAAATACGTACAGATTACTATCATTAGTTCAACATGTAATATATGTGATACCTTACCCCGTTAGCCTCAGCATGTGAGATATGCATACCGTATTACTAGTTGAGACCGTTGTATTGTTTGGGGTTGGATTACCTAGCATCCATGACCGCCCAGGGTTAATAGCTGTATCGACTCGTCAGCCAGAGGACGAGGATACATCGCTCCACAGAGTGGCATGCCGTCCCACAGGGGACGAAGATGGGATGCCAGTTTTCCCCATATTTGTGCTTAGATCGGCCCTTACACACCCCAGTCGAGCGGATACGCCCGGGTGCAGATTCAGGAGTCCTCTGGACTCAGATGCAGTTATAGTCAGGGGCTCAGCGACCCCAAGTGCATACCCAGGGGACCGGCGGGATGGTTACAGCCATACTAGGAGATGGGATGACCAGGGTAGGGGTGTAGATTCTGTGCTGGTTGTACCTCCCGGCTTATTGGGGCCGGGTAAGATTTGTGTGTGCTATGTTATGTTATGATGTGTTATACCCTGTTACAGTAGATATGAGTAGATCGACAGTAGCACGATAAATTCTCAGGTACGATTCCTACTCCTTGTAGTATAATTAAGAAAAGGTATGGCTTACCTTTTCAGACAGATAATTCATTCCTTTCTATTTCAGTTTCATCAGTTATATCATTGTTTCTCAGATATTTCTTTCAGTTGTTGCTTTACTGTTATACCCCGTAAAATTCCCGGCACCTAGACAACCAATTCGCACGTTGGTTAAGCATATTTGAAGGCCATACGTGCTAGAGAAAGGCCCGGGAAAAGATCGGACGAGAAACCCGTCGAACCATCGCGGGAGAAGCCGAGGCAGAGCCCCTCCGCCACGGCAGTGTGTCACGGAGGTGAGGCCTCCGCGATAGCTCCGTGACACGTTGCCCAGGTTCAGGCTCAAGTATATAAGCCCCACTTCGGTTTAATTTCATTTAAAACCTTTAAAAATTTCCAGAAAACAGAGGCTACGGCAGAGAGAAGTAAGAACGAAGGAAATTATATAATTTTCGTCCGATTACGCTGCTAAACGCTGCCCAAATTCAAATTAACCCCAGATACTGAGGTATTTAGCAGGAGAGAGCATTCCTACGGATTTAGTTTCGTGAAATACGGCCGACGAGTCGGCGAGCCACCGAACTAAGGTAAGTAGAATTGCTCTAAATTAATGTCTATGTGTTCCTAGCTGAGAAGTGAATATTTCTCCCTTCTGGACCGCTGAAAAATAACGAGTTTTCGACCGTTTTCCGAAAGGTTAATGTTGGGATAAATATATATATCAAAAGTGACAATTTCTCCCGAATATTAATGTATTTAGTTCTAATTGACGTGTATATGAATGTAGTTGGGAGAAACAGCAGAAGTACCAACGGAAATCACATCGGTCAGTTGGGTACTCAGAAACCAGGTATGTAAAGTTATTCTTTCGGCAAGCCAGGAAGTACAGGGTAGAAAATAAATAGAATAAACGCTATTAGCAGATACCCAGCGTACAGGAACGATTTTAGTACAAATTCTAGCAAGCATGCTAGTATATTATTACGTATTATGCGATAATCAGAATAATAGATATTTAGGCAATACGTATTTCATCTGTTGAGATTGTATCTAGTAGTAGATGGTACATTTTATATCATTGAGCTATATTCTGTTATAGATGGCATGTACTATGTTATTGAGTTATATTCAGATATAATTAGATAGACAAATAAAGTCCAGTTAGCAGTAAGTCCAGCAGCCAGAAACAGTGTAACACAGCATATAGCATCAGTTATTTAATACAGATTAGCCTCGAAACAAGAGAAGAGAACATGATTAGTATTTTTCATTTGAGCATGCTTGCTGTGTATGTGTTTGTATGTTGAGACTTGTTGTGGCATGTGGGCACCCTTTAGCATCCCCACCGCCCCTGGGTTATAGCTGTGTCGAAACCAGATTCAGATGCCGCCACCAGCTGGGCGATGCCGTCCGACTAAAGGACGATGATGGCCGACCACCATGATAATACGGTCCAGACCACCCTGCTTGCAGGGGTAGTTCAGTTTACTCTGCGCAGAGCTAGCACACCCTGTTTGCAGGGGTAGACCACTCTGTGTGCACACCTGTGCCCAGAGGCAGGAGTGTTCGGACTCAGACACAGTTTATTGTCAGAGGCCAAGGCCTGAGCTACGTACCCAAGGGGGCCGGTAGGAGGAGCTCACAGTTATCAGATGAGTGGAGTGACTTGTTTTTGGTTGGTTTAGACCCGGGTAGGGGTAAATAGATTGCTTGCTTGGTTGGCACCTTCCGGCTTATGGGGGTCGGTCAGGTATTGTGTGTATTATTATGTATATTGAAATGTGCTATTAGATACTGATAGACAGAAGGACGACACGTCTTCAGGTACGTTCAGTTAGTTACAGAAAGTACAAACTCTCCCCAGTTATCCTCAGCTAGATAGACTCAGCTACTTCTTGCTTAAATGTCATGTTATTGTTGCTATTCGTTTCAGTTGCATATTTCAGTTTGCTTTACATGCTCAGTACCTGTGGTACTGACGCCCAGCGGGGCGCTGTATTGCTTGCCTACAGGTACTCACGGACGAGGAGCCGATCCCTTGTGATTCCAGCCAGCCAGTGAGTCATCAGCTCCTGTCATCCGGAGTCTGATCCCCAGAGGTGTAGCTCCTTTTCTTTTGTTGTGCAGTATGGGTAGGTCGGGGCCCCGTCACGATCATTTCTATTAATTTCTTACAGTATTCGTAGAGGCTTCCAGTCTGCATATTTCCCTGTGGTCAGTTGAGCCGGTCGTGTGAGGCTGTGCAGTTGTTAGCTGTTAGTACTTTTACTTCTTTTATGTTGGCCGTGTGGGGCCATAAGTTTGACAGTAGTGGTGACCTTGCCGGTCACGTAGCCTTCTAGTATTTTGATGCTGAGTTGCGGATAACTAGACAGCATGGTGGCCTTGTCGGCCCGAATAGGTTTCCCTATAGTTGCATGTTCTGGTCAGCTGTTATTACAGGTACAGGAGGCTATAGGCCAGTGGGCCGGGGCTGTGTATACAGCCGTTATATAGCCCTTTGTCTCCAGAAATGTGAGTTAGAGCCAGCCAGGCACCAGATGTGCCCAGGCTTAGCAGTCCAGCCGTTCAGGTCCTAGTAGGGCACCAGGTGCCAGTCATACCCCCCAAGGCGGGGTGTGACAAACTTGGTATTAGAGCAGGTCGTGTCGCAGGGAGTCTGCTAGCCGTGCTAAGGAGAGTCTTGTCTATGGATGTGTTGTGCATCACATACTATAGGCAGGAGGCTGCGAGGCATGATATGATGGTTACCCTTCCTTCTCAGTCAGTCGTGCTTTAGAGCGGTACAGTATAGGGTTGAGTCCCTACGAACTTACCGTATTCTTTGATTACATATACAAAGGCAGATCAGCATTACCCTATCACAGGCAGAAAATCAGAGATAGCAACGGAAGAGAGCATCAGTTAGTTACATGATAAGTACAGCAGCAGGAGGGGGTATCAGAGACCTCCCAGCGTGATACCTTTATTGGCATTATTCCCAGTATATGTTGATAACGTTAGAATAGTAAGTCAGAAGTATAATGTACATATGAGTTGATTTACTTATTAGTTATATAAGATCTGATTAAGATTATAGACAAGGTCAGACCACCAGGTAAGTATGAAAAAGAGAGGGAAATGCAGGAATCCCAAATACATCTTTTCGGATATGGTACAGTCAAATGCTTTTACTTGTTGCAATAAGAAAAGGGCTATTCCCACCTCTTGGTTTTGATGCCAGTATAGTAAAGGGGCATAAGACTTGATATGGGGTTGCCAAATCAAGCAGTAAGTAAAGATGGGCTGATTGATCCTAGTAAGTATTAGAAAGTATAAAGAGCCCTTATGATTACGTAAGCTGAGCAGACCCTTATGATAACAAGCCAGTAAAGAAAGTAAGACTGTTAGCTTACCCGAAGTAGGGGTAACAGACCTGCTAGTGATGAATGCCTAATAATAGTCAAGTTTGAGTCAGAAAAAGGCCAAGTCCACCACATATGCTAACAGATAGCAAGACATACCTGTAAGATTATAGTTATGATCTAGTTGTGACATCGAAAGATATAGAGGTCATGTGAATCAGATGGGCTTGAATATACGCCAGAAGAAGTATAGGCCGAGGCTTGATCAGTAATCTCATTAGCAACGAAAGGCAGGTACCTTGAACCCCAGAGTTCAGCTTAAGCAAAATGAGAGGAAGGAGCAGGAATGCCAGATTTTGTGGGGAAATCAGGGTTACCCCCCCCCCCCAGATTAATAGAGTATCGTTTTAAGGATTAAGCTTCGGGTTGATAGTAGGATTGCGGTTCAGAATACCACAGTACGTCCGCTATGGAAAAGTTATGAAGTTACTGATACAACAATTCTAATCTAGTGTGGCCTAGAGATAAGGCCCAGCAGACAGTCATGGGCCCTCAATATATGCCTAGTAAGGCTACAAGATTCGAACGTCAACCCCACATCGCAAGAGTGGCGAATTTCAAACAGCAGACGATAACTAAAATGTCTATGTTTGTTACTTTCAGAATGGGGTGACAATGCAATGAAAAGATAAGTCGGGGTAGGAGATATTATTAGGCCATAAGAAGCAATGTATCATGTATGATATGAGATTCAGCAAAGCATGTCAGAGATTATGTATTATCGCAGAACTCAGTACATATTGTACGTAGCTATTGATATATATATATATACAGATAATAGATATGCTTTGAGCGGCTACCTATAAGGGCTACAATCACATATGCTGATTAGTAATAGAAAGCATATACAAATTGCATTACAGGACACCCCCTTGCCAAAAAAAAAAAGAGAAGAAAGAGGGAGAAGAAAGAAAGAAAAGAAGAAGAGAAAGGGCGGATTAGGTGTGAGTTACGTACGAAGTCATAAAAACTATCTCAGTTCTCAGTTATTAAGTTAATGGACTTATATGTGGTTGCCAGATCTAGGCTCTGGAAGCTTACTAGAGTTAATGGCCTGAATCAGATGGCTAGATGATAAGGGTGCAGTTAGATGGTCTACCGACCAGTTGGCGCCTGCATTAGCAGGGAGGCATCCCTGAAGATCGGTAACAGTAGTGCATGTGCTAGAACCAGGATTAGAGGCCGAATAGGCAAATTTCATAGATTAGCAATACCAAATTGTTCTAGTATGTTAAGTGGTCGTACGTCATTTTCCCCAGCCTTGTAGGTGAAAGTCGGCCTTAACCAACCTAGCAGTTATTATGTGGAACACCCCATAAGTCAGCCGGCCGTCCCAGTCAGAATACCCGTGGGTACCCCAAGGAAGGGTCCACATCAGTAATTAGTGACAGACTAGTACTTCAGCTGGTTTTCGTAAGATATTCAGATACAGAGCCCTAGCTGAAGGCCAGTATTTACAGAATAGCTCATAAGACTTAGAATTCCCCAGAATAGAAGTATAAATCCAAGTGGATACACACAAGGCATAAGAAATTGATAGTACCCTGCTAGCACAGTGTTTATTAAGACCAGGGGATCAGTAGACTCCTCGTGAAGATCCAGAGATTGATCGCCTGGGAGTAAGTTTGATTAAGTCCAGCCTTACAGTGGTTTAAGCAAAATAACAGAGCAATTAGATGCCCACGAGTTTGCGGTTATGCACGAACTATAAGCACTCAAGTAGAACAGTTAGAGCATTGTTAGACTACTGCCACATTCGGGTCATTCAACCCGACTATTCAGTTATTTAAGGTTATGCAACCAGATCATTAGAGGTCATGATCAATATCAGGACCCCCTGATCAGATACGGGCACATGGTGTGCAGATAGTCGTTCAAGGTTACCTTAGCAACAAGTGGCCTTAGCATGCGGTCAGAAGGCCAGATAAAGCTCTAGCTATACCAGTAGATTACTTGTCAGATTCTCCGGTATAATAAACCAGTATGACCGTCAGTTATATGTCAAATTTTGTAAATGTGAATTTTGGTTGAGTTTAGTAGCCTTTTTGGTCACATTGTGTCGGAGGCTGGTGTACAGATAGATATACAGAAAATCGAAGTAGTGAAGACATAGCCTAGACCTACCACTCCGATCGAAGTACACAGTCCCTGCGGTTAGCCGGGTACTGCAGAGGGTTTGTGGAAGGATTTTCCACCTTAGCAGCACCTTTGACTAAATTGACACAGAAGACAACAAAGTTCCAGTAGACTGAGGCGTGTGAGCAGAACTTCCAAGAGTTAAAAGTCAGGCTAACGTCAGCTCCAGTGTTAGTATCGCCAGGAGGTACAGAGGGTTGATGCAGTGTGGTAAGGTAATAGCTTATGCTTTCAGGCAGTTGAAGAAACGTGAAGAGAATTATCTTACCCACGACCTGGAGTTAGCTGTAGTAGCTTATGCCTTAGAGAGTGAAAATTTTGTATCACCTAGGAAGGGATAATATGGTAGCAGACACCCTTAGCCGTAAATCTATGGGGAGTCAGCATACTTGCCGCCTGAACGGTGAGAATAGACCCGAGAATTTCACTAGTTAGCCGGTTTAGCCGGTCACATAGCAGAAATAAAAGATAACAGAGCGATAATGCGGAATGTCGCAGTGTTATCGTTAATGGTGGAAGTAAAGGAACGGTAGTATAGAAACCCTAGCCAGGTCCAATTTGAACATAAGGTTCAGTAAGGAGAGGTGACATATTTTCCGATAACCGAGGATGAAGTGTTACGATATAAAGGCCGCATTGTGTTCCAGATATTTTGGGGGCATCGCCAGCAGCTTATAAGCGAGGCGCATTACGCCCGCTATTCTCTCCACCCAGGCGCAACGAAAATGTGCCATGATATCAAAGAAAACTACTGGTGGCCAAGTATGAAAAGAGAAATTGCTGAATTTGTAGCCCAGTGTCCTAACTGCCAACAGGCGAAAGCAGAACATCAGAAACCAGGCGGGTTAACTTAGGACATAGCTATGCCTCTCTGGAGATGAGAAGCAGTGAATATGGATTTTGTGGCAGGGTTGCCCCGTACCGAATGCGGAAATGATTCTATATGGGTAATAGTTGACAGGCTGACGAAATCAGCTCATTTCCTGCCAGTGAAAGCTACCTTCTCGGCTGAGGATCATGCCGAATTATCTATCAGAAAAATAGTTATGTTGCATGGAGTGCTGGTATCTATCATTTCTGATAAGGGAGCACAGTTTACAGCTAGATTCTGGCAGTCGTTCCAGAGGGGTCTGGAAACACAGATTAATTTAAGCACAGTATTCTATCCTCAGACTTGCGAGCGTGTGTACTAGATTTCGGTAGTAGCCAAAGTGAGCATTTACCGTTAATTGAATTTGCCTCCAGAATTAGAATCCGTTCGTCCGGTCTTTCATGTATCTATGCTGAGGAAATGCATAGGAGACCCGTCCAGAGCAGTCCCAGTCCAGAATATCCAGGTTACGAAAAAGCTGGCCTATGAAGAGGTTCCAATAACTATCTTAAACAGACAAATTAGCAGATTGAGGACTAAAGATATCACGTCTATCAAGGTATTAAGAAGTAACAAGAACCGAGAGGAGATGACTTGGGAAGCGGAGGAAGATATGAGGACCAGATATCCTCACCTATTTCAGGCCCAGTTAGGCGACAGGTATGTCTGTATTATTACTATGTAGTATCTTATGGTTGTATATGTATAAGTGAGAAAGATTGATACTTAGCCATCCAGTGGGTCCTAAAGTATTATGTACAGTACCTGTATTGGACTTTCTGCATTTCAGGTTTTTGGTATAGTCCATATTACAGGGGAGACTCTGGCGAAATTTTTTTTAAACAAGTAAGTTAAGTAGTCCTCTAGATAGCAGTATACATTCGAGGACGAATGTTCTTAAGGGGGGGAGAATGTTATTCTCCGTAGAATTCCCGGCACCTAGATGACCTATTCGCACATTGGTTAAGCATATTTGAAGGCCATACGTGCTAGAGAAAGGCCCGGGAAAAGGTCGGACGAGAAACCCGTCGAAGCATCGCGGGAGGAGCCGAGGCAGAGCCCCTCCGCGACGGCAGCGTGTCACGGAGGTGAGGCCTCCGCGATAGCTCCGTGACACGTTGCCCAGGTTCAGGCTCAAGTATATAAGCCCCACTTCGGTTTAATTTCATTTAAAACCTTTAAAAATTTCCAGAAAACAGAGGCTACGGCAGAGAGAAGTAAGAACGAAGGAAATTATATAATTTTCGTCCGATTACGCTGCTAAACACTGCCCAAATTCAAATTAACCCTAGATACTGAGGTATTTAGCAGCAGAGAGCATTCCTACGGATTTAGTTTCGTGAAATACGGTCGACGAGTCGGCGAGCCACCGAACTAAGGTAAGTAGAATTGCTCTAAATTAATGTCTATGTGTTCCTAGCTGAGAAGTGAATATTTCTCCCTTCTGGACCGCTGAAAAATAACGAGTTTTCGACCGTTTTCCGAAAGGTTAAAGTTGGGATAAATATATATATCAAAAGTGACAATTTCTCCCGAATATTAATGTATTTAGTTCTAATTGACGTGTATATGAATGTAGTTGGGAGAAACAGCAGAAGTACCGACGGAAATCACATCGGTTAGTCGGGTACTCAGAAACCAGGTATGTAAAGTTATTCTTTCGGCAAGCCAGGAAGTACAGGGTAGAAAATAAATAAAATAAACGCTATTAGCAGATACCTAGCGTACAGGAACGACTTTAGTACAAATTCCAGCAAGCATGCTAGTATATTATTACGTATTATGCGATAATAAGAATAATAGATATTTAGGTAATACGTATTTCATCTGTTGAGATTGTATCCAGTAGTAGATGGTACATTTTATATCATTGAGCTATATTCCGTTATAGATGACATGTACTATGTTATTGAGTTATATTCAGATATAATTAGATAGACAGATAAAGGCCAGGTAGCAGTAAGTCCAGCAGCCAGAAACAGTGTAAGACAGCATATAGTATCAGTTATTTAATACAGATTAGCCTCGAAACAAGAGAAGAGAACATGATTAGTATTTTTCATTTGAGCATGCTTGTTGTGTATGTGTTTGTATGTTGAGACTTGTTGTGGCATGTGGGCACCCTTTAGCATCCCCACCGCCCCTGGGTTATAGCTGTGTCGATACCAGATTCAGATGCCGCCACCAGCTGGGTGATGCCGTCCGACTAAAGGACGATGATGGCCGACCACTATGATAATACGGTCCAGACCACCCTGCTTGCAGGGGTAGTTTAGTTTACGCTGCGCAGAGCTAGCACACCCTGTTTACAGGGGTAGACCACTCTGTGTGCACACCTGTGCCCAGAGGCAGGAGTGTTCGGACTCAGACACAGTTTATTGTCAGAGGCCAAGGCCTGAGCTACGTACCCAAGGGGGACGGTAGGAGGAGCTCACAGTTATCAGATGAGTGGAGTGACTTGTTTTTTGTTGGTTTAGACCCGGGTAGGGGTAAATAGATTGCTTGCTTGGTTGGCACCTTCCGGCTTATGGGGGTCGGTCAGGTATTGTGTGTATTATTATGTATATTGATATGTGCTATTAGATACTGATAGACAGAAGGACGACACGTCTTCAGGTACGTTCAGTTAGTTACAGAAAGTACAAACTCTCCCCAGTTATCCTCAGCTAGATAGACTCAGCTACTTCTTGCTTAAATGTCATGTTATTGTTGCTATTCGTTTCAGTTGCATATTTCAGTTTGCTTTACATGCTCAGTACCTGTGGTACTGAAGCCCAGTGGGGCGCTGTATTGCTTGCCTACAGGTACTCACGGACGAGGAGCCGATCCCTTTTGATTCCAGCCAGCCAGTGAGTCATCAGCTCCTGTCATCCGGAGTCTGATCCCCAGAGGTGTAGCTCCTTTTCTTTTGTTGTGCAGTATGGGTAGGTCGGGGCCCTGTCCCGATCATTTCTATTAATTTCTTACAGTATTCGTAGAGGCTTGCAGTCTGCATATTTCCCTGTGGTAAGTTGAGCCGGTCGTGTGAGGCCGTGCAGTACTTAGCTGTTAGTACTTTTACTTCTTTTATGTTGGCCGTGTGGGGCCATAAGTTTGACAGTAGTGGTGACCTTGCCGGTCACGTAGCCTTCTAGTATTTTGATGCTGAGTTGCGGATAATTAGACAGCATGGTGGCCTTGTCGGCCCGCATAGGTTTCCCTATAGTTGCATGTTCTGGTCAGCTGTTATTACAGGTACAGGAGGCTATAGGCCAGTGGGGCCGAGGCTATGTATACAGCCGTTATATAGCCCTTTGTCTCCAGAAATGTGAGTTAGAGCCAGCTAGGCACCAGATGTGCCCAGGCTTAGCAGTCCAGCCGTTCAGGTCCTAGTAGGGCACCAGGTGCCAGTCATACCCCCCAAGGCGGGGTGTGACATTTACATACTCAGTACCAGCGGTACTAACGCCCGGTGGGGCGCTGTATTACTTGCCTGCAGGTACTCATAGACGAGCAGGCGACACCACGTGATTCCTGCCAGCGCTGAGTATTCAGCTCCTGTCATCCGGAGACTGAATTCCAGAGGTGTATTTCAGTTTCTTTTGTTGTATAGTATGGGTAGGTCGGGGCCCTGTCCCGATCATTTCTATTGCTACTCCTAGAGGCTTGTAGTCTGTATATGTTTTCCCTGTGGTCAGATGAGCCGGTCCTGTGAGGCCGTGCAGTTGTTTAGCTGTTAGTATTTCTGTTTCCTTCATGTTGGCCGTGTGGGGCCATAGTTTGCCAGTAGTGGTGACCTTGCCGGTCACGTAGCTTTCTAGTATTTCATGATTGAGTTATAGATAACTAGACAGCATGGTGGCCTTGTCGGCCCGCATAGGTTTCCCTATAGTTGCATGTTCTGGTCAACTGTTATTACAAGTACAGAAGGCTATAGGCCAAAGGGCCGGGGGCTGTGTTTATAGCCGTTATATAGCCCTTTGTTTCCAGAAATGTGAGTTAGAGCCAGCCAGGCACCAGATGTGCCTAGGCTTAGCAGTCCAGTAACTCAGGTCCTAGTAGGGCACCAGGTGCCAGTCATACCCCCCAAGGCGGGGTGTGACAGTTTTCAACCGAAATTTTCTCTTTTTCATTATTGTACCCACCTTGATCATACACCCTAGTTAGCCCATTGAGCCTTTAGCCTATAAATTTTTTTCTTTTGTCAAAAATGTGTAAACCGAGCTTAACCCCTTTCTTTTCATTAGCCGTAAATTTTATCCAAAACTCTTAAGCACTTAAGAAGAGAAAATAATGTTCCCAAAGAGTCAAAGAGTGAGAATGGTGAAAAGAAAAGAAAAGCAGAGTGCTGAAAGGAAAGAAAAGATTGAAGGTGCACTTGTTATAAATAAAATATAATGAAGGTGTATGAATAATCTTCATTATTGAGTCAAGTGTGCTTAATGAGACGGGTCAAAATAAAGACAGACTTCAAGAATGGGGGGATGAAGGAGGAAACAATGCCCATGAGTTTGATGGGATGTATTGAAAAAGTGCGTAAGGATGCTAGTGGCTATTATTGGCTAGCCCAATATTTACTAGTTCCGTAGCTTACATTACAACCCGTTAAAGTCCTACGTGATCTTACATCACACTTCCTTATATTAGTGGAGTAATACACTAAAGGCAAGCCTATGGTTCGTGGCATGATGCATGTGAATTCTTTTGGGAGAGAGAGTGAAATTGTTTCTATATGCTGCTGCATGTAATCATTTGAGTTCATGTGATTAAAAAGGGGAAAATTCTCTTGTGTTGTGAGGGCACATGCTTGATGAGAGATTAAATTTCATGTCAGATATCTTGATCAGCTGATTTGCATGAGTTTGCCAATATCGAGAGTCGATTCTTAAGTCTAGGAGGTCTTGATGTGTTGAAGGTCATTGCATTGATAGGACCATGAGTGTTTTCTTGATGATTTGTTGTATTAAATAATCGGTATGACCATAGCCTGAATTGTCGAACCAAAGTAGCCAGGATGGGTGTAAAGTGCATGAGGTGTAAGATTGTTGTTCGGGGACGAACAAGGATTTAAGTGTGGGGTAAGTGATCTTGGAAAAATTTATATGCCCAAGTGATACTCAAAGGTGTCACTTTAGTCTTGTTTATCTATCAATGTTTATACATTCTCATATGATTGATAATAAAATGTGAATTTATACTAACCAATATGATTAGCGTTGTTTTGCAGGTGAAATATAATTTTGGGAAGCTAAAATGCGTGTTGGGAGAGATTGGGGTTGGACTCGGATGTTAGCAAGGGAAAAAGCATTTGAAGGCACAAATTAAAGGGGCTCCGCGATGGAGCCGTGTCACGCTGCCATCGCGGATGCCTTCTGCCTGGATAGGGATTTTTTGCCAAAATCCAGTGAGGGTGCGCGTTGGGGCCGTGGCACGTTGTCCTAGCCCAGCGTTGCACGCCGTGCCACGTTGGGCCTTATTACCTGGACAATCAATTTCCAGTAAGGGTCCGCGTCAGTGGCGTGTCACGGAGGCAGTGCTCCACGATGCACTCCGTGACACATTGCTTGTTATTCCGGGAAAAATTTCCACTAGTATAAATAGAACACTTAGGTTCATTTTTAATTAATTTTGACTTGGTGGAGCAAGAACGTGGGTTACAGGTAGTTGAGGGGACGAAATTATCAGGGTTTTTCTCTATCTCCTTCTTCTTTAATTCAATTGCTTGTATGTTTAACACTCATTTAACGATGTTTAATTCACAAATGAGTGGCTAATTCCTCTTCTTGCTGAGGTTAAGAACAATTGTATTGAAATGTAGTTATTGATCAATTGGGTTTTTCATCTTTTCTTCCATGGTTGTTCTATTGATTCTTGTTCTTACTGCATTAATGTGTGGCCAATGTTAATGTATATCTAAAAAGTCCGGTTTCACTCGAGAGAGCAAGAAATTGGAAAGTTGTGAATCAATAGAATATGATCTTTTCTTAGTTTGGAAAAATTGAGACTTGATTTACCTTCAGGATAAAAATATACCTGAAAGTCGTATTAGTCAATTAAGGAATCGGTTTTGTATGGCTAGAACATGAATTTCGTTTAATCACAGAAATGTAGGTGGACGGTTCATGATTCTTAAGTTGGGTTAAATACAAGAGTTTTAATCCATTGGCAATAATTCTTGACTAGCAACCGGAGGAAAGATTAACCAAAAATTGTATCGATAATTAGTTTCTATACATGTTCATTTAGCCTCAGCATGCTCACATTCATAGTTCAGACTCACATTAGATATTTGTTTTAGACTTAGCATACAATTAGAAATCAAAATATCAAACTCTTCTTTGCACTGTTGTCTTCATTTTTAGAGTAAGTATAGTAACACTTAAGTAGTTTGTTACCTTATCCCAGTCCCTGTGGGATCGATACTTGGCTTACCTAAGCCACTTTACTACTTGTTCGACCACGTGCACTTGCGTGTAGTTAAATACCCCAAAGCAGACGCGAACACAAGGTCCCCAAGAAATAAGATGTAAGTACAAATAATTTATACTAGTATGAAGGCTGAAAAAGAAATGACTATAAGACAATGATCAATAGAATAATGGAAATCAACTTAATAACACAGGTAAGGAAGAGACAACCTACAACTCATTAACTTGTAACCCTATACGCACACGCAATAAAAGTATGTATTGCTGGTACATAAGGGCCTTCTAACACTTGTACCAAGGATAACATATTGTGATAGATGGACCAGATATAATTTATTCCAATACTTGGACTAGATATAATATATTTCAATACTTAGATCAGATAGTATATATAGTAATACATATGCTATGTTATGAAAGTGCGTCAAAATCTAAAAACTTACTAAACATATAACTCCTTGAAAATTGTGAAATGAATGTGACTTAATAACTGAACAATGAGCATGAATTTTCATTCTTGGATCTTAGGAACTTTGTAGATACTTAGCTTTAAAGCTTTAAGACAATTCATATGAAGCTTTAGGATTAGATTCAAGATTTTATGTTACAACCTAAACATTAGTCCAGAATGAGACATAGGACAAAGAACCTAGAGAGGCTCCAAGTCGACCCATAGCATGAATATTTTGGCTAAATAGCATAACATAAACAACAATCATCTATAATGAACAAAGAGGAAATCTGAATAAAGAAAGTTAAAGAGTATAGTATTTAACATCTGACAAGGAGAACTGAACATAACTACATAATGTCTGAAAAACCTCTAGTATCTGACAAGCTGATGTGACAACACCCCCAACTAGCTCTCTAAGTACAAAAACTGAAAGGTCAACATAACAACAAGATTTACTGCATGTCCTCGATAGATGAATACTCACCAAGGAGGGTAGGCTGACTAGACTGGAGCAGGAGCGACTAAGGGCGAGGCGGAACGTGATCAGTCGGACCTGTATCATGAGACGATACAACATCGACTAAGAGGTCAGTACTTGGAATATAATGAGTATGTAGTTAAGTAAAAATGGATAATTTAAGATATATAAAAGATTCATAAGAGTAGAGCAGTTCCAACATGAATTGATAATCATAATGTAAACGTAAGGGCTCAAGGTTTTCAAAGTTAATCATAAACTAGTCATATTCGTAATCATAAAAGGAACCTTGTAAAAAAACATAGATTGAGCTGAAATATCATAAACATAATCATTAATAAATATAAGGAACAATGTGAGATTCTTATAATTGACATAGCCCATATGAGCATACATGGAGCCCGACCTATAAACCCCTAGTCGGGGAGGTGTTCATACCTTGTCAAGGGTAGAACCATGAAAAGATGTGTGATATCACTCATAAAAGGCCCACTAGGGCAAAAAGAGAAGATTCTCAAGGGAAGTCCCATCATGGCTATGTTGGCACATAGTTTTTAGACACGGGGTAGGCTTGGACCCCAGATCTACTCGGTGTTAAATACTACTCCCAAAACATGTATAGTGCTCATAATATGGTAGGGAAAAACATATATGAGATTAATGGACTAGTTTAAATTATGATAGTCATAAGCATGCTTGAAATACATGAACTAGCAATGAAATAAGGCCCGTGAGTCGGCTAATATGAAAATCATCATACTTACTTGATAATAATCATAATAATTCGAAATCATAGTTTCATAGAGCGTACTTGTGAAGAACCCTAGGGAAATCTTGAGAGACTTGAGAGAACTGATTTTCAATTTAGAGTGTTAAGAGAGTAATGGGTGATCTAGGGTTAATAATAGCCTTAATACACTATTTTTCATGCTTAAAATGACGTAGTTTAGGACCTTAGAGCTTAGGATTTACGAAAATACCCTTAATGAAACAATCTGGAAATTGAACACTTCCAGGGACCACAACTCATCTCACGAGTTGTACCATGAAGTATCGACTCGTGGTCACCTCTCAATTTTACCACTAGTTGGGGAATTGATTCTTGAAGACCACACCTTGTGCGCTTTTCACGGGTTGTTACATCGCCCTACGAGTCATGAGACAACCCGTTTCCGCTAGACTCCGATATTTCTCTGAATCTTCCCACGATAACATCCCACGACTCATGGTTTCCCACCACGGGTTGTAACACCATCCGTGACGACGTCTCCATACCCAGAAACCACAACCCTTATCAAGATCTATTACAACTACCTACGAGTCATTCCTTGACTCATTACTCCAGACCCTCCTTTATCAACTGCTAACCATGAGTCGTGACGATGAGTCATCACATCGACTAATGAGTCATACTATGGCTAGTTAGTCCAGGTCCTCACCCCAACAGCTTACCACGACTCCTACCAACGACTCATCATCCCTTCCCAGGACACGTACGATGAGTCGTCTTGTGATATTTTCCCAACTTTTTCTGTTGATCTCTTTTCTAAACTCGAGCCTAGTCTTAGAAACTTCCGATGTATTACAATATCTCCCCCTTGGTAACATTCATCCTTGAATGTGGCCTAGGCACACTGAAAGAATAGGGAAGGAATTGAAATCTCAAAACCAAGCAACTACAATAGAACTGATGGAGTGACAAACTCCGAATATGAAGCACCTGACCAAATTGAATTCAAGAAATATACGTAAATGCTAAAACATGAAAGGAATCTACATGCTCTGACTAGTTATGAAGCTGAATAGAATACTAAGGATGAGATTTATACCTTAAGCTGGACTAGAACTAGAAGGATATAGATGTGGGTACCTAGCCATCATATATTCTTCGGCCTCTTATGTAGAGCCTTCGACTAATTGATTCCTCCACAAAACATTCACTGAGGCAACTTCCTTGTTCTGTAACTTACAAACCTAACGATCAAGGATCACGACTGGTACATCCTCATAGCTAAGGCTGTCCCACACCCCAATACAATCTACCAAAACAACTAGAGATGGATCTCAGATGCATTTCTTCAACAAGGACACATAAAACACCCGATTTACCGATGCTAACTCTGCTGGTAACTCCAACTCATAACACACATGCCAACTTGCTTCACAATTCGTTATGGCCCAATATATTGAGGACTATGCTTCCCCTTGTTTATGAACCTCATCACTCCCTTCATGGGAGACACCTTTAGAAACACCCGATCGTCAACGGCAAACTCAAGATCTCTTCGCCTCACATTTGCATAAGATTTTTGATGACTTTGAGTAGTTTTTAGCCTTTCTTTAATAATCCGAACCTTCTCCATCACCTCATGAACCAAATCTGTCCCTATCAATGTAGCCTCACCTACCTCAAACCAACTAATAGGCAATCTACACCTCCACTAATAAAGAGCTTCAAACAGAACCATCTAAATGCTAAAATGGTAGTTGTTGTTATATGCAAACTTGATAAGAGGTAAATGATCATCCCAACTACCCGTGAAATCAATGATACACGCTCTCAACATATCCTCAAGAGTCTGAATGGTCCGCTTATCCAAACCATCTGTCTGCGGGTGAAAAGTTGTGTTGAACTTTACCCGAGTACCAAGTCCCTTCTGAAATGACCTCAAAAACAGGGATTAAACTGAGTATCTCTATCTGATATAATGGAAAAGGGTACTATATGCAACCAAACTAACTCCCGAATATGCAATTTGACATAATCCTCCACTGAATTAGTAGTTTTGACAGATAGAAAATGAGCTGCCTTAATCAACCTGTCTACCATCACCCATATGGAGTCATACTGTTGATGAGTACCAGGCAACCCTGTAATGAAGTCCATGTTGATTTCCTTCCACTTCCGATTATGAATTCTAATGTCTTGAAGCACACCTCTAGGTCTTTGACGTTCGACTTTCACGTTTTGACAGTTTGGACACTTGGCCACAAACCCAGCTATGTCCTTCTTCATGTCACTCCACCAATAGACTTCCTGCAGATCACCATACATCTTAGTGGTGCCTGGATGTATAGAATACCTAGAACCATAAGCCTCATGCAACATCCAATCTCTCAAATTGTCAACACCCAAAACACACAAATGACCCTGATATCGCGGTACACCATCTCCCCCTTGGGAGAAAACTTCCACCTTCTGGTTCTGAACCGCTTCCTTCAACTTTACCAAGATAGGATCCTCGTCTTTCCTCGCTATTACCTCAGTCACCAAAGAGGATTCTAATCCATTCTAAACAATGACACCACCATCAGTCAAGTTAAAAGGATGAACCCCTAGTCGTTCAAGCCGATGCACATCCTTCACCAACTCTTTCCTCCTCTCATCTATATGGGACACACTCTTCATAGAAAGTCTGTTGAGAGTGTCTTCCACCACATTAGCCTTGCCAGGATGATAAAGAACACTCATATCATAATCTTTAAGAATCTCCAACCACCTCCTCTAATGTATATATAGATCCTTCTGGGTAAACACATGCTATAGGCTTTTGTGGTCCGTAAACACATCCACATGGACCCTGTATAGATAGTGCCTCAAAATTTCCAAGGTAAAAACTATTGCTTCCAACTTGATATCTTGAGTCAAATAGTTCTTTTCATGGACCTTAAGCTGCCTGGAAGCATAGGCTATAACCTTATCATGTTACACTAATACACAACCAAGGTTGATCCTCGAGGTGTCACAATATACCACAAACCCACCGATACCCTCAGGTAGGGTTAGTAATGGTGCTGAGGTGAGTCGAGTTTTCAACTGTTGGAAGCTCTTCTCACTGGCCTCCGACCATTAAAACTTCACTTTATTTTGGGTCAACTTAGTCAACACTGCTGTAATGGATGAAAATCCTTCAACAAACTCCGATAGTAGCCAGCTAATCCCAAGAAACTTTTGATATCTGAAGGACTAACTAGTCTAGGCCAATTCTTCACAATTTCTACCTTTTGGGAGTCTACTTACACACCCTCACTTGACACCACATGACCTAAAAATGCTACTGAATTCAGTCAAAACTCACACTTGCTAAATATAGAAAACAGTTGACAATCCTTGAGTGTCTATAGTACCATTCTCAAATGAGCAGCATGCTCCTCGTCACTCCGAGAGTATATGAGAATGTCATTAATGAACACGATCATGAACATATCTAGATACATCTTGAAAACCCTGTTCATCAAATCCATAAATGTTGTAGGAGCATTTGTTAGTCCAAAAGACATAACTATAAACTCATAGTGACCATACCAAGTGCTGAAGCTGTCTTTGGGATGTCACTCTCTCTAACCCTAAGCTGATGATATCCAGATCTAAGGTCTATCTTTGAAAAACACGTGGCACCCTAAAGTTGGTCAAACAAGTCATCAATCATAGGGAGGGGATAATTATTCTTGATTGTGACCTTGTTCAACTATCGATAGTGGATACACATATGAAGGGAATCATCCTTTTTTTGGACAAAGAGTACTGGTGCACCCCACGGCATTTGCTAGGTCTGATGAAACCCTTGTCAAGGAGGTCCTTCTACTGTTCTTTGAACTCCTTTAGCTTATCAAGAGTCATTCTATACGGATGAATAGATATAGGTTACGTGTCGGAAAGAAGGTCAATACCAAAATCGATCTCCCGCTTGGGAGGGACTCCCGATAGATCATCTGGCAACACCTCCGAGTACTCACACACTATAGAAACTAACTAGATAGTCAGGGTCTTGGAGGTAGCATCCTTAACCCGAACTAGATGGTACACACCACCTTTGGAGATCATCTTCCTGGCCTTAAGGTAGGAAATGAAGCAACCTAAAGGCACAACTAAACTACCCTTCCACTGTAGGACTGGCTCACCAAGAAATCAAAACTCTATCGCATGGGTTCTACAATTTACTAAGGCATAACATGCATGTAGCCAATCCATGCCAAATATAACATCGAAATCCGTTATTTCTAAATCTACTTGGTCAGCTGCGGTGACTTTCTGAAAGATTCTGACAAGGCAATTTTTGTACACCCATTGAGCTATAACTGAGTCACCGACTGGAATAGAGACTGATAAGGGTTTTGATAGGATTTTAGGACTGACACCAAAACTAACAGCAACATAGGGAGTCACAAAAGATAGGGTATCCCCTGGATCTAATAATGCATAAACATCAAGATGAAATACTCACAACATACCAGTCACCACGTCGGGTGAAGTCTCCTACTCCTGTCAAAACGAGAGTGCATAGAACCTGTTCTGGTGTTGACCGCCATCTGTACTAGTAGAAGCACCCTACTAGAAGGGACATGTTGCTAGAGCTATTGAACTAGTGGCTAGGGTACAGACCCCGCCATCACCCGGTCTGGCTGAAGGGCAATCCCTGAGTCTTTGTCTGAGTTTGCCATACCTAAAGCAAGCATCTGAGCAAACTAAACACCACCCTGAGTGATTCCTTCCACAACTCACACAGGATGGAAGCAACCCCCTGTAGTGCTCCCTTGACCCCTCGAGCCTGATCTTGGGCGAATTTATATGCCCAAGTGATACTCGAAAGTACCATTTTCGCGTTGTTTATCTATCAATGTGTATACATTCTCATGTAATTGGTAATAAAATGTGAATTTATACTAACCAACATGATTAGCATTATATTGCAGGTAAAATGTAATTTCGGGAAGCTAAAATGCATGTTGGAGGATATCGAGGTTGGACTTGGATGTGAGCAAGGGACAAGACATTGGACAACATAAAATAAAGGGGCTCCGCGATGGAGCCGTGTCACGCTGCCATCGCGGAGGCCTTTTGCCTGGATGGGAATTTTCAGCCCAATGCCAGTGTGGGTTCGCGATGGGTCCGTGGCACGGTGGCTTGGCTACGCGTTGCACGCCGTGCCACATTGGACTTTATTTCTTGGAGCCCCAGTTCCAGTGAAGGTCCACGCCCGTAGCATGTCACGGAGGCAGTGCTCCGCGATGCACTCCGTGACACGTTGCTTGTTATTCCGGAAAAAATTCCCAACAGTATAAATAGAACACTTAGGTTCATTTTTCAATATTCTGACTTGGTGGAGCAAGAACGTGGGTTACAGGCAGTTCAGGGGACAAAATTATCAAAGTTTTTCTCTCTTTCCTTCTCCTTGTATACAATTGCTTGTATGTTTAACACTCATTTCATGATGTTTAATCCACAAATGAGTGGCTAATTCATCTTCTTGCTGAGGTTATGAACAATTGTGATGAAATGTGATCATTGATTCTTTGGTTTTTCATCTTTTCTTCCATGGTTGTTCTATTAATTCTTGTTCTTACTGCATTAATGTGTGGCCTACGTTAATGTACATCTTAAAAGTCCGGTTTCACTCGAGAGAGCAAGAAATTGGAAAGTTGTGAATTAATAGGATATGATCTTTACTTGATTTGGGAAAATTGGAAATTGATTTACCTTCAGGATAGAAATATCGTATTAGTCAATTTAGGAACCGGGTTTGTATGGCTAGAACATGAATTGCATTTAATCACAGAAATGTAGGTGGATGGTTCATGATTCTTAAGTGAGGTTAAATACGAGAGTTTTAATCTCTTGGCAAATGTTCTTGGCTAGCAACCGGAGGAAAAGACTAACCAAATTACATCGATAATTAATTTCATTACATGTTCGTTTAACCTCAGCATGCTCTCATTCATAGTTCAGATTCAACTTAGATAGATATTTTATATTTAGCATAAAAATTATAAAAGAAAATATCAAACTTTTGGTTACACTATTGTCTGAATTGTTAGAATCGAAATATAGTACACTTGAGCAGATTGCACTTCATCCCAGTCCCTGTTGGATCGATACTTGGCTTGCTTAAGCCACTTTACTACTTGTTCGACCATGTGCACTTGCGTGTGAGTTATATACCCATATAACACCACTCCGAACAAGATTTTGGCACCGTTGTCGGGGACTTGGCAATTGGTGAATTTGTTTTAAGTGTTAATTTACTGTATTTTTATTTTCTTAGTGTTGACAACTTGGTCTTAGCCAGTATTTTGCAGACTTAATTTCTGGTTGAACGCTGGCAAGAGACAAGGAGCTGGTGGACTCATATATAGAGCCAGAAAGAATATTTCATAGTAAGCGGAGAGAAGCTCTTGAAAGAAAGCTACAGTTGCTCAGACAGACGATCATGGAGCAACAACAGAATCCACCGGTAGTACGGGCAGTGTTAGTGCCCGAAGAAGTAGCAGCTCGGCCGGTTCGCGAGGTGGAAATCCCACATGCTAATAATGTCACATCTAGTATCCGCAAACCTGAACCAGGAGGGAGGTTTGAACTTAAGCAGAATATGGTGCAATTGCTGCACACAAGCGGGCAGTTTACCGGTCTCCCTCATGAAGATCCACAGCAGCATCTCCAAAATTTTTTGGAGATAAGTGACACTTGCATCCCCGCTGGAGTGTCATCAGATTATGTCCAGCTTACATTGTTCCCATTTTCTCTATTGGGAGAAGATAAGAGGTGGTTGAAAGCTGAGCCACCGAATTCTATTTCTACGTGGGAAGATCTTGCAAGGAAATTCTTGATACGATTTTTTCCCTCAGGTAAAACAGCAAGACTTAGAAGTCAAATTCTAAGTTTGAAACAGAGAGAGGGAGAGAATCTATATCAGGCTTGGGAGAGATTCAAGTCCATGTTGAGGGATTGTCCTCCTCCTCATCAATCCAATGATGTGCTGGTGCACACTTTTATAGAGGGTTTGGAACCCCATACAAAAATATTGCTAGACTCAGCAGCTGGGGGACAAGCGCTGGAGAAAACTTATGAGGAGCTGTATACCTTGTTGAACCGTATTTCGCAGGGCAATCCGGAGTGGAATGCTGATTCATCAAGAGGAGGGACAAGGAAACTAGCAGGAGTTCTAGAAGTGGATGGGTTTACAGCTATTGCTGCACAGATAGCTGCTATACAGAATCAACTCAACACCCACTTCAGTAACATGACAATGAACCAGCCTCAAGCCCCAGTGAATGCAGTGCAGCAGATTTGGTGTGAAGTGTGCGGGAGCAGTGAGCACTCAGCTGAGTGTTGTGGAGCAAATCCTGACTCGGTGAACTTTGTGGGAAATGTACAAAGGAACAACCACCAACAGTATGGCAACAACTACAATTCCAATTGGAGGAATCACCCGAATTTCTCCTGGGGTAGCAACAACCATCAGGGGCAAAGTTCGAGTCAGGGTATGCAAAGGAACCAAGGAGGGCAGCAGAATTATCAAGCACAATTTAGAAACAACAATGCACCTCCTCCACCACCATCACCCAGCATTGAGTAGATGTTCAAGACCATGATAGCTAACCAAGCTCAATTGTAGGCTGACTATGTGAAATTGGCAGCCAAAGTGAAAAACAACCAGTTAGCTACCAAGGCACTTGAATATCAATTTGAGCAATTTGCTGGAGCCCAAAACACAAGGCCTAGAGGAGGACTTCCAAGCGACACGGATCCAAATCCCAAGCAGGTGAATGCAGTGACCACAAGGAGTGGTTTGCAGCTGAAAGAGGTGGAACCAAAAAGACCACCTCAACAATCGGGAGCAGCAGAAGTTGAGAGGGAGCAAAGTACTGAAAGGGGGAAGACTAAGGAAGCTGAATCAGAAAGACCACCACCCCCGTTCCCTCAACGATTAAAGAAACACAAGGAGGAGGCGTGTTTCAAGAAATTCATGGAGGTGCTGAAACAGGTACATATTAACTTACCTCTTGTTGATGTTTTGCAGGGAGTGCCGAAATATGCTAAGTATATAAAGGAAATCGTGGCAAACAAAAGTCGGTTGACTGAGTATGCTACGGTGGCTCTAACGGAGGAGTGCACTTCCCAGATTCAAAACCGACTGCCCACAAAGCTCAAAGACCCTGGGAGCTTTACTATCAAGATTACTATTGGGCAGAGCATCCAAGCTTGTGGATTGTGTGATTTGGGAGCGAGCATAAATTTGATGCCGTCATCGGTATTCAGAAAGTTGGGTCTAGGGAGTCCTAGACCCACAACAGTAATCTTGCAATTGGCGGATCGGTCCTTAGCCAGACCTGATGGCATTGTGGAGGACGTTCTGGTGCAACTTGGCTCCCTAATTTTCCCGGTAGATTTTGTCGTGCTGGATTTTGAACTAGACGCGAAAGTCCCATTTATTTTGGGACGTTCTTTCTTGGCAACCGGGAAAGCACTAATTGACGTAGCTACGGGGCAGCTAACAATGCGAGCACACGACAAGGTGGAGGTGTTCGATGTGTACAAGGCACCCAAGCTCCCGATGGTGCACGAAGAACTCTCGGTGATCAATGTGATTGATCAAGGCAATGATGAGCAGATTAAGGATTCACGAGAGTTAATAGGAAAACCACCAGAATGGTGTGAGCACTACAAGGGGGAGGACGGTGATCGAGAGAAATCGTCCATCACCCTAGAGGACAACTGAGCTTAACGACGTCGAGCCGCGACGGTAAACCAGGCGCTGCACGGGAGGCAACCCGTGGAATTTTTTTTTTATTTCTTTGTAAATTGTGAATAGATTTTTTTCTTTTTCTTTTTCTTAATTAACAACAAAAATTTTCATTTTAGTTTTTGTTTTTACTTTTTAGTTAGAGGAAACCTATAATTCTAACCAATTTTGTATAGTGAGATGAATTTCAGGTCAAACGGAGGAAAATATGCACGGAATCGCAAAGGAAAATTCGAGGTATGAAAATTAACAAAAAGTGACAAAACAGTGAGCTAGGGAAATAGCTCCGTGTCACGGAGGTGGACCTCCGCGTTACCCTCCCTGACACGTTGAGGTATAATCCGGATTTTTTAAAAAATTCCGGAACAGGCTCGCGACGGCTCCGTGTCACGGAGACAGTGCACCGCGATGCACTCCGTGACACGTTGCCGTGTATATCGCGACGGGTCACACCGGGTCGCCGGGTGACCCGCGCGATTTTTCTACTTTTTAACCCTGAAAACCCCTCCCTTTCCCTCATTTTTCAATCACTTCGTGACCAAACTCCCCAAAACCCATCCCCCTTCAACGTGACACGGAGTAGGCCAAGAAAATCATCAAGTTTGCTTCGATTATTCAACTTCAAGTTATGTTCTTCGATTCCATCTCATTTCTTGTCGATTTTCTTCGATATTGAGCATGTGAGGTGAGCTAAGTTTGCCCTAAGTAGAAATTAATCGTGAATTCAATGGATTTGTTGTTGATGAATTTTCGAAATGTCGTCATGATTTCTTGAACTCGTTAATTGCATAATTCAATCGAATTTGCTTGATAATATCATTTCTAGGGCTTGTTTTTGAATTTGAAGTGGAAAATGTAATGAACTTGTGAAATTCATGCCGGGATGTACATGTTGAATGAGATGAGTCGATGTACTAATTGTTAGGATGTTGAAAGAACGACGGATTCTCGGGTTAGAGGAATATTGAAATTGCAAAAATTGGGTTGGTTGTATAGGTTCGTGTAGATAAATTTTTGTTGTAGTTTTCGTTTCTTTGTTTTTCCTTGCTAAGTGTGATGGGTTAAAAGGTTATCGATGGTAATGATTGCTGTTAGCTGTACGAAGTCTGAGTAGTACATAGAATATAGACCGTCGAATATTTTGTATGCACTAAGCATGTTTGTATAGTTGGTTGTTTATTTATGCAAATAAGCATGATCTTGCCGGTATGTTGTAACTGTAGCTAAGGACTAAGTGTGGGGTAGCTCATCTTAACCCAACCTTAGCCGAAGTTAATATCCATTGGCTTAACATTTGTCTTGTCTACTTGGGTTGACAGGTAAAACGACGAGCAAGCAAGAAAAAGGGAAGGGCGCATCAACTTCTGGCGCCGGAAGGAAGCGAATCAGATTGGGCACAGCAGTCCCAGCAGCACCAGCAGTTCCACGCGGCCAACGCCACCAATACGGAACAAGATGGGTGACGGATGAGGGGAAAAAGTGGTATGCAAAGCACAAAGAAAACAAATACTTCCCCGAGGAGCATATAGCATGGGAACCATTGGCACAGGAGTTCCCTAGGATGGTACACCGAATCAAGGCAGCTAGGCTCAATTTCATCTTTGAAGAGCCCAAGGAATGTAACTTGCACCTGGTTCGGGAATTCTATGCCAACTGGAACCCAACTATCAGAAGTCACACCATCAAAATCAGAGGGCAAATAGTCACTTTGGAGCCCCACCACCTCAATGCCATCATAGGAGCGCGGGAGACAGACGCCCACGTACTCCGACAGCTGAACATTACCCCACCGTATGCGGACATCAGACGCACATTGTGTGGGACCCGATCGACAGCTAGATGGAGCAGACACAAAGAGAGGGGCTACCATCAGACTTTGCCCTATTCACAGATTAATAGGGAAGCCAGAATATGGCTGAAGATTGTTTGTTCCTGCCTAATCCCGGGGGTACATATGACAGATGTAACCCGGGATCGTGTATGCCTGGTCTACGCCCTGATGAAAGGGCTGGAGATCAACGTGGGGGCGGTGATTATCTCCGCCATGAAGAGAGCCCGGTTGCATCAGGGGCACAGGTACGGCTTTGGTGGACTACTCACCACCTTTCTCAGGGGCCTAGATGTCGAGGAGGAGGCCCTTGACTATATCCCGCAGATGGAGCGGTGAGCCTTAGATGTTACTAAAACTAAGGCTCCCGACACCACCCACGGGCCAGTGCTTACACTTGGCGAGCGACATGCTCGTGATGATCAGTATATGGCTCGTATGTATGGGATGCAGATGCTCCAGCTGAGGATAGGCGGGAGGTCGGCGACAGAGGAGGAGCTATGGCAGCTCGAGCTAGACTACCCCTTTGGCGAGAACGCCAGGGCTCTATGCCGAGTGGGGCCAGCATTTGTAGAGTCCACGGATGATGATGTCCCCACAGACGAGGAGACACGTCGGGAGGACTCCGATGTGGAGTCCGATGATGACGACGGGGGTGATTCAGACATTGGAGATGAAGCAGCAGCACCCGACGAAGAAGTGGAGTACTTTGATTGATCAGGGAGTTCCACCACCCGATTTTGTGCTATTTTAATTTTTGTGAACACTGGGGACAGTGTTCGAGCTAAGTGTGGGGTGGGAGTAGTTAGGTGCTGGGCTGGGCTGTGATTTATGTATGCTCTAATCTGTTGTCGTGCATGTGAAATTTGGTTGTTCCCTGTGATTTATGAATTGTTAAGTAGTTGTTCTGTATTGTAAACTTATGTGAAATTGATGTGTGTTGCTGAATGTTGCTAGCTGATTTTGTATATATTTTTTTGTTATCGAAATGATCGATATTTTAAAAATATTTTGTACATATTTTTCTATTGAAATGATCGATATTTTCAACATTTTTTTACTTCTTGGGTTTCTTGGTGTTTGTTTTCAGTTCTTTTACCGAGAATGGTCCCATTGAACCGAAGTCGTAGTAGTGACCATTCCCTATGATAGATGGATGACGACCGTCTTAAGGGAAATGTAGTCGTTAGGAGTAGTTTTTTCAATTAATTTTCAGTTTTTTTTTTGGTGGGTTGCATCCCAAAACCTGTAGTTATTGTATGGTTGCGAAATTCTGGTTGCGTGTTGTACATGATATTTAAAATGCAAAGGTGATTCGTATGAAAGCATGCAACTTTGTAAATATGTTGAGATACCTAGGCCATAGAGTTAATTCAGTGTGATTGAGGCTTAATGTTTGAATTCCTGTAATTAGCTGATTGAAGAGTCTGTGAATGCATCTTGAGTTGAGCATGTGCAATAAGTGTGAAGTGAGGTGTTGTTATTCCATGTTGTTGTGAAATGTCTAGAACTTGCCTGGTGTGTGTACAAAATGAAATGAAGGAGGTGTATTGTAGGAAAGGATGTAGGCATTTCTTTGTTTTAACCGAAAGTTTCTATTTTTCATTGTCTCACCCACCTTGATTGTATACCCTAGTCAGCCCATTGAGCCTTTAGCCTATTTTTTTTTCTTTTGTCAAAAAGTGTAAACCGAGCTTAATCCCTTCTTTTCATTAGCCGTAAAGTCTATACAAAACTATTAAGCGCTTAAGAAGAGAAAATCATTTTCCCAAAGTGTCAAAGAGTGAGAATGGTGAAAAGAAAAAGAAAAGCAGAGTGATAGAAGAAAAGAAAAGGTTGAAGGTGCACTTTCTATAAATAAACTATAATGAAGGTGCATGAATAATCTTTATTGTTGTGTCAAGTGTGCTTAATACGATGGGCCAAACTAAAGAAAAACATCAAGAATGGGATGATGAAAAAAAAAAGAAACAATGTCCATAAGTTGATGGGATGTGTTGGAAAGGCGCTTAAGGATGCTAGTGGCTATTATTGGCTAACCCAATATTTACTAGTTCCGTAGCTTCCATTACAACCAGTTAAAGTCCTACGTGATCTTACATCGCACTTCTTTATATTAGTGGAGTAATACACTAAGGGCAAGCTTATGGGTCATGACATGATGCATGTGAATTCTTTTGGGAGAGAGAGCGTTGTGTTTACATGCCCCTGCTTAAAATTTTGTGAGTCATATGAGCAAAAAGAGGAAGATTCTCTTGTGTTGTGAGGGCACATGCTTGATGAGAGATTAATTTTCGTGTCAGATATCTTGATCAGCTGATTTGCATGAGTTTGCCAATATCGAGAGTCGATTCTTACGTCTAGGAGGTCTTGATGTATTGAAGGTCATTGCATTGATAGGACCATGCATGTTTTCTTGATGATTTGTTGTATTGAATAATCGGTATGACCGTAGCCTAAATGGTCGAACCAAAGTAGCGAGGTTGGGATGTAAATTGTATGAAGTGTAGGATTGTTGTTCGAGGACGAACAAGGATTTAAGTGTGTGGTAAGTGATCTTGGAAAAATTTATATGCCCAAGTGATACTCGAAAGTACCATTTACGCCTTGTTTTTCTATCAATGTGTATACATTCTCATGTAATTGGTAATAAAATGTGAATTTATACTAACCAACATGATTAGCATTATTTTGATGGTAAAATGTAATTTCGGGAAGCTAAAATGCATGTTGGAGGATATCGGGGTTGGACTTGGACGTGAGCAAGGGACAAGACATTGGACAGCATAAAATAAAGGGGCTCCGCGATGGAGCCGTGTCACGCTGCCATCGTGGAGGCCTTCTGCCTGGATGGGAATTTTCAGCCCAATTCCAGTGTGGGTTCGTGATGGGTCCGTGGCACGGTGGCTTGGCTCCGCGTTGCACGCCGTGCCACGTTGGGCTTTATTTCCTGGACCCCCAGTTCCAGTGAAGGTCCGCGTCCGTAGCGTGTCACGGAGGCAGTGCTCCGCGATGCACTCCGTGACACGTTGCTTGTTATTCTGGGAAAAATTCCCACCAGTATAAATAGAACACTTAGGTTCATTTTTCAATATTCTGACTTGGTGGAGCAAGAACGTGGGTTGCAGGCAGTTGAGGGGACGAAATTACCAGGGTTTTTCTCTCTTTCCTTCTCCTTGTATTCAATTGTTTGTATGTTTAACACTCATTTCATGATGTTTAATCCACAAATGAGTGGCTAATTCATCTTCTTGCTGAGGTTATGAACAATTGTGATAAAATGTGATCATTGATTCTTTGGTTTTTCATCTTTTCTTCCATGGTTGTTCTATTAATTCTTGTTCTTACTGCATTAATGTGTGGCCTACGTTAATGTACATCTAAAAAGTCCGATTTCACTCGAGAGAGCAAGAAATTGGAAAGTTGTGAATTAATAGGATATGATCTTTACTTGATTTGGGAAAATTGGGAATTGATTTACCTTCAGGATAGAAATATACCTGAAGATCGTATTAGTCAATTTAGGAACCGGGTTTGTATGGCTAGAACATGAATTGCATTTAATCACAGAAATGTAGGTGGATGGTTCATGATTCTTAAGTGAGGTTAAATACGAAAGTTTTAATCTCTTGGCAAATGTTCTTGGCTAGCAACCGGAGGAAAAGACTAACCAAATTACATCGATAATTAATTTCATTACTTGTTCGTTTAACCTCAGCATGCTCTCATTCATAGTTCAGATTCAACTTAGATAGATATTTTAGATTTAGCATAAAAATTATAAAACAAAATATCAAACTTTTGGTTACACTGTTGTCTGCATTGTTAGAATCGAAATATAGTACACTTGAGCAGATTGCACTTCATCCCAGTCCCTGTGGGATCGATACTTGGCTTGCTTAAGCCACTTTACTACTTGTTCGACCACGTGCACTTGCGTGTGAGTTATATACCCATATAACACCACTCCGAACAGATCCAGTGCCCTACCCTTTTGATCATGTCTAGGTCTGGGTGAGACACTAGCTGATGATGGTGCCAGGGTTGACGACCTCTACTAAAACTATGGGCAATGACCGCCACTAGATCTCTGCTGGGTGAACCCAACACTGCTCGTCCTGGCTCTCTTGGCCTCTCTCTCTCCCCCCCCCAACTACACTACATCTATCTGTTGGGCATACAAAACTACTCTGGAGAACTCAATATCCTAATGCAGTACGGCAGTCCTGTAGTGTCATGACCCAAGCATAGACCCAGATCATAGACACGAGACAAGGGACCCCGAGAGACCCCAAGTCAACCCATGACATAAGCGTACAACTAACTCATTCCATAAACTGAAGAAATCATCAATATAACTCAGCGGAAGTCTAATTCAATATAACATCATAATAACATCTGAAGCTGCACATACATAAGTCTGAGAAGCCTCTAGTCTGGACGAGTTGTTGGGACAAAACCCCCAACTAACTCAACAATATGGAAACTAAAATACGCACAAGAAACTGAAAGTCTAGTCCTCGAAAGATAAGGACTCACCAATCTTGAGCAGATACTAACTCCGGAAAGTTGTCTAAGAGCGGGGCTGAAGCTGCGAGCCGGGGCCTATATCATGAAATAATACAATATAGAAAGTATATGGTCAGTACGTGGAATGTACTGAGTATGCAAGGCAAGTAAAACTGCTCAAGTAAAGTAAATCCTTTAAAACATATCATACGCTTTCAAATATGGTAGGAAAGAACTGCAAGCACTCACTATGAAATCATATTCTTTTCATAATATGATCATACATAGCTTTATAACATCATGATTGACTCGAATGACTTAAAGCTAAAATCTGACATTTAGAGAAAAGCTGAATAATGAGTCAAACCTTACTTTTAGAACATGCATGCTTAAAGTAACGATCATGAGTAACGTATATGCAAATCTAGTTAGTGTATACAGTGGGAGACTCATCACTTTACCGACATACCATGATAGAACTCACGTGGTCCCAACTATCACACTCAAGTAGGTAGAGCCGTCCATAACCTTGCCAGGGTGATGGACAATACCATGATATAGATATCAAGCTGAAGGTCCAATCGGGCCGGGGATAGCTCACAAGGGAGGTCCTAATAATGAATTAATATCAACCTACGTTGGTGCGTAGTTCTGGGGCATAGGGCGATCGACCATTAACCCGCTCGGTGCTAGACTCTTCTCCCAAAAATATGAAATGCTCTACATCGTATATAACGAAGCCCAACATCGTCAATTGACGAAGCTCAAGATGAATCATTCATAGCTCAACATCATATGAAATGAAGCTCAACATTTTCTTGTGACAAAGCTCATAATGAAATCATTCATAGACTAGAAATCATATGAATTTGAAGCCCAACATTGTCCTTTGACAAAGCTCAATAATGACATACATCTCAATTATGAATTCATGCATGTGAGAAGCTTTATTTCGAAACATGCCACAAGCTCAAATATAAGTGGAAGAATCTATTCCAAATCATGTGGTAGGCTACATGTAGAAATATTTAACTCAACATACCACAAGCTAGAATTTATGAGAAATCGGGCAAACTTCACTTCCAATAATGTGGTAAGCTTATGTTGGGAAAATCATCACTTTAAATCAACATATGGGAATTTCCCAAAGCTTTATTATACTAGGGTCTACTCATTTCATTTTGAGAACAACATCACAATCATGGGTAGCTTTAGAAACATGTTTTTCTTCATCAAATCTCAACATCATCATGCATTCATCAACATTCACTACTTTTATGAACTTCTGATCTATGGACATTTTAGATTCAAAATTTGAAAAAAAAATTGTGTATTGAAAACAACTTAGAATCTGCCCAAGCTTTACAATTCATCAATATAAACGCAATTCTAATCATACCCATCTATAGAAATTATAGAATTATACAATTGGGTAAAACCCCATACTTGATCATAGACATTTCATCATATTTTGATAGAGATTGGGCATGGGTGTGGAAGGAAGACACCCATTTAAAACCCTACATACTTGGAAGGGATGATTCTACCACCTCACTAATTGCCCAAAGAGAAATTGGAAGAAAACCCCTTAGAAAAGCTCTTGATCACCTCCGAAATTTTATAAACTTGCATGCATAGAAGGAATACACTTAGAATAGGTTCTCCCCTACTAAAATCCTCCAAAAAGAGCCTTAAAAGATGTAGTATAGGCCCCTAAAACTTAGGAAATGACAGAAATAGCCTTATTGAATTTGCAGAAATTTGTTCACTGGGCCAAACAATGGACGACCCAACTGGTCGTTGGAGGGTACCACGACCCGTGGTACCTATCTGTGCTATGCACTGTCCCAGCCTTCTCTCGGATTCACACCATGAATAGACAGGAAGATTATCCTTAGATACCACAAGTCATTCCTTCGATCGTTGTCTCCTCTTATGAAATTTCTGAACTCCTTCACAACGAGTCTCACCACGACTCGCTGTGTCCTCCAACGGGTCGTGGTATTGTCCGTCGAGTCCACTGTAAAAATTCACTTCCTTACCATGACTTCAAACAACAGATCATTCTTATAAGCAAAGAGTCGTTATAACGCTCGTTGTTTACATAGCCACCGGCCCTAACCCCTTTTCCACGACTGCTCATAATGGCTCGTGGTTACTTACCACGAGTCATTGTACCTTTCATTCTGCAACTTTTCCCCAACTTTCAGAAGTTTTGAAATTTAAATTCCTATGTCTATTCTAGGCACTTCCAGGGTATTACATGCAGTCCTTGACCAAGTAATCTACTACTCTATTAACAAATTGGCTCACTAGAGCCCTCTGATCGGCCACCATCTATGGCGCATATTTGGACAACCAGGTGAACTCTACAGCATACTCCTGAATAGTCATATTATTCTATTTCAAGTTCATGAACTGTTGCCTTGATCTCCCTTATCTCTCGGGGAAAGAATCGATCCAAAAATGCAGTGAGAAATTCATCCAAGCTAATAGGGCCCACCCCAACTCCCTAACCATCCTTCTACTATCTAAATCATATACGCGCGAACCCTTTACACTGATAGGAGGCCAAGTCTACACACTCCTCCCCTGTCACCCCCATAATCTGGGTGATCTTCTGGATCTCCTCCATGAACTCATGGGGGTCCTCATCCACTCTCAACCCAAAGAACTTAGGTGGGTTCATCTTGAGGGAGTCCTGGACTCTAGCCGCCATTGTGTTCCCATTCTGGGGAATATGAGCCACCGCTTGCTGGTTGACCTGAGTGATCAAAGCTTGTGCCAACATCTGAACGACTTCCCTATACTCAGAATAGGAAACTTGCTTAGGCACGGGATCCGCTGGGGTTGGTGGGGCTTGCAGATGCCCACCTCTATTACCATCACTATGGCCATTTCCATTTTCTTTTCTTGTTTCGTTTACTCGGCATGGAGGAATGATTCTACAAATGCGTAAAGCTAGAGTTAAGAGAAACAGGGAGTTATTTCATCGCATGATATAGATCATGAAAGAAGGGAAATTTCCTAAAACGTTCTGTATCCTCTTCATCATAAGTGTGGCACGCTTCATGCTCATGTAAAAGACTCGACTTAACGCGGCTTTCAGACACCCTAGGACACTTCAAAACCTAATGCTCTGATACCAAGTTTTTCACAACCCGAACATAGGCCCGGATTGAGATACGGGTCAAAGAACCTTGAGAGGCTCCAAGTCGACCCATGTCATGAACATAATGGCTAAAGAGAATAACTAAAACAGCAATCATCTATCATGAACAAAGAAAAAATCTGAATAAGGAATTATGAAGAGTATAGTATTTAACAACTGACAAGGAGAATTCAACATAATCACATAATGTCTGAAAAGCCTCTAGTATCTGACGAGCTGATGAGACAACACCCTTAACTAGCTCTCTAAGTATGAAAACTGAAAGGTAAACATAACAACAAGATTGACTTCATGTCCTCGATAGATGAGGACTCACCAAGGAGGGTAAGCTTCCTGGACTAGAGCGGGAGCAGTTACGGGCGAGATAAACCTGATCACTCAGACCTTATCATAAGACGATACAGCATAGAGTATGCGATCAGTACTTGAAATGTACCGCGTATGCGAGTTAAGTAAAAACGGACAATTTAAGATACATAAAATATTCTTAAGAGTAGAACAGTTCCAAGATGAATTGATAATCATAATGTAACCGTAAGGGCTCAAGGTGTTAAAAGTTAATCATAAACTAGTCATATTCATAATCATAAAAGGAACCTTTTAAAAAGAACATAGCTTGATCCAAAATATCATAAACATAATCATGAATAAACCTAAGGAACAGTGGGAGATTCTTATAACCGACATACCCCATGTGAGCACACATAGAGCCCGACCTGTAAACCCCTATTTCGGAAGGTGTTCATACCTTGCCAAAGACAGAACCATAAAAAGAGGTGTGATATCACTCATTAAATGTCCATTCAGGCAAAAAGGGAACAATCTCAAAGGAGGTCTCATCATAGCTATGTTGGCACGTTGTTTTCAGAGACGGGGTAGGCTTGGACTCTAGGTATACTCGATTTTAAATACTGTTCCCAAAACATATATAGAACTCATAATATGGTAGGTAAAACATACATATCTTTCATGAACTTTTCCTCATAAATAAGGACTTGAGAGATTAAAATTCATAAGAGGAGCAAAGGAATTCATGAAGGGAAACTAAACCCTAGGATTTTATAATCATACTTAAATCATGAGACATTCTAATTCCAAAAGATACTTGAAGAAATCATAAAACCTATCATTGAAATCATGCTTTTACAACAAATAAGCTTTACCCATAAAGAAATCACGAATGAATTTCAAAATCCAGTCATAAACTTCATAACTTTCAAAATTTACACTTTGGGAAAATTGGATGATCATACTTTGATTGAGAAAGGGATTGGAATTGAGAGTAAAACCCCATTGAATTAACCCTATACCTGATTTGATCAAATCCCACGTGCAAATCGAACCCCACTTGATCCTTGAGAAATCTTGAGGAAGAACCCTAGGGAAACCTAGAGAGATTTGATTTTCAATTTGGAGTGTTAGGAGAATAATGGGTGATCTAGGGTGGATAACACCCTTAATACATTCTTTCCATACTTAAAACAATGTCATTTAGAACCATAGAGCTTAGGATTTATGAAAATACCTAATGAAAAAAATCTCAAAGTTGAACACTGCCAGGGACCATGACTCATACAACGAGTCTTACCATAAAGTAATGACTCATGGTCACCTCTCGTTGTTTCTATTGGTCAGGGAACTGATTCTTGAAGACCATACCACGGGCGCTTGTCATGGGTAGTTACATGGACCCATGGGTCATGAGACCACCCGTTGCAACAAGACTCCGATATTTCTCTGAAGTTCCCATGATTCCATCCCACGACTCGTGGTTTTCCACCACAAGTTGTGACACCATCTGTGATGACGCCTCCATACCCCAAAACCATGACCCTTATCACGATCCATCACAACTACCTGTGAGTCGTTCCTTGACTCATTACTCCAGAACCTCCTTTATCAGCTGCTAACCACAACTCATGATGATGAGTCGTCACATCGACCTATGAGTCACATTATGGCTCGTTAGTCTAGGTCCTCATCCTAACAGCTTACCAATGACTCGTCGTCCCTTCACACGATGAGTCGTCCTATGATATTTTCCCAACTTTTTCTGTTGATCTCTTTTCTAAACCCGAGCCTAGTCTTAGGAACTTCCAGAGTATTATAGTTTAGAATGGAGAACTTAGAATATTGGCGTGATTAGAATCAAGTTATGTAATTTTATTTGAAATTGAGATTATCAAACCTATATCGATCTAATTTAGTCGTCTAGCAGCTAATAACCAATGACCTTTTTATAGGGTCTTTCCTAAAAGTTCAGCAATATCATATACTAATCTCCGTAATTCATTTCTAATAATATAAGTGACTTGACAAGTGCGAGAGTAAAGAGTAATGGTGAATAAGTAGGTTACGACAATATTAAAGAGATATTGTAAATAGATTTTCATCTCGTGTCATGCGCGCGCGCACGCACACACACACACACACACACATATATATATATATTTGTATATAAACAGCCAAAAAACAATAATCTTTTAAGGGTCTTATAATACCAAAACAAGTTTAAATCAATTATAACTCGCGGAATAAGATTCATGTAATTTCAAAGAAAATTGTAGCACCTTTGCATACCTCATTTCTTTAAATGATTATGCCTAGAAAGACTTAAACTTTCCTTAATAAATTTAATCCACAATATAGGTGCATAATGAATCTGATATTAGCCCTTGAACACAATTCAACTTCAACAAAATGGTAGATAAATAATTTAAAGATTGATTGTACGTAATGACATAACTTCGATGGTGTATTTCTATACTCTCCTTCCCCACTTCAACACAACATATTATCACAAAAAAATAACACCCCCAGCTATAAATAACACAAAAAAACCCTTTCACAATGCATTACACACGAAACACCACAACAACATATTGAATTCACGACTTTCGGTTACTGTCCTGTGAGTTCATACCAACATCAGAATAAGATTTCTCCATCCAAACTTTCATACAAAAAAATAATATTTGGCATATTATTTATCACACTTGAAGGGGTGTTCTTATCCTTTTTTTCTTTTAGTCTTGAAGAGTCTAAGTACCTTTCACATATACATCAAAAAGAGAAAAGGAAACTTCTTATAATTTACACAAGTTTGGGCGTTCAACTTGGAGAAAGGGGTTTAATACTTCCTCAAATTCTCACTACATGTTCTCTTTTATATATGTAAATTATAACAAAAATCATGAGTATTTATATTTACATCAAGCTTGAAGAAGGCTGAAATTTTCAAGAATTTTTAGGGAGCAAAGGTGCACTTCTTGAAGTTCAAAAGAAAGGAGAGAAAACTTATAAATTTTTTCAGATTTTATCAACTATAAAATGAGAATTTTTGGGATAAATATGACCTTATATTGGTGAATATAGAATGCCTCTTTGAACCATTTGGACCAGAAATGGGTCAAGTTCTCTAGTCAATTTTTGGGTCAACTATGCCTTCAATTTGGGCCTCAAATTAATCCAACTTTGTGGCTGCCTTTGTCTTTATTTTTTGACAAGAATTTAGTCAACTTTGGTGTCTAGTTTTATACTTTATTTTTTTCCACCATTTGATCTAGTAGGTGACGCACCTCCTTTACCCTGTAAACACTTTTTTTGGGCCTTAACTTGTTTCTATTTTGGGTTTTAACATGTATCTCTTTTGGACCTTAACTTATTGGGGTATTTTTAGAAATATTTGGTGTTGTTATGTTGGGTAAAATTTGAGCTTCATTTGAACCAGTGTTAAATCTAGTAATCCATGAAGTTGCTAGCTCGAATCGGCCCGCATAACATGGTTCATTTGGTATATTATAACTTAAATAAGTCAAATAAGCACATCATTTGTATTATCTCATTAACCTTTATCTTTCATTTTTAACATAACACTTATATACCTTGTGTATTTAAACTCTTGTCTCAAAGATCACTTCACCATCTCGAGCTTGAGCACCTTCGTTGGTATTAAGTTAGTCGCACAAGTGTTTAAAGGTATGGCGTGTTATAGTTTAAGAGTTTGATCAAATCTAGTAGTTATTTCTTTAGTTTGTCCTAATACTTGTTTCAATGAACAAAAATATCGTAGAAATAACATTTGAATGAAAGGTAAAAGAATTATTTATTTTTACATGAACATTTAAATGCATGCATTATATGATATTTCATATTAAATATATTACAAAGTTGTATTACAACACTATTAGAGGATTACCATTTAATATAAATATTAGCATTATGAAGACGCATTGTAATACAAATGTAATACTCTGAAAAGTTTCTTATGTAAAATTTGAGACTTGCAGTTGAAAATAGCCGAAAAGTTTACACCAGACCATCCAACGACTCAAAAGACAGGACATACTTGGAACAGATGAGTCATTGGTTTTAGTTGTGGTATGAGGCTTCAGAAAATGGTAAAAATCACCTGGAATTGACGAGTGGATTGTATGACCCATCGCTTGATTGTACCAATCATTATTTCTAGTCATTGAAGCAGGTTCAGAGGTTGATTCTGAGGTGGGGCGGGAACTAATGAGCCATACAACTGGCCGGTGTATAGACCAATGACCCGTCCCTTTTGTCGTTGGTTATACTAGCTACCAGTTTTATTTTGGAAGTTCAAGGGTATTTTGGTATACTCCTATATTTTCAACCCCTAAGTGACATTATTTTAGGCTTCTTCAAGTTCAGATTTAAGGGGTATAACCTAGCCTAAATCCTCACTCTTTTCATATCACCATAGATTGGATACCCCTCTATAGTCAAGCTAGGGTTCATCATCTCCGTCTTTCCAATTTCTTTTACATCTTCAAGACAAGTTAAGGAATCTATTTACCCAGGTATATAGGGTGATGAATGGGGAATTCTTCTACTCTCATGCTCTTTTCAATTTCAATTTCATAATCTCTACTCTTCAAGTTCAAATTGGCAAATTCCTAGGGTTATACTCAAATTTCTTATGATCTCTCATGAACTCAAGTCTTATGTTTCAGTTATGATTTATGATTATGAATGCATATTTTCTAGTAGAATCTCTCATGAATTCATATTTTCAAGTTTATGATGATTTTCCCAATTATTAGGATCTTATGAATTTCAATTTTATGAACCTATGATTTCAATTATGACTATTTATTCAAGTATGCATGAATTTCATGAATCTCAAGCTTATGTATCATGGCCGAAGTAGCGGCATTATTTTCAAGGCTAGTTCACATATGTTAAGTATGATTATGATTATATGTTTTCAACTAGCCCATGTAAAATCAAGTACACTTCATGATTATAACTATGAGGAATATGCATGTTTTGAGAGCAGTATCTAGCACCTAGTAGGCCGGGGTTCAGTGCACCCAGGTCTCAGAACTACGTGCTACTATAGGTATATATTCATTTTTTGGGCCTCACCAGAGAGTGTTTACCCCAGCTTGACGGGGCTCACGAGTGATATCACGCCTTTATAGTTTGTTTCCGTGGCGAGGCTTACGACGGTTTTGCCCACTGGAGCGAGATAGTTGGGCCATCATGTGCTCATTCATGATGGTGTCAGCTATGATGAAGTCTCCCATTATTCCTCATGCCTTAAGTTATTCATGTCCACGACATATGATATCATGTTATATAGAGTATTTGGCCCATTGATCAGTTCATGAGCTTTCACTTATGATTTCGAACATGTTGAATTGTATGATCTTGCTTACAAAACTTTGGATCATTATGCATCAGCTTAGACAAATAACTCATGTTTACGACTATTACATGCTCATGATTTTAGTATGTGCCCTATTCTCATGTCTTAGTTTATCCTATAATCATGATTTTATTTTATGGTTTTAATATCATGTTTTACTTACTATTCATACTAAATATATTCAATGTACTGACCACATAATCTATGCTATATACTCTGATAATATAGGTTCTGGCATACAGACTCAGCCCCGATATTAGCATCGTTCCCACACTAATCTAGTCAGTTAGCCGCAGTTTAGGTGAGTCCTCATTTTTCGAGGGCACTTGTCAGTTTTATGTTTTATGTCTGCGTCTTTTAGTCTCAGGATTAGTCATGCTAGTTGGGGTGTTTTCCCATCAGCTCATCTTATAACTAGAGGTTTTTCAAATAGCTATGTATTAGATGATCCAACGTGTTGACTTGTTCTTCCCACTTATGCTCTATGTCAGTTATACTTCCTCTTATATTGTGTTCATGATTTATTTTCATTTAGTTATGCTCTTAATTATGCTATCTATGTGCCAGGGGTTAGCTTGGAGTCATTCATGATTCTACCTCCCATGTCGCAGTCCAGGGTCTATGCTCGAGTCATGACAACAAAGCTGTATAGTGTGATAGAACATATAATATAAGTTATTCGTTTAAACAATTAGCACTTACGAAATCATATTGTGACTTATCTCTGGCTTGTTTTAGCACTAATAAATTGATACCATATCAAAAATATATATATATTTTTTTTTTGTAATTGATCATCCAAACTAAGAAAAAAGTAGTAAAAACAATCATTAATGCTTTTATTAGGGTAGATTGTCCATATTACATTCCTTTGGGTGAGATCCCTCTCTCAACCCTGTTAACGCGGGATGCTTTGTGCACTGTCCTGTCCTCTTTTTCGAATTATATTTTCAATAATTCTAAACACTAGATTGATTTGAATTATGAGTATAATTTTATCCATTGCAATTATTTTTAAAAGAAAAAATCTTAATCACTTTTAAATTTTTAAGTATTTGTATTTTTTTGAATGTGAGTCCTATTTTTAAGAGGGTATAAAGGTGAAAAATATTTTGCTATGAGGCTTCACACTTTAAATATTTAGCAATAATTTAATTTTAAACTTTTCATTTACCTTGTATGAGGTAATTTTAGCTCAATTTTTTCCTTCTTTATTAATCTATGTGCTAATCAAACACCTTCGCATAAATTAAAATAAAAAAAATAGTGTAGATTTAACTAAAGAGAGTGAATAACAAGAATACTCAATTAATTAAAATAACCTAAAATATTTGGTGTCTCTCTCTATATATATATGTATAAAGAGAGAGAAAGAGAGAGATATTTCGATTATATCATTTTTTTAAAGAAGAAGAAGAACAACAACAAAAACTCAACATATTATTGCATAATAAAATTATAATCTTTAATTTATTTTTTTATATTGTGATGGGTAATTAATTATCATAATAAATAAAAAATTAATATAGTTAATAGATTATAATTAATTTTAAAGTCCTAAATGTTAGGATTTTAATATAGTTCAAATAAGGAAAGATTGAAAAAGAAAAATTTTAGCCAATTTTAAAATACTAAATATTAGGAGTTCTTACCTTTTAGAAATGAGTAAAGGTTGAATAACTATAATTTTAATTAATTTCAAAATCCTTAACACTAAGATAATAACTAAATAATAATTATTTAAGAAAAATAGCAAATGACAATTTTGTCTATTACAGAGTATTTTAGTGAAAGACAAAAAGTTCAATCAACATTTCTAAGGACCTCCATGGTTTTAACATAATATTTATCTGTAATCCTCGGAAACTCAAAATTTAATTTCGGGACTTAAATCAGGAAATCTAGAAAAGCTGTAAAAAAGCTTCAAGACGATCCACCTAATGAGTCGTTAAGTGGCCCCACGATTCATCAGGTGAGCTGTGAGAAGGAGGCTTAATAATTTAAAGAGGAGAGACAGTGTGCCCAACGAGGGATATCATGAGTCATGGTCACTAACCATGACCCGTTAAGTCACTAGTAATCAGGCCTGAGTTGGGAATATATTTAGTTGACCAGTGTACCTGACGAGTGTCGGCAACGAGTCATCATCTATGCTAACGACTCGTTAGGTGACTCGTTATTGGACTTAGCATTACATCTCCAGAATAAGACAGTGTGGTCCACGACTGGTGACCAAAAGTCGTGTTCATAGACCACGACTTGTTAGGTCAGTCATGGTAACCTACTGAGGATCCCAAGCAGTGTACCTGACGAGAGTGACCACGAGTCGGGTGCAGTCACCACGACCCATTAGGTCACCTGTTAGGGGCACTTGGTAGTTTTTCCCAGCGAATTTCTAAGGGCTATTTAGTAATTTCCTACTCTCCCAAGATTTAAAATATGTCGTTTTAGTAATAATTTCAGATGTTTTAGTGGGGAAAAATGGTTCATTCCTCCTTCCCCATTCTCAGTTCTTAGAAACATCGAAAGTTCTCCTCTCAAGAACCCTCCAAGCAAGACTAGGGATTCTCATCTCTTGCAGCAGTTCAAGATTCTCCTTCGGAAGGATTTTAGTCAGGTATGTGGGAATTCAACAAGGGAATTGTCCTTCCCTTGTGTCCCTCAATACCCTCGTATAATTCCCCTAACAGTTTAGCCCTGAGTTCTTCGAATATGAATAAAGTTTCATGTTGGGTTTTGTTAATTTCGATTGGGATAATATCCATGTTTATTACTCGTATAATTTTCATCAATTTATAAGTAAATAGTTGATGTTATTGCCAAGATGATATATAGTCCTAAATTTTTGAGTAAAGATTATTGCGTATTAAATTTCGTCTATTTTGCATAGTATGTTTTTGGGCTAAATATCCCAGAAATTGTTATCATATATATATGTGTGAGAAATTATTCCCTTGATGAGAATGATTTTACCCTTGTTAGATGAAACCCCTTTGAATTCTTGAAATTTCGACATATTATGAAATTTCGTGTTGTTGGAATAAGTTCAGTTCTCTATTAGCTTCTAGTAGCTCAGGCCAGTTAGAACGTAGAATCTATTCAGAATCATTCAGAAAATTATCAACTGATCAGTTTGACTTTTGTCTTCTTCCGAGGTGTTAATGATGCCTCTCAGATATCAGAATCAAACTTAGATTATAGTTATTTGGTCCAATAGGCAGTGATGACATTTTAGCTATTTAGCTCTTACCAGCCAAAGTACCCCAGTTCAGTTATCAGTTTATTCTCTAGACGGTTATGACGCTTCCAGATAAGTAGCTCTGACCAGCTCAGGGAACTCTCTGACAGCATCCCTGGGTCAGTATAGTCTTGGGCCCCAATATCGAGCTATCCGCTTGTCAGTATTAGTAGTAATAGGATTATCCAGTGGGAGTAGGACTTAGCACCGAAAGGGCCGGGGTTCCAGCGCACCCAGGTTCCAGAACTACGTTGCCACCACAGGTTATATTTACTTGGCTTCTTGGCCCCTCTGACAGTGATTCTCACTGTCCATGCCTTATACTAAGGCAAGGTATATTGGGTCCTACCGGTGGGGTATATAAATCAGACTCCATGTTTAGCTCATGTGGTTATATGTAGGTTACAGACTCTCCAACTAGTCAGTCCAGTCCAGTTTCAGAATAAGAATCTCAGTTCAGTTTCAGACCTATCAATTTAACTCAGTTCAGTACAGTATCTCAGACTTAGAACTTTCAAATTTAGAGCATGTCCTTGACCACCAGACAAGGTCATTTTGACCATCTCAGTTACTTCAGATTATTTCAGTTCAGATAATTAGTTGGTCATTGCATGTCTTTCCAATATAGTCACTTACATCTATCAGTATATTCCTCTCACATATTCAGTACATTCAAAGTACTAACGCATACTATTATGCTCTATCGTTTCATGATACAGCTGCAGGTTCTCAGACTCAGCACCGCTAGCCACCACAGTTCAGATTCTCCACCTCAGCAGTTGGAGTGTGAGTCCTCATCATCTTAGTGCATTATTTCTTTCCTTCAGTCATTTATTAGTTTCAGTTAGACTTAGCTGGGAGCTTGTCCCAGCAACTCCTCAATTAGATGGCTTTCAAACAGACATGATTTTCAGATTTATCAATATTATTCAAATATTTTGAACTTTATGTTCTCAAACTTGCTTTTCATAAATTCTTTATGATATTTTTTTCAAAGTTCGTTGTGCATGTTTACTCAAAATACTAGTGTATGATACATCAAAGGTTGACTTGGGGTCACTTTTGACTTCAATTAGCATGTTACGTCCAGGGTTTAGTCTCGGGGCATGACAAACTTGGTATTAGAGCACTAGGTTTAGAGCATCCTCGAAAAGTCTGAAAGTCGCATCGAGTAGAGTCTTTTGTCATGGGTGTCAAGTGCACAACACTTATGACGAGGAGGCTACAAGATGTTATTAGGAAAATTCCCTTTTTTCATATTCTTTATCATGCGTTAAAGTTCAATTCCAGAAATGCCCTTCTAATTCATGCTCTGTTTCATTTTAGTGAACCATGCCTCCCTAAGGCGGTAATGGAAGAAGGGCTGGTAATGCCAACAGACATGCCCCACCAGCCCCGGAAGCTCCTCAAGATGATTCGGTTTCTACCGCAGAGTTTAGAGCGGCCATTCAATAACTGGCTCAAACCGTGACCAACCAAGTAAATCAACAAGTTGTGCCGGTGAACACAAACAGGTCTGCAGTAGCTGCAAGGGTGCTGGACTTCACCCGTATGAACCCTCCATCATTTCAGGGATCTAATATGGGGGAGGACCCCCAAGAGTTTGTAGATGAGGTCAGGAAGATTACCCGTATTATGGGTGTCAGCTCCTCCGAGAGTGCTTACCTAGCTGCCTACCAGCTTAAAGGGGTAGCCCAGGTTTGGTATGAGCAGTGGAAGGAGGGGCAGCCAGCGGAAGTAGGACCGGCAGAGTGGGAGGAGTTCCACACAGCTTTCTTGGATAGGTTTTTCCCTCGAGAGCTGAGGGAGGCGAAGATGGCAGAGTTTATGAACTTGCGACAAGCAACAGGACAGTTGAGTAGTACGCTCTAGAGTTTACTAGGTTATCAAAGTATGCTCTAGAGATGGTAGCCGATCCAAGGGATCACATGCTAAAGTTTGTTAATAGAGTATCTAATTTGGTCCTCAAGGAGTGCAGGACAGCGATGCTGATCAAGGACATAGACCTTTCTAGCCTGATTGTTTATGCCCAGCAAATTAAGGATGAAAAGTTGAAGGACATAGAGAGAAAGAACAAACGGGCAAGAACTGTCAATTCAGAGTTTGGCCATCAGAGATCTAGCGTTGGTAATCGCCCAAAGTAGCAACGGCCACAGCAGCAACAACAGAGAGCGCCAGCACCTAGCTCAGCTAGCACCCCAACTTTTTGGTCTTGCTAGGATAGGAGAGGTGGGTCATTTGGCACTCAGTCTCAAGCTCACAGTACAGGGAACAGATATCCAGTTTGCCCCAAGTGTGACAAGAATCATCCTAGAGAGTGCCTACAGGGCAGGGAGGGTTGTTTCAGTTGTGGACAACTTGGGCATCGAATTAAAGATTGTCCCTCAGTAGGACGAGAAGATCACAATCCACTACGTCAGCAGCTCCAGGAGTTCGACCAGCTCAGTAGGCCGACTCATCTAGTATAGATGGCAATCAGCGTTACAACCATTTCTATGCTCTATCTTCTCGTCATGATCAGGAAAGCTCACCTAACGTAGTTACTGGTACGTTACGTCTCTTCCATATAGACGTGTATACCCTCTTAGATCCAGGAGCCACTCTTTCGTTTGTGACTCCCTATATAGCAGTCCAGTTGAACATCAGTCCAGATGTCCTATCAGAACCCTTCTCATTCTCCACCCCAGTTGGCGAGTCAGTTAGAGCCAGCCGGGTGTATAAAAACTGCCCAGTCTGTATCCTAAATAAAGTCATTCCAACTAATCTTGTATAGCTAGACATGGTCGACTTCAACGTTATTCTTGGCATAGATTGGTTACACTCCTGCTATTCCTCAGTTGACTATAGAACTAGAATTGTCAAGTTTTGGTTTCTGAATAAACCATTGTTAGAATGGTCAGGCAGCAGTTCAGCACCTAAGGGTAGGTTTATTTCCTACCTTAAGGCCCAAACACTCATTTCCAAAGGATGTCTATATCATCTAGTTCGGGTCAAGGATTCCAACTCTGAGACCCCAACCATTCAGTTAGTTCCAATTGTCAGCGATTTCCCAGATGTATTTCTTGAGGATCTTCCCGGAGTTCCCCGTGAACGGGAAATAGACTTCGGAATAGACCTCCTCCCAGATACTCAACCCATTTCTATCCCTCCTTACTGAATGGTTCCAGTTGAGATTAAGGAGTTGAAGGAACAGCTAAAAGATCTTCTTGATAAAGGTTTTATTAGACCAGGAGTCTCTCCCTGGGGTGCTCCAGTGTTATTCGTGCATAAGAAAGAAGGTACCCTTTGAATGTGCATAGATTACCGTCAACTGAACAAAGTCATAGTAAAGAACAGATATCCCCTACCTAGAATTGATGACCTATTCAACCAACTTCAGGGATCCAGTTGTTTCTCCAAAATCGATCTCAAGTCAAGATACCATCAGTTAAGGGTCAGAGAGTGTGACATACTGAAAACAACATTCAGAACTCGATGTGGTCACTACGAGTTTGTGGTGATGTCCTTTGGACTCACAAATGCCCCTATAGCCTTTATGGACCTGATGAACAGAGTCTTCAAGAAGTATGTAGATATGTTCGTTATTGTATTTATAGACGACATTCTTGTATACTCTAGAAATGAAGAAGAGCATGCAGATCACCTGAGGATAGAGTTTCAAACACTCAGAGACTTCCAGTTGTTTGCCAAATTCAGTAAGTGAGAATTTTGGTTGAAGTCCATGACTTTCTTGGGTCACGTGGTCTCAGGTGAAGGAATACAGGTAGATCCTCATAAAATTGCAGTAGTGAAGGATTGGCCCATACCTACCTCTCCTACTGAAATAAGGAGCTTCTTGGGCTTAGCGGGTTATTACCAACGGTTTGTGGAAGGTTTCTCCTCCATAGCATCTCCCCTGACCAAGTTAACCCAGAAGAAGGTGAAATTTCGGTGGTCAGATGATTGTGAGAAGAGTTTTTAGGAGTTGAAGACTCGACTCACTATCGCTCTAGTGTTAACCTTGCCGAAAGGATTAGATGGGTTGGTCATTTATTCTGACGCCTCCAGAGTTAGACTGGGTTGCGTTTTGATGTAGCTGGGCAAAGTGATAGCCTATGCCTCCAGACAGCTAAAAGTTCATGAGAAGAATTACCCAACTCATGACTTGGAGTTGACAACGGTGGTATTCTATTTAAAAATATGGAGACACTACTTGTACGGGGCTCATGTAGATGTATTCACGGATCACACGAGCCTTCAGTATGTGTTCAGCTAGAAGGACCTAAACCTGCATCATAGACGGTGGTTGGAGCTGCTAAGGATTATGACATGAGTTTGTTGTATCACCTAGATAGGCCAATGTAGTGGCTGACGCCCTAAGCAGACGGTCTATGGGATGTGTAGCTCACATTGAGGAAGACAAGAGGGAGCTAGCGAAAGAAGTTCACAGGCTAGCCCGGTTAGGGGTGCAGTTGGTGGATTCAGCCAAAGGTGGCGTGGTAATTGCAAAGCAGGTCAGATTCATCCTTGGAGATGGGGTGCTTCGTTATCAGGGCAAGTTGTGTGTACCAGATGTTGGTGAGTTCAGACAGCAGATACCGACTGAGGCACACATCCCGAGATACACCATCCACCCTGGTGCTACCAAAATGTGCCGTGATTTGTGGGATATTTACTGGTGGAATGGCATGAAAAGATACATTGCTAAATTTGTAGCTAAGTGCCTGAACTGCCAGCAAGTCAAGGTAGAACACTAGAGACATGGAGGTATGACCCAAGATATCAGCATACCCACATGGAAGTGGGAAGAAGTAAATATGAACTTCATTATGGATCTACCTCGGACTCATCAGCAGCATGACTCAATCTGGGTGGTAGTAGATCAGATGACTAAGTAAGCTCACTTCCTCCTAGTCAAAACCATAGACTCAGGTGAGAACTATGCCAAACTTTACATCCGAGTGTTAGTCAGACTCCATGGGGTGCCCTTGGATATCATTTCAAACAGGGGAACGCAGTTTACCTCACACTTTTGGAAGTCCTTTCAGAAGGGACTACGCACTTAGGTCAAGCTCCGCACCGCTTTCCACCCACAGACTGATGGGAAAGTGAAGCGGACTATTCAGACTCTAGAAGATATGCTAAGAGAGTGCGCGATCAATTTCAAGGGTAATTGGGATGACCATTTGCCTCTTATCGAGTTTTCATACAACAACAGCTACCATTCTAGTATCCAGATGGCCCCATTTGAAGCATTGCATGGTAGAAGGTGCAGATATCCTATAGGGTGGTTCGAAGTTGGGGAAGCTACCTTGATAGGGCTAGACTCAGTTCATGAGGCAATGCAGAAAGTTCAGCTCATCTGAGAATGGTTGAAAATAGCACAGAGCCGTCAGAAATCTTATGCCGAAGTGCAAAGCAGAGAGTTGGAGTTTGTAGTTGATAACTGGGTATCCTGAAAATTTCTCCCATGAAAGGGGTGATGAAGTTTGGAAAGAAAGGAAAGCTCAGTCCGAGATATGTGGGACCTTATAGAATTTTGAGGCGTATCGGCAATGTAGCCTATAAGCTAGAGTTACCTTCAAAACTAGCAGCTCTGCACCCAGTTTTCCATGTGTCACTTTTGAAAAAGTGCATTGAGATCCAACCTCAGTTGTGCCATTGGAAAGTGTAGGAATAAAAGATAGTCTCTCATATGAGGAAGTACCAGTCCAGATCCTTGATCGTCAAGTGCGTAAGCTGAGGAACAAGGAAATAGCTTCAGTCAAAGTCTTATGGAGAAATCAGCAGGTTGAGAGAGTTACGTGGGAGGCCGAAGAAGATATAATGGACAAATACCCGGACTTGTTCCCTACCGGCTCTAGCACGATTGGAGATATTAGTTTTGACCCTAGAACTCAATTTAGTTTTCATGAATCAATTCAAATGATCAAGTTTTTTTTATGTTTTTGAATGTATGTATAAAAGGTAAATTCAGTTTAGTTATCTATTTTGAAACGGAGGTAGTCATTCCAGCAGTTTTGGAGTTAAATGAGCAGTATTTGGAAAGTCTGATTTCTATTTTTGTTACACTATGTGAGTTTCTAACGTTTAATCAGCCTATTCATATGTTAGTTGAGAGTTTTAGAGTGCCATAAGTATGAAGAAAGGGCCCGGGGAAAGGCCAAACGAGTGCAAAGTCAGGATTTCACGGGAGGAAGCTGAACCAAGTTGCCCAAAGGAGAAAAGTGGCATGGAGCAGCCCCCTCCGCGTTACCCAAAGTGGCACGGAGCAGCCCCTTCCGCGTTGCCTGGCGTGGCACGCTCGTAAATTGGTGCGACCGGCAGCGTGCCACATTGCCTTGTCTACCGCCTCAAGTACATAAAGGCCATAAACTTAGATGTTATTTCATTTCTCATGTATTCTCGGCCACAACAGGTAGGAACAAAGGAAAACTATTGAAAATCATTCGATTAAGCCGCTAAACGCCATCCAAATCTAAATTAATTCCGGGTAGTGAAGTATAAGGCTGCAGAGAGCATCGCTGCGGAGTTATTTTCGTAAAACATGCCCGACGAATCTCGTCCCGCCGAGCATAAGCTGGTGGAATTATTTCAAACTAGTGTCAATATGATCACGTGACTAAAGTGAGTATTTCACCCAGCTGGATTTCAGAGAAATTACGAGTTTTTGATCATCTTTCATAAGTTGAAGTATAGTCAGTATATATATATATAAGTTATCGTTTTCTTCGAATATTGTAATAAAGTAGCCCTATTTTTCTGTTAATATGATTACAGTTGAGAAGGGCAGTTGAACACGAGCCGAAACTCACTAGTTAATCGGTAAACAGCGAATGAGGTATGTTAAGGCATTTTTCTTTCGGCAAGTTAGTTTCTTCAGCATAGTAGTCCAATATGAATCCCAGTAAAGCATGTTAGGAGTATGTTATCATGTCTAGTTGTTGTTGTCAGTTGAGGCTCATAATTTGTATTGTTTTAGGCTAGATTACACCTATATAGCTTTCGTGACCACCCCAGGGTTAATAGCTGTGTCGCCACCCGCTAGGGCCGAGATTACGTCGCTCTACAGAGCGGCATGCCATCCACAAGGCACGAGGATGGGGATCCAGATCCTCATATGCCGTGGTTGGCCTTATACACACCCCCGCCGAGCATTTACACTCGGGGTGTAGATATCAAGAGTCCTCCGGACTCAGACACAACTACATTAGGGGCCAAGCGGGCCCAGTTGCAGACCCAGGGGATCGGCAGGACGCTTATAGCTGGTAGTTGACTCAGTATGACCCGGATAGGGGTATATATATTGAGGTGTACTCACTAGGGATAATGGGGGCCCATGTGGGTTACTCTGTGTTGATTGTACCTTCTGGCTTATGGGGGCCAGTAATGTTATGTTTACTTTAGTTACTGATAGTTAGACGGTACGACGCCTCATTTGTCAAGTATGACCCCTACCCTCCTTATTATAGTTATGTTTAGCCCTGATTTCACTACTTCAGTCATCCTCAATCCACTTTCTTTACTTCAGTTATTGTCAGTTCTATTTCCTACTTTCATTCATTTAAAGTTACTGCCTTACATATTTAGTACCTGTTGTACTGATGCCCTCTTCTGGGGCGCTGCATTACTTTCCTGCAGGTGCAGATTGACAAGGAGAAGGTCCCTCGTAGTCTTAGTCAGCCGTACATATCCGTCAGCTCCCTTCTTTCGGAGCTTATGTGATAGAGGTTTAATCCTTTTGGTTATACAGTATGGGTAGGTCGGGGCCCTGTCCTGACTCTCTTATGGCTTGCAGATTGTGTTACTTCCCTGTGGTTAGATGATATCAGTCGTGTGGGGCCCATATGTGTTTTAGATTATGTCTGTTGACCATATGGGGCCTTGTTTAGCTGTTGATTGGAGGCCTTGTCGGTCATAGTTCAGTTTAGCATCTGATTTTACATTCCAGTTATAACTAGATATCATGGTGGCCTTGTCGGCCCGCATAGGACTCTCTATGAATGTTTGTCTCTGGTTAGCTGTTTATTTTCACAGGGGGCTATAGGCCTTGTCGGTCGGGGGTTGTATTTACAGCCGCTATATAGCCAGTTGTTTTCTTGATTCTAGAGTTAGTCAGCCCTGCACCAGAGGTGCTTAGGCTCAGTTAGCTCAGTAGTTCAGGTCCTAGTAGGGCACCAGGTGCCAGTCATGCCTCCCAAGGTGCGGTGTGATAATTGTTATGCTTCCTATGTGCTCTATAACATTCGAGGATGAATGTTTACAAGGGGGAGATATTGTGATACCCCGAAAACTCAAAATCTAATTCCGGGACTTAAATCGGGAAATCATGAAAAGCTGCAAAAAAACTTCAGGATGACCCACCTAACGAGTTGTTAAGTGGCCCCATGACTCGTCAGGTGAGTCGTGAGAAGGAGGCTTAATAATTTAAAGAGGGGAGACAGTGTACCCAACAAGGGACATAACGAATCGTGGTCACTGACCACGACCCATTAAGTCACTCGTGGTTAGGCCTTAGTTGGAAATATATTTAGTTGACCAGTGTACCTGATGAGTGTTGGCAACGAGTTGTCATCTATTCCAATGACTCGTTAGGTGACTCGTTACTGGACTTAGCATTAAATCTCCAAAATGAGACAGTGTGGTCCACGAGTGGTGACCATGACTCGTTAGGTCCCTCGTGGTTACCTACTGAGGATCCCATAAAGTGTACCTGAAGGGAGTAACCACGAGTCGTGGTCAGTCACCATGACCCATTAGGTCACTCATTAGGGGCACCTGACAGTTTTTTCCAGCAAATTTCTAAGGGCTATTTAGTAATTTGCTACTCTCCCAAGCTTTAAACTTCATCATTTTAGTAATAATTTCAGATGTTTTAGTGGGAAAAAACGGTTCACTCCTCATTCCCCACTCTTAGTTCTCAGAAACATCGAAAGTTCTCTCAAGAGCCCTCCAAGAAAGACTAGGGCTTCTCATCTCTTGTAGAAGTTCAAGATTCTCCTCCGAAATGGTTTTAGTCAGGTATGTGGGAATTCAACAAGGGAATTGTCCTTCCCTTGTGTCCCCTAAAACCCTTCTATAATTCCCCTAACAATTTAGCCTTGAGTTCTTCGATATGAATAAAGTTTCATGCTAGGTTTCATTAATTTCAATTGGGATAATATCCATGTTTATTACTCGTATGATTTTCATCAATTTATGAGTAAATAGTTCATGTTATTGCCAAGATGATTTATAGCCCTAAATTTTCGAGTAAAGATTATTGCGTATTAAATTCCGTCTGTTTTGCATAGTATGTTTTTGGGTTCAATATCCTAGAAATTCTTGTCATATATATATATATGTGAGAAATTATTCCCTTAATGAGAATGATTTTATCTCTATTGGATGAAACCCCTTTAAATTCCTGAAATGTCGACATATTATGAAATTCCCGTGATGTTGGAATAAGATGAGTTCTCTATTAGCTGCTAGTAGCTGAGGCCAGTCAAAACGTAGAATCTATTTAGAATTATTCAGAAAATTGCCAACTGGTCAGTTTAACTTCAGTCTTCTTCCAAGGTGTCAATGGTGCCTCTCTGTTATCAAAATCAAACTCAGATTACGGTTATTTGGTCCAATAGGTGGTCATGAAATTTCATTTATTTAGCTCTGACTAGCCCCAGGACCCCAGTTCAGCTATCAGTTTGTTCTCTGGATGGTTACGACACTTCTAGATAAGCAACTCTAACCAGTGTTAGAACTCAGTTTCAAAATATGTTCCTATAAGACGCTCAGGGAACTCTCTGACAGTATCCCTAGTTTGGTATAGTCTTGGGCCCCAGTATCGAGCTATCCGCTTTTCAGTAATAGAATTAATAGGATTATCCAGTGGGAGTAGGACTTAGCACCGAAAGGGTCGGGGTTACAGCGCACCCAAGTTCCAGAACTACATTGCCACCGTAGGTTATATTTACTTGGCCTCTTGGCTCCTTTGATAGTGATTCTCACTGTGCATGCCTTTATACCCTAGCAAGGTATATTGGGTCTTACCGGTGGGGTGTATACATCTGACTCCACATTTAGCTCACATAGTTATATGTCGGTTATAGACTCTCACACTAGTCAGTCTAGTCCGGTTTCAGAATAAGAATCTCAGTTCAGTTTCAGACATATCAGTTTAACTTAGTTCAGTTCAGTACAGTATCTCAGACTCAGAACTTCCAAATTTAGAGCATGTCCTTGACCACCAGACAGGGTCATTTTGACCATCTCAGTTACTTCAGATTATTTCAGTTCAGATAATTAGTTGGTCATTGCATGTCTTTCCAGTTCAGTCACTTACATCTATCAATATATTCCTCTCACATATTCAGTACATTCAAAGTACTGACGCATACTTTTATGCTGTATCATTTCATGATACAGCTGCAGTTTCTCAAACTCAGCATCGGTTGCCGCCACAGTTCAAATTCTCCACCTCAGTAGTTGGAGTGTGAGTCCTCATCATCCGAGGGCATTATTTATTTTCTTTGGTCATTTATTAGTTTAAGTTAGACTTAGAGTTAGCTGGGGTCTTGTCCCAGAAACTCCTCAGTTAGATGGCTTTCAGATAGACATGATTTTTCGATTTATCAGTATTCTTCAAATGTTTTGAACTTTATGTTCTCAAACTTACTTTTCATAAATTCTTTATGATATTGTTTCAAATTTCCGTTGTGCATGTTTACTAAGAATACTGGTGTATGATAAATCAAGGGTTGACTTGGAGTCACTTATGACTTCAAGTACCGTGTTACGTCCAGGGTGTAGTCTCGAGGCGTGACATAATCTTAGCATAGGCGAGGCGTGTGTCCCTCATACTAATTAGAATAATTTTTTTTTAATAGAATAAATAATATTTAAAAGATGTTTTTGTGTAACAATAGAATAATTTAGAAAGAAAATTTTGAATTTCAAATCGATAAATAATTATGTTTAAGAGTTTGATCCGATCTAGTAGTTCTTTCTTCATTTTATTCTAAAACTCATTCTAGCGAATAAAAACGTCATAGAAATAGTGTTTGATTGAAAGGTAAAAAGATAGTTTGTTTTTACATGAGCACTTAAATACATGAATTATGTATATATTTCATATTAGTTATTATAAAATTTGTATTATTACACTATTAATAGATTAGTATTATGAATGTCCATTCATATACACTGTCTATTTGATCAGCTTGTAAGCAGCTTACACAACAACTTTTATTGAATAAGCTTGCAAGCAACTTACACAAAAACTTCTATTGGATAAGCTTGCAAGCAGCTTACGCCGGCTTCCATTGGATAACCTTGCAAACGGATTATACAGTAGCTTCTGTTCTTCTATAAATAGGAAGCTAATTCAGTTCATTTGTATAGAAGTTTGAAAAGAAATGAGATACCTCTCTCTTCCCCCAAATTTCTTTGGCTATATCTCTTGTTATTTTGGAATTTATTATCGTTTTATAATACGTTATCAACACGAGACTGTGCCATTTTTAGCAAGTATTTCGAAAGCATCAAATGTATGAATTTATACTTGTTGTATTTCATAGATTTCCTGATGATTAAAATCATTAATTTCTATGACCATCAGAAGTGGTTAAATTTCAGGGTGCTTCATAACTTTTAAAGCAATAATTGCTTTGAACCCTTGTATACTCTGAAAGATACATTAGAAAAAAATTCTTCACATTATATGTATGCCTCAATTTATCCCTGTAGTAGTAAATCTGAAGTTTATCCCTAATGTGACAAATCTGAAATAATTTTCCTTGAAGTGATAAATATGAAATTTATCCCGAAGTGATAAATATGAGATTACATTCATAATGTTAAATCTGAAATTTATTCCAGAAATGGTAAATATGAAATTAATCCCTGAAGCGATAAGCAATCTTCATAGTGGTAAATCTAAATTCTACCGCTGTAATGGTAAATCTAAAATCTACCCTCATAAAGGTAAATCTAAAATTTACTTCTGAAATATTAAAATTGAATTAGTAGTCCTCGATATATCGGGCAAAATCTATCTATTTTGGTTCTTGAAAATGAAATTTTTCTTGATGCGATGGGTCTGGTCAATACCATCAAAGATAATAATCAGGCATCGATTCTAGACTATGCTAAGGCAATAATAATTCTCCGCCCCTTGATGGGGGCTTAAAATTGGAATATCTCATTGTTAAAGATCCTTTTATGTTGTGAAATAATTTGAAAGATAAACATGACCACCTGAAGATGGTCGTTTTTCCATAAGCACGTTATGATTAGATCTATTTTGGGCCACAAAATTTTAAATCTATATCTGAGTATAATTCTATAAGAGAATTACTTCTCCATTGAAACTATGTGGTAAAGATATCACTGATTTAGTGATATATTGGAGAAAATTTTACCATTTTTCATGCCTCGAATATGCTCCTGAAGTAGCAATATAGAGAGATAGGGGTTAGAAAATATTCTAGACTAATTTCACTTCTTCATATGGCTAAGAAAAATAATAAATTATTAATAAAAAATCATGAAATCTAACCTACTGGTTCTAGTCTGTTTCCTGAAGTGAAAGAGATGAATTTCCATCAAGTTAAACATGAGAAATGTTGTGGCCCTGATCATAGTCACGACCCCAATTGAGGTCATAGATATGATTGAAGAGCTCTAATCATGATAATCGCATTGCACCAATAATATTCTTCACTACCAAAAGTGAAAAAGGAAGAATGTAAAGCATGAAATGATGCAGAAGACAAACCTAAAAGATAAATTTTATTGATGTGGAAAAAAAGATCGTGACCATAATCCTGGTCATCGCAATGGTCGAGAAAAAAAAATCTCTATGTTATTATACATTTCTTGATTTTATCCTAAGATAACAATATTTTAAAAAAGCTACTAAGCTATCATAGCTTGATATGCTTAAGACATGCCGATATGATTATATTTTATTCCTGAAGAATATGAACTTTTGATAAATTTTATAAATGCAAATCTATTATCTGAAGTGAATGTGAACATTATTTAGTGAATCTTATCAATATAGACATGCACTTGATTTTGAGGATATCATGACTTACCTCCAGGAGAGGTAAAATAATAATTGTGATGGTATCATGATTTACCTCCAGAAGAGGTAGAACAATGGAGAAGAAATATTCTCAATATTTTATGTTTTACTCTTGAAGTAGTATTCTTATGAATTTTACTCTTGGAATAGTAAGATTTTCAAATCTACTCCTGAAGTAGTAGAATTTTGAAATCTTCTCCTGAAGTAGAAGAATTAATAAGATATCTAAAGAAATGTCTTCTTGTTCTTGGATAAAATAACGACTTATTGATGAATGTCATATTTTCGTGCATATTAAAATGATTATGTTTTATTCCTTAAACTAAATGAAGAGGTACTACTCCTGGAAAGATGAAGTAACAATGGATATACATCTTATTTTTGTGTTATAAAAGTCATCCTATTGTACCTAGAAAAATCTTGAATAATTTTATTAAGTATTTGACATGACCCAAATGGGAAGATCGTGCAGGCACCTACACGACTCTAGCTCAATAAGAGAATCCTTTCTTGAACAACGTATAAAATAAATTCAATACTCCTTAATTTGCACAAATCAAAACGTTTTTAAAATGATAATAAATCCTTTTCTAAAACCATGACTCCCCCTAAATCTAGTCTAGACAGGTACAAGAGCTCTAAATAGAATATTGACAAATAAAAAGACACAGCTTCATCTGCAAAGAAGGCTGAAGTTGTTGCTGAATACACACGTCGGTCATGAACTTTAAACCTTCCACAACCTACACCAATAAAGGCATAGAAAGGTAGTATCAGTACACCACACATACTGGTAGACATCATCCACTAACTACAATTAGTTTATGCAACAACATAAAATTAATATGCAGTAAATAATTCAGTTTTTAAACAACCACCTAACAATTTATCAAGTTAATTTCTTACTCTTCATTTACCTCAGTTATTTAAAAGTACACCCATATTTCTCTATCTAGCTTAGCAACAAAGGTTTTCCTGCACACTACTTAGGTCTCGCTGCAGCAGTAACTTGACCGTTGTTGTGGTCTCACCATAGTGAAAAGTCTATTTCCCAACGGCGCTGCTCTAGGCAGTAACTCAACTTCGCTGGCAACCTTACTTCCTTCAACACTTGATCAATTACACAAGGTCTAACAAAACATAGAACTATCACTCAATTAAATATACATTTCACCACTTTTCATCTTATCACTATTATTCGTTTTATTTCCCTTTTTGAAAAAATATTCTCACAGTTAGGATCAACCCAGAAACATCACATAAACCACATTTACCCAAAAATTTTGGAATATAATGTTAACTGATTCACAATAAATTTATCAGAACACTAAGTCTTACAATATAAGTAAGACATAATTATGCAGCAGATCTTATACACGCTGAACACATGGTAAATAAACATGTCATCATTAATTTTATATCATCGGATGTCTATACACATATCGGTGTCATACCTGGCATTGAACTCTGTCATGGTCATATGTATATTATCACATACATGTACTGATCTCTGTCACATAGCCGTATGTATATCATCACATATCTGTATTGATCTTGATCACAATCATACCGTTGGTAATGTGTCGGTCATACACCTCCATCATATCACCATATACACTCACATAAAATATCACTATCACACATGCTATAGGGTCTTATTTTTTCCCTTCCAGTCATGACCTGCAGGGGACTCTATAAATTCATATATTGTACCAGCGTGGAACCCCTCCCACTCATCTACTCATCTGGAAGCTCACCTCAAACACAAGCCACTCATATCATAACCCCTTGCCCGGATACCCCCCTTGGGTACGAACCACTCATCTCCAAGTATCAATATATATACACCTCAATCAATCACACTTCTGCTCGTCTAGATGCTCACCTCAGGCATGAGCCTCTCATCTCTGTGAAAGGATATATTAACTATCTGTTCTCAACATATATCATGGTGATCTCAGTCAGTCACCAAGTGATATAGACTATCAGCACACTTCGATTACCATCATTTCACTCGCAATTCAGAGATAACATTCATAGTTCAACAAATTTAGAATAAATTCAACAATATGAACAAGTCACTGAAATCTTTAACCCAATCATCTCCCTGAGACCAATTAATCATATTTTTGGTCCACACAGATGCACATCATTTTATATATACACTAACTACTGGTAAATGTACCCTACCTTCTTTCTAATTAATTATATATTAACCAAGTCTTGCATCATCTAACACAATAATGAACATACAAGGTAACCTTTGTGGTTCATCGGTTTAACCTTTTCTACCCTCTCACTTAAGGATCTATCCCATAAATGGGTCCTTTAAATATAGATCAAATTATTGTTCGTACTAGTCCCCATTCCGAGTCACATACTCAAGCCCATTATCATCCCTTAACATATTCATTCCTAAGGAAATTTTTCTAATGCTCAATAATCATTTCAACTCAATTCGGATTTATTTACTCAACTTTGCTACTAAGACATCTCACAAATACCCATTCTTTTCTTATCTGGGATTTCTTATTACTATCGGATTGCTTATTTCTTGGGGGGAAAGAAATAAAATATTAAACAAGAAAGATTACTAGATGTTTAAATCAATTTCGGTTTGTATTCAATCAACAAATTGACTAGGATTGTGTTCCCCATGACTTCATAACCAAAAGGCTTTTACACTAGTGATATATTCCAGTGTTTAGCATGCAATATTGCTAAATTAGGTTCACCTAAATGGTTGGTCCCCTATCTGGATGATTATCACCACGCAACTTGGTCTGTATACGGGTGTATACTTAATTAACCCTTACCCTTAATATCAGATTAGCTATTCCCCGACAAGTTCAAGCTATTAGATGAGGGTTGATAGCCTCAAATCTCCATTGTTAATCCCTTTTCTAATTCACTACCCCTTTGATCCGGTAAGTAAGAATAAGACAAGTTCAAACATCTACAACCGTTAAAAAATAATTAAAACGAAGGGAAAAACAATATATGCATTAAACCCCATTCAAGAATCACTAGTGTTTTACATATGTGTGTTAATTCATCATGGTTCCCACAACCCTAGTTATGGGTTTAACTACTCTGTTAGAAATATCACAATCATAAAGTATAGAATAAATCATAATTGTAACTTATAGAAATTCGTAGAAGAAAACCAAGTGAATTGAATAAAACTCCAAAATCGATGAACAAAACTCCAATGTCGTTTGATTCCCAAAATCAAGAACAAAATTACAAACTTTGTTTCATGAACCAAGAATGATTGTTAATGATGTGTCGTGAATTTACGGCACTAGTGACACTTAAAACTTTGTGAAGGGGAATGACTTTAGGTACATTGATGTGGATATGATGCGTTTTGGTAGTTTTGCAGGTAAAATGGGATGTAGGAATAAAAGTTGAGAAAAAGAACTGAATATAGAAAAAGTTGCCTCAGATGAGCTGCACTACGTACTGTTGATCCTTACACGGGCCATTCTGATCGATCGTGGGAAGATACAGAAAAGTTGGCAAACTGAAGTCTCATACAATGAATGGCTCCTATGAGTTGTAGAAACTTACAACGGATCGTCCTCTGTGGTCGTGGAAAGAATTAGAGAAATTGACCAAGATTGGGCTGTGTACAACAGAAAAATAGGACAGGATGTACTTTCTAAGGACGGGTCGTTCTGAGGGCTCGTACCTTTAGTTTCAAAAACAATGATCAAGAGGCTAGGAAATAACGAATAGGATCAATGGCTCGTGGGATCTTACAATGAGTTGTTGTTTGGGTCCATTTGTTGAAAGGAGTTAAGTCTAAGGGAAGAAACAAGTGGAACAATGGGACACTCTAACGATCCGTTGAATCTATCGACAGACCGTGGTACCTGCCGACACCAGAATCCAAATTTATTTAGGAAAGGATTTGTTTTATGTCTATAAATAATTTGTTTAGGTTTATTTTACAGGTTACGAAATTTTACAGCTTTGAATAGTAATTTTAGGTGTTATTGACTGCCATCAAGTTTTAAGAAACGAAGTTCTATAATTTTGTTCTTGAATTTGGAGGATTAAGATAACCTTGGATTTTTGTTCTTTGATTTTGGAGTTATATTCAATTCACTTGGTTTTCTTCTACAAATTCTTGTAAGTTACAATTATGATTTATTCTTTATTTTGTGATTGTGATTATTCAAACATGAGTAGCTAAACCGATAACTAGGGTTATGGGAACCATGATGAGTTAACACACATAGGTTAATCACTTAGTGATTCTTGAAGGGAGTTTAATGCATGTACTATTTTGCCCTTCATTTTAATTATTTCTTAACGGTTGCAAACGTTAGAAGTTGCCTCATTCTTACTTACCGGATCAAGAAGGTAGTGAATGGGAAAAGGAATTAACAACAGAGATTTGAGGCTATCAACCCTCATCTAATATCTTGAAGTTGTCCGGGGATAGCTAATCTGATATTAAGGGTAAGGGTTAATTAAGCATACACCCATATACGAACAAAATTGCGTGGCGATAATCATCTAGATAGGGGACCAACCAGGTGAACCTAACTTAACAATATTGCATGTTAAACACTGGAATAGATCACTAGTGTAAAATCCTTGTGGTTATAATGTCTTGGGGAACAGAATCCTATTCAATTTGTCGATTGAATACAAACCGAATTTGACTTAAGAATTTAGTAGTTTTTACTCTTGTTTAGTAGTTTATTTCTTTCCCCCTTAGGAAATAAGTAACCCGATAGTAATAGCTATTCACATTAACTCAAGTTCTTTCCATATTCACTGTGGGATCGACCTCAACCTTCGTTGGGTTGTATATTTGACATCGACCACTTTATATCTCAATTTCGAGGTGTAATTTGGGCGACATCAATTTTTGGCGCCGTTGCCGAGGAATACAACTAAGGATTTTGTTAATTTTGTTTGCTTTACTGTTGGTTCTTATTTCCTTTTTAGTTTTCTTTTGCTGTTTTTGTTTTAACAGGTCTTAGGTTCGTGCATGCCCAATACTAGGAGCCAAGGAAAATCCCTGGTTCTAGTCGATCATGAACTTGAGCAGACACTAAGGACTCTATGAAGAATGGCCAACATTCAAGAACAGGAGATAGTGGACCAAGCCACAACGAGAATGTTGGCTGAAGAGCAAGCTCGGGCTAGAGATTCTGAGTTAGCTAGGGTTGCTGAAGAGCAATGTCTAGCTGCCGAAGCAGAACGAGCTAGAAGGCACAGAGGTCCAGAACAGTAGAGACACCAATATTTCAATGAGGATGATGATGCTGATATTGACGAAGCTGGTGCCACTAGAGCTATTATCCCTCTTCTAGTGCCTGCTGGGGAAAAGTTTGATATTACCAGTGCTATGATCCAACTGCTCAACATGAAGGGAATATTTGCGAGTCATGCAACTGGTGATGCCCATACTCACTTGACAAATTTTTTGGTTATTTGCAAGGCATACAAATAATCAGGAGTGAGCTAGGATGAAATCAGTCTGAGGTTATTTCCCTTTTCATTAGGGAGTGAGGCAATGATGTGGTTGGCTGAGCTGCCAAATGACTGTATCACTACTTGTGGGGAGCTTAAGAGAGCTTTTCTTGAAAGATTCCTCCCACTTTCCAAAGCGTTGCAGCTGAAAGATGAGATATATAACATCAGACAATTGAATTCAGAGGCACTTCATAAGACATGGCTGCATTTCAACAAGCAGCTCAAAAGGGTGCCAAACCACAGGATTCCATATGATACATTTTTAGAGATCTTTTATGGGTCTCTAAATGCCAACACCAAGGCGGTGGCTGATACCATCTCTGGCAGAACCTTTATGAGTCACACCTATGCGGAAGCTACTGTGTTACTTGATAGAATCACCAAAACCAACCGCGCATGGCACACAAGAGGTCCAGAGATTCCATCTAGTTCTTATGTGGTAGGTAAGTCTATAGAATAGAGAAGAAAGGATCAAGAAAGACATCAAGATATTGTTGAGATAAAGACCACTATGGGGTTTCTTGCTAAGCATCTGATGGGAGCTAGAGCTAAGAAAGTTAATGTTGTGGGTTCTCTGGGCAAGGCCCTAAGAAAAGATGGAGGTGAATCTGAATCTGAGGAAGAAACTAACTACCTGAATGATCAAAGTGCGGGTTTCCGGACCAACACCCAAGGGTCTAACCCAGACTCATGGTGTCAAGGTTAAGGGAACCAAGGTCGGAACTTTTACAAGGATAACAATTACAACCGAGGCCAGTACAGAGAAAATGGAGACTGGAAGAAACGCGAGGAGTACAAGAATGATAGAATTAGTCTGTATGTTCCTCCATGGAATCATGAGCCAGAGTCTAGTGGTTCAAGGGTTGAAGACATGTTGTCCAAGGTACTTAAGCAGATGGAGACAACAGATAGCCATTTTAAGGAGCTCCGCGCGGATATTTCTTGTATGAATCAAAAGGTGGAATCACATGTTGTGGCCATTAAGCAGATTGAGCAGCAGCTGAGCCAAATGTCTGTTGTAATTAATCATAGGTAGAAAGGCACACTTCCCAACAACATAGTACAAAATCTTAAAAATGACAGTCACTGCATGGCGGTCACTACTAGGAGTGGGAAGACGATAGTTGATCCTCTAAGGCCGGTTGTGATTGATGAAAAAAAAGAGCCCATATCAATTAATGATGAAAGGATAGTAGATTTCGAGGATCCAATTTTGATTGAAGATTCAGTGGTAAAGACTACTCCTAGTAATGCAAAGGAGCATAGATCGGGCAATGAGAAGGAGAAGCATACTCAACAAAAGTTCACACCCATCCCTTGACCTCCTCCTTCTTTTCCACAGCGGTTGAAGAAAAAGGTCGAAGATGGGAAGTATCACAATTTTATTTCCATGTTGAAGCAATTGTCCGTGAACATCCCATTAGTTGAGGCACTTGAGCAGATGCCTATTTATGCCAAATTCATAAAGGACCTTGTCACTATAAAGAGGACTGTGAGTTTCGAACCTGTAGACAATTTGCACCTTATAGTGTAATATCATCTCGTTCTCTTGTTCAGAAAAAGGAGGACCCTGGGGAATTCACCATACCATTTACTATTGGAGCCTTTAATTTTGATAAGGCATTATGTGATCTGGGTGCTATTATTAATTTGATGCCATTAACAGTTTTCAAACAGTTCAGCTTGGGAGCCCCCCAAATCGACTACCATGCGACTTTTGATGGTAGATCGTATGGTAAAGAATCCGGTGGGAATTCTATATGATGTTCTAGTAAAGGTAGAGTCCCTTATATTTTTGACCAACTTTGTCATCCTGGAGTGTGAAGTTGATTTTGAGGTACCTATTATCTTGGGGCAACCATTCCTCTCCACCGGACGTGCTCTTGTAGATATGGAGACTGGACAACTTAAATTCCAGTTGAACAATGAGGATTTGACATTTAATGTATGTAGATCCTTGAAGAAACCAAATGATATGAGGGTTGTCTCTGTAATTGATGTAGTGGAACCTGAGTTCCCAATTCTGCCTATGGGGAAGTTATTGATTCTTGATAACCTAGTAGCAATTTTGATAGATATTAGTGATGAGGAGATCCACGGGGTGAGGAGATTGTTAATGCACTTGCTGGCATGGGGTCATACACTTCTGCTCCAAAGAAGATTGATGTAGACTTGAAGAATTGGGTGCCCCCACCAGCCAAGCCATCTATTGAGGAGCCTCCGATATTGAAGCTCAAAGCACTCTCGTCTCATTTATAGTATGTATTTTTGGGAGCCAGTAACACTTTACCGGTTATTGTTGCAGCTGACTTGGAGGAATGGCAAGTGGAGGCTTTGGTCTCCATTTTGAAGAAATATAAAAAAGTTATTGGGTGGACCATTGCAGATATTATTGGAATCCCAGCCGGAATTCTCACTCACAGGATCCATCTAGATCAAGATTGTATTTTGATTATTGAGCATCAGAATAGGTTGAACCCACCTATGCAATAGGTGGTCAAGAATGAAATCATCAATTGGTTGGATGCAGGTGTGGTTTATCCTATTGCAGACAGCAAATGGGTGAGCCTAGTCTAATGTGTACCGAAAAAGGGAGGAATCACGATGGTCCCAAACGCTAACAACGAGCTCATTCCTCCAAGACCAATCACCGGTTGAAGAGCATGCATGTATTACAGGAAGTTGAACCATTGGACGCAAAAAGATCTCTTTCCGATGCCATTCATGGACCAGATGTTAGACAGACTTGTAGGAAGAGGATGGTACTATTTTCTTGACGGTTATTCGGGGTACAATCAGATTTCTATAGCCCCCGAAGACCAAGAGAAGACCACATTCACTTTCCCTTATGGTACATTTGCTTTTAAGAGGAGGGTTATGTAATGCACAAGTCACTTTTCAGCATTGCATGATGTCCATATTTTCTAACATGGTGGACGAAATCATTGAAGTCTTTATGAATGATTTTTCGGTGGTGGGTGATTCATTCGAAGATTGTTTGGCTCATTTGAGCAAGGCGCTGCAGAGACGTGAAGAGACCAACTTGGTGCTTAACTGGGAAAAGTACCATTTCATGGTCAAGGAAGGTATAGTGCTCGGCCACAGGATTTTTGGAAAGGGTATTGAGGTGGATAGAGCTAAGATTGATGTTATTACTAGTTTACACCCCCCCCCAATTTCTAGAAAACGTGTTTGAAGTTTTCTAGGTCATGCAGTTTTATAGAAGATTGCACATACTTTGTGTAAGCTGCTTGAGAAAGGGGTGAAGTTTGTTTTTGATGAGGCATGTCTGAAGGCTTTTGAATATCTTAAAGAGAGATTGACCACTGCTCGCATTACAGTGGCACCAGATAGGTCTTTGCCTTTTGAGGTCATGTGTGATGCTAGTGGTGTGGCCCTAGGAGCTGTGTTGGGTCAAAAGCGTGAAAAAGATTTTCCATCCAATTTATTATGCTCTCAAGGGTGTGAATGCAACTCAAAAAAATTATACCATGACAGAGCAGGAGCTTTTGGCGGTAAATTTTGCATTTGAGAAGTTTCGGGCATACTTGCTGGGAACTAAGGTGATAGTCCACATAGACGATGCAGCTTTGAGATATCTGATGGCAAAGAAGGATGCCAAGCCATGGTTGATTCGATGGGTTCTGCTGCTACAAGAGTTTGAGTTTGAAGTAAAAGACTGGAAAGGGACTGAAATTCAGGTGGTGGATCATTTATCAGGATTAGAACCTGATGCAGCACTTCAAGATGAACATAACATAGATGAAGCATTCCAAGACGAGCAGGTTTCTGCGGCCTCAGAAGATCTCATCCCATGGTTTGCAAACTTTTCTAATTATCTGGTGAGCGATTTTGTACCAGAGCACTTATCTTTTCACTAGATAAAGAAGTTTATGTCTGACGTGCAGAAATTTTTTTGGGATGAGACCTATTTATTTCACATATGTGCTGATGGGGTGATTTGGAGATGCGTACCCGAGATCGAGATGCTGAGTATATTTGAGGCCTGCCACTCTTCCCCTATTGGAGGCCACCATAGCGGGATTCGCACAGCCCACAAAATTCTACAATGTGGGTATTATTGGCCAACCATCAGTAGGATGCGTATGATTTCGCAAAGGCATGTGATGCATGTCAAAGAAAAGGAGGCATATCACGGAGGCATGAGCTTCCTCTTACTCCCCTCCTGGTCATTGAGCTATTTGATGTATGGGGAATTGATTTCATGGGCCCATTTATTAGCTCAAATGGGATGAAGTACATACCTGTTGTTGTTGACTATGTTTAAAAATGGGTGGAAGCAGTTGCACATCCAAATAATGAAGGGAAGAGTGTCACAACATTCTTGAAGCGGAATATATTTTCTAGATTCGGGACTCCCAGAGCCATCATTAGTGATGGGGGTTTGCACTTTTGCAACCGGCTATTTCTCTCTTTATTGGAGAAATATAGGGCAAAACACAGGGTGGCAACACCCTATCATCCGTAGTCTAGTGGGCAGGTGGAAGTCACAAATCGGGAGATAAAGACTTTATTGGCGAAGACTGCGAAATCAAATAGGATAGATTGGGCAAGAAAGCTAGATGATGCTTTATGGGCTTATCGGACCGCATTCAAGACTCCTATAGGTATGTCTCCGTATCAGCTTGTGTATGGAAAAACATGTCATCTTTCGGTTGAACTTGAGTACTGTTGACACTCAATTTTGACCTCTCTATGCCCCGTCTAAGCTGCATATCAATATATATATATGTCTATTTTAAAATTACCTTTTTAACGAAATTATTTTACTTGCATTCATAATATTTTAGCATTAATTTGCGTATGTATTTGAATTTTTGCATAATTACTTTAGATTATAAAACATCTTATTACTTTAATTTCAAGATCCTAATTTCAATATGGGATTACGTCATATGTAATATATTGAATAATAATATATATAGACATACTTTCAATTAAACAAACTTTTATTTTAAAATATATTTTTACTTCATTTTTATAAATTATTTATAATTAATTTCATAATATTAATATTTATATATTTTATCATAAATTAAACTATTATTTTACTAAACTATTTACAAGTGTAGTGTTTTTATTAATTTAATAGCAGCTAATTCAATTTTTTTCTTCAATTTATTTAAAATCTAGCCACTTTCTATCTAATTTATGTCAATTTTATCCACTTTTGATCAATTCTGGCTATTATTTAAATTTATTTCAGCCCTCAAGTAGATCTCAACCCAATTAACCCACTTATGACCCGTGGATACTACCCAGAACCGACCCATCCCCTAGATTTAATCTCAGCCGTCTATTCATTTTGATCCTACGGCTGATGATTAACCCTACCCATCTCCCATATTTATCACTACACCCCCTAAAACCCTACTTGACTTCTCATTTTTTCCCTCTCCCTAAACCTGCGCGCCCCCTTTCCCTCTCCTCTTCTCCCTCTTTCTCCATTCTTCTGGTGAAACCACCACTCCTCACCACCATCTTCCTTTCCCCTTTTCTCTCCTTGCCGGTCCGACAGCACCACTAAAAAACGCCACCATAACTTCCAGCGAAACTCTCCATTAACGTTGCAACTCTCTTCACCTCTCTCCACCGGTAAACCACTGGCGCCAGCAAACCTCCTTTCTCTTGCTCCCCTCGTATCACCGGCGAACCACCAGATCCCCACCGTTTTCTCTCTTTCCTTTCCCTTTTCCCGAAACCAGCCGCCACTGCTCTTCCTTGACCGTCTCCCTCTTTTCCTTCGATAAAACAGCCACACTGGACTTCACTTCCAACCGAAACCACCCAGGCGCCGACAACCAAAAACCAACCCCGAACACGAATGAAAATAGAACCAATACCACAATCAATGATGAGGGCTTATGACAGTTTTATTACAGGTCTGGAGAGATTTGTCCGTGACACGATTCCTTGATATTTTTTTTGGAACATTTTTCTTCTCTTTTCCGTTTTTTTTGCCTCTGCTAAAGACAGATCTAAATTAATTATTGCTTTTTGAAAATATTTAGTTTATTATTCATAGAAGCCTCTAATTGTTTATGCCATATTTTAGTTCCTAACGTGCTTATCTGATCTAATATTCTTATGAAAAGAAAATTATTTGGTTTTGTTTGTTTTATATATATAACGATATATTCTTTGAAAATCGTTTATTGTTTGTTTTGTGTTTTCGATACGAACATGCATATATAACGACTGTTAGAACATTTCACCCTATGTTTATAACTCTAAATATTAGTCTTCTGATGTTCATCCTACCTTTTATTTACCAGCGGTAGGCTCATTGATTTTTCATTTGTTTGCTAGCTTTATCTATGCCTTGCTTGATTTCTTTTGTCAAAATGATAGAATTAAAGATTCATTAAAGTGTGATACGTATTTCTCACTATCTCAAGACTCTTTATTTAGGTGAACCCCGTTGATTTAGTTAATAATTCTTATCTAATTGCCTCGGTAATTTTCTTTTATCTAAATATGATAACCTAGGATCCGTTTGGCAGAATATAAAATAATGATGAATACCCTTATTTGACTTGTTTCTTTCCTAGCTTGAGCGTATTATTTTGAGTTTGATCTGTTATTCTAATTGCTATGATTATTTCCATACTGTAGTGATAGATTAATTCATTATTTATTTATTTGTTTATTTACTTATTTGAATGGCATTTGTTAATTTGTCTTAATTTAAGAGAAAATGGTCATCAATTAATTCTTTCCTTTTAGTCAATTTTAAGTATATGTTTTATTATGGTGAAATTGGATTAATTCTTACATAGGTTGATTTGATTCTTTATTGATTCTATCGATTCCTTCCCTTGCTTAATGTGATATATATGCTTCACGAATTACTATTATATGATAAATTGTGATATATGTACACCTTATTTGATTTGAATTATTTCCTTATTGTAATTCAGCATTTAATTTTTGGCTTATTTATTGGTCGTCTTTTAAAATAATTTTCTCATTCCATATATTTGACTAGTTCCTTCCTTCTTTTAATACTTGAAATTATGGTAACATATTTTTATTCCCATAATTTAATCAATTAAATTATTTGCACATGGTAAGAAATTATATGAAATTAATTGCTGATATTCCCCTCCCTTTATACTCTGACTAATTAACTATATAAAGACCCTTTCCTCCCTTTAAAATACATTCTAACACAGTGATAAAATTTTACTTTACTTTTACTGCTTCATCCGTTCTAAGTTCTTGATTCTTCTGCCCTGCCTCAACGCGAGCACTGCTCGGGATCCACGAGATCCTTGTGATCTTGACGTATTGAGTTCGGGTTCTAATTATTGGAAAACATTTTTGAAACTGTTGATTGTTGCTTTATTTCTTTTGTTAATTAATCGGTTAGTTCACTTCTCTATTTTAATCTCGATTCTGTATTATGTGGACTTATTTCTTACATCAGGTTATATGATTTTTTGGATGTATCCCGTTATGTTTTTTATGTCTCAATATGTGTCTGTATATTATAACATGACGTGTCCCAATAAATATTTTGCATAAAAAAATGTCTAAGTAGTTAATTGTGTTTCTAGGATTTGGAATAAAATGTGTATGTGCGAATTTTGTCACATAAATTATTTAACAGGTTTAATTGTGTTGGAACGAAGAGTTTGCCGGGATCGGAAGGGTTGTAGTTTAGCCATTTTAGTTTTTACTTTTTATGCAGGACATAATTATTTATTTTAGTATTTTATTTCTGTTGATGTGCAATAAAGTAATGAACACTGATAATAGTAGAAAAGGGGATTATGGGGGGCGGGGATTATGTTGCTCTAATTAATTGTTAAATCGCTTAGAAAGCATGACTATAAGAATTTCCATAACATACACGACAAATAGAAATCATGCCTATAGGAATTAATTTAATCAAATACATGTGATATAGAAATCATGTTTGTAAGGCCTTTAAAAAGTTTACTTAAAGTGTATTTCGGGTTCAAATTCTAATAACCTAGCCATGTGATAACAAGGAATGTGATTGTGTAAGGATTATGCCTATGAGTTTTGGAGCAATTTATTTTGAAATAATCTTATATTAAAATCACGTTAACCTTGCCCGTATGAAGGAGCTTTCTAAAATCAGAAGGTATGTTTGTCTTTAACTGGCTTAGTGTGCAAAATATATCCTGTAAATCCTAGGAATGATTAATTAGAAATCACGCTTATAGTGGTAGCTATTTCACATGCTAAACCAGATTCGAAAATCAGAGCTACACTAAAAAGGTTTTGTTGGTTAATATGTTAAAAGTATGCCTACCGTTGTTTGTATTATTATGAATCTGTTCAAATTTGTCTATAGATGTCATGCCTACAAGAATTTGATATGTCTCTCATTTAAACATAGATGCCATGCCTATAAGAAATTTATTAATAAGTTCTACAATATGAAAGTGCTCTTGCCAATGTGGTGTGATGTGTACCCTGTTTACAACATAATTTTTTGCTAAATACTTGACTAAGAGTGTTTATCTCTCACATATTAATCATACCAATGGAATCTGCCATATCCTAATAAACCTGGTTTGCATCTATTTAAGTGTTATGCTTGTGCATTTTAATTTGGAGGTCTATTTGAAACCTATATTTGCTATGTGTCTTAATCTATTTTTCTGCGTTCAATTGCCTTAACAACCCCTAGGATTTTTAGACCCAAAAATCCAAAAAGTAGTCCAAAGCCTCTTGGATATTAGGTGTGGGAAGGGTAGGCAAATTCTAGGCTGTCAGTTTCTTCACGTAGAGCGCTTTAAGTTAATAATCAATTAATTATGCAGGTAGTGGGATATGATAGTCTGTGCTCGCTAAATAATATGAGCAATCTAAATGGTTGTGAAGTATTATTTTAGTTGCACGGGGTGATCCCGTTAGGTTAAAATAACCCCTCCTTTAATTGTAGAACTACGTCTGGCCTAATTCCCTTAAGAGATGTTATACCCCGTAGAATTCCCAGCACCTAGACGACCTATTCGCACGTTGCTTAAGCATATTAGAAGGCCATACGTGCTAGAGAAAGGCCAGGAAAAAGATCGGACGAGAAACCCGTCGAACCATCGCGGGAGGAGCTGAGGCAGAGCCCCTCCGCGATGGCAGCGTGTCACGGAGGTGAGGCCTCCGCGATGGCTCCGTGACACGTTTCCCAGGTTCAGGCTCAAGTATATAAGCCCCACTTCGGTTTAATTTCATTTAAACCTTTAAAAATTTCCAGAAAACAGAGGGTGAATGGCAGAGAGGAGTAAGAACGAAGGAAATTAAATAATTTTCGTCCGATTACGCTGCTAAACGCTGCCCAAATTCAAATTAACCCCAGATACTGAGGTATTTAGCAGCAGAGAGCATTCCTACGGATTTAGTTTCGTGAAATACGGCCGACGAATTGGCGAGCCGCCGAACTAAGGTAAGTAGAATTGCTCTAAATTAATGTCTATGTGTTCCTAGCTGAGAAGTGAATATTTCTCCCTTCTGGACCGCTGAAAAATAACGAGTTTTCGACCGTTTTTCGAAAGGTTAAAGTTGGGATAAATATATATATCTAAAGTGACAATTTCTCCCGAATATTAATGTATTTAGTTCTAATTGACGTTTATATGAATGTAGTTGGCAGAAACAGCAGAAGTACCGACGGAAATCACATCGGTCAATCGGGTACTCAGAAACCAAGTATGTAAAGTTATTCTTTCGGCAGGCCAGGAAGTACAGGGTAGAAAATAAATAGAATAAGCGCTATTAATAGATACCCAGCGTACAGGAACAATTTTAGTACAAATTCCAGCAAGCATGCTAGTATGTTATTACGTATCATGCGATAATCAGAATAACAGATATTCAGGCAATACGTATTTCATCTGTTGAGATTGTATCCAGTAGTAGATGATACATTCTATATCATTGAGCTATATCCAGTTATAGATGGCATGTACTATGTTATTGAGTTATATTCAGATATAATTAGATAGACAGATAAAGGCCAGGTAGCAGTAAGTCCAGCAGCCAGAAACAGTGTAAGACGACATATAGCATCAGTTGATTAATACAGATTAGCCTCGAAAATAAAAGAAGAGAATATGATTAGTATTTTTCATTTGAGCATGCTTGTTGTGTATGTGTTTGTATGTTGAGACTTGCTGTGGCATGTGGGCACCCTTTAGCATCCCCACCACCCCTGGGTTATAGCTGTGTCGATACCAGATTCAGATACCGCCACCAGCTGGGCGATGCCGTCCGACTAAAGGACGATGATGGCCGACCACCATGATAATACGGTCCAGACCACCCTGCTTGCAGGGGTAGTTCAGTTTACTCTGCGCAGAACTAGCACACCCTGTTTAAAGGGGCAGACCACTCTGTGTGTGCACCTGTGCCCAGAGGCAGGAGTCTTCGGACTCAGACACAGTTTATTGTCAGAGGCCAAGGCCTGAGCTACGTACCCAAGGGGACTGGTAGGAGGAGCTCACAGTGTCAGATGAGTGGAGTGACTTATTTTTGGTTGGTTTAGACCCGGGTAGGGGTATATAGATTGCTTGCTTGGTTGGCACCTTCCGGCTTATGGGAGTTGGTCAGGTATTGTGTACTATTATGTATATTGATATGTGCTATTAGATACTGATAGACAGTAGGACGACACGTCATCAGGTACGCTCAGTTAGTTACAGAATGAACAAACACTCCCCAGTTATCCTCAGCTAGATAGACTCAGCTACTTCTTGCTTATACGTCATGTTAATGTTGCTATTTATTTCAGTTGCATATTTCAGTTTGCTTTACATGCTCAGTACCTGTGGTACTGACGCCCAGCGGGGCGCTGCATTGCTTGCCTGTAGGTACTCACGGACGAGGAGCCAATCCCTCGTGATTCCAGCCAGCCAGTGAGTCATCAGCTCCTGTCATCCGGAGTCTGATTCCCAGAGGTGTAGCTCCTTTTCTTTTGTTGTGCAGTATGGGTAGGTCGGGGCCCTATACCGATCATTTCTATTAGTTTCTTACAGTATTCGTAGAGGCTTGCAGTCTGTATATATTCCCTGTGGTTACTTGAGCCGGTCGTGTGGGGCCGTGCAGTCTGCTGTAGCTGTTTAGTATTCCAGTTTATGTTGGCCGTGTGGGGCCTTAGTTTGACAGTAGTGGTGACCTTGCCGGTCACGTAGTTTTATAGCAGTCCTGTGTTGAGTTACAGATAACTAGACAGCATGGCGGCCTTGTCGGCCCACAGAGGTTCCTTGTTACAAGTCTGTTTCTGGTTAGATGTTGTTACAGGTACAGATGGCTACAGGCCAGTTGGCCGGAGGCTGTATTTACAGCCGTTATATAGCCGATTTGTTTCTTGAAATAGAGCCAAAGCCAGCCAAAGCACCAGATGTGCTCAGGTTGGACCATTTAGCAGTCCAGAGTCTAGCAGGCACCAGGTGCCGTCATACCCCCCAAGGTGGGGTGTGACAAACTTGGTATCAGAGCAGGTCGTATCCCAGGGAGTCTGCAAGCCGTGCTAAGTAGAGTCTTGTCTATGGATGTGTTGTGCACCACATACTATAGGCAGGAGGCTGCGAGGCATGTTAGGATTGTCACTCTTCTATCTTATTCAATCGTGCTATAGAGCGGTACAGTATAGAGTTGACCTTTGAAACTCACCACCCTCTTTGCTTACAGATATTATGGCAGACCAGTGGCACCCAGCTACAGGTAGGAGATTGGATACAGCAGCGGGCGAAGGCACCAGTAGGATGCCTCAGTTACAGCCAAATTCCGCCCGGTCTGAGAGCAATACGGAGGCGTTATCTCGGCCCTCCCAGCAGTCTCCGCCTCGCCAGACACCATTTGAGGCAGCACCGCCTCCCACAGCTCCTGCACCCACTTCATCTGATCAGGAGCTACGTAGTGTGGTGGTTATGTTGACTCAGATGCTAGCTGCTCAGCGTTAGCCAGCACCACCTACAGCAGCAGAATCCCTAGGTGGGCCAGGTAGTTCCAGGGTTAGAGAATTCTTGGCGTTGGGACCCCCTCAGTTTACTGGATCGGATTCAGCGGAGGACCCTCAGGACCTTTTGGAACAGATGCAGAGGATCTTTAGAGTCATGCACATAACTCCAGCAGAATCAGTTGAGCTAGCAGTGTTCCGGTTAAGGGATATTGCTATTTTGTGGTACGAAAGTTGGGAGAGGTCTCGGGGAAGAGATGCAGCCCCTCCTACTTGGTCCAGCTTTTCAGAAGCCTTCCTGGACCACTACTTACCCTGGGAGGTCAGACAGGCCCGGTGGACCAGTTCTTACATTTAGAGCAGGGGGCTAGGAGCGTCCGTGAATATTCCTTACAATTTGACTCCTTAGCCTGCTATGCTCCAGCATTTGTGGACACCATGTCGTCCAGAGTCCACCGCTTTATTATGGTCCTGAACCCAGAGTACATAGAGACGTGCATGACAGCTACTTTGAGAGAGGACATGGACATAGCCAGGGTACAGGCCTTCGCAATGACAATTGAGGGCCTGAGGCAGCGACAGCGGGGTGACAGACAGACGACTTCAGAGCAGCACCGTAAGAGCAGACCCGCTGAGCTTCAGAGGGAAATTCCTAGGGGGCCGAGACCACGGTTTTCAGATAGGCCACCCAGATCTTTACCACCGGTACAGCAGCAGAGGGGCAGGTTTATTCGCTAGAGTCAGTCGTAGTCCGATAGCAGTTCACGGACAGTAGCCTCACCTCAGTAGCGGAGGGTAGAACAGAGTAGATTTGCATCCACCCCTTGTCCTATATGCGACCGACTACATTCTGGAGCCTGCAGGCAAGGCTTCCTAGGGTGTTATTACTGCAGACAGGAAGGGCATTTAATGAGGGATTGTCCATCCAGGGGACAGGGTAGTCAGGATGATCTGGATAGAGCGTCAGCAGGGCCACGAGTTCCAGCAGCCTCAGCAGGGCGCAGACCCTCAGGTTCAGCAAACAGGGGCCGAGGTAGATCAGGAGCCTCTGGCTCAGGTGCAGGCCCCAGTCGTACCTATGCATTACCAGGGAGGCAGGATTCAGAGGCATCTCCCGACGTGGTCACAGGTATATTGATTATCTGCTCATACCCTGTTTATGTATTGATTGATCCAGGGTCTACCTTGTCATACATTACACCATTTGCGGCCCGAAAGTTGGGCATCGAATCAGAATTGCTTCAGCATCCCTTTTCAGTGCTTACACCGGTCGGTGACTCGATTACAACTAAAAGAGTTTACCGAGGGTGTACGGTAGAGGTTGCTGATCGCCAGACCACAGTAGACTTAATAGAACTTGAGATGGTCGACTTCGATGCCATTATGGGTACGGACTGGTTAGTGCCATGCTATGCCAACTCAGAATGCTAGACCAAGACGGTCCGATTTCACTTTTCGGGGGAAGCAGTGCGAGAGTGGAAAGGGAGTACACCTACACTGAAAGGTAGGTTTATTTCCTACCTTAAGGCAAGAAAGTTAATAGCAAAGGGATGTGTTTGCCACCTAGTTAGAGTCCAGGACGTTCGGGTGGAACCTCCGACTCTTCAGTCTGTTCCAGTAATCAATGAATTCCCTGACGTATTTTCGGATGAGTTGCCTGGTATCCCTCCTGAAAGGGAGATAGATTTTGCGATTGACTTGTTGCCAGGGACTCAACCTATATCCATTCCCCCGTATCGCATGGCACCAGCTGAGCTTAGAGAGTTGAAAGAGCAGTTAAAAGATTTGCTCGACAAAGGTTTTATCAGGCCTAGTACTTCCCCGTGGGGTGCGCCAGTTCTGTTTGTAAGAAAGAAAGATGGCTCACTCCGTATGTGTGTGGACTACCGGCAGCTGAATAAGGTAACAGTTAAAAACAAATACCCGCTCCCGAGAATAGATGATTTTATTTGACCAGTTGCAGGGGGCCAAATGTTTCTCTAAGATAGATCTGAGGTCCGGATACCACCAGGTCCGGGTTCGTGAGAGGGACATTCCAAAGACTGCTTTCAGGACCAGGTATGGTCACTTTGAATTTCCAGTTATGTCTTTCGGGCTGACGAATGCTCCCGCAGTGTTTATGGACCTGATGAACAGCATATTCAGACCGTATTTGGATATGTTCGTGATAGTATTTATCAATGATATTCTGGTATATTCTCGTTCAGAGACAGACCACCAGAACCATTTACGAACAGTACTCCAGATCCTTAGAGAACGTCAGCTGTACGCCAAGTTTTCTAAGTGCAAGTTCTGGCTGAACTCAGTTGCCTTTTTGGGGCACATCGTGTCAGATGCTGGTATACAGGTAGACACACAGAAAATAGAGGCGGTCAAGACATGGCCCAGACCTACCACTCCGACTGAGGTTCGCAGTTTCCTGGGTTTAGCAGGGTATTACCGGAGATTTGTTGAAGGATTCTCCACTATAGCAGCACCTCTGACAAAGCTGACACAGAAAGCAGCAAAATTTCAGTGGACGGAGGCATGTGAGCGGAGTTTTCAAGAGTTGAAAGACAGATTGACCTCCGCCCCAGTACTAGCATTGCCAGAGGGAACAGATGGGTATGCGGTGTACTGCGACGCTTCAGGTTTGGGACTGGGTTGTGTGTTGACGCAGCATGGTAAGGTGATTGCCTATGCTTCTAGACAGCTGAGGAAACACAAAAAGAACTATCCGACCCATGACCTGGAACTGGCTGCAGTGATCCACGCTCTGAAAATTTGGAGGCATTATCTGTATGGCGTCCATGTAGACATTTTTACAGATCATAAAAGTCTGCAATACATTTTCACACAGAGGGAGTTAAATCTGCGGCAACGTCGCTGGTTAGAATTGTTGAAAGACTATGATGTAAATATTCTCTATCACCCAGGAAAAGCTAATGTAGTAGCAGATTCCCTGAGCCGTAAGTCGATGGGGAGTTTAGCGTATTTGCGGCCCGAGAAGCGGGAATTAGCCAAGGAAATTCATCAACTAGCTCGTTTAGCCGTTCGAGTAGTGGAGATAGAAAATAACAGAGCGGTAATTCAAAATTCTACCGAGTCATCACTAGTTACAGAGAGAAAAGAACGGTAGTATGAGGACCCTGACTTAGTCCAGCTCAGAGATAGAATTCAGAAGGGTAAGGAGTCAGATTTTCAAGTGACTGAAAATAAAGTGCTACGTTGTAAGGGCCGTCTGTGTGTCCCAAACATACCAGGGCTTTGCTAGCAGATCATGCATGAGGTATATTACGCTCGTTATTCCCTCCATCCAGGAGCAACGAAAATGTACCACGATATCAGAGACACCTACTGGTGGCCAGGTATGAAATCTGGAATAGCTGAATTTGTATCTAGATGTCCTAACTGCCAGCAGGTGAAAGCGGAGCACAAGAAATCGGGCGGTCTGACGCAGGATATAGCTGTGCCTATGTGGAAATGGGAAGCAATAAATATGGATTTTGTAACAGGATTACCCCGTACCAGACGTAGAAATGATTCTATTTGGGTAATAGTTGACAGGCTGACAAAATCAGCTCATTTCCTACCAGTGAAGGCTACCTTCTCAGCTGAGGATTATGCCGAATTATATATCAGAGAAATAGTTAGACTACATGGAGTGCCGGTATCTATTATTTCAGACAGGGGAGCACAATTCACAGCTAGATTTTTGCAGTCGTTCTAGAGGGGTCTGGGAACGCAGATTAATTTGAGCACATCATTCCACCCTCAGACAGATGGACAGGCTGAGTGAACTATCCAAACGCTCGAAGATATGCTACGGGCGTGCGTACTAGATTTTGGGGGTAGCTGGGAGGAACATCTGTCGCTGATTGAATTTGCTTATAACAACAGCTATCATTCAGCTATTTAGATGGCGCCTTTTGAGGCATTATACGGACGAAAATGTAGATCGCCGGTGGGCTGGTTTGAAATAGGAGAATCAGCATTAGTTGGCCCAGACATTGTTCGGCAGTCCGAGGAAAAGATAAAGCTTATCCGAGAACATTTACTGACTGCTCAGAGCCGCCAGAAGTCTTATGCAGATATGCGGCGCAGGAATCTAGAATTTTCAGTAAATAACTGGGTATATTTGAAAGTGTCCCCGATGAAAAGGGTAATGAGGTTTGGCAAGAAAGGCAAGCTTAGCCCAAGATTCATTGGGCCATATCAGATTCGGCGAAGAATAGGCCGAGTTGCATACGAGTTGAACTTGCCTCCGGAGTTAGCATCTGTTCACCCAGTATTCCATATTTCTATGTTAAGGAAGTTCGTAGGGGACCCTTCTACAGTAGTTCCGGTTCAAGATGTCTAGGTCACAGAAGAGTTAGCATATGAAGAGGTTCCCGTAGCTATCTTAGACAGACAGATTCGTAGGTTAAGAACTAAAGATGTTGCATCTGTTAAAGTATTGTGGCGTAACAGGAATCGTGAGGAAACGACGTGGGAAGCAGAAGAAGATATGAAAGTCAGATACCCTCACCTATTTTAGGCCTAGTCAGGCGACAGGCATGTCCGTATTATTACTTATGCAGTACCTTATGGTTGTATGTCTGTGAATGATAAAGAGTGATATTTAGTTATCCAGTGGATCCTAGAATATTATGTGCAGTGCCTGTGTTGGACTTTTCTGCATTTCAAGTTTTTGTTATAGTCCATATAACAGGGGAAACTCTGCCGAAATTTTTCTAGAAAATAAAGTAAGTAGTCCTCTAGATAACAGTGTACATTCGAGGATGAATGTTCTTAAGGGGGGAAGAATGTTATACCCCGTAGAATTCCCGGCACCTAGACGACCTATTCACACGTTGGTTAAGCATATTAGAAGGCCATACGTGCTAGAGAAAGGCCGGGAAAAAGATCGGACGAGAAACCCATCGAACCATCACGGGAGAAGCCGAGGCAGAGCCCCTCCGCGATGGCAGCGTGTCACGGAGGTGAGGCCTCCGCGATGGCTCCGTGACACGTTGCCCAGGTTTAGGCTCATGTATATAAGCCCCACTTTGGTTTAATTTCATTTAAACCTTTAAAAATTTCCAGAAAACAGAGGGTGAACGACAGAGAGGAGTAAGAACGAAGGAAATTAAATAATTTTCGTCTGATTATGCTGCTAAACGCTTCCCAAATTCAAATTAACCCCAGATACTGAGGTATTTAGCAGCAGAGAGCATTCCTACGGATTTAGTTTCGTGAAATACGGCCGACGATTCGGCGAGCCGCCGAACTAAGGTAAGTAGAATTGCTCTAAATTAATGTCTATGTGCTCCTAGCTGAGAAGTGAATATTTCTCCCTTCTGGACCGCTGAAAAATAATGAGTTTTCGACCGTTTTTCGAAAGGTTAAAGTTGGGATAAATATATATATCTAAAGTGACAATTTCTCCCGAATATTAATGTATTTAGTTCTAATTGACGTGTATATGAATGTAGTTGGGAGAAACAGCAGAAGTACCGACGGAAATCACATCGGTCAGTCGGGTACTCAGAAACTAGGTATGTAAAGTTATTCTTTCGGCAGGCCAGGAAGTACAGGGTAGAAAATAAATAGAATAAGCGCTATTAACAGATACCCAGCGTACAAGAACGATTTTAGTACAAATTCCAGCAAGCATGCTAGTATGTTATTACGTATCATGCGATAATCAGAATAATAGATATTCAGGCAATACGTATTTCATCTGTTGAGATTGTATCCAGTAGTAGATGATACATTCTATATCATTGAGCTATATCCAGTTATAGATGGCATGTACTATGTTATTGAGTTATATTCAGATATAATTAGATAGACAGATAAAGGCCAGGTAGCAGTAAGTCCAGCAGCCAGAAACAGTGTAAGACAGCATATAGCATCAGTTGATTAATACAGATTAGCCTCGAAAATAAAAGAAGAGAATATAATTAGTATTTTTCATTTGAGCATGCTTGCTGTGTATGTGTTTGTATGTTGAGACTTGCTGTGGCATGTGGGCACCCTTTAGTATCCCCACCGCCCCTGGGTTATAGCTGTGTCGATACCAGATTCAGATACCGCCACCAGCTGGGCGATGCCGTCCGACTAAAGGACGATGATGGCCGACCACCATGATAATACGGTCCAGACCACCCTGCTTGCAGGGGCAGTTCAGTTTACTCTGCGCAGAACTAGCACACCCTGTTTACAAGGGCAGACCACTCTGTGTGTGCACCTCTGCCCAGAGGCAGGAGTCTTCGGACTCAGACACAGTTTATTGTCAGAGGCCAAGGCCTGAGCTACGTACCCAAGGGGACTGGTAGGAGGAGCTCACAGTGTCAGATGAGTGGAGTGACTTATTTTTGGTTGGTTTAGACCCGGGTAGGGGTATATAGATTGCTTGCTTGGTTGGCACCTTTTGGCTTATGGGAGTCGGTCAGGTATTATGTACTATTATGTATATTGATATGTGCTATTAGATACTGACAGACAGTAGGACGACACGTCATCAGGTACGCTCAGTTAGTTACAGAATGAACAAACTCTCCCCAGTTATCCTCAGCTAGATAGACTCAGCTACTTCTTGCTTATACGTCATGTTAATGTTGCTATTTATTTCAGTTGCATATTTCAGTTTGCTTTACATGCTCAATACCTGTGGTACTGACGCCTAGCGGGGCACTGCATTGCTTGCCTGCAGGTACTCACAGACGAGGAGCCGATCCCTCGTGATTCCAGCCAGCCAGTGAGTCATCAGCTCCTGTCATCCGGAGTCTGATTCCCAGAGGTGTAGCTCCTTTTCTTTTGTTGTGAAGTATGGGTAGGTCGGGGCCCTGTCCCGATCATTTCTATTAGTTTCTTACAATATTCGTAGAGGCTTGCAGTCTGTATATATTTCCTGTGGTTACTTGAGCCGGTCGTGTGGGGCCGTGCAGTCTGCAGTAGCTGTTTAGTATTCCAGTTTATGTTGGTCGTGTGGGGACTTAGTTTGACAGTAGTGGTGACCTTGTTGGTCACGTAGTTTTAGAGCAGTCTTGTGTTGAGGTACAGATAACTAGACAGCATGGCGGCCTTGTCGGCCCACATAAGTTCCTTGTTACAAGTCTGTTTCTGGTTAGCTATTGTTACAGGTATAGATGGCTACAGGCCAGTTGGCCGGAGGCTGTATTTACAGCCGTTACATAGCCGATTTGTTTCTTCAAATAGAGCCAAAGCCAACCAAAGCACCAGATGTGCTCAGGCTGGACCATTTAGCAGTCCAGAGTCTAGCAGGCACCAGGTGTCGTCATACCCCCCAAGGTGGGGTATGACAAGAGATGCGTAGGTGCCTCTATGAGGTTCGGCCCGTTAGTTTTCAAATTCATTTGTCTGTTTATCAAATTCGGTATTTAATTTTAAATGTTTATTATAATCATTTTTTGCAACTTGCTCTATATTTTGTCAACTTTTAAATCGAATTGCCTATTGTTGCAATTTTAAAAGGTACTAAAATTTTCATTGAATACATAATGTCCAATTTCTTTCTTCTCACTTGTCTATCAGTTTCTTTGTTTTTATTCACTTATATTATCAATCTAGTTTTTAATTAATAGGCTAAAATAAATTATTTTTTATTAGTAGTAATTCCCCGCATATTAATGGATCCGGTTGGGAACCACATTTGTGGACCTCGAAAGGTACCTAACACCTTCCTTTCGAGGTAATTTAAGCCCTTGCCCGACTCTAGTATCTTAGGTAATCAAATAGACTTTTAGCTTAGAACGGTGTCCTAATGTACCTCAAATTGTTAGGTGGCAACTCTTCTTTCACAACAAACCCTTAAGAGCCGTCACATGTTGTATCCCACTTTTCGCGAGAAAAATAGGACGCGACAGCATGATGACTCCAATGGGGATTCAAGGCTTTAACCAAAACGTGTTCGTTTTATGTGGGGTTTTATTTGATTCTTTAAAAATTTCTAATTGTCGGGTTTAAAATCCTTTCCCTTTATTTGTTTCTAGCAATATTTATTCGCTTCCTTATATGTTTTACCATTAAGTTACTAACCATTTTCCTCTTTTTGTTTTTCCTATCATTATTTATTATATCTTTATGACTTGTAATACACAATAAATATTTATAAATCGTTGCATTTTATATAAACTGGCACATCGCTCATATTTTCCCCCACTTGGGAATCACTCATTATCACACACAATAACGGTTGCGTGGTTTCACGGCCGTTCACTAGTAAAATACCTCGAGAAATGTCTTATGATTTGGTCGATCAGCAATGCGTCGACAGTCATTAGCTTCCTTACTCTCGATTTGTCCGCTTGAGGGAACCATGTCATACCCACTCTCATTCCTAGATCTTGACCGTGTACGCCTTTAGTAAGGTGTGCACATCATATTAAACTTAGAAATCGCGACGTCCATGGTACGTCAAGATTAATAGAGAAACTTGCCCAAAGTCTTAAGGGATTTTAAAATCCCAAAAAGGACGATCCATAAATTATGTGCATTTTGAGAGAAATAATGTTTAAGTAATGTCATTTTGCTCCTGGGTGGGTAGGTTAGGTTAACTTTCCTTTGTGCTGCAGGAACAATGAGTCTCCCTATCTCCTATCCGAGATTTGCCATGGTTTGGTGCATGCCTATAGGAATGAAAGCATGTGGTGTGATTTATGAGAATATGGCCAAAATTAGGTGAGGAAAGTATTGGGACACTTGCCTTCTCTTATGCATGTTACCCCATGTCGAGAACTTATCGAAGCGGCCACAATATTCTGGGACGAGAAAAGAGTTTTCTTCAGGTTTGGTGACATTGAAATGACTCTTTTGTTGGAGGAAATTGGTGGGTATGTAGAAAACGTGAGCCTGTTGTGGAGGAATAGGAAATGGGAAAAAGCTGAGATGATTATACCCAAACGCGTCACCTTAGAAAATGCGCGTGACAAATTGGGGTTACAAGGTAGAAACATGGTGTCCTATGTAATGAAGGAAAGGATGCTGGGAAAATATTTGCTCAATCGTTTTGGTCACAATTCTTCTAAGCGAAATCTACAAAGAAGAGAGCCCCGATCCGAGCTCGTGGATAAGCAAAAGAATATTTGCATTCATGGTTTTTTCTAGGGATGGTGGTCTTCCCACGAGGAGCCAAGGAATACATTGATATCCGCCTCATTTCGGTCATTCATGCCTTATGCAAAGGTGTTAACAAAGGACCTTGCACAATTGTCCCAATGATTGTGGCCAACATCTACCGACCTCTGGGAAAGTGCAAAAATGGGTTTAAGCATTTCGAAGGATGTAATTTGTTGCTTCAACTCTGGCTTATCGAAGATCTTCAAAAGGTGCATAGCAACCCGATCATGCCCAGACCTACAGAAATTGATCATATTTTCACTCACCATTATAGGGTCACTATGGGAGTTAAACCAATAAAAAGGCCCGAGGAGGTAGAAAAATGGGTTCAAATGTTGGGTAATTTGACAAAGGACTCTGTACTGTTCGATTAGTTTCCGAGATCCAACTTCGTGGTGTATACAAACTCTCGATACTATCTGGTTTTGATAGGACTTCGAGGTCTTCAACCGTACTCTCCAATGCGGACAATGCATCAGGGTGGAAGAATGCAAATAATACCCAGGGTTGCCGACATGGATGCATACCAAGTGGATTACAAGGATTATCTTGTTCCGCATGCTCTGGACATTGCAAAATCATGGAACAAAAAGATCTACCTCGATGAGAAGAGCATAGAGGCTGACCAATATCAGGCATGCTACGTAACAGGATATGTCGAATGGCTACATGATTGTTGGGTTGGTACAGCAATGCGAGTGTCAAATGAGGCAAGCATGTAGAGGATAAGGAAGCCCAAACACAAACCCTCTATCACCACTTAAAGAGAAAGGTCCAAGATTCTGAGTCTTGTCACCGACTGTTACACGCCGACAATGCCAAAGAAATTGCTGAGATGGGCAAAGAGTTGGAGTACTGGAAAAATCAAGCCTTAGGTTTGGATTTGAGGATGCAATATTTACGTGACGAATTCAGCAGACATGGGGAGGAATGCCTGAATGGGGGAGCTATGGGGAAGGATCAAGCATTGGCCTATCTTCTGTCAAGTCACCACCGTTTTGACAAAGTACTAGAATATCCAAAGAAATCAGACATCGATGAAGAAATTTTCAAGATTTAATTGAATGTTATTTAGTTCGTTTCTTGTATTTTTGAAACTTTTTATCCTAATAAAGTTTTATTTTGGGTTTATTTTTGGAGCAAAATGACAATACTTAACAACATGTTTCTCTCAAACTCGTTAGGCCTACCTCTGGCATAAAAGAGGCTCCAAAATTAGGAAACGCGTCAACATTTCTATTTGATCTTTACTTTAATCAGCATGATTTCTAACCTCTCTTACTAACTGTGATTTGTTTACTGTTTGTATTATTTTTCCCCTTCCCAAAGGTTGATCTGTGCAAACCTGGCTTACTATACAAGGTCAAAAGGGGCTCCTCCTTCTCCTCCACCCATTCCTAACAACAACAGAGGGAAGAACAAGATGGATAAGCACAACAACATTTCATACAAGAGTGGTAATGATGCATCTATGGATGAACGGGATAATTCCGGGTCTGCCCTCCGGGTTACAACGAGGTGATTATGAGGCTCGAGTAGAAAATTTTCGAGCTTCACGAAGAGTTAGCACAAGTTCGCAGCCTAAACACCCAAACAACATTATTTGGGCCAAAGCTGATGCCTCGACTTCAAAAGCACCGGCCAGCCTCCCTATGTCTTCACAACCCGCAACTCCACCACAAGATACTCCACCCCAATATTACCAATACCCACCATATACATATCCAAATCCCCCAGCTCTCATTACTTCCCATTACCCATCACCAGCTCAAGAAATACTGCCCCCGGCCAATATAAATGCAACATACGCCCGCACTCATACCAACCCAATCTATGTGGAGACGGCGCCTGTAACTCATCATCTGGAGGAATCCGAACCTTCAGAAAAGGATAGACTGATTCAGACTCTAGCAGAGGAGTTGAAAAAGATAAACAGTAGATTGCAAAGTGTTGAAGGCACAAAAGGAATAACAGGTCTAGATTATGAGGACCTGTGCATACATCCTGACGTCGAGCTATCGGAGGGGTACAAACCTCCCAAGTTTGAACTGTTTAATGGGACCGGTGATCCAAGGGCCCACCTGAGATTGTATTGCGACAAACTGGTAGGAGTGGGACGAAATGAGAAGATAAGGATGAAATTGTTAATGCAAAGTTTGACCAGTGAGGCTCTTAGCTGGTACGTGGAGCAGAATCTGAAGAAATGGTTTACCTGGGCAGAGATGGCAGCCGCCTTTGTGGAGTGTTTTGAGTTCAATACAGAAAATGCACATGATTTGCATTAAATCCAAAACCTCAAGAGGAAGTCCATTGAGACTTTTAGAGAATATGCAACTCCTTGGAGAATCGAGGCCTCCAGAGTGAGACCCCCAATGGAGGAGTCGTAGATGAAGGATATTTTCATGCAGACTTTGGACCCGCAAGTTTATGATAGATTGATGCTAGTTAGTGAAAAATGTTTTGCAGAGATCATCAAGCTGGGAGAGAAGATTGAGGACAGTATAAAGGATGGTACCATTATCAATTTGAATGCATTGCAAGTGGCTAACAAAGCCTTGCAGTCTTGAGCTACCTCAGAAAGCCGTAAAAAGAAAGAAGTTTGCACCGTTATGATGGCCCAAGGGCCGAAGAGTTATGCTTACAGGCCTCAGACGCCAGCCCCACACTACCAAATTCCAACCCCGTATTACCATACTTCACCCTACCAGACTCCACCTCCATCATATCAAGCTCCATCATCACCTTATCAAGCTCCATCATCACCTTATCAAGCTCCATCACCATACCGAAATCCCAATTCCTACCAAGCTCCATATCAAACTCCCCTTCCGCCCCATTCAAACACCTCCATCATATTACTAAGCCCCCACTTATCCCATCTATAGCACACAATCCACTTATCCACAACCCTCTCACCCACGACGTTCTTCCTCACCAATCCAAAGGCCTAGGGCTCAATTTGAAAGGAGGCCACAAAAACCTATACCCCATTAGCCGAACCGATTGATCAACTATATGTGAGGCTGAAAGAGGCTGGTTACATTGAGCCTATTCCTGCACTCCCGATCGGTACCCAAGCTAAGTGGTACGACCACAATAAGGTATGTATGTATCACTTGCGCATGAGGGGGCACACTACAGAGTCCTGCAGATCGTTGAAGGACAAAATACAAAAGTTGATTGATACAAAGGTTATTCACCTCAAAATCCGGCACCGAATGTAACAAGTAATCCTCTGCCAAATCACAAAGTGAATATGATTTCTTGTGATGAGGCTGAAGACTTGTCGAATACTATTGGGTGATTGAACATAGGAATGCATTTAGCGGGACACATTTGCATGTTAGTTTTTTCCTTTGGTCATCTGATGTCTAATAGGTTCTTCTTCAGAACCATCCATGACAGTGCATAGACGTCCTCTGTTCGAGGTTGAGGTAGCTACGCCAAGGCCTCCATTTACAGTAGTAAGAGCTGCTCCAACGTCGTACAAAACGATACCTTGTAGCTACAAGGAAAATGCCCCACGGAGAACAAAGGTGTTAGAGGCAGATGCGGCACAAGGGGTGACGCGGTCTGGACGGGTATACACTCCTGACACTCTGGCTCAAGGGACAGACAAAGGAAAACAACCAGCGGCGGAAGCAGAAAATAATGGGATCTGGAAGAAGGTGCAAGCAAAGGAATACTCGGTGGTGAAATAGTTGAGCAAGACCCCCGCTTAAATTTCTATTTTGTCACTTCTGCAAAGCTCTGATCAACACCAAAAGGCTCTGATGAAGGTGTTATGAGAAGCATACGTTCCTGAAAGCATATCTAACAGTGAAATGGCCCATATGGTGGGTCAGGTATTTGATGCCTAGAAAATCTTGTTCCATGAAGATGAATTGCCTATGGAAGGCGTAGCTTATAACAAAGCGCTGCATATCACGGTGCAACACTCGGACAAGTTCATCACCAAGGTATTGATTGACCAAGGCTCTGGCTTAGATATTTTCCCACTGAACACTTTGACCCGGCTAGAATAGTTGACCTCGCCCGAATCAATCTATGAAAGATGAATGTCAAAACTTTTGATGGTTCACAAAGGGACACCGTGGGGGAAATCGATCTGGATGTGCTTGTTGGCCCTGCCACATTCACTATAACATTCCAAGTAATGGACATCCCAGCCTCTTACAATTTGCTATTGGGACGCCCATGGATTCATGCTGCGGGAGATGTGCCTTCAACTCTGCACCAATGCCTAAAGTTTGAGTGGGATCACCAAGAGGTCATGGTCCACGTGGACGAAAGTCATCCAATCTATGCTGCTCCTATTATCCTCGTCATTGAAGGAAAAGGAGGTTTGGATGGGAAGAGTTTCCACACCTTAGAACTTGTCGGTGTCGTCGAGGAAGGAAGGTGGTGGAGTGACAAGATTTTAAGTATGTTGCTGTGGTTGGGGTTTGAGCTAGGTAACGGCCTTCGAATCAAATTGCACGGGATGTTGAAGCCGCTGTAAGTGGAAACACAAAAAACTACTTTTGGATTGGGATAACAACCCACTGCAGAAGAGCTGGACAATTGGAAATATCCTTTGGGAAAGAGAAGCTTTGTGTTGCCAAATCAACTGCCTTCGGTTAAGCAAACCTTCGTTTCTGACGGTTTTCTTGACATCAAGCGGGCGGAAAAGACGTCGTGCTGCTCAGTTTGAGGAATCTATTTTTGGATGAGCCAAGTGATAACAGTTGCCATGCCATTATCGACAAGGAGGAAGGAGGGACCCCACAACAGGAAGCAGGAGTTCAAGGAGGAGCCGCCAACTGGACAGCCACTCCATCCAGAGCTCACCGGGAATCTGGGTAGACTAAAAGGATCAGTTTATCGATTATTTCGAAATACAATATTTGTTTTCGAAGTCGTTAAATTTTCTTTTGAATATTATGTCAAACTTTTGAACAAATTTTTAAATTAATAAAATTATTTTATTTTCATATATTTGATTCAATTTTATTTATGTTTAGCAGTTCTAATATCGAACGCATTGAATCTAAGGCCATGGCTTGTAATGAAACTATACGATGTAACACAGGCAACTCATTAGAAGTTGAAGAAGATGAGGTACCTGCTGAAATTGTCTGGGAGGTAGAAGAGTTCGAAGACAAGCCCAAAGCAAATCTGATAGAGACCGATGTGGTAACCCTAGAAGATGCAGAGACACCTAAAGAGACTCAAGTCAGCACTCATTTTCCAAAAGATGAGGTTCAGGAGTACATAGAGTTTCTGAAGGAATATAAAGACGTATTCGCTTGGTACTATGCTGATATGACGGGGCTCAGTTATTCAATAGTAGCGCATAGGCTACCTACTGATCCAGCGTATCCCCTTATCAAGCAAAATCCGAGAAAATACAAGCCTGACATGAGTCTGAAAATCAAAGAGGAAGTGGCTAAGCAGATCGATGCCGGAATCCTCAAAGTAGTAGAATATCCCACTTGGTTGGCTAATATCGTGCCAGTACCAAAGAAGGACGGAAAGGTCAGAGTTTGTGTGGATTACAGGGATCTCAACAAGGCCAGCCCTAAAGATGATTTTCCATTTTCAAACATCCACATCCTTATTGATAACTATGCCAAGCATGAGATATAGTCGTTCATGGATTGTTTCACTGGCTATCATCAGGTCAGAATGTATGATGAGGATGTTGAGAAAACTGCATTCCTTTCGCCATGGGGCATCTATTGTTATAAGGTAATGCCATTCAGTTTGAAAAATGTTGGAGCCACCTACATGCAGGCCATGACAACCATCTTACATGACATGAGCCACAAGGAAATTGAGGTTTCTATGGATGATGTCATCATCAAGTCAAAGAAAAGCTCATATCATCTGGCAGACCTCAGAAAGTTCTTCGATAGATTGCGGAAGTATAATCTGAAGTTAAATCCAGCGAAGTGTGCATTTGGTGTTCCATCGGGAAAATTATTGGGATTTATTATTAGTCGTCGGGGTATCGAGTTGGATCCAAGAAATATTAAGTCCATCCAAGAGCTCCCACCACCGAAGAGTAAGAAGGAAGTCATGAGCTTTTTAGGACGACTCAACTATATCAGCCGTTTCATTGCTCAGTCAATGATTATTTGTGAGCCTATCTTCAAATTGCTGAAAAAATATGCTGCTACAGAGTGGTCTCCTGAGTGTCAACAAGCTTTCGATAGAATCAAAGATTATCTATCAAATCCTCCGGTTTTAGTCCCACCAGAATAAGGAAGACCTTTGCTCTTGTATTTGTCTGTGCTTGAAAAGGCCTTTGGTTGTGTTTTGGGACAACATGACGAGACAGGGAGAAAGGAGCAAGCTATATACTATTTGAGCAAGAAGTTCACATTGTACGAGGCTCGATATACATTGCTGGAGAGGACGTGTTGTGCTTTCACTTGGGTTGCTCAGAAGTTGAGGCACTATTTGTCTTCTTACACGACTTATCTGATATCCAGAATGGATCCGCTGAAGTATATCTTCCAAAAGCCCATGCCTACAGGGAAGCTGGCCAAATGGAAGATATTTCTAAGTGAGTTTGTGTTACACCCCATAAATTCTTGACATGTAGATGGCCTATTCGCATGTTGGTTAATCGTTTTAGAATGCCATACATGCTAGAAAAAGGCCTGGGGGAAGACCGGACAAGCGCCAAGTTGGAGAGTCGCAAGAGGGAGCCAGGCAGAACCCCTCCACGATGGCAGCGTGTCACGGGGGGGGGGGGGGGGGGGAAGGGGGGCTCCGCGATGACTGGCATTTCACGGAGGCCCTGTTCAGGCGCCAAGTATAAAAGGGCCTCCCACTTCGGTTTTAATCATTCACTTCCTTTTTAATTTCCTGAAACGAACAAAGAATAGAGCACATGAGAGAATTCAACCAAATTTCATCCGATTACGCCGACAAACATGATCCAAACTCAGATTAACCCTGGATACTGAAGTATAAAGCTGCAAAGAGCATTCTTGCGGAATTAGTTTCATGAAATTCGGCCGGCGAATCGTCGTCCTACCGAGCTAAGGTAAGTAGAATGTCTCCAAATTAGTGTCAATATACTTCTAGCCCTAAAGTGAGTATTTCTCTCTTCTGGACTTCCGAGAAATAGCGAGTTTTTGGCTGTTTTTTGATAAGTCAAGTTTGGGCTATATATATATATTCAAAGTAGTAGTTTCTTCCAGAATATTGATGAATTTAGTTCTAATTGCTATGAATGTGAATACAGTTGGAAGAAATAGTTGAATATTGGCCGAGTTACGCCAGTTAGCCGAAAAGACGACAACTGAGGTATGTAAAGCTAGTTTATTCGGCAAGTTAGTAATTCTAGCATTGTAAAATAGAATAAATTCCAGAAGGAAGTTCCAAAAGTAGAATATTAAGTATGTTTGCGTTATTATGTCATATCCAGAATAAAAGTCAGTAAATCAGTATCAGACAGCAAGATCTTATCCCAGACTCAGTTTAACTCAGTATTAGATTCAGTTTTCAGCAAGAGATTCAGAATAGAATATGAGAACATGAACAGTATTATCAGATTTATTATACATGTTATATGTGATTATTGTTGTTTGTTGAGACCTGATTGTGTTATGTGGGCACCCTTAGAGCTTCCTTGCCGCCCCAAGTTTAATAGTTGTGTCGACTCGCCCGCTAGAGGATGAGGATATGTAAGTCCAAGGAGTGGCATGCCATCCGCAGTAGGACGAAGATGGGATGCAGCATTCCCCATAGCAGGCTGATCAGCGTTATAGCATACCCTGTCGAGCGCTTGCACCAGGGCACAGATTACAGATTACAGATACAGATTTCAGATTACAGTTACTAGAGTCCTCCAAACTCAGATACAGTTATAGTCAGGGGCCCAGAGAGCCCAAGCTGCATACCTAGTGGGGCCGACAGGGTGCTCATAGTTATTAGGTGAGTGGAGTTAATTTATTTTTGGATGGTTTGACCCGGGTAGCGGTACATAGATTGCATATTGATTGGCACCTTTCGGCTTATGGGGGCTGGTATAGGTTCTTGTATGCTATATATGTTACTTACTACATATATATACATGTTACGTATTAAATGAATAGTTAGCATGACGCCGCATTGACAGGTATGGTTCTTATCTTCCATCTAGTACAGTTAAGCTCAGTACAGATTCTGCTATCCCAGACAGTTTTAGCTATCTCTGTCATATCAGTAACTATCAGTATTACTATTTATCTTCAGTTATGTTCAATTTTTCTTTGTATACTCGGTATCACTGGTACTGATGCCAGTTTGGGGGCGCTGCATTGCTTGCCTGTAGGTAATCATAGATGAGGAGCCGATCCCTCGTAATTCCAGCCAGCACACAGAGTCATCAGCTCCTGTCATCCAGAGCTAGACATCTAGAGGTTTACTTCTTTTCTTTTGTTGTACAGTATGGGTAGGCCGGGGCCCTGTCCCGACCATCTTATTAGTATTCTTAGAGGCTTGCAGATTGTATATTCCCTGTGGTTAGCTGTACCGGTCGTGTGAGTTCGTGTGTATGTTTTAGCTTTTTTGTAATGGTCGTGTGGGGCCTTACTCAGTTGGTAGTGGTGACCTTGTCGGTCATGTAGCATTTTAGCATCTGTTTTCTTCATTCAGAAGTAACTAGACCACATGGTGGCCTTGTCGGCCCCCATAGGTTCCTTTATACTACTGTTGTTCTGGTTAGCTGTTGTTTCTCACAGGTGGCTATAGGCCTAGTCGGCCGGAGGCTGTATTTACAGTCGTCATATAGCCCATCGTTTTCTTGAATCCGGAGTTAGAGCTAGCCTGGCACCAGAAATGCTTAGGCTCAGTAGTCCAGCTGTCTAGATCCTAGTAGGGCACCAGGTGCCAGTCATGCCTCCCAAGGCGGGGCATGACAAACTTGGTATCAGAGCAGGTCGTTTCCTAGGGAGTCTGCAAGCCGTGCTAAGTAGAGTCTTGTCTATGGATGTGTTGTGCACCACATACTATAGGCAGGAGGCTGCAAGGCATAATAGGATGGTTACTCTTTCTTCATATTCAGTCATGCCATAGAGTAGTACAGTATAGGGTTGAGTCCCTAAAACTTATCATACTCTTTGTTTACAGATTAAAGTGGCAGACCAGCGACACCCTGCCACAGGCATAAGACTGGATACCGCAACAGGAGAAGGCACCAGCAGGATGCCTCAGCTTCATTTAGAATTAGACCGATCTGACGGAGATACAAAGGCATCATCACATCCTCCTCAGCAGTCCCCACCTCACTAGGAGCCATTCGGAACGACACCGCCTCCGACAGCTCCTGTACCTAACACCATCCGAGCAGGAAATCCGAAGTGCAGTAATTATGTTGGCACAAATGATGGCTACTCAATGCCAGTCAGTGCCACCTATAACAGCAGAGTCATCTGGTGGGTCTGGCAGTTCGAGGGTCCGAGAATTGTTGGCACTAGGTCCCCCGCAGTTCACAGGGTCGGATCAGGCAGAGGACCCCCAGGATTTCCTGGACCAGTTGCAGAGAATCTTCCGGGTCATTCATGTGATGTCTACAGAATCAATTTAGTTAGCGGTATTCTTGATGCAGGATATTGCTGTGTTGTGGTACAAAAGTTGGGAAAGGTCCCGAGGGAGAGATGTTGCCCCTCCGACCTGGTCCAGCTTTTCAGAGGCCTTCCTAGATCGTTATTTGCCACGGGAAATTCAACAGGCCCGAATGGATCAGATTATGCACTTGGAGTAGGGGTAGAGGAGCGTACGGGAGTACGCCCTACAGTTCGATTCCTTGGCCCGCTATGCTCCATCTTTTGTCGACACCATTCCATCTACAGTCCACCGGTTTATTATAGGTCTGAACCCAGAATACATCGAGGCATGCATGACAGCTACACTGCATGAAGATATGGACATTGCTCAGGTACAGGCCTTTGCCCAGACTATTGAGGGCCTAAGTCAGCGGCAACAAGATAGTAGACGTATAAATCAGGAGCAGCGCCGCAAGGATAGATCAGATGAAATACAGAGGGAGATTCAGAGAGGACCCAGGCCCCGGTTGTCAAACAGGCCACCTAGACCCCACCTCCATCACAACAGCAGAGGGGTAGATTCATTCGCCGAGGACAGTCAGAGTTCGGCGACAGTTCTCGAACGGTAGACTCACCTCAGCAGAGGAGGGCAGAGCAGAGCAGATAGACACCACCACCTTGCCCTATTTGCAGCAAACCCCATACTGGAGCTTGCAGATATGGCTCCACAGGGTGTTATATATATGGGTAGGAGGGTTATGTGATGAGAGACTGTCCAGCCAAAGGTCAGGGTAGCCGAGATAATCAGGACAGGGCCACGAGCTCCAGTAGCCTCGGCACAGCGTAGGCCCTCAGGTCCAGCAGGTAGGGGCCGAGGTAGATCAGGGGCCTCTAGTTAAGGTACGGGCCCAAGCCGTACCTATGCATTACTAGAGAGGCAGGACTCAGAGGTGTCTCCAAATGTGGTAACAGGTATGATGACTATTTTCTCATACCCTGCTTATGTATTAATTGATCCAAGATCTACTTTGTCCTATGTTACCCCATTTGTGGCTCGAAAGTTCAGTGTTGTACCAAAATTGCTTCAGCAACCCTTTTCAGTATCTACACCTCTCGGTGACTCCATTATAGCCAGAAGGGTTTATCGAGGGTGTGCAGTAGAGGTTGTTGATCGTCAAACTACAGTAGATCTGGTAGAACTAGATAAGACTGATTTTGATGCCATTATGGGTATGGATTGGTTAGTGACGTGCTATGCCAACGTAGAATGCTGGACCAAGATGGTCCGATTCCACTTTCCAAGGGAGGCAGTATGAGAGTGGAAGGGGAGTATAGCTACGCCAAAAGGTAGGTTTTGTCCTACCTTCAGGCGAGGAAGTTGATAGCTAAGGGATGCATTTACCACCTAGTCAGAGTCCAGGATGTTCAAGTAGAGCCTCCGACTCTCCAGTCTGTTCCAGTGGTTAATGAATTCCCTAACGTATTTCCAGATGAGCTACCTGGTATTCCTCCAGAAAGAGAAATATATTTTGCAATTGATTTGCTACCAGGCACTCAACCCATATCAATCCCTCCGTATCGTATGGCTTCTGCTGAAATCAGAGAATTAAAGGAGCATCTGAAAGATCTATTAGATAAGGGTTTTATCAGGCCGAGTACTTCACCTTGGGGTGCGCCAGTTCAATTTGTGAGAAAGAAGGATTGCTCGCTCCGCATATGTATAGATTACCAACAGTTGAATAAGGTTACAGTCAAGAATAAGTATCCGCCTCCCAGAATAGATGATTTGTTTTATCGGTTACAGGGGGCCAGATATTTCTCCAAGATTGACTTACGGTCCGGATATCATCAGGTTCGAGTCCGTGAAAGGGACATTCCAAAGACTGCCTTCAGGACCAGATACGACCATTTTGAATTCCTAGTCATGTCCTTTGGGCTGACGAATACCCCACTAGTATTTATGGACCTGATGAACAGCATCTTCAGACCATACTTGGACCTGTTCGTGATAGTGTTCATTAACGATATTCTGGTGTATTCTTGCTCAGAGGCAGACAACCAGAATCATTTATGGACAGTGCTTCAGATTCTCAGGGACCTTCGGCTGTATGCCAAGTTCTCTAAATGTGAATTTTGGCTGAACTCAGTAGCTTTCTTGGGGCATATCGTGTCGGATGCTGGTATACAGATAGAGATGCAGAAAATAGAAGCAGTAAAAACATGGCCTAGACCTACCACTCCGATCGAAGTTCGCAGTTTTCTGGGATTAGCGGGGTACTATAAAAGATTTGTTGAGGGATTATCCACCATAGCGGCACCTCTAACTAAGCTGACGCAAAAAGCAGCAAAGTTTCAGTGGACGGAGGCATGTGAGCAGAGTTTCCAGGAATTGAAAGACAGGTTGACCTCCACCCCAGTATTAGCATTGCCAGAAGGTATAGAGGGTTATGTAGTTTATTGTGACGCTTCAGGTATTGGGTTAGGATGTGTGTTGATGCAGCATGGTAAGGTAATTTCTTATGCTTCCAGACAGCTGAGGAAACATGAAAAGAATTATCCTACCCATGACCTGGAACTAGCCGCAGTGATCCACGCCTTGAAGATATGGAGACATTACTTGTATAGCATCCATGTGGATATTTTCACTGATCATAAGAGCCTACAGTATATCTTCACTCAGATGGAGTTGAATCTGCGGCAGCGTCGCTGGTTGGAATTGCTGAAAGATTATGATGTAAATATTCTGTAACACCCAGGAAGAGCCAACATAGTAGCAGATGCCCTGGACCAGATATCTATGGGGAGTTTGGTGTACTTGCATCCCGAACAGCGGGAGTTGGCCAGAGAAATACACCATTTAGCTAGTTTAGCCATTCGTGTAGCAGAAACAGAGAACAACAGAGCGGTAATTCAGAACACCGCAGTGTCTTCATTAGTTATGGAGGTAAAGGAACGACAGTATGAGAATCCCAACCTAGTTTAGCTTAAAGACAGAGTTCAGCAAGGGAAAGCACCAGATTTTCAGGTAACTGAGGATGAAGTGTTGCGATGTAAAGGCCGCCTTTGTGTTCCAGATATTTCAGGGCTTTGCCAGTAGATTATGACTGAGGTACATTATGCCCGCTATTCTCTCCACCCAGGCGCGATGAAAATGTACCACGATATCAAAGAAATCTACTGGTGGCCAGCTATGCAGAGGGAAATAGCAGAATTCGTAGCCCAGTGTCCTAATTGCCAGCAAGTAAAAGCGGAACACTAGAAACCAGGCGGATTGACTCAAGACATAGCTGTGCCACTTTGGAAGTGGGAAGCAGTAAATATGGATTTTGTAGTAGGATTACCCCGTTCCAGATATAGAAATGATTTGATTTGGGTAATTGTTGATAGACTAACAAAATCAGCCCATTTTCTGCTAGTAAGGGCTACTTTCTCTACCGAAGATTATGCTGTGTTGTATATTAGAGAAATAGTCAAACTGCACGGTGTTCCAGTATCCATTATCTCTGACAGAGAAGAGCAATTTACAGCTAGATTTTGGCAATCATTTCAGAGAGGCCTGGGAACACAGATTAATCTGAGCACAACATTCCACCCTCAGACAGATAGGCAGGCAAAACATACTATTCAAACGCTCGAGGATATGTTACGAGCGTGTGTATTGGACTTTGGAGGTAGTTGGGATGACCACCTACCACTTATTGAGTTTGCGTATAACAATAGCTATCACTCAACTATCCAGATGGCGCCCTATGAGGCTTTGTATGGGAGAAAATGCAGATCGCCAATTGGCTGGTTTGAAGTAGGAGAGTCAGAAAAAATGGACATCATGCAACGCTGAAAAGTTGCGGGTGCATTACATAACCCGAATGGAATCCTCTTAAATGCAAATGTACCATATGGAAAAGTGAACACAGTCTTCTTTTGGTCTTCGGGGGCTATAGAAATCTGATTGTACCAACGAATAACCATCAACAGTACCATCCTCTACCTGCAAGTCGATCGAACATCTGGTCCATGAATGGCATAGGAAAGTGATCTTTCTGAGTCCAACGGTTCAACTTCCTGTAGTCCATGCAGACTCTCCAACCGTTGACTGGTTTGAGTGGAATGAGCTCATCGTTGGCATTTGCGACCACCGTGATTCCTCCCTTCTTTGGTACACACTGAACTAGGCTTACCCATTTGCTTTCAGCAATAGGGTAAACCACACCCGCATCCAACCACTTGATGATTTCCTTCTTGACCACCTATTGCATAGGTGGATTCAACCTACGCTGATGCTCAATGCTCGCAATACAATCTGGCTTTAGCTGGATCTTGTGAGTGCAAATACCGGCTGGGATTCCAATAATGTCTGCAATGGTCCATCCAATGGATTTTTTTATATCTCTTCACAATGGAGACCAAAGCCTCCAATTGCCATTCCTCCAAGTCAGCTGCAACAATAATCGATAAAGTGTTACCGATTCCCAAAAATACGAAGTTCTTTGAGCTCCAATACCGGAGGCTCCTCAATAGATGGCTTGGATAGTGGGATTACCTGATTCTTCAGGTCAAGATAAATCTTCTTTGAAGCATAAGTGTATGACCCCATGCCAGAAAGTGCATTAACAATCTCTTCACCCCCATGGATTTCCTCAGCACCAACATCCATCAAAACTGTTGCTAAGTCATCAAGAATCAAAAACTCCTCAATGGGCATAATTGGGAACTTAGGTTCCACAACATCAATTACTAATACAACCCTTATGTCATTTGGATGCTTCATGCATCTGCATACATTGCATATCACTTCCTCATTGTTCAACCGAAATTTCAGTTGTCTAGTCTCCATATCTACAAGAGCATGTCCGGTGGCGAGGAATGGTCACCCCAAGATAATGGGGACCTCAAAATCAACTTCACAATCTAGGATGACAAAATCAGCTAAAAATATAAAGGAGTCCACCTTCACTAGAACATCATAGAGAATTCCCACCGGATTCTTAACCGTATGATCTGCCATCAAAAGTCGTATTGTAGTCGGTTTGGTGGCTCCCAAGCCCAACTATCTGAACGCTACTAGCGGCATAAAATTAATACTAACACCCAAATCACATAGTGGCTTAGCAAAATTAAAGGATACAATAGTTCACTGTATGGTGAACGCTCCAGGGTCTCCCTTTTACTGAACAAGAGAATGGGATGCTATTGCACTACAGTGGTGCACATTATCTGTAGGTTCGAAGCTCATAGTCCTCTTTCTAGTGACAAGGTCCTACATGAATTTTGCATAGTCGAGGCATCTTCTCAAGTGCCTCAACTAATGGGATGTTCAGAGATAATTGTTTAAACATGGATATTAATTTGTGATACTTTTGATCCTCGACCTATTTCCTCAACCACTGTGGAAAAGGGGGAGGGGTCTAGGAATAGGTGTGAACTTTTGTGGTGCCTCCTTCTCCTTCTCATTACCAGATCCATGCTCCTTTGCATTACTAGGAGCAGTCTTCACCACTGAATCATCAACCAAAATTGGATCCTCGGACTCTGCTATCCTATTATCATCAATGAATATGGTCTCCTTTGTCACATCAGTCACAATCGGCCTCGGAGGATCAACTTTCGCCTTCCCACTCCTAATAGTTACTGACATGCAGTTATTGTCATTTTTTGGGTTTTGCACTGTGTTGCTGGGAAGTGTGCCTTTCTACCTCTAATTCATCGCAACAAACATCATACCCAGTTGCTGCTCAATTTGCTTAATGGCCATGGCATGTGATTCAACCCTTGGATTCATACCAGAAATATCAACATAGAGCTCCTTAAAATGGCCATCTGTTGCCTCCATTTTCTTAAGTACCTTGGACAACATGTCTTAAACCCTTGAGCCACTAGACTCTGGATCACAGCCTTTTCAACAGAAAAGGGAAATCTTGTGTTCCAATAGAAGCAGAAGTGATGTGAATTATTCAAGAATCGAAGTCGATTTTCTTTATAAAAAGAAGATATCAATGAACGGGTCCTTGGAGGGACATAGAGACCGCTTTTATCATTCTTATACTCCTCACGCTTCTTCCAGTCTCCGTTGTAATTATTACCCATGTAATAGTTCTGACCTTGGTTCCCTTGACCTTGATGCTAAGAGTCTTGGTTAGACCCTTGGGTGTTGGTCCGGAAACCTACCCCTTGACCATTCAGATAATTAGCTTCCTCCTCAAATTTAGATTCGCCTCCATCATTCCTCGGGGCCTTACCTTGAGACCCACAACATTCACTGTTTAAGCTCTGGCTCCCATCAAATGCTTAGCAAGAAGCCCCACTGTGGTCTTTATCTCAGCAATGTCTTGATCTCATTCTTCGTCCTTTCTTCTCTGTTTTGCAGACATACCTACCGCATAAGAACCAGCCGGAATTTCCGACTCTCTTGTGTTCCATGCGCGGTTGGTTTTGGTGATTTTGTCAAGTAGCTCAGCAGCCTAGGCATAAGAGTGACTCATAAATGATCCGCCAGACACGGTATCAACCACCGCTTGGTGTTAGCATTTAAATATCTATTGAAAATTTCCAGAAATATATCTTCTGGGATCCTGTGGTTGGGCACCCTTTTAAGCTTCTTGTTGAATCTCAACCATGTCTCGTGAAGTGCTTCAAAATTTAACTACCTGAAGTTATATATCTCATCTTTCAACTACAAGGATCTGGAAGGTGGGAAAAATCTTTCAAGAAAAGGTCTCTTCAACCCTCTCCATGTGGTGATAGAATCGTTGGGTAGTTCTGCCAGCCAGAGCGTTGCCTCACTCCCTAATGAAAAGGGAAATAACCTCAGCCAAATCGTATCCTGACTCACTCCTGGTTGTTTATAGGCTTTGCAAATACCCACGAAATTGGTCAAGTGAGTATGTGCATCATCAGTTGTATGACCAAATATCCCCTTCATGTTGAGCAGTTGGATCATAGCACTGTTAATATCATACTTTACCCCAACAGGCAAAGGGGGAAGGAAAATAGCTCTAGTGGCATTGGCTTCACCAATATCGGCATCACCATCCTCATCGAAATATTGGTGTCTCTGCTATTTTGGACCTCTGTTCCTTCTAGCTCGCTCTACGTCGGCAGCTAGGCATTTCTCTTCAGCAACCCTAGCTAACTCACGATCTCTAGCCTAATCTTTTTCCTCAGCCAACATTCTCGCTGTAGCTTGGTCCACTATCTCTTGTTCTTGTATGTTGTCCATTCTTCTCAGATTTCTCAGTGTTTGCTCAAGCTCGTGATCGATTTGAACCAGGGATTTTTTTGGCTCCTAGTACTGGGCATGCACGAACCTAAGACCTGTTAAAATCAAAAACAACAAAAGAAAAATAAAAAGGAAATTAGAACCAATAGTAAAGCAAACATAATTAACAAAAGTCTTAACCGTATTCCCCAGCAACGGGCCCGAAATTTGATGTCGCCCAAATTACACCTCGCAATTAAGATATAAAGTTGTCGATGTCAAATATAGAACCCAACAAATATTGAGGTCGATCCCACAAGGAATATGGAAGGAACTTAAGTTAATGTGATTAGCTATTACTATCGGATTGCTTATATCCTAGGAGGTAAAGAAATAAAATAATAAATAAGAGTAAAGACTACTAGATGTTTAAATCAATTTTGGTTTGTATTCAATCAACAAATTGACTAGGATTCTATTCCCCATGACTTCATAAGCACAAGGCTTTTACACTAGTGATCTATTCCAGTGTTTAACATGCAATATTGGCAAGTTAGGTTCACCTAAATGGTTGGTCCCCTTTCAAGATGATTATCACCACGCAACTTGGTCCGTATACGGGTGTATACTTAATTAACCCTTACCCTTAATATTGGATGAGCTATTCCCGGACAAGTTCAAGCTATTAGATGAGGGTTGATCGCCTCAAATCTCCGTTGTTAATTCCTTTTCCCATTCACTACCCCCTTGATCCGGTAAGTAAGAATAAGACAAGTTCCAACACTTGCAACCGTTAAGAAATAATTAAATCAAAGGGAACAAAAATACATGTATTAAACCTCGTTGAAGAATCACTAAGTGTTTTACCTATCTGTGTTAATTCATCATGATTCCCACAACCCTAGTTATAGGTTTAGCTACTCATTTTTGAAATATCACAATCACAAAGTATAGAAAAAAATCATAATTGTAACTTACAAAAATTCTTAGAAGAAAACCAAGTGAATTGAATATAACTCCAAAATAAATGAAAAAAAATCCAATGTTGTTTGATTCCCAAAATCAAGAACAAAGTTAAAAACTTTGTTTCTTGAACCAAGAATGATTGTTAATAACACTAGAATTCACGTGAAAGTTGGTAAAAATAACTGCGTACGAAAAATAAACCTAAAAATTATATTTATAGTTCCAAACAAATCTTATACTAACTACACTGGGATTCCAGGTCAGCAGGGGTAACGGGCCAAGTAATGACTCTATGGGTCTCCCAACGAGTCATGGAAAGTGGTCTTGAGTCATTCTCAGAAATTTTTCCAGTTCTGGTGACTGGTCACCTAGACACTCCTCAGGCCTGGGCATGAGTCGTTAGGTCTCTCATGGCCCTGGCTCACCAAATCTCCTAGTGCACTCGACGGATGCCCAAAGTAACTGATGATGAGTCATCACTTCAGCTGATGACTCGTTATGTCACTCGTTGCCATCACTGGACACTTCTTCAGATTTTCTCCTCCCACTCTCCACGATTGTCACAACACCTCGTTACCAGACGTAACGAGTCGTGCCTTCAATTCATTAGGTACACTGAATCTTCTTCATCAAGCTTTGATTTCTTCGCACAACTCCCGGCACGAGTCGTTCCTTGGGACGATGAATCGTGGCTGGCATCAGCCACCAGTTTTGTCCAATTTTTCCTTACTTTGCCTATTTCCCATTCCGGACTTGGTTTCCTACAACATTCAAAACAAATGCATCATATCCACATAAACATACCCACAATGTGCATAGTTTGTTCTTTTTATGCTTAGAAAGTGCTGTAAAATTATGATACATCAGGAATATGATCCACCACTTGCTGGTTGACCTGAGCAGTCAAAGCCTGTGCCAACATCTAAATGGGTGCCCTAAACTCAGCATAGGAAACCTGCTTAGGCACAGGATCCACTGGGGCTGGTGGGGCTTGCTGATGCCCATCTCCGTTGCCATCACCATGGCTATTATCTTTTCCGTTTCTTCTTCTGTTTACTCGGCGTGGAGGCATGATTTCGCTAATGCGTAAAGCTAGATTTAAAGGAATAGGGGAGACATTTCTTCGCATGATATAGATCATGAAAGAAGGGAAATTTCCTAAAACATTTCGTAGCCTCTTCATCATAAGTGTAGCGTGCTTCACACCCAGGAAAAAGACTACTTAACGCGACTTTCAGACACCTTAGGATACTTCAAAACCTAATTCTATGATATCAGATTTTTCACAACCCGAACATAGGCCCGAATTAATATATGGGACAAAGAACCCTGAGAGGCTCCAAGTCAACCCATGGCATGAACATAGTGGCTAAAGAGGATAACGAAAATAACAATCATCTATCACAAATAAAGCAAAAATATGAATAGAGAACTTAGAAAAGTATAGAATTTAACATCTAACAAGGAGAACTGAACATTACCACATAATGTCTAAAAAGACTCTAGTATCTGACGAGCTGATGGGACAGCACCCTTAACTAGCTCAAGTACGAAAACTAAAAGGTAAACATAACAACATGATTGACTGCATGTCCTTGATAGATAAGGACTCACAAGGGAGGGTAGGCTGACTGTACTGGAGCGGCTAAGGGCGAGACTGAAGCTGATCACTTCGACCTATATCATGAGATGATGCAACATAGAGTATGAGGTCAGTACTCGGAATGTACTGTGTATGCAAGTTAAGTAAAAATGGACAATTTAAGATACATAAAAGATTCATAAGTGTAGAACAGTTACAACAATGAATTGATAATCATAATGCAACCGTCAGGGCTCATGGTTTTCAAAGTTAATCATAAACTAGTCATATTCGTAATCATAAAACGAACCTTGTAAGAAGAACATAACTTCATCTAAAATATCATAAACATAATCATGAATAAACCTAAGGAAAAGTGGGAGATTATTATACCTGCATACCCCATGTGAGTACATACGGAGCCCGACCTATAAACCTGTCACGACCCGATCATAGACCCGGATCATAGAGACGGGATAAGGGACCCCGAGAGACCCCGAAGTCAACCCCTTGCATAAGAAATCACTAACTCATTCAATAGACATGAAGAAACATAATTATAAGTTCAGCAGAAGTCAAACTCAATATAACAACAAAATGAACATCTAAAGCTGAATACATGTCTAAGTCTGATAAGCCTCTAATCTGGATGAGCTGATGGGACAATTCCTCCAACTAGCTAAACAATACTAAAACTAAAAATACAACCAAGATAACTGAAACTCTAATCCTCTAAAGATGAGGACTCACCTATCAAGCAGGTACTGACTCTGATAAATGACTACGAACGGGGCTGAACCTGAGAACCCAATCCTGCATCATAAAATGATGCAGCATAGAAAGTATGCGGTCAATACATGGAATGTACCGAGTATGCAAGATAAGTGAAACCTCTAAAGCAAAGTAAATCATTTAAGACATTTCATAATATATCATAAGCTTTCAACATGAGAGGAAAGACATACATGCATTCTTTCTATATTCATAATCTTATCATAACATGACAATACATAGCTTTATAACATCATGACTGACTTGAATGACTCAAAGCTGAAACATAACATCTATATCAAATGTTGAACAATGAGTCAAACATTGCTTTATGAATATGCATGCATAAGTAATCATCCTGAGTAATGAATATACAAATCGGAATAATATAGACAGTGGGAGACTCGTCACTTAACTGACATACCACGATAGAGCTTATGTGGTCCCAACTATCACACTCAAGTGGGTAGATCCATCCATAAACTTGCCAATGTGATGGACGATACCATGATATCGATATCAAGCGGAAGGGCCAATCGGGCTGGGGATAGCTCACAAGGGAGGTTCCAATAATATAATAGTATCAACCTATGTTGACGCGTAGTTCTAGGGCATAGGGTAATCGACCTTTAACCTTCTCGGTGCTAGACTCTTCTCCCAAAAACATGCAATGCTCTATATCGTATATAACGGAGCTCAACATCGTCTATTGAAATCATGCATGACTCAACATCGTATAAAATGAAGCTCAACATTGCCTATTGACAAAGCTCATTAATGAAATCATGCATAGACTCAACATCATATGAAAATGAAGATCAACATTGTCCTTCGAAAAAGCTCAATAATTCCATAGGTCTCAATTATAAATTCATGCGTATGAGAAGCTTTATTTCGAAATATACCACAAGCTCCATCATAGGTGGAAGCATCTAGTCCAAATCTTGTGGTAAGCTACATGTAGAAATATTTACTCAACATACCACAAGCTAGAATTCGTAATAATAATTGGAAAATTTTACTTTAAACAATGTGGTAAGCTTATGTCGGGAAAATCATCACTTAATCAACATGTCGGCATTACCCAAAGCTCTATCATTCTAGAATCCAATCAATTAATTTAGGATAAAACATCAAAATCATGGGTAGGTTTAGAAACATGATTTCATCATTAACTTCATCATCACCACACATTTATCATAAATCACCTCTTTTATGAACTCTTCACCCATGGGCATTTTAGATTCAAATTTTAGAAAACAATGTTTATAAGGGAAAACAATTTAGAATCCGCCCAAGCTTCATAATTCATCTATATAACTATAATCTAATCATACCCATGTGTAGAGATTAAAGAATCATGCAATTGGGAAAAGCCCCATACTTGATCATAGATAATTTATCACATTTTGATAGGGATTGGGAATGGGTATGGAAGAAAGCACCCACTCATAGCCTTACATACCTGGAAATGGTGAATTCTAACACCCTCTAATTGCCCTGCTGAGATTCCAATTGGAAACCTTTTCACCTTTTCACCTTCCTTTCAAAGCTTGCATGCATGAGAGTAATGGCTGAGAATTGGTTTTACCCTGCTTAAAACCCACTAAACCGAGCTTTAAACGACGTAGTATTGGTCTTAGGAACTTAGGAAATTATGAGAAAGCCCTTACTATTTCGCAGAAAATAACTGCCAGGTGACCCTAACGGGCGACCTGACGATTCGTCAGGACGGGCAACAACTCATCGAGTTGCCCATCATGTACACTGGTCAAATGATCTGCTAATGCCCGTAACGTACGACATAACGACTCATTCCTCGAGATCAGGACTCGTGGTCACCTTCCGTTATGAACACTGCCTTAACATTCAATAAAGTTCAACCTATTGCTCACGACTCACCTCACGAGTCATTAGGACTGGCCACGACTCATGGGTTCCCATCCGTTAGATACACTGGTTATCCTCCTAGAGAAAGTCCCACTCCACCCCACAATTGACATGACGAATCGTGGTGGCTGACCACGAGTCGTTACTTCACTCGTGGGGACCTCGATCCCTTGATCAGTCCAGGCCTTTCCACGAGTCACTGAAGACTCCTGGGGTCTCCTCATGAGTCATCTCACGACTCGTCCTGTTCCTGCAACATCAATTCCATAATTTTTCCATTTCAACTCCCAGGTCCGATCTTTGAGCACCCGAGGTATAAGAATATCTCCCCTTTGGGAACATTCGTCCTCGAATGTTAGAACACACAGAAAACGGAAAAACATGCAATTATTATGTGCAAATGCTGATTATTAAAATCGAGAACTAACAGAATGACTACCTCCGAAAAGAACTACATAGTTAAACTGAATTTAGGCATCACATACACATAAAAGAAACTTGTACACATGAACTAAACATGAAAACTGATTAGATAATTAGGGAAAAAACTGATACCTCAAATTGAAACTGAGCTGGTATGGAACAGTGGGGGTATTTGGCTATCATAGCCAGTTTGGCTTCCCACGTAGCTCCCTCTACATGCTGGTTTCTCCATAACACCTTCACCGAAGCTACTTCTTTGTTCCTCATCCTCCAAACTTGACGATTAAAATTTTCAATTGGAATTTCCTCGTAGCTGAGGCTATCTCCCACATCAACACTTTCCACTGGTACTACTAAAGCTGGATCACCCAAGCACCTTTCAAGAGCGATACATGAAAAATGGGATGAACTGAAGATAACTATGATGGCAAGTCCAACTCATACGCCACCTTACCAACTCTTCTCATGACACGGTAGGGACCAATATAGCGGGGACTGAGTTTTCCTTTCTTTCCGAACTGCATGACTCCATTCTTGGGAGATATCTTAAGAAATACCCAATCATCAACCTCAAACTCCAAATCTATTCTCCTCACATCCGCATATGACTTTTGATGACTCTGAGCAGTTTTCAATCGGTCCCTTATAAACTGAACCTTCACCATAGCCTCGTGAACCGAGTCTAGCCCTATCATAGATGCCTCACCAACCTCAAACCATCCAATGGGATATCTACACATTCTCCCGTAAAGAGCCTTGAACGGTGCCATTTGGATACTAGAGTGATAACTGTTATTGTAAGCAAACTCGATCAAGTGCAAGTGGTCATCCTAGCTACCTTTAAAATCCATCACATAGGCTCTCAACATATACTCAAGAGTTTGAATTGTCTGTTCAGCCTGGCCATCCGTTTGCGGATGAAATGCTGTGTTGAGCTTAACCTGAGTCCCAAACCCTTTTCAGAAAGACCACCAAAACTGATAGGCAAACTGAGTACTTCAGTTTGAGATAATAGACAACGACACTCCATGATGCCGGACCAACTCCCGAATATACAATTTGGCATAATCATCCGTTGAATCTGTGGTTTTGACCGGTAGGAAATATGCTGCCTTGGTCAACCTATCTACCATCACCCAAATATAATCATAGTGTCTGCGAGTACGAGGTAGGGTTGTAATTAAGTCCATGTGATCTCTTCCCACTTCCAAGTAGGAATGTTAATATCCTACAATATGCCTCCCGGCCTTTGGTGCTCAACTTTCACTTGTTGATAGTTTGGGAACTTGGCTACGAATTCTGCAATATCTTTCTTCATGTCGTTCCACTAATGTATTTCCCGCAATTCATGATACATCTTTGTGGTACCCGGGTGGATAGAATACCTGGACCCATGTGTCTCATGCAATATCCGGTCCCTCAATTTATCAACATCTAGGACACATAGATGACCCTAGTACCGCAGTACACCATCTCCCCCTTGGGAGAAGGCCTCCACCTTTTGACTTCGAACGACTTCCTTCAGCTTTACTAAAATCGGATAATCATCTTTCCTAGATTTGACATCAACCACCAAGGACGATTCTAATCCATTTTGCACAACAACGCTGCCATCGGTTGAGTCGACCAATCTAACTCCCATACTCGCTAGTCGATGAACATCCTTCACCAACTCTTTCTTTCCCTCATCCACATGGGACACACTCTCCATAGAGAGTCTACTAAGTGTGTCCGCTACTACATTAGCCTTACTCAGGTGGTAAAGGACCCTCATATCATAGTCCGTAAGTAGCTCCAACCACCTCCTTTGCCGAAGATTGAGGTCTTTCTGCATTAACACATATTGCAAACTCTTGTGATCCGTGAATACTTCCACATGGACCCAATACAAGTAATGCCGCCATATCTTCAATTCAAACACCACCGAAACCAATTCAATATCATGGGTTGGGTAATTCTTTTCATGAACTTTCAACTGTCTCGAGGCATATCCTATCACTTTCCCATGATGCATCAACACACACTCGAGTCCAACTCGCGAAGCATCACAATACACCACAAACCCATCAGTACCCTCAGGTAGGGTCAATATTGGTGCTGAAGTGAGTCGGGTCTTCAACTCTTAGAAGCTTTTCTCACAAGCCTCTGACCATTGAAACTTCACTTTCTTCTGAGTCAACTTAGTCAATGGTGCGACTATAGATTAAAAACCCTTCATGAATCTTCGATAGTAACCCACTAAGCCCAAAAAGCTCCTGATATCTTATGGGTTCACCAATTTGGGCCAGTACTTTACCGCCTCGATCTTTTGAGAATCTACTGTTATGCCCTCACTTGATACCACATGGCCTAGAAATGTCTCTGAGTCCAACCAAAACTCACATTTGCTGAACTTCGCATACACCTGGCGATCCTTGAGGGTTTGAAGCACTATTCTCAAGTGAGCGGCATGCTCCTCCTCCCTCCGAGAGTATATAAGGATGTCATCAATGAACACAATCACGAACATGTCCAAATATGCCTTGAACACCCTATTCATTAGATCCATAAAAGTTGCAGGGACATTGGTTAGTCCAAAAGACATGACAACAAATTTGTAGTGACCATATCGAGTTTTAAAAGTGGTTTTCGGGATGTCACTCTCTCGAACCCTGAGCTGGTGATACCCGGATCTAAGATCAATCTTGGAGAAACACATGGCACCCTAAAGCTAGTAAAAAAAAATCATCAATCCTGCGTAAAGGATACCTGTTCTTGATAGTAACCTTGTTCAACTGCCGATAGTCAATGCACATCCGAAGCGAGCCATCCTTATTCCAAACAAACAACACTGGTGCATCCTATGGAGACTTACTCGGCCTAATAAAGCCCTTCCAACAGGTCCATCAATTGATCCTTCAACTCTTTTAGCTCAGCTGGAGCCCATTCTGTAAGGAAGAATTGATATGGGCTTCGTGTCAGGAAGAAGATCTATACCGAAATCAATCTCCCGCTTTGGAGGGACACCGGGCAAATCATCAAGGAAGACCTCTAGATACTCACACACTACTGGTAGGGACTGGATAGTCAGGGTCTCTGACTCCACGTCCTTAACCCTAACTAGATGGTACAAACAGCCCTTAGAAATCATCTTTCTGGCATTAAGGTAGGAAATGAATCAACCTAAAGCACAGCTGAACTACCCTCCCATTCTAAGATAGGCTTACCTAGAAATCTATACTCTACTGACCGGGACCTACAATTAATTGAAGCAAAGCATGCGAATAGCCAGTCCATGCCGAGAATAACATCAAAATCAGTCATGGCTAACTCTATCAAGTCTGATGAGGTGACCTTATAAAGAACTGATATCGTGCAATCTCTATACACTCGTATAGCTATAAGTGAGTCACCTTCTGGAGTAGAAACTGAGAAGGGATCTGATAAGCCCCAGGACTAACTCTGAAGCTACTGGCTACATATGGTGTCACAAAAGATAGGGTAGCCCCCGGATCTAGCAATGCATAAAAATTAACATGAAAGACTCACAACATACTAGTGACAACATCTGGTGAGGCCTCCTGCTCCTTATGAGTGGCTAATGCATAGAATCTATTCTGGCACTGCCTGCTAGCTGTGATAGCAGATGTCCCCTGCTGTATTGTGCGTGGGGATGGGGCTATTGAGCTAGAAGCTGGGCCTCGGCCCCCAACCTGATCATATCTCACAGTGGGACAATCTCTGAGCATATGTCCAGGCTGCCCACATCCAAAATAAGTTCCTAACCCTGCCAAACATTGTCCTGTGTGCCCTCGACCACACCTGTGACAAGTTGGAGTGCTAGAGTCTATAGGCCTGCTACTCTGACCCCTCGATCCTGACGCTCGCCCTCTCTGATCCTATTTTGGCATAGATGGCACACTTAGTGCTGAAGATGCTGGGGCTAATGATCTCCGGTGGGTCTGCTATCGATGCACACCACCGAACCTCTGTTGAGAGAACTTGTGGTCCTCGGTCCTGGCCCTCTTGGCCTCCCTCTCGCTCAAATGTGCTGCCTCCATCTACTGAGCATACAACATTGTGCGAGGGAAGTCCATCTCCTGATGGAGCATAGCTGTCCTGCAGTCCTTCTCCAAATAACCTGCTATACCATGCACAAATCTGCTCACCCGCGCCCGCTGATCGGCCACTAACTTTGAGTCATACTTAGATAGGCAGCTGAACTCAAGGGCATACTTCTGAACGGTCATCCTTCCTTCTTTCAAATTCACAATTCAGCTATTTTCAACTCCCTCATCTCTCGAGGGAAAAATCAATCCAAGAATGCAACCTGGAACTCCACACATGTGACCAAACCCACTCCAGCGACCCTGCTGTCCTTCCACTGGAAGAACCAAATATGCGCAACCCCTTTCAACTGGTAGGAGGCTAACTCTGCACACTCAACACTTCTCACCCCCATAACCTGGGTGATGTTGACAATCTCATCAATGAAATCATGCGGGTCCTCATCTACCTTAGATCCCAGAAACTCCGGCGGGTTCATCCTTAAGAAGTCCTTAACTTTGGCTGCCTCTGCATTGCCATTTTGCGGAACATGTCCAACGGCTTGCTGGTCGACCTAAGCGGTCAAGGCCTGCACAAGCATCTGAATGGCAGCTCAGAATTCAACACGAGCGGCTGGCTCCAGTACTTGAGGCTACACCAATGATTCTGCAATCGCAGATAGTACATTTCCATCCTCGTGGCCTTCACCACCTCCGTTCCTCCTTCCATTCATCCTTCGAGGAGCCATGATTCTGCAATCACGAATATCATGAATTAGAAGGATAGAAAGGCTTTCATTGCACGACATAGATCATGAAAGAAGGGAATATTTCCGAAAACGTCTAGTAGCGTCTTCGTCATAAGTGTGGCACGCTTCACACCGATGAAAAAGACTTTACCTAATGCGGCTTTTAGACTCCTTAGGACACATCAAACCTAATGCTCTGATACCAAGTTTGTCATGACCCGAGCGTAGACCCGAATCGTAGACACGGGACAAGGGACCCCGAGAGACCCCCAAGTCAGCTAATGGCATAAGCATTCACTAACTCATTCAATAAACATGAAGAAACATAATTACATACTCAGCGGAAGTCAAACTCAATATGACAATAGAATGAAAATCTGAAGCAGAATACATATCTAAGTCTGATAAGCCTCTAATCTGGATGAGCTGATGGGACAATACCCCCAACTAGCTCAACAATACTGAAACTGAAAATACAATCAAGATAACTAAATGTCTAGTTCTCGAAAGATGAGGACTCACCAATCAAGCAGGTACTGACTTTGATAAGCGACTACAAATGGGGTTGAACCTGAGGACCTGATCCTGCATCATGAAATGATGCAACATAGAAAGTATGCGGTCAGTACGTGTAATGTATCGAGTATGCAAGGTAAGTGAAACCACTCAAGCAAAGTAAATCATTTAAGACATTTCATAATATATCATAAGCTTTCAACATGAGAGGAAAGGCATACATGCATTCTTTCTGTTTTCATAATCTTATCATAACATGACCATACATAGCTTTATAACATCATAACTGCCTTGAATGACTCAAAGCTGAAACATAACATCTATATCAAATGTTGAACAATGAGTTAAACCTTGCTTTATGAACATGCATGCATAAGTAATCATCATGAGTAATGAATATGCAAATCTAAATGATATAGACAGTGGGAGACTCGTCACTTAACTGACAGACCATGATAGAGCTTACATGGTCCCAACTATCACATTCAACTGGGTAGAGCCATCCATAACCTTGCCAGGGAGATGGACGATAACATGATATCGATATCAAGCTGAAGGGCCAATCTGGCCGGGTATAGATCACAACGGAGGTCCCGATAATATAATTGTATCAACCTACGTTGGCGCGTAATTCTGGGGCATAGGGTAATTGACCCTTAACCCGCTCGGTTCTAGACTCTTCTCCCAAAACACGCAATGTTCTACATCATATATAACGAAGCTCAACATCGCCTATTGACAAAGCTCAACATGAAATCATGCATGACTCAACATCGTATGCAACGAAGCTCAACATTGGCTATTGACAAAGATCATTAATGAAATCATGCATACACTCAACATCATAGGAATATGAAGCTCAACATTATCCTTCGACAAAGCTCAATAATGTCATATGTCTCAATTATAAATTCATGTGTATGAGAAGCTTTATTTAGAAACATACCACAAGCTCAATCATAGGTGGAAGAATCTACTCCAAATCATGTGGTAAGCTACATGTAGAAATATTTACTCAACATGCCACAAGCTAGAATTCGTATTAAAAATTGGGAAATTTCACTTTAAACAATGTGGTAAGCTTATGTCAGGAAAATCATCACTTTAATCAATATGTGGGCATTACCTAAAGCTCTATCATTATATAATACAATAGATTCTTTTAGGAAACAACATCAAAATCATGGGTAGTTTTAAAAACATGCTTTCATAATCAACTTCATCATCACCACACATTTATCATAAATCCCCTCTTTTATGAACTCTTCACCCATGGGAATTTTAGATTCAAATTTAAGAAATCAATGTTTATAAGGGAAAAAACATAGAATCCACCCAGGCTTCATAAATAATCAATATAACTATAATCTAATCATACCCATGTGTAGAGATTGAAGAATCATGCAATTGGGCAAAACCCCATACTTGATCATAGATAATTTATCACATTTTGATAGGGATTAGGCATATGTGTGGAAGAAAGAACCCACTCATAGCCTTATATACATGGAAATGGTGAATTCTAACACCCTCTAATTGCCCAGTTGATATTCCAATTGGAAACCTTGAGATTTCACCTTGAACCCTCCCTTCTTCAAACTTGCATGCATGAGAGTAATGGCTTAGAATAGGTTTTACCCAACTTAAAACCCACTAAAATGAGCCTTAAATGACATAGTATAGGTCTTACGAACATAGGAAATTATGAGAAAACCTTACTATTTCGCAAAAAATAACTGTCAGGTGACCCTAATGGGTGACTAGACGATTCATTAGGACGGGCAATGACTCGTTGAGTCACCCGTCAAGTACATTGCCAACTGATCTGCTGGGGCCGGTAACGGAAGACATAATGACTTGTTCCTCGAGACCACAACTCATAGTAACCTTCCGTCATGAATACTGCCTTAACATTCAATAATGTTCAACCTGTTGCTCACGACTCACCTCACGAGTGGTTGGGACTGACCACGACTCGTGGGGTCCCATCTGTTTGATACACTGGTCATCCTCCTGAAGAAAGTCCCACTCCACTCCATGATTGACATGACGACTCGTGGTGGCTAACGACTAGTTGTTACTTCACCCGTGGGGACCTCGATCCCTTGATTACTCCAGGCCTTCCCATGAGTCACCTAACGACTCGTGGGTCTCCCCACAAGTCGTCTCACGACTCGTCCTGTGCCTGCAACATCAATTCCACAATTTTCCCATTTCAACTCCCGGGTCCGATCTTTGAGCCCACAGGGTATAACAAAACCCCTAGTCGGAAGGGTGTTTATACCTTTCCAAGGACAGAACCATCAAAAGAGGTGTGATATTCTCATGAAAGGTCCACCCGGGAAAAAAGGTAACAATCTCAAGAGAGGTCCCATCATGGCTACGTTGGCACGTAGTTTTGAGACACGGAGTAGGCTTAGACCCTAGGTCTACTCGGTGTTAAATACTACTCCCAAAACATATATAGTACTCATAATATGGAAGGAAAAATCATACATGAGATTCATGGATTAGTTTAAATTATGATAGCTATAAGCATGCTTAAAATACATGAACTAGCCATGAAATAAGGCCCGTGAGTCGGCCATAATCATAATCGTGAGAGAAAATGAAAATCATCATACGTACTTGATAATAATCCTCATAATTCGAAATCATAGTTTCATAGAGTGTACTTGTGTGAAATCATGCATTATTAAATAGAAATCATAAATTAGGACTTGAGAGATTAAAATTCATAAGAGGAGCAAAGGAATTCATGAAGGGAAACTAAACTCTAGCATTCCATAATCATGCTTAAATCTTGAGACATTCTAATTCCAAAAGATACTTGAAGAAATCATAAACTCTATCATGGATATTATGCTTTTACAACAAATCAGCTTTACCCATAAAGAAATCATGGATGAATTTCAAAACCCAATCATAGACTTCATAACATTCAAACTTAGACTTTGGGAACATTGGATGATCATACTTTGACTGTGAAAGGGAGTGGGATTGAGAGGAAAACCCCATTGAATCGACGCATATACTAATTTGATCAAATCCCACGTGCAAATCAAACCCCACTTGATCCTTGAGAAATCTTGAGGAAGAACCCTAGGGAAAGCTTGAGAGTTTGAGAGAATTGATTTTCAATTTGGAGTGTTAGGAGAGTATTGGGTGTTCTAAGGTGAATAATACCCTTAATACACTCTTTTTCATGCTTAAAATGACGTAGTTTAGGACCTTTGAGCTTAGAATTTATGAAAATACCCTTAATGAAAAAATTTAGAAGTTGAACACTGTCAGGGACCACGACTCATAAAATGAGTCATACCATGAAGTAACAACTCATGGTCGCCTCTCGTTGTTTCCACTGGTCGAGGAACTGCGGGCTCTTGTCACGGGTCGTTACATTGCCCAATGGGTCATGAGACCACCCATTGCCACTTGACTCCGATATTTATCTGAACCTTTCCATGATTACATCCCACGACTCATGGTTTCCCACCATAGGTCGTGATACCGTCCGTGACGATGCCTCCATACCCAAAAACCACAACTCTTATCATGATCCGTTACAACTTCCTACCAGTCGTTCCTTGACTCGTTATTCCAGACCCTCCTTTATTAGTTTCTAACCACAACTCATGAATACGAGTCATCACATCGACCAATGAGTCATATTAAGGATCGTTAGTCTAGGTCCTCATCCCAATAGCTTACTACGACTCCCACCAATGACTTGTCGTCCATTCCCACAATGAATCATCCTGTGATGTTTTTCTAGTTTTCTCTGCTGATCTCTTTTCTAAACTCGAGCCTAGACTTAGGAACTTCTGGGGTATTATAGTTTAGAATGGAGAACTTAGAATATTGTCTTGATTAGAATCAAGTTATGAAATTTTATTTGAAATTGAGATTATCAAATATATGTCGATCTAATTTAGTCGTCTAGCAGCTAATAACCAATGACCTTTTTATAGGGTCTTTCCTAATAGTTTAACATATCATATACTAATCTCCGTAACTCATTTCAAAAAGTATAAGTAACTTGACAAGTGCAAGAGTAAAGAGTAAGAGTGAATAAGTAGGTTACAACAAGATTAAAGAGATCTTGTGAACAACTTTTCATCTCGTGTTGTGTACACACACACACACACACAAATATATATATATATATATATATATATATATATATATATGTATATATATATATTTTTATATAACCGTCCAACCAAAAATAATCTTTCAAGGGTCTTCTAATACCACAACACGTTTAAATCAAAAATAACTTGCGGAATAAGATTCATGTAATTTCAAAGGAAATGGTAGAACCTTTTCATACCTCATTTCGTTTAATGATTATGCATAGAAGGACTTAAACTTTCCTTTATCAAGTTAATCCACAATATATGTGCATAATAAATCTAATATTAGCCCTTGAACATAATTCAACTTCAACAAAATGGTAGATAAATAATTTCCAGATTGATTGTATGTAATAACATAACTTCGATGGTGTATTGCTATACTTTCCTTCTCCATTTCAACACAACATATTCTCACACCAAATAACTCCCCCAGCTATAAATAACACACAAAACATCCCTTACACAATGAATAGCACACAAAACACCACAACAATATATTGAACTCACAACTTTCGGTTACCGTCCTATGAGTTCTTAACAACATCACAATAAGATTTCTCCATCCAAGAATTCATAAAAAAAATAATCTTGGGAAGATTAATTATCACACTTGAAGGGGTGTTCTTATACATCAAAAAGAGAAGAGAAAACTTCTTAAAATTTACACAAGTTTGGGCGTTCAACTTGGGGAAAGGGGCTCAATACTTCCTCAAATTCTCACCACATGTTCTCTTTTCTATATGTAGTAAATTATAACAAAATAATGAGTATTTTTATTTACATCAAGCTTGAAGAAGGCTGAACTTTTCAAGAATTGTTAGGGAGCAATGGGGCACTTCTTGAAGCTCAAAAGAAAGGAGAGAAAACTTGCAAAATTTTTCAGATTTTATCAACTATAAAATGAGAATTTTTGGGGTAAATATGACCTTATGTAGGTGACCATAGAATGCCTCTTTGAACCATTTGGATGAGAAATGGGTCAAGTTTGCCTTTAATTTGGGCCTCAAATTAATCCAACTTTGTGGCTGCCTTTGTTTTTATTTTTTGACAAGAACTTAGTCAACTTTGGTGGCTAGTTTTATACGTTTTTTTGGCCATCATTTGATCTAGTAGGTGATGCACCTGCTGACCCTTTAAACACTTCTTTTGGGCCTTAACTTGTTCTTGTTTTTGGTTTTAACTTGTATCTCTTTTGAACCTTAACTTATTGGGCTATTTTTAGGAAGATTTGGTGTTATTATGATGGGTCAACTTTGAGCTTCATTTGAGCCAGTATTAAATATAATAATCCATCAAGTTTCTACCTCGAATCGGCCCGTGTAACTTGGTTCATTTGGCATATTGTAACTTAAATAAGTCAAATAAGCACATCATTTGTCTCATCTCATTACCAAACCTCTATCTTTCATCTTTAGCTTAACACTTGTATACCTTTGACCATTTAAACACTTGGCCCAAAGATCAACTCATCATCTCGATCTTAAGCACCTTCTTTGGTATAAACTTAGTCGCACATGTGTTTAAAGGTATGGGGTGTTATAGTTTAAGAGTTTGATCCAACCTAGTAGCTCTTTCTTTAGTTTGTTCTAATACTTGTTTCAATGAACAGAAATATCGTAGAAATAACATGTGAATGAAAGGTAAAAAAATATTCGCTTTTACATGAACATTTAAATTCATGCATTGTATGATATTTTATAATAATTATTACAAAGTTTGTATTACAACACTATTAGCGGATTACCATTTAGTATAAATATTAGCATTATAAAGATGCATTGTAATACAAATGTAATACCTTGAAAAGTTTCTTATGTCAAATTTGAGACTTGCAGTCGAAATTAGCCAAAACTTTTACACTAGGCCATCCAACGACTCACAAGACAAGACATACCTGGAATGGATGAGTCATTGGTTTTAGTTGTGGTATGAGGCTTCAGAAAAATGGTAAAAATCACCCGAAATTGATGAGTGGATTGTATGACCCATCATTTGATTGTACCAGTCATTATTTCTAGTCGTTAAAGCAGGTTCATAGGTTGATTCTGAGGAGGGGCAGGAACTAATGAGCCATACATGTAATACCCCGAAAACCCTAAGATCAGACCCGGGAGTTGTAATAGAGAAAATAGAAATTTCTGCACCTGGTTACAAGACTAGTCGTCCAGTGACCCGTCAGGAACACCACGAGTTGTCATGTGACTCATGGGGAAAGGCCTGACTTGGTTGAAAATTTCAGGTTTTGGGTGACCACGGGTGTGACCATGACTCGTGGTCAGCTCCACAACTCGTTTGGTCATTTGTGGACAAGGGTGATACAAAGGAAGAAAAAACTTGGACAATGTACCTAACAACTAGTCACCATGAGTCGACGTCAATGCTAGAATTCATCGAGTGGGTCATGTTCAGCAGTTGGTTAAAGGATGAATGTTTTGGCAGTGTTGGTAACGGGCCATCACCACGTATCATCGGGTACACCACGAGTCATTGTGTCTCTCGTGGTGACCCTCAGAAGAAATTTAGTATGGAAGGTGACGGGAGGTAACCACGAGTTGTGGTCATTGGCAACTATCCGTCCAGTCCCTCGTTGGGACTAGTAGTATATTTTTCCCTGCGAATTTATTAAAGGATTTTTCGTAATTCCTAACTTCCTAAGGCCTAAACTACATCATTTTAAGCTTTTTTAGAAGGGTTTTAAGAGAGTTAAACCTATCCTAAGACTTACCATTTTGTGCATGCAAGCTTAGAGGTTTAAGAGGTGATCAAGCCTAGTTCCTTCAAAAGTTCTTCTTCAATTTCCTTTGGGCATTCAAGGAAGAGAGTGAAATCAACTTACCCAGGTATGTGAGGTTATGAATGAGAGTTCCTTTCACTCTCATGCCATAAACTCATCAAATTTCATGGATTTCAATTTTATAATTCAAGTTTCATGATCTATGAGGTTTATGTCAATTCTTGTGAAATTCTATATGATCTATAGGTGGGTCAATCTCCTTCATGTATTAAATCATGTTTTATGATATATGGGCAGATTTTGTGACTATTTTGAATGTAAATTTATAGAATTGAGTTTAAATCCAATTATGCCCAATTATGTATGTCTTTTATGAAAACTCAAGTTATAATTTCATTATGATCTTGATCTAAATTACCCAATTATTATTTATGCTTTATGATATGATTTTTCTCAAGTACTTATCATGGATTTATGAAATATCAAGTATATACATGTTTTACAAGTATGCATGAATTTCATGATTTATAGATTTATGATTATGGCCGACTCACGGGCCTTATTTCATGGCTAGTTCACATATTTCAAGTATGGTTACGATTATGATGATTTAACTAGCCCATGAATCTCATGTATGCTTTCCCTATTATCATATGAGGACTATATATGTTTTGGGAGTAGTATTTAACACCGAGTAGACCTGGGGTTTATGTCGCCCAAATTACACCTCATAAATGAGATATAAAGCTGACGATGTAAAATATAGAATCCAACCAGGTTTGGGGTCGAATCGCACGAAGAATATGACGAGAACTTTAGTTAATGTATTTAGCTAATACTATCGGCTTACTTATTTCCTAGGCGGGGAAGGTTTGAAACACAAAATAATGAACAATAGTAGAGACTAGTAGATGCTTGATTTAATTTTTGTTGTATTCAATCAATGAATTGACAAGGATTGTGTTCCCCATCACTTTACAACCACAAGGTTTTTATACTAGTGATCTATTTCGGTGCTTAGCGTGCAATATTGGTGAGTTAACTTCACCTAAATTGTTGGTCCTCAATCTAGATGATTATCACCATGCAACATGATCCGTATGTGGGTGTATACTTAGTTGACCCTTACCCTTAATATCCGATTAGCTATTCTTATTATTGGATTAGCTATTCCTGGATAAGCTCAAGCTATTAGATGAGGGTTGATAGCCTCAAATCTCCATTCTGAATCCCTTTTCCCGTTCATTACTCTCTTGATCCGGTGAGTAAGAATAAGGCAATTTCCAACGTTTGCAATCGTTAAGAAGCAATTAAAATGAAGGGAAAAACAATACACACATAAACCCTATTCAAGAATCACTAAGTATTTTTACCTGTATGTGTTAATTCATCATGGTTCCCACAACCCTACATATGTGTTTAGCTACTCATAATGGAATGATAACAATTACGAAATAAAGAAGAAATCATAATTGCAACTTACAAAGATTTATAGAAGAAACCACTTGAATTGAATAAATCACCAAAACCGAAGAAAAAAACTTCAATGTTGTTTTAATCCTCAAAATCAAGAACAAAATTTCAAACTTCTATTCTTGACACAAGAATGGTAATTCACAACACCAAAATTGACGTTCAAAACTGTAGAATAAATTGTACAATAAAAATAAACCTAAATAAAGTATTTATAATTTCAAAAAAAACCTTTCCTAACTAAAAATGGAATCCAGGTCAACATTGGAAATGGGCCAAGTAACTACTCTTTAGGTCTCCTAACGAGTCGTGGCAAGCGTAATCATGTCTTCCTTGGAAAACTGCTCCTTCATGGTAACTGGTCACCTAATGACTCGTTAGGTCAGGGAACGAGTCGTTAGGTCCCTCGTGGCCAAGGAGCACCAAATTTTCCAGTGTATGTGACGAGTGCTCACAGAATCTCACGATGAGTCGTCACATCTCCCGATGAATCGTGATGTCCTTTATTGCCTCCCTGAGCATTTTTTCCAGAACTTTTCTTCCCAGTCTTCACGACTGGCATAATGACTCGTTACTAGATGTAATGAGTCGTACCTTCAACTTGTTATCAACACTGGTTTCATGCACTTCAGACTTGAATTTTCCCATGACTCCAGGAATGAGTCGTCCATTGAGACGACGACTCGTTACCTGGCTAACAGTCTACAATTTATCCAATTTTTTCCTTACTTTGCCCATTTCACATTTCGAACCTGTTTTCCTGCAACACTTAATAAAAACACATTATATCTACACAAACATACCTGGAATTTGCATATCTTCTTTGTTTTAAGCGTCGAAAGATCGTAAAACCATGACATATCAACACCCTCAACTTAGAACTTTTGCATGTCCTCAAGAAAAAACAAACAAAATTAAACTAACACGACGCTTCAATCAAAAGAACTTTAGGAAACCTACGGCAGTCACACTGTTAATCAAATCAAATTTTCTAACCCTTCCTCTTTCATACAAATCCAAATCAGGATGCATATGTAAAATTTCCAACTATGACACAAAGGAATCGAAACATGGAAATATATTGTCACTTGCGATAATGCATACAGTCCTATGGCACTGACCCAGACAGTTTGCAGATAATTTTGTTGACCAAATGCTCTCACCACAAAGAAGTCCCACACTCACACCTATATATATGTTCATAATGATATATTTCTCTTAGGACTAGGTAAAAGCACACTCGCTCTCGAAAAGAAATTCTAACTGTGCACATTCCATACCATAAGTTTGCCTTTATGTACTTTCAATACCTTAATGTTCAGACGGGCTAACTAGCACTATAGGACTTTTTTAGCTTGTAACGTAGGCTCGGGGTTGGGTATGGTAAATATGGGAATAGTAACTTAACAATTCTTGGCACTACACTCAGTTCGACTCCTTTTAGCCTTCTTTCCACATCTTTCTCTTTTCTCTCACTTTCTCCTTCTTTTACCTTCTTTTGCATCTACGGGTGTGGGTTTTCTTCTTTCAAGAAATTTCTTTTATTCTTTCTCACTTTCATTTTTCTTTTTGTTCTTTTTCTCTTTATCACTAATTTTTTTCTTCTTCATTATGCACACCACACCCACCCTTTTTTTTATCATTACTCAATTACATTCCACCCTACTCTTCATATTCAACCCTATGATAGCCACCCTTAATTTAGGTGATTTTCCTGAGTTGAGGTTCACAGTATCCAAGGAGGGACCATGGCCTAAACAGGTTCATTATAATCAAAGAAGGAAGGTGAATTGGTTTCAAGAAAAAGAAGGGTTAATTTAGGCTCAAAATTGGGATCAAGGGATATTTATTTCCATTTGGTAGGTCTTTTAAAGCTAAAGTGGACTATTCATAAAAAATCACCTATGATCCTTTCCTAATTTCCCGTCCTATACCTTGGTATGACTGACCAGACAAGTTCTAGATTGACACACACAACAGAACTAGCTATTAAACCTTACTCACACAATGCACAGGCCAACATCATCACTTCTACTAACTGCTAGTTTAGGTATACTTACACAATGGAAAACACGTTTGCAGTATTAATGTCATGCAAAGATTCAAAATGGTCATGCTTGTCTACTTAACACACAAAATTTTAGGAGGGGTATCACATTATCAGTTCAAACAAATTCATGCTATTGATTGCCTTAAGTTCACCTAATTTTCTTTCGATTGACACAATAACACAAAAATATAAACATGGCAGTTCTACTAGATAAGGAACACTCAAGGGAAAAGATATCCGGCAAGACAAACCCTTGGGTTATGTTCAGCAAAAAAACTGGTATCCCTCCAGAACCCCATCAATAAAAGCATGCGGCATTCTTGATGCATATATAAAAATAAAACATAGGAATAGGGAACATACCTGTGCGACCTAGGCGTCTGTGCCCTGGTCGGTGAGGGAACAGATACACCTCAAGTATCCTCTCCTGTGCCACTATGCTAAAACAAGTGCATTCTCAGAACCCACTAAGCTCGTACCCTCTCCATGAGATCTCACTACATGAACTTTGGCCCTCTGTCGAGCTTCATCTCTGGACAGTTGCAGTGCTGCCTCCATCTCTCTTCTCTCCCGCTTTGCTCACGTAGCAGAGCACTATCCTCATCAACACTCACCTCCTCAAGAGGTCTCTTTCCTTTATCATGAGTGACCGGCTCCTTAGTGATAAAGTCTATTACCGGTGGTAGCTCCTCCTCACTCTCATCGTCGACCACTGGAAGCACGGGTGGAGTGATAGCAGCAACTTGTCGTGCAGACAATCCCGCACCTTAGCTCAGAGTGTTGCTACCTCCACATACAATCTGGCCAGCTCTGGTACCTGTAACTGCACAAGGCACTCATCCATCCGCCTCTCAAAGGTGTCCAATCTACCATGCACTAAACTAGAGAGCCCTTCCAACTCTTTTATGACCCACAACTTTACTTGCTCCATCAGTACCTTGACTTAAAGGGCCGTCTGCGGCTTATGCTTTTAAGCTTTAGCCAACCGCCTAGCCATGTCGATCAGAAATCTTGAGAAATTGTGACTAGGCCGGCTGGTGAAGCACAAGAGGTCGCAATGGGTGGGCGAGCTGCTGCTATAGTAGATGAAGACTTTGGGACCTCAGCATGTGATGAAGTATCGACTACATAATAGCCTCAGGCTGGCTACCGGTCTCTCTAACTTATGATGGCTTTGCCTTAAACTCTATAAACAATGCAACTTCAGTTTGCATACCTTCGCTCAATGCCTTTACTAACAAAGTAGCTCTAGCGGAAATGGAGGACTGGCTCCTCACTCGCGACATCGGGTTCGTCTCATCTCTTATCAACCCAATATTTGTGATTTTGTGGACTACCACTCTCTAATCGACTAATGGTAATTATGGCACACGGGACTCCTGACAGAGTTGATCAATGAGGCGTGGGAAGGGAATGGTGGTGCTTTCTACTATAGCTCACTCTCAGATCTCCTCAATAATATATCTCAGGAAGTTGATAGCATACCCCTCCATAATGCTCGCTACCAATACGATTCTATCTGGTGAAAGCACGTTATCATTATAGGTAGGTACCAACCTGCGTCGAACCAGTGACCAACAAAATTTTGCTTGAAAGTTTAATGTGGCCTTTTTAATCTGTGCTTCCGTTCCATGTAGCCACTCCAGTAACGGACCCCGCATGGAAATGATGCGGGATAGCCAAGTGTATTGTATGATTCTTTCCTCATTACTCAGCTTTGTGATTTTTAATTTCTTGAGCTCATTCATCCTGTGATCAAACTCAATTGTGTTCATCGGGGCTTGATAATCTGGACCATATAGCAATCGAGAGATGGTTTGCTCAGAAATATCTACTGGTGTCTCCCTAATCAACACTTAGGTCAATGCAGGCCTCTTCCTCCAATGTTGATCTCCCAAGTCAAGACACTATAATGTGGCTGCGTATGAGGTGTAGAACTCTCTGACTAGAAAAGCACAATAGCTCTCCCGGATGGCTCAGTCAACCACCCAAACCGGTATCCCTCAAACAATGTATGAATCTCGGGGAGGTCCTTGAGCCCTGTGGTCATCAGTCTGGGCTGCTCATTAAAACTCCTCTTCTTATGGCCCTTGTCATTAGGAGCTATATCCCTATTATAAATGGCCCACATGCCTCGAACACACATCACCTTCTTTGTTGCTTAGTGGACGTGTGTGAGGTCTCAGTCCTCTCGTCCTCTATGCTCCCTTGTTGGTCACGTGATTCATCAACACCCTCCAATTTTCCACAGTTGGGGTGCCCTCGGGGGAAATCAGGACTGCAGCCCCAGCATTACCTTTCTCTCGGCTGGGTGGATCTCTTGCAAGTGGAGTTGGAGACACGACCAAGGCTGTCGGATTTGTAGGGCATTTAGTCCGAGCTCTGGTTGATCTCCTATCTAGTCACTCTTCTGATGTCTGTATTCCTCCATGGAGCCACTCGACTCTTATGAAGTTGTGAGCTCGTCCCTCAGTCTGTGGTTCGAGGGTTGACTCTTCTCCGGCCCCTGTTTCTTAGCCGGGCTCTTCTTTGGTGTTCCCTTCGGTGCCATTGTACCATGGAAAAATGATTAGAATGCGAGAGGGGAGTATACGAAATCAAAAATTTAGTTTTTACCTATAGACAGGATGAGAAACTCCACGACTCGTTGCCACTGGCAATGACTCGTGAGATCATTCGTCATCTGCAGGTCAAGTGTGGCATTGTTGGTCCAGTGTACCTAACGACTGGTCATGACGAGTCATTTCTTGAGGTGATGACTCATTAGGTCAGTCGTGGGTAGTGCATATGACATATATAAATCCCCTCTCAGGACGAGCTACATCACGAGTCGTGAGGTGGTACCACGACTCGTCATGTGGCTCGTGCTCAAGAGTCGCGTAACAGGTGTGGTGACGGGTCATGTAACGACTCGTTATGCATGCCCATGAGTCGTTACATAAGGCGTAATCACTGGATATCAGATAACCCACAAAGACTCATGCTTAATGTCAACTAATTTGCACCCCCATGGATACATAAAGCCAATTTACTTACAACATTGCATTGATCAGGTTCGCAATTTTGATTTCAAAGAAGCCTAGGGTTTCTTCTTAAGTATTAAATCATTAAGCAAATCACAATTTTACACACATGGGTCTATAAAAATTTATATATGAAGCATATGTATACTCACAAATTCGAGGATGAAGATGAAGTTTTAGCAGTGATTTTTTAGCAGATTTGGGTGTTGAGTGCTGTGAGAGTGAACGTGCGTGTGTGAAGTTGATGTACGTTTGTGAATGATTTGAGAGTGGGAAGTGATTTAGGAAGATGAGAAGTTGGGGAAATATGCTCGAGTGTTTTTGAGTTTTGAACTTGTGAGGAAATCATAGGGAAAAATCAAGTACGTGTGGAGAACAATTTTGCCCTCTTTAAACGTAGGTCAGGTCGGTTGATTATTTAATTTAAATGCACCATGACCCACTTGATGAGTCTTTGCAAGAAGCATGACTCGTTTAGCTACTCATTATGTTGCTCAAGCCTAGAAAACTTACCTGGGACCTAATGGCTCATGTAATGACTCATGGTGATACCCAACAAGTCATGTCATGAGTCGTTGGCCATGAGCTCTGATGGATCTTAAGTGTTGTCACAACGAGTCACTTGACGAATCAATAGGTTACCCCATGATCAATTAAGTCTATCATTATTAGCTTTACGACTCAATTGTCTCTTTAAACCAGTAGACTTAACAGAAGACCTAACGATTTGTTTTCACTGGAAACGACTCGTTTGGTCAACTGTGGTCTACACTATTTTCTACACCAGTGAACACGAGTAGGCTTGACGAGTGGTTAAGTCAAATGATGACTAGTCCTCATGCGCTATATGGAACCAGCACTTCATGTTCAAATTTTTGGTTCCAACTTCAAATTTCCTATCTTAATCACCCGCACACATCAAAACACGTAAACACTATACATATATACAATTACAACTTAGGTTGCCTCCCAAGAAGTGCCTAATTTAACGTCGCGGCACGACGTAGGTATCTTGATTACTTAAAATTCACCAAAATACCTCTACGGGTTGCGTCCCATGCAGAGCCTAATTTAACATCGCGACAGGACGCAATTCACTCGGGTTACTTAGAATTCACCCAGAGCCCAAAGATCCACCAGTTTAATTTCTCCGCTCTTTCCCATTATTCTTTCACCCGTTGACCATTCACTTTGAATCACTTCTCTTCATGGTTTTCCAATTCAATCGCCCATAGGAGAATACTTGGACCACTCGAAATGGTCCCAATTATTTGGACTTCAACTTGCCAAGAAACAAGCGAAGCCTAGTATTGAATTGTAACACCATATCACCTGGGCTGAACTCTCTCTTGTCAATCTTCTGGTCATATTGAATTTCATCCTCAGTTTAGAAATTTCAGAATTTTCATAGGCTTTCAAATGAAATTCATCTAGCTCATTCGACTAATCAAAGCCTCAAGTTCACAGCATCACTCCAGTTCAAATTCAGCTTCTTGACTGCCTACATAGCTTTGTCCTCAATTTCGACCGGAAGATGACATGCTTTCCCATATATAAGCTGATACAGAGACATACCTATAGGGGTCTTGAATGCAGTCCGATAAGCCCATAAAGCATCATTTAGCTTCCTAGACCAATCTTTCTGGTTAGCGTTCATAGTATTCACTAAGATGGTATTTATCTCCCAGATGGAGACTTCAACTTGCCCACTAGATTTTGGATGATAGGGTATTGCAACCTTGTTTTTCACCCCATGTTCTCTAACAAAGTCCGAAAAAACTGGTTGTAGAAGTGTGAACCCCCATCACTAATGATGGCTATGGGAGTCCCAAATCTGGCAAAAATATTCCGCTTCAAGAATGCTATGACACTCTTACCTTCATTGTTTGGAAGAGCAATTGCCTCCAACCATTTCAAAATATAGTCCACAGCTACAAGTATGTACTTCATCCCGTTTGAGCTCAAAAATGGGCTCACGAAATCAATGCCCCAAGCATCAAATAGCTCAATGACAAGGATGGGAGTAAGAGGGAGCTCATGCCTCCTTGATATGCCTCCTTGCCTTTGGCATGCATCACATGACTTTGCAAAATCATGTGCATCCAAGTGAATGGTAGGCCAATAGTACCCACATTGCAGAATTTTGTGGGTTGGGCGAATCCCATTGTGGTGAACCCCAACAGGGGACGAGTGACAAGCCTCCAATATGCTTAACATCTCAGCCTCAGGCACACATCTCTGAATCACCCCATTAGCACATATTCAGAAAAGGTAAGGCTCATCCCAGAAAAACTTCCACACATTAGAAATGAATTTCTTTCGCTAGTGAAAAGATACATTTTCCGGTACAACATGACTCACCAGATAATTAGCAAAGTCTAAAAACCATGGTATGAGATCCTGTGAGGCAGCAAAACCTACTCATCGGGGAATGAATCATCTATTTCAAGCTCATCTTGAAATGCTGCATCTTCTTCCAATCTTGATAAGTGATCCGCTACCTGGTTTTTAGTCCCCTTTCGATCCTTTACCTCAAACTCAAACTCCTGCAGAAACAGAACCCATTGAATCAGCCATGGCTTGGCATCCTTCTTTGCCATCAGATATCTCAGAGCTACATGGTTTGTATGGACTATCACCTTAGTTCCAAGCAAGTAAGCCCGAAACTTCTCGAATGAAAATACTACTGCCAACAATTCATGTACCGTCACGGTATAATTTATCTAAGCTGCATTAAGAGCCTTTCTAGCATAATAAATAGGATGGAAAATCTTTTCATGCCTTTGGCCCAAAAAAGTTCCCAAGTCCACTCCGCTAGTATCACACCTAATCTCAAACGGTAAGGACCAGTCAGGTGCCACTATGATCGGGGTAGTGGTCAATTTCTCCTTTAGGCATTCAAAATCCTTCATACACGCATCATCAAACACAAACTTCACCTCTTTCTCGAGTATCTTACATAAGGGATTTGAAATCTTTGAGAAATCCTTAATGAATCTCCTATAAAATCCTGCATGCCCCAAAAAGCTTCTAACACCCTTCACAAAAATAGGAGGTGGGAGACTAGAAATTACATCGATCTTGCTCTGTCCACCTTAATGCCCTTACCAGAAATATTGTGGCCGAGCACTATACCTTCTTTGACCATGAAATGACACTTTTCCTAATTAAGCACCAAGTTGGTCTCTTCGCATAGCTGCAGCACCTTGATCAAATGAGCCAAAACATCATCAAATGAATCACCTACCACCAAAAATTCATCCATAAATATTTCAATGGTTTCCTCCACCATGTCAGAAAATATGGACATCATGCAGCGCTGAAAAGTGACAGGCGCATTACATAACCCATACAACATCCTCTTAAAAGCAAATGTACCATATAGATAGGTGAAAGTGGTTTTCTCTCGGTCTTCAAAGCCTATAGAGATCTTATTGTACCCCAAATAACCATCAAGAAAAAAGTACCATCCTCTGCCTGCAAGTCGGTCTAGCATCTGATCCATGAATGGAATAGTAAAGTGATCTTTCTGAGTCTAGTGGTTTAAATTCCTATAGTCCATGCATACTCTCCAATCAGTGACTGGTCTAAGTGGAATGAGCTCATTGTTGGCATTTGGGACCACCGTAATTCCTCCCTTCATTGGCACGCACGAACTGGGCTTACCCATTTGATGTCAGCAATAGGGTAAACCACACCTGCATCCAACCACTTTATGATTTCCTTCTTGAACACCTCTTGCATAGGTAGATTCAACCTATGCTAATGCTCAATGCTCGGAATACAATTTGTCTCTAGCTGGATCTTATGTGTACAAATACCAGATGGGATCCCAATAATGTCTTCAATGGTCCACCCAATCGCTTTTTTATATCTCTTCAGAATGGAGATCAAAGCCCCCACTTGCCATTTCCACCAAGTCAGCTACAATTATGACCGGCAAAGTGTTTTTAGTCCCCAAAAAGACATACCAGATATTAGATGGGAGTGCTTTGAGCTCTAATGCTAGAGGCACCTCACTAGATGACTTGGCTGGTGGAGTCACCCTATTCTTCAGATCCAGATCAATCTTCTTTGAAGCATAGGTGTATGACCCTATACCAGCAAGTGCATTAACAATCTTCTCATCCCCATGGATCTCCTCAGTACCAACATTCATCAAAACTGCTGCTAAATCCTTAATAGTCACTAACTCATCAATGGGCGTGAATGGAAGCTCAGCTTCCATAATATCAATCACTAAGACCACCCGCATGTCATTTGGCTGCTTCATGGACCGGCATACATTAAATGTCACTTCCTTATTATTCAACCAAAATTTTAGCTGCCCGATTTCCATGTCTACAAGAGCATGTCCAGTGGTGAGGAATGGTCGCCCCAAGATAATGGGGACCTCAAAATCAATCTCATAGTACAGAATAACAAAGTCGGGAGAAAATATAAAGGACTCTACCTTCACTAGAACATCATAGAGAATCCCTATCGGATTTTTCACCGTGCGATCTACCATCAATAACCACATTGTAGTCGGTTTGGGGGCTCCCAAGCCCAACTGTCTGAACACTGCTAACGGCATCAAGTTAATGCTAGCACCCAGATCATATAGCACCTTAGAAAAATTAAAGGCTCCAATATTACACGGTATGGTGAAAGCTGCAGGGTCTTCCTTTTTTCTGAACAAGAGAATGAGATGCTATTGCACTACAATGGTGCAAATTATCCTCAGGTTCAAAGCTCACGGTCCTCTTTCTAGTGACAAGGTCCTTCATGAATTTAGCATAGCCAGGCATCTACTCAAGTGCCTCGACTAATGGGATGTTCACAGATAATTGTTTTTTCATTGAGATGAATTTGTGATACTTCCTATATTCAACATTTTCCTTCAACGTCTGTGGTAAAGGGGGAGGAAGTCTAGGAATAGGCGTTATAATGCTCAAACTCACACTTCCTGACAAAGTATGAAGCGGATGTTTTCAATAAAGAACCCAACGAAGGTTAGGGTCGATCCTTCAGGGAATATGGAAGGATATAGAAGAACTCTAGTATTTAAGTTTTTATGTCGATTATCTCTTAAGAGGGGAAAATTTGTAAAAGTAACAGGAAATATTGTTGAGAGAAAGTGAAGGTTAATTCCAAAGTAGTGCAACTAACTACGGTAAGTGTTCCACATTACTTCATAACCACAAGGCGTTTTATACTAGTGATCTTTTGAGGTACCTCCTTCTCCTTATCTTTTCCAGACCTATGCTCCTTTTGCATTACTAGAAGCGATCTTCTCCACTGAATCATCAACCAAAATCTGTTCCTCGGAGTCCGCCACCCTATCATCATTAATCTCTAGGGGCTCAACGGTCTCATCAGTCACAACCGGCCTTGGAGGATCAATTGTCGCTTTCTAACTCCTAGTAGTGACGGCCAAGCAATGAATATCATTTTTTGAATTTTGAATTGTATTGCTGGGAAGCATGCCCTTCTGCCTCTGGTTCAGAGCAACAGACATCTGACCAAGCTACTTCTCAATCTTCTTAATGGCCATGACATGTGATTCCACCTTTTGGTTCATACTAGAAATATCAGCGTGAAGTTCCTTGAAATGGCCATCTGTCGCCTCCATCTTCTTAAGAACCTTAGACAACATGTCTTCCACCCTTGAACCACTAGGCTCTGGTTCATGGTTCCTTGGAGGAACATATAGACCACTTCTGTCATTCTTTTACTCCTCTCGCTTTTTCCAGTCCCATTATCTCTGCCTCTACTCCTATCTCTGCATTGGCCTCGGTTATAATTGTTATCTCTATTGTAGTTTCGACCTTGGTTCCCCGGACCTTGACTCCAATAGTCTTGGGTAGACCCTTGTGTGTTAGTCCAGAAACTCACCCCTTGATCATTCAGATAATTGGCTTCCTCCTCAAATTCTGATTCGCCTCCATCATTTCTAGGGGCCTTGCCCTGAGAACCCATAACATTTACCTTTTTAGGCCTGGCTCCTATAAAATGCTTAGCAAGCAACCCCATTGTGGTTTTGATCTCAACAATATCCTGTTCTCTCTCTTCATCCTCTCTTCTCTGCTCGGCAAACATTCCTACCACATAAGTACCAACCGGAGGCTCTGAATCTCTTATGTGTTATGTGCGGTTGGTTTTAGTGATCCTGTCAAGGACCTCAACAACTTTAGCATAAGTATGACTTATGAATGTTCCTCCAGTGACAGTATTAGCCTTCGCCTTGGTGTTAGCATTCAGATACCTATAGAATATCTCCAATAATGTATCATCTGGGATCTTGTGGTTGGGCACCTATTTGAGCTTCTTATTGAACCGCAACCATGTCTCATGAAGTGCAACAAAATTCAATTGCCTGAAGTTGTATATCACATCTTTCAGCTGCAAAGCTTTGGAAGGTGGGTAGAATCTTTCAAGAAAGGCTCTTTTAAGCTCCCCCCAAGTAGTGATAGAATCATTTGCAACTAAGCCAACCACAGCGTTGCCTCACTCCCTAGTGAAAAGGGAAATAACTTTAGCCTAATTACATCTTGACTCACTTCCGGTTGTTTGTATGCTTTGCAGATACCCACATAATTTGTCAAGTGAGTATGTATATCATCTGTCGCATGACCTGCAAATATCCTTTTCATGTTGAGCAATTGGATCATTGCACTGGTAATATCAAACTTTTCCCCTATAGGGAAAGGGGGAGGGACAATAGCTCCAGTGGCGTCACCCTCATCAATATCAACATCATCATCATCTTTAAAGTATCGGTGCCTTTGCTAGTACAGACCACTATTCCTTCTAGCTCGCTCAGCTTCGTCAGTTTGGCGTTGCTCATCGGCGAGCCTCGCTGCCTCTCTATCTCGTACTCGAGTTTGTTCCTCAGCCAACATTCTGGTTGTTTCTTCTTCCACTATCTCTTTCCCATGTACGTTGGCCATTTTCCTTAGATTCCGCAGTGTTTGTTTAAGTTCATGATCAATTGGAACAAGAGATTTTCCTCGGCTCCAAGTACTACGCATGCACGAACCTGAGACCTGTTAAGAACAAAAACAAGAAAGAAAAAAATAAAAAGGAAATAAGAACCAACAGTAAAGCAAACACAATTAACAAAAGCCTAAGCCATATTCCTCGGCAATGGCATCAAAATTTGATGTCACCTAAATTACACCTCGTAAATGAGATATAAAGTAGTCAATGTCAAATATAGAACCCAACCAGGGTTGGGTTCGAAACCAATGAGGAATATGACGAGAACTTTAGTTGATGCGTTTAGCTAATACTATTGACTTACTTATTTCCTGGGGGAAAGGTTTGAAACACAAAATAATGAACAATAGTAGAGACTAGTAGATGCTTGATTTAATTTCGGTTGTATTCAATCAATGAATTGACTAGGATTGTGTTCCCCGTGACTTGATAACCACAAGATTTTTGTAATAGTGATCTATTCCGGTGCTTAGCATGCAATATTGGTAAGTTAACTTCACCTAAATGGTTGGTCCCCAATCTAGATGATTATCACCATTCAACTTGACCCGTATGCGGGTGTTACTTAATTAACCATTACCCTTAACATCGGATTAGCTATTCCCAAACAAGGTCAAGCTAATAGATGAGGGTTGATAGCCTCAAATCTCCAATGTTAATTCCTTTTCCTATTCATTACTCCCTTGATCTGGTGAGTAAGAATTAGGCAATTTCCAATGTTTGCAATCGTTAAGAAGCAATTAAAACGAAGGAAAAACAATATATGCATAGACCCCATTCAAGATTCACTAAGTATTCTTACCTATGTGTGTTAATTCATCATGGTTCCCAAAACCCTAGTTATGGGTTTAGCTACTCATAACTGAATGATCACAATTACAAAATAAAGAAAAAATCATAATTGCAACTTACAAAGATTTGTAGAAGAAACCACGTGAATTGAATAAATCACCAAAATACAAAACTTTAATGTTGTTTTAATCCTCAAAATCAAGAACAAATTTATGAACTTCGTTTCTTGACATAAGAATGGTAATTCACAACACCAAAATTCACGCTCAAAACTGTAGAATAATCTGTACAATAAAAATAAACCTAAATAATGTATTTATAGTTTCAAATAAAACCTTTCCTAACTAAAAAAGGAATCCAGGTCGGCAGTGGCAATGGGTCGAGTAATGACTCGTTAGGTCTCCTAACGAGTCGTGGAAAGCATAATCGATTCATCCTCAACAAACTATTCCTTCATGGCAACGGGTCACCTAATGATTCGTTAGGTCCCTCGTAGCAAGGATCACCAAATTTTCCAGTGTACATGAAGAGTGCTCACGGTGAGTCGTCACATCTCCCCACAACTTGTTATGTCCTTCGTTACCTCCCAAAGAATTTTTTCTATAAAATTATCTTCCCAGTCTTCACAACTGGGCATAACGACTCTTTAAGAGATTTAAGGAGTCATGCCTTCAAATCGTTAACTGCACTGGTATCATGCACTTCAAACTTGATCTTTCCCACGACTCCGGGAATGATTCATCCATTGAGACAGTGACTCATTACCTGGCTAGCAGTATATACTTTGTCTAATTTTTGTCTTATTTTGCCCATTTTACATTCCGAACCTACTTTAATAAAACACATTATATCTACATAAACATATCCTGAATTTTCATATCTTCTTAGTTTTAAGCATCCAAAGTGTCGTAAAACCATTGCACATTAGGGGTCCAAGCACACCCCGAGTCTTAGAACTACGCGCCAATGTAGCCATGATGGGACCTTCCTTGCGACATCCTTTTTTCCCGGTGGGCCTTTTATGAGTGATATCACACATGTTTCATGGTTCTACCCTTGGCAAGGTACGACCACCCTCCCGACTAGGGGTTTACAGGTCGGGCTCCATGTGCGCTCATATGGGGTATGTTGGTTATAAGATTCTCTCACTGTTCCTCATGATTTATGCATTGTTATGTTTATTCACATTGGGCAAGTCGTGTTAATAATGCTTTTCTCTTATGATTATGATTATGATTGATTTATGAATGTTTTTGAAAATCTGGAGCCCTTATGTTTATATTATGATATTTACGTTGTGATTATGTTTTCCTACTCTTATGAACTCTTATGTATTTTAATTGCCCGTTTTACTTACCTTGCACAGTACATTTCAAGTACTAACCACATACTCTATGATGTATCATCTCATGATATAGGTCCAATGGATCAGTCTCAGTAGCATCATTAGCCCCTGCTTCACCCTTCATTGTTATGTTTATGCACATTGGCGCAAGTCGTGTTAATAATGCTTTTCTCTTATGATTGTGAATATGATTGATTTATGAATGTTTTCAAAATCTGGAGCCCTTATGTTTATATTATGATATTTACGTTGTGATTATGTTGTCCTACTCTTATGAACTCTTATGTATTTTAATTGCCCGTTTTACTTACCTTGCATACTCAGTACATTTCAAGTACTGACCGCATACTCTATGATGTATCATCTCATGATATAGGTCCGAGGGATCAGTCTTAGTAGCATCATTAGCCCCTGCTTCACCCTTTGACCTGTCCAGCTGGTGTTGGTGACTCCTCATCCTTTGAGGACGTTCAGTTATTTACAGTTGTTATGTTCCTTTTAGTTTTAGACTCTGTGGAGCTAGTTGGGGTGCTGTCCCATCAGCTCATCTGCTATGTTTGAGGCTTTCAAACTTTATGTAGAAATCAGCTTGTCATGTATGATTCTATTCTAGTTTGATTTATATGCAGACTTCCATTATTATGTATGTTGAACTTCCTCTTTATTATGTTGAGCTTAGATGTTATGTTCATGCCATGGATCGACTTGGAGCTTCCCGGGGTTTCTTGTCCCGTGTCGTAATGCGGGCCTATGCTCCGGTCCTGATAAACTTGGTATCAGAGCATTAGGTTTTGAAGTGTCCTATGGTGTCTAAAAACTGAGTTATCTAAGTCATGAGATGAAATGTCTCTGTATTCTTCTAAGTCATGCTATACACATTTGCATAATCATGCCTCCTCGCAGAGTTAATAGAAGAAGAAATGGAAATGGAAATGGCCATGAGAATGGCAAGAGAGATGGGCTCCAGCAGGCCCCACCATCCAATGAGGTGCACGTACCCAAGTCAGTTGCCCACATGGAGTTCAGGGAAGTCATTCAGATGTTAGCCAAGGCCTTGACTGCCTAGGTCAATCAGCAAGCGGTGGCGCATGTCCCTTATAATTGGAATGTGGCGACAACAAGAGTTAGGGATTTTCTGAGGATGAACCCTCTCGAGTTCCTTGTATTGGAGTTGGACGAGGATCTATATGAGTTTATTGATGAGATTCTGAAGATCATCCAAATCATGGGGTGAGCGAAAAGGAGTGCGTTGACTTAGCCTTTTATCAACTAAAAGGGATTATGCATATCTGGTTCAAGCAGTGGAAGAGAGCAAGATAGAAGGATAGTAGGAGTAGGTTCCATTGGTTGGGAGGAGTTTCATATCGCATTTCTAGAGCGGTTCTTCCCTCGTGAGATGAGGAAGATTAAAGCAGCAGAGTTTGTGAACCTGAAGCAGGGTAACATGACCGTCTAGGAGTATGCTTTGGTGTTCACTCATTTGTCTAAGTATGCACCAAAGCTAGTGGCTGATCAGAGCTCGGGTGAGCAGGTTTGTACATGGAATGGCGAACTACCTGGGCATTGTAGGATCTCCATGCTTCATTAGGATATTGATTTTCCCCAAATAGTTTTACATGCCTAGCAGATGGAGGCGGTGCATTTTAGAGGGAGAGAGGCCAAGAGGGCCAGGATGGATAGTGTTGGGTTTACTCTGTAGAGATCCGGTGGTGGTCACTGCCCTCCGTTCAATCAAAGGTCATTAGCCCCAGCACCATCATCAGCTAGTACCTTGTCTCGACCCAGACGTGATCAGAGGGGTAGAGCTTCAGGCTCAAGGGCCCAGGGAAGCATTTCAGGAGATAGCACTTTTCCATCCTATGCGAAGTGTCGAAAGAATGACTCAGGGAAGTGTTTAGTTTGTTCAGACGCTTGTTTCGAGTGTGGAAAACCAGGACACAAGCTTTGGAATTGCCTTTCAGCCAGATTAGGTGATGGTGGAGCTTGTACCGTAGATGCTAGTTCAGCAGCTCCGGCAGCACATCCTTTCCAATAGGGTGTTTCTACTAGTTCAACTAGAGGCTAGCATCAGAGCAGGTTCTATGCCCTTGCACCTCGATAGGAGCAAGAGACTTCACCAGATATGGTCACTGGTACGTTACGATTATTTCACCTTGATGTTTATGCATTGTTAGACCCAAGAGCTACTTTGTCTTTAGTGACGCCCTATGTAGCTAGTAGTTTAAGAGTCAGTCCCAAAATCCTATCAAAATCCTTCTCAGTCTCTACTCCAGTCGGTGATTCAGTTATAGCTCGATAGTTATATAGAAATTTCCTGTTACAGTCCTTCAGAAAGTTACCTTAGCAGATTTAGTAGAGCTAGCCATGACGGATTTTGATGTTATCTTTGGCATGGATTGGCTACATGCATGTTATGCTTCGGTAAATTGTAAAACCCATGCGGTAGAGTTCCGATTTCTAGGTGAGTCAATTTTAGAGTGGAAGGGTAGTTTGGCTATGCCTGTAGGTCATTTCATTTCCTACCTTAAGTCCAGAAAGATGATCTTTAAAGGTTGTATGTATCACCTAGTTAGGGTTAAGGATGCTACATCTGAAATCCAGACTATCCAGTCAGTTCCCGTAGTGTGTGAGTATCCAGAGGTGTTTCCAGATGATTCACCAGGAATCCCTCCGAGCGGGAGATCGATTTTGGTATTGACCTTCTTCCTTATACACAACCTAAATCTATTCCTACTTATATAATGGCTCCAACTGAGTTAATGGAGTTGAAGGAGCAGTTGAAAGACCTCTTGGACAAGGGATTCATTAGACCTGGCCTATCCCCATGGGGTGCACCATTTCTCTTTGTCCACAAGATAGATGGTTCTCTTTATATATGCATTGACTATAGTCAATTGAACAAGATCACCATCAAGAAAGGGTATCCTCTCCCCAGGATTGATGATTTGTTTGACAAGCTTCAGGGTGCTAAATTCTTTTCAAAGATAGATCTCATATCTAGATACCATCAGCTTAGGGTTCGGGAAAGTGACATCTCGAAGACAACCTTCAGGACTCGGTATGGTCACTATGAATTTGTAGTTATATTTTTTGGAATAACGAATGCTCCTGCAGCTTTTATGGATTTGATGAACAGGGTGTTCAAGCCGTACTTGGATATGCTCATGATTGTGTTCATAGATGATATCCTTATAAACTCTCGGAGCGAGGAGGAGCATGCCGCTCACTTGAGGGTGGTGCTACAATTTCTCAAGGATCACTAGTTAAATTCTTAACTAAATAAATGTGAGTTTTGGTTGAACTCACTGGCATTTTTGGGTCATGTGGTGTTGAGTAAGGGTATATAGGTTGACTCTCAGAAGATAGAAGCGGTGAAGAATTGGCCTAGTCTAGTGAATCCGATGGATATCAGGAGTTTCTTGGGTTTAGATGGGTATTATTGGAGATTTGTTGAGGGGATTTCATCTATTGCATCACCACTGACCAAATTAACCCAAAAGAAAGTGAAGTTCCAATGGTCGTAGGTTTGTGAGAGGAGCTTCCAAGAGTTGAAGAATCAACTCACCTCAGCACCATTGTTGACCCTAACCGAGGGCACCAATGGGTTTTTGGTATATTGTGATGCTTCTAAGATCGGCCTTGGTTGTGTACTGATACAGCATTGTAAGGTGATAGCATATTCTTCCAGGAAGCTGAAGGTTCATGAAAAGAATTACTCAACTCATGAGCTCGAATTGGCGGTGGTAGTATTTGCCTTGAAGATTTTGAGACACTATCTGTATGAGGTCCATGTAGATGGTTTACAGACCACAAAATCCTACAGTATGTGTTCACCTAGAAAGATCTAAATCTACATGAAAGAAGGTGGTTGGAGCTACACAAGGATTATGATATGAGTGTCCTGTACCATCCGAACAAGGCTAATGTGGTGGAGGATGCTCTTAGCAGGCTTTCCATAGAGAGTGTGTCCCATATAGATGAGGAAAGGAAGGAGCTAGTGAAGGATTTGCATCGGGTTGCACGTCTAGTAGTTCGTCTGGTTGATTCGACGGATGGTGGTGTTATCATTCAGAATTGATCAGAATCATCTTTGGTGACCGATGTTAAGGCTAGCAAGGAGAGGACCCTATTTTGGTGAAGTTGAAGGAATCCATTCATAATCATAAAGTAGAGGTCTTCTCCAAAGGGGGAGATGGTGTGCTCCGATATCAGGGTCGTTTGTGTGTATCGAACGTTGGTGACTAGAGGGAGCAGATGTTGCATGAATCTCATGGTTCCAGGTATTCCATCCATCTAGGTGCCACCAAGATGTACCGTGACCTATGGGAAGTCTATTGGTGGAAGGGCATGAAGAAGGACATTACGGAGTTTGTGGCTAAGAGTCTGAATTGTCAACAGGTGAAAGTGGAGCATCAAAGATCGGGAGGTGTGCTTCAAGACATCAGTATTCCTATTTGGAAGTGGGAGGAGATCAATATGGACTTCATCATAGGGTTGCCTCGCACTCGTTAATAGTAGGACTCCATTTGGGTGGTTGTGGATAGGTTGACTAAAGCAACTTATTTTCTACCAGTCAAAACCATCGATTCAGCAGAGGATTATGCTAAGTTGTACATTTTGTATCTAGTTCGATTGCATGGAGTTCCCTTTTCCATCAATTAGATAGAGGTACTCAGTTTACCTCCCAGTTTTGGATATCGTATCAAAAGGGACTTGTCACTCAGGTCAAGCTTAGCACGGCATTTCACCCGCAAACAGATGGTCAGGATGAGTGGACTATTCAGACTCTCGAGGAAATGTTGAGAGCATGTGTGATTGAGTTCAAGGGTAGTTGGGATGATCATTTTCCTCTCATTGAGTTTTCATATAACAACAGTTGTCATTCCAGCATTCAGATGACTCCGTTTGAGGCTCTCTATGGGCGGAGATGTAGATCACCTATTGGTTTGTTTGAAGTTGATGAAGCTGTAGTGATAGGTCCGGATTTAGTCCATGAGGCCATGGAGAAAGTTCAGCTTATAAGGGACAGGTTGAAAACAGCTCAGAGTCACCAAAAGTCCTATGCGGATATGAGGAGGAGAGAACTTGAGTTTGATGTCGATGATTGGGTATTTCTAAAGGTATCTCCCATGAAGGGAGTAATGAGGTTCGGGAAGAAAGGGAAACCCAATCCCCATTATGTTGGCCCATATCGCATTGTGAAAAGGATTGGAAAGGTAGCATATGAATTCGAGTTGCCCTCATAATTAGCTTCAGTCCATCCAGTTTTCCATATGTCGCTCTTAAAGAAGTGTTTGAGTGATCTAGCTCTAGTTATTCCGATGGACAGTTTCGGTGTGAATGACAACCTTAGCTACGAGTAGGTTCTGGTGGAAATATTGGATCATCAAGTTCGGAAGCTAAAGAGCAAGGAAGTAGCTTCAATCAAGGTTTTATGGAGGAATCAGCATATTGAGGGATCTATGTGGGAAGCCGAAGCAGATATAATGGCTAATACCCGCATTTATTCCCTTCCGACTCAGTTTTAGTTTGAGGTATTAGTTTCCTCATGAATACTCTATTCAGTTTCATGTTTAGCTCATGTATCCCAATTTATTTCATGTGAATGGATGTATGTGTGATTCAGGAATTCAGTTCAGTTATGTAGTTCAAATCAAAGTCAGTCACACCGCCAGTTTTTAGCATGTATGTTCAGTATTTGGGTATGATGATTGCATTTCTCTGCTTTTCAGTATGCTTTTCCACATTTGAGGATGAATTCTCCCAAGGGGGAGATATTATAATACCCTAAAAACCCTAAGATCAGACCCAGGAGTTGAAATGGGGAAAACAGAAATTTTTGTATCAGGTCACAGGACGAGTCGTCCACTGACCCGTCAGGAACACCACGAGTCGTTAAGTGACTCATGGGGAAAGGCTGGGCTTAGTTGAAAATTTCAGGTTTGGGGTGACAACGGGTGTGACCATAACTCGTGGTCATCACCACAACTAGTTAGGTCACCCGTGGTCAAGGGTGATATGAAGGAAGAAGCTTGGACAGTGTACCTAACGACTAGTCACACGAGTCGTGGTCAATTCCACGATTCGTCGAGTGGGTCATGGTTCGTAGTTGGTTAAAGGATGAATATTTTTTGTCAATTTTGGTAAAGGGCCATCACCACATATATTCGCATACACAATGAGTCGGGGTGTCCCTCGTGATGACCCTCAGAAGAAATTTTGCAGTGAAGGTGAGGGGAGGTGACCACGAGTCGTGGTCACTAGCAACGATCCGTCCAGTCCGTCATTAGGATTGGCAGTATGTTTTTCCCTGTGAATTTATTAAGGGACTTTCCATAATTTCTAAGTTTCATAGGCCTAAACTACATTATTTTAAGCTCTGTTAGAAGGGTTTTAATAGAGTTAAACCTATCCTAAGCCTTACCATTCCATGCATGCAAGCTTAGAGCTTTAAGAGGTGATCAAGCCTAGTTCCTTCAAAAATTCTTCTTCAATTTCCCTTGGGCATTCAAGGAAGAGAGTGAAATCAACTTACCCAGGTATGTGAGGCTATGAATGAGAGTTCCATTCACTCTCATGCCCTAAACTCTTCTCAAATTTCATGGATTTCAATTTTATAATTCAAGTTTCATGATCCATGAGCTTTATATCAATTCTTGTAAAATTCTATATGATCTATAGATGGGTCAATCTCCATCATGTATTAAATCATGTTTTATGATCTATGGGAAGATTCTAAGACTATTTTGAATATAAATTTATAGATTTGAGTTTAAATCCAATTATGCCCAATTATGTATGTTTTTATGAAAAGTCAAGTTATGATTTCATTAGGATCTTGATCTAAATTAGCCCAATTCTGATTTATGCTTTATGATATGATTTCTCTAAAGTACTTATCATGGATTTACGAAATATCAAGTATATACATGTTTTACAAGTATGTTTATAAATATATGATTATGGCCGACTCACGGGCCTTATTTCGTGGCTAGTTCACGTATTTTGAGCATGGTTATGATTATGATGATTTAACTAGCCCATGAATCTCATGTATGTTTTTCCTATTATCATAGTAGCACTTTTTATATTTTGGGAGTAGTATTTAACACCGAGTAAACCCGGGTCCAAGCATACCCCGAGTCTCAGAACTACGCGCCAACATAGCCATGATGGGACCTCCCTTGCGACTATCTCTTTTTTCCTGAATGAGCTTTTCATGAGTGATATCATGCCTCTTTTCATGGTTCTATCCTTGGCAAGGTATGAACACCCTCCCGACTCGGGATTTATAGGTTAGGCTCCATGTGTGCTCATATGAGGTATGTCGATTATAAGAATTTCTCACTGTTCGTCATGATTTATTCATTATTATGTTTATGCACTTTGGCTCAAGTCATTTTTGTTACACCCCGTAAATTCTCAACATGTAGATGGCCTATTCGCATGTTGGTTAAGAGTTTTTGAATGCCATACATGCTAGGAAAAGGCCCGGGGAAAGATCGGATAATAAATTCGTCGAACCATCGTGGGAGGAGCCGGGGCAGAACCCCTCTGCGATGGCAACGTGCCACGGAGGGAGGGCGTCCGCGTTGGCTCCGTGTCACGGAGGCCCTGTCCAGGCCCAACTATATAAGCCCCTCCACTTCTGTTTTAAAGTTACTTTTCATATAATTTTCAGTAAGGTCGAGGGAAAACAGAGGGAGGCGAGGTTTCTTGATAATTTCCTTCCGATTACGCCGTCAAACGCAGCCCAAACTCAAATTAACTCCAGATACCGAGGTATTAAGCAGTAAGGAGCATTCCTACGGATTTAGTTTCATGAAATTCGTGCTACCAAACTGAGGTAAGTGGAATTGCTCCAAATTAGTGTTAATATACTCCTATCCCTAAATTGAGTATTTCTCCCTTCTGGACTTTCGAGAAATAGCGAGTTTTTGACCGTTTTTCAATTAGCCTAAGTTTGGGCTATATATATATATATATATATTGAAAGTGATTTTTTCTTCCGGAATATTAGCGCATTTAGTTCTAATTGATATATATATGTAAAGTTAATTCCTTCGGTAAGTTAGTAATCCAGTACGGTAGATAGCGTGATGTATAGAAGAAATAACTCAGAAGTCGAGAATTGAGTCCAGTTTGAATTTAGCAAGCATGTTTTGTGATGATATGATATATATTCAAAATAAAAGTTAGTAAAGCAATATCAGACAGTCAGATAATATCTCAGACACAATATAGCTCAGTATGAGAATCAGCATAACACAGAAAAGAGTTCAGAATCAGAAATCAGAGTACATATAGTATTTTTAGTTTAAACATGCTTGCTATATGTGATTATTGTTTGTTGAGACCTGTTTGTGTTATGAGGGCACCCTTTGAGCGTCCTCGCCGCCTATGGGTTGGTAACTGTGTCGACCCACCGTGAGGGTTGGGATACGCCACTCCAAAGAGTGGTATGCTGTCCGCAGTAGGATGAAGATGGGATGAAGCATTTCCCATATCAGGCTGATCAGCATAGCAGTATAGCTTACCCTGTTGTGCGCTTGCGCCCAGGGGGCAGATTACAGATACAGATACAGATACAGATTACAGTTTACAGTACAGGAGTCCTTCGGGCTTAGACACAGTTATTTATATCAGAGGCCATAGCTCGAGCTGTAGACATAGGGGGCCGGTAGAGGTGCTCGTAGTTAGTAGGCGAGTGGAGTGATTTATTTTTGGATGGTTTTGACCCGAGTAGGGGTATATAGATTGTGTGTTGGTTGGAACCTTCCGGCTTATGGGGACTGGTATAGGTTCTTGTGTGTTATATATATATATGTATATACATGATATCTATTAGTTGATAGACAGTAGGTCGCCATGACGACAGGTATGATTCTACCTTATCTTCAGTACAGGTAAGCCTATTCCAGATCCTGCTAGTTCAGACAGTTTTAGATACTTCCTGCTATTCAGAATTTACTAGTATCGTTGTTTATATTCAGTTATGATCAGTTTTCTTTGCATACTCGGTACCAGTGGTATTGATGCCCGTTTGGGGCACTGCATTACTTGCCTGCAGGTACTCGTAGATGAGGAGCCGATCCCTTGTTATCCTAGCCAGTGCGGAGTCATCAGCTCCTGTCTTCCGGAGCTTGATATTCAGAGGTTTACATCATTTTCTTTTGTTGTATAGTACGGGTAGGTTGGGGCCTTTCCCGACCATATTATCAGTATTCTTAGAGGCTTGCAGTCTGTATATATTTCCCTGTGGTTAGTTGTGCCGGTCGTGTGGGGCCGTGCGTATGTTTAGCTGTCTAGTATTGTTGTTTATGTTGGCCGTGTGGGGCCGTATCTAGCTAGTAGTGGTGACCTTGCCGGTCACGTAGTTGTTCAGCATTTGTTATATTGAGTTAGAGATAACTAGACAGCATGGTGGCCTTGTCGGCCCGCATAGGCTCCCTTATATTGACATGATTCTGGTTAGCTGATGTTACAGTACAGGTGGCTATAGGCCCAGTCGGCCGAAGGCTGTATTTACAGCCGTTATATAGCCCGCTGATTCCATGAATCTGAGTTAGAGCTAGCCAGGCACCAGATGTGCTTAGGCTCAGTAGTCTAGCAGTTCAGGTCCTAATAAGGCACCAGGTGCCAGTCATACCCCCAAGGCAGGGCGTGAAAAACTTGGTATCAGAGCAGGTCGTGTCCTAGGGAGTCTGCAAGCCGTGCTACGTAGAGTCTTGTCTATGGATGTGTTGTGCACCACATACTATAGGCAGGAAGCTGTAAGGCATAATAGGATGGTTACTCTTTCTTCATATTCTGTCGTGCCATAGAACAGTACTGTATAGGGTCGAGTTCTTAAAACTTATCATATTCTTTGTATACAGATAAAAATGGCGGACCAACGACACCTTGCCACAAGTAGAAGGTTGGATACCGCAGCAGGAGAAGGCACTAGCAGGATGCCTCAGCTTCATTTAGAATCAGCCCGATTTGAGGGAGATATAGAGGCATCATCACAGCCTTCTCAGCAGTCCCCATCTCACCAGGAGCCATTCGGAATGACACCGCCTCCGATAGCTCCTGTACCGACACCATCCGACTAGGAAGTTCGCAGTGCAGTTGTTATGTTGGCACAAATGATGGCCACTAAGCGCCAGCCAGTGCCACCTGTAACAACAGAGCCATCAGGCGGATCTGGCAGTTCGAGGGTCAGGGAATTTTTGGCATTGGGTCCCCCACAGTTCACAGGGTCAGATCAGACAAAGGACCCCCAGGATTTCCTAGATCAAATGCAGAGGATCTTCCGGTTCATGCATGTAACGCCTACAAAATTAGTTGAGTTAGCAGTATTCCAGTTGCAAGACGTAGTCGTGTTATGGTACGAGAGCTGGGAAAGGTCTTGAGGGAGAGATGTTGCCCCTCCGACCTGGTCCAGCTTCTCGGAGGCCTTCCTGGATCGTTATTTATCACAGGAGATCAGGCAGTCCCGGATGGATCAGTTTTTGCATTTGGTGTAGGGGGCGAGGAGTGTACGAGAATATGCCCTACAGTTTGACTCCTTAGCCCGCTATGCTCCAGCTTTTGTGGACACCATGCCATCCAGATTCCACCGGTTTATTATGGGTCTGAACCCAGAATACATAGAGGCATGCATGACAGCTACATTACGGGAAGATATGTCATTGCCCAGGTGCAGGCCTTTGCCCAGACTATTGAGGGCCTTAGGCAGCGGCAACAGGATAGTAGACAGAAAAATCAGGATAAGCGCCGCAGGGATAGATCAAATGATATACAGAGGGAGATTCAGAGAGGACCCAGGCCCTGGTTATCAGATAGGCCCCCTAGACCCCCACCTCCACCACAATAGCAGAGGGGTAGATTCATTCGTCGAGGGCAGCCAGAGTCTGGTGGCAGTTCTCGAATGGTGGATTCACCTCAGCAGAGGAGGGTAGAGCAAAGTAGATACACACCCCCACCCTTCCCTATTTGCAGCCGACCTCACATCGGAGCTTGTAGATATGGCTCCTCAGGATGTTATATATGCGGGCAGGAGGGGCACTTGATGAGGGATTGTCTAGCCAGGGGGCAAGGTAGCCGAGATAGCCAGGACGGGACATCAACCGGGCCACGAGCTCCAGTAGCCTCGGTAGGGCGTAGGCCCTCAGGATCAGCAGGTAGAGGCCAAGGTAGATTAGGAGCCTTTAGTTCAGGTACGAGCTCAAGTCGTACCTATGCATTACCAGGGAGATAGGAATCTGAGGCGTCTCCAGATATGGTAACAAGTATGATGATTATTTTCTCATGCCCTGCTTATGTACTGATTAATCCAGGGTCCACTTTGTCCTACGTTACCCCATTTGTGGCTCGAAAGTTCATTGTTGCACCAGAATTGTTACAACAGCCCTTTTCAGTAGCTACACCCGTCGGTGACTCCATTATAGCTAGCAGAATTTATCGAGGGTGTACAGTAGAGGTTGCTGATCATCAGACTATAGTAGATCTGGTAGAATTAGAGATGATTGATTTCGATGCCATTATGGGTATGGATTGGTTTGTGCCATGCTATGCTAACGTAGAATGTTGGACCAAGACGATCTGATTCCACTTTCCAAGGGAGGCAGTGCGAGAGTGGAAGGGAAGCATAGCTACGCCAAAAGGTAGGTTTATTTCCTACCTTCAGGCGAGGAAATTAATAGCTAAGGGATGTATTTACCACCTAGTTAGGGTTCAGGATGTTCCGGTAGAGTTTCCGACACTCCAGTCTGTCCTAGTGGTGAATGAATTCCCTGATGTATTTCCAGATGAGTTACCTGGTATTCCCCCAGAAAGGGAAATAGATTTTGCAATCGACTTACTACCAGGCACTCAGCCTATATCAATTCCTTTGTATCGTATGACTCCTGCTGAACTCAAAGAATTAAAGGAGCAGTTGAAGGATCTGTTAGATAAGGGCTTTATCAGGCCAAGTACTTCACCGTGGGGTGTGCCAGTCCTATTTGTGAGAAATAAGGATGGCTCGCTCCGCATGTGTATAGATTACCGGCAGCTGAATAAAGTTACAGTAAAGAATAAGTATCCGCTTCCTAGAATAGATGATTTGTTTGATCAGCTACAAGGGGCCAGATATTTCTCAAAGATTGACTTAGGGTCTGGATATCATCAGGTTCGAGTTCGTGAAAGAGACATTCCTAAAATGGCCTTCAGAACCCGATATGGCCACTTTGAATTCTTAGTTATGTCCTTTGGGTTGACGAATGCCCCAGCAGTATTTATGGACTTGATGAACAACACCTTCAGACCATACTTGGACTTGTTCGTGATAGTATTTATCGATGATATTCTAGTGTATTCTCGCTCAGAGGCAGACCACCAGGCCCATTTACGGACAGTGCTCCAGATTCTCAGGGACCGTCAGTTGTATGCTAAGTTCTCCAAATGTGAATTCTGGCTGAACTCAGTAGCCTTCTTGGGGAATATTGTGTCAGATGCAGGTATACAGGTTGATACGCAGAAAATAGAAGCAGTCAAAACATGGCCTAGACCTACCACTCCGACCGAAGTCCACAGTTTTTTGGGATTAGCGGTATATTACAGAAGATTTGTTGAGGGATTCTCCACCATAGCGGCACCTATGACTAAGCTGACGCAGAAAGCAGTAAAGTTTCAGTGGACAGAGGCATGTGAGAAGAGTTTCCAAGAATTAAAAGACAGATTAACCTCTGCTCCAGTGTTAGCATTACCGGAAGGTACAGAGGGTTATTCAGTGTATTGTGATGCATCAGGTATTGGGTTGGGTTGTGTGTTGATGCAGCACGGTAAAGTGATTGCTTATGCTTCCAGATAGCTGAGGAAACACGAAAAGAATTACTCTACCCACGACCTGGAGTTAGCCGTAGTGATCCACGCCTTAAAGATATGGAGACATTACTTGTATGGCGTCCATGTGGATATTTTCACAGATCATAAAAGCCTACAGTATATCTTCACCCAGAGGGAGTTGAATTTGTGACAGCGTCGCTGGTTGGAGTTATTGAAAGATTATGACGTGAACATTATGTATCATTCGGGAAAAGCCAATGTAGTAGCAGATGCTCTCAACCATAAATCAATGGGAAGTTTGGCGTATTTGCAGCCCGAGAAGTGGGAGTTGGTCAGATAAATACATCTAGTAGCCAGCCTAGCCGTTTGTGTAGCAGAAACAGAGGACAATAGAGCGGTAATTCAGAACACCGCTGTGTCATCATTAGTTGTAGAGGTAAAAGAACGGCAATATGAAGATCCTGACCTGGTCCAGCTTAAGGACAAAATTCAGCAAGGGAAAGCGCCAGATTTTCAGATAACTAAGGATGCAGTGTTGCGATGCAAGGGCCGTCTCTGTGTTCCAGATATTTCAGGGCTTCGTCAGCAGATTATGAATGAGGTACATTACGCCCGCTATTCTCTCCACCCAGGCGCGACAAAAATGTACCACGATATCAAGGAAATCTACTGGTGGCCAGGTATGAAAAGGGAAATAGCATAATTTGTAGCCCAATGTCCTACCTGCCAACAGGTACAAGAGAAACACCAGAAACCAAGCGGATTGACTCAGGACATAGCTATGCCTCTCTGGAAATGGGAAGCAGTGAACATGGATTTTGTGGCAAGATTACCCCGTACCAGGCATAGACATGATTCCATTTGGGTAATAGTTGACAGACTGACGAAATCAGCTCACTTCCTGCCAGTGAAAGCTACTTTCTCTGCCGAAGATTACGCCGAATTGTATATCAGAGAAATAGTTAAATTACACGGTGTTCCAGTATCTATTATCTCTGACAGAGGAGCACAATTTACAGCTAGATTTTGACAGTCATTTTAGAGAGGTGTGGGAACGCAGATTAATTTGAGCACAACATTCCACCCTCAGACAGATGGACAGGCTGAACACACTATTTAAACGCTCGAGGATATGCTACAGGCGTGTGTGCTAGACTTTGGGGGTGGCTGGGACGAGCATTTGCCACTGATTGAGTTTGCTTATAACAATAGTTATCACTCAGCTATCCAGATGGCGCCCTTTGAGGCATTATATGGGCGAAAATGTAGATCGCTAGCTGGCTGGTTTGAACTGGGAGAGTTAGTGTTGATTGGGCCAGATATTATTCAACAGTCAGAAGAGAAGGTAAACATTATCAGAGAATTCCTACTGACTGCACAGACCCGCCACAAATCATATGTCGATGTGCGACGCAGGGACCTGGAATTTGATGTTAACGACTGGGTATTTCTGAAAGTATCTCCAATGAAAGGGGTGATGAGATTCGGCAAGAAAGGTAAGCTCAGTCCGAGATTCGTTGGGCCTTATCAGATCCGGCGAAGAGTAGGCCGAGTGGAATACGAATTGAACTTGCCTTCAGAATTAGAATCCGTTCATCCAGTTTTCCACGTATCTATGCTAAGAAAGTACATAGGAGACCCATCCAGAGTAGTTCCAGTCCAGGATGTTCAGGTTACGAAAGAGCTGGCCTATGAAGAGGTTCCAGTAGCTATCTTAGACAGACAGATTCGTAGATTGAGAACCAAAGATATTGCTTCTGTTAGGGTGCTGTGGCGCAATAAGAACCAAGAAGAGATAACCTGGGAAGTAGAGGAAGATATGAAAACTAGATATCCTCATTTGTTCCAAGCCTAGACAGATAACAGGTATGCTAGTATTGTTATTTTATATAGAGCCTTGTAGTATATGTATAAATGAGATAGTCGACTCTAGTCTTTTATGAGATGGATACTGTAGTATTGTGTGGAGTACCTATATTGGACTTTTCTGCATTTCAGGTTTTTGGGATAGTACATAATACAGGGGAGACTCTGCCAAAATTTTTCTAGAAATAACTTGAGTAAGTCGAGAATTCTTATAAATAGAAGTTCACATTCGAGGACGAATGTTCTTAAGGGGGGGAGAATGTTACACCCCGTAAATTCTCGACATGTAGATGGCCTATTCGCATGTTGGTTAAGAGTTTTTGAATACCATACATGCTAGGAAAAGGCCCGGGGAAAGACCGGATAAGAAATCCGTCGAACCATCGCGGGATGAGCCGGGGCAGAACCCCTCCGCGATGGCAACGTGCCACGGAGGGAGGGCCTCTGCGTTGACTCCATGTCACAGAGGCCCTGTCCAGGCCCAACTATATAAGCCCCTCCACTTCGGTTTTAAAGTTACTTTTCATATAATTTTCAGTAAGGTCGAGGGAAAACAGAGGGAGGCGAGGTTTCTTGATAATTTCCTTCCGATTACACTGCCAAACGCGATCCAAACTCAAATTAACTCCAGATACCGATGTATTAAGTAGTAAGGAGCATTCCTACGGATTTAGTTTCGTGAAATTCGGTCAGCGAATCGTCGTGCTACCGAACTGAGGTAAGTGGAATTGCTCCAAATTAGTGTTAATATACTCCTATCCCTAAAGTGAGTATTTCTCTCTTCTGGTCTTTCAAGAAATACCGAGTTTTTGACCGTTTTTCGATAAGCCTAAATTTTGGCTATATATATATATGGAAAGTGATGTTTTCTTCCAAAATATTAGCGCATTTTGTTCTAATTGATATATATGTGAATGCAGTTGGGAGAAATAGCAGAAGTACTGACCGAGCTACGCCAGTTAGTCGGGAAATCCGAAGCGAAGGTATGTAAAGCTAATTCCTTCGGCAAGTTAGTAATCCAGTACGGTAGATAGCGTGATGTATAGAAGAAAGAACTCAGAAGTCGAGAATTAAGTCCAGTTTGAATTTAGCAAGCATGTTTTGTGAGAATATGATATATATTCAGAATAAAAGTTAGTAAAGCAATATCAGATAGTCAGATAATATCTCAGACACAGTATAACTTAGTATGAGAATCAGCATAACACAGAAAAGAGTTCAGAATCAGAAATCAGAGTACAGATAGTATTTTCAGTTTAAACATGCTTGCTATATGTGATTATTGTTTGTTGAGACCTATTTGTGTTATAAGGGCACCCTTTGAGCATCCTCGCTGCCCCTGGGTTGGTAACTGTGTCGACCCACCGTGAGGGTGGGGATACGCCACTCCAAGGAGTGGCATGCCGTCCGAAGTAGGACAAAGATGGGATGAAGCATTCCCCATATCAGGCTAATCAGCATAGCAGTATAGCTTACCCTGTTGTGCGCTTGCGCCCAAGGGGCAGATTACAGATACAGATTACAGTTTACAGTATACGAGTCCTTCGGGCTCAGACACAGTTATTTATATCAGAGGCCATAGCCCGAGCTGGAGACCCAGGGGGCTGGCAGAGGTGCTCGTAGTTATTAGGCAAGGAGAGGAATTAGCCACTCATTTGTGGATTAAACATCTTAAAATGAGTGTTAATCATACAAGCAATTGAATTAAAGAAGAAAGAAAGAGAGAAAAAACCCTGATAATTTCGTCCCTCAACTGCCTGTAACCCACGTCCTTGCTCCACCAAGTCAGAATATTGAAAAATGAACCTAAGTGTTCTATTTATACTGCTGGGAATTTTTCCCGAAATAACGAGCAACGTGTCACGGAGTGCATCGCGGAGCACTGCCTCCGTGACACGCTACGGACGCGGACCCTCACTGGAATTAGGGGTCCAGGAATTAAGGCCCAACGTGGCACGGCGTGCAACGCGGAGCCAAGCCACCGTGCCACGGACCGGACGCGGACCCTCTCTGAAATTTGGGTGAATTTTCCCTATCCAGGCAGAAGGCCTCCGCGATGGCAGCGTGACACGGCTCCATCGCGGAGCCCCTTTAATTCATGCTGTCCAATGCTTTATCCCTTGCTCGCATCCAAGTCCAACCCCGATATCATCCAACATGCATTTTAGCTTCCCGAAATAACATTTTACCTGCAAAACAATGCTAATCGTGTTGGTTAGTATAAATTCACATTTTATTACCAATTACATGAGAATGTATACACATTGATAGATAAACAAGGCGAAAATAGTACTTTTGAGTATCACTTGGGCATATAAATTTGCCCAAGATCACTTACCCTACACTTAAATCCTTGTTCGTCCTCGAACAACAATCCTACACTTCATGCAATTTACATCCCAACCTCGCTACTTTGGTTTGACAATTTAGGCTACGGTCATACCGATTATTCAATACAACAAATCATCAAGAAAACATGCATGGTCTTATCAATGCAATGACCTTCAATACATTAAGACCTCCTATACTTTAAGAATCGACTCTCGATATTGGCAAACTCATGCAAATCAGCTGATCAAGATATCTGACACGAAAATTAATCTTTCATCAAGCATGTGCCCTCACAACACAAGAGAATCTTCCCCTTTTTGCTCATATGACTCACAAACATTCAAGCAGGGGCATGTAAAAACAATTTCGCTCTCTCTCCCAAAAGAATTCACATGCATCATGTCATGACCCATAAGCTTGCCCTTAGTGTATTACTCCACTAATATAAAGAAGTGCGATGTAAGATCACATAGGACTTGAACGGGTTGTAATGGAAGCTACAGAACTAGTAAATATTGGATTAGCCAATAATAGCCACTAGCATCCTTAAGCGCCTTTTCAACACATCCCATCAACTCATGGACATTGTTTCTTTTTTTCATCATTGCATTCTTGATGATTTTCTTTAGTATGATGATCACGGGCAAAAATATATGCCCGAGATACTCTTTATTACTTAAATTAGTCTTGTTTATCTAAGTTATCGTATACATTTTCATGTAATTTTAGATAAAATAAAGATATGTGCTAACCAACATGATTAGCCTTTGTTTTGTAGGTTTTGATGATGTTTTAGTAACTAATCCATGAGTTGGTGAAGTAGAAGCTTGGAAACGGAATTAACACGCGAACGTCGGCAAGGAAGAGGCACAAAACAGCCCACCGGCGCGTCGACAAGGTGCCACGGCAGGCAGGCCGCTCAAAACAGCCCACCTGCGCGTTGGCAACGTGCCACGGCAGGTGGACTCCGCGACCATGGGGCTACAACATGCTGCCCAGGCAGCGTGACACGTTGCCAACGCGGCAAGGTGCTGCCTGGGCCGATTTCGGGTGATTTTCCAGAGAGCCTCCGCGTTCGTAGCGTGTCACGGAGGCCGTGCTCCGCGATGCACTCCGTGACACGTTGCTTGTTAATCCGGAAAAGATTCCTACTAATATAAATAGCACACTTAGGTTTATTTTTCATAACGAAGACTTGGTGGAGCAAAGACATGGGTTAGGAGCACTTGAGGGACGAAAAAGCTAAGGGTTTTTCTCTCTTTCTTTCTTCTTTCAATAAATTGTACGTATGATTTACACTCATTTGAGGATGATCAATCCACAAATGAGTGTCTAATTCTCTTCCTTGCTAAGGTTTTGAACATGTGTATTGAATTTTGATTGTGAATTATATGGTTTTTCATCTTCTTCTTTCATGTTGTTCTATTAATTCTTGTTCTTACTGCATTAGTGTGTGGCCAACATTAATGTACATCTAAAAAGTCCAATTTCACTCGAGAGAGCAAGAAATTGGAAAGTTGTGAATTAATAGGGTATTGTTCTTAACTTGATTTGGGAAAATTGGGTTTTGATGTGCTTTCCTGATAGAAATATACTTGAAAGCCGTATTAGTCAATTTAGGAACCGGAATTGTATTGCTAGGTCATAAATTGCATTTGATCACAGAAATGTAGACGAATGGTTTATGATTCTAAAGTGAGATTAAATATGAGAGTTTTAATCTCTAGGCTAATGTTCTTGGCTAGCAACATGAAGAGAAGAATAACCGAATTATGATTACTATCGAATTCATTACTTGTTCTTAACCTTGGCATGCTCTTATCCATATTTTCAATTCAAGTAAATATTTGTTAATAGTTTTAGTATATAGTTTATAAACAAAATCATTTAACTTTTGGTTACATTGTTGTCAACATAATTAGAAGTAAACTAGAATATAGTATACTTAAGCAATTTTACTTATCCAGAGTCTCCTTGGATCGATACTTGGCTTACTTAGCCACTTTATTACTTGTTTGACCACGTGCACTTGCGTGTCGGTTTTTAACCCCTACCGAACCAGCCGAGCAAGTTTTTGGCGCCGTTGCCGGGGAGGCTAGGCGATTTGTAAAATTGTGTTAAGTGTAAATTTACTGTATTTTTGTTTTATTTTCTTAAGTGTTGACAACTTGGTCTTAGTATTTGTTTTAATTCTTTGTTCATTTTAATTTTTCTCTCTTTCGGATACCCTCATTGACATGACATCTTGGAATATAAATGGTGGATACGCATATTTCGGCGAATCTTGCATGAATTGCGGAGGACCCCACTTGTGTCAAAACTGTAACACGTGCAATATATGTGGGTGTCAATATGGCCATTGGGGTGATTGTCCAAAGGCATATTCCCCTCCCCCAAGCCCCTACTATGATCCTTTTGTTGTTTTTGCTGAATATAGGCATGTTGAAAATGAGGACTTGGGACGCCAAGTTCAAATAGAGGACATGATGAAACAACTCCTGGAGCAATCAGAAGCAATGAAGGAGTCGGTGGCAGAATTGATAATTCAGCAAAAGGAGAATGCAGAGGTTGTAAGCAGGATGAGCGTCAAACTCACAGAGATGTGTGCTGAGGCTGAAGCTTGTGATAATTTGCAGGTGACAGTTTTAGCCAATATTCAAGAGGAACTACAAGAGGAATACAAGGGTGAATTTTTGGATGAAACCCCACAATTAGAATCTCTTGAGTGTCTCCGTGATCGGCTCATACCTATAGAAATTCCATTCATGGAAGAAGAAAAAGAATATCTCCCATTTGACCTTAATGGAGAAATAGATGTCGATGTTGAAAAGGTGTACACAAGTAAGGAAGTCAAGCACAACGCAATTTCAGAGTTGAGGTGTATTGGACCACACTCTATGCATTTTTCGACATTAAGTTTGGTCGACAACATAGAAATAGAGTCTTCCAAGTTTATAGAGAAATGTCTAGAGGAGGACCAAGGCCCATATATTCTGAAATTTGCTAACTCAGAGAGACAAAATGACTTCGCTTACATAAGGGCCAATAGGTTCAAAAGAAAACATCTACTGCTTGGTCCTTACAATTTTTCACCACCACCCCTAGAGCATAAGAGGAAATTAGAAAAGAAATTAGGGGTGAGATTCATATCCTCAAGGTGGAGGAAAAAGTGGTGAAACTTGGTACGTCGTGCCGCGACGTAAAATTAGGCGCTGCTTGGGAGGCAACCCAAGGGTACCACAGGTACCATATTAATTTCTTGCAATTGAGTTAATTTTTGTTTATTTTCATCTTGTGTTGTTTTGGTGGAAAGTTAAGCACAGATGGAGGGGAAGTCTGAGTACCCGTGGAGGAGGAAGCTAAGAAGCATGGAAGAGAAAAAGTGTGGGGTTGAACACCCACTTGTGCAAAGTCGAAGAAACGCATGCTGTTAGCTAAGCCTAAAGGCCTCAGGGAGTATTTCTCACCCTTTGTAAATTTTAATTTGATGCTTTGAGGACATAGCATGATTTAAGTGTGGGGTGAGGGAAATTTCTAGGAAATTTCAAAATTTCTGTGCTTAATGATTTTTGGTGAATGTAATGCTTGTACAAAAGTTGGTGAGAAATTTGAAAATTTTGAAAATTTTTTGTGAATTAAGCATGACTTCATCACCCGTTGGTTTTTCTTTTCGGTTCTTTTCCGACGGGGGGTCTTTGAACCGAAGAATAAAATTTTTTTTTCTTTCCTTGGTCTGTATATAAAGTTTTTTTAGTCATAGCTAGGGACTGTTTCCGACGATGGATGGATGACGACCGTCTTGAGGAATTAGTCGATAGGTTTTGGGTTTTGAAACCATAACTAATTGGTGCTGGATGTTCTTGTTATGTGCTATAAATGTTTGTAAGATGCAAGTATGTTCAGTGTGAAGCATGCAAGTGTATAACTTTGTTTGAGACACTTAGGCTCTTGAATTTGAGTCAATATGATGGAAGCTTAATTCTGAATTCTTGTGATTAGCTGAGTAAGAGTCTACTGATTGTGTCTTGATTTGAGCATGTGCCATGAGTGTAAGGTTTTTGAGTATTCCGTGCTATTGTGGATTGTCTAGAACTTGCCTGGTGTGTATATAAAACGAAATGAAGGATGTGAATTGTAGGAGATGATTTAGGCATTTCTTTGAATGAACCAAACTTTTATCCCTCATTATACCTACCTTGAAAAATTAATCCTAGTTAACCCCATTGAGCCTTGAGCCTATTCTTTGACAGCTACAACATAAGCTTAATCCTTTTTCTTTCATGAGCCTTGAAATTGAACCAAAACTCTGAAGCGCTTAAAGGAAAAATCCGAAAGGGTAAAGGAGTGAGAAGAATGGAAAAGAAGGAAAAATAGCAAGTTGTAAATAGTGGAGAAAAGGAAAAAGGTGCATTTGTGTGAAAATGGTTGGTTATTAGTAGGGAGTAATAAAAGGAATGAATGAAACATATTGCTTAAGTACTCCTTACTAATAAGCTAAAAGTGTCGAAAGAAATGGGGGAACAAAAGAGGAAAAAGAAAACTAAAAGGAGAAAAAAGGTGAAGTGAGGGAAGGGAAGTTTGTAATGAAGGCGTGATGTATTAAAAGCGCTTAGGAAAGATAGTCACTATTACTGATCATAATAGTACCTACCCGCACCTGAGTTACATTACAACCTAAAAAGTCCTACTTGATCTTACATTCATACATCCTTATATTAGTGGAATAAAACACTAAGGGCAAGCTTATGGGTCATTACATGATGCATGTGAATTCTTTGTGAGAGTGAGCGTAATTCTATTCATATACCCACACATGTTGTGATATAAAAATTGTTTTAGCGTGTGAAATTGGGTAACTCTCTTTCCGTGAGGGGCACATGTTGAAAGAAGGATATATTTCATGTGGGATTTCTTAATCAGATGATTTGCATGAGTTTGCTAAAATTGAGAGTCGATTCTTGAGGTTAAGAAGTCTTAACTTGGTTGTACTTCATTTCAATGATCAAATCAGGCATGCTCTATTTTTAGCTTGTATCTTACGTAATCATTATAGCCGTAACCTGAATTATCTTGCTAAATTAGTTATGTAGGAGTCTCCATTTGCATGATATGTAAAAGGTTGTTCGAGGACGAACAAGGCTTTAAGTGTGGGGTTGTGATCACAGGCAAAAATTTATGCCCGAGATACTCTTTATTACTTAAATTAGTCTTGTTTATCTAAGTTATCGTATACATTTTCATGTAATTTTAGATAAAATAAAGATATGTGCTAACCAACATGATTAGCCTTTGTTTTGTAGGTTTTGATGATGTTTGAGTAACTAATCCATGAGTTGGTGAAGTAGAAGCTTGGAAACGGAATTAACACGCGAACGTTGGCAAGGAAGAGGCACAAAACAGCCCACCGGCGCGTCGACAAGGTGCCACGGCAGGCAGGCCGCTCAAAACAGCCCACCTGCGCGTTGGCAACGTGCCACGGCAGGTGGACTCCGCGACCATGGGGCTACAACGCGCTGCCCAGGCAGCGTGACATGTTGCCAACGCGGCAAGGTGCTGCCTAGGCCGATTTCGGGTGATTTTCCAGAGAGCCTCCGCGTTCGTAGCGTGTCACGGAGGCCGTGCTCCGCGATGCACTCCGTGACACGTTGCTTGTTAATCTGGGAAAGATTCCTACTAATATAAATAGCACACTTAGGTTTATTTTTCATAACGGAGACTTGGTGGAGCAAGGACGTGGGTTAGGAGCAGTTGAGGGACGAAAAAGCTAAGGGTTTTTCTCTCTTTCTTTCTTCTTTCAATCAATTGTACGTATGATTTACACTCCAGGATGATCAATCCACAAATGAGTGGCTAATTCTCTTCCTTGCTAAGGTTTTGAACATGTGTATTGAATTTTGATTGTGAATTATATGGTTTTTCATCTTCTTCTTTCATGTTGTTCTATTAATTCTTGTTCTTACTGCATTAGTGTGTGGCCAACATTAATGTACATCTAAAAAGTCCAATTTCACTCGAGTGAGCAAGAAATTGGAAATTTGTGAATTAATAGGGTATTGTTCTTAACTTGATTTGGGAAAATTGGGTTTTGATGTGCTTTCCTGATAGAAATATACTTGAAAGCCGTATTAGTCAATTTAGGAACCGGAATTGTATTGCTAGGTCATAAATTGCATTTGATCACAGAAATGTAGACGAATGGTTTATAATTCTAAAGTGAGATTAAATATGAGAGTTTTAATCTCTAGGCTAATGTTCTTGGCTAGCAACATGAAGAGAAGAATAACCGAATTATGATTACTATCGAATTCATTACTTGTTCTTAACCTTGGCATGCTCTTATCCATAGTTTCAATTCAAGTAAATATTTGTTAATAGTTTTAGTATATAGTTTATAAACAAAATTATTTAACTTTTGGTTACATTGTTGTCAACATAATTAGAAGTAAACTAGAATATAGTATACTTAAGAAATTTTACTTATCCAGAGTCTCCTTGGATCGATACTTGGCTTACTTAGCCACTTTATTACTTGTTTGACCACGTGCACTTGCGTGTCGGTTTTTAACCCCTACCGAACCAGCCGAGCATATGACCCATCGTATTAAGCACACTTGACACAACAACAAAGATTATTCATGCACCTTCATTATCGTTTATTTATAGCAAGTGCACCTTCAACCTTTTCTTTTCTTCTCTCACTCTGCTTTTCTTTTTCTTTTCACCATTCTCACTCTTTGACACTTCGGGAAAATGATTTTCTTTTCTTAAGCGCTTAAGAGTTTTGTATAGACTTTACGGCTAATGAAAAGAAGGAATTAAGCTCGGTTTACACTTTATGACAAAAGAAAATATAATCGGCTAAAGGCTCAACGAGCTGACTAAGGTATACAATCAAGGTGGGTACAACAAGGAAAAATAGAAACTCTCGGTTAAAACAAAGAAATGCCTACATCCTTTCCTACAATACACCTCCTTCATTTCGTTTTGTACACACACCAGGCAAGTTCTAGACACTTCACAATAGCATGGAATATCAACACCTCACTTCACACTTTTTGCACATGCTTAATTCAAGATGTATTCACAGACTCTTCAATCAGCTAATTACAGGAATTCAAACATTAAGCCTCAATCACACTGAATCGAACTCTATGGCCTAGGTATCTCAACATATTTACAAAGTTGCATGCTTTCATACGAATCACCTTTGCATTTTAAATATCATGTACAACACGCAACCAGAATTTCGCAACCATAGAATAACTACAGGTTTTGGGATGCAACCCACCAAAGAAAAAAACTGAAAAATAATTGAAAAAAACTACTCCTAACGACTACATTTCCCTTAAGACGGTCGTCATCCATCCATCATAGGGAACGGTCACTACTATGACTTCGGTTCAATGGGACTATTCTCGGTAAAAGAACCAAAAACAAATGCCGAGAAACCCAAGAAGTAAAAAAATGTTGAAAATATCGATCATTTCGATAGAAGAAATATGTACAATTTTAAAAAATTTATCGATCATTTCGATAACAAAATATGTACAGAATCAGAATCAGCTAGCAACATTCAGCAACACACATCAATTTCACATAAATTTACAAATACAAAACAACTTAACAATTCACACTCACAGGGACAAACAACATACACGACAATAGAATAGAGCATACATACAAAACAGCCCAGCCCAGCACCTAACTACTCCCACCCCACACTTAGTTCGAACACTGTCCCTAGTGTTCACAAAAATTAAAATAGCACAAAATCGGGTGGTGGAACTCCCTGATCAGTCAAAGTATTCCACTTCTTCGTCGGGTGTTGTTGCTTCATCTCCCATGTCCGAGTCGCCTCTGTCGTCATCATCGGACTCCACATCGGAGTCCTCCCGACGTGTCTCCTCGTTTGTGGGGACATCATCATCTGTGGGCTCTACAAATGCTGGCCCCACTCGGTATAGAGCCCTGGCGTTTTCGCCGAAAGGGTAGTCTAGCTCGAGCTGCCATAGCTCCTCCTCTGTCGCCGGCCTCCCGCCTATCCTCAGCTGGAGCATTTGCATCCCATACATCCGAGCCATATACTGGTCATCACGAGCATGTCGCTCGCCAAGTGTAAGCACTGGCCCGTGGGTGGTGTCGGGAGCCTTAGTTTTAGTAACATCTAAGGCCCGCCACTCCATCTGCGGGATCTAGTCAAGGGCCTCCTCCTCGATGTCTAGGCCCCTGAGGAAGGTGGTGAGTAGTCCACCAAAGCCATACCTGTGCCCCTGGTGCAACCGGGCTCTCTTCATGGCGGAGATAATTACCGCCCCCACGTTGATCTCCAGCCCTTTCATCAGGGCGTACACCAGGCATACACGATCCCGGGTTACATCTGTCATATGTACCCCCTAGATTAGGCATGAGCAGACTATCTTCAGCCAGATTCGGGCTTCCCTGTTCATCTGTGAATATGGCAGAGTCTGGTGGTAGCCCCTCTCTTTGTGTCTGCTCCATCTAGCTGTCGATCGGGTCCCACAAAATATGCGTCTGATGTCTGCATACGGTGGGGTAATGTTCAGCTGTCGGAGTACGTGGGCGTCTGTGTCCCGCGCTCCTATGATGGCATGAGGTGGTGGGGCTCCAAAGTGACTATTTGCCCTCTGATCTTGATGGTGTGACTTCTGATCGTCGGGTTCCAATTGGCATAGAACTCCCAAACCAGATGCAAATTGCATTCCTTGGGCTCCTCAAATTTGAAATTGAGCCCAGCTGCCTCGATCTGGTGGACCATCCTAGGGAACTCCTGTGCCAATGGTTCCCGTGCTATATGCTCCTCGGGGAAATATTTGTTTTCTTTGTGCTTTGCGTACCACTTTTTCCCCTCATCAGTCACCCATCTCGTTCCGTATTGGTGGCGTTGGCCACGTGGAACTGCTGGTGTAGCTGGGACTGCTGTGCCCAGTCTGATTCGTTTCCCTCCGGCGCCTGAAGTTGATGCGCCTTTTCCTTTCTCTTGCCGGCTTTCCATTTTACCTGTCAACCCAAGTAAACAAGATTAATGTTAAGCTAACGGATATTAACTTCGGCTAAGGTCGGGTTACGCTAGGTTACCCCACACTTGGTCCTTAGCTACAGTTACAACAATACGGCAAGATTATCTTTATTTCCACACAATAAACAACTATACAATCATGCTTAGTGCGTTCAAAAAATTCGACGGTATAACTTCTGCGTACTACTCAGACTTCGTACAACTAATCACAATCACTACCATCGCTAACATCTTAACCATCGCACTTAGCAAAGAAAAACAAAGAAACAAAAACAACAACCAAATTTTATCCACACGAACCTATACAACTAACCAAATTCTTACAAATTTCAACATTCCCTCAACCGGAGAATCCGTCGTTCTATTAACATCCTAACAATTTGTACATCGACTCATCTCATTCAACATTTACATCCCGGCATAAAATTCACAATTTCAATACATTTTCAACTTCAAATTCAACATACAAGCCCTAGAATTGATATTATCAATCAAATTCGATTAATTTATGCAATTGACAAGTTCAAGCAATCATAACGACATTCCGAACATTCATCAACAACAATTAACTCGAATTCATGATTAATTACTACGTAGGGCAATTTAGCTCACCTCCCATGCTCAATATCGAAGAAAATCGACAAGAATTTGAGAGGAAATCGAAAAACATACCTTGTCTTTGAAGAATCGAAGAATACTTGTTGAATTTCTTGCCTTACTCCATGTCACATTGATAGGGGATGGGTTTTGGGGGGTTTGGTCGCGGAGAGATTAAAAAAAGAGGGAAAAGGGAGGGTTTTCGGGGTTAAAAAGTAAGGAAATCGCGCGGGTCACCCGGCGACCCGGTGTGACCCGTCGCGATATACAAGGCAACGTGTCACGGAGTGCATCGCGGTGCACTGCCTCCGTGACACGGAGCCGAGACTGTTCTGGAAATTTTTAAAATTTTCGGATTCTACCTCAACGTGTCACGGAGGTAACGCGGAGGTCTACCTCCGTGACACGGAGTTGTTGCCTCAGCTCACTATTTGCCACTTTTTATTAATTTTTCATACCTCGACTTTTCCTTCGCGATTCCGTGCATATTTTTCTCGGTTTGACCTGAAATTCATCTCACTATACAAAATTGGTTAGAATTATAGGTTTCACTCTAAATACAAATAAAATAAAACTAAAACGAAAATTTTTTGTAGTACATCAAGAAAAAGAAAAAGAAAAGACAAGTCTATTTACACTTTACAAAAAAAAAAAAAGAAAACATTTTCACGGGTTGCCTCCCGTGCAGCGCCTGGTTTACCGTCGCGACTCAACGTCGTTAAGCTCAATTGTCCTCTAGGGTGATGGATGATTTCTCTCGATCACCGTCATCCCCCCAGTAGTGCTTACACCTATCCGGTGGTTTTCCCATTAACTCCCGTGAATCCTTCCTCTGCTCATCATCGCCTTGATCAATCACATTGATCACCGAGAGTTCTTCATGCACCATCGGGAGCTTAGGTGCCTTGTACACATCGAACACCTCCACCTTGTCATGTGCTCGCATTGTTAGCTACCCCGCAGCTACGTCAATTAGTGCTTTCCCGGTTGCCAAGAAAGGACGTCCCAAAATAAATGGGACTTCCGCGTCTGGTTCAAAATCCAGCACGACAAAATCTACCGGGAAAATTAGGGAGCCAACTTGCACCAAAAAGTCCTCTACAATTCCATCAGGTCTGGCTAAGGATCGATCCGCCAACTGCAAGATTACCGTTGTGGGTCTAGGACTCCCTAGACCCAACTTTCTGAATATCGAAGATGGCATCAAATTTATGCTCGCTCCCAAATCACACAATCCACGAGCTCGGATGCTCTGCCCAATAGTAATCTGGATAGTAAAACTCCCAGGGTCTTTTAGCTTTGTGGGTAGTCTATTTTGAATCCGGGAAGTGCACTCCTCTGTTAGACCCACCGTAGCATACTCAGTCAACCGACTTTTGTTTTCCACGGTGTCCTTTATATACTTAGCATATTTTGGCACTCCCTGCAAGACATCAACAAGAGGTAAGTTAATATGTACCTATTTCAGCACCTCCATGAATTTCTTGAAACACGCCTCCTCCTTGTGTTTCTTTAGTCGTTGAGGGAACAGGGGTGGAGGTCTTTCTGATTCAGCTTCCTTAGTCTCCCCCCTTTCAGTACTTTGCTCCCTCTCAACTTCTACTGCTCCCGACTATTGAGGTGGTCTTTCTGGTTCCACCTCTTTCAGCTGCAAACCACTCCTTGTGGTCACTGCATTTACCTGCTTGGGATTGGGATCCGTGTCGCTTGGCAGTCCTCCTCTAGGCCTTGTGTTTTGGGCACTAGCAAATTGCCCAAATTGATATTCAAGTGCCTTGGTAGCTAACTGGTTGTTTTTCACTTCGGCTGCCAATTTCACATAGTCAGCCTGCAATTGAGCTTCGTTAGGTATCATGGTCTTGACATCTCCTCAATGCTGGGTGATGGTGGTGGAGGAGGTGCATTGTTGTTTCGGAATTGTGCTTGATAATTCTGCTACCCTCCTTGGTTCCTTTGCACACCCTGACCCGAACTTTGGCCCTGATGGTTGTTGCTACCCCATGAGAAATTAGGATGATTCCTCCAATTGGAATTGTAGCTACTACCATACTGTTGGTAGTTCCTTTGCGCATTACCCATAAAGTTTACCGAGTCAGGATTGGCTCCACAACACTCAGCTGAGTGCTCACTGCTTCCACACACTTCACACCACATCTGCTGTACTGCATTAACTGGGGCTTGAGACTGGTTCAATGTCATGTTGCTGAAGTGGGTGTTAAGTTGATTTTGCAATGCAGCTATCTGTGCAGCGATAGCTGTAAACCCATCCACTTCTAGCACTCCTACTGCTTTCCTTGTCCCACCTCTTGATGAATCAGCATTCCATTCTGGATTGCCCTGCGAAATACGGTTCAACAAGGTATACAACTCCTCATAAGTTTTCTCCAGCGCTTGCCCTCCAACTGCTGAGTCTAGCAATATTTTGGTGTGGGGTTCCAAACCCTCTATAAATGTGTGCACCAGCACATCATTGGACAGATGACGATGAGGACAATCCCGCAACATGGATTTAAATCTCTCCTAGGCCTGATATAAATTTTCTCCCTCTCTCTGTTTGAAACATAGAATCTGACTTCTAAGTCTTGCTGTTTTACCAGAGGGAAAAAACCGTATCAAGAACTTTCATGCAAGATCATCCCACGTAGAAATAGAATTCGATGGCTCAGCTTTATACCACCTCTTGGCTTCTCCCAATAATGAGAATGGGAACAATGTAATCCGGACATAGTCTGATGACACTCCAGCGGGGATGCAAGTGTCACTTATCTCCAAAAAATTTTGGAGATGCTGCTGTGGATCTTCATGAGGGAGACCGGTAAACTGCCCGCTAGTGTGCAGCAACTGCACCATATTCTGTTTAAGTTCAAATCTCCCTCCTGGCTCAGGTTTGCGGATACTAGATGTAACGTTATTGGCATGTGGGATTGCCACCTTGCGAACCGGCCGAGCTGCTGCTTCTTCGGGCACTAACACTGCCCGTACTACCGGTGGATTCTGTTGTTGCTCCATGATCGTCTGTCTGAGAAACTACAGCTTTCTTTGTAGAGCTTCTCTTCGTTTACTGTGAAATATCCTTTCTGGCTCTATATACGATTCCACCAGCTCCTTGTCTCTTGCCAGTGTTCAACAGCAATTAAGTCTGCAAAATACAGGCTAAGACCAAGTTGTCAACACTAAGAAAATAAAAATACAGTAAATTAACACTTAAAACAAATTCACCAATTGCCAAGTCCCCGGCAATGACGCCAAAAACTTGTTCGCATTGTCTTGTGGGTATATAAAACGACACGCAAGTGCACGTGGTCGAACAAGTAGTAAGTGGCTTTAGTAAGCCAAGTATCGATCCCACAGAGACTTGGATGAAGTGCAATTTGCTCAAGTGTACTATATTTTACTTCTAAAAATGCAGACAACAGTGTAACCAAAAGTTTGATAGTCTGTTTTATAATTTTTATACTAAAGCTAAAAACAATTATCTACTTTAAATCTAAACTATGAATGAGAGCATGCTGAGGTTAAACGAACATGTAATGAAATTGATTATCATCATAATTTGGTTAATATTTTCCTCCAGTTGCTAGCCAAGAACTACTGCCAAGAGATTAAAACTCTCGTATTTAACCTCACTTAAGAATCATGAACCATCCACCTACATTTCTGTGATTAAATGCAATTCATGTTCTAGCCATACAATTCCGGTTCCTAAATTGACTAATACTACTTTCAGGTATATTTCTATCCTGAAAGCAAATCAAGACTCAATTTCCCAAACCAAGTAAAGAACATATCCTATTAATTCACAACTTTCCAATTTCTTGCTCTCTCGAGTGAAACCGGTCTTTTTAGATGTACATTAACGTAGGCCACACATTAATGCAGTAAGAACAAGAATTAATAGAACAACATGGAAGAAAAGATGAAAAACCAAAGAATTAATGATCAAATTTCATCACAATTGTTCATAACCTCAGCAAGGAGAGGAATTAGCCACTCATTTGTGGATTAAACATCTTAAAATGAGTGTTAATCATACAAGCAATTGAATTAAAGAAGAAAGAAAGAGAGAAAAAACCCTGATAATTTCGTCCCTCAACTGCCTGTAACCCACGTCCTTGCTCCACCAAGTCAGAATATTGAAAAATGAACCTAAGTGTTCTATTTATACTGCTGGGAATTTTTCCCGAAATAACGAGCAACGTGTCACGGAGTGCATCGTGGAGCACTGCCTCCGTGACACGCTACGGACGCGGACCCTCACTGGAATTGGGGGTCCAGGAATTAAGGCCCAACGTGGCACGGCGTGCAATGCGGAGCCAAGCCACCGTGCCACGGACCGGACGCGGACCCTCTCTGAAATTTGGGTGAATTTTCCCTATCTAGGCAAAAGGCCTCCGCGATGGCAGCGTGACACGGCTCTATCGCGGAGCCCCTTTAATTCATGTTGTCCAATGCTTTATCCCTTGCTCGCATCCAAGTTCAACCCCGATATTATCCAACATGCATTTTAGCTTCCCGAAATTACATTTTACCTGCAAAACAATGCTAATCATGTTTGTTAGTATAAATTCATATTTTATTACCAATTACATGAGAATGTATACACATTGATAGATAAACAAGGCAAAAATAGTACTTTTGAGTATCACTTGGGCATATAAATTTGCCCAAGATCACTAGACAATACACAATAGCATGGAATATTGAACAATCTTACACTCTCAGCACATGCTTAATTCAAGAAAAATTCCGCATACTCTTATCTCAGCAAATCACAAGAATGTAAAATTCAGCTTCAAGCACATCGAGTCACATTTAAGAGCCTAGGTTTCTCAAAAAGAGTTATACAACTGGTCACATACTTAAAAATTTACAACACTGGCATCGCACAATCATGTATAGCGCATAACAAGAACATCAAGCCATCAATCAGCTAAGGGTTTTAAAGTAAAAACCTATTGACAAATTTTCTCTCAAGATGATTGTCATCCACCCATAATCGGGAATAGTCCCTAACTATGACTAAAACAACTATGTACAGACAAAGAAAATTTTTATTTATCGGTTCAAAATGCCCCCTAACAGAAAAGAACGGAAAAGAAAAACCAACGGGTGGGTGAATTATGCTCAACTCAAAAATTTTCAGCAACCACTATCATATCAAGCACTAACTTCACCCGACTTTATTAAGCAAAAAATTTTAAAATTTCCCTCACTCCACACTGAAAATATGTTATGTCCCCAAAGCATCAATTAAAACTAATACAAGGGTGAGAAATACTCACTGAGGCCTCTAGGCCTAGCTAACAACATGTTTTTCTTTTATTTTTGCGCAAGCGGTTTATCGACGCCACACTCATCCTCCTCCATGCTCCTTAGCTTCCTCTTTGAAGGGTACTCAGACTTTCCCTCAATTTGTGCTTAATTCCAAAACAAACAACAACAAGTGAAAATAAACAAAATCAAAACAAAGAAAAAATATTAATTTGTACCGGTGTACTCTTGGGTTGCCTCCCAAGCAGCGCCTGATTTTACGTCGCGGCATGACGCATCAAGTTTAACCATTTTTCCTTCCACTTTGAGGATATGAATCTCACCCCTAATTTCTTTTCCAATTTCCTATTATGCTCTAGGGGTGCTGGTGAAAATATTAAAGGACCAAGCATTAGATTTTTCCTTTTACGCTTATTGGCCCTTAGTAAGTGAAGTCATTTCGTCTATCAGAATCAGCAAATTTCAGAATATATGGGGCTTGTTCCTCCTCTAGACCTTTCTTTACAAGCTTGGAAGACTCTATTTCTAGGTTGTCAACCAAACTTAATGTCGAGAAGTGCTTCGAGTGGGGTACACTACACCTCAACTCTGAAACCGCACTATGCTTGACCTCATTACTCTTGTACACCTTCTCCACATCAACATCTAACTCCACATGAATGTCAAATGGTTGGAACTCTATCTCTCTTATCATGATTGGATTGTCCATATATGTGGGACCATCACAAAGACTCTCAGGAGCTTCTAACTGTTGAGCGTGTTCCAAGAACTCACCCTTTTCTTCTACTTACAGTCCCTCTTGAGTATTGGCTAAGACCGTTACTTGCAAATCAATGCAAGCTTCAGCCTCATTCATCAACTCCATGAACTTGGTGCTTATCACCTCTAGGGCCTCACCATTTTCCTTAGTCTGAATTCTTATTACTTCCATCTGCTCCCTCATCGCTTTTGTCTGCTCAAGGACTTATCTTAACATATTTTCTATCTGAGCTTGGTGTTTTAAGTCCTCCTTATCTTCATTCATGTACTCATCAAAAACAATAGAAGGTCATAGTAGGGTCTTGGGGGAGGGGAATATGAATTTGGACAACCATTCTAATGTCCATTCGGACTACCACATATACTGCAAGTAGGTCGATGTTGCCACAAGTGGGGTCTCCACAATTCAGACAGAAATTATTGAAATATGAGTATCCACCATTCAACCCATTTGTATTCCATGATGTCATTTCAAGAAGGGTATCAACTAAAAACAAAAATAAATGAAATCTAAAACTAATAATAATTTTTTTCAACACTTAAAAAATTAGACACTAACACAAAACAAGAAATTCACCAATTTCTCAAGTCCCCAACAACGGTGCCAAAAACTTGTTCACACTCCAGTGCACGTGGTCGTACAACAATAAAGTGGCCCTTTTTAAGAGTCGGATGTCGAACCCATTGGGACTGGACCAATTCAGCGAATATCCAAGTTCAAGGGTAAGATTAACCTTCACAAGTGTTGATTATAGAAATTTTGAGAAATTATAATTAAGTCTAGGGGTGATCACAAAATACTTGAGAAACAATATAAGAAGCAACTAGAGTTAAGACCTAATAATCATTCAATGCTACAATTCTCAATGGTTCGAGTATGAAAACTTCTGTTGTTGTCTCACATAATTAAAATGCTATGTTCACGGTCTTTCGAGCCTCTAAACAAGATAAACTAGTCTCACACCAACATCATTGAGCAGGGATGTGACATCCTAATTCGTGAGCAATTTAATTACATGGACGTGGTTTACGGAGTTTGCACCCTTGATTATGGACTTTCGTACCTATAATCATTTAACCAAACTTAGCTTCACAACTACTTCTGTGAGTGGGGATGTGATCATTCTAAGGTGGTCTCTAGCTCATCCCATTTTAGTAACCAAGCAAGGCAAATTAGGTATAATTTCTACCCTAACCGCGAATCCTATCGTAAAGATAAGAACTTGCTCCCTATATTCCTATGTTCTAGCCTAGGGTTACTCTTTCAATCTTTTAACTAAGCTTAGCGCATTTGTTTTTATGGTGATCAAGCATAAAAACAACAATAATGAAGAATATAAGACAAAACAACAGCTAAAACTCAAACCATTGAAGAATTCATGCAATTACAATCATATTATGTAGCCTCAACCCTAGCGGAAGGGTTTTAGCCACTCATGTTCATACAAATACTTAAAGACATGATTCAAGCAATGTACTTATAATAATAGTTAAAGGAGAATGAAAAAATAATGAACTCCAGGTAGAGTTCTTCACTTCTCCTTTCGCTCCTTTACGGTTTCCCAAGAATATTTCATGATAAATGATTTTAGAAGCTAAGGGTTCAATTTATACTAAGCTGAAAAAATGAAAATTTTGGCCTTTGGTGGAACAGCTCCATTTCATGGAGGCTATCATGGAAATTTTCCTCTGTGATACAGAGAAAACGTGAACAGCTACTGGAACGTGTCTTCTCGGCAGGTCTTGTGCGAGGTACCTGCGTCGCCCAGCGTGGCACGTTGCTGGTCATGCCATGAGCCTGTTGTGGCACGTTACCATCGCACAAGGACACTGGATGACACTCCTCGTGCAACATGGCATGGAGTGGCATGGCCCTCAGCGCGCAGCTTATGCTACGTGGCACGCTGCCCTTGCTGACAGTCCCTATCTTTAGCTTGCCATGTTGCCTTCATTTGCCATCGAGTCAAAACTTCATTCCTTTGCTTCAACCATCATATTTTAGTCCCTCACATGCATTTTACACCTACAAAACAAGGACTAATCATGTTAAATAGTGCATACCCAAATTTACACAAAATCGCATAAGAATGTAAGTGTATAATTTGACTAACATGACTAATTAAGCTATAAAATAGAACTTGGGCACATAATTATGCCCAAGATCAATTACTTGCAGGGCAAGCCTATGGGTCAACTGTGTGCATGAAGATATCTTTTGGGAGAGTGAATGTGAGTGTCTCTTCCAATTAACCCCTGGTATGCGTTCAAATCATCAAAAAGTCAAGAGAATGGGGATCCTTATATTTGGTGAGTGGCATCATTTCTTTTAGTGATGCAAGAGTATTTAGAGTTCATATGGGCATAGAAAAAGGAGTGTAAACTCTAAGGCACAGTGATCACAACTTGAGATGCTACTTGTGTTATTTGGTGGAGAATTGCCCTTGTGTGGTTAATGAGTCCTTTCAAAAATCTTTACTTGATATAAAGTTGTTGCCTTCTTTAAACACCTTCAGTGTTTTGGTCTTTTGGTCTTTTGGGGGGTATTTCCTTCTCTTTCGATGAGCATGATGAGCATTTTTGGGTTGTCAAAGTCCAGGTGGTCAGCGAAGTCTAATTGTGAAGAAATGTGACCTCTTCCTAAATAGTTGAAGTATTGTATTACTTGAGGACAAGCAATGATTAAAGTTTGGGGGTTTGATGAGTTGGTAATTTACCAACTCATTAGACTCTAAATTTTGAGTTTTTGCTTAGTTCATGAGTTGATTATTTGGATTTTATGCTCTTTTTGCTTTTATTGTGTGAAGGTTCCTAAGTTTGAAGAAAAGATCTAAAATAGGGGTAAAATGGAGAAAATGAGCAGAAGTGGCAAAACGCCGGTTAAAATAATGAAGGTCACTGCCTAGTCAGAGGAATGCCACCATCGGTTCATGAGTCACCTATGGAGGGACGCTGGTGCATTCGCCGAATGACACTCAAAAAAGTCTAGAATTGGCATTTAAGGTCCGTTGTTTCATGGATTGGCATCGGTTTTTAGGGTATAAATAGAAAGAGAAGTACATTGCTAAAAAAAACAAGAAAAAGAGGGAGAAGATAGAGAGAGATTGAGAGATAACCAAGTACACATAACATCATCTTTCCTTTTTAGCTAAAGACCTTTTTTTAGCTAAGAAAAGGGGATTTTGATTGAAAGTTGTAAAAGATACTCTGCTCTCTTTTCTTCTTTGGTATTATTTAGTTTCAGTTGTAGTTGAAGGATAATTGTGTTTTTTATTTAAATACTCTTCTTATTAAATTCAATGATGCTTTCAATGATTGTGTTTTTGAATTTCTTAACTATGAGTAGCTAAAATCATTAACTAGAGGTGTGTGATGATGAATACTTAATAGGATTGGGTATTTCTAGAGTTAACTTCATAATGTTCAATTAAATGTAAATCTATTAGATTCCTTTAAATCTATTAATGAAGATCCATTGATGATGATATGGGTCTATCTATACTTGCTTAATTGTTGCTACGGAGAGAATAATTAAGTATTGAAAGGGAATTTAGTAGTGGGTATGGATGTGAGGTTGTAAAATTTAGCTAGTAACAGTTGAAATTACTTCCTCCTTTCTAATTAGCAACTAATAGCTAGGAATAATGAAGTTGTTGATCCAAATCAATTCGGGTGTGTTAAATTGCAGCTAGAGTTTGAGAAAATTCTAGTTAGGGATAGTCAATAGGCTGGGAAGTTAGGGATAGTCAATAGGCGGAAACTGATACTAACCGCGAAGTTCACTGATACTAACCGAGATTATTTATATTTATTGAACTTATGAAGTTAACTTGATCCATCCCAATCTAATTAGTATTTCATCTACGTCCTACCTCTAGTATTTTACAAATATTGTCTACAACTTAGCTGACACTTCTACTTTGAATTAACTAAGAAATTTGTGTAATTCTCTGCAAAGTTTATTCCCCCATTTCCTTGTTTATGTTAAATTCATATGGTGCAAGCTAAAATCAACTTCTCAATCGACACTTGAATTCATCACTCCCTAGTCCTCATGGGATTCGACCCCGGCACTCATCGGGTTACTTGTATTGGTACCACAATCGTGTATATTCTTTGATTAAAGAATATATTTTGGACGTTATCAGTACCCACAGGTCTATTTGACCTGAACGACTGGGATGGCTTCCTGGGCGACTTGTATGACGAATACTAACTCAACTTGAATTGACAGTCACTGGTAGTAGCAAACTAGATGGCAGGCTGTCACTCAATTCACTAGACAACCCTAGTGTCGCTGACTCTAAAGTATGGCCATCCTATCTAAATTTCTGGCCCTTGGGGCGTGAGGTTACGCCAATGGCCTTTGGGCGTGCTTCACTGACAATATAGGCGCCATACTGGTAGTTATGTCACCTAGCTGCACCTATGTAGTTCAACTTACTAACTCAGGTCCAATAACTATCCACAAGCTTCTAAGGTCTAGGCTTGACGATAAAATATCCAATTCTATTAACACAATGAACTGAAGAATAGAGGAATTCCTACGATGTTTCTAGCATGTGTCACACACTTAACATGTTCTTTCCCAACAAGGGATAATGCAATATAATCTTTATACGTTTTCTAGCAGCTAACCACAACATACATAGCTGTAATCTACTGATAGCAGCTAATAACGACATACCTGATCCTTATATACTAGCAACAACTAATTACAATATATAGGATCATTATCTATGTTTAAAACATAGGTCATATCACTATACAACGAGAATAACTTGCCGAAGGAATAAGCCTTAACATACCTCAAATACCGACTTTCAGTTAGCTGGTGAGTTTCAACTTACAATCGGCAGTTCTTTCCAACTGTAACCTCTATGCTGAAAGAATAAAACTAATTTCAATACTAAACTCAGAAAATATCGATAACTTTCGATAATAGAATTAACTATAATCCAACTTGAAAAAACTCGACCAAAAATCTATAATTTCCTAAGAGTTCATAAGGGAGAAGTGCTTACCTAATGCCTGTGGCCGAGTAGGAATCAATTTGGAGCAATTTTGACAACTTTTACTCGGTGGAGTTCCGATTTTCCAAGCGAATTTTTGAGAAATACATATGTATTAATGATTCTAGAAGGCCTACAACTCATTACCCGAAGTTAATTTGAGATTGGATGGAATCTGGTAGCGTAATCGGATAAAAATTTGATGAATCCTTCGTGTTCTCTCTAACTTGGCCGAAATATCACTTAGAAAATGATTCAAATTGAAGGAGGGGCCTAAATATATACTTGAGGCCAGTGGAAAGGGGGTGCCCCATGCCAGCCAAGGTGCCAGCAAGCCCCCGCACCGCACCTCCCATCGCGCCCCTGTACCTGGCGCGCCGCGCTGGCCAGTGCACTGTTGGCCGGTGCGTAACGCTGGCCCCTCACGGCCTAGACTCTCCCCACCCTGCTTTTGAGGCTTTTTCCATACACATCAACCTCTTCTTATTCATCACAAATCCACGTGTATGCCTACTAACCGTTAACATTTTACAGGGTGTAACAGTTTTCCCCAGCTTGACGGAGCTCACGAGTGATATCGCACCTTTATAGTTCGTTTCCCTTGCAAGGCTTAGGACGGCTCTTCCCACTTGAGCGAGATAGTTGGTGTATCATGTGCTCATTCATGATGGTGTCGGCTATGATGAAGTCTCCCATTGCTCCTCATGCTTTACATTATCAATATCCACAATATATGATATCATGTTATATAGCGTATTTGACCCATTGATCAGTTTATGAGCTTTCACTTACAATTTTGAACATGTTGAACTATATGATTTTGCTTTCAAAATCTTGGATCATTATGCATCAGCTCATGATAAATAACTCATGTTACAACTATTACATGCTCATGATTTTAGCATGTGCCCTATTTTCATGGCTTAGTTTATCCTGCAATCATGATTTTATCTTATGGGTTTTAATATCATGTTTTACTTACTCTTCATACTTAATACATTTCATGTACCGACCACATCCTCTATGCTATATCATCTCATAATATAGGTTCTGGCGATTAGACTTAGCCCTAACGTTAGCACCGCTCTCGCTCTGATCTAGTCAGTTAGCCCCAATTTAGGTGAGTCCTCATTTTCTGAGGGCATTTATCAACTTTATGTTTTATGTTTGCGTCTTTCAGTCTCAGGCTTAGCAGAGCTAGTTGGGGGTATTGTCCCATCAGCTCATCTTATGACTAGAGGCTTTTCAAATAGCTATGTATTAGATGATTCAGCGTGTTGACTTGTTGTTCCCGCTTATGCTCTATGTCAGTTAGACTTCTGCTTATTTTGTGTTCATGATTTATTTTCATTTATTTATGCTCTTAATTATGTTATTTATGTTCCATGTGATAGATTGGAGTCATTCGTGATTCTAGGTCCCGTGTCGCGGTCCAGGGTCTATGCTCGGGTCGTGAAAACAAAGTTGTATAGTATAATAGAACATATAATATAAGTTATTTTTTTAACAATTAGCACTTATGAAATCATATTGTGACTTATCATAGGCTTGTTTTGGCACTAATAAATTGATATCATATAAAAAATATATTTATTTATTTATTTATAATTGATTATCCAAACTAACAAAATCTCACAAAAAGTAGTAAAAATAATCATTAATGCTTTTATTAGGGTAGATTGTCTATATTACATTCCTTGGGTTGAGATCCCTCTCTCGACCCTGTTAACGTCGGATGCTTTGTGCACCATCCTATCATTTTTTTCAAATTATATTTCCAATAGTTATAAACATTATATTGATTTGAATTATGAGTATAATATTATCCATTATGCAATAATTTTTTAATAGATAACACTTTAATCGCTTTTAAATTTTTAAGCATTTGTATTTTTTATATATATTTCAAATAAGAAAGGATGTAATCTATAAAATTTAGTTAATTTTAAAATTCTAAATATTAAAAAAAATTAAATGACTAATTTGTTGAATGTGAGTCCTATTTTTAAGAGGGTATAAAAGTGAATAATATTTTGCTATGAGGTTTCACACTTTAAATATTTAGCAATAATTTAATTTTAAACTTTTCATTTACCTTGTATGAGGTGATTTTAGCTCAACTTTTTCCTCTTTCTTAATCTATGTGTTAATCAAACACCTTCACATAATTAAAATAAAATAAATAGTGTGGATTTAACTAAAGAGAGTGAATAACAAGAACACTTAATTAATTAAAATAACTTAAAGTATTTGGTGTTCCTCTCTCTCTCTCTCTCTCTCTACATATATATATATATATATATTATTTCGATTATATAATTTTTTAAAAAGAAGAAGAAGAAGAAGATGAGGAGGAGGAGGAGGAGGAGGAGGAGGAGGAGAAGCAACAACAACTCAATGTATTATTGCATAATAAAATCATAATCTTTAATTTATTTTTTTTATATTGTGAGTTAAAATATTGTGATGGGTAATTAATTATCATAATAAATAAAATATTAATAAAGTTAATAGATTATAATTAATTTTAAAGTCTTAAATGTTAGGAATTTTAATATATTTCAAATAAGAAAAGATTTAATAAGCAAAATTTTAGTCAATTTTAAAAAACTAAATGTTAGGAGTTCTTACCTTTTAGAAATTAGTAAAGACTAAATAACTATAATTTTAATTAATTTAAAATTCTTATTATTAAGAAAATAATTAAATAATAATTATTTAAGAAAAATAGTAAATGATAATTTTTTCTATTGTAGAGTCTTTAGTGAAAGATAAAAAGTTCAGTCAACATTTCTAAAGACCTCCATGGTTTTAACTTAATATTAGTCTTAGCATAGGCGAGGCGTGTGTCCCTCGTATTAATTATAATAATTTTTTTTAAATAGCATAAATAATATTTTAAAGATGTGTTTGTGCAACAATACAAAAATTTAGAAATAAAATTATGAATTTCAAATCGATAAATGATTATGTTCAAGAGTTTGATCCGATCTACTAGTTCTTTCTTCATTTTATTCTAATACGTATTACAGTGAAAAAACCGTCGTAGAAATAGTGTTTGATTGAAAGATAAAAAGATAGTTTGCTTTTATATGAGCACTTAAATACATGCACTATTTATATATTTGATGTTAATTATTATAAAATTTTTATTATTACACTATTAATCAATAAATATTTAATATAGATATTAGCATTACGAAGACACATTATAATACAAAGTTGTTATATTAGAATAGAACATATAGTATAACCTAATAGTTTAAAAAATTAACACTTACAAAATCATATTGTCACTTATTACTGACTTGTTTTGGCACTAATAAATTGACATCATATTAAAAAAATATTTATTTATTTGTAATTGATCGTCCAAACTAAGAAAGACTGATCAAAATTAGTGAAAATAACCATTAATATATTTATTATGGTAGACCATCTATATCACATTCTTTAGGGTGCGATCCTTCTCTGGACCTTGTTAATGCGTGATGTTTAGTGCACCAGGCTGTCCTTTTTTCAAATTATATTTTCAGTAGTTCTAAAGATAAGATTGATTTACATTATAAGTACATTTTCATTCAATTTTTAATTATTTCTTAAATTATAAAATCTTAATCACTTTTAAATTTTTAAATATTAATACTTTTTGTATATTTCAAATAAGGAAGGACAGAAGACATAAAATTTAGTTAATTTTAAAAACATAAATGTCAGAAAAATAATTAAATAACTATTGTGTCAAGTGTAAACTCTATTTTTAAAAGGGTAAAGGTATTTTTCTATGAGATTTTGTACTTTAAATATTTATTAATAATGTAATTTTACACATTTTATTTTATCCTTTATGAAATGATTTTAACTCAATTTTTTTCGTCTCTCTCTGAATCTATGTGTCTAGTCAAACATCTTCACATAAATTGAAACAAAAGAAATAGTGTAGATTTAACTAAAGAGAGTGAATAACAAGAACATTCGATAAATTGAAACAACTTAAAATATATTTTTTTTATGTGTGTGTGTGTGTATATATCGATAATACAATTTTTTTTAGAAAAAAGAAGAAGAATAAGGAATTTAACATATTAATGCATAATAAAATTGCACTCTTTAAGTTATTTTCTCACACCATGAGTTTAAAAATTATGATTAATAATTATTAATTTAATAAATAAAGGATTGATATAAGTTAATAAATCTGTAATTGATTTTAAAGTTTTAAATGTTAAAATTTTTTATTGTAGTTTTAATAAAGAAAGATTTATGAAGTAAAATTTAGTTAATTTTAAATTTTAAAGTCTTACATCTTAATATAATAATTATTTAAAAATAATAAATAATAATTTTCATTTAGTTTAATTGTTTTAATATAAGTTAAAAAAAATTCAAATATGTTACAAATATATTATATTGTGGATGTCTATTCATATATATAGTCTATTAGATCAACTTGTAAGCAGCTTACACAACAACTTTTATTGAATAAGCTAGCAAGAAACTTACACAACAACTTCTATTGGATAAGCTAGAAAACAACTTTCACTGGCTTCCATTGGATAAGCTTGCAAACAGCTTACACAACAGCTTCTGTTTTTCTATAAATAAGAAGCTAATTCAGTTCATTTGTATAGAAGTTTGAAAAGAAATGAAATACCTCTCTCTTCCCCCAAATTTCATTGGCTATATCTCTTGTTATTTTGGAATTTTATTATCATTTTATAACACGTTATCAGCACGAGGCTGTGCTATCTTGAGAAAATATTTCGAAAATATTGAAGGTATGAATTTTTATTTTTTGTATTTCATAGATTTCATGATGATTAAACTCATTAATGTCTATAACCATTAGTAGTGGTTAAATTTCAGGGTGCTTCATAACTCTTAAAGCAATAATTTCTTTGAAGTCTTGTATACTCTAAAAGATATGTTAGAGAAAAATTCGTCACATTATAGGTATGCCTCGATTTATCCCTCTTGTAGTAAGTCTGAAGTTTATCCGTGATGTGACAAATCTGAAAAAAAAATTCTTGAAGTGATAAATATGAAATTTATCCCGAAATGATAAATATGAGATTTACATTCATAGTGCTAAATCTGAAATTTATTTCTGAAGTGGTAAATATGAAATTAATCCCCGAAGTGATAATCTATCCTCGTAGTGGTAAATCTAAAATCTACCTTTTCAATGGTACGTCGTAATGGTAAATCTAAAATTTACTTCTGAACTATTAAACGTAAATTAATAGTCCTCGATATATCGGGCAAAATCTATCTATCTTAGTGCTTGGTAATGAAAATTTTCTTGATGCGATGGGTCTGGCCAACACTATCAAAGATAACAATCAGGCATTGATTCTAGACTATGCTAAGGAAATAATATTTCTCCGCCCCTTGATGTGGGCTTAAAATTGGAATATCTCCCATTGTTAAAGATCTTTTTATGTTGTGAAATAATTTGAAAGATTAACACGATCACGTGAAGATGGTCGTTCTTCCATAAGCACGTTATGATTAGATCTATTTTGGGCTAAAAAATTTTAGATCTATATCTGAGTATAATTCTATAAGTAGAATTATTTCTCCATTGAAACTATGTGGTAAAAATATCATTGCTTTAGTGATATGTTGAAGAAATATTTTACCATCTTTCATGCCTCGAATATGCTCCCGAATAAGCAGTATCGTGAGATAGGGATTAAAAAATATTCTGAACTAATTTCACATCTTCATATGGCTGAGAAAAATAATAAGTTATTAATTAAAAATCATGAAATCTAACCTACTGGTTCTAGTCTGTTCCCTGAAGTAAATGAGACGAATTTCCATCAAGTTAAACATGAGAAATGTTGTGGCCCTGATCGTAGTCACGACCCCAGTTGAGGTCATAGATATGATCGAAGAGCTCTAATCATGATAATTGCATTGCACCAATAATATTCTTCACTATAAAAAGTGAAAAAGGAAGGATGTAAAGCATGAACCATGCAGAAGAGAAACCTAAAAGATAAATTTCATTGATCTGGAAAAAAAGATCGTGACCATAATCGTGGTCATGGAAATGGTTGAGAAAAAAATCTCTATGTTATTATACATATCTCGATTTTATCCTAAGATAACAATATATTAAAAGAGCTATTAAGCTTTCATGGTTTGATATGCTTAAGACATGCCCATATGAGTATATTTTATTCCTGAAGAATAAAAACTTTTGATAAATGTTATTAATGCAAATCTATTCCCTAAAGTGAATGTGAACATTATTTAGTGAAACTTATCAATACAGACATGCACTTGATTTTGAGAATATCATGACTTACCCCCAGAAGAGATAGAATAATAATTGTGATGGTATCACGATTCACCTCCAAAAGAGGTAGAATAATGGAGAAGAAATATTCTCAATATTTGATGTTTTACTCTTTAAGTAGTATTCTTCTAAATTTTACTCTTGGAGTAGTAAGATTTTCAAATCTTCTCCTGAAGTAATAGAATTTTGAAATCTTCTCCTGAAGTAGAAGAATTAATAAGATATCTAAAGTGATGTCTTCTTGTTCTTGGATAAAATAATGACTTATTGATGAATGTCATATTTCGTGCACATTTAAATGATTATGTTTTATTCCCTGAGCTAAATGAAAAGGTACTACTCCTGGAAAGATGAAATAACAATCGATATACATGTTATTTTTGTGTTATAAAAATCATCCTACCATACCTAGAAAAATCCTGAATAATTTTATTACCTAACACGACCAAAATAGGTAGATCATGTGGGCACCTACATCGACTCTAGCTCAATAAGTGAACTCTTTCTTGAACAACGTATAAAGTAAATTCAATACTCCTTAATTTGCACAAATCAAAACGTTTTTTAAATTACAATAAATCCTTTTCTAAAATCATGACTCCTTCTAGATCTAGTCTAGATAGGTACAAGAGCTCTAAAAAGAATACTGACAACAAAAAAGACACAGCTTCATCTGCGGAGAAGGCAGAAGTTCATGCTGAATACGCCACGTCAGTCATGAACTTTAAACCTTCCACAACCTACACCAATAAAGATATAGCAAGGTAGTATCAGTACACCAAACATACTGATAGGCATCATCGACTGATTATAATTAGTTTATGTAATAGCATAAAATTAATAAGCAATTAATAATTAAGTTTTTAAACAACCACATAACAAATTATCAAGTCAATTTCTTACTCTTCATTTACCTCAGTTATTTAACAGTACATTCATATTTCTCTATCTAGCTTTGCAACAAATGTTTTCCTGCACACTATTTATTTCTCACTGCAGCAGAACTTGACCGCTATTGTGGTCTCGCCATAGTGAAAAGTCTATCTCTACAGCGGCGCTGCTCTAGGCAGTAACTCGACTTCGCTGGAAACCTTACTTCCTTCAACACCTAATCAATTATACAAGGTCTAACAACATACAGAACTATAGCAATCTAACTCAATTAAATATACATCTCGCCACTTTTCATCTTATTACTATATTCATTTTGTTTTCCTTTTTGACAAAATATTCACAGTCAGGATCAACCCAGCAACATCACATAAACTACATTTACCCAAAAATTTTGGAATATAATGTGAACTGATTCATAATAAATTTATCAGAACACTAAGGCTTACAATATAAGTAAGACGTAATTATGCAGAAGATCTTATACATGATGAACACACAACAAATAAACTTGTTGTCATTAATTTTATATCCTTGAATGTCTGTACACATATTAGTGTCATACCTGGCATCAAACTCTGTCTTAGTCATATGTATATTATCACGTACCTATACTGATCTTTGTCACACAACCGTGTGTATACCATCACATATCTATACTTATCTCGATCATAATCATACCGTCGGTAATATGCTAGGCACACGCCTCCATCACATCATCATACACACTCACATAAAATATCACTATCACACATGCTAGAGGGTATTATTTCTGCCCTTCCAGCCATGACCTACAGGAGACTCTAGAAATTCATATATATTACCAGTGTGGTGCCCACTCCCACTCATCTACTCATCTGGATGCTCATCTCACACACAAGCCACTCATATCATAACCCCTTGCCCGGATACTCCCCTCGGGTATGAACCATTCATCTCCAAGTATCAATATATATACACACCTAAATCAATCACACTTCTGCTCGTTTGGATGCTCACCTCGGGCATGAGCCTCTAATCTCTGGGAAAGGATGTATTACCTGTCCGTTCTCCACCTATATCATTGTGATCTCAGTCAGTCAACACAAGCCACTCATATCATAACCCCTTGCCTGGATATGCCCCTCGGGTATGAATCACTCATCTCCAAGTATCAATATATATACAACCCAATTAATCACACTTCTACTCGTCTATATTCTCACCTAGGGCACGAGCCTCTCATCTCTGGAAAGGATGTATTACCTAACCATTCTCAACATATATCATTGCGATCTCAGTCAGTCACCACATAATATGGATTATAAGTACACTTCGATTACCATCATTTCAATCACAGTTCAGAGACAACATTCATAGTTCAACCAATTGAGAATAAATTCAACAATATGGGCAAGTCACTGAAATCTTTAACCCAATCATTGCCCTAAGACCAATTAATCATAATTTTGATCCACAGAGATGCACATCATTTTATATATAGACTAACTACTGGTAACTGTACCTTTTCATCTTTCTAATTAATTATATATTAACCAATCTCTCATCATCTAACACAATAATGAATAGACAAGGTAACCTTTGTGGTTCATCGGTTCAAACTTTTCTACCCTCTCACTTAAGGATCTATTCCATAAATGGGTCCTTTCAATATGGATCAAATTATTGTTTAGACTAGTCCCCATTCCGAGCCACATACTCAAGACCATCATCGTCCCTTTAACATATTCATTCATAAGGAAATTTCATTAATGCACAATAATCATTTCAACTCAATCCAGATTTATTTACTCAACTTTGCCACTACGACTTCTCATAAATACCCATTCTTTCCTTACCTCGAATTTGTTTTAGGCTAGTTAATTTTTTCTTACTATCCTTACATTTCCGTTCTGTCACGAATCATATGTAGACTCGAATCGAGACACGGGATAAGAAACCCTGAGAGGCTCCAAGTCGACCAATGGAATGAACATAACATTTAAACTCAACATGACAAAGCGGAAGTTTAACACACATAATAATGGAAATCTACATACATATATATACCAAGCTAGAACTGAATCAACAACGATAAGATAATTTCTACCTAATGTCTAAAAGTCTCTAACATAACTGATGAGTTGATGGGACAGCATTCCCAACTAGCTCGACAAAGTCTGAAACTGAAAGATAACAAACTATAGATGACTGAATGTCCTCGAAGGATGAGGACTCACCAACACCGGCTGGACAGGTCTGAAAGGGAAGCAGGGGCTAATAATGCGGCTGAGACAGATTTCTCGGACGTGTATCATGAAATGATACAACATATAGTATGTGATTAGTACTTGAAATGTACTGAGTATGCAAGGTAAGTAAAAATGGACAATTAAAATACATAAGAGTTCATAAGAGTAGGGACAACATGATCATAAAATAAAGATCATAATGTAAACATAAGGGCTCAAGGTTTTCAAAACATTCATAAATCAGTCGTAATCATAATCATAGGTAAAAAGCATCATTTAAACATGACTTGAGCCAAAGTAACACAAACATTACTATGCATAAATCATGAGGAACAATGGGAGGACTCATCATAACCGACACCATCATGATAGAGATTACACGATGCCCCAACTATCTCACATAAGTGGGCAGAGCCATCCCAAGCTTGCCAGGCAAGGGACGTGCAGTATGTGATTTCATGAAGAGAGAATCCATTAACATTTAAATATATATAAACCTACGGTTGCACGTAGTTCTGAGACACCGGCATAGTCATTTGAATGCCAGGCTACTCGGTCCTAGATACTGCTCCCAAAAACATGCACATTAGGGCTCGTATAGTAAATGTAAAATTATTCATGGAGTTTATGGCCAAATAAATAATAACATCATTGATCCCCATTTTGAAATACATGATTAGCCATGAACAAGGGCCCATGAAATGGTAAAGAGTCATAAAGCCATCGATCATGAAATCCATGCATACTTGTAAAATATGTATAAACTTGACATTTCATAAATCCATGATAAGTACTTGAGAGAAATCAAATCATAAAGCTTAAATCATAATTGGGCTAATTAAGATCAAGATAATAATGAAATCATAACTTGACTTTTCATAAAACATACATTATTGGGCATAATTGAATTTAAATTAAAATTTATAATTTATATTCAAAATAGTCATAAAATCTACCCATAGATCATAAAACATAATTTAATACATGAAAAGAATTGACCCATAGATAGATCATTGAGAATTTCACAAGAATTGGAATAAATCTCATAGATCATGAAACATGAATCTAGAATTGAAATCCATGGAATTGAGAAGAATTGAGGGCATGGGAATGAAAGAACCTCCCATTCATAGCCTCACATACTTGGGTAAATCAATTTCACACCCCCACTTGAAAGCCCAAAGGAAATTGAAGAGAATTTGATGAAATTACTCAAACTTGATCTTCAAGAAAGGCTCAAGGTTGCGTGCATGGAGTGGGGATTCTTAGAATAGGTTTATTCCCCTTTAAAACTCTGCTAACTGAGCTTAAAACGATGTAGTTTAGGACCTTAGGGCTTAGGAATGACGAAAATACACTTAATGAAAAGTCTGGAATTTCTGCACTGCCAGTGATAATGAGTGGTACGACAGATCATTCTTTGTCGTGGTATCTGTCTGTTACATTTCTATCACTTTTTAACTTCTCTGATCCTGATATAACGACTCGACAGAATGGGTTGTTACTCTAAACGACGACCCGTTACTGCCTCCCATTAGCTCGCTATATTCCAACTCAGGTCTCCAACAACGACTGGTTAGGACGAGTCGTTACTAGTCCCAATGACTCGTCATTTCTGGCCGTTACCACCACCACACATCTTCTTGAATTCCTCCCAATGGACACTTACAACGACTCATTGTTCCAAACAACGAGTCATCCCATGACTTGTGCCAGACCTCTTTGCCAAAGACCACCTCACAACGACCCACTCACAATGACGCGTTACACCAAACGACGGGTCGAACCCAGACCCGTTACTCCCAAGTTCCATTCTGCATCTTCTCACCGCAAGCATAACCAATGGGTCATTAAACCTACCAACGACCCGTGCCACGAGTCGTTTTGAGAGGAAATCTCAGATTTTCTGCTACTTTTCATTTTAAATTTTGAGTCTCATCCCAGGTACTTCTAGGGTATTACAATATCCCCCCTTGGGAACATTCGTCCTCGAATGTGGGTAAACATACTAAAAAACTGGGAAATGCAACTACCATGCCAAATACTGAAAGTTTAAGCTGAAAACTAGCGGAGTAACTAATTCGGGACTGGAATACCTGACTGAACTGAATTCATAAATCACATATACATACATTGACATGAAGGAAACTGGAGAACATGAACTAAATATGAAACTGATTAGGATACTAAGTAGAAAACTGATACCTCAGCTATAATTGAGCCGGAAGGGAATAAATGCGGGTATTTAGCCATTACATCTGCTTCATCTTCCCATGTGGCCCCCTCAACATGTTGATTCCTCCACAAAACCTTAACCGAGGCTACTTCTTTGTTTCTTAGCTCACAAACCTGACGATCAAGTATTTCTATCGGAACCTCCTCAAAACTAAGGCTATCTTTCACACCGACAATGTCCACTAGAACAATCAGAGCTGGATCACCCAACCACTTATGCAAGAGCGATACATGGAAAATCGAATGAACAGAAGGTAATTCTGAGGGCAAATCCAACTCATATGCTACCTTGCCAACCTGTTTCACAACCCGGTATGGACCAACATAACGTGGGCTGAGTTTTCCTTTCTTTCCGAACCTCATCACTCCCTTTATAGGAGACACCTTTAGAAACACCCAATCATCAACTTCAAACTCAAGCTCCCTCCTTACATCCGCATAGGACTTTTGGCGACTCTAGGCTATTTTCAACATGTCCCTTATAAGCTGAACATTCTCCATAGCCTATGGACGGAATCTGGAGCTATCAATGTAGCTTCACTGACCTCAAACCAACCAATAGGTGATCTACACCTTTGCCTGTAAAGAGCCTCAAACTGAGCCACCTAGATGCTAAAATAGTAGCTTTTGTTGTATGCAAACTCAATAAGAGGCAAATGATCATACCAAATACCCTTGAAATCAATCACACACGCTCTCAACATATCCTCAAGAGTCTGAATGGTCCGCTCCACCTGACCATCCATTTGTGGGTGAAAGGCTGTGCTAAGCTTGACCTGAGTACGAAGTCCCTTTTGAAACAATCTCCAAAACTATGAGGTAAACTGAGCAGCTCTATCTATATAATTGACAAGGGCAATCCGTGCAACCAAACTAAACCCTGAATATACAACTTAGCATAATCCTCTGCTAAATCGGTAGTTTTGATCGGTAGGAAATGAGCTGCTTTAGACAACCTGTCCACAACCACCCAAATATAGTCATACTATTGGTGTGTACAAGGCAACCCTGTAATGAAGTCCATATCAATTTTCTCCCACTTACAAGTAGGGATACTAATGTTCTGAAGTACACCTCATCATCTATGATGCTCAACCATCACCGGTTAACAATTCAGACACTTAGCCACAAACTCTGCTATGTCCTTCTTCATGCCATTCCACCAATAGACTTCCCGTAGGTCACGATACAGCTTGGTGGCACATGGATGCATAGATTATCTGGAACCATGAGCTTCATGCGACATCCACTCCCTCAAGTCACCAACATTCGGTACACACAAACGACCTGATATCGGAGCACACCATCTCCTCCTTTGGAGAAGACCTCTACTTTCTGATTCTAAACGACTTCCTTAAACTTCACAAAAATAGGATCCTCATATTTCCTAGACTTAAATCGGTCACTAAAGATGATTCTGATCCATTCTAAAAAATGACGCCCCCATCCGTCGAGTCAACTAGACAAACTCCTAGTTGTGAAAGTCGGTGCACATCCTTTACTAACTATTTCCTCTCCTTATATACATGAGACACACTCTCCATGGAAAGCTAGCTAAGAGCATCTTCCACCACATTTTCTTTGCCCGGATGATAAAGGACACTCATATCATAGTCTATCAACAGCTCTAACCACCTTCTCTGGTGCAGATTCAGATCCTTCTATGTAAACACGTATTGTAGGCTTTTGTGGTCCATAAATACATCTACATGGACCCTGTATAGATAGTGTGTCCAAATCTTCAAGGAATATACAACCGCCACCAATTCGAGATCATGAGTCAGGTAGTTCTTTTCATGGACCTTCAGCTGCCTGGAAGAATATGCTATAACCTTACTGTGCTACATCAATACACAACCAAGGATGATCCTCGAAGCGTCACAATATACCACAAACCCATCGGTACCCCAAGTAGGGTCAACACTGGTGCTAAGGTGAGTCAAGTTTTCAACTCTTGGAAGCTTTCCTCACAAGCCTCCGACCATTGAAACTTCACTTTCTTCTAGGTCAACTTAGTCAACATGGCTACAATGGATGAAAACCCCTCAACAGATCTTTTTTTATAACCAGATAAACCCAAGAAACTCCTGATATCCAAAGGATTCACTGATCAAGGCCAATTGTTCATCGCTTCTATCTTTTGAGAGTCCACATGTACGCCCTCACTTGACACCAACAAAAAGGCCACTGAGTTCAACTAGAACTCAAATTTGCTGAACTTAGCATACAACTGGTGATCCTTAAGTGTGTTTAGCACCATCCTCAAATAAGCGGCATGCTCCTTCTTGCTTCGCGAGTATATGAGAATATCATCTATGAACACGATCACGAACATATCCAAATACGGCTTGAACACCCTGTTAATCAAATCGATAAAAGTTGCAGGAGCATTTGTTAGTCCAAATGACATAACTACAAACTCATAATGACCATATCGAGTTCTGAAGGCTGTCTTCAAAATATCACTCTCCCGAACCCTGAGCTGATGGTAACCGGATCTAAGGTCTATCTTTGAAAAACACTTGGCACCTTGAAACTGGTCAAACAAATCATCAATCTTGGGGAGGGGATACCTGTTCTTGATGGTGACTTTGTTTAATTGCTGATAATAAATGCACATCCAAAGGGAACCATCCTTCTTGCGGATAAAGAGAACTGGTGCACCCCATGGGGATTTGCTCGGTCTGATGAAACCCTTGTCTAAAGGGTCCTTTAACTGCTCCTTCAACTCCTTTAGCTCAGGTGGATCCATTCTGTTAGGAGGAATAGATATAGGTAGTGTATGGGGAAGAAGGTCAATACCAAAATCGATCTCCCTCTCAAGAGGAATTCCCGGTAAATCATCTAGAAACATTTCTAGGTACTCATATGCTATAGGGACAACTGGATAGTCGAGGCTTTTGATGTATCATACTTAGTGGGGCCTTCCATGTATGATATCATGCCCTTCACAGTTCTACCCTTGGCAAGGTATCAACACCCTCCCGACTAAGGATTTACAGGTCGGGCTCCATGTGTGCTCATATGGGGTATGCCGGTTATAAGAATTTTCCATTGTTCCGCATGTTTTATGCATTATTATGCTATGTTAATTTGGCTCAAGTGATGATTTATAAAGCCTTTTTCATGACTAGGGTATTGAATGGGTTATGAATGATTTTAAAAAACTTGAGCCTTATGCTATCGTATGATATTCATGTTATGAGCATGTTGTCCCATTCTTATGATCTCTCATGAGTTTTTATCTAGTTTTAGATGTTCGTTTTACTTACCTTGCATACTTGGTACATTTCACGTACTGACCGCATACTCTATGTTGTACTGTTTCATCATACAAGACCCGACTCTCAAGCTCAACCCCGTTCATAGTCAGTATTCAAAGTTAGCATCTTACAATGTTGGTGAGTCCTCATCCCCCCGAGGACTAGACTTATTCAGACTTTCTCTATGTATTTTCAATTTCATCTTTGTTGAGTTAGTTGGGGGTCTTGTCCCATCAACTCATCATGTTTAGAGGCTTTTCAGACAAACGAAGTATTCAGCTTCAGATTATGTATTATTTTGTTATGTTTAATTTAGATTTCCCCTAAGTTTATCATGTTGATTCCTCTGTTTTATTGCTCAAGTTAGATGTATGCTTATTTCATGGGTCAACATAGAGTTTCTCGGGGCTCCTTGTCCCGTTTTGCGATCCGGGCCTCCATTCGGGTTGTGACAAACTTTGTATCAGAGCAATAGGTTTGAAGTGTCCTAGGGTGTCTGAAATCCGCATTAAGTAGAGTCTCCTTAATGGGTGTGAAGCGAACCACACTTATGTCGGAGAAGCTGCGAGATGTTTAGGAAATGTTCTCTTCTTTCATGATCTATGTCGTGCGATGAAATGTCTCCCTATCCTTCTAATTCGTGTTATTGGCGATTGTAAAATCATGGCTTCTCGTACAATAAATGGTAGGAGAAGTGGGAACGGAGATGGCCAAGAGCATGGAAATGGGAATGGGCACCAGCAGGCCTCACTAGTTCAGGAGCACCGCGCATCGGAGCCTGTTGCCCATGCTGAGTTTCAGGCAGCTATTCAGATGCTCACGCAGGCCTTAACTGCTCAGGTCAATCTACAGGAGGTTGCACATGTTCCGTAAACTGGTAATGTAGCAGCGACTCGGGTCAAGGATTTCTTAAGAATGAACCCGTCGGAGTTCCTTGGGTCAAAAATAGATGAGGACCCATATTAATTCATCGATGATATTTTGAAGATCACCCAGGTCATGGGGGTGACAAGTGGGGAGTATGTTGATTTGTCCTTTTATCAGCTAAAAGGGGTGGCGCATATTTGGTTTAAACAAAGGAGAGATAGTAGTGTAGTAGCAGGCCCTATAGGTTGGGAATAGTTTCATCCAGCCTTTTCGGATCGATTCTTACCTCGAGAGATGAGGGAATTGAAGGCAACCGAGTTTGTAAATCTGAAGTAGCGTGATATGTCGGCTCAGGAGTACACTCTGGAGTTCACCCGCTTATCCAAGTATGCACCAGAGTTAGTGGTAGACCAGAGGGCTCGGGTGAGCCAATTTATGCATGGAGTGGTAGACTACCTGGATAAGGACTGTAGAAAATCCGTGCTACATCGAGACATAGATTTTCCCCGCATAGTGTTGCATGCCTAGCAGATGGAGACAGTGTATCGGAGGCAAAGAGAGGCCAAGAGGGCCAGAACAGAAAATTATGGGATTTCCCAGCCTAGATAGGGGGGTAGAGAGTGCCAACAGTTTCATCATAGGTCTTTTGCCCCAGCATCATCATCAGCTAGTACACCATCTAAATCACAAGGGGATCGGAGAAGCAAGGCTTCAGATTCGAGGGGCTAGGGTAGCATGCAAATAGAACGCACCTTCCCAGCTTGTATAAGGTGCGACAAGAATCACCCAGGGAGGTGCCTAGTTTTCTTAGACGCTTGTTTTGGGTGTGGAAAACCCGGACACAAACTCAGATTTCCCTTTGGCCAGATCAAGGGGCGGCGGAGCCCGTATTCTAGCTGCAAGTTCAGTCGCTCCAGCAGCACGCCCCTCCCAGTAGGGTGCCTTGAGTAGTTCAGCTGGCAGTCAGCACCAGAATAGGTTCTCTGCCATTGCGACCAGTCAGGAGCAGGAGACTTCACTGGATGTGGTTACTGGTATGTTACAAGAATTTCACCTTAATGATTTTGCTTTGTTACAAGCATTTCACCTTGTCTTTTGTGACACCTTATATTGCTAGTAGCTTTGGAGTCATTCTCGAAATTTTGTCGGAACCATTCTCAGTCTCTACTCTTATTGGTGATTCAGTTGTAGCTAGGCGAGTATATAGAAGTTGTCCGATCACAATATTGCATAAAGTCACCTCCGCAGACCTTTTAGATTTAGCCATGATAGACTTTGATATTATTCTCAACATGGATTGGGTGTATACATCTTATGCTTCTATTAATTGTAGAAGTCGGGCAGTAGAGTTTAGATTTCTGGGTGAACCAGTCTTAGAGTGGAAGGGTAGTTCAGTTGTGCCTGTAAGTCATTTCATTTACTACCTTAAGGCCAGAAAGATGATTTATAAAGGTTATGCGTACCATATATTTAGGGTTAAGGACGTTGATTCTGATACCCCGACTATCCAATCAGTTTCAGTAGTATGTAAGTATCCGGAAGTCTTCCCAGATGATTTACTAGGAATCCCTCCCGAGAGGGAGATTGATCTTGGCATCGACCTTTTCCCTGGCACGCAACCTATACCTATTCCTCCCTACAGAATGGCTCTAGATGAACTGAAGTAGTTGAAATAATAGTTGAAGGGCCTATTAGATAAGGGTTTCATTAGACCGAGCATGTCCCCATAGGGTGCACTAGTTCTCTTTGTCCGAAAGAAAAATGGTTCTCTTCGCATGTGTATTGATTATTGGTAATTGAACAAGGTTACCATCAAGAACAGGTATCCTCTACCTAGGATTGATGTCTTATTCGATCAGGTTTAGGGTGCCAAGTGTTTCTCAAAGATAGATCTCAGATTTGAGTACCACCAACTCAGAGTTCAGGAGAGTGACATCTTGAAGACAGCCTTCAGGATGCAGTATGGTTATTATGAGTTATTAGGTATGTCTTTTGGACTAATGAATGCTCTTGCAGCTTTTATGGACCTAATGAATAGGGTGTTCAAGCCATACCTGGATATGTTCGTGATTGTGTTTATTGATGATATCTTGATATACTCTCGGAGCGAGGAGGAACATGTCACTCTTTTGAGAATAGTGCTTCAAATTCTCAAGGATCGCCAGTTATATGCTAAATTCAGTAAGTGCGATTTTTGGTTGAACTCATAGCATTTTTGGGCCATGTGGTATCAAGTGAGGGCATAAGGATGGACTCTCAGAAAATAGAAGTGGTAAAGAATTAGCCTAGAATGGTGAATCCTTCAGATATTCGGAGCTTTTTGGGTTTATCCATCAATTATCAGAGATTTGTTGAGGGTTTCTCATCTATTGAAACACCTTTCACCAAGTTGACCCTAAGAAATGTGAAATTCCAATGGTTGGAGGGTTGTGAGAAGAGCTTCCAAGAGTTGAAGACCCGACTTACTTCAACACCGGTGTTAACTCTACCGCAAGGTACTGATGGGTTTGTGGTGTATTGTGATGCTTCAAGGATCGAACTTGGGTGTGTATTGATGCAGCGTAGGAAAGTTATAGCATATGCCTCTAGACAGTTAAAGGTTCATGAGAAGAATTACTCGACCCATGATCTTGAATTGGCCGAGGTGGTATTTGCTTTGATGATATGGAGACATTATTTGTACAGGGTCCACATGGATGTGTTTATGGACCATAAGAGCTTACAATATGTGTTCACGCAAAAGGATCTCAATCTTCAGCAAAGGAAGTGGTTGGAGCTACTCAAGGACTACAATATGAGTGTCCTTTACCATCCGGGTAAGGCCAATGTAGTACCAGACGCAATTAGTACACTCTCTATGGAGAGTGTGTCCCATGTGGATGAGGGGAAGAAGGAGCTAGTAAAGGATGTGCACCTACTCGCAAGGTTGTGAGTTAGGTTGGTTGAATTGACCGATGGTGGTGTTTTTGTTTAGAACGGATCAGAATCGTCCTTGGTGACTACTATAAAAGCTAGGCAAGATGAGGACCCGATTTTTGTAAAGTTAAAGAAAGTCATTCAAAATCATAAGGTGGAGGTCTTTTCCAAAGGGGGAGATGGTGTGCTTCGATACCAGGGTCGCCTATGTGTTCTGGATGTTGATGATTTGAGGAGCCAGATGTTGCACGAGGCTCATGGATCTAGGTATTCTATCCATCCAGGTGCCACCAAGATGTACCGTGACTTACGGAAAGTCTATTGGTGGAATGGTATGAAGAAGGACATTGCAGAATTCGTAGCTAAGTGCCCAAACTGTCAGCAAGTAAAGGTCGAGCACCAGCGACTGGGAGGTGTGCTTCAGGATAACAGTATTCCTACTTGTAAGTGGGAAGAAATCAATATGGACTTCATCACAGGGTTGCCTCGCACTCGTCGATAATATGACTCCATTTGGGTTGTGGTAGATAGGTTGACCAAGGCCGTCCAATTTCTACCGGTCAAAACTACAAACTCGGTTGAGGATTATGCCAAACTATATATTCGGGATCTAGTTCGACTGCATGGAGTGCCCTTATCCATCATTTCAGACAGGGTACCCAATTTACCTCTTAGTTTTGGATGTCATTTCAAAAAGGACTTGGTACACAGATTATACTCAACATAGCATTCCACCATCAGACGGATGGCCAAACGGAGTGGAAAATTTAGACTCTCGAAGACATATTGAGAGCATGTGTGATTGAATTTAAAGGTATTTGGGATGATCATTTGCCTCTTATCGAGTTTGCAGACCATAACAAATATCATTCCAATATCCAGATGGCACCGTTCGAGGTTCTCAATGGGCGGAGATGTAGGTCGCCTATCGGTTGGTTTGAGGTTGGTGAAACGGCAATGATAGGACCGGATTCAGTTCAGGAAGGTATGGCGAAGGTTCAGTTGATAAGGGATAGGTTGAAAACTGCTTAGAGTCATCAAAAGTCCTATGCTGATGTGAGGAGAAGGGAATTAGAATTTGATGTTGATGATTGGGTATTTCTGAAGGTGTCTTCCATGAAGGGAGTGATGAGATTCAAAAAGAAGGGGAAACTTAGTCCCCGCTATATTGTCCCATACCGGATAGTGAGACGTGTTATCAAGGTGGCTTATAAGTTGGAGTTGCCCTCAGAATTAGCTTCTGTGCGTCCTATTTTCCATGTGTCACTCTTAAAGAAGTGTTTGAGTGATTCAACTCTAGTTATTCCAGTGGAAAGTGTTGGTGTGAAAGACAAGCTAAGTTATGAGGAGGTTCCAGCAGAAATGTTGGATCATCAAGTTCGAAGGCTAAGGAACAAGGAAGTAGCTTCAATTAAAGTATTATGGAGAAATCAGCAAATTGAGGGAGCTACATGGGAAGCCAAAGCGGATATGATGGCTAGATGCCCTCATTTATTCTCTAATGGCTCAGTTCCAGCTTGAGGTATCTGTCCTGACCTAAAACTCTATTTAGTTTTCATGATCAGTTCATGTTTCCGAGTCTCTTTTATGTATGTGGATGTATGTATGATTTGTGAATTCAGTTCAGCTATGTAGTTTAAATCGAAGATAGTCATTCCGTTGGTTTTCGTCTTAAATGAATAGTATTTGAATATGATGAGCGCATTTCTCTCCTTTTCTGTATGCTTTCCAACATTCGAGGACGAATGTTCCCAAGGGGGAGATACTGTTATACCCCGAAGCTCAAAGACCAAACCTGGGAGTTGAAACAGAGAAAATAAGATATTTAGCATCAGGTATCAGAATGGGTAGTGAGGTGACCCGTTGGAGCAGCCCACGAGTCATGATGTGACTCGTAGTGAGGTTCAAGAGATGAATCTGAAATTTGGGAGGTTGACTCCCCACGGACATGACCATAAGTCGACGTCAGGCCCCACGATTCATGGGATGAGTAGTGGTTAGCTGATGGAGGTTATTTGGAAATCATAGATAGTGTACCTGATGAGTGGTGACCATGAGTCGTGGTCACCAGTAACGAGTTGTTAAGTCTCTTGTTACGAGCCCTAGACGATTGTTAGACAGTGTACTTTATAGACGACTCTACGAGCCATGGCCCATGATGAAGAATCGTTAGGTCCCTCGGGGGGACCAACTGGCAGTTACTTTCTGTGAATTTAGTAAGGGCTTTTCCGTAATTTCTAAGATCCTAAGGCCAAAACTACATCATTTTGAGTTGTGAATAATGACTTTTAAAGGGGCTAAGTTCATTTTAGGTCATATTTATAGTCATGCATGCAAGAGTATAGTCTAGAGAGGTGATCAAGGCAATCCTTCAAGGTTTTCTTCAATTTCTTCTTGGGAATTCAAGGGAGTGTAAGAATCAGCCATTTACAGGTATGTAGGGTTATGAGTGGGTGTGTTCGTTCACACCCATGCCTAACCTCTCCTAATTCATGAAGTGTTGATCAAAAATCTTATGGGGTTTTATCTTAAATCTTGTGGAATTCTAAAGATCTATCCATGAGTTATTACTTTTCATGATTTACATCATATTTTATGAATCATGATAAGATTTTACAACTAATTCGATTATAAATTTATTGATTTCAATTTTTAATAAATTATGCCTAATTATGCATGTTCTATGATGAATTGAGTTATGATCTTTACTTCTATTGTTGATATTCACAAACCCATCTTGATTTATATGTCATAATCTGGATTTATTCAAATGCCCATTTTGAAATTATGATTTACAAATCCTATACATGATCTATAAGTATGCATGAATCTCATGATTTACTAAATATGTTTTTGGTCGATTCACGGGCCTTACCCGCATGGCTAGTTCACGTATTTACTAGTATGTTTAAGATTATCATGATTTAACTAGCCCATGAATCTCATGCATATTATAATATGAGCACTACATATTTTTTGGGAGTATTATTTAACACCCAGTAGGTTCAGGGCCCAGGTTTTGCCTCGAATCTCAGAACTACGCGCCACTGTAGGAAATGATGGACCTCCCTTGTGAATTTCCTCTTTGCCCAAGTGGGTCCTTTCATGTATGATATCATGCCTTTCACGGTTCTACCCTTGTTAAGGTATGAACACCCTCCCAACTAAGGATTTATAGGTCGGGCTCCATGTGTGCTCATATGGGTTATGCCAGTTATAAAAATCTCCCATTGTTCCGCATGTTTTATGCATTATTATGTTATGTTAATTTGGCTCAAGTGATGATTTCTAAAGTCTCTTTTATGACTAGGGTGTTGAATGGGTTACAAATGATTTTAAAAACCTCGAGCCTTATGTTATCGTATGATATTCATGTTATGAGCATGTTGTCCCACTCTTATGATATCTCATAAGTTTTTATCTATTTTTCGATAATCTGTTTTACTTACCTTGCGTACTCAGTACATTCCACGTACTGACTGAATACTCTATGATGTATCATTTCATTATACAGGACCCAGCTCTCAAGCTCAGTACCATTCGTAGTCTGTATTCAGAGTTAGCTTCTAACATTGTTGGTGAGTCCTCATCCCCCCGAGGACTTGACTTATTCAGACTTTCTCTATGTATTTTCAGTTTCAACTTTGTTGAGTTAGTTGGGGGTTTGTCCCAGTAACTCATCATGTTTAGAGGCTTTTCAGACAAAGGATGTATTCAACTTCAGATTGTGTATTCCGTTGTTATATTTAATTTAGACTTCCACTAAGTTTATCATGTTGATTCCTCAGTTATTTTGATCGAGTTAGATATATGCTTATGCCATGGGTTGACTTGGAGTCTCTCGTGGCGCCTTGTCTCGTGTTGCGATCTGGGCCTCTATTCGGGTCGTGACATCAGTGCTAGACACTACTCTAAAAAACATGCATATGCTCTCCATCATTTTTAATGAAGCTGACCATCATCTAGTGACGAAACTGAATCATGAAATGACATACATATTCTAAAAACATAACATGAACAGTCTTGGCTCAAACCATACCACAATCTGAACAAGAGTGGGAGTCTAGACTCCAAAACCATGTGGTAAGCTAATAACATGCAAGTTAGATAAATCCCGAAACATACTTGATCATATGGGCTTGCCCAATACTTAAACATGCTTGAAATAGACTTTGATTACTCAAAACATAAATACATACATGGGTAATTCGAAATCATACTTTTATCATGAACATCTCATCATAACTAGAAGCATAGATCATAATCTAATCTTTTCATGAACTTCCATAGATGGGCATCTTATTTGTAAAACTTTGAAATCATAATTTGTAATTGAAAAAATTATAAAACATGCCCATAAATCATAATTCAACATTAGAAATAAGCATAGAGAATACCCATGATAGATACTTAGAGAATTCACAAGTTGGGCTAAAATCCCATAGTTTCATCAACTTAGAAATCACATGAAATTGAAGAGGGATTGGGCATGGGAGTTGATGGATACATCCATTCATAACCCTACATACCTGAGAAATTCTGATTACACAACCCTCTTGAATGCCCAACGGAATTTGGGAAAGAACTTGATGAATCCTAAGCTTGATCACCCTTAGAAACTACTAGGATTGCATGCATGGAGGGGAACAGAAATAGAATGAGTTAACCCCTCTTAAAATACACCTACCTGAGATTCAAACAACATAGTTTAGGTCTTAGGAACATAGGAATTACAGAAAATACCTTAATAAATTCGCAGGAAAATACACACTATCATTCCCAACAAGGGACTAGACGATTCATTGTCAAGGGCCACGACTCGTGGTCTACTCTTGTTGCCAGCACTGGAAGCTTATCATCACTGGTCACCATGAGGGATACCACGACTTGTGGTGTACCCCACGAATCATGGTGAATAGTCGTTGGGAGCACTGCTAAACCTTCAACATCCAAGTGAAACCTCTTAACCACGACCAACTTAACGACTCCTGGTGCTGACCACGACTCGTGGCTTCACCTGTGGTCAGCCGCCAACGCAAAAATCCAACCAACTCCACCCTTCACTCCACAAGCCACCTAACGACTGGTGGTGCACCTCACAAGTCATTGGACGACTCATCCTGTGACCTGGTGCAAAAACTCCTATTTTTTCTATTTCAACCCCCGAGTTTGATCTTAGGATTTTCGAGGTATTACAATATCTCCCGTTTGAGAACATTCATCCTCAAATGCGAATAAACATACTAAAAAGCTAAGAAATACAATTATCGTACCAAATACTAAACATTTAGAGTTGAAAACTGACAGAGTGACTGACTCCGGAATGAATTACATGATTGAACTGAATTCATGAATCATACATACATACATTGACATGAAAGAAACTGGGGCACATGAACTGAACATGAAATTGAATAGAGTACTAGGGAGGACACTAATACCTTAAGCTGGAACTGAGTCGGGAGGGAATAGATGCAGGTATTTAGCTATTATATCTGTTTCAGCTTCCCACATAGCTCCCTCAACATGTCGATTCCTCCACCAAACCTTTAATGAAGATACTTCTTTGTTTCTTAGCTTTCAAACCTGATGATCAAGTATTTCAACCGGAATATTCTCATAGCTAGGACTATCCTTCACACCTACGCTCTCCACCGGAACAACCAGAGCTGGATCACCCAAACACTTCTTTAAGAGCGATACATGGAATACTAGTTAAACTGAAGCTAATTCTGAGGGAAATTCCATCTCATAGGCCACATTTCCAACATGTCTCACAATCCGATATGGGCCGACATAACGGGGACTAAGTTTCCCCTTCTTTCCAAATCTCATCACTCCCTTTATGGGAGATACCTTCAGAAACACACACACTCTCAACATATCCTCAAGAGTCTGAATGGTCCGTGCAGCCTGACTATCTGTTTGAATGTGAAATGTTATGCTAAGCTTGACCTGAGAACCAAGTCCCTTATGAAATGATCTCCAAAACTGGGAGGTAAACTAAGTACCTCTATCTGAGTTGATGGACAAGGGCACTACATGCAACCGAACTAACTCTCGAATGTACAATTTGGCATAATCCTCCGCTGAATCAGTAGTTTTGACTGGTAGGAAATATGTTGCTTTAGTTAACCTATCTACAACAATCCAAATAGAGCCATACTGTCGACGAGTACAAGGAAACTCTGTAATGAAGTATATTGATTTCCTCACACTTCCAAGTAGGGATACTAATATCTTGGAGGACACCTTTAGGTCTTTGATGCTCAACCTTCACATGTTGATAATTCGAACACTTAGCCACAAACTCTTTTATGTCCTTCTTCATGCCATTCCACAAATAGACTTCCCATGGGTAACGGTACATCTTGGTGGCACCTGGATGAATAGAATATCTAGAACCATGAGCCTCATGCAACATCTAATCTCTCAAATCATCAACACCTGATACCGAAGCACACTATCTCCCTATTTGGAGAAGACCTCCACCTTATGATTCTAAACGGCATCCTTCAACTTTACTAAAATAGGATCCTTGTCTTGTCTAGCTTTAACCTTGTTCACCGAGGAATATTCTGATCCATTTTGAACAATGACACCAACATCCGTTGAGTCAACGAGATGAACTCCTAGTCGTGCAAGCCGATGCACATCCTTCCCTAACTATTTCCTCTCCTTATCTACATGTGTCACACTCTACATAGAAAGCCTTCTAAGAGAGTCTACCACCACATTAGCCTTACCCGGATGATAAAGGACACTCATATCATAATCCTTCAAAAGCTCCAACCATCTCCTTTGACGTAGATTCAGATCCTTTTGGGTAAACATGTACTGTAGGCTTTTGTGATCCGTAAACACATCTATATGGACCCCGTACAGATAGTCTCTCCAAATCTTCAAGACAAATACTACCGCCGCCAACTTGAGTTCATGAGTCGGATAGTTCTTTTCATGGACTTTCAGCTGCTTGGAAGCATAGGCTGTAACTTTACCATGCTGCATTAATACACAACCAAGGCCAATCCTTGAGGCATCACAATATACCACAATCCTATCGGTACCTTCAAATAGGGTCAACACTGGTGCCGAGGTGAGTCGTGTCTTCAACTCTTGGAAGCTCTTCTCACAAGCCTCAAATAATTGGAACTTCACTTTCTTCCGAATCAACTTAGTCAACAGTGATACAATAGATGAAAACCCTTCAACAAACCTCTGGTAGTAACCATCTAAACCCAAGAAACTCTTGATATCCGAAGGACTCACTGATCTAGGCCAATTCTTCACAACTTCTATCTTCTGAGTGTCCACCTATACACCCTCACTTGACACCAAATTACCCAAAAATGCTACTGAGTCTAGCCAAAACTTGCACTTGCTGAACTTAGCATATAATTGGCAATCCTTAAGTGTCTATAGTACAACACTCAAATGAGCGGCATGCTCCTCCTCGCTCCACGTGTATATGAGAATGTCATGTATAAACACAATCACGAACATTTCGAAATATGGATTGAACACCCTATTTATATAATCCATAAAAGTTGCAAGAGCATTCAATAATCCAAAAGACATAACTACAAACTCATAGTGACCACACCGAGTCCTGAAGGCTATCTTCAGAATGTCATTCTCCTGAACCTTAAGCTGATGATACCCGGATCAAAGGTTTATCTTTGAGAAACACTTGGCACCGTGAAGCTAGTCAAACAAATCATCAATCTTGGAGAGGGGATACCTATTCTTGATTGTAACCTTGTTCAATTGCTAATAATCAAAGAACATCCGAAGGGAATTGTTTAGTGGTTTGGAATACCTACACGCAAGTGCACGTGGTCGAACAAGTAGTAAAATGGCTAGAGTAGCCAAGTATCGATCCCACAGGGACTGGACCAAGGTAATAATCTAATTAAGTGTTAATAAACTCTAACTCTAATAATGCAGACAACAGTTTCAAGAAGATTTTGGGAGTTTGTTTCCTAATTTATACTAATCTAGAACAAATGTACAATTTGAGTCTAAACTATAGTAATGAGCATGCTGAGGCTAAAATGAACATGCAGGGAAGCAATTTATTGATACAAATTGGTTAATCTTTCCTTCGGTTGCTAGTCAAGAATTATTGCCTATGGATTAAAACTCTCGTATTTAACCCAACTTAAGAATCATGAACCTTCCACCTACATTTCTGTGATAAGAAGAAATTCATGTTCTAGCCATATGAAACCGATTCCTTAATTGACTAATACGACTTTCAGATATATTTCTATTCTGAAGGTAAATCAATTCTCAATTTTCCCAAACCAAGAAGAGATCATGTCCTATTAATTCACAACTTTCCAATTTCTTTCTCTTTCGAGCGCAAACCGAATTTTTTAGATATACATTAATATTGGCCAAACATTAATGCAGTAAGAACAAGAATTAATAGAACAACCATAGAAGAAAAGATGAAAAACCAAAATGATCAATAATTACATTCCTCTACAAATGTTCTTAACCTCAGCAAGAAGTGAATTTAGCCACTCATTTGTGGATTAAACATCATTAAATGAGTGTAAATCATACAAATAATTGAAATAAGGAAGAAAGAGATAGAGAAGAACCCTAAGAATTTCATCCCCTCAACTTCTTGTAACCCACGTTCTTGCTCAACCAAGTCAGAATAATTTAAAATAAACCTAAGTGTGCTATTTATACTAGTGGGAATGTTTCCCGAAATAACAAGCAACGTGTCACGGAGTGCATCGCAGAGCACTGCCTCCATGACACGCCACAAATGCGGACCCTCACTGGAATCCGGTCCTCCAGGTAATTAGGCCAAACGTACCACGGCGTGCAACGCGGGGCTTGGCCAACGTGTCACGGCCCCAATGCGGACCTTCACTGGAACTTGGCCTATTTTATTCCTCCGGTGTAGAATGCATCCGCTATGGCAGCGTGACACGGCTCCATCGCGGAGCCCCTTAATTTGCTGCATGACCTTGGCCTTTTCCACTGCTCTCTTTCGAGTCCATTCCCGATTTCTCCCAACATGCATCTTAGCTTCCTAAAATTACATTTGTCCTGCAAAACAACACTAATCATGTTGGTTAGTATAAATTCACATTTTAACTACAAATCACATGAGAATGTACAAATATCAATGGATAAACAAGACGAAATGAAGCATTTGAGTATCACTTGGGCATATAATTCTGCCCAAGATCACTTACCCCACACATAAAACTTTGTTCGTCCTCGAACAATAATCTCACATATTATGCGATTGAAACCCCATCATAGCTACTTTGGCTCGATAATTCAAGCTACGGTTATACCAATTATTTACATAGCAAATCATCAAGAAAACATGCATAGTCTCATCAATACAATGACATTCAACACATTAAGACCTCCTAGACTCAAGAGTCGACTCTCGATCTCGGCAAACTCATGCAAATCAGCTGACCAAGACATCCAACACGAAATTAAATCTCTCGTCAAGCATGTGCCCTCACAACGCAAGAGAATTTCCCCCTTTTCAGTCATATGATCTCAGAAACATTATATGCAGGGGCATATGAACACGATTTCGCTCTCTCTCCCAAAGAATTCACATGCATCATGTCATGACCCATAAGCTTGCCTCTAGTGTATTAATCCACTAATATAAGGACGAGTGATGTAAGATCACGCAGGACTTAGCGGGTTGTAATGTAAGCTAAGGAACTAGTACATACTGGGCTAACCAATAATAGCAACTATCATCCTTAAGCGCTTTTCCATACATTCCACCACATTATGGGCATTGTTTCTTCCTTCATCCTCCCCTTTCTTGAAGCCTTTCTTTATTTTTGTTCCCATTTCTTCAAGCACACTCGACTTAATAACAAAGATTAGTTATACTTCTTCATTTTATTAAATTCGGCAAGTGCACCCTCGACCTTTTTTTTACTTTCACCACTTCCTCTTTTCCTTTCCTTTCACAATTACTACTCCTTGACACTGTGGGAAAATTTCTTTTCTTTAGCGCTTAAGAGTTTTAGATCAAATTCATGGATAATGAAAAGAAGGGGTTAAGCTCGGTTTGTACCTTTTCGACAAAATAAAAAAATAGGCTAAAGGCTCAATGGGCTAACTAGGATGTATATTCAAGGTAGGTACGATAATGAAAAAAACTTCCGGTTAAATCAAAGAAATGCCTACATCCTTTCCTACAATACATATCCCTCATTTCTTTTCGTACACACACCAGGCAAGTTCTAGACACTTCACAATAGCATGGAAGAATCAAAACCTCACCACACTCTCATTGCACATGCTCAACTCAAGACATATTCACAGACTCTTCAATCAACTAATTACAAGAATTCAAACATTAAGCCTCAATCACACCGAATCGAACTCTATGGTCTAGGTATCTCAACATGTTTACAAAGTTGCATGCATTCATACGAATCACCTTTGCATTCTGAATATCATGTACAACACGCAACAAGAATTCCGAACCATAAAGTAACGACACGTTTGGGATACAAACAAACAAAAGAAAAAAAAAATAAAAAGAACAAAAGAAATCTACTCCTATCGACTACATTTCCCTTAAGACGGTCGTCATCCATCCATCATAGGGAACGGTCACTATTTACAACTTCGGTTCAATGGGACTATTCTCGGTAAAAGCACCGAAAACAAACGCCGAGAAACCCAATCATAAAAAAAAGATTTCACGAAATTTTTTTTAAAAATATCGATAATTTCGATAAAATAAAAATATTTACACAACCAGCTAACAACAACTCCATACAGCACATGACAGCTTCACATTAATTACAATACCAAATTATAATACAAAACATAAGCATCAAAATCACAGGGTCACAATTTTTCACAGGCACAACAACAAAACATAAACATAAACAACAACAAAACAACCAGCACCTAACTACTCCCACCCCACACTTAAATCGAACACGGTCCCCAGTGTTCAAAAAAATTCAGCATAGCACAAGAGTAGGTGGTGAAACTCCCTGATCAATCGAAGTATTCCACTTCTTCGTCAGGTGCGGTTGCCTCGTCCCCCATATCTGAATCACCCCCTCTATCCTCATTTGACTCAACATCTGAGTCATCGCAGCGTGTCTCCTTGTCTGTGGGGACATCATCATTAATGGGCTCCACAAAAGCTGGCCCCACTCGGCATAGAGCCCTGCCATTTTCGCCGAAGGGGTAGTCCAACTCGAGCTGCCACAGCTCATCTTCTGTTGCTGGCCTCCCGCCCATGCGCAACTGTAGCATCTGCATCCCTAACATGCGGGCCATATACTGATCATCTCGAGCATGTCGCTCGGCTAATGTGAGAACTGGCCCGTGAGTGGTGTCGGGTGCCTTAGTTTTGGTGACGTCCAAGGCACGCCTCTCCATCTGCGGGATGTAGTCTAGGGCCTCTTCCTCAACATCTAGGCCCCTCAGAAAAGTGGTCAGCAAGCCACCAAATCCGTACCTGTGCCCTTGATGCAAACGGGCTCTCTTCATGGCGGAGATGATCACCGCCCCAACATTAATCTCTAGCCCTTTCATCAGGCCGTATACCAAGCACACACGATCTCGGGTGACATCTGTCATGTGCACCCCCGGGATTAGGCAGGAACACACGATCTTAAGCCAAATTCTGGCTTCCCTATTCATTTGAGAGTAGGGCAGCGTCTGATGGTAGCCCCTCTCCTTATGCCTGCTCCACCGTGTTGTAGAACGGGCTCCACACAAAGTGCATCTGATATCCGCATATGGTGGAGTTATGTTCAGCTGCCGGAGTACATGGGCGTCTGTGTCCCGCGCCCCCAAAATGGCATTAAGGTGATGGGACTCAACAGTGACTACCTGCGCCCTTATTTTAACAGTGTGACATCGGAGTGTCGGGTTCCAGTTGGCATAGAACTCCCGAATCAGGTGGAGACTGCACTCCTTGGGCTCTTCAAAAATGAAGTTCAGCTCGGCAGCGTCAATCCGGTGTATAATTCTGGGGAACTCCTGTGCCAATGGCTCCCTTGCAATATGCTCCTCGGGGAAGTTGTTCTCCTTATGCTTTGTGTACCATTTCTTCCCTTCGTCTGTCACCAATCGGGTTCCGTATTGACGGCGTTGGCCACGCGGAACCACTGGTGCTGCTGGGACTGCTGTTCCCAGTCTAATTCTTTTCCTTCCGGCGCCCGATATAGATGCGCCCTTTCGTTTATCTTGCCTGCTTGCCATTGTTCCTGTCAAATCAAACAGACAGTCCCAATGTTATTCAAATTAAAATTAGCTTCGACTAAGGTTGGGTTAAGCTAGGCCACCCCACACTTAGTCTTCAGCCACAATTACGACATTACGGCAAGACAATTCTCACTTTCCACTTTACAAAAAAAAACAACAACATGCCTCGTGCATTCAGAGAATTCGATGGAATAAATTCTACGTACTACTCAGACTTCGTACAGCTAATCAAAATATCACCATCGATACCATTTCATCACATAGCACTTAGCAAAAACTTCTCTCAACACAACCTATGCAATTCAACAATTTCATTCTCACGAAAATCCATTGTTTATTTAGCATATTCACATCAAGCCAACACAATTCACCTCACCCAACATGCCCAACCATAATTTCCACATTTTCAATCACATTTAGTTTCTTCGCAATCAAATTCTAACCCTAGCTACATATTTCACCAAAATTTGATCAAGCATGTATTTATCGAGTCATACAAGCAAAATGATACTACGAACATCAATCAACAATAACTTAATGAATTCAATCTCAATTTACAATTATGGCAAGTTTTACTCACTTCACATGCTCAAAATCGACAAATTTTGACAAGAATGGAGATGAAGTTAGAGAACATACCTCTAATTCGATAAAATCGAAGAAAAGTCGAAGAAAACTTGTGCCTAGGTTCGTGTCACGTTAGGGAAGGGGGAGTTTTTGGGTGTTTGTCGTGGAGGGGGTGAGAAATGAGGGAAAATTGAGGGAATTTGGGGTTAAAAAGGGGGGTTTTCGTGCGGGTCACCCGGCGACCCGGTGTGACCCGTCGCGATTAAAGCGTCAACGTGTCACGGAGGGTAACGCGGAGCACCCCCTCCATGACACGAAGCCAACGTGGAGGTATTCTGAAATTTTAAAAATTCCAGAATTACACCTCAATGTGTCACGTAGGGTAACGCGGAGGCCCTCCTCCGTGACACGGAGGCATCGCACAAGCTCACTGTTTTGCCACTTTTTATTATTTTTCTCACCTCGATTTTTCCTTTGCGTTCCTTGCATTTTTTCCCTCCGTTCAACCTGAAATTCGTCTCACAACAAGAAATTGGTTAGAATTCATAGGTTTCACATAAAATACAATTTTTTTTGTTTTTATTTTTATTTTTCTATTTTTTTCTACTAAATCTACTCAAGTATTACAACAATTTCACGGGTTGCCTCCCGTGCAGCGCCTGGTTTACCGTCGCGGCTCGACATCATTGAAGCTTAGTCATCCTCTAGGGTGACAGATATCTTCTCTCGACTACCGTCCTCACCCCAGTAATGCTTACACCGATGCCCATTAACTGCTACCGTGGCATTTTGATCTTCTTGCCATGATTCCAGTTTTGGGGGGTCCTTCATCGGTGGTTTTCCCACTGGCTCTTGCGAATCAACACTTTGAGCAATATTCGCTCGATGAAGAACGTTGATCACTAAGAGTTCCTCATACACGGCCGGAAGCTTCGTGGCCTTGTACACATCAAATACCTCCACCTTGTCGTGTGCCCGCATGGTTAGCTGCCCTGCAACTACATCAATCAGTGCTTTCCCGGTCGCCAAGAAAGGACGTCCCAAAATAAATGGGACTTTCACATCCAGCTCAAAATCCAGCACAATGAAGTCAACTAGGAAGATAAGGGAGCCCACTTGCACCAGCACGTCCTCCACAATGCCATCTGGTCTGGCCAAAGAACGATCCACTAGTTGCAAGATCACTGTTGTCGGTCTAGGACTGCCTAGCCCCAATTTCTTGAATACCGATGTCGGCACCAAGTTAATGCTCGCTCCCAAATCACATAATCCACGAGCTCGGATACTCTGCCCGATTGTAAGTTGAATTGTAAAGCTCCTAGGGTCTTTGAGCTTTATGGGCAACCTATTTTGTATCGGCAAAGTGTGCTCCTCCGTAAGCGCCACCGTAGCGTACTCCGTCAACCTGCTTTTGTTCGCCACGATATCCTTGATATATTTTGCATACTTCGGCACTCCCTGCAAAACATCAACAAGAGGTAATTTAATGTGTACCTGTTTAAGAACCTCCATGAACTTTTTGAAACACGCTTCCTCCTTGTGTTTCTTTAATCTTGGAGGGAACGGGGGTGGTGGTCTTTCTGGTTCAGCTTCCTTCTCCTTCCCCCTATCATCCTTATGTTCCCTCTCATTCTCCAGTGCTCCCGACTGCTGTGGTGGTCTTTCTAGTTCCACCTCCTTGAGTTGTAAACCACTCCTTGTGGTCACTGCATTCACTTGCTTGGGGTTGGGGTCAGTGTCACTTGGAAGTCCTCCTCTCGGCTGGTGTTCTGAGCTCCAGCTAGTTGCCCAAACTAGTACTCAAATGCCTTTGTAGCTAACTGATTGTTCTTTACATCGGCTGCCAATTTCACATAGTCAGCCTGCAATTGAGCTTGGTTACCTATCATCATTTTGAACATTTCCTCGATGCTGGGTGATGGTGGTGGAGGAGGTGCATTGTTGCTTCTGTATTGCGACTGATAGTGCTGCTGCCCTCCTTGATTTCTCTGCGCTCACTGACTCGAACTCTGCCCTTGATGGCTGTTACTACCCTAAGAGAAATTCGGGTGACTCCTCCAGTTAGAGTTGTAGTTGTTGCCATACTGTTGGTGATTATTTCTCTGTACATTACCAACAAAGTTTACTGAATCAGGATTCGCACCACAACACTCAGTTGAGTGTTCATTACTGCCGCACACTTCACACCAAATCTGCTGCACTACATTCACGGGGGCTTGAGAATGATTCATGCTCATATTGCTGAAGTGGGTATTGAGTTGATTCTGTAACACAGCTATCTGTGCAGCTAAAGCTGTAAAACCATCCACTTCCAAGACTCCTGCCGCTTTCCTTGTTCCTCCTCTAGAAGAGTCTGCATTCCACTCTGGATTTCCCTGCCAAATACGGTTCAACAAAGTATACAGCTCCTCATAAGTTTTTTCTAATGCTTGTCCCCCAGCTGCTGAGTCTAGCAAGATTTTTGTGTGGGGTTTCAAACCCTCTATGAAAGTATGCACCAACACATCATTGGATTGGTGATGATGAGGACAATCCCGCAACATAGATTTGAATCTTTCCCAAGCTTGATACAGATTCTCCCCTTCTCTTTGTTTAAAGCTTAGAATTTGACTTCTAAGTTTTGTTGTTTTACCGGATGGAAAGAACCATATCAAGAATTTCTTTGCAAGATCATCCCAAGTAGTGATGGAATTAGGTGGCTCAGCTTTCAGCCATCTCTTTGCTTCTCCCAAAAGTGAAAATGGGAACAGTGTAAGCCTGACATAATCGGGTGACACTCCAGCGAGGATGTAAGTGTCACTTATCTCCAAAATGTTTTGGAGATGTTATTGTGGATCCTCGTGAGGGAGACCTGTGAATTGCCCGCTGGTGTGCAACAATTGCACCATATTCTATTTAAGCTCGAACCTCCCTCCTGGCTCAGGTTTGCGAATGCTAGATGTAACATTGTTGGCATGTGGGATTGCCACTTCGCGAACCGGCCTAGCTGCCATTTCTTCAGGCACTAACACTGCCCTTACAATGGGTGGATTCTGTTGTTGCTCCAGGATTGTCTGTCTGAGCAACTGCAGCTTTCTCTCTAGAGCTTCTCTCCTTTGACGATGGAATGGTCTTTCCGGCTCTAAGTATGAATCCACCAGCTCCTTGTCCCTTGCCAGTATTCAACAGAATTCAATATCTACAAAAGACAAGCTAAGACCAAGTTGTCAAAACTAATAAGAAATTGTAAACTAACACTTAAGAAAAAATTTTTACCAATTGCCAGTCCCCGGCAACGGTGCCAAAAACTTGTTCGGTGGTTTGGAATGCCTACACGCAAGTGCACGTGGTCGAACAAGTAGTAAAATGGCTAGAGTAGCCAAGTATCGATCCCATAGGGACTGGACCAAGGTAATAATCTAATTAAGTGTTAATAAACTCTAACTCTGATAATACAGACAACAGTTTCAAGAAGATTTTGGGAGTTTGTTTCCTAATTTACACTAATCTAGAACAAATGTACAATTTGAGTCTGAACTATAGTAATGAGCATGCTGAGGCTAAAATGAACATGCAGGGAAGCAATTTATTGATACAAATTGGTTAATCTTTCCTTCGGTTGCTAGTCAAGAATTATTGCCTATGGATTAAAACTCTCGTATTTAACCCAACTTAAGAATCATGAACCTTCCACCTACATTTCTATGATAAGAAGAAATTCATGCTCTAGCCATATGAAACCGATTCCTTAATTGACTAATACGACTTTCAGATATATTTCTATTCTGAAGGTAAATCAATTCTCAATTTTCCTAAACCAAGAAGAGATCATATCCTATTAATTCACAACTTTCCAATTTCTTTCTCTTTCGAGTGCAAACCGGATCTTTTAGATATACATTAATATTGGCCTAACATTAATGCAGTAAGAACAAGAATTAATAGAACAACCATAGAAGAAAAGATGAAAAACCAAAATGATCAATAATTACATTCCTCTACAACTGTCCTTAACCTCAGCAAGAAGTGAATTTAGCCACTCATTTATGGATTAAACATCGTTAAATGAGTGTAAATCATACAAATAATTGAAATAAGGAAGAAAGAGATAGAGAAGAACCCTAAGAATTTCGTCCCCTCAACTGCCTGTAACCCACGTTCTTGCTCAACCAAGTCAGAATAATTAAAAATAAACCTAGGTGTGCTATTTATACTAGTGGGAATTTTTCCCGAAATAACAAGCAACGTGTCACGGAGTGCATCGCGGAGCACTGCCTCCGTGACACGCCACAAACACCTGACCCTCACTGGAATCCGTTCCTCTAGGTAATTATGCCCAACGTGCCACGACGTGCAATGCGGGGCTTGGCCAACGTGCCATGGCCCCAACGCGGACCTTCACTGGAACTTGGCCTATTTTAATCCTCCGGGGCAGAATGCATCCGCGATGGCAGTGTGACACGGCTCCATCGTGGAGCCCCTTAATTTGCTGCATGAACTTGGCCTTTTCCACTACTCGCTTCTGAGTCCATTCCCGATTTCTCCCAACATGCATCTTCGCTTCCTAAAATTACATTTGTCCTGCAAAACAACACTAATCATGTTGGTTAGTATAAATTCACATTTTAACTACAAATCATATGAGAATGTAAAAATATCAATGGATAACAAGACAAAATGAAGAATTTGAGTATCACTTGGGCATATAATTCCGCCCAAGATCAGGAATCGTCCTTCTTTTGGACAAAGAGCACTGGTGCATCCCACGGGAATTTGCTAGGTCTAATAAAACCCTTGTCTAAGTGGTCCTTCAACTTCTCCTTCAACTCTTTTAGCTCAGCTGGAGACATTCTTTGAGGAGGAATAAATCTAGGCTGCATATCGAGAAAAAGCTCAATACCAAAATCGATCTCCCTCTTTGGAGGAACTCCCGGTAAATCATCTGGAAACACTTCTGGATATTTGCATACTGCAAAAACTGACTGGATAGTCAGGGTTTCAAATGTAGCATCCTTAATCCTAACTAGATGGTACACACAACACTTAGAAATCATCTTTCTGGCCTTAAGGCAGGAAATGAAACAACTTGCATGCACAATTGAACTACCCCTCTACTCTAGGACTGGCTCACCCAGAAATCAAAACTCTACTGCACGAGTTCTACAGCTTAGTGAGGCATAACATGTATGTCGCCAATCCATGGCAAAAATAACATCAAAGTATGTCATGGCTAGCTCTATTAAATCTATTGTTGACCTTCTAAAGGATTCTGATAGGATTTTGGGACTGACTCCAAAAGTACTAGCAACATAGGGCGTCACAAAAGATAAGGTAACCCCTGGATCTAAAAATGGATATACGTCAAGGTGAAATACTCGTAACATACCAGTGACTACATCTATAGAGACCTCCTGCTCCTGATGAGATCCGAGGGCATATAATCTGGTCTGGCGCTGACCACCACCTGCACTAGTGGATGCACCCTACTGAGCTAACCATGTTGGTAGGGCTGCTGAACTAATGGCTGGGCCTCAGCCCCCATAATGGCCCTGTCTAGCTAGTGGACAATCTCTATGCATATGTCTGGGCTTTCCACACCCGAAACAAGAACCTGAACCGGCTAAACACTAACTAGTGTGTCTCCGGCCACACCTGCCACACTCTAGGATACTAGACTCTATGAGTTTTCTCCTATGACCTCGAAAGGCTGATGCTTGTCCCCTCTGGTCGTGCCTAGATCTAGATAGCACACTCATAGCTGACGGCGCTGGGGCTGAAGATCTGTGGTGGGACTGCTGATGATGTTCACCACCAAGTCTTTACTGGGAGAATCTGAAGCTATCAGTCCTGGCCCTCTTGGCCTCTCTATCTCGCTCACTCACCTGTACTACCTCTATTTGCTGGGCATACAGAAATATCTAAGGAAAGACAATGTCCAGATGAAACATCGTGGTCTGGAAATCTTCGACCAAATAGTCTGCTATCCCATGCAAGAAACAACTCACTCGGGCTCTCTGACTTGCCACCATCTCAGGTGCATACTTGGACAAGCGAGTGAACTCTAAAGTGTACTCCTAGACTGTCATCTTACGTTTCTTTAGGTTCACACACTCAGTTGCTTTAATCTCCCTCATCCCATGAGGGAAGAACCGATCCAAAAATGTAGTATGGAACTCATCCCAACCAATGAGGCCTGCTCCAACTGTCCTTCTATCCTTCCATTGCCTGAACAAGATATGCACAACCTATTTCAACTAATACGAGGCTAAATCTGCACAGTCCTCCCCGGTCACCCTCATGATTTGGGTGATCTTCGGAACTTCATTAATAAACGCATGTGGATCCTTCTTTGACCCAAGGAAATATGGAGGGTTTATCCTCAGAAAATCTCTAACTCTCGCTGCTGTCAAATTCCCATTCTGAGGGACATGCGCTACCGCCTGTTGGTTGACCTGGGTGGCCAAAGCCTAAGCTAGAATCTGTAAGGATGCCCTAAACTCTACCTATTTGGGTACATGATCCTTGGGGGATGGTGGGGCCTGCTGGTGCCCATCCCCATTGCCATTCTCATGGCCATTTCCATTTTTGTTTCTTTTTCTGTTAACTCGGCGAGGAGGCATGTGATGAGTTGGTAATTTACCAGCACATTAAGCTCTTAAACATGAGCTTTAGCTTAGTTTTCAAGTCATTTAGATGGATTTTATGCCCTTTTTGCCTTTTTGTGTGCAGATATCTGATTTTTAGAAAAGAGCAAGAAAGGGAGCAAAAAGAAAGGAATCATATGAAAATTGGTGCTTTACCAAAGAAGACAGAAGGAGCAGCGACCAAATTCCAAAGACCATTTTCTTGGAGAACTAAAGAAACCAGCGATCACGGACACCAACCGGTGACTCACCAATTGAATCGCCTACTGATGCCTGAGAGTGCAAGATCACAGAGAAAGAAATTGGCTGAGCACGGTTGGAGACTGGCGAGTCACCAAAGGAAACACTGTAGGACAACAGTTTTCACTGCAGGAGCATCCAGTTCACAAAATGTAATCGACGAACCGCCACTATTCTTGCAAGTACAAGAACGCCTGAACAGAGGCCAATGTGCCCACTACTAAAAAAGAGAGATTTGTGTACCCTACTTTTGGATATATTCTAGAGAGAAGTACTTCGTACCTATCAGATCTAACTTTTTACTTTTTGAGAACATTCTCTTTGTAGAAGAAAAAAGGAGAATTCTATTGGTGGAAAAAGGATTGTTTTTCTTTTTCTTCTTCTTCCTTTGTAGCAAGGTACTATGATTGTTGGAGACTTATTGCTAAATTTGATTTTGCTACTCTTATTATTGAATTCAATGAGTTTATTTTTAAATATGCTTTTGAATTTCTTAACTATGAGTAGCTAAATCATTAACTAGAGGTATGTGGTGATGAATGCTTAATTAGATAGGGTATTGCTATATTCATCTCAATATTGTTTAATTAGAATAAATCTGTTAAGTTCTCTCCAATTTATAATTGAAGATCCATGGTTGCAGATGTGGGTCTATTTGTTCTTACTTGATTTTTACTTGAAAGAGAAGAATTGAGTATTGGGAGAGAATTTAATGGTGGACATTGATGTGAGGTTGTGGAATTTGGCTAGAAATAGTCAAAACCACATTCTCACTCCTAATTAATAGCTAATAGCTATAAATTAGTGCAACGATTAATCCAAACCTAATTGGGTTGATTTAATTGTGCCTAGTGGTTTGAAAGAACTTTAGCAAGAGACATTTATGAGGTTGAAAAAAATCAAATGCACACCTGCCCAAGGTTATTTACACAATTTAAACTTATGAGATGATATAACATGACCCTATTTAATTAGCACATCATCTACACCACACCTCTAGTCCTTCTCATTATTGTCAATAACGTTGGTTATTTTTCTATCTTAACTAGCAAATTAGAATTTCTATCCTATTTTTAACATAAGATCTCCCCTAAAATGTTTGTTTTTTGTTATTTTTGAGTGGTGCAAATAAATTTAATTTCCCAAACAACACTTGTACATATCATTTTTTAGTCTCTGTGGGATTAAACCTTGACATCCGTCGGGATATTTGTTTTGATACAATGACTGTTATGCACTTTGTAATGAAGAGTATATTTTGGATGTTATCAAAAATGGCGTCATTACCAAGGACTAGCGCTTGATACTCTTATGTTGATTATTAATTTGAATTAGTCTTGCATCGTAGGTGTTGACATTAATTTTGTTGTGCTTGTTAGGGTAAAGTCATATGATTCATCACTCACAAGAAGGGGATAGCTCAATTGAGGGTAACCTGGAGCATGAGGAAGATAATCCGGTGATGCCCAAAGTTACAGGAGCCATTCGCCTACCGCCTATGGTAGGGAATGTCGTGTTCCATGTCACTAGTACAATGCTACATTTGCTATAGATGAAAGGACTATTTGGGGGAAAACCATGTGAAATGCAAATTGCCTTTTGAGGAATTTCATAGAGATCTGCCAGCCTTTCAACATAACTAATATAAGTCAAGAGTTCATCATGTTTAGGCTCTTTCCATTTTCCCTAATGGGAGAGGCGACCATGTGGTTTGAGGAACTCCCTCCTAGCTGCATTACATCATCGCAAGAATTGTCTGAAGCATTCTTTGATCGTTTCTTCCCTCCATCAAAAATGTTACAGCTGAGGGATGATATCATGAACTTTTGACAAGAGCCAGGAGAACCGTTGCATGAAGCATGGTTAAGGTTCAAGAAGATGGTTTCCCTCTTCCCCAACCATGGTCTCCCGGATGGAGTGCTCCTTAAAAGTTTTTATTGAGCCCTAGACTCCATTAACAAGTACTTTGCCAATAATTTAACTGGAGGATAAATCATGGATCAAATATACAGATTAGATAAGGCCCTATTAGACACAATGACAAACACAAATCGGGCATGGCACACGAGAGAGACTAATGTATTGGCACATGACATTGGCTCTAGTGCATTGGAAGCTGAGTTGCGGAAAAGAGATGAAGAGCGAGATGAAAATCTCAGCAAAATGATGAAGCAGCTAGAACTAATAACCAAACATACGATGGGGGCAGGGCCCAAGGTTGTGAATGTTGTAGGTATGCAAGTTCCATTGCACTTTGAAGGAGAATCGTCGCCACTGAGGTATGATGAGGAATGCCAATACATGGGAAATCAGATGGGGGTTCGCGACCTGGGTTTCAAGGGACTAATTAAGGTCCTGGGTGCTCAAGGAAAGAGAACCAAGGTTGGAGAAACCGCAATGCACATGGATGGCCCAAAAGAAATGAAAGATGGGGAAATAGAGAGCAAAATCGAGAGGGAGACTGTTACTATCAAATTTCAAACCCATATGTTCCCCCTCCTAAAGCTGAGAATGCCCAAAGTCAGCCAGGTATGAGCGATGCCGGTAGCTCAAAAATTGAAGAGATGTTAACAAGAGTCCTCAAGAAAGTTGAATCAATCGACAACGGGGTCAAGGGATTGAAAGGGGAGGTGTCTAACCTTGCCTAGATGGTGAGCTCTCATTTAGCATCCATTAATCATTTGGAAGCTAAAATGAACCATTTGTCCGCTCAAATGAATCCCCGAATGAAGGGAACACTCCCAAGTGATACAGTGCCAAATTCGAAGAAAGATAGTCAGTGCATGGCTATTGTTATGAGGAGTGGTAAACTGGTTAGAGATGCGAGAGTGAAACCTAAGGAGGTTGTTACTCCTAAATAATATGATGAAAATGAATCTGATGAGGTTCCAAAAGTACCAAGTAGTGGTTGAAAGAGTGAAGATGAAAGTGAGGGGAAGGATGAAGAAGTGCCTCGTATGTTGATGAGAAAGAGATGGGTACGAAGGCCTCAAACGATGAATAACTTGAACCAAGAGCTCCACCCCCTTATCCATAAAGGTTAGCTAAGAAAAAGAAGAATGATCAGTTCAGAAAATTCATCGACATGTTCAGTAAATTATCCATTAATATACCATTGGTGGATGCCCTACTTCAAATTCCCGTATATGTCAAATTTATGAAGGAGCTTTTGAAAAAGATGAAGGTGGTAGATGTTGGCACCAGGGAGACAACGCATCACTGTAGTGCGATGATGATAAGAAATCTCTCCATTTATTTCAATGTAATAGAGTAGCCAATTAGAGAAAATTAGAGGTGATTAGAGGTGATTAGGAGCAACTAGAAGTGATCAGCAATAAAGTTAGAGAGATTTAGATGTGAGAATTGAGTTGTTCAACTTGTGATCAACCTTTTCTTGGTTTTCTTTCATCCATAATTGTAAGTATTGATTTATGTATTTAGTCATGAATGCATATCACAATCTTGCAACTATGAGAGGCTAAAACCTCCACAGCTAGGGTTGTGGGAACCATGGTCGATTAACAAGCTAGGGTTACATAAAAGTGATTCAAAACCAATGCAAAACACTTGTATTGTATTCTCTTCATGTTTAAACGTTTCTCAAAGGTATACAACATTAGTACATGCCCGAATTCTTTACTTGCTTGAGCCTAGAGAGGTAGAGATTAGGAAAAGAGAATTACAACAAAGCCTTGATCTTGATGATCATTGTATTAACTTGAGCTATGGTCGCAGCATAGTTAAATTTGGGATATATTGATAACTATTAATTTTCAATCTCTCATAAGATCTAACCTAGCGATTAAGTATAGTCATTCAATAGGGATGAACCAGTCATTTGGATGAACCTAAGTTATCAGTTCTATAAGTAAGCATTGGTGATGATCACGTATGTATACCTGAAGCAGTTATGAACCCATAGGGAACAAAAAACCCTAGTTATCCTTCATCCTTTATTTCAATAAAGTTGTAACTGTGTTTTTAATTATTGTTTTCTTTAGAATACCCCTATTGGGAGTAACTACCTAACAAGTTCACTTACCGGCTTTAGTTTATCTCTTCCATATTCCTTGTGGGATCGACCCCAACCTCTAGTTGGGTTCTTTATTGACAACGTCTGCTTCATACTTCAGTAGAAGGTATGGTCTAAGCGTTATCAAAAAGTGGCATCGTTGTTGGGAATACTGCTAAGACTAGATTAATTGCTTGTATTTAACATTTGGTTGTTATTTCCTCTTTTATGTTTTTGTTTGTTTTTTTGTCTCATCCAAAGAACCTTTTGGCAAAAAAAGCATTTAAGACAGTGGAGGATGAGTCCGAGTTCCTTGACGAAGTCTAAGTAGTCAAGATACATACGTCGTGTCGCGACGTTAAATCAGGCACTGCATGGGAGGCAACTCATAGATGGTGAAGTCTGAGTAGCCATAGGTATGTTCCCTTCCCACTGTTTTTACATTCTACACTTCGGGAACGAAGCATGCTTTTTTAAAAAAAAGGAGGGGGTGTACTTGTAATTTTTGGGGATTTTGATTCGTCCAAGGGTTTTTCTTGTCGTGTTTCTTTTTCCTAGAGCATGCTATCTAGTTGAACCAACATGTTTAGGATTTTATTTTCTTATTTTGTGATTTTTGTTTGATTAGAAAATAACTTAGGAGTACTCAGCCAATGAAAGTGCACTAGTGTTGGATTTTTGAAAAAAATTGACCCTGTTTAAATGTTTTTTATGCGTTAGCTATGTATTTGTGATTTCATGCATGATTTCTGTGGATCTTTTGATTTCATTTAGTTTATTAGCATGAGGAGCCTTGTTAAGCCATGTGTAAACAAGACAGGTAAAGTGAATATAAGTCATGTGCCATGAGTGAGTGACATTTGATGCTTAGATTAGTATTATGTTGAAGATCTAGAACTTGTCTGGTTAGTCTTTGCATAGGCTAAGAATGGTTGGTTAGGATATGATCATAGGCCATTTTTGTTAAGCTCACTTTTAGCCTAAAATGACCCTACCAAAATCATATGATTCCCTTGACCCAAATTTTGAGCCCTTAATAGACCATTTTTCTTTGATTAACCGATGAACCATACCCCATTTTTATAATGAACCTATTTTGGCCTTGGTCCTTCCATGGATATTGTGAACCTCAACATAGGCAAAATGCCTAAGTTGAGGTTGGCTAGAGTATGGGTTCATAAATGATGGGAATGAGAAAAAGGGAGAGAAAAGAGAAAAGGTTAGAAATGAGGTGTGGTGTGAAAAAAAAGATGAACAAAAAATTGAAAATCTTGAAAAAGAAAATTCTAAAGGAAATAATATCAAATTCTTGAAAAAGTTGAAAATTCACCACACCCATACAAATGCACATAAAAAGAGGTGAAAAGGAAAGAAAAGGAATGAAAAGCATAAAGGTTGAAATAGGTGAATGGTGAAGTCAATGTATGTAGTGCCAAGGAAGGGATAGTCACTCATAAAATATTTCATATTTATGATGACCAGCCCTAGAGCCTACATTACAAGCCACAACAAGTCCTATAGTGATCCTAATCCAACTATTTGATAAACTGAAGCAGAGAAAATAAGGGCAAGCCTATGGTATCTGATGCATAGTGCTTGGAACTTCTTTACGAGAGTGAGCGGCTCGCTTGTTTAGTCCCATGCAATAGTTGACACTATATCTGTGAGTGGGGACTTCATTTATTGTGAGGGTACATGGATTATGTTTACTTTTACCATTGGTCTGTGTGAAAAGAATTGTTGATGACTTGATTGCCTATTAATAGCTAGCTGACATGTCTTGATCCCTCTTTATTATGTTTTATGGTTGCTTATAGTACATTAGCTGATGACTAGTTCATGGAAAAGGGTCAGAAATTGTTGAATGTATAGTGCAAGTTTTGTTTGGTGTTGGTTGTAGTATCCTAGGTTTATTTTCTAGTTAAGCGTCGTGTTTAGTTTCTATTTTCTTTGCCTGAGGACATGTAAAAGTTTTAAGTTGAGGGTGTTGATGTGCTGTGAATTTACAACACTTTTGACGCTTAAAACATAGAAAATACGCATGGTCTTACTTGTGTTTATATCGATATGATGCACTTTTACTTTGTTTTCAGGAAAATTATATATTGGAGTTGAAATGTGCAAAAGAAGAGAAAAGAGTGCTGAAAATGGTGAAATTGCAGACCTTTGGTATGAGTCATACCTTGGAAGTACGAGCTGTACGAAGCATCCGTTATAAAATTTAGAGGAACTGCATAAGGCACTGTCCATGTACAACTCTTGGTACGGGCCGTACCATCCAGATATGAGCCGTACCATAACAGTCGTGGAAAATTACAGAAATTTTGCACTTGTCTGAGCTCATGATACGAATGGAAGATACGAGTCGTGATGACCACATATGACTGGCACTAAAGAGCCATGGTAAACTTTAGATAAAATGTGATAGGCAGATCCTAAGGCATGAGGCAGTCACGAGTCGTGATTTCAAGGTACGAGTTGAACCACAACACTCGTGAAAATATTCAAAGGATGCCGAACTTAAAAAGATTAGACCACAAAAAGCATTGTACAACTTTAAGAGCATTGTACGAGTTGTAAAAACTTCTTGGACTTAACCAAATTCAAGGCTTCTGAGCATTGTACGAGAGGAAGCTACGACTCGTAGGTTCATGGTACGAGTCATAGGATCAGGCGGCAACAGTTAAATTAGTTTCCCTATTAATTTAGGAAAAAGTTTTAATTATTTGTATAAATACTTTTCTAGGTTTTCTTGAGAAAGTCAAATCCTACTTCAACTAGGAAAAGGAGTTAAAAATCAAAATTCCACTCCATGAAGGAACAAGGAAGGATTACTCTACTATTATAAATACCCTTTATTTCTATGTAATAGAGTAGAAAATTAGAGAAAATTAAAGGTGATTAGAGGTGATCAGGAGCGATTAGAAGTGATTAGCAATCAAGTTAGAGAAATTTAGGCGTGAGAATTGAGTTGTTCAACCTTTTTCTTGGTTTTCTTTTGATCTTCATATTGTTCTTGAGGATTTTTTTGATTAATACAAAGAAGTTTTTCTCTCATCCATAATTGTAAGTGTTGATTTACGTATTTAATCATGAATGCAAATCACAATCTTGCAACTATGAGAGGCTAAAACCTCCATAGCTAGGGTTGCGAGAAGCATGGTGGATTAACAAGCTAGGGTTATATAAAAGTGATTCAAATCCAATGTAAAACACTTGTATTGTATTCTCTTCATGCTTAAACATTTCTTAACAGTGTACAATGTTTGGAGATGCCTAAATTCTTTACTTGCTTGAACCTAGAGAGTTAGAGATTAGGAAAAGAGAATTACAACAAAGCCTTGATCTTGATGATCATTGTATTAACTTGAGTTGTGGTCGCAGGATAGTTAAATTTGGGACATATTGATAACAGTTAATTTTCAATCGCTCATGAGACTTGACCTGGTGATTGAGTATAGTCATTCAATAGGGATGAACCAGTCGTTTTGATGAACCTTAGTTATCAGTTCTATAAGTAAGCATTGGTGATGATCACGTATGTATACCCAAAACAGATATGAACCCATGGGGAACACAAAACTCTAGTTATCCTTCATTTTTGATTTCAACTAAATTTTTAACTGTGTTTTTAATTATTATCCCCCTATTTGGAGTAACTACCTAACAAGTTCACTTACCGGCTTTAGTGTAGCTCTTCCATATTCCCTGTGAGATCGACCCCAACCTCTAGTTGGGTTCTTTATTGACAACTTCTTCTTCGTACTTCGGTAGGAGATATGGTTTAAGCGTTATCATGTGTTTAAGAAAGCCCTTTGCAATCCTAACGCAAACATAAATCTAATGCCTCTTATCATGTTCAAGAAATTGGGGCTCGAGAACACCAAACCCACATCAATGAGGCTGTTAACGGCTGACCACTCCATAAAGAAACCCATGGGTGTGCTGGAGGATGTATTGGCAAGGGTGGATAAATTCATTCTACCAGCTGATTTTAAGGTGCTTGATTGTGAAATGGACTTAGAAGTGACAATCATTCTGGGGAGACCATTGCTCACCACGGGTCGAGCATTGGTAGATGTAGAGCTAGGTGAGCTCAAGTTCCAGTTAGAAGTGAAGAGGTCCCCATTAAGGTGTGCCTATCAGCTGAAACTCGAGATGAATGCAAAGTGATTGGAGTGTTGCATGAGGAGAACAAGGAGAGCAGAGTGGAGATGAAAGAGGCTGAGTCGAAGGATGATGCTTTGAAGAAAGATTACTAAATGATATATACGTCGTGCCACGATGTTAACTAAGGTTCTCCTTGGGAGGCAATCCAAGTGTTTTATCTTGATTATTTTTATGTCATTGTTTTTTTGATTCTTTGTAGGGGTAATGAGGTGAGAAGCAAGGAGAGGAAGCATAAAAACAAGGCAAGCAAAATACTAGACCGACGAACTGCCAATCCAGATACGCGAATCGCCGCACTTTGACACAGGCAAGCATAAACCTAGGAGCATAAATGTTAGACCGACAGATGAACCAGCAGACTGCTGGTTTAAAAGTGCATACCACCATTTAATCGTCGATGCAGCCTATAATACATGAGCAATGGGTGCCAAATCGGCAACCCATTGATGTAACACTGACCCAAGTCGTGAACTGTCGGTGAGTCGCCAATTGCAAAATAGTGAACTGAGCATGAATTCAAGAACTAAAAGTTAAGGTGGCGTATCGCTAGGTCAAACCGACAATTTTCAGTGTAACGCCAGTAAGGATGCCGGTCCTAATTCAAAATCTCAATAACAAATGGACCCACCTAGCCCTAATATCTGTTTGAGCCATCCTAGTCTGAACAAAATATTCCCTTCGGTTGCCTTTTTTACTATTTTACCACTTTCCCACACTACTTTTCACCTTCCCAACACCCCACCTTTCCATATTCTCGCAACTCCCTCTCTTTCACTTCCCACACCGTTAACTCACCATTAATCTTCCACCTCCTCCTCAACCAAACCCATTCCTAACTACTGACCTATAAAATCCCTCACTTTCTTCACCATTTCTCACTACACTCACATTCTTCCTCTCTAATAAACAAGTTTAAGAATTGCCATTGTGAGCATTTCAAGCTTGCACAGTGAGTCCCTACTAAACTTTCTCCCACAAGTGGTAATGTTTCTTAGACTCTCTTGTTCTCTCTTCAATGGTATTTTAGTGGCATATCTATGTAGTAATAACATACATTTTCCCCCTTTTACTGCCATTCCTTCCCTAATTTGTTCCATGATTGATGTTATGTGATGTTATATGAAGTTTATGGGATTATAATAGTTTATGCCGAAATGGGTGTGGGGATTTTGTGATTTTTGTCTAGACATAAATAGGGTGAAGTCTGAGTAACCCAAATGTACTAAAATGTCATGCTTTACCCTATGATAGATTGGGTGATGCCATTCTTAAGGGAAATCATCATTTCAGTCCTTTTTCATGTGTAGAATTGGTGTTTGGTATGATATGAGTAAGTGTCTATGAAATGGTGCGATTGAAACTCATGGAAATGCTTTAGGGACGACGACTATTGGCTATTCACCAGTTGGGTCGGGAAAAATGCTGATGGAACACCGGTTCGATCTAATGGTGGCTCCAGGCCACTAAATTGATCCTGCGTTACCTCGATAGTTTGCGGATCAAAACTAGCAATTCACCGCTTTGTCGCCAGTGGAAGGCCTATTGCCCTAGTTTACTATTTTTCATTGGCGGGTCAGCGGCACTCTGTGAATACCATCTTGCGGCTCGTCGGTGCTTTGTCGGTGCTGCTAATCCTTTGATAGATAATTTTGCAGCTTTGCTTCTCATTTGAATTTTAGTATAATGATTAGTTATTTCATTTCAATGCATTGTGGTTGCCACTAAAATCATGCTTATAGAAAATGTCTTTATCCAGGAACACTGAAAAGGGCAAGGCCCCAGCCTCCTCAACCAACAAAGGCAAAGGCAAGGACAAGGACTTTGCAACACCCACCAACTCTAGTGAGGCCATAATATTCGTGTGCCCCACATGAAAGGACACTATGCCATATGCAAGGGCCGGTCGATAACAGTGGAAAAGAGGTTCGATTGGCGGGACTGCGCGGTGACTTTCCCATCATCACTGCTCAGTTCATAGATAGGCAGTGGCATGCTTTGGCCAATCCTTTCCCAGACTACTACCCCAGCTTGGTGTCGAAGTTCTATGCTTCCTACTAGGCTAGATGGGACATTATGAATCATAAAGGCAAAATTGATGAAATCCCCTACTACCATCAGTCATGGTACGTGGGGTGGAGGTCGACCTAACTCTAGCAGCGATCAATTATCTATTCTAGGAAGATGAAATTGACCCTAGCACAGAGTACATGGCTAGGATTGCGGACATGAAAAATCAGTTCTCTTGGACAATCCCCACCATCATAATTGACACTCCCTATGGGCCTCCATGGGTGGAAAATTTTTTTGCCATGATTTGAAGTTCGAGGCCAAGTTATGGTTGGATTTCATTTGTGGCCGCATCATTCTTTCCAAAAATGAGCAACGGGTTAGCTTGGAGACAACAATTCTCATAGCCTGCATCATGTCAAGAGTCCCCATTAACTTTGGGGAAATTGTGGCCCACCAAAGGAAGTGAAAGGAAAGACAGGCCAGCACCTCCATGCCACATGTTATCCTTATTTCCCAATTGTGTTTACAAGAGGGACTGCCATTGTTCCTTTTTGAGACCCATGTCCCTGCCTCAGGAGTGATCTCCTTAGACAGGAAAAGAGATGTCGAGGCACCCGCAGTTAAGAGGAAGCAATTGCAAGCTTATGGGTTGGCAGAGGGATCACTATCCCATGGGTCAGAGCAATCTCCATATGCCCCAGATTTGAATGTGTCTCACCAAGAAGCTACGGGCCAAACCTCCAGTGACATACCTCTCAGGGTAGCATCCTCCCTCCAACATACTCGTAGCCTAGTGGACTCCACAAACTTATGGAAATGACCAACTCTCATAAGAGAGGACTCCAAAAGTTTGTTAGGAGTCTCCCTACACTCATTTCTCAAATAGTCAAACGGGAGTTAAAATTAATGTATGAGAGCCTTACAACGTTATGCAAACAGGTGGATGTAGTGGGGAGGGGCTGTACCTCTCTCCGAACTGAGGTGCGGGAGTGGAAAAGTCGGACACATAAAGAGGTTCCTCACATGAGCTCTCTTGATGCCGCAATGGCTGCTCCTTCTATAGTTCAAGGCCCCATTGATGATTTGTTTGAGGTCTTGGAGATGACACCGAGGATTTGGGAGAGGCTGGTTTAGATGGTGCCACAGGAGCAGGGGAGGCTGTTGATGATGATGATGAGCAGTGACCTGCTCAGGGAGTCTATTACAGTCTCTAGCTAAATGTCCTAATTTGCCACAGTTGTAGCATTTACATTCTGATATATTTTTCTTAGGTCTATGAGGCCTTTTTTGTTTATAATTTTTTATATAATACCTTTTTCTTGGTCTTTTATACTTGTATTTTGTCCTAAATGGTCTGTATTTTTTAATTCTTTTCTTGTATTTGTATTTATTTGTGCAACCAAATTGTGGTGCTGTTCTAGTTGTACAACATGCTAAGTTTTTTACTAATATTTTTTCCATTTTCATGTCTTCCTTATGTTTTTCACATAATTCTGTAAACCATTTTTGTAGAAATTTTATTCTAGATCCTAGTGTATCTATTAATCCTGATTCTTGCCAGTCTTTAGTTATTTTTGAACTAAATGGTTCTGGTAATTTTGTATAATAATAGAAGAAATGTATAGTTATGAATTCACTAATAGAGATATACTATTAGGAATGCCATTTTTAGAAAAACTATACCCACATACTATAACAAAAACACATTGGTGGTTTACCACCCCATGTAATAAAAAAGTAGGAGCAAAAAGAGTAAATAACAAAATAAGAAAAAACACACCATGGATTAAAGGAAGTGAAAAAATTACTCAAAAATTAGAAAATATAACAACTAATGATCAAAAAATTGAAATGATAATATTTACAATTGATAAAGAACAAATATTACAAGATAAATTAAAATTATTATATAATGAAAATCCATTACAAGGATGGGAAAAACATAAAACAAAGATAAAAATTGAATTAGTAGATGAAAATAGCATAATAACACAAAAACCCCTAAGATACAATTTTGAAGACCAAAAAGAATTCCAAATGCATATAAAAGAATTATTAGAAAATAATTACATACGAGAAAGTAATAGTAAACATAATAGCCCGGCATTTATAGTAAATAAACATAATGAACAAAAAAGAAAGAAAAGCAGAATGGTAATAGATTATAGAAATTTAAATGCAAAAACTAAAACATATAATTACCCAATACCAAATAAGATTTTAAAGATAAGACAGATACAAGGATATAATTATTTCAGTAAATTTGACTGTAAATCAGGATTCTACCACTTAAAACTAGAAGAAGAATCTAAACAATTAACAGCATTTACCGTACCCCAAGGATTTTATGAATGGAACGTATTACCCTTTGGATATAAAAATGCACCAGATTACATCTCAAGATACAAAGACTGATGAAGGAAAAATGGATCAGATACTCGGACTCCTCAGTACACTTTGCAAAAAAGTGGAAAATATGGAGGAAGAGATACAAAAGCTAAAAGGCAAAGCTATTAGTCAGCAGCATGACTCGAAACATGCGGAGATACGTCGAACGGAAGACGTAAAAAATCCAGAGCTAAAAGGAGACGTTGGGAAACTCCCTAAAACCCAAGCTAACATTTCACCTAGTGCAGTTGCAGGTACATCAGGACCTAAAGAAAGGAGAGAAATAATCAGAAAACAGTTATTTGATAAACCTTTTACACCTAAGAAAAACATACCACCTACTCCACCACCACAAACTACCACCTACAGAGAAAGTTTGAACCAAGATAAACAAACCTACAACCATATTACTACCAAATACGTACAAAATATACACAGAATCCAAACTTTCCTGAACAAAAATCCAAGATCTACCACTACAAATAACACTGCAGAAGATTATGTGACACAGCATCTACAAGGATATAATAAATTAATTGCACAACCAAAAACTAGTGCAAATCTAGTAAGAACTTGCTACGATTATGGATTACTTAATACCGTATATACGGCAACTGGAGAAGAAGTAGCTATGATACCTGAAATACATAAGGCCTTCACTACCTACAAAAGAATTACCAAGGGAACTTTCTTTTATATAAAAATATACTCAGCCCCAGCAGAGATACTACTTACAGAAATAAAACCTATTATACAAGTAGTAAAGATAGGACTTACAAAAGAAATGATAATCCCTGAAAAAATAGAACAACAAAATGAGATATCATATGAAGAGATACCAGAGTTCTACTCCAACAAAAGGATAATAGGACTCGCAACAATATTAAACGAATTAGCTAACAATTATCTAAATGGGAATGCAGTCTGGAACTATTATTCACGGGACCAGACAATTATCTATGCAAACTCGAAAGAATATAAGGAAGCTGACATGGAAGAACTTAGACAATGGATAATCAGCCTCCTAAAACCAGAAGAGATACCTACGACTAGAGCCATACGGAAAAATTACATCTCTTCAGCTCTGTTAACAAGATACTGCAAGATAGTCGGACAAAAATATCCGGACCACCATTGCTCCAAGTGCCATGGTGAAGATAATGATCAAATACCAGATGTTCAGCTAGAATAAATCCAACGGCTGAGAAAAACAGACAAGACAGGAAGAAAACGACAAAGAAAGAAGCTGAATTGAAAAAAGTAAAAAGAAGATAGAAGAAAAAGATGTCGGCCAACAATGTCGGCCAACAAGAAAAGAAGCAGATAAAGAAGGAAAACGACAAGCTGAAAAGAAAATAGAAAAAGAGTGTCGGCCAACAACCAAAAGTGTCGGCCAAAATATGTAAAAACAGATATGTAAAGTTTTTTATTACTTTTTGTATAAAAGTCATAGAAGACGGCTATTAAAGTCGTAAAGTGTACAGTAGTAAATAGTAAAGGTCAGTTACTATTTATAAATAGTAAAAGCCGAATACTGTGCAAACAGTAAAAGGCAAACACTATTCATAAATAGTAAGAGTCAGATATGTGAATAGTAGAGGTCGGTTACTATTCATGAATAGTAAAGGTCATGAATAGTAAAGGTCATTGTAAATTTGTTTATAAATACAACTTCAGTCGGAAGCCAAAGGCATCCGCATTCCTCAATTCTCTCTCAACTCTTACTTCCGCACCCCTACCCCCAAATTGGTATCAGAGCTATAAGATCAAAAACAAAAACAATCTACTTTAAAAATATAATCTAATGGAAAAATCTAGCAATGATGCAAAGTTACAAACTGAGGTATGTTTATTCATAATTATGAATAACTAAACTGTTGTATTCCTGATAATCTGCTAAGTATTATTTGTTAATATCTTCTTGTTATATCGTTTTTATGAATGCCTGATTAAGTTTGCTATGTACGTGTTTAGTAAGTTATGAGTAAGTATGCCCAGACTAAGACATCCTAATGTGGAAACCGGTTAGGCCAGGAGAGCCGTTTTAGGGGAGTACACGAAGTTGAAGTCATTGTTAGGGTAACTGATTATAACTGAAAACGCATAGTAATGACCCAAAAGGATAATTCAGAATAACGATATAAGAATTAGATAATATTAAATAATGCCTAAGGAGATTAAAAGGAATATCATGTTTAGAAAAATTCATAAAATGAGTTCAAACCTATCACATAGAAATCATAGATATGAGTTACTTGTCTTATGTATAATGAAATTATTGTCTAAAATATTAGAAGAGATAATAGAATTAGAAGAAACTATGAAGTTAATTAACCAAGATTGGACGGAGATGACTATAGAAGAAATTAGAAAATTAGATAAGGATTTAGAATAAAAAATGGTAAATTATGAATATATGGAATACTGGTTAGATACTATGGAAAGTATAAGATTAACAAAGCTTTTATTACAAGATAATATAAGGGAATATATGAAAGATAGTAATCTAGAACGTAATCTGGAATATTTAGAGTATGCATATGGATGTATAGAAGAGTTACAAAGATTAGAACCATTAAAAATAGAATACTATAATAAAATGTTTAACCAATGAACCAAACACAGAATAAATCAAAGAAAGGTCATATCCATAAAAAAGCTAAAAAATTAAAAAATCAGTTAAAAATATTATATCCTGAATATAAACAGCTAAGCTTAAATAACAAAAACAAAAATAGACTCGAACACCTAATAGATCTAATCTCAGAAACAGAATATAAATATATAAAATGTCTGAAGAAGAAAAAATTAACATAAATAACAACGAAAAATACAAACAACAATTATTAAAAGAAATAGAAGAAATAACAAATGAAATAAAATTTAGGAAAGAAAGATTAAATTACTGTATAATCGCAGAAATAGAATCTAAAAGAGAAAAAGGAAACTATTATATAATTACAAAAGCATGCCAAACACCTATAAAGACACAGGAAAAATTAATATCCTATCTAAAATTACAATTACAACTATTAAAATATAAATTACAACACGATTTACAATGAACAAGGAAGAATATGTTATAGAAGAAGAAAAATTTATGAGCCAGAAGGGAATAGAAATAAAAATTATACACTCAAACTTAGGAAGAAGATTTAAAAAGATAGGAGACCAATTGTATTTGATGTTAGAAAAAGAATCAGCAACTTTAGAAGATAGCTTAACAGCTATGGTAAGAATTAATAAAGAAAACGAAGAAATAGATAGGAAAAAGGAAATAGAAAAAATTAAAAAACAAGCACAAATAGAAGTTCAGCAAATTAAAGAAGAAAAAGACACTAGAATCCAAGAGCTAGAAAAAGAACTAGAAAAACTTAAACAATTATATGAAGAAAAATTAAAAGCAAAAGAAAAACAACGTGAAGAATTAAGACTTACAGAAGAAATAGAAAAATTTAAAATATTACTAGAAGAATCAGGTACAGTAGAAAATCAGCCTAAAATAGGAATAGACGATATAAGTGAGCAAAATGATGAAGAAAACCTAGATCAGTATTCAGAAACATCAGAAACTTATACTAATCTAATAGAAAAGGAAAATAACATAGAAATTAATGTAGAAGACATAGACGAAAAACCTAGCACATCAGGAACTAGAAGTCCAAGAAGACCAAATACTAGTCCAACCTATTATACTTACGAAAGGGAAAATAAAAGCAAAACATTATGGAATAAAAGATTAAATAAAAACTGGACACCTAGACAAAATGAAGAACAATATAATTTCTTAGATTTAGATTGTGTTGCAGATACAAATAAAACAATTCAGCTATGGATAGGATATATTTCAAAACAGTTAATAGATAACAAAATATTAATAGCAGATGCCCCTGGATACATAGAACGAACATTAATTGGAACAACAAAAATATGGATACAAAATTTATCACCAGAAAGTTTAGAAACATTAAGAAATAATAAGAAAATTAATAATGAACCAGCAACAACATCTATAGATATATTAACCAAATATGAAATGGCAATAAGGAATGAATTTAGTAGTATGACTACCGAAATAGAAGAACGACAAAAAGATAAAGAACTAAACAGAAATCTAATGAATAAATTAAGCATATGTAAAATGAGTTATATGGATGAATATACATGTGCATTTAAAGAATATTATTATAAAGGATTATATACAAATGAAGAAAGCAGAGAAATAAGGAAATTATATTATACAAAATTACCAGAACCATTTAGTTCAAAAATAACTAAAGACTGGCAAGAATCAGGATTAATAGATACACTAGGATCTAGAATAAAATTTCTACAAAAATGGTTTACAGAATTATGTGAAAAACATAAGGAAGACATGAAAATGGAAAAAATATTAGTAAAAAACTTAGCATGTTGTACAACTAGAACAGCACCACAATTTGGTTGCACAAATAAATACAAATACAAGAAAAGAATTAAAAAATACAGACCATTTAGGACAAAATACAAGTATAAAAGACCAAGAAAAAGGTATTATATAAAAAATTATAAACAAAAAAGGCCTCATAGACCTAAGAAAAATATATCAGAATGTAAATGCTACAACTGTGGCAAATTAGGACATTTAGCTAGAGACTGTAGAGTACCTAAAAACGTAAATAAAAAACAAATTTCAGAAGTAGAAATAATAATTGAAGACGAAGAATATAAACAAATAGATTATATAGATTATGATCTAAATGATGAAGATAGTATATATGAATTAACAGAATACGAAAAAACAGATAACGAAAAAACAGATAATGAAAATGAGATAAATGAATACGAAACAGATAATGACTGAAACAGATGTAAGGATTATAAGTAAAGAAGAATATAGATAAATCTCTAGTACTATACTGGAAAATGTCAGGAATAGAACTGGCACCAGGTAGTAAAATATTTACAGCTAGATGTAAAAACTTATACGTATTAACTACAAAACATAAGATAACAGCCAAAAATAAAATTCAAAGAATTAAAATAGAAAATCCTTTTGACAAAATAGTTAATGTTATTGATAATAATGACTATAGTTACAAAGATATGGATATAGAGGAAGATTTGGAAATAGTAAAAGAAAGATTGAGTACATCAAAAAGAATAAATTATGATACACCATCGTCATCTAGAAATAGTACTTCAAGAAGAATAGAATATGAAATACAACCCTACCAATATTATATAACAGGAATATTAAATCAGCGAAAATACCTAATAAAAATAGATACAGGACAAAATGAAAGTTACGTCACAAGAGAACTAATAAAAGAAGAAGAAATTACAAAAAATGAAAATATAAATACAGAGTTACCAGGAATATTGACAAGTATGGAACAAAGTACAGAACAAGAATTAATTATTGGTGGAGTACCAATAAAAATAAAATTTAAAATATACCAAGGTAAAGATACTATAACATTAGGAATAAAATGGAAGACGGCTATTAAAGTCGTAAAGTGTACAGTAGTAAATAGTAAAGGTCAGTTACTATTTATAAATAGTAAAAGCCGAATACTGTGCAAACAGTAAAAGGCAAACACTATTCATAAATAGTAAGAGTCAGATATGTGAATAGTAGAGGTCGGTTACTATTCATGAATAGTAAAGGTCATGAATAGTAAAGGTCATTGTAAATTTGTTTATAAATACAACTTCAGTCGGAAGCCAAAGGCATCCGCATTCCTCAATTCTCTCTCAACTCTTACTTCCGCACCCCTACCCCCAAATTGGTATCAGAGCTATAAGATCAAAAACAAAAACAATCTACTTTAAAAATATAATCTAATGGAAAAATCTAGCAATGATGCAAAGTTACAAACTGAGGTATGTTTATTCATAATTATGAATAACTAAACTGTTGTATTCCTGATAATCTGCTAAGTATTATTTGTTAATATCTTCTTGTTATATCGTTTTTATGAATGCCTGATTAAGTTTGCTATGTACGTGTTTAGTAAGTTATGAGTAAGTATGCCCAGACTAAGACATCCTAATGTGGAAACCGGTTAGGCCAGGAGAGCCGTTTTAGGGGAGTACACGAAGTTGAAGTCATTGTTAGGGTAACTGATTATAACTGAAAACGCATAGTAATGACCCAAAAGGATAATTCAGAATAACGATATAAGAATTAGATAATATTAAATAATGCCTAAGGAGATTAAAAGGAATATCATGTTTAGAAAAATTCATAAAATGAGTTCAAACCTATCACATAGAAATCATAGATATGAGTTACTTGTCTTATGTATAATGAAATTATTGTCTAAAATATTAGAAGAGATAATAGAATTAGAAGAAACTATGAAGTTAATTAACCAAGATTGGACGGAGATGACTATAGAAGAAATTAGAAAATTAGATAAGGATTTAGAATAAAAAATGGTAAATTATGAATATATGGAATACTGGTTAGATACTATGGAAAGTATAAGATTAACAAAGCTTTTATTACAAGATAATATAAGGGAATATATGAAAGATAGTAATCTAGAACGTAATCTGGAATATTTAGAGTATGCATATGGATGTATAGAAGAGTTACAAAGATTAGAACCATTAAAAATAGAATACTATAATAAAATGTTTAACCAATGAACCAAACACAGAATAAATCAAAGAAAGGTCATATCCATAAAAAAGCTAAAAAATTAAAAAATCAGTTAAAAATATTATATCCTGAATATAAACAGCTAAGCTTAAATAACAAAAACAAAAATAGACTCGAACACCTAATAGATCTAATCTCAGAAACAGAATATAAATATATAAAATGTCTGAAGAAGAAAAAATTAACATAAATAACAACGAAAAATACAAACAACAATTATTAAAAGAAATAGAAGAAATAACAAATGAAATAAAATTTAGGAAAGAAAGATTAAATTACTGTATAATCGCAGAAATAGAATCTAAAAGAGAAAAAGGAAACTATTATATAATTACAAAAGCATGCCAAACACCTATAAAGACACAGGAAAAATTAATATCCTATCTAAAATTACAATTACAACTATTAAAATATAAATTACAACACGATTTACAATGAACAAGGAAGAATATGTTATAGAAGAAGAAAAATTTATGAGCCAGAAGGGAATAGAAATAAAAATTATACACTCAAACTTAGGAAGAAGATTTAAAAAGATAGGAGACCAATTGTATTTGATGTTAGAAAAAGAATCAGCAACTTTAGAAGATAGCTTAACAGCTATGGTAAGAATTAATAAAGAAAACGAAGAAATAGATAGGAAAAAGGAAATAGAAAAAATTAAAAAACAAGCACAAATAGAAGTTCAGCAAATTAAAGAAGAAAAAGACACTAGAATCCAAGAGCTAGAAAAAGAACTAGAAAAACTTAAACAATTATATGAAGAAAAATTAAAAGCAAAAGAAAAACAACGTGAAGAATTAAGACTTACAGAAGAAATAGAAAAATTTAAAATATTACTAGAAGAATCAGGTACAGTAGAAAATCAGCCTAAAATAGGAATAGACGATATAAGTGAGCAAAATGATGAAGAAAACCTAGATCAGTATTCAGAAACATCAGAAACTTATACTAATCTAATAGAAAAGGAAAATAACATAGAAATTAATGTAGAAGACATAGACGAAAAACCTAGTACATCAGGAACTAGAAGTCCAAGAAGACCAAATACTAGTCCAACCTATTATACTTACGAAAGGGAAAATAAAAGCAAAACATTATGGAATAAAAGATTAAATAAAAACTGGACACCTAGACAAAATGAAGAACAATATAATTTCTTAGATTTAGATTGTGTTGCAGATACAAATAAAACAATTCAGCTATGGATAGGATATATTTCAAAACAGTTAATAGATAACAAAATACTAATAGCAGATGCCCCTGGATACATAGAACGAACATTAATTGGAACAACAAAAATATGGATACAAAATTTATCACCAGAAAGTTTAGAAACATTAAGAAATAATAAGAAAATTAATAATGAACCAGCAACAACATCTATAGATATATTAACCAAATATGAAATGGCAATAAGGAATGAATTTAGTAGTATGACTACCGAAATAGAAGAACGACAAAAAGATAAAGAACTAAACAGAAATCTAATGAATAAATTAAGCATATGTAAAATGAGTTATATGGATGAATATACATGTGCATTTAAAGAATATTATTATAAAGGATTATATACAAATGAAGAAAGCAGAGAAATAAGGAAATTATATTATACAAAATTACCAGAACCATTTAGTTCAAAAATAACTAAAGACTGGCAAGAATCAGGATTAATAGATACACTAGGATCTAGAATAAAATTTCTACAAAAATGGTTTACAGAATTATGTGAAAAACATAAGGAAGACATGAAAATGGAAAAAATATTAGTAAAAAACTTAGCATGTTGTACAACTAGAACAGCACCACAATTTGGTTGCACAAATAAATACAAATACAAGAAAAGAATTAAAAAATACAGACCATTTAGGACAAAATACAAGTATAAAAGACCAAGAAAAAGGTATTATATAAAAAATTATAAACAAAAAAGGCCTCATAGACCTAAGAAAAATATATCAGAATGTAAATGCTACAACTGTGGCAAATTAGGACATTTAGCTAGAGACTGTAGAGTACCTAAAAACGTAAATAAAAAACAAATTTCAGAAGTAGAAATAATAATTGAAGACGAAGAATATAAACAAATAGATTATATAGATTATGATCTAAATGATGAAGATAGTATATATGAATTAACAGAATACGAAAAAACAGATAACGAAAAAACAGATAATGAAAATGAGATAAATGAATACGAAACAGATAATGACTGAAACAGATGTAAGGATTATAAGTAAAGAAGAATATCAAGATAAAGAAAGCTCAGAACAAAAAATAATATTTGACAGCAACATGTTCGAACAAATAAAAGGAAAAGAATTAGATTTAAGCGTAGACAAAATATTAGAAATACCTAAACTAAGAAATTTCTTTAAAATAAGACAAGAAGAATACTATGTAGTAAGCCAAAAAGAACATATAATAGACTGCAAATACACCCAAGGAAAAGCTAAAATACCTATAATAAATAAAAAGATAATAAATAAGGAAATCCAAGAAATAAAAGCTAGAAATCCAATAAAATACGTACACCTAGGAGCAACAGAGATACTCATAAAAGCCTGTTTTAGAGAAGGAATAGATACACCTATTGAACTGTATTTAGCAGATGACAGAATTATTCACCCAATAGAAAAAAGTATAATAAGTGCAGTTAGAGGAAATTTAATATACCAAAAATTTAAATTTATCATAAGTGCTAACTACTCAGTAGCATTAGATGACAAGAATATAGATAAATCTCTAGTACTATACTGGAAAATGTCAGGAATAGAACTGGCACCAGGTAGTAAAATATTTACAGCTAGATGTAAAAACTTATACGTATTAACTACAAAACATAAGATAACAGCCAAAAATAAAATTCAAAGAATTAAAATAGAAAATCCTTTTGACAAAATAGTTAATGTTATTGATAATAATGACTATAGTTACAAAGATATGGATATAGAGGAAGATTTGGAAATAGTAAAAGAAAGATTGAGTACATCAAAAAGAATAAATTATGATACACCATCGTCATCTAGAAATAGTACTTCAAGAAGAATAGAATATGAAATACAACCCAAATTACTAGAACAAAAAATGGATGAAATACAACCCTACCAATATTATATAACAGGAATATTAAATCAGCGAAAATACCTAATAAAAATAGATACAGGACAAAATGAAAGTTACGTCACAAGAGAACTAATAAAAGAAGAAGAAATTACAAAAAATGAAAATATAAATACAGAGTTACCAGGAATATTGACAAGTATGGAACAAAGTACAGAACAAGAATTAATTATTGGTGGAGTACCAATAAAAATAAAATTTAAAATATACCAAGGTAAAGATACTATAACATTAGGAATAAAATGGCTAGAAACAGTCAAACCATATAATATAGATGAAAGACAGTTAATAATACACTATGAAAATAAAAAGATAATCATTAAAAGAACATTAATATGAAAGAATGACAAAAATCTACATACTAATGAAAATAATAGTGGAAGGATATTATAATAGATATTATACACCTATGATAGATACAGGAGCAGGAGCAAATATGTGTAAACATAACTGCTTACCAGAAGATAAATGGGAAAAATTAAAATCACCACTTATAGTTACTGGATTTAACAATGAAGGAAGTATGATAACACACAAAGCTAAAAATATAAAAGCACAGATATGGGATAAGATATTAATAATAGAAGAAATGTATAGTTATGAATTCACTAATAGAGATATACTATTAGGAATGCCATTTTTAGAAAAACTATACCCACATACTATAACAAAAACACATTGGTGGTTTACCACCCCATGTAATAAAAAAGTAGGAGCAAAAAGAGTAAATAACAAAATAAGAAAAAACACACCATGGATTAAAGGAAGTGAAAAAATTACTCAAAAATTAGAAAATATAACAACTAATGATCAAAAAATTGAAATGATAATATTTACAATTGATAAAGAACAAATATTACAAGATAAATTAAAATTATTATATAATGAAAATCCATTACAAGGATGGGAAAAACATAAAACAAAGATAAAAATTGAATTAGTAGATGAAAATAGCATAATAACACAAAAACCCCTAAGATACAATTTTGAAGACCAAAAAGAATTCCAAATGCATATAAAAGAATTATTAGAAAATAATTACATACGAGAAAGTAATAGTAAACATAATAGCCCGGCATTTATAGTAAATAAACATAATGAACAAAAAAGAAAGAAAAGCAGAATGGTAATAGATTATAGAAATTTAAATGCAAAAACTAAAACATATAATTACCCAATACCAAATAAGATTTTAAAGATAAGACAGATACAAGGATATAATTATTTCAGTAAATTTGACTGTAAATCAGGATTCTACCACTTAAAACTAGAAGAAGAATCTAAACAATTAACAGCATTTACCGTACCCCAAGGATTTTATGAATGGAACGTATTACCCTTTGGATATAAAAATGCACCAGGTAGATATCAACATTTTATGGATAATTACTTCAATCAATTAGAAAACTGTATTGTATACATAGACGATATATTGCTATATTCAAGAACTAAAGAAGAACATATAAGACTTCTAGAAAAATTCATACATATAGTAGAAATATCGGGAATAAGTCTAAGTAAAGAAAAAGCCGAAATACTGAAAAACCAAATAGAATTCTTAGGAATACAAATAGACAGAAATGGAGTAAAAATGCAAACACACATAGTACAAAAAATAATAAATTCTGAAGAATTATTAGATACTAAGAAAAAACTACAATCCTTTTTAGGATTAGTTAATCAAGTAAGAGAATATGTACCAAAACTAGCAGAAAATCTAAAACCATTACAACGAAAATTAAAAAAGGATATAGAATATCATTTTGATGAAAAAGACAAAAAATACATAAAAAAGATAAAAGAAATGTGTAAAGAACTACCGAAATTATATTTTCCGGATGAGAACAAAAAATTCACCTACATAGTAGAATCAGATTCTAGTAATCATAGCTATGGAGGAGTATTAAAATATAAATATGAAAATGAAAAAATAGAACACCACTGTAGATACCATTCAGGATCATACACGGAACCACAAATAAAATGGGAAATAAATAGAAAAGAACTATTTGCATTATATAAATGTTTACTTGCATTTGAACCATATATTGTTTATAACAAATTTATTGTTAGAACAGATAATACACAAGTAAAATGGTGGATAACTAAAAAAGTACAAGATTCTGTAACAACAAAGGAAATAAGAAGATTGGTATTAAATATACTAAATTTTTCATTTACAATTGAAGTTATCAAGACTGAAAAGAATACAATTGCAGATTACATCTCAAGATACAAAGACTGATGAAGGAAAAATGGATCAGATACTCGGACTCCTCAGTACACTTTGCAAAAAAGTGGAAAATATGGAGGAAGAGATACAAAAGCTAAAAGGCAAAGCTATTAGTCAGCAGCATGACTCGAAACATGCGGAGATACGTCGAACGGAAGACGTAAAAAATCCAGAGCTAAAAGGAGACGTTGGGAAACTCCCTAAAACCCAAGCTAACATTTCACCTAGTGCAGTTGCAGGTACATCAGGACCTAAAGAAAGGAGAGAAATAATCAGAAAACAGTTATTTGATAAACCTTTTACACCTAAGAAAAACATACCACCTACTCCACCACCACAAACTACCACCTACAGAGAAAGTTTGAACCAAGATAAACAAACCTACAACCATATTACTACCAAATACGTACAAAATATACACAGAATCCAAACTTTCCTGAACAAAAATCCAAGATCTACCACTACAAATAACACTGCAGAAGATTATGTGACACAGCATCTACAAGGATATAATAAATTAATTGCACAACCAAAAACTAGTGCAAATCTAGTAAGAACTTGCTACGATTATGGATTACTTAATACCGTATATACGGCAACTGGAGAAGAAGTAGCTATGATACCTGAAATACATAAGGCCTTCACTACCTACAAAAGAATTACCAAGGGAACTTTCTTTTATATAAAAATATACTCAGCCCCAGCAGAGATACTACTTACAGAAATAAAACCTATTATACAAGTAGTAAAGATAGGACTTACAAAAGAAATGATAATCCCTGAAAAAATAGAACAACAAAATGAGATATCATATGAAGAGATACCAGAGTTCTACTCCAACAAAAGGATAATAGGACTCGCAACAATATTAAACGAATTAGCTAACAATTATCTAAATGGGAATGCAGTCTGGAACTATTATTCACGGGACCAGACAATTATCTATGCAAACTCGAAAGAATATAAGGAAGCTGACATGGAAGAACTTAGACAATGGATAATCAGCCTCCTAAAACCAGAAGAGATACCTACGACTAGAGCCATACGGAAAAATTACATCTCTTCAGCTCTGTTAACAAGATACTGCAAGATAGTCGGACAAAAATATCCGGACCACCATTGCTCCAAGTGCCATGGTAAAGATAATGATCAAATACCAGATTTTCAGCTAGAATAAATCCAACGGCTGAGAAAAACAGACAAGACAGGAAGAAAACGACAAAGAAAGAAGCTGAATTGAAAAAAGTAAAAAGAAGATAGAAGAAAAAGATGTCGGCCAACAATGTCGGCCAACAAGAAAAGAAGCAGATAAAGAAGGAAAACGACAAGCTGAAAAGAAAATAGAAAAAGAGTGTCGGCCAACAACCAAAAGTGTCGGCCAAAATATGTAAAAACAGATATGTAAAGTTTTTTATTACTTTTTGTATAAAAGTCATAGAAGACGGCTATTAAAGTCGTAAAGTGTACAGTAGTAAATAGTAAAGGTCAGTTACTATTTATAAATAGTAAAAGCCGAATACTGTGCAAACAGTAAAAGGCAAACACTATTCATAAATAGTAAGAGTCAGATATGTGAATAGTAGAGGTCGGTTACTATTCATGGGGTGCGGAAGTAAGAGTTGAGAGAGAATTGAGGAATGCGGATGCCTTTGGCTTCCGACTGAAGTTGTATTTATAAACAAATTTACAATGACCTTTACTATTCATGACCTTTACTATTCATGAATAGTAACCGACCTCTACTATTCACATATCTGACTCTTACTATTTATGAATAGTGTTTGCCTTTTACTGTTTGCACAGTATTCGGCTTTTACTATTTATAAATAGTAACTGACCTTTACTATTTACTACTGTACACTTTACGACTTTAATAGCCGTCTTCTATGACTTTTATACAAAAAGTAATAAAAAACTTTACATATCTGTTTTTACATATTTTGGCCGACACTTTTGGTTGTTGGCCGACACTCTTTTTCTATTTTCTTTTCAGCTTGTCGTTTTCCTTCTTTATCTGCTTCTTTTCTTGTTGGCCGACATTGTTGGCCGACATCTTTTTCTTCTATCTTCTTTTTACTTTTTTCAATTCAGCTTCTTTCTTTGTCGTTTTCTTCCTGTCTTGTCTGTTTTTCTCAGCCGTTGGATTTATTCTAGCTGAACATCTGGTATTTGATCATTATCTTCACCATGGCACTTGGAGCAATGGTGGTCCGGATATTTTTGTCCGACTATCTTGCAGTATCTTGTTAACAGAGCTGAAGAGATGTAATTTTTCCGTATGGCTCTAGTCGTAGGTATCTCTTCTGGTTTTAGGAGGCTGATTATCCATTGTCTAAGTTCTTCCATGTCAGCTTCCTTATATTCTTTCGAGTTTGCATAGATAATTGTCTGGTCCCGTGAATAATAGTTCCAGACTGCATTCCCATTTAGATAATTGTTAGCTAATTCGTTTAATATTGTTGCGAGTCCTATTATCCTTTTGTTGGAGTAGAACTCTGGTATCTCTTCATATGATATCTCATTTTGTTGTTCTATTTTTTCAGGGATTATCATTTCTTTTGTAAGTCCTATCTTTACTACTTGTATAATAGGTTTTATTTCTGTAAGTAGTATCTCTGCTGGGGCTGAGTATATTTTTATATAAAAGAAAGTTCCCTTGGTAATTCTTTTGTAGGTAGTGAAGGCCTTATGTATTTCAGGTATCATAGCTACTTCTTCTCCAGTTGCCGTATATACGGTATTAAGTAATCCATAATCGTAGCAAGTTCTTACTAGATTTGCACTAGTTTTTGGTTGTGCAATTAATTTATTATATCCTTGTAGATGCTGTGTCACATAATCTTCTGCAGTGTTATTTGTAGTGGTAGATCTTGGATTTTTGTTCAGGAAAGTTTGGATTCTGTGTATATTTTGTACGTATTTGGTAGTAATATGGTTGTAGGTTTGTTTATCTTGGTTCAAACTTTCTCTGTAGGTGGTAGTTTGTGGTGGTGGAGTAGGTGGTATGTTTTTCTTAGGTGTAAAAGGTTTATCAAATAACTGTTTTCTGATTATTTCTCTCCTTTCTTTAGGTCCTGATGTACCTGCAACTGCACTAGGTGAAATGTTAGCTTGGGTTTTAGGGAGTTTCCCAACGTCTCCTTTTAGCTCTGGATTTTTTACGTCTTCCGTTCGACGTATCTCCGCATGTTTCGAGTCATGCTGCTGACTAATAGCTTTGCCTTTTAGCTTTTGTATCTCTTCCTCCATATTTTCCACTTTTTTGCAAAGTGTACTGAGGAGTCCGAGTATCTGATCCATTTTTCCTTCATCAGTCTTTGTATCTTGAGATGTAATCTGCAATTGTATTCTTTTCAGTCTTGATAACTTCAATTGTAAATGAAAAATTTAGTATATTTAATACCAATCTTCTTATTTCCTTTGTTGTTACAGAATCTTGTACTTTTTTAGTTATCCACCATTTTACTTGTGTATTATCTGTTCTAACAATAAATTTGTTATAAACAATATATGGTTCAAATGCAAGTAAACATTTATATAATGCAAATAGTTCTTTTCTATTTATTTCCCATTTTATTTGTGGTTCCGTGTATGATCCTGAATGGTATCTACAGTGGTGTTCTATTTTTTCATTTTCATATTTATATTTTAATACTCCTCCATAGCTATGATTACTAGAATCTGATTCTACTATGTAGGTGAATTTTTTGTTCTCATCCGGAAAATATAATTTCGGTAGTTCTTTACACATTTCTTTTATCTTTTTTATGTATTTTTTGTCTTTTTCATCAAAATGATATTCTATATCCTTTTTTAATTTTCGTTGTAATGGTTTTAGATTTTCTGCTAGTTTTGGTACATATTCTCTTACTTGATTAACTAATCCTAAAAAGGATTGTAGTTTTTTCTTAGTATCTAATAATTCTTCAGAATTTATTATTTTTTGTACTATGTGTGTTTGCATTTTTACTCCATTTCTGTCTATTTGTATTCCTAAGAATTCTATTTGGTTTTTCAGTATTTCGGCTTTTTCTTTACTTAGACTTATTCCCGATATTTCTACTATATGTATGAATTTTTCTAGAAGTCTTATATGTTCTTCTTTAGTTCTTGAATATAGCAATATATCGTCTATGTATACAATACAGTTTTCTAATTGATTGAAGTAATTATCCATAAAATGTTGATATCTACCTGGTGCATTTTTATATCCAAAGGGTAATACGTTCCATTCATAAAATCCTTGGGGTACGGTAAATGCTGTTAATTGTTTAGATTCTTCTTCTAGTTTTAAGTGGTAGAATCCTGATTTACAGTCAAATTTACTGAAATAATTATATCCTTGTATCTGTCTTATCTTTAAAATCTTATTTGGTATTGGGTAATTATATGTTTTAGTTTTTGCATTTAAATTTCTATAATCTATTACCATTCTGCTTTTCTTTCTTTTTTGTTCATTATGTTTATTTACTATAAATGCCGGGCTATTATGTTTACTATTACTTTCTCGTATGTAATTATTTTCTAATAATTCTTTTATATGCATTTGGAATTCTTTTTGGTCTTCAAAATTGTATCTTAGGGGTTTTTGTGTTATTATGCTATTTTCATCTACTAATTCAATTTTTATCTTTGTTTTATGTTTTTCCCATCCTTGTAATGGATTTTCATTATATAATAATTTTAATTTATCTTGTAATATTTGTTCTTTATCAATTGTAAATATTATCATTTCAATTTTTTGATCATTAGTTGTTATATTTTCTAATTTTTGAGTAATTTTTTCACTTCCTTTAATCCATGGTGTGTTTTTTCTTATTTTGTTATTTACTCTTTTTGCTCCTACTTTTTTATTACATGGGGTGGTAAACCACCAATGTGTTTTTGTTATAGTATGTGGGTATAGTTTTTCTAAAAATGGCATTCCTAATAGTATATCTCTATTAGTGAATTCATAACTATACATTTCTTCTATTATTAATATCTTATCCCATATCTGTGCTTTTATATTTTTAGCTTTGTGTGTTATCATACTTCCTTCATTGTTAAATCCAGTAACTATAACTGGTGATTTTAATTTTTCCCATTTATCTTCTGGTAAGCAGTTATGTTTACACATATTTGCTCCTGCTCCTGTATCTATTTTTATTAGGTATTTTCGCTGATTTAATATTCCTGTTATATAATATTGGTAGGGTTGTATTTCATCCATTTTTTGTTCTAGTAATTTGGGTTGTATTTCATATTCTATTCTTCTTGAAGTACTATTTCTAGATGACGATGGTGTATCATAATTTATTCTTTTTGATGTACTCAATCTTTCTTTTACTATTTCCAAATCTTCCTCTATATCCATATCTTTGTAACTATAGTCATTATTATCAATAACATTAACTATTTTGTCAAAAGGATTTTCTATTTTAATTCTTTGAATTTTATTTTTGGCTGTTATCTTATGTTTTGTAGTTAATACGTATAAGTTTTTACATCTAGCTGTAAATATTTTACTACCTGGTGCCAGTTCTATTCCTGACATTTTCCAGTATAGTACTAGAGATTTATCTATATTCTTCTTTACTTATAATCCTTACATCTGTTTCAGTCATTATCTGTTTCGTATTCATTTATCTCATTTTCATTATCTGTTTTTTCGTTATCTGTTTTTTCGTATTCTGTTAATTCATATATACTATCTTCATCATTTAGATCATAATCTATATAATCTATTTGTTTATATTCTTCGTCTTCAATTATTATTTCTACTTCTGAAATTTGTTTTTTATTTACGTTTTTAGGTACTCTACAGTCTCTAGCTAAATGTCCTAATTTGCCACAGTTGTAGCATTTACATTCTGATATATTTTTCTTAGGTCTATGAGGCCTTTTTTGTTTATAATTTTTTATATAATACCTTTTTCTTGGTCTTTTATACTTGTATTTTGTCCTAAATGGTCTGTATTTTTTAATTCTTTTCTTGTATTTGTATTTATTTGTGCAACCAAATTGTGGTGCTGTTCTAGTTGTACAACATGCTAAGTTTTTTACTAATATTTTTTCCATTTTCATGTCTTCCTTATGTTTTTCACATAATTCTGTAAACCATTTTTGTAGAAATTTTATTCTAGATCCTAGTGTATCTATTAATCCTGATTCTTGCCAGTCTTTAGTTATTTTTGAACTAAATGGTTCTGGTAATTTTGTATAATATAATTTCCTTATTTCTCTGCTTTCTTCATTTGTATATAATCCTTTATAATAATATTCTTTAAATGCACATGTATATTCATCCATATAACTCATTTTACATATGCTTAATTTATTCATTAGATTTCTGTTTAGTTCTTTATCTTTTTGTCGTTCTTCTATTTCGGTAGTCATACTACTAAATTCATTCCTTATTGCCATTTCATATTTGGTTAATATATCTATAGATGTTGTTGCTGGTTCATTATTAATTTTCTTATTATTTCTTAATGTTTCTAAACTTTCTGGTGATAAATTTTGTATCCATATTTTTGTTGTTCCAATTAATGTTCGTTCTATGTATCCAGGGGCATCTGCTATTAGTATTTTGTTATCTATTAACTGTTTTGAAATATATCCTATCCATAGCTGAATTGTTTTATTTGTATCTGCAACACAATCTAAATCTAAGAAATTATATTGTTCTTCATTTTGTCTAGGTGTCCAGTTTTTATTTAATCTTTTATTCCATAATGTTTTGCTTCTATTTTCCCTTTCATAAGTATAATAGGTTGGACTAGTATTTGGTCTTCTTGGACTTCTAGTTCCTGATGTACTAGGTTTTTCGTCTATGTCTTCTACATTAATTTCTATGTTATTTTCCTTTTCTATTAGATTAGTATAAGTTTCTGATGTTTCTGAATATTGATCTAGGTTTTCTTCATCATTTTGCTCACTTATGTCGTCTATTCCTTCTCTAAAACAGGCTTTTATGAGTATCTCTGTTGCTCCTAGGTGTACGTATTTTATTGGATTTCTAGCTTTTATTTCTTGGATTTCCTTATTTATTATCTTTTTATTTATTATAGGTATTTTAGCTTTTCCTTGGGTGTATTTGCAGTCTATTATATGTTCTTTTTGGCTTACTACATAGTATTCTTCTTGTCTTATTTTAAAGAAATTTCTTAGTTTAGGTATTTCTAATATTTTGTCTACGCTTAAAGATATGTGAATAGTAGAGGTCGGTTACTATTCATGAATAGTAAAGGTCATGAATAGTAAAGGTCATTGTAAATTTGTTTATAAATACAACTTCAGTCGGAAGCCAAAGGCATCCGCATTCCTCAATTCTCTCTCAACTCTTACTTCCGCACCCCTACCCCCAAATTGGTATCAGAGCTATAAGATCAAAAACAAAAACAATCTACTTTAAAAATATAATCTAATGGAAAAATCTAGCAATGATGCAAAGTTACAAACTGAGGTATGTTTATTCATAATTATGAATAACTAAACTGTTGTATTCCTGATAATCTGCTAAGTATTATTTGTTAATATCTTCTTGTTATATCGTTTTTATGAATGCCTGATTAAGTTTGCTATGTACGTGTTTAGTAAGTTATGAGTAAGTATGCCCAGACTAAGACATCCTAATGTGGAAACCGGTTAGGCCAGGAGAGCCGTTTTAGGGGAGTACACGAAGTTGAAGTCATTGTTAGGGTAACTAATCATAACTGAAAACGCATAGTAATGACCCAAAAGGATAATTCAGAATAACGATATAAGAATTAGATAATTTCGAATAATGCCTAAGGAGATTAAAAGGAATATTATGTTTAGAAAAATTCATAAAATGAATTCAGACCTATCAGGAACGAATCATAGATATGAGTTACTTGTCTTATGTATAATGAAATTATTGTCTAAAGAGATAATAGAATTAGAAGAAACAATAACAGAAATGACTATAGAAGAAATTAGAAAATTAGATAAGGATTTAGAATAAAAAATGGTAAATTATGAATATATGAAATACTGGTTAGATACTATGGAAAGTATAAGATTAACAAAGCTTTTATTACAAGATAATATAAGGGAATATATGAAAGATAGTAATCTAGAACGTAATCTGGAATATTTAGAGTATGCATATGGATGTATAGAAGAGTTACAAAGATTAGAACCATTAAAAATAGAATACTATAATAAAATGTTTAACCAATGAACCAAACACAGAATAAATCAAAGAAAGGTCATATCCATAAAAAAGCTAAAAAATTAAAAAATCAGTTAAAAATATTATATCCTGAATATAAACAGCTAAGCTTAAATAACAAAAACAAAAATAGACTCGAACACCTAATAGATCTAATCTCAGAAACAGAATATAAATATATAAAATGTCTGAAGAAGAAAAAATTAACATAAATAACAACGAAAAATACAAACAACAATTATTAAAAGAAATAGAAGAAATAACAAATGAAATAAAATTTAGGAAAGAAAGATTAAATTACTGTATAATCGCAGAAATAGAATCTAAAAGAGAAAAAGGAAACTATTATATAATTACAAAAGCATGCCAAACACCTATAAAGACACAGGAAAAATTAATATCCTATCTAAAATTACAATTACAACTATTAAAATTACAACACGATTTATAATGAACAAGGAAGAATATGTTATAGAAGAAGAAAAATTTATGAGCCAGAAGGGATTAGAAATAAAAATTGTACACTCAAATTTAGGAAGAAGATTTAAAAAGATAGGAGACCAATTATATTTAATGTTAGAAAAAGAATCAGCAAAACTAGAAGATAGCTTAACAGCTATGGTAAGGATTAATAAAGAAAATGAGGAAATAGATAGGAAAAAAGAAATAGAAAAAATTAAAAAACAAGCACAAATAGAAGTTCAGCAAATTAAAGAAGAAAAAGACACGAGAATCCAAGAGCTAGAAAAAGAACTAGAAAAACTTAAACAATTATATGAAGAAAAATTAAAAGCAAAAGAAAAACAACGTGAAGAATTAAGACTTACAGAAGAAATAGAAAAATTTAAAATATTACTAGAAGAATCAGGTACAGTAGAAAATCAGCCTAAAATAGGAATAGACGATATAAGTGAGCAAAATGATGAAGAAAACCTAGATCAGTATTCAGAAACATCAGAAACTTATACTAATCTAATAGAAAAGGAAAATAACATAGAAATTAATGTAGAAGACATAGACGAAAAACCTAGTACATCAGGAACTAGAAGTCCAAGAAGACCAAATACTAGTCCAACCTATTATACTTATGAAAGGGAAAATAGAAGCAAAACATTATGGAATAAAAGATTAAATAAAAACTGGACACCTAGACAAAATGAAGAACAATATAATTTCTTAGATTTAGATTGTGTTGCAGATACAAATAAAACAATTCAGCTATGGATAGGATATATTTCAAAACAGTTAATAGATAACAAAATACTAATAGCAGATGCCCCTGGATACATAGAACGAACATTAATTGGAACAACAAAAATATGGATACAAAATTTATCACCAGAAAGTTTAGAAACATTAAGAAATAATAAGAAAATTAATAATGAACCAGCAACAACATCTATAGATATATTAACCAAATATGAAATGGCAATAAGGAATGAATTTAGTAGTATGACTACCGAAATAGAAGAACGACAAAAAGATAAAGAACTAAACAGAAATCTAATGAATAAATTAAGCATATGTAAAATGAGTTATATGGATGAATATACATGTGCATTTAAAGAATATTATTATAAAGGATTATATACAAATGAAGAAAGCAGAGAAATAAGGAAATTATATTATACAAAATTACCAGAACCATTTAGTTCAAAAATAACTAAAGACTGGCAAGAATCAGGATTAATAGATACACTAGGATCTAGAATAAAATTTCTACAAAAATGGTTTACAGAATTATGTGAAAAACATAAGGAAGACATGAAAATGGAAAAAATATTAGTAAAAAACTTAGCATGTTGTACAACTAGAACAGCACCACAATTTGGTTGCACAAATAAATACAAATACAAGAAAAGAATTAAAAAATACAGACCATTTAGGACAAAATACAAGTATAAAAGACCAAGAAAAAGGTATTATATAAAAAATTATAAACAAAAAAGGCCTCATAGACCTAAGAAAAATATATCAGAATGTAAATGCTACAACTGTGGCAAATTAGGACATTTAGCTAGAGACTGTAGAGTACCTAAAAACGTAAATAAAAAACAAATTTCAGAAGTAGAAATAATAATTGAAGACGAAGAATATAAACAAATAGATTATATAGATTATGATCTAAATGATGAAGATAGTATATATGAATTAACAGAATACGAAAAAACAGATAACGAAAAAACAGATAATGAAAATGAGATAAATGAATACGAAACAGATAATGACTGAAACAGATGTAAGGATTATAAGTAAAGAAGAATATCAAGATAAAGAAAGCTCAGAACAAAAAATAATATTTGACAGCAACATGTTCGAACAAATAAAAGGAAAAGAATTAGATTTAAGCGTAGACAAAATATTAGAAATACCTAAACTAAGAAATTTCTTTAAAATAAGACAAGAAGAATACTATGTAGTAAGCCAAAAAGAACATATAATAGACTGCAAATACACCCAAGGAAAAGCTAAAATACCTATAATAAATAAAAAGATAATAAATAAGGAAATCCAAGAAATAAAAGCTAGAAATCCAATAAAATACGTACACCTAGGAGCAACAGAGATACTCATAAAAGCCTGTTTTAGAGAAGGAATAGATACACCTATTGAACTGTATTTAGCAGATGACAGAATTATTCACCCAATAGAAAAAAGTATAATAAGTGCAGTTAGAGGAAATTTAATATACCAAAAATTTAAATTTATCATAAGTGCTAACTACTCAGTAGCATTAGATGACAAGAATATAGATAAATCTCTAGTACTATACTGGAAAATGTCAGGAATAGAACTGGCACCAGGTAGTAAAATATTTACAGCTAGATGTAAAAACTTATACGTATTAACTACAAAACATAAGATAACAGCCAAAAATAAAATTCAAAGAATTAAAATAGAAAATCCTTTTGACAAAATAGTTAATGTTATTGATAATAATGACTATAGTTACAAAGATATGGATATAGAGGAAGATTTGGAAATAGTAAAAGAAAGATTGAGTACATCAAAAAGAATAAATTATGATACACCATCGTCATCTAGAAATAGTACTTCAAGAAGAATAGAATATGAAATACAACCCAAATTACTAGAACAAAAAATGGATGAAATACAACCCTACCAATATTATATAACAGGAATATTAAATCAGCGAAAATACCTAATAAAAATAGATACAGGACAAAATGAAAGTTACGTCACAAGAGAACTAATAAAAGAAGAAGAAATTACAAAAAATGAAAGTATAAATACAGAATTACCAGGAATATTAACAAATATGGAACAAAGTACAGAACAAGAATTAATTATTGGAGGAATACCAATAAAAATAAAATTCAAAATATATCAAGGAAAAGACAATATAACTTTAGGAATAAAATGGCTGGAAACAGTAAAACCTTATAATATAGACGAAAAACAACTAATAATACATTATGAAAATAAAAAGATAACCATTAAAAGGATTTTAATATGAAAGAATGACAAAAATCTATATACTAATGAAAATAATAGTGGAAGGATATTACAACAGATATTATACACCTATGATAGATACAGGAGCAGGAGCAAATATGTGTAAACATAATTGCCTACCAGAAGAAAAATGGGAAAAATTAAAAACACCACTTATAGTAACTGGATTTAATAACGAAGGAAGTATGATAACACACAAAACCAAAAATACAAAAATACAAATATGGGATAAAATACTAACAATTGAAGAAATGTACAGTTACGAATTTACTAATAGAGATATACTATTAGGAATGCCATTTTTAGAAAAACTATACCCACATACTATAACAAAAACACATTGGTGGTTTACCACCCCATGTAATAAAAAAGTAGGAGCAAAAAGAGTAAATAACAAAATAAGAAAAAACACACCATGGATTAAAGGAAGTGAAAAAATTACTCAAAAATTAGAAAATATAACAACTAATGATCAAAAAATTGAAATGATAATATTTACAATTGATAAAGAACAAATATTACAAGATAAATTAAAATTATTATATAATGAAAATCCATTACAAGGATGGGAAAAACATAAAACAAAGATAAAAATTGAATTAGTAGATGAAAATAGCATAATAACACAAAAACCCCTAAGATACAATTTTGAAGACCAAAAAGAATTCCAAATGCATATAAAAGAATTATTAGAAAATAATTACATACGAGAAAGTAATAGTAAACATAATAGCCCGGCATTTATAGTAAATAAACATAATGAACAAAAAAGAAAGAAAAGCAGAATGGTAATAGATTATAGAAATTTAAATGCAAAAACTAAAACATATAATTACCCAATACCAAATAAGATTTTAAAGATAAGACAGATACAAGGATATAATTATTTCAGTAAATTTGACTGTAAATCAGGATTCTACCACTTAAAACTAGAAGAAGAATCTAAACAATTAACAGCATTTACCGTACCCCAAGGATTTTATGAATGGAACGTATTACCCTTTGGATATAAAAATGCACCAGATTACATCTCAAGATACAAAGACTGATGAAGGAAAAATGGATCAGATACTCGGACTCCTCAGTACACTTTGCAAAAAAGTGGAAAATATGGAGGAAGAGATACAAAAGCTAAAAGGCAAAGCTATTAGTCAGCAGCATGACTCGAAACATGCGGAGATACGTCGAACGGAAGACGTAAAAAATCCAGAGCTAAAAGGAGACGTTGGGAAACTCCCTAAAACCCAAGCTAACATTTCACCTAGTGCAGTTGCAGGTACATCAGGACCTAAAGAAAGGAGAGAAATAATCAGAAAACAGTTATTTGATAAACCTTTTACACCTAAGAAAAACATACCACCTACTCCACCACCACAAACTACCACCTACAGAGAAAGTTTGAACCAAGATAAACAAACCTACAACCATATTACTACCAAATACGTACAAAATATACACAGAATCCAAACTTTCCTGAACAAAAATCCAAGATCTACCACTACAAATAACACTGCAGAAGATTATGTGACACAGCATCTACAAGGATATAATAAATTAATTGCACAACCAAAAACTAGTGCAAATCTAGTAAGAACTTGCTACGATTATGGATTACTTAATACCGTATATACGGCAACTGGAGAAGAAGTAGCTATGATACCTGAAATACATAAGGCCTTCACTACCTACAAAAGAATTACCAAGGGAACTTTCTTTTATATAAAAATATACTCAGCCCCAGCAGAGATACTACTTACAGAAATAAAACCTATTATACAAGTAGTAAAGATAGGACTTACAAAAGAAATGATAATCCCTGAAAAAATAGAACAACAAAATGAGATATCATATGAAGAGATACCAGAGTTCTACTCCAACAAAAGGATAATAGGACTCGCAACAATATTAAACGAATTAGCTAACAATTATCTAAATGGGAATGCAGTCTGGAACTATTATTCACGGGACCAGACAATTATCTATGCAAACTCGAAAGAATATAAGGAAGCTGACATGGAAGAACTTAGACAATGGATAATCAGCCTCCTAAAACCAGAAGAGATACCTACGACTAGAGCCATACGGAAAAATTACATCTCTTCAGCTCTGTTAACAAGATACTGCAAGATAGTCGGACAAAAATATCCGGACCACCATTGCTCCAAGTGCCATGGTGAAGATAATGATCAAATACCAGATGTTCAGCTAGAATAAATCCAACGGCTGAGAAAAACAGACAAGACAGGAAGAAAACGACAAAGAAAGAAGCTGAATTGAAAAAAGTAAAAAGAAGATAGAAGAAAAAGATGTCGGCCAACAATGTCGGCCAACAAGAAAAGAAGCAGATAAAGAAGGAAAACGACAAGCTGAAAAGAAAATAGAAAAAGAGTGTCGGCCAACAACCAAAAGTGTCGGCCAAAATATGTAAAAACAGATATGTAAAGTTTTTTATTACTTTTTGTATAAAAGTCATAGAAGACGGCTATTAAAGTCGTAAAGTGTACAGTAGTAAATAGTAAAGGTCAGTTACTATTTATAAATAGTAAAAGCCGAATACTGTGCAAACAGTAAAAGGCAAACACTATTCATAAATAGTAAGAGTCAGATATGTGAATAGTAGAGGTCGGTTACTATTCATGAATAGTAAAGGTCATGAATAGTAAAGGTCATTGTAAATTTGTTTATAAATACAACTTCAGTCGGAAGCCAAAGGCATCCGCATTCCTCAATTCTCTCTCAACTCTTACTTCCGCACCTCCTGAATATAAACAGCTAAGCTTAAATAACAGAAATAAAAATTAACTTAGGAAGAAGATTTAAAAAGATAGGAGACCAATTGTATTTGATGTTAGAAAAAGAATCAGCAAAACTAGAAGATAGCTTAACAGCTATGGTAAGGATTAATAAAGAAAATGAGGAAATAGATAGGAAAAAAGAAATAGAAAAAATTAAAAAACAAGCACAAATAGAAGTTCAGCAAATTAAAGAATAAAAAGACACGAGAATCCAAGAGCTAGAAAAAGAACTAGAAAAACTTAAACAATTATATGAAGAAAAATTAAAAGCAAAAGAAAAACAACGTGAAGAATTAAGACTTACAGAAGAAATAGAAAAATTTAAAATATTACTAGAAGAATCAGGTACAGTAGAAAATCAGCCTAAAATAGGAATAGACGATATAAGTGAGCAAAATGATGAAGAAAACCTAGATCAGTATTCAGAAACATCAGAAACTTATACTAATCTAATAGAAAAGGAAAATAACATAGAAATTAATGTAGAAGACATAGACGAAAAACCTAGTACATCAGGAACTAGAAGTCCAAGAAGACCAAATACTAGTCCAACCTATTATACTTACGAAAGGGAAAATAGAAGCAAAACATTATGGAATAAAAGATTAAATAAAAACTGGACACCTAGACAAAATATAGAACAATATAATTTCTTAGATTTAGATTGTGTTGCAGATACAAATAAAACAATTCAGCTATGGATAGGATATATTTCAAAACAGTTAATAGATAACAAAATACTAATAGCAGATGCCCCTGGATACATAGAACGAACATTAATTGGAACAACAAAAATATGGATACAAAATTTATCACCAGAAAGTTTAGAAACATTAAGAAATAATAAGAAAATTAATAATGAACCAGCAACAACATCTATAGATATATTAACCAAATATGAAATGGCAATAAGGAATGAATTTAGTAGTATGACTACCGAAATAGAAGAACGACAAAAAGATAAAGAACTAAACAGAAATCTAATGAATAAATTAAGCATATGTAAAATGAGTTATATGGATGAATATACATGTGCATTTAAAGAATATTATTATAAAGGATTATATACAAATGAAGAAAGCAGAGAAATAAGGAAATTATATTATACAAAATTACCAGAACCATTTAGTTCAAAAATAACTAAAGACTGGCAAGAATCAGGATTAATAGATACACTAGGATCTAGAATAAAATTTCTACAAAAATGGTTTACAGAATTATGTGAAAAACATAAGGAAGACATGAAAATGGAAAAAATATTAGTAAAAAACTTAGCATGTTGTACAACTAGAACAGCACCACAATTTGGTTGCACAAATAAATACAAATACAAGAAAAGAATTAAAAAATACAGACCATTTAGGACAAAATACAAGTATAAAAGACCAAGAAAAAGGTATTATATAAAAAATTATAAACAAAAAAGGCCTCATAGACCTAAGAAAAATATATCAGAATGTAAATGCTACAACTGTGGCAAATTAGGACATTTAGCTAGAGACTGTAGAGTACCTAAAAACGTAAATAAAAAACAAATTTCAGAAGTAGAAATAATAATTGAAGACGAAGAATATAAACAAATAGATTATATAGATTATGATCTAAATGATGAAGATAGTATATATGAATTAACAGAATACGAAAAAACAGATAACGAAAAAACAGATAATGAAAATGAGATAAATGAATACGAAACAGATAATGACTGAAACAGATGTAAGGATTATAAGTAAAGAAGAATATCAAGATAAAGAAAGCTCAGAACAAAAAATAATATTTGACAGCAACATGTTCGAACAAATAAAAGGAAAAGAATTAGATTTAAGCGTAGACAAAATATTAGAAATACCTAAACTAAGAAATTTCTTTAAAATAAGACAAGAAGAATACTATGTAGTAAGCCAAAAAGAACATATAATAGACTGCAAATACACCCAAGGAAAAGCTAAAATACCTATAATAAATAAAAAGATAATAAATAAGGAAATCCAAGAAATAAAAGCTAGAAATCCAATAAAATACGTACACCTAGGAGCAACAGAGATACTCATAAAAGCCTGTTTTAGAGAAGGAATAGATACACCTATTGAACTGTATTTAGCAGATGACAGAATTATTCACCCAATAGAAAAAAGTATAATAAGTGCAGTTAGAGGAAATTTAATATACCAAAAATTTAAATTTATCATAAGTGCTAACTACTCAGTAGCATTAGATGACAAGAATATAGATAAATCTCTAGTACTATACTGGAAAATGTCAGGAATAGAACTGGCACCAGGTAGTAAAATATTTACAGCTAGATGTAAAAACTTATACGTATTAACTACAAAACATAAGATAACAGCCAAAAATAAAATTCAAAGAATTAAAATAGAAAATCCTTTTGACAAAATAGTTAATGTTATTGATAATAATGACTATAGTTACAAAGATATGGATATAGAGGAAGATTTGGAAATAGTAAAAGAAAGATTGAGTACATCAAAAAGAATAAATTATGATACACCATCGTCATCTAGAAATAGTACTTCAAGAAGAATAGAATATGAAATACAACCCAAATTACTAGAACAAAAAATGGATGAAATACAACCCTACCAATATTATATAACAGGAATATTAAATCAGCGAAAATACCTAATAAAAATAGATACAGGACAAAATGAAAGTTACGTCACAAGAGAACTAATAAAAGAAGAAGAAATTACAAAAAATGAAAATATAAATACAGAGTTACCAGGAATATTGACAAGTATGGAACAAAGTACAGAACAAGAATTAATTATTGGTGGAGTACCAATAAAAATAAAATTTAAAATATACCAAGGTAAAGATACTATAACATTAGGAATAAAATGGCTAGAAACAGTCAAACCATATAATATAGATGAAAGACAGTTAATAATACACTATGAAAATAAAAAGATAATCATTAAAAGAACATTAATATGAAAGAATGACAAAAATCTACATACTAATGAAAATAATAGTGGAAGGATATTATAATAGATATTATACACCTATGATAGATACAGGAGCAGGAGCAAATATGTGTAAACATAACTGCTTACCAGAAGATAAATGGGAAAAATTAAAATCACCACTTATAGTTACTGGATTTAACAATGAAGGAAGTATGATAACACACAAAGCTAAAAATATAAAAGCACAGATATGGGATAAGATATTAATAATAGAAGAAATGTATAGTTATGAATTCACTAATAGAGATATACTATTAGGAATGCCATTTTTAGAAAAACTATACCCACATACTATAACAAAAACACATTGGTGGTTTACCACCCCATGTAATAAAAAAGTAGGAGCAAAAAGAGTAAATAACAAAATAAGAAAAAACACACCATGGATTAAAGGAAGTGAAAAAATTACTCAAAAATTAGAAAATATAACAACTAATGATCAAAAAATTGAAATGATAATATTTACAATTGATAAAGAACAAATATTACAAGATAAATTAAAATTATTATATAATGAAAATCCATTACAAGGATGGGAAAAACATAAAACAAAGATAAAAATTGAATTAGTAGATGAAAATAGCATAATAACACAAAAACCCCTAAGATACAATTTTGAAGACCAAAAAGAATTCCAAATGCATATAAAAGAATTATTAGAAAATAATTACATACGAGAAAGTAATAGTAAACATAATAGCCCGGCATTTATAGTAAATAAACATAATGAACAAAAAAGAAAGAAAAGCAGAATGGTAATAGATTATAGAAATTTAAATGCAAAAACTAAAACATATAATTACCCAATACCAAATAAGATTTTAAAGATAAGACAGATACAAGGATATAATTATTTCAGTAAATTTGACTGTAAATCAGGATTCTACCACTTAAAACTAGAAGAAGAATCTAAACAATTAACAGCATTTACCGTACCCCAAGGATTTTATGAATGGAACGTATTACCCTTTGGATATAAAAATGCACCAGATTACATCTCAAGATACAAAGACTGATGAAGGAAAAATGGATCAGATACTCGGACTCCTCAGTACACTTTGCAAAAAAGTGGAAAATATGGAGGAAGAGATACAAAAGCTAAAAGGCAAAGCTATTAGTCAGCAGCATGACTCGAAACATGCGGAGATACGTCGAACGGAAGACGTAAAAAATCCAGAGCTAAAAGGAGACGTTGGGAAACTCCCTAAAACCCAAGCTAACATTTCACCTAGTGCAGTTGCAGGTACATCAGGACCTAAAGAAAGGAGAGAAATAATCAGAAAACAGTTATTTGATAAACCTTTTACACCTAAGAAAAACATACCACCTACTCCACCACCACAAACTACCACCTACAGAGAAAGTTTGAACCAAGATAAACAAACCTACAACCATATTACTACCAAATACGTACAAAATATACACAGAATCCAAACTTTCCTGAACAAAAATCCAAGATCTACCACTACAAATAACACTGCAGAAGATTATGTGACACAGCATCTACAAGGATATAATAAATTAATTGCACAACCAAAAACTAGTGCAAATCTAGTAAGAACTTGCTACGATTATGGATTACTTAATACCGTATATACGGCAACTGGAGAAGAAGTAGCTATGATACCTGAAATACATAAGGCCTTCACTACCTACAAAAGAATTACCAAGGGAACTTTCTTTTATATAAAAATATACTCAGCCCCAGCAGAGATACTACTTACAGAAATAAAACCTATTATACAAGTAGTAAAGATAGGACTTACAAAAGAAATGATAATCCCTGAAAAAATAGAACAACAAAATGAGATATCATATGAAGAGATACCAGAGTTCTACTCCAACAAAAGGATAATAGGACTCGCAACAATATTAAACGAATTAGCTAACAATTATCTAAATGGGAATGCAGTCTGGAACTATTATTCACGGGACCAGACAATTATCTATGCAAACTCGAAAGAATATAAGGAAGCTGACATGGAAGAACTTAGACAATGGATAATCAGCCTCCTAAAACCAGAAGAGATACCTACGACTAGAGCCATACGGAAAAATTACATCTCTTCAGCTCTGTTAACAAGATACTGCAAGATAGTCGGACAAAAATATCCGGACCACCATTGCTCCAAGTGCCATGGTGAAGATAATGATCAAATACCAGATGTTCAGCTAGAATAAATCCAACGGCTGAGAAAAACAGACAAGACAGGAAGAAAACGACAAAGAAAGAAGCTGAATTGAAAAAAGTAAAAAGAAGATAGAAGAAAAAGATGTCGGCCAACAATGTCGGCCAACAAGAAAAGAAGCAGATAAAGAAGGAAAACGACAAGCTGAAAAGAAAATAGAAAAAGAGTGTCGGCCAACAACCAAAAGTGTCGGCCAAAATATGTAAAAACAGATATGTAAAGTTTTTTATTACTTTTTGTATAAAAGTCATAGAAGACGGCTATTAAAGTCGTAAAGTGTACAGTAGTAAATAGTAAAGGTCAGTTACTATTTATAAATAGTAAAAGCCGAATACTGTGCAAACAGTAAAAGGCAAACACTATTCATAAATAGTAAGAGTCAGATATGTGAATAGTAGAGGTCGGTTACTATTCATGAATAGTAAAGGTCATGAATAGTAAAGGTCATTGTAAATTTGTTTATAAATACAACTTCAGTCGGAAGCCAAAGGCATCCGCATTCCTCAATTCTCTCTCAACTCTTACTTCCGCACCCCATGAATAGTAACCGACCTCTACTATTCACATATCTGACTCTTACTATTTATGAATAGTGTTTGCCTTTTACTGTTTGCACAGTATTCGGCTTTTACTATTTATAAATAGTAACTGACCTTTACTATTTACTACTGTACACTTTACGACTTTAATAGCCGTCTTCTATGACTTTTATACAAAAAGTAATAAAAAACTTTACATATCTGTTTTTACATATTTTGGCCGACACTTTTGGTTGTTGGCCGACACTCTTTTTCTATTTTCTTTTCAGCTTGTCGTTTTCCTTCTTTATCTGCTTCTTTTCTTGTTGGCCGACATTGTTGGCCGACATCTTTTTCTTCTATCTTCTTTTTACTTTTTTCAATTCAGCTTCTTTCTTTGTCGTTTTCTTCCTGTCTTGTCTGTTTTTCTCAGCCGTTGGATTTATTCTAGCTGAAAATCTGGTATTTGATCATTATCTTTACCATGGCACTTGGAGCAATGGTGGTCCGGATATTTTTGTCCGACTATCTTGCAGTATCTTGTTAACAGAGCTGAAGAGATGTAATTTTTCCGTATGGCTCTAGTCGTAGGTATCTCTTCTGGTTTTAGGAGGCTGATTATCCATTGTCTAAGTTCTTCCATGTCAGCTTCCTTATATTCTTTCGAGTTTGCATAGATAATTGTCTGGTCCCGTGAATAATAGTTCCAGACTGCATTCCCATTTAGATAATTGTTAGCTAATTCGTTTAATATTGTTGCGAGTCCTATTATCCTTTTGTTGGAGTAGAACTCTGGTATCTCTTCATATGATATCTCATTTTGTTGTTCTATTTTTTCAGGGATTATCATTTCTTTTGTAAGTCCTATCTTTACTACTTGTATAATAGGTTTTATTTCTGTAAGTAGTATCTCTGCTGGGGCTGAGTATATTTTTATATAAAAGAAAGTTCCCTTGGTAATTCTTTTGTAGGTAGTGAAGGCCTTATGTATTTCAGGTATCATAGCTACTTCTTCTCCAGTTGCCGTATATACGGTATTAAGTAATCCATAATCGTAGCAAGTTCTTACTAGATTTGCACTAGTTTTTGGTTGTGCAATTAATTTATTATATCCTTGTAGATGCTGTGTCACATAATCTTCTGCAGTGTTATTTGTAGTGGTAGATCTTGGATTTTTGTTCAGGAAAGTTTGGATTCTGTGTATATTTTGTACGTATTTGGTAGTAATATGGTTGTAGGTTTGTTTATCTTGGTTCAAACTTTCTCTGTAGGTGGTAGTTTGTGGTGGTGGAGTAGGTGGTATGTTTTTCTTAGGTGTAAAAGGTTTATCAAATAACTGTTTTCTGATTATTTCTCTCCTTTCTTTAGGTCCTGATGTACCTGCAACTGCACTAGGTGAAATGTTAGCTTGGGTTTTAGGGAGTTTCCCAACGTCTCCTTTTAGCTCTGGATTTTTTACGTCTTCCGTTCGACGTATCTCCGCATGTTTCGAGTCATGCTGCTGACTAATAGCTTTGCCTTTTAGCTTTTGTATCTCTTCCTCCATATTTTCCACTTTTTTGCAAAGTGTACTGAGGAGTCCGAGTATCTGATCCATTTTTCCTTCATCAGTCTTTGTATCTTGAGATGTAATCTGCAATTGTATTCTTTTCAGTCTTGATAACTTCAATTGTAAATGAAAAATTTAGTATATTTAATACCAATCTTCTTATTTCCTTTGTTGTTACAGAATCTTGTACTTTTTTAGTTATCCACCATTTTACTTGTGTATTATCTGTTCTAACAATAAATTTGTTATAAACAATATATGGTTCAAATGCAAGTAAACATTTATATAATGCAAATAGTTCTTTTCTATTTATTTCCCATTTTATTTGTGGTTCCGTGTATGATCCTGAATGGTATCTACAGTGGTGTTCTATTTTTTCATTTTCATATTTATATTTTAATACTCCTCCATAGCTATGATTACTAGAATCTGATTCTACTATGTAGGTGAATTTTTTGTTCTCATCCGGAAAATATAATTTCGGTAGTTCTTTACACATTTCTTTTATCTTTTTTATGTATTTTTTGTCTTTTTCATCAAAATGATATTCTATATCCTTTTTTAATTTTCGTTGTAATGGTTTTAGATTTTCTGCTAGTTTTGGTACATATTCTCTTACTTGATTAACTAATCCTAAAAAGGATTGTAGTTTTTTCTTAGTATCTAATAATTCTTCATCATTTAGATCATAATCTATATAATCTATTTGTTTATATTCTTCGTCTTCAATTATTATTTCTACTTCTGAAATTTGTTTTTTATTTACGTTTTTAGGTACTCTACAGTCTCTAGCTAAATGTCCTAATTTGCCACAGTTGTAGCATTTACATTCTGATATATTTTTCTTAGGTCTATGAGGCCTTTTTTGTTTATAATTTTTTATATAATACCTTTTTCTTGGTCTTTTATACTTGTATTTTGTCCTAAATGGTCTGTATTTTTTAATTCTTTTCTTGTATTTGTATTTATTTGTGCAACCAAATTGTGGTGCTGTTCTAGTTGTACAACATGCTAAGTTTTTTACTAATATTTTTTCCATTTTCATGTCTTCCTTATGTTTTTCACATAATTCTGTAAACCATTTTTGTAGAAATTTTATTCTAGATCCTAGTGTATCTATTAATCCTGATTCTTGCCAGTCTTTAGTTATTTTTGAACTAAATGGTTCTGGTAATTTTGTATAATATAATTTCCTTATTTCTCTGCTTTCTTCATTTGTATATAATCCTTTATAATAATATTCTTTAAATGCACATGTATATTCATCCATATAACTCATTTTACATATGCTTAATTTATTCATTAGATTTCTGTTTAGTTCTTTATCTTTTTGTCGTTCTTCTATTTCGGTAGTCATACTACTAAATTCATTCCTTATTGCCATTTCATATTTGGTTAATATATCTATAGATGTTGTTGCTGGTTCATTATTAATTTTCTTATTATTTCTTAATGTTTCTAAACTTTCTGGTGATAAATTTTGTATCCATATTTTTGTTGTTCCAATTAATGTTCGTTCTATGTATCCAGGGGCATCTGCTATTAGTATTTTGTTATCTATTAACTGTTTTGAAATATATCCTATCCATAGCTGAATTGTTTTATTTGTATCTGCAACACAATCTAAATCTAAGAAATTATATTGTTCTTCATTTTGTCTAGGTGTCCAGTTTTTATTTAATCTTTTATTCCATAATGTTTTGCTTTTATTTTCCCTTTCGTAAGTATAATAGGTTGGACTAGTATTTGGTCTTCTTGGACTTCTAGTTCCTGATGTACTAGGTTTTTCGTCTATGTCTTCTACATTAATTTCTATGTTATTTTCCTTTTCTATTAGATTAGTATAAGTTTCTGATGTTTCTGAATACTGATCTAGGTTTTCTTCATCATTTTGCTCACTTATATCGTCTATTCCTATTTTAGGCTGATTTTCTACTGTACCTGATTCTTCTAGTAATATTTTAAATTTTTCTATTTCTTCTGTAAGTCTTAATTCTTCACGTTGTTTTTCTTTTGCTTTTAATTTTTCTTCATATAATTGTTTAAGTTTTTCTAGTTCTTTTTCTAGCTCTTGGATTCTAGTGTCTTTTTCTTCTTTAATTTGCTGAACTTCTATTTGTGCTTGTTTTTTAATTTTTTCTATTTCCTTTTTCCTATCTATTTCTTCGTTTTCTTTATTAATTCTTACCATAGCTGTTAAGCTATCTTCTAAAGTTGCTGATTCTTTTTCTAACATCAAATACAATTGGTCTCCTATCTTTTTAAATCTTCTTCCTAAGTTTGAGTGTATAATTTTTATTTCTATTCCCTTCTGGCTCATAAATTTTTCTTCTTCTATAACATATTCTTCCTTGTTCATTGTAAATCGTGTTGTAATTTATATTTTAATAGTTGTAATTGTAATTTTAGATAGGATATTAATTTTTCCTGTGTCTTTATAGGTGTTTGGCATGCTTTTGTAATTATATAATAGTTTCCTTTTTCTCTTTTAGATTCTATTTCTGCGATTATACAGTAATTTAATCTTTCTTTCCTAAATTTTATTTCATTTGTTATTTCTTCTATTTCTTTTAATAATTGTTGTTTGTATTTTTCGTTGTTATTTATGTTAATTTTTTCTTCTTCAGACATTTTATATATTTATATTCTGTTTCTGAGATTAGATCTATTAGGTGTTCGAGTCTATTTTTGTTTTTGTTATTTAAGCTTAGCTGTTTATATTCAGGATATAATATTTTTAACTGATTTTTTAATTTTTTAGCTTTTTTATGGATATGACCTTTCTTTGATTTATTCTGTGTTTGGTTCATTGGTTAAACATTTTATTATAGTATTCTATTTTTAATGGTTCTAATCTTTGTAACTCTTCTATACATCCATATGCATACTCTAAATATTCCAGATTACGTTTTTTTTAAATGAGGCATGAAAATGAGAAATAATGGATAGGCATTTGAAAAGAGAACGTAGTACTCCTTTTCATACTTTTGTAGATTCCTCATTTTACTTATGAGTTTGCATGTTCTAATGTCTTAAATCAAGATCTTGTGTGGATAATGACTTTTGTGGACTCTTTAGGTATGATGCCTTGCATGGTAAGGATTTTTGTGAATCTCATGCACAACCTCTTGTCTAGAACTTGCCCCAAGTTTGACTCAAGGCAAAATCCTAGATGTAGCTGCAGTTAGAACATGATCTTAGGCTCTCTTTTATAAGTCACTTCAACCAAAATGACCTCCTTAATCATTAGTCTTTGATAGCCGACGGTTGAGCCTTGAACCCTTTCTTGGAAACCACATTACAAGCCTAATGACCATTTTCTTTAATCCTTCTCCTTGGCACCCATCCTCCCTAATTGTTAGTAATGAGACAATGAAATTGGGGCTTCAAGCCCAAGAAATACGGAGAGAAAAGGAAATGAATGTGAAATGGGGAAAAAGCCTAAATTTAGGGGTTTGCAAGAATGGAAAAAAGAATGAGTAGCCTAAAGATTGAGGTAGCACCAAATATTGTGATGAGATGAGTGAAGTAATAAGTTGAGAAGCATTGAATCATCAAAAAGAAGAAAAATTGTTTATAGGTGTTATCTCTTGCATAAGGAAGGCTAAGTGTGAAATTCCTAGATGTTATAAGGGTGGCTTGTGTTATAACAAAAAGATGAAGATGATGATCAAAGAAAAATGTAGGGGATTGATCTAAGAAAGATGATGGGATGTTACAAGTTTTAAAGGCATTAGGGAGGCATTAGTCACTAAAGCTAAATATTTATCCTACCCTTAGACCTAGCCTACATTATGATCCACAAGTCCTAAGTGATTTTAAGTGCAGTTGCTCTACATTAGTGGTGAATTACATGAAGGGCAAGCCTATGGGTCGAGTTGTGTGCATGAAGATTTTTTTGGGAGAGAGAGTGCAATTTTCTATTTTTACGATCCCTTGTGTGAATGCATTTATTTCATGATAAAGAATGGGAACTTTCTCTTCTATGAGTGGCATCATCCCTTTTGAGGACACAATTGCATTAAGGATAAATGTGTGCATAGGACATGAGAAATGCAAGCTCTAAGGTAAGCTTTGAATGTGCAATGATCGTGAATTGAGATGCTATGTGTACTTCATGGATAAGTTATGCCCTCATTTTAGCTTATGTGAATTATGTTTTTGAATGGTGGTGGCCTCTTGAAATGTGTCCATCTTTCTTGGTGTAGGGGAATTGGCTTCTATTTTTTAGGTGAGTTAGTGAGCATTTTGGGTTGTCCTGAGTCAAGTGGTAATTGATGCATAAACTTTTGTGGAGATTCATGTTTTTCATTTGGTAATAACTGCATTACTCAAGGACAAGCAATGGTTCAAGTTTGGGAGTTTGATGAGTTGGTAATTTACCAACTCATTAGGCTCCTAAGCACGAGCTTTAGCTTAGTTTTTAAGTCATTTAGATGGATTTTATGCCTTTTTTGCCTTTTTGTGTGCAGATATGTTATCTATAGAAAAGAGCAAGATATGGAGCAAAAAGAAGGAAATCAAGTGAAAATCGGCACTTCACCAAAGAAGACCGGCGAAACGCCGGCCACACTCCGAAGACCAGTGCCCTGGGAAACTAAAGCAACCGGCGATCGTGGACACCAACTGGCGACTCGCCAATTGAATTGCCTACTGATGCTTGAGAGTGCTGGATCAAAGAGAAAGAAATTGGCTGAGCACGATTGGAGACCGGTGAGTCACCAAAGGACATAGGATTTCACTGCAGAAGAATCCAGTTATAGCCGGTGTTTCGCGGAATATAACCGTCGGTACTCTTGCAAGTACCAGAACGCCTGAACAGGTTCAAATGTGTCCAACACTGAAAAAGAGAATTTTTGGTAACCTACTTTTTGATATATTCTAGAGAGAAGTACTCTGTACCTATCAGATCTTATCTTATGGCTTTTTGAGAACATTCTCTTTGTAAAAGAAGAAAGGAGAATTCTATTGGTGGAGATTGTAAACGATTGTTTTTCTTTTTCTTTTTCTTCCTCTATAGCAAGGTACTACCATTGTTGAAGACTTATTGCTAGATTTGATTTTGCTACTCCTATTATTGAATTCAATGAGTTTATTGTTAGATAAGCTTTTGAATTTCTTTTCTATGAGTAGCTAAATCATTAACTAGAGGTGTGTGGTGATGAGTGCTTAATTAGATTGGGTATTGCTAGATTCATCTCAATATTGTTTAATTATTGTAAATATGTTAAGTTCTCTCCAATTTAAAATTTAAGATCCATGGTTGCAGATGTGGGTCTATTTATTCTTACTTGATTTTTTCTTGAAAAAGAAGAATTGAGTATTTGGAGAGAATTTAATGGTGGACATGGATGTGAGGTTGTGGAATTGGGCTAGAAATAGTCAAAACCATATTCTCACTCCTAGTAATAGCTAATAGCTAGAAATTAGTGCAGCTATTAGTCCAAACCTAATTGGATTGATTTAATTGTACCTAGTGGTTTGAAAGAACTCTAGCAAGAGGCATTTATGAGGTTCAAAAACATCAAATACCCACCTACCCAAGGATATTTACACAATTTGAACTTATAGCAGGACCCTATTTAATTAGCACATCATCTATATTACACCTCTAGTCCTTCTCATTATTGTCGACTTTGCTATCTTAATTAGCAAAATTAGAATTCATATCCTCTTTTTAACATAAAATCTCCCCCAAAATTTTTATTTCTTTGTTATTTTTGAGTGGTGCAAACTAAATTCAATTTCCCAAACAACACTTGTACATATCATTTATTAGTCTCTGTGGGATTCTACCCCGACATCAATCGGGATATTTGTTTTAATACAACAACCATTTATGCTCTTTGTAATGAAGAGTATATTTTGGATGTTATCAGCATGATTCTGCAAACGCGTATAGCATGAGTTAGAAAGATAGAGAGACATTTTGTCGCACAACATAGATCATGAAAGAAGGGAACATTTCCTAAAATATTTCGTAGCCTCTTCGTCATAAATGCGGCGCTCTTCACACCCATGAAAAAGACTCTACTTAACATGGCTTTCATACACCCTAGGATACTTTAAAACCTAATGATCTGATACCAAGTTTTTCATGACCCAAACATAGGCCCCGATCGAGACACGGGACAAAGAACCCCGAGAGGCTCCAAGTCGACCCATGGCATGAACATAACATCTAAGCTCAACATTTTAAATGCGTAGATATAACATATAACATAGGGGAAGTCTGAAAATCTCATAATAACATCTGAATACATAACACCAGTCTGAAGCTGAATACATACTATGTTTGATAAGCCTCTACTACTGATGAGTTGATGGAACAAGACCCCAACTAACTCACTAAAGCCTGAAACTGAAAATACTGAATATAACTGATAAGAAGGGCCCTAAAAAGATGAGGACTCACCAACTCTGACTGGGAGATGTTAACACTGAAGATCTGGCTAGCGGCAAGATTGAGCCTAAATGTCTGAGCCTGTATCATGAAATGATACAGTGTAGAGTATGTGCTCAGTACATGGAATGTACCGAAGATGCAAGGTAAGTAAAACCGCTAAGTAAAATCAAAGATCATGCATATCATAAATATTTCATCATAAGAGTCTGAGAGTAGCGCTTGCATGTTATTATCTGAAATCATGATTTAAGCATAACTTAATATCATAACTGAATCGAATGACCCAAAGCTGAAAACTGATAAACATAAGTAAAACGGAACATTGGGTCAAACCTGCTAAAAACATAATATCTTAACTGAAGAACATGCATAATTGGAATCATGAGGAACAATGGGAGACTCATCATATAACCGATATTTACACGATAGAGCTTACGTGGTCCCGACTATTACACTCAAGTGGGTAGAGTCGTCCAAAGCTTTTCCAAGGCTAAGAACGATACCATGATATAGTTATTAAGCTCATGGCCCTATCGGGGTAGGGGATAGCTCACATAGGAGGTCCCAATATAATCTTATCATACCTATGTTGGCGTGTAGTTATGAGGCATAGGGTTGACTAACCCATAGCCTACTTAGTGCTAGACACTACTCCCAAAAACATGCATATGCTCTCCATTATTTTTTAATGAAGCTGACCATCGTCTAGTGATGAAGCTGAATCATGACATGACATGCATATTCTAAAAACCTAACATGAAGAGCCTTGGTGTCACGACCCGAACATAGGCCTAAAAAAAGACACGGGACAAAGAACCCCAAGAAGCTCCAAGTCGACCCATGCCATGCACATAATATCTAACTCATTCAAATAATACGAAGATCATCATGAATAAGATAGCGGAAATCTAAATACAATACAATATCTGAATACATACATCAGTCTAAAGCTGAATACATCTATATCTAAAAAGCCTCTAATACTGATGAGTTGATAGAACAAGACCCCAACTAACTCACTATAGTCTGAAAACTGAAAATATAGGACATAAATGAATAAAAGGGCCCTTGCAAGATGAGGACTCACCAACTTTGAGCGAGAAGTACTAATGTTGAGAATCTCACTATCGGCGGGACTGAGACTGGATATCAGATCTTGTATCATAAAACGATACAACATAGAGTATGCGGTCAGTACGTGGAATGTATCGAGTATGTAAGGTAAGTAATACCGCTAAGTAATTAAAATCATAAATCATCCATATAATAAAACATAATCAAGATAACATTCTGAGAGTAGGACTTGCATGCTATTTTCTGAAATCACGATCTGAACACAACTTAATCGAATGACCCAAAGCTGAAAACATAATAGCATAAGTAAAACTAAACATTGGGTCAAACCTGCTGAAAACATAATATCATGATTGATGTACATGCATAACTGAAATCATGAGGAACAATGGGAGACTCGGCATATAACCGACATTACCACGATAGAGCTTACGTAGTCCCGACTATCACACTCAAGTGGGTAGAGCTATCTAAAGCTTTGTTAGAGCTAAGGATTCTACCATGATATCAATATCAAGCTGAAGGCCCCTTGGGTGCAGAGAAAGCTCACAAGGGAGGTTCCAAATAATCAGAACATACCTACATTGGCGCGTAGTTCTGAGGCATAGGGTTGACTGACCCATAGCCTACTCGGTGCTAGGCACTACTCCCAAAAACATGCACATGCTCTCTATCATTTTTCAGCAATGATGACCATAGTCTAGTGACGAAGTTGACTCATAACATACATACATAAATCTAAAATTATAACATGAGGAGCCTTGGCTCAAACCATACCACAAGCTGAATATAATTAGGATTCTAGACTCTAAAACCATCTGGTAAGCTAATTCATGAATTCATAAAATCATACTTGATCATATGGGCTTGCCCAATACCTAAACATGCTTGAAATCATATGGGCTTGCCCAATACTTACACATTCTTGAAATCAACTTGATTCACTTTGGAAACATGAACATAGACATGGTATTTCGAAATCATACTTTCTTCATAAACATCTCATCATACTTGAACACATATCTAATGGATCTCAACTTTCATGAACCTTCAAGGATGCAAATCATAATTTAGAAAACCTTAAAACATAATTTATAATTTAAAACATTGTAAAATCTGCCCATTTGTCATAATTCATCATTTAAAACATGCTTAGATCATACCCATGATTGAATCTTAAGAAATTCACATATTGGGCAGAAACCTCATAGGTTCATCAATTAGAATATCATGAATTGAGAGGGAATTAGCTATGGATGTGAACTATTGCACCTATTCATATCCTTACATACCTGAAGAGACCTGATTTCACCACTTCCTTGATTGCCCAAAGAGAATTGAGGAAGAACTTTGAAGAAACTAGCCTTGATCACCTCTCAAACCTCTAAGCTTGCATGCATGAATTAGAATAAGATTAGAATGACTTAACCCTTCTTACAACATTCTATTCAGAGCTTAAAACGACATACTTTAGGCCTTAGGAGCTTAGGAATTACGGAAAAGCCCTTAATAAATTTGCAGAAAAATATACACCGCCAGTCCCCATGAGGGACTGGACGACGTATGCCCTGGACCACGACTCATGGTAACTAGTCATTACCTGCACTTCCACATTTCTTCTAGGGGGTCACCATGGAGGACACCACGACTCATGGTGTACCCGACGAGTCGTGGTGATGACCCATCACCAACACTGCCTACTTCCCTTCTTCCTTCAACAATCTTTAATCATGGGTGACCTAACGGATCATGGGGCTGACCATGACTCGTGGTCACACCCGTGGTCACCCCAAACTTGAATGTTTCAACCAACTCCCAGCCTTTCCCCACGATTCACTTAATGACTCGTGGGGTTCCTGATGGGTCACTAGATGACTCGTCCTGTGACCTGGTACAGAAATTTTTGTTTTCTCCGTTTCAACTCCCGGGCCTGATCTTAGGATTTTCGGGATATTACACTTGGCTCAAACCATACTACAAGTTGATCAATAGTGGGAGTCTAGACTCCAAAACCATGTGGTAAGCTAATAATATGAAAGTTAGATAAATCCTGAAACGTACTTCATCATATGGGCTCGCACAATACTTAAACATGCTTGAAATAGACTTTGATTACTCAAAACATGAACATAGACATGGGTAATTCGAAATCATACTTTTATCATGAATATCTCATCATAACTAGAAGCATAGATCATGATCTCATCTTTTCATGAACTTCTATAGATGGGCATCTAATATGTAAAACTTTAAAATCATAATTTGTAATTGAAAACATTATAAAACATGCCCATAAATCACAATTCAACATTAGAAACATGCATATAGAATACCCATGATAGATACTTATAGAATTCACAAGTTGGGTTAAAACCCCATAAATTCATCAAGTTAGAAATCACAAGAAATTTAAGAGGGATTGGGCATGGGAGTGGATGGATACACCCATTCATAACCATACATACCTGGGAAATTCTTATTTCACAACCCTCTTGAATACCCAAAGGAATTTGGGGAAGAACTTGATGAATCCTAAGATTGATCATCTTTAGAAACTACTAGGATTGCATGCATGGAGGGGATTAGGCTTAGAACGAGTTAACCCCCTCTTAAAACACACCTATCTAAGCTTAAAATGACGTAGTTTAGTTTAGGAACTTAGGAATTATGGAAAATCCCTTAATAAATTTGCAGGAAGATACACACTGTCATTCCCAACGAAGGACTGGATGACTCATCGTCAAGGACCATGACTCGTGCTTTCCTCTTGTTGCCAGCACTAGAAGCTTATCATCATTGTTCACCATGAGGGAAACCATGACGCATGGTGTACCCGACGACTCATGGTGACTAGTCATTAGGAGCACGGCTAAACCTTCAACATCTAAATAAACTCTTGACCACGGCCAACTTAATGACTCGTGGTGCTAACCACGACTCATGGCTTCACCTGTGGTGAGCCCCTAACCCAAAAATCCAACCAAGTCCACCCTCCACTCTATGAGTCACCTAATGACTCGTGGTGCACCTCACAGGTCACTGGACGACTCATCCTGTGACCTGGTGTAGAAAATCTTATTTTCTTCATTTCAACCCTCGGGTCTGATCTTAGGGCTTTTGAGGTATTACAATAACATGGACATTAATATGAGGCACTTTTACTTTGATTTTAGGGAAAATAAGTGTTGAAGCAAAAATGTGCAACAGAAGCCTTAAAATCTAGAAAATCAACCAAAGTATATGTCTCAGTACGAGCCGTACTAAGAACCGCGATGAAAGTCAGAAGGATAGAATGACGGGAAGACAACATTCGACTCTCAATACGAGCCGTACCAAGATGGTACGAGCTATAAATTGGAGACATGGAATTATCCAGAGAAAATTGGACAAAGATAGTCTCTTGGTACAGATAGACTCACAGATAGTAGCACCAATATATGAACTCTACCATGAGCCATGATGAACTCCAGAAGATTCTTCAAGACTTGGCGGAATTTCAAAAACAAAAAATAGTATGAGTCATAGGAATAAGGTACGAGTCCTACCACAACACTCGTGAAATTCAAAAGATGTCAGAATTCTAAGGGCCAAACCACGGAAGCAATATATGACTCGTAGGACTGTGGTACAACTTGTACCATCCTGCCAACACTTAGCCAAATTGGTAGCATCCAAGGACTTACAAGAAGCAGGTACGACCCATACAATCCTACTATGGGTCGTAGGTCCAATTGTGACACAGTTGGCACCAGATATGGAACATTTCCTGTTAGCTTAGGAAAAGGTTTCTAATATCTGTATAAATAGCCTTTATGTTTTATTTTAGTAAAGGGAGGACAGAAACAAAGTAGTATACTTGTGAAGAATAAATTTTATGGATTTTTATCAAGTTTTGAGAAGCAATTCTTGAGATCAAATTCTTGATTTCCAACATTGTTCTTGAGACTATTCTTTGATATTCAAATCTGGTTTTCTTCCAATTGTTGTTGTAAGTATTTAGTTATGTGTTTGTCTATGAATGCAAATTGTAATCTTACAACCATGAGAGGCTAAAACCTCCACAACTAGGGGTTGTAGGAACCATGGTGGATTAACAAAATAGGGTTACACAAAAGTGATTCAAAACCAATGCCAAACGCTTGTATTGTATTCTCTTCATCTTTAAACATTTTTAACGGTGTACAACGATAGGATTTTCCCAAGTTCTTTACTTGCTTTAACCATGAGAGGTAGATATTAGGAAAACAGAATTACAACAAAACCTTGATCTTTATGATCATTGTATAAACTTGAGTTGTGGTCGCAGAATAGTTATATTTGGAACATATTGATGACGGTTAGTTTGAAATTACTCATGAGACCTGACTCAGTGATTGAGTAAAGTCATCCAATAGGGACGAACCAGTCATTTGGATGAACCCTAGTTATCAGTTCTACAAGTAAGCATTGGGATTGATCATGTGTGTATACCCGAAGTAGTTATGAACCCATGGGGAACACATACCATAGTTGTTTGCAAATCTTGATTTAATTTATGAATATAATCTTGTTTTAATATTATTTTCTTTAAAACCCCCCAATTTCGAGATAACTCACCAACAAGTTCAATTATCGACATTAGTCTAGATCTTACCCTATTCCATGTAGGTTCAACCCCAACCTCTTAGTTGGGTTCTATATTGACAATGACCGCTTCATACTTTGTCAGGAAGTGTGAGTTTGAGCACTATCAAAAACTGGCTCCGTTGCTGGGGAATATGGCTAAGATTAGATTAATTGCTTGTATTTGACTTTTGGTTGTTATTTCCGCATTTACATTTTCTTTGTTTTTATTTTGTGATTCACTCAGGCCGATACCAAGGGAGCTACCTGTATAAAAACCTAGATGAAAGACAAGAGGCTGCTAGCGCTCGTGGGAGAGATGATGAATATTGACACACTAGCAGCTGTCTTGGTGAACTATGAAGGAGATGGGGTACCAGGGTACACGGAGCTAGTGAATGCCCTAGATGGAATGGGGTCATATGACTTTAGACCAAGGAAGTTAGACCTTGATTTGAAGAACCATTTGACTCCACCAGCAAAGCCATCAGTAGAGGAACCACTACTCCTTGAACTGAAGGCACTGCCTCCCCATCTCAAATATGTAGTCTTGGGTGAAGACAACATATTGCCAGTGATTATTGCAGCAGATTTGATGGAATGGCAAGTAGAAGCTTTGGTCACAATATTATAAAGGCATAAAAAGGCAATTAGATGGATCATAACTGATATCATCGGGAACCCTCCAGGCATATGTACTCACAAAATACAGCTCAGGTCAAACTGCACACCAAGTATAGAGCATCAGCGATGCCTGAACCCACCAATGGAAGAAGTAGGGAAAAAGGAGACCCTCAAGTGTCTAGACGTTGGTGTAGTACACCCCATTGCAGATATCAAGTAGGTAAGTCCGGTGCAGTGTGTGTTAGAGAAAGGTGGGATCACAGTGGTACCCAATGAGAAGAATGAGCTAATACCGACAAGACTAGTCACAGGATGGTGTGTATGCATGGTTTATTGGAAGCTCAACCACTGGACCCAGAAGGACCACTTTCGAATGCCATTCATGGATCAGATGCTTGACAGATTGGCAGGTATAGACTGGTACTATTTGTCGATGGCTACTCGAGTACAATCAGATCACTATATCCCTGAAAGATCAAGAAAAGACTACCTTCACCTGCCCGTATGGAACATTTTCTTTCAGAAGAATGCCTCTTCGATTATGCAATGCACCAACTACATTCCAGTGCTGCATGATGTTTATATTCTCAAATATGGTGGACACCATTGAGGTATTCATGGATGACTTCTCAATTGTGGGTGACTAATTCAAATCTTGCCTCAAACACTTAGGCAAAGTGTTGAACAAATGTGAAGAAACTAATTTGGTCCTAAATTGGGAAAAATGTCATTTTATGGTCAGGGAAGGAATAGTGCTGGGTCACAAAATCTCGAGAAAAGGGATAGAGGTGGACAAGGCAAAAATTGAAGTCATAGAAAGTTTGCCACCACCTATTTCCGTAAAAGGGGTCATAAGCTTTTTAGGGCATGCAGGATTTTATAGGCGGTTTATCAAGGACTTTTCAAAGATTGCACAATAATTGTGCAAATTACTTGAGAAGGATGTGAATTTCATATTTAATGAGGCATGTTTAAAGGCTTTTGAGTTCTTGAAAGAGAAACTCACCACTGCTTCTATTATCATTGCTCCAGATTGGTCTCTTTTGTTTGAAGTAATGTGCGATGCTAGCGGGGTTGCTCTCGGTGTTGTCTTGGCCCAATGCAGAGCAAATATTTTCCATCCCATCTATTACTCTAGTAAAACACTCTATACAATCCACAAGAACTACACTGTCACATAACAAGAGATGCTAGCAGTGGTCTTTGCATTCGAGAAGTTTTGAGCATACTTGCTTCGAACTAAGGTGATTTTCCATACAGACCATGCCGCTTTGAGATACCTGATGTCTACAAAATATGCTAAACCTAGGTTGATTAGGTAGGTGTTGTTACTTCAAGAATTCGAGTTTGTGGTCAAAGACCGGAAAGGAACTAAAAATTAGGTAGCTGATCACTTATCCAGACTAGTGTCTAAGGCTACGGCAAGAGAAGAGATTGATATTGATGATGCTTTCCCAAACGAGCAGGTACTAGCTGCATCTCAGGACTTGATTCCCTAGTTCGCTGACTTTGCAAATTGTTTGGTCAGTGACATGATCCTGGCAGACATGACTCCCTAGCAGAAGAAGAAGTGCTTATTTGATGCTCGAAGATACTATTGGGATGAACCATACTTATTTCGCAATTGTGTAGATGGGATCATTCGTAGGTGTGTGCCTGAGGTAAAAATGTTCAGCATTCAGGAGGCCTGTCACTCATCCCCAGTTGGGGGTCATCATAGTGGTATTCAAACTGCACAAAAAATCCTTCAATGCATGTATTACTAGCCCTCTATTCACAAGATGCCTATGATTACTCCAAGGCATGTGATCTGTATCAAAGACAGGGTGGCATTACCCACAAGCATGATTACCATTGACCCCCTATTCTGGAATTTGAGTTATTTGATGTATGGTGTATAGACTTCATTGGCCCATTTATTAGATCATATGTGCTGAAATACATCTTGGTGGTGGTGGATTATATCTCCAAACAAGTGGAGGCTATTGGACTACCTAACAACGAAGGCAAAAGTGTCATAGAATTTCTGCGAAAGCACATATTCTCTAGATTTGGTACTCCCAAAGCAATCATCAGTGTGGTGGATCACACTTTTGTAACCGCCTCTTTAGAACCCTGTTGGAGAAATATGGAATCAAGAATAAGGTGGAAACACCTTACCACCCTCAGTCAAGTGGGAAAGTAGAAGTTTCAAACAGGGAGATAAAGACCATTCCGCCAAAATAGTGAATACTAATTGGACATTGGTCTAGGAAGCTCAATGATGTGATGTGGGCTTATCGAATAGCTTATAAGACCCCCATTGGTTCATCGCCATATCAGATGGTCTATGGAAAATCATGTCATCTGCCGGTTGAATTAGAGTATAAGACACTATGGGCTCGGAAAAAGCTGAACTTAAACTAGAATGAAGGAGCCAAGTTGAGACTTGACTAGCTCAATGAGTTGGATGAATTCTGACTTAGAGCTTATGAGAGTGCGGCCATTTATAGATAAAGAATGAAGATTTATCATGATAGGAATATTTCAAAAAGGGAGTTCGACATGGGTGATCTAGTCCTACTATTCAACTTAAGGCTCCGTTTGCACCCTGGAAAGTTGAAATCTAGATGGATGGACAGTGTAGTGAATTTATCCCCATACGGTGCAGTGGAACTTGAGAATAAAGATGGAAAAAGATTCAAAGTGAACGGGCAAAGAATAAAGCTATATCTGGTACATGCAAAGGAAATAAGAGGAATCAAGGTGGTGCACCTTGATGATGCCTAAAGAATCAAAAAAGATACGTCGTGCCACGATGTTAAATCAGGCGCTGCATGGGAGCTAACCCGTGGATGGTAAAGTCTGACTAGCTGTAGGTCTATTACCTTCCCTCTATTTTTATATTCTATGCTTCGGGGATGAATCATGTTTTTTAAAAAGGGGAGGGGGTGTACTTGGCATTTTTGGGTTTTTGATTCTTCTGAGGATTTTTCTTTTCGTGTTTATTTTTCCTCGGGCATTCTATCAAGTAGAACTGGAATGTTTAGGATTTTATTTTTGTGATTTTTTCTTAACTAGAAAGTAGGTTAGGAGTACTCAGCCAATAAATTGCACTAGTTTTGAATTTGTGAAAAATTTACCCTGTTTAAAAATTTTTTGATGATTAGCTATGTATTTGTGATTGCAAGCATGATTTCTGTGGATCTTTTTATGTAATATAGTATATTAGCATGTATAGTTTTTGTTAAGCCATGTATAATTCGGACAGGTAGAGTGAATGCAAGTCATGTACCATGAGTGAGTGAGGTCTAATACCTAGTTCAATACTGCGAAGAGGATCAAGAACTTGCCCCGTTGGTCTTTGCATAGGTTTTAGGATGCTTGGATTGGAAAGGATCATAGGTCATTTTTGTTTAGCCCATTTTTAGCTTAAATGACCCTACCAAAAATGATATGATTCCCTTGATCCCGATTTTGAGCCTTAAATAGCCTATTTTTCTTTGATTAACCAAGTAATCGTACCCATTTTTATAGTGAACCTATTTTGGCCTTGGTCCCTCCTTGGACATTATGAACGCCAACATAGAAAAAATGCCTAAGTTGAGGATAGCTAGGGTAGGGTTGCATAAATAGTGGGAAGGTGAAAAAGGAGAGAAAAGAAAAAAGGTGAAAATGAGGTGTGGTGTGGAAAAAGAAAAAGAAAAAAATGGAAAAAGAAGATGCAAAAAGTGAATGATGCATGAAAAACTTGAAGAAACACATCACACCCATACAATTGCATAAAAATGGTGAAAAGGGAGGAAAAAGTTGAAAAGGCAAAAAGGGTGAAAAAGTTAAGAATGGAGCCACATGTGTGCAGTGCTAAGGAGGGTTTAGTCAGTAAAAAGATTTCATATCTACCATACTCAGCCTGAAAGCCTACATTACAAACTGAATCAAGTCCTATAGTGATACTAGCCTATCCATCTGACAAATCAAAGTAGAGAAAATAAGGTCAAGTCTATGTATCTGATATGTAGTATTTGGAACTTCTTTGTGAGAGAGAGAGTCTTACTTGATTAGTCCCATGTTTCATATTCTACTATATCTGTGAGTGGGAGACATCATTAGCTGTGAGGGTACATGGTTTATGTTTGACTCTACCAGTTGTCTGTGTAAAAAGCATTGCTGATGACTTGACTATATATTAATAGTTAGATGACATATCTTTATCCCTATTTATCATATTTTGTGGTTGCTTATAGTGCATGTACTGATTTGGTTTACAGGAAAAAGGTCAAAAGCTTTTTGTGGTTAGAGTGTAAATTTTTTGTTTGATGTTGGTTGTAGTATCCTAGGTTTATTTTGTAGTTAAGTGTCGTGTTTAGTTTTTATTTTCATTGCCTGAGGAAATGCAAAAGTTTTAAGTTGAGGGTGTTGATGTGTTGTGAGTTTACAACACTTTCGACGCTCAAAACTGAGGAAATAGCATAAACATTAGGTATGTTTATATGGATATGAGGCACTTTTACTTTGGTTTCAAGGAAAATAAGTGTTGGAGAAAAAATGTGCAAAAGAAACCTTAAAATGCAGAAAATCAACCAAACTATAAGTCTCAGTACGAGTCGTACTAAGAATCGTGATGAAAATCAGAAGGCTAGAAAGAGGGCAAGGCAACATATGACTCTTAGTATGAGTCGTACCAAGATAGTATAAGTCGTAACTGGAGTCATGGAATTATCTAGAGAAAACTGCACAGAGGCGGTCTCTTGGTACGGATGGACTCACAGATTGTTGTACCACCATATGAACTGTACCATGAGCTGTGCTGAGCTACATAAGATTCTTCAAGACTTGGCAGAATTTCAGACACAACAAATAGAATGAGTCGTAGAAAGAAGGTATGAGTCGTACCACAACACTTGTGGAAAATTTCAGAAGATGTCAAAATTCTCAGGGCCAAAGCACAAAAGCATTGTACGACTCGAAGGACTATGGTATGAGTCATATCATCCTTCCAACACTTAGCCAAATCTACAGTAGCAAAGGACTCACGAGAAGTAGGTACGACCCGTACAATCCTGCTACGGGTCATAGGTCCGGTCGTAACACAGTAGGCACCAGAAATGGAAAATTCCCTGTTAGCTTAGGAAAAGGTTTCTAATGTCTGTATAAATAGAATTTATGTTTTATTTTAGTAAAGGGAGGACAGAAACAAAGTAGTATACATGTGAATAATAAATTTTGTGGATTTTTATCAAGTTTTGAGGAGCAATTCTTGGGATCAAATTCTTGATTTCCTACATTGTTCTTGAGATTATTCTTTGATATTCAAATATGGTTTTCTTCCAATTATTGATGTAAAGTATTTAATTATGTGTTTGTCTATGAATGCAAATTGTAATCTTACAACCATAAGAGGCTAAAACCTCCACAACGAGGGGTTGTGGGAACCATGGTGGATTAATGAAATAGGGTTACACAAAAGTGATTTAAAATCAATGCTAAATGCTTGTATTATATTCTCCTCATCTTTAAACGTTTCTTAACGGTGTAAAATGTTAGGATTTTCCCGAATTCTTTACTTGCTTAAACCATGAGAGGGTGGATATTAGGAAAAGAGAATTACAACAAAACTTTGATCTTTATGATCATAGTATTAACTTCAGTTATGATCGTATGATAGTTAAATTTGGAACATATTGATAACGGTTAGTTTGAAATCGCTCATGAGACCTGACCGGGTGACTGAGTAAAGTCATCCAATAGGGATGAACCAATCGTTTGGATGAACCCTAGTTATCATTTCTACAAGTATGCATATGGATTGATCACGTGTGTATATCCGAAGTTGTTATGGACCTAGGGAAGACTTACCCTAGTTGTTTGCAAATCTTAATTTAATTCACAAATAAAATCTTATTTTAATATTGTTTTCTTTAAAAACCCCCAATTTGGAGATAACTCACCAACAAGTTCAATTACCAGCATTAGTCTAGATGGGTTCGACCCCGACCTCTTAGTTGGGTTCTTTATTGACAACAATCGCTTCATACTTTGTCAGAAAGTGTGAGTTTGAGCGTTATCAGTAGTTCCAACTCATATGCCACCTTGCCAACTTGCCTCAGAATTCTATAAGGACCAACATATCGGGGACTAAGCTTCCCTTTTTTACCGAACCTTATAACTTCCTTCATAGGAGACACCTTCAGAAATACCCAATGATCAACTTCAAACTCAAGCTCACTTATCCTAACATCCGCATAAGATTTATGACAACTCTCAATTGTTTTCAGCCTTTCTCTAATAAGCTAAACTTTGAACTAAATCTAGACCTATCAATGTAGCCTTACCTACCTTGAACCATCCAATTGGTGACCTACATCTTTGCCCATAAAGTGCATCAAATGAAGCCATCTGAATGCCAGAGAGATAATTGTTATTGTAGGAAAACTTGATAAGTGTCAAGTGATCATTCCAACTACCCTTGAAATCAATCACACACACTCTTAACATGTCCTCAAGAGTCTGAATGGTCCTCTCTGCCTGATCATCTGTCTTCAGGTGTGATAATATTTACTTGAGTACCAAGGCCTCTCTAAAACGACCTGTAAAACTTAGAGGTGAATTGAGCACCCCTATCTGGGATGATGGACAATGGGACTCCATGCAATTGAAATAACTCCAAAATGTACAATATAGCATAATCCTCAACTGAAACAGTAGTTTTGATTGGTACAGAATGGGCTGATTTGGTCACCCTGTCCACAATCACCTATGTAGAGTCATACTATTAACGTGTACGAGGCAAGCCTGTAATGAAGTCCATATTGATCTATTCCCACTTTAAAGTAGGAATGTTCATATCTTGAAGCATACCCCCAAGTCTTTGATGCTCAAGCTTCATCCGTTGGCAATTCATACACTTAGCTACAAACTCTGCCATGCCCTTTTTCATGCCATTCCACCAACAGACCTCTCATAGATCACGGTACATCTTTGTGGCACCTGGATGGATGGAGTACCGAGAACGATGAGCCACGCTCAGCATCCTCTCTCTCAAGTTATCTACCGCTGGGACACATAATCGGCACTGAATCGAAGTACACCATCTCCCCCTTAGGAAACAACCTCCACCTTCTAATTTTGGTCTGTTTCCTTCAACTTCACTAAGATAGGATCCTCATCTTGCCTAGGTTTGACTTTCATCACCAATGAAGATTCCGAACCATTCTGAATGATAACACTATCATCCATCGAATCAGTAAAGCAAACCCCTAAACAAGTAAGCCTATGGACATCTTTCACCAACTACTTTCTCCCATTCTCTACATGAGACACACTTTCCGTAGACAACCTACTAAGAGCATCTGCCACGACATTGACCTTGCTCAAATGATAAAGGACACTTATGTCATAGTCGTTGAGAAGCTCTAGTCATCTCCTTTGCCGCAAATTCAGGTCCTTCTAAGTAAACACGTATTGAAGGTTCTTGTGGTCTGTGAACACATCCATATTAACCCCATACAAATAGTGCCTCTAAATCTTCAAAGAAAATACCACAGTTGCCAAATCTAGGTCGTGTATTGGATTTCTTCTCATGAGTTTTAAGTTATCTGGAGGCATACGAAATGACCTTACCATGATGCATCAATACAAAATCGAGACCAACACCAGAAGCATCACAATACATAACAAAGCCATTCGAGCACTCTAGTATGGTCAATACTGGGGCTGAAGTGAGTCGACCCTTTGGCTCATGAAAACTCTTCTCACAAGCTTCTGAGCACAGAAATTTGACCTTCTTCTGGGTCAACTTAGTCAACAGTGCAGCAATGGATAAAAACCCCTCTACGAACACCCTGTAGTAGCCATCTAAACCCAAAATGCTCCTAATATCTATAGGACTGGAAGGTCTAGGCCAATTCTTTACTGCTTCTATCTTTTGAGAGTCCACCTGCACTCCCTCACTAGAATCCACATTACCCAAAAAGGCTACTGAGTTTAACAAAAACTCACTCTTACTAAATTTAGCAAACTACTAGCGATCCTTAAGAGTTTGCAACATGAACCTCAAAAGAGTGGCATGATCCTACTCGCATCGAGAGTATATGAGGATATCGTGTATGAAGAAAATCATGAACATGTCCAAATATTGTTTGAACACCCTATTCATCAAGTCCATTAAAGTTGCAAGAGCATTCATTAGTCCAAAAGACATAACTACAAACTCATAGTGACTATACCAAGTCCTAAAGGCTATCTTAGGAATGTCACTCTCCCTAACTCTGAGCTGGTGGTAACTAGATCTAAGGTCTACCTTTGAAAAACACTTAGCACCCTGAAGCTGGTCAAACAGGTCATCAATCTTAGGGAGGGATACTTCTTCTTGATTGTGACCTTGTTCAACTATCGATAATCAATGCAAATCCTAAGAGAACCATCCTTATTTTGAACAAAGAGAACTAGAGAACCCCATGGGGACTTACTAGGCCCGATGAAACCCTTATCTAGGAGATCCTTCAACTACTCTTTCAACTCCTTTAACTCGACTGGAGTCATTCTTTAAGAAGAAATAGATATGGATTGATTATTAGGGAGAAGGTCAATACCAAAGTCAATCTCCCGCTCGGGAGGGACTCCTGATAGATCATCTGGGAATACTTCTAGATACTCACATACAATAGGAACCGATTGAAGAGTCCAGGTCTCGGACATAGAATCCTTGACCCAAACTAGATGGTACACACAGGCCTTGGAGATCATCTTTCTAGACTTAAGATAAGAAACAAAGCAACCAAAAGGCACAGCTGAACTACCCTTCCACTCTAGGACTAGTTCAACCGAAAACTGGAACTCTACCTTATGGGTTCTACAATTGACTGAAGCATAACAAGCATGTAACTAATTCATACCAAATATAACATAAAAATTAGTAATATCTAACTCCGCTAAGTTGGCTAAGGTGACTTTTTGAAGAATCATGATAGGGCAATTTTTCTACATCCGTCGAGCTAAAGCTGACTCACCAACAAGAGTAGAGACTAAGAAGGGTTCTAACAATATTTTGAGAGTGACTTTGAAACTAACAATGTAAGGAGTCACAAAAGATAAAGTAGCCCTTGGATCTAATAATCCATAAATATCAATATGGAATACTCGCAACATACCAGTTACCACATTGGGAGAGACCTCTTGCTCCTGCCGAGATGATAGTGCATAGAACCTATTTTGGAGCTATCCACCCACTACACTAGAAGAGGCGCCCTGCTGAGATTTGCAAGCTGTTGGAGCTACAGAAGTGGTGGCTGGGAAACAGCCTCTACTGTCGCCCTGCCTAGCCACAGGACAACCCCTACTTATGTGCCCGGGCTTCTATACCCAAAAAAACTATTTGATCCGACCAAGAACTCTCCCGGGCTGTTCATACCACACTTCCTGCAAATTTGGAAAATATGCTCTCCTACCATGCTTTCTTGGCTTCTGAGCCTGATGCTCTACCCCTCTAGTCATGTCTGTGTTCGAATGGAATACTGGTTGATGATAGGGCTGGGGTTGACGACCTCTGGTGGGACTGAGGGAAATGTCCACTATCGGATCTCTACTGGAAATACCCATAGTTCCCTGTCCTGGTCCTCTTGGCCTCTCTCTCCTTCTCCTTTATTTTCTCTACCTCTATCTTTTGGCATATATGATCAATCGGGAGATATCTATATCATTAATTAGCATGGAAGTCTTGTACTCCTTGACTAAGGAATCTGCCACCTCATTCACGAACTGCTCATGAAAGCCCTTGGATCAGCAATCATCTCCAATGCATACTTGGACAACCAGATAAACTCCAAGTGCATACTCCAAGATAGTCATGTTTTTTTGCTTCAGGTTGACGAACTCAGCTGCCCTCGCCTCCCTCAACTGTAAAGAAAAGAACCTGTCCAAGAAAACAGTAACAAACTCATCTCAGTGAATGGAAACCGCACCCACTCCCCTTCTCTCCTTCCCTTGTCAGTACCATGTCTAAGCAACCCTCTCATCTAATAGGAGGCTAATTCCGCACTCTTCTCTCCAGTCACTCCCATAATATGGGTGATCTTCTAAACCTCCTCTATGAACTCATGTGGGTCCTCATCCACCTTCGACCCAAGAAACTTAGGTGGGTTCATCTTGAGGAAGTCTTACACTCTCATCGTTGCCTCATTCCCACTCTGATGGACATGGATCACTACCTGTTGATTGTCCTGGGCTGTTATAGCCTGATCCAACATTTGAAAAGCATCCCTAAACTCAGCATGAGTAACCTGCTCGAGCAAGGGATACACCGAAGGTGGTGGGGCTGGCTAAGGCCCGTCTCCATTGCCATTACCATGGCCTTTTTCGTTGTTATTTCTTCTTCTATAGACTCGGCATGGAGGTATATTTCTACAAATGCATATAGCATAAGTTAGAGGAATAGAGAGATGTACTCCATCGCACAACATAGATCATGAAAGAAGGGAACTTTCCTAAAACATCTCATAGCCTCTTCCCCATAAGTGTGGCACGCTTCACACCTATGGAAAAGACTCTACTTGTAATATCCCGGAAAGGGCTAAGAGTAGACCTGGGAGTTAATTTTGAAAAGTGTAGGAAACTGGCAAAAATATCACAGAACGGACGACCCTACGACTCGTGGTGGGGTACCACGGGTCGTCACTACCTGTCATGGTTTGGGAAGTCAGGGAAATAGTGGAGACAATGGATGGTGCAACGACCCATTGTTGGGAACAAAGAGTGGTTGTCACCAATCATGGGGAGGTTGGACTTAGGCTGAGGAGGAAGTAACGGGGCATCCCATGATTCGTGGTTAAGAGGGAAAACACGTTGTTTTCAATCATCATTCGTGGGTTGAAGGTTCCAATGCAGAAAATAGATGGAAACCACAACTCCTTCAAAGTCACCACGAGTTGTGGTGAGGCTCGTAGGGAGGAAAGCTAGATTTGGTCAAGGAGTTGACGACAGTCGATCCAACGACTCGTCCTTTGAAGTCACGACTCATCCTGATGAGTCGTGGGAAGGATCCGAGGCATGTGGTGAAGCAGTGGACTCAACGACTCGATACCACAAGTTGTAGTATGCTGTCATGACTCGTTGGGTTGGTCGTTGGTCCATCCGGGGTAGGTTTTTAGGGGAATTATTTTAAGGGCATTTTCGACCTTTCCACATTTTTAACTACTAAACCACGTCATTTTGGATATTTTTTGAGTATGATAATATGAGTTAATTCCTTTATGCATGCCCATTCTCATGCAAAAGCTTAAAGTGGTCTTTGGAGATTCAAGGCCTTCTTCCCCAAGTTTTCATCAATTTCTTTATGGGTATTCAAGGAACTTTGAGTTTATCCATTCCCAGGTATGTAGGATTTTTAAATGGGTGGAATACTTCATCACCCATGCCCAATTTCAATTTAAATCATGAATCCTCCTATTCAAGTCTATAGGGTTTTACCCAAGTGCATGAAAATGTGATTTCTCTTTATGGGTATGATTTAATTGATTTTTAATTATTGAATTATGTATGATGGGAAGGATATATCATTATTTTTCTTTTAATCATGTTTCAAGCTTTTAATTCCAAATTGCTCATTTGGTGAAAGTTCATGGAACCCATGATTTATGATAAATACTCTATAATTTGAGTTTTTGTTGATGATAGAAAAGCATGATTTTCAAGCTACCCATGTTTATGAGAATTTTTTTGAAAGAATCGAATATGATGAAGTATTGGGAAATGCCGACATGTTGAAGAATGAATTATGATTTATGAAATGAATTACATGTTTTATCGATATATGATGTTGGCCGATGAAAAGGAGCCTTTGATTCTTGGCTAAGTATGTTTAAAGGGGATCAATGATAATAAATGTTATTTTCTAGCCAATGAATCTTAATGCATGATGTTATTGATTATGTATGAGCCTATATGCATATTTTTTGGAGTCATGTCTAGCACCGAGCAGCCCGACGTTCAAAGGACTATGCTGGTGTCTCATAACCACGTGCCACCGTGTGTTGTAAATGATATGATGTATTGAGAATGATCCCCTCAAATGAGATATCACGCCTTATGCACGACCCTCACCTTGCATGCCAGGGTTGGCTCTGCCCACTTGAGCGAGATAGTGGGGCATCATGAAAGGCTCTACTATGATGGTGTCGGTTATGATGAGTCCTCCCATTGTTCTGCATGTTTTATGCATTGTTATGTTTATGTTATTGGCTCAAGTGATATTTTTATAAAGTTACTTATAATTATGATAATGAATGATTATGAATGATTTGAAAGTCTTGAGCTCTATGTTTTATTACGAAGACTTTGATGCAAGCATGATGTCCTTCTCCTATGTCTATTTATGAGTTTACTTTACTTTTAAAATGTTTGTTTTACTTACCTTGAATAATTAGTACATTCCACGTACTGACCACATACTTTCTTTGCTGTATCATTTCATGATACATAGTCCAGATCTCAGGCTCATCCTCATCCTTTGTCCATCTCAGCTTACGCTTCTAGCTTATTGGTTAGTCCTCGTGTTCTGAGGGCCATTTGATTGACTTTCATTTGTTTATGTTTAGTTTAGGTCGGGTTAGTTGGGGATGTTGTCCCATCAACCCATCTTATGTTTTAGAGGCTTTCAGACAAGTATGTAGTGCTCCGCTGTGTATATTTCCAGTATTTCCCAATGATATGCTATCATTACATTTCCGCTATGTTTTTATGATTACCATTCCTCTTATTTGGAAGAGATTAGCTGTATGCATGTGCCATAGGTCGACTTGGAGTCTCTCAGAGTCCCTTGTCCTGTGTCTACGATCCGGGTGTATGTTCGGGTCTTGACAAACTTGGTATCAGAGTAATAGGTTTGAAGTGTTCTAGGATGTCTGAAAGCTACTTTAAGTATTCTTTTCATGTGTGTGAAGCGCACCACACTTATGACGAAGAGGCTACTAAAAATGTTTTAGAAAATGTTCCCTTCTTTCATGTTCTATGTCGTGCGATGAAAAGCCTTTCCATCCTTTTAATTCGTGTGATTCGCGATTGCAGAATTATGGTTCCTAGAAGAATGAATAGAAGGAGGAATGGAAATGATGAAGGCCACGGATATGGCAATGACCGTGGGAAACAATAATCCTCGCCTGTTCAAGAGCCCCAGGCACCAGAGCCTGCTACCCACGCTGAGTTTCGGGCGGCTATTCGAATGTTGGCGCAGGCCTTGACCGCTCAGGTCAACCATCAGGATGTTCCACAAGTCCCACTGAATGGCAATACAGCGGCGGCTCGGATTAGAGACTTCTTGAGGATGAACCCTCCTGAGTTCACGGGATCAAAGATGGATGAGGATCCACATGAGTTCATTGAAGGAATCTAAAGGTCACTCAGGTTATGGGGGTGACAAATGGGGAGTGTGTGGACTTGGCCTCTTATAAGCTAAAAGAGGTCGCTCATATTTGGTACAAGCAATGGAAGGACAGCTGGACAGCGAAAGCGGGCCCTATTAGTTGGAATGAGTTCCACATGGCCTTTCTTGATAGATTTTTCCCTTGAGAGATGAGGGAATTGAAAGCAGTTGAGTTTGTTAACCTCAAGCAAGGAATAATGACAGTGCTGGAGTATTCGCTTGAGTTCACTCGCTTGTCAAAATATGCTCCAAAGTTAGTGATGGATCAGAAAGCGCGGGTGAGCCAGTTTGTTCATGGCGTGGCCGGTTATTTAGACAAGGATTGCAGGACGACTATACTCTACCAGGAAATGGACTTTCCTCGCATAGGGTTGTACACCCAGCAGATGGAGGCAGATCATGCGAGGGAGACGGAAGCAAAGTGGGATCAGACAAATAGTCATGGATTTTCACATCAGAGGTTCGGTGGTGGCTACCATCCACAGTTTTAGCAGAGGTCGCTAGCCCCCGCACCATCATCAGCTAGTTTCCCATCCAGGCCTAAGGGTGATCAGAGGAGCAGGGCTTTAGAGTTGAGGGATCAGAGTGGCACCCAGTTAGGGTATACCTCTCCAGCCTGCGGGAAGTGCAGCAAGAGTCACACCGGGGAGTGCCTGCTCGATTCGAATGTCTTTTTTGAATGTGGTAGATCAGGGTATATGCGCCGAGCGTGTCCATATGCTAGACAGGGTGATGATAGGGGTCGAGCACAGACCACCAGGACAGCAGCAGCTCCAGTCCGTTTCGTTCCACAGGAAGCATCGACTAATGGAGGTGGCAGACAGCGCCAAAATCAATTATGTGCCCTTGCCTCACGCTAGGAGCAGGAGATTTTGCCAGACATGGTCACTGCTATGTTACGTGTCTCTCATATTAATGTTTATGCCTTGCTAGATCTGGGAGCTACCTTGTCTTTCATCACTCCTTACATTGCTAGTAGCCTTGGAGTTAGTCCCGAGACCTTGTCAGAACCGTTTTCAGTTTCTACCCCAATTGGTGATTTGGTCGTAGATAGATGAGTATATAGAGGGTTCTCGGTCACTGTGTTGCATAAGGTTACCTCCGTAGATCTGGTAGAGTTAACCATGACTGACTTTGACGCTATTCTTAGTATGGCTTGGTTGTTTGCATGTTATTCTTCGATTAATTATAGGACCCATACTGTGGAGTTTTGTTTTCGGGGTGAGTCAGTTTTGGAGTGGAAGGGTAGTTCGGTAGTGCCAGCAAGTCGGTTTATTTCCTATATTAAGGCTAGGAAGATGATCTCTAAGGGGTGCATGTACCACCTAGTTAGGGTTAAGGATGTGGAGTCCGAGACCCTGACTATTCAGACAGTTCTGGTGGTGTGCGAATATCCAGAGGTGTTTCCTGAGGATTTTCCAAGTGTTCCTCCGGAAAGGGAAATTGATTTTAGTATTGATCTATTGCCAGATATGCAACCTATTTCTATCCCTCCTTATAGGATGGCTCCAGCTGAGCTAAAGGAATTGAAGGATCAGTTAAGGGATCTGTTGGATAAGGGCTTTATTAGACCGAGCCAATCTACATGGGTGCACCAGTTCTATTTGTTCGAAACAAGGACGGCTCCCTTCACATGTGTATTGACTATCGGTATTTGAATAAGGTTACCGTCAAGAAAAAGTACCCCTTGCCCAGGATTGATGATTTATTTGACCAGCTCCAGGGTGCCAGGTGTTTTTCGATGATAGATCTCAGGTCCGGATATCACTAGCTCAGAGTACGGGAGTGTGATATTCCAAAGATAGCCTTCAGAAACTAGTATGGCCATTATGAGTTTGTAGTTTGTCTTTTGGATTAACCAATGCTCCTGCAGTGTTTATGGACCTGATCAACAGGGTGTTCAAGCAATATTTGGATATATTCGTGATCGTGTTCATTGATGACATTCTTATATACTCCCGGAGTGAGAAGGAGCATGCCACTCATTTGAGAATAGTGCTAAAACCCTCAAGGATCGTCAGTTGTATGCAAAGTTTAGAAAGTGTGAATTTTGTATAAACTCGGTAGCATTTCTGGGACATGTGGTATCAAGCGAAGGCATAAGGGTATATTCCCAGAAGATCGAGGTGGTGAAGAATTGGCCTAGACCGGTAAATCCTTCAGAAATTCGGAGTTTCTTGGGCCTAGCAGGTTACTACCGAAGGTTTTTGGAGGGTTTCTCATCTATTGTGGCACCTTTGACTAAGTGGACTTAGAAAAAGATGAAGTTCCAATGGTCGGATGCTTGCGAGAAAAGCTTCCAAGGGTTGAAGACCCGACTCACTTTAGCACCAGTGTTGACCTTACCCGAAGGTACTGATGGATTTGTTGTATATTGTGATGCTACGAGAGTTAGACTGGGATGTGTGTTGATGTAGCGAGGGAAGGTAATAGCATATGCCTCGAGACAACTAAAGCTTCACGAGAAAAATTACCCAACCCGTGATCTTGAGTTGGCCGCGGTGGTGTTTGCCTTGAAAATATGGCGGCATTACTTGTATGGGGTCTATGTGGATGTATTCATGGATCAAAAGAGTTTGCAATATGTGTTCATATAGAAAGATCTAAATCTTCGGCAAAGGAGGAGGTTGGAGTTACTTAAGGACTATGACATGAGTGTCCTCTACCACTCGGGCAAGGCTAATGTGGTTGCACATTTCTTAGTAGTCTCTGTAGGGAAAGTGTGTCCCATGTGGATGAGGGAAAGAAGGAGTTGGTGAAGGATGTCCACCGACTTGCAAGACTGGGATTTAGATTGATCGACTCGACCGATGGTGGTGGTGTTGTGCATAACGGGTTAGAGTCATACTTGATGGTTGATGTTAAATCTAGGCAACATGAGGATCCAATATTGAGGAAGCTGAAGGAGGCAGTGCAGAGTCAGAAGTTGGAGGTCTTCTACCAAGGGGGAGATGGTGTGCTACGATACCAGGATCGACTATGTGTTTCGGACGTCGATAACTTGAGAGTTTTGATATCGCATGAGGGACATGGTACCAAATATTCTATTCATCCAGGATCCATGAAAATGTATTTGGATTTGCGAGAAATCTATTGGAGGGATAGTATGAAGAAAGATATTACGGAGTTCGTAGCAAAATGTCCAAACTGCCATTAAGTGAAAGTCGAACATCAAAGGCCGGGAGGCATACTTCAGGATATCAGCATCCCCACTTGGAAGTGGGAAGGGATTAATATTGATTTTGTTACAAGCCTACCTCGTACTCGCCGACACTATGACTCCATTTGGGTGGTGGTCGACAGGTTAACCAAGGCTACACACTTCCTACCGGTCAAGACCACGGATTTAGCAGAGGATTTTGCCAAGTTGTATATTCGGCAGTTGGTTCGACTTCATGGAGTGCCCTTGTCTATTATTTCAGACCGAGGTACTCAGTTTACCTCTCAATTCTGGCGTTCTTTTCAAAAAGGAATTGGGACACAAGTTAAGCTCAATACAACCTTCCATCCACAAATAGACGGCCAGGAAGAACGAACCATTCAGACCCTTGAGGATATGTTGATGGCATGTGTTATGGATTTTAAAGGTAGTTAGGATGATCATTTTCCCTTGATCGAGTTTGCTTATAATAACAGTTACCACTCTAGTATCCAAATTGCACCGTTCGAGGCTCTATACGGGTAGAGGTGTAGATCTACCATCGAATGGTTTGAGGTTGGTGAGGCAGCTATGATAGGACCAGATTCGGTTCATGAGGGGGTGGTAAATGTTCAGTTAATAAGGGACCGGTTGAAAACCGCTCAGAGTCATCAGAAATCGTATGCTGATGTGAGAAGAAGGGATTTGGAGTTTGATATGGACGACTGGGTATTTCTAAAGGTATCTCCCATGAAGGGGGTCATGCAGTTTGGAAAGAAAGGTAAACTCAGTCCCAACTATATTGGTCCTTACCGAGTTATGAGAAGAGTTGGCAAGGTAGTATATGAGTTAGACTTGCCCTCGAAGTTGTCCTCAGTTCATCCCATCTTCCACGTGTCACTTTTGAAGAAGTGTTTGGGTGATCCATCCTTGGTAGTTCCGGTAGACAGCATTGGGGTGAAAGACGGTCTCAGTTATGAAGAAGTCCCCGTTGAAATCTTAGATATGTTGAGAAACAAAGAAGTATCTTCAGTTAAGGTTTTATGGAGAAATCAGCATGTTGAGGGAGCTACGTGGGAGGCCGAGGCGAATATGATGGCAATATATCCACATTTGTTCTCTACCGGCTCGGTTCCGACTTGAGGTATCAGTTTTTCCCTATGACTCTATTCAGTTTTCATGTCTGGTTCATGTGTGCAAGTTTCTTTTATGTGTATGAATGTGTATGTAAGGTATAAGGTCAGTTCATCTATGTGGTTTTATCCGGAGGTAGTCATTCCGTGAAAGCTCGGTTAAAATAATCGGCATATGGCTATAATAAATTGTATGTTTCTTTTTGCTGCTTGTTTCCTACATTTGAGGATGAATATTTCCATGGGGGAGATATTGTAATACCCCGGAAAGGGCTAAGAGTATACCTGGGAATTAAATTTGAAAAGTGGAGGAAACTAGTAAAAATATCACAGAACGGACAACCCTACGACTCATGGTAGGGTACCACAGGTTGTCACTACCTGTCGTGGTTTGGGAAGTCAAGGAAATAGTGGAGACAATGGATGGTGCAACGATTTGTTGTTGGGTGCAACGAGTCGTTGTCACCAGTCGTGGGGAGGTTAGACTTAGGCTGAGGAGGAAGTAACGGGGCATCCCATGATTCGTGGTTAAGAGGGACGACCCGTTGCTTCCAGTCGTCGTTCGTGGGTTAAAGGTTCCAGTGCAGACAATGGATGGAAACCATGATTTGTTGGAATCACCACAAGTCGTGGTGAGGCTTGTGGGAAGGAAAGCCAAATTTGGTCAAGGAGTTGACGACGGTCGATCCAACGACTTGTCCTTTGAAGTCACGACTCATCCTGATGAGTTGTGGGAAGGATCTGAGGCATGAGATGAAGCAGTGGACTTAACGACTCGATACCACGAGTCGTGGTATGTTGTCACGACCCGTTGGGTTGGTCGTTGGTCCGTCCGGGGCAGGTTTTCAAGGAAATTATTTTAAGGGCATTTTCAAGCTTTCCACATTTTTAGCCCCTAAACTATGTCATTTTGGATATTTTCTGAGTATGATAATATGAGTTAAGTCCTTTATGCACACCCATTCTCATGCAAAAGCTTAGAGAGGTTTTTGGGAGATTCAAGGCCTTCTTCCCAAGTTTTCATCAATTTCATTGTGGGTGTTCAAGGAACTTTGAGTCCATCCATTCCCAGGTATGTAGGGTTTTAAAATGGGTGGAATTCTTCCCCACCCATGCCCAATTTTGATTTAAATCATGAATCTTCCTATTCAAGTCTATGGAGTTTTACCCAAGTGCATGAAAATGTGATTTCTCTTTATGGGTATGATTTAATTGAGTTTTAATTATTGAATTAAGTATGATGGGCAGTGTCACACCCCGCCTTGGGGGGTATGACTGGCACCTGGTGCCCTATTAGGACCTGAACTGCTAGACTGCTAAGCCTGGGCACATCTGGTGCCTGGCTGGCTCTAACTCATATTTCTGGAAACAAAGGGCTATATAACGGCTGTAAACACAGCCCCCAGCCCATTGGCCTATAGCCTCTTGTACCTGTACTAACAGCTGACCAGAAACATATCAATTCAGGGGAACCTATGCGGGCCGACAAGGCCACCATGCTGTCTAGTTGTCTATAACTCAATCATGAAGTACTAGAAAGCTACGTGACCGGCAAGGTCACCACTACTGGCAAACTATGGCCCCACACGGCCAACAAAAAAGAAAGAAAGAGTACTAACAGCTATACAACTGCACGGCCTCACTCGACCGGCTCATCTGACCACAGGGAGATATATACAGATTGCAAGCCTCTAGGAATAGCAATAGAAATGATCGAGACAGGGCCCCGACCTACCCGTACTACACAACCAAAAGAAAATGAAATACACCTCTGGAATTCAGTCTCCGGATAACAGGAGCTGAATACTCGATCGCTGACAAGAATCACGTGGTATCGCCTGCTCATCTATGAGTACCTGCAGGCAAGTAATGTAGCGCCCCACCGGGCGTCAGTACCACTGGTACTGAGTATGTAAAGCAACAACTGAAAGAAATATCAGAAAAACAATAATATAACTGACGAAACTGAAGTAGAAGGAATAGCTTAACTGTCTGATAATGTAAGTCATACCTTCTCTTAATCATACTGGAAGGAGTAGGAGTCATACCTGAGGATTTATCGTTCTACTGTTGATCTACTCGTATCTACTGTAACACAGTATAACATATCATAACATACATAGCACACACAAACCTTACCCAGCCCCCATAAGCCGGGAGGTACAACCAGCACAGAATCTATACCCCTACCCCGGTCATCCCATCTCCTATAACCCTGTAAGCATCCTGCCGGTCCCTTGGGTATGCACTTGGGCTCGCTGAGCCCCTGACTATAATTGTACCTGAGTCCGGAGGACTCCTGAATCAACACCCCGGGTGTATCCGCTCGACGGGGGTGTATAAGGGCCGACCAAGGCACAACATGGGGAAAACTGGCATCCCATCTTCTTCCCCTTGCGGGACGGCATGCCACTCCGTAGAGCGACGTATCCTCATCCTCTGGCAGACGAGTCGATACAGCTATTAACCCTGGGCGGTCATGGATGCTAGGTAATCCAACCCCAAACAATACAACGGTCTCAACTAATAATACTGTCTGCATATCTCGCATGCTGAGGCTAATAGGGGTAAAGTATCGTATATGTTACATGTTGAACTAATGATAGTAATCTGTACGTATTTAATACGTGCTGAGACTGAACATAGCATCTGTACATAAATATAATCTTCTGCCATACTGTTTTGGGGCTAATACTGAACAGGGTATAGTATTTCTGCTGAAAACCATGTTATTTACTGAGTTTCTATAGTAACATGATTTACTAGTTCTACTATGCTTTCTAGCTTCACTTTAACTTATCGTTCTACTTCTGAGATGTCTTACAGATATCACATTGCTTTAGTGGGTTTCAACTGAATACAATGATATCTTAACATTCTGTGTCACATCGCATACTGAGCATACTGCACAGATTCTAATACTTGTATTAGGATCTATATCGGGCTAGCAAGTTTTGCGCAAATTATAACTCGATACTTCTAATACCGTACCAATATTCATAATAAGAATAACACATGACTTCTAAACATTCTACTAGCCTGTAAATTACTATACTGTGCCGATTTACTTAAATTGCCGAGGGAACTAGCTTTACATACCTTATCCTTGAATTATTCATCTGTCGGACGAGACTCGGCCGGCACTTCAACTATTTTCTCCCAACTGCATTCATAAATATGTCAATTAATACTAAATACAGCTTTATTGTAAAGAACAACGTCACTTTCGATATAGTTTATAGCCTAAACTTAGGCTTATCGAAAGACGGTCGAAAACTCGCTATTTTCCAGAGGTCCAGAAGGGAGAAATATTCACTTCACAGTTAGGAACACATAGACACTAATTTAGAGCAATTCCACTTACCTTAGCTCGGTGGCTCGATGATTCGTCGGCCGTATTTTACAAAACTGAATCCGTAGGAATGCTCTCTGCTGCTAAATACCTCAGTATCTGGAGTTAATTTGAATTTAGACAACGTTTAGCAGTGTAATCAGACGAAAATTATATAATTTCTTCGTTCCTTTTTCTCCCTCTACGTTTTCCCTCTATTCTCTGAAAATTTCAAATGTTTTTATCATTTAAAACCAAAGTGGGGCTTTATATTCTTGGGCCTGGACAAGGCCAACGTGTCACGGAGCCAACGCGGAGGGGATCTGCCTCGGCTCCTTCCGCGATGGTTCGACATGTTTCTCGTCCGATCTTTTCCCGGGCCTTTCTCCAGCACGTATGGCCTTCAAATATGCTTAACCAACGTGCGAATAAGTCATTTAGGTGCCAGGAATTCTACGGGGTATAACAGGAAAATTTTATCATTATTTTTCTTTTAATCATGTTTCAAGCTTTTAAATCCAAATTGCTCATTTGATGAAAGTTCATGGAAGCCATGATTTATGATAAATACTCTATAATTTTAGTTTTTGTTGATGATAGAAAAGAATGATTTTCAAGCTACCCATGTTTATGAGAATGTTTTTTAAAGAATTGAATATGATGACGTATTGGGCAATGCCCACATGTTGAAGAATGAATTACGATTTATGAAATGAATTACATGTTTTATCGATTTATGATGTTGGCCGATGAAAAGGGGCCTTTGATTCTTGGCTAAGTATGTTTTAAGGGGATCAATGTTAATAAATGTATTTTCTAGACAACAAATATTAATGCATGATGTTAATAATTTATGTATGAGCTTATATGCATATTTTTGGGAGTCGTGTCTAGCACCGAGTAACCCGGCGTTCAAAGGACTATGTCGGTGTCTCATAACCACCTGCCATCGTGGGTTGTAAATGATATGATGTATTGATAATCATCCCCTCAAATGTGATATCATGCCTTATTCACGACCCTCGCCTGGCAAGCTAGGGTCGGCTCTGCCCACTTGAGCGAGATAGTGGGGTATCATGAAAGGCTCTACCATGATGGTGTCGGTTATTAGAAGTCATCCCATTGTTCTGCATTTTATATGCATTGTTATGTTTATGTTATTGGATCAAGTGATATTTTGATAAAGTTACTTATAATTATGATAATGAATGATTTGGAAGTCTTGAGCCCTATGTTTTATTATGAAGACTTTGACGCAAGCATGATGTCCTTCTCCTATGTCTATTTATGAGTTTACTTTAAAAATGTCCGTTATACTTACTTTGCATACTCAGTACATTCCATGTACTGACTGCATGCTTGCTATGATGTATCGTTTCATGTTACAGGGTCCGGTTCTCAGGCTCATCCTCATCCTTAGTCTATCTCAGCTTACGCATCCAGCTATTGGTGAGTTCTCATGTTCCGAGGGTCGTTTGATTGACTTTCATGTTGTTTATGTTCAGTTTTGGTTGGGTTAGTTGGGGATGTTGTCCCATCAACCCATCTTATGCTTAAGAGGCTTTTAGACAAGTATGTAGTGCTCCGCTGTGTATATGCCCAGTATTTCCCAATGTTATGCTATCATTATGTTTCCACTATGTTTTTATGATTACCATTCCGCTTATTTGGATGAGATTAGTTGTATGCATGTGCCATGGGTCGACTTCGGGTCTCTTGGGGTCCCTTGTCCCGTGTCTACGATATGGGTGTACGTTTTGGTCATGACACTACTTAACGCAACTTTTAGATACCTTAGGACACACCTAAACCTTTGTTCTGATACCAAGTTTATCATAACCCAAGTTGGGACCTCGGATCGAGACACGAGACCTAAAACCATGAATGGCCCTAAGCTGACCCAAGGCACAAACATAGTGTGACTTAAGAGCACAATTAATTTGGAAGTAAAACATGAACATGACATAAGCAGAAGTCTATACAACATAGAGCATAAATAAGAGCGACAATGTCACATCGCTGAGTCATCTACTACATGTCTATCTGAAAAGCCTCTAGCCATAAGATGAGTTGATGGGACAACACCTCCCCCCCTCCAACTAGCTCACTAATGTTTGAAATTAAAACAATACATGACAATATGAACTAATAAACATCCTCGGATGAAGAGGACTCACCAAGACTGTGAACTGAGCTGGTCTGAGCAGGGCGAGCTAACGTTGGGAATAAAAAGGATCTTGAACCTATTGTAACACCCCGGATAATTTGAGCGATAAAATCATTCTTTCAAGGTAGGACTAAGAGTACTAAATAGGCTAAGAATAAAGTATTATGATTTATTTGAATCACTCTATGGTCATATTAAATATTGGACATCGATCAAGTTGTAGAACAAAACTCAAAAAAAGTGATCGCAAAATTTCCTTCTTGAGATTCTTTGAAATTTAGGTCAAATGTCTCAAAACTTTTCTCCCAATCTATAAGGATTTATGGGGTGTTCAGCCTATCAAATTAAAGATCTACGAGTCTAGTTTCCAGCACGTCAAACCGTTCGTCAATCCGACTTCGGAGTAGAGAGATTTTTGTGAGACCGTGCAAGCAGGCACGTCACAAGGGTCTAAGGCGGTGGAAGGCTATTTAAGCCCCTTTGGTCGGTTTTTGGTCATCCAAATTCATTTTCCAGCAACCTACTTTGTAATAAACCTCTCTCAACTTCTCTCCATGGTTTTCTTTGGTTTTGAGCCTAGAAGCCATGGCTCAACATGATTTTGGTGTCCGGAAGTCGGGAATCACGTGTAGTCCATGGTTTGGTGTTTTTTCCGGGCTTTTTGTGGCTGTTTCGCGGTGAAGCTATTGGTAAGCCTTATTTATTTTGTTCTCCTTAGTTTTTAAGGTTGTTTATAGGTTTGTTAACGCTGGTAGGTTATTGTCTTGGAGTTTCTACCGTCGAATTCCTATGAATCTTATCAGGTAAGCTTCGTTTGTCTTGTTTTTTCGTTGAGTTGTGTTTGCTGCATTTTGGCAGAATTTTGTGCTTCCTTTAGGTATTAGGTTCATGGTGTTGAAGGCTCAAGTTTTTCTAGGCTTGAAGGTAAGGTATGTTAGGCTTGTCCCTCCCTTTGTCGGCATGAATTCCATAGCCATTGTCGTCTGTGTTGACGTGTGTGTTAGCTATTAGTGATGGCTTGTGTTTTGATATTATTGAACTCTTGTTCTACTCTTTATATGGTGATGTGTTTTTAAGGTTCTGGTTTGGTCAGTGGCTCGGGCTTGAGTGCGGAGAATTGTAGACATGGCAAATTATAAGGCTCGTGTTGAGAGGCCGTATGTGAGGCGTGTGGTTCTTGTAGCAAGTTGTGGGCTGTTTGAGTGAATAATATTAGGTGATTATGTTGATGAGTGAATGAGGTTTTAGATTGGTTAAGGTCGATGGTCTCGACAATCTATTGTTATATTTGATTCGCCAGTCGTGTCGGCCGTATCGATGGCACGTGACGACTACGGTGACACTTGAGATGGTTTGGACGTGTCCCTTGATGTTAGTGGTGAGTAGAGTGGCTTGTGGGTTGTTTGATCATGTATTATTATTGTTGTTGATTATGTGTGTGTTGTGTTTGAGGCCTTATAGCTTGTGGATACTCGATGCACGAGAGTTGTTCCAGCTAGGGGTCGAGCCCGAGGTACCTTGTGGCTTGTGGATACCCAACGCACGAGAGTGTTTCCGGCTAAGGGGTTAAGCCCAAGGAGTGAAATGACCTACGGGGTTGAGAATGATGTCCTCCGTAATGTCGAGTTAAGACATGATTCGAGAGTGGTCTAACATGTCTGTGCCTTCCTAGGATCGTGATTTGGTTCTCCCAGATGGATTGAACTCCGCTAACTATGCACAGCCAAGAAAGAGTCCAGCAATGCTTGATTGATGATGTTCACTGACTCGTGTTTACTTTTGATATGCTTGGCATTATATTGTAATTGTTGATCGTGTTATATGTTATCTGATAGCAGTGGATGCTAGATGTTAGCTGGTGTTAGCTGGAGGCCATAGTGAGGTCTAAAGGCGATGACAGGTGAGCTATGTTGGCTAGGTGTCGCTGTGTTATTGTTTACTTGTAGACTTGTCGGGCTTATGGGGGCCATTGTTTGTATGTTTGTTTGTACTTGCCAGGCTTATGGGGTCCAGGTAGATTTTATGTGTTTACTTATGCTGAGTCTCCTTCTACGATATCTGGTATATCTGTTGATCTCTAATCTATGTCTTCCAGTTGTTTCTGCCCTTCATGCTCGGTACGCTATTATACTAACGCCCTAGTTGAGGCGCTGCATTTATGCCTGCAGGTGATGGTGGGCTGTTAGATCGAGTTCTTGGGTGCTAAGTGGAGTTCCAGCTGAGTTGGTGCGCTCCAGGTCTTTTGGAGTCCCCAGATGTTTGAGTTAAGGGTCGTTCGGGGCCCTATCCCGATCATTTGATTACTAATGAATTCATAGAGGCTCATAAACATTACTGTGGTTTTAGTATGTTGTTGTAGGCCAGGTGGGCCATGTTGTATAGTTGTTTTCCTTTCCATGGCATTGATGGCATATGGTATTTATTTTTTTGGTTAGTCAGGTGAGCTAGCTTCTGCTATAGTCTAACGTCTTTTTTTAATTTTATAGTTGTTGTGGTTTTGAACCTCATTCATTATGGCCTTTGTTTTATATTTTGGGCATTGGGTATGCTCATATTAGGGGTGGCACCGGGTGCCATTCACGCCTCTATGGGTTTGGGGTGTGACACCTATATCATGAGATTATATAGCATAGAGTATGCGGTCAGTACTTTGAATATACTGAGTATGTAGAGAAAGTAAAACATGATAGTAAAATGATAGTATGAAAATCATGATTGTAAATCAAGATAGATCATGAAAGTAAGGACAACATGTTAAATGCCATACATCTAAAATATACATAATCATAAGATATTTATCATAATCCGAACATAATGACCCAAGGTTTAGAAATATAAATCATATAGTGTACTATATTTGAAAACATCAATGAAAATTCATAAAACTGATTAATGGGTCAAATGTCTTATAAGACATGATCACGAGTACTAAAAACATGAGGAATAATAGAAGGCTTCATCATAACCGACACCATCATGAAAGAGCTTACCTGATGTCCCAACTATCTCGCTCAAGCAGGCAAAGCCATCCTAAGCCTTGCTAGGGCAAAGAATGATAAAGCGTGATATCACTCGTGGGCCCCGTTGGGCTGGGGGAACACTCTTCGGCGAGGCCCCATACATGAATATATACCTACGACGTCACATAGTTATGAGTCTTGGGATTTTCCTGAACCCTTAGCCTACTCAGTGCTAGACACTACTCTCAAAAACATGCACATGGCTCATAATTATTATCGTGAAACATACTTGATCTTGCATGGGCTAGTTTAAAATCGTTAAATTATAATCATACTTGACATCCGTGGACTATCCATGAAAAATAATGCCACAATTGGCCATGATACATAAACTTGATTTTTCATGAAAGCGATGCATACTTGAGAAAGTCACCATGTTTTAAAATTCATAAATTCATGAAGGGTTCTTGTGAAAATCATGCATCATGATCATAAAACATAATTTAAAATTTAGGGACTTGAATCGATAAGAAAATCATAGAATGTAACTCAATTCTTATATAACACTAGGAGTTCATAACCATACTTGAAACTTAGAATTCATAATTTCATGTGAAACCTGATAGAAACATGAAAATCTAATCATAGGAACATGCATTGGATAGAGTAGCTAATTTCATAGAGGAACATGAAGGAATTTCAACAACATCCAATCCAACCCTAGAATTTGAAATTAGGGCGTGGGGATTTGGAAAATTATGTTTTTAATTAAAAAGGGGCATGAGGGTGGAAGGAATTCCTCATTGATAACCCCACATACCTAGTCTTGAAGAATTCTTGCTAGGGTTTAATACCCAAGAGTGATTGAAGAGGATCGAGATGGGGAATCCCTACTTCACTTTAGACCTTGATCTTCTAGTGAGAGTGTTAGGAGTAGAATAAGCAATTAGGATAAATAAAACCCTCTAAAACCCTTATTTTTATGCTCCAAATGAATTAGTTTAGGAGTTAGGAACTTAATAAATTATGAGAACACCCTTAATGATTCGATAGGAAAATACACTGCTATACCCAACGACTCACCTAATGACTCGTTAGGTCCCTCAACGAGTCATTGGATGCCATCCGTTTCCACTAGAAAATTTCAAACTTTCTAAGCTGAACTTGGCGCCTCCACTTAATGATTCGTCATGGCACTTAATGGATTGCTTAACCACTCGTTAAGACCCTCTGAATCCTAAGTTTCATCCCACACGTCATACTTAATGAGTCACTTAACAAGTCATCAGGGGACTTAATGACTCGTCCTTTAATCTGTGAAGTCTCCTGAAAAATCAATATTTTCTCCACGACTTCACACTTAACGGTTCACTTAACGACCTATCAGGTCACTTGAAGAGTCACTCAATGAATCATTTTGTGACCTGATGCAGGTTTTCCTGTTTTCTCCATTTCAGTCCTTGTGTCTGATCTTATGGACTTTTGGGGTGTTACAGATTACATTTATGTTCTAACTCCTATTGAGGACATTCCTTCATGAAGTGACCAGGTTCATCACACTTGTTGCAAAATCATATCTCAAAAATTTTTCTCAATCAATTTTGATGCATTTTTCTTCTGAAAATTGAAACCATTCTTGATGATTTGCAAAATCTTCGAGTAAGCAGGGCCATGTTATCATCCTCTATAGTAGTAGCCTTAAGGACCAGGTTCTTTTCCTTGTGGGAACTGGTCAACTCTCTTTCTTGAGAATTTTTGAGTTCATAAGTCTTTACGTTTCCTTTCATGTCATCCATAGTTAGTGTGTCAAGATCTCTTTCCTTAGAGATAGCTCCATTTTGCTTTCCCAAGATTCTGGTAGGACACTCAGAAGTTTACTTACAACATTACTTATGGGAATGGTCTCACCAAGTGAGTACATCTTATTAACAAGAGAACCTGGTGTGTATGTCATGAATGGATTCCCCATCCTTCATCCTGAATAGTTTGTAATAACAATTAAGCATATCGATCTTGGACTTTGGTAATGCTCAAATTATACCTCAGAAAAAGTATAACATGGTCGTTGTCAATTAAGAATCCAACTAAGGTTGAGGTCGATCCCACAGGAAATATGGTCAAGATATCGACTAATGTTAGTACTTACGCTTTTAGCTCAATTATTTCCTAAAGGGGAGGTGTTTAAGAGAAATAATCAAGTAACAGTATTGTGAAATGGTAGTGTTAACAAAGATATGCATTAACTAAGGAAGTGTTCCCCATGGCTATTTAACTAGGTCGTATTATTACACTTGTGATCTATTTCAATACTTAGCCTATAGAGTTGATAAACTATGTTCATCCAAACGGCGGATTCACCTCTATTAGATGACTATACTTAATCATTGGGTTAGGTCTCATGAGTGCTTTCAACTAATCTTTATCAATAAATTCAAATTAACATTCCTGCGACCGCAGCTCAAATTATTCAATGAAACTTAATTTCAATGCTTTGTTGTTTTCTTCTTTTCCTAATCTCTACTTCTCTAGGTTCAATCAAGAAGGAAATATAGGCTAATCATTATATTGTGCACCGTTAAGAAATAATTAACATGAAGAGAGGACTAATACAAGCATCCGTATTTCTTTAGAATCGCATTGTGCTAAACCTAGTTTGTTATTTCACCATGATTCCTACAACCATAGTTGTGGAGGTTTTAGCTACTTATAATTGAAAGAAAGAAATCAGAAATCATGGAATAAATCATAATAAACAACTTACAATATTGAAGGAACAAAACCCGTTAATCAATTGCACAATAAACTTTAAAAATCAAGAACACAATGTTGAAATTATCTCAAGGTTTTCGTGTATCTTCTTCTCCAAGTAGCATTGGGAAACTCAAAAACATGAATACAAGGTAAAAGTGTTAGATTTTCAAAAGAAAAATAAAAGAAAAGTATTTATACAATTAATAAAATCTTTTCCTAAATTAATAGGAACTCTGATGTCGAGATGTCCTACAAGTCGTAGCATGCGACTATGGGTCGTGGATGCTAATCGTAGTATGGAATGCAGCATTTGGATCTCTTAGGTACGGATGGATGGTATGACTCGTGATGTGCCACCACGAGTCATAGGTGGCAGTCGTGGTCTAAACTTCTGAACTTCAATCTTTCTAAAATGATCATCCTACGGGTACATCTAACGGTTCATGCAAGACTAGTACGACTCATGCAATCCACCCGTAACAGGAGGATGTCATGTTGCCAGTTTCTCTGAATCTCACCACTAGACAATGGTATGACTCATACAATGGTATCACAACTCGTGGCCTCTACTTGTACCATAGCTCTGCACTTGGCCATGTTCTTATTCTCTGCTATGGGCACCAGTTACGGCTCGTACCAACATGGTACAGTTCATGCTGTGACCTGTAGCAAGCCATTTTCTGCACTTTTTCCCTTCTTTTCCAAATTCCAACTTCCGAAACTGATTTCCCTAAAAACAAAGTAAAAGAATCTCATATCAATATAAACACACCTATGTCCAAGCATTTTTCCTCTATTTTAAGAGCCAAAAGTGTCGTAAAACCATCACACATCAACACCCTCAATTTAGAACTTTTGCCTATCCTCGGGCAAAAAACAACTAATACAAATATGATGCTTAACTAGAAAGTAAAACTGAAGACTCACAACTAACCATGTCAAAATTTTCACACATGACTACTATCAAGTATTGACCTTTTCTTTTACACACTCAAAAGTAAACTTGTTGTGTACACATGCAACTACAACTCATGACACAAAGGGATCTAGAAATGGCATCAAGTTATCAGACAACTGAGCAATCACTAATGCTATTTACACAGACAATTAGTAGTGTGTAACACAACCCATGTACCCTCATAACAAATTAAGTCCCAAACACTCGCAATGATATGCATATAAGAAACTGGGACTAGAAAATCTCGCACTCTCACAAAGAAGTTCAAATACTATACATGTGATACCATAAGCTTCCCCTTATTTTCTCTACTCTAGTTCTTCAAATAATTAGGTTAGGATCACTATAGGACTTTCATTTGGCTTGTAATGTAGGCTAGGGAACGGGTATGGTACATTTGGACAAAGTGATTTACCCTCCTTGGCACTACTCAAGACTTTGGCTCCAGTTCTACCTTTTTCCTTCTTTACTCCCTTTTTCCCATTTTATTCATCTTTCAACATGTGAGTGTGCTTTCTTTTTCTTTTTTTCTTTTTTTCTCACCACACCCAATTTTTCACTGACTAGCTTTTCTCCTTTATTTTCCCCACACAGTCTACACATCCCTACAATAGCCACCCTCAACTTAGGCATTTTGCCTAAGTTGAGATTCATAATGTCCTACGGACCAGGGCCAAAATCGATTCATTATAAACAAGAGGAAAGGTGAATGGACTAATCAGAGAAAAGGTCAATTAGGCTCAAACATGGGATCAAGGGATACTTATTTCATTTAGTCAGGAAATTTAGGCTAAAAGTGGGCAAACTCAAAAATGGCCTATGATCCTTTCCTAACTAACTATCCTCCAACCTAAGCGAAGACTAACTAGGCAAGTTTTAGATCATCTACATTGTGATGAGCTAAACTAGAACCTCACTCACACGTAGTACAGGGTTATATCACACTACCTATCTGGTTCATGCACAACTACACTATAGTTACTCATGCTATATATCAAATGCCATAAAAAGATCCACATTGGTCATGCTTTATAGACAACACACACAACTAATCACAAAAATTTTTAAAAGGGGCCACTTTTCAAAAACTACAAAAATCAAACACATGTGCATTTTCTTGGCTGTCAAGTACTCCTAAATTACTTCTAATTAAATAAAACAAATACATCCTAAACGTGTTGGTTCTACAAATAGCATGCCCAAGGGAAATAACAACAAAAACCCTTGGGTGAACAAAAATAGAAGCAAACCCCCCCCCCCCCCACACACACAGAGAAATCATGCTTTGTGCTAATGTAGTGAAATAAAGAAAGGGAAGGGACATCACTAGGTGATCTAGGTGCTACTATCATCCTCTACTGGTGGGTGTGATGGCACATTCTCTGCCTCAACAATCATGGCGCCAGTGGTGGCTTGCGCACTCAGTGGTGTGGTGGTAATGGTGAGGGTTATCCCTACCCTCTCAGCAATCTCGGTCGCCTCAACAACCTCAGTGGTTCTCTGGGCTGAATGTGGCTCACCCAAAGGGTCCTTTCCACTCACAAGCTTGCAATGCATAGTAGTAGAGCTCCCTGCTCCTCTGACAATCTCCTGCAACTCAAACATATACTGGTCATGAGTCTGCTGACTGTTTACTATTGCCCGCCTGTGCTCCTTCCTTGCTCTCTTCCTCCGCTTACACTTATCTCTAGCTACCGGCTCCTGGGTCAAGAAGTTTCCTAAGTTTGACTTGCTCCATCATGACATTGACCTTCTTTTTTGTAATGGTAAGCCATTTGGCCATCTTCTACAAAAAGTCCTGAGGACTAGTACATAAACCATTCGAAACCTAGCCTGGAGTGATTGGTGAAGCAGATGATGTGCTGGGAGTAGTTGTTGTGTGTCCAGCCTCAGTGTCTACTATCTTACTCTACTCAACAGAAATGGGGACATCCACATGCTTGCCCTTACTATCCGTAGTGTCAGGACTGCAGATCGTGCTCTAATCCGGCCCACCGGGTTCATCTCATCGTGGATGAGTATGATGTCTGATCTTGGGCAGAATTTTATGCCCAAGTGATACTCAAAAGCTTCATTTCGACTTGTTTGTATATCATTATTGTGTACATTCTCATGTGATTTGTAGTTAAATGTGAATTTATACTAACCAACATGATTAGTTGTTGTTTTGCAGGTAAAATGGAATTTTGGAAAGCTAAGATACATGTTGGTAAAATCGGGAATGGACTTGGAAACAAGGAGTGAAAAAGGACATGGAAGATCAGCAAAAACAAGGGCTCCGTGATGGAGCCGTGCCACGTTGCCATCGTGGAGGCACTCTGCCTCAAAGGAAATAAATTTGGCAATTTCCAGTGAAGGTGCGCGATAGCACCGTGTCACGTTGGCCAGGCTCCCGATGCAGGTCGTGGCACGTTGAGGTTAAATTGCCTGGGAGGCCGACTTCCAGTGAAGGTCCACGATACCTCTGTGGCATGGAGGTAGTGCTCCGCGATACACTCCGTGCCACGTTGCTTGTTATTCCGGAAAAAATTCTCAATAGTATAAATAGCACACTTAGGTTTAATTTTAAACATTCTGACTTGGTTGAGCAAGAACGTGGGTTACAGCCAGTTGAGGGGACGAAAATTCTAGGGTTTTTCTCTATCTCTTTCTCTTTTATCTCAATTGTTTGTATAAATTCTACTCATTTGATGATGTTAAATCCACAAATGAGTGGCTAATTCACTTCTTGCTGAGGTTAAGAACAATTGTAGTGGAATGTAATTGTTGATCATTTCAGTTTTCATCTTTTCTTCAATGGTTGTTCTATCAATTCTTGTTCTTACTGCATTAATGTTTGGCCAATGTTAATGTATATCTAAAAAATACAATTTTGATTTTGAAAAGGAAAGAAATTGGAAAGATGTGAATTGGTAGGATATGATCTCTTCTTAGTTTGGAAAATTGAGAATTGATTTACATTCAAAATAGAAATATATCTGAAAGTCTTATTAGTCAATTAAGGAATCGGGAATGTATGGCTAGAACATGAAATTCTTTTATCACAGAAATGTAGATTAAGACTCGTGATTCTTAAGTTGGATAGGAGTCGAAAGTTCAAATCCATGGGCAATAATTCTTTACTAGCAACCAAAGGAAAGATTAACTGAATTATATTGATAAATTAATTCCCTGCATGTTCGTTTTAACCTCAGCTTGCTCATTACTATTGTTCAGACTCACTTCATAATTTTGCCTTAGATTCTTATAAATTAGTAACTAAAATTCTCAAAATATTATTTATTTGGTTGTCTGCATTCTTAAAGATATAGTTTATTAACACTTAAGTTAATTATTACCGTAGCTTAGTCCCTGTGGGATCGATACTTGGCTTTACTTTATCCACTTTACTACTTCTTCGACCACGTGCACTTGCGTGTAGTCACCACAGAAGCCCGAACAAGTTTTTGGCGCCGTTGCCGGGGACTGGCAATTGGTAAAATTATTTTCTTAGTGTTATTTTACAAATTCTATTTAAGTGCTGACAACTTGATCTTAGCCTTTCACTTGCAGATATTGAATTCTTCTGAACACTAGCAAGAGACAAGGAGTTGGTGGATTCATACATAGAGCCGGAAAGGCAATTTCATCGTCAAAGAAGGGAAGCTCTAGAGAAAAAGCTACAGTTGCTCAAAAAGGCAATTCTGGAGCAACAACAGAATCCACCACTTGTGAGGGCAGTGTTAGTGCCTGAGGAAATGGCAGCTAGGCCGGTTCGCGAAGTGGCAATCCCACATGCTAACAATGTTACATCAAGTATTCGCAGACCAGAGCCAGGAGAGAGGTTTGAGCTTAAACAGAACATGGTGCAATTGTTGCACACCAGCGGGCAATTCACATGTCTCCCTCATGAAGATCCACAACAACATCTCCAAAACTTTTTGGAGATAAGTGACACTTACATTCCCACTGGAGTATCATCCGACTACGTGAGGCTTACATTATTCCCATTTTCATTATTGGGGGAAGCAAAGAGGTGGTTGAAAGTTGAATCACCTAACTCTATCACCACTTGGGATGATCTTGCAAGAATGTTTTTGATAAGATTCTTTCCATTCGGGAAAACAACAATACTTAGAAGTCAGATTCTAAGTTTTAAACAAAGAGAGGAGGAGAATCTGTATCAAGCTTGGGAAAGGCTCAAATCATTGCTAAGGGATTGTCCTCACCATCACCAGTCCAATGATGTGCTGGTGCATACTTTCTTAGAGGGTTTGGAACCCCACACAAAAATTTTGCTAGACTCAACAGCTAGGGGAAAAGCATTAGAAAAGACTTATGAGGAGCTGTATGTTTGTTATATCATATTTCACAGGGAAATCTAGAGTGGAATGCGGAGTCCTCAAGAGGAGGAACAAGGAAAGCGGCAGGAGTCTTTGAGGTGGATGGTTTTATAGCTATCGTTGCACAAATAGCTACATTGCAAAAACAACTCAACACCCACTTCAGCAGTATGAGCTTGAATAAACCACAAGCCCCAATTAATGTAGTGCAGTAGGTTTGGTGTGAAGTATGCGGTAGTAATGAACACACAGCTGAGTGTTGTGGTGCAAATCCAGATTCAGTGAACTTTGTTGGGAACATCAATTCATGGGGTAGTAACAGCCATCAAGGGTAGAGTTCGAATCAGGGTATGCAGAGAAATCAAGGGGGCAGCAGAATTATCAGTCTCAGTACAGAGGAAACAATGCACCTCCTCCACCAACCAACATCATTGAGGAAATGTTCAAAACAATGATAGCTAACCAAGCTCAAATGTACGCTGATTATGTGAAATTAGCGGCATATTTAAAAAAAACAACCAGTTAGCTACAAAGGCGTTAGAATACCAGTTTGCCCAACTAGCTGGAGCTCAAAACACCAGGCCTAGAGGAGGACTACCGAGTGACACTGACCCGAACCCCAAGCAGGTCAATGTAGTGACCACAAGGAGTGGTTTACAACTCAAGGAGGTGGAACCAGAAAGATCACCTCAGCAATCAGGAGCAGTGGAAAAAGAGAGGGAACATGATGATGAGAGGGGGATGGAGAAGGCAGCTGAAGTAGAAAGAACACCACCCCTATTCCCTCAAAGATTAAAGAAACACAAGGAGGAAGCTTGTTTTAAAAAGTTGATGGAGGTTCTTAAATAAGTACACATTAATTTACCTTCGGTTGATTTTTGTAGGGAGTGCCTAAATATGCAAAGTATATCAAGGACATCGTAGCTAACAAAAGAAGATTGACGGAGTATGCTATGGTGGCGCTTACTGAGGAGTGCACTTCACCGATTTAGAACAAGTTGCCAACAAAGCTCAAGGACCTTGGGAGCTTTACAATTCAGATCACAATCGGGCAAAGTATCCGAGCTCGCGGACTATGTGATTTAGGAGCAAGCATAAACTTGATGCCGACCTCGGTGTTCAAGAAGTTGGGGCTAGGCAATCCTAGACCAACTATAGTGATCTTGCAGTTAGCGGATCGTTCTTTGGCTAGACCAGATGGCATTGTGGAGGACGTGCTGGTGCAAGTGGGCTCCCTCTTCTTCCCGGTAGATTTTATTGTCTTAGATTTTGAGCCGGATGCAGAAGTCCCATTTATTTTTAGACGTCCTTTCTTGGAAACCGGGAGAGCTTTGATTGATGTAGCTGCAAGCCAGCTAACCATGCGAGCGCATGACAAAGTGGAGGTATTTGATGTGTATAAGGCCATAAAGCTTCTGGCCATCTATGAGGAGCTTTCAGCAATCAATGTGCTAAACCAAGAAGAAATTCTTCAGATTGTTGATTCTCAAGATCCATTGGAGAGAGCGTTGATGAGCTTCGATCATTTTGGAGATAGAGATACTTATGAGATGGTGCAAATGTTGAATGAATCAAAATGGTATCTCAGGAAGCAAGACTTTTAGCCGTTGATGAGGTCCCTGGAACCATTGCCAAAACCATCTATTGAGGAAGCACCAAAACTGGAGTTGAAGACATTGCCTCCACATTTGAAATATGTCTTTTGGGGGGAAGATGACACCTTGCCAGTCATAATCTCCGCAGAATTGACGGAGGCACAGGTAAAGGATGCATTGGTGGTTCTCAAGAGGCGGAAGAAAGCAATGGGCTGGCAAATGTTAGACATTCGGGGTATCAATCCAGCTTTTTGCACACACAGAATTTTCATGGAGGAAGGAGCAAAGCCAACTGTACAACATCAGTGGAGGTTGAATCCGATGATGAAGGATGTGGCTAGTAAGGAAGTGATTAAATGGCTTGATGCAGGTGTGGTCTATCCTATTTCAGACAGCGAATGGGTCAGCCCCATTCAGTGTGTTCCAAAGAAAAGAGGGAAGACCGTGGTCACCAATGATAAAAATGAGTTGATCCCTACACGCACAGTCATAGGCTGGCGGATTTGCATGGACTACAGAAAGATCAATGAGGCCACAAGGAAAGATCACTATCCTATCCCGTTTATTGATCAAATATTGGCTAGATTGACTGGTCAAGAATATTATTGTTTCCTTGATGGCTATTCTAGCTATAACCAGATAGCCATAGCACCGGAGCACCAGGAGAAGACTACTTTCACATGTCCTCATGGGACATATGCTTTCAGGCGGATGCCATTTGGTTTATGCAATGCACCTGCCACATTCCAGAGATGCATGATAGCGATCTTCCATGATATGGTGGAAGATTTCTTTGAGGTATTTATGGATGATTTTTCTATTTTTGGTAATTCATTTGCTACTTGTTTGCAGAATCTTGACAGGGTGCTAGCTCGTTGTGAAGAATCCAACCTTGTACTCAACTGGGAGAAATGTCATTTCTTAGTCAAGGAGGGTATCGTCCTTAGCCATAAAGTGTCTTGCAAGGGATTGGAAGTCGATCGTGCAAAGATCGAGGTTATTGAAAAGCTACCACCACATGTGTCAGTGAAGGGTGTTCGCAGTTTTCTCGGACATGTAGGGTTCTACAGACGGTTCATTAAGAACTTCTCTAAAATTTCTAGACCAATATACAGGTTGCTAGAAAAAGAGGTGAAGTTCGAGTTTGATGATGATTGTGTCAAAGCATTCAAGGAGTTGAAACAGAAGTTGATAGAAGCACCTATCCTCATTTCTTCGAATTGGGAGAAACCGTTTGAATTAATATGTGATGCAAGCGATGTGGCGGTAGGAGCTGTATTGGGGCAATGGAGAAATAGAATTTTTCATTCTATTCATTATGCAAGCAAAACACTGGACGCAGCCCAAGTCAATTATACAGTCACAGAAAAGGAGATGCTAGCATTGGTGTTCGCGTTTGATAAATTCAGGTCCTATTTGGTAGGTTCTAGAGTAGTGGAGTATACCGATCATGCAGCGATTCGGTATCTGTTTAACAAGAAGGATGCAAAGCCTAGGTTGATCAGATGGATCTTGTTGTTACAAGAGTTTGACCTAGAGATTCGGGACAGAAAAGGGAGCGAGAATCAAGTGGCAGATCACCTATCACGATTGGAAAGCCGGTCACATGTGAAGGAAGGTGACAGCATCAAAGAAGAGTTCCGAGATGAGCAGCTCTTGGCAATAAGGGAAGCTGAAATCCCTTGGTATGCAGACATTGTGAATTTGCTAGTGAGTGGAGTCTATCCACCGGAGGCTATGGCTCAGTAGAGAAAGAAGTTGAGACATGATTGTAGGTATTATATTTGGGATAAGCCGTACTTGTTTAAGAAGGGACCGGATCAAGTGATGAGAAGATGCATTCCGGAGAGCCAGATTGCAGAAGTGTTGAGGATTTGTCACTCTTCATTGTATGGAGGGCACCACGGAGGCGAGCGGACAGCGCACAAGGTGCTACAGTCAGGTTTCTTTTTGCCTACACTATTTAGAGACTCTATGGCGTACGTAAAAATGTGTGATAGATGTCAAGAACAGGCACCATTGATAGAAGGCAAGAGATGCCGCTGCAGCTGATATTAGAAGTGGAGATCTTTGATGTAAGGGGTATAGATTTCATGGGCCCGTTCCCACCGTCATTTGGTAATCGTTACATCTTGGTGGCCGTTGATTATGTATCAAAGTGGGTTGAAGCAATAGCTTGCCCCAGGAATGACAACAAGGTGGTAACAAAATTAGTGAAAAAGCACATTTTCACCAGGTTCGGGACACCTCGAGCCATTATCAGTGATGGAGGGGCTCATTTTGTAAATGCAAGTTTCAAGAATTTGCTAGCTAAGTATGGGGTGCGCCATAAGGTAGCAATAGCATATCATCCCCAAACTAGTGGGCAAGTGGAGGTGTCGAACAGAAAAGTAAAGCAGATTCTACAGAAGATAGTGAATGCACAACGTAGTGATTGGTCAAGCAAACTCGATGATGTGTTGTGGGCTTATAGAACTGCGTACAAGACACCAATTGGGACTTCTCCATACAGATTGCTCTATGGAAAGGCGTGTCATCTGCCTGTGGAGCTAGAATACCGAGCTTTCTGGGCCGTGAGGAAATTGAACATGGATCTAGAGCTAGCTGGTAAGAAGAGGCTGATGCAACTCAGCGAACTTGATGAGTTTCGTTGGCATGCTTGTGAAAGTGCCAAGTGCTACAAAGAGAAAACAAAGAGGTGGCACGATAAGCATATAGTGCATCGGATCTTTGAGCCGGGGCAGAAAGTATTGCTATTCAATTCAAGATTGAGGATTTTTCCAGGAAAATTGCGGTCCAAATGGTCAGGGCCATTTGAGGTGGTAAGAATGACCCTGCATGGGGCAGTGGAGTTGTGGCAAGAAGATAGAAGTGCCACATTCTTGGTAAATGGGCAGCGGTGTAAGCATTATTGGGGTGAGGAGTTATTCGAGAGAAGACGTCCATCACTCTAGAGGATGATTGAACGTGAATGACGTCGAGCCGTGACGGTAAACCAGGCGTTGCACGGGAGGCAACCCGTGAAATTGTTGTAATAGATGAGTAGAAATATTTGGAAAAAAAAATAAAAACAACAAAACAAAAGAGAAAAAAAATGGAAAAAATTATTGTTGTGTTGAAACCTATGAATTCTAACCAATTTATTGTGGTGAAATGATTTTCAGGTGGAACGGAGGGCAAAAATGCAAAGAAGCAAAGAAAAAAAATCGAGGTGAGATAAATAAAAATTGGCATTACACTGAGCCTACGCGTTGGCTCCGTGTCACGGAGGAGGTTCTCCGCGTTACCCTCCGTGACACGTTGCAGCCTAATCCAAATTTTTAAAAAAAATTCCAGAACATGGGTGCGATGGCTCTGTGTCACGGAGGGGGTGCTCCGCATTACCCTCCGTGACACGTTGAGTGTCTTTTCGCGTCGGGTCACACCGGGTCGCCGGGTAACCCGCGCGAAAAAAACTTTTAAAACCCTGATTTCCCCCATTTCTTCCTTATTTTCCATTCCCTCCGCAACCAAAACCCCAAATTCCCTTCTCCCCCGACGTGACACGGACCTAGGCACAAGTTTTCTTCGAGTTTTCTTCGGATTAAAGGTATGTTCTTGAACTTTACCTCATTTTTGCTTGAATTTTCGATTCTTGAACATGTGTAGTGATTGAAACTTGCCCTAAGTGGAAATTAAGATTGAATTCAATTAAGTTATGATTGATTGATGTTCATAGTATTGTTGTGAGTATATGAACTCGATGAATGCATGCGTTATTCAATTTTTGCAAAATTGTTAGCTAGGGTTGGAATTTTAATATGAAGAAGACTCAAATTGTTTGAACTGTTGAACAAAATTGTTGGGTGAATTGAATTATGTTGTGATTAATGTTGAATATGCTACGTAGACAAGGGGTTTTTGAGAGAATGAAATTGGTGAATTGCATAGGGTGTTGAGAACAAAAATTTGGCCAAGTGCTATGATGGTGGAAGTGAATCATTGGCGATAATTTTATTCATTGTACGAAGTCTAAGTAGTACATAGTAATTGTTCCATCAATTTATATGAATGCACTAAGTCGGTTGAATGTTAAGAATGAGAAAAATCATGAATGTCTTGTAGAAATTGTTTTGATTGTGGCTAAAGACTAAGTGTGGGGTGACCTAATTAAACCCAACCTTAGTTGAAGCTAATTGTGACTTGAATAACATTGGGATTGTATGCTCGATTGTACAGGAACAATGTCAGGCAGGCAAGACAAGGGAAAGGGAGCATCCACATCGAGCGCCGGCAGAAAAAGAATAAGATTGGGAACAGCAGTTCCAGCGGTTCTGAGAGGCCAACACCGACAATACGGAACCCGATGGGTGACTTACGAAGGGAAGAAATGGTATGCAAAACACAAAGAAACCAAATACTTCCCGGAAGAGCATATACCAAGGGAGCCGCTGGCACAGGAATTCCCGCGGATCGTACACCGGATTGACACCGCTGGGATGAACTTAATCTTCGAAGAGCCCAGGGAGTGCAATCTCCATCTCATTCGAGAGTTCTATGCCAATTGGAACCCGACCCTCCGCAGTTACACTGTCAAGATCAGGGGGCAAGTTGTCACTTTTGAGCCCCATCACCTGAATGCTATCTTGGGGGCGCGGGACACAAACGCCCATGTCCTTCGATAGCTGAACATCACTCCACCTTATGCAGACATCAGACACACTCTATGTCGTTCGACAACAAGGTGGAGCAGGCACAAGGAGAGGGGCTACCATCAGACACTGCCCTACTTGTAGATGAACAGGGAAGCTAGGATCTAACTTAAAATTGTATGCTCATGCTTGATCCTAGGGGTGCACATGACAGATGTCACCCGGGACCGAGTCTTCTTGGTGTATGCCCTGATGAAGCGGCTTGAAATAAATGTTGGGGCGGTGATCATCTCTGCCATGAGGAGAGCCCGACTGCATCAGGGGCACAGATACGGGTTCGGTGGTTTTCTTACCACGTTCCTGAGGGGCCACGATATCGAGGAGGAGGCCCTGGATTACATCTCACAGATTGACAGGCGCGCCATGGATGTAACCAAAACCAAGGCACCTGACACTACTCATGAGTCGGTGCTCACACTAGCCGAGAGACATGCTCGGGATGATCAGTATATGGCCCGCATGTACGGGATGCAGATGTTGCAGCTACGCATTAGAGGGAGGCCTACAACGGAGGATGAGCTATGGCAGCACGAGCTGCATTACCCATTCGGCGAGAATGCCCAAGCTCTATGCAGAGTGGGGCCCGTATTTATGGAGCCTGTAGATGATGACGTCCCTACCGATGAGGAGACACGATGGGAGGACTCAGATGTTGAGTCAGATGAGGACAGCGGGGGCGATTCTGATATGGGAGACGAGGCAACGACACCTGATGAAGAAGTTGAATACTTAGATTGATCAGGGAGTTTTACCACCCACCTTTGTGATATATTGAATTTTGTGAAAACTGAGGAAAGTGTTCGGTTTAAGTGTGGGGTGGAAGTAGTTTGGTGCCAGCTGCTTCATTTTTTTTTTTATGTTTATGTTTTGTTGTTGTGCCTATGAAAAATGTGACCCTGTGACTTTGTGTTATGTGTTCTGTAATTAAGTGGTGTTGTAATGAATGTTAAGCTGTTGTGTGCTGTGTTGAGCTGTTGGTTGTTGTGTAAATATTTTTGTTTTCTATCAAAATTATCGAAATTTTTTAAAAAAAAATTTGTTAAATTTCTTTTATGTTGGGTTTCTCGGTCTTTGTTTTCGGTGCTTTTAACGTAGAATAGTCCCATTGAACCGAAGTCATAGATAGTGACCTTTCCCTATGATGGATGGATGACGACCGTCTTAAGGGAAATGTAGTCGATAGGAGTAGTTTTTTTCTTTCGTTCTTTATTTTGTTTGTGTCCTAAACGTGTCGCTACTTCATGGTTCAGAATTCTTGTTACGTGTTGTACATAATATTAAGATGCAAAGGTGATTCATATGAAAGCATTAAAATGCGTAAACATGTTGACATACCTAGGCCATAGAGTTCGATTTGGTGTGATCGAGGCTTAATAGTGAATTCTTGTAATTAGCTGATTGAAGAGTCTGTGAATATGTCTTGAGTTGAGCATGTGCATTGAGTGTAAGGTGAGGGTTCGATTATTCCATGCTATTGTGAAGTGTCTAGAACTTGTCTGGTGTGTGTACGAAATGAAATGAAGGATGTGTATTGTAGGAAAGGATGTAGACGTTTCTTTGATTAAATTGAAAGTTTCTCCATTATCATACGTACCTTGAAAGTACATCCTAGTTAGCCCCATTGAGCCTTTAGCCTATTTTTTTTCTTTCTTTGAAGAGGTACAAACCGAGCTTAATCCCTTCTTTCCATTAGCCGTGAATTTGATCCAAAACTCTTAAGCGCTCAAGAAAAATAATTTGCCCACAGAGTAAAGGAGTGAGAATTGTGAAAAGGAAAGAAAAGCGAAAGTGGTGAAAGTTAAAGAAAAGGTCAAAGGTGCACTTGCTGAAATTAAATAAACTAAAGATGTATAACTAATCTTTGCTAGTAAGTCGAGTGTGCTTAAAGAAACGGGAACAAGAACAAATAAAAAATTCTTCAAGAATGGGAGGATGAAGGAAGAAAAAACATGACCGTAATGATGGTGGGATGTATTGAAAAGCACTTAAGGAAGCTAGTTGCTATTATTTGTTAGCCCAGTATTTGCTAGTTCCTTAGCTTACATTACAACCCGTTAAGTCCTACATGATCTTACATCACTCATCCTTATATTATTGGAGTAATACACTAGAGGCAAGCCTATGGTTCATGACATGATGCATATGAATTCCTTGGGAGAGAAAGCGAAATTGTATTCATATACCCCGACATGTAGTGCTTTGGAAATCATATGATAGAAAAGGGGGTAGTTTTCTTGTTTTGTGAGGGCACATGCTTGATGAAAGATTAAGTGTCGGATGTCTTGATCAGTTGATTTGCACGAGTTTGCTAAGATCAAGAATTGATTCTTGAGCTTAGGAGGTCTTAATGTGATGTACTTCATTGTATTGATGAGACTATGCATGTTTTCTTGATGATTTGCTATATTAAATAATCGGTATAGTCGTAGCTTGAATTGTTGAGTCAAAGTAGCTATGTATGAGTGTCAATTGCATGAGATGTGAGAATATTGTTCGAGGAAGAAGAAGAGTTTAAGTGTGGGGTAAGTGATCTTGGCCAGAATTTCATGCCCAAGTGATACTCAAATGCTTCATTTCGACTTGTTTGTATATCATTATTGTGTACATTCTCATGTGATTTGTAGTTAAATGTGAATTTATACTAACCAACATGATTAGTGTTGTTTTGCAGGTAAAATGGAATTTTGGGAAGCTAAGATACATGTTGGTAAAATCGGGAATGGACTTGGAAACAAGGAGTGAAAAAGGACATGGAATATCAGCAAAAACAAGGGCTCCGCGATGGAGCCGTGCCACGTTGCCATCGCGGAGGCACTCTGCCTCAGAGGAAATAAATTTGGCAATTTCCAGTGAAGGTGCGCGATAGCACCGTGTCACGTTGGCCAGGCTCCGCGATGCAGGCCGTGGCACATTGAGGTTAAATTGCCTGGGAGGCCGACTTCCAGTGAAGGTCAGCGATACCTCCGTGGCACAGAGGGAGTGCTCCGTGATACACTCCATGCCACGTTTCTTGTTATTCCAGGAAAAATTCTCAATAGTATAAATAGCACACTTAGGTTTTATTTTAAACATTCTGACTTGGTTGAGCAAGAACGTGGGTTACAGGCAGTTGAGGGGACGAAAATTCTAGGGTTCTTCTCTATCTCTTTCTCTTTTATCTCAATTGTTTGTATAAATTCTACTCATTTGATGATGTTAAATCCACAAATGAGTGGCTAAATTCACTTCTTGCTGAGGTTAAGAACAATTGTAGTGGAATGTAATTGTTAATCATTTCAGTTTTCATCTTTTCTTCATTGGTTGTTCTATCAATTCTTGTTCTTACTGCATTAATGTTTGGCCAATGTTAATGTATATCTAAAAAATCCAATTTTGATTTTGAAAAGGAAAGAAATCAGAAAGATGTGAATTGGTAGGATATGATCTCTTCTTAGTTTGGAAAATTGAGAATTGATTTACATTCAGAATAGAAATATATCTGAAAGTCTTATTAGTCAATTAAGGAATCGGGAATGTATGGCTAGAACATGAAATTCTTTTATCACAGAAATGTAGATTAAGACTCATGATTCTTAAGTTGGATAGGAGTCGAAAGTTCCAATCCATAAGCAATAATTCTTGACTAGCAACCGAAGGAAAGATTAACTGAATTGTATTGATAAATTAATTCCTTGCATGTTTGTTTTAACCTCAGCTTGCTCATTACTCTTGTTCAGACTCACTTTATAATTTTGCCTTAGATTCTTATAAATTAGTAACTCAAATTCTCAAAATGTTATTTATTTGGTTGTCTGCATTCTTAAAGATATAGTTCATGAACACTTAAGTTAATTATTACCGTAGCTTAGTCCCTGTGGGATCGATACTTGGTTTTACTTTAGCCACTTTACTACTTGTTCGACCACGTGCACTTGCGTGTAGTCACCACATAATCCCGAACAATGTCTACTATCCATGTACCTCCCACTTGATCATTAATTTGATTTATAGTCATGATATAAAAATCCATACACAGCTGGTACACCAAGCTCGAGAAGGGGATAATGGTGCTCAACGCTAAGGCTCTATCCCAAATTTCCTCGACTATGATCCGAGGAATATTTATAGCATACCTTCACATTATAAAATCCTTCAACCCTACTCTATATGAGCTCAAGGTGTTATCATTCGTTGTTGGTGCCAACTTGTGATGGACTAGAGTCTAACAAGCCTTCCCAATGAAATTTAGCGAAGCTTTTGTGACCTGTCATCCACTAGTCACCCAGTTTTCCTCCTCCTTCTCCTCAACAGTAACACTGGCCAGCCACTTTACATGTCACTACCGACCCTCAGAACTCATTTTTTACCCTTTCAAGACCTTTATGCAGCGGTCAAACTTGGCAGTGGTGGCTAGAGCATGATAGTCTGGACCATACAATACTCGGGCAATGATCCTCTTCGAGATATCCACAGCTCTCCCCCTAACTATGGCACTCTCCATCTTAGGCTGATCTTTTACCTTCTGTCCAACTGGGGTCTGATGCTCTATGACCATGTCAGCATTAAAGCTGTCAGGGGTCCTTTCCATCTAGTTGAAATCATACCGCTCAAATAGTCGCTTCATCTCCTCCACCTCATTCAATGCCCTGATAAAGATCCGGGGTTCCTCTTGAATGCTCCTCTTCAGGTTTTGTTTTGATATTAGAGATAAACCCTGCTCATAGATCTCCCGAGCACCTGGAACAACCCACCTTATTGTGTGGCTTTCTGCGGGTGGGGTTTGTTCACTTTCCTCCTCTTGTGTTTCTTCCTCAAATTTATCCTCTCCTAAACCCTCTCTAGATTGGGCCTTAACTGACCTTTTCTCTGCATTTGAGACACTATCATACTCATGGGACTGTGTGTCATCTCCCTCCTTAGACTAGGGAGGTTCTACCAAAGTGGCTGAGGTGACTACGGCCTGAGACTTGGCCTGTGCCCTAGTGGTTCATGGCTCCTCGGTTTCATTAGTATCCACATCATATTCTTCCACCAAACCACTAGGAGAGTCTGCCTCTTGCTTAAATGCAGAGACTTCATCCCTTAATTCTCTTTGGGTTACTATCTCCTCTAGGGCCTTCTTTTCCTAAGCATTCTTTCTTGATTGCCTTTTGCGTGTCTTTGTACCTGTGGAGGAAAAATTAGTACATGTGATTTCAGAGGATGGAAGCAAAATAGATTATCTGCAATATCTACTATGATTCATCAATACGAGTCATACCCAGGTGGTACGAATCGTATTATGAGTCATGATATCTACATTCACAGGTAAGACTCCATGGTACGAGCTGTACCAAGATGGTATTATTCGTTATGAGGTACATAGCATTAAATTCAGAGAAATGTGACTTTCAAATGTTTTGGTACGACTCATTATTATGACCCATGATAGGATCCGATGAGTCGTACCATGTTCCTTAGATTCTGAATGTGACCCTTGCTGGTTCTCTTGTATGATCACTTGGTATAACTCATGATGTGATACCATGGTTCGTACCATTTTTCGTACCTTAATCTTCAGAGTAGGTGTTCATGGGATAGTCCCAACGAATCATCCTATGAGTCGTAGTGAGATACCACGAGTCGTAGGATAACTCATGAAGCATGTCTTCCCTCTGTGCATTAACAATTATTCAAGAAATCAAATTTTTGGGTGGATACTCAAACTTCATCACCCATTACTTCTTAAAAACACATAAAATTCACTATCCCACACTACGCACAAGCATAGAAATCCTAAGAGAATTTTTATTCCACTAACCCATCATAAATCATCACAACTACTGATCATGTTCTTCCACTTCATTTTCATGCGTAGAGGATACAAAGTTCATTTTTCAGCTACTAGGTAGCAAGAAAAGATGAGGAAAATTTTGACTTACTTTCCATGTTCTTGAACAATTCCTTCTTTCTTTGGGTTTAAGAGTGGGAATTCGATTCAATAATGCAATTTCATTGCAAATCTTGTGCTTAAATAAAGTGGGAGCGAGATACGTGTGAGTGGAGAGTGAGAAGAGGAAATCCTGGGATCATGTAGTGATTTTAGGATCGGATTTTGTGTTTTAAATAGGTTCTGGGCAGATTTAAAAAATTTGGGTCGCGTTGGGTCGGCTGGTTTATTTCATTTACATAGCCCGTCATGACTCGAACCATGAGTCGTAGGTCATACCTACGATTCGTCCCTTCCTTTCGTAACTAAGATTCAAAATACTTACTTGGGAACCTACGAATACATGGTATGATTTGTACCAAGGTCGCACAGCTCATACCATGACCCGTGGTTATAGTTTCTACTATTTGACACTTAAGATAGTTCATCACGATAGTGTGCACTACGACTTATACCATGTAGGTATGATTTGTAATGACCAACCGTAGTGTGAACTCTGAATCTTCTTCAGCCATGTTCCTAATTATGGATGGGTCTACGAGTCCTATCACCATCATACGATTCATACTGAGGGTCATAGTACAGACCTGTATCTCAATTTTTATCATTTAGTCCCTCTTTCACCTGCACACTGCAACACACATTAGTTAAGATACTTAGGTTGCCTCCCAATAAGAACCTGATTTAATGTCGCAACACAACGCAGGTAGTTTGGTTACTCAGGTTTCACCAAACCACCTCATGGGTTGCCTCTCATACAGCGCCTAATTTAATATCGCAACACAATGAAGGTCTCTTGACAACTCAGAATTTGTCAAGAAACTTCGATTCAACATCAATAACTAAGGCTACTTTGAATTCTTCGGTTGCTTCACTGACCTGCAGAGGTTGAAAATGACCTCTTCTTTATTTAGCCTAAACTTCAACTGTCCGGCTTCAACATCCATTAAGGCTCACCCAGTGGTAAGGAATGGTCACTTCAGATGATGGGGACCTCAAAATCCACCTCGCAATCTAAAATCACGAAGTCAGCCGGAAAGATGAACTTGTCCACCTTCACTAGAACATCATGAAGGATACCCATTGACTTCTTGACTATGCGGTCCGCCATCAATAGATGTATAATCATTGATGTGGGGGCTCCTAAGCCCAATTGCTTTAACACAGCTAGCAACATCAGATTGATGCTAGCTCCAAGATCACACGGTGCCTTAGCAAACTCAAAATCCACGATAGTTCATGTGATGGTAAAGGCACCTAGTTCTTTCTATTTATGTGCAAGGATGATCTTGGGCAGATTTATATGCCCAAGTGATACTCAAAAGTATCATTTTCGCCTTGTTTATCTAGCAATGTGTATACACTTTCATGTAATTGGTAATAAAATGTGAATTTATACTAACCAACATGATTAGCATTGTTTTGTAGGTAAAATGTGATTTCGGGAAGCTAAAATGCATGTTGGATGATATCGGAGTTGGACTTGGATGCGAGCAAGGAAAAAGGCATAGGACTGCACGAATTAAAGGGGCTCCGCGATGGAGCCGTGTCACGCTGCCATCGTAGAGGCATTCTGCCTAGAGGGTGAAAAGTCATCCAATTTCCAGTGGAGGTTCGCGTCTGCTCTGTGGCACGGTGGCTAGCCTCCGCGTTGCACGCCGTGCCATGTTGGTGTTTAATTTCCCGGACCCCCAATTCCAGTGAGGGTCCGCGTTCATGGCGTGTCACGGAGGTAGTGCTCCGCGATGCACTCCGTGACACGTTGCTCATTATTCAGGGAAAAATTCCCACTAGTATAAATAGAACACTTAAGTTCATCTTTCATAATTCAGACTTGGTGGAGCAAGGACGTGGGTTACAGGGAGTTGAGGGACGAAAAGTTCAGGGTTTTTTCTCTCTTTCTTTCTTCTCTAATTCAATTGTTTGTATGATTAACACTCATTTTATGATGATTAATCCACAAATGAGTGGCTAATTCCCTTCCTTGCTGAGGTTATGAACACTTGTGATGAATTTTGATTATTGATTATATGGTTTTTCATCTTTTTCTTCCATGTTGTTCTATTAATTCTTGTTCTTACTGCCTTCGTGTGTGGCCTACATTAATGTACATCTAAAAAGTCCGATTTCACTCGAGAGAGCACGAAATTGGAAAGTTGTGAATTAATAGGATATTGTTCTTAACTTGATTTGGGAAAATTGAGTTTTGATGTGCATTCAGGATAGAAATATACCTGAAAGTCGTATTAGTCAATTTAGGAACCGGAATTGTATGGCTAGAACATGAATTGCATTTGATCACAGAAATGTAGACGGATGGTTCATGATTCTTAAGTGAGATTAAATACGAGAGTTTTAATCTCTTGGTAATTGTTCTTGGCTAGCAACTGGAAGAAAAGATTAACCAATTTATGATGATAATCAGTTTCATTACATGTTCGTTAACCTCGGCATGCTCTTATTCATAGTCCAAATTCAAAGTAGATAATTGTTCTTAGTTTTAGTATAAAAATCGATAATACAAAATATCCACTTTTTGGTCACTTTGTTGTCAGCATATTCAGAAGTAAAATATAGTATACTTGAACAAATTGCACTTAACCCAAGTCTCTGTGGGATCGATACTTGGCTTACTAAAGCCACTTACTACTTGTTCGACCACGTGCACTTGCGTGTTGTTTTATATACCCATATAACAAACAGATCAAACAAAGGACCCGTGAGGCTATTACACTACAGTGGTGCAAATTTCCAACTGGTTTATATCTCATGGATCATTTCCTAGTCACCAGGTCCTTACTGAACTTTGCCTACCCAGGAATCTTCTTAAATGCCTCAACCAGAGGGATATCACTGATAATTGCTTCAGCATGATAGGAATTTCTGAAATTTCCCATCATCCACCTTCTTCTTCATTCTTTAAGGAAAAGGTAGAGGCAGTTAAGGGATAGGCCTAAAATTTTATGAGGCCTCTTTCACCTTTCCTTTGTCAGCACCAAGCGCTTTTGCATCAACTAGAGTCTCGGTCAAATTTGCACTACCTTCAGCTACATGTTCCACAATCTTAGGATCCTCATCTAAATCAACTACCTTCGGTTCTCCCATCTCAACTACAATCGGCATGGATGGATCAACTGTGGTTTTACCATCCTAGTAGTTACAGCTATGCAATGACTATCATTCTTTGGATTTAGAACTATGTTACTAGGGAGTGTACCCTTCTTCCTCTGGTTCAGGGATGCGAACATCTATCCCATTTGCTACTCGATCTGTTAAACCGATGTGGCGTGTGACTCAACTTTCTGGTTCATGCCAGATATATCTCCTCGAATGTCCTTCAGGTGACCATCAGATGCTTTGCCTCTTTTAATAGTTCAGCCATCATGCTCTCCAACTTTGAGGTTCCAGCATCACCCTTACGATACTTTGGAGGAACATATAGGCTAGTGTGATCATTTCGGTATCCATCATTTTTCCTCCAATCACCTTCACGATCTCGTCCTCTACTTCTATCCATATATAACTCCATTTAGTTGTCCCTGTATTGGTTTTGACCTTGATTTATGGAGCCTTGGCACCAAGTTTCTTGACCATACCCTTGGGCATTAGCCCAAAAATTGGCCACTTGGTTATCCAAAAAGTTTGCTTCCTCCTCAAAATTAGAGTGCTCAAACCGAAAGCTCCCACTGCATTCAACTTCTGAGATCCAGATCCCATGATATGCTTCCTGAGCAGGTTAATAGATTTTCTCATGTGAGCTAACTCCTGGTCACATTCCTCTTCTTTCATGCGGTGCTCCGTAGGCATCCCAATAGCATATGTACCTGCAACTGTCTCAGCTTCTCTATTATACTAGGCTCTGTTAGTTTTGGTCACTCAGTCCATATGGTTGATGCTTCCTCTCATGAGTGGCTCATCAATGCTCCACCTTCTACTAAATCTTCCACGGCCTTATTTGTTGTTGTTTAGAGATCTATAAAATATTTCCAGCAATCTCTCATTGGGAATTCTGTGATTCGGCCACTTAGTAACTTTTTTCTTGAACCATAGCAATGTCTCGTGAAGTGCCTTCGTCTTGAGCTGTCGAAAGTTATAGATCTCATTCTTGAGCTACATCATCTTAGAAGGTGGGAAGAACCTTTCCAAGAAGGAATGTTTCAGTTCTCTCTGGTTGGTGATGGAGTCATTTGGAAACTTTTACAACTATAGAGTATCCTCACCCACTAGAGAGAACAGAAAGAGCCTCAGCCTGATGGCATCCTGGCTCGCTCCTGGCAACCTGTACATCTTGCAAATACCCACAAAATTCATCAATGGAGATTTGCATCATCAACAGGATTAACACTAAGCACTCCCTTCATGTTAAGAAGCTAAACAATTATGCTAGTGATATCAAATTTTTCCCTAGTATGCAGAGGTGGGGTTACAATAGCTCCTATTGACCCGGCTTCATCAATATATGAATCCTCATCATCATCAAAGTAAGAAGCATATCTATGGAACTGGTATGGTTCACGACTTTTGCTGCCCCTTCTATTATGACCAGCATTATCAACCTCCTCCTGGGAATCATCTACCTCTTGAAGAGCAGCTTGTCGAGCTAACTCGGCCTGGCGGACCTCATTAACTCGATGAGCTTCAGCCGCTAATCTAGCTTCCATCTGTTCAAAGGTCTCCATACTAGCCATTCTTATTAGTGTCCTTTCGAGTTCTTGGTCAATTGGCACTAGGGGGTTTCCACTACTCCGAGTACTTAGCATTCACCAAGAGCTAACCTATGTGAAACAAAGACAAAAGAAAAAATAAATGAGGAAATAAAGACTAAAAGTTAAATAAAAGAAATTAATATAATCCTAAGTCGTACTCCCCGAAAATTGTGCCATTTTTAATAATGCTCAAATTACACCTCAGAAGAAGTATAACGCGGTCGTTGTCAATAAAGAACCCAACTAAGGTTGGAGTCAATCCCAGATGGAATATGGTCAAGATATCCACTAATTCTATTATTAATACTTTTAGTTCAATTATTTTCTAAAAGGGTGTTTTTAAGAGAAATAATCAAGTAACAGTATTGTGAAAAGGTGTTGTAAACAAAGATATGCAATTAACTAAGGAAGTGTTCCCTATGGCTTTTTAACTAGGTTGGTTTATTACACTTGTGATATATTCCAATATTTATCCTACATAATTGATAAACTATGTTCGTTCAAATGGCTGATTCGTGCCTATTAGATGACTATACACAATCACCGGGTAAGGTCTCATGAGCGCTTTCAACTAATCTTTATCAATAAATTCAAATTAACTTTCCTACGATCGCTAATAATGTCCAAAATACAATCCTCTTTTATGAAAGAGCGTAAACGGTCATTGTATCAAAATAAGTATCCTGGCGAATGTCCGGGTCGAATCCTACAGAAAATTGAGTCGATAATTCAAGAGTTATAAACTAATTCAAACTAGAACGCATAATTGTTCAACATTTGAAAAGTAAATTTGGGGGAAATAACTATATAATTCTATACTAATACTAATTGGGGGAAATTCCAATTGAAGCAATCATAAATGATATGGCTAGAGGCATTCTATAGATGATATCTCAACTAAATCAGAAATTTCTTCAATGCCTTAGACCCATAATTAGCATAAATAGCTTTGGAGAATTCACATTCTCTTGTTTTTCAACCATAAGAATGTTTATGCCTTGGGTTCTTTCAAACTCCAAAGGGAATTCAAGTAATCAACCACCAAGCTTGAGGAAGGACTAGCTATTTCTAGCTTTGGCCTTTAATGGAGTGAAAATATGGGTTTTAACTATCTCTAGCTTAATCTCGCACTCAAACACTCCACTTCCTCACTATTATCTTCTCACCCAATTCTCACCTTTCACTCTCAAGCAAAAGCAAGAAAAGTAAAGCATAATTCATGTTTGAAAACCATCGATTTTGGCAATTATAACTTGGGAGAAGATAATAGATCTACAATTTCAATAAGAATCCAAGAGCAATTTATCAAAACCCAATGAAATTAATAACACTATGAATACACCTCTAGCTAGCAAATTAGTCAAGCATATTTAAAGATAGAGAGAAGATACCAAGAGGATTCCCCTCACATTCATCACATTAGCTTCACAAATTTTCTTCACAAGCTCTTACTACAATGATGGAATTCTCCCAAAATTGGTTAAATAAAAATAAGAAAAAAAGTTCTACCTAACTCTACAAATCTATGGTGAAAAGATGTGTGGAAGATGAGTGAATGGCTGGTGAATTTGTTGAATGAATTGTTCAATGACTGGTTGGTATACAATAAAAGCTATGTAAATATTTGTACTTTCCTGTTTACAACTTTTTCAAAATTTCCTTGTAGCTTTTAGATGCTTTGGAGGCCTTTTTAGACCTTTTTATCCTTCATTAGGCCTCTCCCATGAAGAATCGGCATTTAGCCGGTGTCAATCTGCAAAGCACCAAACTGTAGTCGGTTGAAAATAATTTCCTGGTAGGGGGAACCGGCGATTCAATAGGTGTTTAGCCGATGCCATTCCTCAAACAGCTGGTCTGGGCAGTAGCTTTTGCGTTTCGTCCGTGTTTCACCCTTCCGGATCCGCATTTAGCCGATTTAAAGCATGTCTTTGCACCTCTTCTTGAGCTCAAATCTTTCATTATCTTTGTCTCCTCTCCTTCATATGCTAACTCATCAAATTTCATCTCAAACTTCATGTGTTTTGCTTGATTTCATACTTTCTCCAGTCCCATGAAGTACCTACAAAGAATTCAAGACAAAGGGCATAAAATCCACATAAACAACTTGAAAACTAGGGAAAAATCTCATGCTTAGGAGCCTAATGAGTTGGTAAATTTCCAACTCATCAAACCCCCAAACTTGAACAATTGCTTGTCCTCAAGCAATGCAATTCTTTGCAATTGAGAAAATGAACAACATGCTATATATGAGTTTTTGCATAAAGGATCACTCAAGACATTCTTTCACAAGAGGATATTGCTAAAGCTTGGAGCACTACAGTAGTTGTACACGAAATCATCAAGCCTCAAGATAAACCAAACATTATACACCAATTCAAGAAAAACAAAAGACTCAAACCATGTTGCACAAGCTTCACTAGGTAACCACAATCATTAAACATATCTTGCATGAATTTATTTCATTCAAACAAGGGGCATAGTTCCTCAAAACAAGTTCAAAGAGCATCTCAAGTCATTGACAATTCACATTCAAAGCTTGCCTTAAAGTTCGCTACCCGCTTTCCTTAATATACCTCTCTTTGAAAACAATTTTAAGAATGTACTCCAAAGAAATGATGCCCCTCAAAAGAAGAGAGAATCCCACACACATTTTTTAGAATTTGACACAATGGGATTATAAGATAAGACAAATGCGCTCACTCTCACAAAAAAATTCAAGTGCATACAAATTGACCCATAGGCTTACCCTTCATGTATCTCGCTACTAATGTAGTGTTGCTACACTCCAACTCAATTAGGACTTGTGGGTCATAATGAAGGCTAGGTGTAAGGGTAGGATAATTTTTTATCTTTTGGTGACTAAAGCCTCCCTAATGCCTTAAAAACCACTTGTAACCACCCATCATCTTATTGAGATCACTCCACCTTATTTCTCCTTGTTCATTATCTTCATCATTTGTGTAACACATGCCACCCTTATAATGTCGGGTGAATTTCACATCTAGCCTTATATATGCAAGAGATAGCACCTTTTTTCTATTGTTTCTCTTTTGATGATTCGAGGTCTTTCAACCCATCGATTCATTCATTTCATCACGATTTTGGTGCTACCTCACATTGAAGCTCTCATTTTCCCCCTTCTCTTGCAAACCCCCAAACATAGGCTTTTGCCTCATCTCACATTTATTCCCTGATATCTCCCCATTTTATGGGCTTCAAGCCCCATTTTTTCGTTATTTTATCACTAGAAATTAGGGATGATGGGTGCCAAAGAGAAGGATAAAAGAAATGTTCATTAGGCTTGTAATGTGGTTTCCAAAGAAAGGGTCCAAGGCTCAAACATTGGCTATCAAAGATTAAAGTTCAGGGCAGTCATTTTGGGTGAAGTGACTAACAAAAGAGGGCCTAAGATCATGTTCTGAGTGCAGCCAAACCTATCATTTCTCCTTGAATCACACTTAGGAAAAGTTTTAGGAAATCATGCATACACACGAATTAAGCCAAAAACCTCACCACACAAGGCATCACAATCCAAGAAGTTCACACACTTGATTCATCACATTAAGAGGATGACTTTTAACAAGCTAGTTACGAATCAACAAGCCAATCAAGGAATATATAAATCATGACAAGAGAGTGATCATTTTCACATTAAAATACCCCTCTTTTCTTTTCAAAATTCATACACAATTCCAAGCAAGAAATGTTGGTGGTACCTCATCAAACAAGTGGAAAAAAGACTCTACAAGACTCTAGACTCTATATTTTCCCATAAGAAAGTCGCCTCTCAATCTATCATTGGGAAGTGTCAACTCGGTTCGACAACAAAAAGAAAAGACAAAGAAACCACTCCTTGGGAAAGAACCGTAGTATAAAAAACCCCTTGGAGTTTACTCAAATACTACTATCCAAAAGGTGATACTACTAATAAGTAATGACGATTTACCCTTAAGAATGATGTCAGCCAATCTATCATAGGGCCATATCGTGCATCACTTAACAAGTGAGTTACTCAAACTTCATCCCCTAACAAAAACAATGCATTGTCCTCGATGCCTAAGTTTAAACAAAATAAGGAAAGAATGGGTGAGAGAACTCCCTGATACAATGGAGGCATCCATTTTTCATGCATTTTCCATGCTCTCCTTTTTCTTTTTCTTCCTGCTTGCCATGATCCACACCTGTTCCATCCCTGTAAAATCAAAGACAACACAAATGTATAGTAAAACAAAATATAAGTAAAAAGTAAAAGCCCTTGGGTTGCCTCCCAAGAAGCGCCTTAGATCATGTCGTGGCTCAATGACTTCCACTTCACCACTTTCCTCTCCACTTTAAGCATTTGAATCGCACCCCTAGCTTCTTATCCATTCTTCTACTCCGCTTGAGGGGTGGTTGTGTAAGCATCAAGGGACCAAGAAATGGATGTTTCATCTTGTGTTACTTGGCCCTTAAAGGAGGGAGGTGCTTTGGCCCTATTGGTATGGCATACTCTAAGATGAAGACACCTTGATCTTCCTCCTCAACTACCTCCATTGACTAGGTCTCCTTAGTCTCCACTTTTTCAACCAATTTCAATGTTGAAAAATGATAAGAGGGCAGTCTAAGTTGCTCCCCCTACAAGCATGTTTCTTCCTTGACATCCTCCTTTTCAAGTGCGCTAGAGTCCTTGAGTATGATTTGTTGGATGTTATTTGGAGACTCAAGTGTTACTTCTTCAACCTTGGTATCTTGCATTTTTACAATGTTGGTTGGTTGGCACACCTCTATGACTTTTTCAACACGCACCTTGACTCCTTCATTATCATTTTGAGCTTCCTCCCATGAGTCAAGTTGAACTATGCCCCATTTTTCACTTCTTCTTGTTATGCTCCTCAATGTCTCCTCCACTTCTTCTTTTAGAGATCTACCGCTCTCTTCTTGAGGAGTTAATGATTCCATGGGCATGGAGGGATTGACATTCTTTTTTGCATTAGACTCCCGCTCCAAAAAGTCTTGGAGCATGGCTTCTATGCATCCACATGTATTTCTCCTTCCTTCACTTGCCATGGCTTCATTCCGTTCAAGCTTGGGAGAACAACTTCTATCATAACCATTATAGAGAGAAGTGAACCCATTTGGGCATCCATCCCAATGCCTCCCATGACTACCACATAATGTGCATCCACACCCATCATAGGAAGGAGAAGGTGAACTCATCTCCCTTTTAGGGTCATATTTGCAATCTTGCCAACAGTGTAGTCCTCCACTATAGGGACATGGGTCATCATAATAAGGGTTACAACAAACAAAACTCCTTTCATTCCATGATGCCATCATACAACTACAAACAATAAAAACAAAAACAAAAATAAAAGCAAAACAAGATGTAAAACAAAAATGCAAAACTAGTTCGAATCAATACTAACTGCAGTTTTATCACAACTCAATTCCCCGGCAACAGCACTATTTTTTATAACATCCAAAATATACTCCTCTTTTTCGAAAGAGCATAAATGGTCATCGTATCAAAATAAGTATCCCGGTGGATGTCGGGGTCCAATTCCACAGAGAGTTGAGTCGATAATTCAAGAGTTATAAACTAATTTAATCTAGAACACATAATTGTTCAATATTTGAAAAGTAAATTGGGTGAAAATTAAATGGAAATAACTATATAATTCTAAACTAATACTACTTGGGGGGAATTCCAATTGAAGCAATCATAAATGATATGGCTAAGGGCATTTATAGATGAGATCTCAACTAAATCGGGAAATTCTTCAATGTCTTGTACCCATAATTAGCATAGATAGCATTGGATAATTCACATTCTCTTATTTTTCAATCATAAGAATGTTTATTCCTTGGGTTCTTTTAAACCCCAAAACCAATTCAAGTAATCAACCACACAAGCTTAGCTATTCTAGCCTTGACCTTTAATGGAGTGAAAATGTGAGTTTTAACTATGTCTAGCTTAATTCCGCACACAAATACTCCACTTTCTCACTATTATCTTCTCAGCTAATTCTCACCTTTCTCTCTTAAGAAAAAGCAAGAAAAGTAAAGCACAATTTTGCAAACCATCAATTTTGGCAATTATAACTTGGGAGAAGATAATAGATCTATAATTTTAATAAGAATCCAACAGATATTTATCAAAACCCAATGAAATTAACAAACCCACCATGAATATACCTCTAGGTAGAAAATTAGTCAAGCATATTTAAGGATAGAGAGAAGATACCACGAGGATTCCCCTTACATTCATCACATTAGCTTCACAAATTTGCTTTATAAGCTCTTACAACAATGGTGGAATTCCTCCAAAATAGGTTAAAGAAAAAGAAGAAAAGTTCTACCTAACTCTACAAATCTATGGTGAAAAGATGTGTGGAAGATGAGTGAATGGTTGGTGAATTTGTTGAATGAATTGTTCAATGAATGATTGGTGTAGAATAAAAGCTATGAAAATATATGTACTTTCTTGTGTACAACTTTCCCCAAATGACCTTGAGGATTTTAGATGCTTTGGAGACCTTTTTAGACCTTTTTACCCTTCATTAGACGGCCTCTCATATGAAGAACCGACGTTTAGCCGGTGCCAATCCGCGAAGCACCAAACTGTAGCCAGTTGAAAACAATGTCCTGGCAGGGGGAACCGGCGGATTAGTGGGCATTTAGCGGATGCCATTCCATGAACAACTAGTTGATTAGCCGGTCTGGGCAGTAGCTTTGGCATTTCGCCCGCGTTTTGCACTTCCGGATCCGCATTTAGCCGATTTAAAGCTTGTCTTTGCACCTCTTCTTGATCTCAAATCATCCATTATCTTTGGCTCTTCTCCTTCATATTCTAACTCATCAAATTTTATCTCAAACTTTATGTGTTTGCCTCAATGTCATGCTTTCTCCACTCCCATGAAGTACCTATAAAGAATTCAAGAGAAAGGGCATAAAATCCACATAAACGACTGGAAAAATAGGTAAAAACTCATTCTTAGGAGCCTAATGAGTTAGTAAATTTCCAACTCATCAACCGCAGCTCAAGTTATTCAATGAAACTTAATTTCAAGGCTTTGTTGTTATTCTCTTTTCCTAATCTCTACTTCTATATGTTCAAGCAAGAAGAGAATATGGGCTAATCCTAACTTTGTGCATTATTAAGAAACAATTAACATGAAGAGAAGAAAAATACAAGCATCTGTATTGGTCTAGAATCATGTTGTGCTAACCCTAAATTTGTTATTTCACCGTGGTTCCCACAACCCTAGTTGTGGAGGTTTTAGCTACTCATAATTGCAAGAAAGTAATCAAAAATCATGGAAGAAATCATAATAAACAAGTTACAATATTGAAGGAATAAAACCCATGAATCAATCGCACAATAAACTTTGAAAATCTAGAACACAATGATGAAATTGTCTCAAGGTTTTTGTGTATCTTGTTCTCCAAGTAGCTTTGGGAAACTCAAAAATGCAGACACAAGGAAAAATTGTTGGATTTTCTAAAGAAAAATAAAAGGAAAGTATTTATACAATTAATTAAATCCTTTCCTAAATTAACAAGAATTCTGATGTCGGGATGTCCTAAGAATCGTAGCATGGTGCTATGAGTCGTGGCTACTGATTGTAGTATGGAATGCAATATCTAGATCTCTTAGGTATGGATGGATGGTACGACTCGTGATGTTTCACCATGAGTAGTAGGTGGCAGTCATGGTTTGAACTTCTTAATTTCAACCTTTCTGATTCTCTGCTCGTACTGTGACCTATAGCAAGCCATTTTCTGCACTTTTTCCCTTCTTTTCCAAACTCCAACTTCCAGACCTGATTTCCCTCAAAACAAAGTAAAGGAACCTCATATCCATATAAAAACACCGAAGTCCAAGCATTTTTCCTATATTCTAAGTGTCAAAAGTTTCGTAAAACCACAATACATCAGACTTCTTCACCTGATTTATTCCTTTATGAGCAGTCTGCAGAGAGTCCTATATTTCCTTTGCACTAGTACATGAAGAAACTCGATTATATTCATCGGGACCAATTCCACACACCAAAAGTTTCTTTACCTTTGCATTGATCTCAATAGCTGGTTTTTCCTCCTTCGTGTACTCCAATATTCCTTTTGGTATTTGAGTTTTTTCATTTTTCCATTTTGATATGTATGGTAGGTTTGTCCAAGATGATATTTCACAGTTTGTGATCTTCACCTATGAGGTAATCCAACATGCAATTTTTCCACCATCAATAGTAGTGGCCATTGAACAAGGGTGGTCTTACGGTTGATTGTCCCTTCTGAGTTATTAGTGATGCAGCCGTAATTGACTTTTCAAGGTGTAAGCCTTTATTTAAAAACCCTGCTCTGATACCAACTGAAATCACCACCTGCTAGCTATGATTTGGAACTAGGTTCAGTTAAATCATAAGTGCATAATAACAAGAGTAAAGAACACATAGTAATTATATGAAAAAACTCCTTGCTCAAGAGAGTAACAAAAACACGACCTATCGAATAGGCTTTTATTCAAACCTACAAGCAGGTTTTAGATTACAACTCTGTAATCTAAGGGACTAACTCTAGTACCTTAAGAATCACTAATTACCTGTAACTAGTGACGCATTTTTCAAGTCACACTCTGAGTTAGAAACTCATAAAAACTCTTAACAATGGACAATATAAAAAAACACAAGAATTCTCTCTCTCTCTCTCAGATCTTGACAATTGCATAGAAAGCTTCAAGTCCTTTTCTTGCTATCAATCGTCAGTCATTTTCTGCTTCCTAGAGAGATATAAATATCCTATCTACAAGAGTAGTCCAACTCCAAGTGTAATTCCTCATCCTTTTGGGACTCCTTGTTGTACTCCCCTTGCTTGATGTGTTTTAGGAGTGCAACACTTCACTGGCTTCCTGTCTTCCTTATCTTGATACACTTCCCATTGTCTTATCTACAAGTATATACTCCTTATTTAAGTAGGATTGGATTTCTGCCTCAACATGCCTGTACCTATATCAAACTCTCTGAGTTGAACATGGTTCACCTTCATGCACTGGTATTTCATTAGACCTGGTTCACTTTACCAACTTTTGCAAAAACTTTATCAATCATATTCAATCGTCAAATAACTAAACAATAAATAGTACACACATATACAGTTCACTAACTATAGTCTAACTCAAAGTAACCATAACCTACCTGAGCACCAAACTAGTGTCAAGATAGTGGTAGGACTCTGTTTCCTAGCTTTGAATTCATGCCCCTTGAAGAATTCCACCAGGGAGGTTGGTGAAGCTTTCCCCTTCCCTAGTCTCCTTCTTCTTTTCTTTGCCCCAAAATAAGCAGGATAGTTTTCAGGTCATTCGTAATGACAAAACCTTATTGCATTAGGATATGGGTTTTAAAAGTGGAAAAAAATGGAGTTCTAGTTCACGTATTCCGTTGCAGCAATGTGAGACCCACTACAGTGGTCCTGTCATGGCGACTAGGTGGCCGCCGTAGCGGTCCTATCACTGGGCCTACAAAGAAAATTTAATTCCACCCTTTCAAATAAAATCTAGTCATTACCTCTATCCAGACTAGCAAATAAACTGGACAGTACAACTTCTAGTTTTAGGATTATCATTGCCAAGTGTTAAAGCAATCTGACTGATCTTGGGCATATTTACATGCCCAAGTGCCATTATACATCTATTATTTAGTCGTGCTTGTCAAGTTAATTAAGCATAATCTCATGTAATTCTATATATATGTGTGCATGAACTAACCAAGGTGATTATCCCTTGCTTGTAGGTGAAAAATACTAAGGATGGGCTTAATATGATGATGCACGAGCAAGACGGAAGTTCGGAATAAATTTCAAAGAACAAGCATTCAAGTGTCAGGAAGTAAGCTAGGGTTGTGTCCACCAGCGTGCCACGCGGGCAAATGTGCACGCCAGCAAGCGTGCCACGCTGGCAAATGTGCACGCCAGAAAGCATGCCACGCTGGCCAGGTGCGACGATAAAGGTTTTGTCATGCCAAGAATATATGCGCGTGAGGATCTGGCAAGGCAATGTGCCTGAGCGATACAACCATGCCACACTGGGTAAGCTGCGCGATAGCTTCCATGCTACACCCTCCTGGCACCATGCCATGGCACATACAACTGCTGAGTTCCGGTGAGCCTTTGCATTTGCTCCATGCCACGGAGACCATGCTTCACAACCAGCAGTGTGGCACGGAGGGAGTTCCTCCACGGAAAAAATGTGCACATTATAAATAGGACACTTGGTTTATTTCATATGGTCATCACGGTTTTATTTTGAAAAATAGAAAGGAGTGAAGGAGAGATGAAGGAAACTCTACCTAGGGTTTAATTTCTTGTCTTTTTGCACTCTTGTTTTTCACGTATTCAAACACAATGTTGAATTCTTGTTCTATCATGAATGGCTAAATCCCTTCTTCTAGGGTTGAGGCCACATGACATGATTGTAATTGCTTAAATTCATTGTTGGTTCAAGTTTTCGTTATTATTTGTCTTGTATTCTTGTTTTTTATCATTTTATTTCTTGATCACCATTAAAATGTATTTGTTAAGCTTATTCATACCTTGAAAAAGCAAAACCTAGGTTAGAACCAGGAATGCAAGAAGTAAGTTCAAGTCTTCAAGACTTGATTCACGATTAGAATAGAAATATACCTAATTCGCGTTGCTTGGTTAATAAACGGGAAGATAGTGAGACACTTGGGATTAAATTGTCACATCACTACTCATAGATGTAGTTGTGAAGCTAATTCTAAGTTAAAAGGTTAGAGGTTAGAGAGTCCATAACCTAGGGCATTAACCTTGTAAATCACTCTACGTAGATAATTGCTTATGACATAGGTTGTCACATCCCCAATCACCAATGTAGTTGTGAGGCTAAGTCGCTTATTTTTAGAAGTTCGAAAGACCATGAACATTGCATTTATCTTGTGAGACAATAAATGAAATCACATACTTGAACCAATACGAAGGTAGCATTGCATAATTGTTTTCCCTTAACTCTAGATTCTTCTTAATGTTGTTTTTCGAATTATTTTGTGATTACACTTAGATTTAGAAACCAACAAACTTTAAATTTTGAAAACTAGCACTTTTGAACTTTAAAGTGATACTTGAACTTGTAATTCACTAAAAAATCTAGTCCATGTGGGTTCGACATCCGGCTCTTAAAGAGTCTCTTTACTACTTGTAAGATCGTGTGCGCTTATGCATGTGTTGGGGAGTAACACTAACGGTCGTTACATCAAATACCTATTAAAAATCAATTCATCCCCGAATGGCCTCATGAAACAGGCCTAGGCTTTTCAGTTGTTCTGGGTTAACTTGACACGGGGTCATAGTCTTAATGCTCCTAATCGATATTGTGGTCTCACTTATGTTGTTTCTAGGTCCTTAGACTGGTACCCACACTAGACCCTTATTTTCAAGGTCCTATGACGCCAAAAGGAAAATCACCTGGTGCATGAATATTTTACCCTTTTTATTTTCCCCTTATACTATAGCTAGAAGAAGTAACTATGTGTTTTACTCCTACTTTCTAGTTCTATGCTGGTTCGAGCCGCCTAGCCCTAGGCATCTCGAATTTCTCACTTGTGACTTACAGCATTTACTAGGGGCCAACACACCCCTAGATGCCACTCATTCTTATAGAACTCCATCTAACCGGTATATTAAATGTTGTTAACCCCTGGGGAATTCAAAACAATCACTATTTGAGGCCTATCCGCTGTAGTGATTCTTGTTACGCCGCAGCGGAATGAAAATCAGTTTAAAGGCCAGAACGACGATTTCCGTTTCATTCTTACCTTTTCATTCCAAAATTTTGGCAAATCTTCTCAACTCCTCGGCGGTCTTTGCTTTATTTTCTCAGGTAATCCTCATTCTCACGACTTTCTTGCCTCATTTACTATTAAATTATTGTAATATAATGCCTACTTGCACTATTTTTTAGGTGGTTATTGGGGTATTGAGCGTAGGTTTCTTTTTGAACTATTAAACTAGATTCTCAAAGCATGATATTGGTATTTACGTCCCCAAGTATTCTATATCATTCTCTACGTGTTCCTGGTTGAATCCATGTAATCATTACTTGAGTAATGATGGGGTCTAGGTAGGGTGATGGTTTAGCTTCTTCGAGCCTTTCGAGCTAAAATTCGAACTCTATATGGGTGAAAAATTGTTAGTAGGGCATGGATAAGTCTACCCCTTGCCTAATCTATGCCTAATTTAGAGAAAAATGGAGGTTGGAAACCCGACCTTCATTGTTGGGGTCAGAGGTCTGCTAGGGAAGACGATGTCCACTGCAGTAGGTCCTTACCACTGTAATAGACTTATCATAGTGGTCCACCTTTGCTATAGCAAACTTGCTGTAGAGGATATAATTCTAGGACAGCAAACCCGCTGCAGCGCTCACACCTTAGGAAGTGAGTTGTGTCCCTAATTTCCTATTTCCAATTCCGACTCTATCTCTTACTCGTTTGATCACTCTTCTAACGCACTCATTTTCTACTAGTTCTTTCTATCACTATGTCTAGTAGCAGTGGAAGCAGCAACACTTTTGGCTATATTAGGTTCGTGAATGACCAGTGCTAGTTTCGACATAGTGAGCAGGAAGCCAAGGGCCTGATACATGAGAGGGGCTTCATCATACAAGACGTGGTGGAGAAGGCATCAGAATTCTATGCCCGTCTTCAGAGATAGGGTGGGGTCCTCTGGTCAAGGAGCCCTACAAGACCAATGAGGCTTAGGTGAGGGAGTTCTATGCCAACCTCCCCATTGTGAACTGGAATCACCAAGACCCGGTCGCCTATGTTAGAGGGAGGCAAATCAGTTTGAATGTCGCTGCCATTAATAGGCTTTGGGTCTGCAAAATCCTTCAAAGGATGAAATGAGGGCCTGAAACCTAGATGGAAACGGGAAGTGGCTAGTGGATACCTTTGTGGTAGAGGAGTACAGGCCCTCGTCTCATTGGGGCATCACCCGGACTAGTATTCAGGGTACCTACTTTACTATGGTGTCTTGGAGGTGGCTAAATTTGGTGTCCTGAAGGATTTTCCCATCTACCAATATCACCGACGTGACTTATGCCCAAGCCTTGATGGTGGCCTATATCTTGAGAGGTGTGCAGGTAAATATGGGGGCATAGATATTGGAGGAATGGAGGTACTTTTCATCCCTAAGTGTCACTAGCCTACTTTTTTCTTCTTTTATTACCCTACTTTACAAACGGGCCAAGGTGCACGAGGAGGCCAGGGACATCATGGTAGCTTGTGATGTACCCTTTGATCCCTTGAGGGTGAAGGGTGCAGTGAGGAGGGGCAGGAAGAAGAGGAAGACTACTTCTAGCAACGGGGATGGTGGCACCAATACTTCTAGGCCTGTGGGTCCTTTGAGCAGATTGAGACAGAGATGGCAGCCATGCGGGAGCTATTAGGAGGCTTGCCCAGATCTCCTTTAAGTAGCAGGCCATCCAGCGTAGTTGTTGTAGATACAAAATGGGTGGAGGGAGCGATTGCCTCCTTGGCCTAGGCCCACTTGGAGCTCAGAGAGGACTTGGAGAGAGAGAAGAGGAACCGGCGCTCACGGAACAAGCTCTTCGTCTGCATATGGAAGGGAATTAAGAAGATCCTAAAGACCTTTTTCCCTAGATCCAGGATGCCCTAGGTGACCAGAGAGGACCTACTAGAATTCTTCTTCCTCAGTCAGTTTGAGGATAAGGTGGACGATGACCTCAGTGGTGGCACCAACGAGGTCATGGTCGCAGTTCCTCCCTCCCCTACTCCGTTTTAGATATTTGATTGGGTTGCCCCCCTTTGGGGCATGTAAGACAATTCTCACTCTTTTCCTTTTTTTATTATTGGATGTTTCTTCTTACTTTCCTTTGGTGTACAAATGCCCATTTAGGGTTCACAGAAAATGGCCATGTTTTTGGCCCCTTTTTATTTGTATCATATCGTTGTTTTCCCCGCATTTTCTATGCTTGATTTTATCATATTTGACATATTTGTTGTTCCCTCCAAAAATAGGGGATTTTGGATTCTTCCTGTTGTTCGCTAGTTTGTTGGGTATAAAACTACACGCAAGTGCACGTGGTCGAACAAGTAGTAAAGTGGCTTAAGTAAGCCAAGTATCGATCCCACAGGGACTGGGATAAGGTAACGAACTACTCAAGTGTTTCTATATTTTAATTTTAACAATGAAGACAACAGTGTAACCAAGAGTTAGATATTTTGGGTTCTAATTTTTATGCTAAGTCTAAAACAACTATCTAATGTGAGTCTGAACTATGAATGTGAACATACTGAGGTTAATTGAACATGTAAAGAAATTAATTATCGATATAAATTGGTTAACCTTTCCTCCGGTTGCTAGTCAGGAACTATTGCCAATGGATTAAAACTCTCGTATTTAACCCAACTTAAGAATCATGAACCGCCCACCTACATTTCTGTGATTAAACGAAATTCATGTTCTAGCCATACAAAACCGGTTCCCTAATTGACTAATACGACCTTCAGGTATATTTCTATCCTGAAGGTAAATCAATTCTCAATTTTCCCAAACTAAGAAGAGATCATATCCTATTGATTCACAACCTTCCAATTTCTTGCTCTCTCGAGTGAAACCGGACTTTTTAGATGTACATTAACGTAGGCCACACATTAATGCAGTAAGAACAAGAATCAATAGAACAACCATGAAAGAAAAGATGAAAAACCAATTTAATCAACAATCACATTTCAATACAATTGTTCTTAACCTCAGCAAGAAGAGGAATTAGCCACTCATTTGTGGATTAAACATCATTAAATGAGTGTTAAACATACAAGCAATTGAATTAAAGAAGAAGGAAAGAGAGAAAAACCCCTGATAATTTCGTCCCCTCAACTGCCTGTAACCCATGTTCTTGCTCCACCAAGTCAGAATATTGAAAAATGAACCTAAGTGTTCTATTTATACTAGTGGGAATTTTTCCCGGAATAACAAGCAACGTGTCACGGAGTGCATCGCGGAGCACTGCCTCCGTGACACGCCACTGACGCGGACCCTCACTGGAAATTGGGGGTCCAGGTAATCAGGCCCGACGTGGCACGGTGTGCAACGCGGAGCTAGGCCACCGTGCCACAGACCCAACGCGAACCCTTACTGGAATTAGGCCGAAAATTCCCTATCCAGGCAGAAGGCCTCCGTGATGGCAGCGTGACACGGCTCCATCGCGGAGCCTCTTTATTTTGTGCCTTCCAATGCCTTGTCCTTTTCTCACATCCGAGTCCAACCCCGATCTATTCCAACATGCATTTTAGCTTCCCAAAATTACATTTTACCTGCAAAACAATGCTAATCATGTTGGTTAGTATAAATTCACATTTTATTACCAATCACATGAGAATGTATAAACATTGATAGATAAACAAGGCTAAAATGACACATTTGAGTATCACATGGGCATATAAATTTGCCCAAGATCACTTACCCCACACTTAAATCCTTGTTCGTCCTCGAACAACAATCTTACACCTCATCCAATTTACACCCAAACCTCGCTACTTTGGTTCGACAATTTAGGCTAGGTCATACCGATTATTCAATACAGCAAATCATCAAGAAAACATGCATGGTCCAATCAATGCAATGACCTTCAATACATCAAGACCTCCTAGACTTAAGAATCGACTCTCGATATTAGAAAACTCATGCAAATCAGCTGATCAAGACATCCGACACGAAAATTAATCTCTCCTCAAGCATGTGCCCTCACAACACAAGAGAATTTTCCCCTTTTTGATCATATGAACTCACAAAATTTCAAGCAGGGGCATATAAACACAATTTCGCTCTCTCTCCCAAAAGAATTCACATGCATCATGTCACGACCCATAAGCTTGCCTTTAGTGTATTACTCCACTAATATAAATAAATGTGATGTAAGATCACATAGGACTTTAACGGGTTGTAATGTAAGCTACGGAACTAGTGAATATTGGGCTAGCCGATAATAGCCACTAGCATCCTTAAGCGCCTTTTCAATGCATCCCATCAAACTCATGGGCAGTGTTTCTTCCTTCATCCTCCCATTCTTGAAGTTTTTCTTTAGTTTGGCCCATCTTATTAAGCACACTTGACACAACAACAAAGATTATTCATACACCTTCATTATAGTTTGTTTGTAACAAGTGCACCATCAACCTTTTCTTTCCCTTTATCACTCTGCTTTTCTTTTCTTTTCACCATTCTCACTCTTCGACACTTTGGGAAAATTATTTTCTCTTCTTAAGCGCTTAAGAGTTTTGGATCGACTTTACGGCTAATGAAAAGAAGGGATTAAGCTCGGTTTACACTTTTTGACAAAAGAAAAAAAATAATAGGCTAAAGGCTCAACGGACTGACTAGGGTATACAATCAAGGTGGGTACAATAATGAGAAATAGAAACTTTCGGTTAAAACAAAGAAATGCCTACATCCTTTCCTACAATACACCTCCTTCATTTTGTTTTGTACACACACCAAGCAAGTTCTAGACACTTCACAATAGCATGGAATAACAAAACCTCACTTCCCACTTATTGCACATGCTCAATTCTAGACATATTCACAGACTCTTCAATCAGCTAATTACACGAATTCAAACATTAAGCCTTAATCACACTGAATCGACTCTATGGCCTAGGTATCTCAACATATTTACAAAGTTGCATGCTTTCATACGAATCACATTTGCATTTCAAATACCATGTACGACACGCACCCAGAATTCCGCAACCATAAAGTAACTACAAGTTTTGGGATGCAACCCACAAAAGAAAAACAACTAAAAAAAATATAAATTAAAAAGAATCTACTCCTAACGACTACCTTTCCCTTAAGACGGTCGTCCTCCATCCATCATAGGGAACGGTCACTAACTAAGACTTCAGTTCAATGGGACCATTCTCGGTAAAAGAACCGAAAACAAATGCCGAGAAACCCAAGAATTGAAAAAAAAAATTAAAACTATCGATCATTTCGATAAACAAAAATATGTACAATATCAGCTTAGCAACATTCAGCAACACACAACAGTTTAAATATAATTACAATACAGGACAACAACTTAACACTCACAAATCACAGGGTCAGAAAATTTTGTTCACAGGCACAACAACAGATTAGAACGTACATAACAGCACAACCAGCACCTAACTACTCCCACCCCACACTTATCTCGAACACTGTCCCCAGTGTTAACAAAAATTAAAATAGCACAAAAATTGGGTGGTGGAACTCCCTGATCAATCAAAATACTCCACTTCTTCATCAGGTGCTGCTGCTTCATCTCCCATGTCTGAATCACCCCTATCGTCATCATCGGAGTCCTCCCGACGTGTCTCCTCGTCCGTGGGGACATCATCATCTGTGGGCTCTACAAAAGCTGGACCCACTCGGCATAGAGCCCTGGCATTTTTGCCAAAAGGGTAGTCTAGCTCGAGCTGCCATAGCTCCTCCTCTGTTGCCGGCCTCCCGCCTATCCTCAGCTGGAGCATCTGCATCCCGTACATGCAAGCCATGTACTGATCATCCCGAGCATGTCGCTCGGCAAGTGTAAGAACAGGCCCGTGGGTGGTGTCGGGTGCCTTAGTTTTAGTAACATCTAAGGCCCGCCGCTCCATCTGCGGGATGTAGTCAAGGACCTCTTCCTCAACATCTAGGCCCCTCAGGAATGTGGTGAGTAGTCCACCAAATCCGTATTTGTGCCCTTGATGCAACTGGGCTCTCTTCATGGCAGAGATAATCACCGCCCCCACATTGATCTCCAGCCCTTTCATCAGGGCGTACACTAGGCATACACGATCCCGGGTTACATCTGTCATATGTACCCCCGGGATTAGGCAGGAACAAACGATCTTAAGCCATATCCTGGCTTCCCTGTTCATCTGTGAATAGGGCAAAGTCTGATGGTAGCCCCTCTCCTTGTGTCTGCTCCATCTAGCTGTCGACCGGGTTCCACACAAAGTGCCTCTGATGTCCGCATATGGTGGAGTGATGTTCAGCTGTCGAAGCACATGGGCGTCTTTGTCTCGCGCCCCTAGGATAGCATTGAGGTGGTGGGGCTCAAAGGTGACTATTTGCCCTCTAATTTTGATGGTGTGACTTCTGAGAGTCGGGTTCCAATTGGCATAGAATTCCCAAATCAGGTGCAAGTTGCATTCCTTGGGCTCTTCAAAAATGAAGTTGAGCCCAGCTGCCTCGATCCTGTGGACAATCCTAGGGAACTCCTGTGCCAACGGTTCCCGTGCTATGTGTTCCTCGGGGAAGTACTTGCTCTCCTTGTGCTTGGCATACCACTTCTTCCCCTCTTCTGTCACCCACCTGGTTCCGTATTGGCGACGTTGGCCGCGTGGAACTGCTGGTGCTGCTGGGACTGCTGTGCCCAGTCTGATTCTCTTTCTTCCGGCGCCAAATGTTGATGCGCCTTTCCCCTTTTCTTGCCTGCTTGCCATTGTCCCTGTCAACCCAAACAGACAAGTTCAATGTTAAGCCAATGAAAATTTGCTTCGACTAAGGTTGGGTTAAGCTTGGCTACCCCACACTTAGTTCTTAGCTAAAACTACAACATTGTGGCAAGGTCATACTTATTTACACAAACAAACAATCAAATATAACAAACATGCTTAGTGCATTCGAAGATGCCCTAGGTGACCAGAGAGGACCTACTAGAATTCTTCTTCCTCAGTCAGTTTGAGGATAAGGTGGACGATGACCTCAGTGGTGGCACCAACGAGGTCATGGTCGCAGTTCCTCCCTCCCCTACTCCGTTTTAGATATTTGATTAGGTTGCCTCCCTTTGGGGCATGTAAGACAATTCTCACTCTTTTCCTTTTTTTATTATTGGATGTTTCTTCTTACTTTCCTTTGGTGTACAAATGCCCGTTTAGGGTTCACAGAAAATGGCCATGTTTTTGGCCCCTTTTTATTTGTATCATATCGTTGTTTTCCCCGCATTTTCTATGCTTGATTTTATCATATTTGACATATTTGTTGTTCCCTCCAAAAATAGGGGATTTTGGATTCTGCCTGCTGTTCGCTAGTTTGTTGGGTATAAAACTACAAGGAAGTGCACGTGGTCGAACAAGTAGTAAAGTGGCTTAAGTAAGCCAAGTATCGATCCCACAGGGACTGGGATAAGGTAACGAACTACTCAAGTGTTTCTATATTTTAATTTTAACAATGAAGACAACAGTGTAACCAAGAGTTAGATATTTTGGGTTCTAATTTTTATGCTAAGTCTAAAACAACTATCTAATGTGAGTCTGAACTATGAATGTGAACATACTGAGGTTAATTGAACATGTAAAGAAATTAATTATCGATATAAATTGGTTAACCTTTCCTCCGGTTGCTAGTCAAGAACTATTGCCAATGGATTAAAACTCTCGTATTTAACCCAACTTAAGAATCATGAACCGCTCACCTACATTTCTGTGATTAAACGAAATTCATGTTCTAGCCATACAAAACCGGTTCCTTAATTGACTAATACGACCTTCAGGTATATTTCTATCCTGAAGGTAAATCAATTCTCAATTTTCTCAAACTAAGAAGAGATCATATCCTATTGATTCACAACTTTCCAATTTCTTGCTCTCTCGAGTGAAACCGGACTTTTTAGATGTACATTAATGTAGGCCACACATTAATGCAGTAAGAACAAGAATCAATAGAACAACCATGAAAGAAAAGATGAAAAACCAATTTAATCAACAATCACATTTCAATACAATTGTTCTTAACCAGAAAGAAGAGGAATTAGCCACTCATTTGTGGATTAAACATCGTTAAATGAGTGTTAAACATAAAAGCAATTGAATTAAAGAAGAAGGAAAGAGAGAAAAACCCTGATAATTTCGTCCCCTCAACTGCCTGTAACCCACGTTCTTGCTCCACCAAGTCAGAATATTGAAAAATGAACCTAAGTGTTCTATTTATACTAGTGGGAATTTTTCCCAAAATAACAAGCAACGTGTCACGGAGTGCATCGCGGAGCACTGCCTCCGTGACACGCCACTGACGCGGACCCTCACTGGAAATTGGGGGTCCAGGTAATCAGGCCCAACGTGGCACGGCGTGCAACGCTGAGCTAGGCCACCGTGCCACGGACCCAACACGAACCCTTACTGGAATTAGGCCGAAAATTCCCTATCCAGGCAGAAGGCCTCCGCGATGACAGTGTGACACGGCTCCATCGCGGAGCCTCTTTATTTTGTGCCTTCCAATGCCTTGTTCTTTGCTCACATCCGAGTCCAACCCCGATCTATTCCAACATGCATTTTAGCTTCCCAAAATTACATTTTACCTGCAAAACAATGCTAATCATGTTTGTTAGTATAAATTCACATTTTATTACCAATCACATGAGAATGTATAAACATTGATAGATAAACAAGGCTAAAATGACACATTTGAGTATCACTTGGGCATATAAATTTGCCCAAGATCACCTGCAAGCCATCCACACAGCAATCACCCTTTCACTGCAGCAAACACGCTGAGGTAGCCTCTTCCTCGTTGTAGCGAGACATGCTTCGCTACAACGAAACTCGCTAACAAGAACACTTTTAGGGTGTTTTTGGTCCCATCGGTCAATATAAGCCAATTCACTGTCACTAGCCTTCACCCACCAATTTATCTCATATTTCCCTACAGTTCACATCATCAGATACCAATTTTTCTGGTTGAGATACCAATTGGAATCCTCCAGATATCAATTGCGCTCACCCAGGGCAAAAAGCATGTCCGGACAACACAATAGGAAAGAATAAAGGGAAAGACTTCCTAAATGCCTCATAACTTCCTGAAGATTAGATGTGGATGTCTATACACTAATCTGCAAGAGTCTACTCGATATTGCTCTTATCTTGTAAGACCGATAATGTAGACGCCCTGATATCATCTTGACACGACCCAAATGAGTGAGTCATGAGGGCACCTACATCGACTCTAGCTTGATAGAAGAACCCCTTCTTGAACAATGTATAAAACAAATTCAATACTCCTTAATTTGCACAAATCAAATTGTTTTTAAAATTACAATAAATCCTTTCCCAAAATCATGAATCCCCTAAGATCTAATCTAGATAGGTACAAGAGCTCTAAACATAATTCCAACAAATAAAAAGACACAGCTTCATCGATGGAGAAGTGTAAAAGTTGATGCTGAATACCCCACGTCAGTCATGAAACATCAGACTTGTCACAACCTACACCCAAAAAGGTGTAGCAATGTAGTGACAGTACAACACACGTACTGGTAGGCATCATTAACTGACTATAGTTAGTTCATGCAACAACATAAGATTAATATGCAATTAATTATTCAGTTTTTAAACAACCACCTAAAAATTTATCTAGTCAATTTCTTAATCTTCATTTACCCCAGTTATTTAACAGAACACCCATATTTCTCTATCCATCTCAGCAACAAAGGTTGGCCTGCACACTGTTTAGGCCTCGCTGTAGCAGTAACTTGACCGCTGTCACGGTCTCGCTGTAGCGGGAATTCTATAGTTGCAGCGGTACTGCTGTAGCAGTAACTCAACTTTGCTGGCAACCTTAGTTCCTTCAATACCTCATCAATTACACAAGGTCTAACAACACACAGAACTGTAGCAATCTACACTCAATTAAATATATACTTCACCACTTTTCATCTTATCACAATTATTCATTTTATTTCCCTTTTTCACAAAATATTCTCATAGTTAGGATCAACCCAACAATATCACATAAATCACATTTACTTGATAATTTTGGAATATACTGTTTACTCATTCACAATAAATTTATCAGAAAACTAAGGCTTACAATATAAGTAAGACATAATTATGCAGCAGATCATATGCACATTGAACACATGGTAAATAAACCTGTCATCATTAATTTCATATCATCGGATGTCTGTACACATATCGGTGTCATACTTGGCACCGAACTCTATCACACAATTGTATGTATATCATCACATGCCTATACTAATCTCTATCACATAGTCGTATGTATATCATAACATACTTGTACTTATCTCAATCACAATCATACCATCAGTATTGTGTCAGGCACACGCCTTTGTCACATCACTATACACGTTTACAAAATATCACTTTACACACATGCTAGAGGGTTTTATTTTTGTCCTTTCAGTCATGAATTATAGGGTACTTTAAAAATTCATGTACTATACAGATGTGGTACTCGCTCCCACTTATCTGCTTGTCCGAATGCTCACCTCGAGCATGAGCCACTCATATCATAACCTCTCGCCCAAATACTCCCCTCGAGCACAATCTACTCATCTCCAAGTATCAATATATAAATATATACCTCAATCAATCACACTTTCGCTCATCCGGATGCTCAGCTCGGACACGAGCCTCTCATCTCTAGGTAAGGATGTATTACCCATTCATTCTCAACATATATCATTGTGATCTCAGTCAGTCACCACATAAGATGGATTATCAATATACTTTGATTACCATCATTTCACTTGCAGTTCAGAGATAACATTCACATTTTGACCAATTTAGAAAAAAATCAACAACATGAACAAGTCACTGAAATACTAAACCCAAACATTCCCCTAAGACCAATTAACGACTTATAACTGTACCCTCCAATATTTCTAATTAATTATCTATTAACCAAGTCTCTCATCATCTAACATAATAATGAACACACAAGGTAACCTTCGTGGTTCGTCGGTTCAACCTTTCCTACCCTTTCACTTAAAGATCAATCTATCCATAAACGGGTCCTTTTAATATTGATCAAATTATTGTTCGTAATAATCCCCATACCATGCACCTACTCGGGCCCATCATTGTCCCTTTAACATATTCATTCATAAGAAAATTTCATTAACGCTCAATAATCATTTCAACCCAATCTAGATTTATTTACTCAATCCTGCCACTACAACTTCTCATAAATACCCATTCTTTTCTTATTTCATATTTATTTTAAGCTAGTTAATTTATACTACCATCCTTACATTTCCATTCATAACAATTAAGTTGCAAACTAAAGCTCGTGTAAACTAGTTTTGATCACCTCACCCCTTCCCATATTCGTTCTATTACGACTATTCTCCCAAAATTATATCATCAAGATTCCACCACCAAGTTATTCAATCAAGAGCAACTACATGCACATGTCATCAAAACATGCTATCTAGAACATTACCTCGAGGGTGTTTTATTAATAACTGATGTGTTGTGAGTTTACAGCACTTTCGACGCTTAAAACTGAAAAAATAGCATGGACTAGGGTATGTTTATATGGATATGAGGCACTTCTTCTTTGATTTTAGGGAAAATAAGTGTTGGAGCATAAATGTGCAAAAGAAGCCTAAAAATGCAAAACATCAGCCAAAGTACGAGTCATACCTTGAATGTACGAGCCATACTAAGAATCGTGATGAAAGTCAAAAGGCTGAAGAAAGAGGAAGGCAATATACGACTCTCAGTATGAGCTGTACCAAGATGGTATGAGTCATAACTGGAGTCGTGGAATTGTTCAGATAAAATTGCACAAAGGCAAACTCTTAGTACGGATGAAGTCGTGGATCATAACATCAACATACGAACTATACCATGAGCCATGGTGAACTTCAGAAAATTCTTCAACACCTAGCAGAACTTCAGACACAACAAACAGTATGAGTCATAGGAAGAAGGTACAATTCATAGCACAACACTCATAGAGAATTTCAGAAGATGTCAGAATTCTCATGATCAAACCATGGAAGAATTGTACGACTCATGGGATTGAGGTACGAGTCGTACCAGTATGCCAACACTTAGCCAAATCTGCAGCAACCAAGGTCATACGAGAAGCAAGTACGACCCGTACAATCCTTCTATGGGTCGTAGGTCCAGTCGTGACACAGTCGGCATCAAATATGGGATTGAGCACTACCATCCCATTCTCGAGTCTCATTTTCATATTATGCACAGAGGCAGGCATTACGGTGCATCTTGGTGAGGAGCACCTAATTGGAGGACAGCTGATCACTGACATTGGCCTGGTCCAGGATGAGATGAACCTAGTAAGTCGGGCCTGACTTTTCACTGCAGTCCCACTATCATGGCCATTTAGGGGTACACAGGTGAATGCCCCCACTTCACAGGAGCAGGGTAAGACACCGGCTACAGATGTCGGACATTTAGATGCAGCTCCTAGCACCTCTACCGCACCATCCATGAGCCTCCCTAGCCAGAATCCAGCTAGGTATATCCATGTGCCTTAGGAATTTCTCTAAAAGCTGGCCAAGAGACTGATTGTAGCTTAGAAAAAGGTCAAGTCGATGATGGAGAATGTCAAGCCATGGGTAAAGGCTGAGATAGAGACAGCTACACGGGCCCTACATGCCAGATTATATGGGTTCGAGAGCAAATTCGATATGCGCATGGCCGAGCAGACTGATACTGGCAGCCAACATGAGGAGTAGGGGGCTCTGCAGAGCCAAGTGGCCGAGTTGTCATCATGACAGCTGGCAAACATAGCAGCCCCCACTTTTCCTAACCTCGATGCCAATATAGATGAGGAGCTTGATCTGGCAGCTTACTGGGAGCCTACAGGAGCAGAGAAAGAAAAAGGGAAAAAGAGGGTCTCCAAGGATGTTGGAGACGAGACCCCAAAAAAGAAGAGGAAAAGAGAAAAAAGAGAGTGCAAGTAGGCAAGGTTAGAGAGTCAGCAGACTCAGGACGTGCATCAGTCGGAGCTGCTTAAGAGAGACAAAGGAGCAAATAGCTCCACCACAGCCTAAGTAGAGCTTGTGGGTGGCAGGGACCCTTCGGGTGAGCCACATTCAGCCCCGACAATTCCAGAGGCCGTAGAGAAGGCCGATACTGCTGAGGGGGTAAACACTCCCCCTATTGATACCATTGTGTCACGACCCGAGCATTGGCCCGGATAGAGACATGGGACATGGACTCCTGAGAGACTCCAAGTCGACCCATAGAATGAATATAGAAGCTAAGAGCATAGAACAAGCATAACGTGATAAAATAAAACATGCTTAAGTGGAAGTCTGCATACATATTAATCTGAAATAGAGTCAACAATGACAAGCTGAGTTCTACATAATGTTTGAAAAAGCCTATGAGCTGATGGGAAAACATCCCCAACTAGCTTCACAAAGTCTGTAACTGAAAGAACTAAAGACTAGATAATTGCATGTCCTCAACAGATGAGGATTCACCAACCCTAGCTAGACAGGCCTGAGGGGAAAGCAAGACTAGTGATGCGGCTGAGACTGATCCTACGGACCTGTATCATGAAACAATATAGCATAGAGTATGCAGTCAGTACTTGGAATGTACTGAATATGCAAGGTAAGTAAAAACAGATAGTTAAAATACATAAGAGTTCATAAGAGTAGGACAGCATGATCATAAAGTAAATATCATAATGTAACCATAAGGGCTCAAGGTTTGAAGTAAATATCGTAATGTAATCATAATGGCTCAAGGTTTTCAAATCATTCATAATTTCAATCATAAATCATAATCATAAGATAATCTTTATAAAACATAAGTTGAGCCAAAGTGACATAAACATAACTATGCATAAGTCATGAGAAACAATGGGAGGCCTCGTCTTAACCGACACCATCATGATAGAGCCTTAGATAATGCCCAACTATTTCACCAAGTGGTCAGTAGTGTTCTCTTCTTGCCAGGCAGGGAGACGTGCATTCTTGGTGATATCACAGGTATCCAATAAAATATATATATATTGCTATGGTGGCATGTAATTTTGAGACCGTGAGGTTTACCTGAACACCAGGTCTACTTGGTGCTAGACACTGCTCCCAAAAACATGCGCGTGAGGGCTCATATAGTAACTGTAAAATCATTCATGAAATTCATGGCTAAATAAAATAATAATATGATGGATCCCACTTGAAATACGTGATTAGCTATGAATAAGGGCCCATGAGTTGCCCAAAAGTTATAAATCAATATATCATGAGAATCATGCATACATGTAAAATATTTATATACTTGATCATAAATCCATGATGATTACTTGATAAAAATCATATCATAAATCATAATTTAGGGCTTAAGAAGATCAAGATCATAATGGAATCATAACTTGACTTTGCATGAAACATACATAATTGGGCATAATTTAATTTAAAATTTGAAACTCTAAATAATAATCAAAATAGTTATAAAATCGTCCCATAGATCATAAAACATGATTTGATATATGAAAGGAATTGACCCATAGATAGATCATAGAGAATTTCACAAGAATTGGAATAAACCCCATAAGATCATGAAACTTGAATCTAGAATTGAAATACATGGAATTGAGAAGAATTTAGAGCATGAGAGTGAAAGGAACTCTCATTCATAGCCTCGTATACCTGGTTTGATGATCCCTTGACTTGTATTGAAGAGTCCAAGAAGATTTAAAGAGGTTTAAGAAGAACCCTAGCTCCTTTCTTGAGAGAAAATCCAACTATCGATCTTTTGGAGAAGGTGAGGATTTAGGCTAGGTTAATCCCTTTAATCTGGCCTTAAGGAAGCCCAAAATGACATCATTTAGGAGTTAAAAGCATAGAAGTTTACCAAAATACCCCAAAACTATCGAAATAAAACCTGCAACTGGCAGTTAGTATGACCAATAGTACGGGTCATAGGTTGATTGTACGACTTGTACCGAGAGTCGTGCAATGCCTGTTGCAGCTTTACTAAATTGCTCCATAACATTTTTCTCTAAACTCCGATTGGTGCAAGGTTAGATGCATTAGAAAGAAGACTCAAAGGGCTTCAGTGTGATGTGCTGAATCACCCGAAAACATTTTGTAAAATGGGAGCTATGGTCATTTGAATTTGACCCTTGTAAGAACTTATATGAACACTCAATCGGTAAGGAGGCTCTCAACTCAACTTTATGCTAGAGGTTCCTTATGAAATTAATTTACATATAATGCACTTCTTATACTTAGGAATTCTTCTTAAAACCTTATTTCTATAAATTCTTTGAGTTTGATTCTATCCATATACCTATAACGGTTCCAAACTTAGACCGAAAGTCCGAGGCATTATAATATATCAACTCATGATTGAACTGACGATTTGCACCATCATATTATGATCATACCACAACCCATAAATCCATCCTACGAGTCATATTATTACCCATACAATCATTCACCTGATAACTCCAAAGATTTGCTACGACTTCTAGCCACGGGTCATACCTACATACTACGACTCGGAGTGGAGACTCGTGGTTGGGAAGCAACTTATTTGATCTAGACCATGGGTCTTCCTACAACCCATACTACCAATATATGACTTGTAAGTTAAGTCATACTGAAGTAAAATTTTTTTCATTTTTCCTATTGACCACACTTCAAATCTCAGGTCTAATCTTAGGAACATTCGGGTATTACAATATTTTCCCCTTGGGAACGTTCTTCCTCGACTGTGGGTTAAGCATACTCAAGAATTGGGGAAAGAACTGCAATCCCAAATATTAAACAACTTAAGCTGAAAAACTGACGGGGTGAATGACTCTGGACTGATACATATGATTGAACTGAATTCATCAAATATACATACATGCTAAGACATGAATGGAACTATTTTCCACGAACTTGACGTAAAACTGAATAGAGTTCTAAGGATGACATTTATACCTCCATCTGGAACTGAGCTGATAGAAAAAGATGCAGGTATTCAGCCATCATATCTTCTTCGGCTTCCCACGTAACTCCCTCAACAAGCTGGTTCATCCACAAAACCTTCACTGAGGCTACTTCCTTGTTTCTCAACTTACAAACCTAATGATCAAGGATCTCAACTAGTACCTCCTCATAGGTAAGGCTGTCCTTCACCCCAATGTCCTCTACTGGAACCACTAAAGATGGATCTCCGATGCATTTCTTCAAAAAGGTCACATGAAAAATCGGATGCACCAAAGGTAACTCCATTGGTAGCTCCAACTCATAGGTCACCTTCCCAACATGTCTCACAACCCTATATGGCCCAACATATTGGGGACTAAGCTTCCCCTTCTTTTCGAATCTCAAAGAATCAAGAAATCTCTACTTGCCTCAAAAAGAAGCTCAAGCATCAAATTACAAATTTTCCCTTTTGTAACCCTTCTAAATGATCAAAATCTTGTCAAATACGTATTCTACATAAGAAAATAAAATCACCAACACCCATATTGATATACTTCTATCCCGGGCCCAAAACGTCCACCCCGAGCTTGCAAGGGCAAAATTGAAATTTTATTTGAAAATCATGTTCCCCGTAACGTAAAGAATTCAATTCTGAAATTTCATCTAAAATGGAGCTCAAATCAACTTTGCATTCATCAAATAAGATTTCTTAACTTAGACTCAAATCCATAATTTTCCTCCAATAAATTCACGGATAAAAATGAAAACCAACTAAAGAAATCCTAGAGAAATACCAAAATAAGGATTAGATACTTGACCCCTTTTTAAATAGAGAATAATGCCTCAAAATTCACTTAATTCCGAACTCTAGAACTCCAAATATACTCAAAATACCAAATAAACACAGTTTGTGCAAAGATACACAATTCAGGTATTTATATAGGGTTGCACCAGCACTGCACCAGCAACTTTAATTTTCACTAAAATGGTCATAACTTCATTATATGAACTCGAAATATGATGATTCTTTTTTCTATAATTCCTTGTCACGACCCGAACATAGGCCCGGATCGAGACACGGGACAACGAACCCCGAGACGCTCCAAGTCGATCCATGGCATGAACATAACATCTAACTCATTCAAATAAATGGAAGATGAACATGATTAACATAACGGAAGTCTTAGCATTACATACATCTGAATAGATGACATAAGTCTAAAGATAAATACACACTATGTCCAGAAAGCCTCTAATACTGACGAGTTGACAGGACAAGACCCTAACTAACTCACTATACTCGAAAAAACTGAAAATATGGAACATAACTGATAATAAAGGCCCTCAAAAGATGAGGATTCACCAACTCTGATCGGGAAGTATAAATGTTTGGAATCTGGCTAGTTGCGGGACTGAGCATGGATATCGAAGCCTATATCATAAAATGATACAGCATAAAGTAGCGGTCAGTATGTGGAATGTACCGAGTGTGCAAGGTAAGTAAAACCGCTAAGTAAGTAAAATCATAAATCATACATATTACAAAACATAATCAAGATAAGATTCTGAGAGTAGGGCTTTCATGCTATTTTCTAAAATCATGATATGAATATAACTGAATATCATAACTGAATCGAATGACCCAAAGCTGAAAACTGATAATCATAAGTAAAACTGAACATTGGTTCAAACCTACTGAAAACATAATTTCATGCCTGATGATCATGCATAACAGAAATCATGAGCAATAATAGGAGACTCGTCATATGACCGACATTACCATGATAGAGCTTACGCGATCCCCACTATCACACTCAAGTGGGCATAATCATACAAAGCTTTGCCAGGCTAAGGACGCTACCATGATATCGATATCAAGATGAAGGCCCCTTGGGGGCAGGGGAAGCTCACAAGGGAGGTCCCAAATAATCTGAACATACCAACGTTGGCGCGTTGTTCTGAGGCATAGGGTTGACTGACCCTTAGCCTACTCGATGCCCATTACTCCCAAAAACATGCCTATGTTCTCCATCATTTTTCAACAAAGCTGAACCATTGTCTAATGACGAAGCTGACTCATAATATACATACATAAATCTGAAATCATAACATGAGGAGCCTAGGCTCTAACCATACCACAAGTTGAACATAATTGGGAGTCTAGACTCCAAAACCATGTGGTAAGCTAATTAGCATGAAATCATAAAACATACTTGATCATATGGGCTTGCCCATTACTTACGCATGCTTGAAATCAACTTGATTCACTTTTAAAACATGAATATAGACATGTGTAATTCGAAATCATACTTTCTTCATAAACATCTCATCATACTTGAACACATATTTCATGGATCTCAACTTTCATGAACTTTCATGGATGGGCATCATGCTTTAGAAAACTTAAAACATAATTTATAATTTAAAACATTGTAAAATCTGCCCATTTATCATAACTCAACATTGAAAACATGCTTAAATCGTACCCATGATTGAAACTTAGAGAATTCACACATTGGGTAAAAACCCCATAAATTCATTAATTAGAATTTTCATGAATTGAGAAAGGATTGGACATGGGTGTGTACTATTGCACCCATTCATAGTCTTACATACCTGAAGAAATCTGATTTCACAACTTCCTTGATTGCCCAATGAGAATTGAGGAAGAGATTTGAACAGACTAGGCTTGATCACCCCTTAAACCTCTAAGCTTGCATGCATGAATTAGAATAGGCTTAGAATGACTTAACCCTTCTTAAAACACACTATTCTAACCTTAAAACGATGTAGTTTAGGCCTTAGGAACTTAGGAATAACGGAAAAGCCCTTAATAAATTCACAGGAAATTGCACACTGCCAGTCCCAACGAGGGATTGGACGACTCATCGTTCTTGACCAAGACCCGTGGTCACCTTTCGTGATCAGCACTGGAAACTTGCCTTCCTTGTCACCATGGGGGACACCATGACTCGTGGTGTACCCGACGATTCATGGTGATGACCTGTTAGATAGATTGCCATTTTCCTCCATTCTTCAAACCTCCTTTGACCACGGCTGACCTAACTAATTGTAGGGCTGACCACTACTCATGGTCAGACCCGTGGTCACCCCAAATCTTAAATTTCCAATCATGGTCAAACCCCTCCCCACGAGTCACTTAAAGACTCATGGTGTTCCTGAGGGGTCACTAGAGGACTCATCCTGTGACCTGGTACAGAAAATTCTATTTTCTCCATTTCAACTCTCGGGTCTGATCTTAAGGTTTTTTGGGTATTACAATATCTCCCCCTTGGGAACATTCATCCTCAATGCGGGAAAACATAATAAAAAGCAGAGAAATGCAATCATCATACTCAAAAACTGAACATACATGCTGAAAACTGACGGAATGACTGACTCCGAATTGAACTACATGACTGAACTAAATTCCTGAATCACTCTTTCATTCATTTACATGAATGAAACTAGGCACATGAGCTGAACATGAAACTGAATAGAGTATTATGGAGGAAACTGATACCTCAAGCTGAAACCGATTCGGAATGGAATAGATGCAGGTATTTAGACATTATTTCTGCTTTGGCTTCCCACGTAGCTCCCTCAACATGTCGATTCCTCCATAAAACCTTGACTGAAGCTACTTATATTGTTATTAGCTTTCGAACCTGACGATCAAGTATTTCTACTGGAACCTCCTCATAACTGAGGCTATTTTTCACACCGAGACTGTCCACCGGAACAACTAGAGATGGATCACTCAAACACTTCTTTTAGAGCGATACATGGATAACTAGATGAACAAAAGATAGTTCTGGGGGCAACTCCAACTCATATGCTACCTTGTCAACTCGTTTCACAATCCGATACGGGCCAACAAAACGGGGACTAAGTTTCCCTTTCTTTTCGAACCTCATCAATTCCTTTATGGGAGACACCTTCAGAAACACCCAATCATCAACTTCAAATGAAAGTTATCTCCTCCTCACATCCGCATAGGAATTCTGGCGACTCTGAGCTGTTTTCAACCTGTCCCTTATAAGCTGAACTTTCTCCATAGCCTCATGGATTGAATCTGGACCTATCACAGCAGCTTCACTGACCTTGAACCAACCAATAGGCAATCTACATATCCGCCCATATAGAGCCTCAAATTGAGCCATCTGAATGTTGGAGTGGCAGTTGTTGTTATACAAAACTCAATGAGTGACAAATGATTATCCCAACAACCCTTGAAATCAATCACACACGTTCTCAACATGTCCTCAAGAGTCTTAATGGTCCGCTCAGCCTGACCATCTATCTGCGGGTGAAATGTTGTGCTAAGCTTGACCTGAGTACTGAGTCCTTTTTGAAACGACTTCCAAAACAGGGAGGTAAACTGAGTACCTCTATTTGATATTATAGACAAGTGCACTCCATGCAATTGAACTAGCTCCCGAATGTACAAATTAGCATAATTCTCCACTGAATCAGTAGATTTGACTGGTAAGAAATAAGCTGCCTTAGTCAACCTGTTCACAACGATCCAAATAGAGTCGTACTGTCAGTGAGTACGAGGAAACCCTGTGATGAAGTCCATATTGATATCCTCCCACTTTCAAGTAGGGATACTAATATCTTGAAGAATACCTCCAGATCTTTGATTCTCAACCTTCACCTGTTGATAATTCAGGCAACTAGCCACAAATTCTGCTATGTCCTTCTTCATGCCATTCCACCAATAGACTTACCGTAGGTCACGGTACTTCTTGGTGGCACCTGGATGTATGGAATATCTAGAACCATGAGGCTCATGCAACATCCGATCTCTCAAATTATCAACATCTAGAACATACAAGCGACCCTGGTATCGAAGAACTCCATCTCCCCCTTTGGAGAAAACTTCTACCTTTTGATTCTGAACAGCTTCCTTCAACTTTACCAAAATAGGATCCTCGTCTTGTCTAGCTTTAACTTCGGTCACTAAGGATAATTCTGACCTATTCTGAACAATGATACCACCATCTATCGAGTCAACTAGACAGACTCCTAGTCGTGCAAGCCCATGTACATCCTTCACTAACTCCTTCCTCTCCTCGTCTATATGGGACACACTCTCCATGGAAAGCCTGCTAACAGCATCTTCCACCATATTGGCCTTGCCCAGATGGTAAAGGACACTCATATCATAGTCCTTCAACAGCCCCAACCACCTTCTCTGATGTAGATTAAAATCCTTTTGGGTAAACACGTATTGTAGGCTCTTGTGGTCCATAAACACATCTACATGGACCATGTACAGATAGTGTCTCCAAATTTTCAAGGCAAATACTACTGCTGCCAGTTCAAGATCATGAGTCAGATAATTCTTTTTGTGAACCTTCAGCTGCCTGGAAGCATATGCTATAACCTTACTGTGTTACATCAATACACAACCAAGGCCAATCCTCAAAGTGTCACAATATACCACAAACCCATCGGTACCCTCGGGTAGGGTCAACACCAATGCTGAGGTGAGTCGAGTATTTAACTCTTAAAAGCTCTTCTCACAAGCCTCTGACCATTGAAACTTCACTTTCTTCTAGGTCAACTTAGTCAACGAGGCTGCAATGGATGAAAACCCCTCAACAAGTCTCCGATAATAACCAGCTAAACCCAAGAAACTCCTAATATCTGAAGGACTCACCAGTTTAGGCTAATACTTTACTGTTTCTATCTGTTGAGAGTCTACCTGTACACCCTCATTTGACACCACATGACCTAAAAACTCCATTGAGTTTAGCTAAAACTCACATTTATTGAATTTAGAATACAACTAGCGATCCTTAAGAGTCTGTAGCACCACTCTCAAATGAGCGGCATGCTTCTCCTTGCTCCGAGAGTATATGAGAATATCATCTATGAACACAATCACGAACATGTCCAAATATGGCTTGAACACCCGGTTCATCAAATCCATAAAAGTTGTAGGAGCATTCATTAGTCCAAAAGACATAACTACAAACTCATAGTGACCATACCGAGTCTTGAAGGATATCTTTGGGATGTCACTCTCCTAAACCCTGAGCTAATGGTATGTGGACCTAAGGTCTATCTTTGAAAAGGACTTAGCACCCTGAAGTCAATCTTGGGGAGAGGATACCTGTTCTTGATGGTAACTTTGTTCAATTGTCGATAATCAATGCATATATGAAGAGAACCATCCTTCTTGCAGACAAAGAGAACTGGTGCACCCCATGGGGATTTGCTAGGTCTGATGAAACCCTTATCTAAAAGGTCTTTCAACTGCTCCTTCAACTCTTTTATCTCAGCTGGAGTCATTATGTAAGGAGGAATAGATATAGTCTACGTATCTAGAAAAAGGTCAATACCAAAATCAATCTCCTATTCGGGAGGGATTCCTGGTAAATCATCTTAAAACACCTCTGGATATTCACACACTACGGAAACTAACTGGATAGTTAGGGTTTCAGATGTAGCATCCTTAACCCTAACTAGATGATACACGCAACCCTTAGAAATCATTGTTCTGGCCTTAAGGTAGGAAATGAAACGACCTACAGGCACAGCTGAACTACCCTTCCACTCTAGGACTAGTTCACCCGAAAATCTGAACTCTACTACACGAGTTCTACAATTGATTGAGGCATAACATGTATCCATGCCGAGGATAACATTAAAATCAATCATGGCTAACTCTACTAAATCTGCTGAGGTGACTTTCTGAAAGATTGTGATAGGGCAATTTTTATACACCCGTCTAGCTATAATTGAATCTCTAATTAGAGTAGAGACTGAGAAGGGTTCTGATAAGATATCGGGACTGACTCTGAAACTACTAGCAACATAGGGCATCACAAAAAAAAAGTAGCCCCTGGATCTAACAATGCATATACATCAAGGTGGAATACTCGTAACAGACCAGTGACTATATCTAGGGAGACCTCCTGCTCCTGACGGAATGCTAGGGCATAAAATCTATTTGGGCGCTGACCACCACCTGCACAAGTAGATGCCCCCTACTGAGCTGCGCGTTCTAGTGGAGCTACTAAACTGGAGGCTGGGCCTCGGCCCCTATCATGATCCTGTCTGGCTGCTGGCAATCTCTAAGCATATACCAGGTTTCCCACATCCAAAACAAGCACCTGAACCTACTAAGCACTGGCCCACATTTCTCCGGCCACATGTGCTACACTCAGGAGGGTTGGTCTCTGCCGTTCTGCTACTCTGGACTCTAGAGCTTGATGCTCATCCCCTCTGATTGTGCCTGGACCTGGATGGCACACTCATAGCCGAAGGCACTGGGACTGAAAATCTTTGGTGGGATTGCTGACGGTGCCCATTAGGTATCAGCTAGGAGAATCCGAAGCTATTAATCCTGGCCTTCTTGGCCTCTCTCTCCTGCTCACTCATCTGTACCGCCTCCATCTGTTGGGCGTACAGGACTATCCGAGCAAAGTCAATATCCTAATGAACCATTAAAGTCCGACAATCCTTGACTAGGTAGTGTACTACCCCATGCATGAACCGGCTTATTCGGGCTCTCTGATCCGCAACCATCTCAGGTGCATACTTGGACAAGTGAGTGAACTCCAAGGCATACTCCTGAACAGTCATATTCCCTTGCTTTTAGATTTACAAACTTGGTTACTTTGATCTCCCTCATCTCCCGAGGGAAGAAACAATCCCGAAAAGTGTCATGAAACCCATCTCAAATACGTATTCTATATAAGATAATAAATCATGAACACCCATATTTATATATTTCTATCCCAAGCCCAAAAAGTCAACCCCGAGCTTGCAAGGGCACAACTAAAATTTTATTTAAAAATCATGTTAACCATACGTAAATAACTCAAATATCAAATTTCATCAAAAATGAAGCTCAAATCGACTTTGCATTCATCAAAATACGGTTTCTTAACTTTAGACTCAAATCTCTAGTTTTTCTCTAATAAATTCACGGATAAAAATGAAAACCAACTGAAGAAATCCTGGAGAAATACTAAAATAAGTATTAGATACTCACCCCCTTTTTAAATAGAGAAGAACACCGCAAAAATCACTCAATTCCGAACTCTTGAACTCCAAATATACTAAAAATACCAAATAAACACAGTTTGTGCAAAGATACACGGTTCTGGTATTTATATAGGGTTGCACCAGCACTGCATCAGCAACTTTAATTTTCACTAAAATAGCCATAACTTCATAACATGAACTCGAAATGCGATGATTCTTTTTCCTATAATTCCTTGTCACAACCTGAACATAGGACCAAATCGAGACACGGTACATAGAACCCTGAGAGTTTCCAAGTCGACCCATAGCATGAACATAACATCTATCTCATTCAAATAAATGGAAGATCAACATAATTAATATAGCGAAAGTCTGAGCATTACATACATCTGAATACATGACATAAGTCTAAAGTAGAATACAAACTACATCTGAAAAGCCTCTAATACTGACGAGTTGATGGGATAAGACCCTAACTAACTCACTATAATCTGAAAACTGAAAATACAGAATATAACTGATAAGAAAGTTCCTCGAAAGATGAGGACTCACCAACTCTGATCGGAAAGTACTAATGCTGGAAATCTGGCTAGCGGCGGGACAGAGCCTGGATATTGGAGCATGTATCATAAAATGATACAGCATAGAATATGCGGTCAGTACATGGAATGAACCGAGTATGCAAGGTAAGTGAAACTGCTAAGTAAGTAAAATCATAAATCATGCATATTATAAATCATAGCAAAGATAAGATTCTGAGAGTAGGGCTTGCATGCTATTTGCTGAAATCATGATTTGAAGATAACTGAATATCATAACTAAATCGAATGACCCAAAGCTGAAAACTGATAATCATAAGTAAAACTGAACATTGGGTCAAGCCTGCTAAAAAGATAATTTCATGTCTGATGATCATGCATAACTGAAATCATGAGCAATACTTACAAATGCTTGAAATCAACTTGATTCACTTTGAAAACATGAACATAGACATGGGTAATTCAAAATCATACTTTCTTCATAAATATCTCATCATACTTGAACACATATTTCATGGATCTCAACTTTCATGAACTTTCATGGATGGACATCATGCTTTAGAAATCTTGAAAACATAATTTATAATTTAAAACAATGTAAAATCTGCCCATTTATCATAACTCAACATTGAAAACATGCTTAGATCATACCCATGATTGAAACTTAGAGAATTCACACATTGGGTAAAAACCCCATGAATTCATCAATTAGAATTTTCATGAATTGAGAGAGGATTGGACATGAGTGTGGACTATTGCGCCCATTCATAGCCTTACATACCTGAAGAAATATGATTTCACAACTTCCTTGATTGCCCAATGAGAATTGAGGAAGAAATTTGAAGAGACTAGGCTTGATCACCCCTTAAACCTCTAAGCTTTCTTGCATGAATTAGAATAGGCTTAGAATGACTTAACCTATCTTAAAACATATTATTCTGAGCTTAAAACGATGGAGTTTAGGCCTTAGGAAATTAAGGATTATGGAAAAGACCTTAATAAATTCGCAGGAAATTGCACACTGCTAGTCCCAACGAGGGATTGGACGACTCATCGTCCCTGACCACGACTCATGGACACCTTTCATGATCGGCACTGGAAACTTGCCTTCCTTGGTCACCACAGGGGACACCACGACTTGTGGTGTACCCGATGATTCATGGTGATGACCCGTTAGGTACACTGTCATTTTCCTTCATTCTTCAAACCACCTTTGACCACGGTTGACCTAACGAATCATGGGGCTGACCATGACTCGTGGTAACACCCGTGGTCACCCCAAATCTGAAATTTCCAATCATGGTCAAACCCCTCCACATAAGTCATTTAACGATTCATGGTGTTCCTTACGGATCACTAGATGACTCGTCCTATGACCTAATGCAGAAAATTCTATTTTTCTGTTTCAACTCCCAGGTCTTATCTTAGGGTTTTGGGGTATTACATTCCTAGATAATGATAAGGACCTACTTGTTCAATCAAAACTCCATTTGGTGCTCGTTTTCCCTGTCAAACATCATTTTTGCTTGTTCAAGAATTATTTTCATCTTTTGCAATAAAAACCCAATCTTGACTTATCGAAATTACACCAAACTCTTCAGATAACTCCTATAATTACTGCTAAGAATTTTGACGGTCTCAAAATAATTTTTCAATCTCCAATACTAAAAACGAAACTTTGAGTTGTCACATTTTATGCTTAAAATCATGCTAAAACACACAAAACATTAAAATCCACCCAAAACTCATCCGGAAACCTCCGATCACAAACCAAATATGCAATTCAATCATAAAACACATTTCTGACCCGTTGGAATCATCGAATCACCAATATGAAGTATTTTTGATTGAAAGTTAATCATAGTCAAACTTAGCTTCCTTAAAGTTCATAAATTTAATCAAAGGTTCAAATCACTTCTGAATACCTCGGGATCTATGCAAACAATCCAACTAAGTCATAAATCATGATCTGGAATTAACAAAGCTTTCAGAACCCAAATTCGAGCTCGTTAACCTAAAATGCTGACTTTGGTCAAACCTCTCAAACTTCAAACCTTCCAAAAATCGAAATTCTTATCCAATCTTCATTGGATCATCTCGGGAATTGTGTCATCCATCTTCGCAAGTCATAAATAACAAAACAAAGATATGGAAAGGTTCAACCTAGGGAAATGGGTCAAAAATTGCAAAATGACCATGTGGGTTATTACACTTCTAGGCTTGGCTAATAACTGTGCTTGCTGAACTTCTACATACCTGGCACCTATGGCAAGGATAAGGAGTTATCCTGAACGTACACATTTTGACCATCATTTCCATCATGGGGGAACATTCATAGGGCTTATAGTAAGGAAATTATGAGCACGAATCATTCAAGAAATCTAAGTTGGGTATATACTTGATATAACACGATCTTGTGAGCCGATAAGGCAAACCTTAAGGACTGAGTCCATAGAGCTGAGCATACTGAGAGACATGAGTATACATACATAACGAGGGTCATGACATGAAGCTGAGATTTATGGAATCATGGAAGAAAACTGGAATCACCATTTGAAGTGGTTACCTCTCATTCTACGATTTTGAGTATGAATACATGTAAGGAGTACTTGGAACTTAGACATGGGCATAACATGTTCAAATACGGCATGAGTAGAGTATCGCATCGACTGAAGTATGTAAGGACACCTGAATAAGCATGGATCGATCTCCCATAGCTACCGATCCTTGACCTACACTTGGAGCTTAAGGCTTGACCTGGTCCTTCATCTTATAATCTACCCCTTAGCTTATGTCACGTCTCGGACGTAGACTCGAATCATAACGCAGGAAAATGAACCCAGAGAGGGCCCCACGTCGACCCATGGCATAAGCATACATCTACTTCAATCATTAAAGGCGAAAGATTAAACATAAGACATAGCGGAAACGTAAACCGATCATAGCATATCATAACATTTGGAAGTACTAGACATACAAGCTAAGTTCTACATACTATCTGAAAGCCTCTACTACATACGATAGGTTGATGGGACAACACTCCAACTAACCTAAACAAATACTGAAACATATAATAGTGTATCTTCTATCAAACAACCCTCTGAACATGAGGACTCACTAATAAACTGAAGGCAAACTCTAAGATGATCTAGATATGAGGATGAGCCTCAGTGCCGGATCTTGTATCATGAAACGATACAGCATAGAAAGTATGCGGTCAGTACGTAAAATGTACCGAGTATGTAAGTTAGTAAAACGAGCATTTAAAATATGCAACAGCTAATAAAAGAGCATAAGAGTAGGACATCATGCTCATATCATAAATATCATAACATAATATATTATAGGTCAAGGTTTTCAAAGCATTCGTAATACAATCAAAATCATAATCATGAGAGGAAAGTCGTATTGAACATAACTTGAGACAACATACATAATCATAGGCATGCATAAATCATGAGGAGCGGGAGATTCTCTTAATCGACATACCCCATATGAGCACACATGAAGCCCGACTTGTAACCCTAGTTGGGAGGGTGTCCATACCTTGCCAAGGGTAGGACCATGAAAGTGTGTTATCACCATGAAGAGGGCCAATTGGACTGGGTACAGTCACAAGGGAGGTCCTAACATACCTACGGTGGCACGTAGTTTATGAGATCCGGGACAAAACCTAGGCCCCGAACCTACTCAGTGTTCGATACGACTCCCAAAACATATATAGTGCTCATAGTATAAAATGCATGAATTCATGGGCTAGTTAAATCGTGATAATTATAAACATAATTGTATATACGTGAACTAGCCATGACATAAGGCCCGTGAGTCGGCCAAAAAATAATTCATGAATCATAGGTTTCATGGATACTTGAAGATCATACATATAGCTTGAAAATAATCCAATCATGATGGGTAATTGAATAAATCCATATTTAAATCGTAATTCATGCTGGGCTTGTAAATATCACCAATTGAAGCAAACATCATAAATCGATTCATCATAGTTCATGCTTAAATAGGCTTATTTTAGTAGAAATCGAAATCAATAGTTTTATAAGTAAAATTAAATGTAAAATCTGATCAAAATCCATAAAATATGATATAGATCATAAATCATAAAGCCCATTAGCAAATCATTCGAATTTCACAGAAATTGAATTAAAACCCTATGTGGTTTTTGAATAGATTTTCACAAGTCAATAGAGGATGGGCATAGGTGTGAACAAAACACCCATTCGTAACCCTACATACCTGATGGAGGCTGAATCTTTCTCTCCCTTGAATTACCAAAAGGAAATTGAAAGAAATTGAGGAAGAAAATCTTGAATCATCCCTTTATCACTCTTCTATTCACTTGCATGCATAAATGAAGACTTTAGGATAGTTTCCCCCTCTAAAACCCACCTTTCATAGATTAAAATGACATAGTTTAGGATTTAGGAACTTAGGAATTATGAAAAGTCCTTACTAATTAGCAGAAAATTAACTGTCAGGTGGTCCTAACGGATGACCTGACGACTCGTTGCTGGAGGCATGACTCGTTAAGTCGATCGTCAAGTGCATTGCCTTATCTATTTCCCTGGGCTCATAAGGGTAACTCCACGAATCATCAGGGGTGACCACGACTCATTGTCACCACTCATTAAGTACACTATCTCATTTCCAAACTTTGACTTCAAGTCTACCAATGACTCACCCCACGAATCGTTAAGGCTAACAAAGACTCATGGGGACTCCCGTCAGGTACACTGCCTAGCTTTCCTTTTCTCAACTATGTTTCCTTCCCCACGAGTCACCTGATGACTTGTGGGTTGTCTTCACGAGTCGTGAGATGACTCGTCCTGAGGCTGTAGTAAAAATTCCCACTTTTCCCCGTTTCAACTCCCGGGTCCATTCTTTAAGCTCCTGGGGTATAACAACTTAAAGGTCATCATTCTGAGGATTGGATCCCCTCCTTAATGCTAGGTAGAAATCACTATATCTTGACTTCCCATTCGCCTCTAAGGCTATCACGGAAGGCTTCATACTTCTCCTGTCGTACTCCCCCACTCCTTTGGTTCCTTACTTCAAGTTCACGAATTCTTCTGCATTAGCTTCTCTTAACTTCTACAGGAAGAAATAATTTGAGAGCACCTCTTATTCCACTGATTGGCGTTATGCTTTGGAGTATGTGAATACACGAGTGTCATGACCCGAACGTAGGCCTGGATCATAACATGGGACAAGGAGCCCCGAAAGACTCCAACTCGACCCATGGCAATGAACATTCATCTAACTTCATAACACTTAAAGCGGAATGATGAGCATATGATATAGCAGCAATATAAAAATAACATAACATAGCATGATAAGCGGAACATACTAGAATTACATATCAGCTGAGTACTACAATTAGTCTGAAAGCCTCTATCATACCAGATGGGTTGATTGGACAACATCCCCAACTAACCTGGTAAAACTGAAACAAAAATAAACATCATTATCTGAACATATGGCCCTCAGAACATGAGGACTCACCAAAAGGGTTGATAGCTAACTCTGAAAGAGACTACTGACAGGGATGAGCCTGAGAGTTGGGTCTTGTATCATAAAACGATATAGCATAGAAAGTATGTGGTCAGTATGTGGAATATACTAAGTATGTAAGGTAAGTAAAATGGACATTTAAAATATATAAAATCTCATTAATGATCATAAGGGTTGGACAACATGCTCATAACATAGATAACATATGATAACATAAGGCTCAAGGTTTTCAAAACATTTGTAACTCAATCATAATCATAATCATAAAAGAAAAGCTTTATTGAACATGTCTTGCGCCAATATATATAATCATAAACATGCATAAATCATGAGGAACAATGGAGATTCTCATAACCGACATATCCCATACGAGCATACATGGAGCCCGACCTGTAACCCTAGTTGGGAGGGCGTTCATACCTTGCCAAGAGTAGAACCATGAAAAGCGTGATATCTCCCTGAAGGGTCAGGGAACAGTCTCAAGGGAGGTCCCATCATGTCCTATGATGGCACATAATTCTAATATTTGGGGAAGAACCTAGGCCCTGAATCTACTCGGTGTTAAATACTACTCCCAAAATATATATAGTGGTCATAATATAATATGCATGAGATTCATGGGCTAGTTAAATCATGATATTCATAAACATGCTTGTAAATACGTGAACTAGCCATGAGGACAAGGCCCGTGAGTTGGCCAAAAATATAATTCGTAAATCATGGGATTCATGCATAATTGTAGATCAAACATATACTTGGCAAATCATCAAATCATAATGGGTATTTAAATAAATCCATATTTAAAATCATACATCATGATGAGTTTATGAATATCAACAATTGAAGTAAGGATCATAACTAAATTCATCGTAGAGCATGCATAATTGGGCTTAATTTAGTAGAAATTGAAATCAATAATTTTATAACCAAAATAGTTGTAGAATCTGATCAAAATTCAGAAAATATAATGTAAATCACAAAAGAAAATAACCCATAATAGATCATTAGAATTCCACAAGATTTAAGTTAAAACCCCGATAAGATTTTTGATCAACTTTCATGAATTAGGAGAGATTGGGCATGGGTGTGAATGAAAACACCCATTCATAATCCTACATACCTGGGTAAGATCAATTCTCACCACTCCTTGAAAGCCCAAAGGGAATTTGATGAAGAACACCTTGAAGACTAGCTTGATCACCTCTAAATTTTCTAACTTTTGCATGCATGAGAATGAATAGGCTAGGAGGGCTTAACCTATCTTAATACACTCACAAAATAACTTAAAACAACGTAGTTTAGGACCTTAGAGCGTAGGAATGATGAAAGTACCCTTAATGAAAAACCCTGAAAAATCTGCATTGGGTGAACTAATGGGCGTACCAACGAGTCATTGGAGGATACCACGACTCGTGGTATCCATCCATCTCTGCACTGCCAAATCCTTGATCTCAGATTCAACCCATGACACTATAGTAAAAGTCGTCCTTTCATCCAACGAGTTGTCACATCGTCCATTGTTTGCCCCCTCTAGATCCTGCACTGGTCCTTCCAACGAGCCTCACCACGACTCGTTACTTCATCCAACGATTCATGGTTGCCTTTTGGTAGGGCCACTGGAAAATATTAACATCCCATATGATGACTCGTGACCACGACCCGTTACCTCTCAAGATGGGTCGTGGGATGGCCCGTTATATCCCTTAATGCTAAAGTCCAGTACCCACCACGGCTACAAATGACGACTTGTTGTACCTAACAATGAGTCATTACTTCACTCGTTGTTTCCACTGTCACCAGACATGATCCTTCCCATGACTGCTTCCCATGGGTCGTTGGTTGGACCAACGATCCGTTGGGTCGTCCGTCCTGCAAATTTCCAGCCAACTTCCATTTTAAATCTCGGGTCTAATCTTATGCACTTTCAGGGTATTACAATGAGTTAAAAGGACAGAAAGATATTTTATCACACTACATACATCATTAAAGAAGGAAAATATCCTAAAACATTTCATAGCCCCTTCCTCATAAATGTGGCGCGCTTCACACCCATGGAAAAGGCTCTACTTAATGCGACTTTAAAACACCCTAGGACACTTTAAAACCTAATTCTCTTATACCAATTTTTTCACGACCCGAGCATAGGCCCGGATAGAGACACAGGACAAGGAACCTCGTGTTACACCCTAGAAAAGTTTTGGTAATTATTTGATATTTGTATGCTATGTTAATGGAAGTACGGATTGTATATTTACCGTAGATGACAAGGGAAATGTGTACGAACGGAAAATCGAAGAGTATGTGAAGTTCATAAGTAAGGGTCAACTTTAAATAATCATATCTCCTAGTATATAAAGAATTAGAAGGCACAAGATCTATAAAATTAAAGGTCTTTGAGTCTAGTTTTCATAACATCAAACCTCTCATCAATCAGAGTTCGGAGTAAAAAATTTTAGATGTTTTACCATGACACTGTCGGGCAGTAAGGAGGCCACCGCCCTAAAAACAGCCACCGCCCAATTTGCTTTATATTTTAAGTCATGACTTATCAAATCATTTTCAATGTTTCCAGAATTAAGGTGCCTTCTTATCCTCTGAAATTCTCTCAAATTTCCAGAAAACAACTAAGGAAAACACTAAGCTAAACTCCATTAAACTAAAGCTAAGTGAAGGGGATCTACCATAAGGTGAAGGTGGTGTGTTGGTGGCTGTTTTGGCTGCACTTGGACAGTGTTGTTGTGGTGAATTTTCTGCATTTTTGAAGCTTTCCTAAGCTACATATATGTTCACTCTTGGTAGGGATTAAACACAAGTATAAAAGGTAAGGATTCTACTACTATCCTTGCTTGAATTTTTGATTAGAAGACTAGAAGTTGGATGTGTGTTAGGTGTGTTGGTGAACTGTTTTGTGGCGTTTTGAAAGCAAGGTTGCTGTATTTTTGGATAATAAGTTGAGTTCAATTAGTACTATTTTTAATCAAGAACAAATCCCCAGAAAAAGGTAAGTATTTCACCCCTTTTAAACCTCTCAAATTGTAAAGCAAAAATCTGGAAATTGGTAGCTAAGTGAGCTGCCGATGGACTGTTTGTGAGCCAAGTATCGATCATTTTCCTTAGGATTTTTGGCTGTTTATTTTGCTGGAATTATACTTCATATTGATGTAAAAAATTACAGCAGAACTAAGGTAAAATCTCCTTTTGTTTCTCCCTTATAAGTTAGTAAAAACTAGTTGAGAAAATGGCCAAATATTGTTGATGTTGTCGTGTGTTGTTGTTGCTATTGTCACTGCCATTGTTTAGTTATTTTGGATAAATTTTGTGCTATATATTAAGATTTTCATTGGCCTATAAAACCACTAGATTAAGGAGGTTGAAGGCTGATCATTGAAATAGGAAATCGGCTAGAGAAAAGTTCATCGAAGAAAGGTATGTAAGGCGTTCTTTCTCTCTTGATTTTCAAGCACGAATTCATGCCGAGGATTAATCCGGCATTCCCCTGTACTTGAGATTCTTTAGTAGCATATTATGGTTCCTCCCAGTTGATAGAATTACTTGGTATTAATGTGTGTATTTGCTAAAGATTTGGAACGCATGAATGTGAAGCGGAGAGGGCAATTGCCTTCTATTATGGTCATAGTTGTAAATTGTGGCCGGAGTCCCCTCGGTGTGGGCACTGTGAGCTGGTCCTTTACATTATGTTATGTATTTGTGGTGTAAAAGTTGTTTCACATTATCGTTGCTAAGAAATTTGGTAAGCATGGCAAGACGATGACGTGCAGACAAACCTAATAAGTGAAATTGATTTTAACTCAATATGGGCTAACAAGGGTAATGAAATGGAATTTCCTTATGACAGTTACCTACCCTCTTACATTCATGTTTTAAGGTACCTAGGGCCATGAGATGGTTCCCCGATCCCTCTTCCTTAAGCTAAGCAACTAATTAATGCGCTTCTTAATTAACCGATACGCTAAACTTGGAAAATAAGCCCGAATGGATAAACTATTGATATTTCTATGGTACCATCTTTATTGGAAGGTTATGCACAATATCTTGATATTAACAGGTTATACAAAAATCATGATATATATCTATATATATTTATATATATATGCATTTATGCTTACGTTCAAATTACGCGCTAAAGCAGTAAGGATTACCTTTTGAAAGTCGCTATATATTTATTAGAGCTCTTGAGTTATCTAGACCTCCTCAGAATTACTTAAGGCTTTAAGTACACACGTCGTATGTTCTCTGAAAGTTGTAGATGTGTAATGAAATCAACCTAAGAGTAAAGGTTGAGCCTCTGGTAGCAATGGAGAGGTAAGAGTAAATATTAGACCTTTTAAGATAAAATGTGAGTTATATGCCCTCTATCCATAGTTGATTTGAAGAACCTTTGCGAGATGTTAAAGATGAACAAGATGATGTTTAAGAGATAAGGTTGAAAATTAGGTAAACAGGTAAGTGCATATAAGAAATTCTTGAATAATGAACACGAGAGTAAATAATTAAGTAGGGGAATTATGAATCCTGGTTGGAAAAGAATTTATGATGAATACGAAAAGTAAATCCAAAGGTTTTTTTTAGATGATAAGTGTTACTATTTTTAATGAGTTAGGCAAATAGCCAACAAGATTTACCCTGTTCTAATGACATTTAACAAAAAGGATTATAAATAAAGTTGGTTATGTTCAGTCGTGTTAAGCTAATGGAAGGCCAGTAAAGTGTTAACTTCTTAAGAAATGATTAGAATCAAATATTTTAAGATAGTGACTCAAGTTAAGGAGAAGTTCTTCGTCGTCCTTTTTAAACAATTATTTTTTATTATTTGTTCTAGGAGTTGGAGTAACTTTCTCAAGTTTTAAATGATTTTTTTTCTTGGAAGCTTCTAAATTGTTTATAATGCCGCTAAGCTTTTCTAAGCTCCACATATATTGCAATGTTTTACATGAGCTTTTCCTACGTTTTCTGAAGCACGACTATAAGTCTTTATTTATCTTAAGGCAGCCCCAGATAGTTGCCTAGCATTTGTATATTAAAGAGCTCCCGGTTTGAGATACATAAGTTATGTCTTCCTGTTCATAAGTTACCTCGAGATGTGATATGACGTGCAATGAATGAGGTATGCTCACAATTCTTGATATGAAAGTATGAAAGTCAAACGAGTATAAGCATGAAATGAATGCTAAGATTGTTAATAGAAAATGTTAGGTTAAGTGATTCCTCTTTGCTCCTCATGTTAGAATTGCTAGGAGATGTTTAAAATCATGAACGTGAGTCTACACATGTCTTTACGATATTCCAGTTCTAGGAACTTCCCTAGAATTCATTCACAGCATATGTATGTATTTGAATGCTAAATGGAAGACCTATATGTGTATGGCATAATTGTAGTATTAGGGGTCGTGGTAAGATCCTACACATGTTATAATTACTGATCAGCATATTTTATGGTTTCCAGTATTCAGATAGTTTGTATGAGCTCTGTCAGTTCCATTTATGATGGTGATTAAGATTTCTTTTTATTTTACCCCGGTGTACTAGAGATATTTTTATTTTACCCCGGTGTGGTATATCGGCCGGAGATATTTTTATTTTACCTCGGTGTGGTACATCGGCTGAAGATATTTTTATTTTACCCCGGTGTGGTACATCGGCTAGAGATATTTTTATTTTACCCCAGTGTGGTACACCGGCTGGAGATCTTTTTATTTTACCCTAGTGTGGTACATTGGCCGGAGATATTTTTATTTTACCGCGGTATGGTACACCTGCTGGACAAATTTTATATATGGATTTACGGTTGGCTGGTCGTTGGCATTACAATTATAGTTTCTTTTTTGTGCATTTCTTAATTGCATTTTCATCTCATTATAGAGTTATTATCAGGTTTCAGTTTCCAGGATTCCAGGTTGTTACCATTCCTTATTCCTGGTTCAGTTATCTTGAGTTCAGTTATGTTATAGTAAGTTGTTATCAATTACAGGTTGCAGAGTTCCAGGTTATATTTATCCTTTATATGTTTATGTGCTAAGTCAGCTATTACAGGATTGTTATCTCATGGTTACAGTTTCATCCTTACATATCAGTACATTCCATTCATACTGACGTCCCCTTGCTTGGGGACCTGCGTTCGTGCCACAGGTGCAGGTAGAGGTCAGGATGGCCAGTTGAGTAGCAGTTCGTGAGATCAACAGATGGTTGGTATGCTTCTTTCTTCCTGGAGCTAGGGCTTAGTTATTTATGCTTGAGTTTTGAGATACAGTTATAGGTAGGTCGGAGCCCTATTCCGACCATCAATCAGTTTACTCTTTAGAGGCTTTGTGGACTTAGTGTGTACAGTGTTATTCAGTCTATGGCATTGTCGGCTTATTTTTGCTTGGTTTAGCACACTAAATGCGGTTGCATTTCGATTGTTTACCCCGTATTATTGAGACCTTATGGGTCCAGTTTATTCTTCAGTTGATTGTGACAGGTGGCCTGGATGGCCTAAATGTTACAGTTACAGATGTCATATAGTCGGCTTCTCGATCAATCATGAATCGAGTGCCAGTTGCGCCCTTCCCTAGTTTTAGGGCGTAACACCCCGAGAGACTCCAAGTCGACCCATGGCATGAACATAGAAGCTAAAAGCATACAACAAGCGAAACGTAATAAAATAAAACATGCTTAAGAGGAAGTTTGCACATATATTAATCTGAAACAGAGTCAACAATGACATGCTGAGTTCTACATAATATCTAAAAAAGTCTCTAACATAACTGATGAGCTGATGGGAAAACATCCCTAACTACCTCGACAAAGTCTGTAACTGAAAGAACATAACAATAGATACTTGCATGGCCTCGAAGGATGAGGACTCACCAATATTGGCTAGACAGGCCTGAGGGGAAAGAAATACTAGTGATGCGGCTGAGACTAATCCCTCAGACCTGTATCGTAAAATGATATAGTATAGAGTATGCAGTCAGTACTTGGAATGTACTGAGTATACAAGGTAAGTAAAAATGGCTAGTTAAAATACATAAGAGTTCATAAGAGTAGGAAAGCATGATCATAAAGTAAATAACTTAATGTAAACATAAGGGCTCAAGGTTTTCAAACCCTTCATAATTTCAATCATAAATCATAGTTATAAGAGAAACTTTATAAAACATAACTCGAGCAAAAGTAACATAAACATAACCATGCATAAGTCGTGAGGAATAATGGGAGGACTCATCTTAACTGACATCATCATGATAGAGCCTTGCATGATACCATACTATTTCGCTCAAGTGGCCAGGATTGTCCCTGGCTTTCCAGGAAAGGGGACATGCATGTGTGGTGATATCACAGTATCCATTAATATATATATATATATAGATAGATAGATATACCTATGGTGGTACGTAATTCTGAGACAATGAGGTTTACCTGAACACGGGGTCTACTCGATGCTAGACACTGCTCCCAAAAACATGCACGTGAGGGCTCATATATGTTACACCCAGTAAGTTCCTAAAATCTAGTTGGCCTATTCGTACGTTGATTAAGAGTTTTAGAGTGCAACATGTACGAGAAAGGGCCCGGGGAAAGGTCAAACGAGCATCGAATCGGGACCGCGTGGGAGAAGGCTGGAACAAGCCGCGATAGGGGCGGCGTGTCACGGACCCCCTCCCTCGCGTTGGGCTCCGTGGCACGCCCGTGTTTTGGCGCGACTGTGCCACGAACTCCTTGTCTACCGCCCAAGTATATATATGAGGTATCTTTAATTGTTGAATCATTTCTTACATATTTACTTCGGCTAGAGGAGAGAAAGTACGCCATTTTCAGTGAATTTTTATTTTTTTACGCTACAAAACGTTGCCCGAATTCAAATTAACTTTGGGTATCGAAGTATAAGGTTGCAGGGAGCATTACTATGAAGTTATTTTCGCGAAATTCGCCTGGCGAATCATAACCCCGCCGAGCCAAAGTTGTCGGAATTGCTCCAAACTAATTTATATATGATCACAGGCTTCAAGTAAGTATTTCTCCCTTCTGAACTCTAGAGAGTACGTTTTTGACCATGTTCCGTCAAGTTGAAATATAGTTAATATTTATATATAAAGTTATCATTTTTGTCGAATTTAGTACTGAAACTAGCCTCATTCTCCCAGTAATACGATTTTAGTTGAAAAGAGCTATTGAATACGAATCGAAACTCGCGGGTTAATCAGGAATCAGCGATTGAGGTATGTTAAGGCAAATTCCTCCGGCGAGTTAGTTTCTTTAGTATTATAACTCAGTTTAAATCCCAGTAAGAGAATTAGAAGTATATTGATCATGTCTAGTTGTTGTTATTAGCTAAGACCAGCATTCTATGTTTAGTTTGGGATTTGATTTTCCCCGTATAGCCCTTCATGACCAACCCCAAGGTTACTAGCTGTGTCGACGCCCGCCAGTGGCGAGATAACGTCGCTCCATAGAGCGGTATGCCATCCACGAGGGACGAAGATAGGGTCCCAGGTCCTCATACAGTCCATTCCATGGTTGTACTATCATATGCCATATCAGCACCACACCCCCATCGAGCTTAGTGTCCGAGGTGCAGATATTAAGAGTCCACTGGACTCAGACACATCTATAGTCAGGGGCCGAGCAGGCTCAGTTATAGACCCAGGGGACTGGTAAGACAGCTATAGCTAATAGTTGACCCAGTGTGACCCAGCTAAGGGTAAGTAGATTAAAGTGTACTCACCAGGGCTTATGGGGGCCCAGGTGGGTTATTCTGTGCAAGTTTTACCTTGTAACGCTCAAACCACACTTCCAACTGAAGTATAAAGCAGATGTTTTCAATAAAGAACCCAACTAGAGGTTGGGTTCTAACCCAAAGGGAATATGGAAGATCTAGATTACAGTCGGTAGATGAACTGGTATGGTAATTACTTCACAATGGGGGGGATTCTAATAAAAAGCAATAATAAAAATAAACAGCAGTCAAGATTATATTTGTGAGTCAATAATTAAAGGATAACTAGGATTTGTGTTCCCCATGGGTTCATAACAGCTTTGGATATACACTCGTGATCTTTACTAATACTTACTTACAGAACTGATAACTTAGATTCATTCAAACGATCGACCAATCCCTATTGAATGACTATCCTCAATTACTCGACCAAGTCTCATGAGTTTTGCAAACCAACCATTATCACTAGGTTCCAGATATAACTATCTTGTGACCACAGCTCAAGTTAATACAGTGATCATCAAGATCAAGGCTCTGTTGTAATTGTCTTTTCCTAATCTCTACCTCTTCGACCAAAGAAAGTAAAGAATTCAGGCACTTCCTAACGTTGTACACCGCTAAGAATCATTAAAGATGAAGAGAGTACATTATAAGTATTTATTATTGGTTTTAGAATCACTTTGTGCAACCCTAACTAGTTAATCCACTATGGTTCCCACAACCGTAGCTATGGAGGTTTTAGCCTCTCATAGTTGCAAGGTTGTGATTTGCGTTCATGACTGAAAACGTCAAACAATACTTACGAAGATGATTGAGAAAAATAATCCCTTCAATTAAACCATGAAATCTTGAATAACTAGTAGCAAGAACAAGATGAATTCAAAAAAAGGTTGATCACAAGGTTGAACCAACTCAATTGTCTCTTCCAACAATGTAAAATTGCTTACTACAATGTTTTCCTACTAGAATTAAGTCTATTCACCGTCTTCTTATTAAAAATAAAACATAAAAAGTATTTATAGAGACACAAGAATCCTTTTCCTAAACCAACAAGACTGCTTTCCATATCTGTCGCCGACCTCTTCACAAGTCCACCTACGACTCGTAGGGGCTTCTCATGAATCTTGACATCAACTCGTGGCTTGGAGTGTTGTCTGAATTTTGGCTAAGTGTTGGGCCAAGGTACAATTCATACCAACATGCTATGACTCATACATTGACACCCGTGGCTTGATCCTGATCTTTTAAACTTTTTCTGAACTTCACCACAACCGGTATGATACGACTGTACCTTCATCTCACGGGTCATAGGGTGCTCTCGTATTGAGAATCATCCTTCTGGGTAGTTCTTCTGGATTTCATCACGACTGGATTACCAAGATTTGTACCACCATGGTACGATCCGTGACAAGTCTCATAAGTTCAGTCTTCCAGCTTAAACTTTCAGATTTTGATCAAGGCCCTCAGTACGACTCGTAGGTCCATCCTATGGATCGTACTGTGGTCTGCACTTTTTGCCCTTTTTTGCATACTTTTAGCTTCCTTTTGCAATTTATTGTTCCAACACCCATTTATCCTGAAATCAAAAGAAAAGTGCCTCATATCCATATAAATACACCTAAATCCATGTTATTTTCTTAGTTTTGAGTGTCAATAGTGCTGCAAAATTCACAACACATAAACACCCTCAACTTAAGACTTTTGCATGTCCTCAGGCAAAGAAAAAGAAAACTAAACACGACGCTAATCTAGAAAATAAACTTAAGATACTACAGCCAAAACTCAAACAAATTTGTGCACTTTATATACAAACTCTATTGACCCTTCCTCTTTAAACATCATCAGCTAATGTATTGCAAGCAACCTCAAAACATCATATTTAGGGATCAAGACATGTCATCTAGCTATCAACAAGCAATCAAGTCATCATCTATGTGTTTCACACAGACCAATGGTAAAAGCAAACATAATCCATGTACCTTCACTAAAAATGAAGTCCCCACTCTAGTATGAAGTATCAAATGAAACATGGGACTAGGCAAATGAAGCACTCACTCTCTCAAAGAACTGCAAGTATTATGCATCAGATACCATAGGCTTGCCCTCATTTTCTCTGCTTTGGTTTGTTAGATAGTCAAACTAGGATCACTATAGGACTTTATATGGCTTGTAATGTAGGATTAGGGCTGGACATGATAAAGATGAAAGCTTTTATTAGTGACTATCCCTTCCTTGGCACTACATTCATTGGTTGTACCATTCTCCTATTTCACCCTTCATTCTTTGTCTTCTTTTCTTCCCTTTTTCCCATTTTATGAATATTTTCATGGGTGAGGTGATTTTTCACATTTTTCAACACTTTCAAGCTATTTTGAATTTCTCTTCTCTTTACAGTATTCTCAAATTTTCAACTTTTACTTTTTCACCTCACCACACCTTATTTTTCACCATTTTTTTCTCTTCTTTTTCTTTTCTTTCCTTTTCTCCCGTTCCCACTATTTTATGCACCCCTACTTTAGCCACCCTCAACTTAAGCATTTTTCTTATGTTGAGGTTCACAATATCCAAGGAAGGACCAGGGCCAAACAGGTTCATTATAAACAAATGGGTACGGTTGGCAGGTAAATCAAAGAAATATGGTCAATTAAGGCTCAAAATTGGAATCAAGGGATTCACGACACTTTGGTAGGGAAATATAGGTAAAACGTGAGCTAACACAAAAATGGCCTATGATCATCTCCTAACCAACCATCCTCAACCTATGTAGAGACCAACCAGGCAAGTTCTAGATCTTCAACAACATACCACAACAAATACTAAGACCTCACTCACACATGGTACATGAACTATTTTCACTTTACCAGTCTGGTTTATACATGGCTTAACAAGACTAGCACTATTAATAACTAAATGACATAAAATGATCCACAGAAATGATGCATTGTTGTCACAAATACATAGCAAAGAAATTTTAAACAGGGTCATTTTTTCAAAAATGATAAAACTAGTGCATATTAAATGGCTGAGTATTCCTAAGTTACTTTCTAATCAAACAAAAATCACAACTAAAAATAAAAGATCCTAACACATGCCGGTTCTACTAGATCGCATATCTGATGAAAAAGAAACACGGCAAGATAAACCCTCAGCCGACCAAAATATCCCAAAAATACAAGTACACCTCCCCCCTTTTTAAAAAAATGAGCTTCGTCCTCAAAGCACAAAATATATGCATGAAGGGAAAAAAGGGACATACCTGTGGCTACTTAGACTTCGCCTCTGTCATCTCGCGAAGGTGGTACCTCCACGGTAGTACTGGCGCTAGCGGTGGCCGGCACACTCAATGGTGTAACAATGGGGGTAGTGGTATCCCCCTCAATGACTGTAGCCATTTGAACGGCCTCAGTGGAAACCGGGGCTGAATGTGGCTCACCCAAAGGGTCATAGCCACTGGCAAGCTCGGGCTGAGCTATGGTGGAGCTTCCCGCTCCTCTAACTCTCTCATGAAGCTCAGTAATATGCTCATCATGAGCTCGCATACTCTCGGCTATAGCCTTCTTGCGCTCTTTCTTCTCTTTCTTTCTCTTCTTTTTCACTCTCTCCTCACCAGCATCTTCAGCAGCTCTCTTTTTGCCTTTATCACCAGCTACAGTTGGCCCCTAGTATGCTGCCAAGTCAATATCCTCCTCAAGCTCTGCATCCAGGTCTGGAAGAGTGGGGGATGCTATAACAGTTGGTTGTCGTAAATACAACTCAACCACTTGGCTCCGAAGAGCCCCAACCTCACACGGAGACTGCCGGTGTCTGACTACTCCGCCATCCTCAAGTTAAATCTGCTCTCAAAACTATCCAGGTGGGCATGAAGGGCCTGAGCTGTTGCATCTATCTCGTATTTAACCCATGGCTTTACATTCTCCATCATTGACTGAATTTTGCACTCAGCCATGGTCAATCTCTTTGCTAGCTTCTAGAGGAAATCCTGTGGTACCAAGATGTACCCTGCTGGAGTCTGATTCTGTACACTGGGCAGCGGTGTAGCTGAGGTGCTGGGAGCTGACTCTGAATGACTGGCATCTGTAGCCGGTGTCTCGCTCTGCTCTTGAGTACTGGGGACATTAACCTATACGTCCCCTGCTGGCTGAGCTGCTGGGATGGCTGTGGGCATTCTGGATCTGTTTACCGGGTTCATCTCATCCTGGATAAGGCCTATGTCTGCAATTTTTTAGCCTTCGATCAATCTCTCATCACCCCGCTGTACTCCCGCCTCCCTGCATAACCTGTATACAAGGCTCGGGAATGGAATAGTAGTGCTTACTTCCACTATCCTGTCTCATATCTCAGTAACTGTGATCCTTAGGATGTTAAGAGGGTAGCGCGACATGAGGCATGCCACCAACGCCTCTTTATCAGCACTCAGCATGTTATCATTAACTGTCGGCACTAATCGATGTCTCACTAATGTCCACCAAGCCTTTGCTATGAAGTTCAATGAATTCTTTGTCACTTGCTTGCCACCTGCTACCCACTCAGCCTCATCTTTGTTCTCAGCTATCACCACTACTAGCCATTGCAGCTGCCTCTGTCGCTCACCCCTGCTCAGACTCCTAATCTGTTTCATTGCCTCCACCCTGTAATCATATTGGGGTGTTAACCTTGTTGGTCTGAACTGAGTTCCATATGACATCCGTGCAATAGTCCGGTCGGATACATCAACTACTTGCCCTCGGACTAGAACACTCTCCAAGCAAGGCTGCTCCTTTATCTTTTGCCCCTCCTTTGCTTTCTCCTCCATTGTGGCTAGGTAATTGGCGTAGAACTCCCTGAAGATCTCCTCTGTGTATTCTAAAGAGGTCTTGGCCATCCAATCTAACCCATAGAAGCTAAAAATACACTTCATCTCCTCAACTTCATTCAAGGAATTAGTGAGGATCCGCAGTTCTTATTGGATGCTTCTCTTTGGTTTGTTTTTGGCGGTGAGAGCGATGCCTTGTTCACATATCTATTTAGCACCCGACACTCTCCACCGGATTGTTTTGTTCTCTCTAGAAGGGGTCTCCTCCTCCACTTCTTCCTCACTGCTTTCTGCATCATTCTGGGTCCCTTCTAACCCTTCCTCAGTGTTGGAGTTGATTCCCGGCCTTTGTTGTTCCTCTCTAACCCCCTCTTCAGACTGGGAAGCTTGAGCGGATGTGGTTGTGGTTTCTTCGACTTGGGCCTTTTCTTTTTCCCTAGTGGTTCTTGTTCCATCTGTTTATGAGGTGTCTACTTGATAATCCTCAAGCGAACCACTAGGTGAATCTCCAGCTTGCTCAAACTCTGAGTCTGTTGTTTCATCTATCTATTGCCTGCAGGCTTGTGTTTTGTCTGCCTTGCATTTGTATGTCATTGTAATTGGTGAGAAAAAGGTTAGCATTCCATTTTTTATAAAGAAAAATTAGATAGAAGAAATATAGTATCTCATCACGGGTCCTCAGTACGAGTTGTACCTAGAAGGTACGACTCGTGAGAAACCCTAATGGTGCCCCATGACTTGCAGGTACGACTCGTACCATGAAGGTACGATCCGCACCTTGAGTCGTCCGATGAAGTCCCATTTTGCACAAATTCTGATTTTCAGCACGACTCATGGTACGGCCCATAGGTCGATTCCACGAGTAGTAGGTTCGGCTTCCCAAATCAATTTTTCAAGATAAATGGTACGAGCGCTTAGTATGATTCATAGTGTCAACCAACGACCCGTACTATGCTACATACCCTTTTTCAGCCCAGTTTTATGATTCTTTTTTATCAGTGTGTAGGTGTTTGTTTTGCACATATTTGGGTACTCAGATTTCTCCCAACTCTAGCATTAGGTACCCTACTTTTTTACAACACGTAATCCTCCCCTACCCGTGACTCCCTTTAGGTGTTCTAGGGCCAAAATTCAATTAATTTCCAGTGGGTTTTCGATCGAATTGGAGTTGTTCGCTCATACCCATTGATTTTCAAGCATACCCAGTGATTATTATGGGTTTTCGATTCCCTCAAGTTCACTTTCAAGCATTAAGAACATAGAATGTAAATCACTTACTTGATTCGCGATTCATAGACTGGAAATCAAATGCGAGGGCTTTGCACACTCAGCTGAAGCAAGAATTTCTAGCTTAATTTCTTGATGTTGGGAGGCTACGGGTGTTGGGAAGAAAGTTCTCAAGTCGTGGGTTTTGGGGTTTTGAGGTGTTAGCGGGGGAAGATGGTTGATTTTGACGTTTAAGTAGGTGAGGGTCAATTTAAAAATCTGGGCCGAATTGGGTCAATTTGACCCATCACGACTCGTACTACGAGTTGTAGGAGCAACCTACGACTCGTAGTACGAGTCGTAGGAGAAACCTACGACTCGTCCCTGGACCGTAATGACTTTAGTTACATAGAACTTACCTGGTGACTTACGAGATCATCCTACGACTCGTATCATGAAGGTATGAATCGTAGGATGAGTCGTGGGTCAGACATTGCTTAGAATTTTCTCTTCTTTTCACCACCACTGCTACCACAACTCGTAGGACCTCATCACGAGTCGTATGGAGATCCTGTAGCAGCAGATTTTTCAGCCACCTATTTTTGTTTCCCTGCACACTAAGCACACATTAGATCAGTAACTTGGGTAGCCTCCCAAGAAGCGCTTGATTTAACGTTGCGGCACGACGCAGGTGGTCTAGTTACTCAGATTTCACCAAACCTTCACTTGGGTTGCCTCCCAAGAAGCGCCTGATTTAACGTCACGGCACGACGCAAGTCTCTTGACTACTTAGAATTCGTCAAGTGACTCATACTCATCCTCAAGTGCTGAGATCACACTAAATTCCTTTGGTTGCTTCATAGTCCGACAGATGTTGAAAGTGACCCTTTCTTTGTTTAGCCAAAAATTTTAACAGGCCAGCTTCTATATCCACTAGAGCTCTTCCAGTAGCGAGGAATGATTGTCCCAAAATGATGGGGACCTCATAATCGACCTCACAATCCAAGATCACGAAGTCCATTGGGAATATAAACTTATCAACCTCGACAAGAACATCAACTAGGATGCCCACTAGTCTCTTTACTGTTCTGTGGGCCATCAGTAGTGACATTTTGGTTGGTGTGGGGGCTCCCAATCCGAGCTTCTTGAAGACCGCCAAGGGCATTAAATTAATGCTAGCTCCCAGATCACAGAGTGCCCTTGCGAACTCGACATTACCAATGGTGCAAGATATCGTGAAGACACCTGGGTCTTACTTTTTCTGAGCTAATACCTTTGTTGCTATGGCACTGCAGTGATGGACATTGTCAACCAGATCATAGCTTACAGATCTTTTCTTCGTCACCAGGTCCTTCATGAATTTTGCATATCTCGGCATCTGCTCTAATGCTTCGACCAATGGTATATTCACAAAAAGTTGTTTGAGCATTGAAAGAAATTTTTGGAACTTATTGTTATCCGCCTTTTTCTTCATCCTTTGCTAGAATAGTGGCGGTGGTCTCAGGATAGCCTTTTGCACTAGAGTTGCCCCTTGATCCATGTCGCATTCCTTCTTACTCCTAGGGGCCTTTTGAAACCTATCATGTTGTGTCTCATCACCTTTCAACTTCAACAGGGAACAGGGGGTCAACTGTGGTTTTACCACTCCTATTCATCACTGCCATGCAATGAGCATCATTCTTTGGATTTTGGACAGTGTTGTTAGGGAGTGTACCCTTTTGTTTAGGGTTCAATGATGTCGATAGTTGCCTAAGTTGGTGTTCTATCTTCTTGATGGAGGTGGCATGAGATTCCACTTTCTGACCCATGCTAGATAAGTCACTTCGAATTTCTTTTAACTGATAATCCGTGGACCTCACCTTTTTCAGCATTTCAGACCCTACCAAAAATGATATGATTCACTTGATCTCGATTCTGAGCCTCAAGTAGACCATTTTTCGTTGATTAACCAATTAATGGTACCCATTTTTATAATGAATATATTTTGGCCCTGGTCCGTCCTTGGACATTGTGAACCTCAACATAGAAAAAATGCCTAAGTTAAGGGTGGCTAAAGTAGGGGCGCATAAATAGTCGGGAGGTGAAAAAAAAAGAGAGAGAAAAGAAAAAAGGTAAAAAAAATGAGGTTTGGCGTGAAAAAAAAAAGAAAAAGAAAAGAGAAAGAATTGAAAAAGAAAATAAAAAAATGAATGATGCATGAAAAGCTTGAAGAGACACACCACCCTCATACAAATGCATAAAAAGGGTGAAAAGGGAGAAAAAGGTGAAAAAAGGAAAAAAGGGTGAAAAAGTGAAGAAAAAATCGAGCCACGTGTATGTAGTGCCAAGGAAGGGTTTAGTCACTTAATAAGATCCATATCTACCATACCTAGCCCGAAAGCCTACATTACAAGCCAAAGCAAGTCCTATACCGATCCTAGCCTGACCATCTGGCAAACCGAAGTAGAGAAAATAAGAGCAAGCTTATGATTTTTGATATGCAGTATTTGAAACTTCTTTATGAAAATGAGAGTCTTGCTTGATCAGTCCCATGTTTCATATTTACTATATCTGTGAGTGGGGGACTTCATTTGCTGTGAGGGTACATGGTTTGTGTTTAGCTCTACCAGTGGTCTGTATAAAAAGCATTGGTGATGACTTGACTATTTGTTAATAGCTAGATGACATATTTTGATCCTTGTTTATCATGTTTTGTGGTTACTTATAGTGCATGTGTTGATTTAGTTCACGAAAAAAGGGTTAAGAGCTTTTTGAGTTTCTAGTGAAAATTTTGTTTGATATTAGCTATAGTATCTTAGGTTTATTTTCTAGTTAAGCGTCGTGCTTAATTTTTATTTTCTTTGCCTAAGGACATGCAAAAGTATTAAGTTGAGGATTTTGTTGTGTTGTGAGTTTACAACACTTTTGACTCTTAAAATTGAGAAAATAGCATTGACTAGGATATGTTTATATGGATATAAGGCACTTTTTCTTTGATTTTTCAGGAAAAATAAATGTTGGAGCATAAATGTGCAAAGGAAGCCTAAAAATGCAGAAAATCAGCCAAAGTACAAGTCTTAGTATGAGCCGTACCTTGATTATACGAGCCGTACGGAGAACCGTGATGAAATTCAGAAGGCTAAAGAAAGAGGAAGGCAATATATGACTCTCAGTACGAACTATACCAAGATAGTACGAGTCGTAACTGGAGTTGTGGAATTGTTTAGAGAAAATTGCACAAAGGCAAACTCTTGGTACGGATGAAGTCACGGATCGTAACATCAACATACGAACCGTACCATGAGCCATGGTGAATTTCAGAAAATTCTTCAACACCTGGCAGAACTTTAGACACAACAAACAGTACGAGTTGTAGGAAGAAGGTACGAGTCGTACCACAACACTCGTGGAAAATTTCAAAAGATGTCTGAATTCTCAGGGCCAAACCATAGAAGCATTGTATGACTCGTAGGATTAAGGTATGAGTCGTATAAGCCTGCCATCATTTAGCCAAATCTGTAGCAGCCAAGATCATACGAGAAGAAGGTACGACCCTTACAATTCTGCTACGGGTCATAGGTCTAGTCGTGACACAATCGGCATCAGATATGGAAAATTTCCTGTTAGCTTAATAAAAGGTTCCTAATGTCTGTATAAATAGCTTTTATGTTTTAATTTTACTTAGAGAAGGACAGAACCGAAGTAGTAGATGTGTGAAGAACATTATCTGTGAATTTTTATCAAGTTTTCAGGAGCAATTCTTAGGATCAAATTCTTGATTTCCTATATTGTTCTTTGATGTTTAAATATGATTTTCTTTCAATTATTGCTGTAAGTATTTAATTATGTGTTTGTCTATGAATGCAAATTGTAATCTTACAACCATGAGAGGCTAAAACCTCCACAACTAGGGGTTGTGGGAACCATAGTGGATTAACAAAATAGGTGTTCGGGCTGATTTGTTATATGGGTATATAACTACACGCAAGTGCACGTGGTCGAACAAGTAGTAAAGTGGCTCAAGTAAGCCAAGTATCGATCCCACAGGGACTGGGATAAGGTAACAATTAATCAAGTGTTTACTATATTTTCATTTTAACAATGAAGACAACAGTGTAACCAAGAGTTGATATTTTTGGATTCTAAATTTTATGCTAAGTCTAAAACAATTATCTAATGTGAGTCTGAACTATGAATGTGAGCATGCTGAGGTTAATTGAACATGTAAAGAAATTAATTATCGATATAATTTGGTTAACCTTTCCTCCGGTTGCTAGTCAAGAACTAATGCCAATGGATTAAAACTCTCGTATTTAACCCAACTTAAGAATCATGAACCGTCCACCTACATTTCTGTGATTAAACGAAAATTCATGTTCTAGCCATATAAACCCGGTTCCTAAATTGACTAATACGACTTTCAGGTATATTTCTATTCTGAAAGTAAATCAATTCTCAATTTTCCCAAACTAAGAAAGGATCATATCCTATTAATTCACAACTTTCCAATTTCTTGCTCTCTCGAGTGAAATCGGACTTTTTAGATATACATTAACGTAGGCCACCCATTAATGCAGTAAAACAAGAATCAATAGAACAGCCATGGAAGAATAGATGAAAAACCAAAGAATCAATAATCACATTTCATTACAAGTGTTCTTAACCTCAGCAAGAAGAGGAATTAGCCACTCATTTGTGGATTTAACATCGTTAAATGAGTGTTAAACATACAACCAATTGAATTCAAGGAGAAGGAAAGAGAGAAAAACCCTGATAATTTCGTTCTCTCAACTGCCTGTAACCCACGTTCTTGCTCCACCAAGTCAGAATATTGAAAAATGAACCTAAGTGTTCTATTTATACTAGTGGGAATTTTTCCCGGAATAACAAGCAACGTGTCACGGAGTGCATCACGGATCACTGCCTCCGTGACACGCCACCGACGCGGACCCTCACTGGAAGTTGGGGGTCCAGGCAATCAAGCTCAACATGGCACGGCGTGCAACGCGGAGCCAGGCCACCGTGCCACGGACCCAACGCGAACCCTCTCTGGAAATTGGGTGAAAATTCCCTATCCAGGCAGAAGGCCTCCGCGATGGCAGCGTGACACGGCTCCATCGCGGAGCCTCTTTATTTTGTGCCTTCCAATGCCTTGTCATTTGCTCACATCCAAGTCCAACCCCGATCTATTCCAACATGCATTTTAGCTTCCCAAAATCACATTTTACCTGCAAAACAATGCTAATCATGTTGGTTAGTATAAATTCACATTTTATTACCAATCACATGAGAATGTATAAACATTGATAGATAAACAAGGCTAAAATGACACATTTGAGTATCACTTGGGCATATAAATTTGCCCAAGATCACTTACCCTACACTTAAATCCTTGTTCGTCCTCGAACAACAATCTTACACCTCATGCAATTTACACCCAAACCTCGCTACTTTGGTTCGACAATTTAGGTTACGGTCATACCGATTATTCAATACAGCAAATCATCAAGAAAACATGCATGGTCCTATCAATGCAATGACCTTCAATACATCAAGACCTCCTAGACTTAAGAATCGACTCTCGATATTGGCAAACTCATGCAAATCAGCTGATCAAGACATCCGACACGAAAATTAATCTTTCATCAAGCATGTGCCCTCACAACACAAGAGAATTTTCCCCTTTTTGATCATATGAACTCACAAAATTTCAAGCAGGGGCATAAAAACACAATTTCGCTCTCTCTCCCAAAAGAATTCACATGCATCATGTCATGACCCATAAGCTAGTATTACTCCACTAATATAAAGAAGTGTGATGTCGGATCACGTAGGACTTTAACGGGTTGTAATGTAAGATACAGAACTAGTAAATATTGGGTTAGCCAATAATAGCCACTAGTATCCTTAAGCGCCTTTTCAATACATCCCATCAAACTCATGGGCATTGTTTCTTTCTTCATCCTCCCATTCTTGAAGTATTTCTTTAGTTTGGCCCATCTTATTAAGCACACTTGACACAACAACAAAGATTATTCATGCACCTTCATTATAGTTTATTTATAACAAGTGCACCTTCACCCTTTTCTTTTCTTCCATCACTCTACTTTTCTTTTCTTTTCACCATTCTCACTCTTTGACACCTTGGGAAAATGATTTTCTCTTCTTAAGCGCTTAAGAGTTTTGGATCAAAATTGCGGCTAATGAAAAGAATGGATTAAGCTCAGTTTACACTTTTTGACAAAAGAAAAAAAATTAATAGGCTAAAGGCTCAACGGGCTGACTAGGGTACACAATCAAGGTGGGTACGGTAATGAAAAATAGAAACTTTCGGTTAAAAACAAAGAAATGCCTACATCCTTTCCTACAATACACCTCCTTCGTTTCGTTTTGTACACACACCAGGCAAGTTCTAGACACTTCACAATGGCATAGAATAACAAAACCTCACTTCACACTTATTGCACATGCTCAATTCGAGACATATTCACAGACTCTCCAATCAGCTAATTACAGGAATTCAAACATTAAGCTTCAATCACACTGAATCGACTCTATGGCCTAGGTATCTTAACATATTTACAAAGTTGCATGCTTTCATACGAATCACATTTGCATTTTAAATATCATGTACAACACGCAACCAAAATTCCGCAACTATAAAGTAACTACAAGTTTTGGGATGCAACCCACAAAAGAAAAACAACTAAAAAATAAATGAAAAATCTACTCCTAACGACTACATTTCCCTTAAGACAGTCGTCATCCATCCATCATAGGGAACGGTCACTAACTAGGACTTCAGTTCAATGGGACCATTCTCGGTAAAAGAATCGAAAACAAACGCCGAGAAACCCAAGAATTGAAAAAAAAATTAAAAATATCGATCATTTCGATTTTAAAAATATCGATCAATTCGATAAACAAACATATTTACAAACTCAGCTAGCAACATTCAGCAACACACAACAGTTTCACATATATTTACAATACAGAATAACAACTTAACACTCACAAATCATAGGGTCAGAACATTTTGTTCACAGCACAACAACAGATTAGGACATACAAAACAGCACAACCAGCACCTAACTACTCCCACCTCACACTTATCTCGAACACTGTCCCTAGTGTTCACAGAAATTAAAATAGCACAAAAAATTGGGTGGTGGAACTCCTTGATCAATCAAAGTACTCCACTTCTTCATCAGGTGCTGCTGCTTCATCTCCCATGTCTGAATCACCCCCATCGTCATCATCGGACTCCACGTCAGAGTCCTCCCGATGTGTCTCCTCGTCTCTGGGGACATCATCATCCGTGGGCTCTACAAATGCTGGCCCCACTCGGCATAGAGCCCTGGTGTTTTCGCCAAAAGGGTAGTCTAGCTCGAGCTGCCATAGCTCCTCCTCTGTTGCCGGCCTCCCACCTATCCTCAGCTGGAGCATCTGCATCCCATACATGCAAGCCATATACTGATCATCACGAGCATGTCGCTCGCCTAGTGTAAGCACTGGCCCGTGGGTGGTGTCGGGTGCCTTAGTTTTAGTGACATCTAAGGCCCGCCGCTCCATCTGCGGGATATAATCAAGGGCATCTTCCTCAACATCTAGGCCCCTCAGGAATGTGGTGAGTAGCCTACCAAATCCGTATTTGTGCCCCTGATGCAACCGGGCTCTCTTCATGGCGGAGATAATCACCGCCCCCACGTTGATCTCCAGCCCTTTCATCAGGGCGTACACCAGGCATACACGATCCCGGGTTACATCTGTCATATGTACCCCCGGGATAAGGCAGGAACAGACGATCTTAAGCCATATCCTAGCTTCCCTGTTCATCTGTGAATAGGGCAAAGTCTGATGGTAGCCCCTCTCCTTGTGTCTGCTCCATCTAGCTGTCGATCGGGTTCCACACAAAGTGCGTCTGATGTCCGCATATGGTGGAGTGATGTTCAGCTGTCAAAGCACGTGGGCGTCTGTGTCCCGCGCCCCTAGGATAGCATTGAGGTGGTGGGGCTCAAAGGTGACTATTTGCCCTCTGATTTTGATGGTGTGACTTCTGAGAGTCGGGTCCCAATTGGCATAGAATTCCCAAATCAGGTGCAAGTTGCATTCCTAGGGCTCTTCAAAAATGAAATTGAGCCCAGCTACCTCAATCCGGTGGACAATCCTAGGGAACTCCTGTACCAACGGTTCCCAAGCTATGTGTTCCTCGGGGAAGTACTTGCTCTCCTTGTGCTTGGCATACCACTTCTTCCCCTCTTCTGTCACCCACCTGGTTCCGTATTGGCGGCGTTGGCCGCGTGGAACCGCTGGTGCTGCTGGGACTGCTGTGTCCAGTCTGATTCTCTTTCTTTCGGCGCCAGATGTTGATGCTCCTTTCCCTTTTTCTTGCCTGCTTGCCACTTTCCCTGTCAACCCAAATAGACAAGATCAATGTTAAGCCAATGAGCATTAGCTTCGACTAAGGTTGGGTTAAGCTAGGCCACCCCACACTTAGTCCTTAGCTACAATTACAACATTACGGCAAGATCATACCTATTTACACACACAAACAACCAAATATACAACCATGCTTAGTGCATTCGAAGAATTCGACGGTATGTATTCTATGTACTACTCAGACTTCGTACAGCTAACCACAACCATTACCATCGATAACATTTTATCTCATCGCACTTAGCAAGGAAAAACAAAGAAATGAAAACAACAAGAATTTATCTACATGAACCTATACAACTCACCCAATTCTTGCAAATTTCAATATTCCCCTAACCCGAGAATTCGTCGGTCTTTTAGCATATTAACAATTAGCACATCGACTCATCTCACTCAACATGTACAACCCATCATGTATTTCACTAGTTCACTACATTTTTCCACTTCAAATTCAAAAACAAGCCCTAGCTATGATTGTATCAACAAAAATTCGATTAAATTATGCAATTAACGAGTTCAAGCGATCACAATGATACTCCGAACATCCATCAACAACAATTCAATTGAATTTACGCTTAATTTCTACTTAGGGCAAGTTTAGATCACATCACATGCTCAATATCGAAGAAAATCGACAAGAAATGAGATGGGATTTAGACACATACCTTAAATTTGAAGAATTAAAGAAAACTCAATGAACTCCTTGGCCTATTCTGTGTCACGTTGAAGGGGGAGGGGTTTTTGGGAGTTTGGTCGCGGAGTGTGTGAGAAATAAAGAAAATTTGAGGGGGATTCGGGGTTTAAAAGTGGAAAAATCGCGCGGGTCACCCGGCGACCCGGTGTGACCCTTCGCGATATACACAGCAACGTGTCACGGAGTGCATCGCGGAGCACTGCCTCCGTGACATGGAGCTGTCGCGAGGGTGTTCTGGAATTTTTTAAAATTTCGGATTTATATCTCAACGTGTCACGGAGGGTAACGCGGAGGCTCTCCTCCGTGACACAGAGCTATCGCCCTAGTTCACTGTTTTGCCACTTTTTCTTGATTTTCATACCTCGAATTTTCCTTTGCGATTCCTTGTATATTTTCCCTCCGTTCGACCTGAAATTCATTCTACTATAAGAAATTTGTTAGAATTATAGGTTTCACTCAAAATAAAAATAAAAACTAAAAATTTTGTTGTTAATCAAGAAAACAACACAAGATGAAAAATAAATAAAATAAACTTAAATGCAAGAAATTAAAATGGTACCCTTGGGTTGCCTCCCAAGCAGGGCCTAATTTTTCGTCGCGGCAGGACGTATCAAGTTTCACCGCTTTTTCCTCCACCTTGAGGATATGAATCTCACCCCTAATTTCTTCTCTAATTTCCTCTTATGCTCCAGGGGTGGTGGTGAAAAATTGTAAGGACCAAGAAGTAGATGTTGCCTTTTGAACTTATTGGCCCTTAAGTAAGCGAAGTCATTTTGTCTCTCCGAGTTAGCAAATTTCAAAATATACGGGGCTTGGTCCTCCTCTAGACATTTCTCTATAAGTTTGGAAGACTCTATTTCTATGTTTTCAACCAAACTTAATGTCGAAAAATGCTTCGAGTGTGGTCCAATAAACCTCAACTCTGAAAATGCATTGTGCTTGACCGCCTTACTTGTATACACCTTCTCAGCATCGACATCTATCTCTCCATTAATGTCAACTGGGGGATACTCTATCTCTTCTTCCATGAATGGATTTTCCATAAGTGTGAGCCCATCACAGAGACACTCAAGAGATTCTAATTGTTGGGCTTCATCCAAAAATTCACCCTTGTCTTCCTTTTGTAGTTCCTCTTGAATATCGGCTAAAATTGTCACCTGCAATTTATCACAAGCTTCAGCCTCAGCAATCATCTCCGTGAGTTTGACGCTCATCCTTTCTAGAGCCTCTGCATTCTCTTCTTGCTGAATTCTCAATACTGCCATCGCCTCCTTCATTGCTTCTGATTGCTCCAGGAGTTGTTTCAGCATGTCTTCTATTTGAGCTTGGCGTCCCAAGTCCTCATTTTCAGCATGCCTATATTCAGCAAAAACAACAGAAGTATCATAGTAGGGGCTTGGGGGAGGGGAATATGCATTCGGACAGCCATCCCAATGGCCATCTTGACCACCATATATATTGCACGTGTTACAGTGTTGCCACGAGTGGTGTCCTCCGCAATTCAGACAAGATTCGCTAAAATATGAGTATCCACCATTTATACCATTTGTATTCCACGATGTCATGTCAATAAGGGTATCCGAAAAAGAAAAAAATAAAATGAAAAAGAATTAAAACAAACACCAAGACCAAGTTGTCAGCACTAAGAAAAAAATATAGTAAATTTACACTTAAGAAAAATTCACCAATTGCCAGTCCCCGGCAACGGCGCCAAAAACTTGTTCGGGCTGATTTGTTATATGGGTATATAACTACACGCAAGTGCACGTGGTCGAACAAGTAGTAAAATGGCTCAAGTAAGCCAAGTATCGATCCCACAGGGACTGGGATAAGGTAACAATTAATCAAGTGTTTACTATATTTTCAGTTTAACAATGAAGACAACAGTGTAACCAAGAGTTGATATTTTTGGATTCTAAATTTTATGCTAAGTCTAAAATAATTATCTAATGTGAGTCTGAACTATGAATGTGAGCATGCTGAGGTTAATTGAACATGTAAAGAAATTAATTATCGATATAATTTGGTTAACCTTTCCTCCGGTTGCTAGTCAAGAACTAATGCCAATGGATTAAAACTCTCGTATTTAACCCAACTTAAGAATCATGAACCGTCCACCTACATTTCTGTGATTAAACAAAAATTCATGTTCTAGCCATATAAACCCGGTTCCTAAATTGACTAATATGACTTTCAGGTATATTTCTATCCTGAAAGTAAATCAATTCTCAATTTTCCCAAACTAAGAAAGGATCATATCCTATTAATTCACAACTTTCCAATTTCTTGCTCTCTCGAGTGAAACCGGACTTTTTAGATATACATTAACGTAGGCCACACATTAATGCAGTAAGAACAAGAATCATTAGAACAACCATGGAAGAATAGATGAAAAACCAAAGAATCAATAATAACATTTCATTACAATGTTCTTAACCTCAGCAAGAAGAGGAATTAGCCACTCATTTATGGATTTAACATCGTTAAATGAGTGTTAAACATACAAGCAATTGAATTCAAGGAGAAGTAAAGAGAGAAAAACCCTGATAATTTCGTCCCCTCAACTACCTGTAACCCACGTTCTTGCTCCACCAAGTCAGAATATTGAAAAATGAACCTGTGTTCTATTTATACTAGTGGGAATTTTTTTCGGAATAACAAGCAACGTGTCACAGAGTGCATCGTAGAGCACTGCCTCCGTGACACGCCACCGACACGGACCCTCACTAGAAGTTGGGGTCCCAGGCAATCAAGCTCAACGTGGCACGGCGTGCAACGCAGAGCCAGGCCACCGTGCCACGGACCCAACGCGAACCCTCTCTGGAAATTGGGTGAAAATTCCCTATCCAGGCAGAAGGCCTCCGCAATGGCAGCGTGACACGGCTCCATTGCGGAGCCTCTTTATTTTGTGCCTTCCAATGCGTTGTCCTTTGCTCACATCCGAGTCCAACCCCAATCTATTCCAACATGCATTTTAGCTTCCCAAAATCACATTTTACCTGCAAAACAATGCTAATCATGTTGGTTAGTATAAATTCACATTTTATTACCAATCACATGAGAATGTATAAACATTGATAGATAAACAAGGCTAAAATGACACATTTGAGTATCACTTGGGCATATAAATTTTCCCAAGATCAATAGGTTACACAAAAGTGATTCAAAACCAATGCTAAATTCTTGTATTGTATTCTCTTCATCTATAAACGTTTCTTAGTGGTGTACAATGCTAGGACTTACCCGAATTCTTTACTTACTTAAACCTAGAGAGGTAGAGATTAGGAAAAGAGAATTACAACAAAGCCTTGATATTTATGATCATTATATTAACTTGAGTTGTGGTCGCGAGATAGTCAAATTTGGAACATATTGATAATGGTTAGTTTGAAATCGCTCATGAGACCTGACCCGGTGATTGAGTATAGTCATCCAATAGGGACGAACCGATCGGTTGGATGAATCCTAGTTATCAGTTCTACAAGTAAGAATTGGGATTGATCACGTGTGTATACTCGAAGTAGTTATGAACCCATGGGGAACACTTAACCTAGTTGTTTGCAAATCTTAATTTGAATCACAAATATAATCTTGTTTTATTATTGTTTCTTTAAATTCCCCCAATTTGGAGATAACTCACCAACAAGTTCAATTATTGCATTAGTCTAGATCTTACCCTATTCCCTATGGGTTCGACCCTAACTTCTTAGTTGGGTTCTTTATTGACAACAACCACTTTATAATTTGTTAGAAAGTGTGATTTTGAGTGTTATCAATAACATCACATCAAGAGTATCAAATCAAGAACATTACATCAAGAGTATTAAATCAAGAACGTTACATCAAGAGTGTTAACCCAAGAGCATTACATCAAAAGTTCATCCCCATTATTTATTAACTAGGCTTCACTCATTCACGTCTCGTACTTAGGATTAATCCTCCAATTTTAGTAGTTACATCAATATAAATCTTTCATCACTACATCATGTTTATGATCCCTCTACCCTCATCAATGGTATATTAATAGTACACACGTATACAGTTCACTAACTATAGTCAAAGTAAACCATAACCTACTTGAATGCCAAGATAGTGTCAAGAGAGTGGTAGGACTCTTTTTCCAAGTTTTGAATTCACACCCCTTGAAGGATTCCACCAGTGAGGTTGGTGAAGTTCTCCCCTTCCCTGGTCTCCTTCTTTTTTTCTTTGCCCCAAAATAACTAGGATAGTTTTCAGCATGTTCTTAATGACAAAACCTCTTTGCTATAGGATCTGTATTTTAAAAGTGAAAAGAATAGAGTTTTGATTCTCGTCTCCCGCTGCAGCAATGCAAGACCCGCTGTAGTGGTCCCGTCATGGCGACTCGGTGCCCACCGTAGCGGTCCTGTTGCTGGGCCTATGAAATTCTTTTAATTCTTCCCTTTTAAATAGAATCTAGTCACTACCTCTATCCGTACCAGCAAATTAACTGAATTGTACAACTTTAAGTTCCGGAATTATCATTGCCAAGTGTTTAAGCAATCAGATGGGTTGTTATAGGATCATTTTAAGGCAAAAGAAATTAGAGTAGAATATTTTATACTATAATAACATTAATACATTATGATTAGTTGTTGTTGGTATTTTTGAAAGAAATAATGTATCTCTTTTGAAAAATGTGATTGTTATGTATTTGCCTCTTTAATACAATATGGTATGTGTTTGCCTCTTTGATACAAATTATTTAGGGATTAATGGCAAAACTCTCCGAAAGAGATATTTGAAATATTGAAGTTTCTCAAAGAGCGTATATATGATTGAACCATTCACCCTGGATCGTGATATATGAAATTATTATGATCAGGACATAAGCAGTAAACCTGAAGTTTACTAACAATAAAAATACTTATTATATTGATACTACAAATGATTGAAATATTAAATCTCCAAGTTACTATGGATAAGAAATGTGTATGTGAATAGTTACTGAAGCATGATAAGATCATATGGCATGATAAATCAGAAATTTATTGATGTGAAATCCATGCCATAGTAAATATGAAGTTTACAAAAAGAAATAGCACATATCATGGTAAATTTGAAGTTTACAAGTGTAAATAATTTTATCAGTTGACATGACCATTTGATCATCCTGAATTAAATATGATGTGCTAATTGAATATCAGAATACATTGAAGAACTAAAAGATTCTTCAAGAATTCTTTTATGTTGCTTGTTCTTATGATAAGTTGTATACCAGCTAATATTGGGATTGAATCTACCAAATTTTAAAAATTATAAAAGGTGAATATAGGCCCGTTCACCTGTCATGTGATATCTTAAATAGATGCATCTATAAGATGGTCATATATGTGTTTATTGTTGACTTATAATTTGACATTTGCAAAGTTGCTTGCTCGATATAAATTGAGTTTAGAGCATAATTTTTAGATTTTGTAATCATGACAATTTGTTTCATAATGCTGGTTTATATTGAAGCTGGTTTGACATTGAATGCCTCCAATAAATAGTCGAACTATTGCTTATGAGAACAAAGCTTCATGTGTTAGTCTGAGATATAATATATTGCATACATTGATACTTGTATGCATTAGACCAATAAGATATGATTGATTCACCCTCTCTCAATTAATTCAGCGTCAGGAACCAAATATTTTTCATCTAATAACTTTTTATGTGGAGTAGATGATTAATGAACCTACCACAATGCACACATATTGATTTCTCAAAGAAGATGGGAGATATATGTTAGGTCTTCTAACATAAGGGGAAGAAAATAAGCAGCTAAAAAATATGCTGTAAATTATCATTAGTATGATCCTCATTCAAAATATAATTTAGGTCAACTGTAGGTAATATTTGCTGACCCAAAAATTAATCTCATATTTCTAGTGCAAATGCTCCTATTGATTGTCCCTGAAGGACAAAGTCTACTACATGCATGCAACGTGGTAGACCAATCGATTCCAGACGCAATAATCCTTAAAAAAGAAAATGATCAAATAATCATAATAAGGAGGCAACGTGCTCTTGAAGAGCCTACGACATAACACTTTATGAAACCTCATAACCGGTTTAGGTACTTGAAAATAATGAAGTGATGAGATCTCAATCAGTTATATCACATTGTGAACCGATACAAAATGATATCTCGTCGATGATATCTTTAGTACAATATAATGTGTAATATTGTAAATGATTGTGAGGATGTAAATTTTACGTCTGTTAAACATGCTGACATAGAAATAGTTACCAATTAAAATGATGTATCTTGATAAATGCCAAACTTATTTGACTTACAAAACAGACACTAGAAGACGTTATGCTAATGGATGTGGTCAGTTGACAAAAATTTATAAGGATTTAATATGTCTGAAGCATATACAATTTCTTGGAATACTTGTTTATAATCCTTATATTAGATAAATTTATTTATATTAATAATTGTTATAAAGGTTCTTGGATATACAGGGTATTCATCTGATCGACATAAGGGTTCAATCCAAATTTGTTATCTGTTTTTATAAATGGTTACTGTCATATTATGATGTTCCGCATGACAGTATAAAAGATAGCAAAAGGTTTGTAGAGCAAGCCAAAAATGTACTTGGCCTGATTTCAACAATATTTATATGACCATAATGCAACTCTATCAAAGGCTCGGAGGTGCAAATGATCAACCAGTTCCAAATGATAAATTGATAGATATAATCCCAAAAGCTCTGCCTACCTCCTCTGCCTACTTCAACATGTGATAAGTTGGTATACAAGATTGAAGTATATCATCTTCAAAAATTATGTGATGCTTTAATTAGGTAGAGTAAAACACACATTGTACTCTTTTTTTCTTAATCAAGGTTTTGTCCCATTGTGTTTTCCTACTAAGATTTTTATTGAGGCAACTAGTAATGCGTATTACTTGATATGTGTACTCTTTTTTCTTTACTAGGATTTTTTTCACTGAGTTTTTCCTAGCAAGATTTTAATGAGGCACATTATCTATTAATGAACATACAAGAAGAAGTGTTATAAATATATTATATTATGGATGTTCATTCATATACACAGTTTATTAGATCAGCTAGCAAGCAGCTTACATAACAACTTCAATTGGAAAGCTTGCAAGCAACTTGCACAGCAGCTTCCGTTGGATAAACTTGCAAGCAGCTTACAATATAAAATTTATTCTTCTATAATAAGAAGCTAGTTCAGTTTATTTATACATAAATTTGAAGAGAAATGAAATATTTCTTTCCCTCCAAATACTTTTAGATATATCTCTTGTTATTTTAGTATTTTATTATCATTTTATAATAAAATAATATTTTAAAATATTTTTATGCTTTTAATATAATATATGTTAGATTGATACTAATACAAAAAAAAAAGGGTAAGTAGAAATCAAGGGAAAAAAATAATAAAACACACACATGACACAACCAATCCACCCTGCACACCTCACACCAGAACATACGCTTTATCCCCAAAATGCACCTAATATCCTCCGTCTTCTCTTTCATCTCTCTCTATATCTCCATTGCCTTTCTCCTCCTCTGGGAAAAACAACTATGTATTCCTCTTCCAAGATGCCTCAAATTCCTCTCTTCCTTTCCCTTTTCCTAAAATCATATCTTCTCTATTAGATCCATAAACCCTTCTCCCGATTTTCCTCTGACCCGGCTCTTCCTCCTGTTACATATAAAAAGGTTTCCCGGTTCAGAAGATGGAATCATTTAGGTCAGATCTACGGGGAAGGATCTATCCTGAACCGGTTGATCACTTCGACCGGCTTCCCGACTCTGTTCTTCTCTTAGTCTTCAACAAAATTGGCGATGTTAAAGCCTTAGGTAGATGCTGTTTGGTTTCCAAGCGCTTCAATTCCCTTGTTCCTCTTGTTGATACCGTTATTGTTCGCGTTGACTGTGTTATCTCCGACGATGATTCATCGTCTTCTCCCTCTTCTCCGTCTTCCTCCCTTACTTCCGACAAGTCTCGCCACCCTATCTCCTCCCTTTTCCGCCTTGTCTTCTCTGGTCTTCTCAAACCCTTTCAATCGATTTCTCAATTCATCTCTATTTCTTCTAGACCCGCCGCCTCCGATGATGTCGATGGTGATTTTGATCATAACTTTGTGACCCACCATTCGCCTACACAAGTTTTGAAGAATTTCAATGAAATCAAATTTCTCAGAATTGAATTACCTAGTGGTGAGTTGGGAATAGATGATGGTGTGTTGTTGAGGTGGAGAGCTGATTTTGGCTCCACCCTTGATAATTGCGTTATCCTTGGAGCTTCCTCTGTGATTCATAGTAATAATACTGTCAGTAACAAGGACAAACAGTGTCGAAATGGGTCAGAGAATCAGAATAACAATAATTTTGGTGAAGGCAATGTAGAAATGGATAATGGGAGCATACCGGAGTCCTTCTACACAAATGGGGGTTTGAAGTTGCGTGTTGTGTGGACGATTAGTTCACTAATTGCTTCATCTGCAAGGCATTATCTACTGCAGCCTATAATAGCGGAGCACAAAACACTGGACAGTTTGGTATTGACAGATGGGGATGGACAGGGAGTGCTGTGTATGAATAGGGGCCAACTGGAGGAATTGAGGGTGAAGCCTTTATCGGCTTCGTCGGCCTCAAAGAGGACTTTGGTGCCTGCACTGAATATGCGACTATGGTACGCGCCACATTTGGAGTTACCTGATGGAACGGTGCTCAAAGGGGCAACTTTGGTGGCCATTAGGCCCAGCGAGCAGCCTAAGAAAGAGGATGGGAATTGGGTAGCTTCTGCATTTGAGGAGCCTTATGGGACGGCTGTGAGGATGTTGTTGAAGAGGAGGACTTATTGTCTGGAGATGAACTCATTCTGAATGTGGAGTTCGAGTGGCTGGATTGATTGAGGCATTTCTGAGGTAAATTCTTATACTCTGCTTGCTATGAGTTTGGTAAAGAAAAAACTTAGTTATGATTGTGTACTATTGAGTGTTGGAATGAAATGAGTCCAAATCTTATGAATGAGGTTTTGTAAAGCTGTCCCAAACTAGCTTGTAATTGAGGTTCTGTTGTTGGGGTACAGTAATTTGTATATCTTCGTCTATAATGATGTGTATGGAATATGCAACTGTGGATTTTAGCTAATTGATTAAAATCCTTCTGTTACAATTTATACATCCTTTGAGTATTGGATCTGCCGGACTTTGTACATATCAACCCTCTGGACTTGAGTTTTGGTTGGTTTTTGTACGTCATCTATTGGGTTAAGGATTTCTTAATCTGTTTGATTAGTAAAGATATAAGTAAGAAAATCTTTGGGTCTTCCTCGTGGACTTGGACATGATCTTTCCTGATTTAGTCATAGCACTGTGTTGTAGAATTCAGTCACATTCCTGTGTATGTGGATTCACCTAGAAAGTGAGGGCAATGATAAAACTTAATTATGCAGCATCATATTTATGGTTGGGTCTGATATCTTTGTCTCTGTGCCTACCTATATGGAGTGGGAGGAGAGATTTTCTGATTTAATGTTGATTTCAATTTGATTTTGTTTGACAAAATCTTAGCTGATAAATTCTGATCAATTCATAAATCTTTTCCGGTGTGGGCTAAATTTAGCACAGGGTTTTATTTCTCAACTAAATGCTGCCTCTTGTTTTCCTTTCTAGATGCTTGAGTTGGATTGGTTTTTTGTGAATAGAGAGAACACATGGCAGGTTAGAGGGATTTTCCCTTTGTTCGTGAGAATTCATTGGTATCATGTGTTTGTGTCCTATTGCTGGCCTAAGCTTTGGAAGCACCATATTTTAGGTGCATTTCTCATGGCTTAGAATGTAATACTCTAGGTCTAAAAAGGGCTAACATAAGAAGTTTGTTCTTTCTTAGATCCTTTTTCTTGATATAGATGCAACATAGTGGTGGAAAAATGAGTTTCCAACATAAACTGCCGGTTCTCATTCTTCAATTGAGGCATTTTCTGATCAAGATTGGTTGCAAGATCATTCATCACCATAAGCTGCTAAAACAGCTTGTGTCATTACCATAGTTGACTTGCTAATATTATTATAAAGCTGCTTTCAGAAGTGTCACTGCATATATAATGCAGTTGTTTCTTTTGGCATTGCTCTGCTGTGTTTTTAAGATTACTAATAATTAATAGACATAATACATAAACAAACACTCAAATTTGGCCTCAGCTGGCTAGTAAGCACTCCAACTTTGATATTGCACATGTAGACTCCTCAATTTGGACTCAAGTGTCAACTAAAAGTTCCAATTTTTCCCCATTGTGTCTCATGGACGTAAGTTGCTTAGAGCCTTCACTTCTGGTGTCATGCTTGTGTCGACACGATGTGGGTGTGGGTATGGGATCTTACTGGATTTGGTCAACCGATTTTGGGTACTTTGACCAAAATAAACGGAGAAGTTTGGAATAGATATGATGATCTTTGTAATCAAAATAAATTCTAAGGTGAAATTGAAGAAAATGGAGTACCTTGTATATAGAAATTTCTATTTCAGTCTTTTTCCTTATAACCTTCTGAGTTCTCTTCTTGATCAATAATTTCTCCTCATATTACCGTGCAAGTTTTCCGCATAGTATTTCGTAATTTAGATATAAAACTCTATTTTTAGATATTTCAATTATTTTTAGTCAAATCCTGCACCCATATCTGTATCTAGATCCGTATCCTCGAATCTTAAAATTTAGATCATAAAGGATCCGGCCTCTAGATCCGCACTCATATCGGACACCCACACCCGAGCAACTTAGTTGCTGGACACCCGATGCTGACGTGACATAAATTTTTGAGGTGTTTAGATGATCATTATGTAGGTCGAAGTGTTCAATAGACATAGTTAAAATGAGTTGAGGTATCTAGATGTGCGTACCCCAAAGTTAGAGTGCTTACTCGCCAGCTGGGGCCAAGTTTGAGTATGTATTTATATATTATGCCTAGTTATATTGTTATGTATGTCCAATGGGGTCAGTTTCTATTCATATAGATTAAATTGTTACCTATACTTTCAGGGAAAGCATATTTTCTATGGAAGGTGGATCAATTCATCGTGGAAAGTAGAGTAGAAGCACAAGTTGTTTAATCAGTCTTGCTTCTGCAGATGAAATGCCAGTCATTTGTTTTCATATCAGCCTTTGTTAGGTGCTTGAACGGATGGATACAGGCATCTGCTTCTGTTTTTGTTTTGGGCATATGCTTCTAAGAGTGCACAAAAAGCTTCTGGATTGATGTCATGAGAGCTTTGTGCCATTGACTTTGTAGCCATACATATTTTATAGTTATCTCTCTGTGAATATTGTTGGTATGCACGTCATATACTTTTTCATGTACCATTAAAGTTGATTGAGCAATGAAATGTGCGCCTTGCTGCATTTCTACATTAGTTGATTTCTTATCACAGCTAGTTTTATGATGAAATGGTTAACCAGTCTTTTCATGGTACTTAAATTATTAAAAGTGGAGCTATTAGTTGCATCCTTGAAGGTGATTAATTGTATTTGTGACTGAAGCAGGGTGTATTCTGCTGAGACTTTCACAATGTGTCAATGATGGAGATATCATATGTTGATATGAATTTTGACTATTGAGGTTGATTCATGTGGGTATGCCCTAAGCCTTGTTAAGCAGAGTTATCAGGTCACTTGTACTGATTGGGGATACCATGCATTGGTAGCCTTGGTATGGAAACTTACTAAATAATCACTTTCAAATTCGAAGAAACCCAGGAATTAAGGCAGAATAGTTAAGGTAAGCAGAAGTTAAGGCACCAACCTCTGTCAAACAAAGAATTGATCAATGTATGTAAACATCAGATGGACCTCAGTCCACAGTTACCAGTTCTGCGATGTTTTCTGCTCCAAGTAGCTCTGTGCAGGGATTTGGCTGTTGAAAATTTATGAGACAGTGTCTAGCTGCACACTTAAGTCCTACACCTTAATTTTCCTTCAGTATATGTGCAATTGTTAGGTTTCTGAAACTTTCTGGTCCTCATAACCGTGGGTAGCCTAATTATGGTTGAGATCTCATGGTACTATGTTTAGACCAGTTAACCTCACGTTTATGATTAGTTAGACGCTGAATCTCTGGTCTTCGAAAAATATTGTACTGCATTTCCTTCTCCAAACAAAACAAAAAATGAAAAGGAGTCCTGTTCTGCATTTTCCATTTCCTCCTCCATCAGTAAAAATTGGAAGCTATAGTCTGTGTATATGGGTTCTATGTTGAACTGAACCCTTCACTTGCAAATGTCACTTGCCAAAGTGGAAACTTCAGCAAGTAACCACTTGTGAATTGTGATGACACTGTGTTCGGCTGGTTCGGTAGGGGTTAAAAACCGACACGCAAGTGCACGTGGTCAAACAAGTAATAAAGTGGCTAAGTAAACCAAGTATCGAACCAAGGAGACTCTGGATAAGTAAAATTGCTCAAGTATACTATATTCTATCTTACTTCTAAATATGCTGACAACAACATAACCAAAAGTTAAATATTTTTTTTGTTTATAAATTAGATACTAAAACTATTAACAAATATTTACTTTGAATTGAAACTATGGATATGAGCATGCCAAGGTTAAGAACAAGTAATGAACTTGATTATACTCATAATTTAGTTTTTTCTTCTCTTCCTGTTGCTAGCCAAGAACATTAGCCTAGAGATTAAAACTCTCGTATTTAATCTCACTTTAGAATCATAAACCATTCGTCTACATTTCTGTGATCAAATGCAATTTATGACCTAGCAATACAATTCCGGTTCCTAAATTGACTAATACGGCTTTCAAGTATATTTCTATCAGGAAAGCACATCAAAACCCAATTTTCCCAAATCAAGTTAAGAACAATATCCTATTAATTCACAACTTTCCAATTTCGTGCTCTCTCGAGTGAAATTGGACTTTTTAGATGTACATTAATGTCGGCCACACACTAATGCAGTAGAAACAAGAATTAATAGAACAACATAGAAGAAGAAGATGAAAAACCATACAATTCAATAATCAGAATTCATCACCATTGTTCACAACCTCAGCAAGGAAGAGAATTAGCCACTCATTTGTGGATTAATCATCCTAAAACAAGTGTTAATCATACAAACAATTGATTGAAAGAAGAAAGAAAGAGAGGAAAACCCTTAGCTTTTTCGTCCCTCAACTGCCTGTAACCCACGTCCTTGCTCCACCAAGTCTGAATTTTGAAAAATAAACCTAAGTGTGCTATTTATAGTAGTAGGACTCTTTCCCGGAATAACAAGCAACGTGTCACGGAGTGCATCGCGGAGAACGGCCTCCGTGACACGCTACGGACGCGGAAGCCGTCTGGAAATCACCCGAAATTGGCCCAGGCAGCACCCTGCCGCGTTGGCAGCGTGTCACGCTGCCTGGGCAGCGCGTTGGCAGCCCTTGGTCGCGGAGGCCACCTGCCGTGGCACGTTGCCAACGCGCAGGTGGGCTGTTGTGAGCGGCCTGCCTGCCGTGGCACCTTATCGACGCGCCAGCGGGCTGTTTTGTGCCTCCACTTTGCCGACGTTCGCGTGTTGATTCCGTTTCCAAGCCTCTACCTCACCAACTCATGGATTAGTTGCTCAAAAGTCATCAAAACCTACAAAACAAAGGCTAATCATGTTGGTTAGCACATATCTTTACTTCATATAAAATTACATGAAAATGTATACAATAACTTAGATAAACAAGACTAATTTAAGTCATAAAGCGTATCTCGGGCATATATTTTTGCCCGTGATCACAACCCCACACTTAAAGCCTTGTTCGTCCTCGAACAACCTTTTACATATCATGCATATGGAGACTCCCACATAACTAATTTAGCAAGATAATTCAAGTTACGACTATAATGATTACGTAAGATACAAGCTAAAAATAGAGCATGCCTGATTTGATCATTGAAATGAAGTACAACTATGTTAAGACTTCTTAACCTCAAGAATCGACTCTCAATCTTAGCAAACTCATGCAAATCAACTGATTAAGAAATCCCACATGAATTATATCCTTCATTCAACATGTGCCCCTCACGGAAAGAGATTTACCCAATTTCACACGCAAAAACAATTTTTATATCACAACATGTGTGGGTACATGCATAGAATTACACTCACTCTCACAAAGAATTCACATGCATCATGTAATGACCCATAAGCTTGCCCTTAGTGTTTTATTCCACTAATTTAAGGATGTATGAATGTAAGATCAAGTAGGACTTTTTAGGTTGTAATGTAACTCAGGTGCGGGTAGGTACTATTATGATCAGTAATAGTGACTATCTTTCCTAAGCACTTATAATACATCACGCCTTCATTACAAACTTCCCTTCCCTCAATTCACCTTTTTCTCTTTTCATCTTTCTTTTTCCTCTTTTGTTCCCCCCTTTCTTCAGGCACTTTTAGCTTATTAGTAAGGAGTTCTATAAGTAACTTTTCATTTATTTATTTTCTTACTCCCTACTAATACTCACCCATATTCAAACAAGTGCACCTTTGTCCTTTTCTCACTTCTCCAACTTGCTACTTTTCCTTTCTTTTCATTCTTATCACTCCTTTACTCTTTCGGATTTTTCATTTAAGCGCTTAGGAGTTTTGGTTCAATTTCAAGGCTAATGAAAGAAAAATGATTAAACTTATGTTGCAACTGTCAAAGAATAGGCTCAAGGCTCAATGGGGTTAACTAGGATTAATTTTTCAAGGTAGGTATAATGAGGGATAAAAGTTTGGTTCATTCAAAGAAATGCCTAAATCATCTCCTACAATTCACATCCTTCATTTCGTTTTATATACACACCAGGCAAGTTCTAGACATTTCATAGTAGCACAGAATACTCAAAAACCTTACACTCATGGCACATGCTCAATTCGAGACACATTCATCAGACTCTTACTCAGCTAATCACAAGAATTCAGAATTAAGCTTCAAACATATTGAGTCAAATTCAAGAGCCTAAGCGTCTCACACAAAGTTATACACATGCATGCTTCACACCGAACATACTTTCATCTTACAACCATGTATAGCACATAAAAAGAACATCAAACACCAATTAGTTATGGTTTCAAAAACCCAAAACCTATCGACTAATTTTTCCTCAAGACGGTCGTCATCCATCCATCGTTGGAAACAGTCTCTAACTATGACTAAAAACACTATATACAGACAAAGGAAAGAAAGAAAAATTTTATTCCTCGGTTCAAATACCCCCCGTCGGAAAAGAACCGAAAAGAAAAACCAACGGGTGATGAAGTCATGCTTAATTCACCAAAATTTTTCAAAATTTTCAAATTTCTCACAAGCATTACATTCACCAAAAATCGTTAAGCACAACAAAATTTTTTTGAAATTTCCCTTGAAATTTCCCTCACCCCACACTTAAATCATGCTATGTCCTCATAGCATCAAATTAAAATTTAAAAAGGGTGAGAAATACTCCCTGAGGCCTTTAGGCTTAGCTCACAGCATGCGTTTCTTCGACTTTGCACAAGTGGGTGTTCAACCCCACACTTTTTCTCTTCCATGCTTGCTAGTTTCCTCCTCCACGGGTACTCAGACTTCCCCTCCATCTGCGCTTAACTTTCCACCAAAACAACACAAGATGAAAATAAACAAAAAATTAACTCAATTGCAAGAAATTAAAATGGTACCTGTGGTACCCTTGGGTTGCCTCCCAAGTAGCGCCTAATTTTACGTCGCGGCACGACGTATCCAGTTTCACCGCTTTTTCCTCCACCTTGAGGATATGAATCTCACCCTAATTTCTTTTCTAATTTCCTCTTATGCTCCAGGGGCGGTGGTGAAAAATTGTAAGGACCAAACAGTAGGTGTTGCCTTTTTACTTTATTGGCCCTCAAGTAAGCGAAGTCATTTTGTCTCTCCGCGTTGGCAAATTTCAAGATATATGGTGCTTGGTCCTCCTCTAGACATTTCTCTATAAACTTGGAAGACTCTATTTCTATGTTGTCAACCAAATTTAATGTCGAAAAATGCGTCGAGTGTGGTCCAATACACCTCAACTCTGAAACTGCATTATACTTGACCTCCTTACTTGGATACACCTTCTCAGCATCGACATCTATCTCACCATTAAAGTCAACTGGGGGATACTCTATCTCTTCTTCCAAGAATGGATTTTCCGTAAGTGTGAGCCCATCACGGGGACGCTCAAGAGATTCTAATTGTTGGGCTTCATCCAAAAATTCACCCATGTCTTCCTCTTGTAGTTCCTCTTGAATATCGGCTAAAACTGTTGCCTGCGATTTATCACACGCTTCAGCTTCAGCGATCATCTCCGTGAATTTGATACTCATCCTTTCTAGAGCCTCTGCATTCTCTTCTTGCTGAATTCTCAATACTGCCATCGCCTCCTTCATTGCTTCTGATTGCTCCAAGAGTTGTTTCAGCATGTCTTCTATTCGAGCTTGGCGTCCCAAGTCCTCATTTTCAGCATGCCTATACTCAGGAAAAACAACAGAAGGATCATAGTAGGGGCTTGGGGGAGGGGGATATGCATTCGGACAACCATCCCAATGGCCATCTTGACCACCACATATATGGCACGTGTTACAGTGTTGCCACAAGTGGTGTCCTCCGCAATTCAGACAAGATTCATTAAAATATGAATATCCACCATTGAAACCATTTATATTCCACTATGTCATGTCAATAAGGGTATCCGAAAAAGAAGAAAAATAAAATAAAATACAAAAAAGAATTAAAACAAACACTAAGACCAAGTTGTCAACACTAAGAAAAAAATATAGTAAATTTACACTTAAAACAAATTCACTAATTGCCAAGTCTCCCCGGCAACGGCGCCAAAAACTTGGTCGGGTGTTTTGGTTATAGGGGTTAAAAACCGACACGCAAGTGCACGTGGTCAAACAAGTAATAAAGTGGCTAAGTAAGCCAAGTATCGAACCAAGGAGACTCTGGATAAGTAAAATTGCTCAAGTATACTATATTCTATCTTACTTCTAAATATGCTGACAACAACGTAACCAAAAGTTAAATATTTTTTTTGTTTATAAATTAGATACTAAAACTATTAACAAATATTTACTTTGAATTGAAACTATGGATATGAGCATGCCAAGGTTAAGAACAAGTAATGAACTTGATTATACTCATAATTTGGTTATTCTTCTCTTCCTGTTGCTAGCCAAGAACATTAGCCTAGAGATTAAAACTCTCGTATTTAATCTCACTTTAGAATCATAAACCATTCGTCTACATTTCTGTGATCAAATGCAATTTATGACCTAACAATACAATTCCGGTTCCTAAATTGACTAATACGGCTTTCAAGTATATTTCTATCAGGAAAGCACATCAAAACCCAATTTTCCCAAATCAAGTTAAGAACAATACCCTATTAATTCACAACTTTCCAATTTCGTGCTCTCTCGAGTGAAATTGGACTTTTTAGATGTACATTAATGTCGGCCACACACTAATGCAGTAGAAACAAGAATTAATAGAACAACATAGAAGAAGAAGATGAAAAACCATACAATTCAATAATCAGAATTCATCACCATTGTTCACAACCTCAGCAAGGAAGAGAATTAGCCACTCATTTGTGGATTAATCATCCTAAAACAAGTGTTAATCATACAAACAATTGATTGAAAGAAGAAAGAAAGAGAGGAAAACCCTTAGCTTTTTCGTCCCTCAACTGCCTGTAACCCACGTCCTTGCTCCACCAAGTCTGAATTTTGAAAAATAAACCTAAGTGTGCTATTTATAGTAGTAGGACTCTTTCCCGGAATAACAAGCAACGTGTCACGGAGTGCATCGCGGAGCACGACCTCCGTGACACGCTACGGACGCGGAAGCCCTCTGGAAATCACCTGAAATTGGCTCGGGCAGCACCTTACCGCGTTGGCAGCGTGTCACGCTGCCTGGGCAGCGCGTTGGCAGCCCTTGGTCGCGGAGGCCACCTGCCGTGGCACGTTGTCAACGCGCAGGTGGGCTGTTGTGAGCGGCCTGCCTGCCGTGGCACCTTATCGACGCGCCGGTGGGCTGTTTTGTGCCTCCTCTTTGCCGACGTTCGCGTGTTGATTCCGTTTCCAAGCCTCTACCTCACCAACTCATGGATTAGTTGCTCAAAAGTCATCAAAACCTACAAAACAAAGGCTAATCATGTTGGTTAGCACATATCTTTACTTCTTATAAAATTACATGAAAATGTATACAATAACTTAGATAAACAAGACTAATTTAAGTCATAAAGCGTATCTCGGGCATATATTTTTGCCCGTGATCACACTGTTTAAAGCATGACCCGATTAAAATTTTCTTTTAGGGCCCGTTTGGTAAGCCACATCAATAATATACCTAGTGTAATTACATAAAGTGGGATTTGGGGAGGGTAGAGTATACCCAGAGTTAAAGGAGGATAGAATGTACACAGAGTTAGATGTAGAGGTTGTTTTTGATAGACCCTCAATTCAAAAAAAAGAGTCTAAAGCAGTCCATAAAAGATATAACATAAGTACAATAACTTCTGGCTGCCACTCATGCATCTATATATCAAGCATGATAACTCTGGTCTCATATAGATCTGCTCGGAGACTAGAAAAATTAGATGCACTAGCACCTCCCCTAAGCAGGTACAACTAAGCATCTATGCCGCTAGCCGCAAACTCAAAGCCTCATGCGAGGTACTCACAGTATCCTGGAGTGGCAGAAGAGCTTGCTCAACAATAGTGGCCACAAAGGTCGACAGGTCCTCAATAAGTCTGGCCAGCTGCCGCTCCTCTCTATCTACCCTTGAACCCAACCCAATAAGTAAGTCCTTGGAAATAAGTAGTGGCCTGGATGGAGCTGGCATGGATGCTACGATGGTTGAATCTCACGACCTGAGTCTACACCCTGGACGCGACACGGTACTTAGTGTCACAAGTGATCCCAAGCTAAAACATGCTTAACATCATTCCGGTAAACTGAAATACCATAGCGGATGCTGGAAACATAACTAAATAAACTGATCTCCAAAATAAGAAATGTCTGATAAAAATACTGAAATTGCAAAAAACAAGCTGAACAACACTAAGTCTGAAAGCCAACTAAATAACTGACGAGTTACTGGGACAAGTCTCAACTAACTCTAAAATCTGAAAGCAAGAACTGAAATGGAACTAAAGCCTCGTCCTTGAAAAATGAGGACTCACCAAGATAAAGCTGCTGAAATCGCCTGCGGAGAACTACTGTTGCTGTTGTGACTTAGAACCTGCACATGTATCATAATAAGATACAACATGAAAATATGCACAAGTACTTTGAATGTACTGAGTATGCTAGATGTAAGTAAAAGAATAAGAGTACATAACTGAGCTAAGATGACATGAAATGACCAACTATAAACTGATGAGTACTATGATATAAATGTAATAGTGTAAGTACAGGCACTGACTGATGGTCATAAACATATCCTGTAATCTGAATAACTACATTGAGCTGAAACTAAGACTGAGCTGTACTGACAAGAGGTATTGTACTAACACTGTGGGAGAAACTATAACCGACATTTAACTACGTGAGCTAAACATGGAGTCCGATGTATACCCCCCATCGTAGAAGGCCCACTATACCTTGCCAGGGTATAGTAGCTGAACTAGGTGATCATTGTCTGATGCCCATTCAGGCTAAAACCCTATGGTGGCAACGCAGTTCTAGGAACCTGGGTGTGCTGGACCCCGGCCCACTCGGTGCTAAGTCCTACTTCCACAAAAAATCCTAACTGTGACTACTAGACTGATAACTTGAAACTGGTCCTAGACTAAGTCAGGGTTACCTATCTGGAGTACCCTGAGAATCTAACAGACCTGATAACTGGAAACTAGTGTTCAAGACTGGCCAAAGCTTCTTTGTTTGAAAGTGTCGTAATCGTCTAAAGAACAACCTGATAACTGATACTAAGGAGTGTTACTGAACTCCTCAAGACATTATTGAAGATACTGAAAAGGCTAACTTTAGACTGAGACTGAATTAACATTTGAACTGACTGATTATTCACATGACAGTCAAAACATGAGGATTTCAAGAAATTATGAAATACATAATTCACTATATTGAAAGAAACTAGGGCTAAAATCATATAATTTCATGCAAGGAGATATCAACAAGAAATATAGCTAACCATAACATTCAACACTCGTGGAAATTGTAATAAGAAGGGAATCCATAATTTTCTAACAAACAAACCCTAGCTTTGAACTTATTTATAAAATGTATTTATACAAACATAAATTTTTTTCCTAGGCTAATAGGGTGAACTTTCATAACTGATGTCGCCTGTGCCATGACCAATCCTACGACCCGTAGCAGGTTTGTACGGGTCATACCTGCTATCCGCACGTTCTTGATTGGCTGAAATTTGGCTAATTGTTGGACCTTAGTACGACTCTTATATTCTTCCCACGAGTCGTACCGTGCTTCCGTGGCTTGACTCTTGGAATTCTCATTTTTTCTAAAGTTCTTCACGAGTGTGATGGTACGACTCGTACCTTGATGCCATGACTCGTACTGTCTATCCGTGTCAGGAGTCAGCCTCTTATGTAAATCTTCTGAATCTTTCCACGACTCAATGCTACGGCCGGTACAAGCATTGTACAACTCATACAGAGAGTTGTAGGATGAACTCTTCATAACTTAGCCTTCTAAAACTTTTCACGATCTTCAGTACGACTCGTAGCATCAACCTATGGCTCATAGCATCAACCTACGGCTCGTACTGAGACTTGTGACTTAAGCCTATTTTCTATACTTTCAGGCTATCTTTTTGCACATTCTTGCTCCAACACCTATTTATCCTGTAACCAAAGAAAAAGTGCCTTATATCCATATAAACATACCTAAGTCCATGCTATTTTCTTAGTTTTGAGCGTCAAAAGTGCTGTAAACTCACAGCACATCAATCCTCAACTTAAGACTTTTGCATGTCCTCAGGAAAAGAAAAGAAAAACTAAATACGATGCTCAACTAGAAAATAAACCTAGGATACTACAGCCAATACCAAACAAAACTTGCACTATACATTCAACAACTTCTGACCCTTTTTCCATGAGCTAACATTAGCTAATGTACTACAAGCAATCATAAAACATGCTAAGCAGGGATCAGGACATGTCATCTAGCTATCAATAGGCAATCAAGTCATCACCGATACTTTTCACACAGACCAATGTTAAAAGTAAACACAATCCATGTATCCTCTCAACAAATGAAGTCCCTACTCACAAATGTAGTGTCAAATATTGCATGGGACTAAACAAGTGAGACACTCACTCTCACAAAGAAGTTTCAAGTACTATGTATCAGATACCATAGGCTTGCCCTTATTTTCTCTGCTTCAGTTTATCAGATGGTCAAATTAGGATCACTATAGAACTTGTTGTGGCTTGTAATGTAGGCTCTAGGGCTGGACATGATAAATATGAGAGATTTATGAGTGACTATCCCTTCCTTGGCACTACATACATTGGCTTCACCATTCACCTATTTCACCCTTTATTATTTTCATTCCTTTTCATCTCTTTTCACCTCTTTTATGTACATTTGTATGGGTGAGGTGTGTTTTCAACTTTTTCAAACATTTTGTATTATTTTTCTTTTGAATTTTCTTTTTCATCTCTTTTTTTTTTGTCACATCATACCTCATTTTTAGCCTTTCTCTTTCTCTCTCTTTTTCTTGTTCCCATCATTTATGTACCCCTACATTAGCCACCCTCAACTTAGGCATTTTGCCTATGTTGAGGTTCACAATGTCCAAAGAAGGACCAGGGCCAAAACAGGTTCATTATAAAAAAAAAGGGTACGACATCGATTAATCAAAGAAAAATGATCTATTAAAGGCTCAAAATTGGGATCAAGGGAATCATGTGATTTTGGTAGGGTTATGTAGGCTAAAAGTGAGCTTAACAAAAAATGACCTATGATCATATCCTAATCAACCATCCTTAGCCTATGCAAAGACCAACCAGACAAGTTCTAGATCTTCAACACAATACTGAATTAAGTATTACACATAACTCACTCACGGTACATGACTTATATTCACCTTACCTGTCTGGTTTACACATGGCTTAATAAGACTCCTTATGTTAATAAACTAAATGACATCAAAAGATCCACAGAAATCACGCATGCAGTCATAAATACATAGCTAATGCATCAAAATTTTAAACAACAGAGTCAATTATTTTCAAAAATCCAAAACTAGTGCACTTTCATTGGTTGAGCACTCCTAAGTTATTTCCTAATTAAACAAAAATCACAAAATAAGAAAATAAAATCCTAAACGTGCCGATTCTACTAGATGGCATGCCCGAGGGAAAAGAAACACGACAAGAAAAACCCTTGGATGAATCCAAAAATCCCAAAAATCACAAGTACACCCCCTCCCCTTTTTGAAGATTGAGCTTTGTCCCCGAAGTATGAACTACAAGAACATAGAGAAAGAAACATACTTGTGGCGCTCTAGGCGCTCCTGTCATCTTGCGGAGGAGGTACCTCCGTTGTAATTGTGGCGCTAGCGGTAGCCGGCGCACTCAATGAAGAATCCACAGGGGGACTGGTTACCCCCTCAGTAATCTTGGCCGCTTCTATGGCCTCTGTATCCATCGGGGCTGAAGGTGGCTCGCCTGAAGGGTCCCGACCACTAGAAAGATCGGGCTAAGCCATGGTAGAGCTTCCTTCTCCTCTAGCTCGCTCCTACAACTCTAACAAATGTGAGTCATGAGTCTACAGGCTCTCTGCTTGTGCCCGCTTGCGCTCTCTTCTTTCCTTCTTCCTTCTCTTCCTCAAGATCTCCTCTCCAACATCATCGGAAGCTCTTTTCTTTCCCTTGTCTCCAGCAGCTGTCTTTGGCTCCCAATAAGCGGCCAAATCAATCTCCTCATCTGGTCCTTCATCGAGGTCTGGAAGAGTGGGGGCTGCTATGACTGCCGGTTGTCGTGATGACAACTTGGCTACTTGGCTCCGAAGAGCCCCCAACTCCTCATGGAGACTTCTGGTATCCATCTGCTCCGCCATACGCATGTTGAACCGACTCCAAATCCATTCAGGTGAGCATGTAAGGCCTGAGCTGTTGTGTCTATCTCTGCTTTGACCCATGGCTTCACATTTTCCATCATAGCTTGAATTTTTCTTTCACCCATGGTCAACCTTTTGGCTAATTTCTGGAGGAAGTCTTGGGGCACTAAGACATGCCCTGCTGGAATCTGAGTTTGCAGGATAGGCTGTGGCATAGCTGAAGTGCTAGGAGTTGACTCTAAATGATCGACATCTGTAGCTGATGTTTCGCCCTGCTCCTGTAAGGTGGCGGCATTCACCTGTGCGCCTGTTATATCCCGGAAGCCCAAAGATCAGACCCGGGAGTTGAAATGCAGAAAAAATAAAATTTTTGCAGCAGACTCAGAATAAGTCACGAGGAGACTCGTGAGATCCACCCATGAGTCGTGATGTGACTCGTGGGGAAGGCCAAGGGATGAAATTTAAGGCTTGAGAAGAGGAGACCCCACGGGCATGACCACGACTCGTGGCCAAGCCCCATGAGTCGTTGGGTCAGTTGTGGGGAGGGAGATTAAGAAAAGAAAATGGAAAGAGGCAGTGGACATCACGGAAGGACCCCACGAGTCGTGGTCAGTCCCCACGATTCGTGGGGTGAGTCGTGGTCCAAGTAGGGAAAGTTTTAGTCGAGGCTCAGGTAGTGTACCTCATGATTGGCTCCACGAGTCGTGACCTATGACCACGAGTTGTGAGGTACCTAGTCGGGATCCCCTGGTAGTTAATTTCTGCGAATTTAGTAAGGGCTTTTCCGTAATTCCTAAGTTCCTAGGGCCTAAACTAAGATGTTTTGATTTATGAATAGTGACTTTTAAAGGGGTTAAGTTCATTTTAGGCCTCATTCATTCATGCATGCAAGGCAGAACGATTTGAGAGGGTGATCAAGCTAGTGATCTTCAATTTCCTTCGATTTTCTTTTGGGCATTCAAAGAAGTGTTAGAATCAGCTACCAACGGGTATGTAAGGATATGAATGAGTGATTTCTTTCACACCCATGTCCAATCCCTCTCTAAAGTATGAAATTCTATGCCTAATCTATGGGGTTTTAACCCAGATGCATGAATATTCTATTTCTATACATAGGTATGATTTGAATATGATTCTATTTTTGTATTATGAAGCATGGGAAAATTTTGTAATGTTTTCAACTTAAAATCATGATTTTAGTCTTATGAATTAATAGCTCATGGATGAGATGTTCATGAAAGATGAGATTTGTGATGAATATGTGATGATGATGGGATATTATGTTGAAAAGCATGATTTGAAGCTATCTATGTTTACATTTATGATATCGATAAGAATTGAGTATTTTTATGTATGATAAAGCTTTGGGCAATGCCCACATGTTGAGTATGAATAATGATTTTTTGAAATTAAGCTTACCACATTGTTTTGGAGCAAAGACTCCCAATTATATTTTCAGCTTGTGGTATGTTTTGAGTTAAAATTTCTATGTACAACTTACCACATGGTTTTGGAGTGAACACTCCCAATTATATTTTCAACTTGTGGTATGTCTTGAGCTAAAGCTTCTCATATGCATGATTTATATTTGAGATGTATTTGATCATTGAGCTTCGTCAATAGACGATGTTGAGCTTTGTTATTAAATGATGTAGAGCATATGCATGTTTTGAGAGTAATGTCTAGCACCGGGTAGGCTAAGGGTCGATCATCCTATGCCTCAAAACTACGCACCAACGTAGGTTTATACATTATGTAGATGCATGTTCTAAAGCAGGTTTGACTTAATGTTTAGTGTTTCTTATAAATGTCAGAATTTAGCTATCACACCCCGCCTTGGGGGGTATGACTGGCACTTGGTGCCCTACTGGGACCTGAACTGCTGGACTGCTAAGCCTGGGCACATCTGGTGCCTGGCTGGCTCTAACTCACATTTCTGGAAACAAAGGGCTATATAATGGTTGTAAACACAGCCCCCGGCCCATTGGCCTATAGCCTCCTGTACCTGCACTAACAGCTGACCAGAAACATGTCGATATAGGGAAACCTATGCGGGCCGACAAGGCCACCATGCTGTCTAGTTATCTGTAACTTAATCATAGAATATTAAAAAGCTACGTGACCGGCAAGGTCACCACTACTGTCAAGCTATGGCCCCACACGACCAACATGAAAGAAACAGAAGTACTAACAGCTAAACAACTGCACGGCCTCACACGACCGGCTCATCTGACCACAGGGAAACATATACAGAATGCAAGCCTCTAGGAATAGCAATAGAAATGATCGGGACAGGGCCCCGACCTACCCGTACTATACAACAAAAGAAAATGAAATACACCTCTGGAATTCAGTCTCCGGATGACAGGAGCTGAATACTCGATCGCTGATAGGAATCACGTGGTATCGCCTGCTCGTCTATGAGTACCTGCAGGCAAGTAATGCAGCGCCCCATCGGGCGTCAGTACCGCTGGTACTGAGTATGTAAAGCAATAACTGAAAGAAATATCTGAAAACAATAATATAACTGGTGAAACTAAAGTAGGAAGAAATAGATTAACTGTCTGATAATGTAAGTCATACCTTTTCTTAATTATACCGGAAGGAGTAGGAGTCATACCTGAGGATTTATCGTTCTACTGTTGATCTACTCGTATCTACTGTAACACGGTGTAACATATCATAACATAACATAGCACACACAAACCTTACCCGGCCCCCATAAGCCGGGAGGTACAACCAGCACAGAATCTACACCCCTACCCCGGTCATCCCATCTCCTATAACCCTCCAAGCATCCTGCCGGTCCCCTGGGTATGCCCTTGGGCTCGCTGAGCCCCAAACTATAACTGCATCTGAGTCCGGAGGACTCCTGAATCAACACCCGGGCGTATCCGCTCGACAGGGGTGTGTAAGGGCCGACCAAGGCACAATATGGGGAAAACTGGCATCCCATCTTCGTCCCCTGTGGGACGGCATGCCACTCCGTAGAGCGACGTATCCTCGTCCTCTGGTGGAAGAGTCGATACAGCTATCCAGGGTGGTCATGGATGCTAGGTAATCCAACCCCAAGACAATACAACGGTCTCAACTAGTAATACTATCTGCATGTCCCATATATTGAAGCTAATAGTAGTAAAGTATTGTATACACTATATGTTGGACTAGTGATAGTAATATGTACGTACTTAATACATGCTGAGGCTGGTAATAGTATATATATGTAGAAATATAGTCTTCTGCCAGACTGTACTGGGGCTAATGCTGAACAAGATATAATGTTTCTGCTGAAAAACTATGCGGTATACTGAGTTTCTATAGTAACATGATTTACTATTCCTAATATGCTTTCTAACCTCATTTTAGCTTATCATTCTATTTCTGAGATGTCTTACAGATATTACATTACTTTACTGGGTTTCAACTGAATACAATGATATCCTAACATTCTGTGTCACATCACATACTGGGCATGCTGTGCAGTTCTTAACACTTATATTAGAATCTATATCGTGCTAGCAAGTCTCGCGCTGATCCTAACATAATGTTTCTAGTATCGTACCATCATTCATAATAAACATCATACATGGCTTCTGAATATTCTACTGGCCTTTAAATTACTGTACTGTACCAAGATTACTAACTTGCCGAGGAAACTAGCTTTACATACCTTATCCTCGAACTATCCGGCTGTCGAACGAGGCTCGGCCAGTACTTCAACTATTTTCTCCCAACTGCATTTATAAATGTGCCAATCAACTCAGGGTTAGGGAGAGTGGCATTCTGAAGACCACCTTTAGGACTGGTATGGTCACTATAAGTTTGTATTTATATCTTTTGGACTAATGAATGCTCTTGCAACTTTTATGGATTTGATAAACAGAGTCTTCAAGCCGTATTTGGACATGCTGGTGATCGTGTTCATAGATGACATTCTCATACACTCTCGGAGCAAGGAGGAGCATGCCGCTTATTTAAGGGTGGTGCTACAGACTTTGAAGGATCACTAGCTGTATGCTAAATTCAACAAGTGTGAGTTTTGATTGGACTCGGTAGCGTTTTTGGGTCATGTGATGTCAATCGAGAGTATTCAAGTGGACTCTCAAAGGATAGAAGCTGTGAAGAATTGGCCTAGACTAGTTAGTCCTTCGGATATAAAGAGTTTTTTAGGCTTAGCTGGTTATTATAGGAGATTCGTGGAAGGATTTTCATCCATTGCTGCACCGTTGACTAAGTTGACCCAGAAGAAACTGAAGTTTCAATGGTTGGAGGCTTGTGAGAAGAGCTTCCAAGAGTTGAAGACTTGGCTCACCTCACTCCAGTGTTGACTCTACCTGAGGGTACCGATGGGTTTGTGGTATATTGTGATGCCTCAAGGATCGGCCTTGGTTGTGTATTTATGCAGCATGGTAAGGTTATATCCTATGCTTCCAGGCAGCTGAAAGTCCATAGGAAGAACTATCTGACTCACGACCTCGAGTTGGCAGCTGTAGTATTTGCCTTGAAGATTTGGAGACACTATCTGTACAGGGTCCATGTGGATGTGTTTATGGACCATAAAAGACTACAATATGTGTTTACCCAAAAGGATCTAAATCTATGTCAAAGAAGGTGGTTGGAGCTTCTTAAAGATTATGATATTAGTTTCCTTTACCATCCGAGCAAGGCTAATGTGGTGGTAGACGCTCTTAGAAGGCTTTCTATGGAGAGTGTGTCTCATGGAGATGAGGAGAGGAAAGAGTTAGTGAAGGATGTGCATCGGCTTGCACAACTAGGAGTCCATCTTGTTGACTCGATAGATGGGGGTGTCATTATTCAGAATGGATCAGAATCTTCCTTCGTGACCGAGGTCAAATCTAGACAAGATGAGAATCCTATTTTGGTAAAGTTGAAGGAAGCCGTTCAAAATCAGAAGGTAAAGGTTTTCTCCCAAGGGGGAGATGGTGTACTAAAATATCAGGGTCATGTGTGTATCGGGTGTTGATGAATTAAGGGAGCGGATGTTGCATGAGGCTCATGGTTCTAGATATTCTACACATCCGGGTTCCATCAAGATGTATCTTGACCTACGGGAAGTCTATTGGTGGAATGGCATGAAGAAGGACATAGTAGAGTTTGTGACAAGGTGTCCGAATTGCCAACAGGTGAAAGTTGAACATCAAAGATCTGGAGGTATGATTCAAGACATTAATATGCCTACTTGGAAGTGGGACAAAATCAATATGGAATCATTATAGGATTGCCTTGTACTCGTCGACAGTATGACTCTATTTGGATGGTTGTAGATAGGTTGACTAAAGAAACTCTTTTGCTACTAATGAAAACTACTTATTCAGCGGAGGATTATGCTAAGTTGTATATTAGGGAGCTAGTTCAGTTACATGGAGTGCCCTTGTCCATCATATCAGATAGAGGTACTCAGTTTACCTCCTAGTTATGGAGATCGTTTCAGAAGGGACTTGGTACTCAAGTCAAGCTTAGCACAACATTTCACCCGCAAATAGATGGTCAGGTTGAACGGACCACTCAGACTCTTGAGGATATGTTGAGAGCGTGTGTGATTAATTTCAAGGGTAGTTGAGATGTATCGAGTTTGCATATAACAATAGTTACCATTCCAGTAGTAGGATGGCACCATTCGAGGCTCTTTATGGGCAAAGATATAGATCACCTATTGGTTGGTTCGTAGTCGGTGAAGCTACGTTGATAGGACCATATTCAGTTCATAAGGCTATGGAGAAGGTTTAACTTATAAGGGAAAGGTTCAAAATAGCTTAGAGTCATTAAAAGTCCTATGCAGATGTGAGGAGGAGAGAGCTTGAGTTCGAAGTTGATGATTGGGTATTTTTGAAGGTGTCTCCCATGAAGAGAGTGATGAGGTTCGGAAAGAAAGGGAAACTTAGTCCCCATTATGTTGGCCTGTACCGGATTGTGAGACGTGTTGGCAAGGTGGTCTATGAGTTGGAGTTTCCCTCAGAATTGTCTTCAGTGCATCCAATTTTTCATGTATCCCTTTTGAAGAAGTGTATGGGTGATCCGACTTTGGTTGTCCAAGTGGAGAGCGTAGGTGTGAAGGATAACCTTTGCTATGAAGAGGTTCTGGTTGAAATACTTGATCATCAAGTTCAGAAGCTAAGAAACAAGGAGGTAGCTTTAGTAAAGGTTTTTTGGAGGAATCAGCATGTTGAGGGAGCTATGTGGGAAGCCGAAGCAGATATGATGGCTAAATACCTGCATCTATTCCCTTTTGGCTCAGTTCCAGTTTAAGGTATTAGTTTCCTCTTTAGTGCTCTATTCAGTTTCATATTTAGTTTATGTGTCCCAATTTCTTTCATGTTAATGTATGTATATGTGATTCATCAATTCAGTTTATTCATGTATTTTAGTCCAAAGTCAGTCACTCCGTCAGTTTTTAGCTTTATATGTTTAGTATTCGAGATGTTAGTTCTATTTCCCCAGCTTTTCAGTATGTTCATTCACATTCGAGGATGAATGTTCCCAAGGGGGAGATATTGTAATACCCATAAAGTTTCTAAGACTAGAATCGCGAATTTGAAATGAGAAACAACAGAAAATCTGAGATTCTACTCAGAACGACTCATGGTACAAGTTGTTGGAAGGTGTAACGGCCCATGGGAACCACCTGTGGTCAGATTCTGCAGAAGGAGACTCAGTGGTAGTGATCCCAGGGATGACCTGTTTGGTGATGTAACAGGTCGTGGGTTAAGGTCGTTGTCTGTCTCGGTGATACCAGGGTTGGATGGTATGAGTCGTGGTACGACTCGTTGTGAGGAGCCACGAGTCATGGTAAGTAATCGTGAGAAGGTGCAGTGAAAACTTCACAGAGGTAATGGAAGGGACCAAAGACCCGTGGGTTGGAGGTACGAGTCGTTGGTTGACTCATGGTGGAAGTCACAAAAATTGTATCTGTGGAATCAATGGTGAAGAAAAGAGGACACAACAGGTCGTTGTTTTGAGTAACGACCCATTCTGTCGAGTTGTCATATGCAGGAGCTGAGAATTTAAGAAATACTGGAAGGAAGTAACGGATGGATACTATGATTTGTGGTATCGAAGGACGACTTATGGTATTGGTCGTGGTCACTGGCAGTATTAAATTTTCAGATTTGTCATTAAGGGTATTTTCATAATTTATAAGCTCTAAGGTCCTATGATTCGTGGTATCGAAGGACGACTTATGGCATTGGTCGTGGTCACTGGCAGTATTAAATTTTCAGATTTTTCATTAAGGGTATTTTCATAATTTATAAGCTCTAAGGTCCTAAACTACGTCGTTTTAATCTCAGTTATAAGGGTTTTAAGAGTGCTAAACCCATCCTAAGCCTCACCATTCCATGCATGCAAGTTTAGAATTCTTCCTTGGAGATCAAGCTTGAGAAATTCCCCCAATCCCTTGTCCAATTCCTTTGGGCTTTCAAAGAGGAGTGTAAATCAGATTTAGCTAGGTATGTAGGGCTATGAAAGAGAGTTCCTTCCTCATGCTCAAAATTCTTCTCAATTCCATGAATTCAAATTCTAAATTCAAGCTCATGACCTTATGGGGTTTATTCTTAATTTTTGTGAAATTCTCTATGATCTATTTATGGGTAAATTTTCTTCATATATCAAATCATGTTTTAAGATCTATGGGCATATTTTTTACCTATTTTGACAATAACTTCATAGTTTCAAATTTTTAATTAAATTATGCCTAGTTATGCAAGCTTCATATAAAGTCAAGTTGTGATTCTATTTTGATTTTGATCTTATGAAGCCTAAATTATGACTTATGATTTATGTTTTGATTACTCTTCAAGTATTCTTCATAGGTTTATGAATATCAAGTATATGTATTTTCACAAGTATGCATGTTATTCATGATTTATGTATTTATGACTCTTGTCCAATTCACATAATCATGTATTTCAAATATAATCAAGTATGTTATGATTTATTTGGCCATGAACTTCATGAATGATTCACGATTATGATATGAGCCTCATGTGCATATTTTTGGGAGTAGTGTCTAGAATCAAGTAGACCCGGCATTCAGGTAAACCCCGTGGCCTCAGAACTATGTGCCACTGTAGGTATATACATATATTTATGGGTCCCCTGTGATATCACATCATGCATGTCCCTTATGTGGCAAGCCTGGAACGGCTCTACCCACTTGAGCTAAAAGTTGGGGCATCATGTAAGCTCTATCATGATGGTGTCGGTTAAGACGAGTCCTCCCATTGTTCCTCATGATTTATACATGGTTATTTTTATATTAGTTTGGCTCAAGTTATGTTTTATAAAGTTTCTCTTATGATTATGATTATGAATGGTTTGAAAAGCTTGAGCCCTTATGTTTACATTATGATATTTGCTTCATGATCATGTTGTCCTACTCTTATGAACTCTTATGTATTTTAACTGTACGTTTTACTTACCTTGAATACTCATTACATTTCAAGTGCTGACCGCATACTCTATGCTATATTGTTTCATGATACAGGTCCGAAGGATCAGTCTTAGCCGCATCATTAGTCCTGCTTTCCTCTTAGACCTGTTTTAGCCAGTGTTGGTGTAACACCCTGAAAGTTTTTAAGATCAGACCCCAGACTTTAAACGAGGAATCAGTAGGGAAGTGAAAATTGCCTCAGAACAAGTCGTTGAATGACTCGTTAGGTAACCTAACGGGTCGTGGTCAGACCCATGAGGAGCAGTTAGGAGGTGCAGCAAGGTCCAGTGACCACAGATGACCTGACGAGTCATCGTGTCAGGTAAAGACTTTTCAGGATAGTCATGGGAAGGAGGAGAAGGAATAATGAGGTACAGTGTCAATGGACGACCCAACGAGTTGTTAGGATGGTGACGACTCTGTCATGACCAGAACGGAGCCCGGATCGTAGACATGGGACAAGGGACCCCGAGAGACCCCAAGTCGACCCATGACACATGTATACAACTATTCTCAATTAAACAAGTGGGACATTAAATATAAAACATAGAAGAAACGTAACCATAACATAACACCAAGAAATACTGGACGCATACAAGAGCTGAGTACTACGTACTAGTATGAAAGCCTCTACTACATACGATGGATTGATGGGACAACATCCCCAACTAACTCGAACAATACTGAAACTCAAGATAACATAAAAGTCTGTCAAACAGCCCTCGGAACATGAGGATTCACCAATGAGATAATAGCGTAAGCTGAGATGGACTAAGGATGAGGACGAGCCTGAGATTCGGACCCTGTATAATGAAATGATACATCATAGAAAGTATGCCGTCAGTACATGGAATATACTGAGTATGCAAGGTAAGTAAAACCACGAGAGTAGTATAAATCCATTTAAGCAAGTTATACATATATCATAGGCTTTTACGGATAAGAAGAAGACTACATGCATTCATTATGAAATCATACTCATATTATACATGATCATGCATGGCTTTAGAATATCATGACCGACTCGAATCACTCAAGTTGAAACATGACATTTATATCAAAAGAGAAACCATGAATCAGACCTTACTTCTTGTACATGCATGCATCACTGATCATCATGAATAGTGAATATGCAATCTGAATGAAATGGACAGTGGGAGACTCGTCACTTAACCGACATACCACAATAGAGCTTACGTGGTCCCAACTATCACACTCAAGTGGGAAGAGCCGTCCATAACCTTTCCAGGGCGATGGACGCTACCAAGATATCAATATCAAGCTTAAGGGCCAATCGGGCCGGGGATAGCTCAAAAGGGAGGTCACAATAATTTATAAGTATCAACCTATGTTGGCGTGTAGTTCTGGGGCATAGGGTAGTCGACCCTTAACCCAGTCGGTGCTAGAATCTTCTCCCAAAGATATGCAATTCTCTACATCGTATATAACGAAGCACAACATCGTCTATTGACGAAGCTCAACATTGTCTATCGACAAAGGTCAACATGAAATAATGTATAACTCAACATCGTATGAAACGAAGCTCAACATTGTCTATTGACAAAGCTTATAGTGGCGTGCATCTCAATCACGATTTCATGCATATAGGAGGCTTTACTTCGAAACATACCACAAGCTAGAATTTATAACAAGAGTTGAGGAAAATTCACTTCAAACCATGTGGTAAGCTTATGTCGGGAAAAATTCATTACTTTAAAACATCATGCGGGCATCACCCAAAGCTCTATCATACTTGGATTTATTCAATTCACTTTGAAAGCATCAATACAACCATGGGTAGGTTTAGAAACATGCTTTTCGTCAGCTTTTTCATCATCACTACACACGTATCACAAATTGCCTCTTCTATGAACGATTCATCCATGGCGTTTTAGATTCAATTTTAGTAAAACAATTTTTATAAGAGAAACAAGTTAGAATTTTCCCAAGCTTCGTAAATCGTCAATATCAACTCAATCTAATCATACCCATGAATAGAGATATAAGAATCATGAAATTGATCAAAACCCCATAATTGTTCATTCATAATTTAACATTAATTGATAGGAATTGGGAATGGGTGTGAAAGGAAGACACCTGTTAAAACCCTACATACCTGGAAATGGATTGACTCGAAATCACTTGAACACCCACAAAGAAATAGATGGGAACTTGGGGAAGAAGACCTTGGATTCTCCCAAAAATCTCTCTAAGCTTCTTGCATGAGAATGAGCATGCATAAATGACTTAACTCATGTTATCACACTCATAAAAATATCCAAAACGATGCAGTTTAGGGTCTTAAAGTGTGGAAAAGTCAAAAATGCCCTTAATGAACCTGCCCGAAAAATTGGACGGATATAACCCACGGGTAGTATCAATGGGTGGTGGAAACAACCCACGACCCATCCTGTATCTTCGATGAAAACACTACTGAAAGCCCATTCTTGGAATCGTATCACAGACACACGGGACGAATTGTCCTAGCTTCAACGGACCATTCCTTCGGTCGTTGTTTCCTTCTTTTGAAACTCTACACTCCCATTCCACGAGTCTCACCACGGCTCGTTGTAAGCTTAAAAAGGTCGTGGTTTCCACCAGTTGTCTCCACTGCGAAAGTCCACAGCCTACCACGATGGCTAACAATGGACCTTCGTTCCTCACAACGGGCCGTTGTCACACCCGTTGTTATTTCATCCATCTGGGCTGACTCCTTACCACGACCACCACGATGGCTCATTTTTCCTTACAACGGGTCATCAAATCAACCGTTGTTTTCCCCTGAAATCTGAACTCCTGAACCCACGACCACAAACGATGGCCCGTGGTTACTTACCACGGGTCGTGGTACCTATCGTTCTGCAACCCTTTTTCCCAACTCTTAGCTGTTTTGCATTTTAGCTTCCCGGGTCTACTCCTAAGCACTTATGGAGTATTACAATATCTCCCCCTTGGGAACATTCATCCTCGAATGTAGGAACAAGCAAAAAACTAAAACATACAATTTATCATAACCATATACTGATCATTTTAATCGTAATTTTCACGGAATGACTACCTCCGAATAAAACCACATAGCTGAAATGATCTCATACCTCACATACATATTCATACACATAAAAGAAACTTATACACATGAACTGAACATGAAGACTAGATATAGTCATAGGGTGAAACTGATACCTTAAGTCAGAACTGAGCCGGTAGAGAATAAACGTGGATATTTGGCCATCATATCTACTTCATCTTCCCACGTATCTCCCTCAACATGGTGATTTCTCCATAAGACCTTAACTGAAGCTATTTCTTTGTTCCTCAACTTCTGAACCTGAAGACCCAAGATTTCAAGGGGAATTTCTTCATAATTGAGGCTATCTTTCACCTCAATGCTGTCTACCAGGATTACCAAGGCTGGATCACCCAAACACTTCTTCAAAAGTGACACATGAAAGACAGGATAAACTGAGGACAACTCCGATGGAAAGTCCAACTCATAAGCTACTTTACCAACTCTTCTCACAACCCGATAGGGACCAACATATCGGGGACTGAGTTTCCCTTTATTTTCGAACCGCATGAATCCCTTCATGGGAGATACCTTTAGAAAGACCTAGTCGTCCACATCAAACTCCAAATCCCTCCTCCTCACTTCAGCATATGATTTCTGATGACTCTGAGCAGTTTTCAACCGGTCCCTTATCAACTGGATCTTTACCCTGGCCTCATGAATCGAATCGAGTCCTATCATGGCTGCCTCACCTACCACAAACCAACCGATGGGTGATCTACACCTTCGCCTGTACAAAGCCTCGAATGGTGCCATTTGGATACTAGAGTGATAACTGTTATTATAAGCAAACCTAATCAAGGGCAAATGATCATCCCAACTACCTTTGAAATTCATAACACATGCCTTCAACATATCCTCGAGGTCTGAATGGTTCATTCTGCTTTGCCGTCTATTTGCGGATGGAAGGCTGTACTGAGCTTAACTTGCGTCCCGAGTCCCTTTTGAAATGAATGCCAGAATTGAGAGGTAAATTGAGTACCTTAGTCTGAGATAATAGAAAAGGGCACTCCGTGAAGCCAAACCAACTCTCGAATATATAACTTAGCACAGTCATCCGCTGAATCCGTTGTCTTGATCGGTAGAAAGTGTGCAGCCTTGGTTAACCTGTCGACCACCACCCAAATGCAATCATAAAGTCGTCGAGTGCGAGGTAGGCCTGTAATGAAATCCATATTAATCTCTTCCCACATCCAAGTGGGATTGCTGATATCCTGAAGTACGCCTCCTGGCCTTTGATGTTCGACCTTCACTTGCTGGAATTTTGGACATTTTGCTACGAACTCTGCAATATCCCTCTTCACACCATCCCACCAATAGATTTCTCACAAGTCCCGATACATCTTCGTGGATCCTGGATGGATAAAATATCTGGTACCATGTGCCTTGTGCAATATTCGGACTCTCAAATCATCAACATCTGGGACACATAGACGACCCTGGTATCGTAGCACACTATCTCCCCCTTGGGAGAAAACCTCCAGCTTTTGACTCTGCACCGCCTCCTTTAGCTTCCTCAAAATTGGATCCTCATCTTGCCTGGATTTAACATCAACCACAATGGATGATTCTGACCCGTTATGTACAACAACACCACCATCGATCGAGTTGATCAATCTAACTCCCAGTCTTGCAAGTCGGTGAACATATTTCACCAATTCCTTCTTCCCCTCATCCACATGGGACACACTCTCCATTGAGAGTCTACTAAGCGCATCCACAACCACATTTGCCTTTCATGGGTGGTAGAGGACACTCATGTCGTAGTCCTTTAGCAACTCCAACCACCTCCTTTGCCGAAGATTTAGATCCTTCTGTGTGAACACATATTGCAAGATCTTGTGATCCGTAATACATCCACGTGGACCCCATACATGTAATGCCGCCATATCTTCAATGCAAATACCACCGCGGCCAACTCAAGATCATGGGTCGGGTAATTCTTTTCATGAACTTTTAGCTGTCCTGAGGAATATGCTATTACATTCCCATGCTGCATTAACGCACACCCAAGTCTAACTCGTGAAACATCACAATACACCACAAAGTCATCCATTCCCTCGGGTAGAGTCAACACTAGTGCTGATGTGAGTCGGGTCTTCAACTCCTGGAAGCTTTTCTCACAAGCCTCTGACCATTGGAACTTTACCTTTTTGTAAGTCAATCTAGTCAATGGGGCTGCAATGGATGAGAAACCTTCAACAAACCTCCGATAATAACCCCCTAAGCCCAAAAAGCTCTTGATGTGTGACGGGTTCACCGATCTGGGCAAATCTTTTACCGCCTCGATCTTTTGAGAATCTGATTTTATACCCTCACTTGAAACCATATGGCCTAGGATGTCATAGAATCTAACTAGAACTCGAATTTTCTGAACTTTGCATATAACTGCTGATCCTTGAGGGTTTGAAGCATTACTCTCAAGTGAGCGGCATGCTCCTCCTCGCTCTGAGAGTATATGAGAATATCATCAATAAATACAATCATGAACAGGTCTACATACGCCTTGAATACCCTGTTCATCAGATCTATAAAAGCTGCAAGGGCATTGGTTAGTCCAAAAGACATAACAACAAAGTCATAGTGACAATACCGAGTCCTGAAGGCGGTTTTTGGGATGTCACTCTCCCGAACCCTGAGCTGATGATATCCGGACCTAAGATTGATCTTGGAGAAACACTTGGCACCTTGAAGCTAGTCAAAAAAATATCAACCCTAGGTAAGGGGTACCTGTTTTTGACGGTGACCTTATTCAACTGCCGATAATCAATACACATACGAAGGGAACCGTCCTTCTTTCGAACAAATAATACTGGTGCACCCCATGGATACTTACTCGGCCCGATGAAGCCTTTATCCAACAAGTCTTTCAACTGATCTTTCAACTATTTCAGCTCGGCTGGGGCCATTCTATAGGGCGGGATGGAAATGGGCTGCATGTCGGGAAGAAGTTCTATACCAAAATCAATCTCCCGCTCGGGAGGTACACCTGGCAAATCATCAGGAAAGACCTCCGGGTACTCACATATGACTGGAACTGCCTGAATGGTTGGGGTCTCGGACTCCACGTCCTTAACCCTAACTAGATGGTACATGCAACCCTTGGAAATCATCTTCCTGGTCTTAAGATAGGAAATGAATCGACCTACAGGCACAACTGAACTACTCCTCCACTCTAAAACTGACTCACCCGAAAATCTGAACTCTACTGACTGGGTTCTACAATTAACCGAAGCATAGCATGCATATAGCCAATCCATGCCGAGAATAACATCAAAATCGGTCATGGATAACTCTATCAAATATGCTGAGGTGACCTTATGAAGAACTGAGACTGGGCAATATCTATATATCCATCTAGCTATAACTGAGTCACCTACTGGAGTAGAAACTGAGAAGGGCTCTGATAAGACATCAGGATTGATTCCGAAGCTATTGGCTATATAAGGCAAAACAAAAGAAAGTAGCCCCTGGATCTAGCAAAGCATACACATCAACATGAAAGACTCTCAACATATCGGTGACTACATCTGGTGAGGCCTCCTACTCCTGGCGAGTGGCTAAGGCATAGAATCTGTTCTGACGCTGCCCGCCAGTTATGCTAGTAGATGCCCCCTGATGTGCTGTGCGTGGGGGAGGAACTGCTGAACTAGAAGTCGGGCCTTGGCCCCAACCTGATCCTGCCTCACAGCCAAGCAATCCTGAGCATATATCCAGGCTGCCCACATCCAAACAAGCTCCTGATCCTGCTAAGCACTGACCCATGTGCCCTCAACCACATCTGTGGCAAGCTCAAATGCCTGAATCTGTGGGTCTGATGCTATGACCCCTCGAGCCTGACGATCTCGCCCTCTTATTGTGTCAGAGCCTAGATGGCACACTCATGGCTGATGATGCAGGGGATGATGATCTTTGGTGGGTCTGCTGTCGATGCCCACCGACGGACCTCTACTGAGAGAATTTGTGGTCCTTAGTCCAGGCCCTCTTGGCCTCCCTTTCCCTCGAGTGTGCTGCCTCATCTACTGAACATACAACACTATGTGAGAGAAGTCCATGTCCTGGTGGAGCCTAGCTATCCTGCAGTCCTTGTCCAAATATACTGCAATTCCATGCACAAATCTACTCACCCACACCTGCTGGACAGCCACCAACTCAGGGGAATATTTAGATAAACGGGTGAACTCAAGGGCGTACTCCTGGATAGTCATCCTCCCTTGCTTTAGATTCACAAATTCAGTTGCTTTCAACTCCCTTATTTCTTGAGGAAAGAATCGATCGAGGAATGCAACCTGAAACTCCTCCCATGTGATCGGACCTGCTCCAGCAACCCTGCTGTCCTTCCACTGGTTGAACTAAATATGCGTAACCCCCTTCAATTGGTAGGAGGCCAACTCTGCGCACTCTACACTGCTCACCCCCATAACCTGGGTGATCTTGACAATCTCATCAATGAAGTCATGCGGGTCCTTATCTACCTTGGACCCCAAGAACTCCGACAGGTTCATTCTCAAAAAGTCACGGACTCTGGCCGTCGCCGCATTACCATTTTGAGGAACGTGCACAACAGCCTGCTGATTGACCTGAGTGGTCAAGGCCTGCACCAACATCCGGATGGCAGCTCAAAACTCAGCATGAGCGGCTGGATCCGGTGCCTGGGGCTCCTGAACTGGTGGGGCTGACTGATGCCCATAACCGTTTCCCTCATCGTGGCCTTCACCACCTCTATTCCTCCTTCCATTCATCCTCCTACAAGCCATGACTCTGCAATTGCGAATTGCTTGAATTAAAAGGATAGAAAGGCTTTTCATTGCACGACATAGATCATGAAAGAAAGGAACATTTCCTAAAATGTTTAGTAGCCTCTTCGTCATAAGTGTGGCGCGCTTCACACCCATGAAAAAGACTCTACCTAACGCAACTTTCAGATTCCCTAGGACACATCAAACCTATTACTCTGATACCAAGTCTGTCACGACCCAAACGGAGGCCTGGATCATAGACACGGGACAAGGGACCTCGAGAGACCCCAAGTTGACCCATGGCACATGCATTCAACTATCCTCAATTAAACAAGTGGGACATTAAACATAAAACATAGCAGAAACATAACCATAACATAACACCAAGAAATACTGGATGTATACAAGAGCTGAGTACTACATACTAGTCTGAAAGCCTCTACTACATACGATGGATTGATGGGACAACATCCCCAACTGACTCGAACAATACTGAAACTCAAGATAACATAAAAGTCTGTCAAACTCGGAACATGAGGACTCACCAATGAGATGATAGCGTAAGATGAGATGGACTAAAGATGAGGACGAGCCTGAGATCCGGACCCTATATCATGAAATGATACATCACAGAAAGTATGCCGCCAGTACGTGGAATGTACCAAGTATGCAAGGTAAGTAAAACCACGAGAGTAATATAAATCCATTTAAGCAAGTTATACATATATCATAAGCTTTTAAGGATAACAAGAAGACTACATGCATTCATTATGAAATCATACTCATATTATACATGATCATGCATGGCTTTAGAATATCATGACCGACTCGAATGACTCAAGCTGAAACATGACATTTATATCAAAAGAGAAACCATGAATCAGACCTTACTTCTTGTACATGCATGCATAACTGATCATCATGAATAGTGAATATGCAATCTAAATGAAATGGACAGTGGGAGACTTGTCACTTAACCGACATACCACGATAGAGCTTACGTGGTCCCAACTATCACACTCAAGTGGGAAGAGCCGTCTATAACCTTTCCAGGGCGATGTACGCTACCAAGATATCAATATCAAGCTTAAGGGCCAATCGGGCCGGGGATAGCTCACAAGGGAGGTCACAATAATGTATAAGTATCAACCTACGTTGGCGCATAGTTCTGGGGTATAGGGTAGTCGACCCTTAACCCACTCGGTGTTAGACTCTTCTCCCAAAGACATGCAATTCCCTACATCGTATATAACGAAGCTCAACATCGTCTATTAATGAAGCTCAACATTGTCTATCGACAAAGCTCAACATGAAATCATGCATAACTCAACAGTATGAAATGAAGCTCAAAATTGTCTATCAACAAAGCTTATAGTGACACACGTCTCAATCTCGATTTCATGCATATAGGAGGCTTTACTTCGAAACATACCACAAGCTAGAATTTATAACAAGAGTTGAGGAAAATTCACTTCAAACCATGTGGTAAGTTTATGTCGGGAAATATCATTACTTTAAAACATCATATAGGCATAATCCAAAGCTCTATCATACTCAGATTTATTCAATTTACTTTGAAAGCATAAATACAATCATGGGTAGGTTTAGAAACATGCTTTTCGTCATTTATTTCATCATCACTACACACGTATCACAAATTGCCTCTTCTATGAACTATTCATCCATGTCGTTTTAGATTCAATTTTAGGAAAATATTTTTTATAAGAGAAACAAGTTAGAATCTGCCCAAGCTTCGTAAATCATCAATATCAACTCAATTTAATCATACCCATGAATAGAGATATAAGAATCATACAATTGATCAAAACCCCATAATTGATCATTCATAATTTAACACTAATTGATAGGAATTGGGAATGGGTGTGGAAGGAAGACACACATTAAAACCCTACATACCTGGAAATGGATTAGCTCAAAATCTATTAAACACCTACAAAGAAATAGATGGGAACTTGGGGAAGAAGACCTTGGATTCTCCCAAAAATCTCTCTAAGCTTCTTGCATGAGAATGAGAATGCATAAAGGACTTAACTCATATTATCACACTCAGAAAAATATCCAAAATGACGCAGTTTAGGGTCTTAAAGCGTGGAAAAGTTGAAAATACCCTTAATGAACCTGCTGGACGGATAGAACCCACGAATTGTATCAAAGGGTCATGGAAACAACCCACGACCCGTCCTGTCTCTTCATTGAAAACATTGCATAAAGCCCATTCTCGAAATCGTACCACAGAAACACAGGACGGATCGTCCTAAGCTTTAACGGACTGTTCCTTTGGTCGTAGTTTCCTTCTTCTGAAACTCTGCACTCCTATTCCATGAGTCTCACCACGGCTCATTGTAAGCTTAAACGATTCATGGTTTCTACCCATTGTCTCCACTGCGAAAGTCCACAGCCCTACCACAACGGCTAACAACGGACCGTTGTTCCTCACAATGGGCCATTGTTACTTCATCCATCTAGGCTGAATGACGACTTGTTGTTCATTACAATGCGTCGTCGAATCAACCGTTGTTTTCCCCTGACATCTAAACTCTTGAACCCACGACCACAAACGACGGCTCGTGGTTACTTACCACGGGTCGTGGTACCTGTCATGCTGCAACCCTTTTTCCCAACTTTCAGCAGTTTTGCATTTTAGCTTCCCAGGTCTATTCCTAAGAACTTCCGGGGTATTATAGACTCGTTAAGTTGGCCATCGGGTAGAGGCTAGAGACTTAGGATGGGGTCCCGAGACAGTGGTGATCACGGAAGAGGGGACGAGTCGTCGTGCATTTGACGACTCATCAAGTGACCTGTTGGGAGAGAAGAGCATAATATTAAGTGAATCCCATGTACTCCACGACAGGGCCCCACGAGTCATTGCCAACCCCATGACTCGTGGAGTGCCTCGTGGGGACTAGCAGGTGCACTTTTCCTATGAATTTCCAAGAGTGTTTTTGTAAAATCCTATGCTTCTAACTCCTAAACTACATCATTTTGAGCATTGTATGAGACGTTTTTAATGGTTTTTCTAGCCTAATCTCCCATTCCCTCAAGATATACCTTCAAATTCTTCGTCATCTTCTCTCTAAAGGCTAAGGATTCAACTGGGATTTCTTCAAAGGCTTCAAGGGGTAAGTTCAAGAGGGAATTCCTTCTAATCAAGTATGTGGGTTTTTCAAAAAGGAGATCCTTCCATCCTTGTGCCCCAAACTTTTTATAAAAAAACCCAAATCTGTTGTTCTAGAAAAGCATGGTTTAGGGTTTTGATTTAGGGATGATTTCTTCTATGTCTTCTATGAATTCTAAGACCCGTTATGATTAACATTCATGTATGCTTATAGGGTTACTTTCAATATCTCGAATTATGTACTTAATATGGGAAATGCATAATTATAGAGTTTTCACTATGAGATAGCCTAGAACTTCGAATGCGATTTCGTAATTATTCACGTGCTTTTATCATGAACTTGTATCCATGTCTAAAGTATAGGAAGATCGAATGAATTCTCTTAAACGTAGAATATATGATTTAATAGATATGTTGAGATGTGATTAGAACTTATGGGCTTGATAAATGTGAAGTATGTATATGTTTTCACTATGATTTCGATGTAAATGTTTTGGGTATGAGTTGAACCTATGGTAATGGCATGGTTATCGGATCTTCATGAATTAGAGTAAATTACGAAATGGGGTCCAATGAAAATATTCACATGCTTTCACCATGATCTCATTGTACATGTTAAAGTATGATTTGAATATATGGGTCGTACATGAATCTAAGATATACGTCATATGCTATGTAATATGAATTTGATATTCAAATGGGGTGGACATGTTTAAAGTATGATCTGATCCTATCAATGCTTAATGAAAGTAGAATGTATGTTTAAAAAGATGATTCGGGACTATGATGATAGGAGTTATGATGATAAAGCATGAGAATGATCCTTCAGACCCTTGGGCTTATTGTTAGTAGAAAATATCAATTCTAAATGATTTAGTATAATATTCAGTATGATGTAAACAGTCAAATGCTCATGTCTCTAGTTAGCTGAAATGTGTTAGACCAAACAAATGACGTTAGACCAGTGACCTCCATGTTCTAGTTTATCGATACTCTCCATAGCCGAGAATGTTTCCCCTCAGCCAGTCAGGGATTCTCATTAGCAGAGAATGTCTCCCTTAGCTCAGTCAGGGATTCTCATTAGTCGAGAATGTCTCCCTTAGCTCAGTTAGGCTAAGAATGTCTCCCTTAGCTCAGTGAGGGATTCTCATTAGCTGAGAATGTGTTCCTTAGTTAGTCAGGGACTCTCCATAGCTGAGAATGTTTCCCTTAGTCAGTCAGGGACTCTCCATAGCCGAGAATGTTTCCCTTAGTCAGTCAGGGACTCTCCATAGAAAAGAATGTCTCCCTTAGCCTACGATATCAGTCCAGCTCAACTCCGTATGATGTCAGAGTACATTTAAAAATCAGTTTAGTAGAATTCAGACTCAATTATCAACAAAGAATCAAAATAGTGTATGATATCAGCTACAACTTTAAATTCTCAGTATATGTGCAGTACATGACCCTTATACATCCTTTTGATTATACTTCGGTAAATGTTTTCAAATAAAAGTTTAATGGAAATGCACACACACACACACACACACATCAGATAGGGTTGTTGTATTCCAGTTTAGTTACATGTCGATGTATCTAGTTTACTTCCTTCTTGTATACTTGCATGTTTAGATTACTTGAACTTCCTGCATACTCAGTACATTCCATGTACTGACTGCATGCTTTATCTGCTATATCATTTCATGATATAGATTTAGGTTTCCAGACTCATCCATGTGGTTAGATATGCTTCATTCCCATCTAAGCTGCTTGTAGTGAGTCCTCATCTTTTGAGGACGCGATCTATGTTTTCTATTTCATTTATGTTTCAGTTTTCAGACATTAGGAGTTAGCCTTTTCCCAGCAACTCATCAGTTTAGTAGAGGTTTTCAGACTTGTATAGACAGATTCAGCTTGTATCAAAGTTTCATAAGATTCGTTATTTTGGGTTTTAAATTAGACTCTTTAGTTAGCTTCTGCAATTATGTTCTGTTAGCTGTTTCCATTATTAAGTGATATGTTATGATTATGCCATGGGTTGACTTGGGGCCTCATGGGGTTCCGTGTCCCGTGTTATGGCTAGGGTGTAAACTCGGGTCATGACAAACTTGGTATTAATGCAAAGTTTTAGAGCGTCCTAGGGTGTTTGAAGTTGCGTTAAGTAGAGTCTTTTTCATGGGTGTGAAGCGTGCCACACTTATGACAAAGAGGCCATGAGACGTTCTAGGAATGTTCCCTTTTCTTCATGATTCTTATCGTGTGTAGAGTATGAAACTCTAACAACTCCTCTTCTGACTCGTGCTTTACGCGCTCATAGACAATGCCTCTCAGACGAGCGAATGAAAGAAGAAATGGTAATGGGTGCTAACAAGCCCCACCAGTCCCAGCGAACCCGATAGATGAACATATCACTCATGCCAAGTTCAGGGAAACCCTTCATACATTGGCGTAGGCCATGACCGCCCAGATTAATTAGTAGGCAATGGCTCACGTTCCCCAGAATGGGAACGTAAGGGCGACTAGGGTAAGAGACTTCCTTAGAATGAATCCACCCAAATTCTTGGGGTCAAAGGTAGACGAGGACCCGTATGAGTTCTTGGAAGAGATCCAGAAGATCACCAAAATCATGGGGGTGATGGGAACTAAGAGCGCCGACTTAGCCTCCTATTAGCTGAAAGAAGTCGCTTATATATGGTTTTTCCAGTAGAGAGACAGTCGGGGAGTTGGAGCAGCCCCCGTAGGTTGGGATAAGTTTACAACCGCATTCCTAGATAGGTTTTTCCCTAGGGAGTTGAGGGAGACAAAGGCTGTCGACTTCATCAATTTGAGACAAAACGACATAACTGTCTAGGAGTATGCATTGGAGTTTACCCGGTTGTCCAAGTATGCACCGGAGATGGTAGCTGACCAGAAGGCTCATGTGAGCAAGTTCGTGAATGGAGTGTCAAACTCCATGGTCAAAGAATGCAGGACCTCCATGTTACACAAGGACATAGACTTTCCACGTTTGGTGATTTTCACTCAACAAATAGAAGCAGATCAGGTGAAAGAAAAAGAGAGAGAGGCCAAGAGGGCTAGGGTAGGAGATTTAGAGTTTTCCCCACAGAGGACGAGTGGTGGACACCGCTCACACTCCCAACAGAAATCATTAGCCCCAGCACTTTCGATAGTTAGTGCTCCACACAAACCCAGGGTAAGGGAGATTATGTATCTGTTGTGTACCAGCTATGGGAAGCACCATTTGGGAGAATCATGGTCGACTCGGATGCTTGTTTTTGGTGAGGCAAGTTGGGTCATAAGCACTGGGATTGCACCACGGCTAAGCAAGGAGAGAGTAGACACTCAACCACCTCTTTAATAGTTTCGGTAGCCTGTCTATTTCAACAGGGTGCATCATCTAGCGCAGGTGGCGGAAAACGTCGAAACCATTCCTATGCCTTAGCAGCACACCAGGATAAGGGCAAGTCACTAGTAGTAGTCATAGATATGTTGTGAATTTTGTGTTACTCTTTGCATGTTGCTAGCCCTAGAACCCCAGTACTTAATAAGAAGCTCTATGATGTTATTGGGAAGAGATTGTTGATGTGTGATGTGAATAGTTGTGAGGATAAGGTTTGTAGTGAACGTTAAGGGTGAAAGAGAAGCTAAGAGTTAGTGATTTAGCCCCGACCTTAAGAGAGATTTCAGAGCCTTAGAATGATGGCTTTAAGTTAAGGGGGAGATGGTAAGTATGTGAGACAAGCTGGATCTTGAGTATGCTAGCAGGGGAATTCCAGCCCTATCAGTTGCGGTATGTCAATCCCTTCAGGTTCAGATAACTTCTCTTGTATTCACTTGAAGCTATGCTCTCTACCCCTTTTCTTATGTTCAGACTTCTAGAATTTCTAAGTAGCCGCTTCAGACAGCGATGCCAGTATTACTCTATAAATCCTTAAGGCTCATCTTCATGTTATGAACCAGCTATATGTGCTAACTCATGTCTTCTAGTATGTTTAGCTCGAACTCAGTCTTCAGAAGTTGCTTTACTATCTTAGTAGGATAGGTTAACTCATGTAAGTGCTCAGTTTTAGATGTCATGAATGATCAATGCTCATGAGTTCCTTACCTTCAGTAGACCAGATATCATGAATTCTAGCTCATTATCTACAAATGATGTGAGAATGAAGGCTCAGTCCATATCAGCTCAGTGCTAGTTAGAGGAAAGGCATCCTTCTCAGTGTTTTATCAAATTCCATGTCAGTTTCATGTCTTACAGTCCCTCTCATGTCTCAGTATGCATGTACGATTTAGATGCTCAGTTCGGATATGTAAGATCAGCCCGAGTCAGATACTCCATTGGTTTAAGCTATAATTGATCGATTTTTGGGATTTCAGTTTCGTCCCTATCCTTTCAGTATGTTTAGCCAACATTCGAGTATGAATGTTTCCAAGGGGGAGATAGTGTAACACCCTGAAAGTTTTTAAGATTAGACCCCAGACTTTAAATGAGGAATCAGCAGGGAAGTGGAAAATTTGCCTCAGAACGAGTAATGGAACAACTCGCTAGGTAACCTAACGGGTTTTGGTCACACCTGTGAGGAGTAGTCAGGAGGTGCAGCAAGGTCCAATGAGCACGGACGACTTGACGAGTCGTCATGTTAGGTAACGACTCGTTAGGGAAGTCGTGGGAAGGAGGAGTAGGAATAGTGAGGTTCAGTGGCAACGGACGACCCAATGAGTCGTTAGGCAGGCGACAACTTGTTAGGTCGGTTGTCGGGTGGAGGCTAGATACCAGGATGGGGTCCCGAGATAGTGCTGGTCACAGAAGAGGTGATGAGTTTTCGTGCACTTAACAACTCGTTAAGTGACCCGTGCGGAGAGAAGAGCAAAAAATTAATCGAATCCACTGTACTCCATGATAGGGCCCCACGAGTCGTTGCCAACCCCACGACTCGTGGAGTGCCTCATGGGGACTGTCAGGGTGGACTTTCCCTGCGAATTTTCAAGGGTGTTTTTGTAAAATCCTATGCTTCAAACTCCTAAACTACATTATTTTGAGCATTGTATGAGACGTTTTTAAGGGTTTTTCTAGCCTAATCTCTCATTCCCTCAAGATATTCCATCAAATTCTTCTTCCTCTTCTCTCTCAAGGATAAGGATTCAACTAGGATTTCTTCAAAGGCTTCAAGGGTTAAGATCAAGAGGGAATTCCTTCTAATCAGGTATGTGGGTTTTTCAACAAGGATATCCTTCCATCCTTGTGCCCCAAACTTTTATTAAAAAAACCCAAATCTCTTGTTCTAGAAAAAAGCATGATTTAGGGTTTTGATTTATGGATGATTTCTTCTATGCCATCTATGAATTCTAAGACCCATTATGATAAACAGTCATGTATGCTTATGGGATTACTTTCAGTATCTCGAATTATGTACTTTATATGGGAAATCCATGATTATAGAGTTTTCACCATGAGATAGCCTTGAACTTCGAATGGGATTTCGTAATTATTCACGTGCTTTTATCATGAACTTGTATCCATGTCTAAAGTATAGGAAGATCATATGAATTCTCTAGAAACTGGAATATATGATTTAATAGATATGTTGAGATGTGATTAGAACTTATGGGATTGATCAATGTGAAGTATGTATATGTTTTCGCTATGATTTCGATGTAAATGTTTTGGGTATGAGTTGAAACTATGGTAATGGCATGATTATTGAATATTCTTCATGAATTAGAGTAAATTACAAAATGGGGTCCATGAAAATATTCACCTGCTTTCACCATGATCTCATTGTACATGTCAAAGTATGATTTGAATCTATGGATCTTATATGAATCTAAGATATACATCATATACTATGTAATGTGAATTCAAGATTCAAATGGGGTGGACATGTTTAAAGTATGATATGATCCTATCAATGCTTAATGAAAGTAGAATGTATGCTTAAAATGATGATTTAGGCTATGATGATATGAATTATGATGATAAAACATGAGAATGATCCTTCAGACTTTTGGGCTTGTTGTTAGTAGAAAGTAGACCTAATCAATTCTAAATGATTCGGTATAATATTCAGTATGATATAAATAGTCGAATGCTCATGTCTCTGATTAGATGAAGTGTCTTAGACCAAAAAAATGACGTCAGAGCAGTGACCTCCATGTTCTAGTTTATCGGGACTCTCCATAGTTGAGAATGTTTCTCCTCAGCCAGTTAGGGATTCTCAATAGCAGAGAATGTCTCCCTTAGCTTAGTCAGGGATTCTCATTAGCCGATAATGTCTCCCTTAGTCAGTCAGGGTCTCTCCATAGCCGAGAATGTTTCCCTTAGTCATTCAAGGACTCTCCATAGCAGAGAATGTCTCCCTTAGCCTACGATATCAGTCCAACTTAGCTCCATATGATCTCAGAATAAAGTTAGTTAGTTTAATAGAATTCAGGCTCAATTATCCGCAAAGAATCAAAATAGTGTATGACATCAACTACAACTTTAAATTCTCAGTATATGTGCAATACATGATCCTAATTCATCAGTTTGTTTATATTTCGGTAAATGTTTTCAAATAAAAGCTTAATGGCAATATATTTATGTATCTCAGATAGGGTTGTTGTATTCCAATTCAATTACATGTCGATGTATCTAGTTTACTTCCTTCTTGTATACTTTCATGTTTAGATTACTTACGCTTCCTACATACTCAGTACACTCCAAGTACTGATCGCATTCTTTATGTGCTATATCGTTTCATGATATAGATTTAGGTTTCCAGACTCAGCCACGTGGTTAGATATGCTCCATTCCCATCTCAGTTGCTTGTGGTGAGTCCTCATCTTCCGAGGACGCAATCTATGTTTCCTATTTAATTTATGTTTCAGTTTTCAAACTTTAGGAGTTAGCTTGGGGCTTGTCCCAGCAACTCTTAGTTTAGTGGAGGCTTTCAGACTTGGATAGACAGATTTAGCTTGTATTGGAGTTTCATCAGATTCGTTATTTTGGGTTTTAAATTAGACTCTTTCAGTTAGCTTCCGCTTAGTTATGTTCTGTTAGCTGTTTCTATTTTTAAGTGATATGCTATGATTATGCCATGGGTCGACTTGGAGCCTCTTGGGGTTCCGTGTCCCGTGTTACGGCTAGGTTGTAAACTCAGGTCGTGACACTTGGTGAATCCTCCTCCTTCGCTGACATTTAGTTATCCATTTATGTGTTATTTCAGTTTCATACTTTTTTCGAGCTAGTTGGGGATGTTGTCCCATCAACTCATCAGTTATGTTAGAGGCTTTTCAGACAGTATGTAGAAAATCATCTTGTCATTGTTGACTCTATTTTAGATTGTTATGTATGCAGACTTTCTCTTAAATATGTTTTATTATTTCAGTTCCTACTTGTTGTATGTTCTTAGCTACTATGTTCATGCCATAGGTCGACCTGGAGCCATTTATGGTTCTACGTTTGGTGTCTTGATCCAGGCCTATGTTTGGGTCGTGACATAGACTCTTGGATTATATTGGTTATGTTAAAAGGTTGGCAAATCTCGAGGAAGTTTCTCAAATGGAGGTTTGCATCCTCAATCGGTTTACCCCCAAAGAGCCTTTTCATCTGCAACAGGTGCAACATCATACTAGTGACGTGAAACACCGGATTTCCCACTGTAGATGGGAGGTGAATGGCACCTGTGACCTCAGGCATGAAGGGATTATCCTCTTCATGTTCCATATTTCGTTCCACTGAACTATCTCCTGCTTGCGAATGTTGGCCCATATGAATACACCCTATATAGCCAACAACAAGAACAACATCAAAACAAATAAGATGCTTAATCAATTCAAATTAACAAACAACTCAAGGACATCAAGTGCTATTCCTCAACAACGACGCTATTTTTGATAACATTCAAATGCACTTCTCATTTACAGAAAATATAGAGATTGTTGTATCAAAACAAATAACCTGACGGGTGTCGGGGTCGAATCCCACAAGGAATAGGGAATGATTTACACAAGAGTTGTTTAGTGAATTGAATTGATTCGCATCTATGAAATGAACACGTAAAAGTAAATTTTGGGATAAGTGAATGCAATAATGTTGTGGACTATAAAATCAACTAACCAAGAGAGAAAGATAGCCAAAATCGAGAAACAATAATGAGCAAAGGCTAGAGGTATGGTGTAGATGGGATGTCAATCGAATCGGGATTTACTAGACAATCAAGTTATTACTAATATGTGTAAATAACCTTGGAAAAGATGGAGTTTGATAATTTTCAACCACTTGGGCGCCTTATCCTCAAGTCCTTTCAAACCTCAAGGTGCAATTCAACAATTCCAATATGGTTTGGGTTAGGGGATGAGCTATTTCTAGCCATCAACCTCTATAGGGATTATGACTATGGGTTTTGGCTATTTCAAGTCCAACCGCACATAATCAAATTCCAATCCACTATTAAGTTATCCCCCACTACTTAATTCTTCTTTTTCAATCCAAAATTAAGTAAGAAAACAATAACCATATTTGCAACTATGAGCAATCAACTATAATTTGAGGAGAATTCAATAGATTTACACTAATTGAGTAATAACAAGATAAATCTAGTAACACCCAATTAAATTAAACACCCATCATCACTCACCTCTAGCTATAGATTTAGCTACTCGTAATTGAGAAACACAAGAGCATATTTATCAATAAACTCCACAGTTTTATCATTAAAAGTAACCACGATCAAGCTCAAAATATCTCTATAATGGTGGTTGTGCCTTGCTAAAGAAGATGAAGATAAAAAAGTAATATTCAAAAATTTCTTCTCTTCTCCAATGAAGTTCTCTCTCTCTCAAAAGTAATGGAAATAATCAATAATATGTTCAAAGTACTTTTTCTAGAATATGTACAAAAGTAGTTCATAACATTCTCCTCTTTTTCGGGGCTAGATGTTTTTGCTCTTTTCAGGCGTCTTTCACTTGGGAGTCATCGGTGGTCTGCCAGTGTCCATCCACGGGCCGCTGATTGGTTGAGGCTAGTGTCCAATGAAGTCCAAGGCATTTCACATTTGGCACCGGTGGTTTGCCGGATGCGTTTCCATGAGCCATCGGTTGTATTTGTTCTTTATTCTAGTGGATACCTGCAGTCAGCCAATGTTTCGCTGGTGTCCTTCGGTGGAGCGTCGGTTTCCACCTGAATTTCCTCCTTTTTGCTCAATTTCATTCTCCTTCTCTTCAGGTTAGATACTTGCAACATCCAAAGGAAAAAGGGCATAAAATCCAACTAAAAGACTTGAAAACTAAGCTAAAGCTCATGCTTAAGAGCCTAATACATTGGTAAATTACCAACTCATTATATGTAAGCAACCCCCTTCATTTGGTAGGAGGCTAAATCCACACGCTCTTTTCAGTTACCTCCATAATCTGGGTAATCTTCTGCACCTCCTCAATAAACTCATGCTGGTCCTCATCCACTTTCGACCCTAGAAACTCAGGTGGGTTCATTCTGAGAAAGTCTCAAACTCTACTCGCTGCTGCGTGAGGAACATGAACCACTGCCTGCTGATTGACCTGAGCGGTCATTGCCTGTGCCAACATCTGAAATACCACTCTAAACTCGGTATGAGTAACCTGCTCAGGCATAGGATCGGCTGGTGATGGTAGGGCTTACTGATGTCATCTCTATTTCCATTGTTGTGGCCATTTCCATTGCCATTCCTTCTTCTATTCACTCGATGAGGAGGCATGTTTATGTAATCGCATATAGCACAAGTTAGAAGGATCAAGAGATACTTCATCGCATGACATAGATCATGAAAGAAGGAAAATTTCCTAAATTGTCTTGTAGCCTCTACCCCATAAGTGTGGCGTGCTTCACACCAATAGAAAGGACTCTACTCAATGCGGCTTTCAGACACCCTAGGACACTCTAAACCTTTACTCTGATACCAAGTTTGTCATGACCTGAACAGGGAGCCCAGATCGAGACACGGGACCTAGAACCATGAATGGCCCGAGGTAAACCCATGGCATGAACATAACAAGTAAAGAGAATAAATTATGTGGAATTTGATAACTAAAACATGAATAAGAGGAAGTCTGAATAGCATAACGATCATAAACCAACTCGGTAGAGCTTAAAATTTACATATTGTCTGATAAGTCTCTAATATGTCGGATGAGCTAATTGGAAAACATCCCTAACTAGCTTGATAAAGTCAAAACAGAATATAACATAACTCAACACTAAACTGAAGGTTCTCGAAACATCAGGACTCACCAACTATGGAAAACTAGGCTAAGCTGCAGACAGCTGGACTAGCGGCAGAATTGAGTCTGATCGTCCGAACCTGTATCATGAAATGATACAACATAAAGTATCTAATCAGTACTTGGAATGTACTGAGTATGCAATGTAGGTAAAACATGTTGAGTAACTGTTAACTGAAATCATGCATATAAACATAAATCACAAGAGCATGAGAGTAAGGACCTCCTAAAATCTGATTCTGAAACATGTATAATCATAAGCTGAATATCGTATCTGAATAGAATGACCAAAAGCTAAAATACAAATCATTTGACTTGTCATAGCTGAAATCATAAGTAAAAACTCATAAACTGATCATAGGGTCAAACTTGCTGTAAAACATATTATTATAAGTCATGACCATGAATAACTGAAATCATGAGGAACAATGGGAGACTCTTCATAACCAACACCATCATGATAGAGCTTACATGATGCCCCAACTATCACACTCAAGTGGGCAGAGCTGTCCAAAACCTTGCTAGGTCTAAGAACGCTATCATGATATTGATATCAAGATGAAGGCACCTTGTGGGCGGAGTGCCCCAAATAAATATATAAACCTACATTGGCACATAGTTTTGAGACTAGGGAACCTTGGAACCCCAAGTCTACTCGATGCTAGATACTACTTTCAAAAACATGCACAGTGCTCCCATTGTTTTTCAATAAAGTTGAAAACATAATCACATGAATAGTTTGAAATATGAACATGGGGAGTCTTGACTCCAAAATTTATCATAAGTTGCATAGGGAGTCTTGAATCCAAAATATACGATAAAATGATATTATTAGCCTTGACTAAATCATAAAAACATACTTAACATGTGTGAGCTTGCCCTAATCTTAAAATCATGCAACTTGAAATAGGCTTCATAAATCAAAATCATGGATTCATACATGGGTAATTCATAAAGATTCATTCATGCTGGATATCTCATCATACTGGAAATCATGAATCATAAGCTTGGCCTTTCATAAAACTTTCATAATAGGGCATAATTTTCTAAAACTTGAAATCTTGAATTTATAATTAATTTGTATATAAAATCTGCCTATGAATCTTAGAACATACTTTGGAAAATTAAGGGAATTGACACATAAACAAATCATAGAGAATTTCATAAAATTGGGTTAAAACCCCATAAGATCATAAACTTGAATTAGGACTTGAATTCATGAGCTTGAGGGAAAATTTGGGCATGAGAGTGAAAGAAAACTCTCATTCATAGCCCTATATACCTGGGTAAACTGAATCTCTACTTGACTGTGCAAGCCAAAGAAAATTGGAGAAGAATTCGAGGGATTCAAGCTTGATCTTCAAAAGGAATTTCTAACTTTGCATGCATGGGAGTTGAATGAATTAGATTAGGTTAAACTCCCTTAAAATAGTCCTTTCAGGGCTTAAAGCGATGTAGTTTAGGACTTAGGAGCTAGAAATTACAAAAATTCCCTTACTGATTAAGTAGGGAAAACCTTACTGGCAGATATAATGACTCACACCATGAGTCAAACCTTGATACCATGACTCGTGGGTTCCTCTCATCATCACTACTATTTTCTCCTAACTCCTGAAGTTCCCACGAACCAAACAACGAATGGTACCTTCCAACGATAGGACGTGGAACCCATTTGTTGCCACTACCTCCATATCATCTTCCCCCTTCCTACGAGTGCAAGCCATGACTCTTTGTTCCCTTCAATGAGTCATACAATGGCTCGTACCTTCCAACCCCAACACTGCAGAAACAACCAACGATTCCATACCACGACCCGTTATAGGGACCTATGAGTCATACCATGACTCATTGCTAGTAGGCCTTCTTCTGCAGATACTAGACACAACTCGTGACCATGGGCCATTACCTCAACTAACGGGTCATACCTTAATTCATTGGTCTAGAACCTGACAACCAGAGACTCACCATGACTCGACTAATACCCATTACTCCTCACCATGACTCATATAATGAGTCATTCTAAGAAAATTTCTAGAATTTCTACTGAAGCATACTTCAAATCCCGAACCTAGTCTGAGGAACTTTTGGGGTATTACATGCCCTCCAGTATAGGGCTGTGATAAGACGTGAGAATAAGAGGGAGGTGGTCATCTGTACTTCTCGATCTTTCAACTCCATGCTGATCATCTGGTCGATATCAATGCTCTAATAATCCACAATGGATGCCATGACAAGATCCTGTCCAAGAGGTAGTTTGTTTCGCTCTTCATCGGGCATACCCTGCTGCAGACTACATTCCACCAAAACTTGGTGAAAAGCTAGAGGTACCTCTTGAAAATGTCGGCTGTATCAGACGCAAACCAAACTAGGGCACCCTTGGCTATCACACTGTCTGTCCACCCTCTAGCTTGTCTGCCTCTGTGGGCAATCTCATCATAAGCTGAGGTGTCCACCACCTCATTATCCTCACCTAAGTAGAATTAGTTGATTGCCTCCAGGATGTTGTCAACTGATACTCAACGAATCACCATCAAGCTCAGTTGATCTATTTGCATCTTTAGCACTAGGTTCGACCTCAAGAGGATCACCCGTAGATAGTATAAAACTTCCAGACTAGTGTCTAAATGTACTACCTCACTGGTCGGAAGAGAAACTCCTAGTGCTAAAATCTAAGCTGCTTCATGATGTAGGGGTATGCCTCTAACCCCGTGGATATCACATTTCTCTCCTCGGTAAGTCCTTGAGGGACTCTACCATTGATCGTGCTATGACCCTGCAAATAGTGCTACCTAGTGCCCTGTACTGCCCACCTAATCCTGTACATCTTCTCCCCCTATTTTTGTCTCAACTCTGCTATGGGCGGAGAGGAGGTCTAACTAGATGAATCCTCCTTAGTGGCCTTGCTAGAGGAGATCTCTATTTGGGGCCCCTGAGAGTGAGCCTAGTCCTAGTCATCACTGGACTGGGATGAAGATCTCGGAACTGGTGGCTCAACTGATGCCACCCTAGCTAATGGAACAGGTGATACCTCAACTCTCCTGCTACCTAGAGGCAAGTATTCCTCCTCATCCTCTTCCACTAAGTGAGACCTCTTTGGTGTATACGACTTGCCTACCCTGGGTAATGCTCTTTTGCGTTCGATTTACCTGTGATCATGCACCAATTTGTTAGAACGTAGACTCAGGGTATCTTGAAAAAAACAAAAAGTAAGTGCAGGACGGTTAAATGGACGGCCCATATTTGCAAAGGGCGGACCATACCCCTTTACCGTTAATTGAGTCCAAGAATTTCACTTTACTGCTTCAATGTACGATACAAGGTACATGCCATCCTTTGAAAGGATGGTTTTTCCCTTAAGTCATACTTTTACTCATAGAATTAAGGTTTATGGGTGCAATTGGTAGAACTTCAGACGATCCATCTTTGTAAGAGATAGTCCATCTATTCTTCCATCTTTTGGGGTGCAAGATAATTTTCACTTGGGTGTCTTCAATTTTTGTATAAGTCACCGACAATGGATAGGGCTACTCCAAGTTCAAGCTCAAAACTCAATTATCAAACATGGATGCACATTTTATATACATACCTAAGCCCTGTCCAATCAAACTATTATTTTTCGTCCAAGTTCTTCCCCTAATTTTATTACCAACTCAAGGTATATCATAATCCTACTACAATTACTGGCGATTATCACATTAAGCATGAACCTTAAAACACAAGATGAAAAATATTACCTAAGTGAGTGTGTGTTGGTGCAGTGATGTGACACGATTTACTTGGGTGAAGAACCCTAGAAATGAGTCTCTTTGTGTGTAGGGGTGAAAGGTGAGTGCAACAATGCTAGTTCTTGAAGCTCAAATGATTAACAATGGAGGAATTTTGAGTAGGGAAGAATACATAAAGGATGAAGAACAAAAAGGTGTGTGTGTGTATGTCGAGTTGACTCTATCCCCATCACACACCCATTTCCCTTTTAAATCCAATTAGGTTGAGTCGGTCAAGCCCATGGGTGGCTAATTGAAGGTGTACCTGACAAAATTTAAATAATACTTGACCCGAAATTTATTTTTCATGTGGGACCATTATCTTTTCTTCATTAATGACCAGAGACAAGCCAAGAGATAGCCTATTTGGGTAGAGTACGATCCATACATCGGACCATCTCTTTCCCATCCCCTTTTAGTGCCAGGTGCAAAACACGGAGGGACATGCGGTCTGTCCTTTGAAAGGACGGTCCTTCTGTTCTACTCATTTGCACACCAGAACTCTTCCTTTCTAATTTAGACCACTTTCCTAGAAATTTCTAAATGTACCTACATCCACTAACACCATTAGTCCAAAAAAAATTAGGTTGCCTCCCAAATAGCACTGGAGTTAACGTCACGACATGACATGGATACTACACAAGGTGTAGCATCCTTTGGGTTGCCTCCCAAGAAGTGCCTGATTTAACATCGCGACACGAAGCAAGATACCTTATCATGGATTTAGTGAGCTGTCCTTGGAATGGGACTTCGTCACCCACTTCCTTCCTTTAGTTCCACAGATGTATTGATTCATCCATACTTATTTAGCCTTTTTTTTCTTGGGTGATTCAGCCATAGTATTATTAGCTATCCTTCCAACTTCATGCTCAATATTAGCCGCACAAATATCCCTTACTCCTATGGGCAACAAACGACCTCTCCTGGCTTTGAAGGTGATACTTTCATTCTTGACACCAAACATTATCTCATGCTTTTTAGAATCTATCACTGCTCTTCCAGTAGCCAGGAGCGGTTTCCCAAGGATGATGAGTATGCATCTTGATCTTGGGCAGATTTATATGCCCAAGTGATACTCAAATGTGTCATTTTGTCTTGTTTATCTATCGATGTTTGTACATTCTCATGTGAATTATAATAAAATGTGAATTTATACTAACCAACATGATTAGCATGATTTTGCAGGAAAAATATAATTTTACGAAGCTAAGATGCATGTTGGGAGAAATCGGGATTGGACTCGGAAGCTAGCAAGGAAAAAAGCACAAGGAAAGCATGAATTAAAGGGGCTCCGTGATGGAGCCGTGTCACGCTGCCATCGCGGATGCATTCTGCTTGGATGCTGAAATTATGCCAACTTCCAGTGAAGGTGCGCGTTGGGGCCGTGGCACGTTGGCCTAGACCCGCGTTGCATGCCGTTCCACGTTGGGCTTTAATACTTGGACGACCGGATTCTAGTGAGGGTCTGCGTTGGTGGCGTGTCACGGAGGCAGTGCTCCGTGATGCACTCCGTGACACGTTGCTTGTTATTCTGGGAAATATTCCCACTAGTATAAATAGAACACTTAGGTTCATTTTTAATTATTCTGACTTGGTGGAGCAAGAACGTGGGTTACAGGCAGTTGAGGGGACGAAAATCTCAGGGTTTTTCTCTATCTCCTTCTTCTTTATTTCAATTGCTTGTATGATTAACACTCATTTAACGATGTTTAATCCACAAATGAGTGGCTAAATTCCCTTCTCGCTGAGGTTAAGAACATTTGTATTGAAATGTAATTATTGATAAATTGGTTTTCCATCTTTTCTTCCATGGTTGTTCTATTGATTCTTGTTCTTACTGCATTAATGTGTGGCCAACATTAATGTATATCTAAAAAGTCTGGTTTCACTTGAGAGAGCAAGAAATTGGAAAGTTGTGAATTGATAGGATATGATCTTTGCTTAGTTTGGGAAAATTGAGAATTGATTTACCTACAGGATAGAGATATACCTAAAAGTCGTATTAGTCAATTAAGGAATCGGTTTTGTATAGCTAGAGAATGGATTTCTTTTTATCGCAGAGATGTAGGTGGAAGGTTCATGATTCTTAAGTTGGGTTAAATACGAGAGGTTTTAATCCATAGGCAATAATTCTTGACTAGCAACCGGAGGAAAGATTAATCAAATTGTATCGATAATTTATTTCTCTACATGTTCATTTTAGCCTCAGCATGCTCATACTTATAGTTCAGACTCAAATTGTATATTCGTTTTAGACTTAGTATAAAATTAGGAAACAAAATATCAAAATCTTCTTCACACTGTTGTCTGCAGTTTAGAGTTAAAGTTTATTGACACTTGATTAGATTGATCCTTAGTCCAGTCCCTATGGGATCGATACTTGGCTTACTTGAGCCACTTTATTACTTGTTTGACCATGTGCACTTACGTGTAGTATTCCAAACTGGTCGAACAAGTTTTTGGAGCCGTTGCCGGGGACTGGCAATTGGTAAAATTTTCTTAAGTGTTAGTTTACTAGTTCTTCTTAGTGTTGACAACTTGGTCTTAGCCTGTATTTTGCAGATACTAATTTCTGTTGAACACTGGCAAGAGACAAGGAGCTGGTGGACTCATCTTTAGAGCCAGAAAGACAATTCCATCGTCAAAGGGGAGAAGCTCTAGAGAAAAAGCTGCAGTTGCTCAGACAAACAATCCTGGAGCAACAACAGAATCCACCAGTTGTAAGGGCCAATGTTTGTGCCCGAGGAAATGGCAGCTAGGCCGGTTCGCGAGGTGGCAATCCCACATGCTAACAATGTCACATCTAGCATCCGCAAACCTGAGCCAGGAGGGAGGTTCGAGCTTAAACAGAACATGGTGCAATTGCTGCACACCAGCGGGCAGTTCACAGGTCTCCCTCATGAGGATCCACAGCAACATCTCCAAAATTTTTTGGAGATAAGTGACACTTACATCCCCGCTGGAGTGTCATCAGATTATGTCAGGCTTACATTGTTCCCATTTTCACTTTTGGGAGAAGCAAAGAGGTGGTTGAAAGCTGAGCCACCTAATTCCACCACCACGTGGGATGATCTTGCAAAGAAATTCTTGATACGGTTCTTTCCATCCGGTAAAACAGCAAGACTTAGAAGTCAAATTCTAAGTTTTAAATAGAGAGAGAGAGAGAATCTGTATCAGGCCTGGGAGAGATTCAAATCTATGTTGCGGGATTGTCCTCATCATCACCAATCCAATGATATGCTGGTGCATACTTTCATAGAGGGTTTGGAACCCCACACAAAACTCTTGCTAGACTCAGCAGCTGGGGGACAAGCATTATAGAAGACTTATGAGGAGCTTTATACCTTGTTAAATCGTATTTCGCAGGGGAATCCGGAGTGGAATGCGGACTCGTCAAGAGGGGGAACAAGGAAAGCAGCAGGAGTCTTAGAAGTGGATGGTTTTACAGCTATTGCTGCACAGATAGCTGTGTTACAGAATCAACTCAACACCCACTTCAGTAACATGAGCATGAACCAGTCTCAAGCCCCAGTGATTGTAGTGCAGCAGATTTGGTGTGAAGTGTGCGGGAGTAATGAACACTCAGCTGAGTGTTGCAGAGCAAATCCTGATTCAGTGAACTTTGTTGGTAATGTACAGAGAAATAACCATCTACAGTATGGCAACAACTACAATTCCAACTGGAGGAATCACCCAAATTTCTCTTGGGGTAGCAACAACCATCAAGGGAAAAGTTCGAGTCAGGGGGCGCAGAGAAATCGAGGTAAGAAAAATAATAAAAAGTGGCAAAACAGTGAGCCTGCGCGATGGCTCCGTGTCACAGAGGGAGTGCTCCGCGTTACCCTCCGTGACACGTTGAAGTGTAATTTGGAATTTTTAAAAAATTCCAGAGTACCTACGCGATGGCTCCGTGTCACGGAGGGCATGCTCTGCGTTACCCTCCGTGACACGTTGAAGTGTTATTCGCGACGGGTCACACCGGGTCGCTGGGTGACCCGAGCGAAAAACCTCCTTTTTAACCCCGAAAACACCCAATTTTTCCCATTTTTTCACTCCCCTCCACGACAAACAACCCAAAATCCCCCCTTCCCCAACGTGACACGGACATAGGAGCTAAAGTTCTTCAACTTTTCTTCGATATCATCAAATTGAAGGTATGTTTGTTAACTTCATCTCATTTCTTGACTAATTTTTCCGATTTTGAGCATGGGAAGTGAGGAAACTTGCCCTAATTGAAAATTGAGCTTGAATTCATGAAAGGTATTGTTAATTGATGTTTGTAGTATCGTTGTGATTACATGAACTCGATAAATTGTGAAATTTGCTAAGGTTAGAATTCAAATATGAAGAAGTAAAAATTGAGTTGAAATGTGAAATTCTTGTTGGTTTGTGCATGTTGAGTGAGGTAAATTGTGTTGTGCTTAACATTAATATGCTAAAGGCGCGACGGATTTTCGAGATAATGAAATTGTTGAAATTGCATAGAAATTGGGGGAATGGCATCGGTTTTGTTGATAGAAATTTTTGCTAAGTGCTATGTGATAAAATGTTATCGATGGTAATAGTGGATTAGGTGTACGAAGTCTGAGTAGTACATAGAATTTATACCGTCGACCCCTCTGAATGCACGAGGCATTTTTGTTATTGTTGTCTTTTATTTTATTTTAAAAGTTAGAAAAAGAGGATTGTCTTGCTGTAATGTTGTGATTGTGGCTAAAGACTAAGTGTGGGGTGGCCTAGCTTAACCCAATCTTAGTCGAAGCTAATTTTAATTTGAATAACATTGGAACTGTCTATTTGGTTTGACAGAAACAATGGCAAGCAGGCAAGATAAAGGGAAGGGCGCATCTACATCGGGCGCCGGAAGGAAAAGAATCAGACTGGGAACAGCAGTCCCAGCAGCACCAGTGGTTCCGCGCGGCCAACGTCGTCAATACGGAACCCGATGGGTGACAGAGGAAAGGAAGAAATGGTACACAAAGCATAAAGAAAGCAAATACTTCTCCGAGGAGCACATTTCTAGGGAACCATTGGCACAAGAATTCCCCAGTATTGTCCACAGGATTGAGGCAGCCAGGATGAACTTCATCTTTGAAGAGCCCAAGGAGTGCAATCTTCACCTGATTCGGCAGTTCTACGCCAACTGGAACCCAACACTCAGAAGTCACACCATAAATATAAGGGGGCAGGTAGTCACTTTTGAGCCCCATCACCTTAATGCCATCTTGGGGGCGCGGGACATAGATGCCCATGTACTCCGGCAGCTGAATATCACTCCACCATATGCGGACATCAGACGCACTCTGTGTGGAGCCCGGTCTACAGCACGGTGGAGCAGGCATAAGGAGAGGGGCTACCATCAGACATTGCCCTACTCACAGATGAACAGGGAAGCCAGGATATGGCTTAAGATTGTTTGTTCCTGCCTGATCCCGGGGGTGCATATGACAGATGTCACCCGGGATCGCGTGCGCTTGGTCTATGCCTTGATGAAAGGGCTGGAGATCAATGTTGGGGCGGTGATTATCTCCGCCATGAAGAGAGCCCGTATGCATCAAGGGCACAAGTACAGGTTTGGTGGCTTACTGACCACGTTCCTGAGGGGCCTGGACATTGAGGAAGAGGCCCTTGACTACATCCCGCAGATGGAGAGGCGGGCCTTAGATGTCACCAAAACTAAGGCACCCGACACCACTCACGGGCCAGTTCTCACACTAGTCGAGCCACATGCTCGGGATGATCAGTACATGGCTCGCATGTTCGGGATGAAGATGCTCCAGCTGCGCATAGGCGGGAGGCCGGCAATAGAAGATGAGCTATGGAAGCTCGAGCTAGACTACCCTTTTGGCGAAAATGCCAGGGCTCTATGCCGAGTGGGGCCAGCTTTTGTGGAGCCCACTGATGATGACGTCCCCACCGATGAGGAGACACGTCGTGAGGACTCAGATGTTGAGTCAGATGATGATGACGGGGGCGATTCAGACATGGGGGACGAGGCAGCGACACCTGACGAAGAAGTGGAATACTTTGATTGATCAGGGAGTTTCACCACCCACTTTTGTGCTATGCTGAATTTTGTGAACACTGGGGACAGTGTTCGATTTAAGTGTGGGGTGGGAGTAGTTAGGTGCTGGTTGTTGTTGTTATTAATGTCTCTGTTCTGTTGTTGTGCTTGGAAAAACTTGTGGGACCCTGTGATTTTTGTGTGTATGTCTGTATTGTAATTAATGTGAAGCTGTTGTGTGCTATTGAATGTTGTTAGCTGGTTTTGTAAATATTTTTGTTTTATCGACATTATCGATTAAAATTTTTCGTGAAATTTTTTATTTTTGGGTTTCTCGGCGTTTGTTTTCGGTTCTTTTACCGAGAATAGTCCCATTGAACCGAATTCGTAATTAGTGATCGTTCCCTATGATGGATGGATGACGACCTTCTTAAGGGAAATGTAGTCGATAGGAGTAGATTTCTTTTGTTCTTTTTAATTTTTTTCTTTTGTTTGTTTGTATCCCAAACGTGTCGTTACTTTATGGTTGCGAAATTCTGGTTGCGTTTGTACATGATATTTAAAATGCAAAGGTGATTCGTATGAAAGCATGCAACTTTGTAAATATGTTGAGATACCTAGGCCATAGAGTTCGATTCGGTGTGATTGAGGCTTAATGTTTGAATTCTTGTAATTAGCTGATTGAAGAGTCTGTGAATATGTCTCGAGTTGAGCATGTCCAATGAGTGTGTGGTGAGGTTTCGTTTCTTCCATGCTATTGTGAAGTGTCTAGAACTTGCCTGGTGTGTGTACGAAATGAAATGAAGGATGTGTATTGTAGGAAAGGATGTAGGCATTTCTTTGCTTTAACCGAAAGTTTTTTTTTCATTATCGTACCTACCTTGAATGTACATCCTAGTTAGCCCATTGAGCCTTTAGCCTATTTTTTTCTTTTGTCAAAAAGGTGTAAACCGAGCTGAACCCCTTCTTTTCATTATCCGCGAATTTGATTCAAAACTCTTAAGCGCTCAAGAAAAAAATAATTTTCCCACAGTGTCAAGGAGTGAGAATTGTGAAAGAAAAGAAAAAGCAAAGTGATGAAAGGAAAGAAAAGGTCAAAGTTGCACTCACTATAAATTAAATATAATGAAGACGTATAACTAATCTTTGTTATTAAGTCGAGTGTGCTTAAAGATATGGGAACAAAAATAAAGACAGACTTCAAGAATGGGAGGATGAAGGAAGAAACAATGCCCATAAGGTTGATGGGATGAACTGAAAAAGCGCTTAAGGAGGCTAGTTGTTATTATTGGTTAGCCCAGTATTTGCTAGTTCCGTAGCTTACACTACAACCCATTAAGTCCTATGTGATCTTACATCACGCGTCCTTATATTAGTGGAGTAATACACTAAAGGCAAGCCTGTGGTTCATGACATGATGCATGTGAATTATTTTGGGAGAGAGAGCAAAATCGTGTTTATATGCCCCTGCATGTAATGTCTTTGATTTCATGTGATTAAAAAGGGGAAAATTCTCTTGTGTTGTTAGGGCACATGCTCGACGAGAGATTGAATCTCGTGTCGGATATCTTGATCAGCTGATTTGCATGAGTTTGCCGATATCGAGAGTCAATTCTGGAGTCTACGAGGTCTTAATGTGTTGAAGGTCATTTTATTGATAAGACTATGCATGTTTTCGAGATGATTTGCTTTATTAAATAATAGGTATAATCGTAGCTTGAATTGTCGAGCCAAAGTAGCTAGGATTGGGTGTCAATCGCATGAGGTGTAAGATTATTGTTCGGGGACGAACAAGGATTTAAGTGTGGGGTAAGTGATCTTGGGCAGATTTATATGCCCAAGTGATACTCAAATGTGTCATTTTGTCTTGTTTATTTATCGATGTTTGTACATTCTCATGTGAATTGTAATAAAATGTGAATTTATACCAACCAACATGATTAGCGTGGTTTTGCAGGAAAAATATAATTTTACGAAGCTAAGATGCATTTTGGGAGAAATCGGGATTGGACTCAAAATCTAGCAAGGAAAAAAGCATAAGGAAAGCACGACTTAAAGGGGCTCCGCGATGGAGCCGTGTCACGCTGCCATCGCGGATGCATTCTGCCTGGATGCTGAAATTATGCCAACTTCCAGTGAAGGTGCGCGTTGGGGCCGTGGCACGTTGGCCTAGCCCCGCGTTGCATGCCGTGCCACGTTGGGCTTTAATACTTGGACGACCGGATTCTAGTGAGGGTCCGCGTTCGTGGCGTGTCACGGAGGCAGTGCTCCGCGATGCACTCCGTGACACGTTGCTTGTTATTTCGGGAAAAATTCCCACTAGTATAAATAGAACACTTAGGTTCATTTTTAATTATTCTGACTTGGTGGAGCAAGAACGTGGGTTACAGGCAGTTGAGGGGACGAAAATCTCAGGGTTTTTCTCTATCTCCTTCTTCTTTATTTCAATTGCTTGTATGATTAACACTCATTTAACGATGTTTAATCCACAAATGAGTGGCTAAATTCCCTTCTTGCTGAGGTTAAGAACATTTGTATTGAAATGTAATTATTGATAAATTGGTTTTCCATCTTTTCTTCCATGGTTGTTCTATTGATTCTTGTTCTTTCTGCATTAATGTGTGGCCAACGTTAATGTATATCTAAAAAGTACGGTTTCACTCGAGAGAGCAAAAAATTGGAAAGTTGTGAATTGATAGGATATGATCTTTTCTTAGTTTGGAAAAATTGAGAATTGATTTACCTTCAGGATAGAGATATACCTGAAAGTCGTATTAGTCAATTAAGGAATCGGTTTTGTATAGCTAGAGCATGAATTTCTTTTTATCACAGAGATGTAGGTGGAAGGTTCATGATTCTTAAGTTGGGTTAAATACGAGAGTTTTAATCCATAGGCAATAATTCTTGACTAGCAACCGGAGGAAAGATTAATCAAATTGTATCGATAATTTATTTCTCTACATGTTCATTTTAGCCTCAGCATGCTCATACTTATAGTTCAGACTCAAATTGTATATTCGTTTTAGACTTAGTATAAAATTAGGAAACAAAATATCAAAATCTTCTTCACATTGTTGTCTGCAGTTTAGAGTTAAAGTTTATTGACACTTGATTAGATTGATACCTTAGTCCAGTCCCTGTGGGATCGATACTTGGCTTACTTGAGCCACTTTATTACTTGTTTGACCATGTGCACTTGCGTGTAGTATTCCAAACTGACCGAACATATCTAACAACATTGCAGTCAAGAACTACAAAGTCTGCCGGCAATACAAACTTGCAAACTTTTACAAGCACATCTTCCACCACCCCCACCGAATTCTTAATGGAATTGTCACCCATCTGAGCCGAATGGAAGTGGAATTTAACATAAACAATCTAGAATACTTGTAAATGGGCAGAGGCATTAGGTTAATTCTTGCCAGATTATCACAAAGGGCATGCAAACAATCATATTTGTCGATTCGGTAAGGCACGGTAAACTCCCCTGGGTCACCTTTCTTCTCAATATATGTTCCTGCTATGATGACACTCACTCCATGGGTCACAGGAATGATCTCCTCTTTTTCATAAGGCAGTTTTCTAGTCAAGATCATCTTTAAGTACTTAGAAAATCATGGCATCTCTTTGATGGTATCAATGAATGGGATCCAGAGGGTTGCCTCTTTAAGACTCTCAATATACTTTTTCACTTTTGCATCAAGGGCTTGTTGAGTGATTCTTTATGGGAATGGAGGGACAAGAAGAGGAAAGTATTTTTCAAAGTATTCCACTCCTCCCTTAGCCTACCCCCTCTCTTTGGGGGCAACCGCCACATTATTTTGAATTTCTTCACATGGTGGGTTTTTGGATCCACCCTCAACTATCTCATCAACACAAGGCTTTTTGGACCTCTCTTATAGGTCATCCAACTCAATCATAATTACGGACTTGTCCTCCACCAGACCATCTTCAACCTCCATATCAACGGGATGCACAATCTTTCAACTCATAGTGACTACGACCATACATTGAGCATTCGAAGATCCCACCTATCCTTTTGGATTTACCACTATCTCACTAGGGAGATAGCCTTTTTCTTTAGATTTTGGTAATGCAAAAGGTCCCACACCTATTGCTCTAATTTCTAAATGGAAGCTATGTGAGAGCCTATAATCTCTGTGAGACTCTTGGGACAAGCATCCGTTCTTTCTTGGTTGGCAAGCACCTTTTATAGCATCCCTTCAAACATTGAGCCCTTGATGTGCCGGGGATTTATGGCACTTTTGATGTTTAAAACATAGGAAAACTGCTTTCCCTTAGGTGTGTTTATATAGATATGAGGTGCTTTTGTCTTGTTTTCAGGAAAATTAGGTATGGGAGTTAGATTGTGGAAAAGGAGGTGAAATAGAGCAGAAAATGATGTGTTGTAGGTCTCAGTACGAGCCGTACCTGGCACCCATAACTGAACTTCAGAGAAAATGAACAAGTGTAGAGTCAACATACAACTGATAGTATGAGCCGTTCCATCCCAGTACGAGCCGTATTGAATGCCCGTAACTTGAGATCTAGAAGATGTGCATTTGTAGAGTCTATTGTACAAGTAGTGACCACGAGTCATAACAACAACATACTAGCCATACTGACAGACTTGTAGTGAATTTCTGAGGATTGCATACTTGAAAGATTAAGGGCATGGAAGGATTATACGAGTCATACTAGCATGGTACAAACCGTGACAAGGACTCGTATGAGGAACAACAGAGATGCCAGGTTTCAGAAGTTCAAACCATGACAAGCTCCTACAACTTGTAGTATCATTGTATGAGTTGTACCAACCTCCAGTACCTAAGAAGACAGAAGCTACATACTTGTGTTACGGAAGCTTCGTACGACTCGTAGCATCATTCTACGACTCATAGGACGACTCGACAGTAGAATCCCCTGTTAAATAAGGAAAGGATTTTATTAATTGTATAAATATGTTTATGTTATTTTCTTTGACAGAAGCTGATACTTTTGAATTATAATTGTAGTTTTTTGAGTTCCAAACTTCTTGGAGAGAAAATATTCGACTACTTTGAAGAGTTTATCATTATTCTTGGATTTTTGACAAGTTGATTGTGTGATTGATTCTTGGGATCTTCTTTCATTAATATTGTAAGTCTTCAATTATGTTTTCATCTATAAGATCTAAGTTTATTCTTGCAATCATGAATAGCTATATCCTCCACAACCAGACTATGGTGGAATTACAAACTAGGATCCACACAAAGTGATTCTAAACCAATACAAATGCCTGTATTGTTCTTTTCTTCATGTTTAATGTTTCTTAATAGTGCGCAATGTTAGGCCTAGCCCAAATTTTCTTCTTTATTGAACCTAGAAAAGTAGATATTAGGAAAACCAAAGAACAACAAAATCCTTGAAATTGAGTTTAATTGAATAGCTTAAGCTCCGTTCGCAGGAGAGTTAGTTTGGAACTATTGATAAAGGTTAAAGAGAAATCACTCATGAGACCTAACTGAGTGATTGAGTAGAGTCATCTAATAGGGACGAATCAGTAATTTAGATGAACCTAATTTATCAGTTCTACAAGCTATGTACTGGGATAGATCACGAGTGTAATAATCTGACGTAGTTAGAAAACCATGAGGAACACTTCCGTAGTTAATTGCATAATTATTGATCACGACTCCAGTTTACAATATTGTTACTTGATTTAAAACCCCCTTTAGGAAATAATCAAACTAAAAGTGTGAATTTTTGACACCCAATGCCCCGTCTAAGTTGCTTATCAATATATGTATATATATATATGCATATTTTAAAAATTACCCTTTTTACATAATTATTTAGTTCGCATACATAATATTTTAGTAATAGTTATCATATATAGTTTTGCATGATTATTTATTTATACATCTTTCAAGTTGCACTTTTAAAATATTTTATTGCATTTGTTTCAAGTTACTAATTTTTCAATATTATGTGTAATTACGACATATATAAATATATTGCATAATATATATGTATCATTATATGAGGTCCGAGGCCGCCAGAGTGCGACCTCCAATGGAGGAAGTTCAAATAAAGGATATCTTCATGCGGAATCTAGATCCACAAATGTATGATAGGTTAATGCTGGTTAGTGAGAAGAGCTTCACCGAAATCATCAAATTAGGAGAAAAGATTGAGGACAGTATCGAGAATGGTACCATTTGGGAAGCATTGTGAACAGCTAGCAGGACTTTGCATTCTGGTAGGATGTCTCAACCCGAACATAGGCCCGAATCGAGACACGGGATAAAGAACCCCGAGAGATTTCAAGTCGACCCATGGCATGAACATAACAAATAAGAGCATACTATAAGCATATACTAACATAATAAAACATGCTTAAGTGGAAGGATGCTTACATATCAAGCCAATACCGAATTAGAAACAACAAGCAGATTTCTACATAATGTTTGAATAGCCTCTAACATAACTGATGAGCTAATAGGATAACATCTCCAACTAGCTCGACGAAAGTCTGTAACTAAAATAACATAACTATAGATAACTGAATGTACTTGAAGGATGAGGACTCACCAATACTGAGTAGACAGGTTTGAGAGAGAAGTAGGACTACTGATGTGGCTAAGACTGATCCCTCAAACCTGTATCATAAAATGATACAACATAGTGTTTGTGATCAGTACTTGAAATGTACGGAGTATGTAAGGTAAGTAAAACGAACATTTTAAATACATAAGAGTTCATAAGAGTAGGACAACATGATCATGAAGTAAATATCACAATGTAACATAAGGGCTCAAGACTTTCAAAACATTCATAATTCAATCATAATCATAGTTATAGGATAAAAGCTCCATTAAACATGACTTGGGACAAAGTAACATAAACATAACCATGTATAAATTATGAGAAACAATGGGAGGACTCTTCTTAACCGACACCATCATGATAAAGCCTTACATGATGCCCAACTATTTTGCCCAAGTGGTCAGGACCGTCCCTGGCTTGCCAGGCAGGGGGACGTGCGTGCGTGGTGATATCATAGGGATCAAATATTATATATACACCTATGGTGGCACGTAGTTCTGAGACCGCGGTATTTACCTGAACGCCGGGTCTACTCGGTGCTAGACACTACTCTCAAAAACATGCACATGAGGGATCATATCCTAATCAGAAAATCATTCATGAAGTTCACGGACAAATAAATAATAACATGATGGATCCCATTTGAAATACATGATTACCCATGATAAGGGACCCGTGAATTGGCGAAGAATCATAAATTCATAAATCATGAAATCCATGCATACTTGTAAAACATGTATATACTTGATAATTATAAATCCATGATGAGTACTTAAGAGAAATCATATCATAAATCATAAATTATAATTTAGGGCTTAAGAAGATCAAGAAATCATAATGAAGTCAAGTTATGAAGCATACATAGTTGGGCATGATTTAATTGAGATTTGAATCTATAAATTTATATCCAAAGCAATTATAAAATCTCTCCATAGATCATAAAACATGATTAGATACATAAAGGAAATTGACCAATACATAGATCATATAGAATTTCACAAGAATTGGAATAAACCCCTTAAGATCATGAAACTTGATTTAGGATTGGAATTCATGGAATTGAGAAGAGTTTAGAGCATGAGAGTGAAAGGAACTCCCATCCATAGCGTCACATACTTTGGTAAATCTGATTCACACTCGCACTTGAAAGCCCAAAGGAAATTTAGGGAAAGCTTGAGGAATCTAGGCTTGTTCATCCTTAGGAACTTCTAGACTTGCATGCATGGAAGAGAATAGACTTAGAATGAACTTACCCCTCTTAAAGAACACTATTCTGAGCTTAAAATGACATAGTTTAGGAATTAGGAACATAGGAATTACGGAAAAGCCCTTAATAAATTCGAAGGAAAATGCTCATTGCCAGTGCCAATGAGGGTCTGGACGACCCGTCGCCACTGACCCCGACTGGTGGTTTGTGCTCGTTGATAGAACTGGAATCCTTCCTTCTAAGGGTCACCATGACTCGTGGTCATCAACGCTGCCCAACCTCCTTCCATCGTCACTCACTCTTGACCACGACCCACGCTACGAATAGTGGTGCTGACCACAACTCGTGGTCACCTCCAAAACTCAAAATTTCAACCCAGTCCAAACTCCTCTCCATGAGTCACTCAACGACTCGTGGTGCACCCCATGGGTCACTGGACGACTCATCCTCTGACCTGGTGCAGAAAATCCTATTTTCTCCGTTTCAACTTCCAAGTCTAATCTTAGAGTTTTCGGGGTATTACAATATCTCCCCCTTGGGAAAATTCAACCTCGAATATGGAAAATCATACTAAAAAGAAGAGAAATGAAATCATTATACTCAAATACTGAACATATAGGCTAAAAATTGATGGAGTGAATGACTCCGGAATGAACTACATGACTGAACTGAATTCATGAACCACACATACATTCATTGACATGAAAAAAAATTAGGGCACATGGGCTTAACATGAAACTGAATTGGGTACTAAGAAGGAAACTGATACCTCAAGCTGAAACTGAGCCGGAAGGGAATAGATGTGGGTATTTAGCCATCATATCTATTTCGGCTTTCTATGTAGCTCCCTCAACATGCTGGTTCCTCCACAAAACCTTGACTGAAGCTAATTATTTATTTCTTAGCTTTCAAACCTGAAGGTCAAGTATTTCCATCGGAACCTCCTCATAGTTAAGGATATCCTTCACACCTACACTCTCCACCAGAACAACTAGAGCTGGATCACCCAAACACTTCTTTAAGAGCGATACATGGAAAATTGGATGAACTGAAGCTAATTCTGAGAGCAACTCCAACTCATATGCTACCTTGCCAACCCGTTTCATAATGCGCCATGGACCAACATAATGGGGACTAAGTTTCCCTTTCTTTCTGAACCTCATCACTCCCTTCATGGGAGATACCATCAGAAACACCCAATCATAAACTTCAAACTCCATCTCTCTTCTCTTCACATCCGCGTAGGACTTTTGGTGAATTTGAGCTGTTTTGACCTGTCCCTTATAAGCTGAACTTTCTCCATAGCCTTATGGACTGAATCTGGACCTATCAATGTAGCTTCACTGACTTCAAACAAACCAATAGGCTATCTTCATCTTCACCCATAGAGAGCCTCTAACGGAGCTATCTGAATGTTGGAATGGTAGCTATTGTTGTACGCAAACTCAATGAGAGGAAAATGATCATCCCAACTACCTTTTAAATCAATCACACACGCTATCAACATATCCTCCAGGGTCTGAATGGTCTACTCAGCCTAACCATTTGTCTGCGGGTGAAATGCGGTGCTAAGCTTGATCTGAGTACCGAGCCCCTTCTAAAACAATCTCCAAAACTGGGAGGTAAACTTAGTACCTCTATCTGATATGATGGACAAGGGTACTCCATGCAACCGAACTAACTCCCGAATGTATAGTTTGGCATAATCCTCCGCTGAGTCGGTAGTTTTTACTAGTACGAAATGGGCTGCCCTAGTCAACCTGTCTACAACCACCAAAATAGCGTCATACTATCGGTGAGTACGAGTCAAACCTGTAACGAAATCCATATTGATCTCCTCCCACTTCCAAGTAAGAATACTAATGTCTTGAAGCATACCTTCAGGTCTTTGATGCTCAATCTTCATCTATTGACAATTCGGACACTTAGCCACAAATTCTGCTATGTCCTTCTTTATGCAACTCCACCAATAGGCTTTCTATAAGTCACGGTACATCTTGGTGGCTGTTCAGTGCTTTTGGGTATATAGCTACACACAAGTGCACGTGGTCGAACAAGTAGTAAAGTGGCTTAAGTAAGCCAAGTATCGATCCCACAGGGACTGGGCTAGGGTAATAATCTACTCAAGTGTCACTATACTTTAACTCTAAAAATGCAGACAACAGAGTGAAGAAGAGTTTGGTACTTTGGTTTCTAATTCTATGCTATTATAAAATGAATATACAATTTGAGTCCGAACTATGAATATGAGCATGCTGAGGTTAAATGAACATGTAAAGAAACGAATTATCGATTCAATTTGGTTAATCTTTCCTCCGGTTGCTAGTCAAGAATTATTGCCGATGGATTAAAACTCTCGTATTTAACTCAACTTAAGAATCATGAACCGTCCACCTACATTTCTGTGATAAAACGAAATTCATGTTCTAGCCCTACAAAACCGATTCCTTAATTGACTAATATGATTTTCAGGTATATTTCTATCCTGAAGGTAAATCAATTCTCAATTTTTCCAAACTAAGAAAAGATCATATCCTATCAATTCACAACTTTCCAATTTCTTGCTCTCTCGAGTGAAACCGAACTTTTTAGATATACATTAATATTGGCCACACATTAATGTAGTAAGAACAAGAATCAATAGAACAACTATGGAAGAAAAGATGAAAAACCAAATAATCAATAATCACATTTCAATACAATTGTTCTTAACCTCAGCAAGAAGGGGATTTAGCCACTCATTTGTGGATTAAACATTGTTAAATGAGTGTTAATCATACAAGCAATTGAAATAAAGAAAAAGGAGATAGAGAAAAACCCTGAGATTTTCATCCCCTCAACTGCCTGTAACCCCCGTTCTTGCTCCACCAAGTCAGAATCATTAAAAATGAACCTAAGTGTTCTATTTATACTTGTGGGAATTTTTCCCGGAATAACAAGCAACGTGTCACGGAGTGCATCGCGGAGCACTGCCTCCGTGACACGCCACCGACGAGGACCGTTATTGGAATTTAGTCGTCCAGGTACTTAGGCCCAACGTGGCACGACATGCAACGCGGGGCTAGGCCAACGTGCCACGGCCCCAAAGCGCACCTCCACTGGAAATAGGCATAATTTTACCATCCAGGAAGAATGCATCCGCGATGGCAGCGTGACACGGCTCCATCGCGGAGCCCTTTTAGTTTGTGCCTTCAAGTGCTTTTTCCTTTGCTCGCGTTCGAGTCCATCCTCGATCTCTCCCAACATGCATTTTAGCTTCCCAAAATTATATTTCACCTGCAAAACAACGCTAATCATGTTGGTTAGTATAAATTCACATTTTATTACAAATCACATGGGAATGTATAAACATCGATCGATAAACAAGGCAAAATTGACACCTTTGAGTATCACTTGGGCATATAAATTTGCCCAAGATCACTTACCCCACACTTAAATGCTTGTTCGTCCCCGAACAACAATCTTACTCCTCATGCAATTTACACCCCATCCTGGCTACTTTTGGTTCGACAATTCAAGCTACGGTCATACCGATTATTTAATACAGCAAATCATCAAGAAAACACGCATGGTCCTATCAATACAATGACCTTCAACACATTCAGACCTCCTAGACTCAAGAATCGACTCTTGATATTGGCAAACTCATGCAAATTAGCTGATCAAGATATCCGACACGACTTGTCAAGCATGTGCCCTCACAACACAAGAGAATTTTTCCCTTTTTAATCACATGAACTCAAAAGATTACGTGCAGGGGCATATAAACACAATTTCGCTCTCTCTCCCCAAAAGAATTCACATGCATCATATCACGAACCATAGGCTTGCCTTTAGTGTATTACTCCACTAATATAAGGAAATGTGATGTAGGATCACGTAGGACTTAACGGGTTGTAATATAAGCTACGGAACTAGTAAATATTGGGCTAACCAATAATAGCCACTAGCATCCTTAAGCGCTTTTTCAATACATCCCATCACTTCATGGGCATTGTTTCTTCCTTCGTCCTCCCATTCTTGAAGTCTGTCTTTATTTTGACCCATCTCTTTAAGCACACTTGACTCAATAACAAAGATTATGTATACATCTTTGTTATATTTAATTTATAACAAGTGTACATTCAACCTTTTCTTTCCTTTCATCACTCTGCTTTTCTTTTCTTTTCACCATTCTCACTCTTTGACACTGTGGGAGAATTATTTTCTTTTCTTAAGCGCTTAAGAGTTTTGGATCAAACTCATGGATAATGAAAAGAAGGGGTTAAGCACGGTTTACACCTTTTTGACAAAAGAAAAATAGTAGGCTAAAGGCTCAATGGGCTAACTAGGGTTTACATTCAAGGTGGGTACAATAATGAAAACGAGAGACTTTCGGTTAAAACAAAGAAATGCCTACATCCTTTCCTACAATACACGTCCTTCATTTCGTTTCGTACACACACCAGACAAGTTCTAGACACTTCACAATAGCATGAAAGTAACGAAACCTCACTATACGCTCATTTCACATGCTCAACTCAAGACATATTCACAGACTCTTCAATCAGCTAATTACAAGAATTCAAATATTAAGCCTCAATCACACTGAATCGACTCTATGGCCTAGGTATCTCAACATATTTACAGAATTGCATGCTTTCATACGAATCACCTTTGATTGCAAATATCATGTACAACACGCAACCAGAATTCCGCAACCATAAAGTAACTACAGGTTTTGGGATGCAACCCACAAAAGAAAAAAATTGAAAAATAAATGAAAAAAATCTACTCCTAACGACTACATTTCCCTTAAGACGGTTGTCATCCATCCATCATAGGGAACGGTCACTAACTAAGACTTCGGTTCAATGGGACCATTCTCGGTAAAAGAACCGAAAACAAACGTCGAGAAACCCAGAAATTTAAAAAATTCATGAAAAAAGAAAGAATTTTTTTTAAAAAAAAAATATCGATCATTTCGATAAAACGAAAATATGTACAAAGCCAGCTAACAACATTCAACAACAGCCAATAGCTTCACATTAATTACAATATGAAACATACCCATCACAATCACAGAGTCACAATTTTATCACATGCACGACAACAGAATAGAAACATACATTAAAATCAACAGCAAGCAACACCTAACTACTCCCACCCCACACTTAAATCAAACACTATCCCCAGTGTTCACAAAAATTAGCATAGTACAAGAATGGGTGGTGAAACTCCCTGATCAATCAAAGTATTCCACTTCTTCATCAAGTGCTGTTGCCTCATCTCCCATGTCTGAATCGCCCCTATCGTCATCATCTGACTCCACATCGGAGTCGTCACGACGTGTCTCCTCATCTGTGGGGACGTCATCATTCGTGGGCTCCATAAAAGCTGGCCCCACTCGGCATAGAGCCCAGGCATTTTCGCTAAAAGGGTAGTCTAGCTCGAGCTGCCACAGCTCCTCTTCTGTTGCCGGCCTCCCGCCTATTCGCAGCTGGAGCATCTGTATTCGGTACATGTGAGCCATGTACTGATCATCCCGAGCGTGTTGCTCGGCTAGTGTAAGAACTGGCCCGTGAGTGGTGTCGGGTGCCTTAGTTTTGGTGACATCTAAGGCCCGCTACTCCATTTGCGGGATGTAGTCAAGGGCCTCTTAATATCCAGGCCCCTCAAGAACGTGGTGAGTAATCCACCAAACCCGTACCTGTGCCCTTGATGCAAACGGACTCTCTTCATGGCGGAGATAATCATCGCCCCCACGTTGATCTCCAGCCTTTTCATCAAGGCGTACACCAAGCATACACGATCCCAGGTTACATCTGTCATATGCACCCCCGGGATTAGGCAGGAACAAACAATCTTCAGCCATATCCTGGCTTCCCTGTTCATTTGTGAGTAGGGCAAGGTCTGATGATAGCCTCTCTCCTTATGCTTGCTCCAACGTGCTGTAGACTGGGTTCCACACAAAGTGCGTCTGATGTCCGCATATGGTGGAGTGATATTCAGCTGTCGAAGCACATGGGCGTCTATGTCCCGTGCCCCTAAGATAGCATGCAGGTGGTGGGGGCTCAAAAGTGACTATTTGCCCCCTTATCTTGATGGTGTGGCTTCTGAGTGTCGGGTTCCAGTTGGCGTAGAATTCCTGAATCAAGTGCAAGTTGCATTCCTTGGGCTCTTCAAAGATGAAATTCAGCCCGGCTACCTCGATCCTGTGGACAATCCTGGGGAACTCCTGTGCCAACGGTTCCCTAGCAATGTGTTCTTCGGGGAAGTATTTGCTTTCCTTATGCTTCGTGTACCATTTCTTCCCCTCCTCTGTCACCCATCTGGTTCCATATTGACGGCGTTGGCCGCGTGGAACCGCTGTTGCTGCTGGGACTGCTGTTCCTAGCCTAATTCTTTTTCTTCCGATGCCTGATGTTAATGCGCCTTTTCCCTTGTCTTGCCTTCTTGCCATTGTTCCTGTTAAACCAAACAGACAAGTTCAATGTTAAGACAAGTAGAATTAGCTTCGACTAAGGTTAGATTAAGCTAGGCTACCCCACACTTAGTCTTTAGCCAAAATCATAACATTACGGCAAGATCAGACTTATTTTCACAAACAAACAACAAAACATAACACATATGCTTAGTGCATTTAGAGAATTCGACGGTATACATTCTATGTACTACTCAGACTTCGTACAGCTAATCACAATAATAGCCATCGATAACATTCCATCACATAGCACTTAGCAAGGAGAATAAAGAAACAAGAAAAAATTCTTCTACATGAATCCATATAATTCATCCATTTCTTGCAATTTCCACAATTTCCTTAACTCGGAAATCCGTCGGTCTTTTAGCTTATTACAGTTAGCACAACCGACTCATCTCATCCAACATAAACAACCCAGCTAGAATTCCAAAGTTAACTCAATTTTTCCGTTTCACACTCAAATTCAAGCCCTAGCTATGCTTTTACTAAAAATCCTATCAAGCTATGTAATTTTCGAGTTCATGCAATCACGATGATTCTACGAACTTCAATCAACAATAACTCAATCAAATTTAAACTTAATTTCTACTTAGCGCAAGTTTTCCTCACTTTCTATGCTAAAAATCGGAAAAATAAGGTAAGAAATGAGATTAAGTTAACAAACATACCTTAAATTCGATAATATCGAAGAGAAGTTTATAAAATTGAACTCCTAGGCCGTGTCACATTGAGGAAGGGGGGATTTTCGGGTTGTTTGTCGCGGAGGAGGTGAGGAATGGGAAAAATGAGGCAAAATCGGGGTTAAAAGGAGGGTTTTTCGCGCGGGGTCACCCGGCGACCCGGTGTGACCCGTCGTGAAATACACCTCAACGTGTCATGGAGGGTAACGTGGAGCATGCCCTCCGTGGCACAGAGCCATCACGTAGGTGTTCTGGAATTTGTATATTATGGCCCACAGGTATGACTTGTCCCATGAAGGTACTACTCGTACCTTGAGTCGTCTGATGAATCCCCAACACTACTATTTTCTCTTTATTTTTTGACGACTTGTGGTATGACCCGTAGGTCGATTCCATGAGTCGTAGAAAGGACTCTTCTGCCTCATCTAGCTTAGCCCTGTTCAGGTCTTGGGTACGAATGCACAATATGACTCGTAGTGTCAAACCATGAACCATACTGTGTTTCATAACACTTTCTTAGCTTATTCAATTTTGTTCAGTTTGCAAGGATTTTTTTTCACAATTTGGGTACGCAGATTTCCCCAAGTCTAGGCATATCATTCAATCAATTAACCACTACTCATCCCTCCCCTTTTTAATCACTGGGAATTACTCAAATTTTAAAAGCTTCAATTCACAAGTTTATCCCAACAAAAATATAATGCTTTCCCAGTCGTTCATGGTTCAATAACATCTCTAATCATTGTATCTTTGAGATTTTTTAGAAAAAATGACTACTCACAGGGGTTTTGACAGTGATAACTTCAAGCAAGTTAAGATTTTCGATATTCAATGCATTACTTACTTGTTGCTTCTTTCTTTGACTTGTAATCACAAATGTGGGTTGAGACATACTTAATTTGAGCAAGAAATTGCTCATGAATTCCTTGCTTTTGAGTTACGGGTGTGAGGGATTCGTAGGTAGGGTTTGTAGTTTTGATTTTGTTTGCGTGGGAAGAAGGGTTGTGTGAGGTCTTCGATTTAAAATCGGAAAAGGGCAAATGTGAAAACCTAGGTCAACTCGAGTAAGTTTAAAAGTTTTGACCCATCACGACACATATCATGAGTCATAGGAAGTCCCTACAACTCGTCCCTTGGACCCGCAAGTCAGAGTTTTGAAAACTTACTTAGGGACCTATGAGTACATCCTATGACTCATATAATATGGGTACGGCCTATATGGAGACTCGTAGGTCGTTGCCTTGAATTATATCTCTGAAACTCACCATGCCTCCTGCTACGGCTCGTAGGATGTTGCCACGGGTCGTACTGAAAGCCGTAGAAGCTACTTTTTCAGTAGTTTTTCTTCCTCCTATTTTTGTTTTCCCTGCATGATAAGCACATATTAGTTCAATAACTTGGGTTGCCTCCCAAAAAGCGCTTGATTTAATATCGCGGCAATATGCGGGTGGCCCGGTTACTTAGACTTCACCAAGCCACCACTTGGGTTGCCTCCCAAGAAGCGCCTAATCTAACGTCGCGGCACAATGCAAGTCTCTTAACTACTCAAAATTCGTCAAGTGACTCATATTAATCCTCTAGTGCTGAGATTACACTGTATTCCTCGGGTTGCTGCATCGTCCAGCAGATGTTGAAAGTTACCTCTTCTTTGTTTAGTCTAAACTTCAGCTGGACAACCTCCTCATCTACTAAGGCCCTCCCAGTCTCAAGAAATGGTCACCCAAAAATGATGGGAACCTCATAATCAACCTCAAAATCCAAAATCACGAAGTTTGCTGGGAATATGAATTTTTTCCACCTTAACCAGTACATCGAACTGGATCCCCACTGGCTTCTTCACAGTTCTGTCGGCCATCAGTAGCCGCATAGTAGTCGGTGTGGGGGCTCCAAAGCCATATTCTTGAATACTGCCAAGGGCATCAGGTTGATGCATGGTATAGTGAAAGGACCTGGGTCTTCCCTTTTTTGAGCCAGGACCCGTGTAGTAATGGAACTATAGTGATGTACATTATCTACCAGCTCATAGCTTACGGACCTCTTCTTCATCACCAAGTCCTTCATAAACTTAGCATATCCCGACATTTGTTTCAATGCCTTGATGTGATGTGAATTTACAGCACTATTGACGCTCAAAACAAAGAAAATAGCATGGACTTAGGTGTATTTATGTGGATATGAGGCACTTTTCCTTTGATTTTAGGATAAATGAGCGTTGGAATAATAAATTGCAAAAGGAAGCCAAAAGTGTGCAAAAAGTGCAGACCACAGTACAATCCGTAGGATGGACCTACAAGTCATACTGAGAGATTTGATGAGAAGATGAAAGATAACATGGAAGACAGAATTTATGAGACTTTTCAGAAATCATATCATAGTGGTACGGGTTGTGGTAAGCCATTCGTGATGAATTCCAGAAAAATTGCACTGAAGGCAGATTCTCAGTACTAGAGCACCTACTACCCATGAGATGAAGGTACGAGTCATACCATAACGGTCATAGTGAAGTTCAGGAAAAGGTTCTAAAGTTCAGGATCAAGCCACGGGTGTTAATGTTCGAGTCGTAGCAAGTTGGTACGAATCATACCTTGGCCCAACACTTAGCCAAAATTCAGCCAATATTCCAAGCCACGAGTTGATGTCACGATCCGTGAGAAGCCCCTATGAGTCGTAGGTGGACCCGTGATGAGGTTGGCACCATACTGTTAGTTTAGGAAAAGGATTCTTGTGTCTCTATAAATACTTTTTATGTTTATTTTTTATAGAGAGAGGACGAATATACTTAATTCTAGGAGGAAAACATTGTAGTAAGTGAATTTGATATAATTGAGGGATAGAATTGAGTTGGTTCAACCTTGCGATCAACCTTTTCTTGAATTCATCTTGTTCTTGCTACTTTTTATTCAAGATTTCGTGGTTTAATTGAAGGAATTGTTTTTCTCAATCATCTTTGTAAGTATTGATATATGTTTTCAAAAATGAACACAAATCACAACCTTGCAACTATGAGAGGCTAAAACTTCCATAACTAGGGTTGTGGGGACCCTTGGTGGATTAACTAGCTAGGGTTGCACAAAGTGATTCTGAAACCAATACGAGTTACTTATATTGTATTCTTTTCATCTTTAATGTTTCATAGCGGTGTACAACGTTAGGAAGTTCCTGAATTCTTTATTTACTTTGGTCGAGGAGGTAGAGATTAGGAAAAGAGAATTACAACGGAGCCTTGATCTTGATGATCATTGTATTAACTTGAGATGTGGTCGCAGGGTAGTTATATCTGGAACTTAGTCATAACGGTTAGTTTGCACAACTCATGAGACTTGGTCGAGTAATTGAGGATAGTCATTTAATAGGGATTGGTCGATCGTTTGAATGAACCTAAGTTATCAGTTCTAAGTATTGTTAAAGACCAACGTTATACCCAAAGATCTTATGAACCCATGGGGAACATTAACCCTAGTTATCCTTTAATTATTGATTCACAACCATAATCTTGAATGTTGCTTATTTTCATTATTTCTTTTTATTAGAATTCCCCCATTGTGAAGTAATTACCATACAAGTTCATCTACTGGCTATAATCTAGATCTTCTGTATTCCCTTTGGGTTCGACCCCAACCTATAAGTCTGGGTTGTTTATTAACAATGTCCTCTTCATACTTCAGCTGGAAGTGTGGTTTGAGCATTATCAAAAAGTGGTACCGTTGCCGTGGAATACGACAAAGACTAGGTTATTAGCTTGTATTTGACTTGTTGGTAGTTACTTTACTTTTTACGTTTTGTTCCTTTGTTTTTCTTTTGTGACTTCCTTAGATTTTCATATAAGGATAAACCCTCCACTCAAACACTCAAATATGGAACATGATCAGTTGCCAACTTTAGTGGAGGAAATATACCTTGATGATACCTGAGAAGTCACAAAAGTAACATTGTGCCGCGACGTTAAATCAGGCGCTGCATGGGAGGCAACCATGGAAGACAAAGTCTAAGTAGCCACAGGTGTGTCCTTTTCCCTACATGCTTATATTTTATGCTTCGCGGACGAAGCTCATTTTTTTAAAGGGGGGGTGTACTTGTATTTTTGGGATTTTTTTTCGTCTGAGGGTTTTTCTTGCCGTGTTTCTTTTCCCTCAGGCATGCTATCTAGTAAAACCAGCATGTGTTAGGATTTTGTTTTTAGTCGTGATATTTTTTGTTTAATTAGAAAGTAACTTAGGAATACTCAGCTAATGGATATGCACTACTTTTGTTGTTTTTGAAAAACTGACCCTGTTTAAATTTTTTTGCTATGTAGTTGTGACAATAATGCATGATTTCTGTGGATCATTTTATGTCATTTAGTTATTAATAGTGCTAGTCTTGTTAATCCATGTATGAACCAGACAGGTAAAGTGAAAATAGTTCATATACCATGTGCAAGTGAGGTCTTAGTATTTGTTGCAGTATTTTGTTGAAAATCTAGAACTTTCTTGGTTGGTCTCGGCATAGGTTGAGGATGGTTGGTTAGAATATGATCATAGGCCATTTTTGTGTTAGCTCACTTTTAGCCTATATTTCCCTACCAGAGTTTCATGAATCCCTTGATCCCAAGTTTGAGCCTTAAGATACCATATTTCTTTCATTTACCTGTTAACTGTACCTATTTGTTTATAATGAACCTGTTTGGCCCTGGTCCTTCCTTGGATATTGTGAACCTCAACATAAGTAAAATGCTTAAGTTGAGGGTGACTAGAGTAGGGGTACATAAATGGTGGGAGTGAGAGAAAAGGAAAGAAAAGAAAGAGAAAAGAAAAAAAAAAGGTGTGGTGAGGTGAAAAAGTAAAAAGCTGAAAATTTGAGAATATTACAAAAAAAAATTCAAAATTTCTTGAAATTGTTGAAAAATGTGAAAAATCACCTCACCCATGCAAATGTTCATAAAATGGGAAAAAGGAGAAAAGAAGACAAAAAGAATAAAGGGTGAAATAGGAGAATGGTGTAGCCAATGAATGTAGTGTCAAGGAAGGGATAGTCACTAATAAAATCTTTCATCTTTATCATGTCAAGACCGAAGCCTACATTACAAGCCATATCAAGTCCTATAGTGATCTTAATTTGACCATCTAACAAATCAAAGCAGAGAAAATAAGGGCAAGCCTATGGTATCTGATACATAATACTCCCAGTTCTTTGAGAGAGTGGGTGCTTCATTTGCATAGTCCCATGTTTCAGTAGATACTTCATACTAGAGAGGGGACTTCAATTTTTGTGAGGGTACATGGATTATGTTTGCTTTTACCATTGATCTATGTTAAGCACATAGGTGATGACTTGATTGATTGTTGATAGCTAGATGACATGTCTTGATCCCTGAATATGATGTTTTGAGGTTGCCTACGATACATTAGCTAATGATGTTTCAAGAGGAAGGGTCAATAGAGTTTGGAGTCCACAAATTTGTTTGAGTTTTGGCTGTAGTATCTTGAGTTTATTTTCTAGTTGAGCGTTGTGTTTAGTTTTTCTTTTTCTTTGCCTGAGGACATGCAAAAGTCTTAAGTTGAGGGTGTTGATGTGCTGTGAATTTACAGCACTATTGACGCTCAAAACTAAAAAAATAGCATGGACTCAGGTGTATTTATGTGGATATGAGTCGCTTTTCATTTGATTTTAGGATAAATGGGTGTTGGAACAATAAATTGCAAAAAAAAGCAAAAAGTGTGCAAAAAGGTGCAAAAAGTGCAGACCACAGTACAATATGTAGGATGAACCTACGAGTCGTACTGAGGGCTTTGATGAGAAGCTGAAATATAACCTGGGAGATTGAATTTATGAGACTTGTCACGGATCGTACCATGGTGGTACAAGTCATGATAAGCCAGTTGTGATGAAATCTAGAAGAATTGCACTGAAGGCTGATTCTCAGTACGAGAGCACCTACGACCCATGAGATGAAGGCACTCATAGTACCATAACGGTCGTAGTGAAGTTCAGAAAACGTTTCAAAAGTTCAGGATCAAGCCACGGGTGTCAATTTTCAAGTCGTAGCAAGTTGGTACAAATCGTACCTTGGCCCAACACTTAGCCAAAATTCAGCCAACATTCCAACCCATGAGTTGATGTCACAATCCATGAGAAGCTCCTACGATTCGTAGGTGGACCCGTGACGAGGTCGGCACCAGATATGGAAAGCTGTCTTGTTAGTTTAGGAAAAGGATTCTTATGTCTATATAAATACTTCTTGTGTTTATTTTTTATAGAGAGAGGACGAATAGACTTAATTCTAGGAGGAAAACATTGTAGTAAGCGAATTTGATATCATTGAGAGATAGAATTGAGTTGGTTCAACCTTGCGATCAACCTTTTCTTGAATTCATCTTGTTCTTGCTACTTGTTATTCATGATTTCGTGGTTTAATTGAAGGAATTATTTTTCTCAATCATATTTGTAAGTATTGTTATATGTTTTCAACAATGAACACAAATTACAACCTTGAAACTATGAGAGGCTAAAACCTCCATAACTAGGGTTGTGGGGACTCATGGTGGATTAACTAGCTAAGGTTGCACAAATTGATTCTAAAACCAATACCAATTACTTATATTGTATTCTCTTCATCTTTAATGATTCTTAGCGGTGTATAATGTTAGGAAGTGCCTGAATTCTTTACTTTCTTTGGTTGAAGAGGTAGAGATTAGGAAAATAGAATTACAACGGAGCCTTGATCTTGATGATCATTGTATTAACTTGAGCTTTCGTTGCAGGATAGTTATATCTGGAACTTAGTGATAACAGTTAGTTTGCAAAACTCTTGAGACTTGGTCGAGTAATTGAGGATAGTCATTCAATAGTGATTTGTCGATTGTTTGAATGAACCTAAGTTATCAGTCTGTAAGTAAGCATTGGTAAAGATCACAAGTGTATACCCAAAGCTGTTATGAACCCATGGGGAACATAAACTCTAGTTATCCTTTAATTATTGATTCACAACTATAATCTTGACTGTTGCTTATTTTTATTATTTCTTTTTATTAGAATTCCCCCTTTGTGAAGTAATTACCATACAAGTTCATCTACTGGCTGTAATCTGGATCTTCTATATTCCTTATTGGTTTGACCCCAACCTATAAGTTTGGGTTCTTTATTGACAGCGTCCTCTTCATACTTCAGTTGGAAGTGTGGTTTGAGCGTTATCATGCATCTACCATGGTATGTTCACAGATAGTTTTTTAAGCATCGAAAGGAATTTTTGGAACTTACCATTTTCTGCCTTTTTCTTCATTCTTCGAGAGAAGATAGTTCTATGCACTTGAGTTGCTCCTTGATCAATGTTAGGTTCTGTCACGTCTATCGGGGCCTCTAGCAACTCAATACTCTCCATATCAACACTCTTATCACTTTCCTAAATAATGCTCTCTTTCTTCACTGCAACTATAACCGGAAAAGGGGGGTCAAGTTGTGTCTTACCACTCCTAGTCATCACCACCTTGGAGTGCGCATCATTCTTTAGGTTCTGGACGTTTTTTATAAGCAATGTACCCTTTTGTCTAGGGTTTAATAATGCTACAGTTGCCTAAGATGCTGCTCAATTTGCTTGATTGCGGTTGCATGAGATTCCACTCCCTAACCCATACTTGATATGTCACCACGGATCTCCTTCAACTGCTCATTGGTGGACCTCACCTTTTTTAGCATCTCGGCCATCATGCTCTCTAACTTTGGTTGCCCATCCTTCCCCTCTCGTGCATTGGGAGGCACATAAACTCTATCCCGGTCATTGCGGTAGCCATCATTTCTTCTCCATTCTCCATCGCGCTCACGACGACGGCTCCTATCTCTGTACCCATTTCATTTGTTGTTGTCTCTGTATTGGTTCCGACCTTGGTTTCCAGAACCTTGGTGACAATTGTCTTTTCCAGACGCTTGGGAGTTAGCTAAAAAACCTGCCACTTGGCTATCCAGGAAATTTGTCTCTTCCTCGGAATTAGAGTGATCCGCTCCCGGCCCATTCCTTGTTTCCCCACTGCATTAACCTTTTTGGCTCCTGCTCCCACAATATGCTTTGTAAGAAAATCCAATGATGTACGCATGTGAGCCAACTCTTGGTCCATTCTTCTTCCTTCCTACGTTGGTCTGTAGTCAAACCAACAGCATAAATACCGACCACTGCATCAGCCTCCCTTGTATGCCATCCCATGTTTGTCTTAGTCACCCTATCAATGATAGTGGCAGCTTGCTCCCAGGTGTGACTTGTCAATGCTCCTCCTGCCACTGTATCTGCAACAGCTTTTGTGCTATTATTTAAAGACCTATAAAAATTTCCAACAAACTATCATATGGGATTTTATGGTTTGGGAACTTTGTCAATTTCTTCTTGAACCTCAACCACGTTTCATGAAGTTCCTCGGTCTTGAGTTGTTAGAAATTGTAGATCTCATCCTTTAGCTGCAACATTCTGGAGGGGGGGGGGGGAAAGAATTTCCCTAAGAAGGCCTGCTTGAGTTCCCTCCAGTTGGTGATGGAGTTGTTGGGCAACTCCAATAACCATAAAGTGGCTTCCCCTGATAGAGAGAAGGGGGAAATTCTGAGCCTAATGGCATCTTGGCTAACTCCGAGCAACCTATATGTCTTGCATATTCCTATGAAGTTCATCAAGTGCATGTTGGTGTCAGCTGCTTCATGACCACTGAACACCCGTTTCATGTTTAACAATTGAATCATGGTGCTCATGATATCAAATTTGGACCCATCGGGCAGTGGTGGTGGCACAATTGCTCTAGTTGACCCAACTTCATCAATGTATGGGTCCTCTTCATTGAAGAACTGAGGGGCAAGTCTATAACCTCTATTTCCCCTCCCATGTCGACCAATATTAACTACCTCTTCTCTAACATCTTCTGCATCCTGAAGTGCAGCTTGCCGAGGTAGCTCAGCTTGCCTAGCTTCTTCAGATATGCGGATATCTCTTTGTTCCTGGTTTTCCATCATGTGTAGTGTTTGTTCAATTTCTGAGTTCAACAGAATCAGGGGATCTCCACTACTCCAAGTGCTTGGCATTAATCGAAAAACAACCTGTGGGTATCAAAAACAAAAAGAACACGTAATTTAGGAAATAACAACCAAAAAGTTAAATACAAGCAAATAATCTAGTCTTAGCTGTATTCCCTAGAAACGACGCCACTTTTTTATAATGCTCAAACCATACCTCCTACTGAAGTATGAAGAGGACGTTGTGAATAAAGAACCCAATTAAGAGGTTGGGGTCGAACCCATAGGGAATATAGAAGAGCTAGACTAAAGCCAGTAAGTGAACTTGTTAGGTAGTTACTCCAAATTGGGGGTTCTAAAGAAACCAATAATTAAAAACATAGTTAAAACTTTAGTTGAACTCAAGAATGAAAGAAAACTAGGGTTTGTCCATGGGTTCATAACTGCTTCGGATATACATACGTGATCATCACCAATGCTTACTTGTAGAACTAATAACTTAGGTTCATTCAAACAACTGGTTTGTCCCTATTGAATGACAATACTCAATCACCGGGTCAGGTCTCATGAGCGATTGAAAATTAACCGTTCTCAATGTGTCCCAAATTTAACTATCCTGCGATTGTAGTTCAAGTTAACACAATGATCATCAAGATCAAGGCTTTGTTGTGATTCTCTTTTCCAAATCTCTAACTCTCTAGGCTCAAGCAAGTAATGAATTCGGGCATGTACAAATATTTTACACCATTAATAAATGTTTAAGCATGAAGAGAATACAAAATAAGTGTTTTGCATTGGTTTTGAATCACTTTTATGTAACCCTAGCTTGTTAATCAACCATGGTTCCCACAACCCTAGCTATGGAGGTTTTAGTCTCTCATAGTTGCAAGATAGTGATTTGCATTCATAATTAGTAATATAAACCAGTACTTACAATTATGGATGAGAGACAAACTTCTTTGTATTAATCAACAAAATCCTCAAGAAAAATATGAAGATCAAGAGAAAGTCAAGAAAAGATTGATCATAAGTCGAACAACTCAATTCTCAAGTCTAATTCCCTCTAACTTGATTTCTAACTACTTCTAATCACTCCTAATCACCTCACCGATGAAAATAAAACATAAAACGTATTTATACAAACACAAAAATCCTTTTCCTAGGCTAACAGGGTAAATTTCCATAACTGAAGCCTCCTACATCACGACTTGTCCTACGAACCATAGTAGGTAATTACAGGTCGTACCTATTTCCCGTATATCATTGGATGTCTGAAATTTGGCTAACTGTTGGACCTTGGTACGACTCGTACATTGATGCCATGACTCGTACTACCTATCCATAGCAGGAGTCATCCTCTTGTGCAAAGCTTCTGAATGTTTAAATGACTTCTTCACTACGGCCCATACAAGCTTTATACGACTCGTACTAAGAATCTTATGATGCACTTATTCATCCTTATCCTTCTTAAACTTCTCACGACCTACAGTACGACTTGTAGTACCTTCCTATGGCTCGTACTATGAACTGTGAGTAAAGCCTATTTTCTGCACTTTCAGGCTATCTTTTGCACATTTTGGCTCCAATACCTATTTATCATGTAACAAAAGAAAAATTGCCTTATATCCATATAAATATAGCTAAGTCCATGCTATTTTCTTAGTTTTGAGCGTCGAAAGGGCTGTAAACTCACAGCACATCACTCACCCAGAAATCTAAACTCTACTACACGGCTTCTACAATTGATTGAGGCATAACATGCATGTAGCCAATCTATGCTGAAGATAACATCAAAATCGGTCATGGCTAACTCTAGTAAGTCTACTGAGGTGACTTTCTAAAGGACGGTGACAGGGAAAATTTCCATATACCCATTGAGCTATACCTAAATTACCGACTAGTGTAGAGACTGAGTGTTATACCCGGGGACCCAAGGATCAGACACGGGAGTCAAAACGGTGAAAACTGAAATTTCACACCAGGTCACAAGACGAATAATGAGGAGGCTCTGAGGAGTGACCACGATTTGTGTGGTGACTCATGGTCCATCAAGGTTGGAAGGTCTTGTTGAGAAGACCACGGTCATGACGACAAGTCGTAGTCAGGTCTCACGACTCGTGAGGTCTCTCGTAGCCTAGACGGGTTGTGGCAAAGAGTCTTTGGGAAGTAGAAGCCACGGATTGTGACCACGAGTTGTGGTCACCCACTATAACTTGTGGTGTCTTCCGTGTGGTCCCCTAGTGGTTTTGAGCAGTGTACTAGACGACTCATGACCACGAGTCGTGGCCTGCGAGCACGAGTCGTCCAGTCCCTCGTGGGGACTGGTAGTCAGCCAAATTCTGCAATTTTAGTAAGGGCTTTTCCGTAATTCCTAAGTCCTAGGGGCCTATACTACGTCTTTTAAGGCTCATTTTGTAGGGTTTTAAGAGGGGAAAACCTATTCTAAGCTAATTGATTCCATGCATGCAAACTTGAGTGTTTGAAGAGAGGATTTAGAGAAAGTTTTGAAGGTTTCCATTGGAATCTCATCTTGGAAAATTAGAGAAGTGGTATAATCATCCCTTACAGGTATGTAAGGTTATGAGTGGGTGTTTCCTTCCTCACCCATGCCCAAATCTTTAGCTAAGTTTTAGAAATTCATATGATCAAGTTCTGGGGTTTTTACCCAATTTCATAATTCTTCAATTTCTATACATGGGTACGATTAGATTATGTTTCTATTGATGAATTGTGAAGCTTGGGCAGATTTTAAATGGTTTTCATAAAAAATTATGTTTTCTAAATTATGAAATTGAATGCCCATAGATGAGACGTTCATGAATGAACAAAATAATGATGAATGTGTGAGGATGATGAGATTTGATGATGAAAAGCATGTTTCTAAAAGCTACCCATGATTATGATAATGTTTTCAAAATGAATTGAGTAGATCCCAATATGATAAAGTTTTGGGCAAGGCCCTTATATCAAGTATGGTTGTGTAATACCTCTAAAGTAAGCTTACTACATGGTTTTGGAGTAGATACTCCCACTTATATTTGACCTTGTGGTATGTTTCGAAATATAGCTTCACATATGCATGAATTCAAATTTGAGATGTATGTTATCATTGAGCTTTATTTTCATACTATGTTGGTTCTATGCATGATTCCATTATTGAGCTTTGTCGAGCTTCGTTTCCTACGATGTTGAGTTTATGCATGATTTCATTGTTAAGGTTCATCCATGATGATGTTGAGCTTCGTTATATATGATGTAGAGCATTTCATGTTTTTGGAAGAAGAGTCTAGCACCGAGCGGGTTAAGGGTCAATCACCCTATGCCCCAAAACTACGCGCCAATATAGGTTGATACTATTATATTGTTGGGACCTCCCTTGTGAGTAATCCTCAGCCCAAATGACCTATGAGCTTGATATCAATATCATGATAGCGTCCTTAGCCCTGGCAAGGTTTTGAATGGATCTGCCTACTTGAATGTAATAGTCAAGACCATGTAAGCTCTATCGTGGTATGTCGGTTAAGTGACGAGTATCCCATTGTCTACATGATTCAGATTTGCATATTCACTACTCATGATTATTACTTTAAGCATTCACGTTCTAAAAGTAAGGTTTGACTCAGTGTTCAGCTTTTCTATAAATTTCATATTTCAACTTTGAGTCATTCGAGTTAGATATGATGTCAAGAAGCTATGCATGGTCATATTATGAACATATTATGATTTCAGAATGAGTGCATGTAGTTCTTTCCTCTCATATTTGAAAGCTTATGATATGTTATGAAATACTTTAAATGATTTACTTCACTTAAGCGGTTTTACTTATCTTGCATACTCGGTACATTTCACGTACTGACCGCATACTTTCTATGCTGTATTGTTCATGATACAGGGCCCAGCTCGCAGTTTCAACCCCGATCTTAGTCAGCTTATTCAACGTTGCACCTGTTCAGAGTTGGTGAGTCCTCATTCTTCGAGGACTAGACTTTCAGTTTCTTCTATATATTTCAGTTTCAGCATTGTGGATCTAGTTGGAGTCTTGTCCCATCAGCTCGTCCAAATTAGAGGCTTTTCAGACTTAGTCATGTATTCAGTTTCGGATGTTTATTCTTATGTGATGTTGCTTTAGACTTCCGCTGAGATTATATTCATTTTTTCTTTAGTTTTCGAACGAGTTAGTTATATGCTTATGCTATGGGTCGACTTGGGGTCCCTCGGCATCCCTTGTCCCGTGTCTATGATCTGGGCCTCCGTTCGAGTCGTGATAATAAACTGAAGAAATCATTAATATAACTCAGCGGAAGTGTAATTCAGCATAACATCGGAATAACATTCGAAGCTAACACACACATAAGTCTGAAAAGCCTCTAGTCTAGATGAGTTGATGGGACAAAACCCCCAACTAAGTCAACAATACGAAAACTAGAATATGACATGAAGCTGAAAGTCTAGTCCTCGAAAGATAAGGACTCACCACTCACACAGGTTCTAACTCAGATAAGCGAATAAGAGCGAGGCTGAACCTGAGAACCGAATCCTGCATTATGAAATGATGAATCATATAAAGTATGCGGTCAGTACGTGGAATCTACCGAGTATGCAAGTTAAGAAAAATCTCTCTAGAAAAGTAAATCATTTAAAACATTTCATGCATGTCATAAGCTTTCAAGTATAAGTAGAAGGGCTACATGCATTCATTCTGAAATTGAAATCTTATCATGACATTACCATGCTTAGCTTTACAACATCATGACTGACTCGAGTGACTCAAAGCTGAACACAACATATTTCAAAAACTGAACATTGAGTCAAACCTTACTTTTAGAACATGCATGCATAAGCTAATCATCATGAGTAATGAATATGAAAATATGAACATTATAGACAGTGGGAGACTCGTCACTTAACCAACATACCACGATAGAGCTTACGTGGTCCCAACTATTACAATCAAGTGGGCAGAGCCATCCAAATCCTTTCTAGGGCTAAGGACCTACCATGATATCGATATCAAGCTAAAGGGCCAATCGGGCCGGGGATAGCTCATAAGGGAGGTCCCAATAATATAATAGTATCAACCTACGTTGGCACGTAGTTATGGGGCATAGGGTAATCGACCCTTAACCCGCTCGGTGCTAGAATTTTCTCCGAAAAACATGCAACGCTCTACATCGTCTATAACGAAGCTCAACATAGTCAATTGACAAAGCTCAACATCGTCTATAACGAAGCTCAACACTGTCAATTGACAAAGCTCAACATTGTCTAATGACGAAGCTCAATATGAAATCATGCATAATTCAACATCATATGAAACAATGCTCAACATTGTCTATTGACAAAGCTCATAAAGAGATCATGCGTAGACTCGACATCATATGAAAATGAAGCTCAACATTGTCATTTGACAAATCTCAATAATGACATACATATAAATTATGAATTCATGCATACACGAGGCTTTATTCCGAAACATACCACAAGATCAATCATAGGTGGGAGCATTTACTACAAATCATGTGGTAAGCTACATGTAAGATGTTCGGTGGTTTTTGGGTATATAACTACACGCTAGTGCACGTGGTCGAACAAGTAGTAAAGTGGCTCAAGTGAGCCAAGTATCGATCCCACAGAGACTGGACTAAAGTAACAATCTACTCAAGTGCCAATAAACTTTAACTCTAAAATGCAGACAACAGTGTGAAGAGAAATTTGATATTTTGTTTCCTAATTTTATACTAAGGCTAAAACGAATATACAAATTGAGTCTGAACTATAAGTATGAGCATGTTGAGGTTAAATGAACATGTAGAGAAATAAATTATCGATACAATTTGATTAATCTTTCATCCAGTTGCTAGTCAAGAATTATTGCCTATGGATTAAAACTCTCGTATTTAACCCAACTTAAGAATCATGAACCTTCCACCTATATTTCTATGATAAAACGAAATTCATGTTCTAGCCATACAAAACTGATTCCTTAATTGACTAATATGACTTTCAGGTATATTTCTATCCTGAAGGTAAATCAATTCTCAATTTTCCCAAACTAAGAAAAGATCATATCCTATCAATTCACAACTTTCCAATTTCTTGCTCTCTCGAGTGAAACCGGACTTTTTAGATGTACATTAATGTTGGCCACACGTTAATGCAGTAAGAACAAGAATCAATAGAACAACCATGGAAGAAAAGATGAAAAACCAATTTATCAATAATTACATTTCAATACAATTGATCTTAACCTCAGCAAGAAGAGGATTTAGCCACTCACTTGTGGATTAAACATCGTTAAATGAGTGTTAATCATACAAGCAATTGAAATAAAGAAGAAGAAGATAGAGAAAAACCCTGAGATTTTCGTGAAAAACCCTGAGATTTTCGTCCCCTCAATTGCCTGTAACCCACGTTCTTGCTCCACCAAATCAGAAGAATTAAAAATGAACCTAAGTGTTCTATTTATACTAGTGGAAATATTTCCCAGAATAACAAGCAACGTGTCACGGAGTGCATCGCGGAGCACTGCCTCCGTGACACGCCACCAACGCGGACCCTTACTGGAATTCGGATGTCCAGGTATTTAGGCCCAACGAGGCACGGCGTGCAACGCGGGGCTAGGCCAACGTGCCATGGCCCTAACGCGCACCTCCACTAGAAATAGGCGTAATTTCACCATCCAGGCAGAATGCATCCGCGATGGCAGCGTGACACGGCTCCATCGCGGAGCCCCTTTAATTCGTGCCTTCAAGTGTTTTTCTTCCTTGCTAGCTTCCGAGTCCAATCCCGATCTCTCCCAACATGCATCTTAACTCCATAACTTTATATTTTTCCTGCGAAACAACGCTAATCATGTTGGTTAGTATAAATTCACATTTTATTACAAATCACATGAGAATGTATAAACATCGATAGATAAACAAGGTAAAATGACACATTTGAGTATCACTTGGGTATATAAATTTGCCCAAGATCACTTACCCCACACTTAAATCCTTGTTCGTCCCCGAACAATAATCTTACACCTCATGCAATTGACACCCCATCCTGGCTACTTCGGCTCGACAATTCAAGCTACAGTTATACCGATTATTTAATACAGCAAACCATCAAGAAAACATGCATAGTCTTATCAATAGAATGACCTTCAACACATTAAGACCTGCTAGACTCAAGAATCGACTCTCGATATCGGCAAACTCATGCAAATCAGCTGATCAAGATATCCGACACGAAATTTAATCTCTCGCCAAGCATGTGCCCTCCCAACACAAGAGAATTTTCCCCCTTTTTAATTTTATGAACTCAAAGACATTATATGCAGGGGCATATAAACACAATTTCACTCTCTCTCCCAAAAGAATTCACATACATCATGTCATGAACCATAGGCTTGCCTTAAGTGTAACTCCACTAATATAAGGACCTGTGTTGTAAGATCACGTAGGACTTAACGGGTTGTAATGTAAGCTATGGAACTAGTAAATACTGGGCTAACCAATAATAACAACTAGCATCCTTAAGCGCTTTTTTCGATACATCCCATCAACCTTATGGGCATTGTTTCTTCCTTCATCCTCCCATTCTTGAAGTCTGTCTTTATTTTTGACCCCATATCTTTAAGCACACTTGACTCAATAACACAGATTATTTATACATCTTCATTATATTTAATTTATAACGAGTTCACCTTCGACCTTTTCTTTCCTTTCATCACTCTGCTTTTTCTTTTCTTTTCACCATTCTCACTCCTTGATACTGTGGGAAAATTATTTTCGTTTCCTGAGCGCTTAAGAGTTTTGGAGCAAATTCACGGATAATGAAAAGAAGGGGTTAAGCTCGGTTTACACCTTTTTGACAAAAGAAAAATAATAGGCTAAAGGCTCAATGGGCTAACTAGGATGTACATTCAAGGTGGGTACGATAAGAAAAACAAACTTTCGGTTAAAGCAAAGAAATGCCTACATCCTTTCCTACAATACACCTCCTTCATTTCGTTTGTACACACACCAGGAAAGTTCTAGACACTTCACAATAGCATGGAAGACACGAAACCTCACTATACACTCATTTCACATGCTCAACTCAAGACATATTCACAGACTCTTCAATCAGCTAATTACAAGAATTCAAACATTAAGCCTCAATCACACTGAGTCGAACTCTATGGCCTAGGTATCTCAACATATTTACAAAGTTGCATGCTTTCATACGAATCACCTTTGCATCTCAAATATCATGTACAACACGCAACCAAAATTTCGCAACCATAAAGTAACTACAGGTTTTGGGATGCAAACCAACAAAAGAAAAAAACTAAAAAGGACAAAATGAACAAAGAAATATACTCCTAACGACTACATTTCCCTTAAGACGGTCATCATCCATCCATCATAGAGAACAGTCACTAATTACGACTTCGGTCCAATGGGACTATTTTCGGTAAAAGAACTGAAAACAAACGCCGAGAAACCCAAAAATTTAAAAATTCATGAAATTTTTTTAAAAATATCAATCATTTCGATAAAACACAAATATGTACAAAACCATCTAACAACATTCAACAGCACACAACAGCTTCACTTTAATTACAATACAGACATACACACAAAAATCACAGGGCCACAAGTTTATCCAAGCACAACAACCGAACAGAGACATTAATAATAACAACAACAACCGACACCTAACTACTCCCACCTCACACTTAAATCGAACACTGTCCCCAGTGTTCACAAAATTCAGCATAGTACGAAAGTAGGTGGTGAAACTCCTTGATCAATCAAAGTATTCCACTTCTGCGTCAGGTGCCGCTGCCTCATCTCCCATGTCTGAATTGCCCCCGTCGTCATCATCTGACTCCACATCGGAGTCATCAAGACGTGTCTCCTCATCTGTGGGGACATCATCATCAGTGGGCTCCACAAAAGCTGGCCCCACTCGGCATAGAGCCCTGGCATTTTCGCCAAACGGGTAGTCTAGCTCGAGCTGCCACAGCTCCTCTTCTATTGCCGGCCTCCCGCCTATGCGTAGCTGGAGCATCTGCATCCCAAACATGCGAGCCATGTACTGATCATCCCGAGCATGTCGCTCGTCTAATATGAGAACCGGCCCGTGAGTGGTGTCGGGTGCCTTAGTTTTGGTGACATCTAAGGCCCGCCTCTCCATCTGCGGGATGTAGTCAAGGGCCTCCTCCTCGATATCCAGGCCCCTCAGGAAAGTGGTCAGTAATCCACCAAACCCATACCTGTGCCCTTGATGCAAACGGGCTCTCTTCATGGCGGAGATAATCACCGCCCCCATATTGATCTCCAGCCCTTTCATCAATGCGTAGACCAAGCATACACGATCCCGGGTGACATCTGTCATGTGCACCCCCGGGATTAGGCAGGAACAAATAATCTTCAGCCATATCCTAGCTTCCCTGTTCATCTGTGAGTAGGGCAAGGTCTGATGGTAGCCCCTCTCCTTATGCCAGCTCCAACGTGTTGTAGACCGAGTTCCACACAAAGTGCATCTGATATCCGCGTATGGTGGAGTGATATTCAGTTGTCGAACCACATGGGCGTCTGTGTCCCGCTCCCCCAAGATGGCATTAATATGATGGGGCTCAAAAGTGACTATTTGCCCCCGTATCTTGATGGTGTGACTTCTGAGTGTCGGGTTCCAATTGGCGTAGAATTCCCGAATCAGGTGCAGGTTGCACTCTTTGGGCTCTTTAGAAGTTCAGCCCGACTGCCTCAATTCTGTGGACAATCCTGGGGAACTCCTGTGCCAATGGTTCCCTAGCAATGTGTTCTTCGGGGAAGTATTTGCTTTCCTTGTGCTTTGCGTACCATTTCTTCCCCTCCTCAGTCACCCATCTGGTTCCATATTGACGGCGTTGGACGCATGGAACCGCTGGTGCTGCTGGGGCTGCTGTTCCTAGTCTAATTCTTTTCCTTCCGGCGCCTGATGTTGATGCGCCCTTCCCTTTATCTTGCCTGCTTGCCATCGTTCCTATCAAACCAAAAAAACAGTCCCAATGTTATTCCAATTAAAATTAGCTTCGACTAAGGTTGGGTTAAGCTAGGCTACCCCACATTTAGTCTTTAGCCACAATCACAACATTACGGCAAGATCATACTTATTTCCAAATAAAAAAACAAAACACAACAAATATACCTCGTACATTCAAAGAATTCAACGATATAAATTCTCTTGTACTACTCAGACTTCATACAGCTAACCACAACATTACCATCAATCATATTTTATCACATAGCACGCAACAAACATTTCTATCAACAAAACCGATACAATTTCCCCAATTTCTATGCAATTTCAACAATTTCATTAACCCGGCAATCCGTCGCGCCTTAATCGTCTTAACGTTAAGAACAACCTCATGTTCCTCACCCAACATGCACACACCAAGAAGAATTACATATTTCAACTCGATTTTAACATCTTCGTATTCGAATTCTAACCCTAGCTACCATTTCGCAAGAATTTCAATCAAACATGTATTTATCGAGTTCATACCATTACATCGATACTATGAACACCAATCAACAATATTTTACATGTTTCATTCTTAATTTACACTTAGGGCAAGTTTTCCTCACTTACTATGCTAAAAATCGGAAAAATAAGGTAAGAAATGAGATGAAGTTAACAAACATACCTTAAATTCGATGATATCGAAGAAACGTTGATAAAATTGAGCTCCTAGTCCGTGTCACGTTAGGGAAGGGGGGATTTTAGGGTGTTTGTCGCAGAGGAGATGAAAAAAAGGGAAAAATGAGGGAAAAACGGGGTTAAAAAGAATGTTTTTCGTGCGGGTCACCCGACGACCCGGTGTGACCCGTCGCGAAATACACAGCAACGTGTCACGGAAGGTAACGCGGAGCATGCCCTCCGTGACACGGAGCCATTGTGCAGGTGTTCTGGAATTTGAAAAAATTCCAGAATTACCTTCAACGTGTCACGGAGGGTAACGTAGAGGCCCTCCTCCGTGACACGGAGCCATCGCGTGGGCTCACTGTTTTGCCACTTTTTATTAATTTTCTTACCTTGATTTTTCCTTTGCAATCCTTTGCACATTTATCCTCCGTTCAACCTGAAATTCATCTCACAACAAGAAATTGGTTAGAATTAAAGGTTTCAATTAAAATACAAATTTTGTTTTTATATTTTATTTTTCTCTTTTTTTTCATTTTTTTTCTTCTTTTCTTTTTTTCTACGAAATTTATTCACATTTTACAAAAATTTCACGGGTTGCCTCTTGTGCAGCGCCTGGTTTACCATCGCGGCTCGACGCCATTAAGCTCAGTCATCTCCTAAGGTGACGGACATTTTCTCTCGACCACCGTCCTCTCCCCAGTAATGCTTACATCGCTCCGGTGGTTTCCCCAATAACTCCCGTGACTCAATTCTCTGGAAAACATCAGCTCGATTAATCACATTGATCACCGAGAGTTCCTCATACACAGCCGGGAGCTTGGTGGTCTTGCATACATCAAAAACCTCCACCTTGTCATGTGCTCGCATGGTTAGCTGCCCTGCAGCTATATCAATAAGTGCTTTCCCGGTAGCCAAGAAAGGACGTCCCAAAATAAATGGGACTTCCGCGTCTAGCTCAAAATCCAGCACGACGAAATCTACTAGGAAGATAAGGGAGCCCACTTGCACCAGCACGTCTTCCACAATGCCATCAGGTCTGGCTAAGGAACGATCCGCTAGTTGCAAGATCACTGTTGTTGGTCTAGGACTCCCTAGACCCAACTTCTTGAATACCGATGACGGCATCAAGTTAATGCTCGCTCCCAAATCATATAATTCGCGAGCTCGGATACTCTGCCCAATTGTAATTTGTATGGTAAAGCTCCCAGGGTCCTTCAGCTTTGTGGGCAACCTGTTTTGTATCCGGGAAGTGCACTCCTCCGTAAGAGCCACCGTAGCATACTCCGTCAACCTGCTTTTGTTCGCCACGATGTCCTTAATATACTTTGCGTACTTCGGCACTCCCTGCAAAACATCAACAAGAGGTAAGTTAATGTGTACCTGTTTAAGCACCTCCATGAACTTTTTGAAACACGCCTCCTCCTTGTGTTTCTTTAATCGTTGAGGGAACGGGGGTGGTGGTCTTTCTGGTTCAGCCTCCTTTTTCTTCCCCCTCTCATCACTTTGCTCCCTCTCAATTTCTGCTGCTCCCGATTGTTGAGGTGGTCTTTCTGGTTCCACCTCTTTAAGCTGCAAACCACTCCTTGTGGTCACTGCATTCACTTGCTTGGGGTTGGGATCCGTGTCACTCGGAAGTCCTCCTCTAGGCCTGGTATTTTGGGCTCCAGCAAATTGCCCAAACTGGTACTCCAGTGCCTTTGTAGCTAACTGATTATTCTTTACCTCGGCTGCCAATTTCACGTAGTCAGCCTGCAATTAAGCTTGGTTAGCTATCATTGTCTTGAACATTTCCTCTATGTTGGGTGATGGTGGTGGAGGAGGTGCATTGTTTCTTCTATATTGTGCCTGATAGTTCTGCTTCCCTCCTTGAGTTCTCTGCGCCCCCTGACTCGAACTTTGCCCTTGATGGTTGTTGCTACCCCAAGAGAAATTCAGGTGATTCCTCCAGTTGGAATTGTAGTTGTTACCATACTGTAGGTGGTTGTTTCTCTGTAAATTTCCAACAAAGTTCACCGAATCAGGATTTGTTCCACAACACTCAGCTGAGTGTTCACTACTCCCGCACACTTCACACCAAATCTGCTGCACTACATTCACTGGGGCTTGAGTATGGTTCATGCTCATGTTGCCGAAGTGGGTGTTGAGTTGATTCTGTAAAGCAGCTATCTGTGCAGCAATAGCTGTAAAACCATCCACTTCTAGGACTCCTGCTGCCTTCCTTGTTCCTCCTCTTGACGAATCAGCATTCCACTCCTGATTTCCCTGCGAAATACGATTTAACAAGGTATACAGCTCCTCATAAGTTTTCTCCAATGCTTGTCCCCCAGCAGCTGAGTCTAGCAAGATTTTTGTGTGGGGTTCCAAACCCTCTTTGAAAGTATGCACCAGCACATCATTGGATTGGTGATGATGAGGACAATCCCGCAACATAGATTTGAATCTCTCCCAAGCTCGATACAAATTCTCTCCCTCTCTATTTGAAACTTAGAATTTGACTTCTAAGTCTTGCTGTTTTACCGGATGGGAAGAACCGAATCAAGAATTTCCTTGCAAGATCATCCCACGTGGTGATGGAATTAGGTGGCTCAGCTTTTAACCACCTCTTGGCTTCTCCCAAAAGTGAAAATGGGAACAATGTAAGCCTAACATAATCTGATGACACTCCAGAGGGGATATAAGTGTCACTTATCTCCAAAAATTTTGGAGATGTTGCTGTGGATCCTCCTGAGGGAGACCTGTGAACTACCCGCTGGTGTGCAACAATTGCACCATATTCTGTTTGAGCTCGAACCTCCCTCCTGGCTCAGGTTTACGGATGCTAGATGTGACATTATTAGCATGTGGGATTGGCACCTCGCGAATCGGCCTAGCTGCCATGTCCTCGGGCACTAACATTTCCCTTACAACTGGTGGATTCTGTTGTTGCTCCATAATTGTTTGTTTGAGCAACTGTAGCTTTTTCTCTAGAGCTTCTCTTCTTTGACGATGAAATTGTCTTTCCGGCTCTAAATATGAGTCCACCAGCTCCTTGTCTCTTGCCAGTGTTCAACAGAAATTAGTATCTGCAAAATACAGGCTAAGACCAAGTTGTCAACACTAAGAAGAAATAGTAAACTAACACTTAAGAAAAATTTACCAATTGCCAGTCCCCGACAACGGTGCCAAAAACTTGTTCGGTGGTTTTTGGGTATATAACTACACGCAAGTGCACGTGGTCGAACAAGTAGTGAAGTGGCTCAAGTAAGCCAAGTATCGATCCCACAGAGACTAGACTAAAGTAACAATCTACTCAAGTGCCAATAAATTTAACTCTAAAATGCAGACAACAGTGTGAAGAGAAATTTGATATTTTGTTTCCTAATTTTATACTAAGTCTAAAACGAATATACAAATTGAGTTTGAACTATAAGTATGAGCATGCTGAGGTTAAATGAACATGTAGAGAAATAAATTATCAATACAATTTGATTAATATTTCCTCCGGTTGCTAGTCAAGAATTATTGCCTATGGATTAAAACTCTCGTATTTAACCCAACTTAAGAATCATGAACCTTCCACCTACATTTCTGTGATAAAACGAAATTCATGTTCTAGCCATACAAAACCGATTCCTTTAATTGACTAATACGACTTTCAGGTATATTTCTATCCTGTAGGTAAATCAATTCTCAACTTTCCCAATCTAAGAAAAGATCATATCCTATCAATTCACAACTTTCCAATTTCTTGCTCTCTCGAGTGAAACCAGACTTTTTAGATGTACATTAACGTTGGCCAGACATTAATGCAGTAAGAACAAGAATCAATAGAACAGCCATGGAAGAAAAGATGAAAAATCAATTTATCAATAATTACATTTCAATACAATTGTTCTTAACCTCAGCAAGAAGAGGATTTAGCCACTCATTTGTGGATTAAACATCATTAAATGAGTGTTAATCATACAAGCAATTGAAATAAAGAAGAAGAAGATAGAGAAAAACCCTGAGATTTTCATCCCCTCAACTGCCTGTAACCCACGTTCTTGCTCCACCAAATCAGAATAATTAAAAATGAACCTAAGTGTTCTATTTATACTAGTGGGAATTTTTCCCGGAATAACAAGCAACGTGTCACGGAGTGCATCGCGGAGCACTGCCTCCGTGACACGCCACCAACGCGGACCCTTACTAGAATCCGGACGTCCAGGTATTTAGGCCCAACGTGGCACGACATGTAACGCGGGGCTAGGACAACGTGCCACGGCCCCAACGCGCACCTCCACTGGAAATAGGCGTAATTTCACCATCCAGGCAGAATGCATCCGCGATGGCATCGTGACACGGCTCCATCATGGAGCCCCTTTAATTCGTGCCTTCAAGTGTTTTTCTTCCTTGCTAGCTTCCGAGTCCAATTCCGATCTCTCCCAACATGCATCTTAGCTCCATAACTTTATATTTTTCCTACGAAACAATGCTAATCATGTTGGTTTGTATAAATTCACATTTTATTACAAATCACATGAGAATGTATAAACATCGATAGATAAACAAGGTAAAATGACACATTTGAGTATCACCTGGGCATATAAATTTGCCCAAGATCATAGGAATATTTACTCAACATACCACAAGCTAGAATTTATAATAAAAATTGAGAAATTTCACTTCAAACAAGGTGGTAAGCTTATGTCGGGAAAAATCATCACTTTAAATCAATATGTGGGCATCACCCAAAGCTTTACGATACTTGGATCTAATCAATTCATTTTGAAAACAACAACATAATCATGGGTAGTTTTAGAAACATGCTTTTCATCATCAACCTCATCATCATCACACATTTGTCATAAATCACTTCTTTTATGAATTCATCATCCATGGGTGTTTTAGATTCAAAATTTGGAAAATAATTTTTATAAGGAAAAACAACTTAGAATCCACCCAAGCTACATAATCCATCAATATAAATACAATCTAATCACACCCATGTATAGAGATTGAAGAATCATACAATTGGGTAAAACCCCATTCTTGATCATAGACAATTTATCATATTTTGATAGAAATTGGGCATGGGTGTGGAAGGAGACACCCACTCATATCCTTACATACCCGAGAATGATGAATTATAACACCCTCTAATAGCCTAAGATGAGATTCTAATGGAAACCTTGAGAATTTTCCTAGAATCTCCTCTTCAAACCTTCAAACTTGCATGCATGGGAAGAATGACTTAGAATATGTTTTCCCTAGATTAAAACTCACTAAAACAAGCCTTAAACGACATAGTATAGGTCTTAGGAACTTAGGAATTACAAAAAGACCCTTACTGAATTCGTAGGAAAACACTGCCAAGTGGTCCTAACGGATGACCTGACGACTCGTCAGGACGGGCATCAACTCGTCGAGTCGCTCGTCAAGTACACTGGATAATAGGTCTTTCAGAGCTCGTAATGGATGACTTAACCACTCGTCCCCCGTGACAATGACTCGTGGTCACCTCCCGTCAAGTACCCTGCCTTAACATCAATAGAAATCCACTTTGCTTGATCATGAATTACCTCATGAGTCGTTGGGACTGACCACGACTCGTGGGGTCCTATCCATTAGGTGCACTAGACAATCTTCCTAGAAATATTCCATCTCCACCCACGATTGACATGGCGACTCGTGGTGGCTGACCACGAGTCATTCCCTCACTCGTAGGGAACTCGATCCTTTATTTACCCCAGGCCTCCCAACGAGCCACCTGACGACTCGTGGGGTCTCCTCACGAGTCATCCAATGACTCATTCTGCAACTGAAGCCTCATTTCCTAGATTTTCCCCATTTGACTCCCGGGTCTGGTCTTTGGGTTCTCGGGGTATTACACCTTCTCTATTCACGAGAGAATTTCCATTCCTTTAGCAACACAACACTCGAAAATTATTCTTTGACAACACAACATTCAAATATTTGCTGATTTCTTTAGCAAAATATCATAATAACATTAATTGTTTTTCCTCCATAGCTACATTGATAATACTATCAACCCATTTCTTACATGCTCCCTCCTCTTTTATTTAATTGTTTAATCCTTTATACCTCCTCAACGCAAGCATTGCTCGAAATCCTTGAGATTCTCGTGATCTTGATATGTTGACGCCTGAGTACTTATCAAGGAACTATTTGAAATTGTTGATAATCACTTGCTGATTCTATGGTTTCTTATGAACTTATTGTCGCCGACCGGTTAGTTCTCTTTAATTATGTGATTTCTAACTATTTTGCATGAAGGCCTCTATATGATGTTAAATATTCTTACTAGTAGATTAGTTTGACTCAATTATGTTTCAGCATATCATTTGGAAAGTATTTAAGTATTGGTCGTCTGTTCATGTGTTTGTTTGGGTCTAAGTAATGAAAAATTACTTTTATATTTTATATTGAATAGATGGCCGTCGTATGTTCCTATATATATATATGCTTTATTTCAGTCTTTTTAAATAGGTATCTCTACTATATGTTCGATCAAAGAGTTTTCCAGGGTTTGGAGGGGCATCAAATTGATTTAGAATAGAGCTATATTTATTTATTTAACTATTATATCTGTAAATTTGTAATAATTGTAAACGACTGATAATAGTAAAAAGGCGTTCATTGCTTTGAAGGGGGGAGGGATTGTACGTGGCTTTACTATCTTTCTTAATTCCTAATTAATAATTTGATATAGAAACCATGCCTATAGAAGTTAAAACAAAAAATTTGAAGCATATCTTATTTAGATACCGTGCCTATAGAAAACTAATAATAAATCTTATAAAATATCTATTCTCGTATGTGTGGTTCATATCTAAAACTCATCTTTTGATCCATTGTTCGTGATTTATTTGTACTGAAAGACATGTCTGCCTAGTTAACTGTAATAGATACCATGCTCATAGGTAATAATCTTGTCAGATCTGAAGCGCATCTTCTTAATGTGATATATTAACTAGATATCATGGCTATGGGAATTTCATCGCTATAACCTTTAGAGATCTTGCTCATAGTAATCACTATTAACATGATGAATAGATATCATGTCCATAGGATTTGCCCACGCTCATTTGAAAATCATTCTCATAGGATCTGAGGCTATGTGAAACCTCCATGTGTTTGCTGTTTTATATTTGTTTTATTTGATGATTAATCACCTATTAATAGCCCTAGTAATTCTAGATCCAAAATCCAAAATAGTAGTCCATTTCCTCTTGGACAATTAATCTTGGTAAGGGTAGGCACATATTAAGGCATTTATTCTTTCTCATAGAATGTTGTTAGGATTAATAACTAATTAATTAGCCAGGGAGTGGGGAAATAATAGTTTGTACCCGCTGAATAATACAAGAAACCTAAATAGATTGAGAAATATTATTTTTTTCGTACGGGTGATCCCGTTAGGTTAAAATAACCCTCCCCTCATTTTTTGGCAAAACTACGTTCAATCTGATTTTCTTTTTTGGACACGTAGGCGTCTCTATGAGGATCGGTCCAATTCTTTAAATTTTTATGTGTTCATTTTGTTATCTTATTATACCTATATTTTTTTGTGTGTTGTATAAAATATTAGAATAATAAATACTCTTTTTCATATATATGTTGGCTCATTATTTTGTCTTCTTGCTTATCAGATTTCTCTTTTTCTTTTATAGTAATTCTATAGTATTCTATTTTAATATTAAAAATGATTAGTTTATTTTCGTAATAATGTATTCAAATAACTTAGGTATGTTATTGATCCTGTGTGATAACATATTTTTTCCCACATAAGTAATGAATTAAGAAGGAACCCATATTTGCGGACCTCGAAAGGTGTTTAACACCTTTCTTTCAAGATAACTTGAACCCTAACCCGACTCTAGTAACGTATAGTTAAATAATTTTTTTTGTTAATTAGTTTAATCTGGTGCCCTAATGCATCATAATTCGTTAGGTGGCGACTTTTCATTTTAAATAATCCTACAAGATTTGTCACATGTTGAGTTCCGCTTTTCGTGAGAAAAATAGAATGCGACAGCATGACGACTCTGCTGGAGATATACTTAGGTTCTAACTGCTATGTATTAGTGTTTATATGGGATTTGGTGATTGCATTTTTTTATTTGTCCTTTTGTTAAGTTAATTAATTTAGTCTTTTCAAATTCTTTTTTTTAATATATATATTTCTTTTGGTGCTGTATTTAAATTATTCCTTGATTAATGCTTCTTTTTATTAGTTTTTAAAATACTAGTTTTTGAAATAATTAACATTCATGTTCTTCCCTTTTATTTTTCTCGTTATTTGTTTCTTTAAATAATTAACTTTCACATTTAATCTTTTCTTTGCTGCTAATCAATTTATTTTTTTTAAATAATTGATTAATTACCATCTTTATCTTTTTTCTTTACTTTGGTTAATTCTGTTACCATGTTTAGTGTGCTCCCTTCATTTATTTTCCTATTTAGTTAATTTCTTTACAAATTTAATCACTGTTATCTTTATTTTCTTTCTTGTTTTTGGTGTTTTTCCTTTCCTTTCATGTCTAATGCTTTCTAAATTTTCTTTTATTTGATCCTTTATATTTATCTTATTTGTTTTTGTATTTATTTTAATCAGTTACCATGTAAATCCTATTCCTCTCACCCCTTTATTCTTTTCTTATCGTATGCATCTTTCATAGATATTTTTTTCAATTTTGTTTAAGCATTATCTTCGCTTAAACTATGGGACTAACAAGTTCTTTTTAATATTCATATCACTTAATTAAAGTATTTTATATTTGGGTTAACAGTTCAACAAAAGTTGTGTATTTCGTTACGTTTTCTTTCTTTATCTGTTAAATGTTATTATTTAATCTTAAATTGATATTTCATTTGACACTCACACACTTGATAATGGTTGTGTAGTTTCATGGCCATTCACTTTTAATACACGTGTCGAGGGTTACCTCGTGATTTGATCGAGCAATGGTGCATCGACAGTCATGAGCTTTCTCACTCACAAGTGGTCCACTTGAGGGACCTGTGTCTCTAATAAACCATTTGTTATCATGCCTATTCATTTGTTGCTCTATAATTTATTTTAATTTCATGTGTATTCTCTTTTCCTTATTCCCTATTATTTGCTTATTTGACATATCTGTAACTTGTTAAATTTATTTATTTCTTTAATAATTATTTTGTTATTATTACTATTATTATTATTATTATTAATTGTTCATTGCATTACCACTTTTATGTGCTATATGTTGTTGTTTATATAATTGTCATTCCGCTCATATCTTCCTCCATTTGGAACCTCCTTTCTTTTTCTTTTGGAACGGTTGCGTGGTCACACGGACATTCATTTCTAAACACTCTTGTCGGAAAATGTCTTGTGAATTGGTCGATTAGCCGTGCATCGACGGCCATGAGCTTTTCCCCTCTCAAGTTGTCCACTTGAGAGAACCGCGTCTACACCCACTCCATGCACTTTAGATCTTGATCGTATGTCCTTTACTAAGGAATATACATCATGTTACATCTAAGAAGTCGCGGCACCCATGGTGCGTCAAGACTAATAATGAAACTTTTCCATGAGTCTTGAGGGATTCTCAATCCCAAAAAAGACGCCTTCATAATCTATGTGCATTTTGAGTGATATATGTTTAATTGAATTTGTTACCCTCTTAAGTTTAATTTTTTCCTTCCGTGTATATCCTTTTTCTTATTTTCTTTATTTGATTCCTTGTTTAAATTATTATTCCATGTTTTACCCTTTTTCTTATTTCCTTTATTTTTCCTTGTTTAAATTATTATGTTCTTCCATGTTTAACCCTTTTTCCTTATTTCCTTTATTTGTTTCCTTATTTAAATTATTATATATATGTTTAATCCTCTTCTCTATTTTTCTCATATGCCTTCTTGTGTAATATTATCATTTCATGTTTAATTGTTTCCACCTATATGTGTTTAATTGAAATAACTTATGACATGTTTACTTTTAATCTTCTTTATTTCTTTTTGTAGCTTTATCAAATATTATTGCTCCTTAAAGTTCTTATTGTGTTAGTGTTTTTCATTATTAGTTAATTAATATAATTCTATAAGTTGTCATTCCGCTCATATTTCCCCTACTTGACAACTTCTTGTTATCACATACTGTACACGCGAGTTGTTCTTTGCACTTTTTCAAAGTTCTTTCAAAAATCCATTTAGAGAATTGACATATATGTGGGGTAAATTGATGGTTTTACTACCATGTAACCATGGGCCTTCTAGCTTAAGAAAATCTTTCAGTCCGTGTTTATCCAACTCTTAGAATTTATGTTAAGTCATGCATACATTATCCCTAGGAGGTTTCGATATCCTTGGTGTGTTGAGGCCATTAGTTTGACTTTGTCCAAAGTCTAAAGAGATTTACAATCTCGGAAAGGACATTATCATGTCTATTTGCATATTTTTTTGAGAGGCCAACATACCTAAAAATGTAGACTATTTTCTCCTTAGGTGGGAGGGTAAAACTAATATTTTATGATGCAGGTTGTTAAAAACCAATTCATGTCATGTAAGCTGGGAAGAAGCCAAAAGACGGAAGGGCATTTCCATTTAGACTATAGCTTTTGCTTTTTTGTAATTTTTATTTATGTAGTTGAAATTTTAGTGGAGCAAATGGAATGATACATTATAGCATATTTGTCTTTCAAAATGCGCTAGGCCTACCCTTGGCACAAAAGAGACTCCTAAAATTAGAAAACACATCAATGTGTCTATTTTCTTTAACCTTTTAATTTACGGCATATTATGCTTGATTTTCATTACTAATTTAATCTTATCTTTATTTTGTTTATCTTGATTATCCCACTTCCTAAGGTTGATTTGTGCATAATTGCCTGCTACATCCTTCTTCTAGTTGGTTCACAAAAGTAAGAAGAAAAATGAATGACAGTAATAGTTCAGTAGATAGAATTGATATGGCTGCTCCAAAAGATTCCGCAGAGAGTTTAGAGGGAAGGTATCCATCTGAGTATAGTGAGATGGTACTAAGGATGGAACAAAATGTCACGGCCCGAGTTCACACCCTAGCCGTAACATGGGACGAGGAACCCCGAAAGGCTCCAAGTCAACCCTTGGCATAATCATAGCATAACACTTAACATAAAAGATGACTAACAACATGAATAGGAGAAAGCTAATAACAAGAATCTAATATAAATCATAAGAGTTATTTTAACAGCACTTAGATACAATGCTGAATCTGTCTAAATAAGTCTGAAAGCCTTCTACTAAACTGATGAGTTGCTGGGACATGCCCCCAGCTAACTCCCAAAGTCTGAAAACTAAAACATAATAAAATAAGAATATAAACCACGTCCTCGAAGGATGAGGTCTTTCCACTAGCAGCTGGGAGAGAGAGAAGCGTATCTAACCACGAGGCTGAGTCGAGAAACCTGAATCTATATCATGAAACGATATAGCACAGGAAGGCGTGCGGTAAGCACTTGAAATGTACTGAGTATGCAGGAAGCATAATTAAACTAAACATACACATATACAAAGAAGAAGTAATTTAACCACACACTAATAGTAATATAACTGAAAGAAGCTACAACAATCTTGTGTGAGATCTACATATACATCTTAATATAATCACACATAGAGACATTCATTAACATAAGATCAACTGACGCGCAACATGTAACAAATGGAAATAATACAGAGGAACGATGCCGTGACTATTATCAAGAGGGTCCCTGACTGTCAATGGGAGCGTCCCTGACTATCAAAGGTAAACATTCTCGCTAGGGAGAATCCCCGTCTATCAAAGGGAGAAAGATGCTCTAATATAGAGAGTAACTGACTGTCTAAGGATGGTAGTCCCGACCAACTAAGGAAAAGAATGCATGGCTAGTAGCTAGGGATGTGAGTCTAGAGAAACATTCTTACTAATGAGAATCTCGAACGACTAGGAAAACATTCTTGCTAACGAGAATCCCGAATGACTAGGGAAACATTCTTGCTAACGAGAATCCCGACTAACTAGGGAAACATTCTTACTAACGAGAATCCCGACTGACTAACGCTAATCTAAATTGCAACAGCTAATCAGAGACAAGATCCTTTACTGATTTTTATCATACAACATTCTTTTCGACAAGATTGGGGCTACTTTCTAATATCCACAAGCCCAACAGTTGCAATATCATTCACATCATCATGTAGCATAAGTTCATTCATGATTAATAGATTCCACTCGTACTATATCAAAGATGCATGGCTTCATTTACTTCAAAACATACCACAAGCTAATATTTTATAAAATTTGGGAGACTTCACTACAAATAATATGGTAAGCTTATTTCAGAAAGATCATCATTAAAAATCGACATGTGAGCATTACTCAAAGCTTTGTCACACTTGGATCTAATAAATTCATTTTGAAAGCAACAACATAATCATGGGTAGTGCTAGGAACATGCTTTTCATCATCAACCTTATCATCATCTCACATTTATCATGAAGCATTTCTTTTACGAACTTTTCTTCCATGGGAGTTTTAGATTCAAAGATTTAGAAGAAGAAAATTTTAGTAAGGAAAATGATTTAGAATCCGCCCAAGCTTCATAATCTATCGATATAAGTACAACCCAATCATACCCAATCAATTCAAACAAAACATGGCGTCAACACATAATTACTTCAATCTCAAGCCCATAACTTCAACTCAACCCAACATATTCGTCAATTTCATAATCAAGTAATTAGGGTTAATTATACAATATTTTCACAATTCCATTATGTTCATGAATTACTACGATAATCAAGGGAGAAATGAACCAATCCATTCAATACTAAACCCAATTTATGAAGAACATACCGCACTCATATATTCTCAACCTACATATCATAATTCAATATAACTATCAATTAATAATCCAATTAAATTCATAGTCGCAGTAGATATTAGCATTTAAGAGAAATAAAGAAGAATTTATCCTTTTTACAAATCCTAGATCATGCTTTTCTAGATTTATTAAAATCGGATATTTAATGAAAATATTTTTGGGACACAAGGATGGAAGAGTATCCTTGTTGAAAGACCCGCATACCTGGTAGGAGAATAATCCACCCGAATCGCACTTTGAAGCTTTTGAAGAAAACTCTTGAAGAATCCCTAAACTTGAAAGAGGGAAGAAAGAAGGGTTGAGAGAAGATTTTTTTTGAGAGAATGAGATATTAGGATTAGGAAAATCCCTTAAAAACGTGCAAGGTAGTATCCAAAACGAGGTAGTTTAGAAGTTAAAAGCATAGGAGTTTACGAGAATGCCCCTGGAGAAAACCTAAAATTTTCCCGAACAGGAACCAACGACCCTCAGGATGAGTTGTTATCTCATACAACGAATCGTCATCTACGTCCGTTGAATGCACTGGACCTCTTCAAACTTTCAGCTTCTCAAACAACGACCGACAGGACGGGTCATTGTTACCTACAACGACCCGTTGTAACCACCCGTTGATTATACTACTTCCTTGACTGGTGACCCAACCACGGCTGGTATGATGAGTCATTGCTTGGACCAACGACTCGTTGTATCCTTCCATTTCCACCACTGGTCCTTCCTTCACCTTCCTATGAATGATCAAAACAACGGACAGTTACAAGTTCCAAAAGACTATTGTCACCATCCGTTGCCACCACCAAGGAAACCCAAGGCACCAACTCACGACCACTTACAACGACCCTTCATAGGTACCAACGAGTCGTTATGTTGGTTTTTGCTTCCACTACCACCTGGACTCCTGAAACCACGACTTGAAACAACGGCTCGTGGTTTCCAACCACGAGTCGTTACACCTCTCCTTCTGCAACTTTTCCCCAGTTTTCAGCAGTTTTAAATTTTTAACTCCCGAGTCTACTCTTAAGCACTTTCGGGGTATTGAACAAAAGATCATGGAACTTCAAGGAGAATTATCCCAAGTTCTTAATGCAACCAATCTGTCGGTCCCACTAAGAACTTCGTTGGAACCACAAACCGAGGTCCATGCCCCTACCAAGCCTCATGTCACTTTTACAAGCCTCCCTTTGTCATCCCACTATGTCCCATTTCCTCAAAACATATCCAATTACATCTACACCCCTCCTCATAATAACATACACAATGCATACCCAACTTCATCAAATGTGCATCAAAATCAAGTCGCCTCAAAAGGTTCACCCACTATGTCTTATATTCATCACTTACCTCCCACATCTACATCCAACATGTCTTACGCCCATGCTCCTGGAAATCATACCTTAAAACGTAGTTACATTGAGACTGAGCCGCTCACTCATCACCTAGGAGAATTTGGACTCTCTGAGAATGATAGGTTAATATAGACTATGGCTAAGGAGCTTAAGAAGATGAACAATAGAATAAAAAATATTGAAGGGGCCAAGGGGATAGAAGGCCTAAATTATGAAAACTTATGCATACATCCTGATGTCAAACTACAGGTAGGGTACAAGCCTTCAAAGTCCAAAATGTTCACTAGCACTAGTGATCCGAAAGCCTACTTAAAGATTTATTGTGACAAGAAGATTGGAGTAGGAAGAGATGAAAAATTCTTAATGAAGTTGTTCATGAGAATTTTGACTGGAGATGCTCTTAGTTGGTACGTGGAGAAAAATTTGAGAAAATAGATTAATTGGACTGAAATGGCTACAACTTTCATAAAGCGGTTCACTTTCAATATAGAGAATGCACCAAAGTTGCATGGCATTCAAAACTTGAAAAGAAAGCCTATAGAGACATTCAGGGAATATGCCACCCGTTGGAGGTCCGAGGCCGCCAGAGTGCAACCTCCAATGTAGGAAGTTCAAATAAAGAATATCTTCATAAGGAATCTAGATCCGCAAATGTATGATAGGTTGATATTGGTTAGTGAGAAGAGCTTCACTGAAATCATCAAATTAGGCGAAAAGGTTGAGGACGGTATCAAGAATGGTACCATTATCGATTGGGTAGCATTGCGAACAGCTAGCAAGACTTTGCATTCTGGTAGGATCACCAAGAACAAGAACATGAAGGAGGTGAATGTTGTACTGACTACAGAAGAGCTAAAAACTCCTTTGAGTTACCAAACACCTCCACTCCAATACCAAGTGCCTCCATTTCAATCTCCTGCACCAACATACAATCACCAAATGTTGTTCACCCTGCTATTTATCCTTTCCATAATGAACAACCTACACATTCTTAGTTTTCTCCACCTGCACTCCAAATTCCACCAGTTTATCAAAATCCACCAAATCGACAATCTCACAAGCTCGCGAAACCCCAAGAAAATTCATCCAAGTAGTACACTTCTTTGGGTGAGCCTATAACCCAAATGTATGAAAAACTAAAGGTTTCAAGCTATATCACTCCAATTCCTGCAATAGTGATGGATACACATGCAAAATGGTTCTATCGTACTAGGCTTTGCGACTATCATTCAGGGATGAGAGGACACACCATGGAAGAGTATCTAGCTTTGAAAGATAAGATTCAAGCATTGATTGATACCAAAGTGATACACCTGAAATGAAAGATGATGCCCACTTAGGAAGTTGAAATTGAAGGTCATTCTCAATTTGAGTTATTCCTACTTTTGAAGGTTATTTTTACTGCTTGTACTCTGAACTATGTCGGACCTGATTCCCATTTAAGAGGGATACATAGGCGTCCCTAGGAGACTCGGTCTATATCTTAATAAAATCTCCTTTTCCCCCCTTTTGTAGAATTTGAAACTAGGGAAGAATTTGTAGAGTCCACAAATCAAGCTTCTCTACAGAATTGGGACAGATTTTCTGAGAGGATCTCAAAATTTTCATTAAATCAAGCTTTTCTATAGAATTGGGGAAGGATTTTTGAGGCGATCTCAAAAATTCCATTTTACATTGCAAGGAAGTAGAAGAATTTCCTGAGTAAATGATTGGGGCATAAATTTTTCAAAGGTCCTTAAAAATTTAATCGAAATGACACCTCAAGGAAAAAGGACATGTATAGAAAGATGAGACATCCAGCCTGATCGCAAATTCAATGTTCATGAGATCGAGTTAGCAACAGAGGAATAGAGGCACAAACCCACCTTTCCCCTTTTAAGTTATAATTTTTCTTTGAGCACAGGAGCGACAAGTATAAATTCGCAATCATTCTGTATATCATCAAGATTCACAAAGGTATTCGTTATCAACAATAAACCTAAACTACTTGAAGTTCGTCCATGAACGGGGTTAAGTGCTACCCTCTTAGTAAGTTACTCGAAGTTGAACACTGTTTATTTAAAGCTAAGTATTGTTATTTTGATTTTTCAATGGGTTAAGCACTACCCTCCAATTTTTTAAAGGGCTTAGCACTGCCCTATGGGTAAAGCACTACCCGTAATTTTTAAGAGCTAAGCATTGTCCTATAGGTTAATCACTGCCCTTAATTTTTTAAGAGCTAGGAACTATCCTCCAATTTTTAAAGGGCTAAGTACTGCCCTATGGGTTAAGCACTACCCTTAATTTTTAAGGGCTAAGCATTGTCCTCTAGGTTAATCACTACCCTCAATTTTTAAGGGTTAAGCACTGCCCTATGGGTTAAGCACTACACTCCAATTTTTAAAGGGCTAAGCACTGCCCTAAGGGTTGAGCACTACCCTCCAATTTTTAATGGGCTAAGCCTTCTAAATTTTGATCGGGTTAAGCACTATGCTTTCAAATTTATTCGAGCTAATCCTTAATTTTGCAAAATATTATCTTATGCTTATTGACTAATCACTTTACCCAGTATTTCAAAGTTTGTAGTCTACTGTTGTATTTTTTTCAAGTTACTCTCATGATATTGAATCAAGCTACTATCATGATACTTTCAAGTTCCCATGTTATTTTGTCGCTCTTATGCTACTCTCAAACTTTCAAGATACATTCAAGCTATTATTGTGTTTTTTCACGACACTATTTTACTATCTTTGAGCTAGTGTTATTGTGCTACTTTAACCATTCTTTTATATCCTGAATGGGTTAAGGACTACCCTCAAATTTTAAAGGGCTAAGTCTGGTCCTAGTGTTTTTCTGGACATTGTTCGGGTTAAGTACTACCCTCTCAAAGTTGTCCAAGTACGTTTTATTTTCGTAAATTTATATGTTATTGTCTCTGCCCGTCATCACTTATTCATTCATTTAGTTATTCTTAAGCTCTACACTTTTCATCGTATATTACTTTGAAGCAATTTTTGGTTTCATCTCTCCTTTCAATCTTTTATCTTCCAAAATAGTCCTCATTCTGATATTACCGCATTTTGACACGAAAGTAACAATTTTGTCTATCTCTTTTGTCTCTCTATTCTCATCATTTCATACTCCTTTCATTCCTTATTCAAATTCTGTATTATCAATTTCGTTCGTTCCTAAAACTAGAACTACACGCGGCCTGATTCTCGTAGATCCGCAATATGTAGGCAACATGATACTGAAGTCTCAGCCACAACATATTCAAAACTTTTATTTTTCTTACTTGATCCCACCGAGGTCATTCTTTGGTCGGACAAAATTGGCTATTAAGTTAATGTTCTTTGCTCGACAATTCATCATTCATTTCCGAGCAAAGAAGGGGCAGTTGACACTCAATTTTGACCTCCCTATGCCCCATCTAAGTTGTTTATTAATATATACATATATATATATATATATATATATATATATATATGCATACTTTAAAAATTACCCTTTTTACATAATTGTGTAGTTCACATGCATAATATTTTAGTATTAATTATCATACATAATTAGTTTTTGCATGATTATTTATTTTTACATCTTTCAAGTTGCACTTTCAAAATATTTTATTGCATTTGTTTTAAGTTATTAATTTTTCAATATTATGTGTAATTACGTCATATATAAAAATATTGCATAATTTATATATATACACACACACATATACACATATTTGTCAATTAAACAAGCTTTTATTTACAAAAGTATAATTTACTTAAATTTTATAAATTATTTATGTTTGATTTCATAATAATAATACATATATAATTTTATCGTAAATTAAACTATTATGAACCTATTTACTAAATCATTTAAAAGTGTAGTATTTTATGTAATTATATAGCAACTAATTCAATTTTCCTCTAATTTAATTAAAATCTAGCCACTTTCTATCTAAATTATGCTAATTTTTAGCCATTTTTATCAATTATGGCTATTATTTAAATTCAAATTCAGCCATCAATTCAATCTAACCCGTTTAACCCATCTGTGATCGTGGATATATCCGCGACACGACCCAGATCACTCAGATTTAATCTCACTCGTCCATCTCCTCTAATCCTACAGTTAAGAGGAAAACCTACCCTATTGCCTTATTTGATCACAACAGACCCCAAAACCTAATCTTCACCATCCAAAATAGTCATTCTACCTCCTTTCCTCTTACTATAAAAACTACCACATAGACGATCCCTCTGACCACCATAACCCACAACGTTGGTAGCTGCTCTTTTTTTCTCTCCCTCTTTGTTCTTGCTCCTTTCTAGCTCTCTTTGTCTAGCCATTTCTGGATAGTAGACCATCGATGAGTCTTCAGTCCATCACCATATTACATCATAGTGTCGCAACTCCAGTCAACGAGCATCGTCAAAAATCACGGACGAACACCAGAAACCACCAGCCGCCGAGACTTCATCTACTCTAGCAAAAATAAACCCCGCACTGCCGCGCACACCCTCCTCTGTATGTCTCCGGTCGCTGCTAACCGGAGAGAAGGCCACCAATAGTCCCTCTATACCTCTGCCTCTCTTCTACCTCTCTCCTCTTTCTCTCTTAGAAAAACAACCATTGTATCCCTTCTTTCGCTTCGGTACTCAAGAAACCTCAAAACTCAGATCTCTACTTCCATTATTCCCCAGTGCAACCCCAACGACGAGTCTTGAAAAGCTCCTTTTAGGATGAATTATTACAATCCATCTCCGGTTGAGTCATCTTTACCTTTATTCTTTTATTTTTACTTCGTGTTATCTCTTAATCGGTAAATAGGCAGATTCCTATATTGGAAACTCGTAGAACTTGAGTGCGAACTTCTTGCCTAAAGGGCAGCGGATTATTTGTTTGCATCTTTAGACTATCGTATGCTAAAACCTGTAAATTTTTCTTCTTTAATGGTAATACTTTGTTTTGTTTTCTCGTATTACTGATTCATGCTATGAATACACAAATTATGATACTCTGCCACTTCATAATCAAGATTTTTCTTCTTTACTTGCCCAATTTCGAACTTTGCATTAATGCTCAATATTCTGATTTCCAAAATCAACAATTAGAATTGTGATGGCTTCTTTTCTATAAAAATTGTGACTTTTGACAACATCATTATAGGGCTAATTATAGTAACTCGGAATTAGGGACACTTATTTTCTTTTAAATTTCGATGCCACTACTAACAAGTTTTTTTTCTTTCTCTCATCAAATTATTAACATGAAGCGGTATTAGAGATACTGAGTTGGTAATATTCTCATATGTATAAGTTCAAATGGTATTTTCTTTAATGTTCCTTCTAGCATGTGATTCATTCTTTCAATATATTATTATGTCCTTATACACTTTATTATTTAGTAGAATTGTGTGCTAGCATACTGGACGTATAACTGCATGGCATAATTGTTTCCCTGTTTCCTTCCCATCGTGTGGCTACTAATATATATACTATTATGGTAACTTGAAGTTCTTATCTTATACAATATGTGACAACTTTAGTATTTTTCAGCTTATAATAGAATGCGATTTTCCTTTATACTTAAATTGATTCAAGTTTCCATAATTGAGTTTACATTCCTGGTAATAAATCAAAACAATTTTGGTACTCGTTTGTTTAGGATAAGTTTATCTTTTTACAACTTGATGCTAGCAGTCTTGCTTGTTTGAATTTTCTTTCTCTAATTAACGGGGCATCCTTTATCATTTATATATCTATGGTATGTTGCATCATTTCTTCACTATGCTGATTAATTTTTTTCCTTAACTGATGTTCATTAATTCTTGTGTAAAATTAGTTGTGGTGAATTAGAACCTGTGTTACACATGATTCGATCTTAATCACGTTATTATAGGAAATTCTCCTTTTGTTCTTCCCTTAATTTGAACATATGTTTATTTATGTTGACTTTTTATTAATTTTATGCTTAATTGACTTGCCTTCTTTGTTTAAGGAAAACCTCTATGGCGGATTTTTTTGCCTTCTCTTCTTATGGAAAACCTCTATGGCTGATTCTTTCCTTTCTTTATGTGATTTACTATGGAAAAGTTGGATTACTTCTTATATATCTTGTTCTAGTTTTGTTAATTAAGGGTGATTTCTCTCTGATAAATTTTGTTGTTGCTCGTTTTTTCCTTAACCGAACTAGGACAGTTTTAGCACTTGCTTAATTTTGGTAACTATGTGTTGTTTTACCTAACTCCGAGTATTGCAGTTAAGGAAAGGATTCCTTTAATTATTTTCTAAATACTCATATCCTTTTTTTAATTCAACTTAGTAACTATTACGTATTTTTTTGTTAACTTGATTTTGATGGACATATTAATTTCGTATATGGAAAATGATCCATTTAATTGTGGTTCTAAGTATTTTCTTTCCTTTTACTCATTTAGTTAATAGTGCTGATTATATCTTTTCCTCTTAATAATTTAACTATACAATATTACTTTCCTCTCCTTCTCTATTCACGAGAGGGTTGTTATTCCTTTAGCGACACAACGCTCCAAAATTATTCTTTGACAACACAACATTCAAACATTTGCTGATTTCTTTAGAAAAATAGCATCATATCATTAATAATTTGTCCTCCATTGCTACATTGATAATACTATCAAACAATTTCTTACATGCTCCCTGCTCTTCTCTTTAATTCTTTAATCCTTTATACCTCCTGAACACAAGCACTTCTTGAAATATCTGAGATTCTCGTGATCTTGATGTATTGAGGCCTAGGTACTGATTAAGGCACTATTTGAAACTGTTGATAAATCACTTGCTGATTCTATGGTTTCTTCTTAACTTATTGTCATCGACCGGTTAGTTCTCTTTAATTATGTGACTTCTACTTATTTACGTGAAGGCCTCTACATGATGTTAAATATTTTTACTAGCAGATTGGTCTGACTCAAGTATGTTTCAGCATATCATTTGGAATTATTTAAGTTTTGGCCATCCGTTCATGTGTTTGTTTGGGTAATGAAGAATTACTTTTATGTTTATCTTGAGTAGATAGCCATCGTATGTGCCTATATATATTCTTTGTTATATTCATTTTAAACAGGTATCTCTACCATATGTTCGAGACTTCGAAAAGTTTGTTAGAGTTTGGAGGGGCCTCAAAATGGTTTAGAATAGAGTTATATTTATTTAATTAATTATTTATGTAAATTTGTAATAATTGTAAACAACTGATAATAGTAAAAAGGCGTTCATTGCTATGAGGGGGGCGGGGATTGTATGTCACTTTACTGTCTTTCTTAATTGCTAATTAATAATTTGATATAGAAATAATACCTAGAGGAATTAAAACAAAAATTTTGAAGCATGTCTTATTTAGATACCATGCCTATAGGAAACTAATAATAAATCTTACAACATGTCTCCTCTCTTATGTAGGGTTTATATATGAAACTTGACTTTTGATCCATTGTTCGTGATCTCTCTGTATTTAAAGACATGTAGGCCTAGTTAATTGTAATAGATACCATGCTCATAGGTAATAATTTGGTTAGATCTGAAGCGCATCTTCTCAATGTGATATATTAACTAGATATCATGCTTATAGGAATTTCACCGCTGTAACCTTTAGAGATCATGCTTTTTGTAATCACTATTAACATGATGAATAGATATCATGTCCGTAGGATTTTCCTACACACATTTAGAAATCATGCTTATAAGATCTGAGGCTATGTGAAACCTCCATTTGTTTGCCGTTTTATATTTGTTTTATTTGAGGAGTTATCACCTATTAACCGCCCTAGTAATTCTAGATCCCAAATCTAAAATAGCATTCCAATGCCCCTTGGACAATTAAGCTTGGGAAGACTAGGCACATATTAAGGTGTTTAGTCTTTCTCTTAGAATATTGTTAGGATTAATAACTAATTAATTAGCCGGGTAGTGGAAAAATGATAGTCTGTGCCTGCTGAATAATACGAGCAACCTAAGTGGGTTGTGAAATATTATTTTAGTCGCACGGGGTGATCCCTCTAGGTTAAAAAAACCCTCCCCTCATTTTGTGGAAGAACTACGTTCAACCTGATTCCCTTTTTGGGATTCATAGGAGTCTCTATGAGACTCAATCCCATTCTTTAAATTTTTATGTGTTCGTTTTGTTATCTTATTATACCTGTTTTTTTTTGTTTTTTGTATAAATTATTAGAATAATAAATACTCTTTTCCATATATATGTTGGCTCATTATTCTTTCTTCTTGCTTATCTGATTTCTCTTTTTTGTTTGTACTAATTCTGTTGTATTCTTTTTTAATATTAAAAATAATTAGTTTATTTTCATAATAATGTATTTACAATACACCACAAACCCATTGGTACCCTCGTGTAGGTTCAATACCGATGCTAAGGTGAGTCGAGTCTTCGAATCCTGGAAGCTCCTCTCACAAGCTTCCGACCATTGGAATTTCACTTTCTTTTGGGTCAATTTGGTCAATGGCGCTGCAATAGATGAAAAACCCTCAACAATCTCCGGTAGTACCCAACTAAACCCAAGAAACTCCTCATGTCTGAAGGATTCATCGGTCTAGGCCAATTCTTCACCGCGTCTATTCTCTGAGAGTCCACCTTTATGCCCCCCCCTTGACACCACATGGCCCAAAAATGCCACTGCGTTCAACCAAAACTCGCACTTGCTGAATTTGGCATATAATTGGCGGTCCTTGAGAGTCTGTAGTACCACCTTCAAATGAGCGCCATGCCTTCCTTGCTCCAAGAGTATATCAAGATGTCATCAATAAACACGATATCTAACATATCCAAGTACATCTTGAAAACCCTATTCATCAAGTCAATAAAGGTTGTAGGAGCATTCGTTAATCTAAAAGACATAACTACAAACTCATAATGACCATATCGAGTCCTAAAAGCTGTCTTTGGGATGTCATTCACCCGAACCTTGAGCTGATGGTATCCGGACCTGAGATCTATCTTGGAAAAGCACTTGGCACCATGAAGCGAGTCAAACAAATCATCAATACTAGGAAGAGGATACCTATTCTTGATGGTGACCTTGTTCAATTTTCGGTAATCAATACACATACGGAAAGAACCATCTTTCTTTCAGACAAAGAGAAATGGTGCACCCCATGGGGATTTTCTCGGTCTGATGAATCCCTTATGTAAAAGGTTTTTTAACTGCTTCTTCAACTCCTTCAGCTCGGCTGGAGTCATTCTATAAGGAGAAATAGATATAGGCTACGCATCGGGAAGAAGGTCAATACCAAAATCAATCTCCCGCCAACAGGAGGGATTCCCGATAGATCTTCTGTGAAGACTTCTGTATACTCACATAATACTGGGACTGACTGGATACTTGGGGTCTCGGATGTGGCATCCTTAATCCTAACTAATGGTACATGCTACCCTTGGAGATCATCTTTCTGGCCTTAAGATAGGAAATGAAACGACCTACAAGCACAACTGAACTACTCTTCCATTCTATGACTGGCTCACCGGGAAATCTGAACTCTACCGCCCGGGTTCTACAATTAACTGAGGCATAACATTCAAATAGCCAATCCATGCCTAGGATAACATCAAAATCGGTCATTGCTAACTCTACTAGTTTGCTGAGGTGACTTTCTGAAGGACTGTGACTGGGAAACTTCTATACACCCGTCTTGCTATAACTGAATCACCCACTGGAGTAGAGACTGAGAAGGGTTCTGACAAAATTTCGAGACTAATTCCAAAACTACTAGCCATATAGGGCATCAAAAAAGAAAAGGTAGCCCTGGGATCTAACAAAGCATATACATCATGATGGAGAACTCGAAACATACCGGTGACTACATCTGGGGAGACCTCCTGATCCTGGTGGGATGTTAGGGCATAGAATCTGTTCTGGTGCTGACCGCCACATGTGCTAGTAGATGCGCCCTGCTAAGATGGGCGGCCTGGTGGAGCTGCTGAACTGGAAGCTAGGCCTCAGCCCCTATCATGGTCCTATCTAGCTGTTGGGCAATCTCTGAGCATATGTTCGGGCTTCCCACACCAGAAGCAAGCACCTGTACCAGCCAAACACTGACCCGTGTGCCTCCGACCACACCTGTCACAAATGGGATACTGGAATCTGCGTGCCTGCTGCTCTGGCCCCTAGAGCCAAATGCTCGTCCCCTCTGGTAATGCCTAGGTCTGGATGGCACACTCATCACTGGAGATACTGGGGCTAAAGATCTCTGGTGGGAGTGCTATCGGTGCCCACCACCTGGCCTTGATTGAAAGAACCTATAGTTATCTGTCCTGGCCCTCTTGGCCTCTCTTTCCCTTAGATGCACCACCTTTATCTGCTGGGCATTCAAGACTGTCTGAGGAAAATCCATATCCTGATGGAGCATGGTGGTTCTGCATTCCTTGACTAGATAGTCTGCCACCCCATGAAAAAACCTACTCACTCGAGCCCTCTGATCGACCACTAACTCTAGAGCATGCTTTGACAGGCGAGTGAACTCTAGAGCATATTCCTGCACTATAATCTTCCCTTGTTTTAGATTCACAAACTCGGCCGCCTTCAACTCCCTCATCTCAAAAGAGAAGAAATAAAAATATCCTTCCAACCGATAAGGCCTGCTCCGACTGCCCTACTATCCTTCCACTGTTTAAACCAAATGTGTGCGACCCCCTTCAATTGATATGAGGCCAAATCCGCACACTCCTCTCCAGTCACCCCCATGACTTAGGTGATCTTTAGAATCTCATCAATAAACACATGTGGATCCTCGTCCACCTTAGACCCAAGAAACTCTGGTGGATTCATCCTTAGGAAATCTCTGACTCGTGCTACCACTGCATTCCCATTCTGCAGAACATGCACTACTGCTTACTGGTTGACCTAGCGGTCAAGGCCTGCACTAGCATCTGAATGGCTGCCCTGAATTTGGTATGGAAAACCAGCTCCGGTGCATGGTGCTCATGGGATGATAGGGCTTGTTGGTGCCAGTCTCTATTACAATCCTCGTGGCCATTCCCATTCCCATATCTTCTGTCGTTAACTCTGCGGGAGGCATGATTCTGCAATCGCGTATAGCACGAGTTAGAAGGATAGAGATACATTTCACCACATGACGTAGATCATGAAGGAAGGGAACATTTCCTAAAAATCTCGTAGCCTCTCATCATAAGTGTGGCGCACTTCACACCAATGAAAAAGACTCTATTTAACGCGGCTTTTGGACACCATAGGACACTCCAAAACCTATTGCTCTAATACCAAGTTTGTCATGATCTGAACATAGGCCCGGGTCGAGACATGGGACAAGGAGCCTCGAGGGACTCCAAGTCGACCCATGGCTTGAACATACATCTAACTCAATCAAATAAAGCGAAAGACTTAACATAATAAATATAGTGAAATTCTAATCATAACATATCATCGGAACCGGAATTCACTTCATAAATGATAGTTGATTACTACATACAATCTGAAAGACTCTAACATATATGATAGGTTGATAGGACAACACCACCAACTAACCTGACAAGTCTGAAAACTGAAAATAGAAAGATAACTAATCACGAATGGTCCTCGGTAGATGAGAATTCACCATTGAAGCTGGATGCTAACTCTAAACTAACTAGTGACAGAGCTGAATCTGAAGATCGGAGCCTGTATCATAAAATGATACAACATAGAGTATGCAGTCAGTACGTGGAATGTACCGAGTATGCAAGGTACGTAAAACTGCTAAAATAAGTAAAATTATTTAAAACATTCATAATATAGAACATATTCAAGATAAGAGTTTAAGAGTAGGGCTTGCATGCTATTTTCTAAAATCTTGATTTGAACATAACTGAACATCATAAATGAATCGAATGACCCAAAGCTGAAATCTGATAATTGTAAGTAACACTATAGATTGGGTCAAACCTACTTTAGAACACACATATATACATATATCATGAATGATAGACATGCATAACTGAAATCACGAGGAACAATAGGAGACTCATCATGTAACCAACATTATCACGATAGAGCTTACGTGGTCCTGAGTATCACACTTAAATAGGCAGAGCCTTCAAAAGCCTTGTCAGGGCTAAAGATGTTACTATGATATTGATCTCAAGCTGAAGGGCCCTTAGCGCAGGGGAAAGCTCATAAAGGAGGTCCCAAATAATTTGATCATACATATGTTAGCTCGTAGTTCTGAGGCATAGGGTTGACTGACCCTTAGCCTACTCGGTGCTAGACACTACTTCTAAAAACATGCTGCTCTCCATCGTTTTTCAAAGAAGCTGACCATCATCTAGTGACGAAGCTGAATAATCATGTACATATAAAATCTGAAATCATACATGAGGAGCCTTATCTCAAACCATACCACAAGCTGAACATAATTAGGAGTCTTGACTCCAAAACCGTGTGGTAAGATAATTAACTTGAAATCATAAATTATACTTGAACATATGGGCTTGCCCAATGCTTAAACATGCTTGAAAATATTTGATTCACTTGAAGACATGATCATAGACATGGGTACCTTTGAAAACATGCTTTTCATCATAAATATGTCATCATACTTGAACATACATCATAAATCTCAACTTTTATGAACTTCTCATGGATGGGCATTATAATTTATAAAACTTGAAACATGCTTTGTAATTGAAAACACTATAAAACTTGTCCATAAATGATAATTCAATAATAGAAACATACATAGATCATACCCATGTAGAAACTAAGGAAATTCATGCATTGGGTTAAAACTCTATAGGATCAACATATAGATTTTCACGAATTAGAGAGGGATTGGGCATGGGTGTGAACAAATTCAACCATTCACAACCCTACAGACCTAAGAGAATCTGATTCTATAACTTCTCTGATTGTCCAAGGAAGAATTGATGAAAAACTTGAAGGAATTAAGCTTGATCACTTCTCTAGACTTCTAAGTTTGCATGCATGAATAGGAATAGCTTAGAATGAACTTACCCCTCTTAAAACACATTGTTCATAGCTTAAAATGACATAGTTTAGGCCTTAGCATCATAGGAATCATGGATAATCCCTTACTAAAATCACAAAGAAAAACTGACTGCTAGTCTTCACGAGGGACTAGATAAGTCGTCGTCCAAGGCCATGACTCCTGGCCACCAACCGTTGTGTACACTACAAAAATTTCACCTAGGGCTCATCACAGGGAACTACACTAAGTCGTTACTGTAATACCCCAGAAAGGCCTAAGAATAGACCCGGGAGTTGAATTTGAAAAGTGCAGAAAATTGGCAAAAACATCATAGGACAAGCGACTCAACAACTCGTGGGTGGATACCATGAGTCTTGAAAGAAATCGTGGTATGGGGGTTTAGCGAATCAGTGATGACACTGGATGGTGTAACGACTCATTGTCAGAAATAATGAGGTGTTGTAACCAGTCGTTGGAGGGACTGGACTTATGCTGAGGGGGAAACAATGGGGCGTCCCACGATTCGTTACGAGAGACAATGGTCCGTTATTTCTAGTCATTGTTTGAGGGTTGAGTATTTCAATGCATTCAACAGATGGAGACCATGACTCATTGGATGCCACCACGAGTCGTGGTGAGGCTCGTGGGAAGGAAAGTCGGATTTGGTCAAAGGGTTGATAACGGTCGATCGAGCGATCTGTTGATGGAAGCAACGACTTGTCCTAAAGAGTCATGTGAATAATATGAGTATTTCATGGGGTAGTGGATCCAACGAATCAATAACACGAGTCTTGGTTTGTTGCAACGACCCATTGGATCGGTCGTTGGTCCGCTGGGAGCAGTTTTCAAGAAATAATTTTAAGGGTAGTTTAAACTTTTCCACATTTTAAGACCCTAAAACTACATGGTTTTGCATATTTTTCTGAGTGGATTAAGGTGAGTTAAGTCCTTTGTGCATGCCCATTATCATACAGAATCTTAGAGAGATTCTTGGGAGATTCAAGGTCTTGCTCCCCAAGTTTCCATCAATTTCTTTATCAGTATTCAAGGAACTTCGAAGTCATCCCATCCCCAGGTATGTAGGGTTTTAGAATGGGTGAAATTCTTCCTTACCCATGCCCAAATGTCAATTTGAATCATGAATCCTCCTATCCAAGTCTATGGGTTTTACTCAAATGCATGAAAATGTGATTTCTCTTTATGAGTATGATTTAATCGAGTTTTAATTATTGAATTATGAATGATGGGAAGGTTTTATTATTATTTTCTTTAAATCATGTTTCAAGCCGTTTAAATCTAGAATGTCCATTGATGAAGATTCATGAAAGTTATGATTTACGATGAATATTCAATATTTTGAGGTTATTGATGATGGAAAAGCATGATTTCAAGTTACCCATGTTTATGAGCATATTTTTGAAAGAATTAAACATGTCAATGTATTGGGCAATGCCCGCATGTTGAAGAATGATTTACGATTTATGAATGAATTGCATGATTTATCGATTTATGATGTTGGCCAATGAAAAGGACCTTTGATTCTTGGCTAAGAATGTTTTAAAGGGGATCAATGATGATAAATGTTATATTTTAGCCATTGAATCTTTATTCATGATGTTATCGATTCACGTATGAGCCTATATGCATGTTTTTGGGAGTCATGTCTAGCACCGAGCAGCCCGACGTTCAAAGGACTATGATGGTGTCTCATAACCACGTGGTACCGTAGGTTTCTAATGATATATTTATTGATAATGATCCCATCAAATGTGATATCACGCCTAATGCACGACCCTCTCCTGGCAAGCCAGGGTCCGCTCTGCCCACTTGATTGAGATAGTATGGGCATCATGAAAGGCTCTACCATGATGGTGTCGGTTATGAAGAGTTCTCCCATTTTTTTGCATGATTTATGCATTGTTATATTTATGTTATTGGCTCAATTTTTGTTTTGATAAAGTTTCCTCACAACTATAAAACTGAATGATTATGAATGATTTGAAAGTCTTGAGACTTATATTTTATTACAAAGATTTTGATGTATATAATATGAGCGTGATGTCCTTCTCCCATGATTATTTATGAGTTTATTTTACTTTTAATGTCTGTTTTACTTACCTTGCAGACTTGGTACATTCCACGTACTGACTGCATACTTTCTATGTTGTATCATTTCATGATACAGGATTCGGATCTGAGGCTCATCCTCACCCTTAGTCCATCTCAGCTTGCGCATTCAGCTTATTGGTGAGTCTGCATGTTTTGAGGGCCATTTGATAGACTTTCATATTATTTATGTTTCAGTATTGGCCGGGTTAGTTAGGGATGTTGTCCCATCAACCCATCTTATGTAGTAGAGGATTTCAAATAGGGTGTCGAACTCAGTTTATGTATATGCCCAGTATTTCCGGTTGTTATGCTATGTTTATGTTTCCGCTATGAGTTAGGTGTACTATTCCATGTATTTAGATGAGATTAACAATATGCATGTGCCATGGGTCGACTTGGAGTCTCTCGGGGTCCCTTGTCCCGTGTCTACGATCCAGGTGTACGTTTGGGTCGTGATAGTTGCTGGTGACCACAACTCGTGGTCACCACTCGTGGTCTTCCCTTCCAAAAAGTCCTCTTCCATCACCTCATCCTTGGCCATGACTGACTCAACGAGTCGTGGTGCTGACCACGACTCGTGGTCATGTCCGTGGTCACCCCAAACTCAAAAATATCTAACTTAAGTCTAGCACCTCACCACGAGTTACTCCACAACTCGTGGTCTACCTCACGGGTCACTGGACGACTTATTTTGTGACCTGGTGAAGAAAATATTATTTTCTCCATTTCGACTCCCGGGTATGATCATAGGGTTTTTAAGGTATTAAACCATGTTGCATCAGGACGCACCTTAACCTAACGCCTGAAGCGTCATTGTATACAGCATAACCCTCTGAACCTTCCAGCAAGGCTAACACTGGTGCAGATGTCAATCTATTTTTCAACTTTTTGAAACTTTGCTCACAGGCCTTGGTCCAGTGGAACTTGGAAGCTTTATAAGTAAATTTGGTCAAAGGCGCTGATAGGGTAGAAAATCCTTCCACGAACCTTCTGTAATACCCGACTAACCCCAAGAAACTATAAACCTCTATTGGAGTTGTGGGTCTAGGCCATGTCTTGACTGCCTCAATTTTTTTGTGACTCAACTTGGATACCAACATCTGATACAATATGGCCTAAGAAAGCTACGGAATTCAGCTAGAACTCACATTTGGAGAACTTCGTGTATAACTGGTGGTCTTTGACGATCTGGAGTACTGTCCATGCATGATCTTGGTTTTCAGCTTCCGAGCAAGAGTATACCAGGATATCATCAATGAAAACTATCACAAACAGATCTAGATACGATCTGAATATGTTGTTCATCAGATCCATAAACACTGTTGGTGCATTCGCCAATCCGAAGGATATTACTAAGAATTCAAAATGACCATATCTGGTCCTGAAGGCTGTTTTTGGGATATCTTTCTCCCGTACTCACACATATGGTACCCAGAACGTAAGTCAATCTTGGAGAAATACTTTTCTCCCTGAAGATGATCAAACAAATCATCTATCATTTGAAGAGGATATTTGTTCTTAACATTAACTTTATTCAACTGCCGATAATCTATACACATGTGTAGGGAGCCATCTTATTCTTATAAACAGAACTGGCGCACCCTATGGCGAGGTACTAGGCCTGATGAAACCTTTATCCAAAAAATCTTTCAATTGTTCTTTCAGTTCTCTCAATTCAGCGGGAGCCATTCGATACAGAGGGATGAATATAGGTTGTGTACCTGGTAGCAAGTCGATAGAAAAATTGATCTCATGCTCTGGGGGAATACCCAGGAGCTCATTTGGGAACACATCTGGAAACTCACTAACCACTGGGATGGACTGAAGAGTCGGGGATTCTTCTTGCATATCTCGAACCCTAATAATATTATTAATACAACTCTTCTCTATCAGCTTTCTTGCCCGAAGATAGGATATGTTTTGGCATAGCCGCACTTCCCCTCTATTCTCGCACTGCCTCCCCTTGGAAGTGAAACTGGATGGTCTTCGTCCAACACTCCACATTGGCTTAACATGGAGTTAGCCAATCCATACCCATAAGTACATCAAAATCAATCATTTCTAGCTCCATTAAGTCGGCTGAAGTCTGGCGATCGACAATCTCCACCGTGCAACCCCGATAAATTTTCTTAGCAACAATAGAGTCACCGACGGGTGTAGACACCGAGAAGGGTCGCTGGAGTAATTATGGTGTTATACCAAACTTCTGGTCCACTAATGGAGTAACACAGGACTAAGTGGAACCTTGGTCTATCAAAGCATAAATTGACTGAGAGCGAACGTCCAGCATACCTGTCACAACATTTGGTGACGACTCTGACTCCTGTTGTCCTGGTAAAGCATAAGTGCGATCTAGACCACTGCTAGAACTAGATGCCCCTGATCTACCTTAGCCTCTGCCGACTGGAGCTGAGGGCCTAAGCCTTGCTGAAGGTGTTGCCGCATGCGACCCTACTGAAGAGCAGTCCTGCCAGTCCTGATCACCCTAACCTCTAGCTAGACAATCCCTTGTCATATGACCCTCTTGTCCACAAGTATAACAAGCAGTAGAACCATACCTGCATGTCCCAAAATGACGTCGGTTGTAAATGGTACAACATGGTATAAGGGACCTGTTATGGTGTGATCCCCTCTACTGTTGGGAGCTTGTTGCTCATGAGCTCTCGCGGGGTCCTGACAATTCCGCAGACGTACCATGAATCACCCAAAAGATCTATTGCAACTGATCCAGAAAGTCATGAGGGTCCTCTTCATGGTCTGTCCCTGTGAATTGCGGAGGGCTCAGGGAAAGAAACTCTTGGACCCTCGAACTTCCGGGTCCTCCAGTAGATTCAGCAACAACTGGTACCATCAGATGGTGCTGAGCGGCCATCATTTAACCCAGCATATAGACAACGCTCCTAACCTCCTGATCCGATGGTATCGGTATAGGGACCACTGGGGGTGGTGCTGACATATCTGTCGCCTTGGTAGGATCCTGACATGGAGAAGAATGCTGGGGAGACCAGGATGAAGTCCTCTTATCGCCCTCAGATCGGGTCGGCTCTGGCTGTGGCACTCTACTAGTACCCTCCCCTGCCGCAACATCTAGCTCTCGACCAGTCATGGTCTGTCGTGCATAAGACATTTCCTATGTAAATAACCAGAATGATGTAAGCTTAGGGAGTTACCCTATACAACATAGCTCTATAACACGACTGGAGAAGAAAGGAGGGTAACCACGCTATTATGCCTCGTAGCTTTTTGCCTATAGAATGTGGTGCACAACACACCCATAGGCAAGACTCTGCATGACATGGCTTGCAGACTCTTTGGAATATGACCTGCTCTAATACCAAGTTTGTCACGCCCCACCATGGGAGGCATAACTGGCACCTAATGCATAATAGAACCTAGGCTGACCTGGCAGGGCATATGCACCTTTGGTGCTTGTCAGCAACATAAATCAAGAAAATAAACTGCTATATCTCAGCTATAAATGCAGCCTCGGGCTGACAAGGCCACGCAACACCTATAAAGGAAAACAGCTAACCCAGCAACAAGGCGATAAAAGGGTTCATATATGGGCTGACAAGACCACTATGCTATCTAGTTATAGCAAATTGAAAACAGGCGATCATATTCAAACTAATGCCGACAAGGCTACAAACTAAGTAGCTACACTAGGCCCCACATGGCCAACAACAACAAAAAATTGAGAATCCGTAGCCTGCAAGCCTCTAGGAGTGGAATACTGGCCGGGACAGGGCCTCGACCTACCCAAAAGCTGTACAACAAAAGAACAAAACCTTTCCTAACTAACAACTTTGGAGAAAAGGAGCTGACTGGACTATTGACTCTGGCTGGCAGCTAGGAACGTCCATACCCATGTGTATCCGCACCTATAGGAAAGTAATGCAGTGCCCCAGAGATGGGAGTCAGTACAATATATACCGAATATGTAAGGCAGTAATCAAAATGACTGAATAATACTGATAATAGAACTGAAAATGATCAATATAAAGGAGAAGAGTTAAAACCTTACTAGCCTCGCAACCTGCTGTATAAATAACAATAAGTAATGCAAACAAGAACCTTACATGGCCCCCATAAACATGGAAGGTACAACCAACACAAAATAACCCACCCGGGGCCCCCATAAGCCCTGGCGAGTACACTTCAATCTAATACCCCTAGCATGGTTAATATGAGTCAACGGGTAATTATAGCCAACCTACCTGGCCTTTGGGACTGTAATTGAACCTGCAGGGCTTCTATAGCTATGTTTGAGCCCTCTGGGCTCCTGTAACTGCACCCTGGGCACATAAGGCTCGACGAAGGGTCAGTGATGCCGATACGGCATAAGATAGAAGCCCATTCATGGATGGACTGTAATATGGCCTTTGGGCCTAAATATAATCCTATCAGACAATATATAGCTCCTCTGAGCGATCTATATAGCCCCGTATGTGATGACACAGCTAGTAACCCTGAGGTTAGTCGACGAAAGGCTATGTAGGGTAGGGTCAGTCCCAACTGAAATTGTAAACACTAACCTCAAACTAAAGGTAGCAGCTAATCACAACATACATGCTTCTGGCTTTCTTACAAGGCTCTAGGTCATTTTACTATACGATAGGAATAACTTGACAAAGAGATTAGCCTTAACATACCTTGAATGCCGATTCTCATTTATTCGATTAGTTTCAACCAGTAGCCAATGATTCCACTCAACTACAGCCCTTATGCTAAGAGGATAGGACTATTTTCAATATTAGAACTCGACAAACAATGATATCTTTCGATAATAATATTAACTATAATTCAACTCCATTTAATTCGGCTGAAAACTCATGATTTCTCAAGAGATTAAAAGGGAGATATGCTTACTAATCACCTGTAGCAGCTTAGTGATCTTGGGCAGATTTATATGCCCAAGTGATACTCAAATGTGTCATTTTTCCTTGTTTATCTATCGATGTTTGTACATTCTCATGTGAATTATAATAAAATGTGAATTTATACTAACCAACATGACTAGCGTGGTTTTGCAGGAAGCTAGCAATGAAAAAGCACAAGGAAAGCACAAATTAAAGGGGCTCCGCGGTGGAGCCGTGTCACGCTGCCATCGTGGATGCATTCTGCCCGGATGCTGAAAATATGCCAAATTCCAGTGAAGGTGCGCGTTGGGGCCGTGGCACGTTGGCCTAGCCCCGCGTTGCACGCCATGCCACGTTGGGTTTTAATACTTGGACTATCGGATTCCAGTGAGGGTCCGCGTTGGTGGCGTGTCACAGAGGCAGTGCTCCGCGATGCACTCCGTGACACGTTGCTTGTTATTCCGGGAAAAATTCCCACTAGTATAAATAGAACACTTAGGTTCATTTTTAATAATTCTGACTTGGTGGAGCAAGAACGTGGGTTAGAGGCAGTTGAGGGGACGAAAATCTTAGGGTTCTTCTCTATCTCTTTCTCCTTTATTTCAATTGTTTGTATGATTTACACTCATTTGATGATGTTTAATCCACAAATGAGTGGCTAAATTCCCTTCTTGCTGAGGTTAAGAACATTTGTATTGAAATGTAATTATTGATAAATTGGTTTTTCATCTTTTCTTCCATGGTTGTTCTATTGATTCTTGTTCTTACTGCGTTAATGTGTGGCCAACGGTAATGTATATCTAAAAATTCCAGTTTCACTCGAGAGATCAAGAAATTGGAAAGTTGTGAATTGATAGGATATGATCTTTTCTTAGTTTGGAAAAATTGAGAATTGATTTACCTTCAGGATAGAGATATACCTGAAAGTCGTATTAGTCAATTAAGGAATCGACTTTGTATGGCTAGAACATGAATTTTTTTTATCACAGTAATGTAGGTGGAAGGTTCATGATTCTTAAGTTGGGTTAAATACGAGAGTTTTAATCCATACGAAATAATTCTTGACTAGCAACCGGAGGAAAGATTAATCAAATTGTATCGATAATTTATTTCTCTAAATGTTCATTTTAGCCTCAGCATGGTCATACTTATAGTTCAGACTCAAATTGTATATTCGTTTTAGATTTAGTATAAAATTAGGAAACAAAATATCAAAATCTTCTTCACACTGTTGTCTGCAGTTTAGAGTTAAAGTTTATTGACACTTGATTAGATTGATACCTTAGTCCAGTCCCTGTGGGATCGATACTTGGCTTACTTGAGCCACTTTACTACTTGTTCGACCACGTGCACTTGTGTGTAGTTGTTCCAAACAGACCGAAAACTTAGGACTCAATTTGAATTAATTCTGACAACGTTTACTTGATGGGGTTCTGGTACACCGAGCGAATTTTCAAGAAATAACTCCGCGGAGATGCTTCTCATAGGCTTAGAACTCGTTATCCAAGGAGAATTTGCATTTGGATGGAGTTTAGTAGCGTAATTTGATGAGAATTTGACAAAACTCATGTTTTGTCTCTATTCTAGGTCGAGGGAAATATTAAGAATGATTAAATTTAATCAAGATGGGGATTATATATAAATAGGGCAGTGTTAGGGGACACGCCGCATGTGCCATTGCACCTAGTCATATTGTGCCATTCTTCCCACTGTGTTGAGTGACTGTTGTGTCACGTACACCATCACGCAGAAGGGCTTTCGCGTCGCTTAGGCCCTGGCAGTGTGGCCTTGCCCGGTCCTGCTAATCCACTCAGTAATGTCCTCGCTCGTCCTGCCACCGAGGCTTCTCATGCACGCGTCATGCTCTCATTGCTCACCGAAAGCCCACGCGCATGCACACTAGCTGCTAACATCTTACGGGGTGTAACAGAATGGGATAAACAAAAAGGGCCTATGATCCTTTCCTAACCAACCATCCTAAAACCTATGTAAAGATCAACCGGGCAAGTTCTAAATCCTCTACACAGTATTGAACTAGGTATTACACCTCACTCACTCATGGTACATGTCTTGGATTCATTCTACCTGTCTGGTTTATACATGGATAACAAAAACTATTCATGCTAATACGCTAAATTACATAAAAAGATCCACAAAAATCACGCTTTGCAATCAACAAGTACATAGCTAACCATCAAAAATTTTTAAACAGGGTCAATTTTTTTTCAAATTCAAAACTAGTGCAATTTATTGGCTGAGTACTCCTAATCTACTTTGTAACTAAACAAAACCACAAAAATAAAACCCAAAACATGCTGATTTTACTGGATAGCATGCCCGAGGGAAAAGAAACATGGCAAGAAAAACCCTCGGACGAATCCAACAAAATCTCAGAATTACAAGTACACCCCCTCCCCTTTTAAAAAGCATGCTTCATCCCTGAAGCATAAAATATAAAGCAGAAGGAATGGAACATACCTGCGATGCACTAAGCGCTCTTGTCATCCTGCGGAGGTAGTACCTCCGCTGCAATCACTGTGCTGGCGGTGACCGACGCACTCACTGGTGTATTAATAGGGGCAATAGCTACCCCCTTAGTAGTAGCGGTCTCCTATACGACCTATAGAATCACTGGTGCTGAATGTGGCTCGCACAAAGGGTCCTTGCTGCTTGCAAGCTTTGCATGGGCCGTGGTGGAGCTACCCGCTCCTCTTGCTCTCTCAAGCAGCTCCGACTAATGCTCATCGTGAGTCAGCTGACTCTCCAATCTTGCCCGCTTGCACTCTCTCTTTTCTCTCTTTCTCTTCTTCTTTAGAGTCTCATCTCCAACATCCTCAGACACCCTCTTTTTCCCTTTCTCCTACTCAGCTCCTATAGGCTCCCAATAAGACACCATATCGATAACGCTCAAACCACACCTCTTATTGAAGTATGAAGCACACATTGTCAATAAAGAACCCAACTAGAGGCTGGGGTCGATCCCACAAAGAATACGAAAGGATGTAGAAGAACGCTAGTGCTTAAGCTTTTTAGTTAATTATTTCCTAAGAGGGGGGAATTTGTAAAAGTAATAAATAACAATGTTGAGAAATTGTTTGTTGTTTCCAAATTAATGCAACTAACTAGGGTAAGTGTTCCCCATGACTTCATAACCACAAGGCATTTTATACTAGTGATCTATTCCAGTGCTTAGCATTCAATATTGGTAAGTTAATTTCACCTAAATGGTTGATCCCCTATTTAGATGATTATCACCACACAACTTGGTTCGTCTACGGGTGTATGCTTTACTAACCCTTACCCTTGATATCGGATTAGCTATTCCTGGTTAAGGTCAAGCTATTAGATGAGGGTTGATAGCCTGTAATCTCCGTTGTTAATCTCTTTTCCCATTCACTACCTCCTTGGTCCGATAAGTAAGAATAAGGCAAGTTCTAATGTTTTCAACCATTAAAAGTCAATTACAACAAAGGAAGAAACAATACATACATAGACCCCGTTCAATAATCACTAAGTATTTGACCTATGTGTGTTAATTCGTCATGGTTCCCACAACCCTAGTTGTGGTGGCTTTAGCCTATCATGTTTATAAGTAAATTAATAGAATTCATAAATAAAAGCAAAAATTAAAACTTACAACGATGATTGAAGGAAACTCACTTGATTATTGCAACAATAAAGAAAACAATTCAACAATCGTCTCGAAGTTCCAAAAGTAAGACACCAAACTTGTATCTAAAAACTTGAGACTTAAAACTCTAATCCTACTTGAAGACATTTGAACTTGAAACTTCAAATCTTGAAGACATTTAAGACATTCAAAATTATAACTTCATAGAAATTACATGAAAATAAAAGGGTATTTATAGTAGTAGATTTATGTTTTCCTTGTTCCTTGATGAATTTGACATGGGATTTAAATTTCCTTTTCGTAGTTGAAGTAGGAAAGCCAATTTTTGCCATTTTAGGAGCCTTGCACGTCACCCATGCCAAAGTTGTATCTCCATGCCGTGTTGCCAGTTGTGGCAATGGGTCACCTAATGAGTCGTTAGGCCCCTCGCGGTCTAACTCCTTCAAATTTCCAGTGTACCTTACAGTTGGTTCCAGTGATCTGCCAATGAGTCGTTTCGTCAACTAACGACTCGTTATTTCTTTCATCATCTCCATTGGTTACTCTGTCAATAATTTCTCTCACAATTTTCATGACTGACTTCATGACTCGTTACCAGATGTAATGAGTCATTCCCTCAACCCGTCAGTTACACTATTTCTGCATCTTCCAAACTCAACCTTGCCCACGACTTCATCTTCTTTTCATCTTCATTCCATAAGCCTCAAATACATTCAAATCCATCCTTTTTAGCCCTGAAAACATCTAATCACATGTGTTAACCATATTTCACAAATATATAACATAATCACATGAAAACACACATAATGTAATCTTAAAACATAGTAAAGTACGGGCAAAATTATGTCTATGAAGTGCCTGAATACGCCCTTCATCAACACCCCACACTTAAACTATTATTCTTCCTTGAATAATCTACTACTTCCCTTCTCACATTTAAGCACAAAATTCATCCTACGAGTAGGTCTACTTGCACTTAGGATCATGAGACAAATCAATGAAGCTCAAAAAATTCACTCGCATGCATATAGGATCAATATTATAATGTCAATGTTCGAAATCACTTAGCATTTGAAAACTAACTCATCAAGACATATTTTGGACCAACATAATTATATGTAATTTAACAATCAAGATTAAACCAAAGTCTTACTATTGTTCCCCTCACAATAGGGAGAGATGCCCTTTCACACACAAGATATAAGTCAATACAAACATAGGCATAAGTAAAATAATTTCCGCTCACTCTCCCCAAAAGAAGTCAACATACATGCAAACGATGACCCATAGGCTTGCCCTTAGTGTAATATTCCGCTAATATAGAATTTTGAATCAAGTATCAATTAGGACTTTAATTTGGTTGTAATGTAGGCTAAGGGACAGGTAGGAACTATTTGGCCAAGATAGTGACTAATCTCCCAAAGCACTTTAATACTTCAACACTTTGAATTTTTAGCACTTTCCTCAATTTCCAAATTTCTCCTTATACCTCCTTTTATTTCTCAATTTTTCAACTTACGTGACTTGTGGGGATTTTTCTTTCAACAATGAGCTCATTCACACACATTTTTTTCTTTTCTTTTCCTTTCTTCTGTTCCCACCCTTTACGCACCCCTACTCTAGCCACCCTCAACTTAAAAATTTTTCTTATGTTGAGGCTCACAATATCCAAGGAGGACCAGGGCCAAAACAGGCTCATTGTAAATATATGGGTACGGTTAATCGGTAAATCATGATTTTTTTTCATTTTCAATTTTTTAAAGCTCTTTCTTCTTTTTGTTTTCCCACTATAAATCACCCTCCTTGTTTAGAAAAATTTCACCTTTTTCTTTTCTTCCAATTCACCACACTTTTTAGCTTTTCCCTTCACTTTTCTAATTATGCTCCTTTCCTACAAATAAACTTTTCATTAAAGTTCTCTAGGAGTCGTTTGGATCAAATACAAGTCAATACAACAAAAAGGGATTCAAGCTTAAGATATGGCTATCAAAAGAATTGGCTAAGGCTCAACATGGTTAACTAGGATAATTACAATCAAGGTAGGTAAAATATGATTAAAATATGGTTACCAAAGAAATGCCTATATCACTTCCTAAATCCATCATTCTTATTTCTCTTTTCACACATACCGTGCAAGTTCTAGACGTCAATTTACAAGCATGGAGTATATCAAAAAATTCCTCACACATTGACAAAGGATGGTTTAACAATGGAAATCAAGATCACATAAACACATATATTCATATTGCATGCATAACATAATTAAGCCCATTTTATCTTTTCAAGCCCAAGAGTCAAGTTCCCAAAAGACTAAGTGTTTCTACCTTTTTTATGCATTTTTGAGTGAATTTAATAAAGTCTCAACGATACCTTGAGTGAAGCACCTAGCATTAATAGGATCCAAGTTCTTGTTCTTCCTAATGACTAATTTACCCTTAAGACGGTTGTCATCCATTCATTATCGGGCAAAGACATGACTCAATGACTAAAAAAAATCTAGACTCTCTAATTGGTTCTAAGGGACTATCCACCGAAAAAGTACCAAAAATAAAAATCGGAGGCACCCAAAATAAAATAAAACTAAAAAATACTACAAACCCACAAACATGCATGATAAGTCATAAATCCCCAAAAAACTAGGCCTACCATGTACAAATTTAGCAATTAATGTATGCATGGTAATATGAAGTTTACTTCTCCCACCTCATACTTAATTAGTTACACTGTCCCCAGTACTAAAATAAATAAGCATAAAGTAATAGAATGAAAGAAGAACTCCCTGGGCCTCTACTCCTCGTCGTCTGTGGGGTTAAGAACATCTTCCCCCATCTATGTATTTCATGCTCAAATTGTTTTGTTGAAAATTATGAGCTATCACCTGCACATTAGAACAAACACATAAAAGAGAAAAAATTATCTTAGGTGGCCTCCCAAGTAGCGCCTGGTTGAACGTCGCGGCACGACACAGGTATCTTCATTACTCAGACTTCATCAAGATACCTGTTGAGACCTTGGTCACATCATGGCCAATTTTTTCACCACACTACCCTGTGACACATCAGAAAATAAAAGAAAAACAAAAAAATAGGAAATAAAGAATAAAGTTAAACACAAGCAATTACTCTAATCCTAAACCGTATTCCCCGGCAACAATGCCACTTTTTGATAATGCTCAAACCACACCTCTTACTAAAGTATGAAGTGGACGTTGTCAATAAAGAACCCAACTAGAGGTTGGAGTCGATCCCACAGAGAATACGAAATGATGTAGAAGAAAGCTAGTGCTTAAGCTTTTTAGTTAATTATTTCCTAAGAGGGGGGAATTTGTAAAAGTAATAAATAACAATGTTGAGAAATTGTTTGCTGTTTCCAAATTAATGCAACAACTAGGGTAAGTGTTCCCCATGACTTCATAACCACAAGGCATTTTATACTAGTGATCTATTCTGTGCTTAGCATGCAATATTGGTAAGTTAATTTCACCTAAATGGTTGATCCCCTATTTAGATGACTATCACCACGCAACTTGGTTTGTCTACGGGTGTATGCTTTACTAACCCTTACCCTTGATATTGGATTAGCTATTCCCAAAAAAGGTCAAGCTATTAGATGAGGGTTGATAGCCTCAAATCTCCGTTGTTAATCCCTTTTCCCATTCACTACCTCCTTGGTCTGATAGGTAAGAATAAGGCAAGTTCTAATGTTTGAAACCATTAAAAATCAATTATAACGAAGGAAGAAACAATACATACATAAACCCCATTCAAGAATCACAAAGTATTTTACCTATGTATGTTAATTCGTCATGGTTCCCACAACCCTAGTTGTGGTAGTTTTAGCCTATCATGTTTATAATTAAATTAATAGAATTCATAAATAAAATCAATAATTAATACTTACAACGATGATAAGAAGAAACTCACTTGATTATTGCAATAATAAAGGAAAAAAATTCAACAATCGTCTTGAAGTTCCAAACGTGAGACACCAAACTTGTATCTAAAAACTTGAGATTTAAAAATCTAATCCTACTTGAAGACTTTTGAACTTGAAACTTCAACTCTTGAAGACATTGAAGACATTAAATCTTAAAACTTCATAGCTATTACATGAAAATAAAAGGGTATTTATAGTTGTAGATTTTTGTTTTCCTTATTCCTTGATGAATTTGACATGGGATTTAAATTTCCTTTTCATAGTTGAAGTAGGAAAGCCAATTTTTGCCATTTTGGGAGCCATGTGTGTCTCCCATGCCAAAGCCGTGTCTCTATGTCATGTTGCCAGTTGTGGCAATGGGTCACCTAACGAGTCGTTAGGCACCTCACTGTCTAACTCCTTCAAATTTCCAGTGTACCTTACGGTTGGTTCCGGTGATCTGCCAACGAGTCATTTAGTCAACTAACGACTCATTATGTCTTTTGTCATCTCCACTGGTTACTTTGTCAATAAGTTCTCTCACAGTTTTCATGGCTGACTTCACGACTCATTGCCAGATGTAACGAGTTGTTCCCTCAACCCGTCAGGTACACTGTTTCTGCATCTTCCAAACTCAACCTTTGCCCACGACTTCATCTTCTTTTCATCTTCATTCCATAGGCCTCAAATACATTCAAATCCATCTTTTTTAGCCCTGAAAATATCTAATCACATGCGTTAGCCATATTTCACAAATATATAACATAATCACATACAAACACAATAATTTATTCCCAAAACATAGTAAAGTACGGGAAAAGATATGTCTATGAGGTGTGTGAATATGCCCTTCATCACATATCAAGATCCTCATTAATACAAACGTCGAGGTCAGGAAGAGTGGGGGCTGTTATGGTTGTCGGCTGTCGTGATGACAACTCAGTCACTTGGCTCCAAAGAGCCCCCAACTCCTAACAGAGGATGCCCATGTCAGTCTGCTCGGCCATACGCGTAGTGAATCTTCTCTCAAAGCCATCTAGCTTTGTGTGTAGGACCTGTGCAATTGTCTCAATCTCATCCTTTACCCAAGTCTTGACGTTCTCCATAATCGGATGAACCTTCTTCTTAGTTACAGTCTCAATCTCTTTGCTAGCTTCTAGAGAAATTCCCGAGGCACTAGCATGTATCTGACTGGATTCTGGCTCGAGAGGCTCATAAGTTTTGCGGTGAAGGTTCTAGGATATGTATCTAAATGACCAACATATGTAGCCAGTGTCTCTCCCTGCTCCTGTGAAGTGGGGAAATTCACTTGTGCGCCCCCAACAGTCCATGATACTGGGACTGTTGTAGAAAGTTGTGCCTAACTTACCGGGTTCATCTCATCCCAGATTAGGTCAATATCAGTGATCCACTATTGTCCGATTAAGTGCTCCTCACCATGACACACCTTGATACACACCTCTGTGCATAATCTAAATACAAGACTCGGGAATGAGATGGTAGTGCTCAATCCCATAGCCCGATCTCGAATCTCCTCTGTAATGACCCTCGGGATATTGATGGGGTATCTGGACATGATACATTCCACGAAAGCTGCTCTATCTTTACTAAGGGTATTATCATTTACTGTCAGGGCAAATTGGTAGTACACTAACATCCAGGAGGCTTTTGCTATGAAGTTTAGCGAATTCTTTGTGACCTGCTTGCCACTAGTGACCCATTCTGCCTCTTCTTTGTCCTCAGCAATAACTTTGGACAACCACTAAATTTTCCTCCGCCTCTCATCAAAACCCAATTGATTGATTTATTTCATGGCCTCCACCCGATAGTCATACTCTGGTGTACCATGTGGTGGTATGAATTGCGGCCCATATAACACCTGAGCAATAGTGCGCTCGAATATATCCACATTTTGGCCTCTCACCACGATGTTGTCTAGCTTGGGATAATATTTCAATTTTTGCCCCTCTTTAGCTTTCTACTCATGGTTTCCAAAGAATTACTGTAAAACTTCTGGACAATCTCTGAAGTGTATCGATCGGGGGCCCTAGCCATCCGGTCGAATCCGTAAAAGCTAAATATCCGCTTCATCTCCTCCACCTCATTCAATGAATTGGTAAGGATCTACGGCTCTTCTGGAATGCTCTGCCTAGGTTTTTTCTTGTGGATAAGAGCAATACCCTATTCATATATTTCCTTGGCTCCTGATACTCTCCATCAAATGGTGTGGTTCTCCCTAGGTGGAGTCTGCTCCTACTTGGCATTGGGTGCTTCCTCCTCTTATCTAAATTCACTATCTAGATCGTCTGATTGGGCCACCTCGGACCCCTCTTCTTCATTAGAGCCTCTTCTGGACGCTTGGGCTCTTTCTTCAGTGGCCGCCACAACCTAGGATTTAGCCTTCGCCCTAGTGGTTTGAGTCTCATTAGTATCAGATGTGTCGACTCAGTATTCCTCCACTGAACCAATAGGGGTGTTGCCCGCTTTTTGGGATTTAGAGGTTTCATCTATCTGTGCCCTCCAAGCTGTTGCTTTGGATGCTTTTCTTTTTGGAGTTATTGTACTTGTGGAGAAAACGGGTTAGAATTCCAAACCTAAGAAAAAGAAAGAAAAAATAAGTCCTCTGTAATTTATCACGTATCTACAGTACGGGTTGGACCTTAGAGGTACGATTCGTACTGAGACGTGTAATATCTCTGATCAATGTTACGCCTCTGAGGTATGACTCGTACCATAAAGGTACAGCCCATATCTCGAGTCGTATGAGGATGCCCCTTGAAAACAAATGTTCTGTATTTTTTCTTGACACATGGTACAAACCGTAATTCGATTGCACGAGTCGTAGGAAGGATTGTACTATAACTTTTGGACTTAACCCTTTTCAGAATCTTGGTATAATTGATAGGTACGACTCGTAGTAGGATACTATGAGTTGTACTAGGTTTTGTACCTCATGGTTTTTACAATTTTGGCTTGGGAAAGTCCCAACGAGCCATCCTATGAGTCATAGTATGAAACCACAAGTTGTAAGAAGGCTTGTGAAGCCTGTCCCTGCCTTATTTTTTATTCATTTTGCAGGTGGTTTTATCATGTTGAGTACTCAAAATTCCCCAAGTCAGTTTGCAGGTGGTTTTATCGTGTTGGGTACTCAGAATTCCCAAGTCCAGGCATGCATTCTTCATGTTTTAAAGTTACCCATTCCTCCCATTTTTAATCAAAACCCGTAACTCAATTTTAACAGTTCATTGTGCAATTTTTACATGTTAAATCCCTACACAATTACACATTAACTTGTTCGCATCCCTGGTCATTTTCCTTTTTAATTTTTCAGGTATTGAGAGAACTCTCAAGGATTAAGCAGGTTTTCTTCAAGCACAACAGGTCTTTATTATCAAATTCAAAGAATAACACTTACTTGAATGCTTCTTATTTTGACTGGAAATTAGGAACTAAGGTTGGAATTGGGATTCACGGTGTTATTTGAGAAAAAGCTTGCTTAATCGATCTCAATTCTGAATTACGGTTGTGAAGGAGTCGTGAGTTCTATTAGTTAATTTAGTTTTGAGTGCATAGGAGAAGGTACGGTTTGTTTGAAGTTTAAATAGGTTGTAGGGTAAATTTGAAAATTTTGGTCCTAGTCGGGTAATTTTAAGCTTTTTGACCCATCATGACTCGTGCCACGAGTCGTAGGAAGACCCTACGACTCATCCCTTGGACTTGTAATAGAGGGGTTGAGTAAACTTACCTGTGGGCCTACGAGTACATCTTACGACTCATACTATACAGGTACAACCTGTACTATGACTCATAGGTCTCTCTTACTTTGAGGTGCATGCATTGCATAGTTCATAACCACAATGAGTACTACGACCCGTACAATGAAGTTATGAGTCGTAGGAACAACCATACCCTAAATTAATGTGTTGAGATACCTCTCTGCTTCTCACCATGACTAGTACTACAACCCATACAATCCTCTTAAGATTCGTACTAAGAACCGTACCATCAGTCCGTTCAGCAATTCTTCTGCCACCTATTTTTGTTTCCCTTGCACACTAAACACATTAGGTTACCTCCCAACAAGTGCTTGATCTAACATCGTGGCACGATGAAGGTGGTTCGGTTACTCAGAATTCACCAAACCACCATATGGGTTGACTCCCAAGAAGTTCCTAATTTGACATTGCGGCATGACGCAAGTCTCTCAACTACTCAGACTTCGTCAACGAACTCGGATTCATCCTCTATTGCTAAGACAACTTTGTACTCCTTTGGTTGCTTCATTAATCGACAGACCTTGAAGGTGACCTCTTCTTTATTGAGTTTGAATTTCAACTAGACAGCCTCCACATCTACTAAAGCCCTCCCAGTGGCAAGGATTGGTCGCCCCAAAATGATAGGGACCTCAAAATCAACCTCACAATCAAGGATCTATGAAGTCTGCTGGGAATGTGAATCTATCCACTTTAACAAGAACATCAAATAGGATCCCCACAGGCTTCTTCACAGTTCGTTTGGCCATCAGTAACAACATAGTAGTCGGTATGGGGGATCCCAAGCCCAGTTGCTTAAACACAGCTGACAGCGTCAGATTGATGCTTTCTCCTAAGTCACAGAGTGCCCTCGCAAACTCAACATCACCAATTGTACATGGAATGGTGAAGGCACCTAGATCTTCCTTCTTCTAGGAAAGGACCTGTGAGGCTATAACGCTACAATGATGCATATTATCCATAGGCTCATAACTCACAGACCTTTTCTTCGCAACAAAGTCCATAAATTTGGCGTATCCGGGCATCTGTTCCAATACCTTGACCAATGGTATGTTTATAGATAACTATTTTAGCGTTGAAAGGAATTTCTAAAACTTACCATTCTCCGCCTTCTTCTTCATTCTTTGAGGGAACACTGGCAGTGGTCGCGGAATAGCCTTGTAAATCTGTGTGGCTCCTTGCTTCTCTCCTTGTTTAACTTCAGGCCCCTTTTCAACAATTGGAGCCTTAGTTAACTCAGCATCCTCATTATGCTCATTCTTAGCAACATCTTCCTCATCATCAATTATGCTTTCTTTCTTCCTTTGAAGCTCAACTACAACCGGCAGAGGGGGATCAACCGTGGTTTTTCCACTCCTAGTCATCACAGCCATGCACTGACTATCATTCTTTGGATGCTAGACAATGTTGCTAGGTATTGTACCCTTTTTCCTAGGGTTCATAAATGCTGAAAGTTGCCCTAGCTATAGTTCAATATGCTTGATAGCTGTAGCATGTGACTCAACTCTCTGACCCATGCTCAACAGATCACTACGGATGTCTTTCAGCTGATCATCTGTGGATCTAACCTTCTTTATCATCTCAGCCATCATGGTCTCTAACTTTGACTGTCTAGCCTCCCCATCGTGTGCATTTTGAGGCGCGTACAATTTTGCTCGGTTGTTGCGATAATCGTCATTCCTTCTCCAATCTCCCTCGCGCTCCCATCCTCGGCTTCTATCTCTGTACTTATTCTGATTGTAATTGTCTCTGTATTGGTTCTGACCTTGGTTTCCAAAACCTTAGTACCAAGTTTCTTGTCTACACCCTTGGGCGTTGGCTTGAAAACCCACCACCTGGTTGTCCAAGAAGTTTTCCTCCTCCTCGGAATCTGAGTGTTCAGGCCTTGGCTCCTATCCCTGTGTCCCCGCTGCATTAAATTTTCTTGCTCCAGTGCCCATGATATACTTCATGAGCAAGTACAATGATGTGCATATATGAGCCATTTCCTGGTCATGTTCTTCTTTCTTCCTTCGTTGGTCTGTTGTCAAACCAACAAAATATGTTTCAGCCGCTGCATCTACTTCCCGGGTGTGCCATGCTCTATTTGTTTTGGTTACTCTATCTAGAATAGTGGCATCTTGCTTCCAGGTGTGGCTAATCAGTGCTCCTCCAGCCACTGTATCTGCTACAGCTTTAGTACTGTTGTTCAGGGATCTATAGAAAAGCTCCAACAAGAAATCATCAGGAATTTTGTGGTTCGGGCACTTGGTCAACTTCTTCTTGATCCTTAACCAGGTTTCAAAGAAGTCCCTCAGTCTTTAGTTGTCGGAAGTTATAGATTTTATTCTTAAGCTGCAGCATCTTGGAGGGTGGAAAAAATCCCTCTAGAAAATCTTGCTTGAGCTCCCTCCAGTTTGTAATGGAGTCGTTGGGCAACTCCAATAACCATAAAGTGGCCTCTCCTGACAGAGAAAAGGGGAAGAGTCAGTCTTATAATGTCCTGGCTGACTCCGGGCAACCTGTACGCCTTGCATATTCCCACAAAGTTCATTAGGTGCAAGCTAACATCATCAGCTACGTAACCACTAAAAGCTCCCTTCATGTTCAACAATTGGATCATGGTGCTAGTGATGTCAAATTTTTACCCAACAGGCAATGGTGGTGGTACAATAGGCTTCGGTTGACCCGACTTCATTAATGTCCCAGTCATCCTCATCGAAGAATTGACGGGCATATCTTTGACCTCTATTTCCCCTTCCGTGGCGACCAACGTTGACAACCTCATCTCGAGCATCCTTCCCATCCTAAAGTGCAGCTTGCCGAGCTAGGTCAACTTGCCTATCTTCTTCAGCAATATGAGCATCTCTCTACTCTTGGTTCTCCATCCTTCACATTGTTCTTTCGAGTTCAAGATCCAAAGGAATTAGTGGTTTCCACTCCGACAAGTGGATATTCAAAAACAAAAAAGAGAAAACGTAATTTAGAAAATAAGAACCAAAAGTCAAAACAAACAATTAATCTAATCTTAGCCGTATTCCCCAGCATTGGTGCCACTTTTTGATAACGCTCCAACTCACACTTTCTGGAAAAGTATGAAGCAAACATTGTCAATAAAGAACACAACAAAGAGGTTGGAGTCTAACTCACAAGGCATAAAGTAAGATCTAGACTAATGCCGGTACTTAAACTTGTTGGTAAGTTATCTCCAGATTGGAGGGTTTCAAAGAAAACAATATTAAAGAAAGATTATAATTGTGGTTGATATCAAGATTTGCAAATAACTAGGGTAAGTGTTCCCCATGGGTTCATAACCACTTCGGGTATACACTCGTGATCAATCTCAATGCTTACTTGTAGAACTGATAACTAGGGTTCATCCAAATAACTGGTTCGTCCCTGTTGGATGACTATACTCAATCACTAGTTCAGGTCTCATGAGTGATTTCTTTCTAACAGCTATCAATTTATTCCAAATTTAAACTATTCTGCAACCACAACTCAAGTTAATATAGTGATTATAAAAACCAAGGCTTTGTTGTAATTCTCTTTTCCTAATATCTATTTCTCTAGGTTCAAGCAAGTAAAGAATTTAGGAAAGTCCTAATGTTGTACACCGTTAATTAAGAATGTTTAAAGATGAAGAGAATACAATTAAAGTGTTTAGCATTGGGTTTGAATCACTTTTGTGTAACCCTATTTCGTTAATCCACCATGGTTCCCACAATCCTAGTTTTGGAGGTTTTAGCCTCTCATAATTGTAAGATTATGTTTTGCATCCATAGACAAACACATAATTAAATACTTACAATAATAATTGGAAGAAAACCTACTTTGAATATCAATGAACAATCTCAAGAACAATTAATGAATTCAAGTGTTGATCCTAAGAATTGCTCTCCAAAACTTGATAAAAATTCACAAACAATAGTTTTCACACGTCTCTACTACTTCCTTTATTGCTTCCCTAATAAAATATAACATAAAAGGTATTTATACAAACATTAGAAACCTTTTCCTAAGCTAACAGGGAATTTTCCATATCTGTCACCGGCTTGTCTCACGACTGAACCTACAACCTGTAACAAGATTTTACGGGTGATACCTGCCTCTTATGCATCCTTGGCTACTGCAGATGGTACGACTCGTACCATGGTCATACGAATTGTACATTGCCTCCATGGCTTGGCCTTGAGAACTCTAACATCTTCTTAGGTTTTCCATGAGTGTTATGGTACGCCTCGTACCTTCCTCCTACGGCTCGTACTACTTGTTGTACTTGAAGTTCTGCTAAGTCTTGAAGAATCGTTGAAGCTCACCACGGCTCATAGTATGGGTCATAAGTGGTTGCCTTGATCTGTGGGTTCCACCCATACTAATAGACTGCCTTGTGCAAATTTCTCTAAAGATTTTCATGGCTCCAGTTACGGCTCGTACCATCTTGGTACGTCTCGTACTGAGAGTCATACTTTTCCTTTCTCTTATTCCATCCTTTTGATTTGCACTATGATTCTCAGTATAGCTCATACAATCAAGGTACGACTCGTACTGAGACTTGTACTTGGCTGATTTTCTGCACTTTTAAGCCTCTTTTGCACATTTTTGCTCCAACACCTATTTTCTGTGAAATCAAAGTAAAAGTACTTCATATCCATATAAACATACCTAAGTCCATGCTATTTTCTATGTTTTAAGCGTCGAAAGTACTGTAAACCCACAACACATCACCACCCCAAATCTTGTTTGCTAGCATATCTGGCAATACACAAGCTAAGGATAGGCCTCACGAGCCATCCTACCACTCGTGGTTTTGAACTATGATTCATAAGATGATTCGTTGGGACTATCCCTGGAACACTAAATTTGAGAAATAAAGGTACAAGACTCAATACGATTTGTGGTATCTCACTATGAATTGCACCAAGTGGCCGTACCAGAAAAACAGAAAGGTTCTAATTTAGAGTTAAAATTACGACCCAAGGTACGACTTATAGAATCCTACTTCAAATTATGACATTGAATCATACCAAAACTACAAAAAGTCACATTCTTTGAAGTTTATCATACGACCATCAGTATGAATCATATCATTCTGGTACAAGTCATACCAATGCGTCATGACTGTGACAAAGGACACTATGAGTCTTAGTACGTATCATACCACCTTGGTATGAATCATACTGATGATCCGTAGTATGATACTTAATAATGTTATTTTCTCTTTATTTTTATGAATCCCATATACTAACCTCTTCTCTACAAGTACAATGGCCAACTGAAGACAAGCAACCAAGAACGCTCAGGAAAAACGGGCCAGAGATGAGATAGTTTCTCAGAGGGCTCTAAGGGATGAGACCTCTGCATCTGAGCGGGATAAAGATACACCTAGTGGTTTAGTGGAGGAGCATCAAGTTTTAACTAATAAGACCAACGAGCCCCAAACCACTAGGGTACAAGCCATAGCTACCTCAGCCACTTCGGCAGAGGCTCCCTAATCTGAGAAGGGGATAATGACCAAACCTAGGAGTCAACTAGTGGCTCAAATGCAGAGGGACGGTTAGCTAAGGCCCAATCCGGAGAGGGTTCGGGCGAGGTCGAATCTGAAGAAGAAGATGATGATCCGACCCCACCCACCGAGAGCCACACAATTAGGTGGGCTATGCTAGGTGCTCGAGAGATTTATGAGTAGGGCGTCACCCTCACATCAAAGCTGAACTCGAGGCGAAGCATACAGGAGGAGTCGTGGATCTTGACCAGTGCACTGAATGAGGTCGAGAAGATGAAGAGGCTATTTGATCTACATAAGTTTAGGTGGATGGGAAGAATCCCTGACAGCTATACTGTTGATATGGTCAGGGAGTTCTGTGCTAACTACATGGAAACTATGGAGCACTAGACTCCAGTAGGGTAGAAGGTGAAGGAGCAACGCAGGCTGGAGAGTGTGATTGTTCGAGGACGAGTTGTTGATATCTCTAAGCATGCTATTTCTCGAATGCTATACGGGCAAGACTACCAGGCTCCAGCCTCCACAACAGAGTTTGATCACCGCATTAAGGCCCTAAAATGGGTCAGACAGTTCGATACGGAGGAGAATCAGAGATATATCATATGGTTAGCCAGGGTAATAGCTGAGGAGAATGAGGACGTGGATTGGGTGACTAGTGGACGACAGGTTACCAAAGCCTAGGTCAATTTTATTGCGAAGGCCTTCTGGACATTAGTTCGGCATAGGTTGGCACTGATGGCTAATGACAATACTTTGACCGTCGATAGAGCAGGTTTGGCAGCGAGCATCAACTTGGGTTATGCTATCAATATCCCGAGGGTTATAGTAGAGGATATTCGGGATCGATCTATAGTATTGAGCACTATGATACCATTCCCGAGTCTCATATACAGGCTTTGTAGTAAGTCAAATATCATGTGATAGTAAAGATTGACACCAGAGTTGGAGGCATATGGGCTACTGACATCGGGCTTATACGGGATGAGATGAACTCGGTAAGCCATGTTAGACCACTAGCAACGGTCTTGACACCACAAATAGAAGAGGGAAAGCATGTGGATGCCCCCACATCAGTTGATCAGAATGATATGCCAGCCACTAATGTTGGCCACACAACAGCTATCCCCTAGTACTTCAGCAACTCCTCCACCAGCTACTCCAAGCCAGGTCCCAACTGGCTATGTGTTAGTGCCGCAGGAGTTCCTTCAAAAGATGACCAAGAGGCTGACCTTGACTAAGAAGAAGGTCAAAGTAAAAATGGAGCAGGTCAAGCCTTGGGTCAAGGATGAGATTTAGGAGGCAACTAGAGGGTCACATAGTAGACTTTACATCTTTGAGATACAACTCAATAATAGACTAGTTGAGCTGTCAGACATGTGAAGCCTGCGGGATGAGTTAGGATCGATCAGGAGCCAGGTTGTCGAGTTATCATCTAGACAGTCAGCTATGTTTCCATCCTCAACCATTGCATTGTTTGAGGATGAGCCCGATGATGAGCTTGATTTAGGGCATTTTGGACTCACGAGCCAGCCAGTGGTGATAGAGGAGAGAGGAAATCAGTGAAGGTGGTTGATGAGAAGGCCTCTAAAAAGAGGAGAAAGAGAGAGAGAGAGGAAAGAGCACAAGAGGGTGACAACAACTAGCCTACATACATAGGACCAACACATGATTGAGCTGCAGGAGAGAACTTGATTGGCTGAGAGTTCAGTTGTTGTACTGTCACGACCCGAGCTGGGACCCCATACCAAGACACGGGACCTCGAACCACAAATGGCTCCAAGTTGACCTATGGAATGAACATAGCAACTAAAAAGAATTCATTAAAGCAGAATCTGTAACTGAAACATGAATAAGTGGACATCTGAATAACATAACAATCATAAATGAAGTCAACACTCGACAAAGTTGAAAATCTATATAATTGTCTGATAAGCCTCTAAATTGTCTGATGAGCTGATGGGACGACACCCCCAACTAGCTTGTTAAAGTCTGAAACTAAAATGACATAATTAAACAATAAACTAAATGTCCTCAAAAGATGAGGACTCACCAATAATGATAACTGAGCTGGGTTGTAAGGGAGATAGACTAACAACGAAACTTAGTCTGATTGCTCAGACTTGTATCATGAAATGATACAACATTGAATATGCGGTCATTACTTGGAATATACTGGGTATGCAAGGTAAGTAAAACATGTTGATAACTATTAACTGAAATCATGCATATAAATATAAATCAGTATATCATGAGATTAAGGATTGCATGCTAAAATCTGAATTTGAATCATATATAGTCATAAGCTGAGTATCACATCTGAATAAAATTATCCAAAGCAAAAAATAGAATTCATATGACTTGTCATAGCTGAAATCATAAGTAAAATATCATAAACTGATCAAATGGTAAAACCTGCTGTAAAACATAATATCATAAGTCATGAACATGAAGAACTGAAATTATGAGGAATAATTGGAGACTCATCATATAACTGACACCATCACGATAGAGCTTAGGTGATGCCCCAACTATCACATTCAAGTAGGCAGTGTCATCCAAAACCTTGCCAGGGCTAATGAAGATACCATGATATCTATATCAAGCTGAAGGCCCCTCACGAGTAGGGAAAACTCTCAAAGGAGATCCCAATGTAAATATATAAACCTTTTTTGGCATGTAGTTTTGAGACCAAGGAACCTTGGAACACAAAGCCTACTCGGTACTAGACACTACTCCAAAAAAATATGCATAGTGCTCCCATTATTTTTCAACAAAGTTGAATCACAATTACATGCAAGTCGGAAATCTGAACATGGGGAATCCTGGCTCCAAACATACCATAATCTAAATTAGGAGTATAGACTCCAAGCCATATGGTAAGCTGATCTTATAAAACTGAGCTGAATCATGAAAACATATTTAATGTGTGTAGGCTTAACCAAATCATAAAATCATGCATACTTGAAGTATACTTCATAAGTCAAAATAATGGATTCGTACATGGATAATTTATAAACATTCACTCATGCTAGATATCCAATCATGCTAGATATCCAATCATAAACTTGACTTTTCATGAAACTTGGATAATAGGGCATAATTTTCTAGAACTTGAAATCATGAATTTATAATTAATTTGTGTATAAAATATTTCCATAAATCTTAAAACATGATTTGGAACATTAGAGGAATTGACCCAATAGACATATCATGGAGAATTTCATATAATTGGGTTACAACCCTATAAGATTGTATTCTTGAATTATGTCTTTGTTGCTTTTGTTTTTGTAGAATCAATAAAGTGAGGAGCAAAGAGGGAAATAACCACAACAACGTGAGACCCGCGCTGGACTGGCGAGTCACCGATCCAGAAGCGCGAACCACCGCTTCATGTCACAAAAAGGTAGAAGGCTGGGACTTTGAGAATTTGACCGGCGAACTGCCGATGCAAAAATGTGTATCTCCAGTAGGTCGCTGATACAACACAGATCACCTAAAGCATTGAAGCCTAAGTGGCGTCCTACCAGTGACTGCTGATCTAGTTTGTGAATCACCGGGTCACCAGCCTACTGAGAGATAATGCACCTGGGGATGCTTTTTAGTGAAACAGGGTAAAGCGGCGAAACGCCGGTTCAATTTGGCTAACCGCCGATGCATCACCAGTCAAGGTATGAATTTGTTTCAGAATATAAATTAAGTGTGGGCCCACCTAACCCTAAATACTAGCTGAGCCGCTCTATTCTGCATAATATTCTCTTAAACCTCCCGTTTTACCATTTTTCCACACCCTTTTGGTCTTCCCCATAGCCAACCTTTCCACATTCCCACCTTTCCACTTTCCACCAACACATTAACTCACCATTACTACCCCCACCTTCTCCTCCACCTATCACCATTCCCCCTTCTCCCTATAAAACCTCTCCCTTCCTTCAGCTCAATTCTTACTACACTCATACTCACTCACATACTCTTCTCTACTACACAACCCACTGTAACAACCATTGCTATCAGTTGCTGAGCTCCCACAAGCTAGATTTGCAGAATTCATTCCGACAATATGGTAATGTACACTTGTCTCTTCAATGTTCTCATCAATGGCATATTAGTTGTGAATTTCATGTGGCTTACCATACCTGTCATTTTACTTTTGCTGCTTTTCCTTCCCTTTAGATTCATTATTTATGCTTTATTTATTGATATGGGTAGGGGATTGATGTGGTAGTTGAGTAAATTTGAATGGGGTGAAGTCTGAGTAACCCACTAGGACTAAAATGTCATGCTTTGCCCGATGATAGATTGTGTGATGCCATTCTTAAGGGTAAAAAGTCATTTGAGTCCTATTTCTTGTGTAGAGTTGTTGTTTTAATGAAATGTGTGTGGGTGTGTAAATGGGAACCATGGAAATTTTGTGTTCAATTTGGGGATGATGACATTCGGCGATTCGCCGGTCGGCTCCAGCAAAACGCCGATGGAACGCTGGTCCAAGGCATTGTTGGCTTTATTCCACTATCTGGATCTCGTGTTGCATCGGTGGTTTGCGTATCAGTACCGGCAAGTTGGCACCTTATCGCCGGTTCACCCGAATCTGCACAGTCTTCTATCTAACATTGGCATGTCATCGGTAGTTCGCGGATTCCTCCTGCGACTTGTCAGTGTTCCACCGATTCTGCTAGTGATTTTACTTTAATTTCTTCTCATTTCACTCTTCACTTAGCTTTAGTTATTTAAATGCAAGTACATTATGGTTTTCACTGTCCCTATGTTTGTAGAAAAATCATGACTTCTTCTAGGAACACCAGCAAGCGAAACACCCAGTATACATAAGCAAGGGCAAGGGCAAAGCCAAGGCCTCAACACCACCTACGAACTCCAAAGAGACTATCATTCTCTATGTCCCAAACATGAAGGAACATTATGTCATACGCCAGGGTCAGTCCATAACTGTGGAGAAGTGATTTGACTTGGCAGGCTTTTCCGGTGATCTCCCTAACATCATTGCCCAATTCATGTACCAACAATGGCATGCCTTAGAAAATACTCTCCCGCCTTACTACCCCATCCTGGGGCCAGAATTCTATGCCTCCTACCAAGCTCAACAGGATAGCATGCAGCACAGGGGAAAAGTTGATCACTTTCCATGCGTACCATCGGATATGACAAGAGGAATGGAAGTTGACATCACCCTGGCTGCCATTAACTACCTATTTTGGGAAGATGAGATTGACTTCGGTATGGAGTACATGGCTCGGGTAGCTGACATGAAAGACCAATTCTCATGGATAGCCCCAATCATTACTGCTGATACACCTCTACGGGCTTTCATGGGTGATGAAATCTCTTGCCATGACTTGAAGTTTGAGGCTAAGTTGTGACTGGACTTTATCTGTGGTCGTATTATTCCATCCAAGACTGAGCAAAAGGTCAGTTTGGAAATTGCAATTCTCATCATCTGAATCATGACTGTAGTTCCCATGACCTTTTGGGAGATTATAGCCCAACAAATGAAGAGGAAGGCATGACAGTGTAGCACTTCCATACCCTATGTTGTCCTTATTTCCTAGCTTTGCTCACAAGCTGGGGTTCCTCTGTTCCCAGATGAAACCCCTTCCACTGCTTTAGGAGTGATTTCCATTGACTGGAAGAGAGATGCCGAGGGAACCGCAATAAAAAGGAAAAGACTGCATGCCCTTGAGGTAGCTGAGGGATCCCTTTCGCATGGATCGGACCACTCACTATAGGCCCCGTATTTGAACGTTCCCCCATACGAAATGTCAGGCCAAGCTTCGGGTGACATGCCTCATATGGGAGAATCTTCCCCTCCTCAATCCTCCCAATCAAGTGGTCTCCATATACTTGTGGAAATGACCAACTCTCACGAGAGACAACTCCAAAGATTGGCCAAGAGTCTCCTTGCACTCATTGCTAAAACAATTAAGAAGGAGCTCAAATTTTTATATGAGAGTGTCACTACACTGTGCAAGAGGTGGATGTGATTGAGGGGGCTATCACCTCCCTCCGAACTGAGGTGCAAGAATGGAAAAGCCGGACTGCAACAGAGGTGCCCGGCATGAGCGCCCTTGATGCTGTAATAGATGCTCCCACCATAGTGCGGGGCCCCATTGATGATCTATTCGAGGGGTTGGGGGATGATATTGTTGGGCTAGGTGAGGTTGGTGGTGATGGTTCAGGTGATGCAGCTGCTTATGGTGAGGAAGAATGACCCGCTCAGGAAGTTTCTTGTCCCTTTCCCTTTTGCATTCATACATTGGGGACAATGTACTCTTTTAAGTAGGGAAGGCATGAGCGTAGTTGTTTGGGGGTCATTGATGTTTTATGTTTTTTTTTAATTTATGGGATAGAGCCCTTGTCGGGCTGTTGTTTATTTTGGTTGTTGATGATTGCCCTTGTGGGGTTTGCTATGGTAGTAAAATGAATGACATGATTTAGCTCTTGAATGATGAGGTGCTAGTGCCAAAAGGGTCTTCGCTTTGAATTGATAAATTTTGTGAGCATGACCCGAGTTTCTTGTTTTATTGTTCATCGTTGTAAATAGTAGGATAGTAAATAAACTCCAAGGGTTTTCTTTATACCACGGTTCTTTCCCAAGGAGCATGTTTTTCATTTTTCTTTCTCTTTTGTTGTCGAACCGGGTTAGCATTTCCTGATAATAGACTGTATGGCGACTCTCTTAAGTGAAAATGTCATGTTGCTTTTGAGTCCTTTTATGAAGTTGTGGGCATGAAAATGAAAGATAATGAGCAGATATTTGAAGCTAGAGCATAGCACGCTTTGTCATACTTTGTAAATTCTTTGCTTGACCTATTAGTTTGCCTACTTTGATGTCCTGACTTTAAATCTTGTGATGAAAATGACTTTTGTGGACCCTTTAAGGGTGATGACTTGCGTGGTGAGGAATTTTTTATGAGTCTCATGCATGGCTTCTTGTCTATAACTTGCCCTAGGTGTGACTCAATGCAAAATCATAGATGTAGTTGCACTTAGAATATGATTTTAGGCTTTCTGTTGTTTAGTCACTTCACCCATATACCCTCCTTGAACATTGATCTTTGTTAGCCAATGTTGAGCCTTAGACCCTTCTTTGGCAACGAAATTACAAGCCTTAATATCATTCTTAATACCTCTCTTTGGCACCCATCCTCCCTAAGTGCTAGTGATAAGATAATGATAAACTGAAGCTTCAAGATTAAAAAAGGGAGTGATAAGAAAAAAAATGAGAAATGAGGCAGAAGCCAAAGTTTGGGGGTATGCAAGAGGAACATGAAGACTTCAGCTTGAGGTAGCACCATTATGTCAAAATGCATAAAATGATAAATCGAAAAGAGAAGAAGAATTTGTGTGAAATGGTGCTTCCTCTTGCGTAGATAAGGCTAATTGTGAGAACCAAAGAGGTTATAAGGAGGGTCATTGAGAAATGAAAAGTCAGAAATGATGAAAGGGGATAAATAAAGTGAAGTGATTGGAAAGCGTTGATGGGAGGTATGTTCATAAAAGGGATTAGGGAGGATCTAGTCTCTAAAGCTAAATTTTCATCCTACCGTTAACCCTAGCCTACATCATATCCCACAAGTCCTAAATAATTCTAAGTGAAACTTCTCTATATTAGTGGCGAATTACATGAAGGACAAGCCTATGGGTCAAGTTGTGTGCATAAAGATTTCTTTTGGGAGAGTGAGTGTAATTATCTCTTCCAAACAATCCCTTGTGTGTATTTAATGATTACATGACAAAAGAATAGGAATTCTCATTTGTGTGAGTAGCATCATCCCTTTTTAGGACATAAGCGCATTTAGAGTTAATGTGTGGATAGGGCATGAGAAGTGTAAACTCTAAGGAAAGTTTTGAATGTGCACTGATTATGACTTGAGATGCTATGTGTATTCCATGGATAAGCAATGCCCTTGTTTTACAAAATGAGTCTTCTTGTGAGCCATGTTTGTGAAAGGTGGTAGCCTCTTGAAATATCTTCATTGTTTTGGGTTTTAGGGAAATTATCTTCTCTTTTCCGGTAAGATTGGTGAGAATTTTTGGGTTGTCATAGATAGGTGGTTAATTATGTTTAAACATGTGAGGAGTGACATGTTTTCCTACTGCTAAGAATTGCATTACTTGAGGACAAGCAATGGTTCAAGTTTAGGGATTTGATGAGTTGATAAATTCACCAACTCATTGGGCTCTTAAGCTTGAGATTGCTTAGTTTTTGAGTTGTTTATGTGGAATTTATGCTATTTTTTCTTTGTTTTATGCATATGCCTAAAGTGAAGAAAAGAGCAAGAAATGCAGCAAAAATAAGGAAGTGGGTTGAAATTTGGCGTTCTGCCGAAGAATACTAGTGAAACACTAGTTAAGAGTCGATTCCCTCTGCCTCTTGGAAACAAGCCATTGGTGAACTGCGGAGTGCCAATGGAGACTCTCTAATTCAGCCACTGAATGGCACATGACTTACTGGATTGAAAGGAAAAAGATCGCCGGTGCACGGATGGAGATCGGTGAAATGCTGACAGAACCATCACTGACTATTGTAATGCATTGAAGTAGCAAATAATGTAGCCGGAGGTCCGCGAATTGAAATAGGCAAACCGCCGGTCATCCCGCCGATTCCAGAGCGCTGCTCAGGGCAAAGATTGTCCAACACGAAAAAATAGAGAGAAGATGCCCTATTTGCTTGAATATAAATTCTAGAGAAAGTACTGTATACTGAGGATATCATAGCAGAGAATATCATATCATCTTTTTCCTTTCTTAGCTTTAGAACATTCCTTTGGCAGAGAAAAAGAGAATTTGATTGGTAGAATTTGCAAAGTACTATTCTTTTCTTCTTCTTCTTAATAGCAAGGTACATCCATTATTCAAGACTACTTGTGAACTTGATTTTGATATTGAATTAAATAAATTTATTATTAAATGTGCTTTTAAATTTCTTAATCATGAGTAGCTAAATCATTAACTAGAGGTGTGTGATGATGAATACTTAATTAGAGTGGATATTGCTAGGGTTATCTCTATATTGTTTAAATAATTGTAAATCTGTTAGATTCTCTTCAATCTATAATGGAAGATCCTTTGATTATGATGTGGGTCTACTTGTTCTTACTTGATTGTTGCTTGTAAAAGAAAAATTATGTATTGGAAGAGAATTTAATAGCGGGAATGGATGAGAGATTGTGAAATTGGGCTAGATATAGCAAAATTGCATTCTCAGTCCTAATTAGTAGCTAATAGCTAGAAATTAGAGCAACTACTAATCTAAATCTGATCGGGTTGAGCTAATAGTGGCTACAGATTTGAAAAAAACTCTAGTAAGAGGTATTTATAAAGCAAAAAAGTTGTAATTACCCATTTCCCGAGATTATTTACACTAATTGAACTTATGAGATAACCTAGCATATCCCTATCTAGTTAGTATATCATCTACACCACACCTCTAGACTTTCACATTCTTGTCAACAACCTTGGTGATTTTGCTATTATAGGCAACCAAATTAGAAAGTATAATCTACTACAAATTCCAATCTCCCCCCAATATATTTGTTTTTATGTTAATTCTATGTAGTGCAAGATAACTTCAACTTCTCAACTGACACTTATAATTATCACTCACTAGTCCTTGTGAGATTTGACCCCGACACCTGTCCGGTTACTTGTTTTGATACTTCAACCGTGTATACCCTTCCTATGAGGAGTATATTTTGGAAATTATCATCTGCCCACTTGAGTGTAATAGTCGGGACCACATAAGATCTATCGTGGTAATGTCGGTTATATAAAGAGTCTCCCATTGTTTCTCATGATTTCAGTTATGCATGTTCATTAGTCATGACATTATATTTTTGGCAAGTTTGAACCAATGTTCAGTTTTACTTATGTCTATCAGTTTTCAGCTTTAGGTCATTCGATTCAGTTATGTTCAAATCATGATTTCAGAAAATAACATGCAAGCCTTACTCTCAAAATCTTATCTTATTATGTTTTATGATATGCATGATTTATGATTTTATTTACTTAACAATTTTACTTACCTTACATACTCCATACATTCCACATATTGACCGCATACTCTATGATGTATTGTTTCATGATACAGGATCAGATATTTAGGCTCAGTCCCGTCAATAGCCAGATCTGCAGTATTAGTACTTTCCAGCTAAAGTTGGTGAGTCCTCATCTTTTGAGGACCCTTCTTTTCAGTTGCATTTAATATTCTTAGTTTCAGACTATAGTGAGTTAGTTGGGGTCTTGTCCGATCAACTCGTCAGTAGTAGAGGCTTTTCAGACATAGCATGTATGCAATTTCAACTGTGTGTTATGTATTTAGATGTTATTATATTTCCCAATTTTTGCTGTATTATATGTTATACTTCTGCTTGATTGTGTTGGATTTAGATATCATTTTCATGCCATGGGTCGACTTAGAGCCTTTCAGGGTTCTTTGTATCGTCTCTTGATCCGGGCCTATGTTCAGGTCGTGACAAATAGTGAAATAAAGACTCAACTTAAGCAATTAATCTAACAAGTCTCTATGGGTACAATATCGGAATTTCACCATCCTATATTACTTGACGACCATGTACGCTTGTGAGTGCACTTCGAGACATCAACTACTATCTACAAAGTCGATGCTAAATAGCAAGAAATGTGAGCTAGATAGCAAGCAATGATTATTTTCCCTTAAGAATGTCACAACCCGAACGTACACCCGGATCGTAGACATGGAACAAGGAGCCCCAAGAGACCCAAGTCGACCCATGGATCATGCATACAACTAATCTCATTCAAATAAGCGGAATGATAATCATAAAAACATAGCGGAAATGTAATTATAGCGTAACATCATGAAATACTAAACATATACACAGGTGAGCACTATATATTTCTCTGAAAGCCTCTAATACATAAGATGGGTTGATAAGACAGCATCCCTAACTAACCTGAACAATACAAAAACGTAAGATAACATAAAATTCTGTCAAACAGCCCTCAAAACATGAGGACTCACCAATAAGCTGAAAGCGTAAGCTGAGATTGACTAAGGATGAGGATGAGCTTGAGATCCGGACCCTAACGATACAACATAGAAAGTATGCGGTCAGTACGTGGAATGTACTAAGTATTCAAGGTAAGTAAAACGGACATATAAAAGTAAAACAAAACTCATAAGTAAACATAAGAGAAGGACATCATGCATGTATCATAATTCTGTAAGAAAACATAATGCTCAAGGCTTTCAAATCATTCATAAAGCGTTCATAATCATAATCGTAATTAAACTTTACCAAAACATAACTTGAGACACAATATAAGCATAAAAATGCATAAAATATGCGGAACAATGGGAGGATTCGTCATAACCGACACCATCATGGTAGAGCCTTTCATGATGCCCCAACTATCTCACTCAAGTGGGCAGAACCGACCCTGGCTTGCCAGGAGAGGGTCGTGCATTAGGCATGATATCACATTTGAGGGGATAATTATCAATACAATATATCATTAGAAACCCACGATGGCACGTGGTTATGAGACACCGGCGTAGTCCTTTGAACGCCAGGCTGCTCGGTTTTAGACACGGCTCCCCAAAACATGTGTATAGGCTCATACATAAATCAATAACATCATGCATAAAGATTCATTGGCTAAAATATAACATTTATCATCATTGATCCCCTTTAAAATATGCTTAGCCAAGAATCATCGACCTTTTTCATCGAACAACATCATAAATCGATAAATCATGAAATTCGCTTCATAAATAGTAAATCATTCTTCAACTTGTAGGCATTGCCCAATACTTCATCATATTCAATTCTTTCAACATATGCTCATAAAAATGGGTAACTTGGAAATCATGCTTTTCCATCATCAATAAACTCAAATTATAGAGTAGTCATCACAAATCATAACTTTCATGAACTTTTATCAAATGGGCATTTTAGATTTAAAAAATTAAAACATGATTTAAAGAAAATAATAATAAAACCTTCCCATCATTCATAATTTGATAATTAAAACTCAATTAAATCATACCCATAAAGAGAAATCACATTTTCATGCATTTGAATAAAACCCCATAGATTTGAATATGTGGATTCATTATTTTAATTGAAATTTGGGCATGGGTGGGTAAGAATTTCAACCACTCTAATACCCTATATACGTGCGAATGGATTGATTTTGAAGTTCCTTGAAAACCCACAAAGAAATTGATGGAATCTTGAGGAACGAGACCTTGAATCTCCCAAAAATCTCTCTAAAGTTCTTGCATGAGAATGGGCATGCATAAAGGACTTAACCCATCTTATGTAACTCAGAAATATGTCCAAAACGACGTAGTTTAGGGTCTCACAGCATGGAAAAGTCGAAAATTCCCTTAATAAAATTTCCCTGAAAGCTGCACCGGGCGGACCAATGACCGATTCAACGGGTCGTGGAAACATACCATGACTCGTGGTACCAAGTTGTTGGGTCCACTGCCTCCTAACATATCTCAGATCCTTCCCACGACTCGTTAGGATGAGCCATTACTTCAAACGACAAGTCGTTGGATCGACTGTCGTCAACTTCTTTGCCCAACCTAACTTTCTTACCACGAGCCTCACCATGACTTGTGGTTCCTTCCAATGAGTCATGGTCTAGACCCGTCGCCTACACTGGAAATTATTGACCTCCAACAATGACCTCAACCAACGACCCGTGGTTTCTTCTAACAGGTCATTGAGTCTCCTATTGTTTACCCTGTCGCCCAGCCTGACCCTAACCACGGCTTCAAAGGATGGCCCGTTGTACCCCACGACGGGTCATCATACCTCCCGTTGTCTCCAGTGCCATCTACCTTTCACTAACCAACAACAACAAACAATGACTCGTGGTTTGATACCACGAGTCGTTTTGTGGTCCGTCCTGTGATGTTTTACTATTTTTTCTGCACTTTTCAAATTCAACTCCCGGGTCTATTCTTAGGCTTTCCGGGGTATTACAAAATCTCCCCCTTGGAAACATTCATCCTCGAATGTAGGAAACAAGCAGCAAACAGAAACATACAATTTATTCTGGCCATACACTGATCATTTTAATTGAAATTTCACGGAATGACTACCTCCGAATAAAACCATATTGCTGAACTGATCTTATACTTCACATACACATTCATACACATAAAAGAAACTTGCACACATAAACTGAATATGATAAATAGATAGAGTCATAGGTAAAAACTGATACCTCATATTGGAACTAAGCCGGTAGAGAACAAATGTGGCTATCTAGCCATCATATCGCTTCGGCTTCCCACGTAGCTCTCTCAACATGTTGAATTCTCCATAAAACCTTAACTGAAGCTACTTCTTTGTTTCTCAACTTCCGAACCTGACGATCCAAGATTTCAACGGGAATTTCTTCATAACTGAGGCTGTCTTTCACTCCAATGCTGTCTACCGAAACTACCAAGGCTGAATCACCCAAACACTTCTTCCAAAGTGACACATGAAAAACGGGATGAACTGAGGACAATTTCGATGGCATGTCCAACTCATAAGCTACTTTACCAACTCTTCCCACAACCCGATAGGGACTGACATAGCAGGGACTTAGTTTCCCTTTCTTTTCGAACCGGATGACCCCCTTCATGGGAGATAGCTTTAGAAATACCCAGTTGCCCACATCAAACTCCAGATCCCTTCTCCTCACATCAACATATGATTTCTGATGACTCTGAGCGGTTTTTAATCAGGTCCTTATCAAGTGGACCTTTACCATGGCCTCATGAACAGAATCAGGTCCTATTATGGCTGCCTCACCAACCTCAAACCAACCAATGGGAGATCTACACCTTCGCCCGTAAAGAGCCTCGAACGATGCCATCTGGATACTAGAGTGATAACTGTTATTATAGGCGAACTCGATCAAGGACAAATGATCATCTCAACTACCTTTGAAATCCATAACACATGCCCTCAACATATCCTCGAGGGTCTGAATGGTTCGTTCTTCCTTGCCGTCTATTTGCAGGTGGAAGTCTGTACTGAGCTTAACCTGCATCCAAAGTCCTTTTTGAAAAGATAGCCAGAATTGAGAGGTAAACTGAGTACCTCAGTCTGAAATAATAGACAAGGGCACTCCATGAAGTCGAACCAACTCCCTAATATACAATTTAGCATAATCATCCGCTGAATCTGTGGTCTTGACCGGTAGGAAGTATGCAGCCTTGGCTAACCTGTCAACCACCACCCAAATGGAGTCGTATTGCCAGCAACTACCGTAGACCTATAACAAAATCCATATTAATTTCTTCCCACTTCCAAGTGGGGATGCTTTTATCATGAAGTATGCCTCCCAACCTTTGATGTTCGACTTTCACTTGCTGGAAGTTTGGACATTTAGCTACTAACTCCGCAATATCCTTCTTCATACCATCCCACCAATAGATTTCTCGCAAGTCTCGATACATCTTCGTGGATCCCAGGTGGATAGAATATCTAGTACCATGTGTCTCATGCAATATACAAACACTCAAATTATCAACGTTCGGAACACATAGTCGATCCTGGTATCGTAGTACCCCATCTCCTTTTGGGAGAAAACCTCCACCTTTTGACTTCGCACTGCCTCCTTCAGCTTCCTCAGAACTGGATCCTCATCTTTCTTAGAATTGACGTCAACCACCAAGGATGATTCTGCCCCATTCTGCACAACAACGCCGCCATCAGTCGAGTTGATCAATCTAACTTCCAGTCTTGCAAGTCGGTGGACATCCTTTACCAACTCCTTCCGTCCCTCATCCACGTGGGACACACTTCCCATAGAGAGCCTACTAAGTGCATTCGCAACCACCTTAGCGTTGCCCGGGTGGTAGAGAACTCATCTCATAGTCCTTAATTAATTCCAACCACCTCCTTTGCCAAAGATCTTTTTTTGTGAACATATATTTCAAGCTCATGTGATCCATAAATACATCCATGTGGACCCCATACAAGTAATTCTGCCATATCTTCAATGCAAACACCATTGTGGCCAACTCAAGATCATGGATCGGGTAATTTTTTTCATGAACTTTCAACTATCTCGAGGCATATGCTATTACCTTCCCACGCTGCATCAACACACATCCCAGTCTAATTCTCAAAGAATTACAATATACAACAAAGCCATCAGTACCCTCGGGTAAGGTCAACACTGGTGCTGAAGTGAGTCGGGTCTTCAACTCCTTGAAGATTTTCTCACAAGCATCTTACCATTGGAACTTCACCTTTTTCTGAGTCAACTTAGCCAAAGGTGTCGCAATAGATGAGAAACCCTCAACAAACCTCCGGTAGTAGCCAGCTAGACCCAAGAAACTTCAAATTTCTGAAGGATTCACCGGTGTAGGCTTATTCTTCACCGCCTCAATCTTCTGGGTATCTACCCTTATGCCTTCGCTTGATACCACATGTCCCAGAAATGCTATCGAGTTTAGCCAAAATTCACACTTGCTAAACTTTGCATACAGCAGACGATCCTTAAGGGTTTGCAGCACTAATCTCAAATGAGTGGCATGCTCCTCTTCGCTCTGGGAGTATACAAGAATTTCATCAATGAACACAATCACGAACATGTACAAATATGCCTTGAACACCCTGTTCATTAGATCCATAAAAGTTGCAGGGGCATTGGTTAGTCCGAAAGATATAACAACAAATTTGTAGTGACCATACCAAGTCTTGAAAGCAGTCGTCGGGATGTCACTCTCCCGAACTCTGAGCTGGTGATACTCGGACCTGAGATCAATCTTGGAGAAGCACTTGGCACCCTAAATCTGGTCAAACAAATCATCGATCCTGGGTAAGGGGTACCTGTTCTTGACGGTAACCTTGTTCAACTACCGATAGTCAATACACATGGGAAGGGAACCATCCTTCTTTCAAACAAATAGAACTGGTGCACCCCATGGAGAATGGCTAGGCCTAATTAAGCCCTTATCCAACAAATCCTTTAACTGATCCTTCAATTCCTTTAGTTCGGCTAGTTCCATCCTGTAGGGAGGAATAGAGATAGGTTGCGTATCGAGTAATAGATCAATATAGAAGTTAATTTCCCTCTATGGAGGAACACCGAGCAAATCATCAGGAAACACCTCCGGATATTTACACACCACCAGAACTGACTGAATAGTCGGGGTCTTGGACTCCAAATCCTTAACCCTAACTAGGTGGTACATGCAACCTTTAGATATCATCTTCCTAGCCCAAAGATAGGAAATAAACCGACCTATTGGTACCACCGAACTACCCTTCCACTCCAACACTGACTCACCCAGAAAATGAAATTCCACCGCACAGGTCCTACAATTAATCAAAACATAACATGCAAACAACCATCCATACCAAGAATAACGTCAAAGTTAGTCATGGCTAACTTTACAAGGTCTGCGGAGGTAACCTTATGCAACATAGTGACTGGGCATTCTCTATATACTCGTCTAGCTATGAACGAATCACCAATAGGGGTCGAAACTGAAAACGGTTCTGTCAAGGTCTCGAGACTAACTCCAAGGCTAATAGCAATGTAAGGAGTAATGAAAGACAAGGTAGCTCCCGAATCTAGCAAGGCATAAAATCAATATGAGAGACACGCAACATACCAGTGACCACATCTAGCGAAGTCTCTTGCTCCTGGAGTGAGGCAAGGGCATAGAATCGATTTTGGCGCTATCTGCCACCTCCACTAGTTGATGCTCCCTGCGGAGCAGAATGGGCTGGAGCTGCTGCTATCCTGGCGGTCTGTGCATGACCCCTATCATCATGCTGTCTAGCATATGGGCACGCTTGGCGCATGTGCCCAGATCTGCCACAACCATAGCAAACATTTGAGCCGAGCAAGCACTCCCCGGTATGACTCTTGTTGCACTTGCTGCAGGCTAGAGAGGTATACTCTAGCTGGGTGTCCCTCTGATCCCTCGACCCTGAAGCCTTGCTCCTCTGATCACCCTTGGGTCTGGATGGAACACTAGCTGATGATGGTGTTAGGGCTAGTGACCGCTACTGAAATTGTGGATGGTAGCCACCATCGGACCTATGATGTGAAAACCCACGACTATCTGTCCGATCTTTATCTCCCTCTCGGTAGCATGAGCCACCTCCATCTGCTGAGCGTACAACACTATGTGAGTAAAGTCCATATCTTGGTGAAGCATGGAATTCCTACAATCCTTGTCTAAATACCCGGCCACACCATGAACAAATCAGCTCACCCTCGCCCTTTGATCCATCACTAACTCTGGGGCATATTTTGACAATTGGGTGAACTCAAGAGAATACTCTAGCACTGTCATTTTTCCGTGCTTGAGGTTAACAAACTCGGCTTCTTTCAACACCCTCATCTCCCGAGGGAAGAACCTGTCGAGAAAGGCCATGTGGAACTCATCCCTGCTGATAGGGCCCGCTCCCGCTGCCCTGCTGTCCTTCCATTTCTTGTACCAAATATGAGCGACCTCTTTTCGCTAATAAGAGGCCACGTCCACACACTCCCCATTTGTCACCCCCATATCCTGAGTGACCTTCAAGATCCGTTCAATGAACTCGTGTGGATCCTCATCAACCTTTGATCCCGTGAACTCAGGAGGGTTCATCCTCAAGAAGTCTCTAATTCGAGCTGTCGCTACATTGCCATTATGTGGGACCTACGCAACAACCTGCTTGTTGACCTAAGCGGTCAAGGCCTGCACCAACATCTGAATAGCCGCCCGAAACTCAGCGTGGGCAGCTGGCTTTGGTGCTTGGGGATCGTAATAGGTGGGGCTTGTTGATGCCCATGGTCATTGCCATCTCCGCGGCCTTCATCATTTCAATTCCTCCTTCCATTCATTCTTCTAGGAGCCATAATTTTGCAATCACAAGTGGCATGAATTAGAAGGGTGAGAAGGCTTTTCATCGCACGACATAGTATATAAAAGAAGGGTACATTTCCTAAACGTCTAGTAGCCTCTTCGTCATAACTGTGGTGCGCTTCACACCCATGAAAAAGACTCTACTTAACGCGGCTTTCAGACACCCTAGGACACTTCAAACCTGGCTCTTATACCAATTTTTTCACGACCTGAACGTACAACCTGATCGTAGACACGAGACAAGGGGCCTCGAGGGACCAAAGTCGACCCATGGCTCATGCATACAACTAATCTCATTCAAATAAGTGGAATGATAATCATAAAAACATAGAAGAAATGTAATTATAGCATAACATCACTGAACTTATACACAGCTGAGCACTACATATAAGTCTGAAAGCCTCTAATACATAAGATGGGTTGATGGGACAACATCCCCAACTAACTCGAACAATATGGAAACAGCCCTCGAAACATAAGAACTCACCAATAAGATGAAAGTGTAACCTGAGATTGACTAAGGATGAGGATGAGCTTAAGATCCGGATCCTGTATCATGAAATGATACAACATAGAAAGTATTTGGTCAGTACGCGGAATGTACTGAGTATGCCAGGTAAGTAAAACAGACATTTTAAAGTAAAACAAAACTAATAAGTAAATGCAAGAGAAGGACATCATGCATGTATCATAATTCTGTAATAAAACATAAGGATCAAGGCTTTCAAATCATTCATAAAGCGTTCATAATCATAATCGTAAGTAAACTTTATAAAAACATAAATTGATCCACAACATAATCATAACAATGCATAAAACATGCAGAACAATGGGAGGACTCGTCATAACCGACACCATCATGGTAGAGCCTTTCATGATGCCCCAACTATCTCACTCAAGTGGGTAGAGCTGACCCTGGCTTGCCTGGCGAGGGTCGTCCATTAGCCATGATATCACATTTGAGGGGATCATTATCAATACAATATATCATTAGAAACCCACGGTGGCACATGGTTATGAGAAACTGGCGTAGTCCTTTGAACGCCAGGCTTCTCGGTGCTAGACACGGCTCCCAAAAACATACATATAGGCTCATACATAAATCAATAACATCATACATTAAGATTCATTGGCTAAAATATAACATTTATTATCATTGATCCACTTTAAAACATGCTTAGCCAAGAATCATAGGCCCTTTTCATCAGACAACATCATAAATCGATAAATCATGAAATTCACTTCATAAATAGTAAATCATTCTTCAACATGTGGGCATTGCTTAATACTTCGTCATATTCAATTCTTTCAAGATATGCTCATAAACATGGGTAACTTGGAAATCATTCTTTTCCATCATCAATAAACTCAAATTATAGAGTAGTCATCATAAATCATAACTTTCATGAACTTTCATCAAATGGGAATTTTAGATTTAAAAGATTGAAACATGATTTAATGAAAATAATAATAAAACCTACCCATCATTCATAATTTGATAATTAAAACTCAATTAAATCATACCCATAAAGAGAAATCACATTTTCATGCATTTTAGTAAAATCCCATAGACTTGAATAGGAGGATTCATAATTTAAATTAAAATTTGGGCATGGGTGGGAATAAATTTTACCCATTCTAAAACCCTGCATACATGGGAATGGATTGATTCTGAAGTTTCCTTGGAAACCCACAAAGAAATTGATGGAAGCTTGAGGAAGGAGACCTTGAATCTCCCAAAAATGTCTCTAAAATTCTTGCATGAGAATGGATCATGCATAAAGGACTTAACCCATCTTATCTCACTCATAAAAATATCCAAAATGATATAGTTTAGGATCTCAAAGCATAGAAAAGTCAAAAATACCCTTAATAAAATTTTCCCTAAAAACTGCACCTGGCGGACCAACGACTAATCAAACAGGTTGTGGAACATACTACGAATTGTGGTATTGAGTCATTGGGTCCACTGCCTCCTAAGATATCTCATATCCTTCCCACAACTCATCAGGACGAGCCGTTACTTCAAACGACTGGTCGTTGGATCAACCGTCGTCGACATCTTGGCCAAACCTGACTTCCTTACCACGAGCCTCACCACGACTTGTGGTTCCTTCCAACGAGTCGTGATCTTAACCCGTCGCCTACATTGGAAATTATAAACCTCCAACAATGACCTCAACCAACGACTAGTGGTTTCCTCTAACGGGTTATTGAGTCTCCCATTGTTTACCCTGTCGCCCAGCTTGACCCTAACCATGGTTGCAAAGGATGGCCCGTCGTATTCCACAATGAGTCGTCATACCTCCTGTAATCTCCACTGCCACCAACCTTTCACTAACCAACGAAAGCATACAAGGACTCGTGGTTTGATACCACGAGTCGTTTTGTGGTCCATCCTGTGATGTTTTTCCAGTTTTTCTGCACTTTTCAAATTCAAATCTCGGGTCTATTCTCAGGCCTTCCCGGGATATTACAATGAATGATGTCACCCAATCTATCATAGGTCCAAATCGTGCATCACTAATGAGTGGGTTACTCTGACTTCACCCCCAACAAAAATAATGCATTGCCCTCGATGCACAAGGTTGATTAAAATAATGAATGAATGGATGAAAGAACTTCCTGGACCGATAGAGGCATCTGCACACCACCGGTTAGGACTTGTGAATACATGTGTGAAGGGAAATTTTTGCACCATGAGCTTCCGTGAGCTATCCAAGATCATGTGTCAAACCAGCATGCTACACATTTGGATTTGTGTTTCGTGTATGCCTCACTTTTGAGTATTTTTCTTCCAGGTATTCTAGTTGGCACTTGCACCGGATCTGTGTGTTGTACATTTGGATTTGGGTTTTGCAGGTTCCTCATTTTGGATCCTTCCACTTTTTTCACATTCCACACCTCTTGCAACCCTACATAAGTAAAAATAACACAGATATGAAGTAAAAAGAAATTGAAAAGTACTTGGATTATCTCCCAAGAAGTGCTTGATTTACTGTCTCGGCTCGACGTCATTAATTTTACCACTTTTCTTTCCACTTTGAACTTATGAATTGCAAGCCTAATTTAATTTTGACTTTTCAACTCCTGCTAGAGGGGTGGTGGTGTAAAATAGAGGCACCAAGCGATAGATGTCGCATCTTGCACCTATTAGCCCTTAAAGGAGGGATGTAATTTGTTCTTGTTGGCATGAAAAACTTTAAGATGAAGCTACTTTGATCTTTCTCTTCAACTTCCTCCATAGACTTGGTTGCCTCAATTTCCATATCGTCAACCAAGTACAGTATTGAAAAATTGTTGGACTGGGGTCCAAGTTACTCCATCTCAAGCATGCTTCCATCTTTACATCCTCCCTCTCAAATTCAGTAGAGTCCTCAAAAATAATTTGATGGACATGTCGTTGCAACTCTAGTGTCACTTCTTCACTTATGGAATCTTGCATGGATGTTGGGTTGGTTGGTTGTCAAATAGCCCTTAACTCTTCAAAGTCCATCTTGAACTCATCTTCATTGAGAGCTGATTCAAAACTACCACCCACGACCAGTTGATGTTGAACATTGTATGTGTCCATCATAACATTATTTAAGTTGGCCTCTACTTGTTAAGAAGCAATTCCTATTAGCTCCACCTTTTAACTTTCTCAGCCTAGTTAGATTCCACCTTGACCTCTTCTTCATCATCATGTTGCACTTTTTCCTATGAGTCCATAAGGACTAGGCCCCATTGTTCACTCCTCCTTATTATTCTTGTCAATATCTCCTCAGCTTCATCTTTTAGAGAACTAGAGATTTCTTTTTGGTGGGTAGACAATTCCATGGGCATTCAGGAGTTGGCATCCTTCTCTAAGTTAGAATCCTGCTCCAAAACAGTTTGGAGCATGGATTCATACAGTCATATATAGTGCTTCATCCCTCACATGCCATGGCATAATTCTTATGAAACTTAAGAGCACAACTAACATTTCTATTATAACAGCTGTATGAAAAGTGAAATCATAGGGACAATCACCCCAATGTCTACCATTACCACCATATAAAGTGAAATTATACCCATCATAGGAGAAAGAAGGTGTACACATCCCTCTTTTAGGGGCATATTTGCAATCTTGCCAAAGATGGGGTCCTCCACAGTACGAACATGGGTCATTAAGATATGGGTTGAAACGACGAAACCTACTTTCATTCCACAATTCCATAGTACAAATAAAACTTAACAAAAATAAAAGGAACACAAGACACAAAACTAATTTGAATTAACAAACAACAAAATGGGTATCCCGGCAATGACGCCATCTTTTAATAACGCTTAATATGCCTCTCCCTTTTAAAAGAGGTGGCAGCAGTCATTGTTAAAAATAAATTTCCAACTGGATGTCAGGGTCGAATCACACGGAGATTGAGAATGGATGATCCAAAAGTTGTAAACAAACTCAAATTAACTAGCATCGTTGTATGAAAATTGAAATATAAAAATTTGGGTTCAATTTGTTGCAGCTAATGAGAAAGGACTAGGGATGTGGAATCTATAGGGTATCAACTAGATGGGGGTTGATATCAATGCCTTAAAGTAAATTTTAGCATTGAGAGTAGTGGATAAAACTATACCCTCTTATTTTTCAAGCACAAGGATGTATTTGCTTTGGATTTTATCAAACCTCACAACCATAAACACAATCAGCCACAAAGCTTGAGGAAGGGTGAATCTATATCTAGCCTCGACCCTTTAATGGAGAGTGGATATAGGTTTTGACTATCTCTAGATCAAACCCACATATCTACAATCCAAATCCTCATTATTAGCTCTTCAACCGAATCTCACTTCTCTTTCTCAAGCAAAAGTAAAATAAGTAAGCTAAATCAATATTTGCAACCTATTAATTTTTCAATTAAAACCTAGAGGAAACAATAGATCCATGCTTATAAATTGAATTTGAGAACAAATTATCAACACCCAATAAGGTTTAAACACCCATCATGCACACACCCCTAGCTAGTAATTTAGCTACTCATGAATGGAGAGAGAGAAATTATAGAAATTCCTCAACAATCATCATATTGAATAACAAATTAAGCTTTCAAAATCTGCAATAATGGTGGTCTTTACCCAATATGAGAACTTTATGAAGAAGAAGAAGAAGAAGGAAATTGTACTCTACTCTCTATCTCTAAAACTTCTCTCTACAATACTCAACGTATGACATAAGTCACCTTTTGTGTGTGTACAATTTGGATAAAAATCTGTAAATTCCTATTGCACAGCTCTGCAAAGTTGCCCTTGGAAGCCTCTCCGGTACATTTGTGCCACAATTGAATAATTTTGCCCTTGTCAGCATCCAAGTTACTCACATGGAACCTGTGTTTCGCAGGTGCCTGTCTGACGCTCCAGGTGCCTCGCAAGTTAAGGAAGTATTACCTGGAGCCATCTGCGTTGTCACTTATGCTAGTTCATCCTCTAGTGCCATCTACGTGGCACTTGTGTTTCGCAGTTACTAATGTTCAATTTCTCCATTTTTCTTATGTAAGTTAAATACCTGCATAAACAAAGAGCAAAGGAATAAAACCTTCCTAATTTTTGCTAAAACAAAGAAATAGTTCATGCTTAATGTAATACCCCAGAAAGGCCTAAGAATAGATCTGGGAGTTAAAATTGAAAAGTGCAGAAAATTGGCAAAAATATCACAGGATGGAAGACCCTATGACTCGTGATAGGATACCACGAGTCATCATATGCAGTCATGGTTTGGGAATTCAAGTTTATCAGAGGAAACAATAGATGGTACAATGACCTGTTGTCAGGAACAACGAGCCATTGTCACCAGTCATTGGGAGGTTTGAACTTAGGCTGAGGAGGAAGCAACGGGACATCCCACGATCCGTGGTGAGAAACAACGACCCATTGTTTCAAGTCGTTACTGATTGGTTGAGGTTTCCAGTGCATTCAATGGATGGAAACCATGACTCATTGGAAGTCACAACGAGTCATGGTAAGGCTTGTGGAAAGAGGAGTCAAATTGGTCAAGGAGCTGACAACGGTCGATTCAATGACCCATGGTTTGAAGTAACGACTCATCTTGATGATTCGTGGGAAGGGATCTGAGATGTGTTATGAGGTAGTTCACCCGATGACTCGATACCACGATCTGTGGTATGTCGCCACGACCCGTTGGGTCGGTCGTTGGTCCGTCCGAAATAGTTTTTAGGAAAATTATTTTAAGGGTATTTTCGACCTTTCTACATTTTTAGCCCTTAAACTACGTTGTTTTGGATATTTTCTGAGTATGATAATATGAGTTAAGTCCTTTATACATGCCCATTCTCTTGCAAGGATTCTAGAGAGGTTCAGGTAAGATTCAAGGCCTTCTTCCCCAAATTTTCTTCAAAATTCTTTGTGGGTGTTCAAGGAACTTCGAGCCTCTCCATTCCCAGGTATGTAGGGTTTTAAAATGGATGGAATTCTTCCTCACCCATGCCCAATTTTTATTCAAGTCAGGAATTCTCCTACTCAAATTCCGTGGGGTTTTACCCAAAGCATGTCAATGTGATTTCTCCTTATGGGTATGTTTTGATTGTGTTTTATTTATTGAAAATGCATGTTGGGTAGGTTTAGTACTATTTTCATCAAAATCATGTTTCAATCTTTTTAAGACTGAATTTCCCATTCATGGAAGTTCATGAAAATTATGATTTATGATGAATATTCATTATTTTAAGTTTATTGATTATGAAAATGCATAAAGCCAAGTTACCCATGTTTATGAGCATATTTGAAGGAACTGAGTATGAGGAAGCATTGGGAAATGCCCATTTGATGAAGAATGATTTATGATTTATGAAACGAACTTCATGATTTATCGATTTATGATGTTGGCCGATAAAAAGGGCCTTGATTCTTGTCTAAGCATGTTTTAAAGGGGATCATTGATGGTAAATGTCATATCTTAGCCAATGAATTTTTATGCATGATGTTAATGATTTATGTATGAGCCTATATGCATGTTTTTGGGAGCCGTGTCTAGCACTGAGCAACACGACGTTCAAAGGACTATGCCGGTGTCTCATAACCACATGTCAACGTGGGTTGTAAATTTTATGATGTAATGATAATAATACCCTTAAATGTGATATCACGCCTTATGCACGACCCTTGCCTGGAAAGCCAGGGTCGACTCTGCCCACTTGAGCGAGATAGTGGGGCATCATGAAAGGCTCTACCATGATGGTGTCGGTTATGGCGAGTCCTCCCATTGTTCCACATGTTTTATGCATTGTTATAATTATGTTATTGGATCAAGTTATAGTATGATAATGTTATTTACGATTATGCAATGAATGATTTAAAAGTTTTGAGCCGTATGTTTTTTTGTGAAGAATTTTGATGCAAGCATGATGTCCTTCTCTTATGTATATTTATGAGTTTACTTTACTTTTAAAATGTCTGTTTGACTTACCTTGAATACTCAATACATTTCATGTACTAACCGCATACTTTATATGTTGTATCATTTCATGATACAGGGTCCGGATCTTAGGCTCATCCTCACTCTTAGGCAATCTTAGCTTACGCTTCCAGCTTGTTGATGAGTCCTCATGCTCCAAGGGCTGTTTTACAGACTTTCATGTTATTCACGTTCAGCTTTGGTCGGGTTAGTTGGTGATGTTGTCCCATCAACTCATCTTATGTATTAGAGGCTTTCGGACAAGTATGTATTACTCAGCTATGTAAATATTGGTCTTTCTTGATGTTATGTCATGATTAAGTTGCCGCTATATCTTTATGATTATTGTTTCGCTTATTTGAATGCGAATAGTTGTATGTATGAGCCATGGGTCAACTTGGGGTCCCTCTGGGTCCCTTGTCCCGTGTCTACGATTCGGGTGTACGTTCAGGTCGTGACAAACTTGGTATCAGAGCAATGGGTTTGAAGTGTCCTAGGGAGTTCGAAAGCCGTGTTAGGTAGAGTCTTTTTCACGGGTGTGAAGTGCTCCACACCTATGACAAAGAGGTTACTAAATGTTTTAGGAAATGCTCCCTTCTTTCATATTCTATGTCGTGCGACGAAAAGCTTTTCCATCCTTCTAATTCGTGCAATTCGCAATTGCATAATTATGGATCCTAGAAGAATGAATGGAAAGAGGAATAGAAATGATGAAGGCCACGGAGATGGAAATGATCATGGGCATCAGCAAGCCCAACCTGTTTCGGAGCCCCAAGCACCAGGGCCAGCTGCCCACGCAGAGTTTCGGGCGCCGATTCAGATGTTGGCGCAGGCCTTGACCTCTCAGGTCAATCAGCAGGCTGTTGCACAGGTTCCACAGAATGGTAATGCGGCGGTGGCTCAGATTAGAGACTTCTTGAGGATGAACCCACCTGAGTTCAAGGGATAGAAGGTGGATGAGGATCCACACGAGTTCATTGAAGGGATCCTGAAGGTCACTGAGATTATGGGAGTGACAAATGGGGAGTGTGTGGACTTGGCCTCTTATCAACTAGGAGGTCGCTAATATTTGGTACAGGAAATGGAAGGACAGCAGGGCAGCGGGAGCGGGCCCTATCAGCTGGGATGAGTTCCACATTGCTCTTCTTGACATATTCTTCCCTCGGGAAATAAGGGAGTTGAAAGTAGTTGTGTTTGTTAACCTCAATCAAGAAAAGATGTTAGTGCTAGAGTATTCGCTTGAGTTCACTCGCTAATCAAAATACGCCTCACAGTTGGTGATGGATCAGAGGACGCGGGTGAGCCGATCTGTTCATGGTGTGGCCGATTATTCAGACAAGGACTGTAGGACTTCTATGCTCCACCAGGATATGGACTTTCCTCGCATAGTGTTGTATGCTCAGCAGATGGAGGCAACTCATGCGAGGGAGAGGGAGGCAAAGAGGGCTCAGACAGATAGTCGTGGGTTTTCATATCAGAGGTCCAGTAGTGGCTACCATCCACAGTTTCAGCAGGGGTCACTAGCCCCATCACCATCCTTAGCTAGTGTTCCATCCAGACCCACGGGTGATTAGAGGAACAGGGCTTCAGGGTCAAGCGATCAAAGGGACACCCAGTTAGAGTATACCTCTCCATCCTGCGGGAAGTGCGACAAGAGTCACACCGGGGAGTGCCTGCTCGGTTTAGATGTCTATTTTGGGTATGGTAGACCTGGGCACATACGCCAAGTGTGCCCATATGCTAGACAGGGTGATGATAGGAGTCGTGCACAGACAACCAGGACAACAGCATCTCTAGCCCATTCCGCCCCGCAGGAAGCATCGACTAGTGGAGGTGGCGGACAACGCCAGAATCGATTCTATGCCCTTGCCTCATGCCAGGAGCAGGAGACTTCGCCAGATGTGGTCATTGGTATGTTGCGTGTCTTTCATATTAATGTTTATGCCTTGCTAGATCTGGGGGCTACAGTATCTTTCGTGACTCCTTACATTGCTAGTAGTTTTGGAGTTAGTCCTGAAATTTTGTTAGAACCACTCTCTGTATCTACCTCTTTCGGTGAGTCAGTTGTATCTAGACGAGCATATAGAGGGTGCCCGGTCACTGTGTCGCATAAGTTTACCTTCGCAGACTTAGTAGAATTGGCAATGACTGATTTTGACATCATTTTGGGCATGGATTGGTTGTTTGCATGTTATTCTTCGATTAATTGTAGGACCCATATCGTGGAGTTTTGTTTTCCGGGTTAATCGGTTGTGGAGTGGAAGGGTAGTTCGGCGGTGCAAGCAGGTGTTCGGGGTGTTATATGGGTTATAAAACCAACACGCAAGTGCACGTGGTCGAACAAGTAGTAAGTGGCTTTAGTAAGCCAAGTATCGATCCACAGAGACTTGGATGAAGTGCAAATTGCTCAAGTGTACTATATTTTACTTCTAAAAATGCAGACAACAGCGTAACCAAAAAGTTAATAGTTTGTTTTATAAATTTTTATTACTAAAACTAAGAACAATTATCTACTTTGAATCTGAACTATGAATGAAAGCATGTTGAGGTTAAACGAACATGTAATGAAATCGATTATCATCATAAATTGGTTAATCTATTCTTCCTGTTGCTAGCCAGGAACATCTGCCAAGAGATTAAATCTCTCGTATTTAACCTCACTTAAGAATCATGAACCATCCGTCTACATTTCTGTGATCAAATACAATTCATGTCCTAGCTATACAATTCCGGTTCCTAAATTGACTAATACGACTTTCAGGTATATTTCTATCCTGAAAGCAAATCAAGACTCAATTTTCCCAAATCAAGTAAAGAACATATCCTATTAATTCACAACTTTCCAATTTCGTGCTCTCTCGAGTGAAACCGGACTTTTTAGATGTACATTAATGTAGGCCACACACCAATGCAGTAAAAACAAGAATTAATAGAACAACATGGAAGAAAAGATGAAAAACCATAGAATCAATAATCAAATTTCATCACAATTGTTCATAACCTCAGCAAGGATAGGAATTAGCCACTCATTTGTGGATTAATCATCATAAAATGAGTGTTAATCATACAAGCAATTGAATTAAAGAAGAAAGAAAGAGAGAAAAAACCCTGAACTTTTCGTCCCTCAACTGCCTGTAACCTACGTCCTTGCTCCACCAAGTCAGAATTATGAAAAATGATCTTAAGTGTTCTATTTATACTGCTGGGAATTTTTCCCGGAATAATGAGCAACGTGTCACGGAGTGCATCGCGGAGCACTGCCTTCGTGACACGCCATGAACGCGGACCCTCACTGGAACTGGGGGGTCCGGGAATTCAGGCTCAACATGGCACGGCGTGCATCGCGGAGCACTGGCTCCGTGCCACGGAACAAACGCGGACCTCCACTGGAAATTGGGTGAATTTTCCCCATCCAGGCAGAATGCCTCCGCGATGGCAGCGTGACACGGCTCCATCGCAGAGCCCCTTTATTTCATGCTGTCCAATGCTTTTTCCCTTGCTCGCATCCAAGTCCAACTCCGATATCTTTCAACATGCATTTTAGCTTCCCGAAATCACATTTTACCTGCAAAACAATGCTAATCATGTTGGTTAGTATAAATTCACATTTTATTACCAATTACATGAGAATGCATACACATTGATAGATAAAGAAGGAGAAAATGATACTTTTGAGTATCATTTGGGCATATAAATCTGCCCAAGATCACTTACCCCACACTTAAATCCTCGTCCTCGAACAACAAACATACAATTCATGCAATTTACATCCAAACCTCGCTACTTTGGTTCGACAATTTAGGCTACGGTCATACCGATTATTCAATACAGCAAATCATCAAGAAAACATGCATGGTCTTATCAATGCAATGACCTTCAATACCTTAAGACCTCCTAGACTTTAAGAATCAACTCTCGATATCGGCAAACTCATGCAAATCAGCTGATCAAGATATTCGACACGAAAATTAATCTTTCATCAAGCATGTGCCCTCACAATACAAGAGAATCTTCCCCTTTTTGCTCATATGACTCACAAACATTCAAACAGGGGCATGTACACACAATTTCACTCTCTCTCCCAAAAGAATTCACATGCATCATGTCATGACCCATAAGCTTGCCCTTAGTGTATTACTCCACTTATATAAAGAAGTGTGACGTAAGATCACGTAGGACTTTAATGGGTTGTAATGGAAGCTACGGAACTAGTAAATATTGGATTAGCCAATAATAGCCACTAGCATCCTTAAGCGCTTTTTCAACACATCCCATCAACTCATGGACATTGTTTCTTTTTTTTTTTTTTTCATCATCCCATTCTTGATGATTTTCTTTAGTATGGCCCATTTCATTAAGCACACTTGACACAACAACAAAGATTATTCATGCACCTTCATTATCGTTTATTTATAGCAAGTGCACCTTCAACCTTTTCTTTTCTTCCCTCACTCTGCTTTTCTTTTTCTTTTCACCATTCTCACTCGTTGACACTTTGGGAAAATGATTTTCTCTTCTTAAGTGCTTTAGAGTTTTGTATAGATTTTCCGGCTAATGAAAAGAAGGAATTACGCTCGGTTTACACTTTTTGGACAAAAGAAAGAAATAATAGGCTAAAGGCTCAAAGGGCTAACTAGGGTATACAATCACAGAAAGGGGGGTATGACAAGGAAAAAAAATAGAAACTCTCGGTTAAAACAAAGAAATGCCTACATCCTTTCCTACAATACACCTCCTTCATTTCTTTTTGTACACACACCAGGCAAGTTCTAGACACTTCACAATAGCATGGAATATCAACACCTCACTTCACACTTTCTGCACATGCTCGATTCAAGATGTATTCACAGACTCTTCAATCAGCTAATTACATGAATTCAAATATTAAGCCTCAATCACACTGAATTGAACTCTACAGCCTAGGTATCTCAACATATTTACAATTTTGCATGCTTTCATACGAATCACCTTTGCATTTTGAATATCATGTACAACACGCAACCAAAATTTCGCAACCATAGAGTAACTACAGGTTCCGGGATGCAATCCACCAAAGAAAAACTGAAAAAATAATTGAAAAAAATTACTCCGAACGACTACATTTCCCTTAAGATGGCTGTCATCCGTCCATCATAGGGAACGGTCTCTACTTAAGACGTCGGTTCAATGGGACCATTCTCGGTACAAGAACCGAAAACAAACGCCGAGAAATCCAAAATTAAAAAAGTTGAAAATATCAATCATTTCGATAGAAAAATTATTTATAACATATTTTAAAAAATTTAAAAAAAATCGATCATTTCGATAACAAAAATATGTAAAGAATCAGAATCAGCTAGCAACCATTCAACCACACACATCACTTTCACAAACATTTACAAATATGAAACAATAACTTGAAAAATCACAACTCACAGGGACAAACACATTTTCACATACACGACAGCAAAATAGAGCATACATGCAAAACAGCCTAGCCCAGCACCTAACTACTCCCACCCCACACTTAGTCCGAACACTGTCCCCAGTGTTCACAAAAATTAAAAATAGCACAAATTCAGGTGGTGGAACTCCCTGATCAGTCAAAGTATTCCACTTCTTCGTCAGGTGCTGCTGCTTCATCTCCCATGTCCGAGTCGCCTCCGTCGTCATCATCGGACTCCACATCGGAGTCCTCCCGACGTGTCTCCTCGTCTGTCGGGACGTCATCATCTGTGGGCTCTACAAATGCTGGCCCCACTCGGCATAGAGCCATGGCGTTCTCGCCAAAAGGGCAGTCTAGCTCAAGCTGCCATAGCTCCTCCTCTGTCGCCGGGCTCCCACCTATCCTTAGCTGGAGCATCTGCATCCCATACATCCGAGCCATGTACTGGTCATCACGAGCGTGTCGCTCGCCAAGTGTAAGCACTGGCCCATGGGTGGTGTCGGGAGCCTTAGTTTTAGTAATGTCTAAGGCCTGCCGCTCCAACTGCGGGATATAATCGAGGGCCTCCTCTTCAACAACGAGGCCCCAGAGAAAGGTGGTCAGTAGTCCACCAAAACCATACCTGTGCCCCTGGTGCAACCGGGCTCTCTTCATGGCGGATATAATAACCGCCCCTACATTGATCTCCAGCCCTTTCATCAGGGCGTACACCAGGCAAACACGATCCCAGGTTACATCAGTCATATGTACCCCCGGGATGAGGCATGAGTAGACTATTTTCAGCCAGATTCGGGTATCCCTGTTCATCTGTGAATAGGGCAAAGTCTGGTGGTAGCCCCTCTCTTTGTGTCTGCTCCATCTAGATGTTGATCGGGTCCCACACAATGTGCGTCTGATGTCCGCATACGGTGGGGTAATGTTCAGCTGTCGGAGGACGTGGGCGTCTGTGTCCCGCGCTCCTATGATGGCATTGAGGTGGTGGGGCTCCTGAGTGACTATTTTCCCTCTCATCTTGATGGTGTGACTCCTAATTGTCGGGTTCCAATTGGCATAGAACTCCCGAACCAAGTGAAGATTGCATTCTTTGGGCTCCTCAAAGATGAACTTGAGCCCAGCTGCCTCAATCCGGTGGACCATTCTAGGGAACTCCTGTGCCAATGGCTGCCGTGCTATGTGCTCCTCAAGGAAATATTTATTTTCCTTATGCTTCGCGTACCACTTTTTCCCTTCATCGGTCACCCATCTTTTTCCGTACTGGCGGCGCTGGCCGCGTGGAACTGCTGGTGTAGCTGGGACTGCTGTGCCCAGTCTGATCCGTTTCCTTCCGGCGCCTGAAGTTGACGCGCCTTTTCCTTTATCTTGCCGGCTTGCCATTTCACCTGTCAACCCAAGTAAACAAGATCAATGTTAAGCTCATGGATATTAACTTCGGCTAAGGTCGGGTTACGCTAGGTTACCCCACACATAGTCCTTAGCTACAGTTACAACAATACGGCAAGAATATCTTTATTTACACAAAACAAACAACTATACAATCATGCTTAGTGCGTTCAAAAGAAAATTCGACGGTATAACTTCTGCGTACTACTCAGACTTCGTACAGCTAATCACAATCACTACCATCGCTAACATTTTAACCATCACACTTAGCAAAGAAAAACGAAGAAACAAAAATAACACCAAAAATATATCTACACACGAACCTATCCAACCAACCCAATTCTAACAAATTTCAACATTTCCCCCAACCCGAGAATCCGTCGTTCTATTAACATCCTAGCAATTTGTACATCGACTCATCTCATTCAACACGTACAACCCGGCATAGAATTCACAAGTTCAATACCTTTTCAACTTCAAATTCCAACAAACAAGCCCTAGAATTGATTTTATCAATCAAATTCGATCAATTTATGCAATCGACAAGTTCAAACAATCATACTACATTCCGAACATTCATCAATCAACAATGAAATAAAATTCATGATTAATTTCGACTTAGGGAAATTTAGCTCACCTCCCATGCTAAAAATCGAAGAAAATCGACAAGAATTTGAGAGGGAATCGAAGAACATACCTTGTTTTTGAAGAATCGAAGAAAACTTGGTGAATTTCTTGCCTTACTCCGTGGCACGTTGATGAGGGATGGGTTTTGGGGGGTTTGGTCGCGGAGGGATTAGAAAATGAGGGAAAAGGGGAGGTTTTCGGGGTTAAAAAGGAAGAAAATCGCGCGGGTCACCCGGCGACCCGGTGTGACCCGTCGCGATATACACGGCAACGTGTCACGGAGTGCATCGCGGTGCACTGCCTCCATGACACGGAGCCATCGCGAGGCTGTTATGGAAATTTTTAAAATTTTTGGGTTATACCTCAACGTGTCACGGAGGGTAATGCGGAGGTCCTCCCCGTGACATGGAGCTATCGCCCCAGCTCACTGTTTTCCACTTATTATTAATTTTTCATACCTCGACTTTTCCTTCGTGATTCCGTGCATATTTTTCTCCGTTTGACTTGAAAATCATCTCACTATACAAAATTGGTTAGAATTATAGGTTTCATTCTAAATATAAATAAAACAAAAACTAAAAACGAAAAATTTTGTAGTAAAACAAGAAAAAGAAAAAGAAAAGAAAAATCTATTTACACTTTACAAAATAAAAGAAAAAAAAATTTTCACGGGTTGCCTCCCGTGCAGCGCCTGGTTTACCGTCGCGGCTCGACGTCGTTTAAGCTCAATTGTCCGCTAGGGTGATGGACGATTTCTCTCGATCACCGTCCTCCCCCCAGTAGTGCTTACACCTTTCCGGTGGTTTTCCCATTAACTCTCGGGAATCGTTCATCTGCTTATCATCACCTTGATCAATCACATTGATCACCGAGAGTTCTTCATGCACCAACGGGAGCTTGGGTTCCTTGTACACATCGAACACCTCTACCTTGTCATGTGCTCGCATTGTGAGTTGCCCCGCAGCTACGTCGATTAATGCTTTCCCGGTTGCCAAGAAGGGACGTCCCAAAATAAATGGGACTTCCGCGTCTGGTTTAAAATCCAGCACGACAAAATCTACCGGGAAAATTAGGGAGCCAACTTGCACCAGAACGTCCTCAACAATGCCATCCGGCCTAGCTAAGGATCGATCCGCCAACTGCAAGATTACCGTTGTGGGTCTAGGACTCCCTAGACCCAACTTTCTGAATATCGATGACGACATCAAATTTATGCTCGCTCCCAAGTCACACAATCCACGAGCTCGGATGCTCTGCCCAATAGTAATTTGGATAGTAAAACTCCCAGGGTCTTTTAGCTTTGTGGGCAGTCTATTTTGGATTCGGGAAGTGTACTCCTCCGTTAGAGCCACCGTAGCATACTCAGTCAACTGACTTTTGTTTGCCACGATGTCCTTTATATACTTCGCATATTTCGGCACTCCCTGCAAGACATCAACAAGAGGTAAATTAATATGTACCTGTTTAAGAACCTCCATGAATTTCTTGAAACATGCCTCCTCTTTGTGTTTCTTTAGTTGTTGAGGGAACGGGGGTGGAGGTCTTTCTGATTCAGCTTCCTTGGTCTTCCCCCTCTCAGAACAGTGCTCCCTCTCAACTTCTGCTGCTCCCGACTGTTGAGGTGGTCTTTCTGGTTCCACCTCTTTGAGCTGCAAACCACTCCTTGTGGTCACTGCATTTACCTGCTTGGGATTTAGATCTGTGTCGCTCGGCAGTCCTCCTCCAGGCCTTGTATTTTGGGCACTAGCAAATTGCCCAAATTGATACTCAAGAGCCTTGGTAGCTAACTGGTTGTTTTTCACTTCGGCTACCAATTTCACATAGTCAGCCTGCAATTGAGCTTGGTTAGCTATCATGGTCTTGAACATCTCCTCAATGCTGGGTGATGGTGGTGGAGGAGGTGCATTATTGTTTCTGAATTGAGCTTGATAGTTCTGCTGCCCTCCTTGATTCCTTTGCACACCCTGACCCGAACTTTGGCCCTGATGGTTGTTGCTACCCCATGAGAAATTTTGATGATTCCTCCAATTGGAGTTGTAGCTACTACCATACTGCTGGTGGTTCCTTTGTGCATTACCCACAAAGTTTACCGAGTCAGGATTGGCTCCACAACACTCAGCTGAGTGCTCACTACTTCCACACACTTCACACCACATCTACTGGACTGCATTAACTGAGGCTGGAGGCTGGTTCAATGTCATGTTGCTGAAGTGATTGTTCAATTGATTGTGCAATGCAGCTATCTGCGCAGCGATAGCTGTAAACCCATCCACTTCAAGCACTCCTGTTGCTTTCCTTGTCCCACCTCGTGATGAATCAGCATTCCATTCTGGATTGCCCTGTGAAATCCGGTTCAACAAGGTATACAGCTTCTCATAAGTCTTCTCCAGCGCTTGCCCTCCAGCTGCTGAGTCTAGCAATATTTTGGTGTGGGGTTCCAAACCCTCAATAAATGTGTGCACCAACACATCATTGGATTGATGATGATGAGGACAATCCCGCAACATGGATTTAAATCTCTCCCAGGCCTGATATAAATTTTCTCCCTCTCTCTGTTTGAAACTTAGAATTTGACTTCTAAGTCTTGCTGTTTTACCAGAGGGAAAAAAACTTATCAAGAACTTCTGTGCAAGATCATCCCACGTAGAAATAGAATTCGGTGGCTCAGCTTTCAACCACCTCTTGTCTTCTCCTAGTAATGAGAATGGAAATAATGTAAGCTGGACATAGTTTGGTGACACTCCCACGGGTATGTAAGTGTCAGTTATCTCCAAAGAGTTTTGGAGATGCTGCTGTGGATCTTCATGAGGGAGACCGGTAAATTGCCTGCTTGTGTGCAACAACTGCACCATATTTTGTTCAAGTTCAAATCTCCCTCCCGGCTCTGGTTTGCGGATACTTGATGTAGCATTATTGGCATGTGGGATTTCCACCTCGCGAACCGGCCGTGCTGCTACTTCTTCAGGCACTAACACTGCCCGTACTACCGGTGGATTCTATTGTTGCTCCATGATCGTCTGTCTGAGCAACTGCCGCTTTCTTTGTGGAGCTTCTCTTCTCTTACTGTGAAATGTTCTTTCAGGCTCTATATAAGATTCCACCAGCTCCTTGTCTCTTGCCAGTGTTCACAGCAATTAAGTCTGCAAAATACAGGCTAAGACCAAGTTGTCAACACTAAGAAAATAAAAATACAGTAAATTAACACTTAAAACAATTTCACCAATTGCCAAGTCCCCGGCAGCGGCACCAAGAACTTGTTCGGGGTGTTATATGGGTTATAAAACCAAAACGCAAGTGCACGTGGTCGAACAAGTAGTAAGTGGCTTTAGTAAGCCAAGTATCGATCCCACAGAGACTTGGATGAAGTGCAAATTGCTCAAGTGTACTATATTTTACTTCTACAAATGCAGACAACAGCGTAACCAAAAAGTTAATAGTTTGTTTTATAAATTTTTATACTAAAACTAAGAACAATTATCTACTTTGAATCTGAACTATGAATGAAAGCATGCTGAGGTTAAACGAACATGTAATGAAATCGATTATCATCATAAATTGGTTAATCTTTTCTTCCTGTTGCTAGCCAAGAACATCTGCCAAGAGATTAAAACTCTCGTATTTAACCTCACTTAAGAATCATGAACCATCCGTCTACATTTCTGTGATCAAATACAATTCATGTCCTAGCTATACAATTCCGGTTCTTAAATTGAATAATACGACTTTCAGGTATATTTCTATCCTGAAAGCAAATCAAGACTCAATTTTCCCAAATCAAGTAAAGAACATATCCTATTAATTCACAACTTTCCAATTTCGTGCTCTCTCGAGTGAAACTGGACTTTTTAGATGTACATTAATGTAGGCCACACACCAATGCAGTAAAAACAAGAATTAATAGAACAACATGGAAGAAAAGATGAAAAACCATAGAATCAATAATCAAATTTCATCACAATTGTTCATAACCTCAGCAAGGATAGGAATTAGCCACTCATTTGTGGATTAATCATCATAAAATGAGTGTTAATCATACAAGCAATTGAATTAAAGAAGAAAGAAAGAGAGAAAAAACCCTGAACTTTTCGTCCCTCAACTGCCTGTAACCCACGTCCTTGCTCCACCAAGTCAGAATTATGAAAAATGAACTTAAGTGTTCTATTTATACTACTGGGAATTTTTCCCGGAATAATGAGCAACGTGTCATGGAGTGCATCGCGGAGCACTGCCTACGTGACACGCCATGAACGCGGACCCTCACTGGAACTGGGGGGTCCGGGAATTTAGGCTCAACGTGGCACGGCGTGCATCGCGGAGCACTGGCTCCATGCCACGGAGCAAACGCGGACCTCCACTGGAAATTGGGTGAATTTTCCCCATCCAGGCAGAATGCCTCCGCTATGGCAGCGTGACACGGCTCCATCGCGGAGCCCCTTTATTTCATGCTGTCCAATGCTTTTTCCCTTGCCCGCATCCAAGTCCAACTCTGATATCCTTAACATGCATTTTAGCTTCCCGAAATCACATTTTACCTGCAAAACAATGCTAATCATGTTGGTTAGATAAATTCACATTTTATTACCAATTACATGAGAATGCATAGACATTGATAGATAAACAAGGCGAAAATTATACTTTTGAGTATCACTTGGGCATATAAATCTGCCTAAGATCAGCAGGTCAGTCTATTTCCTATCTTAAGGCTAGGAAGATGATCTATAAGGGGTGCATGCACCACCTAGTTAGGGTTAAGGATATGGAATCCAATACCCCGACTATTCAGTCAGTTCCGATGGTGTGCGAATACGCGAAAGTTTTTCCCGAGGATTTGCCAGGTGTTGCTTCGGAAAGGGAAATTGATTTCGGTATTGATCTATTGCCAGATACGCAACCTATTTCTATCCTTCCTTGTGGGATGGCTCCAGCCGAGCTAAAGGAATTGAAGGATCTGTTGGACAAGGGCTTCATCAGACCGAGCCAGTCTCCATGGAGTGCACCAGTTATATTTGTTCAAAAGAAGAACGGTTCCCTTCGCATGTGTATTGACTAGTTGAACAAGTTTACCATCAAGAAAGGTACCGCTTACCTAGGATCGATGATTTGTTTGACTAGCTTCAGTGTGCGAAGTGATTCTCCAAGATTGACCTCAGGTTCGGGAATCACCAACTCAGAGATCGGGAGAGTGACATCCCGAAGACTGCTTTCAAGACTCGGTATGGTGACTACGAATTTGTTGTTATGTATTTTTTGGCTAATCAATGCTCCTACAGCTTTTATGGACCTGATGAATAGGGTGTTCAAGCAATATTTGAATATGTTCGTGATCGTGTTCATCAATGACATTCTTATCTACTCCCGGAGCAAGGAGGAGCATGCCACTCATTTGAGAATAGTGTTGCAAACCCTCAAGGATCATCAGTTGTATGCAAAGTTTAGCAAGTGTGAATTTTGGCTGAACTCGGTAGCATTTCTGGGTCATGTGGCATCAAGAGAATGCATAAGGGTAGATTCCCAGAAGATAGAGCGGGTGAAGAATTAGCCCAGACTGGTAAATCCTTTAGAAATCTGGAGTTTCTTGGGCCTAGCAGGTTATTATAGAATGTTTTTGGAGGGTTTCTCATCTATTGCGGCACCTTTGACTAAGTTAACTCAGAAAAAGGTGAAATTCCAATAGTCAGATGCTTGTTAGGAAAGCTTCCAAGAGTTGAAGACTCGACTCACCTCGGCACAAGTGTTGACATTACTCGAGGGTACCATGGCATTTTTGTCTATTGTGATGCTTCGAGAGTCGGAGTGGGATGTGTGTTAATGCAACATGGAAAGGTGATAGCATATGCCTCAAGACAGCTGAAGGTCCATAAAAAGAATTACCCGACCCATTATCTTGAGTTGGCCGCGGTGGTGTTTGCATTGAAGATATGGCGGCATTACTTGTATGGGGTCCACATGGATGTATTTACGGATCACAAGAGCTTGCAGTATGTGTTCACCCAGAAGGATCTAAATCTCGGCAAAGGAGGTGGTTGGAATTACTTAAAGACTACGACATGAGTGTCCTTTACCACCCGGGCAGGGCTAATGTAGTTGCTGATGTGCTTAGAAGGCTCTCCATGGAAAGTGTGTCCCACGTGAATAAGGGAAAGAAGGAGTTGGTAAAGGATGTCCATCGGCTCGCAAGGTTGGGAGGTAGATTGATCGATTCGACCGATAGCGGTGTTGTTGTACATAACGGGTCAGAATCGTCCTTGGTGGTTTATGTTAAATCCATGCAAGATGAGGATCCAATATTGAAGAAGCTGAAGGAGGCGGTACGGAGTCAGAAGGTGGAGGTCTTCTCCCAAGGGGGAGATGGTATGCTACGATACCAGGGTCGACTATGTGTTTCGGACGTCAATAATTTGAGAGTTCGAATATTGCATGAGGAACATGGTACCAGATATTCTATTCATCCAAGATCAACGAGAAAGTATCAGGATTTGTGAGAAATCTATTGGTGGGATGGTATGAAGAAAGATATTGCGGAGTTCGTAGCAAAGTGTCCAAATTGTCAGCAAGTGAAAGTCAAAAATCAAAGGCCGGGAGGCGTACTTCAAGATATCATCATTCCCACTTGGAAGTGGGAAGAGATTAATATGGATTTTGTTATAGGTCTACCTCGTACTCGCCGACACCATGACTCCATTGGGGTGGTGGTGGATAGGTTAACTAAGGCTGAAAATTTCCTACTGGTCGAGACCATGTATTTAGCGGATGATTATGCAAAATTGTTTATTTGGGAGTTAGCTCGACTTCATGGAGTGCCCTTGTCTATTATTTCAGACCGAGCTACTCAGTTTACCTCTCAATTTTTGGCACTCTTTTCAAAAAGGACTTGAGACGCAAGTTAAGCTTAGTACAGCCTTCCATCCGCAAACAGACAGCCAAGCAGAATGAACCATTCATACCCTTGAGGATATGTTGAGGGAATGTGTTATGGATTTCAAAGGTAGTTGGGATGATCATTTACCCTTGATCGAGTTTGCTTATATTAACAGTTACCACTCTAGTATCCAAATGGCACTGTTCGAGGCTCTATATGGGCGGAGGTGTAGATCCCCCATCGGATGGTTTGAGGTTGATGAGGCAGCTATAATAGGACCAGATTCCATTCACAAGGCGATGGTGAAGGTATAGTTGATAAGGGACTAGTTGAAAACCGCTCAGAGTCGTCAAAAATCGTATGTTAATATGAGGAGAAGAGAGCTGGAGTTTGATGTGGATGACTGGGTATTTCTCAAGGTGTCTCCTATGAAGGGAGTCATACGGTTCAGAAAGAAAGGTAAACTCAGTCCCCGCTATGTTCGCCCCTACCGGGTTGTGAAAAGAGCTGGTAAGGTGTCATATGAGTTGGACTTGCCCTCGAAGCTATTTTCAGTTCATTCCGTCTTTCATTTGTCACTTTTGAAGAAGTGTTTGGGTGATCTAGCCTTGGTAGTTCTGGTAGATAGCATTGGGGTGAAAGATAGCCTCTACTATGAATAAATTCCAGTGGAAATCTTAGATCGTCAAGTCCGTAAGCTAAGGAACAAAGAAGTAGCTTCATTTAAAGTATTATGGAGGAATCAGCATGTTGATGAAGCTACTGGGAAGACAAAGCGGATATGATGGCTAAATACCCACATTTATTCTCTACCGGCTCAGTTCCGACTTGAGGTATCAGTTTTTCCCTATGACTCTATTTAGTTTTCATGTTCATTTTATGTGGGCAAGTTTCTTTTATGTGTATGAATGCATATGTGAAGCATGAGATCAGTTCAACTATGTGGTTTAATTCAGAGGTAGTCATTCCGTGAAAATTTCTGTTAAAATGATCAGTATATAGCTATGATAAATTGTATGTTTCTATTTGCTGTTTGTTTCTTGCATTCAAGGATGAATGTTCCTAAGGGGGAGATATTGTAATACCCGGAAATGCCTAAGAATAGACCTGGGAGTTAAAATTGAAAAGTGCAGAAAACTGGCAAAAATATCACAGGACGGATGACCCTACAACTTGTGGTAGGATACCATGAGTCATCATATGCAGTCGTGGTTCGAGAAGTTAGGGAATCAGAGGAAACAACAGAAGGTACAATGACCCGTTGTCAGGAACAACGAGCCATTGTCACCAGTCGTTAGGAGGTTTGGACTTAGGCTGAGGAGGAAATAATGGGCCATCCCACGATCCGTGGTGAGAGACAACAGCCAATTCTTTCATGTCTTTACTGGTTGGTTGAGGTTTCTAGTGCATTCAACGGATGGAAACCATGACTTGTTGGAAGTCACAACAAGTCGTGGTGAGGCTCGTGGAAAGAGGAGTTAGATTGGTCAAGGAGTTGACAACGGTCGATTCACAACCCGTGGTTTGAAGTAACAACTCATCCTGACGAGTCGTGGGAAGGGATCTCATATGTGTTATGAGGCAGTGCACCCGACGACTCGATACCACGAGTTGTGGTATGTTGCCACGACCCGTTGGGTCGGTCGTTGGTCCATTTGGGATAGTTTTCAGGGAAATTATTTTAAGGGTATTTTTGACCTTTCAACATTTTTAGCCCATAAACTACATCGTTTTGGATATTTTTTGAGTATGATAATACGAGTTACGTCCTTTAGACATGGACATTCTCATGCAAGGATTCTAGATAGGTTTTTGGGAGATTCAAGGCCTTCTTCCCCAAACTTTCTTCAAAATTCTCTGTAGGTGTTCAAGGAACTTCGAGTTTCTCCATTCCCAAGTATGTAGGGTTTTAAAATGGATGAAATTCTTCCTCACCCATGCCCAATTTCGATTAAAGTCATGAATTCTCCTACTCAAATTCCATGGGGTTTTATCCAAAGCATGTCAATGTGATTTCTCCTTATGGGTATGTTTTAATTGAGTTTTATTGATTGAAATATGCATGTTGGGCAGGTTTAGTATTATTTTCATCAAAATCATGTTTCAATCTTTTTAAGTCTAAATTGCCCATTCATGGAAGTTCATGAAAATTATGATTTATGATGAATATTTATTATTTTAAGTTTATTGATTATGGAAATGCATGAATGCAAGTTACCCATGTTTATGATCATATTTGAAGGAACTGAGTATGAGGAAGCATTGGGCAATGCCCATATGATGAAGAATGATTTGTGATTTACGAAACGAATTTCATGACTTATCGATTTATGATGTTGGCCGATAAAAAGTGCCTTGATTCTTTGATAAGCATGTTTTAAAGGGGATCAATGATGATAAATGTTATATCTTAGCCAATGAATTTTCATGCATGATGTTAACGATTTATGTATGAGCCTATATGCATGTTTTTGGGAGCCGTGCTAACACCGAGCAGCCCGGTGTTCAAAGGACTACGCCGGTGTCTCATAACCACGTTCCATCGTGGGTTGTAAATGTTATGATGTAATGACAATGATCCTCTTAAATGTGATATCACGCCTTATGCACGACCCTCGTCTGGCAAGCCAGGGTCGGCTCTGCCCACTTGATCGAGACAGCGGGGCATCATGAAAGGCTCTATCATGATGGTTTCGGTAATGACGAGTCCTCCCATTGTTCCACATGTTTTATGCATAGTTATAATTATGTTATTGGCTCAAGTTATATTATGATAAAGTTATTTACGATTATTCTAATGAATGATTACGAATGATTTAAAAGTCTTGACCCTTATGTTTTATTGTGAAGAATTTTGATGCAAGCATGATGTCCTTCTCTTATGTCTATTTATGAGTTTAATTTACTTTTAAAATGTCCATTTTACTTACCTTGGATACTCAGTACATTTCACGTACTGACCGCATACTTTCTATGTTGTATCGTCTCATGATACAGGGTCCAGATCTCAGGCTTATCCTCACCCTTAGGCCATCTCAGCTTACGCTTCCAGCTTGTTGGTGAGTCCTCATGCTCCGAAGGCTGTTTTACAGACTTTCATGTTGTTCACGTTCATCTTTGGTCGGGTTAGTTGGGGATGTTGTCCCATCAACCCATTTTATGTATTAGAGGCTTTCGGAAAAGTATGTAGTACTCATCTATGTAAACTTTGGTCTTTCTTGATACTATGTCATGATTACATTTCCTCTATATCTTTATGATTATCATTTCACTTATTTGAATGAGATTAGTTGTATGCATGATCCATGGGTCGGCTTGGGGTTCCTCCGTGTCCCTTGTCCCATGTGTACGATCCAGTTTTACGTTTGGGTCGTGACACATAAAAGGGCAAATGAGTTGGTATTTACAAATTCATCACAGACCATCCATAGGATCGTCTCTAGTCATTAATGAAATAAATCAATATGCCACGTGGAGGATGAAATTTTGGATTAGGTATTGTTTAATTGGGTTGGGTCAGCCTCCAATTTTCCACCCATGGGCTTGACTGGCCTGACCAAGTTGACTTTAAAAAGAAATAGGATGTGCAATGATAGTTATTTAGCCTGAGATACACACGACCCACCTCTCTTCGTCTTCTCCTTTTTCCCCCTTCTTCCCTACTTCAAAATTCCTCCATTGCTGCTACTTGGAGCTTCAACACCTTGATCCACTACACTTCTTCCTCACGTGTACACACATCGCCGAAGGATTCTAGGGTTGCTCACCATTTCCGTTGGCCTTCTTCACAACACAAGCACACAAACATTTTAGCAATGTTTTTAATTTTACACTTCAAAATTCATGCCTAATGTGATGTTGCATCATGTATTAAAGGGGGTTTATGGAATACCTCGGCTTAGAGTGTAAAATTGGGGGGGGGGGGGAGAACTTGAGTTTAAATTGCTAGTTTGATTGGAAGGAGCTTAGGAAAATATTTGAATGTGCCTACTTGCTTAATAATTGCTCCTTGAACTTGAATCTAGTTTAGCCCCGTCCCTCATCTGAGATATGTGTAAAAATGAAAATACTCAAGTGAACGATACCTGTATACCCCAATCGACAAAAAAACATACAGATCGTCTTTCATAAAGACAGAACGTCTCTCATTCTTTCAATTGAACTTGTAAACACCATCTTTGTGGGTTAAAGTATGACTCAAAGGATAGATCATCCTTTAAAAAGACGGCCCACACCTTGAACCTATATTGAAGTAGTAAGTTGGAGCTTTCAGACTCAACTAATGATACAGGGTATGGTCCATTCATTGAAGGTACAAACTGTTCTTTCAACCGTCTGTGCTGATTTTCTGTTGTACATGACACCCGTTTATGTTCTATCACAGGTAAATGGGATGCAAAAGAGCATTTGTAACACCCAGGAAGTACCTAAGATCATACCCGAGGAGTGAATCATAGGAATCAAGAAATAATTTCATAAAAGTCATGAAATGACCTAAGGGATGAGTCCTTATAGGGAACAACGACCCGCTGTGTCCCTCATGGTAAGTTCCCAATTAGACCATTCCAGAAAGCAACAGTCCTAGCAACAAACAATTGGATGATCCAACAGGTCGCCCTAAGTGGTTGTTGAATGGGGTTAAGGAAAAACCCAAAATCAAGTCAGTGACGACGAGAGGATACAATGAGCCATTGTTCCAAGGAACAACTCGTCCTATCCGGTCATTGGTTAGAGAATTTGAAGGATATCAAAAATTTCCAACAAAGCAATGGATGGAGTAATGGGTCATTATTTCTTATAACGACCCATCCTAATTAGTTGTTGATTAGAACCTCAGCAGAAGATCGGAAGTGCTTCAGATACAACAGACTAGTGCAATGATCTATTGGAGTGAGTAACAACCCTTCTTGTCGATCGTTGGTGAGGGATCAAAAGAGTACTAGAAATGCCCCAAGTAAGGATGAACGATCCAACGAGCCATCGTATCCTACAATGACCCGTTAGATGGATCATTGTAACTAGCGGTGTCTATTTTCCAGGCGAATCATTAAGGGTATTTTTGTAATTTCTAAGCTACTAAGTTCTAAACTACATCGTTTTAAGCCCTGAAAGAAGTGTTTTAAGAGGGTTCACCCTATATTCAGTTATTAGGCTCCCCATGCATGCAAAGCTTTGAATTCTCTTGGAAGATTAATCTAGAATTCTCTCAATTCTTCCCAAATTCTCTTGTGCTTTCAAGGATAAATTGAGAATCAGTTTACGCAGGTATGTAGGGCTATGAACGAGAGTTCTCTTTCACTCTCATGCCCAAAATTCTCCTCAAGTTCTAATTCAAGTATATGATTTTAACCCAATTTTATGAAATTCTCCATGATATGTCTATGGGTTAATTCCCCTCATGTTCCAAAGCATGTTTTAAGATTTCTGGATAGATTTTATACATAATTTGATTATAAATTCACGATTTCAAGTTATTAATAATTATGCTCATTATGCAAGTTTTATAAAAAGTCAAGTTTAGGATTCATGATTTCAATTATGATGAGATACCTAGCATGAATGAATATTTAAAAATTACCCACGTATGAAGCTATTATTTTTACTTATGAAGTCTACTTCAAGTATGCATGTTTTTAAGATTCGGGCAAACCCACACAAGTTAAGTATGTTTTCATGATTTAGCTTAGTTTTTTAAGATCAGCTTACCATATGGTTTGGAGTCAATACTCCTAATTCATCTTATAGTATGTTTGGATCCAGGACTTAGAATGTTCATATTTTAGACTATGTATGTAATTATGATTTCAACTTCATTGAAAAAGGATGGGAGCACTAGGCATGTTTTTGGAAGTATTTTCTAGCATCGAGTAGGCTTGGGGTTCCAAGGTTCCTTGGTTGTAGAACTACACGCCAACGTTGGTATATATATAGTTTTGGGACCTCTTAAGAGAGTTTTTCCCTCCCCCAAGGGGCCTCAACTTGATATCAATATCATGGTGTCGTCCTTAGCCATAACAAGATTTTGGACGGCTCTACCCACTTGAATGTGATAATTGGGGCATCACGTAAACTCTATTGTGATGATGTCAGTTATGACGAGTCTCCCATTATTCCTCGTGATTTCAGTTATTCATGTTCATGACTTATGATATTATGTTTTACAACATATGTGACCCATTGATAAGCTTATGAGCTTTTACTTGTGATTTCAACTATAACAAGTCATATGATTCTATTTCTAAACTTGGGTCACTATTTTCAAATATGATAATCAACTTATGACCATGTATGTCTCAAATTTAGATTTCAGCATGCATTCCTTACTCTCATGATATACTGATTTATATTTTTAAGCATGATTTCAGTTAACTTTTACTCAACATGTTTTACTTACCTTACATAGTCATTACATTAAAAGTACTGACCACATACTCTATGTTGTATTGTTTTATGATACAGGTTTTAGTGATTAGACTTAGTTTCGCTGTTAGTCCAGCTCCCCCACGATCCACCTCAGTTCCTATGGTTGGTGAGTCCTCATCTTCCGAGGAAATTTAGTTTAGTGTTTGATTATGATATCAGTTTCAAACTTTAGTAATCTAGTTGGGTGTGTGGTCCCATCAACTCATTAGACAATTTAAAGGCTTATCAAACATTATGTAGACTATCAACTTTATCAAGTGTTGACTCTATCTATGATCGTTGTTATATGTTATGTTATTTAGAATTCTGTGTATTCCTATTTAAGTTATCAGTTCTCATTTTGATGTATGCTCTTCAGTTGCTAAGTTTATGTCATGGGTCGACTTGGAGCAATTCATGGTTCTAGGTCCCATTTCTAGGTCCGGGGTCCCAACTCGGGTCGTGACAAAGTTAGTATGAGAGAAAAGGTTTAGAGTATTCTAGGGTTTCTGAAAGCCGCATCGAGTAGAGTATTTTCCATTAGCGTGAAGAGCAACACACTTATAGGGAAGATATTACCAGATGTTTTAGGAAATTTTTACTTCTTTCATGATCTATGTTATGCGATGAAGTACTTCTCTATTCTTCTAACTCTTGCTTTACGCATATGCAGAAATATGCCTCTACACTAAGTAAATGGTAGAAGGAATGGTAACAGAAATGGCCATGACAATGGAAATGGAGATGGGCATCAGCAAGCCCTGCCAGCACCAGCTGATCCTTTGCCCGAGTAGGCCACTCATGCCGAGTTTAGAGAGGCATTTCAAATGTTGGAATGGGCTATGACCGCTCAGGTGAATCAGCAGGTAGTGACCCATGGTCCTCAGAATGAGAACGCAGTAGTGACTTGAGTTTGAGACTTTCTCAAGATGAACCCACCTAAGTTCCTGGGGTCAAAAGTGGAAGAGGGCCCATATGAGTTTATTGAGGAGGTTTAGAAGATCACCCAGATTATGGAGGTAACTAGAGAGGAGAGTGTAGACTTTGCTTCCTATCAGCTAAAGGGGGTTTATTACACATGGCACCGCTAGTGGAAGGATGGTAGAGTTGTGAGAGTAGCTCCCATGAATTGGGATAAGTTCATGACTACCTTCTTGGATAGGTTCTTCCCTAGAGAGTTGAGGGAGGCGAAGGCAGTAGAGTTTGTCAACTTGAAGCAGCACCATAGGACTATCCAAGAGTATGCCTTGGAGTTTACCCGGCTATGCATGGTGATGGTTGTGGATCAGAGGGCTCGTACGAGCAGGTTTTTGAATGGATTATTAGATTCACAAGTCAAGGAGTATAGGACCATTATGCCGAACAGTGATCTAGATTTCTCACGGTTGGTCATATTCGCCTGACAGATGGTGGCGGAGCTGATGAAGAAAGAGGAGAGGGAAGCTAAGAGGGCCATGATGGGGAGTTATGGAAAGTTCCAGTAGAAGCCCGATGGAAGGCATCACCGTCAGTCACACCATAGGTTGTCAGCCCTAGCGCCATCATCAGCCAGTGTTCCGTCTAGACCTAGGCATTATTAGAGGGGTAGCATCAGGCTCTAGAGGTTAGGGGAGCAGTCAGGAGGGCCCACTATTCCAGTTTGTGGAAGGTGTGGTAGGAGGCACACTGGAGAGTGCTTAGCGGGTTCAGGCGCGTACTTTAGGTGTAGGAAGCTCAGACATATTCTCAGAGACTGCCTTTCAGCCAGACAGGGCCATAGTAGAGGCCTTGACCTAGTAACTAGTTCAGCAGCTCCACAAGCATGCTCAGCTTATCAGGGTGCATCCACTAGTACAGGTGGTGGTCAGCGTTAGAATAGATTTTATGCCCTTTCATCTCATCAGGAGCAAGGGTCTCTCCAGATGTGGTCACTGGTATGTTACAAGTATTCCATATTGATATGTATGCACCAGGGGCTACCTTATCTTTTGTGACTCCTTATGTTGCTATTAGTTTCAGAGTTAGTCCTGAAACCCTATCAGAACCCTTCTTAGTCTCTACTCCAGTGCGTGACTCAGTTATAGATCGACGGGTGTATAGAAATTGCCCTGTGACAGTCCTTTAGAAAGTCACCTCAACCTACCTAATAGAGTTATACATGATTGATTTTGATGTTATCTTCGATATGAATTGTTTGCATGCATGTTATGCCTCAGTAAATTGTAGAACCCGTACAGTAGAGTTTTGATTTCCTAGTGAGCCAGTACTAGAATAGAAAGGTAGTTTAGTTGTGCTTGTAGGTTGCTTCGTTTCTTATCCAAGGATAGGAAGATGATTTCTAAAGGCTGTGTACTATCTAGTTCGGGTTAAGGATGCTATGTTCGAGACCCTGACTATTCAATCAGTTCCTATAGTATTTGAGTATTCCGAGGTGTTTCCAGATGATCTACAAGGAGTCCCTCCCGAGTAGGAGATTGACTTTGGTATCGATCTTCTCCCTAATACGCAGCCTATATCCATTCTTCTTTATAAGATGTCTCCAGCTGAGCTATAGGAGTTGAAAGAGAGTTGAAAGATCTCCTAGAGAAGGGTTTCATCAGGCATAATAAATCCTCGTGGGTTGCACTAGTTCTCTTTTTCTATAATAAGGATGGTTCCCTTTGAATGTGCATTGATTATCGGTAGTTGAACAAGGTCAGAATCAAGAACAAGTATCTACTCCCCAGAACTAATGACCTATTTGACCACCTTCAGGGTGCTAAGTGCTTCTCAAAGATGGACCTCAGATCCAGCTATCATCAGCTCAGAGTTAGAGAGAGTGACATCCCGAAGACAGCCTTTAAGACTCGGTATGGTCACTATGAGTTCATGATTATGTCTTTTGGACTAATGAATTCTCCTTCAACTTTTATGGATTTGATAAACAGGGTGTTCAAACAATATTTGGATATGTTCATGATTGTCTTCATATATGATATACCTATATATACTTGCAGAATGAGGAGGAGCATGCCACTCATTTGAGGATTGTGCTATAGACTCTCAATGATCGCCAGTTGTTTGCTAAATTCAGCAAGTGTGAGTTTTGGTTGAACTCAGTAGCATTTTTGGGCCATGTGGTGTCTAGAAAGGGTGTGCAGGTGGACTCTCAAAGAATAGAGGCGGTGAACAATTGGCCTAAACTAGTTAGTCCTTCGGATATCAGGAGCTTCTTGGGTTTAGCTGGATACTACAGGAGGTTTTTTGAAGGATTATCATCCATCGCAGCACTGTTGACTAGGTTGACCCAGAAGAGGGTCAAATTTAAGTGGTTGGATGCTTGAGAGAAGAGTTTTCAAGAGTAAAACACTCAACTCACTTCAGCCCCAATATTGAATCTACCATAGGGCATGGTTGGATTTGTTGTGTATTGTGATGCCTCTAAGGTTGGTCTTAGTTATATGTTGATGTTGCATGTTAAAGTCATTGTGTATGCTTCTAGAAAGCTTAAGACTCATGAGTAGAATTACCCGCCACATGACCTAGAGCTAGCAACGGTGGTGTTTTTGGAGACACTACTTATATGGGGTGCATGTGGATGTGTTCATGGACCATAAGAGCCTTCAGTATGTGTTCACTTAGAAGGACCTGAATTTGCAAGAAAGGAGGTGGTTAGAGCTTCTCAAAGACTATGACATAAATGTCCTTTATCATTCGGGCAAGGCCAATGTAGTGGCAGATGCTCTTAGCAGGCTGTCTATGGAGAGTGTGTCTTATGTTGAGGATGGGAGGAAGGAGTTAGAAAAGGATGTCCATAGGCTTGCTCATTTAGGGGTTTGCCTCTTTGACTTGACAGACGATGGTGTCATTATTCATAATTGTTCAGAATCTTCATTTGTGACTGATGTCGAGGCTAGGCAAGATGAGGATCCTATCTTGGTAAAGCTAAAGGAAACTGTTCATAATGAGAAGGTGGAGTTTTTCTCCCAAGGAGGGTATGGTGTACTCCAATATCAGGGTCGATTGTCCATGCCCACTGTTGATGACTTGAGAGAGCGGATGTTGGGTGAGGCTCATGGATCTTGTTACTCGATCTACTCAGGTGCCACCAAGATGTACCATGACTTACAGGAAGTTTATTAGTGGAACGACATGAAGAAGGGCATAGCGGAGTTCGTGGCAAAGTGTCCAGATTTCCAGCAGGTGAAGGTTGAGCATCAAACACCTGGGGGTATGCTTCAGGATATTATAATTCCTACTTAGAAGTGAAAAGAGATCAATATTGACTTCATGACATGATTGCCTCGTACAAGCCAGCAATATGACTCTATATGGGTGGCTGTAGATAGGTTGACCAAACCAGTACATTTACTACTAGTTAAAACTACTGATTTATCCTAGAATTAAGCTAGGTTGTATCATTCGGGAATTAGTTCAGTTGCATGGAGCTCCCTTATCCATCATCTCAGATAGAGGTACTCAGTTTACCTCACAGTTTTGGAGATCGTTTTAGAAGGGACATGGTACTCAGGTCAAGCCTAGCACGACTTTTCACCCACAGGTAGGTGGTCAGGTTGAGCAACATTCATACTCTTGAGGTCATGTTGATAGCGTGTGTGATTGATTTCAAGGGTAGTTTGGATGTTCACTTACCTCTCATCGAGTTTTCTTATGATAACAATTACCACTCCAGCATTCAGATGGCTCCGCTTGAGGCTCTTTATAGGTGAAGGGTAGATGACCTATAGGATGGTTCGAAGTAGGCAAGGCTACTTTAATAGGGCTAGATTCAGTTCATGAGGCCATGGATAAAGTCCAGCTTATTAGGGAGAGGCTGAAAACAGCTCAGAGTCATTAGAAGTCTTATGCGGATGCTAGACAGAGAGAGCTTGAGTTTGAAGCTGATGATTGGGTGTTCTTGAAGGTGTCTCCCGTGAAGGGAGTCATGAGGTTTAGAAAGAAAGGGAATCTTAGTCCACAATATGTTCATCCTTATAGAATTCTAAGACGAGTTGGCAAAGTGGCATATGAGTTGGAGCTACTAGCGGAGTTAGCCTCGATACATCCGGTTTTCTATGTATCTCTATTAAAAAAGTGCATTCCTGACCCGGCCTTAGTTGTCTTGGTGGAGAGCATAGGTGTGAAGGATAGACTTACCTATGAGAAGGTTCTAGTTGGGATCCTTGATCATCAGGTTCGGATGTTGAGAAACAAGGAAGTAGCTTCAGTGAAGGTTTTATGGAGGAATCAGCTAGTTGAGGGAGCTACTTGGGAAGCCGAAGCAGATATAATGGGTAGATACCCGCATCTTTTCTCTCGCGGCTAAGTTTCAGCATAAGGTATCAGTTTCCTCCTTAGTACTCCATTTAGTTTCATGTCAAGTTCATGTCTCTAAAGATCCTTTCATTTCATTGCATGTATGTATGTTTCATGAATTCAATCAGTTATGTCTTCTAGTTTGGAGTCAGTCACTCCGTTAGTTTTCAACTTCAATAATTTAGTTTTTGGATTGCGGTTCTTTCCCTAGACTTTCAGTATGGTTAGTATACATTCAAGGAAGAATGTTCCCAAGAGGGAGATAATGTAACATCCTGGAAGTCCTTAAGATCAAACTCAAGGATTGAATCAGAGGAATCAAGAAATAATTTAATCAAAGTCATGGAATGACTAAAGGGACGAGTCATTGTAGGGAATAATGACCCGTTGTGTCCCTCATGGTAAGTTCTCAGTTATACCTTTCTAGAAAGCAATGGTCCTAGAAACCAACCATTGGAAGATCCAACAGGTTGTCCTGAGTGGCTGTTGAATGGGGTTTGGGAAATGCCCAAAAATTGAGTTAGTGATGAGAGTATATGACGAACCATTATTCAAAGAAATGACTCATCCTATACAATTGTTGGTTGGAGAATTCGAAGGGTATCAAAAATTTCCATGGAAGCAATGGATGGAGTAACAGGTCATTATTTCGTACGACGACCCATTCTGATCAATTGTTGATTAGAACCACAGCAGAAGATCAGATGTGCTTCAGATACAACGAACAAGTGCAGTGATTTGTAGGAGTGAGTAACGATCCATCCTGTTGATCATTGGTGAGGGTTCAACAAAGAACTAGAAATGCCCCAGGAAATGACGAATGATCCAATAAATCGTCGTATCCTACAACCGTTAGATGGATCATTGTAACTGGCAATGTCCATTTTCCAAGTGAATCATTAAGGGTATTTTTGTAATTTCTAAGCTACTAAGTCCTAAACTACATCATTTTTAGCCCTGAAAGGAGTGTTTTTAGAGGGTTCACCATATATCAAGTTATTAGACTCCCCATGCATGTAAAACATTGAATTCTTTTGGAAGATTAATCTAGAGTTCTCTCAATTCTTCCAAAATTCTCTGGGGATTTCAAGGACAAGTTGAGAATTAGTTTATCCAGGTATGTATGGATATGAATGAGAGTTCACTTTTACTCTCATACCCAAAATTCTCCTCAAGTTCATGAATTCAAGTTCTAATTAAAGTATACAGTTTTAACCCAATTTTATGAATTTCTCTATTATATGTCTATGGGTTATTCTCCTCATGCTCCAAATCATATTTTAATATTTATGGGAAAATTTTATACACAATTTGATTATACAGTCATGATTTCAATTTATTAGAAATTATGACCAATTATGCAAGTTTTATAAGAAGTCAAGTTTAGGATTCATGATTTCAAGTATGATGAGATATCTAGCATGAATGAATGTTTATAAATTACCCATGTATGAAGCTATTATTTTTACTTACGAAGTTTACTTCAAGTATGCATGATTTTAAGATTTTGGCAAACCCACACAAGTTAAGTAAGTTTTCATGATTCGGCTTAATTTTATAAGATCAGCTTACCATATGGTTTGGAGTCAATACTCCTAATTTAGCTTATGGTATGTTTGGAGCCAAGACTCCTAATGTTCAGATTTCAGACTATGCATGTAATTATGACTTCAGCTTCATTGAAAAACGATGGGAGCACTATGTATGTTTATGGGAGTAGTGTCTAGCACCGAGTAGGCTTGTGGTTCCAAGTTTTACTGGTCTCAGAACTACATGCCAACATAGGTATATATATATTTTTTCTTGGGACCTCTTATGAGATTTTCCCCCTGCCCCCTAGGGGCCTCAACTTGATATCGATATCATGGTATTGTCCTTATCCGTGGCAAGGTTTTGGACGGCTCTGCCCACTTGAGTGTGATAGTTGGAGCATCACATAAGATCTATCGTGATGGTGTGGATTATGACAAGTCTCTCATTATTCCTTATGATTTCAGTTATTCATGTTCATAACTTATGATATTATGTTTTACAACATATTTGACCCAATGATCATTTTATGAGCTTTTACTTGCAATTTCATCTATCACAAGTTATATGATTCTATTTCTAACCTTGGGTCACTATGTTCATATATGATAGTAAGATTATGACTATATATATCTTAAATTCAGATTTCAGTGTGCAGTCCTTACTCTCATGATATGTTGATTTATATTTATATATATGATTTCAATTAACATTTACTCAGCATGTTTTACTTACCTTACATACTCTGTACATTTCAAGTACTAACCGCATACTTATGTTGTATCATTTCATGATATAGGTCTGAGCGATCAGACTCAGTTCTGCCGTTAGTCTAGCTCCCCCGCAGTTCAGCTCAATTCCCATTATGGGTGAGTCCTCATCTTCCGAGGACATTTAATTTAGTGTTTGATTTTTCTATTTTAGTTTAAGACTTTTACCGAGCTAGTTGGGGTCGTTGTCCCATCAGCTCATCAGACAATTTAGAGGCTTATCAGATATTATGTAGATTATCAACTTTATTGAGTGTTGACTCTATCTATGATCATTGTTATACGTTATGTTATTAATAATTTCATGTATTCATGTTTGGGTTATCAGTTCCCGCTTTGATGTATGCTCTTTAATTGATATGTTCATGTCATGGGTCAACTTGGAGCCATTTATGGTTCTAGGTCCTGTGTCTCAGTTTGAGGTCCTAGCTCGGGTCATTACAACATTGTCCCAGCGAGGAAAGTCAAGTACACTTAAAGGTCCCGCTTTGTGGATGAGGACTAGGAGGAGTAGTTGCCTTCGGGTAGCAGGAGAGTAGAGGTATCACTCATTCCATCAGTTCGAGTGGCATCAGCTGAGACACCGACTCTAGGATCTTTAGCCCAATCTAAAAGTGACCAAGACTAGGCCCAATCGCAGGGGCCACATATATAGATTTCCTCCAGTGAGGCTCCTGAAGAGGAATCATCTAGTCTAACCTCCTCTCCCCCAGAAGCAGAGTTGAGATGCAAATAGAGGAAGGAGATATCCAGGATCAGGTGGGCAGTCCAGGGTGCTAGGGAGCGCTATGCACAGGGCCACAACATGGTCAATGGCAGAGTCCATCGAGGAGTCACTGAGGAGAGGACTGTTAGCCCCATCTGGCTTGGATTCATACCTTAATATTATAGAACAACTCAGGTTTTAGCATTGGGAGTTTTTGTTCTAGCCAATGACTTAGTATATTCAGACACTGGTCTAAGAATTCTATGCAGTCTATGGGGTGACCTTCTGAGGTTGAGCCCAATGTTAAAGATAAAGATAGAGTCATTGACCTCAGTGGTGATCCATAGGGTATCGGTTGACATCAGCCCTGAGGCGATCAACTTATTTTACTTGAGTGATTATTATAAGGTGGTGGAAACCTAAACTTATGATGATGTTGCTGACAGAGGTAGAGTGGATAGAGGATGGATAGCCAGTTTGATAGATAGAGATACACTAGTTTAGGTTGTGTCTGATACAACCGACATTTTCAAGAGAGACCTTCGACTTTCTACCAAGTTTTGGTGGATTGTGGTTTGCAGCAGAGTTTGCTTGATGAAGAGCGACAACAAACTACCACTTGGATAGTCTCTTGTCATGGCCAAGAAAAGTATTTACATTGGTCTGATGGTTAGCATGGAGCTGAAGGATAGAGCAGTACTGACTACCACCTCCCTCTCATTTCCCTGCCTTATCACAACCCTCTATCAGAGATGACAGAGGTTCCTATCTTTCTGAAAAAGGCCATATTACTAATTCTTTCCAAGTGAATTAAATCATCAAGATGAGGGATGGCACCATGGTCACTACGGCCAGCCAGCTTAGCTCTATCTTATCAGGTGAGCTCCCACTACTAAGGGTCAGTGCATACAGACTGAGGTACCTATATCATAGCCCACCAGTGAGGCAGACCCAGCAGCAACATTAGCTTTAGCCACCACAGCTTTCATGCCAGCTGCTACACTAAGCCTACTACTTGTTTCCAGAGACTCACTTACTGGGTTGGTCTTGCGGGTAGATAGAAAGGAGAGACAGTTAGCCCACCTAATTGAGCACCTGTCCACCTTTATGGACACTATTGTTGAGCAAGCTCTTCAGCAGCTCTGGGACACTACGAGGACCGCACATGAGGCCTTGAGCTACGGTTGGCCGCTATGGATGCCCAGCTGCACCAACTCAGATGAGGTGCTAGTGCGTCTGATATTGTTACTCTCCGAGCAAACTTATAAGAGACCAGAGCTGTTGTGCTTGATATGCAGATGCATGAGTGGCAGCCAATTGAGGTGCATATATGCTGGTGGATAGGACACCACCTATTGCCAGTGTTCTGGATTTTATTCCACGAGTGGTGCTTGTCCCACTAGCTCAGACTAAACCCATTCCACTACAATCATCAAAGTTACTAGGACCAGTACTACATAGGAGTAGGTTCCTGCTCACACTCTGGCCCAGACAATGGTTCAGGCCCCAACAGTAGATAAGGGCAACGCTCCAGCCCTTGAGACTCCTCCGACAGAGTTAGAGCTATCCATTGTTGAGGCAGAGGCCCTCAGGCAAGTGATAACTGCATCGTGGTTGCATACCCAAGGTCATGCTCATGATGTGAAAGGTGCACCTTTGTACCACTACAAGATGATGAGCAGTAGCGCGGTCTGAGCGCTACAGAAAGTTTTTTCTACCTTCTTATGTCCTCTATTTTGTAGCACCTTTATTTTTTGTATGCATTGTGGTCAGTGCATTCGTACTAGGTGAGGGTAGATATTTTGGATGTGTATCTAATGCTTAATTGTCTCAAAACTCTGATTTGTATGGTTGTATGTATTTGATGAGTTATTGATGTAAGGTTGTGATCCATGTTGGTCCATTTTTACAGCTTTCTTAGTTTAGCTTCCTCTTTTTCTTTCTTAGATTAACTTCTTTTTGCTTTAAAGAGTCGTACTTAGTTTTCTTAGCCATAGTTCTTTCCTGGGAGGCTTACTTTCTATTGAATCTGGCACAATAAAAGTAGTTAAGTGTCATAGGGCATGGGCTCGATGATGGATTATTAGCAACATTCTTAAGGGTACATGCCTACTTTGTTGAGTCGTCTTAGGATAAATAGATTGTTTTTGACTTATGTGGTGGTGACAATTTAGCTATTTGCATACTTGAGTTGATTTTTGAAAATAATGCCCCCCTTCAAATTTTTTTGTTGTAACTATTGGATATTGAGTTGTATATATACATTTGTGACATGATTTGTTGGCAATGTGTTCTTAAGTGAGAGTGGTGTGTTAGTCATTCTTATATCCATGTGCTAATGCGTGGAGAGTAAACTTTTTTGTTCACTTTATTTGATCACACTTTACAACTTGCCTTACTACTTGTGCCTGAATCTAAGATTGACTATGGATTGTAGCGAAGAACTTACGCCTTGTTTTTGCTTCAAAAGTCACCTCTGACTAAAAAGACCTACCAAATGATGCATCAACCCCTAGTCTCCCTCTTTGAGACTTTTGACCTTTTCTTGTAACCACAATAAAAACCAAAGACAATTCTGAAATTGGCCCTCTTTTGAACTCGTCCTCCTTGACACTTGAAAAGGAATGAAAAATGAACAAAAAGTGTAAGTTGGAGATGATAAGGAGGGAAAGAAAGAAACAGTTCAAGAAAAGGTGGCATGAGCATATCCTAAGATGTGATGGAGCAATGAGCTAAATATGAAAACGCAAAGAAAGCAAAAGAGAAAAAGAGAAATGAGAAAAATGAACTTGAGCTCAAAAAAACACCTTAGGGTGTGAAAATGCCAAAACAATGATGGAAAGAAAAGAAGAGATTATAAAGGTGAAAAGGTTTTGAAAAGTGAAAAAGTGGTCAAGGAGGGTAAGTGAGTCACTAAACACCTAAATTGTACCCAACCAGCCCCTTAACATTCATTACAAGCTTAGAATAACTCTTATACAATCTCAACCTGAACATCCGAATAGAGAGACACTTGAGTAAATGGGAAAGCATATGGAAGCTGTGATTTATCTTGTGAAATTATTTATGTGAGTGAGTGAATTTCTCCTCTCTCTTGATCTTGTGTGTCCTTGATGTGTGCATTTTCATTACTTGAGAAAAAGGACACTTTCCTTGGTCTAATTGTGAGAGAATTTGGATTTGAATGGCTAGCTTGTCTCACTTCTCCAATTTGAATTTATGCATGTTGAGATAATTTCATAAGTGGAGGTTGCTTGATTAGTTCAAATAGTTGCGAGAAAATTACGTTTTGATTGATAGAGAGGGTGACTATATTCAATTTTATGTGTTCGTAGCTGTTGTTGATAACCACCTTAGATAATTTGTGAGTTAGGGAAATTAGTAAGGTATAGGATAGTTCTAATCTTGGTTTTCTTGAGGATAAGAAAATGCTTTAAGTTGTGGGTATTGATGTGTTAAGGATTAGCAAAACATCTTTACTTCTATTCATAGCATTTTGCATGTCTTTAGGAGTTACATTAAGTAGAAACTAACCTTATTATTCTATGTTTCAGGAATTCAAGAACTTAAAAGAGGAAAGGAGTTTAGGCCAGAAAACTGCTCGAAAGATTAGGCAACATATGGACCGTCTGTCTAAAAGATGGTCCGCACTTCACTCCGTCCCTTCCTAGCTATAGATTTCAGAAAACCATCATATGGGTCTCCAAAGGATGGTTTGAAGGATGGACCATATTCTCAAAGGCTGGTCCATCAACTGAAGATTTGACCCAAGCTTGGTAGAATAGGATTTCTATAATACGAATCAATGTACGAACCGTCTTTACAAAGGACGGTCCCTCTTTCAAAGGATGAAAAGCAGAGGGAAAGAAGTAGAAAAGTAAAAGACAGTTCAATGGACAGTCCGTCCTTCCAAAGGACGGTCCGTCCCTTGATGAGTTGGAATTACCAACTCATTAGGCTCCTAAGCATGAGTTTTTGCCTAGTTTCGAGTCATTTATGTGGATTTTATGCCCTTTCTGTTGAATTCTTTATAGGTACTTCACGTGAGTGGAGAAAGAATGAAATCGAGTAAAACACTTGGAGTTTGAGATGAAATTTGATAAGTTAGCATATGAAGGAGAGAGTCCAAAGATAATAGAAGATTTGAGCTCAAGAAGAGGTGCAAAGACATGCTTTGAATCAGGTAAACGCGGATCTGGAAGGGTGAAATGCCGAAGCTACTTCCCAGAACGGCTAAACAATCAGCCCTTCATGGAATGGAATTGGCTAAATGCCTATTGAACCGCCGGTTCCCCCTTCCAGGACACTGTTTTCAATCAGCTAAAGTTTGGTGCTCCGCGGATTGCCAGCGGCGAGACGCCGGTGAGGAGGCCGTCTAATGAATGGTAAAGGGTCCAAAAAGGTATTCAAAGAATCTAGAATCTTCAAAGGCATTTGGAAAGAGTTGTACACAAGAGAGTACAGATATTTAGATAGCTTTCATTGTACACCATTCATTCATTCAATTAGACTTCATCTTCTTAATAGAATTTTTAGTAGAATCTTTTCTCCATAGATTTGTAGAGTTAGATAGTACTTTTCTTCTTCTTTTTCTTTAACCCATTTTTGGGGGGATTCCACCATTGTTGTAAGAGCTTGTGAAGAAAATTTATGATGGTAATGTGATGAATGAGGGGAATCCTCTCGGTATCTCCTTTCTATCTTTAAATATGCTTGGCTAATTGGCTAGTTAGAGGATTATTCATGGTGGGTTTGTTAATTTGATTGGGTTTTGATAAATTTATCTTGAATTCTTATTGAAATTGTAGGTCTATTATCTTCTCCCAAGTTATAATTGCCAAAATTGATGGTTTGCAATCATAAATTGTGCTTTACTTTTCTTGTTTTTACTTGAAAGAGAAAGGTGAGAAGATATTGGTGAGAAGATATTGGTGAGGAATTGAAGTGTTAGTGTATGGGATTGCTAGAGATAGTTAAAACCCACATTTTCACTCCATTAAAGGTCAAGGCTAGAAATAGCTAGTCCTTCCTCAAGCTTGTGTGGTTGATAACTTGATTGGCTTTGGGATTTGAAAGAACCCAAGGCATAAACATTCTTATGATTGAAAAACAAGAGAATGTGAATTATCCACTACTATCTATGATAATTTTGAGTCTAAGGCATTAAAGAAATTCCTGATTTAATTGTGCTCTCATCTACAGAATGCTCCTAGACTCTCACTTGTGATTGCTTCTATAGGAATTCCCCCCAAATTAGTCTTAGTTTAGAATTAGATAGTTATTTTCCCTTAATTTCCCCTTACCTTTACTTTTTAAATGTTCAACAATATGCGCTCTAGTTTGAATTAGTTTATAACTTTTGAATTATCGACTCAATTCTCTGTGGGATCCGACCCCGATGTCTATCGGGATATTTGTTTTGATACAATGACCATTTACACTCTTTCATAAAAGAAAAGTATAGTTTGGACGTTATCATCCCTACACACCTGGCACTCTTATGTTTAAATTAATTGGGCTTTTTGGAGCATAGTATAAATAATGTCATTATAAGGTCCCAATGAAAATCCACAAAAATAACATCATCATAAGGCTTATGGCATGTAGAGCACTTTCTAAGATTACATTATCAAGAATTTAGGCCTAGCCTTATGATCTCCTGCCTAGGAGGGTAGTACTATGATTACCTAGGGATTAGCGTTACATCCTTGCTTCTTTTTATAGCATTTTGCATGTCAGTTGCATTGAAATTAAGTAGAAACTAACTTTATTATGCAATGTTTCAGGATCTCAAAGACAATGAAAAAAGAAAGGAGTTAAGTCCAGAAAACTACTCAATAGATGAGGCAAAAGACGGATTGACAGTCTGAAGAATGCTCCGTCCCTTAGATCATCCCTTCCCAACTGCGAATTCCAAAAACCTAAAAAATTAGGTTCTTAAAGTACGGTTAAAAGGACGAACCATCTTCCAAGAGGACAGTCCATCAAATGATAGCTGGATTAGAGCTTTGTATAATGGGATTTCTCTGGTACAAAGTGAAGTACAGACCATCTTTCCAAAGTATGATGCATCTCCAAAAGGACGACAGATCATGGGATAGAAGTAGAAAGGCAAAGGATTTTTCAAAGGATGGTCCGTCCCTACACACCTGGCACTCCAATGTTCAAATTTAATGGGCTTTTTGGAGCATAGTATAAATACATTTTTTGTAAATTTTCAGAATTTTTTACATTCTTTAGGTCATAGCTAGCCCAGAGAGTAGAACTTAGATACTTTTACCCCTACTTTCAAGTAGATTGTAGATCTAGTTTCTGTAATTAAAGATTATCTTCTATCAAGTTAAGATTTCAATTCCTTTTGGTAAGAATGTCTCATTACTGTGCTTTTATTCTTCTGCTAGCCATTGGTAACTAAACCCAAATCTAGGTTTGTGAACCCTAATGATCCTAATTTAGTAAAATTGAGTTTGGGCTCTTGAACATTTGATCAATTTTTCCTATGTAGCTTGTGATTGGTAATCAGAATTGTCAAGATCCTGCCGAATTACCCTTATGAGGCTTGAAAGATCAAATTTGAGCTGGGTTAGCATCAATCAAGAATGCTCAAGGCATAATCCTTATTTAATGGATTGTAATAAACCAAAAGTCCCAAATATCATATCGTAGGTATGAGGCAGAAAACAACAGAAAATTTTCACTAGGACATAGAACGACCTAGCGGATGGGTCGTTAGAAGGATCAACGGTCATTCGTCAACCCGTCAAAATGTCAAGACCCAAATATAGGCCCGGATCTAGACATGAAACTTAGAACCATAAATGGATCCAAGTTGACCCATGGCATGATCATGAAAACTAAAGATCAACATGAATAAAGCAGAAGACTAAATTCTAAAATAGCGGAAGTCTGAATAGTAAAATATTTAAACAACAAAAATCTCAAAACTTTGAATCCGAAGCTGGATATACAAACTATGTGTAAAAAGCGTCTAATATACTAATGAGCTGATGGGACAACACCCCCAACTAGCTCACTAGAAGTCTGAAATTGAACATGAAGATAACTCAACAATCTAAAGGTCCTCGAAAGTTGAGGGCTCATCAACAAGCTGGCTGGGCTGAACTCTGAAAATTGGCTAATGGCAGAATTGAACCTGAACATCTGAGCCTATATGATGAAACGATACAACATAGAGTATGCGTTCAGTACTTGGAATGTAGTGAATATGCAAGGTAAGTAAAATAGGCGAAGTAATAAAACTGAGTCATGCATAACTTAAATCACAACATCATAAAATTGTGAGAGTAAAGGTTGAACGCTAATATCTGAAAACATGAGTTAACATAAACTGAAGTAAGTGCACATGGCTTGAAATATCTAAAATCATAGGTAAAACTCATGAACTGATCCTTGGATCAAACCTGCTAAAAACGTGATATAGTATCTTATAGTACATACATTACTAAAATCATGATGATCAATGGGAGACTCGTCTTAACCGACAACCACCATGTATGAGCTCATGATGATCCCACATCTGGACCACGTGGTGGACCGCATCCTAAGACTTGACAGGGTGAAGGATTGAGTAAAGTGTGATATCACAATGGACCCTTGGGCCTGGCGAAATGCTCTCCCGAGAGGCCCTAAAGTTACCTACGTTAGCGCGTAGTTCATGAGACTGGGAAACCTTAGAAACCAAGCCTATTCGATGCTCGACACTACTTGCAAAACATGTATAATGCTTATATTTTCATAGATCCAAGCATATGGGGAGTCTTGACTCCAACACATAAGATAACTGAACTTATTAGCCTTGGCTAAATCATGAAATCTGGCTTAACTTGAGTGGGCTTGCCCAAATCTTAATATCATGCTTGCATGAGAGAGACATCATAAGTAAAATCATTAATATATTTATGGGTAAATTGAAAACATTTATATATAATAGAAATCTCATCATACATGGAAGCATAAATCATAAACTCAATTTTTCATGAAACTTGCATAATAGGGCATCATACTCTTAAAATTTGAAATCATGAATTATAATAAAAATGGGTATAAAACTTTTGCATAAATCTTAAAACATCTTTTGAAATGTGAAGGGGGTGGACCCATGAATAAAACATAGAGAGTTTCATAAAATTAGGTTGAGACCCCGTAGAATCATACACTTGAATTCATGAACTTGAGATGGTATTTGGGCATGAGAGTCTCATTCATGACCTTACATACCTAGGCAATCATATTCTACACCCTTCCTTGATATCCAAAGAGATTTGGGGAATAACTTGATGAATTCTAGATTTGATCTCCTTTGGGAATCTCTAAACTAGCATGCATGGGGAGGGAATAGGTTAGAATAGGTTAAACACTCTTAAAATCCTCCTAAATGAGCTTTACAAAATGTAGTTTAGGATTTAGGAGCTTAGAAATTATGAAAATTCCCTTATTAAATTCGCAAAAAAAGCTTATCACTGTTGAAGCAACAACGCACATCACGAGTCGTACTCTAATACCACGACTTGTGGGTTCCTTCGTTTGTTGCCACTGCTTCATCCCTGGGTTTCTGGAGTTCTCCATGGGTCAGATAACAACTCATACCACCATCCCATGAGTTTTTGGACCCATATATTACCACAACTGGGAAAAATTCCCTACTCCTTCCTATGGGTGTGAGTAACGACTCGTTCCTAACAATGGGTCATACCTTGACCTCTAACTTCAAACCCTATCGCCCTAGATCCAACCTATGAGTCCTTACCATGATTGTGGTTCCTCACCCCAAGTCGTTTCATGGCAGTACCTTCCATCTTGATAGTCCACAACCAAATGACAACTCCAATCCATGAACCACTAGGTCCCACAAGTTGTTACTAGACTTATTGCTATCAACTTTTCCTTAGTAGATTGGTAACCACGAGCGATCCTACAACCTGTTACTTCTTTCCACAACTCGTACCATGATTTGTTCTGAGGTGATTCTTCCCATTTTTTGTTGATCACATTTCAAATCTCGAGACTAGTCTTAGGCACTTCTGGAGTATTACAATATCTCCCCCCTTGGGAATATTCATCCTCGAATGTTGGGTATACATACTGAATAACTGGGAAAAGGAACTGCCATTCCAAGTATTGAATATCTGAAGCTGAGAACTGACAGAGTAACTAACTCGAACTAAAATACATGGCTGAACTGAATTCATGAATCACACACATATGCACTAACATAAAGGAAAGTAGGAGACATGAACTAGACATGAAACTGAATAGAGTACTTAAGGAGGAACAGGGTACCTCAAGCTAGAACTGATCCAAAAGGGAAAAGATCTGGGTATTTAGCCATCATACCTACTTCGGCTTCCCACGTGGCTCCCTCGATAAGCTGATTTCTCCACAGAACCTTTACTGAACCTACTTCTTATTTCCTCAACTTCTGAACTTGATGATCAAGGATTTCAACCGGAACCTCTTCATAGATAAGGTTATCATTCACACCAATGCTCTCCACTAGTACACCCAAAGCTGGGTTACAAATGCACTTCTTCAAGAGTGATTAGAAGAATGGATGTAGTGAAGCCAACTTTGAGGGAAACTCCAACTCATAGGCCACTTTGCCAACACATCTCAAAATCCTGTACGGGCCAATATATCAAGGACTAAGCTTCCCTTTCTTTCCGAATCTCATCACCCCCTTCATTGGAGATACCTTCAAGAACACCCAATCATCAACTTCAAATTCAATTTCTCTCCTCCTCACATCCTCATAGGACTGTTAATGACTCTAAGCTGTTTTTAGCCTTTCCTTTATAAGTTGAACTTTCTCCGTAGCCTCATGAACTAAATCTATCCCTACCAATGTAGCTTCACCTACTTCAAACCAACCAATAGGCGACCTACACCTCCGCCCATAAAGTGTCTCAAACGGAGCCATTTGAATACTTGAGTGGTAACTGTTATTTTAAGAAAACTCGATAAGAGGTAAATGATCATCCCAACTACCTTTGAAGTTGATCATACATGCTCTCAACATATCCTTAAGAGTCTGAATAGTTTGCTCGACCTGACCATCCTGCTGGTGAAAAGCTATACTAAGTTTGACCTAAGTACCAAAGCCCTTCTGGAACGACTTCCAAAATTGCAAGGTGAATTGAGTACCTTTATCTGATATAATGGACAAAGGAACACCATGCAACCAAACTAACTCCCGAATATACAACTTAGCATAATCCTAAGCTAAATTGGTAGTTTTTATTGGTAGGAAATGAGTTGTTTTAGTCAACCTATCCACAACCACCCAAATAGAGTCATGCAATCGACGTGTAAGAGGCAACCCAACAATGAAATCCATATTGATCTCTTACCACTTCTAGATGGGGATACTGATGTCTTGTAGCACACCTCCTGGTCTTTGATGCTCCACTTTCACTTGTTGACGATTCAGACACTTATCCACGAATTCTGCTATGTCATTCTTCATGCCATAACACCAATAGACTTCTCGCAGGTCACGGTACATCTTGGTGGAACCTAAATGTATAGAATATCGGGAACCATGAGCCTCATGCAATGTTCGTTCTCTCAAGTCATCAACATTCGAAACACACTAACGACCCTAATATCAAATTACACCATCTCCCCTTTGGGAGAAGACCTCTAATTTTTGATTCTGAACCATTTCCTTCAACTTTATCAAAATAGAATCCTCATCTTGCTTAGCCTTGGCCTCAGTCACCAAAGAGGATTCTGAGCCATTCTAGACAACGACACCATCATCCGTCAAATCCACTAGGAGAACTACTAATCGTGCAAGCTGATGCACATCTTTCACTAACTCTTTCCTTCTGTCTTCCACATGAGAAACACTCTCCATGGATAGCCTACTAAGAGCATCTGCCACTACATTGGCCTTGCCCGAATGATAAAGGACACTCATGTCATAATTTTTGAGAAGATCTAACCACCTCTTTTGATACAAATTCAGGTCCTTCTAGGTAAAAACATACTGAAGACTCTTGTGTTCCGTGAACACATCTACATGCACTCCATACAAATAGTGTCTCCAAATCTTCAGTGCAAAGACCACTTCTACCAATTCTAGGTCATGCGTCGAGTAATTTTTCCCATGAATCTTAAGTTTTCTAGAGGCATACGCAATGGATTTGCCATGCTTCATCAACACACAACTATGTCCAATCTTAGAGGCAACACATACACCACAAATCCCTCTATACCCTCGGGTAGGGTCAATATTGACTGAAGTGAGCGGAGTCTTTAGCTTTTGAAAACTCCCCTCAAAAGCATCCGACCGCTGAAATTTGACTTTCTTCTAGGTCAACTTAGTCAATGGTGCCACATTAGATGAAAATCCCTCAACAAACCTTCTGTAGTAGCAAGCTAAACCCAAGAAACTCCTGATATCCGAAGGGTTAACTGGTCTAGGCTTATTATTTACAGCTTCTATCTTTTGGGAGTCCACCTGTACACCCTCACTCGACAGCACATGGCCCAAAAATGCTACTGATTTTAGCCAAAAATCACAATTGCTAATTTAGCAAATAGTTGGTGACCTTAAGAGTCTGTAGCACAATCCTTAAATGAGCGACATGCTCCTCCTCGCCCCGAGAATATATGAGAATATCATCTATGAACACAATCACGAACATGTCCAAATATGGCTTGAACACCCTGTTCATCAAATCCATAAAAGATGCAGGAGCATTCATTAGTCCACAAGACATAACTACAAACTCATACTGACCATACCGAGTCCTGAAGGCTGTCTTCAGGATGTCACTCTCCCTAACTCTAAGCTAGTGATAACCGGACCTGAGATCTATCTTTTAGAAGCACTTAGCACCCTAAAGTTGGTCAAAAAAATCAAAAATTTTGGGAAGAGGATACTTTTTCTTGATTGTAACCTTGTTCAACTGCCGGTAGTCAATGCACATACAAAGAGAACCATCCTTCTTCCGAACAAAGAGAATTGGTGCACCCTATGGGGATTTTCTAGGTCTAATGAAACCCTTATCTAGGAGATCCTTCAACTATTCTTTCAACTCCTTTAGCTCAGCTGGAGCCATTCTATAATGAGGAATAGATATAAGTTGTATATCGAGAATAAGGTCTATACCAAAGTCGATTTCCCGCTCAGGAGGGACTCCAGGTAGATCATCTGGGAACATCTCCGGATACTCCTATACTATAGGAACTAACTAGAGAGTTGGGGTTTCAGACATAGCATCCTTAACCCGAACTAGATAGTAAACACAACCCTTATAGATCATCTTTCTGCCCTTAAGGTAGGAAATACAGCAACCTACAAGCACAGCTATACTACCCTTCAAATCTTGGACTGGCTCATTCGGGAATAAAATCTCTACCGCACAGGTTCTATAATTCACTAAGGCATAACATGCATGTAGCCAATCCATGCCAAAGATAACATTAAAATCTATCATGTCTAACTCTACTAAATCTACTAAGATGACTTTCTGAAGGACTGTGATAGAGCAATTTTTGTATACCCGTCGAGCTATAATTGAGTCACCAACTAGAGTGGAGACTAAGAAGGGTTCTGGTAGGATTTTTGGACTAACTTCAAAATTACTTGAAACATAGGGAGTCACAAAAGATAAGGTAGCCCCTAAATCTAACAGTGCATAAATATCAATATGAAATACTCGTAACATACTAGTGATCACACCTGGAGAGACCTCCTGCTCCTGACAAGATGAGAGGGCATAAAACCTTTGCTACCACTGACCACTACCTACACTAGTGGGTGCACCCTGCTGAATTGAGCATGGTGGTGGAGCTGCTGAACTGGTGGATGGGTCTCGACCTCCACCATGGACGTGTCTGGCCGTTGGATAATCTCTGAGCATATGTCGGGCTTCCCACACCCGAAACATGCACCTAAACCTGCTAGGCATTCTCTAGGGTGAATCCTGAAACACTTGCTACATACTAGAACACTAGGCTCTCCTGACCTTCTCCCCTGACCTCTGGAGCCTGATGCTCATCCCCTCTGATCATGCCTAGACCTGGATGGCATGCTAGCTGATGACAGTGCTAAAATTGAGGGTCTTTGAAGAGACTGATGATGATGCCTGCCATTGGGCCTCGGCTGGGAAGACTCAATACTTCTCGTCATGGCCCTCTTGGTCTCTCTCTCTTTATCCTTCACCTGATCAGCCTCAATTTGTTGGGCGTATATGACCAATCGAGAGAAGTCTGAGTCACTATTCAGCATCGCCATCCTGTACTCATTGACAAGTGAGTCGGACACTCCATACACAAATCTTTTCACTCGGGCCCTCAGGTCTGCCACCATCTCCGGCGCATACTTGGACAGTCAGATAAACTCCAAGGCGTACTCTTGAACCATCATGTTAGTTTTCTTCAAATTGATGAACTCCGCCGCCTTTACTCCCTCAACTCCTTAGGGAAGAATATCAAGTTGTCATGAACTCATCCCAGCTCACGGGAATGTCGCCCATTGCTCTACCATCCCTCCACTAATGATACCAAATATAAGAAACCCCATTCAATTTATTGGAGGCTAAGTCTGTGCTCATTTCTCTAGTAACCTCCATAATCTGGGAGATCTTCTATATCTCTTCCAGGCACTCGTGTGGGTCCTCATCTACTCTCGACCAAAGGAACTAAGGCAGATTCATCCTAAGGAAATCCTAAACTCAAGCAGCCACTATTCTCCCATTTTACAGATGATGGTCCACCCCTTGCTTGTTGACCTAAGCGGTTAAAGCCTGGGCCAACATTTGGAAAGCTGCCTAAACTCAGCATGATAGACCTGCTGGGGCACATGATCCGCTAGGCTGGTGGGGCTTACTACTGCCCATCTCCATTACCATTCTCATGGCTGTTTCCATTTCCGTTCCTTCTTCCGTTAACTCAGCGGGGAGGCATGATTCTACAAATATGTAGAGCATGAGTTAGAAGGATGGTGAGATGCTTCATCCCATGACATAGATCACAAAAGTAGGGAAATTTTCGAAAAATATTCTGTAGCCTTTTCATCATAAGTGTGGCGCGCTTCACACCCATGAAAAAAACTCTACTTAACATGGCTTTTAGACACCCTAGGAAACAATAAAACTTTTCTCTGATACCAAGTTTGTAAAGACCAAAGCATAGGTCTAGATCTAGACATGAAACCTAAACCATAAATAACTCCAAGTCGACCCATGTTATGAACATGAAAACTAAAGCTCAACATAAATAAAGTGGAAGACTAAATTATGAAATAGAGGAAGTTTGAATAGTAAAAAAATCTAAACAAAGGAAATCTCAAACCACTAAATCCGAAGTTGGATATACAAACTATGTCTGAAAAGCCTCTAACATACTAACGAGTTGATGGGACAACACCCTCAACTAACTCACTAGAAGTTTGAAATTGAAAATGACGATAACTCAACTATCTAAAGGTCCTCGAAGGATGAGGACTCACCAATAATGTTGTCTGAGATGAACTCTGGGATCTGACTAGCGACGGGACTAAATCTAAGCATCTGAGCCTGTATCATGAAATGATACAGCATAGAGTATGCGGTCAATACATGGAATATACTGAGTATGTAAGGTAAGTAAAATAGGCTAAGTAATAAAACTTAGTCATGCATAACTTAAATCACAACTTAATAAAATTCTAAGAGTAAAGGTTGAATGTTGTTATCTGAAAACATGAGTAAACACAAACTGAAGTAAGTGCACATGGCTTGCCATATCTCAAATCATAGGTAAAAGCTCATGAACTGATCCTTGGATCAAACCTACTGAAAACGTGCTATAGTATCATATAGTACATGCATTACTGAAATCATGAGGAACAATGGGAGACTCGTCTTAACCAACAACAACCATGTATGAGCTCATGATTATCCATCTGATCAGGTGGAGGAGGGTCGTCCTAAGCCTTGCCAGGGTGAAGGATTGAGTAAAGTGTGATATCATGGTAGGCCCTTGGGCCTGGCAAAATGCTCTCTTGAGAGGCCACAAAGTATACATACGTTGGCGCGTAGTTCACAAGACTGGGGAACCTTGGAACCACAAGTCTACTCGATGCTCGACACTACTCCCAAAACATATATAATGTGTATATATTCATAGACCAAAACATATGGGGAGTCTTGACTCCAACACATGAGATAACTAAACTTATTAGCCTTGGCTAAATCATGAAATCTGGCTTAACTTGAGTGGGCTTGCCCAAATCTTAATATCATGATTGCATGAGATAGAAATCATTCATGGGTAATTTGAAAACATTCATATATACTAGAAATCTCATCATGCTTGGAAGAATAAATCATAAACTCAACTTTTCCTGAAACTTGCTCAATTGGGCATCATGCTCTTATAACATCAAATAATGAATTATTATCAAAATGGGTATAAAACTTGCCCATGAATCTTAAAACATCATTTAAAACATGAAGGGGATCAACCCATGAATTAAACATAGAGAGTTTCATAGAATTGGGTTAAGACCCCATAGAATCATACACTTGAATTCATGAACTTGAGATGGGATTTCGGCATGAGAATGAAGGGAAACTCTCATTCATGATTCTACATACCTGGGTAATTAGATTATACACCCTTCCTTGAAATCCCAAGAGATTTGGGGAAGAACTTGAAGAATTATAGACTTGATCTCCTTTGGAAATCTCTGAACTTGCATGCATGGGGAGAGAATAGGTTACAATAGGCTAAATGCTCGTAAAGTCATCTAGCTAAGGTTAAAACAATATAATTTAGGGATCAAGAGCTTAAAAATTATGAAAATGCCCATATTAAATTCACAAAAAAATTGATCACTGTTGAAGCAATGACTTTCACCACGAGTCGTACCCTGATACCATGTGTCGTGGGTTCCTTCTGTTGTTTCCGCTGCTTTATCCCTAGGTTTCTGGGGTTTTCCATGGGTCACACAATGACTCGTACCATCATCCCACGAGTCATTGGACCCATCCATTACTACAACTGGGAAAACTTCCTTGCTTCTTCCTACAAGTGTGAGTAACGACTCGTTGTTCCTCACAATGGGTTGTACCTTGACCCGTACCTTACAACCCTGTCGCTCCAGATCCAATCTATGAGTCCTTTCCACGATCCACGGTTCCTCACCATGAGTCATTCCATGACTCGTACCTTCCATCCTAACAGTCCAAAACCGAACAATGACTCCAATCCATGAACCGTTACTAGGTCCCATGGGTCGTTACTGGACTCGTTTCTATCAATATTTCCTCAGCAGATTGCTAACCATGAGCAATCCTATGACCTATTAATTCTTCCCATGAATCGTACCAGGAGTTTTTCTGAGGTGATTCTTCCCTTTTTTCTATTGATCACATTTCAAATCTTGAGTCTAGTCTTATGCACTTCCAGGGTATTACACATAAGGAAATCCAAAATGTGGTGAAATTATTTCCCAAAACCAATGATAGAAGGAATGGACTATTGGTTCTTACGGGTCATTAGTTAGGGTCATGGTATCAAGTTTAGAGAATGGTTTAGTGTAGGTCCAGGTAGTAATGGAGGAACAGAAGGCTCATTGGTTGAACCAACAACCCGTCTAATTGGTCGTAGGTTCCCACCTAGTAGCTTTTTATTACGATATCCAAAGGGTATTTTCATAACTTCTTAAGCTTTTAACTCCTGAGTGATGTCATCTTAAGCTTCCTAAAAGGGGTTATATAAGAGGTTATACTTAGCCTAAGCCATCATTATATTCAAAACACCGTAAGTTGGAAATTACCTCTGAAGGAAAAGCTATGTTCATCATCTTCTTATTCTCAAATTTTAATAGGTCTCCAAATTAAGTCAAGAAACTCTTCAAGCCAGGTATTTAAGGTCATGAATGGGGAATTTCTTCCACCGTGGTGCCCAGTTTTAAATCAATATCATGAATTCATGTCTCCAATTATGATTTCATGAATTTTTCTTTCTTTACTACATTTTGCAATTGGTTGGTTTTGAGACCATATGAATTCTAATAGTAATGGGGACTTCAAAGATGGTCTAGACTAATGGACGAATTGTAGATTCATTCAGAGAATTAATACATTTTCAATCGCTTTAATGAACTCAAAGCCCGAATGTTGAGATCTCCTTAACATATTTACTTTTTTATGCTTTATATAAGGTTTAATATTGTTGGAGAAATCTAATTGTAGAAATAATGGCCATCTTGCTTTTAATACTGAATTATTTATGCCAAAGCATCTTGTTTATACCTTGCAGTGACATATTACTTGCAGCAATAAACATGTGCGTAGAGTTGTATTTTTTAATCTGGAACCTATTATTATTATGGATGAAGTGAGATCGAGGCATATATGCAACTCTACCATCCTGAGCAGCATTTTCTAGCAATTAGGAACTTATTAACTAGGGGTTGTTTAAAAGATATTCTTATTTGTATTATAATTATATTTCCTCTTATTGGTAGGAATTGACAAATGTAATGTAGTATAATTTGGATGAGTATTCTTTTTGTAATGTGATAGATTTAATTCTTTGTAATTAACTATGAAAATTAATATGAATAGTGATCATTTTGTATATATGAAAGCATTTGAAAGGATTATTACTATTGTCTAGTTGTTGCAGAAGTTAGGAAACATTACGGCAGGAAAATATGATTTCTAAAAGCTCTTATAGTGACCAAAATTGTTGTCACCAAAGGTTTTTAACGAGCAAATTTTCAATTAGCGAACAGAAACTCTAGTCGCTTAAAAGAGGTATAACAAATGGATTTTTAGCTTTCGTTAAAGGTGTTTAACGACCGGATTTGAAATTCGGTCATTAACTTTTAACATCAAGGTGACGACCGGATTTTTTTCATCGTTATTAACTTATAGAGACTAAATTTTAACTTTTAATGACTGGATTTTCTTTCATTAAAGGTCTTTTTTCCTGTAGTGCAGAACTACGTGCCATCGTAGCCAATGATAGGATCCTTCTTGACAGTATCTCCCATGCCTGAATAGGCCCACAAGTGAGATCATACCTTCATGGTTCTTACCCTTGGCAAGTTATGAACACCTTACCAACCAAGGTTACAGGTTGAGCTCCTTGTGTGCTCACATCGAGGATATCGGTTATGAGAATTTCTTGTTGGTCCTCATGTTTTAATTTGTTCATGATCAGGAAGTGTGATATCAAGTTTATAATATTTTGACCCATTGATCATTTTATAAGCTTTTACTTATGATTTCAAACATCTTAAGCCTTGTGATTTTACTTTCCAACTTTGGGACATTATGCTCCAATTTTTGATGAACAACTCATGTGTTATGACTATCTCACGATTATGACTTATAGCATGTTTTCTTTACTCTCATGTTTTACTTATCCTGCATACTCAGTACATTCAAAGTACTAAATGCATACTTCTGTGCTATATTATCTCATGATATAGGTTCATGTGACTAGTCTCAGCCCCGCCGCTAGATTCTATCCTGCTCCAACTTTAGTGTTTTAGTGAATCCTCAATATCTGAGGACATCAGTTTTGGTTCATCTTCTTTTTATATCTTTTAGTTTTTAGACTTAGTAGTTGGGGATGTTGTCCCATCAGCTCATCTTATAAGTAGAAGCTTTCATACATAATATATAGATAGTAAGTTGTTTGATTTGTAGTCTCTATTTACATTTATGATAATCCTAGAGTTCCTCTTATGATATGCTCTATGACTGTTGTTCTCTTAGTTTATGATGTAAATTATGTTATGCATATGCCATGGATTAACTTGGAGCTATTAGTGGTTCTAGGTCTTGTGTTACATTCGGGATCTATGCTCAGATCGTGACAAACTTGGTATCAGAGCATCAGGTTTAGGTGTGTCCTAGAGTCTAAAAGTTGCATGAAGTAAAGTATTTTTCATGGGTATGAAGAGTGCCACACTTATGAGAAAGAGGCTATAAGATGTTTTAGGAAAAACTTCCCTTCTCTCATGTTCTATGTCGTGCGATAAAGTCCAACTCTCTTACTCTTCTAAATTTTGCTATACGTATTCATAGAAAATGCCTCCCAAAAGAGTTAGCATAAGAAGAAATAGCAATAGCAATGGAAATCAGCCAGTCTCTCTGACTCCAATAGGCCCCTTGAGTGGGCAAGTTACTGATGCGAAGCTTGGGTCTGCCTTTAGAACGTTGGTATAGGCCATCACCACTAAGCTTAGCCAATAGTCAATTGCACATGTGAATTCTAATGGGGAGGAGGCAGCTACTAGGGTTCAAGACTTTACTAAGAAGAGCTTGTCTAAGTTCAACAATTCGAAGGCAGACGGGAAGTTTAAGGGAAGAGAAAGAGGGAATAAGAGAGCCAGAACTGGCAACTTTGAATTTTCCCAGCGATGTTCAGGTGGTGGGAATCACTCAAAGCTCCAACAAAGGTTATTATCTTTATTACCTTCATCATCTAGTGTTCCACTTCCTAGATCCAAGGTGAGCAAAAAGGAAGAGCATCAGGCTGTAGGATTCAAGGGAGAAGATCCAGGGAGCTTACATTTCCAACTTGCAAAGGATGTGGAAGGAACCATCTAGAATGGTGCATGGTGGGTTTAGATTCTTTCTTCATGTATGGTAAGCCCAGTCATAAACTTAGAGATTGCCCATCAGCTAAATAGGGTAATGGTGGAGGTCGTGCCCCAACCACTACGCCAATAGCCTCGCTAGGTCACCCAGCTTGCAAGAACTATGGAAAGAATCACCTCGGGGAGTGTTTGATTGGTAAGAAAGGTTGTTACGGGCATGGTCTAATGGGTCATAAAATAAAGAATTACCCTTCAGCCAAACATGGGGAGACTCATTCCACCATTTCAGCAGCTCCAGCATCTCGCCCACCTCAGCAGGGTGCATCATCTGATGCAGGTGGCGAAAAGCTCCAGAAATAGTTACAGATATGTTGTGAGCTTTTCATGTCAATCCTTATATGTTGTTAGGCCCAGGAGCTATAGTATAGAGTATATGACTCCTTTAAGCATCTTCGTATGACTTTTATTCAGCGTATTTGTGTTAAACGGTTAGGAGATGGGATGAACGGAGGGATACAAAAAGAGGAGTGTGAATCCTTCATTAATAGATTTAGGGGAATAAGAGGAGTTAGGAGTTACCCAATGAAGACATCATAGAAATGATATTAGTACTCTCAGATGGGATCGGAAGGAAAAGGTTTGGCACCCCTATGTATAGTAATACCTCGACCACACAGGAAAGTGATGATAGCCCAGCCTAGAGAAGAGGTCCAAAGCCTCAGAAGGAAGGCTTTTGAGCTAAAGGGGTGATGTTAAGGTGAAGGACTAAGTCAAGTATTGAGTTTCCTAGTGTGAAAGGTTCATAAACAAAAACTATGGGAGGTCGATCTATGCTTATTCAAGTGTTTCCCTATACTTTAGTCAATATGACGCTCTACTCATCTCATATGTAAACATGTTATGCCCATGTCTAAGTTCCACGTATTTTGTATGTGTGCCCTTACTTAGATTCTTGAAAATGAGAAGTACCCACTTCTAACAGCTATCCCAATCTTACTCCATGGTTCTATAAATACCCGTTTCACGTCATGAGACTCGTTATGTATGTAAACTCATGTCTCGCAGTATGTTCAGCTTTATGAACTAGTCCTTAAGATTCTCCCAAACAGCTCATAAGATCATGTTATATTATGTATATTCCTAGCTTAGATTTCTTGAACGATTCGTGCTTTTGATTTTCTTACTCTAATGCCCTATGTATTTGCACCCATGATCGAAATATGATTACATCGTGTACATTTTGGATGACTTTCTATTTATGTCTTAGATGCCTAGTAGGTAGGAGTTCATAAAGTGCAGACGATTAGCCAGGCCAGGGATACAGAAAGATTCTTGGGTAGAATACGCTATAGAGAAGCTGCAAGATGATTATAGTGATCGGCTTGGGTAAGGTAATGGTGTACCAACAAACCATTGTGTTGTGTGAATAGTGACTCTTGGTTTAGAATTGGAAATTAAGTGATCTTCATGATAAAGAGAGTAGTATTCTGGGAGGATAACTCTAGGTTGCAATAGGTCTAGTCGAGTTAGGCTTGAACATGGTTGAAGTATGTTGTCAAACTCAGCTCAGGTGAGGAGTATAGGCTGGAACGGTGGAGCATCAGGGACTGGAAGGTATGCTACAGGGTATCAGTATTCTTACTTAGAAGTGGGAAGAGATAAATATGGGCTTAATCATATGGTTACCATATACGCGCCGACAACATGATTCAATATGGGTGATCGTGGATCAGATGACCAAGTCAACATATTTTCTACCAGTTATGACTACAAATTCAGCCAAGGATTATTCTAGACTTTACATTCAGGAGCTAGTCCAATTTCATGGAGTTCTATTGTCTGTCATCTCAGATAGGAGTACTCAGTTCACTTCTCAGCTTTGGAGGTCGTTTTAGAGGGGCCTTGGTACTCAAGTAAAGCTTAGCATAGATTTTCTCCTACAGATGGATGGTCAGGCCGAGCGGACCATTTAGACCCTTGAGGACATGTTGAGATCTTGCATGATTGATTTCAAAGGTAGGTGGGATGATCACTTACCTCTCATTGAGTTTGCCTACAATAATAGTTACCACTCCAGTATTTAGATGGCTCCGTTTGGGGTTCTTTATGGCTAGAGATGTAGGTCACCCATTAGATGGTTTGAGGTAGGCAAGGCTACATTGATAGGGCCAGATTCAGTTCATGAGACTATGGAGAAGGTTTGCCTTATTAGGGAAAGGCTGAAAATAGCTAAAAGCCGTTAGAAATTCTATGTGGAGGTTAGAAAGAGAGAGCTTGTGTTCGCTATTGATGATTGGGTGTTTTTAAAGGTCTCACCCATGAATGTAGTTATGAGGTTTTGCAAGAAGTGGGAGCTTAGTACTCAATATTTTGGCCCTTGCAGGATTTTGAGGAGGGTTGGCAATATGGCTTATAAGTCAGACTTGCTCGTAGAGTTAGCTTTGGTGCATCCAATTTTCCATGTATCTTTGTTAAAGAAGTTTCCTGGCGATCCAGCATTAGTTGTACCAATGGAGAGCATTAGGGTGAAGGATAGCCTTACCTATGAGGAGGTTCCAGTTGAGATCCTTGATCATTAGGTTCGGAAGTTAAGGAATATTGAGGTAGCTTCTATGAAGGTTTTGTGGAGAAATCAGCTAGTTGAGAAAGCTGCGTGGCAAGCTGAAGAAGATATGATGGCTAGATACCTGGACCGTTTTGCTTCCAGCTCAATTCCAAAATGAGGTACTAGTTTCCTCCTTAAAACCCTATTCAGTTACATGTCTCTCAGCTACTCTCATGTTTCAGCATATATGTATGTTTCATGAATTCAATTCAGTCATGTATCTTAGTTTAGAGTTAGTCACTCCATCAGTATTTAGTCTATAGCTTGCAGTTTTGGGAATGCAGCTCTTTCCCTAACTTTTCATCTTGGTTAGTCTCCATTCGAGGATGAATGTTACCAAGGGGGAGATAATGTAACACCTAAAAGCCCCATCAATATTCAGTCTATAGCTTCCAGTTTTGGGATTGCAGCTCTTTCCCTAACTTTTCTTCTTGGTTAGTCTCCATTCGAGGATGAATTTTCCCAGGGGGGAGATAATGTAACACCCCAAAATCCCCGAAGATTGGATCCTAGGCATGAGGTAGAAAACAGAAGAAAATTTTCACCAAGACATAGAACGACCTAGGGGACGGCTCGTTGGTTGACCCGTCATGAGGAAATCCAGAATATGGTGAAATTATTGCCTAGAACCAATTATAGAAGGGATGACCTGTCGATTCTTAGGATGGGTCATTGGTTAGGGTCATGCTATCAGGTTAAGAGAATGGTTTGGAGTAGGTCCAGGTAGCAATGGAGGAAAATGACTCATTGGTTGAACCAACGGCTCGTCTGATTAATCGTAGGTCCCCACCTTGCAACTTTTCATTACGATTTCCTAAGGGTATTTTCATAAATCCCAAAGATTTCTAACTCCTGAGTGACATCATTTTATACCTTCTAAATGATTGATTAACGGGTTATGCTTAGCCTAATCCCTCATTCTATTCAAACACCGTAATTTGGAAATCATCTCTCAAGGAAAAGCTAGGAGTTCTTCATCTTCTTCTTCTCAAATTCTCTTGGGTCTCAAAATCAAGTCTAGGGACTCTTCAATCTATATGTGTAGGGTAATGAATGGGGGATTCCTTCAATCCTTATGCATAATTTCAAATCAATTTCCTGAATTTAAGTCTCCAATCAAGACTTTATGAATTTCTAGGGTTAGACCCAAATTTTGATGCAAGTTCTCATGATCTTTTATGAATTCAATTTTCTTATGATTCAACCCATTATTTATAATTAAAATTTCATGAATCTATATTTTCATGTTATAATGAATCACTCAATTATGGATGAATTTCATGAATCTCAAGCTTGTGTATCATGGCCGGTCTCGAGCATTGTTTATCATGGCTAGTTCACGTATGTTATGCAATTTATGAATATCATGATTTCTAACTAGCCCATGTAAAACCAAGTATGTTTCATGATTATGGTATGAGCACTATTTATGTTTTAGGAGTAGTATTTAATATCGAGTAGGCTGGGGTTCCAGCACACCCAGGTCTCGGAACTATGTGCCACCGTAGCCATAATAGGGTCCTTCTTGAGAGTGTCTCCCATGAATGAATGAGCCTACGAGTGATATCATACCTTCATGGTTCTTACTTTTGAAAATGTATGAACACCCTACCAACTAGAGTAATAGGTCCTTGTGTGCTCACATCGAGTAAGTCGATTATGAGAATATCCCATTATTCCTCATATTTTAAGTTGTTCATGTTCAGGAAGTATGATATCATGTTTTATGGTATTTTGGCCCATTGATCAATTTATGATCTTTTGCTTATGATTTCAAACATGTTAAGCATTATGATTTTACTTTCAAACTTTGAGTCATTATGCTCCAGTTTATGATGAACAACTCATGTTTATTACTATCTCATGATTATGATTCATAACATGTTCTCCTAACTCTCATATTTTAATTATCATACATACTCAGTACATTCAAAGTACTGAACGCATAATTTTTCGCTATATTATCTCATGATATAGGTTCAGATGACCAGTCTCAACCCCGCCCCTAGATTCTACCCTGCTCTAGCTTCAGCAGTTTTGGTGAGTCCACATCATCCGAGAATGTCATTTTTGATTCATGTTCTTTTTATGTCTTTCTATATAGACTTAGTGGATCTAGTTGGGGGTATTGTCCCATTAGCACATCTCATGAGTAGAGGCTTTCAGACATAATATATAGATACTCAACAGTTGATTCATACTCTCCGTTTACATTTATGATAATCCTAGACTTCCACTAATGATATGCTATATGGCAGTTTCCACTTAGTTTATGCTCTAAATTATGTTGTGCATGTTCCATAGGTTAGCTTAGAGTCATTCATTGTTCTAGTTCCCATTTTACATTTTGGATCTATGCTCGAGTTGTGGCATGGATTCTCCTAGATATGGGTTGTATTCCAAATTGGCAAACAAGTAATAGGGTAGAAGGGAGTTCTCTTCAATTTTACAAAATTGGAGTAGATTGACACCTATGGATATATTGAAAGATACTCATGGGTTGCCTAAGTAAATTGCTTGCATGTTCAGCCATATCCTTTTCTCAATTCTTTGATATTGGGTGATTTAAGGGGACGATCCAACATTGGATTCACTTCCCCAGAATTATCTCTAATTATTTACAACTCTAGCTTAGCACAATTTGTAGTCATAGTTAAATTCAATTACTCTCAATACGAATAGATTCTAATCTTGCAATACTTTACTGTTTAGCACTAGATAGTCTAGGCTTCAAAAAGTCTTTGTAGGATTTGACCCCAAATCCTTGTTGGGTTCTATATTTGCATCAATAATTTACACTACTCTACATTGGGACTAGATTTGAATGACATTATACTACATGAGAGAACACACATCTCCCAACACCATAAAATTTTGGGGAAAAATTGAAAGAAAAATGATTTTGGGCCAAAAATTATAAATTACCAAAATAGGCATGCTAACTCGATGCTGGCAGTGGCCTAGACCGCCTCACCGCAAGACATTGTAGCACGCATACACGCATGCCTAGACATAGGTTAAATTACAAATTGGCGAACAAGCAATAGGGTAGAAGGAAGTTCTCATCAATGTCACAAAATTAGAGTATATTGACACCTATGGTGATATTGAAAGATACCTATAGGTTGCCTATGTAATTGCTTGCATGTTCAGCCGTAGCCCTTTCTCAATTCCTTGATATTGGGTGATTTAAAGGGATTGATCCATTATTGGGGTCACTTCCCCAGAATTATCTCTAATTGTTTACAACCCTAGCTTAGGACAATTTGTAAATCATAGTTAAATTCAATTACTCTCAATCCAAATTGATTCTAATCTTGCAATACTTTGTTGTTTAGCACTAGATACTCTGGGCTTCGAGTAGTCTCTGTGGGATATGACCTAAACTCCTTGTTGGGTTTTATATTTTCATCGATGGTTTACACTACTCTACATTGAGAGTGGAGTTGAATGACATCAAATATTATGGCACCGTTGTCAGGGATTACGGCATAAGTCCTATCTAGTTCTAACAATTCAGTTTTCTTTCTTAGATCTATTCTTTTACCTTTTCTTTTTGTTATTGGTTTGTGATATAGGATCATGGCTGCTCTTCTAGCCGAAGATTTGGAAACATGTTCAGGATGTCAATGAGGAATTTGACTATGTGAGCACGATTCTCCCACCAAGGGTAAATGCTACCTTATTTAAAATTGATGGCAGTATCTACACTATGCTAAAAGTGGAAGGACAGTTTCGCAACTCCACGGATGACGATCCCCATCAACACTTATAAAATTCCTTGGAGGTGTGCAACCTTGATAAGAAAAATAATATTTCGGATGATGCTATCCAATTATTAGTGTCCAAATGCTCATTGGCTGGTGAGGCAAGAGATTCGTTGCCTAGACTCCATCCAAACTCAATACATACTTGGCAAGAGTTGGTGAGTGTCTTCCTAAAGAAATGGTTTATGCTTAGCAAAAAGGCAGAGCTTGGGGATAAGATATTTTACTTTTGACAGCTATCGGGAGAATATTTGTTCGAAGCATAGGAGAGATTCTAGCAATACATCCTTCAGCCGCCCAACCATGGGTTCCCGGATCATATACTGTTGTAGAAGTTTTTTGCCATTCTAGATGCCTTAACACAGTCCATTGCCAACAATGCTGCGGGTGGATACTTCATGGACAAGACCTTAAACAGAACTGCCATTATCTTGGACAGGAAAGCAAAGCACAACCATGCTTGGCATGGTGGGGACAAAAGTGGAGGAATTAATATTAGGACTCCTTCTTTATCTAATTTGATGAAGGAGAATCAGGAGCATAATCACATGATGGCCACTATCACAACCAACATAGCTCTCCTCACAAAGAAGTTGACCGAGTTTGAGGTCAAGATACTAAATTATTACCAGAGCCACTACCTTTGCAAGTGAAAGATACCAACTATGTTGGCAACTCATTCGGTGGTTATAGATTGCAGTATCAGCAAGGCCACATCTCTTCTTCCTACTGAGGGCAATGGAGACCTCAACCGCAAGGCCAAGGTCAATATTACCCTAGGAACGATTATAATGGTCAAAATAAGGGTTGGAAAAATAGTGGGAACTACCAAAATAGAGGCTCACCTTCTTATGCTCTACCTAGAGGTCCTCCCTCTAACTCCCAAAATTAGAGGGAGGGGCCTTCACATGATCATGGGGGCTCAAAGCTTGAGGGGATGCTGGAAAAGGTGCTTGTCGATTAAGATAAAACATATGCTTGTCTCAAGAGTTTCACGGAGATTGTAGGCTCTCACACAGCTTCCATTCAGAAATTAGAGCTACAAGTGCGGGACCTTTCCCATGTCCAAAATTTGAAGCAAAAAGTCCATCTCCCAAGTGACATGGTAGTAAATCCAAAAGGACATGTGGGATCTTTGAATGCTCAATATATAGCCATAGTCACTAGGAGTGTGAAGATTGTGCATCCTGTTGACGTGGAGGCTGAAGATGGTTTGGTGGAGAAAAAATCTGAAATTGTGAATGAGTTGGATGATCCAGAAGAGAGGCTCAAGAAGCCTTGTGTTGATGAGATAGTTGAGGTTGGATCCAAAAAGCCACCATGTGATGAAATTCAAAATGATGTGTCAGTTGCCTAAAAAGATAGGGGGAAGGCTAAGGGAGGAATGGAAGACTTTGCAAAATACTTTCCTCCATCTATCCCTCCATTTTCTCAAAGAATTGCTCAATAAGCCCTTGATGTAAAAGTGGCAAAGCATATTGAGAGGCTTAAAGAAGCGACATTCCAATCCCATTCATTGATGCTATAAAAGATATGTCAGGGTTTGCTAAGCACTTGAAGATTCTATTGACTAGAAAGGTGCCTTGTGACAAAGATGAAATAATTCCCCTGATCTATAGAGTGAGTTCCATCATAGCAAGCACATGTGTTAAGAAGAAAAGTGACCAAAGGGAGTTTACTATGCCTTGCCGAATCGGTAGATATGATTGGTTGCATTCCTTTTGTGATAATGAGGTAAGCATTAACCTGATGCATCTGGACATTTATAGCAGTCTAGGTTACCTATGTTGAAGCCACTACCATTCGGCTCCAGATGGTCGACAAATCCATTAAGACTCCGGCGGGTGTGGTGGAAGATGTGCTTGTTAAAGTTGGAAAATTTGTACTACCGGCAGACTTTGTAGTTCTTGAATGTGATGTATATAGAGACATACCTATCCTCCTTGGGAGACCATTCATGGCTATTGGGAGAGCATTGATGGATTCTAAAAAGCATGAGGTCATGTTTCGCGTCAAAAATGAGAGTATCACCTTCGAAGCCAGAAAAGGTTACTTATCGCCCATAAGAGTTAGGGTCATTTTTGCAGTCCATGTTGAGCATGAAAGTGGATAGGTAGATGAGCACACTATGGCTGAATCACCTAAGAGAAAGAAGGCTAAATCAGCATGTGTGAAGCAATACATCGATGGAACCAAAGGCAGTAAGTGGCCGAGGAAGTCCCGTCCCAAGGATGACTCATTAAATCCATGATTAGGTATCTTGCATCATGCCGCAATATTAAATTAGGCGCTTCTTGGGAGGAAACCCAAGGGATTCTACACAAGTCGTCGCGACATTAACTCAAGTGCTTCTTGGGAGGTAACCCAAGCATTTTTTGGACTAATGGGTGTTAGTGGATATAGATACACTTAGAAATTTGGAGACTGGTCTAAAACAGAAAGAAAGAATTCTAGCGCGCAAACGACGGTGGAACAGATGGACCATCCTTTGATGGGACGGACCGCATGTCCCTCCTTCTTCTTTTGGCACTAGAAGGGGATGAGCAAGAGATGGTCAAATGTATGGACCGTACTCTACACAGATAGACCATCTCTTAGCCTATCTCTGGTCATTAATGAAGAAAAGCCAATGGGCCTGCATGAAACATAATATTTAGGTCAAGTATTATTAAAATTTGGTCGGGTCAGCGTCTAATTAGATACCCATGTCTTGATCGACCCAACCCGGTTGGATTTACAAAGGAAATGGGTGTACGATGGGTGTACAATCCACTTAACATACATACACCCAACACCTTCTTACGTACTTTCCCTCTTCTTTTCTACTCAAAAATCCTCCATTTTTAATAATTTGAGCTTCAAGAACTTGCATTGCTACACTCTCCTTTCACCCGCACACACAAAAGAGCAACACACACTTTTAGGGTTTATCATGCACAGCAGTAGCGTCACATCACTGCACCAACACATACTCACTTAGGTAATATTCTGCATCTTGTGTTTTCAATTTCACTCTTAATATAATAATTACACCAAGTATTGTGTAGGGTTATGATATACCTTAACTTGGAAATGAAATTTGGGGGGAGAACATGGATTTATAATGATAGTTTGGTTGGACATGGATTAGGTATGTACATAAATTGTGCTTTCGTATTTGATAATTGTGTTTTGAGATGGAAATTGGACTATCCTTGTCTATTGCCTATGACTTGTCCAAAATTAAAGATACCCAATGAAAATTGTCTAGTACCCTAAAAGATGGAAGAACATAGGGACTATCTCTGACAAAGACGAACTGTCTGTTATTCCACCAATTGAACACGTAAGTTTTATTTCTCTGTGTCAGAATACGACTCAAAACACGAACCGTCTTTTCAAAGGACGGCCCATACCTTGATCGTACATTGAAGTAGTAAAGTAAATTTTTCAAACTCAACTGACGATATAGATGGTCCATCCTTGGAAGATATGGACCGTCCCTTCAGCTGTCCTACACTTAATCTCTGTTGTTTAAAGATACCTGAGTCCATGTTCTATCAAATTGGTGCTTGATCACAAGTAAATGGGACGAAAAAGAGCATTACCCAGGGGAGGCAAGTCGGACACACCAAAGAGGTCCTGCTTAGTGGATGAGGGTGAGGAGGAATACTTGCCTCCAAGTAGCAGGACAATTGAGGTGTCGCCCATACCATCAGCTAAGACATCGGTCTCGGAATCTTCATCACAGTCCGGTGATGACCAGGACCAGGACCACTCCCAGGGGCCCTAGATAGAGATCTCATCCAGCTAGGTCGCTAAGTAGGAATCATCTAGTCAGACCTCCTCATCCCCCATATTAAAGTTAAGAAGCCAACAAAAGGAGGAGATGTACAAGATTAGATGGGCAGTCCAGGGCTCGAGCAAGTGCTATTTACAGCGCTGCAATTTTCCTAGACATAGGTTGAATTTCAAATTAGCAAAAAAAAATAGGGTAGAAGGGAGTTCTCTTCAATTTCACAAAATTGGAGTAGATTGACACCTATGGTGATATTGAAAGATACTCATTGGTTGACTAAATAAATTGCTTGCATGTTCAGCCTTAGCCCTTTCTCAATTCTTTGATATTGGGTAATTTAAGGGGATTGATCCAACATTGGGGTCACTTCCCTAGAATTATCTATAAGTATTTACAGCCCTAGCTTAGCACAATTTGTAGTCATAGTTAAATTCAATGACTCTCAATCCAAATAGATTCTAATCTTGCAATACTTTGTGGTTAAGCATTAGATATTCTGGGCTTTGAGTAGTCTTTGTGGGATTTGATCCCAAATCTTTGTTGGGTTCTATATTTGCATTGATCGTCAACACTACCCTACATAAGGAGTGGATTTGAACGACATTATAATACACGAGAGAAGCCCCCCCCCCCACGCCCCACCCCCCCGAAGGATACCCTAAATTTTTGGGGAAAAAATCAAAGAAAAATATTATTTTGGGCCAAAAATTACTTAAATAGGCAGGCTAACTCGATGACAGCAGGGCCTAGCCCGCCCCACGGCATGATACAGTAGAACACATGCACGCATGCCTACCTGCATGGCGGCATGGCTATCTTTTCTCAGGCAACTTTATTTTCTTATTGTTTCATTTTCAAGTGATATAAAAATAAAAAAATTAACTCGTAAAATTGTCTTCTCACTAGGCCCATTGGCACTCACTTGCGGGATATTACCTTTTTCTATTATTATGAAGAGGACACCATGACATTTCAACTTCAAGAATGTTGCGTCCACCATCATCTTTTGGTCTGATAATGTTTTCAACCATCAATCAATATTCCATAAGCAAAAAAAGCATACAAAAAATTTTTGTCATCATCCCACTTCAAGTTTACATGTGTACCAAGATTCCTCTCTTTCATTATGTGAAGGTACTGTGGAAGCATCTTGTAATTATTTTTTGGGCTCCCTCTTATCACATCATAAGTGTGTTGGACGGAATGACATGCCTTGTGATAACCAATGTACAAGTTGTATCTGCTTCTCATTTCAATTTTTATAATTTTGGGATAATCTCTTATAGCGTGTGACATACAATGTCTGCAATGCCATCACCTATGACCTTCAATGTCGCATTTCTCACGTCAAGGGTAATGAAGTCAATGGAGCAGGTGTGTTTTTTTTTCAAACTTAACCACTTTGAAAAGTTTTGAATTCTTAAACCTTGAACAATGGAAGAACCAAATGCAGTTCATATTAAGACACATAATGTAAAATCTCTTTTTTCATGACTTTTTCACCTTGTACTATTGATGTCATGTAATTCTAATGTTACCCATGCACTTCTTCACATTATATTTTATTTTTGAAAATAGTCTCGAACTGTATCTGATCCATTGATGCACTGGGTATTAAAATTATTGTTTCAATTTGTAGCCTCTTCCTCCAGAGTATGTTTCTAACATTTGACAGTTCGACTTGAGTTTTTTCTACCATTGGATTGGGACTCACTAGTTAAATTTCTATTGAATCTTCTGCTCTAGAAGGATGGAAGGTCAGGCTCCTATGGCTCTCTTCAATAAAGTCAACTTTCATATTATTAGATGTATATTCTTCTGGCTCTTCTAGTATTGTGTTGGGTGTGAGAAGTTCAATCTATAACAAACTTTCACTTGTGTGACTCTGGTAAGGTAGTTCCATATCAGCAGGGTCAATTGCATCTATGTTTTCTTCATAAGTTAGGCAGAGTTGTTCTTATGCATTCTATCTGTTGTCCTTCCCATTGTTGTAGAAGGTGGTTGTGAGTTTTCTGAAATGTGCACGATTGTGCCTTACTTAAAATCTACTATGAAATAGGAATTTTTAAATCTATTTTTGTTTTTGATTAAATACATGAAATTGTTAACCACATCATCATTTTTTTCATGTACTCTTTTAGATGTTTTCTCATTAATGATAAATCATATGTTTGCTTGTATGTCTAACCCTAAGATCTACTGACTAAATTCTCTGGAGATTACACCATCCTTGACAAGTAATAATTTTATCTCATAATCCACATACTTGTAGTTGGCATTCCATTTGACATTTAAAGGTACGCAAATGCAGGTTGTTATCTGGACACAACTCTCTATACAAGAGAGATTTGAAGCTGTAAGCAAAATTATGGAAGAATATTATGTGCAGCCATATCTAACCGATGAAGAGCGATAACAAGCTTACGCATGATTTAACACAAGTCATAATATGTATTATGGATAGGAAGAAGGTGAACATCAAGCAGATTCTATCTTTGAGCTTAAGGAGTGGGCTCTGCAAACCTCATCTCCCTCTCGTTCCCATGTCTGGTGACAGCTTTATGCTAGAGGGTAGGGATTCCTTCTTAATAGAGGGAGGACATATACACAGTGGCATGAAAGGTGACTAAGATCACCAAAATATGAGATGATTCATTGATCACAACCCCTCGACATGTGAGTGCATGGATTCCAGTCGAGGTTGCATCATAGGGTGGGGGTCCAGTCAGAGGACCCTGATAGAACAGTCACTTTGCAGCCACCATCTTCTTTAGAGGCACCTCTTTCAAACACCACTCCCCAAGGAGACACTTCCTCTACTACAACACCAGTCACAACTCTAACCAACTCTAGCAGACTGGCCGCCCCACCTAGGATAGTCCAGCTCTCCTGAGAGACCTCTACGAGCATGGTTGCTTGATTATAAAGGGAGGAGAGGTAGCAGGTATGAATGATTGAGGAGATGCCAGCTTTTACAACCAAAATATTTTAGAGGTCACTATAGCCATTGAGAGAGTTTATATAGGCCACCTAAGAGACACTTCTTACTAGGGTAAGGGCTATTGAGGCCATAATGACTCAGTTAGAGTGAAGCTCTACCCAGATAGGTATTTTAATCCTCAAAGAAGGCTTGGAGAAAGTGAGAGTAGAAATGATAGAGCTGCAAATTAGAGAGCTTTAGGATGAGGATACTGAGATTCATTTGTTGGTTATTGATAACACCCATCCTATTTCTAGCCTGATGAATTTGATTCTTGATGTTGCACTTTCTAGATCTACACCTGTGAGGATAACATCTTCTAGAGCCTCAACTATTAGAGCCGCATTAGTTCGAGCCCAGCCGCACAGTCCATCATTGCCTAGAGGTCCTACTCCTCCCTGAGCTCCAAACAAGATACCATGATAGAGGAGGGGGGTGGGATAGATGAGGAGAACCTTCAAGTGGAGGATAATACATACATGGACCCCAAAGAGGTTGTAGAGTTATGGGCCTTGATAATGCTCAAACTCACACTTCTTTGCAAAATATGAAGTGAACGTTGTCAATAAAGAACCCAACAAAGAAGTTGGGGTCGAACCCACAGGGAATAGGGTAAGATCTAGACTAATGTCGGTACTTGAGCTTGTTGGTGAGTTATCTCCAAATTGGGGTTTTCAAAGAAAAACAATATTAAAGCAAGATTATATTCGTGGTTGTTATCAAGATTTTCAAATAACTAAGGTTAGTTTTCCACATGGGTTCATAACTATTTCGGGTGTACACACTTGATGAATCCTAATGCTTATTTGTAGAACTGATAGCTATGGTTCATCCAATAGGTCTCATTAGCGATTTCAAACTAACCATGATCAATATGTCCCAAATTTAACTATCATGTGACCACAGCTCAAGTTAATACAATGACCATAAAGACCAAGGCTTTGTCGTAATTCTCTTTTTCTAATCTCTACCTCTATAGGTTCAAGAAAGTAAAGAATTTGGGAAAGTCCTAACATTGTACACTGTTAAGAAACATTTAAAGATGAATAGAATACAATACAAACATTTAGCATTGGTTTTGAATCACGTTTGTGTAACCCTATTTCGTTAATCCATCATGGTTCCCACAACCCCTAGTTGTGGAGGTTTTAGCCTCTCATGATTGTAAGATTATATTTAGCATTCATAGAAAAACACATAATTAAATACTTATAATAATAATTGAAAGAAAATATGATTTCAATATTAAAGAACAATCTCAAGAACAATGAAAGAAATCAAGAGTTTGATCCTAAGAATTGCTCATCAAACCTTGATAAAAATTCACAAATAATCCTCTTCACATGTCCCTACTACTTCCTTTCTATGTTTTCTATGTTTTCTGACTAAAATAAAACATAAAAGGTATTTATACAGACATTAGAAACCTTTTTCAAAGCTAACAGGGAATTTTTCATATCTAGCGTCGGCTGTATCACGACTGATCCTATGACTCATAGTAGGATTATACGGGTTATACCTGTTTCTCGTACATCCTTGGCTGCTGTAGATTTTTCTAAGTGTTGGCAAGCTAGTATGGCTCATACTACAGCCCTACAAGTCGTACAATGTATCTATGGTTTGGCCGTGAGAACTCTGACATCTTTTGAAGTTTTTCATGAGTGTTGTGTTATGGCTCATACCTTCCTCCTACGACTGGTACTGCTTTTGTATCTAAAGTTATTCCAAGTCTTGAATAATTACTTGAAGCTCACTACGACTAATGGTACGGGTCGTATGTGAGTGCTACGATCCGTGGTTTCCACCCGTTCCAAGATACTACCTTTGTGAAATTTCTCTAAATAATTCCACGACTTCAGTTATGAGTCGTACCATCTTGGTATGACTTGTATTGAGAGTTGTACCTTTCCTTCCTCTTATTTCAGCCTTCTGACTTTCACCAAGATTCTCAGTACGACTCGTACAATCAAGGTACGACTCGTACAATCAAGGTACGGCTCGTACTGAGACTTGTACTTGGTTGATTTTCTGCACTTTTATGCCTCATTTCCATATTTTTGTTCCAACACCTATTTTCCCTTAAAACAAAGCAAAAGTACCTCATATCCATATAAACATACCTAAGTCCATGCTATTTTCTCTATTTTAAGCGTCGAAAGTGCTGTAAACTCACAGAACATCAACACCCTCAACTTATGATTTTGGCATGTCCTTTGGTAAAGAAAATTAAAAATAAACTAAACACGATGCTTAACTATAAAATAAACCTAGGATAGTACAGCCAACAATCAACCAAAACTTGCACATTAACTCAAACAACTTTTGACCCTTTTTCCCGTGAACTAATTCAGCACATGCACATCAAGCAACCATAAAACATGATAAAAAAGGATCAAGATATGTCATATAGCTATTAACAGATAGTCAAGTCAGGTCCAATGTTTTTCACACAGACCACTAGTAGAACTAAACAAAAAACGATATACCCTCACAGCAAATGAAGTCCCCACTCAAAAATATAGTAATATATGAAACATGGGACTGAACAAGTAAGACTCTCACTCTCACAAAGAAATTTCAAATACTGCATATCAGATATCATAGTATTGCCCATATTTTCTCTACTTCGGTTTGTCAGTTGGTCAATCTAGGATCACTATAGGACTTACTTCGTCTTGTAAGGTAGGATTTTGGGCTGGGTATGGTATATATGGAATATTTTTAGTGACTAAATGATGTCTTCCAAATTACACCTCGCAATTGAAATATAGGCGGTCAATTTTCAAATAAAGAACCCAACAAAAGGTTGAGGTCGATCCCACAGTGAATATGGTAAGAACTTAGGTTAATGCGAATAACTATTACTACTGATTGACTTATTTTCAAAAGGGGAAAAATATATAATAATAAACAAAACTAAAACTAATGAATGCTTGTATCAACTTTGGGTTGTATCAATTTACAACTAGACTAGGATTGTGTTCCCCAAGATTTCATAACCACAAGGATTATACATTAGTGATCTATTCCGGTGTTTAACATGCAATATTGGTAAGTTAGGTTCACCTAAATGGTTGGTCCCCTATCTAGATGATTTTCACCACGCAACTTGGTCTGTATACAGGTGTTCTTTAGTTGACCCTTACCCTTAATATCTGATTAGCTATCCCTGGACAAGTTCATGTTATTAGATGAGGGTTGGTAGCCTCAAATCTCCATTGTTAATCCCTTTTTCCCATTCTTTACCCCCTTGATTCGGTAAGTAAGAATAAGGCAAGTCCTAATGTTTGCAACCATCAAGAATCAATCAAAACGAAGGGAAAAACAATACATGCATAAAACCCCATTCAAGAATCACTAAGTATTTTTACCTATGTGTGTTAATTCATCTTGGTTCCCACAAACCTAGTTTATGGGTTTAACTACTCATGTTTGTGTTATTGCAATCACATATAGAAGAAATCATAATTGCAACTTACAAAGTATTGTAGAATAAAAACCAAGTAGATTGAATAAAATTCCAATGTAGATTTCGTGTCTTGAATCAAGAACAATTGTATGAAAATTCTCTCAAGAATCTCCTCACAATATCGTTCAAGATTCTCTCTCAAACTCAGCTAAAATCCTCCCAAAAATCGTCTTAGAATCGTTCTAAAAATTCTCCTTCTAAAATAAACCTAAAACTGGGTATTTATAATACAAAGAAATCCTTTTCCTAAATAAATCAGGAAACCAGGTCGGCGGTGGCAACGATCTATGTGACAGATCGTTAGGCCTCCTAACAAGTTGTTCCTTGCTTAAATCAGTCGTCCTCAGTAGCATACCCAGGCTTGGCAACGGGTCACCTAACGACTTGTCGTGCCTTAGCACGAGTCATTAGGTCCCTCGTGGTCAACTTCCTTAGAAAGTCCAGTGCACTTCACGGATGGTTCCAGTAGCTTTCCAACGAGTCGTTCCTTGATGTGATGACTCGTGATGTCGGTCATCAACTCCAGTGGACACTTATCTGAAATTTTCTCTTCAAAACCCAATGGTTGACCTCATGACTCGTTACTAAGTGCAACGAGTCATTCCTCTAACTCATCAAGTGCACTGCCTTGTATCTTCCAAACTTCATCTTTTTTCCAAGGCTTCAAATGACGAGTCGTGCCTCCTACCAACGACTTGTTAAGTATCTGGCAGTCACCTTTTAGTTGTTTTTATCATTAATTCGACCAAAATAACTTCCATACCTGTTTTCCTGCACATTAAGCACAAAATACCTTATACCCATATAAACATACCTAGAATGTGCACAATTTCTTGGTTTTAAGTGTCGAAAGTGTCGTAAAATCATGGCACATCAACACCCTCAACTTAGAAATTTTGCATATCCTCGGGTAAAAATAAAACAAAACAATCTACTACGATGCTTCAATTGGAAAAACTTTAGGAAACTTACAACAGTCATCAAAATCAAATTTTCTAACCCTTACCTCATTGTATCAACTCAAAACACTATGCATATGCAAAATTTCCAACCATAACACAGAGGAATCGAAACATGGCAAAATACTGTCACCTGCAACGACGCACATACATCTATAACACTGCCCCATATGATTTGCGGACAATTTTGTTGACCAAATGCTCTCACCTCAAAGAAGTCCCACACTCACACATGTGTATATGATTATCTCAGTATATTTTTCTTGGGACTAAGTAAGATCCACTCACTCTCACAAAGAAATTCGAATTGTATGCATACAAAATCATAGGCTTGCCTTTACTTTCAATACCTCGATTTTTAGACAAGTAGCTAGGATCACTATAAGACTTTTCTCCGCCTGTAACATAGGCTCGGGCTTGGGTATGATACATATGGATTTTAGTAGCTTAACCCTCCTTAGCACTATGCTTTTTACTCCACTTTTCACCTTTATTTCTATTTTCTCCCTTTTTCCCTTTTTTCTACTTTTCCTTTTCTTTGCTTTAAGCACTACGGATGCGGTTACTTCTTTATTCAACAAAAACTTATTGACATCACACATTATTTTTATTTTCTTTTCTTTTTTCTTATTATTATTTTTTTTAACAACAACAATTTTTTTATTTTTTTCTTTTCATCATACATACAGCACCCGCTCTTTTTCCTTCTTTTTCATTTCCCAACTTTACTTCCACTTGACTCTTCTCGCTCACCCCTATCATAGCCACCCTCAACTTAGGCGATTTGCCTGAGTTGAAGTTCACAATGTCCAGGGAGGGACCAGGGCCAAAATAGGTTCATTCATAATAAACTCAGGCAGGTGAATTGGTGTGAATGAAAAGAAAGGTCAATTTAAGCTCAAAGATTTGGATCAAGGGATTTTTATTTTCTTTGTTAGGTCTTTTAGGCTAAGGTGGACTTATAAATCAAAATGGGCCTATGATCCTTTCCTAGTTCCTTATCCTCTATCTCGGTACGACTGACCAGGCAAGTTCAAGATTGACACGCACAACTGAATTCAGCTATCAGACCTCAGTTCACACATAGCACCGGTCAACATCATCAATTATACTAATCGCTAGTTCAGGTATAGCCATACAATGGTAAATAAATCCACAGTTCCAATTCCATGCAAAGATTCACAAAGGTCATAACTACAAAAAAAATCGGAGGGGTATCAAATCATCAAAAATCAAAATATTAAACAATTTTAGCTCTTGACTGTTTTCAGTTTTCCTAACTTTCTTCCGACTGACTCAAAAAAAAACACAAAATAAAATCCTAAACATACCGGTTCTACTAGATATGAAACACCCGAGGAAAAAGATATCCGAAAAGAAAAACCCTTGGGTTATGTTTAGCAAAATAGAACGCACAGGTATTCTTCCCCACCCCCATCAAAAAAACATGTGTTGTCCTTGATGCATATATATACAAGACAAAAACTAAGGGAATAGGAAACATACCTGTGCGACCTAGGTGTCAGCTACCTGGTTGGTGGAGGGTGTAAATACGCCTCCAACATCAACTCCAATATTGTCGGCTTGACCCGGTGCATTCACAGATCCGACGGAGCTCATTCCTTCACCATGAGCTCTAAATGCCTCAGTCTCGGCTCTCAGTCGAGCCTCCTCTCTTGATTCGTGCAACGCTCTCTCCATATCACTCTACTCCCATTATTGCTGACGGAGCAAAGATGTATCAGCATCATCACTTGCCTCCTCACCAGGCCTCTTCCCTTTGGTATGTGCCACCGGATCCTCCGTGATGAAATCCAAAATCGGTGGTAGCTCCACCTCAAACTCATCATCAATCACAGGAAGTACCGTTGGAGGTATCACAACTTTCTGTCATGTGGCCAAGTACTGCACCTCAGATCGTAGTGCTCCCAGCTCTTCATACCATCGGGATAACTTTGGCGCCTGTAACTGTGCAAGGTACTCGTCCATCCTTCGCTAAAAAGCGTCCAATCGCCCATGTACCAAACTGGACAATGTCTCCAACTCCTTTGGCACCCATGACTTAACCTGCTCTATCAAGACTTTGACTTGTAGCGTCGTGTGTGCCTGTTGCTTCTCTGCATTAGCTAGATGCCTAGCCATGTCAACCAAGAACTCCTGTGATACCGTGATTAGGCCGGCTGCGGTGGATCGTGGAGGTGCGACTGATGGTTTGGATGCTGCTGCTGTTGTAGATGATGATTCAATAACATCAGCAGGTATGGAGGCATCCGCTGCATCTGTAGCCTCAGCCTGGCTACCTATCTCTCTGCCCTCAGTAGGCTCGACCGCTAACTCAGTGAACTGTGTTGCATCAGTTTGCATCCCACTGCCAAATACCTCTGCTATTATGGTCGCTCCAGCAGATGCAGATGCTTGAGTCCTCTCCCTCGATACCGGGTTTGTATCATCTCTAATCAGCCTGATATCGGTAATCTTCTGGAATACCACTCTCTAATCAACTGAATTCTAGCACTTGAGACTCCTGAAAAACTCTATCAATCAAGCAAGGGAAGGGAATCATCACACCATCATTTACAGCCCGCTCTCAAATCTCCTCAATGATGAACCGCGGGAAATTGATTGCGTACCCCTCCATTATGTTGGCTACCAGTGTTGCTCTATCGGGTGAGAGTATATTGTCATTACTTGTTGGTAATAGCTTGTGCCTCACCAGTGACCACCAAAATTTAGCTTAGAAGTTCAAAGTGGCCTTCTTTATTTATGACTCAGTACCATGAAGCCATTCAACTAATGGCCCCTTTGTGGCAATGATGCGGGAAAGCCAAGTGTACTACTGTATTTACTCCATGCTATTCAACTTCTTTGTTTTGAGTTTCCGCAACTCAAATACCCTGTGATCAAACTTTGTTGTGTTCATCGGGGCGCGATAATCTATCCCATACATCATCTTGTAAATAGTCTCCTCAGATATATCAACTGAGGTCTCACACACCATCACTTGATTCAATACAGGCCGCTTCTTCCAATCCTGGCCTCCTAGTGCCAACCGCTGCAAGGTGGCTGCATATGCTGCATAGAACTCGCGAACCAGGCCTGGGGTATAGCTACCTGAAGGCTCTGTTAACCACCCGAACTTGTATTTTTCAAATACTACCTGTAGCTCTAGCAGGTCTTTCAACCCGATGGTGATCAGCTTGCTCATTCGATGTGCCTGATGTCTCAGTCAGCTCATTGTCTGAGTCCCCTCGTTGGGCTTGCAATTCATCAACTCTTTCTGTATTGTGCCCAGCTGTGGGAGCCTCTGGAACAAGTGCAGCAGTAGCCCTAGCGCTTTCATTAGTGTGGCTGGGCGTATCCCTTGCTAGTAGAGTTGGAGTATCGACCAGGGCTATCAGATTTGAACTTTGTTGAGCCCTAGCCCTAGTCGTCCTCCTCACCAGTTACTCCTTCGACACCTCATATTCCTCTTTAGAGCCATTCGACTCTTCAGAGGAGGATGGATCATCTCGTAGCCTTCGGTATGATGGTTGACTGCGCTCAGGTACCTTCTTTTTGGTTGGACCCTTCTTTGGTGTACCTCGTGCATCCATTGTGCCTGTGGAAACAATGTTAGTACACAAAAGGAGATGAAACTGAAAATATTTTTAAGTGGTTCCAGTGGTCCTGACGGGTGACTAAACGAGTCATTGCCTCTAGCAACGATTCGTGAAGTCACTCGTTACCCTAGGTTGGATATTTTTCAAATAGGTCCAGTGTACTTGACAATTTGTCCCAACAAGTCGTTACTAGAGGCAACGAGTCATTAGGTCACTCATCAAGTACACTGCCTCAACAGTTTATTTTTCCCACTCAGCACGAGCTACATGACGAGTCGTTTGGTGACCCAATGACTCGTGTGTGACTCATGCTCAAGAGTTTCTTTTCATCTTCGTCTTCTTTTAGTTCTCAATTCCACAAACACAACTTCAATTAAACATTTACCCAAGTGACTACATGACCGAAAATCAATGCTTTATACTTCCTAGGGTTTATCTACATCTCAAGGATGTAAGCACACAATGTAAATCAAAGAATCATCCAAGCTCACTCATTCATGGGTCTTCAAAATTTCTTGATTGAATGCAAAAATTATTCAAAGTGTTTGTGTGGGGAAGAGCACTTACAATGCAGTTTATCAGAGATGGAGTGCAATAGTAGTTGTGCTTGTGCTTCAATGAATGTGTGTGTAGTGGTGAAGGTGATTTCGATGTTGTTTTTGATGGGTTTGCCTGAATAAGGGGAAGAAGAGAAGAGGTAAATTTGAAGTGAGTTTAACAGGGAGTATTTGAATGGAATCGGGTAATTGATTTTAATAAAAGAAACTTTTCCCAATTGCAGTCATGGGTCAGGTTAATGTTAACTTACCTGGGACCTAATGACTCACGTAATGACTCATGGTATTACCCAACGAGTCATTCCCTGAGTCGTGGTCCTTGGCCTGGTGTAGTTTAAGGATGGATCACTTGGTGGCTCGTTTGGTTTCCCAACTATTCGTTAAGTGAACCGTCATCACCCATTTTTTGATGGCTCGTACAATCAAGGTACGACTCGTACTGAGACTTGTACTTGGCTGATTTTCTGCACTTTTATGCCTCTTTTGCACATTTTTTGTTCCAACCACCTACTTTACCTAAAAACAAAGCAAAAGTACCTCATATCCATCTAAACATACCTAAGTCTATGTTATTCACTCAGTTTTAGCATCGAAAGTGTTGTAAACTCATAGCACATCAAGCCATGAGGTTGGAGTCACTAGTATATGCACGATTTGGCCTCATGTTGATAGCAACGCAAGCACCTCAATTTTACCCAGGCCCACTATTCTAGTGGTCAACCCAGCTCATGTACTACATGATTCAGAATAGCGCACTCTGAGTGCTTCAGGAGAGCTCCTCTCAAGGAGCACCTTCTTGATGTGACTCATGTTTTTGTAATGAAAATTAATTTTTGACGAGTCAGAAGATAATGTGTTTTGTATATCTATTTTTTGCTTTCATAGCGTTAGGTATGATCTTGGGCAGAATTATATGCCCAAGTGATACTCAAATGCTTCATTTCGTCTTGTTTATCCATTGATAATTGTACATTCTCATGTGATTTGTAGTTAAAATGTGAATTTATACTAACCAACATGATTAGTGTTGTTTTGCAGGAAAAATGTAATTTTAGGAAGCTAAGATGCATGTTGGGAGAAATCGGGAATAGACTCGGAAGTGAGCAGGGGAAAAGGCCCAGGTTATGTAGAAAATTAAGGGGCTCCGCGATGGAGCCGTGTCACGCTGCTATCGTAGATGCATTCTACCCCGGATGATAAAAATAGGCCAAGTTCCAGTGAAGGTCCGCGTCGGGGCTGTGGTACGTTGGCCATGCCCCGCGTTGCACGCTGTGGCACGTTGGGCATAATTACCTGGAGGACCAGATTCCTGTGAGGTCCGCGTTTGTGGAGTGTCACGGAGGCAGTGCTCCGCGATGCACTCCGTGACACGTTGCTTGTTATTCCGGGAAAAATTTCCACTAGCATAAATAGCACATTTAGGTTTATTTTTAATAATACTGACTTGGTTGAGCAAGAACGTGGGTTACAGGCAGTTGAAAGGACAAAATTCTTAGGTTTCTTCTTTATCTCTTTCTTCCTTATTTCAATTATTTGTATGATTTACGCTCATTTAACGATGTTTAATCCACAAATGAGTGGCTAAATTCACTTCTTGCTGTGGTTAAGAACATTTGTAGTGGAATGTGATGATCATCTTGGTTTTTTATCCTTTCTTCCATGGTTGTTCTATTAATTCTTGTTCTTACTGCATTAATGTGTCAAGCTGGCGAATAAGCAAGTGATTGGTCTTTTTTAGTCTTTATTAGCTTGATCCCAATATTAATGTATAGCTAAAAGATCTGGTTTGCGCTCGAAAGAGAAAGAAATTGGAAAGTTGTGAATTAATAGGATATGATCTCTTCTTGGTTTGGGAAAACTGAGAATTGATTTACCTTCAAAATAGAAATATATCTGAATGTCGTATTAGTCAATTAAGGAATCGGTTTCGTATGGCTAGAACATGAATTTCTTCTTATCACAGAAATGTAGGTGGAAGGTTCATGATTCTTAAGTTAGGTTAAATACGAGAGTTTTAATCCATAGGCAATAATTCTTGACTAGCAATCGAAGGAAAGATTAACCAATTTTTATCAATAAATTACTTCCCTGCATGTTTTTTTCAGCCTCAGCATGCTCATTACTATAGTTCAGACTCAAATTGTACATTTGTTTTAGATTAGTATAAATTAGGAAACAAACTCCCAAAATCTTCTTGAAATTGTTGTCTGCATTATTAGAGTTAGAGTTTATTAACACTTAATTAGATTATTACCTTGGTCCAGTCCCTATGGAATCGATAACTGGATACTCTAGCCATTTTACTACTTGTTCGACCACGTGCACTTACGGGTAGGCATTTTAAACCACCGAATAAGTTTTTGGCGCCGTTGTCGGGGACTGGCAATTGGTAAAATTGTTGTCTTAAGTGTTAGTTTACGATTTCTTATTAGTGTTGACAACTTGGTCTTAGCTTGTCTTTTGCAGATATTGAATTCTGTTGAACACTGGCAAGGGACAAGGAGCTGGTGGATTCACACTTAGAGCCGGAAAGACAATTCCATCGTCAAAGGAGAGAAGCTCTAGAGAGAAAGCTGCAGTTGCTCAGACAGACAATCCTGGAGCAACAACAGAATCCACCCATTGTAAGGGCAGTGTTAGTGCCCGAAGAAATGGCAGCTAGGCCAGTTCACGAAGTGGCAATCCCACATGCTAACAATGTTACATCTAGCATTCGCAAACTTGAGCCAGGAGGGAGGTTTGAGCTTAAACAGAATATGGTGCAATTGCTGCACACCAGCGGGCAATTCACAGGTCTCCCTCACTAGGATCCACAACAATATCTCCAAAACTTTTTGGAGATAAGTGACACTTACATCCCCACTGGAGTGTCACCCGATTATGTCAGGCTTACATTGTTCCCATTTTCGCTTTTGGGAGAAGCAAAGAGATGGCTGAAAGCTGAGCCACCTAATTCCATTACTACTTGGGATGATCTTGCAAAGAAATTCTTTATACGGTTCTTTCCATCCGGTAAAATAGCAAGACTTAGAAGTCAAATTCTAAGTTTTAAACAGAGAGAGGGAGAGAATCTGTATCAAGCTTGGGAAAGATTCAAATCTATGTTGCGGGATTGTCCTCATCATCACCAATCCAATGATGTGCTGGTGCATACTTTCATAGAGGTTTTGGAACCCCACACAAAAATCTTGCTAGACTCAGCAGCTGGGGGACAAGCATTAGAAAAAACTTATGAGGAGCTGTATACTTTGTTGAACCGTATTTCGCAGGGAAATCCAGAGTGAAATGCGGACTCTTCTAGAGGAGGAACAAGGAAAGCGGCAGGAGTCTTGGAAGTGGATGGTTTTACAGCTATCGCTGATCAGATAGCTGCGTTACAGAATCAACTCAATACCCACTTCAGCAATATGAGCATGAATCATTCTCAAGCCCCAGTGAATGTAGTGCAGCAGATTTGGTGTGAAGTGTGCGGCAGTAATGAACACTCAGCTGAGTGTTGTGGGGCGAATCCTGATTCAGTGAACTTTGTTGGTAATGTACAGAGAAATAATCACCAACAGTATGGAAACAACTACAACTCTAATTGGAGAAGTCACCCGAATTTCTCTTGGGGTAGTAACAGCCATCAAGGGCAGAGTTCGAGTCTGGGAGCATAGAGAAATAAAGGAGGGCAGCAGCACTATCAGTCGCAATATAGAAGCAATAATGCACCTCCTCCACCACCATCACCCAATATCGAGGAAATGTTCAAAACGATGATAGCTAACCAAGCTCAATTGCAGGCTGACTATGTGAAATTGGCAGCAGATGTAAAGAACAATCAGTTAGTTACAAAGGCATTGGAGTACCAGTTTGGGCAACTAGCTGGAGCTCAGAACACCAGGCCGAGAGGAGGACTTCCAAGTGACACTGACCCCAACCCCAAGAAAGTGAATGCAGTGACTACAAGGAGTGGTTTGCAACTCAAGGACATGGAACCAGAAAGACCACCACAGCAGTCGGGAGCATTGGAGAAGGAGAGGGAACACAATGATGATAGGGGGAAGGAGAAGGAAAGTGAACCAGAAAGACCACCACCCCCGTTCCCTCAATGATTAAAGAAACACAAGGAGGAAACGTGTTTCAAAAAGTTCATACAGGTGCTTAAACAGGTACACATTAATTTACCTCTTGTTTATGTTTTGCAGGGAGTGCCGAAGTACGCAAAATATATCAAGGACATCGTGGCGAACAAAAGCAGGTTGACGGAGTACGCTACGGTGGCGCTTACGGAGGAGTGCACTTCCCGAATACAAAATCGGTTGCCCACAAGGCTCAAAGACCCTGGGAGCTTTACAATTCAACTTACAATCGAGCAGAGTATCCGAGCTCGTGGATTTTGTGATTTGGGAGCGAGCATTAACTTGATGCCGACATCGGTATTCAAGAAATTGGGGCTAGGCGGTCCTAGACCGACAACAGTGATCTTGCAACTAGCGGATCATTCTTTGGCCAGACCAGATGGCATTGTGGAGGATGTGCAGGTGCAAGTGGGTTCCCTTATCTTCCCGGTTGACTTCATTGTGCTGGATTTTGTGCCGGATGCGGAAGTCCCATTTATTTTGGGATGTCCTTTCTTGGCGACTGGGAAAGCACTGATAGATGTAGCTGCAGGGCAGCTAACCATGCAGGCACATGACAAGGTGGAGGTATTTGATGTATTTAAGGCCATGAAGCTGTCGGCCATATATGAGGAGCTTTCAGCAATCAGTGTGCTTGATCAAGTAGAGATTCGTCAGATTGTTGAATCTCAAGACCCATTGGAAAAAGTGTTGATGAACTCTGATCATTTCGGAGATAGAGATGCTTATGAGGTGGCACAAATGCTGAATGAGCCACAAAGGCATCCCAGGAAGCAGGAATTTCAGTCTCTAATGAGGTCTCTAGAACCATTGCCGAAACCATCTATTGAGGAAGCACCAAAGCTGGAATTGAAAGAATTGCCTCCCCATTTAAAATATGTCTTTTTGGGGGAAGATGATACTTTGCCAGTCATCATCTCCGCAGGATTGACGGAGGCACAGGAAAAGGAAGCATTGGGTGTCCTCAGAAAAAGGAAGAAAGCAATGGGCTGGCAAATGTCAGATATTCAGGGTATCAATCCAGCTTTTTGCACACACAGAATTTTCATGGAGATAGGAGCAAAGCCAACTGTTCAGCCTCAGCGAAGGTTGAATCCGGTAATGAAGGATATGGTTAGGAAAGAAATAATTAAGTGGTTTTATGCATGTGTGGTCTATCTAATCTCGGACAGCGAATGGCTGAGCCTCGTTCAGTGCATTCCAAAGAAAGGAGGGATGACCGTGGTCACCAATGAGAAAAATGAGCTGATCCCTACACGAACCGTCACAGGATGGCGAATTTGCATGGACTATAGAAAGCTCAATGAAGCTACAAGGAGAGATCACTATCCTATCCCGTTCATTGATCAAATACTGGACAGGTTGGCTGGACAAGAATATTATTGTTTCCTTGATGGGTACTCTGGCTATAACCAAATAGCCATAGCACTAGAGGATCAGGAGAAGACTACTTTCACCTGTCCTTATGGGACATATGCTTTTAGGGCGGATGGCATTTGGGTTATGCAATGCACCTACCACATTCTAGAGATGCATGATAGCTATCTTCCACGACATGGGGGAGGATTTTGTTGAGGTATTTATGGATGATCTTTCTATTTTCGGTAATTCATTTGCTACTTGTTTGCAGAACCTTGACAGGGTGCTAGCTCGCTGCGAAGAATCCAACCTTGTACTCAACTGGGAGAAATGCCATTTCTTAGTCAAGGAGGGTATCGTCCTTGGCCATAAAGTGTCTTGCAAGGGGTTGGAGGTCGATCATGCTAAGATCGAAGTTATTGAGAAGCTACCACCACCTGTGTCGGTGAAGGGTGTTCGCAGTTTTCTCGGGCATGCAGGGTTCTACAGACGGTTCATCAAAAACTTCTCCAAAATTTCTAGACCATTATGCAGATTGCTGGAAAAAGAGGTGAAGTTCGAGTTGGATGATGAGTGTGTCAAAGCATTCGAGGAGTTGAAGAAGAAATTGATAGAAGCACCTATCCTTATTTCTCCAGATTAGGAACAACCATTTGAACTGACGTGTGATGCAAGCGATGTGGCTGTCAGAGCTGTATTGGGGCAACGGAGAAATAGAATCTTTCATTCTATTCATTATGCAAGCAAAACATTGAACACTGCCCAAAGTAATTATACAGTCATAGAGAAGGAGATGCTAGCATTGGTGTTTGCATTTGATAAATTCAGGTCCTATTTGGTGGGTTCGAGAGTAGTGGTGTATACCAATCATGCAGCGATTCGGTATCTATTTAACAAGAAGGATGCAAAGCCCAGGCTGATCAGATGGATTCTGTTGTTGCAAGAGTTCGATCTAGAAATTAAGGACAGAAAGGGGAGCGAAAATCAGGTGGCAGATCACCTATCGCGATTGGAAAGCCGGTCTCATGTGAAGGAAGGTGATAACATCAAAGAGGAGTTCCCGGATGAGTAGCTCTTGGCAATAGGGGAAGTTGAGGTTCCCTGGTATGCAGACATAGTGAACTTGCTAGTGAGTGGAGTCTATCCACCGGAGGCTACGGCTTAGCAGAGGAAAAAATTGAGGCATGATTGCCAGTATTTTATTTGGGATGAGCCATACTTGTTTAAACAGGGACCGGATCAGGTGATGAGAAGATGCATCCCGGAGACCCAGATTGCAGAGGTTTTGAGGAGTTGTCACTCTTCATTGTATGGAGGGCACCACGGAGGCGAGCGGACAGCGCACAAGGTCCTACAGTCAGGTTTCTTTTGGCCTACACTGTTCAGAGACTCTATGGCATACGTCAAAATGTGCGATAGATGTTAGCGGACAGGCGCAATTGGTAGGAGGCAAGAGATGCCGCTGCAGAATGTACTGGAAGTGGAGACCTTTGATGTATGGGGCCTAGATTTCATGGGCCCGTTCCCACCATCATTTGGTAATCGTTACATCTTGGTGGCCGTTGATTATGTATCAAAGTGGGTTGAAGAAATAGCTTGCCCCAGGAACGACAACAAGGTGGTAACAAAATTTGTGAAAAAACACATTCTCACCAGGTTCGGGACACCCCGAGCCATTATCAGTGATGGAGGGTCTCATTTTGTAAATTCAAGTTTCAAAAAGCTACTAGCTAAGTATGGGGTGCGCCACAAGGTGGCAACAGCATATCATCCCCAAACTAGTGGGCAAGTGGAGGTGTCGAATAGAGAAGTGAAGCAGATTCTCCAGAAAATAGTGAATGCACAACGTAGTTATTGGTCAAGCAAACTCGATGATGCGTTGTGGGCTTACAGAACTGCTTACAAGACACTGATTGGAACTTCTCCATACCGATTGGTCTATGGTAAAGCGTGTCATCTGCCAGTGGAGCTAGAGCACCGAGCTTTCTGGGCCGTGAGGAAATTGAATATGGACTTAGAGCTAGCGGGCAAGAAGAGGCTGATGCAACTCAGCAAACTTGAAGAGTTTCGTTGGCATGCTTATGAGAGTGCCAAGTATTACAAAGAAAAAACAAAGAGGTGGCATGACAAGCATGTGGTGCATCGTATTTTTTGAGCCGGGTCAGAAAGTGTTTCTCTTCAATTCAAGATTGAAGCTCTTTCTAGGGAAGCTGCGGTCCAATTGGTCAGGGCCATTTGAGGTAGTGAGAATGACCCCGCACGGGGCAGTAGAATTGTGGCAACAAGATCAAAGTGTCACGTTCTTAGTCAATGGGCAGCGATGTAAGCACTACTGGGGTGAGGACGGTAGTCGAGAGAAGACATCCGTCACCCTAGAGGATGACTAAGCTTCAATGACGTCGAGCCGCGATGGTAAACCAGGCACTACACGGGAGGCAACCCGTGAAATTGTTGTAATACTTGAGTAGATTTCATAGAAGAAAGGAAAAAAAGAAAGAAAAAAATAGAAAAATAAAAAAAATTAAAAACAAAAATTGTATTTTATGTGAAACCTATGAATTCTAACCAATTTCTTGTTGTGAGTTGAATTTCAGGTTGAACGGAGGGCAAAAATGCAAAGGATCGCAAAGGAAAAATTGAGGTGAGAAAAATAATCAAAAGTGGCAAAACTTGAGCCTGCACGATGGCTCCGTGTCACAGAGGAGGGCCTCCGCGTTACCCTCCGTGACACGTTGAGGTTTAATTCTGGAATTTTTAAAATTCCAGAATACCTCCGCGTTGGTTCTGTGTCACAAAAGGGGGTTCTCCGTGTTACCCTCCATGACACGTTGAGGCTTTAATCGCGACTGGTTACACCGGGTCGCCGGGTGACCCGCGCGAAATTAACCCTTTTTAACCCCGAATTCCCTCAATTTTCCCTCATTTCTCACCCCCTCCGCGACAAAAACCCAAACACTCCCCCTTCCCCAACGTGACACGGACTTAGGCACAAGTTTTCTTCGACTTTTCTTTGATTTCATCGAACTAAAGGTGTGGTCTCTACTTTCTTCTCAATTCTTGTCAAATTTGTCGAGTTTGTGCATGTAAAGTGAGTAAAACTTGCCCTAATTGTAAATTGAGCTTGAATTTCTTTAAGTTAGTGTTGATTAAAGTTCGTAGTATCATTTTGATTGTATGAACTCGATAAATACATGCTTGATCGAATTTTGGTGAAATATGTAGCTAGGGTTAGAATTTGATTGCGAAGAAACTAAATGTGATTGAAAATGTGGAAATTATGGTTTGGGCATGTTGGGTAAGGTGAATTATGTTGTGCTTGTTGTGAATATGCTAAGTAAACGATGGATTTTCGGGAGAATGAAATTGTTGAATTGCATAGAACTTGGTGAATTGCGTAGGTTGTGTTAAGAGAAGTTTTTTCTGTTTTTTCTAAGTTCTAGGTGATGAAATGGTATCAATGGTGATATTTGGATTAGCTGTACGAAGTCTGAGTAGTATGTAGAATTTATTCCATCGAATTCTCTGAATGCACGAGGCATGTTGTTGTTTTTTTCTTGTAAATTGGAAAGTGAGAGTTGTCTTGCCCTAATGTCGTAATTGTGGCTAAAGACTAAGTGTGGGGTGGCCTAGCTTAACCCAACCTTAGTCGAAGCTAGTTTTAATTTGAATAACATTGGGACTGTCTGTTTGATTTGACAGGAACAATGGCAAGCAGGCAAGACAAAGGCAATAGCGCATCTACATCGGGTGCCGGAAGGAAAAGGATTAGACTGGGAACAGCAGTCCCAGCAGCACCAGCGGTTCCATGCGGCCAACGCCGTCAATACGAAACCCGATGGGTGACAGAGGAAGGGAAGAAATGGTACACAAAGCATAAGGAGAGCAAATACTTCCCTGAGGAGCATATTGCAAGGGAGCCGTTGGCACAGGAGTTCCCCAGAATTGTACACCGGATTGACACTGCCGGGCTGAACTTCATTTTTGAAGAGCCCAAGGAGTGCAATCTCCACCTGATTCGAGAATTCTACGCCAACTGGAACCTGACACTCCGAAGTCACACTGTCAAAATAAGGGGGCAGGTAGTCACTTTTGAGCCCCATCACCTGAATGCCATCTTGGGGGCGCGGGACACGGACGCCCATGTCCTCCGGCAGCTGAACATCACTCCACCATATGCGGATATCAGACGCACTCTGTGTGGAGCCCATTCTACAGCACGGTGGAGCAGGCATAAGGAGAGGGGCTACCATCAGACGCTGCCCTACTCTCAAATGAATAGAGAAGCCAGAATTTGGCTTAAGATCGTGTGTTGCTGCCTGATCCCGGGGGTGCACATGATAGATGTCACCCGGGATCATGTGTGCTTTGTATACGCCCTGATGAAAGGGCTGGAGATTAATGTTGGGGCGGTGATCATCTCCGCCATGAAGAGAGCCCGTTTGCATCAAAGGCACGAGTACGGGTTTGGTGGCTTGCTGACCACTTACCTGAGGGGCTTAGATGTTGAGGAAGAGGCCCTTGACTACATCCTGCAAATGGAGAGGCGTGCCTTGGACGTCACCAAAACTAAGGCACCCGACACCACTCACGGGCCAGTTCTCACATTAGCCAAGCAACATGCTCGGGATGATCAGTATATGGCCCGCATGTTCGGGATGCAGATGCTACAGTTGCGCATAGGTGGGAGGCCAGCAACAGAAGATGAGCTGTGGCAGCTATAGTTGGACTACCCCTTTGGCGAAAATGCTAGGGCTCTATGCCGAGTGGGGCCAGCTTTTGTAGAGCCCATTGATGATGATGTCCCCACAGACGAGGAGACACGCCGCGATGACTCAGATGTTGAGTCAGATGATGATAGCGGGGGTGATTAGGATATGGGGGATGAGGCAACCACACCTGATGAAGAAGTGGAATACTTCCATTGATCAGGGAGTTTCACCACCTACTCTTGTGCTATGCTAAATTTTGTGAACACTGGGGACAGTGTTCGATTTAAGTGTGGGGTGGGAGTAGTTAGGTGCTGGTTGTTTTGTTGTTGTGCCTGTGAAAAATTGTGACCCTGTGATTTTGATGTTTATGTTTTGTATTGTAATTAATGTGAAGCTGTTGTGTGTTGTATGGAGTTGTTGTTAGATGGTTGTGTAAATATTTTTGTTTTATCGAAACTATCGATATTTTTAAAATTTTTCGTGAAATCTTTTTTTGATTGGGTTTCTCGGCATTTGTTTTTGGTGCTTTTACTGAGAATAGTCCCATTGAACCGAAGTCGTAAATAGTGACCGTTCCCTATGATGGATGGATGACGACCGACTTAAGGAAAATGTTGTCGATAGGAGTAGATTTCTTTTGTTCTTTTTAATTTTTTTTCCTTTGTTTGTTTGTATCCCAAATGTGTCGTTACTTTATGGTCCGGAATTCAGGTTGCGTGTTGTACATGATATTTAGAATGCAAAGGTGATTCGTATGAAAGCATGCAACTTTTTGAACATGTTGAGATACCTAGACCGTAGAGTTCGATTCGGTGTGATTGAGGCTTAATATTTGAATTCTTGTAATTAGCTGACTGAAGAGTCTGTGAATATGTCTTGAGTTGAGCATGTGCAATGAGAGTGTGGTGAGGTTTCGATTCTTCCACGCTATTGTGAAGTGTCTAGAACTTGCCTGCTGTGTGTACGAAACGAAATGAAGGATGAGTATGGTAGGAAAGGATGTAGGCATTTCTTTGATTTAACCGAAAGTTTTTTTTTCATTATCGTACCTACCTTGAATGTACATCCTAGTTAGCCCATTGAGCCTTTAGCCTATTTTTTTCTTTTGTCGAAAAGGTACAAACCGAGCTTAACCCCTTCTTTTCATTATCCGTGAATTTGATCCAAAACTCTTAAGCGCTCAAGAAAAGAAATTTTCCCACAGTGTCAAGGAGTGGTAATTGGGAAAAGAAAGGAAAATTGAAAGCGGTGAAAGTAAAGAAAAGGTCAAAGGTTCACTTGCCGAATTTAATAAAATGAAGATGTATAACTAATCTTTGTATTATGTTGAGTGTGCTTAAAGAAATGGGAACAAAAATAAAGAAAGGCTTCCAGAAAGGGGAGGATGAAGGAAGAAACAATGCCCATAATGTGGTGGGATGTATGGAAAAGCGCTTAAGGGTGCTAGTTGCTATTATTGGTTAGCCCGGTATGTACTAGTTCCTTAGCTTACATTACAACCCGTTAAGTCCTACGTGATCTTACATCACTCGTCCTTATATTAGTGGAGTAATACACTAGAGGAAATCTTATGGGTCATGACATGATGCATGTGAATTCTTTGGGAGAGAGAGCGAAATTGTGTTCATATGCCCCTGCATATAATGTTTTTGAGATCGTATGATTGTAAAGGGGGAAATTCTCTTGTGTTGTGAGGGCACATGCTTGACGAGAGATTTAATTTCGTGTCGGATGTCTTGATCAGCTGATTTGCATGAGTTTGCCGAGATCGAGAGTCGACTCGTGAGTCTAGGAGGTCTTAATGTGTTGAATGTCATTGTATTGATGAGACTATGCATGTTTTCTTGATGATTTGCGATGTAAATAATCGGGATAACCGCAGCTTGAATTGTCGAGCCAAAGTAGCTATGATTGGGTGTCAATTGCATGAGATGTGAGATTATTCTTCGAGGGCGAACAAAGTTTTAAGTGTGGGGTATGTGATCTTGGGCAGAATTATATGCCCAAGTGATACTCAAATGCTTCATTTCGTCTTGTTTATCCATTGATAATTGTACATTCTCATGTGATTTGTAGTTAAAATGTGAATTTATACTAACCAACATGATTAGTGTTGTTTTGCAGGAAAAATATAATTTTAGGAAGCTAAGATGCATGTTGGGAGAAATCGGGAATAGACTCGGAAGCGAGCAGGGTAAAAGGCCCAGGTTATGCAGCAAATTAAGGGGCTCCGCGATGGAGCCGTGTCACGCTGCCATCGCGGATGTATTCTGCCCCGGATGATAAAAATAGGCCAAGTTCCAGTGAAGGTCCGCGTCGGGGCCATGGCACGTTGGCCATGCCCCGCGTTGCACGCCATGGCACGTTGGGCATAATTACCTGGAGGACCGGATTCCAGTGAGGGTCCGCGTTTGTGGCGTGTCACGGAGGCAGTGCTCCGCGATGCATTCCGTGACACGTTGCTTGTTATTCCGAGAAAAATTTCCACTAGTATAAATAGCACACTTAGGTTTATTTTTAACAATGCTGACTTGGTTGAGCAAGAACGTGGGTTACAGGCAGTTGAGAGGACGAAATTCTTAGGGTTCTTCTCTATCTCTTTCTTCCTTATTTCAATTATTTGTATGATTTACACTCATTTAACGATGTTTAATCCACAAATGAGTGGCTAAATTCACTTCTTGCTGAGGTTAAGAACATTTGTAGTGGTATGTGATTATTGATCATCTTGGTTTTTATCTTTTCTTCCATGGTTGTTCTATTAATTCTTGTTCTTACTGCATTAATGTGTGGCCAATATTAATGTATATCTAAAAAATCCGATTTGCGCTCGAAAGAGAAAGAAATTGGAAAGTTGTGAATTAATAGGATATGATCTCTTCTTGGTTTGGGAAAATTGAGAATTGATTTACCTTTAGAATAGAAATATATCAAAGTCGTATTAGTCAATTAAGGAATCGATTTCTTATGGCTAGAACATGAATTTCTTCTTATCACAGAAATGTAGGTGGAAGGTTCATGATTCTTAAGTTGGGTTAAATACGAGAGTTTTAATCCATAGGCAATAATTCTTAACTAGCAACCGAAGGAAAGATTAACCAATTTGTATCAATAAATTGCTTCCCTGCATGTTTGTTTTAGCCTCAGCATGCTCATTACTATAGTTCAAACTCAAATTGTACATTTGTTTTAGATTAGTATAAATTAGGAAACAAACTCCCAAAATCTTCTTGAAATTGTTGTCTGCATTATTAGAGTTAGAGTTTATTAACACTTAATTAGATTATTACCTTGGCCCAGTCCCTGTGGGATCGATAACTGGCTACTCTAGCCATTTTACTACTTGTTTGACCACGTGCACTTGCGTGTAGGCATTCTAAACCACCGAACAAGGTACTTTCGGGTTTTCTTAGCCATGGTTCTTTTTTGAAAGACTTTATTTATGTTTAATCTGGCCAATAATAACGTAATTAAGTGTCGTACTGTGTGGGCGCAATGATAGATTGATAGACAACTTTCTTAAGGGTACCATCCTAGTTTAAATAGATCTCGGTTGAATAGAGTGCTTTTGACTTAGGTGATAGTGGTGAATGAGTTTATTACATGTGTTTGTGATTCTTTGAAAAATGTCTACCCCTCAAAAAAAATTGCCGCAACTGTTTTGTATGTATATTTTACCTTTGTTCTTGACATCTATTGTGTTGATTGTGGCATTTCCTAGTTGAGAGTAGAATTGATTAGTCCATTTGATATCCATATGCCATGTGGTGCAAAAATTTTGTTTTGTTCACTCATTTTTTTGGCACTCTAGAACTTACCTAGTTATCATGCGTTAGCTTAGGATTGATCGTGGGTTGTAGAGATGAACTTAGGTCTTCTTTGTATTTCAAAAGTCCTATTTAACTATATGAGCCTACCCAATGAATCATGTATCTCTAGTATCCCCTTTTGAGACTATGACTTTTTTTCTTGATCAACCATAATGAAATCGAAATCAATTCTCAAATTGTTCCTCTTTCGAACCCATCCTCCTTGATACTATGAAAAGTTATGATGTTATAAAAAAGTGTAAGTTGGTGGTGCTAAGGTGAAGAAGAAAGATAAAAAGGCAAAAATGAGTAGCTTGATCACTTCCCAGGGTATATCGGAGCAAGAAAAGAAAAGTATAGAAAAGAAAAAGAAAAAGACAAGGAAAAAAAGAGAAAAAAAGAAAGAAGAAAAAATGAGCTAACAAAAATACTTTGGGTTGTGAAAAGTTTAAAAAGAAAGAAAGGAAAGGAAAAAAGGCAGCATAAATGAGAAAAGGAAATGAGAGTGCGATGTAGTTTTCAAAGATCGTAATGAGTCACTAGATACCATATTCATATCCTATCATACCTTTTGACCAATATTAAAATCTTAGAAAAGTCCTTATGTGATCTCAATCTAGATTTTCAAAAGAAAAAGACATTTGAGCATAAAGGCAAGCATATGATAGTTGTGGCCTAACTTGTGGACATCTTAGTGAGAGTTGAGTGTTTTTTCTTCTCTCTTGATCTTTTGTCCATGTATTGTGTGTGATTCTCATTTTTAAAAATGGTTATTTTCCTTTGTATAAATGTGAGGGATTGTAGATGATAATGGCTAGCATGAATGTCACGACCCGAACTTAGGCTCGGATCGAGACACGGAACCTAGAACCATAAATGGCTCCAAGTCGACATGAACATGATAACTAAATCAACATAATCAAGACGAAAAGGAACACAATTCTAAAATAGCGGAAGTATTAATATTAAACATTTGAAAAACTTAAGTACATAACTATCACGACCTGAACGGAGGCCCGGATCGTAGACACAGGACAAGGGACCCCGAGGGACCCCAAGTCGACCCATAGTATGAGGATACATCTAACTCATTTAAAACTGAAGAAAACATGGATATACTCTCAACGGAAGTCTAAAGCAACATCACATAAGAATAAATATCCGAAACTGAATACATTTCTATGTATGAAAAAGCCTCTAATCTAGATGAGCTGATGGACAAGACCCCAACTAGCTCTAAATACTGAAACTGAAATACATAGCAGAAACTGAAAGTCTAGTCCTCGAAGGATGAGGACTCACCAACTCTAAACAGGTGCTAACTTGAATAAGCTGACTAAGGTCGGGGCTGAAGCAGCGAGCCGGGTCCTGTATCATGAAACGATACAACATAGAAAGTATGCGGTTAGTACGTGGAATTATCCAAGTATGCAAGATAAGTAAAACCACTATAATAAGTAAAATCATCCAAAAAAATCATTTCATAACATAAGCTTTTAGAGAACTGAGAGAACTCACATGCATTCTTCAAAATCATAATCCCTTTCATGATGTGACAATGCATAACTTTATAACATCAACTAATTCGAATGACTCAAAGTTGAGATGCAACATTTATAGAAAAGCTAAACATTGAGTCAAACCTTACTTTTAGAACATCTATGCATACATACTGATCATGAGTAGTGATTATGCAAATCGGAATCATATGGACAGTGGGAGACTCGTCACTTAACTGACATACCACGATAGAGCTTACGTGGTCCCATCTATTACACTCAAGTGGGAAGAGTCGTCCAAAACCTTGCCAGGGCTAAGGATGCTATCATGATATCGATATCAAGCTGAAGGGACAATTGGGCCAGGGATAGCTCACAAGGGAGGTCCCAATAATATAATAGGATCAACCTACATTGGTGCGTAATTCTGGGGCATAGGGTTATTAACCCTTAGCGCGCTCGGTGCTAGACTCTTCTACCAAAACATGCAATGCTCCACATCATATAAATACGAAGCTCAACATCGTCTAGTGTGACCCGAGAGTAGACCCGGATTGTAGACATGGGACAAGGAACCCCAAAAGGCTCCAAGTCAACCCATGGCATAATCATCGCATACACTTAACACAAGAAGCATCTAACATCATGAACAAGCGGAAGAAAAAAACAAAAATCTAATATGATCCATAAAGACAATTTAACAACACTTAGATACAAGGCTGAAGCTGTCTAGACAAGTCTGAAAGCCTTCTACTAAACTGATGAGTTGCTGGGAAACGCCCCCAACTAACTCCAAACGTCTGAAAAACTGAAACATAATAAAATAAGAATATAGGCCACATTCTCGGAAGATGAGGACTCACCGCTAGCAGCTGAAAGAGAGAGAAGAGTATCTAGTCACGCGGTTGGATCTAAAGACCTGAATTTATCTCATAAAACGGGATAGTACAAGAGGCATGCGCTCAGTACATGGAATGTACTAAGTATGCAGGAACGTAAATAAATAACTCATAAGCATAAGTATGCAAGCAGGGAGTACCATAAATCACAGGATTAGTAACACAACTGAAATAAGGTACAACAACCTGGTATGAGATCCACATATTCATATATACATAATCATATTATAAGGTCATGCATTAGTATAAGTTAAATGATGCACAAAAGTAGTAATCATAATGATATAGAGATGCAATGTCGTGACTGATATCATGAGGGTCCCTGACTGTCTAAGGGAACGAAGGCTCTGATATAGCGAGTCACCAACTAGCTAGGGATGTTAGTCCCGACTGAAGGAGGAGAAACAGGCATGGCTAGTAGCTACGGATGTGAGTCCCGACAGGCTAGGGAAATACTCTTGCTAATGAGAATCCCGACTGACTAGAGAAACATTCTTGCTAACGAGAATCCCGACTGACTAGGGAAACATTCTTGCTAACGAGGATCCCGACTGACTAGGGAAACATTCTTGCTAACGATAATCCCGATAGACTAACGGTAATCTAAATTTCAATAGCTAATCAAAGACAAGGACGTTTACTGATTCTTTTTTCATACAACATTCTCATCAACAGGATGGGCCTACTTACTAATAACATCAAGCCCGACAGTTGAAATGTCATTTTAATGCGTTATCATCATAATTCACCTCATCATGGAGTCCAATCAATAGCTATCTCAAGCACCTTATGCTAGTGAGCATTCTACAGAGTCACATTATGCATATACTATCATGACATTTCGAATTCCAAGTTCATCTCATTCAACATGTAATATGAAATCATACATGGTTAATAAATACAGCTCACACTCTATCAAGATACATGACTTCATTTATTTAGGTCTACAACATTCCACACACTTTTCATAATCACTCCTTTGTGAACTCTTTAGCCACGGGCATTTTAGATTCCAATATTTTTTACAAAAACAATTTTAGTAAGGAAAAACAAAATAGAATCCTCCCAAGCTTCGTAGTTCAATAATGGAGATGAAATTTGTGATGGCACATAATTTACTTCAATTACTCAAGCCCACAACGCCTAGTCATTCCAACATGGTCATCAATATCATAATCAAGTCACTAGGATTAATTATGCAATATTTCCACACTTACATCATAATTACGAATTTCTACGGTAATCAGGCGACAAATGAACAATTCCCGTTCAACACTTAAATTGGGTTAGGAAGAACATACTACACCTATAAATACTAAACCTATATTTTCACAATTTCTTCATATTCATGCATGGCTACAAAAATTAATTGAACAATAAGCAACACCCATTCATTACTCAAGCCATGGTATGAACAACATGTTATCCTCATGCATTCCCAACATATGATCCATATTCCAAACAACCCATCAAATTAACATCCCAAATAAATACCGTAATTGCAGTAATTATTTGCATTTAAGAAAAAGAATGATGAAGAAATTACCCATTATTCAAACCCTAGATCATGATATTCTAAATACATTAAATCGGATTCTTATCGAAAATACTTTGGGGCACAAGAATGGAAGAATATCCTTGTTGAAGTCCGCATACCTAGTGGACCAAAATCCAGATTGAAAATCTTCCTTGAAGCTTGAAGAACACCTTGGTGAAACCCCTAGGATTTTTTAGAAAAGAGGAGGAAGAAAGAGATTGAGAGAATGAGGGTTTAGGTCTATAAGACCCTTAAAAATGTCCCCAAGCATACCCAAAACGACATCACTTAAGAACTGGGAGCATAGGATTTTACTAAAACACCCCTGAGAAAAACATAAAACTCTGGCCGAACTGGAACCCACGACTTACCTGACGAGTCGTTGTCAAACCCGATGACTCGTTAGGTTCACTCATCAAGTCTACTGGAAATCTCAACCTTCACGCTACGACCAATTTGACGACTCGTTACCACAACCGACGAGTCATCATGTCCTTCCGTCAAGTATACTAGAAATCCTTTTTAATACCAAAGCTTTTCTCTCCTAAAAACTGACATAACGAGTCGTTTCTAGGCCAGACTACTCTTCAGGTCATTTGTTGCCACTGACTCTTGACTCCCACACCACGACAGCACATGACGACTCGCGGTATCCCACCACGAGTTGTTAACTCTCCCGTCCTGAGATATTTTTGTTAGTTTTTTGCACTTTTCCAATTAAACTCCCAGGTCCTATTCTTATCCCTTTCCAAGGTATTACAATATCTCCAACATTCGTCCTCAAATGTTTGCTAAACATATTGAAAAAGATAGAGACGAAGCCGATATGCAAATATCAATCAATCAAGCTAAACATCAGTGGAGTATCTGACTCCGGACCAATCTTGTACACCAAACCTGGTCGTTCACATATAACATACATATCATGACTCAAGGAAACCAAAGAACATGGAACCAACATGGAACTAGACAAAACACCGAAAGAAAATTCTTCCCCATTTTATCTGGCACCGAATTAACACGGATGAAACCTTCTCTCTCAAATCGCCTTCTGATACTAAGTCGGGATTCATAATATCTAATCTACTAAGAGTAAGTATTTCTGTAACACCCCAGAAGGGCCTATGAATAGAATCAGGAGTTTAAGTCAAAAATTATAGAAAACCTGGAATGTTGCACCAGTACAACTTGAGGTACGAGTCGTGGTGAGGACCTTCGACTCTTGACATGAGTCGTGAGGAGACTAGCAGCCTGAGGTTGTGTCACTGGTAGTCCTACGAACCGTGGTGAGATGGTATGACTCGTGGTTAGGAGTCGTGATGAATATCTCAGTAGTGCCAGAGTGAGTCGTCATGGGTCATGGTACGACTCCTAGGATGAAGCAATGAGTCGTGGTGAGGAGTTGTGGTTAAGTTGTAGTGGTTTGGGTGGATGGTACCACGATTCACAATATGACCCATAGGATGGTGGTACAAGTCGTGGGTTACTAGTCGTTGACAAATTCAGAAAGTTTGGGAAAAGGGTGAATTGACCATGAGAGTTAACCACGAGTCGTGACTTGATGGTACGACTCGTGGCACGACTCGTGGTCGGGCCAAAACTACTTTTCAGGAAAATTTCAATAAGGGCAATTTCGACTTCTCTACGTTTTTGGGCCCTAAACCACATCGCTTTTAGGTCAAAACATGGTCTTTAAGGGATGAGAACTCCTGTTAAGTTCATTTTAGCAATTTCAAGTGTTAGAAAAGGGAATAGGAAGGGTTTCAAGCCATTTTCTTCAAGTTCTTCAAGTTTTCACTTAGGGTTCTTCAAGGGAGTAGGAAATCACAAAATTTCATGGTATGTAGGGTTTTGAATGGGTAGATTAGACCCTACCCACACCCATTTCTTCCCATTTCCTATGATTAAGTTACCAAATTCTTGTGGGTCTTAACCCAATTGCATGATTTCCCACAAATTTACATGAAAGTGTAGTAGTATGTCTAAATTATGGATTTTGAAGTATTTGGGCTGATATTTATTGTATATTTTATATTTAATGAGTTAAATCTGTAAAAATATGGATGCCCAATCATGGGAAAATTTTTAGTGAATTTCATGGTCAAGATGATTCTGAAAACATGAACAAGTTTCTCTTACATTTATAAGCATGTCTTCAAGTTTTAATTTCCCATGTTAGCATGATCGTTTTCTTATGACTTTAAACATGTCAAGTATGTTTGAAACTATGGGAAATACCCACATGTCGCTTATGAATTATATTACGATTTGGCCAACTCATAGGCCCAGTTCCATGGCTAGTATTACAAATTCTCAAGTATGTCATGATTCCCATGTTTTCAATAGTCATGCATGTCATGTTATGAATGTTATGAGCACGTTGCATGTTTTTGGAGTAGTACTTAACATCGAGTAGGTTCAGGGCCTAGGTTACGCCCCGAATCTCAAAATTATGTGCCACCGTAGGATTATGTTTAGGACCTCCTCAGTGACTATCCCCTATTCGCTACGGGGCCTTCATGAGTGATATCACGCCTTTCATGGTTCATACCCTTAACAAGGTATGAACGGCCTCCCGACTAGGGGTACAAGTTGGACTTCATGTGTGCTCATGTGAAGTATGTCGGCTATAGAAATCTCCCATTATTCCTCATGGTTTTGAATTATGCATGGTTATGTTCTTTTGGCTCAAGTTATGGTTTATGAAATGTTTTTCGTCGCATGTTATGACTTTGATGGGTTTATGAATATTTTTGGAAATATTGAGCCTTACGATATCCTTATGATTTCAATTTTATGATCATGATGTCCCCACTCCTATAACTTTTATGTTTTTTAAGCATTCTTTTGAATACCATACATACTCAGTACTTTCCAAGTACTAACCATATATTATTAGGATCTAGTTTGCAGGCTCAGCATCATCCCTAGTTTGTGCTCAGTTTCGCTAAATCTCCAGTGGTGACTCCTCATGATCCGAGGGCTTCATGTTAAGAACTTATTTATCTTATGTTTTCAGACTGTTTGGGTTATTTGGGGTCTTGTCCCTTCAACCCGTCTTTTATGATTAGAGGCTTTCAGACTTATGTGTAGTATTTTGTTAGTATTGATTGTATTTCCGTTTGTCGTTCCCTACAAATTGATGATATGATTTTCAGCTAGTTTATGATTGATAAGTTAAGTTTTCCGATGTACATGAATGAATTATTGTTATGCTCATGCCATGGGTTGACTTGGGATCTATCAAGACTCCTTGTCCCATGTCTATGATCCGGGTGCATTCTCAGGTCGTGACAAACTTGGTATCAGAGCAATAGGTTTTGAAGTGTCCTAGGGAGTCTGAAAGCCGTGTTAGGTAGAGTCTTTTTCATGGGTGTAAAGCGTGCCACACTTATGATGAAGAGGCTACTGAACAATTTAGGAAATGTTCCCTTTTTTCATGATCTATGTCGTGTGGTCAAAATCTCACCATCCTTCTAATTCATGCGTTCCGCGATTGGTTGTTTGGATGTTATGCTTCTGTTAACTGTAGAACTCGGGCAGTGGAGTTTCGGTTTCCAGATTAACCGGTTTTTGAATGGAGGGGTAGTTCAGCGGTGCCTGTAGGTCGCTTTACCTCCTATATCAAGGCCAGAAAAATGATTTCCAAGGGTTGTATTTACCATTTGGTTAGGGTTAAGGATATCACGTCCAAGACTTAAACCATGCAATCATTCCCTATGGTATGTGAATATGCCGAGGTATTTCCATATGACCTACCAGGTGTTCCTCCTGAGAGGGAGATTGATTTTGAAATTGATCGTTTACCTGATATGCAACCCTTATCAATCCCTTCTTACCGTATGGCCCCAGCCGAACTAAAAGAGTTAAAGGAGCAGTTGAAGGATTTGCTAGATAAGGGTTTCATTAGACTAGTAAGTCCCCGTGGGGTGATCCGGTGTTGCTCATCCGGAATAAAGATGGATCCCTACATATGTGTATTAACTATAGACAGTTAAACAAGGTCACCATCAAGAATAGATACCCTTTACCCAGGATCGATGACCTATTCGATCAACTTCAGGGTGCCAAATATTTTTCTAAGATAGATCTCAGGTCCGGGTATCACCAGCTCAGGGTTCGGGAGAGCGACATCTCAAAGAATACTTTTAGAACCTGGGATGGCCATTTTGGATTCGTCGTTATGTCTTTTGGACTAACCAATGCCCATGCTGCTTTTATGGACCTGATGAACAGGGTATTCAAGGCATATTTGGATATGTTCGTGATCATGTTCATCGACGACATATTAATATACTCCCGGAATAAGAAGGAACGTGCCACACACTTGAGGGTAGCACTCCAAACACTCAAGGATAACCAGTTATACGCCAAGTTCAGCAAATGTGAATTCTGGCTGAAATCAGTTGCATTCTTGGGACATGTAGTGTCAAGCGAAGGTATAAGGGTGGACTCCTAGAAAATAGAAGCAGTAAAGAACTAGCCCAGACTGGTAAACCCTTAGGAGATCAGAAGCTTTTTGGGCTTAGCCGGTTATTATCGGAGTTTCGTGGAACGTTCTCATCCATTGCATCCGCATTGATGAGAATGACTCAAAAAAAGGTGAAGTTCCAGTGGTCGGAAGCTTGTGAGAAGAGTTTCCAGGAATTAAAGGCCAGACTCACTTCAGCACCGATGTTGACTTTACCGGAGGGTACTGGTGGCTTCATTGTATATTGTGATGCTTCGAGGGTCAGACTGGGATGTGTATTGATGAAGCACAGGAAAGTAGTAGCATATGCTTCCAAACAGCTGAAAACTCACGAGAAGAATTACCGGACCCATGATCTTGAGTTGGCCGCGGTGGTATTCGCTTTGAAGATATGGCGACACTGCTTGTATGGGGTTCAAGTAGACGTTTTCATAGACCACAAGAGTTTACAATATGTGTTCACACAGAAAGAACTAAATCTTTGGCAACGGAGGTGGTTGGAGCTACTTAAGGACTACGATATGAGTGTCCTATATCACCCAGGTAAGGCCAATGTGGTAGCAAATGCCCTTGTAGACTTTCTATTCGAAGTGTGTCACATGTGAGTGAAGACAGGGAGGAGTTGGTAAAGGAGGTACATCGACTTGCATGGTTGGGAGTTAGACTTGTCGGCTCAACCGATGGTGGGGTAGTAGTTCAGAACAGGTCAGAGTCGTCCTTGGTAGCGGAGGTGAATGCTAAACAAGATGAAGATCCAACATTGGTAAAGTTGAAAGAAACTATTCAAAATCATAAGGTAGAAGTCTTCTCCAAAAGGGGAGATGGTGTGCTTCAGTACCAGGGTCTTTTATGTGTCCAGAACGTGGGTGATTTGAGAAGTCGGATGCTGCATGAGGCTCAGGGTTCCAGATATTCTATCCATCCAGGTGCCACCAAAATGTATCATGCCTTGCGGGAAATCTATTGGTGGAATGGCATGAAGAGGGACATTGCAGAATTTGTAGCCAAGTGCCCGAATTGCCAATAGGTGAAAGTTAAGCACCAAAGACCGGGGGTGTACTTCAAGACATCAACATTCATACTTGGAAGTGGGAAGAGATCAACATGGACTTTGTAACAGGTTTGCCCTGCACCCATAGACAGTATGACTCCATTTGGGTAGTAGTGGACAGGTTGACCAAGGCTTCTCATTTCCTACCTATCAAAACCACTGATTCAGTAGAAAATTATACGAAGTTATACATCCGAGAGTTTGTTAGACTGCACGGAGTTCCCTTGTCCATTATATCAGACAGAGGTATCCAGTTCACGCCTCAGTTTTGGAGATCGTTTCAAAAGGGACTTGGCACCCAGGTCAAGCTTATCACGACATTCCATCCACAAACAGATGGTCAGGTAGAGCGGACTATCCAGGCTCTTGAGGACATGTTGAGAGCTTGTACTATTGACTTCAAGGGTAGTTTGGAGGAGAATTTTCCTCTTGTTGAGTTCGCTTACTACAACAGCTACCACTCTAGCATACAAATGGCACCGTTCGAGGCTCTTTACGAGCAACGGTGTAGATCACCCATTGGGTGGTTTGAAGTCGGTGAGGCTTGTTAGTTGGTCCAGATTCATTCCGTGAGGCCATGGAGAAAGTTCAGTTTATAAGGGAAAGGCTGAAAATGGCTAAAAGTCACCAAAAGTCTTATGCATATGTGAGGAGAAAGGGGATTGAGTTTGAGTTCGATAATTGGGCTTTTCTGAAGGTATCTCCCATGAAGGGAGTAATGAGATTCGGAAAGAAAGGGAAACTCAGTCCCTGCTATATTGGCCCATACAGGATTATGAGGTGAGTTGGTAAAGTGGCCTATGAATTAGATTTACCCTCAGAGTTGGCTTCAATTCATCCCGTATTTCACGTATTTCTCTTGAAAAAGTGCTTGGGAGACCCAGCCTTAGTGATTCCGGTGGAAAGTATTGGTGTGAAGGATAGTCTCAGTTATGAGGAAATTACGGTTGAAATCTTGGATCGTCAGGTTCGGAGACTGAGGAACAAGGAAGTAGCCTCAGAAAAGGTTTTATGGAGGAATCAGCATGTCGAGGGAGCCACATGGGAGGCCGAAGTAGATATGATGGCTAAATCCCCCCATATGTTCCCTACCGACTCAGCTTCGGTTTGAGGTATCAATTTCTGCCCTAAAACCTCTATCCAGTTTTCATGATCTATTCATGCGTATAAGTTAGTTTTATGATATGATGTGTGCAAGTGATGTATGAACTTAGACCAGCAATGTGGTTCTTTTCGGGGGTAGTCGTTCCGTCAATTTTCGGCTTGAATGTCAATGATTAGCATCTATATATAGTGATTGTTTGTCTCTGAGTTTGCTGCTTGTTTCCGCACATTTGAGGAAGAATATTTCCAAGGGGGAAATATTGTAACACCCCGAAACGGCCTACGAATAGACCCGGGAGTTTAAGTTAAAAATTGCAGAAAACCTAGAATTTTGCACCACTACGACTTGAGGTACGAGTCGTGGTGAGGACCTATGACTCGTAACACGAGTCGTGAGGAGACCGAGAGCCTGGGAAGTATTGTCAAGGGTAGTCCTACGAACCGTGGTGAGATGGTACGACCTGTGGTTAGGAGTCATGGTGAATATCTCTGTGGTGCCAGAGTGAGTCGTCATGGGTCATGGTATGACTCCATAGGATGAAGCAACGAGTCGTGGTGAGAAGTTGTGGTTATGTTGTAGTGGTTTGGGTGGATGATACCATGGTTGACAGTACGACCTATAGGACGGTGGTACGAGTTGTGGGTTACCAGTCATGGCCAAATTCAGAAAGTTGGGGAAAAGGGTAGAGTGACCACGAGAGATAACCATGAGTCATGACTTGATGGCACGACTCGTGGTTGGGGCCAGAACTGCTTTTTAGGGAAATTTCAATAAGGGTAATTTTGTCTTTTCTACGTTTTTGGGCCCTAAACCACGTCATTTTTAGGTCGAAACAAGGTCTTTAAGGGAGGAGAGCTCTTGCGAAGTTCATTTTAGCAATTTCAAGTGTTAGAGAAGGGAGTAGGAAGGGTTTCAAGACATTTTCTTCAAGTTCTTCAAGTTTTCACTTAGGGTTCTTCAAGGTAGTAGGAAATCACGAAATTTCCAGGTATGTGGGGTTTTGAATGGGTGTTAGACCCTACCCATGCCCATTTCTTCCCATTTCCTACGATTAAGTTATCAAATTCTTGTGGATCTTAACCCAATTGCATGATTTCCCACAAATTTACATGAAAGTGTGGTAGTATGTTTAAATTATGGATTTTGAAGTACTTAGGCTGATATTTCTTGTATATTTTATATTTCATGATTTAAATCTCTAAAAGTATGGATGCCCAATCATGGGGAAATTTTTTGTGAATTTCATGGTCAAGATGATTCCGAAAACATGAACAAGTTTCTCTTACATTTTTAAGCATGTCTTCAAGTTTCAATTTCCCATGTTAGCATGATCATTTTCTTATGATTTTAAACATGTCAAGTATGTTTGAAACTATGGGAAATTCCCACGTGTAGCTTATGAATTATATTACGATTTGGCCGACTCACGGGCCCAATTCCATGGCTAGTAATACGAATTCTCAAGTATGTCATGATTCCCATGTTTTCACTAGCCATGCATGTCATGTTATGAATATTATGAGCACGTTGCATGTTTTGGGAGTAGTACTTAACACAGAGTAGGTTTGGGGCCTAGCTTACGCCCCGAATCTCAAAACTGCGTGTCATTGTAGAATTATGTTTGGGACCTCCTCAGTGACTATCCCCTATGCCCTACGGGGGATTCAAGAGTGATATCATGCCTTTCATGGTTCATAACCTTGGCAACGTATGAACGGCCTCGCAACTAGGGGTACAAGTCAAACTTCATGTGTGCTCATGTGAAGTATGTCGGTCATAGAAATCTCCCATTGTTCCTCATGGTTTTGAATTATGCATGGTTATGTTTTTTTGTCTCAAGTTATGATTTATGAAATGCTTTCCTCGCACGTTATGACTTTGATGGGTTTATGAATATTTTTGGAAATATTGAGACTTACGATATACTTACGATTTCAGTTTTATGATCATGATGTCCCCACTCCTATAATTTTTATGTTTTAAGCATTTTTTTGCATTCCTTACATACTCAGTACTTTCCGAGTACTAACCCATATATTTTCAGGATCTGGTTCACAAGCTCAGTATCGTCCCTAGTTTGTGCTCAGTTTTGCTAAATCTCCAGTGGTGAGTCCTCATGATCCGAGGGCTTCATGTTCAAAACTTGTTTATCTTATGTTTTTAGACCGTTTGGGTTAGTTTGGGTCTTGTACCTTCAACCCGTCTTTTATGATTAGAGTCTTTCAGACTTATGTGTAGTATTTTGGTAGTGATGATTGTATTTCGGTTTGTCGTTCCCTACAAATTCATGATACGATTTTCAGTTAGTTTATGATTGATAAGTTAAGTTTTCCATTGTATATGAATGAATTAGTGTTTTGCTCATGCCATGGTTTGACTTGGGGTCTCTCGGGACTCCTTGTCCCATGTCTACGATCCGGGTGTATTCTCGGGTCGTGACAAACTTGGTACCAAAGCAATAGATTTTGAGGTGTCCTAGGGAGTCTGAAAGCCGTGTTAGGTAGAGTCTTTTTCATGGGTGTGAAGCGCGCCACACTTATGATGAAGAGGCTACTGAACGTTTTAGGAAATGTTCCCTTCTCTCATGATCTATGTCATGCTATCAAAATCTCTCCATCCATCTAATTCGTGCATTTCGCAATTGCAGAAAATTTATGGCTCCTAGAAGGATAATTAGAATGAGGAACAGAAATGATGAAGGCCACAGGGGTGGCAATGATGATGGGCGTCAGCATGCCCCACCTTTTCAGGAACCCCAGGCACCCGAGCCAGCTGCCCATGCCGAGTTTCGGGCGGCTATTCAAATCTTGGCGCATGCCTTGACCGCTCAGGTCAACTAGCAGGCTGTTGCACCTGTTCCCCGAAACGACAATGCAGCGGCGGCCCAGATCAGAGACCTTTTGAGGATGAACCCTCCTGAGTTCACTAGGGCAAAGGTGGACGAGGATCCACATGAGTTCATCGAAGGGATTTTGAAGGTCACTCAGGTCATGGGAGTGACAAGTGAGGGATGTGTTGATTTGTCCTTTTATTAGATGAAGGAGGTCGCTTACATTTGGTTCAGGAAATGGAGGGATAGCAAGGCATGGGAGCAGGCCCTATCAGTTGGGATGAGTTCTGAATAGCCTTTCTCGACAGGTTCTTCCTCAGAAGATGAGGGAACTAAAAGAAACTGAGTTTTTCAACCTTAAGCAAGGAGAGAGAGGACGGTGCTGGAATATTCACTTGAGTTCACTCACCTATCAAAATATGCCCCGGAATTAGTGATGGACCAAAAGGTGCAGGTGAGTAGGTTCGTGCAGGGAGTAGCTGAGTATCTGGACAAAGACTGTAGAACAGCCATGCTTCATCAGGAAATGGACTATCCACGGATAGTCCTCCATGCTCAACATATGGAAGCAGCTCATATGAGGTAGAGAGAGGTCGAGAGGTCCAGAACTGATAGCCACAGGTTCTCCCAGCCTAAGCCAAAGGGTGAATTTCACCAGCAATCCCAACACAGGTCCACTGCACCAGCATCATCTTCCGCCAGTACTCCATCCAGGCCACAGGACTATCAGAGGAGAAAGGCCTCAGGTTCGAGGAGTCAAAACAGCATGTGCACTTTCCCATATATTTCTACTTGTGTGAAGAACCACCCAGGGAAATGTTTGGTGGGCTCAAACGCTTGTTTTGGGTATGGCAAATCCAGACACAGACTTAAGGATTGCCTTGTGACTAGGTCAGGGGGTAGTGTAGCCAGCACTTCCGCAGCCAGTTCAACCGTCCCAGTGGCACGTCAGACTCAGTAGGTTGCTCCGATTGGCTCAGCTGGCGTCCAGTTCCAGAATCATTTTTATGCACTTAGCTCTCGGCAGGAGCAAGAGACTTCTCCCGATGTGGTTACGGGTATGTTACGAGTTTTTCACATTTCTGCTTATGCTTTATTAGATCCGGGAGCCACACTATCTTTGGTGACACCTTACATTGCTAGTCATTTTTGAGTCGGTCCTGACGTCTTGTCCGAACCATTTTCTATCTCTATCCCGATTGGTGATTCAGTCGTAGCGAGGCGAGTATATAGAGGTTTCCCTATTACAGTATTACATAAGGTTACCTCCGCAGACTTAGTAGAATTAGCTATGACTGATTTTGACATCTTAGGCATGGTTTGGTTATTTGCATGTTATGCTTTTGTTAACTATAGAACTCGGGCAGTGGAGTTTCAGTTTCCAGATTAACCAGTTTTAGAAGGGAGGGGTGGTTCAGCGGTGCCTGTAGGTCGCTTTATCTCCTATATCAAGGCCAGAAAAATGATTTCCAAGGGTTGTATTTACCATTTGGTTAGGGTTAAGGATGTCATGTCCAAGAATTCAACCATGCAATCAGTCCCTGTTGTATGTGAATATCCCTAGGTATTTCCATATGACCTACTAGGTGTTCCTCCTGAGAGGGAGGTTGATTTTGAAACTGATCTTTTACCTGATACAGTACCCATATCAATCCCTCCTTACCGTATGGCCCCAGCCGAACTAAAAGAGTTAATGGAGCAGTTGAAGGATTTGATAGATAAGGGTTTCATTAGACCTAGTAAGTCCCCATGGGGTGCTCCGGTGTTGTTCGTCCGGAAGAAAGATGGGTCCCTACGTATGTGTATTGACTATAGACAGTTAAACAAGTTCACCATCAAGAATAGATACCCTTTACCCAGGATCGATGACCTATTCGATCAGCTTCAGGGTGCAATATATTTTTCCAAGATAGATCTCAGGTCCGGGTATCACCAGCTCAGGGTTCGGGAGAGCGACATCTCAAAAACTACTTTTTGAACTCGGTATGGGCATTTTGGATTCGTCGTTATGTCTTTTGGAATAACCAATGCCCCTGCTGCTTTTATGGACCTGATGAACAGGGTATTCAAGGCATATTTGGATATGTTCATGATCGTGTTAATCGACGACATATTAATATACTCCTGGAACGAGGAGGAACATGCTGCACACTTGAGGGTAGCACTCCAGACTCTAAAGGATAACCAGTTATATGCCAAGTTCAGCAAATGTGAATTCTGGCTGAAATCAGTTGCATTCTTGGTACATGTAGTGTCAAGCGAAGGTATAAGGGTGGACTCCCAAAAAATAGAAGTACTAAAGAACTGGCACAGACCGGTAAACCCTTTGGAGATCAGAAGATTTTTGGGCTTAGCTGGTTATTATCGGAGGTTCGTGGAAGGTTTCTCATCCATTACAGCCCCTTTGACGAGATTGACTCAGAAAAAGGTGAAGTTCCTGTGGTCGGAAGCTTATGAGAAGAGTTTCCAAGAATTGAACGCTAGACTCACTTCAGCACTGCGGTTGACTTTACCAGAGGGTACTGGTGGCTTCGTTGTATATTATGATGCTTCGAGGGTTGGATTGGGATTTGTATTGATGCAGCACGGGAAAGTAGTAGCATATGCTTCCAGACAACTGAAAACTCACGAGAAGAATTACCCGACCCGTGATCTTGAGTTGGCCGCGGTGGTATTTGCTTTGAAGATATGGCGACACTACTTGTATGGGGTTCATGAAGACATATTCACAGAGTACAAGAGTTTACAATATGTTTTCACACAGAAGGAACTAAATCTTCGGCAATGGAGGTGGTTGGAGCTACTTAAGGACTACGACATGAGTGTCCTATATCACCCGGGTAAGGACAATGTGGTAGCAGACGCCCATAGTAGACTTTCTATGGGAAGTGTGTCACATGTGAGTTAAGACAGGATGGAGTTGGTAAAGGAGGTACATCGACTTGCACGGTTGGGTGTTAGACTAGTCGGCTCAACCGATGGTGGGGTAATAGTTCAGAACAGGTTAGAGTCGTCCTTGGTAGCGGAGGTGAAGGCTAAACAAGATGAAGATCCAACATTGGTAAAGATGAAATAAACTACTCAAAATCAGAAAGTAGAAGTCTTCTCCAGAGGGAAAGATGGTGTGCTTCAGTACCAGGGTTGCTTATGTGTCCCGAATGTGGGTGATTTGAGAAGCCAGATGTTGCACGAGGCTCAAGGTCCAGATATTCTATCCATCCAGGTGCCACCAAAATGTATCATGCCCTACAAGAAATCTACTGGTGGAATGGCATGAAGAGGTATATTGCAGAATTTTTAGCCAAGTGCCCAAATTGCCAACAGGTGAAAGTTGAGCACCAAAGACCGAGGGTGTACTTCAAGACATCAGCATTCATACTTGGAAGTGGAAGAGATCAACATGGACTTTGTAATAGGTTTTCCCTGCACCCATAGACAGTATGACTCCATTTGTGCAGTAGTGGACAGGTTGACCAAGGATGCTCATTTCCTACAGATCAAAACCACCGATTCAGCAGAAAATATGTGAAGTTATACATCCGAGAGTTTGTTAGACTGCACGGAGTTCCCTTGTCCATTATATCAGACAGAGATACCCAGGTCACCTTTCAGTTCTGGAGATCTTTTCAAAAGGGACTTGGCACCCACGTCAAGCTTAGCACGACATTCCATCCGCAAATAATGGTCAAGTAGAGAGGACTATCCAAACTCTCGAGGACATGTTAAGAGGTTTTACCATTGACTTCAAGGGTAGTTTGGATGAGCATTTGCCTCTTGTTGAGTTCGCTTACAATAACAGCTACCACTCCAGCATACAAATGGCACCATTCGAGGCTCTTTACGAGCAACGGTGTGGATCTCCCATTGGGTGGTTTGAAGTCAGTGAGGCTTCGTTAATGGGTCCAAATTCTTTCCATGAGGCCATGGAGAAAGTTCAGTTTATAAGGGGAAGGCTGAAAATGGCTCAAAGTCACCAAAAGCCTTATGTAGATGTGAGGAGAAGGGTGCTTGAGTTCAAGGTCGACTAGGGTGTTTCTGAAGGTATCTCCCATGAAGGAAGTAATGAGAATCGGAAAGAAAGGGAAACTCAGTCCCCGCTATATTGGCCTAAACAGGATTATGAGGCGAGTCGGTAAAGTGGCCTATGAATTAGATTTACCCTCAGAGTTGGCTTCAGCTCATCTTTTATTTCATGTATCTCTCTTGAGAAAGTGCTTGGGAGACCCAGCCATAGTGGTTCTGGTGGAAAGTGTTGGTGTGAAGGATGGTCTCAGTTATGTGGAAATTACTGTTGAAATCTTGGATCGTTAGGTTCGGAGACTGAGGAACAAGGAAGTAGCCTCAGTGAAGGTGTTATGGAGGAATTAGCTTGTCGAGGGAGCCAAGTGGGAGGTCGAAGCGAATATGATGGCTAAATACCCCCATTTGTTCCCTACCGGCTCAACTTCAGTTTGAGGTATCAATTTCTACCCTAAAACCTCTATCCAGTTTTTCAAGATCTATTCATGCGTATAAGTTTTTTTTATGATTTGATGTATGCAAGTGATGTCTGAACTCAGACCAGCTATGTGGTTCTTTTGGGGGTAGTCGTTCTATCAGTTTTCGGCTTGATGTCAATGATTAGCATCTATTTATAGTGATTGTTTGTTTCTGAGTTTGCTGTTTGTTCCGTACATTCGAGGACAAATGTTTCCAAGGGGGAGATATTGTAACACCCCAGAAAGGCCTACGAATAGACCCAGGAGTATAAGTCTAAAACTACAGAAAACCTGGAATTTTGCACTAGTACGACTCGAGGTACGAGTCATGGTGAGGACCTACGACTCATGACATGAGTTGTGAGGAGATCGAGAACCTGAGGTTGTGTCACAGGTAGTCCAAAGAACAGTTATGCGATGGTATGACTCGTGGTTAGGAATCTTGGTGAATATCTCAGTGGTTCCAGAGTGAGTCGTCATAGGTCATGGTACGACACGTAGGATGAAGCAACGAGTCGTGGTGAGGAGTTGTGGTTAAGTTGTAGTGGTTTGGGTGGATGGTCCCATGGTTGACAGTACGACCTATAGGATGGTGGTACGAGTCGTGGGTTACTAGTCGTGGCCATATTCAGAAAGTTGGGGAAAAGGGTGAAGTGACCACGAGAGGTACAACTCGTGGTCGAGGCCAGAACTGCTTTTTAGGGAAATTTCAATAAGGGAAATTTCAACTTTTCTATGCTTTTGGGCCCTAAATCACGTCGCTTTTAGGTCGAAACAGGGTCTTTAAGGTATGAGAACTACTGTGAAGTTCACTTTTGCAATTTCAAGTGTTAGATAAGGGAGTAGGAAGCGTTTCAAGACATTTTCTTCAAGTTCGTCAAGTTTTCACTTAGGGTTCTTCAAGGGAGTAGGAAATCAAGAAATTTCCAGGTATGTGGTGTTTTGAATGGGTAGATCATACCCACCCATACCCATTTCTTCCTATTTCCTATGATTAAGTTACCACATTCTTGTGGGTCTTAACCCAATTGCATGATTTCCCACATATTTACATGAAAGTGTGGTAGTATGTTTAAATTACGGATTTTGAAGTATTTGGGATAATATTGCTTGTATATTTTATATTTCATGATTTAAATCTCTAAAAGTATGGATGCCCAATCATGGGGAAATTTTTAGTGAATTTCATGGTCAAGATGATTCCGAAAACATGAAAAAGTTTCTCTTACATTTTTAAGCATGTCTTCAAGTTTCAATTTCCCATTTTTGCATGATCATTTTCTTATGATTTTAAACATGTCAAGTACGTTTGAAACTATGGGTAATTCCCACATGTCTCTTATGAATTATATTATGATTTGACGGACTCACGGGCCCTATTCCATGGCTAGTAATACGAATTCTCAAGTATGTCATGATTCCCATGTTTTCACTAGCCATGCATGTCATGTTATGAATATTATGAGCACATTGCATGTTTTAGGAGTAGTACTTAACACCGAGTAGATTTGGGGCCTAGGTTACGGCCCGAATCTCAAAACTATGTTCCACCATAGGATTATGTTTGTGACCTCCTCGGTGACTGTCCCCTATTCCCTATAGGGCCTTCATGAGTGATATCACGCCTTTCATGGTTCATACCCTTGTCAAGGTATGAACGGCTTCCCGACTAGGGGTACATCTCAAACTTCATGTGTGCTCATATGAAGTATGTCGGTTATAGAAATCTCCATTGTTCCTCATGGTTTTGAATTATGCATGGTTATGTTCTTTTGTCTCAAGTTATGATTTATGAAATGTTTTTCCCCGCATGTTATGACTTTGATGGGTTTATGAATTTTTGAAAATATTGAGCCTTAAGATATACTTACGATTTCAGTTTTATGATCATGATGTCCCCACTCCTATAACTTTTATGTTTTAAGCATTGTTTTGCATTCCTTACATACTCAGTACTTTCCGAGTACTGACCCATATATTTCAGGATCTAGTTCGCAGACTCAATATCGTCCCTAGTTTGTGCTCAGTTTTGCTAAATCTCCAGTGGTGAGTCCTCATGATCCGAGGGCTTCATGTTCAGAACTTGTTTATCTTATGTTTTCAGACTATTTGGGTTAGTTTGGGTCTTGTCCCTTCAACCCGTCTTATATGGTTAGAGGCTTTCAGACTTATGTGCAGTATTTTGTCAGTGATGATTGTATTTCGGTTTGTCGTTCCTTACAAATTCATGATACAATTTTCAATTAGTTTATGATTGATAAGTTATGTTTTTTGTTGTATATGAATGAATTAGTGTTATGCTCACGCCATGGGTTGACTTGGGGTCTCTCCGTACTCCTTGTCCTGTGTCTATTATTCGGGTGTATTCTCGGGTCGTGACAATTTCATAAGCACGAGTCATCCCCGACATCTTGGACTGAGCACATAGATGACATAATCTGACACTACTGAGTTAACAAACAACTTCCAAAGAGTGAATTCAATCCGAGCACATAAGAAAACATGGATCAACACACATAACTAATTCATGACATGAAGATAAGAAATAAGGACTCATAGGGCAAGACTGGCACCACTAACTGAAACAGTTACTTCTAAACCTCGAAAATCTGCACATAGGAATCGACACCACTTTAACTTCAACTGAAATTACCAAAGAAATTATCTTAACCTCGAAGGGATCGACATAATGCAACTGCTAGAGCTGGAACTTCTTATGAGTATTCTCAAGATCTAACTTATTTCACATATTCACTATCTTCCCATTAGCTTAAAGTCATCATCATAAGGCTCCCGAATCTTACTTCAGGTCAGGCTGAATTTCAAATTCTTAACTCCTCTTTCACTTCTAACCTTCACCACAAGCCTTATACTAATAGCTATTCACATTACACATAAATAATCTCTTTTCACAATCATAACAGACTTCATATTCAGTGCTAAGGTTGGCAACATATACGGGGACAACACAAGATTCACAACATACTTGTAGCCACTACTGGCGCCTTGCCCTTATCCTGATGGGCTGCTACTGCATAAGAGCGGTTTTGACGATGTACGTCTCCTAGGTGAGAGGATGCACCCTGCTGAAACGAGTGGGCTATAGGAGCTACTGAAGAGGTGGTCGAGGATCTTCTCTCATCGTGCTTAGCCACTGCACAATCTCGGTGTATATGGCCCGCCTTGCTGCACCAAAAACAATCATATGAGCCATCCATGCAAACTCCCAAGTGGTGCTTTCCATAGCTCATACACAGTAGGTACATGATCTCCCTTACTCTGGGCTTGTACGAAGTACTGGTAGTCGAATTTGTTGGGGTTGCTGGTCTCTGATGATGGTGTAAGTGATACCCGGTACCCGACTTCTGATGGGGGAACTCTAAGTCTCTAGTGATGGCCGTCTTGGCCTCTCTCTCTTTTTGTTTCACCTGTTCTACTTCCATTTGTTGAGAAAATGTTACCAAGCGTGGGAAGTTTATGTCCCGGTGCAACATGGCAGTCCTGCATTCTTTGACCAAGGAGTCTGAACTCCATTCACGAACCTGCTCACCCGAGCCTGCTGGTCGGTTACCATTTTCGGCGCATACTTAGACAACCAAGTGAACTCCAATGCATACTCCTGGACAGTCATGTCAGTTTGTCTCAAGTTAATGAACTCTGTTGCCTTTTCCTCCCTCAGCTCTCGAGGGAAAAACCTATCCGAGAACACTGTCATAAATTCATCCCAACCTATAGGTCCAGCTTCAATTCCCCGGCTGTCTCTCCACTGACAATACCAGATGTAAGCAACTCCCTTTAACTGGTAGGAGGCTAAGTCCGCGCTCTATTCCCCCATCACTCCCATGATGTGAGTAATCTTCTGTATCTCCTCCAAAAACTCATATGGGTCCTCATCCACCTTTGACCCCAAGAACTCGGGTGGGTTCATCCGAAGAAAATATCTTATCCTTGTCGCTGCTTCATTTCCATGCTGTGGTGCACGGGCTACCGCCAGCTGATTAATCTGGGCAGTCAAGGCCTGACCCAACATGTGGATGGCTGCTCGGAACTCAGCATAAGCAATACGATCCTCCATTTGGTCTGCCTGGGCTGGTGATATCTGCTGGCGGCTGTTACCACAACCTCTTCCATTCGCTCGTCAGGGAGGCATTATCTGCGAGCGTGTAAAGAACGAGTTAGGGGAGGAACTAATTAGAGCTTCATACTCTACGCATGATAAGAATCATGAAGGAAAGGGAACATTCCTAAAACTTCTCATAGCCTCTTCGTCATAAGTGTGGCATACTTAACACCCATGAAGAAGACTCTACGTAATGCGGCTTCCAGACACCCTAGGACACCCTAAACCTTTTCTCTGATATCAAGTTGGTCACGACCCGAGAGTAGACCTAGATCGTAGACACGAGACAAGGAACCCCGAAAGGCTCCAAGTCTACCCATGGCATAATCATCGCATACACTTAACACAAGAAGCATCTAACATCATGAAACAACAGAAGAAAATAACAAGAATCTAACATGATCCATAAAGACAATTTAACAACACTTAGATACAAAGCTAAAGCTGTCTAGACAAGTCTGAAAGCCTTCTACTAAATTGATGAGTTGTTTGGACATGCCCCCAGCTAACTCCAAAAGTCTGAACAACTGAAACATAATAAAATAAGAATATAGGCCACGTCCTCAGAAGATGAGGACTCACCGCTAGCAGCTGAAAGAGAGATGTGTATCTAGTCACGCGGCTTGATCTGGAGACCTGAATCTATATCATAAAATGATATAGCACAAGAGGCTTGAGGTCAGTACTTGGAATGTATTGAGTATGCAGGAACATAAATAAATAACTCATAAGCATAAGTATGCAAGCAGGGAGTACCATAAACCACAAGATTAGTAACACAACTGAAATGAGGTACAACAACCTGGTATTAGATCCACATATTCATATGGACATAATCATATTATAAAGACATGAATTACTATAAGCTCAATGATGCACAAAAGTAGTAATCATAATGATAAAGAGATGCAATGCCGTGACTGATATCATGAGGGTCCCTGACTGTCTAAGGCAACGAAGTCTCTAATATAGAGAGTCACTAACTAGCTAGGGATGGTAGTCCCGACTGAAGGAGGAGAAACATGCATGGCTAGTAGCTAGGGATGTGAGTCCCGATAGGCTAGGGAAATACTCTTGCTAACCAGAATCCCCACTGACTAGAGAACATTTTTGCTAACGAGAATCCGACTTACTAGGGAAACATTCTTGCTAACGAGGATCCCGATTAACAAGGGAAACATTCTTGCTAACGAAAATCCTGACTGACTAACGATAATCTAAATTTCAACAGCTAATCAAAGACAAGGACATTTACTAATTCTTCCGTCATACAACATTCTCATCAACAGGATGGGGCTACTTACTAATAACATCAAGCCCGATAGTTGAAATATCATTTTCATGTGTTATCATCATAATTCACCTCATCATGGAGTCCAATCAATAGCTATATCAAGCACCTTACGCAAACGAGCATTCTACAGAGTCACATTATGCATATACTATCGTGACATTCCGAACTCCAAGTTCATCTCATTCAACATGTAATATGAGATCATACATGGTTTATAAATACAACTCACACTCTATCAAGATACATGACTTCGTTTATTTAGGTCTACAACATTCCACAAACTTGTCATAATCACTCCTTTGTGAACTCTTTAGCCACGGGCGTTTTAGATTCCAAGATTTTTTATAAAGACAAGTTTAGTGAGGAAAAACAATATAGAATCTGCCCAAGCTTCATAGTTCAACAATGGAAATGAAATCTGTGATGGCACATAATTTACTTCAATTACTCAAGCCCACAACGCCTAGTCAATCCAACATGGTCATTAATATCATAATCAAGTTATTGGGGTTAATTATGCAATATTTCCACACTTCCATCATAATTATGAATTTCTATGGTAATCAGGGGAGAAATGAACAATTCCCATTCAACACTTAAATAGGGATAGGAAGAACATATTACACCCACACATACTCAACCTATATTTTCACAATTTCTTCATAATCATGCATGGCTACAAAAATTAATTGAACAATAAGCAACACCTATTCAGTACCCAAGCCAAGTTATGAACAACATGTTATCCTCGTACATTCCCAACATATGATCCATATTCCAAACAACCTATCAAATTAACATCCCAACTAAATTTCGTAATTGCAGTAACTATTTGCATTTAAGAAAAAAATGATGAAGAAATTACCCATTATTCAAACCCTAGATCATAATATTCTAAATTCATTAAATCGGATTCTTATTGAAAATATTTTGGGGGCACAAGGATGGAAGAATATCCTTGTTGAAGTCCCACATACCTAGTGGACGAAAATCCCGATCGAAATTCTTCCTTGAAGCTTGAAGAACACCTTGGTGAAACCCCTAGGATTTTTTAGAAGAGAGGAGGAAGAAAGAGATTGAGAGAATCTGGTTTAGGTCTAGAAGAACCCTTAAAACATCCCCAAACATACCCAAAATGACATCACTTAAGAACTGGGAGCATAGGATTTTACCAAAACACCCCTGAGAAAAACTTAAAACTCCGGCCGAACCAGAACCCACGACTCACCTGACGAGTCGTTGTCAAACCCGACGACTCATTAGGTGCACTCGTCAAGTCTACTGGAAATCTCAAACTTCAGGCTACGACCAACGTGACGACTCGTTACCACACCCGACGAGTTATCATGTCCTTCCGTCAAGTACACTGGAAATCCTTTTTAAAACTAAAGCTTCTCCCTCCTAATGACCGACATAACGAGTTGTTTCCAAGCTAGACAACTCGTCAAGTCATCCGTTGCCATTGCCTCCTGACTCCCACACCATGACAGCGCATGATGACTCGCGGTATCCCACTATGAGTCGTTAAGTCTTCACTCCTGAGATATTTTTGCCAGTTTTCTGCACTTTTCCAATTAAACTCCCAGGTCTTATTCTTAGACTTTTCCGGGGTATTACATCTAGTGATGAAGCTCAACAAGAAATCATGCATAAACTCAACATCGTATGGAAACGAAGCTCAACATTGTCTATTGATGAAGCTCAATAATGAAATCATGCTTCAACTCAAAATCGTATGAAATGAAGCTCAATGATAGCATACATCTCAATTATGAATTCATGCATATGAAAAGCTTTACTATGAAACATACCACAAGCTCAAAAAATAGTGGAAGTCTTTACTCCAAAATCTTGCGATAAGCTTACTTTAGAAGTGTCACCTCATCATCATCAACATTAGGGCCTTGCCCAAAACTTTATCATTCTTGAACTCATTTAATTCATTTGTAAACATTATAATTTGGGAGATTTCACTCTGAAACAAGGTAATAAATTTAATTCAAGAAAATCATCATTCATACTCAACATTAGGTACTACCCAAAGCTTCATCATACTTGACTATACTACATTTATATCCAATAGTTTGATTATACACATGGGTAACTTAGAACATTCTTTTCATCATCAAAATCACATCAACATCATACATTCATGGAAAATCTCTTCTTTGTGAACTCCCTACCCACGAGCCTTTAATCTCATAAAACTAGAAAACTCAAGTTAAATTGAAAACACTTTAAAAATCTGCCCATGCTTCATATTCAATACTAAGAACATAAACAATTCATACCCATGTATAAAGATTGAGAAAATATGCAATTGGGTAGAGACTCCACACTTGATAATAGGAGATTCATTCGAATGGGGAGAAATTGGGCATGGGTGTGGAAGGAGAACACCCATTAAAACCTTACATACTTGGAGATGAGGAATTCTATCACCCTTCAATTACCCAAGATCAATTTCCAAAGGAAACCTTGAATTTTGGCCTTGAATCACCTCCTTCAAGCCTTCAACCTTACATGCATGGGGAGTATGCACTTAGAATAAGTCTTACCCCACTAAAACCCTTTCAAAACGAGCCCTAAACAATGTAGTAGAAGGCCTTATGACTAGGAAATGACAGAAATTCCCTTACTAAAATCGCAAAAAAACCTGCACTGGACAATCTCACGATTGAACCAACAGACCGTGGAAAGATACCATGACCCGTGGTAAACTCCCATGGTCTAGCTACCAACTTCCCGGTTTCTGATTTGCACCCATGGATCGACAGGACGAGTCATCCTTCCAAACCATGGACCGTGGTTTCAAACCGTCTTAGCCACTGCCCAGATCCACTTCCTTCCCACGACCACTAACAACGGCTCGTGCCTCCTCACAACGGGTCGTTGTGACACCCGTGGTCCACCCTACAACTAGGCCTGGATTCACACCATGACCACATACAACGGCTCGTGGTTTGCTACCACGAGTCGTTCTATGGCTCGTCCTGCAACATTTATCCTAGATTTCTGCACTTTGAATTCTTAACTCCCCGAGTTATTCCTATCAACTTCTGCGGTATTACAATATCTCCCCCTTGGAAACATTCATCCTCGAATATAGGAAACAATTAGAAAATAGAACATTTAATTATCATAATCAAATACTGATCATTTAAGCCGAAAACTGACGGAATGACTACCTTCATTTCCAACTATATAGCTGAACTGGATTCACCAATCATACACACATCCACATACATAAAAGAAACTTACGCATATAGTTCAACCATGAAAACTAATTAGATTTTGAGTGCAGAACTGATACCTCAAGCTGAAACTGAGCCGGTAGAGAACAATTGTGGGTATCTAGCCACCAAATCTGCTTCGGCTTCCCACGTAGCTCCTTCAACGTGCTAATTTCTCCATAGTACCTTAACTGAAGCTACTTCTTTGTTCCTCAGCTTCCGAACTAGGCGATCCAAAATTTCAACGGGATTTCTTTGTAACTGAGGTTGTCTTTTACCTCAAAGCTGTCTACCGGGACTACCAAGGTTGGATCACCCAAACATTTTTTCAAAAGTGACACATGGAAGACAGGATGAACCGAAGATAAATCCAATGGCAAGTCGAAATCATATGCCACCTTACCAACTCTTCTCACAACCTAGTAGGGACCAACATAGCGGGGACTGAGTTTCCCTTTCTTCCTAAACCGCATGACTCCATTCATGGGAGATATCTTTAGAAACACCTAGTCGTCCACATCAAACTTCAAATCTCTTCTCCTCACATTAGCGTATGATTTCTGACGACTCTGAGCGGTTTCCAACCGGTCCCTTATCAACTGAACCTTCACCATCACCTCATGAACCAAATCTGGCCTATCATAGCTGCTTCAGCAACCTCAAACCATCCGATGGGAGATCTACACCTTTGCCCGTAAAGAGCCTCGAAAGGTGCCATTGGGGTACTAGAGTGGAAACTGTTATTATAGGAAAACTCAATCAAGAGCAAATGATCATCCCAACTACCTTTAAAATCCATAACACATGCCCTCAACATGTCCTCAAGAGTCTGGATTATTCGCTCGGCTTGGCCATCTGTTTGCGGATGAAAGGCCGTACTGAGCTTGACTTGAGTCCCAAGTCCCTTCTGAAAGGACCTCCAAAACTGAGAGGTAAACTAGGTACCTCTATCTGAAATGATGGAAAAAGGCACTCCATGCAACCAAACTAATTCCCGTATGTACAACCTGGCATAATCCTCTGCCGAGTCGGTAGTTTTTACCAGTAGAAAATAAGCCGCCTTAGTCAACCTATCCACGATAACCCAAATGGAGTCATATTGCCTACGAGTCTAGGGTAAGCCTGTAATGAAGTCCATATTGATTTCTTCCCACTTCCAAGTGGGGATGGTAATATCCTGAAGTACGCCTTCGGGTCTCTGATGCTCAACCTTCACTTGCTGATAGTTTGGACATTTCGCTACGAACTCGGTAATATCCTTCTTCATACCATCCCACCAATAGATTTATCGCAAGTCCCGATACATCTTCGTGGATCTTGGATGAATAGAATATCGGGTACCATGTGCCTCATGTAATATCTGAACTCTCAAATTATTAACATCTGGGACATATAGATGACCCTGATATCGTAGCACACCATCTCCCCCCTTGGGAGAAAACCTCCACCTTTTGACTCTGCACCGCCTCCTTCAGCTTCCTCAAAATTGGATCCTCATCTTTCTTAGACTTGACGCCAACCACCAAGGATGATTCTGACCCATTATGTACAACAACATCGCCACCGGTCGAGTCGATCCATCTAACTCCCAGCCTTGCAAGCCGGTGAACATCTTTCACCAACTCCTTCTTCCCCTCATCCATATGAGACACACTCTCCATTGAGAGCCTACTAAGTGCATCCGCAACCATATTAGCCTTGCCCGGGTGGTAAAGGACACTCATATCATAGTCCTTAAGTAACTCCAACCACCTTATTTGCCAAAGATTTAGATCTTTCTGTGTGAACACGTATTGCAAGCTCTTGTAGTTCGTAAATACATCCACATGGACCCCATACAAGTAATGCTTCCATATCTTCAATATGAACACCATCGCGGCCAATTCAAGATCATGGGTCGGGTAATTCTTCTCATGCACCTTTAGCTGTCGAGAGGCATAAGCTATCACCCTCCCACGCTGCATCAACACACACCCAAGTCCAACTCTAGAAGGATCACAATACACTACGAAACCATCATTACCCTCGAGTAGGGTCAACACTGGTGCTGAAGTAAGTCGAGTCTTCTACTCTTGGAAGCTTTTCTCACAAGCCTCCGACCACTAAAACTTCACCTTCTTCTGAGTCAACTTAGTCAAAGGTACTGCAATGGATGAGAAACCCTCAAAAAACCTCCAGTAGTAGCTAGCTAAGCCCAAGAAACTCTGAATATCCAAAGGATTCACCGGTCTGGGCCAATTCTTCACCGTCTCAATTTTCTGCGAATCTACTTTTATGCCTTCGCTAGACACCACATAGCCCATGAATGCCATGGAGTCCAACCAAAACTCACACTTGATGAACTTTGCATACAATTTACGGTCCTTGAGGGCCTAAAGTAATACCCTCAAGTGAGCGGCATGTTTCTCCTCGTTCCGAGAGTATATCAAGATGTCATCAATGAACACGATCACGAACATGTCCAAATATGGCTTGAGCACCCTATTCATCAGGTCCATAAAAGTTGCAGGAGCATTCGTTAGTCAAAAAGACATAACTACAAACTCGTAATGACCATACCATGTTCTGAATGTTGTCTTCAGGATATCACTCTCCCGAACTCTGAGCTGATGATACCCAGATCTAAGATCTATCTTTGAGGAACACTTAGCACCCTGAAGCTGATCGAACAAATCATCGATCTTGGGTAAGGGGTACCTGTTCTTGACAGTGACTTTGTTCAACTGTCAATAATCAATGCACATACGAAAGGAACTATCTTTCTTCCGAACAAATAAAACTGGTGCACCCCATGGAGACTGGCTCGGTCTAATGAAGCCCTTATCTAGTAAATCCTTTAACTGATCCTTTAACTCTTTTAAATCTGCTAGAGCCATCCTGTAGGGAGGAATAAATATAGGCTGCATATCGGGAAGAAGATCAATACTAAAGTCAATCTCCCGCTCGAGAGGAATACCTTCCAAATCATTAGGAAAGACCTCTGGATACTCACGTACTACTGGAAATGACTGGATAGTCAGGGTATCAGACTCAACATCCTTTACCCTAACCAAATGATACATGAAACCCTTAGAAATCATCTTCTTAGCCTTGAGGTAGGAAATGAAACGACCTACAGGCACAACTGAACTACCCTTCAATTCTAATACTGGCTCACCTGGAAATTTGAACTCCACTGACTAAGTCCTACAATTAATGGAGGCATAACAAGCAGACAACCAATCCATGCCAAGAATAACATCGAAATCGTTCATGGCTAACTCTATCAGATCTGCTAAGGTGACCTTATGGAGGACCAAGAGTTGGCAATCTCTATATAGTCGTCTAGCTGTAACTAAGTCACCTACAGGAGTAGAAACTGAAAAGGATTCTAACAAGACATCGGGACTGACTCCGAAGCTACTAGCCACATAAGGTGTCACAAAGGACAAGGTGGCCTCTGGATCTAACATAACATAAACATCAACATGGAAGACTGGTAACATACCAGTAACCATATCCGGGGAGACCTCCTACCCTGACGGGATGCTAGGGCATAGAATCTGTTCTGGCGCTGACCACCAACTGCACTGCAAGATGCCGCCTGATGTGCTAAGCGAGGGGGTAGGGCTGCTGAGCTGGAAACTGGGCCACGGCCCCCAACTTGATCCTATCTCACTGCTGGAAAATCTCTAAGCATGTGTTCGGGTTGCCCGCACCCGAAACACGCACCCGAACCTGCCAAGAACTGGCCTGCATGCCTTCGGCTGCATCTACGACAAGCTGGGACACTTGAATCTGTGGGCCTGCTGCTTTGACCCCTCGAGCCTGATGCTCGCCCTCTCTGATAGTGCCTAGGCCAAGATGGCACACTCAAAGTTGATGAACCCGGGGCGGATGATCTCTGATGGGTCTGCTGACGGTGCCCACCTCCTGACCTAAGCTGAGGATATCTGTGATCCTCAGTCCTGGCCCTCTTGGCTTCTCTCTCTCTCTCGAATGTGCCGCCTCCATCTGCTGGGCGTACAACACTATCCGAGGAAAGTCCATATCTTGATGGATCATAGAAATCCTGCATTCCTTATCCAAGTAACCTGCTATCCCATGCACAAACCTGCTCATACGTGCCCTCTGGTTAGCCACTAAATCAAGAGCATACTTCGATAGGCGGGTGAACTCAAGGGAATACTCTAGTACTGTCATCCTCCCTTGCTTCAGGTTTACGAACTCAACTGCCTTCATCTCCTTCGTCTTCCGAGGGAAGAACCAATCCAGGAATGCAACATGGAACTCTTCCCAAGTGACCGGACCTGCTCCGGCGACCCTACTATCCTTCCACTGACGGAACCAGATATGTGCAACCCCCTTCAACTGGTAGGAGGCCAACTCTGCGCACTCAACACTACTCACTCCCATGACTTGGGTGATCTTGACAACCTCATCCACGAACTCATATGGGTCCTCATCTACCTTGGACCCAAGAAACTCCGACGGGTTCATCCTCAAGAAGTCCCTGACTCGAGCCGCCGCTGCACTGCCATTATGCGGCACATGCGTAATGGCCTGCTAATTGACCTGAGCAGCCAAGGGCTGCGTAAGAATCTGGATAGCGGCCTGAAACTCCGTCTGGGCGGCTAGCTCCAGTGCCTGAGGATCTCGAACTTGTGGGACCTGCAGATGCCCACGACCCATGCCATCCTCGTGGCCTTCACCATCTCCATTTCTTCGTCCGTTCACTCTTCGAGGAGCCATACTCTTCAATTGGGAACAGCACGAATTAGAGGGATAGAAAGACCTTTCATCGCACAACATAGATCATGAAAGATGAGAACATTTCCTAAAATGTTTTGTAGCCTCTTCGTCATAAGTGTGGCGCGCTTCACACCCATAATAAAAAACTCTACTTAACACAGCTTTCAGACTCCCTACGACACCTCAAACCTATGGCTCTGATACCAAGTTTTTCATGACCCAAACGGAGGCCCGGATCATAGACATGGGACAAGGGACTCTGAGGGACCCCAAGTCGACCCATAGTATGAGCATACAACTAACTCATTCAAAACTAAAGAAAACACGGATATACTCTCAGCGGAAGTCTAAAGCAACATCACATAAGAATAAACATCTGAAACTGAATACATGTCTAAGTCTGAAAAAGCCTCTAATCTGGATTAGGTGATGGGACAAGACCCCAACCAGCTCTACAATACTGAAACTGAAATACATAGAAGAAACTGAAAGTCTAGTCCTCAAAGGATGAGGACTCACCAACTCTGAACAGGTGCTAACTTGAATAACCTGACTAAGGTAGGGGCTGAAGCTACAAGCCGGGTCCTTTATCATGAAACGATACAGCATAGAAAGTATGCAGTCAGTATGTGGAATGTACCAAGTATGCAAGGTAAGTAAAACCTTTGTGATAAGTAAAATCATCCAAACAAATCATTTCATAGCATAAGCTTTTATAGAACTGAGAGAACTCACATGCATTCTTCGAAATCATAATCCCTTTCATGATGTGACAATGCATAACTTTATATCATTAACTAATTCGAATGACTCAAAGCTGAGATGCAACATTTATAGAAAAGCTGAACATTGAGTCAAATCTTACTTCTAGAACATACATGCATACATAGTGATCATGAGTAGTGATTATGTAAATCTGAATCATATGGGCAGTGGGAGACTCGTCACTTAACCGACATACCACGATAGAGCTTACGTGGTCCTAACTATTACACTCAAGTGGGCAGATTTGCCCAAAACCTTTCTAGGGCGAAGGATACTACCATGATATCGATATCAAGATGAAGGGCTAATCAGGCCAGGGATAGCTCACAAGGGAGGTCCCAATACTATAATAGAATCAACCTATGTTGGCGCGTAGTTCTAGGGCATAGGATTATCAACCCTTAGCCCGCTCGCTGCTAGACTCTTCTCCCAAAACATGCAATTCTCTACATCGTATAAATACGAAGCTCAACATCGTCTAGTAACGAAGCTCAACATGAAATCATGCATAAACTCAACATCGTATGGAAATGAAGCTCAACATCGTCTATTGACGAAGCTCAATAATGAAATCATGGTTAAAATCAACATCGTATGAAATGAAGCTCAATGACAACATATATCTCAATTATGAATTCATGCATATGAGAAGCTTTACTATGAAACATACCACAAGCTCAAAGAATAGTGGAAGCTTTTACTCCAAAATCTTGCAGTAAGCTTACTTTAGAAATGTCACCTCATCATCATCAATATAAAGGCCTTGCCCAAAACCTTATCATTCTTGAACTCATTCAATTCATTGTAAAACATTATAATTTGGTAGATTTCACTCCAAAATGAGGTAATAAAGTTAATTCGAGAAAATCATCATCCATACTCAACATTGGGCACTACCCAAAGCTTCACCATACTTGACTATACTACATTCATATCCAATACTTCGATTATAGACATGGGTAACTTAGAACATGCTTTTTATCATCAAAATCTCATCAACATCATACATTCATTGAAAATCTCTTCTTTATGAACTCCCTAGCCTTGAGCCTTTAATTTCATAAAACTAAACAACTCAAGTTAAATTGAAAACACTTTAAAAATCTGCCCATGCTTCATATTCAATACTAAGAACATAAACAATTCATACCCATGTATAAAGATTGAGAAAATATGCAATTGGGTAGAGACTCCACACTTGATCATAGGAGATTCATTTGAATAGGGATAAATTGGGCATGGGTGTGGAAGGAGAACACCCATTAAAACCCTAAATACCTGGAGATGAGGAATTCTATCACCCTTCAATTACCCAAGATCATATTCCAAAGGAAACCTTGAATTTTGGCCTTGAATCACCTCCTTCAAGCCTTCAACCTTGCATGCATGGGGAGTATGCACTTAGAATAGGTCTTCCCTCACTAAAACCCTTTCAAAACAAGCCCTAAACGACGTAGTATAAGGCCTTAGGACTAGGAAATGACATAAATGCCCTTACTAAAATCGCAAAAAACCTGCACTGGACGATCCCACGATTGAGCCAACAGACCGTGGAAAGATACCACAACTCGTGGTAAACTCCCATGGTCTAGACTACCGACTTCCCGATTTTTGATTTGCACCCATGGCTCGACAGGACGAACCGTCCTTCCAAACCACGGACCGTGGTTTCAAACCGTCTTAGCCACTACCCAGATCCACTTCCTTCTCACGACCACTAACAACGGCCCGTGCCTCCTCACAGCGGGTCGTTGTGACGCTCGTGGTCCACCCTACCACCAGGCCTGGCTTTACACCACAACCACATACAACGGCTCGTGGTTTTCTACCACGAGTCGTTCTATGGCCTGTCTTGCAACATTTTTCCTAGATTTCTGCACTTTGAATTCTTAATTCCCCAAGTTATTCCTAAGCACTTTTGGGGTATTACAATAACACTGAATACAACACTATGTTTGAAAAGCCTCTACATACTAATGAGCTGATGGGACAAAAGACCAACTAGCTCACTAAAAGTTTGAAACTAAAAATAGCAACAATACAACTAATTAAAGGTCCTATAAGGATGAGAACTCACCAACAGCTAGCTAAAGTGAACTCTGATTAACGGCTAATGGAGAGACTGACCCTAAATGTCCGAGTCTGTATCATGAAATGATATAGCATAGAGTATGAGGTCAGTACTTAGAATGTACTAAGTATGTACGGTAAGTAAAATGGACTAATCAAAATACATAAAATTTCATAAGAGTAGGACAGTACAAAACATGCAATGATAGTCATAACATAAATGTGAGGCTCAAGATTTTCAAAACTATTCATGATCTAGTCATAAGCATAATCATAAGAGAAACCTTCTAAAAGCATAACTTGATCCAAAGCATCATAACAAGACAATGCATAAATTATGAGGAACAATGGGAGAACTTGTCTTAACCGACACCATCATGATAGAGCTTACATGATGCCCTAATTATCTCGCTCAAGTAGGCAGAGCTGTCCCAGGTTTTCCAGGCCAAGGACGTGCATGACGTGAATCACTAATAGGGACCCACCTAGAGTCCATAAACATAAACCTATATTAGCGTGTAGTTTTGAGACCACAGGGTTTACCTGAACGTCGGGCCTACTCAGTGCTATACACTGCTCCCAAAAACATGCACAAGAAAGCTCATATAGTAATTATGAAATAATACATAAAGTTCATGGATAGATAACTTATAACATACTTGAAATACATGATTATCCATGAATTAGGGCCTGTGAGTCGGCCAAACTCATAAATCTTGGAGAACGTACATGCTTGAGAAAAATCTCTATACTTGAAATTCATAAATTCATGAAGAGTACTTGAAGGAAATCATATCATAAATCATAAATCATAATTTAGGACTAAGGAAGGTCAAAATCATCATAGAATCATAAACTTGACTTTTCATGAAACTTGCATAATTGGGCATAAATTGATTAAAATTTGAAACTATGAATTAATTGTCACGCCCCATAATTGGGGGGAGGGCGTGACTGGCTCCCCATACCTGACTGACTGGGAAGCTGGCTATATGACATCTGTAACTGTAACACTTAGGCCGTCCAGGCCACCTGTCACAATCAATCAGAGCACAAAATGGACCCATAATGTCTCAACAATATAGGGTAAACAACTGAAATGCTAACAAGGTTATGAGTATGCTAAACTAAACAACAAAAAGCCGACAAGGCCACAAACTGAATTTCGTTGTACACACTAAGTCCACAAAGCCTCTAAAGAGAAACTGACTGATGGTCGGGACAGGGCTCCCACCTAACCATAACTGCATCTCAAAACTCTAACTGAAACAAAACCAGTCTTAGCTCCAGAAAGAAAGGAGCATACCAACACATCCACTAATCTCACAAATTGCTACTGCAACTGGCAATTCCGACCTCTACCTACACCTGCGGCACGAATGCAGGTCCCCGGGCGAAGGGACGTCAGTACGAATGAGATGTACTAGTAAGGTAGAAAATTGTACACATGTAAGATAGCAATGATAACTGAGCCAAAAATAAGGAATAGTAACAACCTGGAATCCTGGAAACTGAAATCTGACAATAAGTCAATACTGAAGTGCAAATGCAACCAAGTAATGCACAAGAAAAACTATAACAGTAATGCCAGCAACCAGCCAACCATAAATCCATATATACAATTCATCCAACCGGTGTACCATACCAGGAAAAAATAAAAATACGTTCAGCCGATTATCACACCGGGGTAAAATAAAAATATCTCCAGCCGATGTACCACCCCGGGGTAAAATAAAAATATCTCCAGCCGATGTACCACACCAGGGTAAAATAAAAATATCTCCAGCCGATGTACCACACCGGGGTAAAATAAAAATATCTCCAGTCGATGTACGACACCGGGGTAAAATAAAAATATTTCCAGCTGATGAACCACATCAGGGTAAAATAAAAATATCTCCAGAAGATGTACCACACCGGGGTAAAATAAAAATAATTCTATATCGTAATCATAAATAGGGTTGATATGGCTTATATTGAGTCAATTTAACACGTATGGCATATAAATGACAAATGTTAAATCTGTGGCCGAAATAGGCCTCTTTCGTAACCCATAAATGCATGTGAGCACCCATATCATGTAAAGCTAGAAAATATGTATATATATCACGTAAAGCTGTCAAATTATACATGAACATATTGACTCAGTTACTTGAAGGACCTTCAAGAGGTTTAGACAACATAAGAACTTTTATAGGCTTACAAACAATGTCCTACAAATAATCCTACCAATTTAACATATTACTTGGATAGAAACACATAGAGCTCATTTCTACACAATTTTTTAACATCTGGGAACTACAAATACATACTGCCTAACAGGTGGTTCCTTTACCTGTATCGACAACTATACACTGGAATTTCATTACCAAATTTATCATGTAGATAAGCACATATAGTTCTTAATTCATTTGACTTATTTGCAGGAAAACATGGAAATTATAACTCGAAACTTGGAGTTATTTGTCATATACATAGAGCTGAGAATTGAACTACAGACATACAACGTATGAGACTTCTATATAATGTATAACTCGTATTTAGTTAACTGGGTGACCTCCAGGAGACTTCCTGGTATTCAAAGTTCTGAGCTTAACTGATCATTATCATAGCCTGCACTTATACTTACTAGACATTAGGAACATTGGTACATGGGAGAATCTCTCCTTTGAATTTAGGAAATTCAACTGATAACTCAACAAGAGCTAAACATAAAGATGCATGACTTGAATATAACTGAAAGAATTCAACTATATATTATAACATGAAAACCATATACATCAAGACTTCTTACTGGAAAGACATTTAAGGACTTGAGTTCTTAGACTTGTATACAACATCAGATACTTGACTGAGACATTAGCATAATTCTCGAAATATGATCTCTCAAAAACCTCTTAGATCAGCTAGCACATTTCAACAAATTAAGGACGTAAATACATAACTCAAGGATCTGAGAGTTGGAGCTCTATAACTTAGGAACTCGTGAGTAACTCTCTAAGTGATGCCTTATAGGAAAATAAAGATATATAGCCGTAATTTGGGTGATGCTGGATTGACTTACATAACTTTGCAATTATCTGCGAAGCTTAAGAAAGCTTACATAATCATAAGTGACTTAGAAAATCCTAGGATTACCCTTTTCAGACATGGTAGAAAATTTCAACACTTAGAATAGATAACTTAACATAATCGTTTAGGGGTATAACAGAGAGCTTTTCAACTTAAGTTACTATTTTGCAAACGTTCAACTCTAATTATTTCGTAGAACGTTAACACTTTAGTGGTTATTCATCAACGTAACACATATTGAACATCAACAACTTAATGTATAACTCTTTTGCTAAACGTCTTTAGAACAGGGTTAATCTTCCTAGTTGTTGCCTACCTCATTCACAATCGTAACTCGTATCGTCTAATTTAACAATATTTAGCTCTACTTTCCTTATTCATCTTAACTTCTTTGCCAAAAAAATTTCACTATTCTGTCAATTCTTATACGCACTTACCTCTTTGCCTAATTGACAACTTAGCCACGCTTTCCCAGTTAACATGTATCGACTTAGCTTATTCGTTGTGTGCCGCTTGCTTAGATTTAAAGATGAAAAACATAAAATCTACTTTTTACCTTAAGAAGTTTAAAACATAAATATATAGGAGGGATTAACAATATTATTAAAACGTCATTTCAATAAGCTCGTTTACTCTCAATCGGCTTAGCGTCATCTTCTTAGCTTAAGTTCAATTACATGTCATCGTCTTAGCATTTCCTACCTATTTCACTAAGTGACTAGATCTTAACATATATTCAACATCACATATACAGTATACTACAAAGGACCAGCTCACGGTGCCCACTTTAAGGGGACTTCAGACTCGATTTAGAACTACGGCAACAATCGTATAAAAATTACGCCTTTCGCTTCACATTTGTTCGCTTCAACCATTCTTAACGTTTCAAGCTTTATGCCAAGTATTTCCAACCCTTTGGAAAGGATAATACATGCCTCAATATGATTTTAAAAATATAGGAATATTTATCCTTTCAATAACTTAGTTTCGTGCTTGAAAAACAAGGAAAGGGACGCCTTTACATACCTTGGCACGTCAACTCTAATTTTGCCGAAAATCTTCCTTTCAAGCTTCCTCCTTAAGGCTCCTTCCAAGTCCAATTTACAAACACAACAAGAAGCAACTTCTCTTCACCAAAGTTCTGGAAAAATTGGGCAGCAACATTCCACAAAAATATACAAAGAAACAACAACACAATACTACAATATTATCCAAGTTATAACCTCATAAAGTTAAAGAAATCAAAAAGGGAATTACTTACCCTTTCTTGGAGATGTAGCTAAAGTAGGAGTAAACTCCTACTCTTTCCTCTGCCTATAATCATCTAAAAATGCAGCAATACCACAATCAACCACAAGACAATAACAAGCCATGACTTTCTTCCAAGGTTCTCTTTTCAAAGACCAAAAGATACAAGAGTGAAGTTTCTTACCTGGGATATCTTTTCACCATGTGATAGGGCTTTGAATTCTCTGAATTCTGAAACAAAAATCAACTAAAATGAAGTAGAAATGAGCTTTCTAGCTCAATTTTACTTGATATAGGTGGGCTGGCCAAGGAATGGGCGGCGCCCGTGTGCGACGCCTGCGCGACATGCCCTCGCGTGCGCGCCTGCTACCTGCCTGTCTCGGCACCCGCGTGCCTGGGCGCTTTTCCAGCCGACAGTGCTGTCTTCGAATGACCTCCTAACAGAGCTTAAAACAACATAATTTAGGACTTGGGATCTCAGAAATTATGAAAATGCCCTTAATGAAAAATCTGGAAAAATGGAAACTACCAATCATCACGACTGATGTTGGGCATATTTTCATGCCCATTTGCCATATTTTTACCCATATTTGATCATGTTTTGAGTTAATAATCCTTAATATATACTTAAATTCATGTATGTGTGTGTGTGTTTTATGCACTAATAAACAACTTGAGTTGATTTGAGCAGGAAACTAGGCAAAATGGGCTCAAAATGATGCAAGAAATAAAGATTTGAGGATCTGACGGGTTTGGTGCTATGGCTAGTGCCCCGCACCAAGTCCCAAACTTCAGAGAATAAAATCTCAATCTGCCACACTAGCCCTCAAACTTCAGAGAATTTCACTTCAAAAATTTGGCGAGATGAGTGACACCCCGCACTGGAGGTATCCAGGACTTAGAGAAATTTGACGAACACCTTGGCAGGATGTAGGGGTGGTGCACCAGACCCTATATGGAGCTAAAATTGCTGAAAATTTGACTAAGCCTATGGCGAGATAGGAGGGGCGGCGCGCCAAGGCCATTCCAGGGCAAAAAACGCTGATTTTAAAGCCAAGTATTGAATAACAAAAATGTCATTTGAAGGCTCATCTAAAAATATAATACTTAGGTCATTTGTTACGTAGTTTTGGAATTATTGGAGTACTTTTTGACTTATTTGAAGTAGTCTTTACTCAAGTTTTATTCTATAATTCATTCATGAAAGCTTGTAAGCCGTTTGGAAGGAAGACAAGGTTCTAAAACTAGGTTTTCTCTTCTTTACTTTGTATTTTCGCATGATGATGACTAAGTATTTGTTTTTCCACTTGTCTATGAATGGATAAACTCATACTTTAGGATTGTGGCCATGGTAAATGGTTGATTGTTTAACAGACTAGATAAACTTGGTTTTGATTCTTCTTTTATGGTTGTTTATATTTATTTGTATTAATTCATTATTTATGAGATTGATCACCTTGTAAGTAATCTGTTGCTTTCGGTTAAACTTGGGAAAGGAAATCAAAAGGGTTAAAAATAAATACATAATGAGAATTCAAAGACCCTTGAACCCATTAGTGATAGGATAGAAGTTGTTGTTAAGGATAGGGATATACCCTTCAACCCAGTTTTGTTTAAATATAAGTAGACATAATTGTCATTTCATTGTTCTCCTGGGACCATAGGTATATAGGCGTTTGGGTTCATGAAATAGTTCTTGGATACTAGGGATTGTGGAAAGAAATGGGAGAGTAACTTGCAACTAACAGCTATAGGAAGAATCATGTTAGTATAATTGCGTCTGGAAAACTCAACCTCAAACCAACCAAGTGCCATTGCCCTAGACTATCATCATTATCAAAATGCAATCAAGCTTGCATTCATTTTAGTTAATTTTTACATTTAAATTTTTAGTAGTTTAATTTTCCAAACTGATCTTCATTTTACTTGTTTCGTAGATTAGTGAAATTAAAGTGACAACCTTATAAAGATTAAATAGACAAGTCCCTGTAGGTACGATATCTGGACTTAACAATCCTATATTACTTGACAACCACATGCACTTGGGCAACATCATGTTTTTGGCGCCATTGCCGGGGACTTGAATATTATTTACTCGTTTGTAGGTTAGAATTTTGTTTCGCTAGTCTGTATTTTATGTTTGTTTCTTGTTTTTGTTGAAGTTCACAGGGTTGTTTACCTTATTGTATGCCAAGCACGAGAAGTCAAGGACCACATTGCTTCTCTTGATCCTGAAATAGAGAGAACCTTTTGAAGGTTAGCTATGGAAAACATTGGGAAAGAAGCAGGTGAAGAGAATGAGAGAGTTCTAGTGATGCAGTTTGCTAGGCCGAATGTGGAGAACGCTTCTAAAGCATTTGTCAAACCGGCCATTAATGGGAACTTTGAGCTGAAAGAAGGGATTGTGAGCTTGGTCCAAAACACTTGCCAATTTTGGGACAGGCCGCATGAGGATCCCCACAGGCATCTGATGATGTTTGTGGAGCTGAGTGAAACTTCCACTACTAGAACGTGTTAGATGAATATATCAAGTTGACTCTGTTTCCGTTCTCACTAATCAGAGAGGCCAAGGAGAGGCTTCAAAATGAGCCTGCAGGATCCATCACTATTTGGGAGATCCTATCCAATAAGTTCATCAATTGGTTTTTCTCTTCAAGAAGAACTAAAGAACTGAGAGGAAAGATCTCTAGATTCGTACAGAAAGATGAAGAAACACTAGATCAAGCATGGTAACATTACAAGGGTTACTTGAGGGATTGTCCATACCATATGCAACCTAAGGAGATAATTAGGCACAACTTCATTGAGGGTCTGAAGCCCTAATCTAAGATACTCCTTGATGCTACTGCAAAAGGACAAATTTTGTCAAAAGGTTATGATGAAATTGAGGCTCTCTTGAACCTCATGTCTACGCGGAGTAAGGATTATCAGGATTCAAGCAGAGGACTTGCAGAAGCAAAGGTGCCGGGAAAGCTTGAGGTTGATGGTGTAGCGAAAATTAGGGCAGACATTAGCCAGTTGGTGAATGTGATCAGTAATTTGGTGACCACGCTAGAAGGAGGCCAAGTGCAGCTAGTACAGGAGGTACAAATCCCACCACCATCATGTGAGGCGCGTGGAGAAGGCCACGCCTTTCAGGTTATCCTCTTAATCCTAAGTCTGTATATTTTGTGGGACAACAAGGTTATGGTGGAAGTTTTGCAGGGAATGGCTATAATCAGGGGTATTGGAATGGAGAAAATCCCCCATGGGGAGGGAATCAAAACTTTCAAAGGCCCTATAACACTTATCAAAGGCCATAGGTCCAACGGTAGAACAGTTCCCTTGAGGAGATAATGAAGAAATGGATGGTGCGGCAGATGCAAGTGGTAAATGAAATGCTAAAATCCATCCATGAGATTGAAAGGAAAATGGGGCAATTGGCCCTACAGTAGAACAACTGACCGCAGGGGGCACTCCCGGGTAATACCAAAAAGAACCCTAAGGAAAATGTAAATGTTGTTTATTTGCACAGTGGTATGGAGCTAAGTGAAGTGATCCCTAGAGTGGAAAATACTGATGAAGAGCAGACTGTGATGGGTTGACAAGAAGCGGGTGAGTCAAGTCAACAAGAATCGAAAATTATAGCAACTAGACCACCTCCCTCATTTCCTCAAAGATTTAAGAAGCAGAAAGAAGACATAACTTGTCAAAGATTCCTTGAGATTTTAAAATAGGTTCATGTTAACTTACCTTTAGTGGAGATTTTGCAGGATGTTCTGAAATATGCCAAGTATTTGAAAGATATTATGGAAAATAAGAAGAAGCGAATGGAGTTTGAAACTATAGCATTGATAGAGGAGTGTAGTTCATTAGTGCAAAATAAAATTTCCAAAAAGTTGAAGGACCCTAGGAGTTCCACAATTCCAGTGACCATCGAAAGCAAAGAAATTGCATCAGCTTTGTGTGATTTGGGCGGTTGCATCAATCTAAATCCTGCATCCTTGTTCAGAACATTAGGACTAGGTGAACCAATTCCCACCACAGTGACCTTACAATTGGAAAATAGGTCCATTGTTCACCCAGAAGGAATAATTGAAGATATCTTGATTAAGGTAGGACCTTTCATCCTGCCGGTGGACTTTATAATCTTGGACTATGAAGCAGATGCAACAGTTCCCCTTATTTTGGGGAGAGGATTCCTGGCCACCGCAGATGTTGTAGTAAAGGTGAAATCAAGCAAGGTGACCATGACAGTGGATGTTCAAAAAGCATTTTTTGATGTATTCAAGGCAGCAAAATTGCCACCCCATCATGAGGAGATGAAGATTATTGTGGCAATTGAATCGAAATTGTCCTGTACAAACTTAGGGCAATATCTATCACAAGAGGATCCACTAGGCAGAGTATTGGTATATAAGGAAGAACAAATAAAAGGGTCAAAGATGGCAGAATGCTTAGCAGAACTAGATGCCACCAATTCATATGTTCGGTGAGATATTCCTGTAGAGATAGTTGACAAATCTCTAAATTGGAAGAGGTTGAAGCCCTCTATTGAGAAGGAACCAGTTCTTGAATTAAAACCCCTCCCCACTCATTTGAAATATGCATATTTAGGAAGTGATAACACACTGCCTATGATAATATATACTTTGTTGAATGATGAACGGGCTAGCAGGGTGGACGTACTAAAGCAGTGTATAACAGCATTGGGTGGACAATCACTAACATAAAAGGAATAAGCAGTTCCTTTTGCTTGCATAAAATACTGCTTTAAGAAGGAGGCAGATCCAATGTTGAACATCAGCAATGACTGAACCCAATCATGAAAGAGGTGGTCAAGAAGGAGATTATAAAGTGGTTGGATGCAAGCGTCATCTATCCAATTTTGGACAGTCATTGGGTGAGCCTAGTTCAGTGTGCTCCGAAAAAGGGGGAATGATTGTGATGCATAATGAGAGGGATGAATTGATCCCCCAAAGAACAGTTATGGTTTTGTATTAACTACCGAAAGCTAAATGCAGCCACCAAGAAGGATCACTTTCCCTTGCCTTTCTTGGATCAAATGCTAGGTAGGTTAGTTGGGCATGATTACTACTACTTCTTGGATGGGTATTCAAGCTACAATCAAATTATGATCGAACAAGAAGATCAGGACAAGACGACTTTCATATGCCATTTCGGCATCTTTGCATTTCGAAGGATGCCGTTTGGATTATGTAATGCTCTAGGAACATTTTAGAGATGTATGTTGGCTATAATTACAGACATGGTGGAGAAATATGTGGAGCTATTCATGGATGATTTCTCAGTCTATGAGAGTGACTTAGATAATTGCTTGAATCATTTGGATGTTGTACAAGCCAGATGTGAAGAGACTAATCTTGTACTGAATTGGGAGAAATGCCATTTCATGGTACATGAAGGGATAGTATTGGGCCATAAAATTTCAAAGGCAGGTATTGAGGTTGATAGAGCTAAAGTTGAAGCAATCAAAAAACTACCACCCCTCGGTCTCGGTGAAAGGAGTGCGCAGTTTCTTAGGACATGCGGGGTTCTATAGAAGGTCCTCCAAGATTTTTAAAAAATTACAACCCCAATGTGAAAGCTCTTAGAGAAAGATGTGAAGTTTGAGTTTAACAGGGACTGTGTGCAGGCTTTCAACACATTGAAGGATAAGTTGACAACAACTCCAACATTATTGCCCCAAATTGGTCATTACCATTCATTGTTATGTGCGATGCTAGTGACAATGTGATAGGAGCTGTCTTGGGAAAGAATAGGGGGAAGAGGTTTCAACCCATTTATTACGCAAGAAAGTCTATAGATTCAGCTCAAAAAATATTACACGGTTACTAGGAAGGAGTTATTAGTTGTGGTCTATGCATTTGACAAGATTCGAGCCTACCAAGTGGGGACAAAGGTGATAGTTTATATTGATCATGTCGCAATCAGGTACCTATTTGCAAAGAAGGATGCCAAGACCAGACTCATTTGGTGGATATTATTACTTCAAGAATTTAACATTGAGATCAAAGATAGGAAGGGCACAGAAAACCAAGTGGAAGATCACTTATCCGGGTTGGAGGACAGGGAGCATATTGACTGTGAGACTGACATAGTTGGAGACCATCCTTGATGAGCAGTTATTTGTTGTGCATAGCCAAGAGTTGCCATGGTATGCAGATATGGTAAATTTCTTGGTTAGTAGGGTATACCCACCTGGTGTAAACTCAGAAAAGAAGAGAAGATTACTGCATGACGGCCCTTCTTATACAAGATAGGTCCTGATCAATTGGTTAGAAGATGTGTTCCTAAGGGAGAGGTGACTAAAGTTCTAGAAAGCTTCCATTCTTCACCATATGGTGAACATCATAGTGGAGATAGGACCGCAGCAGAAGTCCTGCAGGCTGGGTTTTATTAGCCTACTCTGTTCAAAGATGTGTATCTATTCTCGAAGTCTTGTGATAATTACTAGAGAATAGGAAACATTTCGAAAAGGCAGGATGCCTCAGTGAGGCATTATGGAAGTAAAGATTTTTGATTGTTGGGGAATTGATGTCACGATCCGAGCATAGACCCGGATCGTAGACACGGGACAAGAGACCCCAAGTCAACCCATTGCATAAGCATTCACAAACTCATTCAATAAACATGAAGAAACATAATTATAAACTCAGCATAAATCTAACTTAACATAACAACAGAATGAACATCTGAATTTGAATACATGTCTAAGTCTGATAAGCCTCTAATCTGGACAAGCTGATGGTACAACACCCCTAACTAGCTTAACAATACTGAAACTGAAAATACAACAAAGATAACTGAAAGTCTAGTCCTCGAAAGATGAGAACTCACCAATCAAGTAGGTACTGACTCTGATAAGCGACTAAGATCGGAGATGAACCTGAGAACCGGATCCTGCATCATGAAATGATGCAGCATAGAAAGTATGCAGTTAGTATGTGAAATGTACCGAGTATGTAAGGTAAGTAAAACCGCTCTAACAAAGTAAATCATTTAAAGAATTTCATAATATATCAAAAGCTTTTATGTGAAAGTACAAGGATACATGCATTCATTCTAAAATCGTACTCTTATCATAACATGACCATGCATAGCTTTAGAACATCATGATTGAATCGAATGACTCAAAGCTAAAACATAACATTTATATCAAAGCTGAACGATGATTCAAACCTTTCTTTATGAACATGCATGCATAAGTATTCATCATGAGTATTGAATATGCAAATCTGCATGATATAGACATGGGAGACTCGTCACTTAACCGGCATACCACGATAGAGCTTACGTGGTCCCAACTTTCACACTCAAGTGGGTAGAGCTGTCCATAACCTTGCTAGGGAGATAGACGATACCATTATGTTGATATCAAGTTGAAGGGCCAATCAGGCCGGGGATAGCTCACAAGGGAGGTCTCGATAATATAATAGTATAAACCTACATTAGCGCGTAGTTCTGGGGCATAGGGACCCTTAACCCGCTCGGTGCTAGACTCTTCTCCCACAAACATGCAATGCTCTACATCGTATATAATGAAGCTCAATATCATCTATTGACAAATATCATTAATGAAGTAATGCATAGACTCGACATCATATGAAAATGAAGCTCAACATTGTCCTTTGACAAAGCTCAATAATGTCGTACATCTCAATTGTAAATTCATGCATATGAGAAGCTTTCTTTTGAAACATACCACAAGCTCAATCATAGGTGGGAGCATCTACTCCAAATCATGTGGTAAGCTACATGTAGAAATATTTACTCAACATACCACAAGCTAGAATTCATAATAAAAATTGGGAAATTTCACTTTAAACAATGTGGTAAGCTTATGTCGAGCAAATCATTATTTTAAATCATCATGTGGGCATTGCCCAGAGCTTTATCACACTAGGATCTACACATTTTTATTTTTAAAACAACATCATAATCATCGGTAGCTTTAGAAACATGCTTTTCATCATCATCACACATTTACCATAAATCACCTTTTTTATGAACTCTTCACCCATGGGCATTTTAGATTTAAATTTTAGAAAACAATGTTTATAAGGGAAGAGAACTTAGAATCCGCCCAAGCTTCATAAATCATCAATATAAATATAATCTAATCATACCCATGTGTAGAGATTGAAGAATAATGCAATTGGGCAAAACCCCATAGTTGATCATAGATAATTTATCACATTTGATAGTGATTAGACATGGGTATGGAAGAAAACACCCATCCATAGCTTTACATACATGGGAATGGTGAATTCCAACACCCTCTAATAGCCCAAGCTCAGAGTCCAATGGAAACCTTGATATTTTTGCCTTGAATTTCTTCTTCAATCCATCAAACTTGCATGCATGAGAATAATGGCTTAGGATAGGTTTTACCCTTCTTAAAACCCACTAAAACGAGCCCTAAGGGATGTGGTATAGGTCTTAGGAACTTAAGAAATTATGAGAAGGCCCTTACTATTTCATAGAAGATAACTACCAGGTGACCCTAACGGGTGACCTGACGATTCCTCAGGACGGGAAACGACTCGGCGAGTCGCCCGTCAAGTGCACTGGTTAACTGATCTGCTGGGACTCGTAACAGACGACATAACAACTCATTCCTCGAGACCACAACTCGTGGTCACCTTCCATCATGTACACTACCTTAACATTCATGAAAAACCATCTTGCTTGATCACGAATCACCTCACGAGTCGTTGCGACTGGCCACGACTCGTGGGGTCCCATCCGTTAGGTACACTGGTCAGACCTCCTATTAAATCCTCAACCTCATCCCACGGTAGACCTGACGACTCGTGGTAGCTGACCACGAGTCGTTCACACACCCGTGGGGACCTCAACTCCTCGGCCCAGTCCAGCCTTCCCACGAGCCACCTAACGACCCGTGGGGTCTCCTCACGAGTCATCTAACGACTCGTCCTGTACTGCTGCAACATTTTCCATATTTTTCCTCGTTTCAACTCCCGAATCCGATCTTTGAGCTTCTGGGGTATAACAATATCTCCCCCTTGGGATCATTCGTCCTCGAATGTTAGGAACACATGGAAAATGCAAAAACATGCAATAATCATATGCAAATACTGATTATTAAAATCGAGAACTAACGGAATGACTACCTCTAAAAAGAACTACATAGCTGAACTGAATTCAGGCATCACATACACATTCATAAACATAAAAGAAACTTGTAGACATGAACTAAACATGAAAACTAGATAGGGTCATAGGGCAAAAACTAATACCTCAAACTAAAATTGAGCCGATATGGAATAGGTGGGGGTATTTAGCCATCATAGCCGCTTCGGCTTTCCATGTAGCTTCGTCAACATGCTAGTTTCTCCACTACACCTTCACTGAAGTTACTACTTAATTCCTCAGCCTCCGAACCTGACAATCCAAGATTGCAACCAGAATTTCCGCGTAACTGAGGCTATCTCCCACATCAACACTTTCCTCCGGGACTACTAAAGCTGGATCACCCAAGAACTTTTTCAAGAGCGATACGTGGAAGACGGGATGAATGGAAGATAACTCTGAAGGCAAGTCCAACTCATATGCTAGCTTACCAACTTTTCTCATAACCTGGTAGGGACCGATATAGCGGGGACTGAGTTTTCCTTTCTTTCTGAATCACATGACTCCTTTCATGGGAGATATCTTAAGAAATACCCAATCGTTAACCTCAAACTCCAATTCTCTTCTTCTCAGATCCGCATATGACTTTTGATGACTCTGAGCAGTTTTCTGTCGATCCCTTATCAACTGAACTTTTACCATCTCCTCGTGAACCGAATTTGGCCCTATCATAGCTGCTTCACCAACCTCAAACCATCTGATGGGATATCTACACCTCCGCCCATAAAGAGCCTCGAACGGTGCCATTTGGATACTGGAGTGATAGCTGTTATTGTGAGCGAACTCGATCAAGGGCAAGTGGTCATCCCAACTACCTTTAAAATTGATCACGGGCAAAAATATATGCCCGAGACACGCTTTACGACTTAAATTAGTCTTGTTTATCTAAGATTATTGTATACATTTTCATGTAATTTTAGATGAAGTAAAGATATGTGCTAACCAACATGATTAGCCTTTGTTTTGTAGATTTTGATGACTTTTGAGCAACTAATCCATGAGTTTGTGAGGTGGAGGCTTGGAAACGGAATTAACACGCGAACGTCGGCAAAGAGGAGGCACAAAACAGCCCACCTGCGCGTTGGCAACGTGCCACGGCAGGCAGGCCGCTCACAACAGCCCACCTGCGCGTTGGCAACATGCCACGGCAGGTGGCCTCCGCGACCAAGGGCTTCCAACGCGCTGCCCAAGCAGCGTGACACGCTGCCAACGCAGCAGGGTACTGCCCGGGCCAATTTCGGGTGATTTCCAAAGGGCTTCCGCGTCCGTAGCGTGTCACGGAGGTCGTGCTCCGCGATGCACTCCGTGACACGTTGATTGTTATTCCGGGAAAGAGTCCTACTACTATAAATAGCACACTTAGGTTTATTTTTCATAATTCAGACTTGGTGGATCAAGGACGTGGGTTACAGGCAGTTGAGGGACGAAAAGTTCAGGGTTTTTTCTCTCTTTCTTTCTTCTCTAAGTCAATTGTTTGTATGATTAACACTTGTTTTAGGATGATTAATCCACAAATGAGTGGCTAATTCCCTTCCTTGCTGAGGTTATGAACACTTGTGATGAATTTTTATTATTGAATAATTTGGTTTTTCATCTTTTTCTTCCATATTGTTCTATTAATTCTTATTTCTACTACATTGGTGTGTGGCCTACATTAATGTACATCTAAAAAGTCCGATTTCACTCGAGAGAGCACGAAATTAGAAAGTTGTGAATGTATAGGATATTGTTCTTTACTTGATTTGGGAAAATTGAGTTTTGATGTGCTTTCCTGATAGAAATATACTTGAAAGCCGTATTAGTCAATTTAGGAACCGGAATTGTATTGCTAGGTCATGAATTGCATTTGATCACAGAAATGTAGACGGATGGTTTATGATTCTTAAGTGAGATTAAATACGAGAGTTTTAATCTCTTGGCTAATGTTCTTGGCTAGCAATAGGAAGAAAAGATTAACCAATTTATGATGATAATCAGTTTCATTACATGTTGTTTAACCTCAGCATGCTCTTATTCATAGTCCAAATTCAAAGTAGATAATTGTTTGTAGTTTAGTATAAAATTTATAAAACAAATTATTCACTTTTTGGTTACGTTGTTGTCAGCATATTTAGAAGTTAAATATAGTATAGTATACTTCAGCAAACTTCACTTAATCCGAGTCTCTGAGGGATCGATACTTGGCTTACTAAAGCCACTTACTACTTGTTCGACCATGTGCACTTGCGTGTCGGTTTAGATACCCAACGAATCACCGAACAAAAATCCATCACACTAGCTCTCAACATATCCTATAGAGTTTGAATTGTTCATTTCTCCTGGCCATCCATTTGCGGATGAAATGTTTAGTTGAGCATAACCCGAGTCCCAAGCCCTTTTTGGAAAGACTGCCAAAATTGAGAGCTAAACTAAGTACCTCGGTCTGAGATAATAGACAACGGCACTCCATGAAGTCGAACCAACTCCCCAATATACAATTTTGCATAATCATCCATTTAATCTGTGGTTTTTATCGGTAAAAAGTGTGCAGCCTTGGTCAACCTGTCGACCACCATCCAAATGGAGTCATACTGTCGGCGAGTACGAGGTAGGCCGCTAATAAAGTCCATGTTGATCTCTTCCCACTTCCAAGTAGGAATGTTAATATCCTGCAATACGCCTCCCATCATTTGGTGCTCAACTTTCACTTGCTGACAGTTCGGGCACTTGGCTACGAATTCTGCAATATCTTTCTTCATGTCGTTCCACCAATATATTTCCCGCAAGTAATGATACATCTTGGTGCTACCTGGATGGATAGAATACCTAGATCCATGTGCCTCAAGCAATATCCAGTCCCTCAAATTATCGACATCTAGAACACATAAATGACCCTGGTACCGTAGTACACCATCTCCCCTTTGGGAGAAAACCTCCACCTTTTGACATCGAACGGCTTCCTTCAGTTTTACTAAAATCGGATCCTCATCTTATCTAGATTTGACATCGACCACCAAGGACGATTCTAATCCATTTTTCACAACAACGCCTCCATCGGTTGAGTCGACCAATCTAACTCCCAACCTCGCAAGTCGATAAAGATCCTTCACCAAATCTTTCTTTCCCTCATCCACGTGGGACACACTCTCCATAGAGAGTCTATTAAGTGCGTCTGCTACCACATTAGCCTTACCCTGGTGGTAAAGGACACTCATTTCATAGTCCTTAAGTAGCTCCAACTACCTCCTTTTCTGAAGATTGAGGTCTTTCTGCATGAACACATATTGCAAGCACTTGTGATTTGTGAATACATCTACATGGACCCCATACAAGTAATGTCGCCATATCTTTAATGCAAACACCACCGCGGCTAATTCAAGATCATGGGTCGGATAATTCTTTTCATGAACCTTCAACTGTCTCAAGGCATATGCTATCACTTTCCCATGCTGCATCAAAACATACCCGAGTCCAACTCGTGAAGCATCACAATACACCACGAAACCATCAGTACCCTCAAGTAGGGTCAACACTGGTGCTGAAGTGAGTCGTGTCTTCAACTCTTGGAAGCTTCTCTCCCATTGAAACTTCACTTTCTTCTTAGTCAACTTAGTCAATGGTGCGGCAATAGAGGAAAAACCCTCCACAAATCTCCGATAGTAACCCTCTAAGCCCAAAAAGCTCTTGATATCTGATGGGTTCACCGGTCTAGACCAGTTCTTTACCGCATCGATCTTCTGAGAGTCTACTTTTATGCCCTCACCTAATACCACAAGGCCTAGAAATTTCACCGAGTCCAACCAAAACTCACATTTGCTGAACTTCTCATACAACTGGCAATCCTTGAGGGTCAAAGCACTATTCTCAAGTGAGCGGCATGCTTCTCTTCACTCCGAGAGTATATAAGGATGTCATCAATGAACATAATCACGAACATGTCCAAATATGCCTTGAACATCCTGTTCAATAGATCCATAAAAGCTGTAGGGGCATTGGTTAGTCCAAAATACATAACAACAAATTCGTAGAGACCATACCGAGTTCTGAAAGCAGTTTTTAGGATGTTACTTTCCCGAACCCTAAGCTGGTTATACTCGAATCTAAGATCAATCTTGGAGAAACACTTGGCACCTGAAGCTGGTCGAACAAATCATCGATCCTGGGTAAGGGATACCTGTTCTTGACGGTAACCTTATTTAACTACCGATAATCAATGCACATCCGAAGCGAACCATCCTTTTTCTGAAAAAACAACACTGGTGCACCCCATGGAGACTTACTCGGCCTAATAAAGCCCTTATCTAACAGGTTATTCAACTGATCCTTCAACACTTTTAGCTCGGATGGAGCCATTCTGTAGGGCGGAATAGATATAGGTTGCGTGTCAGGAAACAGATCTATACCGAAATCAATCTTCCGCTCGGGAGGGACATCTGGCAAATCATCAGGGAAGACATTTGGATACTCACGTACTACTAGTACATATTGGATAGTCAGGGTCTCGGACTCCACGTCCTTAACCCTAACTAGATGGTACAAACAACCCTTAGAAATCATCTTTCTGGCCTTAACGTAGGAAATAAATCGACCTATAGGCACAGTTGAACTACCCTCCCATTCTAAGACAGGCTCACTCGGAAATCTAAACTCTACTAATTGGGTCCTACAATTAACTGAAGCATAGCATGCAAATAGCCCGTCCATGCCGAGAATAACATCAAAATCGGTCATGGCTGACTCTACCAAGTTTGTTGAGGTAACCTTATGAAGAACTGATACCGATCAATCTCTATACACCCGTTTAGCTAATACTGAGTCACCTACTAGAGTGGAAACTGAGAAGGGCTCTAATAAGACATCGGGACTGACTCCGAAGCTACTGGCTACATATGGTGTCACAAAAGATAAGGTAGCCCTCGGATCTAGCAATGCATATACATTAACATGAAAGACTCTCAACATACCGGTGACTACATCTGGTGAGGCCTCCTGCTCCTGACGAGTGGCTAATGCATAGAATCTATTCTGGCACTGCCTGCCAGTTGTGCTAGTAGATGCCCCCTGATGTGTTGTGCATAGGGGTGGGGCTTCTGAACTAGAAGCTGGGCCTCGGCCCCCAACCTGATCCGGCCTCGTAGCGGGACAATCTTTGAGCATATCTCCAGGATGCCCACATACAAAACAAGCTCCTGACCCTGCCAAACACTAGCCTGTGCGCCCTCGTCCACACCTACGACAAGCTGGAGTGCTAGAGTTTATGGGCCTACTGCTCTGACCCCTCGAGCCTGACGCTCGCCCCCTCTGATCATGTCTGGGCCTCGATGGCACACTTAGTGCTGAAGATGCTAAGGCCGATGATTTCTGGTGGGTCTGTTGTTGGTGCCCACCACCAGACCTCTGCTGAGGGAACCTGTGGTCCTCAGTCCTGGCCCTCTTGTCCTCCCTCTCCCTCGAATGTGCTACCTCCATCTACTAAGTGTACAACATAATGCGAGGGAAGTCCATCTCCTAAAGGAGCATAGCTGTCCTACAGTCCTTGTCCAAATATCCTATTTACCATGCACAAATCTGCTCACCCGCGCCTGCTAGTCGGTCACTAACTTCGGGGCATACTTAGATAGGCGGGTGAACTCAAGGGCGTACTCCTGAACAATCATCCTCTCTTGTTTTAAATTCACGAACTTGACTTCTTTCAACTCTCTCATCTCTCGAGGGAAGAACTGATCCAGGAATGCAACCCGAAATTCCTCCCATGTGAGCAGGCCTGCTCCTGCGACCCTACTATCCTTCCACTGACAGAACCAAATATACGCAACCCCCTTCAACTGGTAGGAGGCCAACTCTGTGCACTCTACACTACTCACTCCCATAACTTGGGTGATCTTCACAATCTCATCGATGAATCTACCTTGGACCCTAGAAACTCTGGTAGGTTCATCCTCAAGAAATCCTTGACTCAAGCCATAGCCACATTGCCATTTTGCGAAACATGCGCAACGGCCTGCTGATTGACCTGAGCGGTCAAGGCCTGCGCAAGCATCTAAATGGCAGCTCGGAACTCAGCATGAGCGGCTGGCTACGGTGCTTGAGGCTCTTGAACTGGTAGGGATGGTTGATGCTCATGAACATTTCCATCCTCGTGGCCCTCACCACCTCTATTCCTCCTTCCATTCATCCTTCGAGGAGCCATGATTCTTCAATCACGGATAGCATGAATTAAAAGGATAGAAAGTCTTTTCATCGCACGACATAGATCATGAAAGAAGGGAACATTTCCTAAAACGTCTAGTAGTCTCTTCATCATAAGTGTGGCGCGCTTCACATCCATGAAAAAGACTCTACCTAACGCGGCTATCAGACTCCCTAGGATACATCAAAACTCTAGCTTTGATACCAAGTTTGTCACAACCCGAGCATACACCAGGATCGTAGACACGGAACAAGGGACCCCGAGAGACCCCAAGTCAACCCATGGCATAAGCATTCACTAACTCATTCAATAAACATGAAGAAACATAATTATAAACTCAGCGGAAATCTAACTTAACATAACAACAGAATGAACATCTGAAGTTGAATACATGTCTAAGTCTGATAAGCCTCTAATATGGACGAGCTGATGGGACAACACCCCTAACTAGCTCAAAAATACTGAAACTGAAAATACAACTAAGATATCTAAAAATCTAGTCCTCAAAAAATGAGGACTCACCAATCAAGCAGGTACTGACTCTGATAAGCAACTACGAATGGGGCTGAACCTGAGAACCGGATCCTGCATCATGAAATGATGTCGCATAGAAAGTATGTGGTCAGTACATGGAATGTACCGAGTATGCAAGGTAAGTAAAACTTCTATAATAAAGTAAACCATTTAAATCATTTCATAATATATCAAAAACTTATAAGTGAAAGTAGAAGGACACATGCATTCATTCTGAAATCATACTCTTATCATAACATGACCATACATAGCTTTAGAACATCATGATTGAATCGAATGACTCAAAGCTAAAACATAACATTTATATCAAAGTTGAACGATGAGTCAAACCTTGCTTTATGAACATGCATGCATAAGTATTCATCATGAGTATTGAATATGCAAATCTGCATGATATAGACAGTGGGAGACTCTTCACTTAACCGACATACCACGATAGAGCTTACGTGGTCTTAACTATCACACTCAAGTGGGTAGAGCCGTCCATAACCTTTCCAAGGCGACGCCCGATACCATGATATCGATATGAAGCTGAAGGGCCAATCGGGCCAGGGATAGCTTACAAGGGAGGTCCCGATAATATAATAGTATCAACCTACATTGGTGCGTACTTCTGGGGCATAGGGTAATCGACCCTTAATCCGCTCGGTGCTAGACTCTTCTCCTAAAAACATGCAGTGCTCTACATCGTATATAACGAAGCTCAACATCATCTATTGACAAAGCTCATTAATGAAGTCATGAATAGACTCGACATCATATGAAAATGAAGCTCAACATTGTCCTTCGACAAAGCTCAATAATGCCATACATCTCAATTGTAAATTCATGCATATGAGAAGCTTTATTTCGAAACATACCACAAGCTCAATCATAGGTGGGAGCATCTACTCCAAATCATATGGTAAGCTACATGTAGAAATATTTACTCAACATACCACAAGCTAGAATTCATAATAAAAATTGGGAAATTTCACTTTAAACAATGTGGTAAGCTTATGTCAAGGAAATCAACAGTTTAAATCATCATGTGGGCATTGCCCAGAGATTTATCATACTAGGATCTACACATTTTTATTTTTAAAACAACATAGTAATCATCGGTAGCTTTAGAAACATGCTTTTCATCATCATCACACATTTACCGTAAATCACCTTTTTTATGAACTCTTCACTCATGGGCGTTTTAGATTTAAATTTTAGAAAACAATGTTTATAAGGGAAAAGAACTTAGAATCCGCCCAAGATTCATAAATCATCAATATAAATATAATCTAATCCTACCCATGTGTAGAGATTGAAGAGTCATGCAATTGGGCAAAACCCCATAGTTGATCATAGATAATTTATCACATTTTGATAGTGATTGGGCATGGGTATGGAAGAAAACACCCATCCATAGCCTTACATACATGGGAATGGTGAATTCCAACACCCTCTAATAGCCCAAGCTAAGATTCCAATAGAAACCTTGAGATTTTTGCCTTGAATCTCCTCTTCAATCCATCAAACTTGCATGCATGAGAATAATGGCTTAGGATAGGTTTTACCCTGCTTAAAACCCACCAAAACGAGCCTTAAGGGACGTAGTATAGGTCTTAGGAACTTAAGAAATTATGAGAAGGCCCTTACTATTTCACAGAAGATAACTACCAGGTGACCCTAACAAGTGACCTGACGATTTGTCAGGATGGGGAACGACTCGTCGAGTCGCCCATCAAGTGCACTAGTAAACTGATATGCTGGGGCTCATATCGGACAACATAATGACTCATTCCTTGAGACCACGACTCATGGTCACCTTTTGTCATGTACACTACCTTAACAATCATGAAAAACCATCTTGCTTGATCACGACTCACCTCACGAGTCATTGAGACTGGCCACGACTCGTGGGGTCCCATCCATTAGGTACACTGGTTAGACCTCCTATTAAATCCTCAACCTCACCCCACGGTAGACCTGATGACTCGTGGTAGCTGACCACGAGTCATTCCCATGCTCGTGGGGACCTCAACTCCTCAGCCTAGTCCAACCTTCCCACGAGCCACCTGACGACTCGTGGGGTCTCCTCACGAGTCGTCTAACAGCTCTTCCTACACTGCTGCAACATTTTCTAGAGTTTCCTCCATTTCAACTCCTGAATCCGATATTTGAGCTTCTATAGTATAACAATTGACTTCATGGGACCCTTCGTTCCCTCAAATGGGAACAAGTATATCTTGATGGTAGTTAATTATGTATCAAAGTGGGTAGAAGTTGTAGCACTGCCTACCAATGATGCTAATGTTATAACTCATTTGTTGAAAAAGAACATATTCACCTGCTTTGGCATACCCAGGGCCATCATCAGTAATGAAGGTACACACTTCTGCAACCGACTCTTCAATAATTTGTTGGCCAAATACAATGTGTAACACAAGGTAGCCACTTCTTATCATCCGCACACCAGTGGATAGGTGTTGGTATCAACTCAAGAAATCAAAAGAATTCTTGATAATACCGTAAGCACAAACAAAAAGGATTGGTCAAGTAGGTTGGATGATGCATTATGGGCTTACCGAACAACTTTCGAAACTCCTATTAGCACCTCACCATATAGACTAATTTTTGGGAAAGCGTTTCATTTACCAGTTGCACTAGAGCACAGAGCATATTGGGCCATACAGAAGTTGAATATGGATTAGGAAGCTGCTGGAGAAAATTAGATGCTACAATAACATGAGTTGGATGAGTTCAGGTTCAGTGCTTATAAAAATGCAAAAATTTACAAAGAAAGGACTAAGATAGCACATGAAAAACACATTCAACCTCGTGAATTTCAAGCAGGGCGATTGGTGTTACTATACAATTCACGGTTGAAGTTGTTTGGTGGAAAGCTAAGATCAAAGTGGTCGGGACCATATGAAATAGTAAGTGTGAATGCACATGGTGTTGTGGAGTTGAAACCCTTGGGGTCTGACAGAACCTTCTTTGTTAATGTAAAAAGGATGAAGCTTTATTATGAGGTCAATTGGGACAGAGAAAAGACTTTAATTTTATTAAAAAATGATTAAAGGGTCTTATGTCGTGTTGCGACATTAAATCAAGGCTCTGGTTGGGAGGCAACACAACATGTAAAAATATAACTGCCTTATTTGGATATATAGTGTCGTTGTTGATTTTTCTTTTGCAGAAAGGGGAAGTCTGAGTACCTGAAATAAAAAGCTAAGGAGCATGGTCTTGAGCCTAAGTGTGGGGTCATGTGACATGTGAACCCAAAAGACATGCTGATAGCTAGGCCCTAGAGGACCCCAGGGAGTATCTTCTCACTCTACTCTAATCTCTAATTTTAGTTTCTCTAAGGACAGAGCAAAGCTTTAAGTGTGGGGTGAGGGTATGTATTCTAAAATTTTGAGGTTAAGGGTGAGCATGCCAACAAGTTTAGTTGAAAATTTTTGAAAAGAGACCCTTCAGTTTTTCTTATGGCCCCGGTTCTTTTCCGAAGGGGAGCCCTTTGAACCGGGTAATTTTTTATTTGTTTTGTTTGAGTCGTTGTAGTCATAGGCTAATGACATTTCCTTATGATAGATGGATCACAACCGTCTTAAGGGAAGTTTCGTCACATTTTTTATTTTTTAGGATTGAGTCATAAGTCATCCACTTGTATGCTTGTTGATATTCTGCTTAGCCGCTATACTAGAGTAAATAGAGTGATCGTCTTGTTTGCATGAGTTAGAATCCTTGACAGACACACATATCTCTTTAATTTGACTCAACATATCCTTAGGGATTAATTATGAATTTAACTTGTCATTCAATATGATGATATGAACGTGTAGCTGTAGAAACTGATAAAAACATGTTTCCATGAGAGATGAGTTGAATTGTTTTGTATGTATATATTGTAGCATCTAGAACTTGCCTTAGTTTATGTAGGTTAACTAGTTGGTAGGGAGTTGAGAGATGATCAAGACACTTCTTTGAAGAAGCCAATTTTTTTCCTATAGCCGTTTTACCTTCCTAGTCATTCTCCCTAGTTAACCCTTTGGAGCTTAAAAGCCTTATTCTTTCTTAGCCTCAATAATAGCTTAATCCCTCTTTTTGTGAGACCTAAAACCTATTGATCCAAAGTAGTCTTAAGCACTTTGATACTTGAAATTAAAGGTCCACCAAAGTATAACGTTAAGGGAAAAACAAAAAAGTTGTGGTAAGAAAAGAAAAGTGAGAAGAAGAGGCGCCCATAAAAATTATGTTGTCTACTTGCTACTAGGGAATTGAAAAAGAGAGCTTTAATTGCAAAATCCTTAGTTATTCTACAATTATGAAAACTAGCAGCCAAGTAATAAAAAATGGGGCATGAAAAGAAAAGACAAGGGTGAGTAGAGGAAAGGTGAACAAGCAAGAAACAGGAGGTGGACAAGTAAAGTGAAATATGGATTAAAAGTGCTTAAGGTGGAGTCACTATAAAATGAAATATCAATCCTACCCATCCCTTATCCGACATACAACCAAGAAAAGTTCTTGTGATCTTAATCTCTTGAAGCAATTAGGTAATCTAAACGTACATGAAGGAAAAGCCTATGGTATGTTGCATATGTACATTACGTCATTTGTGAGTGTGAGTGTGCCTTACTTATTGTGTTCCATGCCTTATATTGATGAAGTTGAGAGAGGAACATCACTAAAAGTGAGGGGCACAAGAGGTCTAATTCAGTGTACTACTTGTTGCATGTGTCACACTTAATCATGTTGGCCCTTTATGTTGAAAAGATGAGTTACTTATAGAGGTTATGTGTTCTTGATTATGAAATCTTTCTATGTGCTTTGTTGAGAATTTTTGTATGATGATAAACCACTTTTTGTATGCTCTATGCAAGTTGGTTGAGTATGAGTTGATAGAGGTGTCAAGTGTGATGGTGAAACATGATTTTAGGTATGTTTTAAGGATTGTTCAAGGACGAACAATCGTGTAATGTAGGCTAGTGATGTTGGCATATTTTCATACCCATTTTCCATGTTTTTACCCATATTTGATCATATTTTGAGTTCATAATCCTTATTTTATGCATAAATTCATGTGTGTGTGTTTTATGCGCTAACAAATGATTTGAGTTGATTTGAGTTGATTTGAGCAGGAAACTAGGCAAAATGGGCTCAAAATGATGCAAGAAATGAAGATTTGAGGACCTAACGGGTTTGGTGCTATGGCTGGCACCCCGCAACAAGTCCAAACTTCAGAGAATAAAATCTTAGTCTACTGCGCACCAGCCCTCAAACTTCAGAGAATTTTACTTCAACAATTTGGCGAGATGAGTGGCATCCTGCGCCAGAGGTATCCAAGACTTAGAGAAATTTGACGAACACTTTGGCGAGATGAAGGGGGAGTGCGCCAAACCCTATCTGGAGCTGAAATTGTTGACAATTTGGCTAAGTCTGTGGTGAGATAGGAGGGGCGGCGCGCTAGGGTCATTTCGGGGATAAAAATGCTGATTTTAAAGCCAAGTCTTGAAGAGAAGAAATGTCAATCAAAGGATCATCTATAAATATAAGCCTTAGGTTGTTTGTTACGTAGTTTTGGACTTCTTAGAGTAGTTTTAGACTTCTTTGAAGCAGAACTCAATTTTTATTCCATTGTTCATTTATTAAAGCTTGTAAGCCATTTGGAAGGAATACAATGTTCTACAACTAGGTTTTCGCTTCTTTACTTCGTATTTTTGCACGATAATGACTAAGTATTTGTTTTTCCACTTGTCTATGAGTGGATAAACTCATATTCTAGGGTTGTGGCCATGGTGAATGGTTGATTATTTGAAAGACTAAATAAACTTGGTTTTGATTCTTCTTTTATGGTTCTTTGTAATTATTTGTGTTAATTTATTATTTATGAGATTGATCACCTTGTAAGTAATCTATTGGCTTTCAGTTGAACTTGGAAAAGGAAATCAAAAGGGTTAAAATAAATATAGAACGGGAATTCAAAGACCTTTGAACTCACTGGTGATAAGATAGAAGTTATTGTTAAGGATAAGGATATACCCTTCAACCCCATTTAGTTGAAATACAATTAGGCATAATTGTCTTTTAATTGTTCTCCTGCAACCATAAGGATATAGGCGTTAGGGTTCATGAAATAGTTGTTGGATGCGATAGTGGCAAGAAATGGGATAGTAACTTGCAACTAACAACCGTAGGAAGAATTATGCTAGTTTAATTACGTCTGGAAAACTCAACCTGAAACCAACCAAGTGTCATTGCCCTAGTCTATCATCATTATCGAAATACAATCAAGCTTGCATTCGTTTTAGTTAATTTTTACATTTGAAGTTTAAGTAATTTAATTTTCCAAACCAATCTTCATTGTACTTGTTTCATAGATTGGTTAAATTAAAGTGACAACCTCATAATGATTTAATTGACAAGTCCCTGTGGGTATGATATCTGGACTTAATAATCTTATATTACTTGATGACCTCATGCGCTTGCGTGCGCTTGGGTGACATTAACGAGTCTCACCACGAGTCGTACACGAAGTAACGACTCGTGGTTATCTCTCATGGTCATCATTGCTCCTCCCTAAAGCATCTTTGAATTTCACCACGATTGCATATCACAACTCATGGTGTCCTACCACGAGTCGTACTGTCAGTCATGACATCATCCCCTTCACTTGCCAAATCCTAACCATGACTCGTTGTTACTTACTATGAGTCATACCATGATTCGTGACATCATAACCTGGCACCACAAAGAAACTCATCACAACTTCTAACCATGAATTGGCCTACACCTCACGACTCGTGGTGTGACTCATTGTCTGGAGGCCAACTTCAGAACTCCACCACGACTGAGACCACAACCCGTCACTTCCTATCATTACTCATACCACGAGTCGTTATGGTGCAAAAATTCAAATTTTTCTGCAGAACTCATTTCTAATTTTTCCCATCTATATCTTAGGAACTTTTGTACAATATCCCCCTCTTGGGAACATTCTTCTTCGAATGTGGGTAAACACACTGAATAACTGAGGAAAGGATCTGCCATCCCAAATATTGAACACCTGAAGCTGAAAACTGATGGAGTGACTGACTCCGAACTGAAACACTTGACTAAACTAAACTCATGAATCATACATATATGCATTGACATATAGAAAACTGAGAGGCATGAACTAGACCTGAAACTAAAGTACCAAAGAGGAAATTGGTACCTCAAGCTAAGACTGAGCCGAAAGGGAAAAGGTGTGGGTATTTAGCATCATATCTGCTTCGACTTCCCGCATAGCTCCCTTAACATGATAATTCCTCCACAAAACCTTTACTGAAGCTACCTCTTTGTTCCTCAGCTTCCAGACCTGACGATCAAGAATTTCAACCGGTACCTTCTCATAGCTAAGGCTATACTTCACACCTACACTCTCCACCGAAATAACCAAAGTCGGGTCACTGAAGAGCGAAACATGAAAAACTGGTTGTACTGAAGCCAACTCTGAGGGCAACTCCAACTCATAGGCCACCTTGAAAGCACATCCCACAATCTTGCAGAGGCCAACATATCGAGGACTAAGCTTTCATTTCTTCCCGAATATCATCACTCCCTTCATAGGAGACACCTTTAGGAACACCCAATCATCAACTTCAAACTCAAGTTCTCTCCTTCTCACATATGCATAGGAATTTTGACGGCTTTGAGCTATTTTCAGCCTTTCCTATATAAGCTGGACTTTCACCATAGCCTAATGAACTAAATCTAACCCTATTAATGTAGCTTCCCCTATTCAAACCAATCAATAGGTGATCTACATCTCCACCCATACAGAGCCTCAAACGAAGCCATCTAGATGCTGGAATGGTAGTTGTTGTTATATGCAAACTCGATGAGAGGCAAATGATCATCCCAACTACCCTTAAAGTTAATCACACATGCTCTCAACATATCCTCGAGAGTCTGAATGGTCTGTTCAGCCTAACCATTGTTCTGCAGGTGAAAAGTTGTGCTAAGCTTGACTTGAGTACCAAGTCCCTTTTGAAATGACTTCTAAAATTGTGAGGTAAACTGAGTACCTATATCTGAGATGACAGACAAGGGGAATCCATGCAACGAAACCAATTTTTCAATGTACAATTTAGCATAATCCTCTGTTGAATCTATAGTTTTAACTAGTAGAAAATGAGCTGCTTTAGTCAACTTGTCTACGATCACCCAGATCGAGTCATACTGTCGACGTGTATGAGGCAATCCTGTGATAAAGTACACATTGATTTCCTTCCACTTCTAGGTAGGGATACTAATGTCTTGAAGCACACCTCCAGGTCTTTGATGCTCAACTTTCACTTGCTGACAATTCGGACACTTGGCCACAAACTCTACAATGTCCTTTTTCATGTCGTTACACCAATAGACTTCCCGCAGGTCACGGTACATCTTGGTGGCACCTGTATGTATAGAATATAGGGAACCATGGGGGTCATGCAACATCCAGACTCTCAAATTATCAACATTTGGGACACACAAAAGACCCTGATATCGAAGCACACCATCTCCCACTTCGGAGAAGACCACTACCTTTTAATTCAGAACCGCTTCATTCAACTTTACCAAGATCAGATCCTTATCTTTTCTAGACTTGACTTCAGTCACCACAGAGGATTCTGAACCATTCTAAACAATTACACCACCATCTGTCGAGTCGACCAAGCGAGCCCCTACCCGAGCAAGTCGATGCACATTCTTCACCAATTCTTTCCTTTCCTCCTCCACATAAGACACACTCTCCATGGATAACCTTATAAGAGCATCTGCCACTACATTAGCCTTGATCGGATGATAAAGGACACTCATGTCATAATCCTTTAGAATCTATAACCACCTTCTTTGTTGCAAATTCAAATCCTTCTGGGTAAACACGTACTAAAGACTCTAGTGATCCGTGACCACATATACATGCACCCCATAAGAGTAGTGCCTTCAAATCTTCAATGCAAATATCACTGCTGCCAATTCTAGGTCATTCGTCAGATAATTCTTCTCATGAGTCTTGAGCTGTCTAGAGGCATACACAATGACTTTTCCATGTTGTATCAACACACAACAAAGTCCAACCCTTGAGGCATCACAATACACAACAAATCCACCTGTACCCTCGGGTAAGGTCAATATTGGGGCTGAAGTGAGTTGAGTCTTTAATTCTTGAAAACTCTTCTCACATGCATTTGACCGATAAAATTTAATTTTCTTTCGGGTCAACTTAGTCAACGGTGCTGTAATGGACGAAAATCCCTCCACAAACATCCTGTAGTAACCATCCAAACCAAGAAACTCCTGATATTCAAAGGATTAACTGGTCTCGGCCAATTCTTCACTACTTCTATCTTTTGAGAGTCCAACTGTATGCCTCAAATGACACCACATGACCCAAAAATGCTACTGAGTCCAACCAAAACACACACTTGCTGAATTTAGCAAACAACTGGCGATCCTTGAGAGTGTAGCATAATCCTCAAATATGTGGAATGCTCCTCCTCGCTCCTAGAGTATATGAGAATGTCATCTATGAACATAATCATGAACATGTCCATATATGGCTTGAATACCCTGTTCATCAAATCCATAAAAGTTGTAGGAGCATTCGTTAGTCCAAAAGACATAATTACAAACTCATAGTGACCATACCAAGTCCTGAAGGTTGTCTTTAGGATGTCACTCTCCCTAACTCTGAGCTAGTGATAACCGGACTTGATATCTATCTTTTAGAAGCACTTAGAACCCTAAAGTTGGTCAAAAAAATCATCAATTTTGGGAAGAGGATACTTGTTCTTGATTGTAACCTTGTTCAACTACTGGTAGTCAATGCATATACGAAGAGAACCATCCTTCTTCCGAACAAAGAGAATTGGTCTACCCCATGGGGATTTTCTAGGTCTAATGAAACCCTTATCTAGGAGATCCTTCAACTGTTCTTTCAAATCCTTTAGCTCAGCTAGAGCCATTCTGTAAGGAGGAATAGATATAGGTTGTATATCGGGAAGAAGGTCAATACCAAAGTTGATCTCCCGCTCGGGAGGGACTCCGGGTAGATCATCTGGGGACACCTCCGGATACTCATACACTACAGGAACTGACTGGAGAGTCGGGGTCTCGGATGTAGCATCCTTAACCTGAACTAGATGGTACATGTAACCCTTAGAAATCATCTTTCTGGCCTTAAGGTAGGAAATGAAGCTACCTATAGGCATAACTGAACTGACCTTCCATTCTAGGACTGGCTCACCCAGAAATCGGACACTGGTTCTACAATTTACTGAGGCATAACATGCATGCAAACAATCCATGCTAAAGATAACATCAAAGTCTGTCAAGGCTAACTCTACTAAATCTGCTGAGGTGACTTTTGAAAGGACTGTGACAGGGCAATTTCTGCATGCCCATCTAGCTATAACTGAATCACCTACTGGAGTAGAGACTAAGAAAGGTTCTGATAGGATTTCGGAACTGACTCTGAAACTACTAGCAACATAGGACGTCACAAATGATAAAGTAGCCCCTGGATCTAATGAAGCATTAACATCAAGATGGAATACTCGTAACATACCAGTGACAACATCTGGGGAGACCTCTTGCTCCTGGTGAGACACTAGGGAATAAAACCTATTCTAGTGTTGACCACCACCTGCACTAGTGGATGCACCCTGTCAAGAAAGATGTGTTGCTGGAGCTGTTACTAAACTGACAGCCTGAGTACGACCCTTGCCATCGCCCTGCACACTCTCGGCACATGTGCCCGAATTTCCCACACCCGAAGCAAATATCTGATCCAATCAAGAACTCTCCCATGTGGTTCTTGCCACATTTTCCACTGACTGAAAATGTGCTCTCCGCCAGCAGGTTCCTCTATCCCCTCAAACCTGATGTCCTACTCCTCTGATCACCCCGAGACCTGGATTGAACACTGGCTGATGATGGTGCTGGGGCCAACGACCTCTGGTGGGACTACTATTGATTTCCACCGCCCGACCTCTGCTGGGAGAACCCAAAACTATTTGTCCTGGCCCTCTTGGCCTCTAACTCTCTCTCTCCCCCTCATATGCACTACCTCCATCTGCTGTGCATACAAAACCAATAGGGAGAAGTCGATGTTTTAATGTAGCATAGCGGTCCTGCAATCCTTGACCAAATAGTTTGCTACCCCATTCATAAATCTTCTCACCCGAGCCCTCTGATCGGCCACCATCTCCGGCCGAACTTGGACAAATGGGTGAACTCCAAAGCATACTCTTGAACCGTCATGTTGTTTTGTCTCAGGTGCACAAACTCTTCTTCCTTGATTTACCTCATCTCTTGGGGGAAGAATCGGTCCAAGAACGCAGTGAGAAACTCATCCCGTCTGATGGCACCCGCTCCAACTCCCCGACCATCCTTCCATTGCTTGTACCAAATATAAGCAACCCCTTTCAACTGATAAGAGGCTAGGGCTGCACACTCCTCCCGCATCACTCCCATAACCTGGGTGATCTTCTAAATCCCCTCAATGAACTCATGTGGATCCTTGTCCACTCTTGACCCAAGAAACTCAGGGGGATTTATCCTGAGGAAGTCCCTGACCCTAGCCAATACTGTGTTCCGGTTCTGAAGAACATGAGATACTGCCTGTTGGTTGACCTAACCAGTCAACACCTGTGCCAACATCTGGATGGATGCCCTAAACTCAGCGTAGGCAACCTGCTCACATGATCCACTAGTGTTGTGGGGCTTGATGGTGCCCATCTCCGTTTCCATTCTTGTGGTCATTCCCGTTTCCATTGTCGTTCCTTCTTCCATTAACTCGACGTAGAGGCATAATTCTGCAAATGCATATAACACGAGTTAGAAGGATAGAGAGACATTTCATCGCACGACATAGATCATAAAAGAAGGAAAATTTCCTAAAATGCTTCATAGCTTCTTTTCATAAGTGTGGCACGCTTCACACCCATGTAAAATCTAATTAACACGGCTTTCATATACCCTAGGACAAATTGAACCATTGTTCTAATACCACTTTTGTCACGACCCGAACTTAGGCCCAGATCGAGACACAAAACCTAGAACCATAAATGGATCCAAGTCGACCCATGGCATGAACATGATAACTAACTCAACATAATCAAGACAGAAAGGAATTGAATTCTGAAATAGCAGAAGTCTGAATATTAAACATTTGAATAAAAGGAAATATATAACACTAAATACGAACTGAATACAACATTATGTCTGAAAAGCCTCTACATACTAACAAGTTGATGGGACAAGACCTCCAACTAGCTCGAAACTGAAAATAGCAAAAATACAACTAACTGAAGGTCCTCGAAGTATGAGGACTCACCAACAGCTGGCTGAACTGAACTTTGATGACAGGCTAACGGAGAGACTGACCCTGACTGTCCGATCCAGTATCATGAAATGATATAGCATAGAGTAGGCGGTCAGTACTTAGAATGTACTGAGTATGCAAGGTAATAAAATGGACTAATCAAAATATATAAAAGTTCATAAGAGTAGGACAATACAAAACATGCAATAATAGTCATAACATAAACGTGAGGCTCAAGATTTTCAAAACTATTCATGATCTAGTCATAAGCATAATCATAAGATAAACCTTTTAAAAGAATAACTTGAGCCAAAGTATCCTAATAGGACAATGCATAAATCATGAGGAACAATGGGAGAACTCGTCTTAACCGACACCATCATGATAGAGCTTACATGATGCCCCAACTATCTAAGTCAAGTGGGCAAAGCCATCCCAGGTTTTCTAGGACAAGGATGTGCATGACATGATATCACTAATAGGGACCCACCTAGAGTCCATAAACATAAATCTATGTTGGCGCGTAGTTCTGAGACCACGGGGTTTACCTGAACATCGGGCCTACTCGGTGCTAGACACTGCTCCCAAAAACATGCACATGAAGTCCATGGCTAGATAAATCATAAAATACTTGATCATACTTGAAATAAATGATTATCCATGAATTAGGGCCTGTAAGTTGGCCAAAATCATAAATTCATAAATCATGAAGAACATACATGCTTGAGAAAAATCACTATACTTGAAATTCATAAATTCATGAAGAGTACTTGAAGGAAATTATATCATAAATCATAAATCATAAATTAGGGCTTAGGAAAGTCAAAATCATCATAGAATCATAAACTTGACTTTTCATGAAACTTTCATAATTGGGCCTAAATTGATTAAAGTTTGAAACTATGAATTAATAATCAAAATGGGTATAAATTCTGCCCATAGAGCTCAAAACATGATTTGAAACATGAAGAAAATTGACCCATAGGTAAATCAGAGAGAATTTCATAGAATTAGGAATAAGCCTCATAAGATCATGAACTTGATATAGAACTTAAATTCATGGAATTGAAGAGAACTTTGGGCATGAGGTTGAAAGAAACTCTCATTCATAGCCCTACATACCTTGGAAAATCTGATTCTGCACTCTTCCTTGAAAGCCCAAGGGAATTGGAGGAGAATTGGAGGGTTTCAAGCTTGATCTTCAGAGAGAAACCTCTACTCTTGCATGCATAGGAGTTGAATGAATTAGGATAGGTTTAACCCACTTAAGATCCTCCTAACAGAGCTTAAAATGATATAGTTTAGGACTTAGGAGCTTAGGAATTATGAAAATATCCTTAACGAAAAATATGGAAAATGGAGACTGCCAGTCATCACGACTCTCATCACAAGTCGTACCATGAAGTAACGGCTTATGGTTACCTCTTATGGTCACCACTGCTCCTCCCTGCAACATCTCTGAATCTCACCACGATTGCATATCACAACTCGTGGTGTCCTACCACAAGTCATACTGTCAGTCATGACATCATCCCCTTCACCTGCCAAATCCTAACCACGACTTCCATCACGACTCATTGTTACTTACTGCGAGTCGTACCATGATCCTTGACATCATACCCTAGAACCACAAGGAAACTCATCACGACTCCTAACCATGAGTCATACCTACACCTCATGACTCGTGGTGTGACTCGTCGTCTAGACCCCAACTTCAGAACTCCACCACAACTGATACCACGACACATCACTTCCTACCACGAGTCATTCTGGTGCAAAAATTCAGATTTTTCTGCAGAACTCATTTCTAATTTTTTCCATCAATCTCTTAGGAACTTTTGGGGTATTACAATGAATTACTTCTCAATCTATGTGTCTTGCATGTTAAAATGGTGCCAAGAAAGCTGATCTGTTGCATGATAGAGGGAATGTCTTGCTTAAAAATTGAATGTTGTAGCTGCTTTCCAAAACCACCCAAGTCACTGCACTTTGTGATACCGGAACAAGAGTCTAGGTCTAGGTTAGATTTTCTTATTTTAGTTTCTTGAGGACAAGAAAAATCTTTAAGTTGGGGGTGTTGATATGTCGAGGTTTTGCGACACATTCGTACTTCTTTTCATAGAGTCTTGCATGCCTGCTAGTGCTAAATTAAGTAAATGTTGACACTATTTTACTAAGTTTCAAGAATCCCATGAGTGGAAGGAAGAAGGCATAAATAACAAGAAGTCTGCCAAAAAAAGGACAAAGACGGACCGCAAATTCAAGATGCAGTCCGCACTTACAACTGCAATTCAATCCAAAGAGCTCCACAAAGTGGTAGGCAAGGGACAGCTCAAGATGCGGTCTGCACATTCAAAATGCGAAGCGTCAAGTGAACCGTAGATTCTAAACTTATCAATCTGGTGAAGCAATTGACGAAAGGAAGTACAGACCATCATTTCAATAGAGGGTTCGCCAGTTGAAAGATGGAAAGCATCAAGGCAGAAGTGCAAAAGCGACGGTTCATGAGATGGGCCATACTTTCAATGTGCAGTCCATCCCTACGACCTAGGCCCTTAGAATTTAAATTAGACTTGGTGTCTTAGGCTTGGTATAAATAGTCTTTTTTTTAGAATTTTCAGGGAGACTCCATTTAGTCTAATTAGATTTGATAGTTCTAGAGTAGAATAGTAGCTTGAAAAAGACATCTATTGTAATTTGAAGATCAATTAAATTTCAATCTAAGTTTCTTCTTCTTTATATTGCATTGTAAGTGATCATGATTAAAATTATGCTTCTTCTTCTTTCTTCTTCGTGAGTGACCAAATTTAGATCTATTGTTGTGAACCCTAATGATCACAATTAGGATAAATTAATTATGGACTTTGAATATTTGATCAATCTATGCTTTGTAAAGTGAGATTAGTATCATGCCAAATTGCCTCTATTGTGCTTAAAAGAGACAATTAAGATTTAGGTAGCATCAATCAACAATGAACCAAGGCTTTAAACCTTGTTTACTAGATTCACTTAGAAATTTGATGAATTTAATTGGCAAATTGCAATCTATATTGAATTAAATCCTAATCATTTTGAGAAAATTGATCTAGATTGACATTGTTAGGTTATTGAAAGACACCTAATAATTGCCTAGATGATTGCTTGCATATTCGTGAAGAGCCCATTCTCAATAATCCAAATGGAGGATTTAGAGGGATCAACCTTATGGAGGGACACATCCCTAGTATTCCTTTATATTGATTTCAACTCATTGCTTCTTAGACTTTAGATATTTAGGTTGACTCTAGTTTACCATTAACTTGAGTAGTATTCAAAATATTCAATCAATTCTAACTCATTTGATAGTTTGGACTAATACTAATTCTCTATAGATACGATCTCGATTCCTAATTGAGTATTTAAATTGCAACTAACTGTTTTCACTCTCTTATGTGAGGTGTACATTGGCGTGATTACTTTGCAGCCAAGAGCTTTTAAATTCTGGATCAATGAAGTTGTGAATACTCCCAGTATCAATCAAGATATGGAGGGGTTTTCTTGAGTGATATCTAGTAACTTTCAAGGTTATATAGCCTAATGAACCATTTAAAGCATGAACAAATATCTCCATTTGTTCCAAAGTTCAGGAAAACTCTACTGTTGTTTCCTCCAACTCTATGTCTTCCTCTTGTTCATCTAATTCCTGCTCAAATTCCTCACATCTAATAGATACAACTGCTTCAGATTCTTGCACTTATGACCAAGAACATACTTCTCAGTACAAAAGTAGCAGAGACTTTTAGACCTACTGTCATTCATTTCCTCTGTGCTCCAAGTCCTCTATTGTCCACTTTATAAGCCATGGAACTACCACTTGTGGAAGTTGGTAGTGATGGTGTCTTGTTTTGAAACTTCTACTCCCGATACCTTCTATTAGGTTGCTGGCTAGGCATTCCTGCTACAAGTTGCCCTATAGAGGCCAGGAACGCCTCTTGCATTCTTGCTGACTTGTACACTTGTGCGATTTGTCAATTTTACTGTCATGTTGAGTTCATCTTTTACACCTCCAAGGAAATAGCTCATAACATTTTCTTGAGATACACTGATTCTTGTCAAATTCTTTTCAAATATTGCTTGATAAACCTTGATACTTCCCATCTGCCTCACATTTTTTATTTCTTCCATTGAATCATCATAATCTACCCCAAACCTATCTACAAGAGTCACAACATACTCACTCTATGTTGGAGGTTGTAGCTACTATACTTCATAAATGATAGATTCCATTGGACAGCCTCTCCTTTAAAATGTATTGCTACAATCCCTATTCCTTCCTCCATAGGAATGTTGTCCATGCTAAAGAATCCTAAACAACCAAGATCAAAGACCATCTCCTAAAAACTTCAAGAACTCCATTCTCGACCACCTAGAGTATTGAGAATTATGATTGGTGAAACTGCTTGTACTCTTCTCCCTTTGAGACTTTTCCTCAAATTGCCACTATGCATCTAGAAATTCTCCTCCTGCCATCTGAATTTACAAGAGACTTGTCCCCGCGACTTCCTCCGGCAGTCGCCAATTGCTTCATCATCTCTAACACAACCTGATCCAATTTTGTGAGACTTGAAACCTCTCCAATAAGAGTTCCAAGTTCTGACAGTACCTTTTGCATCATCTCATGTAGTTCCCTTACTTCACTGTTGGTGGATCCTTCATGAGTTCATGCACTTTTCGTCATGATAGCCAAGGAATAAACATCTCTGATATCAATGATAGCACAATTGCAGGAATTCAAAAAAGAATTTGAGAATTCAGCAGCTACAACAGGAATACTAGCAAAGGAATACGAGTATAAAGCCTACTTGTAATGAAAAGAGAGAAATGAGAGTAGAAAGATAAAAGAGTTGTATTAAGGAGTTTGTAGTATTTCTCATAGATGTTACAATGTATACTGTAAGTATTTATAACAGAAAAGTAATTGGCTTCTTCCTAACAGAATTTGTAACTAACTTGTAACTAACTTTCCCTCATTTTAACTAACAATAACTACCTTTCTAACTGTCTAAATGTTTAGCTGATGTGGCTTTTCTTCTAGCCTTTATCATATATAAAAAACGCATAAGTTATGACCAAAGGCACAAGATTAGGGGCAGAAGTTATGCATGAAAGGCAAAAGAAATTATATCACGAGGCATAAGTTAAATAGTAGAAGTTATGCCCCAAAGCACAAGTTTAGTTGCCAAAGTTATCCATCTAGTTAAAAAAAATTATGCCAACAAGGTAGGGCCGAAGGCACAAGTTGACTGCTATAAGCTGTTAAAATTTTTATAGTAGACATTTGCCTTATTTAACAACATTTGCATATAAATCAATTCTTACTGAACAACATTAAACAGAACTAATTTATAAACTCAGCAAAATTGAATCAAAGCATTAAATTTGATTCAATTCATAATAATTTTTATATATAAACGTAATATATTTTTTAATATGAAATCTTATGTATTTACCTTTTCTGTCATAATTTGAATAAGCACCATGTCATATAAACAACATTGTAGATCAAAGTCATTAGGAGGCTGTTATCATCACAAAAGAGCCTCCCAACATATAATTTTGCGAAGTTATTATGAAAAATTAAGATGCAAAAAGTTCTTATATGTTTTTGTATTAGGGTTATAATATCATTTTAGTTTCGTTTTAAATACCAGTGATTTTAAAGAGCAAAATTTAGAAATTTGCGAATTACCCAATTCCGGTGAAGGTAGAAAATGTCAAACTTTGTTTTAGGCCATTGGTTCGGCTCGTTTGGCCCTTTTTACCTTCAATTAGATTCCGTACTCCCGCTGGACACCCCGACTCCAATTAGGACCAATGGAAGAAGCCAATTCCACTTCCTGTTTTGAGAAAAATTGTCTTGATCATTAATCTCAATTGTCATTTTTATGCCGACTTGGCACTTAGGTTCTTTGTTAATTACGTCAATATGAAATTTAATATCCGTCTTCAATGGTTTATCCCCTTGTGTTTCAGCTCTTTTCTTCATGAATTCTTGAAATTCATAGCAGAGGAAGATGTGCTCTCCCCGATTCAATCTCAGGAGTCTTTACATTCTTAACTTGTTCTAGAGTTTGTCCATAAAAAGAAATATTTCCCAATATAATTAGCTATATTTAACATAGTTGTTTAGCTGGTGAGAGAACTTTGAGTAAACAACAAAAAAGGTGACCACTAAACGACGACCGAAATCTGCAAAACCTTGTGTACTGCTATCGACAGCAAACTTTTTCATCAGGATGAAGTTAAAACAAAATAGGGAGGCACTTGCTCATATGCTTCATGAAAAACAAAGAAAAAAAAAAGTAGACAAACGAAATAAAACTTAAATATAAGCTTTACAATGTGTACGACAACAAAATTAATGGATACAAAGTCAACTGTACAGAACCTGACGAGGAAGTCTCCCAAGTCATTTACATGGAAAAAAAAATTAATATCAGAAAACATTCTAAGCAAGGTAGTTGTATATTTGAGGATTGTTTTTGTCCCGTTCCAGGTATTCCCTATCTATGAGGCTTTCAATCCTTTTCTTCAGATCAGCTGGTTTTATTGGGAATTTAAGCTGCTCCAACAACAGCAAAAGTGGAATCAGTTAAAACAGATAAACTCCCCTTAAGCTCATAGCTTGAAATGAAATGACAACACATGCTTTATTTACAGTCAAACTGACAACAAAGGGAAGTTCTATGTATATATTCTGCTTATAAGATCTCAGTTCTTGCAACAACTAGGTGGGCTCTTGGCTATGGAAGATCATCTGGAAAGTTACAGTACCGTACAAGGTAGCATGCTTCACCTGGCTATTGGCCAAAGAAAAAGTTTTGACACATGAAAAGTTGATCAAGAGAGGCATACAACTATGTTCCAAATGCTACCTTTGTAATGAACAGGCAAAGACAATTAGCCATCTTTTCTTGCATCGTAAATGGACAATCAGTTGTGGAAAATCTTAATAAACTTGAGGAAGATAAAATGGGTGATGCTAAGAAGAATCAAGTCACTATGAAATTGCTGGAACAGTGATGGTATTGCAGGTAAAAGAGAGATGGAATATTATCCCAACTTGTATTTGATGGTCTGTCTGGGCAGAAAGGAATTAGAGATGTTTTGAGGGCAAGGAATGCAACATTCAGAAGTTGAAAATGAATTGTTTAGGTCTCTACTTTTTTCTTCTTTTTTTTTTTTTGAAAAAGGGTCTCTACTATTTTTGGTGTAAACAGAAATTGGTAGTACAAACTGAAGATACTTTTGATGTTCTTGACACTTTGTTGTGTCTTTTCTTAACACATAAGGTTCCATCTTGTAAGTGGCATACTTTTGAAGGGGACTACACACTTTCTGGTGTAGAATACCTGTTGATCTTAATATAACTGTTACATTTATCAAAACAAACAAACAAAAGAGTAAAAAAACACTCAGTCATAATATTGTTGTTTTAGGTGTACATGAGAACATAATTCCTATCCTAACTATCAATATACTCATTGAATCATATTGACAACAATAAAGCCTTGATAATTAGATAGGAAAGTCTTCTCATCATCAAACTAAGCAAAAGTGCAAACCAAGCTGAAGATGAATTGGATCAAACATACACTCACCATTGACAAGGTGAAAACAGTTGAACCCCCCAAAAAAAAGGTGTAGAAGACAAATTATGAAAATTACTTCGGCAAATAGCTGATTTCAAAAATACCACTGAATCTTCCTGGCCTATGGTGATTCAGTCAATTGTATTAGCTGATTTCATTGATACTCATATTGTTCCAACATGATAATGGTTCTCTCAAACTTATAAGTCCATACGCGATGGCCTTTTAGTGAGAAGACATTGTCTTACCTTGCAGTTGGGTAAACAACTAGCTTTATGCGTTCTAATGGTTTGGATTCATTTCATTTCTTCGTCTAGTAGATTTTCTAATCCTCAACATTACCTGTTATCTTTTCATCGATATCTATTTTCATCAGGAAAAGCATAATTATATATTTGTTTTGGTGACAAGAAAGAGGTAGCTTTTTCCATTTTAGAATGATAGAGGTTGCTGTTTGGAATCGAACAAATTTATGGTTGTACTTTGAACTGAAGGCTTCTTATTATTTAAGTTCACTATGAACAAATTAACTCGTGCTCAGATTTACAATACCTGTCTGCCGCCGGCATACTAAAAGGATCAATGTTGTTTACCTATTACGCTTTCATAATAAATTTTTGCTGTCTCAAAAACCCAGAATGACATTATATCTAAGGTGAAAATGGTAGGCATATTTCTTTGAATAACAGTGGTCTTCGGACCAGTTTCTACATACCTCGACTAATCAATCGATTACTACTAGAACAGGTACAGCATAACTCTACCACCCAAAACTTGGACAAAGGGAAGAATTCACCTGGTATCACCTTTTACAAAGATTGGTTACCAAGATTATTACTCCAATTCTTCAACCCCCAAGGACACGTATTAGTACTTTAAATTAATTGATAGAAGTGCTCAGCTTTCTATGTCCTATCAGTTATCCCTATTGTGCTCAGCTTTCAACACCAATCAGCTAATCCTATTTCTGATTCCAGACCATTCACATGCAAGTAATAATTCTCAACCTCATGCGGAGTTTGGGCATCTGAATCCACAGGGTGGAAGCGGGAGTAGGCACCAGATCCATTCCCAGCTCAAGGATTAACAATTACTGGGTTAACACAAGAAGGTGAAAAGTTCCATTACCTGCTGAAAGAGTTCAGTTATCAAAAGGGTATGACTCAGCACTTTTCTGGTCTTCATTATCCTAACAATAGCAGCATCAACCTGCACATGTAGGCAGAGAAGATTGAAAAAAATCAACATCAAAAAAAAAAGTATGAAAATTTCCCTTAAATGTTTCAGCAGCCATGTCCTTTTTCTGACTATTTTTGGCCTTAGATATAATCGGAATATACCAGCAGTAAAATAGTGCAGTAAAATAGATATAACATGTAGTTAAAAGACAAATTTGTGATGCAATCTATTAAATAAAGCATAAATCTTTTGTCTGTTAAAAATGCTAAAGCAAGTTCTATTTGCTTGAGAGTAGTTATGGCTGTGAAAGAAACTGAAATATTAAAGTAGAGAGTAGGAATAGATGAGCAAACCTGGTATTGTCGGTCCTGAAATACTCTCTCAGTGGTGCTTGTGTTCTCCTCAACTGTTTCCTTCATTTGGATGGCATTTACCTGTATATACATATTTATTGTTAGCTCTGACATGTCTAGCAGGAATAGCAGATCACTTGTACCAAAATACCAATCACATGTTTATCTCATATTTGTCAATAGAACACTTCTTTTCTTCTCTTTCTGAGGAGAAGACACTCTTAAGTTTTATCACTTCAGTCTTTGAGGAGATGGCATTATCTGAAAACACCAAATAGGACTTTCCTTTATACATGATCAATAGAGGGACTTACCTTTATACGATAAAGTGGAGCAGTAAATTGATCATTGAACACAAAGGTATCGTCGTCCTCCACATCTCTTCCTTTTGGAATCTATAAGATATTTTTTCCAGCAGCATCCACAAGAATCAGTATATAAGATTGTTATACCAAAAAAAAAAAAAAGAAAAATCTCCATCTAGCAATGACCACACACCTTCTGGAGAACACGGACTTTTCCACATGCAAGAGACTGTAGAGTCCTTCTCAGCTCTTTATCCTCAATTCCAGTTGCTTCCTTGATATCTTGAAAGCTAAGCTTTTCCGCATCATTAAAAAGCATCAGAACAACAGTCTGCAGCAAGAGGATACAGGTCACTAAACCATTAACTTAAATACAATGCAAAGGAATACTGTTATACTAATAATGCTATAAAATACCAACCTGAAACAGAGAAACTGCAAGCTCCTTTTTTCCTTTCGGATATTCAGCTTTCAGAACACAATGGCCCAATGAATTTTGCCACATCAAACGCCTACCACTGTACTTGCTCAAGTAGAACTCCTTGAAAATATCCTGCAGCATGGGGCCCAGTATAACAAAATGTAAACTGAACAGAAACATTAAATGGTGTCAAGAGGAAGTAAATATAAGCAACATGGTGCCAAACCTGATAGACATTGAGTTCATGAGGAAGACGAACATCCATGGGGGGGTAGGTTGGCCAGTACCTGTAGCACAACCAGCAATGAAGTTCTAACTCTGAAAACACAGACCACAAAAATCAGAAAATTCTTTGATATCAACTTACCCCATCGTTAAAACATGGACACTCATCTCAATCCCTGTTGGGAGTTTTGTTCTGGCTTGGGAAGATTGCTTGAAGGATTCATTTATCTCTTTTGACAATTCAATGTCCTGGACAAAATGGTTTTGAAGTATTAACAAAAGAAAAAAGATGATCTAAATTCTCATGAATCCATATGTATCGCAACATAATTTCTCCCTTGGAAGAGAATTTTGGACAGCTCTATGCAGGTATACGCGTATGTCGTGCAGTCTTATAGCACATGACGTAGTAACATAATATTAATATTATTAAAATGAATTGAGTAAATAATAATACACAGTAGAAATTATCTCTCACTGTTAAATTAGAGACAAACATGAAATAAGGTGTTCATTACATCTCCATCAGCCCATGTACAAAATGCAAATGAAACTCTCTATGGAAGACTCAAGTACAATAAATTGTGAAAATTACCATCATATACCTGATTTCGATTGTACAAAAATTGAGGAAAAAACATTAAAACTCAACTATATCTAAATAGAATACATATAATGGTTTACCTAAAAGCTGATTTATCTTCCAACAGAAGAATTCGAATTTTTGGAACCTCAAATCTTTCTTATGAGTTGTATAAAGCTCAATACTGGTTTATAACTAATTAGTTCAAAGACCTAATAGTGCTTACAAGACCATTTGTTTCCTTAATTTATTTAGTTGGAGAAAATGAACGGTTATACATGGATAATGAAAGGTCTTGACAACTTATGTCTTTTCATCTTTTATTTTCTTAAATGTCATCCTCATTTAATTTAGTAATGTATTGAACATATTTCAGATTTTTAATGTGAGATTAACAAACAAAGAAATAAGGAGAAAAAAGCCAAGAAAAGAAACGATTTGAGTTGTAAATGAAGGTGAATATGAATACACTCAGCCTCTAATTATAGATTCATTGAATTGAGTGTTAGCATTCAGCAGCTCACAAGAAGAAGATTTAGCTACAAAAGCAACTACATGGGTTCATTCCAATATGATCAAATTAAGTCAACAGCTTGGGGTCGACTTAAAAGGGTGCAAGAAAGAAGCTTATGCCTTACATATGAAGATAGATCAAAGGAGAGAAAAAAGGAAAAGGGGCAAGGGGAAAATATTATTGGCACAAACATGAACAGTTTAGTGCCAAAGGAAGTAAGGAACCTGTTTTTTTATATGAATTTCAAGGATGGTGAGCCAGGGCCAGTGGGAGGATATTAACTCTTAGTCATAAATGAGAGTTAAAATTCTTACATGGAACGTCAGGGGTTTAAAGGGGTTTAGCAAGAGAGATCTTGTTAGAAATCAAATTCACCTATGGGGGACTGATATATATGTGTTAGTAGAGACAAAGCTAGATGCTCGATGGACAACATTCTGCTGAGCATTTGGAGTAATAGATGGGTGGGAGAAATTCACAAGGAGGCAATTGGGAGTAGTGGGGGTAACCTGATTCTGTGGGATAAAAGATACTGGAAAGGAGAATTGGTAGAGAGTGGCACTCAAAGTATCACCGGAAGTTTCTCCGGAGTCAATGAGGATCTTTGCTGGCACCTCACAGGAGTATACACGAACTGTAACAAAGAAACTAGAAGAGTGCTACGGGAAGAGCTGACAACCACTAGAAATAATGTAAATGGGCCGTGGGTACTTTGTGGAGATTTTAATGTCATCAGGTATTCTTCAGAGAGAATAAATGGTGCTATGGCAGATTTTTCATCCTGTATTGAGGAGCTTGAACTAGTTGATCCTCCTTTATTTGGAGGATCATACACTTGGAGAAGAAGCGAGGATCATAGAAGTGCATGTAGGATTGACAGATTCCTGCATTGTGCACAATGGGAGGAAAAATTCACTCATATCAAACAGAACCTGCCTAAAATAGGCTATGCTCATAATCCTATTTTGATAACCTGTGGAGAATGGGAACATATACAAGAAAGCAGAACACTCACTGAGGACGAATTGCTTCAAAAGGCACATCTAGCTATGGAATTTGAGGTGTGGCTAAAAAATAAGAATAGCATAGAAGCAAAGATCAAGGATACAATGGTTAAAATATGGGGATAAAAACACAAAATAGTTTCACAGAATTGCCTCATCTAATAAGAGATTTAACTACATTGATCAACTGAAAATCAATGGGACCATGGTTACTGATCCAGAGGTGATCAAAGAGGCTGCTCAGAACTATTATCAAAACCTATACAAGGAGACTGAATCGTGGAGACTGAAGTTACAGCTTCATGAAGCATCAGTAATCTCTAGTGAAGAACAAGTTTGGCTTCAAAGACAGTTTGAGGAAGAGGAGATTCAGGGTTGTATCAAACTATGTGCAATGGAGAGCTCCTGGACCAGATGGCTTCCCAATGATTTTCTTTCAATCCTTCTGGGAAATGCTAAAGGAAGATATCATCAAAACTGTTCAATTCTTCCACTCCAACCAGTCTTTTGAGAAAAACTTCAACGCCGCCTTCATAGTTTTGATCCCAAAGAAATCAAATGTTGCTGATCTGAAAGATTACAGACCTATAAGTCTGATAGGTGGGATATACAAAATTATTGAAAAATTGTTAGCAGAGAGGCCGAAGAAGGTGGTGAGCAGATTGGTCAACAAACATCAATGGCTTTCATAAAAGGCAGAAAAATCATGGATGCAGCACTCATAGCCAGTGAATATATAGACTCAAGAATGAGAGGAGTAGCACCTGGTGCAATGTGTAAACTTGATATTCAGAAAGCTTATGATCATGTAAATTGGGAATTCTTATTAAACAACCTGAGACAAATGGGTTTTGGAAGCAAGTGGTTGAGTTGGATTGAGTTTTGTATTAAAACAGTTAGGTTTTCTGTTCTAGTAAATGGAGAACCTGTGGGCTTCTTCCCATCAGAAAGGGGTTCGAGACAAGGCGATCCTCTATCTCCTTTCCTGTTTATTTTGGCAATGGAAGGTTTTGAAGTATGATGAGAATAGCACTACAAAATAGGTGGATCAGGGGATTTCAAGTTGGTAGCAGGGCTAGGGAGGAAAGGGAAATCTGTCATTTACTCTCTGTAGATGACACTATCATTTTTTGTGAGCCAGTTGTTGAACAGATCAGATACGTCAGACTGTTACTAGTAGTTTTTGAAGTTGTTGCAGGTTTGAGGGTAAATTGGGGTAAATGTAGTTTGTTCCCTATCAAGGAAATTCCTCAAATTCAAGATTTAGCAAGTATTCTAGGATGCAGTGTGGAGTTTATACCAACAACTTATCTTGGTATGCCTTTGGGCAGCAAGCATAAGGCCTTGAAGATCCGGGATGGTATTATGGAGAAAACAGAGAAGAAACTTGCAAGGTGGAAGGCTCAATAATTGTCATTAGGGGGTAGATTGACTTGATAAACTCTGTGCTAGACTCCCTTCCTACATATGTGATGTCTCTATTTCCTATTTCATCCATAGTTGTGAAAAAGTTAGATAAGCTAAAGAGAAACTTTCTATGGAAAGGCAGGAAAGAAGAAAAGGGCTACAATTTGGTGAAATGGGATACAGTATTACTCAGCAAAAAAGGGGTGGTTTGGGAGTCAGAAACCTAAGGATACAAAACAACAAGTGGCTCTGGAGATACAATGGGGAGGACAATGCTCTTTTGAAGGAAGTAATCATCGCAAAGTTTGGAGGTTTAAACTCTTGGTGCACAGACACAGTCACAGAACCATATGGGGTTGGAGTGTGAACTATCAGGGCTCTGTGGCCAGTGATGGAAGCCAACTTGAAATTTAAGGTGGGCAATGGAAACAAGATCAAATTCTGGAAAGTAGGTTGGATTGACCAAACCCCTTTGATGGACTCATTCCCAGACTTATACTCAATTTGCAACAATCCTGAAGCTAGTATGTGTGAATGTTGGACACCTCAGGGGGGTGGAATCTGTCTTTTAGAAGATTGCTAAATGATTGGAAAGTGGAGAGGGTGGCATCACTCCTTGATAAAATAGGAAGCTCTAGTGGTATCACGACTGAACCTGACAGAATTGTATGGAAACATAGCAAGGATGGGTCCTTCACAGTTAATAGTGCTTACAGAAGGGAGATGCAAGGCACGGATGGTGGGACACAATATCCATGGAACTACATCTGGCAAAGCTTATCACCCACCAAGATAAAATGTTTCACATGGCTAGTGGTTAGGAGAGCTTGTCTCACTCAAGAAGTACTACAAAAAGAAGGGAATACAATTAGTCCCAAGATGTTTTTTGTGTAACACAACAGAGGAAACTAACAAGCATTTGCTTCTACATTGCAAATCACTATCCAGCTTTGGGAAGAGAGCTTGTCTCACTCAAGAAGTACTATAAAAGAAGGGAATACAATTAGTCCCCAGATGTTTTTTGTGTACAAGAATTTGTTTCTACATTGCAAGTTCACTATCCCGCTTTGGGAAATTTTTCTCAACCTAACTAATACCAGATGGACCATGCCAGAACACACAGCAGACCTTATAAGTTGCTGGATTAGAAGGGTAGGGAGCAAAAGTCAGAAAAGGTGGTGGAGGATAATCCCATGCTGTACATGGTGGACCGTGTCGAGAGAAAGAAATGAAAGATGTTTTGAAGATAGATCCAATTCTATTCAGAAAGTAAAATGGAATTGTATTATATCTTTACTTTTTTGGTGTAAACAACTTTGTATAGAGGATATAAATCCAATTGTAGATTTATTAGGTTGTTTGTAAACTTACTCTTGGTTTAACACTTTTTGGAGGTGGCCAGCATACCCTTAATGCTGAGGAATACAATTTACCAGTTCCAAAAAAAAATGAAAGAGAAAGAAGAAAGAAGTTATGCGGCTTCACTTCAAATTCACCCAATCCAATTCATGTAATTAAAAATTTATTTAATTGAAGATTCTTTTTATTGTAGGGTTAAAATGGTAACTCAAATTTTGAAGGATATTATTGTAAATTAACTTTAAAGGTAAGATCTTCCTACTTTTGGTACAATATATATATGAAATATGATGGTATTTATTATAATTAATGTGTGTTTATATTTTTATCCATAAATATTATGATATTAATGTTTATATGAAATATGATAGTATTCATTATACTTAATGTGTATTTACATTTTTGTCCATAAGTAACATAATATTAGTGTTTAATAGAGGGCAATAGTATCTTTCAAATTCATAAGGACATTTTTGTAATCCAACTTTTAACTTGGGGCTTCCCACTTATAATATAGTATATATCTAATTGTATATATATGTGTGTGTGTGTGTGTGTGTGTATGTGTGTGTGTGTGTGTGTGTGTAGAGAGAGAGAGAGTATATTATAGTATAGTATAATATATAACATGATTAGATGATGATGATTCATTTATTTTCTTATAACCAATGTATTTATCAGTCAAACTATCCTAGTTACAGCATTGTACACAGGAAGTAGCAGGGAACCAGTGGTGTTGGCGTAAGAGTGTTGGGCTATGGAGATGAAATGGAGAAAGGATAATACTAACACAAGTATATCCAAGGTCATCATGATCTGTCAATTACACAACAGAAAGACTAACAAGTTGATCTATTGTTCGGTGAAACCACTTTGTGCAAGAGCATATGGTTCTAAAATGTTATTGTTAGATAACATCATCTGGGGAATGTTAAACCTGCTTGCAAAGTATTCCATGACTGATACAACAGTATTTCCAGACTCCAACCTCAAGACGCTGAACAGGAAGTTCCATGTATTTGTCTTCTTGCTATTTGGTTGAATAAGAGTGTACATGGCTGAACATACCTTGAACATTCCTTCCAATTTGTTAGTGAACTGGCTGCCACACTCAGTCTTCAACTGTAACAATAATGATAAAATTCAGCAGATGGTACCAAAGAATAGCAGAAACAGTGAAAGTTAAAATTAAAGACAGACCTTAGAAATCATGGACTTTTCAGCATCAATTGAAGCACTCTTGCCCAACAACAGTCTCTTCGCAAGATCTTTCTTGTAGAATGCTTCAAATACATCCTTACCCTACACAAAGACGAAATTGCAGACAAACATTCGGCATAATTTCAGGTGATAAAACATACACAGATCTATCTCTTGAACAACAGAAATAAACTTATCCAGCTATAGCTTGCAATTCGTATTACTGCTGATTGTGTTCTCATACCTGTATAAACCTGAACAAAACCAGGACTTTATCTAATGTCCCCTCCAATTCCTCCTCTGATGTACCTTTATTCCCAGCACGAAGTTTCTCGTCCAAAAACTTAGCAATAAGCTCGGCAGGTCGATTCTATTTCAAAGAAAACCCAATCAGTTTTGAAAATCGAGTAAATACTACACAAAAAAAGAACTTTAGTGCTTCCAAAGTGAATTTTATCAGATCATCTAATGCAATCAGCCTGTTGGCCACCTGGAAAAAGGCCGCAGAGACAAAATTCATAAGGCAGTGAAACCTGTGTAATGAGCAAAACTTCTACCCAGGATAGCAGCGCTTAGTATGAAGATCTAGAGATTTTACGGGCTCCTCAAATGATTTTGTACAAACCAATGGCATGCCATAAACAAAATTTACAGAAAGCACAGAGGAAGTTGAATAACCAACTCTTAGGAAAGGCTAAGGCAAGCATGACTTTGCAGTATAAATAATTATTTGACTGCACCCAGCGCTGTGGCCTAGTAACTAATGAAATGGGTCGAAAACATGAGATCTCACGTTTAAATCCTAGAGGAGGCAAAAATACTATGTGATTTTTTCTCATCTATTCAAGCCTTGGTAGATAGAGTTACACGATACCTGTGCCGGTGAGAGGCAGCAAGTACCCTGTCGAATTAGTCGAGGTGTGCGTAAGCTGGCCCAAACACGAAGATTTTAATTCATACACAATAGCAAATAAGGTATGAGATACAATAGTAATTTCTTTTCAATGAGATACAATAGTAATTTCTTTTCAACTATGTATTTTTTGTTCATCAAGTAAAAGTATTTTCATTCATAAACATGATAAAAGTTGACCGTATTAAGGGTATACCAAAATTTAATGAATCTACATAATATGATTCTAAACGAACTCCTCCCAATCATCTATACAACAAGAGACTTTCTGATTACACCAAAAGAAAATAAGGAAACAAGGGACTACTCCTCAACTAAGAGAAGCTCGATTCTACTCCTTCAAAAGCTCTCCTATTTCTCTTTCTCCAGACTACCCACATTAGCGCAAGCGGAACCACTTTCTAAGCCCTTCATCTTCTCCCCCTCCTATTCTTCCAATTGAACATCAAATCTTTCATAGCATTTTGCATTGCCTAAGAAGTGCCAAACCACTTAAACATATCCCGACATAATCTCACGGTTAGCCCAAAATTGATGATCCACACCCTCACCCGCCTCCTTGCATGTGTAACACCAACTGACGCAGAAGACCTTCTGTTTTCTCAAATTTTATGTTGTCAAAATCACCTCTCTAATGGTTAGCCAAGTGAAAAAACACAACTTCCTTGGTGCATTTGGAACCCATATTGCAATATATGGGAACACAAGTTCCTCCCTAGCCAACAATTTCTCATAAAAGGAGTTGACAAGAACACTCGATTATTTCCCGAGCCCGACCACCAAATATCCGAATTTTCATTGGATCGACTTGCCTATGAAGTAAGGCTACTGATCTTTGAAACTCACTCACTTCCCTGTCTTGAAAATTCCTTCAAAATCCCAAATCCCAAAAGTCTCTCCATTTTGTGTCCTCGTAATTTGTTAAATTGTCAAGTCTCTTTGGCAAGATATTCTGTACAAACTCTGAAATTCAACTTTCAATATTATGTTCTCACACTAGTTATGTCCCCAAAACCAATCTTTCCTCCCATCTCCAACCTTTAAATGAGATATTCTGCACAAATCATCCCATCTATCCTACCCCTTCATGATATTCCTCCACAAACCACAACTGAAAGGAAAAACGATATCCCTAGTCTTCCCCCCCCCCCTCAACCCCACCCCACCTTCTATACTCCCATATTTATCACCTATCACCTCCCTCCACAAAGCCTGGACCCCCAACCCCAACCTCCAAAACCATTTGCCTAGTAAAGCTTTATTAAAAACTTTTAAATCTTAATTCCAAGTCCTCCCCATGTTTTAGGAGATGTGACAATCTCCCATCACACCAAGCGAAATTTCCTTGCCCATCCGTCGTATCCCAAAGGAACTTTCTCTGAATCTTTTCCAACTTATCAGTGACCAAAGTAGGAGAATGACACAGAGACATGTAGTAAGTGGGAATGCTCGATAAGGCGCTCTTAGTAAGCACTTCCTCCCGCCCTTTGATAAATATCTTTTCTGCCGCCTTGCTAGTCTCTTCTCAACCTTCTAAAGAACCAAATTCCAGCGCCTGATCCTTGTTCGAAGCACCTAAAGGTACTCCAAGATATCTAGTCAAGCCTGTAATTCAAGATTCGAGCTAGCAATCTAATGTCATCCATCTCCCCAAAAGGATAATCTCACATGCAAATTAGTTAACCTCATTCCACCTGAAATCAAGTTAGAACTTGGCCTAACGAATCCAGCTGAGTTTCAATTGCATCACAAAAAACCAAGGTATCATCCACGAACAACAAGTGATACACCGATATTGTCCTTACACTCCCAACCGCAGCATCAAAACCCTTCAGATGACCCCCTAAAAAAGTTGTCCATCATCCTACTCAGAGCTTCCATAACTAGAATAAAAAACATCAGTGATAAAGGGTGCCTTGTCTCAAACCATTCGAGCTCCCAAGAAAACTGCACGGGTTGCCATTAACCAACACAAAAAACAATGAGATGCAAAAATAGATCCATTCCCTCCACTTCTCCCCAAATCCCATTTGAAGCTTAACAGAATCGAGGAATTTCTAATTCACATGATCGTACGCCTTCTCAAGATCAAGTTTGCACAAAACACTTGGGACTCCTTACTTTCTCCTAGCAACCACTACTTTGTTTGCCATCAATATTTCATCTAAAATTTGTCCGCCCTCCACAAAAGCATCCTGTGAAGTAGAGACAATCACATCTAACATCTTTAAGTCTGATGGGAACCTTAGAAATAATCTTCCCACTAGACTAATAGGTCAATAATCCTTCATACTCGTGGCTTCCCTCCCGTTTAGGGATGATGACAATGAACAAGCATTCATACTTTTTTGGAATTCACCTCAATTTTGGAAGCCAAAAATAGTATACATCACATCAGTTTTGACTATATGCTAGTAATGCTGTAAAAAAGCCAAAGAGAAACCATCTGGTTCTGGAGCTTTATCACCCATACAACACCGCATCGTTGTTTTTCACCTCCTCCTCGATTCACCTTTCTAACTACTAGCACTCCTCCCCTCCAATATGGCTGAACCCTAAACCCCCCAAAGTAGGCCTCCATTTTGCTTCCTTTTTTAAGAAATCTTCATAAAATCTACTACTGCGTCTCTACTTCCTCCTTCCCTACATAGTTTACCCCATTGATCTCCATCGATTCCATAAAGTTCCTCATCCTATGCGCAACATCTACCATGTGAAAGAATTTTAAGTTGGAGTCCCCTTCCTTCAGCCATAACGCCCTCGCTTTTTGCCACCAACTAATCTCTCAGGCTAAGTCCAATCCGCTAGTTCCTTTTCAATAATATTTTCCTCTTCTTCTCCCTCCTCAATTCTACCCTCTCCAATCCCCTACTTCGTTCATAATTTCTCCCAGCTTCACCTTTACCCTCCTAAACACCTCTTTGTTCCACACCCTTGTGTCTGCTTTGAGCAATTTCAACCTCCTAAACACCTCTTTGTTCCACACCCTTGTGTCTGCTTTGAGCAATTTCAACTTCTTAGCTAGCCTAAAAGGCTTCCCATCCACCATATAACTACTCCACCAGTTAGCCATTTTATCCCCGAAACCCGCCACACTTAGCCACATATTCTTAAATCTAAAAGGAGATCTCATTCACATTCCTCGACTGTCATCCAATAAAATAGGTGAATGGTCCGATAAAACCCGTTGAAGAGTAACCTAAATCACATTAGATGCCACCTCTTCGCACGAAGTAGACACAAGGATTCTATCTAACCTTAATTTAGATGATGAGTCCTCCGATATAGACCAAGTGAACAAGACACCTATTAAAGGCAAATAAATAAGAAAATGATTAATATAAACTCTGAAAACTCCTCCATGGCCCTAGAAACCACCCTAGCTTATGGTATTAAAATGTCACCTAACACCGAAGGTATACCCATCTTCTCTAACTAGCACCTACTTATCCCAAAAAACTACATTTGAACTCTCTTCCCTACAGGACCATAGACACCCTCAAAACCCTACTCTACTCCATTAACAACTTTTTTAAATTGCATTCCTAAAAAGAAATCTCCGTTATTAACCTCCACATGCTCCACCTTTCTGTCATCCCAAAAAATGAGAATTCCTCCCATACTTCCTCGGACTAGAATATAGTCATATTTCACCAACCCACCCACCCCCCCTCCACACGATTCTAATAATACTATCTGTCAATGTCACCATTTTTATTTCTTGAATACATATCACATCCACTCCCCATTCCCTAAAGCCCGCTTTGATGCTGGCCATTTTATTATGGTCATTTAACCCTCTCAAGCTCTCATATTTCAGCTAATATTTTGCAATCCATCAAAAACCTACCCCACCCCACCCCCACCCCCAGGCCCCTCCTCCACTTAAAATGGGGACAATGGACCTCTCGCTTGATTCTCCTCAAACTCCCAAAAACAGCCATAGAGGATGTCATTCAACATATATAGACTTGTACTGTTGAAATAGGGTGCTTTATCCACGTCTGTCAAAAGCTCCCTTTTTTATCAGTATTTCTTCAAAAGCTCCTTTCAAGCATACAATTTAGGAAGTTCCATTATTTATCTGTTAACTTATTTCTCAATCATAATATGCTTAGATTCATTGTAATTTGATAGTCGAATATTGTAAAATATTGTATATGATTGATGGAATATTCTCTATTCAATTGTAGGAGTCTTATATTATATTACCCAATTTACACACTTATATAAGGAGTCTCTATTGCGTAATGTCAATAATCAAGTCCTCGAAACATCTCTTCTTTTTCTCTTTTATTTTTACATTGTATGTCTCTATGTTCTTGGTAAGGATTCAAATCGCGCTGCTTAAGGTTGCCTGCCAACCAATGATTCCTCCTTTTCTTTCTCTTAGCTGCCTCCGGCACTAATCATCCTTCCAACAAGCAACACTGCTCCTCCTTGCAGAAGGCAGAAGCCAACGCAGCTTTCTCTTTCCCCTGTCAGTACCGCTTCCTTTCTAGCGATTAGTGCTTCTGCTTTTGACTGCAGACACCGCTCCCTCTCCCTAACATCCCAGATCACTTCTCTATCTCACATTCGGAACCCACTCCTTCCGACAACCAAGGCAGCTCCTCTCAGGCTTCCAGAGTTGCCCCTCTTTCGGTGGCTGGCGCATCTCCTCTCCTTGAAGCCTGTTTTGATGGCAGTGTTTATCTTTTTGTCCATTTTATAGAAAATATTTTTTCTGACGAGATTTGGATGGCAATTTCCAATTAGATTTTCTTTAAAATTTACTGTGCTACTCCAGCACTATGAGTTCAAAGGAATGTATTAAACTCAAGAAAACTAATATAGAATGACTCCAGATTCACATATACACAGATTACTTGTATTCAGATAGCTGAACATTGTAACATGCTCTGTAATATTGTGGAATTCTCTATTTAATTTTACAATATAATTCCTTATAGTACTAAATTAAAACTCGCGTATATGGAATCTAGCGTCCAGTGTCAATGATTTGACACATCTCTTCTCTTTCCCTTGTAAGTCAATATAAAATTACCATATACCTTCCACACATTCGATTATTTTATACTATGATGAATATACACGTAAATAACATTAGAATACTCAAAAATGTATTAAATGTAATGCACCATCACATAAAAATATATTCCAAAAAATTAATCCTCCAGAGGGACTCTTTAGATATAATTAATTACTGGAACTGCAAATGAAGTTGGTTTGATAGAAGATTATAACATAAGGACATTAATAGTCAGAGTGCCAAATGAAAAGAGAGAGACCATGTTCCTGCAAAGTGATACAACATAATGCATCAAACCCTAGAAAATATGTTCAGAGCTATATCCCAAAAAAAAAATTGAAAGTTAAATAATCACTCTTCGGTCTGTTTATTATATTTGTGAATAACAATATCAATGATTCATTGCTACAAAAAGTGAATGAGATAATACTTCCATTTGGCAGAAGCTATCCAAGAGATGCTGCATTGCTAATCAACACCACATTTGATCATAACATCAAACAATCAACTACCTCTCATCCTGAATTATGTGGCTCAGCGAATCCTTTGAATCTATTTTGCATTATTTGGGTTCATCATTGAATACTACATAATTTGACTTTTAGACCGACAAGAAATTCTCTACAACTAGAGGCTCTCTAAATTTCACATTTATCTTCGGACAAATATACAGATCTCCAATCATAATAAAAAGACTTGCGGCGAACAGTTGAACCACTCGTCAACATAACATACAGTTAAGTTAAACCATAATCTCAACTAGTTCTTTCCCATATCTATTATTTGCTTCTATTACAATATGTTCTTAGCTAAGTCTCCAGTAATTGTGAGACACTGTAGGGCTTTTGATATAATTCCATCCATGTTATTTTAGATACCTCATCCCCTTTTATCACCTTTAACCATTGAAGTGTGGCACTTAACGACTGTGTCTATCTGAAGATCTACCTAGGATATGGTGAAACCATTTCAAATGACCATCTCTAATTTTATAATATAGACTAATCAAATATGACCATCTCCAATCTACTATTAAAAACTGATATCTGACCATCATCAATCCACAAATAAGGCAGACACACTGAGTGATTAGTAATTATACCTGGCGGATGTTTATGAGATGCTCAAATGCATCCTTGACAGTGTTACTAAAAGCTTCATTCTTAGAAAAGCTTTCTTCCCATATTGTATCAAGGGATGCCTTAAATTCCAAGAGGCTGGATACCATATCTTTGTCTTTCTCTTCATCTAGCACAATGCTCTGACCAGTTCTTCGGATGTATGAGCTAAGGGCTTGCCTTAAAGATTCGAGATCATTGACCCTGCAAAATAGCACATACATCCTTTGGAGATCCTCAATACGACTTCCATCCATCAACACTGTGAAACCCTGGAAAGATAGTTGAAGGATACATTTTAAAAAACACAACCACCACCTTGTAAATCCACCAGCAAGAAATAAATAGATAAAGTATCAGGAAGTTCCCAGAATAAACACCTTATCAAGAATTGCAGAAACGTGTCGTTCTAAAAGTTGCCGCTCTGCAGTTGCTATCAGTGGTTTTCTTGTACTTGCGTCCAGGTAAAGTAAGCACCTTTCATGTTCTTCATGTAACCTCACCTGCAGTGAAGAAAAAGCTTCAGCTGTTGACCAAACAAGGGACAACTGTGAAATCATTAAGTAAAAATATTCTCCCTCCATCCTAGAAAAGATGGTCTGATTTGGTTTATGAAGATCAATTGACCAGTTTAGAGTTTGATTTAGGAAATTAACTCACTTATTTTCCCGAAACAATATTTATACATTTAAAAATTATTAAAAAAAATACAATAACCACAAACATAAAAAGTTAAACGTGCTAAAGATTCATTTGAGCAAATCATGGTCAAAGAATATCTATTGGGAAAATAATTACTCCCTCCATTCCAAATGGAATGGTTATTTACAAATTAGTCCGTTCCAGAAAAAAAAAAAAAAAATTCGGAAACACAATCTAACCCTTTTTTTTTTTGAGATTGGTAACTTTTTCCTTTTTTAATACAAATATAAGAATGGCCCACTTAAAACTGTGGAGCCACCCATAATTACAAAATTGAGTGCCTAAAAGCACTCCAGACCCTTTTCTTCTTACAAGGAATCTAGGACATCAAAAATTGAGAGATGATCCTCAAACTACATCCTTTTTACACCAGAAGTAAAACAGAGTTAAGCACTTCATCTTTAGCTCCTGTAAGTTACAGGATTCATCTGCAAACACCTCTAATTTCTTTCACCCTATACTGTCCACCAAATGCAAGTTGGGACAACATTCCATCTCTCATTCTGGCTTGCTAGATGGTCTTCATTGCTCCAGCTGACTAGGACTTCCAGAACTCCTCTTGGCATGAACCATTGGATTCCTCTCAGACCTGTGAATATTCTCCATAATTGTGAAGCCCATTTGTCATGTAAAAAGAGATGATTAATTGTCTCAGCGTCCCCTCCACACAGAAAACATCTAGAGCATAGTTGATACCCTCTCTTACATAGATTATCTAGTGTCAAAACACCCCTTTTTGCCCAGTAACCAGGAGAAACATGTCACTTTGGGGTATTTTCACCTTCCAAATCATTTTCCATGACCACAATCCTATTAGATTGTTTGTAAAGTTGTATTCCTTGTAAGCAGACTCAACAGCGAACTTCCCTTCTTTATTCCCCTGCCAGACCATTTGATCTTCACGAATGTTTGTCCCTTGAACTGTTCCAAAGTGTTATAGAACTCTATGACTCTCCCAATTTCGTAGTCAAAAAACATTCTTTGGAAAGTAAGGTTCCATCCTTGGTTGTCCCACACATCCTCTATTGTTGCTTCTTGCTGCTGATTTATGTTGTAAATTCCTGGAAAAAGTGCTTAAAAATCCAATGTGTAGCCAGTTATCCTTCCAGAAGGATATCCTCCTACCATTGCCTATACTATATTGGGTTTTTGCTGCGTATTTTGGCCATAGGTTTCTTATGGACTTCCATAAGCTAACCACATAAATGCTCCTTCTTGTCTTGGTTATCCACATACCTTCCATGTTATATTTAGCACTAAAAACTTGTTTCCATAATGTTTGCTCATCAGAAATAAATGTTTATAACCATTTCATCATTAATCTTTGATTATGTAGTTGCAGGTTCTTGATCCCGAGAACCCCTTCCTTCTTGCTAAAATACAGTTCTTCCCATTTGACCAAATGAATTTTCTTTTTCTCACTATTTCCTTCCTATAGAAAATTTCTTCTTAGAGCATCAATCCTATCCGCCACATTCACGGGGATTGAAAATAGAGACATCATATATGCTGACATGGCATCTAAAACAGAATTGATAAGAACTAGTCCTCCCCCATTGATAGGTATTGACTCTTCCGATTGGAGAGTTTCTTCTCACATTTTTCCACCAGCCTATTCCATATCCCCTTTGACTTACTTTTTGCCCCCCAAGACATTCCCAGATACTCAGTAAGTAATTCTCCTATCCCTCCACCCAGAATATTTGAGATAGTCAGTAATCAGGGACCTTGTTAACTAGATATACAAAACTTTTCCTCCAGTTAATATTTAAAACAGAAATAGCTTCAAAGAGGAAAAAACTACCCTCAGTATTAACAATTGCTCTCAATCAGCTTCACAGAAAACAAGAGTATCATCTGCATATTGGGGAGATTTCCACAACATAATCAGTCCTCTGATTCACCTTAAAACCTCTGATCCAGCTATTTTCTTGTGCCTTTCTAATCACATCATTCAAGCCCTCCATTGCACTGATGAAAAGGATAGGAAAGAGTGGATTCCCTGCTTGAGACCTCTCTGAGGAGAAAAACCTGCGGCTGTGCCATTCACTAGGACTGAAATTCTCACAGTGGTGATACAATATTTTATCCACTTGACCATTTTTCCCCAAAACCTATTTCCTTCGGTGTGTCCTGCAACTAAATCCAGTTGAGGTGGTCATAAGCCTTCTCAACGTCCAGTTTACATAGAATACCAGAGACTTTGCTTTTAATTCTTGTATTAACATATTCATTGGCAATCAAAATAGCATCCATAATCTGCTTTCCTCTTATAAAAGTCATTTGTTGGCCATCTACAAGTTCTCAACCAACTTCTTCAACCTCTCATTTAGTAGTTTGGATATGATCTTGCAAACACTTCCCACCAAATTGATTGATCTAAAGTCTTTTATTCTTTGGCTCCCACCTTCATAGGTACCAGCACAACAAAAGCGGCATTGAAACTTTTTCCAAATATCCCCACTCAGAAATTTTGGACAGCAGCTATAACATCTGTGTTGATCACTTCCAAACAGTGTGTTAAAAATGTCATAAGGTATCCATCTGGGTCAAGTGCCTTGTCCCCAATGCAAGATCTCACAACTTCCTAGATTTCCTGTGGTTCAAAAGGACTTTGTAGTATTTCATACTCTTTACTGTGATTCTAGGCCAATTCCTCATCTCTCCTTGAGGTCTCCATTCCTTTGATTCTGTATAGAGCTTCTGGTCAAAATTGACAATTTCTTCCTTTATCATCTCTGGATTTTGTACAGTCTCTCCCTTTATCATTAACTCATCTATGTTGTTGTATCTTCTATGAGCATTAGCAGCTCTATGAAAATACTTTGTATTATTATCCCCCAACTTCAACCATAGGGCCCTTGATCTTTGTCTTCAAGCCTTTTCTTATGTTTAGCAATTTCCTCCTATTCCACAGACAAGTTTGTCTTGGTGAAGATTTGTTCATCGGAAAGACTCCTTTGATCATGAATCCTCTCTAGTTCTGCCAGTTGTTCAAGTATTCCCTTTTCCTGCATTGCAGGATTCCCTTGTATTGTTCTGCTCCATTCTTTGAGCTTCACTTTTAAAGCCTTTAGTTTGGATGCCAAAACAAAATCTGGTCTTACTTCATAGACAAAAGAAGACCACCAATCTTTAACTCTCTCTTTGAAACCATCTGTTTGCAACCACCAGTTCTCAAACTTGAAATAAGACTTATCTTGATTTCCAATTCCCACTATCTAGCATAACCGGAAAGTGGTCTGATGTCACTCTCTATAGGATTGATTGTTTAATGTTAGTGAAAGCATCATTCCAATCAGCTGATACTAGAAATCTATCTAGTCTAGATGCATTGACATGACTATCTCTTTTCCTCCAAGTATAACTGCCTCCTAAGAATTGGAAGCCACCAACTCCATGACTTCTATAAAGTCAGAGAAGTCTGTCATAGCTCCTATGAGTCCTCTGCAATTTTTCTTTTCTGAAGGAAACCTTACAGTGTTGAATCCCCACAATCACCCAAGGTCCAGAGAATAGATCCCTTGTCCCTGCTAGTTCCCACCAATCTTCCTCTCTTTCTTTCCTATCATTTGGAGCATATACTCGGGGAAAATACCATGAGAAATCTTGAGTCTTCCCAGTAAATTTGCATGAGAAAAAATAAGTTCCCAAGCTACACACTTCGCCCTTACAAATTCTACCATCCCACAACACCACAATGCCCCCTCGAGTCCCACTAGAATTTCCATTTTACCCTGAATGACAAGCTTTTACAACCACACAAATATTATGACATGTTTAAAACCACAAGTTTCAAAAGTCTTATAACCACACAAATGTCATGACATATTTAAGACTACAAGTTTCGAAAGTCATTTTTTCTTAATCTTCGTGCCTCGTCAAACTACAACAAATAAATTAACACAGAGTAGGGGTGGCAAATTCAGCCCAAACCCATTTGACCCGCCTAAGTTTTAATGGATTGGGCAGGGGCTAGTTTTAATGGATTGGGCAGGGGCTATATTACAAATGGGCTAAGTTTAGGCACAACCCATCTTAACCTATGACAAAAGCTAGCCCAAAGTCAGCCCATAAAGAAACCCAAACTCAACTCATCATATCCAACCTTTTAAGTCCAATGATTTGATTCTTTTGTTACCAAAACTCAATCTCAAATCAAAAAATTATAAAATATTCCAAAACTGAACTTCCTAAACGTATTTATAAGATGTTAAGTTTAATGTCATAAACTTCCTCTCAATAACTATTTATGCCATTATGTGTTTTTAATACTCTATTTTATTTTATATGATACTTTTCCTTGACAATAGCTTTTTAATACATTATTTATGTATTTTTAAATATCAAAAAGATACAATTTCTAATACTTTTATGGTACTACGTAGTATTTTTATTATCTCAATACTAAATTTTAAAAGGTTAAAAGTTGATGTCTCAATTAGACAAACAATTAGAAGGCTTTACTGTTATACTTCAAAACCTTCATTATTCTTGAAATGGAGGGAGGATTACATCTAATCTTTTTTTTTTTTTTTTGGTTTTCATTTAACAAAACTAAATTCAAATTAAAAAAAATATGTAATGTTCTAAAATTGCATGTGTAACATTATGATATAAACCTCCTTTCAAATTCATTTTGATGCTACAAATTGATGTAGAATTATTTGTACCAATTAAATGATATGAAGAAGGGGAATAAAATACTATTTCTTGTACTTGGAATTTATGCATCAAAACTTTTTTTTGATTGGTACTTGGATTTTATGCATCAAAAATACAACAACAACAACAATAATATACCAAGTGTAGTACCACAGCATGGGGTCTAGGGAGGATAGATTGTACGCAGACCTTACCCTATCTCAGAGGTAGAGGGGCACTCTGTGCATCAAAACTAACTGAAGAATAACAAATAAAATGCAATCTCATTGAGTAATATATTGCATAAAGTCTATAGCAAAACCTATTTTATCATAGAAAATTGTGATGAAATATTTGCATGACTTTGTGATGCCATAGATAGATGTTATACTTAAATAGCTAAAAATTACAAATTTTGAAATTTGTGGTTGTACAAGTAGATAAATTTATAAAATTTCATAATATAACATTTATGAAGACTTGTTTGTGGATATTTGTTTTAGAAATTTATTAATATCTCTAAAACTAAATAATAAAAATTGAGTCAAATTGGGCGGGTTAGATTATGACACATCATGTAGCCCATTTTGCCACAGCCATCTTAGCCCAAGCAAGCTTTAAGCAGGGTTTGGCAATGGCCCGTCTATTTATTCGGCCCATCTTAACCAGCCCAAACGGCCAATTTGCCACCCCTAACACAAAGGGAGTACAAAGTGAGATTATGGATGGAGAGAGTATTATTAACAAAAGAGACAGTAAAACAATTCCATTATTAACATTAGTAGCCCAAAACAGCAGGTTACAGGGAGTGGAGAAGCACACCTCCACGTGCTTCAAGTAATCTGGCACATCTGACTGTTGCATGTATTTGACACCTTCAGCAGCATAAAACTCTGAAGTACGCTCAAGAAATGGCTTCTCAAAGCTTTCAGCATAAATCCCTAAGGCAGTGAACATCTTCAAAAGATGGTTAAGGAGAGTTCTATCAACTGCTTCACCTAATCTGTTAAACAAAACAAGAATGAAATATGTTAATCATCAGAATACCAGAAGGCTGACATTAGAAAAACAAAACACAAAAGTATCTTCTCGTACAGACAACCCACCCACCCAAAAGAAATACAACAAACATACCTAGTGTAATCCCACAAATAGGGTCTTGGGAGGGTGATGTGTATGCAGCCTTGGCCCTACCTTGTGAAGGTAGAGAGAGTTTCTGGTTGACTCTCGGCTCAAGCAAAGCGCAGATAATAATAAAACCGAACAATAAGACAGGGGGAGAAGTAATAATAATAATAATAATAAGGAAAACTAGACAACGCTCAACTACCTAATAACCTTTTACCTAACCTCAACCTCCCTATCCCCCTATCTAGGGTCATGTCCTAGGTAAACTGCAAATGTGTCATGTTTTGTCTAATTACTTCTCCCCAATACTTCTTCGGGCACCTCTGCCTCTCCTCAGACCCACTATCGCCAACATCTCACACCTCCTCATTGGGACATCAGTGCATCTCCTCCACACATGTCTAAACTATCTCAGTCTCACCTCTTCATCTTGTCCACCACGGAGGCCACTCCCACCTTATCCCGAATATCTTCATTCCTAATCCTATCTCTCTTAGTATGCCTATACATTTGTCTCAACATTTTCATTTTCGCTACTTTCCACTTCTGGACGTGTTAGTTCTTGACCGGTCAACACTCCGCCCCATACAACATAGCTCCCCCAAAAAATAAAGAGAAGAAAAGAAAGCTAAGCTTTAGCAATCTTCTTTTCCCCTAAATGAAAGAGAGAAGCTCCTTATGATACTGTCAAACATGGCATTGAAGAGGCAAAACAACATTTGATGCATGGCAGGTCAAACCACTTCTCATCCCCCACCATGGCATTGAAGAAGCAAAACAAAATTTGATGCATGGCAGGTCAAACAACTTCTCATTCCACACCTCCGCAAAAGAAACTATTTCTTTTTTTAATAGATAATAGTCTTTATGCACTTAGCACTAGTTAAGTAAAACACAACCAGACATCCCATAGAAGCACATATACAAACAATCAAGATGAATCCATTATCCAAAAAGAAAAAAATAATCAAGATGAATCTACCAATCTCAAGATCATCAAATTCAACCATGAAAATTTCTTTACCTTTCCGTCTCAATCATCTGTAGGAGGCCAAAGACAGTTTTGTGTTCTACTTCTGAGGCAAGAGAGAGATGTTTGCGAAAAAGCTGCAAGCCCATATCCCATAGTGAACGCACATTTGGGGTTTGTTTCACATATGTTCTATCAAGATACAAAGCTATTCCACGAATCATCAACATCTGATCACAAAAATCCTGCCAGCACCTTTCAACAAGCGACAAGAAAACAACAAGATCTTCACTTTGGCCAACTAAAGAACGTAGCGCTGCAGCTATGTGTGATTCACACTCTTTTTCAATTCGTTGATATAGACTTCCCCCCATTTTGTGCAGACAAAGGTCATTGACAGCCTATCACAGAAAACTCAATCAGCACACTTCTATAAGCTACAGTATTAGAAAGCAATGTCTCAACATGCACCTGATAAAGCTTTTCTAAGTCACATGGATCAGGCTGCTTCAAGAAAATTGCACTAATAGCTGACTTTAGAGTTTCCCACGTATTTTCTTCAAAGTTTGTTGGCAATGTAGGTTTTGCTTCAACAAGAGAAAAATGAGTGAAAGGTTAAGTATATACAATGTTGACTTCAATATTGAATTTCACTTCATCTACATTAGTCCATAGCAGTTCAATGTCATGAAAGAATACAATGAACAAAATCCTAATGGTCCAGACTCCAGCTTAAAAGATATGAAGTTATTCACACAAAAAATAAAAACATAAAAAATAATAATAATAACAACAACAAGAAGAAAGGATACGACTTGATATATAAAACAAACTATGTTAATCAGACAAATCCCTTCAAGTCAGTACTTTGCATATTCCAGCTTCCAATGTGATCATCTACTTCAGCATGGTATTAATGAACTAGCATCTATAATTGATTTCTTTTTCTTTTTTTTAATAAAGCTATAATGAGAGCCTCATTTATTGAAAGAGCATCTTATTACTAACCTTCTTAATGGTCTCTTCCTTTACTGTTATCTTTTTTCTTCTTTTATTATTTTATTTTTTGGCTAATAACTAGGTAAACAGTGGTAGGAGCACTGGATGATGACAAACATAAATCATTAAAGATCATACAGAATAAATGAAAAGATAAATTAGATATTTATAGATGGTCAATGAAGTGGATTGAGAATCATAAGGTCTTAGGTGCAAATCTCGACAGAGGCAAAAATCAGGTTATTTCTTCTCATCTATTCATGCCTGGGCTGACAAAGTTACCCAATACCTTTACTGGTGGAAGCTAGCAAGTACCTTCTGGAATTAGTCGAGGTGCGCGCAAGTCGGTCTGGACACCATGATTATCTTTTTATGATAAGGTAAATAGTTTATTAACAGTTAGAAGAAAAATTCCCCTCATACAAGACGTACACCAAAAGTAGAGAAAACTACATCAAAACATGATTCTCTATAAAAGTTACTCAATCCTCTATACAAGTAGACATATTCAGGGTGCTCCAAAAAGAAATCAGAGAAAGAAGGCTATTCCTTAAATGTGCAAAAACATTTTCCATCCCCTCAAAAGCTCTCCTATTTTTTTCTCTCCATACGACCCAAATGACCCACATGAAGACTAGTGGAGCAAACTCCCATGCCTTTTTTATTCTACAACTACGTCTTGTAGCTCAACTGTGCAACACATCTCTAACAGTACTTGATATCACCCATTGCCCACCAAAATAATTCAAGACCACCCTCCACAAGCTCGATGTCACTTCACAATGCACTAAGAGATGGTCAACTTCTTCAGCAGAGAACCTGCACATAAAGCACCAACTAACATAAGTGACATTTCTCTTCCTCAAATTCTCGGCTGTCAGAATCGCTCCCCTCGCTACTAGTCATGTAAAGAAGCACACCTTTCTAGAAGCCCCGCAAATCCAAATTGAAAGATGTGGAAAGTGTGTCTCCTTTCACACAAGCAAGCTTTGATAGAGAGATTTGACTGTGAACAAACCATCTCTACTCAGTAACCACCTCCATGAGTCAAAAAGGTTGAACCTGATTTGAACGTGAAGTAGCTCCAGCAACCTTTGAAACTCATCCATTTTCCAATCTTGTAAACATCTATTGAAGGTGAGGCCCAAAGTACTTCGCCCTCATGCTCCCTATGAATTTGGTGAACCGTTGACTCCCTGTGGTTTGAAATTCTATACATATTAGGGAAGGATATTCTCAATGTATTCTGCCCACACCACTTATGATTCCAGAAACTAATCCTTTTCCAGTCCCCAGCCATAAAAGAGATGCAATCACAAAAGCCTTCCCATCCCTTCATTATGTTTCTTGGTGTGTCGGGGCTTTACACACATTTGTACTTCTTTTCATAGAGTTCTGCATGTCTTTGAGTACTAATTTAAGTAAATACTAATGCTATTTTATTAATCTTCAGGATTCCCAATGAAATTGAGCAAGAAGGAATCATTCTAAGGATTTCTGCCAAAAGAGGAAACAGAAGAGCTGCAAAAGCAAAGTGCGGTTTGTGAAAAAACATGATTCAATACAGAGAGTTGCAAATCTATCAGCAAAAATAGGAAGCCAAATATGGCCCGTCTATTCAAAGTACCGACCGTAAATGGTACCACAAATCGAGATTCAGACAGTTTACAACTTGAGACTCCAATCTATGGTGGGAATATATGGTCCGTAAATGCAAAATGCAGACCATAGATGAAGCCGTGGTTCACAGATTCAGAGAATTGACAACCTAAAAATGCAATTCACAGAGAGTAGATACGAAACATAAATCCAATATACAGTCCGCAGATTGATGTACGACAAGCCATAGAACAAGTTGAAGAACCAATATATGGTGCAAAGTATGGACTGTAAATTCAAGATACAGTCCGTAATTGTGAACTGGGCTTGCCGAACTTAAGTTGGACTTGGGGATTTGGTCTTAGTATAAAAATATTTTTTTAAATAATTTTTCTTAGGAGGTCGGAACATTACAGTAGAGAATAGAGTATCTAGAGAGTATCCATTGTATTTTGAAGATCTATTTCATACTTTGGATTTCTCTTTTTTCAATTGAACAGTAAGTTGATCACGCTTAATTCTATGTTTTCTTCTTCTTATCTACTCATGAGCAGCTAAATTTTTATCTAGGGTTGTGAACCCTATTGATCTCAATTAGGATGAATTGATAATGGCCTTTTAAATATTTGATTGATCTTTGATTTGTAAGTTGTAATTGGAGGTTGCAAACACTGATTCATGCAAATTGCTCCAATTGTGCTTGAAAGAGCCAATTAGGGTTTGGGTAGCATCAATCAATAATAACCCAAGGCATAGCTCTTGCTTAATAGATTCACATAGAAATTTGATGAATCTAATTGGCAATTTACCATCGCTTTGATTTAAATTCTCATCAATTTGAAAGACTTGATTGAGATAAACATTGCTTGGTTATTGAAAGGGACCAACTGATTGATTAAGTGATTGTTTGCATATTTACAAGAAGCCCATTACTGATGAACCTAATTGAGTGATCTAGGTGGATCAACCCTATGCAGGAAACATCTCTAGTGTTTTCTCTCATTGATTTAACCCTTTGCAATCTAGATCTAGCATTTTAGTTTAATTCTCCCTTTACCAATTAACTTGAGCAGTATCTTAAAGCACTCAATTATATTTGTTTTACTTAGGCATCATTTGTTTGCACTTAATAGAGGTCTGAATCTTAATCGTTCAGATTCAGCCGATTAAGTGTGTGTGTGTTTTTTAGGTCTGAATCTTAAGTATTCAGATTCAGCCTATTAAGTTCATTTGTTTCTTTTTTTTAAGAAGCCTCTTAATGGATCTGAATATATCTGAATGAATCAGATTTGTAGCAGAGCCTTAATACCATTCAGACTCATTTAATAAAATATTATGCGTTATTCCATAAAAGTTTCACGCCTCCCCTTCTCTTTTTGGATGCCTCTCTCTCTCTTTCCTCTTGAACTGGTAAGTTTTTATGTTCTTTACAAGTATTTTATACAATATTTTTTATATTCACAAATTTTTTGGGTGTATTGATTTTTTCAAAAATTTCTGCTGCCATAATTATTTTTTCTGGGTGTGTTGATATAAGTTTGTGATCCATTTGATTAGATATTCAACTTGTATAAAGAGAAATCAGCCAGATCAAGGCTTATTCTTTAATCAGAATTGTTGTTCTTGTTATCTTAATATTATTTGAAAATTTAGTCATTGCTTGGTTGGTGTTTCAGTTGGAATCAAGCAATAAAGACACATTATATTCTTGTTAACTAGAGAATCAAAAAAGTTGAGATGAAATTTCTATGGCAGAGCAACATAAATAGCATTAGTTGATCTTTGGCTTTAGACAAGGTTTGTACGGACAGTCATAAGCACAAATTAGGAGCTCCTTACTCATACACATAAATTTTCAAGATGTAAAAATCAACCTCCATGACCATAAGAATGGGAGAAGTCTTCTTTCATTTTCATGTATACATTCAGAAACTTTGAAATCGAAGGGCTTTAAAACTACTTAAAATTATATATAAATTAAATCAAGGAATTTTTACATGAAAAAAACCTCAGGCATAATTTAACCTGTTTGAGTAGATAGAGTTTAAAACAAACGCCTTTATATAATTTTTTTGCTATATAAAACATATAGTTATGAAAGCTAAAATGTACAGTTCAGGAAAAAAATTATTTTTCTAAATATAAAAAGCAATCCTACATAAAATTAAACCAAGAAAGTACTTATTTTACAAAAATCTAACATTATACCTTCATGTAGGATTACAATAGGAGGAATATTGAATCCATCCACAAGGCTAACATTTTTTTATCTTTTTATCTTGATTGTTTTTTTTACTTGCTTTTGATTGTATTTGTTCATATGTTATATTAATATTTCAGTTATGGAACAATCTAGTGAAAATCCAAGAGTAATTTGGAAGAATATGGATGTAGAAAAGACTTTTTTTGGAAAATTGTATTCAAGAAATATCCTTAAACTGGAGACTCGAAAGTAGTTTGAAGCCAGAATCATGGAATAAGGTTAACCTAGCTTTGGAGACTTGTCATGGATTTATCGTTACCCAAAAGCAGATGAAAAATCGTAAAGATTATCTAAAAGAAAAATATCAAGCTTGGTTGCCAATAACTAAAAAGACGGGCAATACTTATGATCTAGCAACCAATACCATTCTAATGTCTAATAGTGAGTGAGATGAGTACATAAAGGTTAGTCCATTATCTAATATTTTTTTCTTCATTTTGTTGTAAAGAAGAAGGGTTGATGTGCCTATTAAAAGTATGGTCTCTTTTATTTGAATGTAGGCTCATCCAAAAGCAAAGGCATTGAAGACTTCACCTCTACCCTTTCTAGACCTGTGTACAAAACTTTTTTAGGGTTCTACTACAACAGGAGTTCATGGTTGGGGTCCAAGTTGTACCTATCCTCGACCCGGTGTCTCTTCTATATCTACTACTATAGATATCGATACACTTGATGGAGACGAAGATCTAGTAGGCGATAAAAATGATAGAGCTCCTAATCATTTTCCATATCACACTTCAGTTTCGGTTGAAAGAAAAGTTTTGGGGAAGAAAAGAAAATTCTTTTCCTCTCAATTGGAAATTGACGAGAGGATGAGTACTGCATTGGAGTTATTGATTAAAAAAAATAGTGGACCTAGCTTCGAAGAATGTATGGAAAAATTAGATGGAATTGGCTAGGAAGAACCAATATACAAAACAGCTGTTAGTATATTTTGTAAAAGTGACAACTACAAGAAAGCATGGATGACACTAGAGGTTCACAAGTTAGAGAATTGGATAAAATGGGAATTCTTTAATTTTGCTAATTAGTTAGAATATACGTTAGGTTGATAATATGAAACCTTCTTTATTATTTTTCAACTAATATCTATCGTGCTTATTGAACTTTTTGATATTATATTATGACTATGGAAAATTTTTTGTTCGTGTTATACTTTTCTTTATGTGTTTGATGATTATAAATGAATTTTATGATCAATTTATTATGATTATGTAGTCTTTTATGCTAACCAAATACATAAAATGTTACGCATATTATCATGTGTTATTCATTATTTTAGATAAAACAATTTAGAGATGAATACTGAAGATCAAATATTATGGTTGATGAGCTAGTATTGGTGTAGAAAATGTCTTAAGACTCAAGAATGTTCAGAGAAACAAAGATTTAACATCATCTTTATCTAGTGAGATTTACAAACTGGAATTGTTGTCTGGCTCTAGTCGACAATGTTTAGAGTTGATGCGCATGTCTTGTGATGCATATGTGAGATTGTGTCAATATTTTAGACATAATGGATGGCTCATAGATAGCAAATATGTATCTGTCGAAGAAAAAATAGCAATATTTTTATGCATTATAAGGCATAACGAGCGTTTTGTGGTTATTAAGAGAAGATCTCAACATTATTCACAAACCATTCACAAATACTTTCACGAGGTTCTCGAAGCACTGATGAAATTTGCAAAAGAGATGATATCATCTACATCGTTCGATTCAAATTCAAATATTCCTAGTACTCACAAAAAGTTACATAGAATTTTCAAGGTATTATTTTTTATACTATCATTGTAGAACTTCATAAAAAAAGGTTCTTCATAACCTTTAATATGCATATATATTTATTTGCAGGGAGCAATAGGTGCACTTGATGGAACGTTAGTACATGCAATTGTTCCTGCTAATCAACAAATTATTTACAGAGGAAGAGGAAAGGATAAATTGTTACCAGAATGTTTTAGGTATATGTGATTTTAACATGGTCTTCACTTATGTTTATGCTGGATGGGAAGGGGTAGCACATGATGCGCGAGTTCTAAAAGAGATTGTATCTAATCTAGATAATGGGTTTCCATTTCCTCCTTCTAGTAAGTGATACAACTTAAACAATTATGAAATAATATTTTAGTTTTTTATTATCATCATTGACCTTTTATTTTAATGACAAATAAGGATGTTCGAAGTTGAAGAGAATAATCAATCCCTACTAGCCAAACAAGAATTTGACCCAGAAAAAAGCTTGGTATTGATGGCCAAATTTGTCAGATAACATATGGTATGTGGATAGTGCTTGTTCCAGATACATGACAGGAGAAAAGAACATTTTTTTCTCACTAGAAGCCTATCAAGAAGGGAGTACGAGATTTGGCAATGGAAAGAAGGAAGACATAGTTGGTCTAGGAAAAATTGGAAAATCCCACTCTCATATCATTGAGAATGTATACTATGTCAAAGGACTGAGCACAATCTGCTAAGTGTGTCACAAGAGGAACCGGGCTCTTTTTACCTCAGCCGATTGTATTGTTACAAGTTCAAAGATAGGGAACCTGGTTCTTAGAGGAAAAAGACACAAGAATGTGTATACAACTAACATCATAGCTCTCTCAAGGAATCAAGCTATAAGCCTTTGTGCACGTGAAACTAACTCACTATTATGGCACAAAAGATTAGGATATGCAAGTTTCTCTCTGCTCAATAAGTTGATATCAAAGGACCTAGTTCTTGGGTTGCCAAAATCCAGGTTCAATGAAGAAGTATGTGATGCATGTGCCAAGGGAAAACATGTTCAAGTCCTCACTCAAATCGAAGATGGTTAGTACAACTCAACCACTAGAACTGTTACACATGGACCTATATGGACCTACGAGGGTTCAATGAAGAGAGGGTAAGAGCTAAACGTTTGTGATTGCTAATTATTATTTCACGTTCACACGGGGACATTATTTCTTGCCTACAAGGATGAAATATTTGACTTGTTCTCAACATTTGTGAAGTTACAAAGAAAGTTGAATGTCCAAGTGACTAGCACCAGATCTGATCATGGTACTGAATTTGAGAACGCTAATTTCCTTGAATATTGTGAGAATTATGGGATCGATCACAACTCCTCAACAAAATGGTGTTGTTGATAGAAAAACAAAACCTTGGGGAACATGTCAGGAAATATGCTCATTGCAAGTAATCTTCCAAAGTCGTTCTAGGCTGAAGCTGTTGACACTACATGCTACATCATCAATAGGTGCATGACTAGACCTTTTGCTTGAGAAGACTCCCTATGAACTTTTAAAGGGAAGAAAACCCAACATCACTCATCTTAGAGTGTTTGGCAGTAAATGTTCTGTCCACAATAATGGAAAACAATTATTATGCAAGTTTGATGCAAAAAGTGATGAAGGAACCTTTCTTGGGTATTCATCACATAGCAAGGCTTACGATATGTATAAGAATAGGACCTTATGTGTTGAAAAAAGTGTTCATATAATACTTGATAAGTCTGACAACATGAAGGAGAAAAGAACACAATATGATGATGATGATGTTGAAATTGGGCTTATACGGAGCTATGATGATAAACTGTCACAAGGAATTCCTAAAGACCTTAATGAAGAAAGCGTCACAGTACAAGAACTTCGGTCTCCAAAAGTTGTCCAAGATGAGAAATTGATAGGGAGAATCAAGCAGGTTCACAATATCATAAACCTGGTTCCCTTAAGTCTCCTAAAGCTAGGCATGATGAACAAAAGACAGGGAGAACTGGAGATGTAAACAATAATGAACTTGGTTTCTCTATCATTCAAAAAAGCAACTGAAAGTAAAAAAAGGTACATACAATTGAGAATATCATCACTTCTGTGGATTGTGGATTTTGGGGTAATGAAAAGATCCAAAGGCATAAACTTGTGTGCCTTCTTTGCCTATGTATCAATGATTGAGCCATAGAACATAAAGGAGGCTCTTCTAGACGCTAACTGGATTATTGCCATGCAAGAAGAATTATATCAATTTGATAGAAACAAGGTATGACATTTCGAAACCAAGCCTCAGGATAGAACTGTCGTAGGAACCAGGTGGGCATTCAGAACTAAACTTGATGATATCAAGGTACTATTACAAGGAACAATGCAAGGTTAGTGATACAAGGGTATATAATCAAGAGGAAGGCATAGAGTATGATGAAGCATTTGCCCCAATAGCAAGCATGGAGGCCATACGCATGTTTATTGCTTTTGCATCCTACATGCAATTCAAGCTATATCAAATGGATGTCACAAGTGTCTCCTTGAATGGATATTTTTTTCCCGGATTTGAGAGACATAAGTTCCCAATCATGTATATAAACTAGACAAGGCCTTGTATGGGTTGAAGCAAGCTCAAGAGCTTGGTATAAAAGGTTTTCAAATTCATTAATGAGAATGGTTTCACAAGAGGATTGACAACACTCTATTTCTAATGCAACAGAACACATTTATTAATCATACAAGTATATGTGGATGACATCATCTTTGGTGCCACAAACGAGACTCTGTGTAATGAGTTTGCAAAACTCGTGGGAAGTGAATTTGAGATGAAATTAATGGGAGAACTGAACTTCTTCTAAGGGCTACAAGTGAAGCAAATGGGACAATGATTCATCAACAAAAATAGATCAAGGAGCTGCTCAAAAACTTTGATATGGACAATGCAAAGACCATTAATACTCCTACAGTGACTGCCACTTGACTTGACGAAGATGAACTTGGTCTCTTGGTTGAAGAAAATAAGTACAGGGGTATGAAGGGCTCTTTGTTATACTTGACTGCAAGCTGACCTGATATTGTATTTGATATTAGACTTGGTGCAAGATTTCAATCTTGTCCAAAAGAGTCTCATATAAAAGTTGTGAAGGGATACTAAGGTATTTCAATCTTCTACATGAATTCTTCACTATTGTATTTCCTTTTCTTATACTTTTGATATGCACTTAAGCCGAGAGTCTATCAAAAATAACCTTTCTACCGTCTAAATATAGGAGTAAGGTTGCGTACAAACCACTCATCCCAAACTCCACTTACGGGACTACACTAGGCATGACATTTCCAATTTGTTTATTTATTTAATTGGGTATATTGAATATGTTGTTGTTGTTAAATTTTGTTCAGTTTGACAATTTATTCAATTTGGTAATGTTCTTCAGCTTTTTTGCCTTCTCTTATTTATAAATCATTTTGTTGCTTCTGTTTTCTTTTATTTTATTTTATGTTTTTTTGCCTTTTTTTAGTTTTTTAATTTATTTAATTTGGTAGTCTTAGTATCTTTTTTCTTTCCTTCTCTATTTTCTTTGATTTTGCTTATCTTACAAATGATCATTAGCTCTTTACTTTAAAATTGAAGATTTGCCAATAGATATAAAATTTGTTGAGTTCTTGTTCATTTAGCTATTCTATTTATTTGTGCAATGCTCATTTGGAGAGTCTTTTAAGATTGTGTTTTACTTCAATGAAGCAAGCGTTTCATTTCATGCTTTAGAGAAGTGGGCCCTTGACACATTTTTCCGCTTCGCGCTTTCAAAACACTTAGCCGAGGGTCAATTAAAAACAATCTCTCTACCTCCCAAGGTAAGGGTAAGGTCTGCATACACTCTGTCCACCCCATACCCCACTTTTGGAATTACACTAGGTATATTATTGTTATTGTTGCGCTTTCAAAACACTGGTCGGCTATAATAAGTTCAGTATCAGAACTGCCTCACTACATCTTAAGCGAAGCAAATGAAAGATTTGTCTGTCTATGCTGTTTTGGAAAGAACCTTTCAGCAGCCACAAATCTGGCATTGTCTCACCTTTTCTTGGACTTTCAAGAAGGTTGACAGCATAACCACAAAATTGTTTTTTTATAAGTAGCATGACCACAGAAATTTGGAAGCAATTATTGGCCACAACACCTTCGTCAATGCAAGAATCCTACTATGCATATAAGTTATTCCTCACTTTCATACTTCACTTCTCATGTCCTAGATGGCCTCTTAATGAGAAGAATGCATTTGGAGTTACTGGTAAGTAACTCCTTTAACAGAACAGCCACCTCACATAACCAACCAAAAAGAAATTCTTGAGGGGAAAGATGTATTTCGTACACAATATTTTGTTTTCTTCTTCCAGTTAATAACGTAACAAATTCATTATATGATTGGAAAAAACCCCGGCATATAACTGGTATACAAAACATTTAAGAACCTACACCAAAGTACAATTCATATGCAATACTTTGTAATAGTAATGTATATCAAAATTGCTTCTTTCTTTCAATTCTCTAGTAGCTTGACTCGATCCAACACAATCTACCCTGTATTTTAAAGGTTGTGTTTTCTTTCCCTCAGATTGGAGAAATCCACAAGCAGTCCTTTCTAGTTAAGATTTTGATCTAGTGTGTATGCCAGAGCAAATAAAAAACCCAGAATGATTAATGATTCTTGTACAGATGTCTCCATCAGAAAAGGATGACATGTCGTCACTTAATGTGCTTCCCAACTTCTTTTTGCATTGTCCAGTGGGTGCAGATTTACAGAACATGTTTCACCCTATTTTTGGACTCAATTGAGCCATGCCTCAGACAATCGGAGATGCTTATGAATACTGATGTTTATGGAGAGTTGATATATCCATCAAAAAATCTGGACTATGAGCGCTGCTTGCATTGCTTGGTGTGTTTGGATAGAAAGGAATTGCCGATGATTTGATGGAACCTCAACTCTAAACCACTCCCTTAAAGTTACATGTTCACTTTGACTTTTGTAAATAGCAACGAACAACTTTTTGATTTTGTTAGTTCTCTGGTCCTAGCAAAGTTTCTCATGTATTGGAGCTAACTCACCTGTTATTGTAATTTTGCATCTTCTGGATGCCTTTTTAATATAACTCATTACTTCATTAAAAAAGTGAAGTTTTGCAGAAGCTTTGGAAAGCTGTGGGGAGAACACAAAAAAAATGTAAAAATAAAATTGGCCAACTATTGAAGCACGGGAAACTGAAGACAATGCAAGAAACTAAGATTCTCTCTTTGGCTATTAAGCATACGCAAGGGTAAAGACAATTTAGCTTTTGTCCAAACTCTAGCGAGTTGAGAAGATAATACAAGCTAAAATGCAACATCAATAAGAATCCATGTAAATTGAGATAGCATTCACAATTCCATGAAGGACTTATTTTATTTAAACAGCATCATCATAATGTCTTTACCAACCAAATGTGCATATGAGTTCCTACAAAATTCTTAAAGATTACTTATTACCACACTATCTAACGAAATTCTATCCTACAATAAAATGATAGACCGAACCTCTCAAGTCTCATTTTTCTAAAAACCAATTTGTGCTTAGACTCAATCCTAGTATGACCAAGGAGCAGCACTAATTAGAACTAAGCAGCAAACGGGGAGGGCTTCACGCACTTTAACAAAATTCAAATCTTTATAAAATCAATACTTCTATAACTACAGCACCACGCTCCAACGCTAGATGCAGTTGGCTATATAAATCCTCACTCTCCATTTAGTTCCATTCTGGCCAATCTCATTCCAGCATTCAATTTTGTAATGATGCAACAAAAAAGAAAAAGAAATACAGAGCTACCAAGTCGAAATCAAACCTTTAACGAGCTTAATTACGAGTTTCTTAGCAGGCTGAGGAAGGGTAGCTTTCTTGCGAGACAAATTGGCCGTAACCCCGCCACCAACTGAGGAGCGTGACGTCGCATCGGTGTTCGAATCCTCCATCATGGCCGAGTTTCCAGAAGGGTCGTCAAGGTTATCGATTTCGGAGGAAAAGTGAACGTTGTGGCCGTTTTTGTTCTCAATAGAACAAGCTACAGCTTGTGACTTAGCCTTCTTCATCGAAGAATAAGCTGGGGTTCGGCCGCTAACGGTGGTCGGAGAGGAGGAGGACGAGGATGAGGGATTTGTGGAGAGGAAGGTTGATGAGCGCTTTTTGGGGTTGGTGGTGGGCTGAGACATAGACGAGAAGAGAAATGTTTAAGAGCTCATTTTTTGGGTTAAAAGAGAAGAACAAAGAAGAAAGAAACGCTCGTTAAGCCAAAAGGTTTATTCTATCTCTAGCGTAGAGAGAGTCTAGAAGAAAAGGGAAATAGTAGTATTTATGTAAACATATTTCCTTTCTAACCCCATCCGAGAAAAATGATGTAATGGAAATAGCAACAGAGTGTACAATTGGTTTATCAAGTTTCAAAGTGAAATATTCAAGGGGATTGGTGAAAATCGACTTGCTTTAAATCCTAAGAAGTTGGGTGACAAATTTGAGTAAAAACTTGAACAAATTGGAATATATATTTAAAATAGAATGTGAGTCTGGATAAGATTTGAGATATTTAGATTGAATTATAAGGTTTATGCTCAATAATTATTCATTATGTGGCATTAGGTAGAATGTATTTTTTTTTAAATTTAATTTTTTATATTTTACATATTATCATTATATGGTAAAAGTTAATAAATGGATCACTCTATTTTTTATAAAATAATACTATCTGGATAAATCTATTAAGTCGGTGAAGATTTCGAAAATAAGAAAATTTCCAAGGACTAAATGGTGTGTCAAGCGTGATAGCAAGTTGGCAAACTCTTTTGGTCAACAAATAAAACTGAAGCACATTAGAAGCTCAAGAATAATTTGACTCTCCTTCTGACGTGTGAGGTTTTATCAATCTTAATTGATAACTTATCATACTAACTACTACTACTATTACTACACCTCAACCTCAAATAAGTTTTATTTGGTTATATGAATTCTCACTAATAACCATGTTTCTCTATTCAAATTCATCTTTAGCCATAATCTATGATCTATCGTGTATAAAGAAAATAAATGTTTAAGCACTTGATTATGTTGAAGAAGAATTATTCACTAATGCATGCTTCTAAAGGACCACACTAAATGATTAATATGAAGGAATTACATCATAATTCTAAAGAGACATAAAGTGCATGATTTTCATAGAAATATACAATCAATAAGAATCAAAATATGGGAAAGAAGGAGAGAAAAAGCAACTAAAAAAGAAATAAGAAACTTGAAGAAGGTCTCTCTTGGGGTAGAAAAGACGTCACACAATATTTAATCATATTCATCACTTTTTTGAAAAACATGCACCAAGAAAGAACAAGATGAAAGAAGTGACACCAACTGTAGCAACAATATCTTAAGGAATTATGTCACAATTCCAAAGAGACATAAAAGACATGATTTTTGTAGATATATACCATCAATAAAAATCAAAATATAAGAAAGAAGGAGAGAAAAGCAACTAGAAAAAAAAATAAGAAACTTGAAGAAGGTCTCTCCCGGGGTAGAAAAGACATCACACAATACTTCACCATATTCATCACTTTCTTGGAAAACACATACCTAGCAGGGGCAAGTATTGTCACCCAAGCGCACGCAAGTGCACGTGGTCGTACAAGTAATATAGTGGCTCTTTCAAATTCAAACTGGATATTGAACCCCCAGGAACTAACGACTTAGTGATTTTTCTATTTTAGTATTCACGATTATTTCATACAAGTGTGTAAGTAACCCAAAAGTTTACGAGTTTTGTAATTGAAAAAATAATGAAAGTAACAGTCAATAAAAGGATGTAGATTTAATCAATATGCAAGAATATTCTAAGGTTAAGGCATGGGATGCAATCATATACAACATGCATTTCTATTAAACTAAGCTCTCTATCTGGTTGATGTGAAGAATTAAGGTTTGACCATGGTCTTTCAAACCTGTTCACGCTCCGGCACACGCAAGTGCACGCGGTCGTACAAGTAACACAGTAACTCTTAAGAGCTGAATGTCGAACCCACATGGACTAGTCTTTTTAGTGAATTTACCAATTCAAGTGTTATATCAAATTTCACGAGTGTTAAAGTTCAATATTTGGTGTTTGGTTTCTAAATCTAGTGGTGATCACAAAAGAATTCGGAAAACAATGATAAGAAGCATCTAGAGTTAAGGCCTAACAATCATGTACGCTACATTCACATTGGTTCAGGTATGAAATTTTATTTTTTTCCTCACAAAGTTAATTGTTGTGTTCATGGTCTTTAGAGCCTCTAAACACAGACGAACTAGCCTCACAACTACATCGTTAAGCGGGGATGTGACAACCTAGTTCATAAGCAATTATCTATGTGGAGTGTTTCATAGGGTTAATGCCCTTGGTTATGGAATTTCGAACCTCTAACCATTTAACATAGCTTGATTTCATAGTTATATCTATGAGTGGTGATATGACAATTCCAAGTTGGTTGATGAGTTGGAAATTTACCAACTCATTAGGCTCCTAAGCATGAGCTTTTGCTTAGTTTTCGAGTCGTTTATGTGGATTTTATGCTCTTTCTTTTTTATTCTTTGCAAGTACTTCACTCGAGTAGAGAAAATATGAAATCGAGCAAAACGCATGAGGTTCGAATTGAAATTTGATGAGTTAGAATATAAAGGAAAGAAGCCAAAGATAATGGAAGATTTGAGCTCAAAAAGAGGTGTAAGGACATGCTTTGAATTGGCTAAACGCAGATCCGAAAGGGCAAAACACCGGAGCCATTTCTCTAGATCGGCTACTCACCGACTTTTCATGATTGGGCAGCGACGAACCACTGGTGGTGACTGCCAGCCCACTGTCTTACATTCGATGAATAGCCGGTGCTCCGTGGATTGGCACCGGTAAAATGTCGGTGCTTCACAAGTGAGGCTATCTTTAGAAGGGTGAAAGCATCCGAAAAGGGTTCCTAAGCACCTAGAAGCATCCAAAGGAACTTTTGGAAGGTTGTGCACACAAAAGTACAGATATTTATGACCTCCATTGTACACCACTTATTAATTGATCATCTTTTCTTTGAATGAACAATAGAAATTGTAGATTTCTCTCAACAGAGAATAGAAAGTTCTTCTTTTTGAGCAATCCCCTTTTTTTTTGGAAGGGGGGGAGGGGATTCCACCATTGTTGCAAACCTTGTGAAGCAATTGGATGAACCCATATTGTGAATGTTGAGAAAAGCTATTTGGGTATCTTCTCTCTGTCTCTCTCTCTCTCTAAATATATATATCTAATTTCATAGTTAGGGGTGTGTACATGTTGGGTTAGAATGTATAAATGGGTATTGATGATTGGATCTTAAATTCTCATTGTTACTTAGATCTATTGTCTTCTCCCAAGTTTTAATTGTAAAATTAATGGTTGCAAACACGAATTTTGCTTTACTTTTCTTGCTTTTGCTTGAGAGAGAAAGGTGAGAATTGGGTGAGAAGATAATAGTCGGGAATTGAAGTGTTGGTGTGTGAGATTGAGCTAGAGATAGTCAAAATCCACATCTTCACTCCATTAAAGGTCAAGGCTAGAGATAACTTAATCCTTACTCAAGCTTTTATGGTTGATAACTTGAATTGGCTTTGGGATTTGAGAAAACCTAGGCATAAACATTCTTATGATTGAGAAACAAGAGAATGTGATTTATCCACAGCTATATAAGTTGAATTCGAATTTAAGGCAATGAAGTAGCCCATGCTAGTTGTTAAACCATGCAAAGCACACCCCTAGCTAATTCACTTGAGAATGCAATAGTTGGAATTCCCCCAACCTAGTTCTAAATTAGAATTAGATAGTGTTTTTCCCTTTTTCCCCCAATTTACTTTTCAAATGTTGAACAACGATGCATTCTAGTTTGAGGTAGTTTATAACTCTTGGATTATCGACTCAATTCTCTGTGGGATTCGACTCTGACATCCGTCAGGAATATTTGTTTTTATACAACGATCACTTACTTTTCTCTAAATGAGTAGTGTATTTGAGCATTTATTATTGATGTCTAGTTATCTTCCCGTTTTATTACCAAGCAAGGCGAATTAGGTATATTGTTATCCTAACCGCGAATCAAGTCTTGAAGACAAAACACACTTCTTGCATTCCTAGTTAACCTAGGTTTTTCTCTTTCGAGTTTTGCCTAAGCATAACAAGTACATTCTAATAGTGATCAAGTATTAAAATGATGGAAAACAAGAATAAAGACTAACAATAATGAAAACTTGAACCAACTATGAATTTACACAATTACATTCATGTCATGTGGCCTCAACCCTAGAAGAAGGATTCTAGCCACTTATATTCATAAAAGCAATCCAAAACATGGTTGAATTCAAGTATTTACAAGAGATGGTAAAGAAGAATTAAAGAAAAACAAACCCTAGGTGAGTTTCCTCCCTTCTCCCTTCGCTCCTCTGTGCTTTCCCAAAAATAATACGTGATAATGAAATAAAATAAGTAAGTCTTTAATTTATACAAATTGAAAAATTACAAAAATTGACCGTTGGTGAAATAGCTCCATGCCACACTGTTGGTCGTGCCACGCAGCCTCCGTGACATGGATTTGTCGCACAGATGTTCTGGACGTTGGTCATATCATGGCATGGTAAGGCAAGCTGGTGTGCGTGGCACGCAGCTGAACGCGGAGCCTGGCCGATGTGGCACATCGCCATCATGTAGGTATACTGGCTGGCACAGGTCTTATGCATGCGCAGCACTGGCGTGGCACGACCATGGATGCGACACATGCCCAGCGTGGCACGATGCCTAGAACGGGTAGCCTTCTTCTTGGCATCTTCATGCCATCTTCATTCCATTTCCATCCAAACTCCCTTCTTGCTCGTGCATCATCAAATTAAGCCACTCCTAGAATATTTCACCTACAAACAAAGGGCTAGTCACCTTGGTAGTTCATGCACATAAATATACATAAAATACATGAAAATATAATTAATTAATTTGACAAACATGACTTAAAACTAGATATAAAATAGTACTTGGGCATGTAAATGTGCCTAAGATCACTACCCTACACTAAAATCCTTGTTCGTCCTCGAACAACTCTATTACATCTCATGCAAGAGGAAAACTCACCCATCACCAATCGACACAACATGATCAAGCTAAGGCTACACTGACTAACTTATATGGCAAGTTCACAATAAAGCATACTATATATATGACCAACTAAAATCACATAAAACCAAGTTAAGACCTCCTAGCCTCAAGAATCGACTCTAGAACTTAGCAAACTCATGCAATTTAACCAATCAAAAAGTCCAACATGAATTTCATCTTTTCTCAAACATGTGCCCTCACAACAAGAGAGATACCCATTTTCTCTCAAAAATTTACACGTTAAAACATGCATTGGTATATGAATAAGAATCTAGCTGACTCTCACAAAGAATTCACATGCATCATGCAATGACCCATATGCTTCCCCTTAATGTATTACTCTGCTAATCCAGGAACATCCAAAAGTAAGATCAAGTAGGACTTCATGGGTTGTAATGTAAGCTAAGGGACTGGTAGGTACTAGTCTGACCAGTAACAGTGACTATCTTCCCTAAGCGCTTTTAATACATCACTTTTTGCTCTCATTAAGCATAATCTTTGTTTTTCTTATACTTCACCTCTTATTCTTTTCAACGCTCAATTTCCTTTTTGTTTTTCGATTTCATTAAGCACACTTATCATATTAGTAAGGAGGAATCACATATCAGACTTGTCTTCATTCTTGTGATCTTTTACTCCCTACCAACACTTATACCTTTTAAAAAAAGTGCACTTTTAATCTTTTCTTCACTTCCACAACCACTATTTTCCTTCTTTTTCAAGATTCTCACTCCTTTAACTCTTTCGTATTTTCACTTAAGTGCTTAGGAGTTTTGGATCAAATTCAAGTTCATTGAAAGAAAAGGATTCAACTTTTGATGTGGCTAATCAAAGAATAGGCTAAAGGCTTAATGAAGCTAACTAGGATCATGCGTTAACGGTAGGTAAACCAAAGGATAAAAATTAGGCTTATTCAAAGAAATGTTTAAATCATCTCCTACAATCAACATCTCTCATTTTGCTTTGTAAACACACCAGGCAAGTTCTAGAAACTACACGATATCATGGAATATATGAAACCTTACACACATTGCACATGCTCAATTCAAGACAGACCCATACAAACTCTCAATACAGCTAATCGCATGAATTCAAAATTAAGCAATAAGAATATAGAATCACATTTCAGAGCCTAAGTGTCTCAAACAAAGCCACACAATGCTCAACATGCTTCACAATTACAACTCTACTTGCCTCTAACAATCATGTACAACACTTACAAGAGCATTAAGCAATCAATCAGATAAGGTTCAAAACATAACCTACTAACTACTTTTCCTTCAAGACGGTCGCCATCCATTCATCATTGAGAAAAGTCCTTAACTAAGACTAAGACACTATGTATAGACAAAGAAAACATTTTTATTCTCGGTTCAAAGTGCCCCCCTTTGGAAAAGAATCCAAAATAAAAATCTAAGGGTGGGTAAATTGTGCTTGACTCAAACTTCAATATCAAACACATTTTTAGACCAAGCACAAGATTCACCCTAAATCCTCCTAAAAAATTTTAAAATTACCCTTCACCCTACACTTAAAAGATGTTATGTCCCCAAATCATGAATTAACTTTAAAATAAAGGTAAGAGATACTTCCTAAGGCCTTTAGGCCTAGCTAGCAGCATGTTTTTCCTCCATTTTCAAGCACATATGGGTCACCGACCCCACACTCATCTTTTTGTCATGCTCCTTAGCTTCTTCTTTCAAGGATACTCAGACTTCCCCTCAATCTATACTCAACTAAACAATAATACAAACAAAGTGAAAATAAACAAAATTGAAAACAAACAAGAAAGAAATTGTACCTGTGGTACCCTTGGGTTGCCTCCCAAGCAGTGTCAGATTCTATGTCGCGGCATGACGTGAACCATCCTTTTCAGGATGTTCTCAAACAATTCTTCCCTTTCGGGAACCATCTCCTTTTTGCATTTAGAGGGAACAGCCTCCAGACTTTCCCTTTTCAACTCCATCACTTCCTTCAAGGTAGATCAATTATTAAGATGTCCTGCAAAAGTGGACCCATAGAATCCACCACCCCACACTTGGCATCTGTCACAACACTAATCTTGCAAAGATCTCTGTAGTGTGTTGGGGGTGGATTTCTGGTACACCCAAAACATTTCCTCCTCATCATTCACCCTCATTTTAAGGGTGCCAGCTCTGACATGAATAACAACTCTACTAGTAGCCAAGAATGGCCTTCCCAAGATGAGGGGTACCTTGTCATCAACCTTAAAATCTAAAATTATAAAATCAGCACTATAATAAATTTACTTGCTTTGATGAGAAAATCCTTAATAATCCCCTCCGGGGCCACTGTCGACTTGTCCACCAGCTGCAGCATCACTCTCGTGGGCCTTGATTTTCCCAAACCAAGTGTATTAAACAGAGATAGGGGAATTGTCACGACCTGAGTTTATACCCTAGCTATAACACGGGACAAGGAACCCCAAAAGGGCTCCAAGTTGACCCATGGCATAATCATAGCATTTCACTTAACAATAGAAACAATCAGCAACATGAATAAGTGGAAGCTAACTGGAAAAATCTAATAAGAGACCATAAGAACAATTGTAGCCACACTTTGATACAACGCTGAATCCATCTGACAAGTTTGAAAGCCTTCTACTAAACTGATGAGTTGCTGGGACAAGCACCCAGCTAACTCCTAAAATCTGAAAAACTGAAATGTAAAGACAGTATGAACATAAATCACGTCCTCGGGAGATGAGGACTCACCACTATCAGTGAGAGGAAATGAAGCGTATCTAACCATGAGGCTGAGTCTGGAGACCTAAATCTATATCATGAAACAATATAGCAAAAAAGGCGTGCGGTTAGTACTTAGAATGTACTGAGCATGCGGGATAACATAAATAATTAAATATACCAATATATGATAAGGAAATAACAAAGTACATCGACATAACTGATTTAACATGCAACAATCCTCTTGTGAGCCACATACACATATATATACATGAAACTTTTCTTTGGATCTCATATTACGAAACATCATCGAGCTCATGTATAAGGGTCAAGTTTTGAACATTTAATAAGAGCTGAATCTGAAACTAGCATGACACTGTACTAGATCACTGCTAGTAATTGAGCCCGATTCTCATTATTTTAAATTTGTTATAATCTGAAATTTGAATCATATGGAACTGAATCATACTGATAACATAACTAAGGGAGTCACTTTCTGCTATGGAGGATCCCGACTGAACTAGGGAGTCACTCTCTACTATGGAGGATCCCGACTGAACTAGGGAGTCACTCTCTGCTATGGAGGATCCTGACTAAACTAGGGAGTCACTCTCTGCTATGAAGGATCCTGACTGAACTAGGGAGTCACTCTCTGCTATGGAGGATCCCGACTGAACCAAGGGAAATATTCTCGCTATGGAGAGTCCCTAGATGACTAGAACATGAGGAATACTGGTCTGACATTATATATCTAGTCTATGCTATTACAGCTAGTCAGAAACATAGCATACGCTGCTTTCATCATACAACATTTATTTCGAAGGGATTGGGGCTACTTTCTGCTAACAACAAGCCCAACATTCTGAAATATCATTCTCATGCTTTATCATCATAATTCATATCATCATGGAGCCATATCAGTAATTCTTCAAACATCTTACATTAGTGAGCGTCTATAGATTTACATCATTCGTTGTACTTCCACAACTTTAAGTCCGGGATTCAAAACATCCAACATGTATCATAGAGTCATTCATGATCCATAGGTCCAATTCGTACCTTAACATACATACATTGATTCATATATTCCAAGTTTATGGAAAGCCATATACTTAACTCATAACTTAAACATTGACTATGAGATCATGAGAGAAGCATATATTTTCATTTCATAAGACCCATTTTGAGATTTACTCCAATTCATGAGAATGATACATTAATTAGGCCATTATTAGATTTACCTCATACCTAACCAGTTCCAACAAAAGCATAAGGAAAATACATATTTTACTATCAATTGTTCAAGCCCATAAACTCTAATTTCTTCTCAACTTGTTTATCAATGGCATGTTCAAGTTCTTAGGGATAATCATACGATCTTCACATATTTAAACATGGATACAAGGCATTACGATAGTCAAGTGAACAATAACAAAGTATCAATCAAAGTTCAAGCCATTTTATGAAGACATTCTATAATCTCACATTTTTCATCATTCAACACATAATTCAAGGTAACCCAATTATTCTACATCATAATTAATCTCATAATCTTGGAATTTAAAGAAATATAGAAGAAATCACCCATTACACAAAACCCTAGGTCATGCTTTTCTAGAGTAATTGAAATTGAGCTTTTGATAGAACATTTTGGAGGCTCAAGGATGGAAGAATATCTTTGTTGAAAAATCTGCATACCTGGTAGAAGAAACCCCACTCGAAATTACACGTTAAAGCTTTTAAGAAAAGCTTGGTGAATCCTTGATCTTGAAAGGAGAGGAAGGAGAGTTGCGAGAATGAGGGTTTAGGCTTGAAAATGCCCTAAAAACGTCTCTTAGAAGTCCAAAACGACGTCACTTTAATTTTAGAAGCATCAAACTTTACCAAAATACCCCTAAGTAAAACATGAAAAATCTGCCGAACTGGGACCACGACCCTCACCATGAGTCGTTGGTCCTCACCACGACTCATGGTGACCCTCCGTTATATACACTGTCAGTTGCAGCTTCCTCAAACCATGACCAACGTGACGAGTCGTTGTTTCCTCTAACGACTCGTCAGAACCACTCGTTAAGTACACTATTTCCCCAAATGATAAGCCAACCAATGACTGACATGATGAGTTGTTATTTGATCTAACGACTCGTCAGTCCCTCCGTCACCCACACTGGACCATCCTTAATTTCCCTTCCAACGGTCGACACCACGGGTCATTGCTAGCTTCAACGACTCGTTACAACCATCCATTTCCACAAAATTGAAACCCTAGGCTCTAACCCATGATTGCGTCCCAAGGTCTTTGTTTCACACAACGACTTGTACCTTCTCCTGTGGCATTACCTGGCAATTTTTCCAAATAACTTCCCACAATTGCTTCCACGACCCGTTAGTACCTATAACTACTCGTTAGATGAGTTCTTCTGAGGCACTTACCAGGAGTAACACAAGATTCAGAACATACCTGTGGTCACTACTGGCGACTTGCCCTATTCCTGGTGTGTTGTTACGACTTAGGAGCGATTTTGACGACGTACGCCACCCAAGCTAGATGATGCACCCTGCTGAAATGAACGGGTTATCGACGCTACTGAAGAGATGGCCGAGGATCTACTCTCGCCTTGCTTTGCCGCTGCGCAATCTTTGAGCTTATGGCCCGGTTGCCCGCACCAGAAATAAACATGCGATTCTGCCATACATTCTCCCAAGTGGTGCTTCCCATAGTTGATACACGTCGGATATGTAATCTCCCTTACTCTAGGTTTATACGGAGCACTGACTATAAAAAATGCTGGGGCTGCTAATTTCTACTGGGAAAGTGAGCGGTGTCATCACTCGTCCTTGGCGAAGAGAACTCTGATTCTCCTACCCTGGCCCTCTTAGCCTCTCTCTCCTTTTCCTTCACCTGCTCCACCTCCATTTGTTGAGTGAATATCACTAAACATCGAAAGTCTATATCCCTGTGCAACATGGCAGTCCTACACTCTTTAACCAAGGAGTCTGACACTCCATTCACAAACTTGCTCACCCGGGCCCTCTAGTCGGCTACCATTTTTGGGGCATACTTGGATAACCGGGTAAATTCCAATGCGTACTCCTAAACTGTCATGTCATTCTGTTTCAGGTTGATGAACTTTTCCACCTTAGTCTCCCTCAACTCTCTAGGGAAGAACTTGTCCAGGAACGCTGTCTTAAATTCATCCCAACCTACGGGGCCTGCTCTAATCCTCGACTGTCCCTCCACTAACAAAATCATATGTAAGTCACTCCTTTTAGCTGGTAGGAGGCTATTTGTGCATTCTCAATTCCCATCACTCCCATGATGTGGGTAATCTTCTTAATCTCTTTCAAGAACTCATATGGGTCCTCGTCCACCTTTGACCCCAAGAATTTGGGTGGGTTCATTCGAAGAAAATCTCTCACCCTTGCCACTGCTACATTCCCATTCTGGGGAATACGAGCCATTGATTGCTGATTAATCTGGGAGGTCATGGTTGTTCGTGCCCGCAAGTGTACGGGTCGTGCAAGTAATATAGTGGCTCTTTTTAAGAACCGGAATGTCGAACCCACATGGACTGGACTAATTCAGCTAACTATCAAGTTCAAGTGTGATATTAACTTTCACAAGTGTTGATTCTAGAGGGTTTCGTGAAGGTTTAATTATGTCTAAATATGGTCAACAAAATATTCTGAATTCACTCTAGGAGCAATATAGAGTTAAAACCAGATAATCATGCGATACTACGATTTTCAATGGTTTAAGTATGAACCTATCAATTGTCGTCTCACATAATTAGAATTGCATGTTCATGGTCTTTCGAGCCTCTAAACACGACAAACTAGCCTCACTGCATCATTGTGAGCGAGGATGCTAATTCTAGTTCGTGGGCAATCAATTATGTTGTGGTTTACGTGGAAATGGTTAGGGACTTTCGTGCACCTAATCATTTAACTCAACTTAGCCTCACAACTACTTCTTCGAGTGGTGATGTGATAAACCTAAGTTGGTCTCTAAATACCCCCATTTTATCAACCAAGCAAGGCATTAGGTATATTTCTATCCTAACACAAAATTATATCGTGAGATACAAACATGCTCCTTACATTCTCATGTTCTGACCTAGATAAATACTTTCTCAAGCATATGCCTAAGCTAACGTGTATGTTTTCATGGTGATCAATCATGAAAACAACCAACAATCCAGAATGCAAGACAAGAACAACAATCAATAACTTAATTCCAAAACAAACCGCAAAATCACAATCATATCTTGTGGCTTCAACCCTAGAGGAAGGGTTCTAGCCACTCATGTTCGTATAATTACATGAAAACATGTTTAGAGTAATATACTTACAAGAATAGATGAAATGAAACCAAGAAAATATGAACCCAATAGGAGTTCTTCAAGTCTCCTTCGCGCCTCCTTCGGTTTTTCCAGAAAATCCCGTGTTCCCTGATTTTAGAAGCTAAGGGTTCAATTTATACTATGCTGAAAAAATGCAAAATTTGGCCTGTGGTGGAACAGCAATGTGTCGCGGAGCTGAACGCCCTAATTGACCTCCGTGACACGGAGGTAACGCGTACCCTCACTGGAATGTGCCAAAAAATGCAATATTTGGCCAAGTGTTGCTGCGTTGGCAGCGTGCCACGGCCCCTATCGCGCAGGGTGCCAGTTATTGCATGTTTTCTTGTTGACTTTCACGTTTTGCTCTTGATTCCATTCCTCCACTTCACCAAATCATGAATTAGTTCCTCAAATGCATTATTAACCTTCAAAAATAAGGACTAATCATGTTGGTTAGTATATATTCACATTTACATAAAATCACATGAGAATTTATATAAATAATTAGATAAACAAGACTAAATTGAGTTATAAGGTAGCACTTGGGCGTGCAATTATGCCCAAGATCACAACCCCACACTTAAGGTCTTGTTCGTCCTCGAACAAACCTTTTACATCTCATGCACATGAAGACTTACACATAGCTAATTTTAGCCAGACAATTCAAACTACGACTACAATGACTGTTTAAGATAGCAAGCTAAAAATAGAGCATGCACGATTTAATCATTGAAATGAAATACAACTATGTTAAGACTTCCTAACCTCAAGAATTGACTCTCTATCTTAGCAAACTCATGCAAATCAACTGATCAAGAAATTCAACATGAATTATATCCTTCATTAAACATGTGTCCTCACAACAAGAGAGTTACCCATTTTCACACGCAAATTTTTAAATCACAACATGTATGGGTAAATGAATAGAATTACGCTCACTCTCACAAAGAATTCACATGCATCATGTAATGACCCATAAGCTTGCCCTTAGTGTTTTACTCCACTAATTTAAGGATGTTTGAACGTAAGATCAAGTAGGACTTAATGGGTTGTAATGTAAGCTAAGGGACGGGTAGGTACTATTCTGGCCAGTAATAGTGATTATCTCCCCCAAGCGCTTTTAATACATCCAACATTCATTAAGCACATCTTTTTTCTTACTTCCTCCTCATTCTTTTCAATCTTGAATTTTGTCTTCTTGTTCCCATTTCTTTAAGCACACACAGCTTAGTAGTAAGGAGTACTTAAGCAAAATTTTTTTTTCCATTCATTTATTTTATTACTCCCTACTAATAATCAACCATTTTTACACAAGTGCACCTTTGTCCTTTTCTCAACTTTCACAACTTCTACTTTTCCTTTTTTTTCACGCTTCTCACTCCTTCACTCTTTGGAATTTTTTCACTTAAGCGCTTAGGAGTTTTGGATCAAATTCAAGGCTAATGAAAGAAAAAGGATTAAGCTTCTGTTGTAGCTATCAAAGAATAGGCTTAAGGCACAATGGGGCTCACTAGGATTCAACATTCAAGATAGGTAAAGTGAGGGATAAAAATTAGGTTCATTCAAAGAAATGCCTAAATCATCTCCTACAGTCCACTTCCTTTATTTCGTTTTATATACACACCAGGCAAGTTTTAGACACTCCACAATAACATGGAATAATCAAAAACCTTACATTCATGGCACATGCTCAATTCAAGACATACTCAGCAGATTTTTTTTAACTCAGCTAATCACAAGAATTCAAACATTAAGCTTCAATATCAAGTCAAATTCAAGAGCCTAGGTGTCTCAAACATAGGTATACCACTTGCATGCTTCAACACTAAACATACTTGCATCTTACAATCATTTAAAGCACATAACAAGAATATCAAGCCATCAATTAGCTACGGGTTCAAAAACCAAAACCTATTGACTAATATTTCCTCAAGACGGTCGTCATCCATCCATCGTCGAAAACAGTCCCTAACTATGACTAAAAACATTATATACAGACAAAGAAAAAATTTTTATTCTTCGGTTCAAAGACCCCCCATCGGAAAAGAACCGAAAAGAAAAACCAATGGGTGATGAAGTCATGCTTAACTCACAAAAATTTTTCAATTTTCTCACAAGCATTACATTCACCAAAAATCGTTAAGCACAAAAATTTGAATTTTTTCTTGAAATTTACCTCACCCCACACTTGAATCATGCTATGTCCTCATAACATCAAATTAACATTTAAAGAGGGTGAGAAATACTCCCTGAGGCCTTTAGGCCTAGCTACAACATGCTTTTCTTCATCTTGCACAAGTGGGTGTTTGACCCCACACTTTTTCTCTTCCATGCTTGCTAGCTTCCGCCTCCAAGGGTACTCAGACTTCCCCTCCATCTGTGCTTAACTTTCCACCAAAACAACACAAGATGAAAATAAACAAAAATAAACTCAAATGCAAGAAATTAAAATGGTACCTGTGGTACCCTTGGGTTGCCTCCCAAGCAGCGCCTGATTTTATGTTGCGGCACGACGTAACAAGTTTCACCACTTTTTCCTCCACCTTGAGGATATGAATCTCACCCCTAATTTCTTTTCTAATTTCCTCTTATGTTCTAGGGGTGGTGGTGAAAAATTGTAAGGACCAAGTAGTAGATGTTGCCTTTTGCACTTATTGGCCCTTAAGTAAGCGAAGTCATTTTGTCTATTGGGCTCAGCAAATTTCAGCATATATGGGGCTTGTTCCTCCTCAAGATCTTTCTCCACAAACTTGAAAGACTCTATTTCTATGTTGTCAGCCAAACTCAATGTCGAAAAATGTTTCGAGTGGGGTACAATACACCTCAACTCTGAAACTGCATTGTGCTTGACCTCCTTACTTGTATACACCTTCTCAGCATCACCATCTATCTCTCCATGAATGGATTTTCCATAAGTGTGAGCCCACAACAGGGACTCTCAAGATATTCTAATTGTTGGGCTTCATCCAAAAATTCACCCCTATCTTTTTCTTGTAGTTCCTCTTGAGTATCGCCTAAAACTGTTACCTGCAGTTTACCATAAGCTTCAGCCTCAACTATCATCTCCGTGACTTTTACGCTCATCCTTTCTAGAGCTTCTCCATTCTCTGCTAGCTGAATTCTCATTGCTTCCATCACCTCCTTCGTTGCTTCTGTTTGCTCAAGCATCTGCGTTAGCATGTCTTCTATTCGAGCTTGGCGTCCCAAGTCCTCATATTCATCATGCCTATATTCAACAAAAACAACAGAAGGATCATAGTAGGGGCTTGGGGGATGGGAGTATGCATTCGGACAGCCATCCCAATGGCCATCTTGACCACCACATATATTCCATGTGTTACAGTGTTTCCACAAGTGGGTTCCTCCGCAATTTAGATAAGACTCATCAAAGTAAGAGTATCCACCATTTAACCCATTTATATTCCACGATGTCATGTTAAGAAGGGTGTCAGATTAAAAACTAAAAATAAAATAAATCTAAAATTAATGAAGAAATTTTTTTTTTCAACACTTAAGGAAATTTAAAAATCACATAAAAACAGATAAATTAACTAAACTTAGCCGAGTCCCCGGCAACGGCACCAAAAACTTGTTCGTGCCCACAAGTGTACGGGTCGTGCAAGTAATATAGTGGCTCTTTTTAAGAACCGGAATGTCGAACCCACAGGGACTGGACCAATTCAGCTAACTATCAAGTTCAAGTGTGATATTAAATTTCACAAGTGTTGATTCTAGAGGTTTTCAAGAAGGGTTAATTAAGTCTAAATATGGTCAACGAAATATTCTGAATTCACTCTAGGAGCAACATAGAGTTAAAACCAGATAATCATGCGATACTACGATTTGCAATGGTTTAAGTATGAACCTATCGATTGTCATCTCACATAATTAGAATTGCATGTTCATGGTCTTTCAAGCCTCTAAACACGACAAACTAGCCTCACTGCATCATTGTGAGCGAGGATGCTAATTCTAGTTCGTGGGCAATCAATTATGTTGTGGTTTACGTGGAAATGATTAGGGACTTTCATGCACCTAATCATTTAACTCAACTTAGCCTCACAACTACTTCTTCGAATGGTGATGTGATAAACCTAAGTTGGTCTCTAAATACCCCCGTTTTATCAACCAAGCAAGGCATTAGGTATATTTCTATCCTAACACAAAATTATATCGTGAGATACAAACATGCTCCTTACATTCTCATGTTTTGACCTAGATAAATACTTTCTCAAGCATATTCCTAAGCTAACGTGTATGTTTTCATGGTGATCAATCATGAAAACAACCAACAATCCAGAATGCAAGACAAGAACAACAATCAATAACTTAATTCCAAAACAAACCGCAAAATCACAATCATATCTTGTGGCTTCAACCCTAGAGGAAGGGTTCTAGCCACTCATGTTCGTATAATTACACGAAAACATGTTTAGAGTAATATACTTACAAGAATAGATGAAAATAAACCAAGAAAATATGAACCCAATAGGAGTTCTTCAAGTCTCCTTCGCGCCTCCTTCGGTTTTTCCAGAAAATCCCGTGTTCCCTGATTTTAGAAGCTAAGGGTTCAATTTATACTATGCTGAAAAAATGCAAAATTTGGCCTGTGGTGGAACAACAACTTGTCGCGGAGCTGAACGCCCTAATTGACCTCCGTGACACGGAGGTAACGCGTACCCTCACTGGAATGTGCCAAAAAATACAAGTTTTGGCCAAGTGTTGTCGCGTTGGCAGCGTGCCACGACCCCTATCGCGCAGGGTGCCAGTTATTGTATGTTTTCTTGTTGATTTTCACGTTTTGCTCTTGATTCCATTCCTCCACTTCACCAAATCATGAATTAGTTCCTCAAATGCATTATTAACCTTTAGAAATAAGGACTAATCATGTTGGTTAGTATATATTCACATTTACATAAAATCACATGAGAATGTATATAAATAATTAGATAAACAAGAATAATTGAGTTATAAGGTAGCACTAGGGCATGCAATTATGCCCAAGATCAATGGCCTGTGCCAACATATTAAGAGTTTCCCGGAACTTGGCATGGGTAACATGGTCGTCCATCGGGTTCACTGGGGCTGGTGGTACCTGCTGGAGGTTATTACTATTTCTTCTTCCATTTTCTTGTTTGAGAGGCATTATCTGCGAGCGCGTATAGCAAGAGTCAGTGGAAGGAAATGTTTAGAGCATCATACTCTATGCACAATAAGAATCATGAAGAAAAGAGAACATTCCGAAAATGTCTCGTAGCCTCCTCATCATAAATGTGACACGCTTCACACCCAGGAAGAAGACTCTACTTACCGCGGCTTTCAGACACCCTAAGACACTCTAAACCTTCGGCTTTAATACGAAGTTTATCACGACCCGAGTTTACACCCTAGCCATAGCACGGGAAAAGGAACCCCGAAAGCGCTCCAAGTCGACCCATGGCATAATCATAGCATATCACTTAGCAATAGAAACAATCAGCATCATGAAAAAGTGGAAGTTAACTGCAAGAATCTAATAAGAAACCATAAGAACAATTGTAGCCACACTTTGATACAATGCTAAATCCATCTAGATAAGTCTGAAAGCCTTCTACTAAATTGATGAGTTGATGGGATTAGCCCCCAGTTAACTCCTAAAATCTGAAAAACTGAAATGTAAAGAAAGTATGAACATAAATCACATCCTCGGGAGATGAGGACTCACTACTAGTAGCCGAGAGGAAATGAAGCATATCTAACCGCGTGGCTGAGTCTGGAGACCTGAATCTATATCATGAAATGATATAGCACAAAAGGTGTGTGGTTAGTACTTGGAAGATCATAATATATCTTGGAATTTAAAGAAATATAGATGAAATCACCCATTACACAAAACCCTAGGTCATGCTTTTCTAGAATAATTGAAGTTGAGCTTTTGATAAAACATTTTGGGGCACAAGGATTGAAGAATATCTTTGTTAAAAAACCCGCATACCTGGTAGAAGAAACCCCACTTGAAATTACACCTTGAAGCTTTGAAGAAAACCTTGGTGAATCTTTGATCTTGAGAGGAGAGGTAGGAGAGTTGAGAGAATGAGGTTTTAGGCTTAAAAATGCCCTAAAAATGTCCCTTAGAAGTCCAAAACAATGTCACTTTAATTCTGGAAGCATCGGACTTTACCAAAATACCCCTGAGTGAAACATGAAAAATCTATCGAACTAGGAACATGACCCTCACCACGAGTCGTTGGTCCTCACCACGACTCGTGGTGACCCTCCATTATATACAACTGACAGATGCAGCTTCCTCAACCCACGACTAACGCGACGAGTTGTTGTTGCCTCTAACGACTCGTTAGAACCACTCGTTAATTACATTGTTTCCCCAACTGATAAGCCAACCAATGACTGACATGACGAGTCGTTATTTGATCCAAGGACTCATCAGTCCCTTCATCACCCAAACTGGACCATCCTTAATTTCCCTTCCAACGGTCGACACCACGGTTCATTGCTAGCTTCAACGACCCATTACAACCATCCATTGCCACAAACTTGAAACGCTAAACTCTAACCCACGATTGTGTCCCACGGGTCGTTGTTTCACACAACGAATCATTCCTTCTCCTGTGGCATCACCTGGAAATTTTTCCAAAGCACTTCCCATGATTTCTTCCATGACCCGTTAGTACCTACAACGACTCTTTAGATGAGTCATTTTGAGGCACTTTTGCTGATCTTTCTACTGAGCTTATTTCAAATTCCTAATTTAAATCTTGGGAACTTTGGGGTGTTACAGGCATCAAATACATTGTCTCTCCTAAGTCACATAAGACCCTCATTATATCTGTTCCACCTATTTGTATGGGTAAGATGAAACTCCCTGGGTCTTTTAGCTTTTTGGGCATTTTGCTCATCACCCTGAAATTGCACTCCTTAGTGAGTGCTACAGTCTGGACCTCCACCAACCTCAATTTGTTGGCCACCCGTCCTTCAAGTATTTAGCGTACTTAGGCATTCCCTGCAAAACATCAATTAGAGGCAGATTTATGTGAAGTTCTTTGAAGATATCAAAGAACTTCTTAAAGCATGCATCCTCCTTGCTCTCTTAAGCCTTTGCGAGAATGGTGGTGATGGTCTCTGTAACGGCGGTAGTGATGATTGTGCATTATCTTTTGCTTCTCTCTAATTATATCCTTTCTCAATTGATGGACCTGGTCTGACTAACTCTGGCTACACCTCATTTTTCTTCTTTTTTTTTTCTGGTGCATCAGCCTACAACTTGTCACTTCTCAGACTTATGGCCATGACCTTCCTCGGGTTTGTGTCGATGTCACTAGGTAAACCCCCCTTGACGTCTATTGTGTTGTGCAGCTGCCAACTGACCCATTTGCCTTTCCAAGTTTCTGGTGGCTAGCTACTGATTCTTTAACTCTGAGGCTATTTTTGCCTGATCAGCCTCCATCTAAGTCTAGTTGGCTATTATTTTCTGCAACATCTTTTCAATATTGCTTGATTGGCCACTATTTTGTCGGCCTTACTGCTGGTAATGTTGCTATTGTGGTTGCTAATAACCCTGTTTTTGCCCCTAATTTCCACCCCAAGAAAAGTTAGGGTGATTCTGCCAATTCCTATTGTAGGTGTTCCTAAAATTCTAATTACCTCTCTGACATTCCCTACAAAATTAATTGACTCCGGATTTTCCCTGCAAGATTCTGCACCATGTCCGCTATTTCCACAAATTTCACACCAGCTAGAAGTTGGTTGTATGACATCGACCTGTGCTAAGTTCAGCTTGCTGAACTAGGTCATCATATGGTGTGGGAATAAAGCTAGTTGGGCTACCAATGCATTTACGTTGTCAACCTCAATCAACCCTACTGCTCTCTTACCTACTCCCCTCGATAATTCACTGTGCCACTTTGGATTTTCTTGTGTAATCCTATTCAACAGAGTGTACATTTCATCATAAGTCTTCTAAAGTGCTTGCCCACCTGATGCGGAGTCTAGAAAGATTTTAGTGTGAGGATCTAGACTCTGCACAAAGGTGTGGGCTAACACTTCATTAGACTGCTGATGATGAGGGCAGTCTCTCAACAACGACTAGAACCTCTCCCAGGGCAAGTATAAATTCTCCTCAAGCCACTGCTTAAAACTTAGAATCTCGTTTCTCAACTTCGCAGTCTTGCCGGAGGGAAAGGATCTAATGTGGAACTTCTTTTCTAGGTCGTCCCAAGTTGTGATGGATTTTGGTGGCTCTACCTTTAACCACCTTTTCTCCTCTCCCAACAGTGAAAATGGGAAGAGGGTGAGCCTCACGTATTCAGTTGACACTCCAGTGGGGTTGAAAGTGACATTGATCTTTAGAAAATTCTGCAGATGCTGCTGTAGTTTCTTATGAGACATGCCTGTGAACTGCCCACTCGTGTGCAACAACTGCACCATGTTCTTCTTTAGCTTAAAAGTATCTCCAGGCTCCGGTCAGCGTATGCTAGAGGTCACATTTGTCGCAAGTGGGATTGCCACTTCATGAACTGGCTTTGCTGCCATTCTTTCTGGTAACTCTTCTTCCTACTCAGATGGTGGAATTTCTTCTAATGGGGCCTTTGAAACTAGCATGATGGGATTTTGAAGAACTTCCCTCCTCAAGAGATATAATTGTCTCTCAGGCTCCAAGTAAGGTTCCACCAAGTCTTTATTCTTTGCCAACTTGCTGCAAGGACAAACCTATTACCTGCAAATTAAAAGACTAAGACCAAGATTTTTAACACTTAAGAGAATTAAAAATAGCACAACACTAAAAATTCACCAAAAGTTGTCAGTCCCCAGCAACGGCGCCAAAAACTTGTTTATGCTCCAGCGCATGCAAGTGCACGAGATCGTACAAGTAATACAGTGACTCTTAAGAGCTGGATGTCAAACCCACAGGGACTAGTCTTTTTACTGAATTTACCAATTCAAGTGTTTAATAAAATTTCACAAGTGTTAAAGTTTCAAGATTTGGAGGTTGATTTCTAAATCTAACGGTGATCACAAGAATTTGGAAAACAATTATAAGAAGCATCTAGAGTTAAGACCTAACAATCATGTAATGCTACATTCACATTGGTTCAAGTATAAAATTTCATTTGTTGTCTCACAAAGTTAATTTCCATGTTCATGGTCTTTCGAGCCTCTAAACATAGACGAACTAACCTTATTACTATATAATTGAGCGGGGATGCGACAACCTTGTTCATAAGCAATTTTCTATGTAGAGTGTTTCACGGGGTTAATGCCCTTGGTTATGGACTTTTGAACCTCTAACTATTTAACCAAACTTGGTTTCACAACTACGTCGGTGAGTGGTGATGTGACAATTCCAAGTTGGTCTCTAGCTATCTTCCCGTTTTACAACCAAGCGAGGCAAATTACTTATATTGCTATCCTAACTACGAATCAAGTCTTGAAGAAAAGAACTCCCTTCTTGCATTCGTTGATCTAACCTAGGTTTTTGTCTTTAGTTTTGCCTAAGATTAACAAGTACATTCTAATGGTGATCAAGTATTAAAATGATGGAAAATAAGAATGCAAGACTAACAACAATGAAAACTTGAACCAAACTATGAATTTACGCAACTACATTCAAGTCATGCGGCCTCAACCCTAGAAGAAGGGTTTTACCCACTCGTGTTCATACAAGCAATCAAAAACATGGTTGAATTCAAGTACTTACAAGAGATGATAAAGAAGAATTAAAGAAAAACAAACCCTAGTGAGTTTCCTCCATTGTCCCTTCGCTCCTCTGTGCTTTCCCAAAAATAATGATAATGAAATAAAACAACTAAGTCTTGAATTTATACAAAGTGAAAAATTACAAAAATTGGTCGTTGGTGTAACAGCTCCGTGCCACACTCTTGGTCGTGCCACACATCCTCCGTGACACAGAGCTGTCGCGCAGGTGTTGTAGACATTAGGCGTATCATGGCATGACAATGCAAGCTGGTGTGCGTGGCACGCAGCTGAACGCGGAGCCTGGCCGATGTGGCACATCGCCATCATGTAGGCACACTGGCTGGCACAGGTCTTATGCATGCGCAGCACTGGCGTGGCACGACCATGGATGCGACACATGCCCAGCGTGGCACGACGCCTAGAACGGGTAGCCTTCTTCTTGGCATCTTCATGCCATCTTCATTCCATTTCCATCCAAACTCCCTTCTTGCTCGTGCATCATCAAATTAAGCCTCTCCTAGCATATTTCACCTACAGACAAAGGGCTAATCACCTTTTGGTTAGTTTATGCACACAAATATACATTAAATACATGAGAATATAATTAATTAATTTGACAAACATGACTTAAAACTAGATATAAAATAGCACTTGGGCATATAAATATGCCCAAGATTAGAACCTCTAGCTGTTTACCTAAGAGTGAATTTTGCAACTACACTTATTAAATTGTGATGCAAGAATTCATCTTAGGTCTAGAAGCATTTGTTTCCTTTCTCAACTGAATGTTCATTGTAGGTATATTTCTTTCCCACACGCGAATCATATCTTTAATTTTCAGCAAAGACAAGAACACATTCCCCTATTCTTCGTTCTACCCTACTAATTCTCCTTTCAGATTCACACTAAGATTACAAATTTATCCTAATGTTGGCTAAATATTAAAATACAAAAAACAAGTATAAAAGAGCAACCATTCATGATAGAAAAACTCAAGTTGAAAATAAAATCACGTTATACATTCATGCAAGTAGCCTCAACCTCATAATGAGGTAATTTAGCCACTCATTCACTAATTAAACATCTCTGAATAAGTTTTAAGCATAAGCACAATTGAAATTAGAAGAATAGAGAAGAGAACGAACCCTAGAATTTTCTTTAGCTCAATTGCCACTTTCCCATGTTCTTGCTAAAATTCAGATAATGAAATAAAACTGACTAAATGTTCTATTTATACCAATGAAAAATAACATAGTGGATGACCATTGCCGTGTCACGGAGGCTATCGCGGAGGACCAGCTCCATGACACGGACCCATTGCGAGCTTGCATTGGACGTTGGACCATGCTAATTTAAACCGTCACCATGTCACATAGAGCATCATGGAGATCCAGCTCCGTGACAAGGACCTATCCTGGTCCTTCACTAGAATTTGGGCCTCCAGACTAGCAATACCTCAGCGTGTCATAGAGGGCATCGCGCCGATCCTCCTCTGTGGCACGTTGCTATCAAGGAGGGCTACTGTTTTGTGCCTTCCAAATTAAATCAATTTTTTTATTTCAAGGCACTGTGGAACATTGTTGAATGTGAACAATCTCCAACGTGGCATGGAATTGACTTCCATCATCACTGTTTTAGCTCTCTTAACTTCCCGTACTTTAACTTCGAGAATCCATTCGCAAGCCAAGCTAAATCTACTATATTTTCCACCTACAAATAGTCACATCACATTTATTAGTCCGTGAGAATTAATAATTCAAAACAAGCATGAATACATCGGTATTATTTTCGAATAGGCTACAGTATAGTTAAAAACTTGGCATTTGGTCGTATAAATAAGCCCAAGATCACCATCCTACACTTATAACCTTGTTTGTCCTTGGATGATCCTTTTACATCCTTGACATGATTTACACATTACCATCATCAACAGAATCATATCACTCATACCTAGTTATGCTAAACACTTTAATCATGGCATACAATTCATTCAATCAAGCATGATCTCCATTCCCAACATTTGTAAGCAGAATCACACAACGTAATGAATAACTTTTCAACTAAAAATCCGGCCAACATGGTTACATTATAGTAGCGAGGTCATTAGCTTCACCAAAGCCTTACCATCATGTGCCCTCACTTATATGCAATGTCCCTACCCTCATGAGACCAATATGTCCACAATTAAGCACATTCAAGCAAGTGATTCTCTCACGCTCCAAAGATTATTTCAAGCATACCTAACACACCATGAGTTTTCCTGTAGTGTACTATTCAACCAAGCATGACATCAACTTGTAGGATCAAAAGGGTTTTTCATGGTTGTAATGTTGGCTAAGGGACAGGTAGCATTATTTGGTTCATAGTGACTCATATCCCTATGTACTTTAAGACATTTACATATTTCCCTTTTTATTTGTTTTTCCTCACTTAATTATCCTCATTCGTGATGTAATGAGTGTGTACTCATGGATTAGACTCACAAATATCATTTTTTTTTGATATTTAACTCTTGACCAACAATTTGAATACACACACCAATCCTTTTCCCACCTTACTATTTACCCTTTTCTTTGATCATTTTTTTTGACATAGTATCTCAATAACGTGCAATAGGTCCTAGTTGGATTAAATTAACATTGAGGCCATTTGAACAAACAAGATAGGACTAATTAGTGCGGTTATTCCAAAGAATAGGCATAAAGGCTCAAACGGGGATCACTAGGGATAATATCAGGGTAAGGCATAATGAATGATATAACAAAGCAATTTAGGTTCACAAAGAAGTTCCTTAATCATATCCGACAAGTTCATCGCCAATTTCGATTTTTTGCGCACACAAGGCATTTTCTAGATGCTAGTTAGTAAGAAATATAACAAGTTATTACCACTCATGGCACCATGATACAAACTTGGTTAGCCTAGACCTCTTTTACTATTACATCCATATTGGTTAACCAGCACAATTAAGCCTACAATTTTACAGTTTAGAGTTAAACATCAAGGCCTTATGTGATCCTACCATTATTCTCATTGCTATTTTCTTTTTAGAATGAACGTCTCACGAAGTCTAGCATTTAACCAAGTGGAGTACTCTAGCTCACTAGCAATGGTTTTATTTCCTAAACCTGACTAATTTCTTGTAAGACGGTCGTCATTCATCCATCATAGGTAAAAGTCTCTAACTATGACTAAAAAGAAATCTACTAGGTACAAAGGGACTATTCTCGGGAAAAGCACCGAAAACAAAAGTTGAGAAACCCCAAAAAATGAAAAATAATTACAAGCAACAACATAGGAACATAAACAAATAATATTACTAGTTATTACATCCCAAGCAAGTTTTTCTCCTAGCTACAAATTGCATGCCACACTGTCTATTTGTTGTCATTCGCTACATACCACATTTTTCGCACATAGACATGCACAAAATGACCACCCCACACTTAAAATGAGCACCGTCCCTAGTGCTTGCAATAAAACAATGTAAGAAAGTAAAGTTAGGGTGATGAAGACTCCCTGATCAAACAACTATATCATCCTCCTCATTTGGTGCGCGTGCCTCCTCTCCAAGGTCAGTGTCCTCTACCTCATCATTATCTGATGCAATGTCTAAGTCCACTCGACGTTGCTCCTGGTCCGTCGACACATCATCATCCAAAGACTCTACAAAGGATGACCCAATCCTGCCCATGCTTTGGCATGAGCATTTAGTGGATATTCAATTTCCACCTGCCTCAACTCTTCCTATATCACTGGCCTAGCCCCAATATGAAGCTGCAACATCTGTATCCCAAACATCCTAGCAGCATGCGCGTCATCCTGAGCATGTCACTTAGCCAGTGTGAGCACAGGGCCATATGTAGTGTCTGGTGCCTTTGGTTTTGTCACATCAACTGCTCGTCGGTCTACTCTGGGCTGATAGTCCAAATCTTCCTCCTCTGTGTCATGGCCCCTTAGAAATGTAGTGATTATCCCACAAAGCCATATCTATGTCCCAGGTGTAATCGAGCTTTATTCAGGGCCGACTTGATCACAACACCAACATTTATCTCCACGTTACGCATCAGTTCATAGACCAAGCAAACTCTGTCTCTGGTGACATCAATCATGTGCACCCCTTGAATGAGGCAACTACAAACAATCTTGAGCTAAACACATGCCTCTCTATTCATCTAAGCATAGGGCAAGGTCTAGTGGTAGCCTCTATCGTTATGGCGGGTCCATCTAGCAGTAGATCGCTAACCATAGAGTACATGGAGAATCTCAATATATGGAGGAGTAATGTTGAGCTGCCGGAGCGGATATGGGTCTGTATCTAGAGTACCTAAGATGGAATTGAGGTGATGTGTCTCGAATAGGACCACTTAACCCCGAATCTTCGCAGGGTGGCTGCAGAGAGTGGGATCCCAATTCACATAAAACTTATACACCAGGTGCAAATTACATTCCCTAGGCTCATTAAAGAAGAAGTCCATGCCCAAGGTATGTAATCTCTGCACTATGCGGGGAAATTCTTGCAGCAAACTCTCCTGGTCAATCTTTTCCTCCGGGAAGTATCTAGAGTCCTTCTGCTTGGAATACCACTTTTTTCCTTCCTTGACCACCCAATGGGTACCATACCTCCTTCTCTAGCCCCTGGGAACTGGTGGGGCTGCTGACACAGATACGCCAAGTCTGATCCTCTTTCAGCCTCCGCCAGAGGATGAAGCACCTTTATCTTTGTCTTGTTGAGAAGAAGTTGTTCCTGTTTAAAAAAAATAAAGACCACATCAATATGCAGTTAACATGGATAGCCAACACTAAGTTCAGGGCTTTGGTGTTCACTCCATACTTAGTTGCTAGCGTAGGTTTACTAGTCATAATTATCGAGTACTCAGACTTCCCCTTGTTTACTGTGCATGGACTAGTTTTCCCCACTTTGAAACACATTCAGCCATTTGACAATTTCAAACAAGCACACTGATATATCACATTTTTTGCTTTAGGCAATTGATTCAACTTGACAATTATATTGTATTACTCAGACTTCATACAATTATTTGTTGTTCATGCTAGTCAATGACACAGACTTGGTACTTTATCTCTACTTCAGGTTACACTCTACTCAATATGCTAGTCAAGCCAAGTAAACATGACTAATATTTTAGAGCATGATCTTAGTATACACATAAGTAAAAAAACAATTCATAGTTCAACCCTAGTCTTTACACAACCACTCCACACAATGCATAATCCTTTTATATAGTATCACCCAACCAAAATTATCCCTACTATATGTTCTTTCATATCCCCACAACTACTGCTCAATTTATTACTTCTTCAACCAGACCCAATTTGTATTATCCTATTATTCACACAGTCTCATGGTTCACTTTTAAAGGACAACCAAGTACTCACACCAACATGATTTTAGCAATTACAAGCCTACCCACCATTATTTCTAGCCAAGATACAAATTAGAACACCCAAAACTTCATAATTTTCACTTATTCAAGCAACTATAAGCAATCCATGGTCTATCAAGTGTAAATAAATAGGTATCAACAACTATTACCAAGATATTCCCATCAAAACATGACTTTAGACTTATAATCGTGTTCAATCATGATGCATATGTTATTCACTACCAACTAGACTGATTGTACATAAAATCAGAAAAGAAAGGGGATGAACCAAAGAATCTTACCTAGTGATCTTGTTCTTAAGAAGAGAGAAGAAGAATGGGCTGAACTACAAGCGTGTTAGGGAGGGCGTCGGGGAGTTTGTTCAACTAGTAGGAGGGATTTAGGGTAGAAAATGGGGGAGGGAAATAAAAAGAGGGTGATTTGAGGCGGGCCAACCCGACTGTTCAATGAAACCCGATTGAAAATACACACCGATGTGTCACAGAGGAACAACTTTGTGACACGGAGCAATCACGGACCGACACTATTTTACAGTGTTGGAATTTTGGGACAGCTGCGTGACTTGGAGCCTAACATGGTGATTGGACTCCATAGCACGATGCAATCATGTAGGTCCACTGTTTTATTTACCATGCTAAAATTATGCCCCTGCATTGCACGCTAGGAAATGCAGTGTATGTCCTCCGTGACATGTACTGGACGTGGAGGGCTACTGTTTAATTTCGACTTGACTAGTATCTGGCGCCTCCAGGATAAGTCTTGACCCCTGCAATACTCCCAAAAACAATAAATACATTAGAAAATAGTGGATTGCCTCCCACCAAGCACCTTAGTGTTGGTCATGGCACGACTTTCTTTTTTTAATTTAATCCTAACTATTACGTTACATTCACGAGTTTGTAGCGGCTGATTTACCGTCGTGGCACAACCTATCTCATTCTCGTTCGTCAAATCGAGTGATAGACGACTTCTCTCAATTGACGCCCTCACCCCAATAATGCTTGCACCATTGACCATTCACCAAAAATATGGTACTTTTATCTTTTTTCCACAATTCCACTGCCCCGTGTGGGGTCATTCGAGCAACCTCAAATAGTCCAGACCATTTAGACCAAAACTCTCTTTGGAATATCTTCAACCGGGAGTTGAATGACAATACCATCTGTCCTGGCTCAAACACTCTTGACACTATATGCTTGTTGTTTCATCTTTTGGTTTTCTTTTTGTACAATTTTGCATTTTCACAAGCATGCCACTGAAATTCTTCAAGCTCATGCAGCTGCAATAGTCGCTTTTTTCCATCTAAATTCGGATCCATGTTCAACTTTCTCACTACCCAATATGCCTGATGTTCAAGATCCACAGGCAAGTGGCAGGACTTTCCATAGACCAACCGATACGGTGAAGTCCCGATCGATGTTTTATAGTAAGTCCTATATGCCTACAAAGCATCATCTAATTTGCTTTCTCAATCCTTTCATTCAGCAATCACTATTTTCTGTAGAATCTGCTTGACTTTCCTATTTGACACTTGAACCTGTCCGCTAGTCTGAGGGTGGTATGTTGTGGCCACCTTATGCCATACTTAGCCAATAGGTTTTGGAACCAGTTATTTACAAAGTGAAAATCTTCGTCGCTGACAATTGCCCATGGGGTTCAAAACATAGAAAAGGTCTGCTTCTTCATAAATTTGGCCACTACCTTGGCATCATTAATGGGGAAACCTGCGGTCTCAACCCATTTGGAGACATAGTCCACTACTACTAGAATGTATTGATTACTAAACGATGGTGGAATTGGCCCCATGAAATCTATCCCCTAAACATAGAATACTTTGACTTCCAAGATATTACGCAGAGGCATCTCATGTTTCTGTTGATTGTGCCCATCCTCTGGCATTGATCACATGCCTTGACATATGCCACTGCATCTTGGAACAAAGTTGGCCGAAAGAAACCTGACTGGAGCACCTTATGAGCAGTACACTCTCCTCCATGATGACCGCCATATGGTGAAGAATGATAGCTTCTTAATACCTGTATCACCTGAATTTCTTGAATGCACCGTCTCATTACTTGATCTGGGCCCTGCTTGAATATATACGGTTCATCCCACATGTAAAATCGGGACTCATACTTTAGCTTCTTTCTTTGTTGAGCAGTTGCCTCCAGTGGATACACTCCACTTACAATCAGGTTCACTATGTCTATGTACTAAGGGAGTTCAACCACACTTAGTGTTAAGAGTTCTCACCAGGGAACTCTTCTCGGATACACCCATCATCCTTCACATGTGACCTGTCCTCTAACCAAGTTAAGTGGTCCGTTACCTGATTTTCACTGCCCTTTCTGTCTCGGATTTCCAAGTCAAACTCTTGTAGAAATAATATCCACCTAATCAACCTAGGTTTGACATCCTTCTTGTTTAAAAAGTATCAGATCACAACATAATCCGTGTACACCACCACTTTTGTCCCAACAAGATAGGACTTGAACTTATTGAATGCATACATCAGTGCTAGCATCTCCTTCTTTGTGATTGTATAATTAGCCTTGGCAGCACCCAGAGTTTTTCTTGCATAGTATATGGAGTGAAAAATCTTTTCTCTCGCCCAAATACTACACATACGACCACATCACTGGCGTCGCACATCAGCTCAAATGGGAGTTCCTAATCAGGATAGGAGCTTCCACTAGATTCTTCTTTAGCTCCTAAAAAGCACAAACACATTCTTCCCCAAACTCAAATTTTATGTCTTTTTCCAGTAGTCTATACATAGTCCTGGAAATCTTTGAAAAATTCCAAATGAACTGCCTATAGAACCCAGCGTTTCCTAGAAAACTACGAACACCCTTTACAGACACTGGTAGTAACTTCTCAATTACCTCCACTTTGGCACAGTCAACATCCAAGCCCCTTTTTGACACTTTGTGGCCAAGGACAATACCTTCCTTGACTAAAAAGTGGCACTTCTCCTAATTCAGTACTAGGTTTGTATCTTCACACCTAGCCAAGACCTTGTCCATATTCTGCAAACATATAGAAAATGAGTTACTAAATATAGATAAATGATCCATAAATGCCTTCACATAGTCCTCCACCATGTCATGAAATATTTCCATCATGCATCGCTAGAAAGTAGCCGGTACAATGCATAGCCCAAAAGGCATACACCTGAAGGCGTATGTCCCATATAGACAGGTAAATGTTGTCTTCTCCTAAATCTTCTAGGGCTATGGCTATTTGGTTATAGCCAGAATAACCATCCAAAAAGCAATAGTACTCTTGGCTTGTAAGCCTGTCCAATATCTGGTCAATAAATGGAATGGAGATAGTGGTCTTTCCTTGTGGCCTTATTCAGTTTTTTGTAGTCCATGCAAATCCTCCATCCTGTGACTATGTGAGTCGAGATTAACTCATTTTTCTCATTAGTGATCACTTTCATGCCCCCTTTATTTGGGACACACTGAACCAGGTTGACCTAGTCGCTGTCAGAGATGGGATAGACCACTTCCGTATCTAACTCTGGGTTCAACCTCCTTTGATGTTGCATAATAGGTTTGGATCCTTCCTCCATTAATATATTGTGCATGCAGAAAGCCGGACTGATTCCATGGATGTGTGACATCTGCCATCCTATGGCACTCTTTCTCTTTTTCAAGACTAGCAATGTTTCTTGAACTTGTGTTTTTGTTAGCCCCGCAGAGATAATAATAGGTAATGTATCAGCTTTCCCCAAGAATGCATACTTGAGGTGTGGAGGTAATGCCTTTAGCTCTAGTTTGGGGGCCTCCTCAATAGATGACTTAGGTGGAGGCTCCAAAGATCTCTATAAACATTCAAACTCTTACTTTTGAAAGAACATGTTGGCAGCATTTAAGGCTTGAACCATTTCATAATTTGTAGTGTCCCCAAACTGATCATGTCCCACCAATGCTCTTTCCAAGGGATCCTTTGCATTAATGAGCTAAAGTGCTGACTTTTTGTCAATAACAGAAGTGGCCGGCAACTCCTCATAAATAGCAGGCCGCTTCATGGCTTTGTAGACATCAAACACTTCCACCTTGTCATGGGCTCTCATAGTTAGCTGCCTCGTAGCTACATCTATCAAGGCTCGTCCGGTTGCCAAAAAGGAGTGTCCCAAAATAAATAGGACTTCCGGGTCTGGCTCAATGTCAAGGACTATGAAGTCCACTGGAAAGATAAGGGAGCCCATTTGCACTAGCACATCTTCCACAATTCCATCTGGTCTAGCCAACGAGTGATCCACTAGCTGCAAAACCATAGTTGTGGGTCTTGGACTACCCAAACCCAACTTCTTGAACATTGATATGGCCATCAAATTGATGTTGTCACCCAAATGCACGCAAGTGCACGTGGTCGTACAAGTAATATAGTGACTCTTTCTTGCCGGATATCGAACCCACAGGAACTATAACTTAGTGATTTTTCCTATTTTAGTATTCACAATTTATCTACGCAAGTGTGTAAGTAGCACAATGAATTAGGTGTTTGATAATTGATAATATAAGAAGTAATACTAAATGAAGCTAAGAAAATTGATTGAAACAATAGCAAGAATAGTCTAAGGTTAAGGCATGGAATGCAGTCATGTAAAACTTATATTTTTCTTCAGCTGCTTCTCTATCGAGTTGATGGTTGGGAAACTTTAAGTCTGACTATGGTCTTTCAAACCTCTAGTCAATAGCCTAATTATGAATCTTGCAACTACACATATCAATTTTTGATGCAATAACTCATCTTAGGTTTAGTCTAATTAGTTTCTGTTGTCAACCAAATATGGCGTTACAAGTATATTTCTATCATGCACGTGAATCTCACCTTTACTTTACAGCAAAGATAAGAACATATTCCCCTATTCCTCATTTTACCCTAATAATTCTCCTTTCATAGTCGAATTAAGGTTATAAATTTATCTCAATGTTGTCCAAACATTAAAATACCAAAAGTAGGAATAGAGAACAACCATTCAAGAGAGAAGAAAATTCAGCTGAAACTAAAATAAAAGTATACAATCATATAAATAGCCTTAACCTCAGAATTAGGTAATTTAGCCACTCATTTGTTGATTAAACATCTTCAAACAAGTCTCTAACATAGGAACAATTGAAATTTTGAAGAAAAGAGAAGAGAAATAACCCTAGAAATTTCTTCAGCTCAACTGTTGTTTCCCACGTTCTTGCCAATTTTTCAGATCTTGAAAAATAAAAGTCTAATTATTCTATTTATAAAAGGTGAAAAGTTTCATAGTGATAAACTAGCTTCGTGGCACGGAGCTCATCGGGGAGAAATAGGTCCGTGACATAGAGCTGTCCTGGAGGTTCACTGGAAAATGGCATTTCTGAATTATTAAGCTCCGTGTCACGGAGCTCAACGTGGCATATCTCCTCCATGACACGGACTTGACTTCCCAAATCATTTTTTAAAGATCTCCGAAAGTTCCATACTTCAAGTATGAGATTCATCCGCCACATCACCATGAATTTATTTTCATATCGACCTGCAAATAATCACATCACACTTTGTAATACAAAAACATAATTACCCCAAAACATGCACGAATACGTCAATATTATCCTCAACTAGGTTCCCACATGGAGTGAAAATACGGAGCTTGGTCGTATAAATACGCCCAAGATCACCACCCCACACTTATAACCTTGTTTGTCCTCGGACAATTCTTTAGTATCCTAGCCATGATTTCAACAACATTACCATCATCATTGGACCCATATAGATCACACCTAGTTGTGCTAAACACTTTAATCATGGAATACAATTCATTAAATCAAGCATGGTCTTCACTAACCATATTCATAAGCAGAATCACACAAGCCCCAATGGATAACTTTTCAACCGAAAGTCTGGCCAACATGTCTGAATCATAGTAGTGAGGTCATTAGCTTCACCAAGGATTTACCATCCTGTGCCCTCACTTATATGAAATGTCTCTACTTTAATGACATCACTATGATCACACTTAAGCACAGCCTATAATTGATTCACTCATGCTCCAAAGATTATTTCAAGCAAATCTAAGACACCATGAATTTGCCTATAGTGTACTACTCAATCGAGCATAGCATTACTTGTAGGATCAAAAGGGCTTTTTCTGGGTTGTAATGTCGGCTAAGGGACTAGTAGGATTATTTAGGTTGTAGTGACTTTTATCCCTATGCACTTTAAGATAATTAGACATTTCGCTTTTCAGCACCTTGCTTCTTTCGCCTTTCACTCCACCTCCTTTCAAAGTGTTTTTACTTTCACCTATTTATTCTCATCATAGATATAAGGAGTGTGTACCCTTGGCTTAAACTCATCAATATACTATATATATATATATACATATGTATAAGTATATACATCATTTTTGTGTGTGTATATATATAGCTTATGACTAACAAATGAAGTACACACACCACTTCTTCCTCCCTTGACTCTTCCCATGTTCTTTTGATAATCTCCTTTGAAATATTGTCTCCATATAGTGCAATAGGATCTATTTGGATCAAAGTGACATTGAGACTATTTGAACAAACGGGGTAAGGCTCCTTAGTGAGGTGTTCCAATAAAATTAGGCTTAAAGGCTCAAACGGGCCTCACTAGGGACAATCATCAAGGTAAGGGACAATGAATGAGATGAGTCAACTAAATCAGGTCACAAAGAAGTGCCTTAATCATATCCGCTAAGCTTAATGCCACTTTCAGCTTTTCGTACACGCAAGGCAAATTCTAGACGTTAGTTAGCAAGAAATACAACTAGTTCTCACCACACATGGCATAGAGGCTCACATTTGGTTATCTTAGACCCCTTTTATGATTTCATCCATATTGAGTGACAAACACAATTAAGCCTACAGTTTTGTAATTTAGAGTTAAACACCACGACCTATGTGATCCTACCATTTTCTCCTCACTATTTGCTTGTTCAAATGTATATTCCATGAAGTCTTGCATCTAACAAAGTGACGTGCTTTAGCCCAACAGAGATGATTTTAATTCCTAGAAGTGACTAATTTCCCTTAAGACGGTCATCATCCATCCATCATAGGCAACATTCTATATGTATGACTAAACGAATCCTATTCAGTTCAAAGGGACTATTCTCGAGAAAAGCACCAAAAACAAAAGTCGAGAAACCCAAGAAAAAAAGAAACATGAAAAATAATCACAAGCAACAGTACAACATAAGAACAGAAACACATAAGCTTACTAGCTATTATAGACCGAGTACCACATCTTGTTCCTAGCCACAAATTACATGCCATAGAGTCTAGTTTACCAGTTTAGACATGCCACAGTCAGAGAATCACATAAATAAACAGACACAAAATAACCACCCCATACTTAAAATGAGCACTGTCCTTAGTGCTTGTAACATATCAATGCAAAAATAGAGTTAGGGTGGTAAAGAATCCCTGATCAAGCAACTGGTTCAATTTCCTCATCCAGTGCAAAGGCCTCCTTACTAGGGTTAGAATCCTCCTCCTCCTCATCATCTGACTCAATGTCTGAGTCCTCCCCACGCCTCTCCTTATTTGTGGGTACATCATCGTCCACCGGCTCTACAAACGATGGGCCAATCCCTCACATGGCTCTAGCATGCTCGTTCATCGGGTAGTCTCTGTCCACTTGCCACATCTCATCCTCTGTTGTGGGCCATCCTTCAATGTGCATCTGTAGCATTTGTAATCCAAACATCTGGGCTGCATAGCTGTCATCTTGAGCGTGTCGCTTGGCTAATGTGAGAACTGGCCCGTATGTGGTGTCTGGCGCCTTAGTCTTAGTCACATCCACAACACGCCATTCTACCCTTGGTTTGTAGTCTAGAGCCTCCTCTTCAATGCCATGGCTTCTGAGATAAGTGGTGAGTAGAACGCCAAACCCATACCTATGCCCCTGATGCAGCCTTGCCTATTTCATGGCTGATATGATCACCGCCCCAACATTAATCTCCACATTTTTCATCAAGGAGTATACCAGGTAGACCCTATCTCTAGTGACATCAGTCATATGCACCCCAGGAATGAGGCAGGTGCAGACAATCTTTAGCCAAACTCGGGCCTCCCTGTTCATCTGTGAATAGGGAAATGTTTGGTAGTACCCTTTCTCTTTGTGGTGACTCCACCTGGCTGTTGATCGCTGGCCGCATAATATGTGTCGGATATCAACATATGGCGGGGTGCTGTTCAGTTGGCAGAGTGGATGTGGATATTTGTCAGGTGTCCCTAAGACGGTGTTTAAGTTATGTGCCTCAAAGGAAACGACCTTCCCCCGAATCTTGGTTGTGTGGCTGCAAAGAGTGGGGTCCCAATTCGCGTAGAATTGCCACACAATGTGTAAATTACACTCCCTAGGCTCATTAAAGATGAATTCCATGCCCAAGGTGTGTATCCTTTGCAGTATCCCGGGGAACTCCTGTGCCAAACTCTCCTAGTCAATTTGCTCCTACAGAAAGTATTTTGACTCCTTATGCTTTGCATACCACTTTTACCTTCATCCACCACCCATCTAGTACCGAACCACCTTTTTTGGCCCCTAAGAACTGGTGGGGCTGCTGGCATAGCTGCTCCTAGTCAGAACCTTTTTTGTCCTGTGCCGAAGGCCGAGACACCTTTTCCTTTGTCCTATATAGCCAACATTGTTCCTGTTCAGCCAAAACACATATACAAAATTCGTCAGTAATTAACATGGCTAGCCAACACTAGGGAAGGGCTTCGGTTGATTACCCCACACTTAGTTTCTAGCGTGGTTTCACTAGTCATAGTCATTTGGGTACTCAGACTTCCCCTTCTATACACTTCAATGACTAGTTTCTCCCACAATTCAACATAATCAACACGTTGACAAGATTGAGCAAACACAACATTATACAACATTTTCACTGAAGACACTTTGCATTGAGATATTAAACTTGGCAATTATCGTGTACTACTTAGACTTCACACCCTTGAATAACTCAGACTCAGGAAACAAGCATTTACATGAAGTTATTACTACTTTACTCAGACTTCAAGCAGTTGGGAACTTGCAATCAGGACCTTACAATTTTTACATGCCCACGTTTACCCGATAATGTCCATTTCCCATGTTATAGCCCAACGGTGCTATCCTCTCCTAAAGTTCACAACCGAACACTCGTTGCAAAACTAATTTAGGAACAAAAGCATGAATTTCCCAGTTTATGTTTTTCACTCCCCCTTTTCTTCTTCCCTAAACCCATCAAGCACCTTACACTTAATTTCTATACCAAATTCAAGAACACATGTTATTATCAAGTGCAAGCATCAATTATCATCAAATAATGACATGATTAACAACCAAAAACTTATTTCTATTGAGTTCACATGAATTAGGGTTGACCTTGGCTTACCCATATGTTCATGCCAAGAATTTACATAGAAAGGAAGAAGAAAACTAAAACATAACTGTGAAGTTGAGTTTTATGCAGAGGGGTGATTCTTGAGGCCCTTTTCCTTGTCACGTTCAAGAGGGGAGGGGGATTGGGAGTTTTGTCGCGGAGAGGACTGAAAAATGGGGCTGGAATGTTGATTTTGGGGTTAAAAAGGGAGGGTTTCAGACGGGTTGACTTGGTTTTTTAAGTGTGACCCGTCGGGATTTACACCTCAACGTGGCACGGAGGCTATCGTGGAGTTGTAGCTCCATGCCACAGGGCCATCGCGCACCCTCACTGGTTTATTGTGCCATATTTTTAACATGTCTCCGTGGCACGGTGCTTATCACGGAGCTCAGCCTCTGTGCCACTGGGCCATCGCGCACCTTCACTATTTGGGCCAAATTCTCCTTTTCACTTACCTTTGCAATTCCAACCTTAACTTTTACTCCTGCAATCTGTTCATCCTTTAAATCCTGCAAATCATCCAAAAGCACCCATAAGTTAGAAAATAGTGGGTTGCCTCCCACCCAGCACCGTAGTTTTAGTAGTGGCACGACCCTTTTTTTAATTTAAATCCTAACTATTACATTACATTCACGGGTTGCCTCCCGTGTGACGCCTGATTTACCGTCACGACACAACCCAGCTCACATTCAGTCGTGAGATAAGGTGATACACGTCTTCTCTTGATTAACGCCCTCACCCTAGTAATGATTACACCTCTGACCATTAACAAAGAATGTGGCACTTTTATCTTCCTGTCACAATTCAACTGTCCTGTATGGGGTCATCTTAGCCACCTCAAATGGTCCAGACCACTTAGATCTCAACTTCCCTGGAAATAATTTCAACCGGGGGTTGAATAGTAACACCATCTATCCAGGCTTAAAGATTTGAGGCACTATATGCTTGTCATGCCACCTCTTGGTCTTCTCTTTGTACATCCTAGCACTTTCATAAGCATTCCATCAAAACTCTTCTAGCTCATGCAATTGCAACAACCGCCTTTTTTCAACTAACTCTGGATCCATGTTCAACTTCCTCACAGCCTAATACATCTGATGTTCAAGCTCCAAAGGCAAGTGACAGACCTTCCCATAAACTAACAGATAAGGTGAAGTCCCAAATGGAGTCTTGTAGGCAGTCCTATACGCCCACAAAGCATCATCTAATTTTCTTGCCCAATCCTTTCATTGAGCATTCATAGTTTTTTGTAGAATCTGCTTGACTTCCCTATTTGATACTTCTACCTGCCCGCTAGTTTGAAGGTGACATGCTATATCCACCTTATGCCGAACTCCATATTTAGCCAATAAATTCCGCAACCAAGTGTCAACAAAGTGCAAACCACCGCCGCTAATAATAGCTCGTGGGGTGCCAAACCTGGTAAAAATCTGCGTCTTCAAAAACATGGCCACTACCTTGGCATCATTAGTGGGAAAAGCTGCGGCCTCAACCTATTTGGAAACATAATCTATAGCTACTAGAATATATTGATTTCCAAATGACGGTTGAAAGGGCCCCATGAAATCTATCCCCCACACGTCGAACACCTCGACTTCCAAGATGTTATACAACGACATCTCATGTTTCCTGCTGATTGTCCCCGTTCTTTGGCATTGATCCCAAGACTTGGCATATGCTGCTGCGTCCTTGAATAAAGTTGGCCAAAAGAATCCGGACTGGAGCACTTTATGAACAGTGCACTCTCCTCCATGATGACCTCCATAAGGCGAGGAACGACAGCTTCTTAGCACCTCTACTACTTGACTCTATGGAATGCACCGTCTCATCACTTGATCTGGCCCTTGCTTGAATAGATATGGTTCATTCCACATATAGAATTAGAACTCATGCTTCAGCTTCTTTTTTTGTTGAGTGGTGGCTTCTAGTGGGTACACTCCACTTACTATCAGATTCACTATGTCCGCATACCATGGAAGTTCCGCCACACTCAGTTCCAAGAGTTTCTCATCAGGGAACTCTTCTCGGATTCACCCAATATCACTCACATATGACCTGTCATCTAGTCGTGAGAGATGATCTGCTACCTAATTTTTGCTGCCCTTCCTGTCGCGGATTTCCAAGTCGAACTCCTATAGTAATAATATCCATTGAATCAACCTGGGCTTAGCATCCTTCTTGTTGAATAGGTAACAAATGGCCGCATGATCTGTGTATACCACCACTTTTGTCCCAACCAGATAGGAGCTGAATTTATCAAATGCATAAACAAGCGCCAACATCTCCTTTTCTATGAAAGTATAATTCACCTGAGCAGCATCTAGTGTTTTTCTAGCATAGTATATGGAGTGAAAAATCCTTTCTCTCCTATGCCCCAATACTGCACCCACAGCCACATCACTAGCATCACACATCGCTCAAACGGGTGTTCCCAATCAGGAGCCATCAAAATGGGATCTTCCACCAACTTCTTATTTAGCTCCTCAAAAGCACTAACACATTCTTCTCCAAACTCAAATTTCACATCTTTTTCCAATAGTCGGCACATTGGTCTGGAAATTTTTGAGAAATCCCGAATGAACCGTCTATAAAACCCGGTACGTTATAAGAAACTGTGGACACCCTTGTCAGACACTGGGGGTGGTAACTTCTCAATCACCTATACTTTGGCACGGTCAACCTCCAAGGCGCTCTGTGACACCTTGTGGCCCAGGACTATGCCTTCCTTGACTAAAAAGTGGCACTTCTCCCAATTTAGCAACAGGTTTGTATCTTCGCACCTAGCCAAGACCCTGTCTAAATTCTGCAAACATACAACAAACGAGTTATCAAAAGCAGAAAAATCATCCATAAATACCTCAACATAGTCCTCCACCATGTCATGAAATATAGCCATCATGCATCATTAGAAAGTGGCTGGTGTATTGGATAACCCAAAGGGCATATGCTTGAAAGCATATGTCCCATAGGGACAGGTAAATGTGGTCTTCTCTTGATCTTCTGGGGCTATAGCTATTTGATTATATCCAGAATAGCCGTCCAAAAATCAATAATACTCCTGGCCTGCAAGTCTGTCCAACATCTGGTCGATGAATGGTATAAGATAGTGATCTTTTCGGGTAGCCTTATTTAATTTCCTGTAATCCATGCAAATCCTCCATCCATTGACTATGTGAGTGGGAATCAACTCATTCTTCTCATTAGTGACAACTGTCATGCCCCCTTTATTTGGGACACACTGAACCGAGCTGACCCACTCACTGTCAGAGATAGGATATACCACCCCAGCATCTAGCCACTTAATCACCTCCTTCCTCACTACATCTTTCATCACTGGGTTCAACCTCCTTTGATGTTGTAAAATTAGCTTGGATCCTTCCTCCATTAATATCTTGTGCATACAGAAAGCTGGACTGATTCCACAGATGCCTGAAATTTTCCATCCTGTGGCTCTCTTTCTCCTTTTCAGAACCACTAATGTTTCTTGAACCTGTGAATTTGTTATTCCTGATGAAATAATGACCGACAATGTGTCAGCTTCTCCCAAAAATACATACTAAAGGTGTGGAGGCAATGCTTTCAGCTCTAATTTGGGGGCCTCCTCGATTGATGGCTTGGTTGGAGGCTCTAAGGACCTCTATAGGGGCTCAAACTCCTTCTTTCGAAAGAACATTCTGGCCTCATCCAAAGCTTGCACCATTTTATAAGTTGCCACATCCCCGAACTTATCATGTCCCACCAAAGCTCTTACCTAGTGATCATTCGGGCCAATAAGCTGAAGTACGGACTCTTGGTCAATAACAGTAATGGATGACAACTCTTTATAAATAGCAGGTAGCTTCACGGCTTTGTAGACATCAAATACTTCTACCTTGTCATGAGCTTTCATTGTTAGCTGCCCCACAACTACATCTATTAGAGCTCGTCCGGTTGACAAAAAGGGACGTCCCAAAATAAATGGGACTTCCGTGTCTGGCTAAAAATCAAGGATTATGAAATCTACCGGATAAATAAGGGAGCCCACTTGCACTAGCACATCTTCCACAATTCCATCGGGCCTCACCAATGAGCGATCAACTAGCTGCAAAATCACCGTGGTGGGTCTTGGACTACCCAAACCCAACTTTTTGAATACAGAGGTAGGCATAAAGTTAATTCTTGCTCCTAGATCATATAAACCACAGGCTCTAATGGATTGCCCAATAGTAATCTGGATAGTAAAACGTTTCGGATCTTTGAGCTTTGTAGGCAATCTATTCTATATCCGAGAAGTGTACTCCTTAGTAAGTGCAACGGTGGCATATTCTGTCAGTCTTCTCTTGTTTTCCACAATATCCTTTATGTACTTGGCATACTTAGGAATTCCTTGCAAAACAACTACCAAAGGAAGATTAATGTGTACCTGCTTCAATACTTCCATAAATTTCTTGAAGCATGCTTCTTCCTTATGCTTCCTCAATCTCTGCGGGAATGGGGGTGGTGGTGGTGACTTCTCAATTTCTTTTGGCTTTCCACTCTCCACTTCCTTATCATTATCTTCGGCCTCCTATGTTGTTTTAGCTTGGTGTACTGGCTTTTTTGTCGCCAACTCCTTCAGTTGTTTTCCACTCCTGGTGGTGACAGCATTTACCTGCTTAGGGTTGGTGTCTGTATCACTTGGCAACCCACCCCGAGGTCGAGTATTCTGTGCAGCAGCTAGCTTTCCCAGATGAATCTCCAAAACCTTTGTAGCCAACTGTTGATTTTTCATGTCAGCTATCAATTTCACCTGGTGAGCTGCCATCTGAGCTTGGTTGGCTACAATGGTCTTCAACATATCCTCAATGTTGCTGGGCAGGCGCATTATTCCCTCTAAATTGAGGCTGGAAATTCTAATGTGCTCCCTGGTTTCTATGCAGACCTTGATTTGAGCTTTGCCCTTGGTGACTATTACCGCCCCATGAAAAATTTGGATGGTTCCTCCAGTTGGGGTTGTAATTGTTGCCTCTTTGCACATTCCCAACAAAGTAAGTTGTGTCTGGATTTGCACCACATGTATCAGTTGAGTGCTCACTGATCCACAAACTTTACACCATACTTGCTGGACTGCATTGACTAGAGCTGGTGGTTGCCCCAGGTTCATGTTACTGAAATAAGTGTTAATCTGATTTTGTAATGCAGATATCTGTGTTGCAATAGCTGTGAGTCCGTCTACCTCCAAGACACCTGCCACTTTCTTCACCACACCTCGGGTTGTGTCAGCATTCCATTCTGGGTTGCCTTGCGAAATATGGTTCAACAGTGTATACAACTCCTCATACGTCTTTCCCAAAGCTTGCCAACCAGCTGTAGAGTCTAATAGGATTTTGGTACGAGGCTCCAAGCCTTCTATAAAGGTATGCACCAACACATCATTTGACTGATGATTGTGAGGACAATATCTCAACATAGACTTGAACCTCTCCCAAGCTTGGTACAGGTTCTCACCATCTCTTTGTTTGAAACTTAGAATCTGACTTCTAAGCCTTGCTGTCTTCCCCGAAGGAAAGAACTTGATTAAGAATTTCTTTTCCAGATCATCCCATGTGGTAATAGAGTTAGGTGGTTCAGCCTTTAGCCAACTCTTCGCTTCCCCCGGCAAGGAAAACGGGAACAATGTAAGCCTCACATAATCTGATGATACCCTTGTGGGTATATATGTGTCACTGATAGAAAATTTTGTAGGTGCTTCTGCGGGTCTTCATGAGGGAGACCTTGTGAATTGTCCACTAGTATGCAATAGCTGCACTATGTTCTATTTCAGCTCAAATCTACCTCCTGTCTCCGGCCTGCGGATGCTAAAGGTAACATTATTCGCGTGTAGGATTTCCACCTCGCGTACTGGTCTTGCTGCCATCACTTCAGGAAATAACTCTGCCTGCCTAACTGGTGGATGTTGTTGTTGTTCCAGAGTTTCCCTCTGTAGCAACTGTAACTTCCTTTCGAGAGCTTCTCTCCTTTGCAAATGAAACTGTCTTTCTGGCTCCAAAAATGGGTCCACTAATTCTTTATTCCTTCCAGTGTTCAGAAATTGCCCTATACCTGTAAGGATAACAGCTAAGATCAAGTTGTCAACACTTGCAAAAAATTTGCAAAACTAAAACTCAAAAATTTCACTAACGTTGCCAGTCCCCGGCAACGGCGCCAAAAACTTATTAACCCAAACGCACGTAAGTGCACTTGGTCGTACAAGTAATATAATGACTCTTTCAAGATGGATATCGAACCCACAGGGACTATAACTTAGTGATTTTTCCTATTTTAGTATTCACAATTAATCTACGCAAGTGTATAAGTAACACAATGAATTAGGTGTTTGACAATTGATAATATAAGAAGTAATACTAAATGAAGCTCAGAAAATCGATTGAAACAATAGCAAGAATAGTATAAGGTTAAGGCATGGAATGTAGTCATGTAAAACTTATATTTTTCTTTAGCTGTCTTCTCTATCGAGTTGATGGTTGGGAAACTTTAAGTCTGACTATGGTCTTCCGAACCTCTAGTCAATAGCCTAATTATGAACCTTGCAACTACTAGGCTCATGCATGGAGTGAAAATACGAAGCTTGGTCGTATAAATACGCCGAATATTACTCACCCTAAGATGACATAAGCCACAAGCTCTAATGGACTGCCCAATGGTGATTGTATGAACTTGAACTTTATGGTTCATTGTATGACTTGAGCTACGGTAGTAGGATAGTTAATTTGGAACAAAACCTTGAGCCTTATGGTTCATTGTATGACTTGAGATATGGTAGGATAGTTAATTTGGAACTAATTGATAACATTTAAAGTGAAATCACTCAATAGACCTAATCCGATAATTGAGTATAATCATCCAATAGGGATGAACCAGTCGTTTGGATGAACTTATGTTATCAGTTCTACAAGTCAAGTATTGGGATAGATCATATGTATAAAACCGGAAGTAGTTATGAACCCATGGGGAACACTTCCCTAGTTAATTGCATTATCTTGATGACAATCCAATTGTCAATACTGTTACGTGTTTACTTTCTTACATAACCCCCTTTAGGAAATAATATACTTAAAAGCTTAAATACCAACATTATTCTATATCATGACCATATTCCCTGTGGGATCGACCCCAACCTAGTTGGGTTCTTAATTGACAACGTCCCCCATACTTTTACAGGAATATAATTTGAGTGTTATCAAAAGCGGTGCCATTGCTGTGGAATATAACTTAGGATTAGAGTAATTTCTTGTGTTTAACTTTTAGTTTTTATTTTTCCTCATTTACATTTTCTTTTGTTTTTAATACCCACAGGTTGTCACTTGGTGAATGCGAAGTACTCGATGAAGTAGAAACCTTTTGTTTCCACTTGATCATGAATTAGAGCAAACACTGCGCAGGATGGAAAATGCTGAGCAAAGAGAGGCCCGTTTGGCAAAAAAAGCCCGTCAAAGTGAGATAGCTCGAAGCTGCACTACAGGAAGTAGAGGATTCTCGTGATGAGGTAGTGAATATTGGCCGCATGGAAGGGGCAATAGAGGCCAAAGATATGCTCCTCAATTCTATGATGATAGTGACCCAGATATTGATGAAGTCGGGTCAATAGGAGCCATCGTACCACCACCTTTGCCTGTTGGAGCAAAGTTTGATATCACGAGCACCATGATTCAGCTAGTAAATATGAAAGGGGTGTTTAGTGCTAATGCAGCTGATGATGCAAATCTGCACTTAATGAACTTCGTTGGTATATACAAGGTGTACAAATTACCAGGTGTCAGCCAGGATACTATAAGATTGAGACTCTTCCCATTCTCTTTAGCTGGAGAGGGCACAATTTGGTTGTGGAGTTGCCCAACGACTCCATAACCAACTGGAGGGATCTTAAATCGTCCTTCTTGGAAAGATTCTTTCCACCCTCCAGGATGCTATAGTTAAAGGATGAGATCTATAGTTTCCACCAACTTAAGATGGAGGCACTTGATGAGACATGACTGAGATTTAAAAAGAAGCTCACTAAGTGCCCAAATAATAAAATTCCCGATAACAGTTTGTTGGAAATCTTTTACAGTCTCTAAACAACAGCACCAAGGTTGTGACAGATATAGTGGCAGAAGGAGCATTGATGGGTCACTTATGGGAGCAATTGGCTGTCACACTTGATTGAGTGACCAAGACGAACAGGGCCTAGCACACTAGGGAAGTAGAAGTAGCTGCTGGCACATATGTTATTGGTATGATTGCGGAGCAACGCAGAAAGGAGGAGGAGCATGATCAGGAGATAGCTCACATCAGGACATCCTTGAACCTACTCGCGAAGAATATTATGGGTGTTGGTGCAAAAAAGGTAAATGCAGTTGGAGCTCAAGGCCAAGAGCCGGGGTTTGAGCAGTCAGATTTCAAGGAGGAGACAAACTTCTTGGACAACCAGGTGGTGGGTTTTTGGGCCAATACCCAAGGATCTAGGTAGGACACTTGGCGCAAAGGTTTCGAGAATCAAGGTCGAAACCAATATTAAGACAACTACAACATGAATGGATATAGGGACAGGAGTAGAAGATGTGAGCGAGAAGGAGAATGGAGAAAGATTGTTGGCTACCGCAAAGACCGTGTTGGTTTATTGGTCCTCCAAATTCTCGTGAGGATGAGGCTGGACCTTCAAAATTGGAGAATATGATGGCTGAGATACTCATGAGGGCTAAATTGACTGATGATTAGCTAAAGGATATTCGAGGTGATATATATGGCATGGGCCAAAAAGTTGAATCCCACGCTACAACGATTAGGCAAATAATGCAGCAGCTAGCTTAGATGTCAGCTTCCCTGAACTAAAGGCAGAAGGGTACACTACCTAGAAACATAGTTCAGAACCCAAAGAATGACTGTCACTATTTGGATGTGTTGACTACGAGTGGAAAGACCACTATTGATCCTCCCCTGCTAGTTGTAGTTGAAATGGAAAGATAGAAAGAGATCAAACTTAATGAGGATGATGAGGTTGCTGACCAGGATCTTACAGGTGAGGCTGAGTTGATTGAGACTCCAGTTAGTGCAAAGGGGACTGGAGTTGATAAAGAGAAGGAACAAGGAGTCACACAGATTGATAAGGCTATCCCTCGACCACCGCCACCATTCCCGTAGAGGATGAAGAAAAAGGCGGAAGATGGTAGTTTCAGAAATTTCTCTCTATGCTAAAACAATTATCTGTGGACATACCATTGGTCGAGGCATTGTAGTAAATACCTAGATATGCTAAGTTTACAAAGGACCTTGTGACTATGAAGAGGTCCATGAGATATGTACCAGTGGGTAACTTGCATCATTGCAGTGTTATAGCCTTAAAGGGTTCTTGCCCAGAAGAAGGAGGATCCAGGTGCCTTTACCATTCCTTGTATAATTGGTGACTTTGAGTTCACTAAGGCACTGTGTGGTTAGGAGCGAGCATCAAGTTGATGCCATTACCTGTGTTTAGGCAGTTAGCCTTGGGAGCCCCAACACTAATGATGATGCAGCTATTGATGGCTGACCGCACAGTTAAAAATCCAGTGAGGATCCTTATTGATGTGCTAGTTAAGGTGGATCAGTTCATCTTGCCAGTGGACTTCGTGATCTTGGATTGCGAGGTTAATTTTGAGGTCCCCATTATCTTAGGGAGACCATTTATTGCCATTGGGAGAGCTTTGGTAGACATTGAGGTTGGCCAGTTAAAGTTCAGGCTGAATAAAGAAGAGGTCACCTTTAATATCTGCCAATCAATGAACTAGCCCAATGAGTTTAGGATTGTGTTAGTAATTGAGGATGATTCTAAGTAGTCAAGAGGCTTGCGTCGTGCCATGACGTTAAATCAGACGCTTCTTGGGAGGCAACCTATGAGGTGGTTTGGTGAAGTCTGAGTAACCAAACCAACTGCATCATGCCGCGATGTTAAATTAAGAGCTTCTTGGGAGGAAACCCAAGTATCTTAACTTATGTGTGTTCATTGTGCAGGTGAAACCTAAAATAGGTGGGTGAAAATTGCAGCACAAGATTGTACTATGAGTCTTAGTACGAGTCGTAGGACCATGGTATGACTTGTAGTACTGTCCATGATTGAAAGCAGAGACTGGTCTGATGCGTGATTTCATGTTACGATTTGGTCATTACAAATCGTACCCATTTGAATGAGTCATAGTATCCACTATAATAGTGAACTATTCTAAGTGTGGAGATGCAAAAATTTTGACCTATGAGTCATGGTATGAATTGTGCTACCTTGGTACGGATAGTACAACACACTCGTAGGTCTCTAGGAAAGTTCTCTTAGTCTCTTGTACAAGTCCAGGGGGCGAGCTGTAGGTATGACCTACGACTCGTGGTATGAGTCGTCATGGGCTAAAAATAAGTAAAGTGACCTGACTCGACCTGAATTTTTTAATTTGCTCTAAACCTATTTAAAATTAAATTTGTAGGACCTAAACTCCCATGAAAACAAAAAGCACGACCCATTCCATTCTATATTCCATTACCTGTAACTCAAGCTTAAAATTTTTAAGCTCAAATCTATGCAAATAAATCTACAAGAGCTATTTGAATTCCTATCCCAAAACTGAAGCTAGCAAAAAGTCGAGCAAGAACTTCAAAGTTCAAGTATGTGCTTATGTTTTTTATTTGTAAGTCAAGATATGTGACAGATGAATGTACACTATAATTCCTCAAAACTCATGAACATGAGGAAGAGGAAGGTGATCAGAGGCTAGTTATGCGTACGTATTGACTGGGTAGAAATGATCAAACATTGAAATTTGATTGTAGATAATGAGTTACGGGGTATCAAGCATGTTTGGGGGTTAACTGGGTAGGAAAAATTAATGAAATTTTTAATAGTTGGGATGGGGAATTCTTAGTAACCATCCAAAATACTGTTTACCTGTACAACTGGACTTGAATAAGGTGAGGACAGGCTTCACGAGCCTTCCTACGACTCATGGTCTTGTACTATGACTTGTAGGATGGCTTGTTGGGACTGTCCCAAATCATTTTAATTAGAAGCTATAGTAGAAACCTAGTATGACTTGATCATGGGCAAAATAGCATGCCCGAGTGATGCTTTATAACTTAGTTTTGTCTTGTTTATCGAAATAATTATATGCATTCTCATGTGATTTTATGTAAATGTGAATATATACTAACCAACATGATTAGTCCTTGTTTTTGAAGGTTAATAATGCATTTGAGGAACTAATTCATGATTTGGTGAAGTGGAGGAATGGAATCAAGAGCAAAACGTGAAAGCCAACAAGAAAACATGCAATAACTGGCACCCTACGTGATAGGGGCCGTGGCACGCTGCCAACGCGGCAACACTTGGCCAAAAATTACATTTTTTGGCACATTCCAGTGAGGGGACGCGTTACCTCTGTGTCACAGAGGTCAAGTAGGGCGTTCAGCTTCGTGACACGTTGCTGTTCCACCACAGGCCAAATTTTGCATTTTTTCAGCATAGTATAAATTGAACCCTTAGCTCCTAAAATCAGATGTCACGATTTTATTCTGGAAAACTACCTAGGAGTGAAGGGAGAAGTGGGAGAACTCATCCAGGGTTTGGCAAATTCCCTTCTCATCTACCAAATTCATGTAAGTATGTTAGTTTAGGAGTAGTTAGTTGTAGTTTTACGAACATGAATGGCAAGAACCCTTCCTCTAGGGTTGAAGCCATGAATGATGATTGTGATTTTATGAAATTGTTTTGGAATTAAGTTATTGATTGTTGTTTTCGTCTTGCATTCTGGATTGTTGCTTGTTTTTATGATTGATCACCATGAAAACATATACGTTAGCTTGGGCAATTGCTTGAGAAAGAATTACCTAGGTCAGGACATGAGAATGTAAGGAGCATGTTTGTATCTCACGATATAAATTCGTGTTAGGATAGAAATATACCTAACACCTTGCTTGGTTGATAAACGGGGGTTATCAAAGACCAACTTAGGATTATCACATCACCACTCGAAGAAGTTGTTGTGAGGCTAAGTTGAGTTAAATGGTTAGACGCACGAAAGTCCCTAATCGTTTCCCTGTAAACCACAACATAATTAATTGCCCGTGAACTAGAAATTAGCATCCTCGCTCACAATGATGCAGTAACGCTAGTTTGCCTTGTTTAGAGGCTCAAAAGACCATGAACATGCAATTCTAATTATGTGAAATAATAATTGATAGTTCCATGCTTAAACCATTGCAAATTGTAGTATTGCATGATTATCTGGTTTTAACTCTATGTTGCTCCTAAAGTAAATTCAGGATATTTCGTTGACCAAAACAAACTTAATTAAATCTCCCTTGAAAACTTCTATAACCAACACTTGAGAAAGTTAAGATCACACTTGAAATGGATAGTTAGAGGAATGGGTCCAGTCCCTGTGGGTTCGACATTCCGGTTCTCAAAAAGAGCCACTATATTACCTGCACGACCCGTACACTTACGGGCACGTCAAGTTTTTGGCGCCGTTGCCGGGGACTCGGTGAAGTTTTGATAATTTATCTGTTTTTGTGTGATTTTTAAATTTCCTTAAGTGTTGAGAAACTTGGTCTTAGTCTACTTATTGCAGGTGACAGGTTGTCCTGCCGAGCTGGCTAGAGATAGAGAGCTTGTGGAACCGTTGCTTGAACCTGAACGTCAAATCCATTTGCGAAGGAGAGTAGCTCTAGAGCAAAAGCTGAAGAGACTTCAAGAAAAGGTACAACAAAAACCACCTGCGGGACAAGCACAATTGTCATCGACAGCAGTGGCAGCCAGACCAGTTCGCAAAGTGCCAATCCCACAAGCGACTAATGTGAACTCTAGTATCCGTAAATCGGAGCCTGGAGGGAACTTTGAGCTTAAATGGAACATAGTGCAGCTGTTACATTCTAGTAGTCAATTCACTGGGATGGCACATGAGGACCCGCAGCAACACCTACAGAGCTTTTTAGAGATTAGTGACACGTTTGTCCCCACCGGCGTGTCCACAGATTATGTCCGACTGACCCTCTTCCCATTTTCACTGTTGGGAGAGGCGAAAAAGTGGCTGAAGGCTGAGCCACCGAACTCCATAACTTCATAGAAAGATTTGGCTAAGAAGTTCCTTATCAGATTCTTCCCTTTAGGCAAAACTGCAAAGTTGAGAAGTTAAATACTCAGTTTCAAGCAGAGGCCTGATGAGAACTTGTATATGGCTTGGGAAAGATTCAAGTCATTATTGAGAGACTGCCCCCATCACCAGCAATCAAATGAAGTGCTGGCTCATACCTTTGTAGAAAGTCTAGACCCACACACAAAAATATTACTAGACTCTGCATCGGGTGGGCAAGCCTTGGATAAAACATATGATGAGTTGTACACTTTGTTGAACAGAATTGCACAAGGAAATCCAGAGTGGCACAACGAGTCATCGAGGGGGGCAGGAAACAGATCGGGGTTGATAGAAGTAGATGGTTTGAATGCCTTGGCAGCACAGTTAGCTGCGTTCCAGCATCAGATGATGACTCAGTTCAATAAACTGAGTATGAACCAACACCAGGGCCAAGTTAACACAGTTCAGCAAGCTCTGAGTTGGTGTAAAATTTGTGGTAATACTGGGCACAATGTAGAATCTTGTGGAGCCAATCCGGAATAAGTCAATTTTGTTGGTAATGTGCATAGGAATCAGAATTTTGGGAACAACTCCAACAGATATTGGTAGGGCCACCCGAATTTTTCTCGGGGTGGAAACCAAAAGCAGAATTATATGCAACCTCAACAACAGCAGTATCAGCAGAATAGGCAGAATGAGGGGAAATTGAGTAGCAGCATTGAGGAAACACTGTAGAAAATTTTGGAGACCCAGAATCAGTTAGCGGAAAATCAGGCGAGGATGGCAACAGACTTAATGAATCTGCAAGTAGTCATCCGCAATCTTGAAAAACAAGTGGGTCAGATAGCAGCTGCTCAAAACATGAGATCACAAGGGGGATTACCAAGCGACACAGATCCTAACCCCCGGCAGATCAATGCCATCAGTCTGAGAAGCGGTAAGCAATTTGCTGATGCAGTGCCAAAAGAGCTGAGAAAAGGGATGCAGACGGAATTGGTTAGACCAGGACCATCCATCAACATGGGAGATAATCAGAGTGCTGGACAACAAAATGCGCAACTTTCATTGCATCCAGCACAAAGACCACCACCACCATTCCCTCAGAAATTCAGATAGAGCAAGGAGGAGGAATGCTTCAAAAAGTTCTTTGAGAGCTTCAAAGAACTTCACATAAATTTGCCTCTTATTGATGTCTTACAGGGAATGCCCAAGTATGCTAAATACTTGAAGGACGTGATGGCGAACAAAGTTAGATTGGTGGATGTCCAGACTGTAGCACTGACTGAGGAGTGCAGTCACAGGGTATTGAGCAAAATGCCAAAGAAGCTCAAAGACCCAGGGAGTTTTACCCCCCCATACAAATTGGTGAAGTTGAGGTGCTACGAGCTTTGTGTGACTTAGGGGCAGCAGTTAATCTAATGCCCCTATCCTTATTCAACACCCTGGGGTTGGGAGAACCGAGGCCGACAAGGTTGATGCTGCAGCTGGCTGACAAGTCGCGAGTGACACTTGATGGAATAATAGAGGACCTCCTCATCAAAGTAGGTAAGTTTATTATACCTGCTGATTTTATTGTTCTAGATTTTCAAGTTGATGACCAGGTACCCTTAATCTTGGGACAGCCATTCTTGGCCACCAGTGGAGTGGTGATTGATCTGAGAGCAGGGACCCTGAAAATGAGGGTCGAAGATGAAGAAGAACTCTTCCGCGTTTACCAAGAAATGAACCCATCCGCACACTACACTAACCTTTGTCAGGTTAGTGTGTTGGCAGAGGATGAGTGTGGGGTGGAGGATTCCACAGGTGCACGGCCAAAGGCAAGGTCAAGTGTTCAGCCTGAGTCTGATAGAGGACTTCAAATTGAGAAGAAGTTGGAGAAAGAGGGGAACAGAGTGGAGGCTGTTTCCTCTAAATAGAAAAATAAAAGGAGATGGTTCTCGAAAGAGAACCCAGGTATGAGGATGTCTTGAAAAGGACAATCCACATCAGGCCACGACGTAAAATAAGGCGCTGCTTGGGAGGCAACCCAAGGGTACCTCAGGTACAATTTGTAATTTTGATTTTGTTATGTTTATTTTGTTTGTGTTTTTGGTGAAAAGTTAAGCACAGATGGAGGGAAGTCTGAGTACCGAGAAGGTGAAAGCTAAAGAGCATGGAATAGAAGAAGTGTGGGGTCGAACACCCACCTCTGAAAACTTGAAAGGAAAGCATGCTTTTAGCTTGGCATAGAGGCTCAGGGAGTATTTCTCATCCTTTAAATGTTAATTTGATGCTATGAGGACATAGCATGATTTAAGTGTGGGGTGAGGGAAATTTCAAGAAAGTTTCAATTTTTTTCTGCGCTTAACGATTTTTGGTGAATGTAATGCTTGTGAGAAGAATTTTGAAAATTGTTTTATGAGTCAAGCATTACTTCATCACCCGTTGGTTTTTCTTTTCATTTCTTTTTTGACGAGGGGGTCTTTGAACTGAAGAATAATTTTTTTTCTTTCCTTTGTCTGTATATAATGTTTTAGTCATAGTTAGGGACTGTTTCCAATGATGGATAGATGACGACCGTCTTGAGGAAAAATTAGTTGATAGGGTTTGGGTTTTTGAAACCATAACTAATTGGTACTTGATGTTCTTGTTATGTGCTATACGTGATTGTAAGAGGCAAGTATGTTCGGTGTGAAGCATGCAGGTGTATAACTTTGTGTGAGACGCTTAGGCTCTTGAATTTGACTCAATATGATTGAAGCTTAATTCTGAATTCTTGTGATTAGCTGAGTAAGAGTCTACTGAATGTGTCTTGAATTGAGCATGTGCCATGAGTGTAAGGTTTTTGAGTATTCTGTGCTATTGTGGATTGTCTAGAACTTGCCTGGTGTGTTTATAAAATGAAATGAAGGATGTGAATTCTAGGAGATGATTTAGGCATTTCTTTGAATGAACCAAATTTTTATCCCTCATTTTACCTACCTTGAAAAATTAATCCTAGTTAGCCCCATTGAGCCTTGAGCCTATTCTTTCACAGCTGCAACATAAGCTTAATCCTTTTTCTTTCATTAGCCTTGAACTTGATCCAAAACTCCTAAAAGCTTGAGTGAAAAAATCTGAAGGAGTAAAGGTGTGAGAAGAATGAAAAGAAAGGAAAAATAGCAAGTTGTAGAAGTGAGAAAAGGACAAAGGTGCACTTGTGTGAAAATGGTTGGGTATTAGTAAGGAGTAAGAAAATGAATTAATGAAAAATTATTTATAGAACTCCTTACTAATAAGTTTAAAATGCCTAAATAAAGGGGGGAACATAAGAGGAAGAAGAAAGTTGAAAGGAGAAAAAGGTGAAGTAAGGGAAGGGAAGTTCGTAATGAAGGCGTGATGTATTAAAAGCTCTTAGGAAAGATAGTCACTATTACTGGCCATAATAGTATCTACCCGCACCTGAGTTACATTACAACCTAAAAAGTCCTACTTGATCTTACATTCATACATCCTTAAATTAGTGGAATAAAACACTAAGGGCAAGCTTATGGGTCATTACATGATGCATGTGAATTCTTTGTGAGAGTGAGCGTAATTCTATTCATGTACCCACACATGTTGTGATTTAAAAATTGTTTTTGCGTGTGAAATTGGGTAACTCTCTTTCCGTGAGGGCACATGTTAAATGAAGGATATAGTTCATGTCGGATTTCTTAATCAGTTGATTTGCATGAGTTTGCTAAGATTGAGAGTCGATTCTTGAGGTTAAGAAGTCTTAACATAGTTGTACTTCATTCCAATGATCAAATCGTGCATGCTCTATTTTTAGCTTGTTATCTTGCTTAATCATTATAGTCGTAGCTTGAATATTCTTGCTAAATGAGTTATGGGTGAGTCTCCATATGCATGAGATGTAATAGGTTGTTCGAGGATGAACAAGACTTTAAGTGTGGGGTAGGTGATCATGGGAAAAATAACATGCCCGAGTGATGCTTTATAACTTAGTTTTGTCTTGTTTATCGAAATAATTATATGCATTCTCATGTGATTTTATGTAAATGTGAATATATACTAACCAACATGATTAGTCCTTGTTTTTGAAGGTTAATAATGCATTTGAGGAACTAATTCATGATTTGGTGAAGTGGAGGAATGGAATCAAGAGCAAAACGTGAAAGCTAACAAGAAAACATGCAATAACTGGCACCCTGCGCGATAGGGGCCGTGGCACGCTGCCAACGCGACAACACTTGGCCAAAAATTACATTTTTTGGCACATTCCAGTGAGGGTACGCGTTACCTCTGTGTCAAGGAGGTCAAGTAGGGCGTTCAGCTCCGTGACACGTTGCTGTTCCACCACAGGCCAAATTTTGCATTTTTTCAGCATAGTATAAATTGAACCCTTAGCTCCTAAAATCAGATGTCACGATTTTATTCTGGAAAACTTCCTAGGAGTGAAGGGAGAAGTGGGAGAACTCATCTAGGGTTTGGCAAATTCCCTTCTCATCTTCCAAATTCATGTAAGTATGTTAGTTTAGTAGTAGTTAGTTGTAGTTTTACAAACATGAATGGCAAGAACCCTTCCTCTAGGGTTGAAGCCATGAATGATGATTGTGATTTTATGAAATTGTTTTGGAATTAAGTTATTGATTGTTGTTTTCGTCTTGCATTCTGGATTGTTGCTTGTTTTTATGATTGATCACCATGAAAACATATACGTTAGCTTGGGCAATTGCTTGAGAAAGAATTACCTAGGTCAGGACATGAGAATGTAAGGAGCATGTTTGTATCTCACGATATAAATTCGTGTTAGGATAGAAATATACCTAACACCTTGCTTGGTTGATAAACGGGGGTTATCAAAGACCAACTTAGGATTATCACATCACCACTCGAAGAAGTAGTTGTGAGGTTAAGTTGAGTTAAATGGTTAGATGCACGAAAGTCCCTAATCGTTTCCCTGTAAACCACAACATAATTAATTGCCCGCGAACTAGAAATTAGCATCCTCGCTCACAATGATGCAGTAACGCTAGTTTGCCTTGTTTAGAGGCTCGAAAGACCATGAACATGCAATTCTAATTATGTGAAATAATAATTGATAGTTCCATGCTTAAACCATTGCAAATTGTAGTATTGCATGATTATCTGGTTTTAACTCTATGTTGCTCCTAAATAAATTCAGGATATTTCATTGACCAAAACAAACTTAATTAAATATCCCTTGAAAACTTCTATAACCAACACTTGAGAAAGTTAAGATCACACTTGAAATGGATAGTTAGAGGAATGGGTCCAGTCCCTGTGGGTTCGACATTCTGGTTCTCAAAAAGAGCCACTATATTACTTGCACGACCCGTACACTTGCGGGCACGTCATGACCCATGGTATCTTACTATGAGTTGTACCTGGTGTTCTTACCGAGAATAAAAAAGGGTCAAGTTCACAAAGTAATAGTACGATCCTTAGTATGAATCATAGAATCCAATTACGATCCATAACACGAGTCATACAAAAATACTAAGAACCATCGTTTCAGGAAATTACTCATATGACCCTCAGTACAAACCGTACCAACCTGGTATGAGTCATACCAAGGAGTCGTGACAGTATCTTAACATGCTATGAGTCTTAGTACGGATTGTACCACCTAGGTATGACTCGTACAGATAATTCGTGAAAAATTACTGAGGATGATGTTTTTGCTTTCTTTTTCTCAGATCTTACATACTAACCTTTTTCTCCATAGGTACAATGATAATCAAAAGGAAAGAAACCAAAAAGGCCCAAGACAAGAGGGCCAAGGCTGAAATTGCTGCTCGGAGGTCATTGAGAGATGAGCCCTCAGACTCCGACCAAGCAGGCAACAACCCTAGTGGTTCGATGGAGGAATACCAAGTGGATACAACTAACACTGACAAGCCACAGACCACTAGGGCGTAGGCCAAGGTTCAGGCTGAGGCTACATCCACTGCTCCCTGGTCTGAGGAGGGAGTGGGTGATCAGACTCAGGAGTCCGATAGTAGCTCAAATGTTAAGAAATGGTCTAAGGTGGCCCAGTACGGAGATGGTAATGATGAGGCCAGGTCTTAGGAAGAAGCTAATGAGGAAAAAGCTAAGTAGACTCCGCCCCAAGAGAGTTGGACTATGAGGTGGCATGTACCCGGTGCTCAGGAGATCTATGAGTAGGATCTTGCTCTCACCTCCAAGTAGCATCCTAGGTGGAGTATTCAGGAGGAACCATGGATCCTAACCAGTGCACTAAACAAGGTCGAGGAGATAAACCGAATTTTCAGCTTTTATGAGTTCGATTGGATGGCTAAAACTCCTAAAAAGTACAGTGCCTAGATTGTCCGAGAGTTTTATGCCAACTAGTTGGCAAAGATGGAGCAGAAAAAGCTGGGTAGAAATTGAAGGAACAACCTAAGATCGATAGTGTCATGGTATGGGGATGCATGGTTGAAATCTTCGAGTGGATCATTACTCGGATGTTATATGGACCACAATTCAGAGCTTTAGATGCCACAACTGAGTTCGACTACCGAGTAGAAGCCCTAAAAAAGGTAAAGCAGCTGTGTTTGGAGGAGAGACAGAGCCAAGTGAAATGGCTAGCTGGGGTCATAACAGAGGTTAAGGAGGAGGTAGAGCAGGTGACTAGTGGTCAGCAAGCGACAAAAGCCTCATTAAACTTTATATAGCGAAGGCCTGCTAGACACTGGTTCACCATAAGTTGGCGCCGATGGTCAATGAAAACACCCTCTGTGTAGACAGAGCAGCTTTATGGCGTGCATTATGTCGAGATGCGCCATCAACATTTTGAGAGTGATAGTGAAGGAGATCTGAGACCGGTCTATGGGGTTGAGCACTTCTATCCCATTCCCGAGTCTCATGTAAAGATAATGCATGGAGACAGGTGTTTAGGGTGATCCAAGAGGTAGATTTCTAGATCGGAGGCCATAGAACTGTGAACATATGCCTTGTACGGGATGACATAAACTCGGTTAGCCAGGTTAGACTACGCACTGCAGTCCTACCACTACAGTCATCCAGAGGCGAGCATATTGATGCCCTCACTTTAGTGGAGCATGGAGAGATGCCAACTACACAGATGCAACTCCTAGTACTTCTTCTGCATCTCTGTTGGGCATATCAAGCTAGACCCCAGCAGGTTATATGTTGGTCCCATTGGAGTTCTTCCAAAAGATGGCCAAAAAGTTGACACTGACCGAGAAGAAGGTCAAAATGATGATAGAGAATATCAAGCCTTGGGTGAAGGCTAAGATAGAGGAGGCTGCTAGAGGTTTACACAGTCGATTGGACAACTTCGAGCTACACTTTAATGAGTGCTAAGTTGAATAGCTGGAGACGTGTAGTTTGAGGGATGAGCTGAGGACTTTGTGGAGCCAAGTAGCTGAGTTATCGTCTAGATAGCCGACAATATTAGTAGCCCCCATCATTTCGGAGTTAGATGCTGAGCTAGATGAGGAGCTAGATTTGGAGGTATATTACGCTCCAACAATGGTCCGTAGAGGAAAAGGGAAGAAAAAGGTCTCGAGAGGAGTTGAAGATGAGTTCTCAAAGAAGAAGAGGAATAAAAGAGCAAGCGGGCGGTAGTGGATAGCCTACAAACTCATAACGAGCATATGTTAGAGTTTCAGGAGAGAGCCAGAGGAGCAGAGAGCTTCACCACTGTCCCGAGTGATCTTGGGGGTGGAAAGGACCTTTCGGGTGAGCCACATTCGGCTCGAGATGGTTATTAGTTCGTTGTGGAGACCGATTCAGTTGAGGGGGTGACTGTTGCCCCAAGTGAGATACCGTTGAGTACGTCGAGTGAGATACCATTGAGTGCGCCGACCACCTCTAGTTCCATAACTACAGCAGAGAAAGTGTGCTTGCACACCTACCTCCGCAGGATGAGAGGAGCACTTAGAGCGCCACATGTGTGTTCCTTTCCCAATTCTTACATTTTATGCTTTGGGGATAAAGCATGCTTTTTAATGGGGGGTGTACTTCTGATTTTTGGGTTTTGGTTTTCATCCGAGGGTTTTTGTTGCCGTGTTTCTTTTTCCTCGAACATTCTATCTAGTAGAACCAATATGTTTAGGATTTGTTTTTTGTGTTTTTTTAAGCTAGAAGTAGTTAGGAGTACTTTACATCCAATAAATGCACATGTTTTGAAGTGTTGAAAAAATGACCCTGTTTGAAAATTTTTGGTGTCTACCTGTGTATGTTAATTGTAATGCATGACGTCTTTGGATCATTGTATGGCATTTAGTATATTAGCATGTGTAGTTGTAGTTTAGCTGTGCATGGACCAGATAGATAGAATCAATATAAATCTGTACTGTGAGCGAGTGAGGATGCTTACCTAGTTCAGTACTGCGTAAACAATCTAGAACTTTCCCAGTTGGTCCTTACATAGGTTGTAGGATAGTTGGTTAGAAAAGAATCATAGACTATTTTTTATTTAGTCCACTTTAGCTTAAATTACCCAACCAAATAAAAATGAATCCCTTGATCCTAATTTTGAGCTAAAAGTTGACTATTTTTCTTTGATTACCCATTCACCTTTCCCATGTTTATAATGAACCTGTTTGGCCCCGGTCCCTCCTTGGACATTGTGGACCTCAACTCAGGTAAAATGCCTAAGTTGAGGGTGGCTATAGTAGGGGTGCGTAGATTGTGAGGAGGTGAAAAAAAGAAAAAGTCAAAGAAAAGTGAGGTGTGAAAAAAAAATGAATAAATGGAGCTGAAATATAAAACTGAAAAGAAAACAAAAAGAGTTGAAAAACAATGAAAAAAATATACCACACTCAAACATTGGATTTGTATGGTGAAAAAGGGAGGAAAAAGCTGAAAGGAGAAGAAAGAGGTAAAAAATGTAAAGTGAATCCATGCCGTGTAGTGTCAAGGAGGGTTAGTCACTAATATCCATATATACCATGCCCAACCCAAAGCCTACATTACAAGCCAAGAAAAGTCCTATAGTGATCGTAGCCTAACTGTCCAAAAAGTCAAAGTAGAAAAAATAAGGGCAAACTTATGGTATCTGATGTGTAGTATTTGGAACTTTATTGTGAGGGTGAGAGTCTTACTTGATTAGTCCCAAATTTAATATATCTATATATCTTTGGGTTTTAGGGACTTCATTAGCTGTGAGGGTACATGGTTTGTATTGCATTCTGCCAATTGCCTGTGTGAATAGAACTAGTGATAACTTAATTCTCTCCTGATAGTTAGATGCCATATCTTGATCCCTGAATGTCATGAGTTGTAGTTGCATGTGTGCATAGTTGACTTGGTTTCAATGAAAGGTGTCAAAAGCTAATAATGTTTTTTTGTGCATATGTCGTTGTGATGGCTATAGGTCTTCTAGTTTACTTCCTAGTTAAGCATCATCTTATAGTTTAGTTTAGTTTGCCCGAGGAATCCAAAAGTCTTAAGTTGAGGGTGTTGATGTGTTGTGGGTTTACAACACTTTTGACATTTAAAACTAAGGAAATAAGCATGATCTTAGGTGTGTTATACGTATATGATGCACTTTTGCTTTGTTTCTAGGGAAATTAGGTGTCGGAGTTGAAATCTTTAAAAGAAGTGAAAAGAGTGCAGAAAAGGGCCAAGTACATACCCCAGTATGAGCCGTACAATTATGGTACAAGCTTTACTAAGAGTCATGGAAAAGTTCAAAAGATGAGCTTAAGGAAAATGCCAAGTTACGACTCAGGGTACGAGCCGTACCATCCTAGTACAAGCCGTACCATCCTTGCACAAGCCATACCAAGGCAGTCCTAGAAAACTTCAAAAGAAGCTGCACTAGGTTAGTCTCCTGGTACGCTTAGCAACCACGAATCTTGATACCTACCTATGAGCCGTACCAAAGAGCCATGGTAAAGTTCAAAAGGAATGAGGAATGGTAGATCTCAAGGTACGAGAGGCAGTCACAAGGCGTAGGATAAAGGTAGAAGTATTACCAATACACTCGTGAAATTATTCAGAGGATTTCAAAACTCTCAGATTCAGACCACGACAGGATTGTACGACTTGTAAGATCAATGTACAAGTTGTACCAAGTTCCAATACTTAGCCAAATTAGAGGTTGCCAGATATTGTATAAGCAGAGGTAAAACCCATGCAATCATGGTACAAGTCATAGCTGAAGGCGACAATAGTTTATCAGTTTTTTTTATTATTTAGGAAAGGTTTCTAATTATTTGTATAAATACTTTTCTAGGTTATTTTTGGTTAAAAAAGAGAGTTTTGATTCTTTTGACTAGTATTCAACTTCTGGGGAATATTGAGAACAACTTTTGGAGAGTTTCTTGCATTGATTCTTCCATTGTTCTTGAATTGTTCTTTATTGATATTTTGCAATAATCAAGTGGGTTTACTTTTTAATCATCATTGAAAGGTCTAAATTATGTTTTCGTCTATGAATGCAAACTATTTTCTTACAATCATGAGAGGCTAAAATCTCCACAACTAGGATTGTGACAACTATGGTGAATTAACAGACTAGGGTTTGCAAAAAGTAATTCTAAACCAATGCTAATGCTTGTATTGTATTCTTTTCAATCTTAAACATTTCTTACCGAAGCACGACGTTAGGACTTTCCCAAATTCTGTACTTGCTTGAATCTAGATAGGTAGAGATTAGGAAAAGAGAATAATAACAAACCTTGAACTTTATGGTTCATTATATGACTTGAGCTGCGATCGCAGGTTAGTTAATTTGGAACTAATTGATAACATTTAAAGTGAAATTACTCAAGAGACCTAATCCGGTAATTAAGTATAGTCATCCAATAGGGAAGAACCAGTCCTTTGGATGAACCTATGTTATCAGTTCTACAAGTCAAGTATTAGGATAGATCATATGTGTAAAATCTGGAGTAGTTATGAATTCACGGGGAACACTTCCCTAGTTAATTTCTTCATCTTGATAATAATCCAATTGTCAAAACTGTTACATGTTTATTTCTTTACAAAACATATTTTTAGGAAATAACAGACTTAAAAGCTTAAATACCAGCGTTATTCTATATCTTAACTATATTCCCTGTGGGATCGACCCCAAACTAGTTGGGTTCTTTATTGACAACGTCCACGTTACACTTTTAAAGGAGTTTTATTTGAGCATTATCACTTATGCTTCCTCAATTTCCAAAGGAAAGGGGGTGGTGGTGGTGACTTCACAACTCCTAAAGAATTTCCATCTTCACTTCTTTATCAATTTCCTCGACCTCCTCCTCTATAGTTACAACTTTTTGTGCTAGCTTTCTAGCACCAGCTCTGTCAACTGTTTACCACTCCTAGTGGTTACTGCATTCACTTGATTTGGGTTGGTGTCTATATCACCCGGCAAACCACCCCGAGGTCAAGTATTTTAGGCTCCAACTAACTGTCCAGGCTGAATCTCCAATGCCTTTGTAGCCAACTATTGATTTTTCATGTCGGTAGTCAATTTTACTTTGTCAGCCGCCATATGTGCTTGGTAGCTATGATTGTTTTCAACATATCCTCAATGTTGCTGGACTGAGTAGGAGCATTATTCCCTCTGAACTGGGGTGATAAATTCTAATTTGCCCCCTGATTTTTGTGGGACCCTGATTTGAACTTTGGCGTTGGTAACTATTACCATCCCATGAGAAATTTGGATGATTCTGTAGTTGGGGTTGTAATTGTTGCCATAATGCTGTTGTTGCTCCATTGTGCATTCGCTACAAAAAAACTGAATCTGCGTTAGCACCACATGTCTTCGCTGCATGTTCACTGCAACCACAAACTTCACACCACACTTACTGGACTGCATTGACCAGAGCTTGTTACTGCCCTAAGTTCATGTAAATGAAGTGAGTGTTAATTTGATTCCGGAGTGCGACTATCTGTGCAGCAATGGATGTTAGCCCATCTACCTCTAGGACACCTGCAGCTCTCTTCGCTCCACCTCTAGGTGTGTCAGCATTCCATTCTGGGTTGCCTTGCGAAATACGTTTCAACAATGTATACAATTCCTCATACATCTTTTCTAAGGCTTGCCCACCAGCTGTAGAGTCTAAGAGGATTTTGGTGTGGGGCTCCAAGACTTCTATAAAAGTATGCACCAACACATCATTTGACTGGTGACGGTGAGGACAATCTCTCAGCATAGACTTGAGATTGAGCCTCTCCCAAGCTTTGTACAGGTTTTCACCATCTCTCTGTTTGAAGCTTAAAATTTGATTTCTGAGCTTTAGTGTCTTCCCAGAATGAAAGAACCTGATCAAAAATTTCCTTGCCAGATCATCCTATGTGGTTATAGAGTTAGGTGGTTCAACTTTTAGCCACCTCTTTGCTTCCCTCAGAAAGGAAAATGGGAATAATGTAAGCCTCACATAGTCCGATGATACCCTGTGCGTATATACGTATCACTTGTCTCCAAAAAATTTTGTAGGTGCTGCTACGGGTCTTCATGGGGAAGACCTGTAAACTATCAGCTGGTATGAAAGAGCTGCACTATATTCTATTTTATCTCAAATCTACCTTCTGGTTTAGGCTTGCGGATGCTAGAGGTAACATTGTTCGCGTGTGGGATTGCCACTTCGCGCACTAGTCTCGTTTCCATCCTTTTTGGTAAATATTATTCTTGTTTAGCTGGTGGAACTTCTACTAGTGGAGCCTGTGGAACTAGCGGAATAGGATTTTGGAGAACTTCCCTCCTCATAAATGTAACTGTCGCTCAGGCTCCAAATATGATCCACTAATTCTCTGTCATGTGCCAGCTTTCAGAAATCGCCTTGTACCTGCAAGTGTAGCAACTAAGATCAATTTGTCAACACTTGTACAAAACAATAACAAAACTAAAATTCAAAAATTCACTAATTTTCCAAGTCCCCCGCAACGACGCCAAAAACTTGTTGTCTCCCAAGTGCATGCATGTGCACGTAATTGTACAAGTAATATAATGGCTCTTTCAAGTCGGATATCGAACCCGTAGGAACTAACGACTTAGTGATTTTTCTATTTTAGTATTCACAATTATTTCACACCACTGTGTAAGTAACCCTATTGTTTATGAGTTTTGAAATTGTAAAAATAAGGAAAGTAACAGTCAATGAATAAAAGGACGTAGATTTAATCAATATGCAAGAATATTCTAAGGTTAAGGCATGGGATGCAATCATATACAACATGAATTTCTCTTCAACTAAGCTCTCTATCTGGTTGATGGTTATGAGGAATTAAGGTTTGGCAATGGTCTTCCTAACCTTTAGCCGTTTATCTAAGAATAACTTTTACAACTACTCTTATTAAATTGTGATGCAAGAATTCGTCTTAGGTCTAGAAACGTTTGTTTCCTTTCTCAACTGAATGAGGCATTGTAGGTATATTTCTATCCCACACGCGAATCATATCTTTAATTTGCATTAAAGACAAGAACACATTTCCCTATTCATCATTCTATCCTAGTAATTCTCCTTTCAGATTCACACAAAGATTACAAATTTATCCTAATGTTGACCAAACATTAAAATAGAAGAGAAACTATTCATGATAGAAAAACTCAAGCTGAAAATAAAATCACATTATACATTCATGCAAGTAGCCACAACCTCAAAATGAGGTAAATTAGCCACTCATTCTTTGATTAAACATCTCCGAACAAGTTTTAAGCATAAGCATAATTGAAATTAGAAGAAACGAGAAGAGAAAGAACCCTAGAATTTTCTTCAGCTCAACTGCCACTTTCCCACGTTCTTGCTAAAATTTCAGATAATGACATAAAAATGACTAAGTGTTATATTTATACAGATGAAAACTAACACAGTGGATGACCATCGCCATGTCAGGGTATCGCGTAGGACCAGCTTGATGACATGGACCCATTGCGGGCTTGCACTGGAAGTTGGTCCATCCTAATTTAAACCCTCACCATATCATGGAGACCATCGCGGAGATCCATCTTCATGATGCGGGCCTATCGCGGTCCTTCATTGTAAATTGGACCTCCAGACTAGCAATACCTCAGCGTGTCACAGAGGCCATCACGCCAATCCTCCTCTATGGCACGTTGCTATCGTGGACGGCTATTGTTTTGTGCCTTCTTAATTAAATTAATTTTTTTACCAAGGCATTGTGGCATGTTATTGAACGCGAACAATCTCCAACAGGGCACGAACTTGACTTCCATCATCACTTTTTTAGCTCTCTTAACTTCCCGTACTTCAACTCTGAGTATTCATCCTCAAACTCAAGCTAAGTTGACTGTATTTTCCACCTACATATAGTCTAATCACATTTATGAGTCAGTGAGTATTAATCATTCAAAACATGCATGAATAGATCAGTATCATCCTCAAATAGGCTACAGTACGGGCGAAAACATGGCATTTGGTCGTATAAATATGCCCAAGATCAACAAGACAAAAGAAGTGACACTAACTATTGCAACAATACCAATAGCAAAAAACATAAAGGCATTATATGCAATAGTCTCTATGTGTAGTATTCATAGTAGAGGCATTATATGAAACAATCTTCCCAATAATAATCACATATGGGTAATTATTCTCATCATTCTTCAAATATTTCCTCAATTTCACTTAAATGTCATTTTCTATAAGAGTCACATATATGAGCCAGATATGTGTTTGAATTCCTAATTAACAACTTTTTTCTTAAGATAGACTTGAGTTCATAATGTTCTATTTTTTCTCAAGATAATGCATGTTTCACATGATTAATAAAGTCATATTTCTTAATCTTAGATAACCAACTTTATATTTGATTGGAGTGTGTTCTTTGTTTTATTTTTCTTGTTGAATGTCACAACCCGAGCATGGACCCAGACCGCGACATGGGACCTAGAACCAAGAATGACTCCAAGCTAACCTATGGCACATACATAACATATTATTGAGCATAAAACTAAGTGGAAAAGGAGCATGAAAGTAACATAAGCTGAAGACTGAATATCATAAATCATAAGCATAGACAACAAGTCAACAACGCTGAACTATTTATACATAGCTATCTAAAAAGCCTCTAACCATAGACGAGCTGATGGGATAACATCCCCAACTAGCTATACCAATATCTAAAACTGAAAGACATAAATGAAAGAACATATAACAAACTAACGTCCTCGGATCATGAGGACTCACCAAAACTTGAATTGGACTGATCCAAAGCGGGGACGAAGCTAATGTCGAGGCTGAGACTAATCACCTGAACCTATATTATGAGAAGATATAACATAGAGTATGTGGTCAGTACTTTGAATGTACTAAGCATGCAGGTTAAATAAAGCATGCATAAAACGATAGTCTGAAATCATGAGTACAAAGCAAGCTACGACATGAGAGTAAGGATAACATGCTAAAATCATGATCATGAGATAGTCATAAACATGAGTTATTCATCATAAGCTGAAGCATAATTACTAAGGTTTTGAAAGTAAAGTCATATGGTTTAGCATGTTTGAAAACGAAGATAAAAGCTCATAATCTGATTAATGTGTCAGTTACATCGTAAAACATGATATCATAAATCCTGTCTGAATAATATAAAATATGTGGAACAGTGGTAGGCTTCATCATAACCGACACCGTCATGAATGAGCATAGGATGCCCCAACTATCTCGCTCAAGTGGGTAGAGCTGTCTTAAGCCTTTCTAGGGCAAAGAATGATAAAGGCGTGATATCACTCGTGAGCCCCGTTGGGCTGGGGGAAATACTCTTTGACGAGGCTCCAAACATAAATATATTCCTACGATGGCACGTAGTTCTGAGACCTGGGTGCGTTGAACCCTGACCTACTCACTGCTAGATGCAACTCCCAAAACATGTATATTTCTCATAGTCATAATCATGAAACATACTTGGTTTTGCATGGGCTAGTTGAAAACATGATATTCATAATCATACTTTTCATACGTGAACTAGCCATGAAAATAATGCCGCTGAGTCAGCCATAATACATAAGCTTTGGATTCATGGAATTCATGCATACTTGAATAAATCGTCATAACTGAAAAATCATAGGTTCATAAGCTTGAAATTCATAAGATCATACATAATTAAGTAAAATCATCATAAACTTGAAAACATAGATTTATGAGGGATCTTAGTAAAAAAGATGCATTTATAATCATAAATTATGGATTGAATCATAAGAGACTTGAATCCATAAGAGATTTCAAGAAAAGTGGGTCTAACCCTAGAATTTCACAAGATCATGCTTGGAGACTTGAATTCATGAGATAGAGATGAAATTGGGCATGAGGGTAGATGAAATCCCTCATTCATGACCCTATATATCTGGGCTTGGTGAAATTCTTCCTAGGGTTTGATGCCCAAGAGATCGAAGAAGAAGCAGGACCTTGAAGCTTGAGGGCTTGAGAGAATTGATCTTCAACTTAGAGGTGTTAGGAGTAGAATGATAGTTAGGAATGATTAAAACACTAGAATTTAACCTTTTAGGAGCTTAAAATGACATAGTTTAGGAGTTAAGTACATAGGAAGTACAGATATACCCTTGATGACTTAGCTGAAAATTTGACTTTGCCAGACCTAACATGTGACCTAACGACTCGTTAGGGTACTTGTCAAGTCATTAGTTATCACTCATTACCATTGGCAAGAAGTTTCAATTTTTTGATTATTTCTTGACACCTTCATTTAATGATTCATCATCACACTTAACGAATCTTTCCACCAGTTGTCAAGACTCTATGAAACTCAACTTTTCACCAACTTCTTGCACCTAACGGGTCACTTAACAACCCGTCAAGTGAATTTATGAGTCATTTGATGGTTCATCCTGTGACCTGGTGTAGGTTTTCCTATTTTCTTTATTTCACGCCATAGGTCTGATCTCAAGGACTTTTGGGGTGTTACATTATCTCCCCCTTGGGAATATTTGTCCTCGAATGTAGATTAAGAAGACTAAAAGTATAGAGAAGGAATTGCAATCCCAAAACTGAATAACTATATCTAAAAACTAATGGATTGACTGACTCCAAACTGAGATACATGATTGAACTGAATTCATGAAATGTACATGCATGAGATGACATGAAAGAAATTGGGAGACATGCACTTGACATGAAACTGAATAGAGTACTAAGGAGGAAACTGAAACCTCATGCTGGAACTTAGTTGGAAGGGAAAAGATGTAGGTATCTAGCCATTATATCTGCTTCGGCTTCCCATGTAGCTCCCTCAACTAGCTGATTTCTCCACATAATCTTCACTGAAGCTACCTCCTTGTTCCTTAGCTTCTGACCCTGAAGATCAAGGATCTCAATCAGAACTTCCTTATAGGTAAGGCTATCTTTCATACCAATGTTCTCTACTAGAACAACTAGAGCTGGATCTCCAATGCACTTTTTCAGCAAAGACACATGAAAAACTGGATGCACCGAAGCTAACTCTGCTAGCAGCTCCAACTCATAAGCCACCTTGCCAACACACCTCAAAATCCTATAAGGACCAATATATCGGGGACTGAGCTTCCCTTTCTTACCGAACCTCATCACTCCCTTCATGGGAGACACCTTCATAAACACCTAATCACCAATGAAAAACTCAAGCTTTCTCCTCCTAACATCAACATATGATTTCTAATGACTCTGAGCTGTCTTTAGCCTTTCTATAATAAGCCGAACTTTCTCTATAACCTCATGAACTAGATTGGGTCCTATAAATGTAGCCTCACCTACCTTAAACCATCCAATAGGTGATCTACATCTTTGCGCATAAAGATCCTCAAATGGAGTCATCTGAATGCTGGAGTGGTAGCTGTTGTTGTAGGCAAACTCAATGAGCGGTAAGTGATCATCCCAACTACCTCTAAAATCAATCACACAAGCTCTCAGCATATCCTCTAAGGTATGAGTTGTTCGCTCATCCTGACCATCTATCTATGGGTGAAAAGCTGTGTTGAGCTTCACTTGAGTACCCAGACCCTTCTGAAATGATCTCCAAAACTGAGAGGTGAACTGAGTACCCCTATCCGAGATGATAGAAATTGGGACTTCATGCAACCGAACTAACTCCTAAATGTAAATTCTAGCATAATCCTCGGCTGAATCTATAGTCTTGACAAGTAAGAAATATGCTTATTTGGTCAAGCTTTCTACAACCACGCATATAGAGTCATACTGTCAGTGTGTATGAGGCAGCCCTATAATGAAGTCCATATTGATATCTTCCCACTTCCAAGTAGGAATGCTGATATCCTGCAGCATACCTCCAGGTCTCTGATGCTCAACCTTCACTTGTTGGCAATTCGAAAAAATAGCCAAAATCCTGCTATGTCCCTCTTCATGCCATTCCATCAATAGACTTTCTATAGACCATGGTACATCTTGGTGGCACCTGGATGGATAGAATACTAAGAGTTATGAGCCTGTCTCAACATCCGCTCTCTTAAGTCATCCACATTTGGAACACATAATCGACCTTGATATTAGAGTACACCATCTCTCCCTTGGGGGAAAAGCTCCACTTTTTGATTCTGAACTGCTTCCTTCAACTTCACTAAAATAGGATCCTCATCTTGCCCTGCTTTAATCTCCGACACCAAAGAAGATTTCGATCCATTCTGAATAATGACACCACTACCCGCCGAATTTGTAAGGCGTACACCTAAACGAGAAAGCCTATGAACTTCCTTCACCAATTATTTTCTTCCATCCTTGAAATAGGATACACTCTCTATGGACAGCCTGCTAAGAGCATCTGATGGGCCCGCAAGTGTATGAGTCGTACAAGTAATATAGTGGCCCTTTTTAAGAGTCAGATGTCGAACCCACAGGGACTGGACCAATTCAGCTAACTATCAAGTTCAAGTGTGATATTAAATGCCGCAAGTGTTGATTATAGACTTTTTCGAGAAATTTAATTAAGTCTAGATGTGGTCAACAGAATACTCTGAATTCATTCAAGGAGCAACTAGAGTTAAAGCCGGATAATCATGCGATACTACGATTTGCAATGGTTTAAGTATGAAACTATCAATTGTCGTCTCACATAACTACAATTGCATGTTCATGGTCTTTCGAGCCTCTAAACACGACAAACTAGCCTTACAACTACATCGTTGAGCGGGGATTTGACATTCTATTTCGTGGCAATTCAATTACGTGGATGTGGTTTATGGGATTTATGCTTTTGATTAGGGACTGTCGTACCTCGAATCATTCAACTTATGCTTTTGATTAGGGACTTTCGTACCTCTAGTCATTCAACTCAACCTAACTTCACAACTACTTCTACGAGTGGTGGAGTGACACTTCTAAGTTGTTTCATGTTATCACCCCATGTTATAAACCAAGCAAGGCAAATTAGGTATAATTTCTTATCCTAACCGTGAATCATATCAAAAGATACGAACTTGCTCCCTACATTCTCATGTTCTTGCCTAGGTTTTCTTTCTCAAGCTTTTACCTAGGTGTAACGTGTGTGTTTTCATGGTGATCAATCATAAAAACAACCATAATTAAGAATGTAAGAAAAAACAACAATTAATAACTTAAAACTAAAACAAAATCATGTATTCACAATCATACCATGTGGCCTCAACCCTAGAGGAAGGGTTCTAGCCACTCAAGTTCATACAATTACTAGAAAACATAATTAAAGTAACGTACTTACAAGAATAGGTAGAGAGAAGATGAAATTGATGAACCCTAGGTAAGTTCTCCCACTTCTCCCTTTACTCCTTGGCAGTTTTTCAGAAATAAATCATGACTTTGTGGTTTTAGGAGCTGAGGGACCTATTTATAGTAAATGAGAATTGTACAAATTCCCGGCATGAAATAGCTCCGTGTCACGGAGGTTATCACGCCAATATGCCTCCGTGACACGGAGGCATCACGTAGGCATTCTGGAAATCAAAACAGTCGCCAAGCAGAAGCTGGCCGCATTGGCAGCGTGTCACGCTGCTTGTGCAGCGCGTTGGGTGGCGTGTCACGGCCCTTATTGTGCAGCCTGCCTACCGTGGCACGTTGCCAACGCGCAGGTAGGATGCTTAGCGCATCCCCCTTGCCGACGTTCGCGTTCTACTTCCGATTCCATGCCTCCACTTCACCAACTCATAGATTAGTTCATAAAAATCATTTTTAACCTACAAAAACAAGAACTAATCATGTTGGTTAGTATATATATTCACATTTACATAAAAATACATGAGAATTCATATAATTAAGTCAATAAACAAGACAAAACTAAGTTATAAAGCATCACTTGGGCATGCTATTTTGCCCAAGATCACCTACTCCACACTTAAAGCCTTGTTCGTCCTCGAACAACCCTTTTACATCTCATGTAAATGGAGACTCGCACATAACTAATTAGCAATACAATTCAAGCTACGGCTACAATGATTGTTTAAGATAGCAAGTTAACAATAGAGCATGCACGATGTAGTCATTGAAATGAAATACAACTATGTTAAGACTTCCTAACCTCAAGAATTGACTCTCAATCTTAGCAAACTCATGCAAATCAACCGATCAAGAAATCCGACATGAATGTTATCTCTCATTAAACATGTGCCCTCACAACAAGAGAGTTACCCATTTTTACTCACAAAATTTTCAAATCACAACATGTATGGGTATATGAATAAAATTATGCTCACTCTCTCAAAGAATTCACATGCATCATGTAGTGAACCATAAGCTTGCCCTTAGTATTTTACTCCACTAATATAAGGATGTATGAATGTAAGATCAAGTAGGACTTAATGGGTTGTAATGTAAGTTAAGGGACGGGTAGGTACTATTCTGACCAGTAATAGTGACTATCTTCCCCAAGCGCTTTTAATAACTTCAACGTTAATTAAGGACATCTCTTTTCTTACTTCCTCCTCATTCTTTTCACTCTTGAATTTTCTCTTCTTGTTCCCATTTCTTTGAGCACACTCAGCTTAGTAGTAAGGAGTACTTAAGCAATTTTTTCTCATTCATTTATTTTCTTACTCCCTACTAATAATCAACCATTTTCACACAAGTGCACCTTTGTCCTTTTCTCAACTTTTACAACTGCTACTTTTCCTTCTATTTCACGCTTCTCACTCCTTTACTCTTTGGAATTTTTCACTTAAGCGCTTCGGAGTTTTGGATCAAATTCAAGGCTAATGAAAGAAAAGGATTAAGCTTATGTTGTAGCTATCAAAGAATAGGCTCAAGGCTCAATGGGGCTAACTAGGATTAAACATTCAAGGTAGGTAAAGTGAGGGATAAAAATTAGGTTCATTCAAAGAAATGCCTAAATCATCTCCTACAGTCCACATCCTTCATTTCATTTTATATACACACCAGGCAAGTTCTGGACACCCACAGTAGCATGGAATATTCGAAAAACTTACACTCATAGCACATGCTCAATTCAAGACACATTCCGCAAACTCTTAACTCAGCTAATCACAAGAATTCAAAATTAAGCTTCAATCACATCGAGTCAAATTCAAGAGCCTAAGTATCTCAAACAAAGTTATACACTTCTTACATGCTTCAACACTAACCACACTTGCATCTTACAATCATGTATAGCACATAACAAAAACATCAAGCTATCAATTAGCTACGGGTTCAAAAACCAAAACCTATTGACTAATTTTCCTCAAGACGGTCGTCATCCATCCATCATCGGAAACAGTCCCTAACTATGACTAAAAACATTATATACAGACAAAGAAAAAAATTTTTATTCTTTGATTCAAAGACCGCCCGTCGGAAAAGAATCGAAAAGAAAAACCAACGGGTGATGAAGTCATGCTTAATTCAAAAATTTTGTTCCAATCTTTCTCCCAAGCACTAATTCACCAAAATCATTAAGCACAAATTCTTTTTAAATTTTTCTCACCCTACACTTGAATCATGCTATGTCCCCATAGCATCAAATTAAAATTAAACAGGATTAGAAATACTCCCTGAGGCCTCTAGGCCTAGCTAATAGCATGCTTTTCTTCCTTTGAACAAGTGGGTGTTTGACCCCACACTTTTTCTCTTCCATGCTTGTTAGATTCCTCCTCCACGGGTACTCAGACTTCCCCTCCATCTGTGCTTAACTTTCCACCAAAAGAACACAAGATGAAAAATAAATAAAATCAACTTAAATGCAAGAAATTAAAATGGTACACATGGTACCCTTGGGTTGCCTCCCAAGCAGAGTGTCCACTAAAATATGAGTGTCACCATTCAACCCATTTGTGTTCCATGATGTCATGTCAAGAAGGATATCAGACTAAAAACTAAAAATAAAATGAATTTAAAACTAATAATTTTTTTTCAACACTTAAGGAAATTTAAAAATCACACAAAAACAGACAAATTCACTAAACTTCGCCGAGTCCCCGCAACGGCGCCAAAAACTTGATGGCCCGCAAGAAGTACGGGTCGTACAAGTAATATAGTGGCCCTTTTTAAGAGCCGGATGTCGAACCCATAGGGACTGGATCAATTCAGCTAACTATTAAGTTCAAGTGTGATATTAAATGTCGCAAGTGTTGATTGTAGACTTTTTTGAGAAATTTAATTAAGTCTAGATGTGGTCAACGAAATACTCTGAATTCATTCAAGGAGCAACTAGAGTTAAAGCCGGATAATCATGCGGTACTACGATTTGCAATGGTTTAAGTATGAAACTATCAATTGTCATCTCACATAATTACAATTGTATGTTCATGGTCTTTCGAGCCTCTAAACACGACAAACTAGCCTCACAACTACATCGTTGAGCGGGGATGTGACATTCTAGTTCGTGGGCAATTCAATTACGTGGATGTGGTTTACGGGATTTATGCTTTTGATTAGGGACTTTCGTACCTCTAATCATTCAACTTATGCTTTTGATTAGGGACTTTCTTATCTCTAATCATTCAACTCAACCTAGCTTCACAACTACTTCTACAAGTGGTGGAGTGACACTTCTAAGTTGTTTCATGTCATCATCCCATTTTATAAACCAAGCAAGGAAAATTAGGTATAATTTCTTATCCTAACCGCGAATCATATCAAAAGATACGAACTTGCTCCCTACATTCTCATGTTCTTGCCTAGGTTTTCTTTCTCAAGCTTTTGCCTAGGTGTAATGTGTGTGTTTTCATGGTGATCAATCATAAAAACAACCATAATTAAGAATGTAAGACAAAACAACAATGAATAACTTAAAACCAAAACAAAATCATGTATTCACAATCATACCATGTGGCCTCAACCCTAGAGGAAGGGTTCTAGCCACTCAAGTTCATACAATTACTAGAAAACATAATTAAAGCAACGTACTTACAAGAATAGGTAGAAGAGAAGATGAAATTGATGAACCCTAGGTGAGTTCTCCCACTTCTCCCTTCACTCCTTGGCAGTTTTTCAGAAATAAATCGTGACTTTGTGATTTTAGGAGCTAAGGGACCTATTTATAGTAAATGAGAATTGTACAAAATTATTCCCGTCATGAAATAGCTCCGTGTCATGGAGGTTATCGCGCCAATATGCCTCCGTGACATGGAGGCATCGCGTAGGCATTCTGGAAACCAAAACAGTCGCCAAGCAGATGCTGGCCGCGTTGGCAGCGTGTCACGCTGCTTGTGCAGTGCGTTAGGTGGCATGTCACAGCCCTTGTCACGCAGCCTGCCTGCCGTGGCACGTTGCCAACACGCAGGTAGGCTGCTTTGCGGATCCCCCTTGCCGACGTTCGCGTTGTACTTCTGATTCCATGCCTCCACTTCACCAACTCATAGATTAGTTCCTAAAAATCATTTTAAACCTACAAAAACAAGAACTAATCATGTTGGTTAGTATATACATTCACATTTACATAAAAATACATGAGAATTCATATAATTAAGTCGATAAACAAGACAAAACTAAGTTATAAAGCATCACTTGAGCATGCTATTTTGCCCAAGATCAGCATCCACCACTACATTGGCCTTGCCCAGATAATAAAGGACGCTCATGTCGTAGTCCTTGAGAAGTTCTATCCATCTCATTTACCGCAAATTTAGATCCTTCTGAGTGAACACATACTGAAGGCTCTTGTGGTCCGTAAACACATCCATATGCACCCCATACAAATAGTGTCTCCAAATCTTCAAGGAAAACACCACTGCTGCTAACTCAAGGTCATATGTTGGATAATTCTTCTCATGAGTCATGAGCTGTATCTAAGAATAAGTAATGACCTTCCTATACTGCATCAACACACATCCAACGCCAATCTGAGAAGTATGTAATACACAATGAATCCATCTGTTCCCTCCAGTAAAGTCAAAACTGGAGCTGAAGTGAGTCGAGTATTTAACTCCTGAAAACTCTTCTCACAAGAATCGGACCACTGAAATATGACTTTCTTCTTGGTCAACTTTGTCAAAGGTGCTTTAATGGATGAAAATCCTTGTACGAACCTCCTATAGTAGCCAGCTAAGACCAAAAAGCTCCTAATCTCAGTAGGACTGACAGGTCTAGGCTAGTTTTTCACCGCCTCAATCTTCTGAGAGTCTACCTGCACATCCTCACTATATACTACATGACCCAAAAATGCAATTGAGTTCAATCAAAACTCACACTTGCTGAATTTAGCAAACAACTAACTATCCTTAAGACTTTGCAACACAATCCTTAAATGAGTGACTTGCTCTTTCTCACTCTGAGAGTATATGAGGATATAATCTATGAAGATAATGACGAACATATCCAAATACTAATTGAACACCCTGTTCGTCAAATTCATTAAAGCTGCAGGAGAATTCATTAGTCCAAAAGACATAACTACAAACTCATAGTGACCAAACCGAGTCCTGAAGACTATCTTCGAAATGTCACTCTCCCTAACTCTGAGTTGGTAATAGCCAGATCTGAGGTTATCTTTGAATATCACTTGGCGCCTTGAAGCTGGTCAAACAAGTCATCAATCTTGGTGAGGGTATACTTATTCTTGATTGTGACTTTGTTCAACTGTCGATAATCAATGCACATTTTAATAAATCAATCTTTCTTCCGAACAAAAAGGACTGGAGCACCCCATGGGGACTTTCTAGGCCTGATGAAACCCTTATTTAGGAGATCTTTCAACTGTCCCTTCAACACATTTAGCTCGGCAGGAGACCTTTTGTAAGGAGGAATGGATATGTGTTGTGTATCAAGGAGAAGGTCAATATCAAAGTCGATCTCTCACTTAGGAGGGACTCCTAGTAGATCATCTGGAAACATCTCTGGATACTCACATACAATAGAAACTGACAGTAGAGTCGAGGTCTCGGACTTAGAATCCTTAATGTAAACTAGATGATATAGACAACCGCTGGTGATTCTCTTCCTAGCCTTAATATAGGAAACAAAGAAACCTACAAGCATCGCTGAACTACCCTTCCATTCTAGGATTGACTCACTCGGGAATTGAAACTCTACTGACCGGGTTCTATAATTAACAGAAGCATAGAAAGAATACAATCAATCCATACTGAAGATAACATCAAAATCAGTCATATCTAACTCCACTAGGTCCCGCTGGGGTGACTTTCTGAGAAACTGTGGTAGCGTAATTTTTGTATACATGTCAAGCTATAACTGACTCATCAACAATAGTAGAGACTGAGAAAGGTTCTAAGAGGATTTCTAGGATAACACCGAAACTAATGACAACATAGGGAGTCACGAAGGATAATGTGGCCCCTAGGTCAAGCAATGCATAAACATCAAGATAGAACACTAGATAGTGATGGAGCTGGGGCTGACGACCTCTGATGGGACTGTGTGCAATTTCCATCACCGGATCTCTGTTGTGAATACCCAAAGCTCCATGTCTTGGCCCTCTTGGCCTCTCTCTCCCTCTCCTTCATTTTCTCCTCCTCTATCTGTTGAGCATATATCATCAATCGAATGATATCTATGTCACTGATAAGCATGGCGGTCCTGCATTCCTCGACCAATGAATCGCAACACTTGGTACAGACTTGCTCATATGATTCCTTGGCTCAACAACCATCTCGGGAGCATACTTGGACAACTGGGTGAACTTCAAGGCATACTCCTGAACAGTCATGTTATTCTACTTTAAAATGATGAATTCTGCTGCCTTTGCTTCCCTAAACTCTCGGGAAAAGAATCTATCCAACAATGTCGTGAAGAACTTCTTCCAATCAATAGGAGATGCACCTACTCCAAGCTCTAGTTCCACTATAGAAACCAAATATGAGTTACCCCCTTCAGCTGATAGGAGGCCAAATCTGCACTCTCCTCTCCCGAAACACCCTTAATCTGGGTAATCTTCTAGATCTCCTCAATGAACTCCTATGCATCCTCTCAGACTTCACCAAACCACCTCATGGACGCCTGTTTTAACGTCTAGCATGACACAAGTCTCTTGACTAGTCAGATTTCATCAAGAAACTCAGACTCATCCTCGATTGTTGAGAACACTCTAAACTCATTTGGTTACTTCATTGATTGGCAGACAATGAAGGTGACCTCCTCTTTATTAATCTTGAATTTTAGTTGGCCAGCCTCCACATCTATTAAAGTGGCAAGGAATGGTCGCCCCAAAATGATGGGGACCTCAAAGTCAACCTCGCAATCATGGATCACGAAGTCCACTGGGAATATGAAACCATCCACCTTGACAAGAATATCAAATAGGATCCCCATAGGCTTCTTTACAGTACAATCGGCCATCACTAGTCACATAGTACTCGGTGTGGGGGCTCCCAAGCCCAGCTGCTTGAACACAACTAATGGCATCAGATTGATGCTTGCTCCCAAGTTGTAGAGTGCCTTCGCGAATTTAATGTCACCAATAGTACATGGAACGGTGAAGGCACCTGGATCCTCCTTTTTCTAGGTAAGGACCTATGAGGCTATGGCATTACAATGATGCAAGTTACCTACGAGCTCATAGCTTATAGACATTTTCTTGGTCACAAGGTCCTTCATAAACTTGGCGTATCCCGGCATCTGCTACAATGCCTTGACCAATGGTATGTTTAAAGATAATTGTTTAAGCATGAAAAGAAATTTCTAAAACTTACCATCTTCCACCTTCTTCTTCATTGTTTGAGGGAACAGTGGCGTTGGTCATGGGATAGCCTTAATAAATCTATGGGGCCCCTTGTTCTTTCCTTGTTCAGCTTCAGGCTCCATCTCAACAACTGGAGCCTCAATCAACTCAGCTTCTTCCTTAAGCTCTTGCTCAACAACCTCTTCATCATCATTAATTACACTCTGTTTCTTCCTTTGCATTTCAACTATGATTGGTAGAGGGAATCAACTGTGTTCTTTCCACTCCTAGTCATCATGGCCATACAGTTACTTTCATTCTTTGGATTTTGAACTGTGTTGCTAGGTGGTGTTCCCTTTTGCTTATGGTTTAGGGATGTCGACAATTGACCCAGTTGCTGCTCTATTTCCTTGATGGCCATGGCATGTGACTTGACTCTCTGACCCATGCCAAATATATCTCCACGAATGTCTCTTAGCTACTCCTTCATGGATCTCACCTTTTTGAGCATCTCAGCCATAATGCTCTCCAAATTTGACTGTCCAGCCTCCCCCTTATGTGCATTAGGAGGCACATACAATCCTGCTAGATCGTTGCGGTAACCATCATTCCTTCTCCATTCTCTCTCTTGCTTAGGACCTTGGCTTCCGTCATTGTAACCGTTTAGATTGCAGTTTTCTCGATATTAGTTTTGACCTTGATTTCCAGAACCTTAGCGCCAAGTGTCCTATCCAGACCCTTGGGCATTGGCCCGAAAACCTGCCACCTAGTTGTCCAAGAAGTTTGCCTCCTCCTCGGAATCTGAATACTCTAGCCTTGATTCATGTCCTTGTGTTCCCACTGCATTAACTTTTCTGGCCCTAGAACCCATGATATGCTTTGTGAGCAACTCTAACGATGTATGCATATGGGCCAATTCCTGATCACAATCCTCCTTTTTCTTTCATTGGTATGCAGTCATACCAACAACATATGTACCAGCAGTTGCTTCTGCTTCCCAGGTGTTCCATGCCCTGTTAGTTTTGGTCACTCTATCAAGAATAGCAGCAGCTTGCTCCCAGGTGTGACTCATTAGTACTCCTCCCACCATAGTATCTACTATAGCTTTAGTACTATTGTTCAATCACCTGTAGAAAATCTCCAACAAACTATCATCAAGAATTTTGTGGTTTGGGCACTTGGTCAATTTCTTCTTAAATCTCAACCAGGTTTCATGTAGTGCCTCCATTTTCAGTTGTCGGAAATTGTAGATTTCATCCTTAAGTTGTAGCATCCTGGAGGGTGGGAAGAATACCTCTAGAAAAGGTTATTTGAGCTACCTCCAGTTGCTAATGGAGTCGTTGGGCAACTCCAATATCCATAAAGTGGCCTCCCCAAACAGAGAGAATGGGAAGTGTCACAGCCTTATTGCGTCCTAACTGACACTAGGCAACCTGTATGCCTTGCATATTCCAACGAAGTTCATTAAGTGCAGGTTGACATCATTAGCTACATGACCACTAAATACCCCTTTCATATTCAACAACTGTATCGTGGTGCTAGTGATGTCAAACTTTGCCCCAGTAGGCAAAGATGGTGGTATGATAGCTCCAGTTGAGCCAACTTCATCAATATCCGGGTCATCGTTATCAAAGAATTGAGGGGCATATCTCTGGCCTATGTTGCCCCTTCCATGGCGACTAGCATTCACAACTTCATCTCGAGTATCATCGGCTTCCTAAAGTGCAGCTTGTCGAGCTAGCTCAACTTTCCTAGCTTTTTCAGCAAGACGGGTATCTCTTTGTTCTTGGTTCTCCATTATTTGCAGTGTTCTTTCAATTTCAAGATACAATGGAATCAGGGGGTTTCCACTCTGTCGAATACTTGGCATTCACCAGGATACAACCTGTGAGTGTCAAAAACAAAAAAAATATAAATGAGGAAATAACAACCAAAAGTTAAATACAAGCAATTAATCTATCTTAGCCGTATTCTCCGGCAATGGCTCCACTTTTTAATAAAGCTCAAACTCACACTCTTGAAAAGTATGAAGTGGACATTGTCAATAAAGAACCCAACAAAGAGGTTGGGGTCGAACCCACAGGGAATATGGTAAGAACTAGACTAATATCTGTATTTAAGATTTTTGGTGTGTTATCTCCAAATTGGGGGGTTTATAGAAAAATAATTGTAAAACAAATGTAAAAACCATGATTGTTAACCATGATTTGTAATTAACTAGAAGAAGTGTTTCCCCATGGATTCATAACTACTTCGGGTTTACACTCGTGATCAATCCCAATTCATACTTGTGGAACTGATAACTAGGGTTCATCCAAACGACTAGTTTGTCCCTAATGGATGGATATACTCAATCACCAGGTTAGGTCTCATGAGTGATTTCAAAGTAACCGTTATCAATTTATTTCAAATTAACTATCCTGCGACCGCAACTCAAGTTATACAATGATCATAAAAATCAAGGCTTTGTTGTAATTCTCTTTTCCTAATTTCTATCTCTTTAGGTTCTAGCAAGTAAAGAATTTGGGCAAGTCTTAACATTGCTAACATTAAGAAACATTAAAGAAGAAGAGAATACAATACAAGTATTTAGCACTGGTTTCCAATCACTTTGTGTAACCCTAGGTTGTTAATCCACCATGGTTCCCACAATCCTAGCTGTGGAGGTTTTAGCCTCTCATGATTGTAAGATTGTGATTAGTATTCATAAACAAACACATAATTAAATACTTACAAAAATGATTGAAAGAAAACCCGCTGTGAATATTGCAATAGAATATGATGAACAAAATCAAGAACAATTGAGAAATCCAAGTTTTGATTTTGAAGAATTGCTCTCCAATGTTGTCAAAAACTAATTACTAACTTGATAACAATTGACAACCCACTAATTTTGACCCTCTATAACCTAGAAGAAACATAAAATGTATTTATACAGACCATAAAATTCTTTTCCTATGTTAACAGGGAAATAACAAAATCTGACGCTGACACATCTTACGACTCATCATACGACCCGTAACAAGATTCTATGGGTCTTGTCTTGTCTTGTATATTCCTTGACTTTTGCAGAATTAACTAAGTGTTGGCATATGTTATGACTTGTAACATGATCCCACGAGTCGTACGATCTAGTTGTGGTTTGGCTCCGAGAACTTTGGCATCTTCTGAAGTTTTCTACGAGTGTCTTGGTATGACTCGTACCTTGCTCCTATGACTCGTAATAGCTTGTCGTATCACGAGTTCTGCCAAGTCCTTAAAATCACTAAAACTTTCCACAGCTCCTGGTACGGGTCGTAGGTAGATGCTACGATCCATAGGTGCTATCCATATCAGGAGACTTCACTTGTGCATATATCTCTGAATTATTCCATAATTCTAGTTACAACTCGTACCAACTTGGTACGGCTCATACTGAGAGTCATACTTTTCCTTTTCTTTATTCCAGTATTCTAAGCTTTTCAACGAGTCTCAATACGGCTCGTATGAGATCAGTACTTTGCTGCTTTTCTGTACTATTTTTGCATCTTTTGCACTTTTTTGTTCCAACACCTATTTTCCCTAAAAACAAGGTAAAAAACCTCATATCCATATAAATATACCTAAGTCCATGCTATTTCCCAGTTTTAAGTGTCAAAAGTGCTTTAAACTCACAGCACATCAACCACTTTCATTATCTAAGCTAACCCTTGGGCTGACTTACTATCAGTTTAGATCTCAATAAACAATATGGAAGCTGAAACATAGTGAGCTCAATATGACAAAAGAGAATTTATTCTATAACTGAAATAAATGTTAAAAAGTAATTTATTGTCTCAATAATTACTTTATCTATGAAGCCTCTATAACTGTAGAAGGGGTGTCGGGACATAAATCCTACGGCTCCCTCAAGCTCTATAAATAAAAGACTCAATAACTAGGACTCTCTGAAGGTTGGAGGCCTCACCAAAAGATGAATGTAGATGAAGTCATAGAGAAGCATCCACTGCTGATCATGTCTACTAGAGTCTGCATCATAATACAATGCAGTGCCGAAAAGAGCATCAATACATGGAATGTACAATATGTAAAATAGATGGGTGATGTTTGGCATATTTTCATGCCAATTTTCCATGTTTTTACACATATTTGATCATGTTTTGGGTTCATAATCCTTAATTTATGCTTAAATTCATGTGTGTTCTTTATGCGCTAACAAATGATTTGAGTTGATTTGAGCAGGAAACTAGGCAAAATTGACTCAAAATCATGCAAGAAATGAAGATTTGAGGATCTGACAGGTTTGGTGCTATGGCTGGCACCCCACACTAAGTCCCAAACTTCAGAGAATAAAATCTCAGTCTAGTGCTATGGCGCTCCAACCCTCAAACTTAAGAGAATTTCACTTCAAAAATTTGGGGAGATGAGTGCCCCGCGCCAGAGGTGTCTAAAACTTGGAGAAATTTGACGAAAACTTTGGAGAGATGAAGGGGGCAGCACACTAGACCCTATCTGGAGCTGAAATTACTAGAAATTTGACTAAGCCTGTGGAGACATAGGAGGGGCATCACGCCAGGGTCATTCCGGGGCAAAAAATGCTGATTTTAAGGCCAAGCTTGAAGGGCAGAAGAGTCATTTGAAGGATCATCTATAAATATAAGCCTTAGGTTATTTGTTATGTAGTTTTTGGACTTATTGCAGTATTTTTGAGACTTCTTTGAAGCAGTCATTACTAAATTTTTATTCCGTAGTTCATTCATGAAAGCTTGTGAGCTGTTTGGAAGGAAGACGAGGCTACAACTAGTTTTTCTCTTCTTTACTTCATATTTTCGCATGATGATGACTAAGTATTTGTTTTTTCGCTTGTCTACTAGTGGCTAAACTCATATTCTAGGGTTGTGGTGGCCATGGTGAATGGTTGATCGTTTGATAGACTAAGTAAACTTGGTTTTGATTCTTCTTTTATGGTTATTTGTATTTATTTGTGTTAATTTATTATTTATGAGATTGATCACCTTGTAAGTAATTAGTTGACTTTCGATTGAACCTAGGAAAGGGAATAGAAAGGGTTAAAAATAAATACAGAGCGGGAATTCAAACACCCTTGAACCCATTGGTGATAGGATAGAAGTTGTTGTCGAGGATAGGGATATACCCTTCAATCCCGTTTAGTTGAAATACAAATAGGCATTACCATTATTTCATTGTTCTCCAATGACCATAGGGATATAGGCGTTAGGGTTCATAAAATAGTTCTTGGATGTTAGGGATAGTGGCAAGAAATGGGATAGTAACTTGCAACTAACAATCATAGGAAGAATCATGCTATTTTAATTACATCTGGAATACTCAACTTGAAACCTAGTGTCATTGCCCTAGTCTTTCATCATTATTGAAATACAATCAAGCTTGCATTTGTTTTAGTTTCCTTTACATTTGAAGTTTTAGTAGTTTAATTTTTTAGACCAATCTTCATTTTACTTGTTTTGAAGATTAGTGAAATCAAAGTACAACCTTATAACGATTAAATTGACAAGTCCCTTAGGTACGATATCTGGACTTCAAAATCCTATATGACTTGAAGATCACGTTTTCTTGGGAGACATCAAGTTTTGACGCTATTGTCGGGGACTTGAATATTGTTTAATCATTTGTAGGTTAGAATTTTGTTCGCTAGTCTGCATTTTATGTTTGTTTCTTGTTTTTATTGAAGTTCACAGGGTTGTTTACCTCAGTGTATTCCAAGCAGGAGAAGTTAAAGACCACCCTTACTTCTCTTGATCCTAAAATAGAGAGGACCTTTCAAAGGTTAGCTATGGAAAACATCGGGCAAGAAATAGGTGAAGAGAATGAGAGAGTTCTAGTGATGCAGTTTGCTAGGCCAAATATGGAGAACGCTTCTAAAGCAATTGTCAAACCAGCTATCATTTGGAACTCTGAGCTGAAAGAAGGGACTATGCGGTTGGTCTAAAACACTTGCCAATTTTAGGGCAAGCTGCACGAGGATCCCCACAGGCATCTGATGACGTTTATGGAGCTGAGTGAAAACTTCCACTACTAGAATGTGTTAGATGAATATGTCAAATCGATTGTGTTTCGTTCTCACTAATCAAAGAGGCCAAGGAGTGGCTTCGAAATGAGCATGTAGGATCTATCACCACTTGGGAGATCGTATCCAATAAGTTCATCAACCGGTTTTTCTCTTTAAGAAGAACTAAAGAACTGAGAGGAAAGATCTCCGAATTTGTACAGAAAGATGGAGAAACACTATCTCAAGCATGGGAACATTACAAGGGTTACTTGAGGGATTGTCCACACCACATGCAACCTAAGGAGATAATTGGGCACAACTTCATTAAGGGTCTAAAGCCCGAATCCAAGATACTCCTTGGTGCTACTGCACAAGGACAAATTTTGTCCAAAAGTTATGATGAAATTGAGGCTCTCTTGAACCTAATGTTTGTGGGGAGTCACGATTATCAGGATTCAGGAAGAGAATTTGCAGCAGCAAAGGTGCTAAGAAAGCTTGAGGTTGATGGTGTAGCAGCAATCAGAGTAGACATTATCCAATTGGTGGATATGATCAGTAAGTTGGTGAACATACCAGCAAGAGGCCAAGTGCAGCAGGTACAACAGGTACAAATACCACCACCATCATGTGAGGTGTGTAGAGAAGTCCATGCCTATACAGGTTATCCTCTTAATCCAGAGTCTGTTTATTTTGTGGGACAACAAGGTTGTGGTAAAGGTTTTGTAGGGAATGGATATAACAGGGATATCGAAATGGAGCAAATCCCCTATGAGGAGGGAATCAAAACTTCCAAAGGCCCCAAAACACTTATCAAAGGACACAGGGCCAGCAAGAGAACAGTTCTCTTGAGGAGACAATGAAGTAATGGATGGTGCAGCAGATGTAAGTGGTAAATAAAATGCAAAAATCCATCCATAAGCTTGAAAGGAAAATGGGACAATTGGCCCTACAACAGAACAACAAACCATAGGGGCACTCTAGGGTAATACCGAGAAGAACCCCAAGGAAAATGTAAATGTTCTTTTATTGTGCAGTGGTAAGGAGCTGGGTGAGGTTGTCCCCAGAAAAGAAAAAGTGGATAAGGAACAGGACATGAAATCCAAGACTGGGGTAGGGGATTCTAGTAACCCACAATCGAAAATTGCAGTAGCTAGGCCACCTCCCCCATTTCTTCAAAGGTTGAAGAAAAAGACAGAGGATATAGCCTGTAGTAAGTTTCTTGAGTTGTTGAAGCAGGTTCATGTGAATATTTTGTTGGTGGAGCTTTTGTAGGAAGTTCCAAAGTATGCCAGGTAACTCAGGGATATCATGGACAATAAGAAAAGGCATACAAAGTTTGAAACCGTGGCTCTTACAGAAGACTGCAGGTCCTGAATCAAGAATAAAATTCCTGAAAAGTTAAAGTATCTTGGGAGTTTCACTATTCCTGTCACTATTGGAAGCAAGGAAGTTGGTTTAGCTTTGGGTGATTTGGGTGCCAGCATCAATTTGATGCATGCATCCCTATTCAAAAGATTAGGATTTAGGTGAACAACGTCCTACCACAACGACATTGCAGCTTGTGGATTGGTCTCTAGCCTACCCTGAGGGAATCATTGAAGATGTCTTGATTAAGGTAGGACCTTTCATCCTGCCGGTGGACTTTATAATCTTAGACTATGAGGCAGATGTAGCAGTTTCCCTCATTCTGGGTAGAGGATTTTTAGCCACTGCCGATGCAATCATACATGTTCAGTCTGACAAGATGTCTATGAGAGTAGATGGTCAGGAGGCAGTGTTTGAAGTGTTAAGAGCAGCACGAATGCCACCTCATTATGAGGACTTCAAGATAAAGTCGGCGGGAGAAACTGGAGGTTGTAATCAGTTAGTGGAGCAGCAAGTGTTGTATGAAATTTTAGCAGATCCTTGGTATGGTCACAAGTCCACTCGGATGAAGGAGTCACGGAGACCATAGTCATGTCGTGACGTTAAATCAGGCGCTGCATGGGAGGCAACCCATGAATGTCGTTCCATGAAGATAACTAAGGCACTTGATGGGAGGCAACCTATCCTTTTTAACATTTTGTATGTTTTTATTTATTTTGTAGAGACGAACCGTGCGTAAGAGGCAAGAACAAGTTGGGATATTGAGCTAAAAAGTGTAAGTTTGGGGTGAGACACCTAGCATGGGACGCCAAGAGTTAAATCCTAAAAGAAGAAATTTTGTCAGCTGAGGCTATAGGTGGCGCGCTGCACCAGCCTCTATCTCCATAGAAAAAAAAATTTCTTAGTCTGTGGTGAGATAGAGGGGGGCTACGCTAGAGGCTTGATGAAAGAAAATTATTTGTCAATTTGAGTTCAATATTGACTTAAAAGACCTTAAAATTACATAAAATCCCATGTCCCACCTTTTATTTAAAGTCCCATTCATCTTTTTCCCTCAAAAAGTTGAAAAATAAAAAGCCAAAAAAAAAAAATTCTCTCTCTCCTCCATTGTTTTCTTCTCCAACAAGGTGGTGAAGCTATCATCTTCAACTCAAGTAAGTATATTTATTCTCTCTTGTTTGATTAATGATGCAAGCATGCTCCCACACCCTTCTTCCCCAAGATTTATAACCTAAAATCACCATTGTTGGTGAAAAACTTGAATTTTATGTTTTGGGTTTTATGAGCATAAAGTCTTGAATTCTTCCATGATTGTATGTTATCTTTTTTGGGTATGTTGATTCTTGGTTGAATATGGTGATTTGAACTTGTGGGGATAATGAGGTAGGTGAATTGATATCTTGAATGTTGGTGGCTAGGTGCATTAATTGTAGAGAGAAAAAGTACATGCACCTTTGAATTCTTGAATGTGATAATTTCTTAAGTTGGTGAAATTCTTGATTAATTTATGTTAAATGGTAGTAAATTATTTATCATTGGTTGATTGAATTGAATATTGTTACTCCATTACATGAAATTAATTTAATTGGGAATTGAAGAAGAAAAGTGAGAGGGATAGCCTAGATAGTGCATTCTTGATTAAAAGCTAAAAGCTAAAGAGAGTTGAAAAGAAAGAAAAATTCATGAACTTGGTGTAGTATGAGTTAGTGAATTAAATTGGATTGTTGAGATTGGATGATGATGGGGGAAGTCTTGAATACCCTATTTGACAAATTCTAACATATACACTAGCAAATTAAGCGTGGGATGAATTTTGCACCTTCAAAACTTAATTAGTTAGCCATTTGATTCACAAACTAATTTTGTAAAGTTCTTGATCTTTTTCACTTGATAGCTAGCATGGAACCAAAAGGAAAGGAGGTGATTGTAGCTGAGAAGAACTGAAAGAGGGTACATCAAGAAAAATAGAAGTTAGTTCCTCGGCTTCCAAAGCAGGCCCGCAAGAAGATTCTGAGTGAAAGAGTAGAGCCTCATGGGATTACTTGGTTTAATACTCAAAAATAAGCCAAGTATGCACCTGAGAACTGGATAGATGAGGGACACTTGGAACATGAGTTCCTAGCTATTCGGGACAAGATATGTGAGTTAGGAGCTGGCTATCTCTTCAATGAGCCAGAGAGATGCAACCTCACTTTGGTGAGGGAATTCTATGCAAAATAGGACACCTCATTTGGAGAGTACAAAAGTCAAGATCAGAGGATAGGTGGTGTGATTCAAAGCTAAAAGGTTCAATGCCTTCTTAGAGACACCTGCAGTAGACCCTTCGGAGTATTTCATCTTGTTGGAGAAGCCGCCATACAGAGACATCCGCCACACTTTATGCCGTGAACAATCATCTACCTGATGGGCAAGGGATCAAAATGGCACCCATTCCACACTTGTATTTGCCTATTTGAATAGGGAGGCAAAGGTATGGGTGAAATTGGTATGTGCTTCCTTTCTCCCTGGGACACATTTTACAGAGGTGACTTGTGATCGGATTGTCTTGGTGTTTATGTTGATGAGGGGTATACCGGTTAATTTTGGTATTGTGATTCATCATAGAGGATATCACGAGACAATTGTAGATGGAAACATTGTCATGGCAGCGTCTTGACTATATAATTGAGGGAGGCAGGTATCAAGGAGGAGGATGTAGACATTGTGCTACCTTTGGTAGGACATTTGGCTGGATAGATGATAGACGTCACAAAGTTAAAGGAGACTGCCCCTTCCGCAGGCCCCTCTCTTATTATAGCTGATAGGCAGGCCCGAGATAAGAGTTGGCAGGGTCATATGTTTGGGATGTTGGAATTACATCTGAAGATAGGAGGTCGACCAACCACTGCAGTGGAGTGACAACTTTAGAGGCACGGTACCCAATCACAGATAGTGCTATGTTGATGTGTCGAGTGGGCCCGATATTTGAGGAACCGATTGATGATGAGAGGCTGCAGTCCTTACTGATGGTGTTGATGATTTAGACATGGAGGAGGAGGATGCTGCTATAGGTGCACGCAGGATGATGTTTAGCGACCAGGAAGTTTCTTTTCTCTCTCTTTATAATGTGATTGTGTGTGCACTGAAGATAGTGCACCTTATTAAGTGTGGATTGGAGGAAAGTTAGATATCTTTTGTTCTTTAATTGCTATATTTGTTGGTCATAGAATTATTATGTCATTTCTGGTAGCAGTAGCTTGATGATTCATAGTTCATGGGTTGTAATAGATAGTATGTTGATGTTGACTTGGATGCCTGGGATGTTTGACTTGTTGTTCGTCTTGACAATATTATGTTTGGTTGCTTTATTTTGGAGTAAATTTTTAATTTTTTGTTTTTTTTGAGTCATTGTAGTCGTAGAGTAATGATATTCCCATATGATAGATGCATAACGACCGTCTTAGGGAAGTTTCGTCACATTTTTTTTATTTTTAAGATTGAGTCATAGGTCATCCACTTGTATGCTTGTTAATACTTAGCCGCTATGCTAGAGTAAATAGAGTGATCATCTTGTTTGCATGACTTAGAATCCTTGAGAGAGACACATATCTCTTTAATTTGACCCAACATATCCTTAGGTCTTAATTATGAATTTAACTTGTCATTCAATAAGATTGTGTGAATGTGTAGCTATAGAAACTGATTAGATTCTTGTTGCCATGAGAGGTGAGCTGAATTATTTTTTATGTATATATTATAGCATCTAGAACTTGCCTTAGTGTATGTAGGTTAACTAGATGGTAGGGAGTTCAGAGATGATCAAGAAACTTCTTTAAAGAAGCCAATTTTTTTCCTATAGTTGTTTTACCTTCCTAGTCATTCTCCCTAGTTAACCCTTTTGAGCTTAAAAGCCTTATTCTTTCCTAGCCTAAATAATAGCTTAATCCCTCTTTTTATGAGACCTCAGACTTATTGATCTGAATTAGTCTTAGGCACTTTGAGACTTGAAAGTAAAGGTCCACAATGTATAATGTTAAGAGAAAAAGAAAAAGTTGTGGTAAGAAAAGAAAAGTGAGAAGAAAGGGTGCCTATAAAAATTGTGTTTTCTACTTGCTGCTAGGGAATTGAAAAGAGAGCTTTGAGTGCAAAATCCTTAATTATTCTATGATTAGAAAACTAGAAGCCAAGTAATGAAAAAATGGGGCATGAAAAGAAAAGGCAAGGGTGAGTAAAGGAAAGGTTAATGAGCAAGGAAAAAGGTGGTGGACAAGAAATGTGAAATATGTCTTAAAAGTGCTTAAGGTGGTAGTCACTATAAAATAAAATATCAATCCTACCTATCCCTTAGCCGATATTACAACCAAGAAAAGTCCTTGTAATTTTAATCTCTTGAAGCAATTAGGTAGTCTAAACATACCTGAAGGGAAAGCCTATGATATGTCACATATGTACATTACATCATTTGTGAGTGTGCCTTACTTATTGTGTTCCATATCTTATATTGATGAAGTTGAGAGAGGAACATCACTAAAAGTAAGGGGCATAAGAGATCTAATTCGATGTACTACTTATTGCATGTGTCACACTTAATCATGTTGGCCCTTTGTGTTGAAAAGATGAGTCATTTATAGAGGTTGTCTTCTTAATTGTGAAATATTTCTATGTGCTTTGTTGAGAATTGTTGTATGATGATAAATCACTTTATGTATGCTCTACGCTAGTTGGTTGAGTATGAGTTGATAGAGGTGTCAAGTGTGATGGTGAAACGTGATTTTAGGTATGTTTTAAGGATTGTTTGAGGACAAACAATGGTTTAAGTGTGGGGTGGTGATGTTGGGCATATTTTCATTCCCATTGCCATGTTTTTCCCCATATTTGATCATGTTTTGAGTTCATAATCCTTAGTTTATGCTTAAATTCATGTGTGTATGTGTTTTATGCGCTAACAAATAATTTGAGTTGATTTGAGCAAGAAACTAGGCAAAATGGGCTCAAAATGTTGCAAGAAATGAAGATTTGAGGATCTGATGGGTTTGGTGCTATGGCTGGCTCCCCACACCAAGTCCTAAATTATAGAGAATAAAATCCAGTCTGGTGCTATGGCTAGCGCGTCGTGCCAGCCTCAAACTTCAGAGAATTTCACTTTAAAAATTTGGCGAGATGAGTGGCGCCCCACGCCAGAGGTGTCTAAGACTTAGAGAAATTTGATGAACACCTTGGCGAGATCAAGGGGGAAGCATGCCAAAACCTATCTGGAGTTGAAATTATTGGAAATTTGACTAAGTCTGTGGCAAGATAGGAGGGGCGGCGCACCATGGTCATTCTGAGGTGAAAAATGCTAATTTTAAAGCCAAGTCTTGAAGGGAAGAAGCATCATTTGAAGGCTCATCTATAAATATAAGCCTTAGATCATTTGTTACGTAGTTTTTGGACTTCTTGGAGTAGTTTTAGACTTCTTTAAAGTAGTCATTACTAAATTTTTATTCCATATTTCATTCATGAAAGCTTGTAAGCCATTTGGAAGTAAGACAAGGTTCTACAACTAGATTTTCTCTTTTTTACTTCGTATTTTCACATGATGATGACTAAGTATTTGTTTTTCTGCTTGTCTATGAATGGCTAAACTCATATTCTAGGGTTGTGGCCATGGTAAATGGTTGATTATTTGATAGACTATATAAACTTGGCTTTGATTCTTCCGTTATGGTTGTTTGTATTTATTTGTGTTAACTTATTATTTATGAAATTGATCACCTTGTAAGTAATCCGTTGGCTTTTGATTGAACTTGGGAAAGGGAATCTAAAGGGGTAAAAATAAATACAGAACGGAAATTAATATACCCTTGAACCCATTGGTGATAGGATAGAAGTTGCTGTCGAGGATAGAGATATATCCTTCAACCCCGTTTAGTTGAAACACAAGTAGATATAATCGTCGTTTCATTGTTCTCTTGAGACCGTAGGGATATAGGCATTTGGGTTCATGAAATAGTTCTTGGATGCTAGGAATAGTGATAGGAAATGGGCTAGTAACTTGCAACTAACAACCATAGGAAGAATCATGCTAATTTAATTACGTCTGGAAAACTCAACTTAAAACCAAGTGTCATTGCCCTAGTTTGTCATCATTATTAAAATACAATCAAGCATGCATTTGTTTTAGTTGCTTTTACACTTGAAGTTTTAGTAGTTTAATTTTCCAAAACAATCTTCAATTTACTTGTTTTGTAGATTAGTGAAATCAAAGTACAACCCTATTATGATTAAATTGAAAAGTCCCTTGGGTACGATATCAGGACTTTAAAATACTATATTACTTGACAACCACGTGTGCTTGCATGTGCTTGGGTGACATCACTGAGTGAAACAACATTAGAAAGAATATCTCAAGTGATGGACAAAACTGGAATCAATAAACTTGACATGAAATAATAAAAGGGAACCGTACTTGGAATTCAGTATGATGCATAAGACACAATAGGAAGAAGTGTAAATTAGTTTATGTAATAAAACTTATGCATCAAAACATCTTTGTAAATACTTATGCAGGTAAAGTATATCAATAGTAGGTTGTATGGGAGTTTTTCATAACTAACACCATCATGAATGAGCACATGATGCCCAATTATCTCGCTTAAGTTGACAGAGCGTCCAAAACCTTGCTAGGGTAGAGGACGATTGCAATCTGGGATCCCTAATAATCAAAGTCCTTACTAGGGACTATCTGTGGGGTCACCTAAACCAATGGTACAATCCTTAACTACATTGGCGACATAGTTATGGGTCTTAGGGGTTGTCTGAACTCGGTCACCCAGTCGGTGCTAAATAGTCCTCCCGAAATAATCTTACTTGTGTCCAGTCAAATGTCATTCTTAGGCAACATCAAAACATCATTATAAAGTACTATAGATATATGTTATACCCCGAAATCTCAAAGATCATATTCGGGAATGGAAATGGAGAAAACTAAATATTCTGCACCAAGTCACAGAATGAGTTGTTTTGTGACCCACGGGGGTAGACCACGAGTCGTGAAGTGACTCATGGTACGGTGCTGGACTTGAGTTGGAGGCTTATTATTTGGGGTCACCACGAGCATGACCAAGAGTCATGGTCAGGCCCCACGGCTTGTTGAGTCAACCATGGCCAAGGGAAAATTAAAAGGAGAAGTTTGAATGGTAGTGTACCCTACGGTTGGACCTCATGAGTCATGGTCAGGCACCACGATTCGTTGAGATGGTCGCGGTCAAAAGATTTATTTAAAGTTGGGCAGTTGGGCAATGAGGACCATGAGTGGTGACCATGAATCGTGATCACCAATAACGGCTCGTGCAATGGCCCGTGATGAGTCCCGGGGAAATGTTGGCAGTGTACTCGACGATTGCTGGCCATGAGTCGTGACCTTGGACGACGACTCATCCAGTCCCTCGTTGGGACTGGCAGTCAGTTTTTATCTAAAAATTCATTAAGGGTATTAACGTCATTCCTAAGCCCTAGGGTCCTACACTACGTTGTTTTAAGCTATTTTCAGGGCGCATTAAGATAGGTTAAGTCACTCTAACTTATCCAAAACTCATGCATGCAAAGTTCAAGGGTGTAGAGGGTGATCAAGCAAAAAACCCCAAGGTTTTTCATCAACTGTTCTTCAATTCCTCTTGGGAAAGTAAGGGAGTGATAGAATCCAAGTCTCTTAGATACGTAGGGTTATGAGTGGGTGAATTTGTTCACACCAATTCCCAATCTCTCCTAACTCATGAAATTCTATTTGAAAATCTTATGGGGTTTTATACCAAATTCTTATGAGATCCTAATGATCTATCTATGGGTTAATAAATCTCATGTATCACATCATATTTTACGAAACATGAACAGATTTTACAACTAATTCGATTACGAATTTATTGTTTTAAATTTCTACAAAATTATGCCCAATCATGCATGTTCTATGAAAAAATCAAGTTATGATTTTACCTTGATTTTTGATGTTCTTTAACCCATCATGATTTATGATTTATGATATGAACTAGTTAAATTGCTCGCGCTTCGCGCGATCATTTAAAAATAAAAGTGGACATATTAAAGTGATTATTTAATATAAATTAATTCATAAAAAAATAAAAAAAACATGAAAAATACTCAACTAATTTTTCATCTATAAAAGACATGTCCAAAATCTAAACTAATCAAATCTCTTTATAAGTAATACTTGAAAGTTTTATAAGTAATATCGAGTAAAAAAATTCCAAAATTATAGTAAATCAACACAGATAGACTCTTCTTCCTTCATTGCTCACTCATCAAAATGGTCTCCAAAATAATTCTAATAAACAAATACAAAGATACAACAATCTTGGATTGCAAATCCACAAGCATAAACATAATTGTCTTTCCTCTCATTAGGGTGAAAAATATCTATGGTATATGAATAGCAATCTTATTCATAATATTTATAATTTTTTAATATTATTGTTTCTGTACTTCCATTGATGCACCAAATTTGAAACATATTACTATAGATTATCGATAAGAGAAAGCCAGCAAAACAGACAAACACATGAAAAATAAATACAAATGATAGTGCTGCTAGAACTTCTGAAATCTCTATCCACTTCAAGCACAAAGAGATTTCTATGAAATATGGCACCATGAAAAAAAAATCTACAATAAATGAAACAAAAAAATATTTTACATGTCACAAAATAAAATACCTGCTAGATTTCACTTTCTACTTTAAAGATATACAATCCTGAATGATTATATCAGATAACTTGAATGGATTGCATAACCTTTCATATGTATCCGTAGAATCATTTTGGTGATTGAGATATTCATAAAAGTATCTTTTAATTATTTAGGCATGAAAAATGATATCATCAAATACAATTAAATAAGCGTGTGAATTGATTTTATCAATTAAAGTAAATTTTAAACACCTTAATTAGATAAGTATAGGATAAAATATCTTGAAAGTTTAAATGTAAAAAAATTATTTAATGTAAAATAGTCATGTAAAGCAGCTCAATATCAACTCAGGATGTTAAGATAATTCTGATATCCCATAACAAATCATAGTTACAACTTCAGCTTAATCAATTAATGAAGAGAATATACTTGACTATTAAATTTTATGTTGGCAAAAAAGTTGAGTTACTTTACAAAGTAACAAAAAAATTATACACATATATTAAAGTCATATCAAATTTGCAAAGGGACCTATTACCTACTTATTACAAAGAAAAAAGCATGCTTGGTAGGACGACCATTAACTATTACACAAAAGAAACTGTTGGATAAGCTTTTTATCGGGACTTGCATAGATTTGTAAGATATAATTATTGAACCAACAAATCTAACTATATTCTTTTATCTTGATAATATTCTCCTCCAAAAGCTATATACTTTTGAAAGATCCAATACGATTATGATAACATTTATGGAGGATCTGAGCAATATAGGCTATAATCATAAATGAAAAGTGATAAGCACGGTGATGATTCGTATAGCTAACTTAAGTATGTTTGGGATAAGGACTTATAGCTGTTGTAGTGAGACATTATTTGTTGATGTACAATACTTTATCCCAACATTATCAAGTTAAACTGGAAAGATACAACTTATATATTTCATACATTACACAAAATTGAAAAATAAAAAGTCTTTATACAAAATAGAAAAAGAAAAAGTCTTTTACACAAAACAGAAAAATAAAAAGTTATGATGGACTTTCTTGGTATCCTGGTTCTTCCAACTTGAATTTTTAAAATGACTCTTGATTCAATTATGTCTATTCAAGTTGATAAAAGAAACTAATATTAATTAGAAATGACATAAATAGAAATATTTCATCAATGTCTAATTTATGGCATATAGAACTTGAAGGGTCCATACCTCCTATACCAGAGTCATTCTTGTTTCTCTTTCTGTGCTTCTTTCTTTGTTTCTATTAGTAGAAGTTCAAAATCTTATTGATCACTTTAATTATTATATTTAATGAGTATATCATATAACCCCTAAATTTCCTGTAAAAATAATAACCAAGTAAGATAGTGCGTAGATGACCCCTAAGTTGGCTACAAAATACGACTATTAAGTATTTACATCAAATATTTTCAAGCATATAAGTTATAGAATATTTAAAAGAGACAGAGGAAAAACAATGGATGAGATTAATGACCATGGTTAAACTTATTGGTGATCTACAAGAATTGAAAAACCACAAGAATAACATACAAAAAGCAAATGAAGAGAGTGATATATATTATCATGCTAAAAGGTAAATATAAAAAGGCCATTGTCTTGTCCAGATTTTAAGATAATTTAAAATTTTTATGGGACTAGTTCTCTCTATTGCCCTTTCATGTTCCTAATTAAACCATCAAAATCACCATAAAAATAAAATATCATAACATAAATAATAAGAACATATGTGCTTCTTCAAATAAGGAGTAATATTACCAATAAAAAAGTAACCAAGGAAATTATAATCCATCAAGCACGCACGCATCATAAAATAGAAAACATAACCTATTATAAAGTAGAAAGATAACAACAATTTAACTACTTCTAATTCCTTAAATGAAACTGTCAAAAGTTACATCTCCAATTTTACTCTTAACGATATATAGTCGATAAGCTACCAAATCAAACACATTATCTTGTGAAAAAATTATTTTATTGTGACTAAGAAAATCTATAAATCAACTCAAGCATGTCGTGAAACAATATTCTACTTCAGAACAAAGTATTGAAAAAGACTTACAAAACATAGGAGAAAGACAAAAATCATTGGTTCTCCTTTTTTTTGATCGAAAGAAAAAGTATTGACATGTATTTCATCTTTTGCTCAGCATAATCACCCAAAATATATACATGTAACTTGAGTAAAGGCAAATATTTCTCACAATAAAATTATAAAATTTTGACTTGTTTAAAGTTATTTAGGCCCTATATATGTCACTTGAAGCTTTAGGTAGAGACACAAAGTTGGATGAAAAATTACGCAAATATCTTATTTTTCCCCATCTTCAAGTCATCCCTCAATCTCAAAATTTATTTTGAGATCCTCAAGTTGTCGCAAATTTAAATTACTTATATGATCAAAACTTGAAGGTAATTCTACAAAAAAAAAAGTAAAATGAGAAGTCCATCATAATAATATGAACATTGATAAATTAGTTCATAAAATTTAAAACCTAATACATTGAAAATTATATTTCATCCTTTAAGAGTTGAAGCGTTATCTAAGAAATAGACAAAATTTCAAAGACTCAAATACACATTTCTCATTTAATCCATACGACACGCTAGTCTTGTATGAAAAATATCCCGACTTTTATTATAAGCTGACATATTCCATTGAAAGTTTTTGTTTGATTGTTTGTTTGTTTGTTGAGAATATAAAAGCATAAATTCTGAATCATGAGTAGTAGATGAAAAGGGCATGAAGTTGATGGTAATAATTTAAAAACTTACTTTGAAGATAGAGAGTACATGTATTTTCACAGAGAGAGAAAAGACCTTCTAAGAAAAAATGTTATAATTGTTGGGAAATGCAGAAAATGGGAAAGTGATGGATTGTAAAGAGTAGGAGTTAATGTAAGTAACTTTTTATTTTTAAGAAATCACCTTATAAGAAAAAATAGGATTAAAACTCCAAAATATATGAGGAAAAATGCAAAAAAAAAAAGAAAAAAGTTAAATAGCTTTTCTGATCAATGAGCATGCTACATCATCGGGTTGAGGTCTCTCCTTTATATAAATATATAAATATAGATAGATTGTTGGAGAAATGCAGAAGATGGAAAAATGATAGGGTGTAATGAAAAGGAATTAATGTAAGCGACTTTTGATTTTTTAAGAAAGCACCTTATAAGAAAAAATAAGATTGAAACTCCAAACAAAATGAGAAAAATGCAAAAAAAAAAATAAGAAAAAAGATAAATAGTTTTTATGATCAATGAAGCATACCACATCACTGGGTTGAGGTCTCTCCTTTATATAAATATATAGATTTACTAAAATGCTCATCACCATTTTATGATTACTAAGTATATATATGTTTTACAAGTATGCATGGACTTCATGATCGATTGATTTATGATGGTGGCCGATTCATGGGCTCTTGATTCATGGCTAAACATGTATTTAAATGGGGATCAACGATGTTAATGTTTATTTGGCCATGAATCTCATGAATGATGTTTATGATTTACATAGGAGCCTAATGTGCATATTTTTGGAAGCAGTGTCTAGTACCGAGTAGCCTGACGTTCAAAGGACTACGCCGGTGTCTCATAACTACGTTCCACCATAGGTTCATATTGATACATTACAATATTAATGTATCCCCTCTTTTGTGATATCACATACTGCACGTCCCTTGCCTTGGCAAGCCTGCGACAACTCTGCTCACTTGAGTGAGATAGTTGGGGCATCATTTAAGGCTCTGTCATGATGGTGTCGGTTATGATGAGTCCTCCCAGTGTTCCTCATACTTTATGCATGAATATGATTATGTACTTGGCTCAAGTTATGTTTTATAAAGTTTCTCTTATGACTATGATTGCGAATGGATTAGGAATTTTTTGAAAACCTTGGCCTTATGTTCCATTATGATATTATATTATGATCATGTCGTCCTAATCTTATGAATTTTTGCATATTTTAAATGTCCGCTTTACTTACCTTGCATACTCGGTACTTTCCATATACTGACTGCATACTTTATGCTGTATCGTTTTATGATACAGGCTTTGGCACTTAGACTTAGCCTCGTCCTTAGCCAACCTTTCAGAGTTAGCACCCCACATCTGTTGGTGAGTACTCAACTCTCGAGGACCATGCTTTATCAGTTTTCCTTATGTATGCAGTTTTTGAATTAGAGAGTTAGTTGTGGTCTTGTCCCATCAACTCATCAGCATTGGAGGCTTTTCAGACATAGAATGTAATCAACTTCAGATGCATGTGTATTTTTGATGTTATGCTTATTTCATACTTCAACTGAGTTTATCATGTTGATCTTCTACTTTTATGGTTGAGTTGGATGTTATGTTCATGCCATGCGTCGAGTTGGAGTCCCTCGGGGTTCCTTGTCCTGTGTCTCGATCTGGGCCTATGTTCAGGTCATGACAAACTTGGTATCAGAGCCATAGGTTTGAAGTGTCCTAGGGTGTCTGAAAGCCGCGTTAAGTAGAGTCTTTTTCATGGGTGTGAAGCGCGCCACACTTATGATGAAGAGGCTACGAGACGTTTAGGAAATGTTCCCTTCATTCATAATCTATGTCATGCAATAAAATGTCTCCTTATCCTTCTAACTCGTGTTATTTACGTTTACAGAATCATGCTTTCACATCGAGTGAACGGTAGAAGGAATGAAAATGGAAACAGCCACGAGGATGGTAACAAAGACGGGCACCAACAACCCCCACCAGTCCAAGAGCACCATGCATCGAAGCTGATTGCCCATGTTGAATTTTGGGCAGCCATTCAGATGCTAGCGCAGAACTTGACCGCTTAGGTCAACTAGCAGGTAGTGGCGCATGTCCCGCAAAATGGAAATGCGGCGACATCACGGGTTAGAGATTTCTTAAGGATGAACCCTCCTGAATTCCTTGGATCAAAGGTGGACGAGGATCCACATGAGTTTATCGATGAGATTCAAAAGATCACCCAAATAATGGGGTGACTGTGGAGGAGTGTGCTAATCTGGCCTCATATCAGTTGAAGGGGGTCACACACATCTGATTTAAGCATTGGAAGGATACTAGGGCCGTGGGAGCAGGTCCTATTGGTTGGGAGGAGTTTCACATCACTTTTCTTGATTGATTCTTCCCTCGGGAATTTAGGGAGATTAAGGTAGCAAGGTTCGTGAATCTAAAGTAAGGGAAGATGACAGTTCAGGAGTATGCTCTGGAGTTCACCCGTTTGTCTAGATACGCCCCAGAGTTTCTGGCTGACCAGAGGGTTCAGGTGAGCAGATTCGTACATGGAGTGGCGGACTATTAGGACAAGAATTGTAGGATTGCCATGCTTCATCGGGATATTAACTTTTCTCGGATAGTGTTGCACGCCCAACAGATGGAGGCGGTGCATTTGAGAGAGAGAGAGGCCAAGAGGGCCTGGACAAACAACTATGGGTTCACTCAGTAGAGATCCAGCGGTGGTCACCACCCTCAAATTCAGCAAAGGTCATTAGCCCCAGCACCATCACCAACTAGTGTTCCATCCAAACCCAAGGGTGATTAGAAGAGCAGGGCCTTAGGTTTAAGGGACTAAAAGGGCATGTAGGCAGAGCGCATATTTCCACCCTATGGGAAGTGTGGCAAGAGTCATGCCTGGGAGTACTTGCTCAACTCAGATATCTGTTATGGGTGCGGTAGATTCGACCACATGCGCCGAGCGTGTCCATTGGCTAGACAGGGTGATGATAGAGGTCGTGCTCAAACTACCAGGTCAGTAGCAGCTCCCGCAGGCTGGGGGCATCCACTAGTGGGGGTGGCGGGCAACGCCAAAACAGATTCTATGCCCTTTTGCCTCACATCAGGAACAAGAGACTTTACCAGATGTGGTTACTTGTATGTTACGAGTGTTTCACCTTGATGCTTATGCTTTGGTAGATCCATGGGCTACCTGGTCTTTTGTGACACCTTATATTACTAGTAGCTTTGGAGTTAGTCCCAAAATTTTGTTAGAATCATTCTCAGTCTCTACTCCCGTTGGTGATTCAGTTGTAGCTAGGCGGGTGTATAGAAGTTGCCCGGTCACAGTATTGTAGAAAGTCACATCTGTAGACCTAGTAGAGTTATCCATGACTGACTTTGATATTATTCTCAGCATGGATTAGTTGTATGCATGTTATGCTTCCGTTAATTGTAGAACCCATGCGGTGGAGTTCCACTTTCTGGGTGAGTCAATTTTAGAGTGGAAGGGTAGTTCAGCCGTGGTAGGTCATTTTATTTCTTATCTTAAGGCCAGAAAGATGATTTCTAAGGGTTGTGTATACCATCTAGTTAGGGTTAAGGATGTTTAGTCCAATACCCCAACCATCCAGTCAGTCCCAGTAGTGTGTGAGTATCTAGAAGTTTTTCCAGATGATCTACCGGGAATCCCTCCCGAGCGGGAGATTAATTTTGGTATTGACCTTCTTCCCGATACGCAACCTATATTTATTCCTCCCTACAAAATGGATACAACCGAGCTAAAAGAGTTGAAGAATCTTTTGGATAAGGGTTTTATTAAACCAAGCAAGTCCCCATGGGGTGCACTAGTTCTCTTTGTCCGAAAGAAATATGGTTCTCTTCGTATGTGTATTAATTATCGGCAATTGAACAAGGTCACCATCAAGAACATGTATCCTCTACCCAGGATTGATGATTTGTTTGACCAGCTTTAGGATGCCAAATGCTTTTTAAAGATAGACCTCAAGTACGAATACCATCAGCTCAGAGTTCGGGAGAGCGACATCCCGAAGACAGCCTTCAGGACGTAGTATGGCCATTATGAGTTTGTAGTTATGTCTTTTGGACTAACGAATGCTCTGTAACTTTTATGGACCTGATGAACAGGGTGTTCAAGCCATATCTAGACATGTTTGTAATTGTGTTCATAGATGACATTCTCATATACTCTTAGAGCGAAGAGGGGCATGCCGCTCATTTGAGGGTGGTGTTGCAGACTTTGAAGGATCGTCAACTTATGAAAAATTCAGCAAATGTGAGTTTTGGTTAAATAAATTCTGTGGAGTTCTTGGGTCATGTGGTGTTGATAATGCTCAAACCACACCTCTTACTGAAGTGAGAAGCGGACGTTGTCAATAAAGAACCCAACTAGAGGTTAGGGTCGATCGCACAGGGAATAGGGAGACTGGATTATAGCCGGTAACTAAACTTGTAAGGTAGTTACTTTAGAATAGGGGATTCTAAAGAAAATCAATAATAAAACAAAATATCAAAATTTTTATGTTAAGTCAATATCAAAGGATAACTAGGGTTTGTGTTCCCCATGGGTTCATAACACTTTGGGTATACACTCGTGATTATCACTAATAATTACTTATAGAACTGATAACTTAGGTTCATTCAAACGAATGACCAGTCCCCATTGAACGACTATACTCAATCGCTCGACCAAGTCTCATGAGCGGTTTCAAAACCATTCGTTATCACTAAGTTCCAGATTTAACTATCCTGCGGCCACAGGTCAAGTTAATACAATGATCATCTAGATCAAGGCTTTGTTGTAATTCTCTTTTCCTAATCTCTACCTCTTCAGCAAGTAAAGGATTCAGGAATTTCCTAATGTTGCGCACCATTAAGAAATGTTTAAGCATGAAGAGAATACAATATAAGTGTTTTTATTGGTTTTAGAATCACTTTGTGCAACCCTATCTTGTTAATCCACCATGGTTCCCACAACCCTAGCTATGGAGGTTTTAGCCTCTCATAGTTGTAAGGTTGTGATTTGCATTCATGATTAAGAATATAAATCAAAACTTACAATTATGGATGAGAAAGAAAATTCTTTTAATTAATCAGCAAAATCTTCAAGAACAAGTAGCAAGAACAAGAAGACTTCAAGAAAAGATTGATCACAAGTCAAATCAACTCAATTCTCTCCTTTCTCAATGTTTTCTAACTATTCTCTCACCTCCACACACGTTCTCCTCTCTAATTTTTTTTATGTACCCTATTACATAGAAATAAAGGGTATTTATAATAGCAGAGTAATCCTTCCTTGTTCCTTCATAGAGTGGAATTGGGATTTGTATCTCCTTTTCCTAGTTGAAGTAGGATTTTACTTTCTCAAAAATAACCTAGAAAAGTATTTATACAAATAATTAGAACTTTTTCCTAAATTAACAGGAAAACTAATTTAACTTCCACCGCCTGATCCTACTACTCGTAACATGAACCAACGAGTCGTAGCTTCCTCTCATACAATGCTCAGCAGCTTGAATTTGGTTAAGTCCTAGAAGTTGGTATGACTCGTACAATGCTCTTACGAGTCGTACAATGCCTATCGTGGTCTGATCTTGTGAAGTTGGGCATCCTCTGAATGTTTTCACGAGTGTTGTTGTATAACTCATACCTTGATATCACGACTCATGAATGCCTCGTGCCCTAGGATCTGCCAATCACATTTTCTTTGAAGTTCACCACGGCTCTTTGGTGCGAGTCGTATGTGGTCATCACGACTCGTATCTTCCATTCGTACCATGAGCTCAGACAAGTGCAATATTTCTATAATTTTCCACGACTTCTATGGTACGGCTTGTACCAGGATGGTACGGCTCTTACCAAGAGTCGTACATGGCCTTATGCAGTTCCTCTGATTTTATCACGGATGCTACGTATGGCTTGTACTTCCAAGGTACGACTCATACCGAGGTCTGCAATTTCACCATTTTCCGCACTCTTTTCTCTTTTTTTGCACATTTCAATTCCAATACATAATTTCCCTAAAAACAAAGTAAAAGTGCATCATATATGTATAAACACACCTAAGACCATGAATATTTTTTATGTTTTAAGTGTTGAAAGTTTTGTAAATTCATAACACATCAGGTGTCTAGTGAGGGTGTGTAAGTAGACTCGCATAAGATAGAAACGGTGAAGAATTGGCCCAGACTGGTGAATCTTTCAGATATCAGGAGTTTCTTGGGCTTAGATGGCTACAATCGGAGATTTTTTGAGGGGTTTTCATCTATTGCAACACCGTTGACTAAATTGGCCCAAAAGAAAGTGAAATTTCAATGGTCGGATGCTTGTGTGAGGAGCTTTCAGGAGTTAAAAACTCGACTTACCTCAGCACCAGTGTTGACCCTACCTGAGGTGCCAATGGGTTCGTGGTGTACTGTGATGCTTCAAGGATTGTACTTGGGTGTGTATTGATGCAGCTCGGAAAAGTTATAGCTTTGCTGCTAGATAGCTGAAAGTGCATGAAAAGAACTACCCGACTCATGATCTCGAATTGGCGGTGGTGGTATTTGCCTTGAAAATATGGAGACACTACTTGTATAGGATCCACGTGGATGTGTTTATGGACCATAAGAGTTTATAATATGTGTTACCCTAGAAGGATCTCAATCTGCGTCAAAGGAGGTGGTTGGAGCTACTTAATGATTATGACATGTGCATCCTTTACCATCTGGGTAAGGCTAATGTAGTAGCAAATGCACGTAGTAGACTCTCTATGAAGAGTGTGTCCCATGTAGGTGAAGGGAGAAAGGAGCTGGTGAAGGATGTGCATCGACTTACAAGGTTGGAAATTTGTTTGGTTGGCTCGATCGATGGCGGAGTTATAGTTTAGAATAGATCAAAATCGTCCTTGGTGACTATTGTAAAAGCTAGACAAGATGAGGACCCTATTTTGGTAAAGTTAAAGGAGGCCATTCTGAATCAGAAGATAGAGGTCTTCTCCAAAGGGGGAGATATCGTTCTTTGATACCAGGTCGCTTATGTGTTTTGGATGTTAATGATTTGAGGAACCGGATATTGCACGAGGCTCATGGATCCAGGTATTCTACACATTCAGGTCCCACTAAGATGTACCGTGACCTATGAGATGTCTATTGGTGGATCGGCATGAAGAAGGACATAGAAAAATTTGTGGCGAAGTGTTCAAACTGTCAGTGTTACGATCCGTTTTTAAACTCGCATTCAAAACGTTCTGTAACTCGGCAAATTTGTGAAAATACAGAGTCACCACCTAATTATTATGAAAATTAGGAAACCATTTTAATGGTCATTTTTAAAACCTTTGTTTATAAAACCAAAGAAAGGGTAAGAGTTCAAATGATTTCTCGAAGAAGGGGTTAGGCATTTCGAAAAAACCGCAAATGCGGTTAACCAGTGAATTTTGAAACATATCTTGTGACCAATGTATAACTTGTTTGTAAAAGAAAATTTAAGAGTAATTATGCTTGAACTCGATTTATAGAACTTCAATTACTTCATTAATTCATGTAACTTCGACTAAATTTAAAAAATCTTTATGTTTCGAAAAAATCTTAAAAGAGTAGAATATCTTTGTGAATTATCCAGCCCTATTTTAAAAATCCCATTTCCAAAAAATATTTCGACCTTCAAACATTTTTCAATAAATGCATTTTGAGTTAAATAATTAAATCAATCTCATTATATAAATTTTAAAACTACTTAATAACTATGAAGGGTCACGAAAGATTTCCCAAGTTATTCTTGAGCTTAAACTCGCGTAATATTCAAAAAGTGATTTAACCAAATTGTTCAAAACGTTAGAAAGAGCGTAAGTAATAAAAAAATTAATTAAATCATTAAGAAAAAAAACTCTCTTTTGGGATTCATTTAAGATATAACATGTTAATATTTGCTACAAGCTAAGTAGAATATGATCAAATGAGGTGAGAGAGTAGAGTTTAAGCTTGAGCCCTTTTTGCTCTTTTAAGTTTTTTGTCCAAGAAATTTTTTTCTTTCGGCCTTCCTTCCACTTAATCTCGTAGTTAATCTTATTCTCCGAACTTTCATATTTGATTGTACCTTGCAAAAATTAAAAGAAAATGAATTAGATAACAGATAGTCACCTTAAAGTGTGGCATCACAAAAATAAATAAATAAATAAATTAGTGTGGAAATCCTCTTCGGATGCATATCAAAACAATAAAAGTTTTTTAATACGAGGGCTCGGACCTTTATTCGATATTTTGAGCGAAAGAAATTTGGGTCATGCCATGACTGCTAACTAGTGACTCGTAAGCCATCATAGTCACCATGCCAAGCTACCACAAATTTCCTTGCTTTACCATTTATTTAGATCTTTCATCATTGCCCTTTCCAAAGGGTCCCAATTCGAGGGACAACTATTTTAAAGGGGCGTGGCCTCAAATAATTTTTTTGGCCAGTACTAGTATCCGTTCATATCAATAAAATACCAAAAGTATGGCAGTGAATGGTACCCAAATACAGTAACTCATGACCTAAAATATAGTAGCCGACAATCCCAAAATGCAGCAGCAACAGAAAATATAGTGAATTTATCATTGGGTTCAACTCTCCTAATTAGAGGCGGGATCGGAGTTGGAGGTTTTATTGTATCCAAAGGGAGCATATTTTCCATGATAGCTACCTTTGTCATATTTTGGTACGCTTCAATTCTTCTTTTAAGTCAGCAATTTATTGAACTAAATGTAGTGAATTTATCATTGGGTTCGACTCTCCTGATTAGAGGTCTCAGGTCTCACAAAGTCATGTCGGTCACTCTCGTTTCTTCTCTTGATGTGGTACTAGTCATTTCTACCTTTCTCTTTTTCTTTGTCATGAAGCTAGATGATGTGGCTAGTATTGATCTTTTGAAGTAGGTCTCTTTTCTTTTCCACACAAACCAATCTCTCCCCTTTTATAAAAATAAAAAAAACAACTCAAAATGCAAAAGGGTTTGTTCATTAGTCATAATAATTAATAAGACAAGCAACACTTGTTTTGCTTAAAACAAAATAGTCCAAAATTCGAGTAAGGACACCTAAGTAATGGGTTGAGTTTGATCAGTTTGATTGATTCTACGATGAAAAGAGATGAAGTTTGAGTGATACTTCTTTCTGACTTTGACACAAGTTGGATTTTGTAGGAGCATGTTGTTTCGGCATAGAACATATATTTTGATAGTAATGACTTTCTAGATTGTGATTGATTCTAAACTTATTGAGTATTTGATCAACTCTAAAAAAAATAGCCAAGGACGGGTGCATTTATAGCAATAATTGGATGTGAAAAGGCAATTTTTAGGAACGACGTGATCAATGTGAATTGGACGATGATCTACCCATTTTTTGAGAAATATAGAACTTCAAGAGTGCAAGATTTCTGTCACACCCCGCCTAAGGGGGTATGACTGGCACCTGGTGCCCTACTAGGACCTGAACTGCTAGACTGCTGAGCCTGGGCACATCTGGTGCCTGGCTGGCTCTAACTCACATTTCTGGAAACAAAGGGCTATATAACGGCTGTAAGCACAGCCCCCGACCCATTGGCCTATAGCCTCCTGTACCTGTAATGACAGCTAACCAGAAACATGCAACTATAGGGAAACCTATGCGGGCCGACAAGGCCACCATGCTGTCTAGTTATCTGCAACTCAACAATAAAATACTAGAAGGCTACGTGACCGGCAAGGTCACCACTACTGTCGAGTTATGGCCCCACACGGCCAACATAAAAAAAATAAAAGTACTAACGGCGATACAACTGCACGGCCTCACACGACCGGCTCAGCTGACCACAGGGAAATATATACAACTGCAAGCCTCTAGGAATAATAATAGAAACGATCGAGACAGGGCCTCGACCTACCCATACTGTACAACAAAAGAAAATGAAATACACCTCTGGAATTCAGTCTCCGGATGACAGGAGCTGAATACTCGATCGCTGACAAGAATCACGAGGGATCGCCTCCTCGTCTGTGAGTACCTGCAGGCAAGTAATGCAGCGCCCCACCGGGCGTCAGTACCGCTGGTACTGAGTATGTAAAGCAATAACTAAAAGGAACATCTGAAAACAACAATACAACTGATGAAACTAAAATAGGAAGGGGAAAGATTAACTGCCTGATAATGTAAAACTATGCCTACTCTTAATCATACTGAAAGGAGTAGGAGTCATACCTGGAGACGTGTCGTTCTACTGCCGATCTACTCGTAACTAATGTAACATGGCATGACATAACATAACATAACATAGCACACACAAACCTTACCCGGCCCCCATAAGCCGGGAGGTACAACCAGCACAGAATCTATACCCCTACCCCGGTCATCCCATCTCCTGTAATAACTATAAGCATCCCGCCGGTCCCCTGGGTATGCACTTGGGCTCGCTGAGCCCCTGACTATAACTGCATCTAAGTCCGGAGGACTCCTGAATCAACACCCGGGCATATCCGCTCGACAGGGGTGTATAAGGGCCGATCAAGGCACAATATGGGGAAAACTGGCATCCTATCTTCGTCCCCTGTGGGACGGCATGCCACTCCGTAGAGTGACATATCCTCGTTCTCTGGCGGACGAGTCGATACAACTATCAACCCTGGGGCGGTCATGGATGCTAGGTAATCCAACCCCAAGACAATACAATGGTCTCAACTAGTAATACTATCTGCATATCCCATATACTGAAGCTAATGGTAGTAAAGTATTTGTACATACTATATGCTGAGCTAGTAGTAGTAATGCGTACGTACTTAATACATGCTAAGGCTGATAATAGTATATATGTGTAAATATAATCTTCTGCCAGACTGTACTGAGTCTAATGCTGAACAAGATATAGTCTTTCTGCTGAAAACTATGTTGTATACTGAGTTTCTATAGTAACATGATTTACTATTTCTAACATGCTTTCTAAACTTCATTTTAACCTATCATTCTACTTCTGAGATGCCTTACAGATATTACATTGCTTTACTGGGTTGCAACTGAATATGATAATATCCTAACATCCTGTACTACATCACATATGAGCATGCTGTGCAGTTCCTAACACTTGTATTAGAAACTATATCGTGCTAGAAAATTTCGCGCAAGTTATAACTTGATGCTTCTAGTATCGTACCAACATTCGTAATAAATATAACACATGACTTTTGAACATTCTACTGGCCTTTAAATTACTTTACTATACCAAGATTACTAACTTGCCGAGGAAAACTAACTTTACATACCTTATCCTCGAACTATCCGTCTGTCGGACGAGGCTCGACCGGTACTTCAACTATTTTCTCCCAACTGCATTCATGAATATGTCAATTAATACTAAATACAACTTTATTTTAAAGAGCAACGTCACTTTCGATATAATTTGTAGCCTAAACTTAGGCTTATCGAAAGACGGTCGAAAACTCGCTATTTTTCAGAGGTCCAGAAGGGAGAACTATTCACTTCTCAGCTAGGAACACATAGACACTAGTTTGGAGCAATTCTACTTACCTTAGCTCAGTGGCTCAACGATTCTTGGGCCGTATTTCACGAAACTAAATCCATAGGAATGCTCTCTGCTGCTAAATACCTCAGTATCTGGGGTTAATTTGAGTTTGGACAACGTTTAGCAGCGTAATCGGATGAAAATTATATTACCCCCTTCGTTCTTTTCTCTTCTCTACTGTTTCCTCTCTGTTTCACTGAAAATTATAAGTTTAAAATGATTTAAAACTGAAGTGGGGCTTTATATACTTGGGCCTGGACAAGGCCAACGTGTCACGGAGCCAACGCGGAGGCTTCACCTCCGTGACATGCTGCCATCGCGGAGGGGCTCTGCCTCGGCTCCTTCCGCGATGGTTCGACAGGTTTCTCGTCCGATCTTTTTCTCGGGCCTTTCTCTAGCACGTATAGCCTTCAAATATGCTTAACCAATGTGCGAATAGGTCATCTAGGTGCCGGGAATCCTACGGGGTATAACATTCTCCCCCCCTTAAGAAAATTCGTCCTCGAATGTATACTGCTATCTAGAGGACTACTTAACTTACTTGTTTAGAAAAATTTCGCCAGAGTCTCCCCTGTAATATGGACTATACCAAAAATCTGAAATGCAAAAAAGTCCAATACAGGTACTGTACACAATACTTTAGGATTCACTGGATGGCTAAGTATCAATCTTTCTCACTTATACATATACAACCATAAGATACTACATAAGCAATAATACGGACATACCTGTCACCTGACTAGGCCTGGAATAGGTGAGGATATCTAGCTTTCATATCTTCTACAGCTTCCCACGTCATTTCCTCACGGTTCTTGTTACGCCACAATACTTTGACAGACGCAACATCTTTAGTCCTCAACCTGCGAATCTGTCTGTCTAATATAGCTACTGGAACCTCTTCATATGCTAACTCTTCTGTGACCTGGACATCCTGGACTGGAACAACTGTGGAAGGGTCTCCTACGAACTTCCTCAACATAGATACATGGAATACTAGGTGAACAGATGCTAACTCCGGAGGCAAGTTCAATTCGTATGCAACTCGGCCTATTCTTCGCCGAATCTGATATGGCCCAATGAATCTCGGGCTAAGCTTGCCTTTCTTGCCAAATCTCATTACCCCTTTCATCGGAGACACTTTCATATATACCCAGTCATTTACCGCAAATTCTAGATTTCTGCGCCGAATATCTGCATAAGACTTCTGGCGGCTCTGAGCAGTCAGTAAGCGTTCTCGGATAAGCTTTACTTTTTGCTCTGACTGCCGAACAACGTCTGGGCCAACCAACACTGATTCTCTTATTTCAAACCAACCAATCGGCGATATGCATTTTCGCCCGTATAATGCCTCGAAAGGCGCCATCTGGATGGCTGAATGATAGCTATTATTGTAGGCAAATTCAATCAACGAAAGATGCTCATCCCAACTACCCCCAAAATCTAGTACACACGCTCGCAGCATATCTTCGAGCGTTTGGATAGTCCGCTCAGCCTGCCCATCTGTCTGAGGGTGGAATGTTGTGCTCAAGTTAATCTGCGTTCCCAACCCCCTCTGGAATGACTGCCAGAATCTAGCTGTAAATTGTGCTCCCCTATCTGAAATAATGGATACCGGCACTCCATGTAGTCTAACTATTTCTCTGATATATAATTCGGCATAATCCTCAGCCGAGAAGGTAGCCCTCACTGGCAGGAAATGAGCTGATTTTGTCAGCCTGTCAACTATTACCCAAATGGAATCATTTCTGCGTCTGGTACGGGGTAATCCTGTTACAAAATCCATATTTATCGCTTCCCATTTCCACATAGGCACCGTTATATCTTGCGTCAAACCGCCCGGCTTATGGTGCTCCGCTTTCACCTGCTGACAGTTAGGACATCTAGATACAAATTCAGCTATCTCAGCTTTCATACCTGGCCACCAGTAGATGTCTCTAATGTCTTGGTACATTTTCGTTGCTCCTGGATGGAGGGAATATCGAGCATAATGTACCTCATGCATAATCTGCTGGCGAAGCCCTGAAACATTCGGAACGCAAAGGCGGCCCTTACAGCGTAGCTCACCATCCTCAGTCATTTGGAAATCTGACTCCTTACCTTCCTGAACTCTATCTCTGAGTCGGACTAAGTCAGGGTCCTCGTACTGTCATCCTTTTACCTCTGTAACTAATGATGACACAGCAGAATTCTGAATTACTGCTCTATTATTTTCTGTTTCCATTACTCGAACGGCTAAACCAGCTAACTGATGAATTTCCTTGGCTAACTCCAGAAAGCTACGAACTTCCGTCGGAGTGGTAGGCCTAGGCCATGACTTAACTGCTTCTATTTTCTGCTTGTCTACCTGTATACCAGCATCCGACACGATATGCCCTAAAAAGGCCACTGAGTTAAGCCAGAATTCACACTTAGAAAATTTAGCATACAACTGGCGGTCCCTGAGGATCTGGAGCACTGTCCGCAAATGAGTTCGGTGATCTGCTTCAGAGCGAGAATACACCAGAATGTCATCAATGAATACTATCACGAACAAGGCCAGGAAAGGTCTGAAAATACTGTTCATCAGGTCCATGAAGACTGTCGGGGCGTTCGTTAACCCGAAGGACGTGACTAGAAATTCAAAATGTCCATATCGGGTCCTGAACCCTGTCTTAGGAATATCCCTCTCACGTACTCGGACCTGGTGATATCCGCACCGCAAGTCAATCTTAGAAAAGTATCTGGCTCCCTGCAACTGATCAAATAAGTCATCAATTCTGGGGAGCGGGTACTTGTTCTTTACTGTAACTTTGTTTAATTGCCGATAATCTATGCACATTCGGAGCGATCCATCTTTCTTCCTCACAAATAAAACTGGCGCACCCCACGGTGAAGTACTCGGCCTGATGAAACCTTTATCCAATAAATCTTTCAGCTGCTCCTTTAATTCTCTGAGTTCCGCAGGAGCCATGCGATAAGGAGGAATCGATATCGGCTGGGTTCGTGGTAATAAATCAATAGCAAAGTCTATTTCCCTTTCTGGGGGAATGCCAGGTAACTCATCCGGAAACACATCAGGGAACTCATTCACCACCGGAACAGACTGGATTGTCGGAGATTCTGCTCGGACATCCTAAACTCTGACCAGATGGTAAATGCATCCCTTAGATATCAATTTTCTCGCCTGAAGGTAGGAAATAAACCTACCCTTTGGCGTAGCAGTGCTGCCGTTCCACTCCCGCACTGCTTCTCCTGGGAAGTGGAATCAGACTGTCTTGGTCCAACATTTAACATTGGCAAAGCACGGTACTAACCAATCCATACCCATTATGGCATCGAAGTCTATCATTTCTAACTCGACCAAATCTACTGTGGTCCGATGGTCAGCAACCTCTACTGTACACCCTAGGTAAATTCTGCTAGCCACAATAGAGTCACCGACGGGCGTGGATACTAAAAAGGGCTGCTGCAATAAATCTGGTGCAATACTGAACTTCCGTGCCACAAATGGAGTAATGTAGGACAAAGTAGACCCTGGATCAATCAATACATAAGCAGGGTGTGAGCAGATAGTTAGCATACCTGTCACAACATCAGGTGACGCTTCTGAATCTTGCCTCCCTGGTAAAGCATATGTGCGGCTTGGACCCGCACCCATACTGAAGGTCTCTGATCTGCACCGACCCCTGCCTGCTGAAACTGAGGGCCTGCGCCCTGCCGAGGACGCTGTGGCTCGTGACCCTGCAGATGCCCTATCCTGTCTATCCTGGCCCTCTCGACCTCTGGCTAGGCAATCTTTCATCAAATGGCCTTCTTGGCCACAAATATAACATGCGGTGGAACCATACCTGCATGCTCCAGGATGGCGTCGACTGCATATAGGGCAAAGTGGTAGGGTATACCTACTCTACTCCGCCCTCCTCTATAATGGTGAATCTGCCATCTGCGAGCCCCTACCAGTCTCTGACTGCCCCCTGCGGCTGAATCTACCCCCCTGCGGCTATGGCGGAGGCGGGGGCCTAGGCGGCCTGTCTAACAGTCGTGGCCTGGGTCCTCCCCGGGCCTCCCTCTATAACTCAACTGACCTGTCCCGGCGGCGTTGTTCCTGATTGACCCTTCTGATCTCCCGATGCCGCTGTCTGATGCCCTCAATATTCTGGGCAAATGCCTGAACTCGAGCAATGTCCATGTCCTCTCGCAGTGTGGCCGTAATGCAAGTCTCAACATATTCTAGATTCAACCCCATGATAAAGCGGTGTACTCTGGATGCCATGGTATCAACAAAGGCCGGTGCATACCGGGCTAAAGAATCAAACCGCAAGGAATATTCCCGAACACTCATGGCCCCCTGCTCCAGATGTAGGAACTGGTCTACCCGGGCCTGTCGAATCTCCCGCGGCAGATAATGATCCAGAAAAGCTCCTGAGAAGCTAGACCAGGTCGGGGGGGAAACATCTCTCCCTCGGGACCTTTCCCAGCTTTCATACCACAACACGGCGATGTCCCATAACCGAAATGCTGCCAACTCAACTGATTCTGTAGGCGTGGCATGCATAACCCTGAAAATTCTCTGCATTTGATCCAGAAAATCCTGAGGGTCCTCTGTCCGGTCCGTACCTGTAAACTGTGGGGGATTCAGAGCCAAGAACTCTCGGACCCTCGAACTACCGGGCCCTCCTGACGACTCCGCAACTGTAGACGGCATCGGCTGACGCTGAGCAGCCATCATCTGTGCTAACATAACTACAATACTCCTAACCTCCTGGTCGGAAGGTGTCAGTATGGGGATTGCTGGCGGTAGTGTCGCCCCAAGTGGCTCCTGATGTGGTGGAGACTGCTGAGAAGGCTGGGACGATGCCTCTGTAGTGCCCTCTGATCGGGCTGTCTCTAAACGAGGGTGAGGCATCCTGCTGGTGCCTTCCTCTGCTGCAATATCTAAACTCCGGCCTGTGATAGGATGTCGCTGTTCTGACATTATCTGTAACCAAAGAATACAATAAGTTTTTAGGGACTCAACCCTATATTGTACCGCTCTACAGCATGACTGAATAAGAATAAAAGACAACCATCCTATCATGCCTTGCAGCCTCCTACCCATAGTATGTGGTGCACAACACATCCATGGATAGGACTCTACTTAGCACGGCTTGTAGACTCCCTGGGATACGACCTGCTCTGATACCAAGTTTGTCACACCCCGCCTTGGGGGGGTATGACTTGCACCTGGTGCCCTACTAGGACCTGAACTGCTAGACTGCTGAGCCTGGGCACATCTGGTGCCTGGCTGGCTCTAACTCACATTTCTGGAAACAAAGGGCTATATAACGGCTGTAAACACAGCCCCCGGCCCATTGGCCTATAGCCTCCTGTACCTGTAATGAAAGCTAACCAGAAACATGCAACTATAGGGAAACCTATGCGGGCCGACAAGGCCACCATGCTGTCTAGTTATCTGCAACTCAACAATAAAATACTAGAAGGCTACGTGACCGGCAAGGTCACCACTATTGTCGAGTTATGGCCCCACACGGCCAACATAAAAAAAATAAAAGTACTAACGGCTATACAACTGCACGGCCTCACACGACCGGCTCAACTGACCACAGGGAAATATATACAACTGCAAGCCTGTAGGAATAACAATAGAAACGATTGGGACAGGGCCCCGACCTACCCATACTGTACAACAAAAGAAAACGAAATACACTTCTGGAATTCAGTCTCCGGATGACAGAAGCTGAATACTCGATCGCTGACAGGAATCACGAGGGATCGCCTCCTCGTCTGTGAGTACCTGCAGGCAAGTAATGCAGCGCCCACCGGGCGTCAGTACCGCTGGTACTGAGTATGTAAAGCAATAACTGAAAGGAACATCGGAAAACAACAATACAACTGATGAAACTAAAATAGGAAGGGGAAAGATTAACTGCCTGATAATGTAAAACTATGCCTACTCTTAATCATACTGAAAGGAGTAGGAGTCATACCTGGAGACGTGTCGTTCTACTGCCGATCTACTCGTAACTAATGTAACATGGCATGACATAACAAAACATAACATAGCACACACAAACCTTACCCGGCCCCCATAAGCCGGGAGGTACAACCAGCACAGAATCTATACCCCTACCCCGGTCATCCCATCTCCTGTAATAACTATAAGCATCCCGCCGGTCCCCTGGGTATGCACTTGGGCTCGCTGAGCCCCTGGCTATAACTGCATCTGAGTCCGGAGGACTCCTGAATCAACACCCGGGCGTATCCGCTCGACAGGGGTGTATAAGGGCCGATCAAGGCACAATATGGGGAAAACTGGCATTCCATCTTCGTCCCCTGTGGGACGGCATGCCACTCCGTAGAGCGACGTATCCTCGTCCTTTGGCGGACGAGTTGATACAACTATCAACCCTGGGGCGGTCATGGATGCTAGGTAATCCAACCCCAAGACAATACAGTGGTCTCAACTAGTAATACTATCTGCATATCCCATATACTGAAGCTAATGGTAGTAAAGTATTTGTACATACTATATGCTGAGCTAGTAGTAGTAATGCGTACGTACTTAATACATGCTAAGGCTGATAATAGTATATATGTGTAAATATAATCTTCTGCCAGACTGTACTGAGTCTAATGCTGAACAAGATATAGTCTTTCTGCTGAAAACTATGTTGTATACTAAGTTTCTATTGTAACATGATTTACTATTTCTAACATGCTTTCTAAACTTCATTTTAACATATCATTCTACTTCTGAGATGCCTTACAGATATTACATTGCTTTACTGGGTTGCAACTGAATATGATAATATCCTAACATCCTGTACTACATCACATACTGAGCATGTTGTGCAGTTCCTAACACTTGTATTAGAAACTATATCGTGCTAGCAAATTTCGCGCAAGTTATAACTTGATGCTTCTAATATCGTACCAACATTCGTAATAAATATAACACGTGACTTCTGAACATTCTACTGGCCTTTAAATTACTTTACTATACCGAGATTACTAACTTGCCGAGGAAAACTAACTTCACATACCTTATCCTCGAACTATCCGTCTGTCGGACGAGGCTCGGCCAGTACTTCAACTATTTTCTCCCAACTGCATTCATGAATATGTCAATTAATACTAAATACAACTTTATTTTAAAGAGCAACGTCACTTTCAATATAATTTGTAGCCTAAACTTAGGCTTATCGAAAGACGGTCGAAAACTCGCTATTTTTCAGAGGTCCAGAAGGGAGAACTATTCACTTCTCAGCTAGGAACACATAGACACTAGTTTGGAGCAATTCTACTTACCTTAGTTCGGTGGCTCGACGATTCGTCGGCCGTATTTCACGAAACTAAATCTGTAGGAATGCTCTCTGCTGCTAAATACCTCAGTATCTGGGGTTAATTTGAGTTTGGACAACGTTTAGCAGCGTAATCGGATGAAAATTATATTACCCCCTTCGTTCTTTTCTCTTCTCTGCTGTTTCCTCTCTGTTTCACTGAAAATTATAAGTTTAAAATGATTTAAAACCGAAGTGGGGCTTTATATACTTGGGCCTGGACAAGGCCAACGTGTCACGGAGCCAACGCGGAGGCTTCACCTCCGTGACATGCTGCCATCGCGGAGGGGCTCTGCCTCGGCTCCTTCCGTGATGGTTCGACAGGTTTCTCGTCCGATCTTTTTTTCGGGCCTTTCTCTAGCACGTATAGCCTTCAAATATGCTTAACCAACGTGTGAATAGGTCATCTAGGTGCCGGGAATCCTATGGGGTATAACAATTTCGAGGACCCGAGTGTTTTTAGACGAACTTGAGGGTTGAATCTGAAAAGTATTTTTTAATGCCTGATGATGTTCTAAGATTTCATAATGAAATAAAGGACTGATCATGTTTAAAGTAAAACGAATGTATTTAAACAGATAAATCAAATAGTCATGGATAATACAGATTATATAGCATGTAGCATATAACCAAAATGTATCGCATCTTAAAATACTTGTGACCTTTTTTAGGCCAAAGGTAAGCCTAACGAGTTTGAAGGATGTATATGTCGTTTGTAAGACGTTCCATTACCCTCTAAAAAATATATTTACAATCTTATGAATAAATCAAATGGGTAACAAATAAGAAATATGGGGATTTAAATAATTAGTCCCACGCAGGGGTACGACCCTAAACTAAGCTGCCATTGGAGAGTCTTCATTTTCGAACATCTTGGAGTTTCCGAACATCTTTCGGAGGAAATGGTAGTTCACAAAGATTTTTCAACTAAAAAAATTATTAAAATACAATCTCGAGGGACAATGATTTGTACAATTTGGCATATACATCCTTCAATTAATCACATAGTTGGATGATTGTCTTTTCTGGTCGTAAGCCATTTAGACACAAGGTGGTCTTCTAATGGACTTAATACGCCTTGGATATTAAGCCGTCTTAGGTAAATGCACTAAATAATGGGTTTTTATTTTGCTCTACACTAGTTGACTAGATTTGACTTTAGAAAGACTAGGGACCCAAGCGGACAACTTAGGCTGGAATTATGGCAACCATCGGACACATGCGAACTAATAAATTGTCATGAGATTCTGAAAAAGGGTTTTATAGTACAAAATGGCTGCAAACTCGCAAAACCGCTTTAGTGCTTGTGTGAAAGTGTATTGTGCCATTTGGCGAAAAAATGCCATGAAATGCAATGACAGTTTATGTAGAAATAAACAGACAAAGCATAATGTAACAAACAAAGCATATATGGGTTAGCCACAAAAATGACAAAAATCTTTTGGTTAGAGCCTAGATGAATCCCCAGCAGAGTCGCCATCTGTTACGATCCGTTTTTAAACCCGCATCCAAAAAGTTCTGTAACTCGGCAAATTTGTGAAAATACAGAGTGGCCACCTAATTATTATGGAAATTAGGAAACCGTATTAAAGGTCATTTTTAAAACCTTTGTTTAGAAAACCAAAGAAAGGGTAAGGGTTCAAATGATTTCTCAAAGAAGGAATTAGGCATTTTGAAAAATCCGCAAATGCAGTTAACCGGTGAATTATGAAACATATCTTGTGACCAATGTATAACTTGTTTGTAAAAGGAAATTTAAGAGTAATTCTGCTTGAACTCGATTTATAGCACTTCAATTACTTCGTTAATTCATGTAACTTCGACTAAATTAAAAAAAATCTTTATGTTTTGAAAAAATCTTAAAAGAGTAGAATATCTTTGTGAATTATCCAACCCTGTTTTAAAGATCCCGTTTCCAAAAAATATTTCGACCTTCTAACATTTTTCAATAAATGCATTTTGAGTTAAATAATTAACTCAATCTCATTATATAAATTTTAAAACTACTTAATAACTATGAAGGGTCACGAAAGATTTCCCAAGTTATTCTTGAGCTTAAACTCGCGTAATATTCAAAAAAGTGATTTAACCAAATTGTTCAAAACGTTAGAAAGAGCGTAAGTAATTAAAAAAATTAATTAAATCATTAAGAAAGAAAACTCTCTTTTGGGATTCATTTAAGATATAAAATGTTAATATTTGCTACAAGCTAAGTAGAATATGATCAAATGAGGTGAGAGAGTAGAGTTTAAGCTTGAGCCCTTTTTGCTCAAGAATTTTTTTTGCTTTCGGCCTTCTTTCCACTTCATCTTGTAGTTAATCTTATTCTCCGAACTTTCATATTTGATTGTACCTTGCAAAAATTAAAAGAAAATGAGTTAGATAAAAGATAGCCACCTTAAAGTGTGGCGTCACAAAAATAAATAAATAAATAAATTGGTGTAGTAATCCTCTTCGGATGAATATCAAAATAATAAAAGTTTTTTAATACAAAGGCTCAGACCTTTATTCAATATTTTGAGCGAAAGAAATTTGGGTCATGCCATGAATGCTAACTAGTGACTCATAAGCCATCATATCGCTACGCCAAGCTACCACAAATTTTCTTGCGTTTCGTCGTAGCCCTTTCCGAAGGATCCCAATTCGAGGGACAACTATTTTAAAGGGGCGTGGCCTCAAATAATTTTCATTGGCCAGTACTAGTATCCGTTCATATCAATAAAATACCAAAAGTATGGCAGTGAATGGTACCCAAATACAGTAACTCATGACCTAAAATATAGCAGCCGACAATCCCAAAATGCAGCAGCAACAGGAAAAAAATATAGTAGCAAATGTCCAGGAATGCAGCAACATATGGGCCAAAAAAAATTGCAGCAATCGGCTACCTTAAAGTGCAGCAAAATTTAGCAGCACTTTACTCAAATATGGCCCAAAATACAACAGCAATATGTTTTAAATTTTTCTGAAAAGAAAATGCAGCAATAGCTGGCCAAGTATAGCAGTTGTTTGCCTCAATATGCGGCCATGAATTGGCTCAAAACGCAGCAGCAATCTGCCCTTAGAGGACAGCGACAAATGTGGACTTAAAATGTAGTCCCGTTGCATTAAAGAGGCAGCAAAAATAGTAGGGAATCAATAACAAGTAGCAACCAAATGGTGGCGAGATAGCAACAATTAAATGTTCAGAAACAAAATCTCTGAACATCAGCAATTTTTCTCCAATGTGCCACTTCATTTGAGGTTTGAAACCCCCTAATTTTGTGAAACAAAAACCATGAGTTCATGTGCCCGTATTTTACATAAAAATTCATTCTTGATCTTATCCTCTTCTAAATTGATATGTTAGTCTCATGACGTAGCGGCCAAGGAATGACTGTACCAAACATGTACTTCAAAATAATGAATCAAGTATGGATCACACACACTATAACAATATCAAATCTATAAGCTCATCTATAAGAATCAGTAGATGAAATCCAGTTTTAAGGACCAAGAGGTGACAAAACCGACTCAAAGAGACTATTACTTAAAAACAAAAATAATGTGTATTCCAAACAGTTCCCAGGTGGCAAGAATGAATATTTAAAGACTAAATGCCAACTGAGTTGTCTTGAAGTTTTAAAGAATTAGTTAAAACGGGACAAACAAATTAAGTGATGAAAACATACTAGTACAACAATTTAAGAAATATGTATGTGTTCGCAAGGACTCGATTATGCCCAAACACTTTGTTTCAAGGGAAACAAGACTGCCATAAGCTAAGAAGGTCGTCAGCTTCATTTTAAAAAAAAATCATACATAAAACTGACTTATTATAAGAACAGAGGGAAATTTTTTATTATGAAAACAGCGCACATCTAATCAACATGTTGATTTTAACAAAGACAATCCTATATCGCTGGAACTGGACAGAGTATGATCTAGAAAGACTAAGGAATTTTATTCATACTTTATGATGTGAGCAGCTGTATAGGTCAAAATCTAAACGAGCACCGAAAATACTCAACACCTATTTTAACGAGCACAACAAAATTGCAGCAGATGTTTGGACATTTATTTTGACAAACAGGAAAACAAATTTAATTTGAATGAGTAAAGACGACATTCACCATTTACTTACCCTCAGGTGTGAAGAGAAATAGAGGTGGAAAAATATTCTACATTCGTATCTATTCAAATATAAACAAAAAAAGAATTTCTTACAAACGACGAGGACATTACATTCTTTTTTATAACATGGTAAACAGTGTTAACAATAGCTGATGACGCGAAGTAATGGTGCCGGACAAATAAGAATAGTCGACGAGGTTACAAGCTATACATTAACAAAGCAAAGTAAACAGTTAATTATATGTCTAATGCAACAAGTGAGCAAAAAAGATAATGATGGCTGGAGAGGCAGAGTAACAAACAACAAACAATTATGTCTAAAGCAAAAAGAGAGAAGCAACCTGTGGGTGTCGAAACACCAAACTATGTCTGAAACAACAATGATAATGAAGCTTCTAGGCTCAGAAATATCATAGACGACCGAAACAATGGCGTCGTCATGGTTGCAAACTGGTTGCACAATATCACTGGCCATCCGAGAAAGCCATTGCACAATAACTTTAGTGCTTTGCGTAGTGGTGGTGGTGATGATGATGATGATGATAATGATAATGATAAAGATAATCTAAAATCTCAACTGGAATTTTCTCATATGATAGGCTATCATTAATTTTAACACTCTCTATTGGAAAAATGAGTGAGGGGTCCCACACACACTTCTTAAGCATAGAGATCTGGAATATTGGATGGACTGAGGCTAATTCAGCCGGTAGCTCCAACTCATAAGCTACCTTTCTAACTCTCTTAAAAATCTAATATGGGTCAATATAGCGGGGACTAAGTGTAACACCCCAAAAGTGCATAAGACTAGACTCAGGATTTAAAATGAAGAGCAGCAGAAAATCTGAGATTTCTTCTAAGAATGACTCGTTGTACGGATTGTTGGTGGGTCTAACGACCCGTTGGAATTGCACGTGGTGTGAATTTGCATAAATGGACTTGGAAGTAATGGGTCTTAGAATAACTGATTGGTCGATGTAATGGGTCATTATATGGGGGTCGTTGGGAGGATGGTCTTGGTAAAAGAGGGATGGCACGAGTCATAAGACGACTTGTGGTTCGATAGGATGGGTCATTGTATGGTTCCATTGGAAGGGTTTCCAGACGGTGGGCAATGGTAACAATATATGGTTACCACAAGTCGTGGAAGCTAGGTACGACTCGTGGTACCTGTCGTGGTGGCAGGTCTGGGTCTGGAAAATGGGATGAACCAACAAGGGAAGTAACGGCCCGTTAGAGCAAGGAATGACTCGTTGTTGTGCCCGTTGTTACTGGCAATGCAGAATTTTTAGGTTTTCCATTAAGGGTATTTTCATCATTCCTAAGCCCTAAGGTCCTAAATTACGTTGTTTTAAGCTCAGTTAGTAGGGTTTTAAGGGTGTTAAACCTATTCTAAGTATCTCCACTCCATGAATTCAACTTAGAGCCTTTCCTTGAAGATCAAGTTTGAAGAATTTCTTCAAATTCTCTCCAATTTTCCTTTGGGCTTTCAAGTGGGAGTGTGAGTCAGATTTAATTAGTGAATTAGACAGGATTTCTTTGTCCAGAATAAGAAGTGGTGGGTCAATGTGAGGCTATGAATGAGAGTTCCTTTCACTCTCATGCTCTAACTTTTTCTCAATTCCATGAATTTCAATCCTAGATTCCAATTTTATGATCTTATGGGGTTTATTCCAATTCTTGTGAAATTCTCTATGATCTATCTATGAGCCAATTCCCTACGTGTATCAAATCATGTTTTATGATCTATGGAAAGATTTTATAATTATTTTGATTATTAATTTATAATTTTAAATTTTAATTAAATTATGCCCAATCATATATGCTTCATGAAAAGTCAAGTTATGATTCCATTATGATCTTGATCTTCTTAAGCCCTAAATTATGATTTATGATATGATTTCTCTCAAGTACTTATCATAGATTTATGAATATTAAGTATCTACATGTTTACAAGTATGTATGGACTTCATGATTTATGGATTTATGACTCTTGGCCAACTTATGGGCCCTTATTCATGGCTAATCATATATTTCAAGTGGGATCCATCATGTGTTACTTTATTTGGCCATGAATTTCATGAATGATTTTACGATCACTTTATTGAGCCCCCACGTGCATGTTCTTGGGATTAGTGTCTAGCACCGAGTAGACCCGACGTTTAGGTAAACCCCGTGGTCTTAGAACTATGTGCCACCGTAATTATTTATATATATATATTTATTATTAGATCCCTGTGATATCACCACGCACGCAGGTCCCCCTGCCTAGCAAGCTAGGGATGGTTCTGACCACTTGGGCGAAATAGTGGGGTATCATGTAAGGCTCTATCATGATGGTGTCAATTAAGACGAGTCCTCCCATTGTTCCTCATGATTTATGCATGGTTATGTTATGTTACCTTGGCTCAAGTTATGTTAAATAAAGTTTTCTCTTATGATTATAATAATGATCTGTTTACGAATGTTTTGAATACCTTGAGCACTTATGTTTACATGACGATATTTACTTTATGATCATGTTGTACTACTCTTATGAACTCTTATGTATTTTAACTGTCTGTTTTACTTACCTTGCATACTCAGTATATTCCAAGTACTGACTGCATACTCTATGCTTTATTATTTCATGATACAGGCTCTGACATTCAGGTTCATCCCCACCTTAGTTGATTATCACAGTTCACTTCCCTCAGCCAATGTTTGTGAGTCCTCATCCTTCTAGTACATTCAACTATCTGTAGTTATGCTCTTTCAGTTACAGACTTTTGTCAAGCTAGTTGGGGATACTGTCCCATCAGCTCATCAGTTATGTTAGTGGTTGTTCAGACATTATGTAGAAATCAACTTGTTATGTCGGATTCGATATTAGCTTGATATGTATGCAGACTTCTGTTATTATGTGTGTTAGACTTCCGCTTATTTATGTTGAGTTTTAGATATCTTCATGCCATGGGTCGACTTGGAGCCTATCGGGGTTCCTTGTCCCATGTCTCATTCTGGGCCTGTGTTTGGGTTATGAAAAACTTGATATCAGAGCATTAGGTTTAGAAGTGTCCTAGGGTGTCTGAGAGCCGTGTTAAGTAGTGTCTTTTTCATGGGTGTGAAACACGCCACACTTATGACGAAGAGTCTATGAAACATTTTAGGAAGTGTTCCCTTCTTTCATGATCTAAGTCATGTGATGAATGTCTCTACCCTTCTAACTCGTGCTATACACATTTGCAGAATTATGCCTCCTTGTCGAGTTAAAGGAAGAAGGAATGAAAATGGAAATGGCCACAAGAATGGCAATGGGGATGGGCACCAACAGGCCCCACCAGTCCATGAGGATCATGTACCCGAGCAAGTGGCCCACGCAGAGTTTAGGGATGCCATTCAGATGCTACCTCAGGCTTTGACTGCCCAAGTCAACCAACAGGCGGTAGCGCATGTTCCTCAGAATGGGAATGCGACGGCAGTGAGAGATAAAGATTTTCTAAGGATAAACCCTCCGTAGTTCCTTAGATCAATGGTGGACAAGGATCCACATGAGTTTATTGATGAAGTGCTAAAGATCACTCAGATCATGGGAGTGACCGGGGAGGAGTGCGCAGACCTAGCCTCATATCAGTTGAAAGGGGTTGCGTACATCTGGTTCAGGCAATGGAAGGATAGCAGGACAGTTGGAGCAAGGCCTGGTTGGGATGAGTTCCATGTCGCATTTTTGGATCGGTTCTTCCCTGGTGAGATGAGGGAGATTAAAGCAGCTGAGTTTGTGAACTTGAAGCGGGGTAACATGACAATTCAGGAGTATTCTTTGGAGTTCACTCATTTGTCCAACTATGCACCAAATCTAGTGGTTGATTAGAGAGCTCGGGTGAGCAGGTATGTACATGGAGTATCGGACTACCTAGACAAGGATTGTAGGACCGCCATGCTTCTTCAGGACATTGATTTTCCTCGATTGGTTTTGTACGCCCAGTAGATGGAGGCGGTGTATCTGAGAGAGAGAGAGAGGCCAAGAGGGTCAGGACCATTAGTTATGGGTTCTCTCAGCAGAGATCAGGAGGCAGACATCGCCAGCAGTCTCATCAGAGGTCACTATCTCTAGCGCCATCATCAGTCAGTGCACCATCTAGACCGCGAGGTGATTAGAGGAGCAAAGCCTCAAGTTCGAGGGGCCAAAGTAGAATGTAGACAGAGCGTACCTTCTCGGCCTGTGGGAAATGTGGCAAGAATCATATAGGGGAGTGCTTGATTGGGTCAGATATCTATTTTGGGTGTGGTATACCCGGGCATAGGAACTGGGAGTGTCCGTTGGCTAGACGGGGTGATGGTAGAGGATGGGCTTAGGCTACCAGCTTAACACCAGCACCAACACGCCCATCTCAGCAGGGTGCATCCACCAGTGTAGGAGGTGGCCAGCGTCAAAACAGGTTTTATGCCCTTGCATCTTGAATAGAGCATGAGACTTCACCAGATGTGGTCAACAGTATGTTATGAGTATTTCACCTTGATGTATATGCTTTGCTAGACCCAGGGGCTAATTTATCTTTTTTGACGCCCTATGTTGCTATTAGTTTCAGTCAGTCCCGAAATCCTATCAGAATCCTTCCCAGTCTCTACTCCAGGCGGTGATTCAGTTATAGCTCGATAGGTATATAGAAGTTGCCCTGTCATAGTCCTTTAGAAAGTCACCTCAGCAGATTTGGTAGAGCTATCCATGACCAATTTTGATGTTATCTTTGGCATGGATTGGCTACATGCATGTTATGCCTCAGTCTATTGTAGAACCCATGCAGTAGAGTTCAAATTTTCAGGTGAGCTAGTCCTAGAGTGGAATGGTAGTTCAGTTATACCTGTAGGTTGTTTCATTTTCCACCTTAAGGCCAGAAAGATTAATTCTAAGGGTAGCGTGTACCACATAGTTAGGGTTAAGGATGCTACGTATGAAACCCTAACTATCCAGTCAGTTCCTGTAGTGTGCGACTATCCAGAAGTGTTTCCAAATGATTTACCAAGAATCCCTCCCGAGGGGGAGATCGATTTTGGTATTGACCTTCTTCCCGATACGTAGCCTATATTTATTCCTCCTTATAGAATGGCCCCATTCGAGTTAAAGGAGTTGAAGGACTAGTTGAAGGATCTTTAAGACAAGGGTTTCATCAAACCTATCAAATCCCCATGCGGTGCACCAGTTCTCTTTGTTCGCAAGAAGGATGGTTCCTTTCGGATGTATATTGATTATCGGTAATTGAACAAAGTTACCATTAAGAACAGGTATCCTCTCCCTAGGATTGATGACTTGTTTAACCAACTTCAGAGTGCTAAGTGCTTTTCAAAGATAGACTTCAGATCCAGATACCATCAGCTCAGGGTTCAGGTGAGTGACATCCCAAAGACAGCGTTCAGGACTCGGTATGGCCACTATGAGTTTGTAGTTATGTCTTTTGGACTAACGAATACTCTTGAAGCTTTTATGGATTTGATGAACAGAGTGTTCAAGCCATACTTGGATATGTTTGTGATCATGTTCATAAATGACATTCTCATATACTCTCAGAGCAAAGACGAGCATCCCGCTCATTTGAGGGTGGTGCTGCAGACTTTGAAGGATCGCCATTTGTATGCTAAATTTAGTAAATGTGAGTTTAGGTTGAACTCGGTAGAATTTTTGGGTCATGTGGTATCAAGTGAGGGTGTACAGGTGGACTCTCAAAAGATAGAAGCGGTGAAGAATTGGCCGAGACCAGTTAGTGCTTCAAATATCAGGAGTTTCTTGGGTTTAGCTGGTTACTACCGGAGGTTTGTTGAAGCATTTTCATCCATTGCAGCACCATTGACTAAGTTTACCTAGAATATGGTGAAGTTTCCATGGTCAGAGGCATGTGAGAAGAGCTTCCAAGAGTTGAAGACTCGACTCACCTCGGTACCTGTGTTGACCTTACCTGAGGGTACCGATGGGTCTGTGGTATATTGTGACACTTTGAGGATCGGACTTGATTGTGTATTGATGCAACATGGTAAAGTTATAGCCTATGCTTCCAGGAAGCTAAAGGTCCATTAAAAGAATTACCCGACTCACAACCTTGAGTTGGCGGCGGTAGTATTTTCCTTGAAGATTTGGAGACACTATATTTACGGGGTCCATGTAGATGTGTTTATGGACCCCAAAAGCCTACAATACATGTCTACCCAGAAGGATCTAAATCAGAGGAGGTGGTTGGAGCTTCTTAAAGATTATGATATAAGTGTCCTCTATCATCTGGGAAAGGCTAATGTGGTGATAGACGCTCTTAGCAGGATTTCTAAGGAGAGTGTATCCCATGTAGATGAGGAGAGAAAGAGTTGGTGAAATATGTGCATCGGCTTGCATGATTGGGAGTTCGCCTTACTGACTCGACAGATGGTTGTGTCATTATTCAAAATGGGTCAGAATCATCCTTAGTGACCGAATTTAAAGCTAGGAAAGATGAGGATCCTATTTTTGTAAAGTTGAAGGAAGCCATTCAGAATCAAAAGGTAGAAGTCTTCTCCAAAGGAGGAGATGGTATGCTTCGATATCAGGGTCGCTTGTGTGTTTCGGGTGTTGATGATTTGAGATGGATATTGCACGAGGCTCATGGTTCCAGATACTCTATACATCCAGGTTCCACCAAGATGTACCATGACTTACGGTATGTCCGTTGGTGGAGTGGCATGAAGAAGGACATGGAAGAATTTGTGGCTAAGTTCCGAATTGTCAACAGGTGAAAGTGAAACATCAAATACCTGGAGTTGTACTCCAAGTCATTAGTATCCCTACTTTGGAGTGGGAGGATATCAATATGGACTTCATTATAGGGTTGCCTCGCACTCGTCGATAGTATGACTCTATTTGGGTGGCTGTAGATAGGTTGACTAAGGCAACTCATTTCCTACTGATCAAAACTACCAATTCAGCGGAGAATTATGCCAAGTTATACATTTGGGAGTTAGTTCGGTTGCATGGGGTGCCCTTGTCCATCATATCAGATAGAGGTACTTAATTTACCTCCCAATTTTGGAGATCATTTCAGAAGGGACTTGGTACTCAGATCAGGCTTAGCACAACCTTTCACCTGCAAATAGATGGTCAGGCAGAGCGGACCATTCATACTCTTGAGGATATGTTGAGAGTGTGTGTGATTAATTTCAAGGGTAGCTGGGATGATCATTTGCCTTTCATTGAGTTTGCATATAACAACAACTACCATTCCAACATACAGATGGCTCTGTTTGAGGCTCTTTATGAGCGAAGATTTAGATTGCCTATTGGTTGGTTTGAAGTCGGGAAAGCTACATTGATAGGTCCAGCTTCGGTCCATGAGGAAAGTTCAACTTATAAGGGACAGGTTGAAAACAACTCAGAGTAGCCAAAAGTTCTATGCGGATGTGAGGAGGAGGGAGCTTGAGTTTGAAGTTGATGATTGGGTATTTCTAAAGGTATCTTCGATGAAGGGAGTGATAAGGTTCGTAAAGAAGGGGAAACTCAGTCCCCATTATGATGGTCCATACCAAATTGTAAAACGGGTTGGCAAGGTAGCATACGAGTTGGAGTTGCCCTCAGAATTAGCTTCAGTTCATCCACCATGCATCGCTCTTAAAGAAGTGCTTGGATGATCCCGCTCTGGTTGTTCCGGTGGAGAGTGTATGTATGAAGGATAGTCTTAGCTATGAGGAGGTTCCGGTGGAAATACTTGATCATCAGGTTCAGAAGCTAAGAAACAAAGAATTAGCTTCAGTCAAGGTTTTGTGGAGGAATCAGCATGTTGAGGGAGCTACGTGGGAAGCTGAAGCAGATATGATGGCTAGATACCCACATCTATTCCCTCCCGGCTCAGTTCCAGCTTGAGGTATCAGTTTACTCCTTAGTATTCTATGTAGTTTCATGTTCAATTTGTGTCCCCCAATTTCTTTCATATCAATGTATGTATATGTGCTTCATGAATTCAGTTCAGTCATGTATTCTAGTCCAGAGTTAGTCACTCCATCAATTTTCAACTTAAATGTTCAGTATTTAGCATGACAGTTGCATTTCTCAGCTTTTCAGTACGTTTACCCATATTCGAGGATGAATGTTCCCAAGGGGGAGATATTATAATACCTTAGAAGTGCATAAGACTAGAATCGGGACTTGAAATGAAGAGTAGCAGAAAAATCTGAGATTTCTTCTCAAAACGACTTGTTGTACGGGTCATTAGTTGGTCTAATGACCTATTGGAAGTGCTCGTGGTGAGAATTTGCAGAAACGGACTTGGATGTAACGGGTATCAGAATGACCTATTGGTTGATGTAATGGGTCGTTCTATGGGGATCGTTGGGAGGATGGTCTTGGTAAAGGAGGGCTGGCACGAGTCATAAGACAACTCGTAGTTCGATAAGACGGGTTGTTGTACGGTTCCATTGGAAACGTTTCCAAATGGTAGGCAGTGGTAACAATGGATGGTCTCCACGAGTCATGGGAGCTTGGTATGACTCATGGTTTGGGAAATGGGATGAACCAACAAGGGAAGTAACGACCCGTTAAAGCAAGGAACGACTCGTTATTACGCCCGTAATCACTAGCAATGCAGAATTTTCAGGTTTTTCATTAAGGGTATTTTCATCATTCCTAAGCCCTAAGGTCCTGAACTACGTTGTTTTAAGCTCAGTTAGTAGGTTTTTGAGGGTGTTAACCTATTCTATGTATCTCGACTCCATACATGCAATTTAGAGCCTTTCCTTGAAGATCAAGTTTGAAGAATTTCTTCAAATTCTCTCCAATTTCCTTTGGACTTTCAAGTGGGAGTGTGAATAAGATTAACCCAGGTATGTGAGGCTATGAATGATAGTTCCTTTCACTCTCATGCTCTAAATTCTTCTCCATTTAATGAATTTCAATCCTAGATTCAAGTTTCATGATCTTATGGGATTTATTCCAATTCTTTTGAAACTCTCTATGATCTATATATGGGTCAATTCCCTACATGTATCAAATCATGTTTTATGATGTATGGGTAGATTTATAATTATTTTGATTATTAATTTATAGTTTCAAATTTTAATTAAATTATGCCCAATTATGTATGCTTCATGAAAAGTCAAGTTATGATTCCATTATGATCTTGATCTTCTTAAGCCCTAAATTATGATTTATGATTTATGATATGATTTCTCTCAAGTACTTATCATGGATTTATAAATATCAAGTATATACATGTTTTACAAGTATGCATGGACTTCATGATTTGTGTCTTATGACTCTTGGCCAACTTATGGGTCTTTATTCATGGCTAATCATATATATCAAGTGGGATCCATCATGTGTTACTTTATTTGGCCATGATTTTCATGAATGATTTTACGATTACTTTATGAGCCCTCATGTGCATGTTTTTGGGAGTAGTGTCTAGCACTGAGTAGACCCAGCGTTCAAGTAAATCCCATGGTCTTGAAACTACGTGCCACCATAGGTGTATGTATGTGAGTATGTATGTGTGTGTATATATATATATAATTGGATCCCTATGATATCACCACACACGCACGTCCCCTTGCCTGGCAAGCCGGGAATGGTCCTGACCACTTGGGAAAAATAGTGGGGCATCATGTAAGGCTCTATCATAATGGGCAAAATAGAGCATCAGGCTATTGGGATCAAAGGAGCATGACAAGGGAGTGCACTTTCCCAGCTTGCAAGAAATGTGGTAAGAATCACCCGGGAGAGTGCTTAGTTGGGCTCATATGTTTATTTCAAGTGTGGGAAGCCCAAACACATGCACAGGGATTATCCCTTAGCTAATAGGGTGACGGTAGAGGCCGTGCCCCAGCCACCACTTCAGCAGCTCGCCCACCACAGCAGGGCCCATCTTCTAGTGCAGGTGGAGGACAACGCTAGAACGGATTGTATGCATTATTATCCCTTCAGGAGCAGGAGAGCTTACCCGATATAGTCACTGGTTTGGTACTAGTCTTCCATCTTGATGTTTATGCATTGCTAGACCTAGGGGCCATATTATCCTTCATGACTCTCTGTGTTGTTATTAGTTTTGGTGTCAGTCCCGAAGTCCTCTCAGAACCCTTCTCAGTCTCTACTTTAGTCAGTGAGTCAGTTTTAGCTCGATGAGTATACAAAAATTTACCTATCACAGTTCTCCATAAGGTAACCTCAGCCAACTTGGTAGAGTTAGATATGACCAATTTCATGTTATTTTTAGTATGTATTGGTTATATGCTTTCTATGATTTAATTAATTATAAAACCCGATTAATAGAGTTTCGATTTCCGAGTGAGCCAGTCCTAGAGTGGAAGGGTAGCTCAATAGTACCGGTAGGTCGCTTTCCTTCTTACCTTAAGGCTAAAAAGATGATCTCCAAGGGTTGTGCATATCATCTAGTTTGGATTAAACATTCTAGGATCAAAACTCTGACTCTTCAGTCAATTCCTATTTCATGTGAGTATCCTGAGGTGTTCCCAGATGATCTACCAGAAGTCCCTCCCAAGCAGGAGATTGACTTTGGTATTGACCTTTTCCCTGATACGCAGCCCATATCCATTGCTACTTATGGAATGGATTCATCCGACCTAAAGGAGTTGAAGGAATAATACAAAGATATCCTAGATAAGGATTTCATTAGACCTAGTAAGTCCCTTTGGGGAGCTCCAGTCCTCTTTGTTCGAAAGAAAGATGGTTCTCTCAGGACGTGCATTGATTATCGTCAGTTGAACAAGGTCACAATCAAGAATAATTATCACCTCCCTCTAACCGATAATTTGTTTGACCAGCTTTAGGGTGCCAAGTGTTTTTCAAAGATAGACCTCAGTTCCGGCTATCACCAACTCTGGGTTAGGGAAAGTGACATTCCAAAGATAGCCTTCAAAACTCGGTATGGTCACTATGAGTTTGTAATTATGTCTTTTAAGCTAATGAATTCTCATGCAGCTTTCATGGATTTGATGAACAAGGTGTTCAAACAATATTTGGATATTTTGATTATCATCTTCATAGATTATATCCTTATATACTCTCGGATGAGGAGGCGCATGCTGCTTACTTGAGGATTGTGTTGCAAACTCTTAAGTATCGTCAACTGTTTGCTAAGTTTAGCAAGTGTGAGTTTTGGCTGAAGTCAGTTTCATTTTTGGGTCACATGGTGTCTAGTAAAGGTGTTCAAGTAGACTCCTAGAAGATTGAGGCGGTGAAAAACTGGCGTAGACTTGTCAGCCCTACTGACATCAGGAGGTTTTTGGGATTAGTTGGCTACTCTAGAAGTTCGTAGAGGGATTTTCATCCATTGTAGCACCTTTGACTAAGTTCACCTAGAAGAAGGTCAAATTTCAGTGTTCCAATGCTTATGAGAAAAGTTTTTAAGAGTTAAAGACTCGACTAACTTCAGATCCAGTTTTGACCTTGCTGGAGGGCACGGATGGATTTGTGGTATATTGTGATGCTTCTTGGATTAGCCTTGGGTGTGTGTTGATGCAACATGGAAAGTTTATTTCTTATGCCTCGAGATAGCTTAAGACTCATGAGAAGAATTACCTGACACATGTCAATGAGTTAGCAACAACAGTGTTTTCCTTGAAGATTTGGAGACACTATTTGTATGGGGTGTATACCGATGTGTTCATGGATCACAAGAGCCTTCAATATATGTTTACATAGAAGGACTTGAATTTGCAGCCAAAGAGATGGCTTGAGCTTCTTAACGACTATGACATGAGTGTCCTTTACCATCCGAGTAAGGCCAATGTAGTAAAGGATGCTCTTAATAGGTTGTCCATGGGAAGTGTGTCCCATGTGGAGGATAGGAGGAAAGAACTAGTGAAAGATATCCATAGGCTTGCTCGTTTAAGGGTTCACATTACTGATTCAACAAATAGTTGTGTTATTGTTCAGAATAGGTCAGAATCTTCATTAGTGATAGAGGTTAAAGCAAGGCAAGGTGAGGATCCTATCTTAGTGATGTTGAAGGAAGCTGTCCAGAATCAGAAAGTGGAGATTCCGATTGAGATCCTTGATTGCTAGATTCGCAAATTGAGGAATAAAGAGGTGGATTTAGTGAAAGTTTTGTGGAGAAATCAGTTAGTTGAGGGAGCTACATAGGAAGCCTAAGCAGGTATGATGGCTAGATACCTGTATCTTTTTCCTTCCAACTTAGTTCCAGTATGAGGTACCAATTTCCTCCTTAGTACTGTATTCAGTTACATGTCAAGTTCATCTCTTAACATGCATGTATGTTTCATGAATTCAGTTCAGTCATGTATCTTAGTTCAAAGTCAGCTAGTCCGTTAGTATTAGTCTATAGCCTTTCAGTTTTGGGATTGCAGTTCCTTTCCTATCATTCAAATCTTCTTAATCTATATTTGAGGATGAAAGTTCCTAATTGGGAGATGATATGACACCCTAAAAGTTCCTAAGATCAGACTCGAGGCATAAAATAGAATAAATAGAAAAATCTAAACCAGATCATAGAATAATTCGTCAGGTGAGTTTTTGATTCACCTAATGACTTATTAGGTGATCTGTTAGGTGTGAAAAGTTGATAAAAAGGTGAGTTTTGAAGAATCTTAATGGTTGGGGGAAAGATATATTAAGTGTGATGAAGAATAGTTAAGTGGAGGCGTCAAGAGAAGATCAGAAAACTTGAAATTTTTCTCTAGTGATAACAGATGGTAGTGATGACCAGTCAAGTCCTCTATAGGGTCATGAAGTTAACAACTATTACTGCCGGGGTGATTTTCTCAACTAAGTCATTAAGGGTATTTCCTTACTTCCTATGTACATAACTCCTAAATTAAGTCGTTTTGAGCTCCTAAGAGGGTGTATTATAGGGTTTTATTCATTCCTAACCCTTATTCCACTCCAAAGACCTCAAGTTGAAGATCAGGTCCCCTCAAGCCCTCTAGCAGTCAAGGTTCTCCTTCTTCTCCAATTGTCTTGGGTTTAAAACCCTAGCAAGGGCCCTTCAAGCCCAGGTATGTAGGGTCATGAATGGGGAATTTCTTCCACCCTCATGCTCAATTTTATCTAAATCTCATGAATTCAAGTCTTCAATCCCATTTTATGGAAATTCTAGGGTTAGACCCAATTTTGATGAAATCTCTTATGATCTTCTATGAATTTAGTTCTCTTATGATTCAATCCATGTTTTATGATTATATTGCATGTTTTCTATAAGAATCTCATATCAACGTATGATTTTCAAGTTATGATGATTTTACTCAAGTATTTATGATTTTCATGAATCTCAAGCTTATGTATCATGGTCGACTCAACGACATTATTTTCATGGCTAGTTCATGTATGACAAGTATGACTATGACATTCATGTTTTCTAACTAGCCCATGTAAAACCAAGTATATTTTATGATTGTGACTATGAGCAATGTGCATGTTTTGGGAGTAGTATCTAGTATAGAGTAGGTTGGGGTTTAGTGCACCCAGGTCTCATAACTACGTGTCACCGTAGGTATATATTCATGTTTGGGGCCTCGTCGTAGAGTATTCCCCCGCCTGATGGGGATCACAGCGATATCATGCGTTTATCATTCTTTGCTCAAGAAAGTCTTAGGATGACTCTGCTAACTTGAGCTAGATAGTTGGGCATCATGTACTCATTCATGATGGTGTCGGTAGAGTCTCCTATTGTTCCTCATGTTTTAAGATGTTCATGTTTAGGATTTATAATATCATATTTTATAGTACGATTGACCCATTGACCAGTTATGAGCTTTTACTCATCATTTCAAACATGTTATGCTGTAATTTTTACGTTCTAAACCTTGGGTCATTATGCTTCAGCTTATGATGAATCACTCATATTTATGACTATCTCACGATTATGATTTTTGCATGTTGTATCTACTCTCATGTTTTACTTAATCTACATACTCAGTACATTCAAATTAGTGACTGCATACTTTGATGTTATATCATCTCATGATATAGGTTTTATTGATCGGTCTCAGCCCCAATGTTAGCTTCGCTCCCACTTCAGTCCAGTCCAGCCCCAGCTTGGGTGAGTCCTCATGATTCGAGGATGTAAATTTTTTATACATGTCCTTTCTTTATGTCTTTCAATTCTTAGATTTTGATAGAGCTAGTTAGGGGTGTTATGTCATTAGCTCATCTATGACTAGAGGCTTTTCAGACAGTTATGTATAGATGTTCACAAATGTTAGCTTGTAGCACCGTTTATGTTTTATGAGATTCTAAACTTCCGCTCATGTTATGATTTATGCTTTACTTTTGTTTAGTTATATGCTCTTAATCATGCTATATATGTGCTATGAGTTAGCTTGGAGTCATTCGTGGTTCTAGGTACTGTTTCGTAGTCTAGGGTCCATGCTCTAGTTGTGACACTGCCTTAAGGTATGAAATAAAATGGCCCTTAGGCATAACGACACTACCTTTCCAAACTATGACTGGCTCATTTGGAAACCGGAATTCTATGATTTGGGTCCTACAACCAATTGTGGCATAACAGGAATATAACCAATCGTTGCATAGAATAACATCGAAATCCACCATCAGTCTATATCAAGTTAGTTGTGGTGTCTCTATGATTAACTGAAACTGTACAATCTCTATAGATTCTCTTAGCTAAAATCAACTCACCGACCGGAGTAGGGACATTGAAAGGCTCTAACCAATCATACCATACATTGGCAACATCCTTTAGCTGATAAGAAGTAAACTCGACGCTTTCTGTTTCTGTTATGTGCATCTTTCTCAAGATTCTCCTAATTCTATTGATAAAGTTCTGGGGGTCTTCATCAACCTTTAGTCCCTGTGAACACTGGTGGGTTCATCCTCAGAAACTCTCTAATCCTTGACGTTCTTTTCTATCCTTCTTTCTATCCTCCTCTAATTACTGGGCATGCACCATAAGTCTAGAGATGTCCATCTCCTTAAGCAGCTGTGTATCCTTCCATTCCCTCTTCTCATGCTTACCTCAACTGGACATAAACTTTCTCATCTAGCTCTCAAGTCTAGAACCACCTTCGGAGCATGTCCAAATAACTGGGTGGACTTGAGACCATACTCATCCACTCTTTTAGCGCCTCGCTTCAAGTTCACAAATTCTTCTACCTTAGCTTCTCTCAACTCCTGTGGGAGAAAATGGTTTGAGAACGCATCTTGTTCCTCTGAATGGCATTATGCTTTGGAGCACGTGAATGTGTGATTTAGGTGAAAGTCTTTATAGAATTTAACTATATCACACGATCTGAAGTATAGAAGAAGGGAAGTATTTCCTAACGCTTCATAGTCTCCTCACTATAGATGTGGCGCACTTCATACTGATAATAAGGACACTACTAGGCGCGGCTTCATAGACTCCCTTTGACTATTGAAAACTTAAAGCTCTGATACAAAGTTTGTCATGTCCCGAATCTCAACCCAGGGCGTGGACTAGCACTTAGAACACTTTCATGATCCAGGTGAACCCTTGGGCTAGCTTACTATCAGTTTATAGTAAATAATACAGAAGCTGAAACATAGTGAGCTCAATATAATGAAAGAGAATTTATTCTATAATTGAAACAAATGTTAAGAAGTAATATTATTGACTCAATATATAACTCTATCTATGAAGCCTTTATAACTATAGAAGAGCTACTGGGACATAGTTCTCATGGCTCCCTCAAGCTCTATAAATAAAAGACTCGATAACTGGGACTTTTCGAATGTAGGAGGCTTCACACAAAGCTGAATGTAGATGAAGTCCTAGTGAAGCATCCACTATTGATCCTGTCTACCTGAGTCTGCATTATAACACGATGCAGCGCCAAAAAGGGCATCAGTACATGGAACGTATGGTATGTAAAATAACTGAATGAAATAATGTTAGCAAGAATATCTCAAGTGAAGGACATAATTGGAATCAACAAACTTGACATGAAACAATAAGAGGGAACTGTACTCTATTCCTATCTCTGGCTTAGTTATTATTGGTATTCTATATGTTTACAGCTTTCAGCCTTACATACCAGTACATTTCATTTGTACTGATGTCCCTTCACTTGGGGACCCCTGCAATCGTTCTATAGGTGTAGGTAGAGGCTGGGATCGACAGTCGCGATAGGAGCCAGATTCAGGTGAGAGTTAGTATGCTCCTTTCTTTCAGGAGATATGTTCTAATTTTGATGTATTGAGTTATTGTTGTACAGTTTGGGTAGGTCGGGGCCCTGTCCCATGCATTTCAATTTGTTTACTCCTTAGAGGCTTGTGTGGACTAGTTTGTACATTTTAGTTTCATTGTTTGGTCTTATCGACTTTGCGTTTCTCAGTTTAGCTTTATCATTGTCTTTTCGATGTTCTAATTATTTCATTTGTTGTTGTTGAGATCTTATGAGTCCAGTATTTATCTTAGTTGGTTGTGGCAAGTGGCTTGATCAGCCTAAGTATTATAGTTACGGAATATATAGCCGACTTCTTGATTTGATTAGAATCAAGTGACAGTCGTGCCCTACCCCGGTTTTGGGGCGTGACATCCAGTGTAGTGAAATTTAAAATTTTTTGGGTTATTGAATAAAGCATCCTACATTTTGTTTAATTTGATAAATTTTTTCTGTATAGTTATTATTAAAGTTTTCAATTGAACCTTTATTATTCCTTTGTTAATTTTTAATTCCTTTACTCTTTTTTTTTTGGCTCAAGAAAAAGGGATATCCATTTTCCATGCGAGAGATGTTAATACTCCCAACTAGAACTTGTTCACTATTATCTCCTCCATCTAAATTTATGTGATATAATTTGACTGGGTGTGAGTTTAAGAAATATGAAAAGACTTTTGAATTTTGTAATCTAAAACAAGTCATAAATATTTTTGTGACTATAAATCATCTCATTAAGGGTGAAATAACTATTTTAAAATTAAATTGTTGCTCAATATAAATATGTCTCATTTTGTTTGCCTGACTAAAAAAATGTGTTACACAAATTGTGATAAATGAAGTATTATTTAGTTCTAGCGTATTCATAGAAGGAGGTATAAAATTAAGAGCAAGGGGTCGAATTTTCCTTGTGAGAATTATTTGTATGGCCTTCATTAATAATTGGGATCAATCATATGTCCTTGCCATTAGAAAAATGAAATTTTGCTCTAACGAAGCTAATTAGTACGGTTTGTCACCACATGTTCAAATTTAATAATGATGAAAGATCAAGTTCCCCCTGACCATGTGAATGGTCAAGATATGCTCCACATTAATAGCTTCAATCAGTCATAACATTTTCCACAGATGTGAATTCTCGAAGGGAGAGACAATAAAGCTGCTTTATTTGATGGTATTGAGGAAGAAGATACAAGGGCTTCTTCATCACACACCCTTCACATGAAAACAAGAGTAATATATTATAAGTTGATTGAAAATAAAGGTGTCAAAATTATCTCATAAAATCATAATTTGTTCAACTTGTTTAAGTTTGAACTGATAATTGACCTGCTAATTTATTAGATCAATCTATTTCAGTTCAAGTCATTTTAATTCATTAACATTTAGGCTAATATCTAGTCTAAATTAATTCATGAGAAATCTTACCAAAATATTTTCAATAAGATATTATATTTTATTTTATTAATATGTTATATTTAGTCATAATAAAAAAAATTAATTTTATAAGTTATCAAAAAATTATAAAAGAATAAATAAAGAAATTAAAACGTAATTAGAATTGAATGAATTGAGTTATAAAACCCGTATTTTAACTCATTTCTACTGATGAGTTGAAAACTTACCAACTCTTTAGGCTCCTAAACATGAGTTTTTGTCTAATTTTCAAGTCATTTATGTAGATTTTATGCCCTTTCTCTTTAATTCTTTGAAAGTACTTCATGTGAGTGGAGAAAGCATGAAATCGAGCAAAACACATGAAGTTTGAGATGGAATTTGATGAGTTAGCATATGAATGAGAGGAGTCAAAGATAATGGAAGATTTGAGCTCAAGAAGAGGTGCAAAGACATGCTTTAAATCGGCTAAACGTGGATCCGAAAGAGCGAAACGCTGGTGAAACGCCGAAGTGACAGCCTAGATCGACTTTTCAATCGGCTGTTGGCAGATTGGCATCGGCTAAATTCCCATTGAACTGCCGGTGGTCATTGCTTGTGGCTGTTTTGGTGTGGTGAACAGTCGGTGCTCCGCGGATTGGCACCGGCTAAAAGCCGGTGTTTTACAGGTGAGCCCGTCTAATGAAGGATAAAAAGGTTCAGAAAGGTCTCCAAAGCATCTAAAAGCCTCAAGGGCATTTGGGAAAAGTTGTACACAAGAAAGTACTGATATGTACATAACTTCCATTGTACACCACTCATTAATTCATCTAGACTTCATCATTTTCAGAGAATTTTTGGGTAGAATCTTTTCACCATAGACTTGTAAAGTTATATAGAACTTTTATTCTTCTTTTTCTTTAAACCGAATTGGGGTAATTCCATCATTGTTGTAAGAGCTTGTGAAGAAGATTTGTCAAGCTAATGTGATGAATGTGAGGGGAATACTCTTGGTATCTTCTCTCAACCTTTAAATATTTTGCTAGCTAGAGATATATTCATGGTGAGTTTATTAATTTGATTGGGTTTTGATAAATTGCTCTTGGATTCCTATTAAAATTGTAGATCTATTATCTTCTCCCAAGTTATAATTGCTAAAATTGATGGTTTGCAAACATGAATTGTGCTTTACTTTTCTTGCTTTTGCTTGAGAGAGAAAGGTGAGAATTGGGTGAGAAGATAATAGTAAGGAATTGGAGTGTATGTGTGTGGAATTTAGCTAAAGATAGTTAAAACTCACATTTTCACTCCATTAAAGGTCAAGACTAAAAATAGCTAGTCCTTCCTCAAGCTTGGGTTGTTGATTACTTGAATTGGCTTCGGGGTTTAAAAGAACCCAAGACATAAACATTCTTATGGTTGAAAAACAAGAGAATGTGAATTATCCACTGCTATCTAGCTAAGTATGAGTCTAAGGCATTGAAGAAATTTCCGATTTAGTTGTGATCTAATCTATAGAATGCTCCTAGTTATATCACTTGTGCTTGCTCCAATTGGATTCCCCTCAATTAGTATTAGTTTAGAATTAGATAGTTATTTCCCTTTAATTTCCCCCAAGTTTACTTTCCAAATGTTGAACAATTATGAGTTCTAGTTTAAATTAGTTTATAACTCTTAAATTATCGACTCAATTCTATATGAGATTTGACCCCGACATTCGTCGGGATATTTATTTTGATACAACAACCGTTTACGCTCCTTCATAAAAGAAGAGTGTATTTTTGGACGTTATAAAAAATGGAGTCATTGCGGGAGAATTAAGTTGTGATAAGCCATTAGTTATTTATTGATTCGAACTAGTTTTTCATTTTTGTTTTACATCTTATTTTGCTTTTAATTTTATTTTTATTTTTGTTTGTTCGTAGTTGTATGATGGAATCGTGGAATGAAAGAAGATTTGTTGGTTGCAATCCTTATCACAATGACCTATGTCCCCATTGTGGAGGACCACACCATTGGCAAGATTGCAAATATGCCCCTAGAAGTGAGATGAGTGCACCTTCTCCTTCCTATGAGTATAGATGCACATTATGTGGTAGTCATGAGAGACATTGGGATGGATGCCCAAATGAGGTCACTTCTCGTTATAGTGGATATGCTAGAAGTTGTGCTCCTAAGCTTGATAGGAATGAAGCCATGGCAAGTGAGGGAAGGAGAAATACCTATGGGCACATGAAAGCCATACTCCAAGACTTTTTGGAGCGGGAGTATAATGCGGAAGAATGTCAATCCCTCCATGCCCATGGAATCATCAACTCCTCAAGAAGAAAGCTGCAAATCTCTAGAAGAAGAAGCGGAGGAGACATTGAGGAGCATAGCAAGAAGATGTGAACAATGGGGCATAACTCAACTTGACTCATGGGAGGAAACTCAAAATGATGATGAAGAAGGAGCCAAGGTGAACTTTGAAGAAGTCATAGAGGTGTGCTGACCAACCAACATTGCAAAAATGCAAGATGCCAAGGTTGAAGAAGTGACACTAGAGTCCCTAAACGACATCCAACAAACCATGCTCAAGGACTCTAGTGCACTTGGAAAGGAGGATTTCAAGCAATCAAACCGCCCTGCTATCATTTTTCAATAATGAACTTGGTTGAAAAAATGGAGACTAAGGAAACCAAGTCGATGGAGGAAGTTGAGGAGGAAGATAAAGGTGGCTTTATCTTAGAGTATGCCATTGGATCCTTTCTTTGAAAACATATTACAAGCCTAATGACCATTTTTAATTCTTCTCTTTGGCACCCATCCTCCCTAGTTGCTAGTGATGAAAGAATTAAAATAATGGGGGCTTCAAGCCTAAGAAATAGGGGGGAGATAAGGAAATGAATGTGAAATAAGGAATAAGCCTATTTTTGGGGACTTGCAAGAGTAGGGGGGAAATGAGAAGCCTAAAATTGAGACCAAAATTGTGATGAAATGAATGAATTGATGGGTTGAAAGACCTCAAATCATCAAAAGTGAAAATATAGTAAAAAGGTGTTATCTCTTGCATATATAAGGCTAAATGAGAATTTCACAGGTTTTATGAGGGGGGCTTGTGTTCCACAAAAGATAAGGATGATGAACAAGGAGAAATAAGGCAGAATGATCTCAATAAGATGACGGGTATTACAAGTATTTATAAAGGCATTAGGGAGGCTTTAGTCACTAGAGCTAAATGTTTGTCCTACCCTTACCCCTAACCTTCATTATGACCTATAAGTCCTAATTGATTTTGAGTGTAGCAATACTACATTAGTGGTGAGATACATGAAGGACAAGCCTATGGGTCAATTCGTATGCACTTGAATTTCTTTGTGAGAGTAAGCACATTTGTCATATCTTTCAATCCCTTTGTGTGAAATGCTAAAAAATGATTGGGATTCTCTCTTCTTGTGAGTGGCATCATTTCGTTGGGGTACATGCTTAAAATTATTTTCAAAAGAGAGGTATGAATGAGGCAAGCGTGTAGCGAACTTTAAGACAAGCTTTGAATATGAATTATCAATGACTGGAGATGTTCTTTGAACTTGTTTTGATGAACTACGCCCCTTATTTGAATAGAAGGAATGCATGCAATATATGTTTAATGATTGTGGTCACTTATTGAAGCTTGTGCAACATGGTTTGAGTCTTTTCTTTTTTCTTGAGTTAGTTTATAATGTTGAGTTGTTTTGAGGCTTGATGATTTTGTGTACAACTACCGTAGTCTCTAAGCTTTAGCAATGTCCTCTTGTGAAAGAATGTCTTGATAGGCCCTTGATGCAAAAACTCATATATATAGCATGTTTTTTAATTTCTCAACTGTAAATAATTGCATTACTTGAGGACAAGCAATGGTTCAAGTTTGGGCGTTTGATGAGTTGAAAATTTACCAACTCATTAGACTCCTAAGCATGAGTTTTTGTCTAGTTTTTATGTGGATTTTATGCCCTTTCTCTTTAATTTTTTGGAGGTACTTCACGTGAGTGGAGAAAGCATGAAATTGAGTAAAACACATGAAGTTTGAGATGGAATTAGATGAGTTAGAATATGAAGGTCAGGAGCCAAAGATAATGGAAGATCTGAGCACAAGAAGAGGTGCAAAGACATACTTTAAATTAGCTAAACGTGGATCCAAACGGGCGAAATGAGGGTGAAACGCTGAAGCGACTACCCAGACCGGCTACTCAATTGGCTATTGGCGGATTGGCATCAGCTAAATACCCATTGAACCACCGGTGGTCACTGCTTGTGGCAATTTTGGGGCGGCGAACAGCCGGTGCTCCGCAGATTGGCACCGGCTAAAAGCCAGTGTTTTCGCAGGTGAGGCCGTCTAATGAAAGGTAAAAAGGTCCAGAAAGTTCTCCAAAACATTTAAAAGCCTCAAGGGAATTTGGAGAAAGTTGTACACAAGAAAGTACTGATATCTATATAACTTTCATTGTACACCACTCACTCATTCATCTAGACCTCGTCTTTTTCATAGAATTTTTGGGTAGAAACTTTTCACCATAGAATTGTAGAGTTAGATAGAACTTTTCTTCTTTTCTTTAATCCAAATTGGGGAAATTCCACCATTTTTTAAGAGCTTGTTAAGCATATTTGTGAAGCTCATGCGATGAATTTGATGGGAATACTCTTGGTATCTTCTCTCTACCTTTAAATATGGTTGACTAATTTGCTAGCTAGAGGTATATTCATGGTGGGTTTATTAATTTGATTGGGTTTTGATAAATTTCTCTTGAATTCCTATTGAAATTGTAGATCTATTATCCTCTCCCAAGTTATAATTGCTAAAATTGATGGTTTGCAAACATGAATTGTTCTTTACTTTTCTTGCTTTTGCTTGAGAGAGAAAGGTGAGAATTTTGTGAGAAGATAATAGTAAAGAATTGGAGTGTTTGTTGTGGGATTAAGCTAGAGATAGTTAAAACCCACATTTTTACTCCATTAAAGGTCAAGACTAGAAATAGCTTGTCATGAGCCCAACGTACACCCGGATCGTAGACACGGGACAAGGAGCCCCGAGAGACCCCAAGTCAACCCATGGCATGAGTGTACATCTAATTCAATCACATAAGCGGAAGACTTAACATAAGAAAATGAAAACATGTCATAAATATGGAGAAAGGACAATACGCAATCCATACATGACGGTTGAATACAACTTGTAGTCTGAAAAGCCTCTAATCATGAAAGATGGGTTGATGAGACAACTCCCCAACTAACCCAAAAATTCTGAAACTGAAAGAAAAGCATAGGTCTGAACTTATGGCCCTCGGAACATTAGGACTCACCAAAGAAGCTGATACCGAACTCTGAGGAGCTATTGAGGAGGGTGAGCCTGAGAGCCGGGTCCTGTATTATGAAATGATACAACATATAAAGTATGCGGTCAGTACTTGGAATGTACTGAGTATGCAAGGTAAGTAAAACGGACATTTAAAATATATAAATCTCATAAATGATCATAAGAGTAGGACATCATGCTTAGGTCATAAATATCGTACCATAACATAAGGCTCAAGGTTTTCAAAATATTCGTAATACGATCGTAATCATAATTGTTAAGAGAAAAGCCTTATTTAACATGACTTGAGCCAATATACATAATCAAAAACATGCATAAATCATGAGAAACAATGGGATATTCTCTTAACCGACATACCCCATATGAGCACACATGAAGCTCGACTTGTAACCCTAGTCAGGAGGATGTCCGTACCTTGCCAAGGGTAGGACCATGAAAGTATGATATCACCATGAAAAGGGCCATTTGGGCCCGGGAAAGTCACGTAGGAGGTACAAACATACCTACGGTGGCACGTAGTTTATGAGGTCCGGGGCAGAACCTAGGCCCCGAACCCACTTGATGTTCGATACTACTCCCAAAACATATATAGTGCTCATAGTATACTTGCATGAGTTCATGGGTAAGTTAAATTATGATAATCATAAACATACTTGTACATACGTGAACTAGCCATGAAATAAGGCATGTGAGTCGGCCAAAACATAATTCATGATTCATAAGGTTCATACATACTTGTAAATCATGCATATAGCTTGGAATTCATAAAATCATGATGGGTAATATCATAAATCCATAATTTCAAAGCGTACATCATGCTATGGTTGTAAATATTACCATTTGAAGAGAGGATCATAAATTGATTCATCATGGGTCATGCATAATTAGGCTTAATTTCATAAAAATAAAAAATTGATAAAATTTCGAATGATTTAAATAATAAAAAATGATGAAAACCCATAGATTATGATGAGATTCTAAAATTTAAAAACCCATTATCAAATCATTAGGCTTTTATAAAATTATCTTCAAAACCCCATGAGTTATTAATAAAATTTTTGTACAAATCATAGAGGATGGGCATGGGTGTGGAAGAAATCACCCATTGATAGCCTTATATACCTGGGAATAACTGGCTCTTAACTTCCCTAGATTGCCCAAGAGGAAATTGATGAAGAACACCTTGAAATCACCTAGATCACCCTTCTATCACCTTTCCAAACCTTTGCATGCATGAATGAGGACTTAGGCTAGTCTATTCCCTCTTAAACCACCCTTTCTGATGTTAAAACAACGTAGTATAGGCCCCTAGGACTTAGAAATTACGGAAAAACGCTTACTAAAATCACAGAAATTTGCTGACTGCCAGTCCCCACGAGGGACTGGACGACTCGTGACCAGGACCAATGACTCGTGGCCTGGAGTCGTGGAGTCTACTGCCTAATTCACTCAGGGGACACCATGAGGGACCCCACAAATCGTGGGAGCTGCACACGAATCGTGGTCACCACCTGTGACCCCCACTGCTCCAAAACCTTAGCCAACTTCTCAGTCCATGCCACGGATGACCTCACGAGTCGTGAGGTCTGACCACAGCTCGTGGTCATGCTCACGGCCTCACCCAACACCTTGCCAGGCCCTGATTGACCACAAGTCACCTCACGACTTGTGGTCACTCCTCACGAGCCACTTCACGGATCGTTCTGTGATCTGGTGCAAAATTTTAGTTTTTCACTGTTTTGACTCCCGAGTCTGATCCTTGGGTCCCCGCGGTATAAAAATATCTCCCCCTTGGGAACATTCATCCTCGAATGTTAGAAACACATATAAAACTCAGAATCATACATTCATAATATGCAAATACTGATTATTTAAACTAAAGACTGACGGAATGACTACCTCTGAAAAGAACTACATAGTGAAACTGAATTCAGACATCACATACATCTATCATAACATAAATCAAACTTGCGCACATGAACTTACATGGATGATGATTAGAGAATTAGGACAAAACTGATACCTTAAACTAAAATTGGGCCGGTAGGGAACAGGTGAGGTATTTAGCCATCATATCTGGTTCGGCTTCCCAAGTAGCTCCCTCAACATGCTGATTTCTCCATAACACCTTTACTGAAGCTACTTCTTTATTCCTCAGCCTCTGAACCTGAAAATCCAAGATTGCAACTGGAATTTCCTCATAACTAAGGCTATCTCTCACACCAACACTTTCCACTGGGACAACTAAACCTGGATCACCCAAGCAGTTTTTCAAGAGCGATACATGAAAGACGGGATGAACTGAAGATAACTCTGATGGCAAGTCCAACTCATATGCTACCTTACCAACTCTTTTCATAACCCCGTAGGGACCAACATAGAGGGGAATGAGTTGTCCTTTCTTTCCAAACCACATAACTCCCTTCATGGGAGATACCTTCAGAAACACCCAATCGTCCACCTCGAACTCCAACTCTCTCCTCCTCACATCAGCATATGATTTCTGACGACTCTGCGGTCTTTAATTGATCCCTTATCAACTAAACCTTTACCATAGCCTCATGAACCAAATCAGGCCCTACCATAGCTGCCTCACTGATCTCAAACCATCCAATGGGCGATCTACACCTTCATCTACAAAGAGCCTCGATCGGTGCCATTTGGTTGCTCGAGTGATAGCTGTTATTATAAGCAAGTTCGATCAACGAAAAATGAACATCCCAGTTACCTTTGAAATCCATCACACATGCTCTCAACATGTCCTCGAGAGTCTAGATTGTTAGTTCGGCTTGGCCATCCGTTTGATGAAAGGTTGTGCTGAGCTTAACTTGAGTCCCAAGCCCCTTCTAAAAAGACCGCCAGAATTGGGAGGTAAGCTAAGTACCTCGGTCAGAAATAATAGACAAGGGCACTCCATGAAGTTGAACCAATTCCCGAATATACAATTTGGCATAATCATCCGTTGAATCTATGGTTTTCACTGGCAGGAAATGTGCCGCCTTAGTCAACTTGTCGACCACCACCCAAATGGAGTCATGTTGCTGGTGAGTACAGGGCAACCTAGTTATGAAGTCCATATTGATTTCTTCCAATTCCAAGTAGGAACACTAATATCCTGAAGTACGCATCTCGGTCTTTGGTGCTCGACCTTCACTTGCTGACAATTCTGGCACTTGGCTATGAATTTTGCAATATCCCTTTTCATGTCATTCCACCAATATATTTCCCACAAATCATGATACATTTTGGTGGCACCCAGATGGATAGAGTACCTGGATCCATGTGCCTTATGCAATATCTGATCCCTCAAATTATCTACGTTTGGAACACACAGACGACCCTGGTACCGCAACACACCATCTCCCCCTTAGGAGAAAACCTCCACCTTCTGACTCCGGAAGACTTCTTTCAGCTTTACCAACATTGAATCCTCATCTTGTATAGCGTTCACATCAGTCACCAAGGACGATTCGGATCCGTTTTGCACCACAACGTCATCATCAGTCGAGTCGACCAATCTAACTCCCAACCTTGCAAGTCGATGGACATCTTTCACCAACTCCTTCTTTCCCTCATCCACGTGGGACGCACTCTCCATAGAGAGCCTACTAAGTGTATCCGCTACCACATTAGACTTACCCGGGTTGTAAAGAACAGTCATATCGTAGTCCTTAAGTAACTCCAACCACCTTCTTTGTCGAAGATTGAGATCTTTCTGTGTACATCCAAGTGGACCCTATACAAGTAGTGCCGCCATATCTTCAATGCAAATACCACCGCGGCCAACTCAAGATCATGGGTCGGGTAATTCTTCTCATGGATTTTCAATTGTCTTGAGGCATACGCTATCACTTTCCCATGATGCATCAACACACAACCAAGTCTGATTCTCGAAGCATCACAATATACTACAAAACCATTAGTACCCTCTGGTAGGGTCAACACTGGTGTTGAAGTGTGTCGAGTCTTCAACTCTTGGAAGCTTTTCTCACAAGCCTCCGACCATTGGAACTTTACCTTTTTCTGAGTCAACCCGGTCAATGGTGCTGCAATTGATGAAAATCCCTAACAAACCTCTGATAGTAGCCTGCGAGGCCCAAGAAACTTCAAATTTCTGAATGATTCACCGGTCTGGGACAATTCTTTACTACTTCAATATTTTGATAATCTACCTTTATGCCCTCATTTTATACCACATGGCCTAAAAATGCCACGGAGTCCAACCAAAATTCAAACTTGTTGAACTTTGCATAATACTGTTGATCCTTGAGGGTCTGAAGCACTACTCTCAAGTGAGCGGCATGCTCCTTCTCACTCCAAGACTATATAAGGACATCATCGATGAACACGACCACGAACATGTCTAGATATTGCTTGAACACCCTATTCATCAAGTCCATGAAGGTTGTAGGGGCATTGGTTAGTTCAAATACATAACAACAAATTCGTAGTGACCATACCGAGTCCTGAAAGCAGTTTTCAGGATGTCACTCTCCCGAACCCTGAGCTGGTGATACCTGGACCTGAGATCTATCATTGAGAAACATCTGGCACCCTGAAGCTGGTCAAATAAGTCATCGATCCTGGGTAGGGGGTACTTATTCTTTACGAGGACCTTGTTCAATTACCGGTAATCAATACACATGCGAAGGGACCCATCCTTCTATCGTACAAAGAGAACCAGTGGAGACTTGCTTGATCTAATGAAACCCTTATCCAACAAGTCCTTCAACTAATCCTTCAACTCCTTTAGCTCGGTTGGAGCCACATGTACAGAGGAATAGAGATAGGCTGCGTATCAGGTAGAATATCAATACCGAAATCAATTTCTCTCTCAGGAGGAACCCCTGGCAAATCATCGGGAAACACCTTCGGATATTCACACAGCACCGAAACTAACTGGATAGTCGGGGTATCAAACTCAACATACTTAACCCTAGATAGATGATACATGAATCCCTTAGAAATCATTTTCCTAGCCTTAAGATATGAAATAAACCGACCGACTGGTACAGCTGAATTTCCCTTCCACTTTAAGACTGGCGCACCTAGAAACCTGAACTCTACTGACCGGGTTCTACAATTAATCGAAGCATAATATGCAAACAACCAATCCATGCCCAAAATGAGGTCAAAGTTAGTCATAGCTAACTCTACTAAGTCTGCAGAGGTAACCTTATAAAACACTGTGATGGGGCAACCTCTATACACCCGCCTAGCTACAACTGATTCACCGACTGGGGTAGATACTGAGAATGATTCTGATAGAATTTCAGGGCTAACTCCAAAACTACTAGCAATATAAGGGGTCACAAAAGACAAAGTAGCTCCTGGATCTAACAAGGCATAAGCATCAATATGGAAGACTTGAAACATACCAGTGACGACATCTGGTGAAGCCTCCTGCTCCTGGTGGGGTACTAAAGCATAAAACCTGTTTTGGCGCTGACCGCCTGCTGAACTAGTAGAGGCACCCTACTGAGGGGGATGTGCTGTCGGAGCGGCAGATCTGGCCACTGTCACACGGGCTCCACCGACCCTTGACCTAGCTGAGGGGCAATCCCTAAGGTTGTACCTGGGTTCGCCACACCCGAAACACACATCTGAGCCAACTAAGCACCTCCCGGGATGATTCTTGCCGCACTTTGCACAAGCTAGAAAAGTGCACTCCACCTGCATGCTACTCTAATCCCTTGAGCCTGAAGCCCTACTCCTCTGATCTCCTCTGAACCTAGATAGCGTGCTGGCCGATGACAGAGCTGGAGCGATAGACCTGTGCTAGGACTACCAACTCTATCCACCCCCTGACCTGACCTACGAAACCCCATAGCTGTCGGTACTGGCCCTCTTAGACTCCCTCTGCCACCGGTAGACCGATTCTATCTACTGAGCATGCAACACGATATGGGGAAAGTCAATATCCCGATGTAGCATGGCTATCCTACAATCCTTGTCCAAATAATCTGCCACCCCATGTACAAAACAACTCACCCGAGTCCTCTGGTCTGCCATTAACTCAGGAGCATACTTAGATAATCGAGAAAACTCTAATACATACTCCTGAACGGATATGTTACCTTGCTTCAAATTAACAAACTAAGCCGCCTTGAGATCCCTCATCACCTGAGGGAAGAACGATCCATAAAGGCCACGTGGAACTCCTCTGAACCTATCGGGCCTGCACCCACTGCCCTAGCATCTCTCCACTACTTAAACTATATATGAGCCACCCACTTTAGCTGATAGGAGGTCAATTCAACACACTCCCCATTGTTCACCCCCATAACCTGGGTGATCTTTAGAATCTCCTCAATGAAATCATGTGGATCCTCATCCACCCTCGACCCCGTGAACTCAGGAGGGCCTATCCTCAAGAAATCCCTCACCGTGGCTGCCGCCACATTCCCATTCTGTGGGTAATGCACCACTGTCTGACGTCATGGCCTGTGCTAGCATCTGAATCACTTCTCTAAACTCAGCGTGGGCAGCTGGCTCTGGTGCGTGCTCCTTGATCTTGGGCAAAATAGCATACCCAAGTGATACTTTATAACTTAGTTTTGTCTTGTTTATCTACTTATTTATATACATTCTCATGTAATTTTATGTAAATGTGAATATATATACTAACCAACATGATTAGTTCTTGTTTTTGTAGGTTTAAAATGAATTTGAGGAACTAATCCATGAGTTGGTGAAGTAGAGGCATGGAATCGGAAGTAAAATATGAACGTCAGCAAGGAGGATGCACGAAACAGCCCACCTGCGCATTGGCAACATGACACAGCAGGCAGGCTGCACGACAAGGGCCGTGAGATGCCCTTAAACGCGCTGCACAAGTATCGTGACACGCTGCCAATGCGGTCATCTTCTGCCTGGCGACGGTTTTATGTGTTTTCCAGCATGCCTGCGCGGTTCCTCCATGTCATAGAGGCGAATTGGCGCGATAACCTCCTGACACGGAGCTATTTCATGCCGGGCATAATTTTGTATATTTCTCATTTGCTATAAATAGGTCCCTTAGCTCCTAAAAACATTTTGTCACGATTTATTTCTGAAAAACTGCCAAGGAGTGAAGGGAGAAGTTGGGAGAACTCACCTAGGGTTCATCAATTTCATCTTCTCTTCTACCACTTCTTGTAAGTATGTTACTCTAATTATGTTTTCTTGTAATTATACGGACTTGAGTGGCTAGAACCCTTCCTCTAGGGTTGAAGCCACAAGGTATGATTGTGAATATGTGAATTTGTTTTGGTTTTAAGGTATTAATTGTTGTTTTGTCTTACGTTTTTAATTATGGTTGTTTTTATGATTGATCACCATGAAAACACACACATTACACCTAGGTAAAAGATAGAGAGAGTAAACCTAAGAACAAAGAATGTAGGGAGCAAGTTTGTATCTTACGATATAATTCACGGTTAGGATAAGAGATTGTACCTAATTTGCCTTGCTTGGTTACTAAAACAGGATGAACTAGACACCAACTTAGAATTATCATATCACCACTCAAAGAAGTAGTTGTGAAGCTAAGTTGAGTTAAATGATTAGAGGTATGAAAGTCCCTAATCAAGAGCATAAACCCCGCAAACCACATCCACGTAATTGAATTGCCCACGAACTAGAATGTCACATCCCCACTCAACGATGTAGTTGTGAGGCTAGTTTGTCGTGTTTAGAGGCTCGAAATACCATGAACATGCAATTTTAATTATGTGAGATAACAATTGATATTTCCATACTTAAACCATTACAAAGCGTAGTATCGCATGATTATCCGACTTTAACTCTAGTTGCTCCTTGAATTATTTCAGAGTATTTCGATGACCTCCCCTAAACTTAATTAAACTTTATCGAAAAAGTCTATATCAACACTTGCAAAAGTTAATATCACACTTGAACTTGATAATTAGCTGAATTGGTCCAGTCTCTGTGGGTTCGACATCCGACTCTTAAAAAGGGCCACTGTATTACTTGTAAGACCACGTACACTTGCGTGTGCGCTCGGGAAGTCGTCAACAAGTTTTGTGGCCGCTGCTGCGCAGTCTCAACAAGTTTTTGGCGCCGTTACCGGGGACTCGACAAAGTTTAGTAAATTTGTCTATTTTTGTATGACTTTAAATTTCCTTAAGTGTTGAAAAAATTTAGTAGTTTTAAATTTATTTTATTTTTAGTTTTTAGTCTGATACCCTTCTTGACATGACATCATGGAACACAAATGGGTTGAATGGTGGATACTCATATTTTGGTGAGTCCTGTCTGAATTGCGGAGAACCCCACTTATGGCAAAACTGTAACACTTGCAATATATGTGGTGGTCAAGATGGCCATTGGGTTGGCTATCCGAATGCATACTCCCCTCCCCCAAGCCCCTACTATGATCCTTCTGTTGTTTTTGATGAGTACAGGAATGATGAAAATGAAGACTTGGAACACCAAGCTCAAATATAAAACATGTTGAAACAGGTCCTTGAGCAGACAGAAGCTGATCTTGGGCAGATTTATATGCCCAAGTGATACTCAAATGTGTCATTTTGCCTTGTTTATCTATTGATGTTTGTACATTCTCATGTGAATGGTAATAAAATGTGAATTTATACTAACCAACATGATTAGCGTGGTTTTGCAGGAAAAATATAATTTTATGTAGCTAAGATGAAGGTTGGGAGAAACCGGGATTGGACTCGGAAGCTAGCAAGGAAAAAAGCACAAGGAAGCACGAATTAAAAGTGCTCCGCGATGGAGCCGTGTCACGCTGCCATCGCGGATGCATTCTGCCTGGATGCTGAAATTATGCCAAATTCCAGTGAAGGTGCGCGTCGGGGCCGTGTCATGTTGGCCTAGCCCCGCGTTGCACGCCGTGCCACGTTGGGTGTTAATACTTGGACGACCGAATTCCAGTGAGGGTCCTCGTTGGTGGCGTGCCACGGAGGCAGTGCTCCGCGATGCACTCCGTGACACGTTGCTTGTTATTCCGAGAAAAATTTCCACTAGTATAAATAGAACACTTAGGTTCATTTTTAATAATGCTGACTTGGTGGAGCAAGAACGTGGGTTACAGGAAGTTGAGGGGACAAAAATCTCAGGGTTTTTCTCTATCTCCTTCTTCTTTATTTCAATTGGTTGTATGATTAACACTCATTTAACGATGTTTAATCCACAAATGAGTGGCTAAATTCCCTTCTTGCTGAGGTTAAGAACATTTGTATAGAAATGTTATTATTGATAAGTTGGTTTTTCATCTTTTCTTCCATGGTTGTTCTATTGATTCTTGTTCTTATTGCGTTAATGTGTGGCCAACATTAATGTATATCTAAAAAGTCTGGTTTCACTCGAGAGAGCAAGAAATTGGAAAGTTGTGAATTGATAGGATATGATCTTTTCTGAGTTTGGGAAAATTGAGAATTGATTTATCTTCAGGATAGAGATATACCTGAAAGTCATATTAGTCAATTAAGGAATCGGTTTTGTATGGCTGGAACATGAATTTCTTTTTCTCATAGAGATGTAGGTGGAAGGTTCATGATTCTTAAGTTGGGTTAAATACGAGAGTTTTAATCCATAGGCAATAATTCTTGACTAGCAACCGGAGGAAAGACTAATCAAATTGTATCGATAATTTATTTCTCTACATGTTCATTTTAGCCTCAGCATGCTCATACTTATAGTTTAGACTCAAATTGTATATTCGTTTTAGACTTTGTATAAAATTAGGAAACAAAATATCAAAATCTTCTTCACACTGTTGTCTGCAGTTTAGAGTTAAAGTTTATTGACACTTGATTAGATGGATACCTTAGTCCAGTCCCTGTGGGATCGATACTTGGCTTATTTGAGCCACTTTACTACTTGTTTGACCACGTGCACTTGCATGTAGTTATACCAAATAAGTCGAACAAGTTTTTGGCACCGTTGCCGGGCACTGGCAATTGGTAAATTTTTCTTAAGTGTTAGTTTACTATTTCTTCTTAGTGTTGACAACTTGGTCTTAGCCTGTATTTTGTAGATACTAATTTCTGTTGAACACTAGCAAGAGACAAGGAGCTGGTGGACTCATCTTTAGAGCCGGAAAGACAATTCCATCGTCAAAGGAGAGAAGCTCTAGAGAAAAAGCTGTAGTTGCTCAGACAAACAATCCTGGAGCAACAATAGAATCCACCAGTTGTAAGGGTAATGTTAGTGCCCGAGGAAATGACAGCTAGGCCGGTTCGCGAGGTGGCAATCCCACATGCTAACAGTGTCACATCTAGCATCCGCAAACCTGAGCCAGGAGGGAGGTTCGAGCTTAAACAGAACATGGTGCAATTGCTGCACACCAGCGGGCAGTTCACAGGTCTCCCTCATAAGGATCCACAGCAACATCTCCAAAATTTTTTGGAGATAAGTGACACTTACATCCCCGCTGGAGTGTCATCAGATTATGTCAGGCTTACATTGTTCCCATTTTCACTTTTGGGAGAAGCTAAGAGGTGGTTGAAAGCTGAGCCACCTAATTCCATCACCACGTGGGATGATCTTGCAAAGAAATTCGTGATACGGTTCTTTCCATCAGGTAAAACAGCAAGACTTAGAAGTCAAATTCTAAGTTTTAAACAGAGAGAGGGAGAGAATCTGTATCAGGCTTGGGAGAGATTCAAATCTATGTTGCGGGATTGTCTTCATCATCACCAATCCAATGATGTGCTGGTACATACTTTCATAGAGCGTTTGGAACCCCACACAAAAATCTTGCTAGACTCAGCAGTTGGGGGGCAGGCATTAGAGAAGACTTATGAAGATCTGTATACCTTGTTGAATCATATTTCGCAGGGGAATTCAGAGTGGAATGCGGATTCGTCAAGAGGAGGAACAAGGAAGGCAGCAGGAGTCCTAGAAGTGGATGGTTTTATAGCTATTGCTGCACAGATAGTTGCATTACAGAATCAACTCAACACCCACTTCAGTAACATGAGCATGAACCAGTCTCAAGCCCCAGTGAATGTAGTGCAGCAGATTTGGTGTGAAGTGTGCGGGAGTAATGAACACTTAGCTGAGTGTTGTGGAACAAATCCTGATTCGGTGAACTTTGTTGGTAATGTACAAAGAAATAACCACCTACAGTATGGCAACAACTACAATTCCAACTGGAGGAATCACTCGAATTTCTCTTGGGGTAGCAACAACCATCAAGGGCAAAGTTCGAGTCAGGGGGCGCAGAGAAATCAAGGAGGGCAGCAGAACTATCAGTCACAATACAGAAGCAGCAATGCACCTCCTCCACCACCACCATCCAGCATTGAGTAAATGTTCAAGACAATGATAGCTAACCAAACTCAATTGCAGGCTGACTACGTGAAATTGGCAGCCGATGTAAAGAACAATCAGTTAGCTACAAAGGCACTGGAGTACCAGTTTGGGCAATTTGCCGGAGCTCAAAACACCAGGCCGAGAGGAGGACTTCCAAGTGACACTGACCCCAACCCCAAGCAAGTAAATACAGTGACCACAAGGAGTGGTTTGCAACTCAAGGAGGTGGAACCAGAAAGACCACCACAACAGTTGGGAGCAGGTGAAAAGGAGAGGGAGCACAATGATGATAGGGGGAAGGAGAAGGAAGCTGAACAGAAAGACCACCACCCCCGTTCCCTCAACGACTAAGGAAACACAAGGAGGAAGCGTGTTTCAAAAAGTTCATGGAGGTGCTTAAGTAGGTACACATTAATTTACCTCTTATTGATGTTTTGCAGGGAGTGCCGAAGTACGCAAAATATATCAAGGACATCATGGCAAACAAAAGCAGGTTGACTGAGTACGCTACGGTGGCTCTTGCGGAGGAGTGCACTTCACGGATTCAAAACAGCTTGCCCACAAAGCTCAAGGACCCTAGGAGCTTTACAATTCAAATTACAATTGGGCAGAGTATCCGAGCTCGTGGATTATGTGATTTGGGAGCGAGTATTAACTTGATGCCGACATCGGTATTTAAGAAGTTGGGGCTAGGGAGTCCTAGACCAACAACAGTGATCTTGCAGCTGGCGGATCATTCCTTAGCCAGACCTGATGGCATTGTGGAAGACGTGCTGGTGCAAGTGGGCTCCCTTATCTTCCCGGTAGACTTCGTCATGCTGGATTTTGAGCCAGACGCGGAAGTCCCATTTATTTTGGGACGTCCTTTCTTGGCTACTGGGAAAGAATTTATTGATGTAGCGGCAGGGCAGCTAACTATGCGGGCACACGACAAAGTTGAGGTATTTGATGTATTTAAGTCCATGAGGCTGCCGGCCATACATGAGGAGCTTTCAGCAATCGGTGTGTTTGATCAAGAAGAAATTCGTCAGATTGTTGAATCTCAAGACCCACTGAAAAGAGTGTTGATGAACTCCGATCATTTGGGAGATAGAGATGCTTATGAGGTGGTACAAATGTTGAATGAGTCACAAAGGCATCCAAGGAAACATGAATTTCAGTCTTTAATGAGGTCTCTGGAACCATTGCCGAAACCATCTATTGAGGAAGCACCAAAGCTGGAATTGAAAGAATTGCCTCCCCATTTAAAATATGTCTTTTTGGGGGAAGATGAGACTTTGCCGGTCATCATCTCCGCAGAATTAACGGAGGCACAGGAGAAGGAAGCATTGGGTGTCCTCAAAAAAAGAAAGAAAACAATGGGCTGGAAAATGTCAGATATTCAGGGTATCAATCCAGCTTTTTGCACACACAGGATTTTCATGGAGACAGGAGCAAAGCCAATTGTTCAGCCTCAACGAAGGTTAAATCCAGCAATGAAGGATGTGGTGAGGAAAGAAATAATTAAGTGGCTTGATGCAGGTGTGGTATACCCTATCTCGGACAGTGAATGGGTCAGCCCCGTTCAGTGCGTTCCAAAGAAAGGAGGGATGATCGTGGTCACCAATGAAAAAAATGAGCAGATTCCTACACGAACCGTCACAGGCTGGCGGATTTGCATGGACTATAGAAAGCTTAATGAAGCCATAAGGAAAGACCATTATCCCATCCCATTCATTGATCAGATATTAGACAGGTTGACTGGACAGGAATATTATTGTTTCCGTGATGGGTACTCTGATTATAACCAAATAGCCATAGCACCGGAGGATCAGGAAAAGACTACTTTTACCTGTCCTTATGGGGCATATGCTTTTAGGCGGATGCCATTTGGGTTATGCAATGCACCCTCCACATTCCAGAGATGCATGATGGCTATTTTCCATGACATGGTGGAGGATTTTGTTGAGGTATTTATGGATGATTTTTTCTATTTTCGGTAATTCATTTTCTACTTGTTTGCAGAATCTTGACAGGGTGCTGGCTCACTGCGAAGAATCCAACCTTGTACTAAACTGGGAGAAATGCCATTTCTTAGTCAAGGAAGGTATCTTCCTTGGCCATAAAATGTCTTGCAAGGGGCTGGAGGTCGATCGTGCTAAGATTCAGGTTATTGAGAAGTTACCACCACCTGTGTCGGTGAAAGGTGTTCGCAGTTTTCTTGGGCATGCAGGGTTCTACAGACGGTTCATCAGAAACTTCTCAAAAATTTCTAGACCACTATGTAGATTGCTAGAAAAAGAGGTGAAGTTTGAGTTGGATGATGAGTGTGTTAAAGCATTCGAGGAGCTGAAGCAGAAATTGATAGAAGCACCTGTCCTTATTTCTCCGGATTGGGAACAACCATTTGAATTGATGTGTGATGCAAGTGATGTGGCTGTGAGAGCTGTATTGGGGCAGAGGAAAAATAGAATCTTTCATTCTATTCATTATGAAAGCAAAACACTGAACACTGCCCAGAGTAATTATACAGTCACAGAGAAGGAGATGCTAGCATTGGTGTTTGCATTTCATAAATTCAGGTCCTATTTGGTGGGTTCGAGAGTAGTGGTGTATACCGATCATGCAGTGATTTGGTATCTGTTTAACAAGAAGGATGCAAAGCCCAGGCTGATCAGATGGATCCTATTGTTGCAAGAGTTCGACCTCGAAATTAAGGACAGAAAGGGGAGCGAAAATCAGGTGGCAGATCACTTATCGCGATTGGAAAGTCGGTCGCATGTGAAGGAAGGTGATAACATCAATGAGGAGTTCCCGGATGAGCAGCTCTTGGCAATAGGGGAAGCTAAAGTTCCCTGGTACGCAGACATAGTCAACTTGCTAGTGAATGGAGTCTATCCACCTGATGCGACAGTTCAGCAGAGAAGAACATTGAGGCATGATTATTGGTATTTTATTTGGGATGAGCCATACTTATTTAAACTGGGACCGGATCAGGTGATGAGAAGATGCATCCCGGAGAGCCAGATTGCAGAGGTGTTGAGGAGTTGTCACTCTTCGTTGTATGGGGGGCACCATGGAGGTGAGCGGACAGCGCACAAGGTTCTACAGTCAGGTTTCTTTTGGCCTACACTGTTCATAGACTCTATGGCATACATCAAAATGTGTGATAGATGCCAGTGTACAGGCACAGTTGGTAGGAGGCAAGAGATGCCGCTGTAGAATGTACTGGAAGTGGAGACCTTTGATGTATGGGGCATAGATTTCATGGGCCCGTTCCCACCGTCATTTGGTAATCGTTACATCTTGGTGGCCGTTGATTATGTATCAAAGTGGGTTGAAGCAATAGCTTGCCCCAGGAATGACAACAAGGTGGTAACAAAATTTGTGAAAAAACACATTCTCACCAGGTTCGGGACACCCCGAGCCATTATTAGTGATGGAGGGGCTCATTTCGTGAATGCAAGTTTCAAGAAGCTACTAGCCAAGTATGGGGTGTGCCACAAGGTGGCAACAACATATCACCCTCAAAGTAGTGGGCAAGTGGAGGTGTCAAATAGAGAAGTGAAGCAGATTCTCCAGAAAATAGTAAGTGCACAACGGAATGATTGGTCAAGCAAACTTGATGATGTGTTGTGGGCATACAGAACTGCTTACAAGACACCGATTGGAACTTCTCCATACCGATAGGTCTATGGTAAGGCATGTCATCTGCCAGTGGAGCTAGAGCACCGAGCCTTCTGGGCCGTGAAGAAATTTGAATATGGACTTAGGGCTAGCAGGCAAGAAGAGGCTAATGCAACTCAGCGAACTTGAAGAGTTTCGTTGGCATGCTTATGAGAGTGCCAAGTACTACAAAGAAAAAACAAAGAGGTGGCATGACAAGCATGTGGTGCATCGTATTTTTGAGCTGGGGCAAAAAGTATTACTCTTCAATTCAAGATTGAAGTTGTTTCTAGGGAAACTGCGGTCCAAATGGTCAGGGCCATTTGAGGTAGTGAGAATGACCCCACACGGGGCAGTAGAGTTGTGGCAAGAAGATCGAAGTGCCACGTTCTTAGTCAATGGGCAGCGATGTAAGCATTACTGGGCTGAGGACGGTAGTCGAGAGAAGATGTCTGTCACCCTAGAGGATGACTGAGCTTAATGACGTCGAGCCGCGATGGTAAACCAGGCGCTGCACGGGAGGCAACCCATGAAAATTCTGTAATATGTGAATAGATTTCATAAAAAAAAAAAAGAAATGAAAAAAATGAGAAAAATAAAAATTAAAATAATTTTTTATTTTGGTATTTTATGTGAAACATATAAATTCTAACCAATTTCTTGTTGTGAGATGAATTTCAGGTTGAACGGAGGGTAAAAATGCAAAGGATCGCAAAGGAAGAATCGAGGTAAGAAAAATAAAAAAAAGTGGCAAAACAGTGAGCCTGCGCGATGGCTCCGTGTCACGCCGGGAGTGCTCTATGTTACCCTCCGTGACATGTTGAAGTGTAATATGGAATTTTTGAAATATTCTAGAGTACTGGCGTGATGGCTCCATGTCACGGAGGGCATGCTCCGCGTTACCCTCCGTGACACGTTGAAGGCAATTTCGCGTCGGGTCACACCGGGTTACCGGGTGACCCGCGCGAAAATATCCCTTTTTAACCCCTTTTTCCCTCATTTTTTTCCCATTCCTCACCTCCTCCGCAACAAACAACCCAAAATCCCCCCTTCCCCAATGTGACACAAAACTAGGAGCCAAAATTCTTCAACTTTTCTTCGATATCATCGAATTGAAGGTATGTTCATTAACTTCATCTCATTTCTTGTCTAATTTTTCTGATTTTGAGCATAGGAAGTGAGGAAAAGTTGCCCTAAGTGTAAATTGAGCTTGAATTCTTGTAATCTATTGTTAATTGATGTTTGTAGTATCGTTGTGATTATATGAACTCGATAAATACATGGTGATTGAAATTCTTGCGAAAATTGTTGCTAGGGTTAGAATTCAAAGATGATGAAGTTAAAATTGAGTTGAAATGTGAAATTCTTCTTGGTTTGTGCATGTTGAATGAAGTAAATGATGTTGTGCTTAACGTCAAAATGCTAAAGGCGCGACGGATTATCGGGATAATGTAATTGTTGAAATTGCATAGAAATTGGGGGAATTGTATCGGTTTTGTTGATAGAAATTTGAGCTAAGTGCTATGTGATGAAATGTTATCGATGGTAATAGTGGATTAGCTATACGAAGTATGAGTAGTGCATAGAATTTATACCGTCGAACCCTCTGAATGCACGAGGTATTTTTGTTATTGTTTTGTTTTATTTGTTGAGAATAAATGAATTGTCTTGTTGTAATGTTGCGATTGTGGCTAAAGACTAAGTGTGGGGTGGCCTAGCTTAACCCAACCTTAGTCGAAGCAAATTTTACGTTGAATAACATTGAAAATGTCTGTTGGTTTGACAGAAGCAATGGCAAGCAGGCAAGATAAAAGGAAGGCCGCATCTACATCGGGCGCCGGAAGGAAAAGAATCAGACTGGGAATAGCAGTCCCAGCAGCACCAGCGGTTCCGCGCGGCCAACGGCGGCAATACGGAACCTGATGGGTGACAGAGGAGGGGAAGAAATGGTACGCAAAGCATAAGGAAAGCAAATACTTCCCCGAGGAACACATTGCTAGGGAGCCGTTAGCATAGAAATTCCCCAGGATTGTTCACAGGATTGAGGCAGCCGAGCTGAACTTCATCTTTGAAGAGCCCAAGGAGTGCAATCTACACCTAATTCGGGAGTTCTACGCCAACTGGAACCCGACACTCAGAAGTCACACCATAGAGATAAGGGGGCAGGTAGTCACTTTTGAGCCCCATCACCTTAATGCCATTTTGGGGCCGGGACACAGATGCCCATGTGCTCCAGTAGCTGAATATCACTCCACCATATGCAGACATTAGACGCACTCTGTGTGGAGCCCGGTCTACAGCACGGTGGAGCAGGCATAAAGAGAGGGGCTACCATCAGACATTGCCCTACTCACAGATGAACAGGGAAGCCAGGATATGGCTTAAGATTGTTTGTTCCTGCCTGATCCCGGGGGTGCATATGACAGATGTCACCGGGGATTGTGTATGCTTGGTCTATGCCTTGATGAAAGGGATGGAGATCAGTGGTGGGGCGGTGATTATCTCCGCCATGAAGAGAGCCCGTTTGCATCAAGGGCACAAGTACGGGTTTGGTGGCTTACTGACCACGTTCCTGAGGGGCCTGGATATTGAGGAAGAGGCCCTTGACTACATCCCACAGATGGAGAGGCGGGCCTTAGATGTCACCAAAACTAAGGCACCCGACACCACTCACTGTCCAGTTCTTACACTAGCCGAGTGACATGCTCGGGATGATCAGTACATGGATCGCATGTTCGGGATGCAGATGCTCCAGTTGCGCATAGGCGGGAGGCCAGCAATAGAAGATGAGCTGTGGCAGCTCGAGCTAGACTACCCTTTTGGCGAAAATGCCAGGGCTCTATGCCGAGTAGGGCCAGCTTTTGTGGAGCCCACTGATGATGATGTCCCCACAGATGAGGAGACACGTTGCGACGACTCCGATGTTGAGTCAGATGATGACGACGGGGGCGATTCATACATGGGAGACGAGGCAGCGACACCTGATGAAGAAGTGGAATACTTCGATTGATCAGGGAGTTTCACCACCCACTTTTGTGTTATGCTGAATTTTGTGAACACTGGGGACAGTGTTCGATTTTAGTGTGGGGTGGGAGTAGTTAGGTGCTGGTTGTTGTTTTTATTAATGTCTCTGTTCTGTTGTTGTGCTTGGAAAAACATGACCCTGTCATTTTTGTGTGTATGTCTGTATTGTAATTAATGTGAAGCTATTGTGTACTGTTGAATGTTGTTAGCTGGTTTTGTAAATAGTTTTGTTTTATCGAAATTATCGATATTTTTAAAAATTTTCGTGAAATTTTTTATTTTTGGGTTTCTCGGCGTTTGTTTTCGGTTCTTTTACCGAGAATAGTCCCATTGAACCGAAGTCATAATTAGTGACCGTTCCCTATGATGGATGAATGACGACCGTCTTAAGGGAAATGTAGTCGATAGGAGTAGATTTCTTTTGTTCTTTTTAATTTTTTTTCTTCTTTTGTTTGTGTGTATCCCAACGTGTCATTACTTTATGGTTGTGAAATTCTGGTTGCGTGTTGTACATGATATTTAAAATGCAAAGGTGATTCGTATGAAATCATGCAACTTTGTAAATATATTGAGATCCCTAGGCCATAGAGTTCGATTCGGGGTGATTGAGGCTTAAGCTTTGAATTCTTGTAATTAGCTGATTGAAGAGTTTGTGAATATGTCTTGAGTTGAGCATGTGAAATGAGTGTGTGGTGAGGTTTCATTTCTTCCATGCTATTGTGAAGTGTCCAGAACTTGCCTGGTGTGTGTACGAAACGAAATGAAAGATGTGTATTGTAGGAAAGGATGTAGGCATTTCTTTGCTTTAACCGAAAGTTTTTTTTTCATTATCATACCTACCTTGAATGTACACCCTAGTTAGCCCATTGAGGCCTTTAGCCTAATTTTTTTTCTTTTGTCAAAAAGGTGTAAACCGAGCTTAACCCCTTCTTTTCATTATCCGTGAATTTGATCCAAAACTCTTAAGCGCTCAAGAAAAAAATAATTTTCCCACAGTGTTAGGGAGTGAGAAGTTTGAAAAGAAAAGAAAAAGCAGAGTGATGAAAGGAAAGAAAAGGTCAAAGGTGCACTCCTTATAAATTAAATATAATGAAGACGTATAACTACTCTTTGTTATTAAGTCAAGTGTGCTTAAAGATATGGGGTCAAAAATAAAGACAGACTTCAAGAATGGGAGGATGAAGGAAGAAAAAATGCCCATAAGGTTGATGGGATGTATTGAAAAAGCGCTTAAGGAGGCTAGTTGTTATTGTTGGTTAGCCCAGTATTTTCTAGTTCCGTAGCTTACACTACAACGCGTTAAGTCCTACGTGATCTTACATCACGCGTCCTTATATTAGTGGAGTAATACACTAAAGGCAAGCTTATGGTTCATGACATGATGCATGTGAATTCTTTTGGGAGAGAGAGCGAAATCTTGTTTATACGCCCCTGCATGTAATGTCTTTGAGTTTATGTGATTAAAAAGGGGAACATTCTCTTGTGTTGTGTGGGCACATGCTCGACGAGAGATTGAATTTTGTGTCGGATATCTTGATCAGCTGATTTGCATGAGTTTGCCGATATCGAGAGTCGATTCTTGAGTCTAGGAGGTCTTAATGTGTTAAAGGTTATTGTATTAATAAGACTATGAATGTTTTCTTGATGATTTGCTATATTAAATAATCGGTATAACCGTAGCTTGAATTGTCGAGCCAAAGTAGCCAGGATTGGGTATCAATCGCATGAGGTGTAAGATTATTGTTCGGGGACGAACAAGGATTTAAGTGTGGGGTAAGTGATCTTGGGCAGATTTATATGCCCAAGTGATACTCAAATGTGTCATTTTGCCTAGTTTATCTATCGATGTTTGTACATTCTCATGTGAATGGTAATAAAATGTGAATTTATACTAACCAACATGATTAGCATGGTTTTGCAGGAAAAATATAATTTTATGTAGCTCAGATGAAGGTTGGGAGAAATTGGGATTGGACTTGGAAGCTAGCAAGGAAAAAAGCACAAGGAAGCACGAATTAAAAGGGCTCCGCGATGGAGCCGTGTCACGCTGCCATCGCAGATGCATTCTGCCTGGATGCTGAAATTATGCCAAATTCTAGTGAAGGTGTGCGTTGGGGTCGTGGCACGTTGGCCTAGCCCCGCGTTGCACATCGTGCCACGTTGGGTGTTAATACTTGGACAACCGGATTCCAGTGAGGGTCCGCGTTGGTGGCGTGCCACGGAGGCAGTGCTCCACGATGCACTCCGTGACACGTTGCTTGTTATTCCGGGAAAAATGTCCACTAGTATAAATAGAACACTTAGGTTCATTTTTAATAATGCTGACTTGGTGGAGCAAGAACGTGGGTTACAGGCAGTTGAGAGGACGAAAATCTCAGGGTTTTTCTCTATCTCCTTCTTCTTTATTTCAATTGCTTGTATGATTAACACTCATTTAACGATGTTTAATCCACAAATGAGTGGCTAAATTCCCTTCTTGCTGAGGTTAAGAACATTTGTATTGAAATGTGATTATTGATAAATTGATTTTTCATCTTTTCTTCCATGGTTGTTCTATTGATTCTTGTTCTTACTGTGTTAATGTGTGGCCAACGTTAATGTATATCTAAAAAGTCCAGTTTCACTCGAGAGAGCAAGAAATTGGAAAGTTGTGACTTGATAGGATATGATCTTTTCTGAGTTTGGGAAAATTGAGAATTGATTTGCCTTCAGGATAGAGATATACCTGAAAGTCATATTAGTCAATTAAGGAATCGGTTTTGTATGGCTGGAACATGAATTTCTTTTTCTCATAGAGATGTAGGTGGAAGGTTTATGATTCTTAAGTTGGGTTAAATAAGAGAGTTTTAATCCATAGGCAATAATTCTTGACTAGCAACCGGAGGAAAGACTAATCAAATTGTATCGATAATTTATTTCTCTACATGTTCATTTTAGCCTCAGCATGCTCATACTTATAGTTCAGACTCAAATTGTATATTCGTTTTAGACTTTGTATAAAATTAGGAAACAAAATATCAAAATCTTCTTCACACTGTTGTCTGCAGTTTAGAGTTAAAGTTTATTGGCACTTGATTAGATGGATACCTTAGTCCAGCCCCCGTGGGATCGATACTTGGCTTATTTGAGCCACTTTACTACTTGTTCGACCACGTGCACTTGCGTGTAGTTATACCAAACAAGCCAAACAGAAGCAATGAGGGAGCAGATGGAAGTATTAGGAATTCAGACTAAGAAAAATGGAGAGGCCTTACAAATGATAAGCGCCAAGATCACGAAAATGATGGTTGAGGTTGAAGATTGCGCTAATTTGCAAGTAACGGTTTTATTCAATACTCAAGAGGGATTACAAGGAGAAGAAAAGGGTAAGTTCTTGGAAGAAACTCAATAATTAGAAGCTCTTAAGAGTCCCCGTGATGGTCTCACACATATGAAAAATCCATTCATGGAAGAAGACATAGAATATCCCCCATTTGACATTAATGGAGAGATAGATGTTGATGAGGAGAAGGTGTATACAAGTAAGGAGGTCAAGCACAATGCAGTTTCAGAATTGAGGTGTATTATACCCCACTCGAAGCATTTTTTAACATTAAGTTTGGTTGACAACCTAGAAATAGAGTCTTCCAAGCTTATAGAGAAATGTCTAGAGGAGGACCAAGCCCCGTATATTCTGAAATTTGCTGACTCGGAGAGACAAAATAACTTCGCTTACTGTTTGTCTGTTTGGGTGACTACATGCAAGTGCACGTGGTTGAACAAGTAGTAAAGTGGCTTAAGTAAGCCAAGTATCGATCCCACAGGGACTAAACTACGGTAATAATCAACTTAAGTGTTAATGAACTATATCTTTAAGAATGCAGACAACCAAATGAATAAGATTTTTAGAGTTTGAGTTACTAATTAATAAGAATCTAAAGCAAAATTACAAAGTGAGTCTGAACAATAGTAATGAGCAAGCTGAGGTTAAAACGAACATGCAGGGAATTAATTTATCGATACAATTCAGTTAATCTTTCCTTCGGTTGCTAGTCAAGAATTATTGCCTATGGATTGGAACTTTCATCTCCTATCCAACTTAAGAATCATGAATCTTCAATCTACATTTCCATAATAAAAGAATTTCATGTTCTAGCCATAGAAAACCGATTCCTTAATTGACTAATAAGACTTTCAGATATATTTCTATTCTGAATGTAAATCAATTCTCAATTTTCCCAAACTAAGAAGAGATCATATCCTACCAATTCATAACTTTCCAATTTCTTTCCTTCTCAAAATCAAAATTGAATTTTTTAGATATACATTAACATTGGCCAAACATTAATGCAGTAAGAACAAGAATTGATAGAACAACCATTGAAGAAAAGATGAAAACTAAAATAATCAACAATTACATTCCACTACAATTGTTCTTAACCTCAGCAATAAGTGAATTTAGCCACTCATTTGTGGATTAAACATCATCAAATGAGTATAAATTATACAAATAATTGAGATAAAAGAGAAAGAGATAGAGAAGAACCCTAGAATTTTCGTCCCCTCAACTGCCTGTAACCCACGTTCTTGCTCAACCAAGTCAGAATTCTTTAAAATAAAACCTAAGTGTGCTATTTATACTAGTGGAAATTTTTTCCAGAATAACAAGCAACGTGGCACGGAGTGTATCGTGGAGCACTCCCTCCGTGCCACGGGGGTATCGCGGACCCTCTCTAGAATTTGGCTCCTCAGGAACTTCACCTTGGCATGCCACGGCTTGCATCAGGGAGCCTGGCCAACGTGCCACAGTGCTATCGCGCACCTACACTGGAAATTGATGTCCCAGGTAATTGTACTCAACGTGCCACGGCTTGCATCGCGTGGCATTGCCTCCGTGTCACGGAGGTAACGTGAGGCTTCACTGGAAATGACCAAAATTAAATCACCCGAGGCAGAATGCCTCTGCGATGGCAGCGTGACACGGCTCCATCGCGGAGCCCTTATTTTTGCTGCTCTTCCTTGACCTTTTCCACTCCTTGCTTCCAAGTCCATTCCCAATCTTTACCAACATGTATCTTAGCTTCCCAAAATTCCATTTTACCTGCAAAACAACACTAATCATGTTGGTTACTATAAATTCACATTTTAACTACAGATCACATTAGAATGCACAAATAATGATAGATAACAAAGACGAAATGAAGCATTTGAGTATCACTTGGGCATATAATTCTGCCCAAGATCACTTACCCCACACTTAAAACCTTGTTCGTCCTCGAACAATACTCTCACATCTCATGCAATTGACACCCACGCATAGCTACTTTGACTCGACAATTCAAGCTACGGCTATACCGATTATTTAATCTAGTAAATCATCAAGAAAACATGCATGGTCTCATCAATACAATGACATACCCCACATTAAGACCTCCTATACTCAAGAATCGACTCTTGATCTCGGCAAACTCATGCAAATCAACTGATCAAGACATCCGACACGAAATTTAATCTCTCGTCAAGCATGTGCCCTCACAACAAAAGAGAATCTCCCCATTTGCAATCGTATGATTTCCAAAGCATTACATGTAGGGGTATATGAACACGATTTCGCTCTCTCTCCCACCGAATTCACATGCATCATGTCATGAACCATAGGCTTGCCTCTAGTGTTCTACTCCAATAATATAAAAATGTGTGATGTAAGATCACGTAGGACTTAACGGGTTGTAATGTAAGCTAAGGAACTAGTAAATACTGGGATAACCAATAATAGCAACTAGCTTCCTTAAGCGCTTTTCAATACATCCCACCATCATTATGGGCATTGTTTCTTCCTTCATATTCTCATTCTTGAAATTTTTCTTTGTTTTTGTTCCCATTTCTTTAAGCACACTCAACTTAATAACCAAGATTAGTTGTACAACTTTATTTTATTTAATTTCAGCAAGTGCACCTATGACCTTTTCTTTAACTTCCACCACTTCCGCTTTTCCTTCCTTTTCACAATTCTCACTCCTTTACACTATGGGAAAATTGTTTTTCTTGAGCGCTTAAGAGTTTTGGATCAAATTCAAGGCTAATGAAAAGAAGGGATTAATATCGATTTGTACCTCCTCAAAGAAAGAAAAAAATAGGCTAAAGGCTCAATGGGGCTAACTAGGACGTACATTCAAGGTAGGTATGATAATGGAAAAACTTTCGGTTTAATCAAAGAAATGCCTACATCCTATCCTACAATACACATCCTTCATTTCGTTTTGTACACACACCAGGCAAGTTCTAGACACTTCACAATAGCATGGAATAATCGAAAACTCACCTCACACTCATCGCACATGCTCAACTCAAGACATATTCACGGACTCTATAATCAGCCAATTATAAGAATTCACTATTAAACCTCAATCACACCGAATCGAACTCTATGGCCTAGGTATCTCAACGTGTATATGCATTTGCATGCTTTCATACGAATCACCTTTGCAACATAATATCATGTACAACACGTAATGAGAATTCCGAACCATGAAGTAGAGACACGTTTGGGAAACAAACAAAAGAAAGAAAATAAAGAGAAACTACTCCGATCGACTACATTTCCCTTAAGACGGTCGTCATCCACCCATCATAGGGAACGATCACTAATTACGACTTCGGTTCAATGGGACTATTCTCGGTAAAAGCACCGAAAACAAAGGCCGAGAAACCCAAAATAAAAGATATTTAACGAAAAAATTTAAAAATTTTGATAATTTTGATAGAAAGCAAAAATATTAGAAAACAAAAATATTTACACAACAACCATTAAACAACAGCTCACACAACAAACAACAGCTTAACATTCATTACAACACCACTTAATTACAAAACACATCACAAAGAGTCACAGGGTCACATTTTTCACAGGCACAACAACACAACACATCCACATAAACAAAAACAACAACGAACCGTCTAGCACCTAACTACTCTCACCCTACACTTAAATCGAAAACTGTCCCCAGTGTTCACAAAATTCAACATATCACAAAGGTGGGTGGTGAAACTCCCTGATCAATCGAAGTATTCCACTTCTTCATCAGGTGTCGTTGCCTCGTCTCCCATATCCGAATCGCCCCCGCTGTCCTCATCTAACTCAACATCTGAGTCCTCACGACGGGTCTCCTCATCAGTGGGGACATCATCATCTACAGGCTCCACAAAAGCTGGCCCCACTCGGCATAGAGCCCAAGCATTTTCGCCGAAGGGGTAATCCAAGTAAAGCTGCCAAAGCTCATCTTCTGTTGCTGGCCTCCCGCCAATGCGCAACTGCAGCATCTGCATCCTGTACATGCGGGCCATATAATGATCATCCCGAGCATGTCGCTCGGCTAGTGTAAGAATAGTCCCATGAGTAGTGTCAGGTGCCTTGGTTTTGGTAACATCCGGGGCGCGCCTATCAATCTGTGGGATGTAATCTAGTGCCTCCTCCTCGATATCATGGCCCCTCAGGAACGTGGTAAGCAAACCACCAAACCCTTACTTGTGCCCTTGATGCAAGCGGGCTCTCTTCATGGCGGAGATGATCACCGCCCCAACATTTATCTCAAGACCTTTCATCAGGGCATACACCAAACACACTCGATCCTGGGTGACATCTGTCATGTGCAACCCCGGGATCAGGCAGGAGCACACAATTTTTAGCCAAATCCTGGCTTCCCTGTTCATCTGAGAGTAGGCAGTGTCTGATGGTAGCCCCTCTCTTTGTGCCTGCTCCACCGTGCTGTTGAACGGGCTCCACATAGAGTGCGTCTGATGTCCGTATAAGGTGGAGTTATGTTCAGCTGCCGGAGTACATGGGCTTCTGTGTCCCGCGCCCCCAATATAGCATTCAAGTGATGGGGCTCAAACGTGACAACCTGCCCTCTTATCTTGACGGCGTGACTGCGGAGGGTCGGGTTCCAGTTGGCATAGAACTCTCGAATCAGATGGAGATTGCACTCCTTGGGCTCTTCGAAGATGAAGTTCAGCCCGACAATGTCAATCCGGTGTAGGATCCTCGGGAATTCCTGTGCTAGCGGCTCCCTTGCTATATGCTCTTCCAAGAAGTATTTGGTTTCTTTGTGTTTTGCATACCATTTCTTCCCTTCATCAGTCACCCATCGGGTTCCGTATTGTCGGCATTGGCCTCGCGGAACCGCTGGTGCTGCTGGGACTGCTGTTCCCAATCTAATTCTTTTTCTGCTGGCGCCTGATATGGATGCGCCCTTTCCTTTATCTTTTCTGCCCGACATTGTTCCTGCACATATAACCATCAATCCCAATGTTATTCGAATAATAACTAGCTACGACTAAGGTTGGGTTTAATTGAATCACCCCACACATAGTTTTAGCTGCCATTAAAACAATTCGGCAAGACATTCATGATTTCACAATCTTTACATTCAACATTCTTAGTGCCTTCATATAATTCGATGGAATAATTACTGTGTACTACTCAGACTTCGTACAACGAATAACAATATCGCCATCGATTCCATTATATCATCATAGCACTTAGCCAAATTTTTGTTCTCAACAACCTATGCAATTCACCAATTTCATTTTTCCGAAATTCCCTTGTCTACTTGGCATATTCAACATTAATCACGACATAATTCACATCACCCAACATGCACAACCCAATTTTTTTCACATATCAAACAAATTTAGTTTTCTTCCTATTCAAATACACCCCTAGCTACAAATTTCGCCAAAAATTCACTACAACATGCATTCATTGAGTTCATATACTCAAAACGATATTATGAACATCAATCAATCATAACTTAAATGAATTCAAGCTTAATTTTCACTTACGACAAGTTTCAATCACTATCCATGCTCAAAAATTGAAATTTCAAGCAAAAATGAGGTAAAGTTCAAGAACATACCTTTAATCCGATGTAATTGAAGAAAACTTGAAGTAATCTTGTGCCTAGGTCCGTGTCAAGTTGGGGGATGAGGGTATTCGAGGTTTTGGTCGCGAAGGAATTGAAAGAATAGGAAAAAATTAAGGAATTTGGGGTTAAAAAGGAGGTTTTTCGCGCGGGTTACCCGGTGACCCGGTGTGACTCGACGCGAAAAGACCCTCAACGTGTCATGGAGGGTAACACGGAGCACACCCTTCGTGACACGGAGCCATCGCGTAGGTGTTCTGGAAATTTTAAAAAATCCAAAATACCTTCAACGTGTCACGGAGGGTAACGCGGAGGCCCTCCTCCGTGACACAGAGCCAACGCATAGGCTCACTCTCATGCCATATTTATTTTCTCACCTTGATTTTTTTCCTTTGCGCTTTTTTTTTTGCATTTTCGCCCTCCGTTCCACCTGAAAATCATTCCACAACGAGAAATTGGTTAGAATTCATAGGTTTCAACGCAACAATAATTTTTTCTATTTATTTTTTCTTTCTCTTTTTTTTTCAACTAATTCTACTCATCTATTACAACAATTTCACGGGTTGCCTCCCGTGCAGCACCTGATTTACCGTCGCGGCTCGACGTCATTTACACTCAATCATCCTCTAGAGTGATGGACGTCTTCTCTCGAATAATGTCCTTACCCCAGTAATGCTTACAACGCTGCCCATTAACCAAGAACGTGGCACTTCGATCTTCTTGCCACAAGTCCACTGCCCCGTGAGGGGTCATTCTCACTACCTCAAATGGCCCTGACCATTTGGACCGCATTTTTTCTGGAAAAAGCCTCAATCTTGAATTGAAAAGCAACACTTTCTGCGCCGGCTCGAATATCCGATGCACCATATACTTATCGTGCCACCTCTTTGTTTTCTCTTTGTAGCACTTGGCACTTTTATAAGCATGCCAACGAAACTCATCAAGTTCGCTGAGTTGCATTAGCCTCTTCTTACCCGCTAGCTCTAGATCCATGTTCAATTTCCTCACGGCCTAGAAAGCTCAGTCTTCTAGCTCCACCGGCAGATGACACGCCTTTCCATAGACCAATCTGTACAGAGAAGTCCCAATTGGTGTCTTGTAAGCAGTTCTATAAGCCCACAACGCGTCGTTGAGTTTTCTTGACTAATCACTACGTTGTGCATTCACTGTTTTCTGGAGAATCTGCTTCACTTCTCTGTACGACACCTCCACTTGCCCACTAGTTTGGGGATGATATGTTGTCGCCACCTTGTGGCACACCCCATACTTAGCTAGCAAGTTCTTGAAACTTGCATTTACAAAATGAGCCCCTCCATCACTGATAATGGCTCGGGGTGTCCCAAACCTTGTGAAAATGTGCTTTTTCACAAATTTCATTACCACCTTGTTGTCATTCCTGGGGCAAGCTGTTGCTTCAACCCACTTTGATATAAAATCAACGACCACCAAGATGTAACGATTACTAAATGACGGTGGGAACGGGCCCATGAAATCAATACCCCATACATGAAAGATCTACACTTCTAATATACGCTGCAACGGCATCTCTTGCCTCCTACCAATTGTGGCTGTCCTTTGACATCTATCACATATTTTTATGGATGCCATAGAGTCTCTAAATAGTGTAGGCCAAAAGAAACCTGACTGTAGCACCTTGTGAGCTGTCCGCTCGCCTCCGTGGTGCCCTCCATACAATGAAGAGTGACAACTCCTCAAAATTTCTGCAATCTGGCTCTCCGGGATACATCTTCTCATAACCTGATCCGATCCCTGCTTAAACAAGTACGACTCATCCCAAATAAAATACCGGCAATCATGCCTCAATTTTTTCTCTGTTGAGCCGTAGCCTCAGGTGGATAGACTCCACTCACTAGCAAAATCACTATGTCTGCATACCAAGGGATCTCAACTTCCCTTATTGCCAAGAGCTGCTCATCCGGGAACACCTCTTTGATGCTGTCACCTTCCTTCACATGCGACCGGCTTTCCAATCGCGATAGGTGATCTGCCACTTGATTCTCGCTCCCCTTTCTGTCCTTAATCTCTAGGTCAAACTCTTGCAACAACAAGATCCATCTGATCAGCCTGGGCTTAGCATCCTTCTTGTTAAACAGATACCGAATCGCTGTATGATCGGTATACACCACTACTCTAGAACCCACCAAATAGGATCTGAATTTGTCAAACGCAAATACCAATGCTAGCATCTCCTTTTCTGTGACTAAATAATTAACTTGGGCAACGTCCAGTGTTTTGCTTGCATAATGAATAGAATGAAAAATTCTATTCCTCCGCTGCCCCAATACAGCTCCCACAGCCACATCGCTTGCATCACATATCATTTCAAACGGTTGTTCCCAATCCAGAGAAATAAGGATAGGTGCTTCTATCAATTTCTGCTTCAACTCCTCGAATTCTTTGACCCAATCTTCATCAAACTCAAACTTCACCTCTTTTTCTAGCAACCTGCATATTGGTCTAGCAATTTCAGAGAAGTTCTTAATGAACCATCTGTAGAACCCTGCATGCCCGAGAAAACTGCGAACACCCTTCACTGACACAGGTGGTGGTAGCTTTTCAATAACTTCGATCTTAGCACGATCGACCTCCAACCCCTTGCAAGACACTTTATGGTCAAGGACGATACCCTCCTTGACTAAGAAATGACATTTCTCCCAGTTGAGTACAAGGTTGGATTCTTCACAGCGAGCTAGCACCCTGTCAAGATTCTGCAAACAAGTAGCAAACGAATTACCGAAAATAGAAAAATCATCCATAAATACCTCAACAAAATCTTCCACCATGTCGTGAAAGATCGCTATCATGCATCTCTGGAATGTGGCGGGTGCATTGCATAAACCAAATAGCATCCGCCTAAAAGCATATGTCCCATAAGGACATGTGAAAGTAGTCTTCTCCTGGTCCTCCGGTGCTATGGCTATTTGGTTATAGCCAGAGTACCCATCAAGGAAACAATAATATTCTTGTCCAGCCAATCTGTCCAATATCTGATCAATGAACGGGATAGGATAGTGATCTTTCCTTGTGGCTTCATTTAGCTTTCTGTAGTCTATGCAAATCCGCCAGCCTATGACGGTGCGTGTAGGGATCAACTCATTTTTCTCATTGGTGACCACGGTCATCCCTCCTTTCTTTGGAACACACTGAACGTGACTGACCCATTCGCTGTCCGAAATAGGATAAACCACACCTGCATCAAGCCACTTAATTACTTCTTTCCTAACCACATCCTTCATCATCGGATTCAACCTCTGCTAAGGCTGTACAGTTGTCTTCGCTCCTTCCTCCATGAAAATTTTGTGTGTGCAAAATGCTGGATTGATACGCCGAATATCTGACATTTGCCAGCCCATCGCTTTCTTCCTTCTTTTGAGAACCACCAATGCTTCCTTTACCTGTGCCTCCTCAGTAAGGGCCACCGTAGCATACTCCGTCAATCTGCTTTTGTTAGCTATGATGTCCTTGATATACTTTGCATATTTAGGCACTCCCTGCAAAACATCTACCAAAGGTAAATTAATGTGTACCTGTTTAAGCACCTCCATGAACTTTTTGAAACAAGCTTCCTCCTTGTGTTTCTTTAATCTTTGAGGGAACGGGGGTGGTGCTCTTTCTGCTTCAGCTGCCTTCTCCTTCCCCCTCTCATCATCATGTTCCCTATCTTTCTCCACTGCTCCTGACTACTGAGGTGATCTTTCTGGTTCCACCTCCTTGAGTTGTAAACCACTCCTTGTGATCATTGCATTAACCTGCTTGGGATTCAGGTCAGTGTCGCTCGGTAGTCCTCCTCTTGGCCTGGTGTTTTGAGCTCCAGCTAGTTGTCCAAACTGGTACTCCAACGCCTTTGTAGCTAACTGGTTATTTTTTATGTCTACTGCCAATTTCACATAATCATCCTGCATTTGAGCTTGGTTAGCTAACATTGTTTTAAACATTTCCTCAATGTTGTTGGCTGGTGGAGGAGGTGCATTGTTTCCTCTGTATTGAGATTGATAATTCTGCTGCCCTCCTTGATTTCTCTGTGCACCCTGATTCGAACTCTGCCCCTGATGGCTGTTACTACCCCAAGAGAAATTCGGATGATTCCTCCAATTCGAGTTGTAGTTGTTTCCATACTGCTAGTGATTATTTCTCTGTACATTCCCAACAAAGTTCACTGAATCTGGATTTGCACCACAACACTCAGCTGAGTGTTCATTACTACCGCATACTTCACATCAAATCTGCTGCACTACATTAACTGGGGCTTGAGGTTGATTCAAGCTCATATTGCTGAAGTGGGTGTTGAGTTGATTTTGCAATGCAGCTATCTGTGCAGCGATTGCTGTAAAACCATCCACTTCAAAGACTCCTGCCGCTTTCCTTGTTCCTCCTCTAGAAGAGTCCGCATTCCACTCTGGATTTCCCTGCGAAATATGATTTAACAAAGTATACAGCTCCTCATAAGTCTTTTCTAATGCTTGTTCCCCAGCTGCTGAGTCTAGCAAAATTTTTGTGTGGGGTTCCAAACCCTCTATGAAAGTATGCACCAGCACATCATTGGACTGGTGATGGTGAGGACAATCCCTTAGCAATGATTTGAACATTTCCCAAGCTTGATACAGATTCTCCCCCTCTCTTTGTTTAAAACTTAGAATCTGACTTCTAAGTCTTGTTGTTTTCCCAGATGGAAAGAACCGTATCAGAAACTTTCTTGCAAGATCATCCCACGTGGTGATAGAGTTAGGTGGTTCATCTTTCAACCACCTCTTTTCTTCCCACAATAATGAAACTGGGAATAATGTAAGGCTCACGTAGTTGGATGATACTCCAGCGGGGATGTAAGTGTCACTTATCTACAAAAAGTTTTGGAGATGTTGTTGTGGATCTTCGTGAAGGAGACCTTTGAATTGCCTGCTGGTGTGTAGCAATTGCACCATGTTCTGTTTAAGCTCAAACCTCCCTCCTGGCTCAGGTCTGCAAATACTCGATGTAACATTGTTAGCATGTGGGATTGCCACTTCGCGAACCGGCCTAGCTGCCATTTCCTCGGGCACTAATACTGCCCTCACAAATGGTGAATTCTGTTGTTGCTCCAGGATTGTCTGTCTAAGCAACTGTAGCTTTTTCTCTAGAGCTGCCCTTCTTTGACGATGAAATTGTCTTTTCGACTCTATGTATGAATCCACCAACTCCTTGTCTCTTGCCAGTGTTCAACAGAATTCAATATCTGCAAAAGACAGGCTAAGATCAAGTTGTCAGCACTTATATAGAAATTGTAAACTAACACTGAGAAAACAATTTTACCAATTGCCAGTCCCCGGCAACGGCGCCAAAAACTTGTTGGGCTATTTGGGTGACTACACGCAAGTGCACGTGGTCGAACAAGTAGTAAAGTGGCTTAAGTAAGCCAAATATTGATCCCACAGGGACTAAACTACGGTAATAATTAACTTAAGTGTTAATGAACTATATCTTTAAGAATGCAGACAACCATATTAATAAGATTTTTAGAGTTTGAGTTACTAATTAGTAAGAATCTAAAGCAAAATTATAAAGTGAGTCTGAACAATAGTAATGAGCAAGCTGAGGTTAAAACGAACATGCAGGGAATTAATTTATCGATACAATTCAGTTAATCTTTCCTTCGGTTGCTAGTCAAGAATTATTGCCTATGGATTGGAACTTTCGTCTCCTATCCAACTTAAGAATCATGAACCTTCAATCTACATTTCTGTGATAAAAGAATTTCATGTTCTGGCCATAGAAAACCGATTCCTTAATTGACTAATAAGACTTTCAGATATATTTCTATTCTGAATGTAAATCAATTCTCAATTTTCCCAAACTAAGAAGAGATCATATCCTACCAATTCACAACTTTTAAATTTCTTTCCTTCTCAAAATCAAAATTGGATTTTTTAGATATACATTAACATTGGCCAAACATTAATGCAGTAAGAACAAGAATTGATAGAACAACCATTGAAGAAAAGATGAAAACTAAAATGATCAACAATTACATTCCACTACAATTGTTCTTAACCTCAGCAAGAAGTGAATTTAGCCACTCATTTGTGGATTAAACATCATCAAATGAGTATAAATCATACAAACAATTGAGATGAAAGAGAAAGAGATAGAGAAGAACCCTAGAATTTTCGTCCCCTCAACTGCCTGTAACCCACGTTCTTGCTCAACCAAGTCAGAATTCTTTAAATTAAAACCTAAGTGTGCTATTTATACTAGTGGGAATTTTTCCCAGAATAACAAGCAACGTGGCACGGAGTGTATCGCGGAGCACTCCCTCCGTGCCACGGGGGTATGGCGGACCCTCTTTGGAATTTGTCTCCTCAGGAACTTCACCTTGGAATGCCACGGCTTGCATCGCGGAGCCTGGCCAATGCGCCACGGTGCTATCGCGCACCTACGCTGGAAATTGATGTCCCAGGTAATTGTACTCAACGTGCCACGGCTTGCATTGCGTGGCATTGCCTCCGTATCACGGAGGTAACGCGAGGCTGCATTGGAAATGGCCAAAATTAATCACTCGAGGCAGAATGCCTCCACGATGGCAGCGTGACACGGCTCCATCGCGGAGCCCTTATTTTTGCTGCTCTTCCTTGACCTTTTCCACTCCTTGCTTCCAAGTCCATTCTCAATTTTACCATCATGTATCTTAGCTTCCCAAAATTCCATTTTACCTGCAAAACAACACTAATCATGTTGGTTAGTATAAATTCATATTTTAACTACAAATCACATGAGAATGCACAAATAACGATGGATAACAAAGACGAAATGAAGCATTTGAGTATAAGTTGGGCATATAATTCTGCCCAAGATCACTTACTTAAGGGCCAATAAGTGCAAAAGGCGACATCTACTGCTTGGTCCTTTCATTTTTTCACCACCACCCCTGGAGCATAAGAGGAAACTAGATAAAAAATTAGGGGTGAGATTCATATCCTCAAGGTGGAGGAAAAAGTGGTGAAACTTGATACGTCGTGCCGCGACGTAAAATATGGCGCTACTTGGGAGGCAACCCAAGGGTACCATTTTAATTTCTTGCATTTGAATTGATTTTATTTATTTTTCATCTTGTGTTGTTTTGGTGGAAAGTTAAGCACAGATGGAGGGGATGTCTGAGTACCCTTGGAGGAGGAAGCTAACAAGCATGGAAGAGAAAAATTGTGGGGTCGAATACCCACTTGTGCAAAAATGAAGAAAAGCATATTGTTAGCTAGGCATAGAGGCCCAGGGAGTATTTCTCACCCTTTTGAATTTTAATTAGATGCTTTGGGGACATAGCATGATTCAAGTGTGGGATGAGGGAAATATAGAAATTTTATGCTTAATGATTTTTGGTGAATTACTGCTTGGGAGAAATATTGAAACAAAAATTTTGAATTAAGCATAACTTCATCACCCGTTGGTTTTTCTTTTCGGTTCTTTTCCGACGGGGGGTCTTTGAACTGAAGAACAAAAATTTTCTTTGTCATTATATATTGTCTTTAGTTATAGTTATAGACTATTTCCGACGATGGATGGATGACGATCGTCTTGAGGAAAATTAGTCAATAGGTTTTGGTTTTTGAACCCGTAGCTAATTTATGGCTTGATGTTCTTGTTATGTGTTATACATGATTATAAGATACAAGTGTGGTTAGTGTTGAAGCATGTAAGAAGTGTATAACTTTATTTGAGACACTTAGGCTCTTGAATTTGACTCGATGTGATTGAAGCTTAATTTTGAATTCTTGTGATTAGCTGAGTTAAGAGTCTGCTGAATATGTCTTGAATTGAGCATGTGCTGTGAGTGTAAGTTTTTTGAATATTCCATGCTATTGTGGAATGTCTAGAACTTGCCTGGTGTGTATATAAAACGAAATGAAGGATGTGGACTGTAGGAGATGATTTAGGCATTTCTTTGAATGAACCTATTGTTATCCCTCACTTTACCTACCTTGAATGTTGAATCCTAGTGAGCCCCATTGAGCCTTAAGCCTATTCTTTGATAGCTACAACATAAGCTTAATCCTTTTTCTTTCATAAGCCTTGAATTTGATCCAAAACTCCTAAGCGCTTAAGGGAAAAATCCGAAAGAGTGAAGGAGTGAGAAGCATAAAAAATAAGGAAAAGTAGCAGTTGTAAAAGTTGAGAAAGGTCAAGGGTGCACTTGTTTGAAAATGCCTGAGTATTGGTAGGGATTAAGAAATAAATGAATGAAAAAGTTGCTTAAGTACTCCTTACTAATAAGTTGAGTGTGCTTAAAGAAATGGAAACAAGAAGAGAAAATTCAAGAGTGAATAGAATGAGGAGGAAGTAAGAAAAGAGATGCCCTTAATGAAGGTTTAAGTTATTAAAAGTGCTTGGGGAAGATAGCCACTGTTATTATCGATAATATTACCTACCCGTCCCTTAGCTTACAATACAACCCATTAAGTCCTACTTGATCTTACACTCAAACATCCTTAAATTAGTGGAGTAAAACGCTAAGGGCAAGCTGATGGTTCACTACATGATGCATGTGAATTCTTTGAGAGAGCGAGCGTAATTCTATTCATATACCCACACATGTTGTGATTTGAAAATTTGTGAGTAAAAATGGGTAACTCTCTTGTTGTGAGGGCACATGTTTAATGCGAGATAACATGCATGTCGGATTTCTTGATCGGTTGATTTGCATGAGTTTGCTAAGATCGAGAGTCGATTCTTGAGGTTAGGAAGTCTTAACATAGTTGTATATCATTTCATTGATTAAATCGTGCATGCTCTATTTTTAACTTGCTATCTCAAACAATCATTGTAGTCGTAGCTTGAATTGTCTTATTAAATTAGTTATGTGTGAGTCTTCATTTACATGAGATGTAAAAGGGTTGTTCGAGGACGAACAAGGCTTTAAGTGTGGGGTAGGTGATCTTAGGCACAATAGCATGCCCAAGTGATACTTTATAACTTAGTTTTATCTTGTTTATCTACTTATTTATATACATTCTCATGTAATTTTATGTAAATGTGAATATATATACTAACCAACATGATTAGTTCTTGTTTTTGTAGGTTTAAAATGAATTTGAGAAACTAATCCATTAGTTGGTGAAGTAGAGGCATGGAATCGGAAGTAAAATGTGAACATCGGCAAGGAGGATGCGCGAAACAGCCCACCTGCGCGTTGGCAACGTGAAATGACAGGCAGGCTGCGACAAGGGCTGTGACATGCCCTCAAACGCGCTGCACAAGCAGCGTGACACGCTGCCAACGCAGTCAGCTTCTGCCTGGCGACGGGTTTATGTGTTTTCCAGCATGCTTGCGCGATTCCTCCGTGTCACGGAGGCAAATTGGCGCGATAACCTCCGTGACACGGAGCTATTTCATGCCGGGCATAATTTTGTATATTTCTCATATACTATAAATAGGTCCCTTAGCTCCTAAAAACATTTTTGTCACGATTTATTTCTGAAAAACTGCCAAGGAGTGAAGGGAGAAGTGGGAGAACTCACCTAGGGTTCATCAATTTCATCTTCTCTTCTACCACTTCTTGTAAGTATGTTACTCTAATTATGTTTTCTTGTAATTATACGAACTTGAGTGGCTAGAACACTTCCTCTAGGGTTGAAGCCACAAGGTATGATTGTGAATATGTGAATTTGTTTTGGTTTTAAGGTATTAATTATTGTTTTGTATTATGTTCTTAATTATGGTTGTTTTATGATTCATCACCATGAAAACACACACGTTACACCTAGGTAAAAGCTTGAGAAAGTAAACCTAGGCAAGAACAAAGAATGTAGGGAGCAAGTTTGTATCTTACGATATAATTCGCGGTTAGGATAAGAGAATATACCTAATTTGCCTTGCTTGGTTACTAAAACGGGATGAGCTAGACACCAACTTAGAGTTATCACATCACCACTCAAAGAAGTAGTTGTGAAGCTAAGTTGAGTTAAATGATTAGAGGTATGAAAGTCCCTAATTAAGAGCATAAACCCCGCAAACCACATCCACGTAATTGAATTGCCCATGAACTAGAATGTCACATCCCCGCTCAACGATGTAGTTGTGAGGCTAGTTTGTCGTGTTTAGAGGCTTGAAATACCATGAACATGCAATTTTAATTATGTGAGACGACAATTGATAATTCCATACTTAAACCATTACAAAGCGTAGTATCGCATGATTATCTGGCTTTAACTCTAGTTGCTCCTTGAATTATTGCAGAGTATTTCGATGACCACCCCTAGAGTTAATTAAACTTTATTGAAAAAGTCTATATAACACTTGCGAAAGTTAATATCACACTTGAACTTGATAATTAGCTAAATTGGTCCAGTCCCTGTGGGTTCGACATCCGTCTCTTGAAAAGGGCCACTGTATTACTTGTAAGACCACGTACACTTGCGTGTGCGCTCGGGCAGTTGTCAACAAGTTTTGGTGCCGCTGCTAGTCTCAACACTCCTCACGAACGGGTGGGGATGGCTGATGCTCCTCACCATTGGCACCCTCATGATCATTACCGTTACCATTTCTTTTGGTGTTCACTCGGCGTGGAGGCATAATGCCGCAAATGTGAATAGCACGGATTAGAAGGGTAGAGGACTTTCATCGCATGACATAGATCATGAAAGAAGGGAACATTTCCTAAACATCTAGTAGCCTCTTTGTCATAAGTGTGGCGTGCTTCACACCCATTGAAAAGACTTTACTCAACACAACTTTTAGAAACCCTTGGACACTTCAAACCTTGGGCCATGGACAGTCACATAGGAGGTCCCAATATACCTACAGTGGCACGTAGTTTATGATGTCTGGGGCAGAACCTAGGCCCCGAACCCACTCGGTGTTCAATACTATTCCCATAACATATATAGTGCTCATAGTATACTTGAATGAGTTCATGGGCTAGTTAAATCATGATAATCATAAACATACTTGTACATACATGAAATAGCCATGAAATAAGGCCCGTGAGTCGGCCAAGCATAATTCATGATTCATAAGGTTGATACATACTTGTAAATCATGCATATAGCTTGGAATTCATAAAATCATGATGGGTAATATGATAAATCCATAATTCCAAGTCGTAAATCATGTTGGGTTCATAAATATTACCATTTGAAGAGAGGATCATAAATCGATTCATCATGGGTCATGCATAATTTGGCTTAATTTCATAAAAATCAAAAATTGATAAAATTATGAATGATTTAAATAATAAAAACTTATCAAAACCCATAAGTTATGATGAAATTCTAAAATTAAAAAACCCATTATCAAATCATTAGGCTTTTATAAAATCATCTTTAAAACCCCATGAGTGTTTAGTATAATTTTTGTACAAATCATAGAGGATGGGCATGGGTGTGGAAGAAATCACCCATTGATAGCCTTACAAACCTGGGAATAACTGGTTCTTAACTTGCCTAGATTCCCCAAGAGGAAATTGATGAAGAACACCTTAAAATCACCTAGATCACCTTTCTATCACCTTCCCAAAACTTTGCATGCATGAGTGAAAACTTAGGCTAGTCTATTCCCTCTTAAACCACCCTTTCTAATTTTAAAACGACGTAGTATAGACCCCTAGGACTTAGGAATTATGGAAAAGACCTTACTAAAATCGCAGAAATTTGCTGACTGCCAGTCCCCACGAGGGACTGGATGACTCGTGACAAGGACCAATGACTCGTGGCCTTGAGTCATGGAGTCTACTGCCCAATTCACTAGGGTACACCACGAGGGACCCCTTGAATCATGGGAGATGCACACGAATCATGGTCACCACTCGTGACCCCCACTACCCCAAAACCTTAGCCAACCTCTCAGTCCATGCCACGGATGACCTCACGGGTCGTGAGGTCTGACCACGACTCGTGGTCATGCTCGTGGCCTCACCCAACACCTTGCCAGGACCTTCATGACCACAAGTCACCTCACGACTCATGGTCATTCCTCACGAGCCACTTCACGGATTGTTTTGTGATCTGGTGCAAAATTTTAGTTTTTCACCGTTTTGACTCCCGGGTCTGATCCTTGGGTCCCCGGGGTATAACATAGCTAATCCTTCCTAAAGCTTGTGTGGTTTCTTACTTTAATTGGCTTTGGGGTTTGAAAGAACCCAAGGCATAAACATTCTTATGGTTGAAAAACAAGAGAATGTGAATTATCCACTCCTATCTATGCTAAGTATGAGTCTAAGGAATTGAAGAAATTTCCGATTTAGTTTTAATCTAATCTATAGAATACCCCTAGCTATATCACTTCTGATTGCTCCAATTGGAATTCCCTCGCCCCACCCCCCACCCCACCCCACCCCCAATTAGTATTAGTTTGGAATCAGATAGTTATTTCCCTTTAATTTTCCCCCAATTTTAATTTTTAAATGTTGAACAATTATGTATTCTAGTTTGAATTAGTTTATAACTCTTGAATTATCGACTCAATTCTCTGTGGGATTTGACCCCGACATTCGTTGGAATATTTGTTTTGATATAATCACCGTTTACGCTCCTTCATAAAAAAGAATGTATTTTTGGACGTTATCATATACCCAACCCATTTCATCCTAAAATCTGCTCAGACTGCCCATTTGCAAGTTATAGCTACAAGATAGGGTTAATCTACTGAAGAGATGAACCGTTCTTGAATGGCGTTTCTTGTGTGAACTCTGCTGTCAAATATCTTTCCGCCAGAAAAAAATTTCAAACCCATCCCACCCCCAGAACCATCATTTGATAGAATCCTGTCAATTACCAAACCTAATACTTTAGCCAAATATGATGGTCATATGTTTTGATTTTGTTGTGTTTTAACCTAAAATGGGTTACACATTATTGTAGAGCATTTTTCCATTATTGTTGTCTCTCCTAATTTTTCCTTGTTTTGTCATAAGATTTGAGAGCCTAATTTCAAGTTTTAATTTCAAACTACACATTATTTATAAAATCCGCACATGATATCAACTTTAATTTTAAACCATTTTTAAATTTCAAATTCTCTAAAAAAATAGAATTTGAAATACAAATTGTGATTTTAATTTTTGTTAAATATAAAATTTGACTCATAAATACATATTTCTAAAAAAGTTCATAATTTTAAATTTTGTAAAAAAATTTTTATGAAGAAATTGTCCCGTATTATGTGAGAAAATGTTAATCAGAAAAATAGCTAGTACTACAATTGTTGATTTATTGCACCAATGCATTTTTGTAAAATTATTTATATTTAAAAATTTGTAATAACATATAATTACAAATATATATTTATAAAAAAATTGGAGATATCTAATTTATTAATTCAGCATAAAATATTCTGATACCCTGTTTATACACTATGATTTGCTTATTTGGAAAACTTAGTTGAAACGGTTTCTTTTATAATTTTCATAAATTATGAGATTTATCAGGAAAAAAAATACAATTTAAGAAATCTAAATTGCATATTCAAATAAAACTTCAATATCAAATCAATCTAATTTCAAGTCACTAAATTGAAATTATGATTTAAAATCATATCAAACATAAGCTAAAATGAGTCAAGGTGTTTAAACAGGGATGGGATAAAAAGAGAGCGAGTGGTTGTCAAGGATGCATTAGAAAAAATATTGCATGCATTAACTTTATGTATTCTTGATACCTTATTTGATACAGTTTTTAAACCGGTGTATAACTAATTCATGCATTAATATTATACCATAAATGTTTGCATTAATTATATATTCTATTTGGTATTAGGCTATGCATATGTAATACATAAAAAAACCATGATATTATTAAGGGAATGGGTTTTAATGCATGCATTAGTATAGTAAAAGAATCAATTGCACTTTAAAACTTTTTCCATAACCTTTCTATCTTATTTGTGGAAGTGTAACACCCCAAAAGTTCTTAAGACTCTATTCGGGGTTGGATATATGTTTAGCAGGAGAAGTCTAGAAATTTCTCAGAACAACTCATTATACGAGTCGTGGTTTGGAGTATCGAATCGTGGAATGAGTCATGGTTAGGTTCTAGAATCTGTTCTCCCAAATCACGAGACCACACCATGAGTCATGGTAGGAAGGTATGACTCGTGGTTATGAGCCGTGGTTCGCATCTGCAGAAGAAGGCCCGCGATGACGAGTCACAGTATGACTCGTAGGTCCTTGTAACGGGTCATGGTCAAGAGTCGTCATTTGTTTCTGAGGTGTCTAGGCTGAATGGTACGATTCATGGTATGACTCATTGGAGGAAATGACTCATGGTTTGTACTCGTGGGAAGAAGTAGAGAAGTTGGAAGCAGTAGCAACGGATGGGTGAAACGATTTGTCTTCACAAGGTACGACCCATTGTTTGGGTCTATTAGTAATCCAGGAGTTAGGCATGACAATAGTGGTAACGACGAGAGGAAATCACGAGTCCTTGTTTCAAGGTACAACTCATACACGACTGGTAGTGGGTAATTTTTTGTCAAATCTTTAAGGGCATTTTTGTAATTCCTAAGATCCTACTATAAATGTTGTCATTTTAAGACCTCAAAGGAGATTTTTAAGAGGGTTTAGCCTATCTTAAGTCATTAGTCTCACATGCATGCAAGTTATTGAGAACCTTCTTCAAAATCAAGCTAAAATTCTCTCAATTCTTTCCCAATTCTCTTTGGCTTTCAAGGATAATTTGAGAATCAGTTTACGCAGGCATGTAGAGCTATGAATGAGAGTTTTCTTTCACTCTCATGCCCAAGTTTCTTCTAAAGTTCATGAATTCAAGTTCTATTCAAGTATATGGATTTATAGGGTTTTAACTCAATTTTATTAAATTCTCTATGATATGTTTATGATTCTAACCCCCTCATATTCTAAAGTATGTTTTAAGTCTAACGGAAAGATTTTATAGACAATTTGATTATAAAGTCATGATTTTGAGTTATTCGAACTTATGCCCTATTATGCGGTTTTATGAAAAGTAAAGCTTATGATTCATGATTTCAAGTATGACGAGATATCTAGCATTAGTGAATGTTTGTAAATTATCCATGTATGAATCTATGATTTTGACTTATAAAGTCTATTTCAAGTATGCACGATTTTATGGTTTGGGCAAGCCCACACAAGTTATGTATATTTTCATGATTTAACCAAGGCTAACAAGATCAGCTTATCATATATTTTCGAGTCAAGACTCCTAATATTTAGATTCTAGATTATGCATGTAATTATGATTTCAGCTTCGTTGAAAAATGATGGGAGCACTATGCATGTTTTTTGGAATACCACATAGCACCGAGTAGGCGTGGGGTTCCAAGGTTCCCAAATCTCAGAACTACATGCCAATGTAGGTATATGTTACATGTTTGGAACCTCTTAAGAGAGTTTTCCCCTTCCCCAAAGGGGCCTCTTTTTGATATGGATCTCATGTTATTGTCCTTAGCCCTGACAAGATTTTGGAAGGCTCTGCCCACTTGAGTGTGATAGTTGGGGTATCACATAAGCTCTATCATGATGTTGTCGATTATGACAAGTCTCCCATTGTTCCTCATGATTTCAGTTACTCATGTTCATGACTTATGATATTATGTTTTATAGTGGATTTGACCCAATGATCAGTTTATGAGTTTTAACTTATGATTTCAGCTATGTCAAGTCATGTGATTTCTATTTTTAAATCTTAGGTCACTATGTTCATTTATGATAATCATCTTATGACTATATATGTCTCAGATTTAGTTTTTAGCAAGCAGTCCTTACTCTCATGATCTAATGATTTATATTTATATGCATGATTTCAGTTAATATTTACTAAGCATGTTTACTTACCTTACATACTTAGTACATTCAAAGTACTGACTACATACTCTATGCTATATAATTTCATGATATAGGTTCAGGTGATCCAGTTCAGCGTCACCGATAGCTCGCTTCCCCTATTAGCTCAGTTCAGCTCTGCCTTGGATGAGTGAATCCTCATTATTTGAGGGCGTCTATCATTTCAATTTTCATTGTCAGTTTGTTTTAGACTTGGAGATAGCTAGTGGCTTGTCCCAGCATCTCATCAGTTAGTATAGGCTTTTCAGACATAGACCAATATGTTCGGCTTTGAAACTTAGTATTGTAATGTTATCATTCGATATATGTTATGTTATACAGACTTCCTCTTATTCATGTTTAAGTTATCAGTTTCCACTTTAATATATGCTCATTATTTCTATATTCATGTCATGGGTCGACTTGGAGCCATTCATAGTTCTAGGTCTTGTGTCTCGATCCGAGATCCTGATATGTTGTAAGTTTAAAGCACTTTCGATGCTGAAAATTGAGAAAATAGCATGGACTTAGGTATGTTTATATGGATATGAGGCACTTTTAATTTAATTTCAGGAAAAATAAGTGCTGGAGCAAAAATGTGCAAAAGAAGCCTAAAAATACGGAAAATCAGCCAAGTACAAGTCTCAGTATGAGTCGTACCTTGATTGTATGAGTCGTATTGAGAATCATGGTGAAAGTCAGAAGGCAATGTACGACTCTTAGTACGAGTCGTACAAAGATGGTACAAGCTATTACTGGAGTCGTGGAATTGTTTAGTGAAATTTGCACAAAGGCAATCTCTTGGTACGAGTGGACTCATGGATTGTAGCACTCACATACGACCCATACCATGAACCGTGGTAAGATTCAAGTAATTCTTCAATACTAGGAAGAACTTCAGACACAATAAGAAGTACGAGTCATATGAGGAAGGTACGAGGCTTATCACGACACTCGTGGAAAACTTCAGAAAATGTCAGAGTTCTCAGGGTTAAAACACGGATGCATTGTACGACTCATAGGAATGTGGTACGAGTCATACCATCCTGCCAACACTTAGACAAATATGTAGCAGCCAAGGATGTACGAGAAGGAGGTACGACCCATTCAATCCTGCTATGGGTTGTAGGTTCAGTTGTGATACAGTCAGCGCCAGATATGGAAATTTCCCTGTTAGCTTAGGAAAAGGTTTCTCTTGTCTGTATAAATAATTTTTATGTTTTATTTTAGTCAGAGAACATAGAAACGAAGTAGTAGAGGGGTGTGAAGAATATATTTTATGAATTTTTATCAAGTTTCAGAGGGAAATTCTTAGGATCAAACTCTTGATTTCATCCATTATTCTTGAGATTGTTCTTTGATATTCAAATCTGGTTTTCTCCCAATTATTTCTGTAAGTATTTAATTATGTGATTGTCTATGAATGCAAATTATTTTACAACCATGAGAGGTTAAAACCTCCACAACTAGGGGTTGCGGGAACCATAGTGGATTAACGAAATAGGGTTACACAAAATTGATTCAAAAACAATGCTAAATGCTTATATTGTATTCTCTTCATCTTTAAATGTTTCTTAATGGTGTACAACATTAGGACTTTCCCCAATTCTTTACTTGCTTGAACCTAGAGAAGTAGAGATTAGGAAAAAAGAATTACAACAAAGTCTTGGTCTTTATGATCATTGTATTAACTTGAGTTGTGGTCGCAGGATAGTTAAATTTGGAACATATTGATAATGGTCAGTTTGAAATCACTTATAAGACCTAACCCAGTGATTGAGTATAGTCATCCAATAGGGACGAACCAGTCGTTTTGATGAACCATAGTTATCAGTTCTACAAGTAAGCATTGGGATTGATCACGTGTGTATACCCAAAGTAGTTATGAACCCATGGGAACACTTATGTTATACCCCATAAGCCCAAAGATCGGACCCGGGAGTTGAAATGGGGAAAATGTAAAAGTGATGTTGCAGATTCAGGACGAGTCGTGGGACGACTCGTGAGGACAGCCCACGAGTCGTCAGGTGACTCATGGGAAAAGCTAGTGAGGAGTTGGGAAGTTTGGAGAAAAGGGGTCCCCACGGGCTTGGAAACGACTCGTGGTCAGACACCACGAGTCGTTAGGTCAGTCGTGGGGTGGGGAGAAGGAAAAGATAAGGAAGAAGAGCAATGTACTTCACGACTGGTGACCATAAGTAGTGGTCTTCCTAATGATTCGTTATGTTAATCGTTATGAGCCTAGAAGTAAAGGCCAGGTAGTGCACCTGACGAGCAAGGGAACGAGTCATCGCCCTGGACCACGAGTTGTCAGGTCGTCCGTTAGGACCACCTGGCAGTAATTTCTTGCGAATTTAGTAAGGGCCTTTTCATCATTCCTAAGTTCCTAAAGGCTATACTACATTGTTTAAGGTTCGTTTTAGTGGGTTTAAAGAGGGGAAAACCTATTCTAAGTTATTCCTTCCATGAATGCAAGCTTGAGAGGCTGAAGAGGTGATCTAGAGCAATTCTTCAAGGTTTTCATTCAAATTCTTCTTGGGCAATTAGAGAAGTGGTAGAATCAATCCCTTCCAGGTATGTAGGGTTATGAGTGGGTGTCTTCTTCCACACCCATGCCCAATTTCCATCTAAATATGAGAATATCTTTTCCTATCTAACGGAACGCTATTGGATCAAATGACAAAGACATTGTTGATAAAAAGATGGCTTTTCTTGGATGAAATGAAAATTGAATTCATGTAACAGGAGAAAGATTTCCCATTCCTTAGCTGGAAAGATATGTGGCCATGAAAGAGGGATTAAGTGGAACAGAATTGACTGGGTGGTAGAGTCGTGGAAATGCTTGTTTCTTTCATATTTTGGAATTTAGCTCCATGGAAGAATATGTTACTGTTAAAACACGGAAGAATTGAAATATTAGATCAAAACACTATGTATCATCAAGTATGGGGTTTCTACCCAAATGCATGAATCTTTGATTTCTTTACATGTGTATGCATTGATTATGATTTTATTATGAAATTGTGAAGAATGGGCTGATTTTATAATCATTTCAATTAAAATTATATTTCTAGCCTTATGTATATGGAAGCCCATTGATGATATGATCATGAAAAGTGAGATTTGTAAAATAAATGTGATAATGATGAAATAATATGATGAAAAGCATGATTTGATGCTACCCTTGTCTATAATTATGTTTTCGATGAGAATTGAGTATTTCTAAGTATGATAAAGCTTTGGGCAATGCCCATACGTTAAGTTTAAATAATAATTTTCCCAAACTAAGCTTACCACATTATTTAAGAGCGAAGACTCCCAAATTTTATATTCTAGCTTGTCATATGTTTTGAGTTAAGTCTTCCTATGCATAGCTTACCAAATGGTTTTGCAGAAAAGGCTCCCAAGTAAGTTTTCAGCTTGTGGTATGTTTTGAACTAAAACTTCTCATATACATTATTTCGTATTTGAGACGTATTGATCACTAACCTTCATCAATAGATGATGTTGAGCTTCATTATATACGATGTAGAGCATTGCATATTTTGGGAGAAGAGTCTAGCACTGAGCGGGCTAAGGGTCGATCACCCTATGCCCCAGAACTACGCACCAACGTAGGTTGACACTATTATAATATTAGGACCTCCCTTGTGAGCTATCCCCGGCCCTAATGGCCCTTCAGCTTGATATCAATATCATGATAGTGTCCTTAGCCATGGCAAGGTTTTGGACGGCTCTTCCTATTTGAGTTTGGCAAGTCGGACCATGTAAGCTCTATCATGGTATGTCGGTTAACTGACGAGTCTCCCATTGTCTATATGATTCAGATTTGCATATTCATTACTCATGGTTATTATTTTATACATGCGTGTTCTAAAAGTAAGGTTTGACTCAATGTTCTGCTTTTCTATAAATGTCATATTTCAGCTTTGAGTCATTTGAGTCAGCTTTATGTTATAAAGTTATGTATGGTCATGTTATAAAAGGATCATGATTTCAGAAAGAATGCATGCAAGCCCTACTCTCAGTCTTCTGATGTTTATGCTTAATTAATGTATTGTGTTTTAAAAGATTTTGCTTACTTTAGCAGTTTTACTTACCTTGCATACTCAGTACATTCCACGTACTAACCGCATACTTCTTATGTTGTATCATTTCATGATACAGGACTTGGCTCTCAGGTTCAGCCCACTCTTAGAAAGCTTATCGGAGTTAACGTCTGCTTGTTGGTGAGTCCTAATCTTCCGAGGACTAGGCTATCTATCTTTCTTTATGTATTTCAGTTTTCAGCTTGTTGAGTTAGTTGGGGTCTTGTCCCATCAGCTCATCATGTTTAGAGGCTATTCAGATATATGTATGTATTCAGCTTCGGATTTTATATTTGTATATTATATTTAAGTTAGACTTCCGCTGAGTTTATATTATTGATTCTTCAGTTTATTAATTGAGTTAGATGTATGTTTATGCTATGGGTCTACTTGGGGTCTCTCAGGGTCCCTTCTCCCGTGTCTACGATTCGGGACTTTGTTCGGGTCGTGACAAACTTGGTATCAGAGCCATAGGTTTGAAGTGTCCTAGGGTGTCCGAAAGCCGCGTTAAGTAGAGTCTTTTTCATGGATGTGAAGCGCGCCATACTTATGACAAAGGGGCTACGATATGTTTAGGAAATGTTTCCTTCTTTCATTATTTATGTCGTGCGATGAAAAGTCTATCTATTCTTCTAATTCATGCTATTCGCGATTGCTGAATCATGGCTCCTTGAAGAATGATTGGAAGGAGGAATGGAGGTGGTGAAGGCCACGAGAATTGCAGTGGTTATGGGCATTAGCCAGCCCCACCAGTTCAGGAGCCTCAGGCACTGGAGCCAGCTGCTCATGCTGAGTTTCGGGCCACTATTCAGATGCTTGTATAGGCCTTGACCGCTCAAGTCAATCAGCAGGCTATTGCGCATGTTCCGCAAAATGGCAATGCAGCAGCAGCTCGAGTCATAGACTTCTTGAGGATGAACCCGTTGGAGTTCCTTGGGTCCAAGGTAGATGAGGACTCACATGAATTTGTTGATGAGATTGTCAAAATCACCCAGGTCATGGGGGTGAATGGGGTTGAGTGCGCCGAGTTGGCCTCTTATCTGCTAAAAGGGGTCACGCATATCTGGTTTCACCAATGGAAGAATAGCAGGGTCACAGGAGCAGGTCCGATCACTTGGGAAGAGTTCCATGTTTCCTTTCTAGACCGGTTCTTCCCATAGGAGATGAGGGAGCTGAAGGCAGCTGAGTTCGTGAATTTGAAGCAAGGAAGAATGACCATACAAGAGTATGCCCTTGAGTTCACTCGCCTATTGAAATATGCCCCAGAGTTGGTAGACGATCAGAGGATGTGAGTGAGTAGATTCATTCATGGGATAACAGGATATTTGGACATAGATTGTATGTCACACCCCACCTTGGGGGGTACGACTGGCACCTGGTGCCCTACTAGGACCTGACTTGCTCGACTGTTAAGCCTGGGCGCATATGGCGCCTGGCTGGCTCTAATTCATATTTCTGGAAACAAAGGGCTATATAACGGCTGTAAACACAGCCCCCGGCCTATTGGCCTATAGCCTCCTGTACCTGTACTAGCAGCTGACCAGAAACATAGTAATTCAGGGGAACCTATGCGGGCTGACAAGGCCACCATGCTGTCTAGTTATCTGCAACTCAACGTAACATACTGAAAGCTACGTGACCGGCAAGGTCACCACTACTAGTAAACTATGGCCCCACACGGCCAGCATACAAGAAAGAAAGAGTAAAGGCAACTATACAACTGCACGGCCTCACACGACCGGCTCATCTGACCACAGGGAATATATACAGACTGCAAGCCTCTAGGAACAGTGATAGAACTGATCGGGACAGGGCCCCGACCTACCCATACTATACAACAAAAAGAACTGAACTACACCTCTGAAATTCAGCCTCCGGATGACTGGAGCTGAATACTCAACCACTGACAGGGAGTCACGTAGAATCGCCTGCTCGTCTATGAGTACCTGCAGGCAAGTAATGCAGCACCCCACCAGGCGTCAGTACCGCTGGTACTGAGTATGTAAAGCAATAGCTGAAAAGATATCTGAAATCAATAACATAACTGACGAAACTGAAATAGAAAGAACTAGATTATCTGTCTGATGATGTAAGTCGTACCTGTTCTCAATCAAACGGTGAGGAGTAGATGTCATATCTGGAGATGTATCATTCTACTACTAATCTACTCATGTCTGATATACCATAGCATAACATACAAAACATAACATGGCACACACAAACCTTGCCCGGCCCCCATAAGTCGGGAGGTACAATCAACACAGAATCTATGCCCCTACCCCGGTCATCCCATCTCCTATAGTGGCTGTAAGCATCCTGCCGGTCCCTGGGTATGCACTTGGGCTCGCTGAGCCCCTGACTATAACTGTACCTGAGTCCGAAGGACTCTAAAATCAACACCCCAGGCGTACCCGCTCGACGGGGGTGTATAAGGGCCGACCAAGGCACAATATGGGGAAACTGGCATCCCATCTTCGTCCCCTTGCGGGACGGCATATCACTCTGTAGAGTGACGTATCCTCGTCCTCTGGCGGACGAGTCGATACAGCTATTAACCCTGGGCGGTCAGGGATGCTAGGTAATCCAACCCCAATCAATACAACGGTCTCAACTAGTCATGCTGTCTGTGTATCTCATAAGCTAAGGCTTACAGGGGTAAGGTATCATATAAATCACATGCTGAGCTAATAATAGTAATCTGTAGGTGTCTGATACATGCTGAGACAGGTAAGTATAATTATGAATATAGTCTCCTGTCAAACTGTACTAGAGCGAAGGCTATACAAGAGGGTGTTTCTACTGAAAGCTATGTTGTTTACTGAGTTTCTGTATTAACATGATTTCCTATTTCTAACATGCTTTCTAAACCTTATTTAGTTACTATTCTATGTCTAGAATGCTTTACGGATACTGTACTACTTTGCGAGGCTTCAGCTAAACACAACAATATCTTAACATGGCATATTACATCACATACTGAATATACTGGGCAACCTTAATCACTTACGTCCGAATCTATATCATACGGATAGGTATCGTACACGTTACAACCCAAAACTTCTCATATTGCACCAATATTCATAATAACACAATAATCGACTTCTGAACATTCTACTGGTCTGTAAATTACTATACTGCTTCAATGTTACTCAACTTGCCGAGGAAACTTAACTTTACATACCTTATCTTCGACTATTCGTCCGTCGGACGAAGCTTGGCCGGTACTTCAACTATTTCCTTTCAACTGCATTCATAAATACGTCAATCAATACTAAATACAGCTTTATTATAAAGAGCAACGTTACTTTCGATATAATTTATAGCCTAAACTTAGGCTTATCGAAAGACGGTCAAAAACTCGCTATTTTTCAGTGGCTCAGAAGGGAGAAGTATTCACTTCTCAGCTAGGAAAACATAGACATTAATTTAGAGCAATTCTACTTACTTTAGTTCGGTGGCTCGCCGATTCGTCGGCCGTATTTCGCGAAACTAATTCCGTAGAAATGCTCTCTGATGCTAAATACTCGGGTATCTAGGATTAATTTGAGTTTGGGCAGCGTTTGGCAGCGTAATCGGACGGAAATATATAATTTTCCTTCGTTTTCCTCTGTTCTCTGCGCTATTCTGGAAATTTTTAAGTATGAAATGATTTTAAACGGAAGTGGGGGCTTATATACTTGGGCCTGAACCTGGGCAACGTGTCACGGAGCCATCGCGGAGGCCTCTCCTCCGTGACACGCTGCCATCGTGGAGGGGCTCTGCCTCAGCTCCTTCCGCGATGGTTCGACGGGCTTCTCGTCCGATCTTTTCCTGGGCCTTTATCCAACACGTATGGCCTTCAAATATGCTTAACCAACGTGGGAATAGGTCATCTACGTGCCGGGAATTCTACGGGGTATAACATTCTCCCCCCCTTAGGAACATTCGTCCTCGAATGTACACTGTTATCTAGAGGACTGCTTACTTTACTTTCCTGGAAAAATTTCGGCAGAGTTTCCCCTGTAATATGGACTATCGCAAAAACCTGAAACGCAGAAAAGTCCAACACAGGCACTGCACACAATATTCTAAGATTCATTGGACAACTAAATATCACTTCTTTCTTTATCATTTACAACATACAATCATAAGGTACTGTATAAGTAATGATACGGACATACCTGTCGCCTGATTAGGCCTGAAATAGGTGAGGGTATCTAATTTTCATATCTTCTTTAGCCTCCCACGTCAACTCCTCCCGATTTCTGTTACGCCACAATACTTTGACAAATGCAATGTCTTTAGTTCTCAGCCTGCGAATCTGTCTGTCTAAGATGGCTACGGGAACCTCTTCATAGGCTAACTCTTCTGTGACCTGAACATCCTGAACTGGAACTACTGTAGAAGGGTCCCCTACGAACTTTCTTAACATCGAAACATGGAATACAGGGTGAACAGATGCTAATTCTGGAGGCAAGTTTAACTCGTATGCCACGCGGCCTATTCTTCGCCGAATCTGATACGGCCCAATGAATCTTGGGCTAAGCTTGCCTTTCTTGCCAAACCTCATTACCCCTTTCATCGGGGACACTTTCAGATATACCCAGTCATTTACCGAAAATTCTAGATTTCTGCGCCGCCTATCTGCGTAAGATTTCTGGCGGCTCTGAGCGGTCAGTAAACGTTCTCGGATAAGCTTTATCTTTTCCTCGGACTGCCGAACAATGTCTGGGCCAACTAATGCTGATTCTCCTATTTCAAACCAGCCCATCGGTGATCTACATTTTCGCCCGTACAATGCCTCGAAAGGCGCCATCTGAATAGCTGAATGGTAGCTGTTATTATAAGCAAATTCGATTAACGAGAGGTGTTCATCCCAGCTACCCCCAAAATCTAACACACACGCTCGTAGCATATCTTCGAGCGTCTGAATTGTACGTTCAGCCTGCCCGTCTGTCTGAGGATGGAATGCTGTGCTCAAATTAATCTGCGTCCCCAGACCTTTCTGAAACGACTGCCAGAATCTAGCTGTAAACTGTGCTCCCCTATCTGAAATAATAGATACCGGCACTCCATGCAATCTAACTATTTCTCTGATATATAATTCGGCATAATCCTCAGCTGAGAAGGTAGCTTTCACTGGTAGGAAATGAGCTGATTTTGTCAGCCTATCAACTATTACCCAAATGGAATCATTTCTGCGTCTAGTACGGGGTAACCCTATTACAAAATCCATGTTTATCACTTCCCATTTCCACATAGGTATCATTATCTCTTGAGTCAAACCGCCCAGTTTCTGGTGCTCTGCTTTCACCTGCTGACAATTAGCACACCTAGATACAAATTCGGCTATCTCAGTTTTCATACCTGGCCACCAGTAGATGTCTCTGATGTCGTGGTACATTTTCGTCGCCCCTGGGTGAAGGGAATAGCGAGCATAATGTACCTTGTGCATAATCTGCCCACGAAGTCCTGAGACATTCGGGACGCAAAGGCGGCCCTTACAGCGTAGCACACCATCCTCGGTTATCTGAAAATCTGGCTCCTTACCCTTCTGAACTCTATCTCTGAGCTGGACTAAATTGGGATCCTCATACTATCGTTCTTTTACTTCTGTAGCTAACGATGACACCGCAGAATTCTGAATTACTGCCCCATTATTTCGGTTTCCATTACTCGAACGGCTAGATCAGCTAACTGATGAATTTCTTTAACTAATTTATGTTTCTCAGGTCGCAAATATGCCAAACTCCCCATTGACTTACGGCTCAGGGCGTCTGCCACGACATTGGCTTTTCCCGGATGGTACAGGATGTTCACATCATAATCCTTCAGCAATTCTAACCAGCGACGTTGCCGCAGATTCAACTCCCTCTGAGTAAAAATGTACTGTAAGCTCTTATGATCTGTATATATATCAACATGGACACCGTACAGGTAATGCCTCCACATCTTCAAGGCATGAATTACTGCGGCCAATTCTAGATGGGTGGGGTAATTCTTTTCATGCTTCTTCAGCTGTCTGGAAGCATATGCAATTACTCTACCATGCTGCATCAACACACAACCCAACCCGATACCTGACGCGTCACAATAAACTGAATACCCTTCTGTGCCTTCCGGCAATGCTAATACTGGAGCGGAGGTCAATTTGTCTTTCAGTTCCTGGAAACTCTGCTCGCATGCCTCCATCCACTGAAACTTTGCTGCTTTCTGTATTAATTTAGTTAAAGGTGCTGCAATAGTTGAGAATCCCTCAACGAACCTCCGATAGTATCCTGCCAACCCCAGAAAGCTACGAACTTCAGTCGGGGTGGTAGGCCTAGGCCATGACTTAACTGCTTCTATCTTCTGCTTGTCTACCTGTATACCAGCGTCTGAGACAATATGCCCTAAAAAGGCTACTGAGTTAAGCCAGAATTCACATTTCGAAAATTTAGCATACAACTGGCGGTCCCTGAGAATCTGGAGCACTGTCCGCAAATGAGTCCGGTGATCTGCTTCAGAGCGAGAATACACCAGAATATCATCAATAAATACTATCACGAACAAGTTCAGGAAAGGTCTGAAAATACTGTTCATCAGGTCCATAAAGACTGCTAGGGCGTTTGTTAGCCCGAAGGACATAACCAGAAATTCAAAATGCCCATATCGGGTCCTGAATGCTGTCTTAGGAATATCCCTCTCACGTACTCGGACCTGGTGATATCCGGACCGCAAGTCAATCTTAGAAAAGTATCTGGCTCCCTGTAGCTGATCAAATAAGTCATCAATTCTGGGGAGCGGATACTTGTTCTTTACTGTAACTTTGTTTAGCTGCCGGTAATCTATGCACATTCGGAGCGAGCCATCTTTCTTTCTCACAAACAAGACTGGCGCACCCCACGGGGAAGTACTCGGCCTGATAAAACCTTTATCTAACAAGTCTTTCAACTGCTCCTTTAATTCTCTGAGTTCTGCAGGAGCCATCCGATAAGGAGGTATTGATATTGGCTGAGTGCCTGGTAACAAATCGATGGCGAAATCTATTTCCCTTTCTGGGGGAATACCAGGTAACTCATCAGGAAATACACCTGGGAATTCATTTACCACTGGGACAGACTGGAGTGTCGGAGATTCTGCCTGGACATCCTAAACTCTGACAAGATGGTAAATACACCCCTTAGATATCAACTTTCTCGCCTGAAGGTAGGAAATAAACCTACCTTTTGGCGTCGCGGTGCTGCCCTTCCACTCCCGTACTGCCTCCCCCGGGAAGTGGAATCGGACCATTTTGGTCCAACATTCAATATTAGCAAAACATGGTACTAACCAATCCATACCCATTATGGCATCGAAGTCTACCATTTCTAACTCGACCAGATCTACTGTGGTCTGACGATCAGCAACCTCTACTGTACACCCGCGGTAAATTCGGCTAGCTGTGATAGAGTCACCGACGGGCGTAGATACTAAGAAGGGCTGCTGTAATGATTCTGGTACAATACTAAACTTCCGTGCCACAAATGGAGTAATATAGGACAAGGTAGACCCTGGATCAATTAGCACATAAGCAGGGTGTGAGCAGATAGTTAGCATACCTGTCACAACATCAGGCGATGCTTCTGAATCTTGCCTCCCTGGTAAGGCATATGTGCGGCTTGGACCCGCACCTGTACTGGAGGCCCCTGATCTGCCCCGGACCCTGCCTGCTGAAACTGAGGGCCTACGCCCAGTCGGGGATGCTGTAACTCGCGATCCTGCTGATGCCCTATCCTGTCTATCCCGGTCCTCTCAACCTCTAGCTGTCATCAAATGGCCTTCTTGGCCACAAATATAGCATGTGGTGGAACCATACCTGCATGCTCCAGAATGGCGTCGACTGCATATAGGGCAAAGTGGTAGGGTATACCTACTCTGCTCCGCCCTCCGCTGTAATGGTGAGTCTGCCGTCTGCGAGCCTCTACCAGCCTCTGACTGCCCCCTGCGACTGAACCTACCTCCCTGTGACTGTGGCAGAGGTGGGGGCCTAGGCGGCCTGTCTGACAATCGTGGCCTGGGTCCTCCCTGGGCTTCTCTCTGTAACTCAGCTGGCCTATCCCGGTGACGCTGCTCCTGATTGACCCTTCTAATCTCCCGATGCCGCTGTCTGATGCCCTCAATATTCTGGGTAAATGCCTGGATTCGGGAAATATCCATGTCCTCTCGCAGTGTGGCCGTGATACAAGTCTCGACTTATTCTGGGTTCAACCCCATAATAAAACGGTGCACTCTGGATGCCATGGTATCCACGAAGGCTGGTGCATATCGAGCCAAAGAGTCAAACCGCAAGGAATATTCCCGAACACTTATGGCCCCCTGTTCTAGATGTAGGAACTGGTCTACCCGGGCCTGTCGGATCTCCCGCGGCAAATAGTGATCTAGAAAGGCTCCTGAAAAGCTGGACCAGGTGGGAGGGGAAACATCTCTCCCTCGGGACCTCTCCCAGCTTTCATACCATAATACCGCAATATCCCGTAACCGGAATGCGGCCAATTCAACTGACTCAGTAGGCGTAGCATGCATAACCCTGAAGATTCTCTGCATCTGATCCAGAAAATCCTGAGGGTCCTCTGTTCGGTCCGTGCCGGTGAACTGTGGGGGATTTAGGGCTAAGAACTCTCGGACCCTCGAACTACCGGGCCCTCCTGAAGATTCTGCAACTGTAGATGGCATTTGCTGACTCTGAGCAGCCATCATCTGTGCTAACATAACTACAGCACTCCTAACCTCCTGGTCGGAGGGTGTCGGTATAGGGACTGCTGAAGGTACTGTCGCCCCAAATGGCTCCTGACGTGGTGGAGACTGCTGAGGAGGCTGAAATGAAGCCTCTGTAGGGCCCTCTGATCGGGCTATCTCCAAATGAGGGGGAGGCATCCTGCTGGTGCCCTCCCCTGCCGCAATGTCTAAACTCCGACCTGTGGTAGGATGTTGCTGGTCTGACATTATCTGTAACCAAAGAATATGGTAAACTCTTAGGGACTCAACCCTATACTGTACCGCTCTATAGCACTACTGAATCAGAATAAAAGATAACCATCCTATCATGCCTTGCAGCCTCCTACCCATAGTATGTGGTGCACAACACATCCATGGACAGGACTCTACTTAGCACGGCTTGCAGACTCCCTGAGATACGACCTGCTCTGATACCAAGTTTGTCACACCCCACCTTGGGGGGGTACGACTGGCACCTGGTGCCCTACTAGGACCTGACTTGCTCGACTGTTAAGCCTGGGCGCATCTGGCGCCTGGCTGGCTCTAATTCATATTTCTGGAAACAAAGGGCTATATAACGGCTATAAACACAGCCCCCGGCCTATTGGCCTATAGCCTCCTGTACCTGTACTAGCAGCTGACCAGAAACATAGTAATTCAGGGGAACCTATGCGGGCCGACAAGGCCACCATGCTGTCTAGTTATTTGCAACTCAACGTAACATACTGAAAGCTACGTGACCGGCAAGGTCACCACTACTAGTAAACTATGGCCCTACACGGCCAACATACAAGAAAGAAAGAGTAAAGGCAACTATACAACTGCACGGCCTCACACGACCGGCTCATCTAACCACAGGGAATATATACAGACTGCAAGCCTCTAGGAACAGTGATAGAACTGATCGGGACAGGGCCCCGACCTACCCATACTATACAACAAAAAGAACTGAACTACACCTCTGAAATTCAGCCTTCGGATGACTGGAGCTGAATACTCAACCGCTGACAGGGAGTCACGTAGAATCGCCTGCTCGTCTATGAGTACCTGCAGGCAAGTAATGCAGCGCCCCACCGAGCGTCAGTACCGCTGGTACTGAGTATGTAAAGCAATAGCTGAAAAGATATCTGAAATCAATAACATAACTGACGAAACTGAAATAGAAAGAACTAGATTATCTGTCTGATGATGTAAGTCGTACCTGTTCTCAATCATACGGGGAGGAGTAGATGTTATATCTGGAGATGTATCATTCTACTACTAATCTACTCATGTCTGATATACCATAGCATAACATACAAAACATAACATGGCACACACAAACCTTGCCCGGCCCCCATAAGCCGGGAGGTACAATCAACACAGAATCTATGCCCCTACCCCGGTCATCCCATCTCCTATAGTGGCTGTAAGCATCCTGCCGGTCCCTAGGTATGCACTTGGGCTCGCTGAGCCCCTGACTATAACTGTACCTGAGTCCGAAGGACTCTAAAATCAACACCCCGGGCGTACCCGCTCGACGGGGGTGTATAAGGGCCGACCAAGGCACAATATGAGGAAATTGGCATCCCATCTTCGTCCCCTTGCGGGACGGCATATCACTCCGTAGAGTGACGTATCCTCGTCCTCTGGCGGACGAGTCGATACAGCTATTAACCCTGGGCGGTCAGGGATGCTAGGTAATCCAACCCCAATCAATACAACGGTCTCAACTAGTCATGCTGTCTGTGTATCTCATAAGCTAAGGCTAACAGGGGTAAGGTATCATATAAATCACATGCTGAGCTAATAATAGTAATCTGTAGGTGTCTGATACATGCTGAGACAGGTAAGTATAATTATGAATATAGTCTCCTGTCAAACTGTACTGGAGCAAAGGCTATACAAGAGGGTGTTTCTACTGAAAGCTATGCTGTTTACTGAGTTTCTGTATTAACATGATTTCCTATTTCTAACATGCTTTCTAAACCTTATTTAGTTACTATTCTATGTCTAGAATGCTTTACGGATACTGTACTACTTCGCGAGGCTTCAGCTAAACACAACAATATCTTAACATGGCATATTACATCACATACTGAATATACTGGGCAACCTTAATCACTTACGTCCGAATCTATATCATACGGATAGGTATCGTACACGTTACAACCCAAAACTTCTCATATTGCACCAATATTCATAATAACACAATAATCGACTTCTGAACATTCTACTGGTCTATAAATTACTATACTGCTTCAATGTTACTCAACTTGCCGAGGAAACTTAACTTTACATACCTTATCTTCGACTATTCGTCCGTCGGACGAAGCTTGGCCGGTACTTCAACTATTTCCTTTCAACTGCATTCATAAATACGTCAATCAATACTAAATACAGCTTTATTGTAAAGAGCAACGTTACTTTCGATATAATTTATAGCCTAAACTTAGGCTTATCGAAAGACGGTCGAAAACTCGCTATTTTTCAGTGGCTCAGAAGGGAGAAGTATTCACTTCTCAGCTAGGAACACATAGACATTAATTTAGAGCAATTCTACTTACTTTAGTTCGGTGGCTCGCTGATTCATCGGCCGTATTTCGTGAAACTAATTCCGTAGAAATGCTCTCTGATGCTAAATACTCGGGTATCTGGGATTAATTTGAGTTTGGGCAGCGTTTGGCAGCGTAATCGGACGGAAATATATAATTTTCCTTCGTTTTCCTCTGTTCTCTGCGCTATTCTGGAAATTTTTAAGTATGAAATGATTTTAAACCGAAGTGGGGGATTATATACTTGGGCCTGAACCTGGGCAACGTGTCACGGAGCCATCGCAGAGGCCTCTCCTCCGTGACACGCTGCCATCGCGGAGGGGCTCTGCCTCGGCTCCTTCCGCGATGGTTCGACGGGCTTCTCGTCCGATCTTTTCCCGGGCCTTTATCCAACACGTATGGCCTTCGAATATGCTTAACCAACGTGGGAATAGGTCATCTACGTGCCGGGAATTCTACGGGGTATAACATTGTAGGACTGTCATGCTCCACCAGGATATGGACTTCCCTCGCATAGTGTTGTACGCCCAACAGATAGAGGCAGCACATTGGAGAGAGAGGGAGGCCAAGAGGGCCAGGACCAAGGACCACAGATTCTCTCAGCAGAGGTCCGGTGGTGGACATGGATAACAGACTCACCAAAGATCATCCGCCCCAGATTCATCAGTATTGAGTGTGCCATCCCGACCTAGGCATGATCAGAGAGGGCAGCAGATAAATTCTAGCATCCCAGTTTATCGCAGATGTGGTTGGGAGCATACAGGCCAGTGCTTGGCAGGTTCAGGTGCTTGTTTTGGGTGTGGGAAGCCCAGACACATGCTTAGAGATTGTCCAGCTGCGAGGCAAGATCAGGTTGGGGGCTGAGGCCTAGCTTCTAGTTCAGCGGCCCCTCTCGCACACACAGCACATTAGGGGGCATCCACTAGCATAGCTGGTAGTCAGCGCCAGAACAGATTCTATGCTTCAGCATCCCGTTAGGAGCAGGGGGTCTCGCCGAATGTGGTCACTAGTATGTTGCGAGTTTTGCATATTGATGTATATGCTTTACTAGATCCGGGGGATACCTTGTCTTTTGTGACACCTTACGTGGCTAGTAGCTTCGAAATTAGTCCCGATGTCTTGTCAGAATCCTTCTCAATTTCTACTCTAATAGGTGACTTAGTTATAGCTAGATGGGTGTATAGAGGTTGCCTAGTCTCAGTCCTTCATAAGGTCACCTCAGCAGATTTGATAGAGATAGACATGACCAATTTTGATGTTATTCTCTGCATAGATTGGCTATTTGCATGCTACGCTTCAATTAATTGTAGAACCCGAGCAGTAGAGTTCAAATTTCTGGGTGAGCCAGTCTTAGAATGGAAGGGTAGTTCAACTGTGCTTGTAGGTCGAATCATTTCCTACCTTAAGGCCAGGAAGATGATTTCTAAGGGTTGCATGTACCATATAGTTAGGATTAAGGATGTTGAGTATGAAACCCCGACTATCAAGTTAGTTTCTGTAGTACATAAGTATCCAGAGGTCTTTTCTAATGATTTGTCAGGTGTTCCTCCCGAGAGGGAGATTGATTTCAGTATTGACCTTTTTCCCAACACGCAGCCTATATCTATTCCGCCCAACAGGATCGCTCCAACTGAGCTAAAAGAGCTGAAGGATCAGTGAAGGACCTGTTAGATAAGGGTTTTATTAGGCTGAGTAAGTCTCCAAGGGGTGCACCAGTGTTATTTTTCCAGAAGAAGGATGGTTTGCTTTGGATGTGCATTGACTATCGGTAGTTAAACAAGGTCACTGTTAAGAACAGGTATCCTTTACCTAGGATCGATGACTTGTTTGATCAACTTCAGGGTGCCAAGTGTATCTCCAAGATTGATCTCTGGTTCGGTTATCATCAGCTCAGAGTTCGGGAGAGTGACTTCCCAAAAACCGCTTTTAGGATTCGGTATGGTCACTACAAATTTGTTGTTATGTCTTTTGGAATAAACAATGCCCCTGCATCTTCTTATGGATCTAATGAACAGGGTCTTTAAGGCTTATTTGGACATGTTCGTAATTGTGTTCATTGATGACATCCTTATATACTCTAGGAGCGAGGAGGAGCATGTCGCTCACTTGAGAGTAGTGCTTTAAACCCTCAAAGATCGTCAGTTGTATTCCATGTTCAGCAAGTGTGAGTTTTGGTTGGACTTTGTGGCATTTTTGGGCCATGTGGTATCGAGTTAGGGCATAAAGGTATATTCTCCGAAAATTGAGGCGGTGAAGAATTGGCCCAAACCGGTGAATCTTTCGGATATTCGGAGTTTCTTGGGTTTAGCTTGCTACTATCGGAGATTTGTTGAGGGCTTCTCATCTATTGCAGAACCTTTGACCAAGTTGACTCAGAAAAAGGTAAAGTTCCAACAGTCGGAGGCTTGTGAGAAAAGCTTCCAAGAGTTGAAGACTCGACTCACTTCAGCACCAGTGTTGACCTTACTCGAGGGTACCGATGGTTTTGTAGTGTATTGTGATGCTTCGAGAACTGGACTTGGGTGTGTGTTGATGCAGCATGGGAAAGTAATAGCATATGCCTCAGTACAGTTGAAAGTCCATGAGAAGAATTACCCAACCCATGATCTTGAGTTGGCCGCGGTGGTATTCGCATTGAAGATATGGCAACATTACTTGTACGGGGTCCATGTGGATGTGTTCACGGACCAAAAGATCTTAAAATATGTGTTCACGCAGAAAGACCTCAATCTGCACAAAGGAGGTGGTTAGAACTACTCAAGGATTACGATATGAGTTTCCTTTACCACCCAGGTAAGGCTAATGTGGTAGCGGACGCACTTAGTAGGCTCTCTATGGAGAGTGTGTCCCACGTGGATGAGGGAAAAAAGGAGCTGGTGAAAGATGTCCATCAACTTTCGAGGTTGGTAATTATATTGGTCGACTCGACCGATGGCGACGTTGTTGTGCAAAATAGATCAGAATCGTCCTTGGTGATTGATGTGAAAGCTAGACAAGATGAGGATCCGATTTTGGTAAAGTTGAAAGAAGCCATTCGAAGTCACAAGGTGGAGGTCTTCTCCCAAGGGGGAGATGGTGTGCTGGGGTACCAGGGTCACGTATGTGTTCCAGATGTCGATGATTTAAGGAGTCAGTTGTTGTATGAGCCTCATGGATCCAGAAACTCTATTCATCCCGGTGCAACCAAGATGTATCATGACTTGAGAGAAATATATTGGTGGAATGGCATGAAGAGGGATATTGCAGAATTCGTAGCCAAGTGCCCAAACTGTCAGCAAGTAAAGATTGAGCATCAAAGGTCAGGAGGCGTACTTCAGGATATCAGCATTCCTACTTGGAAGTGGGAAGATATTAACATAGATTTCATTATAGGCCTACATCTTACTCGCCGACACTATGATTCCATTTGGGTGGTGGTTGACCGGTTGACCAAGGCTGCACATTTTCTACCGGTGAAAACCACCGACTCAACGGATGATTATGCCAAGTTGTATATCCGAGATTTAGTTAGACTACATGGAGTGCCCTTGTCTATTATTTCGAGTCGAGGTACTCAGTTTACCTCTCAGTTTTGGCAGTCTTTTCAGAAGGGGCTTGGGACTCAGGTTAAGCTTAGCAGAGCCTTTCATCCGCAAACGGATGGCCAAGCGGAATGAACAATCCAGAATCTTGAGGATATGTTGAGAGCATGTGTGATGGACTTCAAAAGTAGTTGGTATGATCACTTGCCCTTGATCGAGATTTCTTATAATAAATGCTATCACTCCAGTATCCAGATGGCACCGTTCGAGGCCTTTTATGGGCGGAGGTGCAGATCTCCCATCTGTTGGTTTGAGGTTGGTGAGGCAGTTATGATAGGGCCAAATGCGGTTCAGGAGGCTATGGTGAAGGTTTAGTTGATAAGGGATAGGCTACAAACCGCTCAGAGTCATCAAAAGTCATATGTTGATGAAAGGAGGAGAGAGTTGGAGTTCGAGGTGGATGATTGGGTATTTCTGAAGGTATCTCCCATGAAGGGAGTCATGTGGTTTGGGAAGAAAGGAAAACTCAGTCCCCGCTATGTTGGTCCCTACCAGATTATAAAGAGAGTTGGTAAGGTGGCATATGAGTTATACTTACCCTCAGAGATATCTTCCATGCATCCTGTGTTTCATGTGTCGCATTTGAAGAAATGTGTGGAAGACCCAGCCTTAGTAGTCTCCGTGGACAGCGTTGGAGTAAAGGATAGCCTTATCTATGTGGAAGTTCCAGTTGAAATATTGGATCATCATTAGGAGGCTGAGGAACAAAGAAGTAGCTTTAGTTAAATATTATGGAGAAATCAGCATGTTGAAGAAGCTCGCCGAAGCGAATATGATGGCTAAATACTCATACTTATTCTCTACCGGCTCAATTTCGACTTGAGGTATCATATTTTCTCTATGACCCTATTTAGTTTTCATGTTCAGTTCATGTGTTCTAGTTTCTTTCATGTGTATGGATGTGTATGTGAAGTATGAGATCGGTTCAACTATCTGATATGAATCGGAGGTAGTCATTCCGTTAGTTTTCGATTTAAATGATCAATATTTGAATATGATAATTGCATGTTTCTATTTTCTTCTTGTTTCCAACATTCGAGGATGTATGATCCCAAGGGGGATATATCGTTATACCCCGGTAGCTCAAAGATCGGACCTGGGAGTTGAAACGGGGAAAATGTAAAAGTGATGTTGTAGACTCAGGACAAGTCTTTGGGATAACGGCCCACGAGTCGTCAGCTGACTCATGGGGAAATCCAATAAGGAGTTGGGAAGTTTGGAGAAAAGGGGTCCCCACGGGTGTGGGAACGACTCGTGCTCAGACACCACGAGTCATTAGGTCAGTCATGGGGCGGGGAGAAGGAAAAGATAAGGAAGAAGAGCGGTGTACATCATGACTGATGACCACGAGTCGTGGTCACCCTAACGTTTTGTTATATTAATCGTTATGAGCCCAAAAGTCAAGGCCAGGTAGTGCACTTGACGAGCGAGGGAATGAGTCATCGCCCTGGACCACGAGTCCTCAGGTCGTCTGTTAGGACCACCTGGCAGTAATTTTCTGCGAATTTAGTACGGGCCTTTTCGTCATTCCTATGTTCCTAAAGCATATACTACGTCGTTTAAGGCTCGTTTTAGTGGGTTTAAAGAGGGGAAAACCTATTCTAAGTTATTCCTTCCATGCATGCAAGCTTGAGAGGTTGAAGAGGTGATCTAGAGCAATTCTTCAAGGTTTTCATTCAAATTCTTCTTGGGAAATCAAAGAAGTGATAGAGTCGATCTCTTCCAGATAAGTAGGGTTATGAGTGGGTGTCTTCTTCCACACCCATGCCCAATTTCCATCTAAATATGAGAATTTCCTATGATCAATATGGGGATTCTACCCAAATGCATGGATCTTTGATTTCTTTACATGGGTATGCATTATAATGAAATTGTGAAGCATGGGCTGATTTTATAGTGATTTCAATTAAAATTATGTTTCTAGCCTTATGAATATGGAATCCCATTGATAATATGATCATGAAAAGTGAGATTTGTGAAATAAATGTGATAATGATGAGAGAGTACAATGAAAAGCATGATTTGAAGCTACCCATGTTTATAATTATGTTTTTGATGAGAATTGAGTATTTCTAAGTATGATAAATTTTTGGGCAATGCCCATATGTTAAGTTTAAATGATGTTTTTCCCGAACTAAGCTTACCACATTGTTTTGGAGCGAAGACTCTCAAATTTTATATTCTAGCTTGTGGTATTTTTTGAGTTAAGTCTTCCTATGCATAGCTTACCACTTGGTTTTAGAGAAAAGGCTCCCAAGGATGTTTTCAGCTTGTGGTATGTTTTGAACTAAAGCTTCTCATATGCATGATTTCGTATTTGAGATGTATTGATCATTGAGCTTCGCCAATAGACGATGTTGAGCTTTGTTATATACGATGTAGAGCATTGCATGTTTTGGGAGAAGAGTCTAGCACCGAGTGGGATAAGGGTCGATCACCCTATGCCCCAGAACTACGCGCCAACATAGGTTGACACTATTATAATATTGGGACCTCCCTTGTGAGCTATCCCCGGCCCTAATGGCCCTTCAGCTTGATATTGATATCATGGTAGCGTCCTTAGCCCTGGCAAGGTTTTGGATGGCTCTTCCCATTTGAGTGTGAAAGTCGTGACCACATCAGCTCTATCGTGCTATGTTTGTTAAGTGACGAGTCTCCCATTGTCTATATGATTTAGATTTTCATATTCATTACTCATGGTTATTATTTTATACATGCATGTTCTAAAAGTAAGGTTTGACTCAATGTTCTACTTTTCTATAAATGTCATATTTCAGCTTTGAGTCATTCGAGTCAATTTGATGTTATAAAGTTATGTATGGTCATGTTATGAAAGGATCAGGATTTCAGAAAGAATGCATGTAAGGCCTACTCTCAATCTTATGATGTTTATTCTTAATTAATGCATTGTGTTTTAAAAGAATTTTCTTACTTGGGATGTTTTACTTACCTTGCATACTCAGTAAATTCCACATACTGACCGCATACTTTCTATGATATATCGTTTCATGATACAGGACCCGACTCTTAGGTTCAGCCCCGCTCTTAGACAGCTTATCGGAGTTAATGTATGCTTTTTGGTGAGTCCTCATCTTTCGAGGACCATACTGTCTATCTTTTCTTTATGTATTTCAGTTTTCAGCTTGTTGAGTTAGTTGGGGTCTTGTCCCATCAGCTAGTATTGTTTAGAGGCTATTCAGACATATGTATGTATTCAGCTACGGATTTTATATTCATATGTTATATTTAAGTCAAACTTCCGCTGAGTTTATATTGTTGATTCTTCAGTTTATTGATTGAGTTAGATGAAGTCTTATGCCATAGGTCAACGTGGGGTCTCTCGGAGTCCCTTGTCCCGTGTCTATGATCCGAGCCTCCGTTTGGATCGTGACAACTTACCCTAGTTATTTGCAAATCTTGTTATCAATCGTAATTAGAATCTTGTTTTAATATTGTTTTCTTTGAAACCCCCCAATTTGGAGATAACTCACCAACTAGTTCAATTACCGGGATTAGTCTAGATATTACCCTATTCCCAATGAGTTCGACCCCAGCCTCTTTGTTGGGTTCTTTATTGGCAACATTTTCTTCTTACTTTTCCCAGAAAGTGTGAGTTTGAACGTTATCAAAAACTGGTGTCGTTGCCAGGGAATATGGCTATGATTAGATTAACTACTTGTATTTGACTTTTGGTTGTTATTTCCTGAATTGTGTTTTCTTTTTGTTTTTGGATATCCACAGGTTGTCGCTTGGTGAATGCCAGGTACTCGTCAGAGTGGAAATCCCCTAATTCCTTTGGATCTCGAACTTGAAAGAACACTATGATAAATGGAGAACCAAGAGCAGAGAGATGCCCATATTGTTGAAGAAGCTAGGCAAGCCGAGCTAGCTCAGAAAGCTGCACTTCAAGATGCGAAGGATGCTCGACATGAGGTTGTTAACGTTGGTCTCCATGGAAGGGGCAACAGAGGTCAAAGATATGCCCCTCAATTCTTCGATGAGGATGACCCGGACATTGATGAAGTCAGGTCAACCAGAGTTATTGTACGACCATCATTGCTTGCTAGGGCAAACTTTGACATCACTAGTACCATGATCCAATTATTGAACATGAAAAGGGTGTTTAGTGGTCACACAGCTAATGATGCCAACCTGCATCTGATGAACTTAGTGGGAATATGCAAGACGTGCAGATTGCCTGGAGTCAGCCAGGATGTTATAAGGCCAAGACTCTTCCCCTTCTCTCTATCTAGGGAGGCCACGTTATGGTTATCGGAGTCGCCCAACGTCTCCATTACCAATTGGAGGGAGCTCAAGCAAGATTTTCTAGAGAGATTCTTTCCACCCTCCAAGATGATGCATCTTAAGGACAAAATCTATAATTTTTGACAACTGAGGCACTCTATGAGACCTAGTTGAGGTTCAAGACTTGACCAAGTGCCCGAACCACAAAATTCCTGATGGTAGTTTGTTGGAGATTTTCTTTAGATCATTGAACAATAGTACAAAAGTAGTAGGAAATATAGTGGCGGGAGGAGCACTGATGAGCCACACCTGGGAGCAAGCTACCACTATTCTAGACAGAGTGACCAAAACAAATAGGGATAGCACACCCGAGAAGAAGAAGTACCGGCTAGTACATATGCTGTTAGTTTGACTATAGACCAATGAAGGAAGGAAGAAGAATGTGACCAAGAATTGGCTCATATGTGAACATCATTGGATTTGTTCACTAAGCATATCATTGGAGCTGGAGCTAGAAAAGTTAATGCAGTGGGGACATAGGGACAGGGGCCAAGGCCTAACCACTCAAATTCTAAGGAGGAGGCAAACTTCTTAGAAAACTAAGTGGCGGGTTTCTGAGCCAATGCCCAAGGGTCTAGACAAGACACTTGGTGCCAAGGTTCTAGAACTCAAGGTCAAAACCAATACAAAGACAATTACAACCGGAATGGGTACACACACAAAAGCCAAAGTCGTGAGCGTGAGGAAGATTGGAGAAGGAATGATAGTTATTCTAATGATCGAGTAGGATTGTACGTGCCTCCTAATGCACATGAGGGGGAGGCTGGACAGTAAAAGTTGGAGAGAATGATGGTTGAGATGCTAAAGAAGGTAAGATCCACAGATGATCAACTGAAAGACATTCGTAGTGATATATCGAGCATGGGTCAGAGAGTGGAGTCACATGTTATGACTATTAAGCAGATCGAACAACAGCTAAGGCAACTGTCAACATCTATGAACCCTAGGCAAAAGGGTACGTTACTTAGCAACACAGTCTAGAATCCAAAGAATGATGGTCACTGCATGGCTGTGATGACTAGGAGTGGAAAGACCACAGTTAATCCCCCTCTGCCGGTTATAGTTTAAAGGAAGAAAGAAAGTGTGATTGATAATGAAGAAGATGTTGCTAAGAAGGAGCAGAATGAGGATGGTGAGTTGATTGAGGCTCCAAATGTTGAAAACGGGCCTGAAGCTGAACAAGGAGAAAAGCAAGGAGCTACACAAATTTACAAGGCTATATCACTACCACCACCATTGTTCCCTCAAATAATGAAGAAGAAAGCAGAGAATGGTAAGTTTCATAAATTCTTGTCAATGTTCAAACAGTTATCTATAAACATACCAGTGGTCAAGGCATTGGAACAAATATCGGGATATGCCAAGTTTATGAAGGGCCTTGTCATGAAGAAAAGGTCCGTGAGCTATGCGCTTGTGGATAATGTGTACCATTGTAATGCTATAGCCTCATGGGTCCTTGCCCAGAAGAAGGGAGATCCAGGTGCCTTCACTCTTCCATGCACAATTGGCGATGTTGAGTTCACGAGGGCACTTTGTGATTTAGGAGCAAGCATCAATCTGATTCCATTAGCTGTGTTAAAGCAGCTGGGCTTGGGAGGCCCCACACCGACTACTATGCGGCTACTAATGGCCAACAAAACTGTGAAGAAGCCTGTGGGGATCCTGTTCGATGTGCTTGTTAAAGTTGATAGATTCATATTCCCAGTGGACTTCTTGATACTTGATTGCAAGGTTGATTTTGAGGTCCCCATCATTTTAGGGCGACCATTCCTTACCACTAGGAGAGTCTTAGTAGATGTGGAGGCTGGCCAATTGAAGTTCAAACTCAATAAAGAAGAGGTCACCTTCAATGTCTGCCGGTCAATGAAGAAACCGAAGGAAGTTATCTTAGCAATAGAGGATGAATCTGAGTTCCTTGACAAAGTCTGAGTAGTCAAGAGACTTGCGTCGTGCTGCGACGTTAAATCAGGCACTTCTTGGTAGGCAACCCAAGTGGTGGTTTGGTGAATTATGAGTAATTGAACCACTTGCGTTGTGCCGCGACGTTAAATCAAGCGCTTCTTGGGAGGCAACCCAAGTTGATTAACTTATGTGTGTTCAGTCTGTAGGGGAAAGAAAAACATGTGGCAGAAGAATTGCTGAATAGGCAGGTGCTGTAGTTCTCAGTACGACTCATGAGAGGGTTGTACGGGTCGTAGCACGAGTCATGGTTAGAAGCAAAGATGTATTTCGGTGCAAGAGTTCAGGGTACAGTTGGTCCTATGACTCGTAACCTCATTGTCCGGGTCGTAGTACTCACTATGGTTATACTATGCAAGGCATGGACCTCAATGTAAGAAAGACCTACGATTCATAGTATGAATTGTACCCCCATAGTATGAGTCGAAAGATGTGCTCGTAGGTCAATAGATAAGTTTCTCAATCTCTCGGTTACAAGTCCAAGGGACAAGTTGTAGCCTTCCTACGACTCGTGGTACGAGTCATGATGGGTCAAAAATTTTAAAAAAACCCGACTCAGCTAGATTTTTCAAATCTTCCCTATAACCTATTTAAACGCAAACAAATCGTACCCTTCTCCCACGCACTCAGAACCGAAGTCACGATCATAACTCACGACTCCCTCACATCTGTAACTCAAAGTCAAGATCAATTGAGCAAGTTTTTCTCAAATTACACTGAGAATCCCAACTTCCAACCCTAGTTTCTGATTGCCAGTCAAAGTAAGCAGCTTTCCATTAAGTGTACTCTTTGAATTTGATAATTATGAACTGTGTGCTTGATGCAAACCTTATTAATCCCTGAGAGTCCTCTCAATGCTTAAAAAATTAAAAAGGACAATAACTAGGGATGTGAACAAGTTGTGTATGACTCCATAGGGGATTTAACTTCTAAAAATTGCACATTGAACTGTTAAACTTGAGTTAGTGGTTGTGATTAAAAAGGGGAGGAATGGGTAACTGTAAAACATGTTAAATGCATGCCTAGACTTAGGGAATTCTGAGTACCCAACAACCAAAGTAAAATTCCCGGCTAACTGAATCAAAAATGAGGTAGGGACAGGCTTCACAAGCCTTCCTACAACTCGTGGTTTCATACTACAACTCGTAGGATGGCTCATTAGGAATGTCCCAAGCTAAAATTCTAATAATCATGAGGTATGAATCATAGTACGACTCATGGTTTCCTGATACGAGTCATACCTAGCAATCGTACCAAAAATCTAAAAAGGGTCAAGTCCACAAGTGATAGTACAATCCATCCTACGACTCATGGAATGGACTTACGAGTCGTACCATGAGTCATGGAAAAATACAGAACATTTGTTTTTGCAGGGCATCCTCATACGACTCGTGGCACAGACCATACCTTTATGGTATGAGTCGTACCTCAGAGGATTAATATTGACTTGAGATATTACGAGTCTTAGTATGAATCGTACCTCCAAGGTACGACCCATACTGTAGACCCGTGATAAATTACAGAGGAACTTTTTTCTTTCTTTCTCTCAGATTTGGAATTCTAACCCTTTTTCCCTACAGGTACAATGACGCAGAAATGAAAAGCATCCAAGGAAACTACTCGGAGGACATTGCTTGATGAGACCTCTGAATTCGAACAAACGAGCAACTACCCTAGTGGGTCACTAGAGGAATACCGGGTCGATACATTTGCTACTAACGGGACCCAAACAACTAGGGCGAAGGATAAAGCTAAGGTCGTGGCAGCCACTGCCACATCTACTAGTGCTCCCCAGTCTAAGGAAGGAGCGGAGGAAAGAGCCTAAGAGTCCAAAAGCGGCTCTAATGAAGAAGAGGGGTCCGAGGAGGCCCAATCGGAAGATGCAAGCTATGAGTTCGAATAAAAGGAGGAGGCACTCATTGCCGAGCAGGAGCAAACTCCGCCTAGGGAGAACCGCACCATTCGCTGGAGAGTACCAAGAGCCCAGGAAATATATGAACAGGGCATTGCTCTCACCGCTAAGAACAAACCTAAGCGAAGCATTCAAGAAGAGCCGCAGATCCTCACGAATTCATTGAACGAGGCGGAGGAGATGAAGCGGATATTAGCTTCTATGAATTTGATTGGATGGCTAAGGCCCTAGATTGATACACTTTAGAAATCGCCTGGGAGTTCTACGCCAATTATTTGGCAACCATGAAGCAGAAAGCGAAAGAAGGGCAAAAGTTGAAAAATCATCCCAATCTGGAGAGCGTCATGGTTAGAGGCCAAGAGGTTGATATATCCGAGCTCACTATTGCTCGGGTATTGTATGGGCCCTAGTTCATACCACCACATGCTACACTAGAATATGACTATCGGATGGAGGCTTTGAAACAGATCAAGCAGCTTGATTTTGATGAGAGGCAGAGGAATATTCAATGGTTGTGTGATTGGTGAGGACAAAGAAGAGGCAGAATGGGTCACTAGCAGCAAGCAGGTCACAAAGAACTCTTTGAACTTCATAGAAAAAGCCTGTTAGACATTACTGCGTCACTGATTGGCCCCGACGGTAAATGATAATACCTTTAGCTCAGATAGAGCAGCTCTGGTGGCATGTATCCTATCCAGATACCCCATCAATATCCCAAGGGTTATTGCAGAGCAGATGCAGGATTGCGTTATGAGATTGAGAACTACTATCCCATTCCTGAGTCTCGTCTTAAGAATGTGCACAGAGGCGGGCATCAAGGTGCGTCATTGATGTGCTATGAGTTTACAACACTTTCGATGCTTAAAATTGAGAAAATGGCATGGACTTAGGTTTGTTTATATGGATATGCGGCATTTTTACTTTGAGTTCATGGAAAATAAGTGTTGGAGCAAGAATGTGCAAAAGAAGCCTTAAAATGCAGAAAATTAGCCTAAGTACAAGTCTTAGTACGAGTCGTACATTGATTGTATGAGCCCTACTGAGAACCGTGATGAAAGTCAGAAGGATGAAGTGAAAAGAAGGCAACATACGACTCTCAGTACGAGCCGAACCAAGATGTACGAGCCGTAACTGGAGTTATGGAATTGTTCAAAGAAAATTGCATAAAGGCAGACTCCTGGTACGGATGGACTCATGAATCGTGGCATCAACGTATGAACCATACCATGAGCTGCGGTGAACTTTAGAAGATTCTTTAATACTTGACAGAACCTCAGACACTACAGACAGTATCGAGTCATAGGAAGAAGGTATGAGTCGTACCACAACACTCATGGAGAATTTTAGAAGATGTTAGAGTTCTCAAGGCCAAACCACAGATGCATTGTACGACTCGTAGGATAAAGGTATGAGTCATACCAGCCTACCAACACTTATCCAAATCTTTAGTAGCCAAGGACTTATGAGAATCAGGTACAACTCGTACAATCCTGCTACAGGTTGTAAGTCCAGTCGTGACACAGTTGGCACCAGATATGGAAAATTCCATGTTAGCTTAGAACAAGATTTCTAATATCTGTATACATAGCATTTATGTCTCATTTTAATGAGAAGAGGACAGAATCGAATTAGTAGACGTGTGAAGAATAAATTTTGTGAATTTTTATCAAGTTTTGATGAGCAATTCTTGGGATCAAATTCTTGATTTCCTACATTGTTCTTGAGATTATTCTTTGATATTCAAATCTGGTTTTCTTCCAATTGTTTCTATAAGTATTTAATTATGTTTTTGTCCATGAATGCTAATTCTAATCTTACAACCATGAGAGGTTAAACCCTCCGCAACTAGGGATTGTGGAAACCGTGGTGGATTAACGAAATAGGGTTGCACAAAAGTGATTCAAATCCAATGCTTAAAGCTTATATTATATTCTTTTCACCTTTAAAAGTTTCTTAAAGGTGTACAGCGTTAGGAATTTCCTGAATTCTTTACTTGCTTGAACCTAGAGAAGTAGAGATTAGGTAAAGAGAATTACAACAAAGTCGTGGTCTTTATGATCATTGTATTAACTTGAGTTGTGGTCGCAGAATAGTTAAATTTGGAACATATTGATAACAGTTAGTTTGAAATTGCTCATGAGACCTGACACAGTGATTGAGTATAGTCATCCAATAGGGACGAACCAGTCGTTTGGATGAACCTTACTTATCAGTTCTACAAGTAAGCGTCGGGATTGATCATGTGTGTATACCTGAAGAAGTTATGACCCCACGGGGAACATTTGCTCTAGTTGTTTGCAAACCTTAATTTAAATCACAAATATAATCTTTTTTTATTATTGTTTTCTTCAAAACCCACCAATTTGAAGATAACTCACCAACAAGTTCAGTTACCAATATTAATCTAGATCTTACCCTATTACCTATGGGATCGACCCCAACTTTTGTTGGGTTCATTATTAACAACGTTCAATTTGTTCTTTATCAGGAAGTGTGAGTTTGATCTTATCAAAAAGTGGCCACCGCCAGTGCCACAATTGTAGCAGAATCACCTCCTCCGCAGGATGAAAGGAGCGCTTAGTGCGCTACAGGTATGTTCCCTTCCCTCTATTTTTACATTCTATGCTTCGGGGATGAAGTACGCTTTTTAAAAAAGGGAGGGGGTGTACTTGTATTTTTGGGTTTTTGATTCATCCAGGGTTTTTTCTTGTCGTTTTTCTTTTTACTTAGGCATGCTATCTAGTAGAATCGTCTTGGTTAGGATTTTATTTTTTTGTTTATATTTAATTAGAAAGTAGCTTAGGATTACTCGATCAATAAATTGCACTAGTTTTGAAGTTTTGAAATATTGACCCTGTTTAAAAAGTTTTGATGATTAGTTGTGTACTTGTGATTGCATGCATGATTTCTGTGGATCTTTTTATGTCATTTAGTATATTAACATCTATAGTTTTTGTTAAGCCATGAATAAACCAGATAGGTAGAGTGAATGTAAGTCCTGTACCATGAGTGAGTGAGGTCTAACACAGTTCAATATTGCACGGAGGATCTAGAACTTGCCCGGTTGGTCTTTGCATAGGTTTTAGGATGGTTGGTTAGGAAAGGATCATAGACCGTTCTTGTTTATCCCCTTTTTAGCTTAAATGATCCTACCAAAAATGATATGATTTCCTTGATCCAAATTTTTGAGCCTTAAATAAATCATTTATTTTCTTTGATTAACTAATTAACCGTACCCATTTTTTATAAAGAACCTATTTTGGCCCTGGTCCCTCCATGGACATTGTGAACCTCAACATAGGAAAATGCCTAAGTTCAAGAGTAGGGGTGCATAAATAGTGGAAAGGATAAAAAGGGAGAGAAATGAAAAAAAAGTGAAAAATGAGGTGTGGTGTGACAAAAGATAAAGAAAAAGAAAAAGAAAAGAAGAGTCTAAAAAAAAGGAAATTCAAAAAGTTAATGATGCATGAAAAGCTTGAATAAACACTCCGCACTCATACAAGTACGTAAAAAGGGTGAAAAGGAAGGAAAAAGTGAAAGAAGCAAAAAGGGTAAAAAAAAGGTAAAAAAATAGAGCCACATGTATGTAGTGCCACGGAAGGGTTTAGTCACTTAAAAAGATCCCATATCTACCAAACCCAGCCCAAAAGCCTACATTACAAGACAAAGCAAGTCCTATAGAGATCCTAGCCTGACCATCTAACAAATTGAAGTAGAGAAAATAAGGGCAAGCCTATGGTATCCGATATGTAGTATTTGGAACTTCTTTGTGAGAGTGAGAGACTTGCTTGTTTAGTCCCATGTTATATACTTTACTATATATATGAGTGGGGGACTTTATTTGTTGTGAGGGTACATGGTTTGTGTTTAACTCTACCAATGGTCTGTGTAAAAAGCATTGGTGATGACTTGACTATTTGTTAATAGCTAGATAACATGTCTTGATCCCTGCTTATCATGTTTTGTGGTTTCTTATAGTGCATGCGCTGATTTGGTTCATGGGAAAAGGGTCAAAAGCTTTTTGAGTTAATGGTGCAATTTTTGTTTGATGTTGGCTGTAGTATCCTAGGTTTATTTTCTAGTTAAGCGTCGTGTTTAGTTTTTATTTTCTTTGCCTGAGGACATGCAAAAGTCTTAAGTTGAGGGTGTTGATGTGCTGAGAGTTTACAGCACTTTCGACTCTTAAAAATAATAAAATAGCATCGACTTAGGTATTTTTATATGGATATGAGGCACTTTTACTTTGATTTCAGGGAAAATAAGTGTTGGAGCAAAGATGTGCAAAAGAATCCTTAAAAATGTAGAAAATCATCCAAAGTACAAGTCTCAGTATGAGTCGTACCTTGATTGTACGATCTAAGAACTGTGATTAAAGTCAGAAGGTTGAAGTGAAAAGAAGGCAACATACGACTCTCAGTACGAGCCGTAACTGGAGTCGTGGAATTGTTCAGAAAAAATTGCACAAAGGCAGACTCCTGGTACGGATGGACTCATGAATCGTGGCATCAACGTACGAACCGTACCATGAGCCATGGTGAACTTCAAAATATTCTTCAATACTTGACAGAACCTCAGACACTACAGATAGTACGAGTCATAGGAAGAAGGTAAGAGTCGTACCACAACACTCATGGAGAATTGCAGAAGATATCAAAGTTCTCAAGGCCAAACCACGGATTGTACAAATTGTAGGATAAAGGTACGAGTCATACCAGGCTTCCAACACTTATCCAAATCTTCAGTAGCCAAGGACATATGAGAAGCAGGTATGACCCGCACAATCCTGCAATGGGTCGTAGGTTCAATCGTGACACAATCGGCACCAAATATGAAAAATTCCCTATTAGCTTAGGAAAAGGTTTCTAATATCTATATAATTAGATTTTATGTTTTATTTTAATGAGAAGAGGATAGTATCGAATTAGTAGACGTGTGAAGAATAAATTTTGTGAATTTTTATCAAGTTTTGAAGAGCAATTCTTAGGATCAAATTCTTGATTTCCTACATTGTTCTTGAGATTGTACTTTGATATTCAAATCTGGTTTTCTTCCAATTGTTGTTGTAAGTATTTTATTATGTGTTTGTCCATGAATGCTAATTGTAATCTTACAACCATGAGAGGCTAAAACCTCTACAACTAGGGGTTGTGGGAACCATGACGGATTAATGAGTTAGGGTTGCACAAAAGTGATCCAAAACCAATGCTAAAAGCTTAGTATTCTCTTGACCTTTAAATGTTTCTTAACGGTGTACAACGTTAGGACTTGCCCGAATTCTTTACTTTCTTGAACCTAGAGAAGTAGAGATTAGAAAAAGAGAATTACAACAAACCCTTAGTCTTTATGATCATTGTATTAACTTGAGCTATGGTCATAGGATAGTTAAATTTGGAACATATTGATAACGGTTAGTTTGATATCACTCATGAGATCTGATGTCACAACCTGAACATGGGCCTAGATCAAGACATGGACAAGGAGTCCTGAGAGACTCCAAGTCGACCCATGGCATGACCATACATCTAACTCAATCAAATAAAGTGGAAGACTTAACAGAACAACATAGCGAAAGTATAATCATAACATGACATCTGAATCGGAATTCACTTCATACACGATCAGTTGATTACTACATATAGTCTGAAAGCCTCTAACATATCTGATGGATTGATGAGACAATACCCCCAACTAACCGACAAGTCTAAAAACTAAAAATATAAAGATAACTACTAATGAATGGTCCTCGGGAGATGAGGACTCACCACTGAAGCTGGATGATAACTACGGAAGCTGACTAATGACGAGGCTGAGTCTGAAGATTGGAGTCTGTATCATAAAACAATACAACATAGTGTATCCGATCAGTATGTGGAATGTACCGAGTATGCAAGATAAGTAAAACCTCTTAAATAAGTAAAATCATTTAAAACATCCATAATGTGAAACATAATCAAGATAAGAATCTGAGAGTAGGGCTTGCATGCTATTTTTTGAAATCATGATCTGAACATAACTGAACATCATAACTAAATCGAATAACCCAAAGCTAAAATCTAATAATCATAAGTAAAACTGTACATAGGGTCAAACTTGTTTTTGAACATATATATATATATATATATATATATATATATATATCAGGAATAATAAACATGCATAACTAAAATCATGAGGAACAATGGGAGACTCTTCATATAGCCGACATTACCACAATAGAGCTTACGTGGTCCCGACTATCACACTCAAGTGGGCAGAGCCGTCTAAAGCCTTGTCAGGGCTAAGGACGCTACCATGATATTGATATCAAGCTTAAGGCCCCTAGAGGCAGGGGAAAGCTCAGAAAGGAGGTCCCAAATAATCTGATCATACCTACGTTGGCGCGTATTTCTGAGGAATAGGTTTGACCGACCTTTAACCTACTCGGTGCTAGACACTACTCCCAAAAATATGCATATGCTCTACATCATTTTTAAACGAAGCTGACCATCGTCTACAGATGAAGCTAAATAATCATGTACATATAATATCTGAAGTCATACATGAGGAGCCTTGGCTCAAACCATACCACAAGCTAAACATAATTGGGAGTCTTGACTCCAAAATCATGTGGTAAGCTAATTAACTTGAAATCATAAATCATACTTGAATATATGGGCTTGTCCAATACTTAAACATGCTTGAAAATACTTGATTTACTTGAAAACATGATCATAGACATGGGTAGCTTGAAAACATGCTTTTCATCATAAATATCTCATCATACTTGAACATACATCATAAATCTCAACTTTCATGAACTTCTCATGGATGGGCATTGCAATTTATAAAACATGATAACATGATTTATAATTGAAAACATTGTAAAACTTGCCCATGAATCATAATTCAATAATAGAAACATACTAAGATCATACCTATAATAAAAACTTAGGAAATTCATGCATTGGGTTAAAACCCCATGGATCAACTTATAAATTTTCATGAATTAGAGAGGGATTGGGCATGGGTGTGGACAAGTTCACCCATTCATAACCTTACATACTTGAGAGAATCGTATTCTACAACTTCTCTAATTGCCCAAGGAAGAATTGAGAAGAACATGGAGGAAATTGAGCTTGATCACCTATCTAGACCATTACTCCTGCATGCATGAATAAGAATAGCCTAGATTGAACTTACCCCTCTTAAAACTCACTATTCATAGCTTAAAACGACATAGTTTAGGCCTTAGGATCATAGAAATTATGGATAAGCCCTTACTAAATTCGTAGAGAGAAACTGACTGCCAGTCCCAACGAGGGACTGGACGAGTCGTCGTCCAAGGCCACGACTCGTTGCCACCAACCATCGTATACACTGCCAACATTTAACCTAGGGCTCATCACGGGGAACTACACAAGTTGTTACTGGTGACCACAACTTGTGATCACCACTCGTGGTCTTCACTGCCAAAAAGTCCTCTTCCTTCACCTCATCCTTAGCCACGACTGACTCAATGAGTCATGGTGCTGACTATGATTCGCGGTCATGTCCGTGGTCACCCTAAACTTAGAAATTTCCAACTTAAGTCTAGCTCCTCACCATGAGTCACTCCACGACTCGTGGTCTACCCCACCGGTCACAGGATGACTCATTCTGTGACCTGGTGCAGAAAATTCTATTTTCTCCATTTCAACTCCCGGGTCAGATCTTAGGGGTTTTAGGGCATTACAATATCTCCCCCTTGGGAACATTCATCCTCGAATGTTATAAATCATACAAAAAAGAAGAGAAAAGGAATCATCATATTCATATACTGATCATATAAGCTGAAAACTGACGAAATGACTACCTCCGAACTAAACTACATAGTTGAACTGAATTCCCGAACCACACATACATCAATTTACATGAAAGAAACTGAGGTACATAAGCTGAACATAAAACTGAATAGAGTTTTAGGGACTAATACCTCAAGCTGGAACTGAGCCGGTAGGGAAAAGATGTGGGTATCTAGCCATCATATCTGCCTCGGCTTCCCACGTAGCTCCCTCAACATGCTGATTCATCCACAAAACCTTGACTGAAGATACTTCCTTGTTCCTTCACCTTCGAACCTGATGATCCAGTATTTCCACCGGAACCTCTTCATAGCTAAGGTTGTCTTTCACACCTACACTCTCCACCGGGATAACTAGAGCTGAATCACCCAAACACTTTTTTAAGAGCAATACATGAAAAACAGGATGAACAAAAGCTAATTTTGAGGGAAACTATAATTCATATGCTACCTTGCCAACCTATTTCACAATCTGGTAACTCCCTTCATGGGAGACACCTTCAGAAACACCCAATCATCCACTTCGAACTCGAGTTCTCTCCTTCTCACATCCACATAAGACTTTTGGCGACTTTGAGCTGTTTTCAACCTGTCCCATATGAGATGAACTTTCTCCATGGCCTCATGGACCGAATCTGGCACTATCACATAGCTTCATTGACTTCAAACCAACCAATCGGCGATCTACATCTCTGCCCACAGAGAGCCTCAAACGGAGCTATCTGAATGCTAGAATGATAGTTGTTATTGTATGAAAACTCAATAAGAGGCAAATGGTCATCCCAACTACCCTTGAAGTCAATCACACATGCTCTCAACATGTCCTCGAGAGTCTGAATTTTTCGCTCCGATTGACCATCCATTTGCGGGTGAAATGTTATACTGAGCTTGACCTGAGTACCAAGTCCCTTTTGAAATGATCTCCAAAACTGAGAGGTAAACTAAGTACCTCTGTCTGATATGATGGACAAGGGCATTCCATGCAATAGAACTAGCTGTCGGATGTATAGTTTGGCATAATCCTCCGCTGAATCAGTGATTTTGATCGATAGAAAATGAGCGACTTTGGTCAACCTATCCACGACCACCCAAATGGATTCATACTGTCGACGAGTGCGAGGCTACCCTGTGATGAAGTCCGTATTGATTTCCTTCCACTTCCACATAGGAATGTTGATGTCCTGAAGTACACCCCCCGGTCTCTGGTGCTCAACTTTCACTTGCTGACAATTTGGACACTTAGCTACAAATTTTGCAATGTCCTTCTTCATGCCATTCCACCAAGAGATTTCCCATAGGTCACGGTACAACTTGGTAGAACCTGGATGTATCGAATATCTAGAACCGTGAGCCTCATGCAATATCTTAGTTCTTAAATCACCAACATCTGGGACACACAAGCGACCCTGATACCGAAGCACACCATATCCCCCTTTTGGAGAAGACCTCTACCTTCTAATTTTGAATGGCTTCCTTTAACTTTACCAAAATAGGGTCCTCGTCTCGTCTAGTTTTCACATCAGTCACTAAGGACGATTCTGATCCATTCTGAATAATAACCCTGCCATTGATCGAGTCCACCAAACGAACACCCAACCTTACAAGTCGATGCACATCCTTCACTAGCTCCTTCCTCCTCTCATATACATGGGACACACTCTCTATAGAGAGTCTGCTAAGTGTGTCTGCTACAACATTAGCCTTACCCAGATGGTAAAGGACACTCATATCATAATCCTTGAGTAAATCCAAACACCTTATTTGCCGTAGATTTTGGTCCTTTTGGGTAAACACATATTGTAGGCTCTTGTGGTTCATAAACACATCTACATGGACCTATAAAAATAGTGTCTCAAAATCTCAAATACGACCACCGCTGCCAATTCAAGATCATGGGTCGGGTAATTCCTTTCATGCACCTTTAGCTGCCTGAAAGCATATGCTATAACTTTACTATGCTGCATTAATACATAACCAAGGTCGATTCTAGAAGCATCACAATACACCACAAACCCATCGGTACCCTCAGGTAGGGTTAACACTGGTGCTGAGGTGAGTCGAGTCTTCAACACCAGGAAGCTCCTCTCACAAGCATCCGACCATTGGAATTTCACTTTCTTTTGGGTCAGTTTGGTCAATGGTGTTGCAATAGATGAAAATCCCTTAACAAATCTCTGATAATAACCAGTTAAGCCCAAAAAGCTCCTAATTTATGAAGGATTCACCGGTCTAGGCCAATTCTTTACCGCTTCTATCTTCTGAGAGTCAATCTTTATTCCCTCACATGACACCACATGGCCTAAAAATTCCACTAAATTCAACCAAAACTCACACTTGCTAAATTTAGAATATAATTGGCAATCCCTGAGGGTCTGTAACACCACCCTCAGATGAGTCGCATGCTCCTCTTCGCTCTGAGAGTATATCAGGATGTCATTAATAAACACGATCATGAACATATCCAAGTATGGCTTGAACACCCTGTTCACCAAATTCATAAAAGCTGGAGGAGCATTCGTTAGTCCAAAATACATGACTACAAACTCATAATGTCCATACCGAGTCCTGAAGGCTGTCATCGGGATGTCACTCTCCCGAACCTTGAGCTGATGGTATTCGGATCTGAGATCTATCTTTGAAAAGCACTTGACACCCTGAAGCTAGTTAAACAAATCATCAATCCTAGGAAGAGGATACTTGTTCTTAATGGTGACCTTGTTCAATTATCGGTAATCAATACACATACAAAGAGAACCATCTTTCTTTCGAACAAAGAGAACTGGTGCACCCCATGGGGACTTGCTCAGTCTAATAAAACCTTGTCTAAAAGGTCTTTCAACTGCTCTTTCAACTCCTTTAATTTGGTTGGAGCCATTCTGTAAGGAGAAATAGATATAGGCTACGTATTAGGAAGAAGATCAATACCAAAATCAATCTCCCGCTCAGGAGGGATTCCAGGTAGATCATCTGGGAACACTTATGGATACTCACATACTATTGGGACTAACTAGATAGTCGGGGTCTTGGACGTGGCATCCTTAACCCTAACTAAATGGTACACGTAACCCTTAGAGATCATCTTTCTAGCCTTAAGATAGGAAATGAAATGACCTATAGGCACAGAAACTACCGTTCTATTCTATGACTAGCTCATCCTAAAATCTAAACTCTATTGCCAGGTTCTAAAATTAACTGAGGCATAACATGCAAATAGCCAATCTATGTTGAGGATAACATCAAAATTGGTCATGGATAACTCTACTAGATCTGCTGAGGTGACTTTCTGAAGGACTGTGACCGGGCAACTTTTATACACACATCAAGCTACAACTGAATCACCCACTGGAGTAGAGACTGAGAAGGGTTCTGAAAAGATTTCGAGACTGACTCCGAAACTACTAGACACATAGGGCGTCATAAAAGAAAAGGTAGCCCCTAGATCTAACAAAGCATATACATCAAGATGGAAAACTCATAACATACCAGTGATGACATTTGGGGAGACCTCTTGCTCCTGGCGGGATGCTAAGGCATAAAATATGTTTTGGCGCTGACCGCCACCTATGCTCGTAGATTCCCCCTGTTGGGATGGGTGCACTGGTGGAGTTGTTGAACTGGAAAGTAGGCCTCGGCCCCTATCATGGCCCTGTATAGATGTTGGGAAATCTCTGAGCATATGCCTAGGCTTCCCACACCCGAAGCAAGAACCTATACCATCCAAATATTGACCCGTGTGCCTCCAACCAGACCAGTCACAAACTGGGATACTGGAATCTGCGGGCCTACTGCTCTGACCACTAGAGCCTAATGCTCGTCCCCTTTGGTCATGCCTAGGTTTGGATGGCACACTCATCACTGAAGATACTGGGGCTGAAGATCTCTGGTGGGACTGTTGTCGATGCCCTCCCCTTGGTCTCAATTGAGAGAATCTATAGTTGTCTATCCTGGCCCTCTTGGCCTCTCTCTCCATCAACTGCACTACCTCTATTTGCTGGGCGTACAAGACTATCCGAGGAAAATCCATATCTTGATGGAGCATGACGGTCCTGCAATCCTTATCTAGATAGTCCGCCACCCCATGAATAAACCTGCTCACTCGAGCCCTCTGATCAACCACTAACTCTGGGTCATACTTTGATAGAAGAGTGAACTCTAGGGCATATTCCTGCACTATCATCTTTCCTTGTTTTAGATTCAAGAACTCGGCCGCCTTCAGCTCCTTCATCTCATGAGGGAAGACCGATCTAGGAAAGCGACATGAAACTCATCCCAACTGATAGGGCCTGCTCCGATTTCCCTACTATCCTTCCACTATTTAAACCAAATATGTGCGACCCCCTTCAACTAATATGAGGCCAAGTCTGCACACTCCTCTCCAGTCACCCCCATGACCTGGCTGATCTTTAGAATCTCATCAATAAATTCATGTGGATCCTCGTCCACCTTTTGATCTTGGGCAAATTTATATGCCCAAGTGATACTCAAATGTGTCATTTTGCCTTGTTTATCTATCGATGTTTGTACATTCTTATGTGAATTGTAATAAAATGTGAATTTATACTAACCAACATGAGTAGAGTGGTTTTGCAGGAAAAATATAATTTTACGAAGCTAAGATGAAGGTTGGGAGAAATCGGGATTGGACTCGGAAGCTAGCAAGGAAAAAAGCACAAGGAAAGCATGAATTAAAGGGGCTCCGCGATGGAGCCGTGTCACACTGCCATCGCGGATGCATTCTGCCTGGATGCTGAAATTATGCCAACTTCTAGTGAAGGTGCGCGTTGGGGCCGTGGCACGTTGGCCTAGCCCCGCGTTGCATGTCGTGCCACGTTGGGCTTTAATACTTGGATGACCGGACTCCAGTGAGGGTACGCATTGGTGGGGTGTCACGGAGGCAGTATCAGGCCTGGGAGAGATTCAAATCTATGTTGCGGGATTGTCCTCATCATCACCAATCCAATGATGTGCTGGTGCATACTTTCATAGAGGTTTTGGAACCCCACACAAAAATCTTGCTAGACTCAGCAGCTGGGGGGCAGGCATTAGAGAAGACTTATGAGGAGCTGTATACCTTGTTAAATCGTATTTCGCAGGGGAATCCGGAGTGGAATGCGGACTCGTCAAGAGGGGGAACAAGGAAAGCAGCAGGAGTCTTAGAAGTGGATGGTTTTACAACTATTGCTGCACAGATGGCTGCGTTACAGAATCAACTCAACACCCACTTTAGTAACATGAGCATGAACCAGTCTCAAGCCCCAGTGAATGTAGTGCAACAGATTTGGTGTGAAGTGTGCGGGAGTAATGAACACTCAGCTGAGTGTTGCGAAGCAAATCCTGATTCGGTGAACTTTGTTGGTAATGTACAGAGAAATAACCATCTACAGTATGGCAACAGCTACAATTCCAACTGGAGGAATCACTCGAATTTCTCTTGGGGTAGCAACAACCATCAATGGCAAAGTTCGAGTCAGGGGGCGCAGAGAAATCAAGGAGGGCAGCAAAACTATCAGTCGCAATACAGAAGCAACAATGCACCTCCTCCACCACCATCACCCAGCATTCAGGAGATGTTCAAGACAATGATAGCTAACCAAGCTCAATTGCAGGCTGATTACGTGAAATTGGCAGCCGATGTAAAGAACAATCAGTTAGCTACAAAGGCGCTGGAGTACCAGTTTGGGCAATTTGCTGGAGCTCAAAACACCAGGCCGAGAGGAGGACTTCCAAGTGACACTGACCCCAACCCCAAGCAAGTAAATGCAGTAACCACGAGGAGTGGTTTGCAACTCAAGGAGGTGGAACCGGAAAGACCACCCCAGCAGTCGGGAGCAGTGGAGAAGGAGAGGGAGCACAATGATGATAGGGGGAAGGAGAAGGAAGCTGAACTAGAAAGACCACCACCCCCGTTCCCTCAAAGACTAAGGAAACACAAGGAGGAAACGTGTTTCAAAAAGTTCATGGATGTGCTTAAGCAGGTACACATTAATTTACCTCTTGTTGATGTTTTGCAGGGAGTGCCGAAGTACGAAAAATATATCAAGGACATCGTGGCAAAAAAAAGCAGGTTGACTGAGTACGCTACGGTGGCACTTACGGAGGAGTGCACTTCACGGATACAAAATAGGTTGCCCACAAAGCTCAAGGACCCTGGGAGCTTTACAATTCGAATTACGATCGGGCAGAGTATCCGAGCTCGTGGATTATGTGATTTGGGAGCGAGCATTAACTTGATGCCGACATCGGTATTCAAAAAGTTGGGGCTAAGGAGTCCTAGACCAACAACAGTGATCTTGGAACTAGCGGATCGTTCCTTAGCTAGACCTGATGGCATTGTGGAGGACGTGCTGGTGCAAGTGGGCTCCCTTATCTTCCCGGTAGACTTCGTCGTGCTGGATTTTGAGCTGGATGCGGAAGTCCCATTTATTTTGGGACGTCCTTTCTTGGCTACCGGGAAAGCACTTATTGATGTAGCTGCAGGGCAGCTAACTATGCGGGCACACGACAAAGTTGAGGTATTTGATGTATTTAAGGCCATGAAGCTGTCGGCCATACATGAGGAGCTTTCAGTAATCAGTGTGTTTAATCAAGAAGAAATTCGTCAGATTGTTGAATCTCAAGACCCATTGAAAAGAGTGTTGATGAACTCCGATCATTTCGGAGATAGAGATGCTTATGAGGTGGTACAAATGCTGAATGAGTCACAAACGCATCCTAGGAAACAGGAATTTCAGTCTCTAATGAGGTCTCTGGAACCATCGCCGAAACCATATGTTGAGGAAGCACCAAAGCTGGAATTGAAAGAATTGCCGCCCCATTTAAAATATGTCTTATGGGGGGAAGATGAGACTTTTCTGGTCATCATCTCCACAGAATTGACGGAGACACAGGAGAAGGAAGCATTGGGTGTCCTCAGGAAAAGGAAGAAAGCAATAGGCTGGCAAATGTCAGATATTCAGGGTATCAATCCAGCTTTTTGCACACATAGGATTTTCATGGAGACAGGAGCAAAGCCAACTGTTCAGCCTCAGTGAAGGTTAAATCCATTAATGAAGGATGTGGTTAGGAAAGAAATAATTAAGTGGCTTGATGCAGGTGTGGTCTACCCTGTCTCGGACAGTGAATGGGTCAGCCCCGTTCAGTGAGTTCCAAAGAAAGGAGGGATGACCGTGGTCACCAATGAAAAAAATGAGTTGATTCCTACACAAACCGTCACAGGTTGGTGGATTTGCATGGACTATAGAAAGCTCAATGAAGCCACAAGGAAAGATCATTATCCTATCCAATTCATTGATCAGATATTAGACAGGTTGGATGGACAGGAATATTATTGTTTCCTTGATGGGTACTCTGGCTATAACCAAATAGCCATAGCACTAGAGGATCAGGAGAAGACTAGTTTTACCTGTCCTTATGGGACATATGCTTTTAGGCGGATGCCATTTGGGTTATGCAATGCACCCGCCACATTCCAGAGATGCATGATAGCTATTTTCCACGACATGGTGGAGGATTTTGTTGAGGTATTTATGGATGATTTTTCTGTTTTCGGTAATTCGTTTGCTACTTGTTTGCAGAATCTTGACAGGGTGCTGGCTCGCTGCGAAGAATCCAACCTTGTACTCAACTGGGATAAATGCCATTTCTTAGTCAAGGAAGGTATCGTCCTTGGCCATAAAGTGTCTTGCAAGGGGATGGAGGTCGATCGTGCTAAGATTGAGGTTATTGAAAAGTTATCACCACCTGTGTTGGTGAAAGGTGTTCGCAGTTTTCTTGGGCATGCAGGGTTCTTCAGACGGTTCATCAAAAACTTCTCAAAAATTTCTAGACCACTATGAAGATTGTTAGAAAAAGAGGTGAAGTTTGAGTTGGATGATGAGTGTGTTAAAGCATTCGAGGAGTTGAAGCAGAAATTGATAGAAGCACCTATCCTTATTTCTCCGGATTGGGAACAACCATTTGAATTGATGTGTGATGCAAGTGATGTGGCTGTGGGAGCTGTATTGGGGCAGAGAAAAAATAGAATCTTTCATTCTATTCATTATGCAAGCAAAACACTGAACACTGCCCAGAGTAATTATACAGTCACAGAGAAGGAGATGCTAGCATTGGTGTTTGCATTTGATAAATTCAGGTCCTATTTGGTGGATTCGAGAGTAGTGGTGTATACCGATCATGCAGCGATTTGGTATCGGTTTAACAAGAAGGATGCAAAGCACAGGCTGATCAGATGGATCCTGTTGTTGCAAGAGTTCGACCTCGAAATTAAGGACAGAAAGAGGAGCGAAAATCAGGTGGCAGATCACTTATCGTGATTGGAAAGCAGGTCGCATCTGAAGGAAGGTGATAACATCAATGAGGAGTTCCCGGAAGAGCAACTCTTGGCAATAGGGGAAACTGAAGTTCCCTGGTACGCAGACATAGTCAACTTGCTAGTGAGTGGAGTCTATCCACCTGAGGCGACAGTTCAGCAGAGAAAAAAATTGAGGCATGATTGCCGGTATTTTATTTGGGATGAGCCATACTTATTTAAACAGGGACCAGATCAGGTGATGAGAAGATGCATCTCGGAGATCCAGATTTCAGAGGTGTTGAGGAGCTGTCACTCTTCGTTGTATGGGGGACACCATGGAGGCGAACGGACAGCGCACAAGGTTCTACAGTCAGGTTTCTTTTGGCCTACACTGTTCAGAGACTCTATGGCATACGTCAAAATGTGCGATAGATGTCAGCGTACAGGCACAATTGGTAGAAGGCAAGAGATGCCGCTGCAGAATGTACTGGAAGTGGAGAACTTTGATGTATGGGGCATAGATTTCATAGGCCCGTTCCCACCGTCATTTCGTAATCCTTACATATTGGTGGCCGTTGATTATGTATCAATGTGGTTTGAAGCAATAGCTTGTCCCAGGAATGACAACAAGGTGGTAACAAAATTTGTGAAAAAACACATTCTCACCAGGTTCAGGACACCCCGAGCCATTATCAGTTATGGAGGGGCTCATTTCGTAAATGCAAGTTTCAAGAAGCTACTAGCCAAGTATGGGGTGCGCCACAAGGTGGCAACAGCATATCACCCCCAAACTAGTGGGCAAGTGGAGGTGTCGAATAGAGAAGTGAAGTAGATTCTCCAGAAAATAGTGAATGCACAACGTAATGATTGGTCAAGCAAACTTGATGATGCGTTGTGGGCATACAAAACTGCTTACAAGACACCGATTGGAACTTCTCCATACCGATTGGTCTATGGTAAAGCGTGTCATCTGCCAGTGGAGCTAGAGCACCGAGCCTTCTGGGCCGTGAAGAAATTGAATATGGACTTAGGGCTAGCGGGCAAGAAGAGGCTAATGCAACTCAGCGAACTTGAAGAGTTTCGTTGGCATGCTTATGAGAGTGCCAAGTACTACAAAGAAAAAACAAAGAGGTGGCATGACAAGCATGTGGTGCATCGTATTTTTGAGCCGGGGCAGAAAGTATTGCTCTTCAATTCAAGATTGAAGCTGTTTCCAAGGAAACTGCGGTCCAAATGGTCAGGGCCATTTGAGGTAGTGAGAATGAACCCGCACGGGGCAGTAGAGTTGTGGCAAGAAGATCGAAGTGCCACGTTCTTAGTCAATGGGCAGCGATGTAAGCATTACTGGGGTGAGGACGATAGTCGAGAGAAGACGTCTGTCACCCTAGAGGATGACTGAGCTTAATGACGTCGAGCCGCGACGGTAGACCAGGCGCTGCACGGGAGGCAACCCGTGAAATTTTTGTAATATGTGAATAGATTTCATACAAGAAGAAAAAGAAAGAAAAAAATGAGAAAAATAAAAATAAAAACAAAAAAATTGTATTTTATGTGAAACCTATAAATTCTAAGCAATTTCTTGTTGTGAGATGAATTTCAGGTTGAACGGAGAGTAAAAATGCAAAGGAAAAATCGAGGTAAGAAAAATAATAAAAAGTGGCAAAACAGTGAGCCTGCGCGATGGCTCCGCGTCACGGAGGGAGTGCTCCGCGTTACCCTCTGTGACACGTTCAAGTGTAATCTAGAATTTTTGAAAAATTCCAGAGTACCTGCACGATGGCTCCGTGTCATGGAGGGCATGCTCCGCGTTACCCTCCGTGACACGTTGAAGTGTTATTCGCGACGGGTCACACCGGGTCGCCGGGTAACCCGCGCGAAAAACCTCCTTTTTAACCCCGAAAATACCCATTTTTCACTCCCCTCCGCGACAAACAACCCAAAATCCCCCCTTCCCCAACGTGACACGGACCTAGGAGCTAAAATTCTTCAACTTTTCTTCGATATCATCGAATTGAAGGTATGTTCGTTAACTTCATCTCATTTCTTGACTAATATTTCCGATTTTGAGCATGGGAAGTGAGGAAACTTGCCCTAATTGTAAATTGAGCTTGAATGCATGTAAGCTATTGTTAATTGATGTTCGTAGTATCGTTGTGATTATATGAATTTGATAAATACATGCGTGATTGAAATTCTTGTGAAATTATAGCTAGGGTTAGAATTCAAATATGAAGAAGTTAAAATTGAGTTGAAATGTGAAATTCTTATCGGTTTGTGCTTGTTGAGTGAAGTAAATTATGTTGTGCTTAATGTTAAGATGCTAAAGGCGCGACGGATTGTCGGGATAATGAAATTGTTGAAATTGCATAGAAATTGGGGGAATTGCATCGGTTTTGTTGATAGAAATTTGCGCTAAGTGCTATGTGATGAAATGTTATCGATGGTAATAGGGGATTAGCTGTATGAAGTTTGAGTAGTACATAGAATTTATACCGTCGAACCCTCTGAATGCACGAGGTATTTTTGTTTATAGTTTTTTTATTTTATTTTGAAAGTTAGAAAAAGAGGATTGTCTTGCTGTAATGTTGTGATTGTGGCTAAAGACTATGTGTGGGGTGGCCTAGCTTAACCCGACCTTAGTCAAAGCTAATTTTAATTTGAATAACATTGGAACTGTCTGTTTGGTTTGACAGAAACAATGGCAAGCAGGCAAGATAAAGGGAAGGGCGCATCTACATCGGGCGCCGGAAGGAAAAGAATCAGACTGGGAACAGCAGTCCCAGCAGCACCAGTGGTTCCGTGTGGCCAACATCGTCAATACGGAACCCGATGGGTAACAGAGAAAGGGAAGAAATGGTACGCAAAGCATAAGGAAAGTAAATACTTCCCCGAGGAGCACATTGCTAGGGAACCGTTGGCACAGGAATTCCCCAGGATTGTCCACAGGATTGATGCAGTCGGGCTGAACTTAATCTTTGAAGAGCCCAAGGAATGCAATCTTCACCTGATTCGGGAGTTCTACGCCAATTGGAACCCGACACTCAGAAGTCACACCATAAAGATAAGGGGGCAGGTAGTCACTTTTGAGCCCCATCACCTTAATACCATCTTGGGGGTGCGGGACACAGACGCCCATGTACTCCGGCAGCTAAATATCACTCCACCATATGCAGACATCAGACGCACTCTGTGTGGAGCCCGGTCTACAGCACGGTGAAGCAGGCATAAGGAGAGGGGCTACCATCAGACATTGCCCTACTCACAGATGAACAGGGAAGCCGGGATATAGCTTAAGATTATTTGTTCCTGCCTGATCCCGGGGGTGCATATGACAGATGTCACCCAGGATTGTGTGTGCTTGGTCTATGCCTTGATGAAAGGGCTGGAGATCAATGTTGGGGCGGTGATTATCTCCGCCATGAAGAGAGCCCGTTTGCATCAAGGGCACAGGTACGGCTTTGGTGGCTTACTGACCACGTTCCTGAGGGGCCTGGATATTGAGGAAGAGGCCCTTGACTACATCCCGCAGATGGAGAGGTGGGCCTTAGATGTCACCAAAACTAAGGCACCCGACACCACTCACGGGCCAGTTCTCACACTAGCCGAGCGACACGCTCGGGATGATCAGTACATGGCTCGCATGTTCAGGATGCAGATGGTCCAGCTGCGCATAGGTGGGAGGCCGGCAACAGAAGATGAGTTGTGGCAGCTCGAGCTAGACTACCCTTTTGGCGAAAATACCAGGGCTCTATGCCGAGTGGGGCCAGCTTTTGTGGAGCCCACTGATGATGGCGTCCCCACCAGTGAGGAGACACGTCGTGAGGACTCAGATGTTGAGTCAGATGATGATGACGGGGGCGATTCAGACATGGGGGACAAGGCAGCGGCACCTGATGAAGAAGTGGAATACTTCGATTGATCAGGGAGTTTCACCACCCACTTTTGTGCTATGCTGAATTTTGTGAACACTGGGGACAGTGTTCGATTTAAGTGTGTGGTGGGAGTAGTTAGGTGTTGCTTGTTGTTGTTATTAATGTCTCTATTCTGTTGTTGTGCTTGGAAAAACTTGTGTGACCCTGTGATTTTTGTGTGTATGTTTGTATTGTAATTAATGTGAAGTTGTTGTGTGCTGTTGAATGTTGTTAGATGGTTTTGTAAATATTTTTGTTTTATCGACATTTTTGTTTTATCGACATTATCGATTAAAATTTTTCATGAAATTTTTTATTTTTGGGTTTCTCGGCGTTTGTTTTCGGTTCTTTTACCGAGAATAGTCCCGTTGAACTGAAGTCGTAATTAGTGATCGTTCCCTATGATGGATGGATGACGACCGTCATAAGGGAAAAGTAGTTGATAGGAGTAGATTTCTTTAGTTCTTTTTAAATTTTTTCTTTTGTTTGTTTGTATCCCAAACGTGTCATTACTTTATGGTTGCGAAATTCTGGTTGCGTTTGTACATGATATTTAAAATGCAAAGGTGATTCGTATGAAAGCATGCAACTTTATAAATATGTTGAGATACCTAGGCCATAGAGTTTGATTCGGTGTGATTGAGGCTTAAGTTTGAATTCTTGTAATTAGCTGATTGAAGAGTCTGTGAATATGTCTTGAGTTGAGCATGTGCAATGAGTGTGTGGTGAGGTTTTGTTTCTTCCATGCTATTGTGAAGTGTCTAGAACTTGCCTGGTGTGTGTACGAAACGAAATGAACGATGTGTATTGTAGGAAAGGATGTAGGCGTTTCTTTACTTTAACCGAAAATTTTTTTCATTATCGTACCTACCTTGAATGTACATCCTAGTTAGCCCATTGAGCCTTTAGCCTATTTTTTTCTTTTGTCAAAAAGGTGTAAACCGAGCTTAACCCCTTCTTTTCATTATCTGCGAATTTGATCCAAAACTCTTAAGCACTCAAGAAAAAAATAATTTTACCACAGTGTCAGGGAGTGAGAATTGTGAGAAGAAAAGAAAAAGCAGAGTGATGAAAGGAAAGAAAAGGTCAAAGGTGCACTCGCTATAAATTAAATATAATGAAGATGTATAACTAATCTTTGTTATTAAGTCGAGTGTGCTTAAAGATATGGGAACAAAAACAAAGACAAACTTCAAGAATGGGAGGATGAAGGAAGAAACAATGCCCATAAGGTTGATGGGATGTATTGAAAAAGCGCTTAAGGAGGCTATTTGTTATTATTGGTTAGCCTAGTATATGCTAGTTCCGTAGCTTACACTACAACCCGTTAAGTCCTACGTGATCTTACATCACGTGTCCTTATATTAGTGGAGTAACACACTAAAGGCAAGCCTATGGTTCATGACATGATGCATGTGAATTCTTTTGGGAGAGAGAGCGAAATCTTGTTTATATGCCCCTGCATGTAATGTCTTTGAGTTCATGTGATTAAAAAGGGGAAAATTCTCTTGTGTTGTGAGGGCACATGCTCGACGAGAGATTGAATGTCGTGTCGGATATCTTAATCAGCTGATTTGCATGAGTTTGCCAATATCGAGAGTCGATTCTTGAGTCTAAGAGGTCTTAATGTGTTGGAGGTCATTGTATTGATAAGACTATGCATGTTTTCTTGATGATTTGCTATATTAAATAATCGGTATAACCGTAGCTTGAATTGTCGAGCCAAAGTAGCCAGGATTGGGTGTCAATTGCATGAGGTGTAAGATTATTGTTCGGGGACGAACAAGGATTTAAGTGTGGAGTAAGTGATCTTGGGAAGATTTATATGCCCAAGTGATACTCAAATGTGTCATTTTGCCTTGTTTATCTATCGATGTTTGTACATTCTCATGTGAATTGTAATAAAATGTGAATTTATACTAACCAACATGATTAGCATGGTTTTGCAGGAAAAATATAATTTTACGAAGCTAAGATGAATGTTGGGAGAAATCGGGATTGGACTCGGAAGCTAGCAAGGAAAAAAGCACAAGGAAAGCATGAATTAAAGGGGCTCTGTGATGGAGCCGTGTCACGCTGCCACCGCGGATGCATTCTGCCTGGATGCTGAAATTATGCCAACTTCCAGTGAAGGTGCGCGTTGGGGCCGTGGCACATTGGCCTAGCCCCGCGTTGCATGTCGTGCCACGTTGGGCTTTAATACTTGGACGACCGGACTCCAGTGAGGGTCCGTGTTGGTGGCGTGTCACGGAGGCAGTGCTCCGCGATGAACTCCGTGACACGTTGCTTGTGATTCCGGGAAAAATTCCCACTAGTATAAATAGAACACTTAGGTTCATTTTTAATTATTCTGACTTGGTGGAGCAAGAACGTGGGTTACAGGCAGTTGAGGGGACGAAAATCTCAGGGTTTTTCTCTATCTCCTTCTTCTTTATTTCAATTGCCTTTATGAGTAACACTCATTTAACAATGTTTAATCCACAAATGAGTAGCTAAATTCCCTTCTTGCTGAGGTTAAGAACATTTGTATTGAAATGTAATTATTGATAAATTGGTTTTCCATCTTTTCTTCCATGGTTGTTCTATTGATTCTTGTTCTTATTGCATTAATGTGTGGCCAACGTTAATGTGTATCTAAAAAGTCCGGTTTCACTCGAGAGAGCAAGAAATTGGAAAGTTGTGAATTGATAGGATATGATCTTTTCTTAGTTTGGGAAAATAGAGAATTGATTTACCTTCAGGATAGAGATATACCTGAAAGTCGTATTAGTCAATTAAGGAATCGGTTTTGTATGGCTAGAACATGAATTTCTTTTTATCACAGAGATGTAGGTGGAAGGTTCATGATTCTTAAGTTGAGTTAAATACGAGAGTTTTAATCCATAGACAATAATTCTTGACTAGCAACCGAAGGAAAGATTAATCAAATTGTATCGATAATTTATTTCTCTACATGTTCGTTTTAGCCTCAGCATGCTCATACTTATAGTTCAAACTCAAATTGTATATTCGTTTTAGACTTAGTATAAAATTAGGAAACAAAATATCAAAATCTTCTTCACACTGTTGTCTGCAGTTTAGAGTTAAGGTTTATTGACACTTGATTAGATTGATACCTTAGTCCAGTCCCTGTGGGATCGACACTTGGCTTACTTGAGCCACTTTATTACTTGTTTGACCATGTGCACTTGCGTGTAGTTATTCCAAACAGACCGAACACCTTTGACCCAAGAAACTCTGGTAGGTTCATCCTTAGGAAATCTCTGACTCGTGCTACCACTGCATTCCATTCTGCAAGACATGCGCTACTGCCTACTGGTTGACTTGGGCGGTCAAGCCCTGTGCTAGTATCTGAATGGCTGCCCTGAATTCCGTGTGGGCAACTGGCTTCGGTGCCTGGTGCTCATGGCAGGTGGGGCCTGCTTATGCCTGTCTCCGTTGCCATCCTCATGGTGATTTCCATTTCTTTTTCCAGTAACTCTGCAGGGAGGCATGATTCTACAATCGCGAATAGCATGAGTTAGAAGGATGGAGAGACATTTCACGACACGACATAGATCATGAAAGAAGGGAACGTTTCCTAAACGTCTCGTAGCCTCTTCGTCAAAAGTGTGGTGTGCTTAACACCCATGAAAAAACTCTACTTAACGCGGCTTTCAGACACCCTAATACCAAGTTTATCACGACACGAACATACGCTCGGATCGAGGCACGGGAGAAGGAGCCCCAAGAGACTCCAAGTTGACCCATGGCATGAACATACACCTAACTCAATCAAATAAAGTGGAAGACTTAATATAAAAACATAGAGAAAGTCTAATCATAACATAACATCTAAATCGGAATTCACTTCATACACGACCAGTTGATTACTACATACAGTCTGAAAGCCTCTAACATATCTGATAGGTTGATGAGACAACACCCCCAACTAACCTGACAAGTCTGAAAACTGAAAAATACAAACACAACTACTAATGAATGGTCCTTAGGAGATGAGCACTCACCACTGAAGCTGGATGCTAAATCTGAATGATAACTAATAACGAGGCTGAGTCTGGACATCGTAGCCTATATCATAAAACAATATAGCATAAAGTATGCAGTCGGTACGTGGAATGTACCGAGTATGCAAGGTAAGTAAAACCGCTTAAATAAGTAAAATCATTTAAAACATGCCTAATGTGAAACATAATCAAGATAAGAATCTGTGAGTTTAGGGATTGCATGCTATTTTCTGGAATCATGATCTGAACATAACTGAACATCATAACTAAATCGAATGATCCAAAGTTGAAATCTGATAATCATAAGTAAAACTGTACATTGGGTCAAACTTGCTTTAGAACACACACACACACACACATATATATATATATATATAACATGAATGATAAACATGCATAATTGAAATCATGAGGAACAATGGGAGACTCGTCATATAACTGACATTACCACGGCAGAGCTTACATGGTCCCGAATATCACACTCAAGTGGGCAGAACCATCCAAAGCCTTTCCAGGGCTAAGGACACTACCATGATATCAATATCAAGTTGAAGGCCCCTTGGGGAAGGGAAAATCTCATAAAGGAGGTCCCAAATAATCTGATCATACCTACGTTGGCGTGTAGTTCTGAGGCATAGATTTGACTGACCCTTAGCCTACTTGGTGCTAGACACTACTCCCAAAAACATGTATATGCTCTCCATAGTTTTTCAACGAAGCAGACCATCGTCTAGTGACAAAGTTGAATAATCATGTACATATAAAATTTGAAGTCATAAATGAGGAGCCTAGGCTCAAACCATACCACAAGCTAAACACATTTGAGATTCTTGACTCTAAAACCATGTGGTAAGCTAATTAACTTGAAATCATAAATCATACTTGAATACATGGGCTTTCCCAATACTTAAACATGCTTGAAAATACTTGATTCGCTTGAAAATACTTGATTCACTTGAAAACATACTTTTTCATCATAAATATCTTATCATACTTGAACATACATCATAAATCTCAACTTTTATGAACTTCTCATGGATGGGCATTGCAATTTATAAAACGTGAAAACATGATTTATAATTGAAAACATTGTAAAACTTTCCCATGAATCATAATTCAATAATAGAAACATACTTAGATCATACCCATGATAGAAACTTAGGAAATTCATGCATTGGCTTAAAACCCCATGGATCAACTTATAAATTTTCATGAATTAGAGAGGTATTGGGCATGGGTGTGAACAAATTCTCCCATTCATAACCTTACATACCTGAGAGAATCAGATTCTACAACTTCTCTAATTGCCCAAGGAAGAATTGAGAAGAACTTGGAGGAAATTGAGTTTGATCACCTCTCTAGACCATTACTCTTGAATGCATGAATAAGAATAGCCTAGAATGAACTTACCCCTCTTAAAACTCACTATTCATAGCTTAAAACGACATAGTTTAGGCCTTAGGATCATAGGAATTACCGATAAGCCCTTACTAAATTCGTAGCGAGAAACTGACTGCCAGTCCCAAAGAGGGACTGGACGAGTCATCGTCCAAGGCCATGATTCGTGGAAACCAACCATCGTATACACTTCCAAGATTAACCTAGGGCTCATCAAGGGGAACTACACAAGTCGTTACTGGTGACCACAACTTGTGATCACCACTTGTAGTCTTCACTGCCAAAAAGTCCTCTTCCTTCACCTCATCCATGGCCACGACTGACTCAATGAGTCGTGGTGCGGACCAAAACTCGTGGTCATGTCCGTGGTCACCCCAACTCAAAAATTTCCAACTTAAGTCTAGCACCTCACCACGAGTCACTCCACGACTTGTGGTCTATCCCACGGGTTACAGGACAACTAGTTTTGTGACTTGGTGTAGAAAATTCTATTTTCTCCATTTCAACTCTCGAGTCTGATCTTAGGGTTTTTGGGGTATTACACCTGACACAATGATTGCGTATAGTCATCCAATAAGGACAAACTAGTCGTTTGGATGAATTTTAGTTAGCAGTTCTACAAGTAAGCATTGGGATTAATCACGTGTGTATACCTGAAATAGTTATGAATCCATGGGGAAAACTTACCCTAGTTGTTTGTAAACCTTGATTTAAATCACAAATATAATATTTTCTTAATATTATTTTCTTCAAAACCCCCCAATTTGGGTTCTTTATTGACAATGTCTGCTTCATACTTTTTCAGGAAGTGTGAGTTTGAGCGTTATCAGTCGTGGTGAGGAGCACCTGATCGGAGGATAGAGGATCACTGATATTGGCCTAATTAGGGATGCGATGAACTCGGTAAGTTGAGCCCCACTTTCCACTGCATTCCCATTATCACGGACGGTTGGGGGCACACAGGTGAACGCCCCCAGTTCACATGAGCAGGGCGAGACACCGGCTACAAATGTCGATCATTTAGATACAGCTCCTTGCACCTCTACCACACCACCTATAAGCCTCCCGGGCCAGACTCCAGTAGGGTACATGCTAGTGCCTCAGCAATTTCTCCAAAAGCTGGCCAAAAGACTGATCGTAGTTGAGAAGAAGGTTCAGTCGATGATGGAGAATATCAAGCCTTGGGTAAAGGTTGAGATTGAGGCAGCTGCACAGGCCCTACACGCCATATTAGATGGTTTCCAGAGTAGATTCAACATGTGTATGGCCAAGAAAACTAATATGGGCAGCCTCCGTGAGGAGTTCAGGACTCTTCGGAGTCAAGTGATGGAGTTGTCATCACGGCAACCAGCAATCATAAAAGCCCCTACTTTTCCTGACCTCGATGTTGCTATTGACGAGGAGTTTGATCTGCGGCTTATTGGGATCCCACATGAGTAGACAAGGAGAAAGGGAAAAAGAGGGTCTTTGAGGATGTGGGAGATGATACCCCAAAGTAGAAGAAAAAAAGAGAGAAGAGAGAGTGCAAGTGGGGAAGATTGAAGAGTCAGCAGACTCATGACGTGCATCAGTTGGAGCTACTTGAGAGAGCTAGAGCAGCGGATAGCTCCACCATGGCCCAGGCAGAGCTTGCGAGTGGTAGGGACCCTTCATGTAAGCCACATTCAGCCCCGATGATTTCAGAGTTCGTAGAAGTGACCGTTACTACTGAGGGGGTAGCCACTCCCCCTATCGATACACCATTGAGTGTGTCGACCACCGCCAATGCCATGATTGCAGCAGAGGTACCTCCTCCGTAGGGTGACAAGAGTGCTTAGTGTGCCGTGGGTATGTTCCCTTCCCTCTACTCTACATTCTATGTTTCAGGGATGAAGCATGCTTTTTAAAAAAGGAAAGGGGTGTACTTGTATTTTTTGAATTTTTGATTCGTCCGGGGATTTTTATTGTCGTGTTTCTTTTCATTCGGGCATTCTATCTAGTAGAACCGTCTTGTTTAGAATTTTATTTTTGTGATTTTTTTTAATTAGAAAGTTGTTTAGGAGTACTCAGTCAATAAATTGCACTAGTTTTGGATTTGTAAAAATTGACCCTTTTTAAATAATTTTGATGATTAGCTATGTACTTGTGATTGCAAAGCATGATTTCTGTGAATCTCTTTATGTCATTTAATATATTAGCATGAATAGTTTTTGTTAAGCCATGTATAAACCGGACAGGTACAGTGAATGCAAGACATCTACAATGAGTGAGTGAGGTCTAATACCTAGTTCAATACTACGTAGAGGATCTAGAACTTTCCTGGTTGGTCTTTATATAGGTTTTAGGATGGTTGGTTAGGAAAGAATCATAGGCCATTTTTGTTTAGCCCATTTTTAGCTTAAATGACCCTACCAAAATTACATGATTCCCTTGATCCCGATTTTGAGCCTTAAATGAACCAGGTTTTCTTTAATTAACCAATTAACTATACCTATTTTTATAATGAACTTGTTTTGACCCTGGTCGCTCCTTGGAAATTATGAACCTGGACATAGATAAAATGCCTAAGTTGAGGGTGGTTAGAGTAGGGGTACATAAATAATGGGAAGGTGAAAAAGGAAGAGAAAAGAAGAAGTTGAAAAATGAGGTGTGGTATGACAAAAGAAAAAGAAAAAGAAAGAAAAATTGATAAAGGAAATACAAAAAAGTGAAAGATGCATGAAAAATTTGAAAACACACCACACTCATACAAGTGCATAAAAAAGGGTGAAAAGGGAGGAAAAAGTAGACAAAGGCAAAAGGGTGAAAAAAGTGAAAAAATGGAGCCACATGTATATAGTGTCAAGGAGGGGTTTAGTCACTCAAAAGATTCCATCTCTACCATACCCATCCCTAAAGCCTACATTACAAGCCAAAGTAAGTCCTATAGTGATCCTAGCCTGACCATCTGACAAATCGAAGTAGAGAAAATAAGGGCAAGTATATGGTATCTGATATGCAGTATTTGAAACTTCTTTAGAGTGAGAGTCTTTCTTGTTCAGTCCCATGTTTCATATTTTAATATTTCTGTGAGGGAGGGACTTCATTTGTTGTAAGGGTACATGATTTGAGTTTAATTTTGCCAGCTATCTATGTGAAAAGCACTGGTGATGACTTGGCTATCTCTTAATAGCTAGATGACATATCTTGATCCCTGCTTATCATGGTTTGTGGTTTCTTGAAGTGTATGTGCTTATTTGGTTCATAGAAAAAGGGTCAAAAGTTGTTTAAGCTAATAGTGCAAGTTTTGGTTGATTGTTGGCTGTAGTATCCTGGCTTTATTTTCTAGTTAAGCATCATGTTTAGTTTTTGTTTTCTTTGCTTGAGGACATGCAAAAGTCTTAAGTTGAGGATGTTAATGTGCTGTGAGTTTATAGCACTTTCAACACTTAAAACTGAGAAAATAGCATGGACTTAGGTATATTGATATGGATATGAGTCACTTCTACTTTGATTTCAGGAAAAATAAGTGTTGGAGCAAAAATGTGCAAAAGAAGCCTAAAAAAATAGAAAATCAACCAAGTACAAGTCTCGGTGTGAGTCGTACCTTGATTGTACGAGCCCTACTGAGAATCATGGTGAAAATCAGAAGGCTGGAATAAGAGGAAGGCAACGTACAACTCTCAGTACGAGCCGTAACTGGAGTCGTGGAATTGTTCAAAGAAATTTGCACAAAGGCAGTCTCTTGGTACAAGTGGACTCACAGATCGTAGCATTCACATAAAACTCGTACCATGAGCCATGGTAAGATTCAAGTAATTCTTCGAGACTTGGAAGAACTTCAGACACAACAAACAGTACAAGTCATAGGAGGAAGGTACGAGGCATACCACAACACTCGTGGAAAACTTCAGAAGATGTTAGAGTTCTCAGGGCCAAATCACAGATGCATTGTACGACTCATAGGATTGTGGTACGAGTCGTACCAGCCTACCAACACTTAGACAAATCTGCAACAGCCAAGGATGTACGAGAAGCAGGTACGACCCATACAATCCTACTACGTGTTGTAGGTTCAGTCATGATACAGTTGGCGCCGAATATGGAAAATTCCCTGTTAGCTTAGGAAAATGTTTCTAATGACTACATAAATAGATTTTATGTTTTATTTTAGTGAGAGAACATAGAAACAAAGTAGTAGATGCGTGTGAAGAATAATTTTTTGTGAACTTTATTCTGGAGAGCAATTCTTAGGATGAAACTCTTGATTTCATCCATTGTTCTTTGATACTCAAATCTAGTTTTCTCCCAATTATTACTATAAGTATTTAATTATGTGTTTGTCTATGAATGAAAATTATAATCTTACAACCATGAGAGACTAAAACCTCCACAACTAGGGGTTGTGGGAACTATGGTGGATTAACGAAATAGGTTACACAAAAGTGATTCAAAATCAATGCTAAACATTTGTATTGTATTCTCTTCATCTTTAAACATTTCTTAATGGTGTACAACATTAGGACTTGCCTGAATTCTTTAGTTTCTTGAACCTAGAGAAATAAAGATTAGGAAAAGATAATTACAACAAAGCCTTGATCTTTATAATCATTGTATTAACTTGAGTTTTGGTCACAGGATAGTTAAATTTGGAACATATTAATAACGGTTAGTTTGAAAACCCTCACGAGACCTAACCCGGTGATTGATTATAGTCATCCAATAGGGATGAACCCGAATTTTTGATTAACCCTAGTTATCAGTTCTACAAGTAAACATTGGGATTGATCACGTGTGTGTACCTGAAATAGTTATGTACCCATGGGGAATACTTACCCTAGTTAATTACAAATCTTGATATCAATCACAATTATAATCTTGTTTTAATATTGTTTTCTTTGAAACCCCCCAATTTGGAGATACTCATCAATAAGTTCAATTATCAGAATTAGTCTAGATCATACCCTATTTCCTCTGTGTTCAACCTCAACCTCTTTGTTGTGGTTCTTCATTGACAAGGTCCACTTCATACTTTACCAGGAGGTGTGAGTTTGAGAGTTATCAGATCCCAGGTCGGGTCATGACAAACTTTGTATCAAAGCAAAGGTTTATAGTATCCTAGAGTTTCTGAAAGCAGCATTAAGTAGAGTATTTTACATGGGTGTGAAGCGTGCCACACTTATGGGGAAGCGGCTACAAGACGTTTTAGGAAATTTCCCTTTTTTCATGATCTATGTCGTGTGACTAAGTATCTCTCTATCCTTATAACTCGTGCTATACGCATTTGTAGAAATATGCCTCCACGCCGAGTGATTGGTAGAAGGAATAGAAACGAAAATTGCCATGACAATGGCAATGGAGATGGCATCAGCAAGCCCCGCCAGCGTCAACAGATCCTTTGCCCGAGCAGATCACTCATGTCGAGTTTAGAGCAACAATTCATATGTTGGCATAGGCTATGACTGCTCAGGTCAACCAGTAGGTAGTGGCCCATGTTCCACAGAATGGGAACGCAGCAGCAGCTAGACTTTGAGACCTTCTCAGGATGAACCCACTTGAGTTCCTTGGGTCGAAGGTGGATGAGGATCCGCATGAGTTTATTGAGGAGGTGTAGAAGATCACCCAGATTATGGGGGTGACCAGAGAGGAAAGTGTAGCCTTAGCCTCCTATCTGTTGAAAGGGATTACTTATATATTATTTCGCCAGTGGAAGGAGAGTAGAGCGGCAGGAGCCATTCCTATGAATTGGAATGAGTTTGTGGCTTATTTTTTGGATGGGTTCTTCCTTAGAGAGTTGAGGGAGGCGGAGGTGGCAGAGTTCATCAACCTGAAGTATCACTATAGGACTGTCCAAGAGTATGCCTTGGAGTTTAACTGGATGTCTAAGTATGCGCCGGAGATAGTTGCAGATTAGAGGGATCATAAAATTTGTGAACGGAGTAGTAGACTCGCTGGTCAAGGAGTACAGGACCACTATGCTGAATAGTGACCTAAATTTCTTGCGGTTGGTCATATACACCCAACATATAGAGGCGGAACAGATGAAGGAGAAGGAGAGAGGCCATAAGGGCCAGGACAGGGAGTTATCGGCAGTTTTAGCAGAGGTCCAGTGGAGGACATCGCCACCAGTCCCACCAGAGGTCGTCAACCCCCGCGCTATCATCAACTAGTGTTTCATCCAGATCTAGGTATGATTAGAGGGGTTGTCACGACCCGAACATAGGCCCAAATCGAGGCACAGGACGAGGAACCCCGAGGGACTCTAAGTAGACCCATGGAATTAATCTAACTCAATTATAAAAGCAGAAGATCAACATGATAAACTTAAAACAAGTCTGAAATAAGCATAACATCAGAAATACACACGAATCTGAAGCTGATTACATTCTTTTGTCTGAAAAGCCTCTAAGCCTGATGAGTTGATGGGACAAGACCCCAACTAAATCTCTAAAGCTAAAAACTAAAAATACTCAATCATAACTGAAATAAAGAGGGGCCCTCGACAGATGAGGACTCACCAATAGGGATTGATGCGAACTCGGAAAGATGGCTAGTGGCGGGGCTGAGTCTGATGATCAGAGCTTGTATCATGAAATGATACAACATAGAGTATGCGGTCAATATGTGGAATGTACCGAGTATGCAAGGTAAGTAAAACCTCTTAAATAAGTAAAATCATTTAAAATATGCATAATATAAAACATGATTAAGATTAGAATCTGAGAATAGGGTTTGCATGCTCTTTCTAAAATCATGATCTCAACATAACATAAAATCATAACTGAATCGATTGACCCAAAGCTGAAATCTGATAATCCTAAGTAAAACTAGTTATTGGGTCAAACCTGATTTAGAACACACACACACAGACACACACACATATATATATCATGAGTAATAAACATTCATAACTGAAATCATGAGGAACAATGGGAGACTCGTCTTATAGCCGACATACCACGATAGAGCTTACGTGGTCCCAACTATCACACTCAAGTGGGTAGATCCATCTAAAGCCTTGCCAAGCTAAGGACGATAACATGATATCGATATCAAGTTCATGGCCCAACCGGGGCAAGGGATAGCTCACATAGGAGGTCCCAATATAATCTGATCATGCCTACATTGGAACTTAGTTTTGAGGCATAGGTTTGACTGAATCATAGCCTACTCGGTGCTAGACACTACTCCCAAAAATATGCATGTGCTCTCCATCGTTTTTCAACGAAGCTTACCATCTTCAATTGATGAAGCTCAATAACCAAAATACATATCAAATCTTTGTCATATATGAGGAGCTCTTGCTCAAACCATACCACAATTTGAATATAAAAGGGAGTCTTCGCTCCAAAACCATGTGGTAAGCTTAATTCATAAAATCATACATCATACTTGAACATATGGGCATTACCCAATACTTTAACATGCTTGAGAGTACATAATTCACTTGAAAACATGATCATAAACATGGGTAACTTGACAACATGCTTTTCATCATAAATATCTCATCATACTTGAACATGCATCATAAATCTCAACTTTCATGAACTTTTTATAATTGGGCTTCTTGATTTATAAAGCTTGAACATGGTTTTAATTGAAAATAACGTAAAACTTGTCCATGAATCATAATTCAATAATAGAAACATCTTTAAATCATACCCATGTAGTAAATTAGGAATTTCATGCATTGGGTTAAAACCCCATAGAATCAACATGGGAATTTCATGATTTAGAGAGATTGGGCATGGGTCTGAATGGATTCACCCATTCATAACTCTACATACCTGAAAGGGCCTGATTCTACCATTTCTCTGATTGCCCAAGGAAGGTTTGAAGAAGAACCTTGAAGGATTAGCCTTGATCACCTCTCTAGACTCTTATTCTTGCATGCATGAATAGGAATGTCTTAGAATAGATTTTCCCCTCTTAAAACCACTATTCATAGCTTAAAAAACATAGTTTAGGCCTTAGGATCATAGGAATTAGGGAAAATCCCTTACTAACTTCGCAGAAAATAACTGTCTGCTAGTCCCAACGAGGGACTGGATGAGTCGTCATCCAAGGGAACGAGTCGTGGCATCAGGCGTCGAGTGCACTGTCTAAGAGTTCATCTGGGGCTTGTCACGGGGACCTCACGAGTCGTTACTGGTGACCACGACTCGTGGTCACCACTCGTCACCTTCACTGCCTAAGATTTCTAATTATATCCAACCAGTTGACCACGACCCATCCCATCAATTGTGGTGACTGACCACGACTAATAGGGACATTTCGTAGGGTACACTTCCCGATTTCCTTCACTTTCCTTTAACCCTTGCCCACGACTGACTCAACGAGTCATGGTGACTGACCACGACTCGTGGTCAGGTCCGTGGGGACTTCCAAAACCCAAACTTCAACTCACACCCTGAACCTCACCACGAGTCTCCTCATGACTCGTGGTCTACCCCACGGGTCACAGAATAACTCGTTCTGTGACCTGGTGCAAAATTTTTAGTTTTCTACATTTCAACTCCCCGGTCTAATCTTTGGAGTACTGGAATATAATAGGGGTAGAGCATTAGGCTCTAAAGGACAGAGGAGCTTGTCAGGAGAACCCAGCATTCCAACTTGTGAGAGATATGGTAAGAGGCACACAGGAGAGTGCTTAGCAGGTTCAGGCGTGTGCTTCAGGTGTGGGAAGCCTGGACATCTACTCAGAGACTGCCCTTCCGCCAGACAGGGCCATAGTAAAGGTCGTGACCCAGCCACCAGTTCAACAGCTCCACCAGCACGCTTAGCTCAGTACGGTACATCCACTAGTGCAGGTGGTGGCCAGTGTAGGAACAGATTTTATGCACTATAATCTAGTAAGGAGCATGAGGTCTCTTCCAATGTGGTCACTGGTATATTACAAGTATTCCGTCTTGATATGTATGCGTTGTTAGATATAGAGGCTACCTTATCTTTTGTGACTCCTTATTTTGCTATTAATTTCAGATTCAGTCCCTAAATCCTATTAAAACTCTTCTTAGTCTCTACTCCAGTCGGCGAGTTAGTTATAGCTCAGTGGGTATACAGAAATATCCCTATCACAGTCCTTCAGAAAGTCACCTTAGCCAACCTAGTGGAGTTAGATATTACTTATTTTGATGTTATCTTCGGTATATATTGGTTACATGCATGTTATGCCTTAGTCAAACTAATCACTTTTTTGACTTTGGAAAAAACTTTCTTTATCAATATACTCTTTCTTCTACACACATCTCCATAATAGAAAATGGTAATAGTTAGGATTCATTAAAAAATTAATAAACCACTCATGGGACAAGAAACCCTTCCCACATCAGGCACTAATAAATTTTTAACGTCTGTAGAACCCGTACGGTAAATTTTTGATTTTCGAGTGAGCCAGTTATAGAATGGAAAGGTAGTTCAGTTGTTCTTGTAGGCTGCTTTGTTTCCTATCCCAAGGCCAGGAAAATGATCTCTAAGGGTTTTGGTATACCATCTAGCTTGGGTTAAGGACGCTACATTTAAGATCCTGACTCTTCAGTCAGTTCCCATAATATGTGAATATCCGCAGGTATTTTCAGATGATCTACCAGAGTCCCTCCTGAGCAGGAGATTGACTCTGGTATCGACCTTCTCCCTGATAGGAAACCTATATCCATTCCTCCTTACAGAATGGCTCCAGTGGAGCTAAAGGAGTTGAAAGAGCAATTGAAAGATTTCTTAGATAAGGGTTTCATCAGGCCTAGTAAATCCCCATAGGGTGCTCCAGTCCTCTTTGTTCAGGAGAAGGATGGTTCCCTTACAATGTGCATTGATTATCAACAGTTAAACAAGGTGATAATCAAGAACAAGTATCCCCTCCTCAGAATTGATGACTTGTTTGACCAACTTCAGGGTGCTAAGTACTTCTCAAAGATAGACCTCAGATCCAACTATAATCAGCTCAGAGTTAGAGAGACTAACATTTCGAAGACAACCTTTAGGACTCGATATGGTCACTATGAGTTTGTAGTTATGTGTTTTGGACTAATTAATGCTCCTGCATCTTTTATGAACTTAATGAATGGAATGTTCAAGCAGTATTTGGATATGTTCGTGATTGTCTTCATTGATGATATTCTCATATACTCTCGGAGTGGGGAGGAGCATACCGCTCATTTGACGATCATGTTGCAGAATCTCAAGGATCGCCAATTGTTTGCTAAATTCATTAAGTGTGAGTTTTGGCTAAACTCAGTCGCATTTTGGGCCATGTGGTGTCTAGTGAGGGTTGCAGGTGGACACTCAAAAGATAGAGCCAGTGAAGAATCGGCATAGACCAGTTAGTCCCTTGGATATTAGAAGATTTTGGGGTTTAGCTAGCTACTACAGGAGATTCGTTTAGGGTTTTTCATCTATTGCAGCACCTTTGACTAAGTTGACCCAGAAGAAGGTCAAATTTCAGTAGTCGGATGCTTGTGAGAAAGGTTTTCAGGAGTTAAAGACTCGACTTACTTCAACCCCAATATTGACCCTACCAGAGGGCAAGGATGGTTTCATTGTGTATTGTGATGCTTCTAGGGTTGGTCTTGGTTGTGTGTTGATGTAGCATGGTAAGGTCATTGCCTATGCCTCTAGACAGCTTAAGACTCATAATAAGAATTATCCAACGCATGACCTAGAGTTGGAAGTGATGGTGTTTGCATTAAAGATTTGGAGGCACTACTTATATGTGGTGCATGTGGAAGTATTCATGGACCACCAGAGCCTTTAGTATGTGTTCACTCAAAAGGACCTGATTTTGCGACAAAGGAGGTAACTAGAGCTTGTCAAGGACTATGACATGAGTGTCCTTTATTATCCGAGCAAGGACAATATAGTGGAAGATGCTCTTAGTAGGTTGTCCATGAAGAGTGTGTCTCATGTTGAGAATGGGAGAAAGGAGTTAGCAAAGGATGTCCATATGCTTGCTCATTTAGGGGTTCGCCTCGTTGACTCAGCAGATGGTGGTGTCATTATTTAGAATGGGTCAGAATCTTCATTGGTGACCGAGGAAAAGGCCAGGCAAGATGGGGATCCTATCTTGGTAAAGCAAAAAGAAGTTGTCCGAAATTAGAAGGTGGAGGTCTTCTCCCAAGGGGAGATGGAGTACTCCAATATCAGGGTCGATTGTGCGTGTTAGCTATTGATGACTTGAGAGAGAGGATGTTGGGCGAGGCTTATGGCTCTCATTATTCTATCCACCCAGGTACCACCAAGATGTATCGTGAGCTACGGAAAGTCTATTGGTAGAATGACATGAAGAAGGACATAACAGAGTTCGTGGCTAATTGTCCAAATTGCTACATCAGAGACCTAGGGGTGTGCTTCAGGATATTAGTATTCCTACTTGAAAGTGGGAAGAGATTAATATGTACACGTCAATACTATGACTCTATATGGGTGATTGTGGATAGGTTGACCAAATCAGCTCACTTATTATCACTCAAAACTACCACTTCAGCTGAGAATTATGCTAGATTGTATATTCAGGAGTTAGTTCGGTTGCATGGACTCCCCTTATCCATCATCGTAGATAGAGGTACTCAATTTACCTCTCAGTTTTGGAGATCATTTCAGAGGGACTTGGTACTTAGGTAAATATTAGCATAGCTTTTCACCCACAAATAGATGGTCAGGCCGAGCGGACCATTCAGACTCTTGAGGACATGTTGAGAGCGTGTGTAATTGATTTCAAGGGTAGTTAGGATGATCACTTGCCTCTCATCGAGTTTGCTTACAATAACAATGACCACTCTAGCATTCAGATGGCTCCGTTTGAGGCTCTTTATGGGCGAAGGTGTAGATAACCTATCGGATAGTTTGATGTAGGTGAGTCTACGTTGAAAGGGCCAGATTCAGTTCATGAGGCCGTGGAGAATTTTCATCTTATTAAAGAAAGGCTGAACACAGCTCATAGTTGTCATAAATATTATGCGGATATTAGATGGAGAGAGCTTGATTTCAAGGTTGATGATTGGGTATTTCTGAAGATGTCTCTCATAAAGGGAGTAATGATGTCCAGAAAGAAAGGTAAGCTTAGTCCCCGATATTTTGGTCCTTATAGAATTTTGAGGTGAATTAGCAAGGTGGCATGTGAGTCGAAGCTACCTGCAGAGTTAGCTTCAGTACATCCAATCTTCCATGTATCTTTATTGAAGAAGTGCATTAGCGACCCGGCCTTGGTTGTTCCGGTGGAGAGCATAGGTATGAAGGATATCCTTACATATGAAGAAGTTTTGATTGAGATCCTCGATCGTCAGGTTCAAAAATTGAGAAACAAGGAAGTAGCTTCAGTGAAGATTTTGTGGAGGAATCAACTTATTGAGGGAGCTATGTGGGAAGCCGGCTAGGTACTCGCATCTTTTCCCTTTCAACTCAGTTCTAGCATGAGTTATTAGTTTCCTCCTTAGTACTCTATTCAGTTTCATGTCAATTTCATGTCTCTAAGTTCCTTTCATGTAATTGCATGCATGTATATTTCATAAGTTCAGTTCAGTCATGTATATCAGTCCAGAGTCGGTCACTCCGCCAGTTTTCAGCTTTAGTTGTTTAGTTATGGGATTTTAGTTCTTTCCCTAGCCCTTCAGTATTATGGTTAATCCACATTCAAGGACAAATGCTCCCAAGGAGGAGATAATGTAACACCCCAAAAGTTTCTAAGACTAGATTCGGGGTTGGATATATGTTCAGTAGGAAAAGTCTGGAAATTTTCTTTGAACGACTCATTGTACGAGTCGTGGTTTGGAGAGGAATAACTCATGGTTAAGTTCTGGAATTTGATCTCCCAAATCACGAGACCACACCACATGTTGTGGTAGGAAGGTGCTACTCATGGTTATGAGTCGTGGTCCGTATCTGCAGAAGAAGGCCCGAGACGATGAGTCACAGTACGACTTATCCCTATAACAGAACGTGGTCAAGAGTTGTCGTTTGTTTCTGGGGTGTCTGTACTGAATGGTATGAGTCTTGGTATGACTCATTGTACAAAACAACGAGTCATGGTTTGTACTCGTGGGAAGAAGTACAGAAGTTGGAAGTAGTAGCAACAGCTGGGTGCAACGACCCGTCGCCACAAGGTATGACCTGTTGTTTGGGTCCATTGGTAAATTCTAGGAGTTAGGAATGAGAACAGTGGTAACGATGAGACGAAACCATGAGTCGTGGTTTCGAGGTACGATTCATGGTACGAGTCGTTAAGACTAGTAGCGGGTAATTTTCTGTCAAATCTTTAAGGGCATTTTTGTAATTCCTAAGCTTCAAACTATTTAATGATGTCGTTTTAAGCCCTGAAAGGAGAGTTTTAAGAAGGTTTAGCCTATCTCAATTCATTAGGCTCCCATGCATTCAAGTTATTGAGAATCCTCTTCAAGATCAAGCTAAAATTCTCTCAATTCTTTCCCAATTCTCTTGGGCTTTCATGGATAGTTTGAGAATCAGCTTATCCAGGTACGTAAGGCTATGAATGAGAGTTTCCTTTCACTCTCATACCCAAATTTCTCCTCAAGTTCATGAATTCAAGTATATGGATTTATAGGGTTTTAAACCAATTTTATAAAATTCTCTATAAATATATTTTTGGATCTAATCCCCTCATGTTCTAAAGCATGTTTTAAGTCTAATAGATAGATTTTATACACAACTTGATTATAGATTCATGATTTTGAGTTATTAGAAATTATGCCCTATTATGCAAGTTTTATGAAAAGTGTCACACCCCACCTTGGGGGGTATGACGGCACCTGGTGCCTGCTAGACTCTGGACTGCTAAATGGTCCAGCCTGAGCACATCTGGTGCTTTGGCTGGCTTTGGCTCTATTTCAAGAAACAAATCGGCTATATAACGGCTGTAAATACAGCCTCCGGCCAACTGGCCTGTAGCCATCTGTACCTGTAACAACAGCTAACCAGAAACAGACTTGTAACAAGGAACCTATGTGGGCCGACAAGGCCGCCATGCTGTCTAGTTATCTGTAACTTAACACAAGACTGCTGTAAAACTACGTGACCAGCAAGGTCACCACTACTGTCAAACTAAGGCCCCACACGGCCAACATAAACTGGAATACTAAACAGCTACAGCAGACTGCACGGCCCCACACGACCGGCTCAAGTAACCACAGGGAATATATACAGACTGCAAGCCTCTACGAATACTATAAGAAACTAATAGAAATGATCGGGACAGGGCCCCGACCTACCCATACTGCACAACAAAAGAAAAGGAGCTACACCTCTGGGAATCAGACTCCGGATGACAGGAGCTGATGACTCACTGGCTGGCTGGAATCACGAGGGATCGGCTCCTCGTCCGTGAGTACCTGCAGGCAAGCAATGCAGCGCCCCGCTGGGCGTCAGTACCACAGGTACTGAGCATGTAAAGCAAACTGAAATATGCAACTGAAATAAATAGCAACATTAACATGACGTATAAGCAAGAAGTAGCTGAGTCTATCTAGCTGAGGATAACTGGGGAGAGTTTGTTCATTCTGTAACTAACTGAGCGTACCTGATGACGTGTCGTCCTACTGTCTGTCAGTATCTAATAGCACATATCAATATACATAATAGTACACAATACCTGACCGACTCCCATAAGACGGAAGGTGCCAACCAAGCAAGCAATCTATATACCCCTACCCGGGTCTAAACCAACCAAAAATAAGTCACTCCACTCATCTGACACTGTGAGCTCCTCCTACCAGTCCCCTTGGGTACGTAGCTCAGGCCTTGGCCTCTGACAATAAACTGTGTCTGAGTCCGAAGACTCCTGCCTCTGGGCACAGGTGCGCACACAGAGTGGTCTTCCCCTGTAAACAGGGTGTGCTAGTTCTGCGCAGAGTAAACTGAACTACCCCTGCAAGCAGGGTGGTCTGGACCGTATTATCATGGTGGTCAGCCATCATCATCCTTTAGTCGGACGGCATCGCCCAGCTGGTGGCGGTATCTGAATCTGGTATCGACACAGCTATAACCCAGGGGCGGTGGGGATGCTAAAGGGTGCCCACATGCCACAGCAAGTCTCAACATACAACCCCATACACAGCAAGCATGCTCAAATGAAAAATACTAATCATATTCTCTTCTTTTATTTTCGAGGCTAATCTGTATTAATTAACTGATGCTATATGCTGTCTTACACTGTTTCTGGCTGCTGGACTTACTGCTACCTGGCCTTTATCTGTCTATCTAATTATATCTGAATATAACTCAATAACATAGTACATGCCATCTATAACTGGATATAGCTCAATGATATAGAATGTATCATCTACTACTGGATACAATCTCAACAGATGAAATATGTATTGCCTGAATATCTACTATTCTGATTATCGCATGATATGTAATAACATACTAGCATGCTTGCTGGAATTTGTACTAAAATCGTTCCTGTACGCTGGGTATCTGTTAATAACGCTTATTCTATTTATTTTCTACCCTGTACTTCCTGGCTTGCCGAATGAATAACTTTACATACCTGGTTTCTGAGTACCCGACTGACCGATGTGATTTCCGTCAGTACTTCTGCTGTTTCTCCCAACTACATTCATATACACGTCAATTAGAACTAAATACATTAATATTCAGGAGAAATTGTCACTTTAGATATATATATTTATCCCAACTTTAACCTTTCGAAAAACGGTAGAAAACTCATTATTTTTCAGCGGTCCAGAAGGGAGAAATATTCACTTCCCAGCTAGGAACACATAGACATTAATTTAGAGCAATTCTACTTACCTTAGTTCGGCGGCTCGCCGATTCGTCGGCCGTATTTCACGAAACTAAATCCGTAGGAATGCTATCTGCTGCTAAATACCTCAGTATCTGGGGTTAATTTGAATTTGGGCAGCGTTTAGCAGCGTAATCGGACGAAAATTATTTAATTTCCTTCTTTCTTACTCCTCTCTACCGTTCACCCTCTGTTTTCTGGAAATTTTTAAAGGTTTAAATGAAATTAAACCGAAGTGGGGCTTATATACTTGAGCCTGAACCTGGGCAACATGTCATGGAGCCATCGCGGAGGCCTCACCTCCATGACACGCTGCCATCGCGGAGGGGCCCTGCCTCGGCTCCTCCCGCGATGGTCCGATGGGTTTCTCGTCCGATCTTTTTCCCGGCCTTTCTCTAGCACGTATGGCCTTCTAATATGCTTAACCAACGTGCGAATAGGTCGTCTAGGTGCCGGGAATTCTACGGGGTATAACATTCTCCCCCCCTTAAGAACATTCGTCCTCGAATGTACACTGTTATCTAGAGGACTACTTACTTTATTTTCTAGAAAAATTTTGGCAGAGTTTCCCCTGTAATATGGACTATAACAAAAACCTGAAATGCAGAAAAGTCCAACACAGGCACTGCACACAATATTCTAGGATCCACTGGATAACTAAATATCACTCTTTATCATTCATAGACATACAACCATAAGGTACTGCATAAGTAATAATACGGACATACCTGTCGCCTGACTAGGCCTGAAATAGGTGAGTGTATCTGACTTTCATATCTTCTTCTGCTTCCCACGTCATTTCCTCACGATTCCTGTTACGCCACAATACTTTGACAGATGCAACATCTTTAGTTCTTAACCTGCGAATCTGTCTGTCTAAGATAGCTACGGGAACCTCTTCATATGCTAACTCTTCTGTGACCTGGACATCTTGAACCGGAACTACTGTAGAAGGGTCCCCTACGAACTTCCTTAACATAGAAACATGGAATACTGGGTGAACAGATGCTAACTCTGGAGGCAAGTTCAACTCGTATGCAACTCGGCCTATTCTTCGCCGAATCTGATATGGCCCAATGAATCTTGGGCTAAGCTTGCCTTTCTTGCCAAACCTCATTACCCCTTTCATCGGGGACACTTTCAAATATACCCAGTCATTTACTAAAAATTCTAGATTCCTGCGCCGCATATCTGCATAAGACTTCTGGCGGCTCTGAGCAGTCAGTAAACGTTCTCGGATAAGCTTTATCTTTTCCTCGGACTGCCGAACAATGTCTGGGCCAACTAATGCTGATTCTCCTATTTCAAACCAGCCCACCGGCGATCTATATTTTCGTCCGTATAATGCCTCGAAAGGTGCCATCTGAATAGCTGAATGATAGCTGTTATTATAAGCAAATTCAATCAGCGACAGATGTTCATCCCAGCTACCCCCAAAATCTAGTACGCACGCCCGTAGCATATCTTCGAGCATTTGGATAGTTCGCTCAGCCTGTCCATCTGTCTGAGGGTGGAATGCTGTGCTCAAATTAATCTGCATTCCCAGACCCCTCCGGAACGACTGCCAAAATCTAGCTGTGAATTGTGCTCCCCTGTCTGAAATAATAGATACTGGCACTCCATGTAGTCTAACTATTTCTCTGATATATAATTCGGCATAATCCTCAGCTGAGAAGGTAGCCTTCACTGGTAGGAAATGAGCTGATTTTGTCAGCCTGTCAACTATTACCCAAATAGAATCATTTCTGCGTCTGGTACGGGGTAATCCTGTTACAAAATCCATATTTATCGCTTCCCATTTCCACATAGGCACAGCTATATCCTGCGTCAGACCGCCCGGTTTCTGGTGCTCCGCTTTCACCTGCTGGCAGTTAGGACATCTAGATACAAATTCAGCTATTTCAGATTTCATACCTGGCCACCAGTAGATGTCTCTGATATTGTGGTACATTTTCGTTGCTCCTGGATGGAGGGAATAACGAGCGTAATGTACCTCATGCATGATCTGCTGGCGAAGCCCTGGTACGTTCGGGACACACAGACGGCCCTTACAACGTAGCACTTTATTTTCAGTCACTTGAAAATCTGACTCCTTACCCTTCTGAATTCTATCTCTGAGCTGGACTAAGTCAAGGTCCTCGTACTGCCGCTCTTTTATCTCTATAACTAGTGATGACTCCGCAGAATTTTGAATTACCGCTCTGTTATTTTCTGTCTCCACTACTCGAACGGCTAAACCAGCTAGTTGATGAATTTCCTTGGCTAATTCCCGCTTCTCGGGCAGCAAATACGCTAAACTCCCCATCGACTTACGGCTCAGGGCATCTGCTACTACATTAGCTTTTCCTGGGTGATAGAGAATATTTACATCATAGTCTTTCAACAATTCTAACCAGCGACGTTGCCGCAGATTTAACTCCCTCTGTGTGAAAATGTATTGCAGACTTTTATGATCTGTAAAAATGTCTACATGGACGCCATACAGATAATGCCTCCAAATTTTCAGAGCGTGGATCACTGCAGCCAGTTCCAGGTCATGGGTCGGATAGTTCTTTTCGTGTTTCCTCAGCTGTCTAGAAGCATAGGCAATCACCTTACCATGCTGCATCAACACACAACCCAGTCCCAAACCTGAAGCGTCGCAATACACTTCATACCCATCTGTTCCCTCTGGCAATGCTAGTACTGGGGCGGAGGTCAATCTGTCTTTCAACTCTTGAAAACTCTGCTCACATGCCTCCGTCCACTGAAATTTTGCTGCTTTCTGTGTCAGCTTTTTCAGAGGTGCTGCTATAGTGGAGAATCCTTCAACAAATCTCCGGTAATACCCTGCTAAACCCAGGAAACTGCGAACCTCGGTCGGAGTGGTAGGTCTGGGCCATGTCTTGACCGCCTCTATTTTCTGTGTGTCTACCTGTATACCAGCATCCGACACGATGTACCCCAAAAAGGCAACTGAGTTCAGCCAGAACTCGCACTTAGAAAACTTGGCGTACAGCTGACGTTCTCTAAGGATCTGGAGTACTGTTCATAAATGGTTCTGGTGATCTGTCTCTGAACGAGAATATACCAGAATATCATCGATAAATACTATCACGAATAGATCTAAATACAGTCTGAATATGCTGTTCATCAGGTCCATAAACACTGCGGGAGCATTCGTCAGCCCGAAAGACATAACTAGAAATTCAAAGTGACCATACCTGGTCCTGAAAGCAGTCTTTGGAATGTCCCTCTCACAAACCCGGACCTGGTGGTATCCGGACCTCAGATCTATCTTAGAGAAACATTTGGCCCCCTGCAACTGGTCAAACAAATCATCTATTCTCGGGAGCGGGTATTTGTTTTTAACCGTTACCTTATTCAGCTGCCGGTAGTCCACACACATACGGAGTGAGCCATCTTTCTTTCTTACAAACAGAACTGGCGCACCCCACGGGGAAGTACTAGGCCTGATAAAACCTTTGTCGAGCAAATCTTTTAACTGCTCTTTCAACTCTCTAAGCTCAGCTGGTGCCATACGATACGGGGGAATGGATATAGGTTGAGTCCCTGGCAACAAGTCAATCGCAAAATCTATCTCCCTTTCGGGAGGGATACCAGGCAACTCATCCGGAAATACGTCAGGGAATTCATTGATTACTGGAATAGACTGAAGAGTCGAAGGTTCCACCCGAACGTCCTGGACTCTAACTAGGTGGCAAACACATCCCTTTGCTATTAACTTTCTTGCCTTAAGGTAGGAAATAAACCTACCTTTCGGCGTAGGTGTACTCCCTTTCCACTCTCGCACTACTTCCCCCGGAAAGTGAAATCGGACCGTCTTGGTCTAGCATTCTAAGTTGGCATAGCATGGCACTAACCAGTCCATACCCATAATGGCATCGAAGTCGACCATCTCAAGTTCTATTAAGTCTACTGTGGTCTGGCGATCAGCAACCTCTACCGTACACCCTCGGTAAACTCTTTTAGCTGTAATCGAGTCACCGACCGGTGTAAGCACTGAAAAGGGCTGCTGAAGCAATTCTGATTCGATGCCCAACTTTCGGGCCACAAATGGTGTAATATATGACAAGGTAGACCCTGGATCAATCAATACATAAACAGGGTATGAGCAGATAATCAATATACCTGTGACCACGTCGGGAGATGCCTCTGAATCCTGCCTCCCTGGTAATGCATAGGTACGGTTGGGGCCTGCACCTGAGCCAGAGGCTCCTGATCTACCTCGGCCCCTGTTTGCTGAACCTGAGGGTCTGCGCCCTGCTGAGGCTGCTGGAACTCGTGGCCCTGCTGACGCTCTATCCAGATCATCCTGACTACCCTGTCCCCTGGATGGACAATCCCTCATTAAATGCCCTTCCTGTCCGCAGTAATAACACCCTGGGAAGCCTTGCCTGCAGGCTCCAGAATGTAGTCGGTGGCATATAGGACAAGGGGTGGATGCAAATCTACTCAGTTCTACCCTCTGCTGCTGAGGTGAGGCTACTGTCCGTGAACTGCTACCGGACTCCGACTGACTCCGGCGAATAAACCTGCCCCTCTGCTGCTGTACCGTTGGTAAAGATCTGGGTGGCCTATCTGAAAACCGTGGTCTCGGCCCCCTAGGAATTTCCCTCTGAATCTCAGCGGGTCTGCTCCTATGGCGCTGCTCTGAAGTCGCCTGTCTGTCACCCCGCTGTCGCTGCCTCAGGCCCTCAATTGTCTGTGCGAAGGCCTGTACCCTGGCTATGTCCATGTCCTCTCTCAAAGTAGCTGTCATGCACGTCTCTATGTACTCTGGGTTCAGGCCCATAATAAAGCGGTGGACTCTGGACGACATGGTGTCCACAAATGCTGGAGCATAGCGGGCTAAGGAGTCGAATTGTAAGGAATATTCACGGACGCTCCTAGCTCCCTGCTCTAAATGTAAGAACTGGTCCATTCGGGCCTGTCTGACCTCCCGGGGTAAGTAGTGGTCCAGGAAGGCTTCTGAAAAGCTGGACCAAGTAGGAGGGGCTGCATCTCTTCCCCGAGACCTCTCCCAACTTTCGTACCACAAAACAGCAATATCCCTTAACCGGAACACTGCTAGCTCAACTGATTCTGCTGGAGTTATGTGCATGACTCTAAAGATCCTCTGCATCTGGTCCAAAAAGTCCTGAGGGTCCTCCGCTGAATCCGATCCAGTAAACTGAGGGGGTCCCAACGCCAAGAATTCTCTAACCCTGAAACTACCTGGCCCACCTAGGGATTCTGCTGCTGTAGGTGGTGCTGGCTGATGCTGAGCAGCTAGCATCTGAGTCAACATAACCACCGCACTACGTAGCTCCTGATCAGATGAAGTGGGTGCAGGAGCTGTGGGAGGCGGTGCTGCCTCAAATGGTGTCTGGCGAGGCGGAGACTGCTGGGAGGGCCGAGATGACGCCTCCGTATTGCTCTCAGACCGGGCGGAATCTGGCTATAACTGAGGCATCCTACTGGTGCCTTCGCCCGCTGCTGTATCCAATCTCCTACCTGTAGCTGGGTGCCACTGGTCTGCCATAATATCTGTAAGCAAAGAGGGTGGTGAGTTTCAAAGGTCAACTCTATACTGTACCGCTCTATAGCACGATTGAATAAGAAAGAAGAGTGACAATCCTAACATGCCTCGCAGCCTCCTGCCTATAGTATGTGGTGCACAACACATCCATAGACAAGACTCTACTTAGCACGGCTTGCAGACTCCCTGGGATACGACCTGCTCTGATACCAAGTTTGTCACACCCCATCTTGGGGGGTATGACGGCACCTGGTGCCTGCTAGACTCTGGACTGCTAAATGGTCCAGCCTGAGCACATCTGGTGCTTTGGCTGGCTTTGGCTCTATTTCAAGAAACAAATCGGCTATATAACGGCTGTAAATACAGCCTCCGGCCAACTGGCCTGTAGCCATCTGTACCTGTAACAACAGCTAACCAGAAACAGACTTGTAATAAGGAACCTATGTGGGCCGACAAGGCCGCCATGCTGTCTAGTTATCTGTAACTCAACACAAGACTGCTGTAAAACTACGTGACCGGCAAGGTCACCACTACTGTCAAACTAAGGCCCCACACGGCCAACATAAACTGGAATACTAAACAGCTACAGCAGACTGCACGGCCCCACACGACCAGCTCAAGTAACCACAGGGAATATATACAGACTGCAAGCCTCTACGAATACTATAAGAAACTAATAGAAATGATCGGGACAGGGCCCCGACCTACCCATACTGCACAACAAAAGAAAAGGAGCTACACCTCTGGGAATCAGACTCCGGATGACAGGAGCTGATGACTCACTGGCTGGCTGGAATCACGAGGGATCGGCTCCTCGTCCATGAGTACCTGCAGGCAAGCAATGCAGCGCCCCGCTGGGCATCAGTACCACAGGTACTGAGCATGTAAAGCAAACTGAAATATGCAACTGAAATAAATAGCAACATTAACATGACGTATAAGCAAGAAGTAGCTGAGTCTATCTAGCTGAGGATAACTGGGGAGAGTTTGTTCATTCTATAACTAACTGAGCGTACCTGATGACGTGTCGTCCTACTGTCTGTCAGTATCTAATAGCACATATCAATATACATAATAGTACACAATACCTGACCGACTCCCATAAGCCGGAAGGTGCCAACCAAGCAAGCAATCTATATACCCTTACCCGGGTCTAAACCAACCAAAAATAAGTCACTCCACTCATCTGACACTGTGAGCTCCTCCTACCAGTCCCCTTGGGTACGTAGCTCAGGCCTTGGCCTCTGACAATAAACTGTGTCTGAGTCCGAAGACTCCTGCCTCTGGGCACAGGTGCGCACACAGAGTGGTCTGCCCCTGTAAACAGGGTGTGCTAGTTCTGCGCAGAGTAAACTGAACTACCCATGCAAGCAGGGTGGTCTGGACCGTATTATCATGGTGGTCAGCCATCATCGTCCTTTAGTCGAACGGCATCGCCCAGCTGGTGGCGGTATCTGAATCTGGTATCGACACAGCTATAACCCAGGGGCGGTGGGGATGCTAAAGGGTGCCCACATGCCACAGCAAGTCTCAACATACAACCCCATACACAGCAAGCATGCTCAAATGAAAAATACTAATCATATTCTCTTCTTTTATTTTCGAGGCTAATCTGTATTAATTAACTGATTCTATATGCTGTCTTACACTGTTTCTGGCTGCTGGACTTACTGCTACCTGGCCTTTATCTGTCTATCTAATTATATCTGAATATAACTCAATAACATAGTACATGCCATCTATAACTGGATATAGCTCAATGATATAGAATGTATCATCTACTACTGGATACAATCTCAACAGATGAAATACGTATTGCCTGAATATCTACTATTCTGATTATCGCATGATATGTAATAACATACTAGCATGCTTGCTGGAATTTGTACTAAAATCGTTCCTGTACGCTGGGTATCTGTTAATAACGCTTATTCTATTTATTTTCTACCCTGTACTTCCTGGCTTGCTGAAAGAATAACTTTACATACCTGGTTTCTGAGTACCCGACTGACCGATGTGATTTTCGTCGGTACTTCTGCTGTTTCTCCCAACTACATTCATATACACGTCAATTAGAACTAAATACATTAATATTCGGGAGAAATTGTCACTTTAGATATATATATATTTATCCCAACTTTAACCTTTCGAAAAACGGTCGAAAACTCGTTATTTTTCAGCGGTCCAGAAGGGAGAAATATTCACTTCTCAGCTAGGAACACATAGACATTAATTTAGAGCAATTCTACTTACCTTAGTTCGGCGGCTCGCCGATTCGTCGGCCGTATTTCATGAAACTAAATCCGTAGGAATGCTCTCTGCTGCTAAATACCTCAGTATCTGGGGTTAATTTGAATTTGGGCAGCGTTTAGCAGCGTAATCGGACGAAAATTATTTAATTTCCTTCGTTCTTACTCCTCTCTACCGTTCACCCTCTGTTTTCTGGAAATTTTTAAAGGTTTAAATGAAATTAAACCGAAGTGGGGCTTATATACTTGAGCCTGAACCTGGGCAACGTGTCACGGAGCCATCGCGGAGGCCTCACCTCCGTGACACGCTGCCATCGCGGAGGGGCTCTGCCTTAGCTCCTCCCGCGATGGTCCGACGGGTTTCTCATCCGATCTTTTTCCCGGCCTTTCTCTAGCACGTATGGCCTTCTAATATGCTTAACCAACGTGCGAATAGGTCGTCTAGGTGCCGGAAATTCTACGGGGTATAACAAAAAGTTAAGCTTATAATTCAAGATTTCAAGTATGATGAGATATCTAGCATGAATAAATAATTATAAATTTTTCATGTATGAATCTATGATTTTGACTTATGAAGTCTATTTCAAGTATGCATGATTTTATGATTTGGGCAAGCCAACACAAGTTAAGTATACTTTCATGATTTATCCAAGGCTAATAAAATCGACTAATCATATGTTTTGGAGTTAAGACTCCCCATGTTCAGATTTCAGACTGTGCACGTAATTATGATTTTAGCTTCGTTGAAAAATGATGGGAGCACTATGCATGTTTTTGGGAGTAGTGTTTAGCACCGAGTAGCATGGATTTTCAAGGTTTTTCGATATCAGAACTACGTGCCAACATAGGTATATGTTACATCTTTTGGACCTCTCAAGAGAGTTTTCCCCGGCCCCCAAGGGGCCTCAGCTTGATATCGAGATCATGGTATCGTCCTTATTCATGGCAAGGTTTTGGACGGCTCTACCCACTTAAGTGTGACAGTTGGGACATCACGTAATCTCTATTGTAATGGTGTCAGTTATGACTAGTCTTCCATTGTTCCTCATGATTTCAGTTACTCGTGTTCATGTTACGATATTATGTTTTACAGGGGATTCGACCTAATGATCAGTTTATGAGTTTTTACTTACAATTTCAGCTATGTCAAGTTATATGATTTCTATTTTTAAATCTTTGATCACTATGTTCAGTTATATTAAGCATCTTATGACTATATATGTCTCAGATTCAGCTTTTAACAAGTAGTCCTTACTCTCATGATCTAATGATTTATATTTATATGCATGATCTCAATTAACATTTACTAAGAATGTTTACTTACCTTACATATTCAATACATTCAAAGTACTGACCACTTACTCTATGCTATATTATTTCATGATATAGGTTCAGGTGATTCAGTTTAGCCTCACTGATAGCTCGGTTCCCTATCAGCTCGGTTCAGCCTTGCCTTGGGTGAGTCCTCATTATTCGAGGGCGTCTATCATTTCAATTTTGTGTTGTCAGTTTGTTTCAGATTTGTAGATAGCCGGTAGCTTGTCCCAGCATCTCATCAGTTAGTAAAGGCTTTTCAGACATAGACCAGTATGTTTGACTTTGAAACTTAGTATTGTGATGTTATCGTTCGATATACGTTATATTAAATAGACTTCCAATTATTTATGTTTAAGTTATCAGTTTCCGCTTTAATATATGTTTTTTAGTTGCTATATTCATGCCATGGGTCGACTTGGAGCCATTCGTGGTTCTAGGTCTCGTGTCTCAGTCCGAGGTCCCAGCTCCGGTTATGCCATGAAGGTATTTTTATAAATAAATAATTTTTTAGAAATTATGCAATAAATTTAATTTTTAGCACGCCAAAAAGAATAATTCATAAGAAATAATATCAATATAACTAATGAAAACATAACTAATCCACCTTATTTAGTATTACTAATTTATACAGATGCGTGTCCATTATAGTAATAAGAATAAATTAATAAAAATAACGTAATAATATTTAAAAGATGTGTTTATGTAACAATATAAAAATTTAAGAAAGAAAATTATGAATTTTAAATTGATAAATATTTATGTTTAAGAGTTTGATTCAATCTAGTTGTTCTTTCTTTAGTTTGTTCTAATACTTGTTTCAATGAACAAAAACATCATAGAAATAGCGTTTGATTGGAAGATAAAAGAATCGCTTCTTTTATATGAGCACTTACATGCAAGCATCATATGTATATATAAATATTAATATTTTCGACATATTTCAAATAAGAAAAAATTTAATACATAAAATTTGGTTAATTTTAAAATCCTAGATATTAGAAAAATAATTAAATAACTATTTTATAAAGTGTGAACTCTATTTTTAAAAGGGTAAAAAGGTAAATGATATTTTTCTATGAGGTTTCATACTTTAAATATTTAGTAATAACATAATTTTAAACTTTTCATTTATACTTTATGAGATGATGTCAACTTAATTTTTTTCTTTTTCTTAATCTATGTGTTTAGTCAAACACTTCACATAAATTGAAATGGAAAAAATAGTTTAGGTTTAACTAAAGAAAGTGAATAACAAAAGCATTCAATTAATTAAAGCAATTTAGAGTATGTTGTGTTTCTATATTTTTTGTTTCCAATTATACAATTTTTTTAAAGAAGAAGAAGAAGGAGGAGGAATTCACATATTAATACATAATAAAATTATGCTTTTTAATTTATTATTTTGTATTGAAATATTGTGATGGATAATTAGTTAGTTTAATAAATAATGGATTAATATATAAGGTAATAGAATTGTAATTGATTTTAAAGTCTTAAATGTTAATATAGTTCAAATAAGAAAAAGATTTAAGAAACAAAATATTAGTAAATTTTAAAATATTAAATATTAGGAGTTTTACCTTTTACAAATTAGTAAAGATCTATAGTAATTAAATAACAATTAATTGCAAAAAATAATAAATGACAATTTTTTCTATTGTAGAATTTTTTAATGAAGGGCAAAAAGTTCGATCAACATTTCTAAGGATCTTCGTGCTTATATCTACATAGACTATTTTGTTAAGTAAATCGGAGTAAAATAATATGCTTATATTTAATGTTAGATTAATTGATGAAATATAAAAAACTGATCAAAGATTGTTCTATCAGAAGATTGTATTGCATTTTCAAATAAAACGAAATAGTTTAAAAAGTAACAGTAGAAAAGCGATTGTTGAATTCGTGAACTATAGTGTTGTCACTGAACCCAAACTCAATCTCCTTTTTTACTGATACAAATTAGAATTAACACTATCAATGCGTCTATTTATGATGTAACAGATTTTGTCTTGTTGTAAATTATTTTTTTAAAACTTTTTGATATAATTATTGAAAAGTGTAGCATGAACTTTTATGCCCTGCAAAAAACTAAACTTTAATGATACTATAAAATATATAAATATAATAAAAATGGAAAAGAACTCAAACATATATGTAAAAATATAAACTATAAGTAGAGAATATAATACGAAAAAGAATTATTACCTCTTTGTCAACTAATGTTATAGTCATTCGTGTGCTTTCTTTGTTCCCTTATTATGCACTAATCTAGCTCTAATTACTAAGACTTTTATTTTCAATGAGAATCATATCGCCTTAAGTTGTTAATTAGCACAATTTCGTTCACGAAATCCTTTTCAGATTCCATGGCAAGATTTTCTAAAATAAATTATGCACAAGAGTTATAATTATAATAATCTATAATTTTATTAAATAAAATTTATTTTATGAAATGAAAAGATTACTCTACCTGAATAGATAAAATATATAAATGCATGAGCAGATGAAGAATATCAATTACATATAACACAAAATTTTAAACACATAATATCAATATAAGATTCAATTAAAGGATATAACATAATATCAATATTACGCCCAACAAAAGGACATAATCTAAGTTAAATTATTTTAAATATAGACAACTTGAGATAACATAATAATTACTATTGTCTTTTTAAAATCCACAACATAAAAATATATTCATAACATGAAAAAAAGAAGAAGATAGATTAACGTGAAAACATGTAAGGTTAGAGATTGAATCAAATATGTTCACGTAGAAGAATTAATGAATTAAATTATGCAATTATAAACTTTTTTATAAAAATGAAATGATTTATAAATCAAAAAGAATTCAAAAGCATAAAACTATTCAGACATTATTATTAAGAAAAGAGAAAAGATTTATAAAAAAAAATAATAATTCACGACTATGAAAAAGGATAAAAAAGATGGAAATTTTGTAAGAATTTTCTATCAGCAAAAAAGGAAGAAAAAGGTTCTCAAACCAAAAAAGGTAAAACTTCCCTGGAAGTTTTGTTTTTATTTTTAAAAAAATTTATATTATAAATAAAGTTATGTCACAAATAAAAAATATAAAATAAAATAAAAAAATTCGTAACTAGCCAAAAAAAAATGATGAAATTTATTTTATTTTTTTTAAATTTATACCATAAATAAAATTATGTCACAATAGTAAATCTAATATCATAAAACAAGGTGATGAAAATAATTAATAATAATAATCATGTAAAAATAATAAATAACAATTTTTTCTATTATAAAAAATTTTAATAAATGATAAAAATTTCAATCAATATTAATAAAAACCTTCACACATTTAATATTATATAAATAAATAAATAGATATAGATTCTCATGCACTCTGGAAAACGATCCCTTAATTTTTAAGCTATCAATGGCATATCTAGAGTTCTAGAATATTTTGCATACTTTATAGACAAATTTGACCATTCACGTTATTAAATTTTGGATACGTGGCAAAAAATCATGTTAATCAGCTAAATTAGTCAATAAGATCAAATACCGCCTTCACTTGCTTTTAATTGTTTGCATAAAATTTTACATAATTTTTTAAAAAAAAATTAATTAACAATATAATTTAATTAATATATTCTTTATTAATTCTCTAATCTTTGTCTATTTAAACATCTCTTAATTTTAAAATAATTATGATAAAGAAAACTTAAAACAATATAATTAATTCTCTTTTAATCTTTTTAAATTAATAAATATTTAAAAATAATTATTTTTTAATATGCAAGATAAATAAAAAGAGAATGAAGGGAGTATATCCAATTTTGCAACTGCATGTATGGTTGATCTCATTTATTAATGGAGGACATTTAATTTGCAAAGAAAGAAGGCTTTACAGAGCGGAGGGAAGGTGGCTCGGGATCTGAATTCACTTTTTATGTTTCAAGTCCGTGTCTTTTTTTATTTTATTTTTTTCGAGATACAAGGAACCCAAAAAACAAACAAAATAAATCAAAACAAAAATAAGTATGAAAACAAAGAGCATTATTGTGGACCAAACAAGCGAATAACTTTTTTCCCTTCAAAAGCAAGAGCTCTTAAAAGCATTAGCTGAGCAAACTGCAATATGTAACTATGTATAGCTGCTATATAAAAGCAATCATAGTGTAAATGAATACATCTAATTCTTACAATGATCTGGAAAATCCAGTCTGCCAACCAAACTTGGCTAACTCTGACCTAATGCACAACCAGGTCACCTTCATGTCCATTAACTATGAATCATAACCTCTTAGGCCACGTTGATATTTATTGTAATATGATTAAAAGGTATAGTTGGCACCAACCATTTGGATTTTATTTAAAAGAACCTAGCCAGTTGAAACTGACGAACTAGACAGAAGTAAGAGCACTTAGAATAGAGAAGAACCACGAGCTGAAAACAACATCAGAAACATTCATCTTTTCACGGCACATCTATTATTCATAACAAATTGCAAAAAATACACGGCATTTTTCTTGTTAACAAGTGCGGTTGAGGATCATTTCTCATGTACTATTATACTAGCCATTGCCAGAACAAGAATGCATGTGATAAAAAGAACTCTCTTCCGAATGGAGACTAAATTTGTGGCCAAGATGGTAAACATAGAGTAGTAAGAAATACCTATAACTAAATAGATCAATACATAAAAATGTGCTTTGTTTAAAGTATATGAACTATTACACTACCACAATCCAGTAATTTCATCAATTTATCTCAACTTGATATCATTTAATGGCTACTTCCAGCAGGTTGAAGTTTCGACAATGTCACTTAATGGTGTAGCATTAATCAAGAATTACATTATAAGAATCGGGAAAGCTAAATGGCAAAGGTTATTTACTATATTAGAGCTAAATACAGCAGAAACTGAGAAAACCCAAAAAAAAGTACTGGACCTTGTTGGAAATACATAAGATAAGACACTAGGTATTCCACGCACAGTTTTGGCAATCCTGTGTAGTTGCAAAGAAAACTATGAAACTAAGCAAAGAGAACCTGTGCACTAGAGGGCGTGAAGTCGGAGAGGAATTCAGGAGCATCTACCACTTGCCAATAAACAGCGAACGAACAGCGTTTGCTTGATGGGTGCAGTCTCTTGATATGTCCCACAGCAACATGAAGATTTCGGCCTACGACAACAATCCGGTTGTCATAGCAATCTACAGAGAAAGGTTTACATATTTGCTCTGGCAGTGGAAGTCCGTCAACAGTGTCCCAGGAATCAGTTTCTGGATCGTAAACCTTAAGTTTTGTGCGTTCGTGTTCTGAAACTACAAACAATCGCCCATATAGCACAACACTAGAACCAGTCCAACCTTCTCGAAGTCCAGAAGCCATGTTCTCCCAATTATCCGTTTGAGGGTCATAAATCTGGCCCCTAGGCACAACATAAAAGGGCCAAAACCAGCCTTCTGTTACTAGAAGCTTTCCATTAAGAACTGCAGAGTCATATGAGGCCATGTTTGTTCCCATATTTGCAACAGGGCACCAAATCCCTTTATTAGGATCCAAGACTTCAGCAGAGTCCAGCTCAAAGAGATGTGTGCTGTTTCCTCCAGCAACATAAATCATCCCATCAATAACTCCACTGGCAAAAAAGGACCTAGCTGTGATCATCTTCTTCATAACAGTCCAACGGTTTCTCCGGACTTCATATTTAACCACCAAATTAAGGGGACAATCAACATCAGAGGCTACCCCACCAAAAACATAGAGAACACCCTCATGGGGAAAGCAGATACACCTGAATCCATGGGGGCACACTTTTTCCTTGCACGGCATCGCAGGGATAGCATGCCAAGAAAAGTTGTTTAGATCAAGAACTTTCCACTGAATTTTCCCACTACTTTTATGGAAGGCAAAGACATAAAGCCAAGGATCATGAAATCCAAGCTCCTTCCTTCGACAAAAGAATCTATCTTTAGTGCTAAAGAGTGAATACCATCGCTTACAGACAGCCCAGCAGGTCATGTGGTTATCAACGGGTATCCTAAGGAGGCAATTGAGAGCAACATCATCTGGAAGTCCAGGAATTAGGGGTTCTCCCTTTTGCCACATTTCTAACTCAAATGAAGGATCAAGTAAATCAGATTGCTTTGCAGCTAACCTAAACTTTGGGGACAATGTCATTTGTGAATCTCCCAACCTTTGCACTGGAGCTTGATGTGATGATACCCTTACTCTTTGCATGTTTGTTTCTAAAAGAGACGTCAAGAACCCCAAAAAGAAGAAGAAGTGCAGAATTCCTTTCTCCAATCTCCAATTTTCTCCCAGAGCTGCTCAACTAAAACCACTAATTCTCAGAGAATAGAATAGAACAGAACATACAAAGACACCAGTATAATACATTTTTCATGCCCTGGTTTCATTCATAAAAGGGGTTATCAGAATCCAAATTCCAAACACGTAATCTTCCAGTCTAACAATCATAGAATCCCAAATAAAAAAGCAAATTTAGACACATGAAATAGGCAGCGCTTTGCTCTTTCTTTCTTTTTAGGAAAAGCCACTACCTTTTAGCAAATTCATGGCTTAGAGATGCAAAAGCATCAAAAAAACAAAACCCTGAATTAAAGCAAAAATCATAAATTCAAGAACCCATCTACTCGTATCCTATATTTTTTATTCACAGATCAATCCTCTTTATAGAAGAAATAGGAGTACATAAGAGTGAAAGCTTAAACAAAATTAGACTTACAGATTAAGATAGAACAATTGATATGGGTAAAGCTGGTGGCTTTAGCAAGAACAAGAATAGCACCGCTTTAACTTTTTAATTATTCAGAAGATTAACTGGGCCAAAAGACTTGTTCTTCTTCTAAAGGAAGATTTACTATTTTTTATCTGTGATACTGGGCTCCAGCCTCAAATTTGTACATGCCCTCGTGTTTCCAGGGAATATTGCTGTCACGCGCCATTTGAGAGAGTTTGATATACTCGAAACATTTTTTTTGCTTTTCCTTTTATGTATTTATACTAAAGTTCAATTAATTTAATTTTGTACCGGCTGATGACGTTGTCAACACAATTTTTTTTATACTCAAAAATTAAATCTATAGATTCTAACATCGTAATCCGTATTGATGGTACACTATCTACTTTATCTACGATTCTTATTTGCTTTTGCTTTTAAAATATGTTTTGTTTTAGAATTTTTAGAACTATAAAAGATGAATAAAAGACCATATCAGACTGTATAAATTCAATTATTTGAGTACAGTTCAAAAAATATTTTGTTAGTCCAACAACCTTGACCCAAAAAGAGATGTCATCAAATAAGTTAATGTATACATAGTTTAGTACGGTGTACAGTAATAGTGTTAAATAGGTATATTAGTAATACTGAATTAGTTTGTACATAATAAAATTGGCATCGAAAAAATAATAAATTAAACAGAAAAATATCACAATAATCTGTCATGTTCCCGCCTCAGAGGGCATGGTCGGCACCTGGTGCCTCTTGGCCTGTGCAAACCACATACAACACCTGTAATGGAACGAAAAGCCCACCTCACGACATCAAACAATAACATAATAGCTATCTAGGCAACAATTGGCTAACACGTATGTATGACACAAGATCGACAAGGTCATACATTGACAATTAATTATATGAATGGGGCCGGTAAGGCCATACAATATACATACAAAATTGCTATCTGAGTCTAACAAGTCTCTACAAGAGTATAATTGATAACTGGGTAAACGGGGCCCCGTTGTAATAACCCAAGATTTTCTAAGACTAGACTCGAGATTTAAAATTTGATCAGGCAGAGGAAATTGGAAAATGCCTCAGAACGAGCCTTAGTACGAGTCATAGGTTCATGGTACAACTCGTAGTATGGACTTGTAGTGTGCTGTCCAGAGAACTCAACAGATTCTGATTCAGAAGTCACAACAGGTTCTCATGACTCGTACTAGGTCAATACAAGTCGTAACAAGGGTTCGTGGCTGTTATACCCCGAAAACTCAAAAATCGGACCCGAGAGTTGAAATAGAAAAATTCTGAAATTTATGTTGCAGGCACAGGACGAGTCTTGGGGCGACTCGTGAGGAGACCCCACGAGGCGTCAAATGACTCGTGAGCAGGCCTGGAATAAAGGAAGGATCGAGGTCCCCACGAGGGAGATAACGACTCGTGGCCAGTCCCCACGAGTCGTCATGTCACTCGTAGGGTGAGGTTGGGGTTAAGTTAGATGAAACTCCCAGTGTACCTAACGGATGGGACCCCACGAGTCGTGGCCTGTCCCAACGACTCGTGAGGTAGGTCGTGAGCAAGCCTATGGACTATTAATGGAGGATGAGGCAGTGTACTTGACGGGCCACACAATGAGTTGTTGCCCGTCCTGACGAGTCGTCAGGTCACCCATTAGGGTCACCTAGCAATTATTTTATGCGAATTAGTAAGGGCCTTCTCGTAATTTTCCAAACTCTTAAGGCCTAAACTATGTCATTTTAAGGTCGGAATAGGGTCTTTAAGGTGGGTTAAGTCCCTAATGCATATCCATTCCCATGCAAGAGCTTTTAGAGAGGTTTTAGGGAGATTCAAGGTCTTCTCCTCCAAGTTTCCATCAATTCCTTTATGGGTTTTCAAGGAACTTCGAAATCAGTCCATCCCCAGGTATGTAGGATTTTAGAATGGGTAAAATCCTTTCACACCCATGCCCAAATTTCAATTTAAATAATGAATTCTCCTATTCAAGTTTATGGGGTTTTATCCAAATGCATGAAAATGTGATTTCTCTTTATGGGTATGATTTAATCGAGTTTTAATTATTGAATTATGAATGGTGGGCAGGTTTTATATTATTTTCTTTAAAATTATGTTTCAAGCTTTTTAAATCTAAAATTCCCATTTGATGAAGGTTCATGAAAGTTATGATTTACGATAAATATGCAATATTTTGAATTTATTGATGATGAAAAAGCATGAATTCAAGTTACCCATCTTTATGAGCATATTTTGAAAGAATTGAATATGATGAAGTATTGGGCAATTCCCACATGTTGAAGAATGATTTATGATTTATAAAGCGAATTACTTGATTTATCGATTTATGATGTTCGCCAATGAAAAGGGCGTATGATTCTTGGCTATGCATGTTTTAAAGGGGATCAATGATGATAAATGTTATATTTTAGCCAATGAATCTTAATGCATGATATTATTGATTATGTATGAACCTATATGCATGTTTTTGAGAGTCTTGTCTAGCACCGAGCAACCCGACGTTCAAAGGACTATGTCGGTGTCTCATAACCACGTGCCACTGTGGGTTTCTAAATGATATAATGTATTGATAATGATCCCCTCAAATGTGATATCACGCCTAATGCACAACCATCGCCTGGCAAGACAGGGTCAGCTCTACCCACTTGAGCGAGATAGTGGGGCATCATGAAAGGCTCTACCATGATGGTGTCAGTTATGACGAGTCCTCCCATTGTTCCGCATGTCTTATGCATTTTTATGTTTATGTTATTGGCTAAAGTTATGTTTTGATAAAGTTTACTTACGATTATGATAATGAATGATTCATGAATGATTTGAAAGTCTTGAGCCTTATGTTTTCTTATGAAATTTATGATACAAGCATGATGTCCTTCTCCTATGTTTATTTATGATTTTATTATACTTTTAACGTCTGTTTTACTTACCTTGCATACTCGGTACATTCCACATACTCATCGCATACTTTCTATGTTGTATCATTACATGATACAGGGTCCGGATCCCAGGCTCATCCTCATCCTTAGTCCATCTCAGATTACGCTCTCAGCTTATTGGTGAGTCCTCATGTTCCGAGGGCATTTTGATAGACTTTTATGTTATCTAGTGTTTCAGTATTGCTCGGGTTAGTTGGGGATGTTGTTCCATCAACCCATAGTATGTAGTATAGACTTTCAGACAAGTATGTAATACTCAACTTATGTGTAGTCTAGTATTTTTCTGATGTTATGCTATGGTTACATTTCCGCTATGTTTTATGTTTAATATTCTGCTTATTTAAATGAGATTAGCTATACGCATGTGCCATGGGACGACTTGGGGTCTCTCGGGGTCCCTTGTCCTATGTCTACGATCCGGGTGTACGTTCGGGTCGTGACAGCGGCATGGATTCAGAGAATTTAGCAGGAAGTGGCAAGAAAATCACGACTAGATCCTATGATCCGTACTAGGGTGGTACGAGTTGTAGTGAAGGATCATATATAGGAGGTTCAGAGAACTTTCAGGGAAGGATCAGTAGCTACAAAGACTTAGCACGAGTTATAATATGATTGTATAAATCATTGTTTTAGTCGTGAGTTGAGATATTGTACGCCTCAGACTTTTGGGCTAAGTTTAAAACTATCCTAGGTATGTGGATAGACCCGAACCCAATGAATTTTATGGAAATAAGGTGTTAATATCAATTCGTAAGTGTGAGAAGTAAATTGGATACAAATTATGGTCATAAGGAACCTCTAGCATAAAGTTGAGTTGAGAGCTTTCCCGCCGATTGAGTTTTTCATGTAAGTTTTTACAAGGGTCAACATTAAAATGATCATAACTACCATTTTACGAAGTGTTTTTGGGTGATCCATCATGTCAAATTGAAGCTCTTTGACTCTTCTTTCCAATGCATCTAACCTTATTTCAATTGGAGTTTGGAGTAAAACGTTATGGCCAGTTTATGAAGCATTGTCAGGTTTGACGGGCAGAACCAACCCTGACCCAATGAGTCAGGGTACAACTCGTGGTATGTAGGTATGGATCATACCAAGCACCCGTAGAAAGAGTTTCAACAAGCTGTCAAACCACCCAGAAGCCATGGATTTGCACACCAGGACCTGTTGATGTGCTGTGAATTTACAACACTTTCGACGCTCAAAACTAAGAAAATAACATGGACTTAGGTGTATTTATGTGGATATAAGGAACTTTTCCTTTGGTTACAAGATAAATTGGTGTTGGAGCTAAAATATGCAAAATATAGTCTGAAGTGTGTAAAATAGGCTCAAATTGCAGTCCACAGTACGAGCCATAGGAAGGTTCTACAAGTCGTACTCATGGCCGTGAAAAAATGCAGAAGGATAATGTTGAAGAGATGCAGTATACGAGTCTCAGTACGAGTCGTGGTGATGAAGTTGTGAAATTATTTAGAAGATTTTCATAAGAGGCTGACTCCTGCTACAGAAAGGAATTACGAAACATGGAATGAAGGTACGAGTCATGCCATGGCGGTCGTGATGAACTTCAGAAATATTTCAAAGTCTCAGAGTCAAGCCATGAGCTCAGTACGGATAGAAAGATGGAGGTACGAATCGTACAAGGATCCAACACTAAGCCAAAATCCAGCCATTCATACAATGTACGAAAGGATGCTATAGACCATAAGATCTCACTACGGATCGTAGGTTGACTCATGACACGGACGGAATCAGATATGGAAATTCACCCTGTTAGCCTAGGAAAAGGATTCTTGTGTCTGTATAAATATATTTTATGTCTTATTTTTCAGTAGATTTTTATGAGAGACATTATTGGAAACAACATTTGACGATTGAGAGAGAAAGAGAGAATTGAGTTGATTTGACTTGTGATAAACTTTTTCTTAAATTCTTCTTGTTCTTGCTATTTGTTCTTCAAGATTTTGCTGATTAATTAAAGGAAGTGTTTTTTTCATTCATACTTGTAAGTATTGATTTATGTTTTTAATCATGAATGTAATTCAAAACCTTAAAACTATGAGAGGCTAAAACCTCCATAGCTAGGGTTGTGGGAACCATGGTGGATTAAAAAGTTAGGATTGCACAGAATGATTCTAAAACACATACAAACACTTATATTGTGTTCTCTTCATGCTTAAATGTTTCTTAACGATGCGCAACATTAGGACATGCCCAAATTCTTTACTTGCTTAGGTCTAAGAGCTAGAGATATCACGACTCAAACGGAGGCCCGATTCATAGACACGAGACAAGGGACCCCGAGAGACCCCAAGTAGACCCATGACACATGCATACAACTATTCTCAATTTAACAAGCGGGGCATTAAACATAAAACATAGCGGAAACGTAACCATAGCATAACATCAAGAAATACTGGACGTATACAAAAGCTGAGTCTTACATACTAGTCTGAAAGCCTCTACTACATACGATGGGTTGATGGGACAACATCCCCAACTAACCCGAACAATACTGAAACTCAAGATAACATAAAAGTCTTTCAAACAGTCCTCGGAACATGAGGACTCACCAATGAGCTGATAGCGTAAGCTGAGATGGACTAAGGATGAGGACGAGCCTAAGATCTGAACCCTGTATCATGAAACGATACGGCATAGTAAGTAAGCGGTCAGTACATGAAATGTACTGAGTATGCAAGGTAAGTAAAACCGCGAAAGTAATATAAATCCATTTAAGCAAGTTATACATATATCATAAGCTTTTAAGGATGAGAAGAAGACTACATGCATTCATTATGAAATTATACTCATATTATACATGATCATGTCTAGCTTTACAACATCATGACTGTTTCGAATTACTCAAAGCTGAACACAACATTTATATCAAAAGCTGAACAATGAGTCAAACCTTACTTTTAGAACATGCATACATAAGGTAATCATCATGAGTAATGAAAATGAAAATCTGGATGATATAGACAGTGGGAGACTCGTCACTTAACCGACATACCACGATAGAGCTTACGTGGTCCCAACTATCACACTCAAGTGGGTAGAGCCATCCATAACCTTGCCAGAGCGATAGACGATACCATAATATCGATATCAAGATGAAGGGCCAATCGGGCCGGGGATAGCTCACAAGGGAGGTCCCACTAATATAATAGTATCAACCTACGTTGGCTCGTAATTATGGGGCACAGGGTAATCGACCCTTAGCCCACTCTATGCTAGACTCTTCTCCCAAAACATGCAATGCTCTACATCGTATATAACGAAGCTCAACATCGTATAAAACGAAGCTCAACATTGTCTATTGATAAAGCTCAATAATGAAATCATGCATATAAGAAGCTTTATTTCGAAGCATACCACAAGCTCAATCATAGGTGGTAGCATCTACTCCAAATCATCTGGTAAGCTACGTATAAAAGTATTTACTCAACATACCACAAGCTAGAATTTATAATAAAATTGGGAAATTTCACTTCAAACAATGTGGTAAGCTTATGTCAGAAAAATCATCACTTTAAATCGATATGTGGGCATCACCCAAAGCTTTATCATACTAGGATTTATTCAATTCACTTTGAAAGCATCAATACAATCATGGGTAGATTTAAAAACATGTTTTTCGTTATTTATTTCATCATCACTACACACGTATCACAAATCACCTCTTCTATGAACTATTCATCCACGATGTTTTAGATTCAATTTTTAGAAAAACAATTCTTATAAGAAAAAACAAGTTAGAATCCGCCCAAGTTTCATAAATCATCAATATCAACTCAATCTAATCATACCCGTGAATAGAGATATAAGAATCATGCAATTGATCAAAACCCCATAATTGGTCATTCATAATTTAATACTAATTGATAGGAATTGGGCATGGGTGTGGAAGGAAGACACCCATTAAAGCCCTACATACCTGGAAATGGATTGACTCAATGTTCCTTGAATACCCACAAAGAAATTGATGGAAACTTGGGGAAGAAGACCTTGAATCTCCCAAAAATCTCTCTTCAGTTCTTGCATGAGAATGGGCATGCATAAAAGACTTAACTCATCTTATCACACTCAGAAAATATCCAAAACGACATAGTTTAGGGTCTTAAAGCATGGAAAAGTCGAAAATGCCCTTAATGAACCTACCCTAAAAACTGGCTGGATAGAACCCATGGGTAGTATCAATGGGTTGTGGAAACAACCCACGGCCCATCCTGTCTCTTCGTTGAAAACACTGCTGAAAGCCCATTCTCGGAATCGTACCACGAATACACAGGACGGATCGTCCTAAGCTTCAATGGACCGTTCCTTTGGTCGTTGTTTCCTTCTTCTGAAACTCTGCACTCCCATTCCATGAGTCTCACCATGGCTCTTTGTAAGCTTCAACGGATCGTGGTTTTCACCCGTTGTCTCCACTGTGACAGTCCAAAGCCCTACCACGACTACTAACGACGGACCGTTGTTCCTCATAATGGGCCATTGTAACACCCGTTGTTACTTCAGCCATCTGGGCTGACTCCTTACCACGACCACCACGACGACTCGTTGTTTCTTCCAACGGGTCGTCGAACCAACCATTGTTTCCCCCCTGACATCTGAGATCCTGAACCCACGACCACAAACGACGGCCCGTGGTTACTTACCACGGGTCATGGTACCTGTCGTTCTGTAACCTTTTTCCCAACTTTCAGCAATTTTGCATTTTAGCTTTTCGGGTCTAATCCTAAGCACTTCCAGGATATTACAATATCTCCTCCTTGGGAACGTTCGTCCTCAAATGTAGAAAAACAAGCAACAACTAGAAACATACAATTTATCATAACCATATACTGATCGTTTTAATCGAAATTTTCATAGGATGACTACCTCTGAATAAAACCACATAGCTGAAATGATCTAATACCTCACATAAACATTCATACACATAAAAGAAACTTGTACACATGAACCGAACACGAAGAATAGATAGAGTCATAGGGCGAAACTGATACCTCAAGTCGAAACTAAGCCGGTAGAGAATAACTGTGGATATTTGGCCATCATATCTGCTTTAGCTTCCCACGTAGCTCCCTCAACATGTTGATTTCTCCATAAGACCTTAACTGAAACTATTTCTTTGTTCCTCAACTTTCGAACCTAATGATCTAAGATTTCAATGGGAATTTCTTCATAACTAAGGCTGTCTACCGGGACTACCAAAGTTGGATCTCCGAAACACTTCTTCAAAAGTGACACATGAAAGAAAAGATAAATTGAGGACAACTCCAATGGAAAGTCCAACTCATAAGCTACTTTACCAACTCTGCTCCCAACCCAGTAGGGACTAACATATCGGGGATTGAGCTTCCCTTTCTTTCTGAACCGCATGAGTCCCTTCATGGGAGATACCTTTAGAAAGACCCAATCATCCACATCAAACTCCAAATCCTTCCTCCTCACATCAGCATATGATTTCTGATGACTCTGAGCAGTTTTCAACCGGTCCCTTATCAACTGGACCTTTACCATGGCCTTATGAATCGAATCGGGTCCTATCATGGCTGCCTCACATACCTCAAACCAACTGATGGGTGATCTACACCTTCTCCCATATAGAGCCTCAAACGGTGCCATCTGGAAACTAGAGTGATAACTATTATTATAGGCAAACTCAATCAAGGAAAATGATCATCCCAACTACCTTTGAAATCCATAACACATGCCCTCAACATATCCTCGAGGATATGAATGGTTCGTTCTGCTTGGCCTTCTGTTTGCGGATGGAAGGCTGTACTAAGCTTAACTTGCGTCCTAAGTGCTTTTTGAAAAGAATGCCAGAATTGAGAGGTAAACTGAGTACCTCGCCCTGAGATAATAGACAAGGGAACTCCGTGAAGCCGAACCAACTCCCAAATATACAACTTAGCATAGTCATCCACTGAATCCGTGGTCTTGACCGATAGAAAGTGTGCATCCTTGGTTAACCTGTCGACCACCACCCAAATGGAATCATAAAGTCTTCGAGTGCGAGGCAGACCTGTAATGAAATCCATATTAACCTCTTCCCACTTCCAAGTGGGAATGCTGATATCCTGAAGTAGGCCTCCCGGCCTTTGATGCTCGACCTTCACTTGCTGGCAGTGTGGACATTTTGCTACGAACTCTACAATATACCTCTTCATACCATCCCACCAATAGATTTCTCGCAAGTCCTGATACATCTTCGTGGATCCTGGATGGATAGAATATCTGGTACCATATGCCTTATGCAATATTCAGACTCTCAAATCATCAATGTTTGAGACACATAGTTGACCCTGGTATCGTAGCACACCATCTCCCCCTTGGGAGAAAACCTCCACCTTTTGACTCTGCACTGCTTTCTTCGGCTTTCTCAAAATCGGATACTCATCTTGCCTAGACTTGACATCAACCACCAAATATGATTCTGACCTATTTAGCATTACAATGCTGCCATCGGTTGAATCGATCAATCTAACTCCTAGCCTGGCAAGTCGGTGGACATCTTTCACCAACTCCTTCTTCCCCTCATCCATATTGGACACACTCTCCATAGAGAGCCTACTAAGTACATCTGCAACCACATTAGCCTTGCCTGAGTGGTAGAGAACACTCATGTAGTAGTCCTTCAATAACTCCAATCACCTCCTTTGTCGAAGATTTAGATCTTTCTGTGAGAACACATATTGCAAGCTCTTGTTATCGGTAAATACATCCATGTGGACCCCATATAAGTAATGCCTCCATATCTTCAGTGCAAGCACCACCGCGACCAACTCAAGATCATGGGTTGGGTAATTCTTTTCATGAACTTTCAATTGTCTTGAGGCATATGGTATTACTTTCCCATGCTGCATTAACAGACGCCCGAGTCCAACTTGTGAAACATCACAATACACCACAAAGTCGTCCGTACCCTAGGGTAGAGTCAAACACTAGTGCTGAAGTGAGTTGGGTCTTCAACTCCTGGAAGCTTTTCTCACAAGCCTCCGACCATTGGAACTTTACCTTTTTCTGAGTCAATCTAGCCAATGGGGCTGCAGTGAATGAGAAACTTTCAACGAACCTTCGATAATAACCTGCTAAGCCCAAAAAGCTCCTAATGTCTGATGACTTCACCGGTCTGGGCCAATTCTTTACCGCCTCGATCCTTTGAGAATCTACCTTTATACCCTCACTTGATTCCACATGGCCTAGGAATGCTATAGAATCTAACTAGAACTCGCATTTGCTGAACTTTACATACAACTGCTGATCCTTGAGGGTTTAAAGCACTGCTTTCAAGTGAGCGGCATGCTCTTCCTCTCTTCGAGAGTATATGAGAATATCATCAATAAATACAATCAGGAATAGGTATAGATACTCCTTGAATACCCTATTCATCAGATCCATAAAAGTTGCAGGGGCATTGGTTAGTCCAAAAGACATAACAACAAATTCATAGTTACCATACTGAGTTTTACAGGCGGTCTTCGAGATGTCACTCTCCCAAACCCTAAGCTGATGATATCCAGACCCGAGATCGATCTTGGAGAAACACTTGGCACCTTGAAGCTGGTCAAACAAATCATCAATCCTGGGTAAGGGGTACCTGTTTTTGATGGTGACCTTATTCAACTGCCGATAATTAATACACATGCGAAGGGAACCGTCCTTCTTTCGAATAAATAATACTGGCACACCCCATGGAGACTTACTCGGCCTGATGAAGCCTTTACCCAACAAGTCTTTCAACTGATCTTTCAACTCTTTTTAGCTCGGATGGGGCCATTCTATAGGGCAGGATAGAAATGGGCTGCGTGTCGGGAAGAAGGTCTATACCGAAACCAATCTCCCGCTCGGGAGGTACACTTGGAAAATCATCAGGAAAGACCTCCGAATACTCACATACACTGGAACTGACTGAATGGTTGGGGTCTTGGACTCCACGTCCTTAACCCTAACTAGATGGTACATGCAACCCTTAGAAATCATCTTCCTGACATTAAGATAAGAAATGAATCGACCTACAAGCACAACTAAACTACCCCTCCACTCTAAAACTATCTCACCCGAAAATCTGAACTCTACTGACCAGGTTCTACAATTAACTGAAGCATAGCATGCATATAGCCAATCCATGTCGAGAATAACATCAAAATCTGTCATGGCTAACTCTATCAAATCTGCTGAGGTGACCTTATGAAGAACTGAGACTGGGCAATCTCTATATACCTGTCTAGCTATAACTGAGTCACCTACTGGAGTAGAAACTGAGAAGGGCTCTAATAAGACATCGGGACTGACTCTGAAGCTACTGGCTATATAAGGCGTCAGAAAAGATAGGGTAGCCCTTGGATCTAGAAAACATACACATCAACATGAAAGACTTTCAACATACCGATGACTACATTTGGTGAGGCTTCCTGCTCCTGGCGAGTGGCTAAGGCATAGAATCTGTTCTGACGCTGCCCGCCAACTGTGCTAGTAGATGGCCCCTGATGTGCTATGCATGTGGGAGGAGCTGCTGAACTAAAAGTCGGGCCTTGACCCACAACCTGATCCTATCTCGCAGCGGGACAATATCTGAGCATATGACCCGACTGCACACACCCAAAACAAGCTCCTGACCCTGCCAAACACTGGTTTGTGTGCCCTCGGCTGCACCTGCGACAAGATAGAATGCTGGAGTCCGCGGGCCTACTGTTATGACCCCTCGAGCCTGATGCTTGCCCTATCTGATCATTTCTAGGCCTAGATGGCACACTCAACATTGAAGATGCTGGGGCTGATGATCTCTGGTGGGTTTGCTGTCGGTGCCCACCACCGGACCTTTGCTGAGAGAATCTATGCTCCTCAGTCCTAGCCCTCTTGGCCTCCCTCTCCCTCAAATGTGCCGCCTCCATCTGCTGAGAGTACAACACGATGCGAGGGAAGTCCATGTCCTGATGGAGCATAGCTGTCCAGTAGTCCTTGTCCAAATATCCTGCTATACCATTCACAAATCTGCTCACCCGTGCCTGCTGGTCGGCCACTAACTCCGGGGCATACTTAGACAGGCGGGCGAACTTAAGGGCATACTCCTAAACAGTCATCCTTTCTTGCTTCAAATTCACAGATTCAGCTGCTTTCAAATCCCTCATCTCTCGAGGGAAGAATCAGTCAAGGAATGCAACCTGGAACTCCTCTAATGTGATCGGACCTGCTCCACTGAACCTCCTGTCCTTTCACTGGCGGAACCAAATATGCGCAACCCCCTTCAACTGGTAGGAGGCCAACTCTGCGCACTAAACACTACTTACCACCATAACCTGAATAATCTTGACAATCTCATCAATAAAATCATGCAGGTCCTCATCTACCTTGGACCCCAGAAACTCCGGTAGGTTCATTCATAAGAAGTGCCCAACTCTGACCGCCCCCACATTGCCATTTTATGGAATATGCGCAACGGCCTACTAATTGACCTGGGCAGACAAGGCCTGCGCAAGCATCTGAATGGTAGCTCAGAACTCAGCATGAGCGGCTGGATCCGGTGCCTGAGACTCCTGAACTGGTGGGGCTGGCTGATGCTCATGACCGTTTCCATCCTCATAGGCCTCACACCTCCATTCCTCCTTCCATTCATCCTTCGAGGAGCCATGATTCTGCAATCGCGAATAGCACTAATTATAAGGGTAGAAAGGCTTTTCATCGCACAACATAGATCATGAAAGAAGGGAACATTTCCTAAAATGTTAGTAGCCTCTTCGTCATAAGTGTGCACGCTTCACACCCATGAAAAAGACTCTACGTAACGTGGCTTTCGGACTCCCTAGGACACATCAAACCTATTACTCTGATACCAAGTTTGTCACAACCCGAACAGAGGCCCGTGTTACACCCCATAATTCTTGACATTTAGATGGCCTATTTGCATGTTGGTTAAGAGTTTTAAAATGCCATAGATGCTAGAAAAAGGCCCGGGGAAAGACCGGACAAGCGCCACATCGAACCATAGCAAGAGGAGGCTAGGCAAGCCCCCTCCGCGATGGACAATGTGTCAAGGAGGGCTCACCTCCGCGATGGCCAACGTGCCACGGAGGTGAGGTTCAGCCCCAAGTATATAAAGCCCCCACTTCGGTTTTTTAAGGATAATTATCAGAATTTCCAGAGAACAAACCAGAAAACAGAGGGTACGAAGAGTTTCTTTGAAATTCCTTCCGTTTACGCTATTAAACGCGGTCCAACTCGAATTAATCTTGGGTAGTGAAGTATTAAGCTGTAGGGAGCATTCCTACGGAGTTAGTTTCGTGAAATTCGGTCGGCGAACCATCGTCCTACCGAGCTAAAGTAAGTGGAATTGCTCCAAATTAGTGTCAATATACTCCTAGCCCTAGAGTGAGTATTTCTCCCTTCTGGACTTCTGAGAAATAGCGAGTTTTTGGCTATTTTTCGATAAGTCAAAGTTTGGGCAGTATATATATTCAAAGTAGTGTTCTCTCCCAGAATATTGATGAATTTAATTCTATTTGCTGTGGAATGATTACAGTTGGGAGAAATAGCTGAGAATTAGCCGATTTATGCCAGATAATCAGGAAGTCGACAGACAAGGTATGTAAAGCCAGTTTCTTCGGCAAGCTAGTAGTTCCGGTATAGTAAAATAGTTCAAGTTCCAGTAGAATGCTTCAGAAGCCGCATATTATGTTTAATAATTATGTTAGAAACATCATGTCATGTGTAGCGTGAAACTTACTAACACAGTATAAATTTCAGTAGAATATTTCAGAAACAATATAGTATATCAATATGAAATTTAGAAAGCATGTTAGAAATAGTAAACTATGTTTACCATGAAACTTAGTTATACAACATGATTTTCAGCTGAAATATTATATCTTGTTTCAATATCAAATTCAGCACAGTATGACAGAAATTATACATATATTCCATTATCAGTTTCAGCATGTATTATATATATACACACATTACTATCATTAGTTTCAGCATGTAGCGTACGCAGTTAGTATTATTAGTTGAGACTTGACTGTATTATTTTGGGCTGGATTACCTAGCATTCATGACCGCCCGAGGGTTAATAGCTGTATCGACTCATCCGCTAGAGGGCGAGGATATGCCGCTCTACTGAGTGGCATGCCATCCCCTAGGGACAAAGATGGAATGCCAGTTTCCCCATATTTTTTCTTGGTCGGCTTTTATACACCCCCGTCGAGCGGGTACACCCGGGGTGTTGATTCAGGAGTCCTCCGAACTCAGGTACAATTATAGCTAGGGGTGCATACCCAGAGGACCAGCAGGATGCTTATAATTACTATGAGAGATGGGATGACCGGGGTAGGGGTATAGATTGTATGTTGGTTGTACCTTCCGGCTTATGGGGGCCAGGTAAGGTTTTTGTGTGCTATGTTATGTTATGTTATGCTATATTATGCCATTTTATGTTAGTTATGAATAGATAGACAGTCGATTTCCACGTTACCAGGTACGACTCCTACTGCTTTCAGCATAGTTGAGGACAGTGTTGAAGTCATACTTTCAGCCAGTTACAGTCTATTTCTTTCTACTTCAGTTCTATCTGTTATATTGCTTATTTTCTGTTATTTTCCAGCTGTTGCTTTGCATACGCAGTACCAGCAGTACTGACGCCCGTTTTGGGGCGCTGCATTACTTGCCTGTAGGTACACATAGACGAGGAGCAGATCCCTCATAGTTCCATCCAGCGCTACAGAGTCTCCAACTCATGTCATCCAGAGCTTGGCAGTTAAAAGGTTTACCTCTTTTTTTGTTTGTACAGTATGGGTAGGCTGGGGCCCTATCCCGACCATCTTGCTATCCCTAGAGGCTTGCAAATTATATATTTTTCCCTGTATTCGTTGTACCGGCCATGTGGGGCCGGGTGTATATTTTGGCTTGTGTATAGTGGCTGTGTGGGGCCTTATTCAATTGGTAGTGGTGATCTTGTCGGTCACGTAGCAGTTTAGCACTTATTTTCTTGATTCAGAAATAACTAGACAGCATGGTGGCCTTGTCGGCCCGCATAGGTTCCCTACTGATTCAGTTGTTCTGGGAAGCTGTTGGTTTCTTACAGGTGGCTATAGGCTTAGTCGGCCGGAGGCTGTATATACAACAATTATATAGCCCGTTGTTTTCTCAAATCCAGAGTTAGAGACAACCTGGCATCAAAAGTGCTTAGGTTCAGCTAGTCCAGCAGTCCGGTAGTTTGAGGGTCCGGGAATTTTTGACTTTGAATCCCCCACAGTTTACAGGTTCGGACCGGACAGAGGACCCTCAGGATTTTCTAGACCAGATGCAGAGAATTTTTAGGGTTATGCATGCCACGCCTACAGAATTGGTCGAATTGGCAGCATTCCGGTTACGGGACATCGTCGTGTTGTGGTATGAAAGCTGGGAAAGGTCCCGAGGGAGAGATGTTTCCCCTCTGACCTGGTCCAGCTTCTCAGGAGCTTTTCTGGATCACTATTTACCACGGGAGATTCGACAGGCCCGGGTGGATCAATTTTTACATTTGGAGCAGGGGGCCATGAGTGTTCGAGAGTACGCCTTGCGGTTTGATTCTTTGGCCCGGTATGCACAAGCCTTTGTTGATACCATGGCATCCAGAGTATACCACTTCATCATGGGGTTGAATCCAGAGTATTTTGAGACTTGTATTACGGCTACTCTACGAGAGGACATGGATATTGCTCGAGTTCAGGCATTCTCCCAGAATATTAAGGGCATCAGGCAGCGACAGCGGGAGATCAGGAGGACCAGTCAGGAACAGCGCCGCAGGGATAGGCCAGTCGAGTTACAGAGGGAGGTCCGAGGAGGACCCAGGCCACGATTGTCAGATAGGCCACCCACACCCCCACCTCCACCACAGCCGCAGAGGGGCAGATTTAGTTGCAGGGCGCAGGCCCTCAGATTTACCACTACAGAGGAGGGCGGAGAAGAGTAGGTATACCCTACCACTTTGACCTATATGCAGTCGCCGCCATTCTAGAGCATGCAGATACGGCTCCACCGGATGTTACATTTGTGGCCAAAAGGGTTAACTGATGAGAGATTGTCCAGCCAGAGGTCAGGATGAACGGGATAGATAGGACAGGGCATCCGCAGGGTCACGAGCTTCAGCATCCTTAGCAGGGCGCAGGCCCTCAGTTTCAGCAGGTAGAGGCCGGGGCAGATCAGGGGCCTCCAATGTAGGTGGGGGTCCAAGCCACACATATGCTTTACCAGGGAGGCAGCATTCAAAAGCGTCACCTGATGTTGTGACAGGTATGATGACTATTTGCTCTTACCTTGCTTATGTATTGGTAGATCCAGGATCTACCTTGTCCCATGTTACTCCATTAGTGGCTCGAAAGTTCAGTATTGTGCCGAAGCTTCTTCGGTAACCTTTTTCAGTATCTACACCTGTCGGGGACTCTATTATCGCCAGAAGGATTTATCGAGGGTGTACAGTAGAGGTTGCTAACCGTCAAACTATAGCAGATTTAGTAGAATTAGAGATGGTTGATTTCGACGCCATTATGGGTATGGATTGGTTGGCTCCATGCTATGCAAATGTAGAATGCTGGACCAAGACAGTCTTATTCCACTTTCTAGGGGAGACAGTACGAGAGTGGAAGGGTAGTACAATTACGCCAAAAGGTAGGTTTATTTCCTATCTTCAGGTGAGAAAGTTGATAGTCAAGGGGTGTATTTACCACATTGTCAGAGTTCAGGATGTTCGACTAGAGCCTCCGACTCTCCAGTCTGTTGCAGTGGTGAATGAATTCCCAGATGTATTTCCAGATGAGTTACCTGGTATTCGCTTAGATAGGGAAATAGACTTTGCAATTGATTTGCTACCAGGAACTCAGCCCATATCAATTCCTCCGTATCGTATGGCTCCTGCTGAACTTAGAGAATTAAAGGAGCAGCTGAAAGATCTGTTAGATAAGGGCTTTATCCAGCCGAGTACTTCACTGTGGGGTGCGCCAGTTCTGTTTGTGAGGAAGAAGGATGGTTCCCTCCACATGTGCATAGACTATCGGCAACTGAATAATGTTACAGGCAAGAATAAGTACCCGCTTCGAAGGATAGATGATTTGTTTGATCAGTTACAAGGGACTAGATATTTCTCCAAGATTGACTTAAGGTCTGGATACCATCATGTTCTAGTTCGTGAAGGGGACATTCCAAAGACTGCCTTCAGGACCATATACGGCCATTTTGAATTCCTAGTCATGTCCTTTGGGCTGACGAATGCCCCATCAGTATTTATGGACCTGATGAACAGCATCTTCAAACCATACCTGGACCTGTTTGTGATAGTGTTTATTGACGACATTCTGGTGTATTCTCGCTCTGAGGCAGACCACCAGGATCATTTGCGGACAGTGCTTCAGATTCTCAGGGACCATCAACTGTATGCAAAGTTCTCTAAATGTGAATTTTGGCTGAACTCAATAGCTTTCTTGGGGCATATTGTGTCGGATGCTGGTATACAGGTTGACACACAGAAAATAGAAGCATTAAAAACATGGCCCAGACCTACCACTCCGTCCGAAGTCTGCAGTTTTCTAGGATTAGCCGGGTACTACAGAAGATTTGTTGAGGGATTCTCCACCATAGCGGCACCTCTGACTAAACTAACACAAAAAGCAGTAAAGTTTTAGTGGACAGAGGCATGTGAGCAGAGTTTCCAGGAATTGAAAGACAGGTTGACCTCCGCCCCAGTGTTAGCATTGCCAGAAGGTACAGAGGGTTATGCAGTTTATTGCGACGCTTTGGGTATTAGGTTAGGATGCGTATTGATGCAGCATGATAAAGTAATTGCTTATGCTTCTAGACAACTGAAGAAACATGAAAAGAACTATCCTACCCATGACCTGGAACCAGCTGCAGTGATCTACACCCTAAAGATATGGACACATTACTTGTATGGTGTCCATGTGGATATTTTCACTGTCATAAGAGCCTACAACATATCTTCACCCAGAGAGAATTGAATTTGCGGCAGCGTCACTGGTTAGAGCTGTTGAAAGATTATGATGTAAATATTCTATATCACCCAGGGAAAGCCAATATGGTAGCGGATGCCCTTAGCCGTAAATCTATGGGAAGTTTATCACACTTGCAGCCCGAGCAGTGGGAATTGGCCCAAGAGTTGCATCAGCTAACCAGCTTAGCCGTCCGTGAAGTAGAAACAAAAGACAACAGAGAGGTAATCCATAATACCAAAGTGTCGTCTTTAGTTGTGGAAGTAAAGAAACGGCAGTACGAAGACCCTAGCCTGGTTCAGCTCAGAGGCAGAGTTCAGCAGGGAGAGATGGCAAATTTTCAAATAACCAAGGATGGAGTACAGAGGTATAAAGACTGCCTTTGTGTTCTAGATGTTGCAGGGCTTCGCCAGCAGATTATAGGCGAGGTGCATTATGCCCGTTATTCTCTCCATCTAGGTTCGACTAAAATGTACCATGATGTGAAAGAGATTTATTGGTGGCCAGGAATGAAGAAGGGAGTAGTAGAATTTGTAGCTCAGTGCCCTAACTGCCAACAAGTAAAAGCTAAAAACTAGAAACCAGGCGGGCTGACTCAAGACATAGCCGTGCCTCTTTGGAAGTGGGAATTAGTAAATATGGATTTTGTAGCAGGATTACCCCACACCAGGCATAGAAATGACTCGGTTTGGGTAATTATTGACAGACTGACAAAATCAGCCCATTTTCTGCCAGTAACAGCTATTTTCTCTACCGAAGATTATGCTGAGTTGTATATCAGAGAAATAGTCAGACTGCATGGTGTTCCGGTGTCCATTATCTATGACAGGGGGGCGCAATTCACAGCTAAATATTGGCAATCATTTCAGAGAGGCGTGAGGACACAAATTAACCTGAGCACATCTTTACACCCTCAGACAGATGGGCAGGCAGAACGCACTATTCAGACGCTCGAGGATATGCTGCGAGCGTGTGTGTTAGACTTTGGAGGTAGCTGGGATGAGCACTTACCACTTATTGAGTTTGCTTATAATAACAGTTACCATTCAACTATCCAGATGGCACCTTATGAGGCATTGTATGAGCGAAAGTGTAGATCGCCAGTTGGCTGGTTTGAAGTAGGAGAGTCAGCGCTGATTGGGCTGGATATTATTCATTAGTCAGAGGAAAAGGTAAAGCTTATCAGAGAACGCCTGCTGACTGCTCAGAGCCGCCAAAAATCGTATACTGACGTGCGGCGCAGAAACTTGGAATTTAATGTGAATGACTGGGTATTCTTGAAAGTCTCTCCAATAAAAGGGGTGATGAGATTCGGCAAGAAAGGCAAGCTTAGCCCGAGATTTGTTGGGCCTTATCAGATTCGCCGAAGAATAGACCAAGTGGCATACGAGTTGAACTTACCTCCAGAATTAGAGTCTGTTCACCCAGTTTTCCACGTGTCCATGCTGAGGAAGTATATAGGAGACCCCTCCAGAGTTGTCCCAGTTCAGGATGTCCAGGTTACGGAGGAGCTGCCTTATGAAGAGGTTCCAGTAGCCATACTGGATAGGCAGATTCACAGGTTGAGAACTAATGATGTTGCTTCTGTCAAGGTGTTATGGCATAACAGGAACCGAGAGGAAATGACTTGGGAAGCAGAGGAAAATATGAAAATCAAATATCCTCAGTTATTTCAGACTTAATCAGCCACAGGTACGTTAGTATTGTTGTTTTATGAATTGCCTTATATTGTGTGTATAATTGAGATAGTTGACTCTAGGTTACTGCGTAATGAATGCTATAGTATTGTTTGGAGCACCTGTATTGGACTTTTCTGCGTTTCAGGATTTTTGAGATAGTCCATATTACAGGGGAAACTCTGCCTAAATTTTTTCTAGAATAAGTCAAGTAAGTTGAAATTCTTGCAAGTAGAAGTTTACATTCGAGGACGAATGTTCTTAAGGGGGGGAGGATGTTATACCCCGTAATTCTTGACATTTAGATGGCCTATTTGCATGTTGGTTAAGAGTTTTAGAATGCCATACATGCTAGAAAAAGGCCCGGGGAAAGACCGAACAAGCGCCACGTCGAACCATCGCAAGAGGAGGCTAGGCATGGCCCCTCCGCGATGGCCAACGTGTCACGGAGGGCTCACCTCCGCGATGGCCAACGTGCCACGGAGGTGAGGTTCAACCCCAAGTATATAAAGCCCCCACTTTGGTTTTTTAAGGATAATTATCAGAATTTCTAGAGAACAAACCATAAAACAGAGGGTACGAAGAGTTTCTTTGAAATTCCTTCCATTTGCGCTATTAAACGCGGTCCAAACTCGAATTAATCTTGGGTAGTGAAGTATTAAGCTGCAGGGAGCATTCCTACGGAGTTAGTTTCGTGAAATTCGGCTGGCGAACCGTCGTCCTACCGAGCTAAGGTAAGTGGAATTGCTCCAAATTAGTGTCAATATACTCCTAGACCTAGAATGAGTATTTCTCCCTTTTGGACTTCCGAGAAATAGCGAGTTTTTGGCTGTTTTTCAATAAGTCAAAGTTTGGGCAGTATATATATTCAAAGTAGTGTTCTCTCCCAGAATATTAATGAATTTAATTCTATTGGTTGTGGAATGATTACAGTTGGGAGAAATAGCTGAAAATTAGCCGATTTACGCCAGATAATTAGGAAGCCAACAGACAAGGTATGTAGAGCCAGTTTCTTCGGCAAGCTAGTAGTTCCGGTATAGTAAAATAGTTCAAGTTCCAGTAGAATATTTCAGAAGCTGCATATTATGTTTAGTTATTATGTTAGAAACATCATGTCATGTGTAGCTTGAAACTTACTAGCACAGTATAAATTTTAGTAGAATATTTCAGAAACAGTATAGTATATCAATATGAAATTTGGAAAGCATGTTAGAAATAGTAAACCATCTTTACCATGAAACTTAGTTATACAACATGATTTTCAGATGAAATATTATATCTTGTTTTGGTATCAGATTCAACACAGTATGACATAAATTATATATATATATATATATGCCATTATCAATTTCAGCATGTATTATATATATACACACATTACTATCATTAGTTTCAGCACGTAGCGTATGCAGTTAGTATTATTAGTTGAGACTTGACTGTATTATTTTGGGATGGATTACCAAGCATTCATGACCGCCCGAGGGTTAATAGCTGTATCGACTCGTCCGCCAGAGGGCAAGGATACGTCGCTCTACGGAGTGGCATGACGTCCCCTAGGGACGAAGATGGGATGCCAGTTTCCCCATATTTTTCCTTGGTCGGCTTTTATACACCCCCATCGAGTGGGTACGCCTGGGGTGTTGATTCAGGAGTCCTTCAGACTCAGGTACAGTTATTGTCAGTGGCTCAACGGGCCCAAGTGCATACCCAGAGGACCGGTAGGATGCTTATAGTTACTATGGGAGATGGGATGGCTGGGCTAGGGGTATAGATTGCGTGTTGGTTGTACCTTCCGGCTTATGGGGGCCAGGTAAGGTTTATGTGTGCTATGTTATGTTATGTTATGCTATATTATGCCATGTTATGTTAGTTATGAATAGATAGATAGTAGAATACCACGTTACCAGGTACGACTCCTACTCCTTTCAGCATAGTTGAGGACAGTGTTGAATTCATACTTTCAGCCAGTTACAGTCTATTTCTTTCTACTTCAGTTCTATCTGTTATATTGCTTGTTTTCTGTTATTTTCCAGCTGTTGCTTTGCATACGCAGTACCAGTGGTACTGACGCCCGTTTTGGGGCGCTGCATTACTTTCCTGCAGGTACACATAGACAAGGAGCAGATCCCTCGTAGTACCAGCCAGCGCTACAGAGTCTCTAGCTCCTGTCATCCGGAGCTTGGCAGTTAAAAGGTTTACCTTTTTTTTTTGTTTGTACAGTATGGGTAGGCTGGGGCTCTGTCCCGACCATCTTTCTATCCTTAGAGACTTGCAGATTATATATTTTTCCCTGTGATTCATTGTAGGTCGTGTGGGGCCAGGTGTATATTTTGGCTTGTGTATAGTGGCCGTGTGCGGACTTATTCAGTTGGTAGTGGTGATCTTGTCGGTCACGTAGCAGTTTAGCACTTGTTTTCTTGATTCAAAAATAACTAGACAACATGGTGGCCTTGTCGGCCCGCATGGGTTCCCTACTTATTTAGTTGTTCTGGGTAGCTGTTGTTTTCTTATAGGTGGCTATAGACCTAGTCGGCTGGAGGCTGTATATAGAACCGTTATATAGCTCGTCGTTTTCTTGAATCCAGAGTTAGCGCCAACCTGGCATCAGAAGTGCTTAGGCTCAGTTAGTCCAGCAGTCCAGGTCCTAGTAGGGCACCAGGTGCCAGTTATGCCTCCCAAGGCGGGGCGTGACAGCCCGGTTCGTCGAAACGGGACAAGGGACCCCGAGAGACCCCAAGTCGATCCATGACACATGCATACAACTATTCTCAATTTAACAAGCAGGGCATTAAACATAAAACATACCGGAAATGTAACCATAGCATAGCATCAAGAAACACTGGACATATACAAGAACTGAGTACTACATACTATTATGAAAGCCTCTACTACATATGATTGGTTGATGGGACAACATCCCCATCTAACCTGAATAATACTGAAACTCAGGATAACATAAAAGTCTTTCAAACAGTCCTCGGAACATGAGACTCACCAATGAGCTGATAGCGTAAGCTGAGATTGACTAAGGATGAGGACGATCCTGAGATCCGAACCCAGTATCATGAAATGATACATCACAGAAAGTATTCGGTCAGTACGTAGAATGTACCGAGTATACAAGGTAACTAAAACCGCGAAAGTAATATAAATCCATTTAAGAAAGTTATACATATATCATAGGCTTTTAAGGATGAGAAGAAGACTACATGCATTCATTATGAAGTCATACTCATATTATACATGATCATTCCTAGATTTACAACATCATGACTGTTTTGAATGACTAAAAGCTGAACACAACATTTATATCAAAAGCTAAACAATGAGTCAAACCTTACTTTTAGAACATACATACATAAGGTAATCATCATGAGTAATGAAAATGCAAATCTGGATGATATAGACATTGGGAGACTTGTCACTTAACTGACATTCCATGATAGAGTTTACGTGGTCCCAACTATCATCCTCAAGTGGGTAGAGCCATCCATAACCTTGCCAGGGCGATGGACGATACAATAATATCGATATCAAGTTGAAGGGCCAATCGGGCAGGGGATAACTCACAAGGGAGGTGCCACTAATATAATAGTATCAACCTACATTGGCGTGTAGTTCTGGGGCATAGGGTAATCGACCCTTAGCCCGCTCGGTGCTAGACTGTTCTTCCAAAACATGAAATGCTCTACATCATATATAACAAAGATCAACATCGTCTATTGATGAAGCTCAACATGAAATCGTGCATAACTCAACATCATATGAAACGAAGCTCTAACATTGTCTATTGACAAAGCTCAATAATGAAATCATGCATATGAGAAGCTTTATTTTGAAACTTGCCACAAGCTCAATCATAGGTGGGAGCATGTACTCCGAATAATGTGGTAAGCTACATATAGAAGTATTTACTCAACATACCACAAGCTAGAATTTATAATAAAATTGGGAAATTTCACTTCAAGCAATGTGGTAAGCTTATGTCGGGAAAATCATCACTTTAAATCGATATGTGGGCATCACCCAAAGCTTTATCATACTTGAATTTATTCAATTCACTTTTAAAGAATGAATACAATCATCGGTAGGTTTAGAAACATGCTTTTCATCATTTATTTCATCATCACTAAACACGTATCATAAATCACCTCTTCTATGAACTTTTCATCCATGGCGTTTTAGATTCAATTTTTAGAAAAATAATTCTTATAAAAGAAACAAGTTAGAATCCGCCCAAGTTTTGTAAATCATCAATATCAACTTAATCTAATCATACCCATGAATAGAGATATAAGAATCATGCAATTGATCAAAACCCCATAATTGGTCATTCATAATTTAACACTAATTGATAGGAATTGGGCATGGGTGTGGAAGGAAGACACACATTAAAACCCTACATACATGAATATGGATTTACTCAAAGATCCTTGAATACCCACAAAGAAATTGATGCAAACTCTGGGAAGAAGACCTTGAATCTCCAAAAATCTCTCTAAAGTTCTTGCATGAGAATGGGCATGCATAAAGGACTTAACTCATCTTATCACACTAAGAAAATATCTAAAATAACATAGTTTAGGGTCTTAAAGCGTGGAAAAGTCGAAACTGCCCTTAATAAATCTGCCTTGAAAATTGGTTGGATAGAACCCACGGTAAGTATCAACGGGTTGTGGAAACAACCCATGGACCGTCCTGTCTCTTCGTTGAAAACACTGCTGAAAGTACATTCTCGGAATCGTACCATGGACACACAGGACGGATCGTCCTAAGCTTTAATGACCATTCCTTCGGTCATTGTTTCCTTCTTCTGAAACTCTGCACTTCCATTCCATGAGTCTCACCACGACTCATTGTAAGCTTCAACAGGTCGTGGTTTTCACCCGTTGTCTCCACTGCCACAGTCCACAGCCCTACCATGACTGCTAACAACAGACGTTGTTCCTCACAACGGGCCGTTGTAACACTCGTTGTTACTTCAGCCATCTGGGCTGACTCCTTACCACGACCACCACGACGGCTCGTTGTTTCTTAAAACGGGTCATCGAATCAACAATTGTTTCCCCCTGAGATTTTAACTCTGAACCCAATAACACAAACGAAATCCCGTGGTTACTTACCACGGGTCGTGGTACCTGTCGTTCTGCAACCTTTTTCCCAACTTTCAGCAGTTTTGCATTTTAGCTTCCCGAGTCTACTCCTAAGCACTTTCGGGGTATTATAAGAGATTAGGAAAAGAGAATTACAATGGAGCCTTGATCTTGATGATTATTGTATTAACTTGAGTTATGGTCCCAGGATAGTTAAGTCTGGAACTTAGTGATAACGGATAGCTTGAAACTGCTCATGAGACTTGGTCAAATAATTGAGTATGGTCATTTAATAGGGACTGGTCGATCGATTGAATGAACCTAAGTTATCAGTTCTATAAGTAAGTATTGGTGATGATCACGAATGTATACCTAAAGCAGTTATGAGCCCATGAAGAATACAAACCCTAGTTATCCTTTAATATTGATTCAAAACCGAATTTTTGATAATTGTTTTTATTATTGATTTTCTTTAGAATACCTCGATTTTGAAGTAACTACCTCACAAGTTTACTTACCGACTGTAATCTAGCTCTTCCATATTCCCTATTGGATCGACCCCAACCTCTAGTTGGGTTTTTTATTGACAACGTTCACTTCATACTTCGGTAAGAGGTGTGTTTTGAGCATTATCAAAAAGTGGCACTGTTGCCGGGGAATACGACTAAGACTAGGTTAATTGCTTGTATTTGATTTTTGGTAGTTATTTCCTCTTTTACGATTTTGTTTGTTTTGTTTTGTCTCATCCAGGGCACCTCTTGTCAAGGACAAGCATTTAAGACAATGGAGGATGCGTCCGAGTTCCTTGACGAAGTCTAAGTAGTCAAGATACTTACATCGTGTCGCGACGTTAAATTAGGCGTTACATGGGAGGCAACCCATGAATGGTGAAGTCTAAGTAGCCACAGGTATGTTCCCTTTCCTCTATTCTTGTAATTCATGCTTCGGGGTTGAAGCACAATTTTCAAAAAAAAGGGTAGGGGTGTACTTGTATTATTTTTGGGTGTTTTGATTCGTTTGAGGGTTTTTCTTGCCGTGATTCTTTTCCCTCAGGTATGCTATCTAGTAGAACCAGCATGTGTAGTGTTTCTATTTTTAGCTTGTGATTTTTGTTTAATTAGAAAGTAACTTAGGAGTACTCAACCAATAAAAATGCACTAGTTTTTGTTCTTGAAAAAATTAACCCTGTTTACAATTCTTTTGATGTATTAGCTATGTATTTGTGACAACATGCATGATTTCTGTGGATCTTTTGATGTCATTTAGTTTATTAATATGAGTATTCTTGTTAAACCATGTATAAACCAGATAGGTGAGGTGAAAATAATTCAAGTATCATGTGTGAGTGAGGTATAATATTCAGTTCGGTATTGTGTTAAAGATCTAGAACTTGCCTGGTTAGTCTTGCGTAGGATAAGGATGGTTGGTTAGGATATGATCATAGACCATTTTTATTTAACTCACTTTTAGCCTATATTACCCTACCAAATTTGCATGAATCCCTTGATCCCAAGTTTGAGCCTTAATAGGCTATGTTTCTTTGGTTTACCGACTAATCATACCTATTTGTTTACAATGAATCTATTTTGGCCCTGGTCCTTCCTTGGATATTATGAACCTCAACATAAGAAAAATGCTTAAGTTGAGGGTGACTAGAGTAGGGGTGCGTAAATGGTGGGAATGGGAGAAAGGAAAAGAAAAGAGAAAATAAATGGTGAAAAATGAGGTGTAGTGAGATGAAAAGAAAAGAGATGAAAATGCTGAGAATCTTGAAAAAGAAAACTCAAAAGAAAATGAAAATGCTAAAAAAGTTGAAAACTCACCACACCCATGCAAACGTGTATAAAAAGGGGTGAAAAGGAAATGAAAGAATAAAGGGTGAAATAGGTGAATGGTGTAGCCAATGTATATAGTGTCAAGGAAGGGATAGTCACTTATAAAATCTTCCATCTTTATCATGTCCAGTCCTAAGCCTACATTACAAGCCATACCAAGTCCTATTGTGATCCTAACTCGACCATCTGATAAACCAAAGCAGAGAAAATAAGGGCAACCTATGGTATCTGATACATAATACTTGTAACTTCTTTGTGAGAGTGAGCGCCTTACTTGTTTAGTCCCATGCGATGTTTGACATTTTATATCATAGTGGGGACTTCATTTGTATGAGGGTACATGGATTATGTTTTGCTTTTACCATTGGTCTATGTGAAAAACATTGGTGATGACTTGATTGCATGTTGATAGCTAGATGACATGTCCTGATCTCTGTTTATGATGTTTTGAAGTTGCTTATAATGCATTAGCTGATGTTGTTCCATGAGAAAGGGTCAGTAGAGTTTGTATAGAAAGTGCAAGTTTTGTTTGAGTATTGGTTGTAATATCTTAAGTCTATTTTCTAGTTGAGCGTCACGTTTAGTTTTTCTTTTCTTTGCCTAAGGACATGCAAAAGTCTTAAGTTGAAGGTGTTGATGTGCTGCAGATTTACAACACTTTCGACGCTCAAAACTAAGAAAATAGCATGGACTTAGGTGTATTTATGTGGATATAAGACTCTTTTCCTTTGGTTACAGGATAAGTTGGTGTTGGAGCTTACAGATGCAAAAGATAACCTGAAGTGTGCAAAATAGGCTCAAATTGCAGTCCACAGTACAAGCCATAAGAAGGTCCTACGAGTCGTACTGGTGGCCATGAAAAGTTGCAGAAAGCTAATGTTGAAGAGTGCAGTATACGAGTCCCAGTGCGAGTTGTACCAAGCTTGTACGAGTCGTGGTGATGAAGTCGTGAAAAGATTCAGAAGATTTGAATAATAGGCTGACTCCTGCTCCATAAAGGAAGTACGAACCGTGGAATGAAGTTATGAGTCGTACCATGGCATCACACCCCACCTTGGGAGGCATGACTGGCACCTGGTTCCCTATTAGGACCTGAACTGCTGAGCTGACTGAGCCTAAGCACCTCTGGTGCAGGGCTGACTCTAACTCTAGAATCAAGAAAACAATGGGCTATATAGCAGTTGTAAATACAACCCCCGCCGACAAGGCCTATAGCTACCTGTAAAAATAAACAGCTAACCAGAGACAAACAATCATAGGGAGTTCTATGCAGGCCGACAAGGCTGCCAATCAATAGCTAAACAGGGCCCCACACGACCAACACACGTGGTCTAAAACATATATGGGCCCCACATGGCCGATATCATCTAACCACAGGGAAGTAGCACAATTTGCAAGCCTCTAGGAGTAATAAGAGGGTCGGGACAAGGCCCCGACCTACCCATATGTACAAACAAAAGGAATAAACCTCTATCACACAAGCCCCAGAAGAAGGGAGCTGACGGTTCTGTACGGCTAACTGGAACTACGAGGGACCTGCTCCTCGTCTATCTGTACCTGTAGGCAAGTAATGCAGCGCCCCGGGAAGGACGTCAGTACAACATGTACCGAATATGTAAGGCAATAGATTAGTTGAATAGAACTAGAAGTAAATAAAAAGAAGAGCCGGAAAATTTACTTATACGCCTACTGATTCGTAATCTGCAGCTAACTGACACTACATGTACATAAGCTAAGACTGAGTACTTTCACATTTATACACTACATATAGCAGACAAGAATTCATACAAGAACCCCACCTGACCCCCATAAGACGGGAGGTACAATAAGCACAGAATAACTCGTTTAGGCCCCCATAAGTCCTGGTGAGCACATTTCAATCTATATACCCCTACTAAGGTGTCGACAACTCCACTGGTACTGTAGCCAACATACCAGTCCCCTGGGTCTACAACTGGGCCTGCTTGGCCCCTGAACTGTAGCTGTGTATGAGTTTGGAGGACTCCTGATATCTACACCCCGGGTGTAAACGCTCGACGGGGGTGTGTATATGGCCAACCACAAACATATGAGGATCTGGATCCCCATCTTCGTCCCTTTCGGACGGCATGCCGCTCCATAGAGCGACGTATCCTCGCCCCTGGCGGCCGAGCGACACAGCTATTAACCCTGGGGCGGTCATGGAAGGCTTCTAACTGAGGGCAACCCCAACCCAGGTGCTATACTGACACATCAATCTATATGTATAAAGAGAGAGTATCTGGCCTTCTGGGCCTCATGCTAATGCTACTCGCTTTTGGGATAATCTGTATGGCTATCTGCAGGCACGCCATGTGCCCGTATTTGATTAGAGGATCCTGATAGTGATCATGATCTCCAATAGTATGGGATGAATATGGAAAGGTGTGAAGTGGCCTAAAAATACTCTGAATGTCCTACTCGGACATCTATAACTCATGAATAACTGTGGGGTTGCGGATAGCTAACTACTTTATTCTTCTAATTAAACAACTATACGACTGGGCTTGGTCGAACTTGCTTCATAGGCACCCTGGTCCTTCATAGGGATCTTACCGATCTCCTTAACTTGTGGTTAACACTGTATTAGCAGAGTACTACTGACTTCCTAAGCCTTGTCTGAATCCACTCGGATCTATATTACTGTTCTGGGCAATTCTCAATCATATAGGCAATTCTATATAGATAGTCCCTCTCCTGGCACTCTGTACCTGAATACCTTACAAGAACCGGCTAGGGTGCTGGCCCATCACTGACCACTGATGCGGACCCCTCCTTAGGGTACCCATGGGTTTATCTGACTCAGACGACTGGGCTGGCTTGCTGGGTGTCCTATATGATAACTGTTAAGTCGACTAAGACTGACAATCACCGATAAGGCTAAAGGGATAGCGGGCGATCACTCAATACACTGGAGAACCCTGGTGTCGCTAACTCTAGAATATACCTATTCTGTCTCTATTTCTGGTTCTAGAATGTGCGATAATGTCAATGACCTCTAGGGATACTTTCCTACCAATACAGGTGCCAACTGATCGTTAGACTTCCTAACTGCGCCCATACTGTTTAACCAACTGATTCAGGACAATAACTCTTACAAGCTTCTGAATTCTAGGCCTGGCAACAACATATAAGTCTACCATCACAATAAACTGAGAACTAAAAGAGTTTCCAAAGCGGTCATACATGAATCACATTTAACCTGCTCCCTTTTAGTGAGGGGTCCTGCAGTAGGATCTGTATATGTTTTCTAGCAACTAACCAGAATTTATGTAACTGTAATCCCTATTAGCAGCTAATCGCAACATATCTGATATTTATATATGTATACCAATAACAGCTAATTACAACATATTGAATTACAATCTAATGGTAGCAACTATTTGCAGCATCTGAGATTGTTATTTCTATTCGAGAACATAAATCGTAACACTGTACGACAAGGATACTTGCCAAGAGTTAAGCCTTACATACCTCGTTTGCCGTTTTCTGACTAACTGATGAGTATCAGCTCGTATTCAACTGCCCTTCTCAACTGTAATCATATTAATAGAAGAATAGAGCCAACTTCGTTACTGAATTCGAAGAAAACAATAACTTATATGTAATATATACTGACTATACTTCAACTTATCGAAAGACGATAAAAAAACTCATAATTTATCGGGAATCTAGAAGGGAGAAATACTTACTTTAGGCACATGATCATACAGACACTAGTTTGAAACAATTCCATCAACTTAGGCTTGGCGGGAAGATGACTTTTTCGGGCGTATTTTATGAAAATAACTCCGCATTGATGCTCTCTACAGCCTTATACCTCAACAGCCGGAGTTAATTTGGATTTCGACGGCGTTTAGCGGCGTAATCGGATGATTTTTACTTGGTTTCTTTGTACTCTCTCTGTTATGGCCGTGATTATTTGGAAAATACTCTAACTTCTAAGTGTGAGATCCTTATATACTTGAGGTAGGAGACAAGGCAACTTGGCACTCTGCGCATCATGTTGATTCTGCTCCATGCTACGTTGGCTAACGCGGAGGAGCTGCTCCGTGCCACTTTGCCCCTCTGAACAGCTTGGTTCGGCCTCCTCCCGCGAAATCCCGACTTGGCACTCATTCGGCCTTTCCCTGGACCCTTTCCTCGTAAGTATGGCACTCTAAAACTCTCAACCAATATACGAATAGGCCGACTAAATGTTAGATACTTACGGGGTATAACACATGGCAGTCGTGATGAACCTCAGAAATATTTCAAAGCCTCAGATTCAAGCCACGGGAGCTCAATACGGATCGTGAGATGGAGGTACAAGTCGTACTAGGATCCAACACTTAGCCAAAATCCAGCCAGTCATGCAATGTACGAAAGGATGCTACAGACCGTAGGATCTCACTACGGATCATAGGTTGACTCGTGACGTGGGTGGAACCAGATATGGAAATTCACCCTGTTAGCCTAGGAAAAGGATTCTTGTGTCTGCATAAATACATTTTATGTTTTATTTTTCAATAGATTTTTATGAGAGGCATTATTGGAGACAACATTAGAGGATTGAGAGAGAAGAGAGAATTGAGTTGATTTTACTTGTGATCAACCTTTTCTTGAATTCTTCTTGTTCTTGCTATTTGTTCTTCAAGATTTCGCTGATTGATTAAAGGAAAGGTTTTTCTCATTCATACTTGTAAGTATTGATTTATGTTTCTAATCATGAATGCAATTCACAACCTTACAACTATGAGAGGCTAAAACCTCCATAGCTAGGGTTGAGGGAACCATGGTGGATTAACAAGCTAGGGTTGCACAAAGTGATTCCAAAACCAATACAAACACTTATATTGTATTCTCTTCATCCTTAAACATTTCTTAACGGTGCGCAACATTAGGACATGCCTGAATTCTTTACTTGCTTAGATCTAAGAGGTATAGATTAGGAAAAGAGAATTACAACGGAGCCTTGATCTTGATGATCATTGTATTAACTTGAGTTGTGGTCACAGGATAATTAAATCTGGAACTTAGTGATAACAAATAGTTTGAAAGCGCTCTTGAGACTTGGTCGAGTAATTGAGTATAGTCATTCAATAGGACTGGTCGGTCGTTTGAATGAACCTAAGTTATTAGTTGTATAAGTAAGTATTGGTGATGATCACGAGTGTATACCCAAAGTAGTTATAACCCATGGGGAACACAAACCCTAGTTATCCTTTAATATTGATTCAAAACCAAATTTTTGATAATTGTTTTTATTATTGATTTTCTTTAGAACCCCCAATTTTTAAGTAACTACCTCACGAGTTCATTTACTGGCTTTAATCTAGCTCTTTCATATTCCCTGTGGGATCGACCCCAACCTCTAGTTGGGTTCTTTATTTACAACTTCCACTTCATACTTCAGTAAGAGGTATGGTTTGAGCGTTATCAACGACCCATGGTATGTCACCCTGAGTCACGGTACGACCGTAGCACTAGACATGCAGAGTTTTAAGAACATTTTCTAGGGTAGTTTTGTAATTTATTATGCTTTTAACTCCTAAAATAGGTCATTTAGGATTTCTATGGGACGAATTAAAGGGATTTTCCTAGCTCAATCCATCATTCGACTCAAAATCATTTCTAAGTCATCTTTTTCCTTCTTCTCTCAAGGCTCAAGAACTAGCATTTCCTCTCCGAGGTGCAATAAGCTTCAAGATCTTTTGGGGATCCTTCAACTAGGTATGTGGGACTTCAACAAGGATCTTCTTTCTTCCTTGTGCCTTAAGTAATTTCATAAACCCTAGAATCCTCAATTCTCTAGTAAAGTATGTCTTAGGGTTTTGATTTTACGTATGAAATCTCCTATGATTAGCCATGTCTTTCCAGCTCCTTATGATCAATAGTTATGTATGTTCGTGATTCTTTTCTCAAATTCATGATTTATGTCCATGATATGATAATTACATAATTTCTATGACTCAGCCATGATTTATCACTATTTACGAAAATATGGTCTATTTGACATAAATGATTCTTCCATGATTTCAGTACATGTGATTTACACTATGATTTGGTTTATGATTTTCATGAATTCAATATGGTCAACATGTTTATAGCTCTTTAGAATCTCAGGCCTCTTGCTAGATAAAAAGTAGCCCTAACTGGTTTTAGAACATCCGTTTTGAGCCCTCAGTACTAGTATGTTCATGGTCCTTTAGGCTCTCAGAATCCTTGTTAGATAAAGTGATTCCGACTAATCTTAGGACATCAACTTTAGATTATCAATTTTTATATATATATATATCTTTATGTTTAGTTGGGAGTAGTACTTAGCATTGAGTAGGTCGGGGTTCCAGAATACTTGACCATCGTAGGATAAAGGATTCTTAATAGTAGAGAATGTTTCTCTTAGCTTGAGGAATATGGGACCCTCGCTAGTAAGAGTATCTCCCTCGACACAATGGGCGCATGCAAGGGTCGTCATTAGCTTAGATTTTCTCCCTAAGTTCACGAGTGATATCATGACAGTCATGATTCTTAACCTTGGTGAGGTACGAACACCCTTCTATCTGGGGTTATAGGTCGAGCTCCATGAGGCTCACATTGGAGTTTGTCGGTTAATAGGCTCTTCCACAGTATAGTTTCAATTTCAGTTCAGTACAATTATGTGGGGTACAACTTTCGATTTATGGTTATAGATTCAGTTTTCAGTACATGTGACCCTTAAAATTTGTTTTACTTGTATTTCGTTAAATGTTTTCAAACTAGCATCCCATGTCAGTATTCATGCATCTCAGATAGGATCATTATACTTTACCTTAGCTTATGTATTTAGCCATGTCTTATTTATAGTCATTTTCTCAAATTATAATATGTTCTCAATTTCAATTATGTTTTCCCATATACTCAGTACATTTTAAGTACTGACCACATACTCTATGTACTATATCATTTTATAATATAGATTCAGTTACTCAGACTCAGCCCCATGGCTAGACACATTCCAGACCTTACCAGCTAGCAGTGGTGAGTCCTCATCTTTCAAGGACGGGAGTTATATTTTTTTTATTTTAGTGTTATTTTTATTTCAGACTTTAGAGTTAGTTGCGGACTTGTCCCAACAACTCATCAGATAAGTAGAGGCTTTCCGATAGTGTAGTATAGTTTCAACTTATAATTATGCATTTTTAACAGTTAAGTCCTATGCATAACGATCAGTTATTTATTTTGTTAGCTTCTGCTTAGATATGCTTTATTAGTTGTTCTTACGTTAGAAATATCCTATGCCATGGGTTAACTTGGAGTCATTTGTGATTTTAAGTTTCGTGTCGTATCCAGGGTCTATGCTCGAGTCGTGACACCCACCCTGCCTAAAATATCAAAAATAGGTATACTAGATCATCAACTTCGAAAGACATGGAGCATACCGATTACAACCTGAGCTGAAGGTACTCCTACTGAGAGGGTCTGTTAAAATCTCTACTTGAACCTACAGGCATCAATGTAGTTCCCCCCAACAATGGGGCATCAGTATGAAATAATGTACCAAGTATGTAAATAAGGTAGTAACAACAAAAGAGAAACAACGACAATGATAGTTGAACAAATAAGAGTCACCTCTATATCTTTGAAACAATTGTGGGTGTATAATAATCATTAACACTTTACATGAAACTGACTTGTAGATTCAACATGTATATATATATATATATATATGTGTGTGTGTGTGTGTGTGTGTGTGTTTATGTTTGTGTTTGTGTATGAATTCAAAGTGTCCATTGCCCGCTAGATAACTCATAGTGGTGTAAAATCAGCCATATTGGTGCAATAAAAACATACCCATTCAAAAATCTTTTTGGGGGTGTAAATTTGTAAAAACTAATCAGTGGTATATGCAATGAATGAAATGCATAATATGGATGCAAATAGATATCTTATTCTCTAAGTCGTATCCTTGACAACTATAGACATAAACATACAGATTTACATTATGAATCTCATTAATAACCTGACTTAGTCGATTCTTTGTGCTACTCCCTCTTTTTCATCATTGGATCCGACATGTGTATGTGCATGTTATAAGTCTAAAGAGTACATGAGATATATCATTGGAGGGTTGAGGATTGAAGATGTAAACAAATCAATGGACGAATAGACGAAATAATTGGAAGCCAGGCCAAGAGGTTTGCCGCGATGCCCCACGTGAGCGGTAGGTAAATGAGGCAGCCATATATATGAGCATATATGTTATAAACTTGGTCATGTATAAACATTTCCTCCAATAACAGCTCATCCCTCTTTTCCCACTCCCTTAAGTTTTCCATATATTTGAAGAGAACTGAAGGAGTAAAACACCTCCCAATCATCAATCTAACTTAGATAAATATTATTGAGGCAACAGAGAACATCATGATGAAGTTGTTTCATTAAAATTGGATCAAATTTGGAGAAGCCAAAGTAGTAGAAGTTCTGTAAATTAACTTCCTCCATAGTAAGGTTATCTACAAGCTTGGATAAGTGTTTCTACCTTCCTATTCGTAAGAAATTTCTAGTTTTGTGATGCATCAGAAGTGGTAAGTAGTTGTCATTATTGTTGTTCTTGTTGTGCTGGATGGTTGAATTTGGAAAGGCGATAAAGCTATACATATGTGTGGTTGGTCTGGAAATTGAGGAATTACAAGCTCAAAACAGAAGTAATTGTAGGTAGAGTCGAATTTATGAGATAAAGGTATGTAAAGGTGCCCTTATTTTTTTCAGTCGCACGAATTCAAAGTAAAAAAGTATTTATCGAGTAAAGTGTATCTAAAGTGCTTGATGAATTTCCATATAGAGTTTCCTAAGTTTAATATTGTAACACCCCAAAGTTTTCTAAGTCTAAACTCGGGATTTAAAATTTGATTAGCAGAAATATCTGCATTTTTTCTAAGGATGACTCGTCGTATGAGTTGTGGTTTCTTGTAATGGGTCATAAGAAGAGTCATGGTAAGCCTAAAAAATTTTCCCTCCAGACCACGAGTCCACACCACGAGTTGTGGTGAATCTGTACAGTTCGTGGTTATGAGTCGTAGTCAAAATCTGTAGAAGAGGGCCCTGAATGAATGGCTCAAGTAACAACTCGTGAGACCTTTTCATAGGTCTTGGATCAAATTCGTAGGACGAAAAATTAGAGGAAATGCAAGGGGTGTTCATTGACCACGAGTCACAGAGCGACTCATGGTACCCAGTGACAAGTTGTAGTGGGTGTCTGTCGTTTGAAGATCAGAGAACTTGAAAATGCGCTGGCATGTGACGGGTGGATACCACGAGTCATGGTAGGGTGGGAAAACTCGTGGTATGAGTCGTGACGACTAGCAAACAGGGTTTTAGATACAATTTCCCAAGGGTAAATTTATAACTTCCTAGGCTTCTAACCCCTAAGTGACGTCGGTTTGGATTTCTTAAAGGGTGTATTAAGGGGTTTAACCTAGCCTAAGTCATCATTCTTTCAAAACAACCATAAGTTGAAGGCCCTCTCAAATCAAGCTAGTGTTTCTCATCCCCTTCATCTCAATTTCTCTTGGGTTTTCAAGGAAAGTCAAGGGATCAATTTATGCAGGTAAGTAGGGCTTTTAATGAGGGATTTCTTCCACCCTCATGCTCCTTTCAAAAAGAATTCATGATACCCACCTCCCATGCCCTAAATTTCTAATGATTGGTGATAAATTCATTGTGGGTAAATTTCTTTATGTTCCTCCATGAAATCAGTTTCCTTATGAGTCAATCAATATTTTTAAGATTATGAATGTTGATGAAGGGCGTACTCACGCACTTCATAGACATATTTTGCCCGTACTTTACTATGTTTTGAGAATAAATTTATGTGTTTTTGCATGTGATATGTTATATATTTGTGAAAATTAGCTAACGCATGTGATTAGATGTTTTCAGGGCTAAAAAGGATGGATTTGAATGTATTTGAGGCTTATGGAATGAAGATGAAAAGAAGCTAAAGTCGTGGGCAAAGGTTGAGTTTGGAAGATGCAGAAATAGTGTACTTGACAGTTGAGGGAACGACTCGTTACGTCTGGTAATGACTCATGAAGTCATTCATGGAGACTGAGAAGAGAAATTCTGAGAAAAATCCAATGAAGGTAATAGAAGACATCACGAATCGTCGGGTGTTGGCACGACTCATTGTGAGAGCACTGGTAGGAATCATCAGGTGCATTGGAATTTTGGAGAGTTAAACCACGAGGGGCCTAACGACTTGTTCCCATGCACAACGAGTCGTTAGGTGACCCGTTGCCACAACTGGAGACACGACATGGAGAACGCGACAAAGGAAGGTGCGACGCGACAAGGTTTCCAAAATGGGAAAAAAGTGGATTTCCTACTTCAATTAGGAAAAGGAACTTTGAAATCCCAAGCCAAATTCATCAAGAAATGAGGAAAGCATCTAACTACTATAAATAACCTTTATTTTCATGTAATAGCTATGAAGCTTTTAGAATCAAGTGTTAAGAATCAAGCTTTAGATCAAGCTCAAGTTCAAGAGTCTTCAAGTAGGATTATAGTTTTAAGTATCAAGTTTTTGGATACAAGTTTGGTGTCTTACGTTTGGAACTTCGAGACAATTATTGAATTGTTCTTCTTTCTTATTGCAATAATCAAATGAGTTTCTTCCTATCAATATTGTAAGTATTAATTTTTGCTTTTATTTATGAAATCTATTAATTTACTTATAAACATGATAGGCTAAAACCACCACAACTAGGGTTGTGAGAACCATGACAAATTAACACACATAGGTAAAATACTTAGTGATTCTTGAACGGAGTTTATGCATGTATCGTTTCTTTCTTCGTTTTAATTGATTTTTAACGGTTGCAAATGTTAGAACTTGCCTTATTCTTACTTACCGGTCAAGGAGGTAAAAAATGGAAAAAGGGATTAACAACAGAGATTTGAGGCTACCAACCCTCATCTAATAGCTTGAACTTATCCGGGGATAGCTAATCGATATTAAGGATAAGGGTCAACTAAAGTACACCCGTAGACGGACCAAGTTGCATGGTGAAAATCATCTAGATAGGGGACCAACCATTTAGGTGAACCTAACTTACCAATATTGCATGCTAAGCACCAGAATAGATCACTAGTATAAAGTGCCTTGTGGGTATGAAGTCATGGGGAACACTTACCCTAGTCAATTGCATCAATTTGGAATCAACCTTCACAATTTCTCAAACTTTGCTATTTATTACTTTTAGAAATCCCCCCTCTTAGGAAATAATTAACTAAAAAGTTTAAGCACTAGCGTTCTTCTACATCCTTCCGTATTTTCTGTGGGATCGACCCCAACCTCTAGTTGGTTTCTTTACTGACAACATCCGCTTCATACTTTGTTAAGAAGTGTGAGTTTGACGTTATCAAAAAGTGGCACCGTTGCCGGGGAATACGATTTAGGATTAGATTAATTGCGCATTTTTAAATTTTAGTCTTTATTTCCTATTTTTTTTGTTTGTCTTCTATTTTCCGACATGTCACAAGTTAGTGTGGTAAAACAACCGGCCAAGATGTGACCATGGTCTCAACAGGTATCTTGATGAAGTCTGAGTAATCAAGATACATGTGTCGTGCCGTGACGTTAAGTCAGGCGCTACTTGGGAGGCAACCCAAGATAAATTTTTCGCTTTTATGTGTTTGTTCAAGTGTGCAGGTGATAGCTCATAATTTTCAATAAAACAATTTGAGCATGAAATACATAGATGGGGGAAGCTATTCCTACCCCCACAGATGACGAGGAGTAGAGGCCATGGAAGTCTTCTTTCACTCTATTACTTTATGCTTATTTGTTTTAGCACTGAGGACAGTGTAACTAATTAAGTGTGGGGTGGGAGAAGTGAACTTCATATTACCATGCATTTCTTAATTGCTAAATTTGTACATGGTAGGCCTAGTTTTTTTTTTGGAATTTATGACTTATCTTGCATGCTTTTTTGTTTGTAGTATTTTTAGTTTTATTTTATTTTGGGTTCCTCCAGTTTTTGTTTTCGGTACTTTTCCGCTAGATAGTCCCTTAGAGCCAATTAGAGAGTCTAGATTTTTTTTATTTTTAGTCATTGAGTCATGACTTTTTCCGATGATGGATGGATGAAGACCGTCTTAAGGGTAAATTAGTCATTAGGAATAACAAGAACTTGGATCCTATGAATGCTAGGTGCTTCACTTTAGATATCATTGAGATTTTATTAAATTCATCAAAAATGCATGAAAAATGTAGAAACTCACTTAGTCTTTTGGGAACTTGTCGCTTGTACTTGAAAAAATGGGCTTAATTATGTTATGCATGCAATATGAATATATAAGTTTATGTGATCTTGATTTCCATTGTTAAACCATTTTGTGCCATTGTGTGAGTAAGAAATTTTTGATATACTCCATGCTTGTAAATTGACTTCTAGAACTTGCCCGGTGTGTGTGCAAAGCGAAATAAGAATGATGGATTTAGGAACTGATATAGGCATTTCTTTGGCAATCATTATCCTATTTTACCTACCTTGATTGTAATTATCCTAGTTAGCTATGTTTGAGCCTTAGCCTATTATTTTGATAGCCATATTAAAATCTTAATCCCTTTTTGTTCTATTGACTTCTATTTGATTTAAATGACTCCTAGAGCACTTTAATGAAATTTTTTTTGTGGGAAAGGGGAATAATTGGAGAAGTGAAGGGAAAAGCTAAAAAGTTTGGTGAATTGAAAGAAAAGAAAAAGGTGAAATTTTGCTATACAAGGAGGGTGATTTTTAGTGGGAAAAAAAGAAGAAGAAAGAGCTTTGAAAAATTGAGATGAAAAAAAATCATGATTTACCGATTAACCGTACCCATTTATTTACAATGAACCTGTTTTGGCCTTGGTCCTTCCTTGGATATTGTGAACCTCAACATAAGAAAAAATACTTAAGTTGAGGGTGGCTAGAATAGGGGTGCGTAAAGAGTGGGAATGAAAACAAATGTGTGTGAATGAGCTCAATGATGAAAAGAAAAATCTCCATTAGTCACCTAAGTTGAAAAATTGAAAAAAATAAGAAGGTATAAGGAGAAAATTTTGGAAATTAAAGAATGAGCTAAAAATCAAAGTGTTGTGAAGTATTAAAGTGCTTAGGGAGATTAGTCACTATCTTGGCCAAAAGTTCCTACCCGTCCCTTAGCCTACATTACAACCAAAATTAAAGTCCTAATTGATCCTTGATTCATAATTCTATATTAGCGGAGTATTACACTAAGGGCAAGCCTATGAGTCGTCGTTTGCATGTATGTTGAGTTCTTTTGTGAGAGTGAGCGGAAATTATTTTATTTATGCCCAAGTTAATCTTATTCTATATCTTGTGTGAAAATGGGCATCTCTCCAAATTGTGAGGGGCACAATGGTAAGACTTTGGTTTAATCTTGATTGCTAAATTACATATGACATTTTAATTTTTCAAAGCTAAGTGATTTCAAAGCTAAGTGATTTCAAACTTTGACATTTTAATTTTGATCCTATATGCATGCGAATGAATTGTTTGAGCTTCATTGATTTGTCTCATGATCCTAAGTGTAAGTAGACCTGTTCGTAGGATGAATTTTGTTCTTAATTATTAGAAGGGAAGTAGTAGGGTGTTCGAGGACGAGCAATAGTTGAAGTGTGGGGTGTTGATGAAGGGCGTACTCATGCACTTCATAGACATATTTGGCCCGTACTTTACTATGTTTTGAGAACAAATAATGTGTATTTGCATGTGTTTATGCTATATATTTGTGAAAATTAGCTAACGCATGTGATTAGATGTTTTCAGGGCTAGATGGATTTGAATGTATTTGAGGCTTATGGAATGAAGATGAAAAGAAGCTGAAGTCGTGGGCAAAGGTTGAGTTTGGAAGATACAGAAACAGTGCACTTGACAGGTTGAGGGAACGACTCGTTACATCTAGTAATGAGTCGTGAAGTCAGTTGTGGAGACTGAGAAGAGAAATTTTGAGAAAAATCCAGTGAAAGTAACGGAAGACATCATGAATTGTCAGGTGTTGGCACGACTCATTGTGAGAGCACTGGTAGGAATCATCAGGTGCACTGGAATTTTGGAGAGTTAGACCACGAGGGGCCTAATGACTCGTGCCCATGCACAATGAGTCATTAGGTGACCCGTTGCCACAACTGGCGACGCAGCATGGAGGACGCGAAAAGGAAGGTGTGACGCGGCAAGGTTTCAAAAATGAGAAAAAAGTGGATTTCCTACTTCAACTAGGAAAAGGAACTTTGAAATCCCAAGCCAAATTCATCAAGGAATGAGGAAAGCATCTAACTACTATAAATACCCTTTATTTTCATGTAATAGCTATGAAGCTTTTAGAATCAAGTGTTAAGAATCAAGCTTTATGTCAAGTTTCAAGTTCAAGATTCTTCAAGTAGGATTAGAGTTTTAAGTCTCAAGTTTTTAGATACAAGTTTGGTGTCTTATGTTTGGAACTTCGAGATGATTGTTGAATTGTTCTTCTTTCTTGTTGCAATAATCAAGTGAGTTTCTTCCTATCAACATTGTAAGTATTAATTTTTTTTTATTTATGAAATCTATTAATTTACTTATAAACATGATAGGTTAAAACCACCACAACTAGGGTTGTGGGAACCATGACAAATTAACACCCATAGGTAAAATACTTAGTGATTCTTGAACGAAGTTATGCATGTATTATTTCTTCCTTCGTTTTTAATTGATTTTTAACGGTTGCAAATGTTAGAACTTGCCTTATTCTTACTTACCGGACCAAGGAGGTAAAGAATGGGAAAAGGGATTAACAAAGGAGATTTGATGCTACCAACCCTCATCTAATAGCTTGAACTCATATGGGGATAGCTAATCCGATATTAAGGGTAAGGGTCAACTAAAGTACACCCGTAGACGGACCAAGTTGCGTGGTAAAAAACATCTAGATAGGGGACCAACCATTTAGGTGAACCTAACTTATCAATATTGCATGATAAGCACCGGAATAGATCACTAGTATAAAGCGCCTTGTGGTTATGAAGTCATAGGGAACACTTACCCTAGTCAATTGCATTAATTTGGAATCAACCTTCATAATTTCTCAAACTTTGCTATTTATTACTTTTACAAACCCCCCTCTTAGTAAATAATTAACTAAAAAGTTTAAGCATAAGCGTTCTTCTATATCCTTCCGTATTCTTTGTAGGATCGACCCCAACCTCTAGTTGGGTTCTTTATTGACAACGTCTGCTTCATACTTTGTTAAGAAGTGTGAGTTTGAGCGTTATCAAATGTACGCTTTCTCCTAGTTTCTTTCATGAATTTTTAATTTTCAAGTTATGATGCTTTTGCTCAAGGTATGCATGATTTCACGATTTCAGCAAGCCTATGTAAAAGTCAAGTATGTTTCACCATGATTTTGGCCAAGGCTTACAAGATAAGTTTTAAAGAGATATTTTGGAGTCAAGAATCCCAAGAAATAGATTTATGCTATATTTTGAGAAGATGATTATGAGAGATATGCATGTTTTTAGGAGTAGTATTTAACACCAAGTAGGCCAGTGATTCTGAGGACCCAGGTCTCATATCTACGCACCACCATAGGTATATATTCATATTTGAGACAAGAGAGTGTTTTCCCCAGCAGAGGGCATACCCGTGATATCACACATTAATTGTTCTTTCCCTTGGCAAGGTTTAGGACAACTCTACCCTACTTGAGCAAGATAGTTAGGGCATCATGTAAGCTCTGTCATGATGGTGTTAATTATGATGAAGCCTCTCATTGTTCCTCAGGTTTTAGTTATACATGTTTCAGGGTTTACGATATCATGTTTGGCCCATTGATTAGTTTTATGAGTTTTTATTACTATTTCAAGCACGATGAACTATATGATTTTACTTATAAAACTTTGTGTCATTATCTTTTCATCTTATAATGATTAACTTGTGTTTATGACTATATCATGATCTTGGTTTTAGCATGTTGCCCCTATTCTCATGTTTTAACTTATTCTATACTCATAATCTTATTTTTACTATTTTCAAGTGTGTTTTACTTATCCAACATGCTAGTGCATTTCAAGTACTGACCACATTTTCTATGATATATCGTCTCATGATATAGGTTCGGATGATCAGTCTCAGTCTTGATATTATCTTTGCTTCTGCCTCAGCCTAGTTTAGCTCCAATTTAGGTGAGGCCTCATCTTACGAGGACACTTATCAACTTTATATTTATCCTACATATCACAGACTTTAGTAGAGCTAGTTGGAGGTTTTGTCCCTTAAACTTATCTTATCTGTAGATGATTTTTAGACTAGATGTTTAGACTCCAGCTTTGTGACCTATTGACTCAGTTTTTGTTCCATTATGATTTCGTAGACTTCCATTTGTGTTTTCTCCTTGATTTATTTCTTCTTATTTATATTCTTTTAATCATGCTATGTATATGCCATCAGTTAGCTTAGAACCATTCGTGGTTCCAAGTCCCATTTTACAGTCAGGGTGTAGACATAGGTCATGAAAAACTTGGTATCAGAGCAAAGGTTTAGGTGTGTCATAGGGTGTCAGAAAGCCGCATTAGTAGAGTCTTTTCCATGGGTATGAAGTGCGCCACACTTATGGGGAAGAGGCTACGACACATTTTAGGAATATTCTGTTCTTTCATAATTCTATCTCGTTCTATGAAGTTCCACTCTCTATCCTAGTAACTCGTGCCATACGCGATCGCCGAAAATGCCTCTCAGAAGGTCCAGTGGAAAAGGGATCGTCAACAGACAACAGCTAGACCCATCAGCCCCAGTGGTCCCTTTGAGTGGGAAAGTTACGGATGCAGAGCTCGGGGCTGCCTTCAGAGTGTTAATTCAGGCCATGACCACTCAGCTTAACCAACAGGCAGTCGCACCTGCGAATACTACCGGAGGACCGCAACTACTAATGTTTGAGACTTCACTAAAGAGAGTCTATCAAAGATTCACAACTCGAAGGAGGATGGGAGGTTTAAGAAAAGAGAAGGGGAGAACAAGAGAGCCAAAATTGTCAAATTTTAGTTTTCCCAGTGAAGGTCAAGTGGTGGGAATCATTCTCAGCTCTAGCAGGGATTATTAGCCCCGGCTCAAGCGAGCAAGTCCAGGGTAAGGGAGATTACATATCTAGTATGCAAGGGATCTAGGAAGAATCATCTAGGAAAGTGCTTGGTGGCTTCAGATGCTTGCTTCTAGTGTGACCAACCCAGTCATAGACATAGATACTGCCCGACAGCCAAGCACAGTGACAAGGGAGGTCATTCCCCGGCCACCCCTCTAGCAGTCTTGTCAAGTTGACCAGCTTTCCAGAATTATGGGAAGAAACACCTCGAAAAGTGTTTGCGTAGTAAGGAGGGATGCTATGGTTGTAGTCTGGTGGGCCATAAAATCAGGAATTTCCCTCTAGACGGATGTGGGGGAACTCAGTTTACCATTTTAGCAGCCCCGATAGCTCTCCTATCTCAGCAGGGCGGGCTATCTAGTGCAGATGGCAACCAACTCCAGATATAGTCACATGTATGTTATGAGCTTCTCAGGATGATACCTTCATGTTGTTAGGCCTAGAAGCCACAATATAGGGTATAAGATTCCTTTCTTCATCCTAGTATGGGATTTATTCCGTGGACGGTATGAAATAGTTATAAGTATGAAATCTTCAGTGATAGCTTTAGAAACCTATGGGAATTCAAGAGTTAGAAATGTTAACCTAGCTTTAATAAAGTACCCAAGAGCCTTAGAATGATGATTTTAAGCTAAGGGGAAGATGATAAGATGAAAGGCCAAGTCAAGTCTTGAGTGTTCTAGTAGAGTAGATCCAAAAATAGTAGCTAAGGGATGTTGATACTTACCTATTTAGATGTTTTCCCTTATGTTTTAGTCGATGCTACATTATACTCATGATTATGTTCAAATTCCCAAAATTTTAGATAACCGCTTCAGACAGCGATCCTAGTCTTACTCCATGATTCCATGAATCTCAGCTTCATATTGTGAAACTTGTTATGCATGTTGATCTTGGGCAGAATTTCATGCCCAAGTGATACTCAAATGCTTCATTTCGACTTGTTTGTATATCATTATTGTGTACATTCTCATGTGATTTGTAGTTAAATGTGAATTTATACCAACCAACATGATTAGTGTTGTTTTGCAGGTAAAATGGAATTTTGGAAAGCTAAGATACATGTTGGTAAAATCGGGAATGGACTTGGAAACAAGGAGTGAAAAAGGACATGGAAGATCAGCAAAAACAAAGGCTCTGAGATGGAGCCGTGTCACGTTGCCATCGCGGAGGCACTCTGCCTCAGAGGAAATAAATTTGGCAATTTCCAGTGAAGGTGCGTGATAGCACCGTGTCACGTTGGCCAGGCTCCGCGATGCAGGCCGTGGCACGTTGAGGTTAAATTGCCTGGGGGGCCGACTTCCAGTGAAGGTCCGCGATACCTCCGTGGCACGGAGGGAGTGCTCTGCGATACACTCCGTGCCACGTTGCTTGTTATTCCGGAAAAAATTCTCAATAGTATAAATAGCACACTTAGGTTTTATTTTAAACATTCTGACTTGGTTGAGCAAGAACGTGGGTTACAGACAGTTGAGGGGACAAAAATTCTAGGGTTCTTCTCTATCTCATTCTCTTTTATATCAATTGTTTGTATAAATTCTACTTATTTGATGATGTTAAATCCACAAATGAGTGGCTAAATTCACTTCTTGCTGAGGTTAAGAACAATTGTAGTGGAATGTAATTGTTAATCATTTCAGTTTTCATCTTTTCTTCAATGGTTGTTCTATCAATTCTTGTTCTTACTGCATTAATGTTTGGCCAATGTTAATGTATATCTAAAAAATCCAGTTTTGATTTTGAAAAGGAAAGAAATTGGGAAGATGTGAATTGGCAGGATATGATCTCTTCTTAGTTTGGAAAATTAAGAATTGATTTACATTCAGAATAGAAATATATCTGAAAGTCTTATTAGTCAATTAAGGAATCGGTTTTGTATGGCTAGAATATGAAATTCTTTTATCACAGAAATGTAGATTAACACTAATGATTCTTAAGTTGGATAGGAGTCGAAAGTTCCAATCCATAGGCAATAATTCTTGACTAGCAACCGAAGGAAAGATTAACTAAATTGTATTGATAAATTAATTCCCTGCATGTTCGTTTCAACCTCAGCTTGCTCATTATTATTGTTCAGACTCACTTTATAATTTTTCCTTAGATTCTTATTAATTAGTAAACTCAAACTCTCAAAATATTATTTATTTGGTTGTCTGCATTCTTAAAGATATAGTTCATTAACACTTAAGTTAATTATTACCGTATCTCAGTCCCTGTGGGATCGATACTTGGCTTTACTTAAGCCACCTTACTACTTGTTCGACCACGTGCACTTGCGCGTAGTCACCACAGAAGCCCGAATAAGTTTTTGGCGCCGTTGCTGGGGACTGACAATTGGTAAAATTATTTTCTTAGTGTTAGTTTACAAATTCTATTTAAGTGCTGACAACTTGATCTTAGCCTTTCTCTTGCAGATATTGAATTCTTCTGAACACTAGCAAGAGACAAGCAGGTTGTGGATTCATACATAGAGCCGGAAAGACAATTTCATCATCAAAGAAGGGAAGCTCTAGAGAAAAAGCTACAGTTGCTCAGACAGGAAATTCTGGAGCAACAACAGAATCCACCACTTGTGAGGGCAGTGTTAATGCCTGAGGAAATGGAAGCTAGGCTGGTTCGCGAAGTGGCAATCCCACATGCTAACAATGTTACATCAAGTATTCGCAGACCAGAGCCAGGAGGGAGGTTTGACCTTAAACAGAACATGGTGCAATTGTTGCACACAAGCGGCAATTCACAAGTCTCCCTCATGAAGATCCACAACAACATCTCCAAAACTTTTTGGAGATAAGTGACACGTACATTCCCGCTGGAGTATCATCCGACTACGTGAGGCTTACATTATTCCCATTTTCATTATTGGGGGAAGCAAAGAGGTGGTTGAAAGCTGAACCACCTAACTCTATCACCACTTGGGATGATCTTGCAAGAAAGTTTTTGATAAGATTCTTTCCATCCGGGAAAACAACAAGACTTAGAAGTCAGATTCTAAGTTTTAAACAAAGAGAGGGGGAGAATCTGTATCAAGCTTGGAAAAGGTTCAAATCATAGCTAAGGGATTGTCCTCACTATCACCAGTCCAATGATGTGCTTGTGCATACTTTCATAGAGGGTTTGGAACCCCACACAAAAATTTTGCTAGACTCAGCAGCTGGGGGACAAGCATTAGAAAAGACTTATGAGGAGCTTTATACTTTGCTAAATCGTATTTCACAGGGAAATCAAGAGTGGAATGCAAAGTCTTCAAGAGGAGGAACAAGGAAAGCGGTAGGAGTCTTTGAGGTGGATAGTTTTACAGCTATCGCTGCACAGATAGCTGCATTGCAAAAATCAACTCAACACCCACTTCAGTAGTATGAGCTTGAATCAACCACAAGCCCCAGTTAATGTAGTGCAGCAGGTTTGGTGTGAAGTATGCGATAGTAATGAACACTCAGCTGAGTGTTGTGGTGCAAATCCCGATTCAGTGATCTTTGTTGGGAACATCCAGAGAAATAATCACTAGCAGCAATATGAAAATAATTACAACTCAAATTGGAGGATCTCTTGGGGTAGTAACAGCCATCAAGGGCAGAGTTCGAATTAGGGTATGCAGAGAAATCAACGGGGGCAGCAGAATTATCGGTCTCAATACAGAGGAAACAATGCACCTCCTCCACCAACCAACAGCATTGAGGAAATGTTCAAAACAATGATAGCTAACCAAGCTCAAATGCAGGCTGATTATGTGAAATTAGCTGCAGACTTAAAAAACAACCAGTTAGCTACAAAGGCGTTGGAGTACCAGTTTGGACAACAAGCTGGAGCTCAAAACACCAAGCCCAGAGGAGGACTATCGAGTGACACTGACCCGAATCCCAAGCAGATCAATGCAGTGACCATAAGGAGTGGTTTACAACTCAAGGAGGTGAACCAAAAAGATCACCTCAACAATTAGGAGCAGTGGAAAAAGATAGGGAACATGATGATGAGAGGGGGAAGGAGAAGGCAGTTGAAGCAGAAAGACCACCACCCCCGTTCCCTCAAAGATTAAAGAAACACAAGTAGGAAGCTTGTTTTAAAAAGTTCATGGAGGTGCTTAAATAGGTACACATTAATTTACCTTTGGTTGATGTTTTGCAGGGAGTGCCTAAATATGCAAAGTATATCAAGGACACCGTAGCTAACAAAAGCAGATTGATGGAGTATGCTACAGTGGAGCTTACTGAGGAGTGCACTTCCCGGATTCAGAACAGGTTGCCAACAAAGCTCAAGGACCCTGGGAGCTTTACGATTCATATCACAATCGGGAAAAGTATCCGAGCTCGCGGACTATGTGATTTGGGAGCAAGCGTAAACTTGATTCCGACCTCGGTGTTCAAGAAGTTAGGGTTGGGCAGTCCTAGACCAACTACAGTGATCTTGCAGTTAGCAGATCATTCTTTGGCCAGACCAGATGGCATTGTGGAGGACGTGTTGGTGCAAGTGGGCTCCCTCATCTTCCCGGTAGATTTTATTGTCTTAGATTTTGAGCCGGATGCGAAAGTCCCACTTATTTTGGGACGTCCTTTCTTGACAACTGGGAGAGCTTTGATTGATGTAGCTGCAGACCAGCTAACCATGCGAGCGCATGACAAAGTGGAGGTATTTGATGTGTATAAGGCCATGAAGCTTCCGGCCATCTATGAGGAGCTTTCAGCAATCAATGTGCTAAACCAAGAAGAAATTCTTTAGATTGTTGATTCTCAAGATCCATTGGAGAGAGCGTTGATGAGCTCCGATCATTTCGGAGATAGAGATACTTATGAGATGGTGCAAATGTTGAATGAATCAAAATGGTATCTCAGGAAGCAAGACTTTCAGCCGTTGATAAGGTCCCTGGAACCATTGCCAAAACCATCTATTGAGGAAGCACCAAAACTGGAGTTGAAGACATCGCCTCCGCATCTGAAATACGTCTTTTTGGGGGAAGATGACACCTTGCCAGTCATCATCTCCACAGAATTGACGGAGGCACAGGTAAAGGATGCATTGGTGGTTCTCAAGAGGAGGAAGAAAGCAATGAGATGGCAAATGTCAGATATTCGGGGTATCAATCCAGCTTTTTGCACACACAGAATTTTCATGGAGGAAGGAGCAAAGCCAACTGTACAACATTAGCGGAGGTTGAATCCGATGATGAAGTATGTGGTTAGGAAGGAAGTGATTAAATGGCTTGATGTAGGTGTGGTCTATCCTATTTCAGACAGCGAATGGGTCAGCCCTGTTCAGTGTGTTCCAAAGAAAGGAGGGATGACCGTGGTCACCAATGAGAAAAATGAGCTGATCCCTACACGCACAGTCACAGGCTGGTGGATTTGCATGGACTACAGAAAGCTCAATGAGGCCACAAGGAAAGATCACTATCCTATCCCGTTTATTGATCAAATATTGGACAGATTGGCTGGTCAAGAATATTATTGTTTCCTTGATGGCTATTCTGGCTATTACCAGATAGCCATAGCACCGGAGGACCAGGAGAAGACTACTTTCACATGTCCTTATGGGACATATGCTTTTCGGCAGATGCCATTTGGTTTATGCAATGCACCCGCCACATTCCAGAGATGCATGATGGCGATCTTCCACGATATGGTGGAAAATTTCATCGAGGTATTTACGGATGATTTTTCTGTTTTCAGTAATTCATTTGCTACTTGTTTGCAGAATCTTGACAGGGTGCTAGCTCGTTGTGAAGAATCCAACCTTGTACTCAACTGGGAGAAATGTTATTTCTTAGTCAACGAGGGTATCGTCCTTGGCCATAAAGTGTCTTGCAAGGAGTTGGAAGTCGATCGTGCAAAGATCAAGGTCATTGAAAAGCTACCACCACCTGTGTTAGTGAAGGGTGTTCGCAGTTTTCTCAGAAATGCAGGGTTCTACAGACAGTTCATCAAGAACTTCTCTAAAATTTCTAGACCAATATGCAGGTTGCTAGAAAAAGAGGTGAAGCTCGAGTTTGATGAGGATTGTGTCAAAGCATTCGAGGAGTTGAAACAGAAGTTGATAGAAACACCTATCCTCATTTCTCCGAATTGGGAGCAACCGTTTGAATTAATGTGTGATGCAAGCGATGTGGCGGTAGGAGCTGTATTGGGGCAGCAGAGAAATAACATTTTTCATTCTATTCATTATGCAAGCAAAACACTGGATGCAACCCAAGTCAATTATACAGTCACAGAAAAGGAGATGCTAGCATTGGTGTTCGCGTTTAATAAATTCAGGTCCTATTTGGTGGGTTCTAGAGTAGTGGTGTATACCGATCATGCAGCAATTTGGTATCTATTTAACAAGAAGGATGCAAAGCCCAGGCTGATCAGATGGATCTTGTTGTTACAAGAGTTTGACCTAGAGATTCGGGACAGAAAAGGGAGCGAGAATCAAGTGGTAGATCACCTATCACTATTGGAAAGCCGGTCACATGTGAAGGAATGTGACAGCATCAAAGAAGAGTTCCCAGATGAGCAGCTCTTGGCAATAAGGGAAGCTAAAATCCCTTGGTATGCAGACATTGTGAATTTGCTAGTGAGTGGAGTCTATCCACCGGAAGCTACAGCTCAGCAGAGAAAGAAGTTGAGACATGATTGCTGGTATTATATTTGGGATGAGCCATACTTGTTTAAGTAGGGACCGAATCAGGTGATGAGAAGATGCATTCCGGAGAGCCAGATTGCAGAAGTGTTGAGGAGTTGTCACTCTTCATTGTATAGAGGGCACCACGGAGGCGAGCGGACAGAGCACAAGGTGCTACAGTCAGGTTTCTTTTGGCCTACACTGTTTAGAGACTCTATGGCGTACGTAAAAATATGTGATAGATGTCAAAGAACAGGCACAATTGGTAGAAGGCAAGAGATGCCGCTGCAGCAGATATTAGAAGTGGAGATATTTGATGTATGGGGTATAGATTTCATGGGCCCGTTCCCACCATCATTTGGTAATCGTTACATCTTGGTGGCCATTGATTATGTATCAAAGTGGGTTGAAGCAACAGCTTGCCCCAGGAATGACAACAAGGTGGTAACAAAATTTGTGAAAAAGCATATTTTCACCAGGTTCGGGACACCCCGAGCCATTATCAGTGATGGAGGGGCTCATTTTGTAAATGCAAGTTTCAAGAATTTGCTAGCTAAGTATGGGGTGCGACATAAGGTAGCAACAGCATATCATCCCCAAACTAGTGGGCAAGTGGAGGTGTCGAACAGAGAAGTAAAGCAGATTCTACAGAAGACAGTGAATGCACAACGTAGTGATTGGTCAAGCAAACTCGACGATGCATTGTGGGCTCATAGAACTGCGTACAAGACACCAATTGGGACTTCTCCATACAGATTGGTCTATGGAAAAGCGTGTCATCTGCCTGTGGAGCTAGAACACCGAGCTTTCTGGGCCGTGAGGAAATTGAACATGGATCTAGAGCTAGCTGGTAAGAAGAGGCTGATGCAACTCAGTGAACTTGATGAGTTTCGTTGGCATGCTTATGAAAGTGCCAAGTGCTACAAAGAGAAAACAAAGAGGTGGCACGATAAGCATATGGTGCATCGGATCTTTGAGCCGGGCAGAAAGTATTGCTATTCAATTCAAGATTGAGGCTTTTTCCAGGAAAATTGCGGTCCAAATGGTCAGGGCCATTTGAGGTGGTAAGAATGACCCCGCATGGGGCAGTGGAGTAGTGGCAAGAAGATAGAAGTGCCACGTTCTTGGTAAATGGGCAGCGGTGCAAGCATTATTGGGGTGAGGACGTTATTCGAGAGAAGACGTCCATCACTCTATAGGATAATTGAACGTGAATGACATCGAGCCGTGACGATAAACCAGGCGCTGTACGGGAGGCAACCCGTGAAATTGTTGTAATAGATGAGTAGAAATATTTAAAAAAAAATAAAAACAACAAAAAAAAGAGAAAAAGAAAAAAAATAATAGAAAAAAATTATTGTTGCGAAACCTATGAATTCTAACCAATTTATTATGGTGAAATGATTTTCAGGTGGAACGGAGGGAAAAAATGCAAAGAAGCAAAGAAAAAAAATCAAGGTGAGATAAATAAAAATTGGCATTACAGTGAGCCTACACGTTGGCTCCGTGTCACGGAGGAGGTGCTCCGCGTTACCCTTCGTAACACGTTGCAGCCTATTCTAAAATTTTTAAAAATTTCCAGAACATGGGTGCGATGGCTCCATGTCATGGAGGGGGTGCTCCACGTTACCCTCTGTGACAAGTTGAGTGTCTTTTTGCATCAGGTCACACCGGGTCGCCGTGTAACCCGCGCGAAAAACACTTTTAAAACCCCGATTTCCCCCATTTCTTCCTTATTTTCCATTCCCTCCATGACCAAAACCCCAAATTCCCTTCTCCCCCAACGTGACACGGACTTAGGCACAAGTTTTCTTCGAGTTTTCTTTGAGTTTTCTTCGATTTCATCAGATTAAAGGTATGTTCTTGAACTTTACCTCATTTTTGCTTGAATCTTCGATTCCTGAACATGTGTAGTGATCGAAACTTGCCCTAAGTGAAAATTAAGCTTGAATTCAATTAAGTTATGATTGATTGATGTTCATAGTATTGTTGTGAGTATATGAACTCGATGAATGCATGTGTTATTGAATTTTTGCGAAATTGTTAGCTAGGGTTGTAATTTGAATATGAAGAAGACTAATATTATTTGAAATGTTGAACAAAATTGGGTTGTGCATGTTGGGTGAATTGAATTATGTTGTGATTAATGTTGAATATGCTACGTAGACAAGGCGTTTCGGAGAATGAAATTGGTGAATTGCATAGGGTGTTGAGAACAAAAATTTGGCTAAGTGCTATGATGGTGGAAGTGAATCGTTGGCGATAATTTTATTCATTGTACGAAGTCTGAGTAGTACATAGTAATTGTTCCATCGATTTATATGAATACACAAAGCCGGTTGAATGTTAAAGACTAAGTGTGGGTGACCTAATTAAACCCAACCTTAGTTGAAACTAATTGTGACTTGAATAACATTGGGATTTTATGTTCGATTGTACAGGAACAATGTCAGGTAGGCAAGACAAGGGAAAGGGCGCATCCACGTCGGGCGCCGACAGAAAAAGAATAAGATTGGGAACAACAGTTCCAGTAGCACCAGCGGTTCCGAGAGGCCAACGCCGACAATACGGAACCCGTTGGTTGACTGATGAAGGGAAGAAATGGTATGCAAAACACAAAGAAACCAAATACTTCCCGGAAGAGCATATATCAAGGGAGCCGCTGGCACAGGCATTCCCGCGATCGTACACCGGATTGACACCGCTGGGCTGAACTTCATCTTTGAAGAGCCCAGGGAGTGCAATCTCCATCTCATTCGAGAGTTCTATGCCAACTGGAACCCGACCCTCCGCAGTCACATTGTCAAGATCAGGGGGCAGGTTGTCACTTTTGAGCCCCATCACCTGAATGCCATCTTGGGGGCGCGGGACACAGACGCCCATGTCCTTCGGCAGCTGAACATCAGTCCACCTTATGCGGACATCAGACGCACTCTATGTGGAGCCCGTTCGACAACAAGGTGGAGTAGGCACAAGGAGAGGGGCTACCATCAGACACTACCCTACTCGCAGATGAACAGGGAATCCAGGGTCTGGCTTAAAATTGTGTGCTTATGCTTGATCCCGGGGGTGCACATGACAGATGTCACCCGGGACCGAGTCTGCTTGGTGTATGCCCTGATGAAGGGGCTTGAAATAAATATTGGGGCGGTGATCATCTCCGCCATGAAGAGAGCCTGACTGCATCAGGGGCACAGATACGGGTTCGGTGGTTTGCTTACCATGTTCCTGAGGGGCCATGATATCGAGGAGGAGGCCCTGGATTACATCCCACAGATTGACAGGCATGCCTTGGATGTCACCAAAACCAAGGCACCTAACACTACTCATGGGTCGGTGCTCACACTAGCCGAGAGACATGCTCGGGATGATCAATATATGGCCCGCATGTACGGGATGCAGATGTTGCAGCTGCGCATTGGCGGGAGGCCTGCAACGGAGGATGAGCTATGGCAGCTCGAGCTGGATTACCCATTCGGCGAGAATGCCTGAGATCTATGCAGAGTGGGGCCCGTATTTATGGAGCCTGTAGATGATGACATCCCCACCGATGAGGAGACACGACGGGAGGACTCAGATGTTGAGTAAGATGAGGACAGCGGGGGCAATTCTGACATGGGAGACGAGGCAACGACACCTGATGAAGAAGTTGAATACTTCGATTGATCAGGGAGTTTAACCACCCACCTTTGTGATATGTTGAATATTGTGAACACTGGGGACAGTGTTCGGTTTAAGTGTGGGGTGGGAGTAGTTAGGTGCCAGTTGTTTCGTTGTTGTTTTTGTTTATGTTTATGTGTTGTGTTGTTGTTCCTGTGAAAAATGTGACCCCGTGACTTTGTGTGGTGTTTCTGTAATTAAGTTGGTATTGTAATGAATGTTAAGCTGTTGTGTGTTGTGTTGAGCTATTGTTGAATTGTTTTTGTGTAAATATTTTTGTTTTCTATCGAAATTATCGAAATTATTAAAAATTTTTTTGTTAAATTTCTTTTATGTTGGATTTCTCGGCCTTTGTATTCAGTGCTTTTACCGACAATAGTCTCATTGAACCGAAGTCGTAGATAGTGACCGTTCCCTATGATGGATGGATGACGATCGCCTTAAGGGAAATGTAGTCGATTGGAGTAGTTTTTTTCTTTCGTTCTTTCTTTTGTTTGTGTCCTAAACGTGTCGCTACTTCATGGTTCGGAATTCCTGTTACATGTTGTACATGATATTAAGTTGCAAAGGTGATTCGTATGAAAGCATACAAATGTGTAAACATGTTGAGATACCTAGGTCATAGAGTTCGATTCGGTGTGATCGAGGCTTAATAGTGAATTCTTGTAATTAGCTGATTGAAGAGTCTGTGAATATGTCTTGAGTTGAGCATGTGCATTGAGTGTGAGGTGAGGGTTCGATTATTCCATGCTATTGTGAAGTGTCTAGAACTTTCCTGGTGTGTCTATGAAATGAAATGAAGGATGTGTATTGTAGGAAAGGATGTAGGCGTTTCTTTGATTAAGCCGAAAGTTTCTCCATTATCATACCTACCTTGAATGTACATCCTAGTTAGCCCCATTGAGCCTTTAGCCTATTTCTTTTCTTTCTTTGAAGAGGTACAAACCGAGCTTAATCCCTTCTTTCCATTAGCCGTGAATTTGATCCAAAACTCTTAAGCACTCAAGAAAAATAATTTTCCCACAGAGTAAAGGAGTGAGAATTGTGAAAAGGAAAGAAACACAGAAGTGGTGAAAGTTAAAGAAAAGGTCAAAGGTCCACTTGCTACAATTAAATAAACTAAAGATGTATAACTAATCTTTGCTAGTAAGTCGAGTGTGCTTAAAGAAATGGGAACAAGAACAAAAAAAAAATTCTTCAAGAATGGGAGGATGAAGGAAGAAAAAAAAATGACCGTAATGATGGTGGGATGTATTGAAAAGCGCTTAAGGAAGCTAGTTGCTATTATTGGTTAGCCCAGTATTTGCTAGTTCCTTAGCTTACATTACAACCCGTTAAATCCTACGTGATATTACATCACTCGTGCTTATATTAGTGGAGTAATACACTAGAGGCAAGCCTATGGTTCATGACATGATGCATGTGAAGTCCTTGGGAGAGAGAGCGAAATTGTATTCATATACCCCGACATGTAGTGCTTTGGAAATCATATGATAGCAAAGGGGGTAGTTTTCTTGTTTTGTGAGGGCACATGCTTGATGAGAGATTAATTTCGTGTCGGATGTCTTGATCAGTTGATTTGCACAAGTTTGCCAAGATCGAGAATTGATTCTTGAGCTTAGGAGGTCTTAATTTGATGTACTTCATTGTATTGATGAGACTATGCATGTTTTCTTGATGATTTGCTATATTAAATAATTGGTATAGCCGTAGCTTGAATTTTTGAGTAAAAGTAGCTATGCGTGAGGGTCAATTGCATGAGATGTGAGAATATTGTTCGAGGACGAACAAGAGTTTAAGTGTGGGGTAAGTGATCTTGGGCAGAATTTCATGCCCAAGTGATACTCAAATGCTTCATTTCGACTTGTTTGTATATCATTATTGTGTACATTCTCATGTGATTTGTAGTTAAATATGAATTTATACTAACCAACATGATTAGTTTTGTTTTGCAGGTAAAATGAAATTTTGGGAAACTAAGATACATGTTGGTAAAATGGGGAATGGACTTGGAAACAAGGAGTGAAAAAGGACATGGAAGATCAGCAAAAACAAGGGCTCCACGATGGAGCCGTGTCACGTTGCCATCGTGGAGGCACTCTGCCTCACAGGAAATAAATTTGCCAATTTCCAGTGAAGGTGCACGATAGTACCGTGTCACGTTGGCCAGGCTCTGCGATGCAGGTCGTGGCACGTTGAGGTTAAATTGCCTGGGGGGCTGACTTCCAGTGAAGGTCCGCGATACCTCCGTGGCACGGAGGGAGTGCTTCGCGATACACTCCGTGCCACGTTGCTTGTTATTCCGAAAAAAATTCTCAATAGTATAAATAGCACAATTAAGTTTTATTTTAAACATTCTGACTTGGTTGAGCAAGAATGTGGGTTACAGACAGTTGAGGGGACGAAAATTCTAGGGTTCTTCTCTATCTCTTTCTCTTTTATATCAATTGTTTGTATAAATTCTACTTATTTGATGATGTTAAATCCACAAATGAGTGGCTAAATTCACTTCTTGATGAGGTTAAGAACAATTGTAGTGGAATGTAATTGTTAATCATTTCAGTTTTCATCTTTTTTTCAATGGTCATTCTATCAATTCTTGTTCTTACTACATTAATGTTTGGCCAATGTTAATGTATATCTAAAAAATCCAATTTTGATTTTGAAAAGGAAAGAAATTGGGAAGATGTGAATTGGTAGGATATGATCTCTTCTTAGTTTGGAAAATTGAGAATTGATTTACATTCAGAATAGAAATATATCTGAAAGTCTTATTAGTCAATTAAGGGATCGGGAATGTAGGGCTAGAACATGAAATTCTTTTATCACAGAAATGTAGATTAAGACTAATGATTCTTAAGTTGGATAGGAGTCGAAAGTTCCAATCCATAGGAAATAATTCTTGACTAGCAACCGAAGGAAAGATTAACTGAATTGTAGTGATAAATTAATTCCCTGCATGTTCGTTTTAACCTCAGCTTGCTCATTACTATTGTTCAGACTCAGTTTATAATTTTGCCTTAGATTTTTATTAATTAGTAAACTCAAACTCTCAAAATATTATTTATTTGGTTGTCTGCATTCTTAAAGATCATTAACACTTAAGTTAATTATTACCGTATCTCAGTCCCTGTGGGATCAATACTTGGCTTTACTTAAGCCACTTTACTATTTATTCGATCACGTGCACTTGCGTGTAGTCACCACAGAAGCCCGAACACATGTAAACTCATGTCTCACAGTATGCTTAGATCTATGAATTTAGTCCTTAAGATTTTACTTAAACAACTCATAAGATTGGATTGTATCAAGTATATTCCTAGCTTAAATTTCTTGAATGATTCGTGCTCACAATTTCCTTACTCTAAAACCCTATGTATGCTCACCCGTGATAAAGATGATGCTCCTTGAAGGAAAAAGAAGTGAAGTTGCAGGTATGGTATAGGTGCAATGGTGGGATCGATGGCCCATCAAGTGGGCGATGGACCATCGCCTGCGGCATCGCGACTCTGACAGCAAGGTCGATAGCCGTCAGCCTAGCGATTGACCATCATCTATAGCGTCATGGTCAGGACTCGGTGTCCCCTAAGTGACGTAGGACCTGAAGAATTGTCTAGGGACTGACAACTCGTCACTTCTACTATCAGTAAGTCTATTCAGGACCCATTTCTGGTTAAGGTTGACGGTAAGGGCGATGGACCATCGGGCGAGTGACGACCCATCACGGCTACCATTGAAGTGTTCAGTGGTTCACTCCATCCCAATTTCCAGGGTTAGTTTTGTAAGTTTATAAGCATCTAATCCCTCAGTGACATCGTTTTAGGATCCTTAAGGGTGTAATTGAGGGTTTTACTTAGCTTATTCCTCACTTCTCTCATACACCAAAGTTGGGGAAAGATCAAGTTCTCAAAGAAGAAAAGATTTCTCTATTTCTTCTTGTTCTCCAATTGCTCTTGGGCATCAAACCCTAGAAAGAATCTCATCAAGTGTAGGTATGTAGGGTTATGAAGGGGGAAATTCTTCTACCCTCATGGAAAATTTCATCCCAATTCTATGATTTCAAGTCTCTAAGTATGTCATGTTGAGATTCTAGGATTTTACCCAATTCCATGAAATCTTCCATGCTCTCTCGGTGGGATCAATTATCTCATGTTTCAATTGATGATTTATGGATATTAGGGTAGATTTGACTCTTAATCTACTTACTAATTCATGATTCAAGTTTTATGAAGATTATGCCCTGTTATGCATGATTTTATGAATTTCAAGCTTATGAGCCCATGATTTCTAGTATTATAACTTATCAAAGTATGCATGAATATTATTAATTCTTAAACTTATGAATCCATGAGTTTGAATTATGAATCTTATTCAAGTATGTATGATTTCATGTCTCCCATGCAAAGTCAAGTATGTTTTATCACGATTTTAGCCAAGGCTTATATGATCAGTTTTGAAAGGAATGTTTGGAGTCAAGAATCCCAAGTAAATGATTTAAGTTATGTTTTAAGAATATGATATGAGCAATATGCATGCTTTGGAAGTAGTTTGTAGCACCAAGTAGGCTAGGGATTCGAAGAATCCCGATCTCACAACTACGCGCCACCGTATGTATATATTCTTATTTGGGACCTCTCAAGAGTGTGTTTACCCTAGAAAAAGGCACACCGTGATATCACACCTTATTTTTCCTTTTCCTTGACAAGGCTTATGATGTCTCTCCTCCACGTGGGCAAGAAGTGAGATCATCTGCGCTCATATGTGATGGTTGTCGGTTATGACGAGTCTCCTATTATTCCTATTGTTTTCATATATTCATGTTCATGACATATGATATTATGTTTTATTGCATATTTGACCCATTGATCAGTTTATGATTTTTCATGTATAATTTCAAGTATAGTACACTACATGATTCTACTTCTAAACTTTGGGCCATTATGTTCAGCTTACAATGTATAGCTCATGATTATGCTTATTTAAGGAATATGTCTTTTAGCATGTGTCCCTTACTCTCATACTCTATCTTGTTTTACACTAATGATTTCAGATTATTATTTTACTAGCATGTTTTACTTTCTTTACATACTTAGTACATTCGAAGTACTGATTGCATATTCTGTGCTATATCGTCTCATGATATAGGTTTGACTGATCCATCGTAGTCTCATCGTTGGCTCACTCCCGCTCAGCCCAACTTTACTCCAGTTTTGGTGAGTCCTCATGATCCGAGAACATCAGAGGTCAGAGGAGGATGACAGAGGAGAATACTTTTTCAGCTTGTAGGAAGTGTGGTAGAGGAACCTCGGAGAGTGTTTGGTTGGCACTGATGGTTGCTTCAGGTGGGGGAAGTCCGAATATATGCTTAGAGATTATCCTTCAGCTTGATATAGTGTGACAATAGAGGCCATGCCCACCACCACTTTATCAGCTCGCCCATCCAAGCAGGGCACCTCTTTTAGTACAGCAGGCGAATAATGCTAGAATAGGTTCTACACACTTTCATCTCGTTAGGAGCAGGAGTGCTCACCTAACGCGGTTACTAGTATATTGCGAGTTTTCCATATTGATATTTATACATTGTTAGATCCAAGGGCTACGTTATCCTTCATGACTCCTTATGTTGTTTTTAGTTTCAGAGTCAGTCTCGAAGTCCTATTAGATCCCTTCTCAGTCTCTACTCCCGTCGGTGAGTCAGTTTTAGTTCGAAGGGTACATAGAAATTTCCTTGTCATGATTCTTCAGAAAGTCACCTTAGTCGACTTAGTGGAGTTAGATATGACCAACTTTGATGTGTTCATTGGTGTATATCGGTTACATGCTTGTTATGCCTCGGTCAATAATATAACCCGTACGGTAGAGTTTCAATTTCTAGGTGAACCAGTCCTAAAGTAGAAGGGTAGTTCAGCTGTACATGTAGGTCCCTTTGTTTCTTATCTCAAAGCCAAAAAGATGATATCCATGGGTTGTGTGTACCATCTAGTTCAGGTCCAGGATTCTATTCTGAGACCTCGATTTTTCAGTTAGTTCCTGTTGTATGTGAGTATCTGGAGGTGTTCCTAGATGATCTACTTGGAGTCCCTCTCGAGTGGGAGATTGACTTTGGTATTGACCTTCTCTCTGATACGCAACCCATATCCATTCCTTATAGAATTTCTCTAGCTGAGCCAACGGAGTTGAAAGAGCAGCTGAAGGATCTCTTAGATAAGGGTTTCATTAGGCCTAGTAAATCTCCGTAGGTTGCTCCAGTTCTCTTTCTTCGGAAGAAGGATGGTTCCCTTAGGATGTGCATTGATTACTGGTGGTTTAACAAGGTCACAATCAAGAATAAGTATCCTCTCCACAGAATTGATGACCTATTTGATCAACTTCTGTAACACTCCAAAAGTTCCTAAGACTAGATTCGAGATTAGAAATATGAAAAACAGAAAAATTTGAAAAATATCTTAGAACGACTCGTTGTATGAGTCATGGTGTGGAGTAACGGGTCATATGATTGAGTGGTGGTGAGCTTCCAGTTGACAGGTCCTGGACCAACGACCCAAGGTAAGACCCGTTGGTTGATATGATGACTTTTAGTCACGATCCATGTTCAGTATCTGCAGGAAAAAATCCAGGGACGATGAGTCATAGTACGACTCATAGGTCCCTGTAATGGGCCATTGTCAGGAGTCATTGTTTGATTTTGGTGTGCTTAGGCTAGGTAGTATGAGTCATGGTATGACTCATTGTGTGAAAAATCGAGTAGTGGTAAGCAGCCGTGGTGAGAAGTAATAAAGTTGGGAAGCTTGGCCTAGTGGCAACAGAAAGGTGCAACGACCCGTTGTCACCAGAAACAATCTATAGTATGTGTTTGTTGGGAGGATTATAGAAACCATGCATGATGTCGATGGTTAAAACGATATGAAATGACGGGTCGTTGTGATGAGTAGTGACTCATCCTATCTAGTCATCTTTTGAAGGTATGAGAACTGAAGAAAATTGGATGGTTGTGACGAGTGATACCATGAGTCGTGGTATGGAAGGATGACTCGTGGCATCTGGAAGTGACTTTTTCCTGTGAAATTACTAAGGACATTTTCATAAATTCTTAGCTCCTAAGTCCTAAACTACATCATTTTAAGCTTGGAAAAAAGTGTTTTAAGGGTATTATCCACCCTAGATCATCCATTCCTCTCCTAACACCCAAATTAGAAGATCAAAGTCTCTCAAAAACTCCCAAGGATTTCTAGGGTTCTTCCTCAAATTCTCCCTAAGTGAAATTGGGGTTTCAAGGCTAGTTGGTCATTGTCAAATTGCAGGTATGTGGGTTATCAATAATGGGTTCTTCCATCCTCATGCCATTCTTCAAGAAAATTCATGATCACCCATTCCCCAAGTTCTCTTTTCTAAATTCTAGGATTTATGTTGGGTTATGAAATTCGTCCATGTTTTTCTTATGGGTATAGCTGAATTGATTAGAATATATGATTTTCATGATTGGGGTTTTAAGATTTGTCCGAGTTCCTCATGAAATTATGGTCCCTTATGTTACAAGTATGATTATGAACTCTTAGGGCTAAGTACCTCTTTATGAGATTTTTAGGATCCTCTTGCGTTTGGAATTTACTCAAGCCCCAATTTATGTCTTATGATGTATGATACATGATTTCCTACATGCACTCTACATGAATTTATGAACTTCAAGTATGAGGATTTTCATCAAGTGTGTATGACGTTTCACGATTTTCAAGATTATGATTATGGCCAACTCACGGGCCCTTATTTCATGGCTAGTTCATGTATTATAAGAATGTTCATGATTATTACGATTTAAACTAGCCCATGAACTTTATGTATGATTTCATGATATTTATTATGTGCCATGTGCATGTTTTTGAAAATAGTGTCTAGCACTGAGTAGGTTCGGGGTTTAAGCAAACCCCGAGTCTCAGAACTACGTGCCAATGCAGATTGGTATTCATGTTAACCCTATGGGGTCTCTTCAGTGATCATGCCATATTATCGTTCTTTTCCCTGGCAAGGACGGCTCTGCCCACTTGAGCGAGATAGTTGGGGTATCATGTAAGCTCTATCATGATGATGTTAGTTATGACGAGTACTTTCATTGTTCCTTATGTTTTATGCATGATTACAATTATGGTACTTTGTCTCAAGTTATGTTTTACAAGGTTTCTCTTATGATTACAATTATGACAAGATTATAAATAGTTTTGATAACTTTGAGCCCTTATGTTTTCACTATGATTATTACTTTATGTTTTCTTCAAATGTCCTATTCTCATGAACTTTTATGCATTTTAATTGTCCACTTTAATCACCTTCATACTCAGTACATTTCAAGTACTGACCACATTCTCTATGTTGTATCATTTTATTATATAGGTTCGAGGATCAAACTCAGCCCCCATTAGTCTTGCTCCCACCTCAAACCGCATTAGTCCAATTTTGGTGAGTCCTCATCTATCGAGAACATTCTCTAAGTTTATGTTTTGTATGTTATTTCAATTTCATGCTTTAGTGAGCTAGTTGGGGGTGCTGTCCTATCAACTCATCAGACGTTCTAGAGGCTTTTCAAACGATATGTAGATATTTCAAGTATCTCCCTCTTATCCATGATTTTAATTTAATCCCCGCTTGTCTATGCTTTTAAGTCATGCTATGTATGTGTCATGGGTTAGCTTGGAGTCGTTCATGGTTCTAGGTCCTGCATCTCGATCCAGGGTCCCAACTCAGGTCGTGACAAACTTAGTATCAGAGAATTAGGTTCGAAAGTGTCCTAGGGCGTCTGAAAGCCGTGTTAAATAGATTCTTTTTCATGGGTGTGAAGTGCACCACACTTAAGACGAAGAGACTACAAGACGTTTTAGAAAACTTCCCTTCATTCATGATTTTATCTCGTGCTATGAGTTGAACTCTCTCCCTATTCCTCTAACTCTAGCTTTATGCATTTGCAGAATCATGCCTCCTCGCCGAGTTAATGGTAGAAGAAATGGCAATGGAAATGGCCATGATAATGGCAATAGAGATGGGAATCAGCAGGCCCCACCAGCTCCAGCGGATCCCTTGCTCGAGCAGGTTACATATACCGAGTTTAGGGCCGCCTTCCAAATGTTGGCACAGGCTATGACGCTCAAATCAACCAGCAGGCGGTGGCTCATGTTCCCCAGAATGGGAACACGACAGCAGCGAGATTGCGAGATTTCCTCAGGATAAAGCCAGCTGAGTTTCTTGGGTCGAAGGTGGATGAGGGCTCGCATGAGTTCCTTGAGGAGGTGCAGAAGATCACCCATATTATGGGGGTGATGCAAGAGAACAATGCAAACTTAGCCTCCTATCATAAGAAGGGGGTTGCTCAGATATGGTTTCGTCAGTGGAAGGATAGCAGGGGAGTTGGAGCAGTTTGCGTGGGTTGGGATGAGTTTATGACCGCTTTCTTGAACAGGTTCTTCCCTAGTGAGTTAAGGGAGGAAAAGGCGATAGATGTTTTCAACTTGAGGTAGAATAGTACGATTGTCCAAGAGTATGCTTTAGAGTTTATCCGGTTGTCCAAGTATGCGCCGAAGATGGTAGCCGATCAGAGAGCCCGTATGAGCAGGTTCGTATATGGGGTGGCATACTCTGTGGCCAAGGAGTTCGGGACTACCATGTTGCACAATGACATGGACTTATTCCAATTAGTCATATATGCCCTACAGATATAGTTGAGCAAGTGACGGAAAATGAGAGAGAGGCTAAGACGGCCAGAACAGGAAGCTGTAGGTTTTCCCAACAGAGGTCTGGTCGTGGACATCATCCCCAGCCCCACCAGAGGTTATTGGCCCCAGCATCTTCATCAGCCAGTGATCCATTCGGACCTCGGGGTGATAAGAGAAGCCAGGCTGTCATGACCCAAACATACACCCGGATCGTAGACACCGGAGAAGGAGCCCTGAGAGACCCCATGTTGACCCATGGCATGAGCATACATCTAATCCAATCACATGAGCTCAAGACTTATCATATAAGAACGTAATAACATAGCCAAAGGAAAAATCAGCACAAGAGTTATACAATACGTCTGGATACAACTTGCAGTCTGATAAGCCTCTAAACATGAAGGACGGATTGATGGGAAAACTCCCCAACAAATACAACATCCAAAAACTGAAAGAACAACATAAAGTATGAACATACAATCCTCAAAACATGAGGACTCACCAAGAGTGCTGAGAGAAAATCTGAAACTATCTACGGGTGAGGATGAGCCTGAGAACTAGGACTTGTATCATGAAATGATACAACATAGAAGGTATGCGATCAATACGTGGAATGTACTGAGTATGCAAGGTAAGTAAAATGTACATTTAAAACATGTATAAAGTTCATAAATGATCATAAGAGTAGGACATCATGCTCATATCGTAAATTATAATAACATATCATGTGGCTCAAGGTTTTTCAAAACATTCGTGACATAACATAATAATATCATAATATAAGAGATTTACCTAACATGACTTGAGCCAACATACATAACCATAACATGCATAATCATGAGGAACAGTGGGAGATTCTCTTAACCGACATACCCTATACGAGCACACATGAAGCCCCGCTTGTGACCCTAGTCGAGAGGGTGTCCGCACCTTACCAAGGGTAGAACCATGAAAGTGTAATATCACCATGAAAAGGGCTATTTGGGAAAGGGACTAACATAAAAAGGGTCATAACATACCTACGGTGGCACTTAGTTCATGAGATCCGGGGCTTAACCTGGGCCCCAAACCTTCTCGGTGTTCGATACTACTCCCAAAACATATATAGTGCTCATAATAATACATACATGAGTTCATGGACTAGTTAAATCATGACAATCATAAACATGCTTGAACATATGTGAACTAGCCATGACATGAGGCCGGTGAGTCAACCAAAAACATAATTCATGATTAATAAGATTCATATATACTTGTAGATCATGCATATAACTTGAATTTCATAAAATCATAATGGATAACATAATAAATTCATAATTTAAAGCATAATTCATAATGGGCTTGTAAAGAACATCAATGGGAAAATAGATCATAAATCGATTCTTCATGGGGTATGCATAATTGAGCTTAATTGCTTAGAAATCAAAACCAACGATATTATAATCAATTTAAACCTCAAAATATGATCAAAATTCATAGGTTATGATAATATTTCAAAATCACAAAACCCATAATTATATCATTTGATTTTTATAAATAAATTACAATACTCCATGAGTTTTTGATAAATTGTAAGTAAAATCATAGAGTAGGGGCATGGAATTTAAAACATTCACCCATTGATAGCCATACATACCTGGGATTATCTGATTCTTAACTTCCCTTGATTACCCAAGAATGAAATTGGAAGAATTGAAGAGAAGAGCCTAGAATCTCCTTTGATTACCTTTCACTATTCTTGCATGCATGAATGAAGAGAAAACTGAACTTAACCCCTTTAAATTTCCCTATTCATAACCCTAAACATCATAGTTTAGGCCTTAGGATCTTAGGAAATTAGGAAAAGGCCCTTACTATTTCACAGAAAACAACTGCCAGGTGGTCCTAACGGACGACTTGACGGATCGTCGCTAGCCCAAACGACTCGTTATGTCGCTCGTTAGGTACATTGTTAGTCAAAATTCCTGGGCTCATAACGGATCACTTAACGATTTGTCGGGAGTGGCCACGACTCGTGGTCACCAATCGTCAAGTACACCGCCTCTATCATATCACCTTCCTTGTATACCATCCAACGACGTACATCATGACTCATTGCCTGACATGACGAGTCGTGACCTCCTTTCATTAAGTTCACTGGTTGACCTCTTCTATTTTTCATACACCTCCTCCCCACGGTTGACCTAATGACTCGTGGTGTCTAACCATGAGTCGTTCCCATGCCCGTGGGGACTCCTTATCCTCTGACTTCCTGCTCTTCCCTAGCCTTCCCCACAAGCCACCCGACAACTCGTGGGCTGGTCTCACGAGTCATCCAACGACTCATTCTGTCCCTGCAACTAGAATTTCCAGCTTTTCCCCATTTCAACTTCCGAGTCCGATCTTTGAGTTCTCGAGTATAACAATATCTCCCCCTTGGGAACTTTCTTCCTCGAATGTTAGAAACACACAGAAAACTTAGAAACAAGCAATCATCATACACAATTACTGATTATTTAACCCGAAAACAGGCGGAATGACTTCCTTCGGAAAGGACTACATAGCGGAACTAAATTCAAAAATCACGTACATCTATCATAACATAAATCAAACTTGTGAATATGAACTGAACATGGAAACTGATTAGAGAATTAGGGCAGAAACTTATACCTCAAACTGAAACTGAGCCGGTAGAGAATAGGTGAGGGTATTTAGCCATCATAGCCTCCTCAGCTTCCCACGTAGCTCCCTCAACATGCTGGTTTCTCCATAACACCTTCACCGAAGCTACTTCTTTGTTCCTCATCCTCTTAACCTGACGATCTAAGATTTCCATCTGAACTTCTTCATAGCTGAGGCTATCCTTTACACCAACGCTATCCACAGGGATTACTAAAGTTGGATCACCCAAGCACTTTTTCAAGAGCAACACATGAAACACAGGATGCACAGAAGATAACTCTGACGGCAAGTCCAACTCATACACTACCTTACCATTTCTTCTCATAACCCGGTAGATGCCTACATATCGGGGACTGAGTTTCCCTTTCTTTCCAAACCGCATGACTCCCTTCACGGGAGATACCTTGAGAAATATCCAGTCATCCACATCAAACTCCAGATCCCTTCTCCTCACATCAGCATATGATTTTTGATGAATCTGAGCAGTTTTCAACCGGTCTCTTATCAACTGGACCTTTACCATGGCCTCATAAACCGAATTAGGTCATATCATGGTTGCCTTATAGCCCTCAAACCATCCGATGGGCGATGTACACCTTCGCCTGTAAAGAGCCTCGAACAGTGCCATCTGTATACTAGAGTGATAGCTGTTATTATAAGCAAACTCGATTAAGGGAAAATGATCATCCCAACTACCTTTAAAATCCATAACACATTCCCTCAACATGTCCTCAAGAGTCTAGATTTTTCGCTCGGCTTGGCCATCTATTTGTGGATGAAAGGCCGTGCTGAGCTTGACTTGAGTCCCAAGTCCCTTCTAAAAAGACCGCAACTGGGAGGTAACTGAGTACCTTGGTCTAAAATAATAGACAAAGGCAATCCATGAAGTCGAACCAACTTCCAAATATACAATTTGGCATAATCATCCATTGAATCTATGGTCTTGACTGGTAGAAAGTGTGCAGCCTTGGTTAACTTGTCTACCACCACCCAAATGGAATCATGGTGTCGTCGAGTAATGAAGTCCATGTTAATCTCTTCCCACTTCCATGCGGGAATGCTGATATCTTGAAGTACGCCTCCCGGCCTTTGATGCTTGACTTTCACTTGCTGACAGTTTGGACATTTGGCTACGAACTCCAAAATATCTCTTTTCATACCATACCACCAATAGATTTCTCGCAAGTCCCGATACATCTTTGTGGATCCTAGATGGATAGAGTATTTGGTACCATGTGCCTCATGCAATATCCGAAATCTCAAATTATCAATGTCCAGGACACATAGTTGACCTTGGTATCATAGCACACCATCTCCCCCTTGGGAGAAAACCTCCACCTTTTGACTCCGCACCGCTTCCTTCAGCTTCCTCAAAATCGGATCCTCATCTTGCTTAGATTTGACATCACCACAAAGGATGATTCTTACCCATTTTGCACAATAGCGCCGCCATTGGTCGAGTCGATTAATCTAAATCCCAACCTTGCAAGTCGGTGGACATCTCTCACCAACTCCTTCTTTCCCTCATCCATGTGGGACACACTCTCCATAGAGAGCCTACTAAGTGCATCCGCTACTACATTAGCCTTGCTTGAGTGGTAAAGGACACTCATGTCGTAGTCCTTAAATAACTCTAACCACCTCCTTTTTGGAAGATTGAGATCTTTCTGCGTGAACACATATTGCAAGCTCTTGTGATCCATGAACACGTCCATGTAGACCCCATACAAGTAATGCCGCCATATCTTCAATCAAACACCACCGCAGCCAACTCGAGATCATGGGTCGGGTAATTCTTTTCGTGAACTTTCAGCTGTCGAGAGGCATATGTTATTACTTTCCCATGCTGCAGCAACACACTTCCCAGTACGACTCTCGAAGCATCACAATATACAAAAAAGCCATCCGTACCCTCAAGTAAAGTCAACACTAGTGCTGAAGTGAGTCGGGCCTTCAATTCCTGGAAGCTTTCCTCACAAGCCTCCAACCATTGAAACTTTATCTTTTTCTGAGTCAACCTAGACAATGGGGCTGAAATTGATGAAATGCGCTCAACAAATCTTCGATAGTAGCTTGCTAGGCCCAAGAAACTCCAAATTTCTGAAGGCCTCACCAGTCTAGGCCAATTCTTCACTGCCTCGATTTTTTGAGAATATACTTTTATGCCCTCGCCTGATAATACATGACCTAAAAATGCTACCGAGTTCAACCAGAACTCGCACTTGCTAAACTTGGCATACAATTGATGATCCTCGAAGGTCTGAAGCACTACTCTTAAATGAGTGGCATGCTCCTCCTTGCTCTGGGAGTATATAAGGATGTCATCAATGAACACAATCATGAACATGTCTAGATACAGCTTGAACACCACGTTCATTCAATCCATAAAGGCTGCAGGAGCATTGGTTAGTCCAAATGACATAACTACAAACTCATAATGGTCATATCGGGTTCTGAAGGCTGTCTTTGGGATATCACTTTCCCGGACTCTAAGCTGGTGATACCCGAACCTGAGATCTATCTTCGAGAAACACCTGGCACCCTGGAGCTGGTCAAATAAATCATCAATCCTGGGCAAGGGGTACCTGTTCTTGACAGTGACCTTATTCAGCTACCGATAATCAATACACATCCGAAGAGATCCATCCTTCTTTTGAACATAGAGAACCGGTGCACCCCATGGAGACTTGCTCGGTTTAATGAAACCCTTATCCAACAAGTCCTTCAATTGTTCTTTTAACTCTTTTAGCTCGGCTGGAGCCATCCTGTAAGGAAGAATGGAGATAGGCTGCATATCAGGCAATAGATCAATACCGAAATTAATTTCCTTCTCTGGAGAAACACCTGGAAAATCATCGAGAAAAACCTCTGGATACTCACACACCATTGGAACTGATTGAATAGTCAGGGTCTCGAATTCTACACCCTTAACCCTAACTATGTGGTACATGAAACCCGTAGAGATCATTTTCCTGGCCTTGAGATATGAAATAAACTGACCAACTGGTACAACGGAATTACTCTTCCATTCTAGAACTGATTCACCCGGAAATCGGAATTCCACCGCACGGGTCTTACAATTAATCGGAAAATAACTTGTAAACAACCAATCCATACCCAAGATGATATCAAAGTTAGTCATGGCCAACTCCACTTAGTCTGCGGAGGTAAACTTACGCAACACTGTAATGGGGCAAACTCTATATACCCGCCTAGCTACAACTGATTCACTGACTAGAGTAGATACAAAGAATGGTTCTGACAGAATTTCAGGGGTAACTTCAAAACTACTAGAAATATAAGGGGTCACAAAAGACAAAGTGACTCCTAGATCTAATAAGGCATAAGCATCTCAACATACTTGTGACCACATTTGGCGATGCCTCCTGCTCTTGGAGGGGTACTAGGGCATAAAGTCGATTTTGGCACTGACCGCCCGCAGAACTAGTGGAGGCACACTGCTGAGGGGGTCGTGCTGCTAGAGCGGCAAAAATGGCTCCAGGGAAATCTATGATCTTGTGTCCGGGTTTTCCATACCCAAAACAAGCATCTGCACCGGCCAGGCACCTCCCGAGATGATTCTTACCGCACTTCGCACAAACTGGAAAAGTGTGCTTCGCCTGTATACCACCTTGGTCCATCGAGCCTATAGCTCTGCTCCTCTGGTCTCCCCTAAACCTGGATGGCGTGCTGGCCAATGATGGAGCTGGAGCAATGGACCTATGTTGGGTCTGCTGACGTGGTCCACCCCCTGACCTGGCCTGAGAAACCCCATAGCTGTCGGTCCTGGCCCTCTTGGCCTCTCTATGCCTCCTGTAGACTGACTGTATCTACTGCACATGCAATACAATATGGGGAAAATCAATGTCTTGATGAAGCATGGAGATCCGACAATCCTTGTCCAAGCAATCTTCTACTCCATGCACAAAAAGGCTCACCCGCTGATCCGCCACCAACTCTGGAGCATATTTTTAGATAACCGGGTGAACTCTAATGCATACTCCAGGACAGACATGTTACCTTGCTTTAGATTAACAAACTCGGCTGCCTGTAGCTCCCCCATCTCCCGAGGGATGAATAGATCCATGAATGCAGTGTGAAACTCATCCCAACCTATCGGGCCTGCACCCGCCGCCCTGGCATCTCTCCATTGCTTAAACCATATATGTGCTACCCCCTTTAGCTGGTAGGAGGTCAAGTCAACACATTCCCCATTGTTCACCCCCATAACTTGGGTGATCTTCAGAATCTCCACTATAAAATCGTGTGGATCCTCATCCACCTTTGACCCCGTGAACTCCGGAGGGCTCATCCTCAAGAAATCCTTCACCCTAGCTGCCGCTGCATTCCTATTCTGAGGGAAATGTGCCACTGTCTGATTTTAGACTTGGGCAGTCATGGTCTGTGCGAGCATCTAAATCGCTGCCCTAAACTCAGCATGGGCAGTTGGCTCTGGTACGTGCTCCTCATGAACAGGTGGAGCTGGCTGATGCTCACCATCACGGGCACCCTCATGATCATTACCATTACCGTTTCTTCTGGCATTTACTCGATGTGGAGGCATGATTCTACAAACGCGAATAACACAAATTAGAAGTGTAAGGGATGTTAATCGCATGACATAGATCATGAAAGAAAGGAACATTTCCTAAACGTCAAGTAGCCTCTTTGTCATAAGTGTGGCGCGCTTCACACCCATGAAAAAGACTCTACTTAACGCGTCTTTCTGACTCCCTAGGACACTTCAAAACCTATGACTCTGATACCAAGTTTATCATGACCCAAACGTACACCTTGATTGTAGACATGGGACAAGGAGCCCCAAGAGACCCCATGTCGACCCATGGCATGAGCATACATCTAATCCTATCACATGAGCGGAAGACTTAACATATAAGAACGTAATCATAACATAGCCAAAGGGAAAATCAGTACAATACAGCTGAATACAACTTGCAATCTGATAAGCCTCTAAACATGAAGGACGGATTGATGGGACAATTCCCCAACTAATCCAACATCCAGAAACTGAAAGAATAACATAAAGTATGAACATATAGTCCTTGAAACATGAGGAATCACCAAGAATTCTAAGAGCAAATCTGTAACTATCTACGGGTGAGGATGAGCCTGAGAACTGGGACCTGTATCATGAAATGATACGACATAGAAGGTATGGGGTTAGTATGTGGAATGTACTAAGTATGCAAGGTAAGTAAAACAAATATTCAAAACATGTATAAAGTTCATAAATGATCATAAGAGTAGGACATCATGCTCGTATCGTAAATTATAATAACGTATCATATGGATCAAGGTTTTTCAAAACATTTGTGACATAACATAATCATATCATAATAGAAGATATTTACCTAAAATGACTTGATCTAATATAAATAATCATAACATGCATAATCATGAAGAACAGTGGGATATTCTCTTAACCGACATACCCCATATGAGCACACATGAAGCCCGACTTGTGACCCTAGTCGGGAGGGTGTTCATACCTTGCTAAGGGTGAAACCATGAAAATGTGATATCACCATGAAAAGGGCCATTTGGGCCAAGGACTAACATGAAAGGGGTCCCAACATACCTATGATGACACATAGTTCATGAGATCCGGGGCTTAACCTGAGCCTCGAACCTTCTCGGTGTTTGATACTACTCCCAAAACATATATAGTGCTCATAATAATACATACATGAGTCCATGGACTAGTCAAATCATGATAATCATAAACATGCTTGAACATATACGAACTAGCCATGACATGAGGCCCGTGAGTCAGCCAAAAACATAATTCATGATTAATAAGATTCATACATACTTATAGATCATGCATATAGCTTGAATTTTATAAAATCATTATGGAATAACATAATAAGTTCATAATTTAAAGAATAATTCATGTTGGGCTTGTAAAGAACATCAATGCGAAAATAGATCATAAATCGATTCATCATGGGGTATGCATAATTAAGCTTAATTTCTTAGAAATCAAAACCAACAATATTATAATCAATTTAAACCTCAAAAGATGATCAAAATCCATATGTTATGATAATATTTCAAAATCACCAAACCCATATTTATATCATTTGATTTTTTATAAATAAATTATAACACTCCATGAGTTTTTGATAAATTTTAAGTAAAATCATAGAGTAGGGGCACGGGTGTGGAAGAATTCAGCCATTGATAGCCTTACATACCTGGGATTATCTGATTCTTAACTTCCCTTGATTACCCAAGAATGAAATTGGAAGAATTGAAGAGAAGAGCCTAGAATCTCCTTTGATTACCTCTCACTATTCTTACATGCATGATTGAAGAGAAAACTCAACTTAACCCCTTTAAATTTCCCTATTCATAACCCAAAACATCATAGTTTAAGCCTTAGGATCTTAGGAAATTACGAAAAGGCCCTTACTATTTCACAGAAAACAACTGCCAGGTGGCCCTAACGGACGACCTGACGCATCGTCACTGGCCCAAATGGCCCGTTATGTCGGTCATCTGGTACACCGTTATTCAAAACTCTTGGGCTCATAACGGATCACTTAATGATTCATCGGGGGTGACCAAGACTCATGGTCACCAATCATCAAGTATACTTCCTCTATCATATCACTTTCCTTGTATACCATCCAACGACACACATCACGACTCATTGCCTGACATGACAAGTCTTAACCTTCTTCCTTTAAGTTCAATGGTTGACCTCTTTTATTTTTCATACACCTCCTCCCCACGGTTGACCTAACGACTCGTAGCGTCTGACCACAAGTCATTCCCACGCCCTTGGAGACTCCTTATCCTCCGACTTCCTGGTCTTCTACAGCCTTCCCCACGAGCCACTTGACGACTCGTGGGTTGGTCTCACGAGTCGTCCAATGACTCATTTCGTGCTTGCAACTGGAATTTCCAGTTTTTCCCTATTTCAACTCCTGGGTCCAATCTTTTAGTTCTCGGGGTATAACAAGGGCATCAAGTTCTAAGGGACAAAGGAGCACGTCGGTAGAGCGCACTTTCCCAATTTATAGGGAATGTGGTAAGAACCACATAAGAGAGTGCCTAGTGGGTTCAAATGTTTGCTTTGGGTGTGGAAAGCCTAGGCACATGCGCACAGAGTGTCCTTTGGCTAGGTAGGGTGACAACATAGGTCGTGCCTAGGGCACTAGATGAGTAGCAGCTCCAGCAACACCTCCTTTCCAGCAAGGTGCTTCTACTAGTGCAGTTGGCGATCAGTGACATAACAGATTTTATGCAATCTCATCATGCTAGGAGAAGGAGACTTCACCCGATGCAGTTACTAGTATTTATGAGTATTTCATCTTGATGTGTATGGATTGCTAAATCCTAGTGCCATATTATCCTTTGTGACTCCCAATATTGCATTCCATTTCGGTGTTAGTCTCAAAACTCTATCAGAACCTTTCTTAGTCTCTACCCCAATTGGTGATTCAATTATTGCTCGATAGGTAGATAAAAATTGCCCGATATCAGTCCTTCAGAAAGTCTCCTCAGCCAAGCTTGTAGAGTTAGATATGACCAATTTTGATGTCATATTCAGTATGGATTGGTTACATGCATGTTATACCTCAGTCAATTGTAGAACCCATACGATAGAGTTCTGATTTTTGGGTGAGATCCTAGAGTGGATGGGTAGTTTAGCTTTGCCTGTAGGTTGCTTTGTTTCCTACCTTAAGGCCAGAAAAAGGATCTCTAAGGCTTGTGTTTATCATCTAGTTCGAGTTAAGGATTCTACATTCGAGACTCCGACTCTCCAATTAGTTCCAGTTAGGGGTGGGCATTCGGTTTTTCGGTTTGATTTTTTTAAATTTCGATTCGGTTTTTTCGGTTTTCGATTTTTCATGTAGTGTACCAAACACTGAACCAAACTAATTCAGTTCGGTTCGGTTTTTTCCAAATTCGGTTCGGTTTTTTCGGTTTTTCTAATTCAGTTTTTTCGGTTATGGGCCTAATTAATGGGCTATTTTTTAACTTACAAAATGAGCTACTTTTTAAATTAAAAATGAGTTGTTTTATCTTTTTAAATTCAAAATAAATTATTTTAAGTTTGAATTCTAAAGTTTAATTCAACTAAGCTTAATTTTAACTTTTTAAATAAAGAAAATAGTGTGATCAATTGATTTACATTTAGTAGTACATACATAACATTTGAATTTTTGATAATAAATTTTCTCATATGCTTAATATCCTTATAACAAAACCAATAAAAAGTTAAGGGTCTTTTAAGATTTTAATAATCTATGGTCCCTAATTTCTTGTTAAATAAATATTATATATTTCATTTTTCTTTCAAAGCATATTAATAATAGTAAGAATTTTCTTAACATGCTAAAACTATTATAAAACTTGTTATTTGTAAAAAAAACTTAAGCAATTGTATCAATTATATAAATAATTCTCTAAATGTAAATGTGCTTTGAGATTTGGGTTGGGTGTAGTATTTTTATTTTTTTGAAATTAAGTTATAATTTTTTAAAAAAAAATTGTAAAATTTTGGTTAAACCGAAAAATCGAAAAACCAAAATATGAAAACCGAAAACCGAACCCAAAAACCAAAACTTAATAAAAAAACCGAAACCGAAAAACTGAATTAATTCGGTTCAGTTCGGTTTTTCGGTTTTCGGTTTTCTTGCCCACCCCTAGTTCCAGTTATATGTGAGTATCCGGAGGTGTTTTAAGATGACCTAGTAGGAGTCCTGATCTTGGGCAAATTTATATGCCCAAGTGATACTCAAAGGTGTCATTTTAGCCTTGTTTATCTATCAATGTTTATACATTCTCATGTAATTGGTAATAAAATGTGAATTTATACTAACCAACATGATTAGCATTGTTTTGCGGGTAAAATGTAATTTCGAGAAGCTAAAATGCATGTTGGAAGAGATCGGGGTTGGACTCGGATGTGAGCAAGTGACAAGGCATTGGAAAGCATAAAATAAAGGGGCTCCGCGATGGAGCCGTGTCACACTGCCATCGCGGAGGCCTTCTGCCTGGAGAGGGAATTTTTAGCCTTATTCCAGTGAGGGTTCGCGATGGGTCCGTGGCACGGTGGCCTGGCTCCGCGTTGCACGCCGTGCCACGTTGGGCCTTATTCCCTGGACCCCCAGTTTCCAGTGAGGGTCCGCGTCGGTAGTGTGTCACGGAGGCAGTGCTCCGCGATGCACTCCGTGACACGTTGCTTGTTATTCCGGGAAAAATTTCCACTAGAATAAATCGAACACTTAGGTTCATTTTTCAATATTCTGACTTGGTGGAGCAAGAACGTGGGTTACAGGCAGTTGAGGGGACGAAATTATCAGGGTTTTTCTCTCTTTCCTTCTTCTTGTATTCAATTGCTTGTATGTTTAACACTCATTTAACGATGTTTAATCCACAAATAAGTGGCTAATTCCTCTTCTTGTTGAGGTTGAACACTTGTAATAAAATGTGATTATTGATTCTTTGGTTTTTCATCTTTTCTTCCATGGTTGTTCTATTGATTCTTGTTCTTACTGCATTAATGTGTGGCCTACGTTAATGTATATCTAAAAAGTCCGGTTTCACTCGAGAGAGCAAGAAATTGGAAAGTTGTGAATTAATAGGATATGATCCTTTCTTGGTTTGGAAAAATTGAGAATTGATTTACCTTCATGATAGAAATATACCTGAAAGTCGTATTAGTCAATCTAGGAATCGGTTTTGTATGGCTAGAACATGAATTGCATCTAATCACAGAAATGTAGGTGGATGGTTCATGATTCTTAAGTGGGGTTAAATACGAGAGTTTTAATCCCTTGGCAATAATTCTTGACTAGCAACCGGAGGAAAAGGCAAACTAAATTATATCGACAATTAATTTCATTACATGTCGTTAACCGCAACATGCTCACATTCATAGTCAGACTCACATTAGATAGTTGTTTTAGACTTAGCATAATCATTAGAAATCAAAATATCAAACTCTTGGTTACACTGTTGTCTGCATTTTTAGAATTGAAATATAGTACACTTGAGAAGATTGCACTTCATCCCAATCCCTGTGGGATCGATACTTGGCTTACTTAAGCCACTTTACTACTTGTTCGACCACGTGCACTTGCGTGTAGTTATATACCCATATAACAAACAGACCGAACAAGTTTTTGGCGCCGTTGTCGGGGACTGGCAATTGGTGAATTTGTCTTAAGTGTTAATTTACTATATTTTTATTTTCTTAGTGTTGACAACTTGGTCTTAGCGTGTATTTTGCAGATTTAATCTCTGTTGAACACTGGCAAGAGACAAGGAGCTGGTGGACTCGTATTTGGAGCCAGAAAGATTATTTCATCGTCAGCGGAGAGAAGCTCTAGAAAAAAAGCTGCAGTTGCTCAGACAGACAATCATGGAGCAACAACAGAATCCACCGGTAGTACGGGCAATGTTAGTGCCCGAAGAAGTAGCAGCTCGGCCGGTTCGCGAGGTGGCAACCCCACATGCTAATAATGTCACATCTAGCATCTACAAACCTGAGCCAGGAGGGAGGTTCGAACTTAAGCAGAATATGGTGCAATTGCTGCACACTAGCGGACAGTTTACAGGTCTCCCTCATGAAGATCCACAGCAGCATCTCCAAAATTTTTTGGAGATAAGTGACACTTATATCCCCGCTGGAGTGTCATCAGATTACGTCCGGCTTACGTTGTTCCCATTTTCACTATTGGGAGAAGCCAAGAGGTGGTTGAAAGCTGAGCCACCTAATTCTATTTCTACGTGGGATGATCTTGCAAGGAAGTTCTTGATACGATTTTTTCCCTCTGGTAAAACAACAAGACTTAGAAGTCAAATTCTAAGTTTCAAACAAAGAGAGGGAGAGAATCTATATCAAGCTTGGGAGAGATTCAAGTCCATGTTGCGGGATTGTCCTCATCATCATCAATCCAATGATATGTTGGTGCACACTTTTATAGAGGATTTGGAACCCCATACAAAAATATTGCTTGACTTAGCAGCTGGGGGACAAGCGCTGGAGAAAACTTATGAGGAGTTGTATACCTTGTTGAACCGTATTTCGCAGGGCAATCCAGAATGGAATGCTGATTCATCAAGAGGAGGGACAAGGAAAGAAGCAGGAGTTCTAGAAATGGATGGGTTTACAGCTATTGCTGCATAGATAACTGCTTTACAGAATCAACTCAACACCCACTTCAGTAACATGACAATGAACCAGCCTCAAGCCCCAGTTAATGCAGTGCAGCAGATTTGGTGTGAAGTGTGCGGGAGTAGTGAGCACTCAGCTGAGTGTTGTGGAGAAAATCCTGACTCGGTGAACTTTGTGGGAAATATACAAAGGAACAACCACCAACGGTATGGCAACAACTACAATTCCAATTGGAGGAATCACCCGAATTTCTCGTAGGGTAGCAACAACCATCAGGGGCAAAGTTCGAGTCAGGGTGTGCAAAGGAACCAAGGAGGGCAGCAGAATTATCGAGCACAATTTAGAAACAACAATGCACCTCCTCCACCACCATCACCCAGCATTGAGGAGATGTTCAAGACTATGATAGCTAATCAAGCTCAATTGCAGGCTGACTATGTGAAATTGGCAGCTGAGGTGAAAAACAACCAGTTAGCTACCAAGGCACTTGAATATCAATTTGGGCAATTTGCTGGCGCCCAAAACACTAGACCTAGAGGAGGACTTCCGAGCGACACAGATCCCAACCCCAAGCAGGTGAATGCGGTGACCACAAGGAGTGGTTTGCAGCTGAAAGAGGTGGAACCAGAAAGACCACCTCAATAATCGGGAGCAGCAGAAGTCGAGAGGGAGCAAAGTGATGAGAGGGGGAAGGCAAAGGAAGCTGAATCAGACAGACCACCACCCCCGTTCCCTCAACGATTAAAGAAACACAAGGAGGAGGCGTGTTTCAAGAAATTCATGGAGGTGCTGAAAGAGGTACATATTAACTTACCTCTTGTTGATGTTCTGCAGGGAGTGCCAAAATATGCCAAGTATATAAAGGACATCGTGGCAAACAAAAGTCGGTTGACTGAGTATGCTACGGTGGCTCTCACGGAGGAGTGCACTTCCCGGATACAAACCGACTGCCCACAATGCTCAAAGATCCTGGGAGCTTTACTATACAGATTACTATTGGGCAGAGTATCCGAGCTCGTGGATTATGTGATTTGGGAGCGAGTATTAATTTGATGCCGTCATCAGTATTCAAAAAGCTGGGTCTAGGGAGTCCTAGACCCACAACAGTGATCTTGCAATTGGCAGATCGGTCCTTAGCCAGACCTGATGGCATTGTGGAGGACGTTCTGGTGCAAGTGGGCTCCCTGATCTTACCGGTAGATTTCGTCGTGCTGGATTTTGAACCAGACGCGGAAGTCCCATTTATTTTGGGACGTCCTTTCTTGGCGACCGGGAAAGCGCTAATTAATGTAGCTGCAGGACAGCTAACCATGCGAGCACATGATAAGATTGAGGTATTTGATGTGTTTAAAGCCATGAAGCTGCCGGCAATACAAGAGGAGCTTTCAGCAATTAGTGTGGTTGAACCAGAAGAAATTCGTCAGATTGTTGAATCTCAAGACCCACTGGAAAGAGTGTTGATGCACTCCGATCATTTTGGAGATAAAGACGCCTATGAGGTGGTCCAAATGTTGAATGAGGCACAAAGGCAACCGAGGAAACAGGAATTTCAATCATTGATGAGGTCCTTAGAACCGTTGCCGAAACCATCCGTTGAGGAGGCACCAAAGCTGGAATTGAAAGAATTACCTCCCTATTTAAAATATGTCTTTTTGGGGGATGATGAGACGTTACCAGTCATCATCTCCGCAGAATTGATGGAGGCACAGGAGAAAGAAGCATTGGGTGTCCTCAGAAAAAGAAAGAAAGCAATGGGTTGGCAAATGTCAGATATTCAAGGTATCAATCCAGCTTTTTGCACACACAGGATTTTCATGGAGACAGGAGCCAAATCAACCGTTCAGCCGCAACAAAGTCTAAATCCAGCAATGAAGGATGTGGTGAGGAAAGAAATAATCAAGTGGCTTGATGCAGGTGTGGTCTACCCGACAGTGAATGGGTCAGCCCCGTTCAGTGCGTTCCAAAGAAAGGAGGGATGACCGTGGTCACTAATGAGAAAAATGAGTTGATTCCTACATGAACCGTCATAGGCTGGAGGATTTGCATGGATTACAGGAAGCTTAATAAAGCCACAAGGAAAGATCATTACCCTATCCCGTTCATTGATCAAATATTGGATAGGTTGGCTGGACAGGAATATTATTGTTTCCTTGATGGGTAATCTGGTTATAACCAAATAGCCATAGCCCCGGAGGACCAAGAAAAGACTACTTTTACCTGTCCTTATGGGACATATGCTTTCAGGCGAATGCCGTTCGGGTTGTGCAATGCACCCGCCACATTTCAGAGATGCATGATGGCTATTTTCCATGACATGGTGGAGGCTTTTGTTGAGGTATTTATGGATGATTTTTCTGTTTTCGGTAATTCGTTTGCTACTTGTTTGCAGAAGGGTGCTGGCTCGCTGTGAGGAATCCAACCTTGTACTGAACTGGGAGAAATGTCACTTCTTAGTCAAGGAGGGTATTGTCCTTGGCCACAAAGTGTCTAAAAAGAGGTTGGAAGTCGATCGTGCTAAGATCGAGGTTATTGAGAAGTTGCCACCACCTGTGTCAGTGAAAGGTGTTCGCAGTTTTCTTGGGCATGCAGGATTCTACAGACGGTTCATCAGAAACTTTTCCAGAATTTCTAGACCACTATGCAGATTGCTAGAAAAAGAGGTAAAGTTTGAGTTAAATGATGAGTGTGTGGAAGCATTCGAGGAGTTGAAGCAGAAATTGATAGAAGCACCTATCCTTACTTCTCCGACTTGGGAACAACCATTTGAGTTGATGTGTGATGCCAGTGATGTGGCTGTGGGAGCTGTGTTGGGGCAAAGGAAAAATAAAATCTTTCATTATATTTATTATGCAAGCAAAATGCTGAATACGGACCAAAGCAATTACACAGTCACAGAGAAAGAAATGCTAGCGTTGGTGTTTGCATTTGACAAATTCAGGTCCTATTTGGTGGGTTCAAAAGTAGTGGTGTACACAGATCATGCAGCGATTCAGTACCTATTTAACAAGAAGGATGCTAAGCCCAGACTAATCAGATGGATCCTGTTGTTGCAAGAGTTCGATCTTGAGATCAAGGACAGAAAGGGGAGCGAGAATCAGGTGGCAGATCACTTATCGCGATTGGAGAGCTGTTCGCATATGATGGAAAGTGACACCATCAATGAGGAGTTCCCGGATGAGCAACTCTTGGCAGTAGGGGAAGCTGAACTTCCTTGGTACGCAGATATAGTCAATTTTTTAGTGAGTGGAGTCTACCCACCTGAGGCAACAGACCAACAGAGAAGGAAATTGAGGCATGATTGCCGGCATTTTGTTTGAGATGAACCATACTTATTTAAACAGGGACCGGATCAGGTGATGAGAAGATGCATCCCGGAGAGTCAGATTGCAGAGGTGTTGAGGAGCTGTCACTCTTCGTTGTATGGGGGTCACCATGGAGGCGAGCAAACAACACACAAGGTTCTACAGTCAGGATTCTTTTGGCCTACACTGTTCAGAGACTCTATGGCATACGTCAAAATGTGTGACAGATGTCAGCGTACAGGAACCATTGGTAGAAGACAAGAGATGCCGCTGCAGAATATACTGGAAGTAGAGACCTTTGATGTATGGGGCATTGATTTTATGGGCCCGTTTCCACTGTCATTTGGTAATCGTTACATCTTGGTGGCTATAGACTATGTATCAAAATGGGTGGAAGCAACAACTTGCCCCAGGAATGACAACAAGGTGGTAACAAAATTTGTGAAAAAACATATTCTTACTAGGTTCGGGACACCCCGAGCCATTATCAGTGATGGAGGGGCTCATTTTGTCAATGCAAGTTTCAAGAAACTACTAGCCAAGTATGGGGTGCGCCACAAGGTGGCAACAACATACCACCCCCAAACTAGTGGGCAAGTAGAGGTGTCAAATAGAGAAGTGAAGCAGATTCTTCAGAAAACGGTAAATACACAATGGAATGATTGGTCAAGCAAACTTGATGATGCGTTGTGGGCGTACAGAACTGCTTACAAGACACCGATTGGAACCTCACCATACTGATTGGTCTATGGAAAAGCGTGTCATCTGCCGGTGGAGCTAGAGCACTGAGCCTTCTGGGCAGTGAGGAAATTGAATATGGACTTGGAGATAGCGGGCAAGAAGAGATTAATGCAACTCAGTGAACTTGAAGAGTTCTGCTGGCATGCTTATGAGAGCGCTAAGTACTACAAGGAAAGAACAAAAAGGTGGCATGACAAGCATGTGGTGCACCATATTTTTGAACCAGGACAGAAGGTATTGCTCTTCAATTCAAGGTTGAAGTTGTTTCCGGGAAAGCTGAGGTCCAAATGGTCGGGGCCATTTGAAGTGGTGAGAATGACCCCGCATGGGGCAGTAGAGTTGTGGCAAGAAGATCAGAGTGCCATGTTCTTAGTCAATGGGCAGAGGTGTAAGCACTACTGGGGGGAGGACGGTTTTCGAGAGAAAACGTCCATCACCCTAGAGGACAACTGAGCTGAATGACGTCGAGCCACGACGGTAAACCAGGCGCTGCACGGGAGGCAACCCGTGAAAATTTTTCTTTGTAAATTGTGAATAGATTTTTCTTTTTCTTTTTCTTAATTAACAACAAAATTTGTAGTTTTAATTTTTGTTTTTATTTTTATTTAGAGTGAAACCTATAATTCTAACCAATTTCTTGTAGTAGAATGAATTTCAGGTCGAACGGAGGGCAAAATATACAAGGAATTGCAAAGGTAAATTCGAGGTATGAAAATTAAGAAAAACTGGCAAAACAGTGAACTAGGGCGATAGCTCCGTGTCACGGAGGAGGACCTACGCGTTACCCTTTGTGACACGTTGAGGTATAAATCTGGAATTTTAAAAAAAATTCCAGACTACCCTCGCGATAGCTCCGTGTCATGGAGGCAGTGCTCCGCGATGCACTCTGTGACACGTTGCTGTGTATATCGCGACGGGTCACACCAGGTCACCGGGTGACCCGCGCGATTTTTCCACTTTTAAACCCCAAATCCCCCTCAAATTTTCTTTATTTCTCACACACTCCGCGACCAAACTCCCTAAACCCCCCCCTTCAACGTGACATGGAATAGGCCAAGAAATTCATTGAGTTTTCTTCAATTCTTCAATTTCAAGGTACGTTCTTCGATTCCATCTCATTTCTTATCGATTTTCTTCGATATTGAGCATGTGATGTGAGCTAAGTTTTCCCTAAGTAGAAATTAAGCGTGAATTCAATTAAATTAGTGTTGATGGATGTTCGGAGTATCATTGTGATTGCTTGAACTCGTTAATTGCATAATTTAATCGAATTTTGTTGATACAATCATATCTAGGGCTTGTTTTTGAATTTGAAGTGGAAAAATGTAGTGAACGTGTGAAATTCATGCCGGGTTGTACATGTTGAGTGAGATGAGTCGATGTGCTAATTTTTATTATGTTAAAAGACCGACGAATTCTCGGGTTAGGGAATAGTGAAATTTGCAAGACTTGGGTGAGTTGTATAGGTTCGTGTAGATAAATTCTTGTTGTTTCGTTTCTTTGTTTTTCCTTTCTAAGTGCGATGGAATAAAATGTTATCGAGGGTAATGATTGTGGTTAGCTGTACGAAGTCTGAGTAGTACATAGAATATATACCGTCGAATTCTTCGTATGCACTAAGCATGTTTGTATAGTTGGTTGTTTATTTGTGTAAATAAGCAAGATCTTGCCGGAATGTTGTAATTTTGGCTAAGGACTAAGTGTGGGGTAGCCTAGCTTAACCCGACCTTAGTCAAAGTTAATATTCATTGGCTTAACATTGATCTTGTCCACTTGGGTTGACAGGTAAAATGGCAAGCAGGCAAGAAAAAGGGAAAGGCGCATCAACATCTGGCGCCGGAAGAAAGCGAATCAGACTGGGCACAGCAGTCCCAACAGCACCAGCGGTTCCACGCGGGCAACGCCGCCAATACGGAACCAGGTGGGTGACGGAAGAGGGGGATAAGTGGTACGCAAAGCACAAAGAAAGCAAGTACTTCCCCGAGGAACACATAGCACGGGAACCTTTGGCACAAGAGTTCCCTAGGATTGTACACCGGATCGAGGTAGCTGGGCTCAAATTCATTTTTGAAGAGCCCAAGGAATGCAACTTGCACCTGATTCGGGAATTCTATGCCAATTGGGACCCGACTCTCAGAAGTCACACCATCAAAATCAGAGGGCAAATAGTCACCTTCGAGCCCCACCACCTCAAAGCTATCCTAGGGGCACGGGACACAGACGCCCACGTGCTTCGACAATTGAACATCACTCCACCGTATGCGAACATCAGACACACCTTGTGTGGGACCCGATCGACAGCTAGATGGAGCAGACACAAAGAGAGGGGCTATCATCAAACTTTGCCCTATTCACAGATGAACAGGGAAGCTAGAATATGGCTAAAGATCGTCTGTTCCTGCCTAATCCCGGGGGTACATATGACGGATGTAACTCGGGATCGTGTATGCCTGGTGTACGCCCTGATGAAAGGGCTGGAGATCAACGTGGGGGCGGTGATTATCTCTGCCATGAAGAGAGCCCGATTGCATCAGGGGCACAGATACGGATTTGGTGGGCTACTCACCACCTTCCTGAGGGGCCTAGATGTTGAGGAAGAGGCCCTTGATTATATCTCGCAGATGGAGCGGTGGGCCTTAGATGTCACTAAAACTAAGGCTCCCGACACCACCCACAGGCTAGTGCTTACACTAGGCGAGCGACATGCTCGTGATGATTAGTACATGGCTCGCATGTACGGGATGCAGATGCTCCAGCTGAGGATAGGCGGGAGGCTGGCAACAGAGGAGGAGTTATGGCAGCTTGAGCTAGACTACACTTTTGGCGAAAACGCCAGGGCTCTATGTCGAGTGGGGCCAGCATTTGTAGAGCCCACGGATGATGATGTCCCCATAAATGAGGAGACACGTCGGGAGGACTTTGATGTGGAGTCCGATGATGATGACGGGGGTGATTCAGACATGGGAGATGAAGCAGCAACACCTGATGAAGAAGTGGAGTACTTTGATTGATCAGGGAGTTCCACCACCCAAATTTTTATGCTATTTTAATTTTTTATGAACACTGGGGACAGTGTTCGAGATAAGTGTGGGGTGGAGTAGTTAGGTGCTGGTTGTGCTGTTTTGTATGTCCTAATCTGTTGTTGTGCTGTGAACAAAATTTTCTGACCCTGTGATTTGTGATTGTAAGTTGTTGTTCTGTATTGTAAATATACGTGAAACTGTTGTGTGTTGCTGAATGTGCTAGCTGAGTTTGTACATATGTTTGTTTATCGAATTGATCAATATTTTTAAAATTTTTTCACTTCTTGGGTTTCTTGGAGTTTGTTTTCGGTTCTTTTATCGATAATGGTCCCATTGAACTGAAGTCCTAGTTAGTGACCGTTCCCTATGATGGATGGATGACGACCGTCTTAAGGGAAATGTAGTCGTTAGGAGTAGAATTTGTTTTTTATTTATTTTTCAGTTGTTTTTCTTTTGTGGGTTGCATCCGAAAACTTGTAGTTACTTTATGGTTGCGGAATTATGGGTGCGTGTTGTACATGATATTTAAAATGCAAATGTGATTCGTATGAAGCATGCAACTTTGTAAATATGTTGAGATACCTAGGCCATAAAGTTCGATTCAGTGTGATTGAGGCTTAATGTTTGAATTCCTGTAATTAGCTGATTGAAGAGTCTGCGAATACATCTTGAATTGAGCATGTGCAATAAGTGTGAAGTGAGGTTTTGTTATTCCATGCTATTGTGAAGTGTCTAGAACTTGCCTGGTGTGTGTACAAAACGAAATGAAGGAGGTGTATTGTAGGAAAGGATGTAGGCATTTCTTTGTTTTTAACCGAAAGTTTCTATTTTTCATTATCGTACCCACCTTGATCATATACCCTAGTCAGCCCGTTGAGCCTTTAGCCTATTATTTTTTTCTTTTGTCCAAAAGTGTAAACCGAGCTTAATCCCTTCTTTACATTAGTCGTAAAGTCGATCCAAAACTCTTAAGCGCTTAAGAAGAGAAAATAATTTTCCCAAAGTGTCAAAAGAGTGGGAATGGTGAAAAGAAAAGAAAAGCAGAGAGATGGAAGGAAAGAAAAGGTTGAAGGTGCACTTGTTATAAATAAACTATAATGAAGGTGTATGAATAATCTTTGTTGTGGTGTCAAGTGTGCTTAATAAGATGGGTCAAACTAAAGAAAAAAACTTCAAGAATGGGAGGATGAAGAAAGAAACAATGTCCATGAGTTTGATGGGATGTGTTGAAAGGGCGCTTAAGGATGCTAGTGGCTATTTTTGGCTAACCCAATATTTAATAGTTCCGTAGCTTCCATTACAACCCATTAAAGTCCTACGTGATCTTACATCACACTTCTTTATATTAGTGGAGTAGTACACTAAAGGCAAGCTTATGGGTCATGATATGATGCATGTGAATTCTTTTGGGAGAGAGAGCGAAATTGTGTTTATATGCCCCTGCTTGAAATTGTGTGAGTTCATATGATCAAAAAGGGGAAAATTCTCTTGAATTGTGAGGGCACATGCTTGACGAGAGATTAATTTTCGTGTCGGATGTCTTGATCAGCTGATTTGCATGAGTTTGCCAATATCGAGAGTCGATTCTTAAGTCTAGGAGGTCTTGATGTATTGAAGGTCATTGCATTGATAGGACCATGCATGTTTTCTTGATGATTTGCTGTATTAAATAATCGATATGACCATAGCCTAAATTGTCGAACCAAAGTAGCGAGAGTGGGATGTAAATTGCATGAGGTGTAAGATTATTGTTCGAGGACGAACAAGGATTTAAGTGTGGGGTAAGTGATCTTGGGCAAATTTATATGCCCAAGTGATACTCAAAGGTGTCATTTTAGCCTTGTTTATCTATCAATTTTTGTACATTCTCATGTAATTGGTAATAAAATGTGAATTTATACTAACCAACATGATTAGCATTGTTTTGCAGGTAAAATGTAATTTCGAGAAGCTAAAATGCATGTTGGAAGAGATCGGGGTTGGACTCGGATGTGAGCAAGTGACAAGGCATTGGAAAGCATAAAATAAAGGGGCTCCGCAATAGAGTCGTGTCACGCTGCCATCGCGGAGGCCTTCTGCCTGGAGAGGGAATTTTTAGCTTAATTCCAGTGAGGGTTCGTGATGGGTCCGTGGCACGGTGGCTTGGCTCCGCGTTGCACGCTGTGCCACATTGGGCCTTATTCCCTGGACCCCCAGTTTCCAGTGAGGGTCCGCGTTGGTAGCGTGTCACAGAGGCAGTGCTCCGTGATGCACTCCGTGACACGTTGCTTGTTATTCCGGGAAAAATTCCCACTAGTATAAATAGAACACTTAGGTTCATTTTTCAATATTCTGACTTGGTGGAGCAAGAACGTGGGTTACAGGCAGTTGAGGGGACGGAATTATCAGGGTTTTTCTCTCTTTCCTTCTTCTTGTATTCAATTGCTTGTATTTTTAACACTCATTTAACGATGTTTAATCCACAAATGAGTGGCTAATTCCTCTTCTTGTTGAGGTTAAGAACACTTGTAATGAAATGTGATTATTGATTCTTTGGTTTTTCATCTTTTCTTCCATGGTTGTTCTATTGATTCTTGTTCTTACTGCATTAATGTGTGGCCTACGTTAATGTATATCTAAAAAGTCCGGTTTCACTCGAGAGAGCAAGAAATTGGAAAGTTGTGAATTAATAGGATATGATCCTTTCTTGGTTTGGGAAAATTGAGAATTGATTTACCTTCAGGATAGAAATATACCTAAAAGTCGTATTAGTCAATCTAGGAATCGGTTTTGTATGGCTAGAACATGAATTGCATCTAATCACAGAAATGTAGGTGGATGGTTCATGATTCTTAAGTGGGGTTAAATACGAGAGTTTTAATCCCTTGGCAATAATTCTTGACTAGCAACCGGAGGAAAAGGCTAACCAAATTATATTGACAATTAATTTCATTACATGTTCGTTAACCTCAGCATGCTCACATTCATAGTCAGACTCACATTAGATAGTTGTTTTAGACTTAGCATAATCATTAGAAATCAAAATATCAAACTCTTGGTTACACTGTTGTCTGTATTTTTAGAATTGAAATATAGTACACTTGAGCAGATTGAACTTCATCCCAGTCCCTGTGGGATCGATACTTGGCTTACTTAAGCCACTTTACTACTTGTTCGACCACGTGCACTTGCGTGTAGTTATATACCCATATAACAAACAGACCGAACAAGTCCCTCCCAAGCGGGAGATTGACTTTGTTATTGACCTTCTTCCTGGTACGCAACCTATATCTATTTCTCCTACGGAATTGCTTTTGCCGAGATAAAGGAGTTGAAGGAGCAATTGAGAGATCTCCTAGATAAGGGGTTTATTCGACCTAGTTAGCTAAAGGAGTTGAAGGAGAAATTGAGAGATCTCCTAGATAAGGGGTTTATTCGGCCTAGTAAGTCCCCATGGGTTGAATTAGTTCTCTTTTTTTGAAAGAAGGATATTTTTCTTCGTATGTACATTGATTATCGACAGTTGAACGAGTTCACAATTAAGAATAAGTATCCCCTCCCCAGGATTCATGACTTGTTTGACCAGCTTCAGGGTGCTAAGTGCTTCTCTAAAATTGATCTTAGGTTCGATTATCACTAGGTCAGAGTTAGGGAGAGTGACATTCCGAAGACATCCTTTAGGACTCAGTATGGTCACTTCGAGTTCATGGTTATGTCTTTTGGACTAACGAATGCCCCTGCATCTTATATGGACTTGATGAACAGGGTGTTCAAATAATATTTGGACATGTTCGTGATTGTCTTCATAGATGATATTCTCATACACTCTCGGAGTGTGAAGGAGCATGCCGCTCACTTGAGGGTTGTATTACAAACTTTTAAAGACCTTCAGTTATTTTCTATGTTTAGAGGCGGTGAAGAATTGGCCTACACCAATCACTCCTATGGATATTAAGAGCTTTTAGGATTTAGATGGCTATTACTGGAGATTTGTAGAGGGCCTTTCCTCCATTGCAGCACCATTGACTAAGCTGACTCAAAAACAGGCCAAGTTTTAGTGGTCCGGTGCTTGTGAGAAAAGTTTCCAGGAGTTGAAGACTCGACTCACTTCAACCCAGTTTTTACTTTACTCGAGGGCAAGATGGCTTTTTTGTGTAATGTGATGCATTGAGGATCGACCTTGGGTTTGTATTGATGCAGCGGGGTGAGGTTATTGCATATGCTTCTCGTCAGCTTAAGACTCATGAGAAGAATTAGCCAACTCATGATCTCGAGTTAGAGCAGTAGTTTTTGCCTTGAAGATTTAAAGGCATTATTTGTAAGGGGTGCATGTGGATGTGTTCACGGATCACAAGATCCTACAATATGTGTTCACTTAGAAGGACTTGAACTTGTGACAAAGGAGATGGCTAGAGCTTCTTAAGGATTATGATATGAGTGTTCTTTATCATCTGGGCAAGGAAATATAGTGGCAGAACCCTTAGTAGATTATCTATGTAGAGTGTGTCCTACATTGAGGATAGGAGGAAGGAGTTAGTGAAGGACGTACATCGGCTTGCACAGTTAGGGCTTCACCTTGTTGACTCGACATATGAAGGAGTTATTGTTCAAAATGGGTCCAAATCTTTATTGGTGACTGAGGTCAAGGCTACACAAGGTGAGGATCCTATCCTAGTAAAGTTGAAGGAGGCGGTCCAAAATCAAAAGATGGAGGTTTTTTCCCAAGGGGAGATGGTGTACTTCGTTATTAAAGTCGTTATTGTGTTTCGGGTGTTGATGATTTGATAGAACGAATGTTGCATGAGGCTCATGGTTCCCGATATTCTATCCATCAAGGTTCCACCAAGATGTATTATGACCTATAGGAGGTCTATTGGTGGAATAGCATGAAGAAGGACATAACGTAGTTTGTGGCTAAGTGTACGAACTATCAGCAAGTATAGATGGAGCATCAGAGACCTGGGGATATGCTACACTACATCAGTATCCCTACTTGGAAGTGGGAAGATATCAAAATGGACTTCATCATAGGATTTCCTTATACACGCTGACGGTACGACTCCATATAGGTGGTGGTAGACAAGTTGACCAAAGCAGCACATTTCTTACCGGTCAAAACCATAGATTCAGCCGAGGATTATGCTAGATTGTATGTTCGAAAGTTGGTTCAGTTTCACGGGGTTCCATTATCCATCTTATTGGACAGGGGTACTCAGTTCAACTCTCAATTTTGGAGGCCGTATCAGAAAGGTCTTGGTATCCAGGTGAAGCTTAGCATAACCTTTCACCAGTAGATAGATCGTCAGGATGAGTAGACCATTCAAACTTTAGAAGGTATGTTTAGAGATTGCGTGATCGACTTTAAAGCCTAGTTGGGATGATCACTTGCTTCTCATTGAGTTTTCCTATAACAACAGTTATCATTTGAGCATTCAGATGTCTCTATTTGAGGCTCTCTATGGACGGAGGTGTAGATCGCCTATTGGTTGATTTGAGGTAGGTGAGGCTACCTTCATAGGGCAATATTCAGTTCATGAGGCCATGGAGAAGGTTTAGTTTATTAGAGAAAGTCTGAAAACAGCTCAAAGTCGACAGAAATCCTATACGGATGTGAGGAGGAGAGAACTTGAATTTGAAGTTGGCGATTGGGTATTTCTGAAGGTGTCTCCCATGAAGGGAGTTAGGAGATTTGGAAAGAAGGGGAAGCTTAGTTAACATATAGGATTGTGAGACGTGTTGGCAATATGACCTATGAGTTGGAGCTACCAGCGGAGTTAGCTTCGGTGCATTTGGTGTTCCATGTATTCTTGTTGAAGAAGTGCATCGGTGATCCATCTCTAGTTGTTTTGATAAAGAACATTGGAGTGAGGGACAACCTTACCTATGAGGAGGTGCCAATTGAGATCCTCGATCATCAGGTTCGTAAGTTGAGGAACAAGGAAATAGCTTCAGTAAAGTTTTTGTGGAGGAATCAGCTTGTTGAGGGAGCTATATGGGAAGCCGAAGTAGATATGATGGATAGATACCCTCATCTTTTTTCTTTTAGTTCTTGTCAAGATCATGAACGTCGATTCTTTCATTTTTAGCATATATATATGTTTCGTAAATTCAATTCAGTCATGTATTTTAGTCCAGAGTCATTCACTCTATCATTTTTCATCTTTAGTTGTTCAGTTTTGAGATTTCAGTTCTTTCCCTAGCCTTTCAACATGCATAATCTACATTCCGGGATGAATGTTCCCAAAGGGGAGATAATGTAACACCCCAAAAGTTCCTAAGACTAGATTCGGAATTGGAAATATGATCAGCAGATAAAGTTTGAAAAATATCTCAGAACGACTCGTTGTATGTGTCATGGTGTAGAGTAATGGGTCTTGGGATTAAGTCGTGGTAAGCTTCTGGTTGACAGGTCTTGGACCAACTAGCCAAGGTACGACCTATTGGTTGATGTGATGACTCATAGTCACGAGCCATGGTCAGTATCTATAGGGAAAGAGCCTGGGAAGATGAGTCACAGTATGACTCATAGGTCACTATAACGGGCCGTAATCAAGAGTCGTTGTTATATTTTGGTGTGCCTAGGTTGGGTAGTATGAGTAATGGTATGACTCATTATGGGAAACAACAAGTCATGGTAGGTGGCCATGGTGAGAAGCAGTAAAGTTGGGAAGCTTGGTCCAATGGCAACAGAAGGGTGCAACGACCTGTTGTCACCAGTAATGATCCGTAGTATGTGTCCATTGGGAGGATTACAGAAACCATGCATGTTGTCAGTGGTGACAATGAGAGGAAATAATGGGTCGTTGTGACGAGTAATGACTCATCTTGTCTAGTCGATGTTGGAATGTCTAAGAACATGGGAAAATTGGATGTTTGTGAAGAGTGATACCATGAGTCATGGTATGAAATATGTCTCGTGGTACGAGTCATGGCATCTGGCAGTGACTTTTACCTACAAAATCATTAAGGGAATTTTCATAAATTTTAATCTCCTAAGTCCTAAACTGCATCATTTTAAACTGAGGAAAAAGTGTTTTAAGGGTATAATTCTCCCTAGATCATCCATTCCTCTCCTAACACCCACTTAGAAGATCAAAGTCTCTCAAAACCTCTCAAGGATTTCTAGGGTTCTTCCTCAAATTCTCCCTAAGTGCAATTGGGGTTTCAAGGCTTGTTGGTGATTGTCAATTTCTAGGTATGTGGCTTATCAATGATGGGTTCTTTCACCCTTATACCCCTTCTTGAAGCGAATTCATGATCACCCATTCCCCAAGCCCTATTTTCAAAATTCTAGGGTTTATGTTGGGTCATGAAATTTTATCATGTTTCTCTTATGGGTACAACTGAATTGATAAGAATTTATGATTTTTGTGATTGGGGTTTTAAGATTTCTTCAAGTTCCTTATGAAATTATGGTTCCTTATGTTACAAGTATGATTATGAACTCTTAGGGCTAAATTCCTCTTTATGAGATTTTTATGATTCTATTATGATTGGAATTCACTCAATCCCTAATTTGTATTTTATGATGTATGCTGCATGATTTCCAACAAGCACTTTACATAAAATTATGAACTTCATGTATGAGGATTTTCCTCAAGTGTGTATGACTTTTCATGATTTTCAGGATTATGATTATGGATGACTCACGGGCCCTTATTTCATAGCTAATTCACGTATTATAAACATGTTCATGATTATTATGATGTAAACTAGCCCATGAACTTCATGTATTATTTCACGATATTCATTATGAACCATGTGAATATTTTTGGGAGTAGTGTCTAGCACTGAGTAGGTCCGGGGTTCAGGCAAACCCCGAGTTTCAAAACTATGTGCCAACATAGATTGATATTCATGTAACCTTACAGGGTCTCTTTGGTGATCACACCATGTTATCGTTCTTTTCCCTGGCAAGGCTTAGGACGACTCTACTCACTTGAGCGAGATAGTTGGGGCATCATGTAAGATCTATCATAATGGTGTCAGTTATGATGAGTCCTCCCATTGTTTCTTATGTTTTATGCATGATTATGATTACGATACTTTGGATCAAGTTATGTTTTATAAGGTTTCTCTTATGATAACGATTATGACAAGATTATAAATAGTTTTGAAAACCTTGAACCCTTACATTTCCACTATGATTATTACTTCATGTTTTCTTGAAATGTCCTATTCTCATGAACTTTTATGTATTTTACCGTCCTCTTTAATCACTTTCATACTCATTACATTCCAAGTACTAACCACATACTTTATGCTGTATCTTTCATGATACAGGTCTAAGTAATCAGACTCAGCCCCTTCGGCAGTCCGGCTCCCACCTCAGACCGCATTAGTCCAGTATTGGTGAGTCCTTGTCTATCAAGGACATTCTCTCATTTTATGTCTTGTATGTTATTTTAGTTTTATACTTTAGTGAGCTAGTTGGGGATGTTGTCCATCAGTTCATTAGATGTTCTAGAGGCTTTTCAAACAATATGTAGATGTTCTATTATCGAGTGTTAACTCCATTTATGTTATGTTGAGATACTTTATACTTCCACTTATCCATGCTTTTAATTTAATTCCCATATTTCTATGCTTTGAAGTCATGCTTTGTATGTGCCATAGGTTAGCTTGGAGCCATTCGTGGTTCTAGGTCCCGTGTCCCAATTTGGGGTCCCAGCTCAGGTCATGATAGCTTCAGGGTGCTAAGTGCTTTTCAAAGATAGACCTCAGATCCAGCTATCACCAGCTCAGAGTTTGGAGAGTGAGATTCCGTAAATAGCCTTCAGGATCCGGTATGGTCATTATGAGTTCATAGTTATGTCTTTTGGAATAATGAACACTACTGTAGCTTTTATAGACTAGATGAACATAGTGTTCAGGCAGTATTTGGATATGTTCGTGATTGTCTTCATAGATGATATTCTCATATACTCTCGTAGCGAGGAGGAACATGCTGGTCATTGAGGATTGTGTTGCAAAATCTCAAGGATCTCTAGCTATTTTCTAGATTCAGCAAGTGTGAGTTTTGGCTGAACTAAGTCAAATTCTTGGGACATGTGATGTCTAGTGAGGTGTGAAGGTGGACTCTGAAGAGATATAAGAGGTGAAGAGTTGGCCTAAACCTGTCAGTCCCACTGATATTAGTAGTTTCTTAGGTTTAGCTGGCCATTACAGGTGGTTCATAGAGGGATTTTCATCCATTGCAGCACCATTGACTATGTTGACCCAGAAAAAGGTCAAATTTCAATAGTCGGATGTGTGTGAGAGGAGTTTTCAAGAGTTAAAGACTCGACTCACATCAACCCCAATATTGGCCCTACCGGAAGGCAAGCATGGTTTCATTGTGTATTGTGATGCCCTTAGGGTTGGTCTTAGTTGTGTGTTGATGCAGCATGGTAAGGTCATTGCATATACCTCTAGACAGCTTAAGACTCATGAGAAGAATTATCTGAAGCATGACCTAGAGTTGGCAGCTATGGTGTTTGCGTTAAAGATTTAGATGCACTATTTTTGTGGGGTGCATGTGGATTTGTTCACAGACCATAAGAACCTATAGTATGTGTTTACTTAGAAGGACCTAAACTTGCGGCAAAGCAGATGGCTAGAGTGTAATACTCCGAAAGTACCCAACTAGACCTGAGATTTAAAAATAGAAAGTGGTGGAAGACTGGAAAATGTGTCTCAGAACGACTCGTGGTATGAGCCGTTGGAAGTTCCAATGACCCGTTGGAACACTCGTGGTCAGGTTCTGCAAAAATAGGTTTAGAGGTAACGGGTCCATGGTATGACTTGTAGGAAGATGCAACGGGTCGTAGGTCATGGTCGTTGGTTGTCACCAGGGTACCAGGGATGAATGGTACGAGTCATAGAATGAATCGCTGTGAGTAACAATGAGTCCTGGTAAGTGCCTGTGGGAAGGAGTAGGAAAATTTCCAATCGAGTTGACGGATGGAACCCACGACTCGTTGGAACTAGGCACGTCGTGGTGTGACTCGTGGGAAGTCCAGATGTAGGTCATCAGGGAAAGTAATGGGAGGATACAACGAACCATTTTTTGATGTAACGACCCATCCTATCAAGTCATGGTATAAGAATATGAGAGGTTAAGAAATAATAGGGGATGTAACGGACGGATACCACGAGTCGTGGTATTAAGGTGCGGTCACTGGGATCAATCGTGGTCACTTGCAGTGTAGAATTCTTAGGTTTTTCATTAAGGGAAATTTTATAATTCCTAGGTCCTAGGGTCCTAAACTACGTCATTTAAGGCTCGAAATGAAGTGTTTTATAAAGGGTAAATCTATTCTAGGCTCATTCACATCCATGCATGCAAATTGAAGGGTTTAGAAGGTGATCGGGTTTAGGCTTGCTTCATGCTTTTCTTCAATTTTTCAATTGGAAATCAAGGAGTGGTAAAATAAGTTCTTCCCTAGGTACGTAGGTTACTAATGGGTGAATTCATTCACACCCATGCCAAATCACTCTCTAAATCATGAAAATTCATATGTCGATTCTATGGGAGTTTAACCCAATGCATGAAATTCCTAATTTTCTTCATGGGTATGATCTAAATACGTTCCTACTATTGAATTATGATTCATGGGCAAGTTTTACATTGTTTTCAATTATAATCATGTTTTCAAGCTTTATAAATTAAAATGCCCAATTATGAAAAGTTCATGAAATTTGAGATTTATGACGAATGTTTAAGTATGATGAGATATTATTAATGAAAAGCATGTTTTCAGGTTACCCATGTTTATAATCATGTTTTCAAGTGAATTAAGTATTTTCAAGCATGTTTAAGTATTGGGCAATGCCCATATGTTCAAGTATGATTTATGATTTCCCAAATTAAGCTTACCACATGGTTTTGGATTTAAGACTTCCATTTATGTTCAACTTGTGGTATGGTTTGAGCAAAAGCTCACATATATGATTTCAGATTTGATTATTAAGCTTCGTCAATAGATGTAAGATTCGTTGAATAAACATGGAGAGCATATGCATGCTTTTGGGAGAATGGTCTAGCACTGAGTAGGCTAAGGGTCGATCAACCCTATGCCTCAGAACTACGCGCCAATGTAGGTTTATACATATTATATATATACTTTGGGACCTCCCTTGTGAGCTATCCCCTTCCCCGATTGGGCCTCGAGCTTGATATCTATATCATGGTATCGTCCTTATCCCCAACAAGGTTTTGGAAGGCTCTACCCACTTGAATGTGATTGTTGGGACCATGTAATCTCTATCATAGTATGTCGGTTATATGGCGAGTATCCCATTGTTCCTCATGATTTCAGTTATGCATGTTTAACATTCATGAAATATATATATATATATTCTAAAGTAGGTTTGACCCAATGTTCAGATTTACTTATGATTATCATATTTCAGCTTTGGGTCATTCGGTTCAGTTATGATGTTTAACTATGTTGAGATCATGATTTCATAAAATAGCATGCAAGCCCTACTATCTAATTCTTATCTTGATTATATTTTATATTATGCATGTTTTAAATGATTTTACTTAATTAAGCAATTTTACTTACCTTGCATACTTGGTACATTCCATGTACAGATCACATACTATATGCTGTATTGTTTCATGATAGAGGCTCCAATCTTCATACTCAACCCCGCCACTAGCCAGCTTTCGGAGTTAGCATCAGTCTCTGTTGGTGAGTCCTCATCTGTTGAGGGCCCCTCTTTTATTTAGTTATGTTTGCATAGCTTTAGTTTCAGACTTAGAGAGTTAGTTGGGGTCTTGTCGCATCAACTCATCAGATTTAGAGGCTTTTTAGACAATAGATTGTATTCAGCTTCAGACTCGTGTTGTATTTTTTGTTCATATGTTATGCTAGACTTCCTCTATGTTTATTATGTTAATTCTTCTTCTTTATTTGATTGAGTTAGATGTATGTTCATGCCATGGGTCGACTTGAAGTTTCTCGGGCTCCTTGTCCAGTGTCTCGATCTGGGCCTATGTTCGGGTCGTGACAAACTTGGTTTAAGAGTAATAGGCTTGAAGTGTCCTAGGGTGTTTGAAAGCTGCGTTAAGTAGAGTCTTTTTCATGGGTGTGAAACGCGTCAACTTATGACGAAGAGGCTACAAGATGTTTAGGAAATGTTTCCTTCTTTCATGATCTATGTCGTGCGATGAAATGTCTCCCTACCCTTCTAATTCGTGATATTCGCAATTGCAGAATCATGTCTCCCCACAGAGCTAATGGCAGAAGGAATGGAAATGGAATTGGCCACGAGGATGGAAATGGGGACGGGCACCAACAAGCCCCACTAGTCCTTGAGCACCATGCATCAGATCCGGTTGCCCACACTGAATTTAGGGCATCCATTCAGATGCTAGCGCAGGTCTTGACGGCTCAGGCCAACCAGCAAGCAGTGGTGCATGTCCGGCAAAAAGGGAATGCAGCAGTGGCACGAGTCAGAGATTTCCTGAAGATGAGCCCACCAGAATTTCTTGGGTCAAAGGTAGACGAGGATCCACATGAGTTTAACGATGAAATTGTGAAGATCACATAGGTCATCGGGGTCAATGGAGTGGAGAGGGCATGAGAAAAGATAAGGGAATTAATGAAGGAAAAGGTGAGTAATTAAAACAAAATGGTATACAAGAAAGATAAGAGAATGTCTTAAAGTGCTTAGGATTGATAGCCATTACTAAAGAAAAATAATTTCTACCCATCCTTTAGCCGACACTACAACCAGAAAAATTCCTTATAATCTTACTCTTGTTGAAGCAACTAAGTAGTGTAAATTTACATGAGGGGCAGGCTTATGGTATGCTGCATCTGTATGATACATTGTTTGTGAGGGTGAGTGTGTCTTGCTTATTATGTTCCAAGCTTTGATTGATAACATGAGAGAAGAAACATCACTAAATAAGTGAGGGCATAATATTGTCAAGTTGGTGTACTGTGTGTTGCATTTGTCATACTTAATCATGTTGGCCCTATTTTGAGAAGATGAGTCAGTTATAGAGGCTATGTAGTCTCAAATGTGACAACTTATGTGTGTGCTTGATATGAGTTGTTATGAATTGATGAACCACTGATGCATGTGCTCTATGCTAGCTGCTTGATTGAGGATTGATAGGGAAACAAGTGGTGAGAAAAGAGGTTCATGCACGTAGGTGTTCGAGTGTTTGTTGGGGTTATCAAATCGACACGCAAGTGCACGTGGTCGAACAAGTAGTAAGTGGCTTTAGTAAGCCAAGTATCGATCCCACAGAGACTTGGGATAAGTGCAATTTGCTCAAGTATACTATATTTTTACTTCTAAATATGCTGACAACTAAATAACCAAAAATTGAATAATTTGTTTTATAAATTTTATACTAAAACTACAAACAATTATCTACTTTGAATTTGGACTATGGATAAAAGCATGCTGAGGTTAAAGAACATGTAATGAAACTGATTATCATCATAAATTGGTTAATCTTTTCTTCCAGTTGCTAGCCAAGAACAACTGCCAAGAGATTAAAACTCTCGTGTTTAATCTCACTTAAGAATCATGAACCATCCGTCTACATTTCTGTGACCAAATGCAATTCATGTTCTAGCCATACAATTCTGGTTCCTAAATTGACTAATACGACTTTCAGGTATATTTCTATCCTGAAGGTTCATCAAAACTCAATTTTCCCAAATCAAGTTAAGAACAATATCCTATTAATTCACAACTTTCCAATTTCGTGCTCTCTCGAGTGAAATCAGACTTTTTAGATGTACATTAATGTAGGCCACACACCAATGCAGTAGAAACAAGAATTAATAGAACAACATGGAAGAAAAAGATGAAAAACCATATAATTAATAATCAAAATTCATCACAAGTGTTCATAACCTCAGCAAGGAAGGGAATTAGCCACTCATTTGTGGATTAATCATCATAAAACGAGTGTTAATCATACAAAAAATTGAATTAGAGAAGAAAGAAAGAGAGAAAAAACCCTGAACTTTTCATCCCTCAACTGCCTGTAACCCACGTCCTTGCTCCACCAAGTCTCTATTATGAAAAATAAACCTAAGTGTGTTATTTATAGTAGTAGGACTCTTTCCCAGAATAACAAGCAACGTGTCACGGAGTGCATCGCGGAGCACTGCCTCCGTGACACGCTACGGACGCGGAGGCTCTCTGGAAATCACCCGAACTTGGCCCCAGCAGCACCCTGCCGCGTTGGCAGTGTGTCACGCTGCTTGGGCAGCACGTTGCCACCTCGTGGTCGCGCAGCCAACCTGCCGTGGCACGTTGCCAACGCGCAGGTGGGCTGTTGTGGTCGGCCTGCCTGCCGTGGCACGTTGCCAACACGCCGGTGGGCTGTTTTGTGCCTCCTCTTTGCTGACGTTCGCGTGTTAATTCCGTTTCCAAGCCTCTACTTCACCAACTCATGAATTAGTTACTCACAAGTCACCAAAACCTACAAAACAAAGGCTAATCATGTTGGTTAGCACATATCTTCACTTCATATAAAATTACATGAAAATGTATACAATAACTTAGATAAACAAGAGTAATTTAAGTCATAAAGCGTATCTCGGGCATGCTATTTTTGCCCGTGATCAAAACCCCACACTTAAAGCCTTGTTCGTCCTCGAACAACCTTTTACATATCATGCATATGGAGACTCCCCATATAACTAATTTAGCAAGATAATTCAAGTTATGGCTATAATGATTACGTAAGATACAAGCTAAAAATAGAGCATGCCTGATTTGATTATTGAAATGAAGTACAGCTATGTTAAGACTTCTTAACCTCAAGAATCGAATCTCAATCTTAGCAAACTCATGCAAATCCACTGATTAAGAAATTCCACATGAATTATATCCTTCATTCAACATGTGCCCCTCACAGAAAGAGAGTTACCCAATCACACGCAAAAAACAATTTTTTAAATCACAACATGTGTGGGTACATGAATAGAATTACGCTCACTCTCACAAAGAATTCACATGCATTATGTAATGACCCATAAGCTTGCCCTTAGTGTTTTATTCTACTAATTTAAGGATGTATGAATGTAAGATCAAGTAGGACTTTTTAGGTTGTAATGTAACTCAGGTGTGGGTAGGTACTATTATGATCAGTAATAGTGACTATCTTTCCTAAGCGCTTATAATACATCACGCCTTCATTACAAACTTCCCTTCCCTCACTTCACCTTTTTCTCTTTTCATCTTTCTTTTTCCTCTTTTGTTCCCCCATTTCTTTAGGCACTTTTAACTTATTAGTAAGGAGCTCTATAAATAATTTTTCATTTATTTATTTTCTTACTCCCTACTAATATTCACCCATATTCAAACAAGTGCACCCTCGACCTTTCTCAACTCTTACAATTGCTACTTTCCCTTTTTTTGCATTCTTCTCACTCCTTTACTCTTTCGGATTTTTTCTTTAAGTGCTTAGGAGTTTTGGTTCAATTTTAAGGCTAATGAAAGAAAAAGGATTAAGCTTATGTTGCAGCTGTCAAAGAATAGGCTCAAGGCTCAATAGGGTTAACTAGGATTAATTTTTCAAGGTAGGTATAATGAGGGATAAAAGTTTGGTTCATTCAAAGAAATGCCTAAATCATCTCCTACAATTTACATCCTTCATTTCGTTTTATATACACACCAGGCAAGTTCTAGACATTTCATAATAGCACAGAATACTCAAAAACCTTACACTCATGGCACATGCTCAAATCAAGACACAATCAGTAGACTCTTACTCAGCTAATCAGAAGAATTCAGAATTAAGCTTTCATCATATTGAGTCAAATTCAAGAGCCTAAGTGTCTCAAACAAAGTTATACACTTGCATGCTTCACACTGAACATACTTGCCTCTTACAATCACGTATAGCACATAACAAGAACATTAAGCACCAATTAGTTATGGTTTCAAAAACCCAACACCTACCGACTAATTTTTCCTCAAGACGGTCGTCATCCATCCATCGTCGGAAACAGTCACTAACTATGACTAAAAAGCATTATATACAGACAAAGAAAAGAAAGAAATTTTTTTTTATTCTTCAGTTCAAAGACCCCCCGTCGGAAAAGAACCGAAAAGAAAAACCAACAGGTGATGAATTCATGCTTAACTCACAAAAATTTTTTCAATTTTTTCAATTTTCTCACAAGCATTACATTCACCAAAAATTGTTAAGCACAAAAATTTGAAATTTCCCTTGAAATTTCCCTCACCCCACACTTAAATCATGCTATGTCCTCATAGCATCAAATTAAAATTTAAAAAGGGTGAGAAATACTCCCTGAGACCTTTAGGCCTAGCTACTAGCATGCCTTTCTTCAACTTTGCACAAGTGGGTGTTCGACCCCACACTTTTTCTCTTCCATGCTTGTTAGCTTCCTCCTCCACGGGTACTCAGACTTCCCCTCCATCTGTGCTTAACTTTCCACCAAAACAACACAAGATGAAAAATAAAAAATAAAAAATAAAATCAACTTAAATGCAAGAAATTAAAATGGTACCCATGGTACCCTTGGGTTGCCTCCCAAGCAGCGCCTAAGTTTACGTCGCGGCACAACGTATACAGTTTCACCGCTTTTTCCTCCACCTTGAGGATATGAATCTCACCCCTAATTTCTTCTCTAATTTCCTCTTATGCTCCAGGGGTGGTGGTGAAAAATTGTAAGGACCAAGCAGTAGATGTTGCCTTTTGAACTTATTGGCCCTTAAGTAAGCGAAGTCATTTTGTCTCTCTGAGTTAGCAAATTTCAAAATATACGGGGCTTGGTCCTCCCCTAGACATTTCTCTATAAGCTTGGAAGACTTTATTTCTATGTTTTCAACCAAACTTAATGTCGAGAAATGCTTCGAGTGTGGTCCAATAAACCTCAACTCTGAAACTGCATTGTACTTGACCTCCTTACTTGTATACACCTTCTCAGCATCAACATCTATCTCTCCATCACTGTCAACTGGGGGATACTCTATCTCTTCTTCCATGAATGGATTTTCCATAAGTGTGCACCCGTCACGGGGACACTCAAGAGATTCTAATTGCTGGGCTTCATCCAAAAATTCACCCTTGTCTTCCTCTTGTAGTTCCTCTTGAATATCGGCTAAAACTATCACCTACACTTTATCACAAGCTTCAGCCTCAGCAATCATCTCCGTGAATTTGACGCTCATCCTTTCTAAAGCCTCTGCATTCTCTTCCTGCTGAATTCTCAATACTACCATCGCCTCCTTCATTGCTTCTGATTGCTCCAGGAGTTGTTTCAGCATAACTTCTATTTGAGCTTGGCGTCCCAAGTCCTCATTTTCAGCATGCCTATACTCAGAAAAAACAACAGAAGGATCATAGTAGGGGCTTGGGGAAGGGGAATATGCATTCGGACAGCCATCCCAATGGCCATCTTGACCACCACATATATTGCACGTGTTACAGTGTTGCCACAAGTGGGGTCCTCCGCAATTCATACAAGATTCACCAAAATATGAGTATCCACCATTTAAAACATTTGCATTCCACGATGTCATGTCAATAAGGGTATACGAACAAGCAGAAAAATAAAATAAAATAAAGAAGAATTTAAGACAAATACTAGGACCAAGTTGTCAGCACTTAGAAAACAAAAATACAGTAAATTAACACTTAAAACAAATTCACCAATTGCCAAGTCCCCGGCAATGGCGCCAAAAACTTGTTTGAGTATTTGTTGGGGTTATCAAACCGACACGCAAGTGCACGTGGTCGAACAAGTAGTAAGTGGCTTTAGTAAGCCAAGTATCGATCCCATAGAGACTTGGGATAAGTGCAATTTGCTCAAGTATACTATATTTTTACTTCTAAATATGCTGACAACTAAATAACCAAAAATTGAATAATTTGTTTTATAAATTTTATACTAAAACTACAAACAATTATCTACTTTGAATTTGGACTATGGATAAAAGCATGCTGAGGTTAAAGAACATGTAATGAAACTGATTATGATCATAAATTGGTTAATCTTTTCTTCCAGTTGCTAGCCAAGAACAATTGCTAAGAGATTAAAACTCTCGTATTTAATCTCACTTAAGAATCATGAACCATCCGTCTACATTTCTGTGATCAAATGCAATTCATGTTCTAGCCATACAATTTCGGTTCCTAAATTGACTAATACGACTTTCAGGTATATTTCTATCCTGAAGGTTCATCAAAACTCAATTTTCCCAAATCAAGTTAAGAACAATATCCTATTAATTCACAACTTTCCAATTTCGTGCTCTCTCGAGTGAAATCGCACTTTTTAGATGTACATTAATGTAGGCCACACACCAATGCAGTAGAAAAAAGAATTAATAGAAAAACATGGAAGAAAAAGATGAAAAACCATATAATTAATAATCAAAATTCATCACAAGTGTTCATAACCTCAGCAAGGAAGGGAATTAGCCACTCATTTGTGGATTAATCATCACAAAACGAGTGTTAATCATACAAACAATTGAATTAGAGAAGAAAGAAAGAGAGAAAAAACCCTGAACTTTTCGTCCCTCAACTGCCTGTAACCCACGTCCTTGCTCCACCAAGTCTATATTATGGAAAATAAACCTAAGTGTGTTATTTATAGTAGTAGGACTCTTTCCCGGAATAACAAGCAACGTGTCACGGAGTGCATCGCGGAGCACTGCCTTCGTGACACGCTACGGACGCGGAGGCTCTCTGGAAATCACCCGAACTTGGCCGCGGCAGCACCCTGCCGCGTTGGCAGTGTGTCACGCTGCTTGGGCAGTGTGTTGCCACCTCTTGGTCGCACAGCCAACCTGCCGTGGCACGTTGCCAACACGCAGGTGGGCTATTGTGGTCGGCCTGCCTGCCGTGGCACGTTGCCAACACACCGGTGGGCTGTTTTGTGCCTCCTCTTTGCCGGCGTTCGCGTGTTAATTCCGTTTCCAAGCCTCTACTTCACCAACTCATCAATTAGTTACTCACAAGTCACCAAAACCTACAAAACAAAGGCTAATCATGTTGGTTAGCACATATCTTCACTTCATATAAAATTACATGAAAATGTATACAATAACATAGATAAACAAGACTAATTTAAGTCATAAAGCGTATCTCGGGCATGCTATTTTTGCCCGTGATCAGTAGGTAAGGATTGCTCGAGGACAAACAATGGCGTAAGTGTGGGGTAGTGATGTTGGGCATATTCTTATGCCCATTTTCCATGTTTTTGCCCATATTATTCCTCATCTTGAGTTCATTATCCTTATGAAATGCATGAATTCATGTTTATATGTGTCTTGTGAGCTAACAAGTGTGTTTAGATGTTTTGAGCAAGAAACCAAGGAAAAATGACTCAAAAATGAACCAACGTGTGAAGGAAGAAGAGTTCACAAAAGTTGGCTTGGCAAGATGGCTGGTGTGCATGACAGACCCCCAACTTCAGAAAAAAATTATTCAAAAGTTGGTGCATTGGGTGGCATGGCTCGCCAGGGCCTTAACTTCAGAGGAATTTTTGCTCAACACCTTGGTAAGATGACTGCAGTGGTGCACCAAAAGCATTTTAGACTTAGGAAATTTTTTCAACACTTTGGTGCATTAGATGGAGTGGCACGCCAGACTTAAAATTTCAGAAAATTGGACTAACACCTTGGTGTGTTGGCTGGTGCGATGCGCTAGAGGGTAAACTCCAAAAGAATTTCAAGTCAAAATTCTGGAGCAGTTGATGGTGCGGCGTGCCAAGTGCTATCTAGGATGGATTTTCAAATTTAGAAGTTGCACTTCTCAAGGGCGAAAGAGTCATTGGATGGATTTCTTTTAAATATAACATATAGGGCATTTTTTTCATAATCATTCATCATACTAATAAGTTTGTGCACAGTTCTTGGAGGAAGAGACAAGTTTATTTTTTAGGTTTCTTCTTTAACTTATGTTTTTTATTCAAATGATGCATTCTTTAGATTTTCTCTTGAACATGAGTGGCTAAACTCTAATTCTAATGTTTTGGCCATAGAAGATGGTTGAAGTTTGAAAGTTTGTTTATGCTAGTTCTTAATTCTTCATTAAAGGTTGTTTATACTTTCTTATTTTTATTGCTTATTCATTAACTTGATCACCTCACGAATATAATATGTTGGCTTTTGGTTGAACTCAGGAGAGGGAACTAAAAGGGTTAAAAGTAAGTGTGCAACAGGTTTCTCTGACTCTTTTCCATTAAGTTCAAGGTAGATTTCATTTTTGAAGATAGGAATATACCATTCAACCCCGTTCAGTTGAATACAAGTAGCCACAACCGTCGTCTCATGCTTCTCCTGCAACCATACGAATATAGGCATTAGGATTCATGGCATAGTTCTTGGATGTCTGGGAGAATAGTAAGAAATGGGATAGTAACTTGCAACTATCAACCTTAGGAAGAATTAGTCTAGCATATTCAAGTCTTAAAACTCAACCTGATGTGAGAGTGCCACTACCCTAGATTTTATCATCATTTGAATTACAACATTTGTGAAAAGCGTTCAATTCATTAGTTAATTTACTTCTCAAGTTTAGTAGTATAATTTCCAAACCATTTACCCATTGTTATCTATGTTTATTAGAATAGTGAAATAAAGTGTTAACGTTAATCTGACAAGTCTTTGAGGGATCAATTATCATGACTTCACTGTCCTATATTACTTAATGACCATGTGCGCTTGCGTGCGCTTAGGAGACATCAAGTTTTTGCCGTTGTTGCCAGGGACTTGAGTACTGGTTAAGTGTTTGTAGGGTAGGATTTTTATTCCACTATTCTGCATTTTATGTTTGTTTGTTGGCTGTTAAAATTTGTAGATGTTGTGTTCAGTGTATGCCAGCTACAAGAAGTTAGGGACCAACCTTGGCTCATTTTGATCCTGAGATTGAGAAGACTGTTCGCAGGTTAGCTATGGCAGAAATCCATGAGCAGGTGTAGGGAAACAACCAGGAGAGGATTCCAGTGCTTAACTTTGCTCAGCCAAACTTGGAGAATGCTTAAAGCAATCATAAAGTTGGCATTCACTGAAATTTTGAGTTGAAGGAAGGAATCATGTGGTTGGTACAGAATACTTGTGAATATCAAGACAAGTTGCACGAGGATCCCCATAGACATCTGATGATATTTGTGGAGCTGACTGAGAACTTTCACTATCAAAACGTGTCAGATGAATATTTTAAGCTCACGTTGTTCCCTTTCTCGTTGATTGGTGAAGCTAAGAAGTGGCTTCAGAATGAGCCAGTAGGTTCCATCACTACTTGGAAGGCTCTTTCCAATAAATTCATTAATAGGTTCTTCTCTTCAAGGAGGACAAAGGAGTTGAGAGGAAAGATCTCAGGTGTTGTGCAGAAAGACGGTAAGATCTTAGTTTAGGCGTTGAAATGATACAAGGGTTATTTCACAGATTCCCCGCACCATATGCAACCAAAGGAGATCATTGGGCATGACTTTGGAGAAGGCCTGAAACTAGAGTCAAAACTTTTGCTTGACGCTACAACACAGGGACAAATCTTTTCCAAGAGCTACGATGAGATAGAAGCTCTATTGAACCCTATATAAGCTGGAACTCAAGATTATCATGATTAAGGCAGAGGTTTCACATTAGCCAAAGTGCCAGGGAAGCTTGAAGTTTATGGTGTATCAGCAATCCGAGCAGATAGCAGCAATTAGTGAATGTGATCAGCTAGTTAGTGACCACACCAGTTGTAAGCCAAGTAAACTAGGTTCAACAAGTTCAGACTCCACCACCATCATGTGAGGTGTGTGGAGAAGGCCATGCTTATTCAGGTTGCCTTCTAAACCCAGAGTCTATTTCTTTTGTGGGTTAACAAGGTCGTGGTGGAGGTTTTGTAGGAAATGGTTGCAACTAGGGGTACAGGAATGTAGTTAATCTCTCATGGGGAGGGAACAAGAATTTCTAAAGACCCTAAGCAACTTCCAAGGACTGCAGGGCCAGCATCAGGGCATTTCTTTAGAGGATACATTGAAGCAGTGGATGGTTAAGTAGACTCAGATGATTAATGAGATGGAAACGTCCATCCACGTGTTGGAAAGACAGATGGGAACTTGGCCTATTACACCTTGTAAGATGTTAATGGCTAGTGTCCGTGGGCTTGTGGTGACCAATGAGAGCTTGACGCATATGGGAAGAGCCTCGGAAGTAGAACGAGTGAGGACATCATCGAGTGAATTAGCAAGGTCGAGCGAGGACAGGCTACGAGGGCCAGCACGATGCGCCAGCCCTGCCTGCGCGATGGGCCGCGCGGTGCGGCACCCCCCTGGCGCGATGTACTACGCGAGGCGCCCCCCCTCCACCTCCCTACTCCTATATAATGACCTCTTTGATGATTTTAAGTCATTTTAAAGAAGTCCTCGATCAAGAATAGAGAGAACATGTGAATTTCATTGGATTTTCATCAAATTACGCCGTCAAACTCCGTCCAAACGCAAATTCACCTTGGATAACATGTTCAGGCCTACAGAAAGCATATTTGTATACCAAAACCCCGCCGAGTAAAGGTTGTCGGAATTACTCCAAATTTAGTCCTAAATGGCCACAGGCAATAGGTAGGCAATTCTCCCTTCTAAACTCTTGAGAAATTATGGGTTTTCAATTGAGTTAAATATAGTTGAATTATAGTTAGTATTATTATCGAAAGATATCATTGTTTTCTGAATTTAGTATTGAAAATAGCCATATTCTCTCAGCATAAGGGCTAGGGTTGAGTGGGACCGCCAGTTACAGGTTGAAACTAATCAGTTAAACGAGAATCACCACTCAAGGTATATTAAGGCTAATTTCTTCAGCATGTTATTCCTGTCGTATAGTAATACAACCTATATCCTTGTATCATAAGCATGTATGTTGTGATTAATTGTTACTGTTAGTTTGAGATTAGCGTTTCTATTTCGGTTAGGACTGACCCTACCCTATATAACCTTCTGTCGACCAACGTCAGGGTTACTAGCTGTTTTATATCCTATGGGGCTATATGGATCGCTCTAAGGAGCTATATGTTTTCCGACGAGACTATATTTAGGCCCAAGGTCCATATTAAGTCCATCAATGAATGGGCTTCTATTTTTATGCCGCATTGACATCACTGACCCTCCGTCGAGCCTTGTGTACCCAAGGGTGCAGTTACAAGAGCCCACCGAGCTTAGACGTAGCTACAGGAGCCCAGCGGGCTCAGTTGCAGACCTAAAGGCCAGGTAGGTTGGCTATAGTTACCCACTGACTCATATTGACCATGCTAGGGATATAAAGATTGGAGTGTGCTCGCCAGGGCTTATGGGGGCCTCGGGCGGGTTATTCTGTCCTGGTTGTACCTTTTAGGCTTAAGGGGCCAGGTAAGGTTCTTGTTTGCCTTACTTATTGTTAGTTATACAACAAGTTGTGAGGCTATTCAGGTTGTACCTCTTATCCTTCCTATTAATCATTTTCAGTTTTATTATCAGTATTAATCAGTCATTTTCATTACTACCTCACATATGCGGTACATATTGTACTGACACCCATCTTTGGGGAACTGCATTACTTGCCTGCAGGTGCCGATAGATGCGGTTCAGGACCTTCCTAATTGCCAGCCAGAGCTTGCAGTCCCGTCAGCTCCTTTTCTCCAGAGTTGATAGTTAGAGAAGGTTTGTTCTTTTGTTATACAACTTTTGGGTAGGTCAGGGCCTTGTCCCGACCAATATTCCACTCTTAGAGGCTTGCAGACTATAGTTTCTCAATTAATGGTTGTTATTGTTGGCCGTGTGTGGTCCATGTATATTTTATCTTGCGTGACGATCGTGTGGGGCCTAGTTTGGCTATTAGTTAGCAGCCTTGTCAGCTATAACGTGTTTGTCACTGCCTATTTTCATTTGGTTATAACTAGAGAGCATGGTGGTCTTGTCGGCCCGCATAGGATCCCCTTATTGCCTTGTTGTTGGTTAGTTGTTTTCTTTCACAAGTGGCTATGCGGCCTTGTCGGCCTGAGGCTGTGTTTACAGCTGAGATATAACTTGTTGTTTTCTTGATTAGAGTCTCAGGTAAGCACCAGGAGTGCGTAAGCCCAGTCAGGTCAGCTCAAATCTCCGTATGGCATTAGGTTCTATTCATGCCTCCCAAGGTGGGGCATGACATGGACCTTCAGTAGACTAATAGACCCCAAGGAGCACTTTTGTGTAACACCGAGAAAGAACCCAAGGAGAATGTGCGCACAATTTCTTTGTATAGTGGAAAAGAGCTAGGTGAAGTGATAACTAGAAATGAAAAAGCAGAGAAATAGCAAGTTGTTAGGTCCAAGCATGAGGTTGGTGAGTCAAGCACGTCAAAGCCGAAAGTAGTAGAAGCCAGGCCACCTCCTCCATTCCCACAAAAATTCAAGAAGCAGAAGGAGGACACAACTCAAAAGAGATTTCTTGATGTTTTGAAATAGGTAAATGTGAATCTACCATTGGTGGAGCTTTTGAAGGAGGTTTAAAAATACGCTAGGTATCTGAAGGATGTCATGGAAAACAAAAGAAGGCTCATGGAATTTGAGACTGTAGCTCTTATGGAATAGTGCAGTTCCCGAGTACAGAATATGACTCCAAAGAAGCTGACATATCCTGGCAGCTTCACTATTCCAGTATTTATTACGAGTAGAGAAGTAGATTCTGCACTTGTGACTTGGGTGCAAGCATTGATTTGATGCCTGCATCCTTGTTCAGACTTTGCGATTAGGTGAACAATGCACCACCAAAGTGACATTGTAGTTAGCTAATGGGCCCCTTGCTTATCCTGATGATGTGATCAAAGATGTATTGATTATTGGGACCGTTCTTCTTGCCGATGGACTTTATAATCTTAGTCTATGAAGCTGGCGAAGCATGTCCAATCATTTTGGGAAGAGGATTCTTAGCCACCATGGATGCAGTGATCAAGGTGAAGCCAAGCAAGATGTCAATGCCTGTGGATGACCAAGAGGCAGTCCCTGATGTGTTCTAGGTGGAAAGGTTACCTCCCCATTATGAGGAATTTATAATGAGACCAATGGTGGAGCCTGAAAGGTATAAGCAGGTAGTTGAACAACATGTGTTGCATGAAAACTCAACAAGTCAGGATACGAACCATCTCACTCGAATGAAGGAGTGACAAGCCTTGCGTTGTGTTGCCACATTAAATCAGGCGCTGAAAGGGAGACAACCCTTGAATTTTATGCCATGACTATAACTAAGGCGCTTGATGGGAGGCAGCTCATCTTTCTAATAATTTTTTTTTAGATGAACAAGGTATTTGAGGTAAAAGAATAGGGGAAAGAAGTTGAAAAAATTCTAACTCCGGGAAAATATACCAGGCATAGGGCCCCAGGTGTTATACTTTAGGAGAAAAAAATTAAGTTGGTGCATTGAGGGGACCGTGCCAGATTTAGCTCAGAGAGAAAAAAATTTCTAAGTGTCTAGCGAAGTGGATGGCGCACCGCGCCAGGTATGTGTTGGACAAAACTTTTTGCTCCATGGGTCAATATTTGACCCAAGCACCTTAAGATTAAAAAATAAATGATTCCCCATTCCTTTATTTTAAATCCCCATTCATCCTCCCTCAATAAAAAGTGAAAAGTAAAAAAAGCAGTAAAATTCTCTCTTCTCCCTCACCAAAGCGGTAACTCCCTCCCTCTTCCATTCCATTATTATCTACTCCAAGGAGCTTGGTGAAGCTAATTTCTTCAACTCAAGTATTCTTCTTCTCTCTTTATTAATTAGTGTTACAAGCATGCTCCCATACCCTTCTTCACCAAGATGAAAGACCCAAAATTCACCATTCTTGATGAGAATTTTGAATTTCACAATGTGGGTTTCTATAGCTTTAATATATTAAGTTCTTCCATAATAATGTATATCCTTATTTGGGTTGCTTTTTTTGCTTGAATTTAGTGATTCTAAGTTGTGTGTGAAGGAGGTGATGATTTGAATTCATGAAATTGGTGGGTTCAAGCGTTGATTGTAAACAGAGAAAGTGCTTAGTTCTTGAAATTCTTAAATGTGAAAAATCTTGGGTTGTTGAAAAGTTCATGTAATTCCATATGGAATATAGTAAATTTCATTTTGATTGTTGATTGAAGTTTTTTGTGACTACTTCCATATGTTGGTTGTTTGAATTTTGACCAGAAACTGGGAAAGTGAAGGGAATGACCAAAGCGAGGCATTCATAAAAAGAAAAAAATATGGGAGAGATATTAGAAAATTCATGAACATATTTGTAGTGCAAAGTTAGTGAATAATTTGGATTGTTGAGATTTGGTATGATAATGGGGAAACCTGAGTATCCTATTTGACAAATTCTCATAAGTATGCTAGCGAATTAAGTATGGGGTCATTTTGCACCTCTTACACCTAATTAGCTAGCCATATTATTCATGAACTAATCTTGTAAAAAGTTCTTATTGTTTGTTTATTTGGTAGGTACTATGGAATCACGAGCTAATAAAGAAAAAGAAGTGGTACTTTCTAATAAAGGTCTTAAGTGGCTCAGGAAGGGAACAAAAAGATCAAAGTCATCACCCACAAAAGCATCCCCTATTAGGAGGTCAGAGCCAAAGCCGTAGAGGAGAATGGTCTTAAATGGTTTAATACACAAAAGAAGGCCAAGGATGCTTCAAAAAACTGGATTGATTAGGGATGCTTTGCACTTGAGTACCCTACCATCTACGACACCATCCGCGAGTTGGGATTGGGATATGTGTTTGTGTAACTTGAGGAGTGCAACCTCACTTTGGTAAGAAAAGTCTATGCCAACTGGGATACTTCCTTCGGAGAGAGCACCAAAGTCAAGATATAGGGTCAAGTAGTTCGCTTCAGTACTCAGTCATTGAATGCTTTCCTTGGCACGCCTGCGGTGGACCCATCAATGTGTGCCGTATTGCTAGAGAAGCCCCTGTATCGTGACATTTGCCATACAATATGTGATGAGCATTCATCGGCCCGTCGGGCAAGGGACTATAAGGGCATGCATTCTACACTCTCGTTCTCCTACTTGAATAAGGAGGCCATAGTCTGGGTCAAACTTGTCTTGGTCAACCTTGTATGTGCCGTACTGTTGCCTAGGAAACAAACCATAGAGATCACTAGAGAGAGAATTGTATTGGTGTATATGCTGATGAAAGGGCTACCAATCAACTTTGTTCTAGTGCTCAAAGATAGCATGAGGAGGTCCCGTGATAACTGCCGATGGAACTATTGTTATGGTAGCCCAGTTTTTGAGAGAGGCTGGCATTGAGGAAGAAGAGGCTGATCTTCATCTACCCCTAGCAAGGCACTTGATAAGATGATGGATATCACAAAGGGAAAGGAGCTGGCAAACTCTTCAGTTCCACTTCTCACTCCCACTAATCGTCAGACTCGGGATAACAGTTCACGTGGCCATATACTCAGGATGCTAGAGCTATAGTTGAAGATTGGAGGCAAACCTACCGCTGAGGAGGAGATGTTAACACTGGAGGAGCAATACCCACTCACTGAGAGTGCGATACTGATGTGTAGAGAGGGACCAAATTTCGAGGAGCCTCTAGATAATGATGAGGCCACAGTGTTGATTGATGGTGTTGATGACATCACGTTGATGAGGAGGATGATTCCACTATAAGAGCCATGCAGGTTGATGGTGAGGATGATAATGATGATCAGGAGTTTAACCTTGATGATGATGGTTGCGCTTAGAGGCCCGAAAAGTTCTCTTTCTCTCCGTCACATGATATGATTGTGTCTGCATTGGGGATAGTGCACTGTTTAAGTGTGGTGTGGAGGAAATAGATTTACTTTTTATTCCTTCTTTTCTAAATTTGTAATGGACAATGGCAATAGTTTTCATTCTCTGTGTTGGTAGCTGATTTGTGATTGATAAAACCATAGTCTATAATAGCTAGTAATGGTGATGACTTGAACATTGATGATGCCTTGTTACTTATTGTGCGATGGTCTCTACTTAGTTTGTTTTTTAACACATGAAAGTTTCCTAACACTAGATTCGGGAAGTTGAAAATGTTCAACAGAGGAGTTTGTAATTTTTCTCTTAGTAAGATTGATGGTACGGGTCATGGTCAGTTGATACTGGTCATAGGAAGACTCATGGTAAGGATTAGAGGCTCATCCCCTAGACCATGAGTTGTGGTTCAGTTGTATGGTTCATGGTAACAGATCCGTAGCATGTTACTAGGTTACAAGGTGTTGGTAATACGAGTGATTGTACGACTTGTAGTAGGGAGCTATGAGTTGTGGTAGGCATCCGTGGAAATAATAAAAGAGTTGGAGAAATTGGACTGGCTAGCTATGGGAGGAAGCCACGAATCGTAGGTTGATGGTACGACTCGTGGTACAGGTCGTACGATTGGCAGTGGGCATTTTTTCAGACAAATCATTAAGGGCATTTTCATAATATTTGAGCACCTAACTTCCTAATAATGTTGTTTTAAGCCTTGCGAGAACATGTTAAGAGGGTTTAGCCTATTCTAAGTCATTAGACTCCCATGCATGCAAGATATTGTGACTCCATGCAAGATCAAGCTAGAATTCTTTCAAATTTCTTTCCCAATTCTCTTGGGCTTTCAAGACTAGTTTAGAAATTAGCTTACCCAAGTATGTGGGTCTATGAATGATGGTTTCCTTCCACCCTCATGCAAACATTTCTCCTCAAGTTCATGAATTCAAGTTCTTAATCAAGTGTATTAATTTCTAGGGTTTTATCCCAAATTTTGTGAAATTATCTATGATATGTTTATGGGTCTAATCCCCTCATGTTCTAAAGTATATTTTAAAGTCTAATGGGAAAATTTTATCATCAATTTTGTTATAAATTCATGATTTAATATTATTAGAAATTATTCCTTATTATGCAAGTTTTATGAAAAGTCAAGCTTATGATGCATGATTTCAAGTATGATGAGATATCTAGAATGAACGAATGTTTATGAACTTCCCCCTTATGAATACATGATTTTGACTTTTGAAGTCTATTTCAAGTATAAATGATTTTATGATTCGGGCAAGCCCATAAAAGTTAAGTATGTTTTTTTATTATTTAGCCAAGGCTAATAAGATCCGCTTATCATATGGTTTGGAGTCAAGACTCCTAATGTAGCTTATGATATGTTTTAGGGTCAAGACTCCCAACATTCAGATTTCAAGGTATGTATAAATTATGATTTTAGCTTCATTTAAATAATGATGTGAGAACTATGCATGTGATTATGATTTCATCTTCGTTGAAAAATGATGTGAGCACTATGCAAGTTTTTGGGAGTAGTTTCTAGCACCGAGTATGCTTTGGTTTTGATCCTCGATCTCAGAACTATGTGCCAACATAGGTATATGTATACATTTTAGGGACCTCTCAAGAGTTTTTTTCCCCCTACCCCAAGGGGCTCAACTTGATATCAATATCATGGTTTAGTATCCTTTGCCCTAGCAAGGTTTTGCATGTCTCTGCCTACTTGAGTGTGATAGTTGGGGCATCAGGTAAGCTCTATCGTGATGGTGTTGGTTATAATGAGTCTCTCATTGTTCCTTATGATTTCAGTTACTCATGTTCATGACTTATGATATTATGTTTTATAGCAGATTTGACCCAACGATCAGTTTATGAGCTTTTACTTATAATTTCAGCTATGACAAGTCATATGATTTCTATACCTAAATCTTGGGTCACTATATTTAGTTATGATAACCAGCTTATAACTATGTACGTATCAAATACAGTTTTCAGCATGCAATCCTTAATCTCATGATCTATTTGATATATATTTATATGCATTATTTCAGTTAACATTTAATAAGCATGTTTTACGTACCTTATATACTCAATACATTCAAAGTACTAACTTCATACTCTATGCTATATCATTTCATTATATAGGTTTAGGTGATCCAGCTCAGTCTCGCTGGTAGCTTTCTCCCATATCAGTCTAGTTTAGCCCCTGTTTGGGTGAGCCCTCATCATTTGAGGAAGTGTATCCGTTTAGCCTTGTTTTTTCAGTTTTGTTTTAGAGTTGTAGATAGCTGGGGACTTGTCCCAGCATCTCATCAGATAGTAGAGGCTTATCAAACATAGACTAGTATGTTCATCTTTGAGACTTAGCATTCTGATGGTATTATTTGATATATGCTTTATGATATTCATACTTCCACTTATTCATGATTAAGTCTTAAGTTTCTGCTTTAATTTATGCTCTTGAGTTGCTATGCATATGCCATGGGTTGACTTGGAGCCATTCATGATTCTAGGTCCCATGTCTCAATCCCGGGTTCCAGCTCGGATCGTGAAAAACTTGGTATCAAGATAAAGGTTTAGAGTATCCTAGGGTTTCTAAAAATGGAATTAAGTAGAGTCTTTTTCATGGGTATAAAGCGCATCACACTTATGGAGAAGTGGCTACAAGATGTTTTAGGAAAATTTCCCTTCTTTCATGATCTGTGTCGTGCGATAAAGTACCTCTCTATTTATCTAACTCATGCTATATACGATTGCTAAAATATGTCCCCACGCCGAGTTAGTGGTAGAAGAAATGGAAACAGGAATGGCCATGATAATGGCAATGGAGATGGGCATCAACAAGCCCCACCAACACCAGCAAATCCTTTTCCTGGCAGGTCACTCATGCCGAATTTAGAGCAGCATTTCAGATGTTAGCACAGGCCATGACTGCTTAGGTCAACTAGTAGGCAGTGGCCCATGTTCCCCAGAATGGGAATGCAACAACAGCGAGAGTGCAACACTTTCTCAGGATGAACCCACCTAAGTTTCTTAGGTCGAAGCTGGATGAGGACTCGCATGAGTTCCTAGAGGAGGTGTAGAAGATCACCCAAATTATAGGGGTGGCGGGAGAGGAGAGTGCTGATTTAGCCTCCTATCAGTTGAAGGGGGTTGCTCATATATGGTTCCATTAGTGGAAGGATAATAGAGGTGTTGGAGCAGTTCCAGTGGGTTTGGGATGAGTTTGTGACTGCTTTCTTGGACAGGTTTTTCCCTAGGGAGTGTTAATTTAAAGCAAAACAACAGAAATTCCTAGGAGTATGCCTTGGAGTTTACCCAATTTTCCAGGTATGCACTGAATATGGTCGCTGATCCTAGGGGTCGTATGAGCAGGTTTGTGAATAGAGTGGTAGATTCCTTGGTCAAGGAGTTCAGGACCACCATATTGTTCAGTGACATAAATTTCTCATGGTTGGTCTTATATTTCTGGTAGATAGAGGCAGAGCATATGAAGGAGACAGGGAGTTATGCACATTTCCAGCAGAGGTCCGATGGTGGACATCACCCTCCATCCCACCAGGAGCCGTCAGGCCCAGCTCCATCATCAGCAGTGTTCCATCTAGACCTAGGCATGATTAGAGGGGTAGAGCATCAGGCTCTAGAGGTCAGGGGAGCATGTGAAGAGAGCCCAATTGGAGATGTTGTAGGAGGCACACCGAAGAGTGCTTAATGGGTTCAGGCATGTGCTTTGGGTGTGGGAAGCCTGAGCACATGCTTAGAGACTGCCTTTCAGCCAAACAAGGCCATGGCAGAGGCCGTGACCTAGCCACCAGTTCTGCTCCACCAGCACGTTCAGCTCAGTAGGGTGCATCCACTAGTGCAGGTGATGGCCAGCATCGAAAGAGGTTTTACGCACTATCATCTGGTCAGGAGCAAGAGGTCTATCTCGATGTGGTCACTAGTATATTACGAGTATTCCATATTGATATGTATGTGTTGTTAGATCCAAGGGCTACCTTATCATTTATGACTCCTTATGTTGCTGTTCATTTCAGAGTCAGTCCCGAGATCTTATCAGAACTTTTCTCAGTCTTTGCTTTAGTCGGTGAGTCAGTTATAGCTCGATGGGTATACAGAAACTACCGTGTCATAGTCCTTTAGAAAGTCACCTTAGTCGACTTAGTAGAGTTAGACATGACCGATTTTGAAGTTACTTTCGGTATGGACTGGTTACATCCATGTTATGCCTCAGTCAATTGTAGAACCCATATGGTAGAGTTCTAATTTCCAGATGAGCAAGTCCTAGAATGGAAGAGTAGTTCAGTTGTGCATAGGTCGCTTTGTTTTCTATCTCAAGGCCAGTAAGATAATCTCTAAAGGCCTGTGTGTATCATATAATTTGGGTTAAGTCTTCTACGTTCGATACCCCGACTCTTCATTCAGTTCCTGTTGTATGTAAGTATCCGGGGGTTTTTCTGAATGATCTCTCAAGAGTCCCTCCCAAGCGGGAGATTGACTTTGGTATTGACCTTCTCTCTGATAGGCAACCTCCAGACAGAATTGCTCCAACAGAGCTAAAGGAGTTGAAAGAATAGCTAAAAGATCTCCTAGATAAGGGTTTCATTAGACATAGTAAATCCCCATAGGGTGCTCCAGCTCTCTTTATTCGATAGAAAGATAGTTCCCTTAGAATATGCAATCATTATCGGCAGTTGAAAAAGGCCACAATCAAGAATAAGTATCCCCTCCCAAAGATTGATGACTTGTTTGACCAGCTTCAGGGTGCTAAGTGCTTCTCAAAGATAAACCTCAGATCTGGTTATCATCAGCTCAGAGTTAGAGAGAGTGACATTCCGAAGATAGTCTTCAAGACTCGATATGGTCACCATGAGTTCGTAGTTATGTCTTTTGGATTAACGAATGCTCCCGCAACTTTTTTGGACTTGATGAACAAGGTGTTCAGTCAATATTTAGATATGTTCATGATTGTCTTCATAGATGATATTCTCATATACTCTCAAAGCGAGGAGGAGCATGCCGCTTATTTGGGGATTGTGTTACAGACACTCAAGGATCACCATCTGTTTGCTAAGTTGAGCAAGTGAGAGTTTTGGCTGAATTCAGTAGCATTTTTGGGGCATGTGGTGTCTAGTGAGGGTGTCCAGGTGGACTCTCAAAAGATATAAGCGATGAAGAATTGGCCTAGACCAGTTAGTTCTTCGAATATTAGGAGCTTTTTTTGGTTTAGCTGGCTACTGCAGGAGATTCATTGAGGAATTTTCCTCCATTTCTGCACTGTTAACTAAGTTGACCTAGAAGAAGGTCAAATTTTAATGGTCAGATGCTTATGATAAGAGTTTTCAGGAGTTAAAGACTCGACTCACTTCGGCTCCAGTATTGACCCCACTAGAAGGCACAAATCATTTTATGGTGTATTGTGATGCCTCTAGGGTTGGTCTTGGTTGTGTGTTGATGCAGAATGGTAAGGTCATTGCATATGCCTCTAGGCAGCTTAAGACTCATGAGAAGAATTGCCCAACGCATGACCTATAGTTGGCAGCTATGGTGTTTGTATTGAAGATTTGGAGGCACTACTTGTATGGGGTGCATGTAGATCTATTCACAGAGCACAAGATCCTTTAGTATGTTTTCACTCAGAAGGACCTGAATTTACGACAAAGGAGATGGCTAGAACTTCTCAAAGACTGTGACATAACTGTCCTTTATCATCCAAGCAAGGCCAATATAGTGGAAGATGCTCTTAACAGGCTGTCCATGGAGAGTGTGTTTCATATTGAGGATGGGAGGAAGGAGTTAGCAAAGGATGTCCACAAGCTTTCTCATTTAGGGGTTCAACTTGTTGACTCAATGGATAGTTGTGTCATTGTTCAGAATGGGTCAGGATCTTCCTTGGTGACCGAGGTCAAGGCTAGACAAGATGAGGATCCTATCTTGGTAGAGTTGAAAGAAGCGGTCTGGAGTTAGAAAGTTGAAGTTTTCTCCTAAGGGGGAGATGGTGTACTCCAATATCAGGGACGATTGAGTGTACCAACTTTTAATGACTTGAGAGAGTGGATGTTGAGCAATGCTCATGGCTCTCGGTATTCTATCCATCCAGGTGCCACCTATTAGGGGAATGGCATGAAGAAAGATATAACGGAGTTTGCGGCTAAGTGTCCGAATTACCAATAGGTGAAGGTTGAGCATCAGAGACCTAGAGGTATGCTATAAGACATTAGTATTCCTACTTGAAAGAGGGAAGAGATCAACATGGACTTTATTTCAGGCTTGCCTCGTATCCACCGACAGTATGACTCTATATGGGTGATTGTGAACAGATTGACCAAATCAGTTGATTTCTTACCAGTCACAACTACTAATTTAGTTGAGGATTATGCTAGATCGTACATTTAGGAGTTGGTTTGGTTGCATGGAGTTCCTTTCTCCATCATTTAAGATAGGGGTACTCAAGTCACTTAGTTTTGGAGATCATTTCAGAGGGACTTTAGTACTCAGGTCAAGCTTAGCACAACTTTTACCCATAGATAGATGGTCAGGACGAGCGAATCATTCAGACTCTTGAGGATATGTTGAGAGCGTGAGTGATTGATTTCAGGGGTAGTTAGGATGACCACTTACCTCTCATTGAGTTTACTTACAATAATAGTCATCATCAAGCATTCAGATGGATCCATTCCAGGCTCTTTATGGGCGAACATGTAGATAACCTATTAGATGGATTGAGATAGGTGAGGATATATTGATAGGGCGATATTCAATTCATGAGGCCATGGAGAAAGTTCATCTTATTAGGGAAAGGTTGAAAATAGCTCAGAGTCATCAGAAATCTTATGTGGATGTGAGGAGGAGAGAGCTTGAGATTGAGGTTGATGATTTAGTATTTCTAAAGGTGTCTCTCATGAAGGGAGTGATGAGATTTAGAAAGAAAGGGAATCTTAGTCCCTGATATGTTGGTCCTTATAGGATTTTGAGGCGAGTCGACAAAGTGGCATATGAGTTGGAGCAACCAGCAAAGTTAGCTTCGGTACATCCAGTTTTCCTTGTACCTCTATTGAAGAAGTGCATAGGTGACCCAGCCTTAGTTGTTCCAATGGAGAGCATAGGTGTGAAAGATAGCCTTACCTACAAGGAGGTTCCAGTTGAGATACTCGATAGTCAAGTTTGAAAGTTGAGAAACAAAGAAGTATCTTCAGTGAAGGTGTTGTGGAGAAATCAGCTTGTTGAGAGGGCTAGGTGGGAAGCCATAGTGTATATGATGGCTAGACACCCATATCTTTTCCCTTCCAGCTCAGTTCCAGCATAAGGTATAAGTTTCCTCCTTAGTACTCTATTCAGTTTCATGTCAAGTTCATGTCTCTAAGTTTCTTTCATATCCTTGTATATATGTATGTTTCATGAATTCAGTTCAATCATGTGTATTAGTTCAGAGTTAGTCACTCCGTTAGTTTTCAACTTTAGTTGTTCAGTTTTGGGATTACATTTCTTTAATATGCTTAATCTATATTCGAAAACAAATGTTTCCAAAGGGAAGATAATGTAACACCCCAAAGTTTCCTAAAATTAGGTTCGGGAAGTTGAATATGTTCAGCAGAGGAGTCTGTAATTTTTCTCTCAGTACGACTGATGGAATGGGTCATGGTCAACTGGTATAGGTTTAGGAAGACTTGTGATAAGGTTCAGAGGCTCATCCCCCAGACCATGAGTCATGGTTTATTTTTAATGACTCATGGCCACGGAGTCATAGCATGCTACTGGATTACCAGGTGCTGGTTATACGAGTGATTGTATGACTAGTATTAGGAAGCAATGAGTCGTGGTAGGCATTCGTGGAAATAATTAGAGAATTGGTGAAATTAGACTGGCTAGCTACAGGAGGAAAGAACAAGTCATAGGTTGGTGATACGACTCGTGGTACTGGTCGTATGACTGGTAGTGGGTATTTTTCAAATCATTAAGGGCATTTTCATAATTCCGACTTTTAACTTTCTAATAACTTCGTTTTAAGCCCTAAAAGGAGTGGTTTAATAGGGTTTATCCTATTCTAAGTCATCTCCCATGCATGCAAGATATTGAGACTTCCTTTCAAAATCAAGCCAGAGTTCTCCCCAATTTCATCCCCAATCTCTTAAGCTTTCAAGGGTAGCTTGGAAATCAGCTTACCCAGGTATGTAGGGCTATGAATGATGATTTTCTTCCATCCTCATGCCCAAATTTCTTCGCAAAATCATGAATTCAAGTTCTTAATCAAGTGTATTGATGTTTAGGGTTTTAACCCATATTTATGGGTCTAATCCCCTCATGTTCTAAAGTATGTTTTAAAGTCTAATGGATAGATCTTATCATCAATTTGGTTATAAATTCATGATGTAAAGTTATTAGAAATTATGCCCTATTATGCAAGTTTTATGAGAAGTGGAGCTTATGATTCATGATTTCAAGTATGATGACATATCTAGCATGAATGAATGTTTATGAACTCCCTACTTATGAATCCATGATTTTGACTTATGAAGTCTATTTCAAGTATGCATGATTTTATGATTTGGGAAAGCCCATACAAGTTAAGTATGTTTTTATAATTTATCCAAGGCTAATAAGATCACCTTGTAATATGGTTTGGAGTCGAGACTCCAATGCAACTTATGATAGTTTTTGAGTAAAGACTCCCAATGTTTAGATTCCAAGCAATATAAAAATTATGATTTCTGCTTCATCAAAAAAATGATGTGAGCACTATGCATGTGATTCTGATTTCACCTTCATTGGAAAACAATGTGAGCATAATGCATGTTTTTGGGAGTAGTGTCTAGCACTGAGTAGGCTTGAGGTCCGATGTTTCCCAGTCACAAAACTACGCGCCAATATAGGTATATGTATACATGTTTGGAGACCTCTTAAGAGAGTTTTCCCCCCATTTCCCAAGGGGCTCAACTTGGTATTGACATCATGGTTTAGCGTCCTTAGCCCTGGCAAGTTTTTGGATGGCTCTGACCACTTGAGTGTGATAGTTGGGGCATCACGTAAGCTCTATCGTAATGGTGTCAGTTATGACGAGTCTCCCATTATTTCTCATGATTTCAGTTAGTCATGTTCATGATTTATGATATTATGTTTTACCGCCAAATTTGACCCAATGATCAATTTATGAGATTTTACTTACAATTTCAGCTATGACAAGTAATATGATTTCTATTTCTAAATCTTTGGTCACTATGTAGTTATCATAACCAGCTTATGACTGCGTATGTCTCGGATACAATTTTCAATATGTAGTCCTTACTCTCATGATCTATTTAATTTATATTTATATGCATTATTTTAGTTAACATTTACTAAGCATGTTTTATGTACCTTACATACTCAATACATTCAAAGTACTGGCTTTATACTCTAAGCTATATCATTTCATAATATAGATTCAGGTGATCCAGCTCAGTCTTGCCAATAGTTCAACCCCTATTTGGTGAGTCCTCATCATCCGAGGACGTCTATCAATTCAGCCTTGTTTTTTCAGTTTTTTCTTAGACTTGGTGATGGCTGCGTTTGTCCCAGCATCTCATCAGATAGTAGGGGTTTATCAAACATAAACTAGTATGTCTATCTTTGAGATTTAGCATTGTGAGAGTACCATTCGATATATGCTTTATGATATTCAGACTTCTGGTTATTCATGTTTAAGTTTTAAGTTTACGCTTTAATTTATACTCTAGAGTTGCTATGCACATGCCATGGGTTGACTTGGAGCCATTCGTGGTTCAAGGTCCTGTGTCTCGATCTAGGGTTTCAACTCAGATCGTGAAGGTTTTGTTAATTGAGAGTAATTTTTTTAGTGTCATTATAGAGGTAGTAACCCTTACTGATAATGAATGAATGACTACCATCTTAAAAAAATTAGTCATCATTTTTTTTGTAGGATGGAGTCGAAACTACTACTTGTGTGCTCTTTCATATTCCACTTAGGAGCTAAGCTAGATACAATGAAGTGGACATCTTGAATGCATAAGAAGTAAAAATCAATGAGAGACATACAGGTTCTTTAATTTGACTCAAAGAAAAATTCTTAGAGCAAAATAATGATAGTTTCATTTAATGTGATTGTGTCGATATGTAGCCATAAGAAGCCAACACACATCAAGATGCCATGAGAGATAAGATATAATTGTATTGTTTTATGCATAATGTAACATCTAGAACTTTCCTAAGTGTTCCTAAGATAGCTAGATGCTAATAAAGTAGGATGCGATTAAGGCATTTATTTGGAAAACCAACTTTGTCCATTGTTGTTATACCTTCCTTAACATTATCCCTAGTTAACCCCTTTGATATTTAAGCTTTAATTTTCTTCTTAGCCACAAATGAACATTTCTCTTTGTTGTGAGACCTTCAAATTTTTTGATCTAAAGATAGTCTGAGGCAATTTGAGAATTAAGAATGAGGGTCCATCGAGTTAGAAAGAGTCAAGGGAAAGGAAAGAAAGAAAAAACGTGTGGATGATAAGAAGAGAAAATAGAAGAGAGGTTCCCACAAAAAGATGTTGTCTACTTACTGCTAGAACATAAACGAGAAGATTTTAATAGTTGATCATTCTTGTGAACTTAAATGTAGAAACTAGCAGTCAAGTAGTATAAAAAAGGGCATGAGAATAGAGAAGGGAATTAGTGAAGTTGAGGGTGAGCAGTTAAGACAATGTGGTGGACAAGAAAGATAAAAGAATATCTTAAAGTGCTTAGGACTGGTTGCCATTACTAAAGAAAATCATTTCTACCTGTCCCTTAGACGACATTACAACCAAGAAAAGTCCTTATGATCTTATTCTTGTTGAAGCAACTAAGTAGTCTAAATGTACATGAGGGGCAAGATTATGGTATGTTGCATGTGTATGATTCATCATTTGTGAGAGTTAGTTTTTCTAGCTTATTATGTTCCAAGCTTTGATTGATAACATGAGAGAATGAACATCACTAAATAAGTGAGGGCATAAGATTGTCAAGTCGGTGTACTATGTGTTGTATTTTTTATACGTAAATGTTAGCCCTATTTTGAAAAGATGAGTTAGTTATAGAGGCTATGTAGTCTTGGATGTGAAAACTTCTATGTGTTCTTGATATTAGTTGTTATGAATTGATGAACCACTAATGCATGTGCTCTAGGCTAGCTTGTTGACTGATGATTGATAGGGAAACAAGTGGTGAGAAAAGAGGTTCATGCACGTAGGTAAGGATTATTGTAGGACAAACAATGGATGACTTAAGTGTGGGGTGGTGATGTCGGGCATATTCTTATGCACATTTGCCATGTTTTTGCCCATGTTTTTCCTTGTTCTGAGTTCATTATCCTTATAAAATGCATGAATTCATATTTATGTGTGTCTTATGAGCTAACAAGTGTTTTTAGATGTTTTGAGCAGGAAACCATCGAAAAAGGACTCAAAAATGATCCAAGGTGTGACGGAAGAAGAGTTCGCAAAAGTTGGCCTAGAGAGATGGCTGGCGTGGCATGCCAAACCCCACACTTCAAAGAAAATTATTCCCAAGTTGGTGCATTATGTGGCGTAACACGCTAGGGCCTCAACTTTAAAGTAATTTTTGTTGAACACCTTAGCGAGATAAATGGAGTGGTGCACCAGAAGCATTCTGGACTTCGAAAGATTTTCCAACAGTTTGATGTGTTGGATGGAGTGGCGTTAGACTCAAATTCTCAAAAAATTTGACTAACACCTTGGTGCATTGGCTGGTGCAGTGTGCCAGAGGGAAAACTTTAGAAAAATTTTAAGTCAAAATTCTAGGGCAGTGGATGGTGCAGCGCGCTAGGTGCTATCCAGGATGGATTTTCAAGTTTAAAAGATGCACTTCTCAAGGCCAAAAGAGTCACTAGATGCCTTGCTTATAAATATATCATCTAGCGCATTTTGTTAGTAATCATTGATCGTACTGATTAGTTTGTACTCAGTTCTGGGAGGAAGAGACAATTTTATTTTTTAGGTTTCTTCTTTAACTTATGTTTTTATTCAAATAATGAATTATTTAGTTTTCCGCGGAACATGAGTGGCAATACTCTTATTCTAGGGTTTTGGCCATAGCAGACGGTTGAAGTTTGAAATATTTTTTATGCTATTTCTTAATTCTTCATTAAAGGTTCTTTATACTTGCTTATTTTCATTGCTTATTCATTTTCATGATAACCTCACAAATATAATCTATTGGCTTTCAGTTGAACTCGAGAGAGAGGACCAAAAGGGTTAAAAGTAAGTGTAGAACAGGTTTCTATGACTCTTGTCGAATGGGTTCAATATAGATTTCATTGTTGAGTATAGGAATATACCCTTCAACCCTATTCAGTTGAATATGAATAGCCACAACTGTCGTCTCATGCTTCTCCTGCGACCATAGGAAAATAGGCGTTAGGGTTCATGGGATAGTTCTTGGATATTCGGGAGAATGGCAAGAAATGGGAGTAACTTGCAACTAGCAATCTTAGGAAGAATTAGTCTAAAATATTCAAGTCTTAAAACTATACCTTAAGCGAAAGTGCCACTACCCTAGATTTTATCATCATTTGAATTACAACATTTTTGAAAAGCTTTCAATATTAGTTAATTCACTTTTCAAGTTTAGTAGTATAATTTCCAAACCATTTCCCTATTGTTATATGTGTTTATTAGAATAGTGAAATAAAGAGTTAACCTTGGCCATTAATCTGACAAGTCTCTGAGGGATCGATATTCAGGACTTCATTATCCTATATTACTTGAAGACCACGTGCGCTTGCATGCGCTTGGGCGACATCAAGTTTTTGGCGCCGTTGCCAAGGACTTGAATATTGATTAATTGTTTGTAGGTTAGGATTTTTACTCTACTATTCTGCATTTTATGTTTGTTTGTTGGTTGTTGAAGTTTGCAGATATTGTGTTTAGTATATGTTAGCTGCAAGAAGTTAGGGAACAACCTTGGATCATTTTGATCCTGAGATTTAGAGGACTTTTTGTAGGTTAGCTAAGGCAAAAAACCATGAGCAGGTGCAGGGAAAAAACCAGGAGAGGATTCTAGTGCCTAACTTTACCTACCCAAACTTGGAGAACGCTTCCAAAACAATCATCAAGATGGCAACCACTTGAAATTTTGAATTGGAGGAGGGAACAATACGGTTGGTTCATAATACTTATCAATATCAGGGAACACGAGGATCCCCATAGATATCTGATGACGTTCGTGGAGCTGAGTGAGAACTTTCACTATCAGAACGTGTCAGATGAGTATGTTAAGCTCAGATTGTTCTCTTTCTCATTGATTGGTGAAGCTAAGGAGTGGCTTCAGAATGAGCCAGCAAGTTCCATCACTATTTGGGAGGCTCTTTCCAATAAATTCATCAATAGGTTCTTGTTCAAGGAGGACAAAGGAGTTGAGATGAAAGATATCAGGTTCTGTGTTGAAAGATGGTAAGACCTTAGCTTAGGCATGGGAACGATACAAGTGTTATTGAGAGATAGCCCGTGCCATATGTAGCCAAAGGAGATCATTAGGAAGAACTTCATACAAGGGCTGGAGCTAGAGTCAAAAATGTTGTTTGACACTGCAGCATAGGGACAAATCTTATCCACGAGCTACGATGAGATAGAAGCTCTATTGAATCTTATATCAATTGGGAGTCAAGATTATCTAGATTCAGGTAGAGATTTCATATCAACCAAAGTACCAGGGAAGCTTGACGTTGATGGTGTATCAGCAATCCTAGCAGATATCAACTAGTTGGTGAATGTGATCAGCAAGTTAGTGACCATACTAGCTGTAAGCCAAGTGAAACGGGTTCAGAAAGTTCAAACTCCACCACCATCATGTGAGGTGTGTGGAGAAGGAAATGCAAATTTAGGTTGCCCTCTAAACCCAGAGTCTGTTTTTTTTGGGTCAACAAGGTCGTGGTGGAGGTTTTGCAGGAAATGGTTACAACCAAGAGAAAGAGAAAGTTATGAGGTCCAAGCATGAAGTTAGTGAGTCAAGCACGTCAAAGCCAAAAGTAGTAGAAGCCCGACCACCTCCTCTATTCCCATAAAAATTCAAGAAGCAGAAGGAGGACACAACTTGTAAGAGATTTCTTGATGTTTTAAAATAGGTACATATGAATCTACCATTGGTGGTGCTTTTGCAGGAGGTTCCGAAATATGCCAGGTATCTAAAGGATGTCATTGCAAATAAAAGAAGGCTCATAGAGTTTGAGACTATAGCTTTTATGGAAGAGTGCAGTTCTCGAGTGCGGAATAAGATTCCAAAAAAGCTACAAGATCTTGGCAGCTTCACTATTCAAGTGGTCATTGGGACCGAAGATGTAGGTTTTGCACTGTGTGATTGTAATACCCTGGAAGTTCCTAAGACTAGACTTAGGAATTTAAAATGAGAAGAAGTAGAATAATCTGAGTTATTACTCAGAACGACTCGTGGTATGAGTCGTAGGAGGGTCTAACAACTCATGGGAGCCACTCATTGTCAGGTTCTAAAGTAAGAGATTCTGTGGTAACGGGTCTAAGGACGACCCGTTGGTTGATGTAATGGGATATGGATGAGAGTCAGTTTTGGTCTCAATGATGTCAGGGTTTGATGGCTTGAGTCATGGTATGACTCGTGAGGATACACGAGTCGTGGAAAGTGCTTGTGAGAAGGTGCAGTAAAAATTAACCTAGAGGCAACAGATGGGTCCAAAGACCCATTTTTTGGAGGTACGAGTTGTTGGTGTACTCGTGGTAGAAGTCTTAGAAAAATGTTGTTGAGGAGTCAGTGGTGACGATGGGAGGAAGTAACAGATTGTTGTGTCTAGTAACGACTCGTTCTGTCGAGTCGTTGTACCACAACCTGAGAATTTAAGAAATGATGGAGGAAGTAACGTATGGAGACCATGAGTCGTGGTATCGAAGGATGATTCGTGGTATCGGTCGTGGTATCTGCCAATACAAAATTTCTAAACTTTTCATTAAGGGTATTTTCGAAATTTCTTAGCCTGAAGGTCCTAAACTACATCATTTTAAACTTAGTTAGAAGGGTTTTAAGAGTGTTAAACCTATCCAAAGCCTTACCATTCCATGCATGAAAGCTTAGAGTTCTTCCTTGGAGATCAAGCTTGAAGAATTTCCCCAATTTTTCTCCAATTTCCTTTGGGCTTTCAAGAGGAAGTGCAAATCAAATTTACCAAGGTATGTGAGGCTATGAATGATAGTTCCTTTCACTCTCATGCTCAAAATTCTTCTCAATTCCAAGGATTCAAATTCTAGATTTAAGTTCATGATCTTATGAGGTGTATTCCAATTTTTCTGAAATTCTCTATGATCTATCTATGGGTCAATTTCCTTCATGTATCAAATCATGGTTTATGATCTATGGGCATATTTTATAACTATTTTGATTATTAATTCATTGTTTAAAATTTTAATTAAATTATGCCCAATTATGTAAGTTCATGAATAGTCAATTTATAATTCCATTATGATATTTATCTTCTTAAGCTCTAAATTATGATTTATGATTATTGATATGATTTCTCTCAAGTACTCATCATGGATTTATGAATATCAAGTATATGTATTTTCACAAGTATGCATGTTCTTCACGATTTATGAATTTATGGCTCTTGGCCAAATCATGGGCCCTTATTCATGGCTAATCATGTATTTCAAGTGGGATCTAGTATGTTATTATTTATTTTTCCATGAACTTCATGAATGATTTCACGATTATTATACGAGCCCACATGTGCATGTTTTTGGGAGCAGTGTCTAGCACCAAGTAGACCTAACGTTCAGGTGAACCTCGTTCTTAGAACGACTTGCCACCATAGGTATATACATTTATTATTGGATCCATGTGATATCACCATACTACACGTTCCTTGCCTGGAAGGCCTGGGGTGGTCCTGACCACTTGGGTGAAATAGTAGGCCATTATGTAAGCTCTATCATGATGGTGTCGATTAAGACGAGTCCTCCTATTGTTCCTCATTATTTATGCATGGTTATGTTTATGTTACTTTGGCTCAAATTATGTTTTATAAGTTTTCTCTTATAACTATAATTATGGTTGGATAATGAAAGGTTTGAAATCCTTGAGCCTTATGTTTACATTATGATATTTACTTTATGATCACGAGGTCCTGCTCTTATGAACTCTTATGTATTTTAACTGTCCATTTTTACTTACCTTGCATACTTAGTACATTCCAAGTGCTAACTGCATACTCTATGTTATATCATTTCATGATATAGGTCCGAGGGATCAGTCTCAACCGCATTACTAGTCTTGCTTCATCCTCAGGCCTGTCTAGCCAGTGTTGGTGAGTCCTCATCCTTCAAGGACATTCAGTTATCCATTGTTATGTCCTTTCAGTTACAGACTTTGTCGAGCTAGTTGGGGATGTTGTCCCATCAGCTCATCAGTTATGTTAGAGGCTTTTTCAGACATTGTGTAGAAATCATGTTGTCACTTTTTACTCTGTTTAGGTTGATATGTATGCAGACTTCATCTTAAGTATGTTTTATGTTATCACTTTCCACTTTTTATGTGCTCTTAGACTCTATGTTCATGCCATGGGTCAACTTGGAGTCTCTCAGGATTCCTTATCCCGTGTCTATATCTGGGCCTATGTTCGGATCGTGACAAACTTGGTATCAGAGCATCAGTATTTGAAGTATCCTAGAGTGTCTGAAAGCCACGTTTAATAAGAGTCTTTTTCATGGGTGTTAAGCCCGCCACACTTATGATGAAGAGGCTATGAAACATTTTAGGAAATGTCCCTTCTTTCATGATCTATGTCATGCGATGAAGTGTCTCTCTATCCTTCTAACACGTGAAATACACATTTGTAGAATCATGCCTCCTCGCGATGGGGATAGGCACCAGCAGACCCCACTAGCCCCCGAGGATCACGTGCTCGAGCAGACTGCCCATGCAAAAATTAGGGTAGCCATTCAGATGTTGGCACAGGCATTGACCACCCAGGTCAGCCAGTAAGTGGTAGCGCATGTTCCCCAGAATGGGAATGCGGTAGCAGTGAGGGTCAGAGATTTTTGTAGGATAAACCCTCTAGAGTTTCTCAGATCAAAGGTGGGTGAGGATCTGCACGAGTTTATTGATGAAATTTTGAAGATCACCCAGATCATGTGGGTGATGGGGCAAGAGTATGTAGATCTAGCCTCATATCAGATAAAAGGGGTTGCACATATTTGGTTCAGACAGTGGAAGGATGGTAGGGCAATTGGAGAGGGCCCCATTGGTTAGGATGGGTTCCATACCGCATTTTTGAATCAGTTCTTTCCCTGGGAGATGAGGGAAATCAAAGCAGTTGAGTTTGTGAACCTGAGGAAGAATGATATGACAGTCTAGAAGTATGCTTTAGAGTTCACCTGCTTGTCCAAGTATGCACCAGAGATGATGGCTGATCAGAGAGCTTGGGTGAGTAGGTTTGTGCACGGAATATCGAATTACCTGGTCAAGGATTGTAGGACCGCTATGCTTCATCAAGACATTGACTTTCCTTAGTTGGTTTTGTACGCCCAGTAGATGGACGCGGTTCATCTGAGAGAGAGGTAGGTCAACAAGGCCAGGATGGACAGTTAAGGGTTCTCCTAGTAGAGATCAGGAGGCGGACATCATCAGCAATCTCATCAGAGGTCATTAGCTCCAGCGCCATTATCGGCTAGTGCTCCATCTAGACCGCAAGGTGATCAGAGGAGCATGCAGGAAAAGAGTACCTTTCTGGTCTGGGGGAAGTGTCGAAAGAATCACATAGGGGAGTGCTTGATTGGGTCAGATATCTATTTTGGGTGTGGTAGACCTGGGCACAAGTGCCGGAAGTGTCCTTCGGCTAGGTAGGATGATGGCAGAGGTCGTGTTCAGGCTACTAGTTCAGTAGTAGCACCAGCCCGCCCAGCTCAGCAGGGTGCATCCACTAGTACAGGTGGTGGCTAGCGCCAAAATAGGTTTTATGCCATTGCATTTAGCTAGGAGCAGGAGACTTCACCATATGTGGTCATCGGTATGTTACGAGTATTCCACTTTGATGTATATGCACTTTTAGATCCAGGGGCTACTCTATCTTTTGTGACGCCCTATGTTGCTAGTAGTTTCGGAGTCTGTCCCGAAATCCTATCAGCAGCCTTCTCAGTCTCTACTCCAGTTGGTGATTCAGTTATAGCTTGATGAATATATAAAAATTGCCCTATCAAATTCCTTCAGAAAGTCACCTCAACAAATTTGGTAGATCTATCCATGATAGATTTTGATGTTATCTTTGGCATGGATTGGCTACATGCATGTTATGACTCAGTAAATTGTAGCACCCGTGAGGTAGAGTTTCGATTTCTGGGTGAGCCAGTCCTAGAATGGAAGGATAGTTCAGCTATGCTTGTAGGTCATTTCATTTCCTACCTTAAGGCCAAAGATGATCTCTAAATGTTGTGTGTACCATCTATTCAAGGTTAAGGATGCTACATCCGAAACCCCGACTATCTAGTTAGTTCCTGTAGTGTGTGAATATCCATAAGTGTTTCCAGATGATTTTCTGGGAATTCCTCCCTAGCGGGAAATCGATTTTGGCATTGACCTTCTTCCCGATACGCAGCCTATATCTACTCCTCCTTAGACAAGGGTTTCATCAGACCAAGCAAATCCCCGTGGGGTGTACCAGTTCTCTTTGTCCGGAAGAAGGATGGTTCCCTTCAGATTTGCATTGATTACCGGCAGTTGAAAAAGGTCACTGTTAAGAATAGGTATCCTCTCCCGAGAATTGATAACTTGTTTGACCAACTTCAAGGTGCCAAGTGTTTCTCAAAGATAGACCTCAGATCCAAATAGTGTGTCTCATGTAGATAAGGGGAGGAAGGATTTGGTAAAGGATGTGCATTAGCTTGCACAATTGGGAGTTCCTCTTGTTGACTCGACAGATGGTGATGTCATTGTTCAGAATGGATCAGATTCCTCTTTGGTGACAAAAGTCAAGGCTAGGAAAGATGAGGATCCTAGTTTGATGAAATTGAAGGAAGCTGTTCAGAATCAGAAGGTGGAGGTTTTCTCCCAAGGGGGAGATGGTGTACTATGATATCAGGGTCATTTGTGTGTACCGGGAGTTGATGACTTGAAGGAGCAGATGTTGCATGAGGCTCATGGTTCTAGATATTCTATACATCTAGGTTCCACCAAGATGTACCGTGACCTATGGGAAGTTTTTGTCTCAACTCGAACGTAGATCCGAATTGCAACATGGGACAAGGAGCCCCGAGAGACTCCAAGTCGACCCATGGCGTGAGCATACATCTAATTCAATATCAATAAAGTGGAATTCTCAGCATAACGACATGGCAGAAGAATAATCATAACATAACATAGGAAGCTAAACGCACTTCATACATAACAGTTGAATACTACACATACTCTAAAAGCCTCTAACATATCATATGGGTTGATGGGAAAACAACCCCAACTAACCCGACAAGTCTAGAAACTGAACATAAAGAGATAACTAATATCAACTGGTCCTCGGAGAATGAGGACTCACCAATGAGCTGGATGCTAACTCCAAGAACGAGCTAATGATGGTGTTGGGTCTGAAGATCGGAGCCTGTAGCATAAAACGATACAGCATAGAGTATGCGGTCAGTATGTGGAATGTATCGAGTATACAAGCTAAGTAAAATGGACATTTAAAATACTTAAAATTTCATAAGAGATCATACGAATAGGACAACATGCTCATAACATAAATATCACAGTGCAACATAAGGCTCAAGGTTTTCAAAACATTTGTAATTCATTTATTATCATAGTCATAAGAGAAACTTTATAAATCATAACTTGAGCTAAAACATCATAAATGTAACAATGAATAAAAACATGCGGAAAATAGGAGGACTCGTCATAACCGACATCATCATGGTAGAGCCTTACATGATGCCCCAACTATCTCACTCAAGTTGGCAGAGTCATCCTTGACTTGCCAAGCAAGGGATGTGCATTATGTGATATCACGAAAGAGGACATCCATTAACATTGTAATGTATTAACACGAACCTAAAGTGGCACGTAGTTATGAGACACCAGCGTAGTCCTTTGAATGCCAAGCTACTCAGTGCAAGAAACTGCTCCCAAAAACATGCAGATTAGGCTCGTACATAAAGCATAAACATCACTCATGAGATTCATGGCCAAATAAATATTAACATCATTGATCCCCATTTACATACATGTTATCCATGAATCAAGGTCCCCTTAATCGGCCAACATCATAAATCAATCAATCATGAGATTCATTTCATAAATCATAAATCATACTTGAACATGTGGGCATACTTTAACATGCTTAGAAATACTCAATTCACTTGAAAATATGATTATAAACATGGGTAACTTGAAAGGATTGTTTTCATCATCAATACTTCATTATACATAAACATTTCAGAAATCTTAACTTTGATGAACTTCTCATAAATGGGTATTTTAATTTAAAAAGCTTGAAACATGATTCTTATGAAAGACAACGTAAAACTTGCCCATAATTCATAATTCAATAATAGAAACACATTTAAATCATGCCCATGTAGAGAATTAGAAATTTCATGGATTGGATTAAAAACCCCATAAAATCAATATAGGAATTTCATGATTTAGAGAGATATTGGGCATCGGTGTGAACGAATTCACCCATTCAAAACCCTATATACCTGGGGAAGATTAGATTTTATCACTCCATGAAAGCCCAATGAAGGATTGAAGGAAAATTTGAAGAACTCTCACTTGATTACCTCTTAAACCCCTTCTATATGCATGCATGGGTATGAATGAGCCTAGGATAGATTTTCCCCAAATAAAACACTACATTTCGAGCCCTAAATGACGTAGTTTAGGACCTTAGGACTTAGGAATGATGAAAATACCCTTAATGAATTTCCTGAAAATTCTTCACTGGCCGTGATAACAACCGACCAAATAGGTCGTGCTTGGATACCACGAATCGTGGTATCCATCCGTTGCGTCCACTACCCATACTTCACTTTCTTAGATTCAATCACGCAACTAGATAGGATGAGTCATTGCATCAGACGACGGTCCATTGTGTCCTCTGTTGTTTCCCCCCTGACGACCTACACTTGGCCTTCCCACAGCTCATACCATTACTCGTGCCTCCTTACAATGAGTCGTTGTTTCCATCTGTTACCTCGACTGGAGGTTTTCCTACTCCTTCTCACGATTGCTCACCACAATCTGTTACTACTTACCATAGGTCGTCCTATGACCCGTTACTTCTGATCTTGGGCAGAATTTCATGCCCAAGTGATACTCAAATGCTTCATTTCGACTTGTTTGTCTATCATTATTGTGTACATTCTCATGTGATTTGTAGTTAAATGTGAATTTATACTAACAAACAAGAATAGTGTTGTTTTGAAGGTAAAATTGAATCTTGGGAAGCTAAGATACATGTTGGTAAAATCAGGAATGGACTTGGAAACAAAGAGTGGAAAAGGACAAGGAAGAGCAGCAAAAATAAGGGCTCCGCGATGGAGCCATGTCACGTTGCCATCGCGGAGGCACTCTGCCTCAGATGAAATAATTTTGGCAATTTCTAGTGAAGGTTCGCGTTACCTTCATGGCACGTTGAGGTGAAATTTCCTGGGAGATGAATTCCAGTGAGGGTCCGTGATACCTCCGTGGCACGGAGGGAGTGCTCTGCGATACACTCCGTGCCACGTTGCTTGTTATTCCAGGAAAAATTCTTAACAGTATAAATAGCACACTTAGGTTTTATTTTAAACATTCTGACTTGGTTGACCAAGGACGTGGGTTACAGGCAGTTGAGGGGACGAAAATCTTAGGGTTCTTCTCTATCTCTTTCTCCTTTATTTCAATTGTTTGTATGAATTATACTCATTTGATGATGTTTAATCCACAAATGAGTGACTAAATTCACTTCTTGCTGAGGTTAAGAACAATTGTAGTGGAATGTAATTGTTGATTATTTTGGTTTTTCATCTTTTCTTCAATGGTTGTTCTATCAATTCTTGTTCTTACTGCATTAATGTTTGGCCAATGTTAATGTATATCTAAAAAATCCAATTTTGATTTTGAAAAGGAATGAAATTGGAAAGATGTGAATTGGTAGGATATGATCTCTTCTTAGTTTGGAAAATTTAGAATTGATTTACATTCAGAATAGAAATATATCTGAAAGTCTTATTAGTCAATTAAGGAATCGGGAATGTACTAGAACATGAAATTCTTTTATCACAGAAATGTAGATTAAGACTCATGATTCTTAAGTTGGATAGGAGTCGAAAGTTCCAATCCATAGGCAATAATTCTTTACTAGCAACTGAAGGACAGATTAACTGAATTGTATTAATAAATTAATTCCCTGCATGTTCGTTTTAACCTTAGTTTTCTCATTAATATTGTTCAAACTCACTTTACAATTTTGCCTTAGATTCTTATTAATCAGTAAACTCAAACTCTCAAAATAATATTTAGTTGGTTGTCTGCATTCTTAAAGATATAGTTCATTAACACTTAAGTTAATTAGTACCGTAGCTCAGTCCCTGTGGGATTGATACTTGGCTTTACTTAAGCCACTTTACTACTTGTTCGACCACGTGCACTTGCGTGTAGTCACCACAGAATCTGAACAAGTTTTTGGCACCGTTGCTGGGGACTGGCAATTGGTAAATTTATTTTCTTAGTGTTAGTTTACAACTTCTATTTAAGTGCTGATAACTTGGTCTTAGCCTTTCTCTTGCAGATATTGAATTCTTCTAAACGCTGGCAAGAGACAAGGAGTTGGTGGATTCATACATAGAGCCGAAAAGACAATTTCATCATCAAAGAAGGGAAGCTCTAGAGAAAAAGGTATAGTTGCTTAGACAGGCAATTCTAGAGCAACAACAGAATCCACCACTTGTTAGGGCAATGTTAGTGCCCGAGGAAATGACAGCTAGGCCGGTTCGCGAAGTGGCAATCCCACATGCTAACAATGTTACATCTAGTATTTGCAGACCAGAGCCAGGAGGGAGGTTTGAGCTTAAATAGAACATGGTGCAATTGTTGCACACCAGCGGGCAATTCACAGGTCTTCCTCATAAAGATCCACAACAACATCTCGAAAACTTTTTGGAGATAAGTGACACTTACATCTCCGTTGGAGTATCATCCGATTACGTAAGGCTTACATTATTCCCATTTTCATTATTGGGGGAAGCAAAGAGGTGGTTGAAAGCTGAACCACCCAACTCTATCACCACTTGGGATGATCTTGCAAGAAAATTTTTGATACAATTCTTTCCATCCGGGAAAACAGCAAGACTTAGAAGTTAGATTCTAAGTTTTAAACAAAGAGAGAGGGAGAATCTGTATCAAGCTTGGGAAAGGTTCAAATAATTGTTAAGGGATTGTCCTCACCATCACCAGTCCAATGATGTGTTGGTGCATACTTTCATAGAGGGTTTGGAACCCCACACAAAAATTTTGCTAGACTCAGCAGCTGGGAGACAGGCATTAGAAAAGACTTATGAGGAGGTGTATACTTTGTTAAATCATATTTCACAGAGAAATCCAAAGCAGAATGCGGACTCTTCAAGAGGAGGAACAAGGAAAACGACAGGAGTCTTTGAGGTGGATGGTTTTATAGCTATCGCTGCACAGATAGCTGCATTGCAAAATCAACTCAACACCCACTTCAGCAATATGAGCTTGAATCAACCACAAGCCCCAGTTAATGTAGTGCAGCAGGTTTGGTGTGAAGTATGCGGTAGTAATGAACACTCAGCTGAGTGTTGTGGTGCAAATCCAGATTCAGTGAACTTTGTTGGGAACGTCCAGAGAAATAATCACCAGTAGTATGGCAATAATTACAACTCAAATTGGAGGAATCATCCGAATTTCTCTTGGGGTAGTAACAGCCATCAAGGGCAGAGTTCGAATCAGGGTGCGCAGAGAAATCAAGGGGGGCAGCAGAATTATCAACCTCAATACAAAGGAAATAATGCACCTCCTCCACCACCCATCAACATTGAGGAAATGTTTAAAACAATGATAGCTAACCAAGCTCAAATGCAGGCTGATTATGTGAAATTAGCGGCAGACTTAAAAAACAACTAGTTAGCTACAAAGGCGTTGGAGTACCAGTTCAGACAACTAGCTGGAGCTCAAAACACCAGGCCCAGAGGAGGACTACCGAGTGACACTGACCCGAATCCCAAGCAGGTCAATGCAGTGACCACAAGAAGTGGATTACAACTCAAGGAGGTGGAACCAGAAAGATCACCTCAGCAATCAGGAGCAGTGGAAAAAGATAGGGAGCATGATGATAAGAGGGGGAAGGAGAAGGCAGTCGAGGCAGAAAGACCCCCCCCCCCCCCGGTTCCCTCAAGGATTAAAGAAACACAAGGAGGAAGCTTGTTTTAAAAAGTTCATGGAGGTGCTTAAACTGGTAACACATTAATTTACCTTTGGTTGATGTTTTGCAGGGAGTGCCTAAATATGCAAAGTATATCAAGGACATCGTAGCCAACAAAAGCAGATTGACAAAGTATGCTACGGTGGCGCTTACTGAGGAGTGCACTTCCCGAATTCAGAACAGGTTGCCAACAAAGCTCAAGGACCCTGGGAGCTTTACAATTCAAATCACAATCGGGAAAAGTATACCAGCTCACAAATTATGTGAGTATATAAGGTTGTCATCGATAAACACAATCACGAACATATCCAAGTATGGCTTGAATACCCTATTCATCAAGTCCATAAAAGCTGCAAAAGCATTCGTTAGTCCAAAAGACATAACTACAAACTCATAATATCTATACCATATTCGGAAGGTTGTCTTTGGGATGTCGCTCTCCCGAACTCTAAGCTAATGGCCGGATCTGAGATCTATCTTCTAAAAACACTTGGCACCCTGAAGCTAGTCAAATAAATCATCAATCCTGGGTAGATGATACCTGTTCTTTATGTTGACCTTGTTTGATTTCCGATAATCAATACACATACGAAGAGAACCGTACTTCTTCTGGACAAAGAGAACTGGTGCGCCCCACGAGGACTTTCTTGGTCTGATGAAACCCTTATCCAAAAGATCCTTCAACTGCTCCTTCAACTCTTTTAGCTCGGCTGGAGCCATTTTGTAAGGAGGAATAGATATAGGTTGTGTGTCAGGAAAAAGGTCAATACCAAAATTGATTTCCCTCTCAGGAGGAATACCCAGTAAATCATCAGGGAACACTTCTGGATACATACATACTACTGGAACTAACTGGATAGTCGAGGTCTCGAGCTCAGTATCCTTAACCCTAACTAGATAGTACACACAACCTTTGGAAATCATCTTCCTGGCCTTAAGATAGGAAATAAAGTGACCTACAGGCACGACTGTACTACCCTTCCACTCTAAAATTGGCTCACCCAGAAAGCGGAACTCCACCGCACGCGTTCTACAATTAACAGAAGCATAACATGCATACAACCAATCCATGCCGAGAATAATATCAAAGTCAGTGATGGCTAACTCTACTAGGTCTGCGGAGGTGACTTTATGCAATACTATGAGCGGGCAACTTCTATACACCCGCCTAGCTACAACCGAATCACCAACGAGAGTAGAGACTGAGAATGGTTCTGACAGAATTTTGGGACCGACTCTAAAGCTACTAGTAATATAAGGTGTCACAAAAGACAAAGTAGCCCCTAGATCTAACAAAGCATAAGAATCAAGGTGAAACACTCGTAACATACCTGTGAACACATCCAGCAAAGTCTCCTGCTCCTGATGCGAGGCGAGGGCATAGAATCTATTTTGGTGCTGCCCGCCACCCCCACTACTGGATGACCCCTGTGAAATTGGGTGTGCTGGAGCTGCTGCTGACTTGGTAGTTTGTGCACGGCCTCTGTTATCATCCTATCTAGCAAATGTACATGCTCGACGCATGTGGCCGAATTTACCGCACCCATAACAAATATCTGAGCCAAGAAACCACTCCCCAGCATGACTCTTGCCACACTTCCTGCAAGCTGGAAAGGTGCACTCTACCTGCATGTCCCTCTAGTTCCTCAAACCTGAGGCCCTACTCCTCTAATCACCTTTGGGTCTAGATGGAAGGGTAGCTGATGATGGTGCTAGAGCTAGTGACCTCTACTGAATCTGATGGTGGTGACCACCACCGGATCTTGATTGAGTAAACCAATAGCTATCTATCTGGGCCCTTTTGGCCTCTCCCTCCCTCATATGTGTCGCATCCATCTACTAGGTGTACAAGACTATCTGAGGGAAATACATATCCTGGTGGATTATAGCGGTCCTACAATCTTTATCCAAGTAGTTCGCCACCCCATGAACAAACCTACTCACTCGCGCCCTCTGATCAACCACTAACTCTGGCGAATCCTTTGATAAGTGAGTGAACTCAAGGGCATACTCATGTACCATCATCCTCCCCTACTTAAGATTCACGCACTAGGCTACCTTCAACTCCCTCATCTCACGAGGGAAGAACCGATCTAGGAACGCAACATGAAACTCCTCCCAAGTGACAAGGCCTGCTCCGGTGGCCCTACTATCTTTCCATTGTTGAAATTAGATGTGTGCGACCCCTTTCAACTGATATGAGTCCAACTCATCACACTCCCCATTCACCCCCATGACTTGGGTGATCTTCACAATCTCATCAGTGAACTCATGTGGGTCCTCATCTGCTTTTGACCCGAGGAACTCTAGCGGATTCATTCTCAAGAAATTTTTGACTCGAGTTGCTGCCGCATTTCCATTTTACAGAATATGTGCCACTTCCTACTGGTTGACCTGAGCATTCAAGGCCTGCACTAACATCTGAATAGCTTCTCGAAATTCAGCATGGGCAACCGACTCGGGCATTGTGCTCCTGAACTAGTGGGGCCTGTTGGTGTCCATTTTCGTTGTCATCCTCGTGGCCTTCTCCATTCCCATTCCTCCTAACATTTACTCTCTAGGGAGCCACGATTCAGAAGTCGCGAATAGCACGAATTAGAAGGAAAGGGAGACATTTCATCGCACGACATAGATCATAAAAGAAGGGAACATTTCCTAAACATCTTGTAGCCTCTTCATCATAAGTTTGTCGTGCTTCACACCCATTAAAAAGGCTCTATTCAATGTTTCTTTCAGACACCCTAAGACATTTCAAACCTATTGCTATGATATCAAGTTTGTCACGACCCAAATGTAGACCCGAATTGCAACACGGGACAAGGAGCCCCGAGATATTCCAAGTCGACCCATGGTGTGAGAATACATCTAACTCAATATCAATAAAGTAGAATACTCAGCATAACGACACGGCAGAAGCATAATCATAACATAACATAGGAAGCTAAATGCACTTCATACATAACAGCTGAATACTTGATGAAGGGCTATTTACGCACTTCATAGATATATTTTTGCTTGTACTTTACTATGTTTTGAGAAAGAATTATATGTGTTTGCATATTTTTATGTTATATATTTGTGAAAATGGCTAACACATGTGATTAGATTTTTTTTAGGGCTAAAAGTGATGGATTTGGGAGTGTTTGAGACATTTGGAATAAATTTGAAGAAGAAGGATTGAACTAAGCAAGAACATGGGAAAATAAAAATGGCACACTTGCTAGCGCGAGGCACCAGGACATTGGCGCTACAGGTAGCGCGAGGCAGCAGCCACACCAGTACAACAGCCTGCGTGATGCACAGTAAGAATGGCGCATGGCCAGGCGTGAGGCGCCAGTCTTCCCATACGATGGCAAGCGCGATGTAGGTCTTCCCAAGCTCTACAGCAGGCGTGAAGCAGCCCTCTTCCATGCATGTTGGCATGGGCGAAGCGGCAAGGTGTTTCAAACGGCCAAAAATGGATCTCCTACTTCAACTAAGAAAAGGAACTTCAATTCCTAAATAAAATTCATCAAGGAACAAGAAAAGAATAAACCTACTACTATATATGCCCTTTTATTTTTATGTAATAGGAGAGCTTTTGATTAGAGTTTTAAGTATCGGGTTTTTAGATACAAGTTTGGTGTCTTATTCTTTGAACTTTGAGACGATTATTGAGTTGTTCTTCTGAATTATTGCATTAATCAAGTGAATTTTCTTCCAATCATAGTTGTAAGTCTTAGTCTGTCTTTTTTTTGTATGAATACAATTAATTTACATATTAACATGATAGGCTAAAACTTCCACAACTAGAGTTGTGGGAACCATGATCAATTAACAAACTAGGGTTTGCTGGACGTGATTCTACACCAATACGAAACGCTTGTATTTTATTCTCTTCATGCTTAAATGTTTCTTAACGGTGCGCAACGTTAGCACATGCTTGAATTCTTTACTTGTTTGAGCCTAGAGAGGTAGAGCTTAGGAAAAGAGAATTATAACAAAGCCTTGATCTTGATGATCATTGTATTAACTTGAGTTGTGGTCGTAGGATAGTTAAATTTCTAACAAATTTATAGCGGTTAAATTGAAATCGCTCATGAGACCTGACCTGGTGATTGAGTATAATCATGCAATAGGATGAACCAGTTGTTTGGATGAACCCTAGTTATCGATGGGATAGATCACTAGTGTCAAACCCAAAGTAGTTAAGAATCCATGGGGAACACTTGCCCTAGCTAATTGCATTAATTTGGAATCAACATTAAAATTCTCAACATTGTTATTTATTACTTTTACAAATCCCCCCCCCCCCCCGTAGGATATAATTGACTCAAAAGCTTAAATACTAGTGGTCTTCTATATCCTTCCATATTCCTTGTAGGATCGACCCCAACCTCTTAGTTGGGTTCTTTATTGACAACGTCCACTTTATACTTCAGCAGGAGGTGTGAGTTTGAGCGTTATCAATACTACACATAGCTTGAAAGCCTCTAACATATCAGATGGGTTGATGGGACAAGTCTAGAAACTAAACATAAAGAGATAACTGATATCAACTAGTCCTCGGAGAATGAGGACTCACCAATGAGCTGGACTCTATCTCTAAGAATGAGCTAATGACAGTGCTGGGTCTGCAGATCGGAGCCTGTATCATGAAACGATAGAGCATAGAGTATGCGGTCAGTACATAGAATGTATCGAGTATGCAAGGCAAGTAAAACGGACATTTAAATTACTTAAAATATCATAAGAGATCATAAGAGTAGGACAACATGCTCATAACATAAATATCATAGTGCAACATAAGGCTCAAGGTTTTCAAAACATTTGTAATTCATTCCTTATCATAGTCATAAGAGAAACTTTATAAATCATAACTTGAGCCAAAATATCATAAATGTAACAATGCATAAAAACATGCGGAACAATGGGAGGACTCATCATAACCGACACCATCATGGTAGAGCCTTACATGATGCCCTAACTATCTCACTCAAGTTGGCAGAGTCGTCCCTGACTTGTCAAGCAAGGGACGTGCAAAATGTGATATCACGAAAGAGGAGATCCATTAACATTGTAATGTATCAATACAACCTATGGTGGCACGTAGTTATGAGACACCAGCGTAGTCTTTTGAATGCCAGGCTACTTAGTGATACACACTACTCCTAAATACATGCACATTAGGCTCGTACGCAAATTATAAACATCATTCATGAGATTCATAGCCAAATAAACATTAACATCAGTGATCCCCATTTATATACATGTTTAGCCATGAATCATGGGCCCCTTAATCGGTCAATATCATAAATCGATCAATCAGGAGATCCATTTCATAAATCATACTTGAACATATGGGCATTGCCCAATACTTTAGCATGCTTAGAAATACTCAATTCACTTGAAAACATGATCATAAACGTGGGTAACTTGAAAGCATGATTTTCATCATCAATACTTCATCATACATGAACATTTATCATAAATCTTAACTTTCATGAACTTCTCATAAATGGGTATTGATCTTGGGCAGAATTATATGCCCAAGTGATACTCAAATGCTTCATTTCGTCTTGTTTATCTATCATTATTTGTGCTTTCTCATGTGATTTGTAGTTAAAATGTGAATTTATACTAACCAACATGATTAGTATTATTTTGCAGGAAAAATGTAATTTTAGGAAGCTAAGATGCATGTTGGTAAAAATCGGGAATGGACTCGGAAGCGAGCAGTGGAAAAGGTCAAGGAAAAGCAGCAAATATAGGGGCTCCGCGATGGAGCCGTGTCACGCTGCCATCGTGGAGGCATTCTGCCTCGGATGAGTTATTTTGGCCAATTCCAGTGAAGGTCTGTGTTGCCTCCGTGACACGGAGGCAATGCCACCTGATACAAGTCGTGGCACGTTGGGTATATTTACCTGGAACATCAATTTCCAGTGAGGGTCCGCGTTTGCACCGTGGCACGGAGGGAGTGCTCCGCGGTATACTCTGTGCCATGTTGCTTGTTATTCCGGGAAAAATTCCCACCAGAATAAATAGCAGACTTAGGTTTATTTTTTAAGGATTCTGACTTAGTTGAGCAAGGACGTGGGTTACAGGCAGTTGAGGGGACGAAAATCTTGGGGTTCTTCTCTATCTCTTTCTCCTTTATTTCAATTGTTTGTATGAATTATACTCATTTGATGATGTTTAATCCACAAATGAGTGGCTAAATTCACTTCTTGCTGAGGTTAAGAACAATTTTAGTGGAATGTAATTGTTGATCATTTTGGTTTTTAATCTTTTCTTCAATGGTTGTTCTATCAATTCTTGTTCTTACAGCATTAATGTTTGGCCAATGTTAATGTATATCTAAAAAATCCAGTTTTATCTTGAAAAGGAAAGAAATTGGAAAGTTGTGAATTGGCAGGATATGATCTCTTCTTCGTTTGGAAAAATTGAGAATTGATTTATCTTCAGAATAGAAATATATCTGAAAGTCGTATTAGTCAATTAAGGAATCGGTTTTGTGTGGCTAGAACATGAAATTCTTTTATCACAGAAATGTAGGTTGAAGGTTCATGATTCTTAAGTTGGGTAGAATAGGAATGTTTCTATCCATAGGCAATAATTCTTGACTAGCAACCGAAGGAAAGATTAACCAAATTGTATCGATAAATTACTTCCCTGCATGTTCGTTTTAGCCTCAGCTTGCTCATTACTATAGTTCAGACTCACTTTATAATTTTGTCTTAGATTAGTATAAATTAGGAAACAAACTCTCAAAAATCTTCTTTAAATTGTTGTCTGCATTTTTGAAGTTATAGTTTATTAACACTTAAGTTGATTATTACCTTAGTTCAGTCCCTATGGGATCGATACTTGGCTTACTTTAGCCATTTTACTACTTGTTCGACTACGTGCACTTGCGTGTAGTTGCAAAAAACCGACGAACAAGTTTTTGGCGCCGTTGCCAGGGACTGGAAATTGGTAAAATTGTTTTCTTAGTGTTAGTTTACAATTTCTATATAAGTGCTGACAACTTGATCTTAGCCTGTCTTTTGCAGATATTGAATTCTGTTCAACACTGGCAAGAGACAAGGAGTTAGTGGATTCATACTTAGAGTCGGAAAGACAATTCCATCGTCAAAGAAGGGAATCTCTAGAGAAGAAGCTGCAGTTGCTCAGACAGACAATCCTGGAGCAATAGCATAATCCACCACTTGTAAGGGCAGTGTTAGTGCCTGAGGAAATGGCAGCTAGGCCGGTTCGCGAAGTGGCAATCCCACATGCTAACAACGTTACATCAAGTATTCGCAAACCTGAGCCAGGAGGGAGGTTTGAGTTGAAACAGAATATGGTGCAATTGCTGCACACCAGCGGGCGATTCACATGTCTCCCTCACGAAGATCCACAACAACATCTCCAAAACTTTTTGGAGATAAGTGACACTTACATCCCCGCTGGAGTATCATCCGATTACGTAAGGCTTACATTGTTCCCATTTTCACTATTGGGAGAAGCAAAGAGGTGGTTGAAAGCTGAGCCACCTAATTCCATCACCACATGGGATGATCTTGCAAGAAAACTTTTGATACGGTTCTTTCCATCCGGTAAAACAGCATGACTTAGAAGTCAGATTCTATGTTTTAAACAAAGAGAGGGGGAGAATCTGTATCAAGCTTGGGAAAGATTCAAATCCATGTTACGGGATTGTCCTCAGCATCACCAGTCCAATGATGTGTTGGTGCATACTTTCATAGAGGGTTTAGAACCCCACACAAAAATTTTTCTAGACTCAGCAGCTGGGGGACAAGAACTAGAAAAGACTTATGAGGAGTTGTATACTTTGTTAAACCGTATTTCGTAGGGAAATCCAGAGTGGAATGCGGACTCTTCTAGAGGAGGAACAAGGAAAGCTATAGGAGTCTTGGAAGTGGATGGTTTTACAGCTATCGCTGCGCAGATAGCTGCGTTGAAAAATCAACTCAACACACACTTCAGCAATATGAGCTTGAATCAATCTCAAGCCACAGTTAATGTAGTGCAGCAGAGTTGGTGTGAAGTATGCGGTAGTAATGAACACTCAGCTGAGTGTTGCGGGGCAAATCCTGATTCTGTGAACTTTATTGGTAATGTACAGAGAAATAATCACCAACAGTATGGAAACAACTACAACTCGAATTGGAGGAATCATTCGAATTTCTCTTGGGGTAGTAACAGCCATCAAGGGCAGAGTTCGAATCAGGGTGTGCAGAGAAATCAAGGAGGATAGCAGAACTATCAGACTCAATACAGAAGCAACAATTCACCTCCTCCACCACCACCACCCAGCATTGAGGAAATGTTTAAAACAATGATAGCTAACCAAGATCAATTGAAGGCTGACTATGTGAAATTGGGAGCAGATGTAAAAAACAATCAGTTAGCTACAAAGGCGTTGGAGTACCAGTTTGGGCAGCTAGCTGGAGCTCAAAACACCAGGCCAAGAGGAGGACTACCGAGTGACACTAACCCGAATCCCAAGCAAGTAAATGAAGTGACCACAAGGAGTGGTTTACAACTCAAGGAGGTGGAACCAGAAAGACCACCTCAGCAGTCAAGAGCAGTGGAGAAAGAGAGGGAACAGGATAATGAGAGGGGGAAGGAGAAGGCAGCTGAAGCAGAAAGACCACCACCCTCGTTCCCTCAAAGATTAAAGAAACACAAGGAGGAAGCTTGTTTCAAAAAGTTCATGGAGGTGCTTAAACAGGTACACATTAATTTACCTCTTGTTGATGTTTTGCAGGGAGGGCCGAAGTATGCAAAGTATATCAAGGACATTGTAGCAAACAAAAGCAGATTGACAGAGTACGCCATGGTGCGCTTACTGAGGAGTGCACTTCCCGGATACAGAATAGGTTTGCCAACAAAGCTCAAGGACCCTGGGAGCTTTATAATTCATATCACAATTGGACAAAGTATCCGAGCTCGTGGACTATGCGATTTGGGAGCAAGTATTAACTTGATGCCGACATCGGTGTTCAAGAAGTTGGGGCTGGGCAGTCCTAGACCAACTGCGGTGATCTTGCAGTTAGCGGACCGTTCTTTGGCCAGACCAGATGGCATTATGGAGGACGTGCTGGTGCAAGTGGGCTCCCTTATCTTCCCGGTAGATTTTGTTGTTCTAGATTTTGAGCCGGATGCGGAAGTCCCATTTATTTTGGGATTTCCTTTCTTGGCAACTGGGAAAGCATTGATTGATGTAGCTGTAGGGCAGCTAACTATGCGGGCGCATGACAAGGTGGAGGTATTTGATGTATACAAGGCCACGAAGCTTCCGACCATATATGAGGAGCTGTCAGCAATCAATATGCTTGATCAAGCAGAAATTATTCAGATTGTTGATTCTTGAGATCCAGTAGGAAGAGCATCGATTTAGGACATATCAAAACTGGAGTTGTGGAAAGAAGATCAAAGTTCCACGTCCTCGGTCAATGGGCAGCGGCGTAAGCATTACTGGGGTGAGGACGTTATTCAGGAGAAGACGTCCGTCACTCTAGGAGATGATTAAGCTTTAATGACGTCGAGCCGCGACGGTAAACCAGGCGCTGCACGGGAGGCGACCCGTGAAATTGTTGTAATAGATGAGTAGAATTAGTTAAAAAGAAAAAAAGAAAAAAAAAGAAAAAAAAGAAAAATAAAAACAAAAATGGTGTTTGTGTTTGAAACCTATGAATTCTAACCAATTTCTTGTTGTGAGATGATTTTCAGGTGGAACGGAGGGCAAAAATGCAAAGGATCGCAAAGGAAAAAAATCGAGGTGAGAAAAAAATAAAAAAGTGGCAGGACAGTGAGCCTACGCGTTGGCTCTGTGTCACGGAGGGGGTGCTTCGCGTTACCCTCCGTGACACGTTGAAGCCAATTCTGGATTTTTACAAATTCTAGAACACCTACGCGATGGCTCCGTGTCACGGAGGGGGTGCTCCGCATTACCCTCCATGACACGTTGAGGTGTAATTCGCGTCGGGCGGGTCACCGGGTAACCCGCGCGGAAAAACCCCTTTTTTAACCCCAAATCCCCTCATTTTTCCCCATTTCCCATTCCCTTCGAGACAAACTCCCTAAATTCCCCCCTCCCCCAACGTGACACGGACCTAGGCACGAAGTTTCTTCAACTTTTCTTCGAGTTCATCGGATTAAAGGTATGTTCTTGAACTTAACCTCAATTTTTGCTTAAATTTTCAATCTTTGAGCATGTGAGGTGAGTAAACCTTGACCTAAGTGTAAATTAAGCTTGAATTCATTTAAGTTGTGATTGATTGATGTTCGTAGTATCGTTGTGAGCATATGAACTCGATGAATGCATGTTAATTGAATTTTTGCGAAATTGGTAGCTAGGGTTGGAAGTTGAATAGGAAGAAACTAAATTTGGTTGAAATGTGAAAATTTTTGGGTTGTGCATGTTTGGTGATGTGTGAATTATGTTGTGATTAATGTCAAATATGCTAAGTAAACAAGGGAATTTTTGGGAAAATGAAATTGTTGAATTGCATAGGTTGTTATTGAGAAAAAAAATTTTTGCTAAGTGTTATGTGATGTAATGGAATCGATGGTGATATTGTGATTCGTTGGACGAAGTATGAGTAGTACATAGTAAGTATTCCATCGACTTATCTGAATGCACTAAGCATGTTGATTGTAAAAATTGGAAAAACATGATTGTCTTGCCGAATTGTTTTAATTGTGGCTAAAGACTAAGTGTGGGGTGGCCTAACTCAACCCAACCTTAGTCGAAGCTAATTTTGACGTGAATAACATTGGGATTGTCTGTTCGATGTTACAGGAACGATGTCAGGCAGGCAAGACAAGGGAAAGGGCGCATCTACATCGGGCGCCGGTAGAAAAAGAATTAGGTTGGGAACAGCAGTTCCAACAGCACCAGCGGTTCCGTGCGGCCAACGCCGTCAATACGGAACCTGATGGGTGACTGACGAAGGGAAGAAATGGTATGCAAAACACAAAAAGACCAAATACTTCCCTGAGGAGCACATTGCAAGGGAGCCGCTGGCACAGGAATTCCCCAGAATCGTACACCGGATTGACACTGCCAGGCTGAACTTGATCTTCGAAGAGCCCAAAGAGTGCAATCTCCATCTAATTCGGGAGTTCTATGCTAATTGGAACCCGACACTCCGCAGTCACACCGTCAAGATAAGGGGGCAGGTTGTCACCTTTGAGCCCCATCACCTGAATTCCATCTTGAGGGCGCGGGATACAGATGCCCATGTACTCCAGCAGCTGAACATAACTCCACTTATGCAGCTATCAGACGCACTCTGTGTGGAGCCCATTCGACAGTGTGGTGGAGCAGGCACAAGGAAAGAGGCTACCATCAGACACTGCCTTACTCTCAAATGAACAGGGAAGCCAGGATTTGGCTCAAAATTGTGTGTTCCTGCCTGATCCCGGGGGTGCACATGACAGATGTCACCCGGGATCGAGTGTGCTTGGTTTATTCCCTGGTGAAAGGGCTGGAGATAAATGTTGGGGTGGTGATCATCTCCGCCATGAAGAGAGCCCGTTTGCATCAAGGGCATAGGTACGAGTTCGGTGGTTTACTTACCACGTTTCTGAGGGGCCTTGATATCGAGGAAGAGGCCCTGGACTACATCCCACAAGTGGATAGGTGTGCCTTGGATGTCACCAAAACCAAGGCACCCGACACCACTCACGGGCCCGGTTCTCACACTAGCCGAGCGACATGCTCGGGATGATCAGTATATGGCCCGTATGTTCGGGATGCAGATGCTGCAGTTGTGCATAGGCGGGAGGCCAGCAACAGAAGATGAGTTGTGGCAGCTCGACTTGGATTACCCCTTTGGCGAAAATGCTCGGGTTCTATGACGAGTGGGGCCAGCTTTTGTGGAGCCTGTAGATGACGATGTCCCCACTGATGAGGAGACACGCTGTGAGGACTCAGATGTTGAGTCAGATGAGGACAGCGGGGGTGATTCAGATATGGGAGACGAGGCAACGACACCTAATGAAGAAGTTGAATACTTCGATTGATCAGGGAGTTTCACCACCTACTTTTGTGATATGTTGAATCATGTGAACACTGGAGAAAGTGTTCGGTTTAAGTGTGGGTTGGGAGTAGTTAGGTGCCAGTTGTTTTGTTGTTGTTTCTGTTCATGTCTTATGTTTTTGTGCCTGTGAAAAATGTGACCCTGTGATTTTGTGTTGTATGTTCTGTAATGAAATTCGGTGTTGTAATGAATGTTAAGCTATTGTGTGCTGTGGTGAGTTGTTGTTGTTGGTTGGTTGTGTAAATATTTTTGTTTCTATCGAAATTATCGATATTTTTAAATTTTTGTTGAATTATTTTATGATTGGGTTTCTCGGCGTTTGTTTTCGGTACTTTTTTCCGAGAATAGTCCCATTGAACCGAAGTCGTAAATAGTGACCGTTCCCTATGATGGATGGATGACGACCGTCTTAAGGGAAATGTAGTCGATAGGAGTAGTTTTTTTTATTTTCTTTTATTTTCTTTCTTTTGTTTGTTTCCCAAACGTGTCTCTACTTCATGGTTCGGAATTCTTTTTGCGTGTTGTACATGATATTAAAGATGCAAAGGTGATTCGTATGAAAGCATGCAAATGTGTAAACATGTTGAGATACCTAGGCCATAGAGTTCGATTCAGTATGATTGTGGCTTAATGTTGAATTCTTGTAATTAGCTGATTGAAGAGTCTGTGAATATATCTTGAGTTGAGCATGTGCAATGAGTGTGTGGTGAGGTTTTGATTATTCCATGCTATTGTGAAGTGTCTAGAACTTGCCTGGTGTGTGTACAAAACGAAATGAAGGATGTGTATTGTAGGAAAGGATGTAGGCATTTCTTTAATTTAACCGAAGGTTTTTCCATTATCATATCTACCTTGAATGTACATCCTAGTTAGCCCCATTGAGCCTTTAGCCTGTTTTTTTTCATTTGTGAAAAGGTACAAACCGAGCTTAACCCCTTCTTTTCATTATCCGTGAATTTGCTCCAAAACTCTTAAGCGCTCAAGAAAATAATTTTTCCATAGTGTCAGGGAGTGAGAAGTGTGAAAAGAAAGGAAAAGCGGAAGTGGTGAAAGTAAAGAAAAGGTCAAAGGTGCACTTGCTGAATTTAAATGAAATAAAGATGTATAACTAATCTTTGTTATTAAGTCGAGTGTGCTTAAAGAAATGCGAACAAAACTAAAGAAAGACTTCAAGAATGGGAGGATGAAGGAAGAAACAATGCCCATAATGATGGTGGGATGTATTGAAATGCGCTTAAGGAAGCTAGTTGCTATTATTGGTTAGCCCAGTATTTACTAGTTCCTTAGCTTACATTACAACCCGTTAAGTCCTACGTGATCTTACATCATGCATCCTTATATTACTGGAGTAATACACTAGAGGCAAGCCTATGGTTCATGACATGATGCATGTGAATTCTTTGGGAGAGAGAGAGAAATCGTGTTCATATACCCCTACATGTAATGCTTTGGAAATCATATGATTGAAAAGGGGGAAATTATCTTGTGTTGTGAGGGCACATGCTTGATGAGAGATTGAATTTCATGTCGGATGTCTTGATCAGCTGATTTGCATGAGTTTGCCGAGATTGAGAGTCGATTCTTGAGTCTAGGAGTTCTTAATGTGGTGAATGTCATTGTATTGATGAGACTATGCACGTTTTCTTGATGATTTGCTATAGTAAATAATCGGTATAACCGTAGATTGAATTGTCGAGCCAAAGTAACTACGCGTGGGTGTCAATTGCATGAGATGTGAGAGTATTGTTCGAGGACGAATAAGGTTTTAAGTGTGGGGTAAGTGATCTTGGGCAGAATTATATGCCCAAGTGGTACTCAAATGCTTCATTTCATCTTGTTTATCTATCGTTATTTGTACATTATCATGTGATTTGTAGTTAAAATGTGAATTTATACTAACCAACATGATTAGTATTGTTTTGCAGGAAAAATGTAATTTTAGAAAGCTAAGATGCATGTTGGTAAAAATCGGGAATGGACTCGGAAGCGAGCAGTGGAAGGTCAAGGAAAAGCAGCAAATATAGGGGCTCCGCGATGGAGTCGTGTCACGCTGCCATCGCGGAGGGATTATGCCTCGGATGAGTTATTTTGGCCAATTCCAGTGAAGGTCCGCGTTGCCTCCGTGACACGGAGGCAATGCCATGCGATTCAAGTCATGGCACGTTGGGTATATTTACCTGGAACATCAATTTCTAGTGAGGGTCCGCGTTTGCACCATTGCACGGACGGAGTGCCCCGCGATATACTCCGTGCCACGTTGCTTGTTATTCCGGAAAAAATTCCCACCAGTATAAATAGCACACTTGGGTTTATTTTTTAAGGATTCTGACTTAGTTGAGCAAGGATGTGGGTTACAGGCAGTTGAGGGGACGAAAATCTTAGGGTTCTTCTCTATCTCTTTCTCCTTTATTTCAATTGTTTGTATGAATTATACTCATTTGATGATGTTTAATCCACAAATGAGTGGCTAAATTCACTTCTTGCTGAGGTTAAGAACAATTGTAGTGGAATGTAATTGTTGATCATTTTGGTTTTTTATCTTTTCTTCAATGGTTGTTCTATCAATTCTTGTTCTTACAGCATTAATGTTTGGCCAATGTTAATGTATATCTAAAAAATCCAGTTTTATCTTGAAAAGGAAAGAAATTGGAAAGTTGTGAATTGGTAGAATATGATCTCTTCTTAGTTTGGGAAAATTGAGAATTAATTTACATTCAGAATAGAAATATATCTGAAAATCGTATTAGTCAATTAAGGAATCGGTTTTGTGTGGCTAGAACATGAAATTCTTTTATCACAGAAATGTAGGTTGAAGGTTCATGATTCTTAAGTTGGGTAGAATACGAAAGTTTCTATCCATAGGCAATAATTCTTGACTAGCAACCGAAGGAAAGATTAACCGAATTGTATCGATAAATTACTTCCCTGCATGGTCGTTTTAGCCTCAGCTTGCTCATTGCTATAGTTCAAACTCACTTTATAATTTTGTCTTAGATTAGTATAAATTAGGAAACAAACTCTCAAAAATCTTCTTTAAATTGTTGTCTGCATTTTTGAAGTTATAGTTCATTAACACTTAAGTTGATTATTACCTTAGTTCAGTCCCTGTGGAATAGATACTTGGCTTACTTTAGCCATTTTACTACTTGTTCGACCACGTGCACTTGCGTGTAGTTGCAAAAACCGACGAACAGGTATTTTAATATAAAAAGCTTGGAATATGAAAATCAATGTAAAACTTGCTCATAATTCATAATTAAATAATAGTAACTCTTTTAAATCATGCCCATGTAGACAATTAAAAATTTTATGCATTGGGTTAAAAACCCCCATAGAATCAATATAGGAATTTCATGATTTAGAGAGAGATTGGGCATGGGTATGAACGAATTCACCCATTCATAACCCTACATACCTAGGGAAGATCAGATTTTATCACTCTTTAAATGCCCAATGAAGGATTGAAGGAAAATTTGAAGAACTCTCACTTGACCACCTCCTAAACCCCTTCAATATGCATGCATGGGTATGAATGAACCTAGGATAGATTTCCCCTCATAAAACACTACATTTCGAGCCTTAGATGATGTAGGTTAGGACCCTATGACTTAGGAATGATGAAAATACCCTTAATGAATTTCCTTAAAATTCTGCACTGGCAGTGACAACGACCAACCAAACGGGTCATTTTTGGATACCATGACTCGTGGTATCCATCCGTTGTGTCCATTGTCCAAATTTCACTTTCTCAGATTTACTCCCATGACTCGACAGGACAAGTCATTGCATCAGACGATGGTCCATTGTGTCCTCCATTGTCCCCCCTCCCCCTGGATGAACTGCACCTGGCCTTCGCACAATCCATACCATGACTCATGCCTCCTTCCAGCGAGTCGTGATTTCCATCTGTTACCTTGACTGGAATTTTTCCTACTCCTTTCCATGGTTGCTCACCACGATCCATTATTGCTCATAACGGGTCATCTGATGACCCATTACTTCCTCCTAGGCTAAGGACCAGCCTCACCACGACCACAAGTCACGACTCGTGACATCAAACAATGGGTCATTAGGGGACCCATTACTTCCACTGCAACACGGATGAACCTCACCACGGACACTTCCCACGGATCGTTGGTTGGACCAATGATCCGTTACATGACCTGTTCTGTGGAAATTTCCCAGATTTCTGCCAACTTCCATTTTTTAAATCCCGGGTCTAGTCTTAGGCACTTTTCGGTTATTACAAGTTTATTGGTGGAATGACATGAAGAAGGACATAGCAGAGTTTGTGGCTAAGTGTACGAATTATCAATAGGTGAAGTTGAGCATCAAAGACCTGGAGGTGTGCTTCAAGACATTAGTATCCCTACTTAGAAGTGGGAGGAAATCAGTATGGACTTCATTACGAGGTTATCTCGTACTTGTCAACAGTATGACTCTATTTGGGTGGTTGTAGATAGATTAACTAAAGAAGCTCATTTTCTACCGGTCAAAACAAATGATTCAGTGGAGGATTAATGTAAGTTGTATATTTGGGAGCTAGTTCAGTTTCATGGAGTGTCCTTGTCAATCATATTAGATAGATGTATTCAGTTTACCTCCCAGTTTTGGAGGTCATTTCAGAAGGGACTTGGTACTCAGGTCAAGCTTAGCACATCTTTTCAGCCACAGACAGATGGTCAGGCGGAGCAGACCGTTCAGACTCTTGAGGATATGTTGAGAGCATGTGTGATTGATTCCAAAGGTTGGGATGACCATTTACCTCTCATAGAGTTTGCGTATAATAACAGTTACCATTTCAGCATTCAAATGGCTCTGTTTGAGGCTCTTTATGGGCGAAGGTGTAGATCACCTATTGGTTGGTTTGAGATCGGGGAAGATGTTTTGATAGGACCAGATTCAGTTGATGAGGCTATGGAGAAGGTTTAGCTTATAAGGGAAAGGTTGAAAATAGCTCAGAGTCACCAAAAGTCCTATGCGGATGTGAGGAGGAGAGAGCTTGAGTTCGAAGTTGATGATTGGGTGTTTTTAAAGGTGTCTCCTATGAAGGGAGTGATGAGGTTCGGAAAGAAGGGGAAACTCAGTACCCGCTATATTGGCCCATACAAGATTATGAAACATGTTGACAAGGTGGCTTATGAGCTGCAGTTGCCCTCAGAATTGGCTTCAGTGCATCCAATTTTCCATGTGTCGCTTTTAAAGAAGTGCATGGGTAATCCGACTTTGGTTGTCCCATTGGAGAATGTAGGTATGAAGGATAGCCTTGGCTACAAAGAGGTTTCGATGGAAATACTTAATCATCAGGTTCGGAAGCTAAGAAATAAGGAAGTAGCTTAAATAAAGGTTTTGTAGTAGAATCAACATGTTGAGGGAGCTACGTGGGAAGCCGAAGCAGATATGATGGCTAAATACCCACATCTATTCCCTCCTGATTTAGTTCCAGCTTGAGGTATCAGTTTCCTCCTTAGTATTCTATCTAGTTTCGTGTCTAGTTCATATGTTCTAGTTTCTTTCATGTTAATGTATGTATATGTGATTCATTAATTCAGTTCACTCATGTATTCCAGTCCAGAGTCAGTCGCTCCGTCAGTTTTCAGCTTTAGATGTTTAGTATTTGGTATGGAAGTTGCTTTCCTCAGCTTTTCAGTATGGTCATTCACATTCTAGGATGAATTTTCCCAAGGGGGAGATATTGTAATACCCCAGCAGTGCCTAAGACTAGACTCGGGAATTTTAAATGAGAAATAGCAGAAAAGCTAAGATATTACTCAGAACGACTCATGGTATGAGCCTTTTGAGGGTCTAACGACCCATGGGAGCCACCCGTTGTCAGGTTATGCAATAAGAGATTCTATGGTAACAAGTTTAAGGACGAACCATTGATTGATGTAACCGGTTATGGATGAGGGTCATTGTTGGTCTTAGTGATGTCAAGATTTGATAGTGCAAGTCATGATACGACTCATTGTAAGGAGCCATGAGTCGTGGAAAGTGCTCGTGAAAACGTGCAGTGAAAATTAGCTGGAGGCAACAGATGGGTCAAACGACCCATTGTTTAGAGGTACGACTCGTTGGTGGACTCGTGGTAGAAGTCACAAATAAATATTGATGAGGAGTCAGTGGTGACGACGGAAGGAAATAACGGATCGTTGTGTCTAGTAAAGAACCATTCTGTCGAGTCGTTGTACCAGGACCTTAGAATTTAAGAAATGGAGGAAGTAACGGATGAAGATATAGAATCCTGGTATCGAAGGATGACTCGTGGTATCGATCGTGGTCACTGCAGTGCAAAATTTTCAGACTTTTTATTATGGGTATTTGCATAATTCATAAGCCCTAAAGTCCTAAACTACATCATTTTAAGCGCAGTTAGAAGGGTTTTAAGAGTGTTAAACCTATACTAAGCCTTGCCATTCCATGCATGCAAGTTTAGAGTTCTTCCTTGGAGATCAAGCTTGAAGAATTTCCCCAATTTTTCTCCAATTTCCTTTGAGTTTTCGAGAGAGTGTGTAAATCATATTTACCCAGGTATGTGAGGCTATGAACGAGATTTTCTTTCACTCTCATGCTCAAAAATGTTCTCAATTCCACGGATTTCAATTCTAGATTTAATTTCATGATCTTATGGGGTTTATTCCAATTTTTGTGAAATTCTTTATGATCTATCTATGGGTCAATTCCTTTCATATATCAAATCATGTTTTATGATCTATAGCCAGATTTTATAACTATTTTGATTATTAATTCATAGTTTAAAATTTAAATTAAATTATGCCCAATTATGTAAGGTCATGAATAGTCAATTTATAATTCCATCATGATCTTGATCTTCTTAAGCACTAAATTATGATTTATATTATTGATATGATTTCTCTCAAGTACTCATCATGGATTTATGAATATCAAGTATATGTATTTTCACAACTTTGCATATTCTTCATGATTTACAAATTTATGAATCTTGGCCAACTCATGGGCCCTTATTCATGGCTAATCATGTATTTCAAGTGGGATCCAGTATGTTATTATTTATTTGGCCATGAACTTCATGAATGATTTCACGATTACTATACGAGCCCTCACGTGCATGTTTTTGGGAGCAGTATCTAGCAACGAGTAGACCTGGCATTTAGGTAAATCCCATGGTCCCAGAACTACGTGCCACCGTAGGTATATACATTTATTATTGGATCCCTGTGACATCACCATACTGCACGTCTCTTGCCTGGAAAGCCTGGGACAGTCCTGATCCTAGGGCAAAATAGTGGGCCATAATGTAAGCTCTATCATGATGGTATCGGTTAAGACGAGTCCTCCCATGGTTATGTTTATGTTACTCTGGATCAAGTTACATGTTATAAAATTTTCTCTTATAACTATGATTATGACTGGATCAATGAAAGGTTTGAAATCCTTGAGCCTTATGTTTACATTATGATATTTACTTTATGATCATTTGGTCCTACTCTTATGAACTCTTATGTATTTTAACTGTCCCTTTTTACTTAACTTGCATACTTAGAACATTTCAAGTCTGACCGCATAATATATGATGTATCGTTTCATGATACAGGTCCGAGGGATCAGTCTCAGCCGCATCACTGGTCTTGCTTCCTCTTTAGTCTTGTCTGGCCAATTTTGGTGAGTCCTCATCCTTCAAGGACATTCAGTTATCCATTGTTATGTTCTTTCAGTTAAAGATTATGTCGAGCTAGTTGGAAATGTTGTCTCATCAGCTCATTAGTTATGTTAGTGGCTTTTTCAAACATTATGTAGAAATCAACTTGTCATTGTTGACTCTATTTTAGGTTGATACGTATGCAAACTTCCACTTAAGAATGTTTTATTTTATCATTTTTTGCTTGTCGTATGCTCTTAGCCTCTATGTTCATACCATGGGTCGACTTGTAGTCTCTCGGGGTTCCTTGTCCCGCGTCTCTATCCGGGCCTATATTCAGGTCATAACAGTGGCTTGGGTGCAAGCATTAATTTGATGCCTGCATCCTTGTTAAGAACTTTGGGATTAGATGAACCACGCCCCACCATAGTGATGTTACAGTTAGTCAGCAGGTCCCTTACTTATCATGATGGTGTGATTGAAGCTGTATTAATTAAAGTGGGATGTTCATCTTGTTGGTGGACTTTATAATCTTGGACTTTGATGTTGACGTAGCATGTCCCATCATTTTGGGAAGAGAATTATTAGCCACTGCGAATGCAAAGATCAAGATGAAGTCGGGCAAGATATCAATGATTGTGGATGGACAAAAGGCAATCTTTAATGTGTTTAGGGTGGCAAGGCTTCCACCCCATTAGTAGGACTTTACAATGAGACCAATGGTGGAGCCTGGCGGTTGAATAGTATGTGTTGCATGGACACTCAGCAAGTCAGGATACGAACCATCTTACTAGTGAAGGAGTGAAAAGTCTTGCATCGTGTCACGTCGTTAAATCAGGCGCTGCATGGGAGGCAACTCGTGTATTTCATGCCATGACTATAACTAAGGAACTTGATGTGAGGTAGCTCATCTTTCTAACAATTCTTATTTTTTGTAGAGACGAACAGGGTATTCGAGGTGAAAGAGCAGGGGAAAGAAGCCAAAAAAATTCTAAGTCTGGGGAGAAATACCTGCCATGGGGCACCAGGTGTTAAACTCCAAAATAAAAAAATTAGGTTGGTGCATTGGTAGGGGGGCTGCACCAGACTCAGCTCATGGAGAAAAAAATTTTCTCAGTGTCTGGTGAAGTGGATGGCACGCCATGCCAGGTATGTGTTGGATGAAAATTATTTAGTCCATGGGTCAATATTTGACCCAAGGACCTTAAAATTACAAACAATATAAAAAATCATACCCCACACCTTTATTTTAAATCCCCATTCATCCTCTCTCATTAAAATGTGAAAAATAAAAAAGCAATAAATTCTCTATCCACCCTCACCAAAGTCGTAACTCCCTCCCCACTTCCCCTCCATTGTTTTCTTCTCCAAGGAGCTTGGTGAAGCTAATATCTTAAACTCAAGTAAGTATTTTTCTTCTCTCTTTGTTATTTAATGTTACAAGCATGCTCCCATACCCTTCTTCCCTAAGATGAAGGACCCAAAATTCACCATTGTTGGTGAGAATTTTGAATTTCACAATGTGGGTTTCTATAACTTTAATCTCATATGTTCTTCCATTATAATGTATATCTTTATTTGGGTTGCTTGTTGTTGGTTGAATTTAGTGATTCTAAGTTGTGGGTGTAAAGGGGGTGATGATTTGAATTCATGAAATTGGTGGGTTGAAGCATTGCCTGTAGAGAGAGAAAGTGCTTAGTTCTTGAAATTCTTGAATGTGAAAAATCTTGGGTTATTAAAATACATGTAATTCATTATGGTATGTAATAAATTTCATTTTGATTTCTGATTGACCTTTTTGTGACTACTTCCATGTGTGGGTTGTTTAAATTGTGATCAAAAAGTCAGAAGGAGAAGGAAATGACCAAAGTGAGGAATTCTTGAAAAGAATAAAAAATATGTGAGAGATGTGAGAAAATTCACGAAAATGTTTGTAGTGCAAAATGAGTGAATAATTTGGATTGTTGAGATTTTGTATGATAATGGGGTAGGTCTGAGTACCCAATTTGATAAATTCTCACTAGTATGCTAGCAAATTAAGTGTGGGGTCATTTTTCCCCTCTTACACCTAATTAGCTAGCCGTATTATTCATGAACTAATCTTGTAAAGTTTTTGTTGTTTGTTTGTTTGGCAGGAACTATGGAACCATGAGTTGATAAAGTAAAAGAAGTGGTAGTCGATGACAAAGGTCTTAAGCGGCTTAGAAAGAGAACAAAAGGGTCAAAGTCATCAGTAGCAGAAACACCCCCTGCTAGGAGGTTCGAAGCCAAAGTCATAGAGGAACATGGGCTTAAATGGTTTAATACATAAAAGGAGGCCAAGTATGCTCTAAAAAACTGGATTGATGAGGGACGCCTTGCACTTGAGTACCCTACCATTGGTGACACCATCTGCGAGTTAGGATTAGGGTATGTATTTGCAGAACCTGAGGACTGCAACCTCACTTTGGTGAGAGAATTCTATGCCAATTGGGATACATCCTTCGGAGAGAGCATGAAATTCAAGATACGGGTTCAACTAGTTTGCTTTAGTACTAGGTAATTAAATTCTTTCCTTTGCACGCCTGTGGTGGACCCATCAATGTATGCCATATTGCTAGAGAAGCCTCCGTATTGTGACATTTTCCATACACTATGTGGTTAGCATTCATCATCTTATTGAGCAAGGTACCATAAGGGCACCCATTCTACACTCTCATTCTCCTACTTGAATAAGGAGGTGAGAGTCTGGGTCAAGCTTGTCTGTGTCGTACTCTTGCCTGGGACACACAGCACGAAGATGAGTAAAGAGAGAATTGTGTTGGTGTATATGCTGATGAAAGAACTGCAAATCAACTTTGGTGCAATACTCAAAGATAACATGAGGAGGTCTCGCGACAACTGTCAATGGACGTATGTTCCGCCTCAGGCGCACGAAAGTGCATGCAGGCGTACCAGTAATATAGTGACTCTTTAAGATCCGGATGTCGAACCCATAGAGACTAGTCTTTTTATAAAATTTACCAATTCAAGTGTTAATTCAAATTCCGAAAGTGTTAAAGTTTCAATAATTGAAAGTTTGTTTCTTAATCTAGAGGTGATCACAAAATAATCTTTCTAAATCTAGAGGTGATTACAAAATAATCGAAAAACAATAATAAGAAGCATCTAGAGTTAAGGCATGACAATCATGTAATGCTACATTCACATTGCTTCAACGATGAAATTCCATTTGTTTTCTAATAAAGTTAATTTCCATGTTCATGGTCTTTCGAGCCTCTAAACATAGACGAACTAGCCTCACAACTACATCGTTGAGCGGGGATGTGACAACCTAGTTCATAAGCAATTATTTTTATGGAGTGGTTCACAGGGTTAATGCCCTTGATTATGGACTTTTGAACCTCTAACCATTTAACTTAACATGGTTTCGCAACTACTTTTATGAGCGGTGATGTGATAATTTCAAGTTGGTGTCTAGCTATCTTCCCGTTTTAGAACCGACAAGGAAAATTAGGTATATATTTGTCCTAACCGCGAATCAAGTCTTGAAGACTTTGAACTTGCTTCCTGCATTCTTAGTTCTAACCTAGGGTTTCTCTTTCGAGTTTTTTCCTAAGCTTAACGAGTGCATTTCAATGGTGATCAAGCATTAAAATGAATAAAAACAAGAATGCAAGGCAAACACAAATGAAAACTTAAACCAACGATGAAATTAAGCTAAAACATTCAGAAGAAGGATTTTAGCCACTCATGTTTATACACAAAATCAAAAACATGGTTGAATTTATGTAATTACAAGAATGGATAAAAGAGAATAAAAGAAATCAAACCCTAGGTAGAGTTTCCTCCGTTCTCGCTTCGCTCCTCAATGTTTTTCCAAAATAAAACTGTGATAATGAATAAAAGTCCCAAGTGTTTAATTTATACAAAGTAAGTTTTTGCAATTTTTTTCCCGTGATGGATAGCTCTGTATCACACTGCCTATCGTGCAACACAGCCTCCTTTACACAGACTGGTCACGCACAGCTACTGAAATGGGCATGTGGCATGGTCCTGGCATGTGCCATCAGGTGTGGCACAACGCTTGTTGTGCAGCCTGCCTAGAGTGGCATGGAGCCTGGGGCGCTGATGGATGGGTGTGGCATGGCCTAGACGTGCAGGCCTCCTTCCTTGGCATGTCATTGCGCGTGTGTGCATGGTGTGGCACAACACCTAACACGCTGCCTGCCTAGCGTAGCACGTTGGCATGTGCTGGCAGCCCTCTTCTCTTGTGACATCATTTTTCCCTTCTTGGGCATTCACTCCATGCTTTTGCCTTGTGCATTGAACATCAAATTTAGCCCCTCCTTAGTGTATTTCACCTACAAAAATGGGCTAATCATGTTGGTTAGTTCCGGCACACAAATATAAAAAATTGCATAAGAATTCTTTTAATAAAATTTACAAACATGACTAAAAAGTAGATATAAAATAACACATGGGCATGTAAATATGTCCAAGATCAATATCCTATCCTTAATGTCTTGTTCGTCCTCGAACAACTCTATTCATCTCATGCACAAGAAGGACTCCAGTTCACCAATTAATGCAAGACAACTCAATTTAAGGCTACAATGATTGATTTATATGGCCAGTGTAAAATATAGTGTGTATATATATATATATATATATAATCAACTAAAATCACACATAACCAAGTTAAGACCTCCTAGCCTCAAGAATTGACTCTAAAACTTAGCAAACTCATGCAATTTAACCAATCAAGAAGTCCGATATGAATTTCATCTTTACTTAAACATGTGCCCTCACAATAAGAGAGATACCCATTTTCACTCTCAATTTTTTAAATTATACATGTGTGGGTATATGAATAAGAATCAAGATCACACTTACAAAGAATTCACATGCAACATGCAATGACCCACATGCTTGCCCTTAGTGTATTACTCCGCTAATACAAGAACATCGAAATGTAAGATCAAGTAGGACTTCATGGGTTGTAATGTAAGCTAAGGTAAGGATAGGTATTATTCTAGCCAGTAATAGTGACTATCTTCCCTAAGCACTTTTAATACATAACTTTATCATTAGGCACAATCTCTTCTTCACTTCAACTATTATTCTTTTCACTCTCAATTTCCTTTTTGCTTCCCCATTTATTTAAGCACACTTATATAGTTAGTAAAGAGTACTTAAGAAACTTTTTCATTCTTTTATTCTTTTACTCCCTACCAACACTTATGCATTTTGAACACTGTGCCCTTGGACTTTTCTTCAACTTTCACAATCACTATCTCCCCTTTTCAATATTCTCACTCCTTAACTCTTGTGCATTTATCACTTAAGCACTTAAGAGTTTTGGATTAAATTTATTTCTACTAATATCAAAGGATTAAGCTTTTGATGTGGCTAATCAAGAAATAGGCTAAAGTCTCAATGGGGCTGACTAGGATCATGCGTTAAGGGTAGGTAAAGCAAAGGATAAAAATTAGGCTCATTCAAAAAAATGCCTAAATCATCTATTATAATTAATATCCCTCATTTCACTTTGCAAAACACACTAGGCAAGTTCTAGACACTACACAATAGCATGGAATACAGAAGAAACCTTACCCTCACTACACATATTCAAATCAAGACAGACCTATACAGACTCTCAACACGGCTAATCACAAGAATCATAAATTTATCTTATAGCATACATATTCACATTCTTGAGCCTCAATGTCTTAAACAAAGTCATACATATTGCTCAACATGCTTCGCAATTAAAACCACTTGTATCTTACAATCATGTACAACAGTTACAAGAGCATCAAGTAGTCAATCAGCCAAGGGTTCAAACATAAAAACGTACCGACTAATTTTGCCTCAAGATGATCGTCATCCATCCATCATCGGGAAAAATCATTAACTATGACTAAGACACTATGTACAGAAAAAGAAATCTTTATTCTCAATTCAAAGTGTCCCCCTTCGGATAAAATTCGAAAAGAAAAATCAAAGGGTGGATGAATTTTGCTAAACTCAAACTTCACATCATACAAATTTTTAGACCAAGCACAAGATTCACCCTAAATCATCCTCAAAATTTTTGAAATTACCCCTCACCCCACACTTAAAAATATGATATGTCCCTAAAGAATGAATTGAATTTAAAACAAAGGTGAGAGATACTTTCTGAGGCCTCTAAGCTTAGCTAGCAGCGTGTGTTATCCATTTTCTATCACCTGGGTCATTGACCCTACACTCATCTTTTTTCATGCTCCTTAGATTTCACTTTCATGGGTACTCAGACTTCCCCTGAATATGTTCTCAAATCCCTAAAACAACAACACAATTTAAAATAAACTAAATCAAAAACAAAAGAAAAAAGAAAATTATACCTGTGGTACCCTTAGGTTGCCTCCCAAGCAGCGCCTGATTTTACATTGCAACAAGACGTGAACTATCCTTTTTAGGATATTTTGAAACACTTTTTCCCTTTCGGGAACCATATCCATTTCTTTTTGCATTTAAAAGAAACAGCCTCCACACTTTCCCCCTTCAAATCCATCACTTCCTTCATAGTATTTCCCCCAGCAGATATGGGCTCAATTGTTAAGATGTCCTGCAGAAATGGACCCATAAAATCCAGCAGCCCACACTTGACATCTGTCACAACGCTAATCTTGCCAAGATTTTAGTAGTGTGTGGGTAGGTTGATCTCGTGCTAAACTCTGAAGAGCTTATCCTCATCATTTACCCTCATTTTCAGGGTACTAGTTCTTACAACAATTATAGCTCCACCAGTAGCCAGAAATGGACGTCCCAGGATGAGGGGTACCTTGTTATCAACCATAAAATCTAATATTATTAAATCAACAGGTATGATAAATAAACCTACTTTGATAAGAAGATTCTTAATAATCCCCTCTGGGGCCACTATCGATTTGTCCGCCAGCTACAGCATCACTCTTGTGGCCCTTGGTTTTCCCAAACCAAGTGTATTGAACAAAGATAGGGGCATCAAATTCACTGTCGCAACACAAGGCCCTCATTATACCAGTTTCACCTATTTATACGGGGAGGGTGAAACTCCTTGGGTCTTTGAGCTTTTTGGGCATTTTGCTCATCACCTTGAAACTACACTCTTCAGTGAGTGCTACAGTTTGGACATCCACCAGCCTCACTTTGTTGGCCACCAAGTCCTTCAAGTACTTAGCGTACTTAGGCATTCCCTGCAAAACATCAAGTAGAGGTAGATTTATGTAAAGTTCTTTGAAGTTATCAAAGAACTTCTATAAACAAGATTCACCTTGCTCTTATTGAGCCATTAAGGGAATGGTGTTGGTGGTCTCTGTAATGGCTACAATGATTATGAGTTATGTGCTGCAGCACTCTAATTATCTCCTTTCACAGCTGATGGACCCGGGCTGACTAACTCTGGCTGCACCTTATTTCTCTTCTCTTTTTCTAGTGCATCAGCTAGTTTTTTACCACTTCTTAGATTGATCCATGACCTGCCTCGGGTTTGTGTCAGTGTCACTAGTTAACCCCCTGAGGTCTATTATGCTGAGCTGCTCCTAACTAACCCACCTACTTGATCTTGGGCAAATTTATATGCCCAAGTGATACTCAAAAGTACTATTTTCGCCTTGTTTATCTATCAATGTGTATACATTCTCATGTAATTGGTAATAAAATGTGAATTTATACTAACCAACATGATTAGCATTGTTTTGCAGGTAAAATGTGATTTTGGGAAGCTTAAATGCATGTTGGATGATATCGGGGTTGGACTTGGATGCGAGCAAGGAACAAGGCATTGGACAGCATGAAATAAAGGGGCTCCGCGATGCAGCCGTGTCACGCTTCCATCGCGGAGGCCTTCTGCCTGGACAGGGAAATTACGCCCAAATTTCAGAGAGGGTCCGCATTCGTAGCGTGGCACGGTGGCTTGGCTCCGCGTTGCACGCCGTGCCACATTGAGCTTTAATTCCTGGACCCCCAGTTCCAGTGAGGGTCTGCGTCCGTAGCGTGTCACGGAGGTAGTGCTCCGCGATGCACTCCGTGACACGTTGCTCGTTATTCCGGGAAAAATTCCCAGCAGTATAAATAGAACACTTAGGTTCATTTTTCAATATTCTGACTTGGTGGAGCAAGGATGTGGGTTACAGGCAGTTGAGGGACGAAAATATTAGGGTTTTTTCTCTCTTTCTTTCTTCTTTAATTCAATTGCTTGTATGATTAACACTCAGTTTAAGATGTTTAATCCACAAATGAGTGGCTAATTCCTCTTCTTGCTGAGGTTATGAACAATTGTGATGAAATTTGATCATTGATTCTTTGGTTTTTCATCTTTTCTTCCATGTTGTTCTATTAATTCTTGTTCTTACTGCATTAATGTGTGGCCTACGTTAATGTACATCTAAAAAGTCCGATTTACTGTATTTTTATTTTCTTAGTGTCGAAAACTTGGTCTTAGCCTGTATTTTGCAGACCTAATTGCTGTTGAACACTGGCAAGAGACAAGGAGCTGGTGGAATCGTATATAGAGCCAGAAAGAATATTTCACAGTAAACAGAGAGAAGCTCTACAAAGAAAGTTGCAGTTGCTCAGACAGACGATCATGGAGCAACAATAGAATCCACCGGTAGTACGGGCAGTGTTAGTGCCCGAAGAAGCAGCAGCTCGGCCGGTTCGCGAGGTGGCAATCCCACATGCCAATAATGTTACATCTAGTATCCGCAAACCTGAGCCAGGAGGGAGATTTGAACTTAAGCAGAATATGGTGCAGTTGCTGCACATTAGCGGGCAGTTTACCGGTCTCCCTCATGAAGATCCACAGCAGCATCTCCAAAATTTTTTGGAGATAAGTGACACTTACATCCTCGCGGGAGTGCCATCAGACTATGTCCGACTTACATTGTTCCCATTCTCATTATTGGGAGAAGCCAAGAGGTGGTTGAAAGCTGAGCCACCGAATTCTATTTCTACGTGGGATGATCTTGCATGGAAGTTTTTGATACGGTTTTTTCCCTCCGGTAAAACAGCAAGACTTAGAAGTCAGATTCTAAGTTTCAAACAGAGAGAGGGAGAGAATTTATATCAGGCCTGGGAGAGATTCAAATTTATGTTGCGGGATTGTCCTCATCATCACCAGTCCAATGATGTGCTGGTGCACACTTTTATAGAGGGTTTGGAACCCCACACCAAAATATTGCTAGACTCAGCAGCTGGAGGGCAAGCGCTGGAGAAAACTTATGAGGAGCTGTATACCTTGTTGAACCGTATTTCGCAGGGTAATCCAGAATGGAATGCTGATTCATCAAGAGGTGGGACAAGGAAAGCAGCAGGAGTGCTAGAAGTGGATGGGTTTACAGCTATCGCTGCACAGATAGCTGCATTGCAAAATCAACTTAATACCCACTTCAGCAACATGACATTGAACCAGCCTCAAGCCCCAGTTAATGCAGTACAGCAGATGTGGTGCGAAGTGTGTGGAAGCTGTGAGCACTCAACTGAGTGTTGTGGAGCCAATCCTGACTCAGTAAACTTTGTGGGTAATGCGCAAAGAAATCACCAACAGTATGGTAGTAGCTACAATTCCAATTGGAGGAATCACCCTAATTTCTCATGGGGTAGCAACAACCATCAGGGCCAAAGTTCGGGTCAGGGTGTGCAAAGGAACCAAGGAGGGCAGCAGAATTATCAAGCACAATTCAGAAACAACAATGCACCTCCTCTACCACCATCACCCAGCATTGAGGAGATGTTCAAGACCATGATAGCTAACCAAGCTCAATTGCAGGCTGACTATGTGAAATTGGCAGCCGAAGTGAAAAACAACCAGTTAGCTACCAAGGTGCTTGAATATCAATTTGGGCAATTTGCTAGTGCCCAAAACACAAGGCCTAGAGGAGGACTGCCGAGCGACACGGATCCCAATCCTAAGCAGGTAAATGCAGTGACCACAAGGAGTGCTTTGCAGCTGAAAGAGGTGGAACCAGAAAGACCACCTCAGCAGTCGGGAGCAGCAGAAGTTGAGAGGGAGAAAAGTACTAAAAGGGGGAAGACTAAGGAAGCTGAATCAGAAAGACCTCCACCCCCGTTCCCTCAACGACTAAAGAAACACAAGGAGGAGGCGTGTTTCAAGAAATTCATGGAGGTGCTGAAACAGGTACATATTAACTTACCTCTTGTTGATGTCTTGCAGGGAGTGCCGAAATATGCTAAGTACATAAAGGACATCGTGGCAAATAAAAGTCGGTTGACTGAGTATGCTACGGTGGCTCTAACGGAGGAGTGCACTTCCCGGATTCAAAATAGACTGCCCACAAAGCTAAAAGACCCTGGGAGTTTTACTATCCAGATTACTATTGAGCAGAGCATCCGATCTCGTGGATTGTGTGATTTGGGAGCGAGCATAAATTTGATGCCATCTTCGGTATTCAGAAAGTTGGGTCTAGGGAGTCCTAGACCCACAACGGTAATCTTGCAGTTGGCGGATCGGTCCTTAGCCAGACCTAATGGCATTGTAGAGGACGTTCTGGTGCAAGTTGGCTCCCTAATTTTCCTGGTAGATTTTGTCGTGCTAGATTTTGAACCAGACGCGGAAGTCCCATTTATTTTGGGACGTCCTTTCTTGGCAACCGAGAAAGCACTAATTGACGTAGCTGCGGGGCAGCTAACAATGCAAGCACACGACAAAATAGAGGTATTTGATGTGTTTAAAGCCATGAAGATGCCAACTATACATGAGGAGCTTTCAGCAATCAATGTGGTTGAACATGAAGAAATTCGTCAGATTGTTGAATCTCAAGACCCATTGGAAAGAGTGTTGACGCACTCCGATCATTTTGGAGATAGAGAGGCGTATGGAATGGTCCAAATGTTGAATGAAGCACAAAATCATCCTAGGAGACAAGAATTTCAATCATTGATGAGGTCTCTAGAACCTTTGCCGAAACCATCCGTTGAGGAGGCACCGAAGCTGGAGCTGAAAGAATTGCCTCCCTATTTAAAATATATCTTTTTGGGGGAGGGTGAGACGTTACCAGTTATCATCTCTGCAGACTTGACGGAGGCACAGGAGAAGGCAGCATTGGGTGTCCTCAGAAACAGGAAGAAAGCAATGGGTTGGCAAATGTCAGACATTCAGGGTATCAATCCATCTTTCTGTACACAAAGGATATTCATGGAGACAGGAGCCAAACCAACCGTTCAGCCGCAACGGAGACTAAATCCGGCAATGAAGGATGTGGTGAGGAAAGAAATAATCAAGTGGCTTGATGCAGGTGTGGTCTACCCGATTTCAGACAGTCAATGGGTCAGCCCCGTTCACTGTGTTCTAAAGAAAGGGGGGATGACTGTGGTCACCAATGAGAAAAATGAGTTGATTCCTACCCGAACTGTCACAGGCTGGCGGATTTGCATGGATTACAGGAAGCTGAATGAAGCCACGAGGAAAGATCATTACCCCATCCCGTTTATTGATCAAATATTAAATAGGTTGGCGGGACAGGAATATTGTTGCTTCCTTGATGGGTACTCTGGTTATAACCAAATAGCCATAGCTCCGGAGGATCAAGAGAAGACTACTTTTACCTGTCCTTATGGGACATATGCTTTCAGGCGAATGCCATTTGGGTTATGCAATGCACCCGCCACATTCCAGAGATGCATGATGGCTATTTTCCATGACATGGTGGAGGATTTTGTTGAGGTATTTATGGATGATTTTTCTGTTTTCGGTAATTCGTTTGCTACTTGTTTGCAGAATCTTGACAGGGTGCTGGCTCGCTGTGAGGAATCCAACCTTGTATTAAACTGGGAGAAATTCCACTTCTTAGTGAAGGAGGGTATTGTCCTTGGCCACAAAGTGTCTCGAAAGGGGTTGGAAGTCGATCATGCTAAGATTGAGGTTATTGAAAAGTTGCCACCACCTGTGTTAGTGAAAGGTGTGCGCAGTTTTCTTGGGCATGCAGGATTCTACAGACGATTCATCAAAAACTTTTCCAAAATTTCTAGACCACTAAGCAGATTGCTAGAAAAAGAGGTGTGAAGTTTGAGTTGAATGATGAGTGTGTTAAAGCATTTGAAGAGTTGAAGCAGAAATTGATTGAAGCACCTATACTCACTTCTCCGGACTGGGAACAACCATTTGAGCTGATGTGTGATGCCAGTGATGTGGCTGTGGGAGCCGTATTGGGGTAAAGAAAAAATAAAATCTTTCATTCTATTCATTATGCAAGCAAAATGCTGAATACGGCCCAAAGCAATTACACAGTCACAGAGAAGGAAATGCTAGCCTTAGTGTTTGCATTTGACAAATTCAGGTCCTATTTGGTGGGTTCGAAAGTTGTGGTGTACACAGACCATGCAGCGATTCGGTACCTATTCAACAAGAAGGATGGTAAGCCTAGGTTGATCAGATGGATCTTGTTGTTGCAGGAGTTCGACCTTGAGATCAAAGACAGAAAGGGGAGCGAGAATCAGGTAGCAGATCACCTATCACGATTGGAAAGTCGGTCGCATGTGATGGAAAGTGATAACATAAATGAAGAGTTCCTAGATGAGCAACTATTGGCAGTTGGGGAAGCTGAAGTTCCCTGGTACGCAGACATAGTCAACTTGCTAGTGAGCGGAGTCTACCCACCTGAGGCAACAGACCAGCAAAGAAGGAAATTGAGGCATGATTGCCGGCACTTTGTTTGGGATGAACCATACTTATTTAAACAAGGACCAGATCAGGTAATGAGAAGATGCATCCCAGAGAGTCAGATTGTAGAGGTGTTGAGGGGCTGTCATTCTTCATTGTATGGGGGTCATCACGGAGGCGAGAGAACAGCACACAAGGTTCTACAGTCAGGTTTCTTTTGGCCGACACTGTTCAGAGACTCTATGGCGTATGTCAAAATGTGTGATAGATGTCAGCGTACAGGAGCAATTGGCAGAAGACAAGAGATGCCGCTGCAGAATATACTGGAAGTTGAGCCCTTTGATGTATGGGGCATTGATTTCATGGGCCCATTCCCACCGTCATTTGGTAATCGTTACATCTTGGTGGCCGTAGATTATGTATCAAAATGGGTGGAAGCAATAGCTTGTCCCAGGAATGACAACAAGGTAGTAACGAAGTTTGTGAAAAAACACATCCTCACCAGGTTCGGGACACCCCGAGCCATTATCAGGGATGGAGGGGCTCATTTTGTCAATGCAAGTTTCAAGAAATTACTAGCCAAGTATGGGGTGCGCCATAAAGTGGCGACAGCATACCACCCCCAAACTAGTGGGCAAGTAGAGGTGTCAAATAGAGAAGTGAAACAGATTCTCCAGAAAACGGTAAATACACAACGGAATGATTGGTCAAGCAAACTTGATGATGCGTTGTGGGCGTACAAAACTGCTTACAAGACACCGATTGGAACCTCACCATACCGACTGGTCTATGGAAAAGCATGTCATCTTCCGGTGGAATTAGAGCACCGAGCCTTCTGGGCTGTCAGGAAGCTAAATATGGACTTAGAGCTGGCGGGCAAAAAGTGACTAATGCAGCTCAGTGAACTTGACGAGTTCCGCTGGCATGCCTATGAGAGTGCCAAGTACTACAAGTAAAGAACTAAAAGATGGCATGATAAGCATGTGGTGCATCGCATTTTCGAGCCGGGACAGAAAGTCTTGCTCTTCAATTCAAGATTGAAGCTGTTTCCAGGAAAGCTGGGGTCTAAATGGTTGGGACCATTTGAAGTGGTAAGAATGACCCCGCACGGGGCGGTAGAATTGTGGCAAGAAGATCGGAGTGCCACGTTCTTAGTAAATGGCCAGAGGTGTAAGCACTACTGGGGGGAGGACGGTGATCGAGAGAAATCGTCCATCACCCTAGAGGACAATTGATCTTAACGACGTCGAGCCGTGACGGTAAATCAGGCGTTGCACGGGAGGCAACCCGTGAAAAATTTTTCTTTCATTTTGTAAAGTGTAAATAGATTTTTCTTTTCTTTTTCTTTTTCTTGATTTACTACAAAAAATTTTCGTTTTAGTCTTTGTTTTGTTTGTATTTAGAGTGAAACCTATAATTCTAACCAATTTTGTATAGTGAGATGAATTTCAGGCCAAACGGAGAAAAATATGCATGGAATCGCGAAGGAAAAGTCGAGGTATGAAAAATTAATAAAAAGTGGCAACCAGAGAGCTGAGGCGACAGCTCCGTGTCACGGAGGTGGACCTCCGCGTTACCTCCGTGACACGTTGAGGTATAACCCAAAAATTTTAAAAATTTCCAGAACAGTCTCGCGATGGCTCCGTGTCACGGAGGCAGTGCACCGCGATGCCCTCCGTGACACGTTGCCTTGTATATCGCGACGGGTCACACCGGGTCGCCGGGTGACCCGCGCGATTTCCTTACTTTTTAACCCTGAAAACCCTCCCTTTTCCCTCATTTTTTAAGCTCTCCGCGACCAAACCCCCCAAAACCCATCCCCCATCAACGTGACACGGAGTAAGGCAAGAAATTCAAAAAGTTTTCTTTGATTCTTCAAAGACAAGGTATGTTTTTTGATTTCCTCTCAATTCTTGTTGATTTTCTTCGATATTGAGCATGGGAGGTGAGCTAAATTTTCCTAAGTAGAAATTAAGCATGAATTCAAGTTAATTGTTGTTGATGAATGTTCGGAATGTCGTTATGATTGATTGAACTTGTCGATTGCATAAATTAATCGAATTTGCTTGATAATATCACTTTTAGGGATTGTATGTTGAATTTGGAGTTGAAAATGTATTGAACTTGTGAATTTCATGTCGGGATGGATGTGTTGAATGAGATGAGTCGATGTACAAATTGTTAGGATGTTAATAGAACGACTGATTCTCGGGTTAAGGGAATGTTGAAATTTGTAAGAATTTGGTTAGTTGTATAGGTTCGTGTAGATAAATTTTTGTTGTTATGTTTGTTTCTTTGTTTTTCTGTGCTAAGTGTTACGGGTAAAATGTTAGCGATGGTAGTGATTGTGATTGGCTGTACGAAGTCTGAGTAGTACGCAGAAGATATACCGTCGAATTTTTCGAACGCACTAGGCATGATTGTATAGTTGGTTATTGTGTGTAAATAAAGATAATCTTGTCGTATTGTTGTAAATGTAGCTAAGGACTAAGTGTGGGGTAACCTAGCGTAACCCGACCTTAGCCGAAGTTTATATCGATTAGCTTAACATTGATCTTGTTTACTTGGGTTGACAGGTAAAATGGTAAGTAGGCAAGAGAAAGGGAAAGGCGCATCAACTTCTGGCGTCGGAAGGAAGCGAATCAGACTGGGCACAGCAGTCCCAGCAGCACCAGCAGTTCCACGCGGCCAACGCCACCAATACGGAATGAGATGGGTGACTGATTAGGGGAAAAAGTGGTACGCAAAGCACAAAGAAAACAAATATTTCCCCGAGGAGCACATAGCACGGGAACCATTGGCACAAGAGTTCCCTAGGATGGTCCACCGAATCGAGGCAGCTGGGCTCAATTTCATATTTGAGGAGCCCAAGGAATGCAATTTGCACCTGGTTCGGGAGTTCTATGCCAATTAGAACCCGACGATCAAAAGCCACACCATCAAGATCAGAGGGCATATAGTCACTTTGGAGCCCCACCACCTCAATGCCATCATAGGAGCGCGGGACACAGATGCCCACGTACTCCGACAGCTGAACATTACCCCACCGTATGCGGACATCAGACGCACATTGTGTGGGACCCGATCGACAGCTAGATGGAGCAGACACAAAGAGAGGGGCTACCACCAGACTCTGCCATATTCACAGATGAACAGGGAAGCCCGAATCTGGCTGAAGATAGTCTGCTCATGCCTAATCCCGGGGGTACATATGATAGATGTAACCCGGGATCGTGTATGCCTGGTGTACGCCCTGATGAAAGGGCTGGAGATCAACGTGGGGGCGGTAATTATCTCCGCCATGAAGAGAGCCCGGTTGCACCAGGGGCACAGGTATGGCTTTGGTGGACTAATCACCACCTTCCTCAGGGGCCTAGATGTCGAGGAGGAGGCCCTTGACTATATCCCGCAGATGGAGCGGCGGGCCTTAGATGTTACTAAAACTAAGGCTCCCGACACCACCCACGGGCCAGTGCTTACACTTGGCGAGCGACATGCTCGTGACGACCAGTATATGGCTCGGATGTATGGGATGCAGATGCTCCAGCTGAGGATAGGAGGGAGGCCAGGGACAGAGGAGGAGCTATGGCAGCTCGAGCTAGACTACTCTTTCGGCGAAAACGCCAGGGCTCTATGCCGAGTGGGGCCAGCATTTGTAGAGCCCACAGATGATGATGTCCCCACAGACGAGGAGACACGTCGGGAGGACTCCGACGTGGAGTCCGATGATGACGACGGAGGCGACTCGAACATGGGAGATGAAGCAGCAGCACCCGATGAAGAAGTGGAATACTTTGACTGATCAGGGAGTTCCACCACCCGATTTTGTGCTATTTTAATTTTTGTGAACACTGGGGATAGTGTTCGAACTAAGTGTGGGGTGGGAGTAGTTAGGTGCTGGGCTGGGTTGTTTTGTATGTATGCTCTATTCTGTTGTCGTGTATGTGAAAATTTGTTTGTCCCTGTGAGTTGTGAATTGTTAAGTTGTTTTGTATTTGTAAATTTATGTGAAATTGATGTGTGTTGCTGAATGTTGCTAGTTGATTCTGATTCTGTACATATTTTTGTTATCGAAATGATCGATAAATTTTTTTAAATTGTACATATTTTTTCTATCGAAATGATCGATATTTTCAACATTTTTTTTAATTCTTGGGTTTCTCGGCGTTTGTTTTCGGTTCTTTTACTGAGAATAGTCCCATTGAACCGAAGTCATAGTAGTGACCGTTCCCTATGATGGATGGATGACGACCGTCTTAAGGGAAATGTAGTCGTTAGGAGTAGATTTTTTTCAATTATTTTTCAATTTTTTCTTTGGTGGGTTGCATCCCAAAACCTGTAGTTACTCTATGGTTGTGAAATTCTGGTTGCGTGTTGTACATGATATTCAAAATGCAAAGGTGATTCGTATGAAAGCATGCAACTTTGTAAATATGTTGAGATACCTAGGCCGTAGAGTTCGATTCAGTGTGATTGAGGCTTAATGTTTGAATTCCTGTAATTAGCTGATTGAAGAGTCTGTGAATACATCTTGAATTGAGCATGTGCAAAAAGTGTGAAGTGAGGTGTTGTTATTCCATGCTATTGTGAAATGTCTAGAACTTGCCTGGTGTGTGTACAAAATGAAATGAAGGAGGTGTATTGTAGGAAAGGATGTAGGCATTTCTTTGTTTTAACTGAGAGTTTCTATTTTTCCTTGTCGTACACACCTTGATTGTATACCCTAGTCAGCCCGTTGAGCCTTTAGCCTATTATTTTTTCTTTTGCCATAAAGTGTAAACCGAGCTTAATTCCTTCTTTTCATTAGTCGTAAAGTCTGTACAAAACTCTTAAGCGCTTAAGAAGAGAAAATCATTTTCCCAAAGTGTCAAAGAGTGAGAATGGTGAAAAGAAAAATAAAAGCAGAGTGAGGGGAGAAAAGAAAAGGTTGAAGGTGCACTTGTTATAAATAAACGATAATGAAGGTGCATGAATAATCTTTGTTGTTGTGTCAAGTGTGCTTAATACAATGGGTCATACTAAAGAAAAGAGTCAAGAATGGGATGATGGGAAAAAAAAGAAACAATGTCCATGAGTTGATGGGATGTGTTGAAAAGGCGCTTAAGGATGCTAGTGGCTATTATTGGCTAACCCAATATTTACTAGTTCCGTAGATTCCATTATAACCCATTAAAGTCCTACGTGATCTTACATCGTACTTCTTTATATTAGTGGAGTAATACACTAAGGGCAAGCTTATGGGTCATGACATGATGCATGTGAATTCTTTTGGGAGAGAGAGCGAAATTGTGTTTACATGCCCCTGCTTGAATGTTTGTGAGTCATATGAGCAAAAAGGGGAAGATTCTCTTGTGTTGTGAGGGCACATGCTTGATGAAAGATTAATTTTCGTGTCGAATATCTTGATCAGCTGATTTGCATGAGTTTGCCAATATCGAGAGTCGATTCTTAAAGTCTAGGAGGTGTTAATGTATTGAAGGTCATTGCATTGATAAGACCATGCATGTTTTCTTGATGATTTGCTGTATTGAATAATCGGTATGACCGTAGCCTAAATTGTCGAACCAAAGTAGCGAGGTTGGGATGTAAATTGCATGAAGTGTAGGATTGTTGTTCGAGGACGAACAAGGATTTAAGTGTGGGGTAAGTGATCTTGGGCAAATTTATATGCCCAAGTGATACTCAAAAGTACTATTTTCGCCTTGTTTATCTATCAATGTGTATACATTCTCATGTAATTGGTAATAAAATGTGAATTTATACTAACCAACATGATTAGTATTGTTTTGCAGGTAAAATGTGATTTTGGGAAGCTTAAATGCATGTTGGATGATATCGGGGTTGGACTTGGATGCGAGCAAGGAATAAGGAATTGGACAGCATGAAATAAAGGGGCTCCGCGATGGAGCCGTGTCACGCTGCCATCGCGGAGGCCTTCTGCCTGGACAGGGAAATTACGCCCAAATTCCAGAGAGGGTCCGCGTTCGTAGCGTGGCACGGTGACTTGGCTCCGCGTTGCACGCCGTGCCACGTTGAGCTTTAATTCCTGGACCCCCAGTTCCATGAGGGTCCACGTCCGTAGAGTGTCATGGAGGCAGTGCTCCGCGATGCACTCCGTGACACGTTGCTCGTTATTCCGGGAAAAATTCCCAGCAGTATAAATAGAACACTTAGGTTCATTTTTCAATATTCTGACTTGGTGGAGCAAGGACGTGGGTTATAGGCAGTTGAGGGACGAAAATATCAGGGTTTTTTCTCTCTTTCTTTCTTCTTTAATTCAATTGCTTGTATGATTAACACTCATTTTAAGATGTTTAATCCACAAATGAGTGGCTAATTCCTCTTCTTGCTGAGGTTATGAACAATTGTGATGAAATTTGATTATTGATTCTTTGGTTTTTCATCTTTTCTTCCATGTTGTTCTATTAATTCTTGTTCTTACTGCATTAATGTGTGGCCTACGTTAATGTACATCTAAAAAGTCCGGTTTCACTCGAGAGAGCAAGAAATTGGAAAGTTGTGAATTAATAGGATACGTTCTTTACTTGGTTTGGGAAAATTGAGTCTTGATTTGCTTTTAGGATAGAAATATACCTGAAAGTCGTATTAGTCAATTTAGGAACCGGAATTGTATGGCTAGAACATGAATTGCATTTAATCACATAAATGTAGGTGGATGGTTCATGATTCTTAAGTGAGGTTAAATACGAGAGTTTTAATCTCTTGGCAATAGTTCTTGGCTAGCAACTGGAGGAAAAGATTAACCAAATTATGATGATAATTAATTTTATTACATGTTCGTTTAACCTCAGCATGCTCTCATTCATAGTTCAGATTCAAAGTAGATAATTGTTTTTAGCTTTAGTATAAAAATTATAAAACAAACTATCAAACTTTTGGTTACACTGTTGTCTGCATTTTTAGAAGTAAAATATAGTACAGTTGAGCAAATTGCACTTCATCCAAGTCTCTGTGGGATCGATACTTGGCTCACTAAAGCCACTCACTACTTGTTCGACCACGTGCACTTGCGTGTCGTTTTATATACCCACAAAATACCCGAACACTACTTCTCTAGGTTTTTGGTGGCCAGCTTCTAATCTTTAATATTTGAGGCCAAATTTACCTGTTCAGCTGCCATCTAGGTTTGATTTTCCATGATTTTCTACATCTCCTCAACGTTGTTAAGCTGGCCGCTATTCTACATGTTCTGTTGCTGGTATTGCTGTTGTTTTGGTTGTTGTACCCTTGGCTATGCCTTGATTTCCACCCCAATAAAAGTTAGTGTGATTTTGCCAGTTCTTGTTGTAGGTATTCCCATAGTTCTTATTACCTCTCGGCACGTTACCTATAAAGTTGACTGACTTCGGGTTGGCTTCGCATGATTCTACACTATGTTCGTTTTTGCCACATATTTCACACTAGCTAGGAGCTGGTTGGACTGCATTAACTTGTGTTGCAGCTATGCTAAGTTCATCTTGCTGAACTGGGTCATCATCTGGTGCTGGAATGAGGCCAAATGGGCTGCCAATGCATTAACATTATCAACCTCAATAAGCCCAACTGCTCTCTTGCCTGGCCCTCTAGATGATTCACAGTGCCACTCTGGATTCCCTTGTGCAATCCTGTTCAACAGGGAGTGCAGTTCATCAAAAGTCTTCTCAAGTGTTTGCCCACCTAATACAGAGTCTAGTAGAATTTTAGTGTGAGGGTCTAGACTCTCCACAAAAGTGTGAGCTAACACTTTATTAGACTGCTGATGGTGCGGGCAGTCTTTCAGTAAGGACTTAAGCATCACAAGCCAAGTAGAGAATTTCCTCTAGTCTTTGCTTGAAATTGAGTATTTCACTTCTCAGCTTCACTTTTTTACCTGTGGGAAAGAATCTAATGAGGAACTTCCTTTCAAGGTCAACCCAAGCAGTGATGGAATTTGGTGGATCTGCCTTCAACCACCTCTTTGCATCATTCCAAAAGTGAAAATGGGAATAGGGTGAGCCTCACATAATTATTTGACACTCCTGCGGGGACGAAGGTGTCACTAATCTCTAAAAAATTCTGCAGGTGCTGCTGTGGGTCCTCATCTGTCATGCCTGTAAATTGCCCACTCGAGTGCAGCAACTGCACCATATTTTACTTAAGTTCAAAAGTACCTCCAAGCTCCGGTCTGCGTATACTGGAGGTCAAATTTGTTGTGAGTAGGACTGCCACTTCACGAACTGCCCTTACTTCCATTCTTTCTGGTAACGCTTCTTCTCAGTGGTAGAATTTCTTCTAGTGGGGCCTCTGGAACTATTGGAATGGGATTTTGAAGAACTTCCCTCCTCAACAAATGTAATTGCTGCTCAGGCTCCAAGTAAGGTCCACCAAGTCTTTATTCATTTCCATCTTGCTACAAGGATAACTTGCACCTAGAAATAAGCAAACTAAGACCAAGATTTTTAACAGTTTACAAAAAGCAAAAATAACACAAAAATTAAAAATTCACTAAACGTTGCCAGTCCCCGGCAACGGTGCCAAAAACTTATTCCGTCTCGGGTTGCTCGATGTTGCCATTCTTATTACTAACCTAGGGTTGCTCTTTTTAGTTTTTGCCAAAGCTTAGCGAGTTCATTTCAATGGTGATAAAGCATTGAAACGAATAAAGTCAAGAATGCAAGACAAATATAAATGAAAACTTGAACCAATGATGAAATTAAGCTAAAACATTCATGTCAAGTAGCCTGAACCCTTGAAAAAGGGTTTTAACCACTCATGTTCATACATGAAATCAAAAACATGGTTGAATTCATCTAATTACAAGAATGGATGAAAGAGAATAAAAGAAATCAAACCCTAGGTAGAGTTTCCTCCTCTCCCTTCTCTCCTCGGTGTTTTTCTAAAATAAAATCGTGATAATGAAATAAAAATCCTAAGTGTTTAATTCATACAAAGTAATTTTTTGCAATTTTTTTCCCGTGATGAACTAGCTCCACCTCATACTGCTTGTCGCGCAGCACAACCTCCATAACATGGACTGGTCGCGCACAGTTACTGGAATGGGCATGTGGCATGGTTACTAGCAAGTGCCATCGGGCATGGCACAACACTTATGACATAGCCTGCCTAGCGTGGCATAATACCTAGCACGCTACCGGCCAAGCATGGCATGCTGACATGTGCTGGCAGCTCTCGTCTCTTGCGACATTATTTTTTCCTTCTTGGGCATTCAATCAATGCTTTCTTCTTGTTTATTAAATATCAAATTTAGCCCCTCCTTAGTGTATTTCACCTATAAAAATGGGCTAATCATTTTGGTTAGTTCTGACACACAAATATACAGAATTACATGAGAATTCTATTAATTAAGTTGACAAACACGAGTAAAAAGTAGATATAAAATAACACTTGGGAATATAAATATGCCCAAGATCAAAGTACTGTTATGGAAGCCTTCATACCCAGTTTTTTAGAGAGGCTGGCATTGAGGAAGAAGAGGTTGATCTTCATCTATCCCTAGCAGGGAACTTGACGGGCAAGATGATGGATATCATAAAGGGCAAAGAGCCGACCAACTCTTCAGTTTAGCTTCTCACTCCCACCGATCATTAGGCTTGGGATGACAGCTAGTGAGGCCACATGTTCGGGATGCTAGAGTTGCAGTTGAAGATTGGAGGCAGACCTGCCACTGATGAGAAGATGTTAGTACTGGAGGAGTGATACTCACTCAGTGAGAGTGCGATGCTGATGTGCAGAGTGGGACCAACTTTCAAGGAGTCTCTAGGTAATGATGAGGCCACAGTGTTGACTGATTGTGCTGATGACATCGATGATGATAAGGAGGATCAACCCACCACAAGAGCCATACAGGTTGATAGTAAGGATGATGATGATGATAATCAAAAGTATAATCCTGATGATTATGACTATGCTTAGAGGCCTAGAAAGTTCTTTTTCTCTCCCTACTTGATATGATTGTATTGCATTGGGGATAGTGCATTGTTTAAGTGTGGAATAAGGAAATAGATTTCCTATTTTTCCTTCTTTTTTGCTAAATTTGTAATGCATTGTAGCATTATTTGTCATTCTGTGGGTTGGTAGCTGATTTGTGATTGATAAAACCATGGTGTGCAATAGCTAGTAATGGTCATGACTTGAACACTAATGATGCCTTGTTACTTGTTGTGTGATCATCTCTACTTAGTTTGTATTGTTAATTGAGAGTCATTTTTTATTGTCGTCATAAAGATAGTGACCCTTCCCGATGATGGATGGATGACGACCATCTAAAGGGAAAATTACTCACAATTTTTTTTATTTTTAAGATGGAGTCAAAACTAATACTTGTGTGCTCATTGATATTCCACTTTAGAGCTAAGCAAGAAGCAATGAAGTGGACATCTTGAATGCATAAGAAGAAGAAAATTCATGAGAGACACATAGGTTCTTTAACTTGACTCAAAGAAAAATTCTTAGGACTTAATAATTATGCCCATTTGCCATGTTTTTGCCCATGTTTTACCTTGTTTTGAGTTCTTTATTCTTATTAAATACATGAGTTCATATTTATGTATGATGTGTGAGCTAACAAGTGTTTTCAGATGTTTTGAGCAGGAAACCCAAGAAAAAGGACTAAAAAATGATCCAAGGTGTGAAGGAAGAAGAGTTCGCAAAAGTTGGTCTGGAGAGATAGCAGGCGTAGCGCGCTAAACCTCTAACTTTAGAGAAAATTATGCTCAAGTTGGTGCATTGGGTGGCGTGGTGTGCCAGGGCCTCAACTTCAGAGGAATTTTTGCTCAACACCTTAGCGAGATGAGTGGAGTGACATGCCAGAAGCATTCAAGACTTGGGAAATTTTTCCAACACTTTGGTGCATTAGATGGAGTGGCGTGCTGGACTCAAAACTTCAGAAAATCTGACTAACACCTTGGTGTGTTAGCTGGTGCGGCGCGCTAGAGGGAAAAATTCAGAAGAATTTCAAGTTAAAATTCTAGTGTTGTGGATGGTGCGGCGCTCCAGGTGCTATCCAGGATGAACTTTTAAGTTTAAAAGTTGCACTTCTCAAGGATAAAAGAGTCACTGGATGCCTTTCTTACTAATATAATATCTAGGGCATATTGTTAGTAATCATTCATCCTATTGATCAGTTTGTACGTCATTCTTAGAGGAAGAGATAAGTTTATGTTTTAGGTTTCTTCTTTAACTTATGTTTTTTATTAAAATGATGAATTCTTTAGTTTTTTGCTTGAACATGAGTGGCTAAACTTTTGTTCTAGGGTCTTGTCCATAGCAAATGGCTGAAGTTTCAAAGTTTGTATATGCTAGTTCTTAATTCTTCATTAAAGGTTGTTTATACTTTCTTATTTTCATTACTTATTCGTTAGCTTGATCACCTCATGAATATAATCTGTTGGCTTTTGGTTGAACTAGGGAGAGGGAATCAAAAAGGTTAAAAGTAAGTGTAGAACAGGTTTCTATGACTCTTGTCTAATGGGTTCGAGATAGATTCTTTTGTCGAGGATAGGAATATACCCCTCAACCCTGTTCAGTTGAATACAAGTAGCCACAACCATCGTATCATGCTTTTCCTATGACCATAGGGATATAGGCGTTAGGATTCATAGGATCGTTCTTAGATATTTGGAGGAATGGCAAGAAATGGGATAGTAACTTGAAACTAGCGACCTTAGGAAGAATTAGTCTAGCATATTCAAGTTTTAAAACTCAACCAGAAGCAAAAGTGATAATACCCTAGATTTTATCATCATTTGATTTACAACATTTGTGAAAAGTGTTCAATTCATCAGTTATTTTACGTTTCAATTTTAGTATTATAATTTCCAAACCATTTCCTAATTGTTATCTGTGTTTATTAGAATAGTGAAATAAAGTGTTAACCTTGAGCAATTAATCTGACAAGTCTCTAAGGAATCAATGATCGGGACTTTACTATTCTATATTACTTAATGACCATGTGCACTTGTGTATGCTTGGGCAACATCACAACCCAAAACAGAGTTGTGAGATTCTCATAGTTTCTGCTTCATTCACCTCTTGAGATGTTCCAGTTTCCATAGGAGCTTTTCCTTTATCCCGACGTTGTTGGATATCATATTTCTGCAAGATCATGTGAGTTCCATACATAAACCAACATTTTTTTATTTTTCACAAATAAAGTAAAAGAAAATAATTATGATAAGCTAAAGGATAAAAGAAAAAGAGATTGATGTCCAACAAAAATGGAATACAATTGTCTAACAACTAGCAACACTTGCGCCAGACCTGCATTTCAGAGGTTGAGACAGTTTGTCGCAGGTGTGGGCAGATGACTAGAAAATTTTGTTACCTACCTGCATTTCATAAGTGGTGATCCGCGGTTCACATGTGTGATGCAAGATGGGGCAGTTCACCTAAAGCTCTACCCCTCACCTGCGTTTCACAGATTGCCATCCGCGATTTGCAATTTCTTAGCAGTAGCAAACATCAAATTTCATGCCTATTATTCACAAGTATGAACCCAATTACTATCTAAGGGTACTCAAACTTCCCTGAAAGAATTATTAAGAAATTGGGTAGGAACTGTTGTTTTGTAATGATTGTGCCTCGTGCTTGTGCTCTTATGCTTTCAAATTTTAGTTGGGGGTGAAATCTAAGCAACCCTCTTGCTTGATAGGTTGACATCTTTCTTAAGGGAAAATCGTCATCTTTTCTTTTGTTCTTGATTATAGATAAAAATGTGATAAGATGGGTGAGTAGTGTGAAATGTGAAGTTGCTTTGTGAATATGGGTTGAATGGGTCACTCGATGTTTCGCGATGATAGACGGGATAATTTCCATCTAAAGAGAAGTCATTTCATGGTCCAAACGGGTTGAAATTGTGTTGATATTTTTGATAAATTATTCGGGGAATTTTGAGTACCCGCTAGATAGTGATTGGGTTCATACTTGTGAATAATAGGCATGAAATTTGATGTTTGCTACTCTGAGCTACTGCTAATCGCGGATGGCAATCTGCGAAACTGTTATACCCCGTAGAATTCCCGGCACCTAGACGACCTATTCGCACGTTGGTTAAGCATATTAGAAGGCCATACGTGCTAGAGAAAGGCCTGGAAAAAGATCGGATGAGAAACCCGTCGAACCATCGCGGGAGGAGCCGAGGCAGAGCCCCTCCGCGATGGCAGCGTGTCACAGAGGTGAGGCCTCCGCGATGGCTCCGTGACACGTTTCCCAGGTTCAGGCTCAAGTATATAAGCCCCACTTCGGTTTAATTTCATTTAAACCTTTAAAAACTTCCAGAAAACAGAGGGTGAACGGCAGAGAGGAGTAAGAACGAAGGAAATTAAATAATTTTCGTCCGATTACGCTGCTAAACGCTGCCCAAATTCAAATTAACCCCAGATACTGAGGTATTTAGCAGCAGAGAGCATTCCTACGGATTTAGTTTCGTGCAATACGGCCGACGAATCGGCGAGCCACCGAACTAAGGTAAGTAGAATTGCTCTAAATTAATGTCTATGTGTTCCTAGCTGAGAAGTGAATATTTCTCCCTTCTGGACCGCTGAAAAATAATGAGTTTTCGACCGTTTTTCGAAAGGTTAAAGTTGGGATAAATATATATATCTAAGTGACAATTTCTCCCGAATATTAATGTATTTAGTTCTAATTGACGTGTATATGAATGTAGTTGGCAGAAACAGCAGAAGTACCGACAGAAATCACATCGGTCAGTCGGGTACTCAGAAACCAGGTATGTAAAGTTATTCTTTCGGCAAGTCAGGAAGTACAGGGTAGAAAATAAATAGAATAAACGCTATTAGTAGATACCCAACGTACAGGAACGATTTTAGTACAAATTCCAACAGGCATGCTAGTATATTCTTACGTATCATGCGATAATCAGAATAATAGATATTTAGGCAATACGTATTTCATCTGTTGAGATTGTATCCAGTAGTACATGGTACATTTTATATCATTGAGCTATATTCAGTTATAGATGGCATGTACTATGTTATTGAGTTATATTCAGATATAATTAGATAGACAGATAAAGGCCAGGTAGCAGTAAGTCCAGCAGTCAGGAACAGTGTAAGACAGCATATAGCATCAGTTATTTAATACAGATTAGCCTCGAAACAAAAGAAGAGAATATGATTAGTATTTTTCATTTGAGCATGCTTGTTGTGTATGTGCTTGTATGTTGAGACTTGTTGTGGCATGTGGGCACCCTTTAGCATCCCCACCGCCCCTGGGTTATAGCTGTGTCGATACCAGATTCAGATACCGCCACCAGCTGGGCGATGCCGTCCAACTAATGGACGATGATGGCCAACCACCATGATAATACGGTCCAGACCACCCTGCTTGCAGGGGTAGTTCAGTTTACTCTGCGCAGAACTAGCACACCCTGTTTACAGGGGCAGACCACTCTGTGTGCGCACCTGTGCCCAGATGCAGGAGTCTTCGGACTCAGACACAGTTTATTGTCAGAGGCCAAGGCCTGAGCTACGTACCCAAGGGGGCCGGTAGGAGGAGCTCACAGTTATCAGATGAGTGGAGTGACTTGTTTTTGGTTGGTTTAGACCCGGGTAGGGGTAAATAGATTGCTTGCTTGGTTGGCACCTTCCGGCTTATGGGGGTCGGTCAGGTATTGTGTGTATTACTATGTATATTGATATGTGCTATTAGATACTGATAGACAGAAGGACGACACGTCTTCAGGTACGCTCAGTTATTTACAGAATGTACAAACTCTCCCCAGTTATCATCAGCTAGATAGACTCAGCTACTTCTTGCTTAAATGTCATGTTATTGTTGCTATTCATTTCAGTTGCATATTTCATTTTTCTTTACATGCTCAGTACCTGTGGTACTGACGCCCAGCGGGGCGCTGTATTGCTTGCCTACAGGTACTCACGGACGAGGAGCCGATCCCTCATGATTCCAGCCAGCCAGTGAGTCATCAGCTCCTGTCATCCGGAGTCTGATTCCTAGAGGTGTAGCTCCTTTTCTTTTGTTGTGCAGTATGGGTAGGTCGGGGCCCTGTCCCGATCATTTCTATTAATTTCTTACAGTATTCATAGAGGCTTGCAGTCTGCATATTTCCCTGTGGTCAGTTGAGCCGGTCGTGTGAGGCCGTGCAGTTGTTAGCTGCTAGTACTTTTTACTTCTTTTATGTTGGCCGTGTGGGGCCATAAGTTTGACCGTAGTGGTGACCTTGCCGGTCACGTAGCCTTCTAGTATTTTGATGCTGAGTTACAGATAACTAGACAGCATGGTGGCCTTGTCGGCCCGCATAGGTTTCCCTATAGTTGCATGTTCTGGTCAGCTGTTATTACAGGTACAGGAGGCTATAGGCCAGTGGGCCGGGGGCTGTGTTTACAGCCGTTATATAGCCCTTTGTTTCCAGAAATGTGAGTTAGAGATAGCTAGGCACCAGATGTGCCCAGGCTTAGCAGTCCAGCCGTTCAGGTCCTAGTAGGGCACCAGGTGCCAGTCATACCCCCCAGGCGGGGTGTGACAAACTTGGTATCAGAGCAGGTCGTGTCCCAGGGAGTCTGCAAGCCGTGCTAAGTAGAGTCTTGTCTATGGATGTGTTGTGCACCACATACTATAGGCAGGAGGCTGCGAGGCATGATATGATGGTTACCCTTCCTTCTTAGTCAGTCGTGCTTTAGAGCGGTACAGTATAGGGTTGAGTCCCTACGAACTTACCGTATTCTTTGATTACAGATACAAAGGCAGATCAGCATTACCCTATCACAGGCAGAAGATCAGAGATAGCAACGGAAGAGAGCATCAGTCAGTTACATGATAACTACAGCAGTAGGAGGGGATATCAGAGACCTCCCAGCGTGATACCTTTATTGGCATTATTCCCAGTATACGTTGATAACGTTAGAATAGCAAGTCAGAAGTATAATGTACATATGAGTTGATTTACTTATTAGTTATATAAGATCTGATTAAGATTATAGACAAGATCAGACCACCAGGTAAGTATGAAAAAGAGAGGGAAATGCAGGAATCCCAAATACATCTTTTTGGATATGGTACAGTCAAATGCTTTTACTTGTTGCAATAAGAAAAGGGCTATTCCCACCTCTTGGTTTTGATGCCAGTATAGTAAAGGGGCATAAGACTTGAGATGGGGTTGCCAAATCAAGCAGTAAGTAAAGATGGGCTGATTGATCCTAGTAAGTATTAGAAAGTATAAAGAGCCCTTATGATTACGTAAGCTGAGCAGACCCTTATGATAACAAGCCAGTAAAGAAAGTAAGACTGTTAGCTTACCCGAAGTAGGGGTAACAGACCTGCTAGTGATGAAAGCCTAATAATAGTCAAGTTTGAGTCAGAAAAAAGGCCAAGTCCGCCACATATGCTAACAGATAGCAAGACATACCTGTAAGATTATAGTTATGATCTAGTTGTGACATCGAAAGATATAGAGGTCATGTGAATCAGATGGGCTTGAATATACGGCAGAAGAAGTATAGGCCGAGGCTTGATCAGTAATCTCATTAGCAACGAAAGGCAGGTACCTTGAACCCCAGAGTTCAGCTTAAGCAAGATGAGAGGAAGAAGCAGGAATGCCAGATTTTGTGGGGAAATCAGGGTTACCCCCCCAGATTAATAGAGTATCGTTTTAAGGATCAAGCTTCGGGCTGACTGTAGGATTGTGGTTCAGAATACCACAGTACGTCCACTATGGAAAAGTTAAGAAGTTACTGATACAACAATTCTAATCTAGTGTGGCCTAGAGATAAGGCCCAGCAGACAGTGCTGGGCCCTCAATATATGCCTAGTAAGGCTACAAGATTCGAATGTCAACCCCACATCGCAAGAGTGGTGAATTTCAAACAGCAGACGATAACTAAAATGTCTATGTTTGTTACTTTCAGAATGGGGTGACAATGCAATGAAAAGATAAGTCAGGGTAGGAGATATTATTAGGCCGTAAGAAGCAATGTATCATGTATGATATGAGATTCAGCAGAGCATGTCAGAGATTATGTATTATCGCAGAACTCAGTACATATTGTACGTAGCTATTGATATATATATATATATATACAGATAATAGATATGCTGTGAGTGGCTGCCTATAAGGGCTACAATCACAGATGCTGATTAGTAATAGAAAGCATATACAAATTGCATTGCAGGACACCCCCTTGAAGAGAAGAAAGAGGGAGAAGGAAGAAAGAAAAGAAGAAGAGAAAGGGCGGATTAGGTGTGAGTTACGTATGAAGTCATAGAAACTATCTCAGTTCTCAGTTATTAAGTTAATGGACTTATATGTGGTTGCCAGATCTAGGCTCTGGAAGCTTACTAGAGTTAATGGCCTGAATCAGATGGCTAGATGATAAGGGCGTAGTTAGACGGTCTACCGACCAGCTGGCGCCTGCATTAGCAGGGAGGCATCCCTGAAGATCGGTAACAGTAGTACATGTGCTAGAACCAGGATTAGAGGCCGAATAGGCAAATTTCAGAGATTAGCAATACCAAATTGTTCTAGTGTGTTAAGTGGTCGTACGTCATTTTCCCCAGCCTTGTAGGTGAAAGTCGGCCTTAACCAACCTAGCAGTTATTATGTGGAACATCCCATAAGTCAGCCGGCCGGCCCAGTCAGAATACCCGTGGGTACCCCAAGGAAGGGTCCACATCAGTAGTCAGCGACAGACTAGTACTTCAGCTGGTTTTCGTAAGATATTCAGATACAGAGCCCTAGCAGAAGGCCAGTATTTACAGAATAGCTCATAAGACTGAGAATTCCCCAGAATAGCAGTATAAATCCAAGTGGATACACACAAGGCATAAGAAATTGATAGTACCCTGCTAGCACAATGTTTATTAAGACCAGGGGATCAGTAGACTCCCCGTGAAGATCCAGAGATTGATCGCCTGGGAGTAAGTTTGATTAAGTCTAGTCTTACAGTGGTTTAAGCAAAATAACAGAGCGATTAGATGCCCACGAGTTTGCGGTTATGCACGAACTATAAGCACTCAAGTAGAATAGTTAGAGCATTGTTAGACTACTGCCACATTCAGGTCATTCAACCCGACTATTCAGTTATTTAAGGTTATGCAGCCAGATCATTAGAGGTCATGATCAATATCAGGACCCCATGATCAGATACGGGCACATGGTGTGCAGATAGTCGTTCAAGGTTACCTTAGCAACAAGTGGCCTTAGCATGCGGTCAGAAGGCCAGATAAAGCTCTAGCTATACCGGTAGATTACATGTCAAATTCTCTAGTATAATAAACCAGTATGACCGTCAGTTATATGTCAAATTTTGTAAATGTGAATTTTGGTTGAGTTTAGTAGCCTTTTTGGTCACATTGTGTCGGAGGCTGGTGTACAGATAGATATACAGAAAATCGAAGTAGTGAAGACAAAGCCTAGACCTACCACTCCGATCGAAGTACGCAGTCCCTGCGGTTAGCCGGGTACTGCAGAGGGTTTGTGGAAGGATTTTCCACCTTATCAGCACCTTTGACTAAATTGACACAGAAGGCAACAAAGTTCCAGTAGACTGAGGCGTGTGAGCAGAACTTCCAAGAGTTAAAAGTCGGGCTAACATCAGCTCCAGTGTTAATATCTCCAGGAGGTACAGAGGGTTGATGCAGTGTGGTAAGGTAATAGCTTATGCTTTCAGGCAGTTGAAGAAACGTGAAGAGAATTATATTACCCACGACCTGGAGTTAGCTGCAGTAGCTTATGCCTTAGAGAGTGAAAATTTTGTATCACCCAGGAAGGGCTAATATGGTAGCAGACGCCCTTAGCCGTAAATCTATGGGGAGTCGGCATACTTGCCGCCTGAACGGTGAGAATAGACCTGAGAATTTCACTAGTTAGCTGGTTTAGCCGGTCACATAGCAGAAATAAAAGATAACAGAGCGATAATACGAAATGTCGCAGTGTTATCGTTAATGGTGGAAGTAAAGGAACGGCAGTATTGAAACCCTAGCCAGGTCCAATTTGAACATAAGGTTCAGTAAGGAGAGGTGACATATTTTCAGATAACCGAGGATGAAGTGTTACAATATAAAGGCCACATTGTGTTCCAGATATTTTGGGGGCATCGCCAGCAGCTTATAAGCGAGGCGCATTACGCCCGCTATTCTCTCCACCCAGGCGCAACGAAAATGTGCCATGATATCAAAGAAAACTACTGGTGGCCAAGTATGAAAAGAGAAATTGCTGAATTTGTAGCCCAGTGTCCTAACTGCCAACAGGCGAAAGCAGAACATCAGAAACCAGGCGGGTGACGAAATCAGCTCATTTCCTGCCACTGAAAGCTACCTTCTCGGCTGAGGATCATGCCGAATTATCTATCAGAAAAATAGTTATATTGCATGGAGTGCTGGTATCTATCATTTCTGATAAGGGAGCACAGTTTACAGCTAGATTCTGGCAGTCGTTCCAGAGGGGTCTGGAAACACAGATTAATTTAAGCACAGTATTCTATCCTCAGACAGATGAGCAGGCTGAGCGCATAATTCAGACGCTCGAAGGTATGTTGCGAGCGTGTGTACTAGATTTCGGTAGTAGCCAAAGTGAGCATTTACCGTTAATTGAATTTGCCTCCAGAATTAGAATCCGTTCGTCCGGTCTTTCATGTATCTATGCTGAGGAAATGCATAAGAGACCCGTCCAGAGCAGTCCCAGTCCAGAATATCCAGGTTACGAAAAAGCTGGCCTATGAAGAGGTTCCAATAACTATCTTAAACAGACAGATTCGCAGATTGAGGACTAAAGATATTATGTTTATCAAGGTATTAAGGCATAACAAGAACCGAGAGGAGATGACTTGGGAAGCAGAGGAAGATATGAGGACCATATATCCTCACCTATTTCAGGCCCAGTTAGGCGACAGGTGTGTCCGTATTATTACTATGTAGTATCTTATGGTTGTATATGTATAAGTGAGAAAGATTGATACTTAGCCATCCAGTGGATCCTAAAGTATTGTGCACAGTACCTGTATTGGACTTTTCTGCATTTCAGGTTTTTGGTATAGTCCATATTACAGGGGAGACTCTGGAGAAATTTTTTTCTAAACAAGTAAGTTAAGTAGTCCTCTAGATAGCAGTATACATTCGAGGACGAATGTTCTTAAGGGGGGGAGAATGTTATACCCCGTAGAATTCCCGGCACCTAGACGACCTATTCGCACGTTGGTTAAGCATATTAGAAGGCCATACGTGCTAGAGGAAGGCCGGGAAAAAGATCGGACGAGAAACCCGTCGAACCATCGCGGGAGGAGCCGAGGCAGAGCCCCTCCGCGATGGCAGCGTGTCACGGAGGTGAGGCCTCCGCGATGGCTCCGTGACACGTTGCCCAGGTTCAGGCTCAAGTATATAAGCCCCACTTCGGTTTAATTTCATTTAAACCTTTAAAAACTTCCAGAAAACAGAGGGTGAACGGCAGAGAGGAGTAAGAACAAAGGAAATTAAATAATTTTTGTCCAATTACGCTGCTAAACGCTGCCCAAATTCAAATTAACCCCAGATACTGAGGTATTTAGCAGCAGAGAGCATTCCTACGGATTTAGTTTCGTGAAATACGGCCGACGAATCGGCGAGCCACCGAACTAAGGTAAGTAGAATTGCTCTAAATTAATTTCTATGTGTTCCTAGCTGAGAAGTGAATATTTCTCTCTTCTGGACCGCTGAAAAATAACGAGTTTTCGACCATTTTTCGAAAGGTTAAAGTTGGGATAAATATATATATCTAAGTGACAATTTCTCCCGAATATTAATGTATTTAGTTCTAATTGACGTGTATATGAATGTAGTTGGGAGAAACAGCAGAAGTATCGAGGGAAATCACATCGGTCAGTCGGGTACTCAGAAACCAGGTATGTAAAGTTATTCTTTCGGCAAGTCAGGAAGTACAGGGTAGAAAATAAATAGAATAAACGCTATTAGTAGATACCCAGCGTACAGGAATGATTTTAGTACAAATTCCAGCAGGCATGCTAGTATATTCTTACGTATCATGCGATAATCAGAATAATAGATATTTAGGCAATACGTATTTCATCTGTTGAGATTGTATCCAGTAGTAGATGGTACATTTTATATCATTGAGCTATATTCACTTATAGATGGCATGTACTATGTTATTGAGTTATATTCAGATATAATTAGATAGACAGATAAAGGCCAGGTAGCAGTAAGTCCAGCAGTCAGGAACAGTGTAAGACAGTATATAGCATCAGTTATTTAATACAGATTAGCCTCGAAACAAAAGAAGAGAATATGATTAGTATTTTTCATTTGAGCATGCTTGCTGTGTATGTGCTTGTATGTTGAGACTTGTTGTGGCATGTGGGCACCCTTTAGCATCCCCACCTCCCCTGGGTTATAGCTGTGTCGATACTAGATTCAGATACCACCACCAGCTGGGCGATGCCGTCCGACTAAAGGACGATAATGGTCGACCACCATGATAATACGGTCCAGACCACCCTGCTTGCAGGGGTAGTTCAGTTTACTCTGCGCAGAACTAGCACACCCTGTTTACAGGGGCAGACCACTCTGTGTGCGCACCTGTGCCCAGAGGCAGGAGTCTTCGGACTCAGACACAGTTTATTGTCAGAGGCCAAGGCCTGAGCTACGTACCCAAGGGGGCCGGTAGGAGGAGCTCACAGTTATCAGATGAGTGGAGTGACTTGTTTTTGGTTGGTTTAGACCCGGGTAGGGGTAAATAGATTGCTTGCTTGGTTGGCACCTTCCGGCTTATGGGGGTCGGTCAGGTATTGTGTGTATTACTATGTATATTGATATGTGCTATTAGATACTGATAGACAGAAGGACGACACGTCTTCAGGTACGCTCAGTTAGTTACAGAATGTACAAACTCTCCCCAGTTATCCTCAGCTAGATAGACTCAGCTACTTCTTGCTTAAATGTCATGTTATTGTTGCTATTCGTTTCAGTTGCATATTTCATTTTTCTTTACATGCTCAGTACCTGTGGTACTGACGCCCAGCGGGGCGCTGTATTGCTTGCCTACAGGTACTCACGGACGAGGAGCTGATCCCTCGTGATTCCAGCCAGCCAGTGAGTCATCAGCTCCTGTCATCCAGAGTCTGATTCCCAGAGGTGTAGCTCTTTTTCTTTTGTTGTGCAGTATGGGTAGGTTGGGGCCCTGTCCCGATCATTTCTATTAATTTCTTACAGTATTCGTAGAGGCTTGCAGTCTGCATATTTCCCTGTGGTCAGTTGAGCCGGTCGTGTGAGGCCGTGCAGTTGTTAGCTACTAGTACTTTTTACTTCTTTTATGTTGGTTGTGTGGGGCTATAAGTTTGACCGTAGTGGTGACCTTGCCGGTCACGTAGCCTTCTAGTATTTTGATGCTGAGTTGCAGATAACTAGACAGCATGGTGGCCTTGTCGGCCCGCATTGGTTTCCCTATAGTTGCATGTTCTGGTCAGCTGTTATTACAGGTACAGGAGGCTATAGGCCAGTGGGCCGGGGGCTGTGTTTACAACCGTTATATAGCCCTTTGTTTCCAGAAATGTGAGTTAGAGCCAGCCAGGCACCAGATGTGCCCAGGCTTAGCAGTCCAGCCGTTCAGGTCCTAGTAGGGCACCAGGTGCCAGTCATACCCCCCAAGGCGGGGTGTGACAGAAACACAAGTTGCAACATAGGTGAGGGGTTGAGCTTCAAGTGAACTACCCCATCCTGCGTCGCACCTGCGAACTGTTGACCACCACTTGCAAAAAGTAGGTGCAACACAGGTTGGTAACAAAATTTTCTAGTAATCTGCCCACACTTACGACAAACCTACAACCGCGAGTCTCAAAATGTGAAACGCAAGTCTAGGACGTTATTGTTGTTGTGATCAAAGAAGCAATACAAAATATGCCCCCCCCCTAGATAGATTTAAAGTAGTCAGAGTTATAATTGTGCGCAGGTGCTACTAGTTGTTAGACAATTGTGTTCCACTTTTGTTGGACATCCAATCTCTTTTTCTTTTATCTATAAGATTATCATAGTTGTTTTATTTTACTTTCTTTATGAAAAATACAAAAAGAAAATATTACTTTGTGTATGGAACTCACATGATCTTGCAGAAACATGACATCCAATCGACGTCGGGATAAAGGAAAACCTCCTATGGGAACAGGCATATCTCAAGAGGTGAACGAAGCAAAAACTATAACAATCTCACAACTCTATTTTGGGCTGCCCAGAATGGAAGCTTATTATATCTCATTCACAGAGAAGAGGGCTATCACGAAAGAGTTCCGATTTGATATCGGCTCTTTCAAAACAGAATTCCCTAATCTGGATAAGCAATTCCAACTTCGTGATTGGGAGTTGTTCACTATTCACTTGGACCCCTATTTCCCAGAGTTAGTAAGAGAGTTTTATACCTCTTATAGAGCATGATAGGACCTCCTCAAGCACAGAGGCCGAGTGGATATGATGCCCTGCTTGACATCAGTGCTAGTGCGAGGCAAAGAACTTAGCATAACTCCAGAGGCAATTAATTCCATTTATTGGGTTGACTTCATGTGTCCTTGTTTAGGGTTCACAAAGAGGCTGGTAGACAAAGATAATCAGTTTGCATGGGTGGAAAGTATTATTTCTGTAGGGCAGCCAAAGTGGGCCATTTTGAAAGGTAAGATTCATCGCCATGATCTCAAATTTGAAGCTCGAATGTGGCTTGACTTAGTATGTGCTTGCATTATCCCCTCCAACAACACAATGCATGTTCCCATTGAGGTGGTCATCCTTGTAGCATGTATCATGATCAAACATATCAATATGATGGAAATCGTCAGAGAGCAATTCAAGCAGAAGTCTAGACAACAAGCCACCTCTATACCGTATCCGATCCTCATTAGTTTGCTTGCATGCGAGCCAACTTCCCTCTGTTCCGACCATTGGATAAGACAAGGAGAATAGAGGGTATGATTACTTCGGCCACTAAAAGAGATAAGGAGACTCCAGTTTCAAAGTGGCCCAAGTTATCTTCAGAATCGAGTGCTCCTCTACCCACTATGTCATCAGACGCGGCTTCTATTTCACATATGGCTGCTAAGCTTGTCTCTCCATAAAAGAGTGGTCTTCTCAAGATGGTGCAAATGTATAGTGCTCACAAGGCTCTACTAGCAAGGTTAGTGATGTGTTGTGAGTTTATAGTACTTTTGACGCTTTAAAGCGGGAAATAAGCATGGACTTAGGTGTGTTTATATGGATATAAGGCACTTTTACTTTGTTTTTAGGGAAAATAGATGTTTTGAGTTGAATTGTGCAAAAGATGGAGAAAATTGAAAAAAAGTGGTTAAGTACGAACCTCAGTACGAATCGTACCATCCTAGTACGAGTCGTACTGAGAGTCGTGGAAAAGTCCAGGCCAAAAGTGTTGAGGCAAAGGCAACTTACAGCTCATAGTTGAGACGTACCATCCTGGTACGAGACGTATCATCCTGGTACGAGTCATACCATAGCAGTCGTAGAAAACTTTAAAAGATTTTCACAAACCAAGTCTCCTGGTACAGGTAGCAACCATGAATCATGAGATCTACCTAAGACCCGTACCTAGGAGCCATGGAAAAGTTTAGAAGAAGTGAAGACTAGTAGGTCTCAAGGTATGAGTAGGAGTCATGGGTCGTAGAACTAAGGTATGAGTAGTACCAAGCATTCGTGATAAAGTTTAATAGATTGCCAGAATTCTCAGTATTAACTCACGAATAATTGTACGACTTGTAGGTTCATGGTACAGGTCATACCAGTTCACAAAACTTAGCCAGATTCAGTAGATACCAGCCAACGTACAAGTCAAGGTATGACTCGTACAATCATGTTATAAGTCATAGGTGAAGTGAGCGACAGTTTTAGCAGTTTCCCTATTTACATAGGAAAAGGTTATAAATATTTGTATAAATACTTTTTAGGTTATTTTCAGTAGGAAGAAGTTGGCAGCACACGAAATACATTGAGGAAAATTATTGTTAGTTTTCTATTCAAGTCTTGGAGATTTTCTTGTTTTGATTTTCTTCATTGTTCTTGAATAATTCTTCATAAATTCTTGTAATAATCAAGTGGGTTTTCTTCCAATCATCTTTGTAAGTATTAAATTATGTGTTTGTCTATGAATGCTAATTCCTTACAATCATGAGAGCTAAAACCTCCACAACTAGGGTTGTGGAAACTGTGATGAATTAACGAACTAGGGTTGCACAAAGTGATTCAAAACCAATGCTAAACACTTGTATTGTATTCTCTTCATCTTTAGTGTCTTTTAATATAGCGCAATGTTAGGACTTGCCCGAATTTTTTACTTGCTTTAACCTAGAGAAGTAGAGATTAGGAAAAGAGAATTACAACAAAGCCTTGATCTTTATGGGTCATTTTATGACTTGAGCTACAGTTACAGGATATTTAATTTGGGAAAATTGATAATGATTGAAGTGAAATCCCTTATGAGACCTCATCCGGTGATTGAGTATAGTCATCCGATAGGGACGAACCAGTCATTTGGATGAACCTTTGTTATCAAGTTCTTAAGTAAGCATTGGGATAGATCACAAGCGTAAAACCTAAAGTAGTTATGAACTCATGGGAACAGTTACCTTAGTTAATTGCTTAATCTTGATAAACAACAATCAATTCTAAATTCTAATACCTTGAAAACCCTAAGATCAGACCCAGGAGTTGAAACGGAGAAAACGGGATTTTCTACACCAGGTCACAGGACGAGTCGTCCAGTGACCCGTCAAGAACCCCACGAGTCATTAAGTGATTCGTGGGGAAAGGCTAGGACTTGGTTGAAAATCACAAGTATGGGGTGACCACGGGTGTGACCATGAGTCATGGTCAACACCATGGGTCATTTTGTGGTCCGTGGTTAAGGTTTGACTGAAGGATGAGATGTTTAGACAGTGTACCTAAGGACTAGTCACCATAAGTCATGGTCAACATCACGATTTGTCGAGTTGGTCGTGGTCAGCAGTTGGTTAAAGGTTGAACATTTTTTGGCAGTTCCCCTAATGGGTGTCACCACGAGTCATAGGGTACACCAAGAATCGCGGTGTCCCTTGTGGTGACCAGTGAACATGGAGTCCAATGAAGGCAATGACTAGCAGACCATGAGTTGTGGTCCAAGGAACGAGTCGTCCAGTCCCTCGTGGAGACTGGCAGTATGTTTTTCCCTGCGAATTTATTAAGGGCTTTTCTGTAATTCCTAAATTTATAAGGCGCAAACTATGTCGTTTTAAGCTCAGAGTAGAGTGTTTTAAGATGGGTTAAGTCATTCTAAGCCAATCCTAATCATGCATGCAAGCTTAGAGGTTTGAGAGGTGATCAAGCCTAGTTCTTCAAAGTTCTTCCTCAATTCTCTTTGGGCAGTCAAGGAAGTTGTGAAATCAGGTCTCTTTAGTATGTAAGGATATGGATTGGTGCAATAATCCACACCCATGTCCAATTCCCTCTCAATTCATGAAAGTTCTAATTGATGATTCTATGGGTTTTTTACCCAATGTGTGAATTTTCTAAGTATCAATCATGGGTATGATCTAAGAATGTTTTAAATGATGAATTATGATTAAAGGGCAGATTTTACAATGTTTCAAATTATAAATTATGTTTTCAAGTTTTATAAACTATGATGCCCATCCATGAAAGTTCATGAAAGTTAAGATCTATGATGTGTACAAGCATGATAAGATGTTTATGAAGAAAGTATGATTTCGAAATACCCACGTTTATGTTCATGTTTCCAAAGTGAATCGAGTTTATTTCAAGCATGTGTAAGATTGGGCAAGCCCATATGATCGAGTGTGTTTTATGATTTCATGAATTAGCTTACCACATGGTTTTTGGAGTATAGACTCCCATAATTTTTAACTTTTGGTATGGTTTGAGCCAAGGCTCCTCATGTTATGATTTCAGATTTATGTATGTATGTTATGAGTCAGCTTTATCACTAGATGATGGTTCAGCTTCGTTGAAAAATGATGGAGATCATATGCCTATTTTTGGGAGTCGTGTCTAGCACCAAGTAGGCTAACGGCCAGTAAAACCTTTGCCTTAGAACTACACGATAACGTAGCTATGTTTAGATTATTTGGGACCTCCCTTGTGAGCTTCCCCTGCCCCCAAGGGGCGTTCAGCTTGATATTGATATCATGGTAGTGTCCTTAGCCCTGGAAAAGCTTTGTGTTACACCCTGTAAAAGTTAACAATTTGTAAGCATACGCGTGTATTTATGATGAATCAGAAGAGCATGACGTGTATAGAAAATGCCTCGGAAGCGGGGTCAGACGAAACCAACGCACGCAGGGCCAACGCGACACGCCATCCAGCAGCACACTGGCCAGCGTAGCGTGCCAGGCCTGCTGTCTCCTTGAGAGGCACAGTGCGGCACTGGGGTTGACGTGATGGTCGGTGCAAGGGGCCCCCAATTCCACTGCCCAAATGCTATATATATTAAGTTTCCTTCATTTTATATCATTTCAAATCATGGGCCTTCGTCCAGAGAGAGAGAGACGATATTTTCATGTAAATTTCTACCGATTATGTTGCCAAACATGGTCCAAACTCAAATTAACATCAGGTATTGAATTCTAACCCTGTAGGGAGCATTATTAAAAAAGTTATTTTCTCGAAATACACCCGGCAAATTGGAACCTCGCCAAGCAGAAGTTGTCAGAATTGCTCCAAACTGATTCCTAAATGATCACAAGCTTCAAGTAAGTATTTCTCCCTTTTGAACTCTCAGGAAATTGTAGTTCTTCGATCGAGTTATACGGAGTTGAATTATAGTTGTTATTATTAACAAAAATTATCACTTCTTATCAAATTTAGTATTAAAACTAGCCCTATTCTATCAGCATAAAGGTTACAGTTGGAGAAAAGTGCCGATTGCAAGCTAAAACTCATCAGCTAATCGGGAATCGACAATCAAGGAATGTTAAGGCTTATCTCTTTAGTAAGTTTTTCTCGTTGTACAGTGATACAACTTATGTCTCTGAAGCAAGACCATGATCCTGTATATTGTAATTAGTTTTTGCCAGTAGTTAATGAGTATGAATACATATGTGTTGCGGTTAGCTTCTATCCGTACATTATGAGAACTTATTTTATGATTAATTGTTGTCCATAGACCATGATTATATAAGTTATGGTTAGTTGCTAGAAAGCATATTGAGACTATATCGCGGTATCCCTCATCGGGAAAGAATATGATAAGTGTGGCACACGCTAGGAGCTTCATAGAAACTCTTCTATTCTCCAGTTCATTGTATTTGTATAATTGTACGTTTCATTGTCAGACCTAGATACTTAGAAGCTTGTGGGTAGTTATTGAGCCTGAGTTAGTAAGTTAAACAGCATAGGCACAACTAGTCTATATAACTACCAGTTTGGTGCCTGTATTGTCAGGAAGGCATGCCTAGAGGCCATTGGCGTGTCCTCACGCCCAAAGGCTAGAAGCTTAGATAGGAGGGCCATACATTAGAGTCAGCGGCATTAGATTGTCTAGTGAAATGAGTGACAGCCTTCCATCTAGTTAGCTACTACCAGTGACTGTCAGTTCCAGTTGACTCAATATTCGTCATACAGGTTGCCTAGAAAGCCAGCCCAGTCATTCTAGTTAAATAGACCCGTTAGTGCCCTAAGGAAGGGAACCTTATTAGCAGTTAGAGGCAGGGCCAATGCCCCCGCCTGTTCCAAAAAGATATTTAGGTACAAACTGTTGTGAGTGGCTAAGTCTATATAAGCATATCTATAAGGTTAGGAACTACCCAAAAAAGTCATATAGGATCTGAGCAGACCAAGCTAAGGTCTAGAGGACTAGAACCATGATAGCATAGTGTTACCCTCAGCCCAAGGATGTCAGTAAGCTGTCTGTGGAGGAATAGGGACCGACAGCTCAAAGCATGTTCAGTCAGTAGCAACCCTACAGTCACTCTTACGAAACGCACAAGGTAATTGGTTGTCTACGACCCTATAGTTGCTTGTGAGTTATAGTTGCTCGAGCAGGACATTCAAAGTGTTGTTAGGCCACTCCAGACATCGCCCTATCTGATCCAGACCATTAGAGATTATGATCACTACCAGGATCCTCTAATTAGATACAGGTGCACGGGGTGTGCCTACTAGCATCCATATAGATTATTCTAGGGGCGAGTAGCGGTCGCGTTAGGCCTCGGAAGGCTAGATATGCTTTTTGAGTGGCTAGATTGAGACCTCAATATAGCACCTCGGGTGGGGTTTCCCTCACTTAGGGGACTCCCGTGACCACCCCAGGGTTACTAGCTGTGTCGTCGCCCACCGGGGGCTAGATGATGTTGCTCCAAGGAGCGATATGCCATCCCAAGGGACGATGATAAGGCCCAAAGGCCTTATACAGTCCATTCCATGGCTGGACTACCATTTCTATGTCGTACCAGCATCACACCCCCTTCGAGCATGGTGCCCGGGGTGCAGTTATCAGGAGTCCACCGGACTCAGACAAAGCTACAGATCAGGAGTCGAGTGGGCTCAGTTGCAGACCTAGGGGACTGGTAGGTTGGATATAGCACTAGTAGAGTCATAGAAACCTGGTTAGGGGTATACAAATTGAAGTGTGCTCGCTAGGGCTTATGGGGGGCCCGGGTGGGTTATTCTGTGTTGATTGTGCCTTCCAGGCTTCTGGGGGTCAAGTTAGATTCTTGTTTTCATTATTGTCTACTAGCTAAAACTTACGAATATATGATTTTACAATCTTAGCTCTTATATATGTAGTGCTTTACTAGATGCAGGTTATGAATAGGTAGACTTCAAGATTAATTTCTGCCCTCTATCTTCTACTTACTTTCAGCCTTTAACAGCTTTTATTCAGCTTATTTACTGCCATACATATTTGGTACATATTGTATTGACGCTCAACTGCGGTGCGCTGCATTTATTGCCTGCAGGTACGGATAGACATAGATTAGCACCTTTTTAGCTTTCAGCCCGAGTCAGCAGTACAGTTAGCTCCCCTCCTTCGGAGTTGATTAGTTAGAAGGTTTGCTCTTTTGATTGTACAGTATGGGTAGGTCAAGGCCCTATCTAGACCATTATTCCACTCCAAGAGGCTTGCAGATTTACAGTTTCCCTGTGGTTAGTTTTTTGTTGGCCATGTAGGGCTTATATATGTTTTATTTCGTGTGATGGTTGTGTGGTGCCTTGTTTAGCTGTTTGATAGTGGCCTTGTCGGCTCTAGTCTAGTTATAGTTTCTTGATTTTTATTTTTGTTATAACTAGACAGCATGGAGGTCTTGTCGTCCTGCATAGGATCCCCTTTTATTGCTTACTATTGGTTAGTTGTTTTCGCTTACAGGTGGTTATACAACCTTGTCGGCCAGAGGCTGTATTTACAACTGAGATATAGCTCGTGATTTTCTTAAATTGAGTGCAGGCATGCACTAAACATACATAAGCCTAGCCACGTCAGTTAGATTCTAAGATGGCACTAGGTGCCAGTCATGCCTCCCAAGGTAGGGCATGACAAACTTGGTATCAGAGCAGATCGTATCCTAGGGAGTATGAAAGTCGTGTCTAGTAGAGTCCTATTTATAAATGTGTTGTGCACCACATTCTATAAGTAGGAGGCTACGAGGTATGATAGTATGGTTACCCCTCCTTCTCAGGTCGTGCTATAGAGCAGAGTTGTATAGGGTTGAGCCCTTAAACTTTTATTGTTATGTCTATCTAGAATAACGTTTGATATAAGACAGACTTCAACCAATCGCAAGATGACTACAACAGCAGGAGGAGGTACCGGTGAAGTACCACAATTAGGAGACGATTAGCCTAAGGGCGGAAGCAGACGTCTTTTACATTTCCCCATCATCCTCCCAAGGCATCGGGAACTTCCTAAGGAAACTAGATATGTCAGTGTCATCCCCGATTCCTTCTTCAGCTTCGAAATAGTACCGCAGAATAGTATACATATAAGTTGGCTTACCTACTAGATATGTAGAATTAGACAGGGGCAAGAGTTAAAGTTGGACCACCTGAAACATATGAAGGATCGTGCAAGGTTTGTACCCCCAGCCTTTGGAGTTGTTGAAATTTGCGCCCTAGCCCTAGTATAGAATGATAGGGTTACTTCCCACCTCACAATTTATTCTTTCAGGACAATAGAAAACGAAGGTAGAAATTCCATGTTAGCTCAGAATAAAGAGTAAATGAGGGCCAGAATTGTTGACTTCGAGAAAGGTTAGAAAGTGGTTAAGATACCTTGTGTTTACAAAGTTACCTAGACCCTCACGGTAGTAAACTAGGAGGGCGAACCAGAATGCCAGTAGCACTCAAGTGCGTGCAAGAGAGTCCATCAGCGATAAACCCCCAACAATAGTAAAGCTTCAGTCAGAGAGAGGCTGATTCCACCGCAGTATGCTAATGGCAATAGGGCATGTCTGCAAGGTAATGCCTATGGCCCTAGTTTCTTATGTCAAAGGATAGAGAGGTCATATGAACGGAATTGGCCCGAGAGTGGGTTAGAATGATACAAGTCGATAAACTTGGTCAGTAATATCTTTGATAGTATGAGGAAAAGGGCACGAACTCCAGGTTTTAGCCTAGGGGAGCAAAGGAAAAGGCACGAGTATCTAACTTTAGAGGGAAATAGAATCACCTCCAGGTTGAAGTAAATTGATAAGAACATGGGACCCCCATTGAATATACATAAATAAGCATCGGGATGATAGTTAAGAGATAGTGAGGTTGTAACCTAGAATGTTGCAGTATCCCCGCCAGTTGAGGAGGCAAAGGAGTGCCGACACAGAGACTCTAACCTAGTGTGGCCTAGAGACAAGGCCCAGTAGGAAGTTATTGGCCCTCAAGATAATAAGGGGCGGAGTCATAAAGACCCAGAGGTCGACTCTGTGTTCCAAAGGTGGTAGAACTTCGTTAACAGATAATAGCCAAGGTGCACCTTGTCCATTACTCCTTCTACCCAGAGTATAATGAAAAAACATCAAGTCGTAAAGAGAGACCTACTGACGGCATAGAAAGAGGAAATCCATCGCTGAGTAGTAGTACAGTGCTCCAATGGCTAGCCAGAGGAGACTGGACAGCAAGAACTGAGCAGGCCAATTTAGGAGGTGGTCGTGCCTGCAAGGAAGTGGGGAGTAATTGACATGAATACAGTTATAAGGTTATCTCATACCAGGTATAAATTGACCTTATTTGAGTCAGCATAGAAAGGCGGATAACATTAACTCATGTTTCACTGGATAAATTGTATTTTGCCAAAAGAGTTATGGCGAGTTAAATGTCTAAGAAATAGTTGGGTTGCACGGAGCCCAAGTACCTAATAAATTCTAACAGAGAGGCACAAAGCACAGCTAGGTTTGGAGGGGTGTCAAAATATATTGGGACACAAGTTAATTCGAGTATGATCTCCTATCCCCAGACAAAGGGTGAAGAAGCACAACTGATCTAGGTACTTGGAGATATATTGTTACACCCCGTAAAAGCTGGTGATTAGTAAGCATACGTGTGGATTTGAGGTAAATAAAGAGAGTACGATACGTGTATGAAACCTTGGAAGTCATTTCGAGCGAGGCCAAGCCGCGTAGGGCCAGCGGCGATGCGCCAGCCGGCAGGACACCAGCTAGAGCGGCGCGCCAAGCCACTGGTGCCTTGTGAGGCACGAGGCACCGACCACTATGGCACCTTGAGAAGCGCGGGGTGCCCCCTGCCCACCGGGCCTCCTATATATATAAAAAGTCCCTTATTTCATTTCATTCATTTCCAAAGCTCACATATGGCATGAGAGAAGAAAGCACAAAGAAATCAAGTAATTTTTGCCCGTTTACGGTACGAATTGCCATCCAAATTCAAATTAACTTCGGGTATCGAAGTTTAAGGCTGCAGGGACAGTTACTATGGAGTTATTTTCATGAAATTCGCCTGGCAAATACTAATCTCGCTGAGCTAACGTTGTTAGCATTGCTCCAAACTGATGTCAATACGATCACAGGCTTCAAGTGAGCATTTCTCCCTTCTGAACTCTTAGGAAATTATACATTTTCGGCCATATTTCATTCAGTTGAAGGATAGTCAATATTAGTATCAAAAGTTATCATTTCTAGCAATTTTAATACTGAAATTAGTCTTATTCTCTCAGTCATATGATTTCAATTGAGAAAGCCTATTGAATACGAACCAGAACTCATTAGTTGATCAGAAATCAATGATCGAGGTATGTTAAGGCGAATCCCTTCAACAAGTTAGTTTCTTCAGCATCACAACTCAATTTAAATTCCAGTAAGAATACCATATGCATATTTATTATGATTAGTTGTTGTTATTAGATGAGACCAGTATTCCATGTTTAGTTTGGGATTGACTATGCCCTGTATAGCCCTCCATAACCAACCCCAGGGTTACTAGCTGTGTCGACGCCTGTGAGGGGCTAGATGACGTCGCTCCGAGGAGTGGTATGCCATCGGTGAGAGACACCAATGAGGTTCGAGGTCCTCATATAGTTCATTCCATGTATGGAATACTTTTATGCCTTATCGACTCACCCCGTCGAGTTCGGTGCCTGGGGTACAGACAGCAAGAGTCCACCGGACTCAGACACAACTATAGTTTAGGGGTCGAGCGGGCTCAATTGCAGAACCAGGGGACTGGTAGGATGTTATAGTTATTTGATGACTCAGTATGCCCGTGTTAGGGTATATAGATTAAAGTGTACCCACCAAGGCTTATGGGGGCCCTGAGTGGGTTATTCTGTGCTAGTTGTACCTTCCAGCTTATGGGGGCCGGTACGGTTCTTGTTTGCACTATTTATTGGTAGATTAGACAGCAGGAAGGTAAGTATTCAGGTTATATTTCCATCTCTTTCACTCAGTTTCTTTCAGCTTATTTTAAGTTTTATTCAGTCAGTTTTAGTTATTACCTTACATATTTGGTACATATTGTACTGACCCTCATCCTTGGGGCGCTGCATTACTTTCCTATAGGTGCGGATAGGTGTAGACCAGGACCTTCCTAGTTTCAGCCAGAGCTAGTAGTGCAATCGACTCCTTTATTTCAGAGCTAACAATTATAAGGTTTACTCTTTTGATTGTACAGTTTTTGATAAGTCGGGGCCTTGTCCCGACCATTATATTACTCCTAAAGGCTTGTAGATTGTTTCAGTTTCCCTGTGGTCAGTTTGTTGTTTGTTGTGTGGGGATTATGTATGTTTTATTTCGTATGGGGCCTTGTTTAGTAATCTTATAGTGGCCTTATTGACTATAGAATAGTTATAGTTGCGTGATTTACATTCCAGTCATAACTAGACATTATAGTGGTCATGTCGGCCTGCATAGGATTCCCTGTTTCTGGTTAGCTGTTTTCCTTTACAGGTGGCTATAAGGCCTTATTGGCTGGATGTTGTTTTTACAGCCGAGATATAGCCCATTGTTTTCTTGATTTGAGAGTTAATCCTGCATCAGGAGTGCACAAGCTTAGTTAAGTCAGTTCAGATCCTAGTAGGGCACCAGGTGTCAGTCATGCCTCCCAAGGTGAGGCGTGACATATATATATATATATATAGGTCCCCTATATGATGGAATGAAGCAAGAAAATTAAGGGACATACTATATGAGGAAAACTGAGAACGTTATCAGGTAGACTAAGAAAGTTAAACTTACCAGGAAATGAGCACTGACAGCCTAGGGTCGTCGAAGTTTTACCTAACATATGGTGTAGGCAGTTAAGGATTGAAGCAGTGGTTGGTATCCCTAAACTTCACCAACGCAGGGCATTACAAGAGTTGGTGAAAAGAGCAAGTTTAGCCTTAGATTTACTGGCCCGTATCATATCCTCCGAAAAACAGGCATGGTGGCATACGAGCTAAAGTTGCCTCTGGAGTGGAGATTTGTCCATCCAGTCTTTCATGTATCCACGTTGCCAAAGAGTATAGGGGATCCATCCTGAGTCGTGCCAATTGAGGATGTCTAGGTTACTGAGGAGTTAGCCTATGAAGAGGTTCCAGTGGCCATATTAGATCGGCAGCTTTGTAGGTTAAGAAAAAACAATGTCGCCTCTGTTAAAGTATTATGGAGGAACAGGAATAAAGAAGAGATAACCTAGGAAGCTAAGGATGATATGAAATATAGATATCCTCACCTGTTCCAGGATTGAGATTATACAATTAAGGTAAGGTTGTCGTTTAGTTATTATCTTACTGCTTATGCCATCTGTTCTATGCATAACTACCCTCTTTTATTGTGTAATGGTTGTTATAGCATCTTTTGAGGTGCCTATGTTGGACTTTTTTGCGTTTTAGGTATCCGGATAGTCCATATTAATGAGGAGACTCTACCGAAATTTTTCTAAATCTTAATTAAGAAAGTTTACTCCTTTATGTTTGAGAATGATAATCGGGGACAAATGTTCCTAAGGGGGGGAGGATGTTACACCATGTAAAAGTTAATGATTAGTAATAGTACGCGTACGTGTGGATTTTGTGATGAATAAGAAGAGCTTGACACATTTAGAAAAAGCCTCGGAAGCAGGGTAGACAGAAACCAGAGTGCGCAGGGCCAGCCAGTAGTGCACTGGCCAACGCGGCGCGCCAGGCCTGTTGGCTCCTTGAGAGGCGCGGCGCGGCACTGGGGTTGCTGCGATGGCTGGCGCGAGGCACCCCCCAGTCCACCGCCCAAGTGCTATATATATTAAGTTGCCTTCATTTTATATCATTTCAAAACATGAGCCTTCGTTCTGAGAGAGAGACGATATTTTCATGTAAATTTCTACCGATTATGCTGCCAAACATGGTTCAAACTCAAATTAACTTCAAGTATTGAATTCTAACATTGCAGGGAGCATTACTACAGAGTTATTTTCTCAAAATACGTCCGGAAAATCAGAACTCTACTGAGAAAAAGTTATCAGAATTGCTCCAAACTGATTCCTAAATGATCACAGGCTTCAAGTAAGCATTTCTCCCTTCTAAACTCTCGAGAAATTGTAGGTCTTTGATCGAGTTATACGGAGTTGAATTATAGTTGTTATTGTTCACAAAAGTTATTTCTTTTTATCGAATTAAGTATTAAAATTATCCCTATTCTCTCAGCATAAAGGTTACAGTTGGAGAGAAGCACCGATTACAAGCTGAAACTCGCTAGTTCATTGGGAATCGACAATCAAGGTATGCTAAGGCTTATCTCTTCGGCAAGTTTTTCTCATTGTATAGCGATACGACTTATGTCTCTGAAGCAAGACTATGATCTCATATATTGTAATTAGTTGTTGCCAGTAGTTAATGAGTATGTATACATATGTGTTGCGGTTAGCTGCTATCCATAGATTGTGAGTACTTATGTTATGATTAATTGTTGTCCATAGACTGTGATTATATAAGTTGTGGTTAGCTGCTAGAAAGCAATTGAGAGTATATTGCAGCATCCCTCGTCAGGAAAGAATATGTTAAGTGTGGCACACGCTAGGAGCTTAATAGAAATTCTTCTATTCTCCAGTTCATTGTATTAGTAAAATTGTATGTTTTATTGTCAGGCCTAGAACTTAGAAGCTCGTGGGTAGTTATTGGGCCTGAGTTAGTAAGTTGAAAATCATAGGCGCAGCCGGGCAATATAACTATCAGTTTGGGGCCTGTATTGTCAGGAAGGAACGCCTAGAGGCCATTGGCATGCTCTCACGCCCCAGGGCCAGTACCTTAGATAGGAGGGCCATACTTTAGAGTCAGCGGCACTAGGGTTGTCTAGTGAACTGAGTGATAGCCTGCCATCTAGTTAGCTACGACCAATGATTGTCAGTTCCAGTTGACTCAGTATTCATCATACAGGTCGCCCAGAAAAGCCAACCCAGTCGTTCAGGTTAAATAGACCCGTGAGTGCACTAAGGAAGGGGGCGTTATTAGCAATTAGAGGTAGGGCCGATGCCCTAGCCTATTCCTATAAGATATTTCTGTAGAGACTGCTGTGAGTGTCTAAGTATATATAAATGTATCTATAAGGTTAGGAACCACCCAAAAAGTTCATATAGGATTTGAGCAAACCAAGTTAAGGTCTAGAGGACTAAAACCATGTTAGCATAGTGTTATCCTCAGGCCAAGGATGTCAGTAAGTTGCCTGTGGAGGAATAGGGACCGACCGCTCAAAACATGTTTGGTCAGTAGCATCCCTACAATTGCTCTAAGAAAACGCACTAGGTAATTGGTATTCTACGATCCTACAGTTTCTTGTGAGTTATAGTTGCCCGAGCAGGACATTCAGAGTATTTCTAGGCCACTCCAAAACTCGCTTTATTCGGTCTAGACCATTAGAGATTATGATCACTACCAGGATCCTTTGATCAGATACAGGTGCACGGGGTGTGCCTACTAGCATCCATACAAATTATTCTAGGGGCGAGCAGTGGTCGCATTAGGACCAAGAACGCTAGATATGCTTTTTGAGTGGCTAGGTTGAGACATCAGTATAGCACCTCGGGTGGGGTTGCCCTCACATAGGAGCCTTCCGTGACCACCCCAAGTTTACTAGTTGTGTCATTTCCCGCCAGGGGCTAGATGACATTGTTCCAAGGAGCGATATGCCATCCCAAGGGACGATGATGAGGCCCAAGGGGCTTATATAGTCCATTCCATGGATGGACTACCAATTCTATGTCGTATCGGCATCACACCCGCATCGTGCCTGGTGCCCAGGGTACAATTATCAAGAGTCCACCGAATTAAGAATCAGCTGCAGATTAGGAGCCGAGTGGGCTTAGTTGTAGACCTAAGGGACTGGTAGGTTACCTATAGCACTAGTAGAGTCATAGAAACCTAGTTAGGGGTATACAGATTGAAGTTTGCTCGCCAGGGCTTATAGGGGGCCCGGGTGGGTTATTCTATGTTGATGGTACCTTCCACGCTTATGGGGGAGGTTAGGTTCTTGTTTGCATTCTTTTCTGTGAGCTATAACTTACGAATATATGATTGTACAATCTTAGCTCATATACGTGTAGTGCTTTACTAGATGTAGGTTATGAATAGGCAAACTTCCAAGTTAATTTGTGCCCTTTTCCTTCTACTTAATTTTAGTCTTTAACAACTTCCATTCATCTTATTTATTACTTTACATATTCGGTACATATTGTACTGACACCCAACTATGGGGTGATGCATTACTTGCCTGCAGATGCGGATAGACACAGATCAGGACCTTCTTAGCTTTTAGCCCGAGTCAGCAGTACAGTTAGCTTCCCTCCTCTAGAGCTGATTAGTTAGAAGGTTTGCTCTTTTGATTGTACAATATAGGTAGGTCGAGGCCTTGTCTAGATGATTATTCCACTCCTACAGGCTTGCAGATTTACAGTTTTCCTATGGCTAGTTTGTTGTTGGCTATGTGGGGCCTATACATGTTTTATTTCATGTGATGGTCGTGTAGGGCCTTGTTTAGCTGTTAGATAGTGGTCTTGTCAGCTATAGCTAGTTATAGTTTCCTGATTTTCATTTTCATTACAACTAGACAACATGGAGGTCTTGTCGGCCCCCATAGGATCCCCTTGTATTGCTTGCTACTGGTTCGTTGTTTTCGTTTACAGGTGGCTATATGGCATTGTTGGTTGGAGGCTATATTTATAGCCAATGTACAACTTGTGGTTTTCTTAAATTGAGTTGCAGGCATGCACCAGGCGTGCATAAGCCTAGCTAGGTCAGTTGGATTCCAAGATGGCACTAGGTGCCAATCATGCCTGCTAATGTGGGGCGTGACACCTTGGACGTCTCTACCCACTTGAGTGTCATAGTCGGGACCACGTAAGCTCTATCATGGTAATGTCGGTTATATGACAAGTATCACATTGTTCCTCATGATTTTAGTTATGCATGCACATCAGTCATGATATTACGTTTTTAGCAGTTTGACCCAATGTTCAGTTTTACTTATGATTATCGATTTTCAGCTTTGGGTTATTCGATTCAGTTATGATGTTCAGTTACGTTCAGAACATGATTTCAAAAAATAGCATGCAAGCCCTACTCTCAGAATCTTATCTTGATATTATATGCATGATTTTTTATTTTACTTACTTAGAGGTTTTACTCACCTTGCATACTCAGTACATTACATGTACTGACCGCATACTCTATGTTGTATTATTTTATGATACAGGCTCTAATATCCAAGCTCAGTCCCGCCATTAGTTAGATTCCCAGAGTTAGCTTTCCCCAGCCCCGGTTGGTGAGTCCTCATCTTTCCAGGGCCCTTCTCATCAGTTGTATTTCATATTTTTAGTTATCAGACTTTAGTGAGTTAGTTAGGGTCTTGTCCTATCAATTCGTCAGTGTTAGTGACTTTTTTGACATAGTTTGTATTCATCTTTAGACTCATGTTGATAATTTCATTCTATCAACTCGTTAGTGTTGTGATGTTTATAATTTTGCTATGTTATTCATGTTGATCTTTCATTTAATTTAAACGATTTAGATTTTATGCTCATGCCATGGGTCGACTTGGAGCCTCTCCGGATTCTTTGTCCCGTGTCTCGATCTGGGCCTATGTTTGGGTCATGAAAAACTTGGTATCAGAGCATTAGGTTTTAAAGTGTCCTAAGGTGTTCGAAAGCCACTTTAAGTAGAGTCTTTTCATGGGTGTGAAGCGTGCCACACTTATGACAAAGAGGCTACGAGACGTTTAGGAAATGTTCCCTTCTTTCATGATCTAAGTCGTGCGATGAAAGGTCTCTCATTCCTTCTAACTCATGATATATGCATCTGAAGAATCATGACTCCCCGCAGAGTTAATGGAAGGAGAAATGGAAATGGAAATGGCCATGAGAATGGTAATGGAGATGGGCTCCAGCAAGCCCCACCAGCCTATGAGGAGCACATACCTGAGCGGATTGCCCATGCATAGTTCAAGGTAGCCATTCGGATGTTAACCCATGCCTTGACCGCCCAGGTCAATCAGCAGGCGGTAGCGCATGTCCCTCAGAACGGGAATGCAGCGGCGGCAAGAGTTAGGTATTTTCTTAGGATGAACCCTCCCGAGTTCCTAGGATCAGAGGTGGATGAGGATCAACATGAGTTAATTGAGGAGGTTTTGAAGATCACCCAGATTATGAGGGTGACTGGGTAGGAGTTTGCTGATTTAGCCTCATACCAATTGAAGGGGTTTGCGCACATTTGGTTCAAGCAATGGAAGGATAGTAGGGCAATTGGAGTAGGCCCTATCAGTTGGGATGAGTTTCATGTCGCTTTTCTAGATCGGTTCTTCGCTCGGGAGATGAGGGAGATCAAAGCACCTGAGCTTGTGAATCTAAATCAAGGGAAGATGATAGTTCAAGAGAATTCCTTGGAGTTCAGGAGAATTCCTTGGAGTTCACTCGTCTATCCAAGTATGCACCTGAGATGGTGTCAAACCAGAGAGCTCGAGTGAGTCAGTTCGTGTATGGCATAATACAGTACTTGGTCAGGGATTGCCGAATCGCGATGCTTCTTCAAGACGCTGACTTTTCTCGGATAGTCCTGTACGCCCAGCAGATGGAGGTGGTATAGATGAGTGAGTGGGAGAGAGAGGCCAAGAGGACCAGGACCAATAGCTTTCGATTCTCCCAACAGAGACCTAGTGGGCACTGTCAGTATTACCATTAGAGATCTTTAGCCCCAGCACCTGCGGCTATGAGTGTGCCATCCAGGTCCAAGCGCAATTATAGGGGATGAGCATCAGGCTCGAGAGGTCAGAGTAGCAGACCCGTAGAGACTAGACATCCAGAGTGTAGCAGATATGTCCAGAGACACACAACTCAGTGTTTGGTGGGAATAGGTGCTTGCTTCGGGTGTGGGAAGGCCAGCCATATGCTTCGAGAATGTCCAGCAGCCAGACAGGTTCATGATAGGGGTCGAGGCCCATCGTCCAGTTCAGCATCCCCACCAGCACGCTCAGCCACAGGGGAATCTAATAGTACAGGTAAAGGGCAGCGCCAAAATAGATTCTATGCCCTAGCATCCCGTTAGGAGCATGAGGTCTCCCTAGATGTAGTGAATGGTAAGTTACGAGTATTCCACCTTGATGTATATGCGTTGTTAGATCCAGGGGATACTTTATCTTTTGTGACACCCTAAGTTGTTAGTAGTTTTGAAGTCAGTACCGAAATCTTATCAGAACCCTTCTCAGTCTCTGCTCCAGTTGGTGATTCAGTTATAGCTAGACGGGGGTATAGAAATTTCCCTATTACAATCCTTCAGAAAGTCATCTCAGCAAATTTAGTAGAGTTATCCATGACTGATTTTGATGTTATCCTCGGCATGGATTAGTTATTTTCATGTTATGCCTCAGTTAATTGTAGAACCCGTGCAGTAGAGTTCAGATTTTTGGGTGAACTAGTCTTAGAGTGGAAGGGTAGTTCAGTTGTGCGTATAGGTCATCTCATTTCCTACCTTAAGGCCAAAAAGATGACTTCTAAGGGTTGCATGTACCATCTTTTTAGGATTACGGATGCTACATCCGAGACCCCAACTATCCAGTCAGTTCCAGTTGTATGTGAGTATCTAGAGGTGTTTCCAGATGATTTACCAGGAATCCCTCCCCAGATGGAAATCGATTTTGATATTGACCTCCTTCCTTATACACATCCTATATCTATTCCTCCTTATAGAATGGCCCCAGCCGAGCTAAAAGAGTTAAAGGAGCAGTTGAAAGACCTTTTAGACAAGGGCTTTATCAGACTAGCAAATCCCCATAGGGTGCACCAGTTTTGTTTATCTGAAAGAAGGATGGCTCTCTTCGTATATGCATTGATTATCGGCAATTGAACAAAGTTACCATCAAGAATAGGTATCCTCTCCGTAGGATTGATGATTTGTTTGACCAGCTTCAGGGTGCTAAGTTCTTTTCGAAGATAGATCTCAGATCTGGATACCATCAGCTCAGGGTTCAGAAGAGTGACATCCTGAAGACAGCCTTTAGGACTCAGGATGGTCACTATGAGTTTGTAGTTATGTTTTTTGGACTAACAAATGCTTCTGCAGCTTTTATGGATTTGATGAACAGGGTTTTCAAGTCGTACTTGGATAAGTTCGTGATTGTGTTCATAGATGACATCCTTATATACTCTAGAAGGGAGGAGGAGCATACCGCTCATTTGAGGGTGGTGCTACAGACTCTTAAGAACCGCCACTTATATGCTAAATTTAGTAAATGTGAGTTTTGGTTGAACTCAGTGGTGTTTTTGGGTCATGTGTGTCAAGCGAGGGTGTGCAGGTGGACTCTCAAAAGATAGAAGCGGTGAAGAATTGGCGTAGACTGGTGAATCCTTTGGATATCAGGAGTTTCTTGGGTTTATCTGGTTATTATCGAAGAGTTGTTGAGGGGTTTTCATCTATTGCAGCATCGTTGACCAAACTGACTCAAAAGAAAATAAAGTTTCAATACTCGGAGGCTTGTGAGAGGAGGTTCCAAGAGTTGAAGACTCGACTCACCTCGGCACTGGTGTTAACCCTACCCGAGGGTACCGATGGATTTATAGTATATTGTGATGCTTCGAGGATCAGCCTTGCTTGTGCATTGATGCAGCATGGTAAGGTTATAACATATGCTTCCAGGCAGTTGAAGGTTCATGAAAAGAATTATCCAACTCATGATCTTGAATTGGCGGCGGTAGTATTTGCCTTAAATATTTGGAGACACTATTTGTACGTGGTCCATGTAGATGTGTTTACGGACCACAAAAGCCTACAATATGTGTTTACCCAGAAGGATTTAAATTTACGTCAGAGAAGGTGGTTGGAGCTACTCAAGAATTATGATATGAGTGTCCTTTACCATCTGGGCAAGGCTAATGTGGTAGCAGATGCTCTTAGTAGGCTTTCTATGGAAAGTGTGTCCCACCCATGCCCAATTCCCTCTCAATTCATGAAAGTTCTAATTTATGATTCTATGGGATTTTTACCCAATGTGTGAATTTTCTATGTATCAGTCATGGGTATAATCTAAGCATGTTTTAAATGATGAATTATGATTAGTGGGCAGATTTTACAATGTTTCAAAATATAAATTATGTTTTCAAGTTTTATAAACTATGATGCCCATCCATGAAAGTTCATAAAAGTTAAAATCTATGAAGTAATCGTACAAGCATGATGAGATGTTTATGAAGAAAGTATGATTTCAAAATACCCATATTTATGTTCATGTTTTCAAAGTGAATAAAGTTGATTACAAGAAGGTGTAATTATTAGGCATGCCCGTATGATCAAGTATGTTTTATGATTTCATAAATTAGCTTATCACATGGTTTTCAGAGTCTAGACTCCCATTATTTTCATCTTGTGGTATGGTTTGAGCCAAGGCTCCTCATGTTATGATTTCATATTTATGTATGTATGTTACGAGTCAGCTTCTTCACTAGACAATGGCAGCATCGAGTAGGCTAAGGGTCAGTCAACCCTATGCCTCAGAACAACACGCCAACGTAGGTATGTTTAGATTATTTGGGACCTCCCTTGTGAGCTTCTCCTGCCTCCAAGGGGCCTTCATCTTGATATCGATATCATGGTAGTGTCTTTATCCTTGGCAAAGCTTTGGATGGCTTTGCCCACTTGAGTGTGATAGTCAGGACCACGTAAGCTCTATCGTGGTAATGTCAATTATATGATAAGTCTCTCATTGTTCCTCATGATTTCAGTTATGCATGTACATTAGTCATGATATTATATTTTCAGAAGGTTTGACCCAATGTTTAGTTTTACTTATAATTAATAGTTTTCAGCTTTGGGTCATTCGATTCAGTTATGATGTTCAGTTATGTTCAGATCATGATTTCAAAAAATAGCATGCAAGCGTTACTCTCAAAATCTTATCTTGATTATGTTTATTATATGCATGATTTATGATTTTACTTACTTAGCAGTTTTACTCACCTGCATACTTGGTACATTCCACGTACTGACCGCATACTCTATGCTATATTGTTTTATAATATAGGCTCCGATATCTAAGCTCAGTCCTGCCACTAGTCGATTCCTGAAGTTAGCTTTCCTCAGCCCCAGTTGGTGTGTCCTCATCTTTCGAGTGCCATTCTCATCAGTTGTATTTCATATTTTCAGTTTTCAGACTTTAGTGAGTTAGTTGGGGTCTTGTCCCATAAACTCTCAGTGTTGGAGGCTTTTTGGACATAGTTTGTATTCATCTTTAGACTCATGAATGTATTCAGAGGTATTGTGATTTTTAGACTTCCGCTATGTTATTCATGTTGATCTTCCGTTTTAATTAAATGAGTTAGATGTTATGTCATGCCATGGGTCGACTTGAAGCCTCTTGGGGTTCTTTATCCCGTATCTCGATCTGGGTCAATGTTCAGGTCGTGACATAAATACTGTCATATAATTGCTTTTATAAAATGTCACGCCCCAAAACTAGGGTAGGCACAACTGGCACTTGATTCATGATTGATCGAGAAATCGACTATATAGTGTCTGAAAATGTAATAATAAGGCTAACCAAGCCACCTGTCACAACCAACCAAGATAAATACTAGACCCATAAGGTCTCGATAATGATGAATAAGCAACTTGGAAAGCAGACAAGGTTGCAATAAAGCTAAACAGAGCAATGGAAAACCAACATGACTACACAACCAAAACTAATATGCAAACTAGTCCACATCAACCTCCACAGAGTAAACAAACTCAATGCATGGGATAGGGCCCTGGCCTACCCATGATGTACACAAAACTCAAAATAGTCAAAAACTAGGACATGGCTGCTGGAAGAGAGGAACATATCACTATTCCGCTGAAATTTGGCTCTTATTGCGTCTAATGAACTGAGCCTCGGCCTGTACCTGCAGCACAATTGCGGGAGAGGTCCCCAAATGAAGGGACGTCAGTATGAATAAAATCTACTGGTATGTAAGGCTAAAAACTTTAAACATATAAGATAACAATGATAATTGAGCCAGAAATAAGGAATAGTAACAACCCAGAATCTTGAAAATCGAATCCTGCCAATAACTCAATATTGAAGTGCAAATGCAACCATCTAATGCACAATAAAAACTATAACAGAAAGTTTGGTGGCCAGCCAACCTTAAAATCCATATATTATTCATACAACCAGTGTACCACATCGGGGTAAAAATAAAAATGCCTCCACCCGGTGTACCACACCGAGATAAAATTCGTCCAGCCAATGTAACACACGGGGGTAAAATAAAAATACCTCCAGCCAGTGTACCACACTGGGGTAAAATCAATAATTCTTAATCATAATCATAAATGGAGCCGATATGGCTTATTTTCACACCCCGCTTTGGGGTGTATGACTGGCACCTGGTGCCCTACTAGGACCTGAACTGCTAGACTACTGAGCCTGAGCACATCTGGTGCCTGGCTGGCTCTAACTCAGATTCAGGGAAACAACAGGCTATATAACGGCTATAAATACAGCCTCCGGCCGACTGGGCCTATAGCCACTTGTACCTGTACTAACAGCTAACCAGAAACATATCAATATAGGGGAGCCTATGCGGGCCAACAAGGCCACCATGCTGTCTAGTTATCTATAACTCAATAATGAAATATTGAAAAGCTACGTGACCGACAAGGTCACCACTACTGTCAAGCTATGGCCCCACACGGCCAACATAAAAGAAACAGAAGTACTAACAGCTATACAACTGCACGGCCTCACACGACCGGCTCATCTGACCACAGGGAAATATACACAGACTTCAAGCCTCTAAAAATACTGATAAGATGGTCGGGACAGGGCCCCAAACTACCCATGTTGTACAACAAAAGAAAATGGGAAAACCTCTAGCTATCTAGCTCCGGATGACTGGAGCTGATGGCCCTGTGAGCTGGCTGGAATCACGAGGTATCGGCCCCTCGTCTATGAGTACCTACAGGCAAGTAATGCAGTGCCCCACTGGAAATCAGTACCACTGGTACTGAGTATGTAAAACAATAACTGAAAGAAATATCTAAAAAACCACAACACAACTGATGGAACTGAAATAGGAAGGAATAGACTAACTGACTGAAAATGTAAAACTATGCCTACTCTTAACTATACTGGAAGGAGTAGGAGTCATACCTGGAGATGTATCGTTCTACTGTCGATCTACTCGTATCTAGTGTAACATGGCATAACATTACATAACATAGCGTAGCACACACAAACCTTACCCGGCCCCCATAAGCCAGGAGGTACAATCAACACGCAATCTATACCCCTACCCCGATCGTCCCATCTACTATAATAACTATAAGCATCCTGCCGGTCCCTAGGGTATGCACTTGGGCCCGCTGAGCCCCTGACTATAACTGTACCTGAGTCTGGAGGACTCCTGAATCAACACCCCAGGCGTACCCGCTCGACGGGGGTGTATAAGGGCCGACCAAGGCACAATATGGGGAAACTGGCATCCCATCTTCGTCCCCTGTGGGACGGCATGCCACTCCGTAGAGCGACGTATCCTCGTCCTCTGGCGGACGAGTCGATACAGCTATTAACCCTGGGGCGGTCATGGATGCTAGGTAATCCAACCCCAAGACAATACAGTGGTCTCAACTAGTAATACTATCTGCATATACCACATACTGAAGCTAATGATAATAATGTATCTGTACATACTATATGCTGACTAGCGATAGTGATATGTATGTATTTAATACATGCTGAGACTGATAATGGTGTATATATATATAATCTTCTGCCATACTGTACTGAGTCTAATGTTGAACAAGATATAGTTTTTCTGCTTGAAACCATGCTGTATAACTGAGTTTCTATAGTAACATGATTTACTATTTCTAACATGCTTTCTAAACTTTATTTTATCCTATCATTCTACTTCTGAGATACCTTACAGGTATTTACATTGCTTTACTAGGTTTCAGCTGAGTACGATAATATCCTAACATTCCTTACTAAATCACATACTGGCATGCTGTACAATTCCTAACACTTGTATTAGAATTTATGTCGTGCTAGCAATTTTCACGCTATACATAACATGATGCTTCTAATATCGTAACAACATTCGTAATAAACATAACACACGACTTCTGAACATTCTACTGGCCTTTAAACTACTTTACTATACCGAGACTACTAACTTGCCGAGGAAACTAGCTTTACATACCTTCACTTCTGATTTCTTGACTAACTGGCGTAGCTTGGTCAGTATTTCAGCTATTCCTCCCAACTGCATTCATATATATATATATATATATATATATATATATATATATATATATATCAATCAGTACTAAATACAACTTTATTCTGAAGAACGACATCACTTTCGATATAATTATAGCCTAAACTTAGGCTTATCGAAAGACGATCGAAAACTCGCTATTTTTCAGAAGTCCAGAAGGGAGAAGTATTCACTTCACAGCTAGGAACACATAGACACTAGTTTGGAGCAATTCCACTTACCTTAGTCCGGTAGCTCGACGATCGTCGGCCGTATTTCGCGAAACTAAATCCGTAGAAATGCTCTCTGCTGCTAAATACCTCGGTATCTAAGGTTAATTTGGGTTTGGACTACGTTTAGTAACGTAATCAGATGAAAATATATTTACCCTCTTCGTTCTCCTCTGTTCCTCTGCGTTTTCTGGAAATTTTATAAGTTTTAAATGGTAATAAACCGAAGTGGGACTTTATATACTTGAGCCTGGACAGGGCCAACGTGTCACGGAGCCAACGCGGAGGCTCCACCTCCGTGACACGTTGCCATCGCGGAGGGGCTCTGCCTCGGCTCCTTCCGCGATGGTTCGGTAGGTTATCTGTCCGATCCTTTCCCGGGCCTTACTCTAGCACGTATGGCTTTCAAATATGCCTAACCACCGTGCGAATAGGCCATCTAGGTGTCGTAAATCTTACGGGGTATAACATTCTCCCCTCCTTAAGAACATTCATCCTCGAATGGAAACTGCTATCTAGAGGACTTCTTAATTTACTTATTTAGAAAAATTTCGGCAGAGTCTCCCCTATAATATGGACTATACCAAAAACCTGAAACATAGAAAAGTCCAATATAGGTACTGCACACAATACTTTAGGGTTCACTAGATAGCTAAGCATCAATCTTTCTCATTTATTCATACGCAACTATAAGGTATTGCATAAGTAATTATACGGACATACCTGTCGCCTGACTAGGCCTAGAATAAGTGAGGATATCTGGTCTTCATATCTTCCTCCGCTTCCCAAGTCATCTCCTCTCGGTTCCTGTTACGCCACAATACCTTGACAGACGCAATATCTTTAGTCCTCAATCTGCGAATCTATCTGTCTAGGATAGCTACTGGAACCTCTTCATAGGCTAGCTTTTCTGTAACCTGGATATCCTGGACTGGGACTGCCCTGGACGGGTCTCCTATGCATTTCCTCAGCATAGATACATGAAAGACCGGATGAACGGATTCTAATTTTGGAGGCAGGTTCAACTTATATGCTACTCGGCCTATCCTTCGACGAATCTGATAAGGCCCAACAAACCTCGGGCTGAGCTTACCTTTCTTGCCAAATATCATTACCCCTTTCATCGGAGATACTTTCAGAAATACCCAGTTATTTACATCAAATTCCAAGTCTCTGACTGTTGAACAATGTCTGGGCCAACCAACGCTGACTCTCCTATTTCAAACCAACCAATCGGCGATCTACATTTTCGCCCGTATAATGCCTCGAAAGGCGCCATCTGGATGGCTGAGTGATAGCTGTTATTATAAGCAAATTCAATTAACGGCAAATGCTCATCCCAGCTACCACCGAAATCTAGCACACACGCTCGCAACATATCTTTGAGCGTTTGAATAGTGCGCTCAACCTGTCCATCTGTCTGAGGGTGGAATGTTGTGCTCAGATTAATCTGCGTTCCCAAACCTCTCTGAAATGACCGCCAAAATCTAGTCGTAAACCGTTACCCTCTGTCTGAAATAATGGATACTGGTACTCCATGTAACCTGACTATTTCTCGGATATACAACTCCGCATAATCTTCAGCCGAGAAGGTAGTTCTTACCGGCAGGAAATGAGCTGATTTTGTCAATCTGTCAACTATCACCCATATAGAGTCATGTCTGTGTTTAGTACGGGGTAATCCTGCTATAAAATTCATATTCACTACTTCCCATTTCCAGAGAGGTACAGCTATATCCTGAGTCAAATCGCCTGGTTTCTAATGTTCTACTTTCACCTGTTGGCAGTTAGGACACTGAGCTACAAATTCAGCAATTTCTCTTTTCATACCTGGCCACCAGTAGTTTTCCTTGATATCATGGTACATTTTTGTCACACCGGGGTGAAGAGAATAACGGGCGTAATGTACCTCGTTCATAATCTGCTGGCGGAGCCCTGAAACATCTGGAACACATAGGTGACCTTTACATAACAACACTTCTCCCCCAGTTACCTGAAAATCTGGCGCTTTGCCCTGTTGGATTCTGTCTTTGAGCTGGATCAGGTCAGGATCCTCGTATTGCCATTCTCTCACTTCCACAACTAATGATGACACGGTGGCATTATGTATTACTGCACTACCATCCTCTGTTTCTGCTACACGAACGGCTAGGCTAGCTAACTGATGTATCTCCCTGACCAATTCCCGCTGATCGGGCTGCAAATGTGCCAAACTCCCCATGGACTTACGACTGAGAGCATCTGCTACAACATTGGCCTTTCCTGGGTGGTATAGAATATTCACATCATAATCCTTTAACAGCTCCAACCAGCGACGTTGTCGCAGATTCAACTCCCTCTGAGTGAAGATGTACTGTAGGCTCTTGTGATCTGTGAAAATATCAACATGGACGCCATACAGGTAATGCCTCCACATCTTCAAGGCGTGGATCACTGCAGCTAATTCCAGGTCGTGGGTAGGGTAATTCTTTTCATGTTTCCTCAGCTGTCTGGAAGCATATGCAATTACTTTACCATGCTGCATCAACACACAACCTAACCCGACGCCTGATGCGTCGCAATACACCGACTAACCTTCTGTACCTTCCGGCAACGCTAACACTGGGGCGGAGGTTAATCTGTCTTTCAGTTCTTGGAAGCTCTGCTCGCATGCCTCTGTCCACTAAAACTTTGTTGCTTTCTGTGTCAGTTTAGTCAGAGGTGCCGCAATAGTCGAGAACCCTTCAACGAACCTCCTGTAATATCCTACTAACCCTAGAAAGCTACGGACTTCAGTCGGAGTGGTAGGCCTAGGCCATGATTTAACTGCTTCTATTTTCTGCTTGTCAACTTGTATACCAGCATCCGACACAATATGCCCTAAAAAGGCTACTGAATTAAGCCAGAATTCACACTTAGAAAATTTAGCATATAACTGGCAGTCCCTGAGGATCTGGAGCACTATCCGCAAATGAGTCTGGTGATCTGATTCAGAGTGAGAATACACCAGAATGTCATCAATGAATACTATTACGAACAAGTCCAGGAAGGGTCTGAAAATACTGTTCATCAGGTCCATGAAAATTGTCAGGGCATTCGTTAACCCGAAGGACATGACTAGAAATTCAAAATGTCCATATTGGGTCCTGAACGCTGTCTTTGGAATATCCCTTTCACGTACTCGAACCTGGTGATATTCGGACCGCAAGTCAATCTTAGAAAAGTATCTGGCTCCCTGCAACTGATTAAATAAGTCATCAATTCTAGGAAGCGGGTACTTGTTCTTCACTGTAACTTTGTTCAATTGTCGATAATCTATGCACATACGGAGTGAGCCATCTTTCTTTCTCACGAACAGAACTGGCGCACCCAATGGTGAAGTACTCGATCTAATAAAACCTTTATCCAACAAGTCTTTCAGCTGCTCCTTTAATTCTCTGAGTTCTGCAGGAGCCATATGATAGGGAGGAATTGATATCGGCTGAGTGTCTGGTAACAAGTCAATAGCAAAATCTATTTCCCTTTCTGGGGGAATACCAGGTAACTCATCGGGAAACACATCAGGGAACTCGTTCACCACCGGAACAGACTGGAGCATCGGAGATTCTGCTCGGACATCTTGAACTCTGACCAGATGGTAAATACATCCCTTAGATATCAATTTCCTCGCTTGAAGGTAGGAAATAAACCTACCTTTTGGCATAGCGGTGCTGCCCTTCCACTCCCGCACTGCTTCTCCTAGAAAGTGGAAACAGACCATCTTGGTCCAACATTCAACATTGGCAAAGCACGGCACTAGCCAATCCATACTCATTATGGCATCGAAGTCTATCATTTCTAACTCGACCAGATCTACTGTGGTCTGACGGTCAGCAACCTCTACTGTACACCCTCGGTAAATTCTGCTAGCTACAATAGAGTCACCGACGGGCGTGGATACTAAAAAGGGTTGCTGCAATAATTCTGGTGCAATATTGAACTTTCGTGCCACAAATGGAGTAATGTAGGACAAAGTAGACCCTGGATCAATCAATACATAAGCAGGGTGTGAGCAGATAGTTAACATACCTGTCACAACATCAGGTGACGCTTCTGAATCTTGCCTCCCTGGTAAAGCATATGTGCGGCTTGGACCCACACCTGCACTGGAGGCCTTTGATTTGCCCCGACCCTTGCCTGCTGAAACTGAGGGCCTGCGCCCTGCCGAGGATGCTGTAGCTCGTGACCCTGCGGATGCCCTGTCCTATCTATCCCGATCCTCTTGACCTCTGGCTGGGAAATCTTTCATCAAACGGCCTTCTTGGCCACAAATATAACATCCGGTAGAGCCATACCTGCATGCTCCAGGATGGCGTCGGCTGCATATAGGGCAAAATGGTAGGGTATACCTACTCTGCTCCGCCCTCCTCTGTAATGGTGAATCTGCCATCTGCGAGCCTCTGCCGGTCTCTGACTGCCCCCTGCGGCTAAATCTACCCCTCTGCAGCTGTGGCGGAGGCGGGGGCCTGGGCGGCCTATCTAACAATCGTGGCCTAGGTCCTCCCCGAGTCTCCCTCTGTAACTCAACTGGCCTGTCCCGGCGGCGCTGTTCCTGATTGGTCCTCCTGATCTCCCGATGCCGCTGCTTGATGCCCTCAATATTCTGGGCAAATGTCTGAACTCGGGCAATATCCATTTCCTCTCACAGTGTGGCCGTAATACAAGTCTTAACATATTCTGGATTCAACCCCATGATAAAGCGATGTACTCTTGATGCCATGGTATCAACAAAGGTCGGTGCATACCAGGCCAAAGAATCAAACCGCAAGGAATATTCTCGAACACTCATGGCCCCCTGCTCTAGATGTAGGAACTGGTCCACCTGGGCCTGTCGAATCTCCCGCGGAAAATAGTGATCCAGAAAAGCTCCTAAGAAGTTGGACCAGCTCGGAGGGGAAACATCTCTCCCTCGGGACCTTTCCCAGCTTTCATACCACAATACGGCGATGTCTCGTAACCGAAATGCTGCCAACTCAACTGATTCTGCAGGCGTGGCATGCATAACCCTGAAAATTCTCTGCATTTGATCCAGAAAATCCTGAGGGTCCTCTGTCCGGTCCGTACCTGTAAACTGTGGGGGATTCAGAGCCAAGAAATCTCGGACCCTCGAACTACCGGGCTCTCCTGACGACTCCGCAACTGTAGACGGCATCGGCTGACGCTGAGCAGCCATCATCTGTGCTAACATGACTACCGCACTCCTAACCTCCTGGTCGGAAGGTATCGGTATGGGGACTGCTGGAGGTAGTGTCGTCCCAAGTGGCTCATGATGTGGTGAAGACTGCTGAGAAGGCTGGGACGATGCCTCTGTAGTGCCCTCTGATCGGGCTGTTTCTAAACGAGGGTGAGGCATCCTGCTGGTGCCTTCCCCTACTGCAATATCTAAGCTCCGGCCTGTGATAGGATGTCGCTGGTCTGACATTATCTGTAACCAAAGAATACAGTGGGCTTTAGGGACTCAACCCTATATTGTACCGCTCTACAGCACGACTGAATAAGAATAAAAGACAACCATTCTATCATGCCTTTCAGCCCCCTACCCATAGTATGTGGTGCACAACACATCCATAGGTAGGACTCTACCTAGCACGGCTTGCAAACACCCTGGGATACGACCTGCTCTGATACCAAGTTTGTCACACCCCGCTTTGGGGGGTACGATTGGCACCAGGTGCCCTACTAGGACCTGAACTGCTAGACTACTGAGCCTGAGCACATCTGGTGCCTGGCTGGCTCTAACTCAGATTCAGGGAAACAACGGGCTATATAACGGCTATAAATACGGCCTCCGGCCGATTGGGCCTATAGCCACCTGTACCTGTACTAACAGCTAACCAGAAACATATCAATATAGGGGAGCCTATGCGGGACGACAAGGCCACCATGCTGTCTAGTTATCTGTAACTCAACAATGAAATATTTAAAAGCTATGTGACCGGTAAGGTCACCACTACTGTCAAGCTATGGCCCAACACGGCCAACATAAAAGAAATAGAAGTACTAACAGTTATACAACTGCACGGCCACACACGACCGGCTCATCTGACCACAGGGAAATATACACAGACTGCAAGCCTCTAAGAATATTGATAAGATGGTCGGGACAGGGCCCCGGCCTACCCATGCTGTAAAACAAAAGAAAAGGGGAAAACCTCTAGCTATCTAGCTCCGGATGACTGGAGCTGATGACCCTGTGAGCTGGTTGGAATCACGAGGTATCGGCCCCTCGTCTATGAGTACCTGCAGGCAAGTAATGCAGCGCCCCACTGGGCATCAGTACCACTGGTACTGAGTATGTAAAACAATAACTGAAAGAAATATCTGAAAAACCACAACACAACTGATGGAACTGAAATAGGAAGGAATAGACTAACTGACTGAAAATGTAAAACTATGCCTACTCTTAACTATACTGGAAGGAGTAGGAGTCATACCTGGAGATATATCGTTCTACTATCGATCTACTCGTATCTAGTATAACATGGCATAACATTACATAACATAGCGTAGCACACACAAACCTTACCCGGCCCCCATAAGCCGGGAGGTACAATCAACACGCAATCTATACCCCTACCCCGGTCGTCCCATCTCCTATAATAACTATAAGCATCTTATCGGTCCCCTGGGTATGCATTTGGGCCCGCTGAGCCCCTGACTATAACTGTACTTGAGTCTGGAGGACTCCTGAATCAACACCCCGGGCGTACCCGCTCAACGGGGGTGTATAAGGGCCGACCAAGGCACAATATGGGGAAACTGGCATCCCATCTTCGTCCCCTGTGGGACGGCATGCCACTCCGTAGAGCGACGTATCCTCGTCCTCTGGCGGACGAGTCGATACATCTATTAACCCTGGGGCGGTCATGGATGCTAGGTAATCCAACCCCAAGACAATACAGTGGTCTCAACTAGTAATACTATCTGCATATACCACATACTGAAGCTAATGATAATAATGTATCTGTACATACTATATGCTGACTAGCGATAGTGATATGTATGTATTTAATATATGCTGAGACTGATAATGGTGTGTACATATATAATCTTATGCCATACTGTACTGAGTCTAATGTTGAACAAGATATAGTTTTTCTGCTTGAAACCATGCTGTATAACTGAGTTTCTATAGTAACATGATTTACTATTTCTAACATGCTTTCTAAACTTTATTTTATCCTATCATTCTACTTCTGAGATACCTTACAGGTATTTACATTGCTTTACTAGGTTTCAGCTGAGTACGATAATATCCTAACATTCCTTACTAAATCACATACTGGGCATGCTGTACAGTTCCTAACACTTGTATTAGAATTTATGTCGTGCTAGCAATTTTCACGCTATACATAACATGATGCTTCTAATATCGTACCAACATTCGTAATAAACATAACACACGACTTCTGAACATTCTACTGGCCTTTAAACTACTTTACTATACCGAGACTACTAACTTGCCGAGGAAACTAGCTTTACATACCTTCACTTCTGATTTCTTGACTAACTGGCGTAGCTTGGTCAGTATTTCAGCTATTCCTCCCAACTGCATTCATATATATATATATATATATATATATATCAGTACTAAATACAACTTTATTCTGAAGAACGACATCACTTTCGATATAATTATAGCCTAAACTTAGGCTTATCGAAAGACGGTCGAAAACTCGCTATTTTTCAGAAGTCCAGAAGGGAGAAGTATTCACTTCACAGCTAGGAACACATAGACACTAGTTTGGAGCAATTCCACTTACCTTAGTCCGGTAGCTCGACGATTCGTCGGCCATATTTTGCGAAACTAAATCCGTAGGAATGCTCTCTGCTGCAAAATACCTCGGTATCTGAGGTTAATTTGGGTTTGGACTACGTTTAGCAGCGTAATCAGACGAAAATATATTTACCCTCTTCGTTCTCCTCTGTTCCTCTGCGTTTTCTAGAAATTTTATAAGTTTTAAATGGTAATAAACCGAAGTGGGGCTTTATATACTTGAGCCTGGACAGGGCCAATGTGTCACGGAGGCTCCACCTTCGTGACACGTTGCCATCGCGGAGGGGCTCTGCCTCGGCTCCTTCCGCGATGGTTCGGCAGGTTATCTGTCCGATCCTTTCCCAGGCCTTACTCTAGCACGTATGGCTTTCAAATATGCCTAACCACCGTGCGAATAGGCCATCTAGGTGTCGGAAATCTTACGGGGTATAACACTTATGCTGGGTCAATAACACATATAGCATAGAAATAACGAATACTAAATTTATGGCCTGCATAGGCGTCCTTCATAATGCATAACTACTAGTGAGCATGTATAACATGTAAATATAGAAAATAGCACTTAAATGCATGTATTCAAAACTTGTATAAATCATAAGAAACTGCGGATGACCTAAGAGTTTCAACAAGATTTATAGATCGTGTTCAAAGGGACATTAGAGCTCGGAGACTCGATAGCTTTTCGTTCGGCTTAAGGGAAAGAGATTATGAAATCTCCCCTTGGCCTGGAATATTTAATAACATACATATAAGATAAATAACAACCATAACAAGGCAATCCTAATTCAATAAGCTCATTTATCCTTAATAGCTTGCGACATCTTTACTTGGCTTAAAATCATTTACACGTCATCATCTTGGCTGTTTCACCAATTTCTGTTAGCAACCAGACCTTTAAACACATTTAACATCACATATATATAATATACAGTAAAGGACCAGCTAACAATGCCAACGCTGAGGGGTCTCCAACTTGATGTACAACTACGATAACAATCAATACGATATCACACTTTAAGTGTCTCACTTGGGCTAGACATAATATCAACATTTAGCCTCAATCAAACATGAAACCTTAAATGCTTGAATGAAGCTTAACATATTGCCTCAAGACTTATAAAGAGGGTGCTTGCTCATTCCACACATAATGCACAAATCATGCTTAAAAGAATGATGGACGCCCGCCTTACATACCTTTCTTTTTGACCAACACCTCTTAATTTAATGGCCATCCCTTAACCTCCTCTATATCTTGAATTTATAGTCAAGTATTAAGCTTAATTTGTAACACAAAATGTAGCCCAAAATAACTCACCAAAGGCAATCACAATAGCAACAACAACACATGGCAACATCAACGACATTTAGTCATTTTCTCTACTACTTTTCACTAACTTTTGAGGGAGAAAACAATGGAGGACTTTACCTCACTTATGGTGAAACTTTTCCCCTTAAAGCATAGTATATTTCAAGCCAAATATACTGCCAAAAATCCTAACAAAAACGAGCAAAAACTCATCTTAAAAATAGTTTATCGGCAGCTTACTTGGTTGCCAATTTCCAACTTTTTACTGGCAATTTCAGGGGTTTAAAGAGGGCTAAATCCTTAGCTTTCTCCTTCGCTTCAATCCTTATTCAATGATGAATATATAGAAAGCATAACCAGCCTTTAAAATGAAGCAAATTCTCTCCAAAACATTGCCAAAACAAGCTCCAAAAATAGCCTTAGCTCACCTTGCACCTTTGGAAACTAACTCTTACCTGTCCTGTGATTTGCTTGAACTTAGCTTGAGGTTTCTCTTCAATTTTTCCTACTCTAATTACTGGAAATGAGAGAGAGAGAGAGAGTGAGAGAGAGAGATAAGTCCTAAACATGCTGGTCAATTTTGATTAGGATGAAAATGTTTTTCACAACCAAAAATTTGATTTTTAAATAGTTAGGGTGGTGGAGGCGCTAGGGCGTTATGCCAGCGTCACTGCTCGGGGTGCTTTAGAAAAATACCCATAACATCTTATTCCAAACTCCAATTGATGAGCATTTTGATGTTCTAAAAACTACACTCAAAGACCTTTAATTTGATAGGTCGTGGGGCTTCTAACTTATTATATATTGGGAGATATGATTTTTTAAAATTGACTCTTACTTCTGAATTTAACATACTCTTTACTTTTTCGTTCGTACACATTTCTCTTGTCATCTACGACTAATATACAACCCTTACCTCCCTAACATAGCATACAAACATCAAATAATCATCAAAAAATTTCTGGGGTGTAACATTCTTCCCTCCCCCCAGGAACATTTGTCCCTGAATGAAAATTAATTTCACTTAATATGCTTCAAAATAGATACTCAATAACTTAGGTATAAAACACATATCTTAATATCACATCAACATCGTGAATAGGGAGGATATTTCTTCTTCATTTCTTCCTCAGCCTCCCAAGTTACTTCCTCGATATTATTACTTCACCATAATACTTTATTCGAGGCGACTTCTTTGGTCTGAAGTTTCCTGACTTGCCGGTCAAGAATAGAAATTGGGACCTCTGTGTAGGTCATCTCCTCAGAAATCCGAACATCATTGATAGGCATAACACAAATTGGGTCCCCTATACATTTCTGCAACATCGATACATGAAATACTGGGTGTACTGCTGCTAGCTCTGGTGGCAACTCCAACTCATAGGCCACTTTGCCTATCCTGCGGATAACTCTGTAAGGCCCAACATATCTAGGGCCCAGCATGCCCTTTCGGCCAAATCACATGATTCCTTTCATAGGCGACACTTTCAAGATGACCCAATCATCAATAGCAAACTCAAGTGCTCAACGGCGTACATCTGCATAAGACTTCTACCTACTTTGGGTCGTCTAAAGTCGGTCTCTAATAAGTTTCACCTTGTCCGTAGTCTGCTGCACAACGTCTAGCCCCAATAACTCTGCCTCACTGAGTCCAAACCAGCCCACTAGATACCTACATTTTTTCCCATATAAAGCTTCATATGGGTCCATCTGAATATTCGCCTGGTAGCTGTTATTATAGGTGAACTCAATCAAGGAAACATGATTATCCCAGCTTCTGCCAAAATCTAAAATACTGGCATGCAACATATCTTCAAGAGTATGAATGGTGCATTTAGCCTGTCCATCTGTCTGAGGATGAAATGCGATACTGAAGCTTACCTGAGTGCCCAGGCCTTTCTGGAAAGACTTCTAGAAGTTTGTGGACTAAGCACCTCTGTCAGAGATAATGGATAAGGGGATGCCATGTAGGTGAACTATTTCCCGTATATAAAGCTTAGCATAATCCTCTGTAGCATATGTAGTCTTAAAAACTGGCAAGAAGCGAGTTCGAGGGAATCCTATAACAAAATCCATATTAATCACCTCCCATTTCCAGGATAGAACTTCTATATCCTGCACTAGACCTCTAGGCCTATAGTGCTCAACCTTCACCTGCTGGCAATTGGAACACAAAGTCACAAGGCCTGTGATGTCCTTTTTCATGCCATTCCAACATATAGCTGCCTCAATTCACAATACATCTTCGTGGCACCAGAGTGTACTGAATATTGAGAGTAATGAGCTTCATTCATAATATGTTCCTATAACTCACCCTCATTAGGCACACATAGATGACCCTGGTATCTAAGAACTCCATCGGGTCCACAATCAAATAGACTCTGCTTCAGTGGCAGTATACTGTCTCTCAGTAAGACTAACTCTACATCATCATATTATCGTTGCTTAACTTCCTCTACCAAGGATGATTCTGTTGTGTTTTGGACAATAACACCCGCATCTTCGACATCCAGTAATCGAATATGCAAGTCAGCCAACTATTGTAGAGTTTTCATCATTTCAATCCTATCAACCTAAATATGACTCAATCTACCCATAGACTTGCGACTTAGTGCATCAACAACAACATTTGTGTTGCCCGAATGATACAGAATGCTAACATCATGATCTTTCAAAAATTCTAACCACCTTCTCTGGCGTAAATTCAACTCCTTCTAGTGGAATAGGTACTAAAGGCTCTTATGATCCGTAAAAATATCAACATGTACCCCATACAAATAGTGATGCCAGATCTTCAGCGTGAAAACCACCGCTGCCAATTCTAGATCATGGGTAAGGTAATTCTACTCGTGCTTCCTCAGCTGTCTCGAAGCATATGCATTTACTTTGTTGTGTTGTATCAAAACACAGCCTAAGCCGATCCTAGAGGCATCATAATAAACCACATAACCCTCTGTACCTTTTGGAAGAGTCGAGACAGGTGGTGAGGTCAACCTATCTTTCAACCCCTGAAAACTAAGCTCACATGCCTCTGACCACTGAAACTTAGCTACTTTATGAGTCAACTTTGTCAATGGCACAGAGATAGTAGAAAAACCTTCTACAAATCTGCAATAGTAACCTTCCAATCCCAAAAACTACGAGCCTCTATAGGATTCAAGGGTTTGGGCGAACTCTTTACTGCCTCTATTTTCTGACAATCCACTCTTATACCTTCAGCTGTAATTACATGACCAAGGAAAGCCATATATGTTAGCCAAAATTCAAACTTAGACAATTTAGCGTACAACTTGTGCTCCTTGAGAGTCTGTAACACAGCTATCAGGTGATTTGCATGCTCAGCCTCTGATCGTGAATAAATTAGGATGTCATCGATAAAGAAATTTATGAATACATCAAGGAAGGGCCTAAACACCCTATTCATCAAATTCATAAAAGCTTTTGGGGCATTAGTAAGACCAAATGAAATCACTAAGAACTCATAATGGCCATTTTTGGTTCTAAAGCAATCTTAAGGATATCAACTTCCCTAACCTATAACAGATGGTACCCAGATCTCAAATCAATCTTTGAGAAGCATCTGGCACCTTGTAACTGATCAAACAGGTCATCAATCCTAGGAGGTGGGTACTTGTTCTTAATTACAACCTTATTCAGCTGCCTATAGTCAATAGACATTCTTAATGACCCATCTTTCTTTTCCAGTAAGAGCACTGGTGCACCCCAGGGTGATACACTAGGTCGAATGAATCCCTTCAGAGCAGATCTCCCAACTGCTCCTTCAATTCCCTAAGCTCTGATAGAACCATTTTGTAAGGAGAGATCAATATGGGCTAAGTACCTGGAAGTAGATCAATAGCAAAATCTATCTCCCTTTTAGGAGAAATTCCAAGCAAATCCTGTGGAAAGACCTTGAAGAACTCATTTACAATAGAAATTGACTGGAGAGTCACAAGCTCACACTCCTAGTTTCTTACACGATCCAAGTGAGAAATAAATCCTTTGGATACCAACTTCTGAGCATTAAGGTATGAAATAAACTTACCTTTAGGTGTAGCAGCATTACCTTGCAATTCTTGGACTGGCTTGGCGGGAAAATGGAATCTAACAACCTTGACTCTACGATCAACATTAACATAACATGTCGCCAACCAATCCATACCCATAATGACATCAAAATCAACCATTTCAAGCTTAATTAGATCAGATAAGGTTGATATATCACATACCAATACTATACAGTTTCGGTAAACTCCTCTAGCTAACACAAATTCGCCAACTGATGTAGACACAACAAATGGTATAGATAATAACTCACGGGCTATCTAAAATTGACTCGCAACCAACAGTGTAACATAATAGAATGTAGAACCAAGATCAAGAAAGACATATACTACATAAGAATAAATAATCAAAGTACCTGTAACAACATTAGGTGAGGCCTCCTGGTCCTGCCGACCACCCAAAGCATAAAATCAATTCTGGATTTCCCCGAAACCAGAAACCTCTCTCCCTATACCTCTGCCACAGCTACTGCCAATTGAGGATCAGGTCTGATAGGTCGAACAGAGGATAACGAAGCAACCGATGATTGCGCCTGATCTGCCTCGACCCTATTTGAACAATCCCTCATAAAGTCCCCTGGCTGCCCACAATGATAGCATACATTCTGCGCCTGATGGCACTAACCTGAATGAGATCTCCCATATTGAGGACAGGCGGCAATGGTGGTCTTATCTGCCCCCTCCCCCCGCTCCTACCATCTAGAGCTAGATTGAAATGGGCCCTGGTCCCTTCTCTATCTCTAAAATTGAGGAGGGGCACTCCTTCTAGTCTTAATTGACTGCCTGGATGACTGAGCCCCTGGGTCACCCTGTGGCCCTCTATAAGGACCCATGGTCCTAGCTCTCTTCCTTTGCACCTGTTGTCTCCGAGTATCTCGTAATTGATAAACCAAATCCTTCACCCTTTAGGTGAAATCCTGATTCGTACAATGTCCATGTGCTCCTGAGTAGATACCCCCAAACAATATCGAGCTATATGAAACCCCAACCCCAACACGAACCTAGGAACTCTATCCTCCATCATTTGAACCATGTGCGGAGCATACCTGGCAAGAGAATTAAACTGCAGACAATACTCATGCACACTTATATTGCCCTACTCTAGGTGTAAAAACTGCTTAGCTCGAACCTGTCGAAGCTCCCCATGTAGATAGTGGTGCATAAAGGCCTTGGAGAACTCATCCTACTCAGTTGGTGGTGCATTAGCTCCTGTGGATCGAGCTCAAGCCTCATGTCATAATATGGCCACATCACATAGTCTGAAGGCCACCAATTCTACTTCCTCAGTCACTATAGCTCGCATCGCCTTCAACACCCTATATGTCTAATCAATAAAGTCCTGAGGATCCTCGCTCGGGCTTGATTTAATGAATATGGGAGGGCTCAAACTCAACAACTTGTGGGCCCTGAAACTCTCAGTTTCCTGGACCTCTATGTCTCTCTATCGCCTCCAATCGCCACTCCTCACCTGAAGCTATACGAGCCATAAGTTGAACAGCTCCCTCAAGACCCTATCCTTCCAGAATAACCGGAGGTACCATAGGAGCGAGAAGATCTGCCACTCTACTACTCTCAAGCACCACTGGTGCAGGAGAAGTTGGAGGTCTATTTTCCACTTCTTTAACCGTTGCTGGAGGAACTGTGATACCTGGGGCAGGAGACTCACTCTGAGCCTCTGACCTGTCTCCCTGACCCATTGGAGGGCGACTAGTACCCTCTCCTACGGTTATGCGAATCAACCTCATAGTCATCTTCCTTGTCACAGGCATACTCTAAAACAATAACACAATTTAGATATCACAATACTTATGACATCGGTCTATAGCACGAACTATTAGTAAAAGAAGTGAAATAATTCTTAGACATCCAGTAGCCTCCTGATTATAAGTATGGTGCACAGCATATCCATAAGCAAGACTCTACTATACACAGCTTTGTGGACTCCCTAGTACACGACTTTGCACTGATACCAAGTCTGTCATGCCCCAAAACTTGGGTAGGGCGCAACAAGCACTCGATTCATGATTGATCGAGAAGCCGGTGGTATAGCATATGAAAATGTAACACTAAGGCCGACCAAGCTACCTATCACAACCACCCAAGATAAATATTGGACCAATAAGGCCTCGATAATGACGAATAAACAAACTGGAAAGCCGACAAGGCTGCGATAAAGCTAAACAGAGCAATGGAAAACCAACACGACTACACAACTAAAACTACTATACAAACTAGTCCACATCAGCCTCTATAAAGTAAGAAAACTGGAATGCACAGGACAAGGCCCCGGCCTACTCATGTTGTACACAAAACTAAAAATAGTCAAAACTAGGACATGGCTCCAAGAAGAGAGGAGCATACCACTATTCCGCTGAAATCTGGCTCCTATTGCGTCTGATTATCTGAGCCTCAACCTGTACCTGCAGCACAACTACAGGAGGGGTTCCCAGATGAAGGGATGTCAGAACGAATAAAATGTACTGGTATGTAAGGCTAAAAACTATAAACATATAAGATAACAATGATAATTGAGCCAGAAATAAGGAATAGTAACAACTCGAAATCTTGAAAATCAAAACCTAACAATAACTCAATATTGAAGTGTACATGCAACCATCTAATGCACAATAAAAACTACAACTGAAATGTCGGTGTCCAGCTGACCATAAAATCTATATAAAATTCATCTAGCTAGTGTACCACACCTGGGTAAAAATAAAAATGCCTCCAGTCAGTGTACCACACTGAGGTAAAATCCGTCCAGACAGTGTACCACAATAGGGTAAAATAATAAAATACCTCAAGTCAGTGTACCACACCGGGGTAAAATCAATAATTCTTAATCATAATCCTAAATAGAGCCGATATGGCTTATACTGGGTCAATTTAACACATATAGCATAGAAATGATGAATACTAAATTTGTGGCCTGCATAGGCCTCCTTCGTAATACATAACTGCAAGTGAGAACGTATAACATGTAAAGCTAGAAAATAGCACTTAAATGCATACATTCAAAACTTGTATAAATCATAAGGAACTGTGGATGACCTAAGAGTTTCAACAAGCTTTATAGATGGTATTTAAAAGGACATTAGAGCTCGGAGACTCGCTAGCTTGTCGTTCGGCTTAAGAGAAAGGGATTATGAAATGTCCCTTTGGCCTGAAATATTTCATACCATACACATAAGATAAAGGACAACCATAACAAGGCAATCTAATTCAATAAGCTCATTTACCTTTAATAGCTTGCAACGTCTTTACTAGGTTAAAAATCGTTTACACGTCATCATCTTGGCTCTTTCACCAATTTATGTTAGAAACCATACCTTTAAACACATTTAAAATCACATATATATAACATACAATAAAGTACCAGATAAAAATGCCCATGCTGAGGGTTCTCCAACTAGATGTACAACTACGTCAACAATCAACACGATATCACACTTTAAATGCCTCACTTGAGCTAGACATAATCTCAACATTTAACCTTAATCATACATGAAATCTTAAATGCTTAAATGAATCTTAACATACTTCCTCAAGACTTGTAAAGAGGCTGCGGGTTCATTCAACTCACAACGCACAAATCGTGCTTAAAAGAACGACGGACGGGGCGCCTTACATACTTTCTTTCCGACCAACTCTTCTTACTTCAATGGCCAGCCCTTAACCTCCTTAATCTATTGAATTTATAGGCAAGTATTAAGCCTAATCTGTAACACAAAATGCGGCTCAAAATAACTCACCAAAGGCAGTCACAATTAAAGCAACAACACATGGCAACATCAACAACATTTAATCATTTTCTCTACTAGTTTTCACTAATTTTTGAGGGGGAATACAATGGAGAACTTTAACTCATTTATGCTGTAATTTTTCCCCTTAAAGTAGAGTATATTCCAAGCCAAACATACAGCCAAAATCCTAAGAAAAACGAGCAAAAACTCAGCTTAAAACTAGTTTATTGGCAGCTTACTTGGCTGCCAATTTTCAGCTTTTTTCTTGCAATTTGAGGGGCCTAAAGAGGGCTAAATCCTTACCTTCCTCCTTGAATTCAATCCTTATTCAAAGATGAATATATAGGCACCATAACCAGACTTTAAAACACAGAAACTTCTCTCCAAAATGTTTCCAAACAAGCTCCAAAAACAGCCTTAGCTCACCTTGCACCTTTGGAAACTAACTCTTACTTGTCTTGTGATTTGCTTGAACTTTTCTTGAGGTTTCCTCTTCAATTTTTCTGCTCTAACTAATGGAAAAGAGAGAGAGAGAGAGTAAGTCCCTAGGCAAGATGGTTAATTTTGACTAAGATGGAAATATTTTTCATAATAAAAAATCTGATTTTTAAATAGTTAGGGCGGTGTAGGCGCTAGGGCGTCATGCCCATGTTAGTGCTCGGGGTGCTTCGGTAAAATACCCATAACATCATACTTCAAACTTTGATTGATGAATGGTTTGATGTTATTAAAATTAAACTCAAAGAGCTTTAATTTGATAGGTCATAGAGCTTCTAATTCGTTATATATTAGCAGATATGGTCATTTAAAGTTGACCCTTACTTATGAACTTCATATACTCTTTGCTTTTCCATTCGTACACATTTTCCTTTTCATCTATAACCAATATACAACCCATAATTTGTAATACCTTGGAAGTTCCTAAAATTAGACCCGAGATTTAAAATGGAGTTGGCTGAAACTGGAAAAAATTCCATAGAACGGATACCCAATGAATCGTTGGTCCAACCAACAACTCGTGGGAAGCAGTCGTGGGAGGGGTTGTCTGGTAGTAGTGGGGGAACAATGAGTTAAGTAACGACCCGTTGTTTGATATAATGAGTCGTTACTAGCAGTCATGGTGAGAAATGGTCTTCATCTTAAGGGGAAGTAAAAGGTCATCCCACGACCCATCTTGAGAAGCAACAAGTCGTGGTGAGGGTCGTGGGAAGGAGTCGTACAGGACCTGGAAGGAGGAAACCACGAATGATATAACGACCCATTTTATGAAAGGACGACTTGTCCTGTTGAGTCATTAGGACGAACCTGAGATCAGGAGGCATGGTAGTAGAGACGACGGATGGATACCACGACTAACGATCCGTTAGTCCAGTCGTTGGTTCAGCCAGTGCAGATTTTTCAGGGATTTCATTAAGGGAATATTCGTCATTCCTAAGTCCTAGGATCCTAAATTACATCATTTAAGGCTCAAAAATCAATGTTTATTGAGGGTAAAACCCACCTAGGCTTATTCATTCTCTTGCATGAAAAGTGAGAGAATTGAGAAGGTGATCAAGCTTGTTCTTTAAGGTTTTCTTCAAATTTCCCATTGGGCTTTCAAGGAGTGGTGAGATTTGATTTTCCCCAGGTATGTAGGGTTATGAATGGGTAAATCCTTTCACACTCATGCCCAATCTCTTTAAAATCATAAAATTTCCAATCTAAATTCTATGGGGGTTTTACCCAATGCATGAAAATTTGATTTCTCTACATGGGCTTGATCTAATTGACTTACTATTATTTAATTATGAGTTATGGGCAAGTTTTTTTTTAATTAAAAATCATGTTTCAAGTTTTATCAATTAAATTGACCATTTATGAAAAGTTCATGAAAGTCAAAGTTTATGATAAATGTTCTAGTATTATGAATTTTTTATGATGAAAAGCATGTTCTCAAGTTACCCATATTTATAATCATGTTTTTGAATGAATTGAGTATTTTCAATCATGTTAAAGTATTGGGAAATACCCACACATTCAAGAATGATTTACAATTTATGAAATTGATCTCATGAGTTATCCATTGATGATGTTGGCCGACTAAAGGGTCTTTGATTCTTGGATAATCATGTGTTTAATGGGTATAAATGATGATAAATATTTATTTGGCCATGAATCTTAATGAATGATGTCATTGATTTACATACGAGCCTAATGTGCATGTTTTTGGGAGTCGTGTCTAGCACTGAGCAGCCCGGCGTTCAAAGGACTACGCCAGTGTCTCATAACCACATGCCACTGTGGGTTTATAATGATACATTACAATGATAATGATCCCCTCTTTCGTGATACCACATAATGCACATCCATCGCCTGGCAAGCCAGGGGCGACTGTGGCCACTTGAGTGAGATAGTTGGGGCATCATGTAAGGCTCTACCATGATGGTGTCGGTTATGAAGAGTCCTCCCATTGTTCTGCATATTTTATGCATTGATATGTTTATGTTATTTGGCTCAAGTGATGATTTAATGAAGTTTCTCTTACGACTATGATAATAAATGGTTTATGAATATTTGAAAACCCTAAGCCTTATGTTATCTTATGATATTTATGATACAAGTATGTGGTCCTTCTCTTATGATCATCTATGAGTTTTTATGTATTTTTAAATGTCTATTTTACTTACCTTGCCTACTCGATACATTCCACGTACCGACCGCATACTCTATGCTATATCATTTTATGATACAGGCTCCAATATTCTAATCCAACATCGTCATTAGCTTGTCCTGGAGTGTAGCATCCATCTTGTTGGTGAGTCCTCATTCTCTGATGACCATTTTATTCTAACATTGTTGTTTCTTTTGATTTTTAGTTTTGTCGGGTTAGTTGGGGATGTTGTCCCATCAATCCATCTAATACAATAGAGGCTTTCAGACTGGTTGTAGTACTCAGCTATTTTGTATTTAGTACATGTCGTTATCATGCTATGTTATGTTTATGTTTCCACTATATCTTCATGTTAAGTATTCCTCTTTGAATGATATGGAGTTAGATGAATGTTCATGCCATGGGTCAACTTCGAGTCTCTCGAGGTTCCTTGTCCCGTGTTACGATCCGGGTCTACATTCGGGTCATGACAAACTTGGTATCAGAGTAATAGGTTTGAAGTGTCCTAGGGTGTATGAAAGCCGCGTTAAGTAGAGTCTTTCTTCATGGGTGTGAAGCACGCCACACTTATGATGAAGAGGCTACGAGACATTTAGGAAAAGCTCCCTTTTTTCATGATCTATACCGTGCGATTAAAAGTCTATGTATCCTTCTAATTGGTGCTATTCGTGATTGCAAAATCATGGCTCCTCGAAGAATGAATTGTAGGAGGAATGGAAACGGAGATGGCCACGAGGTTGGCAAAGTAATGGGCACCAGCAGGCCCCACCAGTTCAAGAGCACCAGGCACTGGAGCCAGTGGCCCATGCTGAGTTTCAAGAAGCTATTCAAATGCTTATGTAGGCCTTGACCGCTCAGGCCAATTAGCAGGCAGTTGCGCATGTTCCACAAAATGGCAATGCAGCGGCAGCTCGAGTCAGGGACTTTTTAAGAATGAACCCGCCAGAGGTCCTCGGGTCAAAAGTAGATGAGGACTCACATGAGTTTATTGACGAGATTGTGAAGATCACCCAAGTCATGGGGGTGAATAGGGTTGAATGTGCAGAGTTGGCCTCGTATCAACTGAAAAGGATCGTACACTTCTGGTTTCGCCAATAGAAAGATAGTAGGACTATCGGGGCAGGCCTGATCACTTGGGAGGAGTTCCATGTTGCATTCTTGGATCGGTTCTTCCCTCATGATATGAGGGAGCTGAAGGCAGATGAGTTCATAAATCTGAAGCAGGGGAGGATGATGGTACAAGAGTATGCTCTCGAGTTCACTCGTTTGTCAAAGTATGCCCCAGAGTTAGTGGTTGATCAGAGGGCACGAGTGAGCAGTTTTGTTCATGGCATAGCGAGCTATTTAGACAAAGATTGCAAGACCGCTATGCTCAACCAGGACATGGATTTCCCTCAGATAGTTTTGTACACCCAGAAGATGGAGGTGTCTCATACGAGGGAGAAAGAGGCCAAAAGGGCCTGGATAAATAGCCATGGGTTTACTCATCAGAGATCCTGCGGTGGTCACCGCCCTCAGTTTCAGCAAAGGTCACTAGCTCCAGCACCATCATCAGCTAGTGTTCCATCCAGACCCAAGGGTGATCAGAGGAGTAGGGCTTCAGATCGAGGGTCTGAAGGGGCACATAGGTAGAGAGCACCTTTTTAGCCTGTGGGAAGTGTAGCAAGAGCCATGTCGGAGAGTGCTTGCACGGCTAAGATATTTGCTATGGGTGTGGTAGATCCGGCCACATGCACTAAGTGTGTCTATTTTCTAGACAGGAAGATGATAGAGGCCGTGCGTAAACTACCAGGTCAGCAACAGCCCCAGCACGTTCAGCTCCACAAGGGGCATCTACTAGTGGTAGTGGCAGACAGTGCCAAAACAGATTCTATGACATCGCCTCGCGTCAGGAGTAGGAGACTTCACCGGATGTGGTTACTGTTATGTTGCGAGTGTTTCACCTTGATGCTTATGATTTGTTAGATCCAGGGGCTACCTTGTCTTTTGTGACACCTTATATTTCTAGTAGCTTTGGAGTTAGTCCCGAAATTCTGTCAGAAACATTTTTAGTCTCTACTCTTGTTGGGGATACGGTTGTAGCTAAGCGGGTGTATAGAAGATGTCTGATAACTATATTGCATAAAGTCACCTCCTAGATCTTGTGGAGTTATCCATGAATGACTTTGATATTATTCTTGGAATGGATTGATTGTATGCATGTTATGCTTCTGTTAACAGTAGAACCCGTGCGGCAGAGTTCCGCGTTCCGAATAAGTCAATCTTGGAGTGGAAGAGTAGTTCGGCTATGCCCGTAGGTCATTTTATTTCCTATCTTAAATTTAGAAAGATGATTTCCAAGGGTTGTGTGTATCATCTAGTTAGGGTTAAGGATGTTGAGTCTGACACCCCGACTATCTAGTAAGTTCCGGTAGTGTGTGAGTACCCCGAGGTATTCCCTAATGATTTACCTAGTGTTCCTCCCAAGAGGGAGATTGATTTTGGTATTGACGTTATTACCGACACATAGCCTATATCTATCCCTCCTTACAGAATGGCTCCAGCTGAGCTAAAGGAGTTGAAGGAAAAATTGAAGGACTTGTTAGATAAGGGTTTCATTAGACCGAGCAAGTCTCCATAGGGTGCACCGGCTCTCTTTGTCCAAAAGAAAGATGGTTCTCTTTGTATGTGCATTGATTATCGACAATTGAACAAGGTCACTATCAAGAATAGGTATCCTCTACCAAGAATTGATGATTTATTTGACCAGCTTTAGGGTGCCAAGTGTTTCTCAAAGATATATCTCAGATCCGGGTATCACCGGCTCAGAGTCCGAGAGTGTGACATCCCGAAGATAGCCTTCAGGATGCGGTATGGTCATTATGAGTTTGTATTTATGTCTATTGGAATAACGAATGCTCCTGAAGCTTTTATGGACTTGATAAACAGGGTGTTCAAGCCCTACCTAGACATGTTCGTGATTGTGTTTATTGATGACATCCTGATATACCCTCGGAGCGAGGAGGATCATGTCGTTCATTTGAGAGTAATGCTTCAGACTCTAAAGGGTCGCCAATTATATGCCAAATTCAGCAAGTACAAGTTTTGGCTGAACTCTATAGCATTTTTGGGCCATGTGGAATCAAGTGAGGACATAAAGGTGGCTTAGAAAATAGAGGCGGTGAAGAATGGCCTGGACTGGTGAATCCTTCAAATATTCGAAGATTCTTGGGTTTAGATGGCTACTATCAGAGATTTTTTTAAGGTTTCTCATTGATTGCAACACCTTTGACCAAATTGACCTAGAAGAAGGTGAAATTCCAATGGTCAGAGGCTTATGAGGAAAGCTTCCAAGAGTTGAAGACTCGACTTACTTCCACATCGGTGTTAACTCTACTGTAGGTTACCGATGGGTTTGTGGTGTATCGTGATTCTTCAAGGATCAAACTTTGATGTGTATTGATGTAGCACGAGAGAGTCATAATCTATGCCTCCGGACAGCTAAAAGTTCATGAGAAGAATTACCCGAACCATGATCTTAAATTGGCCGCGGTGGTATTTTCCTTGAATATATGGCGACATTATCTGTATAACGTTCACGTGGATGTATTTATGGACCATAAGATTTTACAATATGTGTTCACGCAGAAGGATCTCAATCTTCGACAATGGAGGTGGTTGGAGCTACTCAAGGACTATGATATGAGTGTCCTTTACCATCCGGGTAAGGCTAATATAGTAGCAGACACTTAGTAGACTCTATATGGAGAGTGTGTCTCATGTGGATGAGGGGAATAAGGAGATGGTGAAAGATGTGCATCAACTCGCAAGGTTGGGAGTTAGGTTGGTTGACTCAACCGATGACGGTGTTGTTGTTGGTGACTGATGTGAAAGCTAGATAAGATGAGGACCCAATTTTGGTAAAATTGAAGGAAGCTGTCCAAAGTCAGAAGGTAGAGGTCTTCTCCAAAGGGGGAGATGGTCCGCTTCGGTACCAGGGTCGCCTATGTGTTCCAGATGTTGATAGTTTGAGGAGCCATATGTTTCATGAGGCTCATGGATCCAGGTATTCTATCCATCCAGGTGCCACCAAGATGTACCGTGACTTACGGGAAATATATTGGTGGAATGGCATGAAGGAGGACATTGCAGAATTCGTAACTAAGTGTCCAAACTATCAACAAGTAAAGGTCGAGCACCAGAGGCCGGGAGGTGTGCTTCACGATAGCATACTTCCTACTTGAAAGTGGGAAGAAATTAATATGGACTTCATCACAGGCCTGCCTCGTACTCATCAATAATATGACTCCATTTGGTCTCTAGTAGACAGGTTAACCAAGGCTACTCATTTTCTACCAGTCAAAACCACGAATTCAGCAGAAGATTATCCCAAGGTATATATCCGGGATCTAGTCCGATTGCATGTAGTTTCCTTATCCATCATTTCAAATAGAGGTGCCCAATTTACCTCTCAGTTTTGGAGGTCATTTCAAAAAGGACTTGGTACACAGGTTAAACTCAGCACAGCATTCCACCCGCAAACGGATGCCAAGTGGAGAGGACAATTCAGACCCTCAAGAACATGTTGAGAGCATGTATGATTGACTTCAAAGGTAGCTGGGATGAGCATTTGCCTCTTATCGAGTTTGCATACAATAAAAGCTATCATTCTAGTATCCAGATGGCACCATTCGAGGCACTCTATAGGGTGGAGGTGTAGGTCACTCATTAGATGGTTTGAGGTTGGCGAAGCGGAGATAATAGGACCAGATTCCATTCACGAGGCTATGGAGAAGGTTCAATTGATAAGGGATAGGTTGAAAACTGCCCAGAGTCGCCAAAAGTCCTATGCTGATGTGAGAAAAAGAGAATTAGAATTTGAAGTCAATGACTGGGTATTTCTGAGGGTGTCTCCCATGAAGGGAGTGATGAGATTCAGAAAGAAGGGGAAACTTAGTCCCCGCTATATTCTCCCATATCGGATAGTGAGGCGTGTCGGCAAGGTGGCTTATGAGTTAGAGTTGCCTTCAGAATTAGCTTCTATGCATCCTATATTCCATGTGTCGCTCTTGAAGAAGTGTTTGGGTGATCTAGCTCTAGTTGTCCCGGTGGATAGTATTGGTGTGAAAGACAGCCTCAGTTATAAGGAGGTTCTGGTCGAAATACTGGAACGTTAGGTTCGAAGGCTAAGGAACAAGGAAGTAGCTTCAGTTAAAGTGTTATGGAGGAATCAACAGGTTGAGGGAGCTACTGGGAAGCCGAAGTGGATATGATGGTTGGATACCCACATTTATTCTCTATCAGCTCAGTTCCAGCTTGAGGTATCAGTTTTGACCTAAAACCCTATTTAGTTTTCATGTTCGGTTCATGTGTTCAAGTTTCTTTTATGTATATGGATGCATGTATGATTCCTGAATTCAGTTCAGCTGTGTAGTTGAATCGTAGGTAGTCACTCCGTCAGTTTTCGGTTTAAATGATTAGTATTTCACTATGATAATTGCATCTCTCTACTTTTCTGTGTGTTTTCCAACATTCGAGGATGAATGTTCCCTAGGGGGAGATATTGTTATACCCTGGAAGCCTAAAGATCAGACCCAGGAGTTGAAATGAGAAAAATATTTAAAAATTGGCACCAGGCACAGAATGAGTCGTGAGATGACCCGTTGGTGCAGCCCACGAGTCGTGATATGACTCGTGGGGAGGCCAGGTGAGGAGTTTGGAATTTTGAGAAAAAGGATCCCCACAGGTGTGACCCCTACTCATGGTCAGGCCCCATTTCATATTCATGCATGCAAGAGTGGTAGGCTAAAGAGGTGATCAAGGCAATACTTCAAGGTTTTTCTTCAATTCCTTCTTGGGCATTCAATTGGAGGGTAAGAATCAGCCATTAACAGATATATAGGGTTATGAATGGATGTTTTCATTCACACCCATGCCCAATCTCTCCTAATTCATGAAGTTTGATCAAAACTCTTAAGGGGTTTTAACTTAAATCTTGTGGAATTCTAATGATATGTCAATGGGTAATTATCTTTCATGATTACATCATAATTTATAAATTATGATCAGATTTTACAACTATTTGAATTATAACTTTATTGATTTCGATTTCTCCTAAATTAAGCCTAATTATGCATGTTCTATGATGAATCGAGTTATGATCTTTACCTCAATGGTTGATATTCATAAACCCATCATGATTTACGATTCGTAATATGAATTTATCCAAATGCCCATTATGAATTGATGATTTATAAAGTCTATATATGATTTATAAGTATGCATGAGTCTCATGATTTTACTAATTATGTTTTGGCCGACCCACGGGCCTTACCTGCATGGCTAGTTCACTTATTTACAAGCATGTTTATGATTATCATGATTTAACTAGCCCACGAATCTCATGCATATTATACTATGAGCACTATATATGTTTTAGGAGTAGTATTTAACACCGAATAGGTTCGGGGCCCATGTTTCTCCCCGAATCTCAAAAATATGTGCCACCGTAGGACATGATGGGACCTCCCTTGCGACCGTCCCCTTGCCCAAATAGGCCCTTTCATGTGTGATATTGTCATGACCCGAGTTCACACCCTAGCCGTAATATAGGACAAGGAACCCCGAGAGGCTCCAAGTCAACCCATGGCATTATCATAGCATACACTTAATATGAGAACGACTAACAACGTAAACAAGAGGAAGCTAATAACATGAATCTAATATAAACCATAACGACAATTTAATAACACTTAGATACAACGCTGAATCTGTCTAGATAAGTCTGAAAGCCTTCTACTAAACTGATGAGTTGCTGGGACAAGCCCCCATCTAACTCCTAAAGTCTGAAAACTGAAACATAGTAAAATATGAACATAATCACGTCCTCGGACGATGAGGACTCACCAATAGCTGCTGAATAGGTATGAAGCGTATCTAACCACGAGGTCGTGTCTGGAAACCTAAATCTATATCATGAAACGATATAGCACAAAAGGCGTGCAATCAGTACTTGGAATGTACTGAGCATGCGGGATAACATAAACAATTAAATAAATAAATATCCGATAAAGATTTAATCAAATACATCCACATAACTACTTCAACATGTTATTCACATACTCTATGATTCACATACACAGATATATACATGAAACTTCTTTTTGAATGTCATTTATATAACCTCTTCGAACTCATAATAAGGGTCAAGTTCTAAACATTTAATAAGTGCCAAATCTAAAGTTAGTATCACATACTATACTGAATCATTAGTGATGACTGAGACTGATTATCATCTTGTTAAGCCTGTATAATCTAAAAGCTGGGTCATGCAACACTGAGCTCTACTGATATCATCATTAAGGGAGTCTCTCTCTACTATGAAAGATCTCAACTAAGCTAGGGAGTGTCTCTTTACTATGGAGGATCCCAACTACTGCTAGGGAGTCACTCTCTATGATTGAGGATCCCGACTACTGCTAGGGAGTCACTCTCTATGATTGAGGATCCCAACTGAGCTAGGGAGTCTCTCTCTACTATGGAGGATCCCGACTACTTCTAGGGAATCACTCTCTACAATTGAGGATCCCGACTGAGCTAGGGAGTCTCTCTCTACTATGGAGGATCCCAACTATTGCTAGAATCTGATAGGTACTGGTCTGATGTTATATATATATATATATATATATATATATATATATATATATATATATGGTCTATACTACTGCAGCTAGTCAAAAACATGAACAAACTCTGCTTTCTTCATACATCATTCTCTTCGAAAGGACTGGGGACTACTTCCTACTAACAGCAAGCCCAACATTTGGAAATTATCATCCTCATGCTTTATCATCATAACTCATATCGTCATGGAACCATACTATAATCTCTTCATAGGTCTAACATTAAAGGGAATCTTTAGATTCACATCATGCATACTACTTTCTCATCATTAAATTCTAGTTTCATATTAATCAGCATGTATCATAGAGACATTCATGACCCATATATTCAATTCATACTTCATCATGCAAACATTGACCCATATAATCTAGATTTCCAGGAAGCTACGTGCTTACTCATATCTCAACATATACAACGAAATCATGTGAGAAGTGTACATCTTCGTTTCATAAGACCCATTTCAAGATTTATTCCCAATCATGAGAAGAATGCATTAGATAGGCAATTATCAAAGATTTACCCCTTACCCAATTAATTCTATCCAGACATAAAAGAACACACATACTTACTCTCAATTATTCAAGTCCATGAACCCTATTTCTATCTCATCAAATCTATCATTTACATATTCATATTCTCAGGGATAATCATACAAGTTTCACATATTAAACATGGATGCAAGGGATTTGTGATAATTGAATGAACAATGACAAAGTCGTATTTAAATCTCAAATCATTCATGAAGAATATTTCATAACTCCACACTTTTCATCACCAAACACATAATTTAAGGTAACCCAATAATTTTGCGTCACACTTATCTCATAATCACAATAGATCTTGGAATTTAAAGAGTTGTAGGAGGATTCACCATGAATTTAAAATCCTAGGTCATGCATTTTCTAGAATTGTAGAAATTGGGCATTTTATTTAAAAACATTTTGGGGCACAAGGATGGAAGAGTATCCTTGTTAAAAAACCCGCACACCTGGTAGAGAGGCCCAACTCGAAATTTCCCTTGATGCTTGATGAGCACGTTCTTGAATCTTGAGAGGAGAGGAAGAAGAAGAGCTTGAGAGATATCTTCAGAGAATGAGGGTTTAGGCTTGTAGAAACCCTTTAAAACGTCCCAATTAATACCCAAAACAATGTAGTTTAAAAGTTAAAAGCATAGGAATTTACAAGAATGCCCCTAAAGAAAACTAGAAATTTCCTCGAATCTGGAGTCACGACTCACATAACGAGTTGTCGTCCCATCAAATGACTCGTCATCTCGCCCGTTAAGCACACTTGAAAATTCACACAGTTTTATCATTCTTCAGACCACGACCAACATAACGAATCGTCACCAGCTCTAGCGACTCGTTGGACCCACTCGTCAAGTGTATTGGAAGATTACTTCAGAACTTTAGATTCCTCAACTCACGATCAAAATGACGCATCGTTGCTTCCTCTAATGGCTCGTCAAGTCCACCCATCAAGTACATTATATAATACTTCACTACTTCAACTCTTCACCACCCAAAGACCAACCTAACGAGTCATTGCCAGGCAAGACGACTCGTCAGGTCGTCCGTGGCCACTCAGCTTGCCATCCCCTCCTTACAATTCCTCACGGGTTCCCCAACTCGTTCTGAGGAAATTTTCTGCTGAGCCTCATCTAACTCCAGGGTCTGATCCCTAGAACTTCCGGGGTGTTATAATATCTCCCCCTTGGGAACATTCATCCTCGAATGTTGGTTGAACACACTGATAAGATAGAGACGATATCCAAATATTAATCAATCATAGCTAAACACCAACAGAGTATCTGACTTCATACCAACCCCATACACCAAATCCGAATATCCACGTCTAACATGCATACCATGGCACAAGGGAAACCGAAGAACATGAGACCAACATAGAACTAGAAAGAACGCCGAAAGAAAATTCTTTCCCCTTTTTATCTGGCACAAAACTGATACAGACTGATCCTTCATTCTTGAATCTCTTTTTGATACTAAACTAACATTCACGATATATAATCTAACTGAGGGTAGGGAATTCATGAGCACGAGTTATTCCCGACATCTAAAACTGAGCACATACAAGAGATAATCCGACTCTACAGAGGTAATAAACATCTTCCAAAGACTGAGTTCCAGCTAACCACACTTGGAAAATGTAAGTTAATACACATAACTGATTCACAACATTAAAACGAGCATAAAGAACTCATAGAGCAAAACTGGCATTAATGTCTAAAGTGGTTACTTCTAAACCTCGGGAATCTGCACATAAGAATGGACATCACTTTAACTTCAACTGAAACACAAGGGAAATTATATAAACCTTGAAGAGGTCGACATACTACAACTGCTAAGGCTGAAACCTTTGTATGAGCATTCTCAAGGTTTGATTTACTACGCATACTCACTATCTCCCTCTTAACTTAAAGTTATCATTCTAAGACTCCCGAATCTTCCTTAAGGTCAGGTCAATTTACAACCTCCTAGCTTCTCTTCCACCACTAGCCTTCACTACAAGCCTCACACTAACCGCTATTCACATTACTCATCGACAATCTCTTCTTGCAATTACAATAGGGCTTCTTATTCAATACTGGGCTAACATGATGTAGGGGAGGTAATACAAGATCCACAACATACCTGTGGCCACTACTGGAAACTTTCCTTATCCTGGTGTGTTGTTCCGGCATGGGAGCAATTTTGACAATGTCCGCCATCTAGGCTAGATACTGCATCCTGTTGAAATGGGCGAGCTATGGAGGACACTAAAGAAATGGCCAAGGACCTACTCTCACCTCTCTTTGCCACTACGGAATCCCAGTGCTTATGTCCTGACTGGCCACACCAGAAACAAACATCCAACCCAGTCATACACTCCCCCAAGTGGTGCTTCCAAAGCTGGCACACATGGGGTACGTGATCCCCCTTACCCTAGGTCTGTATGGAGCACTGACTGTTGAAAATGCTGGGACTACCGACCTTTGCTGAGAAAATGGGCGATGTCCACCACTCATCCTTGGTGAAGAGGACTTTGAGTTTCCTCTCCTGGCCCTCTTGGCTTCTCTCTCCTTTTCCTTTACTTGTTCCGCCTCCATTTGTTGCGCAAATATCACCAAACATGAGAAGTCTATATCCCTGTGCAACATGAAAGTCCTGCACTCTTTAATCAGGGAGTCTGGCACTCCATTCACGAACCTGCTCACTCGGGCCCTTTGGTCCGCTACCATCTTCGGGGCATACTTGGATAACCGGGTAAATTCCAATGCGTACTCTTGTACTATTGTGTTATTTTGTTTCAGGTTGATGAATTCTGCTGCCTTAGCCTCTCTTAACTCTCTAGGAAAAAACCTATCCAAGAACGCGATTTTAAATTCATCCCAACTTATGGGGCCTGCTCCAATCCCTCGATTGTCCCTCCACTGACAAAACAAAATTTAAGCAACTCCTTTTAGCTAGTAGGAGGCTAAGTTTCCGCCCTCAACTCCCGTCACATCCATGATGTGAGTGATCTTCTGAATCTCTTTCAAGAACTCATATGGGTCCCCTTCTACCTTCGACCCCAAGAACTCAAGTGGGTTCATTCGGAGAAAATCCCTCACCCTTATCGCAGCCACATTTCCATTATGGGAATACAGGCCATTGCTTGCTTATTAATCTAAGTGGTTACGGCCAATGCCAACATATTAAGAGTTTCTCGGAAATCGACATGGGTAACATGGTCGTCCCTCGGGTTCGCCGAGCATGGTGGTGCCTGCTGGCAATCATTAACATTTCTCCTTCCATTTTCTCATCTAGAAGGGATTATCTGCGAGCGTGTAAAGCACGATTAAGGGGAAAGAACTTATTAGAGCTTCATACTCTATGCACAATAAGAATCATGAAGAAAGGGAACTTTCCTAAAATGTCTCGTAGCCTCCTCATCATAAGTGTGGCATGCTTCACACCCATGAAGAATACTCTACTTAATGGGGCTTTCAGACACCTTAGGACACTCTAAACCTTGGCTCTGATACCAAGTTTGTCACAACTCGAGTTCACACCCTAGCCGTAACACGGGACAAGGAACCCCGAGAGACTCCAAGTCGATCCATGGCATTATCATAGCATACACTTAACATGAGAATGACTAAAAACATAAATAAGAGGAAGCTAATAACAAGAATCTAATATAAACCAAAACGACTATTTAATAACACTTAGATACAACGTTGAATCTATCTAGATAAGTCTGAAAGCCTTCTACTAAACTGATGAGTTGCTGGGACAAGCCCCCAGCTAACTCCTAAAGTCTGAAAATTGAAACATAGTAAAATATGAACATAATCACACCCTCGGAGGATGAGGACTCAACAATAGCTGTTGAATAGGGATGAAGTGTATCTAACCACGAGGCCGAGTCTGGAAACCTGAATCTATATCATGAAAAGATATAGTACAAAAGGTGTTCAGTCAGTACTTGGAATATACTGAGGATGCGAGATAACATAAAAAATTAAATAAATAAATATCCGATAAAGATTTAATCAAATACATCCACATAACTGCTTCAACATGCTATTCACATACTCTATGATTCACATACACAGATATATACATGAAACTTCTTTTTGAATCTCATTTATATAACCTCTTTGAACTCTTACATAAGGGTCAAGTTCTAAACATTTAATAAGGGCCAAATCTGAAGTTAGTATCACATACTGTACTGAATCATTACTGATGACTGAGATTGATTATCATCTTGTTAAGCCCGTATAATCTGAAAGTTGGGTCATGCAATACTAAGCTATACTGATATCATCATTAATGGAGTCTCTCTCTACTATGGATCATTTCGACTGAGCTAGGGAGTCTCTCTCTACTATGGAGGATTCCGACTGAGCTAGGGAATCTCTCTCTACTATGGAGGATCCCAACTACTGCTAGGGAGTCACTCTCTACTATGGAGGATCCTGACTACTTCTAGGGAGTCACTCTCTACTATTAAGGATCTCGACTGAGCTAGGGAGTCTCTCTCTACTATGGAGGATCCCGACTATTGCCAGGGAGTTACTCTCTACTATTAAGGATCCCGACTGAGCAAGGGAGTCTCTCTCTACTATGGAGGATCCCGACTATTGCTAGAATATGAGAGGTACTGGTCTGACGTTACACATATATCTAGTCTATACTATTGCAGCTAGTCAGAAACATGAACAAACTCTGCTTTCTTCATACATCATTCACTTCAAAAGGACTGGGGACTACTTCCTACTAACAGCAAGCCCAACATTCGGAAATTATCATCCTCATGCTTTATCATCATAACTCATATCGTCATGGAACCATACTATAATCTCTTCATAGGTCTAACATTAAAGGGAATCTTTAGATTCACATCATGCATAATACTTTCTCATCATTAAATTCTAGTTTCATATTAATCAGCATGTATCATAAAGACATTCATGACCCATATATTCAATTCATACTTAAACATGCATACATTGATCCATATAATCTAGATATACAGGAAGCTAGGTGCTTACTCATATCTCAACATATGCAAAGAAATCATGTGAGAAGTGTACATCTTCGTTTTATAAGACCCATTTCAAGATTTATTCCTATTCGTGAGAAGAATGCATTAGATAGGCCATTATCAAAGATTTACCTCTTACCCAATTAATTCCATTCAGACATAAAAGAACACATATACTTACCCTCAATTATTCAAGTCCATGAACCCTATATCAATCTCATCACATCTATCATTGACATATTCAAATTCTCAGGGATAATCATACAAGTTTTACATATTAAACATGGATGCAAGGGATTTGTGATAATCGAATGAACAATGACAAAGTCGTATTTAAATCTCAAATCATTCATGAAGAATATTTCATAACTCCACACTTTTCATCATCCAACACATAATTCAAGGTAACCCAATCATTTTGCGTTGTACTTATCTCATAATCACAATATGTCTTGGAATTTAAAGAGTTGTAGGAGGATTCACCATGAATTTAAAACCCAATGTCATGCATTTTCTAGAATAGTAGAAATTGGGCATTTTAATTTAAAAAATTTTAGGGTACAAGGATGGAAGAGTATCCTTGTTGAAAAACCCGCATACCTGGTAGAGAGACCCAACTTGAAATTTCGCTTGAAGCTTGATGAGCACCTTGGTGAAGTTCTTGAATCTTGAGAGGAGAGGAAGAAGAAGAGCTTGAGAGATATCTTCGGAGAATGAGGGTTTACGCTTGTAGAAACCCTTAAAAATGTCCCAATTAATACCCAAAACGACGTAGTTTAAAAGTTAAAAGCATAGGAGTTTACAAGAACGCCCCTGAAGAAAACTTGAAATTTCCCCAAATATGGAGTCACAACTCACGTAATGAGTCATCGTCCCATCAAACGACTCGTCATCTCGCCTGTTAAGCACACTGGAAAATTCACACAGTTTTATAATTCTTTAAACCACGACCAACATAACGAATCATCACGAGCTCTAACGACTCGTTAAACCTACTCGTCAAGTGCACTGGAAGATTACTTCGGAACTTTAGATTCCTCAACTCACGATCAACATGATGAGTCGTTGCTTCCTCTAACGACTCGTCAAGTACACTGTATAATACTTCACGACTTCAACTCTTCACCACCCAAGAGACTAACCTAACGAGTCGTTGCCAGGCAAGACGAGTCGTCAGGTCATTCGTGGACACTGGGCTTGCCATCCCCTCCTTGTAGTTACTCACAGGTCAAACCATGACCCATTAGGTCCCCTAGCGAGTCGTTCCCCGACTCATTATGAGGAAATTTTCTGCTGACTTTTCTGTTGAGCCTCATCTAACTCCGGGGTCTGATCTCTAGGACTTCCGGGGTGTTACAGATATCATGCCCTTCATGGTTATACCATTGGCAAGATACGAACACCCTCCCGACTAGGGATTTATAGGTCGGGCTTGATGTGCTATGGATTTGCAGCACATTCGACGCTCAAAATTAAGAAAATAGCATAGACTTAGGTTTATTTATGTGGACATGAGGTACTTTTCCTTTTCTTACAGTATAAACAGATGTTGGAACTGAAAATTTCAAAAGATAGCTTAAAAGTGCAAAATGGGCAAAATGTGAAGACCACAGTACGAATCGTTGAAAGGACCTACGAGTTGTCTTGGTGGCCGTGAGAAGTTGCTAAAAGTTAAGGATGAGCAGATGTGACCCAAGAGTCCCAGTATGATTCATAGTAGGCTTGTACGAGTCATCATGAGGAAGTCGTGATGAAATCCAGAAGAATTGCATCTGAGTCTGACTCTTGCTACGAGAAAAAAGTATGACCTGTAAGACGAAGGTACGAGTCGTACCATTCTGGTCGTGATGAACTTTAGAAAAACTTCAAAATCTCTTATTCAAAGTATGAGAGCTCAGTAAGAGTCATGATTTGATTGTACCAGTCATACCCAGATCCAACACTTAGCCAGAATTTAGCCATCTGAGATTGTACGAGAGGAAACTACGGGTCGTAGGAGCATGCTACGGATCATAGGCCGAGTCATGGCACTAGCAGCGACAAATATGGAAATTCACCCTATTGGCTTAGGAAAAGGATTCTTGTGTTTGTATAAATATGTTTTAGGTTTTATTTTTATAGAGGGACGTCAGTTTGATAGTTTTAGAGAGTAGAAACCTTGAGAAGAGAGAGAATTGAGGGTCTTAACTTGTGATCAACCTTTTCTTGAATTCATCTTGTTCTTGCTACTTGTTTTTCAAGATTTTTGTGGAGTAATTGAAGGAAGTGTTTTTTCTCAATCATTATTGTAATATTGATTTTTATTCTTAATCATGAACGCAAATCACAACCATGCAACTATGAGAGGCTAAAACCTCCATACCTAGGGATGTGGGAACCATGGTGGATTAACAAGCTTGGATTACACAAAGTTATTTTAAAACCAATACCAAATACTTATATTGAATTATTTTCATGCTTAAATGTTTGTTAACGGTGCATAACGTTAGGAAGTGCCTGAATTCTTTACTTGCTTTGGACGAAGAGGTAGAGATTAGGAAAGAGAATTACAACAGAGCCTTGATCTTGATGGTCATTGTATTATCTTCAGTTTTGGTTGCAGGATAGTTAAATCTGAAACTTAATGATAATGGATAGTTTGAAACCGCTCATGAAACTTAGTCGAGTGATTGAGTATAGTCATTCAATAGGGACTGCTCAGTCATTTGAATGAACCTAAATTATCAGTTCTATAAGTAAGTTTTGGTGATAATCACGAGTGTATAATCGAAGCAGTTATGAACCCATGGGGAACACAAACCCTAGTTATCCTTTGATATCGACTTAACATCAGAATCTTGATATCTTCTTTTATTATTGATTTTCCTTAGAATCCCCCTAGTTTGAAGTAACTACCTTACAAGTTCAGTTACCGGCTATAATCCAGTCTCCCTATTCCCTGTGTGTTCGACCCCAACCTCTAGTTGGGTTCTTTATTGACAACGCCTGCTTCTTACTTCAGTAAGAGGTGTGGTTTGAGTGTTATCTGGGCTCCATGTGTGCTCATATGAGGTATGTCGGTTATAAGAATCTTCCATCGTTCCTCATGATTTATACATGTTTATGATTATGCACATTGGCTCAAATCATATTCAATTCAAGATTTTCTCTTATGATTATGATTATGATTGAATTACGAATGTTTTGAAAACCTTGAGCCTTATGTTATCATATGCTACTTGTGTTATGAGCATGTTGTCCCACTCTTATGATTATTTATGAGCTTTTATGTATTTTAAATGTCTGTTTTACTTACCTTGCATACTCAGCACATTCCACGTACTGACCGCATACTTTTTATGTTGTATCATTTCATGATATAAGACCCGGCTCTCAGGCTCAGCCCCATCAGTAGTCCATTTTAGAGTTTGGCATCCAGCCTTTGGTGAGTCCTCATTCTCCGAGGACCATATGTTTCAGATATTGATGTCCCTTTTTGCTTTCAGATTTTCTAGGTTAGTTGGGGGATGTTTACCCATTAACCTATCTAATACGATAGAGGATTTCAGACTAGTTGTAGTACTCAGTCGTTATGTATTTTAGTACGTCGTGCTTATCATGTTATGTTATGTCATGTTCATGTTTTCGCTATATAGTCATGTTAAGTATTCCATGTAATGATATGAAGTTAGATGAATGTTCATGCCATGGGTCGACTTGGAGTCTCTCGGGGATCTTTGTCCTGTGTTACAATCCGAGTATACGTTCGGATTGTGACAATTGTAATACCCCGAAAGTACCTAAAATTATACACGGGATTCAAAATAGAGTTAGCTGGAACTGGGAAAAATTCCACAGAATGGACAACCCAACGGATCGTTGGTCCAATCAATGACCCATGGGAAACAGTCGTGGGAGGGGTTGTCTAGTAGCAGTGGGGGAAACAACGAGTGAAGTAAAGACCCGTTATTTGATGCAATGAGTCATTACTAGGAATCGTGATGAGAAGTGGTCTTCATCTTAAGGGGAAGTAACGGGTCATCCCACGACCCGTCGTGAGAAGTAACGAGTCGTGGTGAGGGTCATAGGAAAGAGTAGTACAGGACCTGGAAGGAGGAAACCACGAACGATATAACAACCCGTTGTATGAAAGGACGACTCATCCTATCGAGTTGTGGGGACAAATCTGAGATCAGGAGGCATGGCAGTGGAGAAGACGGATGGATACCACGAGTTGTGGTATCCTCTAACGATCCGTTAGTCCGGTCGTTGTTTCACCCAATGCAGATTTTTCAGGAATTTCATTAAGGGAATATTCATCATTCCTAAGTCCTAGGGTCCTAAACTACGTCGTTTAAGGCTCAAAAATCAGTGCTTATTGAGGGTAAAACCCACCCTAGGCTTATTCTTTCTCATGCATGCAAAGTTAGAGAATTGAGAAAGTGATCAAGCTTGTTCTTCAAGGTTTCCTTCAAATTTCCCTTTGGGCTTTCAAGGAGTGGTGAGATTTGATTTTCCCCAGGTATGTAGGGTTATGAATGGGTGAATTCTTTCACACCCATGCCCAGTCTCTTTCAGATCATTAAATTTCCTATATAAATTCTATGGGGGTTTGATTTCGCTACATGGGCTTGATCTAATTGAGTTAGTATTATTGAATTACGAGTTATAGGCAAGTTTTATATTGTTTTTTCATTAAAAATCATGTTTCAAGTATTATCAATTAATTTTTCATTTACGAAAAGTTCATGAAAATCAAAGTTTATGATGAATGTTCTAATATTATGAATTTTTGATGAGGAAAAGCATGTTCTCAAGTTACCCATGTTTATAATTATTTTTTCAAATGAATTGAGTATTGTCGAGAATGTTAAAGTATTGGGCAATGCCCACATGTTCAAGAATGATTTACGATTTATGAAATGGATCTCATGATTTATCGATTGATGATGTTGGCCGACTAAAGGGTCTTTGATTCTTGTATAATCATGTTTTAATAGGTATCAATGATGATAAATGTTTATTTTTCCATGAATCTTAATGAATGATGTCATTGAATTATATACGAGCCTAATGTGCATGTTCTTGGGAGCCGTGTCTAGCACCGAGAACCTCGGCGTTCAAAGAACTACGCTGGTGTCTCATAACAACATGTCACCGTGGGTTTATAATGATACATTATAATGATGATGATCCCCTCTTTCGTGATATCACATAATGAACGTCCCTCGCCTGGTAAGCCAGGGGCGACTCTGCCCACTTGAGTGAGATAGTTGGGGCATTATGTAAGGATCTACCATGATGGTGTTGGTTATGAGGAGTCCTCCCATTGTTCCGCATATTTTATGCATTGATATGTTTATGTTATTTGGATCAAGTGATGATTTAATGAAGTTTCTCTTACGACTATGATAATGAAATTTACGAATGATTTGAAAACCCTGAGCCTTATGTTATCTTATGATATTGATGATACGAGAATATGGTCCTTCTCTTATGATAATTTATGAGCTTTTATGTATTTTTAAATTTCTGTTTTACTTACCTTTCATACTCGAAATATTCCACGTACTGAATGCATACTCTATATTGTATCGTTATATGGTACAGGCTCCGATCTTCTGATCCAGCATCGTTATTAGCTTGTCCCGAAGTTTAGCATACAACTTGTTGATGAGTCCTCATTATACGAGAACCATTTGATTATGACATTGATGTTTCTTTTGGTTTTCAGTTTTGTTGGGTTAGTTGGGGATGTTGTCCCATCAACCCATCTGATATGATAGAGGATTTCAGACTAGTTGTAGTACTCAGCTGTTATGTATTTAGTAAGTTTCGCTATCATGCTATGTTATGTTTATGCTTCCACTATATCTTCATGTTAGTATTCCACTTTGAATGATATGGAGTTAGATGAATGTTCATTCCATGGATCGACTTGGAGTCTCTCGGGATTCCTTATCCCGTGTTACGATCCGGGTCTACGTTCGGGTTGTGATATACTTCCCTTAACATAGTATAAAAACATCAAATAATCACCAAAAATCTTCCACGCTATAATATAAAACCCCCCTTTTAGGAGATAACATACTTAAAACCTTAAATACTAGCGTTATTCTATATCTTGACCATATTCCCTGTGGGATCAACCCCAACCTTTATTAGGTTTTTTATTGACAACTTTCACTTCATACTTTATCAGGAGGGCGAGTTTGAGCATTATCAAAAAGTGGTGCCGCTGCTGGGGAATACGACTTAGGATTAGATTAATTGTTGTGTTTAACTTTTAGTTGTTATTTCCTTATTTACATTTTCTTTTTGTTTTTGACACCCACAGGTTGTCTCTTAGTGAATGCCAAGTACTCAGCAGAGAGGAAACCCCCTGATTCCTCTTGATCTTGAATTAGAGCGAACTCTGCGGAGAACAAAGAACCCTTAGGAGAGAGAGGCCCATATTTCTAAAGAAGCTCGGCAAGCTGCACTTCAGGAAGCCGAGGATGCTCGGGATGAAGTCGTGAATGCTGGCCGCCATGGAAGGGGAAATAGAGGCTAGAGATATGCTCCTCAGTTCTATGACGAGGATTACCCGGATATTGATGAAGTCAAATCAACTAGAGCCATTGTACCACCATTTTTTCCTGCTAGGGTGAAGTTTGACATAACTAGCACCATGATACAACTGTTGAATATGAAAGGGGTGTTTAGTGGTCATGCAGATGACAATGCTAACCTGCACATGATGAATTTTGTTAGGATATGCAAGGCCTTAAGGTTTACCTGATGTAAGCCGGGATGCGATCAGGTCAAGACTCTTCCCATTCTCTCTCTATAGAGAGGCCACTTTATGGTTATCAGAGTTGCCCAACGACTCCATTGCCAACTGGAGGGAGCTTAAAAAAGCTTTCCTAGAAAGGTTCTTCCCACCCTCTAGAATGCTACAACTAAAGGACGAAATTTATAACTTCTGACAATTGAAGACTGAGGCACTGCATGAGACATGGTTGAGATTTAAGAAGAAGCTGACCAAGTGCCCAAACCATAAAATTCCAAATTACAATTTGTTGGAAATTTTTTATAGTTCCTTAAATAACAGCACAAAAGTTGTAGCAGATACAGTGGCAGGAGGAGCATTGATGAGTCACACACAGGAGCAAACTGCTATTATTTTTGACAGAGTAACAAAAATGAATAGGGCCTGGCACACCAAGGATCGAAAGCAGCTGCAGGTATGTATGTTGTTGGTATGTCTACAGATCAACGCAGAAAGGAGGAGGAGCGTGATCAGGAACTGGCTCATATTCGGAAATCACTAGACCTTCTCATGAAGCATATCATGGGTGCCGGTGCTAAAAAGGTAAACGCAGTGGAAGCTCAAGGTCAGGTTCCAGGGCAGGAGCATTCAAATTCTGAGGAGGAAAACTTCTTGGACAACCAGGTGGCGGGTTTGCCCAAGGGTCTGGATAGGACACTTGGCACCAAGGTTCCAGAAATCAAGGTAGGAATCAGTATTGGGAAAACTACAATGAAATGGATATAGGAATAGGAGTTGAGTTCATGAGCGAGAAGGAGAATGGAGAAAGAACGATCGATATAACAACGATTGCACAAGTTTTTGTTTTCCTCCTAATGCACGTGAGGGGAAGACTGGACCCACAAGATTGGAGAACCTAAAATGCTCGAGATGGTAAAGTCCACCGATGATTAGCTAAGGGAGATGGGGGGTATATCAAGTGAACCAGAAAGTTGAATTGCATGCCACAGCAATCAAACAGATTGAGCAGCAACTTTGTCAAATGTCGTCCTCCCTAAACCAAAGGCGAAAGAGAACACTTCCTAGCAACACAGTGCAAAATTCAAAGAATGATAGTCACTGTATGGCTTTGATGACTAGGAATGGAAAGACCACAGTTGATCCCCTCTACTAGTTATAGTTGAGATGGAAAGACGAAAGGAGATTGATCTTGGTGAGGAAGATGAGGTTGCTAAGCATGAGTTCACAGGTGACTGAGTTGATAGAGACTCTAGTTGATGAAAAGGAGTCCGAAGCTGATAATGGTAACAATCAAGGGCTCACACAAATTTATAAGGCTATCCCTCGACCACCGCCATCGTTCCCTCAAAGGATGAAGAAAAAGACAGAAGATGGTAAGTTCCAAAAATTTCTCTCTATGCTTAAACAATTATCTGTGAACATACCATTAGTCGAGGCATTAAAGAAGATGCCTGGATATGCCAAGTTCATGAAGGACCTTGTGACCAAGAAAAGGTCCATGAACTATGAGCGAGTAGGTAACTTGCATCATTGCAGTGTCATAGCTTCACGGTTCCTTGTTTAAAAGAAGGAGGATCCAGGAACCTTCGCCATTCTATGTACGATCGGTGATTTCGAGTTTGCAAAGGCACTTTGTGACTTAGGAGCAAGCATCAACATGATGTCGTTAGCTATATTCAAACAACTGGTCTTGAGAGCCCCCACACTGGTGTCAATGCAGCTGTTGATGGCCGACCACACAGTCAAAAAGCCCGTGGGGATCTTAGTGTTTGTGTTTGTCAAGGTGGACCGTTTCATCTTCCCAGTGTACTTCATAATCTTATATTGCGAGGTTGATTTTAAGGTCCCCATCATCTTGGGGCAACCACTGCTGGCCACTGGGAGAGCCTTGGTGGATGATAAAGCTGGCCAACTAAAATTCAGGCTAAATAAAGAGGAGGTCACTTTTAACATCTACCGGTTAATGAAGCAGCCTAATGAGTTTAGGGTTGTCTCAGCAATCAATGATGATTCCATGTTTCTTGATGAATTTTAAGTAGTCAAGAGACTTGCATCATGCCTCGGCATTAAATCAGAAGCTTCTTGAGAGGCAACTCATGAGGTGGTTTGGTGAAGTCTGAGTAACCAGACCACCTACATCATGTCACGATGTTAAATCAGGAGTTTCTTGGGAGGCAACCCAAGTATCTTAACCTTTGATGTGTTCAGTGTGCAGGTGAAATAAAAACTAGTGGGAGAAAAATTGCAGACTAGACCAGTACTATGAGTCACAGTATGACTCGTAAGAGCTTTGTACAGGCCATAGTACTGGTCGTGGTAAAAAGCAAAATCCAAAATTCATGTTATGGTTGGTCATTACGACCCATACCCTGATTGTACTAAGTGTAGAATTTCATAAACATTGACTTAGGAGGCAATGTATGAATCATACCTTTGTGATACGAGTCGTAACATGCACTCGTAGGTCCATAGATAAGTTTCCTAAGTCTTCTGCTATGAGTCAAAGGATGAGCAATAGGTCCAACCTACGACTCATGGTACGAGTTGTGACGGGCTAAATTAATCAACTTGACCCAAGTCAACCCGGATTCCCAAAATTTTGCCCTGACCTATTTAATCCAAAACCCTTCGGGTTGTAACTCCCACGTGAACATACACTTTGAACTCATGACTCTCACCCACGATTCTCGCACCCATAACTCAAAATCCCAAGAAATTCAAGCTCAAATTCGTGCAAGATTACATCCGCACAACCACAACTCCAACACTAATCACTTAAAAGAGCAAGAAGTCGATCAAACCCTTGAAAATTCAAGTAAGTAAACATGCTCAGTTCACAACAATCTTGTTCTGTATGAACTGATAGAACTCGGTGATTCCTCAAACTCACCAAAAATGGATTGAGGAAGATGATCATTAGGGTGTTGTGATTCCATTCAATGGGTAGGAATTTGAAATGCCAAATACTAAATTTGATTGCTAAAAATGAGTTATGAGGTGTGCTATATGTTGGGGGTGCACTGGGTAGATGTAAATAATGGACATTGACAGCGTAAAATGGGGAAGTCTAAGTATCTCGATCAAACAAATCATTTTCCTGAATAACTGAACTAATACAGGTTAGGAAAGGCTTCACAAGCCTTCTTACGACTCATGGTTTCCTACTATGACTAGTAGGAGGGCTCATTGGGACTGTCCTAAGCTATTTGTGCCTGAACCTAATGGTATGAAATGTGGCACGACCCGTAGTATTCTACTACAAATCATACCATAAATCTGATAGGGTCAAAGTTCAAAAGAAATGATATGATCCTTACTATGACTCGTGAAAACAAATCACGATCCGTAACACGAGTCATAGAAAAATACAGAAGAACACAATTTAGGGGAACCCCTCAGTACGACTCTTAGTACGATCGTACCATCATAGTATGAGTCATAACTAAGAGTCAAACAGCTCTATCATGAACTACGTGTCTTAATACGATTTATGCCACCATGGTATGACCCGTACTATAGACTCGTGGAAAACTTCAGAGACTATTTTTCTTGCTTTGTTTTTCTAAGATCATACATAGTAACCTTTTTCTCCACAGGTACAATGACGCTAAAAAGGATTTCAAAGAAGAAGCCCCAAGACAAGCGGGCTAGAGCTGATATAGCTGCTAGGAGGGCATTGAGAGATGAGCCCTCCGACTTTAATCAAGTAGGAAGCTCGCCTAGTGGTTCAGTGGAAGAGTACCGAGTTGAGACTTCTAACACTGATGAGCCACGGATCATTAGGGCTCAGGCTAAGGTACATGCCAAAGCTACTTCTGCTGCTCTGGCCACTGCTCCCCAGTTTGAAGAGGGAGCATAAGAATAGGTTCAAGAGTTTAGGAGTGGCTCTAATGAGGAAGAAGGGTCCGAGGCCCAATCTAGAGATGAGGGCAATGAGGTCACAGATGAAGAAGGTGACCAAACTCTGCCTTGGGAGAACCGTACTATTAGGTGGAGAATACCCGATGCTCAATAGATATACGATGAGGGTCTTGCTCTCACCTGCAAGAACCATCCAAGGAAGAGCATACAGGAAGAACTGAGATCCTCACTAGTGCCTTAAATGAGGTAGAGGAAATGAAGTGGATATTTAGTTCCTACATATTTAACTGGGTGGATAGAACTCTGGAGAAGTACAGTCCTGCAATGGTCCAAGAGTTCTATGCCAATTATGTCACACCCCAAAACCCGGAGAGGCGTGACTGGCACCTGGTGCCACCCCTGATATGAGCATACATGACGCCCAAAAATAAAACAAAGGCCAGAATCGATGAGGTTCGACAACACAACAACAATAAAATCAGAATAAGACAATAGACTATAGCGGAAGCTGGCTTATCTGACCAACCAAAAAAGTAAATACTATATGCCGTCAAGTCCACGGAATGGAAAACAACTGTACAACATGGCCCACCCGGCCTATAACAACATACTAAAACCACAGCAATGTCTATGAGCCTCTATGAATACATTAGTAATCAAATGATCGAGACAGGGCCCCGAACTACCCTTAACTCAAACATCTGGCGACTCCGATAGACCTGGAGCGCACCAACTCAACTGAAACTCTACTCAGTACCCAAGAACTCAATCTAACAGCCCACCATCACTTGCAGGCATGAATGTGGCGCCCCGACTAGGGCGTCAGTACAATAGTGTACCGAGCATGAAAGGCAGAAACAACTAGAAGACATAGATTAGAGATCAATAGATATACAAGATATCGCAGAAGGAGAACTCAACATAAGTAAACACATAGAACCTGCCTTGCCCCCATAAGCCTGGAAAGTACAAACAAACATACAAACAAAACCTACTTGGCCCCCATAAGCCTGGCAAGTCCAAAAGTAAACAATAAAAAAGCGGCACCTAACCAACATAGCTCACTTATCATCCCCTATAGACCTCTCAATGGCCTCCATCTAACACCAGCCAACATCTAGCATCCACTGCTATCAGATAACATATAACACGAGTAACAATTACAATATAATGCCAAGCATATCAAAAGTAAACACCAGTCAGTGAACATCATCAATCAAGCACTTCTGGATCTCTCTCAGCTGTTTATAATTAGCGGACCTCAATCCATCTAGGAGAACCAAATTGTGATCCCAGGAAGGCTCAAACACATCGGACCACTCTCGAATCATGTCTCAACTTGACACTGTGAAGGATATCATCCTCAACCCCATAGTTCATATCACTCCTTGGGATCAACCTCTCATCCAAAAACACTCTCGTGGGTCGAGTATCCACAGGACACAAGATACCTTGGGCTCAACCCCTAATCGGAACAACTCTCGTAGATCGAGTATCCACAATCCACAAGCCTCAAACACAACACACAAACAATCCACAACAATAATAATGCATGCTCAAATAGCCCACAATCAGCTCTCAAACCCCACAACCCGACTAATACAACATAGTACTATTCTTTCACATCTAGCCATCCACCGACGAACCACTAGCCGGTCTAAGGATTACCATCCTAACTAGTCTATCCCAAAGCATTACAAATAGGACACAAGCAACTATACTTACCACTAACATCAAGGGACACGGCCAAATAATCCCAAGTGTCACCACGGCCGTCACGTGCCATCGACACGGTCGACACGATTGCTGATTCTAATATAAAAAAAATCATCGCAACCATTGAACTTAACCACTCTAATCCATCATTCACTTGTAAATATCATCACCTAATCTTATTCACACTAATAGCCCATAACTTGCTACAAGAAACACACGACCTCTCGATACAAGCCTAATAATTTGTCATAACTACGATTCTCCGCACTCAAGCCCAAGCCACCAACCAAAATAGCAGCTTATACACACCTTTATCACCATATAAACAGCAGAACAAGATTTCAATAATAACATAACACAAGACATCACAAGACAGCTAACACAGACGTCAACACGGACGACAACGGCGACAGAATTCATGTTGATAAAGGGAGGGACAAGCCTAACATACCTTAGCTTCGAGCCTAGCCAAACTCAAACCTTCAACACAACGAATCTACTACCTAAAGGCAATCCAAAATTCTTCCAAAATGTATCCAACACAACTCAACAACACAACAAGGAAAATGAAGCTTACCCAACAAGATTCATAGGAATTCGACGGTAAAAACTCCGAGACAATGACCTAACGGGGTTAACACACCTATAACCAAATGCAAAAACCAAGGAAAACCAAAGGAAGAAGTCTTACCAACAGCTTCAGCATGAAAAAACCACCAACAGCCCGGAAAAGACACCAAAATGCAAGCTACATGCGATTCCCGACTTTCCGATACCAAAACCATATTGAGCCATGGATTCCAACCACAAAACCCAAGGAAAACCATGGAGAGGACTTGAGAGAGGTTTCTTATGAATTAGGTTTCTGGAAAATGAATTTGGATGAAGAACAACCGACCAAAGGCGCTTAAATAGCCTTCCACCACCTTAGACCCTTGTGACGTGCCTGCTTGAGCGGTCTCGCGAAAACGCGAATATCTCTCTATTCCAAAGTCAGATTGACAAAAGGTTTGATGAAATGGAAACTAGAATCATAGATCTTTTATTTGATAGGTAACACACACCCAATCCTTATATATTGGGAGAAAAGCTTCAAGACATTTGATCTAAATTTCAAAGAATTTCAAGAAGAAAATTTTGCGATAACTTTTTCCGAATTTTGTTCTACAACTTGATCGACGTCCAATATTAAATATGACCATAGAGTGATTCAAATAACTCATAACATTTACTTCTTATCTATTATGTAATCTTAGTCCTACCTAGAAAGCATAATTTTATCGCTCAAATTATCCGGGGTGTTACAAATTATTTTGCCACAATAGAGAAAAATGCAAAAGGTGGGTGAAAATTGAGAGAAAAACCCTAGCTCGAGAGCATGGTAGTGCGAAGTCACATGGTTGATATCTCCGAGCATACTATTTTTTGGGCACTCTACAGGCCATAATTCTGAGCTCCAGACGTGATAGCTGAGTTCGATTACAGAATGGACACCCCCAAAAGGGTAAAGAAACTAGGTTATGAGGAGAGGCAGACCCAAATTAAATAGCTAGCTAGGATTCTAGCGGATGATAAGGAGGACGTGGACTGGGTGGCTAGTGGAAAGCAGGTCACCAAAGCCTTGCTGAACTTTATAGTAAAGGCCTGCTGGACATTAGTCCACCACCAATTGGCACCGACGGTTAATGAAAACACCCTCAATGCAAATAGAGTAGCCTTGGTGGCGTGTATCATGTTGAGATACGCCATCAAAATTCTGAGGGTCATCGTAGAGGAGATCCGAGACCGGGCTTTAGGAATGAGCATACTATCCCATTCCTGAGTCTTGTGTTAAGATTATGTATAGAGGAAGGCCTTAAGGAAAACATGGAGTTTATACTATGATTGGAGGACAAAGGACAGCGAATATAGGTTTGATTCGGGATGAGATGAACCTGGTGAAGCGGGTTAGACTTCCTATCGCAGTCCCAGTACCACGGGTATCTGAGGGTGAGCATATTGATGCCCCCACCCTAGTGAAGTAGGATGAGATGTTGGCTACAGTGGTTTTCCACATAGAGGCAGCTCCTAGTACTTCATCTGAACTTTCGAGCCAGACCCCAGCTAGGTATATATTGGTCCCACATGAGTTCCTTTAAAAGATGGCTAAAAGGCTGACAGTGATTGAGATAAAGGTTTAATATATGATGGAGAACGTCAAGCCTTGAGTGAAGGCAGAGCTTGAGGAGGATGTGAAGGTGTTGCATGGCCAGATAGATAGCTTCGAGCGCTGCTTCAATGAGTGCCTAGTTGAGCAGCCAAACACAGGCAGCCTTAGGGAGGAGTTGGGGCCTTTTCGGAGCCAAGTGACCGAGTTTTCATCTAGAAAACTGGTGATTCTAGCAGCTCCCACTCTTCCTAACTTAGACGTTGAGCTTGATAAGGAGCTAGATTTGGAGGCATATTGGGTCCCATCTGTGGCTAGTGGAGGAAAGGGTAAGAAGAGGGTCTCGGAGGAGGTTGGAGATAAGCCCTCAAAGAAGAGGAAAAAGAAGGAGAAGAAGGAGAAAAAGGAGAGCAAGCGAGCGAGATTGCAGAGCTTGTGAACTTATGACGCACATATATCAGAGTCATAGGAGCAAAGTAGATGAGCGAAGAGCTCTACCACTGCCCACCAGGTGGTGAGGACCCTTTGGGAGAGCCATATTCAGCCATATTGGAGACTGAAATCACTAAGGAACTGCTACTATGGAGGGGGTAACCAATCCCCCAATTGACGTCCCAATAAGTGTGTCGGCCATTATTAGCGCCGGCCACCACTAGCGCCACTATTATAGCGGAGGTACCGCCTCTACAGGATGATAGGAGTGCTTAGTGCATGCCATAGGTATGTCCCTTTCCCTTTTTCTTACAGTTGATGCTTCGGGGATGAAGCATGTTTTTCAAAAGGGGGTGTACTTGTAGTTTTCGGGTATCTTGTTCGTCCGAGGATTTTTCTTATCGTGTTTCTTTTCCCTCGGATATGCTATCTCGTAGAATTGGCATTTTTTAGATTGTTTTTGTTATTCATTTAATTAGAAGTAGCTTAGGATTACTTTATAGTTAATAAATGCACTAGTTTGATGTTTTTGAAAAAATTTGACCTGTTTAAAATTTTTTTGATGTTAGTAGTGTAGTTAATTCCAATTGCATGACTTTTGTGGATCTTTGTATGGAATTTATATTATTAACATTTGTAGTTGTAGCTTAGCCGTGCATGAACTGAATAGGTAGAATCAATGCAAATCAGTACCATGAGTGAGGGAGGATTCATACTTAGTTCAATACTGTGTTGAGGATCTAGAACTTGCCTGGTTGATCTTTACATAGGTTTTAGGATAGTTGTTTAGGAACTAATCATAGGTTGTTTTTGATTTTATCCACTTTACCTTAAATTACCCTAGCAAATAAAAATGAATCCCTTGATCCCGATTTTGAGCCTAATATTGACCATTTTTCTTTAATGAACCCTTCTCCTTTCCCAGTGTTTATTATGAACATCTTTAGCCCTGGTCCATCTTTTGATATTGTGAACCTCAATTTAGGAAAAACGCCTAAGTTGAGAGTGGATATAGCAGGGGCGCTTAGATTGTAGGGAGGTGAAAAAGAAAGAACAAAAGTTAAAGAATGGCGAGGTGTGGTGTGAAAAGAAAAGAAAGAAAAAGAGCTGAGAAAGAAAAAAAGAAAAGAAAAGAAAAGAGAAAAAAGAAATGAAAAAGATGATAAAAACAAGCCACACCCACATATTAAATTTAAACGGATAAAATGGAGGAAAAGTTGAAAAAATGAAAAATGGGGTAACAAGTAAAAATCCATGAGTATGCAGTTCCAAGGAGGGTTCAGTCACTAAATTCCATATCTATCATACCCAGCCCAAAGCCTACATTACAAGCCAAACAAAGTCCTATAGTGATCCTAGCTTAATTTCCCGAAGAGCCAAAGTAGAGAAAATAAGGAAAATCCTATGGTATCTAATGTGGCGTATTTGGAACTTCTTTGTGAGAGTGAAAGACTCATTTATTTAGTCCCAAGTTTCATAATTTTTTATATATGTGAGTGTTGGGGACTTCATTTGTTGTGAGGGTACTTGGTTTGTGTTGTATTTTACCAATTGTCTATGTGAATAACATTGGTGATGGCTCATTCTCTACTAACAGTTGGATATCATATCTTGATCCCTGTAAGTCATTGGTTGTAGTTATATGTGTGCATAACTAACTTAGTTTGAACGGAAAAGGGGTCAATAGTTGATTGTGGTTCATAGTGCAAATTTTATTGTGCTGGTTGTAGGTATTCTAAGTTTACTTTCTAGTTAAGTGTCGTTTTTAGTTTTGTTTTATTTGCATGAGGAAATGCAAAAGTCTTAATTTAAGGGTGTTGATTTGTTGTGAGTTTACAGCACTTTCGATGCTTAAAACTGGGAAATAAGCATGGACTTAGGTTATATGGATATGAGGCACTTTTACTTTATTTTCATGGAAAATAGATGTTGGAGTTGAATGTGCAAAAGATGGAGAAAATTGCAGAAAAGTGGCTAAGTACGGACCTCAGTACGAGCCTTACTGAGAGTTGTGGAAAAGTTCAGGCCAAAAGTGTTGAGGCAAAGGCAACTTACGGCTCATGGTATGAGTCGTACCATAGCAGTCGTAGAAAAATTCATAAGATTTGTACAGGCTAAGTCTCCTGGTATGGGTAACAACCATGAATCATGAGATCTACCTAAGACCTGTACCTTGGAGCCATGAAAAAGTTAAGAAGAAGTGAAGACTGACTGGTCTCAAGGTACGAGAAGGAGTCACAGGTCGTAGAATTGAGGTACGAGTTGTACCAAGCCATTCGTGATAAAGTTTAGAAGATTCCCACAATTCTCGGTATTAAATCACGACTGATTGCACGACTCATAGGTTTATGATATGAGTCGTAACAGGTCACAATACTTAGCCAGATTCAGCAGATGCCAGCCAACATACGAGTTAAAGTACGACTTGTATAATCTTGTTACGGGTCGTAGGTGAAGTCGGCGGCAGTTTTAGCAGTTTTCATATTTACTTAGGAAAAGGTTCTAAATATTTTTATAAATACTTTTTAGGCTATTTTCAGTAGAAATAAGTTGGAAGCACACGAAATACATTGAGGAAAATTGTTGTTAGCTTTCTATTCAAGTCTTGGAGATTTTCTTGCTTAGATTTTCTTCATGTTCTATGAAGAGTTAGAATAACTCTTCATAAATTATTGCAATAATCAAGTGAGTTTTCTTCCAATCATCTTCGTAAGTATTAAATTATGTGTTTGTCTATGAATGTTGATAATTCCTACAATCATGAGAGGTTAAAACCTCCACAAATAGGATTGTGGGAACCATGGTGAATTAACGAACTAGGGTTGCACAAAGTGATTCTAAACCAATTCTAAATAGTTGTGTTGTATTCTCTTCATCTTTAATATTTTTGAACAAAGCACAACGTTAGGACTTGTTGATAACGCTCAAACCGTACCTCTTACCAAAGTATGAAGCAGACATTATCAATAAAGAATTCAACTAGAGGTTGGGGTCAATCCCACAGGGAATATGGAAGAGCTAGACTAAAGTCGGTAAGTGAACTTGTTAGGTAGTTACTCTAAATAGGGGGGTTCTAAAGAAATAATAATTTAAAACACAGTTAAAACTTTAGTTGAAATCAAGAATGAAGGATAACTAGGGTTTTGTGTTCCCCATGGGTTCATAACTGCTTTGGGTATACATACGTGATCATCACCAATGCTTTCTTGTTGAACTGGTAACTTAGGTTCATTTAAACGACTGGTTCGTTCCTATTGAATGACTATATTCAATCACCAGGTCAGGTCTCATGAGCGATAGCAAATTACCCATTATCAATATGTCCCAAATTTAACTATCTTGTGAACACAGCTCAAGTTAATACAATGATCATCAAGATCAAGGCGTTGTTGTAATTCTCTTTTCCTAATCTCTACCTCTCTAGGCTCAAGCAAGTAAAGAATTTTGGTATGTCCTAATGTTGTACACTGTTAAAAAATGTTTAAGCATGAAGAGAATACAATACAAGTGTTTTGCATTGGATTTGAATCACTTTTATGTAACCCTAGCTTGTTAATCCACCATGGTTCCCATAACCCTAGTTCTGGAGGTTTTAGACTCTCATGGTTGCAAGATTGTGATTTGCATTCATAATTAAATACATAAATCAATACTCACAATTATGGATGAGAGAACAACTTCTTTGTATTAATCAGCAAAATCCTCAAGAACAATATGAACATCAAAAGAAAATCAAGAAAAGGTTGATCACAAGTTGAACAACTCAATTCTCATGCCTAAATCTCTCTAACTTGGCCGCTAATCACTTCTAATCACTCCTAATCCTCTTCTCTATGAAAATAAAACATAAAACATATTTATACAGACATAAAAATCCTTTTCCTAAGCTAACAGGGTGAATTTCCATAACTAAAGTCGTCTATGTCACGACTTGTCCTATGACCCGTAGAAGGTATGTATGGATCGTACTTGCTTCCCGTATGTCATTAGCTGGCTGAAATTTGGCTAAGTATTGGACCTTGGTATGACTCGTACATGCTTCCTATGAGTCGTACTGAGCTTTTGTGGCTTGACTTTGAGACTTTAAAATTTTTCTGAAGTTCATCACAAGTGCTTTGGTACGACTTGTACCTTGATGCCACGACTCGTACTGTCTATCCGTAGCAGGAGTTAGCCTCTTGTGCAAATCTTTTGAATCCTTTCACGGCTTCTTCACTACGACCTGTAAAAGCTATGTAAAACTTGTATTGAGAATTTTAAGATGTACTTCTTCATCCTTAGCTTTCTAAAACTTCTTACAACCTGTAGTACGGCTCGTAGCACCTTCCTACGGCTCGTACTGAGGACTGTGAGTTAAGCCTATTTTCTGCACTTTCAGGCTATCTTCTGCACATTTTCTCCAACACCTATTTATCTTGTAACCAAAGAAAAAAGTGCCTTATATCCATATAATATACCTAAGTCCATACTATTTTCTTAGTTTTGAGCGTCGAAAGTGTTGTAAACTCACAGCTCATCAACACCCTCAACTTAGGACTTTTACATGTCCTCAGGAAAAGAAAAATAAAAATTAAATACGACACTCAACTAGAAAATAAACCTAGGATACTACAACCAATACTAAACAAAACTTGCACTATACATTCAACAATTTTCTGACCCTTTTCACTGAACCAACATCAACTAATGTACCACAAGCAACCAAAGACATGATAAACAAGGATCAAGACATGTCATCTAGCTGTCAACAGGCAATCAAGTCATCACCAATGCTTTTCACATAGACCAATGGTAAAAGTAAACATAATCCATGTGCCCTCACAACAAATGAAGTCCCCACTCACATTTATAGTGTCAAATATTACATGAGACTAAACAAGCAAGGCGCTCACTCTCACAAAGAATTTTCAAGTATTATGTATCAGATACCATAGGCTTACCCTTATTTTCTCTACTTCGGTTTATCAGATGGTCGGATTAGGATCATTATAGGACTTGTTGTGGATTGTAATGTAGGCTTTAGGACTGGACATGATAAATATGAAAGATTTTATAAGTGATTATCCCTTCTTTGGCACTACATACGTTGGCTACACCCTTCACCTATTTCACCCTTTATGCTTTTCATTCCTTTTCTTCCCTTTTCACCTCTTTTATATACATTTGTATGGGTTGGTGTATTTTCAATTTTTTCCAACATTTTTTTCTTTTGAATTTTCTTTTTAACGATTTTTAAATTTTTTCATCTCTTGATTTTTTTTCTTCACACCACTCCTCATATTTAACCTTTTCTCTTTTCTCTCTTTTTCTTGTTCCCATCATTTATACACCCCTACTCTAGCCACCGTCAACTTAGGCAGTTTGCCTATGTTGATGTTCACAATATTCAAGGAAGGACCAAGACCAAAACAGGTTCATTATAAACAAATGGGTATGGTTAGTCGGTTAATCAAAGAAAAATGGTCTATTAAAAGCTCAAAATTGGGATCAAGGGAATCATATGATTTTGGTAGGGTTATTTAGGCTAAAAGTGAGGTTAACAAATACATCCTATGATCATATCCTAACCAACCATCCTTAGCCTATGCAAAGACCAACCAGGCAAGTTCCAGATCTTCAACATAATACTGAACTAAGTACTACGCCTCACTCACTCATGGTACATGACATATATTCACCTCATCTATCTGGTTTACACATGTCTTAACAAGACTCATCATGCTAATAAACTAAATGACATCAAAAGATCCACATAAACCATGCATGCAGTCACAAATACATAGCTAATGCATCAAAATATTTTAAACAGGGTCAGTTTTTTCAAAAATCAAAACTTGTGCATTTTCATTGGCTGAGTACTCCTATGTTATTTCCTAATTAAACAAAAATTACAAAATCCTACACATGTCGGTTCTACTACATAGCATGTCCGAGGGACACGGTAAGAAAAACCCTCGGACGAATCAAAAATCACAAGTACATCCCCTCCCCTTTTTGAAAATTAAGCTTTGTCCTCGAAGTATGAACTACAATAACATAGGGATGGGAACATACTTGTGGCTCTCTAGGTGCTCTTGTCATCCTGCGGAGGAGGTACCTCCGCTGTAATCGTGGCGCTAGTGGTGGCCGGCGCACTCAATAAAGTATCCAAAGGGGGAGGGTTACCCCCTCGGTAGTTTTGGCCGCTTCTATGGCCTCGGTGTCAATCTGGGCTGAAGGTGGCTAACCCGAAAGATCAAGACCACTAGCAAGATCGAGCTGAATCATGGTGGAGCTGCCTGCTCCTCTAGCTCGCTCCTGCAGCTCTAACACATGTGCGCTATGAGTCTGCACGCTCTCTGCTTTGGCCCGCTTGCGTTCTCTCCTTTCCTTCTTCCTCTTTCTCAGACTCTCTTCTCCAACATCCTCAGCAGCTCTTTTCTTTCCCTTATCTCCAGAAGCTACCGTCTGCTCCCAATAAGCCGCCAAGTTAATCTCCTCATCGAGCTCTGTATCAAGGTCTAGAAGAGTAGGGGCTGCTATGACTATCGGTTGTCATGATGACAACTAGGCTACTTGGCTATGAAGAGCCCCCAACTCCTCATGGAGACTACTGGAGGTCTTCTGCTCCACCATTCTCACATTGAATCATCTCTCAAATCTATACAAGCAAGCATGTAGAGCTTGAGTTGTTGTATCTATCTCCGTCTTGACCCATGGCTTTACGTTTTCCATCATAGCTTGAATTTTTCGTTCAGCCATGGTCAACCATTTAGCCAGTTTCTGTAGGAAGTCATGAGGCACCACAATATGCCCTGCTAGAGTCTGAGTCTGCAAGCTAGGCTGTGGTGCAACTGAAGTGGTAGGAGCTGACTCTGAATGACCGACATCTGTAGCCTGTGTCTTGCTCTGCTCCTGTAAGGTGGGGACATTCACCCGTGCATCCACTATTGGTTGGACTGATGGAATTGCTGTGGGTATTCTGGATCAGCTTATTGGGTTCATTGTTCGGGCTTGTTATATGGGTATATAAAACAACACGCAAGTGCATGTGGTCGAACAAGTAGTAAGTGGCTTTAGTAATCCAAGTATCGATCCCACAGAGACTTGGGTTAAGTGCAATTTGCTCAAGTATACTATATTTTACTTCTAAATATGCTGACAACAACGTAACCAAAAAGTTGATAGTTTGTTTGATAAATTTTATTCTAAAACTAAGAACAATTATCTACTTTGAATCTGAACTATGGATAAGAGCATGCTGAGGTTAAACGAACATGTAATGAAATTGATTATCATCATAAATTGGTTAATCTTTTCTTCCTGTTGCTAGCCAAGAACATTTGCCAAGAGATTAAAACTCTCGTATTTAATCTCACTTAAGAATCATGAACCATCCGTCTACATTTCTGTGATCAAATGCAATTCATGTTCTATCCATACAATTCCGGTTCCTAAATTGACTAATACAACTTTCAGGTATATTTCTATCCTGAAAGCTAATCAAAACTCAATTTTCCCAAACCAAGTAAAGAACAATATCCTATTAATTCACAACTTTCCAATTTCGTGCTCTCTCGAGTGAAATCGGACTTTTTAGATGTACATTAATGTAGGCCACACACTAATGCAGTAAGAACAAGAATTAATAGAACAACATGGAAGAAAAGATGAAAAACCAAATACTCAATAATCAAATTTCATCACAATTGTTCATAACCTCAGCAAGGAGAGGAATTAGCCACTCATTTGTGGATTAATCATCATAAAACGAGTGTTAATCATACAAGCAATTGAATTAAAGAAGAAAGAAAGAGAGAAAAAACCCTGAACTTTTCGTCCCTCAACTGCCTGTAACCCACGTCCTTGCTCCACCAAGTCTGAATTCTGAAAAATGAACTTAAGTGTTATATTTATACTGCTGGGAATTTTTCCCGAAATACTGAGCAACGTGTCACGGAGTGCATCGCGGAGCACTGCATCCGTGACACGCCATGAACGCGAACCCTCACTGGAACTGGGGGTCCAGGAATTCAAGCTCAACATGGCATGGCGTGCATCGCGGAGCACTGGCTTCGTGCAACGGAGCAGACGCGGACCTTCACTGGAAATTGGGTGAATTATCCCCATCCAGGCAGAATGCCTCCGTGATGGCAGCGTGACACGGCTCCATCACGGAGCCCCTTTAATTCATGCTGTCCAATGCCTTTTCCCTTGCTCGCATCCAAGTCCAACTCCGATATCATCCAACATGCATTTTAGCTTCCCGAAATCACATTTTACCTGCAAAACAATGCTAATCATGTTGGTTAGTATAAATTCACATTTTATTGCCAATTACATGAAAATGTATACACATTGATAGATAAACAAGGCGAAAATGATACTTTTGAGTATCACTTGGGCATATAAATCTGCCCAAGATCATTCATCTCATCCCGGATAAGGCCGATGTCTGCAATCCTCTGGCCTCCGATCAGCCACTCCTCACCCCATCATATTGGCACCCCCACCTCTATGCATAGCATGAATACAAGGCTCGGGAATAGGATAGTAGTGCTCACTCCCACCGCCCGGTCTCGTATCTCCTCTGCGATGATCCTCGGGATGTTAATAGGATAATGGGACATGAGGCATGCCACCAAAGCTGCTCTGTCAGGACTCAATGTATTGTCGTTGACCGTGAGTGCTAACTGGTGGCGTACTAGTGTCCAGTAGGCTTTTCCTATGAAGTTGAGCGAGTTCTTTGTCACCTTCTTTTCACTTGTAACCCATTCATCTTCGTCCTTATTTTCACCAATCACACCTGCCAACCATTGCAGCTACCTCTGCCTTTCTTGCAAGCCCAAATTCCTGATCTGCTTCATTTCCTCCACCCTATAGTCATACTCAGGTATCATCCGTGTAGGCACGAACTATGGTCCATACAGAACCCTAGAGATGGTCTGCTCTGATATATCTACCTCTCGTCCTCGGACCATCACACTCTCCAGTCGGGGCTGGTATTTAATTTTCTGCCCCTCCTTTGCCTATTGCTCCATGGTGGCCAAATAGTTGGCATAGAACTCCCAGACCAATTCTGTTGTATACTGAGTTGGAGTCTTATCCACTCGAAACCATAGAAGCAGAATATCCACTTCATCTCCTCAACTTCATTCAGTAAGTTTGTGAGGATCCGCGATTCTTCTTGGATGCTCCGCCTTGTCTTGTTCTTGGCGGTGAGAGAAATGCCTTTCTTGCCCAGCCTCAGACTCGGATGTTTCATCAATTAACGTTTCCGAGCTGTTCCTTTGGATGTTTTTCTCTTCATTGTCATTGTACCTATAGAGAAGAGAGTTAGAATTCCATATTTGAGAAAAAAGAACTAGAAAAGAACAATTTCAGATTCTTAACACGGGTTGACAGTACAGGTTGTACCCTGAAGGTACGACTCGTATGAAGGCCCAAAAACTCTGTATGCATGTTACGGCTCACAGGTATGACTCGTACCATGAAGGTACGACCCGTACCTTGAGTCTTCTGATGAAACCCCAACACTACCATTTTCTTTGTATTTTTCCATGACTCGTGGTACGACCCATAGGTCGATTCCATGATTCGTAGAAAGGACTCTTCTGCTTGGCCCTGTCCAGTTCTTGGGTACGATTCACAGTACAACTCGTAGTGAAAAACCACGAACAATACTATGTTTCATACCACTTTCTTGACTTATTCAAAAATTTTTGTTCAATTTGCAGGGATTCTTTTTTTTTCACAATTTGGGTACTCAGATTTCCCCAGGTCTATACATATCAATTAACCACTACTCATCCCTCCCCTTTTTAATCATTGCCTGTAACTTAACTTTGAAAGGCTTCAATTCACAATTTTAACCCAACAAAAATATAATTCTTTCCCAACGTTCATGGTTCAATAACATCCCTGATCATTGTATTTTTGAGATTTTTCGAGCAAAGACCACTACTCACAGGGGTTTTAACAGTGATAACTTCAAGCAAGTTAAAATTTTTTATATTCAATGTATTACTTACTTGTTGCTTCTTTCTTCGACTGGTAATCACAAATGTGGGTTGAGACGCACTTAATTTGAGCAAGAAAATACTCGTAGATTCCTTGCCCTTGAGTTACGGGTGTGAGGGATTCATAGGTAGGGTTCATAAGTTGATATTGTTTGCGTAGGAGGAAGGGTCGTGTGAGGTTTTTCTTTTAAAATAGGAAAAGGGAAGATGTGCAACCTAGGCCAAGTCGGGTAATTTTTAAGATTTTCACCCATCATGACTCGTACCATGAGTCATAGGAAGGACGTATGACTCGTCCCTTGGACCCACAAGTCAGAGTTTTGAAGACTTACCTGGGAACCTATGAGAACATCCTACGACTCATGCTAGGTGGGTACAGTTTGTATGATGACTCGTAGGTCGTTGCTTTTGAATTACATCTCTGAACCTCACCACGCCTCCTGCTACGGCTTGTAGGATGCTGTCATGAGTCGTACTGAGAGCCGTAGCAGTTGCTTTTTCAGCAGTTTTTCTATCTTCAGATTTTGTTTTCCCTGCATACTGAGCACATATTAGTTCAATAACTTGGGTTGCTTCCTAAGAAGCGTTTGATTTAACGTCGCGGCACGACGTAGGTGGCCCAATTACTCAGACTTCACCAAGCCACCACTTGAGTTGCCTCCCAAGAAGCGTCTGATTTAACGTTGCGGCTTATGTGTCGTGATTTACGACACTTTCGACCCTTAAAACCAAGAAATTGTGCACATTCCAGGTATGTTTATATGGGTATAAGGTATTTTGTGCTTAATATGCAGGAAAACAGGTCTAGAAGTGATTTTGGTCGAATTAATGATAAAAACAGTTAAAAGGTGACTTCCAGGCACTTAGCGAGTCGTTGGAAGGAGGCACGACCCGTCACTTCAAGCGTTGGCAAAAAGATGAAGTTTGGAAGATACAAGGCAGTGCACTTGACGAGTTGGAGGAACGATTTGTTACACTTAGTAACGAGTCGTGAGGTCACCGTTGGATTTTGAAGAGAAAATTTCAGGTTAGTGTCCAGTGGAGCTGACGACCAACATCACGAGTTGTCACATGAAGGAACGACTCGTTGGCAAGATACTGGAACCATCCATGAAGTGCACTGGACTTTCTGAGGAAGTAGACCACGAGGGACCTAACGACTCATGCTAAGGCACGACGAGTCATTTGATGACCCGTTGCCAAGCCTGAGTATGCTGCTGAGGACGACTGATTTAATCAAGGAACGACTCGTTAGGAGGCCTAATGATCCGTAACCTAGCCCGTTGCCACTGCCGACCTGGTTTCCTGATTTATTTGGGAAAAGTATTTCCATGTATTATAAAAACCAAGTTTTAGGTTTATTTTAGAAGGAGAATTTTTAGAATGATTTTTCAAATGAATTTTTGGAAAGATTTTTAGCCGAATTGAGAGAGAATTTTCATACACTTTTTCTTGATTCAAGACACGAAAGCTACATTGGAATTTTATTCAATCTACTTGATTTTTATTCTACAATACTTTGTAAGTTGCAATTATGATTTCTCCTTTATTTTGTGATTGCAATAACACAAACATGAGTAGCTAAACCCATAAACTAAGTTTGTGGGAACCAAGATGAATTAACATACATAGGTAAAAATACTTAGTGATTCTTGAATGGGGTTTTATGCATGTATTGTTTTTCCGTTCATTTTGATTGATTCTTGACGGTTGCAAACGTTAGGACTTGCCTTATTCTTACTTACCGGATCAAGAGGGTAAAGAATGGGAAAAAGGAATTAACAACGGAGATTTGAGGCTAGCAACCCTCATCTAATATCTTGAACTTGTCCAGGGATAGCTAATCTGATATTAAGGTTAAGGGTCAACTAAAGAACACCCGTATACAGACCAAGTTGCATGGTGAAAATCACCTAGATAGGGGACCAACCATTTAGGTGAACCTAACTTACCAATATTGCATATTAAACACCAGAATAGATCACTAATGTCTAATCCTTGTGGTTATGAAATCTTAGTGAACACAATCCTTGTCTAGTCGTAAATTGAATACAAACCAAAGTTGATACAAGCATTCATTAGTTTTACTTTTGTTTATTATTCTATATTTTTCCCCCTTTGGAAATAAGTCAATCAGTAGTAATAGTTATTCACATTAACCTAAGTTCTTACCATTGTTCGGGTGTTTTGGTTATAGGTTAAAAACCGACACGCAAGTGCACGTGGTCAAACAAGTAATAAAGTGGCTAAGTAAGCCAAGTATCGAACCAAGGAGACTCTGGATAAGTAAAATTGCTTAAGTATACTATATTCTAGCTTACCTCTAATTATGCTGACAACAACGTAACCAAAAGTTAAAGAATTTTTGTTTATAAATTATATACTAAAACTATTAACAAATATTTACTTTGAATTGAAATTATGGATATGAGCATGCCAAGGTTAAGAACAAGTAATGAACTTGATTATCATCATCATTCGGTTATTCTTCTCTTCTAGTTGCTAGCCAAGAACATTAGCCAAGAGATTAAAACTCTCGTATTCAATCTCACTTAAGAATCATAAACCATCCGTCTACATTTCTGTGATCAAATACAATTTATGACCTAGCAATACAATTCTGGTTCCTAAATTGACTAATACAGCTTTCAAGTATATTTCTATCAGGAAAGCACATCAAAACCCAATTTTCCCAAATCAAGCTAAGAACAATACCCTATTAATTCACAACTTTCCAATTTCGTGCTCTCTCGAGTGAAATTGGACTTTTTAGATGTACATTAATGTCGGTCACACACTAATGCAGTAGAAACAAGAATTAATAGAACAACATAGAAGAAAAAGATGAAAAACCATACAATTCAATAATCAAAATGCATCACCATTGTTCATAACCTCAGCAAGGAAGAGAATTAGTCACTCATTTGTGGATTAATCATCCTAAAACAAGTGTTAATCATACAAACAATTGATTGAAAGAAGAAAGAAAGAGAGAAAAACCCTTAGCTTTTTCGTCCCTCAACTGCCTGTAACCCACGTCCTTGCTCCACCAAGTCTGAATTATGAAAAATAAACCTAAGTGTGCTATTTATAGTAGTAGGACTCTTTCCCGGAATAACAAGCAACGTGTCACGGAGTGCATCGCGAAGCACGGCCTCCGTGACACGCTACGGACGCGGAAGCCCTCTGGAAATCACCCAAAATTGGCCCGGGCAGCACCCTGCCGCGTTGGCAGCGTGTCACGCTGCCTGGGCAGCGCGTTGGCAGCCCTTGGTCGCGGAGGCCACCTGTCGTGGCACGTTGCCAACGCGCAGGTGGGCTGTTGTGAGCGGCCTGCCTACCGTGGCACCTTATCGACGCGCCGGTGGGATGTTTTGTGCCTCCTCTTTGCCGACGTTCGCGTGTTGATTCCGTTTCCAAGCCTCTACCTCACCAACTCATGGATTAGTTGCTCAAAAGTCATCAAAACCTACAAAACAAAGGCTAATCATGTTGGTTAGCACATATCTTTACTTCATATAAAATTACATGAAAATGTATACAATAACTTAGATAAACAAGACTAATTTAAGTCATAAAGCGTATCTCGGGCATATATTTTTGCCCGTGATCAACCATATTCCCTGTGGGATTGACCTCAACCTTCGTTGGGTTCTATATTTGACAATCGACAGTTTATATCTCAATTGCAAAGTGTAATTTTAGCGACATTAATTAGTGGTGCTGTTACCGGGGAATACGGCTATGGCTTTTGTTAATTGCATTAACTTTACTATTGGTTCTTGTTTCCCTTTTATTTTTTTCTTTATTTTTGTTTTTTTGTACTTAATAGGTCTAGACATGGAGGAATCTTTGTTTCTTGATGACTTAGCCGCCGTTCTGATGGGCAATGAGGCTGAGGAGATTCATGGGAGTTAGGAGATTGTAAATGCACTTGCTGGCATGGGGTCATATTCCTACTCTACAAAGAAGATCGATCTTGATTTAAAATTTTGGGTGACCCCACCAGCCAAGCCATCTATTGAGGAACCTCCAACGTTGGAGCTCAAAGCACTCCCATCCCATTTACAATATGTATTCTTAGGAGTCGGTAACACTTTACCGGTCATTGTTGCAGCTGACCTGGAGGAATGGCAAGTTGAGGCTTTGGTCTCCGTCTTGAAGAGATACAAAAAGGCTATTGGGTGGACCATTGCAGATATTATTGGAATCCCATCTGGTATTTGCACTCACAAGAACCAGTTAGAACCATATTGCATTCCAAGTATTGAACATCAGCGTAGGTTGAACCCACCTATGCAAGAGGTGGTCAAGAAGGAAATCATAAAGTGGTTGGATGCAGGGGTTGTATATCCGATTGCAGACAGCAAATGGGTAAGCCCAGTCCAGTGTGTACTGAAAAAGGGAGGAATCACGGTTGTCCCAAATGCAAACAATGAGCTCATTCCTCTAAGACCAGTCACCGGTTGGAGAGTATGCATGGATTACAGAAAGCTAAACCGGCGGACGCAGAAAGATCACTTTCTGATGCCATTCATGCACCAAATTAGACAGACTTGCAGGTAGAGGATGGGTATTGTTTCCTAGGTGGTTATTTGGGGTACAATCAGATTTTTATAGCCCCTGAAGACCAAGAGAAGACCGCATTCACTTGTCCATATGGTACATTTGCATTTAAAAGGATGTCGTTCGGATTATGCAATGCACCTGCCACTTTTCAGCGTTGCATGATGTCCATATTTTCTGACATGGTGGAAGACATCATTGAAGTCTTTATGGATGACTTTTTTGTGGTAGGTGACTCATTCGAGAATTGTCTAGCCCATTTGAGCAAGGTGCTTCAGAGACGCGAAGAGACAAATTTGGTGCTTAACTGGGAAAAGTGTCATTTCATGATCAAGGAAGGAATAGTGTTGGGCCACAAGATTCGGGGCAAGGGTATGGAGGTAGACCAAGCCAAGATTGAGGTGATTTCTAGTCTGCCACCTCCAATTTTTGTGAAAGGTGTTCGAAGTTTTTTAGGTCATACAGGTTTTTACAGAAGATTCATCAAGGACTTCTCCAAAATTGCACATCCATTGTGTAAGCTACTCGAGAAGGAGGTGAAGTTTGTTTTTGACAAGGCATGTCTGAAGGCATTCGAATGTCTGAAAGAGAGATTGACCACGGCCCCCATTATCGTGGCACCTAATTGGTCTTTTCCTTTCGAAGTGATGTGTGATGCTAGCAGTGTGGCCCTAGGAGATGTGTTGGGCCAAAGGTGTCAAAAGATTTTTCATACAATTTATTATACTAGCAAGGATCTTAATGCAGCTCAGAAAAAATATATCGTGACAGAACAGGAGTTGTTGGCTGTAGTGTTTGCATTTGAGAAGTTTTGGGCATACTTGCTCGGAACCAAGGTGATAGTCCACACAGACCATGCAGCTTTGAGATATCTGATGGCAAAGAAGGATGCCAAGCCACGCTTGATTCGATGGATGTTGCTGCTATAAGATTTTGAGTTTGAGGTAAAAGACCAAAAAGGGACTGAAAATCAAGTTCCAGACCACTTATCCAGATTAGAGCCTAATGCAGCACTTAAAAATGAGCATGACATAAGTGACGCATTTCCAGATGAGCAGGTTCTAGCGGCATCCCAAGATCTCATCCCATGGTTTGCAGACTTTGCTAATTATCTGGTGAGCGATGTTGTACCAAAGCACTTATCTTTTCACCAGAGAAGAAAGTTTATCTCCGATGTGCAGAAATTTTTCTAGGATGAGCCCTACTTATTCCGCATATGTGTTGATGGGGTTATTCGGAGATGCGTGCCCGAGGTAGAGATGCTAAGTATATTAGAGGCCTGCCACTCATCCCCTGTTGGAGGCCACCATAGCGGGATCTGCACAGCCCACAAAATTCTAAATATGGGTACTATTGGCCAACCATTCACCAGGATGCACACAATTTTGCAAAGGTATGTGATGCATGTCAAAGACAAGGAGGCATATCAAGGAGACACGAGCTTCCTCTTACTCCTATCCTCGTTATTGAGCTATTTGATGTATGGGTCATTGATTTAATGGGCCCATTTGTGAGGTCAAACGGGATAAGGTATATACTTGTCGTTGTTGAATACATTTCAAAATGGGTGGAAGCAATTGCTTTGCCAAACAATGAAGGAAAAAGTGTCACAGCATTCTTGAAGAGGAATATATTTGCAAGATTCGGGACCCCCAGAGCCATCATTAGTAATGGGGGTTCGCATTTCTGTAACCGGTTGTTTCGCTCTTTATTGGAAAAATATGAGGTCAAAAATAGGGTGGCCACACCCTATCATCCGCAGTCTAGTGGGCAGGTTGAAGTCACCAACAGAGCAATAAAGACTATTTTGGCAAAGACTGTGAATGCAAACCGGACAGATTGGGCAAGAAAGCTAGATGATGCTTTATAGGCCTATTGGACCGCCTTCAAGACTACTATAAGTATGTCTCCGTATCAGCTTGTTTATGGTAAATCATGTCATCTCCCGGTCGAACTTGAGCATAAAGTTATGTGGGCGCTCAAGAAGTTGAATCTGGACTGGAACGAAGCTGCGAACTTGAGGCTTGATTAGTTGAATAAGTTAGATGAATTCCGTTTGAAAGCCTATGAGATTTCTAAAATTTACAAGCTAAGAACGAAAATTCAGCATGACTGGAAAATCGAGAAAAGAGAATTTAGTCCGGTCGATATGGTACTGTTGTTTAATTCTAGACTTCGGTTGTTTCCTGGAAAGTTGAAGTCTAAGTGGTTGGGACCTTATCGAGTGGTTCAAGTGTTCTCTCATATGGAAATCGAATTGGAAAACCAAGAAGGAAAGCAGTTCAAGGTAAATAGTCAGCGGGTCAAAGCTTATTTGGGGAGAAGCGAAGAACTCAAACTGGTAGACCTGTGGATTTTGAGTGAAGTCTGAGTAACTCAAGTGACTTGCATCATGCCACGACGTTAAATCAAGAGCTTCATAGGAGGCAACCCGTGAAGGTGTTTTGGTGAAGTCTGAGTAACCAAAACACACACGTCGTGCCGCGATGTTAAATCAAGTGCTTCTTGGGAGGCAACCCAAGTTGTAAATGTAATAAAAAGTTAGTGTTAACGTTTGTTGATGGGTGCAGGTGAATAAGATGGAAAATCTGAAAAGTTGGAACCAAAAACTGGAACTTCAGTTCTAGTGCAGAAAAATCACAGAACGAGTCATCGTCTGACTTGACGACTCATTTATCCAGTTGTGAAGAGAACTGCAGAAAACAAGGGAGCAACGGGTGACTTCACGAGTCGTTTCTCAAAGGAACGAATTGTTTAGTCCCCCGTCAGGTACACTAGATCTAAGAACGAATTAAAAGAAAAAGGGTGATGACGGTTCACTCAACGAATCGTTGGGAAACCAAATGAGTCATCAAGTGATCCGTCCTGAAACTACAATAGGCCAAGGACCACGACTTAAGGAACGACTCGTTGGGTAACACCACGAGTCGTTAGGTCCCAGGTAAGTTAACATTAACCTGACCAACAACTGCAAATTAGGAAAAGCTTTTAAAATTAAAATCAAAGAACCTAATTGCATTTAATACTCCCCGTCAAACTCACTTCAAATTTCCCTCTTCTCTTCTTCCCCTTCTTCACGCAAACCCATCAAAAACACCATTGAAATCACTTCAGCACTGCACACACATTCATTGAAGCACAAGCACAACTGCTATTTCACTCCATCTCTGATAAATTGCATTGTAAGTGATCTTCCCCACACAAATTCTTTAAATGTTTTTTTTTTGCAATTCCATCAAGAAATTTCGAAGACCCGTGAATGAGTTAACTTGAATGATTCTTCGATTTATATTGTGTTCTTACGTGCCTTGTGATGTAGATAAACCCTAGGAAGTATAAAACATAGATTTTCGATCATGTGGTCACCTAGGTTGATGTTTAATTGAAGTTGTGTGTTTGTGGAATTGAAAACTGGAAAGAAGAAGAAGATGAACAGGAACTCTTGAGCACGAGCCACATCACGAGTCGTTGGGTCACCAAACGACTCGTCATGTAGCTCATGCTGAGTGGGAAAATATAAACTGTTGAGGCAGTGTACTTGACGAGTGACCTAATTCGTTGCCTCTGGTAACGACTCGTTGGGATAAATCATCAACTACACTAGACCTATTTGAAAAATGTCCAGCCTGGAGTAACGAGTGACTTCACGAATCATTGCCAGAGGCAACGACTCGTTTAGTCATCCGTTAGGACCACTGACACTAGCTTAAAAAAATTTGTTTCTTCTCCTTTTGTGTACAAATATTGTTTCCACAGGCACAATGGCTCCACGAGCACACCAAAGAAGGGTCAAACCAAAAAGCAGGTACCTGAGCGCAGTCAACCATCATATTGAAGGCTGCAAGATGATCCATCCTCCTCTGAAGAGGCGAGTGGCTCTGAAGAGGAATATAAAGTGTCGGAGGAGCAGCTGGTGAGGAGGATGACTAGGGCTAGGGCTCAACAAGTTTCAAATCCGACAGCCCTGGTCGATACTCCCACTCCACTAGCAAGAAATCCGCCCATCCGCACTAATGAAAGCGTCAGGGCTGTTGTTGCACTTGTTCCGGAGGCTCCCACAGTTGGGCACAATACAGAGAGAGTTGATGGGTCGCATGCCCAGCGAGGGGACTCGGACAATGAGATGATTGAGACATCGGGCACATCGAATGAGCAACCATAGAATGTGAGGAGATGGTGTGTCCATGGAATGCGAGCTATATACAATTGGGATATTGCTCCAAATGAAAAAGGCAATCCGAAGCGGAGCATTTACGAGGAGCCAAGGCTGATCACCACTGGGTTGAAAGACCTCCCAGAACTACAGACAGTGTTTAAAAAATTATAGGTTTGGGTGGTTAACAGAGCCTCCAGGCAGCTATGGCCCATGCCTGGTTCGCGAGTTCTATGCAGCATATGCAGCCACCTTGCGGCGGTTGGCACTAGGAGGCCAAGATTGGAAGAAGCGGCCTGCATTGAACCAAGTGATGGTGCGTGAGACCTCAGTTGATAGATCTGAGGAGACGATTTTTAGGATGCTGTACGGACCAGAATATCGAGCTTTGATGAACATGGCAGAGTTTGATCATAGGTTATCCGAGTTTTGGAAAGTCAAAACAAAGAAGTTGAATAGAATGGAGTGGATACAATAGTACACTTGGCTTTCCCACATCATTTCCACAAAGGGGTCGTTAGTTGAATTATTGCATGGTACTGAGTCATAGATAAAGAAGGCCACTTTGAACTTTCAGGCTAAATTTTGGTGGTCACTGGTGAGGCACAGGCTGGTTCCAACAAGCAATGACAATATACTCTCACCCGAGAGAGCAGCACTAGTAGCCAGCATAATGGAGGGGTATACAATTAATTACCCGCGGTTCATCATTAAGGAGATTCGGGAGCGGGCTGTAAATGATGGTACGATGATTCCCTTCCCTTGCTTGATTGATAGACTTTTTTGGGAGTCTCGAGTGCCAAAACTGGTATCAATTGATCAGATAGTGGTGGTTCAGAAGATTACCGATATCGGGCTGATTAGAGATGATACAAACCCTGTATCGGGGGCAAGGACTCAGGCATCTGCATCCACTGGAGCAACCATAATAGCAAAGGCATTTGGCAGCGGGATGCAAACTAATGCAGCACAGTTTGCCGAGTTACCGGCCGAGCCTACTAAGGGCAGAGAGATGGGTAGCCAGGCTGAGGCTACAGATGCAGCGGATGCCTCCACACCTGCCGACATTCATGAGTCATTATCTACGGCAGCAGCACCCAGATCATCAGTCGCACCTCCACGATCCAACTCAGTCGGCCTAGTCACGGTTTCACAGGAGTTTTTGGTTGACATGGCTAGGCAGCTAGCTAAAGCAGAGAAGCAGCAAGCACACACGGCTCTACAGGTCAAAGTCTTGATGGAGAAGGTTGAGTAGTGGGTGTCAAAGGAGTTGGAGACATTGTCCAGTTCGGTGCATGGGCAACTGGACGCTTTTGAGAGAATGATGGACGAGCGCCTCGCACAGTTATAGGTGCCAGAGTTATCTCGATGGTACGTAGAGCTGGGAGCACTATGATTCGAGCTGCGGGACTTGGCTGCATGACAGACAGCTGCGGTACCTCCACCGGTACTCCCCATGATTGATGATGAGTTTGAGAGGAGATACCACCGATTTTTAACTTCATTACGGAGGAGCCGGTGGAACATGCAAAGGGGAAGAGGCCTCATGAGGAGGCAAGTGATGATGTTGATGCATCTCTTCTCCGTCAGCAAAAAAAGGAGCGGAGTGAGATGGAGAGAGCGTTGCATGAATCAAGAGAGGAGGCTCAACTAAGACCCGAGACTGAGGCAACAAGAGCTCATGGTGAAGGAACGAGATCAGTTGGATTTGAGAATGTGCCGGGTCAAGCCAGAAATATTGCATTTGATATTGGAGGCGTATCTACACCCTCCACTGACCAGGTAGCTGACACCTAGGTCGCACAAGTATGTTTCCTATTCCCTTGGTTTTTGTCTTGTACATATATGCGTCGAGGACGACGCATGCTTTTTTGATGGGGGTGGCTATGTATCATGATTTTATGGCACTTTCGACGCTTAAAACCAAGAAATCGTGCACATTCAAGGTATGTTTATATGGGTATAAGGTATTTTGTGCTTAATGTGCAAGAAAACAGGTCTGGAAGTGATTTTTGTCAAATTAATAAGAAAAACAACTGAAAGATAACTGCTAGGCACTTAACGAGTCATTGGCAGAAGGCACGACCCGTCACTTGAGGCATTGGCAAAAAGATAAAGTCTTAAAGAAGTGACACAGTGCACTTGATGAATTGGAGGAACGACTCTTCACAAATGGTAACGAGTCATGAGATCAACTTTAGCATTTGAAGAGAAAAATTTATCTAAGTTTCTAGTGGAGTTAATGACTAACATCACGAGTCGTCGCTTGAAGGAATGACTCGTTGGCAAGTTACTGAAGCTTTTCGTGAAGTGCACTAGAATTTCTGAGGAAGTGGACCACGAGAGACCTAACGACTCGTTCTAAGGCACGACAAGTCATTAAGTGACCCGTTGCCAAGCCTGGGTAAGTTGTTCAGGATGATTGATCTAAAGCAAGGGACGGCTCGTCAGAAGGCCTAACAATCCATCACATGGACCGTTGTCACTACTGACATGGTTTCAAGATTTATTTAGGAAAAGGATATCTTTGTATTATAAATACCCAGTTTTAGGTTTATTATAAGGGGGTTGTGGAGAATGTTTAGAAGCCAATTTTGAGGAGAATCCTGAGCGATTTTTGTGAGAAAGTTTTGATATAATTGTTCTTGGTTTAAGATATGAAAGGTACATTGGAATATTTATTCAATCTACTTGGTTTTTCTTATACAATACTTTGTAAGTTGCAATTACGATTTCTCCTATATTTTGTGATTGCAATAACACAAACATGAGTAGCTAAACCCATAAACTAAGTTTGTGGGAACCAAGATAAATTAACATACATAGGTAAAAATACTTAGTGATTCTTGAATGGGGTTTTATGCATGTATTGTTTTTCCCTTCGTTTTGATTGATTCTTGACGGTTGCAAACATTAGGACTTACCTTATTCTTACTTACCGGATCAAAGGGGTAAAGAATGGGAAAAAGGGATTAACAACAAAGTTTTGAGGCTACCAACCCTCATCTAATAGCTTGAACTTGTCCAGGGATACTAATCTGATATTCAGGGTAAGGTTTAACTAAAGAACACCCGTATACATACTAAGTTGCATGGTGAAAATCACCTAGATTGGGGACCAACCATTTAGGTGAACCTAACTTACCAATATTGCATGTTAAACACCGGAATAGATCACTAATGTATAATCCTTGTGGTTATGAAATCTTGGAGACCACAATCCTAGTCTAGTCATAAATTGAATACAAACCAAAGTTGATACAAGCATTCATTAGTTTTACTTTTGTTTATTAACCCATATTTTTCCACTTTTGGAAATAAGTCAATCAGTAGTAGTAGTTATTCGCATTAATCTAAGTTCTTACCATATTCCCTATGGGATCGACCTCAACCTTTGTTGGGTTCTATATTTGACAATCGACCGCTTATATCTCAATTGCGAGGTGTAATTTAGATGACATCAAATTTTGGTGCCGTTGCTGGGGAATACGGCTAAGGCTTTTGTTAATTGTTTTAACTTTACTATTGGTTCTTATTTCTTTGTTTTATTTTTCCTTTGTTGTTTTGGTTGCTTAACAGGTCTTAAGTTTGTGCATGCCCAACACTATAAGTCAAGGAAATCCCTTGATACCAATCGATCACGAACTTGAGTGAATGTTGAGAACCCTGAGGAGAATGGCTAACATACATGAACAAGAAACCGTGGATCAAGCCACAACAAGGATGTTAGCCGAAGAGCAAGCTCAGGCTAGAGATCGCGAGTTAGCCAGAGTTGCTGAAGAGCAGCGTCTAGCTATAGAAGCTGAAAGAGCTAGACGACCCAGAGGTCCAGAGCACCAGCAACACCAATATTTTTATGAGGAAGATGATGTAGACATAGATGAAGCTAGTGCCACTAGAGCGATCGTCCCTCCTCCTTTGCTTGCTGGGCAAAGTTCGATATTACAAGTGTAATGATTCAACTACTGAATATGAAGGGAATATTTGCAGGTCATGCATCTGATGACGCCCAAGCTCACTTAACAAATTTCGTGGGTATATTCAAGGCATACAAGCAGCCGAGGGTCAGCCAGGACGCGATCAGATTGAGGTTATTTCCATTTTCTATTGGGAGTGAAGCGATGATGTGGTTGGCTGAGCTGCCGAACAACTCCATCACTACTTGGGGAGAGCTCAAGAGAGCTTTTCTTGAAAGGTTCTTCCCACCATCCAAGGGGTTGCAGCTAAAGGATGAAATATACAACTTCAGGCAGCTAAATTCTGAGGCACTCCATGAGACCTGGCTGGGGTTCAACAAAAAGCTCAAAAAGGTGCCAAACCACAGGATTTCGTATGATACACTATTAGAGATCTTTTATCGATCCCTGAATGCCAATACAAAGGCGGTTGCTGATACCATATCAGGAGGATCCTTCATGAGTCATACTTATACAGAGGCTTCAAAGTTGTTGTACAGGATTACTAAAACCAATCGAGCGTGGCACACTAGAGAGTCGGAGGTTCCGGCTAGTTCTTATATGGTTGGTATGTCTGCCGAACAGTGGAGAAAAGATGAAGAGTGTGACCAGGATATTGCAGAGATCAATACCACCATGGGATTGCTTGCCAAGCACTTAATAGGAATGGGAGCAGAAAAGGTGAACGTCGTAGGTTCTCAGGGCAAGGTCCCGAGAAATGATAGGTGTGAGTCTGAGTCTGAAGAAGATGATAACTACTTGAATGATTAGAGGATGGGTTTCCGGACCAACACCCAGGGGTATAACCAAGACTCTTGGCGTCAAGGTCAAAGGAACCAAGGTTGGAACTTCTACAAGGATAATAATTTCAATCGGGTCCAATATCGAGACAATGGGGACTGGAAAAAGTGAGAGGGGTTTAAAAATGATAGGAGTAGTCTGTATGTTCCTCCACGGAACCGAGAGCCAGAGTCAAGCGGTTCAAGGGTCGAAGATATGCTTTCCAAAATGATCAAGCAGATGGAGGCAACAGACAACCACTTTAAGGAGCTTAGCACTGATATTCAAGTTTGAACCAAAAGGTGGAGTCACATGTTGTGGCAATCAGGCAAATTGAGCAGCAGATAAGTCGGATATCTGTTGTAGTGAATCAGAGGCAGAAAGGCACACTTCCTAGTAATACTATTCAAAATCTGAAAAATGAAGGTCACTGCATGGCTGTCATTACTAGGAGCGAGAAGGCCACAGTTGATCCACCGAGGCCAGTAGTAGTTGAAGAGCCAGAAAGGCCCGGGTTGATAAATGATGATGATGTAGTGGATATTGACAACCCAACTTTCGTTGGGAACTCAGAACTCACAATAATTCCTAGAACACCTCCTCCTTACCCCCAGCGCTTGAAGAAGAAAGTTGAAGATGGAAAATATTAGAAGTTTATCTCTATGCTCAAGCAACTGTCCATGAATATCTCATTGGTGGAGGAACTTGAGCAAATTCCCGGATATGCCAAATTTATGAAGGACCTCGTCACCAGAAAGAGAACCGTAAGTTTGAAACCGGCTGATAATCTGCACCACTGCGGTGCCATCACTACCAAGGTCCTAGCACAGAAGAAGGAAGACCCAGGTGCGTTTACTAAACCTTGCACCATTGGGGAGGTTGAGTTTGCAAGAGCACTTTGTGACTTGGGAGCTAGCATAAATCTGATGCCGCTAGCAGTATTTAAAAAGTTAGGCTTGGGAACCCCCACACCGACTTCGATGCAACTACTGATGGATGACCGAATAGTTAAAAAGCTGGTGGGGATTTTGTTTGATGTGCTAGTTAAAGTGGATAAGTTCATATTCCCAGCATACTTTGTGATTCTGGACTGTGAAGTCGATGTTGAGGTCTCCATTATTTTAGGGCGACCATTCCTTACAATAGGTAGGGCCCTAGTTGATGTAGAAGTAGGGCAGCTGAAATTTCAGTTAAACAAAGAAGAGGTTACCTTCAACATTAGTCGGACCATGAAACAGCCTAAGGAATTCAGCATTATTTCAACAATGGAGGATGGAGAAGAGTCATTTGACGAATTCTGAGTAGTCAAGTGACTTGCGTCGTGCCGTGACGTTAAATCAGGCACTGCATGGGAGGCAACCCATGGAGGTATTTTTGGTGAGTCTGAGTAGCTAAAACACCCACGTCATGCCACGACGTTAAATCAAGCGCTTTTTGAGAGGCAACCCAAGTTGTAAATGTAATAAAAAGTTATTGTTAACGTTTGTTGATGGTTGCAGGTGAATAAGATGGAAAATTTGAAGTTGGAACCAAAAACTGGAACTTCAGTTCTGGTGCAAAAAAATCACAAGATGAGTCATCACCTGACTTGACGACTCATTTAGTCAGTCGTGAAGAGAATTGCAGAAAACAGAGGAGCAATGGGTGACTTCATGAGTCGTTCCTCAAGGGAACAAATCGTTTAGCATCCCATCAGTACACTGGATCAAAGGTTAAACTTAAAGAAAAAGGTTGATGACGGATCACTCAACGAATTGTTGGGAAACCAAACGAGTCGTCAAGTGACCCATCCTAAAATTATGATAGGCAGAGGACCACGACTCAGGGAATGACTCGTTGGATAATACCACGAGTCATTACGTGAGTCATCAGGTCCCGAGATAAGTTGACCTAACCCAACCCACAAATGTAAATAGGAATAAGTTAATAATTAAAATTAAAGAACCCCGTTGCATCAATTACTCCCCGTTAAAAATCACTTCAAATTTCCCTCTTCTCTTCTTCCCCTTCTTCATGCGAACCTATCGATCATAGACACCACTGAAAGGAACATCATCACTACACACTCACTCACGGAAGCATAATCAACTGCTAAAGCATTCCATCTTTGAAAATTACATTGTAAGTGCTCTTCCCCACACAAACACTTTGATTAAGGGTTGCATTCCATCAAGAAATTTTAAAGACCCATGAATGATTGAGCTTCAATGACTTTTCGATATATATTGTGTTTCTACATGTCTTGTGATGTAAATAAACCGTAGGGAGTACAGAATCTTGAGTTTAGATCATGAAATCACCTGGATAGAGATTTAATAAAAGGTGTGTGTTTGTGGAATTTGAAACTGGAAAAAAGAAGACGATGAACTGGAACTCTTGAGCATGAGCCACATCACGAGTCGTTGGTTCACCAAACGACTCGTCATATAGCCCGTGCTGAGTGGAAAAAAAACTGTTGAGGTAGTGTACTTAACGAGTGACCTAACGACTCGTTGCCTCTGGTAATGACTCGTTGGGACAAATCGTCAAGTACATTGAACCTATTTGAAAAATGTTCATCCTGGGGTAACGAGTGACCTCACGAATCGTTGCCAAATGCAACGACTCCTTTAGTCACCCGTCAGGACCACCAGCACCAGTTAAAAATATTTTCTGTTTCATCTCCTTTTGTGTACTAACATGGCTTCCACAGGCACAATGGCTCCAAGAGGCACACCAAAGAAGGGTCCAACTAAAAAGCAAGTACCTGAGTGCAGTCAACCATCATACAAAAGGCTACAAGATGATCCATCCTCCTCTGAGAGTCGAGTGGCTCTGAAGAGGAATATGAGGTGTCAGAAGAACAACTGGTGTGGAGGACGACCAGGGCTAGGGCTCAACAAAGTTCAAATCTGACAGCACTGGTCGACACTCCTATTCCACTAGCAAGAGTTTCGCCCAGCCACACAAATAAAAGCGCTAGGGCTGTTGCTACACTGGTTCCGGAGGCTCCCATAGCTGGGAACAATACAGAAAGAGTTGATGAGTCGCATGCCCAGCGAGGGGACTCGGACAATGAGCTAACTGATCGGGCACATCGAATGAGAAACCGCAAAATGTGAGAAGATGGTGTGTCCACGACGTGCGGGCTATATAAAATTGGGATATTGCTCCAAATAACAAAGGCAATCCAAAGCGGAGCATTTATGAGGAGCCAAGGCTGATCACCACCGGTTTGAAAGACTTGCCAGAGCTACAGGCAGTATTTGAAAAATACAAGTCCGGGTGGTTAACAGAGCCTTCAGGCAGCTATAGCCCATGCCTAGTTCGCGAGTTATATGCAGCATATGCAGCCACCTTGCATATTCATATACATATGTGTGAGCGTGGGACTTCTTTGAGGTGAGAGAACTTGGTCAACAGAATCGTCTGCAAATTGTCTAGGGCAGTGTTATGGATTTATGTGCATGGTTACAGGTGATAGTACTTTGCCATATTTCGATTCCTCTGTGTTATGGTTGGAAATTTTGCATATGCATAGTGTTTTGAGTTGATATGATGAGGGAGGGGTTAGAAAATATGATTTTGATGATTGTTGTAAGTTTGCTAAAGTTTTTCCGATTGAAGCATCGAAGTAGATTGTTTTGTTTTGTTTTGTTTTATTTTTTTCTAAGGACATGCAAAAGTTTTAAGTTGAGAGTGTTGATGTGCCATGATTTTACGGCACTTTCGATGCTTAAAACCAAGAAATCGTGCACATTCCAGGTATGTTTATATGGGTATAAGGTATTTTGTGCTTAATGTGCAAGAAAACAGGTCTGGAAGTGATTTTGGTCAAATTAATGAGAAAAACAACTGAAAGGTGACTTCTAGGTACTTAACGAGTCGTTGGTAGGAGGCACGACCTGTCATTGAGGCGTTGCCAAAAAGATGAAGTCTTGAAGAAGTGACACAGTGTAATGAGTCGTGAGGTCAACCATTAGCATTTGAAGAGAAAAATTTATCTAAGTTTCCGGTGGAGTTAACTACTAACATCACGAGTCATCGCCTGAAGGAACGACTCGTTGGCAAGTTACTGGAGTTGTCCGTGAGTGCATTGGAATTTATGAGGAAGTGGACCACGAAAGACCTAACGACTCATGCTAAGGCACGATGAGTCGTTAGGTGACCCGTTTCCAAGCCTGGGTAAGCTGCTGAGGACGATTGATTTAAAGCAAGGGACGACTCGTTAGAAGGACTAATGATCTGTCACATGGCTCGTTGTACTGCCGACCTGGTTTCCAGATTTATTTAGGAAAAGGATTTCTTTGTATTATAAATACCCAGTTTTAGGTTTATTTTAAGGGGGTTGTGGAGAACGTTTAGAAGCCGATTTTAAGGAGAATCTTGAGCGATTTATGTGAGAAAGTTTTCATACAGTTGTTCTTGGTTTAAGATATGAAAGCTACATTGGAATATTTATTCAATCTACTTGGTTTTTCTTCTACAATACTTTGTAAGTTACAATTATGATTTCTTTTATATTTTGTGATTGCAATAACACAGACATGAGCAGCTAAACTCATAAACTAGGTTTGTGGGAACCAAGATGAATTAGCACACATAGGTAAAAATACTTAGTGATTCTTGAATGGAGTTTTATGCATGTATTGTTTTCCCTTCGTTTTAATTGATTCTTGACGGTTACAAACGTTAGGATTTTCCTTATTCTTACTTACCGGATCAAGGAGGTAAAGAATAGGAAAAAGGGATTAACAATGGAGATTTGAGGCTACTAACCCTCATCTAATAGCTTGAACTTTTCCGAGGAATAGCTAATCCGATATTAAGGGTAAGGGTAAATTAAAGAACACCGTATACAGACCAAGTTGCGTGGTGAAAATCACCTAGATAGGGGACCAACCATTTAGGTGAACTTAACTTACCAATATTGCATGTTAAACACCGGAAAAGATCACTAGTGTATAATCCTTGTGGTTATGGAATCTTGGGGAACACAATCCTAGTCTAGTCGTAAATTGAATAAGAACCCAATTTAATACAAGCATTCATTAATTTTACTTTTGTTATTAGTCCATATTTTTTCCCCTTCGGAAATAAGTCAATCAATAGTAGTAGTTATTCGCATTAACCTAAGTTCTTACCATATTCCCTATGGGATCGACCTCTACCTTTGTTGGGTTCTATATTTGACAATCCACCGCTTATATATCAATTGCGAGGTGTAATTTAGGCGACATGGAGGGATACCTGTGCATTCTATTTTGCTAAACATAACCCAAGGGTTTTTCTTGCCGGATATCTTTTCCCTCGGGTATTCCATATCTAGAAGAATCGGCATGTTTAGGATTTTATCTTATATTTTTGTTTTTTTTGTGTCAGTGGGAAGAAAGTTAAGAAAACTGAAAGTAGTCAAGAGCTAAAATTGTTTGATATTTTGATCTTTGATGATTTGATACCCCTCCGAAAAATTTGTATGTGTGTATATGAGAGTTCACAATTATGACCTTTGTGAATCTTTGCATGGCATTGGAACTGTGAATTTGTTTTCCATTGTATAGCTATACTTGAACTAGCAATTAGTAGAATTGATGATGTTGACCGGTGCTATGTGTGAAGTGAGGTCTGATAGCTGAATTTGGTTGTTGTGCAATCTAGAACTTGCATGGTCAGTCATATCGAGATAAAGGATAAGGAACTAGGAAAGGATCATAGACCGTTTTTGATTTATGAGTCCACCTTAGCCTAAAAGACCTACCAAAGAAAATAAAAATCCCTTGATCCAAATGTTTGAGCTTAACTTGACCTTTCTTTTCGTTCACACCAATTATCCTGCCTAAGTTTATTATGAATGAACTTGTTTTGGCCCTGGTCCCTCCTTGGACATTGTGAAATTTAACTCAGGGAAATCATCTAAGTTGAGGGTGGCTATGATAGGGGTGAGTGAGAAGAGTCAGGTGGAAGTAAAGTTGGGTAATGAAAAAGAAGGAAAAAGAGCGGGTGCGATATGTATGATGAAAAGAAAAAAATAAAAAAATTGTTGTTGTTAAAAAAAAGCAAGAAAATAAAAGAAAAATAATGTGTAATATCAATAAGTTTTTGTTGAATAAAAAAGTAATCGCAATAGTGTTTAAAGCAAAGAAAAGGAAAAGCAGAAAAAAGGAAAAAACGGAGAAAATAGAAATAAAGGTGAAAAGTGGAGTAAAAAGCGTAGTGCTAAGGAGGGTTGAGCTACTAAAATCCATATGTACCATACCCAAGCCCGAGCCTATGTTACAAGCCGAGAAAAGTCCTGTAGTGATCCTAGCTACTTGTCCGAAAATTGAGGTATTGAAAGTAAAGGCAGGCCTATGGTATTGTATGCATACAATTTGAATTTCTTTGTGAGAGTGACTGGATCTTACTTAGTCCCAAGAAAAATATACCGAGATAATCATATACACATGTGTGAGTGTGGGACTTCTTTGAGGTGAGAGCATTTGGTCAACAAAATCGTCTGCAAATTGTCTGGGGCAGTGTTATAGATGTATGTGCATGGTTGTAGGTGACAGTATTTTGCCATGTTTAGATTCCTCTGTGTTATGGTTGGAAATTTTGCATATGCATAGTGTTTTGAGTTGATACGATGAGGGAGGGGTTAGAAAATATGATTTTGATGACTGTTGTAAGTCTCCTAAAGTTTTTTCGATTGACGCATCGAAGTAGATTGTTTTGTTTTGTCTTGTTTTGTTTTTACCTGAGGACATGCAAAAGTTCTAAGTTGAGGGTGTTGATGTGTCATGATGTTACGATACTTTTGACGCTTAAAACCAAGAAATCGTGCACATTCCAGGTCTGTTTATATGGGTATAAGGTATTTTGTGCTTAATGTGCACAAAAATAGATCTGGAAGTGATTTTGGTCGAATTAAAGATAAAAACAACTGAAAGGTGACTGCCAGGTACTTAATGAGTCATTGGCAGGAGGCACGACCCATCACTTCAAGCGTTGGCAAAAAGATGAAGTTTGGAAGATACAAGGCAGTGCACTTGACGAGTTAGAGGAACGACTCGTCACTTAGTAAAGAGTAGTGAGGTCACCCGTTGGTTTTGAAGAGAAAATTTCAACTAAGTGTCCAGTGGAGTTGACGACCGATATCACGAGTCGTCACATGAAGGAACAACTCATTGGCAAGCTAATCCGTGAAGTGCACTGGACTTTCTAAGGAAGTAGACCACAAGGGACCTAACGACTCGTGTTAAGGTACGAAGAGTCGTTAGGTGACCCGTTCCCAAGCCTGGGTATGCTACTGAGGACGACTGATTTAAGCAAGGAACGACTCATCAGGAGGTCTAACGATCTGTCACCTAGCCCGTTGCCACTGCCGACATGGTTTCTTGATTTATTTAGGAAATGGATTTTTTTGTATTATAAATATCCAGTTTTAGGTTTATTTTAGAAGGAGAATTTTTAGAACAATTTTTCAGACGAATTTATTGAAAGATTTTTAGCCAAACTGAGAGAGAATTTTCATACACTTGTTCTTGATTCAAGACACGAAAGCTACATTGGAATTTTATTCAATCTACTTGGTTTTTATTCTACAATACTTTGTAAGTTGCAATTGTGATTTCTCCTATATTTTGTGATTGCAATAACACAAACATGAGTAGCTAAACCCATAAACTAGGTTTGTGGGAACCAAGATGAATTATCACACATAGGTAAAAACACTTAGTGATTCTTGAACGGGTTTTTATGCATGTATTGTTTTTCTCTTCATTTTGATTGATTCTTGATGGTTGCAAATATTAAGACTTGCCTTATTCATACTAACCAGATCAAGGGGGTAAAGAATGGGAAAAAGGAATTAACAACGGATATTTGAGGCTGCTAACCCTCATCTAATAGCTTGAACTTGTCCAGAGATAGCTAATCCGATATTTAGGGTAAGGTTCAACTAAAGAACACCTGTATACAGACCAAGTTGCATGGTAAAAATCACCTAGATAGGGGACGAACCATTCAGGTGAACCTAACTTACCAATATTGCATGTTAAACACCGGAATAGATCACTAATGTATAATCCTTGTGGTTATGAAATCTTGGGAAACACAATCCTAGTCTAGTCGTAAATTGAATACAAACCAAAGTTGATACAAGAATTCATTAGTTTTACTTTTGTTTATTATTCTATATTTTTCCCCTTTTGGAAATAAGTCAATTAGTAGTACTAGTTATTTGCATTAACCTAAGTTCTTACCATATTCCCTGTGGGATCGACCTCAACCTTTGTTGGGTTCTATATTTGACAATCGACCTCTTATATCTCAATTGCAGGTGTAATTTGGGCAACATCGGCGGCACAACACAAGTCTCTTGACTACTCAGAACTCGTCAAGTGACTCATATTCATCCTCTATTGCTGAGGTTACACTGTATTCCTTGGATTGCTGCATTATCTGGTAGATGTTGAAAGTGACCTCTTCTTTGTTTAGTCTAAACTTCAGCTGGCTAGCCTCCATATCTACTAAGGCCCTCCCCGTCACAAGGAATGGTCTCCCCAGAATGATGGGGACCTCATAATCAACCTCGCAATCCAAAATCACGAAGTCTGCTGGGAATATGAATTTGTCCACCTTGACCAGTACATCGAACAATATCCCCACTGGCTTTTTTGCAGTTCTATCGGCCATTAGTAGCCATATAGTGGTCGGTGTGGGGGCTCCTAAGCCCAATTTCTTGAATACCGCCAAGGGTATCGGGTTGATGCTTGCTCCCAGATCACAAAGTGCCCTTGCGAACTCGACATTGCTAATGGTGCACGGTATAGTGAAAGCACCTGGGGCTTCCTTCTTTTGAGTCAGGACCCGTGTAGCTATGGCACTACAGTGATGTACATTGTCTACCGGCTCATAGATTACAACCTCTTCTTTGTCACCAAGTCCTTCATAAACTTAGTATATCCCGACATTTGTTCCAATGCCTCTACCAATGGTATGTTCACAGATAGTTGCTTAAGCATCGAAAGGAATTTCTGGAAGTTACCATTTTCCACCTTTTTCTTCCTTCTTTGAGGGAATGGTGGCAGGTCGCGGGATAGCTCTGTGCACTTGAGTTGCTCCTTGATCAATGTTAGGTTCTTTCTCCTCTATTGGGGCCTCTGGCAATTCAACACTCTTTTCCATTTCCTTAATAATGCTCTCTTTCTTCCGTTCAACTATAATTGGAAAAGGAGGGGTCAGTTGTGGTCTTACCACTCCTAGTCATCACCGCCATGCAGTGGCCATCGTTCTTTGATTCTGGATGGTGTTTCTAGGCAGTGTACCCTTTTTTCTAGGGTTCAGTGATGCTGACAATTGCCCAAGCTGCTGCTCAATCTGCTTGATGGCGGTTGCATAAGATTCCACTCTCTAACCCATACTCAATATGTCACCATCGATCTCCTTTAATTGCTCACAGGTGGACCTCACCTTCTTCAGCATCTTGGCCATCATGCTCTCTAGCTTTGATTGCCCAGTATCCCCCTCTCGTGCATTGGGAGACACATAAACTCCTGCCCGGTCATTGCGGTAGCCATCATTTTTTCTCCATTCTCCATCACGCTCACGATTGCGGCTCTTATCTATGTACCCATTTCGGTTGTAATTGTCTCTATATTGGTTCCAACCTTGGTTTCCAGAACCTTAGCGCCAATTGTCTTGTCCGAACGCTTGGGCATTGGCTCTAAAACCCGCCACTTGGCTATCCAAAAAATTTGTCTCTTCCTCGGAATCAGAGTGATCAGCTCCCAGCTCCATTCCTTGTGTCCCCACTGCATTTATCTTTTTTGCTCCTGCTCCCATGATGTGCTTTCTAAGAAAATCCAATGATGTTCGCATGTGATCCAACTCTTGGTCATGTTCTTCTTCCTTCCTACACTGGTTTGCAATCAAATCAACAGCATATGTACCGACCGCTGCATCAACCTCCCTTGTATGCCATGCCCTGTTTGTCTTAGTCACCCTTTCAAGGATTGTAGCAGCTTTCTACCAGGTGTGACTCATTAATGCTCCTCCTGCCACCGTGTTTGCAACAACTTTTGTGCTATTATTTAATGACCTATAAAAAATTTTCACCAAATTGTCATCTGGGATTTTATGGTTCGGGCACTTTGTCAACTTCTTTTTGAACCTTAGCCAGGTTTCATGAAGTGCCTCTGTTTTGAGTTGTCAGAAATTGTAGATCTCATCCTTTAGCTGCAATAATTCTGGAGGGGGGAAAGAATCTTTCCAAGAAGGCCTGCTTGAGTTCCCTCTAGTTAGTTATGGAGTTGTTGGGCAACTCCGATAAGCATAAAGTGGCTTCCCCTGATAGAGAGAAGGGGAAAAGTCTGAGCTGAATGGCATCTTGGCTAACTCTGGGAAAGCTGTACGCGTTGCATATTCCTATAAAGTTCATCAAGTGCAGGTTGGGGTCATCCGCTGCGTGACCACTGAACACTCCTTTCATGTTTAAAAATTGAATCATGGTGCTTGTGATATCAAATTTGGCTCCAACGGGCAGTGGTGGTGGTAAAATTTCTCCATTTGACCCAACTTCATCAATTTTTGGGTCCTCATCAAAAGAACTGAGGGGAAAGTCTATAACCTCTGTTTCCCCTCCCATGCCGACCAGCATTAACTACCTCTTCTCTAACATCTTCCGCATCCTGAAGTGCAGCTTGCCTAGCTTCTTTAGCTATGTTGGCATCTCTTTGTTCCTGGTTTTCCATCCGGTGTAGTGTTCATTCAATTTCTGGGTTCAACGAAATCAGCGGATCTCCACTACTCTGAGTGCTTGGCATTCACTGGAAAATAGCCTATGGGTATCAAAAATAAAAACAAAATGTAATTAAGGAAATAACTACCAAAAAAGTCAAATACGAGCAAATTATCTAGTCTTAGTCGTATTTCCTGGCAACGGCGCCACTTTTTGATAACACTCAAACCATACCTCCTACCGAAGTATGAAGCAAACGTTGTCAATAAAGAACCCAACTAGAGGTTGGGGTCAATCCCACAGGGAATATGGAAGAGCTAGACTAAAGCCGGTAAATGAACTTGTTAGGTTGTTACTCCAAATAGGGGGGTTCTAAAGAAAAAAATAATTAAAAACACAGTTAAAACTTTAGTTGGAATCAAGAATGAAGGATAACTAGGGTTTTGTGTTCCCCATGGGTTCATAACTACTTTGGGTATACATACATGATCATCACCAATGCCTTCTTGTAGAACTGATAACTTAGGTTCATTCAAACGACTGGTTCGTCCCTATTGAATGACGATACTCAATCACAGGGTCAGGTCTCATGAGCAATTGCAAATTACCCGTTATCAATATGTCCCAAATTTAACTATCCTGCGACCACAGCTCAAGTTAATACAATGATCATCAAGATCAAGGCTTTGTTGTAATTCTCTTTTCCTAATCTCTACCTCTCTAGGCTCAAGCAAGTAAAGAATTCGAGTATGTCCTAACGTTGTACACTGTAAAGAAACATTTAAGCATGAAGAGAATACAATATAAGTGTTTTGCATTAGATTTGAATCACTTTTATGTAACCGTAGCTTGTTAATCCATCATGGTTTCCATAACTCTATCTATGGAGGTTTTAGCCTCTCATGATTGCAAGATTGTGATTTGCATTCATAATTAAATACATAAATCAATACTCACAATTATGGATGAGAGAAAAACTTCTTTGTATTAATCAGGAAAATCCTCAAGAACAATATGAATATCAAAAGAAAATTAAGAAAAGGTTGATCACAAGTTGAACAACTCAATTCTCACATCTAAATCTCCCTAACTTGGTTCTAGTCACTTCTAATCACTCCTAATCCTCTCCTCTATGAAAATAAAATATAAAATGTATTTATACAGACATAAAAATCCTTTTCCTAGGTTAACAGGGTGAATTTCCATAACTGAAGCTGCCTGCGTCACGACTTGTCCTACGACTCGTAGCAAGTATGTATGGGTCGTACCTGCTTCCCGTATGTCATTGGCTGGCTAAAATTTGGATAAGTGTTGGACCTTGGTACGACTCGTACATGCTTCCTACGAGTCGTAATGAGCTTTCGTGGCTTGACTCTGAGACTTTGAATTTTTTCTAAAGTTCATCACAAGTGCTTTGGTATGACTCGTACCTTGATTCGACGACTCATACTGTCTATCTGTAGCAGGAGTCAACCTCTGGTGTAAATCTTTTGAATCTTTCCACGACTTCTTTACTACGACCCATACAAGATTTGTACGACTTGTATTGAGAATCGTAGGATGTACTTCTTCATCCTTAGCCTTCTGAAACTTCTCACGAACTGTAGTACGACTCGTAGCACCTTCCTACAGCTCGTACTGAGGACTATGAGTTAAGCCTATTTTCTGCACTTTCAGGCTATCTTTAGCACATTTTTGCTCCAACACCTATTTATCCTATAACCAAGGAAAAAAGTGCCTTATATACATATAAATATACCTAAGTCCATGCTATTTTCTTAGTTTTAAGCGTCAAAATTCCTGTAAACTCACAGCACATCACTTGCCTGAATTCTTTACTTGCTTGAATATAGAGAAGTCGAGATTAGGAAAAGAGAATTACAACAAAGTGTTGATCTTTATGGGTCATTTTATGACTTGAGTTGCGGTTGCAGGATAATTAATTTAGGACAAATTAATAACAGGTGAAGTGAAATCACTCATGAGACCTCACCCAGTGATTGAGTATAGTTATCCAATAGGGACGAACCAGTAGTTTGGATGAACCCTAGTTATCAAGTTCTACAAGTAAGCGTTGGGATAGATCATAAGTGTAAAACCCGAAGTAGTTATGAATCCATGGAGAACACTTACCCTAGTTAATTGTGTAATCTTGATAAACAGCAATCAAATCTCAATATTATCATATAATTGCTTCTATAACCCCCCCCCCTTTTGGAGATAACACACTTAAAAGCTTAAATACTAGCATTATTCTATATCTTGACCATATTCCTTGTGGGATCGACCCCAACCTTTGTTGGATTCTTTATTGATAACGTCTGCTTCATACTTTATCAGGAGTGTGAGTTTGAGTGTTATCAGTTAGCCAAAGCTATCCCTCCAATGATCTAGCAGGCCATCAAAACGACTATGAAACCAGTGGTCAACATGTGCTAGAGAATGAAGTGACAGCTTCACATAAGGAAGTGAATAGAAGAAGAGAAATGCTATTGCCTATGGATTTTGACTCAAACATCCCACCATTTGGACAGGATCCACCAGTGGTGGCTAGCAGCCCTCCGGATGACTAGTGCTCGGGCTATATCCCAACTGAGAATGCACCAGCCATAGATGTTAGAGAGAGAGAGCCACTACATGTTGAGGTGCCTCCCTCTACAGAAGCTACTCATCTAGAGGACCCATATCTGGTGGCTCCAATTTATCATACTATGAAGCCAGGACCCTTCTGGACAGATGGATAATGACGGTGCCTGGTGAACCACTTGCGCTTCCACCTAACCCGTTAATTCCTTCTGTAAAGGACATAGCCTCGCGATACTTTTCATGAGGAACTCGTTATCTAGGAAGTTTCCCTAATATCTCTTGCCATACATATGCCTTGGGAACAATGCATGCTTTTTTGAGGGAAGGAAGGGGGGGGGGTGAAAATATCCTTGTCAGGTCTATGAGGAGCTATTGTGATGCTTAGTTGAATGACTGCCTTGTCTTATTTTGAATTAATGAAAATTGTTGGGTTGTCTTTCTTGCTTGATATTGTGAAGTTTCATTGATGGGTTGGTCTTATCTTGCAATTAATTCTTGATCCGTGCTTCAAAAATTACCTTTGTTTATAGTAGATAGCAATAAATTTTAAGGATTTTCTTTATACCATGGTTCTTTACCAAGAAGCAAAATAAATTTTCTTTTTTTCTTTTTTAGTGTTGAACCGGATGACATTTCCGTATGATATATTGAGAGGCAACTTTCTTAAGAGAAAATGCCATATTTTTGAGCCATTATTGTGTTTACTTTAATTGGTAGCACCAAAATTTTTTTATGGCATAGCAATGAATTTCTAACTTGAAAAAGAGCATTCTTTTCTTATGTATTACACATTTCATGTTTGGCTTCTTGATTTGCAAGTTGGTTTGTCTAAAGTCATGCCCTTGATTTGAACTCGTAAGAGTGTGATGCCTTGTGTGGTGAGGTCTTTACTTGATTCTTGTATGTGCACATTGTCTAGAACTTTTTCTGAGTGTGATTCAAGGTGAAATCATATATGTAGCTACACTGAGAAAATGATCTTAGGCTTTACTTGGATAGTTACTTCACCACAAGAATGACCTCCTTGAACATCGCCAGCCAATATTTGGCCTTCAACCCTTTTTCTTGAAAATCACATTACAAGTCTATTATCCTTTTTAGTCCTCTTCTTTGGCACTCATCATCCCTAATTGCTAATGATGAAAGAAAAATAGGGCTTAAAGCCCAAGATATAGGGGAGATAAGAAAATGAAATGAAGTGTAGACAAAAGCCTAAGCTTGGTGGTGTGCATAAATGGGAAAGATGTGAGCTTCAATGTGAGGTAGCACCAAATTGCTTGATGAAAAGAATGAAATAGTTGGCTGAAAAACCTCCAATCAAAAGAAGAAAAAGAAAAAGTTGAATGGTGCTTTCTCTTTCTTAGATAAGGCTAAATATGGGATCCAAGGTGTTACAAGGGTGGTTTCTTGATGAAGAATGTGAATGATGAATAAGGAGAGATAAGGTGAAGTAATCTCATAAGTGTAGCGAGATGTTTGATTGTGTTCACAAAAGGCATTAAGGAGGATCTAGTCACTAGAGCTAAAATTTGTCCTACCCTTATACCTAGTCATCATTATGACCCTCAAGTCCTTAGTGATTCTGAGTGTAGCAACTCTACACTAGTAGCGAGTTACATGAAGGGCAAGCCTATGGGTTAATGGTGTATGCACTTGAATATATTTGAGAGAGTGAACATCTTTACTTTATTCTATAATCCCTATGTGTGAATTGTCTGAGTATGAGTGGGATTCTCTCTTTGTGTGAGTGGCATCGCTTCTTTGGAGTACATACTAAAATTCTGCTTTCAATTAAGAGGTGTGAATGAGATAAGTTGAGCAGTGAACTTTAAGGAAAATCTTGAATGTTAATTGTTAATGACTTGAGATGCTTATTGAGAGTGCTTTGGTTGCAAATATCCATTTTTTGAATTAAAAGAATGAAAATGAGATACGCCAAATGCTTGTGGTTACCAATTAGGTTTGTGCAACATATTTTGAGTCTTTTATTTTTCTTGAGTCAGTGTGAGATTTTTAGGGTTGTCTTAAGCTTTAGAAGTCCATTGTGCATCTCTTATGATGAGAATGCCTAATCAATTCTTAGTTGTGAGAGAATGGCATACTTGTGGACAAGAAATGGTTCAAGTTTGGGGGTTTCATGAGTTTCTAATTTACCAACTCATTAGACTCTTAAGCATGAGCTTTTGCATGATTTTCACATCAATTAGGCAGATTTTATGCCTTTTCTCTTATATTTTGTAGGTATTGGACTGAGACAAGAAAATCAAATGAATTGAAAAAAGAATGAGTCTGCAAGAAGCAACAATCTGCGATCCATAGGTTGACACCTGTGAAATGCAGGTGCAGCACAGAAAAACACTGGTCCTGAGCTGAAGGGAACCTGCGAAATGCAGGTAGGCACCTGCGAAATGTAGCTGCAACCGCAGATAGAGTCCAACAATTCTATTCATGACCTGCGCGAGACTTGCGAACCACGGATGGGCACCTGCGAAAAATAGGTGCCGCGCAAGTGGCCAAAAATGCTGCTTGGGTAAAATTGTCCAACTTTGACAAAAATTCAATATGGAAGCTTTCAAGGGCATTTGAGGAAAGGTGTACAAAAAGAAATATGCAGAATTACCCTAAATGTAGTCATACTTTTCATAACTTATACATCACATCTTAGGTAAGAAGAATTATAGAGAGAAGTAGAAAAGTACACTGTTCTTCTTCTTCTTCTTCTTCTTCTTCTTCTTCTTCTTCTTCTTCTACTACTACTACTACTTCTTCTACTTTGTTATTCTTGTGCTAAAAAAAATCACCATTGTTACAAATTTGTGAGCTTAAATTTCTATTCAAATATGATGAATGTTAGTGAATCACCCATGGGTATTTATTCTATAACTTCATCTATGAGGAGCTAATTTAATTGCTAAGGGTGTGTGCATGATTGAGGTTTAAAATGGTTTGGGTATTGTTAATTTAGTCTTAAATTTAATTGCAATGCATGAATCTAGTATTTCCTCTAAGTTTGAATGCTATAATTAATGGTTGCAAACATTAATTTATTTTTCTTATCTTGTTTTTGCTTGAGAGAGAGGAGTAAGATATGGGTGAGGAAGCATTAGTGATGATTTGGGTCATAGATACGTGGGGTTGAGCTAGAGATAGTCAAAATCCATTTCCACCACTCATTAAAGGGTTGAAGCGAGAGATAGTTTAGCTCTTCCTCAAGCTTTTGGTGGATGATTGATATTATTGACCTTGGGGTTTGAGAAAACCCAAGGAAAATTCACCCCAAGTGGTTGAAAAAAATCGGGTGTAGCATGTGCCACTGCTATTTATGCTGTAATTGATATTTGAGGCTAGTTAATTAACCCCAATCCAATCGATGCCCCTCTCAAAAGCACATCCCTAGTTCATCCTCAGTGCTAGCAACAATCAACTTGCCTTGTTTTTAATTTGACATTAGAATTCTATAACTTACTTGTTTTCTCCCAATTTTCCCCTTTTTATAATATAAATAATGATGCATGTCAAACTGATTTGCTCTACGACTTTTGGTTGATTTATTTCAATTCTTTGTGGATTCGACCCCAACTCATAGTTGGATAAATTATATTGCATATGAACTTATACACTCTCTCACTTTGAGGAGTAGATTTGAACGTTATTAGCGCTTAATGCCACTTAGTTAGATTAAAATAATATATTAGATTAGATTCGTTAATTTATTAAAAAAAATAATTAGTTGGTAGTCAATAATGTATTGAATGTTGGGAAACACTAATGGGTGATTGATTTCTAAGCCTAATGACATCGACCTAGGCTTAATTAGTGAGGTTTAATTAGGAAATTTGGGTATATTAGAGCTACTTGATATGTTTGAGTTCCAATCCAGTGCTTTTCCCTGGCTTGTGACCCACTGCTCATTTTATTCATATTTTAGTTTAGTTTCTATTTCTTTAATAAGATGTAGTTATAAATCAAAGTTAAAACATGTTTGACATTGCGTAGGAGATGCTAAATTATTTACTAGCTTAATTGTTTTAGATATTACTTCCCGTGAATTCAATCCTAATTTTTATTGGATAATTTGTATTGATACGATTATTTCATAGATCATGTTGAGGTGTGTTTGGGATGTCATCAAGTTTAACCTTTAGGAGTTTTTGAAGTCCAACACAATATACTGAAATTTCATTTATAAAAAGTTTCAAACTCTAATAGTTCTTTCGTGTTTTGAATTAAAGATATTTTTTGTTCATTTTTTTTGTATGAAAATGTGAATAAATGTTAAATAGTATTAAAATAATTATTAAATATTAATTAGTGATTTGGGAAGTGGTTGTTTTCTCATTTCTTTGGAAATTAGGTCGGATAAAATTCGTTCGAGATCACCAACTCTAACCTCGCGATCACAAACTCCTCCATCAACAATCACAATCCTTTCCCTCCTATCATGAATCCCTTAAGATTATTACTATTTTTAATCACATTATATCATCTCGTGATTATGATAATAAAAATGAATTGATCACACAAATTCAATTCATAACAAGTCTGAGTCTTTCCAAACTCAACTCAAATTATATCAACACATTATAAACGACCAAATGGACATATAAACATGCTCAAATCTCAAATTCAAAAGCTAATATGCAAAACGAAGAACAAATTGTTACATGATGAGTTAAAAATGTCCTTGTTTGATACAACCTCAAGCCACCCCACATTCTTTTGTTATTAGCTCATTCGCTATCACACAAACCTTCTCATAAAATAGTTGTTTTAAATAAAAAAATTCTTTGACTAAATAATTTAAATTATTGTGAAGACTTATTCAATAAGACGTAGAAACAATTTTAACATGTTATTATTCTTAAATAACTATCCCCCCTCCCCACTTCTCCCACCCCCCAAAAGAGCTATACAATGAGAATGTGACACATATTATTCTTCCTTAATCGAAATCCAATTATTAAATTTCTTTATTGTATTAGCCTCCTCTATTTCTAATGTGTACTATATATAAAATATATTTTGAAACATGTCATTCCAGGCATTACCGTCCTCAGTTCGTTTCTTCCCATTCATTCCCATTCACAGCTTCACCCTTCCCCGAAGGCACGCCGCTCCCCAATAATATCTACCTTACTATACATTTTCTCTCATCATAAATATTCTACTAAAAGATTTACCTTTTCTTTCTTCTTCTTGTTCAACCAATTTTACTTCGAAGAAAAACCAAAAGAGACCAGACCACCATTAAAGACTTCCCCCATCAGTTTCGCCGCCCTTTTTGCCTTTCCTTCTTTCATTCATAATAACCAAAATCCAATCTTTTCTTTTTTCTTTTTTCCTTATGAAAAGTAAAAGATCCATTATGTAAGGGGAAAAAAAAAAGAAGGGAGAATCCAGCTTCCAATTTGAGCAATCCCATTTACTATCGTCCAAATATTTTACTTTAATGGATTTTTGTGTTTTCTGTTTCAGTCCCCAAAAGGGTTTTTGGTTTCTCAAACATAGCCTTTCCTATCCAACTTCTCATATACTGATCCATCTGAATAATTTATTCTAAATTCGGGATTCTCTTTACTTTTCTTTTTGACCTTTCTTTTTTTTTTTTTTGTGTGTGTGTGAGAGAGAGAAAAGTTTAAGATGAGTGTAGCCAAGTCCCAGGTTTGGCAACCTTGTAAAAAGAAGAGGATTTAGCTTTAGGCTTATAAAAAGAAAAGATTTTCTGTAGGGAAGGGGTAAAAAAAAAGGAACTGCAAAAAATGGACGGAATCCGTATTAATTTAGAGTAGGGGGTTAATAAGGTTCAAAGATCTGTAAGGAGGTTCGATTGAACTGGATTTAATTGAATAAGGAGAAGTTTGGAGATGGGTTCAAGATCAAATAATGGAAGTGGGAGGACTAGAGTGGGAAGGTATGAGCTTGGGAGGACACTTGGGGAGGGTACTTTTGCAAAAGTGAAATTTGCAAGGAATGTTGAGACTGGTGATAATGTAGCCATAAAGATTCTTGATAAAGAGAAGGTGATGAAGCACAAGATGATCGGTCAGGTATGTGTTCATATGTTTTAAATTCTAGATTTTTCTGATTTCTATTAGTCCTTTATTTTCTATTGTCTTTGGTTTGATTTAGTAATATTTGATTTTTTCAGTTTTTGTTTGAATCTGATGCTGTAAGGAAAACTAGTTTTGATCCTTTTTCTCCTGGAGTTTTATCATGAATATATTGTGGAAGAATGATTGAACGTCAAGATTTTCCTCACTTCTTCTGGTTGCAAAAGTTGCTGTATTTTATATTCTTCATGTTTGACCTAGTATGTCTAATGGTTGCCTGAATTCAAGTTGATTTAGCCTTTCTTAATAATTTCTAATTTTTAAGACTCATTATTAGTGATGATGCTGGGTTTTTCATATTTTATGATGTTTCAATTGCGAAAAGGACAGCTTAAAAATACATGAGTGATGCTTATGAGTTTTGCAGCCATTCGATTCCGATTTCTGAGAAGATGTCCCTTTTTAAATTGTTCTACTCCTATGTATGGAAAAAGATCTTTGTTTTCAGGAGCTTTAGTTAGAATCACCATGTAAAATCTTTGTTGTTTCTGAATATTGGAAAGTGCAAGTTGTAAATTGTATGTCCTTTGCAGATTAAACGGGAAATATCAACCATGAAACTTGTAAGACACCCCAATGTAATCCGAATGTATGAGGTTAGTATTAGCCTTTTCTTACCCCAGACCCTTCCCTTCCCTTCCCTTCCCTCTCCTCCCTTGCGAATGAAAATGAACAAGTAAAACATGCAATTAAAAAGAAAAACGAAGGGATTGCATTTAGCTCCTGGATTTTCCTTTTGCTTATCATTGATCTTTTGGGACACATAACCAGGTTGTTAAATCAAAATAGTTGGAGCAGGTTTCCAAGTACTGCTTCACTGTTTACCTGCTAAACAATTCAAACTGCTATCATGTAGGTCATGGCCAGCAAGTCGAAGATATATATTGTTTTGGAATTTGTTACTGGTGGCGAACTGTTTGACAAAATTGTAAGATGCTCTTCCTTGAGTCTCTCAACTGCTATTTTTCCATTTGGAATAAAAGATGTATAAGCTTTGCTGTTTTGTTGAGGTCAGGCTAGTAAAGGTAGGCTCAAAGAAGATGAAGCAAGAAAGTATTTTCAGCAGCTTATCAATGCAGTGGACTACTGTCATAGTAGAGGTGTATTCCACAGAGACCTCAAGGTAAAGAATTAATAGTTCTCAAGGAGATTCTACAGAGTGACTGAAAATTAGGATGATAGTGAGAATGGTTTATAATCCTTGCATTTTTTGATTGATAGCCTGAAAACTTGTTACTGGATGCCAATGGTGTTCTTAAAGTTTCGGATTTTGGATTGAGTGCGCTGCCTCAGCAAGTTCGCGTATGACAAATTCTTATCTCTTGCAAAGCCACTTTTTACTCTATTAGATTGATCAACAACTGCTAGATAAGTTTGCCGACCCAAACTGCATAACTGAATCTAAATGTACATAAGTTTGTTGATTTGTCATTTTAGGAAGATGGACTACTACATACAACGTGTGGAACACCAAATTATGTTGCTCCAGAGGTGCTCATTAGTTGTCCTAAAACTCATTTAATTTCATATTCTCTGAGTAACAGTTTTGATTTCTATTTTTGCTTCTTGCTACTTTAGGTGATCAACAATAAAGGTTATGATGGAGCTAAGGCTGACCTGTGGTCATGTGGTGTAATCCTTTTTGTACTTATGGCTGGTTATCTGCCTTTTGAAGAGTCAAATCTCATGGCATTATATAAGAAGGTGTGCTTATTCATTGCCGGTCATTCCCAAAAGCAATCTGTACTATACATTTCCCTTGAAAGAGAATGTTGAGATAAATGAATATTACTGGCAAAATTCTAAGAATGACACATGATGAGGAATTGATTTGATTGCAGATACATAAAGCTGAATTTACATGTCCTCCCTGGTTTTCCTCTAATGTTAAGAAACTAATCAAAAGAATCTTGGATCCCAATCCACAGACGGTATGTATATCTCCTTCTCCAAGACAAAGGAGGAAATAAAGCATAAAAGTTACCTGGTGAAAGTTTGTTTACAGACTAATGTGTTTACCAGCTCTTTATCTGCACTTGCATTTAGCTTCTCATTCATTACCAAAATTTATTACGAAATTTATGGAATTTATCATTTGATGACAGCGCATCACATTTTCTGAGGTCATTGAGAATGAATGGTTCAAGAAAGGGTATCGTCCACCTGTGTTTGAACAGGCAGATGTTAGTCTTGATGATGTGAATGCTATTTTTAATGAATCTGCTGTAAGTATACTTGTTTCTGCAAAATGGGTCTGCCAGAATTCTGAATTTGCGTGTTGATTCTTGTTGAATGAACATTTGATCGTCCAATATAATGAGTGTTCATGTGCTTTTTCATCAACTCAGGACTCTTCGAATCTTGTTGTTGAGAGACGGGAAGAACGGCCTTCTGCACCACTGACTATGAATGCTTTTGAGCTTATTTCAACTTCTCAGGGTCTCAATCTCAGTTCTCTGTTTGAGAAGCAAATGGTACATGTTGGTGAAGCTTATGAACTTACACACAGCTTCTCAAGTGGCACAGTTTAACATTCTTATTTGACTGATGTTCAAGTAAATTAATGTTTGGTCACACTTTAGATGGGAAATCATATAAATTTTTCAAAGTTTCACTTTTATGTTTTAACATATGCAAACAATGTTGAGCCTTACTGAAATTAGTAGTTCAAGGATATGATAAATATGAATATTGTTCACCATTCCGAAGTCTCAGTTCAAACAAATGAGTTCTATTTAAAACCAAATGTTGTGTAGGTATATCTTTCTTGCTTTCTTCTTTGCGCATTTGTACTCAATTTCAAAATACATGTTTCAGTTTCCAGGTGTACAACAAAAGCAACACTCTTTCAAACCCAAAAGGCAGAAATAAAAAGAACAAATATGTGGCGTATACAATTTTCAATGCTTGATTTTTCAGATGGATCTAATCCAAGCAGTTTTAAGGATGTGGACTAATCTAGGTTACTTTTACAGGGTCTGGTCAAAAGGGAGACAAGATTTACATCAAAATGTCCTGCGAATGAAATTGTTTCAAAAATTGAAGAAGCTGCTGTACCTTTGGGATTCAATGTGAGGAAAAATAACTACAAGGTGAATGGGATAAGTCATTCTCATGCTTGATACTTAGTTTTCTTCTACTGTCAGTCTTACAGAAGTTTTGTGATTACAAGAAATGTTGCTCGGAGTTGTCAATAGGTTTTCAAGAAACTCTAATACTCATCTCAGCTTTGTAATGTTCATATTTTCCCTTCCTAAAAACTGCTAAGTTTCTTCAATCAAGCACAGTTATTAAATGTATGAGCAGTTGAAATTCTTTAGGATCTTAAAAGGCCTAATACTCTAGTAGGTTCTTTGCTATTGTTAAAATTTCATTATTTATACATTTTCCTTCTCCTTTTTAGTCTATGTAACAACTGCTAAGTTTCTTCAATCAAGTATAGTTATTAAATATATGTGCAGGTTGACATTCTTTAGGATCTCAAAGTCCTAATACTCTAGTTGGTTCTTTGCTATTGTTAAAAACTTATTCGTGATAAAATCTCCTTCTCTTCCCCTGTACCAGATTAAGCTTCATGGTGAGAAGAGTGGGCGCAAAGGTCACTTACACGTTGCAACTGAGGTATGTTTGTTCTGAGGACCTTCAGGGTTGCTAAGTTTTTCATTGTCATTCAGACTTTTAAGACAACTTCCGGCATTGAGTTTGCTGTAGATTTATGAGGTGGCACCTTCGCTATACATGGTTGAGCTTCGAAAGGCTGGAGGAGATACCTTGGAATTTCACAAGGTAAACCAAATTGGAAGTTGTTGTGGGGTTTATTGATTCATTGACGGATATACATGGGAACTCTCTTGCAAGATTTGCTTGCTAACTAAGCTAAGTGGGAACCTCTAATTGAAGTGAAGCAGATAGCTGGCCCTGCTTATTTGTTGATTTTGCTTAAATCCATTCAAGTACTTTCACTACTGCTACTTGCCTATGCATAGAAGACTTTACATGATATTTGACATTTGGTCTTACAAGGCAGTTCTTTGTTTTGTGTATTAATCTTCAAAATGGTTATATTGTATTATTAGACTTGAGCATATACCTATATCAGGCTTGCTGCGGTTTGTCCATGCATGTGCTTTTATGCTGATAAACTGATAAAGCTAATGTTCTTTTCTTTTATATACAGTTTTACAAGAACCTGTCCACCGGATTGAAAGACATTGTTTGGCAACTGGGAGATGAAGCAGGAGATGAAGTAAAAGATGGTTAGTACACTATACTATCATGCCTGCACTAACTTGAAAATGTGATCTTTAATTTAAAAATTAGTCAAGCTATGAACATGAAGGTGATATTTTTTCTCTCTTTTCCGGGAGTTTGAAACTAAAATGGTGTCTTTTTTGTCAAAAGAACCAAACTAATGTAAAAAAGAAAAAGTGAACACTTCTACTTATAGCATGTGCTGTGTATGAATGGTCTGCCAGGCCCTGTTAAAGGCAGTTTGTGTTTTTTCTATAAAGTAGTTTCTCGATACGAGTGTTGCACGTTTATGCCGAGTCATGTATTAGACGACAATAACATATTTAGTATAATTTCATAAAGTGGGGTTTGGGGAGGATAGAGTGTACGCAGACCTTACCCACCTCAGAGGCAGAGACTGTTTCCGATAGACCTCGGCTCAAGGATAAACAAATCAAAACAATCCAGTAAAGGAAATAATAGATAATACAAAGCATGTCATATGATATACAAGGTTCAAGAAACAATAGATAATATCAAAAATCTATGGGCAAGATATTATAGGAGTAATACTACGTCTACTAGTATGAGTGGATTTGCTAAACGACGCTCTATTCCCAGCTAATCTACTACCCTGATTCGTATTCTCCACAACCTCCTATCTAGAGCTATGTTTTCGGTAAATAATAACTGCGTCATGTCCTGTCTAATCACCTCTCCCTAATGTCTCTTCGGCGTATCTCTACCCCTCTTGAAACCATGGCCCTCGGCAACCTCTCACACCTCTGTATTGGGGCATCTCCTCTGCACACGTCTGAACCATCTCAATCTTATTTTCTGCATCTTTTCTTCCATCGGAGCTACTCCCACCTTATCCCAAATATCATCATTGCTAATCATATCTCTTCTAGCATGCATACACATTCATTGCAACATCCTAGTCTCTGCAACTTTCATCTTCTGAACATGAAAGCTCTTAACCGGCCAACACTCGTCCCCATATAATATGGTAGGTCTGACCATCACTCTTTAAAACTTGTCTTTAAATTTTGGTGACACCTTCTTATTTTCTGAGCAAAATTTTGAGTAAATATTTATACATGAAAGAATAAAGTACACGTTTCTGTAAATAATCAATGTGGATCATCTTATTGTGACTTTTTTTTTATTTTAGGCAAAGTGGTTGTATTGTCTAACCTACAAAGATGATTGGTAAAAGCTTGATCAGATATATATAATTGTTTACTTATTTTGCTTTCATAAGTTACAAACATGTAATAAAGCGTCGTAATATTTTTAGGGAAAATGCATAAAACCCCCCTCAAATTTGTCCACTAAATTTAGTTTAGTATTTCAACTTTATGGATATTTTTTTACCCCCCTATTCTAATTTAAAGTGAAATTATTGCCTCCTTATCAACTTAAACCCAGTCATAAATTAGAGTGTAATGTCCACTCGCCCATATCGTCCGCCATGTCATCCTCCACATAAGAAATTTTTCTTAAAAAATATTTTTAATCACAAATTTCTCTTTTCTATCTTCTTCCTCACACCTACCCACCCACCCGCCCTTACCCCACTAACCACCCCCACCTCCTATAATTGATTATTTTAGCAACTAAATTCAAACCTCACTTTTTCCATTCTTAAAATTCTTCATCCTCCATCTTCTTCCTCACCTCCACCCGCCCACCCCCACCCCACTAACAACTTCCCCACCTCCTAGAACCGGTAACTTCAACAACAACATTCAAGCTCCTCTTTTTTCATCCTTTGGATTCCTCATCCTCCATTTTCTTTCTCACCTCCACCCGCTCACACCCATCCAACTAACCATTCCCCAACCTCCTAAAACCAATAATTTTAAGATCAAAATTCAAACCCTTCTTTTCATTATTGAAATTCCTCATACTTTAGAACATTTAATTTTTCTTTGGCCACTTTCAATATATATATACATAGAGAGAGAGAGAAGAAGAAGAAGAAGATTTTGTATTATTAATGGATTTGATAGTTTACTCTAAACCCATGTTTGAATCAAGAAGCTTTAACCTACCATAGCAAGAAATATTTAGATCCGCCTATAAAAAAATTGCTTTCAATTTTTGAATATCACCTTTCATTTTGATTTTTAATTTGTCCTAATCACAAAAGTTTTACAAATTTTTCGCCGGATGTTAGGTTGAAAAACTTTTGTTGGTTGGACATGGTGGAAGAGCAGCCATTGGAAATATTATAATGCTGGAAATGGGTATGAAAAAGAAAAAAAAGAATAAAGAAATAAAAGAAGGGAGACCCACAAAAACTAATTAATTATATTTAATAGGATAACATCCAATTAAAAATTGACATATGTATTATTTTAATCAATATTAATATACTTTTTCATCCCTCACGCGCTTCTAGGGAGGTGCAAATATTTATTCTGCCACGTCATCTCTTAGGAGGTAAATAAATATGTTACGAATAAGAATAATGGGGTAAACAAACACTCGTAAAGTTAAAATATTAAAATAAATTTAGTGGACAAGTTTGGGGTTTTTCTTTTTATGCACTTTCCCTATTTTTTATAAATGATATTTGTAATGTACGTTCATATCCACAAAACAGATTCAAATCTACCACCTCACGATCTTTAACCTTCTCCATGGAATTAGACCTCATACCAGATATTACCTTTTGTATATCGAAATTTCCGGCACTGCGATTTCGTTACTACTATATATGCATCTTTAAAAGTTTGGTATTCGGTTCTATATGTGATGATATAAAAAAAATTATTAAAATATCGAATGCAATATCAAAATATTTGATTATATATACTATTTATGTATGTGTATTACTCTCTTTGTTCCATTTTAACTGTTCGGATATGATTTGCACACTCATTAAGAAATAATTAATAGAGGTGATAATATAAATAATATAATCCTATTAATTTTTCAATCCTTAATCACATAAATCTATTTCAATTCAATACGGGAATTATTCTCAATTATTGGGCTACTAAATTCTCATTAAATTATCAGTACCTAATGAGTTGTTTTCCACATTGGAGTGATAGGAAAAGAAAATCAAACGTTTAAAAAGAAATCAATTCTATACAATGCTCAATGAAATTTTTTGCCAGTCTCGATGAAAATTTTGAACTTTCAAATTTAATTGAAATAAAAAATTTCAATGTAAATTTTTCTTTCATCCTATATGAAAATTTAAAATTTTCCATCAAAATTAACAATATAAATAAATGTTTAGCTAGCTTATTTGACGGGAGTAATATGAAAATATGGATCTTCAACTTTAATGAAGGAGCTGTTTACTTTAACATTTGTTGAAGCCTTAACTTGAGTTTTGATGTCCATGTTTATAAAAATATATTCATAATAATGATTCTTTTAAACTTGATTTTATGGAGTATAATAAGAGATGAAATATTAAGTGTATTAATTGAATTAGTTTGCATTGTAACTTTAAACTATATTTTTTTGGAAACATACAAAAATAAACCTTTTCACATTTTAAAATGACTTTAGGTATTTAAAGTAAAATTAAATAATACATGGTCAATTGTCTCTTGAAATCTGAAACTAGCAAATATTTTAGAACACTTATTTATGATATATCTAGCAGTTAAAATGAAACGGAGGGAGTATTATATAAGTAATGATTTTTTAATCTAAATATAAGCTAATCAAGGGTCTAAAATTCTATATTTAATTTAATTTGTTAGAAAATATTGAAGACTTATAATATAATTATATATTTGATTAAACAAATGTTTATACATTATAAAATCAGATTTCCTTTAACGCCATCTTAGAAATTGTCGTAGTATTTGTTTTAGGTATCCAACTTAATCACGAGTATTTCTTTTTTAATATCTTTGATTCTTTTTTGTAGTTCATTTTATTTATGTTAGAGTTATGTAGATTTTGATTCTTACTTATTATATTATGCAAATTTTAGAGTAATTGTTTGTTTTGATTGAAATGTTATTTACGTGATCATTAAACTTTATAATAATCGTCTTTGTTTTTCTGGAATATTTCTGTATGTGTAAGGTGTTTATGTGATAAAATTGAAACATTTCTTGAAAAGTCAAAATTATAATTCTCTACTAGCTATATATAAGTCAAAGTCGCATAAATTATGATTATCAACTTACGGTAATGCATTTTACAAAAGTCAAACTTAAAAATACACAAGTCCCTACCCGTTTCCTTTATATGGGAAAAAACAGATCAAAAGTGAAAAACAAGAGTAAAAATATTTAAAGAAAGCTTAAACAAATGACTAATTTCGGAGTTCTTATCCTCAAGCATCAAATTTATGTTTCTTTATCCTTTCAATGGTGCAGGCATTGTCTCAACTTGATTTTGGAGTGTGATGTTAGTGGGTTTGCCGATGTGTATAAGCTCAGCGAACATTGTGCTGTTGGATATTAGATACTGCTGTGCTGTAAAAAAGGAATTTCCAATTCAATGTTTTATCATATGACTGTGGCATGTAAACTTGGAACAATAAATACGCGTTTTACGCTTCCCATTGTTGTCGTCTTATTTGATTACAACATTTTAAAGATCAATAGCCAAATTATGTGCTTTTATTAAATTGGAAGTGGTATTAAAGTGTATTTCTTTAACATTTTGCTCGAATCCAATTTCTGGATTGGGATGATGAGGTTGGTACTTTCTTTAAAGAACTTTCCTTTTAGAGGCTGGTTAAGAAAGCCATATAGAAATTAGATTTGCATGTTATTGAATGACATTATATAATTTGAGCTATTTGGTCAAATAATTATTTGGTTAGTAGAGAATTGATTATATTTGGAACGGATAATTGCACTCTCTAAGTTCTCACGGAGGAGGTGAGAATTGATGATAATTGTATGTGGTGTAATTAGACGGTTACTTTTTATATATATATTTTTTTATTTTTACTTGTATTTTTTTCTTTTTAATTATTTTAATATCTTTTATTATTTGAATTTTTTTTGTTTAAATATATATTTTTTTATTTTTTTATTTTTCTTTCATTTCTTTCTTTCCCAATCTATACTTCCTTTGATTCTATATAATTACTTGTACTCTTTTTTTCCTTATTTTTTTCTTCATTTAGTACAACTGCATTATTTTTCTAATTTTTAAATTGAAGTAGAATTTCATTGTTGAATGAGGTTATAAACTTATGTTTTTCTTTTCTTTTGAATTATATTAACTTAAATTATGGTGGAATTTCACATAAGAGTGTGTGTGTGTGTGTGTGTATATATATATATATAATATTTTTGAATTTTGAATTTATGTTATATTTTGATTTTTTTATTTGCTTTAGTATTGATTTGTTATTTCACATTGCGTCTCATTCATTTGTCAGCAAAAAATGATAGTTTTTTTAAGAATATTTGAATAATTTTATGGCACTATATTTATCTGTACTATATTAAAAGTATGAAGGTTCTTAAAAATGTTGATTGAAATTTTTGCCCTTCAATAAAAGATTCTACAATAGACAAAATTGTCATTTTACTACTTTCTTACATATTTAAGTTGTCCAATTTTGATATTAAGGACTTTAGATTTAATTAGAATTTTATAATAAATGAATGACAGTGTTATATATATGTGTGTGGTATATATACATAAAGCACTTTCAAGATGATTATCAATATAGACAACAAAATTTTTTATCATGATAAAGCAATTAAAGCGACAAAAGAGAACATGAGCTAACAATATCTTGTAAAGAACTATTAGGTGACATACAATAAATAATAACATATTGAAAATATAATAATTTATTTATATTATTTAAATAAATATCATACTTATTTTAACGGCAATTGTTATTTTTAAATAATATTTTTTTGATATATATTACATTTAATATATTGCGCAAGACACATACAATATGTGTATACTAAACTAGTAATATTGATCTTATTAAGCGTTACATTAGAAATTTTATTTCGTACAACTGAAAATCTAAATTTATTAGAACATTCAAAATTTTAAATTTGGAAGCAATATTTCCTATACCGACTTTCCAATTATTTAATGTCTCCATCTCCATAAAAAATATAATATTTTATATGTTGTAAAATCAACTTAAATAGTTAGTATAATATATCGAATGATGAGAGCAAGAACAATAAAGAGAGACAAGAAGGAGAGCATTTTTATTCTTCTAAGTATTTTTCAAGTCTTCAGTGTCTACAATATGACTTCTTATGCCTCTTGTAAAGATATGACACTTGGGCCTAACTCAACCTCAAAAGCTAGCTCAGGAGGGGAGGATTGCCCAAGTCCATATAAACAAACCATCAGTCCATTCTCCAACCAATGTGAGACTTTAACCTACTAACACCCCCTTCACACTCAGGCCCGACTGGAGTGTGGACTGGGAGCCCAAACGGGAATGGACCTGGCTCTGATACCATGTAAAGATATGACACCTGGGCCTAACTCAACCTCAAAAGCTAGCTCAGGAGGGGAGGATTGCCCAAGTCCATATAAACAAACCATCAGTCCATTCCCCAACCAATGTGGGACTTTAACCTACTAACACCTCCATTTGTAGTGTTCATAAAGGCATACAAAAAGTTGTCATAACATGACATTAATCATGAAGATTATGGGGGAGGTTAAAGGATATGAGAGTTAAATCCATAATGGTGAAGAGTGGTGGAGGAGTAACTATACATCATAGTGAAGAGCAGTGGGAGTAACTTCACGGGAGTTGTCGACATCCACCATAATTCAATTATTTCATACTCCTCATTGAATGTAGAGGATATGTCTAGTTAAAACCTTACTACAAAAAATTAGTGAAAAAAACTCTAATGAAGGAAAAAGAATATACATATCTTATAATATACATTATTTGTTGCCTCATTACAAAATTTATCACGAAATCCAGTGGGACAAAATCTAAACTTAAAAAAAGAAATGCAACACGCATTTTACTCTCCCTAATAAAAATATCATTTAATATAGTAGATGATGCATTCCAATCTTGATTACTAGTTCTCCAAAATGTTGGTATCGAGAGTAGTATCTTTGTGATCATAACATATATCACTTGGATATGTTAAATCTTTGAGTCGGACAAATACACTCTTGACAATCACTTTTTTTTTGACCTCTTTGCCACAAACAAATTGCTCATTCGACGTGTTTGTAGCGAAAATCTTGGACATTTTCATTTGCATGATAATACAAATTGATCTTCTTGTAGAATAACATGATATGACAGTATTTTCACATGCAAACAGATAACTTTATTGAGATGAAACTTCATAGAAATAAAATATTTTTTCTACACTTTCATAACCAATAAACCTTGACAAAATTGGTTAGAATAAATAGATTTATATTAATATTTGATTCACTCCAATATGTCCACGTAGAAATAAAAATTATATCTTTTATGCACATTAATAAAAATACTATCTCGTGAATAGTAATCGCAAGATACATAAGTGCACCAATTGCACTAAGACATGGTACTTTGTATTCATTTTTCATGAGATCTAAATTGATCTTTCTTTATGTTAAGTTACTCATAACCATTAGGATACTCAATGGAATCACTTTAATCCATATAATGATTTGCTGAAGCTTTGTATAATAAATTTTTAAGAACCTTTATATACTTAAGAACAATATTTAAGTCCTTCAAGGATTTATATATAAATTTTACCTTCTAACTAGACATAACAATAATTCATTATACGCATTTACGTTTTTCATGTATTTCCAGACTGAAAGAAACCTCATTTCATCCACCATAGGAGAACAAATTTCTATACAACAATGTCAGCATTATTGCGAAAAATTCTTATGCCATAAGGCACAAATCATACTTTATATCTTATGGTTTTTATTTTACTTTTCTCACACTAACTCATTCTTACCCCACTTACATTATGCCTTGATGTCCTTGGATTATAAGTCCAAAACATCACTTTTTTCAAGTAAAATAAAATATATATTTGAATTGCATATTTTATTTGACAAATCATTTATCTATCTACACCATTTGGTAGATTTAAATTTAAGATCCTTGTCATCATTTATAATATTGAGCACTATACTATATCGAAAATACCGTTGATGGTCATATCAGTTTCAATGCAACTTAACTTTTCGAAATCTCTTTATTTTTCATCATTTTCAGCTAGTTGTACCTTTGTCAAGGTTTTGTGAAGTGTTATGTCGTAGTGCATCTTTTTTTTTAAAAAAGGCACTTGACTCATTATTACGACCATTTTGATCATTTGCTCCTCTCCTTCTCTGGAATCGATTTATCTATCACGCTTCAAGCGTGTCATAAAATCTATTCTTCAAGGACTTCTCGTTGGAGCATTTGTAGCTGAATTATAAAACAGGGTTAGCAAATACATCCAACAAATGATTTGTAACATTTTACAAATAAATTATCTCTTGAATTTCAAGTTCACATTTTTTTACAACGATCTCGCTAATTCATCACAAGCATAATTTTCAGCTACTAATTATCTTCCCCCTAATGCTAGAAAGTCTAACATCAATCCATCTTTGTGCATTGTGGTAGAACAATTAAATCGTATACCACAGATTCAAATTTTTAGATAAAAATTATTTGGTTTTTGACTGTGAATCAACCATACAGGGGAACCTTGTTGGCTTGATGCGCATAAATATTGCTATATATTAAATAGCACATCTCATACCAAATTATTATGGGAAATTTTGATCTCATGTCTAATGGTTTAACTATAATTATAAGCATACAATTTCTACTTAAATCAACTTAGATAAAAACCAACATTATCAATATTATAGTTAGAACTGTGTTCTTATTTTAATAATTTGAGAAAACAACCTTGCAAAAATTAGATTGCAAGTTGATATCAAATACACATATGACCATACTATAGATGCATCTATTAAATCATATAATAATAAAAGGTCCAATGACAAATAAACAGGCTGATATACATCTTTTTATAAGTTATAAAGATTCAGGGGCTATAGCCCCAACCTTAGCTAGTTTAATAATTAATTTTTCATGCAAACAAGCGGTTCAAGAGAATTCTTGAAGAATCATTTATTTCTTCAATATATAACCACGTGAATACTCAACTAATTTGTCATCACATTTGAATTGGAATGGCCAATCGATCATGCCAACTGATATATTTCGCATGTGATTCTATCACCATGCTCATATTTGTATACCATAAATAGGAGAAAGAAGTTAATATAGTGTTTAAAAAGATTCTCAAAAGAAGAAAAATAAATAGGAGAAAGAGGTGGGTAACCTTCCATATAAATATTTATAATCCGCTTCAATTGTAATAAGAAAATATTAAATCTTTTTATGATTTATAATCTCACTATAATTCATTTTTGGCCAATTTATTTAAAATTTAGAGCCTATTTGGATTGACTTATGTTAAGTGCTTTTAAGCCAAAATAACTTTTAACTACTTTTGTAGTATTTGGATAAGTCTAAAAAGTGCTCTTAAGCACTTATTTTTAAGCCAAAATAACAAAAACAATCCTAACTTATGACTTTCGGCTTATAAGTCATAAGCCATAAGCCAAATCAAACAGGTCCTTAATAAGTTTCTTTTGAGACTTACTACAATATCAAATATTAAAAATAATTTTATTTCTTCCAGTAGTAACATATTAGCTCTTCTAGAGCTCTCAAATAGTACTACCTTATATTTCATAACACCATATGTATGGTAAATATCTCCTTTTAGGGAGAAAATTATATTATTATTGTCATGATCAAAATCAGTATAGGCAAGACTCATTTCTTGCTTTACTTTTGCCTTTAATAATTTTTTATAAGGTCAGAAAATTTTCTTTTTGTAGCATACCATATGTACGCAACTAATGAAAAATTTATGCGTACAAATAATAATATTCATTTTGGTCATAGTCAAAATAGAACAAAAATTAATTTTTGTTCTTACGCTTTGGTAGTGCATGATAAGACATGCTACGATGTTTGTGACATATTACAAATACATGACCACTGACCATTGTGCCAAAATATTTTTAAAAAAAATTTCTTTTAGACCTCCCGTAAAGGTGAATTGTGATATTTATTCAACCATACATGTGCATGTCCTTATCTATAATTTTATTTATAACAAACCGGATGTCGTTACGGGATAGTTAAGGGCATATAACATAGAAATCTGGCTAAGGATGAAATAGGGAGGTTGTGCAATAAACTAAGTATAGCACTGTACATTTTTGGGTAGCTACTGGTCCGAGGGACCGCTGCAACGGTGAGATTTTTGCTGCAGTGAGACCGTGGTAGCCGTTGGAGTCTCATCGTGGCGAAATGAGGGAGTAATTGCTAAAACCGCTGCAACGACCCTATGACCGCTATAGCAGGTCTGCTGCAGCGTAAGTGTGACCGCTGCAGCGGACAACGAGGGTCAGAAAGTGGGATTTAAGTAGGAGTTACGGGGTTTTATCCCATTACTCTCAAAAATGTGATCAGAAGGTCTAAACAACGGAAAAACCCTTCAGAGCAGTGAAACCCTTCACCAAAGTAAGATTTCCATTTTTGTATCTATACAATGACTAATTTTGATCCTAGATTCCTTGTAGACCTTTAATGGTGGAAGTTTTTGTAGAGGAAAAAACCCTAGACTGATGAACTAGGGATGGATTGTAGGGTGATTAGGGGGGTGATTTGGGTTGATGTTGAATAGTTTCGATCACTTCCCTAAGATTATAGTTGAGAATGAGGGTTATACGAGATTTGGGATCTAGAACTTAGTAGAGATGGGGTTCACTTTCAAAAGTGTCCTAAAGGGAAGGGTTGATCTTCTAAAACCCTTATTTTGAACTAGGAGTAATGAATTACTCTTTATTTGTTGTAGATTATGAGCACTCCGAGGCTATGAGAAAGGGCAAGGCTTTGGTGGAGTAATTGACTCTTCGTGTCTGAAATCGAGGTAGGTTATGGTTATAGGGCTAGACCCTACGTAATAGCTTGTGTGCTTATGTAATCATTATATTTGATTGATCTTCGAACATTTCTTGTTATGAGCATTTTTATGTGAATAAATGGAAATTATCATGTTGATATGAGATGAGTATAATCTGTTGTTGAGATCATGTGGAAGTGTGTAATGAACTTCGTGTTATGAATCTATCATGTGAACTTAGTGTGGTATTTAAGAAAGTGAGGAAATGGAGCGTAGAATTTGATGAATTGATAGGTTTATTTAAATATACGGGTTTGATGATGTAATGCACCTTTATGTGATTTAAGGATGAGAATGACTAAAAAATTAATTGTTTCCTGAAATGAGAGGCTCAAGCCCTAGGGGAGTATCCAGTTGAGCGAATATTATTATTGAGTGGCTCGTGTCAGAGGGGAGCATTCAGACGAGCATATAAGTGGGAGCGAGTACCACACCGGTATGGTACATGAATTTCTAGAGTCCCCTGCAAGTCAGGATTGGAAGGGTAGAAATAAGACCCACTGGCATGTATATACACTGATTGTGTGATTGAGTATTTATGATGAGATGGCGGAGGCGTGTGACAAGTGATCTTGGGCATAATTACATGTCGAAGTGCTATTCTATAACTTAAGTTTATACATGATTGTTAATTTAATTAATTATATTCTCATGTGATTTTATATAATTTCGTGCATAAACTAATCAATGTGATTAGCTCATTGTTTTGTAGGTGAAAAATGCTAAGGATGGGTTTGATTATGAGGATGCATGAGTAAGGACGGAGTTCGAAATCAAAGACAAAGAAGCCGCAGGATGTTGTACATTTGGAGCACTTGACGCACCACACAACGTGCCATACCGGCAGGCCTAGGCGCTAGGCAACGTGCCATGGCAAGGCATCTGCGTGCCAGGAAGCGTGCCACACCCAGGTACCTACGCACAATGACATTCCAATCTAGTGTCCGTTCGTGATGTCAACGTGCCATGGCGTGCGAGAGGCGCGATGGCGTCCGTGCCACGCCAGGCGACGCACACAAGCCTCGCATAGGAACTACCGATTCTAGCCATCCAGTGGGCATGTGCGACCAGTCCGTGTCACACCATCAAACTGCCGTGATGGGCAGTGTGGCACGGGGCTAGTCCATGGACAGACAAAATTTGAATTTTTCCCACTTAATATAAATAGGACCCTTAGCTTCTAAAATCAATCATCACGAAATATTTTTGGGAAAGCAGAAAGGAGTGAAGGGAGAAGCGAAGAACTCTACCTAGGGTTCATTATTTTTCATTCTCTTTTAATTACTCTTGTAAGTACATTACTTTAATTATATTTTTGAGTATTTGTATGAACATGAGTGACTAAAACCCTTCCTCTAGGGTTGAGACCACATGATATGAATGTAAATGCATGAATTCTTCTTTGGTTTGAGTTTTTAGTTGTTGTTTTGTGTGGCATTCTTAATTACCATTGTTTTTATGCTTGATCACCATGAAAACAAACTCGTTAAGCTTAGGTAAAAGCTCGAAAGAGTAACCATAGGTTAGAACACAAGAATGTAAAGAGCAATTTCTTGTCTTTAGGATAGGATTCGCGGTTAGGATAGGAACTATACCTAATTTGCCTTGCTTGATTAATAAAATGGGATGATAGCTAGACACCGACTTAGAATTGTCACATCATCGCTCTTAGAAATAGTTGTGGAGCTAAGTCAGGTTATATGATTAGAGGTAGAAAGTCCATAATCAAGGGCATAAACCCCATAAACCACATCCATATTGTTAATTTCTCACGAATTAGGACGTCACATCCCCGCTCAATGATGTAGGTGTGAGACTAGTTTGTTGTGGTTAGAGGCTTGAGAGACCATTAGCACTGCATTTTAACTCTTTGAGACAACAACTGAAGTTTTCATACTTGAACCATTGTGAATTGTAGCATTGCATGATTATCGGGCCTTAACTCTAGTTGCTTCTTGTATTGTTTCCCGATTGTTTTGTGATCACCCCTAGATTTAATTAGAATTTTCCAAAACCTCTATAATCAACACTTGTGAAGGTTAAATTAACACTTGAACTTGAATATCCGCTGAAACAGATCAGTCCCTGTGGGTTCGTCATCCGGCTCTTAAAAGATCTACTGTATTATTTGTCTGACCGTGTGCGTTGGGGCGCGATCATATTTTTGGCGTCGCTGCTAGGGACTGGCAGTGTTTAGTGAAATTATAGTTTTTGTGTGATTTTTATTTTTCTTATTTGTTGAAAAACTTGGTCTTAGTCTGCTATATTGCAGGTAACAGGTTGTCCTTACAGAACTGGCAAGGAATAGAGAGCTGGTGAAACCTTTGTTGGAACCTGAACGCCAACTACATTTTCTTACGAGAGAAGCTGTAGAGTGAAAGTTGAAAAGGTTACAAGAGCAGTTACAACAACATCCACCAGTTGGGGAAGTAGAGTTGTTTCCTGATCAAATGGCAGCGCGACCGGTTCACGAAGTAGAAATCCCACACGCAACGAATGTGACCTCCAGTATCTTCAAACCGAAGCCCAGAGGAAACTTTGAGCTGAAACAGAACATGGTGCATCTAATACATTCTAGTGGCCAGTTCACTGGAATGACACATGAGGACCCACAACAACACTTACAGAATTTCCTGGAGATCAGTGACACTTTTGTCTCCACCAGAGTGTCAATTGACTATGTCCGACTCACCCTCTTCCCATTTTCATTGTTGGGAGAGGCAAAGAGGTGGTTAAAGGCTGAGCCACCGAATTCCATTACTTCTTGGGACGACCTAGCAAGGAAGTTCCTCATTAGATTCTTCCCTTCAGGCAAGGCTGCCAAGCTTAGAAGTGAGATATTAAGTTTCAAGCCGAGGCCGGAAGAGAACTTATATTTGGCTTGGGAGAGGTTCAAGTCATTGCTAAGAGACTACCTCCATCACCATCAGTCCAACGAGGTGTTAGCCTATACATTTTTGGAGAGTCTAGACCCACATATGAAGATTCAATTAGACTCTGCATCAGGTTGGTAAGCACCGGAGAAGACATATGATGAGTTGTACACTCTCTTAAATAGAATTGATCAAGGAAACCCAGAGTGGCATAGTGAATCATTAAGAGGGGCAGGAAAGAGAGCAACAGGGTTGATAGAAGTGGATAGTGTCAATGCCTTAGTAGCACAGCTAGCATCGTTGCAGCACTAGATGATGACTCAGTTTAGAAAACTGAGTATGAACCAACCTTAGGGACAGGTGAATGCAATTCAGCAGGCTCCCAAATAGTGTGAAATTTGTGGTAATAATGGGCACAAGGCAGAGTCTTGTGAGGCCAATTCAGAATCTATAAATTTTGTGGGGAATATTCAGAGAAATAATCAGACTTATGGGAACACCTACAATAAAAGTTGGCAGAGTCACCCAAATTTTAATTGGGGTGGAAATCAGAGTCAGAACTACCAACAGCAGTATCAACAGTAAAATAGGTAGAATAGTGGCCAGTCAAGAAGCAACAACATTGAGGAGATGTTGCAGAAAATTATGGCTACTCAGACTCAATTGGCAGAGAATCAGGCACGAATGGCTTCAGATTTGAAAAATCAGCAGATGACCACCTGAAATCTAGAGAAGCAGATGGGTCAAATAGCAGCTGCTCAGCACACCAGACCTCAGGAAGGGTTACCCAATGACACAGATATAAACCTCCAACAGGTAAATGCCATCAATTTGAGGAGTGACAAGCAATTGGTTGATGCACCACCGAAGGAAAAGAGAAATAAGGTGCAACCGGAGTTGGTTAGACAGGGTCCATCCACTGACAGAGGAGATAATTAGAGTTCTGCAAAACAAAATGCACAATCATCATTGCAGCCAACATAGAGATCACCACTACCATTCCCGAAAAGGCTTAAGAAGAGCAAGGAGGAAGAATGCTTTAAAAAGTTCTTTGATATTTTCAAAGAACTTAACATCAATTTTCCCTTACTTGATGTTTAGCAGGGAATTCCAAAGTACGCTAAGTACTTGAAAGATATGGTGGCCAAAAAAGTTAGGTTGGTGGATGTCTAGACAGTGGCACTGACTGAGGAGTGCAGCTACAGGGTGATGAGCAAGATGCCGAAAAAGCTCAATAATCTAGGGAGTTTCACCCTCCCCATACAAATTAGTGAAGCCGAAGTTATAAGGGCTCTTTGTGACTTAGGGCCAGTAGTAAATCTAATGCCCCTATCTCTATTTAACACCCTGGGGTTGGGTAAGTCGAGGCCCACAAGAGTATTGCTAAATCTGGCAGACAAGTCCACAGTGGCACCGGAGGAAATAATTGAGGATCTTCTCATCAAAGTGGATAAGTTCATCATACCCACTGATTTCATCATTCTAGACTTTAAAGTTGATGATAAGGTACCCCTGATCTTGGGACGACCATTCTTGGCAACTGGAGGAGCAATCATAAATGTAAGAGCAGGTACTCTTAAAATTAGGGTCAATGAGAAAGAAGAGCTCTTCAAAGTCTACCAAGAGATCAACCCCCACACACACTACAGAGATCTTTGTAAGATCAGTGTGTTGTCAGATTCTAAGTGTGGGGTGGTAGATTCCATAGGTTTGGTGCTGCAGGACATGATGACATTTCATCCCAATTCTGATGGAGGACGAAAATTAAAAAAGAAGATGGAAGAAGAGAGGGACAGAGTGGAGGCTGTTCCCTCTAAAAATAAAAAGAGAAGAAGATGGTTCTCGAAAGGGACCACCTGTTTGAGAATATCCTGAGAAGGATAGTCCACGTCGTGCCGCAACGTAAAATCAAGTGTTGCTTGAGAGGCAACCCAAGAGTACCACATGTATATTTTCTTTTCAGTTGTGTTGTATTTTGTTATTTTTCACTTGTGTTGTGTGTTTTGGTTGTTAAGCATAGATTCAGGGGAAGTCTGAGTACCTGAAGAAGTAAGAGCCAAAAGATAATGACAAGAAGATTGAGTATGGGATCGATGACCCACATGTTCAAAAATGAGGAAAAATATGCTTTAGCTAGGCCTAGAGACCTCAGAGAGTATTTCTCACCCTTGTATTAATTTTATTTGATGCTTTAGAGATGTAGCATGATTCAAGTGTGGGGTGAGGGAATCAAAATTTTGTGCTTAATGGATTCGAGTGAAGTTGGTGCTTGGTATAATATTGTTTGATGAAAAAATTTGAGTTGAGCATAATTCACGCACCCTTTGGTTTTTCTTTTTGGTTCTTTTCCGAAGGGGGGCACTTTGAATCGATGAATAAAATTTTTCTTTATCTGTACATATGGTGTTAGTCATATTTAGGGACTTTTTCCGATGATGGATGGATGACGATTGTCTTGAGGGAAACTTAGTCAATAGGTTTTTGTTTTTAAACTCTTAGCTGATGATGGCTTAATGTTCATGTTATGTGTATTGTGAGATGAAGGTATTGTAACTTTTGAAGCATGATTAGCAGTTGTATAACTCTGTTTGAGATACCTAGGCTCTTGAATATGATTGTATGTGCTTAAATCTTAATTTGAGTTCTTGTGATTAGCTGAGTTAAGAGTCTACTGAATTTGTCTCGAATTGATGGATTGATGTTCTTGTTATGTGTCGTACACGATTGTGAGATGCAAGTATTGTAAATTTTGAAGCATGTTTAACAATTGTATAACTCTGTTGAGACACCTAGGCTCTTGAATATGACTCTATGTGCTTAAAGCTTAATTCTGAATTCTTGTGATTAGCTGAGTTAATAGTTTACTGAATTTGTCTTGAATTGAGCATGTGTTTTGAGTGTAAGGCTTTTTGAATATTCCATGCTTTTATGTAGTGTATAGAACTTGCCTGGTGTGTATACAAAATGAAATTAGGGATGTGAATTGTAGGAGATGATTTAGGCATTTCTTTGACCGAGCCTAATTTTTATCCATTGCTTTACCTACCTTTAATATATGATCCTAGTTAGCCCATTGAGCCTTAAACCTATTCTTTGCTAGCTACAAAATGAGCTTAATCCTTTCTTTTCAATAGCTTTGAATTTGATCCAAAACTCCTATGCGCTTAAGTGAAAATGCAAAAGAAGTTAAGGAGTGAGCAGTTGGAAGAAGAAGGAAAATAGTAGTTGTGGGAGTTGAAGAGAAGACTAGAGGTGAATCTGTTTAAAAATGAATAAGAGTTGGTAGGGAGTAAAAGAAGAAAGGAGCAAAAAAAATTGCTTTAGTACTCCTTACTAATAGCTTGAGTGTGCCTAATGAAATGGGGAAACAAAGAGAAAAATGGGAGTTGAAAAGGATAAAGGTGAAGTAAGAAGATAGAGAGCTGTAATGAAAGTGTGATGTATTAAAAGCGCTTAGGGAAGATAGTCACTAATACTAGCTAGAATAGTACCTACCCATCCCTTAGCTTACATTACAACCCACTAAGTCCTATTTGATCTTACTTTCAAACATTCCTAAATTAGTGGAGTAAAACACTAAAGGCAAGCTTATGGGTCAGTACATGTTGCATGTGAATTCTTTGTGAAAGTGAGCTTATTTCTTATTAATAGCCCATACATGTTATAATTTGAAAACTTATTGAGTGAAAAAATGGGTAAACTCTCTTGTTGTGAGGGAACATGTTTGATGAAGGATAAAATTCACGTCGGATGTCTTAATTGGTTAATGTGCAGGGATTTGCGGAGTTTAAGATTTGATTCTTGAGGCTAGGAAGTTTTAACTTATTTATATGGGGATTTAATGGTGGAATATTGCATCTATTTTAAACTTGATATGTAAAACAATCAGTGCAACCTTAGCTTGAATCATCTTGTTTCAATTAGCTATGTGTGAGTTCTTTGTGTGCATGAGATGTAATAGAGTTGTTAGAGGATGAACAAGGCTTTAATTGTGGAGTAGTGATCTTGGGAAAAATTACGTGCCCAAGTGCTATTCTATAACTTAAGTTTAGCCATGTTTGTTAATTTAATTAATAATATTCTCATGTGATTTTGTGTAATTTCGTGCATAAACTAACCAATGTGATTAGCTTATTTTTTTGTAGGTGAAAAATGCTAAGGATGGGTTTGATTATGAGGATGCACGAGTAAGGAGGGAGTTTGAAATGAAAGACAAAGAAGTCGCAGGAGGTTGCACATTTGGAGCACCTGCCTCACCAAAAAAACATGCCAAACCGGCAGGCCTGGGCGCTTGGCAACGTGCCGTGGCAAGGCATCTGTGCACCAAGCAGCGTGCCATGCCCAGGTACCTGCGTGTGATGGCATGCTAATCCAGTGTCCGTGCATGATGTCAAGGTGCCACGACGCGCGAGAGGCGTGATGGCCTCCATGCCACACCAGGCGACGCGCACAAGCCTCGCACAGGAACTGCCTATGCCAGTCATCCAGTGGGCATACGCGACCAGTCCATGTCATGCCATCAAACTGCCATGATGGGCAACGTGGCACGGGCCTGGTCCATGGACGGCTAAAACTTGCATTTTTCCCACTTAATATAAATAGGACCCTTAGCTTTTAAAATCAATCATCACGAAATATTTTTGGGAAATTAGAAAGGAGTGAAGGGAGAAACGAAGAACTCTACCTACGGTTCATTATTTTTCATTCTCTTTTAATTACTCTTGTAAGTACATTACTTTAATTATGTTTTTGAGTATTTGTACGAACATGAGTGGCTAAAATCCTTCCTCTAGGGTTGAGGCCACATGATATGAATGTAAATGCATGAATTCTTCTTTGGTTTGAGTTTTTAGTTGTTTTTTTGTGTTGCATTCTTAATTACCATTGTTTTTATGCTTGATCACCATGAAAACAAACTCGTTAAGCTTAGGTAAAAGCTCTAAAGAGTAACCCTAGGTTAGAACACAAGAATGTAAGGAGCAAGTTCTTGTCTTTACGATAGGATTCATGGTTAGGATAGGAACTATACCTAATTTGCGTTGCTTGGTTAATAAAACAGGATGATAGCTAGACACCGACTTAGAATTGTTACATAATCACTCATAGAAGTAGTTGTGAAACTATGTCAGGTTAAATGATTAGAGGAACGGAAGTCCATAATCAAGGGCATAAACCCCGTAAACCACATCCACATTATTAATTGCTCAAGAATTAGGACGTCACATCCCTGCTCAACGATATAGGTGTGAGACTAATTTGTTGTGGTTAGAGGCTTGAGAGACCATGAGCACTACATTTTAACTCTGTGAGACAACAACTGAAGTTTTTATACTTAAACCACTGTGAATTGTAGCATTGCATGATTATCAGGCCTTAACTCTAGTTGCTTCTTATATTGTTTTCCGATTGTTTTGTGATCACCCCTAGATTTAATTAGAATTTTCCAAAACCTCTACAATAAACACTTGCGAAGGTTAAATTAACACTAGAACAGGATTATTCGCTGAAATAGCCCAGTCCCTGTGGATTTGACATTCGGCTCTTAAAAGAACCACTGAATTACTTGTATGACCGCATGCACTTGGGTGTGCGCTGGGGTGCGATCACCCGTTGTGTCATCATTAGTTTTCGTATTATGCAATTACTTATGTGGTGTTGTCCTTATATGCAAATGAAGTTATGAGCAATATGCTGAAAGGTTGTGTCAATTACAGTTATGTTATGTGATTTTGGCTATTGAAGAACATGTCTCTAGTACTAAGTGTGACTTGTCACAATGTCGGAACTGATGAGTGGGTTTTGCCATATTTCCTGTTGAACTCATGAGTGATTCTTGATGATGTTAATTGTTGTTCTTAAGCGTGTTTATCTGAGAGATATTGGTGGATTATGTGAATAATGAACGTGTAGAACTGAAGAACTGGGGAAGTACAGCATAGTCGAGCTTCTGCCTAAGACAGTACCGCTGCAGCGGAAACCTTTTTGCTGTGGTGAGACCGCTATAGCGATCAAGTGATCGCTGCAGCGAATGACCCAATCCAGTGAGCAGGCCGACTATTTCCCTGAGTGGAGCTTTTGTGTATGAAATATTCTGTAGGTTATTTTTATAGTTGGTCTTGTGTTGTTATTACTGTGTATATTTGTTATTATTTAGGATCAACCGACGATGCCTATCAGTACCGTGCTTTGTACTGACCCTACATCTGCACTTCTCTTTTGAGCAGAATTTGATCCAGGAAGTTCCTCACCTCCTCACCTTTAAAGCAGCAGTGGAGTTCGAGAGGTGAGATGACTAAGCAGGAAATACCACTCTTCCGTCGAGGATGTCTTTCTTTTCCTAGACATTTGATTTTTCCTTTACATTTTTAAACTTAGCATTTCGTAAAGTTGTAAGGAGACGTCTAGTGTAATGAAAATCAGGTCTTGGGATTTGTAGTGAAGTTTGTTTTGTTATAGGTTGTATTTGATAATTAATTTAATTGTCATATTTTGGTGATAGTTTTCTTGTGAATGATCAATTTCGGGCTAATGGTTGGGAATCGTTGGTTCGCCCACCGGGTGGATTAGTATGGGTGCCAATCACGACCAATTGGGTCATGACATTATTACATCTTGACACGTTTACTTTCAAGAATGGGTGGACATTCATGATGCTTAACACAAGTCATGAACTATAATGTCATGACCCGAGATCAATGATAACCCCAAGACCAGGTGACACTAGTATAAGAGCATCTACGAGTACCAAACAAGTTTGAAAAACTAAAGTCAGTTTCTTGAAAGAAACACAATAGAAAATAAAATAAGAAGTCTCTAGAATTCAGTACTACCAAAGAGAAAGCAGCTCACCCTGAACTCTAACCGCAATAAAATATCGAACCATGCAGCAATTCAAGTACCATTAGTACTTGATTTAGTCCCTACATGCAAAAAGACACGTTACTCAACAAGCTTTGATAACTGGCCCTTTCTAGAATTGATGACGAGATATAATCCTAACAATTATTTTTCAACAGTTATAATAATAATTCACCACAACAAGAGTTTATGGATTTAATATCAAATCATGAAGAAAATAAAACATATATTAGCTGAAGTCAGTCTCACCACTGATGATATCACAATATGCCTTAATACAGTCACCATATTAGCTACACCCCTGATTATATCACAATGAGCCTCAAATATAATGAGTCAATTAATATCACAACTATCTCAACACTTCAACATTCAACTCAATATGAAATTCAATGAAGATAAAGCGTAATGCAACGCAATGCACTGGCCAAGAACTTGTATATACCTGCTTTCTCTGTTGGATAGTCTAGACCCCTGGGGGACTTGCGAGGTCCATATATCTATCGGAATCATTTCCCATTGGCAATAACACATGGAGGAATTATTTTTCATCAGCAATAACACACGTCGGAATAATTTTCCATCAATAATAATACACACCAGAATCATTTCTCATGGGCAATAACACTTGTCGGAACCATTTTTCATTGATAATAATACATGCCGAAATCATTTTCTATTGGTGAATTTCACAAAATAACTCAATAGGCACTATTAGTCAACACTCATCATGAAACAATTTGAGCGGTATGAATAATAAAAGTTTATCAACTAACCGTACAACAAAGGATCATCAAGTCACAATCAAGTATCAGGTGTATAAGTCTTAGTAATTAATCACATCACAAGTTATGGAATAACATCAATACATATATCAATTTCATATAAATTTTACCCATATCATGACGCTAGTATCCGTATGAATGCTCGTCATCTCATTTTTAGGAGACCCCCTTATTACCCATTACCCTTAAATTCATTTAATATATACAAAACTAACACCTCAAAGAATCAAGAAATATCTACTTGCCTCAAATTGAAGTCCAAGTGTCAATGAATTTTCCCTTCTTTAACACTTCCAAATGATCAAAATCTGTTCAAATACATAATCTCCATAGGAATACGAATCTAATGCACCCATATTGTTATATTTATTTTTGACTCAACAAATTGGGTCAAAAGTCTCTCTGAGCTTCGGAGTCGAATCTAGAATTTTCTTTTAGATTATGTTAACCCATAATGAAACAACCTTGCACATCAAATTTCAGCAAAATGGATTGTTAGTGGACCCCCAAATCAAGAATTTTACTCTAAGAACCCTAGGCCTAAACCTTTCTTAATTCCTCCATATTTCTACCAAAAAATTTATGCATAATTATGAAACAAACTCGTAAAAAAGATTAAAAATATTACCTTGATGCTTTGGGATGAAAATTCCTATTTTTCTCTTCTCTTTCCTCTCTATTTCTCTTTTTTCTTTTCTATTCTCTTTCTGCATTTTCTTTAGACTACTTTTGCATTCTTTTTTTGTTTGCCGTTACCTTTTATTTTACTTCGGCTTTTCCCTTTTATTTTCATTTTTTAAAATTTATTATTATTATTATTATTAAGAAGAAATTTTTCCTTGGTCAATTACTAAATAACTTTTAACTAAATTCGGGCCTTTACAACCTGATAGACTTAAAATGGAAGAGGAGGGTTTTTCATTTCAGATTCTACAACTCAACTCCCATTGCACTTGATTTTTCTTTGTATAACTCCCTTATCTTCTTCGATTTCTCAAGTAATTCTTACTCCTTAATGCTTCATTACATTGTTTAGAACCTTTTTATTGAGTTTTTCATACCTATCATGCTTGGTTTGGCAAGGATTTGAGGTTTTAGGGCTAAGGGTTTTATTTACACTTGTGGGAGGGTAGATTCTGTAGTATGCTAGTTTTATTTATGTTCTTAAGTTCTTTGTGTCGTCCTTTGCATAAAATCTAGTGATCTTAGGGATGTTTGAACTTGAAATTGTGATGGGTTGGCTTGATAGCGGTTTGAAGTTTTTCAAGACCTTAGGGCTTGATTTGGGTGTTACATCGATGTTGAATGAAGTATAAGTGTTATGCATATCACTCCTTTACCCGATCTATGCTAAAACTTGGTAAAAACGTGGCCAAAATGTGAAACGCCATATTTGGGGTCAGGGGTACTGTTGGGGAAGATGACTTTCGCTGCAGCAGAAGCCTTCTCGCTGAAGTGGGCTCATCATAGTAGACCGTTTCTGCCACATCAATTGGGCTCACTTTGGAAAACAATTTTGCTGAAGTGGAAATTCATCTGCTGTTGCAGAAGTCCCTTAGGCAAAATTTTAACGGGGCTTCAATAGTATTTAGTTTCTATGGATCCCTATGGTTTACGCTTAACATTTTCTCATTTTATCTTTGAATATATCATCTAACATAACTATTTTTATAGGACTACTGTGATCATGGCCAAAAGTAGTGACACCCTTCTTAAATAAGGTTCGTTAATGACCAGTGCTAATGGAGATTCATGGAATAGAAGGTCAAGGTCCTTATACATGAGGGGGGCTTTATCATGGATGGCATGGAAAAATCGGTGCCGGAGTTTTTTACCATAATTCAAGAGACAGGGTGGGGCCGTCCGGTGGAGGAGCCGTGCTTATGAAATAAGCTATGGGTAAGGGAGTTCTATGCTATGCTGCCTACTAGGAACTGGGTCGCCTAGACCTGTGTATTTATGTCATGACCCAAGTCTACACCCTGACCATAACACGGGACCTAGAACCATGAACGGCTCCAAGCTAACCCATGGCATAGAATAATGCGAACATAACAACAACTAATAGAACATAACTGAGCAGAAGATTATCTGAAACATAACTAACAAAACGAAAAGGATAAAAATCTGATTACAACACTGAATAATAAGCTGAAACTAGTACTACACTATCTGAAAGCCTCTACTAATCTGATGAGTTGCTGGGAAAAGCCTCCAACTAACTCCAACTTTTGAAACTAGAGATGAACTAAAATAAAGAAAACAAACTCCCGTCCTCAGAAGATGAGGACTCACCACTGTCAACTGATAGAGTCTGAAGCGTGTCTAACCGCGGGGCTGAGTCTGAATACGTGGATTTATATCATAAAGTAATACAACACATAAAGTATGTGCTTAGTACTTGGAATGTACTAAGTATATGAGAAAGGTAACTGAAGCTAGGAACATGCTAGTATACTGAAAAAGACTGATTTGAATACATAACTAAGGTGAAGTATAATGACCCTATCTGAGATGCATAATTACTAATATGATATGCTCGTTTGAAAACATTTAATGAGATATAAGTAAATTTTTTTGGGTCATGTACATGTACTGAAGACTGAATCTGAAATCATAAACTAAAAACTATAACCGAATAAACTTTATTAAAACTAAAACTGAATTGTATTGTGGGAGATACTATTAACTGATAAACTCCAATATGAGCCTTATAGAGCTCGATCTGTAACCCTGGTCGGAAGGGTGTTCATACCTTGCTAAAGGTAAGAACTTTGACTGGCATGATATCACTCGTGAACTCAGGAAGACAATCACTAATAACGATGACCCTTACATGCGCCCATTAAGGCAAGAGGGACACTCTTAAATAACGAGGATCCCATATTTTTCGGGCTAAGAGAAACATTCTTTACTATTGAGAATCCTTTATTCTATGATGGAACGTAGTTTTGAGACCTGGGTACACTGGAACCCTAGCCTACTCGGTGCTAAGTACTATTCCCAACTAAACATAAAAATATATGCAACTGATTAATCTGAAGAGCCTAAAGGACCATGACATACTAATACTAAGGGCTTATGACTGAGGTTCTATGACTAGTCAGGGCTACTTTCTTCTTGAAAGAGACCTGAGAGTCTAAAGAGCCATATACATGCTAATCATATTGAATTCATAAGAGTCCAGTTAGGGCTACTTTAAACTAGAAAGAGGCCTGAGAGTCTAGGAAATCAAAAACATGCTAATCATACTAAATCCATGAAAATCATAAATTCAAATCATAGTGTAAATCATATGTACTGAATTCATGGTAAAATCATATGCCTAAAAAGGACCATATTTTCAAAAACAACTAAATCATGCGCTGAACTTTGGGAAATCATGATAATATCAAATCATGGGAATTCATCACGAAATTAGGAGTGAAATCATGAACACCATGTACTATTTACCATGAGGACCTTGAAAATCATGGAAGACATGAGAGAAAACATTCAAGGAATGGAAACCCTAAGAAATGCTTTTTTAGGGAAATAAAGTAGTTAAGGTTTTGAGCTTAAATTGGGACATAAGGATGAAAGAAGATCCTTGTTGAAGTTCCACATACCTGACTTGAAGAAATCCCCCATTAGCACTTGAATCTTGTAGCTCTTAGAGAAGAACTCTAGGTGTTCTTGAGCCTTGAGAGGAAGAGAGAAGTAGAGCTTACAAACGATTTGAGAAGAAATAAGGGATTAGGCTATGAAAACCCCTTTAATTCGACCCTTAGGAGTCCCAAAATGATATCATAGAAGCATAGGATTTCGCTAAAATATCCATGGGATTTCATTTTTAAAATCTTCCCAACGGTGCCAACAACCTACATAATGAGTCGTTGTCTTCCGTAACGGCTCATTGTATCCTCCCGTTCCATTTGGAGAAAAATTGTAGTTTTTTGTACTTTAACCAACGACTAGATAGGATGGTCTGTTGTTACACACCACAAGTCATCCTATAACTCGTGGTCGGGGAATACCCTTTGCATTTCTCTGAAGTTTCTTCCAAGAAATTGTCATCACGGGTTGTCACTCCTCATGACAAGTCATTTCATCCTTCCGTTGCTACTGAGCCCAAATTTGAACCTTTTTTAGACTCCACTCAATGACCCATCAGGATGATTATTTACATCATGAAATGAGTAATTGCTCGACTCGTTAGTCTTGGGACGTCTGGATTGCTGGCTTATAACAGGGCACATAACGGGTCATTGTTCCTCACAAGGACTCAGTATTTCCTCTCGTGATTATAAAATTCATGTCACACACTTTTTGAAAACCTTCCAATGGCTCTTTCTAATGACCCGTTACCTGGACCAACAATTCGTCCTTTAACTAGTTAGGTCTGAGTATAATTTTTACCAACTTAAGACTTTCTCAAGATAGGCAACCTGATGAACCATCGGACCAAACGATGACTCATTACATGAGTCATTCTGTGGAACTTTTCTGGTTCCCTACTAAATTCCATTCTAATTCTGGGGTCTGATCTGGGAAACTTTTCCGAGGTATTACAATTTATATCTAGGGTGAGACCTTTAAGATTGGTGCGACCGTAATCAATGAGGTGCTGGAGTTTCCTAACCCCCCAAGACCGAGCTTAGGGCCAAGAATGTCAATGAAATTGGGTAGTGGCTATTTAACACACAGAGTTGGGCAATCCTGCCATTCATATAACACCCCAAAATTGTTTTGGTGATTATTTGATGTTTTTATGCTAGGTTAAGGAAAGTACAGGTTGTGTATTAGTCGTAGATGAAAAGGGAAATGTGTACGATCAAAACAAACCAAAGACTATGTGAAGTTCATAAGTAAGGGTCAACTTTAAATGATCATATCTCCCAATATATAATAAATTAGAAGCCCCACAACCTAATTAAAGGTATTTGAGTCTAGTTTTCATAACATCAAAGCGCTTGTCAATCGGAGTTCGTAGTAAAGAGTTATGGGCATTTTACCGAAGCATCACAAGCGGTGACGCGGGCATGACGCCCTAGCGCCTCCACCGCCCTCTTTACTTAAAATCTGATTTTTCACTTGTAGAAAATATTTTCAAATAAATATAAATCGACCAGCTTGCTAAGGATTCCATTTCTGTCTAAATTCCAGCAGCTAGGACAAAGAAAATCAAGAAGGAACATCAAGCAAAGTTCAAGAAAATCACAAGATAAGTTGAGATTACCTTGCCAAGTATGTTAGATGCTGTTTTGGAGCTTGTTTTGGCAAGGTTTTGAAGAAGTTTTTTTGCATTTCAAAATCTATTTGGATTGCCATCTTTGAGTAGGTGTTGAAATCAGGAGAAAAGGTAAGGATTTCTCCCCTTTTAAACCTCTCAAATTGCAAAGAGAAAATCTGAAAATCGGCAGCTAAGTGAGCTGCCGATGGACTGTTTGTTAGCTGAGTTTTGCTCGTTTTCCTTAGGCTTTTTGGCTGTTTCTTTTGATGAAATTATACTTCATATTGAGGGGTAGAATTAAAGAAAAACTAAGGTAAAATTTCCCTATTGTTTCTCCCTCAAAAGTTAGTGAAAACTAGTTGAGAAAATGGCTAAATGTTATTGATGTTGCCGTGTGTTGTTGTTGCTATTGTGACTGCCTCTGGTTAGTTATTTTGGTTGCATTTTTTTATATATATTAAGCTTGTCGTTGGCATATAAACCACTGGATTAAGTAGGTTGAAGGCTGATCATTTAGATAGGAAATCGGCTAGAGAAAAGTTCATCGGAGAAAGGTATGTAAGGCGCCCCGTCTATCATTCTTTTAAGTACGATTCGTGTTTTGTGAATCGAATGAGACAGCAACTTATTTAAAAGTATTGAGGCAGTATTTTAAGCTTCATTTAATATTTAAAGTTCCATGTTTTGTTGAGGATAAATGTTAAGATTATGCCTAGCCGAAGTGAGACATCTAAAGTTTGATATTGTGTTGATTGTTGTCGTAGTTGTACATTGAGTTGGAGACCCCTCAGTGGTGGCATTGTTAGATGATTATTACTGTATGTCATGTGTATATATATGTGATGTTAAATGTGTTTAAAGGTCTGGTTGCTAACTAAAATTGGTGAAAGAGCCAAGATGAAAACGTGTAACAATTTTAAGCCACGTAAAGACGTCCCAAGCTATTGAGGGTAAACGAGCTTATCGAATTAGGATTACCTGGTTATGGTTGTCCTTTATATTATGTGTATGTTATGAAATATTTCAGGCCAAGGGGAAATTTCATAATCCCTTTCCCTTAAGCCGAACGACAAGCTAGCGAGTTTCTTAGCTCTAATGTCCCTTGAACACTATCTATAAAATTTGTTGAAACTATTAGGTCATCCGTAGTTCCTTATGATTTATACAAGTTTTTAATACATGCATTTAAATTCTATTTTCTAGATTTACATGTTATATGTACTCAGTTCCAGTTATGCATTACGAAGGAGGCCTATGTAGGCCACATGTTTAGTATTCGTTATTTCTATACTGTACGTATTGAGTTGGTCCAGTATAAGCCATATCGGCTCCATTTATCATTTTGTCTAAGATTTATTGATTTTACCCCGGTGTGGTACATTGGCTGGAGATCTTGTTATTTTACCCCAGTGTGGTACACCGGCTTGACGAATTTTACCCGGTATGGTACATCGGCTGGAGGCATTTTTATTTTTACTCCGGTGTGGTACACTGGCTGGACGAATTGTATATAGATTTTATGTTCGGCTGTCTACTTGCATTTCAGTTATAGTCTTTGTTGTGCATTAGATGGTTGCATTTACACTTCAATAATAAGTTATTGTCAGGTTTCTATTTTCAGGATTCCAGGTTGTTACTACTCCTTATTTCTGGCCTAGTTATCATTTTTATCTTACATGTTTACAGTTATCAGCCATACATACCAGTACATTTTATTTGTATTGAAGTCCCTTCATCTTGGGACCCTTCCTGCAATCGTGTTGCAGGTACAGGCCGAGGCTCAGATCATCGGACGTAGTCGGAGCCAGATTTCAGCAGAATAGTGGTATGCTCCTGTCTTCCAGGAGCCATGTCCTAGTTTGGACTATTTTCAGTTTTTTGTACAACATGGGTAGGCCGGGGCCTTGTCCCGTGCATTTCATTTTGTTTACTCTGTAGAGGCTGATGTGGACTAGTTTGTATAGTAGTGTGGGTTGTGTAGTCATATTAGTTTTTCATTACTTTGCTTAGCTTTATTGTAGCCTTGTCAGCTTTCCAGATTGCATATTTATAATTGTCAAGGCATTATTAGCCCAGTATTTATCTTGGTTGGTTGTGACAGGTGGCTTGGTCAGCCTTAGTGTTGCATTTATAGATGCTATATAGCCGATTTCTCAATCGATCATGAATCGAGTGCCAGTTGCGCCCTACCCTAGTTCGGGGGATTGACAGATTTGGTATCAGAGCGAAGTCGTGTCCTAGGGAGTCCACAAAGCCGTGTCTAGTAGAGTCTTACTTATGGGTATGTTGTGAACCATACTTATAATCAAGAGGCTACAAGACATTTAGGAATTGTTTCATTTCTTTTACTAATAGTTCATGCTATAGGTCGAGCTCATAAGTACTGTGATATCTAAATTGTGTTATTGTTTCAGAGTATGCCTGTGACAAGGAAGATGACTACAAGGTTGATTGTCATAGTTGTTAGGGAGGGTACTAGTCTCCCTCCAGTGGATTAGAGAGACAGGTTAGAGGCTCAATGTAAATCTCTTGCCCCAGGTATTACAGTTCCTCCCGCACCGGCCAGAGCAATGGCAGATAGACCTCCAGCTCCTCCCGCACCAGCAGTACTTAAGGGTAGTAGAGTGGTAGACCCTGCCACGCCTGTGGTACCTCCAATTGTTCCAGAAGGACAGGGTCTTGAGGGAGCTATTCAACTGATGGCTCATATAGCTGCAGGTAAAGAGCGATGATTGGAGGCGATAAAGAGACATAGAGGCCAAACAACTGAGAGTTCCAGGGCCCGCGAGTTCTTGAGTTTGAGCCCTCCTATATTCACCAGATCATACCTGAGCGAGGATCCTCAGGAATTTATCGATCAGACTTATAGGGTATTAAAGGTGATACGAGCTACAACGACTAAGGAAGTAGAGTTAGCGGCCTTTAGACTACGTGATGTGGCCATATTGTGGTATGAGGCTTGGGCTCGATCCAGAGGAGCTGATACACCACTAGCTGAGTGGGAAGAGTTCTCTGTGGCCTTTATGCACTACTATCTACCCCGGGAGCTTCGACTGGCTCGAGCTGAGCAGTTTTTGAACCTAGAGCAAGGAAGTATGAGTGTGCGTGAGTATTGTCTTTGGTTTAATTCTCTTGCCAGGTATGCTCCTCACATGGTTCAGAAGATGGAGGATAGAGTTCATTAGTTCATGTTAGGGTTGGGGCTTCATATAGATCGAGATTGCTTGGGGGTATTTACTCAGGAGCACATGGACATTTCACGAATTTAGGCTTTCACCCAGAGGTCAGAGGATTTGGTTCATCAATTACGGGATACTCAGAGACAGCAGGAGCAATGAAAGAGAGCTAGGACTGTGGGTCCTTATAGAGGGCCGCAGGGTGACCTAGGGGCTCAGTTATCCAGGCAGTCAGTTAGGCCAATAGGGAGTGCCCCACCTCAGTTTCAAGGATAGAGAAGGGACCAAGGCCCAGCTCCATCTAGCTCTCGATGACAGGAGGGGGCAGCGGCGACCACCATTGCCGCCTTGTCCCCAGTGTGGGAGATCTCATTCAGGTCAGTGTCTTCAGGGGAAGAATGTATGTTATCATTGTGGGAAGCCAGAGAACTTTATGAGGGATTATTCAGATAGGGTCGAGGCGGATCAGGCCCGATCAGCGGTTGCTTCGTCATCCTCCGTTCGACCTCCCATACCTGATCCTCCACAAGCAATAATCCGTGGTAGAGGCAGAGGGAGAGAGGCTTCTAGTTCTGGGGCAACCCAGAATCGATTTTATGTTTTGGGCAGTCGATAGGACCAGGAGGCCTCACCTGATGTTGTTACAAGTACTTTGATTATTTATTCTCGTGCAGTATGTCTTACTTGATCCTGGTTCTACACTCTCTTATGTCACACCATTGGTTGCGAGTCAGTTTGAGACAGTCCCTGAGTTATTATCTATACGATTTGCTATTTCTACGCCAATTGGAGAATCTATGTTAGCTAGACGAGTTTACCAAAACTGCATAGTATTGGTATGTGATAGATCAACCTTAGATGATCTAGTTGAGCTTGAAATGGTTGATTTTGATGTCATTTTGGGTATGGATTGGTTGGCGGCATGTTATGCTAATGTTAATTGCAGAGCTAAGGTTGTTAGATTCAATTTTCCCGGCGAGCCAGTCCGGGAATGGCAAGATGATGCCGCTATGCCTAAAGGTAAGTTTATTTCATACCTTAAGGCTTAGAAGTTGATATCCAAAGGTTGTATTTTTCACTTGGTTCGGGTAAGAAACTTGGAATGTGAGCCTATGACTCTCCAGTCAATTCCTATTGTAAATGAGTTCCCTGAGGTCTTTCCAGAGGATTTGCCTGGAATTCCTCCTGAAAGGGAGATAGATTTTGCTATTGATATACTTCTAGGTACTCAGCCTATATCGATCCCTCCTTACAGAATGGATCCAGTAGAGCTGAGGGAATTAAAGGAGCAGTTGAGAGATATGCTCGAGAAGGGATTCATTCGACCTAGTGTATCACCTTGGGGTGCACCAGTGCTCTTTGTGCGAAAGAAAGATGGGTCGTTAAGAATGTGTATCAAATATAGGCAGCTAAATAAGGTTACGATTAAGAATAAGTACCCACTTTCCAGGATTGATGACCTATTTGATTAGTTACAAGATGCCGATGCTTCTCAAAGATTGATTTGAGATCCGGGTACCATCAGTTACGGGTTAGGGAAGTTGATATCCCCAAGACTGCCTTAAGGACTAGATATGGCCATTATGAGTTCTTAGTGATGTCATTTGGGCTTACAATGCCCCAGCAGCTTTTATGGACCTAATGAATCGGGGGTTTAGGCCTTTTCTTGATGTATTTCTGATCGTTTTCATTGATGATATTTTGATTTACTTGCGATCTGAGGCCGAGCATGCATGTCATTTGAGAGCAGTATTACAGACTCTACAGGAGCACAAGTTATATGCTAAATTTTCTAAATGTGAGTTTTGGATAACATCTGTGGCTTTCCTTGGTCATGTAATTACAGCTGAAGGTTTAAGAGTGGATAGTCTGAAGATAGAGGCAGTAAATACTTGGCCCAGACCCTTGAATCCTATAGAGATTCACAGCTTTCTGGGTTTAGTAGGTTATTATCGCTGATTTGTGGAAGGTTTCTCTACTATCGCTGCACCATTGACAAAGTTGACTCATAAAACAGCTAAGTTTTAGTGGACAGAGGCATGTGAGCGAAGTTTTCAGGAATTGAAGGATAGGCTGACTTCAGCACCTATCCTGACTCTTCCAGAGGGTGTCGAGGGTTATGTGGTATATTGTGATGCTTCGAGAGTTGGGCTAGGTTGTGTTCTGATGCAACACGACAAGGTCATTTCTTATGCCTCCAGACAGTTGAGGAAGCACGAGCAAAATTATCCTACCCATGATCTTGAGTTGGCCGCAGTGGTATTTGCGTCGAAGATTTGGCGCCACTACTTATACGGGGTACATGTTGATATCTTCACAGATCATAAGAGCCTCCAGTATTTGTTTCAGCAGAAGGAGTTGAATTTACGCCAGTGAAGGTGGTTAGAATTGCTGAAAGATTATGATGTTAGCATTCTGTATCATCCGGGCAAGGCAAATGTTGTAGCTGATGCGCTAAGTTGCAAGTCTATGAGTAGCTTGAGTCATATTCAGGCTGACAGGATTGAAATGATGAAGGCTCTACGGCAGTTGGCTGACTTATAGATTCGGTTACTAGATGCCGAATATGGGGGTGGTATTGTCAAAAACACAACAGAATCGTCCTTGGTAGCAGAAGTTAAGCAACGACAACATGATGATGTAGAGTTAGTCTTATTGAGAGATAGTATACCACAACAAAAGCAGAGCCTATTTGATTGTGGACCCAATGGAGTTCTTAGATACCAGGGCCATCTATGTGTACCTAATGTGGGTGAACTATAGGAAAAAATTATGAATGAAGCTCATTATTCTCAATATTCAGTATACCAGGTGCCACAAAGATGTATCGTGACCTGAGGCAACTATATTGGTGGAATGGCATGAAAAAGGATATCACCGGTCTTGTGACTTAGTGTCCTAATTGCCAACAGGTGAAGATTGAGCACCAGAGTCCTGGAGGTTTGGTGCAACAAGCTATTGACAAGGTGAAACTTATTAGAGATCGACTTCAGACAGCCCAGAGCAGGCAGAAGTCTTATGCAGATGTGCACCGTCGAGCGCTGGAGTTTGTTGTTAATGATTGGGTCTTCCTGAAAGTGTCACCTATGAAAGACATTATGCGATTTGGCCAAAAAGGCAAGCTGAGTCCTAGATATGTTGGGCCCTATAGAGTTATCCGCAGGATAGGAAAAGTGGCCTATGAGTTGGAGTTGCCACCAGAGTTAGCGGCAGTCCACCCAGTATTTCATGTATCGATGTTGCGGAAGTGTATAGGAGACCCAACCCGTGTTATGCCTATCGATGATGTCCGAATTTCTGAGGAGATGATCTACACCAAGGTTCCAGTTGCTATTCTTGACCGACAAGTCAGGAAACTTCGAACCAAAGAAGTTTCCTTAGTTAAAGTATTATGGCGAAGTAATAACATCGAGGAAGTGACTTAGGAGGTTGATGAGGAAATGAAGAATAAATATCCTCACCTATTTATGATGTCGACGTGATGTTAAGGTATGTGTTTGATACTTAAAGTTACTGAGTATCTATTTTGATGCATATTAAGTGAAATTAATTTTCATTCGGGGACAAATGTTCCTAAGGGTGGGAGAATATAACACCCCAGAAAATTTTTGGTGATTATTTGATATTTTTATGCTAGGTTAAGGAAAGTACGGCTTGTATATTGGTTTTAGATGACAAGGGAAATGTGTACGATAAAAAAAAACCAAAGAGTATGTGAAGTTCATAAGGGTCAACTTTAAGCAATCATATCTCCCAATATATAATAAATTAGAAGCCCCACGACCTATCAAATTAAAGGTCTTTGAGTCTAGTTTTAATAATATCAAACCTTTTTGTCAATCGGAATTCGGAGTAAAACGTTATGGGCATTTTACCAAAGCATCACGAGCGGTGACGCGGGCATGACGCCCTAGCGCCTCCACCGCCCTATTTACTTAAAATCTGATTTTTCACTTATAGAAAACATTTTTAGATAAATCTAAATCGACCAGATTGCTAAGGATTCCATTTATCTCTCAATTCCAGCAGCTAGGACAAAGAAAATCAAGGAGGAACATCAATCAAAGGTCAAGAAAATCACAAGATAAGTTGAGATTACCTTGCCAAGTATGTTAGAGGCTGTTTTGGAGCTCATTTTGGCAAGGTTTTGAAGAAGTATTTCTGTGTTTCAAAATCTATTTGGACTGCCTATATATCCATATTTGAGTAGGTGTTGAAATCAGGAGAAAATATAAGGATTTCGCCCCTTTTAAACCTCTCAAATTGCAAAGAGAAAATCTGGAAATTGGCAGCTAAGTGAGCTGCCGATGGACTGTTTGTTAGCTGAGTTTTGCTCATTTTCCTTAGGCTTTTTGGCCTTTTATTTTGCTGGAATTATACTTCATATTGACGGGTGTAATTACAGAAAAACTATGGTAAAATTTCCCTCTTGTTTCTCCCTCAAAAGTTAGTGAAAACTAGTTGAGAAAATGGCTAAATGTTGTTGATGTTGCCATGTGTTGTTATTGCTATTGGGACTGCCTCTGGTTAGTTACTTTGGCTGCATTTATTGCTATAGGTTAAGCTTGAAGTTTTCCTATAAAACCACTGGATTAAGGAGGTTGAACGCTGATCATTGATATAGGAAATCAGCTAGAGAAAAGTTCATCGGAGAAAGGTATGTAAGGCGCCCCGTCTATCATTCTTTTAAGCACGATTCCTGTGTTGTGAATCGAATGAGACACCAACCTATTTAAAAGTCTTGAGGCAGTATGTTAATCTTCATTTATGCTTTAAAGTTCCATGTTTTGTTGAGGATAAATGTTAAGATTATGCCTAGCCGAAATGAGACATCTAAAGTGTGATATTGTATTGATTGTTGTCATAGTTGTACATTGAGTTGGAGACCCCTCAGCGTGGGCATTGTTAGCTGGTCCTTAATGTATGTCATGTGTATATATATGTGATGTTAAATGTATTTAAAGGTCTTGTTGCTAACTAAAATTGGTGAAAGAGCCAAGATGAGGACGTGTAAACAATTTTAAGCCACATAAAGACGTCGCAAGCTATTGAGGGTAAACGAGCTTATCAAATTAGTATTACCTGGTTATGGTTGTCCTTTATATTATGAGTATGTTATGAAATATGTCAGGCCAAGGGGAGATTTAATAATTCCTTTCTCTTAAGCCGAACGACAAGCTAGCGAGTTTTTGAGCTCTAATGTCCCTTGAACACGATCTATAAATTTTGTTGAAACTCTTAGGTCATCCGTAGTTCCTTAAGAATTATACAAGTTTTTAATACATGCATTTAAGTTCTATTTTCTAGCTTTACATGTTATATGTACTCAGTTCCAGTTATGCATTACGAAGGAGGCCTATGTAGGCCACATGTTTAGAATTCGTCATTTCTATGCTGTATCTATTGAGATGGTCCAGTATAAGCCATATCGGCTCCATTTATCATTTTGTCTAAGATTTATTGATTTTACCCCAGTGTGGTACATCGCTGGAGGTCTTTTTATTTTACCCCGGTGTGGTACACCTGCTGGAGGCATTTTTATTTTTACCCTGGTGTGGTAAACTAGTTGGAAGAATTGTATATAGATTTTATGGTCGGCTTTCTACTGGCATTTCAGTTATAGTCTTTGTTGTGTATCTGATGGTTGCATTTACACTTCAATAATGAGTTATTGTCAGGTTTCTGTTTTCAGGATTCCGGGTTGTTACTACTCCTTATTTCTGGCCTAGTTATCATTTTTATCTTACATGTTTACAGTTTTCAGCCTTACATACCAGTACATTTTAGTCGTACTGAAGTCCCTTCATCTTGGGACCCTTCCTGCAATCGTGCTGCAGGTACAGGCCGAGGCTCAGATCATCGGACGTAGTAGGAGCCAGATTTCAGCAGAATAGTGGTATGCTCCTCTCTTCTAGGAGCCATGTCCTAGTTTGGACTGTTTTCAGTTTTGTGTATAGTAGTGTGGGTTGTGTAGTCGTATTGGTTTTTCATTGCTTTGCTTAGCTTTATTGTAGCCTTGTTGTCTTTCCAGATTGCATATTTATAATTGTCAAGGCATTATTAGCCCAGTATTTATCTTGGTTGGTTGTGACAGGTGGCTTGGTCAGCCTTAGTTTTACATTTATAGATGCTATATAGCGGCTTCTCGATCGACCATGAATCGACTGCCAGTTGCGCCCTACCCTAGTTCTGGGGCATGACAATTCACCTCTCTCATTACTTCACAGTGTGAGTATACGGGGGTGATAACTCTCAAACCATACCTCCTACTGAAGTATGAAGCAGACGTTGTCAATAAAGAACCCAACTAGAGGTTGGGGTCGATCCCATTGGAAATATGGAAGAGCTAGACTAAAGCCAGTAAGTGAACTCGCTAGGTAGTTACTCCAAATAGAGGGGTTCTAAAGAAAACAATAATTTAAAACATAGTTAAAGATTTAGTTGAAATCAAAAAATGAAAGATAATTAGGGTTTTGTGTTCTCCATGGGTTTATAACTTCTTCGGGTATACATACGTGATCATCACCAATTCTTACTTGTAAAACTGATAACATAGGTTCATTCAAACGACTGACTCGTCCCTATTGAATGACTATAATCAATCATCGGGTCAGGTCTCATGGGCGATTGTAAATTAACCATTATCAATATGTCCCAAATTTAACTATCCTGCAACCACAACTCAAGTCAATACAATGATCATCAAGATCAAGGCTTTGTTGTAGTTCTGTTTTTCTAATCTCTACCTCTCTAGGCTCAAGCAAGTAAAGAATTCAAGCATGTCCTAACGTTGTACACCGTTAAGAAATGTTTAAGCATGAAGAGAATACAATACAAGTGTTTTGCATTGGTTTAAAATCACTTTTATGTAACTCTAGCTTGTTAATCCACCATGGTTTCCACAACCCTAACTATGGAGGTTTTAGCCTCTCATAGTTGCAAGATTGTGATTTGCATTCATATTTAAATTCATAAATCAATACTTACAATTATGGATGAGAGAAAACATTCTTTGTATTAATCAGCAAAATCCTCAAGAACAATATGATGATCAAAAGAAAACCAAGAAAAGGTTGATCATAAGTTGAACAACTCAATTCTCACGTCTAAGACTCCCTAACTTCGTGGCTAATCAATTATAATCACTCCTAATTACCTCTCTCTTGAAAATAAAACATAAAATGTATTTATACAGACATAAAAATCATTTTCCTAGGCTAAAAGGGTGTATTTCCATAACTGTAGCTGCCTGCATCACGACTTGTCCTACAGCCCGTAGCAGGTATGTACGGGTTGCACCTGCTTCCCGTAGGTCATTGGCTGGCTGAAATTGGGCTAAGTGTTGGACCTTGGTACCACTCGTACATGCTTCCTACGATTCGTACTGACCTTCTGTGTCTTGACTCTTGGACTTTGAAATTTTTCTGAAGTTCATCACGAGTGCTTTGGTACGACTCAAACCTTTCTACCACGACTCGTACTGTCTATCCTAGAAGGAGTCAGCCTATTGTGCAAATCTTCTGAATCTTCCCACAACTTCTTCACTACGACCCGTACAAGCTTTGTACAGCTCGTACTGAGAGTCATAGGATACACCTCTTCATCCTTAGCCTTTTGAAACTTCTCATGACCGGCAGTACGATTCGTAGCACCTTTCTACGGCTTATACTGAGGACTTGAGTTAAGCCCTATTTTCTGCACTTTCAGGATATCTTTTGCATATTTTTGCTCCAACACCTATTTATCCTGTAATCAAAGAAAAAGTACCTTATATCCATATAAATATACCAATGTCGAAAGTGCTACAAACTCACAACATATCAACACCCTCAACTTGACACTTTTGCATGTCCTCAAACAAAGGAAAAGAAAAACTAAATACAAAGCTCAACTAGAAAATAAACCTAAGATACTACAACCAATACTAAACAATACTTGCACTATACTTTTAACAATTTCTGACCCATTTCCTTGAACCAACATCAGCTTATGTACCACAAGCAACCACAAAACGTGATAAATAGGAATCGAGACATGTCATCTAGCTATCAACAGGCAATCAAGTCATCACCAATATTTTTTCACACAGACCAATGTAAAAGTAAACATAATCCATGTACCCTCACATTAAATGAAGTCCCCACTCCCATATATAGTGTCAAATATTGCATGGGACTAAACAAGCAAGGCGTTCACTCTCACAAAGAAGTTTCAAGTATTATGCTTCATGTACCATAGGCTCTCCCTTACTTTCTCTGCTTTGTTTTATCAGAAGGTCAACTTAGGATCACTATAGGACTTGCTGTGGCTTTTGTAATGTAAGCTTTAGGGGTGGACATGATAAATATGAAAGATTTTATAAGTGACTATCCCTTCCTTGGCACTACATACATTGGCTACACCATTCACCTATTTCACCCTTTATGCTTTTCATTCCTTTTCTTCCCTTTTCACCTCTCTTATGTACATTTGTATAGGTGTGGTGTATTTTCAACTTTTTCCAACATTTTTTTTCTTTTGAAGTTTCTTTTTCAAGATTTTCATTTTTTTTTCTTTTCATCTCCTTATTTTCTTCTCATCTCCTTATTTTCTTCTCTTCACACCACACCTCATTTTAAACATTTTCTCTTTTCTCTCCCTTTTTCTCATTCTCATCACTTATGCACTCCTACTCTAGCCACCCTAAAATTAGGCATTTTGCCTATGTTGAGGTTCACAATATCCAAGGAAGGACCAGAGCCAAAACAGGTTCATATAAAAAAATGGTGACGGTTAATCAGTGAATCAAAGAAAAATGGTCTATTAAAGGCTCAATATTGGGATCAAGGGAATCATATGATTTTGGTAGGGTTATTTAGGATAAAAGTGAGCTTAAACAAAAACGACATATGATCATATCCTAACCAACCATCCTTAGCCTATGCAAAGACCAACTAGGCAAGTTCTAGATCTTCAACACAATACTGAACTAAGTACTACACTTCACTCACTCATGGTACATGACTTATATTCACCTCATCTGTCTGGTTTATATATGGATTAACAAGACTCCTCATGCTAATAAACTAAATGACATCAAAAGATCCACAGAAATCATGCATGCAGTCATAAATAAATAGCTAATGCATCAAAAAATTTTAAACAGGGTCAATTTTTTTTCACAAATCAAAACTAGTGCATTTTCATTGAATGAGTAATTGTAAGTTATTTCCTAATTAAACAAAAATCACACAATAAGAAATAAAGATCCTAAACATGTCGGTTCTACTACATAACATATCCTAGGAAAAAGAAACACGACTAGAAAAATCCTCGAACGAATAAAAAAAATCCCAAGAATCACAAGTACACCCCTCCCCTTTTTGATAAATGAAGCTTCGTCCCCGAAGTAAGAACTATAAGAGGGAACATACCTATGGAGCTCTAGGCGCTCCTGTCGTCCTGCGGAGGAGGCACCTCCGCTGTAATCGTGGCACTAGCGGTGGCCGACACACTCAATGAAGTATCCATAGGGGAGTGGTTACACCCGCAATAGTTTTGGCCGCTTCTATGGCCTCGGTGTCAAGCTGGGCTGAATGTGGCTCACCCAAAGGGTCACGACCACTGGAAAGATTGAGCTGACTCATGGTGGAGCTGCTTTCTCCTCTAGCTCGCTCCTGCAGCTCTGATATATGTGCGTCATGCATCTGCAGGCTCTCTGCTCTGGCCCGCTTGCATTCTTTCCTTTCCTTCTTCTTCTTCTTTCTTAGACTCTCCTCTCCAACCTCCTCTGAAGCTCTTTTCTTTCCCTTATCTCCAGTAGCTACTGTCGGCTCCCAATAATCCGCCAAGTCAATTTCCTCATCAATCTCTGCATCTAGGTTTGGAAGAGTGGGGGCTTCTATGATTGTCGGTTGTCGTGATGAAAACTCGGCTACTTGGCTCCGAAGAGCCCCTAACTCCTCATGGAGACTGTTGGTTTCGGTCTGCTCTACCATCCGCACATTGAATCAGCTCTCAAATCCATCTAAGCGAGCATGTAGACCCTGAGATGTTGTATCTATCTCTGTTTTGACCCATGGCTTTACGTTTTTTGTCATAGCTTGAATTTTTCATTCGACAATGGTCAACCGTTTGTCCAGTTTTTGGAGGAAGTCATGAGGCACCAAAATATGCCCTGCCAGAGTCTGAGTCTATAGGCTATGTTGTGGTGCAGCTAAAGTTCTAGGAGTTGACTTCGAATGACCGACATCTGTAGTCAGTGTCTCGCTATGCTCTTGTACAATGGGGACATTCACCTATGCGTCCCTTGCTGGCTGGACTGATGGAATTATGGTGGTTATTCTGGCTCGGCTTACCGGGTTCATCTCATCCCAGATAAGGCCAATGTCTGCAATCCTTTGGCCTCCGATCATCTGCTCCTCACCCCATCGTATTGGCACCCCTACCTCTGTGCATAGCTTGAATACAAGACTCGGGAATGGGATGGTAGTGCTCACTCACACCGTCTGATCTTGTATCTCCTTTAAGATGATCCTCGGGATATTTATACGATCACGGGACATGAGGCATGCCACCAAAGCTGCTCTATCATCACTCAATGTGTTGTCATTGACCGTGGGTTCTAATCAGTGGCGTACTAGTGTTCGGAAGGCTTTTGCTATGCAGTTGAACGAGTTCTTTGTCACCCGCTTTCCACCTGTAACCCATTCAACTTCTTTCTTGTTATCACACCTGCCTCTGTCTTTCCTGCAAGCCCAAATTCCTGATCTGCTTCATTGCCTCCACCCTATAGTCATACTTAAGTATCATCTGTGTAGGCACGAACTGTGGTCCATAAGGAACTCGAGAGATGGTCTGCTCTGATATGTCTATCTCTCGACCTCGGACCATCACACTCTCCAGACGGGGCTGGTCTTTTATTTTCTGCCCCTCCTTTGCCTTTTTCTCCATGGTGGCTAAATAGTTGTCACAGAGCTCCCGGACCAATTTTGCTGCATACTGGGCTAGATTCTTGGCCATCCACTCGAAACCATAGAAGCTAAATATCTACTTCATCTCCTCAACTTTATTCAGTGTATTTGTTACAATCCGCGGTTCTTCCTAGAAGCTCCGCCTTGGCGGTGAGAGAAATGCCTTTCTCATAAATCTCTCTGGCTCCCGGCACTCTCCACTAGATTGTGCGGTTTTCTCAAGGTGGGGTCTGTACATGTGCAGCATTTGGAGCCTCCTCCTCTAATTCTTCATTGCCACTTGCTTAACCTAATTGGGTCTCCTTAGACCCTTTCTTTTCATTTGAGTCATTTCCCGACTCTTGATTACCTTCTCAAGATCCCTCCTCAGACCGAGGAGCTTGGGCAGATGTGGCAGTAGCTACTTCAACTTGTGCTCTTGCTCTTGCCCTAGTGGTTCTGGTTCCATCAGTGTCTGAAGTATCTACCTGGTAATCCTCAACTAAACCACTAGGGGAGTCAGACTCATATGTTTCATCAATTAATGCTCTTTGGGCTGTTGCTTTGGATGCTTTTAGCTTCATTGTCATTGTTCTTGTAGAGAAGAAAGTTATAATTTCATATTTGAGAAAAAAGAACAAGACGAGAACACTTTCATATTCTTAACACGGGTTGATAGTACGGGTCGTACCTAAAGGTACGACTCGTATGAAGGCCCAAAAACTCTATATGCGTGTTACGACTCACCAGTACGGCTCGTACCTTGAGTCATCTGATGAAGCCTCAACATTATCATTTTCCCTATATTTTTCCACGACTCGTGGTACGACCCATAGGTCAATTCCACGAGTCATAGGAAGGACTCTTCTGATTAGCCCTATTCATTTCTTTGGTACGAATACTCAGTACGACTTGTAGTGACAAAATACGAACCGTACTGTGCTTCATACCACTTTGGATTATTCAATTTTTGATCAGTTTGCAGGGGTTCTTTTTCACAATTTGGGTACTCAGATTTCCCAAGTCTAGGCATATCATTCAATTAATTAAACACTACTCATCCCTCCTCTTCTTAATCACTACCCATAACTCAAATTTTGAAAACTTCAATTCAAAGGCTTAATCCAACAAAAAGATAATGTTTTCCAGTCGTTCATGGTTTGATACATCCCTGATCATTGTATTTTTGAAATTCTTCAAGCAAATTCAATAGTCACAGGGGTTTTGATAGTGAAAGCTTCAAGCAAGTTAAGATTTTTCGATATTCATTACTTGTTCTTCTTTCTTCGACTGGTAATCACAAATGTGAGTAGAGTCGTGCTTAATTTGAGTACGAAATTTCTCGAAGACTCCTAGGTTTTGAGTTACGGGTGTGAGAGGTTTGAAGGTAGGGTTCGTAGGTTGGTTTCATTTTCGTGGGAAGAGGGGTCAGGTGAGGTGTTTGATTTAAAATAGAAAAAAGGGCAGGTGTGAAAACCTGGGTCGAGTTGGGTGATTTTTAAACTTTTGACCCGTCATGACTCGTACCATGAGTCATGTGAAGGACGTATGACTCGTCCCTTTAACCCATGAGTCAATGTTTTGAAAACTTACCTGGGGACCTACGAGTACCTCCTACGACTCGTACAAGGTAGGTACGGTTCGTATGATGACTCGTAGGTCATTGCTTTGAATTGCATCTTTGAACCTCACCATACCTCCTGCTACGGCTCGTAGGATACTATCACGAGTCGTACTGAGAGCCGTAGCAGCTACTTTTTCAGTAGTTTTTTTGCCTTCTATTTTTGTTTTCCCTGCACACTGAGCACACATTAGTTCAATAACTTGGGTCAACTGCCAAGAAGCGCTTGATTTAACGTCGCGACATGATGCAGGTGGTCCGGTTACTCAGACTTCACCAAGCCACCACTTGGGTTGCCTCCCAAGAAGCACTTGATTTAACGTTAGGGAACAATGCAAGTCTCCTAACTACTCAGAATTCTTCAGGTGACTCATACTCATCTTCCAGTGCTGAGATTACACTCTACTCCTTGGGTTGCTGCATTGTTCGGCAGAAGTTGAAAGTGACCTCTTCTTTGTTTAGTCTGAACTTCAGTTGGACAACCTACACATCTACTAAGGCCATCCTAGTTGCAAGGAATAGTTGCCCCAAAATGATGGGGACCTTATAATCAACCTCGCAATCCAAAATCTCGAAGTCGGCTGGGAATATCAATTTGTCCACCCTGACCAGTACATCGAACAGGATCCCCACTGGCTTCTTCACAGTTTTGTCAGACATTAGTATCCGCATAGTGGTCGATATGGGGGCTCCTAAGCCCAATATCTTGATACCGCCAAGGGCATCAGATTGATGCTTTCTCCCAGATCACAAAGTTCCCTTGCGCACTCGACATTGCCAATTGTGCACGGTATAGTGAAAGCACCTGGGTCTTCCTTCTTTTGAGCCAGGACCCATGTGGCTATGGCACTACATGAAGTACGTTGTCTACTAGTTCATAGCTTATGGACCTCTTCTTCGTCACCAAGTCTTTCATAAACTTAGCATATTCCGGCATTTGTTCCAATGCCTCTACCAATGGTATGTTCACAGATAGTTGTTTAAGCATCGAAAGGAATTTCTGGAACTTACCATTTTCCACCTTTTCCTTCATTCTTTGAGGGAACTATGGCGGTGGTCACCTGATAGATCTATGCACTTGAGTTGCTCCTTGATCAGTGTCAAATTCTTTTTCCTCTATCGGAGTCTCTGGCAACTCAACACTTTCCATCTCAGCACCCATATCACTTTCCTCAATAATGCTCTCTTTCTTTCGTTCAACTACAACCGGAAAAGGGGGGGGGGAGGTCAACTGTGGTCTTACCACTCCTAGTCATCACTATCATGCAATGGCCATCATTCTTTGGGTTCTGGACGGTGTTGGTAGGCAGTGTACCCTTTTGTCTAGGGTTTAGTCATGCTGACAGTTGCCAAAGCTGCTACTCAATTTTCTTGATGGCGGTTGCATGAGATTCCACTCTCTGACCCATACTAGATATGTCACCACGGATCTCTTTTAATTGCTCATCAGTGGACCTCACCTTTTTCAGCATCTCGGCAATCATGCTCTCTAACTTTGATTGCCAAGCCTCCCCTTCTTGTACATTAGGAGGCATAAACTCCATCCCGGTCATTGCGGTAGCCATTGTTTCATCTCTAATCTCTATCGTGCTCATAACCGCAGCTCCTATATTTGTACCCATTTCGATTATAGTTGTCTCTTTATTGGTTCCTACCTTGGTTTCCAGAACCTTGGTGCCAATTGTCTTGTCCAGAAAATTGGGCGTTGCCTTGAAAACCCGCCACTTGGCTATCCAGGAAATTTGCCTCTTCCTTAGAATCAGAGTGATCAGCTCCCGACCCTATTCCTTGTGTCCCTATTGCATTTACCTTTTTGGATCCTGCTCCCATGATGTGTTTTGTAAGCAAATCCAACGATGTGCGCATGTGAGACAACTCTTGGCCGTGTTCTTCTTCCTTCCTTTGTTGGTATGCAGTCAAACCAACAACATATGTACCGACCTCTGTATCAGCCTCTCTTGTATGCCATGACCTATTTGTCTTAGTCAACCTATCAAGGATTGTAGCAGCTTGCTCCCGAATGTGACTCATTAATGGTCCTCCTGCCACCGTGTGCGCCACAACTTGTGCTATTATTTAAAGACCTGTAAAAAATTTCCAAAAAATTGTCATATGGGATTTTATGGTTTGGGCACTTTGTCAACTTCTTTTTGAACCTCAACCAGGTTTCATGAAGTGCCTCTGTCTTGAGTTGTCGAAAATTATAGATCTCATCCTTTAGCTGCAAAATTCTGGAGGGGGGGAAAGAATCTCTCCAAGAAGGCCTGCTTGAGTTCCCTCCAGTTAGTTATGGATTTGTTGGGCAACTGTGATAATCATAAAGTGGCTTCCTCTGCTAGAGAGAAGGGGAAAAATCTGAGCCGAATGGCATCTTGGCTTACTCCGGGCAACCTGCACGCCTTGCATATTCCTATGAAATTCATCAAGTGCAGGTTGGCGTCATCCGCTGCATGACCACTGAACACCCCTTTCATGTTTAGCAATTGAATCATGGTGCTTGTGATGTCAAATTTGGTCCTAGCGGGCAGTGGTGGTGGCACAATTGCTCCACTTGAACTATGAGCTAGAAGTCTTTTTACTTTCATTTGGGCCATGGCGGCCAGTGCTCCTAAGATCATGGAAGCAATGCTGCAAAAAAAGAAGATTTGTTGCAATGTAGCTCCATAAGAACCATAAATAGAAACACGTCAAATATTAGTAGAAATAGAGATTTTAGGCGCAATAGAAAGGAATGCTGTAACCGGGGTGGGTGAACCCTCATAGATATCAGGTGCCCACATATATAGAGTCAAAACATATATGGAGTCCGAAGGGTAGGGGGTTTTCTGTGGGGCTAGAGAGATGGAATAGATAGGGCCCCACAAGTTTTTAATTTGCCGCTGGGGAATTCACACAAAAGGGAACGAGGAATTCCCAATGAAAAAAGTGCTCTCTGAATCGAACGTGAAAGTAGTTTTCCATCAGACGGCTTTTCCTGTAACTCTACTCTCGACTTGGATTATATATCCAAAAAGGTCCGCTCTCATCCATTCCACACGCTGCCTAGTAGAGACGTGGTTATCTAAAGTGGATTCTCTCTTTTATAGTAGATGCTGAACCTGCTATGCCCCATTGACTAAGAAGGGGGCAGACACAGCAGCTACATGGACCCCTTCCTTTCAGTTGTTGCCAGCGCTTTCCCAGGCTGAGCCGAAATTTTTTATTAGAAAGGGCAGGCAAAGCCCGAAGGCTGCTATCTCAATAGGAAGGGCAGAACGAGGAGAGGGGCGTTCAGCCACTTGACTCTAAAGAGAGGGCCCGACAATCATACCACGGAGGTCAAAAAAGCGTGTTCCCTTCAGATAAGACGCACCGTAAGCCATCCTCGGCCTTTTTTGTTTCCTTTTTGATGAAAAAAAAACTCGATCTCCAAAAGCGTTTTCCTTCCCCCGCCGCACCTCCCTCCCTTCGTTGAGCCTTTACTTTAATGGTTGGGGAAAGCATTCCCTTATTTGAACTTGGTGGGCATTCTTTCCGGCCTTAGTAAAATAGGGGGTGGGTTTGGCTTGAACATAGGCTCAAACAGAATTTGAAGGGTCCTAGCTATGCCATGCGTTCAATATAAAATCTGGAAAACTGCAGGGATGACAAAAAGAGGGCGCTTTCCTGTGTTGCACTGAGAAAAAGACCTAAGAGATGAGCGTCTTCTCTTAGGTTTCTCCCTCCCGCGCCCGTCGCCGCCCGACCCGCGTTAGAGGGGAAGATTAGCAAAGCGGGAAAAGAAAGAGTGAAGGGGAGCAGCATCTTATTCTCTTTGCAAGAACTTCCGGATCATAGAAGCATTCGGAACGGGCTCCGCGTTAATTTCGTTGGCAGAAACGATCCATTCCATTTGGGGCTTCGGGGAACCCAAAAATTTGACTTGAGAATCAATGATAGATAGACAAGAGATAGATAAACGATATATATATATATATCTCACAAAAAAATTGTGAGATAAAGAGCAGATGGATCCTATCCCCTATATCGAACACTCATTCCTATCTATTGATAGAAAGATCTTCGTGAAATACCGGACTTTGCCTTTTTTTAGGAATTACTCATATCCAAAGCAACTTTTCACCCCATACAACTAGTTGGGGGGGCTGTTCGCCTTTTGAATCAAACAAAGTAAGTAGTAGGGGCGTTCAACCACTTGACTGTAAGGAGAAGGACTTCATAGAAACTTTCATTCTAAAAGAAAGCGAAGAACCAACCTTTAGTCAATAGGAGCCCTACTTCCCTCTTTCCGACCTCATCACTTCAATTCAAGGGCAAAACCATTTCCTAGTCACCGGGCTGGGCACACCTTTGGTACTTCAATAGGGCGATCAGTTTGATAGTGACTTCTTTCATTTGGTAGGTGATCTTGGGCAAATTTATATGCCCAAGTGATACTCAAAGGTGTCATTTTAGCCTTGTTTATCTATCAATGTTTATACAGTCTCATGTAATTGGTAATAAAATGTGAATTTATACTAACCAACATGATTAGCATTGTTTTGCAGGAAAAATGTAATTTCGGGAAGCTAAAATGCATGTTGGAAGATATCGGGGTTGGACTCGGATGTGAGCAAAGGACAAGGCATTGGAAAGCACAAAATAAAAGGGCTCCGCGATGGAGCCGTGTCACGCTGCCATCGCGGAGGCCTTCTGCCTGGAGAGGGAATTTTCAGCCTATTTCCAGTGAGGGTTCGCGATGGGTTCGTGGCACGGTGGCCTGGCTCCGCGTTGCACGCCGTTCCATGTTGGGCCTTACTCCCTGGACCCCCAGTTTCCAGTGAGGGTCCGCGTTGGTGGCGTGTCATGGAGGCAGTGCTCCACGATGGACTCCGTGACACGTTGCCTGTTATTCTGGGAAAAATTCCCACTAGTATAAATAGAACACTTAGGTTCATTTTTTAATATTCTGACTTGGTGGAGCAAGAACGTGGGTTACAGGCAGTTGAGGGGACGAAATTATCAGGGTTTTTCTCTCTTTCCTTCTTTTTGTATTCAATTGCTTGTATGTTTAACACTCATTTAACGATGTTTAATCCACAAATGAGTGGCTAATTCATCTTCTTGCTGAGGTTAAGAACACTTGTAATGAAATGTGATTATTGATTCTTTGGTTTTTCATCTTTTCTTCCATGGTTGTTCTATTGATTCTTGTTCTTACTGCATTAATGTGTGGCCTGCGTTAATGTATATCTAAAAAGTCCGGTTTCACTCGAGAGAGCAAGAAATTGGAAAGTTGTGAATTAATAGGATATGATCCTTTCTTAGTTTGGGAAAATTGAGAATTGATTTACCTTCAGGATAGAAATATACCTGAAAGTCGTATTAGTCAATTTAGGAATCGGTTTTGTATGGCTAGAACATGAATTGCATTTAATCACAGAAATGTAGGTGGATGGTTCATGATTCTTAAGTGGGGTTAAATACGAAAGTTTTGATCCCTTGTCAATAATTCTTGACTAGCAACCGGAGGAAAAGGCTAACCAAATTATATCGATAATTAATTTCATTACATGTTCATTTAACCTCAGCATGCTCACATTCATAGTTCAGACTCACATTAGATAATCGTTTTAGACTTAGCATAAAAATTAGAACCCAAAAATATCAAACTCTTGGTTACACTGTTGTCTGTATTTTTAGAATTGAAATATAGTACACTTGAGTAGATTGCACTTCATCCCAGTCCCTGTGGGATTGATACTTGGCTTACTTAAGCCACTTTACTACTTGTTCGACCACGTGCACTTGCGTGTAGTTTTATACCCAACCAAACGACCGAACAAGTTTTTGGCGCCATTGCCGGGGACTGGCAATTGGTGAATTTGTCTTAAGTGTTAATTTACTATAATTTTATTTTCTTAGTGTTGACAACTTGGTCTTAGCCTGTATTTTGCAGATTTAATCTCTGTTGAACACTAGCAAGAGACAAGGAGCTGGTGGACTCGTATTTGGAGCCAGAAAGATTATTTCATCGTCAGCGGAGAGAAGCTCTAGAAAGAAAGCTGCAGTTGCTCAGACAGACAATCATGGAGCAACAACAGAATCCACCGGTAGTACGGGCAATGTTAGTGCCCGAAGAAGTAGCAGCTCGGCCGGTTCGCGAGGTGGCAATCCCACATGCTAATAATGTCACATCTAGCATCCGCAAACCTGAGCCAGGAGGGAGGTTCGAACTTAAGCAGAACATGGTGCAATTGCTGCACACGAGCGGGCAGTTTACAGGTCTCCCTCATGAAGATCCACAACAGCATCTCCAAAATTTTTTGGAGATAAGTGACACTTATATCCCCGCTGGAGTGTCATCAGATTACGTCCGGCTTACATTGTTCCCATTTTCACTATTGGGAGAAGCCAAGAGGTGGTTGAAAGCTGAGCCACCTAATTCTATTTCTACGTGGGATGATCTTGCAAGGAAGTTGTTGATACAATTTTTTCCCTCTGGTAAAACAGCACGACTTAGAAGTCAAATTCTAAGTTTCAAACAGAGAGAGGGAGAGAATCTATTTCAGGCTTGGGAGAGATTCAAGTCCATGTTGCGGGATTGTCCTCCTCCTCATCAATCCAATGATGTGTTGGTGCACACTTTTATAGAGGGTTTGGAACCCCATACAAAAATATTGCTAGACTCAGCAGCTGGGGGACAAGCGCTGGAAAAAACTTATGAGGAGTTGTATACCTTGTTGAACCGTATTTCGCAGGGCAATCCGGAATGGAATGCTGATTCGTCAAGAGGAGGGACAAGGAAAGAAGTAGGAGTTCTAGAAGTGGATGGGTTTACAGCTATTGCTGCACAGATAGCTGCTTTACAAAATCAACTCAACACCCACTTCAGTAACATGACAATGAACCAGCCTTAAGCCCCAGTTAATGCAGTGCAGCAGATTTGGTGTGAAGTGTGCGGAAGCAGTGAGCACTCAGCTGAGTGCTGTGGAGCCAATCCTGACTCGGTGAACTTTGTAAGTAATGTACAAAGGAACAACCACCAACAGTATGACAACAGCTACAATTCCAATTGGAGGAATCACCCGAATTTCTCCTGGGGTAGCAACAACCATCAGGGGCAGAGTTCGAGTCAGGGTGTGCAAAGGAACCAAGGAGGGCAGCAGAATTATCAAGCACAATTCAGAAACAACAATGCACCTCCTCCACCACCATCACCCAGCATTGAGGAGATGTTCAAGACTATGATAGCTAATCAAGCTCAATTGCAGGCTGACTATGTGAAATTGGCAGCCGAGGTGAAAAACAACCAATTAGCTACCAAGGCACTTGAATATCAATTTGGGCAATTTGCTGGAGCCCAAAACACCAGACCTAGAGGAGGACTTCCAAGCGACACAGATCCCAACCCCAAGCAGGTGAATGCGGTGACCACAAGGAGTGGTTTGCAGCTGAAAGAGGTGGAACCAAAAAGACCACCTCAACAATCGGGAGCAGCAGAAGTCGAGAGGGAGCAAAGTGATGAGAGGGGGAAGACTAAGGAAGTGGAATCAGAAAGACCACCACCCTCGTTCCCCTAACGATTAAAGAAACACAAGGAGGAGGCGTGTTTCAAGAAATTCATGGAGGTGCTGAAACAGGTACATATTAACTTATCTCTTGTTGATGTTTTGCAGGGAGTGCCGAAATATGCCAAGTATATAAAGGACATCGTGGCAAACAAAAGTCGGTTGACTGAGTATGCTACGGTGGCCCTCACGGAGGAGTGCACTTCCCGGATACAAAATCGACTACCCACAAAGCTCTAAGACCCTGGGAGCTTTACTATACAGATTACTATTGGGCAGAGTATCCGAGATCGTGGATTGTGTGATTTGGGAGCGAGCATTAATTTGATGCCATTATCGGTATTCAAAAAGCTGGGTCTAGGGAGTCCTAGACCCACAACAGTGATCTTGCAATTGGCAGATCGGTCCTTATCCAGACCTGATGGCATTGTGGAGGACGTTCTGGTGCAAGTTGGCTCCCTGATCTTCCTGGTAGATTTCGTCGTGCTGGATTTTGAACCAGATGCGGAAGTCCCATTTATTTTGGGACGTCCTTTCTTGGCGACCGGGAAAGCACTGATTGATGTAGCTGCGGGGCAGCTAACAATGCGAGCACACGACAAGGTGGAAGTGTTCGATGTGTACAAGGCACCCAAGCTCCCAACTATGTATGAAGAACTCTCGGTGATCAATGTGGTTGATCAAGTCAATGATGAGCAGATTAAGGATTCACGAGAATTATTGGGAAAACCATCGGAACGGTGTAAGCACTACTGGGGGGAGGACGGTTTTCGAGAGAAATCGTCCATCACCCTAGAGGACAACTGAGCTGAATGACGTCGAGCCGCGACAGTAAACCAGGCGCTGCACGGGAGGCAACCCGTGAAAAATTTTTCTTTGTAAATTGTGAATAGATTTTTCTTTTTCTTTTTTTCTTGATTAACAACAAAATTTTTAGTTTTTATTTTTATTTTGAGTGAAACCTATAATTCTAACCAATTTCTTGTAGTAGAATGAATTTCAGGTCGAACGGAGGAAAATATACAAGGAATCGGAAAGGAAAATTTGAGGTATGAAAATTAAGAAAAAGTGGCAAAACAGTGAGCTAGGGCGATAGCTCCGTGTCACGAAGGAGGGCCTCCGCGTTACCCTCCGTGACACGTTGAGGTATAAATCCGAATTTTTAAATATTCCAGAACACCCTCACGACAGCTCCGTGTCTTGGAGGCAGTGCTCCGCGATGCCCTCCATGACACGTTGCTGTGTATATCGCGACGGGTCACACCAGGTCGCCGGGTGACCCGCGTGATTTTTCCACTTTAAACCCCGAATCCCCCTCAATTTTCCTCATTTCTCACACACTCCGCGACCAAACTCCCTAAAACCCCTCCCCCTTCAACGTGACACGAAATAGGCCAAGAAATTCATTGAGTTTCCTTCAATTCTTCAATTTCAAGGTATGTTCGTCAATTCCATCTCATTTCTTATCAATTTTCTTTGATATTGAGCATGTGATGTGAGCTAAGTTTGCCCTAAGTAGAAATTAAGCGTGAATTAAATTGAATTAGTGTTGATGGATGTTCGGAGTATCATTGTGATTGCTTGAACTCGTTAATTGCATAATTTAATCGAATTTTGTTGATACAATCATATCTAGGGCTTGTTTTTGAATTTGAAGTGGAAAAATGTGGTGAACTTGTGAAATTCATGCCGGGTTGTACATGTTGAGTGAGATGAGTCGATGTGCTAAAATTTATGATGTTAAAAGACCGACGGATTCTCAGGTTAGGGGAATATTGAAATTTGCAAGAATTGGGTGAGTTGTATAGGTTCGTGTTGATAAATTCTTGTTGTTTTCTTTTCTTTGTTTTTCCTTGCTAAGTGCGATGGGATAAAATGTTATCGATGGTAATGATTGTGGTTAGCTGTACGAAGTCTGAGTAGTACATAGAATATATACCATCGAATTCTTCGAATGCACTGAGCATATTTATATATTTGGCTGTTTGTGTGTGTAAATAGGTATGATCTTGCCATGATGTTGTAATTTTAGCTAAAGACTAAGTGTGGGGTAGCCTAGCTTAAACCGACCTTAGTCGAAGTTAATATTCATTGGCTTAACATTGATCTTGTCTATTTGGGTTGACCGGAAAAAAATGGCAAGCAGGCAAGGAAAGGCGCATCAACATCTGGCGCCGGAAGAAAGCGAATCAGACTGGGCACAGCAGTCCCAGCAGCACCAGCGGTTCCAAGCGGCCAACGCCACCAATACGGAACCAGGTGGGTGACAGAAGAGGGGAAGAAGTGGTACGCAAAGCACAAAGAAAGCAAGTACTTCCCTGAGGAACACATAGCACGGGAACCGTTGGCATAAGAGTTCCCTAGGATTGTACACCGGATCGAGGCAGCCGGGCTCAATTTCATCTTTGAAGAGCCCAAGGAATGTAACCTTCACCTGATTTGGGAATTCTATGCCAACTGGAACTCGACGCTCAGAAGTCACACAATAAAAATCAGAGGGCAAATAGTCACCTTTGAGCCCCACCATCTCAATGCTATCATAGGGGCGCGGGACACAGATGCCCACGTGCTTCGATAACTGAACATCACTCCACCCTATGCGGACATCAAACGCACCTTGTGTGGGACCCGATCGACAGCTATATGGAGCAGACACAAGGAGAGGGGCTACCATCAGACTTTGCCCTATTCACAGATGAACAGGGAAGCCAGAATATGGCTAAAGATCGTCTGTTCCTGCCTAATCCCGGGGGTAATATGATGGATGTAACCCGGGATCGTGTATGCCTGGTGTACGCCCTGATGAAAGGGCTGGAAATCAACGTGGGGGCGGTGATTATCTCCGCCATGAAGAGATCCCGGTTGCATCAGGGGCACAGATACGGATTTGGTGGGCTACTCACCACATTCCTGAGGGGCCTAGATGTTGAGGAAGAGGCCCTTGATTATATCCCGCAGATGGAGCGGCGGGCCTTAGATGTCACTAAAACTAAGGCTCCCGACACCTCCCACGGGCCAGTACTTACACTAGGCGAGCGACATGCTCGTGATGATCAGTACATGGCTCGCATGTACGGGATGCAGATGCTCCAGCTGAGGATAGGCGGGAGGCCAGCAACAGAGAAGGAGCTATGGCAGCTTGAGCTAGACTACCCTTTTGGCGAAAACGCCAGGGCTATATGCCGAGTGGGGCCAACATTTGTAGAGCCCATGGATGATGATGTCCCCACGGACGAGGAGACACGTCGGGAGGACTCCGATGTGGAGTCCGATGATGACGACGGGGGTGATTCAGACATGGGAGATGAAGCAGCAGCACCTGATGAAGAAGTGGAGTACTTTGATTGATCAGGGAGTTCCACCACCCAATTTTTGTGCTATTTTAATTTTTTGTGAACACTGGGGACAGTGTTCGAGATAAGTGTGGGGTGGGAGTAGTTAAGTGCTGGTTGTGTTGTTATGTATGTCCTAATCTGTTGTTGTGCCTGTGAACAAAATTTTCTGACCCTGTGATTTGTGATTGTAAGTTGTTATTCTGTATTGTAAATATATGTGAAACTGTTGTGTGTTGCTGAATGTTGCTAGCTGAGTTTGTACAAATGTTTGTTTATCGAATTGATCGATATTTTTAAAATCGAAATGATCGATATTTTAAAGATATTTTTAAATTTTTTTCAATTTTGGGTTTTCTCGGAGTTTGTTTTCGGTTCTTTTACCGAGAATGGTCCCATTGAACCGAAGTCCTAGTTAGTGACCGTTCCCTATGATGGATGGATGACGACCGTCTTAAGGGAAATGTAGTCATTAGGAGTAGATTTTTCAATTATCTTTCAGTTGTTTTTCTTTTGTGGGTTATATCCCAAAACCTGTAGTTACTTTATGGTTGTGGAATTATGGTTGCGTGTTGTACGTGATATTTGAAATGCAAAGGTGATTCGTATGAAAGCATGCAACTTTGTAAATATGTTGAGATACCTAGGCCATAGAGTTCGATTCAGTGTGATTGAGGTTTAATGTTTGAATTCCTGTAATTAGCTGATTGAAGAGTCTGTGAATACATCTTGAATTGAGCATGGGTAATAAGTGTGAAGTGAGGTTTTGTTATTCCATGCTATTGTGAAGTGTCTAGAACTATCATGGTGTATGGACAAAACGAAATGAAGGAGGTGTATTGTAGGAAAGGATGTAGGCATTTCTTTGTTTTTAACCGAAAGTTTCTATTTTTCATTATCATACCCACCTTGATTGTGTACCCTAGTCAGCCCGTTGAGCCTTTAGCCTATTATTTTTTTCCTTTTGTCAAAAAGTGTAAACCGAGCTTAATCCCTTGTTTTCATTAGCCGTAAAGTCGATCCAAAACTCTTAAGCGCTTAAGAAGAGAAAATCATTTTCCCAAAGTGTCAAAGAGTGAGAATGGTGAAAAGAAAAGAAAAGAAGAGTGATGGAAGAAAAGAAAAGGTTGAAGGTGCACTTGTTATAAATAAACTATAATGAAGGTGTATGAATAATCTTTGTGGTGGTGTCAAGTGTGCTTAATAAGATGGGCCAAACTAAAGAAAAACTTCAAGAATGGGAGGATGAAGAAAGAAACAATGTCCATGAGTTTGATGGGATGTGTTGAAAAGGTGCTTAAGGATGCTAGTGGCTATTATGGGCTAGCCCAATATTTACTAGTTCCGTAGCTTCCATTACAACCCGTTAAAGTCCTACGTGATCTTACATCACACTTCTTTATATTAGTGGAGTAGTACACTAAAGACAAGCTTATGGGTCATGACATGATGCATGTGAATTCTTTTGGGAGAGAGCAAAATTGTGTTTATATGCCCCTGCTTGAAATTTCGTGAGTTCATATGATCAAAAAGGGGAAAATTCTCTTGTGTTGTGAGCGCACATGCTTGATGAGAGATTAATTTTCGTGTCGGATGTCTTGATCAGCTGATTTGCATGAGTTTGCCAATATCGAGAGTCGATTCTTAAGTCTAGGAGGTCTTGATGTATTGAAGGTCATTGCATTCATAGGACCATGCATGTTTTCTTGATGATTTGCTGTATTGAATAATCGGTATGACCGTAACCTAAATTGTCGAACCAAAGTAGCGAGGGTGGGATGTAAATTGCATGAGGTGTAAGATTGTTGTTCGAGGACGAACAAGGTTTTAAGTGTGGGGTAAGTGATCTTGGGCAAATTTATATGCCCAAGTGATACTCAAAGGTGTCATTTTAGCCTTGTTTATCTATCGGTGTTTATACAGTCTCATGTAATTGGTAATAAAATATGAATTTATACTAACCAGCATGATTAGCATTGTTTTGTAGGAAAAATGTAATTTCGGGAAGCTAAAATGCATGTTGGAAGATATCGGGATTGGACTCGGATGTGAGCAAGGGACAAGGCATTGGAAAGGACAAAATAAAGGGGCTCCGCGATGGAGCCGTGTCACGCTGCCATCGCGGAGGCCTTCTACCTGGAGAGGGAATTTTCAGCCTATTTCCAGTGAGGGTTCGCGATGGGTCCGTGGCATGGTGGCCTGGCTCCGCGTTGCACGCCGTGCCACGTTGGGCCTTATTCCCTGGACCCCCAGTTTCCAGTGAGGGTCCGCGTCGGTGGCGTGTCATGGAGGCAGTGCTTCGCGATGCACTCCGTGACACGTTGCTTGTTATTCCGGGAAAAATTCCCACTAGTATAAATAGAACACTTAGGTTCATTTTTCAATATTCTGACTTGGTGGAGCAAGAACGTGGGTTACAAGCAGTTGAGGGGACGAAATTATCAGGGTTTTTCTCTCTTTCCTTCTTTTTGTATTCAATTGCTTGTATGTTTAACACTCATTTAACGATGTTTAATCCACAAATGAGTGGCTAATTCATCTTCTTGCTGAGGTTAAGAACACTTGTAATGAAATGTGATTATTGATTCTTTGGTTTTTCATCTTTTCTTCCATGGTTGTTCTATAGATTCTTGTTCTTACTGCATTAATGTGTGGCCTGCGTTAATGTATATCTAAAAAGTCCGGTTTCACTCGAGAGAGCAAGAAATTGGAAAGTTGTGAATTAATAGGATATGATCCTTTCTTAGTTTGGGAAAATTGAGAATTGATTTACCTTCAGGATAGAAATATACCTGAAAGTCGTATTAGTCAATTTAGGAATCGGTTTTGTATGGCTAGAACATGAATTGCATTTAATCACAGAAATGTAGGTGGATGGTTCATGATTCTTAAGTGGGGTTAAATACGAGAGTTTTAATCCCTTGCCAATAATTCTTGACTAGCAACTAGAGGAAAAGGCTAACCAAATTATATCGATAATTAATTTCATTACATGTTCATTTAACCTCAGCATGCTCACATTCATAGTTCAGACTCACATTAGATAATCGTTTTAGACTTAGCATAAAAATTAGAACCCAAAAATATCAAACTCTTGGTTACACTGTTGTCTGCATTTTTAGAATTGAAATATAGTACACTTGAGTAAATTGCACTTCATCCCAGTCCCTGTGGGATTGATACTTGGCTTATTTAAGCCACTTTACTACTTATTCGACCACGTGCACTTGCGTGTAGTTTTATACCCAACCAAACGACCAAACAGTTGGGCGACGAAAGGCTACTTCAATGATGGAAACAACCGGAAACTCGAGAGGGTCGCCTTTGGAGAAGCGTTTGTCGGTAACCAAAGCCTCACTCTGATTATGTCGTGAGGCTGACTGAATCCAATCCATAAACCCGAAAATGGAACGTTGTTCGTTCCCTTTCGTCAAGTAGGTAAAGTAGGCATATGAACCACTTTGCCTTAGACTCTATTGGAACAAAGCAAAGAAAGAGGCGGAATGGAGAAAGGAAAGGGACAAGGGCGATCTTGCTTGGTGCGAAGGCTGCTGGTTTGGGGGTAGAGTATAGTACTAAAGGTCCTTGGACTTCCAGGAGGTTTTTCTTTTGGGCAGCTGTTCACCGTTGGATCTCGCCAATACAGCCCCCTATAGTTTTCGTTACCGAGATATCTTTTTTTTAAATTATTCCCAGGGATTTTTTGGGGAATCTGCTCCTATGCTGCAAACAGTCAAATCTGAACTGAACCCTGTCACTCTTCTTTCTTTCCTCGTGAGCAGAAAGCACACCAGCAGCGTGCGTTGCGTGATTCTACTGTGTTTTTTGCACTTGACTGGGTGGACAGTTGACCGAAAGATAACTTCGACTAGCCCGGCCAACAGACGAGCGACGTGCTTATCTTGTGTGACAACACTATAGAGCAAGTTGCTCTTCTAGGCGGGCAGCTATGTGACAACACTACAGAGAAAGTGGCGCTTTCGTGTAACATGCTATGGTCTCAAGGCCCTTACGAGGTAGTGATGAGTTTCACGCGCTCTAAGCCCTAGTAGTGCTCACTCCCACCGCCCGGTCTCGTATCTCCCCTGCAATAATCCTTAGGATGTTGATAGGATAATAGGACATGAGGCATGCCACCAAAGCTTCTCTGTCAGCACTCAATGTGTTATCATTGATTGTGGATGTTAACCGGTGGCATACTAGTGTCCAGCAGGATTTTTCTATGAAGTTGAGCGAGTTCTTTGTCATCTTCTTTTCATCAATAACCCATTCAGCTTCTTCCTTGTTCTTAGCGATCACACCTGCCAACCATTGCAGCTGCCTCTGTCTTTCCTGCAGGCGCAAATTCCTGATCTGCTTCATTGCCTCCACCCTGTAGTCATACTCAGACATCATCTGTGAAAGCACGAACTGTGGTCCATAAAGAACTCAAGAGATGGTCTGCTCTAATATGTCTACTTCTCGTCCTTAGACCATCACACTCTCCGGTTGGGGCTGGTCTTTTATTTTCTGCCCCTCCTTTGCCTTTTGCTCTATGGTGGCCAAATAGTTGGCGTAGAACTCCCAGACCAATTCTGTTGTATACGGGGCTGGAGTCTTGGCCATCCACTCGAAACCATAGAAGCTAAATGTCCGCTTCATCTCCTCAACTTCATTTAGTGTATTTGTGAGGATCCATGGTTCTTGCTGGATGCTCCGCCTTGGCTTGTTCTTGGCAGTGAGAGAAATGCCTTGCTCATAAATCTCTTTGGCTGCCGGCACTCTCCACCAGACTGTGCAGTTTTCTTTGTGTGGGGTCTATGCATGTGCAACATTTGGAGCCTCCTCCTCTGATTCACTGCTGCCACTTGCTTCACCTGATTAGGTCTCCGCAGACCCTTCGTCTGCATTTGAGTTGTTTCTCGACTCCTAATTAACTTCTGTAGCTCCCTCCTTAGACTGGGGAGCTTGGGCAGATGTGGCAGTAGCTACTTCGGCTTGTGCTCTTGCTCTTGCCCTAGTGGTTCTAGTTCCATCAGTGTCTGAAGTATCTACCTGATAATCCTCAACCGAACCACTATGGTAGTTGCCTACTTGCCCAGCCTCGGACTAAGATGTTTCATCAATTAATGTACTCCTGGCTGTTGCTTTGGATGCTTTTAGCTTCATTGTCATTGCTCCTGTAGAGAAGAAAGATAGAATTCCATATTTGAGAAAAAATAACAAGAAGAGAACACTTTCAAATTCTTAACATAGGTTGACAGTATACGACTCGTATGAAGGCCCAGAAACTCTATATGCATGTTACGACTCACAGGTACGACTCGTACCACAATGGTATGACCCGTACCTTGAGTCGTCTGATGAAGCCTCAAAATTATCATTTCCACTATATTTTTCCATGACTCGTGGTACGACCTGTAGGTTGATTCCACGAGTCATAGGAAGAACTCTTCTGATTAGCCCTGTTCAGTTCTTTGGTACGAATGCTCAGTACTACTTGTAGTGACAAACTACGAACTGTACTGTGCTTCATACCACTTTGGCTTATTCATTTTTGTTCAGTTTGCAGGGGTTCTTTTTCATAATTTGGGTACTCAGATTTCCCAAGGTCTAGGCATATCATTCAATCAATTAAACAGAACTCATCCCTCCCCTTCTTAATCACTACCTGTAACTCAAATTTTGAAAACTTCAATTCACAAGTTTAATCCAACTAAAGGATAATGTTTTCCAGTCGTTCATGGTTTGATAACATCCTTGATCATTGTATTTTTGAAATTCTTTGAGCAAAGTCAATACTCACGGGGGTTTTGACAGTGAAAGCTTCAAGCAAGTTAAGATTTTTCAATATTTAATGCATTACTTACTTGTCGCTTCTTTCTTCGAATGGTAATCACAAATGTGAGTAGAGTCCCGCTTAATTTGAGCATGAAATTGCTTGAAGACTAGTAGCTTTTGTGTTACGGGTGTGAGAGGTTTGAAGGTAGGGTTCGTAGGTTGGTTTCGTTTGCGTGGGAAGAGGGGTCATGTGAGGTGTTTGATTTAAAATAGGAAAAAGGGCAGGTGTGAAAACCTGGGTCGAGTCGGGTGATTTTTAAACTTTTGACCCGTCATGACTTGTACCACGAGTTGTATGAAGGATGTATGACTCATCCCTTGGACCCATGAGTCAGAGATTTGAAAACTTTCCTAGGGACCTACGAGTACCTCCTACGACTCGTACAAGGTAGGTATGGTTCGCATGATGACTCATAGGTCGTTGCTTTGAATTACATCTCTGAACCTCACCACGCCTCCAGCTACAGCTCGTAAGATACTGTCACGAGTCGTACTAGGAGCCGTAGCAGCTACTTTTTCATCAGTTTTTCTACCTCCTGTTTTTGTTTTCCCTGAACATTGTGCACACATTAGTTCAATAACTTGGGTTGCCTCCCAAGAAGCGCTTGATTTAACGTCGCAACACTATGCATGTGGCCTGGTTACTCAGACTTCACTAAGCCACCACTTGGGTTGCCTCCCAAGAAGTGCCTGATTTATCATCGCGGCACGATGCAAGCTCTTGACTAGTCAAAATTCGTCAAGTGACTCATACTCATCCTGCAGTGCTGAGATTACACTATACTCCTTAGGTTGCTACATTGTCCGACAGATGTTGAACGTGACCTTTTATTTATTTAGTCTGAACTTCAGCTGGGCAACCTCCACATCTACTAAGGACCTCCCAGTTGCAAGGAATGGTCTCCAAAATGATAGGGATCTCATAATCAACCTCGCAATTCAAAATCAAGCAGTCGACTGGGAATGAGAATTTGTCCACCTTGACCAGTACATCGAACAGGATCCCCACTGGCTTCTTCATAGTTTTGTCAGGCATCAGTAGCCACATTGTGGTCGGTGTGGGGGCTTCTAAGCCCAATCTCTTGAATACTGCCAAAGGCATCATATTGATTCTTGCTCCCAAATCACAAAGTGCCCTTGCGAACTCGACATTGCCAATTGTGCACGGTATAGTGGAAGCACTTGGGTCTTCCTTCTTTTGAGCCAGGACCCCCGTGGCTATGGCGCTACAGTGATGTACATTGTCTACTGGCTCATAGCTTACAGACCTCTTCTTCATCACCAAGTCTTTCATAAACTTAGCATATCCCAGCATTTGTTCCAATGCCTCTACTAGCGGTATGTTCATAAATAGTTGTTTAAGCATCAAAAGGAATTTCTGGGACTTACCATTTTCCATCTTTTTTTTCATTCTTTGAGGAAATGGTGGTAGTGGTCGCGGGATAGCTCTGTTCACTTGAGTCACTCCTTGATCAGTGTCAAATTCTTTCTCCTCTATCGGGGCCTCTGACAACTCAACACTTTCCATTTCAGCACCCTTATCACTTTCCTCAATAATGCTCTCTTTCTTCCGTTCAACTACAACCGGAAAAGGGGGGTCAACTATGGTCTTACCACACCTAGTCATAACCGACATGCAATGGCCATCATTCATTGGGTTTTGGATGGTGTTTCTAGGAAGTGTACCCTTTTGTCTAGGGTTTAGTGATGCTGACAGTTGCCGAAGCTGCTGCTCAATTTGCTTGATGGTGGTTGCATGGGATTCCACTCTCTGACCCATACTAGATATGTCACCACGGATCTTCTTCAATTGCTCATCAATGGAGCTCACCTTCTTTAGCATCTTGGCCATCATGCTCTCTAACTTTGATTGCCAAGCCTCCCCTTCATGTGCATTAGGAGGCACATAAACTCCAGCCTGGTCATTGTGGTAGCCATCATTTCTTCTCCAATCTCCATCGCGCTCACGACCACGACTCCTATCTCTGTACTCGTTTCGATCATAGTTGTCTCTGTATTGGTCCCAAACTTGGTTTCCAGAACCTTGGCGCTAATTGTCTTGTCCAGAAGCTTGGGCGTTGGCTTAGAAACCCGCCACTTGGCTATCCTAGAAATTTGTCTCTTCCTCAGAATCAGAGTGATCAGCTCCCGGCTCCATGCCTCGTGTCCCCACCGCATTTACCTTTTTGGATCCTACTCCCATGATGTGATTTGTAAGAAAATCCAATGATGTGGGCATGTGAGACAAATCTTGGTCGCGTTCTTCTTCCTTCCTTCATTGGTCTGCAGTCAAACCAACAACATATGTACCGACCGCTACATCAGCCTCCCTTGTATGCCATGCCCTGTTTGTCTTAGTCACCCTGTCAAGGATTGTAGCAGCTTGCTCCCAGGTGTAACTCATTAATGCTCCTCTTGTTACAGTGTCCGCCACAGCTTTTGTGCTATTATTTAAAGGTCTGTAAAAAATTTCCAACAAACTATCATCTAGGATTTTATTGTTGGGGCACTTTATCAACTTCTTTTTGAACCTCAACCAGGTTTCATGAAGTGCCTCTATCTTGAGTTGTCGGAAATTGTAGATCTCATCCTTTAGCTGCAACATTACGGAGAAAGGAAGAATCTCTCCAAGAAGGCCCGCTTGATTTCCCTCCAGTTAGTGATGGAGTCATTGGACAACTCCGATAACCATAAAGTGGCTTCCCCTGCTAGAGAGAAGAACAAAAGTCTGAGCCGAATGACATCTTGGCTAACTCCGGCCAACCTGTACACCTTGCATATTCCTACGAAGTTCATCAAGTGCAGGTTGGCGACATCCACTGCATGACCACTGAACACCCTTTTCATGTTTAGCAATTGAATCATGGTGCTTGTGATGTCAAATTTGGCCCCAATGGGCAGTGGTGGTGGCACAATTGCTCCAGTTGACCCAACTTCATCGATGTTTGGGTCCTCATCGAAGAATTGATAGGCAAGTCTATAACCTCTGTTGCCCCTCCTGCGTTGACCAGTATTAACTACTTCTTCTCTATCATCTTCCGCATCCTGAAGTGCAGCTTGCGGAGCTAGCTCAGGTTGCCTAGCTTCTTCAGCTATGCGGGCATCTCTTTGTTCCTGGTTCTCCATCTTGCGCAGTGTTCATTCAATTTCTGGGTTCAACGAAATTTGGGGATCTCTACTACTCCGAGTGCTTGGCATTTACTGGAAAACAACCTGTGGGTATCAAAAATAAAAAGAAAACATAATTAAGGAAATAACTACCAAAAAAGTCAAATACAAGCAAATAATCTAGTCTTAGCCGTATTCCCTGGAAATGACCCCACTTTTTGATGATGCTCGAACCATACCTCCTACTGATGTATGAAGCGTACGTTGTCAATAAAGAACCCAACTAGAGGTTGGGGTCGATTCCACAGGGAATATGGAAGAGCTAGACTAAAGCCGGTAAGTGAACGTTTCAGGTAGTTACTCAAAATAGGGGGGTTCTAAAGAAAACAATAATAAAAGCATAGTTAAGGCTTTAGTTGAAATCAAGAATGAAAGATAACTAGGGTTTTGTGTTCCCCAAGGGTTCATAACTGCTTCGGGTAGACATAAGAGATCATCACCAATGCTTACTTGTAGAACTAATAACTTAGGTTCATTCAAACAACTGGCTCGTCCCTATTGAATGACTATACTCAATCACCGGGTCAGGTCTCATGAGCGATTGCAAATTAACCATTATCAATATGTCCCAAATTTAACTATCTTGCGACCACAGCTCAAGTTAATACAATGATCATCAAGATCAAGGCTTTGTTGTAGTTCTCTTTTCCTAATCTCTACCTCTTTAGGCTCAAGCAAGTAAAGAACTCGGGCTTGTCCTAACATTGTACACCGTTAAGAAATGTTTAAGCATGAAGAGAATACAATACAAGTGTTTTGCATTGGTTTTGAATCACTTTTATGTAACCCTAGCTTGTTAATCCATCATGGTTCCCAAAATCCTAGCTATGAAGGTTTTAGCCTCTCATAGTTGCAAGATTTTGATTTTCGTTCATATTTAAATACATAAATCAATACTTACAATTATGGATGAGAGAAAAACTTATTTGTATTAATCAGAAAAATCCTCAAGAACAATATGAAAATCAAAAGAAAACCAAGAAAAGGTTGATCACAAGTTGAACAACTCAATTCTCACGTCTAAGTCCCCCTGACTTCATCGCTAATTAATTCTAATCACTCCTAATTACCTCTCTCTTGAAAATAAAATATAAAACATATTTATACAGATATAAAAATCCTTTTCCTAGTCTAACAGGGTGTATTTCCATAATTGAAGCCGCTTGTGTCACGACTTATCTTACGACCCATAGTAGGTATGTATGGGTCGTACCTGCTTCCAGTAGGTCAATGGCTGGTTGAAATTCTTCTAAGTGTTGGACCTTGGTACGACTTGTACATGCTTTCTATGAGTCGTACTGAGCTTCCGTGGCTTGACTCTGGGACTTTGAAATTTTTTTGAAGTTCGTCACGAGTGCTTTGGTACGACTCGTACCTTGCTGTCATGAATTGTACTATCTATCTGTAGTAGGAGTCAGCCTTTTGTGCAAATCTTTTGAATCTTCCCATGAATTCTTCACTACGGCCCGTACAAGCTTTGTACGACTCGTACTGAGGGTCGTAGGATACACCTCTTCATCCTTAGCCTTCTGAAACTTCTCACGGCCAGCAGTACGATTCATAACACCTTTTTACGGGTCGTGCTGAGGAATGTGAGTAAGCCTATTTTCTGCACTTTCAGGCTATCTTTTGCACATTTTTTCTCCAACATCTTTTATCCTATAACCACAGAAAAAGTTCCTTATATCCATATAAATATACCTAAGTCCATGCTATTTTCTTAGTTTTGAGCGCCGAAAGTGCTGTAAACTCACACCATATCAGGGGGTGCCCAAGGAGCCGAGGGATCATATGATCAATTATGACGTATCTTTCGACCCACTGTGGGTGAAGGGTGCACTGGGTCTAGAAAGAAGATGAGAAAGGTCAACTCAAATAGAGAGAGAAATGATGACCAGGCGGTAGTGGAGCTGGGGCTAGCCCTTCTCGGTCTTTGGACCCCTTCGAGCGTTATGGAGGCATATATGGCCACCATGAGAGAGCTAATTAGTGGTTTTCCTAGACCTCCTTTAGAATGCACATCATTTAGTGCTGTTGTAGGTAGAACAAATTCTTTATAAGCACCTTTGAATCCCTAGACTAGGCCCATGTGGAGCTCTGGGCGGACTTGGAGGTCGAGAAGAGAAGAGGTGATCATGGGAAAAATTGTTGGTCTAGATATGAAAGGGATGAAGAGTCTCATGAGGACCTTATCTCTTCGCTTGAGGCTCCCAAAGATGTCTAGGGAGGATGTCCAATAGTTCTCCCTCTTGAGTGGACTTGACAGCAAGGATTTCGAGGGCTCAAGTACTGGCAACGATGGAACAACCAGTTAGGCGATGGCACAGTGCATCTCCTTCCCCCTTTATCCCTCCTGTTTTTCAGCTTGGTTTTTTCTGCCCTTGTAAGGTTGGTTGTTAGACAATTTCCTTTCCTATCATGTTTTAGATAATCTTTTTTTGATTTGGGTAATTTATTTCTTTGTTTTGATATACGGATGCCCGTTAGTGGCATCTGAAAGATAATGGCCTTTATTTTGGTTGACACTATCTATGTTAGATCTATTTCTCATACATTTATGGGTCTTTACAACTTTTGGATGGATTTTTGGAGTCCCTAAGATAGGGGATAGATTTTGGTTAATGTCTTGTCCATTGTAGCAGACGGTCTTTTTATTGCAGTGAGGGCATAATGGTGATCACTTGGTCGCTACGGAGATCCTGTATACTTAGTGGAGGCATGTTGTGGCGAGGGTCACTTCACTATCATGGTCTAAACCTCGCTATAGCGAGCTTGCGGTGGTGAGAAATCCTTCGCTGCAACCTTTCTTGCTGGGCAGATCAGTACTACACAAGTACTTCTCGCTTTAATAACAAGTTTATACCCTGTTCACTATTATTTCAATCATATAACTTTCAGTCAACACCCTAGCCTGGCTCTCATTCCTAAGTATCAATTAGAACTCCCGGCAGATACCAATTGGTCTCATTGAGATATCAACTAAAATCCTCCATATACCAATTAAACTCAACTCAGGTGAATAATAAACTGGGACGACACTATAGGAAAGAACAAAAAGGGGAAACTTCTTAGATGCCTCATAGCTTTCCGAAGATTAAATGTGGATGTCTACACACCAATTTGCAGGACTCTACTTGATATTACTCTTGTAATTATGATATCGGTAACCTATTCTCTGATACCAACTTGACCAGATCTAATTTATTGGATCATGTGGGCACCTACTCGACTCCAGTTTGATGGAAGAATCTTGTACCATCCATTCCTTTTTAAAACACCATTTATCAATAGTAAACATATTCATGTAAAATATTATCTAGTAAAGTTTTGAAAATATTATAATTACAACCTTTAAACGGTACTGTTCAATGACCTAGTTTAGACATGTACAAGAACTTCTAATCAGAGTAATCACCAAAAATAAAAGATAAAACTTCACTGGAGGAGAGAAATGCATAAGCTGATGCTAAACACCGTCACATCAACCATGAAACTTCAACCTGTAACAAACCTACACCCCACAAAGGATGTAGCAAGAGTAGTATCAGTACACCACATGTACTGGTAAACATCATCGGTCGAATAAGATTAGCTTATACAACACATTACAAAATCAACAACATCAACAATTAATTTCATGGAATAACATATGCCACTTAGTCATAGCCTAAACTATTAGCTCAACGAGTCCATATGAAATTAAAATTGTGCTTACCATTTAAAAGAGTCTCTAGTTATAAGCTATCACGAACCGAACGTACACCCGGATCGTAGACACCGGACAAGGGATCCCGAGAGACCCCAAGTAGACCCATGGCACATGCATACATCTAATCTCATTTAAATAAGTGGAATACCAAACATAAAATGTAACAAAAAAATAACCATAGCATAACATCAGGAATTACTAGACGTACACATAAGCTGAGTACTACATATTGTCCGAAAGCCTCTACTACATACGATGGGTTGATGGGACAACATCCCCAACTAACTCGAACAATACTGGAAACACAAGATAACATAAAAGTCTGTCAACGGCCCTCGGAACATGAGGACTCACCAATAATCTGAGAGCGTAAGCCGGGATGGACTAAGGATGAGGATGAGCCTGGGATCCGGACCTTGTATCATGAAACGATACAACATAGAAAGTATGTGATTAGTACGTGGAATGTACCGAGTATGCAAGGTAAGTAAAACGGACATTTAAAAGTAAAATAAAAACTCATAAATAAACGTAGGATAAGGACATCACGCTTATAACATAAACTTCGTAAGAAAACATAAGGCTCAAGGTGTCACACCCCGCCTTGGGGGGTATGACTGGCACCTGGTGGCCTACTAGGACCTGAACTGCTAAACTACTAGGCCTGAGCACATTTGGTGCCTGGCTGGCTCTAACTCAGATTCAGGGAAACAATGGGCTATATAATGACTGTAAATACAGCCTCCGGCCGACTAGGCCTATAGCCACCTATACCTGTGTTGACAGCTAACCAGAACATATCAATATAGGGGAGCCTATGCGGGCCGACAAGGCCACCATGCTGTTTAGTTATCTGGAACTCAACAATGAAATATTGGAAAGCTACGTGACCGGCAAGGTCACCTCTACTGTCAAGCTATGGCCCCACACGGCCAACATAAAAGAAATAGAAGTACTAACAGCTATACAACTACAGGGCCTCACACGATCGACTCATCTGACCACAGGGAAATATATACAGACTGCAAGCCTCTAAGAATACTGATAAGATGGTCGAGACAGGGCCCGACCTACCCATGCTGTACAACAAAAGAAAAGGGATAAACCTCTAGCTATCTAGCTCCGGATGACTGGAGCTGATGACCCTGTGAGCTGACTAGAATCACGAGGTATCGGCCCCTCGTCTATGAGTACCTGCAGGCAAGTAATGCAGCACCCCCAAGGGGTGTCAGTACCACTGGTACTGAGCATGTAAAACAATAACTGAAAGAAATATCTGAAAACAACAACACAACTGATGGAACTGAAATAGGAAGGAATAGACTAACTGACTGGAAATGTAAAACTATGCCTACTCTTAACTGTACTAGAAGGAGTAGGAGTCATACCTGGAGATGTATCATTCTAGTGTCGATCTACTCGTATCTCGTGTAACATGACATAACATAACATAACATAGTATAACATAGCACACACAAACCTTACCCGGCCCCCATAAGCTGGGAGGTACAAACAACACGAAATCTATACCCCTACCCCGGTCGTCCCATCTCCTATAATAACTATAAGCATCCTGCCGGTCCCCTAGGTACGCACTTGGGCTCGCTCAGCCCCTGACTATAACTGTACCTGAGTCCGGAGGACTCCTGAATCAACACCCGGGCGTATCCGCTTGACAGGGGTGTATAAGGGCCGACCAAGGCACAATATGGGGAAAACTGGCATCCCATCTTCGTCCCCTGTGGGACGGCATGCCACTCCGTAAAGCGACGTATCCTCGTCCTCTGGCGAACGAGTCGATACAGCTATTAACCTTGGGGCGGTCATGGATGCTAGGTAATCCAACCCCAAAACAATACAATGGTCTCAACTAGTAATACTATCTGCATATCCCACATACTGAAGCTAATAGTAGTAAAGTATTTGTACATACTGTATGCTGAACTAGTGATAGTAATATGTACGTACTTAATACATGCTGAGACTGATAATAGTATATATGTATAAATATAATCTTCTGCCATACTGTGCTGAGTCTAATGCTGAACAAGATATAGTTTTTCTGCTGAAAACCAGGCTGTATACTGAGTTTCTATAGTAACATGATTTACTATTTCTAACATGCTTTCTAAACTTCATTTTAACCTATCATACTACTTCTGAGATGCCCTTCAGGTATTACATTGCTTTACTGGGTTTCAACTGAATACGACAATATCCTAACATTTTGTACAACGTCACATACTGAGCATGCTGTGCAGTTCCTAACACTTGTATTAGAGTCCATATCGTGCTAGCAAGTTTCGCTAAATATAACATGATGCTTCTAATATCGACCAACATTCATAATAAACATAACACACAACTTTTGAACATTCTATTGGCCTTTAAATTACTGTACTATACCGAGATTACTAACTTGCCGAGGAAACTGGCTTTACATACCTTCACTTCTGATTTCCTGACTAACTGGCGTAGCTTGGTCAGTATTTCAGCTATTCCTCCCAACTACATTCATATATATGTCAATCAGTACTAAATACAACTTTATTCTGAAGAATGACATCACTTTCGATATAATTATAGCCTAAACTTAGGCCTATCAAAAGACGGTCGAAAACTCGCTATTTTCCAGAAGTCCAGAAGGGAGAAATACTCACTTCACAGCTAGAAACACATAGACACTAGTTTGGAGCAATTCCACTTACCTTAGCTCGGTAGCTCGACGATTCGTCGGCCGTATTTCAAGAAACTAAATCCTTAGGAATGCTCTCTGCTGTTAAATACCTCAGTATCTGAGGTTAATTTAGGTTTGGACTGCGTTTGGCAGCGTAATCGGATGAAATTATATTACCCTCTTCGTTCTTTTCCCTTCTCTAGTTATTCCTCTCTGTTTTCTGGAAATTTTTATAAGTTTAAATGAATTAAAACCGAAGTGGGGCGTTATATACTTGGGCCTGGACAAGGCCAACGTGTCACGGAGCCAACGCGGAGGCTCCACCTCCGTGACACGTTGCCATCGCAGAGGGGCTCTGCCTCGGCTCCTTCCGCGATGGTTCGACAGATTTCTCGTCCGATCTTTTTCCCGGGCCTTTCTTTAGCACGTATGGCCTTCAAATATGCTTAACCAGCGTGCGAATAGGTCATCTAGGTGCTGGGAATCCTACGGCGTATAACATTCTCCCCCCCTTAAGAACATTCGTCCTCGAATGTAAACTTCTATTCAGAGGACTTCTCGACTTACTATCTAGGAAAATTTCGGCAGAGTTTCCCCTGTAATATGGACTATAGCAAAAACCTGAAATGCAGAAAAGTCCAACACAGGTACTGCACGTAATACTTTAAGATTCACTGGATAGCTAAACATCAATCTTTCTCACTTATTGATACCCAACTATAAGGCATTACATAAGTAATAATATGGACATACCTGTTGTCTGACTAGGCCTGGAATAAGTGAGGATATCTGGTCTTCATATCTTCCTTCGCTTCCCATGTCATCTCCTCTCGGTTCCTGTTACGCCACAATACCTTGACAGACGCAATATCTTTAGTCCTCAATTTGCGAATTTGTCTGTCTAAGATAGCTACTGGAACCTCTTCATAAGCCAGTTTTTCTGTAACCTGGATATCCTGGATTGGAACTGCTCTGACGGGTCTCCTATGCATTTCCTCAGCATAGATACATGGAAGACCGGATGAACGGATTCTAGTTCTGGAGGCAAGTTCAACTCATATGCTACTCAGCCTATCCTTCGACGAATCTGATAAGGCCCAATAAACCTCGGGCTAAGCTTACCTTTCTTGCCGAATCTCATTACCCCTTTCATCGGAGATACTTTCAGAAATACCCAGTCATTTACATCAAATTCCAAGTCTCTGCGCCACACATCTGCATATGATTTCTAGCGGCTCTGTGCAGTCAGTAAACGTTCTCGGATAAGCTTTACCTTTTCCTCTGATTGCTGAATAATATCTGGGCCAACCAACGTTGATTCTCCTATTTCAAACCAACCAATCAGCGATCTGCATTTTCGCTGGTATAATGCCTCGAAAGGCGCCATCTGGATGGCTGAATGATAACTATTATTGTAGGCAAATTCAATTAATGGCAAATGCTCATCCCAGCTACCACCGAAATCCAGCACACACGCTCGCAACATATCTTCGAGCGTCTGAATTGTACGTTCAGCCTGCCCATCTGTCTGAGGATGGAATGCTGTGCTCAAATTAATCTGTGTTCCCAGACCTCTATGAAACGACTGCCAAAATCTAGCCGTAAACTGTGCTCCTTTGTCTGAAATAATGGATACTGGCACTCCATGCAATCTAACTATCTCTCGGATATACAACTCAGCATAATCTTCAGCCGAGAAGGTAGCATTTACTGGCAGGAAATGAGCTGATTTTGTCAATCTGTCAACTATCACCCATATAGAGTCATGTCTGTGTTTAGTACGGGGTAATCCTGTTACAAAATCCATATTCACTACTTCCCATTTCCAGAGAGGTACAGCTATATCCTGAGTCAAACCGCCTGGTTTCTGATGTTCCGCTTTCACCTGTTGGCAGTTAGGACACTGGGCTACAAATTTAGCAATTTCTCTTTTCATACCTGGCCACCAGTAGTTTTCCTTGATATCATGGTACATTTTTGTCACACCGGGATGAAGAGAATAACGGCCGTAATGTACCTCGTTCATAATCTGCTGGCGGAGCCTTGAAACATCTGGAACACATAGGCGACCTTTACATAACAGCACTTCTCCCTCAGTTACCTGAAAATCTGGCACTTTACCCTGCTGGATTCTGTCTTTGAGCTGGATCAGGTCAGGATCCTCATATTGCCGTTCTTTCACTTCTACAACTAATGATGACATGGCGGTGTTCTGTATTACTGCACTACCATCCTCTGTTTCTGCTACACGAACGACTAGGCTAGCTAACTGATGTATCTCCCTAACCAATTCCCGCTGCTCGGGCTGCAAATGTGCCAAACTCCCCATGGACTTACGACTGAGAGCATCTGCTACAACATTAGCTTTTCCGGGGTGGTATAGAATATTCACATCATAATCTTTTAACAGCTCCAACCAGCGACGTTGCCGCAGATTCAACTCCCTCTGAGTGAAGATGTACTGTAGGCTCTTGTGATCTGTGAAAATATCAACATGGACGCCATACAGGTAATGCCTCCACGTCTTCAAAGCGTAGATCACTGCGGCTAATTCCAGGTCATGGATAGGGTAATTATTTTCGTGTTTCCTCAGCTGTCTGGAAGCATATGCAATCACTTTACCATGATGCATCAACACACAACCTAATCCAACGCCTGATGCGTTGCAACACACTGAATAACCTTTTGTACCCTCCGGCAACGCTAACACTGGGGCGGAGGTTAATCTGTCTTTCAGTTCCTGGAAGCTCTGCTCGCATGCCTCTGTCCACTGAAACTTTGCTGCTTTCTGTGTCAGTTTAGTCAGAGGTGCCGCAATAGTCGAGAACCCTTCAGTGAATCTCCTGTAATATGTTCGGTTGGTTTTGGGTTATAAAACCGACACGCAAGTGCACGTGGTCGAACAAGTAGTAAGTGGCTTTAGTAAGCCAAGTATCGATCCCTCAGAGACTCGGATTAAGTGAAGTTTGCTTAAGTATACTATACTATATTTAACTTCTAAATATGCTGACAACAACGTAACCAAAAAGTGAATAATTTGTTTAATAAATTTTATATTAAACTACAAACAATTATCTACTTTGAATTTGGACTATGAATAAGAGCATGCTGAGGTTAAAGAACATGTAATGAAACTGATTATCATCTTAAATTAGTTAATCTTTTCTTCCAGTTGCTAGCCAAGAACATTAGCCAAGAGATTAAAACTCTCGTATTTAATCTCACTTAAGAATCATAAACCATCCGTCTATATTTCTGTGATCAAATGCAATTCATGACATAGCAATACAATTCCGGTTCCTAAATTGACTAATACGACTTTCAAGATATTTCTATCAGGAAAGCACATCAAAATTCAATTTTCCCAAATCAAGTAAAGAACAATATCCTATTAATTCACAACTTTCCAATTTCGTGCTCTCTCGAGTGAAATCGGACTTTTTAGATGTACATTAATGTAGGCCACGAACCAATGCAGTAGAAACAAGAATTAATAGAACAATATGGAAGAAAAAGACGAAAAACCATATAATTCAATAATCAAAATTCATCACAAGTGTTCATAACCTCAGCAAGGAAGGGAATTAGCCACTCATCTGTGGATTAATCATCCTAAAACAAGTGTTAATCATACAAACAATTGAATTAGAGAAGAAGCAAAGAGAGAAAAAACCCTGAACTTTTCGTCCCTCAACTGCCTGTAACCCACGTCCCTGCTCCACCAAGTCTGAATTATCAAAAATACACCTTAAGTGTTCTATTTATACTAGTGGAAATTTTTTTCGGAATAATGAGCAACGTGTCACGGAGTGCATCGCGGAGCACTGCCTCCGTGACACGCCGTGAACGCGGACCCTCACTGGAATTGGGGGTCCGGGAATATAACACCAACATGGCACGGCGTGCGACGCGGAGGCTAGCCACCGTGCCACGGAGCTGTCGTGAACCTCCACTGGAAATTGATGAATTTTCACCCTCCAGGCAGAATGCCTCCACGATGGAAGCGTGACACGGCTCCATCGCGAGCCCCTTTAATTTGTGCAGTCCAATGCCTTTTCCCTTGCTCGCATCCAAGTCCAACTCCGATATCATCCAACATGCATTTTAGCTCCTCGAAATCACATTTTACCTACAAAACAATGCTAATCATGTTGGTTAGTATAAATTCACATTTTATTACCAATTACATGAAAATGTATACATATTGCTAGATAAACAAGGCGAAAATGATACTTTTGAGTATCACTTGGGCATATAAATCTGCCCAAGATCATAATACCCTGCTAACCCCAGAAAGCTACGGACTTCAGAAGGAGTGGTAGGCCTAGGCCATGATTTAACTGCTTCTATTTTCTGCTTGTCAACTTGTATACTAGCATCCGACACAATATGCCCTAAAAAGGCCACTGAATTGAGCCAAAATTCACACTTAGAGAATTTAGCATATAACTGGCGGTCCCTGAGGATCTGGAGCACTGTCCGCAAATGAGTCCGGTGATCTGCTTCAGAGCGAGAATACACCAGAATGTCATCAATAAATACTATCACGAACAAGTCCAGGAAGGGTCTGAAAATACTGTTCATCAGGTCCATGAAGATTGCCGGGGCATTAGTTAACCCGAAGGACATGACTAGAAATTCAAAATGTCCATTTCGGGTCCTGAATGCTGTCTTAGGAATATCTCTTTCACGTACTCGAACCTGGTGATATCCGGACCGCAAGTCAATCTTAGAAAAGTATCTGGCCCCCTGCAACTGATCAAATAAGTCATCAATTCTGGGAAGCGGGTACTTGTTCTTCACCGTAACTTTGTTCAATTGCCGATAATCTATGCACATACGGAGTGAGCCATCTCTCTTTCTCACAAACAGAACTGGCGCACCCCATGGTGAAGGACTTGGTCTAATAAAACCTTTATCCAACAAGTCTTTCAGCTTCTCCTTTAATTCTCTGAGTTCTGCAGGAGCCATACGATAGGGAGGAATTGATATCGGCTGAGTGCCTGGTAACAAGTCAATAGAAAAATCTATTTCCCGTTCTAGGGGAATACCAGGTAACTCGTCGGGAAACATATCAGGGGACTCGTTCACCACTGGGACAGACCGGAGCGTCAGAGATTCTGCTCGGACATCCTGAACTCTGACCAGATGGTAAATACATCCTTTAGATATCAACTTTCTCGCTTGAAGGTAGGAAATAAACCTACCTTTTGGCGTAGTGGTGCTTCCCTTCCACTCCCGCACTGCTTCTCCTGGGAACTGGAATCGGACCGTCTTGGTCCAACATTCAACATTGGCAAAGCACGGCACTAACCAATCCATACCCATTATGGCATCGAAGTCTATCATTTCTAATTCAACCAGATCTACTGTGGTCTGGCGGTCAGCAACCTCTACTATACACCCTCGGTAAATTCTACTAGCTACGATAGAGTAACCGACGGGCGTGGATACTAAAAAGGGTTGCTGCAATAATTCTGGTGCGATATTGAACTTTCGTGCCACAAAAGGAGTAATGTAGGACAAAGTAGACCCTGGATCAATCAATACATAAGCAGGGTGTGAGCAGATAGTTAGCATACCTGTCACAACATCAGGTGACGCTTCTGAATTTTGCCTCCCTGGTAAAGCATATGTGCGGCTTGGACCCGCACCTGCACTGGAGGCCTCTGATCTGCCCCAACCCCTGCCTGCTGAAACTGAGGGCCTGTGTCCTACCGAGGATGTTGTAGCTCATGACCCTGCGGATGCCCGGTCCTGTCTATCCCGATCCTCTTGACCTCTGGCTGGGCAATCTTTCATCAAATAGCCTTCTTGGCCACAAATATAACATCTGGTGGAGCCATACCTGCATGCTCTAGGATGGCGTCGACTGCATATAGGGCAAAGTGGTAGGGTATACCTACTCTGCTCCACCCTCCTCTGTAATGGTGAATCTGCCATCTGCGAGCCTCTACCGGTTTTTGACTGCCCCCTACGGCTAAATCTACCCCTCTGCGGCTGTGGCGGAGGCGGGGGCTTGGGCGGCCTGTCTAACAATCGTGTCCTGGGTCCTCCCCGAGCCTCCCTCTGTAACTCAACTGGCCTGTCCCGGCGGCGCTGTTCCTGATTGGCCCTCCTGATCTCCCGATGCCGCAGTCTGATGCCCTCAATATTCTGGGTAAATGCCTGAACTCGAGCAATGTCCATGTCCTCTCGTAGTGTGGCCGTAATACAAGTCTCAACATATTCTGGATTCAACCCCATGATAAAGCGGTGTACTCTGGATGCCATGGTATCAACAAAGGACGGTGCATACCGAGCCAAAAAATCAAACCTAAAGGAATATTCCCGAACACTCATGGCTCCCTGCTCTAGATATAGGAACTGGTCTACCCGGGCCTGTCGAATCTCCCGCGGAAAATAGTGATCCAGAAAAGCTCCTGAGAAGCTGGACCAGGTCGGAGGGGAAACATCTCTCCCTCGGGACCTTTCCCAGCTTTCATACCACAATACGGCGATGTCCCGTAACCGGAATGCTGCCAACTCAACTGATTCTGTAGGAGTGGCATGCATAACCCTGAAAATCCTCTACATTTGATCTAGAAAATCCTGAGGGTCCTCTGTCCGGTCCGTACCTATAAACTGTGGGGGATTCAAAGCCAAGAAATCTCAGACCCTTGAACTACCGGGCCCTACTAACGACTCCACAACTGTAGACCGCATCGGTTGACGCTGAGCAGCCATTATCTGTGCTAACATAACTACCGCACTCCTAACCTCCTGGTCGGAAGGTGTCGGTATAGGGACTGTTGGAGGTAGTGTCGCCCCAAGTGGCTCCTGATGTGGTGGAGACTGCTGAGAAGGCTGGGACGATGCCTCTATAGTGCCCTCTGATCGGGCTGTTTCTAAACGGGGGTGAGGCATCCTGCTAGTGCCCTCCCCTGCTGCAATATCTAAGCTCTGGCCTGTGATAGGATGTCGCTCGTCTGACATTATCTATAACCAAAGAATACAGTAAGCTTTAGGGACTCAACCCTACATTGTACCGCTCTACAGCACGACTGAATAAGAATAAAAGACAACCATCCTATCATGCCTTGCAGCCCCCTACCCATAGTATGTGGTGCACAACACATCCATGGGCAGGACTCTACTTAGCACGGCTTGCAGACTCCCTGGGATACGACCTGCTCTGATACCAAGTTTGTCACACCCCGCCTTGGGGGTATGACTGGCACCTGGTGCCCTACTAGGACCTGAACTGCTAAACTACTGGGCCTGAGCACATCTGGTGCCTGGCTGGCTCTAACTCAGATTCAGGGAAACAACGGGCTATATAACGACTATAAATAAAGCCTCCGGCCGACTAGGCCTATAGCCACCTGTACCTGTGCTGACATCTAACCAAAACATATCAATATAGGGGAGCCTATGCGGGCCGACAAGGCCACCATGCTGTCTAGTTATCTGGAACTCAACAATGAAATATTGGAAAGCTACGTGACCGGCAAGGTCACCTCTACTGTCAAGCTATGGCCCCACACGGCCAACATAAAAGAAACAGAAGTACTAACAGCTATACAACTGCACGGCCTCACACGACCGACTCATCTGACCACAGGGAAATATATACAGACTGCAAGCCTCTAAGAATACTGATAAGATGGTCGGGACAGGGCCCCGGCATACCCATGCTGTACAACAAAAGAAAAGGGATAAACCTCTAGCTATCTAGCTCCGGATGACTGGAGCTGATGACCCTGTGAGCTGACTGGAATCACGAGGTATCGGCCCCTCGTCTATGAGTACCTGCAGGCAAGTAATGCAGTGCCCCCAAGGGGCGTCAGTAACACTGGTACTGAGCATGTAAAACAATAACTGAAAGAAATATCTGAAAACAACACCACAACTAATGGAACTGAAATAGGAAGGAATAGACTAACTGACTGGAAATGTAAAACTATGCCTACTCTTAACTGTACTGGAAGGAGTAGGAGTCATACCTGGAGATGTATCGTTCTACTGTCAATCTACTCATATCTCGTGTAATATGACATAACATAACATAACATAGTATAACATAGCACACACAAACCTTAAGCCGGGAGGTACAAACAACACGAAATCTGTACCCCTACCCCGGTCGTCCCATCTCCTATAATAACTATAAGCATCCTGCTGGTCCCTTGGGTACGCACTTGGGCTCGCTGAGCCCCTGACTATAATTGTACCTGAGTCCGGAGGACTCCTAAATCAACACCCGAGCGTATCCGCTCGACAGGGGTGTATAAGGGCCGACCAAGGCACAATATGGGGAAAACTGGCATCCCATCTTCGTCCCCTGTGGGACGGCATGCCACTTCGTAGAGCGACGTATCCTCGTCCTCTGGCGGATGAGTCGATACAGCTATTAACCCTGGGGCGGTCATGGATGCTAGGTAATCCAACCCTAAAACAATACAATGGTCTCAACTAGTAATACTATCTGCATATCCCACATACTGAAGCTAATAGTAGTAAAGTATTTGTACATACTGTATGCTGAACTAGTGATAGTAATATGTACGTACTTAATACATGCTGAGACTGATAATAGTATATATGTATAAATATAATCTTCTGCCATACTGTGCTGAGTCTAATGCTGAACAAGATATAGTTTTTCTGCTGAAAACCAGGCTGTATACTGAGTTTCTATAGTAACATGATTTACTATTTCTAACATGCTTTCTAAACTTCATTTTAACCTATCATACTACTTCTGAGATGCCCTTCAGGTATTACATTGCTTTACTGGGTTTCAACTGAATACGACAATATCCTAACATTCTGTACAACATCACATACTTAACATGTTGTGTAGTTCCTAACACTTGTATTAGAGTCCATATCGTGCTAGCAAGTTTCGCTAAATATAACATGATGCTTCTAATATCGTACCAACATTTGTAATAAACATAACACACAACTTTTGAACATTCTATTGGCCTTTAAATTACTGTACTATACCGAGATTACTAACTTGCCGAGGAAACTGGCTTTACATACCTTCACTTCTGATTTCCTAACTAACTGGCGTAGCTTGGTCAGTATTTCAGCTATTCCTCCCAACTGCATTCATATATATGTCAATCAGTACTAAATACAACTTTATTCTGAAGAACGACATCACTTTCGATATAATTATAGCCTAAACTTAGGCCTATCGAAAGACGGTCGAAAACTCGCTATTTTCCAGAAGTCCAGAAGGGAGAAATACTCACTTCACAGCTAGAAACACATAGACACTAGTTTGGAGCAATTCCACTTACCTTAGCTCGGTAGCTCGACGATTCATCGGCCGTATTTCACGAAACTAAATTCGTAGGAATGCTCTCTGCAGCTAAATACCTCGGTATCTGAGGTTAATTTAGGTTTGGACTGCGTTTGGCAGCGTAATCGGACGAAATTATGTTACCCTCTTCGTTCTTTTCCCTCCTCAGGTTATTCCTCTCTATTTTCTGGAAATATTTATAAGTTTAAATGAATTAAAACCGAAGTGGGGCTTTATATACTTGGGCCGTGACAAGGCCAACGTGTCACGGAGCCAACGCGGAGGCTCCACCTCCGTGACACGTTGCCATCACGGAGGGGCTCTGCCTCGGCTCCTTCCGCGATGGTTCGACAGGTTTCTCGTCCGATCTTTTTCCCGGGCCTTTCTTTAGCACGTATGGCCTTCAAATATGCTTAACCAACATGCGAATAGGTCATCTAGGTGCCGGGAATCCTACGGGGTATAACACAAGGCTTTCAAACCATTCATAAAGCGTTCATAATCATAATTGTAAGTAAGCTTTATCAAAACATAACTTGAGACAATAACATAAACATAACAATGTATAAGACATGTGGAACAATGGGAGGACTCATCATAACCGACACCATCATTATAGAGCCTTTCATGATGCCCCAACTATCTCGCTCAAGTGGGCAGAGCCGACCCTGGCTTGCCAGGCGAGGGTAGTGCATTAGTCGTGATATCACATTTCAGGGGATCATTATCAATACAATATATCATTAGAAACTTACAGTGGCACGTACTTATGAGACACCGGCGTAGTCCTTTGATCGCCGGGCTGCTCGGCGATAGACACGACTCCCAAAAACATGCATATAGACTCATACATAAATGAATAATGTAATGCATTAAGATTCATTGGCTACAAGATAACATTTATCATCATTGATCCCCTTTAAAACATGCTTAGCCAAGAATCCAAGCCCTTTTTATCGGCCGACATAATTAATCGATAAATCATGTAATTCATTTCATAAATCATAAATCACTCTTAAACATGTGGGCATTCCCCAATACTTCAACATACTCACTTCTTTCAAAATATGCTCATAAACATGGGTAACTTGAATTCATGCTTTTCCATCATAAATATATCTCAAAATATTGAATATTCATCATAAATGATAACTTTCATGAACTTTCATCAATGGGAATTTTTTATTTAAAAATCTTGAAACATGATTTTAAAGAAAATAATATAAAACCTGCCCATCATTCATAATTCGATAATTAAAACTCAATTAAATCATACCCATAAAGAGAGAAATTAAATTTTCATGAATTTGGGTAAAACCCCATAGAACTTGTATTGGAGAATTCATGATTTAATCGAAATTTGGGCATGGTTGTGAAAGGATTCACCCATTCTAAACCCTACACACCTAGGAATGGATTGATTTCGAAGTTCCTTGAATACCCACAAAGAAATTGATGAAAACATGGAGAGGAAGACCTTGAATCTCGCTAAAACCTCTCTAAAGCTCTTGCATGGGAATGGGCATGCATTAGGGACTTAACCCATCTTAACACAGTCAAAAAAATACACAAAACGACATAGTTTAGGGTCTCAAAGCATGGAAGAGTCGAATATGCCCTTAATAAAATTTCTTTGAGAAACTGGTCTGGACGGACCAATGGACGTACCAAAGAGTCATTGGTAGCTACCACAACTCGTGGTACAACCCGTCACATGGACTGCCCAGGTCCAATTCCCAGATTCAAACCACGACTGGACAGGACGAGTTGTCTTTACGTCTAACGGATCGTGGTTGCCCCCTTTGAAAAATCAGAACTCCTAACAACGAGTCTCACCACGACTCGTTGCTTCCTCTAACGGGTCATAGTGTCCATCTGTTAATTCCACTGGAACCCTTATGTCCTCTCACCACGACTCATGACAACGGGTCGTTGTTACTCATGACAGGTCATTGGACGACCCGTTACTTCCCCAACTTGCTCAGGTCACAGCCTTCCACGGGTACAAACAACGACTCGTTGTTTCAAGCAACGAGTCGTTACTTCATCCTTTGTCACCACTGCCTCCCTGAATCCCCATACCACGATAGCTTATGACGACTCGTGGTATCCAACCACAAGTAATTGAGTCGCCTGCCCTGTGATGTTTTGCCAGTTTTCTACACTTTTCAAATTCAAATCCTGGGTCTATTCTTAGGCCTTTCCGGGGTATTACAATATCTCCCCCTTGAACCCATTCATCCTTGAATGTAGGAAAAAAAAAGAAAACTGGAACATACAATTTATCATATCCATATACTGATCATTCTAGTCGAAATTTTCACGGAGATCACCACCTTTGAATAAAACTACATAGCCGAACTGATCTCATACTTCACATACACATTCACACATATAAAAGAAACTTGTACACATGAATTGAACATGAAAACTAGATAGAGTCATAGGGAAAAAACTGATACCTCAAGTCGGAACTGAGCCGGTAGAGAATAAATGTGGGTATCTAGCCATCATATCCGCTTCGACTTCCCCATGTAGCTCCCTCAACATGCTGATTTCTCCACAATACTTTAACTGAAGCTACTTCTTTGTTCCTTAGCTTACGAACTTGAAGATCTAAGACTTTAACTGGAATTTCTTCATAGCTGAGGCAATTTACACCAATGCTCTCTACCGGGACTACTAAAGCGGGATCACCCAAGCACATTTTCAAGAGCGATACATGAAACACAAGACGAACTGGAGCTAACTCTGAAGGCAAGTCCAATTCATACGCCACCTTACCAACTCTACTTATAACCCGATAAGGACCCACATATCGAGGACTGAGTTTTCCCTTCTTCGCAAACCGCATGACTCCCTTCATGGGAGATACCTTTAGAAATACCCAATCATCCACCTCAAACTCCAAATCTCTTCTTCTCACATCGGCATATGATTTCTGATGACTCTGAGCGATTTTTAACCGGTCCCTTATCAACTGAACCTTCACCATCACCTCGTGAACTGAATCTGGCCCTATCATAGCTTCCTTCCCAACCTCAAACCATTCGATGGGAGATCTACACCTTCGCCCGTAAAGAGCCTCGAATGGTGCCATTTGGATATTGGAGTGATAGCTGTTATTATAAGAAAACTCAATTAAGGGAAAATGATCATCCCAACTACCTTCGAAATCCATAACACATGCCCTCAACATATCCTTGAGAGTCTGAATAGTTCATTCTACCTGGCTGTCTATTTGTGGATGAAAGGCTATACTGAGCTTAACTTGAGTCCCAAGTGCTTTTTGAAAAGAATGCTAGAATTGAGAGGTAAATTGAGTACCTCGGTCTGAAATAATAGACAAGGGCACTCTATGAAGTTGAACCAACTCCCGGATATACAATTTAGCATAATCATCCACTGAATCCGTGGTTTTGATCGGTAAGAAGTGTGCAGCCTTAGTTAACCTGTCTACCACCACCCAAATGGAGTCATAGTGTCAGCGAGTGCGAGGTAGGCCTGTAACGAAATCCATATTTATCTCCTCCCACTTTCAAGTGGGAATGTGAATATCCTGAAGTACACCTCCCGACCTTTAATGCTCGACCTCCACTTGGTGACAATTTGGACATTTGGCTATGAACTCTGCAATATCCCTCTTCATACCACCCCACAAATAGATTTTTCGTAAATCCCGATACATCTTCGTAGATCCCGTATGGATGGAATATCTGGTACCATATGCCTCGTGCAATATCCGAACCCTCAAATTATCAACGTCTGAGACACATAGTCGACCCTGATATCATAGAACACCATCTCCCCCTTGGGAGAAAACCTCCACCTTTTGACTCTGCACTTCTTCCTTCAGCTTCCTCAAAGTCAGATCCTCATCTTGCTTAGATTTGACATCGACCACTAAGGATGATTCTAACCCATTCTGCATAATGACCCCGCCATCAGTCGAGTCGATCAATCTAACTCTCAGTCTTGCAAGTCGGTGGACATCCTTCACCAACTCCTTCTTTCCCTCATCCACATGGGACACACTTTCCATAGGGAACCTACTAAGTGCATCCACAACCACATTAGCCTTGTTTGGATGATAGAGGACACTCATGTCGTAGTCCTTTAGTAACTCCAATCACCTCCTTTGTCGAAGATTTAGAAATTTTGGTGTGATCACATATTGCAAGCTATTGCCATCCGTAAATAAATACACGTGGACTCCATACAAGTAATGCCGCCATATCTTCAATGCAAACACCACCCGCGGCCAACTCAAGATCATGGGTCAGGTAATTCTTTTCATGAACTTCCAATTGTCTCAAGGCATATGCTATTACCTTCCCACGCTGCATCAACACATATCCCAGTTCGACTCTCGAAGCATCACAATATACAACAAAGCCATCAGTACCCTTGGGTAAAGTCAACACTAGTGCTGAAGTGAGTCGGGTCTTCAACTCTTGGAAACTTTTCTCACAAGCATCCGACCATTGGAACTTCACCTTTTTCTGAGTCAACCTGGTCAATGGGGCTGAAATTGATGAAAAGCCCTCAATGAATCTTCGGTAGTATCCTGCTAAGCCCAAGAAACTCCGCATTTCTGAAGGATTTACCTATCTAGACCAATTCTTCACTGCCTCAACCTTTTGGGAATCTACCCTTATGCCTTCGCTTGATACCACATGAAGCAGAAATTCCACTAAGTCTAGCCAAAATTCACACTTACTAAACTTTGCATATAACTGACGATCCTTGAGGGTCTGAATCACTACTCTCAAGTGAGCGGCATGCTCCTTCTCGCTCCGTGAGTATATCAAGATGTCATCAATGAACACAATCACGAACATGTCCAAATATGCCTTGAACACCCTGTTCATTAGATCCATAAAAGCTACAGGGGCATTGGTTAGTCCGAAATACATAACAACAAATTCGTAGTGACCATATCGAGTCCTAAAAGCGGTCTTTGAGATGTCACTCTCCCGAACCTTAAGTTGGTGATACCCGAACCTAAGATTAATCTTGGAGAAGCACTCGGCACCCTGAAGCTAGTCAAACAAATTATCGATCATGGGTAAAGGGTACCTGTTCTTGATGGTAACCTTGTTCAACTGCCAATATTCAATACACATGCAAAGGGAACTGTCCTTCTTTTGAACAAATAGAACTGGTGCACCCCATGGAGACTGGCTCGGTCTAGTGAATCCCTTATCTAACAGATCCTTTAACTGATCCTTCAATTCCTTTAGCTCGTTGGAAGCCATCTTGTAGGGAGGAATAGAGATAGGCTGCGTATGGGGTAATAGATCAATATTGAAATCAATTTCCCTCTCCGGAGTAACACCGGGCAAATCATCAGGAAACACCTTTGGATATTCGCACACCACTGGATTTGACTGAATAGTCGGGGTCTCGGACTCCACATCCTTAACCTTAACTAGGTGGTACATGAAACCTTTAGAGATCATCTTCCTGGCCTTAGGATAGGAAATAAATCGACCTATTGGTACCACCGAACTACCCTTCCACTCCAACACTGACTCAACCGAAAAATGAAATTCCACCGTACGGGTCCTATAATTTATCAAAGCATAACATGCAAACAACCAATCCATGCTAGGAATAATGTCAAAGTCATTCATGGCTAGCTCTACAAGGTCTGTGGAGGTAACCTTATGAAACACAGTGACCGAGCATTCTCTATATACTCGTCTAGCTATGACCGAATCACCAACAGTGGTCGAAACTAAAAATGGTTTAGACAAGGACTCGGGACTAATTCCAAGGCTACTAGAAATGTAAGGAGTCGTGAAAGACAAGGTAGCTCTCGGATCTAGAAAGGCATAAACATCAATATAAAAGACACGCAACATACTGGTGACCACGTCTGGTGAAGTTTCCTGTTCCAGGTGTGAGGCAAGGGCATAAAATCAGTTTTGGCGCTGTCTGCCACCTCCACTAGTCGATGCTTCCTGCGGAGCGGAATGGGCTGGAGTTGCTGCTGACCTGGTGGTCTGTGCACGACCCCTATCATCACCCTGTCTAGCATATGGGCACGCTCGGCGCATGTGCCCAGATCTACCACATCCATAGCAAACATCTGAATTGAGCAGGCACTCCCCGACATGACTCTTGCCACACTTCCCACAGGCTGGAGATGTATACTCTAACTGGGTGCCCCTATGATCCCTCGACCCTGAAGCCCTGCTCCTCTGATCACCCCTGGGTTTGATGGAACACTAGCTAATGATGGTGTTGGGGCTAGTGATTTTTGCTGAAACTGTGGATGGTAACCACCGCCGGACCTCTAATACGAAAACCCACGGCTATCCGTCTGAGCCCTTTTTGCCTCCCTCTCCCTCACATGAGATGCCTCCATCTGCTGGGCATAGAACACTATGCGAGGAAAGTCCATATCCTGGTGGAGCATGGAAGTCCTGCAATCCTTGTCTAAATAACCAGCCAAACCATGAACGAATCGGCTCACCCGCGCCCTCTGGTCCATCACTAACTCCGGGGCGTACTTTGACAAATGAGTGAACTCAAGCGAATACTCCAGCACTGTCATCTTTCCTTGCTTAAGGTCCACAAACTCCACCGCTTTCAACTCCCTCATCTCTCGAGGGAAGAACTTGTCGAGAAAAGCCATGTAGAACTCATCTCAGCTGATAGGGCCCACTCTCACTGCCCTGCTGTCCTTCCTTAAATGTACCAAATATGAGTGACCTCTTTTAGCTGATAAGAGTCCAAGTCCACATACTCTCCATTTGTCACCCCCATAGCCTGAGTGACCTTTAAGATACCTTTAATGTACTCGTGTGGATCCTTGTCCACCTTTGATCCTGTAAACTTTGGAGGGTTCATCCTCAAGAAGTTTCTAATTCGAGTCACTGCTGCATTGCCATTCTGTGGGACCTATGCAACAGTCTGTTGGTTGACTTGAGCGGTCAAGGCCTGCACCAACATCTGAATAGCTGCTCGAAACTTAGAGTGGGCAGCTAGCTCTGGTGCCTGGGGCTCCTGAATAGGCGGGGTTTGCTGATGACCATGGTCATTGCCATCCCCGTGGCCTTCATCATTTCCATTCCTCCTCCTGTTCATTCTTCTAGGAGCCATAATTCTGCAATCGCAAAATGCACGAATTAGAAGGATGGAGATGCTTTTCATTGCACGACATAGAACATGAAAGAAGGGAACATTTCCTAAACGTCTAGTAGCCTCTCTATCATAGGTGTGGCGCGCTTCACACCCATGACGAAGACTCTACTTAATACGACTTTTAGACACCCTAGGACACTTCAAACCTATCTCTGATACAAAGTTTGTCACGACCCGAACGTACACCCGGATTGCAGACACGGGACAAGGGACCCAAAGAGACCCCAAGTAGACCCATGGCACATGCATACATCTAAGCTCATTTAAATAAGTGGAATACTAAACATAAATCTTAACAAAAACATAACCATAGCATAACATCAGGAATTACTAGATGTACACATAAGCTGAGTACTACGTATTGTCTGAAAGCCTCTACTACATACGATGGGTTGATGGGACAACATCCCCAACTAACCCGAACAATACTGGAAACACAAGATAACATAAAAGTCTATCAACGGCCCTCAAAACATGAGGACTCACCAATAATCTGAGAGCGTAAGCTGGGATGGACTAAGGATGAGGATGAGGATGAGCCTAGGATCCGGACCTTGTATCATAAAACGATACAACATAGAAAATATGCGGTCAATACGTGGAATGTCCCGAGTATGCAAGGTAAGAAAAACTGACATTGAAAAGTAAAATAAAAAGTCATAAATAAAAATAGGAGAAGGACATCATGCTTATACCATAAACTTCGTAAGTAAACATAAGGATCAAGGCTTTCAAACCATTCATAAAGCGTTCATAATTATAATAGTAAGTAAGATTTATCAAAACATAACTTTAGCCAATAACATAAATATAACAATTCCTAAGGCATGCGGAACAATGGGAGGACTCGTCATAATCGACATCATCATGGTAGAGCCTTTCATGATGCCCCAACTATCTCGCTCAAGTGGGCAGAGCTGACCCTGGCTTGCCATGCGAGGGTCGGGCATTAGGAATGATATCACTTTTGAGGGGATCATTATCAATATAATATATCATTAGAAACCCATGGTGGCACGTGGTTATGAGACACCAACGTAGTCCTTTGAACGTCGGGCTGCTCGGTGCTAGAGACAGCTCCTAAAAACATGCATATAGGCTCATACATAAATCAATAACGTCATGCATTAAGATTCATTGCCTACAAGATAACATTTATCATCATTGATCCCCTTTAAAACATGCTTAGCCAAGAATCAGGGCCTTTTTTATCAGCCGACATCATAAATCGATAAATCATGTAATTCATTTCATAAATCGTAAATCATTCTTCAACATGTGGGCATTGCCCAATACTTCAACATACTCACTTCTTTCAAAATATGCTCATGAACATGGGTAGTTTGAATTCATGCTTTTTCATAATAAATAAATCTCAAAATATTGAATATTCATCATAAATCATAACTTTCATGAACCTTCATCAATGGGCATTTTAGATTTAAAAAGCTTGAAATATGATTTTAAAGAAAATAATATAAAACCTGTCAATCATTCATAATTCAATAATTAAAAATCAATTAAATCATACCCATAAAGAGAGAAATCACATTTTCATGCATTTGAGTAAAATCCTATAGAACATGAATAGGAGAATTCATGATTTAATCGAAATTTGGGCATGGGTGTGAAAGGATTCACCCATTCTAAACCCTACATACCTAGGAATGGATTGATTTTGAAGTTCCTTGAATACCCACAAAGAAATTGATGGAAACTTGGTGAGGAAGACCTTGAATGTCCCTAAAACCTCTCTAAAGCTCTTGCATGGGAATGGGCATGCATTAGGGACTTAACCCATCTTAACACACTCAGAAAAATACACAAAACGACATAGTTTAGGGTCTCAAAGCATGAAAAAGTCGAATATTTCCTTGATAGAATTTCCTTGAAAAACTAGTCTGGACGGACCACCGGACGTACCAACGAGTCGTTGGTAGCTACCACGACTTGTGGTACAGCCCGTCACATGGACTGCCTAGGTCGAATTCCCGGATTCAAACCACGACTGGACCGGACGGGTCATCTTTACCTTTAACGGATTGTTGGTTGCCCCCTTTGAAAAATCAGAACTCCCTAACAGCGAGTCTCACCATGACTCATTGCTTCCTCTAATGGGTCGTGGTGTCCATCTGTTAAGTCCACTTGAACCCTTATGTCCTCTCACCGCGACTTGTGACAATGGGTCGTTGTTACTCATGACAGGTCGTTGGACGACCCGTTACTTCCCCAACCTTCTCAGGTCACAGCCTTCCACGGGTACAAATGATGACTCATTGTTTCAAGCAACGAGTCATTTCTTCGTCCGTTGTCACCACTACCTCCCTGAACCCCCATACCATGACAGCTTACGATGACTCGTGGTATCCAACCACGAGTTGTTGAGTCGCCCGTCCTGTGATGTTTTGCCAGTTTTCCGCACTTTTCAAATTCAACTCCTGGGTCTATTCTTAGGCCTTTCCAGGGTATTACATAAGCCCTAGACCTTTATGCTTATTTTAGCTAACTTCAAGGATCACCAACATAATTAGTAAATTACTTAGCACCCTCATGATTACAAATTCCCATTACCAGTTATTCAACAATTCCAATATCATGTTCTTGACTACTATCATTTTTAACAGAAACATTTCTCACAATCACACCGACCATCAACAGTTGACCTAATAACACATACGTACTAAACTTCTAGGGATCAATTAGACAATAATAATCAGGTAATAAAATCATAATTAGACAAACCATGTCAATTCATACCAGACATATAAGTCACCGAATAGACATAATATTTATCATAACAATATGCAAGTATAAAGGTAATTATATCAAGTCAAGGAATTATACCTATACTAAATCACGGTTGTATAGACTCAATATATAATCAGTTTTACTCTGTATCAAATCGGAACACACAGCTATCACTCATTTATACACACATGCTAATGGGTCCTTAATCTTATCCATCTAGTCATGACCCGCAAGAGACCCAGGGGTTCATGTACCGTATCAGTGTGGTACCCACTTTCACACAACTGCTTGTCTGTCAGCTCAAATCAGACTCGAGCAACTCTTATTGTTATGTAACAACTCATCCGTAAACTCACATCGGACTCGAGCCACTCATACCATTATGTAACCAATCTTCCATATACTCATATTTGACACAAGCCACTCATCCATCAAAGTACTATGGTACTCCTCAATTATCATCAACACATCTCAATTATGTTCTCTAGTTAGTCATTGCACAAGATACCAATGACAAGTATACATTAATTATCACAAGAGCGCACCATAATAACAAATTATATTAAAATAAGATTAAAAAATTAACAACTTATTCACATAGCATGGTTATATAAGGATGCAAACAATGCAACACAATTACTCAACATGTGACCTCACATTAGAAATACCAATTTCAGTTTTAGGGTGAACCCACTCAAGCATAATCATTTTCCCCATTCATATGCATCGTCGCAGTAGCAGTTTGACAAACAATGCAACAATTACTCTAATCAAGACACATTTCCTTTATTTCATAAATCGTTTATTACCACCCAAGAACTTAGCACTTTTCCATGTTCCTTGTCTTTGGGTTCATTTTAGGCCAATCATAACCCACTACGTTAATCTTATTCGAATTATGATCACGTATTGATAATGACACACAACATACTGCTCTTGCATACTTACCTACATTAGTCTAGGTGACACCGAAATGAATTCCATACACGAAGGCCTATTCATGCCCTCCCTGATAATGCTCAAACTCACACTTCCTGACTAAGTATGAAGTAGACGTTGTCAATAAAGAGCCCAACAAAGGTTGGGGTCGCTCACACAGGGAATATGGAAGGATATAGAAGAATGCTAGTACTTACGATTTTAAGTCAATTATCTCCTAAAAAAGGAAATTTTTAAAAGTAACAAATAATATTGTTGAGAGAAAGTGAAGGTTGATTCCAAGTTAATGCAACTAACTAGGGTGAGTGTTCCCCATGACTTCATCACCACAAGAAGTTTTATACTAGTGATCTATTTTGGTGCTTAGCATGCAATTTCGGTAAGTTAACTTCACCTAAATGGTTGGTCCCATGTTTAGATGATTATCACCATGCAATTGGTGCGTATGCGGATGTATACTCTACTAACCCTTACCCTTGATATCGGATTAGCTATTCCCGGACAGGGTCAAGCTATTAGATGAGGGTTGATAGCCTCAAATATCCATTGTTAATCCCTTTTCCCATTCATTACTCCCTTGATCTGGTGAGTAAGAATAAGGCAAATTCCAATGTTTTCAACCACTAAGAAATAATTAAAACGAAGGGAAAAACAATACATGAATAAACCCTATTTAAGAATCACTAAGTATTTTTACCTATGTGTGTTAATTTGTCATGGTTCCCACAACTCTAGTTGTGGAGATTTTTGTTACACTCCGTAAATTCTTGACATTTAGATGGCCTATTTGAATGTTGGTTAAGAGCTTTAGAATGCCATACATGCTAGGAAAAGGCCCGGGGGAAGACTGGACAAGCACCAAGTCGGAGCATCGCAAGGCAAATGCGACTTATAAATCGCATTCGACAAATGCGACTTAAAGAGGAAGTCGGGCAAAGCCCCTCCGCGACAGGCAGCATGTAATGGAGGCTTCCCCTCCGCGATGGCCAGCGTGCCACGGAGGGGGGGGGGTTAAGGTCCAAGTATATAAAGCCCCACTTCGGTTTTTTTGGTCACTTTCTATTTTTCATTTCCAGAGTACAAACAAAAACAGGGGAGACGAAGGGTTTTCATAAAATCCCTTCCGATTACGCCGTCAAACGCGGTCCAAACTCAAATTAACTTCGGGTACCGAAGTATAAAGCTGTAGAGAGCATTCCTACGGAGTTAGTTTCGTAAGAATCATCCAGCGAAGCGGCGACCCACGGAGTCAAAGTAAGTGGAATTACTCCAAACTAGCGTTAATACACTCCCAACATTAATGTGAGTATTTCTCTCTACTGGACTTCCAAGAAATAGCGAGTTTTTGGCTATTTTTTGATAAGTCAAAGTTTGGGTAGTATATATATTCAAAGTAGTGTTTTCTTCCGGAATATTGATGGATTTAGTTCTATTTGCTATGAATATGAATGAAGTTGGAAGAAATAGCTGGATATTGGCTGAGCTATGTCAGTTAGTCAGAAAGTCGGCAACTGAGGTATGTAAAGCCAGTTTCTTCAGCAAGTTAGTAATTCTAGTATAGTAAAATTGAATAAATTCCAAAAGGAAGTTCCAGAAGCAAGCTGAGTATTAAGTATGTTGTATTATTATGTCATATCCAGAATAAAAATCGGTAAATCAGTATTAGACAGCAAGATCTTATCCCAGACTCAGTTTAACTCAGTATTAGATTCAGTTTAATTCAGCAAGAGATTTAGAATAGAATATCAGAACATGGATAGTATTTTCAGATTTAATATACATGTTACACATGATTACTGTTGCTTGTTAAGACTTGTTTGTGATATGTGGGCACCCTTAGAGCTTCCTTGCTGCCCCAGGGTTAATAGCTGTGTCGACTCGCCCGCAAGAGGGTGAGGATACGTCACTCCAAGGAGTGGCATGCCGTCCGCAGTAGGACGAAGATGGGATGTAGCATTCCCCATAGCAAGCTGATCAGCATTACAGTATACCCTGTCGAGCGCTTACCCCTAGGGCACATATTATAGATTACAGATTACAGATACAAATCTCAGATTACAGTTATAAGAGTCCTCCAGACTCAGATACAGTTATAGTCAGGGGCCCAGAGATCCCAAGCTGCATACCCAGGGGGCTGACGGTGTGCTCGTAGTTATTAGATGAGTGGAGTGAATTTATTTTTGGATGGTTTGATCCGGGTAGGGGTATATACATTGCATGTAGATTGGCACCTTCCGGCTTAGGGGGGATGGTATAGGTTCTTTTATGCTATATATATATATATATATGTAACTTATTAAGTTGATAAATAGCAGGACGCCGCATTGATAGGTATGATTCTTATCTTCTTTCCAGTACAGTTAAGCTCAGTACAGATTCTGCTATTCCAGACAGTTTTAGCGATCCTCTGTCATTTCAGTAACTACCAGTTTACTGTTTATCTTCAGTTATGTTCAGTTTTGCTTTGCATACTCTGTACCAGTGGTACTGACGTTCGTTTGGGGGCGCTGCAATACTTTCCTGCAAGCACTCATTGACGAGGAGCCGATCCCTCGTAATTCTAGCCAGCACACAGAGTCATCAGCTCCTGTCATCCGGAGCTTGACAGATAGAGGTTTATTCCTTTTCTTTAGTTGTACAGTTTGGGTAGGCCGGGGCCTTGTCCCGACCATCTTATTATCATTCTTAGAGGCTTGTAGATTGTATATTCCCTGTGGTTAGTTGTACCAGTCGTGTGAGTCCGTGTCTATGTTTTAGTTTGTCTATGACGGCCGTGTGGGGCCTTATTCAGTTAATAGTTGGTGAACTTACCGGTCATAGAGTAGTGTAGCATTTGATTCAGCGTTCCAGTGAAACTAGTCAGCATGGTGGCCTTGTCGACCTGCATAGGTTCCTTTATACTACTGTGGTTCTGGTCAGCTGTTGTTTTCTTACAGGAGGCTATAGGCCTAGTTGGCCGGAGGCTGTATTTATAGCCGTTATATAGCCCGTTGGTTCCATGAATCCAGAGTTAGAGCCAGCTTGGCACCAGAAGTGCTTAGGCTCAGTAGTCCAGCAGTCCAGGTCTTAGTATGGCACCAGGTGCCAGTCATGCCTCCCAAGGCGGGGCGTGACAAACTTGGTATCAGAGCAGCTCATATCCCAGGGAGTCTGCAAGCCGTGCTAAGTAGAGTCTTGTCTATCAATGTGTTGTGCACCACATACTATAGGCAGGAGGCTGCAAGGCATGATAGGATGGTTACTCTTTCTTCCTATTCAGTCGTGCTGTAGAGCGATACAGTATAGGGTTGAGTCCCTAAAAATTATCATACTCTTGTGTTACAGATACAAAGTCAGATCAGCGACACCCTATCACATGCAGAAGATTGGATATAGCAACAGGAGAGGGAACCAGTCAGTTGTAGGGTAACTACAGCAGCAGGAGGAGGTATCAGGGACCTCCCAATGTGATACCTCTATCGGTACCATCCCCAGTATATTTCTATAACTTCAGAATAGGGAGTTAGAAGTATAGCATATATACTAGTTGATTTATTTGTTAAGATATGTAAGATTTGATTAAGGTGATAGATAATATTAGATTATCGTATAGATTGAGAGAGAGAGGGAAATGCAGGATTTCCACCTCCATCTTTTCAGATGTGGTACAGTCCCATGTTTCCGTTTCGCTGCAGTGAGAAAAGGCTATTCCCACCTCTTAGTTTTGATTCTAGTATAGCAAAGGGCATAATGATTAAGGCGATATTGCCCAAAGTAAGCAGTAAGTGAAGATGGATTGGCTGATTCCAGAAAGTGTTAGAAAAAGTAAGGAGCCCTATGATTACGTAAGTTGTGCAGACCCTAACGGTAATAAGTCAGAAGGGCGAGTAAGACTACTAGCTTACTTGAAGTGGGTGTAAAAGACCTATCAGTGATGAACTCCCAGTAATAATTAAGTTCGAGTCATAAAAAGTCCAAGTCCGCTATAACACGCTAACGACGGCAGGATATACCTGCATGATAATGGTTATGATTTCAGTTGTGATTTCGAAAGGTAGGGAGGTCATATGAATCAGATGGGTCAGACTGCAAGCCAGAAAAAGTATAAGCTGAGACTTGACCAGTAACCTTATTAACAATGTAAGGCAGGTACCTTGAACCCCAGAGCTCAGCTTAAGCAAGATAAGGGGAAGAAGCAGGAATACAAGATTTTGAGGGGAAATTAGAATCACCTCCAGATTGAGAGAATATCGTGTATTAAGGACTAAGCCTCGGACTAACAGTTAAGAGACAGTAAGATTGTAGTTTAGAATGTTGCGGTACATCGGCCTACGGAGAAGGTAAGAGGGTGCCGACCCGGAGACTCTAATCTAGTGTGGCCTAGAGGCAAGGTTCAACAGACAGTCATGGGCCCTTAATGTAATGGAAAGTAAGGCTACAAGGAGCGGATGTTGACCCCACATTGTAAGAGTGGTGAAATTTCAAATAGCAGATCATAGCTAAAGTGCATGTGTTTGTTGTCTCCGGAATGGGACGAAAATCCAATGAAATGGTATGAGAGGATAGGAGATATCATTAGACTGTAGAAGCAGTATATCACGTGGAGTATGAAATTCAATAAAGCATGTCAGAGATTACATATCACTACAAAATTTAGTATGTATTGTACGTAGTTGTGGATACATATATACAAATATCAGATATGCTCTGAGTAGCTGCCAATAGGGGTTACAGTCACAAAAATTCTAGTTAGCTGCTAGGAAGTATATACAGATTGTACTGCAGGACCCCTCGCCAAAAAAAAGGAGAGAAGGGGCAGGTTAAGTGTGATTCACGTATTAAGCCATAGAAACTTTCTCAGTTCTCAGTTTATTGAGTTAATGGACTTATATGCTTGTTGCTAGATCTAGACTTCAGAAGCTCACAAGAATTAGTAGCCTGAATCAGGTGGATGATGATATGGGCGCAGTTAGACGGTCTAATGACCAGCTGGCACCTGTATTAGTAGGGAAGCATCCCTAAAGACCAGTAATGTTATCGCGTGTGCCAGAACCAGAAATAGAGACCGACTAAGCTTATTCCACAGGTTAGCAACACAAGAATTCTCCAGTATGTTAAGTGGTCGTACATCATTTTTCTAGCCTTAGTCAACCTAGCAGTTATCATATAGAACACCCCTCAAGTTAGCCAGTTGTTCCAGTTAAACAAAACCGTGAGTACCCCAAGGAGGAGTCCACATCAGTAGTTAGTGACGGACTAATACCTCAGCCGGTTCTCGTAAGATATTCAGATACAGAGTCCTAGGAGAAGGCTAGTCTTTACAGAATTGCTTATAAGACCAAGAATTTTCCAGAACATTAGTATAGATCTGAGTGGATACGAACAAGGCATAAGGAAATTGGTAGTACTCTGCTACCACAGTGTTTACTAAGACAAGGAAATCGGTAGGTTCCCTATGAAGATCTAGGGACTGATCGCTTGAGAGTAAGTCCGACTAAGCCCAGCTCTACAATTTTTCAATTAGAAGAGTAAAACAGTTAGTTGTCCATAACTCTGCAGTTATACATGAGCTACAGATGTCCGAGTAGGACATTTAGAGCATTGTTAGACTACTTCAGCATTCGGGTCATTCAGCCCAGCTATTCAGTTATTCACGGTTATTCAGCCAGATTATTAGAGATTATGATCACTATCAGGATCCTCTGATCAGATACATGCACATGGTGTGCAGACAGTCATGCAGATTATCTCAGCAGTGAGTAGCATTAGCATGTGGGCCATAACGCCAGATAAGCTCTAGCTATATAGAGAGATTACTTGTCAGTTTCTCCGGTATGATAAATCAGTATGACCGTCAATTGCATGCCAATTTCTCTAAATGTGAATCTGGCTGATTTCAGTAGTCTTTTTGGTCACATCGTGTCAGAGGTTGGTATATAGATAGATACACAGAAAATAGAAGCAATGAAAACATGGCCCAAACCTACCACTCTGACCGAGGTACGCAGTTTCCTGGGGTTAGCCGGGTACTATAGAAGGTTTGTGGGAGGATTTTCCACTTTTGCAGCACCTTTGACTAAACTGACGTAGGAAACAGTAAAGTTCCAGTAGACTGAGGCATGCGACAGAGTTTTTAGGTAACCTAGGATGGAGTGTTGAGATGTAAAGATCGCCCTTGTGTTCCAGACGATGCAAGGCTTCGCCAGCAGATTATGGATGAGGTACACGATGCCCGCTATTCTCTTCATCCAGGTTCGAAGAAAAGGTACCATGATGAGAAAGAAATTTACTAGAGGCGAGGAATGAAGAAGGGAATAGCAGAATTCGTAGCTCAGTATCCCAACTGCCAACAGGCAAAACTGAACATCAAAAACCAGGCGGACTGATTCAGGATAAAGCTGTGCCTTTATGGAAATGGGAAGCAGTACACATGGATTTTGTAGCAGGATTTCCCCGTACCAGGCAGAGATATGACTCGATTTGGGTAATTGTTGACAGACTGATAAAAATCATCTCATTTTTTTGCAAGTAAGGGCTACCTTTTCTGCCAAAGATTTTGTTGAGCTGTATATCAGAGAAAAAGTCAGGTTACACGGTGTTCCAGTGTTCATTATCTCCGGCAGAGGGGCGCAAATTACAGCTAAATTTTGGTAGTCATTTTAAAAAGGCTTGGGGACACAGGTTAACCTGAGCACAACTTTTCACCCTCAGACAGATGGGCAAGCAGAACGCACCATTCAGACGCTCGAGGATGTGCTGCGAGTGTGTGTGTTGAACTTTGGAGGTAGCTGGGATGGGCACGTACCACTTATTGAATTCATTTATAATAACAGTTACCATTCAGCTATCCAGATGGCGCCTTATGAGGCATTGTAGGGGCGAAAGTGCAGATCGCCAGTTGGATAGTTTGAGGTAGGAGAGTCAGTGCTAATTGGGCCGGATATTATTCATCAGTCAGAAGAAAAGGTAAATCTTATTAGAGAACATCTACTGACTGCTCAGAGCCGCCAGAAATCATATGCTGATTGCGGCGCAGAAACCTGGAATTTAATGTGAATGATTGGGTGTTTTTGCTCCAATGAAAGGGGTGATGAGATTCGGCAAGAAAGGTAAGCTCAGCCCAAGATTTGTTGGGCCTTATCAGATTCGTCGAAGAATAGGCCAAGTGGCATACGAGTTGAACTTGCCTCCAGAATTAGAGTCTGTTCACCCAGTTTTCCACATGTCCATGCTGAGGAAGTATATAGGAGACCCCTCTAGAGTTGTCCCAGTTCAGGGTGTCTAGGTTATGGAGGAGCTGGCTTATGAAGAGGTTCCAATAGCCATACTAGACTGGTAGATTTGCAGGTTGAGAACTAAAGATGTTGCTTCTATCAAAGTATTGTGGCGTAATAGGAACCGAGAGGAAATAATTTGGGAAGCAGAGGAAGATATGAAAGTCAGATATCCTCAGTTAACTTCAGCTTACTGTGAAATGAATGCTATAGTATTATATTGAGTACCTGTATTGGATTTTTCTGAGTTTTAGGATTTTTGAGATAGTCCATATTACAGGGGAAACTCTGCCAAAATTTTTCTAGAATGATTCAAGTAAGTTGAGATTCTTGCAAGCAGAAGTATACATTCGAGGACGAATGTTCTTAAGGGGGGAGGATGTTACATCCCATAAATTCTTGACATTTAGATGGCCTATTTGCATGTTGGTTAAGAGCTTTAGAATGCCATACATGCTAGGAAAAGGCCCGGGGGAAGACCGGACAAGCGCCAAGTCAGAGCATTGCAAGGCAAATACGACTTATAAATTGCATTCGACAAATGCGACTTAAAAAGGAAGTCGGGAAAAGCCCCTCTGCGACAGGCAACATATCGTGGAGGCTTCCCCTCCGTGATGGCCAGCGTGCCACGGAGGGGGGGGGTTCAGGTCCAAGTATATAAAGCCCCACTTCGGTTTTTTTGGTCACTTTCCATTTTTCATTTCCAGAGAATGAACAAAAACAGGGGAGACGAAGGGTTTTCATAAAATCCCTGCTGATTACGCAGTCAAACACGGTCCAAACTCAAATTAACTTTGGGTACCGAAGTATAAAGCTGCAGAGAGCATTCCTACGAAGTTAGTTTTGTAAGAATCGTCCGTAGAAGCGGCGACCCGCCGAGTCAATGTAAGTGGAATTACTCCAAACTAGTGTTAATACACTCCAAGCATTAAAGTGAGTATTTCTCTCTTCTGGATTTCCGAGAAATAGCGAGTTTTCGGCTATTTTTCGAGAAGTCAAAGTTTGGGCAGTATATATATTCAAAGTAGTATTTTCTTCCGGAATATTGATGGATTTAGTTCTATTTGCTATGAATATGAATGAAGTTGGAAGAAATAGCTGATTATTGGCCGAGCTACGTCAGTTAGTCAGAAAGTCGGCAACTGAGGTATGTAAAGCCAGTTTCTTTGGCAAGTTAGTAATTCTAGTATAGTAAAATAGAATAAATTCCAGAAGGAAGTTATAGAAGCAAGCCGAGTATTAAGTATGTTGTATTATTATGTCATATCCAGAATAAATATCGGTAAATCAGTATCAGATAGCAAGATCTTATCCTAGACTCAGTTTAACTCAGTATTAGATTCAATTTAATTCAACAAGAGATTCAGAATAGAATATCAGAACATGGATAGTATTTTTAGATTTAATATACATGTTATATGTGATTACTGCTGCTGGTTTAGACTTGTTTGTGATATGTGGGCACCCTTAGAGCTTCCTTGCCACTCCAGGGTTAATAGCTGTGTCGACTCGCCCGCCAAAGGGTGAGGATACGTCACTACAAGGAGTGGCATGCCGTCTGCAGTAGGACGAAGATGGGATGCAGCATTCCCCATAGCAGGCTGATCAGCATTACAGTATACCCTGTCGAGTGCTTGCACCCAGGGCACAGATTACAGATTACAGATTACAGATACAGATCTTAGATTACAGTTATAGGAGTCCTCTGGACTCAGATACAGTTATATTCAGAGGCCCAGAGAGCCCAAGTTGCATACCTAGAGGGCCGGTGGGGTGCTCGTAGTTATTACATAAGTGGAGTGAATTTATTTTTGGATGGTTTGACCCGGGTAGGGGTATATAGATTGCGTGTTGATTGGCACCTTCCGACTTATGGGGGCTGGTATAGGTTCTTGTATGTTATATATATATATGTAACTTATTAAGTTGATAAATAGCAGGACGCCGTATCGACAGGTATGATTCTTATCTTCTTTCCAGTACAGTTAAGCTCGGTACAAATTCTGCTATTCCAGATAGTTTTAGTGATCCTCTGTCATTTCAGTAACTACCAGTTTACTGTTTATCTTCAATTATGTTCAGGTTTGCTTTGCATACTCGGTACTAGTGGTATTGACGCCCGTTTGGGGGCGCTACATTACTTGCCTGCAGGTACTCATAGACGAGGAACCGATCCCTCGTAATTTCAGCCAGCACACAGAGTATCAGCTCCTGTCATCCGGAGCTTGACAGATAGATGTTTATTCCTTTTCTTTAGTTGTACAGTACGGGTAGGCCGGGGCCCTGTCTCGACCATCTTATTATCATTCTTAGAGGCTTGCAGATTGTATATTCCCTGCAGTTAATTGTACCGGTCGTGTGAGGCCGTGTGTTCGGATTGTCTTGTGGGTATATAAAACGACACGCAAGTGCACGTGTTCGAAAAAGTAGTAAGTGGCTTTAGTAAGCCAAGTATGGATCCCAAAGAGACTTGGATGAAGTGCAATTTGCTCAAGTGTACTATATTTTACTTCTAAAAATGCAGACAACAGTGTAACCAAAAGTTTGATAGTTTGTTTTATAATTTTTTTACTAAAGCTAAAAACAATTATCTACTTTGAATCCGAACTATGAATGAGAGCATGCTGAGGTTAAACGAACATGTAATGAAATTGATTATCATCATAATTTGGTTAATATTTTCCTCCAGTTGCTAGCCAAGAACTACTGCCAAGAGATTAAAACTCTCGTATTTAACCTCACTTAAGAATCATGAACCATCCACCTACATTTCTGTGATTAAATGCAATTCATGTTCTAGCCATACAATTCCGGTTCCTAAATTGACTAATATGACTTTCAGGTATATTTCTATCCTGAAAGCAAATCAAGACTCAATTTTCCCAAACCATGTAAAGAACATATCCTATTAATTCACAACTTTCCAATTTCTTGCTCTCTCGAGTGAAACCGGACTTTTTAGATGTACATTAATGTAGGCCACACATTAATGCAGTAAGAACAAGAATTAATAGAACAACATGGAAGAAAAGATGAACAACCAAAGAATCAATGATCAAATTTCATCCCGATTATTCATAACCTCAGCAAGGAGAGAAATTAGCCACTCATTTGTGGATTAAACATCTTAAAATGAGTGTTAATCATACAAGCAATTGAATTCAAGAAGAAAGAAAGAGAGAAAAAACCCTGACATTTTCATCCCTCAACTGCCTGTAAGCCACGTCCTTGCTCCACCAAGTCATAATATTGAAAAATGAACCTAAGTGTTCTATTTATAATGCTGGGAATTTTTCCCGGAATAACGAGCAACGTGTCACGGAGTGCATCGCGGAGTACTATCTCCGTGAGATGCTACGGACGCGGACCCTCACTAGAATTGGGGGTCCAGGAATTAAGGCCCAACGTGGCACGACGTGCAACGCGGAGCCAAGCCACCGAGCCACGGACCGGACGCAGACCCTCTCTGGAATTTGGGTGAATTTTCCCTATCCAGGCAGAAGGCCTCCACGATGGCAGCGTGACACGGCTCCATCGCGGAGCCCCTTTAATTCATGCTGTCCAATGCTTTATCCCTTGCTTGCATCCAAGTCCAACCCCGATATCATCCAACATGCATTTTAGCTTCCCGAAATTACATTTTACCTACAAAACAATGCTAATCATGTTGGTTAGTATAAATTCACATTTTATTACCAATTACATGAGAATGTATACACATTGATAGATAAACAAGGCGAAAATAGTACTTTTGAGTATCACTTGAGCATATAAATTTTCCCAAGATCACTTAACCCACACTTAAATCCTTGTTCGTCCTCGAACAACAATCCTACACTTCATGCAATTTACATCCCAACCTCGCTACTTTGGTTCGACAATTTAGGCTACGGTCATACCGATTATTCAATACAGCAAATCATCAAGAAAACATGCATGGTCTTATCAATGCAATGACCTTCAATACATTAAGACCTCCTAGACTTTAAGAATCGACTCTCGATATTGGCAAACTCATGCAAATCAGCTGATCAAGATATCCGACACGAAAATTAATCTTTCATCAAGCATGTGCCCTCACAACAGAAGAGAATCTTCCCCTTTTTGCTCATATGACTCACAAACATTCAAGCAGGGGCATGTAAAAAAAATTTCGCTCTCTCTCCCAAAAGAATTCACATGCATCATGTCATGACCCATAAGCTTTCCCTTAGTGTATTACTCCACTAATATAAAGAAGTGCGATGTAAGATCACGTAGGACTTGAATGGGTTGTAATGGAAGCTACGGAACTAGTAAATATTGGATTAGCCAATAATAGCCACCAACATCCTTAAGCGCCTTTTCAACACATCCCATCAACTCATGGACATTGTTTCTTTTTTTCATCATCCCATTCTTGATGATTTTCTTTAGTATGACCCATCGTATTAAGCACACTTGACAGAACAACAAAGATTATTCATGCACCTTCATTATCGTTTATTTATAGCAAGTGCACCTTCAACCTTTTCTTTTCTTCTCTCACTCTGCTTTTCTTTTTCTTTTCACCATTCTCACTCTTTGACACTTTGGGAAAATGATTTTCTTTTCTTAAGCGCTTAAGAGTTTTGTATAGACTTTACGGCTAATGAAAAGAAGGAATTAAGCTCGGTTTACACTTTATGACAAAAGAAAAAAATAATCGGCTAAAGGCTCAACGGGCTGACTAGGGTATACAATCAAGGTGGGTACAACAAGGAAGAATAGAAACTCTCGATTAAAATAAAGAAATGCCTACATCCTTTCCTACAATACACCTCCTTCATTTCGTTTTGTACACACACCAGGCAAGTTCTAGACACTTCACAATAGCATGGAATATCAAAACCTCACTTCACACTTTTTGCACATGCTCAATTCAAGATATATTCACAGACTCTTCAATCAGCTAATTACAGGAATTCAAACATTAAGCCTCAATCACACTGAATCTAACTCTATGGCCTAGGTATCTCAACATATTTACAAAGTTGCATGCTTTCATACGAATCACCTTTGCATTTTAAGTATCATGTACAACACGCAACCAGAATTTCGCAACCATAGAGTAACTACAGGTTTTGGGATGCAACCCACCCAAAAAAAAACTGAAAAATAATTGAAAAAAACTACTCCTAACGACTACATTTCCCTTAAGAATGTCGTCATCCATCCATCATAGGGAACGGTCACTACTATGACTTCGGTTCAATGGGACTATTCTCGGTAAAAGAACCAAAAACAAATGCCGAGAAACCCAAGAAGTAAAAAAAATGTTGAAAATATCGATCATTTTGATAGAAGAAATATGTACAATTTAAAAAAATTTATCGATCATTTCGATAACAAAAATATGTACAGAATAAGAATCAGCTAGCAACATTCAGCAACACACATCAATTTCACATAAATTTACAAATACAATACAACTTAACAATTCACACTCACAGGGACAACAACATACACGACAATAGAATAGAGCATACATACAAAATAGCCCAGCCCAACACCTAACTACTCCCACCCCACACTTAGTTCGAACACTGTCCCCAGTGTTCACAAAAATTAAAATAGCACAAAATCGGGTGGTGGAACTCCCTGATCAGTCAAAGTATTCCACTTCTTCGTCGGGTGCTGCTGCTTCCTCTCCCATGTCCGAGTTTGCCTCCGTCGTCATCATCGGACTCCACATCGGAGTCCTCCCGACGTGTCTCCTTATCTGTGGGGACATCATCATCTGTGGGCTCTACAAATGCTGGCCCCACTCAGCATAGAGCCCTGGCGTTTTCGCCGAAAGGGTAGTCTAGCTCGAGCTGCCATAGCTCCTCCTCTGTCGCCGGCCTCCCGCCTATCCTCAGCTGGAGCATTTGCATCCCATACATCCGAGCCATATATTGGTCATCATGAGCATGTCGCTCGCCAAGTGTAAGCACTGGCCCGTGGGTGGTGTCGGGAGCCTTAGTTTTAGTAACATCTAAGGCCCGCCGCTCCAATTGCGGGATATAGTCAAGGGCCTCCTCCTCGACGTCTAGGCCCCTGAGGAAGGTGGTGAGTAGTCCACCAAAGCCATACCTGTGCCCCTGGTGCAACCGGGCTCTCTTCATGGCGGAGATAATTACCGCCCCCACGTTGATCTCCAGCCCTTTCATCAGGGCGTACACCAGGCATACACGATCCCGGGTTACATCTGTCATATGTACCCCAGGGATTAGGCATGAGTAGACTATCTTCAGCCAGATTCGGGCTTCCCTGTTCATTTGTGAATATGGCAGAGTCTGGTGGTAGCCCCTCTCTTTGTATCTGCTCCATCTAGCTGTCGATCGGGTCCCACACAATGTGCGTCTGATGTTCGCATACGGTAGGGTAATGTTCAGCTGTCGGAGTACGTGGGCGTCTGTGTCCCGCACTCCTATGATGGCATTGAGGTGGTGGGGCTCCAAAGTGACTATTAGCCCTCTGATCTTGATGGTGTGACTTCTGATCGTCGGGTTCCAATTGGCATAGAACTCCCGGACCAGGTGCAAATTTCATTCCTTGGGCTCCTCAAATATGAAATTGAGCCCAGCTGCCTCGATCCGGTGGACCATCCTAGGGAACTCCTGTGCCAATGGTTCCCGTGCTATATGGTCCTCGAGGAAATATTTGTTTTCTTTGTGCTTTGCGTACCACTTTTTCCCCTCATCAGTCACCCATCTCGTTCTGTATTGGTGGCGTTGGCTGCGTGGAACTGCTGGTGCAGCTGGGACTGCTGTGCCCAGTCTGATTCGCTTCCTTCCGGCGCTCGAAGTTGATGCGCCTTTTCCTTTCTCTTGCTGGCTTGCCATTTTACCTGTCAACCCAAGTAAAGAAGATCAATGTTAAGCTAACGGATATTAACTTCGGCTAAGGTCGGGTTACGCTAGGTTACCCCACACTTAGTCCTTAGCTACAGTTACAACAATACGGCAAGATTATCTTTATTTCCACACAATAAACAACTATACGATCATGCTTAGTGCGTTCGAAAAAATTCGACGGTATAACTTCTGCGTACTACTTAGACTTCGTACAGCTAATCACAATCACTACCATCGCTAACATCTTAACCGTCGCACTTAGCAAAGAAAAACAAAGAAACAAAAATAACAACCAAAATTTATCTACACGAACCTATACAACTAACCAAATTCTTACAAATTTCAACATTCCCTCAACCCGAGAATTCGTCGTTCTATTAACATCCTAACAATTTGTACATCGACTCATCTCATTCAACATTTACATCCCGGCATAAAATTCACAATTTCAATACATTTTCAACTTCAAATTCAACATACAAGCCCTAGAATTGATATTATCAATCAAATTCGATTAATTTATGCAATTCATAAGTTCAAGAAATCATAACGACATTCCGAACATTCATCAACAACAATTAACTCGAATTCATGATTAATTACTACATAGGGCAATTTAGCTCACCTCCCATGCTCAATATCGAAGAAAATCGACAAGAATTTGAGAGGAAATCGAAAAACATACCTTGTCTTTGAAGAATCGAAGAAAAATCGTTGAATTTCTTGCCTTACTCTGTGTCACGTTGATAGGGGATGGGTTTTGGGGGGTTTGGTCGCGGAGAGATTAAAAAATAAGGAAAAAGGGAGGGTTTTCGGGTTAAAAAGTAAGGAAATCGCGCGGGTCACCCGGCGACCTGGTGTGACCCGTCGCGATATACAAGGCAACGTGTCACGGAGTGCATCGCGGTGCACTTCCTCCGTGACACGGAGCCATCGCGAGACTGTTCTGGAAATTTTTAAAATTTCCGGATTCTACCTCAACGTGCCACGGAGGTAACGCGGAGGTCTACCTCCGTGACACGGAGCTGTCGCCTCAGCTCACTGTTTGCCACTTTTTATTAATTTTTCATACCTCGACTTTTCCTTCGCGATTCCGTGCATATTTTTCTCCGTTTGACCTGAAATTCATCTCACTATACAAAATTGGTTAGAATTATAGGTTTCACTCTAAATACAAATAAAACAAAACTAAAACGAAATTTTTTTGTAGTAAATCAAGAAAAAGAAAAAGAAAAGACAAGTGTATTTACACTTTACAAAAAGAAAGAAAAATTTTTCACGGGTTGCCTCCCGTGCAGCGCCTGGTTTACCGTCGCGGCTCGACGTCGTTAAGCTCAATTGTCCTCTAGGGTGATGGACGATTTCTCTCGATCACCGTCCTCCCCCCAGTAGCGCTTACACCTATCCGGTGGTTTTCCCATTAACTCCCGTGAATCCTTCCTCTGCCTCATCATCGCCTTGATCAATCACATTGATCACCGAGAGTTCTTCATGCACCATCGGGAGCTTGGGTGCCTTGTACACATTGAACACCTCCACCTTGTCATGTGCTTGCATTGTTAGCTGCCCCGCAGCTACGTCAATTAGTGTTTTCCCGGTTGCCAAGAAAGGACGTCCCAAAATAAATGGGACTTCCGCGTCTGGTTCAAAATCCAGCACGACAAAATCTACCGGGAAAATTAGGAAGCCAACTTGCACCAGAACGTCCTCTACAATGCCATAAGGTCTGGCTAAGGATCGATCCGCCAACTGCAAAATACCGTTGTGGGTCTAGGACTCCCTAGACCCAACTTTATGAATACCGAAGATGGCATCAAATTTATGCTCGCTCCCAAATCACACAATCCACGAGCTCGGATGCTCTGCCCAATAGTAATCTGGATAGTAAAACTCCTAGGGTCTTTTAGCTTTGTGGGCAGTCTATTTTGAATCCGGGAAGTGCACTCCTCCGTTAGAGCCACCGTAGCATACTCAGTCAATCGACTTTTGTTTGCCACGATGTCCTTTATATACTTAGCATATTTCGGCACTCCCTGCAAGACATCAACAAGAGGTAGGTTATTATGTACCTGTTTCAGCACCTCCATGAATTTCTTGAAACACGCCTCCTCCTTGTGTTTCTTTAGTCGTTGAGGGAACGGGGGTGGAGGTCTTTCTGATTCAGCTTCCTTAGTCTTCCCCCTTTCAGTACTTTTCTCCCTCTCAACTTTTGCTGCTCCCAACTGTTGAGGTGGTCTTTCTGGTTCCACCTCTTTCAGCTGCAAACCACTCCTTGTGGTCACTGCATTTACCTGCTTGGGATTGGGATCCGTGTCGCTCGGCAGTCCTCCTCTAGGCCTTGTGTTTTGGGCACTAGCAAATTGCCCAAATTGATATTCAAGTGCCTTGGTATCTAACTGGTTGTTTTTCACTTCGGCTACCAATTTCACATAGTTAGCCTGCAATTGAGCTTGGTTAGCTATCATGGTCTTGAACATCTCCTCAATGCTGGGTGATGGTGGTGGAGGAGGTGCATTGTTGTTTCTGAATTGTGCTTGATAATTTTGCTGCCCTCCTTGGTTCCTTTGCACACCCTGACCCGAACTTTGGCCTTGATGGTTGTTGCTACCACATGAGAAATTAGGATGATTCCTCCAATTGGAATTGTAGCTACTACCATACTGTTGGTGGTTCCTTTGTGCATTACCCACAAAGTTTACCGAGTCAGGATTGGCTCCACAACACTTAGCTGAGTGCTCACTACTTCCACACACTTCACACCACATCTGTTGTACTGCATTAACTGGGGCTTGAGACTGGTTCAATGTCATGTTGCTAAAGTGGGTATTAAGTTGATTTTGCAATGCAGCTATCTGTGCAGCGATAGCTATAAACCCATCCACTTCTAGCACTCCTACTGCTTTCCTTGTCCCACCTCTTGATGAATCAGCATTCCATTCTGGATTGCCCTGCGAAATACGGTTCAACAAGGTATACAACTCCTCATAAGTTTTCTCCAGCGCTTGCCCTCCAGCTGCTGAGTCTAGCAATATTTTGGTGTGGGGTTCCAAACCCTCTATAAATGTGTGCACCAGCACATCATTGGACTGATGATGATGAGGACAATCCCGCAACATGGATTTAAATCTCTCCCAGGCCTGATATAAATTTTCTCCCTCTCTCTGTTTGAAACTTAGAATCTGACTTCTAAGTCTTGCTGTTTTACCAGAGGGAAAAAACCGTATCAAGAACTTTCGTGCAAGATCATCCCACGTAGAAATAGAATTCGGTGGCTCAGCTTTCAACCACCTCTTGGCTTCTCCCAATAATGAGAATGGGAACAATGTAAGCCGGACATAGTCTGATGACACTCCAGCGGGGATGTAAGTGTCACTTATCTCCAAAAAATTTTGGAGATGCTGCTGTGGATCTTCATGAGGGAGACCGGTAAACTGCCCGCTAGTGTGCAGCAACTGCACCATATTCTGCTTAAGTTCAAATCTCCCTCCTAGCTCAGGTTTGCGGATACTAGATGTAACATTATTGGCATGTGGGATTGCCACCTTGCGAACCGGCCGAGCTGCTGCTTCTTCGGGCACTAACACTGCCTGTACTACCGGTGGATTCTGTTGTTGCTCCATGATCATCTGTCTGAGCAACTGCAGCTTTCTTTGTAGAGCTTCTCTTCGTTTACTGTGAAATATCCTTTCTGGCTCTATATACGATTCCACCAGCTCCTTGTCTCTTGCCAATGTTCAACAGCAATTAAGTCTGCAAAATATAGGCTAAGACCAAGTTGTCAACACTAAGAAAATAAAAATACAGTAAATTAACACTTAAAACAAATTCACCAATTGCCAAGTCCCCGGCAACGACGCCAAAAACTTGTTCGGATTGTCTTATGGGTATATAAAATGACACGCAAGTGCACGTGGTCGAACAAGTAGTAAGTGGCTTTAGTAAGCCAAGTATCGATCCCACAGAGACTTGGATGAAGTGCAATTTGCTCAAGTGTACTATATTTTACTTCTAAAAATGCAGACAACAGTGTAACCAAAAGTTTGATAGTTTTTTTTATAATTTTTATACTAAAGCTAAAAACAATTATCTACTTTGAATCCGAACTATGAATGAGAGCATGCTGAGGTTAAACGAACATGTAATGAAATTGATTATCATCATAATTTGGTTAATATTTTCCTCCAGTTGCTAGCCAAGAACTACTGCCAAGAGATTAAAACTCTCGTATTTAACCTCACTTAAGAATCATGAACCATCCACCTACATTTCTTTGATTAAATGCAATTCATGTTCTAGCCATACAATTCCAGTTCCTAAATTGACTAATACGACTTTCAGGTATATTTCTATCCCGAAAGCAAATCAAGACTCAATTTTTCCAAACCAAGTAAAGAACATATCCTATTAATTCACAACTTTCCAATTTCTTGCTCTCTCGAGTGAAACCGGACTTTTTAGATGTACATTAATGTAGGCCACACATTAATGCAGTAAGAATAAGAATTAATAGAACAACATGGAAGAAAAGATGAACAACCAAAGAATCAATGATCAAATTTCATCACAATTGTTCATAACCTCAGCAAGGAGAGGAATTAGCCACTCATTTGTGGATTAAACATCTTAAAATGAGTGTTAATCATACAAGCAATTGAATTCAAGAAGAAAGAAAGAGAGAAAAAACCCTGATATTTTCGTCCCTCAACTGCCTGTAACCCACGTCCTTGCTCCACCAAGTCAGAATATTGAAAAATGAACCTAAGTGTTCTATTTATACTGCTGGGAATTTTTCCCGAAATAACGAGCAACGTGTCACGGAGTGCATCGCGGAGCTCTGCCTCCGTGACACGCTACGGACACGGACCCTCACTGGAATTGGGGGTCCAGGAATTAAGGCCCAACGTGGCACGACGTGCAACGCGGAGGCAAGCCACCGTGCCACGGACCGGACGCGGACCCTCTCTGGAATTTGGGTGAATTTTCCCTATCCAGGCAGAAGGCCTCCGTGATGGAAGCGTGACACGGCTCCATCGTGGAGCCCCTTTAATTCATGTTGTCCAATGCTTTATCCCTTGCTCGCATCCAAGTCCAACCCCGATATCATCCAACATGCATTTTAGCTTCCCGAAATTACATTTTACCTGCAAAACAATGCTAATCATGTTGGTTAGTATAAATTCACATTTTATTACCAATTACATGAGAATGTATATACATTGATAGATAAACAAGGAGAAAATAGTACTTTTGAGTATCACTTGGGCATATAAATTTTCCCAAGATCACCGTGTCTATGTTTTAGTTTGTTTATGATGGCCGTGTGGGGTCTTATTCCATTAATAGTTAGTGAACTTTCCGGTCACAGAGTAGTTTAGCATTCGATTCAGCGTTCCAGTGAAAATAGTCAGCATGGCAGCCTTGTCGGCCTGTATAGGTTCCTTTATACTACTGTAGTTCTGGTCAGCTGTTGTTTTCTTACAGGAGGCTATAGGCCTAGTCGGCCGGAGGCTGTATTTACAGTCGTTATATAGCCCATTGGTTCCATGAATCCAGAGTTAGAGCCAGCCTGGCACCAGAAGTGCTTAGGCTCAGTAGTCCAGCAGTCTAGGTCTTAGTAGGGCACCAGCTGCCAGTCATGCCTCCCAAGGCTGGGCGTGACAATTTTAGCCTCTCATAATTATAATAGATTCATAGCATTCATAGACAAAATCATAAATTAATACTTACAACAATGATTGGAAAAAAAACTCACTTGACTATTACAAAAAAAAAATACGGATGAACAGTTTAACAACAATTATCTCAAAGCGTTTCGTGAACTAAACTTGACAACTTCGCTCTATCGTGTTAATTGTGTCAAGAATCCTCTCAAACTTCCTCCTTAAAACTTAAAAATAAAAGGATATTTATTGTAGAAGATTTATGCTTTTCTTGTTCCTTGACGAATTTGATTTAGGATTTTAAGCTCCTTTTCATAATTGAAGTGGGAGTTGACTTTATTGACCGTATGACATGCTTGCTGCATCACCTATGCCAACGCGCTGAGGCTGTGCCGTGTCACCCATGCCAACACACTACAAGGCCAGTGCCTCGCGCTTGCTGTAGCGTCGATGTTGCTGCAGCATCGCGTTAGGCGGTGCGCTGAACTGCTGCTGCTTCGCGTGGTTGGTAGCGCCTAGTGTAGTGCTGCGTCGCGAGGCTGGTTGTGCTAAGGTGCTGACGCCTCGCGCTGCTGGTCGCATGGGGGTGGTAGTGCACTATTTTTTCCTTTGATCTTGCTTTGTTCCTTCCATGTTATTCAACTTTATTCCAAAAGCCTCAAACACCTTCAAATCCATCATTTTTTTCCTTGAAAGCATCTAATCATATGCGTTAGCCATTTTCACAAATATATAATATAAACACATGCAAACACACATAATTTTGTTCTCAAAACATAGTAAAGTCCGAGAAAAATATGGCTAAGAAGTGCGTACGTACGCCCTTCATCAACACCCCATACTTAAACTATTGTTCATCCTTGAACAATCTACTACTTCTATTGTCACATTTAAGCACAAAATTCATCCTACGAATAGTTCTACTTACACAAAGGATCATGAGACAAATCAATGAAGCTCAAAACAATTCGCTCGCATGTATATAGGATCAACATTAAAATGTCAAAGTTCGAAATCACTTAGCTTTTGAAAACTAACTCATCAAGACATATTTTGGGCTAACATGAATCATATATGATTTAGCAATCAAGATTTACCAAAGTCTTACCATTGTGCCCCTCACAATTTGGAGAGATGCCCTTTCATACACAAGATATAAAACAATGTAAACTTGGGCTTAAATAAAATAATTCTGCTCACTCTCCCAAAGAACTCAACATACATACAAAAGACGACCTATAGGCCTTCCCTTAGTGTAATATTACGCTAATATAGAATTATGAATCAAGGATCAATTAGGACTTAAAATTTTATTGTAATATAAGCTAAGGGATGGGTAGGGACTATTTGGCCAAGATAGTGAATAACCTCCTTAAGCCCTTTAATACTTCACAACACTTTGGATTTTAAGTACATTCTTCAATTTCCAAATTTTCTCCTTATACCTCCTTTGATAATGCTTAAACTCACACTTCCTGACAAAGTTTGAAGCGGACGTTGTCAATAAAGAACCCAACTATCATGACCGGGACGTACACTTGGATCGTGGACAGGAGACAAGGGGCCCCGAGAGACCCCAAGTCGACCCATGGCACATGCATACAACTAATCTCATTTAATAAAGAGGAATACTTAGTTTAAAACATAGAGGAAACGTAAACAAAGTGTGACATTGAAAATACTAAACGTACACATAGTCTAGGTACTACATACTTGTCTGAAAGCCTCTACTACATACGATGGGTTGATAGGACGACATCCCCAGCTAACCCGAACAATACTGAAACACAAGATAACATAAAAGTCTATCAAACAACCCTCGGAACATGAGGACTCACCAATAAAATGAGAGCGTAAGCTAAGATGGACTAAGGATGAGGATGAGCCTAAGATCCGGATCCTGTATCATAAAATGATACAACATAGAAAGTATGGGATTAGTACGTGGAATGCACCAAGTATGCAAGGTAAGTAAAATGGAAATTTAAAGTAAAATAAACTCATAAATAAACATAGGAGAAGGACATCGTGCATGTACCATAAACTCCATAAGAAAACATAAGGCTCAAGGCTTTCAAATCATTCATAAAGTGTTCATAATCATAATCTTAAGTAAACTTTATCAAAACATAACTTCAGCCAATAATGTAAACATAACAATGCATAAGACAGGAGGAACAATTGGAGGACTCGTCATAACCGACACCATCATCGTAGAGCCTTTCATTGTCACGACCCGAGAGTACACCCGAATCATAGACACGGAACAAGGAGTCCCGAGGAACCCCAAGTCAACCCATGGCATGAGCATATAACTAAACCATTCACATAATGCAGAAGAATTAGCTTAATAGTCATGAACTAAATAAAACTATGACATGAAATATAGGAAACAACAGTACATGATCCAAGCGTAAATAGTTGATTACTACAAATAGGTCTGAAAGCCTCTAATCATAATGGTCAGGTTGAAGGGACAAGACCTCCAACTAACCCCAACATTCTGAAAACTAAAAGATAGAAAAAAAATCCGAACATGAAGCCCCCAAATCATGAGGACTTACCACTGAGAACTGAGTGAAGAACTACCCAGTCGTCAACATCGAACTCCAGATCCCTTCTCCTCACATCAACATATGATTTCTAATGACTCTGAGCGGTTTTAACCGGTCCCTTATCAATTGAACCTTCACCATCGCCTCTTCAACTGAATCTGGACCTATCATAGCTGCCTCACCAACCTTAAACCATCCGATGTGAGATCTACACCTTCACCCGTAAAGAGCCTCGAACAATGCCATTTGAATACTGGAGTGATAGCTATTGTTATAAGCAAACTCGATTAAGGGAAAATGATCATCCCAACTACCTTTAAAATCCATGACACCTGCCCTCAACATGTCCTTAAGAGTCTGGATTGTCCGTTCTGGCTGGCCATCCATTTGCGGATGGAATATGGTGTTGAGCTTAACCTGAGTTCCAAGCCCCTTTTGGAAGGACTGCCAAAATCGGGAGGTAAACTGAGTACCTCAATCTGAGATAATAGACAAGGGCACTGCATGAAGTCGAACCAACTCCTGAACATACAACTTGGCATAATCATCCACTGAATCCGTGGTCTTGACCGGTAGGAAGTGTGCAGCCTTAGTTAACTTGTCTGCCACCACCCAAATGGAGTCATAGTATCGACGAGTATGAGGTAGACCTGTAAATAAATCCATATTTATTTCCTCCCACTTCCAAGTGGGAATGATAATATCCTGAAGTACACCTCCGGCCTTTGATGCTTGACTTTCACTTGCTGACACTTTGAACATTTAGCTACGAACTCCACAATATCCTTCTTCATACCATCCTACCAACATATTTCTCATAAGTCCCAATACATCTTCGTGGATCCCGGATGTATAGAATATCTGATACCATGTACCTCATGCAATATCCGAACCCTCAAATTATCGACGTTCGAAACACATAGTCGACCCTGGTATAATAGCACACCATCTCCCCCTTGGGAGAAAACCTCCACCTTTTGACTCCGCACTGCTTCCTTCAGCTTCCTCATAGTCGGATCCTCATCTTGCTTAGATTTGACATCGACCACTAAGGACAATTCTGACCCATTCTACATAATAACGCCGCCATCAGTTGAGTCGATCAATCTAACTCCCAGTCTTGCAAGTCGGTGGACATCCTTCACCAACTCCTTCCTTCCCTCATCCACGTGGGACACACTCTCCATAGAGAGCCTACTAAGTGCATCCGCAACCATATTGCCCTTGCCCAGGTGGTAAAGGACACTCATATCGTAGTCCTTTAATAACTCCAACCACCTCCTCTGTCGAAGATTGAGATCTTTCTGCATGAACACATATTGAAAACTCTTGTGGTCCGTGAATACATCTACATGAACCCCATACAAGTAGTTCCGCCATATCTTCAATGCAAACACCACCGTGACCAACTCAAGATCATAGGTCGGGTAGTTCGTCAATTGGATTTTCAGCCGTCTAGAGGCATATGATATAACTTTCCCATGCTGCATCAACACACATCCCAGTCCGACTCTCGAAGCATCACAATATACAACAAATCCATTAGTACCATCGGGCAAAGAAACACCAGTGCCGAAGTGAGTCGGGTCTTCAGCTCTTGGAAGCTTTTCTCACAAGCATCCGACCATTGGAACTTCACCTTTTTGTGAGTCAACCTGGTCAATGGGGCTGCAACTGATGAAAAGACCTCAATGAATCTTCGGTAGTAGCTTGCTAAGCCCAAGAAACTCCGAATTTCTGAAGGATTTACCAGTATGGGCCAATTCTTCACCATCTCAATATTATGGGAATCTACCCTTATGCCTTCTCTTGATACCACATGACCCAAAAATGCCATCGAGTCTAGAAAAAATTCACACTTACTCAAATTTGCATATAGCCGACGATCCTTGAGGGTCAGAAGTACTACTCTCAAGTGAGCAGCATGCTCCTCCTTGCTCCATGAGTATATCAAAATGTCATCGATGAACACGATCATGAACGTGTCCAAATATGGTTTGAACACCCTGTTCATTAGATCCATAAAAGTTGCAGGAGCATTTGTTAGTCCAAAAGACATAAACACAAACTCATAATGGCCATACCATGTCCTAAAGGCTGTCTTTCAAATATCACCCTCCTGAACTCAGAGTCGATGGTACCCGGACATGAGGTCTATCTTCGAGAAACTTTTGGCACCCTAAAGCTGGTCAAACAAATCATCAATCCTGGGTAAGGGGTGCCTGTTCTTGATAGTGACCTTGTTCAACTTCTGATAGTCAATACACATGTGAAGGGAACTGTCCTTCTTCTGAACAAATAAAACTGGTGCACCCATGGACACAGACTCGGTCTAATGAAGCCCTCATCCAACAGATCCTTTAACTGATTCTTCAATTCCTTTAGCTCGGCTGGATCCATCCTGTAGGGAGGAATAGAGATAGGTTGTGTATCGGGTAATAGATTAATACCGAAATCAATTTTCCTCTTCGGGGAACACCTGGCAAATCATCGGGAAACACCTCTGGATATTCGCGCACCACCGAGACTGACTGAATAGTTGGGGTCTCGGACTCCACATCCTTAACCATAACTAGGTGGTACATGCAACCTTTAGAGATTATTTTCCTGGCCTTAAGATATGAAATAAGCCGACCTGTTGGTAACGCGAACTACCCTTCCACTCCAAAACTGACTCACCCAGAAAATGAAATTCCACTGTACGGGTCCTATAATTAATCAAAGCATAACATGCAAACAACCAAATCATACCCAGAATAACGTCAAAGTTAGTCATGGCTGACTCTACAAGGTCTGCGGAGGTAACCTTATGCAACACACTGACAGGGAATTCTCTATATACTCATCTAGCTATGACCGAATCACCAACAGGGGTCGAAACTAAAAATGGTTCTGACAAGGTCTCGGGACTAACTCCAAGGCTACTAACAATGTAAGGAGTCACGAAAGATAAGGTAGCTCCTGGATCTAGCAAGGCATAAACATCAATATGAAAGACACATAACATACCACCTCCTGGCACGGGGCAAGGGCATAGAATCGGTTTTGGCGCTGTCTGCCACCTCCACTATTGATGCTCCTTCCGGAGTGGAATGGGCTGGAGCTGCTGCTGTCCTGATGGACTGTGCATGACCCCTATTATTACCCTGTCTAGCATATGGGCACGCTCGGCACATGTGCCTAGATCTACCACACCCATAGCAAACGTCTGAACTGAGCAAGCACTCCCCAGCATGACTCTTGCCGCACTTCCCACAGGCTAGAGAGGTATACTCTAACTGGGTGCCCCTCTAATCCCTCGACCCTGAAGCCCTGCCCTTCTGATCACCCCCGGGTCTGGATGGAACACTAGTTGATGATGGTGCTGGGGCTAGTGATCTCTGCTGAAACTGTGGATGGTAGCTACTGCTGGACCTCTGATGTGAAAACCCACATCTATCCTTCTGATCCCTCTTTGCCTCCCTCACCCTTGCATGAGCCGCCTCCATCTGCTGGGTGTACAACACTATGCGAGGAAAGTCCATATCCTGGTGAAGCATGGCATTCCTGCAATCCTTGTATAAATAACCAGCCACACCATGAATGAATCGGCTCACCCGCGCCCTTTGATCCATTACTAACTATGGGGAACACTTTGACAAACGAGTTAACTCAAGTGAATACTCTAGCACTGTCATCTTTCCTTGCTCAAGGTTCACAAAATCCGCTACCTTCAACTCCCTCATCTCCCGAGGGAAGAACCTATCGAGAAAAGCCATGTGGAACTCATCCCAGCTGATAGGACCCACTCCCGCTGCCCTACTATCCTTCCATTGCTTGTACCAAATATGAGCGACCTCTTTTAGCTGATAAGAGGCCAAGTCAACACACTCCCCATTTGTCACCCCATAACCTGAGTGACCTTAAAGATCCCTTTAATGAACTCATGTGGATCCTCGCCCACCTTTGATCCCATAAACTTGGGAGGGTTCATCCTCAAGAAATCTCCAATCCGAGTTGCCGCTGCATTGCCATTCTGTGGGACGTGCGCAACAACCTACTAGTTGACTTGAGTGATCAAGGCCTACGCCAACATCTGAATAGCCGCCCAAAACTCAGTGTGGGAAGCTGGCTCTGGTGCCTGGGGCTCCTGAACAGGTGGGGCCTGCTGATGCCCATGGTCGTTGCCACCCCCGTGGCCTTCATCATTTCCATTCCTCCTTCCCTTCATTCTTCTAGGAGCCATAATTCTTCAATCTAGAATCGCATGAATTAGAAGGATGGAGAGACTTTTCATAGCACGACATAGAATATGAAAGAAGGGAACATTTCCTAAACGTCTAATAGCTTCCTCATCGTAGGTGTGGTGTGCTTCACACCAATGAAATATACTCTACTTAACACGTCTTTCAGACACCCTAAGACACTTCAAACCTCTCTTTGATACCAAGTTTGTCACGACCCGAACGTACACCCGGATCATAGACAAAAGACAAGGGACCCTGAGAGACCCCAAGTCGACCCATGGCACATGAATACAACTAATCTCATTTAATAAAGCGGAATACTTAGCATAAAACATAGCGAAACCATAAACAAAGTGTGATATTAGAAAATACTAGACGTACACATAGGCTAGGTAATACATACTTGTATGAAAGCCTCTACTACATACGATGGGTTGATGGGACAACATCCCCAGCTAACCCGAATAATAATGAAACACAAGAGAACATAAAAGTCTGTCAAACAGCCCTCGAAACATGAGGACTCACCAATAAGCTTAGAGTGTAGCCTGAGATGGACTAAGAATGAGGATGAGCCCGAGATCCAGATCTTGTATCATAAAATGATACAACATAGAATGTATGCGATGTGGAATGTACCGAGTATGCAAGGTAAGTAAAATGGATGTTAAAAGTAAAATAAACTCATAAATAAACATAGGAGAAGGACATCGTGCATGTATCATAAACTCCGTAAGAAAACGCAAGGATCAAGGCTTTCAAATCATTCATAAAGCATTCATAATCATAATCTTAAGTAAATTTTATCAAAACATAACTTGATCCAATACCATAAATATAACAGTGCATAAGACATGCGGAACAATGGGAGGACTCGTCATAACCGACACCATCATGGTAGATCCTTTCATGATGCCCCACTATCTCGCTCAAGTGGATAAAGCCGACCCTGGCTTGCCAGGCGAGATTCGTGCATTAGGCATGATATCACATTTGAGGGGATCATTATCAATACATCATATGATTTAGAAAACCACGGTGGCACGTGGTTATGAGGCACCGGCGTAGTCCTTTGAACGCCGGGCTGCTCGGTGCTAGACATGGCTCCCAAAAACATGCATATAGGCTCATATATAAATAAATAAAATCATGCATTAAGATTCATTGGCTAAAATATAACATTTATCATCATTGATCCCCTTTAAAACATGCTTAGCCAAGAATCAAAGGCCCATTTCATCGGCCAACGTCATAAATTGATTAATCATGTAATTTGCTTCATAAATCATAAATCATACTTCATCATGTGGGCATTGCTCAATACTTCATCATATTCAATTCTTTCAAAATATTCTCATAAACATGGGTAACTTGAATTCATGCTTTTCCATCATCAATAAACTCAAAATATTGAATATTCATCATAAATCATAACTTTCACGAACTCTCATCAATGGGCATTTTAGATTTAAAAAGCTTGAAATATGATTTTAAAGAAAATAATATAAAACCTACCCATCATTCATAATTCAATAATTAAAACTCAATTAAATCATACCCATAAAGAGAAATACATTTTCATGCATTTGGGCAAAACCCCATAGAACTTGAATAGGAGAATTCGTGATTTAAATCGAAATTTGGGCATGGGTGTGAAAGGATTTCACCCATTTTAAAACCCTACATACCTGGGGATGGACTGATTTATAAGTTCCTTGAAAACCCATAAAGAAATTGATGGAAACTTGGAAACTCGTGATTTAAACTCACACTTCCTGACAAAGTATGAAGTGGATGTTGTCAATAAAGAGCCCAACAAAGGTTGGGGTCGATCACACAGGGAATATGGAAGGATATAGAAGAACGCTAATACTTAAGATTTTAAGTCAATTATCTCCTAAAAGGGGGAATTTGTAAAAGTAACAAATAATATTGTTGAGAGAAAGTGAAGGTTGATTCCAAATTAATGCAACTAACTAGGGTGAGTGTTCCCTATGACTTCATAACCCCAAGGCGTTTTATATTAGTGATCTATTCCGGTGCTTAGCAGGTAATATCAGTAAGTTAACTTCACAAAAATGGTTGGTCCCCTATTTAGATGATTATCACTATGTTAATTCGTCATGGTTCCCACAACTCTAATTGTAGATATTTTAGCCTCTCATAATTATAAGTAAATTCATAGCATTCATAGAAAAAAGTATAAATTAATACTTACAACAATGATTGAAAAAAGAAACTCACTTTACTATTGCAAAAAAATACGGAAGAACACTTCAACGACAATTATCTCAAAGCGTTTCGTGAACTAAACTTTACAACTTACTTTGCTCAAGAATCCTCTCAAAACTCTCTCTTTAAAACTTAAAAATAAAAGGGTATTTATAGTAGAAGATTTATGCTTTTCTCGTTCCTTGACAAATTTAATTTAGGATTTGAAGCTCCTTTTCCTAGTTGAAGTGGGAGTTGGCTTTATTGACCATGTGACATGCTTGCCGCGTCGCCTATGCCAACGTGCTGAGGCTGTGCCCTGTCGCCCATGCTAACGCGCTGCAAGGCCAGCGCCTCACGCCTGTTGTAGCGACAATGTCGCTACCGCATCTCTCCAGGCAATGCATTGAACTGCTGCTGCTTTGCATGGCTGGTAGCACCTAGTGTAGTGTCGCGTCGCGTGGCTGGTTGTGCTGAGGTGCTGGCAACTCGCGCTGCTGGTCGCGCAGGCATGGCAGTGCACTATTTTTTCCTTTGATCTTGCTTTTTTCATTCCATCTTCTTCAACTTTATTCCAAAAGCCTCAAACACATTCAAATCCATCATTTTTAGCCTTGAAAGAATCTAATAATGTGTGTTATCCATTTTCACAAATATATAACATAAACATATGCAAATACACATAATTTTTTTCTCAAAACATAGTAAAGTCCGAGCAAAATATGGCTAAGAAGTGCATAAGTACGCCCTTCATCACTCCCCCGATCAATTTTATAAGTATGTACAATTCACTAATGAAATTCTAAACTCAAAGTAAATCATAACCTACCTCGACACCAATATGCTACTTTACCACCGGCAGGACTTTATTTTTCTCCCTCAATCTAGAATTCTTGATGGAGGATCAGTGGGGCAGATGGTGGAGCCATGTTCTTGGAGGGCTACACCTCACCGTTCTTGGGAGGAATATCTTGAAACTTACAGTAGGGTGTTTTAAAGAGGAAACCCTCCTTAGAATAGGAGCTAGACCCTCAAATAAACTTAAACATGAAATTCTGATTCATGTCTCCCGCTATAACTATCACAACCTCTGCTGTAGCGAGCTCACTATAGTGGGACTTGCCTGACAAGGTCCACTTCATTTTAACTCTATCATACTCAATATTTTCTCAGCGCTTATACCTGTTATTCTAAAAATAAAAATTCATATCAATAAATTTTTAATTCTTATGCTTGTTTTGCCAAATTAATTCATAACGATCAAACATATCATTACATGCAATGACAATCAAAATGTTATTAAAATCTACTTACAAACCTTTATGAAAACTATAGCTAAACTGGTCTGGCATTACCTACTAGTATTGTAGAAAGAAAAACCACATAAATTACTTTGCTCTTAAATATATGTTCCTATTGTAGTGAGAGATCTTTTATATCATAGCAGGAACCTTATCAATAAAATTTGTCTAATTACATGGATTTCCTCTTGCTATATCTATTCCTGTTGTAGTATCTTTTATATTGTAGTAGGAACCTTATCAGTAAAATTTTTCTAATCACATGGATTTCTTCTTGCTTATCCATTTACCACAAGAGATTAAGGGATCGTTTGGTTGTGGGATGGGATAGGTTGAAATATTGTGGGTTATTTTCATAGGGTTATTTTATCCCACCTTTTATATGGATAACTTATCCTACAATTTTGTACTTATTTGTCAGAAAAATCATGTGGGCTGCAAATTAAGTTAAAATTTATAAAAATAGGATCAAAGGCAAGTGAATAAGGTTCATTCACGATTTCTATCTTTCTCAGCTAGGTGTTGTTGATAATAACAAGAAAAGTAATAACAATGACTAAGAGTAAAATTGCTCATTAATATCAAGATATGAAAATGAAAGATGAGATAGATTGTGCATTTAGTACAAAGATTACTTGTTACAAGTGAGAAAGATGAGATGTCTTCTACTAATATGCAAGTATTTATTTATTGGGAAAAATCTCTTGGATAATCCTAAAAAGGCTAGTCTAGATCTTACAAAAAATCTACTCTAGATTGCACTTGAGTATTATCACGTTGCCGCAGGTTAGGGTAGGTCTTGAGGTTGATTAGTGATAATTTCGTTATCACTGTACTTTGTGCCTTGGGTAAAACAGTGAGTTTGGGCTTGAAGAAATTGCTTCCCACTGGCCAGAGCGGATGTTAGGTGGATCCTTGAGACTTTTTTCATTGTTTATGAGGTACTTCTGACTTCGGGACCTATTGCGGGTCCACGACCTTACTGGCCTTCATTAATCTCTTATTTGTATCGGAATCTTTTTTCTAATCATGATCTCCATACATTGAGATTAGCATTAGCCTTATATAACAAGGTTCAGGGTTTTTATGTCATACAGTACCAGGGGCGGAGGTACTACATAAAGGGTGGTCATCCGGACACCCTTCCACAAAAATTTGTATCGGGTATATAGATTAATATAATACTTAATAGATATATATTTTAAATTGAACACCTTTGTTACAATTGAGTTGCGTGGCTCACAGGTGATGGATGCTCAAGTTGAGTCTTGCTATGTGGGTTCGAATACCCCAAAAAGCACATTTTATGCCTTTTTTTCATTAACAACTATGACTGCCTGATAATTTCCCTTTTTTCAAATTTTAGTCTTTAAATATGATTAAAGAGGTCAATAATTTCATCTAAAGATTCTTAAAATTGGCAACTACATTAATATCATTTAGAAATTGTCATGACTCGAACATAGGTCCAGATCAAGACACGGAACCTAGAACCATGAATGGCTCCAAGTCGACCCATGGCATGAACATGATAACTAAAACACATACTTCAAGTGAAACCTGATAACTGAAAACATGAGTAAGAGGAAATATGAATACATATCAATCATACAGAGTCAACACAAACAAAGATGAAACTCTATATATTGTTTGAAAGCCTCTAACATAACTGAAGAGCTGATGGGACAACATCCCCAACTCGCTCATTAAAAGTCTGAAAATTGAAAGTAACACAACTTAAAACTCTGAAGTTCCTCAAGGATAAGGACTCACCAACAAGAGAACTAGACTAAGCTATGGAGACTGGATAATGGCAAAACTGAGTCTGAGCGTCTAAACCTATATCATGAAATGATATAACATAGAGTATGCATTCAGTATGTGGAATGTACTAAGTATTCAAGGTAAGTAAAACAGGCTGAGTAAATATAACTGAAATCATGCACATAACATAAATCATAAGATCATGAGAGTAAGGATTGCATGTTGATATCTGAAAACATGATTAGTCATAAACTGAAAATCTCACATCTGAATTAAATGGCCCAAAGTTGAAAATATAATCATATGACTTGCCATAACTGAAATCATAAGTACCAGCTTATAAATTGATCATTGGGTCAAACCTGCTAAAAACATAATATTATAAGTCATAAACATGCATACCTGAAATCATGAGGAACAATGAGAGACTCATCATAACCGAAAACAACTATGTATGAGTGCATGATGATCCCACGTCTTGCCAACATGGGCTATCCTAAGTAATTCCAGGGAAAAGGATAAGTAAGGTGTGATATCACGGTGTGCCCTTGGCAGGGAAAAACTCTCTCTTGAGAGGCCCCAAAATACACCTATGTTGGTGTGAAGTTTATGAGACCGGGGAACCTTGGAACCCCAAGCCTACTCAGTGCTAGACACTACTCCCAAAACATATATAATGCTCACATAATCATATTCTAAAACATAACTTGAATATTTACATTTGAGGAGTCTTGACTCCAAAATATATATCTATCATTTGATCTTGTTATCCTTGGCTAGATCATAAAACATGCTTGTCTTCTGTGGGCTTGCCCAAATCTAAAAATCATGCATACTTGAAATAGATTTCATTGATCAAAATCATAGATTCGTACATGAGTAATTTGTAAATATTCATACATACTAGATATCTCATCATACTTGAAATCACTAATTATACAACTTGACTTTTGCATGAACATGCATAATTGGGCATAATCTTCTAAAATTTAAAATCATGAATTTGTAATCAAAACATGGTTAAAATCTCCCATAAATCTTCAAATATACTTTAAAACATGAAGAGTATTGACCTATAAACAATTGATAGAGAATTCTATAAAATTGGGTTAAAATCACTTTTTGATCATAACTCGGATTGAGACTTCATTCATGAATTTGAGGAGAGTATGAGCATGAGAATGAAGGGAACCCTCATTCTTATCCTTACATACCAAGGTAAACTGAGTTTACACTTGTCTTTGAAAGCCTAAGAGATTTGGAGAAGAACTCGAAGAATTCTAGGCTTGATCTTCAATGGGAACGCCTAATTTTGCATGCATGGGAGGGGAATGATTTAGAATAGGTTTAAACCCTTTAAAACACCTCTTTGAAGGCTTAAAACGATGTAGTTTAGGGCCTAGGAAATACGAAAATACTTATTAATTGTACAGAAAATTACACACTATCAGGAGTCACGACTGACAACACGAGTCATACCTCGATACCATGACTCGCGGTTACCACCTGTCTTCACCACTGTTTGCCCTAACTTATGAAGTTTCCCATGGGTCAAACCCTGACTCGTACCATCAAACGATGAGTCTTTGGATCCACCTTTGGTCACTGCTTCCAAAATCCTCAGTCTCTTCCCATGGGTGCAGGCCATGACTTATTTTTTCCCACAACAAGTCGTATCACGACTCGTTCCTCCCAAACCTGGTACACCAGAAACCTGTTATGACCACTGACCACGAGTCGTACCACCAACCTATTACTCGTGGTTTTCTCTTGTGGTTCACTTGTCTAGATCCTCCATCCTTCTAACAAGTTGTACAATGACTTGTGATCTCCCACAAGGGGTCGTATAATGACTTGTACCTTCTATCCAGGGTAGCTCAGTCCTCCAACAACAGTTTATCCTACGACTCGTACCATGAGTCATCTTAGGATATTTTTCCAACTTTTTTCTGCTGATCGCATTTCTAATCCCGAGGCCAACCTTAGGAACTTCCATGGTATTACAATATCTCCCCCTTGGGAACATTCATCCTCGAATGTTGTTTTAACATACTGAAAGGCTGGGGAAAAGGAACTGCAATCCCAAATACTGAACATGTGAAGCTAAAATCTAGCGGAGTGACTGACTTCGGACTGATACACATGACTGAACTGAATTCATAAATCATATATACATGCTAGAACATGAAAGGAACTGAGAGACATGAACTTGACATGAAGCTAAGTGGAATATTAGAGAGGAAATTGATACCTCAAGCTGAGATGGAGTTGGAAGGAAATAAATACGGGTATTCAACTATCATATCTGTTTCAGCTTCCCACGTAGCTACTCAAAGAGTTGATTCCTCCATATGATTTTCACTAAAGCTACTTCTTTGTTCCCCAACTTCCTAACCTGAAGATCAAGGATCTCAACAAGTACCTCCTCATAGATAAGGCTATCCTTCACGCCTATGCTCCCTAATGGAACAACCAAAGATGGGTCACCCATACACTTCTTCAATAGCGATACATGGAAAACTAGATGCACTGACGCTAACTCCGCTGGTAGCTCCAACTCATAGGCCACCTTGCTAACACGTATCAAAATCCTATATGGTCCAACATATTGGGGACTAAGCTTCCTTTTCTATTTGAACCTCATCACTCCATTCATGGGAGACACCTTCAAGAACACCCAATCATCAACTTCAAACTCGATTTCCCTCCGCCTAACATCCGCATATGACTTTTGACGACTCTAAGCTGTTTCTAGTCTTTCCCTTATGAGTTGAACTTTCTCCATGGCCTCATGAATTGAATTTAGCCCTATCAACGTAGCTTCTCTTAACTTAAACCACCTAATAGAAGATCTACACCTTTGCCCAAAAAGAGCCTCAATCAGAGCCATCTGGATACTAGAGTGGTAACTGTTGTTGTAAGTGAACTCGATAAGAGGAAAATGATCATACCAACTGCCTTTGAAATCAACCACACATGCTCTCAATATATCCTCAAGAGTTTGAATGGTCTGCTCGGCCTGACCATCTGTCTGCGGGGTGAATATTTGTACTGAGCTTGACTTGAGTACTAAGTCCTTTCTGAAATGATCTCCAAAACTGCAAAGTAAACTGAGCACGTCTATACGAAATGATGGACAAGGGAACTCCATGCAATCGAACTAACTCTCAAATATATAATCTAGCATAGTCCTCAGCTGACTTGGTAGTTTTGACCAGTAAGAAATATATAATCTTACATCACACTTCCTTATATTAGTGGAGTAATACACTAAGGGCAAGCCTATGGTTCATGACATTATGCATGTGAATTCTTTTGGGAGAGAGAGCGAAATTGTGTTTATATGCCCCTGCATGTAATCTTTTGAGTTCATGTGATTAAAAAGGGGAAAATTCTCTTGTGTTGTGAGGGACATGCTCGATGAGAGATTAAATTCATGTCAGACATCTTGATCAGCTGATTTGCATGAGTTTGACGATATCGAGAGTCGATTCTTAAGTCTAGGAGGTCTTAATGTGTTGAAGGTCATCGTATTGATAAGACCATGCATGTTTTCTTGATGATTTGCTATATTAAATAATCGGTATGACCGTAGCTTGAATTGTCCAACCAAAGTAGCCAGGATGGTGTGTAAGTTGCATGAGGTGTAAGATTATTGTTCGGGGACGAAAAAGGATTTAAGTGTGGGGTAAATGATCTTGGGCAAATTTATATACCCAAGTGATACTCAAATGTGTCATTTTGCCTTGTTTATCTATTGATGTTTATACATTCTCATGTGATTTGTAATAAAATGTGAATTTATACTAACCAACATGATTAGCGTTGTTTTGCAGAAAAAAATATAAAGTTATGGAGCTAAGATGCATGTTGGAAGAGATCGGGATTGGACTCGGACACTAGCAAGGGAAAAAGCACTTGAAGGCACGAATTAAAGGGGCTCCGCGATGGAGCCGTGTCACGTTGCCATCGCGGATGCATTCTGCCTGGAGGGTGAAATTATGCCTATTTCTAGTGGAGGTGCGCGTTGGGGCCGTGGCACATTGGCCTAGCCCCGCGTTGCACGTCGTGCCACGTTGGGCCTTAATACCTGGACGACCAAATTCCAGTAAGGGTCCGCGTCAGTGGCGTGTCACGAAGGCAGTGCTCCGCGATGCACTCCGTGACACGTTGCTTGTTATTCCGGGAAAAATTCCCACTAGTATAAATAGAACACTTAGGTTCATTTTTAATTATGCTGACTGGGTGGAGCAAGAACGTGGGTTACAGGCAGTTGAGGGGACGAAAATCTCAGGGTTTTTCTCTATCTCCTTCTTCTTTATTTCAATTGCTTGTATGATTAACACTCATTTAACGATGTTTAATCCACAAATGAGTGGCTAAATCCCCTTCTTGCTGACGTTAAGAACAATTATGTTGAAATGTGATTATGGATAAATTGGTTTTTCATCTTTTCTTCCATGGTTGTTCTATTGATTCTTGTTCTTACTGCATTAATGTGTGGCCAACGTTAATGTATATCTAAAAAGTCCGGTTTCACTCGAGAGAGCAAGAAATTGAAAAGTTGTGAATTGATAGGATATGATCTTTTCTTAGTTTGGGAAAATTGAGAATTGATTTACCTTTAGGATAGAAATATACCTGAAAGTCGTATTAGTCAATTAAAGAATCGGTTTTGTATGGCTAGAACACGAATTTCGTTTCATCATAGAAATGTAGGTGGAAGGTTCATGATTCTTAAGTTGGGTTAAATATGAGAGTTTTAATCCATAGGCAATAATTCTTGACTAGCAATCGGAGGAAAGATTTACCAAACTGTATCGATAATTTATTTCTCTACATGTTCATTTAACCTCAGCATGCTCATACTTATAGTTCAGACTCAATTTATATATTCGTTTTAGACTTAGTATAAAATTAGGAAACAAAATATCAAACTCTTCTTCACACTGTTGTTTGCATTTTTAGAGTTAAAGTTCATTGACATTTGAGTAGATTGTTACCCTATCCCAGTCCCTGTGGGATCGATACTTGGCTTACTTGAGCCACTTTACTACTTGTTCGACCACGTGCACTTACGTGTAGTTATACCCAAAAATCATTCGAACATTAAATACTCGACTCACTACTGCTCTGGTGTTGACCTATCCAGAATGAACATATAGGTTCGTGGTGTATTATGACGCTTCCCGAGTTGGACTTGGTTGCGTTCTGATGCAGCGGGGTAAGATGATAGCTTACTCTTGCAAACAGCTCAAGGTTCATGAGAAAAACTATCCAACTCATGAATTAGAGTTGGTAGCGATGGTGTTTGCATTGAAAATATGGAGGCACTACTTGTATGGGGTTCATGTGGATGTTTTCACCAATCACAAAAGCCTTCAGTATGTGTCCAGTCAGAAAGATCTAAATCTTTGTCAGAGAAGATGGTTGGAGCTACTAAAGGACTATGGCATGAGTGTGCTGTATCACCAAGGCAAAGCCAATGTGGTGGCTGATGCCCTAAGAAGGATTTATATGGGGAGCGTGGCTCATGTTAAAGAGGGTGAAAAGGAACTGGCAAAGGATATCCATAGGTTAGCTCGGTTGGGAGTGCAGTTGGTTAATATAGCTAAGGACGGAGTAGTGGTGCAAAGTGGATCATATTCCTTGTTGGTAGTTGAAGTTAATTCAAGGCAAGATGAAGATCCCATATTGCTTAAATTGAAGGATGCGGTTCTCAGAAAAGAAGTAGAGGCTTTCTCCCAAGGGGGAGATGGTGTACTCCATCACCAGGATAGACTCTGTGTGCCAGATGTGGGTTACCTAAGACAATAGATACTAGCTAAAGCCCATAGTTCGAGACATTCTATCCACCCTAGAGCTACTATGATGTACTGTGATCTATGAGATATTTACTAGTGGAACAGCCTGAAGAGAGACATCGCAGAATTTGTAGCTAAGTGCCCGAATTTCCAGAAAGTCAAGGTGGAACATCAGAGACCGGGAGGTATGACTCAGGATATTAGTATACCCACAACAAAGTGGGAAGAAGTGAATATGGATTTTATTACTGGTCTACCTCATATGCATCGGCAGCATGACTCAATCTGGGTGATATTAGACCAGATGACCAAGTCAACACATTTCCTCCTAGTTAAAACTACAGACTCAGCCGAGGATTATGCTAGGCTTTACATATGAGATTTAGTTAGACTTCATGGAGTGCCCTTGTCCATTATTTCAAATAGAGGTATCCAGTTTACCTTTCATTTCTAAAATTCATTTCAGAAAGGACTCGATACACAAGTTAAGCTCAGTATAGCTTTTCACTCGTAGACAGATGGACAAGCTGAGCGGAATATATAGATCTTGGAAGATATGCTGAGAGCGTGTGTGATCGATTTCAAGGGTAGTTGGGATGATTGCCTACCTCTCATCAAGTTTGCGTACAACAATAGCTACCGCTCCAATATCCAGATGGCCCCATTTGAGGCATTATATGGTAGGCGGTGTAGATCTCCTATAGGGTGGTTTGAGGTTGGTAAAGCTACCCTGATAGGAATAGACTTAGTTCAAGAGGCAATGTAGAAGGTGCAACTTATCAGGGAAATGTTGAAAACAGCACAAAGCCATTAGAAATCTTATGCTGATGTGAGGAGAAGAGGATTAGAGTTTGCGGTAGATGCCTGGATTTATCTAAAACTTTCACCCATGAAAGGGGTGATAAGGCTTTGGAAGAAAGGAAAACTCAATCCGAGATATATGGGATCTAATAAAATTTTGAAGCGAATTGGCAATGTGGCATATGTCACTTTTGAAGAAATGCTACCTCCAGAGTTAGCATCGATGCACCCAGTCTTCCATGTGTCACTTTTGAAGAAGTGCATCGGTGATCCAACTTCACTTGTGCCACTAGACAACGTGAGAATAAAAGATAATCTCTCTTATGAAGATGTTCCAGTTCAGATCCTTGTCCGTCAGGTTCGTAAGCTGAGAAATAAGGAAGTCACTTCGGTGAAAGTTTTGTGGAGGAACCAGCTAGTTGAGCGAGACACATGGGAAGAAGAAGTAGAAATGATGGACATATACCCTCACTTATTCCCTTCTAGCTTAGTTCCAGTATTGGGTACTAAATCCCTCCTCAATACTCTATTCAATTTCATACTCATCAGCTCTATTTAGATTTTCTATGTGCATTCTAGTTACATCAGCTTCGTTAGTATGGTTAAGTCAGCTCGGAGTCAGTTACTCCTTTAGAAACCAACTCATAGTCTCATTCTAGGAATTACAGCTCTTTTCTTAGTTTTTCAGCAGTTTCAGTCTTCATTCGAGGATGAATGATCCCAAGGGGGAGATATTGTAACACCCGAAACTTCCCTAGACCAGACTCACACCTTGCTAGAAAAATCCAAAGAAACCAGGAAATTTTGCCACAGAACAAGTCGTGGCATGACTCTTCTAGTGACTAGATGAGTCGTGGTCAGACTCGTGGCTCAAGCACGAAATGTAATTCAGAGCCAGGGGTGACAACTCACACGATGACTCATTGGGTCAAGTGACGAGTCATTGAGTCGGTTGTTGGAAGGGTCCTAGTGAAGGTTAACCCCTTGAGGCAGTGCTGAGGATGAGAGGAGGGGACAAGTAGTTAGATCGATTAACGACTCATCATCACCACCCGTGGTTTCCATCTCAAGAATCCTTCAGGATTTCCAATTAGCAGCATGAGAGGTGACAACGACTCGTTGTCCTGATCAACGAGTCATTATGTCACCCGTTGGGAGAGGGTCCAGTGTGTTGATCGAATTCTTGTTCAATGACCACGGGAGGAACCAACGACTCGTTAGTTCAACCAATGAGTCGTGGTGACCCCCGTTTCTAGACTCAGTGATACCATCACCCAGGCAGTAGGACAAACAAGAGGTCCCATTGAGTCGTGGTCACAACCAACAACTCGTTGAGTGACCCGTTGGTCCCCTGTCGGTCAGTTTCTAGAGTTTAGTACAGGGATATTTTTGTACTTTTCCACCTATTTAGTCCCTAAAATACATCGTTTTAAGTATTACTTCAGAGGTATTAGAGGGATTGAATGGTCTTCCCCCTTATTCCCCACACAAACTCTCAAAATATTGATCGTAGAAACTCAGATTTTTTTCTTAAGCAAGAAATAGGGTTCCTCACCAGTTGCGAGATTCAAGCTTGCTTCTTCAGGGATTTCTAAGCCAGGTATGTGCGAATTTAACAAAGGAATAGTTCTTCCCTTGTGTCACCCAAAATCTTCTCTATTTCTCTATCAGTTTAGCCCTGTGGACTCGAAATATAGAAATTGTCAGACTAGTTTCTTTGAGATTTCAAGTGGTATATTTCTCATGATTTTTAACTACTTTATGATTCCCTATTTCTATCAATTTCGTGAAGACTAGTATATAGAGGAATGATTTAGCCCTAGTTCTCAGTTTAGTAAAAATTTAGAATCTTACGTGTTAGACTAGTTTCCCTATAGCTTGATTCTATTAGATTTGAGATCCCCATATTGTTAGTGTATGTGGAAAAATTCGGTCAGCTATATATTTTTCCAATCTTGGTCATATTATTATACTCAATGTTGCCCAGAAATGTCAACTGATCATTTTGACTACAGTTAATTCTTGAGGTGTCAGTGGTGCCTCCCAGTTATCAGTATTAGACTCAGTATTAGATTTCAGTGGTTCTTTAGGTGGTCATGAAACTTTCAGATAAGAATCTCTAGCCAGCCTTAGGACCCTAGTTTCAGCTTTCAGTTTGTTGTTTGGACAGTTACAACACTTCCGATAAGCAGATCTAACTAGTCTTAGAACACCAGTTACAGAATTCGGTCCGATAAGACTCTCATGGTACTTTCAGATAGGTACTCCTGACTTAGTTTGGGGCCCAGTTTTGAGCTACCAGCTTATTACTCAGTTCAAGACTATCCAGTGGGAGTAGGACTTAGCACCGAGCAGACCGAGATTCCAGCACATTCAGGTTCCCAGAAATACATTGTTACCGTAGGTTATTTTATTGGCCTTATGGCCCCAGACTTGTGATCACCCAATTCATGCCTTTATACCCTGGCAAGGTATATTGGGTCCTACCGATGGGGTGTATACATCGGACTCCACAATCTAGGTTCCGTGGTTATATGTAGATTATAGAACTTGATGTCGCCCAAATTACATCTCGCAATTGAGATATAAGCGGTCGATTATCAAATATAGAACCCAAAAAAGGTTGAGGTCGATCCCACAGGGAATATGGTAGGAACATAGGTTAATGCGAATAACTACTACTATTGATTGACTTATTTCCGAAAGGGGAAAAAATATGGACTAATAAGTAAAATTAATGAATGCTTGTATTAAATTGGGTTTGTATTCAATTTACGACTAGACTAGGATTGTGTTCCCCAAGATTTCATAACCACAAGGATTATACACTGGTGATCTTTTCCGGTGTTTAACATGCAATATTGGTAAGTTAAGTTCTCCTAAATGGTTGGTCCCCTATCTAGGTGATTTTCACCACGAAACTTGGTATGTATACGGGTGTTCTTTAATCTATCCTTACCCTTAATATAAGATTAGCTATTTCTCAGACAAGTTCAAGCTATTAGAAGAGGGTTGGTAGCCTCAAATCTCCGTTGTTAATCCCTTTTTCCTATTCTTTACCTCCTTGATCCGGTAAGTAAGAATAAGGAAAATCCTAACATTTGCAACCGTCAAGAATCAATTAAAACGAAGGGAAAACAATACATGCACTGAACTTCGTTCAAGAATCACTAAGTATTTTTACCTATGTGTGTTAATTCATTTTGGTTCCCACAGACCTAGTTTATGGTTTTAGCTACTCATGTTTGTGTTATTACAATAAAAAAATATAGAAGAAATCATAATTGCAACTTACAAAGTATTATAGAAGAAAAACCAAGTAGATTGAATAAATATTCCAATGTAGCTTTCGTATCTTAAACCAAGAACAATTGTATGGAAACTTTCTCACAAAAATCACTCAAGATTCTCCTCAAAATCGGCTTCTAAACGTTCTCCACAACCCCCTTAAAATAAACCTAAAACTGGGTATATATAACACAAAGAAATCCTTTTCCTAAATAAATCTGGAAACTAGGTTGGCAGTGACAACGGGCCATGTGATGGATCATTAGGCCTTCTGACGAGTCTTCCCTTGCTTTAAATCAATCATCCTCAGCATCTTACCCAGTATTGGCAATGGGTCACCTAATGACTCGTCCTGCCTTAGCACGAGTGGTTAAGTCTCTCGTGGTCCACTTCCTCAGAAATTCCAGTGCACTTCATGGACCGCTCTAGTAACTTGCCAACAAGTCGTTCCTTCAGGTGATGACTTGTGATGTTAGTCGTTAACTCCACTGGAAACTTAGATAAATTTTTCTCTTCAAATGCTAACGGTTGATGATGAGCCCGCAAGTGTACGGGTCGTACAAGTAATATAGTGACCATTTTTAAGAGCCGGATGTAAAACCCACAAGGACTGGACCAATTAAGCTAATTATCAAGTTCAAGTGTGATATTAACTTTCGCAAGTGTTTGATTAAAGACTTTTTCAAGAATAATTAATTAAGTCTAGATGTGGTCAATGAAATACTCTGAAATCAGTCAAGGAGCAACTAGAGTTAAAGCCGGATAATCATGCGATACTAAGCTTTGCAATGGTTTAAGCATGAAACTATCAATGTTGTCTCACATAATTACAATTGCATGTTCATCGTCTTTCGAGCCTCAACACGACAAACTAGCCTCACAACTACATCGTTGAGCGGTGATGTGACATTCTAGTTTGCATTTACATAAAATTACATGACAATGTATATAAATAAGTAGCTAAACAAGACAAAACAAAGTTATAAAGCATCACTTGGGCATGCTATTTTACCCGAGATCACCTACCCCACACTTAAAGCCTTGTTCGTCCTCGAACAACCCTTTTACATCTCATGTAAATGGAAACTCACACATAACTAATTTAACAAGATAATTCAAGTTACATCTATAATGATTATTTGAGATGACAAGTTAAAAATAGAGCATACACGATGTAGTCATTAAAATGAAATACAACTATGTTAAGACTTCTTAACCTCAAGAATCGACTCGCAATCTTTGCAAACTCATGCAAATAGACCGATCAAGAAATCTGACATGAATGTTATCTTTCATTAAACATGTACCCTCACAACAAGAGAATTACCAATTTTTACTCGCAAGTTTTTAAAACACAACAAGTATGGGTATATGAATAGAATTACACTCACTTTCTCAAAGAATTCACATGCATCATGTAGTGAACTATAAGCTTTCCCTTAGTGTTTTACTCCACTAATTTAAGGATGTATGAACGTAAGATCAAGTACAACTTAATGGGTTGTAATGTAAGCTAAGGGACGGGTAAGTACTATTCTGGTCAGTAATAGTGACTATCTTCCCCAAGCGCTTTTAATACATCCAACATTCATTAAGGACTTCTCTTTTCTTACTTCCTCCTCATTCTTTTCACTCTTGAATTTTCTCTTCTTGTTCCCATTTCTTTAAGCACATTCAGGTTATTAGTAAGGGGTACTTAAGCAACTTTTTCATTCATTTATTTCTTACTCCCTACTAATACTCAGGCATTTTTGCACAAGTGCACCCTTGACCTTTCTCAACTTTAACAATGCTACTTTTCCTTCTTTTTCACGCTTCTCACTCCTTCACTCTTTGGAATTTTTCACTTAAGCGCTTAGGAGTTTCAGATCAAATTCAAGGCTAATGAAAGAAAAAGGATTAAGCTTATGTTGTAGCTATAAAATAATAGGCTCAAGGCTCAATGGGGCTCACTAGGATTCAACATTCAAGGTAGGTAACGTGAGGGATAAAAATTTAGGTTCATTCAGAGAAATGCCTAAATCATCTCCTACAATTCACATCCTTCATTTCGTTTTATATACACACCAGACAAGTTCTAGACATTCCACAAGGGAATATTCGAAAAACTTACACTCACAGCACATGCTCAATTCAAGACACATTCAGCAGACTCTTACTCAGATAATCACAAGAACTCAAAATTAAGATTCAATCACATCGAGTCAAATTCAAGAGCCTAAGTGTCTCAAACAAAGTTATACACTTCTTACATGCTTCAACACTAACCACACTTGTATCTTATAATCATGTATAACACATAACAAGAACATCAAGCCATCAATTAGCTACGGGTTCAAAAACCAAACCTATTGACTAATTTTCCTCAAGACGGTCGTCATTCATCCAACATCGGAAACAGTCCCTAACTATGACTAAAAACATTATATACAGACAAAGAAAATTTTATTTTTATTCATAGGTTCAAAGAACCCCCGTCGGAAAAGAACCGAAAAGAAAAACCAACGGGTGATGAAATCATGCTTAATTCAAAAATTTTGTTCCAATATATCTCCCAAGCACTAATTCACCAAAATCATTAAGCACAAAAAATTTTGAAATTTTCCTCACCCCACACCTGAATCATGCTATGTCCCGATAGCGTCAAATTAAAATTAAAAAGGGTAAGAAATACTCCCTGAGGTCTCTAGGCCTAGCTAATAACATGCTTTTCTTCAAGTTTTCACAAGTGGGTGTTTGACCCCACCCTTCTTCTCTTCCATGCTTGTTAGCTTCCTCCTCCACAGGTACTCAGACTTTCCTTCCATCTGTGCTTAAATTTCCGCCAAAAACACAAACACGATGAAAATAAACAAAATCAACCCAAACAAAAATCACAAATTGTACCTGTGGTACCCTTTGCCTCTCAAGCAGCGCCTTATTTTACGTCACGGCATGACAGGGACTATCCTTTTCAGGACATCCTCATACCTGGGTTCCCTTTCGAGAACCATCTCCTTTTCTTTTGATTTTTAGAGGAAACAGCCTCCACTCTGTTCCTCTCTTCGTCCAACTTCTTGACACTCTGAAGCCCTTTATCAGACTCGGGCTGAACATTTATCATTACCTTTGGCCATGGACCTGTGGAATCCACCACCCCACACTTATCCTCTGACAACACACTAACCTTACAAAGGTTTCTGTAGTGTGTGGGTGGGTTCATTTCTTGGTATACTCGGAAGAGTTCTCTTCATCCTCAACCCTCATTTTCAGGGTCCCTGCTCTTAAATCAATTACCGCTCCTCCGTTGGCCAAGAATGGTCGTCCCAAGATTAAGGGTACATGGTCATCAACATCAAAATCTAAGATAATAAAATCAGCAGGTATAATAAACTTACCTACTTTTACGAGAAGGTCCTCTATGATTCCACTCGATGCCACTCGCGACTTGTCAACCAGCTGCAGCATCAACCTTGTTGGCCTTGATTTTTCCAACCCTAGGGTGTTAAATGAAGATAGGGGCATTAGATTAACTGCTTCCCCTAGATCACATAAAGCTCGTAGCACCTCAGCTTTACCAATTTTTATGGGGAGGGTAAAACTCCCTGGGTCTTTGAGCTTTTTTGGAATTTTACTCAATAACCTGTGACTGCACTCCTCTGTTAGTGCTACTATTTGGAAATCCACCAATCTGAATATATTCGCCATCACATCATTCAAGTATTTAGCATACTTAGGAATTCCCTGCAAAACATCAATAAGAGGCAAATTTATGTGAAGTTCTTTGAAAATCTCAAAGAACTTTTTGAAGCATTCCTCCTCCTTGCTCTTTTTGAATCTCTGAGGGAATGGTGGTGGTTGTCTTTGTGCTGGCTGCAATGAATATTGTGCATTTTATTGCACAACACTCTAATTCTCTCCCTTGTCTGCGGATGGTCCTGGTCTACCCAACTCTGACTGCACCTCATTTCTCTTCTCTTTAGGCACTGCATCAGCTAATTGCTGGTCGCTCCTCAGATTGATATCATTGACCTGTCGGGGGTTAGGATCTGTGTCACTTGGTAGTCCTCCCTATGGTCTCCTGTTTTGAGCAGCTGCTATCTGACCCATCTGCTTCTCTAGATTGTGGGTGGCCAATTGCTGAATCTTCAAGTCTGATTCCATCCTCGCCTGATTTTCTGCTAACTGATTCTGGGTCTCCATGATTTTCTGCAATTTTTCGTCAATGTTGCTTCTCAACTGGCCATCATTCTTCCTATTTTGCTGATACTGCTACTGCTGAGGTTGCTGATAACATTGCTTTTGATTTCCACCCCAAGAAAAATTCGGGTGCCCCTGCCAATTTTTGTTGTAGTTGTTTCAAAAATTCTAATTGTTCCTCTGCACATTCCCAACAAAATTGACTGATTCTGGATTGGCTCCACAAGATTCTGCATTGTGCCCATTATTTCCACAAATTTCACACCAACTCGGAGCTTGCTAAACTGCATTAACCTGACCCTGTTGTTGGTTCATACTCAGTTTATTGAACTGAGTCATCATCTGATGCTGGAACGAAGCTAACTGTGCCGCCAAGGCATTCAAACCATCTACCTCTATCAACCCTGCTCTCTTTCCTGCACCTCTTGTTGATTCACTGTGCCACTCTGGATTTCCCTGTGCAATTCTATTCAATAGTGTGTACAGCTCATCATAAGTCTTCTTTAAGGGTTGCCCACCCGATGTAGAGTCTAGTAAAATTTCGTGTGTGGGTCTAGACTTTCTACAAAGGTATGAGCCAGCACTTCATTCGATTGCTGGTGATGGGGACAGTTTCTCAATAATGACTTGAATCTTTCCCAAGCCAAATATAAGTTCTCATCAGGCCTCTGCTTGAAACTCAGTATTTCACTTCTCAATTTTGCAGTCTTGCCTGAAGGGAAAAATATGATAAGGAACTTCTTTACCAAATAATTCCACGAAGTTATGGTGTTCGGTCGCTCAGCTTTCAACCACTTCTTTGCCTCTCCCAATAATGAAAATGGGAAGAGGGTAAGTCAGACATAGTCTATGGACACGTCGGTGGGGACAAACGTGTCACTAATCTCAAGAAAATTCTGGAAGTGCTGCTGTGGGTCCTCATGTGCCATCCTAGTGAATTGGCCACTAGAATGTAACAGCTGCACCACATTCTTCTTCAATTAAAACTTCCCTCCAGGCTTTGGCTTACGGATACTAGAGTTCACATTAGTCGCTAGTGGTATTGCCACTTCGCTAACTGGTCTGGCTGCTATTGCTTCCGGTGACAATTGTGCTTGTCCGGCGGGTAGTTGTTGTTGTACCTTTTCTTGAAGTTGTTTCATCTTTTTCTCAAGAGCTACTCTCCTTCACAAATGGATTTGACGTTCAGGTTCAAGCAACGGTTCCACAAGCTCTCTATTCCTAGCCAGCTCGGCAAGACAACTTGTTACCTGCAATAAGTCAAACTAAGACCAAGTTTCACAACACTTAAGGAAACTTAAAAATCACACAAAAACAGACAAATTCACTAAACTTCGCTGAGTCACCGGCAACGGCGACAAAAACATGATGAGCCCGCAAGTGTACGGGTCGTACAAGTAATATAGTGGCCCTTTTTAAGAGTCGGATGTCGAACCCACAGGGACTGGACCAATTCAGCTAATTATCAAGTTCAAGTGTGATAGTAACTTTCACAAGTGTTGATTAAAGACTTTTTCGAGAATAGTTAATTAAGTCTACATGTGGTCAACGAAATACTCTGAAATCAGTCAAGGAGCAACTAGAGTTAAAGCCAGATAATTATGCGATACTAAGCTTTGCAATGGTTTAAGCATGAAACTAGCAATTGTCGTCTCACATAATTACAATTGCATGTTCATAGTCTTTCGAACATCAACACGAAAAACTAGCCTCACAACTACATCGTTGAGCGGTGATGTGACATTCTAGTTCGTGGGCAATTCAATTATGTGGATGTGGTTTACGGGATTTATGCTTTTGATTAGGGACTTTCGTACCTCTAATCATTCAACTTATGCTTTTGATTAGGGACTTTCATACCGCTAATCATTCAACTCAACCTAGCTTCACAACTACTTATACGAGTGCTGGAGTGACACTTTTAAGTTGTTTCATGTTATCATCCCATTTTATAAACCAAGCAAGGCAAATTAGGTATAATTTCTTATCCTAACAACGAATCATATCAAAAGATACGAACTTGCTCCCTACATTCTCATGTTCTTGCCTAGGTTTTCTTTCTCAAGCTTTTGCCTAGGTGTAACGTGTGTGTTTTCATGGTGATCAATCATAAAAACAACCATAATTAAGAATGTAAGACAAAACAACAATTAATAACTTAAAACCAAAACAAAATCATGTATTCACAATCATACCTTGTGGCCTCAACCCTAGAGGGAAGGTTCTAGCCACTCAAGTTCATACAATTACTAGAAAACATAATTAAAGTAACGTACTTACAAGAATAGGTAGAAGAGAAGATGAAACTGATGAACCCTAGGTGAGTTCTCCCACTTCTCCCTCACTCCTTGGGAGTTTTTCAGAAATATATCGTGACTTCTTCATTTTAGGAGCTAAGGGACCTATTTATAGTAAATGAGAATTGTACAAAATTATTCCCGGCATGAAGTACCTCCGTGTCACGGAGGTTATTGCGCCAATATGACTCCGCGACATGGAGGCATCGCGGATGACCACTGGAAACTCATAAAACCGTCGCCAGGCATCCCCTTGCCGCGTTGGCAGCATGGCACGCTGCTTGTGCAGCACGTTAGGGGTCGTGGCATGCCATGGTCGCGCAGCCTGCCTGCCGTGGCACATTGCCAATGCACAGGTGGGCTGTTTCGCGTGTCCTCCTAGCCGACGTTCGCGTTTTACTTCCGATTCCATGCCTTCACTTCACCAACTCATGGATTAGTTCCTCAAATTCATTATAAACCTACAAAAACAAGAACTAATCATGTTGGTTAGTATATATATTCGCATTTACATAAAATTACATGAGAATGCATATAAATAAGTAGCTAAACAAGACAAAACAAAGTTATAAAGCATCACTTGGGCATGCTATTTTGCCCGAGATCACCTACCCCATACTTAAAGACTTGTTCGTCCTCGAATAACCCTTTTACATCTCATGTAAATGGAGACTCACACATAACTAATTTAACAAGATAATTCTAGTTACAGCTATAATGATTATTTGAGATAACAAGTTAAAAAGAGAGCATGCATGATGTAGTCATTAAAATGAAATACAACTATGTTAAGACTTCTTAACCTCAAGAATTGACTCGCAATCTTAGCAAACTAATTCAAATCAACCGATCAAGGAATCCGACATGAATGTTGTCTTTCATTAAACATGTGCCCTCACAACAAGAGAGTTACCCATTTTTACTCACAAGTTTTTAAAATACAACAGGTATGGGTATATGAATAGAATTACACTCACTCTCTCAAAGAATTCACATGCATCATGTCGTGAACTATAAGCTTGCCCTTAGTGTTTTACTCCACTAATTTAAGGATGTATGAACGTAAGATCAAGTAGGACTTAATGGGTTGTAATGTAAGCTAAGGGACGGGTAGGTACTATTCTGGACAGTAATAGTGACTATCTTCCCCAAGCGCTTTTAATACATCCAACATTCATTAATGACATCTCTTTTCTTACTTCCTCCTCATTCTTTTCACTCTTGAATTTTCTCTTCTTGTTCCCATTTCTTTAAGCACGCTCAGCTTATTAGTAAAGGGTACTTAAGCAACTTTTTCATTCATTTATTTCTTACTCCCTACTAATACTTAAGCATTTTTGCACAAGTGCACCCTTGACCTTTCTCAACTTTTACAACTGCTACTTTTCTTTCGTTTTCATGCTTCTCACTCCTTCACTCTATGGAATTTTTCACTTAAGCGCTTAGGAGTTTCAGATAAAATTCAAAGCTAATGAAAGAAAAAGGATTAAGCTTATGTTGTAGCTATCACATAATAGGCTCAATGCTCAATGGGGCTCACTAGGATTCAACATTCAAGGTAGGTAATGTGAGGGATAAAAATTTAGGTTCATTCAAAGAAATGCCTAAATCATCTCCTACAATTCACATCCTTCATTTCGTTTTATATACACACCAGAGAAGTTCTAGACATTCCACAAGGGAATATTCGAAAAACTTACACTCACAGCACATGCTCAATTCAAGACACATTCAGCAAACTCTTACTCAGCTAATCACAAGAACTCAAAATTAAAGATTCAATCACATCGAGTCAAATTCAAGAGCCTAAGTGTCTCAAACAAAGTTATACACTTCTTACATGCTTCACACTAACCACACTTGTATCTTACAATCATATATAGCACATAACAAGAACATCAAGCCATCAATTAGCTACGGGTTCAAAAACCAAACCTATTGACTAATTTTCCTCAAGACGGTCGTCATCCATCCATCATCGGAAACAATCCCTAACTATGACTAAAAACATTACATACAGACAAAGAAAATTTTATTATTATTCTTTGGTTCAAAGAACCCTCATCGGAAAAAAACCGAAAAGAAAAACCAACGGGTGATGAAATCATGCTTAATTCAAAAATTTTGTTCCAATATATCTCCCAAGCACTAATTCACCAAAATCATTAAGCACAAAAAATTTTGAAATTTTCCTCACCCCACACCTGAATCATGCTATGTCCCCATAGCGTCAAATTAAAATTAAAAAGGGTAAGAAATACTCCCTGAGGCCTCTAGGCCTAGCTAATAGCATGCTTTTCTTCAAGTTTTCACAAGTGGGTGTTTGACCCCACCCTTCTTCTCTTCCATGCTTGTTAGCTTCCTCCTCCATGGGTACTCAGACTTTCCTTCCATCTGTGCTTAAATTTCCACCAAAAACACAAACACGATGAAAATAAACAAAATCAACCCAAACAAAAATCACAAATTGTACCTGTGGTACCCTTTGCCTCTCAAGCAGCGCCTTATTTTACGTCGCGGCACGACGGGGACTCTTTTCAGGACATCCTCATACCTGGGTTCCCTTTCGAGAACCGTCTCCTTTTCTTTTGATTTTTAGAGGAAACAACCTCCACTCTGTTCCTCTCTTCGTCCAACTTCTTCACACTCTGAAGCCCTTTATCAGACTCGGGCTGAACATTTATTATTACCTTTGGCCATGGACCTGTGGAATCCACCACCCCACACTTATCCTCTGACAACACACTAACCTTACAAAGGTTTCTGTAGTGTGTGGGTAGGTTCATTTCTTGGTATACTCGGAAGAGTTCTCTTCATCCTCGATCGTCATTTTCAGGGTCCCTGCTCTTAAATCAATTACCGCTCCTCCGTTGGCCAAGAATGGCCGTCCCAAGATTAAGGGTACCTAGTCATCAACATCAAAATCTAAGATAATAAAATCAGCAGGTATAATAAACTTACCTACTTTTATGAGAAGGTCCTCTATGATTCCATTCGATGCCACACGCGACTTGTCAGCCAGCTGCAGCATCAACCTTGTTGGCCTCGGTTTTCCCAACCCCAGGGTGTTAAATGAAGATAGGGGCATTAGATTAACTGCTTCCCCTAGATCACACAAAGCTCGTAGCACCTCAGCTTTACCAATTTTTATGGGGAGGGTAAAACTCCCTGGGTCTTTGAGCTTTTTTTGGAATTTTACTCAATACCCTGTGACTTCACTCCTTTGCCAGTGCTACTATTTGGACATCCACCAATCTGACTTTATTGACCATCACATCATTCAAGTATTTAGCATACTTGGGCATTCCCTGTAAAACATCAATAAGAGGCAAATTTATGTGAAGTTCTTTGAAAATCTCAAAAAACTTTTTGAAGCATTCCTCCTCCTTGCTCTTTCTGAATCTCTGAGGGAATGGTGGTGGTTGTCTTTGTGCTGGCTGCAATGAATATTGTGCATTTTATTGCACAACACTCTGATTATCTCCCTTGTTAGCGGATGGTCCTGTTCTACCTAACTCCGGTTGCACCTCATTTCTCTTCTCTTTAGGCACTGCATCAGCTAATTGCTTGTCGCTCCTCGGATTGATGTCGTTGACCTGTCGGGGGATAGGATCTGTGTCACTTGGTAGTCCTCCCTATGGTCTCCTATTTTGAGCAGCTGCTATTTGACCCATCTGCTTCTCTAGATTGTGGGTGGCCAACTGCTGATTCTTCAAGTCTGATGCCATCCTCGCTTGATTTTCTGCTAACTGAGTCTGGGTCTCCATGATTTTCTGCAATGTTTCCTCAATGTTGCTGCTCAACTGGCCATCATTCTTCCTATTCTGCTGCTACTGCTACTGCTGAGGTTGCTGATATCTTTTCTTTTGATTTCCACCCCAAGGAAAATTCGGGTGGCCTTGCCAATTTTTGTTGTAGTTGTTTCAAAAATTTTGATTGTTCCTCTGCACATTCCCAACAAAATTTACTGATTCCGGATTGGCTCCACAAGATTCTGCATTGTGCCCATTATTTCCACAAATTTCACACCAACTCGGAGCTTGCTAAACTGCATTAACCTGACCCTATTTCTGGTTCATACTCAGTTTATTGAACTGAGTCATCATCTGATGCTGGAACGAAGCTAACTGTGCTGCCAAGGCATTCAAACCATGTACCTCTATCAACCCTGCTCTCTTTCCTACCCCTCTTGTTGATTCACTGTGCCACTCTGGATTTCCTTATGCAATTCTATTCAACAACGTGTATAGCTCATCATAAGTCTTCTCTAAGGGTTGCCCACCTGATGTAGAGTCCAGTAAAATTTCGTGTGTGGGTCTAGACTTTCTACAAAGGTATGAGCCAGCACTTCATTCGATTGTTGGTGATGGGGACAGTCTCTCAATAATGACTTGAATCTTTCCTAAGACAAATATAAGTTCTCATCAGGCCTCTGCTTGAAACTCAGTATTTCACTTCTCAATTTTGCAGTCTTGCCTGAAGGGAAAAATCTGATAAGGAACTTCTTTACCAAATCATTCCACGAAGTTATGGAGTTCGGTGGCTCAGCTTTCAACCACTTCTTTGCCTCTCCCAATAATGAAAATGGGAAGAGGGTAAGTCGGACATAGTCTATGGACACGCCGGTGGGGACAAACGTGTCACTAATCTCAAGAAAGTTCTGTAAGTGCTGCTATGGGTCCTCATGTGCCATCCCAGTGAATTGGCCACTAGAATGTAACAACTGCACCACATTCTTCTTTAATTCAAAGTTCCCTCCAGGCTCCGGCTTACGGATACTAGAGTTCACATTAGTCGTTAGTGGTATTGCCACTTCGCGAACTGGTCTGGCTGCCATTGCTTCCGGTTACAATTGTGCTTGTCCGGCGGGTAGTTGTTGTTGTACCTTTTCTTGAAGTTGTTTCATCTTTTTCTCAAGAGCTACTCTCCTTCGCAAATGGATTTGACGTTCAGGTTCAAGCAACGGTTCCACAAGCTCCCTATTCCTAGCCAGCTCGGCAAGACAACTTGTTACCTGCAATAAGTCAGACTAAGACCAAGTTTCTCAACACTTAAGGAAACTTCAAAATCACACAAAAATAGACAAATTCACTAAACTTCGCTGAGTCACCAACAACGACGACAAAAACATGATGAGCCCGCAAGTGTACGGGTCGTACAAGTAATATAGTGGCCCTTTTTAAGAGTCGGATGTCGAACCCACAAGGACTGCACCAATTCAGCTAATTATCAAGTTCAAGTGTGATAGTAACTTTCGCAAGTGTTGATTAAAGACTTTTTCGAGAATAGTTAATTAAGTCTAGATGTGGTCAACGAAATACTCTGAAATCAGTCAAGGAGCAACTAGAGTTAAAGCCGGATAATCATGCGATACTAAGCTTTGCAATGGTTTAAGCATGAAACTAGCAATTGTCGTCTCACATAATTACAATTGCATGTTCATAGTCTTTCGAACATCAACACGACAAACTAGCCTCACAACTACATCGTTGAGCGGTGATGTGACATTATAGTTCGTGGGCAATTCAATTACGTGGATGTGGTTTACGGGATTTATGCTTTTGATTAGGGACTTTCGTATCTCTAATCATTCAACTTATGCTTTTGATTAGGGACTTTCATACCACTAATCATTCAACTCAACCTAGCTTCACAACTACTTATACGAGTGCTGGAGTGACACTTTTAAGTTGTTTCATGTTATCATCCCATTTTATAAACCAAGCAAGGCAAATTAGGTATAATTTCTTATCCTAACCACGAATCATATCAAAAGATACGAACTTGCTCCCTACATTCTCATGTTCTTGCCTAGGTTTTCTTTCTCAAGCTTTTGCCTAGGTGTAACGTGTGTGTTTTCATGGTGATCAATCATAAAAACAACCATAATTAAGAATGTAAGACAGAACAACAATTAATAACTTAAAACCAAAACAAAATCATGTATTCACAATCATACCTTGTGACCTCAACCCTAGAGGGAAGGTTCTAGCCACTCAAGTTCATACAATTACTAGAAAACGTAATTAAAGTAACGTACTTACAAGAATAGGTAGAAGAGAAGATGAAACTGATGAACCCTATGTGAGTTCTCCCACTTCTCCCTCACTCCTTGGGAGTTTTTCAAAAATAAATCGTGACTTCTTCATTTTAGCAGCTAAGGGACCTATTTATAGTAAATGAGAATTATACAAAATTATTCCCGGCATGAAGTACCTCCGTGTCACGGAGGTTATCGCGCCAATATGACTCCGCGACATGGAGGCATCGTGGATGCACACTGGAAACTCATAAAACCGTCGCCAGGCAGCCCCTTGACGCGTTGGCAGCGTGGCACGCTGCTTGTGCAGCACGTTAGGGGTCGTGGCATGCCATGGTCGCGCAGTCTGCCTGCTGTGGCACGTTGCCAACGCGCAGGTGGGCTGTTTCGCGTGTCCTCCTAGCCGACGTTCGCGTTTTACTTCCGATTCCATGCCTTCACTTCACCAACTCATGGATTAGTTCCTCAAATTCATTATAAACCTACAAAAACAAGAACTAATCATGTTGGTTAGTATATATATTCGCATTTACATAAAATTACATGAGAATGCATATAAATAAGTAGCTAAACAAGACAAAACAAAGTTATAAAGCATCACTTGGGCATGTTATTTTGCCCGAGATCACCTACACCATACTTAAAGACTTGTTCGTCCTCGAACAACCCTTTTACATCTCATGTAAATGGAGACTCACACATAACTAATTTAACAAGATAATTCAAGTTACAGCTATAATGATTATTTGAGATAACAAGTTAAAAAGAGAGCATGCACGATGTAGTCATTAAAATGAAATACAACTATGTTAAGACTTCTTAACCTCAAGAATCGACTCGCAATCTTAGCAAACTAATTCAAATCAACCGATCAAGGAATCCGACATGGATGTTGTCTTTCATTAAACATGTGCCCTCACAACAAGAGAGTTACCCATTTTTACTCGCAAGTTTTTAAAACACAACAGGTATGGGTATATGAATAGAATTACACTCACTCTCTCAAAGAATTCACATGCATCATGTCGTGAACTATAAGCTTGCCCTTAGTGTTTTACTCCACTAATTTAAGGATGTATGAACGTAAGATCAAGTAGGACTTAATGGGTTGTAATGTAAGCTAAGGGACGGGTAGGTACTATTCTGGACAGTAATAGTGACTATCTTCCCCAAGCGCTTTTAATACATCCAACATTCATTAATGACATCTCTTTTCTTACTTCCTCCTCATTCTTTTCACTCTTGAATTTTCTCTTCTTGTTCCCATTTCTTTAAGCACGCTCAGCTTATTAGTAAAGGGTACTTAAGCAACTTTTTCATTCATTTATTTCTTACTCCCTACTAATACTCAGGCATTTTTGCACAAGTGCACCCTTGACCTTTCTCAACTTTTATAACTGCTACTTTTCCTTCGTTTTCATGCTTCTCACTCCTTCACTCTTTGGAATTTTTCACTTAAGCGCTTAGGAGTTTCGGATAAAATTCAAAGCTAATGAAAGAAAAAGGATTAAGCTTATGTTGTAGCTATCACATAATAGGCTCAACGCTCAATGGGGCTCACTAGGATTCAACATTCAAGGTAGGTAACGTGAGGGATAAAAATTTAGGTTCATTCAAAGAAATGCCTAAATCATCTCCTATAATTCACATCCTTCATTTCGTTTTATATACACACCAGACAAGTTCTAGACATTCCACAAGGGAATATTCGAAAAACTTACACTCACAGCACATGCTCAATTCAAGACACATTCAGCAAACTCTTACTCAGCTAATCACGAGAACTCAAAATTAAAGATTCAATCACATCGAGTCAAATTCAAGAGACTAAGTGTCTCAAACAAAGTTATACACTTCTTACATGCTTCACACTAACCACACTTGTATCTTACAATCATATATAGCACATAACAAGAACATCAAGCCATCAATTAGCTACGGGTTCAAAAACCAAACCTATTGACTAATTTTCCTCAAGACGGTCGTCATCCATCCATCATCGGAAACAGTCCCTAACTATGACTAAAAACATTATATAGAGACAAAGAAAATTTTATTATTATTCTTTGGTTCAAAGAACCCTCGTCGGAAAAAAACCGAAAAGAAAAACCAACGGGTGATGAAATCATGCTTAATTCAAAAATTTTGTTCCAATATATCTCCCAAGCACTAATTCACCAAAATCATTAAGCACAAAAAATTTTGAAATTTTCCTCACCCCACACCTGAATCATGCTATGTCCCCATAGCGTCAAATTAAAATTAAAAAGGGTAAGAAATACTCCCTGAGGCCTCTAGGCCTAGCTAATAGCATGCTTTTCTTCAAGTTTTCACAAGTTGGTGTTTGACCCCACCCTTCTTCTCTTCCATGCTTGTTAGCTTCCTCCTCCATGGGTACTCAGACTTTCCTTCCATCTGTGCTTAAATTTCCACCAAAACCACAAACACAATGAAAATAAACAAAATCAACCCAAACAAAAATCACAAATTGTACCTGTGGTACCCTTTGCCTCTCAAGAAGCGCCTTATTTTACGTCGCGGCACGACGGGGACTATCCTTTTCAGGACATCCTCATACCTGGGTTCCCTTTCGAGAACCATCTCCTTTTGTTTTGATTTTTAGAGGAAACAACCTCCACTCTGTTCCTCTCTTCGTCCAACTTCTTCACACTCTGAAGCCCTTTATCAGACTCGGGCTGAACATTTATTATTACCTTTGGCCATGGACATGTGGAATCCACCACCCCACACTTATCCTCTGACAACACACTAACCTTACAAAGGTTTCTGTAGTGTGTGGGTGGGTTCATTTCTTGGTATACTCGGAAGAGTTCTCTTCATCCTCGACCGTCATTTTCAGGGTCCCTGCTCTTAAATCAATTACCGCTCCTCCGTTGGCCAAGAATGGCCGTCCCAAGATTAAGGGTACATAGTCATCAACATCAAAATCTAAGATAATAAAATCAGCAGGTATAATAAACTTACCTACTTTTATGGGAAGGTCCTCTATGATTCCATTCGATGCCACACGCGACTTGTCAGCCAGCTACAGCATCAACCTTGTTGGCCTCGGTTTTCCCAACCCCAGCGTGTTAAATGAAGATAGGGGCATTAGATTAACTGCTGCCCCTAGATCACACAAAGCTCGTAGCACCTCAGCTTTACCAATTTTTATGGGGAGGGTAAAACTCCCTGGGTCTTTGAGCTTTTTTTGAAATTTTACTCAATACCCTGTGACCGCACTCCTCTGTCAGTGCTACTATTTGGACATCCACCAATCTGACTTTATTGACCATCACATCATTCAAGTATTTAGCATACTTGGGCATTCCCTGTAAAACATCAATAAGAGGCAAATTTATGTGAAGTTCTTTGAAAATCTCAAAAACATTTTAAAGCATTCCTCCTCCTTGCTCTTTTTGAATCTCTGAGGGAATGGTGGTGGTTGTCTTTGTGCTGGCTGCAATGAATATTGTGCATTTTATTGCACAACACTCTGATTCTCTCCCTTGTTAGCGGATGGTCCTGTTCTACCTAACTCCGGCTGCACATCATTTCTCTTCTCTTTAGGCACTGCATCAGCTAATTGCTTGTCGCTCCTCGGATTGATGTCGTTGACCTGTCGGGGGATAGGATCTGTGTCACTTGGTAGTCCTCCCTATGGTCTCCTATTTTGAGCAGCTGCTATTTGACCCATCTGCTTCTCTAGATTGTGGGTGGCCAACTGCTGATTCTTCAAGTCTGATGCCATCCTCGCCTGATTTTCTGCTAACTGAGTCTGTGTCTCCATGATTTTCTATAATGTTTCCTCAATGTTGCTGCTCAACTGGCCATCATTCTTCCTATTCTGCTGCTACTGCTACTGCTGAGGTTGCTGATAACTTTTCTTTTGATTTCCACCCAAAAGAAAATTCGGGTGGCCTTGCCAATTTTTGTTGTTGTTGTTTCAAAAATTTTGATTGTTCCTCTGCACATTCCCAACAAAATTTACTGATTCCGGATTGGCTCCACAAGATTCTGCATTGTGCCGATTATTTCCACAAATTTCACACCAACTTGGAGCTTGCTAAACTGCATTAACCTGACCCTATTGCTGGTTCATACTCAGTTTATTGAACTGAGTCATCATCTGATGCTGGAACGAAGCTAACTGTGCTGCAAAGGCATTCAAACCATGTACCTCTATCAACCCTGCTCTCTTTCCTACCCCTCTTGTTGATTCACTGTGCCACTCCGGATTTCCTTGTGCAATTCTATTCAACAGCGTGTACAGCTCATCATAAGTCTTCTCTAAGGGTTGCCCACCCGATGCAGAGTCCAGTAAAATTTCGTGTGTGGGTCTAGACTTTCTACAAAGGTATGAGCCAGCACTTCATTCGATTGTTGGTGATGGGGTCAGTCTCTCAATAATGACTTGAATCTTTCTTAAGCCAAATATAAGTTCTCATCAGGCCTCTGCTTGAAACTCAGTATTTCACTTCTCAATTTTGCAGTCTTGCCTGAAGGAAAAAATCTGATAAGGAACTTCTTTACCAAATCATTCCACGAAGTTATGGAGTTCAGTGGCTCAGCTTTCAACCACTTCTTTGCCTCTCCCAATAATGAAAATGGGAAGAGGGTAAGTCGGACATAGTCTATGGACACGCCGGTGGGGACAAACGTGTCACTAATCTCAAGAAAGTTCTGTAAGTGCTGCTATAGGTCCTCATGTGCCATCCCAGTGACTTGGCCACTAGAATGTAACAACTGCACCACATTCTTCTTCAATTCAAAGTTCCCTCCAGGCTCCGGCTTACGGATACTAGAGTTCACATTAGTCGCTAGTGGTATTGCCACTTCGCGAACTGGTCTGGCTGCCATTGCTTCCGGTTACAATTGTGCTTGTCCGGCGGGTAGTTGTTGTTGTACCTTTTCTTGAAGTTGTTTCATCTTTTTCTCAAGAGCTACTCTCCTTCGCAAATGGATTTGACGTTCAGGTTCAAGCAACGGTTCCACAAGCTCTCTATTCCAAGCTAGCTCGGCAAGACAACTTGTTACCTGCAATAAGTCAGACTAAGACCAAGTTTCTCAACACTTAAGGAAACTTAAAAATCACACAAAAACAGACAAATTCACTAAACTTCGCTGAGTCACCGGCAACGGCGACAAAAACATGATGAGCCCGCAAGTGTACGGGTCGTACAAGTAATATAGTGGCCCTTTTTAAGAGTCGGATGTCGAACCCACAGGGACTGGACCAATTCAGCAAATTATCAAGTTCAAGTGTGATAGTAACTTTCGCAAGTGTTGATTAAAGACTTTTTTGAGAATAGTTAATTAAGTCTAGATGTGGTCAACGAAATACTCTAAAATCAGTCAAGGAGCAACTAGAGTTAAAGCCGGATAATCATGCGATACTAAGCTTTGCAATGGTTTAAGCATGAAACTAGCAATTGTCGTCTCACATAATTACAATTGCATGTTCATAGTCTTTCGAACATCAACACGACAAACTAGCCTCACAACTACATCATTGAGCGGTGATGTGACATTCTAGTTCGTGGGCAATTCAATTACGTGGATGTGGTTTACGGGATTTATGCTTTTGATTAGGGACTTTAGTACCTCTAATCATTCAACTTATGCTTTTGATTAGGGACTTTCATACCGCTAATCATTCAACTCAACCTAGCTTCACAACTACTTCTACAAGTGGTGGAGTGACACTTCTAAGTTGTTTCATGTTATCATCCCATTTTATAAACCAAGCAAGGCAAATTAGGTATAATTTCTTATCCTAACCACGAATCATATCAAAAGATACGAACTTGCTCCCTACATTCTCATGTTCTTGCCTAGGTTTTCTTTCTCAAGCTTTTGCCTAGGTGTAACGTGTGTGTTTTCATGGTGATCAATCATAAAAACAACCATAATTAAGAATGTAAGACAAAACAACAATTAATAACTTAAAACCAAAACAAAATCATGTATTCACAATCATACCTTGTGGCCTCAACCCTAGAGGGAAGGTTCTAGCCACTCAAGTTCATACAATTACTAGAAAACATAATTAAAGTAACGTACTTACAAGAATAGGTAGAAGAGAAGATGAAACTGATGAACCCTAGGTGAGTTCTCCCACTTCTCCCTCACTCCTTGGGAGTTTTTCAAAAATATATCTTGACTTCTTCATTTTAGGAGCTAAGGGACCTATTTATAGTAAATGAGAATTGTACAAAATTATTCCCGGCATGAAGTACCTCCGTGTCACGGAGGTTATCGCGCCAATATGACTTCGCGACATGGAGGCATCGCGGATGCACACTGGAAACTCATAAAACCGTCGCCAGGCATCCCCTTGCCGCGTTGGCAGCATGGCACGCTGCTTGTGCAGCACGTTAGGGGTCGTGGCATGCCATGGTCGCGCAGCCTGCCTGCCGTGGCACGTTGCCAACGCGCAGGTGGGCTGTTTCGCGTGTCCTCCTAGCCGACGTTCGCGTTTTACTTCCAATTCCATGCCTGCACTTCACCAACTCATGGATTAGTTCCTCAAATTCATTATAAACCTACAAAAACAAGAACTAATCATGTTGGTTAGTATATATATTCCCATTTACATAAAATTACATGAGAATGCATATAAATAAGTAGCTAAACAAGACAAAACAAAGTTATAAAGCATCACTTGGGCATGCTATTTTGCCCGAGATCAGTTGACCTCACGACTCGTTACCATTTGTAACGAGTTGTTCCTCCAACTCATCAAGTGCACTGTGTCACTTCTTCAAGACTTCATCTTTTTGCCAACTCCTGAAGTGATGGGTCGTGCCTCCTGCCAACGACTCGTTAAGTGCCTTGCAGTCACCTTTCAGTTGTTTTTCTCATTAATTCGACCAAAATCACTTCCAGACCTATTTTCCTGCACATTAAGCACAAAATACCTTATACCCATATAAACATACCTGGAATGTGCACGATTTCTTGGTTTTAAGAATCAAAAGTGCCGTAAAATCACGGCACATCAACACCCTCAACTTAGAACTTTTGCATGTCCTCAGGAAAAAACAAAACTAAGCAAAACAAAACAATCTACTTCGACGTTTCAATCGGAAAAAATTTAGGAAACTTACAACAGTCATCAAAATCAATTTTTCTACCCCTCCCTCATCATATCAACTCAAAACACTATGCATATGCATAATTTCAAACCATAACACAGAGGAATCGAAACATGGCAAAATATTGTCACCTACAACCATGCACATAAATCGATAACACTGCCCAGACAATTTGCAGACGATTCTGTTGACCAAGTGCTCTCACCTCAAAGAAGTCCCACACTCATACATATGTATATGAATATCTCGGTAAATTTTTCTTGGGACTAAGTAAGATCCACTCATGCTCACAAAGAAATTCAAATTGTATGCATACAATACCATAGGCTTGCCTTTACTTTTAATACCTTGATTTTCGGACAAGTACCTAGGATCACTATAGGACTTTCTCAGCTTGTAATATAGACTCAGGCTTGGGTATGGTACATATGGATTTTAGTAGCTCAACCCTCCTTGGCACTACACTTTTTACTCCACTTTTCACATTTTTTTTCTATTTTCTCCCTTTTTCCTTTTTTCTTCTTTAGACACTACGGATGCAGTTACTTCTTATTCAACAAAAATTTATTGATGTCTCACATTATTTTTATTTTCTCCTTTTGCATTTTTGACAATAATAATCTTTTTATTTTTTTTATTTTTTTCTTTTCATCATGCATACCGCACCCGCTCTCTTTTTCTTCTTTTTTATTACCCAACTTTACTTCCACCCAACTCTTCTTACTCACCCCTATCATAGCCACCCTCAACTTAGGGATTTGCCTAAGTTGAAGTTCACAATGTCCAAGGAGGGACCAGGGCTAAAACAGGTTCATTCATAATAAAAGTAGGCAGGTGAATTGGTGTGAACAAAAAGAAAGGTCAACTTAAGCTCAAACATTTGGATCAAGGGATATTATTCACTTTGGTAGATGTTTTAGGTTAAAGTGGACTCATAAATCAAAAAAGACCTATGATCCTTTCCTAGTTCCTTATCCTCTATCTCGTTACGACTGACAAGGCAAGTTCTAGATTGAGACACACAACCGAATTCAGCTATCAGAACTCACCTTCATTCATAGCACCGGTCAACATCATCAATTCTACTAATTGCTAGTTCAGGTACAACCATACAATGGTAAGAAAATTCACATTTCTAATGCCATGCAAAGATTCACAAAGGTCATAATTTTCAACTCCCACATACACATATACAAAATTTTTTTGAGGAGTATCAAATCATCAAATCAAAATATCAAACAATTTTAGCAACAATTTTAGCTCTTGACTGCTTTTAGTTTTCCTAACTTTCTTCCGACTGACACACAAAACATAAACATAAAATAAACTCCTAAACATGCCGGTTCTACTAGATATGGAACACCCGAGGGAAAAGATATCCGGCAAGAAAAACCCTCAAGTTATATTCTGCAAAATATAATGCATCGGTATCCCTCCCCACCCCCATAAAAACATGCATCATCCTCGACGCATATATATACAAGAAAAAAAACTAAGGGAATAGGGAACATACTTGTGCGACCTAGGTGTCAGCTACCTGGTCGGTGGAGGGTGTAGATACGCCTCCAACATCAACTCTAATATTTCCAACTTGAACCCGCACATTCTCAAATCCAAATGAGCTCATTCCTTCACCACGAGCTCTCGCTGCCTTAGTCTCGGCTCTTAATCGAGCCTTTTCTCTTGATTCGTGTAGCGCTCTCTCCATGTCACTTCGCTCCCATTTTTGATTCGTGCAGCGCTCTCTCCATGTCACTCCGCTCCCATTTTTGCTGACGGAGAAGAGATGTATCAACATCATCACTTGACTCCTCACGAGGCCTCTTCCCTTTTGCATGTGCCACCGGCTTCTCTGTGATGAAATCAAAAATCGGTGGTAGCTCTTTCTCAAACTCATCATTGACCAAAGGGAGGACCGGTGGAGGTACCACAACTGTCTGTCGTACGGCCAAGTCTCGCACCTCAGATCATAATGCTCCTAGCTCTGCATACCATCTAAAAAAATTGACTTTCTGCAACTCGGATACCCTATGATCAAACTCTGCCGTGTTCATTGGGGATGGATATTCTGGCATGTACAGCATCCTGGAAATCATTTCCTCAAATATGTCAACTGAGGTCTCACACACCATTAAGGTAGGCCGCTTCTTCCAATCCTGGCCTCCTAGTGCCAACCGCTGCAAGGTGGCTGCATAGAATTCATGAACTAGGCATGGGCTATAGCTTCCTGAAGGCTCTGTCAACCAATCGAACTTGTATTTTTCAAATACTACCAGTAGCTCTGGCAAGTCTTTCAAACCGGTTGTGATCAGCCTTGGCTCCTCATAAATGCTTTCCTTCAGATTGTCTTTTTCATTTAGAGCAATATCCCGATTGTATATAGCCCGTATGCTGTGGACACACCATCTCCTCACATTTTGTGATTGCTAATTCGATGTGCCCGATGTCTCAGTCAGATCATTGTCCGAGTCCCCTTGCTGGCAATGTGACTCGTCAACTCTTTCTGTATTGTCCCAACTGTGGGAGCCTCCGAAACAAGTGCAGCAGCAGCCCTAGCGCTTTCATTTGTGTGGCTGGGCGGATCTCTTGCTAGTGGAGTGGGAGTGTCATCCAGGGCTGTTGGATTTGAAATTTGTTGAGCCCTAGCACTGGTCGTCCTCCGCACCAGCTGTTCTTCCGACACCTCATATTCCTCTTCAGAGCCACTCGACTCTTCAGAGGAGGATGGATCATCTCGCAGCCTTCTGTATGATGGTTGAATGCTCTCAAGTACCTGCTTTTTGGTTGGACCCTTCTTTGGTGTGCCTCGTGGAGCCATTGTGCCTGTGGAAGCCAAGTTAGTACACAAATGGAGATGAAACAGAAAATATTTTTAACTGGTGCCAGTGGTCCTGACGGGTGACTAAACCAATTGTTGGATCTGGCAATGATTCGTGAGGTCACTCGTTACCCCAGGCTGAACATTTTTCAAATAGGTCCAGTGTACTTGACGATTTGTCCCAACCAGTCGTTACCGTAGGCAACGAGTCGTTAGGTCACTCGTTAAGTACACTGCCTCAGCAGTTTATTTTTCCCACTCAGCACGGGTGACATGACGAGTCGTTTGGTGACCCAACGACTCGTGATGTGGCTCGTGCTCAAGAGTTCCTATTCATAGTCTTCTTCTTTCTAGTTTCAAATTCCACAAACACACACCTTTTATTAAATCTCTACCTAGGTAATTTCATGATCAAAACTCAATATTCTATACTTCCTAGGGTTTATTTACATCACAAGACACATAGAAACACAATATAAATCGAAAAGTCATTGAAGCTTAATCATTCATAGGTCTTTAAAATTTCTTGATGGAATGCAACCCTTAATCAAAGTGTTTGTGTGGGGAAGAGCACTTACGATGTAATTTTTCAAAGATGGAATGCTTTAGCAGTTGATTGTGCTTCTGTGAGTGAGTGTGCAGTGATGATGTTCCTTTAAGTGATGTCTATGATCGATGGGTTCGCGTGAAGAAGGGGAAGAAGAGAAGAGGGAAACTTGAAGTGATTTTTAATGGGGAGATTGATGAAATAGGGTTCTTTCATTTTAATAATTAACTTATTCCCATTTACATTTGTGGGTCGGGTTAGGTCAACTTACCTTGGGACCCGATGACTTATGTAACGACTCGTGGTGTTACCCAATGAGTCATTCCCTGAGTTGTGGTCCTTTGCCTTTTATAGTTTTAGAATGGGTCACTTGACGACGCATTTGGTTTCCCAACGATTTGTTGAGTGATCTTCATCAACCTTTATCTTTAAGTTTAACCTTTGATCCAGTGTACTTGACGAGAGGCTAAATGATTCGTTCCCTTTAGGAATGAGTCATGAAGTCACTCGTTGCTCCCATGTTTTCTGCAGTTCTCTCCACGACTGACTAAACGAGTCATCAAATCAGGCGACGACTCGTCCGGTGATTTTTCTGCACCAGAATTGAAGTCCCAGTTTTTGTTCCAACTTTAAATTTTCCATCTTATTCACCTGCACCCATCAACAAACGTTAACATTAACTTTTTATTACGTTTACAACTTGGGTTGCCTCCCAAGAAGCGCTTGATTTAACGTCGTGACACGACGTGGGTGTTTTAGCTACTCAGACTTCACCAAAAGCACCTCTATGGGTTGCCTCCCATGCAGCGCCTAATTTAACGTCGTGGCACGACACAAGTCACTTTACTACTCAAAATTCATCAAGTGACTCTTCTCCATCCTCCAATGTTGAAATAAAGCTTAATTCCTTGGGTTGTTGCATGGTCCGGCTAATGCTGAAGGTAACCTCTTCTTTGTTTAACCAAAATTTCAACTGCCCTGCTTCTACATCAACTAGGGCCCTACCTGTTGCTAGGAATGGTTGCCCAAAATAATGTGGACCTATGAATTGACTTCACAGTCCAGAATCACAAAGTCTGCTGGGAATATGAACTTATCCACTTTAACTAGCACATCAAACAAAATCCCCACCGACTTTTTAACTGTTCGGTTAGCCATCAGTAGCCGCATCGAAGTCGGCGTGGGGGTTCACAAGACTAAATTTTTAAATACTGCTAGCGGCATCAGACTTATGCTAGCTCCCAAGTTACAAGGTGCTCTTGCAAACTCAACCTCCCCAATGGTGCAAGGTATAGTAAATGCACCTGGGTCTTCCTTCTTCTGTGCTAGGACCCTGGTGGTGATGGCACAGCAGTGGTGCAAATTATCAACCAGTTTCAAACTTACGGTTCTATTTCTAGTGATGAGGTCCATCATAAATTTGGCATATCGGGGCATTTTCTCAAGTGCCTCCACCAATGGGATATTCACCGATAGTTGCTTGAGCATAGAGATAAACTTTTGATATTTTCCATCTTCAGCTTTCTTCTTTAAGCACTAGGGGTAAGGAGGAGGTGGAATAGGAATTGTTGTGAGTTCTGAGTTCCCAACCAAAGTTGGGTTGTCAATATCCACTACATCATCATCATTTATCAACCCGGGCCTTTCTGGCTCTTCAACTACGACCGGTCTCGGTGGATCAACTGTGGCCTTCCCGCTCCTAGTAGTGACAGCCATGCAGTGACCGTCATTTTTCGGATCTTGAACAGTATTACTGGGAAGTGTACCTTTCTGCCTCTTATTCACTGCAACATACATCTGACTCATCTACTGCTCAATTTTCCCTATTGCCACAGCATGTGACTCCAACTTTTGGTTCAAACATGAAATATCACTGCGAAGCTCCTTAAAGTGGTTGTCTGTTTGCCTCCATCTTCTTGAGCACTTTGGAAAGCATATATTCAACCCTTGAACCGGTTGACTCTGGCTCTCGGTTCTGTGGAGGAACATACAGACCATCCCTATCATTTTTAAACTCCTCGCGCTTTTTCCAGTCCCTATTGTCTCGGTACTGACCCCAGTTGAAATTATTATCCTTGTAGAAGTTTCGACTGTGGATACCTTGACCTTGATGCCAAGAGTCTTGGTTAGACCCCTAGGTGTTGGTCCCGAAAACCCATCCTCTGATCATTCAAGTAGTTAACATCTTCTTCAAACTCAGACTCACACCCATCATTTCTCGGGACCTTGCCCTGAGAACCTACAACGTTCACCTTTTCTGCTCCCATTCCCATTAAGTTCTTGGCAACCAATCCCATGGTGGTCTTGATCTATGCAATATCCTTGTCACACTCTTCATCTTTTCTCTGCTATTCGGCAGACATACCAACCATATAAGAACCAACCGAAACCTTCGACTCTCTAGTGTGCTATGCTCGGTTGGTTTTAGTAATCCTATCCAGCAACTCTGCAGCCTCTGTATAAGTATGACTCATGAAGGATCCTCATGAGACGGTATTAGCAACTGCTTTTTTATTGGTATTCAAGGACCGATAAAAGATCTCCAATAGTGTATCATCCGAAATCCTGTGGTTTGGCACCTTCTTGAGCTTTTTGTTGAACCGTAGCCAGGTCTCATGGAGTGCCTCCGAATTTAGCTGCCTGAAGTTGTATATTTCATCCTTTAGCTGCAAGGCCTTGGATGGTGGGAAGAACCTTTCAAGAAAAGCTCTCTTGAGCTATCCCCAAGTAGTGATGGAGTCGTTCGACAGCTCAGCCAACCACATCGTCGCCTTACTCCCAAGAGAAAATGGAAATAACTTCAATCTGATCATGTCCTGGCTGACCCCTGGCTACTTGTATGCTTGCATATACCTATGAAATTTGTCAAGTGAGCTAAGGCGTCATCGGATGTATGACTTACGAATATTCCCTTCATATTCAACAGTTGAATCATTGCACTTGTAATATTGAACTTTACCCCAGCAGGCAAAGGAGGAGGGACTATCGCTCTAGTTTCACCAACTTCATCTATGTCTTCATCATCTTCCTCATCAAAATATCGGTGTCGCTGATGCTTTGGACCTCTAGGTTGTCTAGCTCTTTCAGCTTCTGCAACTAGACGCTGCTCTTCAGCAACTCTGGCTAACTCGCGATCTCTAGCCCCAGCTTGCTCTTCGGCTAACATCGTTGTTGTGTCTTGATCTGAGGTTTCTTGCTCATGTATGTTACCCATTCTCCTCAGGGTTCTCAACGTTAGCTCAAGTTCGTGATCGATTGGTATCAAGGGATTTCCTTGACTCCTAGTGTCGGGCATGCACAAACCTAAGACCTGTTAAGATACCAAAACAACAAAAGAAAAATAAAACAAAGAAATAACAACCAATAGTAAAGTTAGACACAATTAACAAAATCCTTAGTCGTATTCCCCGGCAACGGTGCCAAAATTTGATGTCGCCCAAATTACACCTTGCAATGAGATATAAGCAGTCGATTGTCAAATATAGAACCCAAAAATGATTGAGGTCGATCCCACAGGGAATTGTAAGAACTTAGGTTAATGCGAATAACTACTACTATTGATTGACTTATTTCTGAAGGGGGAAAAATATGGACTAATAACAAAAGTAAAATTAATGAATGCTTGTATTAAATTGGGTTTGTATTCAATTTACGACTAGACTAGGATTTTGTTCCCTAAGAATTCATAACCGCAAGGATTATACACTAGTGATCTTTTCCGGTGTTTAAATGCAATATTGGTAAGTTATGTTCATCTAAATGGTTGGTCCCCTATCTAGGTGATCTTCACCATGCAACTTGGTCTGTATACGAGTGTTCTTTAATTTACCCTTACCCTTAATATCAGATTAGCTATTCCTCGGACAAGTTCAAGATATGAGATGAGGGTGGGTTGCCTCAAATCTACGTTGTTAATCCCTTTTTCCTATTCTTTACCTCCTTGATCCGGTAAGTAAGAGTAAGGCAAATCCTAACGTTTGCAACCCTCAAGAATCAATTAAAACGAAGGAAAAACAATACATGCATAAAACTCCATTCAAGAGTCACTAAGTATTTTTACCTATATGTGTTAATTCATCTTGGTTCCCACAAATCTAGTTTATGGTTTTAGCTACTCTTGTTTGTGTTATTCCAATCACAAAATATAGAAGAAATCATAATTGAAACTTACAATGTATTGTAGAAGAAAAACCAAGTAGATTGAATAAATATTCCAATGTAGATTTCGTATCTTAAACCAAGAACAATTGTATAAAAACTTTCTCACAAAAATCGCTCATGATTCTCCTCAAAATTGGCTTCTAAACGTTCTCCACAACCCCCTTAAAGTAAACCTAAAACTGGGTATTTATAATACAAAGAAATCCTTTTCCTAAATAAATCTGGAAACCAGGTCGGCAGTGACGACGGGCCATGTGAGGGATCATTAGGACTTCTGACGAGTCATCCCTTGATTTAAATCAATCGTCCTCAGTAGCTTACCCAGGCTTGGAAATGGGTCACCTAACGAATCTTCGTGCCTTAACACGAGTGGTTAGGTCTTTCGTGGTCCACTTCCTCAGAAATTTCAGTGCACTTCATGGAAAGCTCGAATAACTTTCCAATGAGTCATTCCTTTAGGCGACGAGTCGTGATGTCAGTCGTTAACTCCAATGGAAACTTAGATAAAATTTTCTCTTCAAATGCTAACGGTTCACCTCACGACTCGTTACCATTTGTAATGAGTCACTCCTACAACTCGTCAAGTGCATTTTGTCACTTCTTCAAGACTTCTTCTTTTTGCCAATGCCTCAAGTGACGGGTCATGCCTCCTGCCAATGACTCGTTTAGTGCCTAGTAGTCACCTTTCAGTTGTTTTTCTTATTAATTCGACCAAAATCACTTCCAGACCTGTTTTCCTGCACATTAAGCACAAAATACCTTATACCCATATACACATACTTGGAATGTGCACAATTTTTTGGTTTTAAGCGTTGAAAGTGCCGTAAAATCATGGTACACCAGACTCTCCCACTAGTCAGTACAGTCTCAGTTACTTCAACTCAGTTTGGTTTTCGACTACTCAGTTCAGACTAGTTCAGTACAGTAATTCAGATTAGTGTCTCAAGTTTAGGGCATGTCTTTGACCATCAGACAGGGTCATTTTGACCATCTCAGTATATTTAAGTTTCAACATTTCAGTTGGTCATTACATTTCTTTGTAGTTTAGTTATTTTGATTCTCAGTGTTATGGTTTCTCCTACTTACTCAGTACATTTAAAGTACTGACGCATATCTTTTATGCTGTATCATTTTATGATATAGCTGCAGGATCTTAGTCTCAGCACCGTTAGCAGATCTTGTCCCGGAGTTTTCAGCTATCCCCGTGGTGATTCCTCATCTTTCGAGGACGATGTTGTTTTTCTTCAGATGTATTTCATTCAGTAGACTTTAGAGTTAGCTGTGGGCTTGTCCGAGCAACTCATCAAATAGATGACTTTCAGACACAGATACAGATCCAGATTCTTAGTTTTGTTTTAGTTATATTAAAACTTTATGATTTAGATCTTCTTTATAAATGTTTTATTTTATTACTTTAAAGCTTCCACTATGTTTTCACTCAGATTGTCAATGTTATCACATAACATGGGTTAACTTGGGGTTACATGTGATACTAAGTACCGTGTCTCATCTCGGGTATAGACTTGGGATGTGACATGTGCATAAGAATTTGCAGATTTTTACCTCAATTGTGCATATACACATATGCCATATTGAATATTGTAGAGAGAAGTTTCATAGAGATAGAAAGTGGAGTACAATTGCTTCATCTTCTTCAAAACCCCATTAGGCAAAAACTGCATTGTTGCAGATTTTGAGCTTAATTTTAGTACTTAATATGATGCAGTTAGAGGAATTCCTTATGGATATTACTTATCTTTCCATATTCATGAATAACTGCCTTATTAGCTAGGGGTGTGTGTGATCACGGGCAAAAATATATGCCCGAGATACTCTTTATTACTTAAATTAGCCTTGTTTATCTAAGTTATTGTATACATTTTCATGTAATTTTATATAATGTGGAGATATGTGCTAACCAACATGATTAGCCTTTGTTTTGTAGGTTTTGATGATGTTTGAGTAACTAATCCATGAGTTGGTGAAGTAGAAGCTTGGAAACGGAATTAACACGCGAACGTCGGCAAGGAAGAGGCACAAAACAGCCCACCGGCGCGTCGACAAGGTGCCAGGGCAAACAGGCCGCTCAAAACAGCCCACCTACGCGTTGGCAACGTGCCACGGCAGGTGGACTCCGCGACCATGGGGCTACAACGCGCTGCCCAGGCAGCGTGACACGTTGCCAACGCGGCAAGGTGCTGCCTGGGCCGATTTCGGGTGATTTTCCAGAGAGCCTCCGCGTTCGTAGCGTGTCACGGAGGCCGTGCTCCGCGATGCACTCCGTGACACGTTGCTTGTTAATCCGGGAAAGATTCCTACTAATATAAATAGCACACTTAGGTTTATTTTTCATAACGGAGACTTGGTGGAGCAAGGACGTGGGTTAGGAGCAGTTGAGGGACGAAAAAGCTAAGGGTTTTTCTCTCTTTCTTTCTTCTTTCAATCAATTGTACGTATGATTTACACTCATTTGAGGATGATCAATCCACAAATGAGTGGCTAATTCTCTTCCTTGCTAAGGTTTTGAACATGTGTATTGAATTTTGATTGTGAATTATATGGTTTTTCATCTTCTTCTTTCATGTTGTTCTATTAATTCTTGTTCTTACTGCATTAGTGTGTGGCCAACATTAATGTACATCTAAAAAGTCCAATTTCACTCGAGAGAGCAAGAAATTGGAAAGTTGTGAATTAATAGGGTATTGTTCTTAACTTGATTTGGGAAAATTGGGTTTTGATGTGCTTTCCTGATAGAAATATACTTGAAAGCCGTATTAGTCAATTTAGGAACCGGAATTGTATTTCTAGGTCATAAATTGCATTTGATCACAGAAATGTAGACGAATGGTTTATGATTCTAAAGTGAGATTAAATACGAGAGTTTTAATCTCTAGGCTAATGTTCTTGGCTAGCAACATGAAGAGAAGAATAACCGAATTATGATTACTATCGAATTCATTACTTGTTCTTAACCTTGGCATGCTCTTATCCATAGTTTCAATTCAAGTAAATATTTGTTAATAGTTTTAGTATATAGTTTATAAACAAAATTATTTAACTTTTGGTTACATTGTTGTCAACATAATTAGAAGTAAACTAGAATATAGTATACTTAAGCAATTTTACTTATCCAGAGTCTCCTTGGATCGATACTTGGCTTACTTAGCCACTTTATTACTTGTTTGACCACGTGCACTTGCGTGTCGGTTTTTAACCCCTACCGAACCAGCCGAGCAAGTTTTTGGCGCCGTTGCCGGGGAGGCTAGGCGATTTGTAAAATTGTGTTAAGTGTAAATTTACTGTATTTTTGTTTTATTTTCTTAAGTGTTGACAACTTGGTCTTAGTATTTGTTTTAATTCTTTGTTCATTTTAATTTTTCTCTCTTTCGGATACCCTCATTGACATGACATCGTGGAATATAAATGGTGGATACGCATATTTCGGCGAATCTTGCATGAATTGCGGAGGACCCCACTTGTGGCAAAACTGTAACACGTGCAATATATGTGGGTGTCAATATGGCCATTGGGGTGATTGTCCAAAGGCATATTCCCCTCCCCCAAGCCCCTACTATGATCCTTTTGTTGTTTTTGCTGAATATAGGCATGTTGAAAATGAGGACTTGGGAGGCCAAGTTCAAATAGAGGACATGATGAAACAACTCCTGGAGCAATCAGAAGCAATGAAGAAGTCGGTGGCAGAATTGATAATTCAGCAAAAGGAGAATGCAGAGGTTGTAAGCAGGATGAGCGTCAAACTCACAGAGATGTGTGCTGAGGCTGAAGCTTGTGATAATTTGCAGGTGACAGTTTTAGCCGATATTCAAGAGGAACTACAAGAGGAATACAAGGGTGAATTTTTGGATGAAGCCCTACAATTAGAATCTCTTGAGTGTCTCCGTGATCGGCTCATACCTATAGAAATTCCATTCATGGAAGAAGAAAAAGAATATCTCCCATTTGACCTTAATGGAGAAATAGATGTCGATGTTGAAAAGGTGTACACAAGTAAGGAAGTCAAGCACAACGCAATTTCAGAGTTGAGGTGTATTGGACCACACTCTACGCATTTTTCGACATTAAGTTTGGTCGACAACATAGAAATAGAGTCTTCCAAGTTTATAGAGAAATGTCTAGAGGAGGACCAAGCCCCATATATTCTGAAATTTGCTAACTCAGAGAGACAAAATGACTTCGCTTACATAAGGGCCAATAGGTTCAAAAGAAAACATCTACTGCTTGGTCCTTACAATTTTTCACCACCACCCCTAGAGCATAAGAGGAAATTAGAAAAGAAATTAGGGGTGAGATTCATATCCTCAAGGTGGAGGAAAAAGTGGTGAAACTTGGTACGTCGTGCCGCAACGTAAAATTAGGCGCTGCTTGGGAGGCAACCCAAGGGTACCACAGGTACCATATTAATTTCTTGCAATTGAGTTAATTTTTGTTTATTTTCATCTTGTGTTGTTTTGGTGGAAAGTTAAGCACAGATGGAGGGGAAGTCTGAGTACCCGTGGAGGAGGAAGCTAACAAGCATGGAAGAGAAAAAGTGTGGGGTTGAACACCCACTTGTGCAAAGTCGAAGAAACGCATGCTGTTAGCTAAGCCTAAAGGCCTCAAGGAGTATTTCTCACCCTTTGTAAATTTTAATTTGATGCTATGAAGACATAGCATGATTTAAGTGTGGGGTGAGGGAAATTTCTAGGAAATTTCAAAATTTCTGTGCTTAATGATTTTTGGTGAATGTAATGCTTGTACAAAAGTTGGTGAGAAATTTGAAAAATTTGAAAATTTTTTGTGAATTAAGCATGACTTCATCACCCGTTGGTTTTTCTTTTCAGTTCTTTTCCGACGGGGGGTCTTTGAACCGAAGAATAATTTTTTTTTTTCTTTCGTTGGTCTGTATATAAAGTTTTTAGTCATAGTTAGGGACTGTTTCCGACGATGGATGGATGACGACCGTCTTGAGGAAAAATTAGTCGATAGGTTTTGGGTTTTTGAAACCATAACTAATTGGTGCTTGATGTTCTTTTTATGTGCTATACATGGTTTTAAGATGCAAGTATGTTCAGTATGAAGCATGCAATTGTATAACTTTGTTTGAGACACTTAGGCTCTTGAATTTGACTCAATATGATTGAAGCTTAATTCTGAATTCTGGTGATTAGCTGAGTAAGAGTCTACTGAGTGTGTCTTGATTTGAGCATGTGCCATGAGTGTAAGGTTTTTGAGTATTCTATGCTATTGTGGAATGTCTAGAACTTGCCTGGTGTGTATATAAAACGAAATGAAGGATGTGAATTGTAGGAGATGATTTAGGCATTTCTTTGAATGAACCAAACTTTTATCCCTCATTATACCTACCTTGAAAAATTAATCCTAGTTAACCCCATTGAGCCTTGAGCCTATTCTTTGACAGATGCAACATAAGCTTAATCCTTTTTCTTTCATTAGCCTTGAAATTGAACCAAAACTCCTAAGCGCTTAAAGGAAAAATCCGAAAGAGTAAAGGAGTGAGAAGAATGAAAAAGAAGGGAAAGTAGCAATTGTAAAAGTTGAGAAAGGGTCAAGGGTGCACTTTTTTTTAATATGGGTGAGTATTAGTAGGGAGTAAGAAAACAATTAAATGAAAAGTTACTTATAGAACTCCTTACTAATAAGTTAAAAGTGCCTAAAGATATGGGGGAACAAAAGAGGAAAAAGAAAGATGAAAAGTGAAAAAGGTGAAGTGAGGGAAGGGAAGTTCGTAATGAAGGCGTGATGTATTAAAAGCGCTTAGGAAAGATAGTCACTATTACTGATCATAATAGTACCTACCCGCACCTGAGTTACATTACAACCTAAAAAGTCCTACTTGATCTTACATTCATACATCCTTATATTAGTGGAATAAAACACTAAGGGAAAGCTTATGGGTCATTACATGATGCATGTGAATTCTTTGTGAGAGTGAGCATAATTCTATTCATATACCCACACATGTTGTGATATAAAAATTGTTTTTGCGTGTGAAATTGGGTAACTCTCTTTCCGTGAGGGGCACATGTTGAAAGAAGGATATATTTCATGTGGGATTTCTTAATCAGATGATTTGCATGAGTTTGCTAAAATTGAGAGTCGATTCTTGAGGTTAAGAAGTCTTAACATGGTTGTACTTCATTTCAATGATCAAATCAGGCATGCTCTATTTTTAGCTTGTATCTTACGTAATCATTATAGCCGTAACCTGAATTATCTTGCTAAATTAGTTATGTAGGAGTCTCCATTTGCATGATATGTAAAAGGTTGTTCGAGGATGAACAAGGCTTTAAGTGTGGGGTTGTGATCACGGGCAAAAATATATGCCCGAGATACTCTTTATTACTTAAATTAGTCTTGTTTATCTAAGTTATTGTATACATTTTCATGTAATTTTATATAATGTGGAGATATGTGCTAACCAACATGATTAGCCTTTGTTTTGCAGGTTTTGATGATGTTTGAGTAACTAATCCATGAGTTGGTGAAGTAGAAGCTTGGAAACGGAATTAACACGCGAACGTCGGCAAGGAAGAGGCACAAAACAGCCCACCGGCGCGTCGACAAGGTGCCACGGCAGGCAGGCCGCTCAAAACAGCCCACCTGCGCGTTGGCAATGTGCCACGGCAGGTGGACTCCGCGACCATGGGGCTACAACGCGCTGCCCAGGCAGCGTGACACGTTGCCAACGCGGCAAGGTGCTGCCTGGGCCGATTTCGGGTGATTTTCCAGAGATCCTCCGCGTTCGTAGCGTGTCACGGAGGCCGTGCTCCACGATGCACTCTGTGACACGTTTCTTGTTAATCCGGGAAAGATTCCTACTAATATAAATAGCACACTTAGGTTTATTTTTCATAACGGAGACTTGGTGGAGCAAGGACGTGGGTTAGGAGCAGTTGAGGGACGAAAAAGCTAAGTGTTTTTCTCTCTTTCTTTCTTCTTTAAATCAATTGTACGTATGATTTACACTCATTTGAGGATGATCAATCCACAAATGAGTGGCTAATTCTCTTCCTTGCTAAGGTTTTGAACATGTGTATTGAATTTTGATTGTGAATTATATGGTTTTTCATCTTCTTCTTTCATGTTGTTCTATTAATTCTTGTTCTTACTGCATTAGTGTGTGGCCAACATTAATGTACATCTAAAAAGTCCAATTTCACTCGAGAGAGCAAGAAATTGGAAAGTTGTGAATTAATAGGGTATTGTTCTTAACTTGATTTGGGAAAATTGGGTTTTGATGTGCTTTCCTGATAGAAATATACTTGAAAGCCGTATTAGTCAATTTAGGAACCGGAATTGTATTGCTAGGTCATAAATTGCATTTGATCACAGAAATGTAGACAAATGGTTTATGATTCTAAAGTGAGATTAAATACGAGAGTTTTAATCTCTAGGCTAATGTTCTTGGCTAGCAACATGAAGAGAAGAATAACCGAATTATGATTACTATCGAATTCATTACTTGTTCTTAACCTTGGCATGCTCTTATCCATAGTTTCAATTCAAGTAAATATTTGTTAATAGTTTTAGTATATAGTTTATAAACAAAATTATTTAACTTTTGGTTACATTGTTGTCAACATAATTAGAAGTAAACTAGAATATAGTACACTTAAGCAATTTTACTTATCCAGAGTCTCCTTGGATCGATACTTGGCTTACTTAGCCACTTTATTACTTGTTTGACCACGTGCACTTGAGTGTCGGTTTTTAACCCCTACCGAACCAGCCGAGCAGTGTGTATGATGGGTGTTTAAACCTGATTAGGTGTTGATAATTTATTCTTAAATTCAATTAATAAGCATGGATCTATTGTTTTCTCTGAGTTTTAATTGAAAAAGAAGTGAGATTTTGATGAGGATGCAATAATGAGGATTTGGAGTGTAGATGTATGAGTTTAAGCTAGAGATAGTCAAACCCATATCCACATTCCAATTAAAGGGTTGAGGCTAGAGATAGCTTAACCCTTCCTCAAACTTTTTGGATGATTTATGATTGTGGTTTTGGGGATTGAGAAAATTTAAAGCAAATACATCCTTGTGGTTGAAAAACAAGAGGGTGTAGCTTTAGTCATTGCATTTCATGCTATAATTGAGTTTAAGGCATTTTAATCAAATCTAATCTAGCTGGCATCCCATTAGTTGCACATCCCTAGTTCCCTATCATTGATTCAACAAGTGATTTTCCCTTTCTTTAGTTTATAATTTGAACTTGATTATTGCTTTCTTTTTCCCTCCAATATTTATATTATGTTGTTTAGACATGACGCTAGCTAGTATGAGTTGATTTATAAATTTCGGATCATCCGCTCTCTATCTTTGTGGGATTCGACCTTGACATCCATTGGGAAATTTATTTTTGACAGAGACCGCTTCCACCTCTTTTAAAAGGGAGAGGTTTATTAAGCGTTATCAAAAAATGGTGCCATTAGCAGGGATTGAGATGTGATAGACATTTGTCGTTAATTAATTCAAATTTGTTTTGCATCTTGTGTTCTTTTAATTTGTTTTGTGTTTTGCAATTTCTTAGAAGTGTGAAGATGAGCCACGCTAGTAATGCAGGTAGTGTGGGTAGAATTATGGACAGAGATGATGATCCTGTTGCTAATGATGTAGCTGGTGCCATTCACCTACCACCCCACGGTAGGGAATGTAGTATTCCATGTAACAAGCACCATGTTAAATCACTTGCAAATGAAGGGGCTGTTTGGAGGACAAGCTAGTGAGGATGCTAATCGACATCTTCGGAACTTCATTAAATTTTTTTAGCCATTCAACATATTCAACATCAGCCAAGAGTTAATCACTTGAGGTTATTCCCATTCTCTTTGATGGGAGAGGCTACGACATGGTTGGAGGAGCTACCTCTCGGATCCATCACATCTTGAAATGAGCTGACTAAGCACTTCTTGATAGATTTTTTCCACCTTCTAGGATTCTTCAACTCTGTGATGAGATCACAAACTTCCGACAACTCCCCGGAGAGCTTATTCATGAGGAGTGGCTGAGGTTTAAGAAGAAAGTGGCCATTTTTCCAAACCATGGACTACCGGATGGGGTACTTCTCCAATGCTTTTATAGGTCGCTTGAATCAATAAATAAGTCTATGGCCAATAATCTTGCTAGCGGTTCACTTATGGACCAAACATTTGGACTTGCACAAGCCTTGTTGGATAGAATGATGAAAACCAACCGCGCTTGGCACACTAGAGACACAGAGGTGTCCTCCAATGTTGCATTCGCAAATCAATTGGCAGCTGAGTTGAGAAAAAGAGATGAAGAAATGGATAAAACATTTGGACAAAATGATGACTCAAGTAGAGTTGCTTACAATGCATGTTATGGGGTCCGAAACCAAGAGTGTTAATGCTATTGGGGCCTAAGGTCGCAACTCATTTGAGGAGTATGTCTCTCAAGCACGATACATGATGAGCCAAATGATGGGTTCTTGTCAAGGATACAAAGGTGCCAATCAAGGCCCGTGGCTTCATCGTGATGGGAACAAAGGTTGGACATTGGTTCAAAACCGAATAAAAAGTTGAATGATGTGGTTTCAAGAGCAACTATTTGTGTTTATGATGACAAGTTGGTAGAGGAGGAAGAGGTTGATACTCCTCCTCGAGATGTGAATGTTGACGAAGAGGACGAGGAGGCCCCAAACACTAAAAGCCAAGCGCCTAAAGTTCCACCTCCTTATCCCCAGTGGTTGAGAAAGAAGAAAGAGGACAACCGATTCAAAAAGTCCATTGATATGTTCAGCAAGTTGTCCGTAAATATCCCGTTGGTTGATGCTTTACTCGAAATACCCGGATATGCGAAATTTCTGAAGGAGCTTTTGAAGAAGAAGAGGGTTGTTGATGTGGGGACAATGGAGGTGTCACATCATTGTAGCGTGGTTATGATTAGTAACCTTGCTCCAAAGAGAGATGATCTTGGAACATTCACAATTCCTTGCACCATCAGGGTGTACTTATTTAATAAGGCTCTATGTGAGCTGGGGGAAAGCAACAATTGGATGAAGGCTAGGATTGGAAAGTACCAAGCATACTACAATGAGGTTGCTCGTGCAAGTTGATCTATCAAATACCCTGTTGTTGATGTGCTGATTAAAGTGGAAAGGTCCATCCTTCCAACGAACTTCATTGTGCTGGATTGTGATGTTGACCTTGAAGTGTCTATTATCATGGGGTGCCCATTCTTGGCCACAGTGCGTGCTTTAGTGAATGTCTAGTTAGGTGAGCTAAAATTCTGAGTTGGTGGTGATGAGGTGACATTTAGTATGTGCCAGCCAATGAAACCACCAGATAAGTGCAAGGTGGTAGCTATGATTGATGATGGAGATAAACAGGGGAATGATCTTGATGAGGAGGTCAAACCTCTGGATGATTGATTAATTATGTGGTGAAAGCGTCATGCTGCGACATTAAATCAAGCACTTCTTGGGAGGCAACCCAAGTGTCTTTAAATTCCTTTTTACTTCATATTTTTGTTGCTTTTGTTGTTGTAGGGCAATTGGATCATGGAAAAAGATTAAAGGATGTAGAGTGGAGCATTTGTGCTGGTCCTACGAAACGCAGGTACCAACTTGCAGAATGCAGGGCATGTGCAAGCATGGTCTAGAATACCTAAGGAAAAGATGGGCACCTATGCTTCATCTGCGAACCACCGTAAGGGACATCTGGAATGCAGGTGTAGCACTGGTTGGAGGTAGAATACCTGGGGAAATCATTGAAAAAAATAGAAGACCTGTGTCTCACCTGTGAAACGCAAGAACAGATCCATGAGACACATGTGTAACATATATCCTAGGAAGTGAATTAGACCGAATGTTACCCACATACGTTAGACTTATGGCTCGCAGATTTGAATCTATGGCTGCAGGTCTAGCGCAGGTGCAGATATGTGGTATTTTAAAAGTTGACCACCCATTCGAGCAAACTGACCCAGGTCCGACCCATGACTTCTCAACTTCTTCCCCACTTTCCAAAACCCTTAATTTTCTGCACCACTACACCATTTTCTTCACCCCACACCTATCATTTTCATTTCCCATAACCCTCAATTAACTCACCATCAACGCCACCCAACCTCTTCACCTTCTTCCCTCCTATAAATTCCACTATTCCTTCCATTTTTATACCATCACAAACCATCAAAATACCAAAATAAGAAGAGCTTGGGTCAGGCTACTACCATTCCCATTTTGTGAAAAGCTTCAAGTTTCACCTTCTCCTCTCTACTCATGCTATTTGGTGTGTCTCTTGGTTTTCATCTTTATTACCTTCTGATTGATGGTATGTGTATAAGAATAACATGATAGCTTTCATTTTCCATTACCTCTTTTTTTTCCCATTTCCCCAATGTGTGTTTTCTATGTCTATATTGAAAATTGTTTCTTTTGGATATTATTAAGGGGGGTTTTGAATTTGTGCAATGGGTAGAAATTCTTGTGTCATGAAATTCTATCTAATAGGTGTGCTATCTTGCCATGAAATTGAAATTTTGGGTGAAGTATGAGTAACCCATTTGCTTGAGATAAATGATTTTTCTTGATGATTGATCGAATGACGTCTTTCCTAAGGGAAAATTGTCATCTCTTTTTGTTTTCTTGATAATGTAGATAAAAATGTACTTATGCTTATGAGTAGTGTGGGTTGTTTAATTTGACTTGATGAGTCTTGGTAGGAATGTCACTTGACATTTTTCGATGATAGATGGAGTAATGCCTTTCTTAAGGGACGTCATTCGTCATGACTTGAACATAGCCTGGATCGAGACACGGGACAAAGAACCCCGAGGGGCTCCAAGTCGACATGTGGTGAACATGACATCTAAAGCTCAACATAATCATACGGAAGTATAACATATATAATATAGCGGAAGTCTGAAAATCTGATAACATCGAACAACTGAATACATAGCACAATCTGAAACAGAAAGCATATTATGTCTGATAAGCCTCTACTGACTAACGAGTTTATGGGACAAGACCCCAACTAACACACTAAGAATGAAACTGAAAATACTAAACACAAATTGATAGGAGGGTCCTCAAACGATGAGGACTCACTAACTCTGACTGAGGAATGCAACTCTGAAGATCTGGCTAACGGGGGAACTAAACCTAAATATCCAAGCCTATATCATGAAACAATACAAAATAGAGTATACGTTCAGTACGTGGACTGTACTGAGTATACAAGATAAGTAAAATAGCTAAGTAAGTAAAATCGAAAATCATGCATATCATAAAAATATTTCATCATAAGAGTCTGAGTAGGGCTTGCATGCTATTATCTGAAAACCTGATTCAAACATAACTGAATTGAATGATCCAAAGCTAAAATTGATTATTCATAAGTAAAACTGAACATTGGGTCAAACTTGTTGAAAACATAATATCATGACTAATGAACATACATAACTGAAATCATGAGGAACAATGGGAGACTCATCATATAACCGACATTATCACGATAGAGCTTACATGGTCCCAACTATTACACTCAAGTGGGCATAGCCATCCAAAGCCTTGCCAGGGATAAGGATGCTACCATGATATCAATATAAAGCTGAAGGCCCCCTTGGGGCAGGGGAAGCTCACAAGGGAGGTCCCAAATAATCTAAACACCTACGTTGGGATGTAGTTCTGAGGGCACAGGGTTGACTGACCCTTAGCCTACTCGGTGCTAGACACTACTTCCAAAAACATGCATATGCTCTCCATCGTTTTTCAACGAATATGAACCATTGTCTAGTGATGAAGCTGAATCATAACATTATATGTAAGAATTTGAAAGTAAAATATGAGGAAGCTTGACTCAAACCATACCACAAGCTACAAAGAGTGGGACTCTAGACTCCCAAATCCATGTGGTAAGCTAATAACATGACATTGAGATAAATCATGAAATATACTTGATCATGGGTTTTCTCAAATTTAAACATACTTGAAATATACTTTCATAGTCAAAAACATGAATATATACATGGGTAGTTCGAAATCATACATTTATCATATACATCTCATCATGCTTGATAACATATGTCATAATCTCAATCTTTCATGAACTTTCATAATTGGGAATTATAATTTATAAAACTTTGAAAACATGAATTGTAATTTAAATATTATAAAACATGCCCATTAATCATAATTCAACATTAGAAATATAAATAGAGTATACCCATGATAGATACTTAGAGAATTCACATGTTGGGTTAAAACCCCATACATTCATCACTAGAATTTTCATGAATTTGAGAAGGAATTGGGCATGGGAGTGGATGGATACACCCATTCATAACCCTACATACCTGGGTAAATATGATATACACTCCCTCTTGAAAGCCCAAAGGAAATTGAAGAGAAATTAGGGAAGTTCTTCAGGCTTGATCTCCAAGGAAGAGTTCTAATTTACATGCTTGGAATGGTAAGACTTAGAATAGGTTTACCACCCTTAAAACCCTGCTAACTATGCTTAAAATGACGTAGTTTAGGACCTTAGGGCTTAGGAATTATGAAAATACCCTTAATGAAAAGTTTGAAATTTCTGCACTACCAGTGACAACGAGTGATACGACGAGTCATACCTTGCTACCATTACTCGTGGTGTCTGTCTGTTACTTCCCTTCTCTCATTCTTCAGTTCTCAAGTCCTGATACCACAACTCAACAGGATGAGTCGTTACATCAAACAACGTTGTGTTGTATCCTCTCCTTACTGTCTCTGCTGAAACTGCATTTGAACTTCACACGAGTCACACCACGACTCATACTTTCCTCCTACGAGTCGTGGGTTCCATCCATTCCTTGACTGGGGAATTTTCCCTGCTCTTCCCACAAGCACTTACAATGACTTGTTGTTCCTTACAACGAGTCATAGCACGAATCATATTACCCATTCCTGACTATTCCAGAACATACCCATGACTCCTACCTACGAGTCGTACCTTCTTCTAATGGGTCGTTACAAGGCCTGTTGTTCCAACTCCTTCCCTCATAACTGCTAACCACGGGTGGTTCCTACGGTTTGTGGGTCCTTTCTATGAATCGTACCCTCAATCGTCCTGAGGAAAAAATTTTAGACTTCTACTGCTTCTCATTTCTAATTCCCGAGTCTAGTCTTAGGCACTTCCGAGGTATTACATCATTAAGTAGTTATAATGGTCAATGTTTGAGGTTGATAGTGTTAATATATATTTTGAGGAAGTTTGAGTACTTGTTGGATTTTGAAAATTTTTTATACTTGCTTAAAATTTGAGTAAAAAACTTGTGCGAAAAAGTTATGAACTGTTGAGCAACTACGTGTCGTGGATCTTGATCTGTGGAACGTATGTTCAATGCAGGTAGGGTAATGAGCTTCAGGCTCACTACCCCAATCCTGCATTACACCTTCCTAACACAGATGTAACACAAATATTGGTGCTCAAGCCTAGTGAATCTGTTGTACATCTGTGCTTCACCTGTGGGCTGCAGGTCTGCACTTGTGAAACGCAAGTACAAACAGTTGCATTTTTGTTATTTCATTTTATTTGCAATTCCATTTCTTTCCTTTTTCTATCTTTAATCTAGTGTAATTATTTCCTTTTATATTCCTTGAGAAAAATACAAAAAATGTTGTTTTGGTTTGTGGAACTCACATTTTTTTACAGGAAAATGTCTTCATCCAGGCGCCAAGATAGAGGAAAAGCTCCTGCCTCATTCAAAAGCAAAGGCAAGGGAAAGGCTAAGGAAACTCCTATCTCAGCTGCAACTGCGAATTTAGTTAGGTTATGTATGGAGGGCATGAAGCCCTATTTTATCAAATACCAGGGCCGGTTAATCGCTCGCTCCACAAAAGAAATTCGACTTAGTTGGGTTGGGTCAGGAGTTTCCCAACATCAACAAGCAGTTTTCCAAAAGGTATTGGAACCCATTTTCGGATGCTCTAGCAGGCTATTACCCCTGTCCGGGTGTTTTCTATATGGATTATATACCGACACGCAAGTGCACGTGGTCAAACAAGTAGTAAGTGGCTTAAGTAAGCCAAGTATCGATCCAAGGAGACTCTGGATAAGTAAAAATTGCTCAAGTATACTATATTCTATCTTACTTCTAAATATGCTGACAACAAAGTAACCAAAAGTTAAATAATTTGTTTATAAATTATATACTAAAACTATTAACAAATATCTACTTTGAATTGAAACTATGGATATGAGCATGCCAAGGTTAAGAACATGTAATGAACTTGATTATAATCATAATTTGGTTAATCTTCTCTTCCAATTGCTAGCCAAGAACATTAGCCTAGAGATTAAAACTCTCGTATTTAATCTCACTTAAGAATCATAAACCATTCGTCTACATTTCTGTGATCAAATGCAATTTATGACCTAGCAATACAATTCCGGTTCCTAAATTGACTAATACGACTTTCAAGTATATTTCTATCAGGAAAGCACATCAAAACTCAATTTTCCCAAATCAAGTTAAGAACAATACCCTATTAATTCACAACTTTCCAATTTCGTGCTCTCTCGAGTGAAATCGGACTTTTTAGATATACATTAATGTCGGCCACACACTAATGCAGTAGAAACAAGAATTAATAGAACAACATGGAAGAAGAAGATGAAAAACCATATAATTCAATAATCAAAATTCATCACCATTGTTCATAACCTCAGCAAGGAAGGAAATTAGCCACTCATTTGTGGATTAATCATCCTAAAACAAGTGTTAATCATACAAACAATTGATTGAAAGAAGAAAGAAAGAGAGAAAAACCCTGAGCTTTTTCGTCCCTCAACTGCCTGTAACCCACGTCCTTGCTCCACCAAGTCTGCATTTATTAAAAATAAGCCTAAGTTTTCTATTTATACTAATGGGAATTTTTCCCGGAATAACAAGCAACGTGTCACGGAGTGCATCGCGGAGCACTGCCTCCGTGACACGGCGTGGACGCGAACCCTTTTTGGAAATTTAGGGTCCGGGAATAAAGCTTCAACGTGGCACGACATGCAACGTGGAGGCTTGCCTCCGTGCCACGGAGCTGTCGCGAGGCTCCACTGGAATTTGACTAATATTTCACCCTCCAGGCAGAGTGCCTCCGCGATGGTAGCATGGCACGGCTCCATCGCGGAGCCCCTTTAATTGGTGCAGTCCAATGCCTTTTTCGTGCTTGAATCCAAGTCCAACTCCGATATTGTTCCAACATGCATTTTAGCTCCTCGAAATCACATTTCACCTACAAAACAATGCTAATCATGTTGGTTAGTATAAATTCACATTTTATTACCAATTACATGAAAATGTATACACATTGCTAGATAAACAAGGCGAAAATGATACGTTTGAGTATCACTTGGGCATATAAATCTGCCCAAGATCACTTACCCCACACTTAAATCCTTGTTCGTCCTCGAACAACAAATACACAATTCATGCAAATTACATCCCAACCTTCGCCACTATGGTGCGATAATTTGAGCTACAACCATACCGATCATTCAATATTGCAAATCATCAAGAAAACATGCATGGTCTTAACATTGCAATGACCTTTAATACATCAAGACTTCCTAGACTTTAAGAATCGACTCTCGACATCGGCGAACTCATGCAAATCAGCTTATCAAGATATCCGACACGAAAATCAATCTTTCATCAAGCATGTGCCCTCACAACTCCAGAGAATCTTCCCCTTTATGTTCATGTGACACACAAACATTCAAGTAGGGGCATGTAAAAATTAATTTCACTCTCTCTCCCAAAAGAATTCACATGCATCATGTCATGACCCATAAGCTTTCCCTTAGTGTATTACTCCACTAATATAAAGAAATGCAATGTAAGATCACGTAGGACTTTAATGGGTTGTAATGGAAGCTATGGAACTAGTACATACTGGATTAGCCAATAATAGCCACTAGCATCATTAAGCGCCTTTTCAACACATTCCCATCAACGTATGGACATTGTTTCTCTCTTTTCTTTTTTTCATCATCCCATTCATGATGATTTACCTTCGTCTGGCCCATTTCATCAAGCACACTTGACTCAAAAACAAAGGTTTTTCATGCACCTTCATTATCATTTAATTATAGCAAGTGCACCTTCAACCTTTTTCTTTTCTTTCCTCACTCTGCTTTTCTTTTTCTTTTCACCATTCTCACTCTTTGACACTTTGGGAACATTATTTTCTCTTCTTAAGCGCTTAAGAGTTTTGTATAGACTTTACGGCTAATGAAAAGAAATAATTAAGCTTAGTTTATACATTTTTTGGACAAAAGAAAGAAATAATAGGCTAAAGGCTCAACGGGCTGACTAGGGTATACAATCACATAAAAAGGAGAGTATGACAAGAAAAAAAATAGAAACTCTCGGTTAAACAAAGAAATGACTACATCCTTTCCAACACTACACCTCCTTCATTTCGTTTTGTACACACACCAGGCAAGTTCTAGACACTTCACAATAGCATGGAATAACAATACCTCACTTCACACTTCATGCACATGCTCGATTCAAGATGCATTCACAGACTCTTTAATTAGCCAATTACATGAATTCAAAAATTAAGCCTCAATCACAACGAATCGAACTCTACAGCCAAGGTAACTCAACATATTTACAAGATTGCATGCTTTCATACGAATCACTTTTACATTTTGAATATTTGAATATCAGTACAACACGCAACCAACATTTCACGACCATATAGTAACTACAGGTTCCGTGATGCAATCCACCAAAGAAAAAACTAAAAATAAATTAAAATCACTACTCCTACCGACTACATTTCCCTTAAGACGGTCGTCATCCATCCATAATAGGGAACGGTCACTAACTATGACGTTGGTTCAATGGGACTATTCTCGGTATAAGAACCGAAAACAAACTCCGAGAAACCCAAAAATAAAAATTAAAATTTTTTGCAAACATCGATCATTTCGATGGAAAAAATATTTACAAAATATTTTTATATGAACAAAATATTTTCGCAAAATTGTAAAAATATCGATCATTTCGATAGAGAGAAAAAAAATTTAAATGAAGAAAATATTTACAAAAAATTTTTACAGACTTAGCTGGCAAACAACAACATTTCACAACACACATCATCAATTACCACAAATATGTACAGATACAAACCAGTTTGCAATTCACAAACAAAGGGAAACATACATACAAAACAAAACAGAGGAAAGCATACAAGCACACCAGCCAAGCCCCAGCACCTAACTGCTCCCCACCCCACACTTAAATCGAACACTATCCCCAGTGTTCACAAAAATTAAAAATCACAAAATTTGGGTGGTGGAACTCCCTGATAAGTCAAAATATTCAACTTCTTCATCAGGTGCTGCTGCCTCATCGCCCATGTCCGAGTCACCTCCATCATCGTCATCGGACTCCACATCGGAGTCCTCCCGACGTGTCTCCTCGTCCGCGGGGACGTCATTGTCAGTGGGCTCTACAAAGGCTGGCCCCACTCGGCATAGAGCCCTGGCGTTTTCGCCAAATGGGTAATCCAGCTCGAGCTGCCATAACTCCTCCTCCGTGGTTGGTCTCCCACCAATCCGAAGCTGGAGCATATGCATACCAAACATCCGTGCCATGTACTGGTCGTCACGAGCATGTCGCTCGCCAAGTGTCAGCACTGGCCCGTGTGTGGTGTCGGGGGCCTTAGTTTTGGTCACGTCTAGGGCCCTCCGCTCCAACTGCGGGATGTAGTCCAAAGCCTCTTCCTCGACATCGAGGCCCCGGAGAAAGGTGGTGATAAGTCCTCCAAACCCATACCTATGGCCCTGGTGTAGTTGGGCTCTCTTCATGGCGGATATGATGACTGCCCCAACATTAATCTCCAGCCCTTTCATCAGGGCATACACCAGGCAGACACGGTCCCGGGTCACATCAGTCATGTGCACCCCCAGGATTAGGCACAAACAGACTATCTTCAGCCAGATTCTGGCCTCCCTGTTCATTTGAGAATACGGCAGAGTCTGGTGGTAACCCCTCTCCTTATGTCTGCTCCATCTGGCTGTTGATCGAGCCCCACACAGAGTTCGTTTGATATCGACATATGGTGGGGTGATGTTCAGCTGGCGGAGAACGTGGGCGTCTGTGTCCCACGCTCCGATGATGGCATTTAATTGCTGGGTTCCAGAGTGACTATCTGCCCTCTGATCTTGATTGTGTGGCTTCTGATTGCCGGGTTCCAATTTGCATAGAACTCCCGGACTAGATGTAGGTTGCATTCCTTGGGCTCCTGAAATATGAAGCTGAGCCCAGCTGCCTCGATCCTTTGCACTATGCGGGGGAACTCCTGTGCTAGTGGTTCCCGTGCAATATGCTCCCCGGGGAAGTATTTATTCTCCTTGTGTTTGGCATACCACTTCTTCCCTTCATTGGTTACCCATCTCGTTCCATATTGGCGGCGTTGGCCGCGCGAAACTGCTGGTGCAGCTGGGACTGTTGTGCCCAGTCTAAGTCTTTTTCTCCCGGTGCCTGAAGTAGATGCACCCTTACCCTTATCTTGCCTACTTGCCATTGTACCTTTCAACACAAATAAACAAGCACAATGTCACGCTAAATGAATATTAACTTCGGCTAAGGTCGGGTTAACCAAGTTTACCCCACACTTAGTCCTTAGCTACGGTTATGATACTACGGCAAGAATAACTTTATTTACACCAAAAACTAACAACTATACAATTCATGCATAGTGCGTTCGCAAAGAAAAATTCGACGGTATAACTTTAGCGTACTACTCAGACTTCATACAGCTAATCCCAATCACTACCATGTTTAGCAATTCAACCATCACACTTAGCAAAGAAAAACAACAAAACAACAACAACAACAAAAATTCTATATACACATGAACCTATATAATCAACCCAATTTGAACAATTTTCAACATTTTCCCAAAAACCCGAGAATTCGTCGTCTATTACATTCAAACAATATTCTACAATGACTTATCTCATTCAATACATATAACCCGACATATATTTCACAAATTTAACAAGTTACCAATTTCGATTCCAACAACCAAGCCCTAGAATTGAATTTCGCAATCAAATTCGAATCATTCACACAATCGACAAGTTCAAATGCTCATTACAACATTCCAAACATTTATCAATCAAGGAATAACTCAATTTCATGCTAAATTTTGACTTGGGGTGATTTATCTCACCTCCCATGCTTAAAATCAAAGAAAATCGACAAAAAACTTGAGAGATAATCGGAAAACATACCTCGTAGTTGAAGAACCGAAGAAAACTTGATAATTCTTTGCTTTATACCGTGGCACGTTGATGGGCACAGGGAATTTTGGGTGTTTGGTCGCGGAGAAGTGTAAGAATGAGGGAAAAAGGGGTAAAATCGGGGGTTTAAAATGAAGAAAACACGCGGGTCACCCGGCAACCCGGTGTGACCCGTCACAAATTATAGCGCAACGTGTCACGGAGTGCATCGCGGTGCACTGCCTCCGTGACACGGAGCCATCGCGATAGCCCTCTGGAATTTTTGAAAATTCTGGTTTACACTTCAACGTGTCACGGAGGGTAACGCGGAGGTCCTCCTCCGTGACACGGAGCTATCGCCCTAGCTCACTGTCTCTGCATTTTATTAATTTTTTTCATACCTCACCTTTTCCTTCACGATTCCGTGAACATTTTTCTCCGTTTCACCTTAAAATCATTTCACTAAACAAACTTGGTTAGATTAATAGATTTCAAAAACTAAAATAAAATAATACTAACTAAAACAAACATTTTGTACTAAATCAAGAAAAAGAAAAATAAAATAAAATCTATTTACACTTTACAAAATAAAAGAGAAAAATATTTTTCACGGGTTGCCTCCCGTGCAGCGCCTGGTTTACCATCGCGGCTCGACATCCTTTATGCTCAATTGTCCGCTTGGGTGATGGACGCTTTCTCACGATCATTGTCCTCCCCCCAGTAGTGCTCACCCTTATCCGGTGGTCTTCCCATCAACTCTCCGGAATCATTCATTTGTTTAGCATTCCCATGATCAATTACATTGATCACCGAGAGTTCTTCATTCACCATCAGGAGCTTGGGTGCTTTGTACACATCGAACACCTCTACTTTGTCATGTGCTCGCATTGTAAGTTGACCCACAACTACGTCAATTAATGCTTTCCCGGTTGCCAAGAAGGGTCGTCCCAAAATAAATGGGACTTCCGCGTCTGGTTCAAAATCCAGAACAATAAAATTTACCGGGAAAATGAGGGATCCCACTTGCACAAGCACATCCTCAACAATGCCATCCGGCCTAGCTAAGGATCTGTCTGCTAACTGCAAGATTACGGTTGTAGGTCTAGGACTCCCTAGACCCAACTTTCTGAATACCGAAGATGGCATCAGATTTATGCTCGCCCCCAAGTCACACAATCCACGAGCTCGGATACTCTGCCCGATAGTAAGCTGGATAGTAAAACTTCCAGGGTCTTTTAGCTTCGTGGGCAGTCTATTTTGGATCCGGGAAGTGCATTCCTCCGTCAAAGCTACCATGGCATACTCAGTCAAACGACTTTTGTTGGCCACGATGTCTTTAATATATTTGGCATATTTAGGCACTCCCTACAAGACATCAATAAGAGGTAAATTAACATGTACCTGTTTAAGCACCTCCATAAATTTCTTGAAACACACCTCCTCCTTGTGTTTCTTGAGTCGTTGAGGGAACGGGGGTGGAGGTCTTTCTGATTCTGCTTCTTTGGTCTTCCCCCTATCCGAAGTTTGCTCTCCCTCAACATCTGCTGCTCCTGACTTTTGAGGTGGTCTTTTTGGTTCCACCTCCTTCAGCTACAAACCACTCCTTGTGGTCACTGCATTTACCTGCTTCGGATTAGGATCCGTGTCGCTAGGCAGTCCTCCTCTGGGCCTTGTGTTTTGGGCACTAGCAAATTGCCCAAATTGATATTCAAGAGCCTTGGTCACTAATTGATTATTTTTCACTTCGACTGCCAATTTAACATAGTCAGCCTACAATTGTGCCTGGTTAGCGATCATGGTCTTGAACATCTCCTCAATTCTAGGTGATGGTGGTGGAGGAGGGGCATTGTGATTTCTGAATTGAGATTGATAGTTCTGTTGCCCTCCTTGATTCCTTTGCATACCCTAACCCGAACTTTGGCCTTGTTGGTTGTTGCTACCCCATGAATAATTTGGATGGTTCCTCCTATTTGAGTTGTAGCCGCTACCAAACTGCTGCTGATTTCTTTATGCATTGGCCACAAAGTTAACCGAATCTGGGTTTGCTCCATAGCACTCAGCTGAGTGTTCACTGCTTCCACACACTTCACAATACATTTTCTGGACCGCATTGACTGAAGCTGAAGGCTGGTTCAAATTCATGTTGCTGAAGTGGTTGTTCAACTGATTCTGCAAGGCAGCTATCTGTGCAGCGATAGCTGTAAATCCATCCACTTCAAGCACTCCTGCTGCTTTCCTTGCTCCACCTCGAGATGAATCAGCATTCCATTCTGGATTGCCCTGTGAAATCCGATTTAGCAAAGTGTACAGCTCCTCATAAGTCTTTTCCAGCGCTTGCCCTCCAGCTGCTGAATCTAGCAAAATTTTAGTATGGGTTTCCAAACCCTCAATAAATGTATGTACCAACACCTCATTGGACTGATGATGATGAGGACAGTCCCGCAACATGGATTTAAATCTTTCCCAGGCTTGATACAAATTTTCCCCCTCCCTCTGGTTGAAACTTAGAATTTGACTTCTAAGCTAGTTGTTTTATCAGAGGGAAAAAATCTTATCAAGAACTTCCGTGCTAGATCATCCCACATTGAGATAGAATTTGGTGGCTCAGCTTTTAACCACCTCTTGGCTTCACCAAGTAATGAGAACGGAAATAGTGTGAGCCGAACATAATCAGGTGACACTCCAGCGGGTATATAAGTGTCACTTATCTCCAAAAAGTTTTGGAGATGTTGTTGTGGGTCTTCATGAGGGAGACCGGTAAATTGCCCGCTTGTGTGCAACAGTTGCACCATATTCTGCTTGAGTTCAAATCTCCCTCCAGGCTCTGGTTTGCGAATAGTTGATGTTACATTGTTGGCATGTGGGATTGCCACCTCGCGAACCGGCCTTGCTGCTGCTTCTTCGGGCACTAACACTGCCCTCACAACCGGTGGATTTTGTTGCTCCATAATAGTCTGTCTGAGCAACTACAGCTTCTTTTGTAGAGCTTCTCTGCGTTTACTATGAAATATACATTCAGGCTCTATGTAAGATTCCACCAGCTCTTTGTCTCTTGCCAGTGTTCACAGAAATCAAGTCTGCAAAATACAGGCTAAGACCAAGTTGTCAACACTTAAGAAAATAAAATAATAAAAATACAGTAAATTTACACTTAATACAATTTCACCAATTGCCTAGTTTCCCCGGCAACGGTGCCAAAAACTTGTTCGGGTGTTTTCTATATGGGTTATATACCGACACGCATGTGCACGTGGTCAAACAAGTAGTAAGTGGCTTAAGTAAGCCAAGTATCGATCCAAGGAGACTCTGGATAAGTAAAAATTGCTCAAGTATACTATATTCTATCTTACTTCTAAATATGCTGACAACAAAGTAACCAAAAGTTAAATAATTTGTTTATAAATTATATACTAAAACTATTAACAAATATCTACTTTGAATTGAAACTATGGATATGAGCATGCCAAGGTTAAGAACATGTAATGAACTTGATTATAATCATAATCTGGTTAATCTTCTCTTCCAATTGCTAGCCAAGAACATTAGCCTAGAGATTAAAACTCTCGTATTTAATCTCACTTAAGAATCATAAACCATCCGTCTACATTTCTGTGATCAAATGCAATTTATGACCTAGCAATACAATTCCGGTTCCTAAATTGACTAATACCGATTTCAAGTATATTTCTATCAGGAAAGCACATCAAAACTCAATTTTCCCAAATCAAGTTAAGAACAATACCCTATTAATTCACAACTTTCCAATTTCGTGCTCTCTCGAGTGAAATCGGACTTTTTAGATATACATTAATGTCGGCCACACACTAATGCAGTAGAAACAAGAATTAATAGAACAACATGGAAGAAGAAGATGAAAAACCATATAATTCAATAATCAAAATTCATCACCATTGTTCATAACCTCAGCAAGGAAGGAAATTAGCCACTCATTTGTGGATTAATCATCCTAAAACAAGTGTTAATCATACAAACAATTGATTGAAAGAAGAAAGAAAGAGAGAAAAACCCTGAGCTTTTTCGTCCCTCAACTGCCTGTAACCCACGTCCTTGCTCCACCAAGTCTGCATTTATTAAAAATAAGCCTAAGTGTTCTATTTATACTAATGGGAATTTTTCCCGGAATAACAAGCAACGTGTCACGGAGTGCATCGCAGAGCACTGCCTCCGTGACACGGCGTGGACGCGGACCCTTTCTGGAAATTTAGGGTCCGGGAATAAAGCTTCAACGTGGCACGGCATGCAACGCGGAGGCTTGCCTCCGTGCCACGGAGCTGTCGTGAGGCTCCACTGGAATTTGACTAATATTTCACCCTCCAGGCAGAGTGCCTCCGCGATGGTAGCGTGGCACGGCTCCATCGCGGAGCCCCTTTAATTGGTGCAGTCCAATGCCTTTTTCGTGCTCGAATCCAAGTCCAACTCCGATATTGTTCCAACATGCATTTTAGCTCCTCGAAATCACATTTCACCTACAAAACAATGCTAATCATGTTGGTTAGTATAAATTCACATTTTATTACCAATTACATGAAAATGTATACACATTTCTAGATAAACAAGGCGAAAATGATACGTTTGAGTATCACTTGGGCATATAAATCTGCCCAAGATCAACCCCAACATGTTGGTGGAGTTCTATTCCTTTTATCAAGCGCGCAAAGACTCGATGAAGCACATAAGGAGGGTAGATGAGTTCCGTAACTTACAATTCGTCAGGGTCCAAGGGGTATAGGTGGATATCACTCCAGACACAATCAATTCTCTTTGTTGTATAGAACCAATTGAACCAAGGATCGAGTGTGTGGAGAATGTTGCTACCAAGGGCGACCAACTCCGGGTGGCCCAAACTATTGCAATGGGGCAGCCTGTATTGGCAACTCTAGGGGGTGAAATCCTAAGATAGGACAACCACTTTAAAGCCAAGCTATGTCTTGATCTAGTCTGCTGCCACCTTATACCCTCTAAGAATGACCAGAGGATACATATAGAGGCCACAATCTTGATAGCATGAATCATGTCAGGGGTGCATGTAACCTTTAGTGAGGTTGTTGCCACTCAAATGAAAAGAAAAGCCAGGCAACCAACTCTCTCCATGCCTTTTCTAGTCCTAATAAGCCAGTTGTGTGCCAGACCAGGAGTCCCATACTTCGCTGATGATATCGTTAGCTCCACTATTGGGGTCATTGATCTTGACAAGAAAAGGGACGTAGATGCTCCTAAGAGTAAGAGATAAAGGATGCAGCCTTGGGATATCCTGAGGAGGTTGGAGAACATGACACTTAGAGTACCCTTGGTTACAAGACCTCAACGATTCCACTCCTAAAATATTGCGATATGCTTCTTGGGAGTGCCACCTTTGGGGTCTTCACCACCACCTTCATCCTCCAGGCTGATTGGGCTTCAAAAACAGGCAGACATGACACACTCCCATGAAAATCAACTTGATAAATTGCCCAAGAATCTACCAACCCTAATTTGAAGATTGGTGAAGAGCGCGATGAAGGATATATTTGACGGCTTGAACAAGTTATGTTCCCGAGTCGATGTAGTAGAGGGTGTAGTTTCTTCTCTCCGAGATGATATGAGAGAGCTTAAGAGTAGGGTCTCCCTATCAGCACAAATATGATCTTTCTTGATGAAGCTACGACAACTACACATAAAGCTCGAGGCCTAATAGATGACCTACTTAGGGTCTTGGCTAAGGACAATGAGGCTGAGTACAATGAGGATGGTGGAGATGGTGCAGGCGCTAATGGCGAGGTTGGGCCTGACGATGATGTGGAGGAATATTTGTCTTAGGGAATTCTCATACCCCTTATTCTTTACTTAATAATATTGGGGACACTGTTTATTTTTAGTTGGGGTGGGATTTTCCCTTTTTGATAGTCGATGTTGTTGCCCTTGTTGGGCTTGTTTTAATTATTTGGATGTTTTGGCCACTTATAATGTTTTTGTTTAAGTTTCTTTTGTATGAATGAAATGCCCTTGTCAGGCCTGTTTTGAATTGATTAAATTTTTTGACCCTTGTCAGGCTAAATTCTTGTTTGATAATGTGAGTTGCCATCGATGGGTTAGTTTTACATGCCAATTAATTCATGAACCAACCTTTACAATTGCCTTTATAGATAATAGATATAAAATAAACTCTAAGGGTTTTCCTCATACCACGATTCTTTCACAAGGAGCATATATTTTTATTTTTTTTTGGTGTCGAACCGGGTGATATTTTCCTATGATAGATTGAGAGGGTACTTTCTTAAGGGAATATGCCAAGTTTAGTTTACCTTTTTGAGTCCTTGTTACACTTATTTTGAGAGGTACCATCAAAATTTCTACATAATGAGTTTTGGAGATGAAAGGAGAACATGAGAATTCTCTTATCATGAGTTACACATTCTTTGTTTGGCTTTTTGATATGCAAAATGAGTATGCAGAACTCGGAATAGCTTTTCTAAAGTCATGGCTTTGAATTGATCATGAGAATAGTTGAACTCTTTTGATTGTGATTCCTTATATAGTGAGGTTTTTGCTTTATTCTTGTATGTATGTCATCTAGAACTTGCTCTGAATGTGATTTAAGGTGAAATCCTAGAGGTAGTTGCACTTGAAAATTGACCTTAGACTCTTTTTGGATAGTCACTTCACCATAGAATGACTTCCTTAAAAATCAACCCTTGTTAACCATTGTTTGTGCCTTAGGCCCTTTCTTGGAAACCATCGAGCCCTATACCCTTTTTAATCCTCTCCTTTGGCACCTGTTCCTCCCTAATTTCTAGTGATAATAGAAATATGAGGGCTTGAAGTCCAAGGTTTGGGGATGAAAAAATGAAATGTGATGCAGGCAAAAGCCTAAGTTTAGGGGTGTGCACAAAAGGGGAAAAGAGAAGTGAGCTTCAATATGAGTTAGCACCAATTGCTTGATGTAAAAACAAAACGGCTGGCTGAAAAACCTCTGATCAAAAGAAGAATGTAATGAACCAAGTGGTGCTATCTCTTGTATAGAAGAGACTTGTATAAAAATGTTACACCCCAAAATTTTTTTTGATGATTATTTGATGTTTATATGTCATATTAAGGGAATTACGGGTTGTATGTTTGTCGTAGGTGAGGAGGGAAACATGTGCAAAGTGAAAAGCGAAGAGTATGTGAAGTTTGTAAGTAAGGGTGAATTTTAAATGTACATATCTCCAAATGTAATGATTTAGACATCCTATGACCTATCAAATGAAAGGTATTTGAATCTAGTTTACAGCAACAAAAAAGTACTCATCAATCAGAGTTTGAAGAAAAAATTTATGCTCGTTTGAAGATAGCACTATCAATAGGGAAAGCGTCGTGGCGGGCGATGCCAAGATAGGCAAGCAACAGGCGCGCGCACGTGTGCGCGAGGGCACATCACACAGGTGCCGTATGCAGGTGCCGCCCAGCCCTCCTATATGAAGTAATTTTGAGCTAAAAAGCTCATTTCTACTCCCTTTCACCTTATTTTTTAGAATTCACAGAATTAAGAGCCCTATCACATGGAGAAAAGATATCCCAGGTAAGAAACTTCACTCTTTTCTCTTTTGGGCTTTGGGAAGAGAACCTTGGAAGAAAGTCATGGCTTGTTGTTGTCATGTTTTTGATTGTGGTGTTTCTGCGTTTATAGCTGGTTTCGGACAGAGGAAAGACTAGCATTCTACTCCTACTTTAGCTAATAAAATCTCCAAGAAATGGTATGTAATTCCCTTTTTGATTTCTATGAGTTTGTGAGGTTTAAACTTGGAGAAAACTTCAGTATTGTGTTGTTGTTTCTTTGCGTGTTTTTGTGGCATGTTGCTACCCAATTTTTCTAGAACTTTGGTGAAGTGAAGTTGCTGCTGGTTGTGGTTGTAAATTGGAATTGGAAGGAGCCTTAAGGTGTAATCTTGAAAGGAAGGTTTTTGGAAAAAATTAGAGTCGACGTGCCAAGATATGTAAAGGCATCCCTTTCCTTGTTTTTCAAGTACGAAAGTAAGTCATTGAAAGGAATAATATTCCTATGTTTTTGAAATCATATTGAGGTATGTATGATTCTTTACAAATGCTTGGAAGTACATGGAATAAAGCTTGAATCATTAAGAATGTTTGAAGCGAACAAATGTGAAGCGAAAAACATAATTTCTATATGATTGTTGTTGTAGTTGTAAATTGAGTCTGAAGTCCCCTTAACACAGGCACCATGAGCTATTCCTTTGCAGTATATTATACAAGTGATGTTGAATATATGTTGAGATCTGGTCACTAAGTGAAATTGGTAAGAAATGCTAAGATGACGACGTGTGATCGAACTTAAGCTATGAAGATGACGCTAAGCCGGCTGAGGCTAAATGAGCTTATTGAAGTGATGTTTTCATAATATGGTTATTCCCTCTTATATGTTTATGGTTTAAAGAGATTAAGGTAAAAGGAGATTTTAGGTTTCCCTTCCTTAAAGCTATGCAAGCAGCACGTAACAAATAGGCTAAGTCGATAGATGTTAACGAGGAAAGCATGACTAAGTTGTTAATCTTTTTGTGACATTATAAAAAGGGAAGATAAGAGTAAATGTTAGATCTTTTAAGGTAACGTGTGAGTAATATGATCTCTACTAGTAATTGCTTTCTCGAACCTTTTAACGATATTAAAATATAAGCAAGACGAAGTTTAGTAGATAAAGTTGTCAATTAGGTAAAGAGGTAAATGCGTATAACAATTGATGGAATAGTGAACACGAGAGTAACGACTTGAGAGTAGAGTGAATCATGTTTGGAAAAGAAGTTACAGTAAACAAGGAAAGTAGAGCTAAAGGTTGTTAAATTGGACGATACGGATTACGATTGTGAATAAGTTAGGAAAAAAACAAGGAAGATTAACCCTATTCTCAAAACGTTTAGCAAAAGAGTTATAAATAAAGTTGTTTCTATTCAGTATGTGTTAAGTTGATGAATGGCCAGTAAAGTGTTAAATTCTTATGAAATGATTAGAATTGAATGTTTTTGAGACAGTAACTTAAGTCAAAGAGAAGTTTTTTGTTATGTTTTCAAGCGATTTTGTTAAGTTATCCATTTTAAGTGTTGAAATTATCTTTCAAATCTTATGGGGTTTAATCCTAAAGCTTCTAAGATATCCATAGTGATTACTAGCTTTCTTAAGCTCCTCAGTTAATTACAAAGTTGTGTAAGTTAATCCAACATCGTCTGAATTACAACTATAAGTCTTTTTTTGCCTATAAGGAAGAACTTAGAGAATTGCTTATGAGTTCTCAAGATGAAAAAAATCCGAATCTCAGATTCATGAGTTATGTCTTCACATCCCTAAGTTATGTTGAAGTGTGTTATGCTAATCTAAGACGTTTTGAAGAGATCATATTTCGAGAATCATGCTAATGTCTCAATCAAGTATTTGAAGTTGCGTACAAGTGTAAGAACTCAAGTCTTTATAAGTATTTCCAGTAAGAAATCTTAATGTATATGATTTTCATGATATAACATATAGTTGAATTCTTTTAGTTATATTCAAGTCATACATCTATATGTTTAGCTCTTATTGAGTTATCATTTGAATTTCCTAAATTCAGAGAAGGGATTCTCCTATGTACCAATGTTCTTAATTTCTAAGTAAGTATAAGTACATGCTATGATAATGATTAGTTAAGCTCAGAACTTTGAATGCCAGAAAGTCTCCTGAAGGTCACTCAGTTAACTAAATACGAGTTTATACATTATACAGAAGTCTCATATGTTGTATGTCTGTAGTTTAGCTCTCAGCTCTGTGTATATGTTAAGCGTTATGACAAATAACTCCAAGTTCCAAGTTATAATTTCCATGTTTTCCTACAAATAAAACAAATGAATTAAGAACTATATGTGCTCCTCGATGTGATAAGTTGATAACAGAACTCCAGTGTATAGTTATCGATACATGTAAAGGAACCACACTGTGGCCAGTATATATATGTAGTTCCCAGATGTTAAAGGATTGTATAAATGAGAATCTATGTGCTTCTACTCAAGCGATATGTTAAGTTGGCAAGATTATTTGTAGGACATTGCTTGTAAGCTTACTAAAGTTCTTATGTTGTCTAAACCTCCTGAAGGTCCGTCGAGTCACTGAGTTGACACGTTTGTATATAATTTGACAGCTTTACATGATATTATGTGAATATTTTCTAATTTTACATGGTATATGTGCCCACTTGAATTTATATGTTACGAAAGAGACCTATTACGGCCACAGATTTAGCATTTGTCATTTCAATGCTATATGTGATAAATTGACTCAGTGTAAGCTCTATCGACTCTATTCATGATTATGATTGAGATATTTTTATTTTACCCCAGTATGGTACACCAGTTGGAGATATTTTTATTTTACCACGGTATGGTACACTAGTTTGAGATATTTTTATTTTAACCTAGTATGGTACACCTGTTGGAGATATTTTTATTTTATCCTGGTGTCGTACACCAACTGGAGATATTTTTATTTTTTCCCGGTGTAGTACATAGGCTGGAGGCATTTTGACATGAATTTTATGGTCGGCTGGCCGCCGACATTACAGTTATAACTTTTCTTGTGCATTACTTGGTTTCATTTTCACTTCATATTGAGTTATTGTCAGGTTTCGATTCCCAAGATTCCAGGTTGTTACTATTCCTTCTTTCTAGCTTAGTTATCATTTCTATATTATATTTTTATAGTTTTTAGCCTTACATACCAGTACATTTCATTTGTACTGACATCCTGTTACGACCTGGATGTAGGCCCAGACCGCAACACAGGACAAGGAGCCTCGAGAGAACCCAAGTCGACCCATGGCCTAAGCATTCATCAAACTCAATCAATAAAACTAAACATATATAGATATATACAATATGAGTGATAAACATGAATAATTGAAATCATGAGAAACAATGGAAGACTCATCTTTTAACCGATATACCACAAAAGGGCTTATATGGTGCCAACTATCACACTCAAGTGAGTAGAGCCATCCAAATCCTTGCCAAGGCTAAGGACGATACCATGATATCGATATCAAGCTTGTGGCCCAATCGGGGCAAGGGATAGCTCACATAGGATGTCACAATATAATCTGATCATACCTACGTTGGCACGTAGTTCTGAGGTATAGGGTTAACTGATCCATAGCTTACTCGGTGCTAGACACTACCAAAAACATGCATATGCTCTCCATCGTTTTTCAACAAAGCTGACCATCGTCTATTGACGAAGCTGAATAATCATAAATACATAAATTTGAATCATACATGAGGAGCCTTGGCTCAAACCATACCACAAGCTGAACAAAAATGGGAGTCTTCGCTCCAAAATCACGTGGTAAGCTAAATTCGTAAAATCATAATCATACTTGAGCATATGGGCATTGCCCGATACTTTAACATACTTGAAAATACATAATTCACTTGAAAACATTATCTTAAACATGGGTAACTTGAAAACATGCTTTTCTCATCAATAATTCATTAGTATTTAACATACATCATAAATCAACTTCTCATAAATCCTTCATGAATGGGCATCATAATTTGAAAAACTAGTAGACATGATTGGTAATTGAAAATATGACAAAACTTGCCCATGAATCATAATTTAATAGTAGAAACATATTTAAATCATACCCGTGTAGAGAATTAGAAATTTCATGATTGGGTTAAAACCCCACAGAATTGATATACGAATTTACATGATTTAACGAATGATTAGGAATGGGTGTGAAAGGATTCACCCACTCATAACCCTACATACATGATTATAGCTGGTTCTTACACTCCTCTGATTGCCCATGGAATATTTGAAAAAGAACATTGAAGGATTTGCCTTTATCCCTTCTCTAGACTATTACTCTTGCATGCATGAATAGGAATGACTTGGAATAGGTTTTCCCCTCTTAAAAACCACTATTCATAGCTTAAAACGTCGTAGTTTAGGCCTTAGGGGCATAGGAATTATGGAAAAGCTCTTACTAAATTCGTAGGAAATTACTGACTGCTAGTCCCAACGAGGGATTGGATGACTCGTTACACCAGGCCATAACTCGTGGCATAACTCGTCATGTACACTACCTGAAGATTCATCTAGGGCTCATCATAGAGGACGTCACGAAACGTTACTGGTGACTATCCGGTGGTTTGGTATAGGTTAAAAACCGACACGCAAGTGCACGTGGTCAAACAAGTAATAAAGTGGCTAAGTAAGCCAAGTATCGAACCAAGGAGACTCTGGATAAATAAAATTGCTTAAGTATACTATATTCTAGCTTACTTCTAATTATGCTGACAACAACGTAACCAAAAGTTAAATAATTTTGTTTTTATAGATTATATACTAAAACTATTAACAAATATTTACTTTGAATTGAAACTATGGATATGAGCATGCCAAGGTTAAGAACAAGTAATGAATTTGATTATAATCATAAATTGGTTATTCTTCTCTTCATGTTGCTAGCCAAGAACATTAGCCTACAGATTAAAACTCTCGTATTTAATCTCACTTTAGAATCATAAACCATTCGCCTACATTTCTGTGATCAAATGCAATTTATGACCTAGCACTACAATTCCGGTTCCTAAATTGACTAATACGGCTTTCAAGTATATTTCTATCAGGAAAGCACATCAAAACCCAATTTTCCCAAATCAAGTTAAGAACAATACCCTATTAATTCACAACTTTCAAATTTCTTGCTCTCTCGAGTGAAATTAGACTTTTTAGATATACATTAATGTCGGCCACACACTAATGCAGTAGAAACAAGAATTAATAGAACAACATAGAAGAAGAAGATGAAAAACCATACAATTCAATAATCAAAATTCATCACCATTGTTCACAACCTCAGCAAGGAAGAGAATTAGCCACTCATTTGTGGATTAATCATCCTAAAACAAGTGTAAATCATACAAACAATTGATTGAAAGAAGAAATGAAGAGAGAAAATCCCTTAGCTTTTTCGTCCCTCAACTGCCTCTAACCCACGTCCTTGCTCCACCAAGTCTGAATTAATTAAAAATAAGCCTAAGTGTTCTATTTATACTATTGAGAATTTTTCCCGGAATAACAAGCAATGTGTCATGGAGGACAACGCGGAGCACTGCCTCCGTGACACGGCGTGGACGCGGACCCTCACTGGAAATATAGGGTCCGGGAATATAGCCTCAACATGGCACGGAGGCCAACGCGGAGGCTTATCTTCGTGCCACGGAGCTGTCGCGAGGCTTCACTGGAAATTGCCAATTAAAATCACCCTCTAGGCAGTGTGCCTCCGCAAATGTAGCGTGGCACGACTCCATCGCGGAGCCCCTTTACATTGCGCATTCCAATGTCTTTTCCGTGCTCGCATCCAAGTCCAACTCCGATATTGTCCCAACATGCATTTTAGCTCCTAAAAATCATATTTCACCTGCAAACAAATGCTAATCATGTTGGTTAGTATAAATTCACATTTTATTACCAATTACATGAAAATGTATACACATTGCATAACAAACAAGGCGAAAATGATACGTTTGAGTATCACTTGGGCATATAAATCTTCCCAAGATCACTTACCCCACACTTAAATCCTTGTTCGTCCTCGAACAACACATACACAACTCATGTAAATTACATCCCAACCTACGCCACTATGGTGCGACAATTTATGCTACGGTCATACCGATTATTCAATTTTTGGAAATCATCAAGAAAGCATGCATGGTCTTAACAATGCAATGACCTTTAATATATCAAGACTTCCTAGACTTTAAGAATTGACTCTCGATATCGGCAAACTCATGGAAATCAGCTAATCAAGATATCCGACACGAAAATCAATCTTTCATCAAGCATGTACCCTCACAAATCAAGAGAATCTTCCCCTTTATGTTCATGCAACACACAAGCATTCAAGTAGGGGCATATAAAAATTAATTTCACTCTCTCTCCCAAAAGAATTCACATGCATCATGTCATGACCCATAGGCTTGCCCTTAGTGTATTACTCCACTAATATAAAGAAATGCAAAGTAAGATCACGTAAGACTTCAATGGGTTGTAATGGAGGCTATGGAACTAGTATGTATTGGATTAGCCAATAATAGTCACTAGCATCCTTAAGCGCCTTTTCAACACATTCCCATCAACTCATGAACATTGTTTCTCTCTTTTCTTTTTTTCATCATCCCATTCATGCTGGTTTACTTTCGTACTGCCCATTTCATCAAACACATTTGACATGACACAAAGGGTTTTCATGCACCTTCATTGTCATTTCATTATAACAAGTGCCTCTTCAACCTCTTCTTTTCTTTCCTCACTCTTCTTTTCTTTTCTTTCCACTATTCTCACTCTTTGACACTTTGGGAAAATTTTTCTGTTCTTCTTAAGCGCTTAAGAGTTTTGTATAGACTTTACGACTAATGAAAAGAAGGAATAAAGCTTAGTTTATACATTTTTGGACAAAAGAAAGAAAGAATCGGCTAAAGGCTCAACGGGCTGACTAGGGTATACAATCACATAAAAAGGTAGAGTATTATAAGAAAAAAAAATAGAAACTCTCGGTTAAAACAAAGAAATGCCTACATCCTTTCCAACACTACACTTCCTTCATTTCATTTTGTACACACACCAGGCAAGTTCTAGACACTTCACAATAGCATGGAATAACAATACCTCACTTCACACTTCATGCACATGCTCGATTCAAGATGCATTCACAGACTCTTTAATTAGCCAATTACATGAATTCAAAAATTAAGCCACAATCACACCGAATCGAATTCTACAGCCTAGGTAACTCAACATATTTACAAAATTGCATGCTTTCAAATGAATCACTTTTACATTTTGAACATCAGTTACAACACGCAACCAACATTTCACAACCAGATAGTAACTACAGGTTAAGTGATGCAATCCACCAAAGAAAAAAACTGAAAACAAATTAAAATCCTACTCCTACCGACTACATTTCCCTTAAGACGGTCGTCATCCATCCATCATAGGGAACGGTCACTAACTATGACGTCGGTTCAATGGGACTATTCTGGGTAAAAGAACCGAAAACAAACTTCGAGAAACCCAAAAATAAAAATCGAAAAATTTTTGCAAAACATCGATCATTTCGATGGAAAAATATTTACAAAATATTATACTTTGTATAAAATATTTTCGCAAACTTTTGAAAATTATCGATCATTTCGATAAAGAAAAAAATATTTACAAAATTTACAAAATTTGCACTGGCAACCACAACTTTTCACAACACACATCATTTACCTCAAAAATATATACAGATACAACACAAATTAGTTCACAACCATAGGGAAACATAAAAAAACATACATGCAAAACAAAGGAAGAACATACAGCAGATTAGCCCAGGTCGCAGCACCTAGCTACTCCCCACCCCACACTTAAATCGAACACTGTCCCCAGTGTTCACAAAAATTAAAAATCACAAAAATTTTGGGTGGTGGAACTCCCTGATCAGTCAAAATATTCGACTTCTTCATCCGGTGCTGCTGCCTCATCGCTCATGTCCGAGTCACCTCCATCGTCGTCATCGGACTCCACATCAGAGTCCTCCCGACGTGTCTCCTCGTCCGTGGGGACATCATCGTCAGTGGGCTCAACGAAGGCTGGCCCCAATCGGCACAAAGCTCTGGCGTTCTCGCCAAATGGGTAATCCAGCTCCAGCTGCCATAATTCATCCTCCGTGGCTGGTCTCCCACCAATCCTGAGCTGAAGCATCTGCATACCAAACATTCGTGCCATGTACTGATCGTCACGAGCATGTCGCTCGCCCAGTGTCAGCACTGGCCCGTGTGTGGTGTCGGGGGCCTTGGTTTTGGTCACATCAAGGGCCCTCCGCTCCAACTGCGGGATGTAGTCCAAAGCCTCTTCCTCGACATCGAGGCCCCGGAGAAAGGTGGTGATGAGTCCGCCGAACCCATACCTGTGGCCCTGGTGTAGTCGGGCTCTCTTCATGGCGGATATGAAAACCGCCCCAACATTAATCTCCAGCCCTTTCATAAGGGCATACACCAGGCGCACACGGTCCCCGGTCACATCCGTCATGTGAACCCCCGGGATCAAGCACAAACACACTATCTTCAGCCATATTCTGTACTCCCTGTTCATCTACGAATAAGGCAGAGTCTGGTGGTAACCCCTCTCCTTATGTCTGCTCCATCGGGCTGTGTACCGAGCCCCACACAAAGTGCGTCTGATATCGGCGTATGGTGGGGTGATGTTCAGCTGGTGGAGAACGTGGGCGTCTGTGTCCCGCGCTCCAACGATGGCATTAAATTTCTGGGGTTCCAGAGTGACAATCTGCCCTCTGATTTTTATTGTGTGGCTTCTGATGGCCGGGTTCCAATTTGCATAGAACTCCCGGACTAAATGTAGGTTGCACTCCTTGGGCTCCTGAAATATGAAGCTGAGCCCAGCTGCCTTGATTCTCTGCACAATACGGGGGAACTCTTGTGCTAGTGGTTCCCGTGCAATATGCTCCTCAGGGAAGTACTTATTCTCCTTATGTTTAGCGTACCACTTCTTCCCTTCATCGGTCACCCACCTCATTCCGTATTGGCGGCGTTGGCCGCGCGGAACAGCGGGTGCAGCTGGGACTGCAGTGCCCAGTCTCAGTCGTTTTCTCCCGGTGCCTGAAGTAGAAGCACCTTTACCCTTATCCTGCCTACTAGCCATTGTACCTGTCAACATAAATAAACAAGCACAATGTCAAGCTAAATACATGTTAACTTCGGCTAAGGTCGGGTTAAACTAAGTTTACCCCACACTTAGTCCTTAGCTACTTTTACGATACTCCGGCAAGAATTACTTTATTTACAACCCAAACACAAACAACTATACAATTTATGCTTAGTGCGTTCACAAAAAATTTTCGACAGTATAACTTTTAGCGTACTACTCAGACTTCATACAGCTAATCCCAATCCTACTATCGCTAGCAATTCAACCATCACACTTAGCAACGAAAACAACAAACAAAAACAATGACAAAAATTCTATATACATACAAATCTAAATAACCAAACCAATTTGAACAATTTTTACTTTTTCCCGAAAACAGAGAATTCGTCGTCTTTTACACTCTAACAATATTTACAACGACTTATCTCAATTCACAAACACACCCCGGCATATAATTCACCAATTCATCAAGTTACCCAATTCGATTTCAACAACCCAAGCCCTAGAAATCAATTTTACAATCAAATTCGAATCATTCACGCAATCGACAAATTCAAACGCTAATTACAACATTCCGAACATTTATCAATCAAAGAATAATTCAACATCATGCTAAATTGCTACTTAGGGTGATTTATCTCACCTCCCATGCTCAAATTCAACTAAAATCGACAAAAACTTGAGAGAAACGAGGAAAACATACCTTCACGTTGAATAACCAAAGAAACTTGACAAATTGTTTGCTTAGTAACGTGGCACATTGGTTGGGAGAGGGAATTTAGGTGCTTGGTCGCGGAGAAGAGAGGAAATGGGGGAAAAAAGGGCAAAAATCGGGGTTAAAAAGAAGAAAAACACGCGGGTCACCCGGCAACCCGGTGTGACCCGACACTAAATATAGGGCAACGTGTCACGGAGGCTAACGCGGAGCCCCTCCTCTGTGACACGGAGCCAACGCGATGGCTCACTGTAATTTTTAAAAAAATTCAGATTTAACCTCAACGTGTCACGGAGGGTAACGCGGAGCCCTTCCTCCGTGACACGGAGCCAACTCCCCAGTGCACTGTCTCTTCATTTTATTCATTTTCTCATACCTTGCCTTTTCCTTCCCGATTCCATGCATATTTTTCTCTGGTTGACCTGAAAATCACCTTACCAAACAAAATTGGTTAGATTAACAGATTTCCCAAACTAAAATGAAAAATACTAACTAAAATGAAAAATTTGTACCAAATCAAGAAAAGAAAAATAAAATAAAAACTATTTACACTTTACTAAACAAAAAGAGAAAAATATTTTTCACGGGTTGCCTCCCGTGCAGCGCCTGGTTTACCGTCGCGGCTCGACGTCCTTTATGCTCAGTTATCCACTAGGGTGATGGACGATTTTTCACTATCATTGTCCTCCCCCCAGTAGTGCTCAACCTTATCAGGTGGTCTTCCTATCAACTCTCGGGATTCACTCATTTGATTAGCCTTCCCATGATCAATCACATTGATCACCAGAGTTCCTCATTTACCATCGGGAGCTTGGGTGCTTTGTACACATCGAACACTTCTACCTTGTCATGTGCTCGCATTGTAAGTTGACCCGCAGCTACGTCAATTAATGCTTTTCCGGTTGCCAAAAAGGGTCGTCCCAAAATAAATGGGACTTCAGCGTCTGGTTCAAAATCCAGAACAATAAAATCGACCGGAAAAATGAGGGAGCCCACTTGCACAAGCACATCCTCAACAATTCTATCCGGCCTAGCTAAGGATCTGTCTACTAGCTGCAAGATTACGGTTGTAGGTCTAGGACTCCCCAGACCTAACTTTCTGAATACCGAAGATGGCATCAGATTTATGCTCGCCCCCAAATCACACAATCCACGAGCTCGGATACTCTGCCCAATAGTAAGCTGGATAGTAAAACTTCCAGGATCTTTCAGCTTCGTGGGCAGTCTATTTTGAATTCGGGAAGTGCATTCCTCTGTCAAAGCTACCGTGGCATACTCAGTCAAACGACTTTTGTTGGCCACGATGTCTTTAATATATTTGGCATATTTTGGCACTCCCTACAAGACATCAACAAGAGGTAAATTAACATGTACCTGTTTAAGCACCTCCATAAATTTCTTGAAACACGCCTCCTCCTTGTGTTTCTTGAGTCGTTGAGGGAACGGGGGTGGAGGCCTTTCTGATTCTGCTTCTTTGGTCTTCCCCTTATCCGCAAGTTGCTCTCCCTCAACATCTGCTGCTCCTGACTTTTGAGGCGGTCTTTCTGGTTCCACCTCCTTCAACTGCAAACCACTCCTCGTGGTCACTGCATTTACCTGCTTCGGATTAGGATCCGTGTCGCTAGGCAGTCCTCCTCTGGGCCTTGTGTTTTGGGCACTAGCAAATTGCCCAAATTGATACTCAAGAGCCTTGGTCGCTAATTGATTATTCTTCACTTCGGCTTCCAATTTAACATAGTTAGCCTGCAATTGCGCCTGATTAGCGATCATGGTCTTGAACATTTCTTCAATGGTAGGTGATGGTGGTGGAGGAGGGGCATTGTGATTTCTGAATTGAGATTGGTAGTTCTGTTGCTCTCCTTGATTCCTGTGCATACCCTGACCCGAACTTTGGCCTTGTTGGTTGTTGCTACCCCACGAAAAATTTGGATGGTTCCTCCAATTTGAGTTGTATCCACTACCAAACTGCTGCTGATTTCTTTGTGCATTTCCCACAAAGTTAACCGAATCTGGGTTTGCTCCACAGCACTCAGCTGAGTGCTCACTGCTACCACACACTTCACACCACATTTGCTGGACCGCATTGACTTAAGCTGACGGCTGGTTCAAGTTCATATTGCTGAAGTGGTTGTTCAACTAATTCTGCAAGGCAGCTATCTGTGCAGCGATAGCTGTAAATCCATCCACTTCAAGCACTCCTGCTGCTTTCCTTGCTCCACCTCGAGATGAATCTGCATTCCATTCTGGATTGCCCTGTGAAATTCGGTTGAGCAAAGTGTACAGCTCCTCATAAGTCTTTTCCAGCGCTTGCCCTCCAGCTGTTGAGTCTAACAAAATTTTAGTATGGGGTTCCAAACCCTCAATAAATGTGTGTACCAACACCTCATTGGACTGATGATGATGAGGACAGTCCCGCAACATGGATTTAAATCTTTCCCAGGCTTGATACAAAATTTCTCCCTCCCTCTGTTTGAAACTTAGAATTTGACTTCTAAGTCTGGCTGTTTTACCAGAGGGAAAAAATCATATCAAGAACTTTCGTGCTAGATCATCCCACGTTGATATAGAATTTGGTGGGTCAGCTTTTAACAACCTCTTAGCTTCACCAAGTAAGGAAAACGGAAATAGGGTGAGCCGAACATAATCAGGTGACACTCCAACGGGTATATAAGTGTCACTTATCTCCAAAAAATTCTGGAGATGTTGTTGTGGGTCTTCATGAGGGAGACCGGTAAATTGCCCGCTTGTGTGCAATAGTTGCACCATGTTCTGCTTCAATTCAAACCTCCCTCCAGGCTCTGGTTTGCGGATACTAGAATGTACATTGTTGGCATGTGGGATTGCCACCTCGCGAACCGGCCTTGCTGCTGCTTCGTCGGGCACTAACACTGCCCTCACAACCGGTGGATTTTGTTGCTCCATAATAGACTGTCTGAGCAACTGCAGCTTCTTTTGTAGAGCTTCTTTGCGTTTACTATGAAATTCACGTTCAGGCTCTGTATAAGATTCCACCAGCTCCTTGTCCTTTGCCAGTGTACAAAGAAATCAAGTCTGCAAAATACAGGCTAAGACCAAGTTGTCAACACTGAAGAAAATAAAACAAAAATACAGTAAATTTACACTTAACACAATTTCACCAATTGCCTAGTCTCCCCGGCAACGGCGCCAAAAACTTGTCCGGTGGTTTGGTATAGGTTAAAAACCGACACGCAAGTGCACGTGGTCAAACAAGTAATAAAGTGGCTAAGTAAGCCAAGTATCGAACCAAGGAGACTCTGGATAAGTAAAATTGCTTAAGTATACTATATTCTAACTTACTTCTAATTATGCTGACAACAACGTAACCAAAAGTTAAATACTTTTGTTTTTATACATTATATACTAAAACTATTAACAAATATTTACTTTGAATTGAAACTATGGATATGAGCATGCCAAGGTTAAGAACAAGTAATGAATTTGATTATAATCATAATTTGGTTATTCTTCTCTTCATGTTGCTAGCCAAGAACATTAGCCTAGAGATTAAAACTCTCGTATTTAATCTCACTTTAGAATCATAAACCATTCGTCTACATTTCTGTGATCAAATGCAATTTATGACCTAGCACTACAATTCCAGTTCCTAAATTGACTAATACGGCTTTCAAGTATATTTCTATCAGGAAAGCACATCAAAACCCAATTTTCCCAAATCAAGTTAAGAACAATACCCTATTAATTCACAACTTTCCAGTTTCTTGCTCTCTCGAGTGAAATTGGACTTTTTATATATACATTAATGTCGGCCACACACTAATGCAGTAGAAACAAGAATTAATAGAACAACATAGAAGAAGAAGATGAAAAACCATACAATTCAATAATCAAAATTCATCACCATTGTTCACAACCTCAGCAAGGAAGAGAATTAGCCACTCATTTGTGGATTAATCATCCTAAAACAAGTGTAAATCATACAAACAATTGATTGAAAGAAGAAATGAAGAGAGAAAATCCCTTAGCTTTTTCGTCCCTCAACTGCCTCTAACCCACGTCCTTGCTCCACCAAGTCTGAATTAATTAAAAATAAGCCTAAGTGTTCTATTTATACTATTGGGAATTTTTCCCGGAATAACAAGCAACGTGTCACGGAGGCCAACGCGGAGCACTGCCTCCGTGACACGGCGTGGACGCGGACCCTCACTGGAAATATAGGGTCCGGGAATATAGCCTCAACGTGGCACGGAGGCCAACGCGGAGGCTTATCTCCGTGCCATGGAGCTGTCGCGAGGCTTCACTGGAAATTGCCAATTAAAATCACCCTCCAGGCAGTGTGCCTCCGCGATGGTAGCGTGGCACGGCTCCATCGCGGAGCCCCTTTACATTGCGCATTCCAATGTCTTTTCCGTGCTCGCATCCAAGTCCAACTCCGATATTGTCCCAACATGCATTTTAGCTCCTAAAATCATATTTCACCTGCAAACAAATGCTAATCATGTTGGTTAGTATAAATTCACATTTTATTACCAATTACATAAAAATGTATACACATTGCATAACAAACAAGGCAAAAATGATACGTTTGAGTATCACTTGGGCATATAAATCTGCCCAAGATCAGTGACTATGAGTCGTGGTCACCACTTATCACATGCGCTACCTTAGATTTCAAATAAATTTCCTTCTTCTGACCATGACCCATCCCATGAATTATGGTGACTGACCACGACTCTTGGGGTCCTTTCGCAGGGTACACTGCTATACTTCCTTCACCTTCTAAAAATCACTGCTCACGATTGACTCAACGAGTCGTGAGGCCTGACCATGACTTGTGGTCATGTCCGTGGGGACCTTAACTACCAATATCCAATTAACACCCTGATCCTCACAACGAGTCACATCATGACTCGTGGTCTGCCTCCACGGGTCATGGAATGACTCGTTCTGTGACCTGATGCCAGATTTCAAATTTTCTTTGTTTCAACTCCCGAGTCTGATCTTTGGGCTTTTGGGGTATAACGATATCTCCCCCGTGGGAACATTCATCCTTGAATGTTGGAAAACATACAGAAAAACAGAGAAATGCAATCATCATATTCAAATACTGATTATTTAAGCTGATGACTGATGGAATGAATACCCCCGCTTCAAACTACATAGCTGAACTGAAATCGCGAATCATACATACATACGTATACATAAAAGTAACTTAGGCACATGAACTGAACTTGAAAACTAAATAGAGTTTTAGGGAAAAACTGATACCTCAAGCTCAAATTGAGCCGGTTGAGAATAATTGAGCCGGTTGAGAATAAATGTGTGTATTTAGCATCATGTATGCCTCGTCTTCCCACATGGCTCCTTCAACATGCTGATTCCTCCATAAAACTTTGACTGAAGTTACCTCTTTGTGTCTTAGCCTTCGAACCTGAAGATCCAGTATATCCACCGGAACCTCCTCATAATTAAGGCTATCTTTAACACCGATGTTGTTCACCAGGACAACTAGAGTTTGATCACCCAAACACTTCTTTAAGAGTGATACATGGAAAATAGGATGCACGAATGAGGGCAACTCCAAATAATATGCCACTTTTCCAACCCGTTTCACAATTCGTTAGGGGTCAATTCATAGGACTTTTGGCGACCTTGAGCTATTTTCAACCTCTTTTATATGAGCTATACCTTATCCATAGCCTCATGGACTAAATCTGGTCCTATGTCATGACCCGAACATAGACCCGAATCGTAACACGAGACAAGGAACCCCAAGAGGCCCCAAGTTGGCGCATGGCATAAGCATATCTAACTTCATTCACGTTAAACGAAAGACTAAACATAAAACATAGAGAAAATGTAAACGTAACATAGCATGTCATAACACACGAAATCACTAGATGTACATACATGTTGAGTACTACATACGGTCTGAAAGCCTCTATCATGTAAGATGGGTTGATGGGACAACATCCCCAACTGACCTGGTCAAATTGAAACAAAAGAACAACATAATGTCTAGTCATACGACCCTCGAAACATGAGGACTCACCAATAAGCTGATAGTAACTCCGAGATGGTCTAAAGATGTGGATGAGCCTGAGAGCTGCATCGACAACATAGAAAGTATGCGATCAGTACGTTAAATGTACTCAGTATGCAAGGTAAGTAAAACGTACATTTAAGAAATATAAAACTCATAAATGATCATAAGATTAGTACATCATGCTTCATGTCATAAATATCATAAAATAACATAAGGCTCAAGGTTTTCAAAACATTCTTAATACAATCGTACTCATGATCATAAGAGAAAAGCTTTATTTAACATGACATGAGACAAAATGCATAATCATAAACATGAATGAATCATGAGGAACAATGGGAGATTCTCTTAGCCAACATACCCCATATGAGCACATATGGAGCCCGACTTGTAAACCTAGTTGGGAGGCCATTTGTACCTTGCCAAGGGTAGAACAATGAACGGTGTGATATCACCATGAAAAGGGCCATTTAGGCCGGGGACAGTCACAAGGGAGGTCCCAATACTACGGTGGCATGTAGTTTATGAGATCCGAGGCAGAACCCAGGCCCCGAACCTACTCAGTATTCAATACTACTCCCAAAACATATATAGTGATCATAGTATAATATGCATGAATTCTTGGGCTAGTTAAATCATTATAATCATAAACATACTTGTACATACGTGAACTAGCCATGACATAAGGCCCGTGAGTCAGCCAAATCATACTTCATAAATCGTAGGGTTCATGTATACTTGTAGATCTTACGTATAACTTGTAAATCATCAAAATCACGATGAGTATTTGAATAAATCCACATTTCAAATCATAAGTCATGTTGGGCTTGTAAATACCCTCAATTGAAGTGAAGATCATAAATCAATTCATCGTAGATCTTACATGATTAGGCTAAATTTAGTAGAAATTGAACTCAATAATTTGAATATCAAAATAGTTGTGAAATCTGATCAAGATCCATAAAATATGATGTAAATCATACATCATAATAACCCATTAGCAAATCATTAGATTTTCACAAAAATTGACTTAAGACCCCATGAGATTTTTGATAGATTTTTCATGAATTAATAGAGAATGGGCATGAGTGTGAACGAAAAAACCCATTCGTAACCCTACATACCTGGGTAAGATCAGATTTAAAGGTTCTTCAAATGCCCAAGGAAGAATTGATGGAAAAGAGCTTGAACTAGGCTTCATCTCTCTAAAAATTTCCTAACTTGCATGCATGGGAATGAGGATAATTAGAGGGACTTAACCTATCTTATCATGCCCATAAAAATACACAAAACTACATAGTTTAGGATCCCAGAGAATAGGAATTACAAAAAAATCCTTACTTAAATCACAGGGTTTTGCTGACTGCCAGTCCCCACGAGGGAGTGGACGACTCGTCCTCAGATGCCATGACTTGTGGCCACAAATCATCAAGTCCACTACCAGATTCCATCATGGGACCCCATGAGGGACCCCATGAGGGACCCCACGAATCGTGGTGGCTGACCATGACTCGTGGTCTCCACCCGTGATCCTCACAGCCCATGATTTCCTTACCAAATCTCCAGTCCAGACTACGGGTGACTCCACGAGTCGTGTGGCCTAACCACGAATCATGGTCATGCCCATGGTGATCCCTTCGGACCACACTCCTCTTTCCTTGACCACAAGTCACCCCACGACTCGTGGTCCCTCCTCACGGGTCACCTAACGACCCATCTTATGATCTGGTGCAGAATTTCAGTTTTTCTTTGCTTCAACTCTCGAGTCTGATCTTTGGGCTTCCGGGGTATAACATCCTATCATCGCAGCTTCACCAACTTCATGCCAACCAATAGGCGATCTACATCTCCGCCCATAGAGAGCTTCAAACGGAGCCATTTGAATGCTGGAATGGTAGCTGTTATTGTATGCAAACTTGATGAGAGGCAAATGATCATCCCAAATACCTTTGAAATAGATCACGCATGCTCTCAACATGTCCTCAAGAGTCTGAAATGTCCGCTCCACTTGACCATCCGTTTGCGGGTGAAATGCTGTGTTGAGCTTAACCAAAGTACCTAGTCCCTTTTAAAACAACCTCCAAAACTGAGAGGTAAATTGGGTACCTCTGTCTGATATGATGGATAAAGGCACTCTATGTAACCGAAATAGTTCTTAGATGTATAGCTTAGAGCAATCCTCCGCCGAATCCATGGTTTTGACCGGTAGAAAATGAGCTGCTTTGGTCAACCGGTCTACAACAACCCAAATGGAGTCATATTTCCGTCGAGTGCAAGGAAAGCCTGTTATGAAGTCCATATTGATTTCCTCCCACTTCCAAGTAGGAATGCTAATATCTTGGAGAACACCTCCCGGTCTATGATACTCCACCTTCACTTGCTAACAGTTTGGACACTTGGCTACAAACTCTGCGATGTCCTTCTTCATGTCATTCCACCAATAGACTTCCCGTAAGTCACGGTACATCTTGGTAGCACCTGGATGGATAGAATACCTGGATCCATGAACCTCGTGAAACATCCAAATCCTCTAATAATCAACATCCGAGACACATAAGCGACCCTGGTACCGAAGCACACCATCTCGCCCTTTGGGGAAGACCTCTACCTTTTTACTTTGAAATGCTTCCTTTAACTTTACCAAAATGGGGTCTTCATCTTGTCTAGCTTTTACATCGATCACCAAGGACGATTTTGATCTGTTCTGAACAATAACGCCTCCATCGGTCGAGTCAACCAACCAAACTCCCAACCTTGCGAGTCGATGCATGTCCTTCACCAATTCTTTCTTCCCCTCACACACATGGACACACTCTTCATAGAGAGTCTTCTAAGTGTGTTTGTTACTATATTATCCTTACCCAGATGGTAAAGGACACTCATATCATAGTCCTTAAGTAGCTCCAACCACCTCCTTTGCCGATGATTAAGATCCTTCTGGGTAAACACATATTATAAACTCTTATGATCTGTAAACATATCTATGTGTACCCTGGACAAATAGTGTCTCCATATCTTCAAGGAGAATACCACCGCGGCCAATTCCAGATCATGGGTCGGGTAATTCTTCTCATGGACTTCCAGTTGTTTGGAGGCATATACTATAATCTTTCCATGTTGCATCAATACACACCCAAGTCCAATCCGTGAAGCATCACAATACACCATGAACCCATCGGTACCCTCGGGTAGAGTTAACACCGGTGCTAAGGTAAGTCGAGTCTTCAACTCCTGAAAGCTCCGCTCACAAGCCTCCGACCATTGGAATTTGCCTTGTTTTGTGTCAATTTGGTCAAAGGTGTTGCAATCGATGAGAAACTTTAAACAAATCAATGATAATAGCTTTTCGGTGGTTTGGAATAACTACACGCAAGTGCACGTGGTCGAACAAGTAGTAAAATGGCTAGAATAGCCAAGTATCGATCCCACAGGGACTGGACCACAGTAATAATCTAATTAAGTGTTAATAAACTCTAAGTCTAATAATGCACACAACAATTTCAAGAAGATTTTGGGAGTTTGTTTCCTAATTTATACTAATCTAAAACATATGTACAATTTGAGTCTGAACTATAGTAATGAGCATGTTGAGGTTAAAACAAACATGCAGGGAAGCAATATATTGATACAAATTAGTTAATCTTTCCTTCGGTTGCTAGTCAAGAATTATTACCTATGGATTAAAACTCTCGTATTTAACCCAACTTAAGAATCATGAACCTTCCACCTACATTTCTGTGATAAGAAGAAATTCATGTTCTAGCCATACGAAACTGATTCCTTAATTGACTAATACGACTTTCAAATATATTTCTATTCTGAAGGTAAATCGATTCTCAATTTTCCCAAACCAAGAAGAGATCATATCCTATTAATTCACAACTTTCCAATTTCTTTCTCTTTCGAGCGCAAATCGGATTTTTTAGATATACATTAATATCGGCCACACATTAATGCAGTAAGAACAAGAATTATTAGAACAACCATGGAAGAAAAGATGAAAAACCAAGATGATCAATAATCACATTCCACTACAAATGTTCTTAACCTCACCAAGAAGTGAATTTAGCCACTCATTCGTGGATTAGACATCGTTAAATGAGTGTAAATCATACAAACAATTGGAATAAAGAAGAAAGAGATAGAGAAGAACCCTAAGAATTTCGTCCCCTCAACTGCCTGTAACCCACGTTCTTGCTCAACCAAATCAGAATAATTAAAAATAAACCTAAGTGTGCTATTTATACTAGTGAGAATTTTTCCCAGAATAACAAGCAATGTGTCACGGAGTGCATCGCGGAGCACTGCCTCCGTGACACGCCACAAACGCGGATCCTCATTGGAATCCGGTCCTCCGGGTAATTATGCCCAATGTGCCACGGCGTGCAATGCGGGGCTTGGCCAACGTGCCACGGCCCCGATGCGGACCTTCACTGGAACTTGGCCTATTTTTATCATCCGGGGCAGAATGCATCCGCGATGGCAGGGTGACACGGCTCCATCGCGAAGCCCCTTAATTTGCTGCATAACTTGGCCTTTTCCACTGCTCGCTTCCAAGTCTATTCCCAATTTCTCCCAACATGCATCTTAGCTTCCTAAAATTACATTTTTCCTACAAAACAACACTAATCATGTTGGTTAGTATAAAAATTCACATTTTAACTACAAATCACATGAGAATATACCACTATCAATGGATAAACAAGACGAAATGAAGCATTTGAGTATCACTTGGGCATATAATTCTGCCCAAGATCACTTACCCCACACTTAAAAGTTTGTTCATCCTCGAACAATAATCTCACATCTCATGCAATTGACACCCAATCATAGCTACTTTGACTCGACAATTCAAGCTACGGTTATATCGATTATTTACATAGCAAATCATCAAGAAAACATGCATAGTCTCATCAATACAATGAAACTCAACACATTAAGACCTCCTAGACTCACAAGTCGACTCTCGATCTCGGTAAACTCATGCAAATCAATTGATCAAGACATCCGACACGAAATTAAATCTCTCGTCAAGCATGTGCCCTCACAACACAAGAGAATTTCCCCCTTTACAATCATATGATCTCAAAAACATTATATGCAGGGGCATATGAAGACAATTTCGCTCTCACTCCCAAAGAATTCACATGCATCATGTCATGACCCATAAGCTTGCCTATAGTGTATTACTCCACTAATATAAGGACAAGTGATGTAAGATCACGTAGGACTTAACGGGTTGTAATGTAAGCTAAGGAACTAGTACATACTGGGCTAACCAATAATAGAAACTAGCACCCTTAAGCGCTTTTCCATACATCCCACCACATTATGGGCATTGTTTCTTCCTTCATCCTCCCCTTTCTTGAAGCCTTTCTTTATTTTTGTTCCAATTTCTTTAAGCAAACTCGACTTAATAACAAAGATTAGTTATACATCTTCATTTTATTAAATTCAGCAAGTGCACCTTTGACCTTTTCTTTACTTTCACCGCTTTCGCTTTTCCTTTCTTTTCCCAATTACCACTCCTTGACACTATGGGAAAATTTCTTTTCTTGAGCGCTTAAGAGTTTTGGATCAAATTCACAGATAATGAAAAGAAGGGGTTAAGCTCGGTTTATACCTTTTTGACAAAAGAAAAAAATATGCTAAAGGCTCAATGGGCTAACTAGGATGTACATTCAAGGTAGGTACGATAATGAAAAAAAACTTTCGGTTAAATCAAAGAAATGCCTACATCCTTTCCTACCATACACATCCTTCATTTCGTTTCGTACACACACCAGGCAAGTTCTATACACTTCACAATAGCATGGAAGAATTGAAACCTCACCACACTCTCATTGCACATGCTCAACTCAAGACATATTCACAGACTCTTCAATCAGCTAATTACAAGAATTCAAACATTAAGCCTCAATCACACCGAATCGAACTCTACGGTCTAGGTATCTCAACATGTTCAAAAAGTTGCATGCTTTCATACGAATCACCTTTGCATTCTAAACATCATGTACAACACGCAACCAGAATTCCGAACCATAAAGTAACAACACGTTTGGGATACAAACAACCAAAAGAAAAAATTAAAAAGAACAAAAGAAATCTACTCCTATCGACTACATTTCCCTTAAGACGGTCGTCATCCATCCATCATAGGGAACGATCACTATTTACGACTTCGGTTCAATGGGACTATTCTAGGTAAAAGCACCAAAAACAAACGCAGAGAAACCTAATCAGAAAAAGAGATTTCACGAAAAATTTTAAAAATATCGATAATTTCGATAAAACAACAATATTTACACAACCAGCTAACAACAACTCCATACAGCACACAACAGCTTCACATTAATTACAATACCAAATTACAATACAAAACATAAACATCAAAATCATAGGGTCACAATTCTTCACAGGCACAAAAACAAAATAGAAACATAAACAACCAGCACCTAACTACTCCCACACCACACTTAAATCGAACACTGTCCCTAGTGTTCACAAAATTCAACATAGCACAAGAGTAGGTGGTGAAACTCCCTGATCAATCAAAGTATTCCACTTCTTCGTCAGGTGCAGTTGCCTCGTCCCCCATATCCGAATCACCCCCGTTATCCTCATCTGACTCAACATATGAGTCATTGCGGCGTGTCTCCTCGTCTATGGGGACATTATCATCAATGGGCGCTCTAAAAGTTGGCCCCACTCGGCATAGAGCCCTGGCATTTTCGCCGAAGGGGTAGTCCAACTCTAGCTGCCACAACTCATCTTTTGTTGCTGGCCTCCCGCCTATGCGCAACTGTACAATCTGTATCCAGAATATGCGGGCCATATACTGATCGTCCCGAGCATGTCGCTCGGCTAATGTGAGAACTGGCCCATGAGTGGTGTCGGGTGCCTTAATTTTGGTGACGTCCAAGGTACGCCTCTCCATCCGCGGGATGTAGTTAAGGGCCTCTTCCTCAACATCTAGGCCCCTCAGGAAAGTGGTCAGCTAGCCACCAAACCCGTACCTGTGCCCTTGCTGCAAACAGGCTCTCTTCATGGCGGAGATGATCACCGCCCCAACATTAATCTCCAGCCCTTTCATCAGGGCGTAGACCAAGCACACACGATCCCGGGTGACATCTGTCATGTGCACCCCCGGGATCAGGAAGGAACACACGATCTTAAGCCAAATTCTGGCTTCCATGTTCATTTGAGAGTAGGGCAGCGTCTGATGGTAGCCCCTCTCCAGATGCCTGCTCCATTGTGCTGTAGAACGGGCTCCACACAGAGTACGTCTGATATCCGCATAAGGTAGAGAGATGTTTAGCTGCCGGAGTACATGGGCGTCTGTGTCCCGCGCCCCCAAAATGACATTAAGGTGATGGGGCTCAAAAGTGACTACTTGCCCCCTTATTTTGACGGTATGACTTCAGAGTGTCGGGTTCCAGTTGGCGTAGAATTCCCGAATCAGGTGGAGATTGCACTCCTTGGGCTCTTCAAAAATGAAGTTCAGCCCGGTAGCGTCAATCCAGTGTACAATTCTGGGGAACTCCTGTGCCAACGGCTCCCTTGCAATATGCTCCTCAGGGAAGTATTTGCTCTCCTTATGCTTTGTGTACCATTTCTTCCCTTCCTCTGTCACCTATCGGGTTTCATATTGACGGCGTTGCCTACGCGGAACCGCTGGTGCTGCTGGGACTGCTGTTCCCAGTCTAATTCTTTACCTTCCGGCGCCCGATGTAGATGCACCTTTTCCTTTGTCTTGCCTGCTTGTTATTTTTCCTGTCAAATCAAACAGACAGTCCTAATGTTATTCAAATCAAAATTAGCTTCGACTAAGTTTGGGTTAAGCTAGGCCACCCCACACTTGGTCTTTAGCCACAATTACGACATTACGGCAAGACAATTCTCACTTTCCAATTTACAATAAAAAACAACAACACGCCTCATGCATTCAGAGAATTCGATGGAATAAATTCTATGTACTACTCAGACTTCGTACAACTAATCAAAATATCACCATCGATACCATTTCATCACATAACACTTAGCAAAAACAAAAAAAAAACTTCTCTTAACCCAACCTATGCAATTCACCAAGTTCTATCCAATTCAACAATTTCATTCTCCCGAAAATCCATCATTTACTTAGCATATTCACAATAATCACAACGCAATTCACCTTACCCAACATGCCCAACCCATAATTTCCACATTTTTCAATCACATTTAGTTTCTTCGCAATCAAATTCTAACCCTAGCTACATATTTCATCAAAATTCGATCAAGCATGTATTTATCGAGTTCATACAATCAAAATGATACTATGAACCTCCATCAACAATAACTTAAATGAATTCAAGCTCAATTTACAATTAGGGAAAGTTTTACTGACTTTACATGCTCAAAATCGACAAATTTGACAAGAATTGAGAAGAAAGTAGAGAACATACCTTTAGTTTGAAGAAATCAAAGAAAAGTCGAAGAAAACTTGTGCCTAAGTCCGTGTCACGTTGGGGAAGGGGGAGTTTTTGGGTTTTTGTCGCGGAGGGGGTGAGAAATGAGGGAAAATTGAGGGAATTCGGGGTTAAAAAAGGGTAATTTAGCGCGGGTCACCCAGCAACCCGGTGTGACCCATCGCGATTAAATCCTCAACGTGTCAAGGAGGGTAATGCGGAGCATTCCCTCTGTGACATGGAGCCAACGCAAAGGTATTCTAGAATTTTAAAAATTCCAGAATTAAACCTCAACGTGTCACGGAGGGTAACACGGAGGCCCTCCTCCGTGACACGGAGCCATCGCGCAGGCACACTGTTTTGCCACTTTTTATTATTTTTCTCACCTCAATTTTTCCTTTGCGGTCCTTTGCATTTTTGCCCTCCGTTCAACCTGAAATTCATCTCACAACAAGAAATTGGTTAGAATTCATAGGTTTCTCATAAAATACAATTTTTGTTTTTATTTTTTTATTTTTCTAATTTTTTTGCTTTCTTTTTTTTCTTCTACGAAATCTACTCAAGTATAACAAAAATTTCATGGGTTGCCTCCCGTGCAGCGCCTGGTTTACCGTTGCGGCTCGACGTCATTGAATCTTAGTCATCCTCTAGGGTGATGGATGTCTTCTCTCGACTACTGTCCTCAACCCAGTAATGCTTACATCACTGCCCACTTACTAAGAACGTGGCACTTCGATCTTTTTTCAATGATTCCAATTTTGGGGGGTCCGTCACCGGTGGTTTTTCCACTGGCTCTCGTGAATCAACACTCTAAGCTATATTCGCTCGATTAAGCACGTTGATCACTGAGAGTTCCTCATACATGGCTAGAAGCTTCGTGGCCTTGTACACATCAAATACCTCCACCTTATAATGTGCCCGCATGGTTAGCTGCCCTGCAGCTACATTAATCAGTGCTTTCCCAGTCGCCAAGAAAGGACGTCCCAAAAGAAATGGGACTTTCTCATTCGGCTCAAAATCCAGCACAATGAAGTCAACCGGGAAGATAAGGGAGCCCACTTGCACCAACACGTGCTCCACAATGCCATCTGGTCTAGCCAAAGAACGGTCCGCTAGTTGCAAGATCATTGTTGTTGGTCTAGGACTGCCTAGCCCCGATTTCTTGAATACCGATGTCGGCATCAAGTTAATGCTCGCTCCCAAATCACATAATCCACGAGCTCGGATACTCTGCCAAATTGTAAGATGAATTGTAAAGCTCCCAGGGTCTTTGAGCTTTGTGGGCAATCGATTTTGTATCCAGGAAGTGCACTCCTCCGTAATCGCCACCGTAGCGTACTCCATCAACCTGCTTTTGTTCGCCACGATGTCCTTGATATATTTTGCGTACTTCGGCACTCCTTGCAAAACATCAACAAGAGGTAAATTAATTTGTACCAATTTAAGCACCTCCATGAACTTTTTGAAACACGCTTCCTCCTTGTGTTTCTTTAATCTTTGAGGGAACGGGGGTTGTGGTCTTTCTGGTTCAGATTCCTTCTCCTTCCCCCTATCATCATTGTGTTCCCTCTCCTTCTCCAATGCTCCCGACTGCTGTGGTGGTCTTTCTGGTTCCACCTCCTTGAGTTGCAAACCACTCCTTGTGGTCACTGCATTCACTTGCTTGGGGTTGGGGTCAGTGTCACTTAGAAGTCCTCCTCTCGGCCTGGTGTTCTAAGCTCCAGCTAGTTGCCCAAACTGGTACTCTAATGCCTTTGTAGCTAACTGATTGTTCTTTACATCGGCTGCCAATTTCACATATTCAACCTGCAATTGAGCTTGGTTAGCTATCATCATTTTGAACATTTCCTCGATACTAGGTGATGGTGGTGGAGGAGGTGCATTGTTGCTTTTGTATTGCGACTGATAGTGCTGCCGCCCTCCTTGATTTCTCTGTGCTTCCTGACTCGAACTCTACCCTTGATAACTGTTACTACCCCAAGAGAAATTCGGATGACTTCTCCAATTAGAGTTGTAGTTGTTGCCATACTGTTGGTGATTATTTCTCTGTACATTACCAACAAAGTTTACTGAATCAGGATTCGCACCACAACACTCAGCTGAGTGTTCATTACTGTCGCACACTTCACACCAAATCTGCTGCACTACATTCACTGGGGCTTGAGAATGATTTCATGCTCATATTGCTGAAGTGGGTATTGAGTTGATTCTGTAATGCAGCTATCTGTGCAGCGATAGCTGTAAAACCATCCACTTCAAGACTCCTGCTGCTTTCCTTGTTCCTCCTCTAAAAGAGTCCGCATTCCACTCTGGATTTCCCTGCGTAATACGGTTCAACAAAGTATACAACTCCTCATAAGTTTTTTTCTAATGCTTGTCCCCCAGCTGCTGAGTCTAGCAAGATTTTTGTGTGGGGTTCCAAACCCTCTATGAAAGTATGCACTAGCACATCATTGGATTGGTGATGATGAGGAAAATCCCGCAACATAGATTTGAATCTTTCCCAAGCTTGATACAGATTCTCTCCCTCCCTCTGTTTAAAACTTAGAATTTGACTTCTAAGTCTTGCTGTTTTGCCAGATGGAAAGAACCGTATCAGGAATTTCTTTGCAAGATCATCCCAAATAGTGATGGAATTAGGTGGCTCAGCTTTCAGCCATCTCTTTGCTTCTCCCAAAAGTGAAAATGGGAACAATGTAATCCTGACATAATCGGGTGACACTCCAGCGGGGATGTAAGTGTCACTTTTCTCCAAAAAGTTTTGGAGATGTTGTTGTGGATCCTCGTGGGGGAGTGAATTGCCCGTTGGTGTGCAGCAATCGCACCATATTCTGTTTAAGCTCGAACCTCCCTCCTGGCTCAGGTTTGCGAATGATAGATGTAACGTTGTTAGCCTGTGGATTGCCACTTCGCGAACCGGCCTAGCTGCCATTTCTTCGGGCACTAACACTGCCCTTACAATGGGTGGATTCTGTTGTTGCTCCAGGATTGTCTGTCTGAGCAACTGCAGCTTTCTCTCTAGAGCTTCTCTCCTTTGACGATGGAATTGTCTTTCGGGCTCTAAGTGTGAATCCACCAGCTCCTTGTCCCTTGCCAGTGTTCAACAGAATTCAATATCTGCAAAAGACAAGGTAAGACCAACTTGTCAACACTAATAAGAAATCGTAAACTAACACTTAAGACAACAATTTTACCAATTGCCAGTCACCGGCAACGGCGCCAAAAACTTGTTCGGTGGTTTGGAATACCTACACGCAAGTGCACGTGGTCGAACAAGTAGTAAAATGGCTAGAGTAGCCAAGTATCGATCCCACAGGGACTCGCCCACAGTAATAATCTAATTAAGTGATAATAAACTCTAACTCTAATAATGCAGACAACAGTTTCAAGAAGATTTTGGGAGTTTGTTTCTTAATTTATACTAATCTAAAACAAATGTACAATTTGAGTCTGAACTATAGTAATGAGCATGCTGAGGCAAAAACAAACACGCAGGGAAGCAATTTATTGATACAAATTAGTTAATCTTTCCTTCGGTTGCTAGTCAAAAATTATTACCTATGGATTAAAATTCTCGTATTTAACCCAACTTAAGAATCATGAACCTTCCACCTACATTTCTGTGATAAGAAGAAATTCATGTTCTAGCCATACGAAACTGACTACTTAATTGACTAATACGACTTTCAAATATATTTCTATTCTGAAGGTAAATCAATTCTCGATTTTCCCAAACCAAGAAGAGATCATATCCTATTAATTCACAACTTTCCAATTTCTTTCTCTTTCGAGCGCAAACCGGATTTTTTAGATATACATTAATATTGGCCACACATTAATGCAGTAAGAACAAGAATTAATAGAACAACCATGGAAGAAAAGATGAAAACCAAGATGATGAATAATCACATTCCACTACAAATGTTCTTAACCTCACCAAGAAGTGAATTTAGCAACTCATTTGTGGATTAAACATTGTTAAGTGAGTGTAAATCATACAAGCAATTGGAATAAAGAAGAAAGAGATAGAGAAGAACCCTAAGAATTTCGTCCCCTCAACTGCCTGTAACCCACATTCTTTCTCAACCAAGTCGGTATAATTAAAAATAAACCTAAGTGTGCTATTTATACTAGTAGGAATTGTTTCCGGAATAACAAGCAACGTGTCACGGAGTGCATCGTGGAGCACTGCCTCCGTGGCACGCCATAAACGCGAACCCTCACTGGAATCCGGTCCTCCAGGTAATTATGCCCAACGTGCCACGGCGTGCAACGCGGGGCTTGGCCAAAGTGCCACGGCCCCGACGGGACCTTCACTGGAACTTGGCCTATTTTTATCATCCAGTGCAGAATGCATCCACGATGGCAGCGTGACACGGCTCCATTGCGGAGCCCCTTAATTTGCTGCATAACCTTGGCCTTTTCCACTGCTCGCTTCCGAGTCTATTCCCGATTTCTCCCAACATGCATCTTAGCTTCCTAAAATTACATTTTTCCTACAAAACAACACTAATCATGTTGGTTAGTATAAATTCACATTTTAACTACAAATCACATGAGAATGTACAACTATCAATGGATAAACAAGACGAAATGAAGCATTTGAGTATCACTTGGGCATATAATTCTGCCCAAGATCAATAGCCAACTAGTCCCAAAAAGCTACAGATATCTAAAGGATTTACCGGTCTAGGCCAATTCTTCACCGCTTCTATTTTCTAAGAGTCCACGTTTATACCATCACTTGATACCACATGGCCCAGAAAAGCCATGGAGTTCAACCAAAACTGGCACTTGCTAAATTTGACATATAATTAGCAATCCTTAAGAGTCTGTAGCACTACCCTCAAATGAGCAGCATGCTCTTCCTCGCTCTGAGAGTATATCAAGATGTCATCAATAAACACAATCACGAACATATCCAAGTATGGCTGGAACACCCTATTTATCAAGTAAATAAAAGCTTTAGTAGAATTTGTTAGTCCAAAGACATAACTAAAAACTCATAATGACCATACCGCATTCTGAAGGCTGTCTCCGGGATGTCGCTCTCCCGAACTCTAAGCTGATGATACCCAGATCTAAGGTCTATCTTCGAAAAACACTTGGCACCCTAAAGCTGGTAAAATAAATCATCAATCCTGAGTAGAGGATACCTGTTCTTGACGGTGACCTTGTTCAATTGCAGATAGTCAATGCACATCCGAAGGGAACTATCCTTCTTTCGGACAAATAGAATTGGTGCACCCCATGGAGACTTACTCGGTCTAATGAAACCCTTATCCGAAAGATCTTTCAACTGCTCCTTTGATTCTTTTAGCATAGAAGGAGCCATTCTGTAAGGAGGAATAGATATAGGCTGGGTGTTGGGAAGAAGGTCAATACCAAAATCAATTTCCCTCTTGGGAGGAACACCCAGTAAATCATCAGGGAACACTTCTGGATACTCGCATACTACTAGAACTGACTAGAGAGTCGGGTTCTCAAACTTTGCATCCTAACCCTAACCAGATGATACACACAACCTTTGTAAATCATCTTACTGGCCTTAAGGTAGGAAATGAAACGACCTACAGGAACAGTTGAGCTACCCTTCCACTCTATGACTGGCTCACCCGGAAATCTGAACTCTACTACTTAGGTTCTATAATTAACTGAGGCATAATATACAAATAGCCAATCCATGCTGAGGATAACATAAAAATCAGTCACGACTAACTCTACTAGATCTGCGGAGGTGACTTTATGAAGGACTATTACCGGGCAACCTCTATACACCCATCTAGCTACAATTGAATCACCTACTGGAGTAGAGACTAAGAAGGGTCCTGACAAAACTTCGGGACTGACTCCGAAATTACTAGCCACATAAGGTGTCACAAAGGACAAGGTAGCCCTTGGATCTAACAAAGCATATACATCATGATGGAAAACTAGTAACATACCATTAACCACATCGGGGGAAGTCTCCTACTCCTAACGGGATGCGAGGGCATATAATCTGTTCTGGTGCTAACCACCAGCTAAACTAGTCGAAGTACTATTATACCCTGAGAACTCAAAGATCATACCCGGGAGTTGAAATGGGGAAAAACTGAAAATTCTAGTTGCAGGCACAAAACGAGACATTGGACGACTCGTGAGACCTACCCACGAGTCGCTAGGTTTTTCATAGGAGAGGCTTGGGAAGCGTAGGAATTTGGAGGATAAGGAGTCCCCACGGGCATGGGAACGACTCGTGGTCAGACACCAGAGTCGTTAGGTCAATCATGGGGAGGAGGTGTATGAATATTAGAAGAGGTCAACCAGTGAACTTAATGGAAGGAGGCCACGACTCTTCATGTCAAGAAACGAGTCATGATGTGTGTTGTGGGATGGTATACAAGGAAAGCGATATGATAGAGGCAGTGTACTTGATGATTAGTGACCACGAGTTGTGATCACCCTCGACGAACCATTAAGTGATCCGTTATGAGCCCATGAATTTTGAATAACAGTGTATCTAACGAGTGACATAACGAGTCATTTGGGCAAGTGAAGATCCGTCGGTCATATGTTAGGACCACCTGACAGTTGTGTTCTACGAAATAGTAAGGGCCTTTTCATAATTTCCTAAGATCCTAAGGCCTAAACTATAATATTTTGGGTTATGAATAGGGAAATTTGAGTGGGTTAAGTTCAGTTTTCTCTTCATTCGTGCATGCAAGAATAGTGAGAGGTAATGAAAGGAGATTCTAGGCTCTTCTATTCAATTCTTCCAATTTCATTCTTAGGGAATCAAGAGTAAGTTAAGAATCAGATAATCCCAGGTATGTAAGGTCATCAACGAGTGAATCCTTCCACACCCATGCTCCTACTCTATGATTTTACTTAAAATTTATCAAAAACTCATGGGGTTTTGTATTTGATTTATATAAAATCTAATGATTAATTATGGGTTTTATGATTTTGAAATGTTATCATAATCGATGAATTTTGATCATCTTTTGAGATTTAAATTGATTATAATATTGTTGATTTGATTTCTAAGAAAACTAAGCTTAATTATTCATTCCCCATGATGAATCGATTTATGATCTATTTTTTCATCGATGTTCTTGACAAGTCCAACATGAATTATGTTTTAAATTATGAATTTATTATGTTATCCATTATGATTTTAGGAAATTCAAGCTATAATCATGATCTACAAGTATGTATGAACCTTATTAATCATGAATCATGTTTTTGGCCAACTAATTGGCCTCATGTCATGGCTAGTTCACATATGTTCTAGCATGTTTACAATTATCATGATTTAACTAGCCCATGAACTCATGTATGTATTATTATGCGCACTATATATATGTTTTGGGAGTAGTATCGAACACCGAGTAGGTTCAGGGCTCAGGTTAAGCCCTGGATCTCATGAACTATGTGCCACTGTAGGTATGTCGGGACCCCTTTCATGTTAGTCCCTAGCCCAAATGGCACTTTTCATGGTGATATGACACTTTCATGGTTCTAACCTTAGCAAGATATGGACACCCTCCCGACTACGGTTACAAGTCGGGCATCATGTGTGCTCATATGGGGTATGTCGGTTAAGAGAATCTCTCACTGTTCCCCATGATTTATGCATGTTATGATTATGTATGTTGGCTCAAGTCATGTTAAGTAAATCTCTTCTATTATGATATGATTATGTTTATGTCATGAATGTCTTGAAAAACCTTGAGCTGTTGATATGTTATTAGTTATGATACGAGCATGATGTCCTACTCTTATGATCATTTTTGAGCTTTATACATGTTTTAAATGTCCATTTTACTTACCTTGCATACTTATTACATTCGACGTACTGACCGTATACCTTCAATGTTGTACCATTTCATGATACAGATCCCCGTTCTAAGGCTTATCCTCACCCGTAGATAGTTTTAGATTTTCTCTCAACGCTCTTGGTGAGTCCTCATGTTTTGAGGGATGTATGTTCATACTCTATGTTGTTCTTTCAGTTTTTGGATGTTGGATTAATTGGGGAGTTGTCCCATCAATTCGTCCTTCATGTTTAGAGGCTTATCATACTACAAGTTATATTCAACCGTATTGTATAAGTCTTGTACTGATTTTCCCTTTGGCTATGTTATGATTACGTTCTTATATGTTAAGTCTTCCGCTCATGTGATTGGATTAGATGTATGCTCATGCTATTGGTCGACATGGGGTCTCTCGGGGCTCCTTGTCCTGTGTCTACCATCCGGGTGTATGTTTGTGTTGTGACAAACTTGGTATCAGAGCCATAGGTTTTATGTGTTCTAGGGAGTCTGAAAGCTGCATTAAGTAGAGACTTTTTCATGGGTGTGAAGCACACCACTCTTATGACGAAGTGGCTACTAGACGTTTAGGAAATGTTCCCTTCTTTCATTATCCATGTCATGCGAACATCCTTTACTCTCTTAATTCGTGCTATTCGCATTTGCAGAATCATGCCTCCACATAGAGTAAACAACAGGAGAAACAGAAATGGTAATGATCATGAGGGTGCCCATGATGGTGAGCATCAACCAGCTCCATCCGTTCATGAGGAGCACGTACTAGAGCCAGCTGCCCATGCAGAGTTTAGGGTAGCGATTCAGATGCTGGCACATGCCCTGACTGCCTAGGTCCAGAATTAAACAGTGGCGCATTTCCCTCAGAATGGGATTGAAGCAGCATCTAGGGTGAGGAATTTCTTAAGGATGAGCCCTCCGAACTTCATGGGGTCAAAGGTGGACGAGGATCGAGATGATTTTATAAAGGAGATTCTAAAAATTACCAAGGTTATGGGGGTGAACAATGGGGAATGCATTGACTTGACCTCCTATCAGCTAAAGGGGGTAGAAAATATATGGTTTATGCAATGGAGAGATGCCAGGATGGTGGGTGCAGGCCTGATAGGTTGGGATGAGTTTCACACTATATTCATGGATCGGTTCTTCCCTCGGGAGATGAGAGAGCTCAAGGCGTCCATGTTTGTGAATCTAACGCAGGGTAACGTGTTTGTCCAGGAGTATGCATTGGAATTCACCTAGTTATCTAAATATGCTCCAGAGTTGTCAGTGGATCAGTGGGCTCGGGTAAGTCATTTTCTGCATGGAGTAGCAGATTACTTGGATAAGGATTGCTGGATCGCCATGCTTCATCGGGACATTGATTTTCCCCCATATTGTATTGCATGCGTAGCATATGGAGTCAGTCTACAGGAGGCAGAGAGAGGCCAAGAGGGCCAGGACCGGCGTCTACAAGGTTTCTCAAGCCAAGTCAGGGGGTGTACCACGTCAATAGACCCAACGCAGGTCCATTGCTCTAGCTCCATCATCAGCCAGCATGCCATCCGAGTTTAGGGAAGACCAGAGGAGCAGGATGCTTCGCCAAAATAGGTTCTATGCCCTAGTGCCTCGCTAGGAGCAGGACACTTCGCCAGATATGCTCATGGGTATGTTGCAAGTCTTTCATATTGATGCTTATGCTTTGTTAGATCCAGGAGCTACTTTGTCTTTTGTGACCCCTTACATTGCTAGTAGTTTTGGAGTTAGTCCTGAAATTCTTTCAAAACCATTCTCTATATCTACTCCAGTCGGTGAATTAGTGGTAGCTAGGCGGGTATATAGAGGTTGCCAATCACAGTGTTGCATAAGGTTACCTCCACAGACTTAGTTGAGTTGGTCATGACGGACTTTGATATCATCTTGGGTATGGATTGGTTGTTTGCATGTTATGCTTCGATTAATTGTAGGACCCGTGTAGTGGAATTCCAATTTCCAGGTGAGTCATTTCTGGAAGGAAGGGTAATTGCATTATACTAACCGATCGGTTTATTTCATATCTTGTGGCCAGGAAAATGATCTCTAAGGGTTGCATGTATCACCTAGTTAAGGTTAAGGATGTAGAGTCTGAGACCTTGACTATTCAGTCATTTTCAGTGGTGTGCGAGTATCCGGAGGTTTTCCCCGATGATTTTCCTAGATTGATCATTTATTTGACCAACTCTAGGGTGCCAGGTGTTTCTCAAAGATAGACCTCAGGTCTAGGTCTCACCAACTCAGAGTCCGGGAGAGTGATATCCTAAAGACAGCCTTCAGAACCCGGTATGGCCATTATGAGTTTGTAGTTATGTCTTTTGAACTAACCAATGCCCTTGCAGCTTTCATGGACTTGATGAACAGGGTGTTCAAGAAATATCTAGACATGTTCAGGATTGTGTTCATTGACGACATCCTTATATACTCCAGGAGCGAGGAGGAGCATGTCGCTCATTTGAGAGTAGTGCTTCAGACCCTCAAGGATGTTAGTTGTATGCCAAGTTTAGCAAGTGTTAGTTTTGGTTGAACTCGGTAATTTTTGGGCCATGTAGTATCAGGCGAGGACATAAAAGTAGATTCTCAAAAAATTGAGACAGCGAAGAATTGGCCTAGACTGGTGAATCCTTCAGAAATTCAGAGTTTCTTGGGCCTAACAGGCTACTACTGAAGATTTGTTGAGGGATTATCATCTATTGCATCCCCATTGACCAAGTTGACTTAGAAAAAGATAAAGTTCCAATGGTCGGAGGCTTATGAGAAAAGCTTCCAAGAATTGAAGACCCGACTCACTTCAGCACCAGTATTGACTTTACCCGAGGGTACGGATGGCTTTGTTGTATATTGTGATGCTTCAAGAGTCAGACTAGGATGTGTGTTGATGCAACATGGGAAATTAATAGCATATGCCTCTCGACAGTTGAAAGTTCACGAAAAGAATTGCCCGACCCATGATCTTAAGTTGGCTGCAATGGTGTTTGCATTGAAGATATGGCGGGGTTACTTGTATGGGGTCACCGTGGACGTGTTCACAGATTATAAGATCTTCCAATGTGTGCTCACGCAGAAGGATCTCGATCTTCGGCAAAGGAGGTGGTTGGAGTTATTAAAGGACTACGATATGAGTGTTCTTTACCACCTAGGCAAGGCTAATGTGGTGGCGGATGCACTTAGTAGGCTCTATATGGAGAGTGTGTCCCACGTGGATGAGGGAAAGAAGGAGTTGGTGAAAGATGTCCACCAACTTGCAAGATTGGGAGTTAGATTAATCGACTCGACTGATGGCGACATTGTTGTGCAGAATGGGTCAAAATCGTCCTTGGTGGTGATGTCAAATGTAAGCAAGATGAGGATCCAATTTTGAGGAAGCAAGCGCTGCGGAGTCAAAAGGTGGAGGTTTTCTCCCAAGGGGGAGATGGTGTGCTACGATACCAGGTTCGTCTTTGTGTCCCTGACATTGATGATTTAAGAGTTCGGATATTGCATGAGGCACATGGTACCAGATATTCTATCCATCCGGGATCCATGAAGATGTATCGGGACTTGCAAGAAATCTATTAGTGGGATGGTATGATGAAGGATATTGTAGAGTTCGTAGCCAAATGTCCAAACTGTCAGCAAGTGAAAGTTGAGCATCAAAGGCGGGGAGGCGTACCTCAGGATATCAGAATTCCCATAAGGAAGTGGGAAGAGATTAACATGGACTTTATTATAGGCCTACCTCGTACTAGACGACACTATGATTCCATTTGGGGGGTGGTAGACAGGTTAACTAAGGCTGCACACTTTCTACCAGTCAAGACCATGGATTCAGCGGATGATTATGCCAAATTGATATTCGGGAGTTGGTTCGACTTCATGGAGTGCCCTTGTCTATTATTTCAGACTGAGGTACTTAGTTTACCTCGCAGTTTTGGCGGTCTTTTCAAAAGGGACTTGGGACTCAAGTCAAGCTTAACACGACCTTTCATCCGCAGAAGGATGGCCAAACCGAGCGAACAATCTAGACTTTTGAGGACATGTTGAGGGCATGTGTTATGGATTTTAAAGGGAGTTGGCATGATCATTTGTGTTAATCGAGCTTGCTCATAATAGCAGCTATCACTCTAGTATCCAAATGGCACCGTTCGAGGCTCTCTATGGGCGGAGGTGTAGATCTCCCATCGAATGGTTTGAGGTTGGTGAGGCAGCTATGATAAGGCCAGATTCGGTTCATGAGGCTATGGTGAAGGTTCAGTTGATAAGGGACAGGCCGAAAACTGCTCAGAGTTGTCAAAAGTCATATGCTGATGTGAGGAGGAGAGAGTTGGAGTTTGATGTAGACGATTGGGTATTTCTCAAGGTATCTCCCATGAAGGGAGTCATGCGGTTCGGGAAGAAAGGAAAAAACTCAGTCCCTAATATGTTGGGCCCTACCGGGTCATGAGAAGAATTAGTAAGGTAGCGTATGAGTTGTACTTGCCATCAGAGTTATCTTCTGTGCATTCCGTGTTTCATGGGTCGCTCTTGAAAAAGTGCTTGGGTGATCCAGCTTTAGTAGTCCCGGTGGACAGCGTTGGTGTAAAGGATAGCCTCAGCTATGAAGAAGTTCCGGTGGAAATCTTAGATAGTTAGGTTCGGAGGTTGAGTAACATAGAAGTAGCTTCGGTGAAGGTGTTATGGAGAAACCAACATGTTAAGGGAGCTACGTGGGAAGCCGAGCCGGCTATGATGGCTAAATACTCTAATTTGTTCTCTACCAACTCAGTTTCAGTTTGAGGTATCAGTTTTTGCCCTAATTCTCTAATCAGTTTCCATGTTCAGTTCATGTGCACAAGTTTGATTTATTTTATGATAGATGTACGTGATGTCTGAATTTAGTTCAGTTATGTGGTCCTTTTCGTAGGTAGTCATTCCGCTAGTTTTTGGGTTAAATAATTGGTATTTGCATATGATGATTGCTTGTTTCTAAGTATTCTATGTGTTTCTAACATTCGAGGACGGATGTTCCCAAGGGGGAGATATTGTTATACCCCAAGAACTCAAAGATTGAACTCGGGAGTTTAACTTGGGGAAAAACTGAAAATTTTAGTTGCAGGCACAAAATGAGTCATTGGACGACTCGTGAGCTGGTCTCACGAGTCGTCAAGTTGCTTGTGGGGGAGGCTTGGGAAGAGAAGGAAGTTGGAGGATAAGCAGTCCTCATGGGTGTGGGAACGACTCATGGTCAGACACCACGAGTTGTTAGGTCAACCGTGGGGAAGAGGTGTATGAAAAATAGAAGAGGTCAACCAGTGAACTTAACAGAAGGAAGCCACGACTCGTCATGTCAGGCAACAAGTCGTGATGTGTGTCATTAGATGGTATACAAAGAAAGTGATATGATAGAGGAAGTGTACTTGATGATTGGTGACCACGAGTCGTGGTCACCACCAACAAACTGTTAGGTGATCCGTTATGAGCCCAGGAGTTTTAACTAACAGTGTACCTGACGAGTGACATAACGAGTCATTTGGGCCAGTGACAATCCATCAGGCCGTCCGTTAGGACCACTTGACAGTTGTGTTTTGCGCAATAGTAAGGGCCTTTTCATAATTTCCTAAGATCCTAAGGCCTAAACTACGATGTTTGGGTTATGAATAGGGAAATTTAAAGGGGTTAAGTTTAGTTTTCTCTTCATTCATGCATGCAAGAATAGTGAGAGGTAATCAAAGGAGATTCTAGGCTCTTCTCTTCAATTCTTCCAATTTCATTCTTGGGCAATCAAGGGAAGTTATGAATCAGATAATCCCAGATATGTAAGGTCATCAATGGGTGGATCCTTCCACACCCATGCTCCTACTCTATGATTTTACTTAAAATTTATCAAAAACTCATGGGGTTTTGTATTTGATTTATATAAACTCTAATGATTTAACTATGGGTTTTGTGATTTTGAAATCTTATAACTATCTACGGATTTTGATCATCTTTTGAGATTTAAATTGATTATAATATTGTTGATTTGATTTATAAGAAAATTAAGCTTAATTATGCATGCCCCATGATGAATCGACTTATGATCTATTTTTCCATCGATGTTCTTGACAAGTCCATCATGAATTATGATTTAAATTAATTTATTATGTTTCCCATTAAGATTTTAGGAAATTCAAACTATATTCATGATCTACAAGTATGTATGAACCTTATTAATCATGAATCATGTTTTTGGCCGACTCGCGGGCCTCATGTCATAGCTAGTTCACATATGTTCAAGCATGTTTATGATTATCATGATTTAACTAGCCCATGAACTCATATATGTATTATTATGAGCACTATATATCTTTTGGGAGTAGCATCGAACACCAAGTAGGTTCAGGGCTCAGGTTAAGCCACGGATCTCATGTACTACGTGCCACCGTAAGTATGTTGGGACCCCTTTCATGTTAGTCCCTATCCCAAATGGCCCTTTTCATGGTGATATCACACTTTCATGGTTCTAACCTTGGCAAGGTACGAACACCCTCCCGACTAGGGTTGCAAGTCGGGCTTCATGTGTGCTTATATGGGGTATATTGGTTAAGAGATTCTCCCTCTTTTCTCCATGATTTATACATGTTATGATTATGTATGTTGGCTCAATTCATGTTAAAGTAAATCTCTTCTATTATGATATGATTATGTTTATGTCACGAATGTTTTGAAAAACCTTGAGTTGTTGATATGTTATTATAAGTTACGATACGAGCATGATGTCCTACTCTTATGAACATTTTTGAACTTTATACATGTTTTAAATGTCAATTCTACTTACCTTGAATCATCAGTACATTCCACGTACTGACCACATACCTTCTATGTTGTATCGTTTCATGATACAAGTCCCAATTCTCAGGCTCATCCTCACCCATAGATAGTTTCAGATTTGCTCTCAGCACTCTTGGTGAGTCCTCATGTTTCGAGGGCTATATGTTCATACTCTATGTTGTTCTTTCAGTTTCTAGATATTGGATTAGTTGGGGAGTTGTCCCATCAATCCGTCCTTCATGTTTAGAGGCTTATTAGACTATAAGTTATTTAGCCATACTTTATCAGTCTTGTACTGATTTTCTCTTTGGCTATGTTATGATTATGCTCTTATATGTTAAGTCTTTCTCTCATGTGATTGGATTAGATGTATGCTCAAACCATGGGTCGACATAGGGTCTTTCGGGGCTCTTTGTCCCGTGTCTACGATTTGGGTGTACGTTTTGGTCGTGACAAGCACACCATCAAGAATAGGTATCCCCTCCCAGAATTGATGACTTGTTTGACTAACTTCACGGTGCCAAGTGTTTTTCAAAGATAGACCTCAAGTCCGGGTATCACCAACTCAGGGTTCAGGAAAGTAACATTCCAAAGATAGCCTTTAGGACTCAGTATGATCACTATGAGTTTGTAGTTATGTCTTTTGGACTAATGAATGCTCCTGCAGCTTTTATGAATTTGGTGAATAGGGTGTTCAATCCATATTTGGATATGTTTATGATCGTGTTCATAGACGACATTCTCATATACTCTCGGAGTGAGGAGCATGCCACTTATTTAAGAGTGGTGCCACAGAATTTGAAAGATCGCCAATTATATGCTAAGTTCATCAAGTGTGAGTTTTGGCTAGACTCAGTACCATTTTTGGGTCATGTGGTGTTAAGTGAGGGTGTAAAGGTGGACTCTCAAAAGATATAAGCTATGAAGAATTGGCCTAGACCAGTGAGTCCTTCGGATATCAAGAGTTTCTTAGGTTTAGCTGGCTACTACTGAAGGTCTATTGAGGGGTTTTCATCCATTGCAGCATCGTTGGCTAAGTTGAACTAGAAGAATGTGAAGTTTCAATGGTTTGAGGCCTTTGAGAAGAGCTTCCAAGAGTTGAATACTTGACTCACCTCAGCATTAGTGTTGACCCTACCCAAGGGTACCAATGTTGTTTATGGTATATTATGACACCTCAAGTATCGTCCTTGGTTGTGTATTAATGCAGCATGGTAAGGTTATAGTCTATGCTTGCAAGCAGTTGAAGGTCCATGAGAAGAACTATCCAACTCACGATCTCGAGTTGATGGCGGTAGTATTTTCCCTGAAGATATGGAGACACTATCTTTACGGGGTCTATGTAGATGTGTTTACAGATCACAAATGCCTAAAATATGTGTTTCCCCAGAAGGATCTAAATCTACGTCAAAGAGGATTATAATATGAGTGTCCTTATCATCCAGGCAAGGCCAATGTGGTAGTAGACACTCTTAGCTGGCTTTCTATGTAGAGTGTGATCCATGTAAATGAGGAATGGAAAGAGTTAGTGAAAGATGTGCATCAGCTTGCATGACTAGGAGTTCGTCTTTTTTTACTCAACGGATGGTTGTGTCATTGTTAAGAACGAATCGGAATCTTCATTGGTGACTGAGGTCAAAGCTACACAAGATGAGGACCCAATTTTAGTAAAGTTGAAGTAAGTTGTTCAGAATTAAAAGGTGGAGGTTTTCTCTCAAGGGGGAGATGGTGTACTATGATTTTAGAGTTATTTGTGTGTACCAGGATTTGATGACTTGAGGGAAAGGATGTTGCATGAGGCTCATGGTTCCAGATATTCTATAAATCAAAGTTCCACTAAAATATACCATGATCTACAGAAGGTTTATTGGTGGAATGGCATGAAGAAGGACATAGCAGAGTTTGTGGCTAAGTGTCTGAATTGTCAACAGGTAAAGGTTGAGCATCAAAGACCCGGAGGTGTGCTTCAAGACATCAGCATTCCTACTTAGAAGTGGGAGAAAATCAATATGGACTTCATTATGGGGTTTCCTCATAGTCGAGATAGTATGATTCAATTTGGGTGGTTGTAGATAGGTTGACTAAAGCAACTCATTTCCTACCAATCAAAACTACTAATTCAGCGGAGCATAATGCTAAGTTGTATATACGGTAGTTAGTTCGGTTGCATGGAGTGCCCTTGTCCATCATATCAGATAGAGGTACTTAGTTTACCTTGTAGTTTTTGAGATCGTTTCAGAAGGGACTTGGTACTCAGGTAAAGCTTAGTACAGCATTTCACCCGCAAACCGATGGTCAGGCTGAACGGACCATTTAGAATCTTGAGGATATGTTGAGGGTGTGTATGATTGATTTCAAGGGTAGTTGGGATGATCATTTTCCTTTCATTGAATTTGCATATAACAACTACCATTCCAACATTCAGATGGCTCCATTTAAGGCTCTTTATGGGCGGAGATGTAGATTGCCTATTTGTTGGTTCGAAGTCGGTGAAGATACATTGATTAGGCCAAATTCATTCCATGAGGATATGGAGAAGGTTCAGCTTATAAGGGAAAGGTTGAAAACAACCTAGAGTAGCCAAAAGTCCTATGCGGATGTGAGGAGGAGAGAGCTTGAGTTTGAAGTTTATGATTGGGTGTCTCTGAAGGTATCTTCCATGTAGGTAGTGATGAGATTAGGAAAGAAAGGGAAACTAAGTCCCCGTTATATTGGTCCATACTGGATTATGAGATGGGTTGGTAAGGTAGGATATGAGTTGGAGTTGCCTTCAAAATTGGCTTTAGTGCATCCAGTGTTTCATGTGTAGATTTTGAAGAAGTGCATGGGTGATCCATCATAGGTTGTCCCAGTGGAGAGTGTAGGTGTGAAGGATAGCCTCAGCTACAAAGAGGTTCGAATAATACTTGATTGTCAGGTTCGAAAACTAAGAAATAAGGAAGTAGCTTCAGTAAAGGTTTTGTGGTGGAATCATAATGTTGAGGGAGCTATGTGGGAAGCCGAAGCAGATATGATGGCTAAATACCCGCATTTATTCCCTCCCGGCTTATTTTCCGCTTGAGGTTTCAGTTTCCTCCCTAACATTCCATTCAATTTCATGTTATGTTTATATGTCCCAATTTCTTTTCATGTTACTGTATGTATGTGTGATTCATGAATTCAGTTCGGTCATGTATTCAGTCCACAGTCAGTCACTCCGTTAGTTTTCAGCTTTAGATGTTCAGTTTTTGAGATGCCAGTCCTATTTCCCTAGATTTCCGTATGTTCCTTCACATATGCGGACGAATGTTCTGAAGGGGGAGATATTATAATACCCTGGAAGTGTCTAAGGCTAGACTCGGGAATTTGAAATGAGAAGTAGCAGAAAATCTAAGATTTTACTCAGAATGACTCGTGGTGTACGAGTCGTTGGACGGTCTAACGACCCATGGTTAGACACTCGTGGTCAGATTCTGTAGAAGTAGATTTAGAGGTATTGGATCCCTAGTACAACCTGTAGGAAGATGTAATGAGTCATAGGTTCGGATCGTTGGTTGTCACCAAGGTACTAGGGATGGATGGTACAAGTCATAGTATGACTCGTTGTGAGGAACAATGAGCCGTGGTAAGTGTCTATTTGAAGGAGTAGGAAAAATCCCCAGTCGAGGTAACGAATGGAACCCACGACTCATTGCATAAAGGTACGAGTCGTGGTGTGACTGATGGGAAGTCCAGATGCAGGTTCCATCAGAAGCAGCAACTGGAGGAAGTAATGGATCGTGGTTTGTGGTAACGACCTATCCTGTCGAGTCGTGGCATCAGGGCCTGAGAAGTGAAGAAATGCTGGGGGAAGTAACGGACAGGTACCATGAGTCGTGGTATCGAGGGACAACACATGGTATCAATTGTTGTCATTGGCAGTGCAGAAATTCCAGACTTTTCATTAAGGTTATTTTCGTAAATCCTAAGATCTAAGGTCCTAAACTATTTCGTTTTAAACTTACTTAACAAAGTTTTAAGGGTGTTAAACCTATCCTAAGCCTTACGATTTCATGCATGCAAATTTAGAGTTCTTCCTTAGAGATCAAGTTTGAAGAATTCCCCAATTTCTCATCGATTTCCTTTGGGCTTTCAAGAGGAAGTGTAAATCAGATTTACCTAGATATGTGAGCTATGAATGGAAGTTCCTTTCACACTCATTCTCTAAATTCTTCTCAATTCTATGGATTTCAATTCTAGATTGAAGTTTCATGATCTTATGGGGTTTATTCCAATTCTTTTGAAATTCTCTATGATCTATCTATGGGTCAATTCCTTTCATGTATCAAACTATGTTTTATGATCTATGGGTAGATTTGATACCTATTTCGATTATTAATTCATAGTTTCAAATTTTAATTTAATTATTCCCAATTATGTATGTTTTCATGAAAAGTTAAGTTATGATTCTATATTGATTTTGATCTTACTAAGTCTAAATTATGATTTAGGATTCATGTTATGGTTTCTCTTCGATTACTTATCATGGATTTATGAATATCAAGTATATAAACGTTTTACAAGTATGCATGGTTTTAATGATTTATGGATTTATGACTCTTGGCCAATTAATGGGCCCTTATTCATGGCTAATCATGTATTTCAAGTGGGATCCATCATGTTATTATTTTATTTGGCCATGAATTTCATGAATGATTTCACGGTTACAATATGAGCCCTCACATGCATGTTTTTTGGAGCAGTGACTAGAACCGAGTAGACCCGATATTCAGGTAGCCCCGTGGTCTCAAAACTACTTGCCAACGTAGGTAATATATATATATATATATATATATATATATATATTATTGAATCCTTGTGATATCACCATACATGCACGTCCCCTTGCCTGGCAAGCGGGGGGCGGTCCTGACCACTTGGGTGAAATAGTGGGGCATCATATAAGGCTCTATCATGATGGTGTCGGTTAAGATGAGTCCTCTAATTCTTCATCCTGATTTATGCATGGTTATGTTTATGTTACTTTGTCTTAAGTCATGTTTTATAAAGTTCTCTCTTATGATTATGATTATGATTGGTTTACGAATGGTTTGAAAACCTTGAGCCCTTATGGTTACATTATAATATTTACTTTATGATCCTGCTGTCCTAATCTTATGAACTCTTATGTATTTTAACTGTCTGTATTTACTTACCTCGCATACCCAGTACATTTAAAGTACTGATCGCATACTCTAGGCTATACCATTTCATGATACAGGCTCAGACATTCAGGTTTAGTCCAACCGTTAGCCTGATCCTCAAAGTTTACATCCCTCAGCCAGAGTTGGTGAGTCCTCATCCTTCGAGGACCCTTTTATCATCTTATGTTAAGTATTTTCAGTTTCAGTCTTTAGTGAGTTAGTTGGGGTCTTGTCCCATCAACTCGTCAGATGTAGAGGCTTATCAGGCATAACATGTATTCAGCTTCAAAATTGTGTTATGAAATCAAATGTTAAAATTTTATTACATTCTCGGACTTTCTCTGTTTCATGTTAGACTTTCTGCATTTATTATGTCGAGCCTTAGCTTTCATGCTCATGCCATGGGTCGACTTAGAGCCTCTGGGGGTTCTTTGTCCCCTGTCTCTATCAAGGCCTATGTTCGGGTCGTGATAGTTTCTTGGAAAGTTGAAGTCTAAATGGTTGGGACCATTTCGAGTGGTCAAGTATTCTCATATTGGTGCAATTGAGTTGGAAAAACATAAAGGAAAATGGTTTAAGGTGAATGGCCAGTGGGTGAAAACATATCTGGGGAAAAGAGAAGAAATCAAGCTGGTGGACCTTTGGGCTCTATGTGAAGTCTATGTAACCCGAGGAATTGCATCCTGCCGTGAAGTTCAATCAGTAACTGCATGGGAGGCAACCCATAGAGGTATCTTGGTGAAGCTATGTAATCAAGATACTCGCATCGTGCAACGACATTAAATCATGCGCTTCTAGGGAGGCAAACCAAGGTGTAATTGTAATATCAATATAGTTTTCATGTGTGTTGATATGTGTGGGTGAGTAAGAAAATAGCATTGACTTAGGTATATTTAAATGGATATAAGGCACTTTTACTTTGGTTACAGGATAAATTGGTGTTGGAGAAAAAATATGCAAAAGATAGCCTGAAAGTGCACAAAATAGGCTCAACTCACAGTCCATAGTACGAGCCATAGAAAGGTTCTACGAGCCGTACTGCTGGTCGTGAGAAGTTTTAGGAGGCAAAGGATGAAGTGTACATCATAAGACTCTCAGTACGAGTCATAAAAAGCTTGTATGGTCGTGGTGAAGAAGTCGTGAAAAGATTCAGAAGATTTTCACAAGAGGTTGACTCCTAGTAAGGATAAACAAATCGAGTCGTGGAATGAAGGTACGAGTCATACCATCGCACTCGTGAAGAACTTCAGAAAAGTTGTAAAGTCTCAAAGTCTAGCCACAGAAGCACAATAAAAATCGTAGGAAGAATGTACGAGTCATACCAGGATCCAACACTTAGCCGAATTTCAGCCAGCCAACTGACATAGGGAAAGCAGGTACGATCCGTACCTGCCTGCTGTGGATCATAGGATGGATTGTCATGCAGGCAGCTTCAGTTATGGAAATTCACCCTGTTATCCTAGGAAAAGGATTTCTATGTCTATATAAATACGTTTTACGTTTTATTTTCATGAGAGAGGAAATTAGGAGTGATTAGAATTGATTAGGAATGAAATTGAGCAGACTTAGACGTGAGAATTGAGTTGTTCAACTTGTGATCAACCATTTCTTGATCTTCGTATCGTTCTTGAGCGTTTTGCTGATTAATACAAAGAAGTTTTTCTCTCATCCATAACTGTAAGTATTGATTTATGTATTTAAACATGAATGCAAATCACAATCTTGCAACTATGAGACGCTAAAACCTCCATAGCTAGGGTTGAGTGAACCATGGTGGATTAACAAGATAAGGTTACATAAAAGTGATTCAAAACCAATTCAAAACACTTGTACTATATTCTCTTCATGCTTAAATGTTTCTTAATGGTGTACAACATTAGTACATGCCCAAATTCTCTACTTTCTTGAGTCTAGTGAGGTAGAGATTAGGAAAAGAGAATTGCAACAAAGCCTTGATCTTGATGATCATAGTATTAACTTGAGTGGTGGTCACAGGATAGTTAAATTTGGGACATATTGATAATGGTTAACATTCAATCGATCATGAGACCTGGTCTGGTGATTGAGTATATTCATTCAATAAGGACTGGTCAGTCATTTGAATGAGCCTAGGTTATCAGTTCTAAAAGTAAGCATTGGTGATGATCACGTATGTATATCTAAAGTTGTTATGAACCCATGGGGAACACAAAACCCTAGCTATCTTTCATTCCTGAATTCAATTAAAGCTTTAACTGTGTTTTTAATTATAATTTTGTTAAGAACCCCCTATTTGGAGTAACTACCTAATAAGTTCACTTACCACCTTTAGTCTAGCTCTTCCATATTCCCTATGGATCGACCCCAACCTCTAGTTGGGTTCTTTGTTGACAACATCCTCTTCATACTTCGGTAGGAGGTATGGTTTAAGCGTTATCAAAAAGTGGTGCCATTGCCGGGGAATACAGTTAAGACTACATTATACTCTCATACGAGCTCCCGGTGGTTCATTCATCTGACCGTAAACTAGGGCCACTTTTGATTCTGCAATATTTTCTTCATTAATCACTCAAGACTTGTATTTGACCTTTTGGCAGTTATTTTCTTAATTGCATTTTCTATTTGTTTCTGATACCCAATGGCTATTCTCCGGTGAATTCCAAGCACTCAGAGTAGTGGAGATCACCTGATTCGTTTGAACTAGAAATTGAATGAACACTGCACAAAATGGAAAACCATGAACAACAAGATGCCCGCATAGCTGCAGAAGCTAGGTAAGATGCACTTCAGGATGCGAAAGATCTTAGAAAAAAAGTAGTTCATGTTGGTTGACGTGTGAGGAGCAAAAGAGGTTATAGACTTTCCCCTCAGTTCTTCGATGATGAGGACCCAAACATCAATGAAGTTGGGTCAACTGGAGCAATTGTAGCACCACCACTGCCCGCTGGGGCCAAGTTCAATATCACGAGTACCATGATTCAATTTCGAAACATGAATGGGGTGTTTAGTGGTACTGCAGCGGACGACGCCAACCGGCACTTGATTAACTTCGAAGGAACATGCAAGGCGTACAGGTTGCCCAGAGTTAGCCAGGATTCCATACGGCTCAGACTTTTCCCCTTATCTCTATCAGGCGAAGACATTTTATGGTTATTGGAGTTGCCCAATGACTCCATAACCAATTGGAGGGAATTCAAACAGGTCTTCTTGGAGAGATTCTTTCCCTTCTCTAGAATGTTGCAGCTAAAGGACGAGATCAAAAACATCCGACAAATCAAGACAGAGGCACTTCGTGAAACCTGGTTGAGGTTCAAAAAGAAGTTGAGAAAGTGCCCGAACTATAAGATCCCAAATAACAGTTTGTTGGAAACTTTTTGCAGGTCTTTGAATAATAGCACCAAAGCTGTGGCGGACATGCTGGCAGGAGGAGCATTGTTGAGTCACACCTGAGAGCAAGCTGCTACAGTCCTTGATAGAGTGACTAAGACTAACTGGGTATGGGATACAAGGGAGGCTGATGCAGCAGTCGGTAAATATGTTGTTGGTTTGACTGTATACCAAGGAAGGAAAGAAGAAGAACGCGACCAAGAGTCGGCTCACATGCGTACATCTTTGGATTTGCTTACAAATCACATCAAGGGAGAAGGAGCCAAAAAGGTAAATGCAGTGGGAACTCAGGGAATGGAGCCGGGAGCTAATCACTCTAATTCTAAGGAAGAGACAAATATCCTGGACAGCCAAGTGGAAGATTTTCGAGCCAACGCCTAAGCGTATGGACAATACAATTGGCGCTAAGGTTTTGGAAACCAAGGTCAAAACCAATATAGAGACAATTACAACTGAAATGGGTATAGAGATAGAAGTCGCAGTCGTGAGCGCTGATCTTGGGCAAATTTATATGCCCAAGTGATACTCAAAAGTAGCATTTTTGCCTTTTTTATCTATCAATGTGTATACATTCTCATGTAATTGGTAATAAAATGTGAATTTATACTAACCAACATGATTAGCATTGTTTTGCAGGTAAAATGTGATTTCGGGAAGCTTAAATGCATGTTGGATGATATCGAAGTTGGACTTGGATGCGAGCAAGGGAAAAGGCATTGGACAACATGAAATAAAGGGGCTCCGTGATGGAGCCGTGTCACGCTGCCATCACGGAGGCATTCTGCCTGGATAGGGAAATTTCGTCCATATTCCAGAGAGGGTCCGCGTTTGCTCCGTGGCACGGTGGCCTGGCTCCGCGTTGCACGCCGTGCCACGTTGAGCCTTAATTCTTGGACCCCCAATTCCAGTGAGGGTCAGCGTCCGTAGCGTGTCATGGAGGCAGTGCTCCGCGATGCCCTCCGTGACACGTTGCTCGTTATTCCTAGAAAAATTCCCAGCAGTATAAATAGAACACTTAGGTTCATTTTTCAATATTCTGACTTGGTGGAGCAAGGACGTGGGTTACAGACAGTTGAGGGACGAAAATATCCGGGTTTTTTCTCTCTTTCTTTCTTCTTTAATTCAATTGCTTGTATTATTAACACTCATTTTAAGATGTTTAATCCACAAATGAGTGGCTAATTCCTCTCCTTGCTGAGGTTATGAACAATTGTGATGAAATTTGATAATTGATTCTTTGGTTTTTCATCTTTTCTTCCATGTTGTTCTATTAATTCTTGTTCTTACTGCATTAATGTGTGGCCTACGTTAATGTACATCTAAAAAGTCCGGTTTCACTCGAGAGAGCAAGAAATTGGAAAGTTGTGAATTAATAGGATATGTTCTTTACTTGGTTTGGGAAAATTGAGTCTTGATTTGCTTTCAGGATAGAAATATACCTGAAAGTCTAATTAGTCAAATTAGGAACCGGGTTTGTATGGCTAGGACATGAATTGCATTTGATCACAGAAATGTAGATGGATGGTTCATGATTCTTAAGTGAGGTTAAATACGAGAGTTTTAATCTCTTGGCAAATGTTCTTGGCTAGCAACTGGAGGAAAAGATTAACCAAAGTATGATGACAATTAATTTCATTACATGTTCGTTTAACCTCAGCATGCTCTCATTCATAGTTCAGATTCAAAGTAGATAATTGTTCTTAGCTTTAGTATAAAAATTATAAAACAAACTATCAAACTTTTGGTTACACTGTTGTCTGCATTTTTAGAAGTAAAATATAGTACACTTGAGCAAATTGCACTTCATCCAAGTCTCTGTGGGATCGATACTTGGCTTACTAAAGCCACTTACTACTTATTCGACCACGTGCACTTGCGTGTCGTTTTATACCCCACAAATCACCCGAACAAGTTTTTGGCGCCGTTGCTGGGGACTTGGCAATTGGTGAATTTGTTTTAGGTGTTAATTTACTGTATTTTTATTTTCTTAGTGTTGACAACTTGGTCTTAGCCTGTATTTTGCAGACTTAATTGCTGTTGAACACTGGCAAGAGACAAGGAGCTGGTGGAATCGTATATAGAGCCAGAAAGGATATTTCACAGTAAACGGAGAGAAGTTCTACAAAGAAAGCTGCAGTTGCTTAGACAGATGATCATGGAGCAACAACAGAATCCACCGGTAGTACGGGCAGTGTTAGTGCCCGAAGAAGTAGCAGCACGGCCGGTTCGCGAGGTGGCAATCCCACATGCCAATAATGTTACATCTAGTATCCGCAAACCAGAGCCAGGAGGGAGATTTGAACTTAAACAGAATATGGTGCAGTTGCTACACACTAGCGGGCAGTTTACTGGTCTCCCTCATGAAGATCCACAGTAGCATCTCCAAAATTTTTTAGAGATAAGTGACACTTACATCCCCGCGGGAGTGTCATTAGACTATGTTCGGCTTACATTGTTCCCATTCTCATTATTGGGAGAAGCCAAGAGGTGGTTGAAAGCTGAGCCACCAAATTTTATTTCTACGTGGGATGATCTTACACGGAAGTTTTTGATACGGTTTTTTCCCTCTGGTAAAACAGCAAGACTTAGAAGTCAGATTCTAAGTTTCAAATAGAGAGTGGGAGAAAATTTATATCAGGCTTGGGAGAGATTTAAATCTATGTTGCAGGATTGTCCTCATCATCATCAGTCCAATGATGTGCTGGTGCACACATTTATAGAGGTTTTGGAACCCCACACCAAAATATTGCTAGACTCAGCAGCTGGAGGGCAAGCACTAGAGAAAACATATGAGGAGCTGTACACCTTATTGAACCGTATTTCGCAGGGCAATCCAGCATGGAATGCTGATTCATCAAGAGGTGGGACAAGGAAGGCAGCAGGAGTGCTAGAAGTGGATGGGCTTACAGCTATCGCTGCATAGATATTTGCATTGAGGAGATGTTCAAGACCATGATAGTTAACCAAGCTCAATTGCAGGCTGACTATGTCAAATTGGCAGCTGAAGTGAAAAATAACCAGTTAGCTACCAAGGCACTTGAATATCAATTTGGGCAATTTGCTAGTGCCCAAAACACAAGGCCTAAAGGAGGACTGCCGAGCGACATGGATCCCAATCCCAAGCAGGTAAATGTAGTGACCACAAGGAGTGGTTTGCAGCTGAAAGAGGTGGAACCAGAAAGACCACCTCAACAGTCGGGAGCAGCTGAAGTTGAGAGGGAGAACAGTACTGAAAGGGGGAAGACTAAAGAAGCTGAATCAGAAAGACCTCCACCCCCGTTCCCTCAACGACTAAAGAAACACAAGGAGGAGGCGTGTTTCAAGAAATTCATGGAGGTGCTGAAACAGGTACATATTAACTTACCTCTTGTTGATGTCTTGCAGGGAGTGCCGAAATATGCTAAGTATATAAAGGACATTGTGGCAAACAAAAATCGGTTGACTGAGTATGCTACGGTGGCTCTAACGGAGGAGTGCACTTCCCGGATCCAAAATAGACTGCCCACAAAGCTAAAAGACCCTGGAGTTTTACTATCCAGATTACTATTGGGCAGAGCATCCGAGCTCGTGGATTGTGTGATTTGGGAGCGAGCATAAATTTGATGCCGTCTTTGGTATTCAGAAAGTTGGGTCTAGGGAGTCCTAGACCCACAACGGTAATCTTGCGGTTGGTAGATCGATCCTTAGCCAGACCTGATGGCATTGTAGAGGACGTTCTGGTGCAATTTGGCTCCCTAATTTTCCTGGTAGATTTTTTCGTGCTGGATTTTGAACCAGACGCGGAAGTCCCATTTATTTTGGGACATCCTTTCTTGGCAACCGGGAAAGCACTAATTGACGTAGCTGCGGGGCAGATGACAATGCGAGCACATGACAAGGTGGAGGTGTTCGATGTGTACAAGGCACCCAAGCTCCCGACGGTGCATGAAGAACTCTCGGTGATCAATGTGATTGATCAAGGTGATAATAAGCTGATGAAGGATTCACGAGAGTTAATGGGAAAACCACCGGAAAAGTGTAAGCACTACTGGGGGGGAGGACGGTGATCGAGAGAAATCGTCCATCACCCTAGAGGGAAAATTGAGCTTAACGACGTCGAGCCGCGACGGTAAACCAGGCGCTGCACGAGAGGCAACCGGTGAAAATTTTTCTTTCATTTTTTAAAGTGCAAATAGATTTTTCTTTTCTTTTTCTTTTTCTTGATTTACAACAAAATTTTTCGTTTTAGTTTTTGTTTATTTGTATTTAGAGTGAAACCTATAATTCTAACCAATTTTGTATAGTGAGATGAATTTCAGGTCAAACGGAGAAAAATATGCACGGAATCGCAAAGGAAAAGTCGAGGTATGAAAAATTAATAAAAAGTGGCAGACAGTGAGTTGAGGCGATAGCTCCGTGTCACTGAGGTGGACCTCTGCGTTACTTTCGTGACACGTTGAGGTACAATCCGAAAATTTTAAATATTTTCAGAACAGTCTCGCGATGGCTCCGTGTCACGGAGGCAGTGCACCGCGATGCACTCCGTGACACGTTGCCTTGTATATCGCGACGGGTCACACCGGGTCGCCGGGTGACCCGCGCGATTTCTTTACTTTTTAACCTCGAAAACCCTCCCTTTTCCCTCATTTTTTAATCCCTCCGGGACCAAACCCCGCAAAACCCATCCCCTATCAACATGACATGGAGTAAAGCAAGAAATTCAACATTTTTCTTCGATTCTTCAAGGACAAGGTATGTTTTCTGATTTCCTCTCAAATTCTTGTCGATTTTCTTCGATTTTGAGCATGGGTGGTGAGCTAAATTGCCCTACGTAGTAATTAATCATGAATTCGGGTTAATTGTTGTTGATGAATGTTCAGAATGTCGTTATGATTGCTTGAACTTGTCGAGTGCATAAATTAATCAAATTTGATTGATAATATCAATTCTAGGGCTTGTATGTTGAATTTGAAGTTGAAAATGTATTGAAATTGTGAATTTTAGGCCAGGATTGATGCGTTGAATAAGATGAGTCGATGTACAAATTGTTAGGATGTTAATAGAATGACTGATTCTCGGGTTGGGGAAATGTTGAAATTTGTAAGAATTGGTTGGTTGTATAGGTTCATGTAGATAAATTTTGGTTGTTGTTTTTGTTTCTTTGTTTTTCGTTGCTAAGTGTGATGGGTAAAATGTTAGCGATGGTAGTGATTGTGATTAGCTGTATGAAGTCTGAGTAGTACGCAGAAGTTATACGGTCGAATTTTTCGAACGCACTAAGCATGATTGTATAGTTGTTTATTGTGTGTAAATAAAAATAATCTTGCCGTAGTGTTGTAACTGTAGCTAAGGACTAAGTGTGGGGTAACCTAGCGTAACCCGACCTTAGCCGAAGTTAATATCCGTGAGCTTAACATTGATCTTGTTTACTTGGGTTGACAGCTAAAATGGCGAGCCGGCAAGATAAAGGAAAAGGCGCATCAACTTCGGGCGCCGGAAGGAAGCGAATCAGACTGGCCACAGCAGTCCCAGCTGCACCAGCAGTTCCACGCGGCCAGCGCCGCTAATACGGAACGAGATGGGTGACTGATGAGGGGAAAAAGTGGTACACAAAGCACAAAGAAAATAAATATTTCCCCGAGGAGCACATAGCACGGGAACCATTGGCACAGGAGTTCCCTAGGATGGTCCAACGTATCGAGGCAGCTGGGCTCAATTTCATCTTTGAGGAGCCCAAGGAATGTAATTTGCACCTGGTTCGGGAGTTCTATGCCAATTGGAACCCGACGATCAGAAGTCACACCATCAAGATCAGAGGGCAAATAGTCACTCTGGAGCCCCACCACCTCAATCCCATCATAGGAGCGCAGGACACAGACGCCCATGTACTCCGACAGCTGAACATTACCCCACCGTATGAAGACATCAGACGCACATTGTGTGGGACCCGATCAACAGCTAGATGGAGCAGACACAAAGAGAGGGGCTACCACCAGACTTTGCCCTATTCACAGATGAACAGGGAAGCCCAAATCTGGCTGAAGATAGTATGCTCATGCCTAATCCTGGGGGTACATATGACAGATGTAACCCGGGATCATGTATGCCTGGTGTACGCCCTGATGAAAGGGCTGGAGATCAATGTAGGGGCGGTAATTATCTCCGCCATGAAGAGAGCCCGGTTGCACCAGGGGCACAGGTATGGCTTTGGTGGACTACTGACCACCTTCCTCACGGGCCTCGATGTTGAGGATGAGGCCCTTGACTATATCCCGCAGTTGGAGCGGCGAGCCTTAGACGTTACTAAAATTAAGCTCCCGACACCACCCATGGGCCGGTGCTTACACTTGGCGAGCGACATGCTCGTGATGACCAGTATATGGCTCAGATGTATGGGATGCAGATTCTCTAGCTGAGGATTGGAGGGAGGCCAGCGACAGAGGAGGAGCTATGGCAGCTCGAGCTAGACTACCCCTTCGGCGAAAACGCCAGGGCTCTATGCCGAGTGGGGCCAGCATTTGTAGAGCCCACAGATGATGATGTCCCCACAGACGAGGAGACACGTCGGGAGGACTCCGATGTGGAGTCCGATGATGACGACGGAGGCGACTCAGACATGGGGGATGAAGCAGCAGCACCCGACGAAGAGCTAGAATACTTTGACTGATCAGGGAGTTTCACCACCCGAATTTGTGCTATTTTAAATTTTGTGAACACTGGGGACAGTGTTCGAGCTAAGTGCGGGGTGGGAGTAGTTAGGTGCTGGGCTGGGCTGTTTTGTATGTATGCTCTATTTTGCTGTCGTGTATGTGAAAATTTGTTTGTCCCTGTGAGTTGTGAATTTTTAAGTTGTTGTTCTGTTTGTTAATTTATGTGAAATTGATGTGTGTTGCTGCATGTGCTAGCTGATTCTGTACATATTTTTTTTTGGTTATCGAAATGATCGATATTTTCAACATTTCTTTATACTTCTTGGGTTTCTCGGCGTTTGTTTTTGATTCTTTTACCGAGATTAGTCCCATTGAACCGAAGTCATAGTATTGACCGTTCCCTATGATGGATGGATGACGACCGTCTTAAGGGAAATGTAGTCGTTAGGAGTAGTTTTTTCAATTATTTTTCGATTTTTTTCTTTGGTGGATTGCATCCCGGAACTTGTAGTTACTCTCTGGTTTCAAAATTCTGGTTGCGTGTTGTACATGATATTTAAAATGCAAAGGTGATTCATATGAAAGCATGCAACTTTGTAAATATGTTGAGATACCTAGGCCATAGAGTTCGATTCAGTGTGATTGACGCTTAATGTTTGAATTCCTGTAATTAGCTGATTGAAGAGTCTGTGAATACATCTTGAATCGAGCATGTGCAAAAAGTGTGAAGTGAGGTGTTGATATTCCATGCTATTGTGAAGTGTCTAGAACTTGCCTGGTGTGTGTACAAAACGAAATGAAGGAGGTGTATTGTAGGAAAGGATGTAGGCATTTCTTTGTTTTAACCGAGAGTTTCTATTTTTTTCCTTGTCATACCCCCCTTTTTTTATTGTACACCCTAGTCAGCCCGTTGAGCCTTTAGCCAATTATTTTTTTCTTTTATCCAAAAAGTGTAAACCGAGCTTAATTCCTTCTTTTCATTAGCCGTAAAGTCTATACAAAACTCTTAACCGCTTAAGCAGAGAAAATCATTTTCCCAAAGTGTCAAAGAGTGAGAATGGTGAAAAGAAAAAGAAAAGCAGAGCGAGGGAAGAAAAGAAAAGGTTGAAGGTGCACTTGCTATAAATAAACGATAATGAAGGTGCATGAATAATCTTTGTTGTTGTGTCAAGTGTGCTTAATGAAATGGGCCATACTAAAGAAAATCATCAAGAATGGGATGATGAAAAAAAAGAAACAATGTCCATGAGTTGATGGGATGTGTTGAAAAGGCGCTTAAGGATGCTAGTGGCTGTTATTGGCTAACCCAGTATTTACTAGTTCCGTAGCTTCCATTACAACCCGTTCAAGTCCTACGTGATCTTACATCACACTTCTTTATATTAATGGAGTAATACACTAAGGGCAAGCTTATGAGTCATGACATGATGCATGTGAATTCTTTTGGGAGAGAGAGCGAAATTGTTGTTACATGCCCCTGCTTGAATTCTTGTGAGACATATGAGCAAAAAGGGGAAGATTCTCTTATGTTGTGAGGGCACATGCTTGATGAAAGATTGATTTTCGTGTCGGATATCTTGATCAGCTGATTTTCATGAGTTTGCTGATATCGAGAGTCGATTCTTAAAGTCTAGGAGGTCTTAATGTATTGAAGGTCATTGCATTCATAAGACCATGCATGTTTTCTTGATGATTTGCTATATTGTATAATCAGTATGACCGTAGCTTAAATTGTCGAACCAAAGTAGCGAGGTTGGGATGTAAATTGCATGAATTGTATGTTTGTTGTTCGAGGACGAACAAGGATTTAAGTGTGGGGTAAGTGATCTTGGGCAAATTTATATGCCCAAGTGATACTCAAAAGTACCATTTTCGCCTTGTTTATCTATCAATGTGTATACATTCTCATGTAATTGGTAATAAAATGTGAATTTATACTAACCAACATGATTAGCATTGTTTTGCAGGTAAAATGTGATTTCAGGAAGCTTAAATGCATGTTGGATGATATCGAAGTTGGACTTGGATACGAGCAAGGGAAAAGGCATTGGACAGCATGAAATAAAGGGGCTCCGCGATGGAGCCATGTCACGCTGCCATCGCGGAGGCATTCTGCCTGGATAGGGAAAATTCGCCCAAATTCCAGAGAGGGTCCGCGTTTGCTCCATGGCACGGTGGCCTGGCTCCGCGTTGCACGCCGTGCCATGTTGAGCCTTAATTCCTGGACCCCCAATTCCAGTGAGGGTCCGCGTCCATAGCGTGTCACGGAGGCAGTGCTCCGCGATGCACTCCGTGACACGTTGCTCGTTATTCCTGGAAAAATTCCCAGCAGTATAAATAGAACACTTAGGTTCATTTTTCAATATTCTGACTTGGTGGAGCAAGGACGTGGGTTACAGACAGTTGAGGGATGAAAATATCAGGGTTTTTTCTCTCTTTCTTTCTTCTTTAATTCAATTGCTTGTATTATTAACACTCATTTTAAGATGTTTAATCCACAAATGAGTGGCTAAGTCCTCTCCTTGCTGAGGTTATGAACAATTGTGATGAATTTGATCATTGATTCTTTGGTTTTTCATCTTTTCTTCCATGTTGTTCTATTAATTCTTGTTCTTACTGCATTAATGTGTGGCCTACGTTAATGTACATCTAAAAAGTCCGGTTTCACTCGAGAGAGCAAGAAATTGGATAGTTGTGAATTAATAGGATATGTTCTTTACTTGGTTTGGGAAAATTGAGTCTTGATTTGCTTTCAGGATAGAAATATACCTGAAAGTCGTGTTAGTCAATTTAGGAACCGGAATTGTATGGCTATGACATGAATTGCATTTGATCACAGAAATGTAGACGGATGGTTCATGATTCTTAAGTGAGGTTAAATACGAGAGTTTTAATCTCTTGGCAAATGTTCTTGGCTAGCAACTGGAGGAAAAGATTAACCAAAGTATGATGACAATTAATTTCATTACATGTTCGTTTAACCTCAGCATGCTCTCATTCATAGTTCAGATTCAAAGTAGATAATCGTTCATAGCTTTAGTATAAAAATTATAAAACAAACTATCAAACTTTTGGTTACACTGTTGTCTGCATTTTTAGAAGTAAAATATAGTACACTTGAGCAAATTGAACTTCATCCAAGTCACTGTGGGATCGATACTTGGCTTACTAAAGCCACTTACTACTTGTTCGACCACGTGCACTTGCGTGTTGTTTTATACCCCACAAATCACCCGAACAAGCGCGATGGAGATTGGAGAAAATATGATGGCTACAGTAATGACCGGGCAGGAGTTTATGTGCCTCCTAATGTAAGAGAGGTGGAGGCTGGGTAATCGATGTTGGAGAGCATAATGACTGAGATGCAAAAGAAGGTGAGGTCCACTGATGATAAATTGAAGAAGATCCACAGTGACATATCAAGCATGGGTCAAAGATTGGAGTCTCATGCAACCACCATCAATCAAATTGAGCAGCAGCTTGGGCAACTATCAGCATCACTGAACCTAGACAAAAGGGTACACTACCTAGCAACACCGTCCAGAATCCAAAGAATGATAGCCACTAGATGGCGGTGATTGATCTTGGGCAAATTTATATGCCCAAGTGATACTCAAAAGTACCATTTTCACCTTGTTTATCTATCAATGTGTATACATTCTCATATAATTGGTAATAAAATGTGAATCTATACTAACCAACATGATTAGCATTGTTTTGCAGGTAAAATGTGATTTTGGGAAGCTTAAATGCATGTTGGATGATATCGGGGTTGGACTTGGATGCGAGCAAGGGATAAAGCATTGGACAGTATGAAGTAAAGGGGCTCCGCGATGGAGCCGTGACACGCTGCCATCGCGGAGCCCTTCTGCCTGGATAGGGAAATTACGCCCAAATTCCAGAGAGGGTCCGCGTTCGTAGCGTGGCACGGTGCTTGGCTCCACGTTGCACGCCGTGCCACGTGGAGATTTAATTCCTGGACCCCCAGTTCTAGTGAGGGTCCGCGTCCGTAGCGTGTCACGGAGGCAGTGCTCCGCGATGCACTTCGTGACACGTTGCTCATTATTCTGGGAAATATTCCCAGCAGTATAAATAGAACACTTACGTTCATTTTTCATTATTCTGACTTGGTGGAGCAAGGACGTGGGTTACAGGCAGTTGAGGGACGAAAATATCAGGGTTTTTTCTCTCTTTCTTTCTTCTTTAATTCAATTGCTTGTATGATTAACACTCATTTAAAGATGTTTAATCCACAAATGAGTGGCTAATTCCTCTTCTTGCTGAGGTTATGAACAATTGTGATGAAATGTGATCATTGATTCTTTGCTTTTTCATCTTTTCTTCCATGTTGTTCTATTAATTCTTGTTCTTACTACATTAATGTGTGGCCTACGTTAATGTACATCTAAAAAGTCCGATTTCACTCGAGAGAGCAAGAAATTGGAAAGTTGTGAATTAATAGGATATGTTCTTTACTTGGTTTGGGAAAATTGAGTCTTGATTTGCTTTCAGGATAGAAATATACCTGAAAGTCTAATTAGTCAAATTAGGAACCGGGTTTGTATGGCTAGAACATGAATTGCATTTAATCACAGAAATGTAGGTGGATGGTTCATGATTCTTAAGTGAGGTTAAATACGAGAGTTTTAATCTCTTGGCAATAGTTCTTGGCTAGCAACCGGAGGAAAAGATTAACCAAATTTTGATGATAATCAATTTCATTACATGTTCGTTTAACCTCAGCATGCTCTCATTCATAGTTCAGACTCAAATTAGATAATTGTTTTAGCTTTAGTATAAAAAATATAAAACAACATATCAAACTTTTGGTTACACTGTTGTCTGATATAGTACACTTGAGCAGATTGCACTTCATCCAAGTCTCTGTGGGATCGATACTTGGCTTACTAAAGCCACTTACTACTTGTTCGACCAGGTGCACTTGCGTGTCATTTTATATACCCATAAAACACCCGAACAAGTTTTTGGCGTCGTTGCCGGGGACTTGGCAATTGGTGAATTTGTTTTAAGTGTTAATTTACTGTATTTTTATTTTCTTAGTGTTGACAACTTGGTCTTAGCCTGTAATTTGCAGACTTAATTGCTGTTGAACACTGGCAAGAGACAAGGAGCTGGTGGAATCGTATATAGAGCCAGAAAGGTTATTTCACAGTAAACGGAGAGAAGCTCTACAAAGAAAGCTGCAGTTGCTCAGACAGACGATCATGGAGCAACAACAGAATCCACCAGTAGTACGGGCAGTGTTAGTGCCCGAAGAAGTAGCAGCTCGGCCGGTTCGCGAGGTGGCAATCCCACATGCCAATAATGTTACATCTAGTATCCGCAAACCAGAGACAGGAGGGAGATTTGAACTTAAGCAAAATATGGTGCAGTTGCTGCACACTAGCGGGCAGTTTACCGGTCTCCCTCATGAAGATCCACAGCAGCATCTCCATAAATTTTTGGAGATAAGTGACACTTACATCCCCGCGGGAGTGTCATCAGACTATGTCCGGCTTACATTGTTCCCATTCTCATTATTGGGAGAAGCCAAGAGGTGGTTGAAAGCTGAGCGACCGAATTCTATTTCTACGTGGAATGATCTTGCATGGAAGTTTTTGACACGGTTTTTTCCCTCCGGTAAAACAGCAAGACTTAGAAGTCAGATTCTAAGTTTCAAACAGAGAGAGGGAGAGAATTTATATCAAGCCTGGGAGAGATTCAAATCTATGTTGCGGGATTGTCCTCATCATCACCAGTCAAATGATGTGCTGGTGCACACTTTTATAGAGGGTTTGGAACCCCACACCAAAATATTGCTAGACTCAGCAGCTGGAGGGCAAGCGCTTGAGAAAACTTATGAGGAGCTGTATACCTTGTTGAACCGTATTTCGCAGGTCAATCCAGAATGGAATGCTGATTCATCAAGAGGCGGGACAAGGAAAGCAGCAGGAGTGGTAGAAGTGGATGGGTTTACAGCTTTCGCAGCACAGATAGTTGCATTGCAAAATCAACTTAACACCCACTTTGGCAACATGACAATGAACCAGCCTCAACCCCCAGTTAATGCAGTACAGCAGATGTGGTGCGAAGTGTGTGGAAGCAGTGAGCACTCAGCTGAGTGTTGTGGAGCCAATCCTGACTCGGTAAACTTTGTGGGTAATGCACAAAGGAACCACCAACAGTATGGTAGTAGCTACAATTCCAATTGGAGGAATCACCCTAATTTCTCATGGGGTAGCAACAACCATCACGGCCAAAGTTCGGGTCAGGGTGTGCAAAGGAACCAAGGAGGGCAGCAGAATTATCAAACACAATTCAGAAACAACAATGCACCTCCTCCACCACCATCACCAAGCATTGAGGAGATGTTCAAAACTGTTCGGTGTTCTGCTCAGGTTGGTAGTATATATTATAAACCGACACGCAAGTGCACGTGGTCAAACAAGTAATAAAGTGGCTAAGTAGCCAAGTATCGATCCAAGGAGGCTCAAGATATGTAAAATTACCTAGTTTACTATATTCCTATTTCACTCCTAATTATGCTAACAACAATGTAACCAATAGTTACTTGAGTTTTTGTTTCTAAACTATATATACTACAATTAATAACACTATTTACTTGTGAATTTAGACAATGGATATGAACATGCCAAGGTTAAGAACAAGTAATGAACTTGATAATCATGATAATTTGGTTAATCTCTTCTTCATGTTGCTAGCTAAGAACATTAGCCTAGAAATTAAAACTCTCGTATTTAATTTCACTTTAGAATCATAAACCATCCGTCTACATTTCTGTGATCAAATGCAATTTATGACCTAGCACTACAATTCCGGTTCCTAAATTGACTAATACGGCTTTCAAGTATATTTCTATCAGGAAAGCACATCAAAACCCAATTTTCCCAAATCAAGTTAAAAACAATACCCTATTAATTCACAACTTTCCAATTTCTTGCTCTTTCGAGTGAAATTGGACTTTTTAGATGTACATTAATGTTGGCCAATCACTAATGCAGTAAGAACAAGAATTAATAGAACAACATTAAAGAAGAAGAAGAAAACCATATCATTTACAATCAAAATTCATTACACATGTTCAAAACCTCAGCAAGGAAGAGAATTAGCCACTCATTTGTGGATTGATCATCCTAAAATGAGTGTAAATCATACGTACAATTGATAGAAAGAAGAAAGGAAGAGAAGAAATCCCTTAGCTTTTTCGTTCTTCAACTGCTGCTAACCCACATTCCTGCTCTCCACTTCTCAACTCAGTCTCCAAACTAAAAACAAACCTAAGTGTGCTATTTATATTAGTAGGAATCTTTCCCGGAATAACAAGCAACGTGTCACGGAGTGCATCGCGGAGCACGGCCTCCGTGACACGCTACGGACGCGGAGGCTCTCTGGAAAATCACTCGAAATTGGCCCAGGCAGCACCCTGCCGCGTTGGCAGCGTGTCACGCAGCCTGGGCAGCGCGTTGCAGCCCCTTGGTCGCGGAGGCCACCTGCCGTGGCACGTTGCCAACGCGCAGGTGGGCTGTTTTGAGCGGCCTGCCTGCCGTGGCACCTTGTCAACGCACCGGTGGGCTATTTTGTGCCTCTTCCTTGCCGACGTTCGCGTGTTAATTTCGTTTCCAAGCTTCTACTTCACCAACTCATGGATTAGTTACTCAAACATCATCAAAACCTACAAAACAAAGGCTAATCATGTTGGTTAGCACATATCTCCACATTATATAAAATTACATGAAAATATATACAATAACTTAGATAAACAAGACTAATTTAAGTAATAAAGAGTATCTCGGGCATATATGTTTTCCCGTGATCAAAAACCATGATAGCTAACCAAGCTCAATTGCAGGCTGACTAGGTGAAATTGGCAGTCGAAGTAAAAAACAACCAGTTAGCTACCAAGGCACTTGAATATCAATTTGGGCAATTTGCTAGTGCCCAAAACACAAGGCCTAGAGGAGGACTGCCGAGCGACACGGATCCCAATCCTAAGCAGGTAAATGCAGTGACCACAAGGAGTGGTTTGCAGCTGAAAGAGGTGAAACCAGAAAGACCACCTCAACAGTCGGGAGCAGCAGAAGTTGAGAGGGAGCATTGTACTGAAAGGGGGAAGACTAAGGAAGCTGAATCAGAAAGACCTCCACCCCCATTCCCTCAACGACTAAAGAAACACAAGGAGGAGGCGTGTTTCAAGAAATTCATGGAGGTGTTGAAATAGGTACATATTAACTTACCTCTTGTTGATGTCTTGCAGGGAGTGCCGAAATATGCTAAGTATATAAAGGACATCGTGGCAAACAAAATTCGGTTGACTGAGTATGCTACGGTGGCTCTAACGGAGGAGTGCACTTCCCAGATTCTAAATAGACTGCCCACAAAGCTAAAAGACCCTGGGAGTTTTACTATCCAGATTACTATTGGGCAGAGCATCCGAACTCATGGATTGTGTGATTTGGAAGCGAGCATAAATTTGATGCCATCTGAGGTATTCAGAAAGTTGGGTCTAGGGAGTCCTAGACCCACAACGGTAATCTTGCAGTTGGCGGATCGGTCCTTAGCCAGACCTGATGGCATTGTAGAGGACATTCTGGTGCAAGTGGGCTCCCTAATTTTCCCGGTAGATTTTGTCGTGATGGATTTTGAACCAGACGCGGAAGTCCCATTTATTTTGGGACGTCCTTTCTTGGAAACCGAGAAAGCACTAATTGACGTAGCTATGGGGTAGCTAACAATGCGAGCACACGACAAGGTGGAGGTGTCCCGATGGTGCATGAAGAACTCTCGGTGATCAATGTGATTGATCAAGGCGATGATGAGCAGAGGAAGGATTCACGGGAGTTGTTGGGAAAACCACCGGATAGGTGTAAGCACTATTGGGGGGAGGACGGTGATCAAGAGAAATCGTCCATCACCCTAGAGGACAATTGAGCTTAACGACGTCGAGCCGCGACGGTAAACCAGACGCTGCACGGGAGGCAACCCGTGAAAAATTTTTCTTTCTTTTTGTAAAGTGTAAATAGATTTTTCTTTTCTTTTTCTTTTTCTTGATTTACTACAAAAAAAAATTTTGTTTTTGTTTTTGTTTTATTTGTATTTAGAGTGAAACCTATAATTCTATCCAATTTTGTATAGTGAGATGAATTTCAGGTCAAACGGAGAAAAATATGCACGGAATCGCGAAGGAAAAGTCGAGGTATGAAAAATTAATAAAAAGTGGCAAACAGTGAGCTGAGGCGACAGCTCCGTGTCACGGAGGGGGACCTCCGCGTTACCTCCGTGACACGTTGAGGTATAATCCAGAAATTTTAAAAATTTCCAGAATAGTCTCGCGATGGCTCCGTGTCACGGAGGCAGTGCACCGCGATGCACCCCGTGACACGTTGCCTTGTATATCGCGACGGGTCACACCGGGTCGTCGGGTGACCTGCGCGATTTCCTTACTTTTTAACCTCGAAAACCCTCCCTTTTCCCTCATTTTTTAATCTCTCCGCGACCAAACCCCCCAAAACCCATCCCCCATCAACGTGACACGGAGTAAGGAAAGAAATTCAACAAGTTTTCTTTGATTCTTCAAAGACAAGGTATGTTTTTCGATTTCCTCTCAATTCTTGTCGATTTTCTTCTATATTGAGCATGTGAGGTGAGATAAATTTCCCTAATGAAATTAATCAGGAATTCATTTTTAATTGTTATTGATGAATGTTCGGAATGTCGTTATGATTTCTTGAACTCGTCGATTGCATAAATTAATCGAATTTGCTTGATAATATCAATTCTAGGGCTTGTTTTTGAATTTGAAGTTGAAAATGTATTGAACTTGTGAATTTCATGCCGGGATGGATGTGTTGAATGAGATGGGTCGATGTACAAATTGTTAGGATGTTAATAGAACGACGGATTCTCGGGTTAAGGGAAAGTGAAATTTGGAAGAATTTGGTTGGTTGTATAGGTTTGTGTAGATAAATTTTTGTTGTTGTTTTTTTTTCCTTGTTTTTCTTTGCTAAGTGTGATGGTTAAGATGTTAGCGATGGTAGTGATTGGGATTAGCTGTACGAAGTCTGAGTAGTACACAGAAGATATACCATCGAATTTTTCAAACGCACTAAGCATGATTGTATAGTTGGTTATTGTGTGTAAATAAAGATAATCTTCTCGTAGTGTTGTAACTGTAGCTAAGGACTAAGTGTGGGGTAACCTAGCTTAACCCGACCTTAGCCGAAGTTAATATCCGTTAGCTTAACATTGATCTTGTCTACTTGGGTTGACAGGTAAAATGGCAAGCCGGCAAGAGAAAGGGAAAGGCGCATCAACTTCGGGCGCCGGAAGGAAGCGAATCAGACTGGGCACAGCAGTCCCAGCAGCACCAGCAGTTCCACGCGTCCAACGCCGCCAATACGGAACGAGATGGGTGACTGATGAGGGGAAAAAGTGGTACGCAAAGCACAAAGAAAATAAATATTTCCCCGAGGAGCATATAGCACGGGAACCATTGGCACAGGAGTTCCCTAGGATGGTCCACCGAATCGAGGCAGCTGGGATCAATTTCATATTTGAGGAGCCCAAGGAATGTAATTTACACCTGGTTCGGGAGTTCTATGCCAATTGGAACACGACTATCAGAAGTCACACCATCAAGATCAGAGGGCAAATAGTCACCTTGGAGCCCCACCTCCTCAATGCCATCATAGGAGCGCGGGACACAGACGCCCACGTACTCCGACAGCTAAACATTACCCCACTGTATGCGGACATCAGACGCACATTGTGTGGGACCCAATCGACAGCTAGATGGAGCAGACACAAAGAGAGGGGCTACCACCAGACTCTGCCATATTCACAGATGAACAGGGAAGCCCGAATCTGGCTGAAGATAGTCTGCTCATGCCTAATCCCGGGGGTACATATGACAAATGTAACCCGGGATCGTGTATGCCTGGTGTACGCCCTGATGAAAGGGCTGGAGATCAACGTGGGGGCGGTAATTATCTCCGCCATGAAGAGAGCCGGGTTGCACCAGGGGCACAGGTATGGCTTTGGTGAACTACTCACCACCTTCCTCAGGGGCCTAGATGTCGAGGAGGAGGCCCTTGACTATATCCCGCAGATGGAGCGGCGGACCTTAGATGTTATTCAAACTAAGGCTCCCGACACCACCCACGGGCCAGTGCTTACACTTGGCGAGCGACATGCTCGTGATGACTAGTATATGGCTCGGATGTATGGGATGCAGATGCTCCAGCTGAGGTTAGGAGGGAGGCCGGCAACAGAGGAGGAGCTATGGCAGCTCGAGCTAGACTACCCCTTCGGCGAAAACGCCAGGGCTCTATGCTGAGTGGGGCCAGCATTTGTAGAGCCCACAGATGATGATGTCCCCACAGAAGAGGAGACACATCGGGAGGACTCCGATGTGGAGTCCGATGATGACGACGGAGGCGACTCGGACATGGGTGATGAAGCAGCAGCACCCGACGAAGAAGTGGAATACTTTGACTGATCAGGGAGTTCCACCACCCGATTTTGTGCTATTTTAATTTTTGTGAACACTGGGGACAATGTTCGAGTTAAGTGTGGGGTGGGAGTAGTTAGGTGCTAGGCTGGGCTGTTTTGTATGTATGCTTTATTCTATTGTCGGGTATGTGAAAATTTGTTTGTCCCTGTGAGTTGTGAATTTTTAAGTTGTTGTTCTGTTTGTAAATTTATGTGAAATTGATGTATGTTTCTGAATGTGGCTAGCTAATTCTGATTCTGTACATATTTTTGTTATCAAAATGATCGATAATTTTTTTTTAAAATTTTTTTTTTAAAATTTTTTGTACATATTTTTTCTATCGAAATGATCGATATTTTCAACATTTTTTTTATTCTTGGGTTTCTCGGCGTTTGTTTTCGATTCTTTTACCGAGAATGGTCCCATTGAACCGAAGTCATAGTTATGACCGTTCCCTATGATGGATGGATGACGACCGTCTTAAGGGAAATATAGTCGTTAGGAGTAGATTTTTTTTCAAATATTTTTCAGTATTTTTTCTTTGGTGGGTTGCATCCCAAAACCTATAGTTACTCTATGGTTGCAAAATTCTGGTTGCGTGTTGTACATGATATTTAAAATGCAAAGGTGATTCGTATGACAGCATGCAACTTTGTAAATATGTTGAGATACCTAGGCCATAGAGTTCGATTCAGTGTGATTGAGGCTTAATGTTTGAATTCATGTAATTAGCTGATTGAAGAGTCTGTGAATACATCTTGAATTGAGCATGTGCAAAACGTGTGAAGTGAGGTGTTGTTATTCCATGCTATTGTGAAGTGTCTAGAACTTGCCTGGTGTGTGTACAAAACGAAATGAAGGAGGTGTATTGTAGGAAAGGATGTAGTCATTTCTTTGTTTTAACTGAGAGTTTCTACTTTTCCTTGTCGTACACACCTTGATTGTATACCCTAGTCAGCCCGTTGAGCCTTTAGCCTATTATTTTTTTCTTTTGTCATGAAGTGTAAATTGAGCTTAATTCCTTCTTTTCATTAGCCGTAAAGTCTATACAAAACTCTTAAGCGCTTAAGAAGAGAAAATCATTTTTCCCAAAGTGTCAAAGAGTGAGAATGGTGAAAAGAAAAAGAAAAGTAGAGTGAGAAAAAAAATGAAAAGGTTGAAGGTGCACTTGCTATAAATAAACAATAATGAAGGTGCATGAATAATCATTGTTGTTGTGTCAAGTGTGCTTAATACGATGGGTCATACTAAAAAAAATATCAAGAATGGGATGATGATAAAAAAAAAAAGAAACAATGTCCATGAGTTGATGGGATGTGTTGAAAAGGCACTTAAGGATGCTAGTGGCTATTATTGGCTAACCCAATATTTACTAGTTCCGTAGCTTCCATTACAACCCGTTAAAGTCCTACGTGATCTTACATCGCACTTCTTTATATTAGTGGAGTAATACACTAAGGGCAAGCTTATGGGTCATGACATGATGCATGTGAATTCTTTTGGGAGAGAGAGCGAAATTGTGTTTACATGCCCCTGCTTGAATGTTTGTGACTCATATGAGCAAAAAGGGGAAGATTCTCTTGTGTTGTGAGGGCACATGCTTGATGAAAGATTAATTTTCGTGTCGGATAACTTGATCAACTGATTTGCATGAGTTTGCCAATATCGAGAGTCGATTCTTAAAGTCTAGGGGGTCTTGATGTATTGAAGGTCATTGCATTGATAAGACCATGCATGTTTTCTTGATGATTTGCTGTATTGAATAATCGGTATGACCGTAGCTTAAATTGTCGAACCAAAGTAGCGAGGTTGGGATGTAAATTGCATGAAGTGTAGGATTGTTGTTCGAGGACGAACAAGGATTTAAGTGTGGGATAAGTGATCTTGGGCAAATTTATTATTATATCCCGTAGAATTTCCGACACCTAAATGACCTATTCGCACGTTGGTTAAGCATATTTGAAAGCCATACGTGCTAAAGAAAGGCCCGGGAAAAGATCGGACGAGAAACCTATCGAACCATCGCGGAAGGAGCCGAGGCAGAACCCCTCCGCGATGGCAGCGTGTCACGGAGGTGAAGCCTCCGCGTTGGCTCCGTGATACGTTGGCCTTGTCCAGGCCCAAGTATATAAATCCCCACTTCGGTTTTAAATCATTAATCACCCATGTAATTTCTAGAAAACAGAGCAAACCAGCAGAAAAGGAAAAAGGAACGAAGAGATAATATAATTTTCGTCCGATTACGCTGCTAAACGTTGTCCAAACTCAAATTAACCTCATATACCGAGGTATTTAGCAGCAGAGAGCATTCCTACGGATTTAGTTTCGTGAAATACGGCTGACGAATCATCGAGCTACCGAGCTAAGGTAAGTGGAATTGCTCTAAATTAGTGTCTATGTGTTCCTAGCTGAGAAGTGAATAGTTCTCCCTTCTGGACCTCTGAAAAATAGCGAGTTTTCGACCGTCTTTCGATAAGCCTAAGTTTAGGCTATAAACTATATCGAAAGTGACGTTGCTCTTTAAAATAAAGCTGTATTTAGTATTAATTGGCATATTTATGAATGCAGTTGGGAGAAAATAGTTGAAGTACCGGCCGAGCCTCGTCCGACAGACGGATAGTTCGAGGATAAGGTATGTAAAGTTAGTTTCCTCGGCAAGTTAAGTAATATCGGTACAATACAGTAATTTAAAGGCCAGTAGAATGTTCAGAAGTCATGTGTTGCGTTTATTACGAATGTTGGTACGATATTAGAAGTATCGAGTTATAACTTGCGTGAAACTTACTAGTACGACGTAGACTTTAATACAAGAGTTAGAAACTGCACAACATGCTCAGTATGTGATGTAGTACGAAATGTTAGGATATTATTGTATCCAGTTGAAACCCCGCAAAGCGATACAATATCTGTAAGACATCTCAGAAATAGAATGATAAGTTAAAATGAAGTTAGAAAGCATATTAGGAATAGTAAATCATGTTACTATAGAAACTCAGTATACAGCATAGTTTTCAGCAGAAACATTATATCTGGTTCAGCATTAGCCCAGTACAGTCTGGCAGAAGACTATATTTATACATATATACTATTACCAACCTCAGCATGTATTAAGTACGTACATATTACTATCACTAGTTCAGCATATAGTATATACAATACTTTACCACTGTTAGCCTCAGTATGTGAGACATGCAGATAGTATTACTAGTTGAGACCGTTGTATTGTTTGGGGCTGGATTACCTAGCATCCATGACCGCCCCAGGGTTGATAGTTGTATCGACTCGTCCGCCAGAGAACGAGGATACGTCGCTCTACGGAGTGGCATGCCGTCCCACATGGGTCGAAGATGGGATGCCAGTTTTCCCCATATTGTGCCTTGGTTGGCCCTTATACACCCCCGTCGAGCGGATACGCCCGGGGTTTTGATTCAGGAGTCCTCCGGACTTAGATGCAGTTATAGTCAGGGGCTCAGCGAGCCCAAGTGCATACCCAGGGGACCGGCAGGATGCTTACAGGGTTTATAGGAGATGGGATGACCGGGGTAGGGGTATAGATTCTGTGCTGGTTGTACCTCCCGGCTTATGGAAGCCAGGTAAGGTTTGTGTGTGCTATGTTATGCTATGTTATGTTATGCCATGTTATGATAGATATGAGTAGATCAGCAGTAGAACGATACGTCTCCAGGTATGACTCCTACTCCTTCCAGTATAATTGAGAGAAGGTATGACTTACATTATCAGACAGTTAATCTATTTCTCTCTACTTCAGTTTCATTAGTTATATTATTGTTTTCAGATATTTCTTTCAGTTATTGCTTTACATACTCAGAACCAGCGGTACGGACGCCCAGTGGGGCGCTGCATTACTTGCCTGCAGGTACTCATAGACGAGGAGGCGATCCCTCGTGATTCCAGCCAGCTATTGAGTATTCAGCTCCTGTCATCCGGAGTCTGAATTCCAGAGGTGTATTTCATTTTCTTTTGTTGTATAGTACGGGTAGGTCGGGGCCCTGTCCCGATCACTTCTATTGTTATTCTTAGAGGCTTGCAGTCTGTATATATTTCCCTGTGGTCAGATGAGCCAGTCGTGTGAGGCCGTGCAGTTGTTTAGTTGTTAGTACTTCTATTTCTTTCATGTTGGCCATGTGGGGCCATAGCATGACAGTAGTGGTGACCTTGCCGGTCACATAGCTTCCTAATATTCTATGATTAAGTTACAGATAACTAGACAGCATGGAGGCCTTGTCGGCCCGCATAGGTTTTCCTGAATTGATATGTTTCTGGTCAGCTGTTAGTATAGGTACAGAAGGCTATAGGCCAATGGGCCGGGGGCTGTGTTTATAGCCGTTATATAGCCCTTTGTTTCCAGAAATGTGAGTTAGAGCCAGCCAGGCACCAGATGTACCCAGGCTTAGCAGTCCAGCAGTTCAGGTCCTAAGTAGGGCACCAGGTGCTAGTCATACCCCCCAAGGCGGGGTGTGACATTTATATGCCTAAGTGATACTCAAAAGTACCATTTTTGCCTTGTTTATCTATCAATGTGTATACATTCTCATATAATTGGTAATAAAATGTGAATCTATACTAACCAACATGATTGGCATTGTTTTACAAGTAAAATGTGATTTTGGGAAGCTTAAATGCATGTTGGATGATATCGGGGTTGGACTTGGATGCGAGCAAGGGATAAAGCATTGGACAGCATGAAGTAAAGGGGCTCCACGATGGAGCCGTGACATGCTGCCATCGCGGAGGCCTTCTGCCTGGATAGGGAAATTACGCCCAAATTCCAGAGAGGGTCCGCGTTCGTAGCATGGCACGGTGGCTTGGCTCCGCATTGCACGTCGTGCCACGTTGAGATTTAATTCCTGGACCCCCAGTTCCAGTGAGGGTCCGCGTCCGTAACGTGTCACGGAGGCAGTGCTCCGCGATGCACTCCGTGACACGTTGCTCGTTATTCCGAGAAAAATTCCCAGCAGTATAAATAGAACACTTAGGTTCATTTTTCATTATTCTGACTTGGTGGAGCAAGGACGTGGGTTACAGGCAGTTGAGGGACGAAAATATCAGGGTTTTTTCTACAGGCAGTTGAGGGACGAAAATATCAGGGTTTTTTCTCTCTTTCTTTCTTCTTTAATTCAATTGCTTGTATGATTAACACTCATTTTAAGATGTTTAATCCACAAATGAGTGGCTAATTCCTCTTCTTGCTGAGGTTATGAAAAATTGTGATGAAATGTGATCATTGATTCTTTGGTTTTTCATCTTTTCTTCCATGTTGTTTTATTAATTCTTGTTCTTACTGCATTAATGTGTGGCCTATGTTAATGTACATCTAAAAAGTCCGGTTTCACTCGAGAGAGCAAGAAATTGGAAAGTTGTGAATTAATAGGATATGTTCTTTACTTGGTTTGGGAAAATTGAGTCTTGATTTGCTTTCAGGATAGAAATATACCTGAAAGTCTAATTAGTCAAATTAGGAACCGGGTTTGTATGGCTAGAACATGAATTGCATTTAATCACAGAAATATAGGTGGATGGTTCATGATTCTTAAGTGAGGTTAAATACGAGAGTTTTAATCTCTTGGCAATAGTTCTTGGCTAGCAACCGGAGGAAAAGATTAACAAAATTTTGATGATAATCAATTTCATTACATGTTCGTTTAACCTCAGCATGCTCTCATTCATAGTTCAGACTCAAATTAGATAATTGTTTTAGCTTTAGTATAAAAATTATAAAATAAAATATCAAACTTTTGGTTACACTATTGTCTGAATTTTTAGAAGTAAAATATAGTACACTTGAGCAGATTGCACTTCATCCAAGTCTCTGTGGGATCGATACTTGGCTTACTAAAGCCACTTACTACTTGTTCGACCATGTGCACTTGCGTGTCATTTTATATACCCATAAACCACCCGAACAGTGATGACTAGGAGTGGTAAGACTACAGTTGCCCCCCTATTTCTAGTTGTAGTTGAATGGAAGAAAGAGAGCATTATTGAAGAAAATGATAAGGGTGTTGAAACGGAAAGCGTTGAGTTGCCAGAGGCGCTGATAGAGTAGAAAGAATCTGACATTGATCAAGGAGCAACTAAAGTGCATAGAGCTATCCCTCGACCACCGCCACTGGTCCCTCAAAGAATGAATAAAAAGGAAGAGAATGGTAAGTTCCAAAAGTTCCTTTTAATGCTTAAACAATTATCTGTGAACATACGATTGGTTGAGGCATTGGAACAAATGCGGGGATATGCTAAGTTTATGAAAGACTTGGTGACAAAGAAGAGGTCCATAAGTTATGAGCTAGTAGACAATATACATCATTGTAGTGCCATAGCTTCACGGGTCTTGGCTCCAAAGAAGGAAAACCCAGGTACTTTCACTATACCATGCACAATTGGCAAAGTCGAGTTCGTGAGGGCACCTTGTGATCTGGGAGAAAGAATCAACCTAATGCCCTTAGCAGTATTCAAGATATTGGGCTTAGGATCCCTCACACAGACAACTATACAGCTACTGATGGCCGACAGAACTGTGAAGAAGCCAGTGGGGATCCTGTTTGATGTACTGGTCAAGGTGGACAAATTCATATTCCTAGCTGACTTCGTGATTTTGGATTACGAGGTTGATTATGAGGTCCTCATCATTTTGTGGCTACCATTCCTTACAACTGGGAGTGCCCTAGTAGATGTGGAGGCGAGCGAGTTGAAATTAATACTAAGCAAAGAAGAGGTCACCTTTAACATCTGTCGGTCAATGCATCAACTGAAGCAATTCAGTGTAGTCTCAGCACTAGAGGATGAATATGAGTCACTTGATGAATTCTGAGTAGTCAAGAGGCTTGCGTCGTGCCGCGATGTCAAATCAGGCGCTTCTTGCGAGGCAACCCAAGTGGCGACTTGGTGAAGTCTGAGTATACGGGCCACCCGCATCGTGCCGCGACGTTAAATCAAGCGCTTCTTGGGAGGAAATCCTATTAATTGAACTAATCTGTGTTTAAGTAAGAAAGAAAGTCAAATACATGTGGCATAAAGCTGCTGGAATGGCTCTCAGTATGACTCATCACAGCCTTGTACGAGCCGTAGCAGGATGCGTGGTAAACTTCAGAGAGATTCTTCAGAGCAAAAGTTTAGAGTACGGTTGGTCCTATGACTCGTAATGCATGTATACGGGTCGCAATACTTACTGTGCAAGTGAACTAACCAAATCATAAGAGATGAAGACCTATGAGTCATAGTATGACTTGTACCCTCATGGTACGAGATGTAAGATGCACTCGTAGGTCCCCAGGTAAGTTTCTTCATTTTCTGAAGTACGGGTCCAGGGGAAGAGTCGTGGGGACTTCCTACGACTTGTGGTACAAGTCGTGATGGGTCAAAAACATCAATATTACCCAACTAGGTGTTATACCCCGTAGGATTCCCGGCACCTACATGGCCTATTCGTGCGTTGGTCGAGCATATTTGGAAGCCATACATGCTAGAAAAAGGCCCGGGGAAAGATCGGACAAGCGCCAAGTCGGCGCGTCACAAGGCAAAATGCTACTTATAAATTGCATTTCAGGAATTTAACTTATAAATCGCATTTCAAGAATGCGACTTATAAATCGCATTTCAAGAATGCGACTTATAAATCGCATTCCATGAATGCGATTTATAGTGCCAATTATATTTATGCCCCCACTTCGGTTTTAATTTAGTATGTTCATTATATTTTCCAGAAACGTGAGAGAAAACAGAGGGGGCGAAGGATATGGATAAATTGTCGCTCGATTACGCCGCCAAACGCGGTCCAAATTCAAATTAACCTCAGGTACCGAGGTATTTAGCAGCAGGGAGCATTCCTACGGATTTTGTTTCGCGAAATACGGCCGACGAATCGTCGAGCTACCTAGCTAAGGTAAGTAGAATTGCTCCAAACTAGTGTCTATGTGCTCCTAGCTGTGAAGTGAATACTTCTCCCATCTGGACTTCTGAAAAATAGCGAGTTTTCGACCGTCTTTCGATAAGCCTAAGTTTAGGCTACAATTATATCTAAAGTGACATCGTTCTTTAGAATAAAGCTATATTTAGTATTAATTAGCGTATACATGAATGCAGTTGGGAGAAATAGCTGGAGTATTGACCGAGCCTCGTCCGACAGACGGATAACTCGAGGTTAAGGTATGTAAAGCTAGTTCTCGGCAAGTTAGTAGCTTTAGCCTTGTATAATACAATAAACTCCGTAGTAGAATTCCCGGAAGTGGAATGATAAGTATTGTGCGAATTCAGTAAACCTAGTTCGCGTTGTGATATCATATTCAGTCTGAAAGTTAGAAAAGCATGTGCCCAAGGGCAAGTTAGTAGTTCAGATTCAGTACAGCCTATTATGTGAATAGCAAGCATGTTGTAGAATAAAAAGGAACAAATTTTCATAATAAAAGTCAGTAAAGAAAGATCTGATAGACAGATAGTATCTTCGCTACAGATTAGCCGTACAGTTAAACAGAGGTTACAAAATCAGTATAATTAGTAAGAATCAGTTCAGTATAGAAACAGATCAGAATAAGAAGTTAGATTCCAGATAGTCATTTCAGTTATACATGCTTGCTATTTCTATGTGCTATTTGTTTGTTGAGACTTGTTGTGGCATGTGGGCACCCCTTTAGCATCCCCACCGCCCCTGGGTTATAGCTGTGTCGATACCAGATTCAGATACCGCCACCAGTTGGGCGATGCCGTCCGCCTAGAGGACGATGATGGCCGACCACCATGATAATACGGTCCAGACCACCCTGCTTGCAGGGGTAGTGCAGTTTATTCTGAGCAGAGCCAGTCCACCCTGTTTACAGGGGCAGAACACTCTGTGTGCGCTTGTGGCCGGGGGCAGTTCCAGATACAGATTTTTATAAAATTACCCTGTTGCGTGCTTGCACCCAGGGGCAGTTTCAGTTACAGATACAACAGCAGACTACCCCGTGTGCACTTGCGCCCAGAGGCAAGAGTCTTCGGACTCAGACACAGTTTATTGTCAGAGGCCAAGGCCTGAGCTACGTACCCAAGGGGGCCGGTAGGAGGAGCTCACAGTTATCAGATGAGTGGAGTGACTTATTTTTGGTTGGTTTTTACCCGGGTAGGGGTATATAGATTGTTTGCTTGCTTGGCGCCATCCGGCTTATGGGGGTTGGTATTGGCTCTTGCTTGCTACTTGTATATCTATTTATGTGCTTTATGTATTATATACTAGCTACTGGACAGCAGGCCGTCGCGTCTACAGGTACGCCTCTACCTTATCAGTACAGAAAGCTTGATTTAGTTCATACCAGCTTCTTCAGATTCAGTTATCTCCTGCTATACAGAAATGCTAGATACGCTATCTATATTCAGTTGTTTTCAGTTGTACTATTTCAGTTGCTTTGCATACTCAGTACCAGTGGTACTGACGCCCAGTGGGGCGCTGCATTACTTGCCTGCAGGTACTCATAGACGAGGAGGCGATCCCTCGTGATTCCAGCCAGCTATTGAGTATTCAGCTCCTGTCATCCGGAGTCTGAATTCCAGAGGTGTATTTCGTTTTCTTTTGTTGTACGGTACGGGTAGGTCGGGGCCCTGTCCCGATCATTGCTATTGTTATTACTAGAGGCTTGTAGTCTGTATATATTTCCCTGTGGTTAGTTGAGCCAGTCGTGTGAGGCCGTGCAGCCTCTTATAGTTATTTGTTATTTCTGTTCCTGTTGGCCGTGTGTGGCCATAACCAGTCAGTAGTGGTGACCTTGCCGGTCACGTAATTATTTAGCGTGCTATTGTTAAGTTACAGAGAACTAGACAGCATGGTGGCCTTGCCGGCCCGCATAGGTTCCCTTGACAGTAGTATGTTTCTGGTTAGCTGTTTTTTTTTCCAGGTACAGGTGGCTATAGGCCTGTTGGCCGGAGGCTGTGTTTACAGCCGTTATATAGCCCTTTGTTTCCAGGAATTTGAGTTAGAACCAGCCAGGCACCAGATGTGCCTTGGCTCACCGGATAGCAGTCTAGGTCCTACTAGGGCACCAGGTGCCAGTCATACCCCCAAGGTGGGGTGTGACAAACTTGGTATCAGAGCAGGTCGTGTCCCAGGGAGTCTGCAAGCCATGCTAAGTAGAGTCTTGTCTATGGATGTGTTGTGCACCACATACTATAGGCAGGAGGCTGCGAGGCATGATAGGATGGTTACCCTTCCTTCTCAATCAGTCGTGCTTTAGAGTGGTATAGTATAGGGTTGAGTCCCTAAAAACTTACCGTATTCTTTGAATACAGATACAAAGGCAGATCAGCATTACCCTATCACAGGCAGAAGATCATATATAGCAACAGAAGAGGGCATCAGCCAGTTACATGATAAGTACAGCAGCAGGAGGAGGTACCAGAGACCTCCCAGCGTGATACCTTTATTGTTACTATTCCCAGTATACGTTGATAATGTCAGAATAGGAAGCCAGAAGTATAATGTACATACAAGTTGACTTATTTATTAGTTATATAAGATCTGATTAAGATTACAGCCAAGGTCAGACCACCAGGTAAGTATGAGAAAGAGAGGGAAATGCAGGAATCCCGAATACATCCTTTCGGATATGGTACAGTTAAATGTTTCTATTTGTTGCAAAAAAAAAGGGGCTATTCCTACCTCTCGATTTTGATTCCAGTATAGTAAAGGGGCATAAGACTTGAGATGAGGTTGCCAAATCAAGCAGTAAGTAAAGATGGGCTGATTGATCCTAGTAAGTATTAGAAAGTATAAAGAGCCGTTATGATTACGTAAGTTGTGCAGACCCTTATGATAATAAGCCAGTAGAGAAATTAAGACTATTAGCTTACCCGAAGCAGGGGTAAAAGACCTGTTAGGGATGAATGCCGGGTAATAGTCAAGTTCGAGTCAGAAAAAGGCCAAGTCCGCCATATATGCTAACAGATAGCAAGACATACCTGTAAGATGATAGTTATGATCCAGTTGTGATAGCGAAAGGGTGAGGGGTCATGTTAGTCAGATAGGTCTGACTACAAGTCAGGGGAAGTATGAACTGATACTTGACCAGTAATCTTGTTAACAATAAAGAGCAGGTACCTTGAACCCATAAGTTCAGCTTAAGTAAGATGAGGGGAAGAAGCAGGAATTTCAGATCTTGTGGGGAAAATTAGAATTACCCCCGGATTGATAAAATATCGTATTAAGGATTAAGCCTCGAGCTGACAGTAAGATTGCGGTTCAGAATACCGCAGTATGTCCGCTATGGAGAAGTTAAGAAGTTACCGATACAACAATTCTAATCTAGTGTGACCTAGAGATAAGGCCCAGCAGACAGTCATGGGCTCTCAATATATGCCAAGTAAGGCGACAAGATTCAAACGTTGACCCCACATCACAAGAGTGGCGGAATTTCAAACAGCAGACAATAACTAAAGTGTTTATGTTTGTTACTTTCAGAATGGGGTGAAATACAATGAAATGTTAAGAAAAAGCAGGAGGTATTATTAGACCATAAAAGCAGTATATCATGTACAATATGAAATTTAGCAAAGTGTGTCAGAGATTACGTATCACTACAGAATTCAGTATGTATTGTACGTATTTATTAATATATATCTGTGCAGATAATAAATATGCTGTGAGCAGCTGCTAATAGGGGTTACAATCACACAGATGCGTATTAGTGCTGGGAAGTATATACAAATTGCATTGCAGGACCCCTTGCCAAAAAAAAAAAAGAGAAAAGAGAGAGAAGAAAAAGAGAAAAGCGAAAAGAAGTGGCAAGTTAAGTGTGATTTACGTATGAATCCATAGAAACTGTTTCAGCTCTTAGTTATTAAGTTAATAGACTTATATGTTGTTTTCATATCTAGGTTTCAGAAGCTTATAAGAGTTAGTAACCTGAATCAGGTAATTAGATGATAAGGGCGCAGTTAGACGGTCTACCGACCAGCTGGCGCCTGTATTAGCAGGGAAGCATCTCTAAAGATCAATAACACTAGCGCATGTGCCAGAACCAGAATTAGAGACTGAATAGGTATACTTTAGAGATTAGCAATACTAGAATCGTTCCAATATGTTAAGTGGCCATACATTGTTTTCCCAGCCTTGTGGGTGAGAGTCGACCTTAGTCAACCTAGCAGTTATTACAAGGAATACCCCGCAAGTCAGACAAGCCCGTGGGCACCCCAAGAAAGGGGTCCACATCAGCAGTCAATGACAGACTAGTACTTCAGCTGGTTCTCATAAGATATTCAGATACAGAGCCCTAGCAGAAGGCCAGTATTTACAGAATAGCTCATAAGACCGAGAATTCCCCAGAATAGCAGTATAAATCCAAGTGGATACACACAAGGCGTAAGAAATTGATAGTACCCTGCTAGCACAGTGTTTATTAAGACCAGGAGATCAGTAGACTCCCCGTGAAGATCCAGAGATTGATCACCTGGGAGTAAGTTTGATTAAGCCCAGCCTTATAGTGGTTCAAGCAAAATAACAAAGCAATTAGATGCCCACAAGTCTGCAGTTATGCATGAACTATAAGTACTCAAGTAGAACAGTTAGAGCATTGTTAGACTACTGCCACATTCGGGTCATTCAACCCGACTATTCAGTTATTTAAGGTTATGCAGCCAGATCATTAGAGGTCATGATCAATATCAGGATCCTCTGATCAGATAAAGGCACAAGGTGCGCAGACGGTCGTTCAGGTTATCCCAGCAACAAGTAGCCTTAGCATGTGGCCAGAAGGCCAGATAAGCTCTAGCTACGCCTGTAAACTACCTGTCGATCTCTTCGGCAAGACAAGCCAGTATGACCGTCAATTATATGCCGAGCTCTCTAAGTATGAATATGTTATATCAGTCAAGAAGAGATAATGGAGCAGCAAATGCTCTTAGCTATAGATCTATTAAAAGTGTGGCATATTTGCAACCCAAGCAACGGAAGTTGGTCAGAGAGATACATCAATTGGTCAATTTAGCCTTTCGTGTAATAGAAATGAAGGACAATAGAGCGGTAATCTACAACACCGCCGTGTCGTCATCAGTTATGAAGGAAAAAAAAAAGAATGGTAGTATAAGAATCCTGACCTGGTTAACAGGGGAAATTGCCAGATTTCCAGGTAAAAGAGGATGGAGTGTTGCGTTGTAAAGGTCGTCTATATGTTCCAGATGTTTCAGACCTCCACCAGCATATTATGAACGAGGTACGAAAAGGGAAATTGCTGAATTTGTAGCCAGTGTCCTAACTGCCAACAGGTGAAAGCAGAACATCAGAAACTAGGCGGGTTAACTCAGGACATAGTTGTGCCTCTCTGGAAGTGGGAAGCAGTAAATATGGATTTTGTGGCACGATTACCCCGTACTAAACATGGACATGACTCTATATGGGTGATAGTTGACAGATTTACCGAATCAGCTCATTTCCTGCCAGTGGAAACAACTTTCTCGGCCAGATTATGCGGAGTTATATATCCGAGAAATAGTCAGGTTGCACGGAGTACCAATATCCATTATTTCAGACAGAGGAGCACAGTTTACGGCTAGATTCTGGCAGTCGTTTCAGAAAGGTCTGGGAACACAGATTAATTTGACCACAGCATTCCACCCTTAGACAGATGGACAGGCAGAACGCACAATTCAGACGTTCGAAGATATGTTGCGAGCGTGTGTTAGATTTCGGTGGTAGCTGGGTTTGGCATTTGCCCCTAATCGAGTTTGCTTATAATAATAGCTATCACTCAGCTATCCAGATGGCACCTTTCGAGGCTTTATACGGGCGAAAGTGCAGATCGCCGATTGGCTGGTTCGAAATAGGAAAATCAGCGTTGATTGGGCCATACATTATTCAGCAGTCAGAGGAGAAGGTAAAACTTATCAGAGAATGCCTACTGACTGCACAGAGCCACCAGAAGTCATATGCAGATGTGCGGTGCAGAAATCTGGAATTCGAGGTGAACGACTGGGTATTTTTAAAAGCATCACTGATGAAAGGGGTGATGAGATTCGGCAAGAAAGGTAAGCTCAGTCCAAGATTTGTTGGGCCTTATCAGATTCGCCGGACGATAGGCCGAGTAGCATATGAGTTGAACTTGCCTCCAGAGCTAGAGTCCGTTCATCCCGTCTTTCATGTGTCTATGCTGAGGAAATGCATAGGAGACCCATCCAGAACAGTCCCAGTCCAGGATATCCAGGTTACAGAAGAGCTGGCCTACGAAGAGGTTCCGATAGCCATCTTATACAGACAGATTCATAGATTGAGAACTAAGGATATTGCGTCTGTCAAAGTATTGTGGCGTAACAGGAACCAAAAAGAGATGACGTGGGAAACGGAGGAAGATATGAAAGCTAGATATCCTCACTTATTCCAGGCCTAGCTAGGCGACAGGTATGCCAGTATTGTTACCTATGCAGTACCTTACAGTTGTTTATATATAAGTGAGAAAGATTGATGTTTAGTTATCGAATGAATCTTATAGTATCGTGTGGAGTACCTGTATTGGACTTTTCTGTGTTTCAGGATTTTGGGATAGTCCAGATAACAGGGGAAACTCTGCCGAAATTTTCTTAAGAACAAGTTAAGCTAATTGAGTAGTCCTCTAGATAGAAGTTTACATTCGAGGACGAATGTTCTTAAGGGGGGGAGAATGTTATACCCCGTAGGATTCCCGGCACCTAGATGGCCTATTCGTGCGTTGGTCGAGCATATTTGGAAGCCATACATGCTAGAAAAAGGCCCGGAGAAAGATCGTACAAGCGCCAAGTCGGCGCGTCGCAAGGCAAAATGCGACTTATAAATTGCATTTCAGGAATGCAACTTATAAATCGCATTTCAAGAATACAACTTATAAATCGCATTCCATAACTGCGATTTATAGTGCCAATTATATTTATGCCCCCATTTCGGTTTTAATTTAGTATGTTCATTATATTTTCCAGAAACGTGAGAGAAAACAGAGGGGGCGAAGGATATGGATAAATTGTCGCTCGATTACGCCGCCAAACGCGGTCCAAATTCAAATTAACCTCAGGTACCGAGGTATTTAGCAGCAGGGAGCATTCCTACGGATTTTGTTTCGCGAAATACGGCCGACGAATCGTCGAGCTACCGTGCTAAGGTAAGTAGAATTGCTCCAAACTAGTGTCTATGTGCTCCTAGCTGTGAAGTGAATACTTCTCCCTTCTGGACTTCTGAAAAATAGCGAGTTTTCGACCGTCTTTCGATAAGCCTAAGTTTAGGCTACAATTATATCGAAAGTGACGTCGTTCTTTAGAATAAAGCTATATTTAGTATTAATTAGCATATACATGAATGCAGTTGGGAGAAATAGCTGGAGTATTGACCGAGCCTCGTCCGACAGACGGATAACTCGAGGTTAAGGTATGTAAAGCTAGTTCTCGGCAAGTTAGTAGCTTTAGCCATGTATAATACAATAAACTCCGTAGTAGAATTCCCGGAAGTGGAATGATAAGTATTGTGCGAATTCAGTAAACCTAGTTCGCATTGTGATATCATATTCAGTCTGAAAGTTAGAAAAGCATGTGCCCAAGGGCAAGTTAGTAGTTCAGATTCAGTACAGCCTATTATGTGAATAGCAAGCATGTTGTAGAATAAAAAGGAACAAATTTTCATAATAAAAGTCAGTAAAGAAAGATCTGATAGACAGACAGTATCTTGGCTACAGATTAGCCGTACAGTTAAACAGAGGTTACAGAATCAGTATAATTAGTAAGAATCAGTTCAGTATAGAAACAGATCAGAATAAGAAGTTAGATTCCAGAAAGTCGTTTCAGTTATACATGCTTGCTATTTCTATGTGCTATTTGTTTGTTGAGACTTGTTGTGGCATGTGGGCACCCCTTTAGCATCCCCACCGCCCCTGGGTTATAGCTGTGTCGATACCAGATTCAGATACCACCACCAGCTGGGCCATGCCGTCCGCCTAGAGGACGATGATGGCCAACCACCATGATAATACGGTCCAGACCACCCTGCTTGCAGGGGTAGTTCAGTTTACTCTGCGCAGAGCCAGTCCACCCTGTTTATAGGGGCAGAACACTCTGTGTGCGCTTGTGGCTGGGGGCAGTTCCAGATACAGATTTTTATAAAATTACCCTGTTGCGTGCTTGCACCCAGGGGCAGTTTCAGTTACAGATACAGCAGCAGACTACCCCGTGTGCACTTGCGCCCAGAGGCAGGAGTCTTCGGACTCAGACACAGTTTATTGTCAGAGGCCAAGGCCTGAGCTACGTACCCAAGGGGGCCGGTAGGAGGAGCTCACAGTTATCAGATGAGTGGAGTGACTTATTTTTGGTTGGTTTTTACCCGGGTAGGGGTATATAGATTGTTTGCTTGCTTGGCGCCATCCGGCTTATGGGGGTTGGTATTGGCTCTTGCTTGCTACTTGTATATCTATTTATGTGCTTTATGTATTATATACTAGCTACTAGACAGCAGGCCGTCGCGTCTACAGGTACGCCTCTACCTTATCAGTACAAAAAGCTTGATTTAGTTCATACCAGCTTCTTCAGATTCAGTTATCTCCTGCTATACAGAAATACTAGATACGCTATCTATATTCAGTTGTTTTCAGTTGTACTATTTCAGTTGCTTTGCATACTCAGTACCAGTGGTACTGACGCCCAGTGGGGCGCTGCATTACTTGCCTGCAGGTACTCATAGACGAGGAGGCGATCCCTCGTGATTCCAGCCAGCTATTGAGTATTCAGCTCCTGTCATCTGGAGTCTGAATTCCAGAGGTGTATTTCGTCTTCTTTTGTTGTACGGTACGGGTAGGTCGGGGCCCTGTCCCGATCATTTCTATTGTTATTCCTAGAGGCTTGCAGTCTGTATATATTTCCCTGTGGTTAGTTGAGCCGGTCGTGTGAGGCCGTGCAGCCTGTTATAGTTATTTGTTATTTCTGTTCCTGTTGGCCGTGTGTGGCCATAACCAGTCAGTAGTGGTGACCTTGCCGGTCACGTAATTATTTAGCGTGCTATTGTTAAGTTACAGAGAACTAGACAGCATGGTGGCCTTGCTGGCCCGCATAGGTTCCCTTGACAGTAGTATGTTTCTGGTTAGCTGTTTTTTTTTTCAGGTACAGGTGGCTATAGGCCTGTTGGCCGGAGGCTGTGTTTACAGCCGTTATATAGCCCTTTGTTTCCAGGAATTTGAGTTAGAGCCAGCCAGGCACCAGATGTGCCTTGGCTCACCGGATAGCAGTCTAGGTCCTACAAGGGCACCAGGTGTCAGTCATACCCCCGAAGGTGGGGCGTGACACTAGGCCCATATTTTTAAATTTGCCCCTTTACCTATTTAAATCTCATACCTAAACCGACCCTTCTCCCACACAAACAACCCACTACTCACGACCTACACTCACTCTCCCCACACACCCATGACTCAAACCACAAAAGAATCTAGCAATTTCTTGCTCAAACGAAGTTCCTCTCAACCCTAAATGTTGATTACCAGTTGAAGAAGCATCTAACATGTAAGTATATTGCTTTGAATATTGATAACAACCATATGCTGAAAGTGATGGTGTCAAAACCCCTGTGTTACATGAGTTATGCTTGAAAATTTTTTGAACTTAAAGACAATGATCGGGGTGTTAGGAAACTATTTATGACTGGGAGATACTCTATAATGTTGATGAACTTAGTTCATGAGCCATTCACAATGAGTTACGGGTAGTGGTTAAAAAGGGGAGGGATGAGTAGTGCTAAAATGAACCTAATGATATGCCTAAACTTGGGGAATTCTGAGTACCAAGAATGAAGAAATTGGAATTCCCTAAACATTGAAAAAAATGGAACAAGGACAAGCTTCACAAGCCCTCCTATGACTTATCGTTTGATACTACGACTCGTAGGATGGCTCACTTGGACTTCCCAAGCAAATCTAAGTAAAGATAGAGATACGAATCATAGTACGGGTCGTGGATTGTCACAATGGGTCGTACTATGCTTTCGTATCCAATACCTAATAAGGGCTGAGCTAGATATGGCGGAAGAGTCCTTCCTACGACTCGTGGAATCGACCTACGGGTCATACCATGAGTCATGGAAAAATACAGCGAAATTGTCAACAGTGGGGAACCTCATACGACTCAAGGTATGGATCGTATGGTACGAATTGTACCTGGAAGTCGTGATGTGCAATAAAGGATACCACGGGTCATCATACGAGTTGTACCTCCAATGTACAACCCGTACTCTTGATCCGTAGTAAATCACAGAGGTTCTAAAATCTTGATTTTCTTTCTCAAATTTGGAATGTTAATCCTTTTCCATTGGGACAAGTCGTGGAAAGCATTTGGTCTGGGGACAGTTGAAACAGCAACCGATGTGATGACTCATTGTGGGAAACAACGATTCTTCATTTGTAGTCATGGTGGGAGATGGACGTTTGCAGCTGGAAAGCAACGGGTCATCCCACGACCTGTCGTGAGTTACCACGAAACGTGGTTAGCAGTCATCAATTGGGTGGTGAATGTTTCTAGTGGATTCAATGGAAGGAAACCACGGCTCATTTGTGGATGTAACGAGTCGTGGTGATGCTCGTTGTAGGATGAGGTGGCAAGTTAGCAAGAGGAGACAACGGTCGACAGTCGACTTATTGTATGGTATGGCAACCGGTCGTATATAGTCATGGGTTGAGCTAATACCTAAGCTTGGATAGTGTACAACCCGGATCGTCACCATGGGTCCTGGTATCCTCCAATGACCCGTTGGACCGCCCGTTGGTTCGTCTAGTGAAGAATTTTCTGCGTAATCGTTAAGGGAATTTTCGTAATTCCTACGTCCTAAGGACCTATACTACATCGTTTAGGGCTCGTAACTCTTGGTTTTAGGAGGGGAAAACCTATTCTAAGTCATTCCTTTCATGCATGAAACTTAGAGAAATAAGGGAGGTGATCTAGAGCAAGCTTTCAAGGATTTCATTCAAATTCTTCTGGGGCAATCAGAGAAGTGGTAGAATCAAGCCCTTTCAGGTATGTATGGTTATGAGTGGGTGTTTCCTTCCACACCCATGCACAATTTCTACCTAAGTTATGAGAATTTCCTATTATCAACTTATAGGGTTTTCACCCAAGTGCACGAATCTTCTATTTCTTTACACGGGTATGATGAAGTTGTGTGTTCATTATTGAATCATGAAGCATGTGAAGATTTTATGTTTTTTTCAATCAAAATCATGTTTCTATTTTTATAAAATTAAAGGCCCATTGATATGAAGTTCATAAAAGAAGAGATTTGTGATTAATGTATGATGATGATGAGATATGATGATGAAAAGCATGTTTCAAAGCTACCTATGATTATGATATTGTTTTCAAAAATATTTGAGTAGTTCCAAGCATGAGAAAGTGTTGAGCAACGCCCTTATATCAAGTATGTATGATGTATTGTCTCTAAAGTAAGCTTACTGCATGGTTTTGGAGCAAGAACTCCCAATTATCCTTGAGCTTGTGGTATGTTTTGAATTATAGCTTCTCATATGCATGATTTCATATTTGAGATATACTTCATTACTGAGCTTTGTCAATAGAAAATGTTGAGCTTCGTTATAAAATGATGTACAACATATGCATGTTTTTGGGAGAAGAGTCTAGCACCAAACGGGCTAAGGGTCAATGATCCTACGCCCCAGAACTACGCGCCAACGTAGGTTGATACAATTATATATTATTAGGACCTCCCTTGCGAGCTATCCCTGGCCATAATGGCCCATATCTTGATATTGATATCAAGGTATCGTCCTTACCCCTTGAAAGGCTTTAGGCAGCTCTACCAACTTGAGTGTGATAGTTGGGACCACATAAGCTCTATCGTGGTATGTCGATAAAGTGACGAGTCTCCTAGTGTTCCTCATGATACAGTTATGCATATTCATTGATTATGATTATTATATTCACATGCATGTTCTAAAAGAAAGGTTTGACTCAATGTTCAACTTTTCTATAAAATGTCATATTTCATCTTTGAGTCATTCGAGTCAGTTTGATGTTATAAAGCTATGCATTGTCATGTTATAATAAGATAATCATTTCAGAAAGAATGCATGCAAGCCCTCCCCCCGGATTCCTAAAGCTTATTTTATTCTATGAAATGTTTTAAATGATTTCCTTTCCTTAAGCGGTTCTTACTTACCTTGCATACTCGGTACATTTCATGTACTAACCGCATACTTTTTATGTTGTATCGTTTCATGATACAGGACCCGGCTCTCAGGTTCAACCCCACTCTTAGTCAGCTTATCGGAGTTAGCGTCTTCTTTTTGGTGCGTCCTCATCTTTCGAGGGATAGACTTTTAGTTTTTCTTATGTATTTTAGTTTCAGTATTTTTGAGTTACTTGGGGGTCTTGTCCCATCAACTCGTTATGTTTAGAAGTTTTTCAGACTTATGTATGTAATCAACATTGGATGGTGTATTCTGATGTTATAAATGAGTTAGACATCCGTTAAGTGTATTATGTTAATTCTTCTGTTTGTTGATTTAGTTAGATGTATGCTTGGGTGATGGGTCGACTTGGGGTCTCTTGGGACTCCTTGTCTCGTGTCGCGATTCGGGCCTCCATTCGGGACATGACATTAAAACTTAGAGGAAACAATAGATCCATGCTTATAAATTGAATCTAAGAACTAATCATCAACACCCAACCAAGTTTAAACACCCATCAAGCACACACTCCTAGCTAGCAATTTAACTTCTCATGTATAGAGAAGGAGAAATTATATCCATGGGTAAATAATCAAAAATCATCATATTGAATAATCAATTAAGCTTTTAAAATATGCAACAATGGTGTATTGCCCAATGAAATTGAAGATGAAGAAGAAGAAAAAGGAAAGTGTACTCTTTATCTCTCTCTGCTTCTCTCTACAATTTAATTCTATGCTATCATGTGTTATGAATTGGGTGTGAATAATTTGGGTAAAGTCCATAGATTCTCCTTGCACAGCTTTCCAAATTTGCCCGTGGAAGATTCTCAGATAATTTATGCCAAAGCTAGATGATTTTACCCTTGTCAGCATCTGGGTTACTTGTGCACGTAGGTGCCCGTCAGCGAGACACAGGGTCTTCGCAGGTCCAAGTAGTCTTGCTGGAAGCCCTTTTGTGGTTGCATCTGCATTTTGCAGGTACAAACATGCACTTCGCAGGTTTATTTCAGCTCCTTCCGCAGTACTAATTGCGTGTCACCTGCGTTTGATAGGTGCCAATATGCGACACGCATGTTCCTTGCTTACAGTAGAGTTCTTTTTATTTAATTCTTCTGTTTTCTTTATCTAAGTCAAATACCTGCACAAACAAAGAGAAAAGACATAAAATCTTCCTAATTTGTATGAAAACAAAGCAATAGCTCTTACTTAAAAGCCTAATGAGTTCGTAAATTACTAACTCATCAAACCACAAAACTTGAACCATTGCTTGTTCTTAAGCAAGGCATTCGCTCACAACTTAGAATTTAATTAAGCATACACATCATAAGAGCTACATAGGAAACCACTAAAACATACAACTCTAAAACCACACATCAACTCAAGAAAATAAGAAAAACTCAAAACATGTTGCACAAATTCAATCGATAACCATAAATATTTGGCACATCTCATTTTCATTCTTTCAATCAAAAACAAGGGGCATATTTAATAAAATTAATATCCATAATCATTGACAATTAAAATTCAAGGTTTACTTAGAATTTCACTGCAGAACTTTTCATATTCACACCTCTTAATTGAAAGGACAATTTTAGCATTTATTCCAAGGAGGTGATGCCACTCATCAAAAGAGAGAGAATCCCGCTCATATACATGAAGTTCACATATAGGAATTATAATTTGATGCAAAGATGCTCACTCTCTCAAAGATATTCAAGTGCATACACATTGAACCGTAGGATTTCCCTTCATGTATCTCACCACTAATGTTGGGGGTTATAATGAAGTTTAGGGTTAAAGGTAAGACAACATTTAGCTCTAGTGACTAGAACCTCCCTAATGTCTTTTGTGAAAACATTCAAACAGCCCGCTACACTTAGCGAGTCTACTTCACCTTATCCCTCCCTTTTCATCATTCACAATTTTTTTGAAAAGCCACCATTTTAACACCTTATACTCTCTATTAAGTCTCCCTTTCAACTTTTCCCTTCAACACCATTCAACTTTTCCCTTTCTTCTTTTTGATCAAGGATTTTTCACCTGGCTAATTTGTCTTTTCATCAAACAATAGGTGCTACCTCACATTAAAGCTCATTCCTTTTTTTCCTATTTAGTGAAAAACATCAAACTTAGGCTTTTGCCTACATCACATTTCATTTTCTTATCCTTTCCAAAATCTTAGGCTTCAAGCCCCATTTTTTTTCTTTCATCACTAGCAATTAGGGAGAGTAGGTGCCAAAGAGGAGGAATAGAAAGGGTATAAGGCTTGTAATGTGGTTGCTAACAAAAAATTGCTTAAGGCTCAAACAGTGCTTGCCAAGGGTTGATGTTCAAGGAGGTCATTTTATGGTGAAGTGACTAACAAAAAAGAAAGTCTAAGGTCATTTTCCAAGTACATTTACATCTACAATTTCTCCTTGAATCACATTCTGGGCAAGTTCTAGATAGTGTGTATACATAAGAATCAAGCCAAAGATCTCACCACACAAGGGCAGCACAATCCAAAGAGTTCAGCCATTCTCATGATCAATTCAAAGGTATGACTTTAGGTAATGTATTATAAGTTTTTCATACTCGTTGTGTGAATCAAAATCCAAACAAAGAATGTACAACTAATGACAAGATAATGCTCATAATTAAATTCATGTGCCCCTTTCAACTTCGAATTGTTTTTTTGGTGGTACCACTCAAAGTAAGTGCAATAATGACTCAAAAAGATGAACTAAACTTGGCATTTCCCCTTAAGAGAGTCAAATATTAATCTATCATAGGAAAGTGTCACCTAGTTTGACACACAAAAAGAAAAGCAAAATTTGCACCACGGAAAAGAACCATGCTATACTGATTTGGAGTTTATTACTATCTACTATCTACAAAGGTGATTGCAAAGCACGGGTCAAGAATTAATTGACATGTAAAACTAACCCGTCAATAGCAACTAATGTCATCAAAATAGAAAAATCAAGCCTGATAGAGGTTTCAAAATTTAACTAAATACAAAATAAGCCTGACAAGGGCATTCATTCATCTAAATATCATTTCAAAATATTCAAACAGCACCACCAAACAAGACTGATAAGGGCAACAAAAGTCAATAATTAAATAGAAAAGGGAATATCATACCACCAACTAAAAATAACATATTGTCCCTAATGTACAAATTAAGAATAAAGGATAGAAACTCCCTGAGCCAACTAGTCCTCCACATCATCACCAACCTCAGCATGCAACCATCAACATCATCGTCAGCTTAATACTATGCTCCCAAATCCACAAGCAAATCATCAATAGGGCCCCAAGTTATGTGCGAACGACCATAGCTTTATCTAGGAAGCTCATATATGGATTGAAAAAGGGCTTACCCCACACTTAAATCCTTGTTCGTCCTCGAACAACACCTACACAACTCATGCAAATTACATCCCAACCTTTGCCACTATGGTGCGACAATTTATGCTACGGTCATCCCGATTATTCAATTTTTGCAAATCATCAAGAAAACATGCATGGTCTTAACAATGCAATGACCTTTAATATATCAATACTTCCTAGACTTTAAGAATCGACTCTCGATATCGGCAAACTCATGCAAATCAGCTAATCAAGATATCCGACACGAAAATCAATCTTTCATCAAGCATGTGCCCTCACAACTCAAGAGAATCTTCCCCTTTATGTTCATGCAGCACACAAACATTCAAGTAGGGGCATGTAGAAATTAATTTCACTCTCTCTCCCAAAAGAATTCACATGCATCATGTCATGACCCATAGGCTTGCCCTTAGTGTATTACTCCACTAATATAAAGAAATGCAATGTAAGATCACGTAGGACTTTAATGGGTTGTAATGGAAGCTATGGAACTAGTATATATTGGATTAGCCAATAATAGTCACTAGCATCCTTAAGCGCCTTTTCAACACATTCCCATCGACTCATGGATATTGTTCTTCTTTTTCTCTTTTTCATCATCCCATTCATGCTTGTTTACTTTTGTATGGCCCATTTCCTCAAACACACTTGACACCACAACAAAGGGTTTTCATGCACCTTTATTATCATTTCATTATACCAAGTGCCTCTTCAACCTCTTCTTTTCTTTCTTCACTCTGCTTTTCTTTTCTTTCCACTCTTCTCACTCTTTGACACTTCGGGAAAATTTTTCTTTTCTTCTTAAGCGCTTAAGAGTTTTGTATAGACTTTACGACTAATGAAAAGAAGGAATAAAGCTTAGTTTATACAATTTTGGACAAAAGAAAGAAAGAAACGGCTAAAGGCTCAACGGTCTGACAAGGGTATACAATCACATAAAAAGGTAGCGTATGATAAGAAAAAAAAATAGAAACTCTCGGTTAAACAAAGAAATGCCTACATCCTTTCCAACACTACACCCCCTTCATTTCGTTTTGCACACACACCAGGCAAGTTCTAGACACTTCACAATAGCATGGAATAACAATACCTCACTTCACACACTTCATGCACATGCTCAATTCAAGATGCATTCACAGACTCTTTAATTAGCCAATTGCATGAATTCAAAAATTAAGCCTCAATCATACCGAATCAAATTCTACAGTCTAGGTAACTCAACATATTTACAAAATTGCATGCTTTCAAACGAATCACTTTTACATTTTGAACATCAGTTACAACATGCAACGAAATTTTGCAACCATAAAGCAACTACAGGTTCATTGATGCAATCCACCAAAGAAAAACTGAAAATAAATTAAAATCCTACTCCTACCGACTACATTTCCCTTAAGACGGTCGTCATCCATCCATCATAGGGAACGGTCACTAACTATGACATCGGTTCAATGGGACTATTCTCGGTAAAAGAACCGAAAACAAACTCCGAGAAACCCAAAATAAAAATTGAAAATTTTTTGCAAAACATCGATCATGTCGATGGAAAACTATTTACAAAATATTTTGATAAGTGCAAAATATTTTCGCAAAAATTTTGAAAAATATCGATCATTTCGATATACAGAAATATTTATAAAATATTTACCTTGGCAACCATAACTTTTCACAACAGACATCATTAACCACAAAAAAAATATATACAAATACAACACAAATCAGTTCACAATAGGGAAACATAAACATACATACAAACCAAGGAAAAAGCATACAGCAGATTAGCCTAGCCCCAGCACCTAACTACTTCCCACCCCACACTTAAATAGAACATTGTCCCCAGTGTTCACAAAAATACAAAGCATAAAATTTCGGGTGGTGGAACTCCCTTCGACTTCTTCATCCGGTGTTGCTGCCTCATCGCCCATGTCTGAGTCAGCTCCATCGTCGTCATCAGACTCCACATCGGAGTCCTCCCGACGTGTCTCCTCGTCAGTGGGGACATCGTCATCAGTAGGCTCAACGAAGGCTGGTCCCATTCGGCATAAGGCTCTGGCGTTCTCGCCAAATGGGTAATCCAGCTCCAACTGCCATAACTCTTCCTCGGTGGCTGGTCTCCCACCAATCCGTAGTTGAAGCATCTGCATGCCAAACATACGTGCCATGTACTGATCGTCACGAGCATGTCGCTCGCCCAAAGTCAGCACTGGCCCGTGTGTGGTGTCGGGGGCCTTAGTTTTTGTCACATCGAGGGCCCTCCGCTCCAACTGCGGGATTTAATCCAAAGCCTCTTCCTCGACATCGAGGCCTCGGAGGAAGGTGGTGATGAGTCCGCCGAACCCATATATGTGGCCCTGGTGTAGTCGGGCTCTCTTCATGGCGGATATGATAACCGCCCCAACATTAATCTCCAGCCCTTTCATAAGGGCATACACCAAGCAGACACGGTCCCGGGTCACATCCGTCATGTGAACCCCCGGGATCAAGCACGAACACACTATTTTCAGCCATATTCTGGCCTCCCTGTTCATCTGCGAATAAGGCAGAGTCTGGTGGTAACCCCTCTCCTTATGTCTGCTCCATCGGGCTGTGGATCGAGCCCCACACAAGGTACGTCTAATGTCGGCGTATGGTGGGGTGATGTTTAGCTGGCGGAGAATGTGAGCGTCTGTGTCCCACGCTCCAACGATGGCATTAAATTGCTGGGGTTCCAGAGTGACAATCTGCCCTCTGATTTTTATTGTGTGGCTTCTGATGGCCGGGTTCCAATTTGCGTAGAACTCCCGGACCAAATGTAGGTTGCACTCCTTGGGCTCCTGAAATATAAAGCTGAGCCCAGCTGCTTCAATCCTCTGCACAATACGGGGGAACTCTTGTGCTAGTGGTTCCCATGCAATATGTTCCTCCGGGAAGTACTTGCTTTCCTTATGCTTAGCATACCACTTCTTTCCTTCCTCGGTTACCCACCTTGTTCCGTATTGGCGGCGTTGGCCACGCGGAACAGCTGGTGCAGCTGGGACTGCGGTGCCCATTCTCATTCTTTTCCTCCCGGTGCCAGAAGTAGAAGCACCTTTGCCTTTATCCTGCCTACTCGCCATTGTACCTGTCAATATACATAAACAAGCACAACGTTAAGCTATATACATGTTAACTTCGGCTAAGGTCGGGTTACACAACGTTTACCCCACACTTAGTCCTTAGCTACTTTTACAAACTATGGCAAGGATAACTCAATTTACACCAAAACAATCAACTATACAATTTATGCTTAGTGCGTTCACAAAAATTTCGACAGCATAACACTTAGCGTACTACTCAGACTTCATACAGCTAATCCCAATCCTACTATCGCTAACAATTTAACCATCGCACTAAGCAACAAAAACAACAAATAAAAACAACGACAAAAGTTCTATATACATACAAATCCAAATAATCAAACCAATTTGAACAATTTTCGCATTTTCCCAAAGATTTGAGAATTCGTCGTCTTTTACGTTCAAACAATATTTACACCGACTTATCTCACTTCACAAACACACCCCGGCATCTAATTCACCAAGTTATCAAGTTACCCAATTCAATTTCAACAACCTAAGCCCTAGAATTCAATTTTACAATCAATTCCGAATTATTCACGTAGTCGACAAGTTCAAACGCTAATAACAACTTCCGAACATTCATCAATCACAAATAATTCAATTTCATGCTCAATTGCTACTTAGGATGATATATCTCACCTCACCTGCCCAAATTCGACTAAAATCGCCAAAACTTAGAGAGAAACGAGGAAAACATACCTTTACGTTGAAGAACCAAAGAAACTTGATGATTTCTTTGCTTAGTGGCGTGGCACGTTGATTGGGGAGGGGGATTTGGGTGTTTGGTCACGGAGAGGAAAAGAAATGGGGAGAAAGGGCAAGAAAATCTGGGTTAATTTAAAGAAAAACACGCGGGTCACTCGGTAACCCGGTGTGACCCGGCACCAAATATAAGGCAACGTGTCACGGAGGGTAACGCGGAGCCCCTCCTCCGTGACACGGAGCCAACGCGTTGGCTTACTGAAAATTTTAAAAATCCAGATTTTACCTTCAACGTGTCACGGAGGGTAACGCGGAGCCCTTCCTCCGTGACACGGAGCCAACGCCCCAGTGCACTGTCTCTTCATTTTAATTATTTTTTCATACCTTGCCTTATTCTTCCCGATTCCATGCATATTTGTCTCCGTTTGACCTGAAAAATCACCTCACTAAACAAAATTGGTTAGATTAATAGATTTCCCTAACTAAAATGAAAATATTAACTAAAACAAAAAAAAAATATACCAAATCAAGAAAAGAAAAATAAAAATAAAAATTATTTACACTAAAAAAAAAAGAAAGAAAATATTTTTTCACGGGTTGCCTCCCATGCAGCGCCTGGTTTACCGTCGCGGCTCGACGTACCAAGTTTCACCGCTTTTTCCTCCGCCTTGAGGATATGAATTTCACCCCTAATTTCTTCTCTAATTTCCTCTTATGCTCCTGGGGTGGTGGTGAAAAATTGTAAGGACCAAGTAGTAGATGCTTTCGTTTGAACTTATTGGCCCTTGAGTAAGTGAAGTCATTTCGTTGCTTCGAGTTAGCAAATTTCAGAATATACGGGGCTTGGTCCTCCTCTAGACATTTCTCTATAATCTTGGAAGACTCTATTTCTATGTTGTCAACCAAACTTAATGTCGAAAAATGCTTAGAGTGTGGTCCAATCAACCTCAACTCTGAAATTGCATTGTGCTTGACTTCCTTACTTGTGTACACCTTTTCAACATCGACATCTATTTCTCCATTAAGGTCAAATGGGAGATATTCTTTCTCTTCTTCCATGAATGGATTTTCTATAGGTATGAGCCGATCACGGGGACACTCAAGAGATTCTAATTGTTGGGCTTCATCCAAAAATTCACCCTTGTATTCCTCTTGTAGTTCCTCTTGAATATCGGCTAAAACTGTCACCTGCGAATTATCACAAGCTTCAGCCTCAGCACACATCTCCGTGAGTTTGACGCTCATCCTGCTTACAACCTCGGCATTCTCCTTTTGCTGAATTATCAATTCTGCCACCGACTCCTTCATTGCTTCTGATTGCTCCAGGAGTTGTTTCATCATGTCCTCTATTTGAACTTGGCGTCCCAAGTCCTCATTTTCAACATGCCTATATTCAGCAAAAACAACAGAATGATCATAGCGGGGGCTTGGGGGAGGGGAATATGCCTTTGGACAATCACCCCAATGGCCATATTGACACCCACATATATTGCACGTGTTACAATTTTGCCACAAGTGGGGTCCTCCGCAATTCATGCAAGATTCGCCGAAATATGCGTATCCACCATTTATATTCCAAGATGTCATGTCAATGAGGGTATCCGAAAGAGAGAATAATTAAAGTGATCAAAGAATTAAAACAAATACTAAGACCAAGTTGTCAACACTTAAGAAAATAGAACAAAAATACTGTAAATTTACACTTAACACAATTTCACCAATTACCTAGTCTCCCCGGCAATGGCGCCAAAAACTTGTTCGGCTGGTTCGGTAGGGGTTAAAACCGACACGCAAGTGCACGTGGTCAAACAAGTAATAGAGTGGCTAAGTAAGCCAAGTATCGATCCAAGGAGACTCTGGATAAGTAAAATTGCCTAAGTACACTATATTCTTATCTTACGTCTAATTATGCTAACAATAACGTAACCAACAGTTAAAAAAGTTTTTGTTTAGAAATTATATATACTAAAACTATTAACAATTATTTACTGTGAATTGAAACTATGGATATGAGCATGCCAAGGTTAAGAACAAGCAATGAATTTGACGATAATCACAATTTGGTTAATCTTTTCTTCTTTTTGCTAGCCAAGAACATTAGCCTAGAAATTAAAACTCTCGTATTTAATTTCACTTTAGAATCATAAACCATTCGTCTACATTTCTGTGATCAAATGCAATTTATGACCTAGCACTACAATTCCGGTTCCTAAATTGACTAATACGACTTTCAAGTATATTTCTATCAGGAAAGCACATCAAAACCCAATTTTCCCAAATCAAGTTAAGAACAATACCCTATTAATTCACAACTTTCCAATTTCGTGCTCTCTCGAGTGAAATTGGACTTTTTAGATGTACATTAATGTCGGCCACACACTAATGCAGTAGAAACAAGAATTAATAGAACAACATAGAAGAAGAAGAAGAAAACCATATAATTAACAATCAAAATTCATCACCATTGTTCAAAACCTCAGCAAGGAAGAGAATTAGCCACTCATTTGTGGATTAATCATCCTAAAACAAGTGTAAATCATGCATACAATTGATTGAAAGAAGAAAGGAAGAGAAGAAATCCCTTAGCTTTTTCGTCCCTCAACTGCTTCTAACCCACGTCCTTGCTCCACCAAGTCTGAATTAATTAAAATAAACCTAAGTGTTCTATTTATACTAGTAGGAATTTTTTCCGGAATAACAAGCAACGTGTCACGGAGGTCAACGCGGAGCACTGCCTCCGTGACACGGCGTGGACGCAGACCCTCTCTGGAACTCCAGGGTCCGGGATTATAGCCTCAACGTGGCACGGAGGCCAACGCGGAGGCCTATCTCCGTGCCACGGAGCTGTCGCGAGGCCTCACTGGAATTTGCCAATTAATTTCCCCTCCAGGCAGTGTGCCTCCGCGATGGTAGCATGGCACGGCTCCATCGCGGAGCCCCTATACTTTGCGCATTCCAATGTCTTTTCCATGCTCGCATCCAAGTCCAACTCCGATATACTTCCAACATGCATTTTAGCTCCTAAAAATCATATTTTCCTGCAAAACAAATGCTAATCATGTTGGTTAGTATAAATTCACATTTTATTACCAATTACATGAGAATATATACATATTGCACACAAACAAGGCGAAAATAATACGTTTGAGTATCACTTGGGCATATAAATCTGCCCAAGATCAGACCTCTACCCTTGAAATCTCTCACATCAGCCTTGACAGAAGAAACTACACCCTCAGTCATATCAACTAGAGCGTACAACTTGTTCAAGGCATCAAAAACATCCTTTATTATCGTCTTTACCAATTTCTAGATGAGGGTTGGCAGATTCTTGTCCAACCTAACAAGCTAATTCTCATGGGAGTGTGTCATATCGGCTAGCTTTTGTAGCCCACTTATCCTGTAAGAATAAGGTAGTGGTGAAGATCCCCGAAGTGGCACCTCTTCCGAAGCATGCCCCCATATTTCAGGAGTGGGACTATTCAGGTCTGTGGCTAATGGAGCCTCATCAAAGTCATGGGCTGTAGAGCCTTTTAGTACATCCTATAGTTGCATTCTCTTTCACTTGCCCTTGGGAGCATCAGCATCCCACTTCTTATCGATATCAATCACCCCAATAGTAGAGCTAGGTTGTTCATTCGAAAAGAACGAGACCCTCTCTCTAGCACATAGCTGGCTGATGAGAACGGGAAAGGGCGTGGAGAGACCGTGTTGCCTACTTTTTATTTTCATTTGTGTGGTGACTATCTCATCATAGTTGACATACTCTCTAGACATGATGCATGCTATTAGGAAGAAACTTCAATATGTATATATTGATCATTCTAGGATGGCATAAGGCAACAACACACCAAGTCTAGCCACAGTTTGACCTCGAATCAGAGGTCTTGACTTTGAGTTTCACCTCCAATGTTTGCCCACAAAGGTTTCCAAATTGCAATAGTATGGGCTACCCATTGTAGTTCATTGCCCTTGGTAGCCATTCTCACTGCAAACTCGATGCCTGCTTCAATTGGCTTACCCCAATAGATAGAGTTTATTACATTCAGGGTGATATCTACCACTACTAAATGAATTTTGACTGATGGGAGATTTGGGAACTCATCCACCTTTCCTATGTGTTTCATGGAATCTTGCGTTGCTTGATATGAAGCATATAATTCCACCACTAGGTTAGGATAAAAACCATGTAGAGAATCTAAGAAGGGGTGTCACCCTCTCTGAGAAAATTGTTTGGTGATGTTGGGGAACTCCTACCCAACCCTACAAAATTGAAGCATTTCACCAGCTTTGTGGACCAATTCTGGTATTTAATGTAGTATGATTGCATGTCTTCCACACAGAACCAGATGGCATCTGCCCTAGTAACTTGGAGTTGAGGGTTTTTAGCCTTTCCCTTGTCTTTGTTTTCTGAAGGGGCTGGGGCCTTTCCCTTGTCTTGTCGCCTAGAAGAAGCCATTTTCCTGCAAGACAATATGAGTACCGCACAAAACTATACTCTTTTGGTATTCATCTTTTAAGGACAATAAAATAATACATCTATGCTAAGATAAAGAAAGAAAGAAGGAAATTGGATTGAAATAAAAAATAAACCAACAATTAAAATCACTGAAAGCACCTGCACTACACCTGAAGCCCGCAGGCGTGTTGCTTGTATAGGGAAGAATCCCTGCAAAATGGCTCACCACCTGCATGAAACCTGATTTTCATAGATTGCGATTGGCGGCACATAGGTGAAATGTAGGAGTAGGGCAGGGTACCTGAAGCCTAACACAAAGACCTGCGCTACAACCTGCATTCTACAGAGTAAGATCTGCGGCCTGCAGTTGCTTAACAGTGCCTGTTCTTCAATGTTCATGCTTTCTTTTAAAATCTTTCAACAAGTATGAGCAAAATTATCATCTAACAAGTACTCAGACTTCCCCGAGATATTTTATAACACTATCAGCAACTAATTTGACCATTATGACCACTTAACAACTGCCCTTAAGAAGAACGTCACCCCATCTATTATTGGGAAATGTCAAATGACCAAATAAATGAATATCCATCAAGTTAATTTCAACAATCCATAATACTCCTAGGTATTATCATTTTTTGTTTCATTTACATTATTATGTAAAAAAGAAGGAATGACTATTTTCCATTATGAAGATGTCACACAATCCATCATCGGGAAAACTCATTTATCTCAATAAAATGGGTTACTCAGACTTCACCTCCAACTAAAATTTCAACGCAATATAGCACACCCAATAGATATAATATCACGAAACAAGAAAATCTACCCCCTTAGATATTTCAAAAACCACCCCTCATCTACCCTCAAGAGTCAATTTCACAATGAACATGAAGCTCATAGAATGGGTAAATGGGGGGAAATCGTAGGTCAAGGAGAATGAAAATTATCATGCTACTTGTGTTACACATATCATCAAGCTTAAAAAAACAATGATTAAAATTAAAAGACATACCAAGTAGAGTGAGTAGGGAACTGAAATTGAAGCTTGAAGCTTTTGTTCCACAAGATAAGACCGACCCAAGTGTTTTTCTTCTTTTGTTTGGTGTTTGAAATGGTGTGTGGTGGTGGAAGAAGGGAAGGAAGGGTGATATTTATAGGAGGGAGGAAGGTGAAGGGTTTGGTGGAATTAATAGGGAGTTAATAAAGTTACATGGGAAGTTGAAATGGTGGTTGAGGGGTTAAGAAAATGGTGAGGTGCAGAAAATTAAGGGTTTTGGGAAATGGGGGAAAAAGTTAAATAGCCATGGGTTGGATTTAGGTCGGGTTTGTCAATGGACGGTCAAAAATTTTAAATTTAGCTAATACTTGTACTTGCGCTAGACATTCGGCTCCAGAGTTGAATCTGCAAACCGCAATTCAAATGCAGGTGGACCTTATCGCGTCTAATGCACTGCCTAAGATGTGCGGTACACCTGTGTTGTAGATCTGGACCTACATTTCTTAGGTGATACGCAGGTCTCATCAGTTTTTCACTAATTTTCCCAAGAACACTAGTTTAGATCTATGTTACACTGTGCTCCGCAGGTTTGTGACTGCGTTTCACAGTGAGGCACAGATACTCCTTATTTTACCAAGCCTTCTGTATCAAGAATGTGTTTGAACTATGCTCTACAGGTTTGTATATGCGTTTCACAATTCCAACGCAGGTGGTCATTCTCTATTTTCTTCCATTTTATCCACAATCCAATCATCCTACTTCAAAAAAATACCAAAAATATGAAGTAAAAAGGAAATTAAATACAATTGGGTTGCCTCCCAAGAAAAGCTTGATTTTACATTGCGGCATGATGTTTTCACCTTACAATTGTGTCAAGCATCTAGAGGTTTGTCCTCCTCAGCAAGATTACTCCCCTACTCATCTCCATCATTCATCACAGCTTAATATTACATTGCACTCATCGGGTGGTTCCATTGATTTGTATACATTAAATATCCTTTCATCACCGCCAACTCGGAATTTTAGCTTACAAAGCAAAACATTCACTATAGCTCGCCCTGTGGCCAAGAATGGTCACCTAAAAATAATGGGCACCTCTATGTCAACATCGCAATCCAACACAAGAAAATCAACTAGCAGAAGGAACTTGTCTACCTTGACCAACACATCCACAAGGATTCTCACTAGGCACTTAATAGATCATTCAACCATGAGCAACCTCATTGTGGTAGTCTTGGTACATATAAATCCTAACTTTTTAAGGATAAATATGGGAATCAAACTAATACTTTCCGCAAGGTCGCACAAAGCTTTATTTAACAAATACATACCAATGGTGCACGGAATAGTGAATGCTCCAAGGTCATTTTTTTGGAACTAGGTTGCTTGCCATCACTGCCAACAATGATGCAACATCTCCACTGTTCTTGCATTCACAACTCTTTTTTTCTTCAACAACTCCTTCATAAATTTAACATATCCCGGCATTTGGAGCAATGCGTCTACCAGCGGTATATTGATGGACAACTTGATAAATATACAATTAAATTTCTTAAACTGGTTGTCCTCAATCTTCTTGGTCAATCGTTGGGGGTAAGGAGGTGGAACTCCAAGTGCTTGGCCTTTAGAACTTTGGGCGAACTCCAAGTGCTTGGCCTTTAGAACTTTGGGCCTTCTCTCCCTCTTAATCAACATTCACATCTTTAGGAGGAGTCTCAACCTCATTCTCCTCTAGCACATTTTCATTCTTAGCACAAATAAGTGTTTTTGGCACCTCATCATTCAATTCTTCTTCATTTGGTTTGGAGCCAACAATCACTCTGGGATTATCGCCCGAATTTGTAACAATATTTCCACTCCTTATGACTATCTCCATGCAATGACCATCTTTCTTGTGATTCAATATAGTGTCACTAGGAAGAGTTCCTTCTATTCTTGGATTCATTTGGGCAGATAGATGATTCATTTGGTATTCCAAGTAATTTATTGAAGTTGAATGGGAGCTCACCATTTGGGTAAGGTTGTACACCTCCCCTTTTAATTCTTTGACACTGCTATTAGTGGACTCCACTTTTTTAATACTCTAGGCAGCATCTCCTCAATCTTGGAATTCCCAACATCAATTACACTCAATTACATCGGGGCTACATCAGCTTTAGGAGGAGGAATGTACGGGTTTGAACTTTGATGGTACTTAGCCTCATCCAGTTCAGGATCACAATTTCTCCACCAGTTATCTCTATCTCCCGATTCTTGATTATCTCTATCTCTCCAACCTTGATTCTTGCCACGAGGATTACAAAGGGCCTTGATTGTCACCTTGATATCCTCGACGAGAACCCATCACATGGCATGCGATGAACTGACACTCCACCTTATAGCTAGATATAGAACATCCTCTTTATATGAATTGCGACCTTGGGTCCCAACAACATTAACGCTTTTGGTTCCGTACCCCAACATGTGCTTGGCCATCAACTCAACTTGGGTCATCATCTTGGCCAATGTATCAACCCGCTCTTCATCTCTCCTTCTCAACTCGGCTGCTAGGTGTTTGGAAGATGCAACATTTGAGGTCACTTCGGCGTCTCTGGTGTGCCAAGCTCTATTAGTCATTGTCATCCTATCAAGCAAGGCCTTGGCTACTCCAAAAGTTAGGTCTATAAATGAATCACCAGTAAGATTGTTTATCATCGATTTGTTGATTAAATTAAGGAACCAATAGAAGCTTTGGAGAAGTACCCTATCAGGCGGTCAATGATTTGGGCAAATAGAAAGCTTCTTCTTAAATTTGAGCCAAACTTCATGAATAAACTCTCTTAGAAGCTACCTAAAATTTGTGATCTCATCCCATAAGTGGAGCATTTTTAAGGTGGAAAGTATCTATCGAGGAGCGCTTCAGTCATCTTGTTCCAAGATGTGATGGATTTGGGAGGTAACTCCTCCAACCATACCATGGCCTTTCCTGCCAAAGGGAACGGGAATAATCTCAAATGGGTTGATTCTTGGCTAATGTTGGTGATGTTAAATGGTTGACAAATTTTAATGAAGTTCCAGAGGTGCTGATTGACATTGTTACTAGCTTGCCCTCCGAACAACCCTTTCATTTGTAAGAGATGTAACATGGTGTTTTTACATGGAATACGACATTCCCTACCATGAGTGGTAGGTGAATGGCACCAGCTACATTTTTGCCCATAGGTTCATCCTCTATATCTATGAATCCTTCCATGCTACCAGCATCAGTAGCATGGCTCATCTTCACACTCCAATGCAATCAACAACAACACAAAACAAAGTAAAAGAAATACAAGATATGAAAATAAATTTGAATCACTAAAAACCTAATGGCAATCACTACTTAATTCCTAGGCAGAGATGCCATTTTTTGATAACACTCAATACATCTCTCGTTTTTAAAGGAGGTGTCAGTTGTTGATGTCAAAAAAATAAAAGATCTGATGGATGTCAGGGTCGAATCGCATAAGAAATTGAGAAAGATAATCCAAAAGTTGTAAATTAATTCAAACTATTATGCATCATTGTTTAACATGTGAAAGTAAAAATTTGGGGGAAAAGTGAAAAAATGTTGAATTCAAATAGTAAAACAAAATTGGGCAAATGAAATTGTTGCAATTAATAAGAGGGAACTAGGGATGTGCTATTGATGGAGTATCAACTAGATTGAAGTTGATTGAAATACCTTGAATTCAATTTTTAGCATGGATAGGAATGGATAACATTACACCCTCTTGTTTTTCAACCACAAGAGTGCTTTTGCTTTGGGTTTTCCCAAACCCCAAAGTCACAAAACAAATTAGCCACAAATATTAAGGAAGGTTTAAGCTATCTCGGGCATCAACACTTTAATGGAGTGGAGATATGGGTCTTGACTATCTCTAGCTCAAGTCCACACACCTATACTCCAAAAAGAGACTATTGATTCCTCAACCAAATCTCACTCCTCTTTCTCAAGCAAAAGCAAGATAAGCAAACTAAATAAGTATGTGCAACCATTAAGTTTTCAATTAGAACTTAGAGGAAACAATAGTGATGAAGGGCGTACTCATGCACTTCATAGACATATTTTGCCAGTACTTTACTAGGTTTTGAGAACAAATTATGTGTGTTTGCATGTGTTTATGTTATATATTTGTGAAAATTAGCTAACGCATGTGATTAGACATTTTTAGGGCTAAAAAGGATGGATTTGAATATATTTGAGGCTTATGGAATAAAGATGAAAAGATGATGAAGTCGTGGGCAAAGATTGAGTTTGGAAGATGCAGAAACAATGTACCTGACGGGTTGAGGGAATGACTCATTACGTCTGGTAAAGAGTCGTGATGTCAGTCGTGGAGACTGAGAAGAGAAATTTTGAGAAAAATCCAGTGAAGGTAATGGAAGACATCACGAATCGTCAGGTGTTGGCACAACTCATTGTTAGAGAACTGATAGGAATCGTCAGGTGCACTGGACTTTTGGAGAGTTAGACCACGAGCGGCCTAATGACTCGTGCCCATGCACAACGAGTCGTTAGGTGACTCGTTGCCACAACTGGCAATGCGGCGAGGCTTCCAAAACGGGAAAAAAGTGGATTTACTACGTCAACTAGGAAAAGGAAAATTAAATCCCAAGCCAAATTCATCAAGGAATGAGGAAAGCATCTAACTACTATAAATACCCTTTATTTTCGTGTAATAGCTATCAAGTGTTAAGAATCAAGCTTTAAGAATCAAGTTTTAAGCTTCATATGTCTTCAAGAATTGAAGTTTCAAGTTCAAAAGTCCTCAAATAGAATTAGAGTTTTAAGTCTCAAGTTTTTAGATACAAGTTTGGTATCTTACATTTGGAACTTCGAGATGATTGTTGAATTATTCTTCTTTATTGTTGCAATAATCAAGTGAGTTTTTTCCTATCAACATTGTAAGTATTAATTTTTGCTTTCATTTATGAAATCTATTAATTTACTTATAAACATGATAGGCTAAAACCGCCACAACTAGGGTTGTAGGAACCATGACAAATTAACACGCATAGGTAAAATACTTAGTGATTCTTGAATAGAGTTTATGCATGTATTTTTTCTTCCTTTGTTTTAATTGATTTTTAATGGTTGAAAACATTAGAACTTGCCTTATTCTTACTTACCGGACCAAGGAGGTAGTGAATGGGCAAAGGGATAAACAATGGATATTTGAGGCTATCAACCCTCATCTAGTTGCTTGACCTTGTCCGGGAATAGCTAATCCGATATCAAGGGTAAGGTTAGTAAAACATACACCCATAGACGGACCAATTTGTGTGGTGAAAATCACCTATATAGGGGACCAACCATTTAGGTGAACTTATCTTACCAATATTGCATGCTAAGCACCAGAATAGATCAGTAGTATAAAATGCCTTGTGGTTATGAAGTATTAGGGAACACTTACCCTAGTTAGTTTCATTAATTTTGAAATAACAAACAATTTTTCAACATTGTTATTTATTACATTTACAAATTCCCCCCTCTTAGGAAATAACTAACTAAAAAGCTTAAGCACTAGCATTCTTCTACATCCTTCTATATTTTATGTGGGATCAACCCCAACCTCTAGTTGGGTTATCTATTGACAACGTCTGCTTCATACTTCGTAAGGAGGTGTGATTTGGGCGGTATCAAATAGATCCATGCTTATAAATTGAATCTAAGAACTAATCATCTACACCCAACCAAGTTTAAACACACATCAAGCACACAACTTTAGCTAGCAATTTAGATACTCATGAATGGAGAAGGAGAAATTATACCCATGGGTAAATAATCAACAACCATCGTATTGAATAACCAATTAAGATTTTAAAATATTCAACAATGGTGTATTTCCCAATGAAATTGATGAAGAAGAAGAAGAAGGAGGAGGAGGAAAGTGTACTCTCTATCTCACTCTACTTCCCTCTACAATTCAGTTATATGTTATCATGTGTTATGACTTGGGTGTGTATAATTTGGGTAAAATCTACACATTCTTCTTACACAACTTTCCAAATTTTCCCTTGGAAACTTCTCAGCTACTTTTATATCAAAGATGAGTAATTTTTCCCTTGCCAGGATTCGGGTCACTTGTCTAGGTACCCATTTGCGAACTGCAGGTTCTTCATAGGTCCAAGTAGTGTTGCTGGAAGCCTTTCTACAGTTGCACCTAGGATTTGTAGGTTAATTTCATCTCCTTCCCCAGTGCTAACAGTGTAGCACCTGTATTTCCCAAGTGCCAATATGCAACACGTATGTTTCTTGCTTCCAGCAACATGCTTTTTGTTCAGTTCTTCTGCTTTTTTTTTCTAACTCAAATACTTTCACAAACATAGATAAAAGGCATAAAACCTTCATAATTTGTGTGGAAAAAAAAGTAATAGCTCTTGGTTAAAATCCTAATGAGTTGGTAAATTACTAACTCATCAGTAGTTTACCAACTAATTCAATTTTTTATGCATGTACTAGTGCTTTGTTTTCAGACAATTTGGAAGGTTTATGCCTTTTCTCTTTATGTGTGCATGTATTTATATTAGATAAGAAATACTGAGTAATGGAAGTAAAAGAACTCTAATGGAGGCAAAAAAGATATATGTGCCGCATATGAGCACCTGAGTTTCCAGATGGCACTGAGGATTAGTTGAATGGAACCTGTGAACCATAGATTGGCACTTGCAGAATGAAGGTGCCAACACTAATAGCCTTCAAAGATCACTATCTTAACCTGCTAAGCACCTGCGAGCCATAGATAGGCGCCTGTGAAACACAGGTACCGCGCAAGTGACTCGGTTGTTGACAAGGGCAAAATCATCAAGTTTTGGCACAAATGTAGCTGAGAAGCTTCTAAGGGAAATTTTGAACAGATGTTCGTGGGAATTTTTTAGATTCTTACCCCAATTATGCAGACATATATATGTCATATTGAATATTGTATAGAGAAGTTTCATAGAGATAGAAAGTAGAGTACAATTACTTCATCTTTTTCAAAACCCTATTGGGCAAGAATTCCAGTGTTGCAGATTTTGAGCTTAATTTTCGTACTTAATATGATGAAGTTAGAGGAATTCCTTATGGGTATAATTTCTCTTTCCTTATATATGAATAGCTATATTATTAGATGTGGATGTGTGCATGATGGGCTTTTAAACTCGACTATGAGTTGATAATTTGTTCATAGATTCAATTAATAAGCATGGATCTATTGTTAGCTATGAGTTTTAACTGAAAAACTAGGGGTTGCAAACATTGATTTAGCTTTCTTATCTTACTTTTTCTTGAGAGAGAGAAGTGAGATTTGGACGAGGAACCAATAGTGAGAATTTGGATTATAGAAGTGTGGGTTTGGGTTAGAGATAGTGAAAACCCACATCCACATTCCATTAAAGGGTTGAGGCTGGAAATAGCTTAATCCTTCCTCAAGCTTTTTGGCTAATTTGGGATTATGATTTTGGGGGTTTGATAAAATCCAAAACAAATACATCTTTGTGGTTGAAAAACTAGAGGGTGTAGCTTTAGTCATTACTCTTCATGCTATAATTGAGTTTAAGGCATTTAATCAACCCCAATCTATTTGACATCCCATTAGTTGCACATCCCTAGTTCCCTCTCACTGTTTGCAACAAGTGATTTACCAGTGCTTTAGTTTATAATTTGAACTTGATTATTGCTTTCCTTTTCCCCCAATATTTATAATATATTGTTTAGACATAAAGCTTGCTAGTTTGAGTTGATTTACAACTTTTGGATCATCCATTCTAAATCTCTGTGGGATTCAACCTGGACATCTATTGGGGAATTTATTTTTTACAATGACCGCTTCTACCTCCCTTAAAAGAGAAAGATGTTGTCACGACCTGAACATAGGCCTGGATCTAGACATGGAACCTAGAACAATAAATGGCTCCAAGTCAACCGGTGGCATGAACATGGTTACTAAAGCTCAACATACACAAAGAGGAAAACTAAATTAAAAAATAACTGAAGTCTGAATAGTAAAATATCTATCCGATGGAAATATCAAAACACTGAATCCAAAGCTGGATATAAAACTCTACGTATGAAAAGCTAATAATATACTGATGAGCTGATGGGACAATATCCCAACTAGCTCACTAGAAGTTTGAAACATAAAATAACAACACTCGATTAACTGAATGTCCTGAAAGGATGAAGACTCACCAACATGATTTCTGGGATAAACTCTGGAGAATGGCTAACAGCGGGATTGGGTCTTAGCATCTAACACTATATCATAAAATGATATAGCAAAAAGTATGCAGTCAGTACTTGGAATGTACTGAGTGTGCAAGGTACATAAAACAGGCTCAACAAATATAAGCTGAAATCATGCACAACATAAATTATATCTTTATAAGATTCTCAAAGTATGGATTGCAATCTGATATCTGAAAACATGATTATACATTAATTAAATCTCTTAACTGAATCGAATGACCCAAAGCTGAAAGTGATATCCGTAGTAAAACTGATAAACTGATCATTGGGTCAAACTTGTTGAAAATATAATATCATAATTAATTAACATGCATCACTGAGCTCATGAGGAACAAAAGGGAGACTCTCCATATAACCGACACTATCACGATAGAGCTTGCGTGATCCCAACTATTACACTCAAGTAGGCAGAGCCATCCAAAGACTTGCCAGGGCTAAGGATGCTACCATGATATCGATATCAAGATGAAGGCCCAATCGGTGCAGGGGAAGCTCACTAGGAAGGTCCCAAAGTAACTGAAAAATCAAACATTCGCACATAGTTTTGAGACTCGGGGTTTTCCTAAACCTCTAGCCTACTAAGTCCTAGACACTACTCCCAAAATGCAAATGCTCTCCATTATTCTTCAATGAAGCTGATAATGAAATAACGCACATGGTCTAAACATGGGGAACCTTGGCTCAAAACATACCATGATATTAAAGTGGGAGTATAAACTCCAAAACCATGTGGTAAGCTAATAGTAGAAAATTGAACTGAATCATGAAAATATGCTTAAATTATATGGGTTTTCCCAAACTTTAACGTACTCAAAATAGACTTGATAGTCAAAATCATGGATTCATACATGGGTAATCATCAACATTCTTTCATGCTAGTTATCTAATCATACTTGAAAACGTAGATCATAAACTTGACTTCTCACGAATCTTGCATAATTGGGCATAATTCTTCTAAAACTTGAAATTATGAATTTTTAATCAATTTTCACATAAAAACTGCCCATGAATCTTAAAACATCATTTGAAGCATGACAGGAATTGATCCATGAATTAATAATAGAAAATTTCATAAACTTGGGTTAAAACCCCATGGAATCATACACTTGAATTCATGAACTTGAGAAGGGATTTGGGCATGAGTGTGAATGAAAAATCACATTCATGACCCTACATACTTGGGTAAGATGATAATACACCCTTCCTTGAAAGCCCAAGAAATTTAGGGAAGAACAAGGAGAATTCTTAGACTTAGTGTTCAATGGAACCCTTAAAACTTGCATGCATGATTTAGAATAGGCTAAGCCTTATTTAAACCTTCCTAACAGAGCTTAAAATGATGTAGGTTAGGGCTTAGGAGCTTAGGAATTATGAAAATACCCTTACTAATTTCATAGGGAAAATGACTCTGCCAGTCCTCACGAGGGACATCACGAGTCGTTAGGATAGTCTCAACTCATGGCCCTCACATGTGACCTTTAGTGGAATTCTAACCTCCAACCTGGCCATCTTGACCATGACCCACTAGATGAGTCGTGAAGTGACACCACCACTCGTTGCTCCACCTGAGTCACCCCCTGACCATGACTCATCACTGTCCTGGCACCCTCCTCATGAACATCTCCATGACTTATTAGGTGACCTGACGAGTCACCTGATGAGTCGTTATGTGACTTGCGCAAGTTTTTCCTATTTTCTCCGCTTTAACCCTTGGGCTTGATCTTAGGAACTTTTGGGGTATTACAATATCTCCCCTTCAGAACGTTGGTCCTGGAACATGGGTAAACATACTGAAAAGATGGAAAAAAAGGAACTCCAATCCCAAATACAAAATATTTGATGTTGAAAACTGACGGAGTGATTAACTCCAGACTAATATACATAAGTGAACTGAATTCATGAATCACACATACATGCACTGACATGAAAAGAACTAGGAGACATGAACTAAGCATGAAACTGAATAGAGTACTAAGGAGGAATCTGATTCCTCAAGATGGAACTCAGTCGGAAGGGAAAAGATGTGGGAATTTAGCCATCATATCTGCTTCAGCTTCCCATGCAGCTCCCTCAACAAGATGTTTTTCCAAAACCTTTACTGTAGCTACCTCTTTGTTCCTAAACATCCGAACTTGATGATCAAGGATTTCAATTGGAACCTCTTCATAGCTAAGACTATCCTTCACACCAATGCTCTCTACAAGAACAACCAATGCAGGATCACCAATGAACTTCTTCAAGAGCGATACATGGAAAACTAGATGCACCGACGCTAACTCTACGGGAAACTCCAACTCAGAGGCGACCTTGCCGACACATCTCATAATTCTATATAGGCCTACATATTGTGGACTATGCTTTCCTTTCTTTTCGAACCTCATCTCTCCCTTCATGGGAGATACTTTCAGAAACACCCAATTATCAACTTCAAATTCAAGTTCTCTCCTCCTCACATCCGCATAGTACTTTTGGCTACTCTGAGATTTTTTCAGCCTTTCCCTTATAAGTTGAACTTTCTCCATAGCCTTATGAATTGAATTTGTCCTATCAACGTAGCTTCACCTACTTCAAACCAACAAACAGATGATCTATATCTCCGCCCATAAGGAGCCTCAAATGGGATCATCTGAATGCTAGAGTGATAGCTGTTGTGATATGCAAACTGATAAGGGGAAAATTATCATCCCAACTACCTTTGAGGTCAATCACACATTCTCTAAACATATCCTTAACAGTCTAAATTATTCGCTCAGCCTGACCATATGTCTGCGGGTGGAAAGTTTTGCTAAGCTTGACCCGAGTACCAAGTCCCTTTTGAAATGACTTCCAAAACTAAGAGGTGAATTGAGTACCTCTATCTGATATGATGGACAATGGAACTCCATGCAACTGAACTAACTCCCAAATGTACAATCTAGCATAATCCTCGGCTGAATCGGTAGTTTTGATGGGTTGAAAATGGGCTGCTTTAGTCAACCTATCTACAGTCACCCAAATAGAGTCATACTATCGACGTGTACGAGGAAACCCAGTGATGAAGTACATATGATATCTTCCCACTTCCAAGTAGCGATACTAATATCTTGTAGCACTCCTCCAAGTCTTTGATGCTCAACTTTCACTTGTTAACAGTTTGGACTCTTAGCCACAAACTGTACTTTGTCCTTCTTCATGTCATTCCACGAATAGACTTCCCGTAGGTCACGGTTCATCTTGGTGGCACCTGGATGTATAGAATATAGGGAACCATGAGCCTCATGCAACATCTACTCTCTCAAATCATTAACATCTGGAACACACAAATGACCCTGATATCGAAGTACCCCATCTCCCTTTTGGGAGAAGATCTCTACCTTCTGATTCTGAACCGCTTCCTTCAACTTTACTAAAATAGGATCCTCGTCATGTCTAGCCTTGACATCAGTCACAAAAGAGGATACTAAACCATTTTGAACAAGGACACAACCATATGTCAAGTCAATGAGGCGAACTCCTTATCGTGTAAGCCAGTTCACAACCTTCACCAACTCTTTTCTTTCCTCCTCTACATGAGAAGCACTCTCTATAGAAAGTCTGCAAAGCGCATATGCCACCACATTGGCCTTTCCTGGATGATAAAGGACACTCATGTCATAATCCTTGAGCAGCTCTAACCATCTCCTTGGCTGCAAATTCAGGTCCTTCTGGGTGTACAGATACAGTAGGCTTTTGTGTTCCGTATACACATCCATATAGACCCCATATAAATAGTATCTCCAAATCTTCAATGCAAATAACACCGCTGCCAATTCTAGGTCATGCATCGGGTAATTTATCTCATGAGTCTTAAGCTGTCTACAGGCATACATAATGACCTTACCATGCTTCATCAACACACAGCCAAGACCAACTCTAGAGGGATCACAATATACCACAAATCCATCTGTACCTTTAGGTAGGGTCAATATTGGAGCTTAAGTGAGTCGAGTCTTTAACTCTTGAAAACTCTTCTCATAGAAATCCGACCAATGATATTTAACTTTCTTCTGGGTCAACTTAGTCAATGGTGTTACAATGGATGAAAATCCTTCAATAAACCTCCTGCAGTAGCCAGCTAATCCCATGAAACTTCTTATATCCAAAGGACTAACTAGTCTAGGCCAACTCTTCATAGCTTCTATCTTCTGGGAGTCCACTTGTATACCCTCACCTGACACCACATGGCCCAAAAATGTTACTGAGTTTAGCCAAAACTCACACATGCTGAATTTAGCAAACAACTAGCGATCCTTTAGTGCCTGTAGCACAATTCTAAAATGAGCGGCATGCTCCTCCTCACTTCGAGAATATATGAGAATGTCATCTATGAACACAATCACGAATATTTCCAAATATGGCTTGAACACCCAGTTAATCAATTTCGTAAAAGCTGTAGGAGCATTCATTAGTCCAAAAGACATAAGTACAAACTCATAGTGACCATACCGAGTCCTAAAGGTCATATTTAGAATGTCACTTTCCCTAACTCTAAGTTGATGATATCCAGATCTGAGATTAATCTTTGAGAATCATTTTGCACCTTGAAGTTGGTTAAAAAAGTCATCAATCCCACGGAGGGGATACTTGTTCTTGATTGTAACCTTGTTCAACTGCCGATAGTCAATGCACATACTTAGAGAACAATCTATCCTTGCTAGGTCAGATGAAACACTTGTCTAGGATATCCTTCAACTATTCTTTCATCTCCTTCAACTCAGCTCAAGCCATTTTATAAGGAGCAATAGATATAGGCTGCGTATAAGGAAGAAGGTCAATACCAAAGTCAATATGGCTCAGGAAGGAGTCCTGGTAAATCATCTAGGAAAACCACCGAATACGTACACACTATTGGGACTGACTAGAGAGTTGGGGTCTCAGATGTAGTATCCTTCACCCAAACTAGATGGTAAACACAACCATTGAAAATCATCTTTCAAGCCTTAAGAGTTACACCCCGTAAGTTTCTAACATTTAGTCCGCCTATTCGTACGTTGGTTGAGAGTTTTACAGTGTCACACATACGAGAAAAGGGCTCAGGGAAAGGCTGAATGAGTGCAAAGTCGGAATTTCACGGAAGCAGGCCGAACCAAGTTTCCCAAAGGGGTAAAGTGGCATGGAGCAGCCCTCTCCGCCTTACCCAAAGTGGCATGGAGCAGCCCCCTCCCAGTTGCTTGGGGTGGCACGCTCGTGAATTGGCGCCACTGGCAGCGTGCCACGTTGCCTTGTCTGCCGCCTCAAGTATATAAAGGCCATGAAGTTAGATGTTATTTCATTTCTCATGTATTCTCGGAAAGAACAGGTAGGAACGAAGGTAAACTATTGAAAATCATCCGATTACGCAGCTAAACGTCGTTCAAATCTAAATTAACTCCGGGTAGTGAAGTATAAGGCTGCAGAGAGCATTGCTGCGGAGTTATTTTCGTAAAATATGCCCGGCGAATCGTCGTCCCGCTGAACCTAAGCTGGTGGAATTATTTCAAACTAGTGTCAATACGATCATGTGCCTAAAGTAAGTATTTCTCCCTTCTAGATTCCCGAAAAATTACGAGTTTTTGATCGTCTTTCGATAAGTTGAAGTATAGTAAGTATATATATAAGTTATTGTTTTCATCGAATATAGCAATAAAGTAGCCCTATTCTTCCGTTAATATTATTATAGTTGAGAAGGGAAGTTGAACACGAGCTGAAACTCGCTAGTTAATCGGTCAACAGCGAACGAGGTATGTTAAGGAATTTTTCTTTCGGCAAGTTAGTTTCTTCAGCATAGTAGTCCCGTATGAATCCCAGTAAAGCATGTTAGGAGTATGTTATCATGTCTAGTTGTTGTTGTCAGTTGAGGCTCATAATTTGTATTGTTTTGGGCTGGATTACACTAGTATAGCTTTCGTGACCACCCCAGGGTTAATAGTTATTTCGCCGCCCGCTAGGAGCGAGATTACGTCGCTCTACGGAGAGGCATGTCGTCCGCAAGGGATGAAGATTGGGATCGAGATCCTCATATGCCGTGGTTGGCCTTATACACACCCCCGCCGAGCATTTGCTCCCGGGGTGTAGATATCAAGAGTCCTCCAGACTTAGACACTGCTACAGTCAGGGGCCAAGCGAGCCCAGTTGCAGACCCAGGGGATCAGTAGGACGCTTATAGCTTGTAGTTGACTTGGTATGACCTGGATAGGGGTATATAGATTGAGGTGTACTCACTAGGGCTAAGGGGGCCCAGATGGGTTACTTTGTGCTGATTGTACCTAGCTGCTTAAGGGGGCCAGGTAAGGTTTATGTTTGCTTTTGTTACTAATGGTTAGACAGTAAGATGCCTCATTTGTCAGGTACGACCCCTGCCCTCCTTATTATAGTTATGCTTAGCCCTGATTTCACTACTTTAGTCATCCTTAGTCCGTTTTCTTTGCTTCAATTACTGTCAGTTCTATTTACTACTTTCAGTCATTTAAAGTTACTATCTTACATATTTAGTACTTGTTGTACTGATGCCCTCTTTTGGGGCACTGCATTACTTTCCCGCAGGTGCAGATAGACGAGGAGCAGGTCCCTCGTAGTCTTAGTCAGTCGTGCAGAGCTGTCAGCTCCCTCCTTCCGGAGCTTGTGTGATAGAGGTTTACTCCTTTTGGTTGTACAATATGGGTAGGTCGGGGCCCCATCCTAACCATCTTATTACTTCTAAAAGCTTGCAGATTGTGTTATTTTCCTGTGGTTAGATGATATCGATCTTGTGGGGCCCATATGTGTTTTAGATTATGTGTGTTGGCCGTGTGGGGCCCTGTTTAGCTGTTGATTGGTGGCCTTGTCGGTAATAGTTCAGTTTAGCATCTGATTTTACTTTCCAATTATAACTAGATATCATGGTGGCCTTGTTGGCCCGCATAGGACTCCCTATGATTGTTTGTCTCTGGTTAGCTGTTTATTTTCACAGCTGGCTATAGGTCTTGTCGGCTGGGGGTTATATTTACAGCCACTATATAGCCCATTATTTTCTTGATTCTAGAGTTAGAGTAAGCCCTGCACCAGAGGTGCTTAGGCTCAGTCAGCTCAGCAATTCAGGTCCTAGTAGGGCACCAAGTGCCAGTCATGCCTCCCAAGGTGGGGCGTGACAAACATAGTATCAGAGTAGGTCATATCCCAAGGAGTGTGCAAGCCGTGCTAAGTAGAGTCTTGTCTATGGACTTGTTGTGCACCATATACTATAGGAAGGAGGCTGCAAGGAATGATAGGATGGTTACTCTTTCTTCTAATTCAGTCATGCTATAGAGCGGTACAATATAGGGTTGAGTCCTTAAGATCATTATATTCTTTTTCTTACAAAGAAATGTCGGACCAGTGACACCCTACAATAGGCAGGAGGCTAGATGTAGTAACAGGAGAGGGAACCAGTAGGGTGCCTCAGCCTCGGTCAGAATCTGCCCGATCAGAGGACGGTACAGAGGTATCATCTCGACCTCCCCAGTAATCTCCACCACGTCAGGAGCCGCTTGGGAAGGTCGGTGTGACAGCACCGCCTACAGCAGTTTTTATACCCCTACCATCCGACTAGGAGGTCAGGAGCGTGGTGGTTATGCTAGCCCTGATGATGGCTTCTCAACGCCAGCCAGTGCCACTTACAGTTGTAGAATCCTTAGGAGGGCCTGGTAGATCGAGGGTCCAAGAGTTCCAAGCACTAACTCCCCCACAATTCACTGGTACAGATCGAACCGAGGACCCTCGGGACATCTTAGACCAGATGCAGAGGGTTTTCAGGGTGATGCATGCTACACCCACAGAGTCGGTTGAGTGGGCGGTATTCAGGCTACGGGACATCATCGTGATGTGGTATGAGAGTTGGGAAAGGTTTTGAGGGAGAAATGTTTCCCCTCCGGCCTGACCCAGCTTCTTAGAGGCTTTCTTGGAGTATTACCTACCGAAGGTGATTTGAAAGGCCCGGGTTGATCAGTTCCTGCACTTGGAGCAGGGGTCAATAAGTGTTTGGGAATATACCATGCGGTACACCGCTTTATTATCGGGCTGAACCCGAAAGATGTTGAGACCTGCATCACAGCCACATTACGAAAGGATATGGATATTGGTCTTGTGTAGGTTTTTTATGAGGGTATTGAGGGTAATAGACAGCGGCAACGGGAGATTAGGAGGACAAGTCAGGAGCAGCGCCGTAGGGACAGACCGGGTGAATTATAGGAGGATCCCTGGGGAGGACCTAGGCCACGGTTATCAGATAGGGCAACTAGACCCCCTCCTCCACCGCAGCGGCAGAGGAGCAGGTCTAGTTGACGAGGGCAGCCAGAGCCCGGTGAAGGTTCGCGAGCAGTAGGTTCACAACAGCAGAGGGGAGTGGAGTAGAGTGGGTTGCCAATACCACTTTTCCTTATTTGCAGTCGACGCCACTCTAGAGCATGCAGGTATGGCTCCACAGCATGCTACATTTATGGACAGGAGGATCAGCAGATGAGGAATTGTCCAGCTAAGGGTCAGGGTGATCGTAATCGATAGGATAGGTCCTCAGCAGGATCATGAGCTCCAACATTCGCGGCAAGGCGTAGGCCCTCAATTTCAATCGGCAGAGGCCGAGGAAGATCAGGGGCCTCCAGTCCAGGTGCCTGCCCAAATTGTATTTACACACTACCAGGGCGACAGGTGTCAGAGTCGTCACCAAATGTTGTGATAGCTATGCTGAACATTTGCTCTCATCCTGCTTATGTGTTGATAGATCCAGGATCCACCTTGTCCTATGTCACACCGTTAGTAGCCCGGAAGTTTACTATTATGCCGAATTTGCTTCGGCAACCTTTTTCAATGTTTACACCCGTTGGTGACTCTATTATAGCCAGAAGGGTCTATTGGGGGTGCACAGTAGAGGTTGCCAGTCGTCCGATTACGGAAGACTTGATAGACCTAGAAATGGTTGATTTTGATGCCATTATGGGTATGGATTGGCTAGCTCCATGTTATGCCAATGACAAATGTTGGACCAAGATTGTCTGATTCCACTTTCCAGTGGAGGTAGTACGGGAGTGGAAAGGTAGTACAACCACACCAAAAGGTAGGTTTATTTCCTATTTTCGGGCGAGAAAATTGATAACAAAAAGGTGCATTTATCATATTGTTAGAGTTCAGGATGTTCGGGAAGAGCCTCCAACCCTTTCAGTCTATTCAAGTGGTTAATGAATTTCCTAATGTATTTCCAGATGATCTTCCTAGTATTTCCCCATAAAGGGAGATTGATTTTGCAATCGATCTATTACCAGGCACTCAACCTATATCTATTCCTCCATATCGGATGGCTCCTGCTGAACTCAGAGAACTAAAGGAACAATTTATGGATTTTCTAGACAAGGGCTTTATCAGGCCGAATACTTCAACATGGGGTGAGATAGTTCTATTCATGTGGAAGAAGGACAACTCCCTCCGTATGTGTGTAGATTATCGGCAGCTGAATAAAGTCACTATCAAGAATAAGTACCCGCTTCCCAGAATAAACGTTTTGTTTGATCAGCTACAGGGAGCAAGGTATTTTTCAAAGATTGACTTAAGATCAGGATATCATCAGGTTCGTGTTCGTGAAAGAGATATTCCAAAGTCTGCCTTCAGGACCAGATATGACCACTTTTAATTTCTAGTCATGTCCTTCGGACTGACAAATTCCCCAGCAGTATTCATGGACCTGATGAACAACATTTTCAGACCATACCTGGACTTGATCGTGATAGTATTTATCGATGATATTCTAGTGTATTCCCGCTAAGAGGTAGATCACCAGGATCATCTATAGGCAGTGCTCCAGATTCTCAAAGATCGCCAGCTATAGGCAAAATTTTCTAAATGTGAATTTTGGCTGAATTCAGTAGCCTTCTTGGGCCATATTGTGTCAGATGCTAGTATACCGGTAGATACGCAGAAGATAGAGGCAGTGAAAACATGGCCTAGAAATACCACTCCAATTGAGGTATGTAGTTTCCTAGGGTTTGTCGGAATTACAGAAGGTTCGTGGAAGGATTTTCCACTTTAGCCACACCTTTAACCAAACTGACGCAGAAGGCAGCAAAATTCCATTGGACTGAGGCATGTGAGCAGAGCTTTCAGGAACTAAAAGATAGATTGACATCAGCACCGGTGGTAGCGTTGCCAGAAGGAATAGAGGGTTATGTAGTTTATTGTGATGCTTCAGGTGTTGGGTTAGGATATTATTTGTTGCAGCATGGTAAGGTGATTGGCTATGCTTCCATGAAGCTGAGGAAGCATGAGAAGAACTACCCTACCCATGACCTGGAGTTAGCTGCGGTGATTCATTCCTTGAAAATATGGAGACACTACCTGTATGGCATCCACGTAGATATTTTATCTAATCACAAAAGCCTGCAGTATATTTTCACCCAAAAAGAGTTGAATCTGTGGCAGCGTCGCTGGTTGGAGCTTTTAAAGAATTATGATGTGAATATTTTATATCGCCTAGGAAGGGCCAATGTTGTAGCAGATGCCCTTAGTCGCAAATCCATGGGAAGCCTAGCATATTTACAGCCCGAGCAGCAGGAATTGGCCCGAGAATTGCATCAGCTAGCCAGTTTAGCTGTTTGTATGGTAGAATCAAGAGACAATGGATCGGTGATCTAGAATACCCCTGTGTCATCATTGGTGGTGGAAGTGAAAGAACGACAATATGAAGATCCTAGCCTGGTTTAGCTCAAAAATAGGGTCCAGCGAGGGGAAGTGAAAGATTTCCAGGTAACCGAGGATGGAGTTTTGAGATATAGGGATCGCCTCTGCGTTCCAGATATGGCAAGGCTTCGCCAGAAAATTATGGGTGAGGTACACTATGCCCGTTACTCTCTCCATCCAGGTTCAACAAAATTGTACCATGGTGTAAAAGAGATTTACTGGTGGTCGAGAATGAAAAAGGGGATAGAAGAATTCATAGCTCAATGTCCCAATTACCAACAGGTGAAAGATGAACATCAGAAACCAGGCGGACTGATACAAGATATAGTCATGCCTTTATGGAAATGGGAGGAAGTTAATATGGATTTCATAGTAGGGTTACCTCGTACCAGGCATAAATATGATTCTATCTGGGTAATTGTTGACAGGTTGACAAAATCAGCTCACTTTCTGCCTGTAAGGGCTACCTTTATAGCCGAAGATTATGTTGAGCAGTATATTAGAGAAATAGTCTGATTGCATGGTGTTCCTTTGTCAATTATCTCTAAACGAGGGGTGCAGTTTACAGCTAAATTTTGGAAATCTTTTCAGAGGGGCCTGGCGACGCAGGTTAACCTAAGCACAACCTTCCATCCTCAAACAGACGGGCAGGCAGAACGTACAATCTAGATGGTCGAGGATACATTACGGGCGTGTGTGCTATATTTTGGAGGCAGCTAGTATGAACATCTATCGCTTATTGAATTTACCTATAATAACAATTATCATTCAGCAATTCAGATGGCGCCTTATGAAGCGTTATATGGGCGGAAGTGCAGGTCTCCAGCTGGTTGGTTTGAGGTAGGAGAATTAGCATTGATTGGGCCAGATATTATTCATCAGTTAGAAAGAGAAATTAAAGCTTATCAGGGAACGTCTGCTGACTGCTCAGATCCGCCAGAAATCTTATGCTGATGTCCGACAGAGAAACCTAGAGTTTAATGTGGGTGACTGGGTATTCCTAAAGGTTTCCCTGATGAAGGGTGTGACGAGATTTGGTAAGAAAGGAAAGCTAAGCCCAAGGTTTATTGGGTCTTACCAGATTCACTGAAGGATAGGCCACGTGGCTTATGAATTGGATTTACCTCGAGAATTAGAATCCATTCACCCAGTTTTTCATGTATCAATGTTGAGGAAGTGCAAAGGAGATCCCTCCCAGATTGTCCCAGTCAAAGACATCCAAATCACTGAGGAATTAGCTTATGAAGAAGCTCCAGTAGCCATACTAGATCGGCAGATTCGCAGACTAAGAACTAATGATGTTGCTTTCGTTAAAGTGTTATGGCGGAATAAGAACCGAGAGGAGATGACCTAGGAGCCAGAAGATGACATGAAAACTAGATATCATCAGTTATTTCAGACTTAGTTAGATTGTGCAGCTAGAGGTATATTGTTGTTGTTGTTTTATAAGTTTCATTATATACATGTGTATGTGCGATAATTGATTTCAGTCTATTGTGAAAAGAATGCCATAGTATTGTGTGGAGTACCTGTATTGGACTTTTCTGCGTTTCAGGGTTTTTGGATAGTCCATATTATAGGGGAGACTCTGCCAAAATTTTTCTAGAATAAGTAATTGCGAAATTAAGAATCTTGCAAGTAGAAGTTAACATTCTAGGACGAATGTTATTAAGGAGGAAGGGGGTGAGGATGTTACACCCCATAAGTTTCTAGCGTTTAGTCGGCCTATTCATATGTTGGTTGAGGGTTTTCGAGTGCCATACGTACGAGGAAAGGGCCCGGGGAAAGGCCAAACGAAGTTTCCCAGAGGGGCAAAGTGGCATGGAGAAGCCCCCTACGCATTACCCACAATGGCACGGAGCAGCCCCCTCTACGTTGCCTAATGTGGCACGCCCGTAAATTGGCGCAACCGGCAGCGTGCCACGTTGCCTTGTCTGCCCCCTCAAGTATATATAGGCCATGCACTTAGATGTTATTTCATTTCTCATGTATTCTCGGCCAGAACAGGTAGGAACAAAGGAAAACTATTGAAAATCATCCGATTACGCCGCTAAACGCCGTCAAAATCTAAATTAACTCCGGGTAGTGAAGTATAAGGCTGCAGAGAGCATCGGTGCAGAATTATTTTCGTAAAATATGCCTGGCGAGTCGTCGTCCCACCTAGCCTATGCTGGTGGAATTATTTCAAAGGAGTGTCAATACGATCACGTGCCTAAAATAAGTATTTCTCCCTTCTAGATTCCCGAGAAATTACGAGTTTTTGATCGTCTTTCGATAAGTTGAAGTATAGTCAGTATATATATATGTATACAAGTTATCGTTTTTTTCGAATATAGTAATAAAGTAGCCCTATTCTTCAGTTAATATGATTACAATTGAGAAGGGCAGTTGAACACGAGCGGAAACTCGATAGTTAATAAGCAAATAGCAAACGAGGTATGTTAAGGCATTTTTCTTTCGGCAAGTTAGTTTCTTCAGCATAGTAGTCCAGCATGAATCCTAGTAAAGCATGTTAGAAGTATGTTATCATGTCTAGTTGTTGTTGTCAGTTGAGGATCATAATTTATATTATTTTGGGCTGGATTACACCTGTATAGCTTCCGTTACCACCCAAAGGTTAAAAGCTATGTCGCCGCCCGCTAGGTGTGAGATTATAGCGCTCTACGGAGCGGCATGCCATCCGCAAGGGATGAAGATGGGGATCCAGATCCTCATATGCCGTGGTTGGCCTTATATACGCCCCCGCCAAGCATGTACGCCCGGGGTGTAGATATCAGGAGTCCTTCGGACTCAGATACAGCTATAGTCAGGGGCCGAGCCGACCCAGTTGCAAACCTAGGGGATCGACAGGACGCTTATAGCTGGTGGTTGACTTAGTATGACCTGGATAGGGGTATATAGATTGAGGTGTACTCACTAGGGCTAATGGGGGCCCAGGTTGGTTACTATGTGCTGATTGTACCTTCTGGCTTATGGGGGCCAAGTAAGGTTTGTGTTTTCTTTAGTTAATTATAGTTAAATAGTAAGACGCCTCATTTGTCAGGTATAACCCCTACCCTTCTTGTTAAAGTTATGTTTAGCTCTGATTTCACTACTTCAGTCATCCTCAGTCTGTTTTATTTACTTCAGTTATTGTCAGTTCTATTTCATACCTTCAGTCATTTAAAGTTACTGCCTTACATATTAAGTACTTGTTGTACTGATGCTCTCTTCTAAGGCGCTGCATTACTATCCTGTAGGTGCAGATAGGCGAGTAGCAGGTCCCTCATAGTCTCAGTCAGTCATACAGAGCCGCCAGCTCCCTTCTTCCTAAGCTTGTGTGATAGAGGATTACTCCTTTTAGTTGTACAGTATGGATAGGTTAGGGCCCTGTCCCGACCATCTTATTACTCCTAGAGGCTTGCAGATTGTGTTACTTCCCTATGGTTAGATGATATCGATCGTGTGGGGCCCATATATGTTTTAGATTATGTGTGTTGGCCTTGTGGGGCCTTGTTTAGCTGTTGATTGGCGGACTTGTTGGTCATAGTTCAATTTAGCATCTGATTTTACTTTCCTGTTATAACTAGATATCATGGTGGCCTTGTCGGCCCGCATAGGAATCCCTATAATTGTTTGTCTTTGGTTAGCAATTTATTTTCGCAGGTGGCTATAGGCCTTGTCGGCCGGGGGTTGTATTTACATCCGCTATATAACCCATTATTTTCCTGATTCTAGAGTTAGAGTCAGCCCTACACCAGAGGTGCTTAGGCTCAGTCAGCTCAGCAGTTCAGGTCCTAGTAGGGCACCAGCTGCCATTCATGCCTCCAAAGGTGGGGCGTGACATTAAGGTAGGAAACAAAACGACCTACAAGCACAACTAAGCTACTCTTCCATTCTAGGACCGGCTCACCCATAAAAAGAAGCTCTACCACACGGGTTTTACAATTTATTGGGGCATAACATGCATGCATCCAATCCATACCAAAGATAACATCAAAATATTTCATGTCTAACTCTACTAAATCTATTGAAGTTACTTTCTTAATGACTTTGACAAGGAAAATTATGTACTTCCATCGAGCTATAACTGAGTCAATGAATGTAGTAAAGACTGAGAAGGGTTCTAATAGGATTTCGAGGCTGACTCTGAAACTAGAGACATAGTGCATCACAAAAGAAAAGGTAGCCCCTAGATCTACCAATGCATAAACATCAGGACGAAATACTCGTAACATACCAGTAACCACATCTGGGGAGACCTCCTACACCTGACGACACGAGAGGGCATAAAAACTATTCTAACGCTGACCACCACTTGCACTAGTGGATGCACCCTGCTGAGATGGGCATGCTGGTAGAGATGCTGAACTGGTGGCTGTGTCACGACCTCTGCCATAGCCCTGTCTGGCTGAAGGGCTGTCTTTGAGCATGTGGTTGGACTTCCCATGCCGAAACAATGCCCTTGAACTTGCTAATCACTGATTGTTATGCCTTCTACCGCACCTGTCACAAACTGGAATGTTGGGCTCTACAGACTTGCTCCCCTGACCTCGGGAGCCTGATGTGTGTCCCCTCTGATCACGCCTAGATTTGGATGGCACACTGGCTGATGATGACATTGGGGCTAATTACCTCTGGTTGGGACTGCTGATGATGTCCACCACTAGACCTATGCTGGGTGAACCCAAAATTGTTTGTCCTTACCCTTTTGGCCTCTCTATCCCACTCACTCATCTACACCGCCTCTACCTGCTGGGCATAGAAGAAAAATCGAGAGAAGTCAATGTCCTGATGCAGCATAGTGGTCCTGTAGTACTTGACCAAGTAATCTGCCACCCAATTCACAAATCTGCTGACCCAATCCCTCTAATCGGCCACCATCACCTACACATATTTGGACAACTGGGTGAACTCTAGAGGATACTCCTGGATGGTAATTTGTTCTGCTTCAAATTCACAAACTTGGCCGCCTTGATCTCGCTCATCTCCCAAGGAAAGAATCAGTCTAAGAATGCATAAAGAAACTCATCCCAAAACCAATGGGACCTGCTCTAACTCCCTAGCTATCCTTCCACTGCCTGTACCAAATATGAGCGATCCTTTTCAACTAATAAGAGACTAGGTCTACACACTCCTCGCCTATCACCCCCATAATCTGGGTGATCTTTTGGATCTCCTCTATGAACTCATATGGGTCCTCATCCACTCTTGACCCAAGAAACACAGGGGGAATCATCTGAGGAAATCCCTGACTATAGCCTCCGTTGCGTTCCCATTCAGGGAAACATGAGCCACTACCTATTGATTGACCTGAGAAGTCAACACTTGTGCCAATATCTGAATAGCTGCCCTAAACTCAGCATGGGTAACCTGCTCGAGCAGATAATTCACTAGGGCTGGTGAGCTTGCTGGTGCCCATCTCCATTGCCATCCTCATGGCCATTTCCATTTCTATTGTCATTCCTTCTTCTGTTAACTCGATGAGGAGGCATGATTTTGCAAACGCGTACACCACAGGTCAGAAGGATAGAGAGATACTTCATCACTCAACATAGATCATGAAAGAAGGAAAATTTTCTAAAAAGTTTTGTATCCTCTTTGTCATAAGTGTGGCATGCTTCACACCCATGAAAAAGACTGTACTTAACGCGAATTTTATACACCCTAGGACACTCCAAATTCTAAATATGTAATACAAAGTTTGTCACGTCCCAAATATAAGAATGGATCTAGACACGGATCCTAGAGCTAGAAATGGCTCCATGTCATCACATGGCATGACAATGATAACTAAAGTCAACATACACAAAGTGAAAAACTGAATTCTAAAATAATGGAAGACTGAATGATAACACATATATCCGACAGAAATATCAAAACACTGAAATCAAAGTTTAATATACAAGTCTATGTCTAAACATCCTCTAACATAGATATGAGCTAATAGGACAACACCCCAACTAGCTCACTAGAAGTCAAAAACTGAAAATGAAACACTCGATTTATTGAAGGTCCTCGAAGGATGAGGACTCACCAATAAGCTATCTAGGATAAAATCTGGAGACTGGCTACCGTCAGGACTGAGTCTTAGAATCTACACCAATATCATGAAATGATACAGCATAGAGTATGCGGTTAGTACTTGGAATGTACTGAGTATGCAAGGTAAGTAAAACATGATAAGTAGATATAAGCTGAAATCATGCATAACATAAATCATATCTTTTTAAGATTTTGAAAGTATGGACTGCATGTTGATATCTCAAAACATGATTAGACATAAACTGAATCTTATAACTCAATCGAATGACCTAAAGCTGAGATAGATATCTATAGTAAAATTGATAAATTGATTATTGGGTCAAACATGCTGAAAACATAATATTGTAACTGAGGGAAATGAATCAATGAGATCATGAGGATCAATGGGAGACTCGCCATATAATCGACACTATCACGATAAAGCTTACGTGATCCCAATGATTACACTCAAGTGGGTAAAGCCGTCCAAAGCCTTTCTAGGGCTAAGGACGCTACCATGATATCGATATCAAGTTGAAGGCCCAATTGGGGCAGGGGAAGCTCACAAGGGAGGTCCTAACTTAACTGAATAATCCTATGTTGGCATGTAGTTCTGAGAGTCGGGGTTTTCCTGAACCTCTAGCCTACTCGGTGCTAGACACTTCTCCCAAAAACATGCAAATGCTCACCATCATTTTTGAACGAAGCTGATAATGAAATAACATACATGGTCTGAAATCTGAATATATGGAGCCTTGGCTCAAGATAAACCACAACATAAAAGTTGGAGTGTAGACTCCAAAACCATGTGGTAAGCTGATATTATAGAATTGAACTAAATCATGAAAACATGGTTAAATTATATGGGCTTGCCCAAACATTAACATACTCTAAATAGAATCGATATTCAACATCATGGATTCATACATGGGTAATCATAAACATTCTTTCGTTCCATTTATCTCATCATACTTGAAATCATAGATCATACACTTGACTTTTCATGAAACTTGTGTAACTGGGCATAGTTCTTCTAAAACTTGAAATCATGAATGTATAATAAATTTGCACATAAAAACTGCTCATGAATCTTAAAACAACATTTGAAACATGAAGGGAATTGATCCATGAATTAAAAATAGAGAATTTCATAAATTTGGGTTAAAACCCCATAGAATCATACACTTGAATTCATGAACTTGAGAAGGGATTTGGGCATGAGAGTGAAGGAAAACTCTCATACATGACCCTACATACCAGGGTAAGCTTATTCTACACCCTTCGATGAAAGCACAAGAAATTTGGGGAAGAACTAGGATAATTCTTAGACTTGATCTTCAATGGAACCCTTAAAACTTGCATGCATGGGATAGAATAATTTAGAATAGGCTAAACCTTCTTAAAACCTTCCTGACATAGCTTAAAATGATGCATTTTAGGGATTAGGAGCTTAGGAATAAAATACCCTTACTAATTTCGCAGAGAAAATGGCCAATCCTCACGTGGGACATCACAAGTCATTAGGAGAGTCATGACTCACGACCCTCACTCGTGACCTCTACTAGAATTCCAACCTCCAACCTAGCCATCTTGATGACGACCCACTGGAGGAGTCGCGAAGTGACACCATGACTCGTGGCTCCACCCGTGGTCCTCCCCCGACCATGACTCTTCACTGGTCCTGGCACTCTCCTCACGAGCCACTCCGTGACTCATTGGATGACCTGACAAGTTATCTAGCAATAGTCAAAACGTTCATAAAATAAAACCCAAGGGTTAAACTAGAGAAATAGGAAAATTTTGCACAAGTCATTGAATGACTCATTAGGTGACTCGTCAAGTCACCTAACAATTCATAGAGTGGTTCGTGAGGAGGGTGTTAGGTTAGTGAAGAGTCTTCTTCCGGGGGTGACCATGGGTGGAGCCACGAGTCATGGTGTCACTTCACGACTCATCTGGTGGGTCGTGGTCAGGATGGCCAGGTTGGAGGTTAGAACTCTAGTAGAGGTCAAGGGTGAGGTCCACGAGTCATGACTCTCCAAACAACTAGTGATGTCCCTCGTGAGGACTAGCAGAGTAATTTTTCCTGCAAAATTAGTAAGGGTGTTTTCATAATTTCTAAGCTCCTAAACCCTAAACTACGTCATTTTAAGCTCTGTTAGGAAGATTTTAAGAAGGGTCAACCTATTCTAAATCATTCTCTCCAATGCATGAAGTTCTAAGGGTTCCATTGAAGATCAAGTGTAAGAATTCTCCTATTTCTTCCCCAAATCTCTTGGGCTTTCAAAGAAGGTTGTAGAATCTGCTTACCCATGTATGTAGGGTAATGAATGAGAGTTTTCCTTCACTCTCATGCCCAAATCTCTTCTCAAGTTCATGAATTCAAGTGTATGATTCTATGGGGTTTTAACCCAAGTTTATAAAATTTTCTATGTTTAATTCATGGATAAATTCCCTTCATTATTCAAATGATGTTTTAAGATTCATGGGCACTTTTTATATGCAAATTGATTATAAATTAATGATTCCATGTTTTAGAAGAATTATGCCAATTTTGCAAGTTTCATGAAAAGTTAAGTTTATGATCCATTTTTTCAAGTATGATGAGATAACTGGAATGAAAGAATGTTTGTGATTACCTAGTTATGAATCCATGATTTTGACTATCGAGTCTATTTCGAGTATGTTAAAGTTTGGGCAAGCCCATATAATTTAAGCATGTTTTCATGATTCAGTTCAATTTTATAATATCAGCTTACCACATGGTTTTGGAGTCTATACTCCTACTTTTAGCTTGTGGTATGTTTTGAGCCAAGGCTCCCCATATTCAGGGTTCAGACCATGTATGTTATTTCATTATTAGCTTCATTGAAAAATGATGGAGATAATTTGCATATTTTTGGGAGTGGTGTCTAGCATTGAGTAGGCTAGGGGTTCATGAAAAACTTGATTCTGAAAACTACGTGCCACTGTAAGATTATTTAGTTACTTTGGGACCTCCCTTGTGAGCTTCCCCTGCCCCTATTGGGCTTTCAGCTTTATATTGATATCATGATAGCATCCATAGCCCTTCAAGGCTTTGGACGGCTTTGCCCACTTAAGTGTAATAGTTGGGATCATGTAAGCTCTATAGTGATAGTGTCAGTTATATGGTAAGTCTCCTATTGTTCGTTATGATCTCTATGATGCATGTTCATCAGTTATGAAATTATGTTTTAAGCAAGTTTGACCCAATGATCAGTTTTACTATGGATATTAGTTTCAGCTTTGGGTCATTTGACTCAGTTATGAGATTTAGTTTATGTCTAATCATGTTTTCAGATATCAGCATGCAGTACATACTTTCAGAATCGTATAAAGATATTATTTATGTTATGCATCATTTCAGCTTATATCTACTTAGCATGTTTTACTTACTTTGCATACTGAGTACATTCCAAGTACTTACTACAAACTCTATCTTGTATCATTTCATGATACAGGTTTAGACGCTCAGATTCAATCACACCGCTAACTAGTCTTTAGAGTTTATCCCAGATAGCTTGTTGGTGAATCCTCATCCTTCAAGGACCTTCAGTTAACTGAGGGTTGTTATTTTCAGTTTCATACTTCTAGTGAGCAATTTGGGGTATTATCCTATCAGCTCCTTAGTATGTTAGAGGCTTTTTGGATATGGAAGTTGTATATTTAACTTAGGATTCAGTGTTTTGATATTTCCTTCGGTGGATGTTTCATTATTCAGACTTTCACTATTTCAGAATTCAGTTTTCCACTTTTTGTATGTTGAACTTTAGTTACTATGTTCATGCCATGGGTTCAGTTCGAGCCATTTATTTTTCTAAGTTCCATGTCTATATCCAGGCCTATATTCAGGTCGTGACAAACTTGGTATCATAGCATTAGGTTTTGAAGTGTCCTAGGGTGTCATAAAGCCGCGTTAAGTAGAGTCTTTTTCATGGGTGTGAAGCACACTACACTTATGACGATGAGGCTTTGAAAGATTTCCCTTCTTTTATGATAAATGTCATGCGAAGAAGTATCTCTCTATCCTTCTAACCAGGGTTGTACGCGTTTTCAGAATCATGCCTCCTTGCCGAGTTAATGGAAGAAGGAAGGGCAACTGAAATGGAAATGGCCACGAGAATAGAAATGGAGATGGGCACCAGCAAGCCCCACCATCCCTAGTGGATCATGTTGTAATACCCCAAAAGTTCCTATGATCAGATCCGAAGGTTCAAGTGAAGAAAGCAGGAACATGTTGCCCTGGTCATAGGATGAGTCGTCCAGTGACCGTAGGGAGACATCACAAGTCGTTAAGTGACTTGTGAGGTGAGTAAAAGTTGGCGAAGACACATGGTCTGGGGGTGACCACGAAAGGCAACCACGAGTCGTGATGTGACAGCATGACTCATGAAGTTGGTTATAACCAGGAGCTGAGTTGGAGATTGAATTTTAGTAGAAGACGTAACGACTGGGACTCAACGACTCGTTAAGTTCAGCACGAGTCGTGATGTCACTCGTGATGACTTGCAGTGTCCATTTTTCCTGCGTTTTAGTAAGGGTATTTTTGTAATTTCTAAGCCCCTAAGTCCTAAACTACATCATTTTAAGCTCAGATTAGGGGAGTTTTAAGAGGGTTAAATCTATTCTAACCCATTCCCTCCCCATGCATGCAAACTAGAGGATTCCAAGGAAGATCAAGCTTACAACTCTCCAATTCCTTCTCCGTTTCCTTTTGGCTTTCAAGGAAGATTGTAAGACCAGATTATCTAGGTATGTAGGGTTATGAATGGGAGTATTTATTCTCTTCCATGCCCAAACCCTCTTCTAAATTCATGAAAATTCAAGGTTTATGAATCTTTAGGGTTTTAACCTACACTTGTAAAATTCTCTATGTATCTATCATGGGTAAATCCTATTCAAGTTTTTAATATGGTTTGAAGATTCATGCGGATGTTTTATAATGATTTCAATCACAAATTTATGATTTCAAAAGTTTTACAATTATGATTCTCAATTATGAAAGTTCATGAAGAGTTGAGATTATTATCTATGTTTTCAAGTATGACGAAATGTCTATGATGAAAGTATGATCTCGAGTTACCCATGTTTATATTCATGATTTTGACTATAAAGACTATTTCAAAGCATGTGTAATTTTGGGCAAGCCCATATGAATAAGTATGTTTCATGATTTACTTCAATTTCATGTTATTATCATACCACATGGTTTTGGAGTCTAGACTCCCACTTTTCAACTTGTGTTATGGTTTGATTCGAGGCTCCTCATGATATGTTTTCAGATTATGCATGTACTATTATGATTCATCTTCATTGAAAGATGATGGTTCAGCTTCATTAAAAAAATGATAAAGAGCATATGCATGTTTTTGGGAGTAGTATCTAGCATCGAGTAGGATAAGGGTTCAGCCAACCTTGTGCCTCAGAACTACGTGCCAACATCGATACGTTCAAATTATTTGGATCCTCTTTGTGAGCCTTCCTTGCCCTTGAGGGGCCATCAACTTGATATTGATATCATGGCAGCGCCCTTAGCCTTGGAAAGGCTTTAGACGGCTCTGCCCACTTGAGTGTAATAGGTAGGACCACGTAAGCTCTATCATGGTAATGTCAGTTATGTGACAAGTCTCCCAATGTTCCTTATGATTTCAATTATGCATGTTCATCAGTCATGATATTATGTTTTCAACAGGTTTGACCCAAATGTTTATTTTTACTTATCATTATCAGTTTCAGCTTTGGGTTATTCAAAAAAGTTATGATATTTAATGTTGTTTAAATCATGTTTTCGGACAATAGCATGCAAGCCTTACTCTCAAAATCTTATGTTGAAATATTTTATGATATGCATGATTTTAGTTTTACTTACTTAGCAGTTTTACTTGCCTTGCATACTCGGAACATTCCATGTACTGACCGCATACTTTATGTTGTATCATTTCATGATACAGGCTTGAACGTTCAGTTTCAATGCCGCCGTTAGAAAGATCCTCAGGGTTAGCATTCTCTCAGCTTGTTCGTGAATCCTCATCCTTCGAGGACCTTCTCATCATTTAATCATCAGTATGTTCAGTTTAAATTTATTAGTGAGTTAGTTGGGTCCTATCCCATCAACTCATTAGATTTTAAAGGCTTGTCAGATATAGTATGTATTTAGTTTCGGATCAGTGTTATGTATTCTATTTTTAAGATGTTATTAAATTTTCAGACTTCCTCTATTTCATAATTGTTACGCCCTACCTTGAGAGGCATGACTGGAACCTGGTGCCCTACTAGGACCTGAACCGTTGAGCTGACTGAGCCTAAGCACCTCTAGTGCATATCTAGCTCTAATTCTAGAATCAAGAAAACAACGGGATATATAGTGGCTGTAAATACAACCCTCGGCTAACAAGGCCTATAGCCACCTGTGAAAATAAACAGCTAACAAGAGACAAACAAACAAAGGGATTCCTATGCGGGCCGACAAGGCCATCATGATATCTAGTTATTATTGAAAAGAGAAATCATATGCTAAATTGAGCTATGGCAGACAAGGCCACCAATCAACAGCTAAATAGGGCCCCACAGGACCAACACACATAGTCTAAAATACATATGGGCCCCAGACGGCCAATGTCATCTAACTATAGGGAAATAATGCATTCTGCAAGCCTCTAGGAGTAATAAAATGGTCAGGACAGGGCCTCGACCTACCCATACTGTGCAAACAAAGAAATAAACCTCTATCACACAAGCTTCAGAAGAAAGGAGCTGATGGCTCTGTACGGCTGACTGGGACTACGAGGGACCCACTCCTCGTCTATCTATACCTTCAGGCAAGTAATACAGCGCCCCAGAAGAGGGCGTCAATACCACAGGTACTGAGTATGTAAAGTAGTAAATTTAAATAATTGAAAGTATTGAAATAGAACTGACAACAACTGAAGTAAAGAAAATGAACTGAAGATGACTGAAGTAGTGAAATCAGGGCTAAACATAACTGTAATAAGGAGGGTAGGGGTCATACCTGACAAACGAGGCATCTTACTGTCTAACTATCAGTAACTAAAGCAAACATAAATGTTACCTGGACCCCATAAGCCAGAAGGTACAATCAGCACAGAACAACCCACCTAGGCCCCCATTAGCCCTTGTGAGTACACCTCAATCTATATACCCCTATCCAGTTCATACTGAGTCAACCACCAGCTATAAGCGTCCTGCCGATCCCTGATCACGGGCAAAAATAGCATGCCCGAGATACGCTTTATGACTTAAATTAGTCTTGTTTATCTAAGTTATGGTATACATTTTCATGTAATTTTAGATAAAGTAAAGATATGTGCTAACCAACATGATTAGCCTTTGTTTTGTAGGTTTTGATGACGTTTGAGTAACTAATTCATGAGTTGGTGAAGTATATGCTTGGAGACGGAATTAACACGCGAACGTCGGCGAAGAGGAGGCACAAAACAGCCCACCTGCGCGTTGGCAACGTGCCACGGCAGGTGGCCTCCGCGACCAAGGGCTGCCAATGCGCTGCCCAAGCAGCGTGACACGCTGCCAATGCGGCAGGGTGCTGCCCGGGCCAATTTCGGGTGATTTCCAGAGGGCTTCCGCGTCCGTAGCATGTCACGGAGGCCGGGCTCCGCGATGCACTCCGTGACACGTTGCTTGTTATTCCGGGAAAGAGTACTACTACTATAAATAGCACACTTAGGTTTATTTTTCATAATTCAGACTTGGTGGAGCAAGGATGTGGGTTACAGGCAGTTGAGGGACGAAAAGTTCAGGGTTTTTTCTCTCTTTCTTTCTTCTCTAATTCAATTGTTTGTATGATTAACACTTGTTTTAGGATGATTAATCCACAAATGAGTGGCTAATTCCCTTCCTTGCTGAGGTTATGAACACTTGTGATGAATTTTGATTATTTATTATATGGTTTTTCATCTTTTTCTTCCATGTTGTTCTATTAATTCTTGTTCTTACTGCATTGGTGTGTGGCCTACATTAATGTACATCTAAAAAGTCCGATTTCACTCGAGAGAGCACGAAATTGGAAAGTTGTGAATTAATAGGATATTGTTCTTTACTTGATTTGGGAAAATTGAGTTTTGATGTGCTTTCCTGATAGAAATATACTTGAAAGCCATATTAGTCAATATAGGAACCGGAATTGTATGGCTAGAACATGAATTGCATTTGATCACAGAAATGTACACGGATGGTTCATGATTGTTAAGTGAGATTAAATACGAGAGTTTTAATCTCTTGGCAATTGTTCTTGGCTAGCAACTGGAAGAAAAGGTTAACCAATTTATGATGATAATCAGTTTCATTGCATGTTCTTTAACCTTGGCATGATTTTATCCATAGTCCAAATTCAAAGTAGATAATTGTTTGTAGTTTAGTATAAAATTTATAAAACAAATTATTCAAAATTTATAAAACAAATTATTCAATTTTTGGTTATTTAGTTGTCAGCATATTTAGAAGTAAAAATATAGTAGACTTGAGCAAATTGCACTTATCCCAAGTCTCTGAGGGAACGATACTTGGCTTACTAAAGCCACTTACTACTTGTTCGACCACGTGCACTTGCGTGTCGGTTTTATAATACCCATACTACGCACGGAACAAGTTTTTGGCGCCGTTGCCGGGGACTTGGCAATAGGTGAATTTGTTTTAAGAGTAATTGACTGTATTTTTATTTTTCTCAAGTGTTGATAACTTAGTCTTAGTGTTTGTTTCAATTCTTTTGCATTTTACTTTTTCTTTTTCGAATACCCTTATTGACATGACATCGTGGAATATAAATGGCTTCAATGGTGGATACTCATATTTTAGTGAATCTTGTCTGAATTGCGGATATATGTGGCAACAATGTAACACGTGTAATATATGTGGTGGTCAAGATGGCCATTGGGATGGCTGTCCGAATGCATATTCCCCTCCCCCAAGCCCCTACTATGATCCTTCTATTGTTTTTCCTGAATTTAGGCATGCTGAAAATGAGGACTTGGGACGCCAAGCTCGAATAGAAGACATGCTGAAACAACTCTTGGAGCAATCAAAAGCAATGAAGGAGGCGATGGCAGTATTGAGAATTCAGCAAGAAGAGAATGCAGAGGCTCTAGAAAGGATGAGCATCAAATTCACGGAGATGATCGCTGAAGCTGAAGCTTGTGATAAATTGCAGGTAACAACTTTAGCCGATATTAAAGAGGAAATACAAGAGGACGACAAGGGTAAATTTTTGGATGAAGCCCAACAATTAGAATCTCCGGAGTGTCCCCGTGACGGGCTCACACTTATAGAAAATCCATTCATGGAAGAAGAGATAGAGTACCCCCCATTTGACATTAATGAAGAGATAGATGTCGATGCTGAGAAGGAGTATACAAGTAAGGAGGTCAAGCAAAATACAGTTTCAGAGTTGAGGTGTATTGGACCACACTCTACGCATTTTTCGACGTTAAATTTGGTTGACAACATAGAAAGAGAGTCTTCCAAGCTTATAGAGAAATGTCTAGAGGAGGACCAAGCACCATATATTTTGAAATTTGCCAACGCGGAGAGACACAATGACTTCGCTTACTTGAGGGCCAATAAAGTAAAAAGGCAACACCTACTGTTTGGTCCTTACAATTTTTCACCACCACCCCTGGAGCATAAGAGGAAATTAGAAAAGAAATTAGGGGTGAGATTCACATCCTCAAGGAGGAGGAAAAAGTGGTGAAACTTGGTACGTCGTGCTGCGACGTAAAATTAGGCGCTGCTTGGGAGGCAACCCAAGGGTACCATGCGTACCATTTTAATTTCTTGCAATTATGTTGATTTTATTTATTTTTCATCTTGTGTTGTTTTGGTGGAAAGTTAAGCACAGATGGTGGGGAAGTCTGAGTACCCGTGGAGGAGGAAGCTAACAAGCATGGAAGAGAAAAAGTGTGGGGTCGAACACCCACTTGTGCAAAGTTGAAGAAAGGCATGTTGTTAGCTAGGCCTAAAGGCCTCAGGGAGTATTTCTCACCCTTTTTAAATTTTAATTTGATGCTATGAGGACATAACATGATTTAAGTGTGGGGTGAGGGAAATTTCGAATTTCTAAATTCTTGTGCTTAACAAGTTTGTGGTGAATGTAATGCTAATGCTTGAGAAATTTGAAAAATTTGAAAAATTTGAAAATTTTTCTGAGTTAAGCATGACTTCATCACCCGTTGGTTTTTCTTGTCGGTTCTTTTCCGATGGGGGGTCTTTGAACCGAAGAATAAAAGTTTTCTTTTTCTTTCTTTTCGTTGTCTGTATATAGTGTTTTTAGTCATAGTTAGGGACTGTTTCCGATGATGGATGGATGACGACCGTCTTGAGGAAAAAATAGTTGGTAGGTGTTGGGTTTTTGAAACCATAACTAATTGGTGCTTGATGTTCTTTTTATGTGCTATACGTGATTGTAAGATGCAAGTATGTTCAGTGTGAAGCATGCAAGTGTATAACTTTGTTTGAGACACTTAGTCTCTTGAATTTTACTCAATATGATGGAAGCTTAATTCTGAATTCTTGTGATTAGCTAAGTAAGAGTCTACTGATGGTGTCTTGATTTGAGCATGTGCCATGAGTGTAAGGTTTTTGAGTATTCTGTGCTATTATGAAATGTCTAGAACTTGCCTGGTGTGTATATAAAACGAAATGAAGGATGTGAATTGTAGGAGATGATGTAGGCATTTCTTTGAATGAACCAACTTTTTATCCCTCATTATACCTACCTTGAAAAATTAATCCTAGTTAACCCCATTGAGCCTTGAGCCTATTCTTTGACAGCTGCAACATAAGCTTAATCCTTTTTCTTTCATTAGCCTTGAAATTGAACCAAAACTCCTAAGCGCTTAAAGGAAAAATCCGAAAGGGTAAAGGAGTGAGAAGAATGAAAAAGAAGGGAAAGTAGCAATTGTAAGAGTTGAGAAAGGTCGAGGGTGCACTTGTTTGCATATGGGTGAGTATTAGTAGGGAGTAAGAAAATGAATAAATGAAAAGTTACTTATAGAACTCCTTACTAATATGCTAAAAGTGCCTAAAGAAAGGGGAGAACAAAAGAGGATAAAGAAAGATGAAAAGAGAAAAAGGTGAAGTGAAGGAAGGGAAGTTTGTAATGAAGGCGTGATGTATTAAAAGCGCTTAGGAAAGATAGTCAATATTACTGGCAATAATAGTACTTACCCGCACCTGAGTTACATTACAACCTAAAAAGTCCTACTTGATCTTACATTCATACATCCTTAAATTAGTGGAATAAAACACTAAGGGCAAGCTTATGGGTCATTACATAATGCATGTGAATTCTTTGTGAGAGTGAGCGTAATTCTATTCATGTACCCACACATGTTGTGATGTAAAAAATTGTTTTTGCGTGTGATTGGGTAACTCTCTTCCCGTGAGGGGCACATATTGAATGAAGGATATAATTCATGTGAGATTTCTTAATCAGTTGATTTGCATGAGTTTTCTAAGATTGAGAGTCGATTCTTGAGGTTAAGAAGTCTTAATATAGTTGTACTTCATTTCAATGATCAAATCAGGCATGCTCTATTTTTAGCTTGTATCTTACGTAATCATTATAGCCGTAACTTGAATTATCTTGCTAAATTAGTTATGTGGAAGTCTCCATATGCATGATATGTAAAAGGTTGTTCAAGGACGAACAAGGCTTTAAGTGTGGGGTTGTGATCACGGGCAAAAATATCATGCCCGAGATATGCTTTATGACTTAAATTAGTCTTGTTTATCTAAGTTATGGTATACATTTTCATGTAATTTTAGATAAAGTAATGATATGTGCTAACCGACATGATTAGCCTTTGTTTTGTAGCTTTTTATGACGTTTGAGTAACTAAATCATGAGTTGGTGAAGTAGATGCTTGGAGACGGAATTAACACGCGAACGTCGGCGAAGAGGAGGCACAAAACAGCCCACCTGCGCGTTGGCAACGTGCCACGGCAGCTGGCCTCCATGACCAAGGGCTGCGAACGCGCTGCCCAAGCAGCGTGACACGCTGCCAACGCGGCAGGGGGCTGCCCGAGCCAATTTCGGGTGATTTCGAGAGGGCTTCCGCGTCCGTAGCGTGTCACGGAGGCCGGGCTCCGCGATGCACTCTGTGACACGTTGCTTGTTATTCCGGGAAAGAGTCCTACTACTATAAATAGCACACTTAGGTTTATTTTTCATAATTCAGACTTGGTGGAGCAAGGACGTGGGTTACAGGCAGTTGAGGGACGAAAAGTTCAGGGTTTTTTCTCTCTTTCTTTCTTCTCTAATTCAATTGTTTGTATTATTAACACTTGTTTTAGGATGATTAATCCACAAATGAGTGGCTAATTCCCTTCCTTGCTGAGGTTATGAACACTTATGATGAATTTTGATTATTGATTATATGGTTTTTCATCTTTTTCTTCCATGTTGTTCTATTAATTCTTGTTCTTACTGCATTGGTGTGTGGCCTACATTAATGTACATCTAAAAAGTCCGATTTCACTCGAGAGAGCACGAAATTGGAAAGTTGTGAATTAATAGGATATTGTTCTTTACTTGATTTGGGAAAATTGAGTTTTGATGTGCTTTCCTGATAGAAATATACTTGAAAGCCGTATTAGTCAATTTAGGAACCGGAATTGTATGGCTAGAACATGAATTGCATTTGATCACAGAAATGTAGACGGATGGTTCATGATTGTTAAGTGAGATTAAATACGAGAGTTTTAATCTCTTGACAATTGTTCTTGGCTAGCAACTGGAAGAAAAGGTTAACCAATTTATGATGATAATCAGTTTCATTGCATGTTCTTTAAACTCAGCATGCTTTTATCCATAGTCCAAATTCAAAGTAGATAATTATTTGTAGTTTAGTATAAAATTTATAAAACAAATTATTCAATTTTTGGTTATTTAGTTGTCAGCATATTTAGAAGTAAAAATATAGTAGACTTGAGCAAATTGCACTTATCCCAAGTCTCTGAGGGATCGATACTTGGCTTACTAAAGCCACTTACTACTTGTTCGACCACGTGCACTTGCGTGTCGGTTTTATAATACCCATACTACGCACCGAACAATCCCCTGGGTATACAACTAGGCCCACTCGGCCGCTAACTGTAGCTATGTCTGAGTCTGAGTCATGAGGACTCCTGATATCTACACCCCAGGCGTAAACACTTGTCAAGGTTTTGTATAAGGACAACTAAGGAAATATAAGGAGCTGGATCCCAATCTTCGTCCCTTGCGGACGGCATGCCGCTCCGTAGAGCGATGTATCCTTGCCCCTGGCGGGCAGCGACACAGCTATTAACCCTTGGGTGGTCACGGAAGCTATACAGGTATAATCCAGCCCAAAAAAATACAATTTTCGAGTGTCAACTGACAACAACAACTGAACACGATAACATACTCTTAACATGCTTTACTAGGATTCATACTAGATTACTATGCTGAAGAAACTAACTTGCCCAAAGAAAATGTCTTAACATACCTCGATTGCTGGTTTCTAATTAACTGATAGGTTCCAATTAGTATTCAATAGCTCTTCCCAACTGAAATCGTGTTACTGGAAAGATAGGACTAGTTTTAACACTAAGTTCGGCAAAAAGGAAAACTTTATATGTAAACATTAACCATATTCCAACTTTACGAAACACGGTCAAAACCTAGTTATTTCTCGAAAGTCTAGAAGGGAGAAATGCTTGCTTTAAGCTTCAGATCGTACTGACACTAGTTTGGAGCAATTCCAACAACTTTGGCTCGGCGGGACGACAATTCGCCTGGCAAATTTCAGGAAACTAACTCTATAGAAATTCTCCCTGCATCCTTATACTTCGATACCCGATGTTAATTTGGATTTGGACGGCATTTAGCAGCGTAATCAAATGAAAATTAAAGGTTTTCCTTCATCCCTATTCTCTGCTTGTCGTGAGTTATGATTTATAATCTCATTTCTAAGTGTGAGACCCTTATGTACTTGAGGCTGCAGACAAGGCAACGTGGAACGTTGCCCAATGCGCTGATTCTACTCCGTGCCATGTTGTCTAACACGTAGGAGCAGCTCCGTGCCACTTTTCCCCTCTGGGCAGCTTTGTTCGACCTCCTCTCGCGAAATCCCAACTTGGCACTCGTTCGGCCTTTCCCCGGGCCCTTTCCTCATACGTATGGCACTCTAAAACTCTCAACCAACATGTGAATAGGCTGACTAAACGCTAGAAACTTACGGGGTGTAACATCCTCCCCCCTTAAGAACATTCCTCCTCGAATGTTAACTTCTACTTGCAAGAACCTTAACCTTGCAATTACTTATACTGAAAAAATTTTGGCAGAGTCTCCCTTGTAATATGGACTATCCAAAAACCCTAAAACACAGAAAAGTCCAATACAGGTACTCCACACAAGACTACGACATTCATTTCATAATAGACTGAAGTCAACTACCCCACATATACATGTATATAATGCAACTTATGAAACAACAATAACAACATACCTCTGGCTGCACAATCTGACTAAGTATGAAATAACTGAGGATAGCTAGTTTTCATATTGTCTTCTTCTTCCCAAGTCATCTTCTCTCGGTTCTTATTCCGCCATAACACTTTAACGGAAGCAACATCTTTAGTTCTTAGTCTACGGATCTGCCGATCTAATATGGCACTGGAGCTTCTTCATAAACTAACTCCTCAGTGATTTGGACGTCTTTTACTAGGACAATTCGGGAGGGATCTCCTATGCACTTCATCTGCATTAATACGTGAAAAACTGGGTGAACAGATTCTAATTCTGGGGGTAAATCCAACTCATAAGCCACCTGGCCTATCCTTCGGCGAATCTGATAAGGTCCAACAAACCTCTGGCTGAGCTTGCCTTTCTTACCAAATCTCATCACACCCTTCATCGGTGAAACTTTCTGGAATACCCAGTCACCTACATTAAATTCTAGGTTTCTTCGCCGCACATCAGCATAAGATTTCTGGCGGCTCTGAGCACTCAACAGAAGTTCCCTGATAAGCTTTACTTTATCTTCTGACTGACGAATAATATCTGGACCAATCAATGTTGATTCTGCTACCTCAAACCAACGAGCTAGCGACCTACACTTCCGCCCATATAACGCTTCATAAGATGCCATTTGAATTACTGAATGATAACTGTTATTATAGGAAAATTCAATAAACGGTAGATGTTCATCCCAGCTGCCTCCAAAATCCAGCACACACGCCCGTAACATATCCTAAAGCGTCTGGATTGTAAGTTCTGCCTACCCGTCTGTTTGAGGACGGAAGGTTGTGCTCAGGTTAACCTGCGTCCCCAGGCCTCTCTGAAAAGATTGCCAAAACTTAGCTGTAAATTGCGCTCCTCTGTCAGAGATGATTGACAATGGAACACCATGCAATCTGACTATTTTTCTAATATACAACTCAGCATAATCTTCTGCTGAAAAGGTAGCCCTTACTGGCAGAAAGTGAGCTGATTTTGTCAACCTGTCGACAATTACCCAGATAGAATCATGTTTATGCCTGGTATGAGGTAACCCCACTATGAAATCCATATTAACTGCCTCACATTTCCATAAAGGCACGGCTACATCCTGTGTCAGTCCACCTAGTTTCTATTGTTTAGCTTTCACCTGTTGGCAATTGGGAAATTGGGATACGAATTCTGCTATCCCCTTTTTCATTCGCATCCACCAGTAAATCTCTTTTATGTCATGGTACATTTTTGTCGAACCTGGATGGAGAGAGTAACGAGCATAGCATACCTCATCCAAAATTTGTTGGCCAAGCCCTGCCACGTCTGGAACGCAGAGGCGATCCCTATATCTAAAAACTCTATCCTCGGTTACCTGGAAATCTGTCACTTCCCCTCGCTGGACCCTATTTCTGAGCTGAACCAGGCTAGGATCTTCATACTGCCATTCCTTCACTTCCACAACCAATGATGATACTGCGGTATTCTGGATCACCGCTCCATTGTCTCCTGATTCTACTATACGAACAGCTAAACTGGCTAGCTGATGCAATTCTCGAGCCAATTCCTGCCGCTCGGGCTGTAAATATGCCAGGCTTCCCATTGATTTGCGGCAAAGGGCATCTGCTACAACATTAGACCTTCCTAGGTGATATTAAATATTCACATCATAATCCGTTAATAGCTCCAACCAGTGACGCTGCCGCAAATTCAACTCTTTCAGGGTGAAAATATACTGCAGGCTTTTATGATCAGTAAAAATATCTACGTGGACGCCATACAGATAACGTCTCAATATTTTCAAGGCATGAATTACCACGGCTAACTCCAGGTCATGAGTACGGTTGTTCTTTTCATGCTTCCTCAGTTGCCTGGAAGCATAGGCAATCACCTTATCATGTTGCATCAAAACACATGCTAACCTAACACCCGAAGTGTCACAATAGACTACATTACCCTCTGTTCCTTCTGGCAACGCTAGCACCGGTGTCGATGTCAATCTGTCTTTCAGTTCCTGAAAGCTCTGCTCACATGCCTTAGTCAAATGGAATTTTGCTTCCTTCTGCGTCAATTTGTTTAAAGGTGCTGCTAAAGTGGAAAATTCTTCCACGAACCTTTTGTAATACCCGGCTAACCCCAGGAAACTACGTACCTTGGTCGGAGTGGTAGTTCTAGGCCATGTTTTCACTGCCTCTATCTTTTACGTATCTACCTGTATACCACCATTTGACACAATATGGCCCAAGAAGGCTACTGAATTTAGCCAAAATTGACATTTAGATAATTTTGCATATAGCTGACGATCTCTGAGAATCTGGAGCACTGTCTGTAGATGATCTTGGTGATCTGCCTCTGAGCGGGAATACACCAGAATATCATCGATAAATACTATCACGAACAAGTCCAGGTATGGTCTGAAAACGTTGTTCATTAGGTCCATGAACACTGCTGGGGCGTTTGTCAGTCCGAAGAACATGACTAGAAATTCAAAGTGGCCATATTTGGTCCTGAAGGCAGTCATTGGAATATCTCTTTCACGAACCCGGACCTGTGATATCCTAACCTTAAATCAATCTTAGAAAAATACCTCACTCCCTATAGCTGATCAAATAGGTTGTCTATTCTGGGAAGCGAGTACTTATTTTTTATAGTGACTTTATTCAGTTGTCGATAATCTATTCACATATGGAGGGAGCCATCCTTCTTCCTCACGAACAGAACTGGTGCACCCCATGGTGAGGTACTCAGCCTGATAAAGCCCTTATCTAGCAAATCCTTTAGTTGTTCCTTTAGTTCTCTGAGTTCAGCAGGAGCCATCCGATATGGAGGAATAGATATAGGCTGAGTGCCTGGTAATAGATCCATTGCAAAATCAATTTCTCTTTCTAGGGGAATACCAGGAAGCTCATCTAGAAATATGTCACGAAATTCATTAACCACTGGAATAGACTGAAGGGTCGGAGGCTCTGCCCGAACATCCTAAACTCTGACAATATGATAAATGCACCATTTTGCTATCAATTTTCTCGCCCGAAGATAGGAAATATACCTACCTTTTGGCGTGGCTGTACTACCTTTCCACTCCCGTACTGCCTCCCCTAGAAAGTGGAATCGGACAATCTTGGTCCAACATTCGACATTGCCATAGCATGAGCTAGCCAATCATACCCATAATAGTATAAAAATGAACCATTTCTACTTCTATCAAGTCTGTCGTAGTCTAACGACTAGCAACCTCTATTGTACACCCCTGATAGACCCTTTTGGCTATAATAGAGTCACCAACGGGTGTAGACACTGAGAAAGGTCGCCAAAGCAATTCCGGCATAATACTAAACTTCCGAGCCACTAACCATGTAACATAGGACATGGTGGATCCTGGATCTATCAACACATAAGAAGGATGAGAATAAATGTTTAGCATACCTGTCACAACATCTGGTGATGACTCTGACTCCCGTCGCCCCTGTAGTGCATAAGTATGGTCTGGGCCGGCACCTGAACTGGAGGCCCCTGATCTGCCTCAGCCTTTGCCAACTGAAACTAAGGGCCTACGCCCTACCAGGGATGCTAGAGGTCGTGATCCTTCCGAGGACCTATCTTCTCGATCTCGGTCACCCTGACCCCTAGCTGGACAAATCCTCATCTAGTGATCCTCCTTTCCACAAATGTAGAATGTTGTGGAACCATATCTTCATGCTCTAATGTGGCATCAACTACAAATAGGGCAAAGTGGTATTCTAAACCCACTCTGCTCCACTCCCCTCAGTTGCTGTGAACCTACTGCCCACGAACCTTCGTCGGGCTCTAGCTGCCCTCAGCGACTAAACCTGCTCCTCTGTCGCTACAATGGAGGCAGGGGTGTAGGCATCCTACCTGATAACCGTGGCCTAGGTCCTCCCGAAACTCCTCCTGTAATTCACCCAGTCTGTCCCTATGGTGCTAATCCTAACTTGTCCTCCTAATCTCCCGTTGCCGCTGTCTAATACCCTTAATATTCTGAACAAAAGCCTTCACACTGGTGACATCCATATCCTTTCGCAATGCGGCTATGATGTAGGTCTCAATATATTCTGGGTTCAGCCCCATAATAAAGCGGTGTACCCTGGCTAGCATTGTGTCCACAAAAGCTGGCGCATAACGAGCCAAGGAATCAAACCGCATGGCATATTCCCAAACACTAATCGACCCCTGCTCCAAGTGTAGAAACTGATCAACCCAGGCTTGTCAAATATTCCGCGGTAGGTAATGATCCAAGAAAGCCTCTGAGAAGCTGGGCCAGGTCGGAAGGGAACATTTCTCCCTCGGTACCTCTCCCAACTCTCATACCACAATACGATGATGTCCCATAACTGGAATATCACCAACTCAACTGACTCTGTGGGTGTAGCATGCATCACCCTAAAAATCCTCTACATCTGGTCTATGAAGTCCTGAGAGTCCTCGGTCCGATCAGTCCCTATGAATTGCGGGGGACTTAGTGCGAGGAACTCTCGGACCCTCGAACTACCAGGCCCTCCTAATGATTCTGCAACTGTAGGTGGCACTAGCTGGCGCTAAGAATCCATCATATGTGTTAGCATAACCACCGTGCTCCTGACCTCCTAGTCTGATGGTACGGGTATAGAAACTGCCGGAGGCATTGACGTCACACCGGTTGTCCCAAGCGGCTCCTGATGTGGTGGAGACTACTGGGGAGGTCGAGATGATACCTCCGTATCATCCTCAGATCGGTCTGATTCTGATCGAGGCTGAGGCACCCTACTGGTGCCCTCTTCTATTGCTATATCTAACCTCCTGCCTGTCGTAGGGTGAGATTGGTCTGAAATTTCTATGCAAACAAAAGAGTATAATGAGCTTAGGGACTAAACCCTATACTGTACTGCTCTATAACACGACTAAATAAGAAGAAAGATTAACCATCTTATCATGCCTTGTAGCCTCCTGCCTATAGTATGTGGTGCACAACACATCCATAGACAAGACTCTACTTAGTACGGCTTGCAGACTCCCTGGGATACGACCTACTTTGATACCAAGTTTCTCACACCCCACCTTGGGAGGCATGACTGGCACCTGGTGCCCTACTAGGACCTGAACTGTTGAGCTGACTGAGCCTAAGCACCTCTGGTGCAGGGATGGCTCCAACTCTAGAATCAAGAAACAACGGGCTATATAGTGGTTTTAAATACAACCCCCGGCCAACAAGACCTATAGCCACCTGGGAAAATAAAAAGCTAACCAGATACAAACAAACATATGGAGTCCTATGTGGGTCGACAAGGCCACCATGATATCTAGTTATAACTGAAAAAGTGAAATCAGATGCTAAACTGAGCTATGACCGACAAGGCCACCAATCAACAACTAAATAGGGCTCCACACGGCCAACACACATAGTCTAAAACACATATGGTCCCCAGACAACCAATGTCATCTAACCAAAGGGAAGTAATGCAATCTGCAAGCCTCTAGGAGTAATAAGATGGTCGGGACAAGGCCCCAACCTACCCATACTATACAAATAAAGAAATAAACCTCTATCACACAAGCTCTAGAAGAAAGGAGATGATGGATCTGTACGACTGACTGGGACTACGAGGGACCTGCTCCTCGTCTATCTTTACCTGCAGGCAAGTAATGTAGCGCCCCAGAAGAGGGCGTCAGTACCACAGGTACTGAGTATATACAGTAGTAACTTTAAATAACTGAAAGTAAGGAAATAGAAATGACAATAACTGAAGTAAAGAAAATGGAATGAAGATGACTGAAGTAGTGAAATCAGGGCTAAACATAACTGTAATAAGGAGGGTAGGGGTCATACCTGACCAACGAGGCGTCTTACTATCTAACTATCAGTAACTAAAGCAAACATAAACCTTACCTGGCCCCCATAAGCCGGAATACAATCAGCACAGAACAACCCACCTGGGCCCCCATTAACCATAGTGAGTACACCTCAATCTATATACCCCTATCTAGGTCATACTGAGTCAACTACAAGCTATAAGCATCCTGCCGATCCCCTGGGTCTGCAACTGGGCCTGCTCGGCCCCTGACTGTAGATGTGTCTGAGTCTGAGTCCAGAGGACTCTTGATATCTACACCCCGGGAGTAAACACTCGACGGGGGTGTGTATAAGGCCAACCAGAGCAATATGAGGATCTGGATCCCCATCTTCGTCACTTGCGGACGGCATGCTGCTTCATAGAGAGACGTATCCTCGCCCCTGGCGGCAGCGACACAGCTATTAACCCTGGGGTGGTCACAGAAGCTATACAGGTATAATCCAGTGCAAAACAATACAATTTGTGAGTATCAACTTACAACAACAACTGAACACGATAACATACTCTTGACATGCTTTACTAGGATTCATACAGGATTACTATGCTAAAGAAACTAACTTGCAGAAAGAAAATGCCATAACATACCTCGATTGTCGGTTTTTGATTAACTGATAGGTTCTAATTAGTGTTCAATAGCTCTTCCCAACTAAAATCGTGTTACTGGAAAGATAGGACTAATTTTAACACAATGTTCGGTAATAAGGAAAACTTTATATATAAATATTAACCATATTCAACCTTTTCGGAAGATGGTGGAAACCTCGTTATTTCTCGAAAGTATAGAAGGGAGAAATGCTTACTTTAAGCCTGGGATCGTACAGACACTAGTTTGGAGCAATTCCAAAAACTTTGGCTCGACGGGACGATGATTCGCCTGGCGAATTTCACGAAACTAAGTCCGTAGAAATGCTCCGTACAGCCTTATACTTCGATAACCGAAGTTAATTTGGATTTGGACGGTGTTTAACGGCGTAATCGGATGAAAATTAAATGTTTTCCTTCGTCCCTACTCTCTGCTGGTCGTGATTTATGATTTATAATCTCATTTCTAAGTGTGAGACCCTTATATACTTGAGGTTGTAGACAAGGCAACGTGGCACGTTGCCCAACGCACTGATTATGCTTCGTGCCATGTTGGCTAACGTGGAGGAGCAACTCCATGCCACTTTTCCCCTCTGGGCAGCTTGGTTCGGCCTCCTCTCACGAAATCCCAACTTGGCACTCATTCGGCCTTTCCCTGGGGCCCTCTCCTTATATGTATGGCACTCTAAACAACCAAAATGTGAATAGGATGACTAAACACTAGAAACTTACGGGGTGTAACAAAAATGTTAGATTTCAGAAATTATTATGTTGAGCTTTAATTGTCATGTTCATGCCATGGGTCGACTTAGAGCCATTTATGATTCTACGTTTCGTGTCTGGATCCGAGCCTATGTTTGGGTCATGAAAAACATGACACATGTGCCCGAATAGGTTTCCCATGCCGAGTTCTGTGTAGCTATTCAGACGTGGGCATATGTGTTGACCGCTCAGGTCAATTAGCATGCAGTGGCTCATGTTCCCCAGAATGGGAATGTAGCAGCGACTAGAGTCAAGAATTTCCTTAGGATGATTCCCCCTGAGTTTCTTAGGTCGAGAGTGGATGACGACCGACATGAGTTCATAGAGGAGATCCAAACAATCACCTAAATTATAGGGCTGACAGGCGAGGAGTGTGCATACCTAGCCTCTTATCAATTGAAAGGGGTTGCTCATATTTTGTACAGGCAGTGGAAGGATAGCCGAGAGTCGGAGAGGGTCTCAATTGTTGGGATGAGTTTCTTACTGCATTCAAAGACCGATTCTTTTCCCAGGAGATGAGGGAGATCACGGAGGCCGAGTTTGCGAAATTGAAGTAGCTTAATAAGACCGTCCAGGAGGATGCTGTAGAGTTCACCTGGTAGGCCAAGTATGCGTTGGAGATGGTGGCCGATTAGAGGACCCGGGTGAGCAGATTTGAGAATGGGGTGCTGGAGTTGGTTAAGGATTGAAGGTATGCCCAGCAGGTAGAGGCGGTGTAGATGAGAGAGAGGGAGAGAAAGGCCAAGAGGGCCAGGATAGACAGTTTTTGGTTCACCCAAAACAGGTCTACTGGTGGACATCGACAACAGTCCCACCAGAGGTCATTAGCCCCAACACCGTCATCAGCTAGTGTACCATCCAAATCTAGGTGTGATTAGAGATGATGGGCATCAGGCTCTTGAGGTTAGGGGAGCAAGTCTATAGAGCCCAACATTCTAGTTTGTGACAAGTGTTGTAGGAGGCACACCAGTCAGTTCTTAGTAGGTTTAGGGGCATGTTTTGGGTGAGGAAAGCTTGGCCACATTCTCAGAGATTGCCCTTTAGACAGACAGGGCCATGGCAGAAGACGAGATCCATCCACAAATTCAGCAGCTCCACCAGCATGCCCAGCTAAGCAGGGTGCATCCACTAGTGCAGGTGGTGGTCAGTGTTAGAATAGGTTTTATGCCCTCTCTTGTCGTTAAGAGCAGGAGATCTCTCGAGATATGGTCATTGGTATGTTATGAGTGTTTCATCTTGATGTTTATGCATTGTTAGATCCGGGGGCTACCTGATCTTTTATGACGTCCTATGTGCTAGTAATTTCAGATTCAGTACCAAAATCCTATCAGAACCCTTTTCGGTCTCTACTCCTGCGGTGAATCAATTATAGCTTGACAGGTGTACAGAAATTTCCCTATCACAGTCCTTTAGAAAGTCACTTCAGCAAATTTAGTAGATCTAGACATGGTAGATTTGTTGTAATCTTTGGTATAGATTGGTTGCATGCATTTTACGCCTCCATAAATTATAGAACCCATGCGGTAGAGTTCCGATTTTATGGTTAGCCAGTCCTCGAATGGAAGCTTAGCACTAGTAGGCTAACTCAATTTTTCACAACAAGAACATTGGCTTGGATCTAGACAAGGAACCTAAAACCATAAATGGATCCAAGTCAACCCATGGCATGAACATGGTAACTAATGCTCAACATACATAAAGCGGAAAACTGAATTCTAAAATAGCGGAAGTCTGAATAATAGAACGTCTATCCGACATAATATCAAAATAATGAATCCGAAGCTTAATATACAACTCTATGTCAAAAAAGCCTCTAACATACTGACAAGATGATGGGACGACACACCAACTAGCTCACTAGAAGTCTGAAATTGAAAATAACAACACTCGATTAATTTAATGTCCTCGAAGGATGAGGATGATAATGCTTAAAATCACACTTCCTAGCAATATGTGAAGTGGACATTATCAATAAAGAACGAAACAAAGAGGTTAGGGTCGAACCAATAGAGAATAATGTAAGAACTAGACTAAAAATGGTACTTAAACTTATTGGTCAGATATCTCCAAATGGGGGGTCCAAAGAAAAACAATAGTAAAACAAGATTGCAATTGTGGTAGTTATCAAGATTTGCAAATAACTAGGGCAAGTGTTCCCTATGGGTTCATAACTACATTAGGTATACTCGCGTGATCAATCCCAATGCTTACATATAGAACTGATAACTAGGGTTCATCCAAATGACTGGTTCGTCCCTATTTGATGACTATATTCAATCACCCGGTCAGGTCTCATAAGCAATATCAAACTAACCATTATCAATATGTTCCAAATTAAGTTTATTGCAACTGTAGCTCAAGTCATACAATGATCATAAAAATCAAGGCTTTGTTGTAATTCTATTTTCCGAATCATTACTTCTCTAGGTTCATGCAAGTAATGAATTCAGGCAAGTCCTAATGTTGCGCACATGTCACGACCCAAACGTACCCCCGGATCGTAGACACGGGACAAGGAGCCACAAGAGACCCCAAGTTGACCCATGGCTTGAGCATACATCTAATTCAATCACATGAACGGAAGACTTATCATAAAGAACATAAACATGACATAGCATAAGGAAAAAAAATAATACAAGACTTATACAATACGACGGAAAACAACTTATAGTCTGATAAGCTTCTAAGATGAAAGGCAGATTGATGGGACGACTGCCCAACTAATCCAATATCCAGAAACTAAAAGAAATGCATATAATGTGAACATGTAGCCCTCGGAACATGAGGATTCACTAAGTGCGCTGAGAACAAGGCTGAAACTAGCTACGGGTGAGAATGAGCTTGAGAACTAGGACATGTTTCATGAAACGATATAACATAGAAAGCATGCAGTCAGTACGTAGAATGTACTGAGTATACAAGGTAAATAAAATGGACAATTAAAATATATATGAAATTCATAAATGGTCATAAGAGTAGGACATCATGCTCGTATCATAAATCATAATATCATATCATATGGCTTAAGGTTTTTCAAAACATTCGTAACGTAACTTAATCATAATCATAATAGAAGAGGTTTACTTAACATGACTTGATCCAACATGCATAATCATAACATGCATAAATCATGAGAAACAGTAGGAGATCCTCTTAACCGACAAACCCCGTATGAGCACACATGAAGCCCGACTTGTAACCCTAGTCAGAAGGGTATTCGTACCTTGCCAACGGTAGGAATCATGAAAGGCATGATCACACAAGAAAAGGACCATTTGGGCCAGGGACAAACATGAAAGGGTCCCAACCTACCTATGATGGCACGTAGTTCATGAGATCCTAGGCTTAACCTGAGCCTCGAACCTACTCGATGTTCGATACTACTCCCAAAACATATATAATGCTGATAATAATACATACATGAGTTCATGGGCTAGTTAAATGATGATAATCCTAAACATGCTTGAACATACGTTAACTAGCCATGACTTGAGGCTCGTGGGTTGGCCAAAAACATAATTCACAATTGATAAAATTCATACATACTTTTAGACCATGCATGTAGCTTGAAATTTATAAGTTCATAGTAGATAACATAATAAATTCATAAATAAATTAATAATTCATGCCGGGCTTATCAAAACACCAATGGATAAATGGATCATAAATTGATTCATCATAGGGCATGCATAATCAAGCTTAATTGTTTAGAAATTCAAAATCAACAATATTATAATCAATTTAAATCCCAAAAGAGGATCAAAATCAGAATATTATGATAAGATTTCAAAATCACAAGACCCATAATCAAATCGTTTAATTTTTATACAAATCAATTGCAAACCCCATGAGTTTTTTGATAATTTATAAGTAAAATCATAGAGTAGGAGCATGGGTGTGGAAGAAACCACCATTGATGACCTTACATACCTGGAAACACTGATTCTTAATCTCCCTTGAAAGCCCAAGATGGAATTTGTAGAAATTTGGGAAAAACACCTTGAATCACCTTATAGACTCCTCTCTATACTCTTGCACTAATGAATGAGGCTTAACCTGGACTAATCCCCCTTAAAAGATCCTATTTAGAGCTTAAAACGACATAGTTTAGGCCTTAGAAACTTAGGAATTATGAAAACACCCTTATTAAAATGCAGGAAAAACACTGCCAGACCCCTAACGAGGGACCCACAAGTCGTTGCCAAGGGGCACGACTCCTGGCTCGGACCCGTGAAGTCCACTATCCAAAATACACAGGGGGACCCCATAAGGGACCCCATGAATCGTGGTGGCTGACCACGACTTGTGATCACCACCCGTGACCCCTACTGCCCCAAAACCTTGACCAACTCTCCAATGCAAACCACGGGTGACCTCAAGAGTCGTGAGGTCCGACCACGGTTCGTTATGAGGCCCGTGGCCTCCTCAACCTGAGCTAGTCTAGCTTGCTAACCATGAGTCACATCATGACTCGTGGTCACTCCTCATGACTCACCTCATGAGTCGTCCTGCAACCTGATGCAAATTTCTAATTTTTCTCCGTTCTGACTATCGGGTTTGATTCTTAGGTTCCCGTGGTATAAAAATATACCCCCCTTGGGAACATTCGTCCTTGAATGTTCGAATCATGCAAAAAACTCAGAAACAAGCAATCACCATATATAAATAATGATCATTAATATGAAAACTGATGGATTGACTGCCTCCAAAAAGAACTACATAACAGAACTGAATTCAGACATCACATACATATACCATATCATAAAACAAACTTGTACGCATAAACGGAACATGAAAACTTATTAGAGGTTTAGGAAAAAAACTGATACATCAAACTTAAACTAAGCCGTTAGAGAACAGGTGTGGGTATCTAGCCATCATATCCGCTTTAGCTTCCCACATAGCTCCTTCAACATGCTGATTTCTCCATAATACTTTAACTGAAACTACTTCTTTGTTCCTTAGCTTACGGACTTGATGATCTAAGATTCCCACCGGAATTTCTTCATAGCTGAGGCTATCCTTTACACCAACATTGTCCACCGGGACTACTAAACCTGGATCACCCATGCACTTTTTCAAAAGTAACACATGAAACATAGAATGAACAAAAGATAACTCTGAGGGCAAGCCCAACTCATACACCACCTTACCAACTCTTTTCACAACCTGGTAGGTTCAAACATATAGGGGACTAAGTTTCCCCTTTTTCCCAAACCGCATGACTCCCTTCATTGGAGATACCTTTAGAAATACCTCGTCATCCGCATAACTCCAAGTCTATTCTCCTCACTTCGGCATAACATTTCTAAAGACTCTGAGAGGTTTTCAACCAGTCCCTTATCAACTGAACCTTCAGCATCACCTCATGAACCAAATCTGGCCCTATCATAGCTTCCTCACCAACCTCAAACCATCTGATGGGAGATCTACACCTTCGCCCATAGAGGGCCTCGAACGGTGCCGTTTGGATACTAGAGTGACAACTGTTATTATAGAAAAACTCGATTAAGGGTAAATGATCATCGCAACTACCTTTAAAATGCATAACGCGTCCCTCCACATATCCTCAAGATTCATGATTGTTCATTCGGCTTGGCCATTCGTCTGCGGATTAAAGGCCATGCGGAGCTTGACTTGAGTCCCAAGTCCCTTGAAGTCGAACCAACTCCCCAATATACAGTTTGACATAGTCATCTACTGAATCTGTGGTCTTGACCGGTAGAAAATGGGTAGCCTTAGTTAACTTGTCTACCACCACCCTAATGGAATCATAGTGTCGTCGAGTACGAGGTAGGCCTGTAATGAAATCCATATTAATCTCTTCCCACTTCCAAGTTAGGATGCTAATATCCTGAAGTACGCCTCCCGGTCTTTGATGCTCGACCATCACTTGCTAACAGTTAGGATATTTGGCTACGAACTCTGCGATATCCTTCTTCATACCATCCCACCAATAGATTTCCTGCTAGTCCCGGTACATCTTCGTGGATCCGGGGTGGATTGAATATCTGGTACCATGTGCTTCATGCAATATCCAAACCCTCAAATTATCGACTTTCGGAACACACAGCCGACCCTGGTATCGCAGCACACCATCTCCCCCTTTGGAGAAAACTTCCACTTTTTGATTCTGCACCGCTTCCTTCAGCTTCCTAGCTTAGATTTGACATCAACCACCAAGGACGACTCTGACCCATTCTGCACAACGACACCTCCATCTTGCGAGTCGGCCAATCTAACTCCCAATCTTGCGAGTCGGTGGACATCCTTCACCAACTCCTTCTTTCCCTCCTCCACGTGGGACACACTATTCATAGATAGCCTAATAAGTGCATCTGCCACCATATTAACCTTTCCTGGGTGGTAAAGAACTCTCATATCATAGTCCTTTATTAACTCCAACCACCTCCTTTGCCGAAGATTGAGATCCTTCTGCGTGAACACATTGCAAGCTCTTGTGATCCGTGAATACATCCACATGGAACCCATACAAGTAACGCCGCCATATTCAATGCAAACACCACTGCGGCCAACTTGAGATCATGGGTCGGGTAATTCTTTTTGTGAACTTTCAATTGCCTAGAGGCATCTGCAATTACTTTCCCATGATGCATCAACACATATCCAGTCCGAATCTCAAAGCATCACAATATACAACAAAGCCTTTCGTACCCTCGGGTAAAGTCAACACTGGTGCTGAAGTAAGTCGGGTCTTCATTCCTGGAAGCTTTCCTCACAAGCCTCTGACCATTGAAACTTTACCTTCTTCTGAGTCAACTTGGTGAAAGGTGCCGTAATAGCTGAGAAACCCTCAACAAATCTCCAGTAGTAACCTTCTAGGCCCAAGAAACTCCAAATTTCTAAAGGATTCACCAGTCTGGGCCAATTCTTCACCGCTTCGATTTCCTGGGAATCTACCTTAATGCCCTCACCTGAAACCACATGGGCTAGAAAAGCCACCGAGTCCAACCAAAACTCACATTTGCTGAACTTTGCATATAACTGACGATCCTTGAGGACCTAAAGCACTATACACAAGTGAGTAGCACGCTCCGACTCACTACGAGAGCATATAAGGGTATCATCGAAGAACACGATATAAAACATGTCCAGATACGACTTGAACACCTTGTTCATCAGATCCATAAAGGTTGAAGGAGCATTGGTTAGTCCAAATGACATAACTATAAACTCATAATGGCCATATCGGGTTGTGAAGGCTGTCCTTGGGATATCACTCTCCGTGAATCTGAGTTGGTGATACCCGGGCCTGAGATCTATCTTTGAGAAGCACCTAACACCCTAGAGCTGGTCAAATAAATCTTTGATCCTGGGCAAGGGGTACCTGTTCTTGACAGTGACCTTATTCAGCTGTCAATAGTCAATACACATTTGAAGGGACCCATCCTTCTTTCGAACAAAGAGAATCGATGCACCCCTTGGAGACTTGCTCAGTCTAATGAAACCCTTATCCAACAAGTCCTTCAACTGTTCTTTTAGCTCCTTTAGCTCAGCTGGAGCCATCCTGTAAGGAGGAATAGATATAGGTTGCAAATAGGAATGAAGTTCTATACCGAAATCAATCTCCCGCTTGGGAGGGACACTTGGCAAATCATCAGGGAATTCCTCTGAATACTCATACACCACTGGAACTGACTGAATAGTTGGGGTCTCAGACTCTACATCCTTAACCCTAACTAGGTGGTACATGCAACCCTTAGAGATCATTTTCTAGTCCTTAAGGTATGAAATAAACCGATCGGTTGGTACAATGAAATTACCCTTCTATTCCAAAACTGACTCACCCAAAAATCGAAATTCCACTGCACGGGTCCTATAATTAATTGAAGCATAACCTGCAAACAACCAATCCATACCCAAGATTATATCAAAGTCTATCATGGCCAACTCTACTAGAGCCACGGAGGTAACCTTATGCAACACTATAATGGGGCAACCTCTATATACCCGCGGAGCTACAACTGATTCACCGACTGGAATTGATACGGAGAATGGTTCTGACAGAATTTTGGGACTAACGCCAAAACTACTAGCAATGTGAGGGTCACAAAAGACAAAGTACCTTCTGGATCTAACAAAGCATAAGAATCAATATGGAAGACTTGCAACATCCCCATGATCACATCTGGCGAAGCCTCCTACTCCTGGTGAGGCACAAGGGCAAAAAACCTGTTTTGGTGCTGACCGCCTACTGAACTAGTGGAAGCACCCTACTGTTGGGTCGTGTTGATGGAGTGGTAGAACTGGCTGCAAGGCAATCTTTGATCCTGTATTCGGGTTTGCCACACAGAAAATAAGCATCTGCACCGACCAGGCACCTCTCTGAATGATTTTTATCACATCGTTCACAAGTTGGGAAAGTGCACTCCACCTACATGCTAACATCATCCTTCGAGCTTGTAGCCCTTCTCCTCTGGTCTCCCTGAATTGGGATGGCGTGCTGGCTGATAATGGAGCTGGAGCAATGGACCTGTATTGGGAATGCTGACGTGGTCCACCCTTGACCTGGCCTGAGAAACCCTGTAGGTGTCGGTTTTGGCCCTCTTGACCTCCCTCTGCATCCTATAGACCGACTCCATCTGCTGCACATGCAATATAATAGGGGGGAAAGTCAATGTGCCGATGAAGCATGGCGATTCGGATATCCTTGTCCAACTAATCTTCTACTCCATGCACAAAGCGGCTCACCTGAGCCCGTTGATCCGCCATAACCCCCAGAGCATATTTAGATAATCGGGTGAACTCCAATGAATACTCTTGGACAGACATGCTACCTTTCTTTAGATTAACAAACACGACCGCCTTGGGCTCCCTCATCTCTCGAGGGAAGAAATGATCCATGAATGCAGTGTGAAACTCATCAACCTATCGGGCATGTACTCGCTGCCCTGGCATCTCTCCATTACTTAAACCATATATGTGCTACCCCCTTTAGCTGGTAGGAGGTCAAGTCAATGCATTCCCCATTGTTCACCCCCACGACCTAGGTGATTTTCAGAATCTCCTTTATAAAATCATGTGTATCCTCGTCCACCTTTGACCCCGTGAACTCCAGAGGGCTCATCCTCAAGAAATCTCTCACCCTAGTTGCCGCGGCATTCCAATTATAAGGGAATGCACCATCGTCTAATTCTGGACTTGGGAAATCATGTCCTGTGCCAACATCTGAATCGCCGCCCTACACTCAGCATGGGCAGCTGGCTTTGTTACGTGCTCCTCATGAACGGGTGGAGCTGGCTGATGCTTACCATCATGGGCACGCTTATGATCATTACCATTTCCGTTTCTCCTGGCGTTTACACAACGTCGAGGAATAAATCTACAAACGCAAATAGCACGAATTAGAGGATTAAAGGACGTTCATCAGACAATATAGATCATGAAAGAAGGGAACATTTCCTAAACATCTTATAGACTCTTCGTCATAAGTGTGGAGCGCTTCACGCAATGAAAAAGACTCTACTTAATGTAGCTTTCAGACTCCCTAGGACACTTCAAAACCTATGGTTTTGATACCAAGTTTGTCACGACCAAAATGTACCCCCGGATCGGAGACACGGGACCAGGATGTCATTATTATACCCCATAGGATTCCCGACACCTAGATGACCTATTCGCACATTGGTTAAGCATATTTGAAGGCTATACGTGCTAGAGAAAGGCCTGGGAAAAAGATCGGACGAGAAACCTGTCGAACCATCGCGGAAGGAGCCGAGGCAGAGCCCATCCGCGATGGCAGCGTGTCACGGAGGTGAAGCCTCCGCGTTGGCTCCGTGACACGTTGGCCTTGTCCAGGCCCAAGTATATAAAGCCCCACTTCGGTTTTAAATCATTTTAAACTTATAATTTCCAGTGAAACAGAGTGGAAACAGCAGAGAAGAGAAAAGAACGAAGGGGGTAATATAATTTTCATCCGATTACGCTGCTAAATGTTGTCCAAACTCAAATTAACCTCAGATACTGAGGTATTTAGCAGCAGAAAGCATTCCTACGGAGTTAGTTTCGTGAAATACGGCCGACGAATCGTCGAGCTACCGAACTAAGGTAAGTAGAATTGCTCCAAACTAGTGTCTATGTGTTCCTAGCTGTGAAGTGAATATTTCTCCCTTCTGGACCTCTGAAAAATAGCGAGTTTTCGACCGTCTTTCGATAAGCCTAAGTTTAGGCTATAAATTATATCGAAAGTGACGTTGTTCTTTAAAATAAAGCTATATTTTGTATTAACTGAAATATTTATGAATGCACTTGGGAGAAATAGTTGAAGTATTGGTCGAGCCTCGTCCGACAGACGGATAGTTCGAGGATAAGGTATGTAAAGCTAGTTTCCTCGGCAAGTTAGCAAAACTCGGTATAGTAAAGCAATTTAAAGGCCAGTAGAATATTTAGAAGTCATGTGTTGTGTTTATTACGAATGTTGGTACGATATTAGAAGCATCAGGTTATAATTAGCACGAAACTTGATAGCACGATATAGATTCTAATACAAGTGTTAGGAACTGCACAGCATGCTTAGTATGTGATGTAGTACAGAATGTTAGGATATTATCGTATTCAGTTGAAACCCAGTAAAACAATGTAATATCTGTAAGGCATCTCAGAAGTAGAATGATAGGTTAAAATGAAGTTTAGGAAGCATGTTAGAGATAGTAAATCATGTTACTATAGAAACTCAGCATACAACATGGTTTTTAGCAGAAAGACTATATCTTGTCCAGCATTAGACTCAGTACGGTATGGCAGAAGATTATATATTATATGCGCATACTATTGTAAGTCTCAGCATGTGTTAAGTATGTACATATTACTATTACTAGCTCAGCATATAGTATGTACAAATACTTTACTACTATTAGCTTCAGTATATGGGATATGCAGATAGAATTACCAGTTGAGACCGTTGTATTGTTTTGGCGTTGGTTTACCTAGCATCCATGACCGCCCCAAGGTTAATAGCTGTATCGACTCGTCTGCCAGAGGACGAAGATACGTCGCTCTACGGAGTGGCATGCCATCCCACAGGGGATGAAGATGGGATGCCAGTTTTCCCCATATTGTGCCTTGATCGGCCCTTACACACCCCTGTCGAGCGGATACGCCCGGGTGTTGGTTCAGGAGTCCCCCAGACTCAGATGCAGTTATAGTCAGGGGATCAGCGAGCCCAAGTGCATACCCAGGGGACCGGCAGGATGCTTACAGCAATTATAGGAGATGGGATGACCGGGGTAGGGGTATAGATTCTGTGCTGGTTGTACCTCCCGGCTTATGGGGGCCGGGTAAGGTTTGTGTGTGCTATATTATGTTATGTTATGCCATGTTACATTAGACACGAGTAGATCGGCAGTAGAACGATACGTCTCCAGGTATGACTCCTACTCCATCCAGTATAATTAAGAGAAGGTATGATTTACATTATCAGACAGTTAATCTATTCCTTTCTACTTCAGTTTCATCAGTTGTATTGTTGTTTTCAGATATTTTCTTCAGTTATTGCTTTACATAATCAGTACCAGTGGTACTGACGCCCGTTGGGGCGCTGCATTACTTGCCTGCAGGTACTCATAGACGAGCAGGCGATGCCTCGTGATTGCTATCAACGATCGAGTATTCAGCTCCTATCATCCGGAGACTGAATCCCAGAGGTGTATTTCGTTTTCTTTTTTTGTACAGTACGGGTAGGTCGGGGCCCTGTCCCGATCATTTCTATTGCTATTCCTAGAGGCTTACAGTCTGTATATATTTCCCTGTTGTCAGTTGAGCCGGTCGTGTGAGGCCGTGCAGTTGTATAGCTGTTAGTACTTTTATCTCTTTTATGTTGGCCATGTGGGGCCATAGTTTGACAGTAGTGGTGACCTTGCCGGTCACGTAGCTTTCCAGTATTTTATTGTTGAGTTGCAGATAACTAGACAACCTGGTGGCCTTGTCGGCCCGCATAGGTTTCCCTATAGTTGGATGTTTTTGGTTAGCTGTCATTACAGGTACGGGAGGCTATAGGCCAATGGGCCGGGGGCTGTGTTTACAGCCGTTATATAGCGCTTTGTTTCCAGAAATGTGAGTTAGAGCCAGCCAGGCACCAGATGTGCCCAGGCTCAGCAGTCTAGCAGTTCAGGTCCTAGTAGGGCACCAGGTGCCAGTCATACCCCCCAAGGCAGGGTGTGACAAACATGGTATCAGAGCAGGTCGTATCCCAGGGAGTCTGCAAGTCGTGCTAAGTAGAGTCCTGCCCATGGATGTATTGTGCACCACATACTTTGGGTAGGGGGCTGCAAGGCATGATAGGATAGTTGTCTTTTATTCTTATTCAGTCGTGCTGTAGAGCGGTACAATATAGGGTTGAGTCCCTAAAAGCTTACTATATTCTTTGGTTATAGATAATGTCAGACCAACGACATCCTATCACAGGCCGGAGCTTAGATATTGCAGCAGGGGAAGGCACCAGCAGGATGCCTCACCCTCGTTTAGAACCATCCCGGTTAGAGGGCACTACAGAGGCATCGTCCCAGCCTTCTCAGCAGTCTCCACCACATCAGGAGCCACTAGGGGCAACACCACCTCCAGCAATCCCTATACCGACCCCTTTCGACCAGGAGGTTAGGAGTGCGGTAGTTATGTTAGCACAAATGATGGCTGCTCAGCGTCAGCCGGTGCCGTCTACAGTTGTGGAGTCGTTAGAAGGGCCCGGTAGTTCGAGGGTCCGAGAGTTCTCGGCTCTGAATCCCCCACAGTTCACAGGTACAGACCGGATAGAGGACCCTCAAGATTTTCTGGATCAAATGCAGAGAATTTTCAGGGTTATGCATGCCACGCCTACAGAATCAGTTGAGTTGGCAGCATTTCGATTATGGGACATCGCCGTATTGTGGTATGAAAGCTGGGAGAGGTCCCGAGGGAGAGATGTTTCCCCTCCGACCTGGTCTAGCTTCTCAGGAGCTTTTCTGGATCACTATTTGCCGCGGGAGATTCGACAGGCACGAGTGGACCAGTTCCTACATCTGGAGCAGGGGGCCATGAGTGTTCGGGAATACTCCTTGCGGTTTGATTCTTTGGCTTGATATGCACCGGCCTTTGTTGATACCATGGCATCCAGAGTACACCGCTTTATCATGGGGTTGAATCCAGAGTATTACGGCTACACTGCGAGAGGACATGGACATTTCTCGAGTTTAGGAATTTGCCCAGAATATTGAGGGCATCAGACAGCGGCATCGGGAGATCAGAAGGGCCAATCAGGAACAGCGTCGCCGGGACAGGCCAGTTGAGTTACAGAGGGAGGCTCCGGGAGGACCCAAGCCACGATTATCAGATAGGCCGCCCAGGCCCCCACCTCCACCACAGCCGCAGAGGGGTAGATTCAGCCGCAGGGGGCAGTCAGAGACTGGTAGAGGCTCGCAGATGGCAGATTCACCATTACAGAGGAGAGCGGAGCAGAGTAGGTATACCCTACCACTTTGCCCTATATGCAATCGACGCTATCCTGGAGCATGCAGGTATGGTTCCACTGCATGTTATATTTGTGGCCAAGAAGGCCATTTGATGAAAGATTGCCCATCCAGTGGTTGAGAGGACCGGGATAGACAGGATAGGTCATCTACAGGGTCACGAGCCACAGCATCCTCGGCAGGGCGCATGCCCTCAGTTTCAGCAGGCAGGGGTTGGGGCAGATCAGAGGCCTCCAGTACAGGTGCGGGTCCAAGCCGCACATATGCCTTACCAGGGAGACAAGATTCAGAAGCGTCACCGGATGTTGTGACAGGTATGCTAACTATCTGCTCACACCCTGCTTATGTATTGATTGATCCAGGGTCTACTTTGTCCTACATTACTCCAATTGTGGCACGAATGTTTAGTATTGCACCAGAATTATTGCAGCATCCCTTTTTAGTATCCACGCCCATCGGTGACTCTATTCTGGCTAGCAAAATTTACCGAGGGTGTACAGTAGAGGTTGCTGACCGTCAGACCACAGTAGATCTGGTCGAGTTAGAAATGATAGACTTCGATGCCATAATGGGTATAGATTGGCTAGTACCGTGCTTTGCCAACGTTGAATGTTGGACCAAGACAGTCCGATTCCACTTCCCAGGAGAAGCAGTGCGAGAGTTGAAGGGCAGCACCGCTACGCCAAAAGGTAGGTTTATTTCCTACCTTCAGGCGAGAAAGTTGATATCTAAGGGATGTATTTACCATCTGGTCAGAGTTCAGGATGTCCAAGCAGGATCTTCGACACTCCAGTCTGTTCTGGTAGTGAATGAATTCCCTGATGTGTTTCCTGATGAGTTACATGGTATTCCCCTAGAAAGGGAGATAGATTTTGCTATTGACTTGTTACCAGGCACTCAGCCGATATCAATTCCTCCCTATCGTATGGCTCATGCAGAACTCAGAGAATTAAAGGAGCAGTTGAAATATTTTTTGGATAAAGGTTTTATCAGGCCGAGTACTTCACCGTGGGGTGCGCCAGTTCTATTTGTGAGGAAGAAAGATGGCTCACTCCGATTGTGCATAGATTATCGGCAATTAAACAAAGTTACAGTAAAGAACAAGTACCCACTTCCCAGAATTGATGACTTATTTGATCAGTTGCAGGGAGCCAGATACTTTTCTAAGATTGACTTGCGGTCCGGATATCACCAGGTTCGAGTACGTGAGAGAGATATTCCTAAGACAGCGTTCAGAACCCGATATGGACATTTTGAATTTCTAGTCATGTCCTTCGGGTTAACGAACGCCCCGATAGTCTTCATGGACCTAATGAACAGTATTTTCAGACCTTTCCTGGACTTGTTCGTGATAGTATTCATTGATGACATTCTAGTGTATTCTCGCTCTGAAGCAGATCACCGGACTCATTTGCGGACAGTGCTCCAGATCCTCAGGGACCGCTAGTTGTATGCTAAATTTTCTAAGTGTGAATTTTGGCTTAACTCAGTGGCCTTTTTAGGGCATATCATGTCGGATGCTGGTATACAGGTAGACAAGCAGAAAATAGAAGCAGTAAAGTCATGGCTTAGGCCTACCACTCCGACGGAAGTTCGTAGCTTTCTGGGGTTGGCAGGATATTACAGGAGGTTCGTTGAAGAGTTCTCAACCATTGCAGCACCTCTGACCAAACTGACACAGAAAGCAACAAAGTTTCAGTGGACAGAGGCATGCGAGCAGAGATTCCAGGAACTGAAAGACAGATTACCTCCGCCCCAGTGTTAGCGTTGCCGGAGGGTACAGAAGGTTATTCGGTGTATTGCAACGCATCAGACGTCGGGTTAGGTTGTGTGTTGATGCAGCATGGTAAGGTGATTGCATATGCTTCCAGAAAGCTGAGGAAACACGAGAAGAATTACCCTACCCATGACCTGGAATTAGCCGCAGTGATCCACGCCTTGAAGATGTGGAGGCATTACCTGTACGGTGTCCATGTTGATATTTACACAGATCACAAGAGCCTACAGTACATCTTCACTCAGAGGGAGTTGAATCTACGGCAACGCCGTTGGTTTGAGCTATTAAAAGATTATGATGTGAGTATTCTATACCACCCCGGAAAAGCTAATGTAGTGGCAGATGCCCTGAGACGTAAGTCAATGGGGAGTTTGGCGTATTTGCGACTTGAGAAGCGGGAGTTAGCTAAAGAAATCCATCAATTAGCAGGTTTGGCCGTTCAAGTAATGGAAACAGAAAATAATAGAGCGGTAATTCAGAATTCTGTTGTGTCATCATTAGTTACGGAGGTAAAAGAACGACAGTACGAGGACCCTGACTTGGTCCAGCTCAGAGATAGAGTTCAAAAAGGTAAGGAGTCAGATTTCCAAATGACTGAGGATGATGTGCTACGCTGTAAGGGCCGCCTCTGTGTCCTGAATGTTTCAGGGCTTCGGGGGCGGATCATGCATGAGGTACATTATGCTCGCTATTCCCTCCATCCAGGAGCGACGAAAATGTACCACGACATCAGAGACATCTACTGGTGGCCAGATATGAAAGTTGAGATAGCTGAATTTGTATCTAGATGTTCTAACTTTCAGCAGGTGAAAGCGGAGCACCAGAAGCCGGGCGGTTTGACGCAAGATATAACGGTGCCTACGTGGAAATGGGAAACGATAAGCATGGATTTTGTAACAGGGTTACCTCGTACCAGATGCAGAAATGATTCCATTTGGGTAATAGTTGACAGGCTGACAAAATCAGCTCATTTCCTGCCAGTGAGGGCTACCTTCTCGGCTGAGGATTGTGTCGAATTATATATCAGAGAAATAGTTAGACTACATGGAGTGCCGATATCCATTATTTCAGATAGGGGAGCTCAGTTCACAGCTAGATTCTGGCAGTCGTTCTAGAAGGGTTTGGGAACGCAGATTAACTTGAGCACAGCATTCCACCCCCAGACAGATGGGCAAGCTGAGCAGACTATCCAAACACTCGAAGATATGCTACGAGCGTGTGTGCTAGATTTTGGGGGTAGCTGGGATGAGCATCTTTCGTTGATTGAATTTGCTTATAATAACAGTTATCATTCAGCTATCCAGATGGCGCCCTTTGAAGCATTATATGGGAGAAAATGTAGATCGCCAGTGGGCTGGTTTGAAGTGGGGGAATCAGCATTGGTTGGCCCAGACATTGTTCGGCAGTCAGAGGAAAAGATAAAGCTTATCCGAGAATGTTTACTGACTGCTCAGAGCCGCCAGAAGTCTTATGCAGCTATGCGGCGCAGAAATCTAGAATTTGCGGTAAATGACTGGGTATATCTGAGAGTGTCTCCAATGAAAGGGGTGATGAGATTTGGCAAGAAAGGCAAGCTTAGCCCGAGATTCATTGGTCCATATCAGATTCGGCGAAGAATAGGCCGAGTTGCATACGAACTGAGATTGCCTCCGGAGTTAGCATCTGTTCACCCAGTATTCCATGTCTCTATGTTGAGGAAGTTCGTAGGGGACCCTTCTACAGTAGTTCCCGTTCAGGATGTCCAAGTCACGGAAGAGTTAGCATATGAAGAGGTTCCAGTAGCTATTTTAGACAGAGAGATTCGCAGGTTGAGGACTAAAGATGTTGCGTCTGTCAAAGTATTGTGGCGTAACAGGAACCGTAAGGAAATGACGTGGGAAGCTGAAGAAGATATGAAAGCTAGGTACCCTCACCTATTCCAGACCTAGTCAGGCGACAGGTATGTCCATATTATTGCTTATGTAGTATCTTATGATTGTATATGTATAAGTGAGAAAGATTGATACTTAGCCATCCAGTGAATCCTAGAGTATTGTGTACAGTACCTGTATTGGACTTTTCTGCATTTCAGGTTTTTGGTATAGTCCATATTACAGGGGAGACTCTGGCGAAAATTTTTCTAAACAAGTAAGTTAAGTAGTCCTCTAGATAGCAGTATACATTCGAGGACGAATGTTCTTAAGGGGGGGAGAATGTTATACCCCGTAGGATTCCCGGCACCTAGATGACCTATTCGCAAGTTGGTTAAGCATATTTGAAGGCTATACGTGCTAGAGAAAGGCCCGGGAAAAAGATCGGACGAGAAACCTATCGAACCATCGCGGAAGGAGCCGAGGCAGAGCCCCTCCGCGATGGCAGCGTGTCACGGAGGTGAAGCCTCCGCGTTGGCTCCGTGACACGTTGGCCTTGTCCAGGCCCAAGTATATAAAGCCCCACTTCGGTTTTAAATCATTTTAAACTTATAATTTCCAATGAAACAGAGAGGAAACAATAGAGAAGAGAAAAGAACAAAGGGGGTAATATAATTTTCATCCGATTACGCTGCTAAACGTTGTCCAAACTCAAATTAACCTCAGATACTGAGGTATTTAGCAGCAGAAAGCATTCCTACGGAGTTAGTTTCGTGAAATACGACCGACGAATCGTCGAGCTACCGAGCTAAGGTAAGTAGAATTGCTCCAAACTAGTGTCTATGTGTTCCTAGCTGTGAAGTAAATATTTCTCCCTTCTGGACTTCTGAAAAATAGCGCGTTTTCGACCGTCTTTCGATAAGCCTAAGTTTAGGCTATAAATTATATCGAAAGTGACGTTGTTCTTTAAAATAAAGCTATATTTAGTATTAATTGACATATTTATGAATGCACTTGGGAGAAATAGTTGAAGTATTGGCCAAGCCTCGTCCGACAGACGGATAGTTCGAGGATAAGGTACGTAAAGCTAGTTTCCTCGGCAAGTTAGTAAAACTCGGTATAGTAAAGCAATTTAAAGGCCAGTAGAATATTCAGAAGTCATGTGTTGTGTTTATTACGAATGTTGGTACGATATTAGAAGCATCAGGTTATAATTAGCACGAAACTTGATAGCACGATATAGATTCTAATACAAGTGTTGGGAACTGCACAGCATGCTCAGTATGTGATGTAGTACAGAATGTTAGGATATTATCGTATTCAGTTGAAACCCAGTAAAACAATATAATATCTGTAAGGCATCTCAGAAGTAGAATGATAGGTTAAAATGAAGTTTAGGAAGCATGTTAGAGATAGTAAATCATGTTACTATAGAAACTCAGCATACAACATGGTTTTTAGCAGAAAGACTATATCTTATCCAGCATTAGACTCAGTACGGTATGGCAGAAGATTATATATTATATACGCATACTATTGTCAGCCTCAGCATGTGTTAAGTACGTACATAGTACTATTACTAGCTCAGCATATAGTATGTACAAATACTTTACTACTATTAGCTTCAGTATATGGGATATGCAGATAGAATTACCAGTTGAGACCGTTGTATTGTTTTGGGGTTGGTTTACCTAGCATCCATGACCGCCCCAAGGTTAATAGCTATATCGACTCGTCCGTCAGAGGACGAGGATACGTCGCTCAACGGAGTGGCATGCCGTCCCACAGGGGACGAAGATGGGATGCCAGCTTTCCCCATATTGTGCCTTGATCGGCCCTTACACACCCCTGTCGAGCGGATACGCCCGGGTGTTTGTTCAAGAGTCCCCCGGACTCAGATGCAGTTATAGTCAGGGGCTCAGCGAGCCCAAGTGCATACCCAGGGGACCGGCAGGATGCTTACAGCGATTATAGGAGATGGGATGTCCGGGGTAGGGGTATAGATTCTGTGCTGGTTGTACCTCCCGGCTTATGGGGGCCGGGGTAAGGTTTGTGTGTGCTATATTATGTTATGTTATGCCATGTTACATTAGACACGAGTAGATCGGCAGTAGAACGATACGTCTCCAGGTATGACTCCTACTCCTTCCAGTATAATTAAGAGAAGGTATGATTTACATTATCAGACAGTTAATCTATTCCTTTCTACTTCAGTTTCATCAGTTTTATTGTTGTTTTCAGATATTTCCTTCAGTTATTGCTTTACATATTCAGTACCAGTGGTACTGACGCTCGATGGGGTGCTGCATTACTTGCCTGCAGGTACTCATAGACGAGCAGGCGATACCTCGTGATTCCTATCAGCGATCGAGTATTCAGCTCCTGTCATCTAGAGACTGAATCCCAGAGGTGTATTTCGTTTTCTTTTGTTGTACAGTACGGGTAGGTCGGGGCCCTGTCCCGAATATTTCTATTGCTATTCCTAGAGGCTTGCAGTCTATATATATTTCCCTGTTGTCAGTTGAGCCGGTCGTGTGAGGCCGTGTAGTTGTATAGCTGTTAGTACTTTTATCTCTTTTATGTTGGCCGTGTGGGGCCATCGTTTGACAGTAGTGGTGACCTTGCCGGTCACGTAGCTTTCCAGTATTTTATTGTTGAGTTGCAGATAACTAGACAACCTGGTGGCCTTGTCGGCCCGCATAGGTTTCCCTATAGTTGCATGTTTCTGGTTAGCTGTCATTACAGGTACGGGAGGCTATACGCCAATGGGCCGGGGGCTGTGTTTTCAGCCGTTATATAGCCCTTTGTTTCCAAAAATGTGAGTTAGAGCCAGCCAGGCACCAGATGTGCCCAGGCTTAGCAGTCTAGCAGTTCAGGTCCTAGTAGGGCACCAGGTGCCAGTCATACCCCCCAAGGCGGGGTGTGACAGTCATGCCCCGCCTTGGGAGGCATGACTGGCACCCGGTGCCCTACTGAGCCTAAGCACTTCTGGTGTCAGGCTGGCTCTAATTCTGGATTTATGAAAACAACAGGCTATATAACTACTGTAAATACAGCCTCCAGCTGAAAAGACCTATAGCCACCTGTAGGTATATAACAGCTACCCAGAACAACCGAACATAAGGGAACCTATGCGGGTTGAGAAGGCTACCATGCTGATTGGTTATCACTGAAAAGTAGAATCAAGTGCTAAACTGATCTATGACCGACAAGGTCACCAACTGACAATTGAACAAGGCCCCACACGACCATCACTTGCAAACTAAAAATATACACACGGCCCCACACGACCGGTACAACTAACCACAGGGAATATACAATCTGCAAGCCTCTAAGAATAATAAGATGGTCGGGATAGGGCCCCAGCCTACCCATACTGTACAACAAAAAGGGAAGTAAACATTTAGCTATCAAGATCCGGATGACAGGAGCTGAAGACTCTATACGCTGGCTGGACTCCGAGGGATCTGCTCCTCGTCTATGAGTACCTGCAAGTAAGAAATGCAGCGCCCCAAAACAGGCATCAGTACCACTAGTACTGTGTATGCAAGCAATAACTGAAAATAACGGAAAGCAAACAATAATACTGGTAGATACTGAAGTAATAGGAGATAGACTGAGACTGACTAAAAAGAGCGTAACTTTATTGAAGAGAGTAAGAGTTATACCTAATAACATGTCAGTCTACCTTCTATCAATTAGTAACTAACACAACATAGCATAGAAGAACCTTACCAGCCCCCATAAGCCGTATGGTGCCAACCAGCGCACAATCCATATACCCCTACCCAGGTCATACCATCCACCTAGTAACTATGAGCATTCAACTGGCCCCCTGGGTATGCAACTTGGTCTTGCTGGGCCCCTGACTATAGTTGTATCTGAGTCCGGAGAACTCCTGAAATCTGAAATCTACAATCTTAAATTTATAATCTGAAAACTGTAATTTGCACCCCAAGCGCAACTGCTCGACAAGGGGTGTGGTATAGTGTTGATCAGCCTTCTATGGGGAATCTGCATCCCATCTTCGTCCGCTGGCGGACGGCATGCCACTTCGTAGAGCGACATATCCTCACCCTCTGGCGAGCTAGTCGACACAACTATTAACCCTGGGGCAGTCAAGGAATCTCTAAGGGTGCCCAACACAGAACAATCATGTCTCCACAATTAGCAATAACTGCATGTAATATATATATATATATACTGAATCTAATAATAATATTTATATTCTGGTATTTTGTTCTAAATCTCATACTGAAATATACTGAATCTGATACTGAGATATACTGAGTCTGAAATAATATTTTGGAATATTCTGCTGGGAATTATACTGTTGTACTGAGTTTCATGTTGAACACTATATAATAATTCTAACATGCTTACCGAACTCATACTAAATATAATATACAGCTTCTAAAACATTCTACTTGAATTTGTACTATTTTGCTATACTGGAACTACTAGCTTGCCAAAAAAACTGGCTTTACATACCTCAACTGCCGACTTTCTAATTAACTGGCGTAGCTCGGCTAGTATTCATCTATTTCTCCCGACTGTATTCATATTTACGAAAGAATAGAATTAATTCTACTATTATTTTGGAAAGAAACCATATTATGGCTATACCTACTTCCTATTCTTCGACTTATCAAAGAACGGACAAAAACTCGCTATTTCTCGAGGGTCTAGATGGGAGAAATACTCACTTTAATGCTGGGAGTATATTAACACTAGTTTGGAGCAATTCCACTTACCTTAGCTCGGTGTGACGATGATTTGCCAGCCAAATTTCGCGAAACTAATTCCACAGGAATGCTCATGGCACCTTTATACTTCCCTACCCGAAGTTAATTCGAGTTTGGACTGCATTTGACGGTGTAAACGGAAGGAAATTTAATCAAACTCTTCATTCCCCTCTATTTCTGTTCGTTTACTTGAAATTATATGAAGAGAAAATGATTTAAAACGAAGTGGGAGCCTTATATACTTCGGGCCTTTAAGTCGCATTTGTTGAATGCGATTTATAAGTCGCATTTGCCGTGCGACGCTCCGACTTGACGTTTGTTCGGTCTCTCCCAGGCCCTTTTCTCACACGTATGGCATTCTAAAACTCTTAACCAACATGCGAATAGGCCAACTAAGTGTCAAGAACTTATGGGGTGTAACACAGGAGCTCCGAGAGACCCCAAGTCAACCCATGGCTTGAGCATACGTATGATTCAATTACATGAGCGGAAGATTTATCATAAAGAACATAATCATGAAATAGCAAAAAGAAAAAAAACAATACTACACTTACATAATATGGTGAAAAACAACTTATGGTCTAATAAGCCTATAAACATTAACGACGGATTGATGGGACAACTCCCAAACTAATCCAATATCCAGAAAATGAAAGAAATGAATAGAATGTGAACATGTATCCCTCGAAACATGAGGACTCACGAAGTGTGCTGAGAGCAAGGATAAAACTAGCTCGGGTGACGATGAGCCTGAGAACTAGGACCTGTGTCATGAAACTATACAACATAGATAGTATGCGGTCAGTACGTGGAATGTACTGAGTAAGCAAGGTAAATAAAACGGACATTTAAATCATATATGAAATTCATAAATGGTCAGAAGAGTAGGACATCATGCTCGCATCATAAATCATAATATCATATCATATGGCTCAAGGTTTTCATAACATTCATAACATAACTTAATCATAATCATAATCATAATAGAAGTGGTTTACTTAACATGACTTGAGACAACATACATAATCATAACACGCATAAATCAGGAGGAACAACATGAGATTCTCTTAACCGACATACCCCGTATGAGCACACATGAAGCCCGACTTGTAACCCTTGTCAGAAGGGTGTTCGTACCTTGCCAAGGGTAGGAATCATGAAAGGCATGATCACACATGAAAAGGACCATTTGGGAAAGGGACAAACATCAAAGGGTCCCAACCTACCTATGGTGGCACGTAGTTCATGAGATCCGAGGGTTAACCTGAGCCTCGAACCTACTCGGTGTTCGATACTACTCCCAAAACATATATAATTCTCATAATAATACATACATGAGTTCATGGGCTAGTAAAATGATGATAACCCTAAACATGCATGAACATACGTGAACTAGCCATGACTTGAGGCCCTTGGTTGGCCAAAAACATAATTCATGATTGATAAAATTCATACATACTTTTAGACCATGTATATAGCTTGAAATTCATAAGTTAATAGTAGATAACATAACAAATTCATAAATAAATTCATAATTCATGCCGGGCTTATCAAAACACCAATGGATAAATGGATCATAAATCGATTCATCATAGGGCATGCATAATAAAGCTTAGTTGTTTAGAAATTCAAAATCAACAATATTATAATCAATTTAAATCCCAAAAGAGGATCAAAATCAAAATATTATGATAAGATTTCAAAATTACAAGACCCATAATCAAATAAATTTATTTTTATACAAATCAATTGCAAACCCCATGAGTTTTTTGATAATTTATAAGTAAAATCATAGAGTAGGAGCATGGGTGTGGAAGAAACCACCCATTGATGACCTTACATACCTGGAAACACTGATTCTTAATCTCCCTTGAAAGCCCAAGATGGAATTTATAGAAATTGGGGAAAAACACCTTGAATCACCTTCTAGACTCCTCTCTATACTCTTGCATGAATGAATGAGGCTTAACCTGGACTAATCCCCCTTAAAAGATCATATTTAGAGCTTAAAATGACATAGATTAGGCTTTAGAAACTTAGGAATTATGAAAACACCCTTATTAAAATGCAGGAAAAACACTGCCAGACCCCTAACGAGGGACCTCACGAGTCGTTGCCAAGGGGCACGACTCGTGGCTAGGACTCGTGAAGTACACTATCCAAAATACACAGGGGGACCCCACGAGGGACCCCATGAATCCTGGTGGCTGACCACCACTTGTGATCACCACCCGTGACCCCTACTGCCCCAAAACCTTGACCTACTCTCCAATGCAAACCATGGGTGACCTCACGAGTCGTGAGGTCCGACCACGGTTCATTATCAGGCCCGTGGCCTCCTCAACCTGAGCTTGTCTAGCTTGCTAACCATGAGTCACATCACGACTCGTGGTCACTCCTCATGACCCACCTCATGAGTCATCCTGCAACCTGATGTAAATTTCTAGTTTTTCTTCGTTATGACTACCGAGTTTGATTCTTGGGTTCTCGGGGTATAAAAATATATCCTCCTTGGGAACATTCATCCTCGAATGTTCGAATCATGTAGAAAACTCAGAAACAAGCAATCACCACATATAAATAATGATCATTAATATGAAAACTGATGAATTGACTACCTCCAAAAAGAACAACATAACCGAACTGAATTCGGACATCACATACATATACCGTATCATAAAACAAACTTGTACGCATAAACGGAACATGAAAACTTATTAGAGGTTTAGGGAAAAAATTGATACATCAAACTTAAACTAAGCCGTTAGAGAACAGGTGTGGGTATCTAGCCATCATATCCGCTTTAGCTTCCCACGTAGCTCCTTCAACATGCTGATTTCTCCACAATACTTTAACTTAAACTACTTCTTTGTTCCTTAGCTTACGGACTTGATAATCTAAGATTCCCACCGGAATTTCTTCATAGCTGAGGCTATCCTTTACACCAACATTGTCCACCGGGACTACTAAACCTGGATCACCCATGCACTTTTTCAAAAGTAACACATGAAACACAGAATGAACAAAAGATAACTCTGATGGCAAGCCCAACTCATACGCCACCTTACCAACTCTTTTCACAACGCGGTAGGTTCAAACATATAGGGGACTAAGTTTCCCCTTTTTCCCAAACCGCACGACTCCTTTCATTGGAGATACCTTTAAAAATACCTAGTCATCCACGTAACTCCAAGTCTATTCTCCTCACTTCGGCATAACATTTCTAAAGACTCTTAGAGGTTTTCAACCAGTCCCTTATCAACTGAACCTTCAACATCGCCTCATGAACCAAATCTGGCCCTATCATAGCTTCCTCACCAACCTCAAACCATCTGATGGGAGATCTACACCTTCGCCCATAGAGGGCCTCGAACGGAGCCATTTGGACACTAGAGTGACAACTGTTATTATAGGAAAACTCGATTAAGGGTAAATGATCATTGCAACTACCTTTAAAATGCATAACGCATGCCCTCCACATATCCTCAAGAGTCTTGATTGTTCATTCGGCTTGGCCATCCGTCTGCGGATTAAAGGCCATGCGGAGCTTGACTTGAGTCCCAAGTCCCTTGAAGTCGAACCAACTCCCCAATATATAGTTTGACGTAGTTATCTACTAAATCTGTGGTCTTGATTGGTATAAAATGGGTAGACTTAGGTAACCTGTTTACCACCACCCTAATGGAATCATAGTGTTGTCTTGTACGAGGTAGGCCTGTAATGAAATCCATATTAATCTCTTCCCAATTCCAAGTTAGGATGGTAATATCCTGAAGTACGCCTCCCGGTCTTTGATGCTCGACCTTCACTTGCTAACAGTTAGGATATTTGGCTACGAACTCTGCGATATCCTTCTTCATACCATCCCACCAATAGATTTCCTGCCAGTCCCGGTACATCTTCGTGGATCCGGGGTGGATAGAATATCTGGTACCATGTGCTCCATGCAATATCCAAACCCTCAAATTATCGACTTTCGGAGCACACAACCGACCCTGGTATCGCAGCACACCATCTCCCCCTTTGGAGAAAACTTCCACTTTTTGATTCTACACCGCTTCCTTCAGCTTCCTTGCTTAGATTTGACATCAACCACCAAGGACGACTCTGACCCATTCTGCACAACGACACCTCCATCGGTCGAGTCGGCCAATCTAACTCCCAATCTTGCGAGTCGGTGGACATCCTTCACCAACTCCTTCTTTCCCTCCTCCATGTGGGACACACTATTCATAGAGAGCCTAATAAATGCATCTGCCACCATATTAACCTTGCCTGGGTGGTGAAGAACTCTCATATCATAGTCCTTTAATAACTCCAACCACCTTCTTTGCCGAAGATTGAGATCCTTCTGCATGAACACATTGCAAGCTCTTGTGATCCGTGAATACATCCACATGGAACCCATACAAGTAATGCCGCCATATTCAATACAAACACCACTACAGCCAACTTGAGATCATGGGTCGGGTAATTCTTTTTGTGAACTTTCAATTTCCTAGAGGCATCTGCAATTACTTTCCCATGCTGCATCAACACATATCCCAGTCCGAATCTCAAAGCATCACAATATACAACAAAGCCTTTCGTACCCTCGGGTAAAGTCAACACTGGTGCTGAAGTGAGTCAGGTCTTCATTCCTGGAAGCTTTCCTCACAAGCCTCTGACCATTGAAACTTTACCTTCTTCTGAGTCAACTTGGTGAAAGGTGCCGCAATAGATGAGAAACCCTCAACAAATCTCCAGTAGTAACCTTCTAGGCCCAAGAAACTCCGAATTTCTAAAGGATTCACCAGTCTGGGACAATTCTTCACCGCTTCGATTTCCTGGGAATCTACCTTAATTCCCTCACCTGAAACCACATGGCCTAGAAAAGCCACCGAGTCCAACCAAAACTCACATTTGATGAACTTTTCATATAACTGACGATCCTTGAGGACCTAAAGCACTATACACAAGTGAGTAGCACGCTCCGCCTCACTACGAGAGCATATAAGGATATTATCGATGAACACGATATAAAACATGTCCAAATACGACTTGAACACCTTTTTCATCAGATCCATAAAGGTTGAAGGAGCATTGGTTAGTCCAAATGACATAACTACAAACTCATAATGGCCATATCGGGTTGTGAAGGCTGTCCTTGGGATATCACTCTCCGTGAATCTGAGTTGGTGATACCGGGGCCTGAGATCTATCTTCGAGAAGCACCTGACACCCTAGAGCTGGTCAAATAAATCTTTGATCCTGGGCTAGGGGTACCTGTTCTTGACAGTGAACTTATTCAGCTGTCAATAGTCAATACACATTTGAAGGGACCCATCCTTCTTTCGAACAAAGAGAATCGATGCACCCCTTGGAGACTTGCTCGGTCTAATGAAACACTTATCCAACAAGTCCTTCAACTGTTCTTTTAGCTCCTTTAGCTCAGCTGGAGCCATCCTGTAAGGAGGAATAGATATAGGTTGCGTGTAGGAACAAAGGTCTATACCGAAATAAATCTTCCACTTGGGAGGGACACTTGGCAAATCATCAGGGAATACCTCCGAATAGTCATACACCACTGGAACTGACTGAATAGTTGGGGTCTCAGACTCTACATCCTTGACCCTAACTAGGTGGTACATGGAACCCTTAGAGATCATTTTCTAGTCCTTAAGGTATGAAATAAACCGATCGGTTGGTACAACGAAATTACCCTTCTATTCCAAAACTGACTCACCCAAAAATCAAAATTCCACTGCACGGGTCCTATATTTAATCGAAGCATAACATGCAAACAACCAATCCATACCCAAGATTATATCAAAGTCCGTCATGGCCAACTCTACTAGATCCGCGGAGGTAACCTTATGCAACACTATAATAGGGCAACCTCTATATACCCGCGGAGCTACAACTGATTCACCGACTAGAATTGATACAGAGAACGGTTCTGACAGAATTTTGGGACTAACGCCAAAACTACTAGCAATGTAAGGGTCACAAAAGACAAAGTACCTTCTAGATCTAATAAAGCATAAGCATCAATATGGAAGACTTGCAACATCCCCATGATCACATTTGGCGAAGCCTCCTACTCCTGGTGAGGCACAAGGGCAAAAAACCTGTTTTGGTGCTGACCGCCTGCTGAACTAGTGGAAGCACCCTACTATTGGGTCGTGTTGATAGAGTGGTAGAACTGGCTGCAGGGCAATCTCTGATCCTGTATTCGGGTTTGCCACACCGAAAATAAGCATCTGCACTGACCAGGCACCTCCCTGGATGATTTTTATCACATCGTTCACAAGTTGGGAAAGTGCGCTCCACCTACATGCTAACATCATCCTTCGACCTTGTAGTCCTTCTCCTCTGGTCTCCCTGAATTGGGATGGCGTGCTGTCTGATAATGGAGCTGGAGCAATGGACCTGTGTTGGGAATGCTGACGTGGTCCACCCTTGACCTGGCCTAAGAAACCCCGCAGGTGTCGGTTTTGGCCCTCTTGACCTCTCTCTGCATCCTATAGACCGACTCCATCAGCTGCACATGTAATATAATAGGGGGGAAAGTCAATGTCCCGATGAAGCATGGCGATCCGGATATCCTTGTCCAACTAATCTTCTACTCCATGCACAAAGCGGCTCACCTGAGCCCGTTGATCCGCCATAATCCCCAGAGCATATTTAGATAATCGGGTGAACTCCAATGAATACTCTTGGACAGACATGCTACATTTCTTTAGATTAACAAACACGGCCGCCTTGAGCTCCCTCATCTCTCGAGGGAAGAAATGATCCATGAATGCAGTGTGAAACTCATCCCAACCTATCGGGCATGTACTCGCTGCCCTGGCATCTCTCCATTGCTTAAACCATATATGTGCTACCCCCTTTAGCTGGTAGGAGGTCAAGTCAACGCATTCCCCATTGTTCACCCCCACGACCTAGGTGATTTTAAGAATCTCCATTATAAAATCATATGTATCCTCGTCCACCTTTGACCCCGTGAACTCCAGAGGGCTTATCCTCAAGAAATCTCTCACCCTAGTTGCCGCGGCATTGCAATTCTAAGGGAATGCACCATCGTCGAATTCTGGACCTGGGAAATCATGTCTTGTGCCAACATCTGAATCGCCGCCCTACACTCAGCATGGGCAGCTGGCTCTGTTACGTGCTCCTCATGAACGGGTGGAGCTGGCTGATGCTCACCATCATGGGCACGCTTATGATCATTACCATTTCCATTTCTCCTGGCGTTTACACAACGTGGAGGAATAAATCTACAAACGCGAATAGAATGAATTAGAGGATTAAAGGACGTTCATCACACAATATAGATCATGAAAGAAGGGAACATTTCCTAAACATCTTGTAGACTCTTCGTCATAAGTGTCGCGCGCTTCACGCCCATGAAAAAGACTCTACTTAAAGCAGCTTTTATACTCCCTAAGGCACTTCAAAACCTATGGTTCTGATACCAAGTTTGTCACGACCCAAATGTACCCCCGGATCAGAGACACGGGACCAGGATGTCATGCCCCGCCTTGGGAGGCATGACTGGCACCCGGTGCCCTACTGACCCTAAGCACTTCTAGTGTCAGGCTGGCTCTAATTCTAGATTTATGAAAACAACAGGCTATATAACTACTGTAAATACAGCCTCCGGCCGAAAAGACCTATAGCCACCTGTAGAAATATAACATCTACCCAAAACAACTGAACATAAGGGAACCTATGCGGGTTGACAAGGCTACCATGCTAACTGGTTATCACTGAAAAGTAGAATCAAGTGCTAAACTGATCTATGACCAACAAGGTCACCAACTGACAATTGAACAAGGCCCCACACGACCATCAAATGCAAACAAAAAATATACACACGGCCCCACATGACCGGTACAACTAACCACAGGGAATATACAATCTGCAAGCCTCTAAGAATAATAAGATGGTCGGGACAGGGCCTCAGCCTACCCATACTGTACAACAAAAAGGGAAGTAAACATTTAGCTATCATGATCCGGATGACAGGAGCTGAAGACTCTGTACGCTGGCTGGACTTCGAGGGATCTGCTCCTCGTCTATGAGTACCTGCAAGCAAGTAATGCAGCGCCCCAAAACAGGCATCAGTACCACTAGTACTGTGTATGCAAGCAATAACTGAAAATAACTGAAAGCAAACAATAATACTGGTAGATGCTGAAGTAATAGGAGATAAACTGAGACTAACTAAAAAGAGCGTAACTTTATTGAAGAGAGTAAGAGTTATACCTGATAACATGTCAGTCTACTTTCTATCAATTAGTAACTAACACAACATAGCATAGAAGAACCTTACCAGCCCCCATAAGCCGTATGGTACCAACCAACGCACAATCTATATACCCCTACCCAGGTCATACCATCCACCTAGTAACTATGAGCATCCAGTTGGTCCACTGGGTATGCAACTTGGGCTCGCTGGGCCCCTGACTATAGCTGTATCTGAGTCCGGAGAACTCCTGAAATCTAAAATCTACAATCTTAAATTTATAATCTGAAAACTGTAATTTACACCCTAGGCGCAAGCGCTCGACAAGGGGTGTGGTATAGTGTTGATCAGCCTGCTATGGGGAATCTGCATCCCATCTTCGTCCGCTGGCGAATGGCATGCCACTTTGTAGAGCAACGTATCCTCACCCTCTGGCGAGCTAGTCGACACAACTATTAACCCTGGGGCGGTCAAGGAAGCTCTAAGGGTGCCCAACACAGAACAATCATGTCTCCACAAATAGCAATAACTGCATGTTATATATATATATACTGAATCTAATAATAATATTTATATTCTGGTATTTTGTTCTAAATCTCATACTGAAATATACTAAATCTGATACTGAAATATGCTGAATCTGATGTTCAGATATACTGAGTCTGAAATAATATTTTGGAATATTCTGCTGGGAATTATACTGTTGTACTGAGTTTCATGGTGAACACTATATAATAATTCTAACATGCTTACCGAACTCATACTGAATATAATATACAGCTTCTAAAACATTCTACTTGAATTTGTACTATTTTTCTATACTGGAACTACTAGCTTGCCAAAAAAATTGGCTTTACATACCTCAACTGCCGACTTTCTAATTAACTGGCGTAGCTCGGCTAGTATTCATCTATTTCTCCCGACTATATTCATATTTACGAAAGAATAGTATTAATTCTACTATTATTTTGGAAAGAAACCATATTATGGCTATACCTACTTCCTATTCTTCGACTTATCAAAGAACGGACAAAAACTCGCTATTTCTCGAGGGTCTAGATGGGAGAAATACTCACTTTAATGCTGGGAGTATATTAACACTAGTTTGGAGCAATTCCACTTACCTTAGCTCGGTGTGACGACGATTTGCCAGCCAAATTTCGCGAAACTAATTCCACAGGAATGCTCATGGCACCTTTATACTTCCCTACCCGAAGCTAATTCGAGTTTGGACTGCATTTGACGGTGTAAACGAAAGGAAATTTAATCAAACTCTTCGTTCCCCTCTATTTCTGTTCGTTTACTTGAAATTATATGAAGAGAAAATGATTTAAAACGAAGTGGGAGCCTTATATACTTGGGGCCTTTAAGTCGCATTTGTTGAATGCGATTTATAAGTCGCATTTGCCTTGCGACGCTCCGACTTGACGTTTGTCCGGTCTCTCCCCAGGCCCTTTTCTCGCACGTATGGCATTCTAAAACTCTTAACCAACATGCGAATAGGCCAACTAAGTGTCAAGAACTTATGGGGTGTAACACAAGAGCTCTGAGAGACCCCAAGTCGACCCATGGCTTGAGCATACATCTGATTCAATCACATGAGCGGAAGATTTATAAAGAACATAATCATGAAATAGCAAAAAGAAAAAAAACAATACTACACTTACATAATATGGTGAAAAACAACTTATGGTCTAATAAGCCTGTAAACATTAACGACGGATTGATGGGACAACTCCCCAACTAATCCAATATCCAGAAACTGAAAGAAATGCATAGAATGTGAACATGTAGCCCTCGAAACATGAGGACTCACCAAGTGCGCTGAGAGCAAGGATAAAACTAGCTACGGGTGACGATGAGCCTGAGAACTAGGACCTGTGTCATGAAACTATACAACATAGATAGTATGCGGTCAGTACGTGGAATATACTGAGTAAGCAAGGTAAATAAAATGGACATTTAAAACATATATGAAATTCATAAATGGTCAGAAGAGTAGGACATCATGCTCGCATCATAAATCATAATATCATATCATATGGCTCAAGGTTTTCATAACATTCATAACATAACTCAATCATAATCATAATCATAATAGAAGTGGTTTACTTAACATGACTTGAGACAACATACATAATCATAACATGCATAAATTAGGAGGAACAACATGAGATTCTCTTAACCGACATACCCTGTATGAGCACACATGAAGCCCAACTTGTAACCCTTGTCAAAAGGGTGTTCTTACCTTGCCAAGGGTAGGAATCATGAAAGGCATGATCACACATGAAAAGGACCATTTGGGCCAGGGACAAACATGAAAGGGTCCCAACCTACCTATGGTGGCACGTAGTTCATGAGATCTGAGGCTTAACTTGAGCCTCGAACCTACTCGGTGTTCGATACTACTCCCAAAACATATATAGTGCTCATAATAATACATACATGAGTTCATGGTCTAGTTAAATGATGATAATCCTAAACATGCATGAACATACGTGAACTAGCCATGACTTGAGGCCTGTGGTTGGCCAAAAACATAATTCATGATTGATAAAATTCATACATACTTTTAGACCTTGCATATAGCTTGAAATTCATAAGTTAATAGTAGATAACATAATAAATTCATAAATAAATTCATAATTCGCCGGGCTTATCAGAACACCAATGGATAAATGGATCATAAATCGATTCATCATAGGGCATGCAAAATCAAGCTTAGTTGTTTAGAAATTCAAAATAAATAATATTATAATCAATTTAAATCCCAAAAGAGGATCAAAATCAGAATATTATGATAAGATTTCAAAATTACAAGACCCATAATCAAATCATTTAATTTTTATACAAATCAATTGCAAACCCCATGAGTTTTTTGATAATTTATAAGTAAAATCATAGAGTAGGAGCATGGGTGTGGAAGAAACCACCCATTGATGACCTTACATACCTGTAAACACTGATTCTTAATATCCCTTGAAACCCCAAGATGGAATTTATAGAAATTGGGGAAAAACACCCAGAATCACCTTCTGGACTCCTCTCTATACTCTTGCATGAATGAATGAGGTTTAACCTGGACTAATCCCCCTTAAAAGATCCTATTTAGAGCTTAAAACGACATAGCTTAGGCTTTAGAAACTTAGGAATTATTAAAACACCCTTATTAAAATGCAGGAAAAACACTGCCAGACCCCTAACGAGGGACCTCACGAGTCGTTGCCAAGGGGCACGACTCGTGGCTAGGACTCGTGAAGTCCACTATCGAAAATACACAGGGGGACCCCACGAGGGACCCCATGAATCGTGGTGGCTGACCACGACTTGTGATCACCACCCGTGACCCCTACTGCCCCAAAACCTTGACCAACTCTCCAATGCAAACCACGGGTGACCTCACGAGTCGTGAGGTCCGACCACGGTTCATTATCAGGCCCGTAGCCTCCTCAACCTGAGCTTGTCTAGCTTGCTAACCATGAGTCACATCACGACTCGTGGTCACTCCTCATGACCCACCACATGAGTCGTCCTGCAACCTGATGCAAATTTCTAGTTTTTCTTCGTTTTGACTATCGGGTTTGATTCTTGGGTTCCCGGGGTATAAAAATATATCCCCCTTGGGAAAATTCATCCTCGAATGTCGAATCGTGTAGAAAATTCAGAAACAAGCAATCACCATATATAAATAATGATCATTAATATGAAAACTGATGAATTGAGTACCTCCAAAAATAACAACATAACCGAACTGAATTCAGACATCACATACATATACCGTATCATAAAACAAACTTGTACGCATAAACGGAACATGAAAACTTTTTAGAGTTTTAGGGCAAAAACTGATACATCAAACTTAAACTGAGCCGTTAGAGAACAGGTGTGGGTATCTAGCCACCATATCCGCTTTAGCTTCCCACGTAGCTCCTTCAACATGCTGATTTCTCCACAATACTTTAACTTAAACTACTTCTTTGTTCCTTAGCTTACGGACTTGATGATCTAAGATTCCCACCGGAATTTCTTCATAACTGAGGCTATCCTTTACACCAACATTGTCCACCGGGACTACTAAACCTGGATCACCCATGCACTTTTCAAAAGTAACACATGAAACACAGAATGAACAAAAGATAACTCTGATGGCAAGCCCAACTCATACGCCACCTTACCAACTCTTTTCACAACCCGGTAGGTTCAAACATATAGGGGACTAAGTTTCCCCTTTTTCCCAAACCGCACGACTCCCTTCATTGGAGATACCTTTAGAAATACCTAGTCATCCACATAACTCCAAGTCTATTCTCCTCACATCGGCATAACATTTCTAAAGACTATGAGAGGTTTTCAACTGGTCCCTTATCAACTGAATCTTCAACATCGCCTCATGAACCAAATCTGGCCCTATCATAGCTTCCTCACCAACCTCAAACCATCCGATGGGAGATCTACACCTTCACCCAAAGAGGGCCTCAAACGGTGCCATTTGGATACTAGAGTGACAACTGTTATTATAGGAAAACTCGATTAAGGGTAAATGATCAGCCCAACTACCTTTAAAATGCATAACAGAAGCCCTCCACATATCCTCAAGAGTTTGGATTGTTCATTCGGCTTGGCCATCCGTCTGCGGATTAAAGGCCATGCGGAGCATGACTTGAGTCCCAAGTCCCTTGAAGTAGAACCAACTCCCGAATATACAGTTTGACATAGTCATCTACTGAATCCGTGGTCTTAACCAGTAGAAAATAGGTAGCCTTAGTTAACCTGTCTACCACCACCCAAATGGAGTCATAGTGTTGTCGAGTACGAGTAGGCCTGTAATGAAATCCATATTAATCTCTTCCCACTTCCAAGTTAGGATGCTAATATCCTGAAGTACGCCTCCCGGTCTTTGATGCTCGACCTCCACTTGCTAACAGTTAGGATATTTAGCTTCGAACTCTGCGATATCCTTCTTCATACCATCCCACCAATAGATTTCCTGCTAGTCCCGATGCATCTTTGTGGATCCGGGGTGGATAGAATATCTGGTACCATGTGCTTCATGCAATATCCAAACCCTCAAATTATTGACATTCGGAACACACAGCTGACCCTGGTATCGCAGCACACCATCTCCCCCTTTGGAGAAAACATCCACTTTTTGATTCTACACCGCTTCCTTCAGCTTCCTTGCATAGATTTGACATCAACCACCAAGGACGACTCTGACCCATTCTGCACAACAACACCTCCATCGGTTGAGTCGGCCAATCTAACTCCTAATCTTGCGAGTCGGTGGACATCCTTCACCAACTCCTTCTTTCCCTCCTCCACGTGGGCACACTATTCATAGAGAGCCTAATAACTGCATCTGCCACCATATTAACCTTGCCTGGGTGGTGAAGAACTCTCTTATCATAGTCCTTTAATAACTCCAACCACCTCCTTTGCCGAAGATTGAGATCCTTCTGTGTGAACACATTGCAAGCTCTTGTGATCCGTGAATACATCCACGTGGAACCCATACAAGTAATGCCTCCATATTCAATGCAAACACCACTGCGGCCAACTTGAGATCATGGGTCGGGTAATTCTTTTTGTGAACTTTCAATTGCTTAGAGGTATCTGCAATTACATTCCCATGCTGCATCAACACATATCCCAGTCCGAATCTCAAAGAATCACAATATACAATAAAGCCTTTCGTACCCTCGGGTAAAGTCAACACTGGTGCTGAAGTGAGTCGGGTCTTCATTCCTGGAAGATTTCTTCACAAGCCTCTGACCATTCAAACTTTACCTTCTTCTGAGTCAACTTGGTGAAAGGTACCGCAATAGATGAGAAACCCTCAACAAATCTCTAGTAGTAACCTTCTAGGCCCAAGAAACTCCGAATTTCTAAAGGATTCACCAGTCTGGGCCAATTCTTCACCGCTTCGATTTCCTGGGAATCTACCTTAATGCCCTTACCTAAAACCACATGGCCTAGAAAAGCCATCAAGTCCAACCAAAACACACATTTGCTGAACTTTGCATATAACTGACGATCCTTGAGGACCTAAAGCACTATACACAAGTGAGTAGCACGCTCTGCCTCACTACGAGAGTATATAAGGATATAATTGATGAACACGATATAAAACATGTCTAGATACGGCTTGAACACCTTGTTCATCAGATCCATAAAGGTTGAAGGAGAATTGGTTAGTCCAAATGACATAACTACAAACTCATAATGGCCATATCGGGTTTTGAAGGCTGTCCTTGGGATATCACTCTCCCTGAATCTGAGTTGATGATACCCGGGCCTGAGATCTATCTTCGAGAAGCACCTGACACCCTAGAGCTGGTCAAATAAATCTTTGATCCTGGGAAAGGGGTACCTGTTCTTGACAGTGACCTTATTCAATTGTGAATAGTCAATACACATTTGAAGGGACCCATCCTTCTTTCGAACAAAGAGAATCGATGCACCCCTTGGAGACTTGCTCGGTCTAATGAAACCCTTATCCAACAAGTCCTTCAATTGTTCTTTTAGCTCCTTTAGCTCAGCTGGAGCCATCCTGTAAGGAGGAATATATATAGGTTGCAAATAGGAAGGAAGGTCTATACCGAAATCAATCTCCCGCTTGGGAGGGACACTTGGCAAATCATCAGGGAATTCCTCCGAATACTCATACACCACTGGAACTGACTGAATAGTTGGGGTCTCAGACTCTACATCCTTGACCCTAACTAGGTGGTACATGGAACCCTTAGAGATCATTTTCTAGTCCTTAAGGTATGAAATAAACCGATCGGTTGGTACAACGAAATTACCCTTCTATTCCAAAACTGACTCACCCAAAAATCAAAATTCCACTGCACGGGTCCTATATTTAATCGAAGCATAACATGCAAACAACCAATCCATACCCAAGATTATATCAAAGTCCGTCATGGCCAACTCTACTAGATCCGCGGAGGTAACCTTATGCAACACTATAATAGGGCAACCTCTATATACCCGTGGAGCTACAACTGATTCACCGACTAGAATTGATACAGAGAACGGTTCTGACAGAATTTTGGGACTAACGCCTAAACTACTAGCAATGTAAGGGTCACAAAAGAAAAAGTACCTTCTGGATCTAACAAAGCATAAGCATCAATGTGGAAGACTTGCAACATCCCCATGATCACATTTGGCGAAGCCTCCTACTCCTGGTGAGGCAGAAGGGCAAAAAACTTGTTTTGGTGCTGACCGCCTGCTGAACTAGTGGAAGCACCCTACTGTTGGGTCGTGTTGATGGAGTGGTAGAACTGGCTGCAGGGCAATCTCTGATCTTGTATTCGGGTTTGCCACACCGAAAATAAGCATCTGCACCGACCAGGCACCTCCCTGGATGATTTTTATCACATCGTTCACAAGTTGGGAAAGTGCGCTCCACCTACATGCTAACATCATCCTTCGAGCTTGTAGCCCTTCTCCTCTGGTCTCCCTGAATTGGGATGGCGTGCTGGCTGATGATGGAGCTGGAGCAATGGACCTGTGTTGGGAATGCTGACGTGGTGTACCCTTGACCTGGCCTGAGAAACCCCGTAGGTGTCGGTTTTGGCCCTCTTGACCTCTCTCTGCATCCTATAGACCGACTCCATCTGCTGCACATGCAGTACAATAAGGGGGAAAGTCAATGTCCCGATGAAGCATGGCGATCCGGATATCCTTGTCCAACTAATCTTCTACTCCATGCACAAAGGGGCTCACCTGAGCCCGTTGATCCGCCATAACCCCCAGAGCATATTTAGATAATCGGTTGAACTCCAATGAATACTGTTGGACAGACATGCTACCTTTCTTTAGATTAACAAACACGGCCGCCTTGAGCTCCCTCATCTCTCGACGGAAGAAATGATCCGTGAATGCAGTGTGAAACTCATCCCAACCTATAGGGCATGTACTCGCTGCCCTGGCATCTCTCCATTGCTTAAACCATATATGTGCTACCCCCTTTAGCTGGTAGGAGGTCAAGTAAACGCATTCCCCATTGTTCACCCCCACGACCTAGGTGATTTTCAGAATCTCCTTTATAAAATCATGTGGATCCTCGTCCACCTTTGACCCCGTGAACTCCAGAGGGCTCATCCTCAAGAAATCAATCACCCTAGTTGCCGCGACATTCCAATTCTAAGGGAATGCACCATCGTCTAATTCTGGACCTGGGAAATCATGTCCTGTGCGAACATCTGAATCGCCGCCCTACACTCAGCATGGGCAGCTGGCTCTGTTACGTGCTCCTCATGAACGGGTGGAGCTGGCTGATGCTCACCATCATAGGCACGCTTATGATCATTACCATTTCCGTTTCTCCTGGCGTTTACACAACGTGGAAGAATAAATCTACAAACACGAATAACACGAATTAGAGGGTTAAAGGACGTTCATCACACATTATAGATCATGAAAGAAGGGAACATTTCCTAAACATCTAGTATTCTCTTCGTCATAAGTGTGGCGCGCTTCACGCCCATGAAAAAGACTCTACTTAACGCAGCTTTCAGACTCCCTAGGAAACTTCAAAACCTATGGTTCTGATACCAAGTTTGTCACGACCCAAATGTACACCCGGATCAGAGACACGGGACCAGGATGTCATGCCCCGCCTTGGGAGGCATGACTGGCACCTGGTGCCCTATTGAGCCTAAGCACTTCTGGTGTCAGGCTGGCTCTAATTCTGGATTTATGAAAACAACAGGCTATATAACTACTGTAAATACAGCCTCCGGCCGAAAAGGCCTATAGCCACCTAAACAACTGAACATAAGGGAACCGATGCGGGTTGACAAGGCTACCATGCTGACTGGTTATCACTGAAAAGTATAATCAAGTGCTAAACTGATCTATGACCGACAAGGTCACCAACTGACAATTGAACAAGACCCACACGACCATCACATGCATAGAATGTGAACATGTAGCCCTCGAAACATGAGGATTCACCAAGTGCGCTGAGAGCAAGGATAAAACTAGTTATGGGTGACGATGAGCCTGAGAACTAGGACCTGTGTCATGAAACTATACAACATAGATAGTATGCGGTCAGTACATGGAATGTACTGAGTAAGCAAGGTAAATAAAACAGACATTTAAAACATATATGAAATTCATGAATGGTCAGAAGAGTAGGACATCATGCTCGTATCATAATTCATAATATCCTATCATATGGCTCAAGGTTTTCATAACATTCATAACATAACTTAATCATAATCATAATCATAATAGAAGTGGTTTACTTAACATGACTTGAGACAACATACATAATCAGAACATGCATAAATCAGGAGGAACAACATGAGATTCTCTTAACCAACATACCCCATATGAGCAAACATGAAGCCCGACTTGTAACCCTTGTCAGAAGGGTGTTCGTACCTTGCCAAGGGTAGGAATCATGAAAGGCATGATCACACATGAAAAGGACCATTTGGGCCAGGGACAAACATGAAAGGGTCCCAACCTACCTATGGTGGCATGTAGTTCATGAGATCCGAGGCTTAACCTGAGCCTCGAACCTACTCGGTGTTCGATACTACTCCCAAAACATATATAGTGCTCATAATAATACATACATGAGTTCATGGGCTAGTTAAATGATGATAATCTTAAATATGCTTGAACATACATGAACTAGCCATGACTTGAGGCCCGTGGTTGGCCAAAACCATAATTCATGATTGATAAAATTCATACATACTTTTAGACCATGCATATAGCTTGAAATTCATAAGTTCATAGTAGATAACATAATAAATTCATAAATAAATTCATAATTCATGCCGGGCTTATCAAAACACCAATGGATAAATGGATCATAAATCGATTCATCATAGGGCATGCATAATCAAGCTTAATTGTTTAGAAATTCGAAATCAACAATATTATAATCAATTTAAGTCCCAAAAGAGGATCAAAATAAGAATATTATGATAAGATTTCAAAATCACAAGACCCATAATCAAATCATTTAATTTTTATACAAATCAATTGTAAACCCCATGAGCTTTTTGATAATTTATAAGTAGAATCATAGAGTAGGAGCATGGGTGTGGAAGAAACCACCCATTGATGACCTTACATACCTGGAAACACTGATTCTTAATCTCCCTTGAAAGCCCAAGATGGAATTTATAGAATTTGGGGAAAAATACCTTGAATCACCTTCTAGACTCCTCTCTATACTCTTGCATGAATGAATGAGGCTTAACCTGGACTAATCCCCCTTAAAAGATCCTATTTAGAGCTTAAAACAACATAGCTTAGGCTTTAGAAACTTAGGAATTATGAAAACACCCTTATTAAAATGCAGGAAAAACACTGTTAGACCCCTAATGAGGGACCTCACGAGTTGTTGCCAAGGGGCACGACTCGTGGTTAGGACTCGTGAAGTCCACTATCCAAAATACACAGGGGGACCCCACGAGGGACCCCATGAATCGCGGTGGCTGACCACGACTTGTGATCACCACCCGTGACCCCTACTGCCCCAAAACCTTAACCAACTCTCCAATGCAAACCACGGGTGACTTCACGAGTCGTGAGGTCCGAACTGAATTCAGACACCACATACATATAACATATCATAAACAAACTTTTATGCATGAACAGAACACGAAAATTGATTAGAGTTTTAGGGAAAAAACTAATACCTCAAACTAAAACTGAGCCGGTAGAGAACAGGTGTGGGTATCTAGCCATCATATCCGCTTCGGTCTCCCATGTAGCTCCTTCAACATCCTGATTTCTCCACAATACTTTAACTGAAACTACTTCTTTGTTCTTTAGCTTATGGACTTGACGATATAAGATTCCCACCGAAATTTCCTCACAGCTGAGGCTATCTTTTACACCAAAGCTGTCCACTGGGACTACTAAAGATGGATCACCCAAGCAATTTTTCAAATGTGACACATGAAACATAGGATGAACCGAAGATAACTTCGAGGGAAAGTCCAACTCATATGCCACCTTACCAACTCTTCTCACAACCCGGTAGGGTCCAACATTGCGGGGACTGAGTTTCCCCTTTTTCCCAAACCACATGACTCCTTTCATGGGAGATACCTTTAGAAATACCCAATCATCCACATCAAACTCCAAGTCTCTTCTCCTTACATCGGCATATGATTTCTGACGACTCTGAGCGGTTTTCAACCAGTCCCTTATCAATTGAACCTTCACCATTGCCTCGTGAATCGAATCTGGCCCTATCATAGCTGCCTCACCAACCTCAAACCATACGATGGGAGATCTACACCTTCTCCCAGAGAGGGCCTCGAACGGTGCCATTTGGATACTTAAGCGCTAACTGTTATTATAGGAAAACTCGATTAAAGGTAAATGATCATCCTAGCTACCTTTAAAATCCATAACACATGTTCTCAACATATCCTCAACAGTATGGATAGTTCGTTCAGCTTGGCCATCCGTCTGTGCATAAAAGGACGTGCTGAGCTTCACTTGAGTCCCAAGTCCCTTCTGAAAAGACTGCCAAAACTGGGAGGTAAACTAAGTACCTCGGTTTGATATAATAGACAAGGCCACTCCATGAAGTCTAACCAACTCCCGAATATACAGTTTGGCATAGTCATCTGCTGAATCCATATTCTGGACCGGTAGAAACTGGGCAGCCTTAGTTAACCTGTCTACCACCACCCAAATGGAATCATAGTGCCATCGAGTACGAGGTAGGCCTTTAATGAAATCCATATTAATATCTTCCCACTTCCAAGTGGGGATTCTAATATCCTAAAGTACGCCTCCCAGTCTTTAATGCTCGACCTTCACTTGCTAACAACTAGGACATTTGGCTACGAACTCTGCAATATCCTTCTTCATACCATCCCACTAATAGATTTCCCTCAAGTCCCGGTAAATCTTCATGGATCTCGGGTGGATAGAATATCTAGTACCATGTGCTTCATGCAATATCCGAACCCTCAAATTATCGAAGTTCGGAATTCATAATCGACCCGGGTATCATAGCACACCACCTCCCCCTTGGGAGAAAATCTCCACCTTTTGATTCCGCACCGCTTCCTTCAGCTTCCTTAGAATTGGATCCTCATCTTTCTTAGATTTGACATCAACCACCAAGGACGATTCTGACCCAATCTGCACAACGACACTTCTATTGGTCGAGTCGACCAATCTAACTCCCAATCTTGCGAGCCGATGGACATCCTTCACCAAATCCTTCTTTCCCTCCTTCACGTGGGACACACTATCCATAGAGAGCCTACTAAGTGCATCCGCCACTACATTAGCATTGCCAGGGTGGTAAAGAACACTCATATCATAGTCCTTTAATAACTCCAACCACCTTCTTTGCCGAAGATTGAGATCCTTCTGCGTGAAGACATACTGCAAGATCTTGTGATACGTGAATACAACCACGTGGACCCCATACAAGTAATGCCACCATATCTTCAAGGTCAACTCGAGATCATGGGTCAAGTAATTCTTTTTGTGAACTTTCAGTTGCCTAGAGGCATATGCTATTAGTTTCCCATGCTGCATTAACACACATCCTTGTCCGACTTTGGAAGCATCACAATATACAACAAAGACATTCATACCCTCGGGTAAAGTCAACACTGGTGCTGAAGTGAGTCGGGTATTCAATTCTGGAAGCTTTCCTCACAAGCCTCCGACAATTGAAACTTTACCTTCTTCTGAGTCCACTTGGTGAAAGGTGCCGCAATAGATGAGAAACCCTCCAAAAATATCCAGTAGTAACCTGCTAGGCCCAAGAAACTTTGAATTTCTAAAGGATTCACCGGTCTGGGCTAATTGTTCACCGCTTCGATTTTCTGGGAATCTACCTTAATGCCCTTACCTGAAACCACATGGCCTAGAAATGCCACCGAGTCCAGCCAAAACTCATATTCACTGAACTTTGCATATAACTGACGATCCTTGAGGACTTGAAGCACTATACGAAAGTGAGTAGCATGCTCCACTTTGCTCTGGGAGTATATAAGGATATCATCGATGAACACGATCACGAACAAGTCTAGATACGGCTTGAACACCCTGTTCATCAGATCCATAAAGGCTGCAGGAGCATTGGTTAGTGCAAATTACATAACTAAAAACTCATAATGGCCATACCGGGTTCTGAAGGCTGCCCTTGGGATATAACTCTCCCGGACTCAGAGCTGGTGATACCCGGACCTAAGATCTATCTTCAAGAAACACCTGGCACCCTAGGGCTGGTCAAATAAAAAATCGATCCTAGGCAAGGGGTACCTATTTTTAACAGTTACCTTATTCAACTACCGATAGTCAATACACATTCGAAGGGACCCATCCTTCTTTCCAACAAATAGAACCGGTGCACCCCGTGGAGACATGCTTGATCTAATGTAACCCTTAGCCAACAAGTCCTTCAACTATTCTTTTAGCTCCTTTAGCGCAGCTGGAGCCATCATATAAGGAGGAATAGATATAGGCTGTGTGTTGGAAAGAAGGTCTATGTCGAAATCAATCTCTCGCTCAGGAGGGACACCTGGCAAATCATCAGGGAATACCTCCGGATACTCACACACCACTGGAACTAACTAAATAGTCAGGGTCTCGGACTCTACATCCTTAACCCTAACTAGGTGGTACATGCAACCCTTAGAGATCATTTTCCTGGCCTTAATGTATGAATAAACCATCCGGTTGGTATAGCGGAATTACCCTTCCATTCCAAAACTGACTCACCCGGAAATTGGAATTCCACTGCATGGGTCCTACATCTAATCGAAGAATAACATGCAAACAACCAATCCATACCCAAGATGATATCAAAGTCCATCATGGCCAACTCTACTAAGTCTGCGGAGGTAACCTTATGAAACACTATAATGGAGGAACCTCTATATACCCTCCTTGCTACAATTGCTTCACCGACTGGAGTAGATACGGAGAATGGTTTTGAAAGAATTTTGGGGCTAACTCCAAAACGACTAGCAATGTAAGGGGTCACAGAAGACAAAGTACCTCCTTGATCTAAAAAAGCGTTATCATCAATATGGAAGATTTGCTACATAGCGATGACAACATCTGGAGAATCCTCTCGCTCCTGGCGAGGCACTAGGGCATAAAACCTGTTTTGGTGCTGACCGCCTGCTAAACTTGTGGAAGCACCCTGCTATGGGGTCGTGTTGCTGGAGTGGTAGAACTGGCTGCAGGGAAATCTCTGATCCTGTGTCTGGGTTGGCACACCCGAAATAAGCATCTGCACCGACCAGGCACTCCTAGGATGATTTTTATCGCATCTCGCATAAGCTGGGAAAGTGCGCTCCACCTACATGCTACCTGATCTTGGGCAGAATTGCATGACCAAGTGATACTCAAATGCTTCATTTCGACTTGTTTATCTATCGTTATGTGTACATTCTCATGTTATTTTTAGTTAAATGTGAATTTATACTAACCAACATGATTAGCATTGTTTTGCAGGTAAAAGGAAATTTTGGAAGCTAATATATATGTTGGTGAAGAGCGGGAATGGACTTGGAAGGAAGGAGTGGAAGTTTACAAGGGAGAGCAGCAAAAATAAGGGCTCCGCGATGGAGCCGTGTCACGCTGCCATCACGGAGGCATTCTGCCTCGGATGAATTAATTTTGTCAAATTCCAGTGGAGGTTCCCGTTACCTCCATGACACGAAGGCAGTGCTCCGCGATGCACTCCGTGTTACGTTGAGTATATTTACCTGGAAATTCAAGTTCCAGTAAAGGTGCGCGATAGACACATGGCACGGAGGCAAGGCTCCACAATGCAAGTCGTTCCACGTTGAGGTGCATTTTCCTGGGAACCGACTTCCAGTGAGGGTCCGCAATACCCCTGTGGCACAGAAGGAGTGCTCCGCGATACACTCCGTGCCACGTTGCTTGTTAGTCCGGGAAAAATTCTCAATAGTATAAATAGCACACTTAGGTTTTATTTTAAACATTCTGACTTGGTTGAGCAAGAACGTGGGTTACAGGAAGTTGAGAGGACGAAAATTCTAGGGTTCTTCTCTTTATCTTTCTCTTTAATCTCAATTGTTTGTATGAATTCTACTTATTTGATGATGTTTAATCCACAAATGAGTGGCTAATTCAATTCTTGCTGAGGTTAACAATAATTGTAGAGGAATGTAATTGTTGATCATTTAAGTTTTCATCTTTTCTTCAATGGTTGTTCTATCAATTCTTGTTTTTACTGCATTAATGTTTTGCCAATGTTAATGTATATCTAGAAATCCAATTTTGATTTTGAAAAGGAAAGAAATTGGACAGATGTGAATTGGTAGGATATAATCTTTTCTTAGTTTAGAAAATTGAGAATTGACTTACAATCAGAATAGAAATATATCTGAAAGTCTTATTAGTCAATTACGGAATCGGTTATGTATGGATAGAGCATGAAATTCTTTTATCACAGAAATGTAGATTAAGGAATCATGATTCTTAAATTGGATATGAGCCGAAAGATCCAATCCATGGGCAATAAATTCCTAACTAGCAACCGAAGAGAAGATTCGCTGAATTGAATTAATAAGTTACATCCCTGCATGTTTGTCTTAACCTCAGCTTGTTCATTACTATTGTTAAGACTAGAATTATAATCTTGACTTAGATTCTTATTACTTAGTAAACTTTAACTCTTAAAATATTATTTATTTGGTTGTCTGCATTCATAGAGATATAGTTCACTGACACTTAAGTTAAGTAATACTGTAGTTCAGTCCCTGTGGGATCGATACTTGGCTTGAAATAAGCCACTTTACTACTTGTTTGATCACGTGCACTTGCATGTAGTTTTCACCACCGAACAAGTTTTTGGCGCCGTTGCCGGGGACTGGCAATTGGTAAATTTATTTTCATAGTCTTAGTTTACAAATTATATATAAGTGCTGACAACTTGATCTTAGCCTTTCTCTTGCAGATATTGAATTCTTATGAATGCTGGCAATAGATAAGGAGTTGGTGGATTCATATATAGAGCCGGAGAGACAATTTCATCGACAAAGAAGGGAAGCTCTAGAGAAGAATCTGCAGTTGCTAAGACAAGCAATTCTGGAGCAACAACAGAATCCACCAGTTGTGAGGGCGGTTTTAGTGCCTGAGGAGATGGCAGCAAGGCCGGTTCACAAAGTGGCAATCCCACATGCAAATAATGTTACATCTAGTATTTGCAGACCAGAGCCAGGAGGGAGGTTTGAGCTTAAATAGAACACGGGGCAGTTGTTGCAAACCAGCAGGCAATTCACAGGTCTCCCTCATGAAGATCCACAACAACATCTCCAAAACTTTTTGGAGATAAGTGACACTTACATTCCCGCTGGAGTATCATCCGACTACGTGAGGCTTACATTATTCCCATTTTCATTATTGAGGGAAGCAAAGAGGTGGTTGAAAGCTGAACCACCAAACTCTATCACCACTTAGGATAATCTTGCAAGAAAGTTTTTGATACGATTCTTTCCATCCGGGAAGACAGCCAGACTTAGAAGTCAGATTCTAAGTTTTAAACAAAGAGATAGTGAGAATTTGTATCAAGCTTGGGAAAGGTTCAAATCAATGTTAAGGGATTGTCCTCACCATCACCATTCTAATGATGTGTTGCTGCATACATTCATTGAGGGTTTGGAACCACATACAAAAATTTTGCTAGACTTAGCAACTAGGGGGCAGGCATTGGAAAAGACTTATGAGGAGCTTTATACTTTGTTAAATTGTATTTCATAGGGAAATCCAAAGTGGAATGCGGACTCATCACGAGGAGGAACAAGAAAAGCGGCAGGAGTCTTTGAGGTGGATGGTTTTGCAGCTATCGCTGCACAGATGGCTGCATTGCAAAATCAACTCAACACACAATTTAGCAGTATGAGCTTGAATCAAGCACAAGCCCCAGTCAATGCAATTCAGCAGGTATGGTGTGAAGTATGTGGGAGTAATGAACACTCAGCTGAGTGTTGTGGTGCAAATCCAGATTCAGAAAACTTTGTTGGGAACATCCGGAGGAATAATAATCAACAGTATGGCAACAATTACAACTCAAATTGGAGGAACCATCCGAATTTCTCTTGGGGTAGTAATAGCCATCAAGGACAGAGTTCGAATCAGGGAGTGCAGAGAAATCAAGCTGGGCATCAGAATTTTCAGTCTCAATACAGAGGAAACAATGCACCTCCTCCACCAACCAACAACATTGAGGATATGCTCAAAACAATTATAGCTAACCAAGCGCAAATGCAGGCTGATTAGGTGAAATTAGCGGCTGACATGAAAAATCAGCAGTTATCTACAAAGGCATTGGAATACCAGTTTGGACAGTTAGCTGGAGCTCAAAACACCAGGCCCAAAGGAGGACTACCGAGTGATACTGACCCAAATCCAAGCAAGTCAATGCAGTGACGACAAGGAGTGGACTCTAATTTAAGGAGGTGGAACCAGAAAGATCACCTCAGCAATCTGGAGCAGTGGAGAAAGATCGGGAACATGATGATGAGAGGGGGAAGGAAAAGGCAGCTGAGGTAGAAAGACCACCACCCCTGTTCCCTCAAAGATTAAAGAAGCACAAGGAAGAAGCTTGCTTTAAGAAGTTCATGGAGGTGCTGAAACAGGTACACATTAATTTACCTTTGGTTGATGTTTTGCAAGGAGTGCCGAAATATGCAAATTATATCAAGGACATCATATCAAATAAAAGTAGACTGACGGAGTATGCTACGGTGGCGCTTACGGAGGAGTGCACTTCCCGGATACAGAATAGGTTGCCGACAAAGCTCAAGGATCCTGGGAGCTTTACCATTCAAATCACAATCGGGCAAAGTATCCGAGCTCGCGAACTATGTGATTTGGGAGCAAGCATAAACTTTATGCTGACATCGGTGTTCAAGAAGTTGGGGCTAGGCATCCCTAGACCAACTACTGTGATCTTGCAGCTAGTTGACCATTCTTTGGCCAGACCAAATGGTATTGTGGAGGATGTGCTAGTGCAAGTGGGTTCCCTCATTTTCTTTGTGGATCTTATGATCTTGGATTTTGAGCCGGATGCGGAAGTCCCATTTATTTTGGGACGTCCTTTCTTGGCAACCGGGCGAGCGTTGATTGATGTGGCTACGGGGTAGTTAACCATGCAAGCACATGATAAAGTGGAGGTGTTTGATGTGTATAAGTCCATGAAGCTTCCGGCCATTTATGAGGAGCTATCAGAAATCAATGTGCTAAATCAGGAAGCAATTCTTTAGAATGTTGATTCTCAAGATCCATTGGAGAGATCTTTGATGGGATTTGATCATTTCGGAGACAGGGATACGTATGAGATGGTGCAGATGTTGAACGAACCAAAATGGTTTCCCAAGAAGCAAGACTTTCAGCCCTTGATGCGGTCCTTGGAATCATTGCCAAAGCCATCAATTGAGGAAGTACCAAAATTGGAGTTGAAGACATTGCCTCCATATCTGAAGTATGTATTTTAGGGGGAAGATGACACCGTGCCAGTCATCATCTCCGCAGAACTGACAGAGGCATAGGTAAAGGATGCATTGGTGGTTCTCAAGAGGCGGAAGAAAGATATGGGGTGGCAAATTTCAGACATTAGGGGAATCAATCCAGCTTTTTGCACACACAGGATTTTTATGGAAGAAAGAGCAAAGCCAACTTTACAACATCAGCGGAGGTTGAATTTGGTGATGAAGGATGTAGTTAGGAAGGAGGTGATAAAGTGGCTTGATGCAGGTGTGATCTATCCCATTTCGGACAGTGAATGGGTCAGTCCTGTTCAGTGTGTCCCTAAGAAAGGAGGGATGACATTGGTCATCAACGAGAAGAATGAGCTGATTCCTACACGCACAGTCACAGGCTGGCGAATTTGCATGGACTACAGAAAGCTCAATGAGGCCACGAGGAAAGATCATTATCCTATCCCATTTATTGATCAGATATTGGACAGGTTGGCAGGTCAAGAATATTATTGTTTCCTTGATGGATATTATGGCTATAACCAAATAGCCATAGCACCAGAGGACCAGGAATAAACCACTTTTACATGTCCTTATGGGACATATGCTTTCAGGCAGATGCCATTTGGTCTATGCAATGCACCCGCCACATTCCAGAGATGCATGATAGAGATCTTTCACGATATGGTGGAAGATTTTTTTGGAGGTATTTATGGATGATTTTTCTATTTTCGATAATTCATATGCTACATGTTTGCAGAATCTTGACAGGGTGCTAGCTCGATGTGAAGACTCCAACCTTGTACTCAACTGAGAGAAATGTCATTTTTAGTCAAGGAAGGTATCGTCCTTGGCCATAAGGTGTCATGCAAGGGGTTGGAAGTCGATCGTGCAAAGATCAAAGTGATCAAAAAGCTACCACCACCTGTGTCAGTGAAGGGTGTTCGTAGTTTTCTCGGACATGCAGGGTTCTACAGACGGTTCATCAAGAACTTCTCTAAAATTTCTAGACCGATATGCCGGTTGCTAGAAAAAGAGGTGAAGTTCGAGTTTGACAAAGATTGTGTTAAAGCATTCAAGGAGTTGAAACAGAAACTGGTAGAAGCACCTATTCTCATTTCTCCGGATTGGGAGCAACCATTTGAATTAATGTGTGATGCAAGTGACGTGGCTGTAGGAGCTGTATTGGGGCAGCGAAGGAATAGAATTTTTCATTCCATTCATTATTCAAGCAAAACACTTGACGCAGCCCAAGTCAATTATACAGTCACAAAAAAGGAGATGCTAGCATTGGTGTTCGCGTTTGATAAATTCAGGTCCTACTTGGTGGGTTCTAAAGTAGTGGTATATACCGATCATGCAGCAATTCAGTATCTATTTAACAAGAAGGATGCAAAGCCCAGACTAATCAGATTGATATTGTTGTTACAAGAGTTTGACCTAGAAATTCGGGACAAAAAGCGGAGCGAGAATCAAGTGGCATATCACCTATCGTGATTGGAAAGCCGGTTGCATGTGAAGGAAGGTGACAGCATCAAGGAAGAGTTCCCGGATGAGCAGCTTTTGGCAATAAGGAAAGCTGAAATCTCGTGGTATGCAGACATTGTGAATTTGCTGGTAAGTGGAGTTTATCCACCGGAGGCTATGGCTTAGCAAAGAAAGAAGTTGAGACATGGTTGCAGGTATTACATTTAGGATGAGCCGTATCTATTTAAGCAGCGACCGGATCAGGTGATGAGAAGATGCACTTCAGAGAGCCAGATTGCAGAAGTATTGAGGAGTTGTCACTCATCATTGTATGGAGGGCACCATAGAGGCGAGCGGAAAGCGCACAAGGTGCTACAGTCAGGTTTCTCTTGGCCTACACTTTTTAGAGACTCTATGGCACATGTAAAAATGTGCGATAGATGTCAAAGAAAAGGCACAATTGCTAGAAGGCAGGAGATGCCATTGCAGCAGATATTAGAAGTGGAGATCTTTGATGTATGGGGAATAGATTTCATGGGTCCGTTCCCACCATCATTTGGCAATTGTTATATCTTAGTAGCCGTTGATTATGTTTCTAAGTGGGTCGAGGCAACAGCTTGCCCTAGGAATGACAACAAGGTGGTGACAAAATTTGTTAAAAAGCATATTTTCACCAGGTTCGGGACACCCCGAGCAATTATTAGTGATGGAGGGGCTCATTTTGTGAATGCAAGTTTCATGAATTTGCTAGCTAAGTATGGGGTGCGGCACAAGGTAGAAACAACATATCATCCCCAAACTAGTGGGCAAGTGGAGGTGTCGAATAGATAAATAAAGCAGATTCTACAGAAGACAGTGAATGCACAACGAATTGATTGCTCAAGCAAACTCAACGATGTGTTGTGGGCTTATAAAACTGCGTACAAGACACCCATTGGGACTTCTCCGTACAGATTGGTCTATGGAAAGGTATGTCATCTGCTTGTGGAGCTGGAACATCGAGCTTTTTGGGCTGTGAGAAAGTTGAACATGGATTCGGAGCTAGCAGGGAAGAAGAGGTTGATGCAACTCAGCGAACTTGATGAGTTTCAATGGCATGCTTATGAAAGTGCCAAATGCTACAAAGAGAAAATGAAGAGGTGGCACGATAGGCATATGGTGCATCAGATCTTTGAGCCGGGGCAGAAAGTATTGTTATTTAACTCAAGGCTGAAGTTTTTTCCAGGTAAATTGCGGTCCAAATGGTCAGGGCCGTTTGAAGTGGTGAGAATGACCCCACACGGGGCAGTGGAGTTGTGGCAAGAAGATAGAAGTGCCACATTTTTGGTGAATGGGAAACAATGTAAGAATTATTGGCGTAAGGATGTTATTCGAGAGAAGATGTCCATCACTCTAGAGGATGAGTGAGCATGAATGGCGTCGAGCCGCAACGGTAAATCAGGCACTGCGCGGGAGGTAACCCGTTAATGTGTTGTAATAGAAGAGTAGAATTATTTGTGAAAAAAGAAACAACAAAGAAAAAGAAAAATAAATTTTCTTTTTGCGTTTAAACCTATGATTTCTAACCAATTTCTTGTGGTGAAATGATTTTCAGGTGAATGGAGGGAAAAAATACAAAAAAGCGCAAAGGAAAAAATCGAGGTGAGAAAATAAAAATTGGCACATTACAGTGAGCCTGCGCGATGGCTCCATGTCACAGAGGCAGTGCTCCGCGTCACACTCCGTGACACATTTAGTGTTATTTTGCGTCGGGTCACCTCGGGTCACCGGCTAACCTGCACAAAAAACCCCTTTTAAACCACAATTTCCTTCATTTTCTTCCTACTTTCCCATTCCCTCCACGACCCACACCCAAAATCCCCTTCCCCCCCAACGTGACACGGACCTAAGGATCAATTTTCTTCGAGTTTTCTTCGATTTCATCAAAGTAAAGGTATGTTCTTGAATTTTTCCTTATTTTTGCTCAAATTTTCGATTCTTGAACATGTTTGGTGATTAAATCTTTCCCTAAGAGAAAAATAAGCTTGAATTCACTTGAGTTATGATTGAATGATGTTCATAGTATCGGGGAGAGTATATGAACTCAATGATTGCATGTTTTATTGAAATTCTTGCGAAATTGATAACTAGGGTTGAAAATTGATAGGAAGAAGACTAAATTCTTTGAAATGCTGGAAAAGAAATTGGGTTGTGCATGTTGGATGATGTGATATTGTGATTGATATTGAATACGCTAAGTTAGAAGAGGGATTTTCGGGAGAACGCAATTGGAGAATTACATAGGTTGTTGAAAAATTGCTAAGAGCTATGATGATGTAATTGAATCGATGGAGAAATTTGTATTCATTGTATGAAGTCTGAGTAGTACAAAGTAATTATCCCATTGAATTGTATGAATGCACGAAGCCAGTTGAATGCTAAGAATGGCAAAATCATGAATGTCTTGTGGAATTGTCTTGATTGCGGCTAAAGACTAAGTGTGGGGTGATCCAATTAAACCCAACCTTTGTTGTAGCTAATTATGACTTGCATAACATTGGGACTGTATGTTTGAATGTACAGGAACAATGTCAGGCCGACAAGACAAGGGAAAGGGCGCATCCACATCGGGTGCCAGCAGAAAAAGGGTCAGGTTGGGAACAGCAGTTCCAGCAGCACCAGTGGCTCCTAGAGGTCAACGCAGACAATACAGAACCCAATGGGTGACTGATGAGGGGAAGAAGTGGTATGATAAACATAAAGAAACAAAATACATCTCAGAAGAGCAGATAGCATAGGAACCGCTGGCACAGGAATTCCCGCGGATTGTACACCGGATTGAAACCGCTGGGCTGAACTTCATCTTCGAAGATCCCAGGGAGTGCAATCTCCATCTTATCCGGGTGTTCTATGCCAACTGGAACCCGACCTTACACAGTCACACCGTCAAAATCAGAGGGCAGGTTGTGACTTTTGAGCCCCATCACTTGAATGCAAGCTTGGGGGCGCGGGACACAAACGCTCATGTCCTCCGTCAGCTGAACATCACTCCACCCTATGCGGACATCAGACGCACCTTATGTGGAGCCCGATCGACAGCCAGTTGGGGTAGGCACAAGGAGAGGGGCTACCATTAGACATTGCCCTACTCTCAGATGAACCAGGAAGCCCAGATTTGGTTGAAGATAGGGTATTCCTGCCTGATCCTGGGGGTGCACATGACAGATGTCACTCGGGATAGAGTTTGCTTGGTGTATGCCCTAATGAAGGGGCTGGAAATCAATGTTGGGGTGGTAATCATCTCTGCCATGAATAGAGCTCGACTGCATCAGCAGCATAGATACGGGTTCGGTGGTCTGCTTACCACGTCCTGAGGGGCCACGATATTGAGGAGGAGGCCCTAGATTACATCCCACAGATCGAAAGGTGTGCCTTGGATGTCACCAAAACCAAGGCACCTGACACTACTTTTGGGCCGATGCTCACACTAGCTGAGCGACATGCTCGGGATGATCAGTACATAGCCCGCATGTACGGGATGCAGATGTTGCAGCTGCGTCGGCGGGAGGCCCGCAATGGAGGATGAGTTGTGGCAGCTCGAGTTGGATTACCTATTCAACGAGAATGCCCGAGCTTTATGTACAGTGGGGCCCGCATTTATGGAGCCCGTGGATGATGGTGTCCCTACCGATGAGGAGACACATCGGTAGGACTCATATGTTGAGTCAAACGAGGACGGCGGGGGCGATTCTGACATGGGAGATGAAGTAATGGCACCTGATGAAGAAATTGAATACTTTGATTGATCAGGGAGTTTCACCACCCAACCTTTGTGATATTTTTTAATTATGTGAACACTGGGGACAATGTTCGATTTAAGTGTGGGGTGGGAGTAGTTAGGTGCCAGCTGCTTTGTTTATGTTTTGCTTTTGTTTGTTGTGCGTGTGCTAAATGTGACCTTGTGACTCTGTGTTGTGTGTTTTGTAGTTAATGTGGTGTTGTAATGAATGTTGAGCTACTGTCGTGTTGTGTTGAGCTACTGTTGGTTGTGTTGTGTAAATATTTTTCAAATTAATATTTTTATCTTTTTCTATCAAATTTTTTTTGTTGAATTTCTTTTATGTTGGGTTTCTCGTCCTTTGTTTTCGGTGCTTTTACCAAGAATAGTCCCATTGAACCGAAGTCATAGATAGCGACCGTTTCCTATGATGGATGGATGATGACCGTCTTAAGGGAAATGTAGTCGATAGGAGTAGTTTTTTCTTTCTTTTCTTTCTTTTGTTTGTTTCCCAAATGTGTCGCTACTTCAAGGTTCATAATTCTTGTTACGTGTTGTACATGATATTAAGATGCAAAGGTGACTCATATGAAGGCATGAAAATGTGTTAAACATGTTGAGATACCTAGGCCATAGAGTTCGATTCGGTGTGATCGAGTCTTAATAGTGATTTCTTGTAATTAGTTGATTGAAGAGTCTGTGAATATGTCTTGAGTTGAGCATGTGCAATGAATGTGAGGTGAGGTTTTGACTATTCCATGCTATTGTGGAGTGTCTAGAACTTGCCTGGTGTGGGTGCTAAACGAAATGAAGGATGTGGATTGTAGGAAAGGATGTAGGCGTTTCTTTGAATAAACCGAAAGTTCTCCCCTATCTTACCTACTTTGATTGTACATCCTAGTTATCCCCATTGAGCCTTTAGCCTATTTTTTTTCTTTCTTTGAAGAGGTACAAACCAAGCTTAATCCCTTCTTTTCATTAGCCGTGAATTTGACCCAAAACTCTTAAGCGGTTAAGAAAAACAATTTTCCCACAACGTAAAGGAGTGAGAATTGTCGAACGGAAGGGAAGCGGAAGTTGTGAAAGTTAATGAAAAGGTCAAAGGTGCACTTGTTGAAATTAAAAAAATTAAGATGTATAACTACTCTTTGCTAGTAAGTCGAGTGTGCTTAAAGAAATGGGAACAAAAACAAAGAAAAAAAAATTCAAGAATGAGAGGATGGAGGAAGAAACAATAGGTGGGATGTATTGAAAAGCGCTTAAGGAAGCTAGTTGCTATTATTGGTTAGCCCAGTATTTACTAGTTCTGTAGCTTACATTACAACCCATTAAGTCCTACGTGATCTTGCATCACGCATCCTTATATTAGTGGAGCAATACACTAGAGGAAATCCTATGGTTCATGACATGATGCATGTGAATTCTTTGGGAGAGAGCGCAATCGTATTCATATACACCTACATGTAGTGATTTGGAAATCTTATAATGGCAAATGGGGTAATTCTCCTGTGTTGTGAGGGTACATGCTTGACAAGAGATTAAATTTCATCTCAGATGTCTTGATCAGTTGATTTGCACGAGTTTTCCAAGATCGAGAATCGACTCTTGAGTTTAGGAGGTCTTAATGTGATGTACTTCATTGTATTGATGAGACCATGCATGTTTTTTTGATGATCTGCTATATTAAATAATCGGTATAGCTGTAGCTTGAATGGTCGAGAAAAAGTAGCTATGCCTGAGTGTCAATTGCATGAGATGTAAGAGTATTGTTCAAGGACGAACAAGGTTTTAAGTGTGGGGTAAGTGATCTTGGGCAGAATTGCATGCCCAAGTGATACTCAAATGCTTCATTTCGAATTGTTTATCTATCGTTATGTGTACATTCTCATGTGATTTTTAGTTAAATGTGAATTTATATTAACCAACATGATTAGCGTTGTTTTGCAGGTAAAAGGAAATTTTGAAAGCTAATATATATGTTGGTGAAGAGCGGGAATGGATTTGGAACCAAGGAGTGGGTATTGACAAGGGAGAGCAGAAAAAATAAGGGCGCCGCGATGGAGCCGTGTCACGCTGCCATCCCAGAGGCATTCTGCCTCGGTTGAATTAATTTTGTCAAATTCCAGTAGAGGTTCGCCTTACCTCCGTGACACGGAGGCAGTGCTCCATGATGCACTCCGTGTCACGTTGAGTATAATTACCTGGAACCTCAAGTTCCTGTGAAGGTGCGTGATAGCACCGTGGCATGGAGGCAAGGCTCCGCGATGCAAGTCGTGCCACGTTGAGGTGCATTTTCCTGGGAGCCAACTTCCAGTGAGGGTCCGTGATACCCCCGTGGAACGGAGGGAGTGCTCCGCGACACACTCCGTGTCACATTGCTTGTTATTCCGGGATAAATTCTCAATAGTATAAATAGCATATTTAGGTTTTATTTTAAACATTCTGACTTGGTTGAGCAAGAATGTGGGTTACAGGCAGTTGAGAGGACGAAAATTCTAGGGTTCTTCTCTTTCTCTTTCTCTTTAATCTCAATTGTTTGTATGAATTCTACTTATTTGATGATGTTTAATCCACAAATGAGTGGCTAATTCACTTCTTCCTGAGGTTAAGAATAATTGTAGAGGAATGTAATTGTTGATCATTTAAGTTTTCATCTTTTCATCAATGGTTGTTCTATCAATTCTTGTTTTTACTGCATTAATGTTTCTCCAATATTAATGTATATCTAGAAATCCAATTTTGATTTTGAAAAGGAAAGAAATTGGACAGATGTGAATTGGTAAGATATGATCTTTTCTTAGTTTAGAAAATTGAGAATTGATTTACATTCAGAATAGAAATATATCCTAAAGTCTTATTAGTCAATTACGGAATCGGTTATGTATGGCTAGAGCATGAAATTCTTTTATCACGGAAATGTAGATTAAGGTCTCATGATTCTTAAATTGGATAGGAGTCGAAAGATCCAATCCATAGGCAATAAATTCTTGACTAGCAACCGAAGAGAAGATTCGCTGAATTGAATTTATAAATTACATCCCTGCATGTGTGTCTTAACCTCAGCTTGTTCATTGCTATTGTTCAGACTCAAATCATAATCTTGACTTAGATTCTTACTACTTAGTAAACTTTAACTCTTAAAATATTATTTATTTGGTTGTCTGCATTCATAGAGATATAGTTCACTGACGCTTAAGTAATACCGTAGTTTAGTCCTTATGGGATCGATACTTGGCTTGAAATAAGCCACTTTACTACTTGTTCGATCACGTGCACTTGCGTGTAGTTTTCACCACCGAACACTACCATGATCCCTCGAGCCTGTAGCCCTACTCCTCTGGTCTCTTCTGAACCAGGATGGCGTGTTGGCCAATGATGGAGTTGGAGCAATGGACCTGTGCTGGGACTTCTGACGTGGTCCACCCCATGACCTGGCTTGAGAAACCCCATAACTATTGGTTCTGGCCCTCTTAGCCTCTCTCTGCCTCCTATAGACCAACTCCATCTACTGTGTACGCAATACAATACGATGAAAGTCAATTTCCCAGTGAAGCATGGAAATCCAGCAATCCTTGTCCAAGTAATCTCCTACTCCATGCACAAAGCGGCTCACCCGAGCTCGCTGATCCGCCACCAACTCTGGAGCATATTTAGATAACCGGGTGAACTCCAATGCGTACTTTTGGACAGACATGCTACGTTGTATTAGATTAACAATCTCGGCCGCCTTGAGCTCCCTCATCTCCCAAGGGAAGAACCGATCCATGAATGCAGTGTGAAACTCATCCTAACCTATCGGGCCTGTACCCTCTAGACTGACGTGTCTTTATTGCTTAAACCATATATGTTATACCCCCTTTAGATGGTAGGAGGTCAAGTCAATGCATTCCCCATTGTTCACCCCCATGACCTGGGTGATTTGCAGAATCTCCTCTATAAAATAGTGTGGATCCTCGTCCACCTTTGACCCCGTGAACTTCGGAGGGCTCATCTTTAAGAAATCTCTCACCCTAGCTACCGCTGCATTCCCATGTTGAGGGAAATGCACCACAGTCTAATTTTGGACCGGGGCAGTCATCTCCTGTGCAAGCATCTGAATCGCTGCCCTAAACTCAGCATGGGCAGTTGGCTCTAGTACGTGCTCCTCATGAACTGGTAGAGCTGGTTGATGCTCACCATCATGGTCACCCTCATGATCATTACCATTTCCATTTATCATGGTATTTACTCGATGTGGAGGCATAATTCTGCAAACGCGAATAGCATGAATTAGAGGAGTAAAGGACATCCATCGCACGACATAGATCATGTGAAGGGAACATTTCCTAAATGTCTAGTAGCCTTTCGTTCATAACTGTGGCGCACATCACACCCGTGAAAAAGACTCTACTTAACGTGGCTTTCAGACTCCTTAGGACACTTCAAAACCTATGGCTCTGATACCAAGTTTGTAACGACCCAAATGTACCCTCGGATCGTAGATCACGGGACAAGGAGCCTCAAGAGACCACAAGTCGATCCATGGCTTGAGCATACATCTCATTCAATCACATGAGCGGAAGACTTATCATAAAGAACATAATAATGACATAGCATAGGGAAAAATAATAATACTAGACTTATACAATATAACAAAAAACAACTTATAGTCTGATAAGCCTCTAAACATGAAAGGCGAAGTGATGGGACAACCCCCCAACTAATCCAATATCCAAAAACTAAAAGAAATGCATAGAATGTGAACATGTAGCCCTTGGAATATGAGGACTCACTAAGTGCACTGAGAGCAAGGCTGAAACTAGCTACGGGTGAGGATGAGTCTGAGAACTAGGACATGTATCATGAAACAATACAACATAGAAAGTATGTGGTTAGTACGTGGAATGTACTGAGTATGCAAGGTAAATAAAACCGGCATTTAAAACATATATGAAATTCATAAACAGTCATAAGAGTAGGACATCATGCTCGTATCATAAATCATAATATCATATCATATGGCTCAAGGTTTTCAAAACATTCGTAACATAACCTAATCATAATCATAATAGAAGAGGTTTACTTTACATGACTTGAGCCAACATACATAATAATAACATGCATAAATCATAAGGAACAATGGGATATTCTCTTAACCGACATACCCCATATGAGCACACATGAAGTCCCACTTGTAACCCTAGTCGGGAGGGTGTTCGTACCTTGCCAAGGGTAAGAACCATGAAGGGCATGACCACACATGAAAAGGGCCATTTGGGCTAGGGAAAAACATGAAAGGGTCCCAACATACCTACGGTGGCACGTAGTTCATGAGATCCGAGGCTTAACCTAAGCCTCGAACCTACTCGGTGTTCGATACTGCTCCCAAAACATATATAGTGCTCATAATAATACATACATGAGTTCATGGGCTAGTTAAAACAAGATAATCGTAAACATGCTTGAAGATACGTGAACTAGCCTTAACTTGAGGCCCGTGGGTTTGTCAAAAACATAATTCATGATTGATTAAATTTATACATACTTGTAGACCATGCATGTAGCATGAAATTCATAAGTTCGTAGTAGATAACATAATAAATTCATAAATAAATTCATAATTCATTCTGAACTTATCAAAACACTAATGGATCATGAATCATTCATCATGGGGCATGTATAACCAAGCTTAATTGTTTAGAAATTCAAAATCAACAATATTATAATTATTTTAAATCCCAAAAGATGCTAAAAATTAGTAGATTATGATAAGCTTTCAAAATCACAAGACCCATAATTAAATCATTTAATTTTTATACAAATCAATTGCAAACCCCATGTGTTTTTTGATAATTTATAAGTAAAATCATAGAGTAGGAGCATGGGTGTGGAAGGAACCACCCATTGTTGACCTTACATACCTGGAAACACTGATTCATAATCTCCCTTGAAAGCCCAAGTGCAATTTAGAGAAATTGGGGAAGAACACCTTGAATCACTTTCTAGACTCCTCTCTATACTCTTGCATGCATGAATGAGGCTTAACATGGACTAATCCCCCATAAAAGACCCCATTTATTGCTTAAAATGACGTAGTTTAGGCTTTAGAAACTTAGGAATTATGAAAACACCCTTATTAAAATGCAAGAAATACACTGCTAGGGCCACTAACAAGGGACCTCATGAGTCGTTGCCAAAGGGAACGACTCCTGGCTAGGACCCGTGAAGTCCACTATCCAAAACACTAAGGGGGACCCCACGAATCATGGTGGCTAACCATGACTCTTGGTCACCACCCGTGACCCGTACTGCCCCAAAACCTTGACCAACCCTCCAACCACGACTTGTGGTCAAGCCCGTGGCCTCCTCAACCTAAGATTGTCCAACCTGCAGACCATGAGTCACATCATCACTCGTGGTCACTCCTCACGACCCACCTCATGAGTCATCTTGCAACCTGATGCAAATTTCCAGTTTTCTCCATTTTGACTCCCGGGTCTGATTTTTGGGTTCGTGTGGTTTAACATCACCATTAATAAATGTTTAAGATGAAGAGAATACGATACAAACATTTACCATTGATTTCAAATCACTTTGTGTAACTCTAGTTCATTAATCAATCATGGTTCTGATAACCCTAGTTGTGGAGGTGTTAGTCTCTCATGATTGTAAGATTATGATAACTATTCATAGACAAACATATAATTGAATACTTACAACAATAATTGGAAGAAAACGAGCTTTGGATATTGATGACAAAATCAAGAACAATTGAGAAAACCAAGTGTTGATCTCAAGAATTGCTCTCCAAATATTATTTACAAACATGAGAATAATTCAAAAACAATTAACTAAGAACTTTCTCTCAATGTATTCTGACGTCCACTGATTGTTCTTTTACTAGTAAAACATAAATAATATTTATACAGAAAATAGAAACCTTTTCCTAAGCTTAAATGGAAATTTCCATATCTGGTGCCGACTCATCTTACAGCTGGTCATATGTCCTGTAACAGGATTTTAAGGGTCGTACCATGCTCTCGTATGTTCCTTGGCTACTGCAGAATTGGCTAAGTGTTGGAATCTGGTACAACTCGTACCATGATCCTACGAGTTGTACAATCCATCCGTGGCTGGGCTCTAAGAACTTTTATATCTTCTAAAATTTTCTACGAGTGTTGTGGTATGCCTCGTACCTTGCTCCAAATACTCGTCACTGCTTGTTGCAATTTGAGTTCTTCCAAGTCTTTAAGAATCATTGAAGCTTCCCACGTCTCCTTCTATGGGTCGTAGGTAGATGCTACTATCTATAGGTGCTACCCGTACTAGGAAACTGCAATTTTGCAAATTTTCTTTAATGTTTTCCACAACTCTATTTACAACTCCTACCATCTTGGAACGGCTCGTACTAAGAGTCGTACTTTTCCTTTGCATTGTTTCAGCCTTCAGAGCTTTACCACGAGTCTCAGTATGGCTTGAACTGAGATTAGTACTTGGCTAATTGATAATTCTCAAACCATACCTCCTACCGAAGTATGAAGCAGGCATTGTCAATAAAGAACCCAACAAAGGTTGAGGTCGATCCCACAGGGAATAAGGAAGAACTAGATTACAGGCGGTAAGTAAACTGGTTAGATAGTTACTCGAAAATTGGGGGATTCTAAGGAAAAGAAATAATGAAAACAATTATCAAAAGTTTGGTTTTGAATCAATATTCAAGGATAACTAGGGATTGTGTTCCCCATGGATTCATAACTGCTTTAGGTATACACTCGTGTTCATCACCAATACATACAGAACTGATAACAAAGGTTCATTCAAATGACCGACCAGTCCCTATTGAATGACTATACTCAATCATTCGACCAAGTCTCATGAGCAGTTTCAAACAATCTGTTATCACTAATTTCCAAATATAACTATCCTGTGACCACAACTCAAGTTAATACAATGATCATCAAGATCAAGGCTCTGTTGTAATTCTCTTTTCATAATCTTTACCTCTTAGACCTAAGCAAGTAAAGAATTCGGGCAAGTCCGAACGTTCTACACCATTAAGAGACGTTTTAAGCATGAAGAGAGTACATTACAGGCATTCAGTATTGGTTTAGAATCACTTCGTGCAACCCTAGCTTGTTAATCCACCATGGTTCCCACAACCCTAGCTATGGAGGTTTTCGCCTCTCATAGTTGAAAGGTTGTGTTTTGCATTCATGATTACAAACATAAATCAATACTTACAATTATGGATGAGAGAAACTTCTTTTAATAAATTAGCAAAATCTTCAAGAACAAGTAGCAAGAACAAGAAGAATTCAAGAAAGAGTTTACCATAAGTCAAATCAACTCAATTCTCTCCTTTCTCAATGTTTTCTAACTATTCTCTAACCTCCACTAACGTTCTTTTGAAAACAAAACATAAAACATATTTATACAGACATAAAAATCCTTTTCTTAGGCTAACAAGGTGAATTTCCATATTTAGTGCCGCCAGTGCCACGACCGATCCTACAAACCGTACCATGAACCTATGAGTCATACCTTCCTCTAGTACATTATTAACTAGCTGAATTTTTGCTAAGTGTTGGACCCTGGTACGACTCGTACCTGTGTCCTACGAGTCATATTGTGCTTCGTGGCTTGACTCTGAGACTTCAAAATTTTTCGGAAGTCTATCAACAGTGTTATGGTACAACTCGTACCATCGTTCCATGACTCGTATTATCTATCCATAGAAGGAGTTATCCTTTTCTGCAAATCTTCTAAATCTTTTCACAACATATTCACCACGACTCGTACTGAGACTCGTATAATGCACCTCTTCATCCTTAGCTTTTTGCAACTTCTCATGGTCAGCAGTACGACTCATAAGACCTTCCTATGGTTCGTACTTTGAACTGTGAGTTGAGCCTGTTTTGTACACTTTGAGGCTAACTTTTGTACATTTTAGCTGCAACACCAATTTATGCTGCAACCAAAGGAAAAGTGTCTTATATCCATATAAATATACCTAAGTCCATCTATTTTCTCAGTTTTGAGTGACAAAAGTGTTGTAAATCCAGAGCACATCAACACCCTCAACTTAAGACTTTGGCATGTACTCAGGAAAAGAAAAGAAAAAACTAAACACGACGCTCAACTAGAAAATAAACCTAAGATACTACAGCCAATACTTAAACAAAACTTGCACTTTCCGTACAACCTCTTCTGACCCTTTTCCATGGACCAACATCAGCTAATGTATTACAAGCGACCCCAAAACATAATAATCAGGGATCAAAGCATGTCATCTAGCTATCAACAGACAATCAAGTCATCACCAATATTTTTCACATAGACCTATGGCAGAAGTAAACATAGTCCATATACCCTCATAACGATTGAAGTCCCCACTCACAGATGTAATATCAAATATGTATGGGACTAGACAAATGAAACACTCATCCTCACAAGGAAGTTCCAAGTATCATGTATCAGATACCATAGCCTTGCCCTTATTTTCCCTTCTTTGATTTGTCGGATAGTCAAATTAGGATCACTATACGGCTTGATATGGCTTGTAATGTAGGCTTAGGGCTGGACATGATAAAGAAGAGAGATTTTTAAGTGATTATCCCTTCCTTGGCACTGCATACATCGGCTTCACCTTTCACCTACTTCGCCCTTTATTCTTTCATTCCCTTTTCTTCCATTTTCACCTCTTTTATATACATTTGCATGGGTGTGGTGTATTTTCAACTTTTTTAGCATTTTCATTTTCTTTTGAAATTTCCTTTTCAAGATTCTCAATATCTTTCATCTTTTTTTCTTTTCACCACACCACACCTCATTTTCACCCTTTTTCTCTTTTCTTTCCCTTTTTCTTGTTGACACCATTTACACACCCCTACTCTAGCCACCCTCAACTTAAGAATTTTGCTTATGTTGTGGTTCACAATATCCAAGGAAGGACTAGCGTCAAAATAGGTTCATTATAAACGAATGGGTACAGTTCATTGGTTAATCAAAGAAAAAATATGGGTCAATTAAGGATCAAACTTGGGATCAAGGGATTCATGTAATTTTTATTGGGTCATATAGGCTTAAAGTTAGCTAAACAAAAAAGGCCTATGATCATATCCTAACCAAACATCTTAGCCTATGAAAAGATCAAGCAGGCAAGTTCTAGATCTTCAACACCATATCAAACTAAGTACTATGCCTCACTCACTCATGGTACATGAACTATATTCACCTCACCTTTCAGGTTTATACATGGCTTAAAAAGTCTACTCAGGTTAACAGACTAAATGCCATCAAAAGATCCACAAATATCATGCATGCAGTCACAAATACATAGCGAATGCATATAAAAAATTTTAAAAGGGTCAAATTTTTTTTCAAAAATCAAAACTAGTGGATTTTCATTGGCTGAGTACTCCTATGCTATTTCTTCATTAAACAAGAATCACAAAATAAGAAAATAAAGTCCTAAACATGCCAATTCTACTACATAGAATGCATGAGGGAAAAGAAACACGGCAAGAAAAACCCTCAGACGAATCAAAAATTCCCCAAAAATCACAAGTACACCCTTCCCCTTATTGAAAAGTAGCTTCTTCCCTAAAGCATGAACTACAAGAACATAGGGAAGAGAACATACCTGTGGCGCTCTAGGCACTCCTGTCATCCTGGGGAGGCGGTACCACCGCTGCAATCATGGCGCTAGCTGTGGCCAACACGCTCAATAATATGTCAACAAGGGGAGTGGTCCCCCCAGTAGTCATGTCTGCTTCTATGGCCTCTGTAATAATCTAGGCTGAATGTGGCTCACTAGAAGGGTCACGACCATTGGCAAGCTCGGGATGAGCCATGGTGGAGCTACCTTCTCCTCTAGCTTGCTCCTGTAGCTCAAACAAATATGTGTCATGAGTCCGCAGGCTCTCTGCTTTTGCCCGCTTGCGCTCTTTGCTCTCCTTCTTCCTTCTCTTTCTCAGGCTCTCATCTCCAGCATCCTCAACAGCTCTTTTCTTCCCCTTATCACTAGCGGCTATCATCGGCTCCCAATATGATGCCAAATCAGTCCTCATCAGGCTTGGAATCAAGGTTCAGAAGAGTGGAAGCTGCTATAACTGTCGGTTGTCGTGATGACAACTGGACTACTTGGCTCCGAGAGCTTCGAATTTCGCACAGAGACTACTAGTGTTTTCCTAATCTTCCGTCCATACATTGAATCAATTCTCAAATTCGTCTACCCGATCATGTAGAGCCTGAACTGCTACCTCTATCTGTAACTTCACTCATGGCTTTACATTTTCCATCATTTCCTAAATCTTCCGCTCTTCCATGGTCAAATATTTGGCCAGCTTCTGGAGGAAGTCCTGTGGCACCAAAACATGCCCTGCTGGTGTCTGAGTCTGTAGGCTAGGCCGTGGTGTAGCTGAGGTGCTAGGGGCTGACTCCAAATGACCGGCGTCTATAGACGGTGTCTCGCTCTGCTCCTGTGTAATAAGGGCATTCACCTGTGTGTCCCCTACTGGCTGGACTTTTGGAATCGCAGTGGGAATCCTAGCTCAGCTTACTAGGTTCATCTCATCCCAGATAAGCCCTACGTCTGCAATCCTCTGGCCTTCGATTAGCCGCTCCTCACACAGTCGTACTGGAACCCCTACCTCTGTTCATAACCTGAATACAAGACTCGGGAATGGGATAGTAGTGCTCACTCCCACCGCCTGGTCTAGTATCTCCTCTATGATGATCCTCAGGATATTGATGTGGTAACGGGACATGAGGAATGCCACTAAAGCTGCCCTATCAACACTCAATGTTTTATTGTTGATCGTGGGTGCTAACTGATGGCGTACTAGTTTCCAGCAGGTTTTTGCTGTGAAATTGAGTGAGTTATTTGTCACCTACTTTCCACTAGTAACCCACTCAGCTTCTTCCTTGTTATCAGCAATCACCTCTTCCAGCCATTTCAGCTGCCTCTTCCTCTAAACCCATCTGCCTAATCTTCTTCATTGCCTCCAACCTGTACTCATATTCTCGCATCATTCTTGTAGGCTAGAACTGAGGTCCATATGAAATTCGAGCAATGGTTCGCTCAGATATATCAACCTCGCGTCCTCGAACCACAACACTCTCCAGACGGGGCTGATCTTATTTTCTTCCCCTTCTTCGCCTTTATTTCCATGGTGGCCAAATAGTTGGTGTAAAACTCCCAAAATATTTCAGTTTTATACTTGGTTAGAGTCTTGGCCATCCACTCAAAACCATAGAAATTGAATATCCGTTTCATCTCCTATACTTCGTTCAGTAAGTTAGTGAGGATCTGTGTATCTTCTTGGATGCTCCTCCTTGGCTTATTTTTGGCGATGAGAGAGATGCCCTACTCATAGATCTCTCTAGCTCCTGGCACTCTCCACTGGACCGTGCGATTCTCTTTGGGTGGGGTCTATTCGTTTGCCGCATTGGGAGCCTCCTCCTATGATTCTTCACTACTACTCTCTTCTCCAGTTTTGGTCTCTCCTGACCCTTCTTCAGCATTTGAGTCATTTCCTGACTCCTGATGTTCCCTCCTCATATTGGGGAGCTTGAGCAGATGTGGAAGTGGCAGCTTCGGCTTGGGCCTTTTCTTTTTCCCTAGTGTTTCTGGTTCCATCTATGTTAGAGGTGTCTATCTAGTAGTCCTCAAGTGAACCACTAGGGAAATTGCCTGCTTGTCCAGCCTCGGAGTAAGATGTTTCATCAATTAATTTTTCTTTGGTTTCCTTTCGCTTCTATGTCATTGTATCTGTAGAAAAAAAGTTAGCATTCCATTTTTGAAAAAGAAGAATTAGAAAGGAAGGTTTCATATTTTCGTCATGGGTCAACAGCACGGGCCGTACCACGAAGGTACGACTCGTATGAAGTCACAGAAAGTCTGCAAGTTTATTATGGCTCACAAGTATGACTACACCATGAAAGTATGACCCGTACCTTGAGTCGTCAAATGGAGCCCCAATATTATTACTTCTCTTGATTTTTCCAAGACTCATGGTACGATCCGTAGGTCGATTCCACGAGTCGTATGAAGGACTTTCCTGTGCACCCTTGTTCAATTTTGTGGTACGAGTGCTCAGTACGACTCTTAGTGAAAAAGTACGGTCTGTATTGTGCTTCATACAACTTTCAGGCCTTAGCCAAATTTTTTTTTTCTTTTTCAGTTTTCAAGGGTTCTCTTTTCACATTTTTGGGTACTCAGATTTCCCCCAGGTCTAGGCATATCATTTAATCAATTCAACCCATGCTCATTCCTCCCATTTTTAATCACTACCCGTAACTCATTGTGAATGGTTCATGCCCTAAGTTCATCAACATTATAAAGTATCTCCCAGTCATAAACAGTTTCCTAACACCATGATCATTATCTTTTTATTCAAAAAATTTTTCAAGAATAACTCATGAATCACAGGGGTTTTGACACCATCACTGGTTGTTATCAATATTCAAAGCAATACACTTACTTGTTAGATGCTTCTTCGACTGGTAATCAACACTTAGGGTTTGGAGGAACTTGGTTTGAGCAAGAAATTTGCTCGATTCTTCTATGGTTCGAGTTATGGCTATGTGGGGAGAGTGAGTGTAGGTCATGGGTAGTAGGTTGTTTTCGTGGGAGAAGGGTCGGTTTAGGTATGAGATTTAAATAGGTGGGGGAGGGGATGATTTAAAAATCTCAACTGAGTCGGGTTTACCCGTCAGGAATCGTACAACGAGTTATAGGAAGTCCCTACGACTCTTCCCTTGGACACGTAAGTTAGAATTTTGAAGACTTACCTGGGGACCTATGAGTGCATCCTACGACTCGTACAATTGGGGTACGATCTGTATGATGACTCGTAGGTCAGAGCTTTGAATTATTACTCTGAACCTCACCACGACTGCTGCTATGGCTCATAGGATACCATCACGAGTCGTACTGAGAGCCGTAGCAGTTGTAGTTTAAGCCTCCTTTTTTTTCATTTCCCTGCACACTGAGCATACATTAGTTCAATAACTTGGGTTGCCTCCCAAGAAGCGCTTGATTTAACGTCACGGCACGACGCTTATGGCCCAGTTACTCAGACTTCACCAAGTCACCACTTGGGTTGCCTCCCAAAACGTGCCTGATTTAATGTCGCGGCACGACGCAAGTCTCTTGACTACTCAGAATTCATCAAGTGACTCATACACATCCTCTACTGCTGAGATTACATTATATTCCTTGGGTTGCTTCATTTTCCGATAGATGTTGTAAGTCACCTCTTCTTTGTTTAATCTGAACTTCAGTAGGCTGGCCTTCACATCTACTAGAGTCCTCCTATTTGCAAGGAATGGTCGCCCCAATATGATGGGGACGTCATAATCAACCTCGCAATCCAAAATCACGAAGTCTGCTGGGAATATAAATTTGTCTACCTTGACAAGCACATCGAATAGGACTCCTTGTTGCTTTTTAACAGTTCTGTCGCCCATTAGTAGCCACATGTTGGTCGGTATGGGGGCTCCCAATCCCAATTTATTAAATACTGACAAGGGCATTAAATTAATGCTAGCTCCAAGATCGTATAGTGCCCTTGCGAACTCGACATTGCTAACTATGCATGGTATAGTTAAAGCACCTGAGACTTCCTTCTTCTGAGCTAGGACCCTTGTAGCTATGGCACTACAGAGATGTACATTATCAATAGGCTCATTGCTCACTAATCTCTTCTTTGTCACCAAGTCCTTCATAAACTTCGCATATCCTGGCATTTGTTCTAATGCCTCGACCAATGGTATGTTCATAGATAGTTGCTTTAGCATTGAGAGGAATTTTTGGAACTTACCATTTTCTGCCTTTTTCTTCATTCTTTGAGGGAATGGTGGCTGAAGTTGTGGGATATCTTTATGCACTTGAGTTGCCCCTTGATCAATGTCAAGTTCCTTCTCACCTATCGGGGCCTCGTGCAACTCACCATACACCATCTTAGCACTCATGTCATCTTCCTCAATTATGCTCTCTTTCTTCCGATCAACTTCAACTAGGAAAGGGATATCAATTGTAGTTTTGCCACTCCTAGCCATCACCGCCATGCAATGGCCATCATTCTTTGGGTTCTGGACGGTGTTGCTAGGCAGCATATCCTTTTGTTTAGGGTATAGTGATGCTAACAGTTGCCCAAGCTGCTGCTCAATTTGCTTGATGGAAGTTGCATGAGATTCAACTCTCTGTCCCATACTTGATATATCTCCTTTGATGTCCTTCAGTTTCTCATCAATGGACCTCACCTTTTTCAATATTTAGGCCATCATGCTTTCTATCTTTGATTGCCTAGACTCCCCCGCCCATGCATTAGGAGGCACATAAACTCCAGCCCAGTTGTTGCGGTAACCATCATTCCTTCTCCATTCTCCTTCGCGCTCACAACCACGTCTCCTATCTCTATACCCATTCCGGTTGTAGTTGTCTCTATACTAGTTTCTTCCTTGATTTCCAGAACCTTTGCACCAATTGTCTTGTCTGGACGCTTGGGCGTTGGCTCAGAAGCCCGCCACTTGGCTATCCAGGAAGTTTGCCTCTTCCTCAGAATCAGAGTGATCCGCTCCTTGCTCCATTCCTTGAATTCCTACTACATTTACCTTTTTGGCTCCAGCTCCCATAATATGGTTTATCAGCAAGTCTAATGATGTGCGCATATGAGCCAACTCCTGGTCGCGTTCTTCTTTTTTTCTTCGTTGGTCTACAGTCAAACCAATAGCATATGTACCGATCACTGCACCAACCTCCCTCGTATGCCTGGCCCTATTCTTCTTAGTCAATCTGTGAAGAATAGTGGCAGCTTGCTCCCAGGTGTGACACATCAGCGCTTCTCCTACCATCGTGTCTGCTACAACTTTGGTGCTATTATTCAAGGACCTGTAAAAGATTTCCAACAAACTTTCATTTGGGATTTTGTGGTTCGGGCACTTTGTCAACTTCTTTCTAAACCTCAACTAAGTTTCATGAAGTGCCTCTGTCTTAATTTGTTGAAAATTGTAGATCTCGTCTTTTAGATACAACATTCTGGAGAGGGAAAAGAATCTCTCCAAAAAGGCATGTTTGAGCTCCCTCCAGTTGGTTATGGAGTCGTTGGGCAACTCCGATAACCATAACGTGGCTTCCCCTAATAGAGAGAAAGGGAAGAGTCTGAGTCGTATGGCATCCTGGCTTACTCTGGGCAATCTGTATGCCTTGCATATTCCTACGAAGTTCATCAAGTGCAGGTTTGCATCATCTGCTGCATGACGACTGAAAACCCTTTTTATTTTTAACAATTGAATCATGGTGCTCGTAATGTCGAATTTGGCCCCATCGAGCAGTGGTGGTGGCACAATTGCTCCAGTCGACCCAACTTCATCAATGTATAGGTCCTCATAATCGAAGAACTGAGGGGAAAATCTATGAGCTCTGTTTTCCCTCCCATCTCGACCAGCATTTAGAACTTCTTCTCTGCCATCATTTGCATCCTGAAGTGCATCTTGTCAAGCTAACTCAGCTTGCCTAGCTTCTTTAGCTATGTGGGCTTCTCTTTGATCTTGGTTCTCCATTATGTGCAGTGCTCATTGAATTTCTGGATTTAATGGAATAAGGGGATCTATGCTACTCCGAGTACTTGGCATTGACCGGAGAATAGCCTCTGAATCAAGAACAAGAAGAAAAAATGTAATTAAGGAAATAACTACCAAAAATCCAAATACAAGCAAATAATATAGTCATAGCCGTACTCCCCGGCAATGGCGGCACTTTTTTATAATGCTCAAACCATACCTCCTATTGAAGTAAGAAGCAGATGTTATCAATAAAAAACCTAACAAAGGTTGAGGACGATCCCATAGGGAATAAGGAAGAACTAGATTGTAGCCAGTAAGTGAACTTGTTAGGTAGTTACTCCAAAACATAAGGAATTCTAAAGAAAAGCAACAATGAAAAAAATTATCAAAAGTTCGGTTTTATATCAATATTAAAGGATAACTAGGGTTTGTGTTCCCCATGGATGCATAACTGCTTTAGGTATACACTCGTGACCATCACCAATACTTACTTACAGAACTGATAATAAAGGTTCATTCAAACGACTGACCAGTCCTTATTGAATGATTATACTCAATCACTCGACCAAGTCTCATGAGCAGTTTCAAACTATCCGTTACCACTAAGTTCAAGATTTAACTATCTTGTGACCATAACTCATGTTAATACAATGATTATCAAGATCAAGGCTCCGTTGTAATTCACTTTTCCTAATCTCTACCTCTTAGACCTAAGCAAGTAAAGAATTCAGGAAAGTCCTAACGTTGTATACTGTTAAGATACGTTTTAAGCATGAAGAGAATACAATACATGCATTCCGTATTGGTTTAGAATAACTTTGTGCAACCCTAGCTTGTTAATCCACCATCGTTTCCACAACCCTAGCTATGGAGGTTTTAGCCTCTCATAGTTGCAAGGTTGTGTTATGCATTCATGATTACAAACATAAATCAATACTTACAATTATTGATGAGAGAAAAACTTCTTTTAATAAATCAGAAAAATCTTCAAGAACATGTAGCTAGAACAAGAAGAATTCAAGAAAAGGTTGACCACAAGTCAAATCAACTTAATTCTCTCCTTTTTCAATGTTTTCTAACTATTCTCTAACCTCCACTAACGTTCTTTTTAAAATAAAACATAAAACATATTTATGCAGACATAAAAATCCTTTTCCTAGGCTAACAAGGTGAATTTCAATATTTGGTGCCGCCAGTGCCACGACCGATCGTACAACCCGTAGCATGAACCTATAAGCCATACATTCTTCTCGTACATTATTGACTGGCTAAATTTTGTCTAAGTGTTGGACCCAGGTACGACTCGTACCTACGTCCTACGAGTCATACTGTGCTTCTATGGCTTGACTCTTAGACTTCGAAATTTTCTGTAGTCCATCACGAGTGTTATGGTATGATTCCTACCATCGTTCCACAACTCGTACTGTCTATCCGTAGAAAGAGTCAACCTCTTGTGAAAATCTTCTTAATCATTTCACGACTTCTTCACCACGACTCGACAAGCTTTGTACGACTCGTACTGAGACTCGTATAATGCAGCTCTTCATCCTTATCTTTCTGCAACTTCTCACGGCCAGCAGTACGACTCGTAAGGCCTTCCTATGGTTCGTACTATGAATTGTGAGTTGAGCCTATTTTGAACACTTTCAGGCTATCTTTTGCACATTTTAGCTCCAACACCAATTTATCCTACAACCAATGGAATAGTGCCTTATATCCACATAAATATACCTAAGTCCATGCTATTTTCTAAGTTTTCAGTGTCAAAACTGCTATAAACCATAACACGTCACTAATTTTCTGCACTTTTCTACATCTTTTGCAAATTTTTTCTCCAACATCTATTTTTCCTGAAACCAAAGTAAAAACACCTCATATCCATATAAACATATGTAATTCGATGTTATTTTCTCAATTTTAAGCGTCGAAAGGCTATAAACTCACAGTTCATCAACACCCCCAACTTAAGACTTTTGCATATCATCAGGCAAAGAAAACAAAAATTAAAAACGATGCTTAGCTAGAAAATAAACCTAGGATACTACAGCCAACACCAATCAAAATTTGCACTATAAACTCAGACAACTTTTGACCCTTTACCCGGTAAACCAAATTAACATATGCACATCAAGTAACCACAAACCATGATAAATAGGGATCAAGATATGTCATCTAGTTATTAATAGAGAATAAAGTCATTACCAATGCCTTTCACACGGAAAACTAGCAGAATAAAATGTAAATCATGTAACCTCACAATAAATGAAGTCCCCACTCACAGATATATGAAAATATGAAACGTGAGACTAAGCAGGTAAGACTCTCACTCTCACAAGGAAGTTCCAAATACTGGACATCGATTCCATGGGCCTGCCCTTATTTTCACTACTTCTGCTCTTTGGACAGTTAGGCTAGGATCACTACAGGACTTTATTTGGCTTGTAGTGTAGGCTTTGGGGCTGGGTATAGTAAATATGGAATTGTTAGTGACTAAAACATCCTTGGCACTACATACACGTGGCTCCACTTTTCTCTTATTTCAAACTTTTCACTTTTTTAGCTTTTTCCTCCCTTTTTTCAATTTTTATGCAATTGTATGGGTGTAGTGTGTTTTCAACTTTTCATTCATTTTTCTCTTTTGTATTTTCTTTTCAATTTGTCTTTTTCAGATCTTTTTTCTTCTTTTGTCACACCACACCTCATTTTAAACCTTTTTTGTTTTCTTTTCCTTTTTCACCTCCCCAAGATCTATGCACCTCTACTCTAGCCACCCTCAACTTACGCATTTTTCCTGGGTTGAGGTTCACAATGCCCAAGGAGGGACAATGGCAAAAACAGGTTCATTATAAAATATGGTTAAGGTTAATTGGTTAGTCAAAGAAAAATGATTCATTTAGGGCTCAAAATTAGGATCAAGGTAATCACATCATTCTAGTAGGGTAATTTAAGCTAAAATAGGCTAAACAAAAAGGCGGTAACACCCCCGATAATTTGAGTGATAAATCCATACATTCGAGGTAGGACTAAGTTTACCTAATAAGATAAGAAGGAAGTGTTATGAGGTATTTGAGTCACACTAAAATTATATTTAATATTGGACATCGATCAAGTTGTAGAATGAAATTCGGCAAAAGTTATCACAAAATTTCCTTCTTGAGATTCCTTGAAATTTAGGTCAAATGACTCAAAGATTTTCTACCAGTATATAAGGAGTTAAGGGGTGTGTGACCTATCACATTCTATTTCTATTAGTCTAGTTTTCAACGCATCAAACCATTCTCCAATCCAACTTTGAAATAGAAAGATATTCATATTCTTGCGAGACTGCATAAGCAGGCACGTCACAAATGGTCTAAGGAAGTGGAAAACTATTTAAGCCCCTTTGGTTGGTTGTTGGTCATCCAAATTCATTTACCAGCAACATACTTCGTATGAAACCTCTCTCAAGTTCTCTCCATTGTTTTCCTTGGGTTTGGGGGCTATAAGTAATGGCTCAACATGATTTTGGTGTCGAAAAGTCGGGAATTGTGTGTAGCTTGCGTTTTGGAGTCTTTTTTGGGATTTTGGTGGATGTTTCGAGGTGAATATTTTGATAAGACTTCTTTATTTGGTTTTCCTTGGTTTTCGAGGTTGTTTATAGGTGTGTTAACCCCGTTAGATTGTTGTCTCTGAATTTCTACCTTCGAATTTCTATGAATCTCATCGGGTAAGCTTCATTTGTCTTGTTTTATTGTTGAGTTGTGGGTCTGCGTTTTGCTAGAATTTTGGACTGCCTTTAGGAAGTAGGTTCGTGATGTTGAGGGCTCAAATTTTTCTAGGCTTGAAGCTAAGGTATGTTAGGCTTGTCCCCCCCTTTGTCAGCATGAATTTCGTAGCCGTTGTCGTTCGTGTTGACATGTGTGTTGGCTGTTTTGTGAAGGATTGTGTTATATTAGTATTGAACTCTTGTGATACTATTTATATGGTGATAAATTTGTGTATAACATGCTGCTTGGGTTGATGTCTCAGGCTTGAGTGTGGAGAGTCGTAATCAGGGCAAATGATTAGGCTCGTGTTGAGAGGCCGTGTGTGAGGCATGTGGTGCTTGTAGAAAGTTATGGGTTGTTTGTGTGAATAAGATTAGGTGATGATATTAAAAATTTAATGAGGGTTTAGAATTGTTAAGGTTGATGGTTGCATAGATCTTTTTCCTTTTTGTTGCCTGGATGACCTATTGTATATCCTTTTGGGTTTGTCAGGAGAACAAGCCTCTGCTTTAGTTTTTTGTTACTCAGATTTCATAGTTATTGTATTGTCGAACCTCATCGATTCTGACCTTTTTTATTTTTGCACTGCATATGCTCTTTTAGGGGTGGCACCAAGTGACATTCACGCCTCTCCGGGTTTGGGGTGTGACAGACTTGGTATCGGAGTAGTTCGTCTTAGGGATGAGTCATGTCTAGTAGTGTCTTGCTTATGTGTGCATTGCGCATTGTACTTATAAACAGGAGGCTACAGGACATTTAGGATTGTTACCCTTCTTTTTGGATCGAAATCGTGCAAGAAGTTAGTTATCATAGGAGGCGAGTCTGGACTCATATTTGCTAGCTTGGGCAGGAAATGATTGTGAACTGATGTGTTATAGCCGGCTAGTGGCTAAATATGGCGGTAAGTAAGATTCTTATTTTGATTATAGTTATAGTTGTGTCGTGCCTCGTCATGGTGCAAGGTATTGTTGTTTGGAGTTATTCATGGTAGGCTTGGTGTGAGGCTATGTCGTGCGATGTAGTGCTATGTCAGTCCATGAGTTGGAGTCGTGCGTGTAATCCAACATTCAAGGATGAATTTCCTAAGGGGGAGGGGGGGGGGAAGAATGTAACACCCCGAATAATTTAAGTGATAAATTTGTACTTTTTAGGTAGGAATAAGTGTACCTAATAGGATAGGTAGGAAGTGCTATGAGGTTTTTGAGTCACTCTATAATCATATTTTAGATTGTGATCAAGTTGTAGGACAAAATTCGGCAAAAGTTATCGCAATATTTCCTCCTTGAGATTCCTTGAAATTTAGGTCAAATGTCTTGAAGCTTTTCTCCCAATATATTAGGAGTTATGGGGTGTGCGACCTATCCAATTAAAGTTCTATGAGTCTAGTTTCCATTACATAAAACCGTTTGCCAATCCAACTACGAAATAGAGAGATATTTATGATTTTGTGAGACTACGCAAGAAGATACGTCACAAATGGTCTAAGGCAGTGGAAGGCTATTTAAGTCCCTTTGGTCGTTGTCGGTTATCAAAATTCATTTACCAGGAAACTACTTCATAAGAAACCTCTCTCAAGTTCCCTCCATGGTTTTCTTTGGGTTTTGGGGCTAGAAGCCATGGCTCAACATGATTTTTGTGTCGGAAAGTCGGGAATACTATGTAGCTTATGTTTTGCTGTCTTTTCCGCGGTTTTGGTGGCTGTTTCGTGGTGAAGCTGTTGATAAGACTTCTTTCTTTGGTTTCCCTTTGTTTTGAGGTTGGTTATAGATGTGTTAACCCCGTAAGATTTTTGTCTCGAAGTTTCTATCACCAAATTCCTATGAATCTTGTTGGGTAAGCTTCATTTTTCTTGTTTTGTTGTTGAGTTGTGTTGGCTAAATTTTGGCAGAATCATGGACTGCCTTTAGGCAGCAGTTTTGTGGTTTTGAATGCTCAACTTTGTCTAGACTTGAAACTAAGTATGTTAGGCTTGTCCCTCCCTTTATCGGCATGAATTCCATAGCTGTTGTCGTCTGTGTTGACATGTGCGTTGGTTGTTTTGTGAAGGATTTTTTTATATTATTCAACTATTGTGCTACTGTTTATATGGTGATAAATGTGTGTATTAGGTATTGGTTGGGTTGATGGCTCGGGCTTGAGTGCGGAGAATCGTAGTCATGGCAAATGATAAGGCTTGTGTCGAGAGGACATGTGTGAGGCATGTGGTGCTTGTAGCATGTTATGGGTTGTTTGTGTGAATAAGATTAGGTAATGATATTGAAAAGGGAATGAGGGGGACGGCCTATTGCATATCCTTTTGGGTTTGTCAGATAAGCCAGCTACTGCTTTAGTTTGTGGTTACTCAAATTTTATAGTTACTGCATTATCGAACCTCATAAGTTTTGGCCCCTTTTTTATATTTAGGCGCGGCATATGCTCTTTTAGGGTTGGCACCAAGTTCCAGTCATGCCTCCTCGAGTTTGTGGTGTGACAAATTTTGTACTAGAGCAGTTCATCATAGGGATTCTATGATTCGTTTCTAGTAGAGTCTTGTTTATGTGTGTATTGCACAGTGTATTTATAAACAGAAGGCTATAGGATATTTATGATTGTTACCCTTCTATCTAGATCAAAATCATGCAAGAAGTTAGTTATCGTAGGAGGCGAGTCTGGACTCATATTTGCTCGTTTGTGCAGGAAATTCTTGTAAACCGATGAATTATAGCGGGTTAGTGGCTAAATATAGCGGCAGGTAAGATTCTTATTTTGATTATAGTTATACTTTTGTTGTGTCATGACATGGTGCAAGGTTTTTTTGTTTGGAATTATTCGTGGTAGTCTTGGTGTGAGGCTATGTTGTGCTATGTCATGTTGTGTCGGTCCATAAGTTGGAGTCGTGCGTGTCATCGTATTTAAGATTGTACGTCGATCAAGTTGTAGAACGAAATTCGAAAAAAGTTATCGCAACATTTCCTTCTTGAGATTCTTTGAAATTTAGGTCAAATACATCGAAGATTTTCTCCCAATATATAAGTATTTAAGGGATGTGCAACCTATAAAATTAAAGGGATATGAGTCTAGTTTCCAGCACATCAAACCGTTCGCCAATCTGACTTCGGAATAGAGAGATATTCACGTTTTTTGCGAGACTACGCAAGAAGGCATGTCACAAATAGTCTAAGGTGATGGAAGGATATTTAAGCCCCTTTAGTCGGTTGTTGGTCAACCAAATTCATTTACAAGCAAACTACTTTGTAATAAACCTCTCTCAAGTTCTCCCCATGGTTTTCTTTGGGTTTTGGGGCTAGAAGGAATGGCTCAACATAATTTTGGTGTCGCAAAGTCAGGAATCGCGTGTAGCTTGCATTTTTGCTGTCTTTTCTTGGATTTAGGTGGTTGTTTTGTTGTGAAGCTGTTGATAAGATCTCCGCTTTTGGTTTTCCTTGGTTTTAAGATTGGTTATTGTTGTGTTAACTGATCTTGGGCAAATTTATATGCCCAAGTGATACTAAAGGTGTCATTTTAGCCTTGTTTATCTATCAGTGTTTATACATTCTCATGTGATTGATAATAAAATGTGAATTTGTACTAACCAACATGATTAGCATTGTTTTGCAGGTGAAATATAATTTTGGGAAGCTAAAATGCGTGTTGGGAGAGATTGGGGTTGGACTCGGATATTATCAAGTGCACAAGCATTTGAAGGCACAAATTAAAGTGGCTCCGCGATGGAGCCGTGTCACGCTGCAATCGCGGATGCCTTCTGCCTGGATAGGAATTTTTGGCCAAAATCCAGTGAGCGTGCGCGTTGGGTCCGTGGCACGTTGGCCTAGCCCCGCGTTACACGCCGTGCCACGTTGGGCCTTATTACCTGGACAAGCAATTTCCAGTAAGGGCCGCGTCAGTGGCGTATCACGGAGGCAGTGCTCCACGATGCACTCCATGACACGTTGCTTGTTATTCCGGAAAAAATTCCCACTAGTATAAATAGAACACTTAGGTTCATTTTTAATTATTCTGACTTGGTGGAGCAAGAACGTGGGTTACACGTAGTTGAGGGGACGAAATTGTCAGGGTTTTTCTCTATCTCCTTCTTCTTTAATTCAATTGCTTGTATGTTTAACACTCATTTAACGATGTTTAATCCACAAATGAGTGGCTAATTCCTCTTCTTGCTGAGGTTAAGAACAATTGTATTAAAATGTAGTTATTGATCAATTGGGTTTTTCATCTTTTCTTCCAAGATTGTTCTATTGATTCTTCTTCTTACTGCATTAATGTGTGGCCAACGTTAATGTACATCTAAAAAGTCCGGTTTCACTCGAGAGAGCAAGAAATTGGAAAGTTGTGAATCAATAGGATATGATCTTTTCTTAGTTTGGGAAAATTGAGAATTGATTTACCTTTAGGATAGAAATATACCTGAAAGTCCTATTAGTCAATTAAGGAATCAGTTTTGTATGGATAGAACATGAATTTTGTTTAATCACATAAATGTAGGTGGACGGTTCATGATTCTTAAGTTGGGTTAAATACGAGAGTTTTAATCCATTGGCAATAATTCTTGACTAGCAACCGGAGGAAAGATTAAACAAAAATTGTATCGATAATTAGTTTCTATACATGTTCATTTAACCTCAGCATGCTCATATTCATAGTTCAGACTCAAATTGTATATTTGTTTATAATTAGCATAAAATTAGAAACCAAAATACCAAACTCTTTTTCACACTGTTGTCTGCATTTTTAGAGTTAAAGTATAGTGACACCTGAGTAGATTGTACCCTAGCTCAGTCCCTGTGGGATCAATACTTGGCTTACTTGAGCCATTTTACTACTTGTTCGACCACGTGTACTTGCGTGTGGTAATTACCCCAGAGTAGATGCGAACATGTTTTTGGCGCCGTTGCCGAGGACTGGCAATTGGTGAAATTTTCTTAAGTGTAAATTTACTATATTTTTTTTCTTAAGTGTTGACAACTTGGTCTTAGCCTGTATTTCGCAGATATAATCTCTGTTGAACACTGGCAAGAGACAAGGAGCTGGTGGACTCATATTTAGTGCCTAAAAGACAATTTCATCCTCAGCGGAGAGAAGCTCTAGAGAAAAAGCTGCAGTTGCTCAGACAAACAATCATGGAGCAACAACAGAATCCACCAGTAGTAAGGGCAATGTTAGTGCCCGAGGTGATGGCAGCTAGGCCGGTTCGCGAGGTGGAAATCCCACATGCTAATAATGTTACATCTAGCATCCGCAAACCTGAGCCAGGATGGAGGTTCGAGCTCAAACAAAACATGGTGCAATTGTTGCACACCAGCGGGCAGTTCACAGGTCTCCCTCATGAGGATCCACAGCAGTATCTCCAGAATATTTTGGAGATAAGTGACACTTATATCCCCGCTGGAGTGTCATCAGATTATGTCAGGCTTACATTGTTCCCATTTTCACTATTGGGAGAAGCCAAGAGGTGGTTGAAAGATGTGCCACCAAATTCTATTACTACGTGGAATGATCTTGCAAGGAAATTCTTGATACGATTTTTTCCATCCGGTAAAACAGCAAGACTTAGAAGTCAAATTCTAAGTTTCAAACAGAGAGATGGGGAGAATCTATATCAGGCTTGGGAGAGATTCAAGTCCATGTTGCGGGATTGTCCACATCATCATCAATCCAATGAGGTGCTGGTGCACACTTTTATAGAGGGCTTGGAACCTCACACAAAAATCTTGCTAGACTCAGCAGCTGGGGGACAGACATTGGAGAAAACTTATGAGGAGCTGTATACCTTGTTAAATCGTATTTCGCAGGGAAATCCGGAGTGGAATGCTGATTCGTCGAGAGGAGGAACAAGGAAAGCAGCAGGAGTTCTAGAAGTGGATGGTTTTATAGCTATTGCTGCACAAATAGCTGCTTTACAGAATCAACTCAACACCCACTTCAATAATACGACAATGAACCAGACTCAAGCCCCAGTGAATGTAGTGCAGCAAATTTGGTGTGAAGTGTGCGGGAGTAGTGAGCACTCAGCTGAGTGTTGTGGAGCAAATCCTGACTCGGTGAACTTTGTGGGAAATGTATAGAGTAACAACCATCAACAGTATGGCAATAGCTACAATTCCAACTGGAGGAATCACCCGAATTTCTCTTGGGGTAGCAACAACCATCAAGGGCAAAGTTCGAGTCAGGGGGCACAGAGGAATCAAGGTGGGCAGCAGAACTATCAGGCACAATATAGAAACAACAATGCACCTCTTCCCCCACCATCACCCAGCATTGAGGAGATGTTCAAGACAATGATAGCTAACCAAGCTCAATTGCAGGCTGACTATGTGAAATTGGCCGCCGAGGTGAAGAACAACAAGTTAGCTACTAAGGCACTTGAATATCAATTTGGGCAATTTGCTGGAGCCCAAAACACCAGGCCTAGAGGAGGACTTCCGAGCGACACTGATCCCAACCCCAAGCAGGTGAATGCAGTGACTACAAGGAGTGGTTTGCAGCTTAAAGAGGTGGAACCAGAAAGACCACCTCAACAATCGGGAGCAGCAGAAGTTGAGAGGGAGCAAAGCGATGAGAGGGGGAAGAAAAAGGAAGCTTAATCAGAATGACCACCACCCCCGTTCCCTCAAAGATTAAAGAAACACAAGGAGGAGGCGTGTTTCAAGAAATTCATGGAGGTGCTGAAACAGGTACATATTAACTTACCTCTTGTTGATGTTTTGCAGGGAGTGCCGAAATATGCAAAGTACATTAAGGACATCGTGGAAAACAAAAGTCGGTCGACTAAGTATGCTACGGTAGCTCTCACGGAGGAGTGCACTTCCCGGATACAAAACCGACTGCCTACAAAGCTCAAAGATCCTAGGAGCTTTACTATACAAATTATAATTGGGCAGAGTATCCGAGCTCGCGGATTATGTTACTTGGGAGCGAGCATTAATTTGATGCCGTCATCGGTATTCAAGAAGTTGGGTCTATGGAGTCCTAGACCAAAAACAGTGATCTTGCAACTAGCGGATCGGTCCTTAGCCAGACCTGATGGCATTGTGGAGGATGTGCTGGTGCAAGTGGGCTCCCTTATCTTCCTGGTAGATTTCGTCGTGCTGGATTTTTGAGCCAGACACGAAAGTCCCATTTATTTTGGGACGTCCCTTCTTGGCAACCGGGAAAGCGCTGATTGATGTAGCTGCAGGATAGCTAACTATGCGAGCACACGACAAGGTGGAAGTGTTTGATGTATACAAGGCCACCAAGCTCCCGACTGTGTACGAGGAACTCTTGGTGATCAACGTGATTGATCGAGCTGATGATGCTCAGATAGTTGAATCACGAGAGTTAATGAGAAAACCACCGGAGAGATGTAAGCATTACTGGAGTGAGGATGGTGGTCGAGAGAAAACGTCCATCACCCTAGAAGATGATTGAGTTGAATGACGTCGAGCCGCGACGGTAAACCAGGCGCTGCACGGGAGGCAACCCCTGAAATTTTTTCTTTGTAAAACTTGAATAGATTTCTTTTTTTTTCTTTTTTCTTTTTTTGTTGATTAACAACAAAATTGTTAGTTTTTATTTTTATTCTTATTTTTTATTTTTAGTGAATCCTATCATTCTAACCAATTTCTTGTAGTAAGATGAATTTCAAGTTGAACGGAGGGCAAATATGCAAGGAATCACAAAGGAAAATTCGAGGTATGAAAAATAATAAAAAGTGGCAAAACAGTGAGCCAGGGAGATGGCTCCGTGTCACGGAGGAGGACCTCCGCATTACCCACCGTGACACGTTGAAGGTAATTCTATAATTTTTACAAATTCCAGAACACCTACGCGATGGCTCCGTGTCATGGAGGGCATGCTCCGCGTTACCCTCCATGACACGTTGAGGTGTATATCGCGACGGGTCACACCGGGTCGCCGGGTGACCCGCGGGAAATTCCAACTTTTTAACCCCGATTCCCCCTCATTTTTCATACTCTCCGCGACCAACCTCCCATAAACCCATTCCCCCTCAATGTGACATGGACTTAGGCCATAATTTCATCAACTTTTCGTCACTTTTTCGAATTCAAGGTATGTTCTTCAACTCTATCTCAATTCTTGTCGAAATGTTTCGATTTTGAACATGTGATATGAGCAAAACTTTCCCTAAGTAGAAATTAAGCTTAAATTCAATTGAATTATTGTTGATTGATGTTTGGAGTAACAGTGTGATTGCTTTAACTCGACAATTACATAGCTTAATCGAATTTTCGATAAAATCATAGCTAGGGCTTGACTTTGAGTTTGAAATGGAAAAATTTGAGTTGAACTAGTGAAATTCATGCTAGGTTGTACATGTTGGGTGAGATGAGTCAATTGTGCTAACTGTGATTATGCTAAAAGACCGACGGATTCTCAGGTTAAGGAAATATAGGAAATTGCAAGAAATGGGTGAATGGTATAGGATCATGTAGTTAAAAAAAAATTTCTTTTGTTTCTCCTTGCTAAGTGCTATGGGATAACATGTTATCGATAGGTAAGGATTGTGGTTAGTTGTACGAAGTCTGAGTAGTACATGGAATGTATACCGTCGAATTCTCCCAAGGCACTAAGCATATTTGTTATGTTTTGTTGTTTGTTTGTGTAAATAAGTACGATCTTGCCTTAATGTTGTAATTTAGGCTAAAGACTAAGTGTGGGGTAGCCTAGCTTAACCCAACCTTAGTCGAAGATAACTTTAATTGGCTTAACATTGAACTTGACTGTTTGGTTTGACAGGAACAATGGCAAGCAGGCAAGACAAGGGAAAAGGCGCATCAACATCTGGCGCCGGGAGAAAAAAAATTAGACTGGGCACAGCGGTCCCAGCAGCACCAGCGGTTCCACGCGGCCAATGCCGTCAATAGGAACCAGGTGGGTGACAGAGGAGGGGAAGAAATGGTACGCAAAGCATAAGGAGAGCAAGTACTTCCCCGAGGACAAGATTTCCCCAGGATTGTCCAGAGGATCGAGGCAGCTGGGCTGAACTTCATTTTTGAAGAGCCCAAGGAATGCAACTGGCACTTGATTCGGGAATTCTACGCCAACTAGAACCCGATTCTTAGAAGTCACACCATCAAAATAAGAGGGCAAATAGTCACTTTTGAGCCCCACCACCTCAATGCTATCCTTGGGGTGCGGGACACAGACGCCCATGTGCTTCGACAACTGAATATCACTCCACCATATGCGGACATCAGATGCACTTTGTGTGGAACCCGATCAACAGCTCGGTGAAGCAGACATAAGAAGAGGGGCTACCATCAGACCTTGCCTTACTCATAGATGAATAGGGAAGCCAGGATATGGCTAAAGATTGTTTGTTCCTGCCTAATCCCGGGGGTGCATATGACGGATGTAACCTGGGATTGTGTGTGCTTGGTGTACGCCCTGATGAAAGGGTTGGAGATCAATGTGGGGGCGGTGATTATCTCCGCCATGAAGAGAGCCCGATTGCATCAAGGGCACGGATACGGATTTGGTGAACTACTCACCACATTCCTGAGGGGCCTGGATATTGAAAAAGAGGCCCTTGACTACATCCCACAGATGGAGCGGTGGGCCTTAGATGTCACCAAAACTAAGGCACCCGACACCACCCACGAGCCAGTTCTTACACTAGCCGAGCGACATGCCCGGGATGATCAGTACATGGCTCTCATGTACGGGATGCAGATGCTCTAGCTGCGAATAGGCAGGAGGCCGGCGACAGAAGAGGAGCTATGGAAGCTCAAGCTAGACTACCCTTTTGGCGAAAATGCCAGGGCTCTATGCCGAGTGGGGCCAGCTTTTGTAGAGCCCACGGATGATGATGTCCCCACAGATGAGGAGACACGTCATGAGGACTCCGATGTGGAGTCTTATGATGATGATGGGGGCGATTCAGACATGGGAGATGAGGCAGCAACACCTGATGAAGAAGTGGAGTATTTTGATTGATCAGGGAGTTCCACCACCCAATTTTTGTGCTATGTTAATTTTTGTGAACACTGGGGACAATGTTCGATATAAGTGTGGGGTGGGAGTAGTTAGGTGGTGGTTGTGTTGTTGTTTATGTTTCTGTTCTGTTGTTGTGCCTGTGAAAAAAAATAAATTTTTTGTGACCTTGTGATTGTGATGTTTCTGTTCTGTATTGTAATTAAATGTGAAGCTGTTGTGTGCTGCTGAATGTTGCTAGCTGATTTTGTACATATTTTTGTTTTATCGAAATGATCGATATTTTTAAAATCTTTTCAATTCTTGAGTTTCTCAGCGTTTGTTTTCGGTTCTTTTACCGAGATTGGTCCCATTGAACCGAAGTCTTAGTTAGTGACCTTTCCCTATGATGGATGGATGACGACCATCTTAAGGGAAATGTAGTCGTTAGGAGTAGATTTTTTTCATTTATTTTTCAGTTGTTTTCTTTTGTGGGTTGCATCCCATAACCTGTAGTTACTTTATGGTTGCGGAATTCTGGTTGCGTGTTGTACATGATATTTGAAATGCAAAGGTGATTGGTATGAAAGCATGCAGTTGTGTAAATATGTTGAGATACCTAGGCCATAGAGTCGATTCAGTGTGATTGAGGCTTAATTTTGAATTCTTGTAATTAGCTGATTGAAGAGTCTGTGAATATGTCTTGAATTGAGCATGTGCAATAGATGTGGGGTGAGGTTTTGTTTATTCCATGCTATTATGAAATGTCTAGAACTTGCCTGGTGTGTGTACAAAACAAAATGAAGGACGTGTATTGTAGGAAAAGATGTAGGCATTTCTTTGTTTTAACCGAAAGTTTCTCTTTTTCATTATTGTGCCCACCTTTAATGTACACCCTAGTTAGCCCATTGAGCCTTTAGCCTATTATTTTTCTTTTGTCAAAAAGGTGAAAACTGAGTTTAACCCTTTCTTTTCATTAGCCGTAAATTTGGTCCAAAACTCTTAAGCGCTCAAGAAGAGGTAATAATTTTCCCAAAGTGCCAAAGAGTGAGAATGGTGAAAAGAAAAGAAAAGCAAAGTGATGAAAGGAAAGAAAAGGTTGAAGGTGCACTTTTTATAAATAAAATATAATGAAGATGTATGAATACTCTTCGTGATTGAGTCAAGTATGCTTAATGAGATGGGTCAAAATAAACATAGACTTCAAGAATGGGAGGATGAAGGAAGAAACAATGCCCATAAGCTTGATGGGATGTATTGAAAAAGTGCTTAAGGATGCTAGTAGCTATTATTGGCTAACCCAGTATTTACTAGTTCCGTAGCTTACATTACAACCCGTTAAAGTCCTACGTGATCTTACATCACACTTCCTTATATTAGTGGAGTAATACACTAAAGGCAAGCCTATGGTTCGTGGCATGATGCATGTGAATTCTTTTGGGAGAGAGAGCGAAATTTTTTTCTATATGCCCCTGCATGTAATCGTTTGAGTTCATGTGAGTAAAAAGGGGAAAATTCTCTTGTGTTGTGAGGGCACATGCTTGATGAGAGATTAAATTTCTTGTCGGATATCTTGATCAGCTGATTTGCAGAAGTTTGCCAATATCGAGAGTCGACTCTTAAGTCTAGGAGGTCTTGATGTGTTGAAGGTCATAGTATTGATAAGACCATGCATGTTTTCTTGATGATTTGTTTTATTAAATAATCAGTATAACCATAGCTTGAATTGTTGAACCAAAGTAGCCAGGTTAGGGTGTCAATTGCATGAGGTGTAAGATTGTTGTTCGGGGACGAACAAGGATTTAAGTGTGGGGTAAGTGATCTTGGGCAAATTTATAAGCCCAAGTGATACTCAAAGGTGTCATTTTAGCCTTGTTTATCTAATAATGTTTATACATTCTCATGTGATTGATAATAAAATGTGAATTTGTACTAACCAACATGATTAGCTTTGTTTTGCAGGTGAAATATAATTTTGGGAAGCTAAAATGCGTGTTGGGAGAGATTGGGGTTGGACTCGGATGTTAGCAAGTGCACAAGCATTTGAAGGCACAAATTAAAGAGGCTCTGTGATGGAGCCGTGGCACGCTGCCATCGCGGATGCCTTCTTCCTGGATAGGAATTTTTGGCCAAAATCCAGTGAGGGTACGCGTTGGGGCCGTGGCACGTTGGCCTAGCCCTACGTTACACGCCGTGCCACGTTGGGCCTTATTACCTGGACAAGCAATTTCCAGTAAGGGTCCGCGTCAGTGGCGTGTCACGGAGGCAGTGCTCCGCGATGTACTCCGTGACACGTTGCTTGTTATTCCGGGAAAAATTCCCACTAGTATAAATATAACACTTAGGTTCATTTTTAATTATTCTGACTTGGTGGAGAAAGAACGTGGGTTACAGGCAGTTGAGGGGATGAAATTGTCAGGGTTTTTCTCTATCTCCTTCTTCTTTAATTCAATTGCTTGTATGTTTAACACTCATTTAACGATGTTTAATCCACAAATGATTGGCTAATTCCTCTTCTTGCTGAGGTTAAGAACAATTGTATTGAAATGTAGTTATTGATCAATTGGGTTTTTCATCTTTTCTTCCATGGTTGTTCTATTGATTCTTGTTCTTACTGCATTAATGTGTGGCCAACGTTAATGTACATCTAAAAAGTCCGGTTTCACTCGAGAGAGCAAGAAATTGGAAAGCTGTGAATCAATAGGATATGATCTTTTCTTTGTTTGGGAAAATTGAGAATTGATTTACCTTCAGGATAGAAATATACCTGATAGTCGTATTAGTCAATTAAGGAATCGGTTTTGTATGGCTAGAACATGAATTTCGTTTAATCACAGAAATGTAGGTGGACGGTTCATGATTCTTAAGTTGGGTTAAATACGAGAGTTTTAATCCATTGGCAATAATTCTTGACTAGCAACCGGAGGAAAGATTAAACAAAAATTGTATCGATAATTAGTCTCTATACATGTTCATTTAACCTCAGCATGCTCATATTCATAGTTCAGACTAAAATTGTATATTCGTTTATAATTAGCATAAAATTAGAAACCAAAATACCAAACTCTTTTTCACACTGTTGTCTGCATTTTTAGAGTTAAAGTATAGTGACACTTGAGTAGATTGTACCCTAGCCCAGTCCCTGTGGGATCGATACTTGGCTTACTTGAGCCATTTTACTACTTGTTCCACCACGTGCACTTGCGTGTAGTAATTATCCCAGAGTAGACGCGAACATTAACCCTATTAGGTTGTTGTCTCGGAGTTTCTACCGTCTAATTCCTATGAACCTTGTCGGGTAAATTTGTTTGTGTTGTTTTATTGTTGAGATGTATTGACTGCATTTTGGTAGAATCTCAAAATAACTTTATAGAGTAGGTTGGTGGTTCCGAAGGCTAAAGTTTGACAAGGCTTGCAACTAAGGTAGGTTAGGCTTGTACCTCCCTTTGTTGGCATAAATTCCATAGCCGTTGTCGTCCGTGTTGATGAATATGTTGGACATTTTGTGAAGGCTTGTATTATATTATTATTTAACCCTTCTGCAACTGTTTATATGGTAATAAAGGTATGTATAAGGTTCTAGTTGGGTTGATGATTCAGGCTTGAGTGCGGGGAATTTTAGTTATGGTAAATGATTAGGCTCGTGTCGAGAGACCGTGTGTGAGGTGTGTGGTGCTTGTAGCAAGTTATGGACTAATTGTTTGAATAATATTAGGTTATGATATTAAAAAGTGAATGAGGGTTTAGAATGGTTAAGGTTTATGGTATCATAGATCTTTTTCCTTTTTATGGCCTGGATGGCCTATGTATATCTTTTGGGTTTGTCAGGTGAGCTAGCCCCTTCTTTAGTTTGTTGTTACTCGGATTTTATAGTTATTGTATTGTCGAACCTCGTAACCTCATCGGTTCTGGCCTTTTTTTATTTGGGTGCCACATATGCTCTAGTAGGGGTGGCACCAAGTTCCCATCACGCCTCCCTGAGTTTGGGATGTAACAAACATGGTACCAGAGCAGTTTTTCCTAGGGATTCTATGAGCCGTGTCTTGTAGAGTCTTGTTTATGTGCACATTGCACAATGTACTTATAAATAGGAGGCTACAGGACATTTAGTATTGTTACCCTTCTTTCTGAATCGAAATCATGCAAGAAGTTAGTCATCGTATAGGCGAGTCTAGACTCATATTAGCTAGCTTGTGCAGGAAGTGCTTGGAAGTGATGAATTATAGCTTGCCAGTGGCTAAATCTGGAGGCAGGTAAGATTCTTATTTTGATTATAGTTATAGCGGTGGCGTGCCTAGGCAAGGTGCAAGGTTTTATTGTTTGGAGTTATTAATGGTCATCTTGGTGTTAGGCTATTTCGTGAAATGTTGTGCTTTGTCGGTCGATAAGTTGGAGTCGTGCATGTAATCCAACATTCGAGGACAAATGTTTCTAAGGGGGGGGAAGGATGTAACACCTTGGATAATTTGAGTGATAAATCCGTACATTTGAGGTAGGACAAACTGTACCTAATAGGATAAGAAGGATGTGTTATGAGGTATTTGAGTCATTGTATAATCATATTTAAGATTGGACGTCGATCAAGTTGTAGAACGAAATTCGGCAAAAGTGATCGCAACATTTCCATCTTGAGATTCCTTGAAATTTAGGTCAAATTTCTCGAAGCTTTTCCCAATATATAAGGAACTAAAAGGTGTGCGACCTATCACATTAAAGGTCTATGAGTCTAGTTTCTGTCACATCAAACCATTTTCCAATCCAAAATAGAGAGATATTCACGTTTTTGCTAGACTCTACAAGAAGACATGTCACAAAAGGTCTAAGGCGACGGAAGGCTATTTAAGCCACTTTTGTCAACTTCATTTACCAGCAAACTACTTTGTAAGAAACCTCCCTAGAGTTCTCTGCATGGTTTTCTCTGGATTTTGGGGCTAGAAGCCATGGCTCAACATGATTTTGGTGTCGGAAAGTTGGGAATCACATGTAGCTTGCGTTTGGTGTCTTTTCCGGGATTTTGGTGGTTGTTTCGTGCTGAAGATGTTGATAAGACATTTTTGTTTGGTTTCCTTGGTTTTTAGGTTGTTTATAAGTGTGTTAAACAACTTAGGTTGTTGTCTCGGAGTTTCTACCATCGAATTCCTATGAATCTCTTTAGGTAAACATCGTTTGTCTTGTTTTGTAGTGTTGGCTTCATTTTGGCAGAATCTCAGACTAGCTTTAGGCAGTAGGTTCGTAGTGTTGAAGGCTCAAGTTCGGATAGGCTTGAAGCTAAGGTATATTAGGCTTTTCCTTTCCCTTGTCGGCACAAAATTTGTACCCGTTGTCATCCGTATAGATGTATGTGTTGGTTGTTTTGTGAAGGCTTGTGTTATATTATTATTGAACTCTTCTACTACTGTTTATATGGTTATGAAGGTGTGTATAAGGTGCTAGTTGGGTTGATGGCTTGGGCTTGAGTCCGGAGAATTGTAGTCATGGTAAATGATTAGGCTCGTGTTGAGAGGCCGTATGTGAAGGGTGTGGTGTTTGTAGTAAGTTATGGGTTGTTTGTGTGAATAAAATTAGGTGATGATATTGAAAAGTGAATGAGGGTTTATAATTGTTAAGGTTGATGGTTGCGTAGATCTTTTTCCTTTTTGTGGTCTGGACGGCCTATTGTATATCCTTTTGCGTTTGTCAGGTGAGCCAACCTCTACTTTAGTTTTTTGTTACTCAGATTTTATAGCTATTGTATTGTCGAACCTCGTCGGTTCTAGATTTTTTTAATTTGGGTGTCTCATATGCTCTTTTGGGGATGGCACCAATTTCCTCTCACGCCTCCCCATGTTTGGGGTGTAATAGACTTGGTATCAGAGTAGTCTGTCCTAGGGATTCTATGAGCCGTGTCTAGTAGAGTCTTGTTTATGTATGCATTGCGTATTGTACCTATAAATAGGATACTACTGGACGTTTAGAATTGTTACCCTTCTTTCTAAATCGAAATCATGCAAGAAGCTAGTTATTGTAGAAGGCGATTCTGGACTCACATTTGCTAGCTTTTGTAGGAAATGCTTGTGAACTGATTAATTATAGTCGGCCAGTGGCTAAGTACTAAGGCAGGTAAGATTGTTATTTTGATTATAGTTATAGTGGGGTCATGCTTTGGCATGGCGCAAGGTTTTGTTTTTTTAGAGTAATTCGTGGTAGGCTTGGTGTGAGTACATGTGGTGTTGTGTCGGTCTATGAGTTGGAGACGTGCGTGTAATCCAACATTCGAGGACAGATTTTTCTATGGCAGAAGGATGTAACACCTGGATAATTTGAGTGATAAATTTGTACTTTTGATGTAGGACGAAGTGCACCAAATAGGACAAGACGGAATTGTTATGAGGTATTTGAGTCATTGTATAATCATATTTAAGATTGGATGTCGATCAACTTGTAGAACAAAATTCGGCAAAAGTTATCGCAACATTTCCATCTTGAGATTCCTTTAAAGTTTGGTCAATTGTCTTGAAGCTTTTCTCCAAATATATAAGGAGTTAAGGGGTTTGCAACCTATCAAATTAATGGTCTATGAGTCTAGTTTGCAGCACATCAAACCGTTCTCCAATCCTACCTCGGAATACAGAGATATTGATGTTTTCGCGAGACTTTTAAAGAAGGCACGTCACAAACAGTCTAAGGCGGTGGAATGCTATTTAAACCCCTTTTGTCGGTTGTTGGTCATCCAAATTCATTTACCAGCAAACTACTTTGTGAAAAACCTCTCTCAAGTTCCCTCCATGGTTTTCTTTGGGTTGTGGGGCTAGAAGTCATGGCTCTACATGATTTTGGTGTCCGAAAGTCGGGAATCACGTATAGCTTGCGTTATGGAGTGTTTTAAGAGATTTTAGTGCTTGTTTCATGGTGAAGCTGTTTATAAGACTTCTTCCTTTGGTTTTCCTTGGTTTTGAGGTTGGTGATAGGTGTGTTAACCATGCTAGGTTGTTTTCTCGGAGTTTCTACCATCGAATTCCTATGAATCTTGTCAGGTAAGCTTCGTTTGTCTTATTTTGTAGTTGAGTTGTGTTGGCTGCATTTTGGAAGAATCTCAGACTACCTTTAGGAAGTAGATTCGTGGTGTTGAAGGCTCAAGTTTAGCATAGCTTGAAGCTAAGGTATGTTAGGGTTGTCCCTCCTTTTGTTAGCATAAATCCCATAGCTGTTTTCGTTCTTGTTGACATATGTGTTGGCTATTTTATGAAGGCTTGTGTTATATTATTATTGAACTCTTATGTTACTATTTATATGGTAATAAAGGTGAGTATAAGGTGCTGACTGGGTTAATGGATCAGGCTTGAGTGCGGAGAATCATAGTCATGGTAAATGATTTGACTCGTGTCAGGTGGCCGTGTTTGAGGTGTATGGTGCTTGTAGCAAGTTATAGGTTGTTTTTGTGAATAAGATTAGGTTATGATATTGAAAACTGAATGAGTGTTTAGAATGGTTAAGGTTGATGGTTGCATAGATCTGTTTCCTTTTTATGGCCTGGACGTCCTATTGTATATCCTTTTAGGGTTTTCAGGTGAGCCAGCCTCTGCTTTAGTTTGTTGTTACTAGGAATTTATAGTTATTGTGTTGTCGAACGTCATTGGTTCTGGTGTTTTTCTTATTTTGGCATCGCATATGCTCTTTTATGGGTGGCACCAAGTTCCCGTCATGCCTCCCCGGGTTCGGAGTGTGACAGATTTGGTATTAGAGTAGTTTGTCCTAGGGATTCTATGAGTCACGTCTAATAGAGTTTTTTTATGTGTGCATTGATCAGTGTAGTTATAAATAGGAGGCTACAGGACGTATAGGATTGTTAGCCTTCTTTCTAAATTGAAATCATGCAAGAAGTTAGTTATCGTAGAGGCGAGTCTAGACTCGTGTTTGCTTGCTTGAGCAGGAAATGTTTGGAAATGATGATCTATAGCCGGCCAGTGGCTAAATGTGGAGGCAGGTAAGATTCTTATTTTGACTATAGTTTTAGTTGTGTCATGCCTCGGCAAGGTGCAAGGTTTTATTATTTCGAGTTATTCATGGTAGGCTTGGTGTTAGGGTATTTCATGCAACGTTGTGCTGTGTCGGTCGATGAGTTGGGGTCGTGCATGTAATCCAACATTCGAGTATGAATGTTTCTAAGGGGGGAAGGATGTAACACCCCGGATAATTTGAGTGATAAATTTGTACATTTGAGATAGGACAAAGTGTACCTAATAGGATAAGAAGGATGTATTATGAGGTATTTGAGTCATTCTATTATTGTATTTAAGATTGGATGTCGATCAAGTTGTAGAACAAAATTTGGTAAAAGTGATCGCAACATTTCCATCTTGAGATTCCTTGAAATTGTGGTCAAATGTCTTGAAGATTTTCTCCCAATATTTAAGGAATTAATGGTTGTGCAACCTATCACATTAAAGTTCTATGAGTCTAGTTTCCATCATGTCAAACCGTTTGCCAATTCGACTTTGGAATAGAGCGATATTCACGTTTTCACTAGACTCTACAAGAAGACACGTCAAAAATGGACTAAGGCGATTGAAGGCTATTTAATCCCATTTGGTCAACTTCATTTACCAGAAAACTACTTCGTAAGAAACCTCTCTAGAGTTCTCTCCATGGTTTTGTTTTGGTTTTGGGGCTAGAAGCCATGGCTTAAGATGATTTTGGTGTCGGAAAGTTGGGAATCGCGTGTAGCTTGCGCTTGGTGTCTTTTCTGCGATTTTGGTGGTGGTTTCATGGTGAAGATGTTGATAAGACTTCTTCCTTTGGTATTCCTTGGTTTTGAGGTAGGTTATAAGTGTGTTAACCCCGTTAGGTACTTGTCTCGGAGTTTCTACTGTTAAATTCCTATGAATTTTGTCGGGTAAACATCGTTTGTCTTGTTTTGTTGTTGAGTTTTGTTGGCTTCATTTTGGAAGAATCTCAGACTAGCATTAGGTAATAGGTTTGTTGTGTAGGAAATGCTTGTGAACTGATGAATTATAGTCGGCCAGTGGCTAAGTACTAAGGCAGGTAAGATTGTTATTTTGATTATAGTTATAGTGGTGTCATGCTTCGGCATGGTGCAAGGTTTTGTTTTTTAGAGTAATTCGTGGTAGGCTTGGTGTGAGGACATGTCGTGTTGTTTAGGTCTATGAGTTGGAGACTTTCGTGTATTCCAACATTCGAGGACAGATTTTTCTAAGGGAGAAGGATATAACACCTGGATAATTTGAGTGATGAATTTGTACTTTTGAGGTAGGACGAAGTGTACCAAATAGGACAAGACGGAATTGTTATGAGGTATTTGAGTCACTCTTTGATCTTCTTTAAGATGTGATGTCGATCAAATTGTAGAACAAAATTCGGCAAAAGTTATCGCAACATTTCCTTTTTAAGATTCCTTGAAATTTTGGTCAATTCTCTTAAAGCTTTTCTCCAAATATATAAGGAGTTAGGGATGTGCGTCCTATAAAATTAATGGTCTAGTAGAGTCTACGATTCATGTGACCTATCAGGAATTAATTGTTGTGCGACCAATCACATTAAAGTTCAATGAGTCTAGTTTCCTTCATGTCAAACCGTTTGTCAATCCGACTTCGGAATAGAGCGATATTCACGTTTTTGCTAGACTCCACAAGAGGACACGTCAAAAATGGTCTAAGGTGATAGAAGGCTATTTAAGCCCCTTTGGTCAACTTCATTTACCAGAAAACTACTTCGTAAGAAACCTCTATGGAGTTCTCTCCATGGTTTTCATTAGGTTTTGGGTCTAGATCTTTTTCCTTGTTATGGCCTGGACATCCTTTTGTACATCCTTTTGGGTTTGTCAGGTGAGCCTGCCTCTACTTTAGTTTGTTGTTACTCAGATTTTATAGATACTGTATTGTCGAACCTCGTCGGTTCTAGCTTTTTTTTATTTGGGTGTTGCATATGCTCTTTTAGGGATGGCACCAAGTTCCCCTCACGCATCCCTAGGTTTGGGGTGTGATAGACTTGGTATCAGAGTAGTTCGTCCTAGGGATTCTATGAGCCAAATGTAGTAGAGTCTTATTTATGTGTGCATTGCGCAGTGTACTTATAAATAGGAGGCTACTTGAAATTTAGGATTGTTACCCTTCATTCAAAATTGAAATAATGCAAAAAGTTAGTTATCGTAGGAGGCGATTCTGGACTCACATTTGCTAGCTTATGTAGGAAGAGCTTGTGAACTGATGAATTATAGTAGGACAATGGCTAAATACTGAGGCAGGTAAGATTCTTATTTTGATTATAGTTATAGTGGTGTCGTGCTCCGACATGGTGCAAGGTTTTGGTTTTTTAGAGTAGTTTGTGGTAGGCTTGGTGTGAGGACATTTCTTGTGATGTCATGTTGTGTCGGTCTATGAGTTGGAGTCGTGCGTGTAATCCAACATTCGAGGATGAATGTTTCTAAAGGAGAAGGATGTAACACCTGGATAATTTGAGTGATAAATTCGTACTTTTGAGGTAGAACGAAGTGTATAAAATAGGACAAGAAGGAAGAGTTATGAGGTATTTTAATCACTCTTTGATCTTATTTAAGATTGAATGTCGATCAACTTGTAAAACGAAATTCGGCAAAAGTTATCGCAAAATTTCCTTCTTGAGATTCCTTGAAATTTTTGTCAATTGTCTCGAAGCTTTTCTCCAAATATAGAAGGAGTTAAGGGGTGTGCGACCTATCAAATTAATGGTCTATGAGTCTAGTTTGCAGCACATCAAACCGTTCACCAATCCTACCTCGGAATACAGAGATATTGATGTTTTCGCGAGACTCTTCAAGAAGGCATGTCACAAACGGTCTAAGGCGGTGGAAGGATAGTTTAACCCCTTTGGTTGGTAGTTGGTCATCCAAATTCATTTACTAGAAAACTACTTCATAAGAAACCTCTCTCAAGTTCCCTCCATGGTTTTCTTTGGGTTGTGGGGCTAGAAGCCATGGCTCTACATGATTTTGGTGTCCGAAAGTCGGGAGTCACGTGTAGCTTATATTTTGGAGTCTTTTCTTAGATTTTAGTGCCTGTTTCATGCTGAAGCTGTTGATAAGACTTCTTCCTTTTGTTTTCCTTAGTTTTGAGGTTGGTGATAGGTTTGTTAACCCTGTTAGGTTGTTGTCTCGGAGTTTCTACCATCGAATTTCAATGAATCTTGTCGAGTAAGCTTCGTTTATTTTTTTTGTTGTTGTTTAGTTGTGTTGGATGCCTTTTTGAAGAATCTCGTACTACCTTTAGGAAGTAGGTTCTTGGTGTTGAAGGCTTATGTTTGGCAAGGCTTGAAGCTAAGGTATGTTAGGGTTGTCCCTCCCTTTGTCGGCATAAGTTCCATAACCGTTGTCGTCCGTGTTGACGTATGTGTTGGCTGTTTCGTGAAGGCTTGTGTTATATTATTATTGAACTCTTCTGCTACTGTTTGTATGGTAATAAAGGTGTGTATAAGGTGCTGGTTGGGTTGATGGTCAGGCTTGAGTGCGGAGAATCATAGTCATGGTAAATAATTTGACTCATCTCGAGAGGCCGTGTGTGAGGCATGTGGTGCTTGTAGCAAGTTATAGGCTATTTTTGTGAATAATATTAGGTGATGATATTGAAAACTGAATGAGTGTTTAGAATGGTTAAGGTTGATGGTAGCATAGATCTTTTTCCTTTTTGTGGCCTGGACGACCTATTGTATATCCTTTTAGGTTTTTCAGGTGAGCCAACCTCTGCTTTAGTTTGTTGTTACTCGGAATTTATAGTTATTTTATTGTCGAGCTTCATTGGTTCTGGCCTTTTTTTTTGGGCGCCGCATATGCTCTTTTATGGGTGGCACCAAGTTCCCATCACGCCTCCCTGAGTTTGGGGTGTGACGGACTTGGTATCAGAGTAGTTTTTCCTAAGGATTCTATGAGTCACGTCTAGTAGAGTCTTGTTTATGTGTGCATTGCACAGTGTAGTTATAAACAGAAGGCTACAGGACATTTAGGATTGTTAGCCTTCTTTCTAAATTGAAATCATGCAAGAAGTTAGTTATTGTAGAGGCGAGTCTGGACTTATATTTGCTTGCTTGAGCAGGAAATGTTTGGAAATGATGATCTATAGCCGGCCAGTGGCTAAATATGGAGGCAGGTAAGATTCTTATTTTGATTATAGTTTTAGTTGTGTCATGCCTCGACAAGGTGCAAGGTTTTCTTATTTCGAGTTATTCATGGTAGGCTTGGTGTTAGGCTATTTCGTGCAACGTTGTGCTGTGTCGGTCGATGAGTTGGAGTCATGCATGTAATCCAAAATTCGAGGATTAATGTTTCTAAGGGGGGAAGGATGTAACACCCCGGATAATTTGAGTGATAAATTTGTACATTTGAGGTAGGACAAAGTGTACCTAATAGGATAACAAGGATGTATTATGAGGTATTTGAGTCATTCTATTATTGTATTTAAGATTGGATGTCGATAAAGTTGTAGAACGAAATTTGGTATAAGTGATCGCAACATTTCCATCTTGAGCTTCCTTGAAATTTAGGTAAAATTTCTCGAAGATTTTCTCCCAATATATAGGGATTCATGGTTGTGCAACATATCACATTAAAGGTCTATGAGTCTAGTTTCCGTCCTATCAAACAGTTTGCCAATCCGACTTCGGAATAGAGCAATATTCACGTTTTCGCTAGACTCTACAAGAAGACATGTCAAAAATGGTCTAAGGCGATGGAAGACTATTTAAGCCCCTTTGGTCAACTTCATTTACCAAAAAACTACTTCGTAAGAAACCTCTCTAAACTTCTGTCAATGGTTTTATTTTGGTTTTGGGGCTAGAAGCCATGGTTCAAGACGATTTTGTGGTCGGAAAGTTGGGAATCGCGTGTAGCTTGCGCTTGGTGTATTTTCTGCGATTTTGGTGGTGGTTTCGTGGTGAAGATGTTGATAAGACTTCTTCCTTTGGTATTCCTTGGTTTTGAGGTTGGTTATAAGTATGTTAACCCCGTTAGGTACTTATCTCAGAGTTTCTACCGTCGAATTCCTATGAATCTTGTCGGGTAAACATCGTTTGTCTTGTTTTGTTGTTGAGTTGTGTTGGCTTCATTTTGGCAGAATCTCATACTAGCTTTAGGTAGTAGGTTCATTGTGTAGGAAATTCTTGTGAACTGATGAATTATAGTCAGCCAGTAGCTAAGTACTAAGGCAGGAAAGATTGTTATTTTGATTATAGTTATAGTGATGTCGTCCTTCGGCATAGTGCAAGGTTTTGTTTTTTAGAGTAATTCGTGGTAGGTTTGGTGTGAGGACATGTCATGTTGTGTCGGTCTATGAGTTGGAGACGTGCATGTAATCCAACATTCGAGGACAGATTTTTCTAAGGGAGAAGGATGTAACACCTGGATAATTTTAGTGATATATTCGTACTTTTGAGGTAGGATGAAGTGTACCAAATAGGAAAAGACAGAATTGTTATGAGGTATTTGAGTCACTCTTTGATCTTATTTAAGATTGGATGTCGACCAACTTGTAGAACAAAATTCGGCAAAAGTTATCGCAACATTTCCTTCTTAGGATTCCTTGAAATTTTGGTCAATTGTCTCGATGCTTTTCTCCAAATATATAAAGAGTTAGGGGTGTGCGTCCTATAAAATTAATGGTCTATGAGTCTAGTTTGCAGCACATCAAACCGTTCACCAATCCTATCTCAAAATATAGAGATATTGATATTTCCGTGAGACTTTTCAAGAAGGCACGTCTGGTCTAAGGCGGTGGAAGGCTATTTAAACCCCTTTGGTTGGTTGTTGGTCATCCAAATTCATATACTAGCAAACGACATCGTAAGAAACCTCTCTCAAGTTCCCTCCATGGTTTTCTTTGGGTTGTGCGGCTAGAAGCCATGGCTCTTCATGATTTTGGTGTCTGAGAGTCAGGAATCACGTGTAGCTTGCGTTTTGGAGTCTCTTTTGAGATTTTAGTTCCTTTTTCTTGGTGAAGATGGTGATAAGACTTCTTCCTTTGGTTTTCCTTGGTTTTGAGGTTGGTGATAGGTGTGTTAACCCTGCTAGGTTGTTGTCTCGGAGTTCCTACCATCGAATTCGTATGAATCTTGTCGGGTAAGCTTCGTTTGGCTTGTTTTATTGTTGAGTTGTGTTGGCTGCGTTTTGGCAGAATCTTAGACAACCTTTAAGAAGTAGATTCGTGGTGTTGAAGGCTCATGTTTGGAAAGGCTTGATGTTAAGGTATGTTAGGGTGATCCCTCCTTTTGTCAGCATAAATTCCATAGTCGTTGTCCTTCTTGTTGACGTATGTGTAGGCTGTTTTGTGATGGATTGTGTTATATTATTATTGAACTCTTCTTCTACTGCTTATATGGTAATAAAGGTGTGTATAAGGTGCTGGTTTGGTTGATGGATCAGGTTTGAGTGCGGAGAATCATAGTCATGGTAAATGATTTGACTCGTGTCAAGAGGCTGTGTGTGAGGCGTGTGGTGCTTGCAGCAAGTTATAGGTTGTTTGTGTGAAAACATTAGGTGATGATATTGAAAACTAAATGAGTGTTTATAATGGTTAACGTTGATGGTTGCATAAATCTTTTTCCTTTTTGTGCCTGGATGACCTATTGTATATCCTTTTAGGTTTTTTAGGTGAGCCAGCCTCTGCTTAGTTTGTTGTTACTAGGAATTTATAATTATTGTATTGTCAAATGTCGTTGGTTCTGGCCTTCTTTTTATACGGGCACCACATATGCTCTTTTTGGGGTGGCACCAAGTTCCCATCACGCCTCCCCGGTTTGTGGTGTGACAGACTTGGTATCAGAGCAGTTCATCCTAGGGATTCTATTATCATGTCTAGTAGGGTCATGCATATGTGTGCATCGCGCAACACACTTATAAACAGAAGGCTATAGGACATTTAGGATTTTTACCCTTCTTTCTGAATCGAAATCATGCAAGATGTTAGCTATCGTAGAGGTGAGTCTGGACTCATATTTGCTAGCTTGTGCAGGAAATGCTTGTGAAATTATGAATTATAGCCGGCCAGTGGCTAAATATGGAGGCAGGTAAGATTCTTATTTTGATTATAGTTATAGTGGTGTGGTGCCTCATCATGGTTCAAGGTTTTGTTGTTTGGAGTTATTCGTTGTAGGCTTGGTGTGAGGCTATGTCGTGCGATGTCATGCTGTGTTGGGCCATGAGTTGGAGTAGTTCGTGTAATCTAACATTTGAGGAGAATGTTTCTAAGGAGGGAAAGATATAACATTCCAGATAATTTGAGTTATAAATCCATACTTTCGAGGTAGGACAACGTGTACCTGATTGGATAAGAAGGAAGTGTTATGAGGTATTTGAGTCACTCTATGATCATATTTAAGATTGGATGTCGTCAAGTTGTAGAATGAAATTTGGAAAAAGTTATCACAACATTTCCTTCTCGAGATTCTTTGAAATTTTGATCATATATCTCGAAATTTTTGTCCCAATATATAAGTAGTTAAGGGGTGTGCGACCTATCAAATTAAAGGTGTATGAGTTTAGTTTCCATCACATCAAATCGTTCGCCATTCCGACTTCGGAATAGAGAAATATTCACATTTTCTCAAGAGAAGGCTTGTGTTATATTATTATTGAACTCTTGTGCTACTGTTTATATGGTGATAAAGGTGTGTATAAGGTGCTTGTTGGGTTGATGGCTTGGGCTTGAGTGCAGAGAATCGTAGTTGTGGTAAATGATTAGGCTCGTGTAGAGAGTCTGTGTGGGAGGTGTGTGGTTCCTGTAGCAAGTTATGGGATGTTTATGTGAATAAGATTAGGTGATGATATTAAAAAGTGAATGAGGGTTTGGATTGGTTAAGGTTGATGGTTGTGGTGATTTTTTGTTATATTAGAGTCGGCGATCGTGTCGGCCGTGTCGATGGCATGTTGGTGACCATGGTGATGCTTGGGCTGTTTTGAATGTGTCTCTTGATGTTAGTGGTTACTAGAGTGGATTGTGGGCTGTTCATTAAGCTTGGGCATAGACTGGTTAGGATGGCAATACTTAGCTCGGCTAGTGGCTCATCGGTGGACAGATAGACGTGAAAGAATATTACTGTGTAATAATAGTCTAGTTGTGGTTTTGAGAGCTGATTGTGGGCTATTGAGAATGTATTATTATTGTTGTTGATTGTGTGTGTGTGTTGTGTTTGAGGCCTTGTGGCTTATGGATACCTGATGCATGAGAGTGGTTCCGGCTAGGGGTCTAGCTCGAGGTGCCTTGTGGCTTATGGATACCTAACGCATGAGAGTGTTTTCGGCTGAGGGGTTGAGCCCAAGGAGTGAAATGACCTACAAGGTTGATAATGATGTCCTTCATAGTGTCGAATTGAGACATGATTCGAGAGTTGTCCGACATGTCTGAGCCTTCTTGGGATCGCTATTGGTTCTCCCAGATTGATTGAGCTCCGCTAATTATGCGCAGCCCAGAGAGGGTCCGACAGTGCTTGATTGATGATGTTTATTGACTGGTGTTTACTTTTAATATTCTTGGCATTATATTGTGATTGTTGCACGTGTTATATGTTATCTGATAGTAGTGGATGCAAGATTTTCGTTGGTGTTAGCTGAGGCTGTTGAGTGGTCTAGAGATGATGACAGGTGAGCTGTGTTGGCTAGATGTTGCTTGTTGTTGTTTACTTTTTGACTTGCCGATTTTATGAGGGCCAGGTAGGTTATGTTTGTATGTTTGCTTTTACTTGCCAGGCTTATGGGGGCCAGGTAGGTCCTTTTTATATGTTTTCTTGTACTTGCCAAGCTTATGGGGGCCAGGTAGTTTTTATGTATTTACTTTAAGGTTAGTTCTCCTTCTACGATATCTCGTATATCTGTTGATCTCTAATCTGAGTCTTCCAGTTGTTTCTTCCTTTCATCCTCACTACATTATTGTATTGACGCCCTAGTTGGGGCGCTGCATTCATGCCTGCAGGTGATAGTAGGCTGGTAGATCGAATTCTTTGTGGTTGAGTGGAGTTCTAGCTGAGTCGGTGCGCTCCAGGACTTTCGGAGTCACCAGAGGTTGAGTTAAGGTTAATTCGGGGCCCTGTCTCAATCATTTGGTTTCTATTGTATTCTTAGAGGCTTGTAGACTTTTGTTGTAGGTGTAGTGTCATTGTTGTAGGCCGGGGTGAGACTCGTTGAGTAGATCTTTTTCCTTTTCATGGCCTGGACAACCTATTGTATGTCCTTTTAGGTTTGTAAGGTGAGCCAGCCTCCGCTTTAGGTTGTTATTATTAAGATTCTATAGTTATTGTATTGTTGAACCTCGTAAGTTCTGGCTTTTTTTATTTGGGCGCCACATATGCTCTTTCAGGGGTGGCATCAAGTGCCAGTCACACCTCCCCGGGTTTGGGGTGTGACAAAGGTTTATGATCCTTTCCTAACCAAACCATTCTTAAACCTATGCAAAAAGAAACTGGGGAAGTTTTAAATCCTCTACGAAGTATTGAACTAGGTATAGACCTCAATCACTTATGGTACATGTTTTACATTCATTCTACCTATCTGATTCATACATGGATAACTATAACTACTCATGCTAATACCCTAAATGACACAAAAAAGATCCACATAAGTCATGTTTTGCAATCAAAAAGTACACAGCTAACCATCAATTGTTTCTTAAAACAGGGTCAATTTTTTCAAAATTTCGAAACTAGTGAATTTTATTAGCTGAGTAATCCTAAGATACTTCATAATTAAACAAAAACATCCTCAACATGTAGGTTCTACTAGATAGCATGCCTGAAGAAAAACAAACACGACAAGCAAAATCCTCAGACGAATCCAAGAATCTCAAAGAAATACAAGTACAACCATTCCCCTTTTGGAAAGATGCTTCGTCCCCGAAGCATAGAATATAAACTCTTATTTAATTAGATGCTTTTGTCCAATTTCTTGCTTTCTCTCATTAAATTAGATACCTATAAAAACTAAAGAGATAGAGCATAAAATCCTCCCAAATGACTTGAAAACCAAGTAAAAGCTCATGTTTAAAAGCATAATGAGTTGGTAAATTGCCAACTCATCAGGAACCATCACTCATTTAACCAAAGAGAACTGGAGCACCCTATGGAAATTTACTAGGCCTGATGGAACCCTTATCTAGGAGATCTTTTAACTGCTCTTTCAACTTGTTTAGCTCGACTGAAGCCATTCAATAAGAAGGAATGGATATAGACTACATATCAAGGAGAAGGTCAATACCAAAATCAATGTCCCGCTCAAGAGGGATCCCTGGCAGATCATTTGGAAACAGGTCTAGGTATTCGCATATTATAGGAACTGACTAAAGAGTAGGGGTCCTAGACATAAAATCCTTGACCTGAACTAGATGATACAAACATTCCTTAGAGGTCGTCTTCCTAGCCTTGAGATAGGAAACAAAGAAACCTATAGGCATCGCTGAACTACCCTTCCACTCTAGAACTAGTTCATTTGAAAATTGAAACTCTACAATATAGGTTCTAAAATTGACTAAGGCATCGCATGCATGTAACCAGTCCATATCAAAAATAACATCAAAGTCGGACTTTTCTAACTCTACTAAGTTGGCTGAGGTGACTTTATGAATGACTATGATAGGGCAGTTTCTGTATATCCGTCGAGTTATATCTGGCTGACCGACTTGAGTAGGACTGAGAAGGGCCCGGATAGGATCTCAGGACTAACACTGAAACTAAAACCAGCATAAGGAGTCACAAAAGATAAGGTAGCCCTAGGACCTAACAATGCATACACATCAAGATGGAATTCTTGTAACATACCAGTGACCACATCGGGATAGACCTCCTGCTTCTGACGAGATTATAGTGCATAAAATCTTTTAGACACTGGAGACCACCTACCCTAGTGGATGTATCCTACTTCCTCGGTTCTAAATTTACTGAAGCATAGCATGCAACTAGCCAGTCCATACCAAGAATAACATCGAAATTGATCACGGCTAACTCTACCAATTCTGGTGAGGTGACCATATGAAGGACTGAGACTGGGCAACCTCTATACACTCGTCTAGCTATAACTGAGTCACCTACTAGAGTGAAAACTGAGAACGGTTCTTAAAAGACTTTGGGACTGACTCTGAAGCTACAGGCCACATAAGGTGTCACAAAAGACAAGGTAGCCCCCGGATCTAGCAAGGGATAAACATCAATATGGAAAACTTGCAACATATCGGTGACCACATATGGGGAGACCTCCTGCTCCTAACAGGATGCTAAAGCATAGAATCTATTCTTGCTCTGACCACCAGCTGTGCTAGTAGATTCCCCCTGATGTGCAGTGCGTTCAGGAGGGGCTGCTGATCTAGATGCTGGGCCTCGTCCCCCAACATGATCCTGTCTCACAGCTGGATAATCTGTAAGCATATGTCCGGGTTGACCACCCCTAAAACAAGCACTTGAACCTTCCAAACACTGGCCTGTGTGTCCTCGACCACACCTGCGACAAGATGGGATGCTAGAATCTGTGGGTCTACTGCTATGACCCCTTGAGCCTGATGCCCATCCTCTCTGATCATGTCTGGGCCTGGATGGCAGACTAAATGCCGACGATACTGGGGCTGATGATCTTTGGTGGGTCTGCTGTCGGTGCCCACCTCCAAACCTCTACTGAGAGAATCTATGGTCCTCGGTCCTGACCCTCTTGGCCTCCCTCTCTCTCGAATATGCCACCTCCATCTACTTAGAAACACTCAATTCTCATCGAAAACATAATTATAAACATGGGTAGCTTCAAATCATGCTTTTCATCTAAAGATCTCATCATTATAACATATACTTCACAAATCTCACTTTTCGTGATCATCTCATCAATGGGCTTCAACATTCATAAGGCTAGAAACATTATTTTAATTGAAATCATTATAAAATTAGCCCATGATTCACAATTCGATAATAGAATCATAATCAATTCCTACACTTGCGTAGAAATAGATAATTTATGCATTTAGGTAAGAACCCCATAGATCAATCATAAAATTTCATACTTTTTAGAGAGGAATTGGGCATGGGTGTGGAAGAAACCACCCATTCATAACTCTACATACCTGATGGAGAGTGAATGTTACTCTCTTTTGAATGCCCAAAAAGGAATTGAAAGAAATTGAAGAAGAAAACCTTCAATCACCCTTTGATCACCTCTCTATCACTCTTTTATTCTCTTACATGCATGAATGAAAACTTTAGGATAGTTTCCCCCTCTAAAACCCACCTTTCATAGGCTAAAATAGACGTAGTTTAGGCTGTAGGAACTTAGAAATTACGAAAAGACCTTTACTAATTTTGCAGCAAATAACTGTCAGGTGATCCTAAGGGAAGACTTGACGACTCGTTGCTAGAGGGCACGACTCGTTATCGATTGTCAAGTTCACTTCCTTATTTGTTCTCCTAGCTCATAATGAGTCACTTCACAGCTCATTATGGGTGACCACGACTCATGGTCACCACTCGTTAAGTGCACTACCTAACTTTACTTTCCTCACTTATTTTCCCTCCCCATGGCTGACCCAATGACTCATGGGTCCAGACCACGAGTCCTGGTCTCCCCCTTGGGGCTTCAACTCTTCCACGATTTCTTCTCCAAAACCCATGCCTTCCCCACGAGTCACCTGATGACTCGTGGGTTGTCCTCACGAGTCGTAAGATGTCTCATCCTGAGGCTGCAAAAATAATTTCCATTTTTTCCCCGTTTCAACACCCGGGCTCGATCTTTGGGCTTTCAGGGTATAATAATATTTCCCCCTTAGGAACATTCGTCCTTGAATGTTGGAAAACACATATAAAAACTGAGATATGCAATTTCATAATAAAATACTGATATTTATATCGAAAACTGATAGAATGACTACCTCCAATTCAAAACGCATAGCTGAAATGAATTCAGGCATCACATACATTCACCATAACATAAAACAAACTTGCGCACATGAACTGAAGATGAAACAAAATAGAGTATTAGGGCAACAACTGATACCTCAAACTGAAACTGAGCCGGTAGGGAACACGCGAGGGTATTTAGCCATCATATCTACTTCGCCTTCCCACATAGCTCCCTCAACATGCTGATTTCTCCATAACACCTTTACTAAAGCTACTTTCGTGTTTCTCAGCCTCCGAACCTGAAGATCCAATATTTCAACTGGAACTTCCTCATAACTAAGGCTATCCTTTACACCAACGTTGTCCACCGACACTACTAGAGCTGGATCTCCCAAACATTTCTTCAATAGCGACACATGAAACACAAGCTGCACGAAAGATAACTTTGGGGGAAAGTCCAACTCATATGCTACTTTACCAACTCTTATCATAATTCGGTAGGGACCAACATAACGGGGACTGAGTTTTCCTTTCTTCCCAAACCGCATGACTCCCTTCATAGGAGATACCTTCAGAAATACCCAATCGCCCACCTCAAACTCCAACTCTCTCCTCCTCACATTAGCATATGACTTTTGACAACTCTGAGTGGTTTTCAGCCTGTCCCTTAACAACTGAACCTTCACCATAGCCTCATGAACTGAATCTTGCCCTATCATAATTGCCTCACCAACCTCAAACCATCCGATGGGCGATATACATCTCTGCCCATAGAGAGCCTCGAACGATGCCATTTGGATACTGGAGTGATAGCTGTTATTATAAGCAAACTCGATCAGGGCAAGTGATCATCCCAACTACCTTTGAAGTCCATCACACATGATCTAAACATATCCTCGAGAGTCTGGATTGTTCGTTCTTCTTGGCCATTCATTTGCGGATGGAAGGCTGTGCTGAGCTTAACTTGAGTCCCAAGCCCCTTTTCTTAAAAGATCGCCAGAACTGGGAAGTAAACTGAGTACCTCGGTCTGAAATAATGGAAAGGGGCACTGCATGTAGCCGAACCAACTCTCGGATATACAATTTGGCATAATCATCCTTGGAGTCTGTGGTTTTCACCCATAGAAAATGTGCAGCCTTAGTCAGCCTATCTACCACCACCTATATAGAATCATACTGTCGGCGAGTATGAGGTAGGCCTATAATGAAATACATATTAATCTCTTCCGACTTTCAAGTGGGAATGATGATATCCTGCAGTACGCCTCCCGACCTTTGATGCTCAACCTTTACTTGCTGACAGTTCAGGAACTTGGCTACGTATTCTGCAATATCCCTCTTCATACCGTTCCACCAATATATTTTCTGCAAGTCATGATACATCTTGGTGGCACCTGGATGGATAGAATATCTGGATCCATGAGCCTCATGAAATATCTGACTCATCAAATCCTCGACATCCGGAACACATAGGTGACCCTGGTACCGCAGCACACCATCTCCCCTTTGGGAGAAAACCTCCACCTTCTGACTTCGAACGACTTCTTTCATCTTTAGAAAAATTGGATCCTCATCTTGTCTAGCTTTCACGTCAGTCACCAAGGACAATTCTGACCTGTTGTGGACAACTACACCGCCATCGGTTGAGTCGATAAACCTAATTCCCAACCTTGCCAGTCGATGTACATCTTTCACCAACTCCTTCTTTCCTTCATCCACATGAGACACACTCTCCATGGAGAGCCTACTAAGTGTGTCCGCTACCACATTAGCCTTACCCGGATGGTAAAGGACACTCATATCGTAGTCCTTGAGCAGATCCAACCACCTCCTTTGTCAAAGCTTGAGATCCTTCTGTGTGAACACATATCGTATGCTACTTGTGGTCCATAAACACATCCACATGGACCCCCTACAAGTAATGTCACCATATTTTCAATGTGAACACCAGCGCGTCCAATTCAAGATTATGGGTCGCGTAATACCTCTCATGGACTTTCAACTATCTTGAGGCATATGCTATAACTTTTCCACGTTGCATCAACACACACCCGATCCTCGAAGCATCACAATACACCACGAATCCATCGGTACACTCGGGTAGGGTCAACACTGGTGCTAAAGTGAGTCGAGTCTTCAACTCTTGAAAGCTCTTCTCGCAAGCCTCTGACCATTGGAATTTCACCTTTTCTGAGTCAACTTGGACAATGGTGTTGCAATTGATGAAAATCCCTCAACAAACCTCCGGTAGTAGCCTGCTAGACCTAAGAAACTTCAAATATCCGAAGGATTCACCGGTCTAGGCCAATTCTACACCACATTGATTTTCTGCGAATATATCGTTGTGCCCTCACTCGATACCACATGGCCCAAAAATGCTACAGAATCCAACCAAAACTCAGAATTCTTGAACATGGCATACAAGTGGCAATCCTTGAGAGTCTGAAGTACTATTCTCAAGTGAGTGGCATGCTCCTCCTCGCTCGGAAAGTATATAAGGATGTCATCAATGAACACAATCACGAACATGTCCAAATATTACTTGAACACCCTGTTCATCAAGTCCATGAAAGCTGAAGGATCATTCATTAGTCCAAAAGACATAACTACAAACTCATAATGGCCATACCGTGTCCTGAAGGCTGTCTTCGGGATATCACTCTCCCGAACTATGAGCTGATGATACCCGGACCTGAGATCTATCTTTGAGAAACACTTGGAACCTTGAAGCTAGTCAAACAAATCATCGATCCTGAGTAAAGGATACATGTTCTTAACGATTACCTTTTTCAATTGTCGATAGTCAATACACATGCGAAGAGAACCATCCTTCTTTCGGACAAAGAGAACTGGTGCACCCCATGGAGACTTGCTCAGTCTAATGAAACCCTTATCTAACAAGTCCTTAAACTACTCTTTTATTTCTATTTTAGCTCGGATGGAGCCATCTTATAGGGAGGAATAGATATAGGTTGCATGTTGAGAAGAAGGTCAATACCGAAATCAATCTCCCGCTCAGGAGGAATACCTGGAAAATCATCAAGAAAGACCTCTGGATATTCACGTACTACTGGAACTGACAGGACAGTCGGGGTATTAAACTCAACATCCTTAACCCTAATAGATGGTACATGCAACCCTCAGAAATCATCTTCCTGGCCTTAAGGTAGTATATGAAACGACCTACGGGCACAGCTGAAATATCCTTCCATTATAAGACTGGCTCACCCGAAAATTTGAACTCTACTATTTGGGTTCTACAATTTACTGAAGCATAGCATGCAAATAGCCAATACATGTCAAGAATAACAACAAAATCAATCATGGCTAACTCTATCAAATCTGCTGAGGTGACCTTATGAAGGACTGAGACTGGGCAACCTCTATACACCCATCTAGTTATAACTGAGTCACCTACTGGAGTGGAAACTAAGAAGGGTTCTGACAAGACTTTGGGACTGAATAGATGGGTGGACAATAATATGCCCTTGATTTCACTTGCCTATCGAAATATGCCACAGAGTTGGTCGCGGATCAGAGGATGCGAGTGAGTAGGTTCATCCATAGAGTAGCGGTTTACTTGGACCAAAGGAACTCCGGCGGGTTCATCCGCAAGAAGTCTCTGACTCGAGCCGCCACTACGTTGCCATTCTGCGGAACATGCGCAACGGCCTGCTAATTGACCTGAGCGGTCAAGGCCTGCACAAGCATCTGAATAGCGGGTCAAAACTCACCATGGGATACTGGCTTCGGTGCCTGGGGCTCCTAAACTTGTGGGGCTTGCTGATGCCCATGACCATTGTCGTCCTCGTGGCCTTCACCATGCCCATTCCTCCTTCTATTCATTCTTCGAGAAGCCATGATTCTGCAATCACGAATAGCACAAATTAGAAGGATAGAAAGACTTTTCATCGCATGACATAGATCATGAAAGAAGGGAACATTTCCTATACATCTTGTAGCCTCTTTGTCATAGGTGTGGCGCACTTCACACCCATGAAAATGACTCTACTCAACATGGCTTTTAGACACCCTAGGATGCTTCAAACCTATCTCTCTGATACCAAGTTTGTCACAACCCGAATGGAGGCCCGGATCGCCACACGGGACAAGGAGCCCCAAGAGACCCCAAGTCGACTCATGGCATTGCATACATCTAACTCAATAAAGAACTGAATAACCATCAATACAATCATAGCGGAAGTCTAACTTGAATATAACATCAGAATATAGAATCCGAAGCTAAATACATACATATGTCCAAAATAGCCTCTAATCATAATGAGTTGATGAGACAAGACCCCAATTAACTCAATAAGATGAAACTAAAATATATAAAGAAAAAATGTATAGTCTACTCCTTGGAGGATGAGGACTCACCAATACACCAACGGTAACTCCGATAAGCTGACTAAGAGTTGGACTGAAGCTGAGAGCCGGGTCCTGTATCATGAAACAATATAGGATAGAAGTATGCGGTAAGTACATAGAATGTTCCAAGTATGCAAGGTATGTAAAACCACTAATGTAAGCAAAATCATTTAAAGACAATGCATTAATTAAAACATAACATCAGAAAACTGAGAGTAGGACTTCCATGCATTCTTTCTGAAATCATGAACTATTTTTAACATGATATAACATGCTTCATAGCACCATAACTGAATCGATTGACTCAAAGCTGAATTTTGACATTTATAAGTAAAAGCTGAACATGGAGTTAAACCTTCTTTAGAACATGCATTTACATAAATCTCATAAGTAATGAATACGCATATCTGAGATCATGAGGACCATTGAGTTAAACCTGCTTTAGAATATGCATTTACATAAATCTCATAAGTAATGAATATGCATATCTGAAATCATGAGGAACAATGGGAGACTCGTCTTTTAACCGACATACCAAGATAGAGCTTACGTGATCCCGACTATTACACTCTAGTGGGCAGAGCCGTCCAAAACCTTGCCAGAGCTAAGGATGCTACCATGATATCAATAGCAAGTTGAAGGCCCATTTGGGCAAGGGGAAGCTTACAAGGGAGTTCCCAAATCATATAATAGTATCAACCTATGTTGGCGCATAGTTCTGAGGCATAGGGTGATCGACCCATAGCCAACTCGGTGCTAGACAATACTCCCAAAAAACATGCATATGCTCTATATCGTATATAACAAAGCTCAACATGACGTATTGACAAAGCTCAATAATCAAATGAATATCAAACATGAAATCATGCATATGAGAAGTTTTAGTTCAAAACATACCAGAAGCTAAAGATATACGTGGGAGCCTTTGCTCCAAAACAATGTGGTAAGTTATACATAGGAATACTTAACTCAAAACATACGACAAGCTAGAATATAAATTTGGGAGTCTTCCCTAAAAACCAATGTGGTAAGCTTAGTTTGGGAAAATCATCATTTAAACATAACATATGGGCTTTGCCCAAAGCTTTATCATACTTAGAAACACTCAACTCTCATCGGAAACATAATTATAAACATGGGTATCTTCAAATTATGCTTTTAATCATAAGATCACATTATTATCACATATAATTCACAAATCTCACTTTTTATGATCATCTCATCAAAGGACTTCAACATTCATAAGGCTAGAAATATAATTTTAATTGAATTCATTATAAAATTATCCCATGCTTCACAATTCGATAATAAAATCATAATCAATTCATATTCATGCGTAGAAATATATAATTCATACATTTGTGTAAAAATCCCGTAGATCAATCATAGAATTTCATACTTTTTAGAGAGGGATTGGGCATGGGTGTAGAAGAAACAACCCATTCATAACCCTACATACCTGATGGAGACTGAATATTACTCTTCCTTGAATGCCCAAAAAGGAATTGAAAGAAATTGAAGAAGAAAACCTTGAATCACCCTTTGATCACCTCTCTATCGCTCTTCTATTCTATTGCATGCCTGAATGAAGACTTTAGGATAGTTTCCCCCTCAAAAACCCACCTTTCATAGGCTAAAATGACATACTTTAGGCCTTTGGACCCCAAGCCTAGTCGATGCTAGACACTACTCCCAAAAACATGCATAATGCTCACATCATTTTTCAACGAAGTTGAAATCATAATCACATGCATAGTATTCACATTGTTTTTCAACGAAGCTGAAATCATAATTTATACAAAGATTTATATCTGAACATTGGGAGTCTTGACTCCAAAACATATCATAAGCTGCATCGGAGTCTTGACTCTAAACATATCATAAGTTGCATTGGGAGTCTTGACTCAAAATCATATGATAAACTGATCTTATTAGCCTTGGCTAAATCATAAAAACATACATAACTTTTTTGGGCTTACCCAAATCATAAAATCATGCATACTTGAAATAGACATCATAAATCATAATCATAGAATCATAAGTGGGGAGTTCATAAACATTCATTCATGCTAGATATCTTATCGTACTTGAAATCATGAATCATAATCTTGACTTTCATAAAACTTGCATAATAGGGCATACTATCTAATAACTTGAAAGAATGAATTTATAATCAAATTGTGTATAAAATCTGCCCAATTGTCTTAAAACATACTTTAGAATATGAGGAGATTAGACCCATAAACTTATCATAGAGAGTTTCACAAAATTGGTTTAAAACCCTAGAAATCAATACACTTATTAAGAACTTAAATTCATGAACTTGAGGATAAATTTTGGCATGAGGGTGGAAGGAAACCCTCATTCCTAGCCTTACATACTTTGGGAAACTGATCTTTAAACTAGTCTTGAAAGCCCAAGAGAATTGGAGAAGAAATTGGGGAGAATTCTAGCTTAATCTTGAAGGGGAATCTCAATATCTTGCATGCATGGGAGTCTAATGGCTTATAATAGGCTAAACCCTCTTAAAACAGTCATTTCAAGGCTTAAAACAAAATCGTTAGAAAGTTAGGAGCTCAGAAATTATGAAAATGCCCTTAATGATTCATCTGAAAATAATACCCACTGCCATTCATATGACACATACCACGAGTCATACCACCAAACTATAATCGTAGTTTTCTCATGTAGCTAGCTAGTCCAATTTCTCCAGCTCTTTGATTTTTTCCTCGGACGCCTACCATGACACATAGTTCCCTACAATGAGTCGTACAATCACTTAAAGGACCAGCACTAGGTAACCCAGTAGCATGCTACGACTCTATGACCACGAGTCATACCACCAAACCATGACTCATGGTTTGGACTCGTGGTCTAGGGAATGACCCTATGAACTTGACCACAAGGCTTCCTATGACCCATACCAGCTAAATACGACCCGTACCAGCAAGTGTACTATGAGATAATTGCAGACTCCTTTGTTTAACTATTGCAGACTCCTCTACTGAACATATTGCAGACTCTTTAGCTGAACATATTCAACTTTCCGAATCTAGTATTAGGAAACTTTAGGGTGTTACATTTTTAGCAAATTTCTACTCCAAGTCTAGGGTCTAATCTATGAAGATTTTGGGGTGTTACATTATCTCCTCCTTAAGAAGATTCATCCTCGAATGGAGACTTTTATAGCTAAAAGGATGGGAAAAAAGTTGCAACCCCAATACTGAATGCTATAGACTGAATATTAATGGAGTGATAGACTTCGAACTAAGATATATATACTGAATTATATTCATGAATCATACATAAATACATGCGAAAAGATGAGAGTAATTGAAATACATGAAACTAAATAACATACTGAGGAGTAAACTAGTACCTCAAACTAGAACTGAACTAGAAGGAAAAAGATGAGGGTAGTTGGCTATCATACTAACTTCAGCTTCCCACATAGCTCCTTCAACTAGTTGATTTCTCCATCAAACTTTCACAGAACCTACTTTTATGTTCCTCAAGTTGCAAACTTGATGGTTAAGAATTTTAACTGGAACCTTCTCATAAATGAGACTATCTTTTACACCAATACTCTCTACTGGCACACTAGAGCTAGATCGCTAATGCACTTCTATATCAAGGACACATGGAAGACTGGATGCTCCAAAGCTAACTCCACAGGCAACTCCAACTCATAGGTTATATTACCAATACACCTCAGAATCCTATAAGAACCAACATATCGAGGACTAAGCTTTTATTTCTTTCAAACCTCATAAACCCCTTCATGGGTGACACCTTTAGAAATACCCAATCATCAAGTGCAAACACAAGCTCTCTCCTCCTAACATTCGTATATTATCTTTGACGACTCTAAGCGGTCTTCAACCTTTCTCTAATAAGCTTAACATTCTCTATAGCCTCATGAATTGAATCTGGCCCTATTAATGTAGCCTTCCCGACCTCGAACCATGCAATAGGTGATCTACATCTCCGTCCATAAAGAGCCTCAAATGGAGCCATTTGAATACTGGAGCGATAAATATTATTGTAGGCAATCTCAATAAGAGATAACTGATCATTCCAATTACCCTTGAAATCAATCACACAAGCTTTCAACATGTCCTCTCAGGACTGAATGGTCCATTCAACCCGACCATCTATCTATGGGTGGAAGTTGTGCTAAGCTTAACCTAGTATAAAGGCCCTTCTAAAACGACATTCATAACTGTGACATGAACTGGTAGCCCTGTCTAATATGATGGACAATGGACTCCATGCAACCTGAGTAACTCCCATATGCAAAGTCTGGCATAATCCTCAATTAAATTTTTAGTCTTAACTAGCAGGAAATGCATTGGCCTAGTCATTCGATCTATAAACACCCATATTGAATTATATTATCAACACCTATGATGCAAACCTATAATAAAGTCCATGTTTATCTCTTCTCACTTCAAAGCAGGAATGTTAATATCCTGAATTATACCTCCTAGTCTCCGATGCTCAACCTTAACTTATTAGCAATTTGGACACCTAGTCATAAACTCTGTAATATCCTTCTTCATGCCATTCTACCTATAGACTTCCCATATTTCATGGTATATCCTGATGGCAATAGGTGTGAGCCTCTCCCAACATCTTCTCTCTCAATTCATCCATAGCTATAAACACATAGTCGGCTCTGATATCTGAGTACATCCTCTCCCCCTTGGGAGCAAACCTCAACTTTTTAATTACGGACTGCTTCCTTCAAATTAACAAAGATAGGATCCTCATCCTATTTTGCTTTACATCTATCACCAATGAAGATTCTGAACCATTCTGAATGATGACACCACCATTTGCTGAGTCCGTAAGACGAACCCCTAATAGAGCAAGCCTATGGACATCTCTAGCCAACTCTGTCTTTTCATCTCCCAAATTAGCTACACTTACCATGGACAACCTGCTAAGAGCCACTAGATTGGCCTTCCTTGGATGATAAAAAATACTCATTTCATAGTCCTTGAGAATCTTGAACTATCTTTTTTGGCAAAAGTTTAGGTCCTTTTGAGTAAACACGTACTAATGGCTCTTGTGACCATGAACACTTTAACATGCACACCATACAAATAGTGCCTCCAAATCATCAAAGCAAATAATACCGCCACAAGCTCAAGGTCGTGTGCCAGATAATTCTTCTAATGAGTCTTAAGTTATATGAAAGCATAAGTGATGCCCTTACAATAATGAATCCACACACTCCCAAGGCTAACTCTAAAGGCATGAAAATACAAAACAAAGCCATCCTTGCCCTCTGATAGTGTAACACACCAAAAGTCCTATGATCAAGTTCTAGACATATAAGCAGATTCAGCAGAAACTCTGCATTCTTCTCTCAATATGACTCATCGTAAAAGTCTTTATATTGTTCTACGAGTTTTAGGAGGCTGTAATGGGTCAAGGTATGACTTATTGTAGGAAATAATAAGTCGTGGGATGCAATCGTGGTTCGAAACTGCAAAGGGGAGGAATAATGTCACGAGTCAAGTTACAACTGGTTGTAGGAACAACGAGTTATGGAAGGAATCCATGGTAAGAATCAGAGAGTTGGGGAATATGGACTGACTAGCAATGGAAGGATACCACAAGTCGTGGTCTAGATGAACGACTAGTGCCACTAGCTGAGGTTACTGGTAGTGATCTTTTTCCAGACAAATCATTTAGGGCATTTTCATAATTGTTAAGCTGCTAACTTCCTAATGACATCATTTTAAGCCCTAAAAGGAGTGTTTTAAGATGTTTTATCCTATCCTAAGCCATTAAGCTCCAATACATGCAGTGTATTGAGATTCCCTTTCTAGATCAAGCTGGAATTCTCCCCAATTTCTTACCCAACTCTCTTGGGCTTTAAAGGCTAGTTTGGAAATCAGTTTACCTAGGTATATAGGTCCATGAATAAGGGTTTTTTTCACAATCAATCCCAAGCTTCTTCTCAATGTCATGAATTCAAGTTTTAATCAAGTGGATTAGTTTATAGGGTTTTAACCCAATTTCAGTAAATTATCCATACTACGTTTAGGGATCTAATCTGCCCTTGTTCTAATATATATATATTAAGTCTAATGGGTAGATTTTACACTCAATTAGATTATAAATTCATGATCCCAAGTTATTAGAAATTATTCCCTACTATGCTAGTTTAAAAAAATTAAGCTTATGATTAATGATATCAAGTATGACGAGATTTCAGCATGCATGAATGTTTATGAACTCTCCATATATGAATCCATGATTTTAACTCATAAAGTCTATTTCAAGTATGCATGCCATTACGATTTGGGCAAGACCATGTAAGTATGTTAATTTTGATTTTATCCAAGGCTAAGAAGATCAGTTATGATATGTTTTAGAGTCAAGACTCTCAATGTTCAGCTTCATGCTATGTTATGAGAATATGATTCTATGAGCAATATGCATGTTTTAGGGAGTGGTGTCTAGCACCGAGTAGGCTAGGGGTTCCGAGGTTCCCTGGTCTCCTAACTACATGCCAATATAGGTATCTTTTTGGGACATTTTAAAAGAGTGTTTTCCCCGCCTGAAGGCATACCGTGATGTCACACCTTATTCGTTCTTTGCCCTGGAAAGGTTTAGGATAGCTCTCCTCCATATGGGCAAGATGTGGGATTATCATGCGCTCATACATGATAGGTGTCGGTTATGATAAGTCTCCAATTGTTCCTAATGATTTCAGTTACTCATGTCCATGACTTATGATATTTTGTTTTACAGCACACTTGACCCAATGATTAGTTTATGAGTTTTAGTTACAATTTCAGATATGACAAGTCATTATGTTCAGTCATGTTAACCAGCTTATCATTATGTATATTTAAGATGTAGTTTAGCATGCAGTCCTTCCTCTCATGATCTATTTGATTTATATTTATATGCATGATTTTAGTTAATGTATTACTAGCGTGTTTTACTTACCTTGCATACTCAGTACAGTTCAAGTATTAACCGCATACTCTATGCTATAACATTTAATGATATAGATTTAGGTCATCCAGCTCAACCTCGCTAATAGCTTGATCACATCTCAGTCCAGTCCAGCCTTGTTTTAGGTGAGTCCTCTTCTTTCGAGAACCTCTATCAATTCAGTCATGTTTTGTCATTTTGGTCACTCTTAGAGATAGTCGGGGGCTCTTCCCAGCATCTCATCAAATAGTAGAGGCTTATAAGACATAGACTAGTATGTTCAGCTTTTGGATTTAGCATGGTGATGCTATTGTTGATATACGCTTTACAATTTTCACACTTCTATTTTGTTCATATTTATGTTTAAAATTTCATCCTTAATTGGTGCTCTTAAGTTGCTATGCATATTCCACGTGTTGAATATGAGCCATCCGTGGTTCTAGGTCCCGTGTCTCGATCCAGGGTCCCATCTTGGGTCATGACAAACTTGATATCAAAGCAAAGGTTTAGGTGTGTCCTGGGGTGTTTGAAAGCCGTGTTAATTGAAGTCTTTTCCATGGGTGTGAACTGTGCCACACTCATGGCGAAGGGGCTACAAGATGTTTTAGGAAATTTCCCCTTTTTATGATATATGTCGTATGATAAAGTACCTCTCTATTCCTCTAACTCATGCTATACGTGATCTTGGGCATATTTACATGCCCAAATACTATTTTATACCCATGTTTTGCCAATGTAGTACCTTAATTTTAAGAATAATCTCATGTATTTTGCATAATTTGTGGCCATAGACTAACAAATATGATTATCTCTCTTTGTAGGTTGAAATTTCCAATATATGGAGATCAATGTAAAGATAATGGTCCTAATCTTGAAGATAAATGTTAAGGGATAAATTATGGATGATGAGACAAGCTAAAAAGGAGATTTTGGAGTCAACTCCGTGCCACGGAGAAGCATTGGGGCATTCAACAACGTGCCATGGAGCAAAGAATTAATTTTTATGAGTAGGGGCTGCGAAATAGTGAGCATCCACGATAACAGAGTGTCACAGAGGAAAATTTCCCCTATAGCCAGCACGTCATGGAGGGAAATCTCCGCGATAGCCAGCGTGACATGGAGCTATTTCACCACAGGCCAAATTTTGCATTTTTCCAACTTATTATAAATTGAACCCTTAGCGTCTAATTTCATTATCATGAAATATTTTTGGAGAGATGGAAAGGAGCGAAGGGAGAACGAAGGAAACTCTACCTAGTGTTCAAAAACTTTCATTTTCCTTTACCATTTTTGTAAGTATTTTATTTTAAACATGTTTTTATGTAATTGTATGAACAAGAGTGGCTAAAAGCCTTGCTCTAGGTTTGAGGCCACATGATATGAATGTAATTGCTCAATTTTCATCTTTGGTTTGAGTTTTAGTTGTTTTTTTATCTTGCATTCTTAATCATTGTTGTTTTATGCTTGATCACCATGAAAACGAACTTGTTAAACTTAGGCAAAATCTTAAAAGAGTAACCCTAGGTTAGAACGAAAGAATTCAGGGAGAAAGTTCTTGTCTTTATGATAGGATTCGCGTTAGGATAACAATTATATATGATTTTCCTTGCTTGGTTAATAAAATGGGATGATAGTCGGACACCGTCATGGAATTGTCACATAACCGCTTTTAGAAGTAGTTGTGAAGCTAACTTAGGTTAAATGATTAGAGGTACGAAAGTCCATAATCAAGGGCATAAAACCCGTAGACCACATCCACAATGTTAATTGTTCACGAATTAGGACCATCCCCGCTCAACGATGTAAGTGTGAGACAAGTTTGTTGTGTTTAGAGTCTTGAGAGATCATGAACACTGCATATTAACTCTGTGGGACAACAACTAAAATTTATATACTTGAACCATTGTGAATTGTAGCATTGCATGATTGTCAGGCCTTAACTCTAGGTGCTTCTTATATTGGTTCCCAAGTATTTGTGATCATCACTTGGATTTAGTTTAAACAACTAAAATCTCTATAATCAACACTAGTGAAATTTAATATAGCACTTGAACTTTAATATTCTCTAAAATAATTCTATCTCTGTGGGTTCGACATCCGGCTCTTAAAAGAGCCACTGTATTACTTGTACGACTGTGTACGCTTGCGCATGTGCAACAAGTTTTTGGTGCCATTGCCGGGGACTGGAAAAATTGGTTAAATCTTGTTTTGTGTTAGTGTCTAATTTTTCAAGTGTTAAAAAACTATTTATTAGTTTTAGATTTCTTTTATTTTTGTTTTTAGTTCGATACCCTTCTTGACATGATATCATGGAACACAAATGGGTTGAATGGTGGATATTCATATTTCAATGAGTCCTGTCTATATTGTGGAGGACCCCACTCGTGGAAACATTGTTCTACTTGCAGTATATGTGGTGGTCAAGATGGCCATTGGAGTGGTTGTCCAAATTCTTATGCCCCTTCCCCAAGCCCCTACTATGATCCTTCTATTGTTTTTGATGAGTACAAGAATGATGAAAAAGAGGACTTAGAACACCAAACTCAGATAGAAAACATGTTAAAACAGGTCCTTGAGCAGACAGTAGTGATGAGGGTGCAAATGAAAGTAATGGGGTTTTAGACTATGGAAACGGAGAGGCCCTAAAAATGATAAGAGTCAAGTTCACGGAGTTGATGACTGAGGCTGAAGTTTGCATTGATTTGCAAGTAACGGTCTTAGCCAATACTCAAGAGAGACAACAAATAGAAGAAAAGGGTGAGTTCTCAGAGCAAGATCAATAGTTAGAAGCTCCTAAGAGTCTCTGTGATGGTCTCACACATATGGCCAATCCATTCACAAAAGAAGAGATAGAGTTCTAGCCATTTGACATTCATGTGGAGTCAGATGTTGATGCGGATAAGGTATACACAAGTAAAGAGGTCAAGAACAATGCAGTTTCAGAGTTGAGGTGTATTGTACCCCACTCAAAGCATTTATCGACATTAAGTTTGGTTGACAACCTAGAAATAGAGTCTTCCAAGATTGTAGAGAAAGATCTAGAGGAGGAACAAGTCCTGTATATTCTAAAATATACTGATTTTGAGAGATAAAATGACTTTACTTACATAAATAACCAATAAGTACCAGAGCCTTTCATTTTTTCACCACCACCCCTATAGCATAAGTGGAAACTAGAGAAGAAATTATGGGTGAGATTCATATTCTCAAAGTGGAGGGAAAAGTGGTAAAAATAGATGTGTCATGTCGCGACGTAAAATAAGGCGTTGCTTGGGAGGCAACCCAAGGGTACCACAGGTACAATTTTCTTTTTCTATTATTTTTATTTTGGGTTATTTCCCTTTTTGTTTTGTTTTTGTAAAGTAAGCACAGGAAAAAGGGGAATTTTAAGTACCCTTAGAAGCAGAAGTTAAGGAGCATGCCAAAGCGCAAGTGTGAGGTTGAGGACCCCCAAGATGAAAAATGGACAACGCATGCTGCTAGCTAGGCCTAGAGGCCTCAGGAAGTATCTCTCACCTTTTTTCTTGCTTTTAAATGATGCTCAGGGGACATAGAATAAATTAAGTGTGGGGTGAGGGGTAATTTCAAAATTTGTGCTAAGTGAATTCGGGTGAAGTTGGTGCTTGTTACTATATTATTTGATGAAAAGTTGGAATTGAGCACATTTCACCCACCTTTTGGTTTTTATTCTCGGTTCTTTTCTGAAGGGGGTGCACTTTGAACCAAGAAATAAAAATTTTCATTTGTTTGTACATAACTTTTCAGTCACAGTTAGGGACTTTTCCTGACGATGGATGGATGACGACTGTATGGAGGGAAAATTAGTCAATAGGTGATGTGTTTGAACCCTGAGCTGATTGGTAGTTTGATGTTCTTGTTATGTGTTTTACATGATTGTAAGATGCAAGTGGTTTTAATTGAGAAGCATGTTAACCAGTTGTATAACTTTGGTTGAGACACCTAGGCTCTTGAATGTGACTCTATGTGCCTAAAGCTTAATTACAAATTCTTGTGATTAATTGAGTTAAGAGTCTACTTAATATGTATTTAATTGAGCATGTGATGTGGGTGTAAGGTTTTTGAATATTCCAGGCTATTGTGTAGTGTCTAGAACTTTCCTGGTGTGTACACAAAATTAAATGAGGGATGTGGATTGTAGGAGATGATTTAGGCATTTCTTTGAATGAGCCTAATTTTTATCCTTCGCTTTACCTACATTTAATATATGATCCTAGTTAGCCCCATTGAGCCTTCAGCCTATTCTTTGCTAGCCACAAAATGAGCTTACTCCTTTCTTTTCAATAACCTTGAATTTGATCTAAAACTCCTAAGAGCTTAAGCGAAAAATGCAAGAGAGTTGAGGAGTGAGGAGTTGGAAGAAGAAGGAAAAGAGTTGCTGTGGAAGTTGAAGAGAAGACTATAGGTGCACTTGTTTAAAAATGCATAAGAGTTGGTAGGGAGAAAACGAACAAAAGAATGAAAAAGTTTCTTAAATACTCCTTACTAATAAGCTAAGTGTGCTTAAAGAAATGGGGAAACAAAAGAGGAAATTGATGAGTGAAAAGAATAAAGCTGAAGTAAGATAAGAGATGTCCATAATGAAAGTCTGATGTATTTAAAGTGCTTGGGGAAGATAGTCACTATTACTGGCAAGAATAGTAGCTACCCGTCCCTTAGCTTACATTACAACCTGATAAGTCCTACTTGATCTTACTTTCAAACATTCCTAAATTAGTGGAGTAATACACTAGAGGCAAGCTTATGGGTCAATACATGATGCATGTGAATTCTTTGTAAGAATGAGCTGAATACTTATTCATATACCCATACATGTTATAATTGGAAAACTTGCGAGTGAAAAATGGGTATCTCTCTTGTTGTGAGGGCACATTTTTTAGGAAAGATAAAATCTATGCTGGACTTCTTGTTTGGCTGATGTGCATGAGTTTGCAGTGGTTGTAGAGTCGATTCTTGAGGCTAGGAGGTATTTAGTTGGTTGTATTGGATTTGAATTGTGTTATATAATATATATATATATATATATATATATATATATATATATATATATATTATATAGCATGTCTTGTTTGAACTAGCCATCTAAATCAGTCATCGTAGCCTTAATTTGGGTCGTCTTGCGTCAATTGGTATTTTGTCAGTCTTCCTTGTCCATGAGATGTAAAGGATTTTCTCGAGGAAGAACATGAATTTAAGTGTGGGGTAGTGATCTTGGGAATATTTACATGCCCAAATACTATTTTATACCCATGTTGTACCTTAATGTAAGAATAATCTCATGTATTTTGTGTAATTTGTGGCCTTGGAGTAACAAATATGATTAGCTCTCTTTGTAGGTTGAAATTGTCAATGTGTGGAGCTCAATGTGAAGATAAGGGTCCTAATCTTGAAGGGAATCCTCGATATGTTGCTCCTTATAGGATTTTAAGATGAGCCGGCAATTGATCTTGGGCAGATTTATATGCCCAAGTGATACTCAAATGTGTCATTTTGCCTTGTTTATCTATCGATGTTTGTACATTCTCATGTGAATTGTAATAAAATGTGAATTTATACTAACCAACATGATTAGCGCAGTTTTGCAGGAAAAATATAATTTTACGAAGCTAAGATGAAGGTTAGGAGAAATTGGGATTGGACTCGGAAGCTAGAAAGGAAAAAAGCATAAGGAAAGCACGAAAGAAAAAGGCTACGCAATGGAGCCGTGTCACGCTGCCATCGCGGATGCATTCAGCCTGGATGCTGAAATTATGCCAAATTCCAGCAAAGGTGCGCGTTGGGGCCGTGTCACATTGGCCTAGCCCCGTGTTACACACCGTGCCACGTTGGGTGCTAATACTTGGACAACCGGATTCCAGTGAGGGTCCGCGTTGGTGGCGTGACATGGAGGCAGTGCTCCGCGATGCACTCCGTGACAGGTTGTTTGTTATTCCGAGAAAAATTCCCACTAGTATAAATAGAACACTTAGGTTCATTTTTAATAATGCTGACTTGGTGGAGCAAGAACATGGGTTACAGGCAGTTGAGGGGACGAAAATCTAAGGGTTTTTCTCTATCTCCTTCTTCATGATTTCAATTGCTTGTATGATTAACACTCATTTAATGATGTTTAATCCACAAATGAGTGGCTAAATTCCCTTCTTGCTGAGGTTAAGAACATTTGTATTGAAATCTGATTATTGATAAATTGGTTTTTCATCTTTTCTTCCATGGTTGTTCTATTGATTCTTGTTCTTACTGCATTAATGTGTGGTCAACGTTAATGTATATCTAAAAAGTCCGGTTTCACTCGAGAGAGCAAGAAATTGGAAAGGTTTGAATTGGTAGGATATGATCTTTTCTTAGTTTGGGAAAATTGATAATTGATTTACCTTCAGGATAGAGATATACCTGAAAGTTGTATTAGTCAATTAAGTAATCGGTTTTGTATGGCTAGAACATGAATTTCTTTTTATCACAGAGATGTAGGTGGAAAGTTCATGATTCTTAAGTTGGGTTAAATATGAGAGTTTTAATCCATAGGCAATAATTCTTGACTAGCAACCGGAGAAAAGATTAATCAAATTGTATCGATAATTTATTTCTCTACATGTTCATTTTAGCCTCAGCATGCTCATACTTATAGTTCATACTCAAATTGTATATTCGTTTTAGACTTAGTATAAAATTAGAAACAAAATATCAAAATCTTCTTCACACTGTTGTCTGTAGTTTAGAGTTAAAGTTTATTGACTTTTGATTAGATTGATACCTTAGTCCAGTCCCTATGGGATTGATACTTGGCTTACTTGAGCCACTTTACTACGTGTTCGACCACGTGCACTTGCGTGTAGTTATACCACGTGCACTTGTGTGTAGTTATACTTGCGTGTAGTTATACCAAACTGGCAACTGGTAAATTTTTCTTAAGTGTTAGTTTAGTATTTCTTCTTAGTGTTGACAACTTGGTCTTAGCTTGTATTTGCAGATACTAATTTCTGTTGAACACTGGCAAGAAACAAGGAGCTGGTGGACTCATCTTTAGAGTCGGAAAGACAATTCCATCGTCAAAGGAGAGAAGCTCTAGAGAAAAAGCTGTAGTTGCTCAGACAAACAATCCTGGAGCAACAACAGAATCCACCAGTTGTAAGGGCAATGTTAGTGCCCGAGGAAATGGCAGCTAGGCCGGTTCGCGAGGTGGCAATCCCACATGCTAACAATGTCACATCTAGCATCCGCAAACCTGAGCCAGGAGGGAGGTTTGAGCTTAAACAGATCATGGTTCAATTGCTGCACACCAACGGGCAGTTCACGGGTCTCCCTCATGAGGATCCACAACAACATCTCCAAAAATTTTTGGAGATAAGTGACACTTACATCCGCGCTGGAGTGTCATTAGATTATGTCAGGCTTACATTGTTCCCATTTTCACTTTTGGGAGAAGCTAAGAGGTGGTTGAAAGCTGAGCCACCTAATTCCATCACCACGTGGGATGATCTTGCAAAGAAATTCTTGATACGGTTCTTTCCATCCGGTAAAACAGCAAGACTTAGAAGTCAAATTCTATGTTTTAAACAGAGAGAGGGAGAGAATCTATATCAGGCCTGGGAGAGATTCAAATCTATGTTGCGGGATTGTCCTCATCATCACCAATCCAATGATGTGCTGGTAGATACTTTCATAGAGGGTTTGGAACCCCATACAAAAATCTTGCTAGACTCAGCAGCTGGGGGACAAGCATTAGAGAAGACTTATGAAGAGCTGTATACCTTGTTAAATTGTATTTCGCAGAGGAATCCGGAGTGGAATGCGGATTCGTCAAGAGGAGGAAAAAGGAAAGCAGCAGGAGTCCTAGAAGTGGATGGTTTTATAGCTATTGCTGCACAGAGAGCTGCGTTACAGAATCAACTCAAAACCCACTTCAGTAACATGAGCATGAACCAGTCTCAAGCCCCAGTGAATGTAGTGCAACAGATTTGGTGTGAAGTGTGTGGGAGTAACGAACACTCAGCTGAGTGTTGCGGAGCAAATCCTGATTCGGTGAACTTTGTTGGTAATGTACAGAGGAATAACCACCTACTGTATGGCAACAGCTACAATTCCAACTTGAGGAATCACCCAAATTTCTCTTTGGGTAGCAACAACCATCAAGGGCAAAGTTCAAGTCAGGGGGCGCAGTGAAATCAAGGAGGGCAGCAGAACTATCAGTCGCAATACAGAAGCAACAATGCACCTCCTCCACCACCATCACCCAGCATTGAGGAAATGTTCAAGGCAACAATAGCTAACCAAGATCAATTGTAGGCTGATTACGTGAAATTGGAAGCCGATGTAAAGAATAATCAGTTATCTACAAAGGCGTTGGAGTACCAGTTTGGGCAATTCGCCGGAGCTCAAAACCCCAGGCCGAGAGGAGGACTTCCAAGTGACGCTGACCCCAAACCCAAGCAAGTAAATGCAATGACCACGAGGAGTGGTTTGCAACTCAAGGAGGTGGAACCAGAAAGACCACCACAGCAGTCGGGAGCAGGTGAAAAGGAGAGGGAGCACAATGATGATAGGGGGAAAGAGAAGGAAGCTGAACCAGAAAGACCACCACCCCCATTCCCTCAAAGACTAAGGAAACACAAGGAGGAAGCGTCTTTCAAAAAGTTCATTAAGGTGCTTAAGCAGGTACACATTAATTTACCTCTTGTTGATGTGTTGCAGGGAGTGCCGAAGTATGAAAAATATATCAAGGAGATCGTGGAAAACAAAAGCAGGTTGACAGAGTACGCTACGGTGGCGCTTACGGCGGAGTGCACTTCACGGATACAAAACAGGTTGCCCACAAAGCTCAAGGACCCTGGGAGCTTTACAATTCAAATTACAATTGGGTAGAGTATCTGAGCTCGTGGATTATGTGATTTGGGAGCGAGCATTAACTTGATGCCGACATCGGTATTCAAGAAGTTGGGGCTAGGGAGTCCTAGACCAACAACAGTGATCTTGCAACTGGCAGATCGTTCCTTTGCCAGACCTGATGGCAATGTGGAAGATGTGCTGGTGCAAGTGGGTTCCCTTATCTTTCCGGTAGACTTCGTCGTGCTGGATTTTGAGCCAGACGTGGAAGTCCCATTTATTTTGGGATGTCCTTTCTTGGTGACCGGGAAAGCACTTATTGATGTAGCGGCAGGGTAGCTAACTATGCGGTCCCTTGACAAAGTGGAGGTGTTTGAGGTGTACAAGGCTACAAAGCTGTCAGCCGTGTACAAGGAACTCTCAGTGATCAATGTTCTTGATCGAGCGGATAGTGCTCAGAGCATTGAGTCACGGAAGCCATTTGAAAAACCACCGGAGAAGTGTAAGCATGACATGGGTGAGGACGGTAGTCGAGAGAAGACGTCCGTCACCCTAGAGAATGACTGAGCTTAATAACGTCAAGCCGCGACGGTAAACCAGGCGCTGCATGGGAGGCAACCCGTGAAATTTTTGTAATATGTGAATAGATTTCGTAGAAAAGAAAAAATAAGAAAAGAAAAAATGAGAAAAATAAAAATAAAAACAAAAAAAATAGTATCTTATGTGAAACCTATAAATTCTAACCAATTTCGTGTTGTGAGATGAATTTCAGGTTGAACGAAGGGTAAAAATGCAAAGGATCGCAAAGGAAAAATCGAGGTAAGAAAAATAATAAAAAGTGGAAAAACAAGGGAGTGCTCCGCGTTACCCTCCGTGACACGTTGAAGTGTAATCTGGAATTTTAGAAAAATTCCAGAGTACCTGCGCGATGGCTTTGTGTCACGGAGGGCATGCTCCGCGTTACCCTCAGTGACATGTTGAAGTGTTATTCGCGACGGGTCACACCGGGTAGCCGGGTGACCCGCGCGAAAAACCTCCCTTTTAATCCCTAAAACACCCAATTTTTCCCATTTTCACTCCCCTCCGCGACAAACAACCCAAAATCCCCCCCTTCCCCAACGTGACACGAACCTAGGAGCTAAAATTCTTCAATTTTTCTTCGATATCATCGAATTGAGGGTATGTTCGCTAACTTCATCTCATTTCTTGTCTAATTTTTCCGATTTTGAGCATAGGTAGTGAGTAAAACTGGCCCTAATTGTAAATTGAGCTTGAATTCATGTAAGCTATTGTTAATTGATGTCCGTAGTATCGTTGTGATTATATGAACTGGATAAATACATGGGTGATTGAAATTCTTGCGAAATTGTAGCTAGGGTTAGAATTCAAATATGAAGAATTTAAAATTGAGTTGAAATGTGAAATTCATCTTGGTTTGTGCATGTTAAATGAAGTAAATGATGTTGTGCTTAAAGTTAAGTTGCTTAAGGCGCAACGGATGGTTGGGATAATGAATTGTTGAAATTGCATAGAAATTGGGGGAATTGCATTGGTTTTGTTGATAGAAATTTGCGCTAAGTGCTATGTGATGAAATGTTATTGATGGTAATAGTGGATTAGCTGTACAAAGTCTGAGTAGTACATAGAATTTATACCGTCGAACCCTCTGAATGCACGAGGCATTTTTGTTATTGTTTTGTTTTATTTTTTTATTTTATTTTGAAAGTTAGAAAAAGAGGATTGTCTTGTTGTAATGTTGTGATTGTGGCTAAAGACTAAGTGTGGGGTGGCCTAGCTTAACCCAACCTTAGTCGAAGCTAATTTTAATTGGAATAATATTGGACCTGTCTGTTTGGTTTGACAGAAACAATGGCAAGCAGGCAAGATAAAGGGAAGGGCGCATCTACATCGGGCGCCGGAAGGAAAAGAATCAGACTGGGAACAGCAGTCCCAGCAGCACCAGCGGTTCCGCGCGGCCAACGTCGGCAATACGGAACCCGATAGGTGATAGAGGAGGGGAAGAAATGGTACGCAAAGCAGAAGGAAAGCAAATACTTCCCCGAGGAACACATTGCTAGGGAACCGTTGGCACAGGAATTCCCCAGGATTGTCCACAGGATTGAGGCAGTCGGGCTGAACTTCATCTTTGAAGAGGCCAAGGATTGCAATCTGCACCTAATTCGGGAGTTCTACGCCAACTAGAACCTGACATTCAAAAGTCACACCATAAAGATAAGGCTCTATACCGAGTGGGGCCAGCTTTTATGGAGCCCACTGATGATGATGTCCTGACAGATGAGGAGACACGTCGCGATGACTCCGATGTTGAGTCAGATGATGACGAGGGGGGCGATTCATACATGGGAGACGAGGCAGCGACACCTGACGAAGAAGTGGAATACTTCGATTGATCATGGAGTTTCACCACCCACTTTTGTGTTATGCTAAATTTTGTGAACACTGGGGACAATGTTCGATTTAAGTGTGGGGTGGGAGTAGTTAGGTGCTGGTTGTTGTTGTTATTAATGTCTCTGTTCTATTGTTGTGCTTGGAAAAACTTGTGACCCTGTGATTTTTGTGTGTATATCTGTATTGTAATTAAGGTGAAGCTGTTGTGTGTTGTTGAATGTTGTTAGCTGGTTTTGTAAATATTTTTGTTTTATCAAAATTATCAATATTTTTAAAATTTTTCGTGAAATTTTTTATTTTTGGGTTTCTCGGCATTTATCTTCGGTTCTTTTACCGAGAATAGTCCCATTGAACCGAAGTCGTAATTAGTGATCGTTCCCTATGATGGATGGATGACGACTGTCTTAAGGGAAATGTAGTCGATAGGAGTAGATTTCTTTTGTTCCTTTTAAAAAAATTTTCTTTCTTTTGTTTGTTTGTATCCCAAACGTGTCGTTACTTTATGGTTGCGAAATTTTGGTTGCGTGTTGTACATGATATTTAAAATGCAAAGGTGATTCGTATGAAAGCATGCAACTATGTAAATATGTTGAGATACCTAGGCCATAGAGTTCGATTCGGTGTGATTGAGGCTTCATGTTTGAATTCTTGTAATTAGCTGATTGAAGAGTTTGTGAATATGTCTTGAGTTGAGCATGTACAATGAGTGTGTGGTGAGGTTTCGTATCTTCCATGCTATTGTGAAGTCTCTAGAACTTTCCTGGAGCATGTACAAAACGAAATGAAGGTTGTGGATTGTAGGAAAGGATGTAGGCATTTCTTTGCTTTAACCGAAAGTTTTTTTTTCATTATTTTACCTACCTTGAATGTACATCCTAGTTAGCCCATTGAGCCTTTAGCCAATTTTTTTCTTTTTTCAAAAAAGTGTAAACCGAGCTTAACCCCTTCTTTTCATTATCCACAAATTTGATCCAAAACTCTTAAGCGCTCAAGGAAAAAATATTTTTCCCACAGTTTCAGGGAGTAAAAATTGTGAAAAGAAAAGAAAAAGCAGAGTGATGAAAGGAAAGAAAAGGTTAAAGGTGCACTCTTTATAAATTAAATATAATGAAGACGTATAACTAATCTTTGTTATTAAGTCAAGTGTGCTTAAAGATATGGGGGCAAAAATAACGACAGACTTCAAGAATGGGAGGATGAAGGAAGAAACAATGCCCATAAGGTTGATGGGATGTATTGAGAAAGCTCTTAAGGGGGCTAGTCGTTATTATTGGTTAGCCTAGTATTTGCTAGTTCTGTATCTCACACTACAATCCGATAAGTCCTACGTGATCTTATATCACGCGTCCTTATATTAGTGGAGTAATACACTAAAGGCAAGCCTATGGTTCATGACATGATGCATGTAAATTCTTTTGGGAGAGAGAGCGAAATCTTGTTTATATGCCCCTGCATGTAATGTCTTTGAGTTCATGTGATTAAAAAGGGGAAAATTCTCTTGTGTTGTGAGGGCACATGCTCGACGAGAGATTGAATTTTGTGTCGGATATCTTGATCAGCTGATTTGCATGAGTTTGCCGATATCGAGAGTCGATTCTTGAGTCTAGGAGGTCTTAATGTGTTGAAGGTCATTGTATTGATAAGACTATGCATGTTTTCTTGATGATTTGCTATATTAAATAATCGGTATAACCGTAGCTTGAATTGTCGAGACAAAGTAGCTAGGATTGGGTGTCAATTGCATGAGGTGTAAGATTATTGTTCGGGGACGAACAAGGATTTAAGTGTGGGGTAAGTGATCTTGGGGTGATTTATATGCCCAAGTGATACTCAAATGTGTCATTTTGCCTTGTTTATCTATCGATGTTTGTACATTCTCATGTGAATTGTAATAAAATGTGAATTTATACTAACCAACATGATTAGCGTGGTTTTGCAGGAAAAATATAATTTTACGAAGCTAAGATGAAGGTTGGGAGAAATCGGGATTGGACTCGGAAGCTACCAAGGGAAAAAGCACAAGGAAAGCACGAATGAAAAGGGCTCCGCGATGGAGTCGTGTCACGCTGCCATCGCGGATGCATTCTGCCTGGATGCTGAAATTATGCCAAATTCCAGTGAAGGTGAGCATTGGGGCCGTGGCACATTGGCCTAGCCCCGCGTTGCATGCTGTGCCACGTTGGGTGTTAATACTTGGACGACCGGATTCTAGTGAGGGTCCGCGTTGGTGGCGTGTCACGGAGGCAGTGCTCCGCGATGCACTTAGTGACACGTTGGTTGTTATTCCGGGAAAAATTCCCACTAGTATAAATAGAACACTTAGGTTAATTTTTACTAATGCTGACTTGGTGGAGCAAGAACGTGGGTTACAGGCAGTTGAGGGGATGAAAATCTCAGGGTTTTTCTCTATCTCCTTCTTCTTGATTTCAATTGCTTGTATGATTAACACTCATTTAACGATGTTTAATCCACAAATGAGTGGCTAAATTCCCTTCTTGCTGAGGTTAAGAACATTTGTATTGAAATGTGATTATTGATAAATTGGTTTTTCATCTTTTCTTCCATGGTTGTTCTATTGATTCTTGTTCTTACTGCATTAATGTGTGGCCAACGTTAATGTATATCTAAAAAGTCCGGTTTCACTCGAGAGAGAAAGAAATTGGAAAAATGTGAATTGATAGGATATGATCTTTTCTTAGTTTGGGAAAATTGAGAATTGATTTACCTTCAGGATAGAGATATACCTGAAAGTTGTATTAGTCAATTAAGGAATCGGTTTTGTATGGCTAGAACATGAATTTCTTTTTATCACAGAGATGTAGGTGGAAGGTTCATGATTCTTAAGTTGGGTTAAATACGAGAGTTTTAATCCATAGGCAATAATTCTTGACTAGCAACCTGGAGGAAAGATTAATCAAATTGTATTGATAATTTATTTCTCTACATGTTCATTTTAGCCTCAGCATGCTCATACTTATAGTTCAGACTCAAATTGTATATTCGTTTTAGACTTAGTATAAAATTAGAAATAAAATATCAAAATCTTCTTCACACTGTTGTCTGCAGTTTAGAGTTAAAGTTTATTGACACTTGATTTGATTGATACCTTAGTCCAGTCCCTGTGGGATCGATACTTGGCTTACTTGAGCCACTTTACTATGTGTTCGACCACGTACACTTGCGTGTAGTTATACCAAACAGGTTGAACAGCAATGTGGAATAAGAGTTGGAGCTACTAGTGAAGTTAGCTTCGATACATCTAGTTTTCCATGTATATCTATTGATGAAGTGCATTGGTGACCCATCCTTAGTTTTTCCGGTGGAGAGCATAAGTATGAAAGATAGCCTTACCTATCAAGAGATGCCAGTTAAGATCCTTGATTGTCAGGTGCGAAAGTTAAGAAACAATGAAGTAGCTTCAGTTAAGCTGTTATGGAGGAATCAACATGTTGAGAGGGCTATATGGGAAGACGTAATAGATATGATATCTAGATACCCACATCTTTTCCCTTCCGTTTCAGTTCCAGCATGAGGTATCAGTTTCCTCCTTAAGTACTTCATTCAATTTCATGTAAAGTTCATGTCTGTATGTTCCTTTTATGTCATAGCATGTATGTATGTTTCATGTAATGAGTTAAACCATGTATATTAGTCTAGAGTCCCCCACTCTGTCAGCTTTTAGCTTCAATTATTCAGTTTTTGGATTGCAGTTCATTCCCCAGCATTTCTAGTATGCTTATTCTATATTCGAGGAGAAATTTTCCCAAGGGAAAGATAATGTAACACCCCAAGAGTCTCTATGTTCAATTCCTAGACATGTAAGTAAATTCAGCAGAAAATCTACATTTTTCTCTTAGTACGACTCGTGGTATGAGTCGTTATATCGTGGTACGAATTGTAGGAGGCTATAACGGGTCAAGGTAAGTCGTGGGATGCAGTCGTGGTTCGAAACTACTGAGAGGAGGAATGATGTCACGAGTCAAGTTACGACTCATTGTAGGAAACAACGAGTCGTGGTAGGCATCCGTGGTTAGAATCAAAGAGTTGGGGAATATGCACTGACTAGTAATGGAAGGATACCACGAGTCCTCGTTTGGAGGTATGACTCATGGTGCGAGTCGTGGTGGTTGGAAGTGATCTTTTTCCAAATGAATCATTAAGGGAATTTTCATAATTCTTAAGCTTCTAACTTCCTTGTGACGTCGTTTTAATCCCTAAAAGGAGTGTTTTAAGAGGGTTTAGTCTATCCTAAGTCATTAGGCTCCCATGCATGCAATGTATTGAGATTCCTTTCGAAATCAAGCTAGAATTCTCTCCAATTTCTTCCCTAATTCTCTTTGGCTTTCAAAGCTAGTTTGGAAATCAGTTTACCAGGTATATAGGGCCATGAATAAGGGTTTTCTTCCACTCTCATTCCCAAGCTTCTTCAAAGTCATTAATTCAAGTTTTAATCAAGTGTATTGATTTATAGGGTTCTAACTCAATTATATGAAATTATCCTTGCTATGTTTATGGGTCTTATCCTCCTATGTTCTAATGTATATTTTATGTCTAGGCATATTTTACACTCAATTTCATTATAAATTCATGATCCCAAGTTATTAGAAATTATGCTCTATTACCAGTTTATGAAAATTCAAGCTTATGATTCTTGATTTCAAGTATAATGAGATATTTTGCATGTATGAATGTTTATAAAATTTTCACATATGAATCCATGATTTTAACTCATAATGTCTATTTCAAGTATGCTTGATGTTATGATTTAGGCAAGCCCATGCAAGTTGGTATGTTTAATATGGTTTTAGCCAAGGCTAAGAAGATCAGTTATGATATGTTTTAGAGTCAAGATTCCCAAAATGTTCAGATTCATGCTATGTTTTGAGAATATGATTATATGAGCAATATGCATGTTTTGGGAGTAGTGGCTAGCACCAAGTAGGCTAGGTGTTCCTAGGTTCCCTGATCTCAGAACTACGCGTCAATGTAAGCATCTATTTGGGACCTCTTAAAAGAGTGTTTCCCCCACCCGAGGACATACCGTGATATCACACCTTATTCTTCCTTTACCCTAGCAAGGCTTAGGATGGCTCTCCTCTACGTGGGCAAGACATGAGATCATCATGCGCTCATACTGTTACACCCCGTAGAATTCCAGGCACTTAGATGACCTATTCGCACGTTGGTTAAGTATATTTGAAGGCCATACGTGCTAGGGAAAGGCCCGGGAAAAGATCGGACGAGAAACCCGTCGAAACCATCGCGGGAGGAGCCAGGCAGAGCCCCTCCGCGATGGCAGCGTGTCACGGAGGTGAGGCCTCCGCGATGGCTCCATGACACGTTGCCCAGGTTCAGGCCCAAGTATATAAGCCCCCACTTCGGTTTAAAATCATTCACCACTTGAAAACAATTCCAGAACACGTAGTAAACAGAGAAAAACGAAGGAAAATTATATATTTCCGTCCGATTACGCTGCCAAACGCTGCCCAAACTCAAATTAATCCTAGATACCAAAGTATTTAGCAGCAGAGAGCATTTCTACGGAATTAGTTTCGTGAAATACGGCCAACGAATCGGCGAGCTACCGAACTAAGGTAAGTAGAATTGCTCTAAATTAATGTCTATGTGTTCCTAGCTGAGAAGTGAATACTTCTCCCTTCTGGGCCGCTGAAAAATAGCGAGTTTTCGACCGTCTTTCGATAAGCCTAAGTTTAGGCTATAAACTATATCGAAAGTAACGTTGCTCTTTACAATAAAGCTGTATTTAGTATTGATTGACGTATTTATGAATGCAGTTGGGAGAAAATAGTTGAAGTACCAGCCGAGCCTCGTCCGACGGACGAATAGTAGAAGATAAGGTATGTAAAGTTAGTTTCCTTCGGCAAGTTAAGTAATATCAGTGTAGTGTAACAAATTACGGACCAGTAGAATGTTCAGAAGTCAAATGTTGCGTTATTATGAATGTTGGTACGATGTGAGAAACATTGGGTTGTAATGTGTATGAAACCTATCAGTATGATATAGATTCTAACGCAAGCGTTAGAGATTGCCCAGTATATTCAGTGTGTGATGTAATATGCCATGTTAAGATATTGTTGTGTTCAGCTGAAACCCCGCGGAGTAGTACAGTATCCGTAAAGCACTTCAGAAATAGAATAGCAGGCTAAAATGAAGTTCAGAAAGCATGTCAGGAATAGTAAATCAGGTTACTATAGAAAATCAGTATACAGCATAGTTCAGCAGAAAAACTATATTCGTACATATATATATAGTACTTCCAGCCTCAGCATGTATCAAGTGTGTACATATTTCTATCACTAGTCCAGCATATAGTGTATACAGAAACTTAGCAAACAGCAGAGTTTTCAGCAGAAACATTATCTTATATAGCATTTGCCCAATATAGCCCGGCAGGAGACTATATTCATATTTATACATCTTTACTTGCCTCAGCACGTATTAAATACGTACAGATTACTATCAGTAGCCCAGCATGTAATATATATGATACTTTACCCCTATTAGCCTCAGCATGTGAGATACCCAGACAGTATTACCAGTTGAGACCGTTGTATTGTTTGGGGTTGGATTACCTAGCATCCATGACCGCCCAGGGTTAATAGTTGTATCGACTCGTCCGCCAGAGGACGAGGATACGTCACTCTACGGAGTGGCATGCCATCCCGCCAAGGGACGAAGATGGGATGCCAGTTTTTCCCCATACTTGTGCCTTGATCAGCCCTTACACACCCCAGTCGAGCGGATACGCCCGGGTGCAGATTCAGGAGTCCTCCGGACTCAGATGCAGTTATAGTCAGGGGCTCAGCGAGCCCAAGTGCATACCCAGGGGACCGGCGGGATGCTTACATCCACTATAGGAGATGGGATGACCGGGGTAGGGGTATAGATTCTGTGTTGATTGTACCTCCCGACTTATGGTGGCCGGGTAAGGTTGTGTATGCCATGTTACGTTATGTATGTTATGTTATATTACAGTAGATACGAGCAGATTAGTAGTAGAATGATACGCCTCCAGGTATGATTCCTACTCCCTTCAGTATGATTAAGAACAGGTACGATCTACACCATCAGACAGTTAATCTACTCCTTCTTATTTCAGTTTTGACAGTTATGTTATTGATTTCAAATATCCCTTCAGTTCTTACAGATTCAGTTATCTCCTACTATTCAGAATTTTTAGTTATATTGCTTGTATTCAGCTGTATTCAGTTTGCTTTACATACTCAGTACCAGCGGTACTGACGCCCAGTGGGGTGCTGCATTACTTTCCTGCAGGTACCCATAGACGCACAGGCGATACCACGTGATCCCCATCAGCGGTCGAATATTCAGCTCCTGTCATCCGGAGACTGAATTTCTAGAGGTGTAGTTCAGTTCCTTTTGTTGTACAGTACGGGTAGGTCGGGGCCCTGTCCCGATCATTTCTATTATTCTTCTTAGAGGCTTGCAGTCTGTATGTATTCCCTGTGGTCAGATGAGCCGGTCGTGTGAGGCCGTGCAGTTGTATAGTTGCCTTTACTCCTTTCTTTCTTTTGTAATGGTCGTGTGGGGCCATAGCTATCAGTAGTGGTGACCTTGCCGGTCACGTAGCTTTTTAATACGTTACGATTGAATTGCAGATAACTAGACAACATGGTGGCCTTGTCGACCCACATAGTTTCCTCTGAATTACTATGTTTCTGGTCAGGTGCTAGTACAGGTACAGAAGGCTATAGGCCGATGGGCCGGGGGCTGTAATTACAGCCGTTATATAGCCCTTTGTTTCCAGAAATGTGAGTCAGAGCCATCCAGGCACCAGATGTGCCCAGGCTTAACAGTCCAGCAGGTTAGGTCCTAGTAGGGCACCAGGTGCCAGTCATACCCCCCAAGGCGGGGTGTTACAAACTTGGTATCAGAGCAGGTCGTATCCCAGAGAGTCTGCAAGCCGTGCTAAGCAGAGTCCTGTCCATGGATGTGTTGTGCACCACATACTATGGATAGGAGGCTGCAAGGCATGATAGGATGGTTGTCTTTTATTCTTATTCAGTCGTGCTGTAGAGCGGTACAGTATAGGGTTGAGTCCCTAAAATCTTACCATATTCTTTGGTTACAGATAATGTCAGACCAGCGCCATCCTATCACGGGTCGGAACTTAGACATTGCAGCAGGAGAAGGCACCAGCAGGATGCCTCCCCCTCATTTGGAGACAGCCCGACCAGAGGGCACTACAGAGGCATCATCCCAGCCTCCTCAGCAGTCTCCACCACGTCAGGAGCCACCTGGGGCGACACTACCTTCAGCAGCCCCTATATTGACTCCTTCTGACCAGGAGGTAAGGAGTGCTGTAGTTATATTAGCACAGATGATGGCTGCTCAGCGTCAGCCAATGCCATCTACAGTTGCAGAATTATCAGGAGGGCCCGGTAGTTCGAGGGTCCGAGAGTTCTTAGCCCTGAATCCCCCACAGTTCACAGGCACGGACCGAGCAGAGGACCCCCAGGATTTTCTGGATCAGATGCAGAGAATCTTCAGGGTTATCCATGCCACGTCTACCGAGTCAGTTGAGTTGGCAGCATTCCGGTTACGGGATATTGCGGTGTTATGGTACGAAAGCTGGGAGAGGTCCCGAGGGAGAGATGTTTCCCCTCCCACCTGGTCCATCTTTTCAGGAGCCTTTTGGGTTCATTATTTGCCGTGGGAGATTTGACAGGCCCGGGTAGACCAGTTCCTACATCTAGAACAGGGGGCCATGAGTGTTCGGGAATATTCCTTGCAATTTGATTCCTTAGCCCGATATGCACCGGCCTTCGTTGATACCATGGCATCCAGAGTGCATCGCTTTATTACGGGATTGAATCCAGAATATGTTGAGATTTGCACTACAGCCACACTGCGAGAGGACATGGATATTGCTCACATTTAGGCATTTGCCCAGAATATTGAGGGCATCAGACAGCGACAACGAGAGGTCAGAAGGGTTAATCAGGAACAGCGTCGCCGGGACAGGCCAGTTGAGTTACAGAGAGAGGCCCGGGGAGGACCCAGGCCTCGATTGTCAGACAGGCCGCCCAGGCCCCCGCCTCCGCCACAGTCACAGGGGGGAAGATTCAGCCGCAGGGGGCAGTCAGAGATTGGTAGAGGCTCGCAGATGGCAGATTCACCATTACAGAGGAGGGTGGAGCAGAGTAGGTATACCCTACCACTTTTCCCTATATGTAATCGATGCCATCCTGGAGCATGCAGATATGGCTCCACTGCGTGTTATATTTGTGGCCAAGAAGGCCATCTGATGAAAGATTGCCCAGCCAGAGGTCGAGAGGACCACGATAGACAAGATAGGACATCACCAGGGTCACGAGCTACACCATCCTCGACTTGGCGCAGGCCCTCAGTTTCAGCAAGCAGGGGTCGGGGAAGATCAGGGGCCTCCAGTACAGGTGCAGGCCTAAGCCGCACATATGCCTTACCAGGGAGGCAAGATTCAGAAGCGTCGCCTGATGTTGTGACAGGTATGCTAACTATCTGCTCACACCCTGCTTATGTGTTAATTGACCCAGGGTCTACTTTGTCCTATATTACTCCATTTGTGGCACGGAAGTTTAGTATTGTACCAGAATCATTACAGCAGCCCTTCTTAGTATCTACGCCCGTCGGTGACTCTATCACAGCTTGCCGAATTTACCGCGGGTGTACAGTAGAGATTGCTGACCGTCAGACCACAGTAGATCTGGTCGAGTTAGAAATGATAGACTTCGATGCCATAATGGGTATGGACTGGCTAGTACCATGCACTGCCAATGTTGAATGTTGGACCAAAACGGTCCGATTCCACTTCCCAGGAGAAGCAGTACGGGAGTGGAAGGGCAGCATCGTTACGCCAAAAGGTAGGTTTATTTCCTACCTTCAGGCGAGAAAGTTGATATCTAAGGGGTGCATTTACCATCTTGTCAGAGTTCAGGATGTCCAAGCAGAATATCCGACACTCCAGTCTGTCCCAGTGGTAAATGAATTCCCAGATGTATTTCCTGATGAGTTACCTGGTATTCCCCAGAAAGGGAAATAGACTTTGCTATCGACTTGTTACCAGGCACTCAGCCAATATCAATACCTCCTTATCGTATGGCTCCTGCAGAACTCAGAGAATTAAAGGAGCAGTTGAAAGATTTGTTAGATAAAGGTTTTATCAGGCCGAGTACTTCACCATGGGGTGCGCCAGTTTTATTCGTAAGGAAGAAAGATGGCTCGCTCCGAATGTGCATAAATTATCGGCAACTAAATAAAGTTACAGTGAAGAACAAGTACCCGCTTCCCAGAATTGATGACTTATTCGATCAGTTGCAGGGAGCCAGATACTTTTCTAAAATTGACTTGCGGTCCAGATATCACCAGGTCTGAGTACGTGAGAGAGATATTCCTAAGACAGCATTCAGGACCCGATATGGACATTTTGAATTTCTAGTTATGTCCTTCGGGTTAATGAATGCCCCAGCAGTCTTCATGGACCTGATGAACAGTATTTTCAGACCTTTCCTGGACTTGTTCGTGATAGTATTCATTGATGATATTCTGGTGTATTCACGCTTTGAAGCAGATCACCGGACTCATTTGCGGACAGTGCTCCAAATTCTTAGGGACCGCCAGTTGTATGCTAAGTTTTCGAAGTGTGAATTCTGGCTTAACTCAGTGGCCTTTTTATGGCATATTGTCTCAGACGCTGGTATACAGGTAGACAAGCAGAAAATAGAAGCAGTTAAGTCATGGCCTAGGCCTACCACTCCGACGGAAGTTCGTAGCTTTCTGGGGTTGGCAGGGTATTACAGGAGGTTTGTTGAGGGATTCTCAACCATTGCAGCACCTTTAACTAAATTGACACAGAAAGCAGCAAAGTTTCAGTGGACGGAGGCATGCGAGCAGAGTTTCCAGGAACTGAAAGATAGATTAACCTCCGCCCCAGTATTAGCATTGCCGGAAGGCACAGAAGGGCATTCAGTTTATTGCGATGCGTCAGGTGTCGGGTTGGGTTGTGTGTTGATGCAGCATGGTAGAGTAATTGCATATGCTTCCAGACAGCTGAGGAAACACGAAAAGAATTACCCTACCCATGACCTGGAATTGGCCGCAGTAATTCATGCCTTGAAGATGTGGAGGCATTATCTGTACGGCGTCCATGTTGATATATACACAGATCATAAGAGCTTACAGTACATTTTCACTCAGAGGGAGTTGAATCTGCGGCAACGCCGCTGGTTGGAGCTGCTGAAAGATTATGATGTGAATATTCTATACCACCCTGGAAAAGCTAATGTCGTAGCGGATGCCCTGAGCCGTAAGTCAATGGGGAGTTTAGTATATTTGCGACCTGAGAAGCAGAAATTGGCCAGGGAAATTCATCAGTTAGCTGGTCTAGCCGTTCGAGTAATGGAAACAGAAAATAATGGAGCAGTAATTCAGAATTTTGCAGTGTCATCGTTAGTTACAGAGGTAAAGGGACGACAGTATGAGGATCCCGATTTAGTCCAGCTCAGAGATAGAGTTCAGAAGGGTAAGGAGCCAGATTTTCAGATAACCGAGGATGGTGTGCTACATTGTAAGGTCCGCCTTTGTGTCCCGAATGTCGCAGGACTTCGTGGGCAGATCATGCATGAGGTACACTACGCTCGCTATTCCCTTCACCCAGGGGCGACGAAAATGTACCACGACATCAGAGACATCTACTGGTGGCCAGGTATGAAAACTGAGATAGCTGAATTTGTATCTAGATGTGCTAATTGTCAGCAGGTGAAAGCAGAGCACCAGAAACCGGGTGGTTTGACTCAAGAGATAATGATACCTATGTGGAAATGGGAAGTGATAAACATGGATTTTGTAACAGGGTTACCCCGTACTAGACGCAGATATGATTCCATTTAGGTAATAGTTGATAGGCTGACAAAATCAGCTCATTTCCTGCCAGTGAGGGCTACCTTCTCAGCTGAGGATTATGCCGAATTATATATCAGAGAAATAGCTAGATTGCATGGAGTGCCGGTATCTATTATTTCAGACTGGGGAGCACAGTTTACAGCTAGATTCTGGCAGTCATTTCAGAAAGGTTTGGGAACGCAGATTAATTTGAGCACAGCATTCCATCCTCAGACAGACGGGCAGGCTGAACGTACAATTCAGACGCTCGAAGATATGCTACGAGTGTGTGTGTTAGATTTTGGGGGTAGCTGGGATGAACATCTTTCGTTAATTGAATTTACTTATAATAACAGCTACCATTCAGCTATTCAGATGGCGCCTTTTGAGGCATTATACGGGCGAAAATGTAGATCGCCGGTGGGCTGGTTTGAAATAGGAGAATCATCATTAGTTGGCCCAGACATTGTTCAGCAGTCTGAGGAAACGATAAAGCTTATCCGAGAACGTTTATTGACTGCTCAGAACCGCCAGAAGCCATACGCAGATAGGCGGCGCAGAAATCTAGAATTTTCGATAAACGACTGGGTATATCTGAAAGTGTCCCCGATGAAAGGGGTAATGAGATTTGGTAAGAAAGGCAAGCTTAGCCCAAGATTTATTGGGCCATATCAGATTCGGCGAAGAATAGGCCGAGTTGCATACGAGTTGAACTTGCCACCAGAGTTAGCATATGTTCACCCAGTATTCCATGTTTCTATGTTAAGGAAGTTCGTAGGGGACCCTTCTACAGTAGTTCCAGTTCAGGATGTTCAGGTCACAGAAGAGTTAGCATATGAAGAGGTTCCCGTAGCCATTTTAGACAGACAGATTCGCAGGCTGAGAACTAAAGATGTTGCATCTATCAAGGTATTGTGGCGTAACAGAAATCGGGAGGAAATGATATGGGAGGCTGAAGAAGATATGAAAATCAGATACCCTCAATTATTTCAGGCCTAGTCAGACGACAGGTATGTCCGTATCATTATTTATACAGCACTTTATGGTTGTATATTGTAAATGACAAAGAAAGAAGTGATATTTAGTTGTCGAGTGGATTTTAGAATAGTGTGTGCAGTGCCTGTGTTGGACTTTTCTGCGTTTCAGGTTTTTGCGATAGTCCATATTACAGGGGAAACTCTGCCAAAATTTTTCCAGAAAAGTAAAGTAAATAGTCCTCTAGATAACAGTGTACATTCGAGGACGAATGTTCTTAAGGGGGGGAGAATGTTACACCCCGTAGAATTCCCGGCACTTAGATGACCTATTCGCACGTTGGTTAAGTATATTTGAAGGCCATACGTGCTAGGGAAAGGCCCGGGAAAAGATCGGACGAGAAACCCGTCGAAACCATCGTGGGAGGAGCCAGGCAGAGCCCCTCCGCGATGGCAGTGTGTCACGGAGGTGAGGCCTCCGCGATGGCTCCGTGACACGTTGCCCAGGTTCAAGCCCAAGTATATAAGCCCCCACTTCGGTTTAAAATCATTCACCACTTGAAAACAATTCCAGAACACGCAGTAAACAGAGAAAAATGAAGGAAAATTATATATTTCCGTCCGATTACGCTGCCAAACGCTGCCCAAACTCAAATTAATCCTAGATACCAAAGTATTTAGCAGCAGAGAGCATTTCTACGGAATTAGTTTCGTGAAATACGGCCGACAAATCGGCGAGCCACCAAACTAAGGTAAGTAGAATTGCTCTAAATTAATGTCTATGTGTTCCTAGCTGAGAAGTGAATACTTCTCCCTTCTGGGCCGCTGAAAAATAGCGAGTTTTCGACCGTCTTTCGATAAGCCTAAGTTTAGGCTATAAACTATATCGAAAGTAACGTTGCTCTTTACAATAAAGCTGTATTTAGTATTGATTGACGTATTTATGAATGCAGTTGGGAGAAAATAGTTGAAGTACCAGCCGAGCCTCGTCCGACGGACGAATAGTAGAAGATAAGGTATGTAAAGTTAGTTTCCTTCGGCAAGTTAAGTAATATCAGTGTAGTGTAACAAATTACGGACCAGTAGAATGTTCAGAAGTCAAATGTTGCGTTATTATGAATGTTGGTACGATGTGAGAAACATTGGGTTGTAATGTGTATGAAACCTATCAGTATGATATAGATTCTAACGCAAGCGTTAGAGATTGCCCAGTATATTCGGTGTGTGATGTAATATGCCATGTTAAGATATTGTTGTGTTCAGCTGAAACCCCGCGGAGTAGTACAGTATCCGTAAAGCACTTCAGAAATAGAATAGCAGGCTAAAATGAAGTTCAGAAAGCATGTCAGGAATAGTAAATCAGGTTACTATAGAAAATCAGTATACAGCATAGTTCAGCAGAAAGACTATATTCGTACATATATATATAGTACTTCTAGCCTCAGCATGTATCAAGTGTGTACATATTTCTATCACTAGTCCAACATATAGTGTATACAGAAACTTAGCAAACAGCAGAGTTTTCAGCAGAAACATTATCTTATATAGCATTTGCCCAGTATAGCCCGGCAGGAGACTATATTCATATTTATACATCTTTACTTGCCTCAGCACGTATTAAATACGTACAGATTACTATCAGTAGCCCAGCATGTAATATATATGATACTTTACCCCTATTAGCCTCAGCATGTGAGATACCCATACAGTATTACCAGTTGAGACCGTTGTATTGTTTGGGGTTGGATTACCTAGCATCCATGACCGCCCAGGATTAATAGCTGTATCGACTCATCCGCCAGAGGACGAGGATATGTCACTCTACGGAGTGGCATGCCGTCCTGCCAGGGGACGAAGATGGGATGCCAGTTTTTCCCCATACTTGTGCCTTGATCGGCCCTTACACACCCCAGTCGAGCGGATACGCCCGGGTGCAGATTCAGGAGTCCTCCGGACTCAGATGCAGTTATAGTCAGGGGCTCAGCGAGCCCAAGTGCATACCCAGGGGACCGGCGGGATGCTTACAGCCACTATAGGAGATGGGATGACCGGGGTAGGGGTATAGATTCTGTGTTGATTGTACCTCCCGGCTTGTGGGGGCCGGGTAAGGTTGTGTATGCCATGTTACGTTATGTATGTTATGTTATATTACAGTAGATACGAGTAGATTAGTAGTAGAATTATACGCCTCCAGGTATGATTCCTACTCCCTTCAGTATGATTAAGAACAGGTACGATCTACACCATCAGACAGTTAATCTACTCCTTCTTATTTCAGTTTTGACAGTTATGTTATTGATTTCAGATATCCCTTCAGTTCTTACAGATTCAGTTATCTCCTACTATTCAGAATTTTTAGTTATATTGCTTGTATTCAGTTGTATTCAGTTTGCTTTACATACTCAGTACCAGCGGTACTGACGCCCAGTGGGGCGCTGCATTACTTGCCTGCAGGTACCCATAGACGCGCAGGCGATACCACGTGATCCCTATCAGCGGTCGAATATTCAGCTCCTGTCATCCGGAGACTGAATTTCTAGAGGTGTAGTTCAGTTCCTTTTGTTGTACAGTACGGGTAGGTCGGGGCCCTGTCCCGATCATTTCTATTATTCTTCTTAGAGGCTTGCAGTCTGTATGTATTCCCTGTGGTCAGATGAGCCGGTCGTGTGAGGCCGTGCAGTTGTATAGTTGCCTTTACTCCTTTCTTTCTTTTGTAATGGTCGTGTGGGGCCATAGCTATCAGTAGTGGTAACCTTGCCGGTCACGTAGCTTTTTAATACGTTACGATTGAATTGCAGATAACTAGACAGCATGGTGGCCTTGTTGGCCCGCATAGGTTCCCCTGAATTACTATGTTTCTGGTCAGCTGCTAGTACAGGTACAGAAGGCTATAGGCCGATGGGCCGGGGGCTGTAATTACAGCCGTTATATAGCCCTTTGTTTCCAGAAATGTGAGTCAGAGCCAGCCAGGCACCAGATGTGCCCAGGCTTAACAGTCCAGCAGGTTAGGTCCTAGTAGGGCACCAGGTGCCAGTCATACCCCCCAAGGCGGGGTGTGACACATACATGGTGGTTGTTGATTATAACGTGTCTCTCATTGTTCCTCATGATTTCAGTTATTCATGTCCATGACTTATGATATTACATTTTACAGCAGACTTGACCCAATGATCAGTTTATGAGTTTACTTATGATTTCAGATATGACAAGTCATATAATTTCTATCATTAAATCTTGGGTCTTTATGCTAAGTCATGTTAACCAACTTATGATTGTGTATATTTCAGATACAGTTTAGAATACAGTCCTTACTCTCATAATCTATTTGATTTATATTTATATGCATGATTTCAGTTAATGTTTTACTAGCGTGTTTTACTTACCTTGCAACTCAATACATTTCAAGTACTAGATGCATACTCTATGCTATATCATCTCTTGATATAGGTTCAGGTGATCCAGACCCGTCTTGCCGATAGCTTGCTTCCATCTCAATCCAGTCCAGACCTATTTGGGGTGAGTCCTCATCATCTGAGGACATCTATCAATTCAGTCTAGTTTTGTCAGTTTTGTTTCGGTCTTGGAGATAACTGGGGGCTTGTCCCAGCATCTCATAAGATAGTTAGAGGTTTATCAGGCATGGACTAGTATGTTCAACTTTGAGATTTTGCATGGTGAGGTTATTGTTTAATATATGCTTTATGATATTCAGACTTCCTTTATTCATGTTTAAGTTTTAAGTTTTTGCCTTAATTTATGTTGATGAATTGCTATGCACATGCCATGGGTTGACTTGGAGCCATTCATGGTTCTAAGTCTCGTGTCTCGATCCTGGGTCCCAGCTCGGGTCGTGACAAGTAGGATCAATATTGGAGTAGAAATGTGTTGAGCCTTTAACTTCTAAAAGCTCTTCTCACAAGCATCAAACCTCTTAAATTTAACCTTCTTTTGAGTCAACCGGGTCAAATGTTAGGCAATCGATGAAATTCTCTCTATACCTCCTATAGTAGCCAATTAATCCCAAAAAGCTTCTAATGTAAGTAGAATTAATGGGTCTAATTCAATTATTCAACGCCTCAATCTTTTGAGAGTCTACCTATACACCCTCACTAGACACCACATGCCCAAGAAAAGCAACTGATTTCAGTCAAAACTCACACTTGCTGAACTTAGCAAACAACTGACGGTCCTTAAGAGTCTGCAACACAATCTTCAAATGAGCAACATGCTCCTTCTCACTCCAAGAGTACACAAGGATATCATTTATGAAGACAATGACGAACATATCTAAATATTGATTAAACACCCTATTCATTAAATCCATGAAAGTTGTAGGAGCATTCGTTGGTCCAACAGACATAACTACAAATTCATAGTTACCATTGATCTTGGGCAAATTTATATGCCCAAGTGATACTCAAAAGTGTCATTTTAGCCTTGTTTATCTATCAATGTGTATACATTCTCATGTAATTGGTAATAAAATGTAAATTTATACTAACCAACATGATTAGCGTTGTTTTGTAGGTAAAATGTAATTTTGGGAAGCTTAAATGCATGTTGGAAGAGATCGGGGTTGAACTCGGAAGTAGCACGGGACAAGGCATTGGAAAGCATAAAATAAAGGGGCTCCGCGATGGAGCCGTGTCACGCTGCCATCGCGGAGGCCTTCTGACTGGATGGAAATTTCAGCCAAATTCCAGTGTGGGTTCGCGATGGGTCCGTGGCACGGTGGCTTGGCTCCGCGTTGCACGCCGTGCCATGTTGGGCTTTATTTCCTGGACCCTCTATTCCAGTGAAGGTCCGCGTCCGTAGCGTGTCACGGAGGCAGTGCTCCGCGATGCACTCCGTGACACGTTGCTTGTTATTCCGGGAAAAATTCCCACTAGTATAAATAGAACACTTAGGTTCATTTTTCAATATTCTGACTTGGTGGAGCAAGAACGTGGGCTACAGGCAGTTGAGGGGACGAAATTATCAGGGTTTTTCTCTCTTTCCTTCTCCTTGTATTCAATTGCTTGTATGTTTAACACTCATTTAACGATGTTTAATCCACAAATGAGTGGCTAATTCATCTTCTTGCTGAGGTTAAGGACACTTGTAATGAAATGTGATCATTGATTCTTTGGTTTTTCATCTTTTCTTCCATGGTAGTTCTATTAATTCTTGTTCTTACTGCATTAATGTGTGGCCTACGTTAATGTACATCTAAAAAGTCCGGTTTCATTCGAGAGAGCAAGAAATTGGAAAGTTGTGAATTAATAGGATATGATCTTTTCTTGGTTTGGGAAAGTTGGGAATTGATTTACTTTCAGGATAGAAATATACCTGAAAGTCGTATTAGTCAATTTAGGAACCGGGTTTGTATGGCTAGAACATGAATTGCATTTAATCACATAAATGTAGGTGGATGGTTCATGATTCTTCAGTGAGGTTAAATACGAGAGTTTTAATCTCTTGGCAATTGTTCTTGGCTAGCAACCGGAGGATAAGACTAACCAAATTACATCGATAATTAATTTCATTACATGTTCGTTTAACCTCAGCATGCTCTCATTCATAGTTCAGACTCAAATTAGATAGTTTTTTTAGCTTTAGCATAAAAATTATAAAACAAAATATCAAACTTTTGGTTACACTGTTGTCTGCATTTTTTGAATCGAAATATAGTACACTTGAGCAGATTGCACTTCATCCCAGTCCCTGTGGGATCGATACTTGGCTTACTTAAGCCACTTTACTACTTGTTCGACCACGTGCACTTGCGTGTAGTTATATACCCATATAACACTCCGAACAACCATACCAAGTTTTTAAGGCTGTCTTAAGAATGTCACATTCCCTAACTCTGAGCTGGTGATAGTCGTACCCTGAAGCTGATCGAACTAGTCATTGATTTTGGGAATGGGATACTTATTTTTATTATGACTTTGTTCAACTGATGATGGTCGATGCACATCCTAAGAGAACCATCTTTATTCCGCACGAAAAGGACTAGAGCACCTCATTGGGACTTTCTAGGCCTGATGAAATCTTTTTCTAAGAGATCCTTCAATTGTTCCTTTAACTCCTTAAGCTCTATTGGATCTATTTTGTAAGGAGGAATATATATGAGTTACATACTAGGGAAAACATCGATCCCAAAGTCAATCTCCTGCTCTGGAGGGACTCTTGGTAGATCATTTGGGAACACCTCTGTATACTCACAAACGACTGGAACTAATTAAAGAGTTGGGGTTTTAGACTTATAATCCTTTACCCAGAAAAAATGACAAACACAACACTTGAAAATCATCTTCCTAGCCTTAAAGATAGAAGACAAAGCGATGAACTACCCTCCCACTCTAGGACTAGGTCACCTAGAAATTAGAATTCTACTATTCAGGCTCTAAAATTGATTGAAGCATAAACCGAATACAATCAATCTGCCAAAGAAAACATCAAAGTCGGTCATGTCTAGTTATAAGATATCAGTTGAGATGACCTTCTAGAGAACTGTAACTATTGCAATTTGCAGTATACTCTCCGTGCTAAAATTGACTTATCGAGTGAAGTATAGGTTAAGTAGGGTTCTAAGAGGATTTCAGAACTGACACTAAAACTATAGCAACATAGGGAGTCATGAAGGATAATTTGGCCCCTTAATCTAGCAATGCATAAACATTAAGGTGAAAAACTCATAATACACCTGTGACCATATCTGGTGAGCTCTCCTACACCGATCGTGATGAAAGGATATAGAAACCGTTTTGATGCAGTTTGCCACCTGTACTAGATGAGGTGACCAATTGAGATGGCCGAGCTGTTGGAGTTGTTGAAAATATGTATGGGGCACGACCTCAACTGTTACCCTGTCTAATTGAAGGATAATCCCTGAGTTTGTTTCCAGGCTTACTACACTTGAAAAAGCATCTGAACCAACTAACCACTCTTTTGGGTAGTTCCTATCACACTTGCTCCCCTGAGTCTTAGAGCCTGGTGCTCTACCCCTCTGATCACCTCTAGTACTAGATGGAAGACTAGCTAATGATTGAGTTGGGGCTGATGACCTCTGATGGGACTATGAGTGATGTCCACCTCCTATCCTCTGCTTAGAATACTCAAAGTTTCATATGATAGCCTTCTTGGTCTCCTTCTCCTTCTCATTCTATTTCTCCATCTTAATCTACTGGCATGAATCATGAGTCGAGAGATATCCATACTACTATAAGCATAGTGGTCCGAAACTTCTTGACTACTAAATTTGAAACTCCCGATACAATCTTTCTCATATGAGCCCTCATCTCGACAACCATCTCTACGGCATACTTGGACAACTGAGTGAATTTCAAGCATACTTTTGCACCGTCATGTTATTATGCTTTAGGTTGATGAACACTACAATCTTTGCTTCCCTCATATCATGGGGAAAGAACCTACCCAAGAAAGCTATAACAAACTCATCCTAATTGACAGGAACTGCACCTACCCTATGCCATTCCTTCCACTGCTTGTTCCATATGTGAGCTATCCCTTCCGTTGATACGAGGCCAGATCTACACTCTCCTCTCTGATGATCCCCATAATCTAAATAATTTTTCGGATCTCATATATGAACTCCTATGGATCCTCGTCCACCTTCGAACCATGAAACTCTAGTTTGTTCATCATGCGAAAGTCTCTCACCACAACCATTGCAACACTCCGATTAGTGTTCACAGGTGCAACCGCCTTCTAGTTGACCTGAGCGATCTTGTCTTATATCAACAACTGTAAAGCAACCCTAAACTCCACATGAGTCACTTGCTCATTTAAATGGTCTGCTAGAGCTAGTGGGACCGACTAACTTCTGTTACCATTGTCATTCCTTCTTTTATTGGCTCTTCGAGGAGGCTTTTTCTACAAATACATATAGCAGGAGTTAGAAGAATAGAGGGAGTCAGACTTCATCACACTATATAGTATATGAAAGAAAAGAAGTTTCCTAGAACGTCTCATAGCCTTTTCCTCATAAGTATGGTGCGCTTTACACCCATGAAAAAGACTCTACTTAACGTGGCTTTAAGACATCCTAGGAAATATCTAAACCTGATGTTCTAATACAAAATTTGTCATGACTCGAGTAGAGACCCTGCACATAACACGGGATCTAGAACCATGAATGACTCCAAGCTAACCCATGGTATATGTATAATATAATCATAAGCATACAACTGGGCGGAAACATTCATAGGATATAGCATAAGTGGAAATCTAAGATATCATAAAATGTATAAACTGGGATAATAAGTCAAACAACTGAATATCTATACATCATCATCTGAAAAGCCTCTAATATGAGTGAGTTGATGGGACAAGCTCCCCACTAGCTCTACTATGTTTGAAAACAGAAATGACTAGAAGTAAATATAAGCCAAAATAAGCATCCTCAGAAAATAAAGACATACCAAAACTGAGTTGAATTTGGAGCAAGAGAGAATATAGTTGTGGGGCTGGGACTGATCACCCGAACCCTTATAGTGTACAACCTCAAGAAATATAAGAAGGAACGGGTGATAGGGAGGTCATGCTATAGCAGCGAAAGAAGATTTAGTCATTACATACCTCGATTATTATTAGCTAATGATAGCCACAAAAGTTTCAGTCAACACTACGAATGATAATCTACATTATATAAATAGCTTACGTCACAATTGGGATAATAGGTCAGAATTAGATCATTACGACATTATTTAGAACACCTACTGAGAATAAAGCTCCATGAATTTCTACAATGGTATTGACTACCCTATCCTTGCCAACAACGAATTTACTATCATATTTAGGTATAAAACAATGTCTTTTACCACAACAAGTCCAACCATCCACCCAATATTCCCCTAAGCTTCACAACACGTAAGCAATCCCCAACCCTTTTATAATAATTAATAAACTTTGGATTCACGACTTCTGATCGCGTTTCCTGAGTCCTACCTACAAAAAATACTTAAAATGACACTATGATTCTCATGTTTTAGAGTAGTAGGAGAAATTGTGATTACCTTAATTATAGAGAAAATTCATCACCTTTATTGATTGTTTTCAAGAAGAAATCTTGTCTTTGAAATTCAAAAATAGATTCAAGTGAGTTTTATGGACTAAAATGGAGGAATTGAGTTTAGTTCTTTATGGAGTCACCTACCTTGATCTTGAGAGGTGAGTGGCAAAATTTGAATGGGTGGAGAGCAAGTCTTGAAGAAAGAAGATAAGAAAATGAAAAAATAAGAGAAAAGAGCAACTTTTGGCTTTATATAAGCCCCCACCGCTTAAGCTTTGTTATTAGGGTCTATTTAGAAAGTCACCTGGTAATCAAAATTGGTATAATTATTAAGATAGTAAGTATATAATATAATAAATATCATGACTTGTTTGTTTTTCATAATGAATTACAGTGTAATTACAAGCGTACTATTTGATTGCACAAGTGTAATTATATAATTAGATTAAAATTTCTACAAGAAAAGTTAATTATCAAAAAATAATATTTAACAAATATACGTCATTATAAATGATATTAAGATACATATATTCCTTAAAAATATATATTAACTAATAAACATATAGTTTTAGCTAATATTATAAAATATAATTGATATATATTTTTAATTAATATTATTTTAATTAAATTAATTATAAAAATTAAAAGTCACATTTTCTAAGAGCAACATCAAACACATATTTGACAAATATATTAATATTATAAATATAATGCAATCGAATTATTTAAATATCTGACAAAAATTAATCTATCAATTCTAACTGAAAAATGAATGGCATGATATGTGAAATAACAAGTCAATACTATTAAAGCAAGTAAATTATAATAAAAAGTATAACTCTAATAAAAAAATTAAAACATAATACTCTTATTGCAACATAACTTAAGTAAATACAAAATTTAAAAAAAAAAGATGAAAACATAAGTCTATAACATCATTTAATTACGAAATTCTACTTTAATTCAAAAACTAAAATAATAATGCATTCATATCAAATAAAGAAAACTAAAAAAATAAGAAACAAAAATAACGAGCAATTACATGAAATCACAAGAAGTAAAAGTTGAAAAATGAGAAGGAAGAAAATAAAAGATAAATAATGTAAAATAAAAAATATTTAAAAATTGAAATAACAAAAATAAAAAAGAAATAAGAGTGTAAAAAATAATCTTAAAAACAAAAAGAAAAAAAAATTTAAAATGACTTTGTAATTACATCATTACCTGCAATTCTCATCTTTCACTTGAAAATTGGAGAATGTAATTATTTTTTCTTAATTACACTCAATTCCGTGCTAATTATGTAATTATCTGGCCAAACTATATAATTATACCCAATTATAGTCAAATCAATTCCCAGCTGGCTTTCCAAACATCCCCCGAAGAACTTTACTAAAAGGTTAATTAAAGTGGACAAAAACCACATCTTGTCACGTGAAGTAGTCAATGAAGCAAAGTAAGATATTAATTTCCCCAAATCAAGCAGGTCACTCGCTTTGTCCAATATTTCATTTTTTTCCTCAAGTTTGGTTACCTTTAAATTAGTTAATTTACTCGCGCTTCGTGCAATCATTTAAACATAAAAATGAATTTGATAAGGTGATCAATTAATATAAATTAATTCATAGAAAAATAATAAATATGAAAAATACTTCAAATAATTTTTTCTATAAAAGACATGTCTAAAGTCTAAACTAATCAAATCTCTTTTTAAGTAAAATTTAAAAGTTTAGTAAAGTAATATAGAATAAATAAAGCTTCTAAAATTATAGTAAATCAATACAAAATAGACACTTCTCCCATTGTTGCTCCCTCATTAAAATAGTGTCCAGAATAATCTTTTAAATACATAAGAAGATACAACAATCTTGAATTGCAAATCCACAAGCATAAATATAATCGTCTTTCCTCTCATTAGGGTGGAAAGTATGTACTATATATCATATATGAATAACAATCTTCTCCGCAATACTTATAATTTTTTTTTAATATTATTATTTTTGCACTGCCATCGATGCACCAAATTTAAAAAATATTACTATATATTATCGTTAATAGAAAGTTCGTTTAAATAAATACGTGAAAAATAAATACAAATGAAAGTATTGCTAGATCTTTCGAACTCTCTATCCACTTCAAGCAAAAAGGAATTTTCTATGAAAGATGTTACAATGCCAATAAAATACCTGCTATATTTCATTTTCTACTTCAGAGATATGCAACCCTGAATGATTAGATCAGATAACTTGAATGGATTTCATAACCTTACTTATACATGCTTGGATTCATTTTGGTGAGTGCGATGTTCCTACGAGTATCTTTTAACTATTTATGCATGAAAAACGACATCATCAAATACAATTAATAAGCATATGAATTTACCAATTAAAGTAAATATTTAAACATCTTAATTAGATAAATATAGGATGAAATATCTTGAAAGTTAAAATGTAAAAAAAAAGTTATTTAATGTAAAGTAGTCATGTGATGCAGCTCAATATCAACTCAGGACATTAAGATAATTTCGATATCCTATAACAGATCATACATACAACTTCAGACTAATCAATTAATGAATATTTATACTTGACTATTAAAAATTTTATGTTGGCAAAAAAGTAATGTTACTTTACAAAGTAAAAAAAAAAATTATACACATATACTAAAGTCATAAATAATTTGCAAAGGATCTATTATCTACTAATTACAAAGAAAAAGAGCATGCTTGGTAGGACGACCATTAACTATTACACAAAAGAAACTGCTAGATAAATTTTTTACCATAACTTGCATTAGTTTGTAAGATATAATTACTGAACCAACAAATCTAACTATATTTTTTTATTTTGATAATATTCTCCTCCAAAATGCATATATTTTTTGAAGATCCAACATGATTATGATAGCATTTATGGAGGATCTGAGCAACATAGGTTATAATCGTAAATGAAAAGTGATAGGCACGAGACTATTCATATAACTAACTTATGTATGTTGGGATAAGGGCTTATAGTTGTTGTAATGGGACATTATTTATCGAGGTACAATAATTTATCAGGTTCAATTGGGAAGATACAACTAATATATTTCATACTTTAGACAAAACAAAAAAATAAAAAGTTATGATAGACTTTATTGGTTTCTCAGTTCTTCCAACTTGGATTTTGAAATTGATTCTTGATCCAATTTTGTCTATTCAAGTTGATAAACGAAACTAATTTTTTCTTTGAAAATCAACTTTTAGAAATAATATAAGTAGAAATATTTCATCAATATCTAATTTAAGGCACATAACACTTGAAAGCCCCACACCTCCTACATAAGAGTCATCCTTGTTCCTCTTTTTTGTACTCTTTACTTCATTTCTATTAGTAGAAGTTCAAATCTTATTGATCACCTTAACTATCATAGTTAATGAGTATATCATATGACTCCTAAATATTTTGTAAAAAAAGTATCCAAGTAAGATAGCAAGTAGATGACCCCTAAGTTTGTTATAAAATAGTACTATTAAGTATTTAATTACATCAAATATTTTGAAGCATATAAGTGCTAAGAATATATATGAAAGAGACACGAAGAAAAAATAATAGATGAAAATAATGGTCATTGTTAAAATTATTGGTGATCTACAAGAATTGAAAAACCACAGGAATAACATATAAAAAGCAAAAGAACAAGAATGATATATATTATCATGCTAAAAAGTGAATACATAAAGGTCACTGCCTTGTCCAGATTTTAAGTAATTTACTAATTTTTGTGGGACTAATTCTCTCCATTTTTCTTTTCATGTTTCTAATCAAATATTCAAAACCACTATCAAAATCAAATATCAAAAAATAAATAATAAGACCATATATGCTTCTTCAAATAAGAAGAAATATTACCAATAAATAAGTAACCAAGAAAATTATAGTCCATCAAGTACACGCGCATCATAAAACAAAAGACATAACCTATTATAAAACAAAAAGACAACAACAATTCAACAATTGCATTCGGTTCTTTAAATGAAACTATGAAAGTTACATATCTAAATTTACTCTGAAGAATATATAGTTGATAAGATACTAAATCAAACACATTGTCTTGGGGAAAAAACTTATCATTTTATTCGAATTAAGCAAATCTTTAAATCAACTCAAGCATATCATGAAACAATGTTGCAGTAATTTTATTTTCCTACTTTAGAGAAAAGTGTTGAAAAAAGACGCACAAAACATAGGAGCAAGAGGAAAATCATATTCAGGATTGAAATGGTTCTCCCATTTTATTATTGAAAGAAAAAGTATTGATATGTATTTCATCTTTCGCTTAGAATAATCACCTAAAATATATACATGTAACTTGAGTGAAGGTGAATATTGCTCATAATAAAATCACAATCTCCTACTTGTATAAAGTTTTTTTGGACCTATATACATGTAACTTGAATCTTCTGGTAGAGACACAAAGTTGGATGAAAAAATTACGCTGATATCTTCTTTTTTCTCATCTTCAAGTCATCTCTCAATCCCGAAATTCACTTTGAGATCCTCAAATTATTGTCAATATGTAAATTACTTATATGATCAAAACTTAGAGGTAATTCTACAAGAAGAAAAGCTAAATGAGAAGTCTACCATAAAACCACGAATTGCATAGTAAATAAATTATAATGACTGGAAAATTAATTTATAAAATTTAAAATCTAAAAAATCTAAAAGTAGATTTGATATTTTAATAGTTAAAGTGTCATCAAAGAAATAGACACATATTTGCAATGATTTGAACACACCTTTCTCATTTATTACACAAGACACCCTAGTCATATACGAAGAATCTCCCGACTTCTATTATAAACTGACATATACAATTGAAAGATTTTTTTGTTTATTTATTTGTCGGGGATATAAAAGTATAAAATTTGGATCTGCAGTAATATATAAAAAAGGCATGAAATTGATGGTAAATCATTTTAAAATTCTCATAGAAAATAGAGAATACATGTATCTTATAACAAAATCACAAGTCTCTGACTTGTGTAATGTTTTTTTGGGCCCCTATATACATGTAACTTGAAGCTTCTGGTAGAGACACAAAGTTGGATGAAAAAAATTACATAGATATCTTCTTTTTTCTCATCTTCAAGTCATCCCTCAATCCCAAAATTCATTTTGAGATCCTCAAGTAGTCGTCAATCTGTAAATTACTTATATGATCAAAACATGAAAATATCTACAAAAATAATAAAATGAGAAGCCCATCATAATTCCATGAACTGCCTAACAAATAAATTGTAATGATTAATAAATTAGTTCACAAAATTTAAAACTACAATATGAAAAGTAGAGTCGCTCCTTTAAGAGTTGAAGTGTGATCTAAAAAATATACAAAAATCTGCAAAGACCTAAACACTCATTTACTTATATGATCAAAACTTAAAGATAATTCTAATAAGAAGCCCATTATAATAGCATGAACTGCCTAAGAAACAAATTGTAATGATTGACAAATTAGTACACAAAATTTAAAACCTAACAAATTAAAAAGTAAATTTGATCCTTTAAGAGTTGAAGTGTCATCAAAGAAATAAATAAAAATTTGTAAAGATCCGAACACACCTTTCTCATTTGCTACACAAGACACTCTAGTCGTGTATGAAAAATCTCCCAGCTTCTATTATAAACTAACATGTATGATTGAAAGGTTTTTTGTTTATTTGTTTGTTGGGGATATAAAAACATAACATTTGGATCATCAGTAGTATATGAAAAAGGCATAAAATTGATGGTAAATTATTTAAAATCTCCTATAGAAAATAGAGAATACATGTATCTCATAACAAAATCACAAATTTCTGACTTTTTTTTAAGTTTTTGGGCCCTATATACATATAACTTGAAGCTATGGTAGAGACACAAAGTTATCTTCTTCTTTTTTTCATCTTCAAGTCATCCCTCAATTCCAAAATCTATTTTTGAGATCCTTAAGTTTTTGGAAATCCATAAAATTATTTGTATGATATAAAAATGAAGGTAATTCAATAGAAAATAGTAAAATGAGAAGTACATCATAATACCACGAATTGTATAACAAATAAATTGTAATGATTGACAAATTAGTTCACAAAATTTAAAATCTAACAAATCGAAAAGTAGATTTGATCCTTTAAGATTTGAAGTGACATCTAAGAATTAGACAGAAATTTGCAAAGACCCAAACATACCTTTGATATTTGCTCCATAAGACATTCTAGTCATGTGTGAAAAATCTTCTGACTTTATTATAAACTGACATAATACCATTGAAAGTTTTGTTTGATTGTTTGTTTGTTGGGGATATTAAATCTGGATCGTGAGTAATAGATGAAAAGGCGTGAAGTTGATGGTAATCATTTAAAAATTTCCATTGAAAATAGAGAATACATATATTTTCATAGAAAGAGAAAAGACCTTCTGAGGAAACAATTACAGGGGAAAAAATATTATAATTGTTAAAAAAGTGCAGAAGATGGAAAAGTAGTATTGTATAATGAATAGTAGTTAATGAAAGTTACTTTTGCTTTTTAAAGAAAGCACCTTCTAAGGAAAAATAGAATTAAAACTCTAAGAATCTGAACAAAAATACAAAAAAAATAGGAAAATAAATAAATAATTTTTCTAGTCAATGAAGCATGCCACATCATCGGGTTAAAGTCTCCTTTATGTAAATATATAAATTTTACTCAACACTTTTATACACTTGAACCCTTAATCTATTGGTTCAAATACAACCTCATCCTCTCAAGTTTAAATAAATTCATCAATATCAACTTAGTTGTACACATATTAAAAGATACAGAGTATTACAAAGGATTCTAATACTCAAAATGACCGAACGGGTCACCACACCAACAATTGAAGAAAAGCCCCTTTTGTGTTCCAAAAGAATAAAAAACTCTCATAATATATATATATATATATATATATATATATATATATATGTATATATATATATATATGTATATATACACACACACACACATACATATAGAGTTTTGCTAATCTACTACTAAAGTTGGTAGGTTAACATTGTACTCATTTTTTAATTTTCATAAATGTCATTGTTATTTGATGCTATAATATTAAGTTTTTAAGGATATTTCATGCTTAATTTCGACTTAGGGCGATTTAGTTCACCTCCCATGCTTAAAATCAAAGAAAATCGACAAAAACTTGAGAGGGAATTGGAAAACATACCTTGTAGTTGAATAATCAAAGAAAACTCGGTAAATTGTTGCCTTAAGCCGTGGCACGTTGATGGGAGAGGGGTTTTGGGATGTTTGGTGCCGGAGGAAATTGAAAATGAGGGGAAAAGGGAAGAATTCGGGGTTTAAAAGGTAGAAAAACACGCGGGTTACCCGGCAACTCGGTGTGACCCGTCGCGATATACAGGGCAACGTGTCACGAAGTGCATCGCGGTGCACTGCCTCCGTGACACGGAGCCATCGCGACAGCATACTGGAAATTTTTAAAATTTCCGGGTTACACCTCAACGTGTCACGGAGGGTAATGCGGAGGTCCTCCTCCGTGACACGGAGCTATCGCCCCAGCTCACTGTCTTCTACATTTTATTAATTTTTCATACCTCGCCTTTTCCTTCACGATTCCGTGCACATTTTTCTCCGTTTGACCTAAAAATCATCTCACTAAATAAACTTGGTTAGACTAATAGGTTTCACCTAACTAAAAATAAAAATACTAACTACAACGAAAAATCTTGTAATCAATCAAGAAAAAGAAAAAGAAAAATCTATTTACACTTTGCAAAATGAAAGAAAAAAATTTCCATGGGTTGCCTCCCGTGCAGCGCCTGGTTTACCATCGCGGCTCGACGTCATTTAAGCTCAATTGTCCGCTAGGGTGATGGACGATTTCTCTCAATCACTGTCCTCCCCCCAGTAGTGCTTACACCTATCCGGTGGTCTTCCCATTAACTCTCGGGAATGCTTCATCTGCTTAGCATTACCATGATCAATCACATTGATCACCGAGAGTTCTTCATGCACCATCGGGAGCTTGGGAGCTTTATACACATCGAACACCTTTACCTTGTCGTGCACTCGCATTGTCAGTTGCCCCGCAGCTACGTCGATTAATGCTTTCCCGGTTGCCAAGAAGGGTCGTCCCAAAATAAATGGGACTTCCGCATCTGGTTCAAAATCCAGAACAACAAAATCTACCGGGAAAATTAGGGAGCCAACTTGCTCTAGAACATCCTCAACAATACCATCCGGCCTAGCTAAGGATCGATCCGCCAACTGCAAGATTACGGTTGTAGGTCTAGGACTCCCTAAACCCAACTTTCTGAATACCGAAGACGGCATCAGATTTATACTTGCCCCCAAGTCACACAATCCACGAGCTCGGATGCTCTGCCCAATAGTAAGCTGGATAGTAAAACTTCCAGGGTCTTTTAGCTTTGTGGGCAGTCTATTTTGGATCCGGGAAGTGCACTCCTCAGTTAAAGCCAACGTGGCATACTCAGTCAAACAACTTTTGTTGGCCACGATGTCCTTTATGTACTTGGCGTATTTAGGCACTCCCTGCAAGACATCAACAAGAGGTAAGTTAACATGTACCTGTTTAAGAACATCCATGAATTTCTTGAAACACGCCTCCTCTTTGTGTTTCTTGAGTCGTTGAGGGAACGGGGGTAGAGGTCTTTCTGATTCAGCTTCTTTGGTCTTCCCCCTTTCCGAAATTTGCTCCCCCTCAACTTCTGCTGCTCCCAAGTGTTGAGGTGGTCTTTCTGGTTCCACCTCCTTTAGCTGCAAACCACTCCTTGTGGTCACTGCATTAACCTGCTTGGGATTCGGATCCGTGTCGCTTGGCATTCCTCCTCTAATTGCCCAAACTGATACTCAAGAGCCTTGGTAGCTAACTGATTGTTTTTCACTTCGGCTGCCAATTTCACATAGTCAGCCTGCAATTGAGCTTGGTTAGCTATCATGGTCTTGAACATCTCCTCAATGCTGGGTGATGGTGGTGGAGGAGGTGCATTGTTGTTTCTGAATTGAGATTGGTAGTTCTGTTGCCCTCCTTGATTCCTTTGCATACCCTGACCCGAACTTTGGCCTTGATGGTTGTTGCTACCCCAAGAGAAGTTAGGATGATTCCTCCAATTTGAATTGTAGCTACTACCATACTGCTGGTGATTTATTTGTGCATTACCCACAAAGTTTATTGAGTCAGAATTTGCTCCACAGCACTCAGTTGAGTGCTCACTGCTTCCACACACTTTACACCACAATTGCTGGACTGCATTAACTGGAGCTGACGGCTGGTTCAAAGTCATGTTGCTGAAATGGTTGTTCAATTGATTTTGCAAGGCAGCTATCTGTGCAGCGATAGCTGTAAACCCATCCACTTCAAGCACTCCTGCTGCTTTCCTTGCCCCACCTCGGGATGAATCAGCATTCCCTTCTGGATTACCCTGTGAAATCCAGTTTAGCAAGGTATACAGCTCCTCATAAGTCTTTTCCAGCGCTTGCCCTCCAGCTGCTGAATCTAGCAATATTTTGGTGTGGGGTTCCAAACCCTCAATAAATGTGTGCACCAACACCTCATTGGACGGATGATGATGAGGACAGTCCCGCAACATGGATTTAAATCTCTCCCAGGCTTGATATAAATTTTCTCCCTCCCTCTGTTTGAAACTTAGAATTTGACTTCTAAGCCTTGCTGTTTTACCAGAGGGAAAAAACCTTATCAAGAACTTCCGTGCAAGATCATCCCGCGTTGAAATAGAATTTGGTGGCTCAGCTTTCAACCACCTCTTGGCTTCTTCGAGTAATGAGAACGGAAATAATGTAAGCCGAACATAGTCAGGTGACAGTCCAGCGGGTATGTAAGTGTCACTTATCTCCAAAAAGTTTTGGAGATGGTATTGTGGGTCTTCATGAGGAAGACTGGTAAATTGCCCGCTTGTGTGCAACAATTGCACCATATTTTGCTTGAGTTCACTCCCTCCAGGCTCTGGTTTGCGGATACTGGATGTAACATTATTGGCATGTGGGATTGCCACCTCGCGAACCGGCCTTGCTGCTGCTTCTTCGGGCACTAACACTGCCCTTACAACCGGTGGATTGTGTTGCTCCGTAATGGTCTGTCTGAGCAACTGCAGCTTCCTTTGTAGAGCTTCTCTCCGTTTACTGTGAAATATACGTTCAGGCTCTATATAAGATTCCACCAGCTCTTTGTCTCTTGCCAGTGTTCACAGCAATTAAGTCTGCAAAATACAGGCTAAGACCAAGTCGTCAACACTTAAGAAAAATAAAAATACAGTAAAATTAACACTTAAAACAAATTCACCAATTGCCAAGTCCCCGGCAACGGCGCCAAAAACTTGTTCGGGTGTTTGTTGGGGTTATAAAACCGACACGCAAGTGCACGTGGTCGAACAAGTAATAAGTGGCTTTAGTAAGCCAAGTATCGATTCCACAGAGAGTTGGGATAAGTGCAATTTGCTCAAGTATACTATATTTTTACTTCTAAATCTGCTGACAACTAAATAACAAAAAATTGAATAATTTGTTTTATAAATTTTATACTAAACTACAAACAATTATCTACTTTGAATTTGGACTATGGATAAAAGCATGTTGAGGGTAAAGAACATGTAATGAAACTGATTATCATCATAAATTGGTTAATCTTTTGTTCCAGTTGCTAGCCAAGAACATCTGCCAAGAGATTAAAACTCTTGTATTTAATCTCACTTAAGAATCATGAACCATCCGTCTACGTTTCGGTGATCAAATGCAATTCATGTTCTAGCCATACAATTCCAGATCCTAAATTGACTAATACGACTTTCAGGTATATTTCTATCCTGAAGGTTCATCAAAACTCAATTTTTCCAAATCAAGTTAAGAACAATATCCTATTAATTCACAACTTTCCAATTTCGTGCTCTCTCAAGTGAAATCAGACTTTTTTGATGTATATTAATGTAGGCCACACACCAATGCAGTAGAAACAAGAATTAATAGAACAACATGGAAGAAAAAGATGAAAAACCATATAATTAATAATCAAAATTCATCACAAGTGTTCATAACCTCAGCAAGGAAGGGAATTAGCCACTCATTCGTGGATTAATCATCATAAAACGAGTGTTAATCATACAAACAATTGAGTTAAAGAAGAAAGAGCGAGAGAAAAAACCTTGAACATTTCGTCCCTCAACTGCCTGTAACCCACGTCCTTGCTCCACCAAGTCTGAATTATGAAAAATACACTTAAATGTTCTATTTATACTAGTGGGAATTTTTCCCGGAATAATGAGCAACGTGTCACGGAGTGCATCGTGGAGCACTACCTCCGTGACACGCCGTGAACGCGGACCGTCACTGGAACTGGGGGTCCGGGAATTTAAACACCAACGTGGCACGGCGTGCAACGCGGAGGCTAGCCACCATGCCACGGAGCAGACGCGAACCTCCACTGGAAATTGGATGAATTTTCACCCTCCAGGCAGAATGCCTCCGCGATGGCAGCGTGACACGGCTCCATCGCGGAGCCCCTTTAATTCGTGCAGGCTTATGCCTTTTTCCTTGCTCGCATCCAAGTCCAACTCCGATATCATCCAACATGCATGTTAGCTTCTCGAAATCCCATTTTACCTACAAAACAATGCTAATCATGTTGGTTAGTATAAATTCACATTTTATTACCACGTACATGAAAATGTATACATATTGCTAGATAAACAAGGCGAAAATGATACTTTTGAGTATCACTTGGGCATATAAATCTGCCCAAGATCAGACAACATCCCCAACTAGCTCATTAAATTTTAAACTGAATATAACATAAATCAACAATAAACTGAAGATCCTCAAAAGATGAGGATTCACCAATGATGGGATATTGAGCTAAGCTGCGAGTGCTGGACTAACAGAGGAACTGAGTCTAATAGTACAAACCTGTATCATGAAATGATACTGTATAGAGTATGCGGTCAGCACTTGAAATGTACTGAGTATGCAGGGTAAGTAGAACATGTGAGTGAGTGTAACTAAAAATCCTACATATAAACGTAAATCACAATATCATGAGAGTAAAGACTGCATGCTGAAATCTAAAACATGTATAGTCATAAGTTGAATATCATATCTGAATAGAATGACCCAAAGATAAAATAGAAATCATATGACTTTTCATAGCTAAAATCACAATAAAAAGCTCTTAAACTGATCATTGGGTCAAAACTGCTATAAAACATAATATCATAAGTCATAAACATAAATATCTAAAATCATAAGGAACAATGGGAGACTCGTCATAACCGACAACCACCATGTATGAGCGCATGATGATCCCACGTCTTGCCCACATAGAGGAGAGCTGTTGAGAGGTCCTTGGGCAGGGAAAGCACTCTCTTAAGAGGTCCCATAATGTATCCCTATGTTGGCGTGTAAATTATGAGACGAGGAACCTTCGAACCCCTAGCCTACTAGGTGCTAGACACTACCCCAAAAACATGTATAATGCTCATATAATCATATTCTCATAACATAGCTTGTATCTGAACATAGTGAGTCTTAACTCAAAAACATATCATAAGTTGATCTTATTAGCCTTGGCTAAATCATGAAAATATACTTAACATGTGTGAGTTTGCCCAAATCATAAATTCATGCATACTTGAAATAGACTTCATAAGTCAAACTCATAGATTCATACATAGGTAGTTTATAAATAATAAATCATACTAGATATCTCATCATACTTGAAATCATGAACCATAAACTTGACTTTTCACGATACATGTATAATTGGGCATAATTTTCTAAAACATGAAATCATGAATTTATAATCAAAATAGGTATAAAATATGCCCATGAATCTTAAAACATTATTAGGAACATGAAGGAAATTACCCATAAACAAAACATATACAATTTCATAAAATTGGTCTAAAACCCCATAAAATCATAAACTTGAATTGAACCTTGAATTCATGAACTTAAGAAACAATTTGGGCATGAGAGTGAAAGGAAACTCTCTTTCATAGCCATACATACCTGAGTAACCTGAATCTCAACTTGACTTTGAAAGCCCAAGATATATTGAGAAGAATTGATAGGGTTCAAGCTTGATCTTCAAAGGAGAACTTGTAAAAGTTGCATGCATGGAAGTTGAATGAATTAGAATAGTTAGACTCCCTTAAGACACTTTTCTCAGAGCTTAAAATGATGTAGCTTAGGTCGTAGGAGCTTAGGAATTATAAAAATACCCTTACTTATTCGACATAAAATAACCCACTGCCAGTCATCATGAGCGACCAAATGAGTCGTTAGGTCACTGGACGACTCGTGGTTCTCTCGTTGCACTGGCATCCTTCTTCTCAAATCTCTGATCTTCAAGCAACGGCCAAACAGGATGAGTCGTCACCTGAAACGATGACTCTTTATGGTATGTTGTCATCACCACTAAAAATTCCACTTTTTTTCCAACCTTGTCCAACCAACGGTCGATCTGACGAGTCTTGAGGACACCATGACTCATCCCTCCACCTGTTAAGTCCCTTTGGAGAATCCCTTATTTCCAACTCTGTACCACCCAAGGAGAAACTCTACGACTCATTATGTAATAAGATGGGTCATTCCTAGACCCATTGCCACTTCATTTCCTTTCTTCCTCTAACACTGCACGATCATGATAGGTGACTTAACTATCTGTCATGTGACTTAACGGGTCACTTGATTATTCATTATATGACCTGGTGCACATTTTCCTACTTTCTCTGTTATACCTCGGGAACCTAAGGATCAGACCCGGGAGTCAAATGAGGAAAAATCTGAAAAATGTTGCAGCAGTGCGAGACGAGTTTTTAGACGACTCGTGCGGAGACCCCACGAGTCGTCAGGTGGCTCATGGGAAGGTTGGACTGAGCTAAGGAGTTGAGGTCCCCACGGGCATAGGAACGACTCGTGGTCAACTACCACAAGTCGTCAGGTCCACCGTGTGGTAAAGTTGAGGATTTAATATAAGGTCTAGTAGTGTACCTAAAGGATGGAACCCTACAAGTACTGGTCAGTCCCAACAACTCGTGAGGTGGGTCATGAGCAAGCCAGGGAATTTTTACTGAGGATGAGGCAATGTACTTGACCGGCAACACGACGAGTCGTCAGGTCAGCCATTAGGGTCACCTAGCAGTTATTTTCTATGAATTAGTAAGGGGCCTTCTCATAATTTCCTAAACTCTTAAAGCCTAAACTATGTCATTTCAAGGTCGTAATAGGGTCTTTAAGGTTGGTTTAGTCCGTAATTCACACCTATTCCCATGCAAGAGCTTTTAAAGAGGTTTTAGGGAGATTCAAGGTCTTGTCCTCCAAGTTTCCATCAATTTCCTTGTGGGTTTTTAAAGAAGTTCAAAATCAGTCCATCCCTAGGTATGTAGGGTTTTAGAACAGGTGAAATCCTTTCACACCCATGCCCAATTTTGATTTAAATCATGAATTCTCCTATTCAAGTCCTATGGATTTTACCCAAGTGCATGAAAATGTGATCTCTCTTTATGGGTATGATATAATTGAGTTTTAGTTATTTAATTATGAATGATGGGCAGGTTTTATATTATTTTCTTTTAAATGATGTTTCAAGCTTTTGAAATCTAAACGCACATTTGATGAAGGTTTATGAAAGTTATGATTTACTGATGAATATGCAATATTTTGAGATTATTGATGATGGAAAAACATGAATTCAAGTTACCCATGTTTATGAGCATATTTTGAACGCATTGAGTATGATGAATTATTGGGCAATGCCCACATGTTGAAGAATGATTTATGATTTATGATTTATGATTTATGAAATGAATTACATGATTTATCGATTTATAATGTTGGACGATAAAAAGGGCCTTTGATTCTTGGCTAAGCATATTTTAAAGGGGATCAATGATAATAAATGTTATATTTCAGCCAATGAATCTTAATGCATGATGTTATTGATTTACGTATGAGCCTATATGCATGTTTTTGCGAGCCATGTCTAGCACCGAGCAGCTCGGCGTTCCAAGGACTACGCTGGTGTCTCATAACCATGTGCCACCGTGGGTTTCTATATGATATGATGTATTCATAATGATCCCGTCAAATGTGATATCACACCTAATGCACGACCCTCACCTGCAAGCCAGGGTCGGCTCTGCCCACATGAGCGAGACAGTGGGGCATCATGAAAGGCTCTACCATGATGGTGTCGGTTATGACGAGTCCTCCCATTTTTCTGCATTTCTTATGCATTGTTATGCTTATGTTATTGGCTGAATTTATGTTTTGATAAAGTTTATTTATGATTATAATTACGAAAGCTTTATGAATAATTTGAAAGTTTTGAGCCTTATGTTTTCTAACGGAGTTTATGGTATATGCATGATGTCCTTCTCCTATGATTATTTATGAGTTTTACTTTACTTTTAAATGTCCATTTTTCTTACCTTACATATTCGGTACATTCAACGTACTGACCGCACGCCTTCTATGCTGCATAATCAATAGTTCATTATCTAATGGATCTTTCCGTTCTAATACTCTATCCGAGAGTTATTATAGGGTCCGGATCTCAGGCTCATCCTCATCCTTAGTCCATCTCAGCTTACGCTCTTAGCTTATTTGTGAGTCCTCATAATCTAAGGGTCGTTTGACAGACTTTTATGTTATCTCGTATTTATATATTATTCTGGTTAGTTGGGGATGTTGTCCCATCAACCCATCGTATGTAGTAGAGGCTTTTATACAAATATGTAGTACTCAACTTATGTGAAGGTCTAGTATTCTCTGATGTTATGCCATGGTTACGTTTCTGCTGTGTTTTATGTTTAGCATTCCGCTTATTTAAATGAGATTAGCTGTATGCAAGTGCCATGGCTCGACTTGGGGTCTCTCGGGGTCCCTTGTCCCGTGTCTACAATCCGGGTGTACATTCGAATCCTGACAAATTTGGTATTAGAGCAATAGGTTTGAAGTGTCCTAGGGTGTTCGAAATCCGCGTTAAGTAGTGTCTTTTTCATGGGTGTAAAGCGCGCCACACCTATGACGAAGAGGCTGCTAGACGTTCAGGAAATGTTTCCTTCTTTCATGTTCTATGTCGTGCGATGAAAAGCCTCTCCATCCTTTTAATTTGTGCTATTCGCGATTGCAAAATTATGGCTCCTAGAAGAATGAACGGAAGGAGGAATGGAAATGATGAAGGTCACGGGGGTGGCAATAACCATGGGCATCAGTAAGCCCCACCTGTTCAGGAGCCCCAGGCACTAGAGCCAGCTGCCCATGCTGAGTTTCAGGCTGCTGTTCAAATGTTGGCGCAGGCCTTGACTTCTTACGTCAACTAGCAGACCGTTGCATAGGTCCCACATAATGGCAATGCAGTGGCGGCTCGGATTAAAGACTTCTTGAGGATGAACCCTCATGAGTTCACAAGTTCAAAGGTGGATGAGGATCCATAAGAGTTCATTGAAGGGATCTTAAAGGTCACTCAAGTTATGGGGGTAACAAATGTGGAGTGTGTGGACTTGGCCTCTTATTAGCTAAAAGAGGTCACTCATATTTGGTATAAGCAATGGAAGGACAGTAGGACAACGGGAGCAGGGCCTATTAGCTGGGATGAGTTCTATATGGCCTTTCTCGACAGGTTCTTCCCTCGGGAGATGAGAAAATTGAAAGAAGTTGAGTTTGTTAACCTCAAGCAGGGAAAGATGACAGTGCTGGAGTATTCTCTTGAGTTCACTCGTTTGTTAAATTATTCCCCAGAGTTAGTGATGAATCAGAGGGCGCGGGTGAGCCGATTCATTTATGGTGTGGCTGGTTATTTAGACAAGGATAGCAGGACTATTATGCTCCACCAGGATGTGGACTTTCCTTGCATAGTGTTGTACGCCCAACAGATGGAGGCAGCTCATGCCAGGGAGAGGGAGGAAAAGAGGGCTCAGACGGACAGCTATGGGTTTTCACATTAGAGGTCCGGCGATGGATACCGTCCATAGTTTCAGCAGAGATCACTAGCCCCAGCACCACCATCAGCTAGTGTTCCATCTAGGCCCAGGGATGATCATAGGAGCAGGGCTTTAGGGTCGAGGGATCAGAGGGGCACCCAGTTAGAATATACCTCTCCAGCCTGCGGGAAGTGCGGTAAAAGTCATGCTGGGGAGTGCCTGCTTGGGTCAGATGTTTGTTATGTGTGGGGTAGATCTGGGCACATGCGCCGAGCGTGCCCATATGCTAGATAGGGTGATTATAGGGGTCATGCACAGACCGCCAAGACAGCAGCAGCTCCAACCCGTTCAGCTCCATAGGGAGCATCAATTAGTGGAGATGGTGGACAATGCCAAAATCTATTGTATGCCCTTGCCTCACGCCAAAAGTAGGAGACTTCGCCAAATGTGGTCACTGGTATGTTGCATGTTTTTCATGTTGATGTTTATGCCTTGGTAGATCCAGGAGCTACATTTTCTTTTGTGACTCCTTACATTGCTAGTAGCCTTGGAGTTAGTTCCGAGACTTTATCAGAACTATTTTCAGTTTTGACCCCTGTTGGTGATTCAGTCATAGCTAGACGAGTATACAGAGAATGCTCGCTCACTGTGTTGCATAAGGTTACCTCCGCAGACCTTGTAGAGTTAGCCATGACTGACTTTGACATTATTCTTGGCATGGATTGGTTGTTTGCATGTTATGCTTCGATTAATTGAGGACCCTTACGATGGAATTTCATTTTTTGAGTGAGTCAGTGATGGAGTGGAAGGGTAGTTCAGCGGTACCAGCAGGTTAGTTTATTTCCTACCTTAAGATAGGAGGATGATTTGTAAAGGTTGCATCTACTCGCCTAGTTAGTGTTAAGGATGTGGAGTCCGGACCCCGACTATTCAGTTAGTTCCAATGGTGTGCGAATATCTGGAGGTGTTTCTTAATGATTTTCCAGGTGTTCCTCCAGAGAGGAAAATTGATTTTGGTATTTATCTATTACCCGATACACAACCTATATCTATTCCTCCCTATAGGATGGCTCCATCCGAGCTAAAGTAATTGAAGGATCAGTTAAAGGATCTATTGGATAAGGGCTTCATTAGACCAAGCCAGTCTCCATGGTGTATACCAATTCTATTTGTTCAAAAGAAGCACGGTTCCCTTCGCATGTATATTGATTATCGGCAGCTAAACAAGGTTACCGTTAAGAATAGATACCCCTTACCCAAGATCGATGATTTTTTTACCAGCTTCAGGGTTCCAATTGCTTCTCCAAGATTGATCTCAGGTCGGGGTATCACCAGCTCAAGATTCGGGAGAGTGACATCCCAAAGATCGCTTTCGGGACTCGGTATGGTCACTACAAATCTGTTGTTATGTCTTTCGGACTAACCAATGCCCCTGTAGATTTTACGGATATAATGAACAGGGTGTTCAAGGCATATTTGGACATGTTCGTGATTGTGTTCATTGACGACGTCTTTATATATTCATGGAGCGAGGAGGAACATGCCGCTCACCTGAGAGTAGTACTTCAGACCCTCAAGGATCGTCAGCTATTTGCAAAGTTCAGTAAGAGCGAATTTTGTCTAGGCTCGGTGTCATTCCTGGGTCATGTGGTATCAAGCGAAGGCATAAGGGTAGATTCCCAGAAAATTGAGGCGGTGAAGAATTGGCCTAGACTGGTGAATCCTTCACAAATTCAGAGTTTCTTAGGTCTAGCTGGCTACTACCGGAGGTTTGTTGAGGGTTTCTCATCTATTGCGGTACCTTAGACTATGTTGACTAAGAAAAAGGTGAAGTTCCAATGGTTGGAAGCTTGTGAGAAAAGCTTTCAAGAGCTGAAGACCCGACTCACTTCAGCACCAGTGTTGACTTTACCCGAGGGTACGGATGGCTTTGTTGTATATTGTGATGCTTCGAGAGTCAGATTGAGATGTGTGTTGATGCAGCGTGGGAAGTTAATAGCATATGCCTCGAGATAGCTGAAAGTTCATGAAAAGAATTACCCGACCCATGATCTTGAGTTGGCCACTGTGGTTTTTGCATTGAACATATGGCAACATTACTTTTATGGGTTCCACGTGGATGTATTTACGGATCACAAGAGCTTGCAATATATGTTCACCCAGAAAGATCTAAATCTTCGGCAAAGGAGGTGGTTGGAGTTACTTAAGGACTATAACATGAGTGTCCTTTATGAACAGGGCAAGGCCAATATTGGTTGTGGATGCACTTAGTAGGCTCTCTATAGAGAGTGTTTCCCACATGGATGAGGGAAGGAAGAAGTTGGTGAAGGATGTCTACTGACTTGCAAGGCTGGGAGTTCGATTAACCGACTCGACTGATGGTGGCGTTATTGTGCAAAACGGGTCCAAATCGTCCTTAGTGGTCAATGTCAAATCTAAGCAAGATGAGGATTCGACTTTGAGGAAGCTGAAGGAAGCAGTGCAGAGTCAAAAGGTGGTGTTTTTCTCCTAAGGGGGAGATGGTGTGCTATGATACCAGGGTTGACTATGTCATTTGGATGTCGCTAATTTGAGGGTTCGGATATTGCATGAGGCACATGGTACCAGATATGCTATCTATTTTGGATCCACGAAGATGTATCGAGACTTGTAAAAAATCTATTGGTGGGATGGCATGAAGAAGGATATTGCAGAATTTGTAGCAAAATGTCCAAATTATCAACAAGTGAAGGTCAAGTATCAAAGACTAGGAGGTGTACTTCAAGATATTAGCATCCCCAATTGGAAGTGGGAAGAGATTAATATGGACTTCATTACAAGAAAACCTCGTACTCGCCAACACTATGACTCCATTTGGGTGGTGGTAGACAAGTTCACTAAGGCTACACACTTCCTACCAGTCAAGACCACGGATTCAACGGATGATTATGGTAGGTTCTATATTTGGGAGTTTGTTCGACTTCATGGAGTTCCCTTGTCTATTATTTCAGACTGAGGTACTCAGTTTACCTCTCAGTTTTGGCGGTCGTTTCGGAAGGGACTTGGGATGCAAGTTAAGCTTAGTACAACCTTCCATCCACAAACAGATGGCCAGGCAGAACAAACCATTCATACACTCGAGGATATGTTGACGACATGTGTTATGGATTTCAAGGGTAGTTGGGATGATCATTTTCCCTTGATTGAGTTCGCCTATAATAACAGTTATCACTCTAGTATACAGATGGCACCGATCGAGGCTCTTTAAGGGCGAAGGTGTAGATCTCCTATCGGATGGTTTGAGGTTGGTGAGGCAGCTATTATAGGCCATATTCAGTTCACGAGGTGATGGTGAAGGTTCAGTTGATAAGGGACCGATTAAAAACTGCTCGGAGTCATCAAAAATCGATATACTGGTGTGAGGAGAAGGGATCTGGAGTTTAATGTGGACGACTTGCCATTGGAGTTATCTTCAGTTCATCCCATCTTTCACGTGTCACTTTTGAAGAAGTGTTTGGGTGACCTAGCCTAGGTAGTCCCGGTAGACAGCATTGGGGTAAAAGACAGCCTCAGTTATAAAGAAATTCCTGTTGAAATCTTGGATTGTCAGGTCCGGAAGTTGACAAACAAAGAAGTAGCTTTGGTTAAAGTTTTATGGAGAAATCAGCATGTTGAGGGAGCTACGAGGGAAGCCGAAGCGGATATGATGGTGCTAGATATCCACACCTGTTCCCTACCGGCTCAGTTTCAGTTTGAGGTATCAGTTCTTTCCTTAAACCTCTAAACAATTTTCATGTTCCATTCATGCGTACAAGTTTGTTTTACGATGTGGTAAATGTAAGAGGTGTTTGAATTCAACCCAACTATGTAGTTCTTTTCGGAGGTAGTCGTTTTGTCAGTTTTTGGCTTAAATAATCAGTATTTGTATATGGTGATTGCATGTTTCAGGGTTTTCTACATGTTTCTAACATTCAAGGACGAATGTTCCTAAGGGGGAGATATTATTATACCCCGGGAACCCAAGGGTTAGACCCAGGAGTCAAAGGGGGAAAATCTGGAAAATGTTGCAGCAGTGCAGGATGAGTCATTAGATGACTCGTGAGGAGACCCCACGAGTCGGCAGGTGGCTCGTGGGAAGGTTGGACTGAGCTGAGGAGTTGAGGTCCCCACGGGTGTGGGAATGACTCGTGGTCAGCTATAACGAGTTGTCAAGTCCACTGTGGGGTAAGGTTGAGGATTTAATAGGAGGTCTGGTAGTGTACCTAACGGACGGCACCCCACGAGTCATGGTTAGTCCCAGACACACGTGAGGTGGGTCATGAGCAAGCTAGGGAATTTTAACTAAGGATGAGGTAGTGTACTTGACGGGCAACACGACGAGTCGTTGCCCATCCTGACAAGACGTCAGGTCACCCGTTAGGGTCACCTGGCAGTTATTTTCTGCGAATTAGTAAGGGGCCTTCATGTAATATCCTAAACTCTTAGAGCCTAAACTATGTCATTTCAAGGTTGGAATAGGTGGTTTAAGTCCCTAATGCACACCGATTCCCATACAAGAGCTTTTAGAGAGGTTTTAGGGAGATTCAAGTTCTTCTCCTCTAAGTTTCCATCAATTTCCTTGTAGGTTTTTATGGAAGTTCGAAAATAGTCCATCCCCAGGTATGTAGGGTTTTAGAATGGGTGAATCCTTTCACACCCCTGCCCAATTTTTATTTAAATCATGAGTTCTCCTATTCAAGTTCTATGGGGTTTTACCCAAGTGCATGAAAATGTGATCTCTCTTTATGGGTATGATCTAATTGAGTTTTAATTATTGAATTATGAATGATGGACAGGTTTTATATTATTTTCTTTTAAATAATGTTTCAATCTTTTTAAATCTAAAATGCCCATTTGATGAAGGTTCATGAAAGTTATGATTTACGATGAATATGCAATATTTCGAGTTTATTGATGACGAAAAATCATGAATTCAAGTTTCCCATGTTTATGAGCATATATTGAAAGAATTGAGTATGATGAAGAGTTGGGAAATGCCGACATGTTGAAGAATGATTTATGAATTATGAAACGAATTACATGATTTATCGATTTGTGATGTTGGCTGATAAAAAGGGCCTTTGATTCTTGGCTAATCACGTTTTAAAGGGGATCAATGATGATAAATATTATATTTTAGTCAATGAGTCTTAACGAATGATGTTATTTATTTACTTATGAGACTATATGCATGTTTTTGAGAGTTGTGTCTAGCACCGAGCAGCCCCACATTCAAAGGACTACGCCAGTGTTTCATAACCACATGCCATCGTGGGTTTCTAAATGATATAATGTATTGATAATGATCTCCTCAAATGTGATATCACGCCTAATGCACGACCCTCGCCTGGCAAGCAAGGGACATCATGAAAGGCTCTACCATTATGGTATCGGTTATAACGACTCCTCACATTGTTCCACATGTCTTATGCATTGTTATGTTTATGGTATTGGCCCAAGTTATGTTTTGATATGGTTTACTTACGATTATGATTATGAATGCTTTATGATTGATTTGAAAGTCTTGAGCCTTATGTTTTCTAATGGAGTTTATGATATATGCATGATGTCCTTCTCCTCTTCTTATTTATTAGTTTTACTTTACTTTTAAATGTTCGTTTTTATTACCTTGCATACTTGATATATTCTACATACTGACCGCATACCTTCTATGATGTATCGTTTTATGATACAGGGTCTGGATCTCAGGCTCATCCTCATCCTTAGTCCATCTCAGCTTACGCTCTCAGCTTATTGGTGAGTCCTCAGTTCCAAGGGTCATTTGATAGACTTTTATGTTATCCCGTGTTTTAGTATTATTCGGGTTAGTTGGGGAGGTTGTCCCATCAACCCATCGTATGTAGTAGAGGCTTCCAGACAAGTATGTAGTACTCAGCTTATGTGTACGTCTAGTATTCTATGATGTTATGCCATGGTTACATTTCCGCTATGTTTTATGTTCAGTATTCCTCTTATTTAAATGAGATTAGTTGTATGCATATGTAATGGGTCTACTTGGGGTATCTTCGGGTCCCTTTTCCCATGTATATGATCCGGGTGTACGTTCGGGTCGTGACATTCTCTAATTTACCCCTCCGATCTGATCTTAGGGGCTTTCGGGATTTTACAAAATCTCCCCCTTGGGAACATTCATCCTCGAATATGGGTTAAGCACACTAAAAAGCTAGGGAAAGAACTGCAATCCCAAAACTAAACAACTGAAGCTGAAAACTAATGGAGTGACTGACTCTAGACTGGTACACATGACCGAACAAAATTCATGATTCATATATACATGCTAAAACATGAAAGGAACTGAGAGACATGAACTCGAAATGAAACTGGATAGAGTACCAAGGAGGAAAATGATACCTTTTGCTAAAACTAATCCGAAACGGAAAATATCCGGGTATCTAACCATCATATCTTCTTTAGCTTCCCATGTAGCTCCCTTAACCAGCTGATTCCTCCATAAAACATTCACTGAAGCTACTTTTTTATTTCTCAACTTCCAAACCTAACGATGAAGGATCTCAACTAGAACCTCCTCATAGGTAAGGCTAACCTTCACTCCTAAACTCTCCACCAGGATAACTAAGGTCGGGTCATCAGTGCACTTCGTCAATAGAGATACATGGAAAACTGGATGTACCAAGGTTAATTTCGCTGGTATCTCCAATTCATAGGCCACTTTGCCAACTCGCTTTAGAACTTTCTAAGGACCAACATATCGGGGACTAAGCTTTTCTTTATTTTGAAACCTCATCACTCCCTTCACGGGAGGTACCTTTACAAATACATAATCATCAACCTCGAACTCAAGCTCTCTAAGGCTAACATCCGTATATGACTTCTGATGACTCTGAGCTATTTTCAGCCTTTCCCTAATAAGATGAAGTTTATTCATGGCTTCATGAATTGAATCTGGCCCTATCAATGTAGCCTTGCCTACTTCGAACCAACCATCAGGTGATCTATACATTTGCCCATAAAAAGCATCAAACGGAGCCATCTGAATGCTAGAGTAGTAACTGTTATTGTAAGAAAACTAAATGAGAGGCAAATGATCATCCTAACTACCCTTGAAATCAACCCCACACACTCTCAACATATCCTCAAGAGTTTTAATGGTCCACTCGGCCTGACCATATGTCTGCGGGTGAAAAGCCATGCTAAGCTTGACCTGAGTACTAAGTCCCTTTTGAAACAATCTCCAAAACTATGAGGTAAATTGAGTACCTCTATCTGAAATGATGGACAAAGGAACTCTGTGTATTAGAAAAAACTCTTGAATGTACAATCTAGCATATTCCTCAGCTAAATTAGTGGTTTTGACTGATAGAAAATGTGTTTCTTTGGTCAACCTGTCTACACCACCTAAATAGAGTCATATTATCGACAAGTACGAGGAAACCCTATGATGATATCCATATTGATCTCTTCCTACTTCCAAGTAGAAATACTGATTTCTTGTAGCACACCTCCAAGTCTCTGATGCTCAACTTTCACTTGTTGAAAATTTGGATAGTTAACCACAAATTCCTCTATGTCTTTCTTCATGCCATTCCACCAATAGACTCCCCGTATGTCACAGTACATCTTGGTGGCACCTGAGTAAATGGAACCGATAGCCATGAGCCTCACCCAACATTCACTCTCTCAAGTCATCAAAACTCGGAACACATAAATGACCCAGATAATGAAGTGCACCATCTCCCCCTTGGGAGAAGACCTCCACCATCTGATTCTTGACAACTTCCTTTAACTTTACCAAGATAGGGTCCTCATATGTATAGCTTTGACCTCGGGCACCAATGAAAACTCTGACCCATTCAGAATAATAACCCACCATCTATCAAGTCAACAAGGTAAACCCCTAAACAAGCAAGCTGATGCACATCCTTTACCAACTCCTTCCTTCCCTCCTCAATGTGAGACACACTCTCCATGGACAACCTACTGAGAGTATCCGCCACTACATTGGCCTTTCTCGGATGATAAAGGACATTCATGTCATAGCCCTTGAGAAGCTCTAGCCACCTCCTTTATCACAAGTTCAGGTCCTTTTGAGTGAACAGATACTGAAGATTCTTATGGTTTGTGAACATATCCACACACACCCTATAAAAGTAGTGTCTCCAAATCTTCAATACAAACACCACCACTGCCAACTTTAAATCATGTGTTAGGTAATTCTTCTCATGAGTCTTAAGTTGTCTAGAGGCATATACAATGACCTTACCATGCTGCATCAACACACAACCAAGAGAAACCATCGAAGCATCTTAATAAACACTGAATCCATCCATGCCCTCGGGTAAAGAAAACTTTGGGCTGAAGTGGGTTGAGTCTTTAGCTGCTAAAAACTCTTTTCACAGGCACTCGACTACTGAAATTTGAACATCTTCTATGTCAACTTCATCAGCGGTGCTACAATGGATGAAAATCCTTCAAAGAACCTCCTATAGTAGCTAGCGAAACCTAAAAAGATCTTGATATTCGAAGGACTAATTGGCCTAGGCCATTTCTTCACCACCTCAAACTTTAGAGAGTCCACTTGCACACCCTCGCTTGACACCACATGGCCCAAAATGCCATTGAGTTCAACCAAATCTCATACTTGCTAAATTTAGCAAACAACTAGCGGTCCTTGAGAGTCTGTAGCACAATCCTAATATAAGCGATATGGTCCTCCTCGCTTCGTGAATGCATGAAAATATTGTCTATGAAGAAAATCATGAACATATTAAAATACGGCTTGAACACCTTGGTCATCAAATTCGTAAAATATGTAGGAGCATTCTTTAGTCCAAAAGACATAACTACAAACTCATAGTGACCATACCGAGTCCTGAAAGCTATGTTAAGGATGTCACTCTCTCTAGCTTTGAGCTGATGATATCCGGAACTGAGGTCTATCTTTGAGAAGCACTTAGCATCCTAAAGTTGCTCAAACAAGTCATCAGTCCTGGGGAGGGGATACTTATTCTTGATTGTGACCTTGTTCAACTACTGATAATCAATGCACATTCTAAGGGAACCATCCTTCTTCTGAACAAAGAGAACCGGTGCAACCCATGGGGTCTTACTAGGCCTGATGAAACCCTTATCCATGAGATCTTTCAACTGATCTTTCAATTACTTTATCTCATCTAGAGCCATTTTGTAAGGAGGAATGGATATAGGTTGTGTATTAGGACGAAGGTTGACACCAATGTTAATCTCCCGCTCGGGGGGGCCTCTTGGTAGACATCTAAAAACACCTCTTGATACTCGCACACTATAGGAACTAACTGAAGAGTCAGTGTCTCTCACGTAGCATCCTTAACCTGAACTAGATGGTACACACAACTTTAAGAAATCATCTTTTTGGCCGTAAGGTAGGAAACAAAGTGACCTATAGGAACAACTGAACTACCCTTCCACTCTAGGACTGGCTCACCCAGAAATCAAAACTCTACCTTATGGGTTCTACAATTTATTGAGGCATAACATGCATGCAACCACTCCATACCAAAGATAACGTCAAAATAGGTCATGTGTAACTCTACTAGATCAGCCACAGTGACTTTTTTGACAGAATGTGACAGGGAAATTTCTATATAACTGTCGAGCAATAATTAAGTCACCAACCGGAGTAGAGACTGAGAAGGGTTCTAATAGGGTTTTGGGATTGATTTCGAAACTAATAGTAACATAAGGAGTCACAAAAGACAAGGTAGCCTCTATACCTAACAATGAATGTACATAGAGATGAAATATTTGTAATATACAAGTGACCATATCTGGAGAGACCTCCTGCTCCTGACAAGATGAAAGGGCATAAATCTATTTTGACGCTGACCACCACCTGCACTAGTGGATGCACCTTGCTGAGTTGAGCGTGATGGTGAAGTTGCTGGACTAATGGCTAGGTCATGGCCACAACAGGGCCCTGTCTGGATGAAAGGAAGTCTCTAAGCTGGTGTCTGGGCTTCACATACCTGAAACATGCACCAGAACCCCCTAGGAACTCTCTGGGATACTTTCCACAACATTTGTCGCAAATTCGAATGCTGGGGTCTCTTGACCTACTCCCCTGACCTCTCGAGCCTGATGCCCATCCCTTTGATCATGCCTTGGTCTAGACTGAACACTGGTTGATGATGGTGCTAGGGCTGATGACCTCTTGTGAGACTGTTGACAGTGTCCTCCACTGGACCTCTGCTAAAATTGTTCGTAACTCCCTGTCCTAGCCCTTTTGTCCTCTCTCTCCTTCTCTCTTATCTGAACCGCTTCTATCTGCTAGGTGTATATGCCCAATCATGAGATGTCTAGATCATTGTTTAGCAAAGCAGTCTTGTACTCCTTAACCAGCGACTTCGATATTCCATTCACAAACCTGCTCATACGAGCCCTTTGATCCGCAACAATCTCTGGTGCATACTTGGATAACTAGGTAAACTCCAAGGCATACTCTTGGACAGTCATGTGGTACTGCTTCAAGTCGAAGAATTCTGTCACCTTCACCTCCCTCAAATCTCTAGGGAAGAACATATCTAAGAGGGCAGTCACAAAATCATCCCAACTTAGGAGAACTGCTTTGACTGCCCTACCATTCTTCCACTGGCGGTACCATATATAAGCAACCCCTTTCAGCTGATAGGAGGCTAAATCCGCACTCTCCTCTCCAGTCACCCCTAAAATCTAGGTGATCCTCTCCACCACCTCAATAAAATCTTACGGGTCTTTATCCACCTTCGCCCGCAGAAACTTAGGTCAATTCTTACACCTCGTAAGATGTCATTGTTTGGCAGCCCGCCCTTCTCACAGAGTCGTACGTGGACGTTACCGCTCATACAGCTCCCAGCAAGCAAGCAGTTAGCTTTCCTCTACAAGATGTGTGCATGCACTTGTGATAGTGTCAAAAGCACAAAACATATTTGAAAAGGCTCAAAGAGGGGAGCGCATGAGTACATCATTGATCAAGAAGGAGGTCAAGTTCGGAGGCATGGCGCAACGGGCGCTGCGCCGCGCAACCCATACTGGCGCATGAGTCGGCCTGTCGCGCTCGTGTATTGGCACTATGGATGGTGCACTGCGCCCCCACCACTGCGTCAATATATTTATATGATAAGTGAGTGACATGTTATTTCATTTCAAAACATTTCCAGAGAGAAGGCATCGGATAGGGGCGACAATTTCCCAAAGATTTCTACATTTGTAAGCCAAATTACGCTGTCAAATCACCTCCAAATGTCAATTCTTCTCAGGTAATGATTGCTAGGCCTACAAGAAACATATCTACGGAGTTATTTCTTTGAAATTGTCCCGGATCGATGGATACCCGCCAAGTACTCATTGTATAAATCACTCCTAATCAGGTCCTAATCATCTATAGGCAATAAGTATGTATTTCTACCTTCTAAATTCTCTGGAATTTGTAAGTTTTGGGCTGGTTCTAATGTGTAGTCACTGTGCTTTATGGATGTTGTCATTGGATGTTTATTTGAAGTAACAACAGGTTTATTCTCTCAGAGTGAGGGCCGCAATTTGGAGGGATTGCCGATTCTAGGCTGGAACGGGTTGGCGAGCAGAAAACAACAATTGAGGTATGTTAAGGCTAACCTCTTCGGCAAGTTATTCCCTTCGTATAGTTGATACGACCTACACTTTTGTAAGTAAGTTTCAAGTACATATGTTGTGGTTAGAAGCTACAAGATGAATTGAGGCTTTATCATAGTATTCCTCATTGGGAAAGAGTATACCTAGTATGACAAACACTAGGAGCACCATAGAGATTTCCTTGTTCATTTGTTTACAGTTTAAAGGGGTTCTGATGTCCCTCTATAACACTAAGGCCTTAGAAGCTTGTAGTTAGTTGTTGGGCCAAACTTGGTTGGGTTGGACAACATAGGGCACAATAAGGCAGTATAACTTTCTATTTGACAACTAGATAGACTGTAAAGCTCGCCCATAGGTCGTTGGCGTACCTTGACTCTTCCAGGGCTAGAATCTTGATAGGGTGGTCTTACCTTGTAGTCCAACTGCACAGTGTCCCAATGTCTATTATCTTTGATAGAGAGGCACAATTTATAGTTGGACTTTCGAAGTCATTACAGAAAGGTTTGGGGATGCAGGTTATTTTGAATACAACTTCTCATCCCCAGATCGATGGCCAAGTTTACTGCATATTTTAGATGCTCGAAGATATGTACGAATGTGTATGCTAGATTTCAAGGATGTTGGGATGACTATCTACCTCTTACAGGAAATGTAGATCCTCATAAGATGGTTCAAAGTGAGAAAATCAAAGTTAATGGGAATTGACAAGATGCACCAATCAGAAGAGGAGACCGAGCTCATCAGAGGGCATTTACTGACAGCCTAGAGTCCTCCGAAGTCCTATTTCCATATGCAGTGTAGGGACATGGAGATTGATGCTAAAACTAAGTATCCTTAAAGTTTCTCCAAAGAAGGGCATTATGATATTTGACGAGAAGGGCAAGCCTAGCCCTAGATTTAATAGGCTATACCAGATCCACCAAAAGATCGGCCAAGTGGCCTATGAGTTAGAGTTTGCTTCGAGGCTAGGATCTATTCATCAATGTCAAGCCTGTTCATCAATGTTACACAAGTGCATAGGAGACCTTCTCTCAGGTTGACCCAATCAATGATTCTAAGGTTAGAGAAGAGCCATCCACGCAAAGACTCTAACAGGTAAATTAGATCGTCAGGTCCGCCGGGGTTCTTCGAAAAACCAAAGATGTAGCCTAGTAAAATCTATGGAGGAACAAAAATGTAGAAGAGATGAATCGAGAAGCTAAGGATGATGCGAGGTCTAGATATCTGATAAAGCTCAAACCAAACCTCCTCTGGAAGCGGACGTTGTCAATAAAGAACCCAACTAGAGGTTAGGGTCGATCCCACGGGGAATATGGAAGGATATAGAAGAACGCTAGTGCTTAAGCTTTGTAATCAATTATTTCCTAAGAGGGGGAATTTGTAAAATTAATAAATAACAATGTTGCCAAATTGATGGTTGTTTCCAAATTAATGCAATTAACTAGGGTAAGTGTTCCCCATGACTTCATAACCACAAGGCATTTTATACTAGTGATCTATTTCGGTGCTTAGCGTGAAATATCGGTAAGTTAACTTCACTTAAATGGTTGGTCCCCTATTTAGACATTTATCACCATGCAAATTGGTCCATCTACGGGTGTATGCTATACTAACCCTTACCCTTGATATCAGATTAGCTATTCCCGGACATGGTCAAGCTATTAGATGAGGGTTGATAGCCTCAAATCTCCGTTGTTAATCCCTTTTCCTATTCACCACTTCCTTAGTCTGGTAAGTAAGAATAAGGCAAGTTCTAACATTTGCAAGTGTTAAAAATCAATTAAAACGAACGAAGAAACAATACATGCATAAACTCCGTTCAAGAATCACTAAGTATTTTACCAGTGTGTGTTAATTTGTCATGGTTCCCACAACCCTAGTTGTGGTGATTTTAGCCTATCATGTTTATAAGTAAATTAATAGGATACATAAATAAAAACTAAAATTTATACTTATAACAATGATTAGAAGAACCTTCACTTGATTAATGCAAAAATTTGGAAGAACAACTTTACAATTCTATCAAAATATGCCTTCTCAAGTTTATTGTAAACCAAGAACTCCAAGACAAAAAAAAACCTTCACTAAAAAACTCCTACTTGAAGACTTGGACACTTGCAGACGTGGCTATTACATGAAAATAAAATAGTATTTATAGTAGTAGATTTATTCTTGTTCCTTGATGAATTTGACTTGAGATTCAAAGTTTCTTTTCCTAATTGAAGTGGGAGACATATTTTTGGCGTTGGAAACCACTTTGCCGCATCACCCCAAGCTGCTGCCGCATCCAGTGCTATTGCGCACCTGCCAACGCGCTGGAGAAGGGCTCCTGCGCACGCCCCATGGTGCAGCTTCTACGCTGCATCGCTCACTCAGTCGCTTAGGGAGACCGGCGCCTCGCGCATGGAATCGCGCAGCAAAGGGGCCGCATCGCGCAACAGTGGCAGTGCACTTTATTTATCTTTTCTTTCTTTAATCTTTCTTAGTGCATTCCTTATTCTACAACTTCAATCCAAACATCTCAAACAAACCCAAATCTATCACTTTTATCCCTGAAAACATCTAATCACACGCGTTAGCTATTTTTAAAGATATATAACATAATCACATGCAAACACACATAATTTGTTCTCAAAACATAGTAAAATATAGGCAAAATATACTTAAACTATTGTTCGTCCTCGAATAATCTACTACTTTCCTTCTCACATTTAAGCACAAAATTCATCCTACGAACAGGTCTACTTGCACTTAGGATCAAGAGACAAATAAATGAAGCTCAAGGAATTCACTCGCATGCTTATAGGATCAACATTAAAATTTCAAAGTTCGTAATCACTTATCTTTTGAACACTAACTCATCAAGTCATATTTTGGGCAAACATGAATCACATGTAATTTAGCAAGCAAGATTAAACCAAAGTCTTACCATTGTGACCCTCACAATTTGGAGAGATTCCTTTTCAGACACAAGATATAAGTCAATGTAAACTCGCGCATAAGTAAAACAGTTTCTGCTCACTCTCCCAAAGAACTCAACATGCATGCAAAAGACGACTCCTAGGCTTGCCCTCAGTGTAATACTCCGCTAATATAAAATTTTGAATCAAGGATCAATTAGGACTTAAATTTGGTTGTAATGTAGGCTAAAGAACGGGTAGGAACTATTTGGTCAAGATAGTGACTAATCTCCCTAAGCACTTTAATACTTCACAACACTTTGATTTTTAAGCACATTCTTCAATTTCCAAAATTTCTCCTTATACCTCCTTTTATTTTTCAATTTTTCAACTTAGGTGACTAGTGGAGATTTTTCTTTTCATCAATGAGCTTATTCACACACATTTTTTTTCTCTTTTCTTTTCCTTTCTTCCGCTCCCACCTTTTACGCACCCCTACTCTAGCCACCCTCAACATAAGCACTTTTCTTATGTTGAGGTTCACAATATCCAAGGAAGGAGCAGGGCCAAAATAAGTTCATTATAAACAAATGGATACGATTAATTGGTAAATCATGATCTTCATTTTTTCAGAGCTCTTTCTTCTTTTTGTTTTCCCACTAAAAATCACCCTCCTTGTTTAGCAAAATTTCACCTTTTTCTTTTCTTCCAATTCACCACGCTTTTTAGCTTTTCCCTTTACTTCTCCAATTATGCTCCTTTCCTACAAAATTTTTTCATTAAAGTGCTCTAGGAGTCATTTGGATCAAATAAAAGTCAATAGAACAAAACTGGATTAAGCTTGTAATATGGCTATCAAAAGAGTAAGCTAAGGCTCAACATGGCTAACTAGGATAATTACAATAAAAGTAGGTAAAATAGGATAAAAAATAGGGCTATCAAAGAAACGCCTATATCACTTTTTAAATCCATCATTCATATTTCGCTTTGCACACACACCGAGCAAGTTCTAGATACCAATTTACAACCATGGAGTATATCAAGAAAAATTCCTCACACATTGGCAAACAATGGTTTAACAATGGAAATCAAGATCACATAAACACATATATCCATATTGCATGCATCACATAATTAAGCCCATTTTTTCAATTACAAGAGTCAAGTTCCCAAAAGACTAAGTGTTTCTACCTTTTTCATGCATTTTTGAGTGAGTTTAATAAAGTCTCAATGATATCAAAAGTGAAGCACCTAGCATTCATAAGGCTCAAGTATTGTTCTTCCTAATGAGTAATTTACCCTTAAGACGATAGTCATCAATCCATCATCGGGAAAAGTCATGACTCAATGACTAAAAATAAAAATAAAAATTTAGACTCTCTAATCGGTTCTAAGGGACTATCCACCAGAAAAGTATAGAAAACAAAAATAGGAGGAACCCAAAATAAAATAAAACTAAAAAAATACTACAACCCCACAAACATGCATGATAAGTCATAAATCCCGAAAAAAACTAGGGCTACCGTGTACAAATTTAGCAATTAAGGAATGCATGGTAATATAAAGTTTACTCCTTCCACCCCACACATAATTAGTTACACTGTCCCCAGTGCTAAAACAAATAAGCATAAAGTAATAGATAGCAAGAAGAACTCCCTAGGCCTCTAATCATCGTTGTCTGTGGGGACAAGAGCAGCTTCTCCCATCTATATATTTCATGCTCAAATTGTTTTGTTGAAAATCATGACCTATCACCTGCATACTTGAACAAACACATAAAAATAAAATAAAAATTATCTTTAGTTGCATCCCAAGTAGCGCCTGATTTAACGCCGCGACACGACACAGTTATCTTGATTACTCAGACTACATCAAGATACCTGTTGAGACCGTGGTCTCATCTTGGGCACTTGTTTTACCAAGCTAACCTGTGACACGCCAGAAGATAAAAGAAAAAAATGAAAAATAGGAAATAAACACTAAAAGTTAAACACAAGAAATTAATCTAATTCTAAATCGTATTCCCCAGCAACAACGCCAATTTTTGATAATGATCAAACCACACCTCCTCTGGAAGAATTAAGCGGAAGTTGTCAATAAATAACCCAACTAGATGTTGGGGTCGATCCCATGGGGAATATGGAAGGATATAGAAGAACTCTAGTGCTTAATATTTGTAGTAAATTATTTCCTAAGAGGGGGAATTTGTAAAATTAATAAATAACAATGTTGAGAAATTGATGGTTTTTTCCAAATTAATGCAATTGACTAGGGTAAGTGTTCCCCATGACTTCATAACCACAAGGTGTTTAATACTAATGATCTATTCCGATGCTTAGCATGCAATATCGGTAAGTTAACTTCAACTAAATGGTTGGTCCCCTATTTAGATGTTTATCACCATGCAACTTGGTCCATCTATGAGTGTATGCTTTACTAAACCCTTACCCTTGATATCGAATTAGCTATTCCCAGACAAGGTCAAGTTATTAGATGAGGGTTGATAGCCTCAAATCTCCGTTTTAAATCCCTTTTCCCATTCACTAACTCCTTGGTTCGGTAAGTAAGAATAAGGCAAGTTCTAACATTTTCAACCGTTAAAAATCAATTAAGACGAAGGAAGAAATAATACATGCATAAACTCCATTCAAAAATCACTAAGTATTTTACCTATGTGTGTTAATTTATCATGGTTCCCACAACCCTAGTTGTGGTGATTTTAGCCTATCATGTTTATAATTAAATTAATAGGATTCATAAATAAAAACTAAAATTTATACTTACAACAATGACTGGAAGAACCTTCACTTGATTAATGCAAAATTAGGAAGAACAACTCTAGAATTGTCTCAAAATATGTCTTCTTAAATTTATTGTAAACTAAGAACTCCAAGACTAAAAAAAACCTTCTCTAAAAACCTCCTACTTGAAGAAATGGCTATTACATGAAAATAAAGGGGTATTTATAGTAGTAGATTTATGCTTTGCTTGTTCCTTCATGAATTTGACTTGTGATTTAAAGTTCATTTTCCTAATTCAAGTGGGAGACCCATTTTTGGCCTTGGAAACCTCCTTGCCGCGTCCCCCCAAGCTGTTGCTGCGTCTAGTGCTTCTGTGCGCTTGCAAATGCACTGGACAAAGGCTGTTGCGCACGCCCCATCGCGTAGCTTCTGTGCTGCGTCACGCAATCAGTCGCGCAGGGAGACTGGTGCCCTGCACATGGAATCGTGCAGTACAGGGTCCGCATCGCGCATTTGGTCACACAGGGAGACCGGTGCCTTACACATGGAATCGTGCAGCACAGGGGTCGCGTCGCGCATCTGGTCACTTAGCAGAGGGGCCGCGTCACGCATCTGGCTGCGCAGTAGTGGTAGTGCACTCTATTTATTTATTTCTTTCTTTAATCTTGCTTAGTGCATTCCTTCTTCTTCAACTTCAATCCAAACATCTCAAACACACCCAAATCCATCAGTTTTAGCCTTAAAAACATCTAATCACATGTGTTAGTTATTTTAATAAGTATATAACATAATCACATGTAAACACACGTATTTTGTTCTCAAAATATAGTAAAGTATGGGCAAAAATACGTCTATGAAGTGCATAAATACACCCTTCATCAATATCCTCAGTTGTACTAGGCTCTACAAAGATAGTATACAGACTCAGAAAATTTCAGTTAAGGCAAGATAGTTTCAGGTGTTGTATAGTTTCCTTTGTCTCTATTTTTATCAATTGCTTACATATATGTTGTAGAACTATGTTATTATGTTGCAAGTAGCCTCCTATGAGATTCCTGTGTTAGACTTTTCTGTGTTTCAGGTTTCCAAATAGTCCATGTTATAGAGGAGACTCTGCCCAAATTTTCAGCCAAAAGAGTAAGGACAGAACCTCTTAATATTGAATTACATTCGAGGATGAATGTTCCTAATGGGGGATGATGTTACAGCCCGTAAGTTGTCATTGTCTAGTGGACGTGTGCGTACATTTGTGATAGTGTAAGGAACATGGAATGTGCAGTAAAAGGCCCGAAGAGGGGAGAAAATGAGTACATCATCGAGTGAGTAGGAGGTCAGGTCCAGAGGGAGGGCGCACCGAGTGCCATACCACCGAGCCCACACCAACGCATGAGCCAGCATGTCGCGCCCGTGTATTGGCACTATGGGCGCCATGCCGAACCCCTCTTCCAATGCCTCAATATGTTTATATGTTAAGTGAGTGATATGTTATTTCATTTCAAAACATTTCCAAAGAGAGGGCATCGGATAGGCGTGACAAGTTCACGAAGATTTCTACTTTCAAAAGCCAAATTACACCTCCAAATTTATTCTTAGGTAATGATTCCTAGGCCTATGAGGAACGTATCTACGTAGTTATTTCTTCGAAATTGGCCTAGTTCGATGGAGAACCACTGTGTAGAAGTTGTAGAAATCACTCCTAACAAAGTCCTAACTATCTACAGGCGATAAGTAAGTATTTATACCTTCTAAATTCTCTTGAATTTGCAAGTTTTGGGACAAATTTGATAGGTTCTAATGCGTAGTCCTCTGTTCTTTATGGATGTTGTTATTTGTTGTTTATTTGAAGTAATAACAGCTTCATTCTCTCAATGTAAGGGCCGCAATTTGGAGGGATTGCTGGTTCTAGGCTGGAACAAGATTTGGCGAGCAGAAAACAACATTTGAGATATGTTAAGGCATCGTATAGTTGATAATACCTATTTTGTAAGTATGTTGCAAGTACATATGTTGTGGTTAGCTTCTACGAGATGAATTGAGGCTGTATTATAGTATTCCCCATTGGGAAAGAGTATACCTACTATGAAAAATGCTAGGAGCGCCATAGAGATTTCCCTGTTCATTTGTTTAAAGTTTAGAGGAATTCTGATGTCTCGCTGTCGTACTAAGGCCTTAGAAGGTTATACTTAGTTGTTGGGCCTAACATGGTTGGGTTGGAAAACGTAGGGAACAACAGGGTTATATATCTTTCTATTTGATGCCTATATAGATGGTAAAGCTCGCCCACAAGTCATTGGTGTACCTTGACGCCTCCAAGGCCAACATGTTGATAGTGTGGTCGTACCTTTGAGCTAGTGGCACCAGGGTTTCCTAATGAACTGAGAGATATCTTGACATGTGATTGGCTACTGCCAATGATTGGCTACCACCCCAATTGTTAGAAATCTGATAGACTAAGAAATACCCTAAGGGGGAATCTTGTCAAGGATTAGATGTGGGGCCAACGCCCCGGAAAACTCTTGCAGACGCCTACATACATGTTTCCGCGAAGGGCTAAATCCATATATACCTGAATACAGTGTTATGAATTACTCAAGGGAGCTATATGTTACCTGGAGAGACCAACTTGATATCTAGAACCCTTAGTATCACAACATTACATTCAGGCTAAGAATTATGGAAAGCCACCTGTGGGAAGTTAGGGTTGACTGCATAGGAACATATCCAGTTAGTAGAAGCCCTATTGTTGTTCTAAGAGAACAATCTATATAGATGGTCGCCTACGACCTTGCTGCTCGCTTATGAACTATCATTGTACTAGTATGACCTTTAGAGTATTACATAGGTCACCCAAGACTTCGCTACTTTATTTAAGCCGACAGAGGTTGTAATCGTTGCCATGACCCTCTAGTTAGGTATAGGCACATGGGGTATGCCTGTTGGCAGCTATATAGACTTTTTTAGGGGCAAGTAGCGAGTGTGTTAGACCTAAGGAGCTAGGTACGCCTATTGAGTTAATATATTGAGGCTATATCATAGTATCCCTGTAGGGATTGGCCTACCTTAGTTGGTTTCCCATTAAACGACCTCAGGATTGCTAGCTATGTTTTTGCCTATGGGGCTACAGATTGCTCAAATAAGCTATGTGACATCTGTAAGTACAATATTCAGGCCTACAAGGTCGTATCGAAGTCCACTCACGTATGGATTTCCTTTATGTCATAATGTCATTACCGACCCTCAGTGGAGCCTTACGAGCCCAAGGATGCAACTACAGAAGCCTATAGGGCGCATATATAGTTATAGGAGCCAATGGGCTTAGTCGCAGTCCAAGAGGCTGAATAGGTTTGGTTATAGTTATTTATGAAAACTAAAATGACCTTATTAGGGGTATATATATTGAACTGTACTTGTCAAGGCTTATGGGGGTCTAGAAAAGGTTATCTTTCTGTTGCTTGCAACTTCTAGGCTTATGGGATTCAGGTTAGGTTCTTGTTTGTATATTTATTTGCTAGATATAGCTTGTGAATGTATAATCATACAGTTTGAGTTCCTTTTTACATATTTATCTATTAGATGCAGGCTATGGTTATGAAAGCATACAAGTTAACTTTTGCCCCTTTTCAATGATTACTTTTAGTTCTTTATCAACTTTTATTCAGTTATTATTATTTCCTTACATATTCGGTATATATTGTACTGATACCCATACATGGGGTGCTGCATACTTGCTTGCAGGTTTAGAAAGACAGGTTTTGGACCTCTTTAGCAGCCATTTAGAGTTAGCAGATTGGTCAGCTCCTTTCTTTCAGAATAGCCAGATAGTAGATGTTTGCCTATCCTTTGTTATATAGAGTTGGGTAGGCAGGGACCCTGTCTCGACCAATATTTCACTCTTAGAGGCTTGGAGACTACAGTCTTCAGTTCCTAGCTAGTTGTGTGTTGTTGTCCATGTGGGGCCTATATATGTTATGTTTTGTATGTTGGCCGTATGGGGCCTAGTATAGCTATCTGTTAGCAACATTGTCGGTTGTATTTTATATAGAACTGCCTACATTCCTTTTTTTATGACTAAGACAGCATGGTGGTCTTATCGGCCCGCATATAATCCTTTTACTATCGTGATTGCTAGGGTTAGCTGTGTTATACAGGTTATATGTTGTGTCCTAGTCGGCCCGAGGCTATGTTTACAGCTGAAGTGTAGCCATTTGGTTTCTTGCTATGTGTTGCTAGCATGCACTAGAAGTGCATATGTCCAGCCAAGTCACCTCAGAGTTCAGTGTGGCATTAGGTGCCAGTTATGCCTCCTAAGGTGGGGCATAAGATGGATTCATCCTGAGAAAGTCCCGAACTCTAGTAGCCGCTACGTTCCCTTCTGAGGGGACATGAGGCACAACCTATTCATTGACCTAAGAGGTCATAGCTTGTGCCAACATCTAAAATACCGCTCTAAACTCGGTATGAGTGACCTGCTCGGGCATAGGATCAGTTGGTGCAGGCGGGGCTTGTTCATGCCCGTCCCTATTTTCATTATCATGGCCTTTTCCATTGTCATTCCTTCTATCATTCACTCAGCAAAGGGGCATATTTATGCAAATGCATATAGCATGAGTTAAAAGGATAGAGATATACCTCATTGCATGACATGAATCATGAGAGAAGGGAAATTTTCTGAAACGTCTTGTAGCCTCTCCCCCATAAGTGTGGTGCACTTCACACCCATGGAAATGACTCTACTCAACACGGCTTTCAGAAAGCCAAGGACACCTTAAACCTTTGCTCTTATACCATGTTTGTCATGACCCTAGCTGGGACCCCAGATCGGGACACGGGACTTAGAACCACCAATGGCACCAAGTCAACCCATGGAATAAACATAACAACTAAAGATCATATATCAAGAGGAATATGATAACTAAAACATGAATAAGAGGAGGTCTAAGTAACATAACAACATAATGCATAGTCAATACTCGACAAAGCTGAAAGTCTACATAATGTCTGATAAGCCTTCTCTACTATTTGATGAGCTGATGGGACAACATCCCCAACTAGATCGTTAAATTTGAAACTGAATATAACATAACTCAACAATAAACTGAAGATCCTCAAAAGATGAGGATTCACCAACGATGAGATACTGAGCTATGCTACGGCGCTAGACCAATGACAAAACTGAGTTTGATCGTCCGGACCTGTATCACGAAACTATGCATCATAGAGTATGTGATTGATGCTCTGTGGGTTTACAAGACTTAAGACGCTTAAAACTGAGGAAATAAGTATAGACTTAGGTGTATTTATATGGATATGATGCACTTTTACTTTGTTTTCAAGGAAGATAGATGTTGGAGTTAAAATGTGCAAATGAAGGACAAAAATGTAGAAAAAGGGCCAAGTACAAACCTCAATACGAGTTGTACCATACTGATACGAGTCGTATTGAGAGTTGTAGAAAGTCCAGGACATTTATTTGAGGCAAAGGAAAAGTATGACTTATCGTTCGAGCTATAGCACGACAGTCGTAGAAAAGTTTAGAAGATGTTACACAAGACAAGTCTCCAAGTACGAGTAGTAACCATGGATCATGATATCTACCTAAGACTCATACCAAGGAGCCGTGATAAAGTTCATAAGAATTAAAAAATGAAAGATCTCAATGTACGACTAAAAGTTATGAGTTGTAGGATGCAGTATGAGTCGTACCAAGCCACCCGCGAAAATATTCAGAGGATGCCAGAACTCTCAGGATCAAACCACGACAAGACAACATGACTCGTGGGTTCATGGTACGAGTTGTACCAGCTTCCAACACTTAGCAAAAATAGAAGTTGCCGAGCATTATACGAGTAAAGATACGACTTGTACAATGCTGTTACGGGTCATAAGTGATGTTGGCGATAGTTCAGCAAATTCCCTGTTTACTTAGGAATGGGTTTGAAATAGTATGAATACTTGTTAGGTTATTTTCGATAAGAATAAGGAAGTTAGAAGTAAGTCACAAGTCATAGAAGTTAGAGAGAGTCAGATTTGGAGAAAAAGAATAGTTGTTGATTTTCTATTCAAGTTTTAGGGAGACTTTTGTGAATTGATTTTCTCATTGTTCTTAAATTGTTCTTCTTTAATTCATGCTATAAGGAATTGGGTTTTATTTGAATCATCTTTGTCATTTATGAATTATATGTTTGTCTATGAATGATTATAATTCTCTTACAACCATGAGAGGCTAAAACCTCCACAACTAGAGTTGTGAGAACCATGGTGAATTAATGAACTAGGGTTGCACAAAGTGATTCTGAACCAAGTTTAAATGCTTGTAATGTATTCTCTTCATCTTTAATGTTTTTTAACGGAGCGAAATGTTAGGACTTACTTGAAGTGTTTACTTTCTTGAATCCAGAGAACTATAGATTAGAAAAAGATAATTATAATAAAGCCTTAATCTTTATGGGTCATTGTATAACTTGAGATGTGGTCGTAGAATAGTTAATTTGAAATAAATTGATAATGGTTGAATTGAAATTACTCATGAGACCTAATCGGGTGATTGAATACAGTCATCCAATAGAGACGAATAAGTCGTTTGGATGAACCCTAGTTATCAGTTCTACAAGTAAGCATTGGGATAGATCACAAGTGTAAAACCCAAAGTAGTTATGAATCCATGGGGAACACTTTCCCTAGTTATTCGCATAAACTTGATAAACAACAATATAATTCTCGGCATTGTTACATCTCTATTTTTACAAAACCCCCTTTAGGAGATAACAATGTTAAATCCTTAAATACGAGCATTATCTATATCTTGACCTTATTCCTTATGAGATCGACCCCAACCTTTATTGGGTTATATATTGACAATGTTTGAGTCATACTTTTTAAGGAGTGTGATTTGAGCGTTATCAGCGGTCAGTAAGTGGAATATACTAAGAAGCATGGTAAGTAAAACATGCTTAGTGACTATAACTAAAAATCATGCATATAAACATAAATCGCAATATCATGAGAGTAAGGACTGCATGCTGAAATCTGAATCTTAAAAATGTATAATCATAAGCTAAATATCATATCTTAATAGAATGACCCAAAGATAAAATAGAAATCATATGACTTGTCGTAGCTAAAATCATAGGTAAAAACTCGTAAACTGATCATTGGGTCAAAGCTACTATACAACTTAATTCATAAGTCATGAGCATAAATATCTTAAATCATGAGAAATAATAGGAGACTTGTCATAACCGACAACCACCATATATGAGCTCATGATGATCCCACATCTTTCCCACATGGAGGAGAGATGTCTAAAGCCTTGTAAGGGCAGAGGACGAATGGTGTGTGATATCACTGTGTGCCCTTAGGGGGGAGGGGAAAGCACTCTCTTGAGAGGTCCCAGAATATATCCCTATGTTTGCGTGTAGTATATGAGACTGGAGAACCTTCCAACCCCTAGCCCACTCGGTGTTATACACTACCCCCAAAACATGTATAATGCTCATATAATCATATTCTCAAAGCATAGCTTGAATATAAACACGGGGAGTCATGACTTCAAAACATATCATAAGCTGATCTTATTAACCTTGGCTAAATCATGGAAACATACTTAACATATATGGGCTTGCCCAAATCTTAAATTAATTCATACTTGAAATAGACTTCAACAGTCAAATTCATAGATTATACATGAGTAGTTTATAAACATTCAGTCATAGTAGATATCTCATCATACTTGAAACCATAAATTATAAACATGAATTTTCAAGATACTTGCATAACTGGACAGAATTTTCTAAAACATGAAATCATGAATTTATAATTAAAATAGGTATTAAATTTGTATAAGAATCTTAAAACATGATTTGGAACATGAAGGACTGACCCATAAACAAATCATAGAGAATTTCATAAAATTTGGATAAAGCCCATAAGATTATAAACTTGAATTCATGAACTTGAGGAGAAATGGGCAAGAGAGTGAAAGAAAACTCTCATTCATAGCCCTACATACCTGGGTAACTTGAATCTCAACTTTACTTTGAAAGCCCAAGAGATTTGGAGAAGAATTGATAGGGTTCAAGCTTGATTTTCAAAAGGAAACTTCTAAAATTCCATGCATGGGAGATGAATGAATTAGAATAGGTTAGACTCCCTTAATAGACTTATTTTAGAGCTTGAAATGACGTACCATAGGTCTTAGGAGCTTATTAATTATGAAAATGCCCTTACTAATTCGATAGAAAATAACCCACTACCAGTCACCATGAGCAACACAATGAGTCGTTAGGTCATTGGATGACTCATGGTTCTCAATCCACTGGCATCCTTCTTCTCAAATCTTTGATCTTCAAGCAACGGCCAGAAAGGATGAGTCGTTACCTGAAATGATGACTTGTTATGGACTCTCGTTATCACCACTAGAAATCCACTTTTCCTCCAACCTTATCCAACCAACAATTGACGTAATGAGTAGTGAGGTGACACCATGACTCGTCCCTCCACCCATTAAGTCACTTTGGAGAATCCCTTGTTTCCAACTCTATACCACCCAACGAGCAACTCCATGACTCATTGGGTAATATAACAGGTTGTTCCTCGATCCGTTACCACTGCACTTCCTCTCTTTCTCCAACATTGCACAATCATGAAGGGTCACTCAACGATCCTTCATGTGACTTAACGAGTCACCTGAAGAGTCATTTTGTAATCTAGTGTAGATTTTCCTACTTTCGCCAATTTAACCCTTGGGTCTGATCTAGAGACTTTCGGGGTATTACAGCTTGTAGATCACTTTATTTCCTATCTCAAGGCCAGAAAGATGATCTCCAAGAGTTGTGTATACCATGTAATTCAGGTAAAGGATTCTATGTCTGAAACCCTGATTCTTCAGTCACTCCTGATTGTATATGAGTATCCAGAGGTGTTTCTACAAGATTTTCCAAGAATCCCTCTCGAGCGGGAGATTGACTTTGGTATTGACCTTCTCCCTAATACGCATTCCATATCCATTCCTCCTTATAGAATGGATCCAACTGAGCTAAATGAGTTCAACGAATAGTTGGAAGATCTCTTGGATAAGGGTTTCATCGGGCCCATTAAGTCCCCGTAGGACGCTCCAGTCCTCTTTGTTCAAAAGAATGATAGCTCTCTCTGAATGTGCATTGAATATCATTAGTTAAACAAAAAGACAATCATGAATAAGTATCCCCTTCCTTGGACTTATGACTTGTTCAACTAGCTTCAGGGTACTAATTGATTTTCGAAGATAAATGTTAGATCTGACTATCATCAGCTCAGGGTTAGGGAGAGTGGTAGTCCGAAGATAGCCTTCAGGACTCGGTATGGTCATTATGAATTTGTAGTTATGTCTTTTGTACTAATGGATTCTCCTTCAACTTTTATTGATTGGATGAATAGGTGTTCAAGTAGTATTGTTTTACTGATGTACATGTTCACGAATCACAAGAGCCTTAATTATGTGTCTACTCAAAAGGACTTGAATTTGCAGCAAAGAAGATGGCTTGAGGTTCTCAAAGAGTATGACACGAGTGTCCTTTACCACCTGGGTAAGGCCAATGTAGTGGTTGATGCTCTTAGTAGGTTGTCCACGGAGAGTGTGTCCCATGTGGAGGATGGGAGGAAAGAATTGGTGAAAGATGTCCATGGGCTTGCTCGCTTGGGGGTTCTCCTTGCCAATGATGTGTTGTGGTTTTATGGCACTTTCGATGCTTATAATATAGAAAAGATGCTAGGGCTTGGTTGTGTTTATACAAATATGAGGTTCTTTTGCTATTTTTGTAGGGAAATTAGTTCCGAGGGTTAGATTGTGGAAAAGAAGTGAGAAAGAAGCAGAAAGTTGTGTCTTACGGGTCACAACATGAATCACACCATCTGGGTATAAGTTGTAGCTAGTGCACGCAATAAAGAAATAGAGATTGCACAAGTGTAGGATTCAGAGTACAACTTGATATCACAAGTCGTGACATCTTTGTACGACTCATAGTACAGGCTCGTGGTGAAAAGCAGAGAACCATCCACTCGACATCCTCAGAGCACGAGTTGATAGCACAGATCATACCAGCAGGGTACGAATTGTATTAAGGATTCGTAGGATGATTATTGAAGGTGCAACAATTCAGAAGTCCATGCCACATTGCTATCCACAATTCATGGTGACATATCACGAGTCGTTTGGGACACCTGTACCTGAGAAGTTCAGAAGATGCCAAATGTAGTACGAGCGTTGACCATGACTCATAGCATCCTCCTACAACTCATAGGTCATCTAGAAGCTGCAATCCCTATTAATTTTGGAAAAGATATTTTATGATTGCATAAATACTTTCCTTTTAGTTTTTATTCAAAAGATCTGATACTTTACATTATTAATATATTATAGAGTATCCTAACATGACGAGTAAATCAAAACTACACGACAAAGAACCTAGTTTTCTTCATTGTGATCTTGATTTTCAGATATTTATTTGCAATTGAATCTTGGGGTTTTATTGCTTCACTATTGTAAGTCTTAAATTATGAATACTTCTATCTTTTCTGATTTAATTCTCGTAATTATGAATAGCTAAACTCCCACAACTAGGGTTGTGGGAACCATGGCAAAATAAGGAACTAGAGTAACACAGAATGATTTCAAACAAACAAGGATGGATTATTGTTCTTCCCTTCAAGATAATTGTTTCTTAATGGTGCGCAATATTCGGACTAGATCATGTTCTCTGCTTGCTTGAATCTAGAGAAGTAGAGATTAGTAAAAGAGAAAGATAATAAAGACTTGAAACTATCAACTTTCAATTAATAACTTAAGCTGCAGTCATAAGAAAGTCAATTTGGAATCATTGATAAGGGTTAAGTGGGAACCACTCATGAGCCATAATCTGTTGATTGAGTATAGTAATTTAATTGGGGCTAATCAGTTGTTCAGATAAAAATAACTTATCAATTCTACAAGATAAGGATTATAATAGATCACTAGTGTACAGACCCTACACAATTATAGAGCCACGGGGAACATTTCATTGGTAAATTTCCTATAGTTGGTAACCACACCATTTTACAACACTGTCACTTATTACTTCTACAACCCCCCCCCCTTTGTCACACCCCACCTTGGGAGGCATGACTGGCGCCTACTGCCAACATGGGACCTGGACTCACCTAACTGGGGATAGGCACCTGTGGTGCCAGCCAACAACTCAAAATCAAGAAAAGAATGAGCTATATCTCGGCCGCAAATACAGCCTCGGGCCAACAAGGTCACGCAACACCTGTAAAAAAAACCAGCTGACGCAACAACAAAACGATAAAAGAGATCCTATGGTGGCCGACAAGACCACCATGCTGCCTAGTTATAGCTGAATGAAGAACAGACAAACATACTCATACTATGGCCGACAAGGCCGCCAATTAACCAGCTACACTAGGCCCACACGGCCATCACGCAAAACATAATATATTGTCACGATCTGGATGTAGACCTGGATCGTAACACAGGACAAGGAACCCGGAAAGGCCCCAAGTCGACCCATGGAATAAGCATATCTAACTTCATTCGCCTTAAGCGGAAGACAGAACATAAGACATAGCGGAAACGTAAACATAACATAACATATCATAACATAAGGAATCACTAGACACAAATGCAAGTTGAGTACCGCATACTGTCTGAAAGCCTCTACTACATAAGATGGTTTCATGGCACAACACCCCCAACTAACCCGGCCAAGTACTGAAACATAAATAACATAAATGTCTATTCAAATGGCCCTCGGAATATGTGGACTCACCAACAAGCTGAAAGTGAACCCTAAGATGATCTAAAGATGAGGATGAGCCTGAGAGCTAGGTCCTGTATCTTGAAACGATACAACATAGAAATTATGCGGTAAGTACGTGGAATGTACCAAGTATGCAAGGTAAGTAAAACGGGCATTAGAATTTTCAAAAACTCATAAAACATCATAAGAGTAGCACATCATGCTCATCTCATAAATATTGTTAAATAACATAACTTAAGGCTCAAGGTTATCGAAGCATTCATAATACATTCATAATGATAAGCATGAGAGTAAAGCTATATTTAACATAACTTAAGCCAACATCTATAATCATAAACATGCATAAATCATGAGGAACAGTGGGAGATCCTCTTAACCGATATACCCCATATGAGCAGACAAGAAACCCGACTTGTGACCCTAGTCAGGAGGGTGTTTGTACCTTGCCAAGGGTAGAACCATGAAAGGCGTGATCACACATGAGAAGAGGCCAAATGGGCCAGGGACTGTCACAAGGGAGGTCCCAACATTCCTACGGATGCGCATAGTTGATGAGATCTAGGGCAGAACTTAGGCCCCGAATCTACTCAGTGTTTGATACTACTTCGAAAACATATATAGTGCGCATAGTATACATGCATGAGATTATGGGCTAGTTAAATTATGATAATCATAAACATGCTTGTAAATATGTGAACTAGCCATGAATCAAGGCCCGTGAGTCGGCCAAAACGTAATTTATAAATCATAGGGTTCATGCATACTTGTAGATCATGTATATAACTTGTAAATCATCAAATCATGATGGGTATTGGAATAAATTCATATTTCAAATTATAAATCATGCTGTAATATCAACAATTTGAATAGTAGATCATAAATCAATTCCTTATAGATCATGCATAATTAGGCTAAATTTGATAGAAATCGAAATCAATGAATTTATAATCGAAAATAATTGTAAAATCTGATCAAAATCCATAAAGTATGATGTAAATCATAAATCATAAAAGCCCATTAGTAAATCATTAGATTTTCACGAAATCGAATTCAAAACTCCATAAGGTTTTTGAAACACCGATTCATAACCCTACATACCTCAGTAAGATCATATTTCAAGGTCCTTCAAGTGCCCAAGGGAGAATTGATAGGGAAGATCTTGAAACCATGCTTGATCTCTCTAAAATCCCTTAATTTTGCATGCATGAGAATGAATAGGTTAGGGGGACTTAGCCTATTTTAACATACTCAGAAAAATACATAGAACGATACAGTTTAGGGCCTTAGAGCATAGAAAGGTCGAAAATACCCTTAATGAATTCATCTGGAAAATCTGCAGGTCAAACCAACGGGTGTACCAACTAGTCGTTGGAAGCTACCACGACTCCTGGTATGACCCGTCATCTACACTGCCTAGCTCCTTCTTCCGAATTCATACCACGACTCGACAAGATGAGGTATCGTTCTGTCAAATGGGTTGTTGTATCATTCATTGGTTGCCCCTCTGAAAATTCTGAACTTCCTCACAACGGGTCTTACCACGACTCGTTGTTTCCTCTAACGGGTCGTGGTGCACGTCTGTTAAGTCCACTGGAAATTTATGTTCCACTACCACGACTCAAGGAAATGGATTTTTGTTACTCATGAAGGGTCATTGGATGACCCGTTATTTCCCCAACTGCTTATCACGATCCGAACGTACACCCTTATTGTAATCATAGGACAAGGAGCCCCAAGAGACCCCATGACATGAGCGTACATCTAATTCAATAACATAAGCGGAAGACTCAAAATAAGAAAATGTAAACATGTCATAAAAACGAATAAAAGGCAATACATGACCTATACATGACAGTTGAATACAACATATAGTCTGAAAGGCCTCTAATCATGAAAGACGGGCTGATGGGACAACTCCCCAACAAATCTGAAAGTGAAGGAAAAGCATAGAGTCTCAACATATGGCCCTCAGAACATGAGGACTCACCAAATAAGCTGATAACTATCTCAAAAGCACTACAGAGGAGGGTGAGTCTGAGAGTCGGGTCCTGTATTATGAAACGATACAACATAGAAAGTATGCGGTCAGTACTTGGAATATACTGAGTATGCAAGGTAATTAAAACCGACATTTAAAATATAGAAATCTCATAAATTATCATAAGAGTGGGACATCATTGCTCGTATCATAAATGTAGTACAATAACATAAGGCTTAGGATTTTTAAAACATTTGTAATACAATCGCAATCATAATCTTAAGAGAAAAGCCTTGTTTAACATGACTTGAGCCCATATACATAATCGTGAACATGCATAAATTGTGAGGAACAGTGGGAGATTCTCTTAACCGACATATCCTACATGAGCACACATGAAACCCGACTTGTAACCCTAGTCGGGAGGGTGTCTATACCTTGCCAAGGGTCGAACCATGAAATTGTGACATCACAATGAAAAGTCCATTTGGGCCAGGGACAGTCCCATAGGAGGTCTTAACATACCTATGGTGGCACGTAGTTTATGAGATCTAGGGTAGGACCTAGGCCCGAACCTACTCGGTATTCGATACGACTCCCAAAACATATATAGTTCTCATAGTATAACATACATAAATTCATGGTCTAGTTAAATCATGATAATCGTAAACATGTTTGTACATACGTGAACTAGCCATGACATAAGGCCCGTGAGTCGGCCAAAAACATTATTCTTGATTCATAAGGTTCATACATACTTGTAAATTATGCATATAGATTGGATTCGTAAAACCATGATGGGTAATATCATAAATCCATAATTCCAATAATAAATGATGTTGGGTTCATAAATATCATCATTTGAAGTGAAGATCATAAATAGATTCATCATGGCGCATGCATAATTATGCTGAAATACATAGAACGTCCAAATCAATAATATTATGATTAATTTACATCACAGAAGCTAATTAGAACCTATAGATTATGATAAGATTTTGAAATCACAAAACCCAAAATCAAATCATTAGATTTTAAGTAAATAAAATTCAAACCCCATGAGTTTTTGTTGAAATTTTTGCATTATCGAAGAGGAAGGGCATGGGTGTGGAAGAAACCACCCATTGACAACCTTACATACCTAGAAATATCTAGTTCTTAACCTCTCTGGATAACCCAAGAAGAAATTGCAATGAATTGATGAGTTCTAAGCTTGAATCACTCTCCCAACTCCCCTACCTTGCATGCATGAAAGAACGAAGTGAAAACTGAACTTCAACCCTTTAAATTTCCCTATTCATAACCCAAAATGTCATAGTTGGCCATAACATCTTAGAAATTTATGAAAAAGCTCTTACTAATTTGCAGAAAATAACTGCTAAGGGGTCCCAAGGAGGGACCCAGTGACTCATCATGAGGGGCCACGACTCGTGGCCTGAGTTGTGAGGTACACTTCCATAATTTCTCCACGGGACATCACGGAAGACACCACGAAACGTGGTGGGTTACCACGACTCATGGTCACCATTCAACACTGCCAAAAATCCTTGCCCAGCTTCCAGTCTAGGCCACAGGTGACTTCACGAGTCGTGAGGCCTGGCCATGACTCGTGGTCATGCCCCTAGTCTCCTCTACAAAACCTGCCAACCATGCTGGACCACGAGTCACCACACCACTCGTGGCCACTCCTCAAGGTTCGTCCTGTGACCTGGTGCGAAATTTTAGTTTTTCACCGTTTTGACTCTCGGGATTGATCTTTGGGTTCCCGGGGTATAATAATATCTCCCCCTTGGAAAAATTCATCCTTGAATATTAGAAACATACAGAAACTCAGGATCAAACAATCATCATATGCAAATACTGATCATTTAAATAGAAAATTTACAGAATGACTAGCTCCGTAAAGAACTACATAGCTGAACTGAATTTAAACATCGCATACATCCATCATAACATAAATCAAACTTGCGCACATGAACTGAACTTGGAAATTGATTAGAGATTTAAGGCAAATCTGATACCTCAAACTGAAACTGAGCCGGTAGAGAATAAATACGAGTATCTAGACATCATATCCGCTTTGGCTTCCCGTGTAGCTCCTTCAACATGCTGATTTCTCCATAGTACTTTAACTGAAGCTTCTTCTTTGTTCCTCAGCCTCCGAAACTGATGATCTAAGATTGCAACTAGAATTTTCTCACAGGTACGACAATCTTTTACACTGAGGCTGTCCACCGAGACTAGTAGAGCTGGATCTCCCAAGCATTTCTTCAAAAGAGTCACATGAAACACGTGATGCAAAGAAGATAACTCTGAGGGAAGGTCCAACTCATACGCGACCTTACCAACTTTTCTCATAATCCGGTAGGGACCAATATAGCAGGGGGTGAGTTTTCCTTTCTTTCCAAACCGTATGACTCCCTTCATGGGGGATACCTTTAGAAATACCCAATCGTCTACCTCAAACTCCAAATCTCTGCTTCTCACATCCGCATATTACTTTTGACGGCTCTGAGCGGTTTTCAGCCTATCCCTTATCATCTGAACTTTCACCATGGCCTCATAAACCGAATCAGGTCCCATCATAGCTGCCTCACAAACCTCAAACCATCCGATGGGCGATCTACACCTTCGCCCGTAAAGAGCCTCAAATGGTGTCATTTGGATGCTGGTGTGATACATGTTATTGTAAGCGAACTCGATAAAGGGCAAGTGATCATCCCAACAACCTTTAAAGTCCATCACACAAGCTCTCAACATGTCCTCAAGAGTTTGAATTATCAGCTCCGCCTGACAATCCGTTTACGGATGAAATGCTATGTTGAGCTTAACCTGAGTTCCAAGACCTTTTCGAAAAGACCTCCAAAACTGAGAGGTACACTGAGTACCTTAGTCTGAGATAATAGAAAAGGGAACTGAATGAAGTTGAACCAACTCCCGAATATAAAACTTGGCATAATCATCTGATGAATCTTTGGTTTTGACCAGTAGGAAGTGTGCAACCTTGGTCAACGTGTCTACTACCACCCAAATAGAGTCATAGTGTTGGTGAGTACGAGGTAGGCCTGTAATGAAATCCATATTAATCTCTTCCTACTTCCAAGTGGGAATGCTAATATACTGAAGTACGCCTCCTGGCCTTTGATGCTCAACTTTCACTTGCTGGCAGTTTGGGCACTTGGCTACAAATTCTGCAATATCCTTCTTCATGCCATTCCACCAATATATTTCCCGCAAATCATGATACAACTTGGTGGCACCCGGATGGATAGAATACCTGGATCCATGTGCCTCATTCAATATTCAGTCCCTTAGATTATCCAAATCTGGAACACATAGACGACCCTTGTACCGTAGCACACCATCTCCCCTTTAGGAAAAGACCTCCACCTTCTGGCTTCCAAGAGCTTCCTTCAACTTTACTAAAATTGGATCCTAATCTTGTTTTGCCTTCGCATCTGTCACCAAGGACAATTTTGATCCATTTTTCACAACAGCGCCGCCATCGGTCGAGTTGACCAATCTAACTCCTAATCTTGCAAGTCGATGAACATCTTTCACCAACTCCTTCTTTCCCTCATCCACATGGGACACACTCTCCATAGAGATCCTACTAAATGCGTCTGCTACTACATTAGCCTTACGCGGGTGGTAAAGGAAACACATGTCGTAGTCCTTAAGTAGCACCGACCACCTCCTTTGTCGAAGATTGAGATGTTTCTGCATAAACACATATTGCAAGCTTTTGTGATCCATAAATACTTCCACATGGACCCCATACAAGTAATGCCGCCATAACTTCAAGGAAAACACCATCGCGGCCAACTCATGATCATGAGTCAGGTAATTCTTATTATGGATTTTCAACTGTCTTGAGGCATATGCTATCACCTTCCCATGTTGCATCAACACATACCTAAGTTCGATTCTCGAAGCATCACAGTATACCACAAAACCATTGGTACCTTCAGGTAGGGTCAACACTAGTGCTGAAGTTAGTTGAGTCTTCAACTCTTGGAAGCTCTTCTCACAAGCCTCCGACCATTGGAACTTTACCTTTTTCTGAGTCAACCTGGTCAATGGTGATGCAATTGATGAAAATCCCTCAACAAATCTCTGATAGTAACCTGCTAGGCCCAAGAAACTCCGAATTTCTGAAGGATTCACCAGTCTGGTCCAATTCATCACCGCCTCAATTTTTTGAGGATCTACCTTTATTCCCTCACTCAATACCACATGGACCAAAAATGCAACCGACTCCAACCAAAACTCGCACTTACTGAACTTGGCATACAATTAGCGATCCTTGAGAGTCTGTAGCACTATTCTCAAATGAGCGGCATGTTCCTCCTCGCTCCGGGAGTATGTAAGGATACTATTGACGAACACGATCACGGACATGTCTAGATATTTCTTAAACACCCTGTTCATCAAGTCCATGAAAGCTGAAGGGGCATTGGTTAGTTTGAAAAACAAACAACAAATTTGTAGTGACCATACCAATTCCTGAAAGCAGTTTTCGGAATGTCACTCTCCCGAACCCTAAGCTGGTGATACCCGAACCTGAGATCTATTTTTGAGAAACATCTGGCACCCTAAAGCTGGTCAAACAAGTCATCGATATGGGGTAAGGGGTACCTATTATTGAAGGTGACCTTGTTCAACTGCCGGTAGTCAATGCACATCCGAAGCGACCATCCTTCTTCCGGACAAATAACACTGGTGCACCGCATGAGAATTACCTGGCCTTATAAAGCCCTTATCTAATAGGTCTTTCAACTGATCCTTCAACTCTTTTAGCTCAGATGGAGCCATTTTGTAGGGTGGAATAGAGATAGGCTGCATATCGGGTAAGAGATCAATGCCGAAATCAATTTCCCTCTCCGGAGGAACACCTGGCAAATCATCAGGAAAAAAACCTCCAAATACTCACACACTACAAGAACTGACTGGATAGTCGGGGTTTTAGACTCAACATCTTAACCCTAACTAGGTGATACATTCAGCCCTTAGAAATAATTTTCCTGGACTTGAGATATGAAATAAACCGACCGGCTGGTACAGCTGAATTACCCTTCCACTCTAAAATCGGCTCACTCGAAAATCAAAATTTGACCGCATAGGTCCTACAATTCATCGAAGAATAACATGAAAACAACAAATCCATGCCTAAAATGAGGTCAATGTCAGTCATAACTAACTCTACTAATTCTGCGGAGGTAACCTTATGCAACACTGCGATGGGGCAACCTCTATACACCCGACTAGCTACAATTGATTCACCAACTAGGGTAGAGATTGAGAATGGTTCTGTCAAAATTTCAGGGCTAACTCCAAAACTACTAGCTATATAGGAAGTCGCAAAAGATAAGGTAGTTCCTGGATATAATAAGGGATGAGCATAAATATGGAAGACTTGCAACATACCAATGACCACATCTGGAGAAGCCTCATGCTCCTGGTGGGGTACTAGAGCATAAAACCTGCTTTGGCACTAACAGCCTGCTGAACTAGTAGAGGCACCCTGCTGAGGGGGACGTGCTGTTGGAGCGGCAAAATTGGCTGCCATCACACGGGCCCCACCATCCCCTGACCTGGCTGAGGGGTAGTTCCTAAGTTTGTGCCCGAGTTTGCCACACCAAAAACATGCATCTGAGCCAACTAAGCACCTCCCGAGATGATTCTTGCCGCACTTTGCACAAGATGGAAAAGTGTGCTCCATCTGCATGCTACCCTGATGCCTCAAGCCTGAAACCCTTCTCCTCTGATCTCCTCTTAACCTAAAGGGCGTGCTGGCAGATGATGAGGCTAGAGCAATAGACCTGTGCTGGGACTGCTAGTGTTGTCCACCCCTGACTTGACCTGAGAAACCCCATAGCTGTCGGTTCTGGCCCTCTTGGACTCCCTCTGCCTCTGGTAGACCGACTCCATCTGCTGTGCATGCGACAAATATAGGGTAAGTCAATATCCGGATGAAGCATGGTGATCCTGCAATCCTTTTCCAAGTAATCCACCACCGTATGCACAAAATAGCTAACCCAAGCCTTTTGATCCGCCACCAACTCTGGAGCATACTTGGATAATCGGGTGAACTCCAATGCATACTCCTACACAGATATGTTACCCTGCTTCAAATTGATCAACTCAGCCTCCTTAAGCTCCCTCATCTCCCGAGGGAAGAACCGATCTATAATTGCCATGTGAAACTCCACCCAACCTATCTGGCCTGCACCCACTACCCTAGCATCTCTCCATTGCTTAAACCATATGTGAATTACCATCTTTAGCTGATAGGAGGTCAAGTCAGCACACTCTCTATTTTTCACTCCCATAACCTGGGTGATCTTCATAATCTCCTCAATGAAATCGTGGGGGTCCTTGTCCACCTTCGACCCTGTGAACTTAGGAGGGTTCATTCTCAAGAAATCCCTCACCCTGGCTGTCACCACATTCCCATTCTGAGGGTAATGCGTCACTGTATATTCAGAACCTAGGCAGTCATGGCCTGTGCCAGCATCTAAATCACTTCCCTAAACTTAGCGTAGGCAGTCGGCTCTACTGCGTGCTTCTCGTGAATGGGTGGGCTGGCTGATCCTTCTCACCATTTGCACCCTCATGATCATTACCGTTACCATTTCTTCTAGGGTTCACTCGGCGTGGAGGCATGATGCTGCAAACGTGAATAGCATGAATTAGAAGGGTAGAGAACTTTTTATCGCACGACATAGATCGTGAAAGAATGGATCATTTCCTAAACGTCTAGTAGCCTTTTCATCATAAGTGTGGCATGCTTCACACCCATGAAAAAGACTCTACTTAATGCGGCTTTTAGACTCTCTAGGACACTTCAAACCTATGGCTTTGATACCATGTTTTTCACGATCAGGACGTACATCCGGATTGTAAACACGGGAAAAGGAGCCTCAAGAGACCCCAAGTCAACCCATGGCATAAGCGTACATCTAATTCAATCACATAAGCGGAAGACTCAACATATGAAAACATAAACATGTCATAAAAACAAAGTAAAGGCAATACATGACCCATACATGATGGATGAATACAACGTATAGTGTGAAAGTCCTCTAATTATGAAAGACGAGCTGATGGAACAACTCCCCAACTAACCCAACAAATATGAAACTAAAGGAAAAGCATAGAGTCTCAACATATGGCCCTCGGAACATGAGGACTCACCAAATAAGATGATAACTATCTCGGAAGCACTACTAAGGAGGGTGAGCCTGAGAGCCGGGTCCTGTATCATGAAACGATACAGCATAGAAAGTATGCGGTCAGTACTTGGAATATACTTAGTATGCAAGGTAAGTAAAAGGGACATTTAAAATATAGAAATCTCACAAATGATCATAACCGTGGGACATCATGCTCATATCACAAATGTAGTACCATAACATAAGCCTTAAGATTTTCAAACCATTTGTAATACAATCGCAATCATAATCGTAAGAGAAAATCTTTGTTTAACATGACTTGAGCCCATATACATAATCGTAAACATGCATAAATCGTGAGGAACAGTGGGAGAATCTCTTAACCCATATTAGCACACATGAAACCCGACTTGTAATCCTAGTCGGGAGGGTGTCCGTACCTTGCCAAGGTTTGAACCATTAAAGTATGACATCACCATGAAAAGGCCACTTGGGCCGGGACAGTCCCATAGGAGGTCTTAACATACCTACGGTGGCACGTAGTTTATGTGATCCGGGGTAGGACCTATGCCCGAACCTACTTGGTATTCGATACCACTCCTAAAACATATATAGTGCTCATAGTATAACATACATAAATTCATGGTCTAGTTAAATCATGATAATCGTAAACATGTTTATACATACGTGAACTAGCCATGACATAAGGCCCGTGAGCCGGCCAAAAACATAATTCATGATTCATAAGATTCATACATACTTGTAAATCATGCATATAGCTTGGAATTCGTAAAACCATGATGGGTAATATCCTAAATCCATAATTCAAATAATAAATGATGTTGGGTTCATAAATATCATCATTTGAAGTGAAAATCATAAATCGATTCATCATGGGGCATGCATAATTATGCTTAAATACGTAGAACTTCCAAATCAATAATATTATAATTAATTTAAATCGCAAAAGCTGATTACAACCTATAGATTATGATAAGATTTTGAAATCACAAAACCCAGAATCAAATCATTAGATTTTAAGTAAATCAAATTCAAAACCCCATCAGCTTTTGTTGAAATTTTTGCAAAATCGAAGAGGAAGGGCATGGGTGTGGAAGAAACCACCCATTGGGAACCTTACAAAATTGGGAATATATAGTTCTTAACCTCTCTTGATAACCCAAGAAGAAATTGCAATGAATTGATGAGTTCTAAGCTTGAATCATTCTCCCAACTCCCCTACCTTGCATGCATGAAAGAATGAAGTGAAAACTAAACTTAACGCCTTTAAATTTCCCTATTCATAACCCAAAATGTCATAGTTTAGTCCTTAGGATCTCAAAAATATACGAAAAAGCCCTTACTAATTCGTAGAAAATAACTACCAGGGGGTACCAACGAGGGACCAATGACTCGTCATGAGGGGCCACGACTCTTGGCCTGAGTCGTGAGGTACACTACCATAATTTCTCCCTAGAACCGCATGAATCGTGGTGGGTGACCACGACTCATGGTCACCATCCGTGGCCAACAGTACCCAAAATCCTTGCCCAGCTTTCATTCTAGGCCACGGGTGACTTCACAAGTCGTGAGGCCTGGCCACGACTCGTGGTCATGTCCATGGTCTTCTCTACAAAACCTGCAAACCCTGCTAGACCACGAGTCACCTCACGACTCGTGGTCTCTCCTCATGGTTCGTCCTGTGACCTGGTGCGAAATTTCAGTTTTTCACCGTTTTGACTCCTAGGTTTGATCCTTGCATTCCCGGGGTATAACACTGCTAAGGTCAAATGCTACCCACGAGTCCAAACAATGAATCGTTGTTTTAAGCAATGAGTTGTTACTCCTCCCGTTACATCCACTGCCACCCGATCTCCTAAAACCACGGCTGGCTCCAATGGGTCATTGGTTGGACAAACAATCTGTTGGGTCGTCCATTCTGTGATGTTTTTCCCTGGTTTCAGCCAACTTTAAATTTTGATCTCGCGTCTAATCTTAGGCGCTTTCGGGGTTTTACAATATATCCCCTTTGGGAACATTCATCCTCGAATGTTGGAAACAAGCATAAAAACAAAGACATGAAATTATAACACCCCAATCCTGATCATTTAACCCGAAATTAACGAAATGGCAACCTCTGATTCACATCACATAACTCAACTGATTTCATTCTTCACATGTGCATACATACATATAAAAGAAACTTGAACACGTGAGTTGAACATGAATACTAACTAGAGTTATAGCGCAAAATTGATACCTCAAGTCGAAACTGAGACGGTAGAGAATAAGCATGGGTATCTAGCCATCATATTCTCTTCGTCTTCCCACATAGCTCCTTCACCATGTTGATGCCTCCATAATACTTTAACTGAAGCTACTCCCTTGTTCCTTAGCCTTCGAACCTGACGATCCAATATTTCCACTGGAACTTCCTCATAACTAAGGCTATCTTTTACACCAACGCTGTCCAGCGGGACTAATAGTTCTAGATCTCCCAAACATTTCTTCAAAAGCAATAGATGAAACATAGGATGCACGGAAGATAACTCTGAGGTCAATTCCAACTCATACGCTACCTTACCAACTCTTCTCATAATATGGTAGGGACCAACATAACGGGGACTGAGTTTTCCTTTCTTCCCAAACCACATTTCTCCCTTCATGGGAGATACCTTCAGAAACACCCTATCGTCTACCTCGAACTCCAACCCTCTTCTCCTCACATCCACATAGGACTTTTGATGACTCTGAGCGGTTTTCAACCTGTCCCTTATCAACTGAACCTTCACCATAGCTTCATGAACCCAATCTAGCCCTATCATAGCTGCCTCACAAACCTCAAACCATTCGATGGCCGATCTACATCTCCGCCCATAGAGAGCCTCAAATAGTGCCATTTGGATACTGGAGTGATAGTTGTTATTGTAAGAAAACTCGATCAGGGGCAAGTGATCATCCCAACTACCTTTAAAGTCTATTATGGAGGCTCTCAACATGTCTTCGAGATTTTGAATTGTCTGCTCCGCTTGACCATTTGTTTGAGAATGAAATGTTGTGCTGAGTTTAACCTGAGTCCCAAGCCGTTTCTAAAAAGACCACCAAAACGAAGAGGTAAATAAGTACCTCAGTCTGAAATAATAGACAAGGGAACTCCATGCAATTGAACCAACTCCCGGATATAGTGTTTGGCATAATCCTCCCCCGAATCCGCAGTTTTGATCGGTAGAAATTATGCAGCTTTGGTCAATCTGTCTACTACAACCCAAATAGAATCATAGTGTCGACGAGTACGCGGAAGGCCTGTGATGAAATCCTTATTAATCTCTTCCCACTTCAAATTGGGAATGCTAATACCCTGAAGTGCGCCACCAAACCTTTGATTCTCGACCTTCACTTGCTGATAGTTCGAGCACTTGGCTATGAATTCTGCAATATCCCTCTTGATGCCATTCCACCAATATATTTCCCTAAAATCATGATACGTCTTGGTGGCACCTGTATGAATAGTGTACCTAGATCCATGAGCCTCATGCATCCTCCGACTGCTCAAATCAACGACATCCAGAATGCATAGGCAACCATGGTACTGAAGCACACCATCTCCCACTTGGGAGAAGACCCCCACTTTCAGGCTTCAAAAGACTTCTTTCACCTTTAAAAAAATCGGATCCTCATCTTGTCTAGCTTTCACATCCGTCACCAAGGACAATTCTGATCTGTTCTACACAACAACACCACTACCGGTCGAGTCGACCAACCGAACTCCTAACCTTGCAAATTGATACACATCTTTCACCAGCTCTTTCTTTTCCTTGTCCACATGGGACACACACTCAATAGAGAGCCTACTAAGTGTGTCCGCTACAACATTAGTCTTACCCGGATGGTAAAGGACACTCATATCATAGTCCTTGAGTAGCTCCAACCACCTCATTTTTCAAAGATTGAGATCTTTCTACGTGAACACATATTGCAAGCTCATGTGGTTCGTAAACACATCCACATGGATCCTATACAGGTAATGTCGCCATATCTTCAATGCGAACACCATTGTGGCCAATTCAAGATCGTGGGTCGGGTAAGTCTTCTCTTGGACCTTCAACTGTCTCGAGGCATATGATATGTCTTTCCCTCATTGCAGCAATACACACCTGAGTCCCATTCTCGAATCATAACAATATATCACAAAACCATTGGTACCCTGGGGTAGGGTAAACACCGGCGCGGTTGTAAGTTGAGTCTTCAACTTTTGAAAGCTCTTTTCACAAGCCTCCGACCATTAGAAGTTTACCTTTTTCTGATTCAACTTGGTCAAAGGTGCTGCAATAGATGAGAAACCCTCAACGAACCTCTAGTAGTAGCTAGCTATACCCAAGAAACTCTAAATATCCGAGGGATTCATTGATCTGGGTCAATTCTTCACCGCCTCACTTTTCTGAGAATCTACTTTAATGCCCTCGCCTAATACCACATGGCCTAAAAATGCTATCGAGTTCATCCAAAATTCGCAATTGCTGAACTTTGCATACAATTATCGATCCTTGAGAGTCTGAAGCACTACTCTCAAATGAGCGATATGCTCCTCCTCGCTCCGAGAGTATATAAGTATGTCTTCGATGAATGCGATCACGAACATGTCCAGATATGGCTTGAACACCCTGTTCATCAGGTCCATAAAAGCTATAGGAGCATTCGTTAGACCAAAAGACATTACTACAAACTCATAATGGCCATAGCGCATCCTAAAGGTTGTCTTCAGGATATCACTCTCCCGAACATTGAGCTTATGATACCGGACTTGAGATCTATCTTTGAGAAACACTTGGAACCCTGAAGCTGGTCAAACAAATCGTCGATCCTTGGTAAAGGATACATATTCTTAATGGAGACCTTTTTCAAATGCCAATAGTCAATGCACATCCGAAGCGAACCATCCCTCTTCTGAACAAATAACACTGGTGCACCCCATAGAGACATGCTCAGTCTAATGAAACCCTTATCTAATAGGTCCTTCAACTGATCCTTCAACTTCTTTAGCTCGACTGGAGCCATCCTATAATGAGGAATTGATATAGGTTGCATATCGGGTAGAAGGTCAATACTAAAATAAATCTCCCGCTCGGGAGGAACACCTGGCAAATCATCGAAAAAGTCCTCTGGATACTCACACACTACCGGAACTGACTGGATAGTCGGTGTCTCGGACTCAACATCCTTAACCCTAACTAGATGATACATGCAACCCTTAGAAATCATCTTTTTGGCCTTAAGGTAGGAAATAAAACGACCTACAAGAACGACCAAACTACTCTTCCAGCCCAAGACTGACTCACCTGGAAAACGAAACTCCACTGCACGGGTTCTACAATTAATAGAAGCATACTCGCATACAGCCAATCCTTGCCAAGAATAATATCAAAGTCACTCATGGCTAACTCTACAAGGTCTATGGAGGTGACTTTATGCAATATGGTGACCGGGAATCCTCTATACACCCGGCTAGCTACAACTGAATCACCAACAGGAGTAGAAACAAAAAATGATTCTGACAGAGTCTTGGGACTAACTCCAAAGCTACTAGAAATATAAGGAGTCACAAAAGACAAAGTATCCCCCGGATCTAGCAAGGAATAAACATCAATATAGAAAACTCACAACATACCAGTGACCACATTTGGGGAGACCTCCTGCTCCTGGCGAGGTGCTAAAGCATAAACCTGTTTTGGCACTGACCACTAGCTGAGCTAGTCGAGGCACCCTGCTAGGGGGACATGCTGCGGGAGCGACTGAACTGGCTGCTGGCATACGGGCTCCACCGCCCTCGATCTGGCTGAAAGGCAATTCCTAAGTCTGTGTCCGAGTTTTCCACACCTGAAACAAGCATCCGAGCTTACTCGGCACCTCCCCGAGTGATTCTTGTAGCACTTCACACAAACTGGAAAAGTGCGCTCCATCTGCATGCTACCCTTTCCTCTCGAGTTTAGAGCCTTTCTCCACGATCCCCTTTGAATCTAGACAGTGTACTAGCTGATGATGGTTCTGGAGTAATAGACCTATGATGAGAATGCTGACGCTACCCACCCCATGATCTGGACTAAGATGCTCCATAGTTGTCGGTACTGGCCCTCTTGGCCTCTCTCTACCTCCGATACACCGACTCCATCTGCTGAGTATGCAACACAATGTGGGGAAAGTCAATATCCCGATGCAACATGGTGATCCTGCAGTCCTTATCGAGATAGTCTGCCACTCCATGTATAAAACGGCTCACCCGAGCCTTTTGGTCTGCCACCAACTCTGGTGCATACTTGGATTGACGGGTGAACTCCAATGCGTACTCCTAAATGGACATGTCACCCTACTTTGATAAACTCAGCCACCTTAAGCTCCCTCATCTCTCGAGGGAAAAACCGATCCAAGAATGCCCCGAGGAACTCTTCCTAACCTTTAGGGCCTGTACCCACTGCCCTACCATCTCTCCACTGCTTGAACCATATGTGAGCCACCCCCTTTAGCTGATAGGAGGCCAAATCAACACAATCTCCATTCATCACCCCCATAACCTGGGTGATCTTTTGAATCTCCTTGATGAAATTGTGTGGATCATCATCCACCTTGTACCCAAAGAACTCCGGAGGGTTCATCCTCAAGAAATCTCTAATTCGAGCCGCTGCCGCATTGCCATTCTATGGAATATGCGCAACAACCTACTGGTTGACCTGAGTGATTAAGGCCTGCACCAACATTTGGATAGCCGCCCGAAACTCAGTGTGGGTAACTGGCTCTGGTGCCTAGGGCTCCTAAACAGGTGGGGCTTGCTGATGCCTATGACCATTTCCATCCTTGTGGCCTTCACCATTTCCATTTATTCTTCCGTCCATTCTTCTACGAGCCATGATTCTGCAATCATGAATAGCACGAATGAGAAGGGTAGAAAAACTTTTAATCGCAAGACATAAATCATAAAAGAAGGGAACATTCCTAAACGTCTCATAGCCTCTTTGTGATAAGAGTAGCACGCTTTACACCCATGAAAAAGACTCTACTAAATGCGGATTTCGGACATGCTGGGACACTTCAAAACTATGGCTCTGATACTAAGTTTGTCATGACCCAGACGTAGACCCGGATCGTAACACGGGACAAGGCACCCCGAATGGCCCCAAGTCAAACCCATGGCATAAGCATATCTAACTTCATTCACCTTAAGCGAAAGATTGAATAGAAGAAATAGTGGAAACGTAAATATAACATAACATGTCATAACATAAGGAATCACTGGACATACACGCAAGCTGATTACTACATACTGTCTGAAAGCCTCCGCTGCATAAGATGGGTTGATGGGACAACACACCCAACTTACCCAGCCAATTACTAAAACATAAATAACATAAATGTCTAGTAAAACATTCCTCGGAACATGAGGACTCACTAAAAAGTTGAAAGTGAACCCTGAGATGATCTAAAGATGAGGATGAGCCTAATATCTGGGTCCTGTATCATGAAACGATATAGCACAGAAAGTATGTGGTTAGTACGTGGAATGTACCAAGTATGCTAGGTAAGTAAAACGGGCACTAAAATATGTAAAAAATCATAAAATATCATAAGAGTAGGACATCATGCTCATCTCATAAATATCGTAAAATAACATAACTTAAGGCTCAAGGTTTTCGAAGCATTCATAATACATTCATAATCATAAGCATGAGAGTAAAGATATATTGAACATAACTTGAGCCAACATCTGTAATTGTAAACATGCATAAATCATGAGGAATAGTGGGAGATTCTCTTAACCAACATACCACAACACACATGAAGCCCGACTTTTGACCCTAGTCGGAGGGTGTTCGTACCTTGCCAAGGATAGAACAATGAAAGGCGTGATCATACATGAGAAGAGGCCAAATGGGCTAGGTACAGTCACAAAGGAGGTTCCAACAAACCTATAGTGGCACGTAGTTTATGAGATCCTGGGCAAAACCTAGGCCCCGAACCTACTCGGTGTTTGATACTACTCCAAAAACATATATAATGATCATAGTATATATGCATTAGTTCATGGGCTAGTTAAATCATGATAATCATAAACATGCTTGTAAATATGTGAACTTGCCATGAATCAAGGCCCGTGAGTTGGCCAAAATATAATTTATAAATCATAGAATTCATGCATACTTGTAGATCATGTATATAACTTGTAAATCATCGAATCATGATGGGTATTTGAATAAATGTATATTTCAAATCATAAATCATGTTGGGTTTTTAATATAAACAATTTGAATAGTAAATCATAAATTGATTCTTCATAGATCATGCATAATTAGGCGAAATTTGATAGAAATCGAATTCTATCAATTTATTATTAAAAATAATTGTAAAATCTGATCAAAATCTATAAAATATTATGTAAATCTTAAATCATAAAATCCCATTAGTAAATTATTAGATTTTCACCGAATCAAATTCAAAACCCCATAATATTTTTGATAGATTTTCATAAATTAAAAGAGAATGGGCATGGGTGTGAATGAAAATACCTATTTGTAACCCTACATACCTGGGTAAGATCAGATCTCATGTCCTTCAAGTGCCTACGGGAGAATTGATAGGGAAGAGCCTGAAACTATGCTCGATCTATCTAAAATTCACTTAATTTTTCATGCATGAGAATTAATAGGTTAGGGGGACTTTGCCTATATTAACATACTAAGAAAAATACATAAAACGATGTAGTTTAAGGCCTTAGAGCATAACACAGTTGAAAATACCCTTAATGAATTCATCTTGAAAAATATGTACAAGTCAAACCAACGGGCGTACCAATGAGTCCTTCGAAGCTACCACGACTTGTGATACGACCCTTCATCTCCACTGCCCAGGTCCTGCTTTCGGATTCAAACCACGACTTGACAACATGAGTCGTTGTTCCGTCAAAGGGGTAATTGTACCAGTCGTTGGTTGCCCCTTTGAAAATTTTGAACTTCCTCACAACAGGTCTCACCACGACTCATTGTTTCTTCTAACAGGTCATGGTTCCCCTCTATTAAGTCCACTGGAAATTTATGTTCCCCTACCACGACTCAAGGCAACGGATTGTTGTTACTCATTACAGGTCATTGGATGACCCATTATTTCCCCAAATGCTAAGGTCTAGTGCTACCCATGAGTCCAAACAATGACTCATTGTTTCAAGAAACGAGTCATTACTCCTCACGTTACATCCACTGCCACCCAGACTCCTAAAACCACGACTGGCTCCAACGTGTTATTGGTTGGACCAATGATCCATTAGGTCGTTTGTTCTATGATATTTATCCCAGTTTTCTATGAACTTTAAATTTTGATCCCAGGTTTAATCTTAGGCGCTTTTGGGGTATTACATATACATAGGCCGCACACGACCAACAACAACTATCAATTGAGAAACTGTAGCCTGCAAGCCTCTAAGAGTGGAATAATGGTAGGGACAGGGCCCCGACCTACCCAAAAGCTATACAACAAAAGAACAAACCTTCTCTAACTATCAACTTCGGAGAAAGGGAGCTGACTGAACTGTTAACTCTGACTGGCTGCTAGGAAGGCCCTGGATCACATCTAACTGTACCTGCAGGCAACTAATGTAGCGCCCCAAAGATGGGTGCTAGTACAAAATGTAGTAAATATGTAAGGCAGAAATGAAAGTTGAGTAAATCTAATAGAAGGACTGAAAGTAATCAATAAGGAGAATAAGAATTTAACCTGAATAGCCTCACAATACAAAATATAACTAGCAAGTATAGAACAAACAAAACCTGGCTAGGTCCCCGTAAGCCTGAATGGTCCAATCAATATAGAATAACCTACCTAGGCCCCCATAAGTCCCGACAAGTACAAACAATGCACAATTATCATATCTGGACTACTAAAGGTTTGTAAGCATACTGTAACTCAGGAGTACTCATCCTCTGAAGTTGTATCTGAGCCTGATAGGCTCCTTTTTCTAGGTTGAGCCATCTAGGCTCCTATAGTTGTGTGTGTGCTTGAGCCGTTTGGGCTCCTGTAACTGTATCTGAGCTATCTGGGCTCCTGCAACTAGACCTCGAGCCTTCGCTCGTCTGAGGGTCATAGTGCCACTGCGAAATAGGGGAGTCTGAGGTGACTAAACCTCAATACCGCCCTCACGACCTCAATCTGGTCCCTTCGAACATCACATTGCTCCTGTGAGCATATGGGTACCTTAATACGACCCTCACGGCCTCAATCTGGTCCCTTTAAACGACATATTGGTCCTACGTGCATAGCCCCATAGGCAACAAAATATCTAACAATCCAAACATCGTACACAGAACCAAAGCTAACTAGGGTTAACTCTAATGAGGGATTACTATGTCTATCATTGTCTTCTTAATTCTATTTGTAGTTGTTGACTACAATAGGGTTACTCTGGAGTATTATAGATACACAGGTCGTATCAGATCCACGACGAATGTAACTTGCCGAAGAATAGCCTTAGCATACCTTGAATGCTGACTTTCATTTAACTGGTGAGTTTCAACCTGTAACCGATGGTTCCACCCAACTGCAGCCCTTATGCTGACAGAATAGGGCTAATTTCAATACTAAATTCAATAAATAATGATATCTTTCGATAGTATTATTAACTATAATTAAACTCTAAATAACTCGTCTGAAAACCCATAATTTCTCAAGAGTTTAGAAGGGAGAAATGCTTACCTATTGCCCGTGGCAGTTTATGATTCAATTTGGAGTAATTTCGACAACATTTACTTGGGGGTTCTGATATATCGAGTGAATTTTCAAGAAACAACTCTGTAAATATTCTTCCTGTAGGCCTAGAACTTGTTATCCAAGGCGAATTTGCATTTGGACGGATTTTGATAGCGTAATTCGAAGTAAATTTGATGAAAATCGCGAGGTTCTCAGTTTTTGGCCAAAGGATACTTTTTATATAATGAAACAAATGATCAAGAGGACTTATATAATAATTGGGTGGTGGCAGGAGGGTGTGTGGCATGCCCCCCATCGCACCGCACTAGGGGCGTGACACACCAGTGCCTGCGCCAGGCAGGCTGCGTGATGCCGCGCCCAGTGCATCGGCCTCCTGTCCGTTTGACAACATGCTCGTGCATTCACCCCGCTGGGCCTTCTCCTGGGTGTATGGTATTTTATAAATCTCAATATACTTACACACACGATGGTCATATTATGAAGATTTACGGGGTGCAACCACCCTTTTGGAATTAATTGAACTAGAAGTGTAAATAATAGCATTAGTCAAAATGTTGACCATATTTCTCATGGGGTCAACCCTAACCATGATTGGGTTCTTTATTTGACAACAACCCCGCTGTTTTTCTTCTGAGGTGTAATTTGAGTATTACAAAAAATGACGCCATTGCCAGAGAATACGGCTTTGGATTAGATAAATTGCTTTGATTTGACTTTTAATCTTTTTTTCCTCATTTACATTTTTTCTTTTGTCTTTGTTTCACTCAGGTTACTGTTTGGTGATTGTCAAATACTCAGTGTAGCAAATCCCCGTAGTCCCAATTGATCAAGAACTTGAACGAACACTGAGAAAGATGGTCAGTACAGAGACCCATGAGCAAATGGAAGCCTGAGTATCCATTAAAGCTCGACGAGCTAAGAAGACCTATCAGGTGGAGTTAGCTCGTCAAGATGCTCTTCGGGAGGCTGATGAGGCCTAGGAGGAAGCTAATAATACTGGTCGAAATCACAGGAGTAAAGGTATTAAACGACCTCTATTCCATTGATATGCACCTCACTTTGATTATGATAATGATGATCTGGATATTGAGGAAGTCAAGTAAACAGGAGCCATTATGCCCCCACCTCTGCCTACTGTGGAAAAATTTAACATCACTAGAATAATGATCCAGTTGCTGAACATAAAGGGAGTGTTTAGTGGTAATGATGTTGATAATGCAAATATCCACTTGATGAATATTGTAGGAATTTACAAGGTGTACAAGTTGCTAGGAGTAAGCTAGGATGCAATCAGACTGTCGCTCCTTCTGTTCTCTCTAGCTAGTGAAGCTACTCTATGGTTGTCAGAGTTGCCAAATGACTGCATCACCAATTGGAGATAATTGAAACATGCCTTCCTGGAAAGGTTCTTCCCACCTTCAGGAATGCTACAACTCAAAGATGACATACATAACTTCCGACAACTCAAGAAGGAGGCACTTTATTAGACATGGTTGCGGTTCAATAAGCAATTGAATAAGTGCCCAACCTATAGAATCTCAAATAAGAGCTTGTTAGAAATATTTTATAGATCCTTGACCAACAACAACAATAGAGTAGCAGATACAATAGCAGGTGAAGCATTTATGAGTCACTTATGGGAGGAAGAAACAATAATACTTGATTGAGTGACTAGAACCAATAGGGCTTGGCATACCAGAAAAGCTGAGGTAGCTGCAGGTACATATGTAATTGGGATGACTACGAAGCAGCTTAGAAAAGAAGAGTAATGTTACCAGGAGTTAGCCTATATGAGAACATCTTTTGACGTACTCACTGAACATATCATGGGATCTGGGGCTTAGAAACTGAATGTAGTGGGAGCTTGGGGTCAGGAGCTGGGGATTGAACACTCTGATTCTAATGAGGAAGCAAATTTTTTGGATAACTAGGTAGCGAGTTTTTAAACAAATGCTCAAGGTTCTAATCAAGACACTTTCTTCCAAATCTCTAGGAACCAAGGTCAGAATAAGTAAAGGGATAACTACAATAGAGTTGGGTACATATATGTAATACCCTGGAAATGCCTAAGAGTAGATCTGGGAGTTAAAAGTTGAAAACTGCTGAAACTAGGAAAAAAATCACAGGACGAGAGGTGGAATGACTTGTGCTTCAAAACCATGAGTTGTTGTTACCAGTTGTGGTTTCAGGAGTCCAGGTGGAAGTGGAAGCAGCTACCAATGTAACGACTCATTGTGGGAAATAATGAGTTGTCATTTGTAGTCGTGGTAAGAGATGGACTTTAGAATTTGGGGTCAACAATAACTATCTACATGATCAGATTTCCAGTGCACACAACGGATAAAGACCACGACTCGTTGGAAGTAACCACGAGTCATGGTGAGGCTCGTGGCAAGGGATGTTCAAGTTTGGTAGGGAGTTGAAAATGACCGACTCAATGACCCATTCTTTGGAACAACGACTCGTCCTATCAAGTCGTGGGAGGGATCTGAAGCTATTGAGGAAACAGTGGACCCAACGACTAGATACCACGAGTCGTGGTTTCACACAACGACTCATGGGATCAGTCATTGGTTCGTCCAAGGCAGTTTTTCAGGGACTTTTCATTAAGGGTATTTTCGACCTTTCCCATGCTCTAAGTCCCTAAACTACGTTGTTTCATGTATTTTTTTAGGTATTTCAACATAGGTTGAGTCCCTATTGCATAGATCATTCCCATGCATGCATGCTAAGATAATTCTAGAGAGATCTAGCATATAATCAAGTTTTCCCTATCAATTCATCCTTGGGCATTCAAGAACCTTAGAATCTGATCTTACCAAGATATGTAGGTTTACGAATGGGTGATTCTGTTCACACCCATGCCCATTCTCTATTAATTTATAAAAATCTACCAAAAATCTCATAGGGTTTTAATTATATTTTTGTGAATTTCTAATGATTTGTTAATGGGATTTTAAGATTTATGATCTATATCATATTTTATCAATTTTGGTCAGATATTACATTTAATTTACTTATAAAATTATTGATTTCAAATTCTACCGAATTAAGCCTAATTATGCATGATCTATGATGAATCGATTTATGATCTACTCTTCAATTGTTGATATTTACAAACCCAGTATTATTTATGATTGGAAATGTGGATTTATTCAATTACCCATCATGATTTGGTGATCTACAAGTATGCATTATCCCTATGATTTATTATGTTTTCACCAACTCACGGGCTTTGATCCATGGCTAATTCACGTATTTACAAGCACATTTATGATCATCATGATTTAACTAGTCCATGAATTCATGCATGTTATAGCATGAGCACTATATACGTTTTGGGAGTAGTACACCCAGTAGGTTCATGGCCTAGGTTCTACCCCAGATCTCGTGAACTACGTGCCACCATTGGTATGTTGAGACCTACTTCTCACTGTCCCAGGCCCAATTAGCCCTTTTCATGGTTATATAACACTTTAATGGTTCTACCCTTGGCAAGGTATGAACGGCCTCCTGACTAGGTTCATAAGTCAGGCTCCATGTATGCTCATATGGGGCATGTCGGTTAAGAAAATCTTTCACTATTCCTCATGATTTATGCATGTTCATGATTACGTATGTTGGCTCAAGTAATGTTTATTGTGGCTTTTCCTCTTATGATTATGATTACAATTGTGTTACGAATGCTTTGAAAACCTTGAGCCTTATGATATGTTATGTTAGGATATTTATGATATGAGAATGATTTCCTGCTCTTATGATGTTTTATGAGCTTTTACATATTTTAAATGTCCATTTTACTGACCTTGTATATTCGGTACATTCCATATACTGATTGCATACTTCCTATGTTGTATCGTTTCGGATATAAGACCCAGCTCTCAGGCTCATCCTCATCTGTAGATCATCTTAGGGTTCACTTTAATCTTGTTGGTGAGTCCTCATGCTCCGAGGGCTGTTTGACTAGACATTAATGTTATTTATGTTTCAGTACTTAGCTGGGTTAGTTGGGGGCATTGTCCCATCAACCTATATAATGCAGTAGAGGCTTTTAGACAGTATGTAGTATTCAGTTTGTGAGTATGTCTAGTGATTCCCTACGTTATGTTATGCTATTATTATGTTTACGTTTCCGCTATGCCTTATGATTAGTTTTCTGCATAAATTGAATGAAGTTAGATGTATGCTTATTCCATGGGTCGACGTGGGGCCACTCGGGGTTCCTTGTCCTGTGTTATGATCCGAGTCTACATTCGGGTCATGAAAAGCTTGGTATCAAAATCATAGGTTTGAAGTGTCCTAGGGTGTCTGAAAGTCGCAACAAGTAGAGTCTTCTTCATGGGTGTGAAGCGTGCCATGCTTATGAAGAAGAGGCTATGAGACATTTAGGAATGTTCCCTTCTTTCATGATTTATGTCGTACGATGAAAAGTCTTTCTATCCTCTTAATACTATTCATGATTGCAGAATAATGGCTCCCAGAAGAATGAAGGGAAGAAGAAATAGAAACAATGAAGGCCATGGAGATTGCAATGATCATGGGCATCAGCAGGCCCCACCTATTCAGGAGCCGCAGGAACCAGAGCCTGTTGCCCACGCAGAGTTTCGGGCGGCTATCCAGATGTTGGCACAAGCCTTGACTGCTTAGGTCAACCAATAGGCTATTGAGCATATCCCACAGAATAGCAATGCGGCAGCTAATCGGATTAGAGATTTTTTGAGGATAAACCCTTCGGAGTTCTTTGGGTCCAAGGTGGATGAGAATCCGCACGATTTTATCGAGGAGATTTTAAAGATCACCCAGGTTATGGGGGTGACCAATGGAGATTGTGTTGATTTGGCCTCCTACCAGCTAAAGGGGGTAGCTCACATATGGTTCAAGTAGTGGAGAGATACTAGGGCAGTGGGTATAGGTCCTATAGGTTGGGAACAGTTCCACACGACATTCTTGAATCGATTTTTCCCTCGAGAGATGAGGGAGCTTAAGGAGGCTGAGTTTGTCAACTTGAAGCAGGGTGACATATCTGTTCATGAGTACACATTGGAGTTCACCCGTCTATCCAAGTATGTGCCAGAGTTGGTGGTGGACCAGCGGGCTCGGGTGAGTCATTTTGTGCATGGAGTGGCAGACTATCTGGATAAGGATTGTAAGATCACGATATAGATTTTATCCGTATTATTCATGCTCAGCAGATGGAGTCGGTGTATCGGAGGTAGAGAGAGGCCAAGAGGGCTAGAATCGATAGTTTTAGGACTTCTAAGGACAGATCAGGGGGTGGAGAGCGTCAGCAGTCTAAGCATAGGTCTGTGGCTCCAACACCATCAGTGGCTAGTACGCCATCTATATTTCGAGGGGATTAGGGAAGCAGGCTCCAGATTCGACAGGTCAGGGTAGCATGCAGATAGAGCGCATGTTCCCAATTTGTGCGGGATGCGGCAAGAGTCATCTCGGGATGTGCCTTGCCTATTCAGATGCTTGTGTCGAGTATGGCAAACTCGCACACAGACTTAGGGATTTCCCTTCATCCGGATTAGAGGGCGGTGGATCCCATATGCTAGTAGTCAATTAGCCGCTCCAGCAGCACATCCCCCTCAGTAGGGTGCCTCGACCAGTTCAGCCGGCGGTGCCAAAACAGATTCTATGCTTTAGCACCCCGCCAGAAGAGGAGGTCTCCCCGAATGTGGTCACTGGTATGTTATTTGTTTTTCATATTGACGTTTATGCCTTACTAGATCTGGGGGCTACTTTTTCTTTTGTGACTCCTTATGTTGCTAGTAGCTTTGGAGTTAGTCCCGAGACTCTGTTAGAACCAGATTTAGTTTCTACTCCTGTTGGTGATTTGGTTGTAGCTAGACGGATGTATAAAGGGTGCCCGGTCATTTTATTGCATAAAGTCACCTCCGCAGACCTAGTAGAGTTAGCCATGACTGACTTTGACATTATTCTTGGCATGGATTGGTTGGTTGTATGTGTGTTATGCCTCTATAAATTGTAGAACTCGTGCACCGGAATTTCATTTTTTAGGTGAATTAGTCCTGGAGTGGAAGGGTAGTTCGGTTGTACCAGCAGGTCGATTTATTTCATATCTTAAGGTCAGGAATATGATTTCTAAGGGTTGTATGTATCATTTAATTAGGGTTAAGGATGTCGAGTCAGAAACCCTACTATCCAGTCAGTTACGGTGGTGTGTGAGTACCTAGAAGTATTTTTGGATGATTTGCCAGGTGTTCCTCCTGAGAGGGAAATCGATTTTGGTATTGATCTTCTACCCGATACACAGCCTATCTCCATTCGTCCTGATAGAATGGCTCCGGCTGAGCTAAAGGAGTTAAAGGATCAGTTTAAAGACATATAGATAAGGTTTTCATTAGACTGAGCAAGTCTCCATGGGGCGCGCTAGTCTTATTTGTTCAGAAGAAAGACGGTTCGCTTCGGATGTGCATTGACTATCGGTAATTGAATAAATCCACTATTGAGAACAGGTATCCTCTACCCAGGATCGATGATTTTCTTGACAAGCTTTAGGGTGCAAGGTGTTTCTCAAAGATTAATCTCAGGTTCAGGTATCACCAGCTCAGGGTTCCGGAGTGTGACATCCTAAAGATAGCCTTCAGGACGCGGTATGGTCATTATGAGTTTGTAGTTATGTCTTTTAGACTAATGAATTCTCTTGCAGCTTTAATGTACTTGATCAACAAGGTATTCAAGTCGTACTTGGATATATCATGATTGGTTTCATTAATGACATCCTTATATACTATCGGAGCTAGGAGGAGCATGCCTCTTATTTGAGAGTAGTGCTTCAGACTCTCAAGGATCACCAATTGCATGCCAAGTTCAGCAAGCACGAGTTTTGGTTGGACTTTATAGCATTTTTGGGCCATGTGGTATCGAGTGACGGCATAAAGGTAAATTCTAAATAAATTTAGCCGGTGAAAAACTGGCATAAACTGGTGAATCCTTCAGATATTCGGAGTTTCTTGGGTTTAGCTGGCTACTTCTGGAGATTTGTTGAGGGTTTTTCATCAATTGCAGCACCCTTGACCAAGTTGACTCAGAAGAAGGTGAAGTTTCAATGGTTGGAGGCTTGTGAGAAGAGCTTCCAAGAATTGAATACTCTACTCACTACCGCACCAGTGTTGACCCTACCCAAGGGTACTGATGATTTTTTGGTGTATTATGATGCTTCGAGAATCAGACTCGGGTGTGTATTGATGCAACGAGGAAAAGTGATAGCATATGCCTCTAGACAGTTGAAAGTCCATGAGAAGAATTATGCGATCCACGATCTTGAATTGGCCGCAGTGGTATTCGCCTTGAAGATATGGCGACATTACTTTTATGGGGTCCATGTGGTTGTGTTTATGGACGACAAGAGCTTACAATATGTATTTACACAGAAATACCTCAATCTACGACAAGTAAGGTGGTTAGAGATAGTCAAAGACTATGATATGAGTGTTCTTTACCATCCAAGAAAGGCTAATGTGGTGGCGGACGCACTTAGTAGGCTCTCTATGGAGAGTGTATCCCATGTGGAGGAAGGACAGAAAGAGTTGGTGAAAGATGTGCGTCATCTCACAAGGTTAGGAGTGAGGTTCTGGACTCTACCGATGGTGGTGTTGTTGTTCATAGAAGATCCGAATCTTCCTTGGTGACTGATGTGAAATCTAGACAAGATGAGGACCAATTTTGATAAAGTTGAAAGAAGTTGTTCGAATTTAGAAGGTAGAAGTCTTCTCACAAGGGGGAGATGGTGTGCTTCAGTACCAGGGTTACCTATGTGTTCCAGATGTTGATGATTTGAGGATCTGGATATTGCATGAGGCACATGGAACCAGGTACTCTATCCATCCGGGTTCCACCAAGATATATCACGATTTACGAGAAATATATTGGTGGAATGGCATGAAGAAGGATATTGCAAAATTTGTAGCCAAATGCCTGAACTACCAGCAAGTAAAGGTGGGCATCAAAGGCCGGAAAGAGTACTTCAGAATATCAGCATTCCTACCTGAAAGTGGGAAGAGATTAACATGTATATCATAACAGGATTACCTCATACTCACCGACAATATGATTCTATTTGGGTGGTGGTAGACAGGTTGACCAAGGCTGCACATTTCCTATTGATGAAAACCACAAATTCAGTGGATATATTCGGGAGTTGGTTCGCTTACATGGAGTGCCCTGTTCCATTATTTCAGACTGAGGTACTCAGTTTACCTCCCATTTCTGGCGGTTTTTTAAAAAGGGGCTTGGGACTTAAGTTAAGCTCTGCCCAGCCTTTCATCCGCAAATGAATGGCTAAGTGGAACAAAAAATCCATACACTCGAGGACATGTTCAGAGCATGTTTAAAGGACTTCAAAGGTAGTTGCTATGATCAGTTTCCCCTGACCAAGTTTGCGTACAATAAAATCTATCACTCTAGCATTCAGATGGCACCGTTTGAGGTTCTTTATGGGTAGAGATGTTAATCACCCATCGAATGGTTTAAGGTTGGTGAGGTAGCAACGATAGGGCTAGATTCGGTTCATGACACTATGGTGAAGGTACAGTTGATAAGGGATAGGCTGAAAGCCACCCAGAGTCATCAAAAGTCCTATGTGGATATGAAGAGGAGAGAGTTCGAGTTCGAGGTGGAGGATTGCGTATTTCTGAAGGTTTCTCCAATGAAGGGAGTGATGCAGTTTGGGAAGAAAGGAAAACTCAGTCCCCGTTATGTTGGTCCCTACCAGATTATTAGAAGTGTTGGTAAGGTAGCATATGAGTTGGAGTTTCCCTTAGAGTTATCTTCTGTGCGTCCTGTGTTTCATGTATCGCTTTTGAAGAAATGTTTGGGAGATCCAGCTCTATTAGTTCCTGTGGATAGCATTGATGTAAAAGATAGCCTTAGCTATGAGGAGGTTCCGGTGGAAGTATTAGATCATCAGGTTTGGAGGCTAAATAACAAGGAAGTAGCTTCGGTTAAAGTATTATGGAGGAATCAGCATGTTGAAGGAGTAACATGGGAAGCCGAAGCGAATATGAGTGGCTATATACCCACATTCATTCTCCACCAGCTCAGTTCTTACTTGAGGTATCAGTTTTACCCTATGATTCTATTTTTCATGTTCAGTTCATGTGCGCAAGTTTCATTTATGTGTGTGGATGTATGTATGATTCGAGAATTAGGTTCATTTGTGTATTTTAAATCGGAGGTAGTCATTCCTATATTTCGGGTTAAATGATCAGTATTGGGGTGTGATAATTGCATGTTTCTGTTTTCTTCTTGTTTCCTACATTCGTGGACAAATGTTCCCACGGGAGAGATATTGTAATACCTCGGAAGTGCCTAAGAGTAGACCCGGGAGTTAAAAGTTCAAAACTGTTGAAATTGGGAAAAACACCATAGGATGAGAGGTGTAACTACTCGTGGTTGGAAACCATGAGACATTGTTACTAGTCGTGGTTTCAGGAGTCCAGGTGGAAGTGGAAGCAACGACCAATGTAACGACTCGTTGTGGGAAACAATGAGTCATCGTTTGTAATCGTGGTGAGAGATGGACTTTAGCATTTGGGGAAGTAATGGATCATTCAACAACCCATTATGAATTACAACGACCCGTTGTCAGCAATCATTGTCTACATGATCATATTTCTAGTGCACACAATAGATCAAGATCACGACTCGTTGGAAGAAACCACGAGTCGTGGGGAGGCTCGTGGTAAGGGATGTTCAGGTTTGGCAGGCAGTTGACAACGACCGACTCAACGACCCATTGTTTGGACCAACTACTCGTCTTTCTGAGTCGTGGGATGGATCTAAAGGTATTGATGAGATAGTGGACCCAACGATTGGATACCACAAGCGTGGTTTCACACAATGACTCGTGGGATCAGTCATTAGTTCGTCCAGGGCAGTTTTTCAAGGACTTTTTATTAAGGGTATTTTTGACCTTTCCATGCTATAAGGCCCTAAACTACATTGTTTCATGTATTTTTCTAGGCATTTTAGGATAAGTTAAGTTCCTATTGCATATATCATTCCCGTGCATGCATACTAAGAGAATTCTAGAGAGATCAAGCATAGAATCAAGTTTTCCCCTATCAATTCATCCTTGGGCATTCAAGAACATTAGAATCTAATTTTACCCAGGTATATAAGGTTTCGAATGGGTGATTCCATTCACAGCCATGCCCATTCTCCATTAATTTATGAAAATCTACCAAATATCTCGTGGGGTTTCAATTCTATTTTTTTTGAATTTCTAATGATTCATTAATGGGCTTTTATGATTTGTTATCTACATCATATTTTATGGATTTTGATTAGGTTTTACATTTATTTTACCTATAAAATTATTGATTTTGATTTCTACCGAATAAAGCCTAATTATGCATGATCTATGATGAATCGATTTATGATCTACTCTTCAATTATTGATATTTACAAACCCAACATGATTTAAGATTGGAAATATGGATTTATTCAATTACCCATCATGATTTGATGATCTAAAAGTATGCATGAACCCTATGATTTATAAATTATGCTTTGATCGACTCACAGACCTTGATTCTTGGCTAGTTCACATATTTACAAGCACGTTTATGATCATCATGATTTATCTAGCCCATGAATTCATGCATGTTATACAATGAGCACTATATATGTTTTGGAACTAGTATCAAACATCGAATAGGTTCGGGGCCTAGGTTTTGCCCTGGATCTCATGAACTACATGCCAACGTAGGTATGTTGGGACCTCCTTTATGACTGTCCCTAGCCCAATTGGCCTTTATCATGGTGATGTCACACTTTCATGGTTCTACCCTTGGCAAGGTATGAAGAACCTCCTGACTAGGTTTCTAAACCGGGCTCCATGTGTGCTTATATGGGGCATGTTTATTAAGAGAATATCCTACTGTTTCTCATGATTTATGCATGTTTATGATTACGTATGCTGGATCAAGTAATATTTATTATGGCTTTTCCTCTTATGATTATGATTACGATTGTATTACGAATGCTTTGAAAACCTTGAGCTTATGACATGTTATGTTACGATATTTATTATATGGGCATGATGTCCTATTCTTATGATGTTTTATGAGCTTTTACATATTGTAAATATCCGTTTTACTTACTTTGCATACTCGGTAGATTCCACGTACTCACTGCATATTTCCCATGTTGTATCATTTCATGAAACAGGACTTGGCTCTCAAGCTCATCCACATCTTTAGATCATCTCAGGGTTCACTTTCAGCTTGTTGGTGAGTCCTCAAGCTCCAAGGGTCGTTTGACTAGACATTTATGTTATTTATGTTTCAGTACTTGGCTGGGTTAGTTGGGGAGTTTGTCCCATCAACCCTCTTATGCAGTAGAGGCTTTCAGACAGTGTGTAGTACTTAGTTTGCGTGTATGTCTAGTGATTCCCTACGTTATGTTATGCTATGATTATGTTTAGGTTTCTGCTATGCCTTATGATTAGTTTTCCGCATAAAGTGAATGAAGTTAGATTTATGCTTATGCCATGGGTCAACTTGGGGCCTCTTAGGGTTTCTTATCCCGTTACGATCTGGGTCTATGTTCGAGTCATGACAATAGATAGGGGCAAAGGTCGAGAGCTGGAAGGCAATTGGAGAAAAAATGATGGATATTGTAATGACCATAACGGCTTATATGTTCCTCCTAAGGCTTATGAGGGTGATTCAGAAACTTCAGAATTGGAAGTATGATGACAGCTACTAAAAAAGGCAAAGTCAGCAATTGATCACCTAAAAGACATTTGCAGAGACATATTTGGCATGAATCAAAAAGTTGAGTCGCATGCCACAGTGATTTAATAGATTAAGCAGCAATTTAGCCAGATGTCCACGTCTCTATGCCAGAGGCAGAAGAATACACTTCCTATTAACATAATTTAGAACTCATAAAATTGCAGTCATTGTATGGCTATAACTTTTAGGACTGGAAAAGCAACAGTTGACCCACTTATGCCAGTTGTAGTTGAGGTGGTTGAACCAAAGACAATTGATTCAGATGAGAAAGCTGAGGCTGCAGAACAGATGACGGAAGGTAGTGCAGAATTCACAAAGCCTCTAGTTACTACAAATGAGTGTATTAAAAAATGAAGAAGGTGGTCCCACAAATTTTCAGGCCTATACCATGATTGCCTCCATCTTTCCCTCAAAGATTGAAGAATAAAGTAGATGTTGGAAATTTCACAAGTTTTTATCCATGTTGAAGTAGCTATCGGTGAATATTCTCTTAGATGAGGCACTGGAACAAATGCTTGGCTATGCTAAGTTCATGAAGGACCTGGTGACTTGAAAATGGTCTAAGAGCTTTGAGCCAGTTGGAAGTTTGCACCACTACAGTGCAATAGCCTCACAGGTCCTTGCACAAAATAAGGAGGATCCAGGTGCCTTCTCCATCCCATGCACTATTGGTGATATTGAATTTGCTAAGCTTTGTACGATCTAGGAGTGATGTCTCCCAAATTACACCTTACAATTGAGATATAAAGCGGTCGATTGTCAAATATAGAACCCAACAAAGGTTGAGGTCGATCCCACAGGGAATATGATAAGAACTTAAGTTAATGCGAATAGTTGTTACTATCGAGTTACATATTTCTTAAGGTGGAAAGAAATAGAATAATAAACAAAAGTAAAGCTACTGAATGCTTAGATCAAATTCGATTTGTATTCAACTAATGACATGACTAGGATTGTGTTCCCAAGATTTCATAACCACAAGGCTTTTACACTAGTGATATATTTCGGTGTTCAACATGCAATATCGGTAAGCTAGGTTCACCTAAATGGTTGGTCCCCTATCTAGATGATTATCACCACGCAACTTGGTCCGTATGCGGGTGTATTTTAATTGACCCTTGCCCTTAATATCGAATTAGCTATTCTCGGACAAGTTCAAGTTATTAGATCAGGGTTGATAGCCTCAAATCTCTTTTGTTAATCCCTTTTCCCATTCATTACCTCCTTGGTCCGGTAAGTAAGAATAAGGCAAGTCCTAACATTTGCAACCGTCAAGAAGCATTCAACACGAAAGGAAAAACAATACATGCATTAAACCCCGTTCAAGAATCACTAAGTATTTAACCTATGTGTGTTAATTCATCTTGGTTCCCACAACCCTAGTTATGGGTTTAGCTACTCATGTTTGTATGATCACAATAAGAAATTATTGAATAAATCATAATTGCAACTTACAAATTATCCTAGAAGAAAAACCAAGTAGATTGAATAAAACTCCAAAGTTGATGAATAAATTCCAATGTTGCTTTTGATCCTTAAATTCAAGAACAAAATTGTAAACCTTGTTTCCTGACTTAAGAAAAATCATACAACACCAAAATCCTACTTGAATAATAATAATAGTTGATTTCCCAATGAAAATAAACCTAAACTGTGTATTATTGTTCCAAGATAACCTTTTCCTAACTAAAATTGGAAACCAGGTCATCAGTGACCACGGGCTTGGTGACGATTCCTTAGGACCTCTGACGAGTCTTGCCTTGCTAAAAATAGTCGTCCTCAGCATCGTATCCAATTGTGGCAACTGGTCACCTAATGACTCCTCGTGCCTGGGCACGAGTCGTTAGGTCCCTCGTGGTCTAACTCCTTCAAAATTGCAGTGCACCTTATGATTAGTTCTGGTGATCTGCCAACGAGTTGTTTAGTCAACTAACGACTCGTTAAGTCTATTGTCAACTCCACTGATGTAATGAGTCGTTCCCTCAACCATTCAGGTACACTGTCTTAGCTTCTTCAAACTTCAATAATTTCCCACGCCTTCAGCAACGAGTCGTGCTTCTTGCCAACGACTCGTGAAGTGCCCGACAGTCACCCTTTAAGTTATTCTTAGCATAAATTTGCCAAATTCACTTCCGAACCTGTTTTTCAGCAACATTGAACACAAAACACATCCTACCTATATAAACATACCCGGAATGTGCATAATTTCATTGTTTTAAGCATCGAAAGTGCTATAAAATTACGGCACATCAAGGAGCTAGCATCAATTTAATGTTGCTAGCTGTATTTAAGAAGTTGGGCTTGGAAGCCTCCATACTAACGACCAAGCGGCTACTGATGGAAAACCGCATAGTGAACAAGCTTGTGGGTATCCTTCATGATGTTATAGGGTAAAGGTTGATAAGTTCATTTTTCCAGCTGACTTTGTGATTCTAGATTGCGAAGTGGATTTTGACGTCCCCATCATCTTGGGGCAACCATTCCTTGTCAGTGGGCATGCCCTAGTGGATGTTGAAGACAGACAGTTGAAGTTCTAGTTGAATGAGGAAGAGGTCACTTTCAACATTTGTAGGTCAATGAAGAAGCTGAATGAATTTAGAGTGGTCTCAACAATAGAGGTTGAATCAGAGTTTCTTGATGAATTCTGAGAAGTAAAAAAACTCACTTTGTGCCACGATCTTACATTAAGCACTGCATGGGAGGAAACCCATGAGGTATTTTGGTGAAGCCTGAGTAGCCAAACTACCTGCGTCATGTCGCAACATTAAATCAGGCACTTCTTGGGAGGCAACTCAAGTGTTATAGTTTACTAAATTTTTCAGGACTTATATGTGTTGCAGTGTGCAGGTGAAACAGGGACTAAAAGATGAAAATTGAGTTGCAGGTCTGGACTATGAGCTTCAGTACAAACCATATGAAGTTGTCAAGGATGATAGTCCCAGTTGTAATGATGAACAGATCTTAACAACATGCAGGAGTTTACACCATGGTTGGTTCCCATGAATCGTACCTACATGGTGCGACTCATAGTAGCCACTATCTTGATGAACTCCCCCATGTGTCAAATTGCAGAAACCACAACCTATGATTCATGGTACGAGTCGTATCACCCTAGTACAAATCACACCATGAACCCGTAGATCCCCAAGTAAGTTTTCTGAACCTTAGTTACAGAAGGTTGGGACTCGTGGTACGAGTCATGATAAGCTGTTAAATAAAAATAACTTGACTCAACTCAGATTTTTAAATCTGCCCAAACATTTTTAAACCCAAAATCATCCTGATTTCGCTGCACATGAACCCACGATTCTGTCCCATTACTTTCCTTTCGCCCATAATACACTTCCCTTCCATTTATGCATGAATTTTTGGAAAAATAATTTGCCTCATAGAATTGTATTGTCACTCCAAACCCTATGCAAAGAAGCTTTGCTCAAGAAAATGTCAAGTAAGTTTAAAAACTACCCTAATTTCTTCTTGCTTGTGTTGGCCGATTGTTGACTGAGATTCCCCTATTCATGAAAGTGAATGGAGGAACATGATCAGGAGACTATCATGATATGGTAAGATGGGTTTATAGAAGGAAAATACTCTAAAGATTTGAATTTCATATGCGAAAGGTGCTAATGGAGAAATATAGTGTGTGGGAATTGTAGTGGGTAGTTAAAATTCTGAGTCTCCATGAAGTTACGCAGTGGTGAAGTTTGAGTAATCACCCCGAAACTTGTTGGTTATGTAATTTTTAAAGCATAAGGGTGAGTAGAGGCTCACGACCTATCCTATGACTCATGGTTTCTCACCACGGCTCGTAGGATGGTCCTGGGACTGTCCCACAAATCCTCATGCAAAAGTAAGTGTAAGGGATTTGGTATGAATCGTGGTATCTCATGATAAGTCGTACCAAGTAGTCGTACGAGAGAATCAGAGAAGGGTCATACAACAAAGCAATGAGCATGACCTATGGTATGACTCATAGGATCTCATAACGGGACATAGTATAGTGTCGTACCATAACATCATAGAGGGAATTTTTAGAAGTTAAGGCTATGACCCTTAGTACGAACCATACCTGTAAACCTGAATGTCATGACTCACAGAATGACTCATACTACCATAGTATGAGCCATACTAATAAGGCGTAATAGGAAACTGTAGATAAAATTTTTTTTGCTTATACATTCTTGTATCACATGTACTGATTATCTCTCCACAGGTACAATGGAATGAAAAGAACAATGAAGAAAATATGCACAGGACAAGAGGGTTTGAGATGAGGTAACAGCCCCGAAAGCAATTAGGGATGAGGCCTCTGCATTTGAGAAGGAGGAAGATTCTCTTTGAGGTTAGGTGGAAGAATACAATATTTACATAGATGAAATCGATGAGCCACAAAAAACTAGGACAAAGACAAAGTCCCAAGCCATGGTACCCTTAGATTCTTCGGGTAGCTGCTCTAGTCTGACAAGGGAGATGATGCACAGTCAAATGAGTCTAGAAATGGTTCAAATGTAGAAGAGGGCTCAAATAAAGCGCAGTCTGAAGAGGGTTTAGATGAGGCCCACTCTGAGGAAGAGGGACAAGAGGTGGAGGATAAGTTGAAGCAACCCATAGTAAGCAGCACAATAAGATGGGGTGTGCAAGGTTCACTGGAGATATATGAGTAGGGTCTTGCCTTAGCATAAAAGCTAAACCCTAAGAGGAGTTTCCAGGAGGAGTCGTGGATCTTGACCAAGGAATTGAATATGGTTTATAGATGAAAAGTTAGTTTGAGCTCTATGACTTCAGATGGATGGCGAGGGCCCCTGACAACTTTAGTGTTGACATGGTCAAGGAATTCTATGCCAATTACTTGGCCACTCTGGAGCATTAGACCCTAATCGGACAAAAGGTGAATGACCAGCCCAGACTTGATAGCGTGATAGTTCATGGGAGACCCATTGACATATCTGTGTGGACTATTGCCAGAATGCTGTATGGCCCAAACTTCCAGACTTGATAGTGTTATAGTTCATGGGAGGCCTTGAGAAAGGTCAATAGTAGAATATAGTGGATCGGTAGATGCATTTGAAGTAGTTGGCTAGCATAATTGTAGAAGAGAAGGAAGAGGCTGAGTGGGTGACTAATGGACGACAAGTCATAAAAGCTTTGCTGAATTTCATTATGAAGGCTTGCTGGACACTAGTCCAACACAGGTTAACACCAGTTGTAAATGATAACACAATGAGCACATATATATCAGGGTTGGTAGCTTTTATAATATTAGTGTATGCAATCAATATTCTTTGGATTATTGCTGAGGAAATTCGAAACTGAGCCTTGGCATTGAGTACCACCATACCCTTCTGGAGCCTTGTGTACAGGCTATGTAGGGAATCTAGTGGGAGGATCACAAAGCAAATTGATGATAAGGTTGGAGGTACACGAACAAAAGACATTAGCCTTACCCGTAATGAGGTGAACTTGGTAGGTCAAATAAGAGCATAGTCTGCATTCCTGACATCGCGGATAGTTGGGGGCGAGCATGTGGATGCCCCCAGGAAAGTTAAGAAAAATGGTGAGATACTGGCTACTGAGGCCGAAAACACAGCAGCCACGCCAGCACATCATCCGCTCTGGCATTGACCACTCCAAGATGGATTCCTACCGAGTCTATATTGGTGCCTTAGGAGTTCTTACAGCATATGGTCAAAAGGCTGACCATCAAAAAGAAGAAATCAAACGTTCAGACAGATCAAGTCAAGCCGTGGGTCAAGGCTAAGATAAATAAGACATCCAGGGCACTACATACTAGAGTTGACATTTTGAGCTACGACTCAATGATAGGTTAGCTGAGATACCAGATGTGTGGGGCTTGAGGGATGAGTTGGGTGCGCTTAGGAGGGAGCTTGTTGTGCTATCATCTCGATAGCCAGCCATATTACCAGTCTCAACCATCCCACTGTTTGATGAGGAGCTAGATGAGGAGTTAGATATAGGGAGTTTCTAGACCCATGATCCAGCTGATGGAGATAAGGAAAAATGGAGATTGACCAAAGCAGAAACGGAGGAGATCCCTAGGAGTAAGAGAAAGAGAGTGAGGAAGGAGCACAAGCGGGTGGTAGTATCCAATCAACATACTCATGACATGCACATGGTGGAGATGTAGGAGAGAGCGAGAGGAGCGGGGAGCTTCGCTACTCCATTAAGTGAGCTTGTGAATGGCGAGGACCCTTTGACTGAGCTGCATTCAGCCCGAAGGACCATAGAGTTCATAAAGACGAACGAGATCACTAAGGGGGTAGAGGTAACCCCAACCATTACCTTCATACATTGAGTGTGTCAGTCAATTCTAGTGTCACGATTGCTGAGGTGGAGAATGTGCCACCACACCCACCCATTGAGGATGACAGGAGTGCCTAGAGTGCCATAGGTATGTTGCTTCCCTAATTCTATTTTGATGCTTTGGGGACAAAGCATATTCTTTATGGGAGGGGTACCTCTTTTTGTTTTGCCTGATGGTTTTTGTTTTCGTGTTTCTTTTCATTCAAGTATACTATCGAGTAGAACCAACATATTTAGGATGTATGCATTGTTTAATTAGATGTAGTATAGGATTATTTAGCAGCCAATAGAATGCACACATGTTTTGAACTTTGAATATTTTGCAAAAATGGTATCCTTTAAATTTTTATGATGAGCTCTATGTGTGTGCTGTAAAGCATGACCAATGTGGATCTTTTGATGACATTAGAGATATGAGTATGATTAAATATAGCATAAGTGTGCATGAACCAAATAGGTAGTAGTGTGATATAAAGATGTTCCATGAGAGAGTGAGGTTCTTATTAGGTCAGCTCTCTCTGTTTGATCTAGAACTTGTCTGGTTAGTCTTGCTTAGGTTGGAGGTAGTTGATTAGGAAAGAATCAAAGGCCATTTTTGATTTAGCCCACTTTTAACCTAAATTGTCCTACCAAATGAAATAAGTATCCCCTGATCCAAAGTTTGAGCTAGATTTTGATCTTTCTTTGATTAAGCCCATTCTACTTCCCACTTGTTTATAATGAACCGATTTTGGCTCTAATCCCTCCTTGGACATTGTGAACCTCAACTTAGGAAAAATGCATAAGTTGAGGATGACTAATGTAGAGGTGCATAGAATGTGTGGGGAAAATGAAGAAAAAAGTTGCTCATTTAAAAGATGGGTGTGGTTAAAAGAAAGAGAAAAAGAGAAAGAGAGAAAAAGAAAAGATAAGAAAAATAAAATGATAAAAAGAAAAAAGAATTGAAAAGACAAAGTGAAAAGTGAAAAACAAACCACACCCATAAGTTGAAAGTAGAATAAAAGGAAAAAAGAGAGAAAAGGAGATAGAAAGGTAGAAGTGGAGTCAGAATCCATATAGTGCAAAGGAGGGTGAGTCACTTTGTCCATATCAACATACCCTCCTCCAGCCTACATTAAATCCAAGAAAAGTCCTATAGTGATCCTGATCTGACTGTCTGAAAATCCAAAGTAGACAAACCAAGGGCAAGCCTATGGTATTCCATGTACAGTGTTGGAACTTCTTTGTGAGAGTGAGTGTTTTGCAACTAGTCACAGTTTTTGATATGTACATCATTGTGAGTGTTTGAAACTTCATTTATTGTGAGGGTACATGGGTTGTAGTATACACTACTAGTTGTATGTGTAACTAGCATTAGTATTTGCTCAATTTTCTGTTGATAATTTGATGCCATCTTCAAATTCCTTTGTATTATAATTTTTAGTTTCATGTGTACACAACATTCTCAATTGTGAATGTTTGGAAAAAGCGGTTGATAATTGACAATGATGATGTGTGCAAATTGTTAATATTGTTTGTTTTGAGTCTTCTAGTTTATTTTCTAGTTAAGCGTCGTATATGTAGAAGTATTTTATTTACCAGAGGACATGCAAAGATCTAAGTTGAGGGTGTTGACATATCATGATTTTACGTCATTTTTTACACTTAAAACATAGAAAAGATGCTAGGACTTGGGTGTGTTTATATAGATAAGAGGTTCTTTTACTGTTTTTGCAAGAAATTAGTTCTGAGTGTTAGATTATAGAAAATGAATGAAAAAATCAGAAAGTGGTTCCTTATGGGTCAACACAGATCGTACCATGTGGGTACGAGTCGTAGCTAGTGTCTGTGACCAAAAATAGAGAATGTACAAGTGCATGATTCAGAGTGTGACTTCATACCATGAGTCATGATATTATGGTACAACTCATACTATAGGCTCGTGGTGAGAAGCAGAGAGCTAACCAGTTGACATCCTCATATCATGAGTTAATAGCACGAATCATACCAAAAGGGTACAAATCATAGTAAGGATCCATAGGATGATCACTAGTGCCTACATTTCAAAAAATCCATGCCATGAATGCTAACCACGATTTGTGGTGACATATCATGAGTCATACGGGACACCCGTACCTATGAAGGTCAGAAGCTTCCAAGCATAGTACGAGCACTGACCACAACAAGTAGCATCCTGCTATGACTCGTAGGTCATCCCAAAGCTATAGTCCCTGTTAATTTAGGAAAAATTTTTATGACTGTATAAATACTTTTCTTTTTGTTTTTATTAAAAAGATTTGATACTTTACATTATCAATGTATTTTGGAGTATCCTAACATGAGGAGGAGATCGAAACTACATGAAACCAGTTTTCTTCACTGTGTTCTTGATTTTTAGAGATTAATTTGCAATTAATTTTTGTGGTTTTATTCCTTCACTATTGTATGTATTTAATTATGAATTCTTCTATGTTTTCTGATTTCATTCTTGTAATTATGAGTAGCTAAACTCCCACAATTAGGGTTGTGGAAACCATAATGAAATAACGAGTTAAGGTTAACACAAAGTGATTCTAAACTAGCCCGTATTCTTTACTTGTTTGAATTTGAAGAAGTAGAGATTAGGAAAAAGGAAAGACAAAAAAAGACTTGAAACTTCAAATTTCAATTAATCACTTGAGTTGCGGTCGTAGGAAAGATATTTTGGAATCCTAAGGGTTAAGTTAGAACTACTCATGAGACCTAATATGGTGATCGAATATAGTAATCTAATAAGCGCTAAGCAACTATTTAGATGAAAATAACTATTGACTCTACAGGCTAAGTATTAGAATAGATCATAAGTGTAACAAACCCTGCATAGTTATGGATCCATGGGGAACATTTTCCTACTTAATTTCCTATTGCGATAGCCATACTATTTTACAACACTGTCACTTATTATTTCTACAAACCCCTTTTTGGAATTAACTAAACTAGAAGCGAAAATAGTAACATTAGTTGAAATCTTGACCATATTCTTCTTGGAATCAACCCCAACCCTGGTTGGGATTTTGATTTGACAACAATTGTGATATACTTCTTATGAGGTGTAATTTGAGAATTATCAACTAATTCAATAGATGGTGGTCTTATCTTGCAAAATGGTGTAGAGTCTTCTTTGGTGTAAGAAGTTAAGGCTTGGTAAGATGAGGATCCTATTTTGGTGAAATTGAAGGAAGCGGTTAGGAGTTAAGAAGTTGAGGTTTTCTCCAAAAAGGGAGATAGTGTACTCCAATACCAAGGCCGACTATGTGTTCTAAATTTATATAACTTGAGAGAGCAGATGTTGAGAGAGGATCATAACTTGATATTCTATCCACACAAGTGCCACCAACATGTACCGTGACTTATGGAAAGTGTGTTGGTGAAATGGCATGAAGGAGGACATTGTAGAGTTTGTTATGAAGTGTCTGAACTGTCAAAAGGTAAAGGCTGAGCATTAGAGGCTAGGAAGTATGCTTCAGGATATCAGTTTTCCTACTTGGAAGTAGGAAGATATCAATATTGACTTTATTAAAAGGTTTCCTCATACACGCTAGTTGTATGATTATATATAGGTGATTATAGACCGAATGACCAACTAGCACATTCCTACCAATTAAGACGATGGACTCAGTCAAGGATTATGCTAGAAATTAGATTCGAGAGTTAGTCATGTTGCATGGAGTTCCATTCATTATCATCTTAGATAGGGGTTCTTAATTCACTTCTTAGTTCTAGAAGTCATTTCAAAGGGATCTCGATACTCAGGTCATTCTTAGCACACCTTTTCACCAACAGATAGAAGGTCAGGCTGAGCGGACTATTCAGACTCTTGAGGACATGTTGAGAGCTTGCATGATCGATTTCAAGGGTAGTTGGGATAATCACTTGCCACTTATTGAATTTTCCTACAATAGCAGTTACCACTCCAACATGCAGATGGCTCCGTTTGAGGCTCTTTATGGGTAGAGATTTAAATTGCCTATTGGATAGTTCGAAGTATATAAGGCTACATTGATAGGGTCGTATTTAGTTCATGAGGATATTAAGAAAGTTCATCTTATTAGGAAAAGGATGAGAACAACTCTGAGTTGTCAGAAATAATATGTAGACGTTAGGATGAGAGCGCTTGAGTTCGCCTATTGATGATTGAGTGTTTCTGAAAGTGTCTCCCATGAAGGGAGTTATGAGGTTTCGTAAGAAGAGGAAGCTTAATCCCTGATATATTGGTCCTTATAAGATTCCCAAGTGCATTGGCAATGTAGCTTATGAGTTGGAGTTGCCAATGGATTTAGCTTCGATACATGCAGTTTTTCATGTGTCCTTGCTGAAAAAGTGCATTGTTGATCCAACTCTAATTGTTCAAGTAGAGAGCATTGATGTGAAGGACAACCTTACCTATGAGGAGGTTCCAGCCAAGATCCTTGATCTTCAAGTTTGCAAATTGAGGAACAAGGAGGTAGCTTCAGTAAAGGTTTTGTGGAGGAATCAGCTAGTTGAGGGATCTATTTGCATAGTCAAGGCAGATATGATGACTACATACCTGCACCTTTTCCCCTATAGCTCCGTTCCAGCATAAGGTACTACTTTCCAACTTACTACTCTATTCAGTTTCTTGTCAAGTTCATGTCTCTCCGTTCCTTTCATATCTTAGTATGGATATATGGTTCATGAATTTAGTCTAGTGGTGTATCTCAGTCCAGAGTCAATCACTCCGTCAGTCTTCAGCTTATTGCCTTTCTGTTCTAGGATTGCAACTCTTTCCCAATTTTTTCAACTTATTTAGCCTTCATTTGGGGAAGAACATTCCTAGAGGGGAGATAATGTAACACCTCAACAGTCCCTAAGATCATATCCTAGACTTAGAGAAGAGTATGAAATTTCTCTCAGAACAACGCATCTGGGTCATTTGAGTAATGATGACTTTGGTATGAGTCATTTGAGTAATGATGAGTCGCGGTGTCCCTCATTCTAAGATGGTACATAAATAGTTGAATTTTTCCCCAGAACAAACGAGTCAAGTGATGACTCCTGAGACATTGTAATGGGTCATTGATTGGAATCATACTATGAAGAATCAGAGAGAAGGCTAAACTAGTCCACTGACCATGAGTCATGGAATGACTCATGGTACCTAGTGACAAGTTGTTATGAGGGTCATTATATGAAGATCGGATGAGTGATGAATCGGGACCAGCATGTAACGATTGGTCACCTCGAGTCGTGGTGACAACCAATGATTCTTGTTGTGAGTCGTTATCACTAACACATAGAATTTTAAGTGCGATCTTCCAGGGATATTTTCATAACTTCTTAATCTTTTAACTCCCAAATGAGGTTGTTTTGGGTTTCTTAAAGGGAGTAGTTAAGGGTTAAAATAAGCCTAAACCCTCATTCCGTTCAACACCGTAGATTGAAGTTTCATCCTCTTAGCAAAAAGCTCCTCTTCGGAAAAAGCTAGGATTCTCATCCTCTTCATCTCTACTCCCTTGGGTCTCAATTATAAGCAAGAATCCCATCAAGCCCGGTATGTAGGACTATGAATGTGGTATTTATTCCACCCTCATGCCCAATTTCAAATCAAATTCATGAATTTAATTCTCCAATCATGTTTTAGGGAAATTCTAGTATTAGATCCAATTTTGGTAGAATCTCTCATGATCTTCTATGAATCTAATTCTCTTGTGATTCAATATGTGAATTATGATTATGATTGCTTGTTTTATATTTAAAAAATCTATTATTTCAAGTTATGATGATTTCCTCAATTATGCATGAATTTCATGAATCCCAAAATTATGTATCATGGCCAATCTCCAACATTTTTTTCAATGCTCGTTCATGTATGTCATGTATATTTATGAATTTCATGATTTTTAACTAGCCCATGCAAAAACAAGTATGTTTCATGATTATGACTGTGAGCAATGTGCATGTTTTGGGAGTAATATTTAGTATCGAGTAGGTCGGGGGTTTAGCGCACCCAAGTCTAGAACTACGTGCCACCATAGGTATATTTGTTATTGGGGCCTTAGCGAAGAATTTTTCCCTCACCTGAATGGGCTCACAAGTGAGATCACTCCTTTATTGTTCTTTTCCCTGGCAATAGGATGGCTCTGTCAACTTGAGCGAGATAGTTAGGCATCATATGTTCATTCACGATGGTGTCGGTTATGAGAATTTCCCATTATTTCTCATATTTTATGTTGATCATGTTAAGGATTTATGACATCATGTTTTATAATATATTTGATCCACTAATCAGTTTATAAGCTTTTTTTCATGATTTCAAACATATTAAGCTATATGATTTTACTTTCAAAACCTTGGGTCATTATGCTTCTGTTTAAATAACTCATGTTTGTGAGTATCTCATGATCTTTATTTTAGCATGTTGCCCTTACTCTCATATTTTATTTTACCTTACATACTCAGTACATTTAATGTACTGACCGCATACTTTTGTGCTATATCATCTCATGATATAGGTCCAGGTGATCACTCTCAGTCCCGCCGCTAGATTCTATCTGGCTCCAGTTTGAAAAGTTTTGGTGAGTCCTCATCATCCGAGGACGTCATTTTTGATACATCTCTTTTCTTATGAATTTCAGTATCAGACTTTAGTGGAGCTAGTTGGAGGTTTTTCCCTTCATCTCATCGTATGACTAGAGGCTTTTAGACATGATATATAGACATCTGACTATGTTGTTATATTCAGTTGGTTGTATTATGACATCTTAGACTTCCGCTTATGTCGTATGTTATGCTTTTTGAATGGTTCGCTTAGTTTATGCTCTAAATTAAGTTATGCATGTACCAAGGGTTAACTTGAAGCTATTCGTGATTCTAAGTCTTGTGTTACGATGGGTTAGCTTGAATCCATCGTGATTCTAAGTCTTGTGTTACGATGGGTTAGCTTGAAGCCATTCGTGATTCTATGTCTTGTGTTACTATCCAGCGTCCATGCTTTTGTTGTGACATCGACTACTCTCAACTATATCAAAATCCTTTTTTAACATTCCGTGATTATTAGCATTGGAGAAGAGGAAATGGTTGATCGATACTAATATGGCTATCTTGTGTGCATCCTCATCTGACATTCAACCCTTTTGATTGAAGCGATTAAGCAAAATCTCCCTCGTTATTGATTTTTTTCATCTCCGAGAAAATACTTTTTTAGTAACCTATTAAAATCTGGCTCATCTTACATAGTGTTTTCATCTTTATAACACTTCAACCCAATAACCATAGAAAATTCTATAATTTTGAATCTCAAGGTATAATCATTGAGTTTAATCCATATCTTTTTTTCACAACTAATGGAAACTTCCCTCAAGAACCATTGATTCAAACACCGCCTTTACCATGGGTTGTAGTAATCTGTTTAATGATGGAGTGTGCACCATTGATTCAAACATCACCTTCACTTGAAAAAAGAACCTTGAGAAGCGCCTAAGAAGAAATATAGCTAATGGAAAAAGGACTCAGCTTTAGACCACAACAACCACTTCTATTGGAAAAACTATTGAGGTATACTCATTTAAGTAACACAAGTTTTGATATACATAGTTATACCAGTTCATACGAGTGTAAGTACCATTAGAACAACATACACTCATTCAAAGAGCACCCATTCAGATATATATATATATATATATAATACCAGTATATGCAAGAATAAGTAATTCAAATAGAACCACTTCAACTATGTGTTTATTTGATTGATGATCATCACCAATACAAAGATGAAAAGCACAAGATTGCTTATAAAAAATATATGAATTAAAGAATAATCATAGAAAAGTCAATATACCTTCTTTTCGACTATAGGGAAACCTTCTTATTTGTTTTTTTTACTACTTTCACTATCATTGCCGACGTTTCTCTTTTTTAATTTGACAACAACTTTTGACTTCTCTTTATATGGATCATGTTGATTACTTTTATTATTTCTCTTTCCATTTATAACAAATTTAAAAACCTATTTCTTCTGCGAGCAGATTGCTCTAATGTATTCACATTTAGGAGGACCAATACGGGTCATAGAATCATCGTCGATATCAATAATATTTCCATAATGTTTAGTTGAAGATATTTTCCTGCATACCTATAGGAAACTGAAAAAAGGTGAAGGACTAATAGTGGAGGAAGAAGATAACCAGCTTTGAAAACTTGTGCATGATTGTTGAAAGATATGATGCACGTGCATCAATTAAACAAGCGTATAGAATACGATATTCACAAATCTATAAATTAGCACAATCAAATAGGACTTTCTATTGGATCAATTTAGAATCCATATTCTAATAATTCTATGTGAAATCACTGGCGCCATCAGCATATGAAATTAACAAAGACACCTAAAATAGTCGCCCCCACAAAGAAGGCATCAGCATGTGAAATCAACACAAAAAAAGCTTCTAAAAAAAGTGTCTGCAAGTGATATCTTATAAACATAGAAAATCAAAATCAACATAGCTTAAACAAGACCCACATTATACCCTAGGAAAAACTATAAAAACCTTGAAGGCAAAATGAAATGACTCAACTCAATAAAATTGCTACCTTGAAGACCCTAATAAAATGGGAAAATAAACTTATTCAAATAGAAAAACCATAAAAGTTGAAAAATAAAAATAACATCGGTCTTGTAAAAGCCCGGATATAAGAGAACAAGAAGTTTACTTCAAATAAAAAATGAAGCACCAAACTATTGCATCAATGACGGAGAAAAGTCGAGAAGAAAAAAGCTAACCTATGAAGATACCGTTTGAAGAACACACCATTTGACATTTAAAGAATAGTGGATAATAGAGTGAGAGAAAGATTTATTAAAAGTTGGGACTCGTCGGATAAGTTGGGCTAAAATGGAAAATATTTATACCTTAACTATCATAGAGTGTAATTTTTTCATTATCTTTTCCCCTCATTTGTATCTCTCTCCCGGCAGTGATGATTGCACCACAACAACAAACATAAAATTGATTAAATACAAACAACAATTGCTCTTGTTAAAATCATTTTGTGTGACAAAAATTTCTTTGCAATGCTCTTTCTTGTTTCCTTGATTTACATTATTGTAAGCATCTATGAAACTATAAGATGGTTAATTTCGGAGAAGATCTCGGTGTAACTATCATTGGGTGAATTATTATTGTGTTTTGAAGTATTCAAATTTAAAAACTAAACTTTAAATGTTTGGATATGATTTTGAGATGTTGAAGAAGCGGAAAAGCAAATCTTGCAGAGAGTGAAAGTGGGACTGCGATTTAAATTGGATAAAAACCCTTTGTAACCAACTATATTTCTTTTAAACTCTCCCTTGTAGAAAAAATAGCTCGATTAAGAAAAATTCACTGAAGAAAAATAGAGCTTAAAGGATCCAAATGATTTTAAAAGAAATCCAAATCCTCTGCCAAATTAGTAGTTATTTTAATCTGCCTATCATTCAATAATTATCGATTTTTATATTTATTCTTTAGTTTTGATATTAATGATGGATAATATGGAAGGAGCAGATAGTGGAGAAAAAAATTAGCTTTAGATCTTTAGGCTAATGGTTAAATTTTGATGAAGTATAGTTGATTGATAAATGTTCGGATTGTCGTTATGATTGTTTGAACTTGTCGATTGCATAAATTATTCGAATTTGAGTGCGAAAATCAATTCTAGGGATTGTTGTTGAATTTGAAGTTGGAAATGAGTTGAAATTATGAATTGTATGCCGGGTTGTACGTGTTGAATGAGATGAGTCATTGTACAAAGTGTTAGAATGTTAATAGACGACAAATTCTCGGGTTTGGGGAAAATGTTGAAAATTGTTTGTATTTGGTTGGTTGGATAGGTTAATGTATATAAATTTTTGTTGTTATTTTTGTTTCTTTGTTTTTCTTTGCTAAGTGCGAGGGTTAAAATGTTTGCGATGGTAGTGATTGTGATTAGGTGTACGAAGTCTGAGTAGTACGCAGAAGTTATACCGTCGAATTTTCTTTTTAAACACATTAAGCATGATCGTATAGCTGGTAGTTTTGTGTAAATAAAGTTATTCTTGCCATAGGTTATAACTGTAACTAAGGACTAAGTGTGGGGTAACTTAGTGTAACCCGACATTAGCCGAAGTTAATATTTATTTATCTTAATATTGAGCTTGTTTACTTGGGTTGACAGGTAAAATGGCAAGCCGGCAGGATAAAGGGAAGGGTGCATCAACGTCAGGCACCGGAAGGAAGAGACTCAGACTGGGCACAGTAGTCCCAGCTGCACCAGCAGTTCCATGCAGCCAGCGCCGCCAGTATGGAACAAGATGGGTGACGGACGAGGGGAAAAAGTGGTACGCGAAGCATAAAGAGAACAAATATTTCCCCGAGGAGCATATAACACGGGAGCCATTGGCACAGGAGTTCCCCAGGATAGTTCACCGGATCAAGGCTGCTGGGCTAAATTTCATATTCGAGGAGCCCAAAGAATGCAACCTGCACTTGGTTCGGGAGTTCTATGCCAACTGGAACCCGTCAATCCGAAGCCACACCATCAAAATCAGAGGGCAGATAGTCACTCTGGAGCCCCACCAGCTCAATGCCATCATAGGAGCGCGGGACACAGACGCCCACGTCCTCAGATAGCTGAACATTACCCCACCGTATGCCGACATTAGACGCACACTGTGTGGGGCCCGATCTACAACTAGATGGAGCAGGCACAAGGAAAGGGGCTACCATCAGACTCTGCCATATTCTCAGATGAACAGGGAAGCCCGTATTTGGCTGAAGATAGTCTGCTCTTGCCTCATCCCGGGGGTACATATGACTGATGTGACCCAGGATCGTGTTTGCCTGGTGTACGCCCTGATGAAAGGGCTGGAGATAATTGTTGGGGCGGTTATCATATCCGCCATGAAGAGAGCCCGATTGCACCAGGGCCACAGGTATGGGTTCGGTGGACCACTCACCACCTTTCTCTGGGGCCTCGATGTTGAGGAGGGGGCCCTCGATTATATCCCGCAGTTGGAGCGGCGGGCCTTGGATGTGACTAAAACTAAGGCTCCCGACACCACCCACGGGCCAGTGCTGACACTTGGCGAGCGACACGCTCGTGATGACCAGTATATGTCACGGATGTATGGGATACAGATGCTCCAGCTCAGGATAGGTGGGAGGCCGGCTACGGAGGAGGAGCTATGGTAGCTCGAGCTAGATTACCCGTTTGGCGAAAACGCCAGGGCTCTATGCCGAGTAGGGCCAGCCTTTGTAGAGCCCACTGACGAAGACGTCCCCACGGATGAGGAGACACGTCGGGAGGACTCCGATGTGGAGTTCGATGATGATGACGGAGGCGACTCGGACATGGGAGATGAGGCAGCAGCACCTGATGAAGAAGTGGAATACTTTGACTGATCAGGGAGTTCCACCACCCGATTATGTGCTATTTAATTTTTGTGAACACTGGGGACAGTGTTCGGATTAAGTGTGGGGTGGGAGTAGTTAGGTGCTTGGCTGGGCTGGTTTGTTTGTATGTTCTCCTCTGTATTTTTGTATGTTGTGTTTCCCTGTGTTTGTGAATTTTCAAACTGTTCTGTATGTGTAAATATTTGTGGAATTGATGTGTGTTGTTGAATGTTGCCAGCTGATTCTGTAAATATTTTAATTATCAAAATGATTGATATTTTTTAAAAAAAAATTTGAGGTTCATATTTCAAATATTTTGTAAATAATTTTTCTATCGAAATGATCGATGTTTTGCAAATTTTTCAACTTTTTAATTTTGGGTTTCTCGGCGTATGTTTTCGGTTCTTTTACCGAGAATGGTCCCATTGAACCGACGTCATAGTTAGTGATCGTTCCCTATGATGGATGGATGATGACCGTCTTAAGGGAAATGTAGTCGTTAGGAGTAGATATTTTTTTTCAATTTATTTTTAGTTTTTCTTTGGTGGATTGCACCCCGAAATCTGTAGTTACTATATGGTTGCGAATCTTTGGTTGCGTGTTGTGCATGATATTCAAAATGCAAAGGTGATTCGTATGAAAGCATGCAATTTTGTAAATATGTTGAGCTACCTGGGCTGTAGAGTTCGATTCGGTGTGATTGAGGCTTAATGTTTGAATTCATGTAATTAGCTGATTGAAGAGTCTGTGAATACATCTTGAATCGAGCATGTGCATAAAGTGTGAAGTGAGGTGTTGATATTCCATGCTATTGTGAAGTGTCTAGAACTTGCCTGGTGTGTGTACAAAACGAAATGAAGGAGGTGTATTGTAGGAAAGGATGTAGGCATTTCTTTGTTTTAACCGAGAGTTTCTATTTTTCTTGTCATACTCCCCCTTTCTGTGATTGTATACCCTAGTCAGCCCTTTGAGCCTTTAGCCGATTATTTCTTTCTTTTGTCCAAAAAGTGTAAACCGAGCTTAATTCCTTCTTTTCCTTAGCCATAAAGTCTATACAAAACTCTTAAACGCTTAAGAAGAGAAAATAATTTTCCTAAAGTGTCAAAGAGTGAGAATGGTGAAAATAAAAAGAAAAGCAGATTGAGGGAAGAAAAGAAAAGGTTGGAGGTGCACTTGCTATAAATAAACGATAATGAAGGTGCATGAATAACCTTTGTTATTGCGTCAAGTGTGCTTAATGAAATGGGCCATACTAAAGCAAATCATCAAGAATGGGATGATGAAAAAAAAGAAAAAAAGAGAAACAATGTCCATGAGTTGATGGGAATGTGTTGCAAAGGCGCTTAAGGATGCTAGTGGTTATTATTGGCTAATCCAACTTTACTAGTTCCATAGCTTCCATTACAACCCATTAAAGTCCTACGTGATCTTACATTGCATTTCTTTATATTAGTGGAGTAATACACTAAGGGCAAGCTTATGGGTCATGACATGATGCATGTGAATTCTTTTGGGAGAGAGAGTGAAATTGTTTTTACATGCCCCTACTTGAATGTTTGTGTGTCACATGAGCAAAAAGGGGAAGATTCTCTTAAGTTGTGAGGGCACATGCTTGAGGAAAGACTGATTTTCATGTCGGATATCTTGATTAGCTGATTTGCACGAGTTTGCCGATATCGAGAGTCGATTCTTAAAGTCTAGGAAATCTTAAGATATTGAAGGTCATTGCATTGTTAAGACCATGCTTGTTTTCTTGATGATTTGCAATATTGAATGATCGGTATGACCGTAGCTTAAATTGTCGCACCATAGTAGCGAAGGTTGGGATGTAAATTGCATGAATTGTATGTTTGTTGTTCGAGGATGAACAAGGATTTAAGTGTGGGGTAAGTCATCTTGGGCAGATTTATATGCCCAAGTGATACTCAAAAGTATCATTTTTGCCTTGTTTATCTAGCAATGTGTATACATTTTCATGTAATTGGTAATAAAATGTGAATTTATACTAACCAACATGATTAGCATTGTTTTGTAGGTAAAATGGGATTTCGAGAAGCTAACATGCATGTTGGACGATATCGGAGTTGGACTTGGATGCGAGCAAGGAAAAAGGCATAAGACTGCACGAATTAAAGGGGCTCCGCCATGGAGCCATGTCACGCTGCCATCGCGGAGGCATTCTGCCTGGAGGGTGAAAATTCATCCAATTTCCAGTGGAGGTTCGCGTCTGCTCCGTGGCACGGTGGCTAGCCTCCGCGTTGCACGCCGTGCCACATTGGTGTTTAAATTCCCGGACCCCCAGTTCCTGTGAGGGTCCGCGTTCACTGCGTGTCACGGAGGCAGTGCTCCATGATGCACTCTGTGACACGTTGCTCATTATTCCCGGAAAAATTCCCACTAGTATAAATAGAACACTTTAGTGTATTTTTCATTATTCAAACTTCGTGGAGCAAGGACGTGGGTTACAGGCAGTTGAGGGACGAAAAGTTCAGGGTTTTTTCTCTCTCTCTTTCTTCATTAACTCAATTGTTTGTATGATTAACACTCGTTTTATGATGATTAATCCATGAATGAGTGGCTAATTCCCTTCCTTGCTGAGGTTATGAACACTTGTGATGAATTTTGATTATTAATTATATGGTTTTTCATCTTTTTCTTCCATGTTGTTCTATTAATTCTTGTTTCTACTGCATTGGTGTGTGGCCTACATTAATGTACATCTAAAAAGTCCGATTTCACTCGAGAGAGCACGAAATTGGAAAGTTGTGAATTAATAGGATATTGTTCTTAACTTGATTTGGGAAAATTGAGTTTTGATGAACCTTCAGGATAGAAATATACCTGAAAGTCGTATTAGTCAATTTAGGAACCGGAATTGTATGGCTAGAACATGAATTGCATTTGATCACAGAAATGTAGATGGATGGTTCATGATTCTTAAGTGATATTAAATACGAGAGTTTTAATCTCTTGGCAGATGTTCTTGGCTAGCAACTGGAAGAAAAGATTAACCAATTTATGATGATAATTAGTTTCATTACATGTTCTTTACCCTCAGCATGCTTTTATCCATAGTCCAAATTCAAAGTAGATAATTGTTTGTAGTTTAGTATAAAATTTATAAAACAAATTATTCAATTTTTGGTTATTTAGTTGTCAGCAGATTTAGAAGTAAAAATATAGTATACTTGAGCAAATTGCACTTATCCCAAGTCTCTGTGGGATCGATACTTGGCTTACTAAAGCCACTTACTACTTGTTCGACCACGTGCACTTGCGTGTCGGTTTTATAACCCCAACAAACACCCGAACATTGTCCCATTAGTTCATCAGACAGTAGAGGAGGCTTAGCAGACATTATGTAGACTTTCAGCTTTGTCAAGTATTGACTCTGCATTATGTTTTTATGTTACTCAGACTTCTGCTTATTCATATATTAGTTATTAGATTCTACTTGATATATTCTCTTTAGTTGTTATGTTCATGTCATGGGTCAACTTGGAGTCATTTGTGGTTCTAGGTCCCATGTCTTGATCCGGGGGTCCTAGCTCGGGTCGTGACACAAGCATTGGTAAACTACCCTTCCATTCTAGGATTGGCTCTCCCAGGAATCAAATCTCTACTGATTGGGTTCTATAATTATAGAGGCATAACATGAATACAACCAATTTGTATTAAAAATAACATTAAAATCTATAATATATAACTCCACTAAGTCGGTTGAGGTGGCTCTCTAAAGAATTATGATTGGATAATTTGTGTATACCCATTGAGCTACAACTAACTCATCGATAGGAGCAGAGACTGAGAAGGGTTCCAATAGAATTTCGGGATTGACAGAAAAACTGATAGCAACATAGGGAGTCATGAAGGATAGTGTGTCCCTTGATCTAGCAAGCATAAACATCAAGATGGAAGAGTCGTAACATACCAGTGACCACGTCTGGTGAACTTTCCTACTCCTAGCAGGAAACTAGTGTATAGAATCGATTATGGCACTACCCGGCACCGAAACTAGAAGATACGCCCTGCTGAGGTGGGAGAGCTACTAAAGTAGTGGTTGGGGAACGTCCACTACCATCACCATAGCTAGCTTAAGGAAAATCCCTGCGCATGTTTACGGGATTTTCACACTTGAAGCAAACATCTGAGCTAACCAAGTACTCTACTGGATAGTTCTTACAACACTTCCTACAAGCTGGGAAAGTGTGCTCCACTGACATACTCCGATGACCCCATAGAACCTGATTCCCTACCTCTCTGATCACCTCTGGGCCTAGATGAGACACTGGATAATGATGGAGCTGGAGCTGATGATCTCTACTGGAACTGCGGACGGTGCCCACCACTAGTCCTCTACGGGAATACCCAAAGTGTTTGGTCCTATTCCTCTTGGCCTCTCTCTCCTCCTACTACAACTTCTCCTCCTAGATTTTTTGGGCTTGAATCGTGAGCTGAGTGATATACATGTCATTGATGAGCATAGTGGTCCTCCACTCCTTGAAAATAAAATATGATACCCCCGATAAAAACATACTCATTTGAGCCCTTGGCTCGGCAACCATCTCTAGATCATACTTCGACAACTGGGTGAAGTTCAAAGAATACTCCTGAATAGACATGTTATTCTACTTCAGATTGATAAATTCGCAACCTTGGCTTCCCTCATCCCTTGGGGAAAAAACATGTCCAACAAGGCTATCACAAAATCATCCTAGTCGATAAGCACTGGACCTACCCTACGACCTACCTTCCACTGTCGAAATCATATGTGGGCCACCCCTTTCGACTGATTGGAGGCCAATGATGCACTCTCCTCTCCTCTATAATCTGGGTAATCTTTTGGATCTCCTCAACAAACTCTTGTGGATCCTTATCCACCTTGATACCATGAAACTTTAGGAGGTTTATTGTGGTGAAGTCTCACACTCTTGCTACGGTCGCACCCCCATTGGGGTTCACTGGTGCAACTGCTTTCTAGTAAACCGTTGTTGTCATATCCTGGACCATCATCTGGAAAGTAGCCCTAAACTCGGCGTGAGTCACTTGCTCATTCAAAGGATCCGTTGGAGCTGGTGGGGCTGGCTGATTCCTCTCTCTTACAATTTGCATGGCAATTTCCATTCCATTCCATCTTCCATTGACTCAGCGAGAAGGCATATTTCTTCAAATGCATATAGCACGAGTTAGAGAAGACTAGAGAGGGTTGAAATTCATCACACGATATAGATCATGCAAGAAGGAAAGTTTTCTAAAATATTTTGCAGCCTCATCCTCACAAGTGTGGCGTATTTGACACCCATTAGAAAGACTACTTAATGCGACTTTCAGACACCCTAGGACACATCTATTCTTGTTGCTCTGATACCAAGTTTATCACAACCCAAGCATGGACAACGGATCGTAACACGAGACCTATAACCATGAATGGATCAAAGCTAATCATGGGATATGCATAACATAATATAGAGCATATGTTCGGCTGTTTTGGTAACTACACGCAAGTGCACGTGGTCGAACAAGTAGTAAAATGGCTTAAGTAAGACAAGTATCGATCCCACAGGGACTGAACTAAGGTAATAATTAACTTAAGTGTTAATGAACTATAACTTTAAGAATGCAGACAACCAATTAAACAATATTTGGAGAGTTTGAGTTTCCTAGTTTCTATGAATCTAAGACGGAATTCTAAAGTGAGTCTGAACAATAGTAATGAGCATGCTGAGGTTAAAACGAACATGCAGGGAAGTAATTTATCGATACAATTTAGTTAATCTTTCCTTTGGTTACTAGTCAAGAATTATTGCCTATGGATTGAAACTTTCTTATCCTACCCAACTTAAGAATCATGAACCTTCAACCTACATTTCTGTGATAAAATAATTTCATGTTCTAGCCATACAAAACCGATTCCTTAATTGACTAATAAGGCTTTTTGATATATTTCTATTCTGAATGTAAATCAATTCTCAATTTTCCCAAACTAAGAAGAGACCATATCCTACCAATTCACAACTTTCCAATTTCTTTTCTTTTCAAAATCAAAATTGGATTTTTTAGATATACATTAACATTGGCCAAACATTAATGCAGTAAGAACAAGAATTGATAGAACAACCATTTAAGAAAAGATGAAAACTAAATTGATCAATAAGTACATTCCATTACAATTGTTCTTAACCTCAGAAAGAAGTGAATTTAGCCACTCATTTGTGGATTAAACATCATCAAATTAGTGTAATTCATACAAACAATTGAGATAAAAGAGAGAGAGATAGAGAAGAACCCTAGAATTTTCGTCCCCTCAACTACCTGTAACCCACGTTCTTGCTCAACCAAGTTAGAATGTTTAAAAATAAATCTAAGTGTTCTATTTATACTAGTGAGAATTTTTTACGGAATAACTAACAACGTGGCACGGAGTGTATCGCGGAGCACTCTCTCCATGCCACGGGGCAAACGCAGACCCTCTCTAGAATCCGGTTCCTCAGCAATTTCTCCTTGGCGTGCCACGGCCTGCAACGCGGAGCCAGGCCAACGTGTCACGGTGCAATCACGAACCTTCACTGGAATTGGACAAAATAAATCACCCGAAGCAGAATGCCTCCGTGATGGCAACGTGACACGGCTCCATCGCGGAGCCCTTATTTTTGCTGATCTTCCTTGACCTTTTCCACTCCTTGCTTCCAAGTCCATTCCCGATTTTTACCAACATGTATCTTAGCTTCCCAAAATTACATTTTACCTGCAAAACAACACTAATCATGTTGGTTAGTATAAATTCACATTTTAACTACAAATCACATGAGAATGCACACATAACGATAGATAAACAAGACGAAATGAAGCATTTGAGTATCACTTGGGCATATAATTCTGCCCAAGATCACTTACCCCACACTTAAAACGTTGTTCGTCCTCGAACAATACTCTCACATCTCATGCAATTGACACCCACGCATAGATACTTTGCCTCGACAATTCAAGCTACGGCTATACCAATTATTTAATATAGCAAATCATCAAGAAAACATGCATGGTCTCATCCATATAATGACATACACCACATTAAGACCTCCTAAACTCAAGAATCGACTCTCGATCTCTGCAAGCTCATGCAAATCAACTGATCAAGACATTCGACACGAAATTCAATCTCTTGTCAGGCATGTGCCCTAACAACACAAGAGAACTTTCCCCCTTTTCAATCATATGATTTCCAAAGCATTACATATACGGGTATATGAACATGATTTCGCTCTCTCTCCCAAAGAATTCACATGCATCATGTCATGAACCGTAGGCTTGCCTCTAGTGTATTACTCCAATAATATAAGGACGCATGATGTAAGATCACGTAGGACTTAATGGGTTGTAATGTAAGCTAAGGAACTGGTAAATACTGGGCTAACCAATAATAGCAACTAACTTCCTTAAACGCTTTTCAATACATCCCACCATCATTATGGGCCTTGTTTCTTCCTTAATCTTCTCTTTCTTGAATTTTCCACTTTATTTTTGTTCCCATTTCTTTAAGCACACTCAACTTAATAACAACGATTAGTTATACATCTTTATTTTAGTTAATTTCGGCAAGTGCACCTTTGACCTTTTCTTTACTTTCACCACTTCCGCTTTTCCTTTCTTTTCACAATTCTCACTCGACACTGTGTGAAAACTATTTTTCTTGAGCGCTTAAGAGTTTTGGATCAAATTCAAGGCTAATGAAATGAAGGGATTAAGCTCGGTTTGTACCTTTTCAAAGAAAGAAAAAAAATAGGCTAAAGGCTCAATGGGGCTAACTAGGATGTACATTCAAGGTAGGTGTGATAATGGGAAAACTTCGGTTTAATCAAAGAAATGCCTACATCCTTTCCTACAATACACATCCTTCATTTCGTTTCACACACACACCAGGCAAGTTCTAGACACTTCACAATAGCATGGAATAATGGAAACCTCACCTTACACTCATTGCACATGCTCAAATCAAGACATATTCACAGACTCTTCAATCAGCTAATTACAAGAATTCAGTATTAAGCCTTGATCACACCGAATCGAACTCTATGGCGTAGGTATCTCAACATGTTTACACATTTGCATGCATTCATACAAATCACCTTTGCATCTTAATATCATGTACAACACGCAACAAGAATTCCGAACCATGAAGTAGCGACACGTTTGGGAAACAAAAATAAGAAAGAAAATAAAAGAAAAAAAAACTACTCCTATCGACTACATTTCTCTTAAGACGGTCATCATCCATCCGTCATATGGAGCGGTCACTATTTACGACTTTGGTTCAATTGGACTATTCTTGGTAAAAGCACCGAAAATAAAATATTTACAAAAAAATATTTACACAACCAACCAACCAACAACAACTCACACAACACACAATAGCTTAACATTCATCACACACCGAATTACATTACGGAGCATACCACCCAAAATCACAGGGTCACATTTTTTTTAGAGGCACAACAACACAAGACATAAACATAAACAAAAACAACAACGAAACAGCCAGCACCTAACTACTCCCACCCCACACTTAAACCGAACACTGTCCCCAATGTTCACAAAATTCAACATATCACATAGGTGAGTGGTGAAACTCCCTGATCAATCGAAGTATTCAACTTCTTCATCAGGTGTCGTTGCCTCGTCTCCCATATCCAAATCATCCCCGCCGTCTTCATCTGACTCAACATCTGAGTCCTCACGGCGTGTCTCCTCATGGGTGGGGACATCATCATCTACCGGCTCCACAAATGCTGGACCCACTCTGCATAGCGCCTTGACATTTTCACCGAGGGGTAATCCAACTCGAGCTGATATAACTCATCCTCCGTTGCTGGCCTCCCGCCTATGCGCAACTACAGCATCTACATCCCGTACATGCAGGCCATATACTGATCATCCCGAGCATGTCGCTCGGCTAGTGTGAGAACTAGCCCATGAGTAGTGTCCGATGCCTTGGTTTTGGTGACATCCAAGACACGCCTATCAATTTGCGGGATGTAGTCCAGGGCCTCTTCCTCGATATCATGTCCCCTCAGGAATATGGTAAGCAAACCACCGAACCCGTTCCTGTGCCCTTGATGGAGTCGGGCTCTCTTCATGGCGGAGATGATCACCGCCCCAACATTTATCTCAAGCCCTTTTATCAAGGCATATACCAAACACACTCGATCATGGGTGACATCTGTCATGTGCACCCCTGGGATCAGGCAGGAACACACAATTTTTAGCAAAATCCTGGCTTCCCTATTCATCTAAGAGTAAGGCAGTGTCTGATGGTAGCCCCTCTCCTTGTGCCTGCTCCATTGTGCTGTCGAACGGGCTCCACACAGAGTGCGTTTGATATCTGCATAAGGTGGAGTTATGTTCAGCTGTCGGAGTACATGTTAGTCTGTGTCCGGCGCCCCCAATATAACATTCAGGTGATGGGGCTCAAAGGTGATGACTTGCCCCCTTATATTGACAGTGTGACTGCGGAGGGTCGGGTTCCAGTTGGCGTAGAACTCCCAAATCAGATGGAGATTGCACTCCTTGGGCTCTTCAAAGATGAAGTTCAGCCCGACAGTGTCAATCCGCTGTACGATCCTGGGGAATTCCTGTGCCAGCGGCTCCCTTGCTATATGCTCTTCCGAGAAGTATTTGCTTTCTTTGTGTTTCGCACACCATTTATTCCTTTCATTAGTCACCCATCGGGTTCCATATTGTCGGCGTTGGCCTCTCGGAACCGCTGGTGCTGCTGGGACTGCTGTTCCCAACCTTATCTTTTTTCATGCTGGCGCCCGATGTGGACGCTCCCTTTCCTTTATCTTGTCTGCCCGTCATTGTTCCTGAACATATAACCATATAATCCCAATGCTATTAAAATCATAACTAGCTACGACTAAGGTTTGGTTTAATTGAATCACCCCACACTTAGTCTTTAGCCGCAATTTAAAATAATTCGGCAAGACATTCATGATTTCACAATTCTTAACAGTCAACATTCCTAGTGCCTTCATATAATTCAGTGGAATAATTACTATGTATTACTCAGACTTCGTACAACAAATACAATATCGCCATCGATTCCATTACATCACATAGCACTTAGCCAAATTTTTTTTCTCAACAACCTATGCAATTCACCAATTTCATTTTTTCGAAAATTCCCTTGTCTACTTAGCATATTCATCTATATTCACAACATCATTCACATCACCCAACATGCACAACTCAAAATTTTTTTTTTCACATTTCAACCAAATTTAGTTTCTTCCTACTCAAATTCCAACCCTAGCTACCAATTTCGCAAAAAATCAATAAAACATGCATTCATCGAGTTCATATAATCACAACGATATTATGAACATCAATCAATCATAACTTAAATGAACTCAAGCTCAATTTGCACTTAGGGCAAGGTTTACTCACCTCTCATGTTCAAAGATCGAAAAATCAAGCAAGAATGAGATTAAGTTCAAGAACATACCTTTATGAAATCAAAGAAAAGTTGAAGAAAACTTGTGCCTAGGTCCGTGTCACATTGAGGGAGGAGGGAATTTGGGGTATTGGTCGCGGAGGGAATGGAAAATGGGGAAAAAATAGAGGGGAATCGAGGTTTAAAGGGTGTTTTTCGTGCGGGTTACCCAGCGAGCCAGTGTGACCCGACGCGAATTACACCTCAACGTGTCACGAAGGGTAACGCGGAGCACACCCTCCGTGACACGGAGCCATCACGTAGGTGTTCTAGAAATTTTAAAAAAAATCCAGAATACCTTCAACGTGTCACGGAGGGTAACGCGGAGGCCCTCCTCCGTGACACGGAGCCAACGCGTAGGCTCACTGTCATGCTATTTTTTATTTTTCTCACCTCGAATTTTTTTCCTTTGCGCTTTTTTGCATTTTTGCCCTCCGTTTCACCTGAAAATCATTTCAAAGCAAGAAATTGGTTAGAATTCATAGGTTTCAATGCAAACACAATTTTTTTTATTTTTTTCGTTTTCTCTTTCAACTAATTCTACTCATCTACTACAACAATTTCACGGGTTGCCTCCCGTGCAGCGCCTGGTTTACCGTCGCGGCTCGACGTCATTGACGCTCAATCATCCTCTAGAGTGATAGACGTCTTCTCTCGAATAACGTCCTCACCCCAGTAATGCTTACAACGTTGCCCATTAACCACGAATGTGGCACTTCGATCTTCTTGCCACAACTCCAGTCTTGGTGCTTCCTCAATTGATGGTTTCAGCAATGGTTCTAGGGACCTCATTAAAGGATGAAAGTCATGCTTCCTGAGATACCATTGTGGTTCATTCCACATTTGCACCATCTCATAAGTATCTCTATCTCCAAAATCATCGGATCTCATCAATGCTCTTTCCAATGGATCTCGAGATTTAACAATCTGAAGAATTTCTTCTTGATTTAGCACATGGATTGCTAAAATGTCCTCATATATGGCCGGAAGCTTTGTGGCCTTATATATATCAAAAATACCTCTACTTTTTCATGAGCACGCATGGTTAGCTACCCTGTAGCTACATCAATCAAAGCTCTCCGGTTGCCAAGAAAGGACGTCCCAAAATAAATGGGACTTCCGCATCCGGCTCAAAATCCAGAACAATAAAATCTACCGGGAAGATAAGAGAGCCCACTTGCACCAGCACGTCCTCCACAATGCCATCTGGTCTGGCCAAAGAACGGTTCGCTAATTGCAAGATCATTGTAGTTGGTCTAGGACTGCCCAACCCCAACTTCTTGAACACCGATGTCGGCATCAAGTTAATGCTCGCTCCCAAATCGCATAATCCGCAAGCTCGGATACTTGGCCCAATTGTGATTTGAATTGTAAAGCTCCTAGGGTCCTTGAGCTTTGTTGGCAACCTGTTTTGTATCCGGAAGTGCACTCCTCAGTAAGCGCCATCGTAGCATACTCTGTCAATCTGCTTTTGTTAGCTACGATGTCCTTGATATACTTTGCATATTTAGGCACTCCCTTCAAAACATCAACCAAAGGTAAATTAATGTGTACCTGTTTAAGCACCTCCGTGAACTTTTTGAATCAAGCTTCCTCCTTGTGTTTCTTTAATCTTTGAGGGAATGGGGGTGGTGGTCTTTCTACTTCAATTGCCATCTCCTTCCCCCTCGCATCCTCATGTTCCCTCTCTTTTTCCACTGCTCCTGACTGCTGAGGTGGTCTTTCTGGTTCCACCTCCTTGAGTTGTAAACCACTCCTTGTGGTCACTGCATTAACCTGCTTGGGATTCGGGTCAGTGTCACTCGGTAGTCCTCCTTTTGGCCTGGTGTTTTGAGCTCCAGCTAGTTGTCCAAACTGGTACTCCAACGCCTTTGTAGCTAACTGATTATTCTTTATGTCTGTTGCCAATTTCACATAATCAGCCTGCAATTGAGCTTGGTTAGCTAACATTGTTTTAAACATATCCTCAATGCTGGTGGGTGGTGGAGGAGGTGCATTGTTTCCTCTATATTGAGTCAGATAGTTTTGCTGCCCTCCTTGATTTCTCTACGCACCCTGATTCAAAGTCTGCCCTTGATGGCTATTACTACCCCAAGATAAATTCGGATGATTTCTCCAATTCGAGTTGTAGTTGTTGCCATACTGGTGGTGATTATTTCTCTGTACATTCCCCATAAAGTTCACTGAATCTGGATTTGCACCTCAACAGTCAGCTGAGTGTTCATTACTATCGCATACTTCACACCAAACCTGCTGCACTACATTAACTGGGGCTTGAGGTTGATTCAAGCTCATATTGCTGAAGTGGGTATTGAGTTGATTTTGCAGCGCAACTATCTGTGCAGTGATAGCTGTAAAACCATCCACTTCCAAGACTCCTGTCGCTTTCCTTGTTCCTCCTCTAGAAGAGTCCGCATTCCACTCTGGATTTTCCTGCAAAATACGATTTAACAAAGTATACAGCTCCTCATAAGTCTTCTCTAATGCTTGTCCCCCAGGTGCTGAGTCTAGCAAATTTTTTGTGTGGGGTTCCAAACCCTCTATGAAGGTATGCACCAACACATCATTGGACTGGTGATGGTAAGGACAATCCCGTAACATAGATTTGAACCTTTCCCAAGCTTGATACAAATTCTCCCCCTCTCTTTGTTTAAAACTTAGAATCTGACTTCTAAGTCTTGCTGTTTTCCCGGATGGAAAGAACCGTATCAAAAATTTTCTTGCAAGATCATCCCAAGAGGTGATAGAGTTAGGTGGCTCGACTTTCAACCACCTCTGTGCTTCTCCCAATAATGAGAATGGGAATAATGTAAGCCTTATGTAATCGGATGATACTCCAGCGGAGATGTAAGTGTCACTTATCTCCAAAAAGTTTTGGAGATGTTGTTGTGGATCTTCATAAAGGAGACCTGTGAATTGCCCGCTGGTGTGCAACAATTGCACCATATTCTGTTTAAGCTCAAACCTCCCTCCTGGCTCAGGTTTGCGAATACTTGATGTAACATTGTTAGCATGTGGGATTGTCACTTCGCGAACCGGCCTAGCTGCCATTTCCTCAGGCACTAACACTGCCCTTACAAGTGGTGGATTCTGTTGTTGCTCCAGGATTTTCTGTCTGAGCAACTGTAGCTTTTTCTCTAGATCCTCCCTTCTTTGACGATGAAATTGTCTTTGCGGCTCTAAGTATGAATCCACCAGCTCCTTGTCTCTTGCCAGTGTTCAACAGGATTCGATATCTGCAAAAGACAGGCTAAGATCAAGTTGTCAGCACTTGTATAGAAATTGTAAACTAACACTAAGAAAACAATTTTACCAATTGCCAGTCCCCAGCAACGGCGCCAAAAACTTGTTCGACTGTTTTGGTAACTACACGCAAGTGCACGTGGTCGAACAAGTAGTAAAATGGCTTAAGTAAGACAAGTATCGACCCCACAGGGACTGAACTAAGGTAATAATTAACTTAAGTGTTAATGAACTATAACTTTAAGAATGCAGCAATTAAACAATATTTGGAGAGTTTGAGTTTCCTAATTTCTACGAATCTAAGACAGAATTCTAAAGTGAGTCTGAACAATAGTAATGAGCATGCTGAGGTTAAAACGAACATGCAGGGAAGTAATTTATCGATACAATTTAGTGAATCTTTCCTTTGGTTGATAGTCAAGAATTATTGCCTATGGATTGAAATTTTCGTATCCTACCAAACTTAAGAATCATGAACCTTCAACCTACATTTCTATGATAAAATAATTTCATGTTCTAGCCATACAAAACCGATTCCTTAATTGACTAATAAGACATTCAGATATATTTCTATTCTGAATGTGAATCAATTCTCAATTTTCCCAAACTAAGAAGAGATCATATCCTACCAATTCACAAGTTTCCAATTTCTTTTCTTTTCAAAATCAAAATTGGATTTTTTAGATATACATTAACATTGGCCAAACATTAATGTAGTAAGAACAAGAATTGATAGAACAACCATTGAAGAAAAGATGAAAACTAAATTGATCAACAAGTACATTCCATTACAATTGTTCTTAACCTCAGAAAGAAGTGAATTTAGCCACTCATTTGTGGATTAAACATCATCAAATAATTGTAATTCATGCAAATAATTGAGATAAAAGAGAAAGAGACAGAGAAGAACCCTAGAATTTTTGTCCCCTCAACTACCTGTAACCCATGTTCTTGCTCAACCAAGTTAGAATGTTTAAAAATAAACCTAAGTGTTCTATTTATACTAGTGAGAATTTTTTCCGGAATAACAAGCAACGTGGCACGGAGTGTATCGCGGAGCACTCCCTCCGTGCCACGGGGCAAACACGGACCCTCTCTGGAATCAGGTTCTTCAGCAATTTCTCCTTGGCGTGCCATGGCCTGCAATGCGGAGCCAGGCCAACGTGTCACGGTGCAATCGCGAACCTTCACTGATATTGGACAAAATAAATCACCCGAGGGAGAATGCCTCCGCGATGGCAACGTGACACGGCTCCATCGCGGAGCCCTTATTTTTGCTGCTCTTCCTTGACCTTTTCCACTCCTTGCTTCCAAGTCCATTCTCGAATTTTACCAACATGTATCTTAGCTTCCCAAAATTACATTTTACCTGCAAAACAATACTAATCATGTTGGTTAGTATAAATTCACATTTTAACTATAAATCTCATGAGAATGCACACATAACGATAGATAAACACGACGAAATAAAGCATTTGAGTATCACTTGGGCATATAATTCTGCCCAAGATCAGTATAAACTAAGTGGAGCATTCGAAAAGCATAACATTAGGCATAAGCAAATGTCTAGGATATCATAATACAACCAACTGAATCAACAAGCAACATAGCTTGATGTCTATATATTATTGTTGAAAGTCTCTAGTCATACGATGAGCTGAAGGGAAAAAACCCCAAATAGGTCCACTAAAGTATGAAACTGAAAGTCATAAGAAAAAGACATGTATTAAAACTGATGTCCTCGGGTGATGAGGACTCACCAAAACTTTTTAAACTAGAGACAAAAAGAATCTAGCAACCGGATTAAGACTGATCACCTAAACCTATATCATGAGATGATATAGCATAAATGTATGCGGTCGGTATTTTAAACGTACTGAGTATGAAAGATAAAGTAACACATGAGAATAAGGAAAACATGCTAAAATCATGATTGGGTAATAGTCATAAACATGATTATTCATCATAAATCGAAGTATAACGATCCAAGTTTTTGGAAATAAAATCAGATAGCTTAATATTTTTTTAATTTTAAATAAAAGGGTATGCATTGATTAGTAGGCCAAATTTACTATAAAACATCATGTCGTAAATCCAACACATGATTAACTTAGAACATGAGGAACAATGGGAGATTCTCATAATCGACACCATCATGAACGAGCATATAATGCCCAACTATCTTACTGAAGTTGGGAGAGCCATCCTAACCCTAGCTAGGGTAAGAAATGATAAAGGCATGATATCACTCTGGCGATGCCCCAATCATGAACATACAAACAGCAGCACGTAGTTGCGAGGCCTGGGTGCTTTGAACCATAGCCTACTTTCTACTAAATACTACTCCCAATACATGCACATTGCTCATAGTCATAATCATGAAACATACTTGGTTTTTCGTGGGCTAGTTAGAAATCGTGAAATTTATAAATATACTTGACACACTTGAACTAGTAATGAAAATAATGCCCAAGATCGGCCATGATACATAAGCTTGAGATCCATGAAATTCCTGCATAATTTAGTAAATCATTGCAACTTTAAATCATATATAAATAAGTTAATTTAATATAAAACATGTAATCATAATCATAATTCATGGATTGAATCACAAGAGAATAAGATTCATAGAATATTAAGAGAGATTCCATTAAAATTGGATCTAACCCTAGAATTTTCATAAAACATGATTGGAGACTTGAATTCATAAAAATGATTTAAAATTGTGCATGAGGGTGGAAGAATCCCCCGTTCATTCTCTACATACCTAGGTTTGATGAAATTCTTGCTTAAAATTAAAACCCAAGAGATTAGAGATGAAGAAGATGAAGAACCCTAGCTTTTCCTTGAGAGGATGAATCTTTAATCTACGGTGTTGAACGGAATGATTATTTAGTGTTAATTTAACCCTTATATACTCCCCTTAAGAAACCCAAAAAAACCTCATTTAGGAGTTAAAAGCTTAGAAAGTTAAGAAAATATCCCTGGAAGATTCCACTTATTATTATGTCTGCCAATGATCACGACTTACACCACGACTCGTGGTGACCAGTTGCTACTTGTTGGTCTTGATTCTTCACTCCTCTGATCTTCATACAATGACCCTCATAATAACTTGTTAGTAGGTATCATGAGTCATTCCATGATTCATGGTTAATGGACCAGTTTAACCATTTCTCTAATTCTCCATACTATGACTCCAAGCCACGACCCGTTATAAGATCTCACCAGTCAACACTTGACTCGTTGGTTTTGGGGAAAATTCAACTATTTTTGGACCTCCTCAGGATGAGTGACATCATGAATCATCATTATGCATAATTACTCATACAACGAGTCATCATAACTAAACCTAGATGAACTGTTGGCTTACCATGACTCCTCCAGTGACCCATCAAGTCATACCATAACTCATACAATGAGTCGTTATGAGAGAAATTTCAAATTCTTCTCTGTTGATTCTTCTCCAAGTTTAGGATATGATTTTAGGGAACTTTGGGGTATTACCATCGATATCAAAGTGATGAATAGGGTAAAAATGTAATTAAAGACATGCTCAACACAATAAGGGATAAAATGTGTGCCTAGTTGATGATATACAGGCTTAGAGGTTTGCCACTTGCATTTCAAGTCTGGTTTTACAAATGTTGCTCTATAGCTAACAAAAATCTTTCTACTCACATTGGCAATAGTGTTCCATGTATCCTTAAATAGAAATTCAAAGTAGGTCAGTCATTTATGGACTTGACTAGTGGGATTTTCATGATTAGTATTTATCAGGTGAAGTCCTTGTTTTTTCTTTTTCTTTTACTTTTTGTTTCCAAGCTACTTATTTAATTTTTTGCCTGTATCTTAATCTTCGGTTGTATCTTTATAATTGTGGTTTAAAATATTTTTTGCTAATTTATTCACATAAATAAATCACTCATATAAGCAAAATTCTTATAAAGCTACACTTTTCAGGTTGGAATATGTCACGACCCGAGAATAGACCTCGGATGCGACACGTGACCTAGAACCATGAATGACTCTAAGCTAACCCATGGTACGTGCATAACATCAGCATAGTCATACAATTAAACAGAGATAACTCATAATAGATAGTATAAGTGAAAATATAAAATATCATAAAACGTAAACGAATACAACATCCCAAAATTGAACTGATGCCCTTAAAAGATGAGAACTCACCAAAAGCTAATGTTGAACTAGAGTGGGAGAAAATCTATGATGGGGCTAATAGTGATCACTTGAACCTATATCATGAGAGTATATAGCACAAAAGTATTCAATTAGTTCTTTGAATATACTGATTGTGGAGGATAACTAAAACATGATAGTAAGGAGTACATGCTGTAAATCATGATCTTGAGGTAGTCATAAGACATGAGGTTTTCATCATAATTGAAATATAATGGCCCAAGGTTTTTTGATGCAAAATCATAAAGCTAAACATTTTTAAAAACATAAGTCAAACTCATAAACTGGTCATTGGGACAAGATACCATAAGTCATAACATCATGAAAAATGAACATGAAGAACTAAGGAATAGTGGGAGATTCTTATAACCAAAATACTCCAAGTGAGATATATGGAGCCCAACTTGTAATCCTAGCTGGGAGGTGTGGTCATACCTTGTCAAGGTATGAACCATAAATGTGTAATATCACTAATGAGCCCATTCGGGCATGGGAGACACTTTCTACTAGCGAGGACCCCTTCACACCTATGGTGGTATGTAGTTTATGAGACGTAGGTGCACTAGAACCCCAGCTACTAGGTGTTAAGTATTACTCCCAGACATATATAGTGCTCATAACAATACTTGAAACATGATAGGTTTTGCATGGACTAGTTTAAAACATGAAATTGATAAAGTGCTTGATATACGTGAACTAGCCATGAAAATAATATTGAGAATTCAGCCATGATACATAAGCTTGAGATTCAGGAAAATCATGCATAATTGGGTAATTCATTATTACTTGAAAATAGAGATTCATGAGAGTTTTCATAGAAATTATGTAATCATAATCATAAAACATAAGTAGAATCATGAGATAATCAAATTCATAAGAGATCTGGTAACGCTCAAACTCACAGCTCCTACTGAAGTATGAAGCGGACGTTGTCAATAAAGAACCCAACAAAGAGGTTAGGGTCGAACCCTCAAGGAATATGAAAGATTTAGACTAATGACTGTAAGTGAACTTGTTGGTTAGTTACTCCAATTTGGGGTTTTTAAGAAAATAATAATTAAAATAATGATTGAGATTATGACGTAAATCAAGATTTAAAAATAACTGGGGTTTGTATTCTCCATGGGTTCATAACTACTTCGGGTATACAGACATGATCAATAGCAATGCTTACTTGTAGAACTGATAACTATGGTTCATCCAAACAATTGGTTCATCCCTATTAGATGACTATACTCAATCACCGGGTTGGGTCTCATGAGCGGTTTCAAACTATCCGTTATCACTATGTTCCAGATTTAACTATCCTATGACAACACCTCAAATTAATACAATGATCATCAAGATCATGACTTTGTCGTAATTCTTTTTTTCTAATTTCTACCTCTCTAGGCTCGAGCAAGTAAAGAACTTGGGCAAGTACTAATATTTTACACTGTTTAGAAACGTTTAAGCATGAAGAGAATACAATACAAGTTTATTGCATTGATTTTAAATCACATTTTTGTATCCCTATCTTGTTAATCCACATAGTTCCCACAACCCTAGTTCTGGAGGTTTTAGCTTCTCATAGTTGCAAAATTGTGATATGCATTCATAATTAAATACATAATTCAATACTTATAATTGTAGATGAGAGAAAAGCTTCTTTGACTATATCAGTAAAACCTCAAGAACAATTGACAAAGATTAAGAATGAATCTAAGAAAAGGTTGATCACAAGTCAATTAACTTAATTCTATGTTTTTCCCTCGAATCTCTATTGTTTTCACGCCTCTCTCACTTCTCTCTAATGTTCCCTATGATTCTCTACTGAATATAAAACATAAAAGATATTTATACAAATATAAAAATTATTTTCCTAAGCTAACAGGGTGATTTTCCATAACTGGTACCGCCTGAGCCATGACTAATCAAACGACCCTTAGTAGGATTATACGGGTCATACTTGTGTCTGTAAATCCTCTGATTGCTGAAACTTGTCTAAGTGTTGGTAGTTGGTATGACTCATACATGCTTCCTACGAGTTGTGCTTTGCTTCCGTGGTCTGGCTCTGAGAACTCTGACTTTTTCTGAAATTATTCACGAGTGTTGTTGTACGACTAGTACCTCCCAGCCACGACTCGTACTGTCTGAAGTTCTGCTTAGCACTGGAAATCCTCTAAAGATCACCACTACTCCTAGTACAACTCATACATTATTTCTATGGTTTGTCGTTTCATCCGTGTCAAGAGTCTACTTTTGTGCAATTTCTTCTGAATATTTCCACGACTCAAGTTACGGCTCGTACTGAGAGTCGTAGGTTGCATTCTTCCTAGTTCAGCCATTTGAAACTTCTCACAGTTCTCAGTATAGCTGATACCATTAATATACGGCTCATACTGAAAATGTGACTTTAGCTCATTTTCTGCACTTTTAGGCTTCTTTTGCACATTCTTGCTCCAACTATTTTCCTGTAATCAAAGAAAAAGTGTCTTATATCCATATAAAAACACCTAAGTTCATGCAGTTTTCTTAGTTAGTGCTGTAAATTCGCAGCACATCAAGATCATGGAGTTTTTCATCGAAAGGGGCCTAACTCTAGAAATTCATGAGAATCATAATTGGAGATATAAAGGAATTAAAATCATGCAATTAGACATGAGATTGGGAATGGCGGTGGAAGAAATTCCCCATTCGTTATCCCACAAACCTGGCTTGATCAATCCTTGACACTAACTGGAGACCCAAGAAGAATTAAAAAGAAGAAGAATCCTAGTTGCTTGAGAGCTTGACAGATTTGATCTTCAATCTATGGTGTTTTGAGAGGAATGAGAGTTTAGGCTAGGTTTAGCTCTTAAATACCCCTCTTAGAAAATCCAAATGACGTGATTGAGTAATTAAAAGCATTGAAAATTACAAATATACCCTTGACATTTCGTGCTTAAAAACTGCCAATAAGTGACTATCGCACATATTTTAAGTAAGTCAAAATATGTTTGCAATGTCTGGAGCTTCTACATGGTTAAAAAGGGTTCAGAGTCAACACCTAATTTTTAGGAAAATCATTTGTAGAAAAAGAACAATAAATAAATGAATAACTAATGAACTCTATTTTAGTCTGCAAAAAAAACCATTAAAAATCTAGATAAGGACTTTATTTACTCCAAGGGAAAGTTGTTAGGCAACCCTCAGAGCCTATCCAAAGATAGTCCTTTAATTTAGCCTATGATGTGCTAGGGGATAATTTATTTAATTATTACATGATAAAAGGTGTTAAAGAATTGAAATAAGTGATAAATTTGAGTTAAAGTGATTTGAACATAATTTGAAATTAACAAAATATGAGGTATGTAAAATATACATGTGATAGATATACATACAATATACATGAGGGATATACATGATATGCATATATTAATAAATAGTAGTTTAAAAAAAGTGAGGAAATGTAGTAAAATATTTTTAAAGGCCTTGTAGTTAAATGTATGAGGCTTGTAGAAAATATAAATAATATACATATTTATACGAAAAATGATATACTTATAATATATGAAATATATAGTGTGAGATGAACATGTATTAAGTAATTGTAAAATAATGTACATGCGATATATATAAAGTGTATAAAATAATCTATATGCAGTGAACTATATATGTATAACTACATGTGAGTTAAATATCTTATAAATATTTTTTATGTATGTGCGAGAATAATATATATGTGGAAATAAATTATATATTAGGAAAATTAATCCCTAACATGTAGATGATAAAATAATTATATATGATATGTGACATGCAAGAAAAAGTATTTATAAATAGATGTCAATGTATCAGTAGACAATAAATTAATAGTATACACATATGGATGGGTAAATAGTATATATAGTATGTAAAAACAAATATGCATCTATAAATAATAGTATATCGAAAAAAATATAATATAATAATATGCAAAGTATATTTGTAATATATATATATATACCTCATACTTGCACTTGTTAGAAAAAAATCTAAAATGGACCAAGTTTTTATTTTGGGCTTAAATTTCTGCAATAATATAAAATGAAAAATAGTTGTGCCAGCTGTGCACTTTAGCAATAGTTTAAAGATTTCAAATATTTGGTCTAGTGTTTAAACTTAATTATTTGAACTTTAAAAAAATATTAGTTGCCTCATTTATCACTAGTTACTTGCCTAAAGGAGTGATTAATAATAAAAATATATTTTTTCAAATTTCGATAACGAAAAGTTCATTTACTTTCTTTCGAAAAAACAATCGTCTTTAATGTATTAAAAATCTTTTGTGTTAAAAATTTTAACACTATAAAGAAGACATAGGTAAATTACTTACTGACAAGGCTACAAATGCATACATATACGCAAAACACATATAATGTTAGCGAAAACAAAAACATATGGAAAGTAAAAGTTATGGAAGGGGACTATGAAATGTTTGATTCTTAAGAACCCAACTGACAATACTTGACTCTGAGTGCTGTCAGGGAATCCTAGTAGTTGTTGGCCTGCGGGCCAAATTGAGTTTCAAGAGAGAACTCCAGCTCTACAGTTTAGGACATGAAAAAATAGGTAAAAGGATTATAGAATTATCATTAAATTTTATCAATGAAAATATATGATCATTATAATCAATTCTACTCATTTTAACACAAAGACTTATCTCGTATGAATAGCTATTTCTTATGTAACTGATTATATATTTTTTGGGTCAATAATTAGTGCATATTTAAGAGAAATTATGAGGTATAACAATTTCTAAATAATGCAACATAAAACTCCGAAAAGAGAGAAAACAATATCCATGATACCATGTTAAAATTATACATAGGCCAATTAATTCATGACTGAGCATATATTAACTTTAGGTACTAAATTCATTCATCCATCCTATTATTGCAAAAACATTTGAACATCTTTAAATAACCCAAACTATATATATATACATATATATATATATATATATATATATATATATATATATATATAAGAACCAATAATATAGAAAATAATTGAAACAAAATGGATAAACATGATCCTTACTTCTATTTCCCCATAAGCCAGTCAAGATGATAGGTATATTATAAGACAAGTTTAGAAAAAAAGTCGACTTCCAAAAAAATAAGAATATATCTTTATGTCACATTTGAATATACTTGTTGAAACCCCAAGCTTGCAACAATGGCTGAAATAAAGAGAAAACACTCTTAAAAAAATTGAACTTATATCCCTTACAAACATTTTTACTAAAGGATTATTTCAACATATACAAACAATTAACTAATTAAGAAGCCTATTCCACTTAAATATTCAAAAGTAATGAAGAAACATAATCATAAATATTGGTATTAAGAAAAACATTAAATTTATGTAATCCCACAACCATTCATGCAGACATGATGAAGATTTTAGGAATATAAGATCAAAAACGAACATAAAGAAAAGATGAGATAGTTTGCTTGAAAGAATCATTATCTTTATGTTAATTACTTTTTTAAATGCTAAAGACTCATGATTAAACCAACTTTGTGTAAACACTTAGAGAACCAAAAGAACACTTTTTCAAGTCAAATCTTTAAATAAGGAGTAAACTAGTCCCAAAGTTTCATTTGGAATTGTCACTTTTATCGTTAAATGCTTCAACAAAATACATATTAAACGACTGATACTTTAACAAAACCAAATCCACACAGTTAAAAAGAAACAAGTATTTGATCAAACTTAGGTAAGTTATGTCAACTAATTGCGTCAAATTAGTTCTATATTAAAGAAAAGAGACACACATAAATATTCTACGATGTTTAGGAGTAGCCGCAGCTATTTACATGTTGTCGCTAAGTGATTAGTGGATAAAAAACTTGAACAATTAGGGAATAGTGAACCTAGGCATACTCAGCTCTTTAAAGGAAGAGAGTAGGCAGTCACTTTTTACAAAAAAAAGATGGTTAGCCACATATATTACATTATTTCAAATAACACTCATTACATGACTAAGCCATACATGGAGACATTAGGTAATTTAGAATCTTGCAATCCTTTAAGCAAAATAGCCTTGTAAAAGTGACAAGTAGTTATTTTCACAATCTAGTCCAAATTCGTATTAATGTTAATTACTCTTAAGTATCATTATGTGATTGAACACACTTGAGTGTACACTTGAATATTTAAGGGACACAATAATAGTAATTTTAAGAGAAATACAGTTGGTCAGACCCTAAATTTTAGAATTTATTGTGTCTTATTATGGTTAGAAACTAATACAAACAAGTAACCAACAAGGTTACTGATGTTGGGCATATTTCTATGCCCATTTGCCTTGTTTTGCCCATTTTATATGTTTGAAAAGCCTCTAAACATGAAAAGTTGATAGGACAAGACCCCAACTAACTCAACAAATTTTAAATTGAAATACATAGTAGAGATCTGAATAGTCTATCCCTCGGGAGATGAGAACTCACCCACAATATGAATGCTAACTTTGACAAGCTAACTATGAGCAGGGCTGAACCTAAGAGCCGAGTCTTATATCATGAAATGATACAGCAAAAAGTATGTGGTCAGTACTTGGAATGTACTGAGTATACAGGGTAAGTAAAATCGCTAAAGTAAACAAAATCATTTTAAGACCATGCATAATATGAACATAAACATTAAGAGTCTGAGAGTAAGGCTTGCATGCATTCTTTCTTAAATCATGATCATTTCATAACATAATACGACATAGCTTTATAACATCATAACTGAATCGATTGACCCAAAGCTAAAATCTGACATTTACAAATAAAATTGTAAATTGAGTCAAACCTACTTTAGAACGTGCATAAATATATAAATATCATGAGTAATGAAACATGCATATCTGAAATCATGAGGAACAATGGGAGACTCATCTTTTAACTGACATACCACGATAAAGCTTACGTGGTCCCAACTATCACACTCAAGTGGGTAGAGCCTTCCAAAGCCTTTCCAGGGCTAGGAATGATACCATGATATTGATATCAAGCTGAAGGCCCATTCGGGCATGGGATGCTCACGAGCAAGGTCCCGAAGTAATATATAATAGTGTAAACGTGTGGCTCATAGTTCTGAGTAATAGGGTGATCGACCCTTAGCCTACTCGGTGCTAGGCATTTCTCTCAAAACATACATATGCTCTACATCATTTTATAATGAAGCTCAACATCATCTATTGACAAAGCTCAATAATCAAATACATCTCAAATATGAAATCATGCATATGAGAATCTTTGGCTCAAAACATAACACAAGTTGAAAACATAATTGGGAGCCTTCGCTCCAAAACCATGTGGTAAGCTGTGCATAGGAAAACGTGAACTCAAAACATACCACATGATGAAAATATAATTGGGAGCCTTTGCTCCAAAACAATGTAGTATGCTTACTTCGGGAAAATCATCATTCATACATAACATTTGGGCATTACCCAAAGCTTTATCATACTAAGAAATACTCAATTCTCATTGAAAACATAATTGTAAACATCAAAACATTCTTTTCATTATTATATCTCATCATCATCATATATCCTTCAGAAATCTCATCTTTCATGAACATCTCATCGATGTCCTTTTAATTCACAAAACTAGAAACATGATTTTATGTTGGAAACATCATAAAAATCGCCCATGCTTCATATTTCTATAGTAGAATCATAATCAAATCATACCCATGTATAGAAATAGAAGAATCATGCATTTGTGTTAAAACCCCATAGATTAGATATAGAATTTTATACTTTAGAGAGGGATTAGGCATGGGTGTGAAGGGAATCACCCATTCATAACCCTACATACCTATTGGTAGATGATTCTAAGACTTCTTTAGATGCCCAATAGGAAATTGAAAAGAAATTGATGAATGCTAAGCTTTATCACCCTCTCAAGTCTTCTACCTTGCATGCATGAATGAATGTGGCCTAAAATTAACTTAACCCCTTTAAAAGTCACTATTCATAACTCAAAACATTGTAGTTTAGGCCTTAGGAACTTAGAAATTACGGAAAATCCCTTACTAAATTTGAAGAAAATAACTACCAGGTGGTCTTAAAGGGAACCTAACGACTCGTTGCTCAAGGTCACGATTCATGGAGTTTTCCATTAAGTACACTGCCTTGCATTGACAAAATTTATTCCATGCTTGATCACAACTCACCCCATCAATCGTGGGGGCTGACCACGACTCATGGAGACCTTCCGTCCAGTCCATGGCCCTTTTCCTTTCTTTTCTTATTCCCCCTCCTCACGGCTGACCTAACGACTTGTGGGATCTGACCATGAGTTGTGGTCATGCCCGTGGGGTCTCTTCTCCAGTTTTCAAATTCATTCCATGGCCCAGCCCACGAGTCATATCACGACTCGTGGGTTGATCTCACGAGTCTCCCTATTACTCATTCTGAATCTGGTGCCAGTTTTTATGTTTTTCTCTGTTTCAGCTCCCGGGTTTAATCTTTGGGCTTCCGGGGTATAACAATATCTCCCCCTAGGGAAAATTTGTATATGAATGTTTGAAAACACACAGAAAAGAATCATATTCAAATACTGATCATTTAAACTTGAAAACTGACGGAATAACTACCTCCGATTCGAATCACGTAACTGAACTGATTTCATGAATCATACACACATCCATATACATAAATGAAACTTGCACACATGAACTGAAAATGAAAACTAAATAATGTCTGGGTGCAAAACTGATACCTCAAGCTGAAACTGGGCTGGTAAAGAATAAATGGGGGTACCTAGCCATCATATCCACTTCGGCTTCCCACGTAGCTCCTTCAACATGTTGATTCCTCCATAACATTTTAACTGAAGCTACTTTCTTGTTCCTTACCCTTCGAACCTGACTGTTACACCCCATAAATTCTCGACATGTAGATGGCCTATTCGCATGTTGGTTAAGAGTTTCTGAATGCCATACATGCTAGGAAAAGGCCCGGGGAAAGACCGGATAAGTGACACGTCGAACCATCGTAAGAGAAAGCTGGCAGACCCCCTCCGCGATGGCCAGAGTGTCACGGAGGCTCACCTCTGTGATACACAGCATGTCACGGAGGCTAGGCTCCATGATTCACAGCGTGTCACGGAGCTGAGGTGCAACCTCAAGTATAAAAGCGTCCAAACTTCAGTTTTTGCTTTAATTAACTTATAATTTCCAGTAAGAACAGAGAGTAAACCATAGAGGAGGAGGAACGAACAATCCTATCCATTTCTCATCCGATTACACCGCCAAACACGGTTCAAACTCAAATTAACTCCAGATACCGAGGTATTAAGCAGCAAGGAGCATTCCTACGGATTTAGTTTCGTGAAATTTGGCCGGCGAATCATTGAGCTACCGAGCTAAGGTAAGTGGAATTGCTCCAAATTAGTGTCAATATACTTCTAGCCATAAAGTGAGTATTTCTCCCTTATGGACTTCCGAGAAATAGCGAGTTTTCGACCGTTTTTTCGATAAGCCAAAGTTTTGGCTATATATATATATATATCAAAAGTGTTATCTTCTTCCAGAATATTAGTGTATTTAGTCTAATTGATATATATATGGATGTAGTTGGGAGAAATAGCGAAAATACTGACCGAGCTATGCCAGTTAGTCGGGAAATCAGAAGCGAAGGTATGTAAAGCTAGTTTCCTCGGCAAGTTAGTAGTCTCGGTATAGTTAAATAGTTCAAAGGCCAGTAAAATGTTTCAGAATTTGTGTGTTATGTTTAGTATGAATATTAGTACGATATTGGAAGCATCATGTTATGTATAGCGTGAAACTTGCTAGCACGATATAAATTCTAATACAAAGTGCTAGGAACTGTACAGCATGCCCAATATGTGATTTAGTAATGTATGTTACGATATTCTCGTGTTCAGTTGGAACTTAGTAAAGCAATATAAGTATCTCTAAGGTATCTCAGAAGTAGAATGGTAGATTAAAATGAAATTTAGAAAGCATGTTAGTAATAGTAAATCATGTTATTATGAAACTCAGTTATACGACATGATTCCCAGCAGAAAAACTATATCTTGTTCAATATTAGACTCAGCACAGTATGACAGAAGATTATATATCTATACCATTATCAGTCTCAGCATGTAGTAAATACATACATATCACTATCACTAGTTCAGCATATAGTATGTACTGATATATTATCATCACTAGCTTCAGCATGTGGTATATGTAGTTAGTATTACTAGTTGAGACCACTGTATTGTCTTGGGGTTGGGTTACCAAGCATTCATGACCGCCCCAGGGTTAATAGCTGTATCAACTCATCCGCAAGAGGGCGAGGATACGTCACTCTACGGAGTGGCATGCCGACCCACAGGGGACGAAGATGGGATGCCGGTTTCCCCATATTTTGCCTTGGTCGACTTTTATACACCCCCGTCGAGCGGGTACGCCCGGGGTGTTGATTCAGGAGTCCTCCGAACTCAGGTACAATTATAGTCAGGATCTCAGCGAGCCTAAATGCATACCCATGGGATCGACAGGATGCTTATATTTATTATAGGAGATGGGACGACTGGGGTAGGGGTATAGATTGCGTGTTGATTGTACCTCCCAGCTTATGGGGGTCGGGTAAGGTTTGTGTGTGTTATGCTATGTTATGTTATGTTATGTTATGCCATGTTACGCTATATACGAGTAGATCGACAGTAGAGCGATAGATTTCCAAGTATAACTCCTACTCCTCCCAGTATAGTTGAGAGTAGGCTTAGCTTTACATTTTGAGTCAGTTTAGTCTATTTCTTTCTATTTCAGTTCCATCAGTTGTATTGTTGTTTTCAGATATTTTTCAGTTGTTGCTTTACATACTCAGTACCAGCGGTACTGACGCCTGTTTGGGGCGCTGCATTACTTGCCTGCAGGTACTCATAGACGAGGAGCCGATACCTCATGATTCCATCCAGCTCACAGAGTCATCAACTCCAGTTATCCGGAGCTAAATAACAAGAAGTTTATCCCTTTTCTTTTGTTGTACAGTATGGGTAGGCCGGGCCCCTGTCCCGACCATTTTATCGGTATTCTTAGAGGCTTGCAGTTTGTATATATTTCCCTGTGGTTAGTAGTGCCAGTCGTGTGGGGCCGTGCAATTATTTAGTTGTTTATATTGGTCGTGTGAGGCCTTATTCAGTTAGTAGTGGTGACCTTGTCAGTCACGTAGCTGTTTAGCATCTGTTATATTGATTCAAAATTAACTAGTCAGCATGGTGGCCTTGTCGGCCTACTTAGGTTCCCCTATATGTATGTGATTTTGGTTAGCTGATGTTATAGTACATGTGGCTATAGGCCTAGTCAGCTGGAGGCTGTATTTACAGTCGTTATATAGCCCGTCGTTTCCTTGAATCCAGAGTTAGAGCCAGCCAGGCACCAGAAGTGCTTAGGCTCAGCAGTCTAGCAGTTCAGGTCCCAGTAGGGCACCAGGTTCCAGTCATACCCCCCAAGGCGGGGCGTGACACTGATGATCCAATATTTCCACCAGAACCTCCTCATAGCTAAGGCGGTCACTCATACCAACACTGTCCACCAGGACAACTAGAGCTGGACCATCCAAACTCTTCTTCTAAAGTGATACATCTAACACATGATGCACAGAAGCTAATTCTGAAGGCAACTCCAACTCATAAGCCACCTTGCCAACACGTCTCACTATCTGATACGGGCCAACATAGCGGGGACTAAGTTTCCCTTCCTTTCCAAACCACATCACTCCCTTCATGGGAGACACCCTCAGAAATACCCAATCATCGACTTCAAATTCTAAATCTCTTCTTCTCACGTCCGCATAAGACTTTTGGCGACTCTGGCCAGTTTTCAACCTGTCTCTTATCAACTGAACCTTCTCCATTGCTTCATGAAACCACATCCGTCCCTATCATTGCCACCTCACCAACTTCAAACCATTCGATGGGCGATCTACATCTCCTCCCGTAGAGAGCCTCGAACTGCACCATTTGAAAACTAAAGTGATAGCTGTTATTGTATTCAACTCAATTAATGGAAAATGCTCATCCTAGCTACCTCTGAAGTCAATTACGTATTCTCTCAACATGTACTCGACAGTCTAGATTGTCCTCTCCGCTTGACCATCCATTTATAGGTGAAATACTGTGCTAAGCTTAATCTGTGTCCCCAATTATTTTTTAAACGACATCCAAAAATGAGAGGTATATTGAGTACCTCGATATGAAATGAATGATAAGGGTACTCCATGCAATCGAACCAACTCTCAGATATATAGTTTGGCATAATCCTCTACTAAATCCGTGGTTTTAACTGGTAAAAATGAACAGCCTTGGTCAACCTATCTACCACAACCCAAATGGAATCATATTGTCTATGAGTACGAGGTAATCCTGTTATGAAATCCATGTTAATCTCTTTCCACTTGCAAGTGGGAATGCAGATATCCTGAAGTACACCACCTGGCCGTTGATGCTCAACCTTTACTTGCTAATAGTATGGACACTTGGCTACGAATTCCGCAATATCCTTCTTCATGTCATTCCACCAATAGATTTCCCGTAAGTCACGCTACAGTTTGGTGGCACCTGGATGGATAGAATACTTGGATCCATGAGCCTCATGCAACTTCTGGCTCCTTAAATCATCGACATCTAGAACACATAGGTGACCCTGGTATCGAAGCACACCATCTCTTCCTTGGGAGAAGACCTCCACCTTTTGACTTTCAATGGCTTCCTTTAACTTTACCAAAATTGGATCCTCATCTTGTCTAGCTTTCATATCAGTCACCAAGAAAGATTCTAATCCGTTCTGCAGAACAAATCCGCCTTCGGTCGAATCGGCCAACCTAACTTCCAACCTTGGGAGTCGATGTACATCTTTCACCAGCTCCTTCTTCCCCTCATCCACATGGGACACACTCTCCATATAGATCCTACTAAGTGCATCCGCTACCACATTAGCCTTACCCGGATGGTAACGGACACTCATATCATAGTCCTTGAGTAGCTACAACCACCTCCTTTGTCAGAGATTAAGATCTTTCTGCGTGAACATATATTGCAAACTCTTATGGTCCGTAAACATATCCACATGGACCCCATACAAGTAATATCGCCATATCTTCAATATGAACAACACCGTGGCCAATTCAAGATCATGGATCGAGTAATCCTTCTCATGGACTTTCAACTGTCTAGAGGCATATGCTATCACTTTCCCATGCTGCATCAATGCACACCCCAATCCGATCCTTGAAGCATTTCAATACACCACGAATCCATAGGTACCCTTGGGTAGGGTCAACACTGGTGCTGAAGTAAGTCGAGCCTTCAACTCTTGGAAGGTCTTCTCACAAGCCTCCGACCATTGGAATTTCACCTTCTTCTATGTCAGTTTGGTCAAAGGTGCTGCAATAGATGAGAAACCCTCAACATACCTCTGATAGTAGCTAGCTAGACCAATGAAACTCCGAATATCTGAAGGATTCACCAGTCTAGGCCAATTTCTCACCGCTTCTATTTTCTGAGCATCTATCTTTATGCCCTCACTTAATACGACATGGCCCAAAAATGCTACGGATTTCAATGAAAACTCATACTTGCTGAATTTGGCATATAATTGACGATCCTTGAGAGTTTGAAGCACTACTCTCAAATGAGCGGCATGCTCCTCCTCGCTCCGAGAGTATATAAGGATGTCATCAATGAACACAATCACGAACATGTCAAGGAATGGATTGAACACCCTATTCATCAAATCCATAAAAGTTGCAGGAGCATCCATTTGTCCAAAAGACATAACTACAAACTCATAATGACCATACAGCGTCTTGAAGGCTGTCTTCGGGATGTCACTCTTTTGAACTCTAAGCTGATGGTACCCGAATATGAGATCTATCTTTGGGAAACACTTGGCACCCTGTAGATGGTCAAATAAATCATCTATCCTGGGTAGAGGATACTTTTTCTTGATGGTGACTTTGTTCAATTGTAGATAATCAATACACATTCGAAGAGAACCATCTTTCATTCGGACAAAGAACACTGGTGCACCCTATTGGAACCTGCTCGATCTAATGGAACCCTTATCTAAGAAGTCCTTCAACTACATTTTCACCTCCTTTAACTCGGCTGGAGCCATTATCTAGGGAGGAATAGATATAGGCTGCATGTCGGGAAGAAGGTCAATACCAAAGTCGGTTTTCCTCTCGGGAGGAACACTTAGTAAATCATCTGGAAATACTTCTAGATACATTTGTACTACTAGAACTGACTGGATAGTAGGGGTCTTGGACTCAACATCCTTAACCCTTACTAGATGATACAAAAAACCCTTAGAAATCATCTTTATGGCCTTAAGGTAGGAAATGAAACGACATACAGGCATAGCTAAACTACACTTCCATTCTAAGACTAACTCACCCAGAAATCTGAACTCTACTGCCTGGGTTCTACATTTAACTGAAGCATAGCATATAAATAGACAATCCATGCCGAGAATAACATCAAAATCGGTCATGGCTAACTCTATCAAATCTGTTGAGTTAACCTTTTGAAGGACTGAGATTGGGCAACCTCTATACACCCCTCTAGCAATAACGGAGTCACCTGCTGGAGTAGAAACTGAGAAGGGTTTTGTCATGTCTTCGGGACTGACTCCGAAGCTGCTGGCCACATAAGGTGTCACAAAAGACAAGGTAGCCCTTGGATCTAACAAGGCATAAACATCAATATGAAAAACTCATAACATACTAGTGACCACATTCGGGAAGACCTCCTTCTCTTGAAGGGATGCTAAGGCATAGAATCTGTTCTAGCGCTGACCACCAGCTGTGCTAGTAGATGCCCCCCTGATGGGCATAGTGTATGGGAGGGGCTGTTGAACTAGAAGCTGGGCCTCAGCCCCCAACCTGATCCTGTCTCGCTACTGGGCAATCTCTAAGTATGTGTTTGGGCTTCCCACACCTGAAACAAGCACCTGAACCTGCCAGCACTGGCCTGTGTTACCCTGACCACATCTGCGACAAGCTAGGATGGTAGAATCTGTGGGTCTGTGCTCTGACCCCTCGATCCTGATGCTTGCCTCTCTGATCATGTCTAGGCATGGATGACACACTCAATGCTGAAGATGCTAGAGATGATGATCTCTGGTGAGCCTACTGTCGGTGCCCACCACCTAATCTCGGTTGGGAGAATCTGTTATCATCGTTCTTGGCCCTCTTGGCCTCCCTCTCTCTCAGATGTGCTGCCTCCATCTGCTGGGTGTACAACATTATCCGTGGGAAATCTATGTCCTGGTGGAGCATACAGGTCCTACAATCATTGTCCAAATAGCCCGCTACTCCATGGATGGATCTACTCACCCGTGCCTTGTGATCAGCTACCAACTCTAGGGCATATTGCGATAGGCAAGTGAACTCAAGGGCATACTCTTTTATTGTCATTCTCCCTTGCTTCAAATTTATGAACTTAGCTACCTTCAGCTCCCTCATTTCACAAGGGAAGATCCGATCCAAGAATACAACATGAAACTCTTCCCAAGTGATAGGACTTGCTCTAGTTACCCTGCTATCCTTCCATTGGTGAAACCAGATATGCCTGACCCCTTTTATTGGTAAGAGGCCAACTCCGTGCACTCAACCCCATTCACCCCCATGACTTGGGTGATCTTCACTATCTCACCTATGAACTCATGTGGGTCCTCATCTACCTTGGACACAAGGAATTCCAGCGGGTTAATCCTCAAGAAGTCTCTGACTCGAGCCACCGCTCCATTGCCATTTTGTGGAACATGCGCAACGGCATGCAGATTGACCTGAGCAGTCAAGGACTTCACAAGCATCTGAATAGCGGCCCGGAACTTAGCATGACTGGCTCCGGTGCCTGCTGCTCCTAAACTGGTGGGGCCTATTGGTGCTTGTTCCCATTACCATCCTCGTGGCCTTCACCATTTCCATTTCCTACCAATCACTATTCTGGGAGCCATAGTTCTGCAATCGCGAATAGCACGAATTAGCAGGATAGAAATACTTTTCATTGCACGAAATAGAACATGAAAGAAGGGAACATTTTCTAAACATCTCGTAGCCTCTTTGTCATAAGTGTGGCGCGATTCACACCAATGACAAAGACTCTACTTAACGCGACTTTCATACACCCTAGGACACTTCAAACCTATGGCACTAATACCAAGTTCGTCACGACCCAAAACAAAGGCCCGGATCGTAACACTGGACAAGGATCCCCGAGAGACCCCAAGTCGACCCATGGCATAAGCATACATCTAATCTTAATCAAGAAACTGAATAATCCATCAAATACTCATAGTGGAATCTAACTTGAACACAACATCAGAAAACCAAATCTGAAGATGAATACATATATATGTCTGAAAAGCCTCTAAACATGATGAGTTGATGGTAAGAGACCCAAACTAACTCAACAAATCTGAAACTAAAATAAATATAAGAGATCTGAATAGTCTAGTCCTCGGAAGATGCAGACTCACATAGAATATGAATGCTAACTCTGACAAGCTGACTACGAGCGGGGATGAACTTGGTAGCCGGGTCCTGTATCATGAAATGATATAGCATAGAGTATGCGGTCAGTATGTGGAATATACCGAGTATGCAGGGTAAGTAAAACCGCTAAAGTAAACAAAATAATTTTAAGACCATGCATAATATGAACATAAACATTAAGAGTCTGAGAGTAGGCTTGCATGTATTCTTTCTAAAATCATAATCTCTTCATAACATAACATGACATAGCTTCATAACATCATAATTGAATCGATTGACTCAAAGCTAAAACCTGACATTTATAAATAAATCTGGACATTGAGTCAAACTTTCTTTAGAACATCCATAAATATATAAATCTCATGAGTAATGAGACATGCATATCTGAAATCATGAGGAACAATGAGAGACTCATCTTTTAACTGACATACCACGATAGAGCTTACGTGGTCCCAACTATCACACTCAAGTGGGTAGAGCCATCCAAAGCCTTTCCAGGGCTAGGGACAATACCATGATATCAATATCAAGCTGCAGACCCATTCGGATAGGGGAAGCTCACGAGGGAGGTCCCGAAGTAATATATATAATGGTGTAAACCTACGTATGCACGTAGTTCTGAGGCATAGGGTGATCGACCCTTAGCCTACTTAATACTATACATTACTCCCTAAACATGCATGTGCTCTATATCATTTTATAACGAAGCTCAATAATCAAATACATCTCAAATATAAAATCATGCATATGAGAAGCTTTAGGTCAAAACATACCACTAGCTAAAAACATAATTGGGAGCCTTCGCTCCAAAACTATGTAGTAAGCTATGCATAGGAAAACTTGAACTCGAAAATATACCAAAAGCTGAAAATATAATTGGGATTCTTCACTCCAAACTAATGTGGTAAGCTTAATTCGGGAAAATCATCATTTATACTTAATATGTGGGCATTGCCCAAAGCTTTATCATACTTAGAAATACTCAATTCTTATCAAAAACATAATTGTAAACATGGTTAGCTGCAAAACATGTTTTTCATTATAATATCTCATCATCATCATATATCCTTCACAAATCTCATCTTTCATGAACATCTCATCAATGGGCTTTTAATTCACAAAACTAGAAACATGATTTTAAGTTGGAAACATTATAAAAATTGCTAATGATTCATAATTCTACTTTAGAATCATAAACAAATCATATCCAAGTAAATAAATAAAAGATTCATACATTTGGGTTATTACCCCATAGATTAGACATAGAATTTCATACTTTAGAGAGGGATTGGGCATGGGTTTGAAGGGAATCGCCCATTCATAACCCTACATACCTGTTGGTAGCTGATTCTAACACTTATTTATATACCTAATAGGAAATTGAAAAGAAATTGATGAATGCTAAGCTTGATCACCCTCTCAAGTCTTCTACCTTGCATGCATGAATGAATGAGGCCTAAAATGAACTTAACCCTTTTAAAAGTCACTATTCATAACATAAAATATCATTGTTTAGGCCTTAGGACCGTAGGAGTTATGGAAAAGCCCTTACTAAATTCGCAAAAAATAACTGCCAGGTGGTCCTAATGGGGGACCTAACAATTCGTTGCTCAGGGTCACGACTCGTGGAGTCGTCCGTTAAGTACATTGCCTTGGCTCGACAAAATATATTGCATGCTTGATCACCACTCACCCCACAAGTTGTAGGGGCTTACCACGACTCATGGGGACCTTCCGTCAAGTCCACTAACCCTTTTCTTTTCTTTTCTTATTCCCCCTCCCTACGACTGACCTAACGACTCGTGGGACCTGGCCACTCATGCCCGTGGGGTCTCACTTCTCCAGTTTCTAAATTCAATCCATGGCCTATCCCATGAGTCATATCACAACTCGTGGGTTGATCTAACGAGTCTCTTCACAACTTGTTCTAAGTCTGGTGCTTGTTTTTATGTTTTTCTTTGTTTTAACTCCTGGGTCTGATTTTTGGGCTTCCGAGGTATAACAGGATGGTAGGGATAGTGACAAGGAACGAGATAGTAACATGCAAATAGGAATTATTGGAATAATCATTCTAGTGTAATCACCTCTTGAAAACTAAACCTGCAACAAACAAGTGTCATTTTCCTAGATTTTCATCATCATCGAAGTAAAACCAAGCTTGCAACCGTCTTTAGTTAATTTTACATTTAAAGTTTTAGTAGTTTAATTTCCCAAACCATTTCCCATTATAACTGTTTTGTTAGAATAGAAAAATAAAGTTATAACCCTATAATGATTGAACTAACAAGTCTCTGTGGGTAGGATAATCGGGGCTTCCAGTCCTATATTACTCAATGACCACATGGGCTTGCATGCATTTGGGCGACATTCATTATATCTTAACCATCTTTATAAAATTATTTTACTGTTATTCTTCAATCAATTAAACGACTATTATTAATCACAAATCAATCCAAATGGTAAGCAAAAATCGACTAAGAAACTGAAAAATAGAATAAATAATGCGTGTCACAACTATCAAGTAACAACTAACTATTTTTCCTTTTTCTACTAAAATATCTTGCAAAACATACTACCAAAGATATACCTAACCAAATATTTAAAACTATTTCTCTTCATTTTGTCTAATCATATCCAATTGACGAATCAGCTAACGCCCATTAAAAGCATATAGTCTATAAATTGTGAAGAGAAACAGAATGATATAAGGAAGGAAGGAATTTACTTGATGTAATGCAGCAATTGGAGCCAAAAGTTGTCGAGTCTCAATCTAGCAAGTCTGAGTTAGAATGCGAGAAAACAAAAGAATCAGTAAAGGGAAAGCAAGTCTAAAAATATAAGAACTAGAATTCAAAGGAGAAGGGGGAAAGATTAGTGCGTGTTGTGCATCTCTATGTGTGTTGTACATCTTTGATTGAGTGTTTTTCCCCTCATTTCCTTCTTTATTTATAGGAGAAGATGGGGGTTCAAAAATATAAGAAAAAACTTAGGAATTCAAAATTTAATCCTTGATAGGACAAATTGCGTGAGAAAACAGAGAAGAAATCAAAAAGAGGTTGACAAAATAGAGCATCTTACCTACATTGGACTATTATGAGATTTCCTCGCGCCAAGAAGAGACATGGCAGCGAGAATTTTAGAGAAATTTAAGGGTGTGGGAGATGGGTCTAACAGAGGTACGGGACTAGGCTTTCATGTAGGAGTCTGACCGGTGGGCAGACAAGGGTGTTCTAGGATAGTGGTGGTCGGCAGCGTCATAGGGAAGAGGGGGGGGGGAGGAGGGGGAGAGAGAGAGAGAGAGAGTTACTGGGCAGGGGATATTTGGAATAATGGATTGGGATTAGGGGGGTGATTTTGGGTTGTTAGATAGGGCAGGTCGGTTCTAGTAAATGGTTGATGGGGTGGGTCAATATAATTTTGACCATCTGATCTAAGATCGGACGGTTAGATTTAAGGAGAACATAAATAAATAAATAAATAAGTATATAAATACTTAATATGAAAAAATAATCTGATATGTAATTATATATATACACACACACACACACACACACACATATATATATAGTGAAGGTAATAAATGGTGTTCGTTGGATTAAGATCGAACTGCTGAGATTAGATGAAAGAAAAACACAATCCATGTTCTTGCTTACATGACACATATTGATTGACTAAAATTAAGTGAAGAGGATTAAAGAGTAAAGTGTAGATTTTGGTCAATTGTGGCTAGATTTGTAATGTAAAACAAAGTCAATTTTATTTCAATTGTAGTCACTTTCTTAATAAAATAGCGTTGCTTGGTAAGAATTTAAAATAATTTAAATAATAAAATCAATAAAAAATAAGACATGTTATTAATTAATTAATTAAATTAATCTTTTGAATTATTAATTAATTAATTTAATTAAACTTTCAAATATAAATAAAATAAAATATTTATTCACGAAAATAAGTCAATTTATCATTGAAATTATAATCGATCGAAAATTAATAATCTAAAATGCATACTTTCATAAAATATTTATTTTGATAGGAAAAATAAGTAAGCAAAAGTAGCACAAATTTGAGAAATAATGGCCGAGCTCTGATTTCTAAGATGCTTATATATCTCGGGTTTCACGAAAAATCAGACCATATGTAGTTTAGGGAGTAGAAGTCAACGCAAATTCGTATTGACTTCAAAAAATTTGCCCTAGTGTAGAATTATAAGGACACTAGATTCTCTTATGAAGGATGATATGAAGTTTTTGGCATGAGTAGAGTAAGTACAACCATACTCAAACTCAAGTTACCTACCTATTCCTAAAAGAGACAGAAATCATTCCAGATGTAGTTTAAGAACGGAGGATTATGGTTAATTTTGAGGAGGTCCTCAAAAATTTGTCTCAGTGTCGAATTTATGATTGACACTAGCCTTCTGGCTATATTTGGGGAGAACTTTATAGAAAGATGCAGAAGAAAACAGTATTGACGAACTCTAAATTTTTGAAGTATAGATGTCTAATCGAGAATTGATGTCGGAGCTCTGGCTTTTGATTCTGGCTTGTATTTTGATATTACTCACCAAGCAATGCCTCAATTACTGGTTAGAGATGGTTCCACGTTGCGCAGAAGCTCCTGTAGAACTAAATGTATTGGATAAAATAACTAGTAATATATATGTACAGATATATAAAATTTAAAGTGATATAAAATAAGCTTATAAAAATGAAACCTCTCAGGCGTTAATTTATGAAAATGTGGCTTTGCAAGAAAAAATAATTTAATAAAATGATGTCCTTGACAAAGGCGTATAAAATTTGGTATTAGGCTGATTATTTGTGCTAATGGTGCCTTTTGGCGATGCGCAATGAAGATGAGGCCTTAAACCAAATAATTCATGAAGAGGAGGCTTTTTAAGCCAAATTATTAATGACAATAGTGCTTTTAAAGATAATGCAATTACAAAGATCATGCAGAATACTACAAAGCGATTGAAAGCATGCAATATAATTGATGTGCTATAATTTTACAACACATTCAATGCTTAGAAATAGCATCGACTTAGGTAGGTTTATATGGATATGAGGCGTTATTTCTTTGATTTTAGGGAAAATAAGAGTTGGAGCATAAATTGCAAAAGAAGCCTAAAATTCAGAAAATCAGCCAAAGTACAAGTCTTAGTACGAGTTGTACCTTGATTGTACAAGCCGTACTAAGAAACATGATGAAATTCAAAAGGATGAAGTTAGAAGAAGCAAACATATGACTCTCAGTATGAGCTTTAACTAGATTTGTGGAATTGTTCAGAGAAAATTGCACAAAGGCTGACTCTTTGTATGGATAAAGTTGCGAATCATAGCATCAACATACGAACCGTACCATGAGCCATGGTGAACTTTAGAAGATTCTTCAATACTTGGAAGAACTTTAGACACAACAAATAGTATGAGTCGTAGGAAGAGTATGAGTCGTTGTCACGCCCCGAGCCAACACCATGGACGGGACACGACACTTGGAGTCACAAGTAATACCAACTCCTGGTCTATCATACACTGCCATTCTAAGTAACATATAAATATATATAGCGGAAGTCTAAGGAAAAAGTATAAATACTTTGAGAGAAATAAAGCTGTTTCATAATATTTGAAAACATTAGAATGAAGCTACAAGTCTGAAACAACACCAATCTGCGTCTGAAAGCCACTATGACTAATGAGTTGCTGGGACAAGCCCCCAACTAACTCCAGATCTAAATAGAAGGAGATAAAATATAACTGAAGTAAATAATCTCCGTCCTCGATGAATAAGGACTCACCAACTAGAATAAGGTCTTCGGTGAGCGGTCGGCTAACGAAGCTGAGATTGAGATCTTGTAGCTGTATCATAAAATGATACAGCATAAAAGTATGCGTCATTACTTTGAATGTACTGATTGAGTGAGAGAAACATAACACAATGGAATAAAAATGCTAAACTGAAAGGACATGCAATGACCAACTAAAGCTACTGAACTGAATGACTGAAATAACATAGATGGTCCGAAAGGCCCTTTCTAATGGTTAAAGCATGTTCTAAATCTGGAATGTTGATCTGAACTGAACTGAAATTAGACTGAACTGACTAGGAGGAAAGTCTATAACAGACATATAACCACGTGAACTAGACGCGAAGTCCGATGTATACACCCTATTGGAAAGACCCAATATACCTTACCAGGGTATAAAGGCATGAACTGGGTGATCACAACAGTCTGGAGCCAATCAAGCTAATAATGTTATACCCCAAAAATCGAAAGATCAGACCCGAGAGTTGAAATGGATAAAAAGTTGAAATTTGGCATCAGACTCAGAACAAGTTGTGAGGAGACTCGTGAGAGCAGCCCACAAGTCATGATGTGACTTGTGGGGAGGCCCAGGGATTTAATGAGAAACTTGAGAAGTGAGACCCCACGGGCATGACCAAGACTCATTGATAGGCCCCAAGAGTCGTTAGGTCAGTCGTGGAGTGGGTAAGAAGGAAGAAGGGTAGTGTACTCGACAGAAGGACCCCAGGAGTAATTTTCAGTGCCAATGACGAGCCAAGATGACCAGATGAGCGGTGTACTTGACGGACGACTCCACGAGTCGTGACCCTTGATGATGAGTCATTAGGTCCAATGTTGGGACCACCTGAAAGTTATTTTCTGCTAATTTAGTAAGGGCTATTTCATAATTCCTAAGTTTCTAAGGCCTAAAATACATTGTTTTGAGTTATGAATAGTGACTTTTAAATGGGTTGAGTTCGTTTTAGGCCTTAGGCCTTCATGCATGCAAGGTAGAAAGGTAGAGAGGGTGATGAAGCCTAGCATTCATCAATTTCTCTTCAATTTCCTATTAGACATCTAAAGAAGTGTAAGAATCAACTACCAATAGGAATGTAGGGTTAAGAAATGGGTGATTCCTTTCACACCCATGCCCAATCCCCTCTCTAAATCATGAATGATCTATGACTAATCTATGGGTTTTAACCCAATGCATGAATTTTTCTAATTTTTTACATGGGTATGATTTAAATATGTTTCTACTATTGACTTATGAAGCATGGGCAAGTTTTATAATGTTTTGAATTAAAAATCATGTTTCTAGCTTTAAGAATGAAAATGCCCATTGATGAAAAGTTCATGAAAGATGGGATTTGTAATGAATGTATGATGATGAAAAGTATGTTTTCAAGCTACCCATGTTGATAATCATGTTTCAATATGAATTGACTATTTTCAACTATGATAAAGCTTTGGGCATTGCCCCATGTTCAAAGTATGATTGATGGTATCTCGAATTAAGCTTACTACTTGATTTTGGAGCGAAGGCTCACACTTATAATTTTTAGCTTGTGGTATGTTTGAGTTAAAGATTTTCATACGTTTAGCTTACAACATGGTTTTGGAGCGAAGACTCCCAATTATCTTTCAGCTTGTGGTAGTGTTTGACCTAATGCTTCTCTTATATATGATTTCCTCTTTGAGATGTATTTGATTTATGAGCTTCGTCAATAGATGATTTTGATCTTAGTTGAATAAAGATGTAGAGCATATGCATGTTTTTAGGAGTAGTGTCTAGCATCGAGTAGGCTAAGGGTCGATCACCCTATGCCTCAGAACTACACGGCAACGTTCGTTTATATATTATGACTTTGGGACCTCCCTTGTGAGATTCCTTTCCCGAATGGGCCTTCAGCTTGATATCGAAATCTTGGTATCGTCCCTAGCCCTCAAGGGTTTGGACGGATGTACCCACTTGAGTGGGATAGTTCGGACCATTTAAGTTCTAGCATGGTATGTCGGTTAAAAGACGAGTCTCCCATTGTTCTTCATGATTTCAGTTATGCATGTGCATTACTCATATGATTTACACATGTAAGCATGTTTTAAACCAGGTTTAACTCAATGTTCAACTTTACTTATAAATATCAGATTTTAGCTTTGAGTCAATCGATTATGTTATGACATGTTATGATGATATGTTATGTTATGATAAGATCATGATTTAAGAAAGAATGCATGCAAGAACTACTCTCAAACTCTTAATGTTTATGTTTCTCAAACTCTTAATATTTATGTTTTACATTATGCACTGTCTTTAAATGAATTTACTTATTTGAGCGGTTTTACTTACCTTACATACTCAGTACATTCTACGTATTGACCACATACTCTATGTTGTATTATTTCATGATACAGGATCCATCTCTTAGGTTCAGCCCCGATCATAGTCAGCTTATCATAGTTAGCCTATGCATTAATGGTGAGTCGTCATCTCCTGATGACTATACTATTCTGATTTCTTATATGTATTTTCAGTTTCATCTTGTTGAGTTAGTTGGGAGTCTTGTCCCAACAACTCGTCATGTTTAGAGGCATTTCATACATATGGTGGTATTCAGCTTCAGATTGTGTATTCTGATGTTATATTTAAGTTTAGACTTCCACTATGATTATATTGTTGATCTCTTCAGTTTCCTTTATTGAGATAGATGTATGCTTATGCCATGGGTCGAGTTGGGGTCTCTTGGGGCTCCTTGTCTTGTGTTGTGATTCGGGCCTCATGCTCGAGTTATGACAAACTTAGTATCAGAGCAATAGGTTTGAAGTGTCCTAGGGTATCTATAAGCTGCGTTAAGTAGAGTCTTTTTCATGGGTTTGAAGTATGCCACACTTATGAAGAAGAGCTACGAGACGTTTAGGAAATGTTCCCTTCTTTTATGATCTATGTCGTGCGATGAAATGTCGCCCTATCCTTTTAATTCATGCTATTCGCGATTTCAGAATCATGGCTCCCCGAAGAATGAATGGTAGAAGGAATGGGAATGGAGAAGGCCATGAAGATGGCAACGGTAATAGGCACCAGCAAGCCCTACCAGTTTAGGAGCCCCCGGCCCTGAAGCCAATTGCTCATATTTAGTTCCGAGATGCTATTCAGATGCTTGCACAGGCCCTAACTGCTCAGGTCAATCAACAGGTTATTGCGCATGTTCCACAAATGGAAATGCAGTGGTAGCTCGAGTTCGAGACTTCTTGAGAATGAACCCACCAGAGTTCCTCGGGTCAAAAGTGGATGAGGACCCGCATGAGTTCATAGATTATATAGTAAAGATCACACAAGTCATGGGGGTGAATGGGGTTGAGTACACAGAGTTGGCCTCATACCATTTGAAAGGGGTTGTGCATATCTGGTTTTGCCAATAGAAGGATAGTAGGGTCACCGGAGTGGGCCCTGTCACTTGGGATGAGGTTCATGTTGCATTCTTATATCGGTTCTTCCCTCGTGAGATGAAGGAGCTGAAGGCAACTGAGTTCGAAAATATGAAGAAAGGGAGAATAACGGTACAAGAGTATGCCCTCGAGTTCACTCGCCTATCAAAGTACGCTCTAGAGTTAGTGGTTGATTAGAAGGCGCGAGTAAGTATATTCGTTCATGGAGTAGCAGGCTATTTGGACAAGTATTACAGGACCGCTATGCTCCATCAGGATATGGATTTCCCTCAGGTAGTCTTGTATTCCCAGCACATAGAGGCGGCACATCTGAGAGAGAGGGAGGCCAAGAGGGCCAGCACCGATGACCACAGATTCTCATAGCCTAAGTTAGGGGGTGGGCACCGACAGTATACCCACCAGAGATCATCATCCCCAACATCTTTAGCATTAAGTGTGCCATCTAGAATATGGCACAATCAGAGGGGGCGAGCATCAGGCTATACGGGTCAAAGTAGCAGATCAACAGATTCTAGTGTTCTTGTTAGCCGCAGGTGTGGCCGGGGTCACACGGGTCAGTGTCTAGCAGGTATAGGCACTTTTTTCGGGTGTGGGAAGCCCAGACATATGCTCAGAGATTACCTAGCAATGAGGCTGGATGATGATGGGGGCTGAGGCTCGGCTCCTAGTTCAGCAGCCCCACCCACACGCTTAGCACATCAAGGAGCATTTACTAGCATAGGTGGTGGTCAGCGCCAGGACAGATTCTATGCTTTAGCATCCCGCTAGGAGCAGGAGGTCTCCCCAGATATAGTCACTAGTATGTTATGAGTTTTCCATCTTGATGTTTATGCTCTGTTAGATCCGGGGGCTACCTTGTCTTCTGTGACACCTTATGTGTCCAGTAGCTTCGGAGTCAGTCCCAATGTCTCGTGACAACCCTTCTCAGTTTCTACTCTAGTAGGTGAGTCAGTTATAGCTAAATGGGTGTATGGAGGTTGCCCGGTCTCAATCATTCAGAAAGTCACCTTAGCAAATTTGACAGAGTTAGCCATGACTTATTTTGATGTTATTCTTGGCATGGGTTGGCTATTTGCATGCTATTCTTTAGTTAATTGTAGAACCCGAGCTGTAGAGTTCAAATTCTAGGTGAGTCAGTCTTAGAATGGAAGGGTAGTTTAGCTTTGTCTGTAGGTCATTTCATTTCCTACCTTAAGGCCACAAAGATGATTTCTAAAGTTTATGTGTACCATCTAGTTAGGGTTAAGGATGTTGAATCTGAGACCCCAACTATTCAATCAGTTCCAGTAGTACGCGAGTATCCAGAAGTCTTCCCAGATGATTTACCAAGAATCCCTCCCGAGCAGAAAATTGATTTTGGTATTGACCTTCTTCCCGACATGCAGCCTATATCTATTCCTCCATACAGAGTGGCTCCAACCGAGCTAAAGGAGTTGAAGGACCTGTTAGATAAGGGTTTCATTTGACCGAGCGAGTCCCCATGGGTTGCACCAGTTCGGTTTGTCTGAAAGAAATATGGTGCTCTTCGAGTGTGCATTGATTATCAGCAATTGAACAAAGTCACCGTCAAGAATAGTTATCCTCTACCTAGGATCGATGACTTATTTGATCAACTTTAGGTTTCTAAGTGTTTCTCAAAGATAAATCTCAGATCCGGGTATCATCAACTCAGAGTTCAAGAATGTGATATCCTGAAGACAGCCTTCAGGACACGGTATGGTCATTATGAGTTTGTAGTTATGTCTTTGGAATAAAAAATTCTCTTGCAACTTCGATGGACTTGAAGAACAGGGTGTTCAATTCATACATGGATATGTTCGTGATTGTGTTCATTGATAACATCATGATATACTCTCGGAGAGAGGAGGAGCATGCCGCTCATTTGAAGGTAGTGTTGTAGACTCTCATGGATCATCAGTTATATGCTAAATTCAGCAAGTAAGTTTTGGTTTAACTTCGTAGAAATTTGGGCCATGTGGTATCAAGCGAAGGCTTAATGGTGGACTCTCATAAAATTAAGGCGGTGAAGAATTGGCCTTGACCGGTGAATCCTTCAGATATTCAGAGATTCCTGGGTTTAGCTGGCTACTATCGTAGGTTTATGGAAGGATTCTCATCGATTGTAGCACCTTTAAATATATTGACCCATAAGAAGGTGAAATTTCAATGGTCGGAGGCTTATGAGAAGAGCTTCCAAGAGTTGAAGACTCGACTTACCTCAACACCGGTGTTGACACTACCCGAGGGTACCGATGGGTTCGTGGTGTATTTTGATGCTTCAAGGATCAGACTAGGGTGTGTGTTGATGTGCGCACGGGAAGGTTAAAGCATATGCCTCTAGACAACCAAAAGTCCACGAGAAGGATTGCCCAACCCATGATCTTTAATTGGCCGTGGTGGTGTTCGCATTGAAGGTATGGCGAAATTACTTGTATGGGGTCCACGTGGATGTGTTTACGGACCATAAGAGCTTGCAATATGTGTTCATGCATAAAAATCTTAATCTTCGGCAGAGGAGGTGGTTAGAGCTACTCAAGGACTACGATATGAGTGTGCTTTATCACTGGGTAAGGCCAATATGGTAGTAGATGCACTTATTAGGCTCTCTATAGAGAATAAATCCCATGTAGATGAGGGGAAAAAGGAGTTGGTGAAGGATATGCATTGACTGGCAAGGTTGGGAGTTAGGTTGGTTGACTTAACCGATTGCGCTATTGTGGTTCAGAATGGATCAGAATTGTCCTTGGTGACTGATGTAAAAGCTAGGCAAGATGAGGACCTGATTTTGGTAAAATTGAAGGAAGCCATTCAAAATTAGAAGGTAGAGGTCTTCTCCAGAGGGGGAGATGTTGTGCTTCGGCACCAGGGTTGCCTATGTGCTCCAGATGTTGATGATTTGAGAAGTCGAATGTTGCATAAGGCTCATGGATCTAGGTAATCTATCCCTCTAGGTGCCACCAAGATGTACCATGACTTACGGGAAGTCTAATGGTAGAATGGCATGAAAAAAGATATCGCAGAATTCGTGGCTAAGTGTCCGAACTATCAGCAAGTAAAGGTTGAGCACTAAAGATCGGGAGGTGTACTTCAGGATATGAACATTCCTACTTGAAAGTGGTAAGAGATCAACATGGACTTCATCATAGGTTTACCCCGTACTCGTCGACAATATGACTCCATTTGGGTTGTGGTAGACAGTTTGAGCAGAGCTGATCATTTTTTGTTGGTCAAAACCACAGATTCGGCAGAGGATTATGCCAAATTATATATTTAGGAGCTAGTATGATTACATGGAGTGTCCCTATACATCATTTTCGATAGAGGTACTCAATTTACCTCTCAATTTTGGAAGTCATTTAAAAAAGGATTGGGTACACAAGTTAAGCTTAGCACAACATTTCACCCGGGAAAAGATGGTCAAGCGGAGTGGACAATCCAGACCCTCAAGGACATCTTGAGAGCATGCGTGATTGACTTTAAAGGTAGCTGGGATGAGCATTTTCGACTTATCAAGTTTGTATACAATAGCAGCTATCATTCCAGTATCCAGATCTCACCGTTCGAGGCTCTCTATCGGCGGAGGTGTAGGTCGCCCATTAGATGGTTTGAGGTTGGCAATGCGGTGATGATAGGACCAGATTTGGTTCACGAGGCTATGGAGAAGTTTTAGTTGATAAGGTACAAGTTGATACTACCCAGAGTCGCTAGAAGTCCTATGCCAACGTGAGGAGGGGAAGTTTAGTCCCCACTATGTCGGCCTGTACAGGATCGTGAGACATGTTGGCAAGGTGGCTTATGAGTTGGATTTGCCTTCAGAATTAGCTTCTGTGCATCCTGTATTCCATGTGTCACTCTTGAAGAAGTGTTTGGGTGATCCAGCTCTAATTGTCTCGGTGGACAGTGTTGGTGTGAAAGACAGCCTCAGTTATGAGGAGGTTCTAGTTAAAATACTGGATCGATAGGCTCGACTGCTAAGGAACAAGAAAGTACCTTTAGTGAAAGTATAATGGAGAAATCAACATGTTGAGGGAGCTACTTGGGAAGGCGAAGTGGATATGATGGCTAGATACCCACAGTTATTCTCCACCATCTCAGTTCCAGCTTGAGGTATCAGTTTTGACCTAAAACTCTATCTAGTTTTTGTGTTCAGTTCATGTGGACAAGATTCTTTATTTGTATGGATGTGTGTATGGCTTGTGAATAAGTTTAGCTATGTAGTTCGAATCGAGGATAGTCATACCATCAGTTTTTTCAATTTAAGTGATCGGTATGTGAATATGATAACTGGATTATATGTTTTCCAACATTTGGGGCCGAATGTTCCCAAGGGAGAGATATTGTTATACCCTGACAGCCCAAAGATCAGAAGCTAGAGTTGAAACGGAGAAAAAGTTGAAATTTGGCATCAGACTCAGAACGAGTTGTAAGGAGACTCGTGAGAGCAGCCCATGAGTCATGATGTCACTGGTGGGGAGGCCCAGGGATTTAATGAGAAACTTGAGAAGTGAGACCCCATGAGCATGACCACGAGTCATGGCCAGGCCCCAACGATTCGTTAGGTTAGTCATGGGGTGGGTGAGAAGGAAGAAGGGCAGCGTACTCGACGGAAAGACTCCACGAGTTATGGTCTGTCCCCATGATTTGCAGGGAGGGTCGTGGTCAGCTAGTGAGAAAATAATTGACATGGAGGCAGTGTACATAACGGGTGGTGACCACGACTCATGGTCACAAGCAATGAGTCGTGAGGTTGCCCGTGACGAGCTCAGATGACCAGATGAGCAGTGTACTTGACGGAAGACTCCACTTGTCCTAACCCTTGACGACGAGTTGTTAGGTCCCTCATTGGGACCACCTTACAATAATTTTTTGCTAATTTAGTAAGGGCTATTTCGTAATTCCTAAGTTTCTAAGACCTAGACTATGTCGTTTTGAATTATGAATGGTGACTTTTAAAGGGGTTAAGTTTATTTTAGGCCTTGTTCCTTCAGTCATGCAACGTAGAAAGGTAGAGAGGGTGATCAAGCCTAGTATTCATCAATTTCACTTCAATTTCCCACTGGGCATCTAAAGATCTGTAAGAATCAGCTACCAACAGGTATGTAGAATTATGAATGGGTGATTCCTTTCACACCCATGCCCAAACCCTCTCTAAATCATGAATGATCTATGACTAATCTATCGGGTTTTGACCCAATGCATGAATATTTCCTAATTATTTACATGGGTATGATTTAAATACATTTCTACTATTGAATTACGAAACATGGTCAAGTTTTATAATGTTTTCAACTAAATATCATGTTTCTAGAATTATGAATGAAAAATCCCATCGATGAGAAGTTCATGAAAGATGGGATTTGTGATGAACGTATTATGATGATGAGATATTATGATGAAAAGTATGTTTCATGATACCCATGTTTATAATCATGTTTTCAATATGAATTGAGTATTTTCAAATATGATAAAGATTTGAGCAATGTCCAATTTTCAAAGTATGATTGATGATATCTCGAATTAAGGTTACCACATGGTTTTGGAGCGAAGGCTCCTACTTATATTTTTTAGCTTGTGGTATGTTTGAGTTAGAGATTTTCATATGCAGAGCTTACCATATGGTTTTGGAGCGAAGACTCCCAATTATCTTTCATCTTGTGGCATGGTTTGAGCTAAAGCTTCTCTTATGCATGATTTTAGCTTTGAGATGTACTTGATTTATGAGCTTCGTCAATAGATGATGTTGAGCTTTGTTCTAATAACGATGTAGAGCATATACATATTTTTGAGAGTAGTGTCTAGCACTGGGTAGGCTAAGGGTTGATCACTATGACTCAGAACTACGCGCCAACGTAGGTTTATACATTATGCCTTCTGGACATCCCTTGTGAGCTGCCATTGCCCGAATGGGCCTTCAACTTGATATCGATATCATGGTATCGTCCCTATCTCTAGAAAGGCTTTGGACGGCTCTACCCACTTGAATGTGATAGTGGGGACCACGTAAGCTCTACCGTGGTATGTCGGTTAAAAGACGAGTCTCTCATTATTCCTCTTGATTTCAATTATGCATGTTCATTACTCATGAGATTTACATATATAAGCATGCTATAAAGTAGGTTTGACTCAATGTTTAGCTTTACTTATAAATATCAAATTTCAGCTTTGAGTCAATCAATTATGTTATGACATGTTATGATGATATCATGATTTTAGTAAGATTGCATGCAAGCCCTGCTCTCAGACTCTTAATGTTTATGTTTTACATTATGCATTGTATTTAAATGAATTTACTTATTTGAGAAGTTTTATTTACCTTGCATACTCGGTACATTCCACGTACTGATGACATACTCTATGTTGTATCATTTCATGATACATGATCTGGCTCCTAGGTTCAGGACCGATCGTAGACAACTTATCAGATTTATCCTTTGCGTTATTGGTGAGTCCTCATCTCCTAACGACTAAACTATTCAAATTTCCTAAATGTATTTTCAGTTTCATCTTGTTAAGTTAGTTGGGGTTATTTTCCCAATAACTCATCGTTTAGAGGATTTTCAGACATATGGTTGAATTTAGCTTCAGATTGTGTATTTTGATGAGGTTGTCCCAATCGTAGATAGCTTATCAGAGTTAGGCTTTTCAGTATTATATTGTTGATCTCTTCAGTTTCCTTGTTTGAGATAGACGCATGCTTATGCCATGGGTTGACTTGGAGTCTGTCAGGGCTCTTTGTTCCCTGTTGCAATTCGAGCTTCTATTCATGTCGTGACAAATAAATACTATAACCTACGGTGGCAATGTAGTTCTGGGAACCTGGGTGCGCTGGAACCCGATTCTCTCTGTGCTAAGTCCAACTCCCACTGGATAGTCCTAGACTTAATATGTTACACCTCGTAAATTCTTGACATTTAGATGGCATATTCGCATGTTGGTTAAGAGTTTTAGAATGCCATACGTGCTAGAAAAAGGGCCCGGGGAGAGACCGGACAAGCGCCAAGTCGGAGTGTCGCAAGGCAAATGCGACTTATAAATCGCATTAGACAAATGCGACTTAAAGGCCCCAAGTATATAAGCCCCCACTTCGGTTTTTAAGTGATAATTATCAATATTTCCAGTGAGTAAACCAGAGAACAGTAGAGAAATAGAGAGGATGAAGGTTTCCATTAGAATTCCTTCTGTTTACGCTGTTAAACGCGGTCAAAACTCAACTTAACTTCGGGTAGCGAAGTATAAACCTGAAAGGAGCATTCCTACAGAGTTATTTCGTGAAATTTGGCCGGTGAATCATCGTCCTACCGAGCTAAGGTAAGTGGAATTTCTCCAAATTAGTGTCAATATACTCCTAGCCCTAAAGTGAGTATTTCTCCCTTCTAGACTTCCGAGAAATAGCGAGTTTTCGGTTGTCTTTAGATAAGTCAAAGTTTGGGCAATATATATATTCAAAGTAGTGTTTTCTTCCAGAATATTGATGAATTTAGTTTTATTGGCTATGAATATGAATGCAGTTGGAAGAAATAGCTAGATATTGGCCGAGTTACGCCAGTTAGTCAAGAAGTCGGCAACTAAGGTATGTAAAACCAGTTTCTTCAGCAAGATAGTAATTCTAGTATAGTAAGATAGAATAAATTCCAGGAGAACGTTTAAAAGCCGAGTATTATGCCCAGTGTGAATTTAGTAAGCATGCTTGAATAATTATAATGTCATATTCAGAATAAAAGTCAGTAAATTAGTATCAGACAGTGAGATATTATTCCAAACACAGTATAACTCAGTATCAGATTCAGTATGATTCAACAAGGGATTCAGAATAAAATATCAGAAAATGGACAGTAATATCAGATTTAATATATATGTTATATGTGATTATTGTTGTTTGTAGAGACTTGATTGTTTTATGCTGGGCACCCTTAGAGCTTTCTTTCCACCCCAGGGTTATAGCTGTGTCGACTCGCCCGCCAGAGGGTGAGGATACGTCACTCCAAGGAGTGGCATGCCGTCCGCTAGAGGACGAAGATGGGATGCAGCATTCCCCATAGCAGGCTGATCAACATTATAGCATACCCCTGTCGAGCGCTTGAGCCTAGGGCAAAAATTACAGATTACAGATCACTGATCTCAGATTACAGTTTATAGGAGTCCTCCGGACTTAGATACAACTATAGTCAGGGGCCCAGAGAGCCCAGTTGCATACCCAGGGGGCCGGCGGGATGCTTATAGTTACTCGATGAGTGGAGTGAATTGTTATTTTTGGATGGCGACCCAGGTAGGGGTATGTAGATTGCATGTTGATTCGTACCTTCCAGCTTATAGGGGCTGGTATAGGTTCTTGTATTCTATATGTGCTATCTATTAAATTGATCGATAGCAGGACACCGCATTGACAGGTATGATTCGCACCTTCTCTCCAGTACAGTTAAGCTTAGTTTAGATTCTGCCATCCCAGATAGTCTTAGTCATCTTCTGTTATTCAGTAACTATAAGTATTACTGTCTATTTTCAGTTATGTTTAGTTATTTCTTTGCATACTCGGTACCAGTGGTACTGATGCCCGTTTGGGGGCGCTGCATTACTTGCCTTCAAGTACTTATAGACGAGGAGCCGATCCCTCGTAATTCCAGCCAGCACACAGAGTCATCAGCTCCTATCATCCAGAGCTTGACAACTAGAGGTTTATTCCTTTTCTTTTGTTGTACAGTATGGGTAGGTCGGGGCCCTGTCCCGACCATCTTATCAGTATTCTTAAAGGCTTGCAGATTGTATATTCCCTGTGGTTAGTTGTACCGCTTGTGTGAGGCCCTATCTATGTTTTAGTTTGTTTATGATGGCCCTGTTGGGCCTTATTTAGTTAATAGTTGGTGACCTTGCTTGTCATAGAGTAGTTTAGCATTTGATTCAGCGTTTCGGTGAAGCTAGTCAGCATGGTGGCCTTGTCGGCCCGCATAGGTTTCTTTATACTACTGTTGTTCTGGTTAGCTGTTGTTGTCTTACAGATGGCTATAGGCCTAGTCAGCCGGAGGCTGTATTTACTACCGTTATATAGCCCGTTGGTTCCATGAACCAAGAGTTAGAGCCATCCTAGCACCAGAAGTGCTTAGGCTCAGTAGTCTAGCAGTCCAGGTCTTAGTAGGACACCAGGTGCCAGTCATGCCTCCCAAGGCGGGGTGTGACAAACTTGGTATCAGAGCAGGTCGTATCCCAGGGAGTCTGCAAGCCGTGCTAAGTAGAGGCTTGTCTATGGATGTGTTGGGCACCACATACCATAGGCAGGAGGCTGCAAGGCATGATAGGATGGTTACTCTTTCTTCATAATCAGTCGTGCCATAGAGCAGTACAGTATAGTGTTGAGTCCCTAAAACTTATCATACTCTTTGTTTACAGATAAAATGGTAGACCAGCGGCATCCGGTCACTGGTAGAAGACTGGATACCGCAGCAGGAGAAGGCACCAGTAGGATGCCTCAGCCTCACTTAGAATCAACCCGATCTGAGGGCGATACAGAGGCGTCATCTCAGCCTTCACAGTAGTCCCCACCCCACCAGGAGCCACTCGGGACGACATTACCTCCGACAGTTCCTGTACCTACACCATCCGACCAAGAAATTCGAAGTGCAGTAGTTCTGTTGGCACAAATGATGGCTACTCAACGCCAGTCAGTGCCATCCATAACAGTAGAGTCATCAAGTGGGCCTGACAGTTCGAGGGTCCAAGAATTTTTTGCAGTAGGTCCCCCGCAATTCACAGGGTCGGATTAGGCAGAGGACCCCCAGGACTTCTTGGATCAGATGCATAGAATCTTTCGAGTCATGCATGTGACATCTACAGAGTCGGTTGAGTTAGAAGTATTCCGGCTGCGGGATATTGTTGTGTTGTGGTACAAGAGTTGGGAAAGGTATCGAGGGAGAGATGTTGCCCCTCCGACCTGGTCCAGCTTTTTAGAGGCTTTCCTGGACCGTTATCTGCCACGAGAAATCCGAAAGGCCCGGATGGACCAGTTTTTGCACTTGGAGCAGGGGGCGAGAAGTGTACGGGAGTATGCCCTACAGTTCGATTCCTTGGCGCGCTATGCTCCAGCCTTTGTGGACACCATGCCATCTAGAGTCCACCGGTTTATTATGGTTCTGAACCAAGAATATATTGAGGCATGCATGACAGCTACACTGTGAGAAGATATGGATATTGCTCGGGTGCAGGCCTTTGCCCAGACTATTGAGGGCCTTAGACAGCGGCAACAGGATAGCAGACGAATAAATCAGGAACAGCGCCACAGGGATAGATCATATGAGACACAGGGGGAGATTTGGAGAGGGCCTTGGCCAGGTTGTTAGATAAGCCACCTAGAACCCCTCCTCCATCACAGTAGCAGAGGGGTAGATTTGGTCACCGGGGACAGATAGAGTCCAGCAGGAGTTCTCGAACGGTAGATTCACCCCAGCAGAGGAGGGTAGAGCAGAGCAGGTATATACCCCCACCTTGCCCTATTTGCAGCCGACCCACACTGGAGCTTGCAGATATGGCTCCACAGGGTGTTATATATGCGGGCAGGAGGGTCAGTGTCCAACCAGGGGTCAGGGTAACCGAGATAAACAGGACAGGGCATCAGTAGGGCCGCGAGCTCCAGTAGCCTCGGCAGGGCGTAGGCCCTCGGTCCCATCAGGCAGGGGCCGAGGCAGATCAGGCGTCTGGAGTTCAGGTACAAGCCCAAGCCATACCTATGCATTACCAGGGAGGCAGGACTCAGAGGCGTCTCTAGGTGTGGTAACAAGTGTGACGACTATTTTCTCTCACTCTGCTTATGTAATTATTGATCCAGGATCTACCATGTCCTATGTTAGCCTATTTGTGGCTTGAAAGTTCAGTGTTGTACCAGAGTTGCTTCAGCAACTCTTTTCAGTATCTACACCCGTCGGTGACTCCATCATAGCCAGAAGGGTTTATCGAGGGTATATAGTAGAGGTTGCTGATCGTCAGACCACAGTAGATCTGGTAGAATTAGAGATGATTGATTTCGATTCCATTATGGGTATGGATTGGTTAGTGTTGTGCTATGCCAATGTAGAATGCTGGACCAAGACGGTCTGATTCCACTTTCCAGGAGAGGCAGTACGAGAGTGGAAGGGCAGTACAACTACTCCAAAAGGTAGGTTTATTTCCTACATTCAGGCAAGGAAGTTGATAGCTAAGGGATGCATTTGCCACAAAGTTAGAGTCCAGGATGTGCGGGTAGAGCCTACGACTCTCCAGTCTGTTCCAGTGGTTAATGAATTACCCGATGTATTCCCAGATGAGCTACCTCGTATTCCCCCAGAAAGAGAAATAGATTTTTCAATTGATTTGCTACCAGGAACTCAGCCCATATCGATCCCTCCGTATCGTATGGCTCCTGCTGAACTCAGAGAACTAAAGGAGCGGCTGAGGGATCTGTTAGAAAAGGGCTTTATTAGGTCGAGTACTTCCCCTTTGGGTGCGCTGGTTTTTTTTGTGAGAAAGAAGGACAGCTCCCTCCGCATGTGTATAGACTACCGACAGTTGAACAAGGTTACAATCAAGAATAAGTATCCGCTTCCCAGAATAGATGATTTGTTTGATCAGTTACAGGGGGCCAGATATTTCTCCAAGATTGACTTATGGTCCGGATATCATCAGGTTCGAGTTCGTGAAAGGGACATTCCGAAGACTGCCTTCAGGACCAGATATGACCATATTGAATTCGTAGTCATGTCCTTTGGGCTAACGAATGCTCCCGCAGTATTCATTGACCTAATGAACAGCATCTTCAGACCATAACTAGACCTATTCATGATAGTGTTTATTGATGATATTCTGGTGTATTCTAGCTCAGAGGCAGACCACCAGGATCATTTGCGGACAGTGCTCCAGATTCTCGGGGACCGTCAACTTTATGCCAAGTTCTCTAAATATGAATTTTGGCTGAACTCAGTAGCCTTCTTGGGGCATATCGTGTCGGATGCTGGTATACAAGTAGACACACAGAAAATAGAAGTAATAAAAACATGGCCCAGATCTACCACTCCTATCGAAGTACGTAGTTTTTCTAGGATTAGCAGGGTACTACAGAAGATTTGTTGAGGGATTCTCCACCATAGAGGCACCTTTGACTAAGAAGACGCAAAAAGCAGTAAAGTTTTAGTGGACAAAGGCATGTGAGAAGAGTTTCCAGGAATTGAAAGACAGGTTAACCTCCGCCCCAGTGTTAGCATTGCCAGAAGGTATAGAGGGTTATGTAGTTTATTGTGACGCTTCGGGTGTTGGGTTAGGATGTGTGTTGATGCAGCATGGTAAAGTAATTGCTTATGCTTCCAGAAAGCTGAGGAAACACGAAAAGAATTATCCTACACACTGCCTGGACACAAATTAAAATGGCAATTTCCAGTGTGCCTGCGCGTCAGCTCCGTGGCGCGGAGATAGGCCTCCGCGATGGCCTCCGTGCCACGTTGAGGTTGATTTTCCGGACCCTGGAAATTCCAGTGAAGGTCCGCGTCCACGCCGTGTCACGGAGGCAGTGCTCTGCGTTGGCCTCCGTGACACGTTGCTTGTTATTCCGGGAAAAATTTCCCACTAGTATAAATAGCACACTTAGGTTTATTTTAATGAGTAGTTTTTTAGTTTTTTAGTTTTTAGACTGATTTCAGAAGTGGAGAGCAGGAACGTGGGTTAGTAGCAGTTGAAGATTGAAAAAGCTAAGGGATTTCTTCTCTTCTTTTCTTCTTTCTATCAATTGTAAGTATAATTTACACTCATTTTAGGATGATCAATCCAAGAATGAGTGGCTAATTCCCTTTCTTGCTGAGGTTTTGAACATGTGTAATGAATTTTGATTGTAAATGATATGGTTTTATTCTTCTTCTTTGATGTTGTTCTATTAATTCTTGTTCTTTACTGCATTAGTGATTGGCCAACATTAATGTATATCTAAAAAGTCCAATTTCACTCGAAAGAGTAAGAAATTGGAAAGTTGTGAATTAATAGGGTATTGTTCTTAACTTGATTTGGGAAAATTGGGTTTTGATGTGCTTTCCTGATAGAAATATACTTGAAAGCCGTATTAGTCAATTTAGGAACCGGAATTGTAGTGCTAGGTCATAAATTGCATTTGATCACAGAAATGTAGACGGATGGTTTATGATTCTAAAGTGAAATTAAATACGAGAGTTTTAATTTCTAGGCAAATGTTCTTGGCTAGCAACATGAAGAAGAGAATTAACCAAAATTATCATGATTATCAAGTTCATTACTTGTTCTTAACCTTGGCATGTTCATATCCATTGTCTGAATTCAAAAGTAAATAGTTGTATTAATTGTAGTATATAGTTTAGAAACAAAAACTCAATTGACTCTTGGGTACGTTGTTGTTAGCATAATCAGAAGTTAAATAGAAATATAGTAAATTAGGCAATTTTACATATCTTGAGCCTCCTTGGATCGATACTTGGCTACTTAGCCACTTTATTACTTGTTTGACCACGTGCACTTGCGTGTCGGTTTTTAATATAAATTACCAACCCAGAGCAAGCCGAGCAAGTTTTTGGCGCCGTTGTCGGGGAGGCTAGGCGATTTGTAAAATTGTGTTTAGTGTAAATTTACTGTATTTGTATTTTTATTTTCTTAAGTGTTAACAACTTGGTCTTAGCCTGTATTTTGCAGATTTTGTTTCTGTGAACACTGGCAAGGGACAAAGATCTGGTGGAATCTTACTTAGAGCCTGAGCGTGAGTTTCATAGTCAACGTAGAGAAGCTCTTCGAAAGAAGCTGCAGTTGCTTAAACAGTCTATGATGGAGCAACCAAATACACCAGTTGTTAGGGCAGTTTTAGTGCCCGATGAAGCAGCAGCAAGGCCGGTTCACGAGGTGGCAATCCCACACGCTAATAATGTACATTCTAGCATCCGCAAACCAGAGCCTGGAGGGAGGTTTGAATTAAAGCAGAATATGGTGCAACTTTTGCACACAAGCGGGCAATTTACCGGTCTCCCTCACGAAGATCCACAACATCTCCAGAACTTTTTGGAGATAAGTGACACTTATATACCCGCTGGGGTGTCACCTGATTATGTTCGGCTCACCTTATTTCCATTTTCCTTACTTGGTGAAGCCAAGAGGTGGTTAAAAGCTGAAACACCCAATTCTATATCAACGTGGGATGATCTTGCACGGAAGTTTGATATCAAATTTTTCCCTTCTGGTAAAACAGCCAGACTTAGGAGTCAAATCCTAAGTTTTAAACAGAGGGAAGGGGAAAATCTATATCAAGCCTGGGAAAGATTCAAATCCATGTTGCGGGACTGTCCTCACCTTCATCAGTCCAATGAGGTGTTGGTACACACTTTTATTGAGGGTTTGGAACCCCACACTAAAATTCTGTTAGATTCAGCAGCTGGAGGGCAAGCGCTGGAGAAGACCTATGAGGAGCTGTACACTTTTCTCAACCGAATTTCACAAGGCAATCCAGAATGGAATGCAGATTCTTCAAGAGGTGGAGCAAGGAAAGCAGCGGGAGTGCTTGAAGTGGATGGATTCACAGCTATCGCTGCACAGATAGCTGCTTTGCAAAATCAGTTAAACAATCACTTCAGCAATATAAGTTTGAACCAGCCTTTAGCTTCAGTCAATGCAGTTCAACAGATGTGGTGTGAAGTGTGCGGTAGTAGTAAGCATTCAGCTGAATGCTGTGGTGCAAATCCTGATTCTGTTAACTTTGTGGGCAATGCACAGAGAAATCAACAGCAGTTTGGTAGTGGCTACAACTCAAATTGGAGGAACCATCCAAATTTTTCGTGGGGTAGCAACAATCAACAAGGCCAAGGTTCAGGGCAGGGTATGCACAGAAACCAAGGAGGGCAACAAAATTATCAAGCTCAATTCAGAAATCATAATGCCCCTCCTCCACCACCATCACCGACTATTGAGGAGATGTTCAAAACCATGATCGCTAATCAGGCACAATTGCAGGCTGACTATGTCAAATTGGCAGCCGAAGTGAAGAATAATCAATTGGCGACAAAGGCTCTGAATATCAGTTTGGGCAGTTTGCTAGTGCCCAAAATACCATACCCAGAGGAGGACTACCTAGCGACACGGATCCTAATCCGAAGCAGGTAAATGCAGTGACCACGAGGAGTGGTTTACAATTGAAGGAGGTGGAACCGGAAAGACCGCCTCAAAAGTCAGGAGCAGCAGATGTTGAGGGAGAGCATATTTCAGATAAGGGGAAGAGTAAAGAAGCTGAACCAGAAAGGCCTCCACCCCCGTTCCCTCAACGACTTAAGAATCACAAGGAGGAGGCGTGTTTCCAGAAATTCATGGAGGTACTTAAACAGGTACATGTTAACTTACCTCTTGTTGATGTCTTGCAGGGAGTGCCAAAATATGCGAAGTATATTAAAGACATCGTGGCTAACAAAAGTCGTTTGACTGAGTATGCCACGGTAGCTTTAACGGAGGAATGCACTTCCCGTATTCAGAATAGGTTGCCCACAAAACTGAAAGACCCTGGAAGTTTCACTATCCAGCTTACAATTGGGCAAAGTATCCGAGCGCGTGGATTATGCGACTTGGGGGCAAGCATAAATCTGATGCCATCTTCGGTATTCAGAAAGTTAGGTCTAGGGAGTCCTAGACCTACAACGGTAATCTTGCAGCTAGCAGACAGGTCTTTAGCTAAGCCGGATGGCATTGTTGAGGATGTGTTAGTGCAAGTAGGCTCCCTCATTTTTCCGGTTGATTTCATTGTTCTGGATTTTGAACCAGATGCTGAAGTCCCATTTATTTTGGGACGACCCTTTTTGGCAACCGGAAAGGCATTAATTGATGTAGCTGTGGGTCAACTCACGATGCGAGCACATGACAAGGTCGAAGTGTTCGACGTGTACAAGGTACCTAAGCTCCCGACTGTTTACAAGGATCTCTCGGTGATCAATGTAATTGATCATGGGAATGCTAATGGATTGAGTGATTCCCGAGAGTTACTAGGTAGGCCACCGGACAAGGTTGAGAACTACTGGGGGGATGATCATGATCGGGACAAATCATCCATCCCCCTAGTAGACACATGAGCTTAAAGGACGTCGAGCCGCGATGGTCAACCAGGCGCTGCATGGGAGGCAACCCGTGAAAAATATTTTCTTTCTTTCTTTTTAGTGTAAATAATTTTTATTTTTATGTTCTTTTTCTTAACTAGGTTTAGATTTTCATTTTATTTAATATTTTTTTATTTTAGTTAGGAAATCTATTAATTTAACCAAGTTTTGTTTAGTGAGGTGATTTTCAGGTATAACGGAGGAAATATACATGGAATCGAGAATATGAGGCGAGGTATGAAAAATTAAATGTATTGGTGAAACAGAGCACTGGCGCGTTGGCGCCGTGTCACGGAGGCAATGCTCCGCGTTGGCCTCCGTGACACGTTGAAGGCAAATCTGGATTTTTCAAAAATCCAGTAAGCCAACGCGTTGGCTCCGTGTCACGGAGGAGGGGCTCCGCGTTACCCTCCGTGACACGTTGCCCCTTATCCAGTGCCGGGTCACACCGGGTTTCCGGGTGACCCGCGTGTTTTCTTTAAATATAACCCCGATTTCGCCCCTATTTTCCCCATTCCCTCTTCCCTCCGCGACCAAACACCCATTTCCCCCTCCCCAAGCAACGTGCCACGTTAATAGGCAAAGAAAAACGTCAAGTTTCTTCGGTTCGTCAATCCTAAGGTATGTTTTCATCATCTAACTCAATTTTTTGGCGATTTTTGTCAATTTTGGGCATGTAAGGTGAGATATATCACCTTAGGTAGAAATTAAACATGATGTTGAATTATTTTGTGATTGATTATGTTCGGATTGTTGTATTTGGCGTTTGAACTTGTCGATTATGTAAATAATTCGAAATTGATTGTAGAACTCTATTCCAGGGCTTGGGTTGTTGAATTTGACTTGGGTAACTTGATAGTTTGATGAATTCGATGCCGGGGTGTGTTTATTATTTGAGATAAGTCGTGGTAAATATTGTATAACTGTTAAAAGACGACTAATTCTCAAATTTTTGTGGGAAATTGCATAATGTGTGAATTGGCTAGATTGTTTAGATTAGCTTGTATATAAAATGTTTTTCTAGTTGTTTTAGTTTGTTGTTGTTGTGTTGCGAAGTGCGATGGGTGAATTGTTGGCGATAGTAGGATTGGTATTAGCTGTATGAAGTCTGAGTAGTACACTAACCGTTATGCTGTCGAATTTTTGTTGCGAACGCACTAAGCAATAGGTGTATAGTTGTTTGTGTTTGGGGTTGTAAATAGAGCTATCCTTGCTGAAATTTTGTAAATATTGTTAAGGACTAAGTGTGGGGTAAATTTTGTTTAACCCGACCTTAGCCGAAGCTAACAAGTTTTTAGCTTAACGTTGTGCTTGGTTGTGTAAATTGACAGGTACAATGGCTAGCAGGCAAGACAAAGGCAAGGGTGCTTCTACCTCAGGCACCGACAGAAAAAGGATGAGACTGGGCACTGCAGTCCCAGCTGCACCCGCTGTTCCGCGCGGCCAACACCGCCGATACGGAACGCGATGGGTCACCGATGAAGGGAAGAAATGGTATGCGAAGCACAAAGAAAACAAGTACTTCCCCGAGGAACATATTGCAAGGGAACCACTCGCACAGGAGTTCCCTCGCATTGTACAGAGGATTGAGGCAGCTGGGCTCAACTTTATCTTTCAGGAGCCCAAGGAGTGCAACTTTCACTTGGTCCGGGAATTTTATGCCAACTGGAACCCGGCCATCAGGAGCCATACTATTAAAATCAGAGGGCAGATCGTCACTCTGGAACCCCAGCAGCTGAATGCCATCGTTGGAGCGCGGGACACAGACGCCCACGTTCTCCACCAGTTAAACATCACCCCACTGTACGCCGACATCAGACGTACGTTGTGTGGGGCTCGATCCACAGCCCGATGGAGTAGACACAAGGAGAGGGGTTACCATCAGACTCTGCTCTACTCGCAGATGAACAGGGAGGCCAGAATCTAGTTAAAAATTGTATGTTCGTGCTTGATCCCGGGAGTTCATATGACAGACGTGACCCGGGACCGTGTCTGCTTGGTGTATGCCCTTATGAAAGGGCTTGAGATTAATGTTGGGGCAGTCATAATATCCGCCATGAAGAGAGCCAGACTGCACCAGGGCCACAGATACGGGTTTGGCGGACTCATCACCACCTTCCTCCGAGGCCTCGACATCGAGGAAGAAGCCTTGGATTACATTCCGCAGTTGGAGCGGAGGGCCCTCGATGTGACAAAGACTAAGGCCCCCGACACTACACACGGACCTGTGCTGACTTTGGGCGAGCGACATGCTCGTGATGATCAGTACATGGCCCGTATGTTCGGCATGCAGATGCTGCAGCTACGGATAGGTGGGAGACCAGCCACCGAGGAGGAATTATGGCAGTTGGAGCTGGACTACCCCTTTGGCGAGAACGCCAGAGCCTTATATAAGGTGGGGCCAGCCTTTGTGGAGCCGACTGATGACGATGTCCCTACTGATGAGGAGACACGTCGTGAGGACTCTGATGTGGAGTCCGATGATGACGATGGAGCTGATTCTGACATGGGCGACGAGGCCGCAGCACCGGATGAAGAAGTCGAATATTTCGACTAAGCAGGGAGTTCCACCACCCAATTTTTGTGCTTTGTATTTTTGTGAACACTGGGGACAGTGTTCGATTTAAGTGTGGGGTGGGGAGTAGTTAGGTGCTGGGACAAGGCTCTAATCTGCTGTATATTTTTCCTTGTTGTTTATGTATGTTGTGCTTTCCCTGTTGCGAACTGATTTGTGATGTATGTGTATATATTTGTTTTGTGGCTAATGATGTGTGTTTTTGAAAGTATGGTTGCCATTGTAAATAAATTTTTTTTCTCTATCGACATGATCGATATTTTTCAAAAATTTTTGCGAAAATATTTTGCACTTGTAAATATTTTCTTTCTATCGAAATGATCGATGCAAAAATTTTTTCGATTTTTATTTTTGGGTTTCTCGGAGTTTGTTTTCGGTTCTTTTACCGAGAATAGTCCCATTGAACCGATGTCATAGTTAGTGACCGTTCCCTATGATGGATGGATGACGACCGTCTTAAGGGAAATGTAGTCGGTAGGAGTAGGATTTTTATTTGTTTTTTTTAGTTTTCTTTGGTGGATTGCATCAATAAACTGTAGTTGCTTATGGTTGCTAAAATTTCGTTGCGTGTTGTAATTGATGTTCAAAATGTGAAAGTGATTCGTTTGAAAGCATGCAATTCTGTAAATATGTTGAGTTACCTAGGCTATAGAATTTGGTTCATTATGATGGAGGCTTAATCTTGAATTCATGTAATTGACTAATTAAAGAGTCTGTGAATGCATCTTGATTCGAGCATGTGCATGAAATGTGAAGTGAGGTTTTGCTATTCCATGTCATTGTGAATTGTCTAGAACTTGCCTGGTGTGTATACGAAACAAAATGAAGGAGGTGTAGTGTTGGAAAGGATGTAGGCATTTCTTTGTTTTAACCGATAGTTTCCATTTTTTTTCTTGTCAAATTCTACCTTTTTATATGTTGTATACCCTAGTCAGCCCGTTGAGCCTTTAGCCGATTTCTTTCTTTTGTCCAAAATTGTATGAACTAAGCTTTATTCCTTCTTTTCATTGGCCTTAAAGTCTATAAGAAGCTCTTAAGCGCTTACAAAGAACAGAAAATGTTTCCCAAAGTGTTAAAGAGTGAAAAGAGTGAAAAGAAAACGAAAAGCAAAGTGAGGAAAGAAAAGATGACGTTGAAGAGGCACTTGTTGTAATTAAATGATAGTGAGGGTATATGAAAACCCTTTGTTCTGTGTCAAGTGTGGTTGATGAAATGGACTGTATGAAAGTAAACCAGCAGGAATGGGAGAAAAAGAGAAAAGAGAGGAACAATGTCCATGAGTCGATGGGAATGAGTTGAAAAGGCGCTCAAGGATGCTAGCGACTATTATTGGCTAATCCAATATATATATACTAGATCCATAGCCCCGTTACAACCCATTAAAGTCCTACGTGATCCTATATTGCATTTCTTTATATTAGTGGAGTAATACACTAAGGGCAAGCCTATGGGTCATGACATGATGCATGTGAATTCTTTTGGGAGAGAGAGTGAAATTAATTTTTATATGCCCCTACTTGCGTGTTTGTGTGCTGCATGAACATAAAGGGGAAGTTCTCTCGAGTTGTGAGGGCACATGCTTGATGAAAGATTGATTTTCGTGTCGGATTTCTTGATTAGCTGATTTGCATGAGTTTGCCGATATCAAGAATCATTTCTTAAAGTCTAGGAAGCCTTGATGTATTAAGGGTCATGGTATTGTACGACCAAGCATGTTTTCTTGATGATTTGCAAAAAAATTGAGTAATCGGTATGACCGTAGCGTAAATTGGGGCTCCATAGTGACGAAGGTTGGGATGTAATTTGCATGATTTGTGTATGTGTTGTTCGAGGACGAACAAGGATTTAAGTGTGGGGTAAGTGATCTTGGGCAGATTTATATGCCCAAGTGATACTCAAACATATCATTTTTACCTTGTTTGTTGTGCAATGTGTATATAATATCATGTAATTGGTAATAAAATGCGAATTTATACTAACCAACATGATTAGCATTTGTTTTGCAGATAAAGGTGATTTTTAGGAGCTAAAATGCATGTTGGAACTATGTCGGAGTTGGACTTGGATGCGAGCGTGGAAAAGACCTTGGAATGCAGGATTTATAGGGGCTCCGCGATGGCTCCGTGCCACGCTACCATCGCGGTAGCACACTGCCTGGACACAAATTAAAATGGCAATTTCCAGTGTGCCTGCGCGTCAGCTCCGTGGCACGGAGATAGGCCTCCGCGATGGCCTTCGTGCCACGTTGAGGTTGATTTTCCGGACCCTGGAAATTCCAGTGAAGGTCCGCGTCCACGCCGTGTCACGGAGGCAGTGCTCTGCGTTGGCCTCCGTGACACGTTGCTTGTTATTTCGGGAAAAATTTCCCACTAGTATAAATGGCACACTTAGGTTTATTTTAATGAGTAGTTTTTTAGTTTTTTAGTTTTTAGACTGAGTTCAGAAGTGGAGAGCAGGAACGTGGGTTAGTAGCAATTGAAGATTGAAAAAGCTAAGGGATTTCTTCTCTTCTTTTCTTCTTTCTATCAATTGTAAGTATAATTTACACTCATTTTAGGATGATCAATCCAAGAATGAGTGGCTAATTCCCTTTCTTGCTGAGGTTTTGAACATGTGTAATGAATTTTGATTGTAAATGATATGGTTTTATTCTTCTTCTTTGATGTTGTTTTATTAATTCTTGTTCTTTACTGCATTAGTGATTGGCCAACATTAATGTATATCTAAAAAGTCCAATTTCACTCGAAAGAGCAAGAAATTGGAAAGTTGTGAATTAATAGGGTATTGTTCTTAACTTGATTTGGGAAAATTGGGTTTTGATGTGCTTTCCTGATAGAAATATACTTGAAAGCCGCATTAGTCAATTTAGGAACCGGAATTGTAGTGCTAGGTCATAAATTGCATTTGATCACAGAAATGTAGACGGATGGTTTATGATTCTAAAGTGAAATTAAATACGAGAGTTTTAATTTCTAGGCAAATGTTCTTGGCTAGCAACATGAAGAAGAGAATTAACCAAAATTATCATGATTATCAAGTTCATTACTTGTTCTTAACCTTGGCATGTTCATATCCATTGTCTGAATTCAAAAGTAAATAGTTGTATTAATTGTAGTATATAGTTTAGAAACAAAAACTCAATTGACTCTTGGGTACGTTGTTGTTAGCATAATCAGAAGTTAAATAGAAATATAGTAAATTAGGCAATTTTACATATCTTGAGCCTCCTTGGATCGATACTTGGCTACTTAGCCACTTTATTACTTGTTTGACCACGTGCACTTGCGTGTCGGTTTTTAATATAAATTACCAACCCTAGAGCAAGCCGAGCATATATTCCCTGTGGTTAGTTGTACCACTCGTGTGAGGCTGTGTCTATGTTTTAGTTTGTTTATGATGGCTGTGTGGGCCCTTATTCAGTTAATAGTTCGTGAGCTTGCCGGTCACAGAGTAGTTTAGCATTTGATTCAGTGTTTCAGTGAAACTAGTCAGCATGGTGGCCTTGTCGGCCCGCATCGGTTCTTTTATACTACTGTTGTTCTGGTTAGCTATTGTTGGCTTACAAGTGGCTATAGGCCTAGTCGGTCGGAGGCTATATTTACGGCCATTATATAGCCCGTTGGTTCCATGAACCCAGAGTTAGAGCCATCCTGTCACCAGGAGTCCTTAGGCTCAGTAGTCCAGCAGTCCAGGTCTTAGTAGAGCACTAGGTGCTAGTCATGCTTCCCAACGAGGGGCGTGACATAATACTAGGCTGATAGCTCAAAACTGGGGCCCAAGGCTAGTCAGTGATACATATCTGAAAGCACCAGGAGAGTCTTATCGGACCAGATTCTGGAAGGGGGTTTTAATACTAGTCAGGGTTACTTATTAGGAAGCGTTGTAACCATCTAAAGAACAAACTAAAATTTGAAATTCAGGTCCTAGGGCTAGTTAGAGTTTTTTATATAAAGTTTCATGACCGTCTAGTAGACCAATAAAACTGATCTCTAAATTTGATTCTGATAACTGGGAGGTACTACAGACACCTCGTGAATTTCTATAGTCAAACTGATCAGCTGATATTTTCTGACTGACACTGAGAATTCTAACATGCTTACAAAACCTGAACTGACAATAATCTGATTTTGTTTCAATGCTACTAACAACATGGGAGTCCATAACACTGATAAATCCAAGCAAAATATCAGTATTCAAGCAATAATGCAAATTTCAAGATTTTCTATGTTCATGAACTAGGGCTAAATTTCACGTTATGAGATTTAACATCATTTCAGTAACAAATTGGTGGAAAATATCGATAATTAACATGGTTTAATATTCCACATGATTTAGACGAAGTATGACTAGCAATTCTTGACATTCAGTAGATTTAGGGTTACAACTGATAGAGAGAAATAGGGAGAAATTTAGGGACACAAGGGAAGAACTATTCCCTTGTTGAATTCCCACATACCTGGTGAAGAAGCCCAAAGAATTTCCTTGAGAAACTGAGGAGAAAAGGTTTCCCTAGCGCTTGCTCTGAAAAGCTCTGAGAGAAGTTCTACGATGATTTCTGAGAGTCTGAATGGGGAGAATGAGGAAAGAACCATTTAACCCCTCTAATAAGTCTAAGAATATGCTTAAAAGGACATAGTTTAGAGTCTAGGAGGGTAGGAAATTATTGAAAGACCCTTGAAAGCTCGCAGGGGAAAACTGATCGTCAGTCCTCATGGGTGACCTAATGGGTTGTGATCAGTGACCATGACTCATGGTCACACTCATGAGGTACACTGCCTGAAACCTACTGTTGGTCACCAGGAGGGAACTAACTAGTCGTGAGGTGAGGAACGACTCGTGGGGTCCAGTCGTGAGGTGCATGGAAGGTTTCTCCCCAAATCCAACATCTTGCCAACGACTAACCTCACGAGTCTTCAGGATACCCGATGATTCGTGGTCAGCTCCCGTTAGCCTCACTGCCCAAATTTCTTCTAGAGTCCTCACGGGTGACACCACGACTCGTGATGTCCCAAATGAGTCGTGGTAAGGACTTGTTAGGTGCACTGCCTAAATTTTCCCGACTTTACATTTATCTTGGTCCACGGGTCATACCACGACTCATGGTGTTGATCATGACTCGTGGTCACCCCATTCTCCAAAAATTTTTCTAAGTCCACAGGCCTCACCACGAGTCACTTAATGACTCGTGGTCACTGCCCAGGGGTCACAGAACGACTAGTTCTGTGGCTTGGTGTAAAATTTATAGTTTTCTCTATTTTGAGTCCCGAGTCTGGTCTTTGAGTTTCTGGGGCATGACAATATCTCCCCCTTGGGAACATTCATCCTCGAATGTTGGAAAACACTCAGGAAAGCAGAGAATGGCAATCTTTATACACAAATACCGATCATGAAAGCTAAAACTAGCGAAATGACTACCTTTGAACTGAATGCACTAATCATGTACATACTCATATACATGAAAGAAAATGAAACATACAAACTAAAAGCAGTTTTGGGAAGGAAATTGATACCTTAAACGTAAACTGAGTCGGAAGAGAACAAATGGGGGTATCTAGCCATCATATCCGCTTTGGAATCCCCACGTAGCTCCCTCAACCTGCTAATTCCTCCACAAGATGTTGACCGAAATTGAATCCTTGTTCCTCATCTTATGAACCTGACAGTCAAGGATGTGGACTGGACCCTTCTCATATGAGAGACTATCTTTCACACCCACACTGTCCAATGGCACAATTGAAGTTGAATTACCAATGCACTTCTTCAATAGTGACACATGCGCACATATGCCAACTCTGAAATAAGCTTCCTCGCCAATTCACCTTACAATTTTGTAAGGTCCCACATATATCAGATTGAGCTTTCCCTTCTTCCAAAATCTCATCACCCCTTTCATGGGCGAAATTTTTAGATAGACCCAATCATGCACAACAAACTCCAATTCTCTTCTCCTTACATAAGCATAAGATTTCTGACGGCTCTGAGCTATTTTCAATCTTTCCTTGATGAGTTGTACCTTTTGCATAGCTTCATGAACTGATGGCCCGATTATAGTAGCTTCACCAACTTCAAACTGACCAATAGGAGATCTACACCTCCTACCATACAATGCCTCAAATGGGGCCATCTGGATACTGGTGTGATAGCCGTTGTTGTATGCAAAATCGACAAGGGGGAAGTGGTAATCCCAACTGTCCTTGACATTGACCGCACACACTCTCAACATATCTTCTAGGGTCTGAATAGTCTACTCAGCTTGCCCATCAATCTGCGAGTGAAAAGTTATGTTGAGCTTGACCTGGGCAGCAAGTCCCTTCTGAAAAGACTTCTAGAAATGCAAGGTGAACTGGGTACCTCTATCTGAAATAATTGATAATGGCACCCCATGAAGTCTGACCAACTCCCCGATATAAAACCTAGCATAGTCCTCAGCTGAATCTGTAGTTTTAACTGGGATGAAATGTGCTGACTTAGTCATCCGGCGTACTACTACCCAGATAGAATCATGTTGCCGATGTGCTCGAGGAAGACCCGTAATAAAGTACATATTCACTTATTCCCACTTCCACGTGGGTATGTTGATATCCTGGGTCATACCTCCCTGTCTTTTGTGCTCTACCTTAACTTGCTGGCTGTTTAGGCATTTAACTATGGATTCGGTAATGTCTCTCTTCATGTCGTTCCACCAGTAAATATCCCGCAAATCGCAGTATATTTTAGTAACACCAGGGTGGATTAAGTATCTCAAGTTGTGTGCTTCATCCAATATCTTCTATCTCAAGTCACTAATGTCTGGTACACACAATCTGCCCTGGTAACGGAGCACACCATCTCCCTCTTTGGAGAAAGCCTCAACCTCCTTCCTAAGAACCACCTCCTTAAGTTTAAGTAAAATGGGATCTTCATCCTGTTTGGACTTAACTTCAACAACCAAAGAGTAATCTGACCCGCTCTATATTACCACTCCACCCTCAGCTGAGTCAACCAACTGCACTCGTAATCAAGCTAGTCTATGAATATCCTTCGCCAATTCCTTTTTGCCTTCCTCGACATGAGCCACAAAACCCATAGACACTCTTCTTAGGGAATCAACCACCATATTGGCTTACCTGGGTGATATAGCCACTCATGTCATAATCCTTCAAGAGCTCTAACCACCTCCTCTGATGAAGATTTAGGTCTTTCTGACTGAATACATACTGAAGGCTCTTGTGATCGGTGAAAACATCAACGTGAGCCTCGTACAGGTAATGTCTCCATATTTTCAATGCAAACACCACCACTACCAATGATGATTTGGATAATTCTTCTCATGAACCTTGAGCTGTCTAGAGGCATAGGCTATCACCTTGCCCCACTGCATTAGAACACAACCGAGTCCAACTCTTGAACGCAGTATACCACAAATCCTTCTGACCCTTCCGGTAGGGTCAACACTGGAGCGGTAGTGAGTAGAGTTTTTAACTCCTGGAATCTCTTCTCACAAACATCTGACCATTGGAATTTCACTTTTTTAAGAGTTAACCTAGTCAGAGTAGATGCTATAGAAGAAAAGCCTTCCACAAAGCATCAGTAATAATCGTCCAAACCTAAGAAACTTCTAATTTCGGTTGGAGAGGTAGGTTTGGGCCTGTCTTTCACTGCTGCTATCTTTTGAGGGTCAACCTGAATACCCTCACTCGAGACCACATAGCCTTGGAAAATCATGGACTTCAACCAAAATTCGCAGTTGCTGAACTTAGCGAATAGCTGACAGCCTCTTAGTGTCTGAAGCACTATCCTTAGGCGATTAGCATAATCTTCTTCATTTCTGGAGTATACGAGAATGTCGTCAATAAATACGATGATGAACATATCCACATACTGCTTAAAGACTCTGTTCATCAAGTCCATAAAGGTTGCAGGGGAATTTGTTAGTCTGAAGGACATAACGACAAACTTTTAGTGACCATACCGAGTCCTGAAAGTTGTTTTTAGTATATCACACTTCTGCCTCTTAGCTGGTGATACCCCGACCTGAGATCTATTATGGAGAAATAGATGACTCCCTTAAGTTGGTCGAATAGGTCATTAATTCTGGGTAGGGGATACCTGTTCTTAATTGTGACCTTATTCAACTAACAGTAATCGATGCACATTATAAGAGTACCATCTTTCTTTCACACCAAAAGCACTGGAGCACCCCAAGGAGAGATGATGTGTTTGATAAAACCCTCATCAAGAAGATCTTTTAGATGCTCCTTCAACTCCTTAAGTTCAACTGGGGCCATTCTATAAGGAGGGATGGAGATGGGTTGAGTATCTAGAATAAGGTCTATGCCGAAGTCAATTTCCTATTTAGGAGGAACTCCGGGAAGATCTTCGAGGAACACATATGGAAATTCATTGACAACAGGGACTGACTGGATAGTTGGGGTCTCAGAATTGGAATCCTTAACCCAAACTAGATGGTAAATACATCCCTTAGACATGAGCTTCCTGGCTTTAAGGTAGGAAATAAACCTACCCTTAGGCGTTGAACTACTACCTGTCCATTCTAGAGCTGGCTCATTAGGAAACTGAAACCTGAAGACCCTAGTTCTACAATCGACTGAGGCATAATAGAAGTGTAACCAATACACACCAAGAATGTGGTCGAAGTCTACCATGTCTAACTCTACAAGGTCAGTTGAAATGACTTTATTGCAGACCGAGATTGGGCAGTTTCTATAAACCCGACTGCCTCTAACTGACTAGCCAACTGGGGTGGAGATTGAAAATGGTTCTAATAGGACCTCTGGATTGTTATTAAACTGAAAAGCTATGTTTGGAGTCACAAACAATAGTGTGGCCCCTGGATCTAGTAAGGCATATACATCTAGGTGGAAAAGACGTAACATACCCCTGACTACATCCGGTGAGTTCTCCTAATCCTGCCGAGATGATATTACATAAAAATAGTTTTCACGTTGACTGCTCTTCGTATCTGATGTGTTAGTTTGCTGAGCTGGTCAGCCTGCTGGAGCTACCAAGGTAGTGTATTGTGACCTGCCTCGTCCTGCTGACGGGCATTCCTTAAGTCGATGACCAAGCTGTCCACAACCAAAATAGCCCTCTCAACCCTTAAGGCACTCTCCTAGGTGGTTCTTGCTGCACATAGGGCAAGCTAGATACCTGTTACCGGCATTGTAGCTCTGTGACTGAGAGCTAGATGCTCCACCCCTCCGATTCTAGCAGGAACAAAAGGTAGGGGCATTGGCTGAGCTGGGCGTTAGAGCCCTCTACTGCTGCTACTGTGGGTGGCTTCTACCGCCAGACCTTTGGTGGCTATAATCTGATTGACCAGTTCTTGCCCGCTTGTTCTTTCTCTCCATGTCCCTTAGTTTTTCGGCCTTAATTTCCTGCGCAAAGACAATCAGGATAGAGAGGTCGATATCCTTAATCAACATCGCTGTCCTGCACTCTTTAAGGACCAGGTTCCATACCCCATTTACAAATTTCAGCATGCGAGCCCTTGGCTCGTCCACCATCTCTGGAGCGTATTTAGACAACCTTGTGAACTCTAGAGCGTACTCTTCTACTATTCGGTTTCCCTATATCAAAATTATGAAATCCACTACCTTTGCCTCCCTGAGCTCCCAAGGGAAGAATCTATCCAGGAAGGCTATAGTAAACTCCTCCAATTCCGCCGGTCTTGCTTCCACTGGCGTCCCCTACTTCCACTATTTGTACCAGACGTTGGCTACCCCTTTAAGCTGGTAAGTAGCCAAGTCGGCACTCTCTGAGGAACTGACACCCATAATTCAGGTGATCTTTTTAATTTCTTCCACAAATCCTTGTGGGTCCTCTCCCACCTTAGATCCATGAAAATCCGGAGGGTTCCTATGGGTAAAGTCCCGCACTCGGGCAGCACTGTAGAACCATTGTTGTTGATTGGAACCACCTGTTGGTTCACCTGGTTGGTAACAGTTTGGGCAAGCAGTTGAATGGCTGCCTTGAATTCTACGGTAGACACCGAGTCGTCCTGAGGGGCTGTCGTGGCTGGTGGGGCAGGTCGGTGAGCATTATCGGCCCTTCTTCTGTTACCACATCAAAGAGGAATGATTCACAAAAATGAAATAGAGCAAGAGTTTGGAGAATGATTCTGTAACCGAATTTCAACGCACGATAAGGAGTATGAAATAAAGAGAATTTTTCATAATAACATCTCATAGCCTCCTCATCATAAGTGTAGCGCGCTTCACACCAATGATGAGGACTCTACTCAATGTGGCTTTCAGACATTTGAGCACACTCTAAACCTAGGGCTCTGATACCAAGTTTGTCATGCCCCGAGCCTACACCTTAGACGGGACATGGCACTTGGAGTCACAAATAACCCCAAGTCAACCCATGGTCTATCATACACTTCCATTCTGAGTAGCATATAAATATATACAGTGGAAGTCTAAGGAAAAAATATAAATACTTTGAGAGAAGTAAAGCTGGTTCATAATATTTTAAAACATTAGAACGAAACTACAAGTCTGAAACAAAACCAATCTGCGTCTGAAAGCCACTATGACTGATGAGTTTTTGGGAAAAGCCCTAGCTAACTCCAGATCTAAATAGAAGGAAAGAAAATGTAACTGAAGTAAATAATCTCTATCCTCGAGGAATGAGGACTCACCAACTAGAATAGTTGAGGTCTTCGGTGAGCGATCGACTAACGAAACTGAGACTAAGATCCCGTAGCTGTATCATGAAATGATACAGCATAAAAGTATGCATCAGTACTTTGAATGTACTGAGTAAGTGAGAGAAACATAATACAATAGAATAAAAATGCTAAACTGAAAAGATATGCAATGACCAACTAAAGCTACTGAACTTAATGACTGAAATAACTGAGATGGTCTGAAAGGCCCTGTCTGATGATCAAAGCATGTTCTAAATCAGGAATGTTGATCTGAACTAAACTGAAAGTAGGCTGAACTGACTATAGGGAGAGTCTATAACCGACACATAACCATGTGAGCTAGATATGGAGTCTGATGTTATCACGACCCGAATGTACAACCGAATCATAGACATGGGACAAGGGACCATGAGAGACCCCGAGTCAACCCATGGCACATGCATACAACTAATCTCATTTAGTAAATTAAATATTAAGCATAAAACATCATGGAAACATAACCATGAAATAACATCACGAAATACCAAACATTTACATAAGCTAAATACCACTCATTTGTCTGTAAGCCTCTAATGCATAAGATGGATTGATGGGACAACATCCCCAACTAACCCGAGAAACACTGAAACATAATCAACAGGAAAGTTTATAAAACGACCCTCTGAACATGAGGAATCACCAAAAAGATAATATTGTAGTCTGGGGATGGACTAAGGATGAGGATGAGCCTGAGATCCAGACCCTGTATCATGAAACGATACAACATAGAAAGTATGCGGTCAGTACGTGGAATGTACTGAGTGTGCAAGGTAAGTAAAACAGACATTTTAAAAGTAAAGCAAACTCACAAAATAGTCAAAGGAGAAGGACATCATGCTTACATCAAAATCTTCATAATAAATTGTAAGGCTCAAGAGTTTCAAATCTTTCATAATCATTCATTATCATAATCGTAAATAACTTTATCATAATATAACTTGATCCAATAACATAAACATAACAATGCATAAAACATGCGGAACAATGGAAGGACTCATCATAACCAACACCATCATGGTAGAGCCTTTCATGATGCCCCACTGTCTCGCTCAAGTGGGCAAAGCCAACCCTGGCTTGCTAGGCAAGGGTCGTGCATAAAGAGTAATATCACATTTTAGGGGATCATTATCAATACATCATATCATGTACAACCCATGGTGGCACGTGGTTATGAGACACCGGCGTAGTCCTTTGAACACCGGGCTGCTCGGTGGTAGACGCGACAACCAAAAACATGCATGTAGGCTCATACATACATCATTAACATCATGTATAAAAATTCACTGGCTAAGATATAACACTTATCATCATTGATCCCCTTTAAAACATGCTTAGCCAAGAATCAAGGCCTTTTTCATCGGCCAACATTATAAATCGATAAATCATGAAATTCGTTTCATAAGTCATAAATCATTCTTCATCATGTGGGCATTGCCCAATACTTCATCATACTTAATTCTTTAAAAATATGCTCATGAACATGGGTAACTTGGTTTCATGCATTTCCATAATCAATAAACTTAAAATAATGAATATTTTTATAAATCATAATTTCCATGAACTTCCATAAATGGGCATTTTGGATTCAAAAGCTTGAAACATGAATTAAAGAAAATCATAATAAAACCTTCCCATTATTCATAATTTAATAATTAAAACTCAATTAAATCATACTCATAAAGAAAAATCACATTGTCATGCTTTGGGTAAAACCCCATGGAATTTGAGTAGGAGAATTCATGACTTTAATCGAAATTGGGCATGGGTGAGGAAGAATTTCACCCATTTTAAAACCATACATACCTTGGAATAGATGGACTTAATGTTCCTTGAACACCCACAAAGAAATTGATGAAAATTTGGGGAAGAAGGCCTTGAATCTCCCAAAAACCTCCCTAAAATCCTTGCATGAGAATGGGCATGCAATAGGGACATAACTCCTCTTATCACACTCAAACAATATCCAAAACGACGTAGTTTAGGCCTAAGGGACTTAAGAAGTTACAAAAACACCCTTATTAAAACATAGAAATTTCTAGTTGCCAGTCCTCACGAGGGACCTAACGTGTCATTGCCATAGGGCACGACTCATTGCCTTGATCTATTGAGTCCAGTGCGCAAAACTCCCAGGGAACCCCATGGGAGACTTCACAAGTCATGAGGTTCAGATCACGACTCGTGGTCACCTTCCGTGGCCTACACTGCGCATCCCATTTTTTGCCAATCCTCCAAGGTTGACCACTGGTGACCTCACGAGTCGTGAGGTCTGACCATGACTCATGGTCAGGACCGTGGCCTCCTTACTTAGACTTTGCCAAACCAAGCGGACCACGAGTCACTTCACGACTCGTGGTCAGTCGTCACGACTCACCTCACGAGTCGTTCTGTAACTTGGTGTGGATTTTCAAATTTTCTCCGTTTTCACTTCTGCGTCCGATCCTTGGGTTCCCGGGATATAACAATATCTCCCCCTTGGGGACATTCATCCTCGAATGTTAGAAACATGCAAAAAACTCAGGAACAAGCTATCATCATATGCGATTACCAATCATTTATGTCGAAAACTAACGGAATGACTACCTCCGAAAGAAACTACATAGATAAATTGAATTCAGACATCACATACATTTACCATATCATAAAACAAACTTGTACACATGAACTGAACGGGAAAAGTTGATTTAAGGTTTAGGGAAAAACTGATACCTCAAACTGAAACGGAGAAAGTAGGCAATAAATGAGGGTATTTACCTATCATATCTGCTTCGGCTTCCCAAGTAGCTCCATCAACATGCTAATTTCTCCATAATACTTTAACCGAAGCTACTTATTTATTCCTCAGCCTCCGAAGATGACTATCAAAGATTTCAATGGGAATTTCTTCATAACTGAGGTTGTCCTTCACTCGAATGCTGTCTACTAGAACTACCAAGGTTGGATCACCTAAGCACTTCTTCAAAAGTGACACATGAAAGACTAGATGAACTGAAGACAGCTCCGAGGGCATGTCAAACTTAAACGCCACCTTACCAACTCTTCTCACAACCCGGTAGGGGCCAACATAGTGGGGACTGAGTTTACCTTTCTTTTCGAACCGCATGACTCCCTTCATGGGAGATACCTTTAGAAATACCCAGTCATCCACATCAAACTCCAAATCTCTTCTCCTCACATTAGCATACCATTTCTAACGACTCTGAGCGATTTTCAACCGGTCCCTTACCAACTGAACCTTCACCATCGCCTCATGAATAGAATCTAGTCCTATCATGGCTGCCTCACCAACCTCAAACCATTCGATGGGAGACCTACACCTACGCCCGTAAAGAGCCTCAAACCGTGCCATCTAGATACTAGAGTGGTAATTGTTATTATAAGCAAACTCGATCAAGGGAAAATGATCATCCCAACTACCTTTAAAATTCATAACACATGCCCTTAGCATATCCTTAAGGGTCTGAATGGTTCGTTCTGCCTGGCCATCTACTTGCGGATGGAGGCTGTACTGAGCTTAACCTGCGTCCCAAGACCTTTTTTAAAAGAACGCTAGAATTGAGAGGTAAATTGAGTACCTCGGTCTGAGATAATAGACAAGGGCACTCCATGAAGTCGAACCAACTCTCGAATATACAACTTAGCATAATCATCTGCTGAATCCGTGGTTTTGACCGGTAGGAAGGGTGCCGCCATAGTTAACCTGTCCACCACCACCCAAATAGAATCACTGTGTCAGCGAGTATGATGTCGCCTAAATTACACCTCGCAATTGTGATATAAGCGATCAATTTTCAGATATAGAACCCAATAAAGGTTGAGGTCGATTCCACAGGGAATATAGTAAGACCTTAGGTTAATGAGAATAACTATCACTATTGATTGACTTACTTCCAAAGGGGGAAAAATATGGAATAATAACAAAAGTGAAACTAATGAATGCTTTTATCAAATTGAGTCTATATTCAATTTATGACTAGACTAAAATTGTGTTCTCCAAGATTTTGTAATCACTAGGATTATACACTAGTGATCTTTTTCGATGTTTAACCTGCAATTTTGTAAGTTAGGTTCACCTAAATGGTTGGTCCCCTATCTAGGTGATTTTCACCACGCAACTTGATCTGTATACGGGTGTTCTTTAGTTGACCCTTACCCTTAATATCGGATTAGCTATTCCTTGGACAAGTTCAAGCTATTAGATGAGGGTTGGTAGCCTCAAATCTCCATTTTTAATCCCTTTTCCCATTCATTACCTCCTTGATCCGGTAAGTAAGAATAAGGCAAATCCTAACATTTGCAACCGTCAAGAATCAATCAAAAAAAAGAAGAAAAAAATGATACATGCATAAAACTCCGTTCAAGAATCATTAAGTATTCTTACCTATGTGTGTGAATTCATTTTGGTTCCCACCAACCTAGTTTATGGGTTTAACTACTCATGTTTGTGCTATTGCAATCACAAAATATACATGAAATCATAACTGCAACTTACAAAGTATTGTAAAATAAAAACCAAGTAAATTGAATAATAATTCCAATGTAGCTTTCATATCTTGAAAAATCTCTCAAGGATATTGCTCAAGATTCTCCCAAAAATTGGCTTCTAAACATTCTCAACACTCTCTTTGTAAAATAAACCTAAAACTGGGTATTTATAATACAAAGAAATAATTTTCCTAAGTAAATCTGGAAACCAGGTCGGCAGTGTCAATGGGCCATGTGACGGATCGTTAGGCCTTCTAACGAGTCATTCATTTCTTTCAATCAATCGTCCTCAGCAACTTACTTAGGCCTGGCAACGGGTCAACTAACGACTCGTCGTGCCTTAGCACGACTCATTAGGTCCCTTGTGGTCTACTTCCTCAGAAATTCCAATGCACCTCATGAATAGCTCCAGTGGCCTGCCAACGAGTCGTTCCTTTAGGTGACGACTCGTGATGTCTATCGTCATCTCCACTAGATACTTAGTTGAATTTTTCTCTTCAATACCTAACGGTTGACCTCTCGACTCGTTACCAAGTGTAAAGAGTTGTTCCTCCAAAAATCATCAAGTGCATTGTTTCACCTCTTCAAAACTCCATCTTTTTGCCAACGCCTCAAGTGACGGGTTGTGCCTCTTGTCAATGACTCGTTAAGTGCCTATCAGACACCTTTTAGTTTTTCTCAACACTAATTCGACCAAAATTATTTCCAGACCTGTTTTCCTGCACATTAAGCACAAAATACCTTATACCCATATAAACATACCTGGAATATGGCATAATTTCTTGGTTTAAAGCGTTGAAAGTGCCGTAAAATCAATCACATCAACACCCTCAACTTAGAACTCTTGCATGTCCTCAGGCAAAAACAAAACAAAACAAAGCAAAATAATCTACTTGGATGCTTCAATCGAAAAAACTTTAGGAAACTTACAACAGTCATCAAAATCAAATTTACTAACCCCTCCCTCGTAATATCACCTCAAAACACTATGCATATGAAAAATTTTCAACCATAACACAGAGGAATCAAAACATGGCAAAATACTGTCACCTGCAATGATGCACATAAATCTATAACACTGCCCTAGACAATTTGCAGACGATTCTGTTGACCAAGTGTTCTCAACTCAAAGAAGTCCCACACTCACACATATGTATATGATTATCTCGGTATATTTTTCTTGGGACTAGGTAAGATCCAGTCACGCTCACAAAGAAATTCAAATTGTATGCATACAATATAAAAGGCTTGCCTTTACTTTCAGTACCTTGATTTTCGGACAAATAACTAGGATCACTATAGGACTTTCTCGGCTTGTAATGTAGGCTCGAGTTTGGGTATGGTACATATGGATTTTAGTAGCTCAATCTTCATTGGAACTATGCTTTTTACTCCACTTTTCACCTTTATTTCTATTTTCTCCCTTTTTCTTTTTTTTTTCCTGCTTTAGGCACACGTAAGCGGTTACTTTTTACTAAACAAAACCTTATTGATGTCACACATTATTTTTATTTTATTTTATTTTCTTGCTTTTTGATAACAATTTTTTTTCATCATGCATACTGCACCCCCTCTCTTTTTTCTTTTTCATTACCCAACGTTACTTCCACCCCACTTTCTTACTCACCCCTACCATAGCCACCCTCAGCATAGGTGATTTTCCGGAGTTGAAGTTCACAATGTCCAGGAGGGACCAGGGCCAAAACAGGTTCATTCATAATAAAATCAGGTAGGTGAATTGGTGTGAACTAAAATAAAGGTCAACGAAAGCTCAAACATTTGGATCAAGGGATTTTATTCACTTTGGTAGGTCTTTTAGGCTAAAGTGGACTCATAAATCAAAAACGGCCTATGATCCTTTCCTAGTTCCTTATCCTCTATCTCGGTATGACTGACCAGGCAAGTTCTATATTGACACACACAACCAAATTCAGCTATCAAACCTCACTTCACATATAGCACCGATCAATATCATCAATTCTACTCCTAGCTAGTTCAGATACAGCCATACAATGGTAAACAAATTCATAGTTCCAATGCCATGCAAAGATTCACAAAGGTCATAATTGTCAACTCTCACATACACATATACAAAAATTTTCGGAGAGGTATCAAATCATCAAAAATCAAAATATCAAACAATTTTAGCTCTTGACTGCTTTCAGTTTTTCTAACTTTCTTTCGACTGCCACAAAAAAAACACAAAAACACAAAATAAAATCCTAAACATGCCAGTTCTACTAGATATGGAACACCCGAGGGAAAATATATCCGGCAAGAAAAACCCTCGAGTTATTTTGAGCAAAATAGAATGCATAGGTATCCCTTCCCCACCCCCATCCAAAAAAACATGCATCGTCCTCGACGCATATATGTACAAGACAAAACCTAAGGGAATAGGAAACATACCTGTGCGACCTAGGTGTTAGCTACCTAGTAGGTGGAGGGTGTAGATACGCCGCCAACATCAACTCCAATATTGCCGGCATGTTCCGGCGCATTCTCAGATCCAACTGAGCTCGTTCCTTCACCATGAGCTCTCGCTGCCTTAGTCTCGGCTCTCAGTCGAGCCTCCTCTCTTGATTCGTGCAACTCTCTCTCCATCTCACCCCGCTCCCGTTTTTGCTGACGGAGCAGAGATGTATCAACATTATCACTTGCCTCCTCATGAGGCCTCTTCCCCTTTGCATGTGCCACCCACTCCTCCATGATGAAATCAAACATCGATAGTAGCTCCTCCTCAAACTCATCATCAATCACGGGGAGGACCGGTGGAGGTACCGCAGTTGTCTGTCGTGCGACCAAGTCTCGCACCTCAGATCGTAATTCTCCTAGCTCTGCGTACCATCGGGATAACTCTAGAGCCTGTAACTGTGTAAGGTGCTCATCCATCCTTCACTCAAAAGCATCCAGTCACCATGCATTGAACTGGACAGTGTCTCCAACTCCTTTGACACCCACGGCTTGACCTGCTCCATCAAGAATTTGACTTGCAGAGCCGTGTGTGCCTGCTGCTTGTCTGCTTTAGTTAGCTGCCTAGCCATGTCAACCAAAAACTCCTGTGAAACCGTGACTAGGTCGACTTAGCTTGATCATGGAGGTGCAACTGATGGTCTTGATGTTGTTGCTGCTATCGATGATGATTCTGGAACATCGGCAAGTGTAGAGGCATCCGCTGCATCTGTAGCCTCAACCTGGCTACCTATCTCTTTTCTCTCAGAAGGCTCGGCCGCTAACTCAGGAAATTGTGCTGTGTTGGTCTGCATCTCGCTGTCAAATGCCTCTTCTATTATTGTCACTCCAGCGGATGTAGATGCCTGAGTCCTTGTCCTCGATACTGGGTTTTGTATCATCTCTAATCAACATGATATCGGTAATCTTCTGAACCACCACTCTCTAATCAACTGATGGTAGTTCTGGTACTCGAGACTCCCGACAGAGTCTACCAATCAAGCATGGGAAGGGAATCATCATTCCATCATTTATAGCCTGCTCCCAAATAACCTCGATAATGAACCGCGGGAAATTGATTGTGTACCCCTCCATTATGTTGGCTACCAGTGCGGCCCTGTTGGATGAGAGAATATTGTCATTGCTTGTGGGTATCAACCTGTGCCTCACCAGCGAGCACCAAAATTTAGCCTAAAAGTTCAAGGTGGCCTTCTTTATCTGTGACTCAGTACTATGCAGCCATTCAACTAACAACCCCTTTGTGGCAATGATGCGGGAAAGCCAACTGTACTACTCTATCCGCTCCATGCTATTCAGCTTCTTTGTTTTGACTTTCCACAACACGGATACCCTGTGATCAAACTCTGCCATGTTAATCAGAGCTCGATATTTTGGCCCGTACAACATCCTAGAAATTGTCTCCTCAGATATGTCAACTGAGGTCTCACGCACCATCACTTGATTCAAGGCAGGCTACTTCTTCCAATCCTGGCCTCCTAGTGCTAACCGCTGCAAGGTGGCTACATAAGCTGCATAGAACTAGCGAACCAGGCATAGGCTATAGCTGTCTGAAGGCTTTGTCAACCACCCAAACTTGTGTTTTTCAAATACTGTCTGTACCTCTGGTAGGTCTTTCAAACCGATGGTGATCATCTTTGGCTCCTTATAAATGCTCCACTTCGGATTGCCTTTGTCATTTGGAGCAATATCCCGATCGTATATAACCCACATGTTGTGGACACACCATCTCCTCACATTTCTCGGTTGCTCATTCGATGTTCCCAATATCTCAGTCAGCTCATTGTCCGAGTCCCCTCACTGGGCATGCGACTCATTTACTCTCTCTGTATTATGCTAGCTGTGGGAGCCTCCGAAACAAGTGCAGCAGCAGCCCTAACGCTTTCATTAGTACGGCTAGATGGATCTCTTGCTAGAGGAATGGGAGTATTGACCAGGGTTGTCGGATTTGAACTTCGTTGAGCCCTAGCCCTGGTCTTCCTCCCCACCAGCTGCTCCTCCGACACTTCATATTCCTCTTCAGAGCCACTCGACTCTTTAGAGGAGGATGGATCATCTCGCAACCTTTTGTATGATGGTTGACTGCGCTCAGGTATTCGCTTTTTTATTCGACCCTTCTTTGGTGTGCCTCGTGGAGCCATTGTGCCTATGGAAACCATGTTAGTACACAAAAGGAGGTGAAATAGAAAATATTTTTAATTGGTGCCTGTGATCCTCACAGGTGACTAAACGAGTCATTGCCTCTAGCAATGATTCGTGAAGTTACTCGTTACCTAGAAAGGACATTTTTTCAAATAGGTCAAGTGTACTTGATCATTTGTCCCAGCGAGTCATTAGGTCAATCGTCAAGTACACTGCCTCAGCAGTTTATCTTTCTCACTCACCACGGGCTACATGACGAGTCGTTTGGTGACCCAACGACTCGTGATGTGGTTCGTGCTCAAGACTTCCTGTTCATCATCTTCTTCTTTCAAGTTTATAATTCCACAACACAAAATCTACAAGTAATCATCAACCTAGGTGACTATATGATCGAAATTCAATGTGTCATACTTCCTAGGGTTTATCTACATCACAACACATGTATAAACACAATGTAACTCAAAGAATCAATCAAGCTCACTATATTATGGGTTTCCGAAATTTCTTGGTTGAATGCAACACTTATTCCAAGTTTTTGTGTGGGGAAGATTACTTACAATGAAATATTTCAAAGATGGAATGCTTCCGTGAGTGAGTATGCAGTGACGATGTTGCTTTCAATGGTGTATTTATTGGGTTCGCGTGAAGAAGGGGAAGAAGAGAAGAGGGAAATTTGAAGTGATCTTTAACGGGGAGTATTCAATGTATTGGGATTCTTTGATTTTAATTTTTAACTTATTCCCATTTACATTCATGGGTCAAGTTAGGTCAACATACCTAGGGACCGGACGACTCAGGTAGCGACTCGTGGTGTTACCCAATGAGTCGTTCCTTGAGTTGTGGTCCTTTCCTGTTATAGTTACAGGATGGGTCACTTGACGACTCATTTAGTTTCCCAACGATTGGTTGAGTAATCGGTCATCACCCTTTTTCTTTAGGTTTCAACTTTTAACCAGTTTACCTGACGGGGGACTAAACGATTCATTCCTTGGAGAAATGATTCGTGAAGTCACCTGTTGCTCCCCTGTTTTCTGCAATTCTTTTCATGACTGGCTAAACAAGTCGCAAAGTCAGGCGGCGACTCGTTCTGTGATTTGTCTGCACCAGAACTGAAGTTCTTGTTTTTGGTTCCAACTTCAAATTTTCCATCTTATTCACCTGCACCCATCAACAAACGTTAACACTAACGTTTTATTAAATTTACAACTTGGGTTGCCTCCCATGCAGCGCCTGAATTGACGTTGCGGCATGACACAAGTCACTTGACTACTCAGAATTCATCAAGTGACTCTTCTCCATCCTCCAATGCAGAAATTATGCGATTCCCTGGGCTGTTTCATGGTCCGGCTAATGCTGAAGGTAACCTCTTCTTTGTTTAACTGAAATTTCAGCTGCCCTGCTTCCACATCAATTAGGGCCCTACCTGTTGCAAGGAATTGTCGCCCCAAAATAATGGGGACCTATAAATTGACTTCGCAGTCGAGAATCACAAAGTCTTCTGGGAATATGAACTTATCCACTTTGAATAACACATCAAACAAAATCCCTACCGGCTTTTTAACTATTCGGTCAGCCATTAGTAGCCGCATCGAAGTCAGTGTGAGGGTTCCCAGGCCTAACTTTTTAAATACTGCTAGCGGCATCAGATTTATGCTAGCTCCCAAGTCACAAAGTGCCCTTGCAAACTTGACCTCCCCAATGGTGCAAGATATAATAAACGCACCTGGGTCTTCCTTTTTCTGTGCTAGGACCCTGGTAGTGATGGCACAGAAGTGGTGCAAATTATCATCCGGTTTCAAACTTACGGTTATCTCTTTAGTGACGAGGTCCTTCATAAATTTGGCATATCAAGGCATTTACTCTAGTGCCTCCACCAATGGGATATTCACCGTCAGTTGCTTGAGCATAGAGATAAGCTTCTTATATTTTCCATCTTCATCTTTCTTCTTCAAGCGTTGGAGTTAAGGAGGAGGAGGTCTAGGAATTGTTGTGAGTTTTTGCTGCGGCTCCTTCTCCTTCCCATGGTCATCTCCTTGCTCCTTTGCACTACAAGGAGAAGTTTTCACATGTAAGTTCCCAACTAAAGTTGCGTTTTCAACATCCACTACATCATCCTCATTTATCAACCCGGACCTTTCTGGCTCTTCAACTATTACTGGCCTCGGTGGATCCACTATGGCCTTCCCGCTCCTAGTAGTGACAGTCATGCAGTGACCGTCATTTTGGATTTTGAACAGTATTACTGGGAAGTGTGCCTTTTTGCCTTTGATTTACTGCAATAGACATCTGACTCATCTGCTGCTCATTTGCCTGAATGCCACAACATGTAACTCCACCTTTTGGTTCAAACCTGAAATATCAGCGTGAAGCTCCTTAAAGTGGTTGTCTATTGCCTCCATATGCTTGAACACTTTGGAAAGAATATCTTCGACCCTTGATCTGCTTGACTCTGGCTCTCGGTTTCATGGAGGAACATATAGACCACCCCCATCATTTTTAAACTCTTCTCGCTTTTTCCAATCCCCAATGTCCCGGTATTGACCCCGGTTGAAATTATGATCTTTCTAGAAGTTCTGACCTTGGTTCCCTTAACCTTGATGCCAAGAGTCTTTTTTAGACCCTTGGGAGTTGGTCCGGAAACCCATCCTCTGATCATTCACGTAATTGACATCTTCTTCATACTCAGACTGGCACCCATCCTTTCTTGGAGCCTTACCCAGAGAACCTACAACGTTCACCTTTTCTGCTCCCATTCCCATTAAGTGCTTGGAAAGCAACCAAATGGTGGTCTTTATCTCAGCAATGTCCTGGTAACGCTCTTCATCTCTTCTCCATTGTTCGGCAGACATACCAACCATATAAGAACCAACCGGAACCTCCGACTCTCTAGTGGGCCAGGCTCGGTTTGTTTTAGTAATCCGGTCTAGCAACTCTGCAGCCTCTGTATATGTATGACTCATGAAGGATCCTCCTGAGAGAATATCAGCAATCGCTTTTCTGTTGGCATTCAGGGACCGGTAAAAGATCTCCAATTGTTATCATCCGAAATTTTGTGGTTTGGCACCTTCTTGAGCTTTTTGTTGAACCGCAGCCAGGTCTCAGGGAGTGCCTAAGAATTTAGCTGCCTGAAGTTATATATTTCATCCTTTAGCTGCAACGCCTTGGATGGTGGGAAGAACCTTTAAAGAAAATCTCTCTTGAGCTCTCCCCAAGTAGAGATGGAGTCGTTCAGCAGCTCAGCCAACCACATTGTTGCCTCAACTCCCAAGAGAAAATGGAAAATAACCTCAATCTGATCGCGTCCTGGCTAACTCCTGGCTTCATCTATGTATGCATCATCTTCCTCATCAAAATATCAGTGAAGCTAGTGCTCTGGACCTCTTGGTCATCTAGCTCTTTCAGCTTTCGCAGCTAGACGCTGCTCTTCAGCAACTCTGGCTAACTCACGATCTCTAACCCGAGCTTGCACTTTGGCCAACATCCTTACTGTGGCTTGATCCACGATTTCTTGCTCATGTATGTTATCCATTTTCCTCATGTTTCTCAACGTTAGTTCAAGTTCGTGATCAATTGGTATCAAGGAATTTCCTTGACTTCTAATGTCGGGCATGCACAAACCTAAGACCTGTTAAGGAACCAAAACAAAAAAAGAAAAATAAAACAAAGCAATAAGAACCAATAGTAAAGTTAACACAATTAAAAAAAAGCCTTAGCCGTATTCCCCGACAATGGAGCCAAAACTTAATGTCGCCCAAATTACACCTCGCAATAGAGATATAAGTGGTCGATTGTCAAATATAGAAACCAACAAAGGTTGAGGTCTATCCCACAGAAAATATGGTAAGAACTTAGGTTAATGTGAATAACTATCATCATTGATTGACTTATTTCTAAAGGGAGAAAAAATATGGGATAATAACAAAAGTTAAACAAATGAATGCTTGTATAAAATTGAGTTTGTATTCAATTTACGACTAGACTAGGATTGTGTTCCCAAAGATATCCTAACCACAAAGATAATACACCAGTGATCTTTTCCTGTGTTTAACATGTAATATTGGTAAGTTAGGTTCATCTAAATGGTTTGTCCCATACTGGCCCAATAATTCCTTGACAATTACAAATATGCAACCTAGAAAGCTGAAAAGGCTACAATAAAGCTAAGCAAAGCAATGAAAAACTAGTACGACTACACAACCCACACTACTATACAAACTAGTCCACATCAGCCTCTACAGAGTACACAAACTGAAATGCACGGGATAGGGCCACAACCTACCCATGCTGTACACAAAACTGAAAATAGTCCAACCTAGGACATGGCTCCTGGAAGAGAGGAGCATACCACTATACTGCTGAAATCTGTCTCCTACTACATCCAATGATCTGAGCCTCCGCCTGTACCTACAGCACCATTGCAGGAAAGGTCCCAAGATAAAGGGACGTCAATACGGATAAACTGTACTCATATGTAAGGCTGAAAACTGTAAATATGTAAGATAAAAATGATAACTAGGCCAGAAATAAGGAGTAGTAACAACCCGCAATCCTGAAAACTGAAACCTGAAACCTGACAATAACTCATTATTGAAGTGTAAATGCAACCATCTAATGCACCACAACAACTATAACTAAAAATCCAGTAGACAGCCGATCCTAAAATCTATATACAATTCGTCCAACCAGTGTACCACACCGGGGTAAAAATAAAAATACCTCCAGTCGGTGTACAATATCGGGGTAAAAACCGTTCAGCCAGTGTACCACACCAGGGTAAAAAAAATAAGACCTCCAGCTGGTGTGCTACACCGGGGTAACATCAATAAATCTTAGACAAAATCATAAATGGATCCAATATGGCTTATACTGGACCAACTCAATACGTACAACATAGAAATTACGAATACTAAACATGTGGCCTGCATAGGCCTCCTTCGTAATGCATAACTGGAACTGAGTACGTATAACATGTAAAGCTAGAAAATAGAAATTAAATGCATGTATTCAAAACTTGTATAATTCATAAGGAACTGCGGATGACCTAAGAGTTTCAACAAAATTTATAGATAGTGTTCAAGGGACGTTAGAGCTCAGAAATTCGCTAGCTTATCGTTCGGCTTAAGGGAAAGGGATTATCAAATCTCCCCTTGGCCTGACATATTTCATAACATACACATAAGATAAAGGACAACCATAACCAAGCAATCCTAATTTGATAAGCTCTTTTACCCTTAATAGCTTGCGACGTCTGTACGTGGCTTAAAATCGTTTACATGTCCTCATCTTGGTTATTTCACCAATTTCAGTTAGCAACCAGACCTTTAAACACATTTAACATCACATATATATACACATGACATACAGTAAGGACTAGATAACATTGCCCACGCTGAAGGGTCTCCAACTCAATGTACAACTATGACAACAATCAACACAATATCACACTTTAGATGTCTCACTTCAGCAATGCATAATCTTAATATTTATCCTTAATAAAACATGGAACTTTAAAGCTTATATGAAGCTTAACATACTGCTTCAAGACATTTAAAGAGGTTGATGGCTCGTTCGATTCACAACAAACGAATTGTGCTTAAAAGAACAATAAACGGGGCGCCTTACATACCTCTCTCCGATGAATTTTCTCTACCCAATTTCCTATTCCAGTGATCATCCTTCAACCTCCTTAATCTAGTGGTTTTATAGGCCAACGACAAGCTTAATCTATAGAAAAAAAATGCAGCTAAAATAACTAACCAAAGGCAGTCACAATAGGAACAACAACGCACGGCAACATCAACAACATTTAGCCATTTTCTCAATTAGTTTTCACTAACTTTTGAGGGAGAAACAAGAGGAAATTTTACCTTACTGTAATTTTTCCCCTCAATGTGAAGTATAATTCAAGCAAAAGAAACAGCCAAAATGCCTAAGGAAAACGAGTAAAACTCAGCTCACAAACAATCCATCGACAGATCACTTAGTTGCCAATTTCCTGATTTTTGCTTTCCGATTTGAGAGGTTTAAAAGGGGCAAAATCCTTACCTTTTCTCCTGATTTCAACACCTACTCAAAGATGGATATATAGGAAGTCCAAATACAAGAATAGCTACTAGGACCTCGGTGTAGGTCATCTCTTAAGAAATTCGTACATAATCAATAGGCATAACATGGGTTGGGTCTCCTATACACTTCCGCAACATCGATACATGAAATACTGGGTGGACTATCGCTAACTCTATTGGAAACTCCAACTCATAGGACACTTTTCAGGAATTGCAGATAACTCTGTAAGGCCCAACATACATTGGACTCAGCTTGCCTTTTCGGCCAAATTGCATGACGCCTTTCATAGGTGACACTTTCAGGAAGACCTAATCATTAATAGAAAACTCCAGCACTCGACGATGTACATATGCATAAGACTTCTACCTGCTATGGGATGTATGAAGTTGATCTCTAATAAGTTTCACATTGTTAATGCTTGTTGCACTAAGTCTGGCCCTAATAACTCTGCCTCACTGAGTTCAAACCAGCCCACTGGTGACCTGCATTTTCGCCGATATAAAGCTTCATATAGGGCCAATTGAATACTTGCCTGGTAGCTGTTATTATAGGCGAACTCAATCAAGGAAACATGATCATCCCATCTTCCACCAAAATCTAAAACACGGGCACACAACATATCTTCAAGCATTTGAATGGTGCGTTCAGCTTGTTCGTCTATCTGAGGATGAAATGCAGTACTGATGCTTACCTGAGTGCCTAGGCCTTTCTTGAAAGACTTCCAGATGTTTTCTGTGAACTGACCACCTTTGTCAGAAATAATGGATAGCAGGACACCATGTAGGCGAACTATCTCCCGTATATAAAGCCTAGCATAATCCTATGCAGCATATGTGGCTTAACTAGCAAGAAGTGAGCAAATTTAGTTAATCTATCAACTATTACCCAGATAGACTCATGTTTCCTGCTCGTTCGAGGCAATCCTGTAATAAAATCCATATTAATCACCTCCCATTTCAAGGCTATAATTTCTATATCTTGCACCAAACCTCTAGGCCTTTGGTGCTCAACATTCACCTAATGGAAATTGGGACACTGAGTCATAAGACCGGTGATGTCCTTTTTCATGCCATTCCACCAATATTGCTGCCTCAGGTCATGATACATATTGGTGGCACCTGGGTGTACTGAATATCAAGAATAATGAGCTTCATTTATAATCTATTCCCGTAGTTCACCCACATTAGGTACACATAGACAACCATGGTATCTAAGAACTCCATTGTGTTCACAATCAAATAGTCTCTGCTTCTATTGTGGAATACTGTCTCTCAGTAAGACTAACTCTGCATCATCATATTGTCATTGTTTAACCTCTACTACCAAGGACAACTCTGCTGTGTTTTGACAATAACACCCCCATCTTCAGCATTCAGTAATCGAATCTGGAAGTCAGCCAACTACTGTAGAACCTTCGTCATTTCAATCCTGTCAACCTGAATATGACATACGCTACCCATAGACTTGCGACTTAGCTTATCAGCTACAACATTTGCCTTTCCTGGATGATACAAAATGCTAACATCATAATCTTTCAGCAGTTCTATCCACCTTCTCCGGCATAAATTCAACTCCTTCTACTGAAACAAATATTGGAGGCTCTTATGATCTGTGAAGATATCAACATGTACCTCGTATAAGTAGTGGCGCCAAATCTTCAATGCAAATACCACTGCAGCCAACTCAAGTTCATGGGTAGGATAATTTTGCTCATGCTTCCTCAATTATCTAGAGGCATAAGTAATGACCTTGTCGTGTTGCATCAGAACACAACCTATCCCAACTCTCGAAGCATCACAATAGACCATATAACCCTCGACACCGTCTGGAAAAGTTAGGACAGGTGCTGAAGTCAGCCTATCCTTCAATACTTGAAAATTTGCTCACATGCCTCCGTCCACTGAAACTTATCTACTTTATGAGTCAACTTTGTCAATGGTGCGGTGATAGTAGAGAAACCTTCCACAAATAGACGATAATAACCTACTAACCCCAAAAAATTGTGAACCTCTGTAGGATTCAAGGGTCTCGGCCAAGTCTTTACTGCCTCTATCTTCTAACTATCCACTCTTATACCTTTAGCTATAATTACATGACCAAGGAAAGCCACAAATGTTAGCTAAAACTCATATTTAGAAAATTTAGCATATAACCTATGCTCCTGTCGAGTCTGTAATACTGCTCTCAAATGACCTGCATGCTTGGCCTCGGATAGTGAGTAAATAAGAATATCATCAATGAAGACGATCATAAATACATCAAGAAAAGGCCTAAACACCAAACTCATCAGGTCCATAAAAGCTGTTGGGCCATTAGTAAGCCCAAATGACATCACTAAGAACTCATAATGGCCACATCTAGTCCTGAAGGCAATCTTTGGGATATCAACTTTCCTAACCCATAACTGATGGTACTTGAATCTTAAATTAATCTTTGAGAAGCATCTGGTACCCTGTAACTAATCAAACAGGTCATCAATCCTGGGATGTGGGTACTTATTCTTAATCTTAATCTTATTTAGCTACCTATAGTCGATACACATTCTTAATGACCCATCTTTCTTTCGCACAAAGAGCACTGGTGCACCCCAAGGCGATACACTAGGTCGAACGAATTCCTTCTTGAGAAGGTCTCTCAACTGCTCCTTTAATTCCCTTAGCTCTGTTGGAGCCATTCTGTACGGAGGTATCAATATAGGCTGAGTACCTAGAAGTAGATCAATAGCAAATCTATCTCCCTTTAAGGAGGAATTCATGGCATATCCTCTAAAAAGACCTCAGGGTACTCATTTACAATAGGAATTGACTGGAGAGTCGTAGGCTCACATTCCAAGTTTCTTACCCTAACCAAGTGAGAAATACATCCTTTCGATATCAACTTCTAAGCCTTGCGGTAGAAATAAACTTACCTTTAGGCGTAGCGGCATTACCTTGCCTTTCCCGGACTGGCTCGCTGAGAAAATTGAATCTAACAACCTTAGTGCTGCAATCAACATTAGCATAACATGCCGTCAACAAATCCATACCCAAAATGAAATCAAAATCAACCATTTCAAGCTCAACTAGATTAGCTAAGGTTGATCTATCACGTACCAATACTATCTAGTTTCGGTAAACTTGTCTAGCTAACACAGATTCGCCAATTGGCGCAGAAATAGCAAATGGTATAGATAATAACTCAGGGACTGTCTCAAACTAACTCGCAACCTATGGTGTGACATAAGAGAGTGTAGAACCAGGATTGAGTAAGACATAAACTGCACAAGAATAAATAATCAAAGTACCTATAACAACATCAGGTGAGGCCTCCTGGTCCTGTCGACCGCCCAAAGCATAAAATCAATTTTGGGTTGCCCCAAAACTAGAATCCTCTCTCCCTTTGCCTCTTCCACAGCCTGTTGCTAGCTGAGGATTAGGTCTGAAAGGTCGAACAGAGGATGATGAAGCAACCACTGATCGCGCCTGATCCACCTCAACCCTATCTGAACAATCCCTCATAAAGTGCCCTGGATTCCCACAACGATAACATACATTCTGCCCCTGGTGACACTGACCTGAATGAGATTTCCCATACTGAGGACAAGGTGGCAATGGTGGTCGCCTCTGTCCTGCCCGCTCCTGTCGTCGAGAGCTAGATGGAGATGGGCCTTGGTCTCTTCTCTATCCCTGATACTGAGGTGGGGCACTCCCTATAGGCATAACTGACTGCCTCGATGACTAAGCCCTTGGGTCACCCTATGGCCCTTTGTAAGGACCCACAATCCTAGCTCTTTTTCGTTGCTCCTACTGTCTCCGAGTATCCCGTAATAGATGAACCAAATCCTCCATTCTCTGGGTGAAAGCCTAAATTCTTGAAATGTCCATGTTTTCCTGAGTAGATACCCCCAAACAATCTCGAGCTCTAAGAAGCCCCAACCCTAACATGAATTGATCAACCATATCCTCCCTCATCTGAACCATGTGAGGAGCATACCTAGCAAGAGAATTAAACTGAAGACAATATTCACGCACACTTATACTTCCTTGCTCTTGGTGCAAAAACTGCTCAGCTCTATCTTGTCAATGCGCTCGAGGTAGATAGTGGTGCATAACGGCCTCAGAGAACTCTTCCCACTCAGCTGGTGATGCATCGGCTCCTTTGGATCGAGCCCAAGCCTCATACCACAATATGGCCACATCACGTAGTCTAAAGGCCGCCAACTCTACTTCATGAGTCGCTGTAGCTCATATCACCTTTAGCACGCTATATGTCTGATTGATAAAGTCCTGAGGATCCTAGCTCGGGTATGATCCGGTGAATATAGGAGGGCTCAAACTCAAGAACTCTCGGGCCCTGGAACTCTCAGTTGTCTGGCCTCTATGTCTCTCCATCGCCTCCAATCGTCGCTCTTGGCCTGCGGCTATATGAGCCATCCGTTGAATAGCTCCCTCAAGACCCTGTCCTTCTAGAAAATTTAGAGGTACCATAGGCGTAGGAGGGTCTGCCACTCTACTACCCTCAAGTACTGCTGGTGCAGGAGGAGCTAGAGGTCTATTTGTCATTACTCTGGCGGGAGGAACAATAATACTTGGGGCAGGAGACTCACTCTGAGCCTCTGACCTATCTCTCTGATCCACTGAAGGGTGACTAGTACACTCCCCAATGGCTGTGCCAATAAACCTCGTAGCCATCTTCCTTGTCACAGGCATACTGTGAAATAATAACACGATTTAGATATAACAGTACTTATGAGCTCAACCTATAGCATAAACTATTAGTAAAAGAAGTGAAACAATTTCTAAATGTCCTGTAGCTTCCTGATTATAAGTATGGTGCACAAACCTATAAGCAAGACTCTACTAGACAGGACTTTGTGGACTCCACAGGACACAACTTCTCTCTAATACTAAGTCTGTAACGCCCCAAAATAGGGGTAGGACGCAACTGGCACTAGATTCATGATCGATCGAGAAGCCGGCTATATAGCATCTATAAATGTAACACTAAGGCTAACCAAGCCACCTGTCACAACCAACCAAGATAAATACCGGGTCAATAATTCATTGACAATTGTAAATATGCAACCTAGAAAGCCGAAAAGGCTACAATAAAGCTAAGCAAAGCAATGAAAAACCAATACGACTATGCAACCCACAGTACTATACAAACTAGTCCACATCAGCCTCTATAGAGTAAACAAACTTAAATGCACGGGAAAGGGCCCCGGCTTACCGATGCTGTACATAAAACTGAAAATATTCCAAACTAGGACATGCCTCCTAGAAGAGAGGAGCATACCACTATTCTTCTGAAATCTGGCTCCTACTACATCCGATGATAAGAGCCTTGGCCTGTATCTATAGTACGATTGCAGGAAAGGTCCCAAGAGGAAGGGACTTCAGTACGAATAAAATTTACTCGTATGTAAGGTTGAAAACTATAAACATGTAAGATAAAAATGATAACTGGGCCAGAAATAAGGAGTAGTAACAACCCGGAATCCTGAAAACAGAAACCTGACAATAACTCATTATTGAAGTGTAAATGCAACCATCTAATGCACAACAACGACTATAACTAAAATGCCAGCATACATACAATCATAAAATATATATACAATTCATCTATCTAGTGTACCACACCGGGGTAAAAATAAAAATGCCTCCAGCCGGTGTACCATACCGGGGTAAAATCCGTCCAACCGGTGTACCACACCGTGGTAAAATAAGAAGACCTCCAGCTGATGTACCACACGGGGGTAAAATAAATAAATCTTATACAAAATCATAAATGGAGCCGATATGGCTTATACTGGACCTGCTCAATACGTACAACATAGAAATGACGAATACTAAACATGTGGCTTGCATAGGCCTCCTTCGTAATGCATAATGGGAACTGAGTACATATAACATGTAAATCTAGAAAATAGAACATAAATGAATATATTCAAAACTTGTATAAGTCATAAGGAACTGCGGATAACCTAAGAGTTTCAACAAAATTTATAGATAGTGTTCAAGGGATGTTAGAGCTCAGAAACTCGCTAGCTTATCGTTCAACTTAAGGGAAAGGGATTATGAATTCTCCCCTTGGCCTGACATATTTCATAAAATACACATAAGATAAAGGACAACCATAACCAAGTAATCCTAATTTGATAAGCTCTTTTACCCTTAATAGCTTGCGACGTCTGTACGTGGCTTAAAATCGTTTACATGTTCTCATCTTGGTTCTTTCACCAATTTCAGTTAGCAACCAGACATTTAAACACATTTAACATCACATATATATACACATGACATAGAGTAAAGACCAGCTAACAATTCCCACGCTGAGGGGTCTCAAACTCAATATACAACTACGATAACAATCAACACAATATCACAGTTTAGATGTCTCACTTCGGCTTGGCATAATATTAATATTTATCATCAATAAAAAATGGAACTTTAAAGCTTATATGAAGCTTAACATACTTCCTCAAGACATTTAAAGAGGTTGCTGTCTCATTCGATTCACAACAAACGAATTGTGCTTAAAAGAACGATAGACGGGGCGCCTTACTACCTCTCTCCGATGAACATTTCTCTAGCCGATTTCCTATTTCAATGATCATCCTTCAACCTCCTTAATCCAGTGGTTTTATAGGATAAAGACAAGATTAATATATAGAAAAAAAATGCAGCTAAAATAACTAACCAAAGGCAGTCACAATACGAACAACAACACACGGCAGCATCAACAACATTTAGCCATTTTCTCAACTAGTTTTCACTAACTTTTGAGGGAGAAACAAGAGGATATTTTACCTTAGTGTTTCTGTAATTATTCCCCTCAATATGAATTATAATTCCAGAAAAAGAAACAGTCAAAATTCCTAAGGAAAACGAGCAAAACTCAGCTCACAAACAGTCCATCGGCAGCTCACTTAGCTGCCAATTTCCAGATTTTCGCTTTGCAATTTAAGAGGTTTAAAAGGGGCTAAATCCTTACCTTTTCACCTGATTTCAACACCTACTCAAAGAAGGATCTATTGCCAGTCCAAATATATTTTGAAACGCATAAAAACGCCTTCAAAACATTGCCAAGACGAGCTCGAAAATAGCCCCTAACACACTTGACAAAGTAATCTCAACTTATCTTGTGATTTTCTTGAACTTTTCTTGATGTTCCTCCTTGATTTTCTTTGTCCTAGCTGCTGGAATTGAGATATAATTGCAATCCTTATCAAGATGGTCGATTTAAATTAAGCTGAAAATGTTTTCTACAAGTAAAAAATCAGATTTTAAGTAAATAGTGCGGTGGAGGCGCTAGGGCATCATTCCCGCGTCACCGCTCGTGATGCTTCTGTAAAATGCTCATAACTTCTTACTCTGAACTCTTATTGAAAAAGCGGTTTGATGTTCTGAAAACTATATTCAAAGAACTTTAATTTGATAGGTCGCGGGGCTTCTAATTCGCTATGTATTGGGAGATATGGTCGTTTAAAATTTACCCTTACTTATGAACTTCACATACTCTTTGGTTTTCCGTTCATACACATTTCCCTTGTCATCTACAACCAATATACAACCTGTACTTACCTTAACCTAGTATAAAAACATCAAATAATCACCAAAAGAATTTTTTGGGGGTGTAATAAAATGGGTGAAATTCTTCCTCACCCATGCCCAATTTCGATTAAAGTCATGAATTCTCCTACTCAAATTCCATGGGGTTTTACCCAAAGCATGACAATGTGATTTCTCTTTATGGGTATGATTTAATTGAGTTTTAATTATTAAATTATGAATGATGGGCAGGTTTTATTATTATTTTCTTTAATTCATGTTTCAAGTTTTTGATTCCAAAATGCCCATTATGGAAGTTCATTGAAATTATGATTTGTGATGAATAATCATTATTTTAAGTTCATTGATTATGGAAATGCATGAATCCAAGTTACCCATGTTCATGAGTATATTTTGAAAGAATTAAATATGATGAAGTATTGGGCAATGCCCACATGATGAAGAATGATTTATGACTTATGAAACGAATTTCATGATTTATCAATTTATGATGTTGACTGATGAAAAAAGCCTTGATTCTTGGCTAAACATATTTTAAAGGGGATCAATTATGATAAATGTTATATCTTAGCCAATGAATTTTTATGCATGATGTTAATGATGTATGTATGAGCCTATATGCATGTTTTTGGGAGCCGTGTCTACCACCGAGCAGCTCGACATTCAAAGGACTACGCCGGTGTCTCATAACCACGTGCCACAGTGGGTTGTACATGATATGATGTATTGATAATGATCCCCTCAAATGTGATATCACGCCTTATGCACGACCCTTGCTAGGCAAGCCTAGGTCGGCTCTGCCCATTTGAGCGAGACAGTGGGGCATCATGAAAGGCTCTACCATGATGGTGTTAGTTATGATGAGTCCTCCCATTGTTCCGCATATTTTATGCATTGTTTTGTTTATGTTATTGGCTCAAGTTATATTATGTTAAAGTTATTTACCATTATGGTAATAAATGATTATGAAAGATTTGAAAGTCTTGAGTGTTATGTTTTATTACAAAGATTTTGACATAGTCACGATGTCCTTCTCCTATGACTATTTGTGAGTTTACTTTACTTTAAAAATTTCCGTTTTACTTACCTTGCATACTCAGTATATTCCACGTACTGACTACATCCTTTCTATGCTGTATCGTTTCATGATACAGGGTCCGGATCTCAGGCTGATCCTCATCCTTAGTCCATCCCCAACCTACAATATTAGATTGTCGGTGAGTCCTCATGCTCCGGAGGGCCATTTGATAAACTTTCCTATTGATTATGTTTCTATTTTACTCAGGTTAGTTGGGGATGTTGAACCATCAACCCATCTTATGCATTAGAGGCATACAGACGAATCAGTAGTATTCAACTTATGTAAATGTTTGGTATTTCCTGATGTTATGTCATGGTTACGTTTCATTGATGTTGTAGCTTAATATTTTGTTTATTAAATGAAATTAGTTGTATGTATGTGCCATGGCTTCACTAGGGGTGTCTGGTCCCGTGTCTACAATCTGGGTGTACATTTGGGTCGTGACAAACTTGGTATCAGAGCAATAGGTTTGAAGTATCCTAGGGTGTCCAAAAGCCACATTAGGTAGAGTCTTTTTCATGGGTGTAAAGCGCGCCACACCTATGACGAAGTGGCTACTAATCATTTAGGAAATGTTCCCTTCTTTCATGTTCTATGTCATGCGATGAAAAGCCTTTCCATCCTTCTAATTCGTGCAATTCGCGATTGCAGAATTATGGCTCCTAGAAGAATGAATGGAAGGAGGAATGGAAATGTTGAAGGCCACAGAGATGGCAATGACCATGGGCATCAGCAAGCCCCACCTGTTCCGGAGCCCCAAGCACTAGAGCCAACAGCCCACGCCGAGTTTCAAGCGGCGATTTAGATGTTGGCTCAGGCCTTGACCGCTCAGATCAATCAGTTGGCTGGTGCAAAGGTTCCACAGAATGGCAATGCAACGACGTCTAGGATTAGATACTTCTTGAGGATGAACCCTTTTGAGGTCACGGGATCGAAGGTGGATGAGGATCCACACGAGTTCATTGAAGGGATCTTGAAGGTCACTCAGGTTCTGGGGGTGACGAATGGGGAGTGTTGACATGGACTCTAAAAGAGGTCTCTTATATTTGGTACAAGAAATGGAAGGACAGCAGGGCAGCGGGTGCGGGTCGTGTCAGCTAGGATTACTTCCACATGGCCTTTCTTGATAGGTTCTTCCCTTAGGAGATGAGAGAATTGAAAGAAGCTGAGTTTGTTAACCTAAATAAACGAAAGATGACAATGCTGGAGTGTTCTCTTTAGTTCACCCGGTTGACAAAGTACACCTACAGTTGGTGATCGATCACATGGCACAGATGAGCCGATTTGTTCATGGTGTGGCTGGTTATTTAAACAACTATTGCAAGAATGACATGCTTCATCAGGATATGGACTTTCCTCTCATAGTGTTGTACACCCAGTAGATGGAGGCGGCTCATGCGAGGGAGAGGGAGACAGAGAGAGCTCAAACAAATAGTCGTGGGTTTTCACATCAGAGGTCCGGTGGTGGCTACCGTCCACAGTTTCAACAGAGGTTACTAGCCCCAGCGCCATCATAATCTAGTGTTCCATCCAGACCCAGGGGTGATCAGAGGAGCAGGGCTTCAGGGTCGAAGTATCATAGGGGCACCCAGTTAGAGAATACCTCTCCAGCCTAATGGAAGTGCGGCAAGAGTCACACCAAGGAGTGCCTGCTCGGTACGGATGTCTGCTTCAGGTGTGGCAGACCTGGGCACATGCGCCGAGCATGTCCATATGGCAGACAGAGTGATGATAGGGGTCGATCACATACCACCAGGACAACAGCAATTTCGGCTCGTTCAGCTCCATAGGGAGCATCTGCTAGTGGGGGTGGCGGTCAGCGCCAAAACCGATTCTATGCCCTTGCCTCACACCAGGAGTAGGAGACTTCTCCATACTTGGTCACTGGTATGTTGCATGTCCTTCATATTGATGTTTATGCCTTGCTAGACCCGAGAGCTACATTGTCTTTCGTTACTCCATACATTGCTAGTAGTTTTGGAGTTAGACCTGAAATTCTGTTAGAACCATTCTCCGTATCTACTCCAGTCAGTGATTCAATTGTAGCTAGGCGGGTATATAGTGGTTGCCCCATTACTGTGTTGCATAAGATTACCTCTGCAGATTTGGTAGAGTTAGCCATGACTGACTTTGACGTTATTCTTGGTATGGATTGGTAGTTTGCATGTTATGGTTTGATAAATTCTAGGACCCGTATCATAGAGTTTTATTTTTCGAGTGAGTCAGTTTTGGAGTGGAAGGGTAGTTTGTAGATGCCAGCAGGTCCATTTATTTCCTATCTTAAGGCTAGGAAGATGATCTCGAATGGGTGTATGTACCACCTAGTTAGGGTTAAGGATATGGAGTCCGAGACCCCAACTATTCAGTCTGTTCCGGTGGTGTGCGAATATCCAGAGGTGTTTCCCGAGGATTTGCTAGATGTTCCTCCGAAAAGGGAAGTTGATTTCGGTATTGATCTATTGCCCGATAAGCAACCTATTTCTATCCATTCTTACATGATGTCTCTAGCCGAGCTAAAGGAATTGAAGGATGAGTTAAGGGATTTGTTGGATAAGGGCTTCATTAGACCGAGCAAGTCTCCATGGGGTGCACCAATTCAATTTGTTCGAAATAAGGACGGTTCCCCTTGCATGTGTATTGACTATCGACAGTTGAACAAGGTTAACGTCAAGAATAGCTACCCCTTACCCAGGATCGATGATTTGTTTGACCAGCTTCAGGGTGCCAAGTGCTTCTCCAAGATCGATCTTCGGTCTGGGTATCACTAGCTCAGAGTGGGAGAGTGACATCTTGAAGACCTTTTTCAGGACTTGGTATAGTCACTACGAATTTGTTGTTATGTCTTTTGGGCTAACCAATGCTCCTGTAGCTTTTATGGACCTAATAAACAGGGTGTTCAAGAAATACTTGGATATGTTCGTGATCGTGTTCATCGACGACATTCTTATATATTCCTGGAGCGAGGAGGAGCATGCCACTCATTTGAGGATAGTGCTGCAAACCCTCAAGGATCATCAACTGTATGCAAAGTTTAGCAAGTGTGAATTTTGGCTACACTCGGTAGCATTTCTGGGACATGTAGTATCAAGCGAAGGCATAAAGGTAGATTCCCAAAAGACAGAAGCGGTGAAGAATTGGCCCAGACCGATGAATCCTTCAGAAATTCAGAATTTCTTGTGCCTAGTAGGTTATTACTGAAGGTTTGTGGAGAGTTTCTCATCTACTGCGGCACCTTTGACTAAGTTGACTCAAAAAAAGGCAAAATTCCAATGGTTGGATGCTTGTGAGAAAAGCTTCCAAGAGTTAAAGACCCGACTCACTTTAGCACCAGTGTTGACCTTACCTGAGGGAACCGATGGCTTTGTTGTCTATTGAGATGCTTTAAGAGTTGGACTGGGATGTGTGTTGATGCAGCGTGGGAAGGTAATAGCATATGCCTTGAGTCAGCTAAAAGTTCATTAAAAGAATTACCCGACCCAGGATCTTGAGTTGGCTGCGGTGGTGTTTGCATTGAAGATATGGCAGAATTACTTGTATGGGGTCCACGTGGATGTATTTACAGATCACAAGATCTTGCAATATGTGTTCACACATAATGATCTAAATCTTCGACAAAGGAGGTGGTTGGAGTTACTGAAAGACTATGACATGAGTGTCCTTTAGCACCCGGGCAAGGCTAATGTGGTTGCAGATGCGCTTAGTAGACTCTCCATGGAGAGTGTGTCCCACGTGGATGAGGAAAAGAAGGAGAAGGATGTCCACCGACTCGCAAGGTTTGGAGTTAGATTAATCGATTCAACTGATGGTGTTGTTGTTGTACATAATGGGTCAGAATCGTCCTTCGTGGTTGATGTTAAATCTTAGTAAGATGAGGATCCAATATTGAGGAAGCTGAAGGAGGCGGTGCGAAGCCAGAAGGTGGAGGTCTTCTCCCAAGGGGGAGATGGTGTGCTACGATATTAGGGTCGACTATGTGTTCTGGACGTTGAGAATTTAAGAGTTCGGATATTGCATGAGGCACATGGAACCAGATATTCTATCCATCTAGGATACACGAAAAATGTATTGAAATTTGCGAGAAATCTATTGGTAGGATGGTATGAAGAAATATATTGCGGAGTTCGTAGAAAAAAATGTCCAAACTGTTAGCAAGTGAAAGTCGAACATAAAAGGTCGGGAGGTGTACTTCAGCATATCAGAAACCCCACTTGTAAGTGGGAAGAGATTAATATGGATTTTGTTACAGGCCTACCTCGAGCTCTATTGTGCTGTGATTTTACGGCACTTTCGACGCTTAAAACCAAGATATTATGCATATTCCAGGTATGTTTATATGGGTATAAGGTATTTTGTGCTTAATGTGTAGGAAAACAGGCCTAGAAATGATTTTGGTCGAATTAATGCTAAAAACAACTAAAAGGTGACTACTACGCACTTAACGAGTCATTGGCAGGAGGCACGACCCGTCACTTGAGGTGTTGGCAAAAAGATGGAGTTTTGAATAGGTGAAACAATGCACTTGTCGATTTGGAGGAACAACTCGTTACACTTGGTAACGAGTTGTGAGGTCAACCATTAGGTATTGAAGAGAAAAATTCAACTAAGTATCCAATGAAGATGACGGGAGACATCACCAGTCGTCACCTGAAGAAACGAATCGTTGGCAGGCCACTGGAGCTATCTGTGAGGTGCACTGGAATTTCTGAGGAAGTATACCACGAGGGACCTAACGACTCATTCTAAGGAACGATGAGTCGTTAGGTGACCCGTTGCCAGACCTGAGTAAGTTGTTGAGGACGATTGATTGAAAGCACACAATGACTCGTCAGAAGGCCTAACGATCCATCACATGGCCCGTTGACACTGCCAACCTGGTTTCCACATTTATTTAGGAAAAGGATTTCTTTGTATTATAAATACCCATTCTTAGGTTTATATTACATAGAGAGGGTTGTGAATGTTTATAAGGTGATTTTTAGGAGAATCTTGATCAATATTCTTGAGAAAGTTTTTAAGATACGAAAGCTACATTGGAATTTTTATTCAATCTACATGGTTTTTATTCTACAATACTTTGTAAGTTGCAGTTATATGATTTCTTCTATATTTTGTGATTGCAATAGCACAAACATGAGTAGCTAAACCCATAAATTAAGTTGATGGGAACCAAGATGAATTAACACACATAGGTAAGAATACTTAGTGATTCTTGAACGGAGTTTTATGCATGTATTGTTTTTCCCTTCGTTTTGATTGATTCTTGACGGTTGCAAACGTTAGGATTTGCCTTATCCTTACTTACCGGATCAAGGAGGTAATGAATGGGAAAAGGGATTAACAACAGAGATTTGACGCTACCAACCCTCAACTAGCAGCTTGAACTTGTCCAAGGAATAGCTAATCGGATATTATGGCTAAGGGTCAACTTAAGAACACTATTGTCTTGGTTGGTTGGGACAGGTGGCTTGGTTATGCTTAGTGTTACATTTATAGATGCTATATAGCCAACTTCTCGATCGATCATGAATCGAGTGCCAATTGCGCCCTATCCCAGTTTTAGGGTGTGACACATTTTAAAACCCTACATACCTGGGAATAGATGGACTTAAAGTTCCTTGAACACCCACAAAGAAATTGATGAAAATTTGGGTAAGAAGGCCTTGAATCTCCCAAAACCTCCTTAAAATCCTTGCATGAGAATTGGCATGCAATAGGGACTTAACTCCTTTTATCACACTCAGAAAATATCCAAAACGACATAGTTTAGGCCTTAGGGACTTAAGAAGTTACGAAAGCACCCTTATTAAAATGAAGAAATTTCTGGTCGCCTGTACTCACGAGGGACCTAACAACTCATTGACACAGGGCACGACCCGTTGCCACAGGGCACAACTCATTTCCACAGGGCATGACTCGTTGCCTCGATCCGTTGAGTCCACTACCAAAAACTCCAAGGGAACCACACGGGAGACTTCACGAGTCGTGAGGTCAGACCACGACTCGTGGTCACATTTCGTGGCCTACATTGCCCATCCCATTTTTTGCTAATCCTCCAGGGTTGACCACGGGTGACCTCATGAGTTGTGTCGTCTGACCATGACTCATGGCCGGGTCCGTGGCCTCCTCACTCAGACTTTGCCAAACCAAGATGACCACAAGTCACTTCACGACTCGTGGTAACTCCTTACGACTCACTTCACAAGTTGTTCTATGACCTGGTGCGAATTTTCAGTTTTTCTCTGTTTTCACTTTTGGGTCTGGTCCTTAGGTTCCCGAGGTATAACAAATATATACATCCCATCAGTAGGACCCAATATACCTTGTCAGGGTATAAAGGCATGAACTGGGTGATCAAAAGTGCCTGGGGACAATCAAGCTAATAATGTTATACCCCGAAAGCCCAAAGATCAGACCCGGGTGTTGAAATGGAGAAAAAGTTGAAATTTGACATTAGAATCAGAACAAGTTGTGAGGAGACTCGTGAGGAGCAGCCCACGAGTCATGATGTGACTCTTGGGGAGGCCTAGGGACTTAATGAGAAACTTGAGAACTGAATACCCACGGGCATAACCAAGACTCTTGGGCGGGCCCCACGAGTCGTTATGTCAATCATGGGGTGGCTGAGAAGGAACAAGGGTAGTGCACTCGACAGAAGGACCCCACGAGTTGTGGTCAGTCCCCACAATTTGTGGGGAGGGTAATGGATAGCTAGTGAGGAAATAATTGACATGAAGGAAGTGTACATAATTGGTGGTGACCACAAGTCGTTGTCAGTAGCAACGAATTATGGGTTAAATTCCTAAGTCCTAAGTTCGTAATTCCTAAACTACGTCCGTAAGGGCTATTTCATAATTCTTAAGTCCGTAAGGCCTAAACTACGTCTTTTTGAGTTATGACTAGTGACTTTTAAATGGGTTAAATTCATTTTAGGCCTTATTCCTTCATGCATGCAAGGTAGAAAGGTAGAGAGGGTGATCAAGCCTAGCATTCACCAACTTGAATTCTTTACATGCGTATGATTTAAATACATTTCTAATATTGAATTATGAAGCATGGGTGAGTTTTATAATGTTTTCAATTTAAAATAATATTTCTAGCTTTATGAATGAAAAAGCCCATTGATAAGAAGTTCATGAAAGATGGGATTTGTGATTAATGTATGATGATGATGAGATATTATGATGAAAAGTATGTTTTCAAGATACCCATGTTTATAATTATGTTTTTGATATGAGTTGACTATTTTCAAGTATGATAAAGCTTTGAGCAATATCCTATGTTCAAAGTATGATTGATGATATCTCGAATTAAGCTTACCTCATGGTTTTGGAGCGATGGCTCCCACTTATATTTTTCAGCTTGCGGTATGTTTGATTTAAAGCTTTTCATATGCATAGCTTACCACATGGTTTTGGAGTGAAGACTCCCAATTATCTTTCATCTTGTGGTATGGTTTGAGCTAAAGCTTTTCTTATGCATGATTTTCACTTTGACATATATTTGATTTATGAGCTTCGTCAATATACGATGTTGAGCTTTGTTTAATAATGATGTAAAGTACATGCATATTTTTGGAAGTAGCGTCTAGCACCGAGTAGGCTAAGGGTCGATCACGCTATGCCTCAGAACTACGCGCCAATGTAGGTATATACATTATGACTTTGGGACCTCCCTTGTGAGCTTCCCTTGCCCGAATGGGCCTTCAGCTTGATATCGATATCATGGCATCATCCCTAGCCCTGGCAAGGCTTTGGATGGATTTACCCACTTGAATGTGACAGTTGGGACCACATAAGCTCTATCGTGGTATGTCGGTTAAAAGATGAGTCTACCATTATTCCTCATGATTTCAGTTATGCATGTTCATTAGTCATGAGATTTACATATGTAAGCATGTTCTAAAGCAGGTTTGACTCAATGTTTAGCTTTACTTATAACTATCATATTTCATCTTTGAGTCAATCGATTATGTTATGACATGTTATGATGATATGTTATGTTATGATGAGGTCATGATTTTATAAAGAATGCATGCAAGCCCTTCTCTCAGACTCTTAATGTTTATGTTTTACATTATGCATTGTATTTAAATTAATTTACTTATTCGAGCGGTTTTACTTACCTTGCATACTCAGTACATTCCATGTAATGACCGCATACTCTATGATGTATCATTTCGTGATACAGGATCTGGCGCTCAGGTTCAGGCCCGATCATAGACAGCTTATCAGAGTTAGCCTTTACATTATTGGGGAATCCCCAACTCCCGAGGACTAGACTATTCAGATTTCCTATATGTACTTTTAGTTTCAGCTTGTTAAGTTAGTTGGGGGTCTTGTCCCAACAACTCGTCATGTTTAGAGGCTTTTCAGACATGTGGTTATATTAAGCTTCATATTGTGTATTCTGATATTATATTTAATTTTAGACTTCCGCTATGATTTTATTGTTGATCTCTTCAGTTTCTTTGATTGAGATAGATGTATGCTTATGCCATGGGTCGACTTGGGGTTTCTTGGGGGTCTTTGTCCCATGTTGCAATCCGGGTCTTCGTTCAGGTCTTGAAAAATAAATACTATAACCTACAGTGGCAACTTAGTTCTGGGAACCTAGGTGCGCTGGAACCCCGATCCGCTCTGTGCTAAGTCCTACTCCCACTGATAGTCCTAGAATGAATACTAGACTGATAACTCGAAACTAGGGCCCAAGACTAGTTAGGTATACATATCTGAAATCACCAGAGAGTCTTATCAGACCAAATTCTAGAACTGGTTCTAAGACTGGTCAGAGATGCTTATTAGGAAGCGTCGTAATCGTCTATAGAACAAACTAAAATATGAAATTGCGGTCTTAGGGATAGTTAGAGCTATTTATCTAATGTTTCATAAACGTCTAGTGGACCAATAAAATTGAATTCTGAATTTGATTCTTATAGGTGGGATGTACTACATACACCTTGTGAATTTCTATAGTAAAATTGATCAGCTGACATTTTCTGACTGACACTGAGAATTCTAACATGCTTACAAAAGCTGAACTGACAATAATTTGATTTAGTTTCAATGCTAATAACAACATGGGAGTCCACAACAGTGATAAATCCAAGAAAATTTTTGATATTCAAGCACTAATGCAAATTTCAATATTTTCTATGTTCATGAACTAGGGCTAAATTTCACTTCACGAGACTTAACATCATTTCATTCACAAACTGGTGGAAAATATCGATAATTAACATGGTTTAATATTCCACATGATTTAGACGAAGTATGACTAGAAATTCTTGACATTCAGTAGATTCAGGGCTACAACTGATAGAGAGAAATAGGGAGAAATTTTGGGACACAAGGGAAGAACTATTCCCTTGTTGAATTCCCACATACCTGGTGAAGAAGCCCGAAGAATTTCCTTGATAAACTGAGGAGAAAAGGTTGCCTTAGCTCTTGCGCTGAAAAGCTCTAAGAGAAGTTCTACAATGATTTCTAAGAGTATGGATGGGGAGAATGAGGAAAAAACCATTTAACCCCTCTAGTAAGTATGATAATATGCTTAAAACGACGTAGTTTAGAGTCTCGGAGGGTAGGAAATTATTGAAAGACCCTTGAAAGCTCGCAGGGGAAAACTGATCGTCAGTCCTCATGGGTGACCTAACGGGTTTTGATCAATGACCACGACTTGTGGTCAAACTTATGAGGTACACTGCCTGAAACCTACTGTTGGTCACCCTGAGGGACCTAACGAGTCGTAAGGTGAGGGATGACTCGTGGGGTCTAGTCGTGAGGTGCACAGAAAGGTTTCTCCCTAAATCCAACATCTTGCCAACGGCTAACCTTAGAAGTTATCAGGAGACCTGACAATTCGTTGTCAGCTCCTGTTAGCCTCACTGCGCAAATTTCTTCGGGAGTCCTCACGGGTTACACCAAAAGTCATGGTGTCCCTAACAAGTCGTGGTGAGGACTTGTTAGGTGCACTACTTAACTTTTCCTGGCCTTGCATTTATCCTAGACGACAGGTCATATCAGGACTCGTGGTCACAACCGTGGTCACCCCATTCTCCAAAAATTTTACTAAGTCCACAGGTCTCACCACAAGTCACTTAACGACTCGTGGTCAGTCCCCACGGGTCATAGAATGACTAGTTCTGTGACCTAGTGCAAAATTTCCAGTTTTCTCTATTTTGTGTCCCAAGACTAGTCTTTGAGTTTCTAGGGCATTAAATATCTTCCCCCTGGGAACATTCATCCTCAAATGTTGGAAAACACTTAGGAAAGAAGAGAATGGCAATATTTTTACACAAATACCGATCATGAAAGCTGAAACTAGCGGAATGACTACCTCTGAACTGGGTCACAAGTCTAAACTAAATTCACTAAACATGCATATATTCATATACATGAAATAAATTGAAACAAATAAAGTAAAAGTAGTTTTGGGAAGGAAATTGCTACCTTAAACTGAAACTGAGTTGGAAGGGAACAAATGGGGGTATCTAGCCATCATATCCGCTTCGGACTCCTACGTAGCTCAATCAACCTTCTAACTCCTCCACAAGACTTTGACTGAAGCTGCCTCCTTGTTCTCATCTTACGAGCCTGACAGTCAAGGATGTGGACTGGAACCTCCTCGTATGAGATACTATTTTTCACTCCCACACTGTCCAATGGCACAATTAAAGTTGGATCACCAATGCACTTCTTCAATAGTGACACATGGAATACTAGGTGCACAGATGCCAACTCTAAAGCTAATTCCAGCTCATAAGCTACCTTTCCAATTCGCCTTAGATTTCTGTAAGGTCCCACATATCTCGGACTAAGCTTTCCCTTCTTCCAAAATTTCATCACCTCTTTCATGGGCAAAATTTTTAGATAGACCAATTCTTCCACAACAAACTCGAATTCTCTTCTCCTCACATCAGCATAAGATTTCTGATGGCTCTGAGTTGTTTTCAATCTTTCTCTGATGAGCTGTACCTTCTGTATAGCTTCATGAACTGAGTCTTGCTCGATTATAGTAGCTTCACCAACTTCAAACCACCCAATAGGATATCTGCACCTCCTACCATACAATGCCTCAAATGGGGCCATCTGGATACTGGTGTGGTAGTTGTTGTATGCAAACTCGATAAGGGACAAGTGGTCATCCCAACTGTCCTTGAAATTGACTGTGCACACTCTCAACATATCTTCTAGGGTGTGGATAGTCCGCTCAGCTAGCCCATTTGTTTTCGGGTGAAAAGTTGTGTTGAGCATGACTTGGACACCAAGTCCCTTCTGTAAAGACTTCTAGAAATGCAAGGTAAACTAGGTACTTCTATATGAAATAATGGATAATGGCACCCCATGAAGTCAGACCAACTCTCGGATATAAAGCCTAGCATAGTCCTTAGCTGAATCTATAGTTTTAACTGGGAGGAAATGTGCTAACTTAGTCATCCGGTCTACTACTACCCAGATAGAATCATGTTACCGACGAGTTCGAGGCAGACCTGTAATAATGTCCATATTCACTTCTTCCCACTTCCACATGGGTATGCTTATATCCTGGGTCATACCTCCCTATCTTTGGTGCTCTACCTTGAATTGCTGGCAGTTCGGGCATTTAGCTATGAATTCGGTGATGTCTCTCATCATGCCATTCCACCAGTAAAATATCCCACAAATCATGGTACATTTTAGTAGAACCGAGATGGATTGAGTATCTCGAGTTGTGTGCTTCATCCAATATCTGCTGTCTCAAGTCACCGATGTCCGGTACACATAATCTACCATGGTAACGGAACACACCATCTCCCCCTTTGGAGAAAGCCTCAACCTCCTTCCTGAGAACTGCCTCCTTAAGTTTAAGCAAAATGGGATCTTCATCCTTTTTGGACTTAACTTCAACAACGAAAGAGGAATCTGACCTGCTTTATATTACCACTCCACCCTTAGCTGAGTCAACCAACTGAACCCCTAACTGAGCTAGTCTATGAATATCCTTCGCTAATTCCTTTTTGCCTTCCTCGACATGAGCCACTATACCCATAGACACTCTACTTAGGGCATCAGCCTGTTACACCCCATAGAATTTCCGGCACTTAGATGACCTATTCCCACGTTGGTTAAGCATATTTGAAGGCCATAAATGTTGGAGAAAGGACCGGGAAGAGATCGGACGAGAAGCCTGTCGAACCATCGTGGAAGGAGCCGAGGCAGAGCCCCTCCGCGATGGTAGCGTGTCACGGAGGAGGAGCCTCCGCGTTGGCTCCGTGACACGTTGGCCTTGTCCAGGCCCAAGTATATAAAGCCTCACTTCGGTTTTAAATGATAAAAACTTTATAAAATTTCCAGAGAACGCAGCAAAACAGAGGAGGACGAAGAGGGAATATATATTATCTCTCGATTACGCTGCTAAACGCTGCCCAAACTCAAATTAACTTCAGATACGGGGGTATTTAGCGACAGAGAGCATTCCTACGGATTCAGTTTCGCGAAAAACGGCCGGCGAATCGTCGAGCCACCGAGCCAAGGTAAGTGGAATTGCTCTAAATTAGTGTCTATGTGTCCCTAGCTGTGAAGTGAATATTTCTCCCTTCTGGACCTCTGAAAAATAGCGAGTTTCTGGCTGTCTTTCGATAAGCCTAAGTTTAGGATATAAACTATATCGAAAGTGACATTGCCTTTTGAAATAAAGTTGTATTTAGTATTGATTGATATGTTTATGAATGCAGTTGGGAGAAAACAGTTAAAGTGCCGGCCGAGCCTCGTCCGACAAACGAATAATTCAAGGATAAGGTATGTAAAGTTAGTTCATTCGGCAAGTTAAGTAATATCAGCATAGTGTAATAAATTACGGACCAGTAGAATGTTTAGAAGTCGAGTATTGCGTTATTATGAATATTGGTACGATGTGAGAAACATTGGGTTGTAATGTATATGAAACCTATCAGTATGATACAAATTTTAACGCAAGTGTTAGAGATTGCCCAGTATACTCAGTATGTAATGTGATATGCCATGTCAGGATATGGTTGTATTCAGTTGAAACCCCGTATAGCAATGCAATACCTGTAAAGCACTTCAGAAATAGAATAGCAGACTAAAATGAAGTTCAGAAAGCATGTCAGGATTAGTAAATCATGTTACTATAGAAAGTCAGTATACAGCGTAGTTTAGCAGAAAGATTATATTCGTACATACATATATAGTACTTCCAGCCTCAGCATGTATTAAGTATGTACTTATTCCTATCACTAGTCCAGCATATAGTGTATACAGAAACTTAGTAAACAACAGAGTTTTCAATAGAAACATTATCTTATATAGCATTTGCCCAGTACAGCCTGGCAGGAGATTATATTCATATTTATATATCTTTACCTGCCTCAGCACGTCTTAAATACGTACAGATTACTATCATTAGCCCGACATGTAATATATATGATACTTTACCCCTAGTAGCCTCAACATGTGAGATACACAGATAGTATTACTAGTTGAGACCGTTGTATTGTTTGGGGTTGGATTACCTAGCATCCCTGACCGCCCAGGGTTAATAGCTTTATCGACTCGTCCGCCAGAGGACGAGGATACGTCACTCTACGGAGTGGCATGCCGTCCCGCCAGGGGACGAAGATGGGAAGCCAGTTTTTCCCCATATTTGTGCCTTGATCGGCCCTTACGCACCCCAGTCGAGCGGATACGCCCGGGTGCAGATTCAGGAGTCCTCCGGACTCAGATGCAGTTATAGTCAGGGGCTCAGCGAGCCCAAGTGCATACCCTGGGACCGGCAGGATGCTTACAGCCACTATAGGAGATGGGATGACCGGGGTAGGGTATAGATTCTGTGCTGGTTGTACCTCCGGCTTATGGGGGCCGGGTAAGGTATTGTGTGTATTTATATGTATACCTATATGTGCTATTAGATACTGATAGACAGTAGTTATGTTATTTCATGTTATGCCATGTTATGTTAGATACAAGTAGATCAGCAGTAGCACGATACGTTTCCAGGTATGACTCTCATCCCTTCCAGTAGAGATTGAGAGAAGGTAAGGTTTACATTATCAGACAGTTAAGTTATTCCTTCTACTTCAGTTTTATTAGTTACATTATTGCTTTCAGATTTTGTTTTCAGTTATTGCTTTACATACTCAGTACCAGCAGTACTGACGCCCGGTGGGGCGCTGCATTACTTGCCTGTAGGTACTCATAGACGAGCAGGTGACACCACGTGATTCCTGTCAGCGTTGAGTATTCAGCTCCTGTCATCCGGAGACTGAATTCTAGAGGTGTACTTCAATTTCTGTTGTTATATAGTATGGGTAGGTCAGGGCCCTGTCCCGATCATTTCTATTGCTATTCCTAGAGGCTTGCAGTCTGTATATTTCCCTGTGGTCAGATGAGCCGGTCGTGTGAGGCCGTGCAGTTGTATAGTTGCCTTTACTCTTTCTTTCTTTTGTAATGGCCGTGTGGGGCCATAGTTTGCCAGTAGTGGTGGCCTTGCCGGTCACGTAGATTTTCAGTATGTTATGTTTGAGTTACAGATAACTGATAGCATGGTGGCCTTGTCAGCCCGCATAGGTTCCCCTGAATTGACATGTTTCTGCTCAGCTGTTAGTACAGGTACAGGAGGCTATAGGCCAATAGGCCGGGGGCTGTGTTTACAGCCGTTATATAGCCCTTTGTTTCCAGAAATGTGAATCAGAGCCAGCCAGGTACCAGATGTGCCTAGGCTTAGCAGTCCAGTAGTTCAGGTCCTAGTAGGGCACCAGGTGCCAGTCATACCCCCCAAGGCGGGGCGTGACAAACTTGGTATCAGAGCAGGTCGTATCCCAAGGAGTCTGCAAGCCGTGCTAAGTAGAGTCTTGTCTATGGATGTGTTGTGCACCACATACAATAGACAGGAGGCTGCGAGGCATGATATGATGGTTACCCTTCTTTCTCAGTCAGTCATGCTTTAGAGCGGTACAGTATAGGGTTGAGTCCCTGAGAACTTACCGTATTCTTTGATTACAGATACAAAGGCAGATCAGCATTACCCTATCACAGGCAGAAGATCAGAAATAGCAACAGAAGAGAACCTCAGTCAGTTACAGGATAACTATAGCAGCAGGAGGGGGTATCAGAGACCTCCCAGCGTGATACCTTTATTGGCATTATTCCTAGTATACGATGACAACTTCGGAATAGGAAGTCAGAAGTATAATGTACATATGAGTTGATTTACTTATTAGTTACATAAGATCTAATTATGATTACAGATAAGGTCAGACCATCAGGTAAGTATAAGAAAGAGAGAAAAATGCAGGAATTCCAAATATATCTTTTTGGATATGGTACAGTTAAGTGCTTTTATTTGTTGCAATAAAAAAAAGGGCTATTCCCACCTCTTAGTATTGATGCCAGTATAGTAAAGGGGCATAAGACTTGAGATGGGGTTGCCGAATCCAGCGGTAAGTAAAGATGGGCTGATTGATCCTAGTAAGTATTAGAAAGTATAAAGAGCCCTCATGATTACGTAAGTTGTGCAGACCCTTATGATAACAAGCCAGTAAAGAAAGTAAGACTGTTAGCTTACCCGAAGTAGGGGTAACAGACCTGCTAGTGATGAATGCCTAATAATAGTCAAGTTTGAGAAAAAAAAAAAGGGGCCAAGTCCGCCATATACGCCAGAAGAAGTATAGGCCGAGGCTTGATCAGTAATCTCATTAGCAATGAAAGGCAGGTACCTTGAACCCCAGAGTTCAGTCTAAGAAAGGTGAGAGGAAGAAGCAGGAATGTCAGATCTTGTGGGGAAATTAGAACTACCCCGGATTGATAAAGTATCGTATTAAGGATTAAGCTTCGCGCTGACAGTAAGATTGCGGTTCAGAATACCGCAGTATGTCCGCCATGGAAAAGTTAAGAAGTTACCGATACAGCAATTCTAATTCAGTGTAGCCTGGAGATAAGGCCCAGCAGACAGTCATGGGCTCTCAATATATGCCTAGTAAGGCTACAAGATTCGAACGTCGACCCCATATCGTAGGAGTGGCGGAATTTCGAATAGCAGATAATAACTAGAATGTTTATGTTGTTACCTTCAGAATGGGGTAACAATGCAATGAAATGATAAGTCGGGGCAAGAGATGGTATTAGGCCGTAGAAGCAATGTATCATGTACGATGTGAGACTCAGCAGAACCTGTCAGAGATTATAAACTACTGCAGAAATCAGTACATATTGTACGTAGCTAGCGATATATATGTATACAGATCATAGATATGTTGTGAGTGGCTGCCTATAAGGGCCACAATCACAGATGCTGATTAGTAATAGAAAGCCTATACAGATTGCATTACAGGACACCCCCCCCCACCAAAAAAAAAAAAAGGAGAAGAAAGAAAAGAAGAAGAGAAAGGGCGGATTAAGTGTGAGTTATGTATGAAGTCATAGAAACTATCTCAGTTCTCAGTTATTAGATTAATAGATTTATGTGTTGTTGTCAGATCTAGGCTCTAGGAGCTTACCAGAGTTATTGGCCTAAGACAGATGGCCAGATGATAAGGGCGCAGTTAGACGGTCTACTGACCAGCTGGCGCCTACATTAGCAGGGAGGCATCCCTGAAGATCGGTAACAGTAGTGCATGTGCCAGAACCAGGATTAGAGATCGAGTAGGCAAATTTCAGAGATTAGCAATACTAGAATTGTTCTAGCATGTTAAGTGGTCATACGTCGTTTTCCCAGCCTTGTGGGCGACAGTCGGCCTTAGTCAATCTAGCAGTTGTTATGTAGAACCCCCCATAAGTCAGCCGGCCGTCCCAGTCAGAATACCCGTGGGTACCCCAAGGAAGGGTCCACATCAGTAGTCAGTGACAGACTAGTATTTCAGCTGGTTTTCGTAAGACATTTAGATACAGAGCCCTAGCAGAGGGCCAATATTTACAGAATAGCTCATAAGACCGATTATTCCCCAGAATAGCAGTATAAATCCAAGTGGATACACACGAGGCATAAGAAATTAACGGTACCCTGCTAGCATAGTGTTTATTAAGACCAGGGGATCAGTAGACTCCCCGTGGAGATCCAGAGACTGATCGCCTGGGAGTAAGTTGATTAAGTCCAGCCTTACAGTGGTTTAAGCAAAATAACAGAGCAATTAGATGCCCACGAGTTGGCACTGATGCACAAACTATAAGTACTCAGGTAGTACAGTTAGAGCATTACTAGACTACTGTCACATTCGGGTCATTCAACCCGACTATTCAGTCATTTAAGGTTATGTAGCCAGATCATTAGAGATCATGGTCAGTATTAGGACCCTCTGATCAGATAAAGGCACAAGGTGCGCAGACAGTCGTTCAGGTTACCCCGGCAACAAGTAGCCTTAGCATGCGGCCAGAAGGCCAGATAAGCTCTAACTATACTAGTAGATTACTTGTCAGATTCTCTGGTATAATAAACCAGTATGACCGTCAATTATATGCCAAATCGTAAATGTGAATTTTGGTTGAGTCCAGTAGCCTTTTTGGTCACATGGTGGCGGAGGCTGGTGTACAGATAGATACACAGAAAAATCAAAGTAATGAAGATCTAGCCTGGACCTACCACTCCGATCGAAGTACGCAGTCCCTGCGGTTAGCCGGGTACTGCAGAGGGTCCGTGGAAGGATTTTCCACCTTAGCAGCACCTCTGACTAAGTTGGCACAGAAGGCAGCGAAGTTCAGTAGACGCAGGAGTGTAAGCAGAACTTCCAGGAGTTAACAGCCAGGTTAACCTCAGCCCCAGTGTTAGTATCGCCAGAAAGTACAGAGGGTTGGTGCAGCATGGTAAAAGTAACAGTTTATGCTTTCAGGAAATTGAAGAAACGTGAGAAGAATTATCTTACCCACGACTTGGGTATCACCTAGTTAGCTGCAGTAGCTTATGCCGGAAAAAGCAAGAATTTTGTGTCACCCGGGAAGGGCTAATACGGTAGTAGATGCCCTTAGCCGTAGATCTATGGGGAGTTGGCATACTTACCGCCTGAACAGTGGGAGTAGACCCGAGAATTTTACTAGTTAGCCGGTCTAGCCGTTCGCATAGCAGAAATAAAGGATAACAGAACGATAGTACAGAATATCACAGTATTGCGGTTAGAGGTGGAAGTAAAGGAACGGCAGTATAGAAACCCTAGCCAGGTTTAACTTGAACACAAGGTTCAGTAAGGAGAGATGACATATTTTCAGGTACCCGGGGATGAAGTGTGGCGATATAAAGGCCGCATTTGTACTCCAGATATTTTGGGGCATCGCCAACAGTTTATGAGCGAGGTACATTACGCCCGCTATTCCCTTCATCCCGATACGACAAAGAGGTACCATGACATTAAAAAGAACTACTGGTAGCCCAGTGTCCTAACTGCCAACAATTGAAGGCAGAATATCAGAAACCAGGCAGGTTAGTTTAGAACGTAGCTTTACCTCTTTGGAAATGAGAAGCGATGAATATGAATTTTGTAGCAAGATTACCCCGTACTAAACACAGACATGACTCTATACAAGTGATAGGTTACAGATTGACAAAATCAGCTCAGTTCTTGCCAGTAAGAGCTACTTTCTCGGCCGAAGATTATGCTGAGTTGTATATCAGAAAGGTAATCAGATTACATGGAATACCAGTATCCATTATTTCAGACGAAGGAGCACAATTTACAGCTAGATTCTGTCAATCATTTCAGAAAGGTTTGGGCACGCAGATTAATTTAAGTACAGCGTCCTATTCTCAGACAGATGAGCAGGCTGAGCGCCCAATTCAGACGCTCGAAGACATGTGTTAGATTTCGGTAATAGCCAAAATGAGCATTTACCGTTAATCGAATTTGCCTCCAGAATTAGAACCTATTTACCCGGTCTGTTATGTAACTATGCTGAGGAAATGCATAGGAGACCCGTCCAGAATAGTCCCAGTCCAGAATATCCAGGTTATGAAAAAGCTGGCCTACAAAGAGATTCCAGTAGCTAGCCTAGACAAACAGGTTCGCAGATATGAGGACCAGATATCCTCACCCATTTAGGCAACAGGTATGTCCATATTATTGATATATAGTATCTTATGGTCCTGTATGTATAAGTGAGACAGATTGATATTTAACTATCCAGTGGATCGTGCAGTGCCTGTATTGGACTTTTCTGCATTTCAGGTTCTTGGTATAGTCCATATTACAGGGGAAACTCTGCCAAAATTTTTCTAAACAAATAAGTTAAGTAATCCTCTACATGGCAGTATACATTTGAGGACGAATGTTCTTAAGGGGGGGAGAATGTTACACCCCGTAGAATTCCCGGCACTTAGATGACCTATTCCCACGTTGGTTAAGCATATTTGAAGGCCATACGTGTTGGAGAAAGGCCCGGGAAGAGATCAGACGAGAAGCATGTCGAACCATCGCGGAAGGAGCTGAGGCAGAGCCCCTCCGCGATGGCAGCGTGTCACGGAGGAGGAGCCTCCGCGTTGGCTCCGTGACACGTTGGCCTTGTCCAGGCCCAAGTATATAAAGCCTCACTTCGGTTTTAAATGATAAAAACTTTATAAAATTTCCAGAGAACGCAGCAAAACGGAGGAGGACGAAGAGGGAATATATATTATCTCTCGATTACGCTGCTAAATGCTGCCCAAACTCAAATTAACTCCAGATACGGGGGTATTTAACGACAGAGAGCATTCCTACGGATTCAGTTTCGCGAAAAACGGCCGGCGAATCGTCGAGCCACCAAGCCAAGGTAAGTGGAATTGCTCTAAATTAGTGTATATGTGTCCCTAGCTGTGAAGTGAATATTTCTCCCTTCTGGACCTCTGAAAAATAGCGAGTTTCTGGCCGTCTTTCGATAAGCCTAAGTTTAGGATATAAACTATATCGAAAGTGACGTTGCCTTTTGAAATAAAGTTGTATTTAGTATTGATTGATATGTTTATGAATGCAGTTGGGAGAAAACAGTTAAAGTGCCGGCCGAGCCTCGTCCGACAGACGAATAATTCAAGGATAAGGTATGTAAAGTTAGTTCCTTCGGCAAGTTAAGTAATATCAGTATAGTGTAATAAATTACGGACCAATAGAATGTTCAGAAGTCGAGTATTGCGTTATTATGAATATTGGTACGATGTGAGAAACATTGGGTTGTAATGTATATGAAACCTATCAGTATGATACAGATTTTAACGCAAGTGTTAGAGATTGCCCAGTATACTCAATATGTAATGTGATATGCCATGTCAAGATATGGTTGTATTCAGTTGAAACCCCGTATAGTAATGCAATACCCGTAAAGCACTTCAGAAATAGAATAGCAGACTAAAATGAAGTTCAGAAAGCATGTCAGGATTAGTAAATCATGTTACTATAGAAAGTCAGTATACAGCGTAGTTTAGCAGAAAGATTATATTCGTAAATACATATATAGTACTTCCAGCCTCAGCATGTATTAAGTATGTACTTATTCCTATCACTAGTCCAGCATATAGTGTATACAGAAACTTAGTAAACAGCAGAGTTTTCAAAAGAAACATTATCTTATATAGCATTTGCCCAGTACAGCCTGGCAGGAGACTATATTCATATTTATATATCTTTACCTGCCTCAGCACGTCTTAAATACGTACAGATTACTATCATTAGCCCAACATGTAATATATATGATACTTCACCCCTAGTAGCCTCAGCATGTGAGATACACAGATAGTATTACCAGTTGAGACCGTTGTATTGTTTGGGGTTGGATTACCTAGCATCCCTGACCGCCCAGGGTTAATAGCTTTATCGACTCGTCCGCCAGAGGACGAGGATACGTCACTCTACGGAGTGGCATGCCGTCCCGCCAGGGGACGAAGATGGGAAGCCAGTTTTTCCCCATATTTGTGCCTTGATCGGCCCTTACACACCCCAGTCGAGCGGATACGCCCGGGTGCAGATTCAGGAGTCCTCCGGACTCAGATGCAGTTATAGTCAGGGGCTCAGCGAGCCCAAGTGCATACCCTGGGACCGGCAGGATGCTTACAGCCACTATAGGAGATGGGATGACCGGGGTAGGGGTATAGATTCTGTGCTGGTTGTACCTCCCGGCTTATGGGGGCCGGGTAAGGTATTGTGTGTATTTATATGTATACCTATATGTGCTATTAGATACTGATAGACAGTAGTTATGTTATTTCATGTTATGCCATGTTATGTTAGATACAAGTAGATCAGCAGTAGCACGATACGTTTCCAGGTATGACTCTCATCCCTTCCAGTAGAGATTGAGAGAAGGTAAGGTTTACATTATCAGACAGTTAAGTTATTCCTTCTACTTCAGTTTTATTAGTTACATTATTGCTTTCAGATTTTGTTTTCAGTTATTGCTTTACATACTCAGTACCAGCGGTACTGACGCCCGGTGGAGCGCTGCATTACTTGCCTGCAGGTACTCATAGACGAGCAGGTGACACCACGTGATTCCTGTCAGCGTTGAGTATTCAACTCCTATCATCCGGAGACTGAATTCCAGAGGTGTACTTCAGTTTCTGTTGTTATATAGTATGGGTAGGTCGGGTCCCTGTCCCGATCATTTCTATTGCTATTCCTAGAGGCTTGCAGTCTATATATTTCCCTGTGGTCAGATGAGCCGGTCGTGTGAGGCCGTGCAGTTGTATAGTTGGCTTTACTCTTTCTTTCTTTTGTAATGGCCGTGTGGGGCCATAGTTTGCCAGTAGTGGTGGCCTTGCCGGTCACGTAGCTTTTCAGTATGTTATGTTTGAGTTACAGATAACTAGACAGCATGGTGGCCTTGTCGGCCCGCATAGGTTCCCCTGAATTGACATGTTTCTGGTCAGCTGTTAGTACAGGTACAGGAGGCTATAGGCCAATAGGCCGGGGGCTGTGTTTACAGCCGTTATATAGCCCTTTGTTTCCAGAAATGTGAATCAGAGCCAGCCAGGTACCAGATGTGCCTAGGCTTAGCAGTCCAGTAGTTCAGGTCCTAGTAGGGCACCAGGTGCCAGTCATACCCCCCAAGGCGGGGCGTGACACAGCCACCACATTGTCTTTGCCTGGGTGATATAGCACACTCATGTCATAATCCTTCGGGAGCTCTAACCACCTTCTCTGACAAAGATTTAGGTCTTTCTGACTGAATACATACTGAAGGCTCTTGTGATCGGTGAAAACATCAACGTGAGCCCCAATGATGAGTTGGATAATTTTCTCATGAACCTTGAGTTGTCTAGAGGCATAGTCTATCACCTTTCCCTACTACATTAGAACACAATCGAGTCCAACTCTAGAAGCGTCGCAGTATACCACAAATCCATCTGATCCTTCGGTAGGGTCAACACTAGAGGGGTAGTGAGTCGAGTTTTTTTAACTCCTAGAAACTCTTCTCACACACATCTGACCTCTGGAATTTCACCTTCTTCTAAGTTAGCCTAGTCAGAGGACATTCTATAGAAGAAAAGCCTTCCACAAAGCATCGGTAATAACTGGCCAAACACAAGAAACTTCTAATTTCGATTGGGGAGGTAGGTTTGGGCCAGTCTTTCGCTGCTGCTATCTTTTGAGGATCAACTTGAATACCCTCACCCGAGACCACATGGCCTAGGAGAGTCATGGACTTCAACCAAAATTCGCACATGCTGAACTTGGCGAACAGCTGACGGTCTTTGAGTGTCTGAAGCACTTTCCTCATGTGATTAGCATGGTCTTCCTCATTTCTGTAATATACAAGAATGTATCGATAAATACGATGATGAACATATCCAAATACTGCTTAAAGACTCTTTTCATCAAGTCCATAATGGTTGCAGCGGAATTTGTTAGTCGGAAGGACATAACCACAAACTCATAGTGACTACACCGAGTCTTGAAAGCTATTTTCGGTTTATCATATTCTCTGACTCTTAGCTGGTGATACCCCGACCAGAGATCTATTATGTAGAAACAGCTGGCTCCCTCATGTTGGTTGAATAGGTCGTCAATTCTAGGTAGGGGATACCTGTTCTTAACTGTGACCTTATTCAACTAACGGTAATCAATGCACATTCTGAGAGTCCTGTCTTTCTTTCGTACGAAAAGCACTGTAGCACCCCAAGGAGAGATGATGTGTCTGATAAAACCCTTATCAAGAAGATCTTTTAGTTGCTCCTTCAACTCCTTATGTTCATCTGGGCCATTCTATAAGGAGGGATGGAGATGAGCTGAATATCTAGAATAAGGTCTATGCCAGTGTTGATTTCCCATTCAGGAGGAACTCCGGGAAGATCTTCGGGGAACACATCTAAAATTTGCTGACAACATAGACTGACTAGAGAGTTGGTGTCTCAGTGTTGGAATCCTTGACTCGAACTAGATGGTAAATACATCCCTTAGATTTCAGCTTCCTGGCCTTAAAGTAGGAAATAAACCTACCCTTAGGCACTGAACTACTACCCGTCCATTTTAAAGCTGGCTCTTTAGTGAACTGGAACGTGACGACCCTAGTTCTACAATCGACTGAGGCATAACCAAAGTGTAACCAATCCATGCTAAGAATGAGGTTGAAGTCGACCATGCCTAACTCTACAAGGTCAGTTGGAATGACTTTATTGCAGACCGAGATTGGGCAGTTTTTATACACCCGGCTGGCTCTAACTGACTCGCCAACTAGGGTGGAGACGGAAAATGGTTCTGAGAGGACCTCTGGATTGTTATTAAACTGAACAACTATGTATGGAGTCACGAAAAGTAGTGTGGCCCCTAGATCTAGTAGGGCGTACATATCTAGGTGGAAAAGATGTAACATACCCGTGACTACATCCGGTGAGTTCTCTTAATCCTGATAAGATGATATTGCATAAAAACATTTTTGGCATTGACTGCCCTCCTTACCTGATGTGTTAGCCTGTTGAGCTGGTTGGCCTACTGGAGCTGCTGATGTAGTGGATTGTTACCTTCCCCGTCCTGCTGGCGGCCATTCCTTAAGCCGATGACCAAGCTGTCCACAACAAAAATAGCCCTCTCAACCTGAAGACACTCTCCCAGGTGGTTCATGCTGCACTTAAGGCAACCTAGATGCTTGTTACTAGCACGGTATCTCTGGGACTGAGAGCCAGATGCTCCACCCCTCCCATCCTCGTAGGACCGAAAGGTAGGGGTGCTGGCTGAGCTGGGAATTGGAGCCATTTGTTGCTGCTGTTGTAGGAGGCTGCTACCGCCAGACCTCTGGTGGCTATAATATGATTGGCCAGTCCTTGCCCGCTTGTTCTTTCACTCTATGTTCTTCAGTTTTTCTGCCTCAATTTTCTTGGCATAGACAATCAAGATAGAGAGGTTGATATCCTTAATCAACATCACTGTCCTGCACTCTTTGACGACCAGGTTCGACACCCCATTTACAAATTTTAGCATTCGAGCCCTTGGCTTGGCCACTATCTCCGAAGCGTATTTAGACAACCTAGTGAACTCTAGAGCGTATTCTTCTACTATCCGATTTCCCTGTCTCAAATTCATGAACTCCGCTACCTTTTCATCCCTGAGCTCCCGAGGGAAGAATCTATCTAGGAAGGCTGTAGTGAATTCCTCCCATTCCACCGGTCCTACTTCCACTATTCGTAGCAGACCTGGGCTACCCCTTTCAGCTAGTAGGCAGCCACGTGGGCACTCTTTGAGCGACTGACACCCATAATTCGGGTGAACTTTTTAATTTCGTCCAAAAATCCTTGTGGGTCCTCTCCCTCCTTAAATCCATGAAATCCTGAGGGTTCATTTGGGTGAAGTCCTGCACTCGAGCAACTGCTATGGAACCATTGTTGTTGATTGGAACCACCTGCTGGTTCACTTGGTTGGTAACAGTTTGGGCGAGCAGCTGAATGACCACCCTGAATTCTGCGGTAGACACCGAGTCATCCTGAGGGGCTGTCGAGAATGGTGGGGCAGGTTGGTGAGCATTACCGGCCCTTCTTCCTTTACAACGTAGTGGAGGCACGATTCACTAAAATGAAATAGAGAACGAGTTAGGAGAATGATTCTGGAACTAAATTCCAATGCACTATAAGGAGTATGAAATAAAGGGAATTTTTCCAAATAACATCTCATAGCGTCCCCGCCATAAGTGTGGCGCGCTTCACACCAATGAAGAGGACTCTACTCGATGTGGCTTTTAGACATCCGAGCATACTCTAAACCTTGGGCTCTGATACTAAGTTTTTCATGCACCGAGCCTACATCTTGGATGGGACACGACACTTGGAGTCACAAGTAACACCTAGTCAACCCCTGGTCTATCATACACTGCCATTCTGAGTAACATATAAATATATATACAGTGGAAGTCTAAGGCAAAAATATAAATACTTTGAGAGAAGTAAAACTGGTTCATAATATTTGAAAACATTAGAACGAAACTACAAGTCTGAATCAAAACCAATCTGCATCTGAAAGCCACTATGACTGATGAGTTGCTGGGACTAGCCCCCAGCTAACTCTAGATCTAAATTGAAGGAAAGAAAAAATAACTGAAGTAAATAATCTCCATCCTCAAGGAATGAGGACTCACCAACTAGAATAACTGAGGTCTTTGGTGAGCTGTCACCTAACGAAGCTGAGACTGAGATCATGGAGCTGTATCATAAAATGATACAACATAAAAGTATGCGTCTGTACGTTGAATGTACTGAGTAAGTGAGAGAAACATAACATAATGGAAAAATAATGCTAAACTGAAAATACATGCAATGACCAACTAAAGCTACTGAACTAAATGACTAAAATAACTGAGATGGTCTAAAAGGCCTTGTCTGATAGTCAAAGCATGTCCTAAATCTGGAATGCTGATTTGAACTGAACTGAAACTAGACTAAACTGACTAGTGGGACAGTCTATAACCAACATATAACCACGTGAGCTAGACGTTGATTTTGATATATACACCCCATTGGTAGGACCAAATATACCTTTCAGGGTATAAAGACATGAACTAGGTGATCACAAGAGTCTGTGGCCAATCTGGCAAGTAATTGCAATAACCTACGGTGACAACGTAGTTTTGGAAACCTGGATGTGATAGAACTCCCGTCCGCTCGGTGCTAAGTCCTACTCCCACGGGATAGTCCTAGACTGTATACTTAGCTGATAGCTCAAAACTAGGGCCCAACACTCGTCAGGGATACATGTCTAATAACACTCAAAGAGTCTTATCGGACTAAATTCTGAAACTGGGTTCTAAGACTAGTCAGAGCTGCTTATCAAGAAACATCATAACTGTTATACCCCGTAGGATTCTCGGCACCTAGATGGCCCATTCGTGCGTTGGTCAAGCATATTTGGAATTCATACATACTAGGGAAAGGCCCGGGAAAAGACCGGACGAGTAACCTGTCGAACCATTGCGGGAGGAGCAGAGGTAGAGCCCCTCCGCGATGGCAGCGTGTCACGGAGGTGAGGCCTCCGCGTTGGCTCCGTGACACGTTGGCCTTGTCTAGGCCCAAGTATATAAAGCCCCACTTCGGTTTTAAGTTGATTATTCTCATAATTTCCAGCGAAAACAGAGAGGAAAAATTAGAGGAAGGAAAGGAACGAAGAGGGTAATATAATTTTCATCCGATTACGCTGCCAAACGCAGTCCAAACCCAAATTAACCTTAGATACCGAGGTATTTAGCAGCAGAGAGCATTCCTACGGATTTAGTTTCACGAAATATGGCCGACGAATCGTCGAGCTACCGAGCTAAGGTAAGTAAAATTGCTCCAAACTAGTGTCTATGTGTTCCTAGTTGTGAAGTGAATATTTCTTCCTTCTGGACTTCTGGAAAATAGCGAGTTTTTGACCGTCTTTTGATAAGCCTAAGTTTAGGCTATAATTATATCGAAAGTGATGTTGTTCTTTAGAATAAAGCTATATTTAGTATTAATTGACATATCTATGAAAGCAGTTGGGAGAAATAGTTGAAGTACTGGCCGAGCCTCGTCCGACAGACGGATAGTTTGAGGATAAGGTATGTAAAGCTAGTTCCTTCGGCAAGTTAGTAGCTTTAGCCCTTGTATAGTACAATAAACTCCGTAGTAGAATTCCCGGAAGTTGAATGTTAAGTATTGTGCAAGTTCAGTAAACCTAGTTTACGTTGTGATATCATATTTAGTCTGAAAGTTAGAAAAGCATGTGCCCAAGGGCAAGTTAGTAGTTCAGATTCAGTACAGCCTATTATGTGAATAGCAGGCATGTTGTAGAATAAAAAGGAACAGATTTTCATAATAACAGTCAGTAAAGAAAGATCTGATAGACAGACAGTTATGGCTACAGATTAGCCATTCAGACAGATAATATCATGGCTACAGATTAGCCGTACAGTTAAATAGAGATTTTAGAATCAGTATTATTAGTAAGAATCAGTTCAGTATAGAAACATATCAGAATAAGAAGTTAGATTCCAGATAGTCTTTTCAGTTGTACATGCTTGCTATTTCTATGTGCTATTTGTTTGTTGAGACTTGTTGTGGCATGTGGGCACCCTTTTAGCATCCCCACCGCCCCTGGGTTATAGCTGTGTCGATACCTGATTCAGATACCGCCACCACCTGGGCAATGTCGTTCGCCTAGAGGACGATGATGGCCGACCACCATGATAATACGGTCCAGACCACCCTGCTTGCAGGGGTAGTTCAGTTTACTCTGTGCAGAGCCAGTCCACCCTGTTTATAGGGGCAGAACACTCTGTGTGCGCTTGTGGCCGGGGGCAATTTCAGATACAGATTTTCATAAAATCACCCTGTTGCGTGCTTGCACCCAGGGGCAGTTTTTATTACACACCCCGCGTGCACCTGCGCCCAGAGGTAGGAGTCTTTGGACTCAGACAAAGTTTATTGTTAGAGGCCAAGGCCTGAGTTACGTACCCAAGTGGACCGGTAGGAGGAGCTCACAGTTATCAGATGAGTGGAGTGACTTATTTTTTATTGGTTTAGACCCGGGTAGGGGTAAATAGATTGTGTGTTGGTTGGCACCTTCCGGCTTATGGGGGTCGGTCAGGTATTGTGTGTATTTATATGTATACCTATATGTGCTATTAGATACTGGTAGACAGTGGGACGACACGGCATCAGGTACGCTTAGTTTAGTTATAGAATAAATAAACTCTCCCCAATTATTCTCAGCTAGATAGACTCAGCTACTTTCTGCTTATATGACATGTCACTGTTGTTATTCTTTTCAGTTGTGTATTTCAATTGCTTTACATGCTCAGTACCTGTGGTACTGACGCCCAGTGGGGTGCTGCATTACTTGCCCGCAGGTACTCATAGACGAGGAGGCGATCCCTCATGATTCCAGTCAGCTATTGAGTATTCAGCTCATGTCATCCGGAGTCTGAATTCCAGAGGTGTATTTCGTTTTCTTTTATTGTACAGTATGGGTAGGTCGGTGCCCTGTCCCGATCATTTCTATTGTTATTCCTAGAGGCTTGTAGTCTGTATATATTTCCTTGTGGTCAGCCGAGCCAGTCGTGTGAGGCCGTGCAACTTGTTATAGTTATTTGTTATTTCTGTTCCTGTTGGCCGTGTGTGGCCATAATCAGTCAGTAGTGGTGACCTTGTCGGTCACGTAATTACTTAGCATGTTATTGTTGAGTTACAGAGAACTAGACAGCATGGTGGCCTTGTCGGCCTGCATTGGTTCCCCTGTAGTAGTATGTTTCTGGTTAGCTGTTTTCCAGATGCAGGTGGCTATAGGCCTGTTGGCCGAAGGCTGTGTTTACAGCCGTTATATAGCCCTTTGGTTCCAGGAATGTGAGTTAGAGCCAGCCAGACACCAGATATGCTTTGGCTCACAAGATAGCAGTCTAGGTCCTACTAGGGCACCAGGTGCCAGTCATACCCCCAGGGCGGGGCGTGACAAACTTGGTATCAGAGGAGGTCGTGTCCCAGGGAGTCTGCAAGCCGTGCTAAGTAAAGTCTTGTCTATGGATGTGTTGTGCACCACATACCATAGGTAGGAGGCTGCGAGGCATAATAGGATAGTTACCCTTCTTTTCATACTCAGTCTTGCCTAGCACAGAACAGTATAGGGTCGGTTCTTTTGAAACTTACCACCCTCTTTGTTTACAGATACTATGGCAGACCTGTGGCACCCAGCTACAGGCAGGATATTGGATACAGCAGCGGGCGAAGGCACCAGTAGGATGCCTCATTTACAGCCAGATTTAGCCCGGTCTGAGAGCGATACGGAGGTGTCATCTCGACCCTCCCAGCAGTCTCCGCCTCGCCAGACACCACTTGAGGCAGCACCGCCTCCCACAACTCCTGCACCCACTTCATCTGATCAGGAGCTACGTAGTGTGGTGGTTATGTTGACCCAGATGCTGGCTACTAAGCGTCAGCCAGTACCACCTGCAGCTGCAGAATCTCTAGGTGGGCCTGGTAGTTCCAGGGTCAGAGAATTCTTGGCGTTGGGACCCCCTCAGTTTACAGGGTCGGATTCAGCGGAGGACCCTCAGGACTTTTTGGACCAGATGCAGAGGATCTTTAGAGTCATGCTCGTAACCCCAGCAGAATCTGTTGAGTTAGCCGTGTTCCGGTTAAGGGATATTGCTGTTTTGTGGTACCAAAGTTGGGAGAGATCTCGGGGAAGAGATGCAGCCCCTCCTACTTGGTCCAACTTCTCAGAGGCCTTCCTGGACCACTATTTACCCCGGGAGGTCAAACAGGCCCGGATGGACCAGTTTTTACATTTAGAGTAGGGGGCCAGGAGCGTTCGTGAGTATTCTTTATAGTTCGACTCCTTAGCCCGCTATGCTCCAGCATTTGTGGACACCATGTCGTCTAGAGTCCACCGCTTTATTATGGGCCTGAATCAAGAGTACATAGAGACGTGCATGACGGCTACTTTGAGAGAGGATATGGACATAGCCAGGGTACAAGCATTCACACAAACAATTGAGGGCTTAAGACAGCGGCAGCGGGGTGACAGACAGGCGACTTCAGAGCAGCGCCATAGAAGCAGACCCGCTGAGATTCGAGAGGAAATTCCTAGGGGGTCGAGACCATGGTTTTCAGATAGGCCACCCATATCTTTACCTCCGGTACAAAAGCAGAGAGGCAAATTTGTTCGCCGGAGTCAATCAGAGTCCGGTAGCAGTTCACGGACAGTAGCCTCACCTCAGCAGCGGAGGGTAGAACAGAGTAGATTTGCAGCTACCCCTTGTCCTATATGCCACCGACTACATGCTAGAGCCTGCAGTCAAGGCTTCCCAGGGTGCTATTACTGCGGATAGGAAGGGCATTTAATGAGAGATTGTCCATCCAGGGGACAGGGTAGCCGGGATGATCTGTAGTACTGATTATCTGCTCATACCCTGTTTATGTACTGATTGATCCAGGATCCACCCTATCATATGTTACCCCATTTGTGGCACGAAAGTTCAATATTGCACCAGAATTATTACAACAGCCCTTTTCGGTATCTACACCCTTCGGTGACTCGATCGTGGCTAGCAGAATTTACCGGGGGTGTACAGTAGAGGTTGCTGATCGTCTGACCACCATAGATCTGGTCGAGCTAGAAATGTTAGACTTCGATGCCATAATGGGTATGGATTGGCTAGTGTCGTGCTTTGCCAATGTTGAATGTTGGACCAAGACGGTCCGATTCCACTTTCCAGGAGAAGCAGTGCGGGAGTGGAAGGGAAGCACCGCTACGCCAAAAGGTAGGTTTATTTCCTACCTTCAGGCGAGGAAATTGATATCTAAGGGATGTATTTACCATCTGGTCAGAGTTCAGGATATCCGAGCAGAATCTCCGACACTCTAGTCTGTTCCAGTGGTGAACGAGTTCCCTGATGTGTTTCCAGATAAGTTACCTGGTATTCCCCCAGAAAGGGAAATAGATTTTGCTATTGATTTATTACCAGGCACCCAGCCGATATCGATTCCTCCTTATCGCATGGCTCCTGCAGAACTCAGAGAATTGAAGGAGCAGCTGAAAGACTTGTTGGATAAAGGTTTTATTAGGCCGAGTACTTCACCATGGGGTGCGCCAGTTCTATTTGTGAGAAAGAAAGATGGCTCACTCCGGATGTGCATAGATTATCGGCAATTAAACAAGGTTACAGTGAAGAACAAGTACCCACTTCCCAGGATTGTTGATTTATTTGATTAGTTACAGGGAGCCAGATACTTTTCTAAGATTGACTTGTGGTCTGGATATCACCAGGTTTGAGTTCGTGAGAGAGATATTCCCAAAACGGCGTTCAGGACCCGATATGGACACTTTGAATTCCTAGTTATGTCCTTTGGGTTAACGAATGCCCCAGCAGTATTCATGGACCTGATGAACAGTATTTTCAGACCTTTCCTGGACTTGTTCGTAATAGTATTTATTGATGATATTCTGGTGTATTCTCGCTCTGAAGCAGATCACCGGACTCATTTGCGGACAGTGCTCCAGATCCTCAGGGACCGCCAGTTATACGCTAAATTCTCTAAGTGTGAATTCTAGCTTAATTCAGTAGCCTTTTTGGGACATATTGTGTCGGATGCTGGTATACAGGTTGACACGCAAAAGATAGAAGCAGTCAAATCATGGACTAGGCCTACCACTCCGACCGAAGTCCGTAGTTTTCTGGGATTAGCGGGATATATAGGAGGTTTGTTGAGGGATTCTCTACCATAGCAGCACCTCTGACTAAACTGACACAGAAAGCAGCAAAGTTTCAGTGGACAGAGGCATGCTAGCAGAGCTTCTAGGAGTTGAAAGATAGATTGACCTCTTCCCCAGTGTTAGCCTTGCCGGAAGGTACAGAGGGTTATTCAGTTTATTGCGACGCATCAGGCGTTGGGTTGGGTTGTGTGTTGATGCAGCATGGTAAGGTGATTGCATATGCCTCCAGACAGCTGAGGAAACACGAGAGGAATTATCCTACCCACAACCTGGAGTTAGCCGCAGTGATCCACGCCTTGAAAATGTGGAGACACTACCTGTATGGCATCCATGTTGATATTTTTATAGATCACAAGAGCCTACAGTATATCTTCACTCAGAGGGAGCTGAATCTGCGGCAACGTCGCTGGTTGGAGCTATTAAAAGATTATGATGTGAACATTCTATACCACCCGGGAAAAGCTAATGTTGTAGCAGACGCTCTCAGTCGAAAGTCCATGGGGAGCTTGGCTTATTTATAGCCCGAGCAACGGGAATTGGTCAGGGAGATACATCAGTTAGCTAGCCTAGTCATTCGTGTAGCAGAAACAGAAGACGGTAGAGCGGTGATTCAGAACACCGTCGTGTCATCGTTAGTTGTGGAAGTGAAAGAACGGCAATTTGAGGATCCTGACCTAGTTCAGCTTAAAGATTATATTCCGCTAGGGAAGGCACCAGGGTTCCGGGTAAAAGAGGATGAAGTGTTGCGTTGTAAAGATCGTTTATGTGTTCCCAATGTTTTAGACCTCCGCCAGCAGATTATGAACGAGGTACATTACGCCCGTTATTCCCTTCACCCTGGTGCGACCAAAATGTACCATGACATCAAAGAGAACTACTGGTGGCCAGGTATGAAAAGGGAAATTGCTTAATTTGTAGCCCAGTATCCTAACTACCAACAGGTGAAAGCAGAACATTAGAAACCAGGCGGGTTAACTCAGGACATAGCTGTGCCTCTCAGGAAATGGGAAGCAGTGAATATGGATTCGGTGGCAGGATTACCCCGTACCAGACACAGACATGAATCTATATGGGTAATAGTTGACTGATTGACTAAATCAGCTCATTTCCTGCCAGTAAGAACTACTTTCTCGGCTGAAGATTATGCGGAGTTGTATATCCGAGAGATAGTTAGATTGCACGGAGTGCCAGTATCCATAATTTCAGACAGAGGAGCACAGTTCACGGCTAGGTTTTGGCAATCATTCCATAAGGGACTGGGAATGCAGATTAATCTCAGCACAACTTTCCACCCTCAGACAGACGGACAGGCTGAGCGCACTATTCAGACGCTCGAGGATATGCTACGAGCGTGTGTGTTGGACTTTGGTGGTAGCTGGGACGAGCATTTGCCGCTGATAGAATTTGCTTATAATAATAGCTATCACTCAGCTATTCAGATGGCACCTTTCGAGGCTCTATACGGGCGAAAGTGCAGATCGCCGGTTGGCTGGTTCGAAGTAGGGGAATCAGCGATGATTAGGCCAGACATTGTTCAGTAGTCAGAAGAGAAAGTCAAGCTTATCAGAGAACGCCTATTGACTGCACAGACTCGCCAGAAATCATATGCAGATGTACGACGCAGAGACCTGGAGTTTAATGTGAATGATTGGGTATTTTTGAAAGTATCTCCGGTGAAAGGGGTGATGAGATTCGGTAAAAAGGGTAAACTCAGTCCGAGGTTTGTTGGGCCTTATCAGATCCGTCGGAGGATAGGCCGAGTGGCATATGAGTTGAACTTGCCTCCACAGCTAGAATCCGTTCATCCCGTTTTTCATGTGTCCATGCTGAGGAAATGCATAGGAGACCCATCCAGAGCAGTCACAGTCCAGGATATCCAGGTTACCGAAGAGCTGGCCTATGAAGAGGTTCCAGTCGCCATCCTAGACAGGCAGATTCGTAGATTGAAAACTAAGGATATTGCATCTGTCAAGGTATTGTGGCATAACAGGAACTGAGAGGAGATGACGTGGGAAGCTGAAGAAGATATGAAAGCTAGATATCCTCACCTATTCCAGGCCTAGTCAGGCGACAGGTATGTCCATATTATTACTTATGTAGTACATTATGGTTGTATATGTATAAGTGAGAAAGATTGATGTTTAGCTATCCAGTGAATCTTGAAGCATTGCATGCAGTACCTGTGTTGGACTTTTCTGCATTTCAGGTTTTTGCTAGAGTCCATATTACAGGGGAAACTCTGCCGAAATATTTCTAGGTACTAAGTTGAGAAGTCCTCTAGATAGAAGTTTACATTCGAGGACGAATGTTCTTAAGTGGGGGAGAATGTTATACCCCATAGGATTATCGGCATCTAGATGGCCTATTCGTGCGTTGGTCAAGCATATTTGGAAGCCATTCATACTAGGGAAAGGCCCGAGAAAAGACCGAACGAGTAACCTGTCGAACCATCGCGGGAGGAGCCGAGGCAGAGCCCCTCCGCGATGGCAGCGTGTCACGGAGGTGAGGCCTCCACGTTGGCTCCGTGACACGTTGGACTTGTCTAGGCCCAAGTATATAAAGCCCCACTTCGGTTTTAAGTTGATTATTCTCATAATTTCCAGCGAAAACAGAGAGGAAAAATCAGAGGAAGGAAGGGAACGAAGAGGGTAATATAATTTTCATCCGATTACGCTGCCAAACGCAGTCCAAACCCAAATTAACCTCAGATACCAAGGTATTTAGCAGCAAAGAGCATTCCTACGGATTTAGTTTCACGAAATACGGCCGACGAATCATCGAGCTACCGAGCTAAGGTAAGTAGAATTGCTCCAAACTAGTGTCTATGTGTTCCTAGCTGTGAAGTGAATATTTCTTCCTTCTGGACTTCTGGAAAATAGCGAGTTTTTGACCGTCTTTCGATAAGCCTAAGTTTAGGCTATAATTATATCGAAAGTGACGTTGTTCTTTAGAATAAAGCTATATTTAGTATTAATTGACATATCTATGAATGCAGTTGGGAGAAATAGTTGAAGTATTGGCCGAGCCTCGTCCGACAGACGGATAGTTTGAGGATAAGGTATGTAAAGCTAGTTCTTTCGGCAAGTTAGTAGCTTTAGCCTTGTATAGTACAATAAATTCCGTAGTAGAATTCCCGGAAGTTGAATGTTAAGTATTGTGCAAGTTCAGTAAACCTAGTTTGCGTTGTGATATCATATTTAGTCTGAAAGTTAGAAAAGCATGTGCCCAAGGGCAAGTTAGTAGTTCAGATTCAGTATAGCCTATTATGTGAATAGCAAGCATGTTGTAGAATAAAAAGGAACAGATTTTCATAATAACAGTCAGTAAAGAAAGATCTGATAGACAGACAGTTATGGCTACAGATTAGCTATTCAGACAGATAATATCATGGCTACAGATTAGCCGTACAGTTAAATAGAGATTTCAGAATCAGTATAATTAGTAAGAATCAGTTCAGTATAGAAACATATCAGAATAAGAAGTTAGATTCCAGATAGTCTTTTTAGTTGTACATGCTTGCTATTTCTATGTGCTATTTGTTTGTTGAGAATTGTTGTGGCATGTGGGCACCCTTTTAGCATCCCCACCGCCCCTGGGTTATAGCTGTGTCGATACCTGATCAGATACCGCCACCAGCTGGGCGATGCCGTCCGCCTAGAGGACGATGATGGCCGACCACCATGATAATACGGTCCAGACCACCCTGCTTGCAGGGGTAGTTCAGTTTACTCTGCGCAGAGCCAGTCCACCCTGTTTACAGGGGCAGAACACTCTGTGTGCGCTTGTGGCCGGGGGCAGTTTCAGATACAGATTTTTATAAAATCACCCTGTTGCGTGCTTGCACCCAGGGGCAGTTTTTATTACATACCCCGCGTGCACCTGCGCCCAGAGGTAGGAGTCTTCGGACTCAGACACAGTTTATTGTTAGAGGCCAAGGCCTGAGCTACGTACCCAATGGGACCAGTAGGAGGAGCTAACAGTTATCAGATGAGTGGAGTGACTTATTTTTGGTTGGTTTAGACCCGGGTAGGAGTAAATAGATTGTGTGTTGGTTGGCACCTTCCGGCTTATGGGGGTCGGTCAGGTATTCTGTGTATTTATATGTATACTTATATGTGCTTTTAGATACTGGTAAACAGTGGGATGACACGGCATCAGGTATGCTCAGTTTAGTTATAGAATAAATAAACTCTCCCCAATTATTCTCAGCTAGATAGACTCAGCTACTTTCTGCTTATATGTCATGTCACTGTTGTTATTCTTTTCAGTTGTGTATTTCATTTGCTATACATGCTCAGTACCTATGGTACTGACGCCCAGTGGGGCGCTGCATTACTTGCCTGAAGGTACTCATAGACGAGGAGGCGATCCCTCGTGATTCCAGTCAGCTATTGAGTATTCAGCTCCTGTCATCCGGAGTCTGAATTCCAGAGGTGTATTTCGTTTTCTTTTGTTGTATAGTATGGGTAGGTCGGGGCCCTGTCCCGATCATTTCTATTGTTATTCCTAGAGGCTTGCAGTCTGTATATATTTCCCTGTAGTCAGCCGAGCCGGTCGTGTGAGGCCGTGCAACTTGTTATAGTTATTTGTTATCTCTGTTCCTGTTGGCCGTGTGTGGCCATAATCAGTCAGTAGTGGTGACCTTGCCGGTCACGTAATTAGCATGTTATTGTTGAGTTACAGAGAACTAGACAGCATGGTGGCCTTATCAGTCCGCATAGGTTCCCCTGTAGTAGTATGTTTCTGGTTAGCTGTTTTCCAGATGCAGGTGGCTATAGGCCTGTTGGCCGGAGGCTGTGTTTACAGTCGTTATATAGCCCTTTGGTTCCAGGAATGTGAGTTAGAGCCAGCCAGGCACCAGATGTGCTTTGGCTCACCAGATAGCTGTCTAGGTCCTACTAGGGCACCAGGTGCCAATCATACCCCCCAGGGCGGGGCGTGACAATAACCGTCTAAAGAACAAACTTAAATATGAAACTGGGGTCCTAGGGCTAGTCTGAGAGGTGTTTATCTAAAGTGTCATGACCGCCTAGTAGAGCAATAAAACTAAATTTTGATTCTGATTCTAATAACTGGGAGGTATTATGGACACCTCGTAAATTCCTGTAGTCAAACTAATCAACTGACATTTTCTGACTAACACTAAGAATTCTAACATGCATACTAAAATTGAACTAATGATAATCTGATTTAGTTACAATGCTACGAACAACATGAGAGTCCAAAACACTGATAAATCCAAGCAAAATTTCGATATTCAAGCACTAGTGCAAATTTTAAGATTTTCTACGTTCATGAACTAGGGATAAATTTCATTTCATGAGATTTAACATCATTTCAGTCACAAATTGGTGGGAAAATATCGATAATTAACATGGTTTAATATTCCACATGATTTAGACAAAGTATGACTAGCAATTCTTGACATTCAGTAGATTCACGGCCACAACTGATAGAGAGAAATAGGGAGAAATTTGGTGACAAAAGGGAAGAACTATTCCTTTGTTGAATTTCCACATACCTGGTGAAGAATCCCAAATAATTTCCTTGAGAAATTTAGGAGAAAAGGTTGCCCTACCTCTTACTTTGAAAGACTCTGAGAGAAGTTCTATGATGATTTCTGAGAGTATGGATGGGGAGAATGAGGAAACCATTTAACCCCTCTAATAAGTCTTAAAATATGCTTTAAAATGATGTATTTTAGAGTCTAGGAAAGTAGGAAATTACTAATTGACCCTTGAAAGATCGTAGGGAAAAATTGATCGTCATTCCTCACGGGTGACCGAAAGGGTCATGATCAGTGTCCACGACTCGTGGTCACACTCGTGAGGTACACTGCCTGAAACCTATTGTTGGTCACCACGAAGGACCTAACAAGTTGAGAGGTTAGAGACGACTCGTAGGATCCAGTCATGAGGTGCACTGGAGGGTTTCTCCCCAAATCCAACATCTTTCCAAGGACTAACCTGACTAAGTCATCATGAGACCCGAAGATTCATGGTCAGCTCGCATTAGCCACACTGGCCAAATTTCTTCTAGAGTCCTTGCTGGTGACACCCTGACTCGTGGTGTTCCAAACGAGCGGTGGTGAGGATTCGTTAGGTGCACTGCCTAACTTTTCCCGACCTTACATTTATCCTAGACCACGGGTCATATCACGACTCATGGTGTTGAACACAACTCGCGGTGTTGACCACGACTCATGGTCACACCCGTGGTCAGCCTATTCTCGAAATATTTTATTAAGTCCACAAGCCTCACCATGAGTCACTTAACGACTCGTGGTCACTCCCCATGGGTCAAAGAACGACTCATTCTGTGACCTGGTGCAAAATTTCCAGTTTTCTCTATTTTGAGTCCCGAGTGTAGTCTTCAAGTTTTAGGGGCATTACAATCATACCACAACACTCGTGTAAAATTTCAGAAGATGTCAGATTTCTCAGGGCCAAACCACGGAAGAATTGTTCGACTCGTAGGATTGAGGTACAAGTCATACCATCCTGCCAACACTTAGCTAACTCTGCAGCAGCCAAGGACGTACGAGAAGCAGGTACGACCCGTACAATCCAGCTATGGATCATAGGTCTAGTCATGAAACAGTCAACACCAAATATTATAAATTCACTGTTAACTTAGGAAAAGGTTTCTAATGTCTGTATAAATAGATTTTATGTGATATTTTAGTGAGAGAAGGATAGAACCGAAGTACTAGACATGTGAAGAATAATATTTGTGAATTTTGATCAAGTTTTAAAGGGAAATTCTTAAGATAAAATTCGTGAATTCCTTCATTGTTCATTAGATTGTTCTTTGATATTCAAATCTGGTTTTCTTCCAAATGTTGTTGTATTTGTTTAATTATCTGTTTGTCTATGAATGTCAATTGTAATCTTACAACCATGAGAGGATAAAACCTCCACAACTAGGAGTTTTGGGAACCATGTTGGATTAATCCAATAAGGTTACATAAAAGTAATTCAAAACCAATGCTAAACACGTGTATTGTATTCTCTTTTTTCTTTAAACATTTCTTAATGGTGTACAATGTTACGACTTTCTCGAATTTATTACCTGCTTGAACTTAGAGAACTAGAGATTAAGAAAAGAGAATTACAATAAATCCTTGGTCTTTATGATTATCATATTAACATGAGTTGTGGTTGTAGGATAGTTAAATTTGAAACATATTGATAATGGTTAGTTTGAAATCACTCATGAAACCTGACCCGGTAATTGAGTAAGTCATCCAATAGGGACAAACTAGTCTCTTGGATGAACCCTAGTTATCAGTTCTACAAGTAAGCCTTGGAATTGATCACGTGTGTATACCCAAAATATTTATGAACCCATGGGGAACACCTACTCTAGTTGTTTGCAAATCTTGATTTCAATCACAAATATAATCATGTTTTAATCTTGTTTTCATTAAACTCCCCCAATTTGGAGATAACTCACCGCTTCATACTTTGTCAGGAAGTGTGAGTTTGAGCATTATCAAAAAGTAGCGCCATTGCTGGGGAATATGATAAATATTAGATTAACTGCTTCTATTTGACTTTTGGTAGTTATTTCCGGAATTACGTTTTCTTTTTATTTTTGGGTATCCACAGGTTGTTGCTTGGTGAATACCAAGAACTCATTGAGTGGAAACCCCCTGATTCCGTTAGATCTCGAAATCGAGCAAACACTACAAAAGATGGAAAACTAAGAGCACAGAGATGCCCGTATTACTGAAGAAATTAGACAAGCCGAGCAAGCTCGACAAGCTACACTTCAAGTTACGGAGGATGATCGAGATGAGGTTGTTAATGTTGGTCAACATGGAAGGGGAAACAGAGGTCAAAGATATGCCCCTCAGTTCTTTGATGAAGATGAACCGAACATTGTTAAAGTTGGGTCAGCCGGAGCTATCGTACCACCACCACTACCCGCTGGGGAAAAATTTGATATCACTAGCACCATGATCTAGTTATTGAATATGTAAATGGTGTTTAGTTTTCATATAGCTGATGAAGCAAACCTGCACCTGATGAATTTTGTTGGAATATGCAAGGCGTACAGGTTGCCCGGAGTCAGCCAGGATGCTATACGACTAAGACTCTTCTCCTTTTCTGTCTAGGGAAGCCACATTATGGTTATCAGAGTTGCCCAATGACTCTATTACCAATTGGAGGGAGCTCAAACAAGCTTTCCTAGAGAGATTATTTCCACCCTCCAAGATGTTGTAGCTTAAAGATGAAATCTATTTTCGACAACTTAAGACTGAGGCACTTCATAAGACCTGGTTGAGGTTCAAGAAGAAGTTAACCAAGTGCCGGAGCCACAACATTCCTGATGACAGTCTGTTAGAGATTTTCAATAGATCATTGAACAATTGTACAAAAGCAGTACCAAATGCAGTGGCGGGAGGAGTACTGATGAGCCACACTTGGGAGCAAGTTGCCACAATTCTAGATAGAGTAACCAAAACAAACAGAGCATGGTACACTCCGAAAGCAGAAGAAGCAGTTGGTACATATGTTGTTGGTTTGACTGCATACTAATGAAGGAAAAAAGAAGAACGTGACCAGGAATTGGCTCAGATGCACACATCATTGGATTTTCTTTTGAAGAACATCATGGGAGCTGGAGCCTGAAAGGTGAATGCGGTGAGGACACAGGGACAGAAGCGATGGACGGACCACTCAGATTTTTAGGAGGAGGCAAACTTCTTAGACAACCAGGTGATAGGTTTCTGAGCAAACGCCCAAGGGTCTAGACAAGACACTTGGTGCCAAGGTTCTGAAAACCAAGGTCGGAACCAATATAGAGACAGTTATAACCAGATTGGGTTCAGAGCTAGAAGTTGAGGTCGTGAGCGCAAAGGAGATTGGAGAAGGAATGACGGTTACAGTAACGATCTAGCTCGATTGTACAGGCCTCCTAATGAACATGAGGGGGAGGCTGGAAAGTCGATGTTAGAGAGCATGATGGCTGAGATCCAAAGATGATCAACTAAAAGACATTCATAGTGATATATCGAGCATGAGTCAAAGAGTGAAGTCACATGCGACAGCTATCATACAGATTGAAAATCAGCTAGGGCAACTGTCAGCATCTATGAATCCTAGGAAAAAGGTATACTACCTAGCAGCACAGTCTAGAATCCAAAGAATGATGGGCACTACATGGATATGCTGACTAGGAGTGGAAAGACCATGATTGACCCCTCTCTGTCGGTTGTAGTTGAAAGGAAGAAAGAAAGCGTGATCAAAGATGAAGAAGGTGTTTCTGAGAAGGAACATAATGAGGATGTTGAGTTAACCGAGGATCCAAGTGTTGGAAATGGGCCTGAAGCTGATCAAAGAGAAAAGAAAGGGGATACACAAATTTAGAAGGCTATTACACGACCACCGCCACCGTTCCCTCAAAGAATGAAGAAGAAGGCAGAGAATGGTAAGTTTTATAAATTCTTGTCAATGCTCAAACAATTATATGTATACCATTGGTCGAGGCATTGGAATAGATTTCGGGATATGCCATGTTTATGAAGGATCTTATGATGAAGAAGAGGTTCGTGAGCTATGAACCCGTTAATAATTTCCATCATTGTAGTGCCATAGCTTCACGGGTCCTTGCCTAGAAGAAGGAATCTCCAGGTGCCTTTAATATTCCATGCACAATTGGCGATGTTGAGTTTCCAAAGGCACTATCTGATTTGGTAGCAAGAATCAATCTGATGCCATTGGTTGTGTTTAAGTAGCTGGGCTTGAGAGTCCCCACACTGACTACCATGCGGCTACTGATGTCCAATAAAACTATGAAGAAGCCTGTGGGGATCCTATTCGATGTGCTTGTTAAAGTTGATAGATTTATATTCCAGTGGACTTTGTGATCCTTGATTGCGAGGCTAATTTGAGGTCCCCATCATATTGGGGAAACCATTTCTTGTCACTAGGAGAGTCTTGATAGATGTAGAGGCTGGTCAATTAGAGTTTAGACTCAATAAAGAAGAGGTCGCCTTCAATGTCTGTTGGTTAAAGAAGAAAACGAAGGAGTGCAGAGTTGTCTCAACAATAGAAGATGAATCCAAGTTCCTTGATGAAGTCTGAGTAGTCAAGAGACTTAAGTCGTTTCGTGACGTTAAATAAGGCATTGCATGGGAGGAAACCCATGGATCTTAAAGTCTGAGTAGCCATAAGTATGTACCCTTCTCTCTATTTTTACACTCTATTCTTCGGGGATGAAGCACACTTTTTAAAAAGCAGAGGGTTGTACTTTACATTTTTGGGTTTTTGATTCATCCGAGGGTTTTTCTTGTCATGTTTCTTTTCCCTTGGGCTTGTTATCTAGTAGAACCGACATGCTTAGGATCTTACTTTTGTGATTTTTGTTAGATTAGAAAGTATCTTAGGAATACCCAGCCAATAAATTGCACTAGTTTTGTACTTATAAAAAAATTGACCCTATTTGAAATTTTTTGAGGATTAGCTATGTACTTGTGATTGCATACATGATTTCTGTGGACCTTTTTATGTCATTTACTATATTAGCATTTATAGGTTTTTTTAATCCATGTACAAACCGGACAGTTAGAGTGAATGCAAGTCATGTACCATGTGTGAGTGAGGTCTAACATCTAGTTCAATACTACGTTGTGGATCTAAAACTTGTCCGGTTGGTCTTTACATTGGTTTTAGGATGATTGGTTAGGAAAGGATCATAGGCCATTTTTGCTTAGACATTTTTAGCTTAAATAACCCTACCAAAATGATATGATTACCTTGATTTCGAGTTTGAGCCTCAAATAGACCATTTTTCTATGATTAAATAATTAATCGTACATATTTTTATAATGAACCTGTTTTGGCCCTGGTCCCTCCTTAGACATTGTGAACCTTAACATAGGCAAAATGCCTAAGTTGAGGGTGGCTAGAGTAGGGGTGCATAAATAGCGGGAAAGTGAAAAAGAGAGAGAAAAGAAAAAGTTGATAAATGAGGCGTGGTGTGATGAAAGAAAAAGAAAAAGAAAAGAAAATTTTGAAAAAAAAAATTCTAAAATAGAATGATGCATGAAAAGCTTGAAGAAAAATACTACAGTCATACAAGTGCATAAAAAGGGTGAAAAGGGAGGAAAAAGTAAAAGAAGCAAAAAGGGTGGAGAAAGTGAAAAAATAGAGCCATGTGTATGTAGTGCCAAGGAGGGTTTTGTCACTTAAAAAAGATCCCATATCTATCCTACCCAACCCGAAAGCCTATATTACAAGCCAAAGCAAGTCCTATAGTGATCCTAGCCTAACTATCTAACACATTGAAGTAGAGAAAATAATGGAAAGCCTATGGTATCCGATATGTTGTATTTGAAACTTCTTCGTGAGAGTCTTACTTGATCAGTCCCACGTTTCATGTCTTACTATATTTGTGAGTGGGGGACTTACATTTGCTGTGAGGGTACATGGTTTCTGTTTAACTCTACCAATGCTCTGTGTAAAAAGCATTGGTGATGACTTGACTATCTATCAATAGCTAGATGACATATCTTGATCCATGTTATCATGTTTTATGGTTTCTTGAAGTGCACGAGCTGATTTGGTTCATGAGAAATTGTCGAAAGCTTTTTGAGTTTATAGTGCAAATTTTGTTTGATGTTGGTTGTAGTATCCTAGGTTTATTTTCTAGTTAAGTGTTATGTTTAGTTTTTATTTTCTTTTCCTGAGGACATGCAAAAGTCTTAAATTGAGGGTGTGGATATGCTGTGAGTTTACAGCACTTTCGACGCTTAAAACTAAGAAAATAGCATGGACTTAGGTATGTTTATATGGATATGAGGAACTTTTACATTAATTTTAGGAAAATAAGTGGTGGAGCATAAATGTGCAAAAGAAACAATAAAATGAAGAAAATCAGCCAAAGTATAAGTCTTAATACGAGTCGTACCTTTATTATATGAGTCGTACTGAGAACCATGATGAAAGTCAGAAGGCGGAAGTGAGAAGACAACAACATATGACGCTCGGTACGAGCTGTACCAAGATGGTACGAGTCGTAACTAGAGCCGTGGAATTGTTCAGAGAAAATTTCACAAAGGCAGACTCTTGGTACGTATGAAGTCACGGATCGTAGCATCAACATAAAAACCATACCATGAGCCATGGTGAACTTCAAAAGTTTCTTCAATAATTGTCAGAACGTCAGATACAACAAACTGTATGAGTTGTAGGAAGAAGGTACTGGTCATACCACAACACTCGTGGAAAATTCCAGAAGATGTCTGAGTTCTTAGGGCCAAACCACGGAAGCACTGTACGACTCATAGGATTGAGGTATGAGTGATACTAGCTTTCCAATACTTAGCCAAATCTACAGAAGCCAAGGACATATGAGAAGCAGGTATGACCTGTACAATCCTGCTACGTGTCGTAGGTCCAGTCATGACACAGTCGGCACCAGATATGGAAAATTTCTTATATACATAGCAAAAGGTTTCTAATGTTATAAATAGATTTTATGTGTTATTCAAGTTAGAGAAGGATAGAACTGAAGTAGTAGATGTGTGAAGAATAATATTTGTGAATTTTTATCATGTTTTGAAGGGCGATTCTCGGGATAAAATTTTTGAATTCCTTCACTGTCTTGAGATTGTTCTTTGATATTGAAATCTAGTTTTCTTCCAATTGTTGCTGTAAGTGATTAATTATGTGTTTGTCTATGAATGAAAATTGTAATCTTACAACCATGAGAGGCTAAAACCTCCACAACTAGGGGTTGTGGGAACAATGGTGGATTAACGAAATAGGGTTACACAAAAGTGATTCAAAACCAGTGTTAAATGCTTGTATTGTACTCTCTTTATCTTTAATCATTTCTCAAAGGTGTAAGACATTAGGACTTGCTCGAATTCTTTACTCACTTGAACCTAGAGAAGTAGAGATTAGGAAAAGAAAATTACAACAAATCCTTGGTCATTATTATCATTGTATTAATTTGAGTTGTGGTCACAAGATAGTCAAATTTGGAATATATTGATAACAGTTAGCTTGAAATCACTCATGAGACTTGACCGGTGATTAAATAAAGTCATCCAATAGGGACAAACCAGTTGTTTGGATGAACCCTAGTTATCAGTTGTACAAGTAAGCATTGGGATTGATCACGTGTGTATACTCATAGTAGTTATGAACCCATGGGGAACACCTACCCTAATTGTTTGCAAATCATGATTTAAATCACAAATATGATCTTGGTTTTTTTAGATTCCCCCAATTTCGTGATATTGCACCAACAAGTTCAAATCACTTGCATTAGTCTAGATCTTTTCCTATTCCCTGTGGGTTCGACCCCAACCTCTTAGTTGGGTTCTTTAATAACAATGATAGCATCATACTTTGTTAGGAAGTGTGAGTTCGAGAGTTATCAATAATGTAGAGCATTTGAAAGAAATATGCAATATGGTGCAAAGCATTTTTGAAATAAATTAAAATCCATTTGTGATGCATTACAGAGTATTTGAAAGAAGTTAAAAGCCATGTGCGATGCATGTGCAGTGCAGTGCAGAGCATTTTTTAAATAAATTGAAAGTCATGTGTAGTGCACTGTAGGGAAGTTGAAGAAATTAATGTCTTGTGCGACATATGCAGAGTATTTGAAAGCAATATGCAATGCAATGCAAAGCATTTTTTGAAAAATAAATTGAAAGCTAGGTGTGGTGCATTGTAGAGCATTTGAAAGAAATTGGAAGGCATGTGCAACATGTTTGCAGAGTATTTTAAAGCATATGAAAGAGTTTGAAAGTATTTTAAAGTATTTGAAAGCGACGTGAAGTGCCTTTGCAAAGAACTTGAAGGAAACTGAAAGTGATATGTAGTGCATTTGAAGTATTTCTGCATTAATATTTTTTAAATATCTGCAATGATTTAAAGTTGTTAATTTAAAAATTTTCAAAGTCATAGATTCTAAAAGATATTGTTATCTGACAGGCATAATTTTCTCCTAACTACTATAAGGAATTCAAACCGTTTGACACATAATTCAAGAAAAGTTGTAAACATTTTTCACTTTTCATCTTCTACAGTTCCAGAAATCCTGCACTCAAAGAAAATTCATAAGTTTTGGGAGGAGATTGATTCGCGTTGATTTTGATGATCAGTCTCTTGATACTTCATGATTCTCGCATTGTTTGTACTTGTAATCCCCCCATTATAAGTCATGGACAATAGATAATAATATAAAGAAATGAAAAAAAAATGATAATAGTTATTGAAAATGATGCTATTTCTAAAATATGCATAGAGATGTTTGTAAAAGATCTGCCAAACTTTTATATTGTGACATGTTTGTGAAATAAAGTGAACATCCTTTATCCAAAATTCTTCTCTTGTTCAATAGGTTGGTTGATCGTATACTCTTCGACATCTCCTGATGTATTCCTGGGACGATGCCCTTAAAATTGCCCCAGTTTCTGTCATAAGAGATATAATGAATTCTAGTCATAGTGAGATGGTACTTATATGCTCTGCATACATATCTCGGAATGGAATGAGTCCAACATGATTCCTGATTAAACTTCAAGAATTCCTAATTTAAGTGTCCTATCCTTCATGGATTTTCTACGTATCCAAAAGGATTTAGACCAGGCAGTGTTCGTTTCATACAAGTAAAAGAAAAAATACAGTTGGAAATTTTCTTATAATGTGACCATAGCCGAGGTAGACCGCCTACTTATCCCACCAAAGGAATGAGCTCATAACTTAATTCTAAGTAAATAAAGGATGATGCTTTTGGGTTTTCTATTACAAAGAGATCGGACCCAATGTGGATTGCCTATGAACCCTACCGTGGGAATCAAGTAGAGATGTACTTCTCTTAAATAAAAAGACTTTGCATAAATAAAAATAAATAAACTTCTAGATGTGGTATCTATTGACAACATCTACATTAATGGATCTTATCCACACTTCCCTATCCATCTCTGCTAGACTAGTGCTCCTCCAGTCAATACTATGTGAACCATGTACGACTCTTGCCAGTTATGCACAAACTTCCCCTTAGCCTCGTCTTGATGCGGTAATATGCGCTTCAACACCAATTGTACCATAACATAAATAAGAGCATTACTAAGAGGAAATTAAATCATGAACATGATATAAGCGGAAATCTGCATAACATTATAACATAAGCGTAAACACGAGTCAATAATGCTGGCCATCTACTACACAACTATCTGAAAGCCTCTATGCGTAAGATGAGCTGATGGGACAACACCTCCAACTAGCTCGCTATGTCTGAAACTACTAGCCTTAGACATAAAGCATAAACTGATAAATAGAGATAAGGAATCACCATGACTGGGAAAGAGATGGAATGATCGAGAGCGAGCTAGCGACAGGACTGAGATGGATCACCTGAACCTATATTATAATATGATATAGCATAGAGTATACGGTCAGTACTTTTAATGTACTAGTATGCGGAGAAAGTAAAACATGCTAGTTAATGATAGTATGAAATCATGAGTATAAAATAATATAGATCATAAGAGTGAGGGCAACATGGTAAAAGCCAGGTATCTGAAATATTCACAACCGTAAGCTATTCATCATAAGCTGAACATAATGACCTAAGGTTTAAAAATAGAAATCACATAGCGTACTATACTTGAAAACATAAGTGAAAACTCATAAACTGATCAATGGGTCAAATATGCTATAAGACATAATATCATAAGACATGAACATGAGTATCTTGAAAACATGAGGAACAATGGGAGGCTTCATCTTAACCGACACTACCATAATAGAGCTAACATGATGCCCCAACTCTCTTGATCAAGTCGCTTGGGCCGTCACAAGCTTGCCAAGCCTAGGAATTGTTAAGGCGTGATATCACTTGTGAGTCCCCATAGGGTTTGAACATGAATATATACCTATGGTGGTACATAGTTCTGAGACTCGGGGTTTTCCTGAACCCCTTGCCTACTTGGTTCTATACACTACTCCCAAAAACATGCACATGGATCATAATTATTATCATGAAATCATCTTTGAACTTGCATGGGCTTGCCAAAACATGAAATCATAATCATAATCCCAATCATATTTGACATGTACGAAATATACATGAAAGTGTTCCATAGAGTTGGCCATAATACTTGAGCTTTAATTTCATGAGATAATAATACATGCTTGTATCAAACTTCATCACTTCGAAATTATGGGATCATAAGTTAAGAATTCATAAATATTCATCCATGCTTGGTAATTTATCATACTTGAAATCATGGGCTCATAAGATTGAAATTCATAAATCATGAATCATAAGAAAAAATCACCATAAACATAAAATCATGAGTAGTAAGATATTTGAGAATCAAATCTACCCTAAAAACCATAATTCATCAATTAGAACAAGAGAGAATTGAGCCCATAGAGATATCGTTGATAATTGCATGGAATTGGGTCAAACCCTAGAATTGCGCAATTTAGAACTTGAGAAATAGAGATTATGGAATTTATCTTTAAATGGGCATGAGGGTGAAAGGATTTCTCCCAATCATAACCCTACATACCTAGGCTTGAAGAATCCTCAACTTGATTTGAGACCCAAAGGGAAATGAGGGAGGATTTGATGAAGAACCCTAGCTTCACTTGAGGGGATCTAATCTTCACCTAAGGGTGTTAGGAGTAGAATGAGGGTTTAGGATCACTAAAACCCTTAAAACACCCTTTAGAAGGCTTAAAGCAACATAGTTTTGGAGTTAGGAACTTAGGAATGATAGAAACACCCTTAATAACACGATAGGAAAATACTCACTGCTAGACCCAATGAGTGACTAGACGACCTGTTGGGAGACTTGACGGGTCGTCCTCTGACCCATTGTGACTGGCAATTTCTTCTCAATTTTTTTGTTCATCTCTTGACGCCTCACTTGACGATTCATCATGGCACTTAACGGGTCACTTAACTAATCATCAAGACTCACTAAAACTTAGCTTTCACTATTGTATGCACCTAGAGGGTCACTCGATGGCCCATCAACTGACTTAAAGGGTTACTTGATGACTCTTCCTGTGACCTGGTGCAGGTTTTTCTATTTTCTCCATTTCAGTCCTCAGGTCTGATCTTAGAGACTTTTGGGGAGTTATAATATCTCCCCCGTGTGAACGTTCATCCTCGAATGTAGATTAAGAATACTGAAAGGCTAGGGAAAGAGCTATAATGCAAAACTTAAAGCTATAAACTGAGAGACTGTTGGTGTGATGACTCCGGACTAATATACTTGACTGAATAGAATTAATGAAACATACGTGCATGCTATAAAATGAAAGGAACTAAGAGACATGATCTTGACTTTAAATTAAATAGAGTATTAAGGTGAAAACTGGTACATCATGCTGAAATTGAGCCGGAAGGAAAAATATGCGAGTATCTAGCCATCATATCTATTTAGGCTTTCCACGTAGCCCCCTCAATGAGCTTCTTCTGTGTAAATGATGTGTTGTGAGTTTACAACACTTTTGACACTTAAAATTGAGAAAATAACATGGACTTAGGTATATTCATATGGATATGAGGTACTTTTACTTTGATTTAAAGGAAAATAAGTGTTGGAGAGAAAATGTGCAAAAGAGGCATAAAAGTGCAAAAAGTCAACCAAGTACAAGCCTCAGTACGAGCCATACCTTGATTGTACGAGCCGTACTGAGAATCATGGTGAAAATCAGAAGGTTGATATTAAGAGGAAGGAAAAGTACGACTCTAAATACGAGCCATACCAAGATGGTATGAGCCGTAACTGGAGTCGCGGAATTCTTCATAGAAATTTTCACAAGGAAGTCTCTTGGTACTGGTGGAACCCACGGATCGTAGCACTCACATACAACCCATACCATGAGCCGTGGTGAGCTTCAAGTGATTTATTAAAGACATGGCATAACATCAGATACAACATGCAGTAGGAGTCATAGGAAGAAGGCACGAGGTGTACCTCAACACTCGAGGAAAATTTCAAAAGATGTTAGAGTTCTCAGGGCCAAGCCACAGATGCATTGTATGACTCGTAGGTCTGTGGTACAAGTCGTACCATCCTGCCAAAACTTAGAAAAATTTGTAGCAGCCAAGGATGTGCAAGAAGCAGGTATGACTCGTAGAATCCTGTTACGGGTTGTAGGATCAGTTGTGATACAGCTGGCGCAAGATATAATATATTCCCTGTTAACTTAGGAAAAGGTTTGTAATGTCTGTATAAATACCTTATATGTTTTATTTTAGTATAGAATAACATAAAAAGGAAGTAGTAGAGATGCGTGAAGAATAATATTTGTGAATTTTTATCATGTTTTAGAAAGAAATTCTTAGGATCAAACTCTTAATTTCATCCATTATTCTTGAGATTGTTCTTTGATATTCAAATCAGGTTTTCTTCCAATTATTGTTGTATGTATTTAATCATTTGTTTTTCTATGAATGTTAATTATAATCTTATAATTATGAGAGGCTTAAACCTCCACAACTAGGGGTTGTGGGAACCATGGTGGATTAATGAAATAGGGTTACACAAGAGTGATTCAAAATCAATGGTAAATGCTTGTATTGTATTCTATTCATCTTTAAATGTTTCTTAATGGTGTACAACATTAGGACTTGCCAAAATTCTTTACTTACTTGAACCTAGAGAAATAGAGATTAGGAAAAGAGAATTGCGACAAAACCTTGGTGTTTATGATCATTGTATTAACTTGAGTTGTGGTCGCATGATAGTGAAATTTGGAATATATTGATAATAGTTCGTTTGAAATTGCCCATGAGACCTGACTCGGTGATTGAGTATAGTCATCCAATAGTGAGGAACCAGTCATTTGGATGAACTCTAGTTATCAGTTCTACAAGTAAGTATTGGGATTGATCACGTGTGTACACCCGAAGTAGTTGTGAACTCATGGGGAACACTTACCCTAGTTATTTGCATATCTTGATATCAATCACAATTATAATCTTGCTTTAATATTATTTTTTCATTGAAAGCCCCTATTTTATAGATAACTCACCAATAAGTTCAAGTACCAACATTAATCTAGATCTTACCCTGTGCCCTGTGGGTTTGACCCCAGCCTCTTTGTTGGGTTCTTTATTGACAATTCCTCCTTCATACTTTGTTAGAAAGTGTGAGTTTGAGCTTTATTAAAAAGTTGTGCCGTTGATGGAAAATATGGATAAGATTAGATTCATTGCTTGTATTTGACTTTTGTGGTTATTTCCTTAATTACATTTTCTTTTTGTTGGTTATCCACAGATTGTCACTTGGTGAATGCCAAGTACTCGTCATAGTGGAAACCCCCTAATTCCTTTAGATCTCAAACTCGAAAGAATACTGTGAAGAATGGAGAACCAAGAGTAGAGAGTTGCCCATACTGCTGAAGAAGCTAGGCACGCCGAGCTAGCTCAGCAAGCTACACTTTAAGATGCAGAGGATGCTGGAGATGAGGTTGTCAACGGTGGTCACAATGGAATGGGAAACAGAGGTCAAAGATATACCTCTCAATTCTTCGATGAGGATGACCCGGACTTTGATGAAGTCGGGTGAACCGGAGCTATTGAATACCACCATTGCCTGCTGGGGAAAAATTTAACATCACTAGCACCATGCCAGCCTGCAGTTGACTAACTTTGTGGGAATATGCAAGGAATACAGGTTGCCCAGTGTTAGCTAGGATGTTATAAGGCTAAGACTCGTCCCCTTCTCTCTATCTGGGGTGGCCTCTTTATGGTTATCGGAGCTACCCAACTACTCCAATACAAACTGGAGGGAGATCAAGCAAGTCTAGAGAGATTGTTTCCACCCTCCAGGATGTTGTATCTTAAGGATTAAATCTACAATTTCCGCTAATTGAAGATTGAGGCACTTCATGAAACTTGGGTGGTGTTCAAGAAGAAGTTGACCAAGTTCCCCAACCACAAAATTACTGATGAGAGTTTGTTGGAGATTTTCTATAGATCCTTGAACAACAGTACAAAAGCAATAGCAGACACAGTGGTGGGAGGAGCACTGATGAGCCACACCTGGGAGCAAGCTACCACTGTTCTACACAGAGTGACCAAAACGAACAGAGAATGGCACACCCGAGAAGCAGAAGCAGTGACAGGTACATATGTTGTTGGTTTGACTGCAGACCAATGAAGAAAGGAAGAAGAACGAGACCAAGAATTGGCATACATGAGCACATTGTTGGACTTGCTCACTAAGAATATAATGGGCGCTGAAGCCAGAAATGTTAATGTAGTGGGGACACTGGGACAGAAGCCAGGACCTGACCACTCAAATTTCGAGGAGGAAAATTCTTGGCCAACCATGTCGCGAGTTTCCATGTAGCACCCCAGGAGTTTCTCAGATCAGACCCCAGAGTTAGATGAAGTTTAGCAGGAAAACCAATGAAATTTTCTCAGAACAACTCATGCAACAAGTCATGGGTCGCTCCAATTGACTGTTAGATGTAGTCGTGTTAAGTTGGAGTCTAGACTTCCCAAACACGACTAGCCAAGTAATGACCCGCTAGTTGCTGAGACGGGTCGTCCTGAGTGGTTGTTAGCTAGAGCTCAGAAAAGGTTTTGGTTTTGGGTTTAGTGACAATGGACAGTTACCACGGACTATTAAGAGAAGTAACAACCCGTCTGACGGTCGTTGGAGGGATCTCAAGATGAGGAGTAGTGGTGGCGATGGGAAGTACCGGTGAGTCTTTGGAGCAAGTATTGACTCATCTTGTAGGTTAATGGATGAAGACGCAGAATCTAGAGAAATGGACCCCAGAAGAAAGGGACGATCACCACGAGCTGGGATGAAGACCATTGACTCATGGTGAGGGTCGTGGTCACTGATCGGGCAGGTTTTTAATCTAAATCCCAGGGGTATTTTTGTAAAGTCCTATGTTTCCAGTTCTTAAATGTCGTTGTTTTCGGTATTTGTAAGGGTGGAATAAAAGGGGTTTTCACTAGAATAAACCCCTCATTCTCCAAAATCATCGATAGAGTTTTCTTCTTCTTCTTCTCTAAAGCTCAGGAGCATTTAGGGTTTTCTTTCAAGAGCTACAAGCTTAAAGATCAGTAAGGGAGCCTTTTAATAAGGTATGTGGGACTTCAACAAGGATCTCCTTTCATCTTTCTGTCCTAAAATTTTATTCTAAAACCCTAAACCCTTGATTTCTAGAAAAGCATGTTCTAATGTTTCAATTTATGCATAAATTCTCATATGTCTTCTATGGATTATAAGACCCATCATGATTAATAGTCGTGTATGCTTATGAAATTACATCCACATTCTCGATTTATGTACATGATATGTGAATAGAATGATTATAGAATTTTCACCCTAATTTAGCATAAATTTCGAAATATGGTTTTATTAAATATTCACATTCTCTTACCATGAACTCGATATATATGTTTAAAGCATGAGTCAATCGTATGGATTTTTTGTAAATATAGAATATATGATTTAATATATGTGTTGAGGTATGATTAGAACTTATGGGCTTGGGTTGATATGAAATATATATATGCCTTCACTATGATTTTGGGTATATGTTAAAGTATGACTGGACCTATGGATCTTACACGAATATAGAATATATGACTTATACTATAAATTCGGGAATTGAAATGTTATGAACATCGAATACAAAGCATGATAATGATCTTTTAGACTTTTAGGCTTGTTGATAGTAGAAAGTAGCCTTGATCAGACTTTAATGAATTATGTATGATGTAACTAGTTGAACACTCAGGTCTCTAATTAGCTGAAGTATCTTAGACTACATAAATGACTGCCAGATTGGTACCTTTATGTAAAAGTTTTATCGGGACTCTCAATAGACGAGAATGTTTCCCTCAGTTCGGTTAGGAATTCTCAATAGCAGACAACGTCTCCCTTAGTCTGTCTGAGATTCTCAATAGTTGAGAATGTTTCCCTCAGCTCAGTCAGGGATTCTCAATAGCCGAGAATGTTTCCCTTAGCTCAATTAGGGATTCTCATTAGCCGAGAATGTGTCCCTTTGCTCAGTTAGGGATTCTCATTAGCTGAGAATGTTTTCCATAGCTTAGTCAGGGATCTTCATTAGCCGAGAATTATTCCCTTAGTTCCGTTAGGGATTCTCAATAACAGAGAACGTTTCCCTAGTCAGTCAGTAACACTCAATAGTATCGAATTTCTCCCTCACCCTATGATATTAGTTCATCTCATCGTTGTATAGCTTCAGACTTCAGTTTAAATCAGTCTTAGTAGAATTTAGTCTTAGCTATCAACAGTTAGTCATTAAGGTGTATGATATTGGTTATGGCTTCAGTTATTAGTATATGTATAGTACATGACCCTTATGCATCAGTTTGATTATACTTCAGTAAATGTTTTCTAATAAAAGCTTCATGTCAATATATATGTATCTTAGATAGGGTTGTTATATTTTAGTTCAGTTATATGTTCAGTTATGTACTCAGTTTACTTCTTTCCTGTATACTTGCATGTTTTAGTTTCTTTACGCTTCCCACATACTCACTACATTTCAAGTATTGACAGCATACTTTATGTGTTATATCATTTCATGATATATATTTAGGTTTTCAGACTCATCCACGTGGTTACATACACTCCATTTCTATCTCAACTGAATGTGGTGAGTCCTCATCTCTCGAGGACGAGATCTATGTTTTCCTATTTCAGTTATATGTCAGTTTGCAGACTTTAGGAGTTAGTTGGGGGCTTGTCCCAACAACTCATTGATGTAGTAGAGGCTTTCAGACTTGTATAAACAGATTTAGCTTTTGTAACAGAGTTTTATTTGATTATGTTGTTATGGATTATGGTCAGACTCTTTCAGTTAGCTTCCACTCAGTTATGATTCTGTTAGATGTTGTCTTGCTAATGTTATGCTATGATCATTCCATGGGTCGACTTGGAACCTCTTGGGGTTCCATGTCTCGTGTCTCGATCCGGGCTTATGTTTGGGTCTTGACAAACTTTGTATCAGAGCATAGGTTTAGAGTGTCCTAGTGTATCTGGAAGCCCCGTTAAGTAGAGTCTTTTTTCATGGGTGTTAACCATGCCACACTTATGAAGAAGAGGCTACGAGACGTTTTAGGAATGTTCCCTTTTCTTCATGATTCTTATCGTGCATAGAGTATGGAACTCTAATAGTTCCTCTCTTGAATCATGATTTACGTGCTTGCAGATAATGTATCCCAGACGAGCGAATGGAAGAAGAAATGATAATAGGAGCCAACAAGCCCCATCAGCCCCAATGAACCCGTGGATGAACATGTTACTTATGCCAAGTTCAAGGCAGCTTTTCACATGTTGGCACAGGCCATGACCGCCCAGATTAATCATTAGGTGATGGCTCATATTCTCTACAATGGGAACGCAGCGGTGGCTAGGGTAAGAGACTTCCTCAAAATGAACCTACCCGAATTCTTGGGGTCAAAGGTGGAAGAGGACCCGTATGAGTTCTTAGAGGAGATTAGAAGATCACCCAAATTATGGGGGTGATGGGAATGGAGAGCACACACTTAGAATTCTACCAACTGAAAGGAGTCTTTTTCTCAATGCAAAGATAGTCGAGAAGTTGGAGCAGCCCCCGTAAGTTAGGATGAGTTTATGACTTCATTCCTGGATAGGTTTTTCCCTAGAGAGTTGAGGGAGGCAAAGGCGGCAGAGTTCATCAACTTGAGGCAGAATATCATGAATATCCAGCAGTATGCATTAGAGTTTACCCGGCTGCCCAAGTATGCACCGGAGATGGTAGCTGACCAGAAGGCTCGTATGAGCAGGTTCGGGAATGGAGTGGCAGACTCCTTGGTAAAAGAGTGCAGTAACGCCATCTTTCACAAGGATATAGACATTCCACGTTTGGTAATGCCCAATAGATAGAGGCAGAACAGGTGAAAGAAAATGAGAGAAAGGCCAAGAGGGCCAGGATAGGAGATTTAGAGTTCTCCCACTAGAGGTCAAGTGGTGGACACTGCTCATGCTCCCAGCAGAGATCATCAACCCCAACACCTTCGATAGCTAGTGTTCCATGCAGACCTAGGGTAAGGTAGATTATCTATCCAGCTTGTAAGAGTTGTGGGAAGCACCATTTGGGAGAATTCATGGCTAGCTCCGACGCTTGTTTTTGGTGCGGCAAGTTAGGTCATAAGCACCAAGATGGTGCAGCAGCTAAGTGGGGAGAGAGTAGAGGCCCAACCACCTCTCTAGTAGCTCCCATAAACTGCCCATTTCAGTAGGGTGCATCATCCAGCGCAGGTGGCAGACAGCGTGAAAACTGCACCTACGCCTTGACAGCACATCAGGATAACGCACATCATGTTACTCTTTACATATAGCTAGCCCCAAAAACCCAATATTGAATAAGAAGCTCTTGTGATTTTTGTTGAGAAAAGATTGTCGATATATGGTGTGAAATGGTTGTGATTATAAGGGTTGCAATGAATGTTAGAGGGAGAGGAGGAGTCAAGAGTTATTGGTGTAGCCCCAACCTTAAGAAAGATTCAGGACCCTTAGAGTGATGGCTTAAAGCTAGGGGGGATGGTAAGTCTGTGAGACAATTCGAATCTTGAGTATGCTAGTAGGGGAGTTCCAACACTAAAAATGACGATATGCCAATCTCTTCAGGTTCAGATAATTCCTCTTGTGTTTCAGCTGAAGCTATGCTTTATCCAGTCCCATGTCCAACTAGAACTCAGTCTTTAGAAGTTGTTTTAGTATCTCAATAGATAAGGGTACCTCTTGTATGTGCTTAGTTGTAGATGTCATGAATAATTCCTGCTCATGAGTCCCTTATATTCAGTTAGACTAGATATCATGAATTCTAGCTTCATATCAGAATGTGATTTGAGAATGATGATCTTTTAGAGGAAAAGAATCCTTCTTAGTGTTTTATCTAGTTCAATGTCAGTTTTATGTCTTTCAGTCCCTCTCATTCCTTGGAATGCATGTACGATTTAGATATTCAGTTTAGATATGTAAATCAGCCTAGGAGTCAGATACTCCATCAGTTTCATTTGTGAATGTTCAGTATTTGGAATATCAGTTCCTTCCCCAGTTTTTCAGCATGTTTAGCTTACATGCAAGGATGAATGTTCCCATGGGGGAGATATTGTAGCACCCCAGGAGTTTCTCAGATTAGACCCTTGATTTACATGGAGTTCAGCAAGAAAACCAGAAGAAAGTTTCTCAAAATGAGTCGTCCAATGAGTCGTGGGTCGCTCCAACAGACTGTTAGATGTAGTCATGGTAAGTCGACGGTCCAGACTTCCAAGAAATGATGAGCCAAGTGAAGACCCATTAGTTGTTGAGACAGGTCTTCCTAAGGGACCGTTAGCTGGAGTTCAGAAAAGGATTTTTTTCGAGTTCAGTGACAATGGAAGGTTACCACAAAAAATTAAGTAAAGTAATGACTTGTTGTGGTGGTCGTTGGAGGGATCTCAAGAAGAGGATGCAGTGGTGATGATGGGAAGTACTGATGAGTCGTTTGATCAAGTAACAACTCATCCTGTCAGTCGTTGGATAAATAAGCAGAATCTAGAGAAAAGGACCCCAAAACCAACGGACATTCACCACAAGCCATGGTGAGGACCAACGACTCGTGGTGAGGGTCGTGGTCATTCATCAGGCAGGTTTTTTGTTACACCCCGTAAATTCTCGACATGTAGATGGCCTATTCGTATATTGGCTAAGAGTTTTTGAATGACATACATGCTAGGAAAAGGTCCGGGGCAAATACTGGATAAGAAATCCGTCGAACCATCACGGAAGGAGCCGGGGCAGAACCCCTCCGCGTTGGCTCCGTGTCACGGAGGCCCTGTCCAGGCCCAAGTATAAAAGCCTCCAAACTTCGGTTTTTATTCCATTTAACTTATAATTTCCAGAGAACACGACAGAGAACAGAGTGGAATGAAGGTTTACGATATATATTCATCCGATTACGCCGTCAAACGCGGTCCAAACTCAAATTTACTCCAGATACCGAGGTATTAAGCAGCAAGGAGCACTCCTACGGATTTAGTTTCGTGAAATTCGGCCGGCGAATCGTTGTGCTACCGAACTAAGGTAAGTGGAATTGCTCCAAATTAGTGTCAATATACTCCTAGCCCTAAAGTGAGTATTTCTCCCTTCTGGACTTCCGAGAAATAGCGAGTTTTCGACCGTTTTTCGATAAGCCAAAGTTTTGGCTGTATATATATATTAAAAATGTTATCTTCTTCCAGAATATTAGTGTATTTAGTCCTAATTGATATATATGTGGATGCAGTTGGGAGAAATAGCGAAAATACTGACCGAGCTACGCCAATTAGTCGGGAAATCAAAAGCGAAGGTATGTAAAGCTAGTTTCCTCGGCAAGATAGTAGTCTCGGTATAATAAGATAATTCAAAGGCTAGTAGAATGTTTCAGAAGTCGTGTGTTATGTTTAGTATGAATATTAGTACGATATTGGAAGCATCATGTTATGTATAGCGTGAAACTTGCTAGCACGATGTAAATTCTAATACAAAGTGTTAGGAACTGTACAGCATACCCAGTATGTGATTTAGTAAAGTATGTTAGGATATTATCGTATTCAGTTGAAACTTAGTAAAGCAATATAAGTATCTGTAAGGTATCTCAGAAGTAGAATGGTAGATTAAAATGAAGGTTAGAAAACATGTTAGAAATAGTAAATCATGTTACTATGAAACTCAGTAATACAGCATGATTCCCAGCAGAAAAACTATATCTTGTTCAACATTAGACTCAGAACAGTATGATAGAAGATTATATACATATACCATTATCAGTCTCAGCATGTATTAAATACATACATATCACTATCACTAGTTCAGCATATAGTATGTATAGATACATTATCATAACTAGCTTCAGCATGTGGTATACGCAGTTAGTATTACTAGTTGAGACCACTGTATTGTCTTGGGGTGGATTACCTAGCATTCATGACCGCCTGAGGGTTAATAGCTGTATCGACTTGTCTGCCAGAGGGAGAGGATACGTCACCCTACGGAGTGGCATGCCGTCCCACAAGGGACGAAGATGGGATGTCAGTTTTCCCCATATTGTGCCTTGGTCGTCCTTTATACACCCCGGTTGAGCGGGTACGCCCGGGGTGTTGATTCAGGAGTCCTCTGGACTCAGGTACAGTTATAGTCAGGGGCTCAGGGGATCGACAGCATGCTTATAGTTATTATAGGAGATGGGACGACCAGGGTAGGGGTATAGATTGCGTGTTGATTGTACCTCCCGTCTTATGGGGGCCGGGTAAGGTTTGTGTGTGCCATGCTATGTTATGTTACGTTATGCCATGTTACGCTAGTTACGTGTAAATCGATAATAGAGCGATACATTTCCAGGTATGACTCCTACTCCTTCCAGCATAGTTGAGAGTAGGCTTAGCTTTACATTTTCAGTCAGTTTAGTCTATTCCTTTCTATTTCAGTTCCATCAGTTGTATTGTTGTTTTCAGATATTTTTCAGTTGTTGTTTTACATATTCAGTACCAGCGGTACTGACGCCCATTGGGGGCGCTGCATTACTTGCCTGCAGGTACTCATAGACAAGGAGCTGATACCTCGTGATTCTAGCCAGCTCGCAGGGTCATCAACTCCCGTCATTCGGAGCTAGATAGCTAGAGGTTTATCCCTTTTCTTTTGTTGTACAGTATAGGTAGGACGGTGCCCTGTCCCGACCATCTTATCAATATTCTTAGAGGCTTGCAGTATGTATATATTTCCCTATGGTTAGTTCTGCCGGTCGTGTGGGGCCGTGCGTATGTTTAGTTGTTTATATTGGCCGTGTGAGGCATTATCCAGTCAGTAGTGGTGACCTTGCCGGTCATGTAATTGTTCGGCATTTGTTATATTGATTTAGAGTTAACTAGACAGCATGGTGGCCTTGTCGGCCCGCATAGGTTCCCCTATATGAATGTGATTCTGGTTCGCTGATGTTATAGTACAGGTTGCTATAGGCCTAGTCGGCCGGAGGTTGTATTTACAACTGTTATATAGCCTGTTGTTTCCGTGAATCAGAGTTACAGCCAGCCAGGCACCAGATGTGCTTAGGTTCAGTAGTCTAGCAGTTTAGATCCTAATAGGGCACCAGGTGCCAGTCATACCCCCCAAGGCGGGGCGTGACAAACTTGGTATCAGAGCAAGTCGAATCCAAGGGAGTCTGCAAGCCGTGCTAATTAGAGTCTTGCCTATGGATGTGTTGTGCAACACATACTATGGCTAGGAGGCTGTAAGGCATGATAGGATGGTTGCCTTTTATTCTTATTCAGTCGTGTTGTAGAGAGGTACAGTATAGGGTTGAGTCCCTAGAGCTTACTGTATTCTTTGGTTATAGATAATGTCAGACCAGCAACATCCTATCACAGGCCGGAGCTTGGATATTGCAGCAGGAGAAGGCACCAGTAGGATGCCTCACCCTCGTTTAGAAACAGCCCGATCAGAGGGCAATACAGAGGCATCGCCCCAACCTTCTCAGCGGTCTCCACCACATCGTGAGCCACTTGAGGTGACACCACCTCCAGCAGTGCCTATAGTGATACCTTCCGACCAGGAGGTTAGGAGTATGGTAGTCATGTTAGCATAGATGATGGCTGCTCAGCGTCAGCCGATGCCGTCTACAGTTGCGGAGTCGTTAGGAGGGCCCAGTAGTTCGAGGATCCGAGAGTTATTGGCTCTAAATCCCCCACAATTTATAGGTATGGACCGGACAAATGACCCTCAGGATTTTCTAGATCAGATGCAGAGAATTTTCAGGGTTATGCATGCCACGCCTACAAAATCGGTTGAGTTGGCAGCATTCCGGTTATGGGACATCGCCGTGTTGTGGTATGAAAGCTGGGAAAGGTCCCGAGGGAGAGATGTTTCCCCTCCGACCTGATCCAGCTTCTCAGGAGCTTTTCTGGATCACTATTTGCCATGGGAGATTCGACAGGCCCGGGTGGACTAGTTTTTACATTTAAAGCAGGGGGCCATGAGTGTTCGGGAATATGCCTTGCGGTTTGATTCTTTGGCCTGGTACGCACCGGCCTTGGTTGATACCATGGCATACAGAGTACACCGCTTTATCATGGGGTTGAATCCAGAAGATGTTGAGACTTGTATTACGGCCACACTGCGAGAGGACATGGATATTTCCCGAGTTCAAGCATTTGCCCAGAATATTGAGGGCATCAGGCAGCAGCATCGGGAGATCAGGAGGACCAATCAGGAACAGCGCCACAGGGATAGGCTAGTTGAGTTACAGAGGGAGGCTCGGGGAGGACCTAGGCCATGATTATTAGATAGGCCGCCCAGACCCCCGCCTCCACCACAGCCGCAGGGGGCAGTCAGAGACCGACAGAGGCTCATAGATTGTAGATTCACCATTACAGAGGAGGGCGGAGCAGAGTAGGTATACCCTACCACTTTGCCCTATATGCAGCCGACGTCATTCTAGAGCATGCAGGTATGGCTCCACCGAATGTTATATTTGAGGCCAAGAGGGCCATCTGATAAGAGATAGCCCAGCCAGAGGTCAGGAGGATCGGGATAGACAGGACAGGGAATCCACAGGGTCACGAGCTACAGCATCCTCGGCAGGGTGCAGGCCCTCTGTTTCAGCAGGTAGGGGTCGGGGCAGATCAGGGGCCTCTAGTGTAGGTACCGTTCCAAGCCGCACATATGCTTTACCAGGGAGGTAGGATTCAGAAGCGTCACCTGATGTTGTGACAGGTATGATGACTATCTGCTCACACCCTGCATATGTATTGATTGATCCAGGATCTACTTTGTCCTACATTACTCCATTTGTGGCTCAAAAATTTAGTGCTGCACTAGAGTTGCTTCAACAACCCTTTTTAGTATCCACCCCCGTTGGTGACTCCAGTGTAGCTAGAAGGGTCTATCGCAGGTGTATTGTAGAGGTTGCTGAGCGCTAGACCATAGTAGATCTGGTAGAATTAGAAATGGTCGATTTCGACACCATTATGGGTATGGATTAGTTAGCTCTGTGCTATGAAAATGTAGAATTCTAGACCAAGACAGTCCGATTCCACTTTCCAGGAGAGTCAGTACGAGAGTGGAAGGGGAGCACAACTATGCCAAAAGGTAGGTTTATTTCCTACCTTCAGGCAAGGAAGTTGATAGCCAAGGGATGTATTTACCATCTAGTCAGAGTTCATGATGTTCGGGTAGAGCCTCCGACTCTCCAGTCAGTCCCAATGGTGAATGAATTCCCTAACATATTTCCAGATGAGCTACCTGGTATTCCTCCAGAAAGGGAAATAGATTTTGCAATTGATTTATTACTAGGAACTCAGCCCATATCAATTCCTCCGTATCGTATGGCTCCTGCTAAACTCAGAGAGTTAAAGGAGCAGCTGAAAGATCTGTTAGAGAAGGGACTTATCAGGCCGAGTACTTCACCGTGGGGTGCGCCAGTTCTATTTGTGAGAAAGAAGGATGGCTCGCTCCGCATGTGTATAGATTACCGTCAGTTGAATAAGGTTACAGTTAAGAATAAGTATCCGCTTCCAAGAATAGATGATTTGTTTGACCAGTTACAGGGGGCCGAATATTTCTCCAAGATTGATTTACGGTTCGGATACCATAAGGTTCGAGTCTGTGAAAGAGACATTCCCAAGACAGCCTTCAGGACTAGATACGACCACTTTGAATTTCTAGTTATGTCCTTTGGGCTGACGAATGCCCCAACAGTATTTATGGACCTGATGAACAGTATCCTCAGACCATACCTTGACCTGTTCGTGATAGTGTTTATCGACGACATTCTGGAGTATTCTCGCTCAGAGACAGACCACCAGAATCATTTACGGACAGTGCTCCAGATTCTCCGGGACCGTCAGTTATATGCCAAGTTCTCCAAATGTGAATTCTGGCTGAACTCAGTAGCTTTCTTGGGGCATATTGTGTCAGATGCTGGTATACAGGTAGATACGCAGAAAATAGAAGTAGTCAAAACATGGCCCAGACCTACCACTTCGACTGAAGTCCACAGTGTTCTAGGATTAGCAGGATACTATAGAAGGTTTGTTGAGGGATTCTCCACCATAGCGGCACCCCTAACTAAGCAGACGCAGAAAGCAGTAAAGTTCCAGTGGACAGAGACATGTGAGCAGAGTTTCCAAGAATTGAAACACAGGTTGACCTCCGCCCTAGTATTAGGGTTGACAGAAGGTACAGAGGGTTATTCAGTGTATTGTGATGCATCAGGTAGTGGGTTGGGATGTGTGTTGATGCAGCACCGTAAAGCGATTGCTTATGTTTCCAGACAACTGAGGAAACACGAAAAGAATTATCCTACCCATGACTTGGAATTAGCCGCAGTGATCCATGCCCTAAAGATATGGAGACATTACCTGTACGACGCCCATGTGGATATTTCACTGACCATAAGAGCCTACAGTATATCTTCACTCAGAGGGAGTTGAATTTGCAGCAGCGTTGCTGGTTGGAGTTATTGAAAGATTATGATGTGAACATTCTGTATAATCCAAGAAAGGCCAACGTAGTAGCAGATGCTCTCAGCCGCAAATCTATGGGGAGTTTGGCATATTTGCAGCCCAAGCAGCGGGAGTTGGTCAGAGAAATACATCAATTAGCCAGCCTAGTCGTTCGTGTAGAAGAGACAGAGGACAACAGAGCGGTAATTCAGAATATCACAGTTTCGTCATTAGTGGAGAAGGTAAAAGAACGGCAGTATGAAGATCCTGACCTGGTTCAGTTTAAGGACAGAATTCAGCCAGGGAAAGCGCCAAATTTTAAGGTAACTGAGGATGAAGTGCTGAGATGTACGGGACGCCTTTGTGTTCCGGACATTTCAGGGCTTCGCCAGCAGATCATGAGGGAGGCGCATTACGCCCGCTATTCTCTCCACCCAGGTGCGACGAAAATGTACCATGATATCAAAGAAATTTACTGGTGGCCAGGTATTAAGAGGGAAATAGCAGAATTTTTAGCCCAGTGTCCTAACTGTCAGCAAGTAAAAGCGGAACACCAGAAACCAGGTGGGTTGACTCAGGACATAATTGTGCCTCTTTGGAAGTGGGAAGCAGTAAACATGGACTTTGTAGCAGGACTACCCCGTACGATGGTATAGACATGATTCAATTTGGATAATTGTTGACAGACTGACGAAATCAGCCCATTTCCTGCCAGTAAAAGCCACTTTGTCTGCCGAAGATTATGCCAAACTGTATATCAGAGAAATAGTTAGATTACACGGTGTTCCAGTATCTATTATCTCTGATATAGGAGCACAATTTATAGCTAGATTTTGGCAGTCATTTCAGAGAGGTCTGGGAACGCAGATTAACTTGAGCACAACATTCCACCCTCAGACAGATGGGCAGGCTGAACGCACTATTCAGATGCTCGAGGATATGCTACGAGCGTGTGTGCTAGACTTTCGAGGTAGTTGGGATGAGCATTTTCTGCTAATTGAATTTTCTTATAATAATAGTTATCACTCAGCTATCCAGATGGCGCCCTTTGAGGCATTATACGGGCGAAAATGTAGGTCGCCAGTTGGCTGGTTTGAAGTGGGAGAGTCAGCACTGATTGGGCCAGATATTATTAAACAGTCATAGGAAAAGGTAAAGCTTATCAGAGAACGCCTACTGACTGCACAGAGCCGCCAAAAATCGTATGTTGATGTGCGGCACAGAGACCTGGAATTTGATGTGAATGATTGGGTATTTCTGAAGGTATCTCCGATGAAAGGGGTGATGAGATTCGGTAAGAGAGGTAAGCTAAGTCCGAGATTCGTTGGGCCTTATCAAATTCGTCGAAGAATAGGCCTAGTGGCATATAAGTTGAACTTGTCTCAAAAATTAGAATCCGTTCATCTAGTTTTCCACGTATCTATGCTATGGAAGTACATAGGAGACCCATCCAGAGTAGTTCCAGTCCAAGATGTCCAGGTTACGGAGGAGCTGGCCTATGAAGAGGTTCCAGTAGCTATCTTAGACAGGCAGATTCGTTGATTGAGAACTAAAGATATTGCGTCTGTCAAGGTACTGTGGCATAACAGGAATATAGAGGAGATGACTTAGGAGGCAGAGGAAGATATGAATATCAGATATCCTCACTTGTTTCAAGCCTAGTCAGTCAAGAGGTATGTTAGTATTGTTATTTTATATAGTGCCTTATAGTATATCCATAAACGAGATAATCGACTCCTTCTTTTGTTTGATGATTGCTATAGTATTGTGTGGAGTACCTGTATTGGACTTTTCTATATTTCAGGTTTTTGAGATAGTCCATATTACAGGTGAAACTCTGCCAAAATTTTTCTAGAAATAACTTGAGTAAGCCGAGAATTCTTATAAATAGAAGTTCACATTCCAGGACGAATGTTCTTAGGGGGGGAGAATGTTACACCCCGTAAATTCCCAACATGTATATGTCCTATTCACATGTTGGTTAAGAGTTTTTGAATGCCACACATGCTAGGAAAAGGCCCGGGGGAAAGACCGGATAAGAAATCCGTCGAACCATTGACGTGCCCTTATTCGCGCGTCCGCAAGTGTACGGGTCGTGCAAGAATATTGTGGCTCTTTTTAAGAACCGGAATGCCGAACCTACAGGGACTAGACCCATTCCTCTAAATACCCATTTCAAGTGTGATCTTAACTTATGCAAGTGTTGGTTATAGAAGTTTTCGAGGGAGATTTAATTAAGTCTAGTTTTGGTCAACGAAATATCCTGAATTTACTCTAGGAGCAACATAGAGTTAAAACCAGATAATCATGCGATGCTACGATTTGCAATGGGTTAAGCATGAAACTATCGATTGTTGTTGCACATAATTAGAATTGCATGTTCATGGTCTTTCGAGCCTCTAAACATGGCAAACTAGCCTCACTGCATCATTGTGAGTGAGGATGCTAATTTCTAGTTCGCGGGCAATTAATTATGTTGTGGTTTACAGGGAAACGATTAGGGACTTTCGTGCGTCTAACCATTTAACTCAACTTAGCCTCACAACTACTTCTTCGAGTGGTGATGTGATAATCCTACGTTGGTCTCTTAATAACCCCTGTTTATCAACCAAGAAAGGTGTTAGGTATATTTCAATTCTAACACGAAATTATATCGTGAGATACAAACATGCTCCTTACATTCTCATGTCCTGACCTAGGTAATTCTTTCTCAAGCAATTGCCCAAGCTAACGTATATGTTTTAATGGTGATCAATCATAAAACAACCAACAATCCAGAATGCAAGACGAAAACAACAATCAATAACTTAATTCTAAATCAAATTCATAAACTCACAATCATAATTCATGGCTTCAACCCTAGAGGAGTCCTGACCTAGGTAATTCTTTCTCAAGCAATTGCCCAAGCTAACGTATATGTTTTAATGGTGATCAATCATAAAAACAACCAACAATTCAGAATGCAGGACGAAAACAACAATCAATAACTTAATTCCAAATTAAATTCATAAACTCACAATCACAATTCATGGCTTCAACCCTAGAGGAAGTGTTCTTGCCATTCATGTTCGTAAAACTACAACTAACTACTACTAAACTAACATACTTAAATTTGGTAGATGAGAAGGGAATTTTCCAAACCATAGATGAGTTCTCCCACTTCTCCCTTCACTCCTAGGTAGTTTTCCAGAATAAAATCATAACAAATTGGATTTAGGAGCTAAGGGTCCAATTTATAATAAATGAGAAACGTGCACAATTTAGCCTGTCGTGGAATGGCTCTGTGTCACGGAGTGTATCGCAGAGCTCTGCCTCCGTGACATGGAGGTAACGCGAAGGCTTTCTGGAAATCCCCCAAAATCGACCCTAGTCAGCCTTCTTGCCGCGTTGGCAGCGTGTCACGCTGCTTGGGCAGCTCGTTGACACTCCTCTGGCGCGGGGATGGCATGCCGTGGCACGTTGCTGGCGCGCTGGGGCACTGCCTGCTACCGCATCTGCTCGCTTTCCATGCCTAGGCATGGCACGGCACTAGGCGTGGCACACACATAGCTTGGCACGCTGCCTGGCGCGGCCAGCCTTTCCATGGCCTACTCCTTTCCGACTTTCGCCGATTGCTTCCGAATCCATTCCTTTCCTTCAGCAACTTATGAATTAGTTCCTCCAAATCATTGAAACCTACAAAACAAGGACTAATCATGTTGGTTAGCACATATATTCACATTTATATAAAATTACATGAAAATGTATAAAATAAATTAGATAAACAAGACTACATTAAGGTATAAAGCATCACTCGGGCATGCTATTTTAGCCCACGATCACCTACCACACACTTAAAGTCTTGTTCGTCCTCGAACAACCTATTACATCTCATGCATATGGAGACTTACCCATAACTCATTTAGCAAGAATATCCAAGCTACGGCTACAATGATTACATAAGATAACAAGCTAAAAATAGAGCATGCATGATTTGATCATCGAAATGAAGTACAACTATGTTAAGACTTCTTAACCTCGAGAATCGACTCTCAATCATAGCAAACTCCTGTAATTCAACTGATTAAGAAATCCCACATGAACTATATCCTTCATTCAACATGTGCCCTCACGGAAAGAGAGTTACCCAATTTCACATGCAAAAACAATTTTTAAATCACAACATGTGTGGGTACATGAATAGAATTACACTCACTCTCACAAAGAATTCACATGCATCATGTAATGACCCATAAGCTTGCCCTTAGTGTTTTATTCCACTAATTTAAGGATGTATGACTGTAAGATCAAGTAGGACTTTTTAGGTTGTAATGTAGCTAAGGGACAGGTAGGTACAATTATGGCCAGTAATACTGACTATCTTTCCTAAGCGCTTTTAATACATTATGCCTTCATTACGAACTTCCGTTCCCTTACTTCACCTTTTTCTCCTTTCAGCCTTTTTTTTCCTCTTTTGTGCCCCCATTTCTTTAGGCACTTTTAGCTTATTAGTAAGGAGCTCTATAAATAACTTTTCATTAATTTATTTTCTTACTCCTTATAATAATCATCCGTTTTCACACAAGTGCACCTTTGTCCTTTTATCCACTTCTTAAACTTGCTACTTTTCCTTTCTTTTCCTTCTTCTCACTCCTTTACTCTTTCATATTTTTCCCTTAAGCGCTTAGGAGTTTTGGATCAAGTTCAAGGATAATGAAAGAAAACGGACTAAGCTTATGTTGCAGCTGTCAAAGAATAGGCTCAAGGCTCAATGGGACTAACTAGGATTAATTTTTCAAGGTAGGTAAAATGAGGGATAAAAATTTGGGTCATTCAAAGAAATGCCTAAATCATCTCCTACAATTCACATCCTTCATTTCGTTTTATAAACACACCAGGAAAGTTCTAGACAATCCACAATAGCACAGAATACTCAAAAACCTTACACTCATGGCACATGCTCAATTCAAGACACATTCAGCAGACTCTTACTCAGTTAATCACAAGAATTCAGAATTAAGCTTCAATCATATTGAGTCAAATTCAAGAGCCTAAGTGTCTCAAACAAAGTTATCCACTTGCATGCTTCACATTGAACATACTTACCTCTTACAATCACGTATAGCACATAACGAGAACATCAAGCACCAATTAGTTATGGTTTCAAAAACCCAAAACCTATCGACTAATTTTTCCTCAGGACGGTCGTCATCCATCCATCGTCGTAAACAGTCCCTAACTATGACTAAAAACTATATATACAGACAAAGGAATGAAAAAGAAAATTTTTATTCTTCTGTTCAAAGACCCCCCGTCGGAAAAGAACCGAAAAGAAAAACCAACGGGTGATGAAGTTATGCTTAATTCACAAAAAAAAATTCAAAATTTTCAAATTTCTCACAAATTCCTCACAAGCATTACATTCACCACAAACTTGTTAAGCACAATTTTTTTTTTGAAATTTTTCTCACCCCACACTTAAATTATGCTATGTCCTCATAGCATCAAATTAACATTTAAAGGATGAGAAATACTCCCTGAGCCTCTATGCCAAGTTAAAAGCATGATTTCCTTTCATGTTTTCAGCGGTGGGTGTTTAACCCCACACTTCTTCTAGTCCTTGCTCTTTAGCTTCCACCTTCTCGGTACTCAGACTTCCCTCCATCTGTGCTTAACTTTCCACCAAAAACACAAACAAAATGAAAATAACAAAATCAACACAAAATGAAAATTAAACAATTTGTACCTGAGGTACCCTTGGGTTGCCTCCCAAGCAGCGCCTTATTTTACGTTGTGGCCCGACGTGGACTGTGCTTTTTAGGACATCCTCATACTTGGGTTCTCTTCTGAGAACCATCTCCTTTTCTTTTGCTGTTTAAAGGGAATAGCCTCCACTCTGTTCCCCTCCTCCTCCAACTTCTTCTCAATTTGAAGTCCTCTATCAGACTCGGGCTGAACACTTGTCATTGCCTTTGGCCCTGCACCTGTGGAATCCTCCACCCCACACTCATCCTTTACCAATACACTAACCTGACAAAGGTTTCTGTAGTGTGTAGATGGGTTCATTTCTTGGTAGACGCGGAAGATTTCTTCTTCATCCTCAACCCTCATTTTCAGGGTCCCAGCTTTCAAGTCAATCACCGCTCCTCCAGTGGCCAAGAATGGCCATCCCAAGATCAGGGGTACCTGGTCATCAACCTGAAAATCTAAGACAATAAAATCAACAGGTATAATGAACTTACCTACTTTGATGAGAAGGTCCTCTATTATTCCATCAGGTATCACTCGCGACTTGTCAGCCAGCTGTAGCATCAACCTTGTCGGCCTCGGTTTTCCCAACCCCAGGGTGTTGAATAAGGATAGGGGCATTAGATTAACTGCTGCCCCTAAGTCACACAAAGCTCGTAACACCTCAGCTTTACCAATTTGTATGGGGAGGGTAAAACTCCCTGGGTCTTTGAGCTTCTTTGGCATTTAGCTCAATACCCTGTGACTGCACTCCTCAGTCAGTGCTATAGTCTGGAGGGTCCACCAATCTAACTTTGTTCACCATCACGTCCTTCAAGTATTTAGCATACTTGGGCATTCCCTGCAAAACATCAGTAAGAGGCAAATTTATGTGAAGTTCTTTGAAACTCTCAAATAACTTTTTGAAGCATTCCTTCTCCTTGCTCTTTCTGAATTTCTGAGGGAATGGTGATGGTGGTCTTTGTGCTGGCTGCAATGAAAGTTGCGCATTTTGTTGCCCAGCACTCTGATTATCTCCCATGTTGATGGATGGTCCTGGTCTAACCAACTCCGATTGCACCCCCTTTCTCCGCTCTTTTGGCACTGCATCAGCTAATTGCTTACCGCTTCTCAAACTGATGGCATTGATCTGCCTGGGGTTAGGATATGTGTCGCTTGGTAATCCCCCTTGTGATCTCATGTTTTGAGCAGCTGCTATCTAACCCACTTGTTTTTCAAGATTGAGGGTGGCTACTTCCTGATTCATTATGTATGTTACCATCCTCGCTTGATTTTCCGCTAACTGATTCTAGGTCTCCATAATTTTCTGCAGTGTTTCCTCAATGCTGCTACTCAATTGCCCATCATTCTGCCTATTCTGCTGATACTGTTGTTGTTGAGGTTGCATATAATTCTACTTTTGGTTTCCACCCCAAGAAAAATTAGGGTGGCCCAGCCAATTTCTATTGTAACTGGTTCCAAAATTCTGATTGTTGCGCTGCACATTACCAACAAAATTGACTGACTCCAGATTGGCTCCACAAGATTCTGCATTTTGCCCATTATTACCATAAATGTCACACCAACTCGGATCTTGCTGAACTGCATTAACCTGGCCCTGGTGTTGGTTCATACTCAGTTTATTGAACTGAGTCATCATTTGATGTTGGAACGAAGCTAACTGTGTTGCCAAGGCATTCAAACCATCTACTTCTATCAACCCCGATCTCTTTCCTGCCCCCCTCGATGACTCACTGTGCCACTCTGGATTTCCTTGTGCAATTCTATTCAACAAAGTGTACAACCCGTCATATGTCTTCTCCAAGGCTTGCCCACCCGATGCAGAGTCTAGTAATATTTTCGTGTGTGGGTCTAGACTTTCTACAAAGGTATGAGCCAGCACTTCATTTGATTGCTGGTGATGGGGGCAGTCTCTCAACAATGACTTGAATCTTTCCCAAGCCATATATAAGTTCTCATCAGGCCTTTGCTTGAAATTGAGTATTTCACTTCTCAACTGTGCAGTTTTGCCTGAAGGGAAGAATCTGATAAGGAACTTCTTAGCCAAGTCATTCCATGAAGTTATGGAGTTCGGTGGCTCAGCCTTCATCCACTTTTTCGCCTCTCCCAATAGTGAAAATGGGAAAAGGGTCAGTCGGACATAATCTGTGGACACGCCGGTGGGGACAAACGTGTCACTAATCTCTAAAGAGCTCTGTAGGTGCTGCTGCGGGTCCTCATGTGCCATCCCAGTGAATTGACCACTAGAATGTAACAGCTGCACCATGTTCTGTTTAAGCTCAAAGTGCCCTCCAGGATCCGGTTTACGGATGCTAGAGGTCACATTCGTCGCTAGTGGGATTGCCACTTTGCGAACTGGTCTTGCTGCCATTGCTTCGAACGACAATTGTGCTTGTCCCGCGGGTGGTTGTTGTTGTACCTTTTCTTGAAGTCTCTTAGCTTTTGCTCTAGAGCTACTCTCCTTTGCAAATGGATTTGACGTTCAGGTTCCAGCAACGGATCCACAAGCTCTCTATTTCTAGCCAGCTCGGCACGACAACCTGTCACCTGCAAATAAACAAACTAAGACCAAGTTTCTCAACACTTAAGGAAATTTCAAAAATCACACAAAAATAGATTTCTTTTGATTACGCACTGATTTCTTCAGCTTCCTCAAGGTCGGATTCTCATCTTACTTATATTTTTCATCAACCACTAAGGACGATTCTGACCCTTTCTGCACAATAACGCTACCATCAGTCGAGTCGATCAATCTAACTCCCAGTCTTGCAAGATGGTGGACATCCTTCACCAACTCCTTCTTTTCCTCATCCATGTGGAACATAGTCTCCATAGAGAGCCTACTAAGTGCATCCTCAACCAAATTGGCCTTGCCCAGATGGTGGAGGACACTCATGTCATAGTCCTTTAGTAACTCCAACCACCTCATTTGCCGAAGATTTAGATCTTTCTATATGAAAACATAATTCAAGCTCTTGTGATCCGTAAATACATCCACGTGGACTCCATACAAGTAATGTCTCCATATCTTCAATGCACACCACCGCGGCCAACTCGAGATCATGGGTCGGGTAATTCTTTTCGTGAACTTTTTGCTGTCTTGAGGCATAACCTATTACCTTCCCACGCAGCATCAACACATATCCAAGCACGACTCTCGAAGAATCATAATATACAACAAAGCCATCAGTACCCTCGGGTAAAGTCAACACAGGTGTTGAAGTGAGTCGGGTATTCAATTCCAAGAAGCTTTTGTCACACTCCTTTGACCATTGGAACTTTATCTTTTTCTGAGTCAACTTGGTCAAAGATGCCGCAATAGATGAGAAACCCTCAACAAACCTTTTGTAGCATCCATCTAGGCCCAAAAATGTCTAAATTTTTGAAGGATTCACTAGTCTAGGCCAATTATTCATCGCTTCGATTGTTTGAGAATCGACCCTTATGCCCTCACTCAACACCACATGGCCTAAAATGCCACCGAGTCCAACCAAAATTCACACTTACTGAACTTTGTATATAACTGACGATCCTTTAGGACCTAAAGTACTATTCTCAAGTGAGCGGTATGCTCCTCCTCGCTCCGTGAGTATATCAAGATGTCATCAATGAACACAATCACGAACACGTCCAAATATTCCTTGAACACCCTGTTGTTCGGTGTGTTTCCGTTAGGTATCTAAACCGACACGCAAGTGCACGTGGTCGAACAAGTAGTAAGTGGCTTTAGTAAGCCAAGTATCGATCCCTCAGAGACTCGGATTAAGTGAAGTTTGCTTAAGTATACTATACTATATTTAACTTCTAAATATGCTGACAACAACATAACCAAAAAGTGAATAATTTGTTTTATAAATTTTATACTAAACTACAAACAATTATCTACTTTGAATTTGGACTATGAATAAGAGCATGTTGAGGTTAAAGAACATGTAATGAAACTGATTATCATCATAACTTGGTTAATCTTTTCTTCCAGTTGCTAGCCAAGAACATTAGCCAAAAGATTAAAACTCTCGTATTTAATCTCATTTAAGAATCATAAACCATCCGTCTACATTTCTGTGATCAAATGCAATTCATGACCTAGAAATACAATTCCGGTTCCTAAATTGACTAATACGGCTTTCAAGTATATTTCTATCAGGAAAGCACATCAAAACTCAAATTTTCCAAATCAAGTAAAGAACAATATCCTATTAATTCACAACTTTCCAATTTCGTGCTCTCTCGAGTGAAATCGGACTTTTTAGATATACATTAATGTCGGCCACACACCAATGCAGTAGAAACAAGAATTAATAGAACAACATGGAAGAAAAAGATGAAAAACCATATAATTCAATAGTCAAAATTCATCACAAGTGTTCATAACCTCAGCAAGGATGGGAATTAGCCACTCATTTGTGGATTAATCATCCTAAAACAAGTGTTAATCATACAAACAATTGAGTTAAAGAAGAAAGAAAGAGAGAAAAAACCCTGAACTTTTCGTCCCTCAACGGCCTGTAACCCACGTCCTTACTCCACCAAGTCTGAATTCTCAAAAATAAACCTAAGTGTGCTATTTATAGTAGTAGGACTCTTTCCCGGAATAACAAGCAACGTGTCACGGAGTGCATCGCGAAGCACTGCCTCTGTGACACGCTACGGATGTGGAGTCTCTCTGGAAATCACCCGAACTTGGCCCCGGCAGCACCCTGCCGCGTTGGCAGCGTATCACGCTGCTTGGGCAGCGCGTTGCCACCTCTTGGTCGCGCAGCCAACCTTCCGTGGCACGTTGCCAACACACAGGTGGGCTGTTGTGGTCAGCCTGCCTGCCGTGGCACGTTGCCAACGCGCAGGTGGGCTGTTTTGTGCCTCCTCTTTGCCGACGTTCGTGTGTTAATTCCGTTTCCAAGCCTCTACTTCACCAACTCATGGATTAGTTACTCAAAAGTCATCAAAACCTACAGAACAAAGGCTAATCATGTTGGTTAGCACATATCTTCACTTCATATAAAATTACATGAAAATGTATACAATAACTTAGATAAACAAGACTAATTTAAGTCATAAAGCGTATCTCAGGCATGCTATTTTTGCCCGTGATCACAACCCCACACTTAAAGCCTTGTTCGTCCTCGAACAACTTTTTACATCTCATGCATATGGAGACTCCCACATAACTAATTTAGCAAGATAATTCAAGTTACGGCTATAATGATTACGTAAGATACAAGCTAAAAATAGAGCATGCGTGAATTGATCATTGAAATGAAGTACAACTATGTTAAGACTTCTTAACCTCAAGAATCGACTCTCAATCTTAGCAAACTCATGCAAATCAACTGATTAAGAAATCTCACATGAATTATATCCTTCATTCAACATGTGCCCCTCACGGAAAGACAGTTACCCAATTTCACACGCAAAAACAATTTTTATATCACAACATGTGTGGGTACATGCATAGAATTACGCTCACTCTCGCAAAGAATTCACATGCATCATGTAATGACCCATAAGCTTGCCCTTAGTGTTTTATTCCACTAAATTAAGGATGTATGAATGTAAGATCAAGTAGGACGTTTTAGGTTGTAATGTAACTCAGGTGCGGGTAAGTACTATTATGATCAGTAATAGTGACTATCTTTCCTAAGCGCTTTTAATACATCACGCCTTCATTAGAAATTTTCCTTCCCTTACTTCACCTTTTTCTCCTTTCAGCTTTCTTTTTCCTCTTTTGTTCCCCCATTTCTTTGGGCACTTTTAGCTTATTAGTAAGGAGTTCTATAAGTAACTTTTCATTTATTTATTTTCTTACTCCCTACTAATACTCACCCATATTCAAACAAGTGCACCCTCGCCCTTTCTCAACTTTTATAATTGCTACTTTCCCTTCTTTTTCATTCTTCTCACTCCTTTACTCTTTCGGATTTTTCCTTTAAGCGCTTAGGAGTTTTGGGTGAATTTCAAGGCTAATGAAAGAAAAAGATTAAGCTTATGTTGTAGCTATCAAAGAATAGGCTCAAGGCTCAATGGGGTTAACTAGGATTACTTTTTCCAGGTAGGTATAATGAGGGATAAAAGTTTGGTTCATTCAAAGAAATGCCTATATCATCTCCTACAATTCACATCCTTCATTTCGTTTTATATACACACCAGGCAAGTTCTAGGCATTTCATAATAGCATAGAATACTCAAAAACCTTACACTCATGGTACATGCTCAAATCAAGACACCATCAGTAGACTCTTACTCAGCTAATCACAAGAATTCAGAATTAAGCTTCCATCATATTGAGTCAAATTCAAGAGCCTAAGTGTCTCAAACAAAGTTATACACTTGCATGCTTCACACTGAACATACTTGCATATTACAACCATGTATAGCACATAAAAAGAACATCAAACACCAAATAGTTATGGTTTCCAAAACCCAACACCTACCGACTAATTTTTCCTCAAGACGGTCGTCATCCATCCATCGTCGGAAACAGTCCCTAACTATGACTAAAAACACTATATACAGACAAAGAAAAGAAAGAAAAAGAAAATTTTTATTCTTCGGTTCAAAGACCCCCCGTCGGAAAAGAACCGAAAAGAAAAACCAACGGGTGATGAATTCATGCTTAACTCACATAAAAAAAAATTTCAATTTTTTTCACAAGCATTACATTCACCACAATCGTTAATATATAGAGATTGCGTATCGGGTAATATATAAATGCTGAAATCAATTTCCCTTTCCGGAGGAACACCAGGCAAATCATCAAGAAACAACTTCTAATATTCGCACACCATAAGAACTGACTAAATAGTCGGGGTCTTGGACTCCACATCCTTAACCCTAACTAGGTGGTACATGCAACCTTTAGAGATCATCTTCTTGGCCTTAAGATATGAAATAAATCAACCCACTGGTACTACGAAACTACCCTTCCACTCCAACACCGACTCACCCATAAAATGAAATTCCACCGTATGAGTCCTACAATTAATCAAAGAATAACATTCAAACAACCAATCCATTCCAAGAATAATGTCAAATTCAGTCATGGCTAACTCTACAAGGTCTGTGGGGGTAACCTTATGCGACACAATGACTGGGCATTCTCTATATACTAGTCTAGCTATGACGGAATCACTAACAGGGGTCAAAATTGAAAATGATTCTGACAAGGTCTCAGGACTAACTCCAAGGCTACTAGCAATGTAAGGAGTCACGAAATACAAGTTAGCTCCCAGATCAGGCAACGCATAAACATCAATATGAAAGACACGCAACGTACCAGTGACCATGCCTGGCGGAGTCTCCTGCTCCTGGAGCGAGGCAAGGGCATAAAATCGGTTTTGGCATTGTCTGCCACCTCCACTAGTTGATGCTCCCTGCGGAGTGGAATGGTCTGGAGCTGCTGCTTTCCTGGTGGCCTGTGCACGACCCCTATCATCACCCTGTCTAGCATATGGGCACGCTTGGCGCATGTTCCCAAATCTACCACACCCATAGAAAACATCTGAACCGAGCAAGCACTCCCTGACATTACTCTTGCGGCACTTCCCATAGGCCAGAGAGGTATTCTCTAATAGTGTGTCCCTCTGATTCCTCGACCCTTAAGTGTTATTCCTTCGATCACCCTTGGGTCTGGATGGAACACTGGCTGATGATGGTGCTGGGGCTAGTGATCTCTACTGAAATTGTAGACGGTAGCCACCGCTAGACCTCTGATGCAAAAACCCATGACTATCCGTCTGAGCCCTCTTTGCCTCCCTCTCCCTTGCATGAGCCACCTCCATCTGCTGGGCGTACAAATTATGCGAGGAAAGTCCATATCCTGGTGAAGCATAGTAGTCCTACAATCCTTGGCTAAATAACTAGCCACACCATGAACGAATCGGCTCACCCGCACCCTCTGATCCATCACTAATTCCAGGGTGTACTTTGACAACCGATTGAACTCAAGCGAATACTCCATCATTATCATCTTTCCATTCTTGAGGTTCACAAACTCCTCTCCCTTCAACTCCCTCATCTACCGAGGGAAGAACCTGTCCATAAAGGCTATCTGAAACTCATCCCAGTTGACAGGGCCCGCTCCCGCTGTCCTGCTATCCTTCCATTGCTTCTACCAAAAATGAGCAACCTCTTTTAGTTGATAAGAGCCCAAGTCCACATAGTCCCCATTTTTCACCCCCATAACCTGAGTGACCTTCAAGATCCCTTCAATGAACTCGTGTGGATCCTTGTCCACCTTTTATCCGTAAACTCAGGAGGGTTCATCCTCAATAAGTCTGTAATCCGAGCCGCCGCGACATTGCCATTCTATGGGACCTGCGCAATAGCCTGCTGGTTGACTTGAGCTATTAAGGCCTACGCCAACATCTGAATAGCCACTTGAAACTCAGCGTGAGTAGCTGGCTCTAGTGCCTGGGGCTCTTGAATAGGTGGGGCTTGCAGATTCCCATGGTCATTGCCACCTCCGTGGCCTTCATCATTTCCATTCCTCCTTCCATTCATTCTTCAAGGAGCCATAATTCTACAATCATGAATCACACGAATTAGAAGGATGGATAGGCTTTTCATCGCACAACATAGAACATGAAAGAAGGGAACATTTCCTAAACGTCTAGTAACCTCATCGTCATAGGTGTGGTGCACTTCAAACCCATGAAAAAGACTCTACTTAACGCGGCTCTCAAACACCCTAGTACACTACAAACCTATGACTTTGATACCTAGTTGGTCATGACCCGAACGTACACCCGGATCATAGACACGGGACAAGGGACCCTGAGAGATCCCAAGTCGACCCATGGCATATGCATACATCTAATCTCAGTAAATAAAGCAGAGTACATAGCATAAAACAAGCAGAAACATAAACATAGCATAAAACCAGCAAATAATAAGTGTACACATGAGTTGAATACTACACATTGTCTAAAAGCCTCTACTACATACAATGGGTTGATAGGACAACATCCCTAACTAACCCGAACAATACTGAAACATAAGATAACATAAAAGTCTATCAAACGACCCTCAGAAAATGAGGACTCGCCAATAAGATGAGAACATAAGCTGAGATGGACTAAGGATGAGGATGAGCCTGATATCTGGACCTTGCATCATGAAATGATACAACATAGAAGGTATGTGGTCAGTACATGAACTGTACCGAGTATGCAAGGTAAGTAAAACGGACATCTAAAAGTAAAATAAAACTCATAAGTAAACGTAGGAGAAGGACATCATGCATATATCATAAGCTCCATAAGACAACATAAGGCTCAAGTCTTTCAAATCATTCATAAAGCATTCATAAGCATAATCGTAAGTAAACATTATCAAAAGATAACTTTAGCCAATAACATGAATATAAAAAGGCATAGAAAATGTCGAACAATGGGAGGACTCGTCATAACCGACGCCATCATGGTAGAGCCTTTCATGATGCCCCACTATCTCGCGAAGTGGGCAGAGCTGGCCTTGTCTTGCCAGGCGAGGGTTGTGCATTAGGCGTGATATCACATTTGAGGGGATCATTATCAATATATCATATCATTAGAAACCCACGGTAGCACGTGGTTATGAGACACCAGCGTAGTCCTTTGAACGCCGAGCTGCTCGGTGCTAGATATGGCTCCTACAAACATGCATATAGGCTCATACATAAATCAATAACGTCATGCCTTAAGATTCATTAGCTAAAATATTTTTCATCAGTGATCCCCTTTAAAACATGCTTAGCCAAGAAACATTGGCCCTTTTCATTGGCCAACATCATAAATCGATAAATCATGAAATTCGTTCATAAATCATAAATCATTCTTTAACATGTGGGCATTGCCCAATACTTCATCATATTCAATTCTTTCAAAATATGCTTACAAACATGGGTAACTTGAATTCATGCTTTTCGTCATCAATAAATTTAAAATATTCAATATTCATCAGAAATCATAACTTTCATGAACTCCCATCAATGGGCATTTTAGATTTAAAAAGCTTGAAATGGGATTTAAAGAAAAATAATATAAAACCTGCCCATCATTCATAATTCAATAATTAAAGCTCAATTAAATCATACCCATAAAGAGAAATCTCATTTTCATGTATTTGTGTAAAACCCCGTGGAATTGAATAGGAGAATCCATGATTTAAATCGAAATTTGGGTATGGGTGTGAAAGAATTTCACCCATTCTAAACCTTACATACCTGGGAATGTAGTGATTTCAAAGTTCCTTGAAAACCCACAAAGAAATTGATGGAAACTTGGTGGAGAAGACCTTGAATCTCCCTAAAACCTCTCTAATAGCTCTTGCATGGGAATGGGTATGCATTAGGGACTTTACCCACCTTAAAGACCCTATTTCAATCTTAAAACAACATTGTTTAGGCCTTAAGAGTTTAGGAAATTACAAGAAGTCCCTTACTAATTTGCAGAAAATAACTGCCAGGTGACCCTAACGGGTGACCTGACGACTTGTTAGGACGGGAAACAACTTGTTGTGTTCCCCATACGGGCAACAACTTGTTGTGTTTCTCGTCAAGTACACTGCCTAATCCTCCATTAAAAGTCCATAGGCTTGCTCACGACCCATCTCACGAGTCATTGGGACGGGCCACGACTCATGGGGTCCCATCTGTTAGGTACACTGGGAGCTTCTTCTAGCTCAACCACAACCTCATTCCACGAGTGACATGACGACTCGTGGGGATTGGCCACGAGTTGTGATCTCCCTCGTGAGGACCTCGATTCTTCCTTATTCCAGGCCTTCCCATGAGTCACTTGACGACTCGTGGGGTCTCCTCACGAGTTGTCTCACAACTCGTCCTATACCTGCAATATAAATTCCACAATTTTCCCATTTCAACTCTCGGGTCTGATCTTTGAGCTTCCGGGGTATATCAGTATTTCAGTGCATGTGTTCAGGATATGATTGGTCCTATGACTCATATCTTTATCGTACGGTTCATAGTACTTGTTGAGCTCCAACACACAAAAAAGCTTACGCGGTCGTACAAGTAATACAGTGGCCCTTTTTAAAAGCCTGATGTCGAACCCATAGGGAATGGACCAATTCAGAGAATATTAAAGTTCAAGCATTAATTTAATCTTCACAAGTGTTGATTATAGAAATTTCATAAAATTCTAATTAAGTCTAGGGGTGATCACAAAATAATCAAGAAACGATACAAGAAGCATCTAGAGTTAAGGCCTAATAATCATATAATGATACAATTCACAATGGTTCGAGTATGAAAACTTCAGTTGTTGTCTCAAATAGTTAAAATGAAATGTTCATGGTCTTTCAAGCCTCTAAACACGACAAATTAGTCTCACACCTACATTGTTGAGTGGGGATGTGATGTCCTAATTCATGAGCAATTTAACTACGTGGATGTGGTTTACAGAGTTTGTGCCCTTTATTATGGACATCCATACCTATAATCATTTAACCGGATTTAGCTTCATAACTACTTCTATGAGTGGTGATGTGACAATTCTAAGTCGGTGTCTACTTCATCTTGTTTTAGTAACCAAGAAAGGCAAATTAGGTATAATTTCCATCCTAACCGCTAATCCTATCGTAAAGATAAGAACTTGCTCCCTTCATTCTTATGTTCTAGCCTAGGTTTACTCTTTCGAGCTTTTACCTAAGCTTAACGCATTTGTTTTCATGGTGATCAAGCATAAAAACAACAATAATGAAGAATGTCAGAAATAACAACAACTAAAACTCAAACCCATGAAAAATTCACGCATTTACAATCATATTACGCAGCCTCAACCCTAGAGGAAGGGTTTTGCCCACTCATGTTCGTAAAAATATTGAAAAAGATGATTCAAGCAAAGTACTTACAGGAACAGTTAAAAGAGAATGTAAAACAATGAACCCTAGGTAGAGTTCTTCATTTCTACCTTCGCTCCCTTACGGTTTCCCAAAGATATTTCGTGATAAATGAATTTAGGAGCTAAGTGTTTAATTTATAGTAAGTGAGAAAATTTCAATTTTTGGCCGTGGATGGATTGCCTCCGTGTCATGGAGCCTAACACCCTGATTTTTCTCTGACATGGAGCAAATGCGGACAACTACTAGAATGTGTCTTCTCGACAGGTCTTGTGCGAGGCCTGTGCGCGTTGCCTGACATGGCACGGCGTTGGTCCCGCAGCCCACTTGGTGTGGCATAACGCCAACACGCAGGGCATGTCTTGGTAGCCTCTTCACGCGCGCAGCCTGGGCGTGGCATGGTAGTGAGCGCGTCACATGCACAGCGTGTCACGCTGCCTAGCGCGGCCAGCCTTCACTTTGGCATGCCTGTTTCTTTCAAGTACTATCATTTCCATGCTTCTCCCTTGTGCCTTGAACATCATTTTTAGCCCCATCCTTAGCATATTACACCTACAAAATAAAGGCTAATCACGTTGGTTAATTTTGGCACATAATTAAACATAAATACATGAGAATGTAATCATACACATTAACAAGCATGACTAAATTAAGATATAAAATAGTACTTGGGCACATAATTATGCCCAAGATCACTACCCCATACTTAAAGCCTTGTTCGTCCTCGAAAAGTTCTATTCCATCTCATGCACATGAAAACTCACACATAGCTAATTGAAGGAAGACAATTCAAGATAAGGCTACGACGATTGTTTTAGATAGAAAGTTCAAAAAAGAGCATGCAAGATTTACCCATTAAAATCAAATATAGCTACGTAAAGACTTCCTAGCCTCAAGAATTGACTCTCAGTCTCAACAACTTATGCAAATTAACCGATCAAGAATTCTGGCATAAATTTTTATCCTTCATCAAACATGTGCCCTCACAATAGAGAGTTACCCATTTTCGTTCATAGGTTTTCAAATTAAAACATGCATGGCTATAAGAATAAGAAATAAGCTCACTCTCACAAAGAACTCACATGCGACATGTATTGACCCATAAGATTGCCTTTAGTGTTTTACTCCACTAATTTAGGAATGTTCGAAAGTAAGATCAAGTACGACTTAGTGGATTGTAATGTAAGCTAAGGGACTATTATGTCCGGTAATAGTGACTATCTTCCCTAAGCACTTTAAATCCATCACACTTTCATTTGGAATTTCTATCCTTTTACTTCACCTTTATACTTTTCAACTCCTGTTTTTCTCTTTTGTTCCCCCATCTTATTAGGCACACTTAAGCTATTGGTAAGGGGTACTTGAGAAAATTTATTTAATTTTCTTTTTCTCTCTTTTCTTCTTTTACTTCCTACTAACTCTTATTCATTTTTAAAAAAGTGCACCTCTAGTCTTTTCTTTAACTCCCACAACTATTATTTTCCTTCTTCTACCAACTCCTCACTCCTTCACTTTTTTTGCATGTCCACTTAAGCGCTTAGGAGTTTTGGATGAAATTCAAGGCTAATAAAAAGAAATGATTAAGCTCATTTTGTGGCTAGCAAAGAATAGGCTAAAGGCTCAATGAGGCTAACTAGGATCAGACATTCAAGGTAGGTAAAGCAAGGGATAAAAACTAGGCTCATTCAAAACCTTACACTCACAGCACATGATCAATTCTTGACAAATTCAGCAGACTCTTAACTCAGCTAATCACAAGAATGCAAAATTTAGCTTTAAGCACATCGAGTAACATTCAAGAGCCTAGGTGTCTCAAACAAAGTTATACAACTGCAACCATGCTTTAAAATTTACAACACTTGCATCTCACAATCATGTATAGCACATAACAAGATCATCAAGCCATCAATCAGCTAAAGGTTCAAAAATAAAAACCAATTGACTAATTTTTTCTCAAGACGGTTGTCATCCATCCATCGTTGGGAATAGTCCCTAATTACGACTAAAAGCAGCTACGTACAGACACAGAAAAATTTTATTTTTCAGTTCAAAGTGCCCCCTTCAGAAAAGAACCAAAAAGAAAAACCAAAGGGTGTGTGAAATGTGTTAACTCCAACTTTTCATCAAACAATATTATACCAAGCACCAAGTTCACCCTAATTAATTAAGCACAAAATTTTAAAATTTCCCTCACCCCACACTTAAAATATGCTATGTCCAGAAAGCATCAAATTAGAATACAAAAAGGGTGAGAAATACTCCCTAAGGCCTCTAGGCCTAGGTAATAGCATGTTTTCTATCGTTCTTGCACAAGTGTGTTATCGACCCCACATTTATCTTCTTCCATGATCTTTAGCTTCCTCTTCTAAAGGTACTAAGACTTTCCCTCAACATGTGCTTAATACACCACAACAATAACCAAGTGAAAATAAACAAATTCAAAACAAAAGGAAAATAACATTGTACCTGTGGTACCCCTAGGTTGCCTCCCAAGCAGAGCCTGATTTTATGTCGCAGCATGACGTGGACTCTCCTTCTCAGGTAATCCTCAAATCAGTGTTCCCTTTCGAGAACCATCTTCTTCTCTTTTTATTTTTCGAGGAAATAGCCTCCACTCTGTCCCTCTCTTCTTCCAACTTCTTCTTTAACTTAAGCTCTCCATCAGATTTGGGCTGAAATATGATCATCTCCTGCAACCGTGGACCTATGAAATCTGCCACCTCACACATAGCCTCTGACAACACACTAACCTTACAAAGGTCTATGTAGTGTATGGGTGGTTTGATCCCTTGGTAAACTCGGAAGAGCTCTTCTTCATCATTGACCCTCATTTTAAGGGTCCCTGCTCTTACATTTATAATTTCTCCTCCAATGGCCAAGAATGGTCGTCCCAAGATTAGAGGTATCTTATCATCAACTTTAATATCAAGTATGATGAAATCGGCGGGTGTAATTGTTCGTGCCCGTAAGTGTACGGATCGTGCAAGTAATATAGTGGGTCTTTTTAAGAACCAGAATGTCGAACCCACAGGGACTGGACCAATTCAGCTAACTATCAAGTTCAAGTGTGATATTAACTTTCACAAGTGTTGATTCTAGAGGTTTTCGAGAAGGTTTAATTAAGTCTAAATATGGTCAACGAAATATTCTGAATTAACTCTAGGAGCAACATAGAGTTAAAACCAGATAATCATGCGATACTACGATTTGCAATGGTTTAAGTATGAACCTATCGATTGTCATCTCACATAATTAGAATTGCATGTTCATGGTCTTTTGAGCCTCTAAACACGACAAACTAGCCTCACTGCATCATTGGGAGCTAGGATGCTAATTCTAGTTCGTGGGCAATCAATTATGTTGTGGTTTACGTGGAAATGATTAGGGACTTTCGTGCACCTAATCCTTTAACTCAACATAGCCTCACAACTACTTCTTCGGGTGGTGATGTGATAAACCTAAGTTGTTCTCTAAATACCCCCATTTTAACAACCAACCAAGGCATTAGGTATATTTCTATCCTAACACAAAATTGTATCGTGAGATACAAACATGCTTCTTACATTCTCATGTTCTGACCTAGATAAATACTTTCTCAAACATATGTCTAAGCTAACGTGTATGTTTTCATGGTGATCAATCATGAAAACAACCAACAATCCAGAATGCAAGACAAAAACAACAATCAATAACGTAATTCCAAAACAAACCGCAAAATCACAATCATATCTTGTGGCTTCAACCCTAGAGGAAGGGTTCTAGCCACTCATGTTTGTATAATTACACGAAAACATGTTTACATTAATATACTTAGAAGAATAGATGAAAATAAACCAAGAAAATATGAACCCAATAGGAGTTTGTCAAGTCTCCTTCGCGCCTCCTTCGGTTTTTCCAGAAAATCCCGTGTTCCCTGATTTTAGAAGCTAAGGGTTCAATTTACACTATGCTGAAAAAATGCAAAATTTGGCCTGTGGTGGAACAGAAATGTGTCACGGAGCTGAACGCCCTAATTGACCTCCGTGACACGGAGGTAACGCGTACCCTCACTGGAATGTGCCAATAATGCAATTTTTGGCCAAGTGTTGCCACGTTGGCAGCGTGCCACGACCCCTATCATGCAGGGTGCCGGTTATTGCATGTTTTCTTGTTGACTTTCACGTTTTGCTCTTGATTCCATTCCTCCACTTCACCAAATCATGAATTAGTTCCTCAAATTCATTATTAACCTTCAAAAACAAGGACTAATCATGTTGGTTAGTATATATATATATTAACATTTACATAAAATCACATGAGAATGTATATAAATAATTAGATAAACAAGACTAAATTGAGTTATAAAGTAGCACTTGGGCATGCAATTATGCCCAAGATCACAACCCCATACTTAAAGTCTTATTCATCCTCGAACAAACCTTTTACATCTCATGCACATGAAGACTTACACATAGCTAATTTTAGCAAGACAATTCAAGCTACGGCTACAATGACTGTTTAAGATAGCAAGCTAAAAATAGAGCATGCACGATTTAATCATTGAAATGAAATACAACTATGTTAAGACTTCCTAACCTCAAGAATGGACTCTCTATCTTAGCAAACTCATGCAAATCAACTGATCAAGAAATTCAACATGAATTATATCCTTCATTAAACATGTGCCCTCACAACAAGAGAGTTACCCATTTTCACATGAAAATTTTTAAATCACAACATGTATGGGTAAATGAATAGAATTACGCTCACTCTCACAAAGAATTCACATGCATCATGTAATCACCCATAAGCTTGCCCTTAGTGTTTTGCTCCACTAATTTAAGGATGTTTGAATGTAAGATCAAGTGGGACTTAATGGGTTGTAATGTAAGCTAAGGAACGGGTAGGTACTATTCTGGACAGTAATAGTGACTATCTCCCCCAAGCGCTTTTAATACATCCAACATTCATTAAGGACATCTCTTTTCTTACTTCACTCATTCTTTTCAATCTTGAATTTTCTCTTCTTGTTCCCATTTCTTTAAGCACACTCAGCTTAGTAGTAAGGAGTACTTAAGCAAATTTTTTTTTCATTCATTTATTTTCTTACTCCCTACTAATAATCAACCATTTTTACACAAGTGCACCTTTGTCCTTTTCTCAACTTTCACAACTTCTACTTTTCCTTCTTTTTCACGCTTCTCACTCTTTCACTCTTTGGAATTTTTTCACTTAAGCGCTTAGGAGTTTTGGATCAAATTCAAGGCTAATGAAAGAAAAAGGATTAAGCTTCTGTTGTAGCTATAAAAGAATAGGCTCAAGGCACAATGGGGCTCACTAGAATTCAACATTCAAGGTAGGTAAATTGAGGGATAAAAATTAGGTTCATTCAAAGAAATGCCTAAATCCTCTCCTACAGTCCACATCCTTCATTTCATTTTATATACACACCAGGAAAGTTCTAGACACTCCACAATAACATGGAATAATCAAAAACCTTACACTCATGGCACATGCTTAATTCAAGACATACTCAACAGTTTTTTTTTAACTCAGCTAATCACAAGAATTCAAACATTAAGCTTCAATCATATCAAGTCAAATTCAAGAGCCTAGGTGTCTCAAACATAGGTATACCACTTGCATGCTTCAACACTAAACATACTTGCATCTTACATTCATTTATAACACATAACAAGAATATCAAGCCATCAATTAGCTACAGGTTCAAAAACCAAAACCTATTGACTAATGTTTCCTCAAGACGGTCATCATCCATCCATCATCGGAAACAGTCCCTAACTATGACTAAAAACATTATATACAGACAAAGAAATTTTTTTTTATTCTTCGGTTCAAAGACCCCCCGTTGGAAAAGAACCGAAAAGAAAAACCAACGGGTGATGAAGTCATGCTTAACTCACAAAAATTTTTCAATTTTCTCACAAGCATTACATTCACCAAAAATCGTTAAGCACAAAAATTTGAAATTTACCTCACCCCATACTTGAATCATGCTATGTCCTCATAGCATCAAATTAACATTTAAAGAGGGTGAAAAATACTCCCTGAGGCCTTTAGGCCTAGCTACAACATGCTTTTCTTAAACTTGAACAAGTGGGTGTTTGACCCCACACTTTTTCTCTTCCATGCTTTCTAGCTTCCTCCTCCAAGGGTACTCAGACTTCCCCTCCATCTGTGCTTAACTTTCCACCAAAACAACACAAGATGAAAATAAACAAAAATCAACTCAAATGTAAGAAATTAAAATGGTACCTATGGTACCCTTGGGTTGCCTCCCAAGCAGCGCCTGATTTTACGTCGCGGCACGACGTAACAAGTTTCACCACTTTTTCCTCCACCTTGAGGATATGAATCTCACCCCTAATTTCTTTTCTAATTTCCTCTTATGTTCTCGGGGTGGTGGTGAAAAATTGTAAGGACCAAGTAGTAGATGTTGCCTTTTGCACTTATTGTCCCTTAAGTAAGCGAAGTCATTTTGTCTATTGGGCTCAGAAAATTTCAGAATATATGGGGCTTATTCCTCCTCAAGATCTTTCTCCACAAGCTTGGAAGACTCTATTTCTATGTTGTCAGCCAAACTCAATGTCAAAAAATGATTCAAGTGGGGTACAATACACCTCAACTCTGAAACTGCATTGTGCTTGACCTCCTTACTTGTATACACCTTCTCAACATCAACATCTATCTCTCCGTTAATGTCAACTGGGGGATACTCTATCTCTTCTTCCATGAATGGATTTTCCAAAAGTGTGAGCCCATCACGGGGACTCTCAAGAGATTCTAATTGTTGGGCTTCATCCACATATTCACCCCTGTCTTTTTCTTGTAGTTCTTCTTGAGTATCGCCTAAAACCGTTACCTACAATTTACCACAAGCTTCAGCCTCAACTATCATCTCCGTGACTTTTATGCTCATCCTTTCTAGAGCTTCTCCATTCTCTGCTAGTTGAATTCTCATTGCTTCCATCACCTCCTTCGTTGCTTTTGTTTGCTAAAGCATCTGCGTTAGCATGTCTTCTATTCGAGCTTGGCATCCCAAGTCCACATATTCATCATGCCTATATTCAGCAAAAGCAACAGAAGGATCATAGTAGGGGCTTGGGGGATGGGAGTATGCATTCGGACAGCCATCCTAATGGCCATCTTGACGACCACATATATTGCACGTGTTACAGTGTTTCCACAAGTGGGTCCTCTGTAATTCAGACAAGACTCGTCAAAGTAAGAGTATCCACCATTTAACCCATTTATATTCCACGATGTCATGTTAAGAAGGGAGTCAGATTAAAAACTAAAAATAAAATAAATCTAAAATTAATGAAGAAATTTTTTTTTTCAACACTTAAGGAAATTTAAAAATAACACAAAAACAGAAAAATTCACTAAACTTAGCCGAGTTGCCGACAATGGTGCCAAAAACCTGTTCGTGCCCGCAAGTGTACATGTCGTGCAAGTAATATAATGGCTCTTTTTAAGAACCGGAATGTCGAACCCACAGGGACTGGACTGATTCAGCTAACTATCAAGTTCAAGTGTGATATTAACATTCGCAAGTGTTGATTCTAGAGGTTTTCAAGAAGGTTTAATTAAGTCTAAATATGGTCAACGAAATATTCTGAATTCACTCTAGGAGCAACATAGAGTTAAAACCAGATAATCATGCGATACTACGATTTGCAATGGTTTAAGTATGAACCTATCGATTGTCGTCTCACATAATTAGAATTGCATGTTCATGTTCTTTCGAGCCTCTAAACACAACAAACTAGCCTCACTGCATCATTGTGAGCGAGGATGCTAATTCTAGTTCGTGGGCAATCAATTATGTTGTGGTTTACGTGGAAATGATTAGGGACTTTCGTGCACCTAATAATTTAACTCAACTTAGCCTCACAACTACTTCTTCGAGTAGTGATGTGATAAACCTAAGTTGGTCTCTAAATACCCCCATTTTAACAACCAAGAGCATTAGGTATATTTCTATCCTTACACAAAATTATATCGTGAGATACAAACATGCTCCTTACATTTTCATGTTCTGACCTAGATAAATGCTTTCTCAAGCATATGCCTAAGCTAAGGTGTATGTTCTCATGGTGATCAATCATGAAAACAACAAAAAATCTAGAATGCAAGACAAAAACAACAATCAATAACTTAATTCCAAAACAAACCGCAAAATCAAAATCATATCTTGTGGCTTCAACCCTAGAGGAAGGGTTCTAGCCACTCATGTTTGTATAATTACATGAAAACATGTTTACAGTAATATACTTAGAAGAATAGATGAACAGAAACCAAGAAAATATGAACCCAATAGGAGTTCTTCAAGTCTCCTTCGCGCCTCCTTCGGTTTTTCTAGAAAATCCTGTGTTCCCTGATTTTAGAAGCTAAGGGTTCAATTTATACTATGCTGAAAAAACGCAAAATTTGGTATGTGGTAGAACAACAATGTGTCACGGAGCTGAACGCCCTAATTGACCTCCGTGACATGGAGGTAATGCGTACCCTCACTGGAATGTGCAAAAAAATGCAATTTTTGGCCAAGTGTTGCCGCGTTGGCGGCGTGCCACGGCCCCTATCGCGCAGGGTGCCAGTTATTGCATGTTTTCTTGTTGACTTACACGTTTTGCTCTTGATTCCATTCCTCCATTTCACCAAATCATGAATTAGTTCCTCAAATGCAGTATTAACCTTCAAAAACAAGGACTAATCATGTTGGTTAGTATATATTCACATTTACATAAAATCACATGAGAATGTATATAAATAATTAGATAAACAAGACTAAATTGAGTTATAAAGTAGCACTTGGGCATGCAATTATGCCCAAGATCAGTAATGAACTTACCCACTTTGATGAGAAGGTCCTCGATTATTCCATCTAGTGCCACTTGATACTTGTCTTCCAACTGCAACATCACTCGTGTTGGTCTTGGCTGGCCCAACCCCAACTTGTTATACAATGATAGGGAGCTAGATTTACTGTTACCCCGAAGTCACATAGAGCTCTTATGATTTCAGCTTTACCAATTTGTATGGGGAGGGTAAAACTCCCCGGGTCTTTAAGCTTTTTCGGTATCTTGCTCATTACCCTGTAGCAACACTCCTCTGTCTGTGCCACTGTTTGGACATCCACCAATCTGACTTTGTTGGCCACCACATCTTTCAAGTACTTAGCATACTTGGGCATTCCTTGCAAAACATCAAGCAACGGCAAATTTATGTGAAGTTCATTGAAAATATCAAAAAAAAAAATTAAAGCATTCCTCCTCCTTACTCTTCTTGAGCCTTTTTGAGAATGGTGGCGGCGGTCTCTGTGCTGGCTACAATAATGATTCTACATTGTGTTGCACAACACTCTAATTATCTCCCTTGTCAGTAGATAGACCCTATTTGACCAGCTTTGGCTGCACCTCATTTCTCTTTTCTTTCAATGGTACATCATCCAATTGCCTGCCACTCCTCCGACTGATGGAATTGACCTATCGGAGGTTTGTATCTGTGTCACTGGGTAATCCTCCTGAGGTCTGGTGTGCTGAGCAGCTGCTAATTGACCCATCTGCTTCTCTTCTCTAGATTATGGGTGGCCAACTACTGAATTTTCAAATCTGATGCCATCCTCGCCTGATTCTCCGCCAATTGCATCTGAGTAGCCATAATCTTTTTCAACATCTCCTCAATATTGCTTCTACTCGAATGGCCACCGTCCTGCCTGTTCTGCTGCTGTTACTGCTGCTGCTGAGGTTGCTGGTAGCTCTAACTCTAATTACAACCATAAGAAAAATTTGGGTGACTCTACCGATTCTTGTTGTAGGTGTTCCTATAGGTCTGATTATTTCTCTGAAGATTCCCTACAAAATTGACATATTCTAGATTTGCCCCGCAAGATTCTGCATTGTGCCTATTATTGCCACAGATTTCACACCAACTGAGAGTCTACTGAATTGCATTCACCTGTCCCTGTTGTTGGTTCATACTTAGTTTATTGAAGTGAGTCATCATCTGATGCTGAAATAATGCTAGCTGTGCCACCAAGGCATTGACACCATCCACCTCTATTAGCCCTGTTTCTCTCTTACCTTCCCCTCTCGATGAATGGCTATGCCACTCTAGATTTCCTTGAGCAATCCTATTCAACAAAGTTTACAACTCATCATATGTCTTTTTCGAGTGCTTGCCTACCCGATACAGAGTCTAGTAAGATTTTGCTGTGTGGGTCTAGACTTTCCATAAAGGTGTGGGCTAAAACTTCATTGGACTGCTGGTGATGGGGGCAGTCTCTCAATAGTGACTTGAATCTTTCCCAAGACAAATACAAGTTCTCCTCCAGCCTCTGCTTAGATCTTAATATCTCACTTCTAAGCTTGGCAGTCTTACCTGAAGGGAAGAATCTGGTAAGGAACTTCCTTGCTAGGTCATCCCAAGAAGTGATGGAATTAGGTGGCTCAACCTTCAACCACCTTTTTGCCTCTCCCAACAATGAAAATGGGAAGAGTGTAATTCGAACATAATCAATTGGCTCTCTTGTGGGGACGAAGGTGTCACTGATCTCCAAAAAGTCCTGTATGTGCTGTTGTGGGTCCTCATGAGTCATTCTGGTGAACTAGCCACTAGAATGTAACAGCTGCACCGTGTTCTATTTCAATACAATGTTCCCTCCGGGCTTCGGTTTGCGGATACTGGAGGTCGCATTTGTCGCTAGTGGGATGGCCACCTCGTGAATTGGTTGAGCTGCCATTTGGTCAGGTAACAACTCTATTTGCCCAACTGGTGGATGTTGTCGCAACTATTCTTGTAATCTTTTCATCTTCGCCTCTAGAGCTTCCCTCTGAGCATATGCAGTTGGCGTTCAGGCTCCAACAATGGTTCCACCGGGTCCCTATTCCTTGCCAGCTTTGCAAGGACAAAATGTTACTGCAATGTAGCAGTAAGACCAAGATTTTAAACACTTAAGGAAATTAAAAATCACAAAAAAATAGAAAAAATCACAAAACTTTGCCAATCCATGGCAATGGCGCCAAAAACTTATTGCGCTCCAGCGCACACACAAGTGTACGGGGTCGTACAAGTAATATAGTGGCCCTTTTTAAGAGCGATGTCGAACCCATATTAGCTGGACCAATTCAGCAAATATTTAAGTGCAAGTGTTAATACAATCTTCACAAGTGTTGATTATACAAATTTCGTACAATTCTAATTAAGTCTAGGGGTGATCACAAAATAATCGAGAAACAATACAAGAAGCAACTAGAGTTAAAGCCTAACAATCACGCAATGTTATAATTCACCACGGTTCAAGTATGAAAACTTCAGTTGTTGTCTCAAACAGTTAAAATGCAATGTTCATGGTCTGTCGAGCCTCTAAACAGTACAAACAAGTCTGGCACCTGTATCGTTGAGCAGGGATGTGACGTCCTAACTCGTGAGCAATTTAACCACGCGGATGTGGTTTATGGAGTTTTTGGCTTTCATTATGGACTTTTGTACCTCTATCATTTAACTGGAATTAGCTTCACAACTACTTCTATGGGTGGTGATGTGACAATTTTAAGTCGGTGTCTAGCTCAACCCGTTTTAGTAATCAAGCAAGGAAAATTAGGTATAATTTCTATTGTAACTGCTAATCCTATCGTAAAGAAAAGAACTTTCTCCCAACATTCTTATGTTTTAGCCTAGGGTTACTCTTTCGAGCTTTTACCTAATCTTAACGCATTTGATTTCATGGTGATCAAGCATAAAAACAACAATAATGAAGAATGTAAGACAAAAAAACAACTAAAACTCAAAACCATGAAGAATTCATGCATTTACAATCATATTATGTAGCCTCAACCCTAGAGGAAGGGTTTTAGCCACTCATGTTCGTACAAATACTCAAAAACATGATTCAAGAAGAGGACTTACAAGAATAGTTAAAAGAGAATGCAAAACAATGAACGCTAGGTAGAATTCTTCACTTCTCCCTTTGCTCCCTTATGGTTTCCTAACGATATTTCGTGATAAATGAATTTAGAAGCTAAGTGTTTAATTTATAATAAGTGAGAAAATTGAAATTTTGAGCCGTGGATGGACTTCCTCCGTGTAACGGAGCCTAACACCCTGATTTTGCTCCGTGACACGGAGTAAACACGGACAACTACTGGAATGTGTCTTCTCGGCAGGTCTTGTGCGAGGCCTTTTCGTGTCGCCTAGAGTGGCATGATGCTGGTCGCGAAGCCCACTTGGCATGGCATGGCGCCATTGCGCAGGGCATGTCTTGGTAGCCTCTTCTCACGCGCAGCCTGGGCATGGCATGGCACTGGGGGCAGCACACGCACAGCGTGGCACGCTTCCTAGCGTGGCCAGCCTTCACCTTGGCATGCCATGTTGCTTTCAAGTGCTATCATTTCCATGCTTCTCCCTTGTGCCTTAAACATCATTTTAAGCCCCATCCTTAGCATATTACACCTACAAAATAAGGGCTAATCTTGTTGGTTAGTTCCGGCACATAATTAAACATAAATACATGAGAATGTAATCATATACATTAACAAACATGACTAAATTAAGATATAAAATAGTACTTGGGCACGTAATTATGCCCAAGATCGGTACTCACTTTGGTTATGAACTATGCAAGTCATGGACCTCAATATAAGAAAGACCTACGAGTCATAGTATGAATCGTACCCCCATAGTAAGAGTCGTAAGATGTGCTCATAGGTCCACATGTAAGTTTCTCAACCTCTGTATTACGAGTCCAAGGCATGAGTCGTAGTGCCTTCCTACTACTAGTTGTACGAGTTCAGACGTGTCAAAAAGTTTTAAATCACTTGACTTGGCCCAGATTTTTCATATCCACTCTACAACATATTTAAACTTCAAACACACTTTACCCTTCTTCCATGCACTCAAAACCAATTTCAAGACTAGAACTCACGACTCTCTCACACCTGTAACTCAAAATCAAGATCGATTGATCATGTTCTTTGCTCACATAACATGGTGAATCCCAACTTCCAACCCTAGTTCCTGATGGTTAGTCGAAGTAAGCAGCATTCAAGTAAGTGTTATTTGTTGAATTTGATAATAATTACCTGTTGTGGTTGAAACAAACCTGCTTAATCCCTGAGAGTCCTCCCAATGCTTGAAAAATTAAAAAGGACAATGACCAGGATATGAACGAGTTAGTGTGCGATTAGGTGGGGGTGGGGGATTTAACTTGTAAAAATAGTGCAATGAACTATTAAAAATGAGTTACGGGGTGTAATTAAAAATGGGAGGAATGGGCCACTTTAAAACATGATAAATGCATGGCTGGACTTGGGGAATTCTGAGTACCAAACACTACATTAAAATCACCTACAAACTGAAGCAAAATTAAGACAGGGACAGGCTTCACAAGCCTTCCTATGATTAGTGGTTTCATACTGCGACTCATAAGATGACTCTTTAAGACTATCCCAAGCCAAACTTGTAACAAACTCAATGTATGAATCCTAGTATGGATCATGGTATCCTACTATGAATCGTACCTGGCAATCATACAAAGAATCTAAAAAGGGTCAAGTCCACAAATGATAGTACGATCCTTCCTACGACTTGTGGAATCGATTTATGGGTCGTACCATGAGTCGTGGAAAAATATAGAACATTTCCTTTCAAAGATCATCCTCATATGACTCGTGGTATGGACCGTACCTTCATGGTACGAGTTGTACCTTAGAGGCATAACATTGACCTGATATATTGCGAGTCTCAGTTTGAATCATACCTCTAAGGTACGACCTGTACTGTAGACCCGTGATAAATGACAGAGGACTTTTTTTTCTTGCTTTCTTTTTCTCAGATTTGGAATTCTAATATTTTTCTCCACAGGTACTATGATGCAGAAATGAAAAGCATCCAAGGCAACTGCTCGGAGGGCATTGATTAATGAGACCTCTGAATTTGAACAAGTGGGTAAATCCCTTAGTGGTTCTATAGAGGAATACCGGTTCAATACATCTGATACTGATGGGACCTAAACCACTAGGGCAAAGGCTAAAGCCCAGGCCGTGGCAGCCACTTCCACATGTGCCGGTGCTCTATGAACTGGGCATTGCTCTCACTACCAAGAAAAAACCTCAGAGCACTCAAGAAGAGTCGCAGGTCCTCACCAATTCACTGAATAAGGTAGAGGAGATAAAAAGGATATTTAGCTTCTATGGATTCAATTGGATTAGCTAGGACCCCGATTGATACAGTTCAAATATTGTTCTGGAGTTCTACGCCAATTATTTGGTAACCATGGAACAGAAAGTGAACGATGGGCAACGATTGAAAGATCAGCCCAAAGTAGAGAGTGTGACGACCCGAATGGAGGCCGAGATCGCAACACAGGACAAGGAGCCCCGAGAGACTCCAAGTCGACCCATGGCATGAACATACATCTAACTCATCCAATAAGATTGAAGAATCAACATGATAATTTTAGCAGAAGTCTAAAATAAAAATAACAACAGAATACATAATCTGAAGATGAATACATCCTTTCATTTGAAAAACCTCTAAACATGATGAGTTGATGGGACAAGACCCTAACTAATCTAAACAAGCTAAAAACAGGAAACACATAGAGAAATCTGAATAAGCATGGTCCTAGGGATATAAGGACTCACCAAAAACCGTAGGATGCTAACTCTGGAGACTGGCTATGAACGGGGTTGACTTTGAGTGGGGTCCTATATCATGAAATGATACAACATAGAGTATACGGTTAGTACGAGGAATATACCGAGTATGCAGGATAAGTAAAACTATTTAAATGAGTAAAATCATTTAAAAATATAAACAATAAGAATCTGAGATTAGGGCTTGCATGCATTCTTTCTGAAATGATGATATCATCATAACATAACATAACATCATAATGAATCAATTGACTCAAAGCTAAATCTGATAGAAATGAGTAAAATTAAACATTAAGTCAAACCTTTACATATATAGATATTTAAATCTCATGAATGATGAACATGCATAACTGAAATCATAAGGAACAATGGGAGACTCGTCTTTTAACGGACATACCACGATAGAGCTTACGTGGTCCCAACTATCACACTTAAGAGGGTAGAGTCATCCAAGGCCTTGCTAGGAATAGGGACGATACCATGATATTGATATCAAGCTCGTGGCCCAACAGGGTAGGGGATAGCTCATAAGGGAGGTCCCAAAGTAATACATATATATTCATAAACCTATGATGACGCGTAGTTTTGAGACATAGGGTGATCAACCCTTAGCCTTCTCGGTGCTAGGCACTACTCCCAAAAACATGCATATGCTCTCCATCATTTTTCAACGAAGCTCAACATCATCCATTGACGAAGCTCAATAATAAAATACATCTCAAATCTGGAATCATGCATATAAGAAGATTTAGCTCGAAACATACCACAAGCTGAAAGATAATTAGGAGTCTTCGCTCCAAAACCATGTGGTAAGCTTAATTTGAAAAATCATAAATCATACTTGGAATATATGGGCATTCCCCAATACTTTCACCTGCTTGGAAATACTCAATTAACATAAAAAATATGATTATAAACATGGATAGATTGAACACACGCTTTTCATCATAATATCTCCTCATAATCATATATTCATCACAAATCTCATCTTTTTGTGGACTTCTCATCAATGGGCTTTTTAATTCATAAAACTTGAAACATGATTTTAATTGAAAACATTACAAAACTTGCCCATGGTTCATAATTAAATAGTATAAACATATTTAAATCATACCCATGTAGAGAATTAGGAATTTCATGCCTTGGATTAAAACCCCATATATTAGACATAGGAAATTCATGATTTAGAGAGGGATTGGGCATGGGTGTGAAAGGATTCACCCATTCATAACCCTACATAACTGATTGTAGCTGATTCTTACACTTTCTTGAATGCCTAAGAAAAAATTGAAGAGAACCTTGGAGGATTTTCCTTGATCACCTCGCTAGACTATCAGTCTTGCATGCATGAACTAATATGGCCTAAATTGAACTTAACCCTGTTAAAAGACATCATTCATAACTTAAAATGATGTAGTTTAAGCCTTAAGATCTAAAGATTTATGGAAAATCCCTTACTAAATTCGTAGAAAATAACTGCCAGTCAGTCCCCACGAGGGACATGACAACTCTTCTCCTCTGGCCACGACTCGTGGCATGATCCGTCGAGTACACTGCTTATCAAGTCATTTGGGCTTGTCACATATGACTTTATAATTCATTACTGGTGACCACAACTCGTGGTCACCACTCATCACATACACTACCTGGAATTTTTATTTTGCTTCACCATGCTGCTAATGACCCTCCCCGTGAATCATGGTGACTAGTCACGACTCCTGGGGTCCTTCTGTTAGGTAGACTACCTACTTCTTCCGCTTTCTCAATCACCACTTCCCACGACTGATCTAACAAGTCGTGTGGCCTGACCATGACTCGTGGTCTCATCCGTGGGGATCAAAATTCCCAAATTCAAACATATCTCCTGAACCTCACCATGAGTCACATCACGACTCCTGGTCTGCTCTCATAGGTCACCTCATGACCCGTTCTATGTCCTGATGCCAGTTTGAAATTTTTTCTCCAAGTCTGATCTTTGGGCTTTCGGGGTATAGTAATATCTCCCCTTGGGATCATTCATCCTTTAAAGTTGAAAAAACATATAGAAAAGCAGAGAAATTCACTCATCATGTTCAAATACTGATCATTTAAGCTGAAACTGACGGAATGACTATCCCCGATTTAAACTAGATAGTTGGAATGAATTCACGGATCATACATACATACATACACATAAAAGAAACTTGGGCACATGAATTGAACATTAAAAGTAATTAGAGTTTTAGGGAAAAGATGATACCTCAAGCATGAACTGAGCTGGTAGAGAATAAATGTGTGTATTTAGCCATCATATCCGCTTTGGCTTCCTATGCAGCTCCTTCAACCTACTGATTCCTCCATAAAACCTTGACTGAAGCTACTTCTTTGTTCCTTAGCCTTCGAACCTGAAGATCTAGTATCTCCACCAAAACCTCCTTATAACTAAGGTTGTCTTTCACACCAACTCTGTCCACCAGGACAACTAGAGCTTGGATCACCCAAAACACTTCTTTAAGAGCGATACATGGAAAACCGAATGCATGGAAGCTAATTCTGAAGGAAACTCCAATTCTTATGCCACCTTGTCCGTTTCACAATTCTGTACGAGCTAATATAATGAGGGCTTAGTTTTCCTTTCTTCCAAAACTGCATCACTCCCTTCATGGGAGATACCTTCAAAAACACCAATCATCTACCTCGAATTCTAATTCTCTACTTCTCACATCGGCATAGGACTTTTGGTGACTTTGACCTGTTTTCAACCTATCCCATATGAGTTGAACTTTTTTCGTAGCCTCATGAACCGAATCTAGTCCTATCACCGCAGCTTCACCAACTTTGAACCAGCCAATGGGCGATCTAAAAATCCGCCCATAGAGAGTCTCAAATGGAGCCATCTGAATAATGGAATGGTAGTTGTTATTAAATGCAAACTCAATAAAAGGAAAATGATCATCCCAACTACCTTTGAAGTCAATCACGCATGCTCTCAACATGTCTTTGAGAGTTTGAATGTTCGCTCCGCTTGACCATCAATATGCAAGTGAAATATTGTGCTGAGCTTAACTTGAGTACCAAGTCCTTTTTAAAAAGACTTCAAAAAACTGAGAGGTAAATTAAGTACCTTAATGTGCTGTGGATTTAAGCACTATTGATGCTTAAAACTAAGAAAATAGCATGGAATTAGGTGTATTTATGTCTATATGAGGCACTTTTCCTTTGGTTTCAGGATAAATGGGTATTGGAAAAATAAATTGCAAAAGGAAGCTAAAAGTGTGCGAAAAAGGGCAAAAAGTGCAGTCCACAATATGATCTGTAGGATGGACCTACGAGTCGTACTGAGGGACGTGATTAGAAGCTGAAAGTTTAACCTGGAAGAATGATCCCACGAGACTTGTCATGGATCGTCAACGATGGTACGAGTCATGGTAAGAAGTCGTGATGAAATCCAGAAGAATTGCACAAGAGGCTGATTCTCAGTATGAGAGGATCCTACAACCCGTGAGATGAAGGTACGAGTTGTACCATACCAGTCATGGTGAAGTTCAAACAAAGTTCAAAGTATCAGGATCAAGCCACGGGTGCAAGGCACGAGTCCTAGGATGTAGGTACAAATAATACCTTGTCCTAACACTTAGCTAAAATTCAGCCAACATTTCAAGCCACGAGTCGATGCCACGGTTTGTGAGAAGCCCCTACCAGTTGTAGGAGGACCCTTGACAAGCTCGGCGACAGATATGGAAAGCAGTCCAGTTTGTTTAGGAAAAGGATTCTTGTGTCTCTATAAATATGTTTTATGTTTTATTTTTCATAGAGGACGACGAATAAACTTAATTTTAGTAACATTGTAGTAAGCAATTTTACATCATTGAAAGAGATAATTGAGTTGGTCCAACCTTGTGATCAACCTTTTCTTGAACTCATATTGTTCTTTCTACTTGTTATTCAAGATTTTGCGGATTAATTGAAGGAATTGTTTTTCTCAATCATCTTTGTACTATTATCTTATGACTTCAATCATGAACACAATTCACAACCTTGAAACAATGAGAGGCTAAAACCTCCATAGCTAGGGTTGTGGGAACCATGGAGGATTAAGAAACTAGGGTTGCACAAAGTGATTCTAAAACCAATACTAATTACTTATATTGTAGTCTCTTCATCTTTAATGATTCTTAGTGGTGCTAACCATTAGGAAGTGCCCAAATTCTTTACTTTCTTTGGTCGAAAACGTAGAGAATAGGAAAAGAGAATTACAATAGAGCCTTGATCTTGATGATCATTGTAGTAACTTGAGCTGTGGTTGAAGGATAGTTATATCTGGAACTTAGTGATAACGGTTAGTTTGCAAAACTCATGAGACTTGGTCGAGTAATTGAGGATATTCATTCAATAGGGATTGCTCGATCGTTTGAAAGAACCTAAGTTATCAGTTTTGTAAGTAAGTATTGGTAAAGATCACGAGTATATACCCAAAGCCGTTATGAACCCATGGGGAACACAAACCCTAGTTATCCTTTAATTATTGATTTGCAACTATAATCGTGACTGTTGTTTATTTTTATTATTGATTTTTATTAGAATCCCCCCATTGTAAAGTAAATACCATATTAGTTCATCTACCGATAGTAATCTAGATCTTCCATATTCCCTGTGGGATCGATCCCAACCTCTAAGTTGGGTTCTTTATTGACAACGTCCGTTTCATACTTCAGTTGGAAGTGTGTTTTGAGCATTATCAAAAAGTGGCGTTATTGCTGGGGAATACGGCTAAGACTAGGTTATTTGCTTGTATTTGACTTTTTAGTAATTATTTCTTTAATTATGTTTAATTTTACTTTTTTTAATACCCACAGGTTGTCCTCCGGTGAATGCCAAGCACTTGAAGCAGAGGTGACCCTCTTGTTCCACTAAATCCTGAAATAGAATGAGCACTACATAGAATGGAGAACCCTGAGCAAAGAGAAGCGCGCTTGGCTGAAGAAGCTAGGAAAGCCGAGCTAGCTCGGTTATCTACACTTCAGCAAGTTGATGATAAAATTGATGAGGTGGTAAACGCTGGTCGACATGGGAGGGGAAACCGAGCTCAAAGATTTTCCCCTCAGTTATTCGATGATGAGGACCCAGACATTGATGAAATTGGGTCAACTGGATCAATTGTACCACTACCACTACCCGCTGGGGCCAAATTTGATATTACGAGCACCATGATTCAACTGTTAAACATGAAGGGGGTGTTCAGTGGCCACGCAGCGGATGAAGCCAACCTACACTTGATGAACTTCATAGGAATATGCAAGGCATACAGGTTTCCCAGAGTAAGCCAGGATGCCATACGGCTCCGACTCTTCCCTTTCTCTCTATCAGGGGAAGCTACTTTGTGGTTATCGGAGTTGCACAACGACTCCATAACCAAATGGAGGGAGCTTAAACAAGCCTTCTTGGAGAGATTCTTTCCCCCATCTAGGATGTTACAGTTAAAAGATGAGATCTGTAATTTCCAAAAAATTAAGACGGAGGCACTTCATGAAACCTGGTTGAGGTTCAAAAAGAAGTTGACTAAGTGTCGGAACCATAAAATCCCAAATGACAGTTTGTTGGAAATTTCTTACAGTTCTCTTAATAATAGCACCAAGGCTGTAGCAGACACGGTGGCTAGAGGAGCATTGATGTGTCACACCTGGGAGGAAGCAACCACTATCCTTGAGAGGGTGACTAAGACAAATAGGGCCCGGCATACGAGGGAGGCTAATGCAGTGGTAGGTACATATGTTGTTGATTTTACTGCAGGCCAAAGAAGGAAGGAGGAAGAACGTGATCAGGAGTTGGCTCACATGCGCACATCAACGGATTTGCTGACAAAGCATATCATGGAGCAGGAGCCAAAAAGGTAAATGCAGTGGGAACTCAAGGAAGGGAGCAAGGAGCAGATCACTCTAATTCTTTGGACAAGGCAAACTTCCTGGATGGCCAAGTGGTAGGTTTCCAAGCCAACGCCCAAGCGTCTGGACAAGACAATTAGAGCTAAGGTTCTGGAAATCAAGGTCAAAACCAATACAAAGACAACTGCAACAGGAATGGGTTCAGAGATAGGAGCTGTGGTCGTGAGAGAACGGGAGAATGGAGAAGAAATGATGAATATCGTAATGACCGGGCTAGATTCTATGTGCCTCCCAATGCACGAGAAGGGGAGGCCGGACAATCAAAGTTGGAGAGCATGATGGCCGAAATGCTGAAAAAGGTGAGGTCCACGGATGATCAGTTAAAAGAAATTCGAAGTGACTTATCTAGCATGGGTCAGAAAGTGGAATCTCATGCCCCCACCATCAAGTAGATAGAGCACCAACTTGGGAAACTTTCAGCATCAATGAACCCTAGGCAAAAGGGTACACTTCCTAGCAACACTGTCAAGAATCCAAAGAATGATTCTCATTGCATGGCAGTGATGACTAGGAGTGGTAAAACCATAGTTGACCCCTCGTTCCCTATTGAAGTTGAAAGGAAGAAAGAGAGCGTGATTGAGGAAGAAGAGATTGGTGCTGAGATAGAACATGATGAGTTGCAAGAGGCCCCTAGGGGGTGAGAAGGAATGCGACATTGATCAAGGGGCAACTCTAGTGCAAAAGGCTATCCCAAGACCACCGCCACCATTCCCGCAAAGGATGAAGAAAAAGGCAGATAATTGTAAGTTCCTAAAATTTCTTTCAATGCTTAAACAAACTTTCTGTGAATATACCTTGGTCAAAGCACTAGAGCAGATGCCAGGATATGCAAAATTCATGAAAGACCTGGTGACGAAGAAAAGATTTGTAAGCTATGAGCTGGTTGACAATGTCCATTACTGCAGTGCCATAGCAACAAGCATCTTAGCTTAGAAAAAGGAAGACCCAGGTGCCTTCATGATACCTAGAACCATTGGTAATGTTGAGTTCGCAAGGGCACTCTGTGATCTGGGAGCTAGCATTAATCTAATGCCCTTGGAGGTTTTCAAGAAGCTAGGATTGGGAGCCCCCACACCAACCAACATGCAGCTACTAATGGCCGACGGAACAGTAAAGAGACCTGTGGGCATCCTAGTTGATGTGCTCGTCAAGGTTTATAAGTTCATATTCCCAGGAGACTTCGTGATCTTGGATTGTTAGGTGGATTATGAGGTCCCCATCATTCTAGGGTTACCACTCCTCGTGACTCGGAGAGCTCTAGTAAATGTGGAAGTTGGCCTGTTAAAGTTCAGGCTGAACAAACAAGAGGTCACTTTCAACATCTGTCGGACCATGAAGCAACCAAAGGAATTTAGTGTGATCTCAGCACTTGAGGATGAGTATGAGTCACTTGACGAATTCTGAGTAGTCAAGAGACTTGTGTCGTGTCGCAACGTTAAATCAAGAGCATCTTGGGAGGCAAACCAAGTGGTGGTTTGGTAAATTCTGAGTAACCAGACCACCTGCGTCGTGTCGCAATGTTAAATCAAGCTCTTCTTGGGAGGCAGCCCAAGTTAGTGAACTAATATTTGCTTAGTGTGTGGGGAAACAAAAATAGGTGGCTGAAAGATTTGCTTCTACAAGATCTCAGTATGACTCGTGGTGAGGTCCTATGAGCCATGGCAATAGTGGTGGTGAAAAGCAGAGAAAATTCGAAGAAAAGCCCGACCTACGATTCATCCTATGATTCATACCTCAACGTTACGAGTCGTAGGATGCACTCGTAGGTCACCAGGTAAGTTTTCATTTGTTAAAGTCACTACGGGTCAACGGACGAGTCGTAGGTTGCTCTTACGACTCGTGGCATGAGTCGTGATGGCTCAAAAAAAATTCCACTTAAACCTGAGTCAGCCCAGATTATTTATATAAGCCCTAAGCTATTTAAACTAAAGCTACCTAATCTTGGGGAGAATTATATGCCCAAGTGATACTCAAATGCTTCATTTCGTCTTGTTTATACATTGATAATTATACATTCTCATGTGATTTATAGTTAAAATGTGAATTTATACTAACCAACATGATTACTGTTGTTTTGCAGGAAAAATGGAATTTTAGGAAGCTAAGATGCATGTTGGGAGAAATCGGGAATAGACTCGGAAGCGAGCAGTGGAAAAGGCCCAGGTTATGCAGCAAATTAAGGGGCTCCGCGATGGAGCCGTGTCACACTGCCATCGCGGATGCATTCTGCCCCGGATGATGAAAATTTGCCAAGTTCCAGTGAAGGTCCGCGTTGAGGCCGTGGCATGTTGGCCAAGCCCCGCGTTGCACGTCGTGGCACGTTGGGCATAATTAACTGGAGGACCGGATTCCAGTGAGGGTCCGCGTTTGTGGCGTGTCACGGAGGCAGTGTTCCGCGATGCACTCCGTGACACGTTGCTTGTTATTCCGGGAAAAATTCCCACTAGTATAAATAGCACATTTAGGTTTATTTTTAATTATTCTGACTTGGTTGAGCAAGAACGTGGGTTACAGGCAGTTGAGGGGACGAAATTCTTAGGGTTCTTCTCTATCTCTTTCTTCTTTATTTCAATTGTTTGTATGATTAGCACTCATTTAACGATGTTTAATCCACAGATGAGTGGCTAAATTCATTTCTTGCTGAGGTTAAGAACATTTGAAGTGGAATGTAATTATTGATCATCTTGGTTTTTCATCTTTTCTTCCATGGTTGTTCTATTAATTCTTGTTCTTAATGCATTAATGTGTCGCCAATATTAATGTATATCTAGAAAATCCGGTTTGCGCTCGAAAGAGAGAGAAATTGGAAAGTTGTGAATTAATAGGATATGATTCTCTTCTTGGTTTGGGAAAATTGGGAATTGATTTACCTTCAGAATAGAAATATATCTAAAAGTCATATTAGTCAATTAAGGAATCGGTTTCGTATGGCTAGAACATGAATTTCTTCTTATCACAGAAATGTAGGTGGAAGGTTTATGATTCTTAAGTTGGGTTAAATACGAGAGTTTTAATCCATAGCCAATAAAATCTTGACTAGCAACCGAAGGAAAGATTAAACAATTTGAATCAATAAATTGATTCCCTGTATGTTCGTGTTAGCCTCAGCATGCTCATTACTATAGTTCAGACTCAAATTGTATATTTGTTTTAGACTAGTATAAATTAGGAAACAACCTCCCAAAAATTTTCTTGAAACTGTTGTCTGCATTATTAGAGTTAGAATTTATTAACACTTGATTTGATTATTACCTTGGTCCAGTCCTTATGGGATCGATACTTGGCTACTCTAGCCATTTTACTACTTGTTCAACCACGTGCACTTGCGTGTAGTTGTGAAACAACCCGAACAAGTTTTTGGCGCCGTTGCCGGGGACTGGCAATTGGTAAAATAGTTGTCTTAAGTGTTAGTTTACTATTTCTTATTAGTGTTGACAACTTGGTATTAGCTTGTCTTTTGCAGATATTGAATTCTGTTGAACACTGGCAAGGGACAAGGAGTTGGTGGATTCACACTTAGAGCCGGAAAGACAATTTCATCGCCAAAGGAGAGAAGCTCTAGAGAGAAAGCTGCAGTTGCTCAAACAGACCATCCTGGAGCAACAACAGAATCCACCCATTGTAAGGGAAGTGTTAGTGCCTAAAGAAATGGCAACTAGGCCAGTTCGCGAAGTGGCAATCCCACATGCTAACAACGTTACATCTAGCATTCGCAAACCTGAGCCAGGAGGGAGGTTCGAGCTTAAACAGAATATGGTGTAATTGCTGCACACCAGCGGGCAATTCACAGGTCTCCCTCACGAGGATCCAAAACAACATCTCCAAAACTTTTTCGAGATAAGTGACACTTACATCCTCGCTGGAGTGTCACCCGATTATGTCAGTCTTACATTGTTCCCATTTTCACTTTTGGAAGAAGCAAAGAGATGGTTAAAAGTTGAGCCACCTAATTCCATCACTACTTGGGATGATCTTGCAAAGAAATTGTTGATACGGTTCTTTCCATCCGGTAAAACAGCAAGACTTAGAAATCAAATTCTATGTTTTAAACAGAGAGAGGGAGAGAATTTGTATCAAGACTGGGAAAGATTCAAATCTATGTTGCGGGATTGTCCTCATCATCACCAATCCAATGATGTGCTGGTGCATACTTTCATAGAGGGTTTGGAACCCCACACAAAAATCTTCCTAGACTCAACAGCTGGGGGAAAAGCATTAGAAAAAACTTATGAGGAGCTGTATACCTTGTTGAACCATATTTCGCAGGGAAATCCAGAGTGGAATGTGGACTCTTCTAGAGGAGGAACAAGGAAAGCGACAGGAGTCTTAGAAGTGGATGGTTTTAAAGTTATCGCTGCACAGATAACTGTGTTACAGAATCAACTCAATACCCACTTTAGCAATATGGGCATGAATCATTCTCAAGCCCCAGTGAATGTAGTGCAGCAGATTTGGTGTGAAGTGTGCGGCAGTAATGAACACTCAGCTGAGTGTTGTGGTGCGAATCCTGATTCAGTAAACTTTGTTGGTAATGTACAGAGAAATAATCACCAACAGTATGGCAACAACTACAACTCTAATTGGAAAAGTCACCCGAATTTCTCTTGGGGTAGTAATAGCCATCAAGGGCAGAGTTCGAGTCAGGGAGCACAGAGAAATCAAGGAGGGCAGCAGCACTATCTGTCGCAATACAGAAGCAACAATGAACTTCCTCCACCACCATCACCCAGTATCGAGGAAATGTTCAAAACGATGATAGCTAACCAAGCTCAATTGCAGGCTGACTATGTGAAATTGGCAGCCGATGTAAAGAACAATTAGTTAGCTACCAAGGCATTGGAGTACAAGTTTGGGAAACTAGATGGAGCTCAGAACACCAGGCCGAGAGGAGGACCTCCAAGTGATACTGACCCCAACCCCAAGCAAGTAAATGCAGTGACCACAAGGAGTGGTTTGCGACTCAAGGAGGTGGAACCAGAAAGACCACCACAGCAGTCGGGAGCATTGGAGAAGGAGAGGGAACACAATGATTATAGGGGGAAGGAGAAGGAAGCTGAACCAGAAAGACCACCACCCCCGTTCCCTCAAAGACTAAGGAAACACAAGGAGGAAGCGTGTTTCAAAAAGATCATGGAGGTGCTTAAACAGGTACACATTAATTTACCTCTTGTTGATGTTTTGCAGGGAGTGACAAAGTATGCAAAATATATCAAGGACATCGTGGCAAACAAAACCAGGTTGACGGAGTACGCTACGGTGGCACTTACGGAGGAGTGCACTTCCCGGATACAAAATCCTTTGCCCACAAAGCTCGAAGACCCTAGGAGCTTTACAATTCAACTTACAATCGGGTAGAGTATCCGAGCTCGTGGATTATGTGATTTGGGAGCGAGAATTAACTTGATGCCGACATCGGTATTCAAGAAATTGGGGCTAGGCAGTCCTAGACCGACAAAAATGATCTTGCAACTAGCAGATCGTTCTTTGGCCAGACCAAATGGCATTGTGGAGGACATGTTGGTGCAAGTGGGCTCCCGTATCTTCCCGGTTGACTTCATTGTGCTGGATTTTGAGCCGGATGCGGAAGTACCATATATTTTGGGACGTCCTTTCTTGGCAATTGGGAAAACACTGATTGATGTAGCTGCAGGGCAGCTAACCATGCGGGCACATGACAAGGTGGAGGTATTTGATGTGTACAAGGCCACGAAGCTTCCGTCCATGTATGAGGAACTCTCAGTGATCAACGTGCTTAATCGAGCAAATATTGCTCAGAGTGTTGATTCGCGAGAGCCAGTGGGAAAACCACCGGTGAAGGACCCCCTAAAAGTGGAATCATGGCAAAAAGACCAAAGTGCCACGTTCTTAGTCAATGGGCAGCGATGTAAGCATTACTGGGGTGAGGACGGTAGTCGAGAGAAGACATCCATCACCCTAGAGGATGACTAAGCTTCAATAACATTGAGCCATGACGGTAAACTAGGCGTTGCACGGGAGGCAACCCGTGAAATTGTTGTAATAATTGAGTAGAATTAGTAGAAAAAAAATAGAAAAATAAAAATAAAAACAAAGACTGTGTTTTATGTTGAAATCTATGAATTCTAACCAATTTCTGTTGTGAGATGAATTTCAGGTTGAACAGAGGGCAAAAATGCAAAGGATCGCAAAGGAAAAATCGAGGTGAGAAAAATAATAAAAAGTGGCAAAACAGTGAGCCTGCGCGATGGCTCCGTGTCACGGAGGAGGGCCTCCGCGTTGACCTCCATGACACGTTGAGGTGTAATTCTGGAATTTCTAAAATTCCAGAACACCTCCGCGTTGGCTCCGTGTCACGGAGGGGGTGCTCCGCGTTACCCTCCATCACACGTTAAGGTGTTAATCGAGATGGGTCACACCGGGTCGCCGGGTGACCCGCGCGAAATTAACCCTTTTTAACCCCAAATTCCCTTTATTTTCCCTCATTTCTCACCCCACTCCGCGACAAAAATCCAAAAAATCCCCCTTCCCCAATGTGACACAGACTTAGGCACAAGTTTTCTTCAATTTTTCTTCGGTTTCATCGAACTAAAGGTATGTTCTCTATTTTCTTCTCAATTCTTGTCAAATTTGTCGAGTTTGAGCATTTAAAGTGAGAAAAACTTTCCCTAATTGTAAATTGAGCTTGAATTCCTTTAAGTTAGAGTTGATTGAAGTTCAGAGTATCATTTTGATTGTATGAACTCGATAAATACATGCTTGATCGAATTTTGGTGAAATATGTAGCTAGGGTTAGAATTTGATTACGAAGAAACAAAATGTGATTGAAAATGTGGAAATTATGGGTTGGGCATGTTGGGTAAGGTGAATTATGTTGTGTTTGTTGTGAATATGCTAAGTAAATGATGGATTTTTTTTTGGGAGAATGAAATTGTGAATTGCATAGAACTGGTGAATTGCATAGGTTGTGTTGAGAGTTTTTCTGTGCTAAGTGCTATGGGATGAAATGGTATTGATGGTGATATGTTAATTAACTGTACGAAGTCTGAGTAGTATGTAAAATATATTCCATCGAATTCTCTGAATGCACAAGGCATGTTGTTGTTTCTTGTTGTAAATTGGGAAGTGAGAATTGTCTTGCTGTAATGTTGTGATTGTGGCTAAAGACTAAGTGTGGGGTGTCCTAGCTTAACCCAACCTTAGTCGAAGCTAGTTTTAATTTGAATAACATTGGGACTGTCTGTTTGATTTGACAGGAACAATGGCAAGCAGGCAAGATAAAGGAAAGGGTGCATCTACATCGGTCCCGAAAGGAAAAGAATTAAACTGGGAACAGCAGTCCCAGTAGCAACAGTGGTTCCACGCGGCCAACACCGTCAATACAGAACCTGATGGGTGATAGACGAAGGGAAGAAATGGTACACAAAGCACAAGGAGAACAAATACTTCCCTGAGGAACATATTGCGAGGGAGCCGTTGGCACAGGAGTTCCCCAGAATTGTACACCAGATTGACGCTGTCGGGCTGAACTTCATCTTTGAAGAGCCCAATGAGTGCAATCTCCACCTAATTCAGGAGTTCTACGCCAACTGGAACCCGACACTATGAAGTCACACTATCAAAATAAGGGGGCAGGTAGTCACTTTTGAGCCCCATCACCTTAATGCCATCTTGGGGGCGCGGGACACAGATGCCCATGTACTCCGGCAGCTGAACATCACTCCACCATATGCGGACATCAGACACACTTTGTGTGGAGCCCGTTCAACAACACGTTGGAGCAGGCATAAGGAGAAGGGCTACCATCAGACGCTGCCCTACTCTTAAATGAACAGGGAATCCAGAATTTGGCTTAAGATCGTGTTTCCTGTCTGATCCCGGGGGTGCACATGACAGATGTCACCCGGGATCATGTGTGCTTGGTATACGCCCTGATGAAAGGGCTGGAGATTAATGTTGGGGCGGTGATCATCTCCGCCATGAAGAGAGCCCGTTTGTATCAAGGGCACAGGTACGGGTTTGGTGGCTTGCTGACGACTTTCCTGAGGGGCCTAGATGTTGAAGAGGAGGCCCTTGACTACATCCCACAGATGGAGAGGCGTGCCTTAGGCGTCACCAAAATTAAGGCACCCTACACCACTCACGGGCCAGTTCTCACATTGGCCGAGCGACATGCTCGGGATGATCGGTATATGGCCCACATGTTCGGGATGCAGATGCTACAGTTGCGCATAGGCGGGAGGCCAGCAACAGAAGATGAGCTGTGGCAGCTAGAGTTGGACTACCCCTTCGGCGAAAATGCCAGGGCTTTATGCCGAGTGGCGCCGGCTTTTGTGGAGCCCACTAATGATGATGTCCCCACAGATGAGGAGACGCGCCATGATGACTCAGATGTTGAGTCAGATGAGGATAGCGGGGGCGATTCGGATATGGGGGACGAGGCAACCGCACCTGATGAAGAAGTGGAATACTTCGATTGATTAGGGAGTTTCACCACCTACTCTTGTGCTATGCTGAATTTTGTGAACACTGGGGACAGTGTTCGATTTAAGTGTGGGGTGGGAGTAGTTAGGTGCTGGTTGTTTTGTTGTTATTTATGTTTCTGTTTTGTTGTTGTGCCTGTGAAAAATTGTGACCCTGTGATTTTGGTGTTTATGTTTTGTATTGTAATTTGGTGTTGTAATTAACGTGAAGCTGTTGTGTGCTGTATGGAGTTGTTGTTAGCTGGTTGTGTAAATATTGTTGTTTTATCGAAATTATCGATATTTGTTTTATCGAAATTATCGATATTTGTTTTATCGAAATTATCGATATTTTTAAAATTTTTTGTGAAATCTTTTTTTGATTGCGTTTCTCGGCGTTTGTTTTCGGTGCTTTTACCGAGAATAGTCCCATTGAACCGAAGTCGTAAATAGTGATTGTTCCCTATGATGGATGGATTACTACCGTCTTAAGGGAAATGTAGTCGATAGGAGTAGATTTCTTTTGTTCTTTTTAATTTTTTTCTTTTGTTTGTTTGAATCCCAAACGTGTCGTTACTTTATGGTTCGGAATTCAGGTTGTGTGTTGTACATGACATTTAGAATGCAAAGGTGATTTGTATGAAAGCATGCAACTTTGTGAACATGTTGAGATACCTAGACCGTAGAGTTCGATTCGGTGTGATTGAGGCTTAATGTTTGAATTCCTATAATTAGCTGATTGAAGAGTCTGTGAATATGTCTTGAGTTGAGCATGTGCAATGAGTGTGTGGTGAGGTTTGATTCTTCCATGCTATTGTGAAGTGTCTAGAACTTGCCTGGTGTGTGTACGAAACGAAATGAAGGATGAGTATTGTAGGAAAGGATGTAGGCATTTCTTTGATTTAACCGAAAGTTTTTTTCATTATCGTACCTACCTTGAATGTACATCCTAGTTTGCCCATTGAGCCTATAGCCTATTTTTTTCTTTTGTCGAAAAGGTACAAACCGAGCTTAACCCCTTATTTTCATTATCCGTGAATTTGATCCAAAACTCTTAAGTGCTCAAGAAAAGTAATTTTCCCATAGTGTCAAGGAGTGGTAATTGTGAAAAGAAAGGAAAAGCGGAAGTGGTGAAAGTAAAGAAAAGGTCAAGGGTGCACTTGCCGAATTTAATAAAAGGAAGATGTATAACTAATCTTTGTTATTAAGTCGAGTGTCCTTAAAGATATGGGAATAAAAATAAAGAAAGACCTCAAGAATGGGAGGATGAAGGAAGAAACAATTCCCATAATATGGTGGGATGTATGGAAAAGCGCTTAAGGGTGCTAGTTGTTATTATTGGTTAGCCCAGTATGTACTAGTTCCTTAGCTTATATTACAACCCATTAAATCCTATGTGATCTTACATCTCTCGTCCTTATATTAGTGGAGTAATACACTAGAGGCAAGCTTATGGGTCAGGACATGATGCATGTGAATTCTTTGGGAGAGAGAGCGAAACTGTGTTCATATGCCCTTGCATATAATGCTTTTTAGATCATATGATTGTAAAGGGGGAAATTCTCTTGTGTTGTGAGGGTACATGCTTTACGAGAGATTTAATTTCGTGTCGGATGTCTTGATCAGCTGATTTGCTTGAGTTTGCCGAGATCGAGAGTCGACTCGTGAGTCTAGGAGGTCTTAATGTGTTGAATGTCATTGTATTGATGAGACTATGCATGTTTTCTTGATGATTTGCTATGTAAATAATCGGTATAACCGTAGCTTGAATTGTCGAGCCAAAGTAGCTATGATTGAGTGTCAATTGCATGAGATGTGAGATTATTGTTCGAGGACGAACAAAGTTTTAAGTGTAGGGTAAGTGATCTTGGGCAGAATTATATGCCCAAGTGATACTCAAATGCTTCATTTCGTCTTGTTTATACATTGATAATTGTACATTCTCATGTGATTTGTAGTTAAAATGTGAATTTATACTAACCAACATGATTAGTGTTGTTTTGCAGGAAAAATGGAATTTTTGGTAGCTAGGATGCATGTTGGGAGAAATCGGGAATAGACTCGGAAGCGAGCAGTGGAAAAGGCCCAGGTTATGCAGCAAATTAAGGGGCTCGATGGAGCCGTGTCACGCTGCCATCGCGGATGAATTCTGCCCCGAGGCGATGAAAATAGGCCAAGTTCCAGTGAAGGTCGGCGTTGGGGCCATGGCACGTTGGCCAAGACCGGCGTTGCACGCCGTGGCACGTTGGGCATAATTAACTGGAGGACCGGATTCCAGTGAGGGTCCGCATTTGTGGTGTGTCACGGAGGCAATGCTCCACGATGCACTCCGTGACACGTTGCTTGTTATTCTAGGAAAAATTTCCACTAGTATAAATAGCACACTTAGGTTTATTTTCAATTATTCTGACTTGGTTGAGCAAGAACGTGGGTTACAGGCAGTTGAGGAGACGAAATTCCTAGGGTTCTTCTCTATCTCTTTCTTCTTTATTTCAATTGTTTGTATGATTAACACTCATTTAACGATGTTTAATCCATAAATGAGTGGCTAAATTCACTTCTTGTTGAGGTTAAGAACATTTGTAGTCGAATGTAATTACTGATCATCTTGATTTTTCATCTTTTCTTCCATGGTTGTTCTATTAACTCTTGTTCTTACTGCATTAATGTTTGGCCAATGTTAATGTATATCTAAAAAATCCGGTTTGCGCTCGAAAGAGAGAGAAATTGGAAAGTTGTGAATTAATAGGATATGATCTCTTCTTAGTTTGGGAAAATTGAGAATTGATTTACCTTCAGAATAGAAATATATCTGAAAGTCGTATTAGTCAATTAAGGAATCGGTTTCGTATGGCTAGAACATGAATTTCTTCTTATCACAGAAATGTAGGTGGAAGGTTCATGATTCTTAAGTTGGATTAAATACGAGAGTTTTAATCCATAGCCAATAATTCTTGACTAGCAACTGAAGGAAAGATTAACCAATTTGTATCAATAAATTGCTTCCCTGTATGTTCGTGTTAGCCTCAGCATGCTCATTACTATAGTTCAGACTCAAATTGTATATTTGTTTTAGACTAGTATAAATTAGGAAACAACCTACCAAAAATCATCTTGAAACTGTTGTCTGCATTATTAGAGTTAGAATTTATTAACGCTTGATTCGATTATTACCTTGGTCTAGTCCCTGTGGGATCGATACTTGGCTACTCTAGCCATTTTACTACTTGTTCGACCACGTGCACTTGCGTGTAGTTGTGAAACAGGCCGAACACTACCCCATTCCCACAATAAACTCTCAAGGTTCACAAGTTCAACTCACCCATACTCACAACCTGTAACTCATCAACCAACAAAGGAATCGAGCAAATCTTTGCTCAATCCAAGTCGTCCAAACCCATACCAGTGCTACCCAGTCAAAACAAAAGAAAAAATCAAGTAAGTTATTTATATTGCAAGCTCTAAATGTTTGAAAGTGAACTTAAGGGAATTAAAACCTATAAGAATCACTGGGTATGCTTGAAAATTGATTTATAAAACACAAACTCGACTAGAAAACCACTTGAAATTTATTCAAGTTTGGCCTTGGAACACCTAAAAGGAGTTACGGGTAGGGGTTAAAAGAAGGGAGGATTGAGTAGTGTAAAAATGGAGTTTACAATATGCTTAGAACTGGGGGAAATCTAAGTACCAAAAAATGTGCAACACAAACACTTACACACCGAGGAAAAGAATCGTGAATGTGGTCTGAAAAAGGGTACACAGCACAGTACGGGTCGTAGGTTTACACAACGAGTCATACTAAGTGCTCGTACCACCTATCTTGAAATATTTATCTGGGAAGCCCACCCTATGACTCGTGGAATCGACCTATGGGTCGTACCATGAGTCGTGATGAAAAATATAGATTTATTAAAAAGGGGACTTCATCAAACAACTCAAGGTACAGACCGTACCTTCATGGTAAGAGTCGTACCTGCGAGTCGTGGGGCATCATCAGGACTTCTCTCGAGTCATACCTTTATGGTACGACTCATAGTGGGGACTCGTGATGAGATTCGGAACTTCCCTTACATAATTTTTCATTTTCTAAAATGGACAACTGACCTCTTTTTCATCAGGTACAATGAAATACAAACACAGAGCTGAGAAACCAAAGGCCCGAAGGCAGTTTAGGATAGTATCATCGGAGTTTGAGTCTAATAAAGAAGAGCGTACACCTAGTGGTTCGAACACAGAGGAACCAAGGAACACTAGGGAAGATACAATGGCCCAAACTGAAGCAACCACAGCCACACCCGCTCAAGCTCCCCAGTCTGAAGAGGGAGCTACAGAGGAATAACAATGTCCGGAAACTGACTCCAACACTGAGGAAAGGTCAGAAGGGAACTACAATGATGCGGAAAGCGGTGATGAATAAGTGGAGGAGGAGTCCCCTATGGTTGCACATGAGCAGGTCCCTTCCAGAGAAAACAGAACAATGCAGTGGAGAGTGTCGGGTGCTAAGAAATATATGAACAAGGAATTACTCTTACTACCAAGAACAAACCAAAAATAAGCATCCAAGATGAATCGTGGATCCTTACTAATTCCTCGAACGAAGTTGAGGAGATGAAGCATATTTTTAGCTTCTATGGGTTAGAATGCCAAGACCCCTACATAATACACAGATGAGATCTTCAAGGAGTTCTACGCCAACTATCTGGACATAATGGAGGAAAAAGCAAAGGAGGGGCAAAAGATAAAGGATCAACCTTGTTTGGAGAGTTTTCTAGTCTGAGGCCGAGTAGTAGATGTATCCGATCGGACCATGGCACGGATGTTATATGGACCTCAGTTCAAACCAACAAGGATAACACTAGAATATGACTATAGGGTTGAGGCCATGAAATAGATTAGACAACTGCCCATGCCCGAGCGACGAAGGCAGCTGGAGTGGTTAGCCGGAGTGATTGTTGAAAATAAAGATGACGTTGATTGGGTCACAGGTGGAAAGCAGGTAACAAAGAGCTCCTTGAACTTTATAGAAAAAGCTTGTTGGACACTGGTACGACATCGATTAGCACCCACTGTCAATGACAACACGCTGAGTGCAGACAGAGCAGCTTTGGTGCATGCCTCATGTCTCGCTACCCTCTTAACATCCCGAGGATCATAGCTACAGAGATATGAGACCGCACATTGGGAGTAAGCACTACTATCCTATTCCCAAGCCTTGTATACAATTTGTGTAGGGAGGTGAGAGTTCAGGGGGGTGATGAGAGATTGATTGGAGGCCAAAGAATTGCTGACATAGGTCTTATCCGGGATGAGATGAACCTGGTAAGCAGATTGAGACTCTCTACAGCCATACCAGCAGCTCAGCCAATAGGGGGCGCACAGGTGAGTGTCCCCACCATACAAGAGTAGAGCGAGACAACGTCTACAAATATCGGTCACACTTAGTGAGCTCGTAGTACCTCATCCACTCCAGTGCATAGCTCACAGACTTCAGCACCAGTAGGGAACATCTTGGTACCATAGGATTTCCTCCAGAAGCTATCCAAGAGATTGACCATGACCGAGCGCAAAATTTAGGCAATGATGGAGAATATAAAGCCATGGGTCAAATCCGAGATAGCTGGAAGAGTAGTTAGACACTGATAGTTTCCGTGCGGAGTTGGGGGCTCTTCGGAGTCAAGTGGTTGAGTTGTCATCACGACAACCAACAGTTATAGAAGCCCCTACTCTCCCGGACCTAGACGTCGAGCTTGATGAGGATATTGATCTAGCGGCACATTGGGAGCCATCCACGGCTGCTAAGAAGGGTAAAAAGCGAGCTACTGATGAGGCCAAAGAGGAGAGTCCAAAGAAGAAGAAAAAGAGAGAGAAGAAAGAAAGAAAGAGGGCTAGACTAGAGAGCATGCAGACCCACACAACGCATATGACTGAGCTGCATGAGAGAGTTAGAGGAGCAGGAAGCTCCACCACAGCTCAGCCCGAGCTTGCTAGTGGCCATGGCCCTTAGGGTGAGCCACATTCAGCCCCAGTTACCACAAAGGCCGTTCAAGTAGCTACATTCACTGAGGGGGGAATCACTCCCCCTATTATTACACTATTGAGTGTGCTGGCCACTGCTAGCTCCACTACTACCGTGGAGGTGCCACCTTCACAAGATGATAGAGGCAAAGTCTGAGTAGCCACAAGTATGTCCTTTTCCCTACATGCTTATATTTTATGCTTCGGGGAGGAAGCTCATTTTTTTAAAGGGGGAGTGTACCTTTATTTTTGAGATTTTTGTTCGTCTGAGGATTTTTCTTTTGCCTCAGGCATGCTATCTAGTAGAACTAGCACGTGTTAGGATATTTGTTTTTAGTTGTGATTTTTGTTTGATTATAAAGTAACTTAGGAATACTCCTCCAATGGATATGCACTAGTTTTGTTTATTTTGAAAAAATTTACCCTCCTTAAAAAATTTTGCTATGTATTTGTGACAACAATGCATGATTCCTGTGGATCATTTTATGTCATTTGGTTATTAATAGTTCTAGTCTTGTTAATCCTTGTATGAACCAGACAGGTAAAGTAAAAATAGTTCATGTAGCATGTGTCAGTGAGGTCTTAGTATTTTTTGCGGTATGTTGTTAAAGATCTAGAATTGCCTGGTTGGTCTTTGCATAGGTTAAGGATGGTTGGTTAGGATATGATCATAGACCATTTTTGTTTTAGCTCACTTTTAGTCTATATTGCCCTATGAAAGTTTCATGAATCCCTCGATCCAAGTTTGATCCTTAATAGACCATATTTCTTTGATTTACTTTTTAACTGTACCCATTTATTTATAATGAACATGTTTGGTTCTAGTCCTTACTTGGATATTGCGAACCTCAACATAAGCAAAATGTTTAAGTTTAGGGTGGCTAGAGTAGGGGTGCATAAATTGTTGGAGCGGGAGTAAAGGAAGAAAAGAAAAAGAAGAGAAAAAATGGTGAAAAATATGGTGTGGTGAGGTGAAAAAGTAAAAAGCTGAAAATTTTAGAATATTGAAAAAGAAAAATCCAAAAGAGTTTGAAATTCTTGAAAAATGTGAAAAATCACCTCACCCATGCAAATATTCTTAAAATGGGAAAAGGGAAGAAAAGAAGACAAAAAGAATGAAGGGTGAAATAGGAAAATGGTGTAGCCAATGAATGTAGCGCCAAGGAAGGGATAGTAACTCATAAAATCTTTCATCTTTATAATGTCCAGCCCTAAGCCTACATTACAAGCCATATCATGTCCTATAGTGATCTTAATTTGACCATCTAACAAACCAAAGCAGAGAAAATAATGGCAAGACTATGGTATCTGATGCATAATACTTGCATTTCTTTGAGAGGGTGAGTGCTTCATTTGCCTAGTCCCATGTTTCATTTGATACTGCATATTAGAGTGGGGACTTTATTTTTGTGAGGGTGCATGGATTATGTTTGCTTTTACCATGGTCTGTGTGAAACACATAGGAAATAACTTGATTGCTTGTTGATAGTTAGATGACATGTCTTGATCCCTATATCTGATGTTTTGATGTTGCTTGCAATACATTAGCTGATGATGTTTCATGAGGAAGGGTCTATAAGGTTTGTATATAGAGTGCACAAATTTGTTTGAGTTCTTGATGTAGTATTTAAGTTTATTTTCTAGTTGAGCGTCGTATTTGATTTTTCTTTTTCTTTACCTGAGGACATGCAAAGTCTTAAGTTAAGGTGTTGATGTGTTGTGGATTTACAGCACTATTGACGCACAAAACAAAGAAAATAGCATGGAATTAGGTGTATTTATGTGTATATGAGGCACTTTTCCTTTGATTTCGAGATAAATGGTTGTTTGAATAATAAATTGCAAAAGGAAGCTAAAAGTGTGCAAAGAAGGGAAAAAAGTGCAGCCCACTGTATGATCCGTAGGATGGACCTACGAGTCATACTGAGGGTCGTGATAAGAAGCTAAAAGTTTAACTTGGAAGACTGATTCCATGAGACTTGTCACAGATCATACCATGATGGTACGAGTCGTGGTAAGCCAGTCTTGATGAAATCTAGAAGAATTGCACAGGAGTTGATTCTCAGTACGAGAGGATCCTATGACCTATGAGATGAAGGTACGAGTCGTGCCATACCGGTCATAGTGATGTTCAGACAAAGTTCAAAGTATTAGGATCAAGCCATTGGTCCAAGGTACGAGTCGTAGGATGTAGGTACGAATCGTACCTTGGCCCAACACTTACAAAAAATTCAGCCAATACTTCAAGCCACGAGTTGATGCCACGGTCCGTGAGAAGCCCCTACGAGTCGTAGGATGACCCATGGCGAGCTCGGCGATAGATATGGAAAGCAGTCCTGTTAGTTTAGGAAAAGGATTCTTGTGTCTCTATAAATACGTTTTATGTTTTATTTTTCATAGAGGATGACGAATAGACTTAATTTTAGCAGGAAAATATTGTAGTAAGCAATTTTCCATCATTGAAAGAGAGAATTGAGTTGGTTCAAACTTGTAATCAACCTTTTCTTGAACTCATATTGTTCTTGCTACTTGTTATTCATGATTTTGCGGATTAATTGAAGGAATCTTTTTTCTATATCATCTTTGTAAGTATTTTTTTATGTCTTCAATCATGAACACAATTCACAACCTTGCAACTATGAGAGGCTAAAACCTCCACAGCTAGGGTTGAACAAAGTGATTCTAAAACTAATACTAATTACTTATATTGTGTTCTCTTCATCTTTAATGATTCTGAGTGGTGCGCAACATTAGGAAGTGCCCGAATTCTTTACTTGCTTTGGTCGAAGAGGTAGAGATTAAGAAATGAGAATTACAACAAAGCCTTGATCTTAATGATCATTGTGTTAACTTGAATTGTGATCGTAGGATAGTTATATCTGGAACTTAGTGATAACAATTAGTTTGCAAAACTCATGAGACTTGGTCGAGTAATTGAGGATAGTCATTCAATAGGAATTTGTTGATCGTTTGAATGAACCTAAGTTACAGTTTTGTAAGTAAGTATTGGTAAACCCAAGATGTATAACCAAAGTCGTTATGAACCCATGGGAACACAAACCCTAGTTATCCTTTAATTATTGATTTGCAAATATAATCTTGACTGTTGTTTATTTTTAATATTGATTTTTATTAGAATCCCCACATTGTGAAGTAACTATCATACGAGTTCATCTACCGGCTATAATCTAGATATTCCATATTCCCTGTGGGATCGACCTCAACCTCTAAGTTGGATTCTTTATTGACAACATTCGCTTCATACTTCAGTTGAAAGTGTGGTTTGAGCGTTATCATACCTCCTTCTGATATAATGTACAAGGGCACTCCATGAAATCAAACTAGCTCCCGGATATATAGTTTGGCATAATCCTGCGCCAAATCCATGGTTTTGACCGGTAGAAAATGAGCGGCCTTGGTCAACCTATCTGCCACAACGCAAATGGAGTCACATTGTCGACGAGTACGAGGTAAACCTATGATGAAGTAAATGTTGATTTCTTCCCATTTCCAAGTAGGAATACTGATATCCTAAAGCACACCTCCCGATCTCTGATTCTCGACCTTTACTTGCTGGCAGTTTGGGCACTTAGCTACGAATTCTGCGATGTCCTACTTCATGACATTCCACCAATAGACTTCCCGTAAGTCACGTACATCTTGGTGGCACCTAGATGGATAAAATACCTGGATCCATGAGCCTCGTGCAACATCCGACTCCTTAAATCATCAACATTCGAAATATATAAGCGACCCTAGTACTGAAGCACCCCCTATCCCCCTTTGGAGAAGACCTCTACCTTTTAATTTTGAACGGATTCCTTCTACTTTACCAAAATAGGGTCTTCATCTTTTCTAGCTTTTACATCCATCACCAAGGACGATTCTGATCCGCCTACACTATAACACCGCCATTGATCGAGTCAACCAACCTAACTACCAACCATGTGAGTCGATGCACATCCTTTACCCGCTCCTTCTTCCCATCATCCACATGAGACACACTCTCCTTAGAGAGTCTACTAAGTGCGTCTGCTACTACATTGGCCTTACCCTGATGGTAAAGGACACTCATATCATAATCCTTGAGCAGCTCCAACCACCTGCTTTGCTGAAGATTGAGATCTTTCTAGGTAAACACATATTGTAAACTCTTATGGTCTGGAAACACATCCACGTGGACATCATACAAATAATGTCACCATATATTCAAAATTCAAGATCATTGGTCGGGTAATTCCTCTCATGAACCTGTAGTTGTCTAGAGGCATATGCTATAACCTTCCCATGCTGCATCCATACACAGCCAAGTCTGATCCTTGAAGCATCACAATACACCACGAACCTATCGGTACCCTTGGGTAGGGTTAACACTAGTGCTGAAGTAAGTCGAGTCCTCAACTCTTGGAAGCTCTTCTCATAAGCCTCCAACCATTGGACTTTCACCTTCTTCTAGGTCAATTTGGTGAAACGTGTTGCAATCGGTGAGAAACCTTCCACGAATCTTCAATAGTAGCCAGATAAACCCAAGAACCTCCGAATATCCGAAGGATTACTGGTGTAGGCCAACTCTTCACCGCTTCTACTTTTTGAGAGTCCACCTTTATACCCTCACTTGATACCACATGGACCAAAATTGCCATAGAGTTCAACCAAAATTCACACTTACTGAATTTGGCATATAATTAGCGATCCCTGAGAGTCTACAACACTACTCAATGAGCGACATACTCCTCCTTGCTCTGAGAGTATATCAGGATGTCATCAATAACTCAATCATGAACATATCCAAGTATGGATTGAATACCCTATTCATCAAGTCCATAAAAGTTGCAGGAGCATTTATTAGTCAAAAAGATATAACTACAAACTCATTATGACCATATTGCATTCTGAAGGTTTTCTTTAGGATGTCTCTCTCCCGAACTTTGAGTTGATGGTACCTGGATCTGAGATATATCTTCGAAAAGAACATGGCACCCTGGAGCTGGTCAAATAAATCATCAATCTTTGGTAGAGGATACTGGTTCTTGATGGTGAATTTGTTCAATTACTGATAGTCAATACGCATATGAAGAGAACCATCCTTCTTCCGAACAAAAAGAACTGGTGCACCCCATGGGGACTTGCTCGGTCTAATGAAACCCTTATCTAACAGATCTTTCAACTATTCCTTCAATTCCTTTAGATCGGTTGGAGCTATTCTGCAGGGAGGAATAGATATAGGTTGCGAGTCAGGAAGACGGTCAATATTAAAATCAATCTCCCGCTCTGGTTGGAGTCTTGGTAGTTCATCTGGGAAGACTTCTAGATAACTCACATACTACTAGGACAGATTGGATAGTCGGGGTCTCGGACATCGCATCCTTAACCCTAATTAGATGGTAAACACAACCTTTAGAGATCATCTTTCTGGCCATAAGGTAGGAAATGAAATGACCTACAAGTACAGCTGAACTACCCTTCCACTCTAAGACTGGCTCTCTCAGAAATCTAAACTCTACTGCACGGGTTCTACAATTAACTAACGCATAACATGAAAATATCCAATCTATGTCGAGGATAACATCGAAATCGGTCATGGATAACTATATCAAATTCACTGAGGTGACTTTCTAAAGGAATGAGACCAGGCAACCTCTATACACCCGTCTAGCTACAACTGAATCACCTACTGCAGTAGAGACTGAGAAGGGTTCTGAAAAGACTTTGTGACTGACTATGAAGCTACTAGCCACAAAAGGTGTCATAAAAGATAAGGTAGCCCCTAGATCTAATAGAGCATATACATCAAGATGGAAAACTCGTAACATACCAGTGACTACATGCGGGGAGACCTCCTACTCCTGGCGGGATGCTAAGGCATAGAATCTGTTTTGGCGCTGACCGACACCTCTGCTGGTAGATGCCCCTAGATGTGCTGAGCATGCGGGAGGGGATGCTGAACTAGAAGCTGGGCCTCGACCCCTATCATGGTCCTGTCTCGCTGTCGAGCAATCTCTAAGCATGTGTCCAGGCTTCCCACACCCGTAACAAGCACCTGTACCTGCTAAGCACTGGCCCATGTGCCCCCGACCATATCTGCGGCAAGCCGGGATGCTAGAATCTATGAATCTACTGTTCTGACCCCTAAAGCCTAATGCTCACCCCCTATGATCGTTCCTAGGCCTGGATGGCACACTTAATGTTGAAAATGTTGGGATTGAAGGTCTCTAGTGGGTCTTTTTTCGGTACCCACCACCTGACCTCGACTGTGAGAAACTGTGACTATCAGTCCTGGCCCTCTTGTCCTCTCTCTCCCTCATATGCATCGCCTCCATCTACTGGGCATAAAAGACTATCCGAGGGAAATCCATATCCTGGTGGAGCATAGAGGTCCTGCAATCCTTGTTTAAATAGCCCGCCACTCCATGAACAAATCTGCTCACCCGCGCCCTCTAGTCAGCCACTAACTTTGGGGCGTACTTTGATAGGCGAGTGAACTCAAGGGCATACTCCTACACCGTCATTCTCCCTTGTTTAAGATTCATGAAATCAGCTTCCTTCAGTTCCCTCATCTCCCTAGGGAAGAACCGATCTAGAAACGCTACGTAAAACTCCTCCTAAGTGACAAGACCTGCTCCGGCAGCCCTATTATCTTTCCATTGACAGAACCAGATGTGTGTGACCCCTTTCAGCTGGAATGAGGACAACTCTTCACATTCAACCCCATTCACCCCTATGACCTCGGTGATCTTCACATTTTCATTAATGAAATCATGTGGGTCCTCATCTAATTTTAACTTGAGGAATTATGGCAGGTTCATTCTCAAGAAATCCCTAACTCGAGCTGCTGCTGCATTGCAATTTTAGGGGACATGCACAACTTCCTGCTTATCGACCTGAGCGATTAACGCCTGCACGAGCATCTGAATAGCTGCCCGAAACTCAGCATGATCAACCGGCTCCGGTGCATGGTGCTCCTGGACTGGTGGGGCCCATTTCCATTGCCATCCTTGTGGCCTTCTCCATTCCCATTCCTTCTACCACTTACTCGTAGAATTTTCATCATAAGTGTGGCGCTCTTCACACCCACGAAAAAGACTTTACTTAACGCGGCTTTCAGACACCCTAGGACACTTCAAACCTATGGTTTTGATGCCAAATTGTCATGACCCGAATGGAGGCCCAGATCGTAACACGGGATAAGGAGCCCCGACAGACTCCAAGCCAACCCATGGAATGAACATACATCTAACTCATCCAATAAGACTAAAGAATCAACATGATAATCTTAGTGGAAGTCTAAAATAAACATAACAACAGAATAGAAAATCTGAAGTTGAATACATCCTTTTCACTAAAAAGCCTCTAAACATGATGAGTTGATGGTACAAGACCCCAGCTAACTCGAACAAGTTAAAAACTGGAAATACATAGATAAATCTGAATAAGCATCGTCCTCGAAAGATGAGGACTCAACAACAAGCATACGATGCTAACTCTGAAGACTGGTTATGAACAGGTTTTGAGTCTGAGTGTCGGGTCCTCTATCATGAGATGATACAACATAGAGTATGCGGTCAGTACGTGGAATGTACCGAGTATGTAGGGTAAGTAAAATTGCTTAAATAAGTAAAATACTTTAAAAACATGCATAATGTAAAAACATAAACAATAGGAATCTAAGAGTAGGACTTGTATGCATTATTTTAGAAATCATGATCTCATTATAACATAACACAACATCATATCTGAATTGATTGACTCAAAGCTGAAATATGATAGAAATGAGTAAAACTAAACATTGAGTTAAACTTTCTTTAGAACATATATGGATATATAAATCTCATGAACGATGAACATGCATAACTGAAATCATGAGGAACAATGGGAGACTCGTTTTTTAACTGACATTCCATGATAGGCTTACGTGCTCCCAACTATCACACTCAAGTGGGTAGAGCCATCCAATGCCTTGCCAGGGCTAGGGATGATATCATGATATCGATATCAAGCTCGTGGCCCAATAGGGAAAGGGATAGCTCACAAGGGAGGTTTCAAAGTAATACATATATATATTCATAAACCAACGTTGGCGCGTTGTTTTGAGGCATAGGGTAATCGACCCTTAGCCTACTCGGTGCTAAACACTACTCCCAAAAACATGCACATGCTCTCTATCATTTTTCAATGAAGCTCAACATCGTCAATTGATGAAGCTCAATAATCAAATACATATTAAATTTAAAATCATTCATATGTGAAGATTTAGCTTGAAACATACCACAAGTTGAAAAATAATTGGGAGTCTTCACTCAAAACCATGTGGTAAGCTTAATTCGAAAAATCATAAATCATACTTGAACATATGGGCCTTTCCCAATGGTTTCACATGTTTGGAAATACTCAATTCACATTGAAAATATGACTACAAACATGGGTAACTTGAAAACATGCTTTTCATCATAATATCTCCTCAAAATCATATGTTCATCACAAATTTCATCTTTCAAGAACCTTTCATCAATGGGATTTTTAATTCATAAAAGTTGAAATATGATTTTAATTGAAAACATTATAAAACTTGCCCATGCTTCATAATTCAATAGTAGAAACATATTTAAATCATACCCATGTAGAGAATTAGAAAATTCATGCATTGGGTTAAAACCCCATAGATTACATAGGAAATTCATGATTTAGAGAGGGATTGGGCACAGGTGTGAAAGGATTCACCCATTCATAACTCTACATACCTGATTGTAGTTGATTCTTACACTTCCTTGCATAACCAAGAAGAAATTGAAGAGAACATTGGAGGATTTGCCTTGATCACCTCTCTAGACTATCACTCTTTCATGCACGAATGAAAATGTCCTAAAATGAACGTAACGCTCTTAAAAGAAAACATTCATAACTTAAAATGATGTAGTTTAGCCCTTAGGATCTTAGGAATTACGAAAAAGCCCTTACTAAATTTGCAGAAAATAACTGCAAGTCAGTCCCTACGAGGGACATGATGACTCGTCTCCTCTGGCCACCACTCGTGGCATGATCCGTCGAGTACACTACTTATCAAGTTATTCGGGCTTGTCATGGGTGACTTCATGATTCATTACTGGTGACCATGACTCGTAGTCACCATTTGTCAAATACACTGCCTGGGATTTTTCTTTTGCTTCACCATGCTGCTCACGACCCTCCCCACGAATCATGGTGATTTACCACAACTTGTGGGGTCCTTTCGTTAGGTACAATGCCTTCTTCTTCCCCTTCCCCAATCACCACTTCCCATGATTGACCTAACGAGTCGTGTGGCCTGACCACGACTTGTGGTCTCATCCGTGGGGATCCAAATACCCATATTCAACTTATCTCCTGAGCCTCACCACGAGTTACATCACGACTCATGATCTGCTCCCACGGATCACTTCACGACTAGTTCTGTGTCCTGATGCCAGTTCTAAAATTTTCCTCCATTTCAACTCGTGAGTCTGATATTTAGGCTTTCGGGGTATAACAGAGAGCTTCATGGTATGAGTTCATAATGTGGATATATCTGAGCTCACTAATGCTCGGCTGTTATATGGGCCCCAATTCATACAACCACATGCTACATTGAAATATGACTATCGGGTAGAGGCCTTGAAATAGATCAAGCTGGTGGGTTTTGATGAGAGGCAGAGGAAAATTCAGTGGTTGTCCGGAGTGATTGCTGAGGACAAGAAGAGACAGAATGGGTCACTAGCGGCAATCAAGTCAAAAAGAACTCTCTGAAATTCATAGCAAAAGCGTGTTGGATGTTAGTGCGCCAATGGTTGGCCCCGATAGTAAATGATAATACTCTCATCCAAGATAGGGCATCTTTGGTGTCTTGTATCATGTCTAGATACCCCATTAAGATCCTGAGGGTTATTGTAGAGGAGATTATAGATCAGGCTATTGGATTGAGCACAACCATTATATTCTTGAGTCTCATATTCAGATTGTGCACAGAGGCAGGTATCAAGGTGCATCGTGGTGAGGAGCACCTGATCAGAGGATTGCAGATCACTGATATTAGCCTAATCTGGGACAAGATGAACCCACTAAGTTGGGCACGACTTTCCACTATAGTCCGATTATCGCGAATAGTTGGGGGTGCATAAGTGAATGCCCCTATTTCAAAGAAGCAGGGCAAGACACCGGCTATAGATGTCGGTCATTTAGATGGAGCTCCTAGCACATCCGCCACACCATTAATGAGTCTCCCGAGCTAGACTTCAACCGGGTACATGCTAGTGCTTCAGGAATTTCTCTAGAAGCTGGCCAAAAGACTCACCGTAGCTGAGAAAAAGGTGCAGTCGATGATGGAGAACATCAATCCTTAGGTAAAGGCTGAGATTGAGACTATTGCATAGGCCCTACACACTAGGCTAGATGGTTTTGAGACTAGATTTAACATTCTTATGGTTAAGCATACTGACACAGGAAGCCTCCATGAGAAGTTGGGGGCTCTTCGGAGTCAAGTGGCAGAGCTATCGTCACGACAGCCGGCAATCACAGCAGCCCCCACTCTTCAAGACCTTGATGTTGGTACTGACGAGGAGCTTGATTTGGCAGCTTATTGGGAGCCTATAGGAGTCGAGAGGACAAAAGTAAAAAAGAGGGTCTTTGAGAATGTTGGAAATGAGACCTCAAAGAAGAAGAGAAATAGAGAAAAGAGAGAGCGCAAGGAGGTAATATTGGAGAGTCAATAGACTCACAACGAGCATCACTCGGAGCTGCTTGAGAGAGCTAGAGGAGCGGGTACCTCCATTGTGGCCTGGCTAGAGCTTGTGGGTGGCAAGGACCCTTTGGGTGAGCCATATTCAGCCTCGATGATTTCATAGGTCGTAGAGGCGACCGTTACTAGTTAGGGGGTAGCCATTCCCCCTAGTGATACACCAATGAGTGCGCCAGCCACCGGTAGCACCACGATTGCGGCGGAGGTACCTCCTCCGCAGGATGACAAGAGTGCTTAGTGTGCTGCAAGTATGTTCCCTTCCTTCATTTATACATTCTACACTTCGAGGATGAAACATACTTTTTAAAAAGATGAGGGGGTGTGCTTGTATTTAAGAGATTTTGATTTGTTCGAGTGTTTTTCTTGTCGTGTTTCTTTTCCCTCGAGCGTGCTATCTAGTAGAACTAGCATGTTTAGGATTTTATTTTTGTGATTTTTATTTATTAGAAAGTAGCTTAGGAGTACTCAACCAATAAATTGAACTAGTTTTGAATTTATAAAAATTGACCCTATTTTGAAATTTTTTGATAGTTAGCTATATACTTGTGATTTCAAAGCATGATTGCTGTTGATATTTTTATGTCGTTTAGTCTATTAGCATGAATAGTTTTTGTTAGCCATGTATAAACTGTAAAGGTAGAGTTAATGCAAGACATGTACCATGAGTGTGTGAGGTTTAATACCTAATTCACGTAGAGGATCTAGAACTTGTATGATTGGTCTTTATATAGGTTTTAGGATGGTTGGTTAGGAAAGGATTATATACCATTTTTGTTTAGCCCATTTTTAGCTTAAATGATCCTACCAAAATGATATAATGCTCTTGATCCCAATTTTGAGCCTTAAATGGACCAGTTTTCTTTGATTAACCAATTAACCATACCCATTTTTATAATGAACCTATTTTGGCCCTGGTCCCTCCTTGGAGATTGTGAACCTCAACATAAGCAAAATTCCTAAGTAAAGGGTGGCTAGAGTATGGTTGCATAAATAGTGGGAAGGTAAAAAAGGAAGAGAAAAGAAAAAGGTGAAATATGAGGTGTGGTCTGAATGAAAAATAAGAAAGAAAAATTGAAAAAGAAAATACAAAAAAAGAAAGATGCACAAAAATTTAAAGAAACACACCACACACGTACAAGTGCATAAAAGGGATTAAAAGGGAGGAAAAAGTGAAAAAAAACAAAAAGGGTGGAAAAAGTGAAAAAAGAATGGAGACACATGTACGTAGTTCTAAGGAGGGATTTTATCACTAAAAAGATTCAATATCTACCATACCCAGCCCGAAAACTACATTACAAGTTGAATCAAGTCTTATAGTGATCCTAGTGTGACCATTTGACAAATCAAAGTAGATGAAATAAGGGCAAGCCTATGGCATCCGATATGCAGTATTTGAAACTTCTTCGTGAGAGTAAGAGTTTTATTTGTTTATTCCCATGTCTCATATTTTACTATATTTGTGAGTGGGGAACTTCATTTGTTGAGAGGGTACATGGTTTGTGTTTAATTCTATATGTGGTCTGTGTGAAAAGCATTTGTGATGCTTTAACTATCTATTAATAGTTATAAGACACATCTTGATCCCTGTTTATCATGTTTTGTGTTTGCTTGATGTGCATGTGCTGACTTGGTTCACGGGAAAATGGGTCAAAAGCTGCTTGAGAGTTATGGTGCAAAGTTTTTGTTGATTGTTGGCTGTATCCTAGGTATTTTCTAGTTAAGCGTCGTGTTTAGTTTTTTTTGTTTTCTTTGCCTGAGGACATGCAATAGTCTTAAGTTGAGGGTGTTGTTGTGTTGTGAGTTTACAGCACTTCGACGCTTAAACTAAGAAAATAGCATGGACTTAGGTATATTTATATGGATATGAGGTACTTTTACTTTGATTTCGGGGAAAATAAATGTTGGAGCAAAAATGTGCAAAAGAGGCATAAAAGTGCAGAAAATCAGCCAACTATAAGTCTTAATACGAGCCGTACCTTGATTGTACGAGCCGTAACAAGAATCGTGGTGAAAATTAGAAGGGCGGGATTAAGAGGAAGGAAAAGTACAACTCTCAGTATGAACTGCACAAAGACGATACAAGTAGTAACTGGAATCGTGGAATTCTTCAGAGAAATTTGCACAAAGCAATCTCTTGGTACGAGTGGAACCCATGGATCATAGAACTCACATACGACCCGTACAATGAGCCGTGGTGAGCTTCAAGTGATTATTCAAGACTTGGAAGAACGTTAAATACAAAAAGCAGTACGAGTCATAGGTGTCATCCTTGGGAGGCATAACTGGCACCTAATGCTAACCTAGCTGGGCATAAGCACCTATGGTGTATGCTAATAACATAGAATAAAGAAAACAATCAGCTATATCTCGGCTGTAAACACAGCCTCGGGCTTACAAGGCCACACAGCAAACCAGTAAAGAAATAGCTAACGTAGAAGTCACAATAAGAAAAGGATCCTATGCGGGCCGATAAGACCTCCATGTTGTCTACATCATAACAGCAGGGAAATAGGCATTCATATATGAACTATAGCCGATGAGGCTGCTAGCTAATAGCTAAACTAGACCTCATATGGCAAACACACAAAACATAGCATATATACAAGTCCCACATGACCAACAACGCACGACTAGCTAGGAATTGAAGACTGTAGTCTACAAGCCTATATGAGTGAAATATATTGGGCGGGACAGGGCTTCTTCCTACCCAACATCTATGTAATAAAGGACAAGCAAACCTCTACTACCTGGAAACTCTGAATGAAAGGAGTTGACCAATCTGCTAACTCTGAATAGCTACTAAAGGAGGTCTTGAAACTTGTCTGTCTAAACCTGCAGACAAGTATACAACGCCCCATCTGTGTACGTTACTACAATATGTACCGAGTATATAAGAAGCTGATAAGGAACTAAATGTATCAGCGAAAAGGAGTAGAAGGTAACCTATATGCTTTTATAACCATAGACTGCATCTAGTAGACAACTATATAAATAAGAGCGTAAGTTGTACGATTATATATTCATAAGATATATCTAGCAAGAAAGTATACAAATAAGAACCTAACCTGGCTCCCCATAAGCCTGCAAGGTACAATCATCACAGAGATAACCTACCTAAGCCCCATAAGACCCGGAATGTATAGTATAATCTATATATCCTAACCAGGTCACTATGGTGTAACAAGTAACTATAACCAAAACTATCCGACCTCTAGGACTTCAACTGACCCCATGGGCTCCTCTAACTATATTTGATCCCTCTCGGCTTCTGTAACTGCACCCTAGTCTCGCAAGGCCCTATTGAGGGTCAATAATGTCGTTACGACATAAAGAAAAGCCATATGCAAATGGACTTCGATACAGCCTTGTAGGCATGAATATAGTCCTTCCGGTCATCACATAGCTCCTTTGAGCACTCTATAGCCCAGTAGGCAATGATACAGTTAGCAATCCTGAGGTCATTTGATAGGAAACCAGCTAAGGTGGGTCAATCCCTACAGGAGTACGATGTTATAGCCTCAATACAGTCATTCACTAGGTGTATCTAGCTCTCTAGGCTTAACACAACTGCTACTCACCCCTATACGGTCTATATAGCTGCCAACAAATGCACCCCATGTGCCTACACCTGACCAATGGTCCTAACAAAAATTACAGCCTCTATCAGCTTAGACAGACTAGGGCGAGGTCCAAGGTTACCTGAGTGATACTTTGAAGGTCATCCTAGGACGATGATTGTTCATAAGCGAACAGCAAGGTCGCAGGCGACCAATTATTTAGTTCCTTCTCTTATAACAACTGTATGGCTGCTACTAATTGGACATGCTCCTAAGCAATCATCCCTAACTTCCCATAGGCAGCTCACTATAATTCTTAGCCTGAAGGTAATACTATGATACTATGGTTCTAGTCATTTAGACGTTAACTAGATCTGTCCAGACAACATATAGCTCCCTCAAGCAATTCATAGCCCCGTAGGCAATGTATATCTGGATCTAGCCCTTCGTAGAAACATGAACATGGGCATCTGCAAGAGTATCCTAGGACACTAGCCCCACACTAATCCCTGACAAGTTTTCCCCTTAAGATGTTAGTTAGTCTATCGGATTCCTAACAACTGGAGGGGTTGCCTTAGTGACCTATACAACCAGCAATAGGTCGACTGAAGCTAACGGTCATTGACAGTAGCCAATCATATGGCAGGCTATTGCTCAATTCATTAGGAAACTCTGGTGCCATCGACTTGATGGTAAGACCATCCTATCAAGATTTTGGCCCTGGATGCGTCAACGGCCTACGGACGAGCTTTACTGTCTATATAGGCATTAACAAGAAAGTTATATCACCCAACTGCGCCCTATGCTGTCCAACTTTACCAAGTTAGGCCCAATAGCTATCCACAAGCTTTTAAGGCCTTGGTATGGCAGCGAGACATCAGACTCCCACTAATGTTGTGAACAAATGAACAGGGAAGTCTCTATGACTCTCCTAGCATTTGTTACACTGCATACTCTACCCCAACGGAGAATACTATAATCCAACCTCAATTCGTCTTGTAGCAGCTAACCATAACATATATAATCATCATCTACTTGCAGCAGCTAATTACAACACACATACATTCACCTTACTTACAAAGGTATGGGTCGTATCACTATATGAGGAGAATACTTGCCGAAAGAGGTTAGCCTTAACATACCTTAATTGCCGATTTCTACTTGCCCAATCCTGTTTCAGCCTAGAAGCAGCAATCCCTCCAAATTGCAGCCCTCAAGCTGAGAGAATGATGTTGTTCCCAATAATACGAAGCGGCTAGGAATAATTTCTTTCAAATATATTAACTACGAATCAAACATCTCCATAATTTGGCCCAAATCATATTAATTCCAAAGAATTTAGAAGGTAGAAACACTTACCTACTACTTGTACACGCTTAGGACTTCCTTAAAAGTGATTTCTATAACTTCTACTTGGCGGGACTCCATTGAGCCAGGCCAATTTCAAAGAAATAACTTCATAGAGACGTTCTTCGCAGGCTTAGGAATCATTAGTTTAGAAGAATTGATGTTTGGAGGTGACTTGACGGCGTAATTCAGCTTCTAAAGTGGATAACCTCGTGCCCTTATCCTTGCATCTGAGCTCTCTGCTTTGGGAAAGATTAAAGGAATCAAGTCCAACACTTAAAACATATATATATAGGGAGGCAGTGGATAGGGGGTGCAACGCACCGGTCACAGCACCAGGAGTCGGGCATGATGCGCCGCTCAAGGTGTCGGGTCAGGGGCACGATGTGGTGCTCCTTGCGCCTTTCCTATGCTTTGGCCTCCTACTCGCTCGCTAATGCGCTTGCGTGTCCCACTTTTGAGAGTTCTCCTACCCGTGTTGTACTCTAACACTCTCAATATACACATGCATGTATCGGTTAACCAATTGAGACTTATAGGGTGTAACATCAACCCCCCCCCCCCAAAAACATTCATCCTTGAATGTAATTTAATTATAAGAGACTAGCTCCTTAACCACTACCAAAAAACTTTCAGTAGAGTCTCCTTTGTAATATGGACTATTCGAAAACTTGAAACATAGAAAAGTCCAACATAGGCATCTCACGAGACGCTACACGCAACTTATTAGCATAACTCTACAACATATATGTAAGCAACTGAAAATAGTAGCAACAAAGGAAACTATATAACATTTGAAACTATCCTGCCTTAACTGAAACCGTCTCAGTTTGTATATTATCATCATAGAACCTGGAATAACTGAGGATATCTAGACTTCGCGTCATCCTTAGCTTCTCAATTCATCCCTTTTATATTTATTTTCCTCCATACGACTCTAATAGGTTAAATCTTTGGTTCTGAAGATAGCCCCTACAAACCCGGTGATCTAGTATACTTGTTGGAGTCTCCACGTGGTATGGCTCTTCTATAACCTGAGTATCCTCGACAATGCAAGGGGTCTCTTACGCGCTTGCGTAGCATAGATTCATAAAAAACTGGATGGACAGATTGTAATCCTGAAGGCAGCTCCAACTCATAGGTTTGGCCTAGCCAATCTTTCATAGGATCTGGTAAGGCCCAATAAATCAAGGGCTAAGTCTGCCTCCTTTTGAAAATCTCATAATGCCCTTATTTGGTGAAATTTTCAGGAATACCTAGTCATTGCCTCAATCTCCAAATCCCTATGTCGTACATTAGAATAGGATTATTGACGACCTTGGGCAGTCAGCTAATGCTATCCAATGCGGTTAACTTTTTCTTCTAACTAAGGTATTATATCAGGTTCAATTAACCCTAACTTATCTACTTCATGCCCTCATATATGGGACCTACATCTCCACCTATAATATATCTTCGAGCGTCCGAATCGTGTGCTCTACTTTGCCATTTTCCTGAGGACGAGAAGTCATACTAAAATTAACTTGCTTCCCAATTCGTTCTGACACCCTTTCCAAAACCTAGTTATGTGTTGTGCCCCTCATGTAGCCGAATTATCTCTTTGGTATATAACTCTGCATAATCTTTAGCTGAAACATAATTCTGACTGGCAAGAAATGAGTTGATCCCCCTAGCCTTTCAACAATGACTCAAGTAGGGACAAGTTTATGCCTTGTATGAGGTAAATTTGTAATTAAATTCATAGTGACTACCTCCCACTTTCACGCAAGCACGACTATTTTCTAAATAAGCCTGCCCAGTTTCTGATGTCCAGCCTTCCCCTGTTGGCCATTGGAGCTCTGTGCTACTACTCAACAATATCTTTCTTTTTCCCATGCCATCAGTAAATCTTTTTCATAACCTGATGCCTTTCGTCAAATCTGGGAGGAGAGAAAGATGGGCATGGTGTACCTTTTTTGAAATCTACCAACAAAGCCCTGCCACATTTGAAATGTAGAGTCGGCCTCTGGGTCTCAAGGCTCCGCCCCTACTATCTCGAAGGCCAATGACTTTTTCTGCTGGGATTTCTCTCCGGGTTGTACTAGGATAGGGTCTTCGAACAGTCCCTCATTTGCCTCTACCACTAGAGGTGATATTGTAGTATTCTTGGTCACAGTCTCACTATCCTTGATATATTAGTCCGATGCTTATTTCTTGACATTCAACGGCGATTCCAAGCTCTATCAACCCGCTACAACCTAGAGGTGGTTCTGTTTTCCTCCAGAGCTAGATGCCCATGTCATGCCCTTACTTCTATAGACTGAAATTTGAGGTTCGTGCCTCATGCACCATACTGGAAAGGATACTAGTTGCCAAGTCTACTACCCTATATCATCCTGCCCCGCACTCGGGCCGGTTCCCTTAATATAATCTCTCTGCCCTTCAACATAATAAGTTAGGGGTCATAGGCTTTATTCTCCAGGTATTCCCTACTGCTATGAACATAGCGCAGTGGGATTAGTATATTTCTGACCTGAGCATTACTATTACTAGGAGCCTACTGCTTATGGGCTCTTCCCTGTACTTGGCTGCTTCTAGCAATCTCACCTGTCATCCTAATCTTTACCACAGTGAAGGTCTTGGTGGCTTATTTAAGTACTAAGGGTCTTGCTTACTTTTTTAACACCCCCCAGAAATCAATGGCTCTAGCCCTCCTTTACTATTTACTCTTGCCAACATAGCGTCAATACTTATGCTCTCTTCTATACTGAGAAAAGTATGGGAGGCAGGAAATAACCATATCATTCTATGGTAGGGCTAAGGTATGAAACTCAACAAACTCTAAAGGACTGGAGGTGAGGATCTCGCAATTTCACAATCTTTCATGCCTTTGAGGTAATCCAACATTGACTGTTGTCAGTTTCCAATACTGAGTAGCTACTAAGTCGGCCATCATATATACTATACTCCTAACATCCTAATTTGAGGGTGTAGGAAGAGCTAGAAATGGTGCTGGCATATCTGTTACCTTATGAGAATTTTGGTTCCCTGGGAGGATGCTGGGGAGATTGAAAAGAAGTCCCCTTTCGCCCTCAGGCTGGGTTGTCCCTCAATCGTGGTACCCCAATGGTACCCTCTTCTGTTGTTGTATCTAACCAACAGCTGGTTGTAGTCTTTCTATATCCGACATTATTGTAGGCAAGCATAATAATATAAGCTTAGGGACACAACCATACAACTTGCCTCTATAGCACGATCTTGAAAAGAAGGAGGGGCAACCATACTATCATGCCTCATAGCCTCCTACTTATGAAATGTGGTGCACAACACATTTATAAACAAAACGCTAATGCCACACTGGGACCTGGGTTGACCTAGATGGGCATAAGCACCTCTGGTGCTTGCTAGTAACGAAGAATCAAGAAAACAAATTGATATATTTCGGCTGTAAACACAGCTTCGAGCCGACAAGGCTACACAACACAGCTAACCCAGCAGTCACAATAAGAAAAGGATCCTATGCGGGCTAACAAAACCATCATGCTTTCTACGCCATAACTGAAGGTAAACTGGCAGTCATATATGAAATATAGTAGATGAGACTACTAACTAATAGCTAAAATTAGGCCCCACACAGCTAACACATAAAATATAGCTATATATAGGCCCACACGACCAACAATGTACAACTAGCTAAGAACTCAAGACTGTAGTCTGCAAGCCTCTTAGAATGAACTATATTGGTAGGGATAAGGCCCCGACCTACCCAAAATCTATGAAATAAAGGACAAGAAAACATCTACTACCTGGAAACTCCGAATGAAAGGAGCTGACCAATCTGCTGACTCAAGGCACCAAGAGTTGGGTGCAACGCGCCGCTCAAGGTGCCAGGACAGGGGCTCGGCATGGCGCTCCTTGCGCCCTACCTCTGCTTCGTCCTCTTACTCACTCGCTAACACGCTAGCTCATCCCTCTTTCGAGATTTCTCCCTCATGTTCCATACTCTAACCCACTCAACATACAGAAAAACATATTGGTTAACCGACAGAGACTTACGGGGTGTAACAGTAGGAGGAAGGTACAAGGCGTACCACAACACTCATGGAAAACTTCAGAAGATGTCAGAATTCTCAGGGCCAAGCCACAGATGCATTCTACGACACTGTGATACAAGTCGTACCAACCTGCCAACACTTAAACAAATCTGCAGCATCCAAGGATGCATGAGAAGTAGGTAGGACCTGTAAAATCCTGTTACGGGTCATAGGATCAGTCGTGATACAGCCGGTGCCATATATGGAAAATTCCCTCTTAGCTTAGCAAAAGATTTCTAATGTCTGTATAAATAGCTTTTATGTTTTATTTAGTAGAGAATAACATAGAAAGGAAGTAGGAGAGACATGTGAAGAATAATATTTGTGAATTTTTATTAAGTTATCGAGAGCAATTCTTAGGATCAAACTCTTGATTTCATCCATTGTTCTTGAGATATTTCTTTTATATTAAAATCAGGTTTTCTTCCAATTATTATTGTATGTATTTAATTATGTGTTTATCTATGAATGCTAATTATAATCTTACAATTATGAGAGGCTAAAACCTCCACAACTAGGGGTTATTGGAACCATGATGGATTAACGAAATAGGGTTACACAAAAGTGATTCAAAACCAATGCTAAACGCTTGTATAGTTTTCTCTTCATCTTTAAACATTTAGTAACGGTGTGCATCATTAGGACTTGCCCGAATTCTTTATTTTCTTGAACCTAGAGAAGTAGAGAGAATTGCAACAGAGCCTTGGTATTTATGATCATTGTATTAACTTGAGTTGTAGTCTCAAGATAGTTAAATTTGGAATATATTGATAACAATTAGTTTGAAATCTCTCATGAGACCTGACCCCGTGATTGAGTATAGTCATCCAATAGGGATGAACCAGTCATTTGGATGAACCCTAGTTATTAGTTCTACAAGTAAGCATTGAGATTGATTACATGTTACACCCAAAGTAGTTATGAGTCCATGGGGATCACTTACCCTGGTTATTATCAATCACAATTATAATCTTTATTTAATATTGTTTTTTCTTTGAAACCCCCAATTTGGAAATAACTCACCAACAAGTTCAAGTACCAACATTAGTCTAGATTTTACCCTACTCCCTGCGGGATAGACCCCAAAATTTTTGTTTGTTTCTTTATTCAAAACGTCCGCTTCATACTTTGTCAGAATGTGTGAGTTTGAGCACTATCAGTAAACACGTACTAAAGTTTCTTGTGGTTTGTGAACATATCCTCATGCATCCCATATAAATAGTGCCACCAAATCCTAAAAGCAAACACTACAGCTGCCAACTATAGGCCATGCATCGGATAATTCTTCTCATGAGTCTTAAGCTGTCTAGAGGAATACACAATGACCTTACCATGTTAAATCAACATACAACCAAGACCAACCCTAGAGGCATCACAATACACAATGAAACCATCTATGCCCTTCGGTAGGGTTAGTACTGGGGCCAGAGTGAGTCGAGTCTTTAACTCCTAAAAACTCTTCTCACAAGCATCCGACCACTAAATTTTGACCTTCTTTTGGGGTCATCTTCGTCAACGATGCTGCAATGGATGAAAATCCCTCTACAAACCTCCTGTAGGAGCGAGCTAAACCCATAAAGCTCCTAATATCAATAGGACTGACAGGTCTAGGCCAATTCTTCACCATTTTTATCTTTTGAGAGTCCACCTGCACACCCTTACTAAACATCACATGATCCAAAAATGCTACTAAGTTAATCAAAAACACTTGCTGAATTTAGTAAACAGCTAGCGATCCTCGAGAGTCTGCAACACAACCCTCAATGAGCGGCATGCTCCTTCTCTCTCCAAGAGTATATTAGAATATCACCTATGAAGACAATCACGAACATGTCCAGATACTGTTGAACACCCTGTTCATTAAGTCCATAAAAGCTACAAGAGCATTCGTTAGCCAAAAGACATATCTACGAAATCATAGTGACCATATCGAGTTTTGAAAGTTGTCTTCGAAATGTCACTCTCCCTAACACTAAGCTGGCGATAGCCAGATCTGAGGTTTCTCTTTGAAAAGAACTTATCACCTTGAAGTTGATTAAATAGTTCATCAATCCTGGAGAAGGGATACTCATTCTTGATTGCGACCTTGTTCAACTATCAATAGTCAATGCATATCCTAAGCGAACCATCCTTCTTTCGAACAAAAAGAACTACGGGACCCCATGGGGACTTACTAGGCCTGATGAAACCATTATTTAAGAGATCATTCAACTGCTCTTTCAACTCCTTTAGCTCGGTTGGAGCCATTTTGTAAGGAGGAATGGATACGGGCTGCATACCAAGGAGAAGGTCAATACCAAAGTTAATCTCCCACTCGAAAGGGACTCCTAAAAGATCATCTACGAATACATTCAGATACTCACATATGATAGGAACTGACTGAAGAGTCGGGGTCTCGGACGTGGAATCCTTAACTCAAACTAGATGGTAAATAAAACCCTTGGAGATCGTCTTCCTATCCTTGAGATAGGAAACAAAGTGACTTATAGGCACAACTAAACAACCCTTCCACTCTAAGACTGGTTCACCTAGAAACTGAAACTCTACCGCACAGATTCTACAATTAACTAAAGCATAACAAGCATGTAACCAATGCATACAAAATATAAAATTGAAATCGGTTATATCTAACTCCACTAGGTCGGCTGAGGTGACTTTTTTAAGGATCATAACATGGAAATTTCTATATAGCCATCAAGATAAAGCTTAGTCACTAACAGTAGTAGAGAATTAGAAGGGTTTTGATAGGATTAAAAACTAACATCAAAACTAACTGCAACATAAGGAGTCAAAAAAAATAATGTATCCCCTGGAACTATCAATGCATAAATATCAAGACGAAATACTCGTAACATACCAGTGACCGCATTGGGTGAGACCTCTTGCTCTTGTCGAGATGAAAGTGCATAGAACCTGTTCTGGCACTATCCGCCACCCGCACTAAAAGAGGCGCCCTACTGAGAAGGGAAAGCTGCTGGAGTTGCTGATGTGATGGCTGGAGCACAACCTCTATTGTCATCCTTCCTAGCCAAAGGACAAGCCCTAGTATGTGTCTGGGCTTCCCACACTTGAAGAAAACATTTGAGCTAACCAAGAACTCTCTTGGACGATTATTACCATATTTCCTGTAAACGGGAAATTGCGCTCTACTGTCGTGCTCCTCTTGCCCCTAGAACTTGATGCCCTGCTCCTCTAATAAACTAGAGGTCTGGATGGAACGCTAGTTGATTGGGGCTGGGGATGACGGCCTATGGTTGGACTGAGGGTGATGTCTACCACTGAATCTCTGTTGTAAAGGCCCATAGCTCCCTATCCTGTCCCTCTTTGCCTCCCTCTCCTTCTCCTTCATCTGCTCTATATAATCAATTGGGAGATATCTATGTCATTAATCAGCATGGCAGTCCTACACTCTACCAATTATTCTACCACCCCATTCATGAACCTGCTCATATGAACCCTCAGATTGGCCACCATCTCTGGTGAATACTTGGACAACCAGGTAAACTCCAAGTCGTACTCCTGGACCTTCATGTTGTTCTACTTCAAATTGACGAACTCGACTGCTTTGCCTCCCTCAACTCTTGAAGAAAGAATTTGTCCAAGAAAGCAGTAAGAAAATCATCCGACCAACAGGAATCGCACCAACTCTCCAACTCTCCTTCCACTACTGGAACAACATATGAGCAACCCTTTTCAGTTGATAGGAGGCTAAGTCTGCACTCTCTTATCCCTTCACACCACTAATCTAGGTGATCTTCTGAACCTCCTTTATGAACTCATGTGGGTCCTCATCCACCTTTGACCTAAGAAACTCATGAGGGCTCTGATGTCGCCCAAGTGTACATAAGTGCACGTGGTCAAGTAATATAGGACAGTAAAGTCCCAATTATCGATCCCTTATAGACATGTCAGATTAATCAGTAAAGACTTTATTTCATTACTCTAAACAATATAGATAAAAATGGGGAATGGTTTGAATATTATACTACTAAACTTGAAATGTAAATTAACTAATGAACTAAAATCGTTTCAAAAGTGTTTGTACTTCAAATGATGAGAAGAATCTAGGGTAATGGAACTTTCGCATCGAGTAGAGTTTTCAAGACTTGAATATGCTAGATTAATTCTCCCTAAGGTTTCTAGTTGCAAGTTACTATCTTTTTTCCATTCTCCCGAGCATCCAAGAACTATCCCATGAACCCTAATGCCTATATCCCTATGGTTTCCGGAGAAGTATTAGACGACGGTTATGGCTACTTAAATTCAACTAAACAAGATAAAAGGGTATATTCCTATCCTCAACAAAGACTTCAATCTTGAGCTCAGTAAAACAAGAGTCATTAAATATTTATTTTATCCTAACTTTTAACCCTTTTAGTTCCCTCTCCTGAATTCAACCAAAAGCCAATAGATTTTTTCGAAAGGTGATCAATATAACGAATAAACAATTAACATAAGTAAGAACAAACAATCTTTAAGAAAAATCAATACTAGCATAAACAAACTATCAAATGTCAACTATTAGCTATGGCCAAAACCCTAGAATAGGAGTTTAGCCACTCATGTTCAAGTGGAAAACCAAATACATAATCACCATTCAAAATATAAATGATTAAAAAAAAGAAAAACCTATGTAATGAAATTTTTGTATCTCCCCCAAAAGCTGTGTACAATGATCAGTATGATCAAAAGTATGATATATGATGGATAACAAATGACCTAGATATTATATTTATAAGAAAGGCCTATAATAATGCTTTTTCTCTCAAGTAATTAGCTTAAAATTAGCAAAATACATCCCGGAATGGGCCTGGTGCACTGTGCCATCCAATGTGCTAGGTTTGGCTCCAAATTCTTCTGAAGTGTTGCTCCAAGCACCCAAAAATAGCCAAAACACCAAGTTTTTAGTCAAACTTTTGAGCCTATCGACCCTTCTGGCATGCCACACCACTCAATGCACCAGAGTGTTAGAAAAATTTCCTAACTCTAGAATGCTCTTGGCGCGCCACGCCACTCCTCTCGCCAAGGTGTTGATCAAATTTTCTTCTGAAGTCAAGGACCTGGCATGACACACCACCCATAGCACCAATTTTGGTGTAAATATCTCTAATGTTTTGAGGTTGGCGTGCCACGCCTTTGGAGGTTGGCGCGCCACGCCATCCATCTCACCAAGCCAATTTTCACAAACTCTTCTTTCTTCACATCTTGGGTCATTTTTGAGTCCTTTTTCCTTTGTTTCCTACTCAAAGCATCTAATCACATTTGTTAGCTCACAATACACACATAAATATGAATTCATGCATTTCATAAGGATTATGTTCATAAAACAAGGTAAAGATGGGTAAAAACATGGCAAATGGGCATAATAATATGCCCAACATCAGGTTCATCCTGTGGAAGTCTCGCACTCTTGCTGCTGTTGTATTCCCATTCTAGTTCAGATGAGCCACAGCTTGCTGATTGACCTGGGATTTCATAGCCTAAGCCAACATCTAAAAAGCAGTTATAAACTCGGCATGAGTAACCTACACCGATAAAGGATCAGTTGGAGCTGGTGGGGCTGGATGATGCCTATCTCCATTGCCATTGCCATATCTTCTTCCATTAACTCAACGTGCAGGCATATTTTTGCAAACACCTAAAGGGTGAGTTAGAGGAGTAGATAGATGTACTTCATCATGTGACATAGCTCATGAAAGAAGGAAAATTTCCTAAAATGTCCCATAGCCGTTTTACCATAAGTGTGGCGCGTTTCACACCCATGGATAAGATTCTAGTTAATGCGGCTTTGAGACACCCTAGGACATACCTAAACCTAATGCTCTAATACAAGTTTTTCACGACCCAAGTATGAGACCCCGGACCGAGACACGGGACATAGAATCACAAATGGCTGCAAGCTAACCTATGACATAAACATAGCATTAATAAGAGCATTAATAAGAGGAAATTAAAGTGTGAACATGATATAAGCGGAAGTCTGCATAACATAATGACATAAGCATAAACACGAGCCAACAACCATGGTCGTCTTCTACACAACAGTCTAAAAGCTACTATACATAAGATGAGTTGTTGGGACAACACCTCCAACTAGCTCAGTAATTCTGAAATTGCTAGCCATAGACATAAAGAATAAACTGATAAATATCCACGAAAGATGAGGACACGCCAAGACAGGAAAAGAGTTAGACTGATCGAGAGCAAGCTAGGGATAGCACTGAGATGGATCACCCAAACCTATATCATGAGAGAATATAGCATAGAGTATGAGGTTAGTACTTTGAATATATTGAGTATGTAGAGTAAGTAAAACATAATAGTAAATGATAGTATGAAATCATGAGTATAAATCAAGATAGATCATGAGAATTAGGGAAACATGCTAAAAATCATGTATCTGAAATATGCATGATCTTGGGCATATTCTTATGCCCATTTTCCATGTTTTACCTATGTTTTTCCTTGTTTTGAGTTCATAATCCTTATGAAATGCATGAATTCATGTTTATGTGTGTCTTGTGAGCTAATAAATATTTCTAGTTGTTTTGAGCAGGAAACCAAGGAAAAAGGACTCAGAAATGACCCAAGGTGTAAGAAAGAAGAGTTCGCGAAAGTTGGCCTGGTGAGATGGCTGGCATTGAGCGCCAACCGCTAAACTTCAGAGAAATATGCAAAAAAGTTGGTTCTATGGGTGGCGTGGTAGTCTATCTCCCTAGCTTTAAAAGAAAATTTGATTAACACCTTAGCGAGATGAGTAGCTTGGTGCACCTGAAGCATCCCAGACTAAGGAAAATTTTCCAACACTATGGTGCTGTGGGTGGTGTGGCACACTAGAAGGGTCTAAAGACTCATAAATTTGACTAATACAATGGTTCATTAGCAGGCATTGGCAACCAAAGCAAAATTTAAGAGATAAATCGAAGCCAAACCTAGTCTCTTGCCCAGGCTATAACAAACCAAGTGAATCAATAGATGGTCCCAGTGAATGTGAATGGATCTACAGTAGCTTCCAGGGTTCGGGATTTCACCCAAATGAACCCTCCAGCTTTTCATAGATCTAAAGTGGGAAAGGACCCACAAGAGTTCATGGATGAGGTACATAAGATCACCCAAATCATGGTTGTTACTTCCATAGAGAGTGTTGATGTGGCAGCCTACTAGTTGAAAGGGGTGGCTCAGATTTGGTACAAATAATGTAAGGAGAGAAGGCCGACCGATACAGGATCAGTACACTTAGACGAGTTCGCTACGACATTTCTCGACAGATTCTTTCCTCGGGGATTGAGGGAGGCCAAGGTTTCCAAATTGATGAACCTGAGGCAGAATAATAAGATAGTGGAAGAGTATGCATTGGAGTTCACTAGGTTGCAGAGGTATGCTCTAGAGATGGTCGCTGATCTCAATTGAACAAGAGACTTTGAATGCCTGTTCTTTTCATACTTTTAACCCTTTTAGTTCCCTCTCTCGAGTTCAACAAAAATCCAATAGATTTATTCGAATGGTGATCAATCTAATGAATAAGGAATTAACATAAGTAAGAATAAACAACCTTTATGAAGAATCAATACTAGCATAAACAAACTATAAAACTTCAACCATTAGTTATGGCTAAAACCCTAGAATACGTGTTTAGCCACTCATGTTCAAGCGGAAAATAAAGACATAATCATCATTCGAAGTATAAATAATAAAGAAAAGAAGAAAAACCAAAGTACTTGTCTCTCCTCCTAAAAGCTGCTTAAGTGATCAATACGATCCCAATATGGGATATACGATAGATAAAAAATGACCTAGATGTTATATTTATAAGCAAGGCCTCAAATGACGCTTTTGTCCTGAAGTAATTAGCTTCAAAATCAGCAAAATAAAGCCATCCCAGAATGGCCTGGCATGCCGCACCCTTCAATGCACTAGGTTTGGCTTTGATTTCTCTTTAATGTTTTGCTCCGGGCGCCCCATGCCAGCTAATGCACCATGGTGTTGATCAAATTTCTAATCATTTGGACCCTTATGGCACACCACACCACCCAAAGCACCAGAGTGTTGGAAAAATTTCCTAAGTCTGGGATGCTTCTGGCACGCCACGCCACTTATCTCACCAAGAAGTTGATCAAATTTTCTTTCGAAGTTAGGGACCTAGCGCTCTATGCCACCCGTAGCACCAACTTTTGTGCAGATTTCTATGATGTTTAGGGGTTAGCGTGCCATGCCAGCCATCTTACCAAGCCAACTTTTGCAAAATCTTCTTTCTTCGCACCTTGGGTCATTTTTGAGTCCTTTCTCCTTGGTTTCCTGATCAAAACATCTCAAAATATTTGTTAGCTTACAAGACACACATAAACATTAAATCATGCATTTCATAGGGATTATGAACTCAGAAAAAGGCAAAACATGGGTAAAAACATGGAAAAATGGGCATAAGAATATGCTCAACATCACCTCCCCACACTTAAACCATTGTTCGTCCTTGAACAATCCTCAGTTCCATGCAAAAAATCATCTTTTCTCACCACTTGTCACCTCTATCCATTCTCACTCAACCAACTAGCATAGAGCATATGATTAAGTGGCTCATTAGCTTATAGCAATTCACATCAAGCACATACAAAGTTTTCACATACAAGACTACACAACTTCTATAACCGACTCATCTTTTCGTAATAGGGCCAACATAATTAATCATGAAATATGCAATATATAGTACACCAAGTTAGACATCCTGTGCCTCTCACTTTTAGTGATTCTCCTCCCTCAGTTTACCAATGCAAAACATGGAATGTAATGAGCAAGGCACACTCACCCTCAAAAACAATGTATTATACACATGTAACATATCATAAGCATGTCCTTAATGTATACTTAGACTACTTAGTTATTTCAAGAGATTAACATCATAAGGACTTTTCTTGATTGTAATGTCGGCTAACGGATGGATAGGAATGATCTTTCTTTGATAGTGACTACCAATCCTAAGCACTTTTAAGACATTTTTCATCTTTCATATCCACCACTTTCTCCTTTATTATTCACCTTTCACTTTACTCACCCTTTTTCTTTTATTTTCATGCCCCTTTTTTCACTACCTAACTGCTAGTTTCTTCTTGTAGAATCTATAAGAATATTCACTATTAAAACTCTTTCTTTCATTATCCTAGCAGCTAGTAAACAATAATTTTATGGGAACCCCTTCTTCCTACTTTCTCTTCTTAGAATCCACACAATTTTCTTTCTTTTCTTTCCCCTATAATTCATACCTTGGTCGACCTTCACTCTCAAGTCTCAAAGCGCCTAAGACTATATTTTTGGATCAATAATTATGGAGGTCTCACAACAAAGGAAATAGGATACTTTTGTAGCTAAGAAAAGAATAAGGCTTATGGCTCAAGGGTATTAACTAGGGAAAATATTCAGGAAGGTAAAACAAACATGGAAGATATGGCTTTTTTAAAGAAACGCCTTAATCATCTATTGATTCTTTAACAACTAGCCACCTACATACACTAAGGCAAGTTTTAGATGCTACATTATGTACAAAACACAACAATTAAGTTCACCTCTCACCGCATCAAGAAGCTAGTCAATTTCCTATAGCTACATATTTATACAATCACATTGAATGACAATTATCTTTGTTAAGCCCTAAGAGTGTCTTGAGTTGAGTTGAAGAACTTTATGTGTCTCCCATGGAATTCTCACTTATGAAATTAAGATGACCACTTCATTGTCTCTAGCTTAGCTTCTAAGTGGAATGTCAAAGAGCACACAAGTGGGTTATGTCTGACTCAATCCTAAAAATTAAAAAAACATGACAAATTATCCTTTAAGATGGTTGTCATCCATCCATCATTAGGAAAGGTCACTACACTATGACTACAATGACTCCTAAAAATTAAAAAATTACCCTTTTTAAATGTCTTCCCTTCAGAAAAGAACCGAGGCGATAAGAAAAATCGAAGGGTGCATGAGTTATGCCATTTTTTCAAAAACTTTTCAAAATAAGTTCAAATAAGCTTGATGGAATACTCACCCTTAACCTCAAAAATGTTGGAATATACCTCCCCCCACACTTCAAGTCATACACTATCCTCATAACATCTACACAACAAGAATCATACATGGGTGAGAAATACTCCCTAAGGCCCTCTAGGGCCTAGCTAGTAGCATGTCTATTTGATTCATGGGTCACATGACCCCACATTTAAGCTCAAAATGTGCTCCTTAGCTTTGATTTGGGTACTCAGATTTTCCGTTCTCCACACACAAAAAACAAACAAAAGTGACACTATTCAAAGAAACAAGAAAAACCACAGTATTACAAATGGGGTTGCCTCCTAACAAGCACCTAATTTAACATCATGGCACGACACCATCAAGTTTAACCACTTTTCCTTCCATTTTGAGTTTATAAATTTCACCCCTATTTTCTTTTCTAATTTTTTTGTTATGCTCAAGGGGAGGTGGTATAAACATGAAGGGACCATGTAATAGATATTGCATCTTGTATTTCTTGGCCCTTAAGTGAGGAATGTAGTTACATTTCTTTGGAATAATCAATTTTAGCATATAGTGGCATTGTTCCTCATCTACACATCTCTCCATAGGATTGGAAGGCTCTATTTCTAGGTCGCCAACCAAACGCAATGTCAAAAAGTGTTTAGAATGAGGACCAATACGCCCTAACTCCAAGATTGCATTATGCTTGACATCCTCACTTTTATCCACCTCCTCAACATTGACATCAACCAACAAAGAGTAGTCTAATGGTTGGTATTCTTCTTCTTGCTCCATTCATTGGCTAGTATACAACACTTTGTAGTTAGGCCTCAGACGCCTCAACTTTTTCATTCAAAAGAGCCTGTAGGTCATGGACACTTGAGCCAAATTGTTCTATCTCTTGTTTGAGCTTCTTTTCTTCTTAAGGTTCTCCTTAAGTATTGACTAAGACCAAGACTTGCAAATCATTACAAGTTGTGGCCTTAGCCATCATATCTGTGAGCTTCGCACTCAACCTTTTTAAGGCTTTTCCTTGCTCAGTAAGATGCTCTCATTACGTCCATATGCTCCAGAATTAGTTTTTCCATATAGCTCATTTGAGCATTATGTTCCTCCTCTTCATTATTCTTGTAAGCATAAAAAACAACAGGAGGATCATAATAGGGGCTTGGGGAAAGGGAATAAGAATTCAGACAACTACTCCAATGGCCATCAAGACCACTACATACACCACAAATATGATAGTGTTGCCATAAGTGGAATCCTCCACAATTCAGACACGAATCACCAAAATATGATACCGATCATTCGACCCATTTATATACCAAGATGTCATGCTAAGAAGAATGGTAAATACTTTTAAAAAAATCTATACAATATGCTTACAAATATTAATTACTTGAATAGTGTAATAAAAAAATCCTAACCCAAAGCAATTAATCAATATTCAAGTCCCTATCAATGATGCCAAAAACATGATGTCGCCCAAGCTCACATGGTCGTCAAGTAATATAGGATAGTAAAGTCTCGATTATCGATCCCTTGGAGACTTGTCAGATTAATTACTCAAGATGAACATCTTATTTCATTATTTTAATAAACATAGGTAAAAATGTGGAATGGTTTGAATATTATGCTACTAAACTTGAATGTAAATTAACTAATGAACTAAAATTGTTTCAAAAGTGGTTGTAATTCAAATGATAATGAAAATCTAGGAAAATGGAACTTTCATTTCAAGTTGAGTTTTCAATACTTGGATACGCTAGATTAATTCTTCCTAAGGTTGCTAGTTGCAAGTTACTATCCTATTTATTGTCAGTCTATTGAACATCCAAGAATTATCATATGAACTCTAATTCCTATATCCCTATGGTAGCAGGAGAAGCATCAGACGACGGTTGTGGCTACTTGTGTTCAACTAAACAAGGTTGAAGGATATATTCCTATCCTTATCAATGACATCTAACTTGAGCTCAGTCGAACAAGAGTCTTTGAGTACCTATTCTATTCTTACTTTTAACCATTGTCGTTCTCTCTCCCGAGTTCAACCAAAAGCCAACAGATTTATGGGGTGGGTCAATATAATTTTTACCATCTGATCTGAGATCTGACGGATAGATTTAAGGAGAACATAAATAAATAAATTAATAAATAAGTATATAAATACTTAATATGAAAAAAATTGATATGTAATATATATATATATATATATATATATATATATATATATATATATATATTGAAGGTAATAAATGCTGGTCATTGGATTAAGATTAAACTCTTGAGATTAGAGGGGGGAAAGCACAATCCATGTGCTTGTTTCGTGGCACGCAAGGATTGACTAAAATTTAGTGAAGAGGATTGAAGAGCAAAGTGTATATTTTGGTCAATTGTGGCTAGATCTGCAATATAAATCAAAATCAATTTTATTTCAATTGTAGCCACTATCTTAACAAAATAGCATTGCTTGGTAAGAATTTGAAATTATTTAAATAATAAAATCATTCCATTCGTGAAATATAAATTAAAAATCAAGATACATTATTAATTATTAATTAAATTAAGCTTTCGAATTATTAGTTAATTAATCTTGAGAATTTAAATAAACTAAAATATTTATTCAAGAAAATGGGTCAATTTAGTATTGGAATTATAATCGACCTAAAATTATTAATTTAAAATGCGTACTTTCATAAAATATTTATTTTGACATGAAAAATAGATGTAATATATATATATATATATATATATATATATATATATATATAATATTTTTTCAAATAAATCAGTTATATATATATATATATATAAGGTTTTGTCAATTGCAAGTTGGCAAAATATTATCCAAAAAATAGTAAAAAACATTTTTAACAAAAACAATTTAAAATTTTATTTTATTGTAGTTAAAATTTTAGAAGCTCAAAATAGCTAATCAAGAATGTGGAGGGCCAAAATTAGATCTCAACAATTGTCCCTTTCCTTCGCACGAATGAGGAAAGAAAGTTTGGCCATAGAAATAATTGACACGTTCCAATTTTGGCAACCCACCAACACATTTTTTAGCAAAAGTAGAACAAATTTTAGAAATTATGGCCAACCTCTGATTTCTGAGTTGCCTACATATCTCAAGTTTCACAAATAATCAGGCTATATGTAGTTCAGGGAGAAGAAGTCAATGCAAATTCGAATCAACTTCCAAAAATTTGCCCCAGTGTAGAATTATGAGGACACTAGGTTCTCTTGCGAAGGAAGATAAGAAGTTTTTGGCATGAGTAGAGTAAGTACAACCGTACTCATACTCAATTTGCCTATATATTCCTAAAGGAAATAGGAATCAGTACGAATATAGTTCAAGAAAGGAGGATTATGGTGAATTTTGAGGAGGTCCTCAAAATTTTTCCCTAGTGTCAAATTTATGATTGACACTAGCCTTCTAGCTATATTTGGGGAGAACTTTATAGAAAGATGCAAAAGAAACAAGTATTGATGCACTCCAAATTTTGGAAGTATAGATGTCTAATCGAGAATTGAAGTCGGAGCATGGCCTTTGACTTTGGCTTGTGATTTTGATATTCCTCACCAAGCAATGGCTCAATTGCTGCTTAGAGGTGGTTTCACATTGCATTGAAGCTCCTACAAAACTAAATGTGCTAGATAAAATAATTAGTAATATATATGTATAGCTATATAAAATTTAAAGTGACGCAAAATAAGCTCATGAAAATGACACCTCTTAGGCGATAATTTATGAAAATGAGGCTTTGCAAGCCGGAATAATTTAATAAAATGATGTACTTGACAAATGCATATAAAAATTAGGTTTCAGGCCGATGATCTGTGATAATGGTGCCTTACAATGATGCACAATAAAGATGAGGCCTTAAACCAAATAATTCATGAAGATGAGGCTTTTAAAGCCAAATGATTTATGGCAATAGTGCTTTTAAAGATAATGCATTTATAAAGCACTTGTGCAAATTTTGCAGTGCATTTGAAAGTAATCGTGCAGAATACTACAAAGCAATTGAAAGCGTCTAATATAATGTAGAGCATTTGAAAGCAATACGTAGTGCGGTGCAGAGCATTTTTTAAATAAATTTAAAGCCATGTGTGATGTATTACAGGGTATCTAAAAGAAGTTAAAAGCCATGTGCGATGCATGTGTTGTGCAGTACAAAGCATTTTTGAAATAAAGTAAAATTTACGTGCAGTGCATTGCAGAGTAGTTGAAGAAATTAAAGCCATGTGCAGTGCATATTGATGTGATGTGAGTTTACAACACTTTCAATGCTCAAAACTAAGAAAATAGCATGGACTTAGGTATATTTATCTGGATATAAGGTACTTTGTCTTTGGTTACAGGATAAATAGGTGTTGGAGAAAAAATGTGCAAAAGATAGCCTGAAAGTGCAGATAATAGGCTTAACTCACAGTCCTCAGTACGAGCCATAGGAAGGTGATACGAGTCGTACTACTGGTCATAAGAAGCTTTAGAAGGCTAAGGATGAAAAGGTGTATCCTACGACTCTCAGTACGAGTCGTACGAAGTTTGTACGGGCCGTAGTGAAGAAGTAATGGAAAGATTAAGAAAATTTGCACAAGAGGCTGACTTTTGCCACAGATAGACAGTACGAGTCGTGGCAGCAAGGTACGAGTCGTACCAAAGCACTCGTGATGAACTTCAGAAAAATTTCAAAGTCTCAGAGTCAAGCCACAGAAGCTCAATATGACTCGTAGAAAGCACGTACATGTCGTGCCAAGGTCTAACACTTAGCCAAATTTCAGCCAGCCGATGACCTACGAAAAGCAGGTACGACCCGTACATACCTGCTACAGTTTGTAGGACAAGTCATGCTACAGGTGGCTTCAGTTATGGGAATACACCCTATTAGCCTAGGAAAAGGAATTTTATGTCTGTATAAATATGTTTTATATTTTATTTTCATTAGAGAGAGGTAATTAGCAGTGATTACAATTGATTAGCAACGAAATTAAGGAGACGTAGACGTGAGAATTGAGTTGTTCAACTTGTGGTCAACCTTTTCATAGTTTTCTTTTGATTTTCATATTGTTCTTGAGGATTTTGCTGATTAATCAAAAGAAGTTTTTCTCTCATCCATAATTGTAAGTATTGAGTTATGTATTTAAATATGAATGCAAATCACAACCTTGCAACTATGAGAGGCTAAAACCTCTATAGCTAGGGTTGTCGGAATCAAACTAGGGTTACATAAAAGTGATTCAAAACCAATGCAAAACACTTGTATGGTATTTTCTTCATGCTTAAACGTTTCTTAACAGTGTACAACGTTAGGACTTGCCTAAATTCTTTACTTTCTTAAGCCTAGAGAGGTAGAGATTAGGAAAAGAGAACTACAATAAAGCCCCAAATTTCAGCCAGTCGATGACCTACAGAAAGCAGGTACGACCCGTACATACCTTCTACGGTTTGTAGGACAAGTCATGCTACAGGCGGCTTCAGTTATGGAAATACACCCTATTAGCCTAGGAAAAGGATTTTTATGTCTGTATAAATATGTTTTATGTTTTATTTTCATTAGAGAGAGGTAATTAGCAGTGATTACAATTGATTGGCAATGAAATTAAGGAGACGTAGACATGAGAATTGAGTTGTTAAACTTGTGGTCAACCTTTTCATAGTTTTCTTTTGATTTTTATATTGTTCTTGAGGATTTTGCTGATTAATCAAAAGAAGTTTTTCTCTCATCCATAATTGTAAGTATTGTTTTATGTATTTACATTTGAATGCAAATCACAACCTTGCAACTATGAGAGGCTAAAACCTCCATAGCTAGGGTTGTGGGAACCATGGTGGATTAACAAGCTAGGGTTACATAAAAGTGATTCAAAACCAATGCAAAACAGTTGTATTGTATTCTCTTCATGCTTAAACATTTCTTAACGGTGTACAACGTTAGGACATGCCTGAATTCTTTACTTTCTTAAGCCTAGAGAGGTAGAGATTAGGAAAAGAGAACTACAACAAATCCTTGATCTTGATGATCATTGTATTAACTTGAGCTATGGTGGCAGGATAGTTAAATTTGGGACATATTGATAGCGGTAAATTTACAATCGCTCATGACACTTGACCTGGTGATTGAGTATAGTCATTCAATAGGGACTGGTCTGTCATTTGAATGAACCTAAGTTATCAGTTCTACAAGTAAGCATTGGTGATGATCACGTATGTGTACCTGAAGAAGTGATGAACCCATGGGGAACACAAAATCCTAGTTATCTTTCATTCTTGATTCCAACTAAAGCTTTAACTATGTTTTTACTTATTGTTTTCTTTAGAAACCCCCTATTTCGAGTAACTACCTAACAAGTTCACTCACCGACTTTAGTCTAGCTCTTTCATATTTCCTGTGGGATCGACCCCAACCTCTAGTTGGCTTATTTACTGGCAACGTCCGCTTCATACTTCGGTAGGATGTATGGTTTGAGCATTATCAAAAAGTGGGGCCACTGCTGGGGAATACGGCTAAGACTAGATTATTTGCTTGTATTTGACATTTTTGGTAGTTATTTCCTTAATTATGTTTTCTTTTTGTTTTTGATACCCACAGGGTATTTTTCAGTGAATGCCAAGCACTCAGAGTAGTGGAGATCCCTTGATTCCATTGAACCGAGAAATTGAACGAACACTACACAAGATGGAGAACCAGGAACAAAGAGATGTCCACATAGCTTAAGAAGTTAGGCAAGCTGAGCTAGCCCGGCAAGATGCACTTCAAGATGCGGAAGATGTCATAGAAGAGGTAGTTAATGCTAGTCGACATGGGAGGGGCAACAGAGGTTATAGACTTTCCCCTCAGTTCTTCAATGATGAGGACCCAGAAATTGATGAAGTTAGGTCGAGTGGAGAAATTGTGCCACCACCACTGCTCACTGGGGCCAAATTTGACATCACGAGCACCATGATTCAATTGTTAAACATGAAAGAGGTTTTTAGTGGTCACGTAGCGGATGAAGCCAACCTGCACTTGATGAATTTCGTAGGAATATGCAAGGCGTACAGGTTGCCCAGAATTGGCCAAGATGTCATTCGGCTTAGACTTTTCCCCTTCTCTCTAGCAGGGGAAGCCACTTTATGGTTATTGGAGTTGCCCAAGACTCCATAACTAACTGGAGGGAACTCAAGTAGGCCTTCTTGGAGAGATTTTTCCCCCCTCTAGAATGTTGCAGCTAAAGGATGAGATCTACAATTTTCGACAACTAAAGATAGAGGTATTTCATGAAACCTGGCTAAGGTTCAAGAAGAAGTTGACAAAGTGTCCGAACCATAAGATCCCAGATGATAGTTTGTTGGAAATTTTTTACAGGTCTTCAAATAATAACACAAAAGCTATTGCAGACACGGTGGCAGGAAGAGCATTAATGAGTCACACCAGGGAGCAAGCTGCTATAATCCTTGACAGAGTGACTAAGACAAACAAGGCATAGCATACAAGGGAGGCTGATGCAGCGGTCAATACATATGTTGTTGGTTTGACTGCAGACCAGCGTAGGAAGAAAGAAGAAAACGACCAAGATTTAGATCACATGCGCACATCGTTGGATTTTCTTACAAAACACATCATAGGAGCAGGAGCCAAAAAGGTAAATGCAGTAGTGACACAAGGAATGGTGTCAGGATCTGATCACTCTGATTCCGAGGAAGATGCAAATTTCTTGGATAGCCATGTGGCAGGTTTTCGAGCCAACACCCAAGCGTCTGGACAAGACAATTGGCACCAAGGTTCTGTAAACCAAGATCGAAACTAATACAGAGACAACTACAATTGAAACGGGTGGGTACAGAGATAGGAGTCGCGGCCGTGAGCATGATGGAGAATGGAGAAGAAATGATGGCTACCGCAATGACCGAGATGAAGTTTATGTGCCTCCTAATGCAAGAGAGGGGGAGGTTGGGCAATTAAAGTTAGAGAGCATGATGGCCGAGATGCGGTAGAAGGTGAGGTCCACTGATGAGCAATTGAAGGAGATCTGCGGTGACATATCTAGTATGGGTCAGAGAGTGGAATCTCATGCAACCACCATCAAGCAAATTGAGCAGCAACTTAGGCAACTGTCAGCATTACTAAACCCTAGACAAAAGGGTACACTGCCTAGTAACACCGTCCAGAACCCAAAGAATGATGGCCATTGCATGGCGGTGATGGCTAGGAGTGGTAAGACCACAGTTGGTCCCCCTTTTCCAATTGTAGTTGAACAGAAGAAAGAGAGCATTATTGAGGAAAGTGATAAGAGTGTTGAGATGGAGAGTGTTGAGTTTCCAGAGGCCCTGATAGAGGAGTAGGAATCTGACATTGATCAAGGAGAAACTCAAGTGCACAGAGCTATCCCACCACCACAACCACCATTCCCTCAAAGAATGAAGAAAGGGGAGAAAATGGTAAGTTCCGGAAATTCCTTTCGATGCTTAAACCACTATCTGTGAACATACCATTGGTAGAGACATTGGAATAAATGCCAGGTATGCTAAGTTTATGAAGGACTTGGTGACGAAGAAGAGGTCCATAAGCTATGAGCCGGTAGACAATGTACATCACTGTAATTACATAGCTACACGGGTCCTGGCTCAAAAAAAGGAAGATCTAGGTGTTTTCACTATACCGTGCACCATTGGCAATGTCTAGTTCGCAAGGGCACTCTGTGATGCCCTTGGCAGTCTTCAAGAGATTGGGCTTAGGAGCCACACACAGACCACTATGTGGATACTGATGGTCGACTAAACTGTGAAGAAACTAGTGGGGATCTTGTTCGATGTACTGGTCAAGGTGGACAAATTCATATTCCCAGCTGACTTCGTGATTTTGCATTGCGTTCGATTTTGAGGTCCCCATCATTTTGGGGAGACCATTCCTTGCAACTAGGAGGGCCTTAGTAGATGTGGAGTCTGTCCAACTAATGTTCAAATTAAACAAAGAGGAGGTCACTTTCAACATCTATCGGACAATGCAGCAACCCATGGAATACTGTGTAATGTGAATACTAGAGGATGAGTATGAGTCACTTGATTATTTTTGAGTAGTCAAGAGACTTGCGTCGTGCTGAGATGTTAAATTAGGTGCTTCTTTGGAGACAACCCAAGTGGTGGCTTGGTGAAGTCTGAGTAACCGGGCCACCTGCATTGTGCCGCAACGTTAAATCAAGCGCTTCTTGGGAGGAAACCCAAGTTATTGAACTAATGTGTGCTTACTGTGTAGGGAAAAAAATAGGAGCCAGAAAAACTGCTGAAAAAGCAGCTTCTAGGGCTCTCAGTACAACTCGTGACAGGATTCTACGAGTCGTAGCAGGAGGCGTGGTGAGGTTCAAATATGTAATTCAAAACATCGACCTATGAGTTATCATACGAACCGTACCTACCTAGTATGATTCATAAGAGGTACTCATAGGTCCCCAGATAAGTTTTCAAAAACTCTAACTCATGGGTCCAAGGGACGAGTTGTACGTCCTTCAAATGACTCGTGGTACGAGTCGTGATGAGTCAAAAGTTTAAAAATAACCCAACTAAACCCAGGTTTTCACACCTGTCCTTTTTCCTATTTTAAATCAAACACCTCACATGACCCCTCTTCCCACACAAATGAAACCAACCTACGTACCCTACCTTCAAACATCTCACACCCGTAACTCAAAAGCTAGGAGTCTTCGAGTAATTTTGTGGTCAAATTAAACACGACTCTACCCACATATGTGATTACTAGTCAAAGAATGAAGCAACAGGTAAGTAATGCATTGAATATAAAAAAATCTTAACTTGCTTGAAGCTTTCACTGTCAAAACCCCTGTGAGTATTGACTTTGCTCGAAAAAAAATTCAAAAATACAATGATCAGGGATGTTATCAAACCATAAACTACTAGAAAACATTATCTTTTTGTTGGTTTAAACTTGTGAATTGAAGGTTCCAGAAGTTGAGTTACGGGTAGTGATTAAGAAGGGGAGGGATGAGTAGTATTTAATTAATTGAACGATATGCCTAGACCGGGAGAAATTTGAGTACCCAAATTGTGAAAAAAAGAACCCCTGCAAATTGAACCAAAATTGAATAAGCCAAAGTGGTATGAAGCACAGTACAGTTCGTAGTTTGCCACTATGACTCGTACTGAGCATTCATACCAAAGAACTGAACAAGGCTAATTAGAAGAGTCCCTACGACTCGTGGAATAGATCTATGGGTCGTACCATGAGTCATGGAAAAATACAGAGGAAATGATAATGTTGAGACTTCATCAGAAGACTTAAGGTACAGGTCGTACCTTCGTGGTACAAGTAGTACGTGTGAGTCGTAACATGTATATAAAGTTTCTGGGCCTTCATACAAATCGTACCTTCGAGGTACGACCCATACTATCGACCTGTGCTAAGAATTTGAGAGTGTTCTCTTCTTGTTCTTTTTCTCAAATATAGAATTCTAACTTTCTTCTCTACAAGAACAATGACAATGAAGTGAAAAGTGATCTTGGGCAGATTTATATGCCCAAGTGATACTCAAACGTATCAATTTTACTTGTTTGTTGTGCAATGTGTATGTAATATCATGTAATCAGTAGTAAAATGCGAATTTATACTAACCAACATGATTAGCATTTGTTTTGCAGGTAAATGTGATTTTTAGGAGCTAAAATGCATGTTGGAACTATATCGGAGTTGGACTTGGATGCGAGCGTGGAAAAGACATTGGAATGCACATTTTGTAGGGGCTCCGCGATGGAGCCGTGCCACGCTACCATCACGGTAGCACACTGCCTGAACAGGAATTAAAATGGCAAATTCCAGTGTGCCTTCGCGTCAGCTCCGTGGCACGGAGAGAGGCCTCCGCGCTGGCCTCCGTGCCACGTTGAGGCTAATTTACCGGACCCTGAAATTCCAGTGAAGGTCCGCGTCCACGCCGTGTCACGGAGGCAGTGCTCCGCGTCAGCCTCCGTGAGACGTTGCTTGTTATTCCGGGAAAAATTTCCCACTAGTATAAATAGCACACTTAGGTTTATTTTAAGCAGTTTTTAGTTTTTAGACTGAGTTCAGAAGTGGAGAGCAAGGACGTGGGTTAGGAGCAGTTGAGGAACGAAAAAGCTAAGGGATTTCTTCTCTTCTTTTCTTCTTTCTATCAATTGTACGTATGATTTACACTCATTTTAGGATGATCAATCCACAAATGAGTGGCTAATTCTCTTCCTTGCTGAGGTTTTGACCCTTGTAATGAATTTTGATTATAATTGATATGGTTTTCTTCTTCTTCTTCCATGTTGTTCTATTAATTCTTGTTCTTACTACATTAGTGTGTGGCCGACATTAATGTACATCTAAAAAGTCCAATTTCACTCGAAAGAGCAAGAAATTGGAAAGTTGTGAATTAATAGGGTATTGTTCTTAACTTGATTTGGGAAAATTGGGTTTTGATGTGCTTTCCTGATAAAAATATACTTGAAAGCCGTATTAGTCAATTTAGGAACCGGAATTGTATTGCTAGGTCATAAATTGCATTTGATCACAGAAATGTAGACGGATGGTTTATGATTCTAAAGTGAAATTAAATACGAGAGTTTTAATTTCTAGGCGAATGTTCTTGGCTAGCAACATGAAGAAGAGATTAACCAAATTATCATGATTATCAAGTTCATTACTTGTTCTTAACCTTGGCATGTTCATATCCACTGTCTAAATTCACAGTAAATAGTTGTTATTAATTTTAGTATATATAGTTTAGAAATAAAAACTCAAGTAACTGTTGGTTACATTGTTGTTAGCATAATTAGAAGTGAAATAGGAATATAGTAAACTAGGCAACTTTACATATCTTGAGCCTCCTTGGATCGATACTTGGCTACTTAGCCACTTTATTACTTGTTTGACCACGTGCACTTGCATGTCGGTTTTTAACCTATACCGGAACATCCGAACAAAAAGCATCCAAAGCAACAACCCAGAGAATATTAATTGATGAAATATCTTAGTCTGAGGTTAGGCAAGAAGGAAACTCCCCTAGTGGTTCAGTTGAGGATTATCAGGTAGATACTTCAAACACCGATGGAACTAGAACCACTAGGGCAAAAGCAAGAGCACAAGCCGAAGCAGCCACTTCCATATTTTCCCAAGCTCCCCAGTCTGAGGAGGGAGCTAGAGGAGGTAATCAGGATTCGAGAAATGACTCAAATGCAGAAGAAGTGTTTGAGAAAACCCAATCAAGTGAAACAAGTGGCAATGATGAATAAGAGGAGGAGGCTCCAAATGCTGCACATGTACATACCCCAACCAGAGAAAACCGCATAGTCGGTGGAGAGTGCCGGGAGCTAGAGAGATTTATGAGCAAGGTATTTCTCTTACCGCCAAGAACAAGCTAAAGCGAAGCATCCAAGAAGAACCGCGAATTCTTAAAAACTCACTAAATGAAGTTGAGAAGATGAAGTGGATATTCAGCTTCTATGGTTTCGAGTGGATGGCCAAGACTCAAGCTTAATATACAGCAGAATTGGTCGGGGAGTTCTATTCCAAGTATTTGGCCACCATGGAGCTAAAGGAAAAGGAGGGGAAGAAAATAAAAGTCTAGCCCCGACTAGAGTGTGTGATGGTCCAAGGACGAGAGATAGACATATCAGAGCAGACTATCTCTCGAGTTATATATGGACCACAGTTCGTGCCTATAGTGATAATGCCTGAGTATGACTACAGGGTGGAGGAAATGAAGCAGATCAGGGATTTGGGCTTGAAAGAAAGGCAAAGGCAGCTGCAATTGTTGGCAAGTGTAATTGCTGAAAATAATGACGAAGCTGAATGGGTTACTGGAGGAAAGAAAGGGACAAAGAACTCACTCAACTTCATAGAAAAAGCCTGCTAGACACTATTATGCCACCTGTTAGCACCCACGGTCAATGAAAATACATTGAGTGCTGGCAGAGCAACTTTGGTGGCATGCCTCATGTCCCGTTATCCTATTAATATCCCGAGGATCATCTTAGAGGAGATACGAGATTGGGCGGTGGGAGTGAGCACTACCATCCTATTCCCGAGTCTTGTATTCAGGCTATGCACAGAAGCAGGGGTGCCAATACGACAGGGTGAGGAGTGGCTGATCGAATGCTAGAGGATATCAGACATCGGCCTTATCTGGGATAAGATGAACTCAGTAAGTCGAGCCAGAATACCTACCGTAGTTCCATCAGTCCAGCTAGCAGGGGATGCACAAGTGAATGTCCCCACTGTACATGAGCATAGAAAGACACTGGCTACAGATGTCGGTCATTCAGAGTCAACTTCTAGCTCTTCCATTGCACCACAGCCTAGCCTACAGACTTAGACTCCAGCAGGGCATATTTTGGTTCCTCACGACCTCCTCAAGAAACTGGTCCAATGGTTGACCATGGATGAGCGAAAAATTCAAGCTATGATGGAAAATGTAAATCCATACGTCAAAGCAGTGATAGATACAGCAGCTCAGGATCTACATGCTCGCTTGGATGAATTTGAGAGTCGATTCAATGTGTGGATGGCAGAGTAGAATGACACCAGCAGTCTCCGTGAGGAGTTGGGGCTCTTCAAAGCCAAGTAGGAGAGTTGTCATCACGACAACCGGCAGTCATAGCAGCCCCCACTCTTCCACACCTAGATGTAGAGCTTGATGAGGATATTGACTTGGCGGCTTATTGGGAGCCGACAGTAGCTGCTGGAGATAAGGGAAAGAAAAGAGCTTCTGAGGAGGTTGGAGAGGAGAGTATGAGAAAGAAGAGGAAGAAGGAAAGGAAAGAATGCAAGCGGGCTAAAGCAGCGAGCCTGTAGACTCATGAAGCACATATGTAAGAGCTGTAGGAGCAAGCTAGAGGAGTAGGCAGCTCCACCATGACTCAACCTGATCTTGCCAATGGTCGTGACCCTTCGGGTGAGACATTTTCCGTGACCAAGAGGTATAGAAAGGGGGGGTCTTCCCTTAATAAAAAAAAGTCATATTGACACTGAGGTCGTAGAAGCAACCAAAACTGCTGAGGGGGTAACCACTCCCCCTGTGGATACTTCATTGAGTACGCCGACCACCGCTAGTGCCACGATTACAGCGGAGGTACCTCCTCTACAGGACGATAGGAGCGCTTAGAGCGCCATAGGTATGTTCCCTTCCCTATGATCTTATATGCATGCTTCGGGGATGAAGCATAATTTTCAAAAAGGGGATGGGGTGTACTTGTGATTTATGGGATTTTTGATTCGTTCGAGGATTTTTCTTGTCGTGTTTCTTTTCTCTCGGACATGTTATGTAGTAGAACCAGCATGTTTAGGATTTTATTTCTTATTTTGTGATTTTTGTTTAATTAGGAAATATCTTAGGAGTACTCAGCCAATGAAAATACACTAGTTTTGATTTTTGAAAATAATTAACCCTACTTAAAAACTTTTGATGCATTAGCTACGTATTTGTGACTGCATGCATGATTTGTGTGGATCTTTTGATGTCATTTAATTTATTAGAATGAGGAGTCTTGTTAATCCATATATACACTAGACATGTAAGGTGAATATAAGTCATGTACTATGAGTGAGTGAGGTGTAGTACTTAGTTCGGTATTGTGTTGAAGATATAGAACTTGCCTGATTGGTCTTTGCATAGGCTAACGATGGTTGGTTAGGATATGATCATAGGAAATTTTTTTAAGCTCACTTTTAGCCTAAATAACCCTACCAAAATCATATGATTCCCTTGATCCCAATTTTGAGCGTTTAATAGATCATTTTTCTCTGACTTACCAATTAACCGTACCTATTTCTTTATAATGAACCTATTTTGGCCCTGTTCCTTCCTTGGATATGTTGAACCTCAACATAGGAAAAATTCCTAAGATGAGGGTGGCTAGAGTAGGGGTGCATAAGTGACGGGAATGAGAAAAAAGGAGAGAAAAGAGAAAAGGTTAAAAATGAGGTGCAGTGTGAAGAGAAAAAAATAAGGAGATGAAAAAAAAGTTGAAAATCTTGAGAAGGAAATTTCAAAAGAAGAAAATAATGTTGGAAAAAGTTGAAAATACACCACACCCATACAAATATGCATAAAAGAGGTGAAAAGGGAAGAAAAGGAATGAAAAACAAAAAAGGTGAAATAGGTAAATGGTGTAGCCAATGTATATAGTGCCAATGAAGGGATAGTCACTTACAAAATCTATCATATTTATCATGTCCAGCCCTAAAGCCTACATTACAAGACACAACAATTCCTTTTATGATCCTAATCCGACCATCTGATAAATCGAAGTAGAGAAATAAGGGCAAGCTTATGGTATATGATACATAATACTTGAAACTTCTTTGTGAGAGTGAGCGCCTTGCTTGTTTAGTCCCATGCAATATTTGACACCATATATGTGAGTGGGGACTTCATTTGTTGTGACGGTACATGGATTATACTTACTTTTACCATTGGTTTGCGTGAAAAACATTGGTGATGACTTGAATACCTGTTGATAGCTAGATGACATGTCTTGATCCCTGTTTATCATGTTTTTGGGTTGCTTGTGGTACATTAGTTGATGTTGGTTCAAAAAATTGTCGAATGTATAGTGCAATTTTTGTTTAGTATTGGCTGTAGTATCTTAGGTTTATTTTCTAGTTAAGCGTCGTGTTTAGTATTTCTTTTTCTTTGCCTTAGGACATGCAAATGTCTTAAGTTGAGGGTGTTGATGTGTTGTGAGTTTACAGCACTTTCAACGCTCGAAACTAAAAAAATAGCATGGACTTAGGTATATTTATCTGTATATAAGTCACTTTTTCTTTGGTTACAAGATAAATAGGTGTTGGAGCAAAAATATGCAAAAGATAGTCTGAAAGTGCAGAAAATATGCTTAACTCACAATCCTCAGTACGAGCCCTAGGAAGGTGCTACGAGTCGTACTGCTTTTAAGAAGCATGTACGAGTCTTACCAAGGTCTAACAATTAGCCAAATTTCATCTAGCCTATGACCTACGGGCAGCAGGTACGAGCCATACATACCTGCTAGGGTTTGTAGGACAAGTCGTGCTGCAGGCGGCTTCTGTTTTACACCCTGTAAGCCAGTGAAAAGGATTTTTATGTCATATAAATATGTTTTATGTTTTATTTTCATTAGAGAGAGGTAATTAGGAGTTATTCGAATTGATTAGCAACGAAATTGAGGAGACTTAGACGTGAGAATTGAGTTGTTCAACTTGTGCTCAACATTTTCTTAGTTTTCTTTTGATGTTCATATTGTTCTTGAGGATTTTTCGGATTAATCAAAAGAAGTTTTTCTCTCATCCACAATTGTAAGTATTGATTTATGTATTTAAATATGAATTCAAATCACAACCTCGCAACTATGAGAGGCTAAAACCTCCATAGCTAGGGTTGTGCAAACCATGTGGATTAACAAGCTAGGGTTACATAAAAGTGATTCAAAACCAATGCAAAATACTTGTATTGTATTCTCTTCATGCTTCAATGTTTCTTAACATTGTGCAACGTTAGGACATGCCCGAATTCTTCACTTGCTTCAGCCTAGAGAGGTAGAGATTAGGAAAAGAGAACTGCAACAAAGCCTTGATCTTGATGATCATTGTATTAACTTGAGTCTTGATCGCAAGATAGTTAAATTTAGGACATATTGATAACGGTTAATTTGAAATCGCTCATTAGACCTGACCCAGTGATTGAGTATAGTCATTCAATAGGGACTGGTCAGTCGTTTCAATGAACCTAAGTTATCAGTTCTACAAGTAAGCATTGGTGATGATCACGTACGTATGCCCGAAGTAGTTATGAACCCATGGGGAGCACAAAACCCTAGTTAACTCTCCTTCTTAATTTCAACTAAAGCTTTAACTGCGTTTTTACCCCTCTATTTGGAGTAACTACCTAACAAGTTCACTTACCGACTTTAGTCTAGCTCTTTCACATTTCCTATGGGATCAAACTCAACCTCTAGTTGGGTTCTTTATTGACAACGTCCACTTCATACTTTGGTAGGAGGTATGGTTTGAGAGTTATCACATATGCATAGTATTTGAAAGCAATATGCAATGCAAAGCATTTTTTAAAATAAATTTAAAGCTAGGTGTGGTGCATTGCAAAGCATTTGAAAGAAATTGAAAGGCATGTGCAGCGCATTCGCAAAGTATTAGAGCATATGAAAGAGTTGTACAGTATTTTAAAGCATTTGAAAGTGACGTGAAGTGCCTTTACAAAGCACTTGAAGGAAATTGAAAGTGCTATGTAGTGTATCTGAAGTATTTCTGCAACAATAGTTTTTAAATATCTGCAAAGATTTAAAGTTGTTATTTTATAGATTTTCAAAGCCATAGATTCCTAAAGACATTGTTATCTGAGAAGCGTAGGTTTTTCCTAACTACTATAAGAAATTCAAATTGTTTGACACATAATTCAATAAAAGTTGTAAAAGTTTTTCACTTTTCAGCTTCTACAGTTCCAGAAGTTCTACAATCAAAGAAAATTTGTAAGTTTCGGGGGAAGAATGATTTGCATTGACTTTGACGATTTGTCTCTTGATACATGTTGATGCTTGCATTTTTTGGACTAGTAATCCCCCTATTATGAATCATGGACAATAGATAATAATTTAAAGAAATGAAAAAAAAAATGATAATAGTTATTGAAAATCATGTTATTTCTAAAATATGCATAGAGATGTAATTGTAAAAGATCTGCAAAACTTTATACTGTGACATGTTTGTGAAATAAAGTGAACATCCTTTATAAAAAATTCTTCTCTTGTCCAATAGGTTGGTTGATCGTAAACTTTTCAACGTCTCCTGACATATTCGTGGGATGATGCCCTTAAAATTGCCCCAGTTTCTGTCATAAGAGATGTAATAAATTCTAGTCATAGTGAGATGATCCTTATATACGTTATAAACATATCTCGGAAGGGAATGAGTCCAGCATGGTTCCTGAATACACTTCAATAATTCCTAATTTAAGAGGCCTAACCTTCATGGATTCTCTAAGTATCCAAAAGGATTTAGTCCAGGAATAGTTCATTGCATACAAGTAAAAGAAAAATATAATTGCAAATTTTCTTATAGTATGACCAAAGTCGGGGTAGGCTGCCTACTTATCCCACTAAAGGAATGAGGTCATAACGTAGTTCAAAGTACATAAAGGATGATTCTTTGGGTTTTCTATTACAGAGTGTAACACCCGAAAATTTTCCTGGACCAAACTCAAACCTTGCAACAAAAATCAGAAGAAACTAGAAAAGTTGCCTCAGAATGATTGAGAAAAAGATTGTGGTCAGCTCCAATGACTCGTTGTGTCAGTCATGGACAGCCCTATTTGGTCCTTTGAGAACCAACTGGACATGGAACAATCCGTTGTATGGAACAACAAGTCGTCCTGTCATTCGTTGGTCCCCAGCTGAGAAATCCCTCTTCCATGAACCCACAACTCAACCAACGAGTCGTCGGTGATACAACGACTCATGGTGTGAGTCGTTGGTTGAGAGTCCCAAAAACCTTCTTCAGTAACAAGTGGTAGCAACGACCCATTGTCTCACACAACGAGTGGTTGTGACCACCCCTCATGTCAAGTTAGTGATTTTTATAATTTTTATATTGAAGGTAATGACTGGACACAATGACCCATTGGGTCCACCAATGAGTCGTTGTGTTGCCCGTTGTCTGTCCTTCCAAAATTTCCATCCACTGACCACAGGAGGAACCAATGACCCATTGGTTCATCCAGAAAGTCATGGTACCTCTCATGACCAGTTCCAGTGAGCCCAGATCCCAGGCCTCAGGACCAACGATTGGTCCCAACGAGTTGTGCTCCCAACTAATGACTCATTGAGTGACCCGTTGGTCCCCTGTCAGCAGTTTTTCTAGGTTTTTTCTTAGGGATATTTTTGTAATTTCCTACCATTTTAACCCCTAAACTATGTTGCTTTGGGTTATTTAAGGAAATTTAGAGGGGTAATCGATGATTACTTCACCCCTCTCATCCCCTCAGAAAATCATTTTCTAAGTTTTCTCTTAAAAACTCACAGAGCAAGAACTAGGGAAGTCAACTTCTTCTCAGATTCTCAAGGGATTCTCTCCAGAAATTCTTCACCAGGTATGTGAAAATTCAACAAGGGAATTGTTCTTCGCTTATGTCCCCAAAAACATTCCTTAATTCTTCTATCAGTTCTAGTCCTTGAGTTTTTGAATGGGAATGAATTTTCAGCAAGATTTTGAATATATTGTGTGGAATATTATTCATGCTAATTTTTGTTATAATTCCACTATGTTGTGACTATATAGATGCTTGTCCCTGCAAAATGCACTGTAGCCCTAGCTTTTGAATGTAGAAAAACTAGAGTCTTGCATAATTGATTAATTATCCAAATTATTTGATTCTATCAGTGTTGGGGATTCCCATATTATTATTATATGTTGAAATCTCAGTCAGATGCATGTTAGTCTAGTTTCAATTAGATTATTAGCATACTCAATATTATTCAGAAATGTCAGTTGATCAGTTTAACTATAGTCCTTCCTTGAGGTGTTAACGGTGCCTCCCAGTTATCAGTTATTAGATTAAAATACCAAATTTTAGTGGTTCTTTAGACGGTTATGACACTTTGACATAAGTAGCTCTGACGAGTCTTAGGACCCCCAACTTCATATTTCAGTTTGTTCTTTAGATAGTTACGATGCTTCCAAATAAGCAGCTATGGCCAGTCTTAGAACACCAGTTACAGAATCTGATCCGATAAGACTCTCAAGGCACTTCAAGATAGGTATTCCTTACTTAGTCTTGGGCCCCAGTTTAGAGCTATCAACTTAGTAGTCAGTCTAGGACTATCAAGTGGGAGTAGGACTTAGCACCGAGCAGACTGGGTTCTAGTGCACCCAAGTTCCTAGAAATACATTTCCACCGTTGGTTATTTTATTGTCCCTATGACCCCAGAATTGTGATCACCCAGTTCATGCCTTTATACCTTGGCAAGGTATATTGAGTCCTACTGAGAACATCGGACTCCACGTCTAGCTCACGTGGTTATATGTTGGTTATAGACTCCCCCACTAATTAGTATAATCTCAATTTAGCTCATTTCAAAATAGTTTCAGTTTACTCAGTTCAGTTTAGTTTACTAAAGTTAGTTCTGATTACTATCTCAGATTCAGGGCATGTCTATGACCATCAGACAGGGTAATTTTGACCGTTTCAGTTATGTTTCAACTTACTCAACTTCAGTATTTTAGTTGATCATTGCATGTCATTGCAGTTCAGTTATTTATTCCTTTATGTTATATTTTCTCCCACTTACTCAGTACATTCCAAGTACTGACACATACCTTCCGTGTTGTATCATATCATGATACAAGTGCAGGTTCTCAGCCTTAGCACTGCTAGTAGATCTTTCTCAGGTGATATTAGCTGTACCAGTGGTGAGTCTTCATCTTTTGGGGATGATATTTATTTTCTTTAGTTATTTTGATTTAGTTAGACTTTAGACTTCGCTAAGGGCTTGTCCCAGCAACCCATCAGTTGTAGATGGCTTTCAGACATAGACTCAAACATTCTGTTTTTCTTTCAGATGTATGAACCTTTTATCATTTATCTTTTCTTAAATAATTTTATTATTTAAGCTTCCACTATGATTACACATATTTCCAATATTATGATAGACCATAGGTTAGCTTGGATTACTTGTGACTCCAAGTACCATGTCTCGTCCAGGGTATAGACTAGGGTCGTGACAAACTTGGTATCAGAGTACTAGGTTTAGAGTATCCTAGGATTTATGAAAGTCACGTCAAGAGTCCTTTTCCTGGGTGTGAAGCGCGCCACACTTATGACGGAGAGGCTACCAGACGTTATTAGGAAAACTCCTTTTTGTTCATACTTTTATCATGTGTTGAAGTTCAATTCCAGAAATTTTCTCCTAACTCGTGCTCTATCATTTCAGTGAAACCATGTCTCCAAGACGCGGAAACGGAAGAAGGGCCGGCAACGCTAGCCAACCTGCCCCACTATCTCCAATAGCCCCTCAGGATGACTAAATGTCCTCAGTTGAAATCAAAGCGACAATCCAGCTGCTGGTACAAACAGTCATAAACTAGGTGAACCAGCAGGTGGTTCAGGTTAACTCAAATGGGTCCGCAGCAGCTGCTAGAGTTCGAGACTTCACCCGGATGAAACCTCCCGCCTTTCATGGATCTAAGGTGGGAGAAGACTCGCAGGAGTTCGTGGATGAAGTATAGAAGATCACCTGAATTATGGGTGTTAGCTCTACTGAGAGTGCTAACCTGGCTGCCTACCAGTTGAAAGGGGTAGCCCAGATCTGGTACGATCACTAGAAAAAAGGGAGACCAGCAGGAGCGGAACCGGTGGAGTGGGAAGAGATCACAACACCCTTCCTAGAAAGATTCTTCCCCCGAGAGTTAAGGGAGGCTAAGTTGGTTGAATTCATGAATTTGAAATAGTGCAACAGGATGGTGGAAGAATATGCACTCGAGTTTACATGGTTGTCAAGATATACTCCAGAGATGGTAGCCGAACAAAGGGCTCACATGCTTAAGTTCGTCAGCGGAGTATCAAACTTAATCCATAAGGATTGTAGGACTGCAATGCTCATAAAATACTTTGACCTCTCCAACCTCATCATTTATGCCCAGCAGATTGAGGTAGAAAAGCTAAAATACATGGAGCGAGAGAATAAGCGGGCTAGGACTGGCCAATCAGATTATGGCCATGAAAGTTCTGTTAGTAGTATCCACTCACAATAGCAGCAGCAGCGGCAGAGGGCTCAAACACCCACTTAAACTAGCCCCTACTTTTCGGTCACGCAAGGATCGAAAGGGTGGAGCATCTGGCACATAGTCCCAAAGTCATATAGCCAGCAAGCACTATCCAGCTTGCCCTAAGTATGGCAAGAACCATCTAGGGGAATGCCTTCAGGGAAGAGAGGGTTGCTTTGGGTGTGGACAACTAGGTCACCTGCTCATAGAATGCCCGTTAGCAGGATGAGGGAGATCAGTCTACCACTTCAGCAGGCCAACACTTCAGGTACATATGGCTATCAGCACCAAAATTGTTTTTATGTTTCTCCCTTTGTCAGGATAAGGAGAGCTCACCTGACGTGGTCACTGGTATGTTTCGTCTTTTCCATCTAGATGTGTATGCGCTACTAGATCCAGGAGCCACACTATCGTTCATGACTTGCTATGTAGCTGTCTAGTTTGATATTAGTTAAGAAGTCCTCTCAGAACCATTCTCAGTCTCTACCCCAGTTGGTGAGTCAGTTAGAGCCAACCGATTGTATAGAAATTGTCCAGTCTCAATCTTGAATAAGGTCATTCCAGCTGATCTCGTAGAGTTAGATATGGTCGATTTCGATCTCGGTCTTTTTATGGATTGGTTACACTCCGGTTATGCCTTAGTCGGCTGCAATACAAGAGTCATCAGATTTCAGTTCCCTAATGAGCCAGTATTAGAATGGACGGGGAGTAGTTCAGCGCCTAAGGCCAGTTTATTTCCTACCTTAAGGCAAGAGAACTCATTTCTAGAGGGTGTATCTATCATCTAGTTCAAGTGAAACTCTGAGACCCTAACTATCTAGTCAGTTCTAGTTGTCAGCAAATTCCCTAACATATTTCTCAAAGATTTTCCCGAATTCCCTCCAGAGCGGGAAATAGATTTCTGCATAGACCTTATTCAAAACACCCATCCCATCTCCATCCCTCCTTACAAAATCGGTCTAGCTGAGCTTAAGGATCTAAAGAAGGAGCTAAAAGACCTTCTTGATAAAGGCTTAATCAGGCCTAGCATCTCTCTATGGGGTGCTCCAGTATTATTCGTGAGAAAGAAAGACGGTATTCTCAGAATGTCTATCGATTATCATCAGTTGAATAAGGTCACAGTTAATGTCACGACCCAAACGTACACCCAGATCGTAGACACGGGACAAGGAGCCCCGAGAGCCCCAAGTCGATCCATGGCATGAGCATACATCAAATTCAGTCACATAAGAGGAATACTTAACATAAAGAACATAATTATAACATAGCATAAGTGAAAAGCAGTACTAGACTTATACAATACGAATACAACTTGTAGTCTGAGAAGCCTCTAAACATGAAAGGCGGATTGAAGGGACAACTCTCCAACTAATCCAATATCCATAAACTGAAAGAAATAACATAGAGTGTGAACATGTAGCCCTCGGAGCATGAGGACTCATCAAGTGCACTGAGAGCTAGGCTGAAACTAGCTACGGGTGAGCAGAGCCTGAGAACTGGGACCTGTATCATGAAATGATACAACATAGAAAGTATGCGGTTAGTACGTGGAATGTACTGAGTATGCAAGGTATGTAAAACAGACATTTAAAAACATATATAAAACTCATAAATGATCATAAGAGTAGGACGTCATGCTCGTATCGTAAATCGTAATAGCACAACATATGGCTCAGGGTTTTCAAAACATTCGTGACATAAACATAATCATAATCTTAATAGAAGAGCTTTACTTAACATAACTTGAGCCAACATACATAATCATAACATGCATAAATCATAAGGGATAGTGGGAGATTCTCTTAACCGACATACCCCATATGAGCATACATGAAGCCCGACTTGTAACCCTAGTCAGGAGGGTGTTCGTACCTTGCCAATGGTAGAACCATGAAAGTTTGGTATCACCATGAAAAGGGCCATTGGGGCTAGGGAAGAACATGAAAGGGTCTCGAAATACCTATAGTGGCACGTAGTTCATGAGATCCTGGGATTAACCTAAGCCCCAAACCTACTCGGTGTTCGATACTACTCCCAAAACATATGTAGTGCTCATAATAATACATGCATGACTTCATGGGATAGTTAAATCACGATAATCGTAAACATGCTTGAATACATGTGATCTAGCCATGACCTGAGGCCCGTGAGTCGGCCAAAAGCATAATTCATAAATAATAAAATTCATACATGCTTGTAGATCATGTACAAAGCTTGAATTTCAAAAAATCATAATGGGTAGTAAAAATAAATTCATAATTTAAAACATAATTCATGTTGAGCTCATAAAGAACATCAATGGGAAAATAGCTAATATTTTGATTCATCATGGGGCATGCATAATTAAACTTAATTTTTTTAGGAATCAAAGCAACAATATTATCAACAATTTAAATCCCAAAAGGTGATCAAAATTAGTAGATTATGATAAGATTTTAAAATCACAAAACCCATAATTAAGTCATTAGAATCTATATAATCAAATACAAAATCCCATAAGTTTTTGATAAATTGTAAGTAAAATCATAGAGTAGGAGTATGGGTGTGGAAGAATTCACCCATTGAGGACCTTACATACCTGGAAACACCTGATTCTTAACCTCCCTTGAAAGCCCAAGATGGTATTTAGAGAAATTGGGGAAGGACACCTTGAATCACTTTCTAGACTCCTCTCGATACTCTTGCGTGCATGAATGAGGCTTAACATGGACTAATCCCCCTTAAAAGACCCTATTCAGACCATAAAACGACATAGTTTAGGCCTTAAGAATTTAGAAATTATGAAAATACCCTTATTAAAAATGCAGAATTTCCTGATTGTCAGTCCCCACGAGGGGCCTCACGAGTCGTTTCCATGGGACACGACTCGTGCTGGGGATCCATCCTGCCAACTTCCCAAAATACTCAGGGGACCCCACGAGGGACCCCATGAATCGTTGTGGCTGACCACAACTCGTGGTCACCACCTGTGATCCCTACTACCCAAAACCTTGATCAACCATCCAATCCAAGTGACGGGTGACCTCACGAGTCGTGAGGTCTGACCACGACTCATGGTCACCATCCATGGTCTTCATTGCCCTTTCCTACAATTCCAACTGGTCCACCTAGGCCACGGGAGACCTAATGAGTCATGTGTCCTGACCACGACTCGTGGTCATGCACGTGGTATCACCCCAAAACTTAGTCATGCCCTGCTTGACCACGAGTCACTTCATGACTCATGGTCACTCCTCACGACCCACCTCATGGGTCGTTCTGTGACCTGGTGCGAATTTCCAGTTTTTCTCCATTTTGACTCCCAGGTCTAATCCTTAGGTTTCCGGGGTATAAAAATATCTCCCACTTGGGAACATTCATCCTCGAATGTTAGAAACATGCAGAAAACTCAGAAACAAGCTATGACCATGTAAAAATACTGATCATTTAATCCAAAAACTTACGGAATGACTACCTCCGAAAAGAACTACATAGATGAACTGAATTCAAACATCACATACATATACCATATCACAAAACAAACTTGTATGCATGAACTGAACATGAAAACTGATTAGAGGTTTAGGGCAAAAATTGAGCCAGTAGAGAATAGGTGTGGGTATCTAGCCATCATATCTGCTTCGTCTTCCCACATAGCTCCTTCAACATGCTGATTTCTCCATAATACTTTAACTGAAGCTGCTTATTTGTTCCTCGGCCTCCTAACCTGATGATCCAGGATTTCCACCAGAATTTCTTCATAGCTGAGGCTATCCTTTACACCAACGTTGCCCACCGGGACTACTAAAGCTGGATCACCCAAGCATTTTTTTCAAGAGCGACACATGAAATACGGAATGCACATAAGATAACTCTGATGGAAAGTCCAACTCATACTCTACCTTACCAACTCTTCTCATAACCCGGTAAGGACCAACATATTGGGGACTGAGTTTCCCTTTCTTTCCAAACCGCATGACTCCCTTCATGGGAGATACCTTTAGAAATACCTAGTAATCCACATCAAACTCCAAATCCCTTCTCCTCACGTCAGCATATGATATATGATGGCTCTGAGCGTCCTTCAACCTATCACTTATCAACTGAACCTTCACCATTGCCTCGTGAACCGAATCTAGCCCTATCATAGCTGCCTCACCAACCTCAAACCATTTGACGGGATATCTACATCTCCGCTCGTAAAGAGCCTCGAACGGTTCCATCTGGATACTAGAGTGATAGATGTTATTATAAGAGAACTCAACTAAGGGCAAATGATCACCCCAAATATCTTCAAAAACCATAAGACATGCCCTCAACATATCCTCAAGAGTCTAGATTGTTCTCTCAGCTTGGCCATCCATTTGCAGATGAAAGACCGTGCTGAGCTTGACTTGAGTCCCAAGTTCCTTCTGAAAAGACCGCCAAAACTGAGAGGAAAATGGAGTACCTCATTCTGAAATAATTGACAAATGCACTCCATGAAGTCGAACCAACTCCCGAATATACAACTTGGCATAATCATTTGCTGAATTCGTGGTCTTGACTGGTACAAAGTGTGCAACCTTGGTTAACCTGTCCACAACAATCCAAATGGAGTCATAATGTCTCCGAGTGCGGGGAAAACTTGTTATAAAGTCCATGTTAATCTCTTCCCACTTCCATGTTGGAATGTTGATATCCTGAAGTACGCCTCCCTACCTTTGATGCTCGATATTCACTTGCTGACAGTTTGGACACTTGGCTACGAACTCTGCAATATCCTTCTTCATACCATCCCACCAATATATTTCACGCAAGTCCTGATACATCTTAGTGGATCTCATATGGATAGGTGCCTCGTGTAACATCCGAACCCTCAAATTATCAACGTCCGAAACACATAGTTGACCCTGGTATCGTAGCACACCATCTCCCCATTGGGAGAAAACCTCCACCTTTTGATTCCTCACTGCTTCCTTCAGCTTCCTCAAAATTGGATCCTCATATTGTTTAGACTTTGCATCAACCACCAAGGATGATTTTGGCCCATTCTGCACAACAACGCTGCCATCAGTCGAGTCGAACAATCTAACTCCCAATCTTGCGAGCCGGTGGACATCCTTCACCAACTCCTTTTTTCCCTCATCCAAGTGGGACACACTCTCCATAGAGATCCTACTAACTGCATTCGCCACCACATTAGCCTTGCCCAGGTGGTAAAGAATACTCATATCGTAGTCCTTTAATAACTCCAATGACCTCTTTTACCGAAGATTGAGATCTTTCTGCCTGAACACATATTGCAAGCTCTTATGATTCGCGAATACATCCATGTGGACCCCATACAAGTAATGCCTCCATATCTTCAATGCAAACACCACCGTGGCCAACTCAAGATCATGGGTCAGGTAATTCTTTTCGTGAACTTTCAGTTGTCTTGAGGCATATGCTATTACTTTCCCATGTTGCATCAACACATATCCCAGTCTGACTCTCGAAGAATCACAATATACAACAAAGCCATTCGTACCCTCAAGTAAAGTTAACACTAGTGCTGAAGTGAGTTGGGTCTTCAATTCCTGGAAGCTTTCCTCACAAGCCTCCGACTATTGGAACTTCACCTTCTTTTGAGTCAACTTGGTCAAAGGTGCCGCAATAGATGAGAAACCCTCAACAAATCTCCAGAAGTAACCTTCTAGGCCCAAGAAACTCCGAATTTGTGAAGGACTCACCGGTCTAGGCTAATTCTTCGCCGCCTCGATTTTCTGAGAATCTACTTTTATGCCCTCACCTGATACCACATGTCCTAGAAATGCCACTGAGTCCAACTAGAACTCACATTTTCTGAACTTTGCATGCAACTAACGATCCTTCAGGGTCTGAAGAACTATTCGCAAGTGAGCAGCATGCTCCTCCTTGCTCCGAGAGTATATAAGGATGTCATCAATGAACACAATCACGAACATGTCCAGATATTTCTTGAACACCCTATTCATTAAGTCCATAAAAGCTTAAGGGCCATTGGTTAGTCCAAAATACATAACAACAAATTCGTAGTGACCATACCAAGTTCTGAAAGAGGTTTTTGGGATGTCACTCTCCAGAACACTAAGCTAGTAATACCCGGACATTAGATCTATCTTCGAGAAACACCTGGCACTCTGTAGATGGTCAAATAAATCATCGATACTGGACAAGGGGTACCTATTATTGATAATAACCTTATTCAACTGCCAATAATCAATACACATCTGAATGGATCCATCCTTCTTTCGTACAAAGATAACTGGTGCACCCCATGGAGACTTGATCGGTCTAATGAAACCCTCGTCCAACAAGTCCTTCAACTTTTCTTTTAACTCTTTTAGCTCGGCTGGAGCCATCCTGTAAGGAGGAATGGAGATAGGCTGCATATCGGGCAATAGATCAATATCGAAATCAATTTTCCTCTCCAGAGGAACACCTGAAAAATCATCGGGAAAAATTTCTGGATACTCACACACCACTGGAACTGACTGAATAGTCGGGGTCTCGGACTCTACATCCTTAACCCTAACTAGGTGTTACATGCAACCCGTAGAGATCATTTTCCTAGCCCTGAGCTAAGAGATAAAACAACCTACAGGTACTGCTGAACTACCCCTCCATTCTAAAGTTGGTTCACCCGAAAAACAGAACTCCATCGCTTAGGTTCTACAGTTAACAGAAGCATAACATGCAAACAACCAATCCATGCCCAGAATAATATCAAAATCAGTCATAGCTAATTCTACTAAATTCGCGGAGGTGACCTTATGCAGTACTGTTGTTATACCCCGTAGAATCCCCGGCACTTGGATGACCTATTCCCACGTTGGTTAAGCATATTTGAAGGCCATACGTGTGGGAGAAAGGCCCGGGGAAAGATCGGACGAGAAGCCTGTCGAACCATCGCGGAAGGAGCCGAGGCAGAGCCCCTCCGCGATGGCAGCGTGTCACGGAGGAGGAGCCTCCGCGTTGGCTCCGAGACACGTTGGCCTTGTCCAGGCCCAAGTATATAAAGCCCCACTTCAGTTTTAATTGATAAAAATTCTTTAAATTTCCAGAGAACAGAGGGCAATCGGTAGAGGGAGAAAAGGAACGAAGAAAATTAAATAATTTTCATTCGATTACACTGCCAAACGCTGCCCAAACTCAAATTAATACCAGATACCGAAGTATTTAGTAGCAGAGGGCATTCCTACGGATTCAGTTTCGTAAAATACGGCCGACGAATCGTCGAGCCACCGAGCTAAGGTAAGTGGAATTGCTCTAAATTAGTGTCTATGTGTTCCTAGCTGAGAAGTGAATATTTCTCCCTTCTGGGCCGCTGAAAAATAGCGAGTTTCTGGCCGTCTTTGGATAAGCCTAAGTTTAGGCTATAAACTATATCAAAAGTGACGTTGCCTTTTGAAATAAAGTTGTATTTTGTGTTAATTGATATGTTTATGAATGCAAATGGGAGAAAATAGTTGAAGTACCGGCCGAGTTCCGCCCGACAGACAAATAAGCTCAGAGATAAGGTATGTAAAGTTAAGTTTCCTCGGCAAGTTGAGTAACCTCGAAGCAGTATAGTAATTTACAGACCAGTAGCATGTTTAGAAAGCGATTATCGTGTTATTTTGAATATTGGTGCAATATGAGAAGTTTTGGGGTGTAACGGGTACGATACCTATCCGTACGAAATAGATTCGGGCGTAAGTGGTTAAGGTTGCCCAGTATATTCAGTATGTGATGTAATATGCCATGTTAAGATATTGTTGTGTTTAGCTAAAACCTCGCAAGGTAGTACAATATCAGTAAAGCATTCCAGATATAGAATGGTAACTATATATGGTTTAGAAAGCATGTCAGAAATAGGAAATTATGTTAACACAGAAACTTAGTAAACAGTATAGTTTCCAGCAGAAACACCTCCTCGTATAACTTTTACCCCAGTACGGTTTGACAGGAGGCTATATTTACATTTACACTTACCCGTCTCAGCATGTATCAGACACTTACAGATTACTATTATTAGCTCAGTATGTGATTTATACGATACCCTGCACCTGTTAATCTTAGCTTATGAGATACACAGACAGCATGATTAGTTGAGACCATTGTATTGATTGGGGTTGGATTACCTAGCATCCCTGACCGCCCATGGTTAATAGCTGTGTCGACTCGTCCGCCAGAGGACGAGGATACGTCACTCTACGGAGTGATATGCCGTCCCGCAAGGGGACGAAGATGGGATGCCAGTTTCCCCATATTGTGCCTTGGTCGGCCCTTATACACCCCCGTCGAGCGGGTACTCCCGGGGTGTTGATTTAGAGTCCTTCGGACTCAGATACAGTTATAGTCAGGGGCTCAGCGAGCCCAAGTGCATACCCAGGGACCGGCAGGATGCTTACAGCCACTATAGGAGATGGGATGACCGGGGTAGGGGTATAGATTCAGTGTTGATTGTACCTCCAGGCTTATGGGGGAAGGGTAAGGTTTGTGTGTGCTATGTTATGTTATTTCATGTTATGCCATGTTATGTTAGATACAAGTAGCTCAGCAGTAGCACTATACGTTTCCAGGTATGACTCTTATCCTTCCCAGTAAAAATTGAGAGAAGGTATGATTTACATTATCAGACAGTTAGTCTATTCTCTCTACTTCAGTTTCTTCAGTTATATTATTGTATTCAGATTTTACTTCAGTTATTGCTTTACATACTCAGTACCAGCGGTACTGACGCCCGATGGGGCGCTGCATTACTTGCCTGCAGGTACTTATAGACGAGCAGGTGACACTACGTGATTCCTATCAGCGATCGAGTATTCAGCTCCTGTCATCCGGAGACTGAATTCCAGAGGTGTATTTCAGTTCTTTTGTTATATAGTACGGGTAGGTCGGGGCCCTGTCCCGATCAGTTCTATTACCATTCCTAGAGGCTTGCAGTCTGTATATATTCCCTGTGGTCAGATGAGCCGGTCGTGTGGGGCCGTGCAGTTGTATAGTTGCCTTTACTCTTTCTTCCTTTTATGATGGCCGTGTGGGGCCATAGTTTGCCAGTAGTGGTGACCTTGCCGGTCACGTAGTTCTTTTCATGCGTTCTGATTGAGTTGCAGATAACTAGACAGCATGGTGGCCTTGTCGGCCCGCATAGGTTCCTCTGAATTAGTATGTTTCTGGTCAGCTGCTAGTACAGGTACAGAAGGTTATAGGCCAACGGGCCGGGGGCTGTATTTACAGCCGTTATATAGCCCTTTGTTTCCAGAAATATGAGTTAGAGCCAGCCAGGCACCAGATGTGCCCAGGCTTAACAGTCCAGCAGGTCAGGTCCTAGTAGGGCACCAGGTGCCAGTCATACCCCCCAAGGCGGGGTGTGACAAACTTGGTATCAGAGCAGGTCGTATCCCAGGGAGTCTGCAAGCCGTGCTAAGTAGAGTCTTGTCTATGGATGTGTTGTGCACCACATACTATAGGCAGGAGGCTGCGAGGCATGATATGATGGTTACCCTTCTTTCTCAGTCAGTCGTGCTTTAGAGCGGTACAGTATAGGGTTGAGTCCCTGAGAACTTACCGTATTCTCTGATTACAGATACAAAGGCAGATCAGCATTACCCTATCACAGGCAGAAGATCAGAAATAGCAACGGAAGAGAGCATCAATCAGTTACATGATAACTACAGCAGCAGGAGGAGGTATCAGAGACCTCCCAGCGTGATACCTTTATTGGCATTACTCCCAGTATACATTGATAATGTCAGAATAGGAAGTCAGAAGTATAATGTATAAGTGAGTTGAATTATTTATTAGTTATATGAGATCTGATTATGATTACAGATAAGGTCAGACCACCAGGTAAGTATAAGAAAGAGAGGGAAATGCAGGAATCCCAAATACATCTTTTTGGGTTTGATACAGTTAAATGCTTTTACTTGTTGCAATAAGAAAAGGGCTATTCCCACCTTTTGGTTTTGATACCAGTATAGTAGAAGGGCATAGAGATGGGGTTACCAAAGCATGCAGTAAGTAAAGATGGGTTGATTGATCCTAGTAAGTGTTAGAAAGTATAAAGAGCCCCTAAGATTACGTAAGTTGTGCAGACCCTTATGACAATAAGCCAGTAGAGAAAGTAAGACTGTTAGCTTACCCGAAGTAGGGGTAACAGACCTGCTAGTGATGAATGCCTAATAATAGTCAAGTTTGAGTCAGAAAAAGGCCAAGTCCGCCATATACGCTAACAGATAGCAAGACATACCTGTAAGATTATAGTTATGATCTAGTTGTAACATCGAAAGATATAGAGGTCATGTGAATCAGATGGGCTTGAATATACGTCAGAAGAAGTATAGGCCGAGGCTTGATCAGTAATATCATTAGTAATGAAAGGCAGGTACCTTGAACTCTAGAGTTCAGTTTAAGCAAGATGAGAGGAAGAAGCAGGAATGTCAGATCTTGTGGGGAAATTAGAACTACCCAGGATTGATAAAGTATTGTATTAAGGATTAAGCTTCGCGCTGACAGTAAGATCGCGGTTCAGAATATCGCAGTATGTCCGCTATGGAAAAGTTAAGAAGTTACCGATACAGCAATTCTAATCTAGTGTGGCCTAGAGATAAGGCCCAGCAGATAGACATGGGTTCTCAGCATATGCTTAGTAAGGCTACAGGATTCAAATGTCGACCCCCACATCGCAAGAGTGGCGGAATTTTAAACAGCAGACAATAACTAGAATGTTTATGTTTGTTACTTTCAGAATGGGGTGACAATGCAATGAAATGATAAGTCAGGGCAAGAGATGGTATTAGGCCGTAGAAGCAATGTATCATGTACGATGTGAGACTCAGCAGAACCTGTCAGAGATTATGAACTACCGCACAAATTAGTATATATTGTACGTAGCTAGCGATATATATGTATACAGATCATAGATATGTTGTGAGTGGCTGCCTATAAGGGCTACAATCACAGATGGCTAGATAATAAGGGTGCAGTTAGACGTTCTATCGACCAGCTGGCGCCTGTATTAGCAGGGAGGCATCCCTGAAGATCGGTAACAGTAGCGCATGTGCTAGAACCAGGATTAGAGGCCGAATGGGCAAATTTCAGAGGTTAGCAATATCAGAATTTTTCTAGCATGTTAAGTGGTTATACGTCGTTTTCCCAGCCTTATAGGCAACAGTCGGTCGTAACCAACCTAGCAGTTATTATGCGAAACACCCCATAAGTCAGCCGGCCGCCCCAGTCAGAATACCCGTGGGTACCCCAGGGAAGGGTCCACATCAGTAGTCAGCGACAGACTAGTATTTCAGCTGGTTTTTGTAAGATATTTAGATACAGAGCCCTAGCAGAAGGCCAGTATTTACAGAATAACTCATAAGACTGAGAATTCCCCAGAGTAGCAGTATAAATCCAAGTGGATACACACAAGGCATAAGAAATTGATAGTACCCTGCTAGCACAGTGTTTATTAAGATCAGGGGATCAGTAGACTCCCCGTGAAGGTCCAGAGATTGATCGCCTGGGAGTAAGTTGAATAAGTCCAGCCTTACAGTGGTTTCAGCAAAATAACAGAGCAGTTAGATGCCCACGAGTTTGAGGTTATGCACGAACTATAAGTACTCAAGTAGGACAATTAGAGCATTGCTAGACTACTGCCACATTCGAGTCATTCGACTATTCAGTTACTTAAGGTTATGCAGCCAGATCGTTAGAGGTCATGATCAATATCAGGACCCCCCTGATCAGATGCGGGCACATGGTGTACAGATAGATACCCAGAAAAATCAAAACAGTGAAGACATAGCCTAAACCTACCACCCTGATCAAAGTACGCAGTCCCTGCGGTTAGTCGGGCACTGCAGAGGGTCTGTGGAAGGATTTTTCCACCTTAGCAGCACCTTTGACTAAATTGACACAGAAGGCAACAAAGTTTCAGTAGACTGAGGTGTGTGAGAAGAACCTCCAAGACTTAAAAGCCAGGTTAACATCAACTCCAGTGTTAGTATCGCCAGAAGGTACAGAGGGTTGGTGCAGCATGGTAAAGTAACAGTTTATGCTTTCAGGAAATTGAAGGGACGTGAAAAGAATTATCTTACCCATGACCTGGAGGTAGTTGTAGTAGTTTATGCCTTAAAAAGCGAGAATTTGGTATCACCTGGGAAGGGCTAATACGGTAGTAGATGCCCTTAGCCGTAGATCTATGAGGAGTTGGCATACTTGCCGTCTGAACAGCGGGAATAGACCCGAGAATTTTACTAGTTAGCTGGTTTAGCCGTTCACATAGCAGAAATAACGGATAACAGAACGACAATACGGACTGTCGCAGCATTGTCGTTAGTGGTGGAAGTAAAGGAACGACAGTATAGGAACTCTAGCCAGGTTCAATTTAAACATAAGATTCAGTAAGGAGAGATGACATATTTTCAGATAACCGGGGATGAAGTGTGGCGATATAAAGGCCGCATTGCGCTCCAGATATTTTGGGGCATCGTCAGCAGTTTATGAGCGAGGCGCATTATGCCCGCTATTCTCTTCATCCCGATACGACAAAGAGGTACCATGACATTAAAGAGAACTACTGGTAGCCCAGTGTCCTAACTGCCAACAGTTGAAGGCAGAATATCAGAAACCAGGCAGGTTAATTTAGAACATAGTTGTGCCTCTTTGGGAATGAGAAGCAGTGAATATGGATTTTGTGGCAGGATTACCCTGTACCAGACACGGAAATGATTCTAATTGAGTAACAAGTGACAGATTGACAAAATCAACTCATTTCTTTCGAGTAAGAACTACTTTCTTGGCCGAAGATTATGCTGAGTTGTATATCAGAAAGGTAGTCAGATTACAAGGAATACCAGTATCCGTTATTTCAGACAGAGAAGCACAATTTACAGTTAGATTCTGGCAATCATTTCAGAAAGGGTTGGGCACGCAGGTTAACTTAAGCACAGCGTTCTACCCTCAGACAGATGAGTAGGCTGAGCGCACAATTCAGACGCTCGAAGACATGTTGCGAGCGTGTGTGCTAGATTTCAGTAATAGTCAAAATGAGCAGTTACCATTAGTTGAATTTGCCTCCGGAATTAGAATCCATGTATCCGGTCTGTTATGTAGCTATGCTGAGGAAATGCATAGGGGACCCGTCCAGAGTAGTCCCAGTCCAGAATATCCAGGTTACGAAGAAGCTGGCCTATGAAGAGGTCCCAGTAGCTATCCTAGACAGATAGATTCGCAGACTCCGCACTAAGGATATTACGTCTATCAAGATATGAGGATCAGACATCCTCGCTTATTACAGGCCTAGTCAGGTGATAGGTATGTCTGAATTATTACCTATGCAGTATCTTGTGGTTGTATATCGGTAAATGATAAAGAAGAAGTGATATTCAGTTGTTCAGTGAATCTTAGAATATGGTGTGCAGTGCCTGTATTGGACTTTTCTGCATTTCAGGTTTTTGCTATAGTCCATGTTACAGGGGAAACTCTGCCGAAGTTTTTCCAGAAAGTAATTTTTTCCATATTCCAGAGGATCCGGAAAGTCCTCTAGATAACAGTGTACATTCGAGGACGAATGTTCTTAAAGGGGGGGAGAATGTTATACCCCGTAGAATCCCCGGCACTTGGATGACCTATTCCAACGTTGGTTAAGCATATTCGAAGGCCATACGTGTGGGAGAAAGGCCCGGGGAAAGATCGGACGAGAACCCTGTCGAACCATCGCGGAAGGAGCCGAGGCAGAGCCCCTCCGCGATGGCAGCGTGTCACGGAGGAGGAGCCTCCGCGTTGGCTCCGTGACACGTTGGCCTTGTCCAGGCCCAAGTATATAAAGCCCCACTTCGGTTTTAATTGATAAAAATTCTTTAAATTTCCAGAGAACAGAGGGCAACCGGCAGAGGGAGAAAAGGAACGAAGAAAATTAAATAATTTTCGTCCGATTACACTGCCAAACGCTGCCCAAACTCAAATTAATCCCAGATACCGAAGTATTTAGTAGCAGAGGGCATTCCTACGGATTCAGTTTCGTAAAATACGGCCGACGAATCGTCGAGCCACTGAGCTAAGGTAAGTGGAATTGCTCTAAATTAGTGTCTATGTGTTCCTAGCTGAGAAGTGAATATTTCTCCCTTCTGGGCCGCTGAAAAATAGCGAGTTTCTGGCCGTCTTTCGATAAGCCTAAGTTTAGGCTATAAACTATATCGAAAGTGACGTTGCCTTTTGAAATAAAGTTGTATTTTGTGTTAATTGATATGTTTATGAATGCAAATGGGAGAAAACAGTTGAAGTACCGGCCGAGTTCCGCCCGACAGACAAATAAGCTCAGAGATAAGGTACGTAAAGTTAAGTTTCCTCGGCAAGTTGAGTAACCTCGAAGCAGTATAGTAATTTACAGACCAGTAGCATGTTTATAAAGTGATTATCGTGTTATTTTGAATATTGGTGCAATATGAGAAGTTTTGGGGTGTAACGGGTACGATACCTATCCGTACGAAATAGATTCGGGCGTAAGTGGTTAAGGTTGCCCAGTATATTCAGTATGTGATGTAATATGCCATGTTAAGATATTGTTGTGTTTAGCTGAAACCTCGCAAGGTAGTACAGTATCAGTAAAGCATTCCAGATATAGAATGGTAACTATATATGGTTTAGAAAGCATGTCAGAAATAGGAAATTATGTTAACACAGAAACTTAGTAAACAGTATAGTTTCCAGCAGAAACACCTCCTCGTATAACTTTTACCCCAGTACAGTTTGACAGGAGGCTATATTTACATTTACACTTACCCGTCTCAGCATGTATCAGACACTTACAGATTACTATTATTAGCTCAGTATGTGATTTATACGATACCCTGCACCTGTTAATCTTAGCTTATGAGATACACAGACAGCATGATTAGTTGAGACCATTGTATTGATTGGGGTTGGATTACCTAGCATCCCTGACCGCCCATGGTTAATAGCTGTGTCGACTCGTCCGCTAGAGGATGAGGATACGTCGCTCTACGGAGTGATATGCCGTATCGCAAGGGGACGAATATGGGATGCCAGTTTCCCCATATTGTGCCTTGGTCGGCCCTTATACACCCCTGTCGAGCGGGTACGCCCGGGGTGTTGATTTAGAGTCCTTCGGACTCAGATACAGTTGTAGTCAGGGGCTCAGCGAGCCCAAGTGCATACCCAGGGACCGGCAGGATGCTTACAGCCACTATAGGAGATGGGATGACCGGGGTAGGGGCATAGATTCTGTGTTGATTGTACCTCCCGGCTTATGGGGGCCGGGTAAGGTTTGTGTGTGCTATGTTATGTTATTTCATGTTATGCCATGTTATGTTAGATACAAGTAGCTCAGCAGTAGCACGATACGTTTCCAGGTATGACTCTTATCCTTCCCAGTAAAAATTGAGAGAAGGTATGATTTACATTATCAGACAGTTAGTCTATTCTCTCTACTTCAGTTTCTTCAGTTATATTATTGTATTCAGATTTTGCTTCAGTTATTGCTTTACATACTCAGTACCAGCGGTACTGACGCCCGGTGGGGCGCTGCATTACTTGCCTGCAGGTACTTATAGACGAGCAGGTGACACTACGTGATTCCTGTCAGCGATCGAGTATTCAGCTCCTGTCATCCGGAGACTGAATTCCAGAGGTGTATTTCAGTTCTTTTGTTATATAGTACGGGTAGGTCGGGGCCCTGTCCCGATCAGTTCTATTACCATTCCTAGAGTCTTGCAGTCTGTATATATTCCCTGTGGTCAGATGAGCTGGTCGTGTGGGGCCGTGCAGTTGTATAGTTGCCTTTACTCTTTCTTCCTTTTATGATGGCCGTGTGGGGCCATAGTTTGCCAGTAGTGGTGACCTTGCCGGTCACGTAGTTCTTTTCATGCGTTATGATTGAGTTGCAGATAACTAGACAGCATGGTGGCCTTGTCGGCCCGCATAGGTTCCTCTGAATTAGTATGTTTCTGGTCAGCTGCTAGTACAGGTACAGAAGGCTATAGGCCAACGGGCCGGGGTCTGTATTTACAGCCGGTATATAGCCCTTTGTTTCCAGAAATATGAGTTAGAGCCAGCCAGGCACCAGATGTGCCCAGGCTTAACAGTCCAGCAGGTCAGGTCCTAGTAGGGCACCAGGTGCCAGTCATACCCCCCAAGGCAGGGTGTGACAACTGTAATGGGGCAACCTCTATATACCCGTCTAGCTACAACTGAATCACCGACTGGAGTAGACACAGAGAACGGTTCTGACAAAATTTCAGGACTAACTCCAAAGCTACTAGCAATGTAGGGCATCACAAAAGACAATGTAGCTCCCGGATCTAACAAAGCATAAGCATCAATATGAATGACTCGCAACATACCCGTGACCACATCTGGCGAAGCCTCCTTCTCCTGGAGAGGCACTAGGGCATAAAACCTATTTTGATGCTGACCACCTGTTGAATTAGTGGAAGCACCCTGAGGAGGGGGTCGTGCTACTAGAGCGATAAAACTGGCTACATGGAAATCTCTTATCTTGTGTCCGGGCTTGCCACACCCAAAACAAGCATCTACACCGACCAGGCACCTCTCGAGATGATTCTTGTTGCACTTCGCACAAACTAGAAAAGTGCGCTCCACCTGCATGCTACCATGATCCCTAGAGCCTGTAGCCCTGCTCCTCTAGTTTCCCCTAAACCTAGATGGCGTGCTGGCCGATGATGGAGCTGGAGTAATGGACTTGTGTTGGGTTTGGTAATATGGTCCACCTCCTGACCTAGCCTAATAAACCTTATAGTTGTAGGTCCTTGCCCTCTTGGCCTCTCTCTACCTCCTGTAGACTGACTCCATCTACTGCACATGCAACACAATTCGGGGAAAATCAATGTCACAGTGAAGCATGGCAATCTGGCAATCCTTGTCCAAGTAATCTGCTATTCCATGTACAATGGCTCAGCCGAGCCCGTTGATCCATCACCAACTCCAGAGCATATTTTGATAACCGGGTGAATTCCAATGCATATTCCTGGACCGACATATTAGCCTACTTCAGATTAACAAATTCAGTTTCCTTAAGATCCCTCATCTCTCGAGGGAAGAACCGATCCATGAATGCAGTGTGAAACTCATCACAACTTATTGAGCCTGCACCCGCTGCCCTAGCATCTTTCCATTGCCTAAACCATATATGTTCTACCCCTTTTAGCTGGTAGGAGGTCAAGTCACATTCCCCATTATTAACCCCCATAACCTGGGTGATCTTTAGAATCTCCTCAATAAAATCATGTGGATCCTCGTTTGCTCTTGACCCCATGAACTTTGGAGGGCTCATCCTCAAGAAATCACTCACCCTATGTTCCACGGCATTCCCATTTTGAGGGAGATGCGACATGTCTGATTCTGGACTTGGGCAGTCATGGCCTGTGCCAACATCTGAATCATTGCCCTATACTCAGCGTAGGCAGCTGGCTCTAGTACGTGCTCCTCATGGACGGGTCGAGCTGGCTGATGCTCACCATTATGGGAACCCTCATGATCATTACCATTTCAATTTCTCCTGGCATTTACTCGACGTGGAGGCATGATTCGGAAAATGCGAATAGCACGAATTAGAAGAGTAAAGGACGTTCATCGCATGACATGGATCATGAAAGAAGGGAAAATTTACTAAACATCTAGTAGCCTCTTCTTCATAAGTGTGGCGCGCTTCACACCCATGAAAAAGACTCTACCTAACACGGCTTTCAGACTCCCAAGGACAAATCAAACCTATGGCTCTGATACCAAGTTTGTAACGACCCAAATGTACACCCGGATAGTAGACATAGGACAAGGAGCCCCGAGAGACCCTAAGTCGACCCATGGCATTAGAATACATCTAATTCAATCACATAATCAAAAGACTTAACATAAAGAACATAATCAAAACATAGCATAAGTTAAAAGAAGTACTAGACTTACACAATATGGCGGAATACAAATTGTAGTCTGATAAGCCTCTAGACATGAAAGGCGGATTAAAGAGAAAACTCCCCAACTAATTGAATATCTAGAAATTGAAAGAAATAACATAGAGTGTGAACATGTAGCCCTTGTAACATAAGGACTCACCAAGTGCGCTAAGAGCAAGGCTGAAACTAGCTACGAGTGAGGATGAGCCTAAGAATTGGGACCTGTATCATGAAATTATACAACATAGAAAGTATGTGGTCAGTACGTGGAATGTACTGAGTATGAAAGGCACATAAAACAGACATTTGAAAACATATATAAAACTCATAAATGATCATAAAAGTAGGACGTCATGCTCGTATCGTAAATCGTAATAGCACAACATATGCATCAAGGTTTTCAAAACATTCGTAACATAAACATAATCATAATATTAATAGAAGAGTTTTACTTAACATAGCTTGAGGCAACATACATAATCATAACATGCATAAATCAAGAGGGACAGTGGGAGATTCTCTTAACCGACATACTCCATATGAGTACCCATGAAGCCCGACTTGTAACCCTAGTCGGGAGGGTGTTCGTACCTTTCCAAGGGTAGAACCATGAATGTGTGATATCACCATGAAAAGGGCCATTTGGACCAAGGAAGAACATGAAAGGGTCCCAACAAACCTACGGTGGCATATAGTTCATGAGATTTGGGGCTTAACTTGGGCCGCGAACCTACTCGGTGTTTGATACTACTCCCAAAACATATATAGTTCTCATAATAATACATACATGAGTTCATGGGCTAGTTAAATCATGATAATCATAAACATGCTTGAACATACGCGATCTAGCCATGAAATAAGGCTTGTGAGTCAGCCAAAAGCATAATTCATGAATAATAAAATTCATACATACTTGTAGATCATGTACAAGGCTTGAATTTCATAAAATCATATTGGGTAGTAAAAATAAATTCATAATATAAAACATAATTCATGTTGGGCTCGTAAAGAGCATCAATAGGAAAATAACTCATATTTCGATTCATCATGGGGCATGCATAATTAAACTTAATATTCTTAGGAATCAAAGCAACAATATTATAATCAATTTAAATCCAAAAAGATGATCAAAATCAGTAGATTATGATGACATTTCAAAATCACAAAACTCATAATTAAGTCACTAGAATTTATATAATCATATACAAAATCCCATGAGTTTTTGATAAATTGTAAGTAGAATCATAGAATAGGAGCATAGGTGTGGAAGAATTCACCCATTGAGGACCTTACATACCTGGAAACACTTGATTCTTAACCTCCCTTGAAAGCCCAAGATGGAATTTAGAGAAATTGGGGAAGAACACCTTGAATCACCTTCTAGACTCCTCTTTGTACTCTTGCATGCATGAAGGAGGCTTAACATGGACAAATCCCTCTTAAAAGACCCTATTCAGACCTTAAAACAACATAGTTTAGGCCTTAGGAATTACAAAAACAACATTATTAAAAATGCAGAAATTCCTAGTTGTCAGTCCCCACGATGGTCCTCATGAGTCATTGCCATGGGGCGGGACTCGTGGTGGGGATCCGTTATGCTCACTACCCAAAATACTCAGCGGACCCCATGAGGGACCCCATGAATTATGGTGGCTGACCATGACTCATGGTCACCACCCGTGATCCCCACTGCCCAAAACCTTGATCAACCATGCAATCCAAGCCATGGGTGACCTCATGAGTCATGAGGTTTGACCACGACTCGTGGTCACCATCCGTGGTCTTCACTTCCCTTTCCCACTTTTCCAACTAGTCCACCTAGGCCACGGGAGACCTAACAAATCATGTGGCGTAACCACGACTCTTGGTCATGCCCGTGGTCTCACCCCAAAACTTAGTCGTGCCCTGCTTGACCACGAACCACTTCACGACTCATGGTCACTCCTCACGACCCACCTGATGGATCGTTCTTTTACTTGGTGCGAATTTCCAGTTTTTCTCCATTTTGACTCCCGAGTCCGATCCTTGGGTTTTCGGGGTATAACAGTTAAGAACAGGTATCCCCTACCCAGGATTGATGACTTTTTTGATCAGCTTCAGGGAGCCAGTTGTTTCTCCAAGGTAGATCTCAAGTCGAGGTATCATTAGCAAAGAGTTAGAGAGTGTGATACACCGAAAAAAACTTTTAAAACTTGGTATGGTCATTACGAATTCATGGTTTTGTCCTTCAGACTAACTAATGCTCCCACAGCTTTCATGGACCTGATGAATAGGGTTTTCAAGTTGTATCTAGACATGTTCATCATTGTATTAACTGTATACATGTTGGTATACTCCATAAGTGAGGAAGAATATGCTAACAACTTGAGGATAGTGCTACAGACGCTCAGAGACCACCAGTTGTTTTCTAAGTTCAACAAATGCGAATTTTGTTTGAAGTCTATGACTTTTCTTGGTCACATGGTCTCGAGTGAGGGTATTCGGGTAGATCCTCTAAAGATAGCAGCGGTGAAATACTGTTCAAGACCTACTCCCCAACCGAAATGAAGAGTTTCCTGGGTCTAGCCGGTTATTACCAACTTTTATGGAAGGTTTTTCCTCTATTGCACCCCTCTGACAAGGTTGACTCAGAAAAAGGTAAAATTTCAGTGGTCAGATGGGTATGAGAATAGTTTCCAAGAGTTGAAAGCTCGACTCACTATCGCTCCAATGTTAACCTTACCGAAATGAATGGATGGGTTCGTAGTGTATTGTGGCGCTTCTAGAGTGGGACTCGATTGCATTCTGATGCAACGGAGTAAGGTGATATCTTACACCTCCAGACAGCTCAAGGTTCATGAAAATAACTATCCAACTCATGACCTTGAGTTGGCAACAATGGTGTTTGCATTGAAAATATGGTGGCATTACCTTTACGGGGCTCACATGGATGTTTCCACCAAACACAACTACCTTCATTATATGTTCAATCAAAAATATTTAACTCTTTGTCAGAGAAGGTGGTTAGAGCTATTGAAGGACTATGACATGAGTGTGTTGTACCACCCAGGCAAAGCCATTGTGGTGGATGATTCCCTAAGAAGGATGTCTATGGGTAGCGTGGCTCATGTCGAAGAGAGCATAGAAGAACTGGCAAAGGATATTCACAGGTTAGCTCGGTTGGGAGCGCAGTTGGTTGAAATAGATGAGGGAGGAGTAGTAGTGCAGAGCAGATCATATTCCTCATTAGTTTTTGAAGTTAAGTCAAGGCAGGATGAAGATCTCATACTACATAAACTAAAGGAGATAGTTCTTAGAAAAGAAGTGGAGGCTTTCTCCAAAAAGGGAGATGGTGTACTCCGTTACGAGGGTAGACTATGTGTGTCAGATGTAGGTGATTTGAGACAGCAGATACTGGCTAAAGCACACAGTTTGAGATATTCCATCCATCCAGATGACACTATGATGTACCGTGATCTATGGGATATTTACTAGTGGAACAACATGAAAAGATACATAGCAGAATTTGTAGCTAAGTACCTGAACTGCTAGCAGGTTAAGGTAGAACATCAAAGATCGGGAGGTATGATTCAAGATATCAGCATACCCACATTAAAGTGGGAAGAAATGAATATGGACTTTATTACAAGTCTACCTCGTACTCGTCGGCAGCTCAATTTAATACAACGATCATAAAAATCAAGACTTTGTTGTAATTCTCTTTTCCTAATCTCTACCTCTCTAGGCTCAAGAAAGTAAAGAATTCAGGCTTTTCCTAACGTTGCACACCATTAAGAAATGTTTAAGCATGAAGAGAATACAATACAAGCATTTAGTATAGGTTTAGAATCACTTCGTGCAAACCCTAGTTCATTAATTCACCATAGTTCCCACAATCCTAGTGGTAGAGGTTTTAGCCTCTCATAATTATAAGTAAAACTGTAACATTCATAGAGAAATGCATAAATTAATACTTACAACGATGATAGGAAGAAACCCACTTGATTATTGCAAAAATAAGGAAGAACAATTCAACAATCGTTTCAAAGTATGTCGTGAACTAAAACTTATAATTCCAGAATTTGTTGTATTTAGCATTATATGACTTCTATTTAAACTTCCCTAAAACTTGGCTTTTACATAAAAATAAAATGGTTTTTATAGTAGTAGATTGATGCTTTTCTTGTTCCTTTGCGGACTTAATTTGGGATTTGAAGCTCGTTTTCCTAATTGAAGTGGGATAACATTTTTTGTCGTTTGAATCCACTTGTCACGTCGCCCATGCCATCACACAGGTTGTCAGGGCGCCTCATGCCTACTGTAGCACTGGGAAGTGTGCTTCACGCATGCTATCAGGCAGGAGGTTGTGCCGCGCTGCTCACCTTGTAGAGCTGAGATGCTGGTGCCTCGCGCCACTCAGTGCGCTGCAACACTGGTGCCTCGCACCTCTCATCCCACATGTATGCCAATGCATTGTTTCATGCCTTGATCTTGCGTTGTTCATTCCAATTTCTTCACGTTCGATCCAAAAACTTCGAATACACCCAAATCCATCACTTTTAGCCCTGAAAGAATCTAATCATGTGAATTAGCTAATTTCACAAATATATAACATAAACACATGCAAACACACATAATTTGTTCTCAAAACATAGTAAAGTATGGGCAAAATATGTCTAAGAAGTGTGTAAGTACACCGTTCATCAACACCCCATACTTAAACTATTGTTCGTCCTCGAACAATGTACTACTTCACTTTTTCAAATTTAGGTAGAAAATTCCTCCTACAAATAGGTCTACTTACACTTAGGATCATGAGACAGATCAATGAAGCTCAAACAATTTACTCGCATGCATATAGGATCAACATTAAAATGTCAAAGTTCGAAATCACTTAGCTTTTGAAAACTATCTCATCAAGATATATTTTGGGCCAACATGAATCACAGTTAATTTAGCAATCAAGATATACCAAAGTCTTACCATGGTACCCCCAACAATTTGGAGAGCTTCCCTTTTCTCATACAAGATATAAGTCAATATAAACTTGGGCATAAATAAAATAATTTGCGCTCACTCTCCCAAAGAACTCAACATACATGCGAAAGACGGCCCATAGGCTTGCCCTTAGTGTAATACTCCACTAATATAGAATTTTGAATCTAGGATCAATTAGGACATAAATTTGGTTGTAATGTAGGCTAAGGGATGGATAGGAACTATTTGTCCAACATAGTGACTAATCTCCCTAAGCACTTTAATACTTGACAATACTTTGATTCTTAGCACTTTCTTCAATTTTCAATGTTTTCTCCTTATACCTACTTTTATTTTTCAATATTTTTTAAGTTTAGGTGTCTAGTGGGGATTTTTTTCAAAATTGAGCTCATTCACACATTTTTTCATCATCAATTTTTTCAAAGCTCTTTCTTTATGTTTTCCAACTATCAACACCCTCATTGTTTAGCAAATTTCACACTTTTCTTTTCTTTCAATTTACCACACTTTTTAACTTTTCCCTTCACTTTTCCACTTAAGCTCCTTTCATACAAAAGTTTTCATTAAAGTGCTCTAGGAGTCATTTGGATCAAATACAAGTCAATAGAATAAAAAGGGATTAAGCTTGTAATATAGCTATCAAAAGAATAGGCTAAGGCTCAAAATGGCTAACTAGGACAATTTCATAAAGGTTGGTAAAATAAGGATAAAAACAAGGCTACAAAAGAAATGCCTATATCACTTCCTCAATCCATCATTCTTATTTCACTTTGCACACACACCGGGCAAGTTCTAGACATCAATTTGAAAACATGGAGTATATAAAAAATTCCTCACACATTGGCACAAACTGGTTTAACAATGGAAATCAAGATCACATAAACACATATATTCATATTGCATGCATAACATAATTAAGCCCATTTTTTTTCTTTTCAAGCACAAGAGTCAATTTCAAAAAGACTAGTTCAAGAATTTTTGAGTGAATTTAATAACATCTCAATGATACCTAAAGTGAAGCACCTAGCATTCATAGGGTCCAAGTTCTTGTTCTTCCGAATGACTAATTCACCCTTAAGACCGTCGTCATCCATCAATCATCGGGCAAAGTCATGACTCAATGAATAAAAATAAAAATTAAAATATAAACTCTCTAGTCGGTTCTAAGGGACTATCTACCAGAACAGTACCGAAAATAAAAACTGGAGGAACCCAAAATAAAATAAAACTAAAAATACTACTACAAACCAATCAAACATGCAAAATAAGTCATAAATCCCAAAAAAAAACTTGGCCCACCATGTGCATATTTAGCAATTAAGGCATGCATGGTAATATGAAGTTTACTTCTCCCACCCCACACTTAATTAGTGACACTGTCCCCAGTGCTAAAGCAATAGAGCATAAAGTAAAAGAGTGAAAGAAACACTCTCTGGGCCTCTACTCCTCATCATCTATGGGGAAACAGGAGCTTCCCATATCTATGCATTTCATGCTCCAAGTTTATTGTAAATTATGACTTAACTCCTACACACTTGAACAAACAAGTAAAATAAAAACAAAAAAAATCATCTTGGGTTGCCTCCCAAGTAGCGCATGATTTAACGTCGCAACACGACACAGGTATCTTGATTACTCAGACTTCATCAAGATACCTGTTGAGACAGTGGTCACATCTTGGCCTCTTGTTTCACCATGCTGCCCTGTGACACGTTAGAAAATAAAATAAAAATGAAAACTAGGAAATAAAGACTAAACGTTAAACATAAGCAATTAGTCTAATCCTAAATCGTATTCCCCTGCAACGACGCCACTTTTTGATAAAGCTCAAACTCACATCTCCTACTGAAGTATGAAGTAGACGTTGTCAATAAAGAACCCAACTAGAGGTTGGGGTTGATCCCACAAGGAATATGGAAGGATATAGAAGAACACTAGTATTTAAGCTTTTGAGTCAATTATATCATAAAGAGGGGAATTTGTAAAAGTAATAAATTACAATATTGAGAATTTGAATGTTGATTCCAAACTAATGCAATTAACTAGGGTAAGTGTTCCCCATGGGTTCATAACTACTTCAGGTTTTACACTAGTGATCTATCCCAATACTTTACTTGTAGAACTGATAAGTAGGGTTCACCCAAATGATTGGTTCGTCCTTATTGGATGACTATACCCAATCACCGGGTTAGGTCTCATGAGCAATATCAATTTAACCGTTATCAATATGTTCCAAATTTAACTATCCTGCCACCACAACTCAAGTTAATACAATGATTATAAAAATCAAGGCTTTGTTGTAATTCTCTTCTCCTAATCTCTACCTCTCTAGGATCAAGCATGTCCTAACGTTGCGCACTGTTAAGAAATGTTAAGCATGAAGAGAATACAACACAATTGCTTAGTATTGGTGTAGAATCACTTCGTGAAAACCCTAGTTTGCTAATTCACCATAGTTCCCACAACCCTAGTTGTGGAGGTTTTAGCCTTTCATAATTAAAGTAAAATTGTAACCTTCATAGACAAATGCATAAATTAATACTTACAACAATGATAAGAAGAAACTCACTTGATTATTGCAAAAATAAGGAAGAATAATTCAACAATCATTTCAAAGTATGTCGTGAACTAAAACTTATAATTCCAGAATTTTTTGTATCTAGCACTATATGACTTGTCTTCGAACTTCCCTAAAACTTGTCTATTACACAAAATAAAAGGGTATTTATAGCAGTAGATTGATGCTTTTCTTATTCCTTTGTGGATTTAATTTAGGATTTGAAGCTTCTTTTCCTAGGTGAAGTGGGATAACATCTTTTGCCGTTTGAATCCTCTTACCGCGTCACCCATACCATTGCGCAGGTAGGCAGGGCACCTCGCACCTGCTGTAGCGCTTGGAGGGTTGTGCTTCACGCATGCCATCGCGCAGGAGGCTGTGCCACGTCCCGCACCTTGTAGCACTGAGATGCTAGTGCGTCGCACCTCTCATTGCGCTGCAACTCCGGCGCCTCGCTCCTCTCAACGCACATGTATGCAAGTTCATTTCTTCATGCCTTGATCTTGCCTTGTTCATTCCAACTTCTTCACATTCAATCCAAAAACTTCAGATACACCCAAATCTATCACTTTTATCCCCCAAAGCATCAATCATATGCGTTAGCTAATTTCACAAATATATAACATAAACACATGCAAACACACATAATTTGTTCTCAAAACATACTAAAGTATGGGCAAAATATGTCTAAGAAGTGCGTAAGTATGCCCTTCATCAAAGCTGAGAAACAAGGAAGTCACTTCGGTGAAAGTCTTATGGAGGAACCATCTAGTTGAGGGAGCCACATGGGATGCAAAAGCGGACATGATGGCCATATACCCTTAATTATTCCCTCCCAGTTCAGTTCCAGCATTAGGTAGTAAATCCTTCTTCAATACTCTATTCAGTTCCATACTCATCAGCTCTATTCAGATTTTCAATATGCATTCTAGTTGCATCAGCTCTGTTAGCATGATTAAGTTAGTTCAGATTTAGTTACTCCTTCAGAAACCAGTTCATAGTCTCAGTCTTGGAATTATGGCTTTTTTCCAAGTTTTCCAGTAGTTTTAGCCTTCATTCAAGGATGAATGATCCCAAGGGGGAGATTATAACACCCCAAAACTTTCCTGGACCAAACTCAGACCTTGCAAGAAAAATCTAGAAGAAACTAGAAAAGTTTCCTCAGAACGACTGAGACAACGAGTAGTGGTCAGCTCCAACGACTCATGTTGTTGGTCGTGGTCAGCGCTATTTTATACTTCGGGAACCAATGGACATGGAATGGCCTGTTGTGAGGAACAACAAGTCATTGTGTCACTCATTGGTCCACAACTCAGAAATCCCTCTTCTAGGAACCTACGACTCAACCAGTGAGTCATTGGGTGATACAACAACTCGTGGTGTGAGCTGTTGGTTGACAGCCCCAAAAACCATCTTCAATGACAATGAGTGGTAGCAACCACCCCTTGTCTCACACAACAAGTCATTATGACCACCCTTCATTGCCAAGTCAGTGATTTTTATAATTCTTCTAGTGAAGGTAACAACTGGACACAATGACCCGTTGGGTCCACTAACAAGTCGTTATGTTGCCTGTTGTCAATCTTCCTAGAATTTCCATCCAGTGACCACAGGAGGAACCAACGACCTGTTGGTTAATCCAACGAGTTATGGTACCTCTCATGACCAGTTCCAGTGAGCCCAGATCCCAGGCCTCAAGATCAACGACTGGTCCTAATGAGTCGTGGTCCCAACCAACGACTCGTTGAGTGACCCGGTGGTCCCCTGTCGTCAGTTTTTCCAAGTTTTTCCCCAGGGATATGTTATAATTCCCCAACTTTTTAACCCCTAAACTACATCATTTTGGGTTATTTTAAGGGAATTCAAAGGGGTAATCGACGATTACTTCACCCCTCTCATCCCCTCAGAAAATCATTTCATAAATTTTCTCTTGTAAACTCTCAGAGCAAGAACTAGGGCAGTCAGCTTCTTCTCAGATTCTCAAGCGATTCTCTCCGGAAATTATTCACGAGGTGTGTGGGAATTCAACAAGGGAATTGTTCTTCCTTTGTGTCCCCAAAACCTTTTCCTTAATTCTTCTATTAGATGGAGGCAGCGCATTTGAGGGAGAGTGAGCCTAAGAGGGATAGGACTGATAGCTTTGGGTTCTCCCAACAAAGGTCGGGAGGCCGACATCGGCAGCAGTCCCACCAGAAGTCATTAGCTCCCACGCCATCATTTGATAGTGCTCCATCTGGATCATGGGGTGATCAGAGGAGCAAAGCATCACGTTTGAGGGGATAAAACAGTATACAGGTAGAGCCTACCTTTTCGGTTAGAGAGAAGTGTGGCAAGAACAACATAGGGGAGGGCTTGATTAGATCAGATATCTTCTTTGGGTGTGGTAGATCCGGGCATAGGAACTGGGATTGTCTGTTGGCTAGGCAAGGTTATGGTAATGGTTGTACTCAGGCTACTAGTTTAGCAGCACCACCAGCATGCCCAGCTAAGCATGGTGTGTGATGAAAGGCGTACTCACGCACTTCATAGACATATTTTTGCTCATACTTTACTATGTTTTTGAGAATAAATTATGTGTGTTTTCATATGATTATGTTATATATTTGTGAAATTAGCTAAGACACGTGATGAAATGTTTTTAGGGCTTAAAATGATGAATTCGAAGGTATTTGAGGCTTATTGATCAAATGTGAAGAAGTGGGATTGAAGAATACAAAAATTGAAGGTCACACGAGGTTGGCACATAGCCGTGCAAGGAAGCAACACACGGGTGCTAGGCCAGGCACAGCGCGGCAGCATTCCTTGGCACTGCAGCACGCGACGCGCAGCAAGGATCACGTATGGGCAGGCGCGAGGCACTACCTTTCCAAGCGTTGCAGCAGGTGCGAGGCGCCAGGTCTCTCGCACATTGGCAGGCACGCAGAAACTCCTTCCGGGCACGTTGGCATGTACATACAGCGCCAGGACACGGCATTGACCAGGGCGACGCGACAAGGTGTAACAAACGGCCAAAATTGACTTCCTACTTCAACTAGGAAAAGGAAATTTAAATTCCAAGTCAAATTCATCAAGGAACAAGGAAAACATAAATCTACTACTATAAATACCCTTTTATTTTCATGTAATAGCTATGAAGTCATAAGTTTGAAGTAGAATTAGAAGGCAAGTTTTAGACAAGTCTTTGGCTTAGAAGTTTCACAACATACGCTGAGATGATTTTTGAGTTGTTCTTCTTTATTGTTGAATTAATCAAGTGAGTTTCTTCCTATCAATGTTGTAAGTATTAATTTTTTCTTTTGTCTATGAATGCTATGAATTTACTTATAAACATGATAGGCTAAAATCACCACAACTAGGGTTGTGGGAACCATGACCAATTAACACACATAGGTAAAATACTTAGTGATTCTTGAATGGAGTTTATGAATGTATTGTTTCTTCCTTTGTTTTAATTGATTTTAACGGTTGCAAACGTTAGAACTTGCCTTATTATTACTTACCGGACCAAGGAGGTAGTGAATGGGAAAAGGGATTAACAATGGAGATTTGAGGCTATCAACCCTCATTAAATAGCTTGACCTTGTCCGAGAATAGCTAATCCGATATCAAGGGTAAGGGTTAGTAAAGCATACACCCATAGACAGACCAAGTTGCGTGGTGATAATCATCTAAATAGGGGACCAACCATTTAGGTGAAATTAACTTACAGATATTGCAAGTTAAGCATCGGAATAGAACACTAGTATAAAATGCCTTGTTGGTTATGATGTCATGGGGAACACGAACCCTAGTTAGTTGCATTAATTTGGAAACAACAATCAATTTCTCAACAAAATTACTTATTAATTTTACAAATCCCCCTTTTAGGATATAGTTGACTTTAAATCATAAATACTAGCGTTCTTCAGTATCCTTCTGTATTCTCTGTGGGATCGACCCCAACGTCTAGTTGGGTTCTTTATTGACAACGTCCGCTTCATACTTTGTAAGGAGGTATGGTTTGAGCATTATCAAAAAATGGCGCCATTGCCGGGGAGTACAGTTTAGGATTAGATTAATTGCTTGTGTTTAACTTTTAGTCTTTATTTCCTATTTTTTGTTTTTATTTTATTTTTTTGACGTGTCACAGGGCGGCGTGGTAAAATAAGTGGTCAAGATGTTACCACGGTCTCAACAGGTATCTTGATGAAGTCTGAGTAATCAAGATACCTATGTCGTGTCGCGGCGTTAAATTAGGCGCTACTTGGGAGGCAACCCAAGTTGATTTTCTTTGTTTTGTTTTTATGTGTTTGTTCAAGTGTGCAGGTGATAGGTCATGAATTTCAATAAAAATTGAGCTTGAACATTGAAAACAAAGAGTAGAGGCCCAGAGAGTTCTTCTTGCACTCTATCACTTTATGCTTATTTGTTTTAGAACTAGGAATAGTGTATCCAATTAAGTGTGGGGTGGGAGAAGTGAACTCTATAGTACCATGCATACCTTAATTGCTAAATTTGCACGTGGTAGGCCTAGTTTTTTTGGGATTTATGATTTGTCATGCATGTTTGTTGGTGTGTAGTATTTTTTAGTTTTCTTTTATTTTGGGTTCTCCTGTTTTTGTTTTTGGTACTTTTTCGGTGGATGGTCCCTTAGAACCGACTAGAGAGTCTAGATATTTTTTATTTTTTACTTTTTTAGTTATTGAGTCATGACTTTGCCCGATGATGGATGGATGACGACCGTCTTAAGGGTAAATTAGTCATTAGGAAGAAAAGGACTTGAGCCTTATGAATGCTAGGTGCTTCACTTTAGGTATCATTAATACTTTATTAAATTCACTCAAAAATGCATGAAAAAGGTAGAAACACTTAGTCTTTTGGAAATTGACTCTTGTACTTGAAAAAATGGGCTTAATTATGTTATCCGTGCAATATGGATATATGTGTTTATGTGATCTTGATTTTCATTGTTAAACCATCTTATGCCAATGTGTGACAAATTATTTTTGATATACTCCATGCATGTAAATTGATGTCTAAAACTTGCCTGATGAGTGTGCAAAGAGAAATAAGAATGATGGATTTAGGAAGTGATATAGGCATTTCTTTAGTAGCCTTATTTTCATCCTATTTTACCTACCTTGATTGTAATTATCCTAGTTAGCATGTTGAGCCTTAGCCTATTCTTTTGATAGCCATATTACAAGCTTAATCCCTTTTTATTGTATTGACTTATAGTTCATCCAAATGACTCCTAGAGCACTTTAATGAAAAAAATTATATGAAAGGAGCATAATTGGAGAAGTAAAGGGAAAAGCTAAAAAGTATGGTGAATTAGAAGAAAAGAAAAGGATGAAAATTGCTAAATAAGGAGGGTGATTGTTAGTGGGAAGACAAAAAGAAGAAAAGATCTTTGAAAATTTTGATGATGAAAAAAATGTGTGAATAAGCTCAATGATGAAAAGAAAAATCCCCACTAGTCACTTAAGTTGAAAATTTGAAAAATAAAAGGAGGTATAAGGAGAAAATTTGGAAATAGAAGAATGTTCTTAAAAAGCAAGTGTTTTGAAGTATTAAAGTGCTTAGGGAGATTAGTCACTATCTTGGCTAAATAGTTCCTACCAGTCCCTTAGCCTACATTACTACCAAATTTAAGTCCAAATTGATCCTTGATTCAAAATTCTATATTAGCGGAGTATTACCTAAAGGCAAGCCTATGGGTCGTCTTTTGCATGTATGTTGAGTTCTTTGGGAGATTGAGTGGAAATTATTTTAGTTATTATATTGAATTATATCTTGTATGAGAAAAGGGAATCTCTCCGTATTGTGAGGCGCACAATGCTAAGACTTTGATTTAATCTTGATTGCTACATTGCTTATAATTCATATTGGCGCAAAATATGTCTTGATGAGTTAGTTTTCAAAAGCTAAGTGATTTCGAACTTTGACATTTTAATGTTGATACTACATGCATGCAAGTGAGTTGTTCGAGCTTCATAGATTTGTCTCATGATCCTAAGTATAAGTAGACCTGTTTGTTGGATAAATTTTATGCTTAATTGTTAGAAGGGAAGTAGTAGATTGTTCGAGGACGAACAATAGTTAGTGTGGGGTGTTGATGAAGGGCGTACTGACGCACGTCATAGACATATTTTTGCCCGTACTTTACTATTTTTTGAGAATAAATTATGTGTGTTTGCATGTGATTGTGTTATATATTTGTGAAATTAGCTAACACACGTGATGAGATGTTTTTAGGGCTTAAAATGATAAGTTTGATGGATTTGAGGCTTATTGATCAAATGTGAACAAGTGGGGTCGAAGAATTCAAGGATTGAAGGTCGCACGAGGTTGGCACATAGTCGCGCGAGGAAGCAGCACACAGGCGCTAGGGCAGGCACGGCGCGACAGCATTCCTTGGCACTGCAGCATGAGACGCACAACAAGGATCGCGCATGGGCAGGCGTGAGGCACTGCCTTTCTAGGCACTGCAATAGGCACAAGGCGCCAGGTCTCCCACGCGTTGGCAGGCATACAGCAACTCCTTCTAGGAATGTTGGCATGTTCGACATGGCCCCAGGACACGGAATTGACAAGGGCGACGCAACAAGGTGTAACAAATGACCATAATTGACTTCCTACTTCAACTAGGAAAGGGAAATTCAAATCCCAAGTCAAATTCATAAAGGAACAAGGAAAACATAAATCTACTACTATAAATACCCTTTTATTGAAAATACAATAGCTATGAGTTTTAAGTTTGAAGTAGAATTAGAAGCCATGTTTTAGACAAGTCTTGGGCTCAGAAATTTCACGACATACTTTGAGATGATTTTTGAGTTGTTCTTCTTTATTGTTGCATTAATCAAGTGAGTTTCTTCCTATCAACGTTATAAATATTAATTTTTTCTTTTGTCTATGAATGCTATGAATTTACTTATAAACATGATAGGCTAAAACCACCAGAACTAGGGTCGTGCGAACCATGAAAAATTAACACACATAGGTAAAATACTTAGTTATTCTTGAACGAAGTTTATGCATGTATTGTTTCTTCCTTCATTTTAATTGATTTTTAACGGTTGAAAACGTTAGAACTTAATTTATTCTTACTTACTGGATCAAGGAGGTAGTGAATGGAAAAAAAGATTAACAACGGAGATTTGAGGCAATCAACCCTCATCTAATAGCTTGACCTTGTTCGGGAATAGCTAATCTGATATCAAGGGTAAGGGTTAGTAAAGCATATACCCGTAGACGGACCAAGTTGCGTGGTGATAATCATCTAAATAAGGGACCAACCATTTAGGTGAAATTAACTTACCGATATTGCATACTAAGCACAAGAATAGATCACTAGTATAAAACGCCTTATGGTTATGAAGTCATGGGGAACACAGACCCTAGTTAGTTGTATTATTTTGGAAGAAACAAAAATTTCTCGATACAATTACTTATTAATTTTACAAATCCCCCTCTTAGGATATAATTAACTTAAAATCATAAACACTATTGTTCTTGTATATCCTTCCGTATTCTCTGTGGGATCGACCCCAACCTCTAGTTGGGTTCTTTATTGACAACGTCTGCTTCATACTTCTTAAGGAGGTGTGGTTTGAGCATTATCAGTGTGTCCACTAGTGCAGGTGGTGGTCAGTGCCAGAACAGGTTTTGTGCCCTCGCATTTCGTCAGGAGCAGGAGACTTCACTAGATGTGGTCCCTGGTATGTTACGAGTATTCTAGTTTAATGTATATGCATTGTAAGACCGAAGGTATACTTTATCTTTAATGATGCCCTATGCTTCTAGTAGCTTAAGACTCAGTCCCAAAATCCTATTAGAACCCTTCTCAGTCTATACTCCAGTCGGTGATTCAGTTATAGCTCGACGGGTGTACAAAAATTGCCCGATCACAGTCTTTTAGAAAGTCACCTCAGAAGATTTAGTTGAGCTATCCATGACAGATTTTGATGTTATCTTTGGCATGGATTGGCTACATGCATGTTAAGCCTCAGTGATATGTAGAACCCGTGTGGTAGAGTTCAGATTTCGGGTGAGCCAGTCCTAGAGTGGAAGAGTAGTTCAACTGTGCCTGAAGGTCATTTCATCTCCTACCTTAAGGACAGAAAGATAATCTCTAAGGGTTGCGTGTACCATCTAGTTCTTGTTAAGGATGTCTCATCTGAACCCTGACTATCCAATCAGTTCCTGTATGTGTGAGTATCTAGAAGTATTTCCAGATGATCTACTGGGAATTTCTAACGAGCGGGAGATCAACTTTGGCATCGACCTTCTTCCCAATATGCAGTCTATATCTAATCCTCCTTACAGGATGGCTCCAGCTGAGCTAAAGGAGTTGAAGGAGAATTTGAAGCTTCTCTTAGAAAGGGTTTCATCAGACCTTGCAAGTTTGCGTGGAGCACCAGTTCTCTTTGTCTGGAAGAAGGATGGTTCTCTCCGGATGTGCATTGACTATCGAGAGTTGAACAAGGTCTCCATCAAGAACAGGCATCCCCTCCCCAGAATTAATGATTTATTTTACTCGATTTAGGGTGTCAATTGTTTTTCAACGATAGACCTCATATCCGGATATCATCAGCTCAGGGTTAGAGAGAGTGAAATCCCAAAGATAGCCTTCAGGACGTGGTATGGTTACTATTTTGTAGTTATGTCTTTTGTACTAACGAATGCTCCTAAAGATTTTATAAATTTGATGAACAGGATGGTCAAACCTTATGGACATGTTCATGATTGTGTTCATAGACAACATTCTCATATACTCTCAGAGCGAGGAGGAGCATGCCACTCATTTGAGGGTGGTGTTACAGATCCTTAAGGATCGCCAGTTGCCTTCTAAATTCAGTAAGTGTGTTTTTGGTTAAACTCAGTACCATTTTTGGGTCATGTGATGTCGCGTGAGGGTGTATAGGTGGACTCTTAAAAGATAGAAGTTGTGAAAAATTGGTCTAGACCAACTAATCCTTCAGATATCAAGAGTTTCTTAGGCTTAGCTGGTTACTACAGGAAGTTTGTGGAAGGGTTTTCATCCGTTGAAGCACCATTGACTAAGTTGACCCAAAATAAGGTAAAGTTTCAATGGTCAGAGGCCTGTGAGAAGAGCTTCCAAGAATTGAAGACTCGACTCACCTCAGCAATAGTGTTGGATCTTCCTGAGGGTGTCGATGGGTTTGTGGTATATTTTGATGCCTCAAGTATTGGCCTTGGTTGTGTATTAATGCAGCACGGTAAGGTTATATCCTATGCATCTAGGCAGCTGAAAGTCCATGAAAAGAACTATCCAACTCATGACCTCTAGTTGGTAGTGGTAGTATTTGCATTGAAAATTTGGAGACACTATCTGTACGGGGTCCATGTGGATGTGTTTATGGACCACAAAAGCCTACAGTACGTGTTTACCCAGAAGGATATAAATCTATGTCAAAGAAGGTGGTTGGAACTTCTTAAGGATTATGATATGAGTGTCCTTTATCATCCAGGAAAGGCCAATGTAGTGGCAGATGCTCTTAGCAGGATTTCTGTAGAGAGTGTGTCCCATATAGATGAGGGGAGGAAAGAGTTAGTCAAGGATGTGCATCAGCTTGCACGACTAGGAGTTCGTCTTGTTGACTTGGTAGATGGTGGTGTCATTGTTCATAATGGATCAAAATCTTCTTGGTGACTAAAGTCAAGGCTAGGCAAGAAAATTATCCTTGGTAAAGTTGAAGGAAGCTATTTAGAATCAAAAGGTGGAGGTTTTTTCCCAAGGGGAGATGGTGTACTATGATATGAGGGTCCTTTGTGTGTTCGGGGTGTTGATGACTTGAGGGAGCGGATGTTGTATGAGGCTCATGGTTCCGGATATTCTATACATCCACGTGCCACCAAGATGTACCGTGACCTACGGAAGTATATTGGTGGAATGGCATGAAGAAGGACATAGAAGAGTTTATGGCAAAGTGTTCGAATTGTCTACAGGTGAAAGTTAAGCATCAAAGACCTGGAGGTGTGCTTCAAGACATTAGCATCCCTACTTGTAAGTTGGAGGAAATCAATATGGACTTCATTATAGGGTTTCCTCGTACTCGTCAACAGTATGACTCCATATGGGTTATTGTGGATAGGTTGACCAAAGTAGCTCATTTCCTACTAGTCAAGACTACCGACTCAGTGGAGGATTATGCTAAGTTGGATATTTAGGAGTTATTTTAGTTTCATGGAGTTCCCTTATTCATCAAATCAGATAGAGGTACTCAGTTTACCTCCCAGTTTTGGAGATCATTTCAGGAGGGACTCGGTACTCAGGTCAAGCATAGTACAACTTTTCACCCGCAAACATATGGTTAGGATGCACAGACCATTCATACTCTTGAGGATATGTTGAGAACGTGTTTAATTAATTTCAAGGGTAGTTGGGATGATCATTTTCCTCTCATCGAATTTGCATATAACAACAGTTACCATTCCAGCATTCAGATGGCTCCGTTTGAGGTTCTTTATGGGTGGAGGTGAAGATCACCTAATGGTTGGTTCGAAATCAATGAAGCTATGTTTATAGGACCGAATTCAGTTCATGAGGCTATGGAGAAAGTTCAGCTTATAAAAGGAAGGTTGAAAATAGCTCAGAGTCGAAAAAAGTCCTATGCGGATGTAAGGAGGACAGAACTTGAGTTTGAATTTGATGATTGGGTGTTTTTGAAGGTGTCTCCTATGAAGGGAATGATGAGATTCGGAAAGAAGGGGAAACTATTCCCGTTTTGTTTGCCCGTACAAGATTATGAGATGTGTTGGCAAGGTGGCTTATGTGTTGGAGTTGCCTTCAAATTTGGCTTCAATACATCCAGTTTTCCATGTGTCGCTTTTAAAGAAGTGCATGGGTGATTCGGCTTTGTTTTTTCCGGTAGAGAGCGTAGGTGTGAAGGATAGCCTTAGCTACGAAGAGGTTTTGGTTGAAATACTTGATCGCTGTTAGTAAAGGTTTTCTGGAGAAATTAGCATGTTGAGAGAGCTACGTAGGAAGTCGAACTGATATGATGGCTAAATACCCACATTTATTCCCTTCCGATCCAGTTCCAGCTTGAGGTATTAGTTTCCTCCTTAGTACTCTATTCAGTTCATGTGTTCAAGTTTCTTTCCTGTCAGTGCATGTATGTGTGATTCATGAATTCAGTTCAGTCATGTATTTCAGTCTGGAGTCAGTGACTCCATCAGTTTTCAGCTCTAAGTGTTCAATATTTGGGATGAAAGGTTTTTTGCCTAGTGATTTAGTATGTTTACCCCACATTCGAGGATGAATGTTCCCAAGGAGGAGATATTGTAATACGCTGGAAGTGCTTAAGACTAGACTCGAGATTTGAGAATTTTATCAACAAAAAATGCTTGGAAAATGACTCATAACGACTCGTGGTACGAGTCATGGGAAGGAATAACAAGTCGTGGTGCCACTCATGGTTAGAATCTGCAGTAAGAGGCTCAGTAGTAACTAGTCTAGGGACAACCCGTTGGGTGAGGTAATGGGTCATGGTTTGACATTGTTAGTTGTCTCTGAGATACCAGGGTTAGATGGTACAAGTCGTGGTAAATACCCATGAGGAGATGTAGTGAAAGTTGGCGCAGAGGCAACAGATGGGTCCAACGACCCATGGTTTGGTTGTACGATTTGTTGGTTGACTCGTGGTGGAAGTTCCAGAAGCTTTACTTGTGGAGTCAGTGATGACGATGAGAGGGAACAATGGGTCGTTGTGTCGAGTAACGACTCATCCCGTCGAGTCGTCGTTCGAAGGCCTGAGAATTGAGGATTGTTTGGAAGGAAGTAACGGATGGTAACTACGAGTCGTGGTAAGGAGGTATGACTCGTGGTGTGAGTTGTGACATCTGGTAGAGTAATATTTTCCTGGATTTTAATTAGGGCAATTTCATAATTTCTATGCTCCTAAGCCCTAAACTGCGTCATTTTAAGCTCAGAATAGGGAAGTTTTAAGAGGGTTAACTCTATTCTAACCCATTTCCTCCCCATGAATACAAACTAGAGGATTTCTTAAGGAAGATCAAGCCTAGAATTCCCCAATTTCTTCTCCAATTCCTTTGGGATTTCAAGAGAGAGTGTAAGATCAGATTACCCAAGTATATAGGGTTGTGAATGAGAGTCCCTCTTCACTCTCATGCCCCAATTTCTCTCCATGTTCATGAATTCAAGTATTAAAGTAAATTTAATGATCTTGTGGGGTTTTAACCCCAAATTCATGAAATTCTCTTTGATTTGATATGAGTCGATTCCCTTTATGTTCTAAATATTGTTTTAAGATTTATGGACAGATTTTATACTTAAATTGATTATAATTTTATGATTTCAAATCGTAGTCAATCTATGCCCAATTATGCAAAGTTTCATGAAAAGTTGAATTATGATTCTATTATGATTTTGATCTTCCTAAGACAAAATTACGATTTAGGATATTTGATATGATTTCTCTTCAAGTACTCTTCATGTGTTTATGAATGTTAAGTACATGAATTTTCACAAATATGCATGTTCTTCATGATTTATGAATCTATGACTTTTGGCCAACTATATTGGGCCCTTATTCATGGCTAATTATGTATTTCAAGTATGATCACACATCTTATGATTTATTGGCCATGAACTTCATGAATGATTCCACGGTGACTATATGAGCCCTCATGTGCATGTTTTTGGGAGCAGTGTCTAGTACCAAGTAGATCCGACATTCAGGTAAACCCTATGATCTCAAAACTACGTGCCACCGTAGGTACATGTAGTCATGGATCCCCTTGTGATATCACATCATGCACGTCCCTTGCCTGACAAGCCTAGACGGCTCTGCCTATTTGAGCGAGATAGTTGGGGCATCATGTAAGCTCTATAATTATGGTGTTGGTTAAGACGAGTTCTCCCATTGTTCCTCATGATTTATGCATTGTCATGTTTAAGATATTTTGGCTCAAGTTATGTTTTTATAAGTTTTCTCTTATGACTATGACTCTGACTAGATTATGAATGGTTTGAAAACCTTGAGCCCTTATGATAATATTATGATATTCATTTCGTGTTTACGCAGTCCTACTCTTATGAACTCTTATATATTTTAATTTTCCATTTTTACTTACCTTGCATACTCAGTATATTTCAAGTACTAACCACACACTCTATGTTGTATCATTTCATGATACAGGCTAGAGGGATTAATCTCAGCTGCACCATTAGTCTTGCTTTCCCCTCAGTCCTATTTAGCCTATGGTGGTGAGTCCTCATCCTTCGAGGACATTCAATTTGATCATTGTTATGTTATTTCAGTTACAAACTTTTGTAGAGCTAGTTGGGAATGTTTTCCCATCAGCTCATCAGTTATGTTAGAGGATTTTCAAATAATATGTAGAATATCAGCTTGTCATTGTTGACTCTATTTTAGATTGATATATATGCAGAATTCCACTTAAGCATGTTTTATAATGTCAGTTTCCACTTATTGTATGCTCTTAGCCACTATGTTCATGCCATGGGTTGATTTGGATCCTCTCGATATTCTTTGTCCCGTGTCTCGATCCGGGCCTACCTTTGGGTTGTGACATGTCCTTATTGAATTCTTCATATTATAAGTTGATTGTTGATATCCTTGATTATTGTTGTTAATTTGTTTCTCTTGAATTTCTATTGTTGATCATCCCTTCATGATTTTTAATTGTTGATTATGATTTGGTTCATCTCTCTTATCCCATGAACACTTATTGCATGAAAGCATTATTTTAAGAAGCACTGTCTTGAAAGCATGTGTTTTGAAGTAAATACATTGTTTAAAAAGATTGAGAATATTTTCAAGGGAGTATGCATTATGATATTTTTAGCGTAAAGATATGATTTATCATAACTTTCAAAATCTTAAGTAAAATCTTATTTTTGAAACTCAAGATGTTATGAGTGAAAGGCTCCTTATTGGTGTTTAAAGATTGTTTTGAGTGAAAGGCTCTTCAGTGAGATTTTAAATGATGTTTAGTATGAAAGGATTTCCATTGATGTATTAAATATATTTTAAACTATGTTTTGAGCGAAAGGCTCGTAAGTAAAGTTTAAAGAGATTTTGAGCGAAAGGCTCCACAACTAATTTTAAACATTCATTATATGTATAGCTAAAATGCTATATAATGATGTTTTGATATTTTCCTAAGAGAGGCATGAAGACATTAGAAAGATTGTTTTGGAAGGAGTACATAGCATTGAGTTGGGTGAAAGGGTTCAAACAACTTGTAAGCCCCATAATTATGTCGCCAATGTAGGATAGGGTCAAGCCGCTGGTTTGGGCGACTCCTCCGAGATAGTCCCTGGTAAGCACATTGATTTTTAGGGATCTCATACAGTTATCGTCCTCTACTTTGCAAGGTTTTGGAAGGCTCTGCCAACTTGAGCGAGATAGTTGGGCATCATGTGCTCATTCATAATGGTGTCAGTTATGAGAAATTCCCAACCTACTATTTATATACATTACTAGCATATGTATCTACAGAGATGATTTTGATGTATGAGTTTTATTGCATAAATTGTTTTACACATTGATCATATTATCATATTGTGTCCTATGCATCATCCAGAGTTTCAGAGTATAGTTTTGGTTTATTGTTTCATATCAATTTTATTTCTTTCAGTTATGTCCTTCACTTCAGATATTCTTGCTAATGTTGTTTCATTCATCTAAATTACATACCATACATTCCATGTACTAATTCCTTTGGCGCTATATCTTATTATGATGCAGACTCAAGTAGACAGGGTCACCAAGGGATGTTTCGCTTGTAATTCATTCATATTTAGCTTTTGGTGGGGCCTACTACATTCGGAGTGTCACAGTTTTTCTTGAGTCGTTACATTTATAGAGTTTGAAGTAGCCGTAGGAGCTTTGTCCCAGCACCTACCTATGGTTTTAAAGGCTTCATAGATATAGTTAGATATTGAGTCCAAAATGGTACTTCTAAATATTTATTTCAGTTATATAATTTTATTTTATTTATATTTGAGCTCACTTATGTTTTAGCTTCTATAATTTTATTGAGATATAAGTTAATATTAATTCAGGCCAAAGGTTCGCTTGGATAACGAAGGTGGTCTAAGTGTCAGTCTATGCCCAAGGTCTAGACTTGGTCTGTGACAAACTTTGTATCAGAGCTTTAGGTTTTCAAGAGTCCTAGGGTGTCTATGAAGCTTCTTCTAGTAATGTCCTTCTTATTAGTGTGAAACGCTCCACATCTATAATAAGGAGACTAGAAACATTAGGAAATACTTCCCTTCTTTCATATTCTAGTTCATGCCATAAAGTCTAACTCTATAAAGACTTCCTCCTAACTCGCGTATTCACGTGTTTTAGATCATGCCTCCAAAACGTAATGCCATTCAGAGAAATATGCTTCCACATACAAGGATGCAGACTCGCAATGGGCCGCGTACTTTAGTCCAAGGGTCTAGTGTTGCGGCCCAGGATGCCCCAACCACTAGCAGAAGGAACCAAGAGACCTCGATTCCATAGCCTCCTTCTATTGATACAGTAGATGTATAGTTTAGAGGAGCTATTCAGATGCTCACTCAGTTGGTGGATGCCCAGTCAGGTTACCAGAACTCTGCACCAGCTAGCTTCAGTTCACAAGAATCAGGAGCATCGAGGATTAGAGAGTTCCTTAGGATGAATCCACCAATCTTCATAGGATCAAAGGTTGAGGAGGAACCCCAAAACTTCATTGATGAGATATGGAAGATTCTAAGGGCAATGCATGCCTCTCAGATAGAGGGAATCGAGTTTGCTTCATACTAGCTGAAGGATGTTGCTAATGTTTGGTATGATCAGTGGGAGAAAGGTAGAGGTGGGAATATGTCTCTAGTTACTTGGGAAAGTTTTGAGGAAGCTTTTATGAACCACTTCTTTCCCCAAAAGCTAAGAGAGGCAAAGGTAGAGGAATTTGTGAACCTGAGGCAAAGTACTATGAGTGTGAAGGAGTACAGCCTTATGTTCATTCAATTATCCAGATATTCTCTTTAGATGGTACCAGACATAAGGGAAAGAATGAGGAAGTTCATGTTTGATCTGGGTAAACATGTTAAGAAGGAGTGTAAGTGTCACGACCCCAACATGGGACCCTGGACCAAGATATGGGACCTAGAACCACGAATAGCACCAAGTTAATCCATGACATAAATGTAGCATCAATAAGAGCATTACTAAACTGAAATTAAAGCATTAACATGGCATAAGAAAAAGTTTGCGTAACATAAAGACATAAGCGTAAACACGAGTCGATGTTGATTATTGTTATACCCAAAAAGTGCCTAAGACAAGACTCGGGAGTTGAAATGAAAACTAGCATAAAAATCTGAAAAATCCACTCAGAATGACTCATTGAACGAATCATTGGTGGGACCAACGACTCGTGGAAGGTCCCATGGCGAAAAGCTACAGAATCGGGCTGGGGAGTAATAGGCCTCAGAACTACCCATTGGAAGTTGTAACGAGTCATTGAATAGAGTCGTTCTGAGGCTAGTTCTAGATCAAGGAGGAAGTAACGAGTCATACAATGACCCGTTGTTGGAAGCAACAGGCCGTTGTCAGTACCCGTTGAAAGGAGTACTAGGTTAGGGCAGTGGTGACGACGACTGGCAACGATGAGTCATTGGAGCTTGTAATGACTCATCCTATCCAGTCGTGGTAGGGAACCTGAGACCTGAATTAGGAGGTGAGACAACGAGGGGTTGTGATGGGCCATAGGAGCCAGCAACGGTCCGTTATGACGAACGTTGCCCAATACCTCTCTATTGCATGAAATCCTTATTGATGAATCTATGGGATTTTTACCCAAAATGTGAATTCTCTAAGTTTCTGGCATGGGTATGATCCAAGCTTGTTTTAAATGATGAATTATGATAAATGAGAAGATTTTACAATGTTTTAAATTATAAATTTTGTTTTCAAGTTTTTTATACTATGATGCCCATCTATGAATGTTCATGAAAGTTGAGATCTATGAATTATGAGTTCAAGTATGATGAGATGTTTATGAAGAAAGTATGATTTCGATATACCCATGTTTATGTTCATATTTTAAAAGTGAATCAAGTTGATTTCAAGCGTGTTAAAGTATTGGGCAAGACCATATGTTCAAGTATGTTTTATGATTTCATGAATTAGTTTACCACATGGTTTTGTAGTCAAGACTCCCATTATTTTCAACTTGTGCTAGGGTTTGAGCCAAGGCTACTCATGTTATGATTTCAAATTATGCACATATGTTATTATTCAGCTTCATCACTAGACGATGGTCAGTTTCGTTGAAAAATGATGGAGAGCATATGCATGTTTGTTGGAGTAGTGTCAAGCACTGGCTATGGGTCAGTCAACCTTATCCCTCAGAACTACGTGCCAATGTAGGTTTATTTTTTATATCTTGAAACCTCCCTTGTGAGCTTCCCCTTCCCCCATGGGGCCTTGAGCTTGATATCGGTATCATGGTAGCATCTTTAGCACTGGCAAGGCTTTGGACGGCTCTGCCCACTTGAGTGTGATAGTTGGGACCACGTAAGCTCTATCGTGGTAATGTCGGTTATATTATGAGTCTCCCATTGTTCCTCATGATTTCAGTTATGCATGTACATCAGTCATGAAATTATGTTTTCAATAGGTTTGACCCAATGTTCAAGTTTTACCTATGATTATTAGTTTTTGTCTTTGGGTCATTCGATTCAGTTATGATGTTCAGTTATGTTCACATCATGATTTCAGAAAATGGCATGAAAGTCCTACTCTCGTAATCTTATCTTAATTATGTTTTATTATATGCATTATTATGATTTTACTTACTTAGTGGTTTTACTTTACTAGCATACTCGGTACATTCCACGTACTGACTGCATACTCTATGTGTATCACTTTATGATATAGGATTCAATATCCAGACTCAGTCCCGCCGCTAGTCAGATTTCTGGAGTTAGCTTTCCTCAGCCTCAGTTTGGTGAGTCCTCATCTTGCAAGGGCCTTTCTTATAAGTTGTAGTTTGTCTTTTCATTTTTTAGAATATATTGAGCTAGTTGGGGTCTTGTCCCATCAACTCGTCAGAGTTAGAGGCTTTTTGGACATAGTTTATATCCAGTTTTAGATTCATGTATGTACTCAGATGTTATCTTTTGTTTAGACTTCCGCTATGTTATCTACGATGTTCCTTCGCTTATCTATGATTGAGTTAGATGTATGTTCATGTCATGGGTCGACTTAGAGCCTCTCAGGGTTCCTTGTCCCTTGTCTTGATCCAGGCCTATGTTCAGGTCATGACACTCATCTACTACACAACTATCTGAGAACCTCTATACATTAGATATGTTGATGGGACAACACCCCTAACTAGCTCGCGAAGTTTGAAACTACAATCCATAGACATAAAGCATAAACTGAAAAATGTCCTCGGAAGATGAGGACTCACCTAGACTGGGAAAGAGCTGGACTGATCAGGAGTGAGATAACTACAGAACTGAGATGGATCACACAAACCCATATCATGAGACGATATAGCATTGAGTATGCGGTCAGTACTTTGAATGTATTGAGTATGTAAGGTAAGTATAAAAACATACTAGTTAATGATGGTCTAAAATCATAAGCATAAATCAAGATAAAACATGAGAGTAATAACAACATGCTAAAAGCCATATTCTCGAAGTAATCATGATCATGAGATATTCATCATAAACTGAACATAATGACCCAAGGTTTAGAAATAAAGATTATATTGCATGTCATGCTTGAAATCATAAGTGAAAACTCATAAACTGATCAATGGGTCAAATATGGTATAAAATATATTATCATAAGTCATAACATAGGTAACTGAAAATATGAGGAACAGTGGGAGATTCTTATAACCAACATACCCCACGTGAGCATACATGGTGCCTGACCTATAAAACCATAGTCGGGAGGATGTTCATACCCTGACAAGGGTAGAACCATGATAAAGGCATGATATCACTCATGGGTGGCCCATTTGGGCATGAAAGACACTCTCATGAAGGACCCCATCATGGCTATGTTGGAACGTAGTTCTGAGAACTTGGTGCGCTGGAATTCCGATCTACTGATGTTTAATACTACTCCCAAATTATATATAGTGGTCATATCATAATTATAAAACATACTAGAAGTACATGGGATTGTAGAGATCATGAGTTTTAAGAGATTAAGATCATAAGGACTTTTCTTGGTTGTAATATCGGCAAAGAGACGGGTAGGAATGATTTTTCTCTTATAGTCACTACCAATCCTAAGAACTTTTAAGATATTTTTTTCTTTTAAGTCTACCACCTTTTTCCTTGTTGTTCACCCTTCACTTTTCACTCACTCCTTTTTCTTGTCTTTTCACACCCCTTTTTTCATTACTTTATTGCTAGCCTTTTCTCATAGAATTACTAAGAATTTTCACTCTTGAAAGTTTTTCTTTTAATTTCCTAGTAGCAAGCAAACAACATATTTTATCTGCACCCTTTCTTCTTACTTTCTCTTATTAAATTTCCTCACATAATTTTTTCTTTCTTTTCCCTTGTCATTCACGCCTTGGTGGACCTATACTTTCAAGTCTCAAAGTACCTAAGACTACTTTGAATCAATAATTCTGGAGGTATCACAATAAAAAGGAAATCAACTATTTTTGTGGCTAAGAAAAATACAGCTTAAGGCTCAAGCGAGTTAACTAGGGAAAATGTTCATAAAGGTAAAACAAACGTGAGTAAACATGGGTTTTCAAAGAAACGCCTTAATCATCTCTTAAGTCTCTACAGCGCAAGCTATCCAACATACAGTAAGGCAAGTTCTAGATGCTACAACATGTACCAAACAAAACAATTAATCTTACCTCACATGACATTAAAACCCTAGTCGATTTCCTACAGCTACACATTCATACAATCAGATTGAATGATATTTTTCATTATTAAGCCCCACAAGTATATTAAGTCGAATTAAAGAACTATGTGTGTCTCTCATGGAATTCTCACTTAAGATGACCACTTCATTGACTCTATGTAATGCCCCAAAAACCGTAAGATCAAACCCGGGATTTGAAACGGAGAAAATTGGGATTTCTGCACCAGGGCTCAAAATGAGTCGTCAAATCACCCGTCATTTACCTAACGAGTCGTTAAGTGAATCATCATTTTGCTAATAAGTCGGCAAATAACCCGTCATTTATAAATATAGGAATATCCCCTAACGAGTAAGCAAATAACTCGTCACTTGCCTAACGAATCGTTAAGTGACTTGTCGTCTTGTGAACGAGTTGGCAAATCACCCATCATTTGTAAAGATAGGAATATCCCCTAACGAGTTAGCAAATGACTCATCATTTGCCTAATGATTCATTAAGTGAACTGTGATTTGAGCATTAGTGGGAAATTCCAGTGTGCATCACGAACTAAGCAAATGACTCGTCATTTGCCTAACGAGTCATTAGGTGACATGTGGTTTGAGCGGCAGTGGGAAATTCCAGTGTACTTCATGGATTAAGAAAATGACTTGTGATTTACCTAATGATTAGTCAAATGACTCATCATTTTTGGCTGTATGAGATTTTCTGTCAAACCATTAAGGATATTTTCGTAATTTCTAGGCTCCTAAGTCCTAAACTACATCATTTTAAGCTCAGTTAATAGGATTTTAAGAGTGTTAAACCTATTCTAAGCCTTACCATTCCATGCATGCAAATTAGAGTTCTTCTCTGGAGGTCAAGCTTGGAGAATTTCTCTAATTTCTCTCCAATTCTCTTTGGGCTATCAAGGAAGTGCGAAAATTAGATACCTTTGGGTATGTAGGGTTATGAACGGGTGAATGTTTTCACACCTATGCCCAATCTCTCTCTAATTCATGAAATTTTATTTATAATTCTATGGGGTTTTATCCCAATACTTATGAAATTCTTATGATTTATCTATGGGTTAATTCCTATCATGTATATATTCATGTTTTATGAATTATGGGAAGATTTTTCAACTATTTTGAATATAAATTTATAGATTTGGATTTAAATAAAATCATGCCTAATTATGCATATTTTTATGAAAAACCAAGTTATGATTTCATTATGATTTTGATCCCCTTTATCCCACTATGATTTATGATTTATAATATGATTTCTCTTAAATGGTCATTATGAATTTACGAATATCAAGTATATACATGTTGTACAGGTATGCATGAACCTCGTGATTTATGATTTATGATTATGGTCGACTCGCGAGCCTTATTTCATGGCTAGTTCACGTATTTTCAAGCATGTTTATGATTATATGATTTAAATAGCGCATATCCTATAAGCGCTATTTATATTTTGGAAGTAGTATTAACATCGAGTAGGTTCGGGGCTCAGGTTTTGCCTCGAATCTTAAAACTATGTGTCACCGTAGGACACGATGGGACCTCTCTTGAGATTGTCCCCCTTTGCCCTAAATTTGCCTTTCATGAGTGATATCATTACCTTTCATGGTTGTACCCTTGGCAAGGTACGAACACCCTCCCAACTAGGGGTTTACAGGTCGGGCTCCATGTGTGCTCATATAGGGTATGTTGGTTATAAGAATCTCCCACTGTTCTTCATGATTTATGTATGATTATGATTATATACTTTACCTCAAGTCATGTTTAATACAGCATTTCTCTCGTGAGTATGATTATAAATGATTTAAAAATGTTTCGGAAAAACTTGGGCCTTATGTTGCATTATGATATTTATGTTATCATGTTGTCCTACTCTTATGAACTTTTATGCATTTTAAATATTCGTTTTATTTACCTTGAATACTCGGTACATTCAATGTACTGACCACATACTTTATGTTGTATCGTCTCATGATACAAGTCTGAGGGATCTTTCTCAGCAATATCCTTAACCCCTGCTATCCCACTCAGACCTATCCAGCTAGCATCGGTGAGTCCTCATCCTCCGAGGAGATTCATTATTCGTGGTTGTTATGCCTTTCTTTGGATTCAGACTTGTTGGGTTAGTTAGGGGTTTTGTCCCATCAACCCATCAGATATGTTAGAGGGTTTCAGACTTTACATAGTAATCAGTTTTTCATGCATGATTTGAATTCAGATTCTGATGTTATGTTATGCTTAGACTTATGCTATAACTATAATGTTAATTCTTCCGCCTTTATTGATTGAGTTAGATGTATGTTCATGCCATGGATAGACTTGAAGTCTCTCGAGACTCCTTGTCCTGTGTCTTAATTCGGGCCTATGTTCGGGTCATGACAAATTTGGTATCAGAGTAATTGGTTTAGAAGCATCCTAGGGTGTCTGAAAGTTGCGTTAAGTAGATTCTTTTTTGTAGGTGTGATGTGTGCCACACTTATGAAGAAGAGACTATGAGACATTAAGGAAATGTTCTCCTCTTTCATGACTCTATCTCGTGCCATGAGTTCGACTCTCTGCATTCCTCTAACTCGTCTATACGTGTGTGCAGAAACATGTCTTCTCAAAACAACATCGGGAGTCAGTCAACTGCACCAACTCCATGGGTCCTATGCAAGTTACAGATGCAGAACTCGGGGCCACTCTCAGAGTGTTGATACGGGCCATGATCACCCAGCCTAACCAGCAAAATATCGCATCAGTGAACCCTACCGGAGAGGCGACAACTACTAAGGTTCAAGAACTCACGAAGAGGAGCTCGTCTAAGGTTGGTGATTCGAATATGAGTGGAGAGCATAAGGAGAAATAAAGGAGGAACAAGGGGCCCATGACTAAAAACCTTAAGAGTTTCCAGGAAGGGTCGAGTAGTGGGATTCGCTCTTAACCCCGTCAAAAGTCTCTAGCTCAAGTTCAGGGATACAAGCCCAGGGTGAGGGAGATTACTTACCCATTTTAAGGGCGCTGCGGGAAGAACCACCTAGGAAAGTGTTTGGCAGGTTTAGATGTTTGCTTTTATTATGGCCAGCCCGATCAAAAACACAGAGATTGCCCTTCAGCCAAGTGAAACGGCCAGAGAGGTCGTGCCCCAGTCACCCCTTCAGCAACCCCATCTAGTGTGCCATATTGCCAAAGGTATGGTAGAAACCACTCGGGAAGGTGTTTGATTGGCAAGGATGCTTTCTTTGGGTGCGGTAAGCTCGGACACAGACTCAGAGATTTCCCTTTCGTTAGACCGGGTGATGGTGGAGCCCGTGCCCCAGCTATCAAGTTTGTAACCCACCCATCTCAGCAGCACGGGTTACCAAGAGCAAGCGGCAATCAGCCTCAAATGTCGTCTCAAGTATGTTATAATCCTTCCTATCGAACCTACCATGATTTCTGGTTTTGAGAACTACTGTACAAGGTACAAGATCCCTTTGTGCATTTAAATATGAGATTTATTTCGTGGATGGTAGGGAAATAGTAAGTGAAGGGACAAGTCAAGTCTTAAGTTTTCTAGTAAAGGTGTTCTATAAATAACTTTTGGGGATGATGAATACATCTTCATTTAGATGTTTCCCTTATGTTTCACTCGATGCTACGCTCAACTCATGCTTATGCTTAGAACCCTAAGATGATAGGTAACCCCATCATTCAGCGATCCCAATGTTACCCATTCATCTTCATGTCATGACCCTCGTTATGTGTGTGAACTCATGTCTCTTAGCACGCTCAACTCTATGAACTCAGTCCCTAAGATTTTCCCTATTGGCTGATAAGATCGTGCTATATCAGGTATATGCCCATCTTAGATTTCTTAAATGATTCGTCCTCATGATTCCCTTACTCTAAACCCTATGGATGTTCCCCTTGATGGAGATGATGGTTAAAATGGGTATGTTCAAGGAAACTCCCTCTCCCTGCCTTAGGTGCCGGGTATGTAGAAGTCCAGGAAGAGCAGTTATTAGCCAACCCTGGAAATGTAACAACCCTCATAGTCATTTTATGATTTTTGATCTGTTTTTCTAAGTTGAACCTTTCGGTACCTTTATTCTGTTATTCATGACTTGAGGAAGTGGATGACACCATTTCCAAGATGATCTAATGAAGATCGGGTGAGATTTTTGATTTTAGAGGGTTTGAGATTTGAGGGGTTTTATCATAGTCAACATTTCGTGTTAACAAGCTCAAATTTGGGTTATGAAAGCTATGTTGGTTCCGGATGGTGATTTATGACTTAGTTGGATAGTTTGCATGGATTTCGAGGTGATGCAGGAGGGATTTGAGCCCTTGGTTTAAGTTTTGAGCTTTGAGGAGGCTAAGTTTGAACACGGTCAATTTCCAAACAAAACAATATGTTATTAGTAATTTGATGATCCCAACCGGTCCGCAATGGGTTTTATGATCGAATGGCATATTTGGGTTGTGACCTGGGGATTCAGGATGACTTTCAGAGGGGGATTCAAACGTTTTGTGTGACATTATTTTGGATGGATCGAAATCTTCCTTGGTGACCGATGTCAAAGCTAGGTAAGATGAGGATCCTACCTTGGTGAAGATGAAGGAGGTCGTTTAGGAGAAGAAGGTAGAGGCCATCTTTAAAGGGGAAGATGATGTGCTTTGATATCAGGGTAGTTGGTGTGTTCTGGATGTTGATGATTTGAGAGCTAGTTCGGTTTCATAGGGTGCCCTTGTACATCATATACGACAGAGGTACTCAATTTTCTTCCCAGTGTTGGAGGTCGTTTCAAAAAGAACTTGGTACTCAGGTCAAGCTCAATACAGCATTTCATCTGCAAATCGATAGTCAGGCGAAGCGGACGATTCAGATAGTCGAGGATATGTTGAGAGCATGCGTGATTGACTTCAAGGGTAGTTGGTGTTCGGTGCTTTGGTAGTGGTTAAAAACCGACACGCAAGTGCACGTGGTCAAACAAGTAATAAAGTGACTAAGTAAGCCAAGTATCGATCCAAGGAGACTCTGGATAAGTAAAATTGCTTAAGTATACTATATTCTAGTTTACTTCTAATTATGTTGACAACAATGTAACCAAAAGTTAAATAATTTTGTTTATAAACTATATACTAAAACTATTAACAAATATTCACTTGAATTGAAACTATGGATAAGAGCATGCCAAGGTTAAGAACAAGTAATGAATTCGATAGTAATCATAATTCGGTTATTCTTCTCTTCATGTTGCTAGCCAAGAACATTAGCCTAGAGATTAAAACTCTCGTATTTAATCTCACTTTAGAATCATAAACCATTCGTCTACATTTCTGTGATCAAATGCAATTTATGACCTAGCAATACAATTCTGGTTCCTAAATTGACTAATACGGCTTTCAAGTATATTTCTATCAGGAAAGCACATCAAAACCCAATTTTCCCAAATCAAGTTAAGAACAATACCCTATTAATTCACAACTTTCCAATTTCTTGCTCTCTCGAGTGAAATTGGACTTTTTAGATGTACATTAATGTTGGCCACATACTAATGCAGTAAGAACAAGAATTAATAGAACAACATGAAAGAAGAAGATGAAAAACCATATAATTCACAATCAAAATTCAATACACATGTTCAAAACCTTAGCAAGGAAGAGAATTAGCCACTCATTTGTGGATTGATCATCCTCAAATGAGTGTAAATCATACGTACAATTGATTGAAAGAAGAAAGAAAGAGAGAGAAACCCTTAGCTTTTTCGTCCCTCAACTGCTGCTAACCCACGTCCTAGCTCCACCAAGTCTTAATTATCAAAAATAAACCTAAGTGTGCTATTTATATTAGTAGAAATCTTTCCCAGATTAACAAGCAACGTGTCACGGAGTGCATCGCGGAGCACGGCCTCCGTGACACGCTATGAACGCGGAGGCTCTCTGGAAAATCACCCGAAACCGGCCCAGGCAGCACCTTGCCGCGTTGGCAACGTGTCACGCTGCCTGGGCAGCGCCTTGTAGCCCCATGGTCGCGGAGTCCACCTGCCGTGGCACGTTGCCAACGCGCAGGTGGGCTGTTTTGAGCGGCCTGCCTGCCGTGGCACCTTGTCGACGCGCCGGTGGGCTGTTTTGTGCCTCTTCCTTGCCGACGTTCGCGTGTTAATTCCGTTTCCAAGCTTCTACTTCACCAACTCATGGATTAGTTACTCAAACATCATCAAAACCTACAAAACAAAGGCTAATCATGTTGGTTAGCACATATATCCACATTATATAAAATTACATGAAAATGTATACAATAACTTAGATAAACAAGACTAATTGAAGTAATAAAGAGTATCTCGGGCATATATTTTTGCCCGTTATCAGTTGGGATGAGCATTTGCCTCTCATTGAGTTTGTGTATAACAACAACTATCATTCCAGCATTCAGTTGGCCCAGTTTGATACTCTCTATGGGCAGAGATTTAGATCGCCTATTGGTTGGTTTGAAGTCGAGGAAGCTGCGATGATAGGTCCAGATTCAGTCCATGAGGTCATGGAGAAGGTTCAGTGTATAAGAGACAGGTTGAAAATAGCTCAGAGTCAGCAAAAGTCCTATGTGAATGTGAGAATGAGAGAACTTGAGTTTGAAATCAAAGATTGGGTATTTCTATAAATGTCTCCCATGAAGGGGTGGGGAGGTTTGGAAAGAAAGGAAAACTCAGTCCCCGTTATATTGGCCCATACCAGATTGTGCAACGGGTTGGAAAGATAGCATATGAGTTGGAGTTTCCCTCAGAATTAGCTTCATTCCATCCAGTTTTTCATGTATCGCTCTTAAAGAAGTGTTTGGGTGATCCAACTTTAGTTATTCCAGTGGACAGTGTTTGAGTGAAAGACAGCAAAGAGGTTCCAGTGGAAAATATTGGATCTTCAGGTTTGATGGTTAAGGAACAAGAAGTAGCTTCAGTTAAGGTTTCATGGAGAAATCAGCATATTGAGGGAGCTACAAGGGGAGCTGATGTAGGTATGATGTCTAAATACCTGCATTTAGTCTCTTCTGGCTCAGTTTCAACTTAAGGTGTCAGTTTCCTCCTTAATACTCTATTCAGTTTCATGTTTAGCTCATGTACCTCGGTTTCTTTCATGTAAATGGATGTATGTGTGGTTCAGGAATTCAGTTCAGCCATGTTGTTCAGTTCGGAGGTAGTCATTCCATCAGTTTTCAGCTTATATGATCAGTATTTGAATATGATGATTGCATTTCTCTATTTTGCTCAATGATTTCCAACATTTGAGGACGAATATTCCCAAGGGGGATATATTAAAATGCCCCAAAACCCTAAGATCAGACTCGGGAGTTTAAATTGAGATAGGATTTTCTTCACCAGGGCTCAGAACGAGTTGTCAAATCACCCGCCGTTTACCTAAGAGTCATTAAGTGACTCATTGTTTTGCTAACGTGCCGGCAAATCACTCATCATTTGTAAAGATTGGAATATCCCCTAACGAGTCAGCAAACAACTCGTCATTTGCCTAACGAGTCGTTAAGTACTTGTCATTTTTCTAACGAGTTAGCAAATCACCCATCATTTGTAAAGATAGGAATATCCCCTAATGAGTTAGCAAACAACTCGTCATTTGCCTAATGAGTCGCTAAGTGACCCCTGGTTTGAGCATCAGCGGGCAATTCCAGTGTACATCACGGACTAAGCAAATGACTCGTCATTTGCCTAATGAGTCATTAAGTGACCCGTGGTTTGAGCAGCAGTTGGAAATTTTAGTGTACTTCACGGATTAAGCAAATGACTTGTCATTTGCCTAACAAGTTGGCAAATGACCCATGATTTGCTTAACGAATCATCAAACGACTCGTCATTTTTGGCAGTATGAGATTTTCTGTCGAACCACTAAGGGCATTTTCATAATTTCTAGGCTCCTAAGTCCTAAACTATATCGTTTTAAGCTTAGTTAGAAGGGTTTTAAGAGTGTTAAACCTATTCTAAGTCTTACCATTCCATGCATGCAAGTTAGTGCACTTCCTTGGAGGTCAAGTTTGGAGAATTTCTCCTATTCTCTTTGGGCTATCAAGGAAGTGTGGAAATTAGATCCCTTCAGGTACGCAGGCTTATGAATGGGTGAATTTGTTCACACTCATGCCCAATCTCTCTCTAATTCATGAAATTCTATTGATAATTCTATGGGGTTTTATCCCAATTCTTATGAAATCCTTATGATCTATCTATGGGTTAATTCCTCTAATGTATAAATTCATGTTTTATGAATTATGGGTAGATTTTTCAACTTTTTTGAATATAAATTTATAGATTTGGATTTAAATCAAATCATGCCTAATTATGCATATTTTTATGAAAAATCAAGTTATGATTTCATTATGATCTTGATCCTCCTTAGCCCACTATGATTTACGATTTATGAAATCCTTATGATCTATCTATGGGTTAATTCCTCTAATGTATAAATTCATGTTTTATGAATTATGGGTAGATTTTTCAACTTTTTTGAATATAAATTTATAGATTTGGATTTAAATCAAATCATGCCTAATTATGCATATTTTTATGAAAAATCAAGTTATGATTTCATTATGATCTTGATCCTCCTTAGCCCACTATGATTTACGATTTATGATATGATTTCTATTAAATTCTCATCATGAATTTATGAATATCATGTATATACATGTTCTACAGGTATGCATGAACCTCATGATTTATGATTTATCATTATGGCCGACTCACGAGCCTTATTTCATGGCTAGTTCATGTATTTTCAAGCATGTTTATGATTATCATGAGTTAACTAGTACATGAATTTCATATATGTTATCCTATGAGCACTATTTATGTTTTGGAAGTGGTATTTAACACCAAGTAGGTTCAGGGCCCAAGTTTTGCCTCGAACCTCAGAACTACATGCCACCGTAGGTCACGTTGGGACCTCCCTTGAGACTGTCCCCCTTTCCCCCAGATGGGCTTTTCATGAGTGATATCATGCCCTTTCATGGTTCTACCCTTGGCAAGGTACGACCCTCCGAACAAGGGGTTTACAGGTCGGGCTCCATGTGTGCTCATATGGGGTATGTCGGTTATAAGAATCTCCCACTTTTCCTCATGATTTATGTATGATTTTGATTATATACTTTGGCTCAAGTCATGTTTAATAAAGCATTTCTCTCATAAGTATGATTATAAATAATTTACAAATGTTTTGGAAAACCTTGAGCCTTATGTTGCATTATGATATTTATGTTATAATCATGTTGTCCTACTCTTATGAACTTTTATGTATTTTAAAGGTCTGTTTTATTTACCTCTTATACTCGGTACATTCTACGTACTGATCACATACTCTATGCTGTATCGTCTTATGATACAGGTTCGAGGGATCTCTTTCAGCAGCATCCTTAGCCCCTGCTATCCCACCAGACCTGTCCAGCTAGCATTAGTGAGTCCTCATCCTCGGAGGAGATTTAGTATTCGTGGTTGTTATGTTTTTCTTTGGTTTCAGACTTGTCGGGTTAGTTGGGTGTGTTGTCTCATCAATCCATCATATATGTTAGAGGCTTTTAGACTGTACGTAGTAATCAGCTTGTCACATATGATGTGAATTCCGGTTCTAATGTTATGTTATGCTTAGACTTCCGCTATAAATATTATGTTAATTCTTCTGCCTTTATTGATTGAGTTAGATGTATGTTCATTCCATGGGTCAACTTGGAGTCTCTCGGAGCTCCTTGTCCTGTGTATCGATCCGAGCCTATGTTCGGGTCGTGACACTCTAGCTTAGCGTCTAAGTGTAATGTCAAATAGCACACAAGTGACTTATGTCTTACTCAAACCAAAAAAAAATTAAAAAAAATTGTGACTAACTTTCCTTAAGACGGTCATCATCAATCTATCACAGGGAAGGGTCACTACTCTAGGTGACAACGACTATAAAAAATGAAAAAATTACCCAGTTCATAGTTCTCCTCTTCGAAAAAGAATTGAGGCCATAAGAAAAATCAAAGGTGGGTGAGATATGCCAATTTTAAAAAATATTAAAATAAAACTTGATGGCACACTCACCCTCAACTAACAAAATTTAGACTCTAAAATTAAACTAACAAAGCTAACAAACTCTAACAATCTCAACTACTAGAGACAAACAGATTATCCAACATCACAAGGCATCCAAGTCAGCAGTCATCATCAATACTAACTATTATAAAACAAGACCTAACAAATCATAAAGATACTGCCACGGGGAATGACACTATTCTACAACCTACTACAATTATAGGTATCATAGAACAAACAGGAATCTTTCCTCCACCCCACACTTAAATGGTGCACTGTCCTCAGTGCACACACAATCATATCAAATAGGTAGAGAAGAGGGACATCCTGGGGTGCTATGTATCATCATCAAGATTGTACTCCTGATCATCGTCATCCTCATTATCATCTTCACCATCAATCTGCTTGGCTCCTGTAGCAACAGCATCCTCCTCATCATCATTGTCCAAATCATCAACTCCATCAGTGAGCACCGTGGCCTCATCATCATCCAGCTGCTCCTCAAAGGAAGGTCCCACTCTACACATCTGCATAGCAATCTATGTGAGTGGGTAGCTATCCTCTAAGGCTTCCATCTCATCATCTATCATAAGCCGTCCTCCAGTCCTCAACTACAAATCAAGCATGCCGAATATATGGCCTCTCCAAGTATTATCACGGGCCTGGCGATCAACTATAGCAAGAGATGGAGCTTCTGGAAGTGATGGGCTCCTTTACTTTTGTCACATCCATAATCTTGCCTGCTAGGAGCCCTTTTCTCGATAGATAAAGGTTTGCCTCTTCCTTCTCAATGCCTTCCTCTCTCAAAAACTAGGTCAAAAAGCTACCATAACAGTACTTCCATCTACAATTACCTCTCGATCTTCTTATATTATCCCAGTGCAGTACACCAAAGATGATTGGTATCCCTTTCATCAGCATGTATACCAATACAACTCGCTATCTCATGATTTCTATGATGTGAGTTCCAGGGAGTAGCACCGCACAAACCAACTTCACCTAGAATTTTGCATCCTTATTTAGGTAGTAAAACACAAGGGTGAAGTGAGTGCCATTATGGTCCCTTTCCCAAAAGGCTGAAGAATGCTTACCGCAAAGAGTATGGCGAATGTCTTATTATAGGGACCTCTCCAGTAGAATGAAGTATCTGATGGGTCTACCACAAGGATCTCAAGGAAAGCATTGAATCTCTTATAAGTGAATCGGACAACCTGATCCTATATTTTGACTTTAGTGCTCTCCCCAAAAGAAGTTTCCCAGTTTGCATAAAATTCCCTCACCAAAGTGAGGTTGCACTCCTCCAGCTCAGCAAATATGTAGCCTAGTCCCAATGCACGGACCATGTCCCAAATGGCGGGGAACTCTAGTGCGATGTGGCCTTCGTCAATCTAATTATCAAAAGCATATTTGACCTCCTTTTGTTTGTTGAACCATGATAGTCCATGAGGCTCCACTGCTCTTTCTCCAAACCTCCTAGCAGGGGCTCCCTTAGTCGATCAACTCGACCCTTTTGTGCCTTTTCGGAGCCACTTGAAACCCTTGCCAGCTTCCGCTATCACTTTTCCTTTGTTAGCATTTGATGCCATGGAACCTATCAAACAAAACATAAGAACTACACAAGATTAGTTCGTGAACAAAATGGCTAGCTAATTAGGTGTAACGAAAGCAAAGTGACCCCATACTTAATTCGCTAACATACTTGTGGTGTCAAATAGGATACTCAAGACTTCCCCCACTATCATCCAAATATCAACCTCCATAATATTCACTAACTTCCTACTCCAACCAAGTTCATGAATTTCTCACACCTCTCCTCTATTGATTTTTTTAAGAATGCCTCACTTAGACCATTCCTTTCACCTTCCTTCCATTAATTCATCATTCAAGTAACTCATATATGGAAGTAGCTACGTTCAATTCATTCAACAACCAACAAGCAACTTACTACAATCCATAATGAATTACATGAATTTCTTAACAACTCAAAATTCTTCACATTCAAGACTTTAAGTACAAAGTACTTTCTCTCTCTACAATCAATGTTCTACGCACCAAAGTCATGAAATTCAAATTATCAATCCCCTTCATCCCCATAACTTCAATTTACTATATTCAACCAAAAATAAGCAACACAACATGGATAACATATTATCATGGAAGAATTCAACAGAATAAAGCTCATGAAATCCACATTATGAAATTTAAGGTTTTCACCAACAATGGTGATTTTGGATCTTTAACTTAGGAAAGAATGATATGGGTGCATGATTTTCATACTACACAACTAGGAGAGAAAAGAATTACTTACTTGAATTGAAGACAAAAGCTTCACCAAGCATCTTGGAGAAGACAAAAGTGGAGGATAAGGGACAGAGAGAGAGAATTTTAATTTGCTTTTTGTTTTGACTTTTACTGAAAGGGGATGAATGGAGATGTAAAATAAAGATGTGGGTGATCGATTTTTGATAATTTTAAGGACCTTGGGTAAACTTTGCCCCATTTTTCTAAAAAAAAATTTGGACCACAACATCCTGGCGTGGCACGCCAGTCACCTCGCCACACACTTAGAAAAAAAATTTCTTCACAAACGAGGGCTGGCGCCGCATGCCTCCCATAGCACCAACTTGAAAAAAATTTCTTTTCTAGAGCTAACAGTTGGCGCCCCATGCCAGGTATCTCACATTAGACTTAACCTTTTTTAGCTCATTTTCCTCGCTATTTGTGCCTCTAAATCCCTGTTCATCTCTGCAAATCAAAAAATGTTATAAAAATATGGGTTTCCTCCCACCAAATGCCTTAGTTATAGTCAATGCATGATATTCACAGGTTGCCTCCCGTGCAGCGCTTGATTTAATATCGCAGCACGATGAAAGTCACTCTCACTCCTTCAATCGAGTGAGATAGTTCAAATCACCTGTTACACTTGCTAAATTCTCATGCAGCACATGCTACTCAATTGCCCGCTCACATCCTCCAAGATCTACCACTAGCTTCACTGTGAAGTTCTCATAATGAGGTGGCAACCTTGCTATTCTAAACACATCAAAGACTGTCTCCTGACTATCCACAGTCATCGACATCTTACAATACTTCACCTTTATAATCGCTTCTATGGTGGAAAAGAATCCTCTCCCCAGAATGAGAGGAACTATTGTATCTGCTTCGTAATCCAGGATTATAAAGTCCACAAGTAAAATGAAAGGTTCAACCTTAATAAAGATGTCCTCTATGATTCCTTCAGGATAAGCAAGGGACCAGTCGGTAAGCTACTTATTACTGTGGTTGGATGTGGTTCACCTAAACCCAAGGTTCTAAACAAGGATGCAGGCATCAAATTAATGCTTTCACCCAAGTCTCATAATGCAGAACCTACTTCCTCATTTTCAGTCACTATTGGAAGGGTGAAGCTCCCAAGTCATTCAGCTTTTTGGAATTTTTTTTGAACCCGAGAACTGCAATCTTCTATAAGGTCACAATTTAAATTTCATTATTTTATTGTTAGTGATTCTTTTGGTGCCTATAGGGATTTGTGATTCTTTTGAACTTTACAGGGATTGCAGTTTTTTTGTTGTTTCCTTTACGGAGCACTTCATCAAGGTTAACATATATATATATATATACATACATATATATATATATATATAAAAAGAGGACTTTTGAAATTGACACATATCGCTTAAGGATAGGAGCACTATTGTGGCAATATGGAAGGAATAAACAGATGCTTGATGCCGTGAGAGACAACAAAGTGACTGAAAGACTTTTCAAGAAGAAAAAAAAGGGACGACTAAGAAAGTAGTTTATTGTTGTAGGAGTAATTGAAATTTTATTTAGTGAAGGAAAACACTCTTTAAAATTTGGATAATAGACTCTTTAAGGAAAAACTAGGCTTTGTTGTTTAGTTTCATTTAGATGTTGAACAAGTTATTTTTAGCTAACTGTTATTGTTTTCTTTATTTATATTAATATTATTCTATATGTGATCATATGCTGGTTCATTGGTAGTACTTTTTATGAATCACTCGATTTATATTTGTTTATAGGTATTGAATATTTATTAGCCAGCAATTCTGGCACCAGTCTGATGGTATGATTTTAGTAATCTGCATTGATATTTCTTTAAGAAATTTGTCATTAGTTTCATATATAGATTTGTACATTTAGTATTTTAGAATTTCCTCTATTCCTCCTTACATAATGGCTCCAGCCAAGTTAAAGGAGTAGAAGGAGCAGTTGAAAGACCTTTTAGATAAGGGGTTTATCAGACCGAGCAAATCCCCATGGGGTGCACCAGTTCTATTCATCCGAAAGAAAGATGGCTCTCTTCGCATGTGTATCGATTATTGGCAATTGAACAAGGTCACCATCAAGAACAAGTATCCTCTCCCCAAGATTGATGACATGTTTGACCAGCTTCAGGGTGCCAAGTGCTTCTCGAAGATAGATCTCATATCGGGATACCACCAGCTCAAGGTTCGGGAGAGTGACATCCTGAAGATAGCCTACATGATGTTGTATGGTCATTATAAGTTTGTAGTTATGTCTTTTGGACTAACAAATGCTCCTACATCTTTTATGGATTTAATGAACAAGGTGTTCAAGCCATATTTGGATATGTTTGTGATCGTGTTCATTGATAACATCCTGATATGCTCTTGGAGCGAGGAGGAGCATATCGCTCATTTGAGGTGGTATTATAGACTCTCAAGGACCACCAATAATATGCCAAATTCAGCAAGTGTAACACCCCGAAACTTTCCTAGACCAGACTCCGACCTTGCAAGAAAAATCAGGGAAAAACCAGGAAAATTTATTATAGAATGACCCAGACCACAAATTGTAGTAAGCTCCAATAGGCCGTTTTCTGTGTCGTTGTTAGCTCAGTAGTTTTCATTCGAGGGGAAACAACGAGACATAGGATGAGTCGTTGGTTCTAACAATGAGCCGTCCTGTCGTATGTTGGATCCCAAGTTTAGGGGATTACCGAATCCTTCCGTGAGACAATGAGAGGAATCAACAGCTCGTGGTTTCTACAACCGAGTCATTGTATTGACTCATTGCCTCAAGGCCTAGTTTTACTACCTGTTCAAATAGGACATAATGATGACCAATCCTTACTTACAACGGACCATTGTACCCTATAGTAAGTCTTTCCAGTGAGCTCAGTTTCTAAACCCATAACCAATAGTTGGTTCTAACGGGTCGTTGTACCAACCAACAACCCGTTCTGAGACTCGTTGGTCCCTATCAACTAGATTTTAGTTTTAATTCCTAGGGTTACTTTTGTAACTTCCCATCCCTTCAAATGCTTAAACCCCATCATTTTGGAGTCGTATAGGAGGGATTTATCTGGTTAGAACAACCTTTTCCCTTCATTCCACTCATTCCCCTTTAGAAGAGAACATAGAAACTCTGACAAAAGCACAGAGCGGGAGCAAGAGTTCGAATTTCTTCTCAGTTTTTCTCAGAGATTTTCACCAGGATTTCTTCTATAGGTATGTGGGAATTCAACAACAAGATTTTTCACCCCTTATGTCCCCTAGAACTCTTTCTCTGTTCACTATCAGTTCTAGCCCAGAGTTTACGAGTGTGAAGATATTGTTATCACATTTTACTTAATTCATGTGGAATCTTATTCTATATTAATTGTAGACATTTTCCATCAGTCTGTAACTAAAATAAATCCTTTTCTAGTGAAGTAGAATTTTATCCCTAGCTCTTTAAAAATCAGAAACTAAAATCCTACTTAAGTGTTGAATTCTCGAAAATTGCTAGAACCCTTCAGAATTAGGGGTTCCTATAATATTTGTATGTGTTAGGAACTCAGTCACATGTATGTTAGTTAGTTCAGTTAGAAATTTTATATAATCGGTATTGCTCAGAATGTTAGCCTAGTCTCATTTAGTTCCTAGCAAACCTCCAGGTTGACCAGAACAATGTCAATTGATCAGTTTGACTACAGAAAACTTTTACGTGTCGGTGATACCTCCCAATTATCAGAATCAGAATCAGAACTCAGTTTTATTGGTCCACTAGGAGGTCATGAAACTTTAGATAAATAGATATGACTAGTCTTACGACCCAGTTCTAGATTTTAGTTTGTTCTTTAGACAGTTACGACGCTTCTAGATAAGCATCTCTGGCCTGTCTTAGAACCCAGTTTCAGAATTTGGTCCGACAAGACTCTCAGGGTACTCTTAGTTATATATATATTTCCCTGACTGGTCTTGGACCTCAGTTTATAGCTACTAGGTTAGTGTTCAGTTTAGGAATTCTAGTGGGAGTAGGACTTAGCACCGAGCAGACCGGGGTTCCAGCACACCTAGGTTACCAGAACTACGTTGCCAGCGTAGGTTACAGTGTTTATAAGCCTGATTGGCCCCAAACTTATGTGATCACCAAGTTCATGCCTTTATACCCTGGCGAGGTATATTGGGTCCTACCCATGGGGTGTATACATTAGACTCCAGGTCTAGCTCACATGGTTATATGTCGATTACAGACTCTCCCATTAATCAGTCCAATCCAGCTTCAAAATTAGCAGATTAGTATAGTATCTCATACTCAAAACTTCCAGACCTAGGGTATGTCTTTGACCACCAGACAGGGTCATCTTGGCCACATCAGTTTACTTCAGTTGTTCAGTTCAGTATATTAGTTGGTCATTGCATGTCATTTACAGTTCACTCATTTATATTTAGTATTATGTTCCTCTCACTTACTCAGAACATTTAAAGTACTGACGCATACTTTTATGTTGTATCGTTTCATGATACAACCACAGGTTCTCAGACTCAACGCCGTTAATCGCCGCAGTTCAGATCCTCCTCAGCAGTGGAAGTGTGAGTCCTCATCTTTCAAAGGCGTTATTTCATTCTTTCAGTCATTTCATTACTTTCAATTAGACTTAGAGTTAGCTGGGGGCTTGTCCCAGCAACTCATCAGTTAGATGGCTTTCAAACACAGACTTGATTCCAGACTTTCAAATCGTTTAGATGTTTTATAACTTTATGTTTTAGTTTTAGCTTTTTATTAAATGTTTTATGTTATTATTTCAAAATCTTCTGCTAAGCATGTTTTACTCAGAATACCATTGTATGATAGACAGGGGTTGACTTGGGCTTAGTTGAGACTCCAAGTACTGTGTTCTGTCTAGGGTGTAGGCTCGGGTCATCACAAACTCAGTATCAGAGCACTAAGTTTAGAGTATCCTCGAAATGTCTAAAAGCCGCATCGAGTAGAGTCCTATTCATGGGTCTGAAGCGTGCTACAGTTAAGATGAGGAAGCTACGAGATGTTATTGGGAAAACTCTATTTTGTTCATACTGTTTATCATGCATTAAAGTTCAATCCCAGAAACATCCTTCTAACTCGTGCTCTATTTCGTTTTAGTGAATCATGCCTCCAAAATGCGGTAATAGAAAAAGGTCCGGTAACACCAACAGACCTGCCACACCAGCCCCAACAGCCCCTCGGGATGACATAGTGTTCACCGCAGAGTTCAGGGCGGCTATCTAGCTGCTCACTCAGACAGTCACCAACTATTTGAACCAGTAGGTGATTCCGGTAGACACAAATGGGTCCACAACAGCTGCTTTGGTGCAGGATTTTACCTGGATGAACCCTACATATTTTTATGGAACAAAGGTGGGAGTGGACCCAAAAGGGTTTGTAAACGAGATTAAAAATATCACCCGAATTATGGGTGCCAATCCCTTAGAGAGTGTCGACCTGGCTACCTACCAGTTGAAAGGGGTAGCCCAAGTCTAGTATGAGCAGTGGAAGGAGGGAAGGCTAGCAGAAGCAGGATCGGTGGAACTGGAGGAGTTCACTACAGCCTTTCTGGAAAAATTCTTCCCTCGGGAGCTGAGGGAGAAAAAGGTAGCGGAGTTCATGAACCTGAGATAGGGAAACCGGACAATAGAAAAGTATGCTCTAGAGTTCACCAGGTTGTCCAAATACGCTCCAGAGATGGTAGCCGAGCCAAGGGATCACATGCTAAAGTTTGTGAACGAAGTGTCGAACCTGGTCCTCAAAGAGTGTAGGACTGAGATGCTGATTAAAGACATGGTCCTCTCCAGCCTGATCGTCTATGCCCAGCAGATTGAGACAGAGAAATTGAAGGACATGGAGTGAAAGAACAAGTGATCAAGGACTGGCCAGTCATATTATGGCCATCAGAGGTCTGGCAATAGTAGCTGCCCACAACAGCAACAGCAACAGCAGAGAGCCCTAGCACCCAGCTCAGTCAGCACCCCAACCTTTCGGCCCCGCCAGGATCGAAGGGGCAGAGCATCTGGCTGTCAGTCCCAGAGCTACAGTGCTAGCAATAGATATCCAACTTTCCCTAAGTGCAGCAAGAACCACCCAGGGGAGTTTCTTAAGGGTTGAGAGGGTATTTTTGGTTGTGGACAGCTTGGTCATCGGCTAAAATATTGCCCATCAATAGGACGGGGTAGAGCAAAATCCACCACATCCTCAACTCCAGCAGGCCGACCAGCTCAGCAGGCCAACACATCAGGTATGGATGGCATTCAGCATCAAAACTGTTTTTATTCTTTGTCTTCCCTCAGGACAAGGAGAGCACACCTGACGTAGTCACGAGTATGTTACGCCTCTTCTATATAGACGTGTATGCCCTCCTAGATCCAGGAGCTACCCTTTCATTTTTGACTCCCTATGTAGCAGTCCAATTCAATATCAGTCTATAGGTCCTCTCACAACCCTTCTCAGTATCCACCCCAGTTGGCGAGTCAGTTAGAGCCAGTCAGGTGTATAGAAACAGCCCAGTCTCAGTCCTGAATAAAGTCATTCCAGCTGATCTCATGAAGTTATACATGGTCGATTTTGACCTTATCCTTGGCATGGATTAGTTACAATATGGTTATGCCTCAGTTGACTGCAGAACTAGAGTTGTCAAATCCAGTTTCCAAATGAACTAGTGATAGAATGGTCTGGCAGTAGTTCAGTGCCTAAGGGTAGGTTTATTTCCTACCTTAAGGCCCAGAAACTCATTTCCAACGGATATATTTATCATCAAGTTAGGGTCAAGGATTCCAATTTTGAGACCCCAACTATCTAGTCAGTTCCAATGGTCAGTGAGTTCCCAAATGTATTTCCTGAGAATCTTCTCGGAGTTCCCCCTGAACGGGAAATAGACTTTGGAATAGACCTCCTCCCAAATACTCAGCCCATCTCCATCCATTCTTACAGAATGGCTCCAACTGAGCTTAAGAAGTTAAAGGAGCAACTAAAATATCTTCTAGACAAGGGTTTTATCAGACCCAGCATCTCTCCCTGGGTTGCTCCAGTACTATTTGTGCATAAGAAAGACGGTACCCTCAGAATGTGTATAGATTACCAAAAGCTAAACAAAGTCACAGTTAAGAAAAGGTGATCTTGGGCAGAATTATATGCCCAAGTGATACTCAAATGCTTCATTTCGTCGTGTTTATCTATAGTTATTTGTACATTCTCATGTGATTTGTAGTTAAAATGTGAATTTATACTAACCAACATGATTAGTATTGTTTTGCAGGAAAAATGTAATTTTAGGAAGCTAAGATGCATGTTGGTAAAAATTGGGAATGGACTCGGAAGCGAGCAGTGGAAAAGGTCAAGGAAAAGAAGCAAATATAGGGGCTCCGCGATGGAGCAGTGTCACGCTACCATGAGTTATTTTGGCCAATTCTAGTGAAGGTCCGCATTGCCTCCATGACACGGAGGCAATGCCACGCGATACAAGCTGTGGCACATTGGGTATATTTACCCGGAACATCAAATTCCAGTAAGGGTTCGCGACGGCGCTGTGGCACGTTGGCCAAGCTCCGCGTTTCATGCCGTGGCACACTGAGGAATAATTGCTGAGAGACCTGATTCTAGAGAGGGTCCGTGTTAGCTCCGTGTCACGGAGTCAGTGCTCCGCGATGCACTCCGTGACACGTTGCTTGTTACTCCGGGAAAAATTCCCACTGGTATAAATAGCACACTTAGGTTTATTTTTAATTATTCTGACTTAGTTGAGCAAGGACATGGGCTACAGGCAGTTGAGGGGACGAAAATCTTAGGGTTCTTCTCTATCTCTTTCTCCTTTATTTCAATTGTTTGTATGAATTATATTCATTTGATGATGTTTAATCCACGAATGAGTGGCTAAGTTCACTTCTTGCTGAGGTTAAGAACAATTTTAGTGGAATGTAATTGTTGATCATTTTGGTTTTTCATCTTTTCTTCAATGGTTGTTCTATCAATTCTTGTTCTTACTGCATTAATGCTTGGCCAATGTTAATGTATATCTAAAAAATCCAGTTTTATCTTGAAAAGGAAAGAAATTGGAAAGTTGTGAATTGGTAGGATATGATCTCTTCTTAGTCTGGGAAAATTGAGAATTGATTTAAATTCAGAATAGAAATATATCTAAAAGTCATATTAGTCAATTAAGGAATCGATTTTGTGTGGCTAGAACATGAAATTCTTTTATCACAGAAATGTAGGTTGAAGGTTCATGATTCTTAAGTTGGGTAGAATACGAAAGTTGTTATCCATAGGCAATAATTCTTGACTAGAAACCAAAGGAAAGATTAATCGAATTGTATTGATAAATTACTTCCCTGCATGTTCGTTTTAGCCTCAGCATGCTCATTCCTATAGTTCAGACTCACTTTATAATTTTTTCTTAGATTAGTATAAATTAGGAAACAAACTCTCAAAAATCTTCTTTGAATTGTTGTCTGCATTTTTGAAGTTATAGTTCATTACCACTTTAGTTGATTATTACCTTAGTTCAGTCCCTATGGGATTGATACTTGGCTTACTTTAGCCATTTTACTACTTGTTCGATCACGTGCACTTGCGTGTAGTTGCAAAAACCGACGAACAAGTTTTTGGCGCTGTTGTCTGGGACTGGCAATTGGTAAAATTGTTTTCTTAGTGTTAGTTTACAATTTCTATATAAGTGCTGACAACTTGATCATAGCCTGTCTGTTGCAGATATTGAATTTTGTTGAACACTGGCAAGAGACAAGGAGTTGGTGGATTCATACTTAGAGCCGGAAAGACAATTCCATCATCAAAGAAGGGAAGCTCTTGAGAAGAAGCTGTAGTTGCTCAGACAGACAATCCTTGAGCAATTGCAGATCCACCACTTGTAAGGGCAATTTTAGTGCCCGAGGAAATGGCAGCTAGGTCGTTTCGCGAAGTGGCAATCCCACATGCTAACAATGTTACATCAAGTATTCACAAACCTGAGCCAGAAGGGAGGTTTGAGCTGAAACAGAATATGGTGCAATTGTTGCTCACCAGCGGGCAATTCACAGGTCTCCCTCACGAAGATCCACAACAACATCTCCAAAACTTTTTAGAGATAAGTGACACTTACATCCCCGCTGGAGTATCATCCGATTACGTAAGGCTTACATTGTTCCCATTTTCACTATTGGGAGAAGCAAAGAGGTGGTTGAAAGCTGAGCCACCTAATTCCATCACCACTTGGGATGATCTTGCAAGAAGATTTTTGATACGGTTCTTCCCATCCAGTAAAACAGCAAGACTTAGAAGTCAGATTCTAAGTTTTAAACAAAGAGAGGGGAAGAATCTATATCATGTTTGGGAATGATTCAAATCCATGTTACGGGATTGTCCTCACCATCACCAATCCAATGATGTGCTGGTGCATACTTTCATAGAGGGTTTGGAACCCCACACAAAAATTTTGCTAGACTCAGTAGCTGGGGGACAAGCATTAGAAAAGACTTATGAGGAGCTGTAGGCTTTGTTAAATCGTATTTTGCAGGGAAATCCAGAGTGGAATGCGGACTCTTCTAGAGGAGGAACAAGGAAAGCGGCAGGAGTCTTGGAAGTGGATGGTTTTACAGCTATAACTGCACAGATAGCTGTGTTGCAAAATCAACTCAACACCCACTTCAGCAATATGAGCTTGAATCAATCTTAAGCCCCAGTTAATGTAGTGCAGCAGAGTTGGTGTGAAGTATGCGGTAGTAATAAACACTCAGCTAAGTGTCGCGGGGCAAATCCTGATTCAGTGAACTTTGTTGGTAATGTACAGGGAAATAATCACCAACAGTATGGCAATAACTACAACTCAAATTGGAGGAATCATTTGAATTTCTCTTGGGGTAGTAACAGCCATCAAGGGCAGAGTTCGAATCAGGGTGTGCATAGAAATCAAGGAGGGCAGCAGAACTATCAAACTCAATACAGAAGCAACAATGCACCTTCTCCACCACCACCACCCAGCATTGATGAAATGTTTAAAACAATGATAGCTAACCAAGCTCAATTGCAGGCTGACTATGTGAAATTGGCAGCAGATGTAAAAAATATTCAGTTAGCTACAAAAGCGTTGGAGTACCAGTTTGGGCAACTAGCTGGAGCTCAAAACACCAGGCCAAGACGAGGACTACCGAGTGACACTGACCCGAATCCCAAGCAAGTAAATGTAGTGACCACAAGGAGTGGTTTACAACTCAAGGAGGTGGAACCAGAAAGACCACCTCAGCAGTCAGGAGCAGTGGAGAAAGAGAGGGAACAGGATGATGAGAGGGGGAAGGAGAAGGCAGCTGAAGCGGAAAGACCACCACCCCCGTTCCCTCAAAGATTAAAGAAACACAAGGAGGAAGCTCGTTTCAAAAAGTTCATGGAGGTTCTTAAACAGGTACACATTAATTTACCTCTTGTTGATGTTTTGCAGGGAGTGCTGAAGTATGCAAAGTATATCAAGGACATTGTAGCGAACAAAAGCAGATTGACGGAGTATGCTACGGTGGCACTTACTGAGGATTGCACTTCCCAGATACAGAATAGGTTGCCAACAAATCTCAAGGACCCTGGGAGCTTTACAATTCATATCACAATTGGGCAAAGTATCCGAGCTCGTGGACTATGCGATTTGGGAGCGAGTATAAACTTGATGCCGACATCGGTGTTCAAGAAGTTGGGGTTGGGCAGTCCTAGACCAACTACGGTGATCTTGCAGTTAGTGGACCAATCTTTGGCTAGACCAGATGGCATTGTGGAGGACGTGCTGGTGCAAGTGGGCTCCCTTATCTTCCCGGTAGATTTTGTTGTTCTAGATTTTGAGCCGGATGCGGACGTCCCATTTATTTTGGGACGTCCTTTCTTGGCAACCGGGAAAGTGTTGATTGATGCAGCTGCAGGGCAGCTAACTATGCGGGCGCATGACAAGGTGAAGGTATTTGATGTATACAAGGCCATGAAGCTTCCGGCCATATATGAGGAGCTGTCAGCAATCAATGTGCTTGATCAAGCAGAAATTGTTCAGATTGTTGATTTTCGAGATCCAATGGGAAGAGCATCGATTGAGAACATACCAAAACTGGAGTTGTGGCAAGAAGATCAAAGTGCCACGTCCTCGGTCAATGGGCAGCGGTATAAGCATTACTGGTGTGAGGACGTTATTTGGGAGAAGACGTCTGTCACTCTAGGAGATGATTAAGCTTTAATGACATCGAGCCGCGCCGGTAAACCAGGAGCTACACGGGAGGCAACCTGTGAAATTGTTGTAATAGATGAGTAGAATTAGTTAAAAAGAAAAAAAGAAAAAAAATAAATAAAAACAAAATTTGTGTTTCTGTTTGAAACCTATGAATTCTAACCAACTTCTTGTTGTGAGATGATTTTCAGGTGGAATGGAGGGCAAAAATGCAAAGGATCGCAAAGGAAAAAAATCGAGGTGAGAAAAAAATAAAAAGTGGCAGGACAGTGAGCCTACGCGTTGGCTCCGTGTCAAGGAGGGGGTGCCTGCATAACCCTCCGTGACACGTTGAAGCCAATTCTGGAATTTTTATAAATCCAGAACACCTACGCAATGGCACGGAGGGGGTGCTCTGCGTTACCCTCCATGACACGTTGAGGCGTAATTCGCGTCAGGTCACCTCGGGTCACCGGGTAACCCGCGCGAAAACCCCCCTTTTAACCCAAATCCCCTCATTTTTCCCCATTTCCCAATCCCTCTGTGACAAACTCCCTAAATTCCCCCCTCCCCCAATGTGACACGGACCTAGGCCCGAAGTTTCTTCAACTTTTCTTCGAGTTCATCGGATTAAAGGTATGTTCTTGAACTTAACCTCAATTTTTGCTTAAATTTTTAATCTTTGAGCATGTGAGGTGAGTAAACGTTGCCCTAAGTGTAAATTAAGCTTGAATTCATTTAAGTTGTGATTGATTGATGTTCATAGTATCATTGTGAGTATATGAACTCGATGAATGCATGTTAATTGAATTTTTGCGAAATTAGTAGCTAGGGTTGGAAGTTGAATAGGAAGAAACTAAATTTGGTTGAAATGTGAAAAATTTTGGGTTGTGCATGCTGGGTGACGTGAATTATGTTGTGATTAATGTCAAATATGCTAATTAAACAAGGGAATTTTCGGGAAAATGAAATTGTTGAATTGCATAGGTTGTTGTTGAGAAAAAAATTTTTGTTTGCTAAGTGCTATGTGATGTAACGGAATCGATGGTGATATTGTGATTTGTTGTACGAAGTCTGAGTAGTACATAGTAAGTATTCCATCGACTTATCTGAATGCACTAAGCATGTTGATTGTAAAAATTGGAAAAGCATGATTGTCTTGCCGAATTGTTTGAATTGTGGCTAAAGACTAAGTGTGGGGTGGCCTAACTCAACCCAACCTTAGTCGAAGCTAATTTTGACTTGAATAACATTGGGATTGTTTGTTCGATGTTACAGGAATGATGTCAGGTGTTCGGCCCGAATCGCGCGTCCGCAAGTGTACGGGTCGTGCAAGTAATATAGTGGCTCTTTTTAAGAACCGGAATGTCGAAACCACAGGGACTGGACCCATTCCTCTAACTATCCATTTCAAGTGTGATCTTAACTTTCTCAAGTGTTGGTTATAGAAGTTTTCGAGGGAGATTTAATTAAGTCTAGTTTTGGTCAACGAAATATCCTGAATTTACTCTAGGAGCAACATAGAGTTAAAACCAGATAACATGCGATACTACAATTTGCAATGGGTTAAGCATGGAACTATCAATTGTTGTTTCACATAATTAGAATTGCATGTTCATGGTCTTTCGAGCCTCTAAACAAGGCAAACTTGCCTCACTGCATCATTGTGAGCGAGGATGCTAATTTCTAGTTCGTGGGCAATCAATTATGTAGTGGTTTATGGGGAAACGATTAGGGACTTTCGTGCATCTAACCATTTAACTCAACTAAGCCTCACAACTACTTGTTCGAGTGGTGATGTGATAATCCTAAGTTGGTCTCTTAATAACCCCCGTTTTATCAACCAAGCAAGGTGTTAGGTATATTTCTATCCTAACACGAAATTATATCTTGAGATACAAACATGCTCCTTACATTCTCATGTCCTGACCTAGGTAATTCTTTCTCAAGCAATTGCCCAAGCTAACATATATGTTTTCATGGTGATCAATCATAAACACAACAAACAATCCAGAATGCAAGATGAAAATAACAATCAATAACTTAATTCCATAACAAGTTCAAAAAATCACAATCATCATTCATGGCTTCAACCCTAGAGGAAGGGTTCTTGCCATTCATGTTTGTAAAACTACAACTAACTACTACTAAACTAACATACTTACATGAATTTGGTAGATGAGAAGGGAATTTGCCAAACCCTAGATGAGTTCTCCCACTTCTCCCTTCACTCCTAGGTAGTTTTCCCGAATAAAATCGTGACAAAATAGAATTAGGAGCTAAGGGACCTATTTATAATAAATGAGAAACGTGCATAATTTAGCCTGTCGTGGAATGGCTCCGTTTCACGGAGTGTATCGCGGAGCACTACCTCCGTGACACGGAGGTATCGCGAAGGCTTTCTGAAAATCACCCAAAATCGACCCTAGGCGGTCCTGCCGCGTTGGCAGCGTGTCACGCTGCTTGGGCAGCGTGTTGACACTCCTTTGGCATGGGGATGGCCTGCCGTGGCACGTTGCTGGCACGCTGGAACACTGCCTGCTGCCGCAACTACTCGCTTGCCATGCCTAGGCCTTGCCGACTTACGCCGATTGCTTCCGACTACATTCCTTTCTTTCACCAACTTATAAATTAGTTCCTCCAAATCATTGAAACCTACAAAACAAGGACTGATCATGTTGGTTATCACATATATATTTACATTTATATAAAATTACATAAAAATGTATAAAATAAATAAGATAAACAAGACTACATTAAGGTATAAAGCATCACTCGGGCATGCTATTTTTGCCCACGATCACCTACCCCACACTTAAAGTCTTGTTCGTCCTCGAACAAACTATTACATCTCATGCATACGGAGACTCACCCATAACTCATTTAGCAAGATTATTCAAACTACGGCTATAATGACTATGCAAGATAACAAGCTAAAAATAGAGCATGGATGATTTGATCATTGAAATGAAGTACAACTATGTTAAGACTTCTTAACCTCAAGAATCGACTCTCAATCTTAGCAAACTCATGCAAATCAACTGATTAAGAAATCCGGCATGAATTATATCCTTCATTCAACATGTGCCCTCACGGAAAGAGAGTTACCCAATTTCACACGCAAAAACAATTTTTAAATCACAACATGTGTGGGTACATGAATAGAATTACGCTCACTCTCACAAAGAATTCACATGCATCATGTAATGACCCATAAGCTTGCCCTTAGTGTTTTATTCCACTAATTTAAGGATGTATGAATGAAGATCAAGTAGGACTTAATGGGTTGTAATGTAAGCTAAGGGACGGGTAGGTACTATTCTGGCCAGTAATAGTGACTATCTTTCCCAAGCGCTTTTAATACATCACGCCCTCATTACAAACTTCCCTTCTCTTACTTCACCTTCTTCCTTTCAGCTTTCTTTTTCCTCTTTTGTTCCCTCTTTCTTTAGGCACTTTTAGCTTATTAGTAAGGAGCTCTATAAAAAAAATTTCATTATTTTGTTTTCTTACTCCTTACTAATAATCAACCATTTTCACACAAGTGCACCTTTGTCCTTTTCTCCACTTCTACAACTTGCTACTTTTCCTTTCTTTTCACTCCTTTACTCTTAGATACTTTTCCCTTAAGCGCTTAGGAGTTTTGGATCAAATTCAAGGCTAATGAAAGAAAAAGGATTAAGCTGATGTTGCAGCTGTCAAAGAATAGGCTCAAGGCTCGATGGGGCTAACTAGAATTAATTTCTCAAGGTAGGTAAAATGAGGGATAAAAATTTGGTTCATTCAAAGAAATGCCTAGATCATCTCCTACACTTCACATCCTTAATTTCGTTTTATAAACACACCAAGCAAGTTCTAGACAATCCACAATAGCATAGAATACTCAAAAACCTAACACTCATGGCACATGCTCAATTCAAGACACATTCATCAGACTCTTACTCAGCTAATCACAAGAATTCAGAATTAAGCTTCAATCATATTGAGTCAAATTCAAGAGCCTAAGTGTCTCACACAAAGTTATACACCTGCATGCTTCACACTGAACATACTTGCCTCTTACAATCACGTATAGCACATAACAAGAACATCAAGCACCAATTAGTTATGGTTTCAAAATCCCAAAACCTATCGACCAATTTTTCTTCAAGACGGTCGTCATCCATCCATCGTCGGAAACAGTCCCTAACTATGACTAAAGACACTATCTACAAACAAAGGAAATAAAACATAAATTTTTTATTCTTCGGTTCAAAGACCCCCCCGTCGGAAAAGAACCGAAAAGAAAAACCAATGGGTGATGAAGTCATGCTTGACTCATAAAACAATTTTCAAAATTCTTCTCACAAGCATTACATTCACCAAAAATCGTTAAGCATAAAAAAATTGAAATTTTCTTGAAATTTCCCTCACCCCACACTTAAATCATGTTATGTCCTCATAGCATTAAATTAACATTTAAAGGGTGAGAAATACTCCCTGAGCCTCTATGCCAAGCTAAAAGCATGCTTTCCTTTCAAGTTTTCAAAGGTGGGTGTTCGACCCCACACTTCTTCTATTCCATGCCCTTTAGCTTCCACCTTCTCGGTACTCAGACTTCCCTCCATCTGTGCTTAACTTTCCACCAAAAACACAAACAAAATGAACATAACAAAATCAACACAAAATCAAAATTATAAATTGTACCTGAGGTACCCTTGGGTTGCCTCCCAAGCAGCGCCTTATTTTACGTCGTGGCCCAACATGGACTATCCTTTTCAGGACATCCTCATACCTGGGTTCTCTTTCGAGAACCATCTCCTTTTCTTTTGCTGGTTAGAGGAAACAGCCTCCACTCTGTCCCTTTCTTTCTCCAACTTCTTCTCAATTTGAAGTCCTCTATCCGACTTGGGCTGAACACTTGACCTTGCCTTTGGCCGTGCATCCGTGGAAGCCTCCACCCCACACTCATCCTCTGCCAACACACTAACCTAACAAAGGTTAGTGTAGTGTGCGGATGGGTTCATTTCTCGGTATACGCGAAAGAGTTCTTCATCTTCGACCCTCATTTTTAGGGTCCCTGCTCTCAGATCAATCACCGCTCCACCGATGGCCAAAAATGGTCGTCCCAAGATTAAGGGTACCTGGTCATCAACCTGAAAATCTAGAACAATAAAATCAGCATGTATAATAAACTTACCTACTTTGATGAGAAGGTATTCTATTATTCCATCAGGTGTCACTCGCGACTTGTCAGCCAGCTGCAGCATCAACCTTGTCGGCCTCGGTTCTCCCAACCCCAGGGTGTTGAATAAGGATAGGGGCATTAGATTAACTGCTGCCCCTAAGTCACACAAAGCTCGTAGCACCTCAGCTTTACCAATTTGTATGGGGAGGGTAAAACTCCCTGGGTCTTTGAGCTTCTTTGGCATTTTGCTCAATACCCTGTGACTGCACTCCTCAGTCAGTGCTACAGTTTGGACGTCCACCAATCTAACTTTGTTCGCCATCACGTCCTTCAAGTATTTAGCATACTTGGGCATTCCCTGCAAAACATCAATACGAGGCAAATTTATGTGAAGTTCTTTGAAGCTCTCAAAGAACGTTTTGAAGCATTCCTCCTCCTTGCTCTTTCTGAATTTCTGAGGGAATGGTGGTGGTGGTCTTTGTGCTGGCTGGAATGAAAGTTGTGCATTTTGTCACCCAGCACTTTGATTATCTCCCATGTTGATGGATGGTCCTGGTCTAACCAACTCCGGCTGCACCTCCTTTCTCAATTCTTTAGGCATTGCATCAGCTAATTGCTTTCCGCTTCTAAGACTGATGGCATTGATTTGCTGGGGGTTAGGAACTGCATCGCTTGGTAATCCCCCCTGCGACCTCATGTTTTGAGCAGCTGCTATCTGACCCACTTGTTTTTCAAGATTGTGGGTGGCTACTTGCTGATTCATCAAGTCTGTTGCCATCCTCGCCTGATTTTCCGCTAACTGATTCTGGGTCTCCATAATTTTCTGCAGTGTTTCCTCAATGCTGCTACTCAATTGCCCATCATTCTGCATATTCTGCTGATACTGCTGTTGTTGAGGTTTCATATAATTCTACTTTTGGTTTCCACCCCAAGAAGAATTCGGGTGGCCCTGCCAATTTCTGTTGGAGTTGTTCCCAAAATTTTGATTCCTATGCACATTACCAACAAAATTGACTGATTCCGGATTTGCTCCACAAGATTCTATATTGTGCCTATTATTACCACAAATGTCACACCAACTCGGAGCTTGCTGAACTGCATTAACCTGGCCCTGGTGTTGGTTCATACTTAGTTTATTGAACTGAGTCATCATTTGATGTTGGAACAAAGCTAACTGTGCTGCCAAGGCATTCAAACCATCTACTTCTATCAACCCTTCTCTCTTTCCTGCCCCCTTCCATGACTCATTGTGCCACTCTGGATTTCCTTGTGCAATTCTATTCAACAAAGTGTACAACTCATCATATGTCTTTTCCAAGGCTTGCCCACCCAATGCAGAGTCTAGTAATATTTTCGTGTGTAGGTCTAGACTTTCTACAAAGGTATGTGCCAGCACTTCATTTGATTGCTGGTGATGGGGGCAGTCTCTCAACATTGACTTGAATCTTTCCCAAGCCATATACAAGTTCTCATCAGGCCTCTGCTTGAAACTGAGTATTTCACTTCTCAACTTTGCAGTCTTGCCTGAAGGAAAGAATCTGATAAGGAACTTCTTAGCCAAGTCATTCCATGAAGTTATGGAGTTTGGTGGCTCAGCCTTCAGCCACTTTTTCGCCTCTCCCAACAGTGAAAATGGGAAGAGGGTCAGTCGGACATAATCTGTGGACACGCCGGTGGGGACAAACGTGTCACTAATCTCTAAAAAGCTCGGTAGGTGCTGCTGCGGGTCCTCATGTGCCATCCCAGTGAATTGACCACTAGAATGTAACAGCTGTACCATGTGCTGTTTACGCTCAAAGTGCCCTCCAGGCTCCGGTTTACGGATACTAGAGTTCACATTAGTCACTAGTGGGATTGCCACTTCGCGAACTGGTCTAGCTGCCATTGCTGTCGATGACAATTGTGCTTGTCCCGCAGGTGGTTGTTGTTATACCTTTTCTTGAAGTATCTTCATATTTTGCTCTAGAGCTACTCTTTCGATGTTCAGGTTCAAGCAACAGTTCCACAAGCTCTCTATTTCTAGCCAGCTCGGCAGGACAACCTGTCACCTGCAATAAGTAGACTAAGACCAAGTTTCTCAACACTTAAGGAAATTTAAAATCACACAAACATAGATAAATTATCAAAACTTCGCCGAGTCCCCGGCAACGGTGCCAAAAACTTGTTCGGCCCGATTCACGCGTCCGCAAGTGTACAGGTCGTGCAAGTAATATAGTGGCTCTTTTTAAGAACCGGAATGTTGAACCCACAGGGACTGGACCCATTACTCTAACTATCCATTTCAAGTGTGATCTTAACTTTCTCAAGTGTTGGTTATAGAAGTTTTCGAGGGAGATTTAATTAAGTCTAGTTTTGGTCAACGAAATATCCTGAATTTACTCTAGGAGCAACAGAGAGTTAAAACTAGATAATCATGCGATACTATGATTTGCAATGGGTTAAGCATGGAACTATCAATTGTTGTTTCACATAATTAGAATTGCATGTTCATGGTCTTTCGAGCCTCTAAACAAGGCAAACTAGCCTCACTGCATCATTGTGAGCGAGGATGCTAATTTCTAGTTCGTGGGCAATCAATTATGTAGTGGTTTACGGGGAAACGATTAGGGACTTTCGTGCGTCTAACCATTTAACTCAACTAAGCCTCACAACTACTTCTTCGAGTGGTGATGTGGTAATCCTAAGTTGGTCTCTTAATAACCCCCGTTTTATCAACCAAGCAAAGTGTTAGGTATATTTCTATCCTAACACGAAATTATATCTTGAGATACAAACATGCTCCTTAGATTCTCATGTCCTGACCTAGGTAATTCTTTCTCAAGAAATTTCCCAAGCTAACATATATGTTTTCATGGTTATCAATCATAAAGACAACCAACAATCCAGAATGCAAGACGAAAATAACAATCAATAACTTAATTCCAAAACAAGTTCATAAAATCACAATCATCATTCATGGCTTCAACCCTAGAGGAAGGATTCTTGCCATTCATGTTTGTAAAACAACAACTAACTACTACTAAACTAACATACTTACATGAATTTGGTAGATGAGAAGGGAATTTGCCAAACCCTAGATGAGTTCTCCCACTTCTCCCTTCACTCCTAGGTAGTTTTCCAGAATAAAATCGTGACAAAATGGAATTAGGAGCTAAAGGACCTATTTATAATAAATGAGAAACGTGCATAATTTAGCCTGTCGTGGAATGGCTCCATGTCACGGAGTGTATCGCGGAGCACTGCCTCCATGACACGGAGGTATCGCGAAGGCTTTCTGGAAATCACCCAAAATCGACCCTAGGCAGCCTCCTGCCGCGTTGGCAGTGTGTCACGCTGCTTGGGCAGCGCGTTGACACTCATTTGGTGCAGGGATGGCCTGCCGTGGCACGTTGCTGGCGTGTTGGAACACTGCCTGCTGCCGCAACTGCTCGCTTGCCATGCCTAGGCCTTGCCGACTTTCGCCGATTGCTTCCGACTACATTCCTTTCTTTCACCAACTTATAAATTAGTTCCTCCAAATCATTGTAACCTACAAAACAAGGACTAATCATGTTGGTTAGCACATATATTCACATTTATATAAAATTACATGAAAATGTATAAAATAAATAAGATAAACAAGACTACATTAAGGTATAAAGCATCACTCGGGCATGCTATTTTTGCCCACGATCATCAGGCCGGCAAGACAAGGGAAAGGGCGCATCTACATCGAGTGCCGGTAGAAAAAGAATCAGGTTGGGAACAGCAGTTCTAGCAGCACCAGCGGTTTCGCGCAGCCAATGCCGTTAATACATAACCTAATGGGTGACTAACGAAGGGAAGAAATGGTATGCAAAACATAAAGAGACCAAATACTTCCCTGAGGAGCACATTGCAACGGAGCCGCTGGCACAGGAATTCCCCAGAATCATACACCGGATTGACACTGTCGGGCTGAACTTCATCTTCGAAGAGCCCAAGGAGTGCAATCTCCATCTGATTCGGGAGTTCTATGATAATTGGAACTCGACACTCCGCAGTCACACCGTCAAGATAAGGGGGCATGTTGTCACATTTGAGCCCCATCACCTGAATGCCATCTTGGGGGCGCGGGATACAGACGCCCATGTACTCCGGTAGCTGAACATAACTCTACCTTATGCGGATATCAGACGCACTCTGTGTGGAGCTCGTTTGACAGCGCGGTGGAGCAGGCATAAGGAGAGGGGCTACCATCAGACACTTCCTTACTCTCAAATGAACAGGGAAGCGAGGATTTGGCTCAAAATTGTGTGTTCCTACCTGATCTCGGGGGTGCACATGACATATGTCACCCGGGATCGAGTGTTCTTGGTTTATGCCCTGATGAAAGGGCTGGAGATAAATGTTGGGGCGGTGATCATCTCCGCCATGAAGAGAGCCCGACTCGATCAAGGGCACAGGTACGGGTTCAGTGGTTTACTTACCATGTTCCTGAGGGGCCTTGATATCGAGGAAGAGGCCCTGAACTACATCCCGCAAATGGATAGGCGTGCCTTGGACGTCACCAAAACCAAGGTACCCGACACCACTCACGAGCCAGTTCTCACACTAGCCGAGCGACATGCTCGGGATGATCAGTATATGGCCCGTATGTTTGGGATGTAGATGTTGTAGTTGCGCATAGGTGGGAGGCCAGCAACAGAAGATGAGCTGTGGTAGCTCGACTTGGATTGCCCCTTCGGCAAAAATGCTCGGGCTCTATGCCGAGTGGGGCTAGCTTTTGTGGAGCCTGTAGATGACGATGTCCCCACTGATGAGGAGACACACCGTGAGGACTCAGATGTTGAGTCAGATGAGGACAGCGGGGCGATTCAGATATGGGAGACGAGGCAACGGCACTTGATGAAGAAGTTGAATACTTCGATTGATCAGGGAGTTTCACCACCTACTTTTGTGATATGTTGAATTATGTGAACACTGGTGGCAGTGTTCGATTTAAGTGTGGGGTGGGAGTAGTTAGGTGCCAGTTGTTTTGTTGTTGTTTCTGTTCATGTCTTGTGTTGTTGTGCCTGTGAAAAATGTGACCCTGTGATTTTCTGTTGTATGTTCTCTAATGAAATTCGGTGTTGTAATGAATGTTAAGCTGTTGTGTGCTGTTGTGAGTTGTTGTTGTTGGTTGGTTGTGTAAATATTTTTGTTTCTATCGAAATTATCGATATTTTTAAAATTTTTGTTGAATTATTTTATGATTGGGTTTCTCGGCATTTGTTTTCGGTGCTTTTACCGAGAATAGTCCTATTGAACCGAAGTCGTAAATAGTGACCATTCCCTATGATGGATGGATGATGACCGTCTTAAGGGAAATATAGTCGATAGGAGTAATTTTTTTCTTTTATTTTATTTTCTTTCTTTTGTTTGTTTCCCAAATGTGTTGCTACTTCATGGTTCGGAATTCTTGTTACGTGTTGTACATGATATTAAAGATGCAAAAGTGATTCATATGAAAGCATGCAAATGTGTAAACATGTTGAGATACCTAGGCCATAGAGTTTGATTCGGTGTGATTGAGGCTTAATGTTGAATTCTTGTAATTAGCTGATTGAAGAGTCTGTGAATATGTCTTGAGTTGAGCATGTGCAATGAGTGTGTGATGAGGATTCGATTATTTCATGCTATTGTGAAGTGTCTAGAACTTGCCTGGTGTGTGTACGAAACGAAATGAAGGATGTGTATTGTAGGAAAAGATGTAGGCATTTCTTTGATTTAACTGAAGGTTTTTCCATTATCATACCTACCTTGAATATACATCCTAGTTAGCCCCATTGAGCCTTTAGCCTATTTTTTTCATTCGTGAAAAGGTACAAACCGAGCTTAACCCCTTCTTTTCATTATCCATGAATTTGCTCCAAAACTCTTAAGCGCTCAAGAAAAATAATGTTCCCACAGTGTCAGGGAGTGAGAAGTGTGAAAAGAAAGGAAAAGCGGAAGTGGTGAAAGTAAAAAAAAGGTCAAAGGTGCACTTGCTAAATTTAAATGAAATAAAGATGTATAACTAATCTTTGTTATTAAGTCGAGTGTGCTTAAAGAAATGGGAACAAAAATAAAGAAAGACTTCAAGAATGGGAGCATGAAGGAAGAAACAATGCCCATAATGATGGTGGGATGTATTGAAATGCGCATAAGGAAGCTAGTTGCTATTATTGGTTAGTCCAGTATTTACTAGTTCCTTAGCTTATATTACAACCCGTTAAGTCCTACGTGATCTTACATCATGCATCCTTATACTAGTGGAGTAATACACTAGAGGCAAGCCTATGGTTCATGACATGATGCATGTGAATTCTTTGGGAGATAGAGCGAAATCGTGTTCATATACCCCTACATGTAATGCCTTGGAAATCATATGATTGAAAAGGGGGGAATTTCTCTTGTGTTGTGAGAGCACATGTTTGACGAGAGATTGAATTTCATGTCGGATGTCTTGATCAATTGATTTACATGATTTTGCCAAGATCGAGAGTCGATTCTTGAGCTTAGGAGGTCTTAATGTAGTGAATGTCATGGTATTGATGGGATTATGCATGTTTTCTTGATGATTTGCTATATTAAATAATTGGTATAACCGTAGCTTGAATTGTCGAGCCAAAGTAGCTACACATGGGTGTCAATTTCATTAGATGTGAGAGTATTGTTCGAGGACGAACAAGGTTTTAAGTGTGGGGTAAGTGATCTTGGGCAGAATTATATGCCCAAGTGATACTCAAATGCTTCATTTCGTCTTGTTTATCTATCGTTATTTGTACATTCTCATGTGATTTGTAGTTAAAATGTGAATTTATACTAACCAACATGATAGTATTGTTTTGCAGGAAAAATGTAATTATAGGAAGCTAAGATGCATGTTGGTAAAAATCGGGAATGGACTCGAAAGCGAGTAGTGGAAAAGGTTAAGGAAAAACAACAAATATAGGGGCTCTGCGATGGAGCCATGTCATGCTGCCATCGCGGAGGCATTCTGCCTCAGATGAGTTATTTTGGCCAATTCCAGTGAAGTTCCGCATTGCCTCCGTGACACGGAGGCAATGCCACGCGATACAAGTCGTGGCATGTTGGGTATATTTACCTAGAACATCAAATTCCAGTAAGGGTTCGCGACGGCACTGTGGCACGTTGGCCAAGCTCCGTGTTTCATGCCATGGCACGCTGAGGAATAATTGCTGAGAGACCTGATTCCAGAGAGGGTCCGCGTTAGCTCCGTGTCACGGAGGCAGTGCTCCGCGATGCACTTTGTGACACGTTGCTTGTTATTCCGGGAAAAATTTCCACTGGTATAAATAGCACACTTAGGTTTATTTTTAATTATTCTGACTTAGTTGAGCAAGGACGTGGGTTACAGGCAATTGAGGGGACGAAAATCTTAGGGTTCTTCTCTATCTCTTTCTCCTTTATTTCAATTGTTTGTATAAATTATACTCATTTGATGATGTTTAATCCACAAATGAGTGGCTAAATTCACTTCTTGCTGAGGTTAAGAACAATTGTAGTGGAATGTAATTGTTAATCATTTTGGGTTTTCATCTTTTCTTCAATGGTTATTCTATCAATTCTTGTTCTTACTGCATTAATGTTTGGCCAATGTTAATGTATATCTAAAAAATCCAGTTTTATCTTGAAAAGGAAAGAAATTGGAAAGTTGTGAATTGGTAGGATATGATCTCTTCTTAGTTTGGGAAAATTGAGAATTGATTTATATTCAGAATAGAAATATTTCTGAAAGACGTATAAGTCAATTAAGGAATCGATTTTGTGTGGCTAGAACATGAAATTCTTTTATCACAGAAATGTAGGTTGAAGGTTCATGATTCTTAAGTTGGGTAGAATACGAAAGTTTCTATCCATAGGCCATAATTCTTGACTAGCAACCGAAGGAATGATTAACCGAATTGTATTGATAAATTACTTCCTTGCATGTTCGTTTTAGCCTCAGCTTGCTCATTCCTATAGTTCAGACTCACTTTATAATTTTGTCTTAGATTAGTATAAATTAGGAAACAAACTCTCAAAAATCTTCTTTAAATTGTTGTCTGCATTTTTGAAGTTATAGTTCATTAACACTTAAGTTGATTATTACGTTAGTTCAGTCCCTGTGGGATCAATACTTGGCTTACTTTAGCCATTTTACTACTTGTTCGACCACGTGCACTTGCGTGTAGTTGCGAAAACCGACGAACAACAGGTATCGCTTACCATGAATTAAAGACCTGTTTGACCAACTTCAGGTAGCCAGCTATTTCTCAAAAATCGATATCCGGTTGGGGTATCATCAGTTAAGGGTTAGAGAGTGTGACATATCAAAAACAACATTCAGAACTCGGTATGGTCACTATGAGTTTGTGGTGATGTCCTTTGGGCTAACCAACGCCCCCGCAGCCTTCATGGATTTGATGAACAGAGTCTTCAAATAGTATCTGGATATGTTCGTCATTATATTTATCAACGACATTATGGTATACTCCAGAAATGAGGAAGAACATGCTAACCACCTGAGATTAATGCTGCAAACACTCAGAGATCGCCAGTTATTTGCCAAGTTCAGCAAGTGCGAATTCTGGTTGAAGTCTGTGGCCTTTTTGGGTCACGTGGTCTCAGGTGAGGGAATACAAGTAGATCCTCATAAGATAGCAGCACTGAAAGATTAGCCCATACCTACCTCCCTGACTGAAATCAGGAGTTTTCTAGGTTTAGCCAGTTATTACCGACGGTTTGTGGAAGGATTCTCCTCTATAACATCTCTTCTGACTAAGTTAACTCAGAAGAAAGTGAAATTTTAGTGGTCGGATGCATGTGAGAAGAGTTTCCAGGAGTTGAAGACTCGACTCACTACTGCTCCAGTTTTGACCTTGCCAAACGGAATAGATGGGTTGGTTGTCTAATGTGACACTTCTCGAGTTGGACTCGGTTGTGTTCTGATGTAGTCAGGCAAGGTGATAGCCTACGCCTCCAGATAGCTCAAGGTTCATAAGAAGAACTATTCGACTCATGACTTGGAGTTGGCAGCGGTGATATTCGCACTAAAAATATGGATACATTACTTGTATGGAGCTCACGTGGATGTGTTTACAGATCAAAAGATCCTTCAGTATGTGTTCAATTAGAAGGACTTAAATCTGTGTCAGAGAAGGTGGTTGGAGCTACTAAAGGGCTATAACATGAGCGTGTTGTATCACCCAGGCAAAGCCAATGTGGTGGCTGACGCCCTAAGCAGAAGGTCTATGGGGAGTGTGGCTCACATTGAGGAAGGCAAAAAAGAGTTAGCAAAAGATGTTCACAGACTAGCCTAGTTAAGGGTGCAGTTGGTGGATTCAGCCGCAGTTGGAGTGGTAATGCAAAGTGGGTTGGATTCATCCTTGGTAGGTGAAGTTAAGTCCATACAGGACGAAGATCCCATTCTACTTAAACTTAAAGAAGCGGTTCTCAGGAAAGAGGTCGAGGCTTTCTCCAAAGAGGGAGATGGTATGCTCCGTTATCAGGGCAAATTGTGTGTACCGGACGTCGGTGAGTTAAGACAACAGATATTGGCTGAAGCGCACAGTTCTAGATATTCCATCCACCCTGTTGCTACCAAAATGTACCATGATTTACGGGATATCTATTGGTGGAACGACATGAAAAGAAATATTGCTGAACTTGTATCCCTGTGCCTGAACTACCAGCAAGTTAAAGTAGAACACCAGAGACCAGGAGGCATGACTGAGGATATCAGCATACCCACATGGAAGTGGGAAGAAGTAAACATGGACTTCATTACGGGTCTACCTCAGACTCGTTGGCATCATGATTCAATCTGGGTGATAGCAGATCAGATGACTAAGTCAACACACTTCCTCCTAGTCAAAACTACAGATTCAGCTAAGGACTATGCTAGACTTTATATTTGGGAGTTAGTCAGACTTCATGGGGTTCCCTTATCCATCATTTCAAACAGAGGTATCCAATTCACCTCTCACTTCTGGAAGTCCTTTCAAAAGGAACTTGGTACCCAAGTCAAGCACAGCACAACTTTTCACCCGCAGACAAATGGACAAGTTGAGTGGACTATTCAGACCCTAGAAGATATGTTGAGGGCCTTCGTGATCGATTTCAAGACCAGTTGGGACGATCACTTGCCTCTCATTGAGTTCGCGTACAACAACAGCTACCACTCTAGTATTCAGATGGCCCAATTTGAGGCATTATATGATAGGAGGTGAAGATCTCCTATCGGGTCATTTGAGGTAGGTAAAGCTACCTTGATAGGGCCAGACTCAGTTCACGAGACAATGCAGAAAGTACAGCTTATCCAAGAAGGATTGAAAACAGCTCAGAGTTGTCAGAAATCTTATGTCGATGTGAGGAGAAGAGAATTGGAGTTTGCAGTTGATTACTGGGGCTATCTAAAAATTTCACCTATGAAAGGGCTGATGAAGTTTTGGGAAGAAAAGCAAACTCAGTCCCAGGTATGTATGACCCTACAGAATTCTGAGGCGAATTGGCAATGTGGCCTATGAGCTAGAACTACCTTCAGAATTTGCAGTCGTGCACCCAGTCTTCCATGTGTCACTACTGAAGAAGTGCATTGGTGATCCAACTTTAGTGGTGCCACTGGATAGTGCAGAGATAAAAGACAGTGTCTCTTATGAAGAGGACCCATTTCAGATCCTTGACCGTCAGGTTCGTAAGCTGAGAAACAAAGAAATTGCTTCGGTGAAAGTTTTGTGGAGGAATCAGCTAGTTGAGGGAGCCACATGGGAAGCAGAAGCGGCCATGATGGCCAAAAATACCCTCACTTATTCCTTTCCAGTTCATATCCAGTATCAGGTACTAAATCTTTTCTCAGTATTTTATTCAGTTCCTTACTCATCAGTTCTATTTAGATTTTCGATGTGCATTCTAGTTGCATCAGCTCTATTAGCGAGGTTAAGTCAGTTCCAAGTCAGTTATTCCTCCGGAAATCAGTTCACAACCTTTGTTTGAGAATTTCAGCTCTCTTTAGAGTTTTAGTCTTCATTCAAGGATGAATGATCCCAAGGAGGAGATATTGTAACACCCCAAAACTTTCCTAGTCTGACCTTGCAAGAAATATCAGGGAAAAACCAAGAAGATTTATCGCATAACGACCTAGACCACGGATCATGGTAAGCTCCAATGGGTCATTGTCTGAGTCTTTGTTAGCTCAGCAGTTTTAATTTGAGGGGAAACAACGAGACATAGGATGACTCATTGGTTCTAACAACGAGCCATCAGGTCATCCATTGGATCCCAAGATCAGGGGATTACCGGATCCTTCCCTAAGAAAACAAGAGGAATCAACGGCTCGTGGTTCCTACCAACGAGTCGTTGTACTGACTCGTTGCCTCAAGGCCTATTTTTCCTATGTGTTCCAATGGGAGGTAAAAACTACCCGTCCTTCCTTCAAAAAGACTGGTGTACCCTACCATGGGTCATTCCAGTGAGCTCAGTTTCTAAACGTAGAACCAACTATTGGTTCCAATGGGCCGTTGCTCCAACCATCGACCCGTTCTGAGACTCGTTGGTCCCTGTCAACTAGATTTTAGTTTTTAATTCCTAGGGTTACTTCTATAATTTCCCACCCCTTCTAGTTCTTAAACACCGTCGCTTTAGAGTCGTATGGGGGGGAGTTAAAGGGTTAAAATGACCTTTACCCTTCATTCACTCATTCCCCTTTAGAATAGAACGTAGAAACTCTAACAGAAGCACAGAACAGGGTTGAATTTCTTCTTAGTTTTTCTCAGAGATTTTCACCAGGATTTCTACTACAAGTATGTGGGAATTCAACAAAGAGATTGTTCTCCCCTTGTGTCCCCCAGAACTCTTTCTCTGTTCACTATCATTTCTAGCTCGGAGTTTACGAGTGTCAAGATAATGTTATCATATTTTACTTAATTCATGTGGCATATTATTCAATGTTAATTGCAGACGTTTTCCATCATTTTGTGAATAAAATATTTCTTGTTCCAGTGAAGTAGAATTTTAGCCCTAGCTCTTTAAAAATCAGAAACTAAAATCCTCCTTAAGTGTTGAATTCTCGAAAATTGCTAAACCTTTCAGAGTTAGGGGTTCTTATAATATTTGTATGTGTTAGTAACTCAGTCACATGTATGTCAGTGAGTTCTAGTCAGAAAGTTTATATACTCTACATTGCTCAAAATATCAGCCTAGTCTTAATCAGTTCCTAGCAAACTTCGGGTTGACCAGAACAACGTCAGCTGATCAGTTTGACTACAGAAAACTTTGAGGTGTCTTTGATACCTCCCAGTTATCAGAATTAAACTCAGAACTTAGTTTCATTAGTCCACTAGGCAGTCATGATACTTTAGATAAAAAGCTATGACAATCCTTAAGACCCGAGTTTGAGATTTTAGTTTGTTCATTAGACGGTTACGACGCTTCCAGATAAGTAGCTCTGGCTAGTGTTAGAATCCAGTTTTAGAATTTGACCTAACAAGACTCTCAAGGTACTCTTAGTTATATATATACACATATCCCTGACTGGTCTTGGACCCCAGTTTCGAGCTACCAACTTAGTATTCATTTTAGGAATTCCATTAGGGGTAGGACTTAGCACCGAGCGGACCGGGGTTCCAGCGCACCCAGGTTACCAGAACTACATTACCAACATAGGTTATAGTATTTATTGTCCTGATTGGCCCCAAACTTATATGATCACCCAGTTCATGCCTTTATACCCCGGTAAGGTATATTGGGTCCTACCGGTGGAGTCTATACATCGGACTCCACGTCTAGATCACATGGTTATATGTCGGTTATAGACTCTCCCACTAGTCATTCTAGTCTATTTTAAAAATTAGTAGATCAGTATAGTATCTCAGACTCAGAACTTCCAGACCTAGGTCATGTCTTTGACAACCAGACAGGGTCATCTTAACCATCTCAATTTACATCAGTTGTTCAGTTCAGTATATTAGTTGGTCATTGCATATCATTTATAGTTCATTCATTTGTATTCAGTATTACGTTCCTCTCACTTACTTAGTACATTCAAAGTATTGATGCATACTTTTATGTTGTATCGTTTCATGATACAGCCGCAGGTTCTCAAACTTAGCACCATTAGTCACTGCAGTTCAGATCCTCCTCAACAGTGGAAGTGTGAGTCCTCATCTTTTGAGGGCTTTCTTTCATTCTTTCATACAGTTCATTACTTTTAGTTAGACTTAGAGTTAGCTGGGGGCTTGTCCCAGCAACTCATCAATTAGATGGCTTTCAGACACAAACTTGATTTCAAACTTTCAAATCATTCAGATGTTTTAAAACATTATGTTTCTTTTAGCTTTTTCTTAAATGTTTTATGTTATTATTTCAAAGCTTCCGCTATGCATGTTTTACTCAAAATACCAGTGTATGATAGAATAGGGGTTGACTTGGGGTTATTTGTGACTCCAAGTACCATGTTCGGTCCAAGGTGTAGACTCGAGGCGTGACAGCAAGTGCGATTTTGGTTGAACTCAGTGGCATTTTTGGGCCATGTGATGTCAAGTGAGGGTATAAAAGTGGACTCTCATAAGATTGAAGCGGTACAGAATTGGCCTAGATCGGTGAGTCCTTTAGACATCAGGAGTTTCTTGGGTTTAGCTAGGTACTATCAGAGATTTGTTAAGGGTTTTTCATCCATTGCAGCGTGTTCGGCTGTTTGGAATAACTACACGCAAGTGCACGTGGTCGAACAAGTAGTAAAGTGGCTCAAGTAAGCCAAGTATCGATCCCACAGGGACTGGACTAAGGTATCAATCTAATCAAGTGTCAATAAACTTTAACTCTAAATTGCAGACAATAGTGTGAATAAGATTTTGATATTTTTTTTCCTAATTTTATACTAAGTCTAAAACGAATATACAATTTGAGTCTGAACTATAAGTATGAGCATGCTGAGGCTAAAATGAACATGAGAAATAAATTATCAATACAATTTGATTAATCTTTCCTCCGGTTGCTAGTCAAGAATTATTGCCTATGGATTAAAACTCTCGTATTTAACCCAACTTAAGAATCATGAACCTTCCACCTACATCTTTGTGATAAAAAGAAATTCATGTTCTAGCCATACAAAACCTATTCCTTAATTGACTAATACGACTTTCAGGTATATCTCTATCCTGAAGGTAAATCAATTCTCAATTTTCCCAAACTAAGAAAAGATCATATCCTATCAATTCAAAACTTTCCAATTTCTTGGTCTCTCAAGTGAAACCAGACTTTTTAGATATACATTAACGTTGGCCACACATTAATGCAGTAAGAACAAGAAGCAATAGAACAACCATGGAAGAAAAGATGAAAAACCAATTTATCAATAATTACATTTCAATACAAATGTTCTTAACCTCAGCAAGAAGGGAATTTAGCCACTCATTTGTGGATTAAACATCGTTAAGTGAGTGTTAATCATACAAACAATTGAAATAAAAAAGAAGGAGATAGAGAAGAACCCTGAGATTTTCATCCCCTCAACTGCCTGTAACCCACGTTCTTGCTCCACCAAGTCAGAATAATTAAAAATGAACCTAAGTGTTCTATTTACACTAGTGGGAATTTTTCCCGGAATAACAAGCAACGTGTCACGGAGTGCATCGCGGAGCACTGCCTCCGTGACACGCCACCAACGTGGACCCTCACTGGAATCCGGTCGTCCAGGTATTAAAGCCCAACGTGGCACGGTGTGAAACGCGGGGCTAGGACAACTTGCCACGGCCCCAATGCGCATCTTCACTGGAATTTGGCTTATTTTCAGCATCCGGGCAGAATGCAGCCGCGATGGCAGCGTGGCACAGCTCCATCACGGAGCCCCTTTAATTCGTGCTTTCCTTGTGCTTTTTCCTTGCTAGCTTTCGAATCCAATCCCGATTTCTCCCAACATGCATCTTAGCTTCGTAAAATTATATTTTTCCTGTAAAACCACGCTAATCATGTTGGTTAGTATAAATTCACATTTTATTACTATTCACATGAGAATGTACAAACATCGATAGATAAACAAGACAAAATGACACATTTGAGTATCACTTGGGCATTTAAATCTGCCCAAGATCACAACGCAATTGACTAAATTGAATTAAAAGAAAGTGAAATTCCATATTTGTGAGAGGAGCTTCAAGAAGTTGAAGACTCAACTCACCTCAACCCTACCCGAGGGTACCGATGGGTTTATGGTGTATTGCAATGCTTCTACGATCGGTGTTGGATGTGTATTGATGCATCATGGCAAGGTTATAGAATATGCTTCCAAACAACTGAAAGTTCGTGAGAATAATTACCCGACTCATGATCTCGAATTGGTGGCGCTGGTATTTGCATTGAATATTTTGAGATACTATTTGTATGGGATCCATGTAGATGTGTTTACGGACCACAAGATCCTACAATACGTGTTTATCCAGAACAATCTATATTTACGGCAAAGAAGGTTGTTAGAGCTACTTAAGAACTATGACATGAGTGTCCTTTACCAACCGGGTAAGGACAATGTAGTAGCAGATGCATTTAGTAGACTCTCCATGGAGAGTGAAGTCCCACGTGGATGAGGGGAGGAAGGAGTTGGTGAAGGATGTGCATCGACTTGCAAGGTTGAGAGTTTGTCTGGTTAACTCGATCGATGGCGGTGTTATTGTTCAGAATGGGTCAAAATCGTCCTTGGTGACTGATGTAAAAGCTAGACAAGACCAGGACCCTATTTTGGTAAGGTTAAAGGAAGTCATTCAGAATCATAAGGTAGAGGTCTTCTCCAAAGGGGGAGATGGTGTGCTTCGATATTAGGGTCGCTTGTGTGTCCCGAATGTTGGTGATTTGAGAAATCAAATGTTGTACGAGGCTCATGGTTCCAGATATTCGATACATCCAGGTGCCACCAAGATGTATCGTGACCTATGGGAAGTCTATTAGTGGAATGGCATGAGGAAGGACATTGCAGTATTTGTAGCTAAGTGTCCAAATTGTCAGCAGATGAAGGTTGAGAACCAGAGACCAGGAGGTGTGCTTCAGGATATCAGTATTCCTACATGGAAGTTGGAAGAAATCAATATGGACTTCATACAGGGTTTCCTTACACTCGTCGACAGTATGACTCCATTTGGGTAGTTGTACAGCCACTCATTTTCTACCGATCAAAACCACTGATTCAGTGGAGAATTGTGCCAAACTATACATCCAAGAGCTAGTTCAGTTGCATGGAGTTCCATTGTCCATTATATAAGATAGAGGTACTCAATTTACCTCTCTGTTTTGGAGGTCGTTTCAAAAAAGGCTTAGTATTCAAGTTAAGCTCAGTAAAGCATTTCACCTGCAAACGGATGGTCAAGCAGAGCGGACAATTCAGACTCTCGAGGACATGTTGAGAGCATGTTTGATTAATTTCAAGGGTAGTTGGGATGAGCATTTGCCTCTTATTGAGTTTTCATTCAGTAACAGCTACCATTCCAGCATTCAAATGGCTCCATTTGAGGCTCTCTATGGGCAGAGATGTAGATCGCCTATTGGTTGGTTTAAAGTCGGTGAAGCTGCAATGATAGGGCCAGATTCAATCCATGAGGCCATGGAGAAATTTCAGCTCATACAAGACAGGTTGAAAACAGCTCAAAGTCGCCAAAAGTCCTATGTTGATATGAGAAGGAGAGAACTTGAGTTCGAAGTGGATGAGTGGGTGTTTCTAAAGGTGTCTCCCATGAAGGGAGTGATGAGGTTTGGAAAGAAACGAAAACTCAGCCCTCGTTATGTTGGCCCCTACCGAATTGTGAAGCGGGTTGGCAAAGTGGCATATGAATTGGAGTTGCCCTCAGAATTATCTTCTTTCATCTTGTTTTTCATGTATTGCTCTTAAAGAAGTGTTTGGGGGATCCATCTCTAGTTGTTCTTGTGGGCAGTGTTGGTGTGAAAGACAACCTTAGTTATGAAGAGGTTCCGGTGGAAATACTGGATCGGCGGTTTGAAGGCTAAGAAACAAAGAAGTAGCTTCAGTTAATGTTTTATGGAGGAATCACTATGTTGAAGGAGCTACATGGGAAGCCGAAGCAGATATGATGGCTAGATACCCACATTTATTCCCTATCAGCTCAGTTCCAGCTTGAGGTATCAGTTTTTGCCCTAAAACTCTATTCAGTTTCATGTTCAGCTCATATGCCCCAGTTCTTTCATGTATATGGACGTATGTATGATTCATGAATTCAGTTCAGTCATGTAGTTTAAATTGGAGTTAGTCATTCCGCTAGTTTTTAGCTTATTTGGTCAGTATTTGAATATGATGGTTGCATTTCTCTACTTTTCTGTATGATTTTCAACATTCCAAGATGAATGTTCCCTAGGGGGAGATATTGTTATACAACGGAATCCTAAGATCAGATCTGGGAGTTGAAATGGAGAAAACTGGAAATTTTGCTCCAAGTCACAGAACGAGTCGTTCTGTGACCCGTGGGGTAGACCACGAGTCGTGAAGTGACTCATGGTGAGGAGCTGGACTTGAGTTTGGAAATTTGTTATTTAGGGTCACCACAGGCATGACCATGAGTCGTGGTCAGACCCCATGACTCATTGAGTCATCCGTGGTCAAGATTGGCTAAGAGTTAATGATTTTTGGGCAGTGATGACCACGAGTCATGGTCACCAATAACGACTCGTGCACTGATCCGTGATGAGTCCCGGCAAAATGTTGGCAATGTACTCGACGATTGGTGGACACGAGTTGTGTCCTTGGACGATGAATCGTCTAGTCCCTCGTGGAGACTCGCAGTCGGTTATTTTCTATGAATTTAGTAAGGGATTATCCGTATGGCCTAAACTATGTCATTTTAAGTTGTTAATATGAGTTTTAAGAGGGGTAAGTTCATTCTAGGCTATTCCTACTCATGCATGAAAACTTAGAAAGCTAGAGAGGTGACCAAGCTTAATCCCTTCAAGTTTTACTTCAATTCTTCATTGGGCAATCAGGAGAGAGGTTAAATCAGATCCTATCGAGTATGTAGGTAATGAATGGGTGAATTTGTCGCACCCATGTCTAATCCCTCTCTATTTCATGAAAATCTATATGTTGATCCTATGGGGTTTTACCCTTAATACATGAATTTCCTAAGTTTCTACATGTGTATGATCTAAGTATGCTTCTATTATCGAATTATGATTCATGGGCAAGTTTTACGATGTTGTTAATTATAAATTATATTGTCAAGTTTTATAAATTATAATGCTCATCCATGAGAAGTTCATGAAAGTTGAGATTTATGATGAATGTTCAAGTATGATGAGATATGATTGATGAAAAGCATGTTTTCAAGTTACCCATGTCTAAGATCATGTTTTCAAGTGAATTATGTATTTTTCAAGTATTTAAGTATTGGGCAAGCCCATATGTTCAAGTATGACTGTGATTTTACCAATTGGCTTACCACATGGTTTTGGAGTCAAAACTCCCAATTATGTTTAGCTTGTTGCATGGTTTGAGCCAAGGCTCCTCATGTATGATTTCAGATTTCATATGTATAAGATTATTCAGCTTCGTCAATAGACGATGGTCAGCTTCCTTGAAAAATGATGGAGAGCATATGCATGTTTTTGGGAGTAGTGTCTAGCACCGAGTAGGCTAAGGGTCAGTCAACCCTATGCCTCAGAACTACACGCTAACATAGGTATGATCAGATCATTTTGGGACCTCCTATGTGAGCTTTCCCCTGCCCCAAATGGGCCTTGAGCTTAATATCAATATGATGGTAGAGTCCTTAGCCCTGGCAAGGTTTTTTACGGCTCCTCCTACTTGAGTGTGATAGTCGGGACCACGTAAGCTCTATCGTGGTAATGTCGGTTACATGATGAGTCTCCCATTGTTCCTCATGATTTCAGTTATGCGTGTTTATCATTCATGATATATATAAGTATGTTCTAAAGCAGGTTTTACCCAATGTTCAGTTTTACTTATAATTATCATATTTCAGCTTTAGGCCAATCGATTCAGTTATGATGTTTAGATATGCTCTAATCATGATTTCATAAATAAGCATGCAAGCCCTACTCTCAGATTCTTATCTTGATTATGTTTATTATCATGCATGTTCTAAATGATTTTACTTATTTAAGAGGTTTTACTTACCTTGCTTTCATGACCCAAACGTACACCCAGATCGTAGATATGAGACAAGGAGCCCCGAGAGACCCCATGTCGACCCATGGCATGAGCATACATCTAATCCAATCACATGAGTGGAAGACTTAACATATAAGAACGTAATCGTAACATAGCAAAAGGAAAAATCAGTACAAGACTTATACAATACGGTTGAATACAACTTGCAGTTTGATAAGACTCTAAACATGAAGGATGGATTGATGGGACAACTCCCCAAGTAATCCAACATCCAGAAACTGAAGGAACAACATAAAGTAAGAACATATAGCCCTCGAAACATGAGGACTCACCAAGAGCGTTGAGAGAAAATCTGAAACTATCTATGGGTGAGGATTAGCCTGAGAACTGGGACTTGTATCATGAAATGATACAGCATAAAAGGTATGCGGTCAGTACGTGGAATGTACTGAGTATGCAAGAAAAGAAAAAAGGACATTTAAAATGTGTATAAAGTTCATAAATGATCATAAGAGTAGGACATCATGATCGTATCGTAAATTATATGAACATATCATACCGCTCAAGGTTTTTCAACGTTCTTGGCATAACATAATCGTATCATAATAGAAGAGATTTACTTAACATGACTTGACCCAAACTACATAATCATAACATGCATAAATCATGAGGAACGGTGGGAGATTCTCTTAACCGACATACCCCATATGAGCACACATGAAGACCGACTTGTAACCCTAGTCGGGAGGGTGTCCGTACCTTGCCAAGGGTAGAATCATGAAAGTGTGATATCACCACGAAAAGGGTCATTTGGGCCGGCGACTAACATGAAAGGGGTCCTAACATACCTACGGTGGCACGTAGTTCATGAGATCCAGGGCTTAACATGAGTTGTTAACCTACTCGGTGTTCGATACTACTCCCAAAACATATATAGTGCTCGTAACAATACATGCATGAGTTCATGGGCTAGTTAAATCATGATAATAGTAAACATGCTTGAACATATGTTATCTATCCATGACATGAGGCCCGTGAGTTGGCCAAAAACATAATTCATGATTAATAAGATTCATACATACTTGTAGATCATGAATATAGCTTGAATTTCTTAAAATCATAATGTATAACATAATAAATTTATAATTTAAAACATAATTCATGTTGGGCTTGTAAAGAACATCAATGGAAAAATAGATCATAAATTGATTCATCATGGGGCATACATAACTAAGCTTAATTGCTTAGAAATAAAATCAACAATATTATAATCAATTTAAATCTGAAAAGATGATCAAAATCCGTAGATTATGATAATATTTCAAAATCAAAAAACCCATAATTAAATCATTAGATTTTATATAAATCAAATACAAAACCCCATGAGTTTTTGATAAATATTAAGTAAAATCATAGAGTAGGAGCATGGGTGTACATACCTGGGATTATCTGATTCTTAACTTCCCTTGATTACCCTATAATGAAATTGGAAGAATTGAAGAGAAGAGCCTAGAATCTCCTTTGATTACCTCTCACTATTCTTGCATGCATGAATGAAGAGAAAACTAAACTTAACCCCTTTAAATTTCCCTATTCATAACCCAAAACGTCGTAGTTTAGGCCTTGGGATCTTAGGAAATTACGAAAAGGCCCTTACTATTTCACAGAAAACAACTGTCAGGTGGTCCTAATGGACGATATGACGGATCGTCACTGGCCCAAATGACTCATTATGTCACTCGTCAGGTACACTATTAGTCAAAACTCCTAGGCTCATAACGGATCACTTAACGGTTCATCGGGGGTGACCACGACTCATGGTCAACAATCGTCAAGTACACTGCCTCTATCATATCACTTTCCTTTTATACCATCCAACGACGCACATCACAACTCATTGCCTGACATGAAGAGTCGTGGCCTCCTTCCGTTAAGTTCACTGATTGACCTCTTCTATTTTTCATACACCTCCTCCTTATGGTTGACCAAACGACTCGTGGTTTCTAACCACGAGTCGTTCCCACGCCCGTGGGGACTCCTTATCCTCCGACTTCCTACTCTTCCCTAGCCTTCCCCACGAGCCACCTAACGACTCGTGGGCTGGTCTCACGAGTCGTCCAACGACTCATTCTATGCCTGCAACTGGAATTTTCAGTTTTTCCCCATTTCAACTCCCAGGTCCGATCATTGACTTCTCGGAGTATAACAATATCTCCCCCTTAGGAACATTCATCCTCGAATGTTAGAAACACACAGGAAACTTAGAAACAAGCGACCAGTATATGCAATTACTGATTATTTAACCCAAAAGCTGGCGGAATGACTACCTCCGAAAAGGACTACATAGTTGAACTAAATTCAGACATCACGTACATCTATTATAACATAAATCAAACTTGTACACATGAACTGAACATAGAAACTGATTAACAAATTAGGGCAAAAACTGATACCTCAAATTGAAACTGAGCTGGTAGAGAACAAGTGAGGGTATTTAGCCATCATAGCCGCCTCGGTTTCCCACGTAGCTCCCTCAACATACTGGTTTCTCCATAACACCTTCACCAAAGCTACTTTTTTGCCCCTCAGCCTCCGAACCTGACGATCCAAGATTTCCACCGGAACTTTTCCATAGCTGAGGCTATCCTTTACGCCAACGCTGTCCACCAGGACTACTAAAGCTGGATCACCTAAGAACTTTTTCAAGAGCAACACATGAAACACGGGATGCACAGAAGATAACTCTGATGGCAAGTCCAACTCATACGCTATCTTACCAATTCTTCTTATAACCCGATAGGGACCAACATATCGGGGACTGAGTTTCCCTTTCTTCCCAAATCACATAACTCCCTTCATGGGAGATACCTTGAGAAATACCCTGTCGTCCACATCAAACTCCAGATCCCTTCTCCTCACATTAGCATATGATTTCTGACGACTCTAAGAAATTTTCAACTGGTCCCTTATCAACTAGACCTTTACCATGGCCTCATAAACCGAATCAGGTCCTATCATGGCTGTCTCACCAACCTCAAACCATCCGATGGGCGATCTACACCTTCGCCCATAAAGAGCCTCGAACGGTGTCATCTTAATACTAGAGTAATAGTTGTTATTATAAGCAAATGCGATTAAGGGCAAATGATCATCCCAACTATCTTTAAAATCCATAACACATGCCCTCAACATGTCCTCAAGAGTCTGGATTATTTTTTCGGCTTGGCCGTCCGTTTTTAGATGAAAGGCTGTATTGAGCTTGACTTGAGTCCCAAGTCCCTTCTAAAAACCTCCAGAACTGGGAGGTAAACTGAGTACCTCGGTATAAAATAATAGACAAGAGTACTCCATGAAGTCGAACCAACCCCCGAATATACAAGTTGGCATAATCATCTGCTGAATCCGTAGTCTTGACTGGTAGAAAGTGTGCGGCCTTGGTTAACCTGTCTACCACTACCCAAATGGAATCACAGTGTTGTCGAGTACAAGGTAGGCCTGTAATGAAATCCATATTAATCTCTTCCCATTTCCATGTGGGAATGTTAATATCCTGAAGTACGCCTCCTGGCCTTTGATTCTCGACATTCACTTGCTGATAGTTTGGACATTTGGCTACGAACTCTGCAATATACTTCTTCATACCATCCCACCAATAGATTTCTCGCATGTCCTGATACATCTTCGTGGATCCCGAATGGATAGAATATCTGGTACCATGTGCCTCATGCAATATCTGAACTCTCAAATCATCAATGTCTAGGACACATAGGCGACCCTAGTATCATAGCACATCATCTCCCTTTTTGGAGAAAACCTCCATCTTTTGACTCCACACCGCTTTCTTCAGCTTCCTAAAATCGGATCATCATCTTGCTTAGATTTGACATCAACCACCAAGGACGACTCTGACCTATTCTGCACAACGATGCCACCATCGGTCAACTCGATCAATCTAACTCCCAATCTTGCAAGCCGGTGGACATCTTTCACCAACTCCTTCTTTCCCTCATCCACGTGGGACACACTCTCCATAGAGAGCCTACTAAGTGCATCCACCAACACGTTAGCCTTGCCCGGGTGGTAAAGAACACTCATATCGTAGTCCTTTAATAACTCCAACCACCTCCTTTGCCAAAGATTGATATCCTTCTGCACGAACACATATTCCAATATCTTGTGATCCGTGAACACATCAATGTGGACCCCATACAAGTAATGCTGCCATATGTTCAACGCGAACACCACCACGGCCAACTCGAGATCATGGGTCAGGTAATTCTTTTTGTGAACTTTCAGCTGTCGAGAGGCATATGTTATTACATTTCCATGCTGCATCAACACACATCCCAATATGACTCTCGAAGCATCATAATATAAAACAAAGCCATCCGTACCCTCAGGCAAAGTCAACATTGGTGTTGAAGTGAGTCGGCTCTTTAATTCCTGGAAGCTTTCCTCACAAGCTTCCGACCATTGGAACTTTATCTTTTTCTGAGTCAACCTGGTCAAATGGGGTTGCAATTGACGAAAAACCCTTAACAAATCTTCAGTAGTAGCTTGCTAGGACCAAGACACTCTAAATTTCTGAAGGATTCACCGGTCTAGGCCAATTCTTCACCGCATCAATTTTCTGAGAATCTACTTTTATGCCCTCTCCTGATACTACTTGGCCCAAAAATGCTACCAAGTCCAACCAGAACTTGCACTTGCTAAACTTGGCATACAACTGACGATCCTTGAGAATCTGAAGCACAACTCTCAAATGAGCGGCATGCTCCTCCTCGCTCCGGGAGTATACAAGGATGTCATCAATGAACACAATCACGAACATGTCTAGATACGGCTTGAACACCCTATTCATCATATCCATAAAGGCTGCAGGAGCATTGGTTAGTCCAAATGACATACTATAAACTCATAATGTCCATACCGGGTTCTGAAGGCTGTCTTTGGTATATCACTCTCCCAGACTCTGAGCTGGTGATACGTGGACCTGAGATCTATCTTCGAGAAACACCTGGCACCCTGGAGCTGGTCAAATAAATCATCAATCCTAGGCAAGGGATACCTATTATTGATAGTGACCTTATTCATCTGTCGATAATCAATACACATCCAAAAGGATCCATCCTTCTTTCGAACAAAGAGAACCGGTGCACCCCATGGAGACTTTCTATGTCTTATGAAACCCTTATCCAACAAGTCCTTCAACTGTTCTTTTAACTCTTTTTGCTCAGTTGGAGCCATCCTGTAGGGAAGAATGGAGATAGGTTGCATATCGGGCAGTAGATCAATATCGAAATCAATTTCCTTTTCCGGAGGAACACCTGGCAAATCATCGGGGAAAACCTCCGAATACTCACATACCATTGGAACTGACTGAATAGTCAGGGTCTCGGACTCTACATCCTTAACCCTAACTAGGTGGTACATGAAACCCTTAGAGATCATTTTCCTAGCCTTAAGATATGAAATAAACCGATCGGCTGACACAGCGGAATTACCCTTCCATTCTAGAACTGACTCACCCGAAAATCGGATTCCATTGCACGGGTCCTACAATTAATCGAAGCATAACATGAAAACAACCAATCCATGCCCAAGATTATATCAAGTCCATCATGGCCAACACTACTAAGTTTGCAGAGGTAACCTTATGTAACACTGTGATGGGACACCGTCTATATACCCGCCTAGCTACCACTAATTCACCGACTGGAGTAGATACGGAGAATGGTTCTGAAAGAATTTCAGGACCAACTCCAAAACTACTAGCAATGTAAGGGGTAACAAAAGATAAAGTAGCTCCTAGATCTAACAAAGCGTAAGCATCAATATGGAAGACTTGCAACATACCCGTGACCACATCTGGCAAAGCCTCCTGCTCCTGGCGAGGCACTAGGTCATAAAACTTGTTTTAGCGCTGACCACTTGCTAAACTAGTGGAGGCACCCTACTGAGGGGGTCATGCTGCTGGAGCGGTAGAACTGGCTGCAGGTCAATCTCTGATCTTGTGTCCGAGTTTGCCCACACCCGAAACAAGCATCTTGCCCGACCAGGCACCTCCCAGGATGATTCTTGCCGCACTTCGCAAACTGGAAAAGTGCACTTCACCTGCATGTTACCATGATCCCACGAGCATGTAGCCCTTCTACTCTAGTCTCCCCTGAACCTGGATAGCGTGCTGGCCAATGATGGAGCTGGAGCAATGGACCTGTACTGGGACTGCTGACGTGGTCCACCCCTTATCTTGGCCTGAGAAACCCCTAGTTTTCAGTCCTGGCCCTCTTGGCCTCTCTCTGCCTCCTGTATACCGACTCCATTTGTTGTGCATGCAATACAATACGGAAAAAATCAATGTCCCGGTGAAGCATGGCGATCCGACAATCCTTGTCCAAGTAATCTGCTACTCCATGCACAAAATGGCCCACCCCATCCCGCTGATCCACCACCAACTCTGAAGCATATTTATATAACCAGGTGAACTCCAATGCATACTCCTGGACAGACATGGTACCCTGCTTCAGATTCACAACTCGGTCGCGTTGAGTTCCCTCATCCCAACCTATTGGGCCTGCACTCGCCGCCCTAGCATCTCTTCATTGCTTAAACCATATATGTGCTACCCCCTCTAGCTGGTAGGAGGTCAAGTCAACGCATTCGCCATTGTTCATCCCCACAACCTGGGTGATCTTTAGAATCTCTTCAATGAAATCATGTGGATCCTCGTTCACCCTTGACCCCGTGACCTCCGGAGGGCTCATCCTCAAGAAATTCCTCACCCTAGCTACCACTGAATTCCCATTCTGAGGGAAATGCGCCACAGTCTGATTCTGGACCTGGGTAGTCATGGCCTGTGTCAGCATTCGAATCGCGGCCCTAAACTCAGCGCAGGCGGCTGACTCTGGTACGTGCTTGTCGTGGATGAGTGGAGCTAGCTGATGCTCACCATCATGGGCACCCTCATGATCATTACCATTTCCATTTCTCCTAGCATTTACTTGATGTGGAGGCATGATTCTGCAAATGCGAATAACACGAATTAGAAGAGTAAAGGACGTTCATCACAGGATATAGATCATAAAAGAAGGGAACGTTTCCTAAACGTCTAATAGCCTCTTCGTCATAACTGTGGCGTTCTTCACACCCATGAAAAAGACTCTAATTAACGCAGCTTTTAGACTCCCTAAGACACATAAAACCTATGGCGCTGATACCAATTTTGTCACGACCCAAACGTACACTGGATCATAGACACGGGACAGGAGCCCCGAGAGACCCCATGTCGACCCATGGCATGAGCATACATCTAATCCAATCACATGAGCGGAAGACTTAACATATAAGAATGTAATCATAACATAGACAAAGGGAAAATTAGTACACGACTTATATAATATGGCTGAATACAACTTGCAGTCTGATAAGCCTCTAAACATGAAGGACAGATTGATGGGACAACTTCCCAACTAATCCAACATCCAGAAACTGAAGGAACAACATAAAGTATGAACATACAGCCCTCAAAACATGAGGACTCACCAAGAGCGCTGAGAGCAAATCTAAAACTATCTACGGGTGAGGAGTAGCCTAAGAACTGGGACCTGTATCATGAAACGATACAGCATAGAAGGTATGCGGTCAGTACGTAAAAGATACTGAGTATGCAAGGTAAGTAAAAAGGACATTTAAAACGTGTATAAAGTTCATAAATGATCATAAGAGTAGGACATCATGCTCGTATTGTAAATTATATTAGCATACCATATGGCTCAAAGTTTTTCAAAACAATTGTGACATAACATAATTGTATAATAATAGAAGAGATTTACTTAACATAACTTGAGCCAACATACATAATCATAACATGCATAAATCATGAGGAACAATGGGAGATTCTCTTAACCGACATACCCCATATGAGCACACATGAAGCCCGACTTGTAACCCTAGTCGGAGGGTTTCTGTACCTTGCGAAGGGTAGAACCATGAGAGTGTGATATCACCATGAAAAGGGACATTCGGTCTGGGGAATAACATGTAAGGGGTCCCAACATACCTACGGTGGCATGTAGTTTATGAGATCCGGGGCCTAACCTGAGCCCCGAACCTACTCGGTGTTCGATACTACTCCCAAAACGTATATAGTGCTCATAATAATACATACATGAGTTCATGGGCTAGTTAAATCATGATAATCGTAAAAATGCTTGAACATATGTGATCTAGCCATGATATGAGGCCCGTGAGCCGGCCAAAAATATAATTCATGATTAATAAGATTTATACATACTTGTAGATCATGCATATAGCTTGAATTTCTTAAAATCATAATGGATAACATAATAAATTCATAATTTAAAACATAATTCATGCTAGGCTTGTAAAGAACATCAATGGAAAAATAGATCATAAATCGATTCATCATGGGGCATGCATAATTAAGCTTAATTTCTTAGAATCAAATCAATAATATTATAATTAATTTAAATCTCAAAAAATGATCGAAATACCTAGATTATTATAATATTTCAAAATCAAAAAATCCAAAATTAAATCATTAATTTTATATAAATCAAATACAAAACCTCATGAGTTTTTGATAAATATTAAATAAAATCATAGAGTAGGAGCATGGGTGTGGAAAAATTCACCCATTGATGACCTTACATACCCGGGATTATCAAATTCTTAACTTCCCTTGATTACCCAAGAATAAAATTGTGAAGAATTGAAGAGAGGAGCCGAGAATCTCATTTGATTACCTCTCACTATTCTTGCATGCATGAATGAAGAGAAAACTAAACTTAACCCCTTTAAACTTTCCTATTCATAACCCAAAACGACGTAGTTTAGGCCTTAGGATATTAGAAATTACGAAAAGGCCCTTACTATTTTATAGAAAACAACTGCCAGATGGTCCTAAAGGATGACCTGTCGGATCATCATTGGCCCAAACGACTCGTTACGTCGCTCGTCAGGTACACTATTAGTCAAAAATCCTGGACTCATAACGGATCACTTAACGGTTCATCGGGGGTGACCACGGCTCGTGGTCACCAATCGTCAAGTACATTGTCTCTATGATATCACTTTCCTTGTATACCATCCAACGACACACATCATGACTTGTTGTCTAACATAACGAGTCGTAGCCTCCTTCTGTTAAGTTCACTGGTTGACCTCTTCTATTTTTCATACACCTCCTCCCCATGGTTGACCTAACGACTCGTGGTGTCTGACCATGAGACTTTCCCACGCCTGTGCGGACTCATTATCCTCTGGCTTCCCACTCTTCCCTAGCCTTCCCCATAAGCCACCTGACGAATCATGGGTTGTTCTCACGAGTCATCCAACGACTCGTTATGTGCCCGCAACTAGAATTTTTAGTTTTTTTCCATTTCAACTCCCGGGTCCAATCTTTGAGTTCTCGGAGTATAACACCTGCATACTCCGTATATTCCACGTACTGGCCACATACTCTATGTTGTATCGTTTTATGATACAGGCTCTGAACTTTAGACTCAGTCCCGTCACTAGCCAGTTTTGGAGTTAGCATCCATCTTCTGTGGTGAGTCCTCATCTCTCGAGGACCATTCATTATCAGTTATCTTGGTCTTTTCAGTTTTCAGACTTGTCGGGTTAGCTGGGGGTGTTGTCCCTTCAACCCATCAGATATGTTAGAGGCTTTCAGACTGTATGTAGTAATCAGCTTTTCATGTATGAAGTGAGCTTCGGTTTGAGTTTATGTTATGATTAGAATCCTGTTACATTCATTATGTTAAGTCTTCCACTTTGTTTGATTAAGTTAGATGTATGTTCATGTCATGGATCGACTTTGAGTCCCTCGAGGCTTCTTGTCTAGTGTCTCGATCCGGGCTCTCGTTCGCATCGTAACACCATGACATTTCTCGGTACAACCGATGTGCTCTCATCTGCATAGGATTCGCAGTAATTTCATATGTTTTAGTGAGATAATTTTTCTTGTAGTAAAAAGAATACTATTGGATAGGGTTGAATCCAGTGTGCTTTATAACTGCCCAAGTGTGAGGATATGGTAGTTCGTCCATTTGAAATTTTCTACAATTGCATGTTCCCTCTTCGAGGTCAACTATATTTATCTTTTTCCCTTCAACCACTATATATAAGTACTCTGTAGAAGGCCTTACCTATAGTTTTTTGAGAAAATAAATGACAGTTAGTATGGATATACATTATTATACACAATTATACAAGTTTATAAAAAAAATTAACACAACAATACTCTCTATAATTTAGTAGTATCATAAAATATTATCCTCAAGTTTTTTTACCATTATATTTTATGATGCAAGCATATTATCTTTTAACATATAGTTGTATTTTTGTCAAGCTCTGTGTGCATCGTTGCATATTTTCCATTTTTGTAGTTCAATTATTGCATCAACTTTATCATGTGCTCCATCAGAAGCCTAACTAGAAGCTCTCTAGCATCTTTGTTCACAGCATTCATTGACTCAGCGATGTTGAAAGTCATTATCATTGACCTTTTTACTATACATAATACCCTAGACCATCTTTCATACTTAACACTAAATAAGTAAGGTTGAACTCTTCAATCAATTCTATTCATTTCTATCATGTAGTGTTCAAACTTTTTAATGGTGTAAGCTTTAGCCACAGCGAAAAAGATCACTTTTTCTATCATGATTTTTTCTGAATAAACCCTTGATATTGTTCCATAAATAGTAGATACAAAAATAATGTGAAACTTCTGGGTAAACAATTGTTATTGTTTTTGTGATGCTATCATGTCTATTCTAAATGATGCACATTCTATCCCAAACAGCAGAAGTAAAGTTTAATTGCATAAAGAAACATTTTCAAGATGCATCATTTTTTGAGTCAATGAGTGCATAGGCAAGCGGCAGAATACTTTCTGTTAGATAATAAATACAAAATTTTATGTGTATACATGTGTTCACATCCAATTTTGACCTCCCTACGCCCCGTATATGCTGTTTAAATATATATATATATATTTACATTATTTTTACGTAAATATTCGACTTGCTTTATATTTATACTTATAATTAATTACCATAATATTGCGAATTTATTTTTAAATTACATATATATGTTGCACTAATTTTAATTTATTAATTTTCCGATGTTAAATAATTGTGTCATGTATAATATATTTCGTACTAATATATATCCTTATTTTAAAGTATACATTTTACTTAATATTTATAAATTTATTTGCGTGATAATATTACTCGAATTTATAATTTCTTTATGTTGATAATATAATTTTTCTTATAATGTCTGATAACCTATTTTTATTTCCTATTCATAAAATTATTTATAAATATTTAATAATTTAATTTTATAATATTTATATAAGTCTACTCAAATTTAGGATTTATAATAAGGTTTATATGATTTTTCTATAATTTAAATTACTTTATTATCTATTTGTTGAATTATCTACAAGTGTAGTATTTTTATTTATTTAATAGCAGTTAATTTCAAATTTTAGCTAACTTATTTAAAAACTAGCCACTTTTCATTCAATTTCATTCATTTTTAGCCTACTTTAATCATATCTAGCCACTTTTTAAATTCAATTCAAGTTTAATTCAATCCTACCCACCTAACCCAACCCGCGACCTGTGCTCCTACCCACGACCCGACCCGAATCACCTAAGATTAACCCCAGTCGTTCATCCATATTAATCGGATGGCTCTAATTAATTCTAACCTATTTCCATATTTAATTACTTACCCCCCCCCCTCCAAACCCTAAATTACATCCTTCATTTTCCATCTTCTACCCCTCCAAGATCAGCCGCCTCTCCCTCTTGATTTTCTTTCAACCTCTCCAACTACATCAATGGCCACCCAGCAGCCCCACTTCTCCCCTTCAAAAAAACACCGGCGCCATCCCATTCCCTTCACCTTCCACCATTGTTGCCGGCTACTGCTGGCAAGAAAACACCCACCGAACCAGCCACAACAGACTAGAAGCCCTCTCTTCCTCTTTCGATTCTTCTTTCCCTAGGTTTCTCCGGCCAGATCCGAATCAGAAAAACATGCTGTGCCGCCATTTTTTTTCTCTTCTTCTTCCCTCTCACCCGAGACCAACAACCAAAAAATACCACCATTTAACCGGAAAATCACCTCACCCCTCCACCGTCTTTTTTTTTCTTTGTTTCTTTCCTCTGGCCGTCCGTACCCTCTTCTCCCCAAAAAACGGCCTCCAGATCTCCCTCCGTTAATGGTCTATGTCACACCCCGCCTTGGGGGGTATGACTGGCACCTGGTGCCCTACTAGGACCTGACCTGCTGGACTGCTAAGCCTGGGCACATCTAGTGCCTGGCTGGCTCTAACCCATATTTCTGGAAACAAAGGGCTATATAACGGCTGTAAATACAGCCCCCGGCCCATTGGCCTATAGCCTTCCGTACCTGTACTAGCAGCTGACCAGAAACATACTAATTCAGGGGAACCTATGCGGGCCGACAAGAAAAAGAACTACGTGACCGGCAAGGTCACCACTACTGGCAAGCTATGGCCCCACACAGCCAAAGTAAAAGAAAGCAAGAATACTGACAACCAAACAACTGCACGGCCTCACACGACCGGCTCATCTGACCACAGGGAATATATAGACTGCAAGCCTCTAAGAATAGCAATAGAACTGGTCGGGACAGGGCCCCGACCTACCCGTACTATAAAACAAAAGAACTGAAATACACCTCTGGAATTCATTCTCCGGATGACATGAGCTGAATACTCGACCGCTGACAGGAATCACGTAGTGTCACCTGCTCGTCTATAAGTACCTGCAGGCAAGTAATGCAGCGCCCCGCCGGGCGTAAGTACCGCTGGTACTGAGTATGTAAAGTAATAACTGAAGCAAAATCTGAATACAATAATATAACTGAAGAAACTGAAGTAGAGAGAATAGACTAACTGTCTGATAATGCAAATCATACCTTCTCTCAATCTTTACTAGGAAGGATAAGAGTCATACCTGGAAATGTATCGTGCTACTGCTGATCTACTTGTATCTAACATAACATGGCATAACATGAAATAACATAACATAGCACACACAAACCTTACCCGGCCCCCATAAGCCGGGAGGTACAACCAGCACAGAATCTATACCCCTACCCCGGTCATCCCATCTCCTACAGTGGCTGTAAGCACCCTGCCGGTCCCAGGGTATGCACTTGGGCTCGCTGAGCCCCTGACTATAACTGTATCTGAGTCCGGAGGACTCCTGAATCTGCACCCGGGCGTATCCGCTCGACTGGGGTGTGTAAGGGCCGATCAAGGCACAAATATGGAGAAAAAACTGGCATCCCATCTTCGTCCCCTGGCGGGACGGCATGCCACTCCGTAGAGTGACGTATCCTCGTCCTCTGGTGGACGATTCGATACAGCTATTAACCCTGGGCGGTCACGGATGCTAGGTAATCCAACCCCAAACAATACAATGGTCTCAACTGGTAGTACTATCTGGGAATCTTGCATGCTGAGGCTAATAGGGGTAAAGTATCACATTTATTACATGCTGGCTAATGGTAGTAATCTGTACGTATTTAATACGTGCTGAGGCAGGTAAAGATATATGAATATGAATATAGTCCCCTGCCAGCTATACTGGGCAAATGCTATATAAAATAATGTTTCTACTGAAAACTCTGCGGTTTACTAAGTTCTGTATATACTATATGCTGGACCCACGATAGAAATAAGTACATACTTAATACATGCTGAGGCTGGAAATACTATATACGTATGTACGAATATAATCTTGCTACTGAACTACGTTGTATACTGAGTTTCTATAGTAACATGAATTACTAATCCTGACATGCTTTCTGAACTTCATTTTAGTCTGCTATTCTATTTCTGAAGTGCTTTACGGGTATTGCATTACTATACGGGGTTTCAACTGAATACAACCATATCCTGACATGGCATATCACATTACATACTGAGTATACTGGGCAATCTCTAATACCTGCGTTAGAATCTGTATCATACTGATAGGTTTCGTACACGTTATGACCCAAAACTTCTCATATTGCACCAATCTTCACAATAACACAATAATCGATTTCTGAACATTCTACTGGTCTGTAAATTACTATACTGCTTCAATGTTACTCAACTTGCCGAGGAAACTTAACTTTACATACCTTATCCTTGAATTATTCGTCTGTCGGACGAGGCTCGACCGGTACTTCAATTGTTTTCTCCCAACTGCATTCATAAACATATCAATTAACACTAAATACAACTTTATTTCAAAAGGCAAAGTCACTTTCGATATAGTTTATAGCCTAAACTTAGGCTTATCGAAAGACGGCCAGAAACTCGCTATTTTTCAGCGGCCCAGAAGGGAGAAATATTCACTTCACAACTAGGAACACATAGACACTAATTTAGAGCAATTCCACTTACCTTGGCTCGGTGGCTCGACGATTCGTCGGCCATATTTCACGAAACTAATTCCGTAGAAATGCTCTCTGCTGCTAAATACTTGGGTATCTGGGATTAATCTGAGTTTGGGCAGCGTTTGGTAGCGTAATCGGACGAAAATATTAAATTTCCCTTCGTCTTCCTCTGTTCACTGCATATTCTGGAATTTTCATAAGGTATTGAATGAGTTAAAACCGAAGTGGGGGCTTTATATACTTGGGTCTGGACCAGGGCAACGTGTCACGGAGCCAACGCGGAGGCTCCTCCTCCGTGACATGCTGCCATCGCGGAGGGGCTCTGCCTCGGCTCCTTCCGCGATGGTTCGACAGGCTTCTCGTCCGATCTTTTCCCGGGCCTTTCTCCCACACGTATGGCCTTCAAATATGCTTAACCACCGTGGGAATAGGTCATCTAAGTGCTGGGAATTCTACGGGGTATAACATTCTCCCCCCCTTAAGAACATTCGTCCTCGAATGTACACTGTTATCTAAAGAACTTTCCGGATCCTTTGGAATATGGAAAAATTTACTTTCTGGAAAAACTTCGGCAGAGTTTCCCCTGTAACATGGACTATAGCAAAAACCTGAAATGCAGAAAAGTCCAATACAGGCACTGCACACAATATTCTAAGATTCACTGAACAACTAAATATCACTTCTTCTTTATCATTTACCGACATACAACCACAAGATACTGCATAGGTAATAATTCGGACATACCTATCACCTGACTAGGCCTGTAATAAGCGAGGATGTCTGATCCTCATATCTTGATAGATGTAATATCTTTAGTGTGTAGTCTGCGAATCTATCTGTCTAGGATAGCTACTGGGACCTCTTCATTGGCCAGCTTCTTCGTAACCTGGTATTCTGGACTGGGACTACTCTGGACGGGTCCCCTATGCGTTTCCTCAGGATAGCTACATAACAGACCGGATACATGGATTCTAATTCTGGAGGCAAATTCAACTAATGGTAACTGCTCATTTTGACTATTACTGAAATCTAGCACACACGCTCGCAACATGTCTTCGAGCGTCTGAATTGTGCGCTCAGCCTACTCATCTGTCTGAGGGTAGAACGCTGTGCTTAAATTAGTCTGCGTGCCCAAACCTTTCTGAAATGATTGCCAGAATCTAACTGTAAATTGTGCTCCTCTGTCTGAAATAACGGATACTGGTATTCCATATAATCTGACTACCTTTCTGATATACAACTTACTGGCAAGAATGAACTGATTTTGCCAATCTGTCATTTATTACCCATATAGAGTCATGTCTGTGTTTAATACGGGATAATCTTGCTACAAAAAATTCATATTCACCGCTTCTCATTTCCGGAGAGGCACAACTGTGTCCTGGGTCAAACCCACCTGGTTTCTGATGTTCTGCTTTCGCCTGTTGGGAGTTAGGATACTGGGCTACCAGTCGTTCTCCTTAATGTCATGGTACCTCTTTGTCATATCGGGATGAAGAGAATAGCGGGCATAATGCGCCTCGCTCATAAACTGCTGGCGATGCCCTAAAATATATGGAGCACAAATGCGGCCTTTATATCGCCACCCTTCATCCCCGGTTATCTGAAGATATGTCATCTCTCCCTACTGAACCTTGTGTTCAAGTTGATCCTGGCTAGGGTTTCCATACTGCCGTTCCTTTACTTCCACTGCTAACGACAACACTGAAACATTCTGTATTATCGCTCTGTTATCTTTTATTTCTGCTATATGACTGGTTATCTAGCTAACTGGTGTAACCCTCGAGTCTATCCTCGATGTTCAGGCAGTTCAGGCTAAGGGCATCTGCCGCCACGTAAACCCTTCCTGGGTGATACAAAATCTTCCTCTTTCCTTTTTTTTTTTAAAGCATAAACTACTGTCGCTAACTCCAGATCAGAGGGTAAGGTAATTCTTTTCACGTTTCTTCAACTGCCTGAAAGCATAAGCTATTACTTTACCATGCTGCCTCAACCCTCTGTATCTTCTGGCGATACTAACACTGGAGCTGATGTTAACCTGGCTTTTAACTCTTGGAAGTTCTGCTCACACACCTCAGTCTACTGAAACTTTGCTGCCTTCTGTGTCAATTTAGTCAAAGGTGCTGCTAAAGTGGAAAATCCTTCCACAGACCCTCTGCAGTGTCCGGCTAACCGCAGGGACTGCGTACTTTGATCAGGGTGGTAGATTTAGGCTATGTCTTCACTGTTTTGATTTTTATGGGTATCTATCTGTACACCAGCCTCCGACATAATGTGACCAAAAAGGCTACTAAACTCAACTAAGATTCACATTTTCAAAAATTAACATATAACTGACAATCATACTGGTTTATTATACTGGAGAATCTGACAAGTAATCTACCGGTATAACTAAAGCTTTATCTGGCCTTCTGACCGCATGCTAAGGCTACTGGTTGCTAAGGTAATCTTGAACAACTATCTGCACACCATGTGCCCGCATCTGATCAGGGGGTCCTGATATTGATCATGACCTCTAACGATCTGGCTGCATAACCTTACATAACTGAATAGTCGGGTTGAATGACCCGAACGTGGCAGTAGTCTAATAATGCTCTAACTGTACTACTTGAGTGCTTATAGTTCATGCATAACCGCAACCTCGTGGGCATCTAATTGCTCTATTATTTTACTTGAACCACTGTAAGGCTGGACTTAATCAACTTACTCCCAGGCGATCAATCTCTGGATCATCACGGGGAGTCTACTGATCCCCTGGTCTTAATAAACACTGTGCTAGCAGGGTACTATCAATTTCTTATGCCTTGTGTGTATCCACTTGGATTTATACTGCTATTCTGGAGAATTCTCGGTCTTATGGGCTATTTTGTAAATACTGGCCTTCTGCTAGGGCTCTGTATCTAAACATCTTACAAGAACCAGCTGAAGTACTAGTCTGTCGCTGGCTACTGATGTGGACCCTTCCTTGGGGTACCCACGGGTATTCTGACTGGGGTGGCTGGCTGACTTATGGGGTGTTTCACATAATAACTGCTAGGTTGACTAAGGCCAACTCTCACCTACAAGACTGGGAAAATGACGTACGACCACTTAATATACTAGAACAATTTTGGTATTGCTAATATCTGAAATTTGCCTATCCGGCCTCCAATCCTGGTTCTAGCACATGCGCTACTGTTACCGATCTTCAGGGATGCCTCCCTGCTAATACAGGCGCCAGCTGGTCGATAGACCGTCTAACTGCGCCCTTATTATCTAGCCATCTGCTTTAGGCCATTAACTCTGGTAAACTCCTAGATCCTGGATCTGACAACAACACATAAGTCTTTTAATCTAATAACTGAGAACTGAGATAGTTTAAATTTCTATGACTTCATACGTAACTCACACTTAATCCACCCTTTCCCTCCTTCTTTTCTTTCTTTCTTCCCCCTCTTTCTTCTCTTTTTGGTCCCCCAATACAATTTGTATAGGCTTTCTATTACTAATCAACATCTGTGATTGTAGCCCTTATAGGCAGCCACTCACAACCTATCTATTATCTGTATATCTATATATCGCTGGCTACGTACAATATGTACTAATTCCTGCGGTAATTCATAATCTCCGACATGTTCTGTTGAGTCTCACATCGTACATGATACATTTCTTCTATGGCCTAATAATATCTCCTGCCCTGACTTATCATTTCATTGTATTGTCACCCCATTCTGAAAGTAACAAACATAAACATTCTAGTTATTATCTGCTGTTTAAAATCCCGCCACTCTTGCGATGTGGGGGTCGACGTTCGAATCCTGTAGCCTTACTAGGCATATACTGAGAGCCCATGTCTATCTGCTGGGCCTTATCTCTAGGCCACACTAGATTAGAATTGCTGTATCGGTAACTTCTTAACTTTTCTATAGCGGACATACTGCGGTATTCTGAACCGCGATCTTACTGTCAGCGCGAAGCTTAATCCTTAATACAATACTTTATCATTCCGGGGTAGTTCTAATTTCCCCACAAGATCTAACATTCCTGCTTCTTCCTCTCATCTTGCTTAACTGAACTCTGGGGTTCAAGGTACCTGCCTTTCATTGCTAATGAGATTACTGATCAAGCCTCGGCCTATACTTCTTCTGGCGTATATTCAAGCCCATCTGATTCACATGACCTCTATATCTTTCGAGGTCACAACTAGATCATAACTATAATCTTACAGGTATGTCTTGCTATCTGTTAGCATATATGGCGGGCTTGGCCTTTTTTTGACTCAACTTGACTATTATTAGGCATTAATCACTAGGAGGTCTGTTACCCCTACTTCGGGTAAGCATCAGTCTTACTGTGTTTACTGGCTTGTTATCATAAGGGTCTGCACAACTTACGTAATCATAAGGGCTCTCTATATTTTCTACTACTTACTGGGATCAATCAACCCATCTTTACTTACTGCATGCTTTGGTAACCCCATCTCAAGTCTTATGCCCCTTTACTATACTGGCATCAAAATCAGGAGGTGGGAATAGCCCTTTTCTTATTGCAACAAGTAAAAGCATTTAACTGTACCATACCCAAAAAGAAATGTATTTGGGATTCCTGCATTTCCCGCTCGTTTTCGTACTTACCTGGTGGTCTGACCTTATCTGTAATCTTAATCAGATTCTTATATACTAATAAGTAAATCAACTCATATGTACATTATACTTCTAACTCCCTATTCTGACGTTATCAACGTATACTAGGAATAATGCTAATAAGGTATCATGCGGGGAGGTCTCTGATACCCCCTCCTGCTGCTGTAATTATCATGTAACTGACTGAAGTTCTTTTCTGTTGCTATCTCTGATCTTCTGCCTGTGATAGGGAAATGCTGATCTGCCTTTGTATCTGTAATCAAAGAATACGGTAAGTTTTCAGGGACTCAACCCTATACTGTACCGCTCTAAAGCACGACTGACTGAGAAGGAAAGGTAACCATCATATCATGCCTCGCAGCCTCCTGCCTATAGTATGTGGTGCACAACACATCCATAGACAAGACTCTACTTAGCACGGCTTGCAGACTCCCTGGGATACGACCTGCTCTGATACCAAGTTTGTCACACCCCGCCTTGGGGGGTATGACTGGCACCTGCTGTCCTACTAGGACCTGACCTGCTGGACTGCTAAGCCTGGGCACATCTAGTGCCTGGCTGGCTCTAACCCATATTTCTGGAAACAAAGGGCTATATAACGGCTGTAAATACAGCCCCCGGCCCATTGGCCTATAGCCTTCCGTACCTGTACTAGCAGCTGACCAGAAACATACTAATTCAGGGGAACCTATGCGGGCCGACAAGGCCACCATGTTGTCTAGTTATCTGCAACTCAATCATAAAGCATAAAAAGAACTACGTGACCGGCAAGGTCACCACTACTGGCAAGCTATGGCCCCACACGGCCAAAGTAAAAGAAAGCAAGAATACTGACAACCAAACAACTGCACGGCCTCACACGACCGGCTCATCTGACCACAGGGAATATATAGACTGCAAGCCTCTAAGAATAGCAATAGAACTGGTCGGGACAGGGCCCCGACCTACCCGTACTATAAAACAAAAGAACTAAAATACACCTCTGGAATTCAGTCTCCGGATGACAGGAGCTGAATACTCGATCGCTGACAGGAATCACGTGGTGTCACCTGCTCGTCTATAAGTACCTGCAGGCAAGTAATGCAGCGCCCCGCCGGGCGTCAGTACCGCTAGTACTGAGTATGTAAAGCAATAACTGAAGCAAAATTTGAATACAATAATATAACTGAAGAAACTGAAGTAGAGAGAATAGACTAACTGTCTGATAATGCAAATCATACCTTCTCTCAATCTTTACTGGGAAGGATAAGAGTCATACCTGGAAACGTATCATGCTACTGCTGATCTACTTGTATCTAACATAACATGGCATAACATGAAATAACATAACATAGCACACACAAACCTTACCCGGCCCCCATAAGCCGGGAGGTACAACCAGCACAGAATCTATACCCCTACCCCGGTCATCCCATCTCCTACAGTGGCTGTAAGCACCCTGCCGGTCCCAGGGTATGCACTTGGGCTCGCTGAGCCCCTGACTATAACTGTATCTGAGTCCGGAGGACTCCTGAATCTGCACCCGAGCGTATCCGCTCGACTGGGGTGTGTAAGGGCCGATCAAGGCATAAATATGGGGAAAAAACTGGCATCCCATCTTCGTCCCCTGGCGGGACGGCATGCCACTCCGTAGAGTGATGTATCCTCGTCCTCTGGTGGACGAGTCGATACAGCTATTAACCCTGGGCGGTCACGGATGCTAGGTAATCCAACCCCAAACAATACAATGGTCTCAACTGGTAGTACTATCTGGGTATCTCGCATGCTGAGGCTAATAGGGGTAAAGTATCACATTTATTACATGCTGGCTCATGGTAGTAATCTGTACGTATTTAATACGTGCTGAGGCAGGTAAAGATATATGAATATGAATATAGTCCCCTGCCAGCTATACTGGGCAAATGCTATATAAAATAATGTTTCTACTGAAAACTCTGCGGTTTACTAAGTTCTGTATATACTATATGCTGGACCCACGATAGAAATAAGTACATACTTAATACATGCTGAGGCTGGAAATACTATATACGTATGTACGAATATAATCTTGCTACTGAACTACGTTGTATACTGACTTTCTATAGTAACATGATTTACTAATCCTGACATGCTTTCTGAACTTCATTTTAGTCTGCTATTCTATTTCTGAAGTGCTTTACGGGTATTGCATTACTATACGGGGTTTCAACTGAAAACAACCATATCCTGACATGGCATATCACATTACATACTGAGTATACTGGGCAATCTCTAATACCTGCGTTAGAATCTGTATCATACTGATAGGTTTCGTACACGTTACGACCCAAAACTTCTCATATTGCACCAATCTTCACAATAACACAATAATCGATTTCTGAACATTCTACTGTCTGTAAATTACTATACTGCTTCAATGTTACTCAACTTGCCGAGGAAACTTAACTTTACATACCTTATCCTTGAATTATTCGTCTGGCGGACGAGGCTCGGCCGGTACTTCAATTGTTTTCTCCCAACTGCATTCATAAACATATCAATTAACACTAAATACAACTTTATTTCAAAAGGCAACGTCACTTTCGATATAGTTTATAGCCTAAACCTAGGCTTATCGAAAGACGGCCAGAAACTCGCTATTTTTCAGTGGCCCAGAAGGGAGAAATATTCACTTCACAACTAGGAACACATAGACACTAATTTAGAGCAATTCCACTTACCTTGGCTCGGTGGCTCGACGATTCGTCGGCCGTATTTCACAAAACTAATTCCGTAGAAATGCTCTCTGCTGCTAAATACTTGGGTATCTGGGATTAATCTGAGTTTGGGCAGCGTTTGGTAGCGTAATCGGACGAAAATATTAAATTTCCCTTCGTCTTCCTCTGTTCACTGCATATTCTGGAATTTTCATAAGGTATTGAATGAGTTAAAACCGAAGTGGGGGCTTTATATACTTGGGCCTGGACCAGGGCAACGTGTCACGGAGCCTACGCGGAGGCTCCTCCTCCGTGACACGCTGCCATCGCGGAGGGGCTCTGCCTCGGCTCCTTCCGCGATGGTTCGACAGGCTTCTCGTCCGATCTTTTTCCGGGCCTTTCTCCCACACGTATGGCCTTCAAATATGCTTAACCACCGTGGGAATAGGTCATCTAAGTGCCGGGAATTCTACGGAGTATAACAGTCTAATTGGCGAAGACAAACCCCATTTCATTTTTTCCCCTCTCGACGTTTCGTTGAAACTCCAGAGAGTCTCTCAACCGCTTTCTATTTTTGGGCAAACCCTGGTGGATCTGCCCGTGACTATTCACTTGTCTTAACTAGATCTATTTCATTTATTTATTTCTCTATTTATTATTTATGATTCATCGGTTGTTTACGTTTTCAAGTTTGCCTCAATTATTATATGTGCTTGCTGTTAAAATGATATAGAAAAACCTTTAAGTCTATGAATTTTGATGCTGAAATGGCTAAATTTTTCTGAAAAAAATCAATTTTCGTTTGATTCTGTCTGTTTGGTATATACATGTTTTAATGAAATCGTTAATGTCTTATTTAACTCTCTTTTACTCTCTAGTTAAACATGATAAGGATATTCGCATGATGTATCCACTACCTTATGTATGTAAAAATTTTAGCACTTTTGCCTTGTTGTCCAGCCGACTTTGACTAACCACAGTTGTTTGTTGAGAATGTGTTGTTTGTTTATCACTCCGTTGGCGCTATGGTATGTCGTTTAATATCTTTGAACAATCTATTCCCTCTCCTTTAAAATACTTATTTTTTTATATGGGAATATAAAGCTCTAGGTTGACTTGAAAAAATTCGTATTCTAGGCATGTAATTTCTTTAACGAATTCGAATAAATAGTAGTCGATTTATTTTCTCCTATATTAAGTAAGGAACGGTAAATGTGATAATTGTGAATTCTTATTAATGGAATATGGGGTAATCTAATACTTGTTGATTTAAGGAAAATTTCCTTTTAACTAATCTAATTTCTGCCTTTAAATTAGTCTAATAAAATTATTCTGGGATTTTGATTTGCTCTCATGATTACCGTAATTGTTTCTCACCCTTTCATCAAGTAAATACTGTTGTGCTATGTGCATTTTTATGATAATTTAATATTCATTTATTCATTTCCTTAAGTATATCTATGACAGCTGGTTTGTTGATTCCTATTAAAATTTTCTGGATTTTCTTTTTGCCTAAATTAATAGAGTCTTGACTGAATCTTCTCTCTTACGTGATATTTCTTAATTATGGCAATAAGGGATTTACTTTAAAAGTTTTATTTTATTTTGTCAATTAAGGAAAATATCCTCCTAATTGATATTATGAACGTTCTACTCCTTTTATTCTCTAAATGGGTGGACTTTTTCTACTATAAATTCATCCTTCTCTTTTATTTTGAAGTCATTCGAACATTGGATTTTTCTAGCAATACTGTGTTCTAACAACTTTTTCCTCCAAGAAAAAAAAACAAACTTCTTTTTTAGCAATTATTTCAAAATAAGTATCTACTTTCAAGACTTCTCTTTGAATTTTCCTTCAACCGGTTAGTACATCTTCTATGTTATACTCTTGCAATGACGTACTTCAAATCTGCAACGTGTATTATTGAGTCCTTTTGAATTTATTTATTTATTTATTTTCTCTTTCTATGTGATGAAAGATTAAAATGTGATCTGTTTTTAGGTCTAGAGTGTCGATATATGTTTGTCGGTTTGTTTCATTAGTTAACAGGTCTTGTTACGAAGCAAATATTGAAGAATTGCTTCGGGTTTGGAATAAAAATAGTCTGACGCGGCTGGTTGGATTAGTTTAAAAATCTTTGTGTTTATTTATTTATTTATTTTTGTTACACCCCGTAAATTCTCGACATGTAGATGGCCTATTCGCATGTTGGTTAAGAGTTTTTGAATGTCATACATGCTAGGAAAAGGCCCGGGGGAAAGACCGGATAAGAAATCCGTCGAACCATCGCAGAAGGAGCCGGGGCAAAACCCCTCCGCGATGGCAACGTGCCACGGAGGGAGAGCCTCCGCGTTGGCTCCGTGTCACGGAGGCCCTGTCTAGGCCCAAGTATAAAAGCCTCCAAACTTCGGTTTATTTCATTTAACTTATAATTTCTAGAGAACATGATAGAGAACAGAGAGGAACAAAGGTTTACGATATATATTCATCTGATTACGCCGTCAAACGCAGTCCAAACTCAAATTTACTCCAGATACCGAGGTATTAAGAAGCAAGGAGCACTCCTACAGATTTAGTTTCGTGAAATTTGGCCAGCGAATCATCGTGCTACCGAACTAAGGTAAGTGGAATTGCTCCAAATTAGTGTCAATATACTCCTAGCCCTAAAGTGAGTATTTCTCCCTTCTGGACTTCCGAGAAATAGCGAGCTTTCGATCGTTTTTCGATAAGTCAATGTTTTGGCTATATATATATTAAAAATGTTATCTTCTTCTAGAATATTAGTGTATTTAGTCCTAATTGATATATATATATATGGATCCAGTTGGGAGAAATAGCGAAAATACTGACCGAGCTACGCCAGTTAGTCGGGAAATCAGAAGCGAAGGTATGTAAAGCTAGTTTCCTCGGCAAGTTAGTAGTCTCGGTATAGTAAGATAGTTCAACGGCCAGTAGAATGTTTCAGAAGTCATGTGTTATGTTTAGTATGAATATTAGTATGATATTGGAAGCATCATGTTATGTATAGCGTGAAACTTGCTAGCACGATATAAATTCTAATACAAAGTGTTAGGAACCGTACAGCATGCCCAGTATGTTATTTAGTAAAGTATGTTAGGATATTATAGTATTCAGTTGAAACTTAGTAAAGCAATATAAGTATTTGTAAGGTATCTCAAAAGTAGAATGGTAGATTAAAATGAAGTTTACAAAGCATGTTAGAAATAGTAAATCACGTTACTATGAAACTCAGTTATACAGCATGATTCACAGCAGAAAAACTATATCTTGTTCAATATTAGACTCAGCACAGTATGACAGAAGATTATATACATATACCTTTATCAGTCTCAGCATGTATTAAATACATACATATCACTATCACTAGTTCAGCATATAGTATGTACAGATACATTATCATCACTAGCTTCAGCATGTGGTATACGCAGCTAGTATTACTAGTTGAGACCACTGTATTATCTTGGTGTGGATTACCTAGCATTCATGACCGCCCCAGGGTTAATAGCTGTATCGACTCGTCCACAAGAGGGTGAGGATACATCACTCTACAGAGTGGCATGCCGTCCCACAGGGGACGAAGATGGGATGTCGGTTTTCCCCATATTGTGCCTTGGTCGGCCTTTATACACCCCCGTCGAGCGGGTGCGCCTGGGGTGTTGATTCAGGAGTCCTCCGGACTCAGGTACAGTTATAGTCAGGGGCTCAGCGAGCCCAACTGCATACCCAGGGGATCGGCAGGATGCTTATAGTTATTATAGGAGATGGGACGACCGGGGTAGGGGTATAGATTGCGTGTTGTTTGTACCTCCCGGCTTATAGGGGTCGGGTAAGGTTTGTGTGTGCTATGCTATGTTATGTTACGTTATGCCATGTTATGCTAGTTACGTGTAAATCGACAATAGATCGATACATTTCTAGGTATGACTCCTACTCCTTCCAGCATAGTTGAGAGTAGGCTTAGCTTTACATTTTCAGTCAGTTTAGTCTATTCCTTTCTATTTCAGTTCCATCAGTTGTATTGTTGTTTTCAGATATTTTTCAGTTATTGTTTTACATACTCAGTACCAGTGGTACTGACACCCGTTGGGGGCACTGCATTACTTGCCTGCAGGTACTCATAGATGAGGAGCTGATACCTCGTGATTCCAGCCAGCTCTCAGGGTCATCAGCTCCAGTCATCCGGAGCTAGATAGCTTGAGGTTTATTCCTTTTCTTTTGTTGTACAGTCTGGGTAGGCCGGGGCCCTATCCCAACCATCTTATCAGTATTCTTAGAGGCTTTCAGTTCGTATATATTTCCCTGTGGTTAATTGTGTCGGTCGTGTGGGGCCGTGCGTATGTTTAGTTGTTTATGTTGGCTGTGTGAGGCCTTATCCAGTCAGTAGTGGTGACCTTGCTGGTCATGTAGCTGTTCAGCATTTGTTATATTGATTTAGAGTTAACTAGACAGCATGGTGGCCTTGTCGGCCCGCATAGGTTCCCCTATATGAATGTGATTCTGGTTAGCTGATGTTATAGTACAGGCGGCTATAGGACTAGTCGGCAGAGGCTGTATTTACAGCCGTTATATAGCCCGTTGTTTCCGTGAATCAGAGTTAGAGCCAGCCAGGCACCAGATGTGCTTAGGCTCAATAGTCTAGCAGTTTAGATCCTAATAGGGCACCAGGTTCCAGTCATACCCACCAATGCGGGGCGTGAAAAACTTGGTATCAGAGCAGGTCGAATCCCAGGGAGTCTGCAAGCCGTGCTAAGTAGAGTCTTGCCTATGGATGTGTTGTGCACCACATACTATGGGTAGGAGGCTGCAAGGCATGATAGGATGGTTGCCTTTTATTTTTATTCAGTCATGCTGTAGCGCGGTACAGTATAGGGTTGAGTCCCTAGAGGTTACTGTATTCTTTGGTAACAGATAATGTCAGACCAGCGACATCCTATCACAGGCCGGAGCTTGGATATTGCAGCAGGAGAAGGCACCAGCAGGATGCCTCACCCTCGTTTAGAAACAGCCCGATAAGAGGGCAATATAGAGGCATCGTCCCAACCTTCTCAGCAGTCTCCACCACATCATGAGCCACTTGGGGCAACACCACCTCCAGCAGTCCCTATACCGATACCTTTCGACCAGGAGGTAAGGAGTGCGGTAGTCATGTTAGCACAGATGATGGCTGCTCAGCATCAGCCGATGTCGTCTACAGTTGCGGAGTGTCAAGAGGGCCCGGTAGTTCGAGGGTCCAAGAGTCTTGGCTTTGAATCCCCCATAGTTTACAGGTACAGACCGGACAGAGGATCCTCAGGATTTTCTAGATCAAATGCAGAGAATTTTCAGGGTTATGCATGCCACGCCTACAGAATCGGTTGAGTTGGCAGCGTTCCGGTTTCCGGACATCGCCATGTTGTGGTATGAAAGCTGGGAAAGGTACCGAGGGAGAGATGTTTCCCCTCCGACCTGGTCCAGCTTCTCAGGAGCTTTTCTGGATCACTATTTGCCACGGGAGATTCGACAGGCCCGGTAGGACCAGTTTTTACATTTAGAGCAGGGGGCCATGAGTGTTTGGGAATACGCCTTGCGGTTTGATTCTTTGTCCCGGTACGCACCAGCCTTTGTTGATACCATGGCATCCAGAGTACACCGCTTTATCATGGGGTTGAATCCATAATATGTTGAGACTTGTATTACGGCCACACTGCGAGAGGACATGGATATTGCCCGAGTTCAGGCATTTGGCCAGAATATTGAGGGCATCAGGCAGTGGCATTGAGAGATCAAGAGGACCAATCAGGAATAGTGCCACAGGGATAGGCCAGTTGAGTTATAGAGGGAGGCTCGGGGAGGACCTAGGCCACGATTGTTAGATAGGCCGCCCAGACCCCCGCCTCCACCACAGCCATAGAGGGGCAGATTTAGCTGCAGGGGGCGTCAGAGACCAGCAGAGGCTCGCAGATTGCAGATTCACCATTATAGAGGACGGCGGAGCTGAGTAGGTATACCCTACCACTTTGCCCTATATGCAGCCGACGCCATTCTGGAGCATGCAGGTATGGCTCCACCGGATGTTATATTTATGGTCAAGAGGGCCATCTGATGAGAGATTGCCCAGCCAGAGGTCAGGAGGATTGGGATAGATAGGACAGGGCATCCGCAGGGTCACGAGCTATAGCATCCTCAGCAAGGCGCAGGCCCTCAGTTTCAGTAGGCAGGGGTCGGGGCAGATCAGGGGCCTCCAGTGTAGGTGCGGGTCCAAGCCGCACATATGCTTTACCAGGGAGGCAGGATTCAGAAGCGTCACTTGATGTTGTGACAGGTATGATGACTATCTGCTCGCACCCTGCTTATGTATTGATTGATCCAGGATCTACTTTGTCCTACATTACTCCATTTTTGGCTCGAAAGTTTAGTGCTGCACCAGAGTTGCTTCAACAACCCTTTTCAGTATCCACCCCTGTTGGTCACTCCATTGTAGCTAGAAGGGTCTATCGCGGGTGTATAGTAGAGGTTGCTGAGCACAGACCATAGTAGATCTGGTAGAATTAGAAATGGTCTATTTCGACGCCATTATGGGTATGGATTGGTTAGCTCCATGCTATGAAAATGTAGAATGATGGACCAAGACAGTCTGATTCCACTTTCCAGGAGAGGTAGTACGAGAGTGGAAGGGCAGCACAGCTATGCCAAAAGGTAGGTTTATTTCCTACCTTCAGGCGAGGAAGTTGATAGCCAAGGGATGTATTTACCATCTAGTCAGAGTTCAGGGTGTTCGGGTAGAGCCTCCGACTCTCCAGTCAGTCCCATTGGTGAATGAATTCCCTGACGTATTTCCAGATGAGCTACCTGGTATTCCTCCAGAAAGGGAAATAGATTTTGCAGTTGATTTATTACCAGGAACTCAGCCCATATCAATTCCTCTGTATCGTATGGCTCCTGCTGAACTCAGAGAGTTAAAGGAGCAGCTGAAAGATCTATTAGACAAGGGCTTTATCAGGCCGAGTACTTCACTGTGGGGTGCGCCAGTTCTATTTGTGAGAAAGAAGGATGGTTCGCTCCGCATGTGTATAGATTACCGGCAGTTGAATAAGGTTACAGTTAAGAATAAGTATCCGCTTCCCAGAATAGATGATTTGCTTGACCAATTACAGGGGGCCAAATATTTCTCCAAGATTGATTTACAGTCCGGATGCCATCAGGTTCGGGTCCGTGAAAGAGACATTCCCAAGACAGCCTTCAGGACTAGATACGACCACTTTGAATTTCTAGTTGTGTCCTTTGGGCTGACGAATGCCCCAGCAGTATTTATGGACCTGATGAACAGTATCTTCAAACCATACTTGGACCTGTTTGTGATAGTGTTTATTGACGACATTCTGGTGTATTCTCGCTCAGATATAGACCATCAGAATCATTTACGGACAGTGCTCCAGATTCTTCGGGACCGTCAGTTGTACGCCAAGTTCTCCAAATGTTAATTCTGGCTGAACTCAGTAGCTTTCTTGGGGCATATTGTGGCAGATGCTGGTATACAGGTAGATACGCAGAAAATAGAAGCAGTCAAAACATGGCCCAGACCTACCACTCTGACTGAAGTCCGCAGTTTTCTGGGATTAGTAGGATACTATAGAAGGTCTGTTGAGGGATTCTCCACCATAGCGGCACCCCTAACTAAGCTAACGCAGAAAGCAGTAAAGTTCCAGTGGACAGAGACATGTGAGCAGAGTTTCCAAGAATTGAAAGACAGGTTGACCTCCGCCCCGGTATTAGCATTTCCAGAAGGTACAGAGAGTTATTCAGTGTATTCTGATGCATCGGGTATTGGGTTGGGATGTGTGTTGATGCAGCACGGTAAAGTGATTGTTATGCTTCCAGACAGCTGAGGAAACACGAAAAGAATTATCCTACCCATGACCTGGAATTAGCTGCAGTGATCCACGCCCTAAAGATATGGAGACATCACCTGTACGGCGTCCATGTGGATATTTTCACTGACCATAAGAGCCTACAGTATATCTTCACTCAGAGGGAGTTGAATTTGCGGCAGCGTTGCTGGTTGGAGTATTTGAAAGATTATGATGTGAACATTCTGTATCATCCGGGAAAGGCTAACGTAGTAGCAGATGCTCTTAGCCGCAAATCTATGAGGAGTTTGGCGTATTTGCAGCCCGAGCAGCGGGAGTTGGTCACAGAAATACATCAATTAGCCAGCCTAGCCGTTCGTGTAGCAGAGACAGAGGACAACAGAGCGGTAATTCAGAATACCGCAGTGTCGTCATTAGTTGAGGAGGTAAAAGAACGACAGTATGAAGATCCTGACCTGGTTCAACTTAAGGATAGAATTCAGCAAGGGAAAGCGCCAGATTTTCAGGTAACTGAGGATGAAGTGCTGAGATGTAAGGGCCGCCTTTGTGTTCCGGATATTTTAGGGCTTCGCCAGCAGATCATGAGTGAGGCGCATTACGCCCGCTATTCTCTCTACCCAGGTGCGATGAAAATATACCATGATATCAAAGGAATTTACTGGTGGCCAGGTATGAAGAGGGAAATAGCAAAATTTGTAGCCCAGTGTCCTAACTGTCAGCAAGTAAAAGCAGAACACCAGAAACTAGGTGGGTTGACTCAGGACATAGCTGTGCCTCTTTGGAAGTGGGAAGCACTAAACATGGACTTTGTAGCAAGACTACCACGTACCAGGCATAGACATGATTCAATTTGGGTAATTGTTGACAGACTGACGAAATCAGCCCCTTTCCTGCCAGTAAAAGCCACTTTCTCTGCCAAAGATTATGCCGAACTATATATCAGAGAAATAGTTAGATTACACGGTGTTCCAGTATCTATTATCTCTGACAGAGGAGCACAATTTACAGCTAGATTTTGGCAGTCATTTCAGAGAGGTCTGGGAACGCAGATTAATTTGAGCACAGCATTCCACCCTCAGACAGATGGGCAGGCTGAACACACTATTCAGACGCTCGAGGATATGCTACGGGCATGTGTGCTAGACTTTGGAGGTAGCTGGGACGAGCATTTGCCGCTAATTGAATTTGCTTATAATAATAGTTATCACTCAGCTATCCAGATGGCGCCCTTTGAGGCATTTTACGGGCGAAAATGTAGGTCGCCAGTTGGCTGGTTTGAAATGGGAGAGTCAGCGCTGATTGGGCCAGATATTATTAAACAGTCAGAGGAAAAGGTAAAGCTTATCATAGAACGCCTACTGACTGCACAGAGCAGCCAGAAATCGTGTGTTGATGTGCGGCGTAGAGACCTGGAATTTGATGTGAATGACTGGGTATTTCTGAAGGTATCTCCGATGAAAGGGGTGTTGAGATTCGGTAAGAGAGATAAGCTAAGTCCGAGATTCGTTGGGCCTTATTAGATTCGTCGAAGAATAGGCCAAGTGGCATATGAGTTGAACTTACCTCCAGAATTAGAATCCGTTCATCCAGTTTTCCACGTATCTATGCTAAGAAAGTACATAGGACACCCATCCAGAGTAGTTCCAGTCCAGGATGTCCAGGTTACGGAGGAGCTGGCCTATGAAGAGGCTCCAGTAGCTATCTTAGACAGACAGATTCGTAGATTGAGAACTAAAGATATTGCATCTGTCAAGGTACTGTGGCGTAACAGGAATCGAGAGGAGATGACTTGGGAGGCAGAGGAAGATATGAAAATTAGATATCCTCACTTGTTTCAAGCCTAGTCAGTCAAGAGGTATGTTAGTAATATTTATTTTATATAGTGCCTTATAGTATATGCATAAACGAGATAATCGACTCCAATCTTTTGTCTGATGATTGCTATAGTATTGTGTGGAGTACCTGTATTGGACTTTTCTGTATTTCAGGTTTTTGAGATAGTCCATATTACGGGGGAAACTCTGCCAAAATATTTCTAGAAATAACTTGAGTAAGCCGATAATTCTTATAAATAGAAGTTCACATTCGAGGACGAATGTTCTTAAGGGGGGAGAATGTTACACCCCGTAAATTCTCGATATATAGATGGCCTATTCGTATGTTGGTTAAGAGTTTTTAAATGCCATTCATGCTAGGAAAAGTCCCGGGGGAAAGACCAGATAAGAAATCCGTCGAACCATCGCGGAAGGAGCCGGGGCAGAACCCCTCCGCGATGGAAACGTGCCACGGAGGGAGAGCCTCCGCGTTGGCTTCGTGTCACGGAGGCCCTGTCCAGGCCCAAGTATAAAAGCCTCCAAACTTCGGTTTTTATTTCATTTAACTTATAATTTCCAGAGAACACGACAGAGAACAGAGAGGAATGAAGGTTTACGATATATATTCATCTGATTACGCCATCAAACGCGGTCCAAACTCAAATTTACTCCAGATACCGAGGTATTAAGCAGCAAGGAGCACTCCTACGGATTTAGTTTCATGAAATTCGGCCGGCGAATCGTCGTGCTACCGAACCAAGGTAAGTGGAATTGCTCCAAATTAGTGTCAATATACTCCTAGCCCTAAAGTGAGTATTTCTCCCTTCTGGACTTCCGAGAAATAGCGAGTTTTTGACTGTTTTTCGATAAGCCAAAGTTTTGGCTATATATATATTAAAAATGTTATCTTCTTCCAGAATATTAGTGTATTTAGTCCTAATTGATATATATATATATGGATGCAGTTGGGAGAAATAGCGAAAATACTGACCGAGCTACGCCAGTTAGTCGGGAAATCAGAAGCGAAGGTATGTAAAGCTAGTTTCCTCGGCAAGTTAGTAGTCTCAGTATAGTTAGATAGCTCAAAGGCCAGTAGAATGTTTCAGATGTCCTGTGTTATGTTTAGTATGAATATTAGTACGGTATTGGATGCATCATGTTATGTATAGCATGAAACTTGCTAGCACGATATAAATTCTAATACAAAGTGTTAGGAACTGTACAGCATGCCCAGTATGTGATTTAGTAAAGTATGTTAGGATATTGCCGTATTCAGTTGAAACTTAGCAAAGCAATATAAGTATCTATAAGGTATCTCAGAAGTAGAATGGTAGATTAAAATGATGTTTAGAGAGCATGTGTGAAATAGTAAATCACGTTACTATGAAACTCAGTTATACAGCATGACTCCCAGTAGAAAAACTATATTTTGTTCAGCATTAGACTCAGCACAGTATGACAGAAGATTATATACATATACCATTATCAGTCTCAGCATGTATTAAATACATACATATCACTATCACTAGTTCAGCATATAGTATGTACAGATACATTATCATCACTAGCTTCAGCATGTGGTATACGCAGCTAGTATTACTAGTTGAGACCACTGTATTGTCTTGGGGTGGATTACCTAGCATTCATGACCGCCCCAGGGTTAATAGTTGTATCGACTCGTCCACCAGAGGACGAGGATATGTCACTCTACAGAGTGGTATCCCGTCCCACAGGGGACGAAGATGGGATGTCGGTTTCCCCCATATTGTGCTTTGGTCGGCCTTTATACACCCCCGTCAAGCGGGTACGCCCGGGGTGTTGATTCAGGAGTCCTTTGGACTCAGGTACAGTTATACTCAGGGGCTCAGCGAGCCCAACTGCATACCCAGGGGATCGGCAGGATTCTTATAGTTATTATAGGAGATGGGACAACCGGGGTAGGGATATAGATTGCCTGTTGATTGTACCTCCCGGCTTATGGGGGTCGGGTAAGGTTTGTGTGTGCTATGCTATGTTATGTTACGTTATGCCATGTTATGCTAGTTACGTGTAAATCAACACTAGAGCGATACATTTCCAGGTATGACTCCTACTCCTTCCAGCATAGTTGAGAGTAGGCTTAGCTTTACATTTTCAGTCAGTTTAATCTATTCCTTTCTATTTCAGTTCCATCAGTTGTATTGTTGTTTTTAGATATTTTTCAGTAGTTGTTTTACATACTCAGTACCAGCGGTACTAACGCCCGTTGGTGGCGCTGCATTACTTGCCTGCAGGTACTCATAGACGAAGAGCTGATACCTCATGATTCCAGCCAGCTCGCAGGGTCATCAGCTCCAGTCCTCCGGAGCTAGATAGCTAGAGGTTTACCCCTTTTCTTTTGTTGTACAGTATTGGTAGGCCGGGGCCCTGTCCCGACCATCTTATCAGTATTCTTAGAGGCTTGCAGTTTGTATATATTTCCTTGTGGTTAGTTGTGCCAGTCGTGTGGGGTCGTGCGTATGTTTAGTTGTTTATGTTGGTCGTGTGAGGCCTTATCCAGTCAGTAGTGGTGACCTTGCCGGTCATGTAGCTGTTCAGCATTTGTTATATTGATTTAGAGTTAACTAGACAGCATGGTGGCCTTGTCGGCCCACATAGGTTCCCCTATATGAATGTGATTCTTGTTAGCTGATGTTATAGTACAGGTGGCTATAGGCCTAGTCGGCCGGAGGTTGTATTTACAGCCATTATATAACCCGTTGTTTCCGTGAATCAGAGTTAGAGCCAGCCAGGCACCAGATGTGCTTAGGCTCAGTAGTCTAGCAGTTTAGATCCTAATAGGGCACCAGGTGCCAGTCATACCCCCCAAGGTGGGGCGTGACAGTTTTATTTGATTTATTATTATCATTTGTAACTTGTAGATAAACACTGATAAATAGTGAAAAAGGGGGTTTTATGGGGGCGGGGATTATATTTCTTTACTGTTTTCTTTCTAATTGCTAAATTTAGCTAGAAAGAATGTTCGTAGGGTTTAATAGTATATGCAGTAGAAATCATGCCCGTAGCAATTTAAATTTATATGTAGTACAATGATTTCGATCCGAAATAGGCAATTTAATTTTCTTCTGCAGAAATAATAAAGGATTAATTATTTTAATTAATGGTTGCTTTGAAACTTAGTATTTAACTCTAAAGCACAGGTTATATTGTTAGTAAATGTACTTATAGGAAACTATCCTGTCGGTTTTCTCAAAATCATGAAAACGATTTGTTTAAAGATTTTTGGCATGCCCTCTCGCATACGATTTCTGAAAATGGATTACTAAATAAGTCTGTTAGATATCACGACCGTAGAATATAAAATGCAAATCTTTCAATAGTCTGTTATGAATTGAAATTTACCTTTCTAACCACTATTTGATATCTGTTTGAAATTTGTATCACGCCTGTTCAAATAAATTGTAATAAATGTTGTGGACAATAATCTGTTTAGATCTTCTAGATAAGATGCATTGATTAAATTTCCAAATGTGTTGAATAAATATCTCCAGGTCATGTTTTCACATGTTTTTGGTTAATACATGTTTCATTTATGTGGTTAATGGTAGAATATAACATAGGCATGTCATAAATAATGCTTGCGAGATTTACTGCTAATAATATAAAATAATGCCTATAGGAGAAAAGACTAGTTTACTTGACTAATGCAAACCTGACTAATGCATTCTTTTAACTGTTACATTTGCATTAGAAGTCGTGTTTACAAGAATTAATTTAGGTTTATTTGAAGCCTTCTATATGCCAGTTACATTTTCATTTGCAGTTTAAATCGTGTTACAGTGTCATCTTGGCATAATCTTTATAAATAGTGTTACTGTCTATAAGAATGTACAATCTTCAGATTTAAATCACAGGTTTCAGGCCCGAAGGTGATTCATATTCAGTTATTTGACATTAGCAAACCTGAATGTAGGACCATTACATATGGATCTACATATCTGTGTGTTTAGACATCACGCCTATAGGATCTAATACATATTTATTTAAATCACAAATCTTGTCTGGTAAATGTTACATTATATGTTGCATGTTTAAATCTGACGTCTTGCATTAGATACCATGTTATAAGAGTCGTCATAATAGATGTCATGCCTATAGACATCGCCATTGCTTATTTTAATGAAAGAGGCTTATATGAAACATTACTAAGTTTGCTTTCAAATTTGTTTGTTAATTGCATGACGTTTTTTTGCCTTAACAACCATAGGATTTCAGACCAAAAAATCTAAAATAGTTGTCCAATGCCTCTTGGACTTTAAGATTGGGGAGGGTAGGCAAATACTAGGACGTTAGTTTTGTCACATAGAATGTTTTAAGTTAATAACTAATCAATTAGGTGGGTAGATGGGACATGATAGTCCGTCTCGCTGAATAATACAAGCAATCCAAATGGATGCGAAGTATTATTTAAGTTGCACGGGGTGATCCCATTAGGTCAAATAACCCCTCTTATTTGTAGAACTATGTTCGGCCTGATTTCCTTAATAGATACGTAGGCGCCTCTACAAGGCTCGGCCCCATGATTAAAATAATTATTTATTTGGTTGTTATGTTATGTGTATTTTAATACTTTGTCCCATTTTATTGTTTGTCTTTTTTTTTTATTTTTTTTACTTACTTTGTTTGCCATAAATTTTTTATTTATTGTTAAACCAAATAAATTGAGTTAAATTACTTTTAGATTTCATTTTGCCCAAATTTCTTTCTTCTCGCTTGTCTAAATTTAATTATTTATTTAATTATTTATTTCTTTGTCAATTTAGTTTAAGTACATATAATATAGGTTAAAATCAATTTTTGATGATCACTTAGTTAATTCCCCATTAATGAATCCGGTCGGGAACCATATTTGTGGACCTCGAAAGGTGCCTAACACCTTCCTTTCGAGGTAATTTAAGCCCTTGCCCGACTCTGGTGACTTAGGTAATAAAATATACCTTTAGGTTAGAATAGTGCCCTAACGCACCTTAATCCGTTAGGTGGCGACTCTTCAATTCAATAACCCTTAAGAGTTGTCACATGTTGAATCCCGCTTTTCGCGAGAAAAATGGGGAGCGACAGCATGGTGACTCCACTGGGGAATTTAGGCTTTAACCAATACGTGTTCATTAAGTACGGTCTTATTTGAGTTATAACTGTCCAATTTGAAATCTTTTATATTACTTATTTCTGTCGATATTTATGACTTTGCCATGAAGTTACTAACTGTTTTCTTTCCTTGTTTTTTTCATTATTTTTTATTATTTATTTTCATATGTAATTGTTAATTTGTAAAATGTTGTATTTTTTTATTTTATTAACTGGCATATCGTTCATATTTTCCCCACTTGGAAATTTTACACTAACACATACGACAACGGTTGCATGGTTTCATGGCTGTTCACCATTAAAAGACCTCGAGGATGGTCTTGTGATTTTGTCGATCAGCGGTGCGTCGACGGTCATAAGCTTCCTCACTCTCGAGTTGTCCGCTCGAGGGAACCATGTCATACCCACTCTTATTCCTAGAACGTGACCATGTACGCCTTTAGTAAGGCATGCACATCATTTCAAACTTAGAAAAATTGCGACGTCCATGGTACGTCAAGATTTAAATAGTAAACTTGCCCTAAGTCTTAAGGGATTTTTTAAATCCCGAAAAAGGCGATCCATAAATTATGTGCATTTTTTTTAGAGAAACATTGTTTAAAGTAATGTCATTTTGCTCCCGGGTGGGTAGGTTAGTCTAACTTTCCTTCGTGTTGCAGGTACAATGAGTCTCCCAACTTCTTACCCAAGATTTGGTATGGTTTGGTGCATGCCTGTAGGCATGAATACGTGGTGGTGGGATTTGGGAGAATATAGACATAATGACGTAAGGAAAGTATTGGGACACTTACCTTCCCTTATTCAAGTTACTCCCTATCAAGAACTCATAGAAGTAGCCACAGCTTTCTGGGACGAGAAAAAAGTAGTCTTCAGATTTGGTGAGGTTGAAATGACCCCGTTGTTGGAAGAAATTGGTGGGTATGTAGAAAACGTGAGCTTATTATGGAGGAATAGGAAGTGGAAAAAAACGGAAATGGTTATACCCAAATGTGTCACCCTGGAAGATGCGTGTGACAAATTGGGATTGTAAGGTAGCAATATGGTATCCTTTGTAATGAAGGGAAGGATGCTAGGAAAATATTTGCTCAACCGATTCGGTCATGGTTCTTCTCGGGAAGTTTACAAAGAAGGGAGTTCCGATCTAGACTCATGGATGAGCAAATGAATTTTTTCTTTCATGGTTTATTTTTTAGGGATGGTGGTCTTCCCACGAGGAGCTGAGGAAGACATCGATATCCGCCTTGTTTCAGTCGTTCACGCCTTATGCAAAGGTATCGACAAAAGACATTGCACTATTTTCCCAATGATCGTGGCCGACATTTACAGATCTCTGGGGAAGTTCAAAAATGGGTTTAAGAACTTCGAAGGATGTAACTTATTGCTTCAACTCTGGCTTATTGAACATCTTCAAAAGGTGCGTAGCAATCCAACCATGCCTCAACCTACAGAAACCGATCACATTGCCACTCACCATTACAGGGTCACCATGGGAGTTAAACCAATAAAACGGCCCGAGGAGGTGGAGAAATGGGGTCAAATGTTGGGTAATTTGACCGAAGATTCTGTGCAGTGGATGTTCGACTGGTTTTCGAGATCAAACTTCGTGGTGTATACCAAGTCCCGATACTATTTGGTTTTGATAGGACTCCAAGGTCTTCAACCATACTCTCCAATGTGAACAATGCGCAGGCTGGAAGAATGCAAATAATACCCAGGGTTGCTGACATGGATGCATACCAAGTGGATTATAAGGACGACTTTATTCCGCATGCTCTAGACATTGCAAAAGCATGGAACAAAAAGATTTACCTCGATGAAAAGAGCATAGAGGTTGATCGATATTAGGCAGGCTATGTAACGGGATATATCGAATGGCTACGCGATGATTGGGCTGATACTGCAATATCAAGCGTCAAGCGAGGCAAGCATGCAGAGGATAAGAAGGCTCAAGCACAAACCCTCTATCGTTGTTTAAAAAGGAAGGTCCAAGATTCTGAGGCTTGTCATCAATAGTTACACAACGACAATGGCAAAGAAATTGCTGAGATGGAAAAAGAATTGGAATATTGGAAAGATCGGGCCTTAGGTCTGGATTTAAGGATACAAGATTTGCGTGATGAATTCGGAAAACATGGAGAAGAATGCCTGAATAATGGAGCTATGGGAAAAGATCTGGCATTGGCCTATCTTCTGTCCAGTCGTCACCGTTTTGACAAAGTACTAGAAGATCCAAAGAAATCGGACATCGATGAAGAAATTTTCAAGATTTAATGTTTTTTTTAGTTTGTTCCTTGTAATTCTTGCAATTTTTATTGTAATAAAGTTTTATTTTGGATTTATTTTGGGAGAAAAATGACAATACTTAATAACAAGTTCCTCTCAAACTCGTTAGGCCTACCTCTGGCATAAAAGAGGCCCCAAAAGTAGGAAACACATCTTTATTTCCGTTCTTTACTTTAATCAACACTTTTTCTAACCTCTATTACTAACTATGATTTGTTTGTTGTTGGTTTTATTTTTCCCCTTCCCAAAGGTTGATCTGTGCAAACATAGCCTACTACACAAGATCAAAAGGGGCTCCTCCTTCTCCTCCTCCTATTCCAAATCGCAACAGAGGAAAGAACAAGATGGACGATCATAACAGCAGTGGTAGCGATGCACCCAGAGATGAAAGGGATAACTTCAAAAGGGTCGGCCCTCCAAGTTACAATGAGGTAATTATGAGGCTCTAGCAGAAAATTTTTGAGCTTCAAGAAGAATTAGCACAAGTCCGCAACCTAAATGCACAGATGGCATTATTTGGGAACCAAGCGAACGCCTCGACTTCAAAAGCACCCGCTAGTCTTCCTATGTCCTCACAACCCGCAGCTCCAACAAAAGATACTCCACCGCAACATTACCAATACCCTCCGTATACTTATCCAAATCCGCCAGCCCCAGCCACCTCCCATTACCCATCACCAGCTCAAGAAATACGCCCTCTAACCCATATAAATGCAACCTATGCCCGCACTCATACCAACCCAATCTATGTGGAGACGGCGCCTGTAACTCATCATCTGGCAGAATCCGAACATTCAGAAAAGGATAGATTGATTCAGACTCTAGCGGAGGAGTTGAAGAAGATAAATAGTAGGTTGCAAAATATTGAAGGCAGCAAGGGAGTAATGGGTCTGGATTATGAAGACCTGTGCATACATTCGGATGTCGAATTACTGAAGGGGTACAAACCTCCCAAGTTCGAGCTGTTTAACGGAACCGGTGATCCAAGGGCCCACCTGAGATTGCATTGCAACAAACTGGTAGGAGTGGGACGAAATGAGAAGATAAGGATGAAGTTGTTTATCCGAAGTTTGACCGGTGAAGCTCTTAGCTGGTACGTAGAGCAGAATCCGAAAAAATGGTTTACCTGGGCAGAAATGGCAACAGCCTTTGTGGAACGTTTTGGGTTCAACACAAAAAATGCACCTGACTTGCATTACATCCAAAACCTCAAGAGGAAGCCCACTGAGACTTTTAGGGAATTCGCAACTCGCTGGAGGACCGAAGCCGCTAGAGTGCGATCCCCAATGGAAGAGTCACAAATGAAAGACATTTTTATGCGTACTTTAGACCCGCAAGTTTATGACAGATTGATGTTGGTCAGTGAAAAAAGCATTGCAGAGATTATCAAGCTCGGAGAGAGGATTGAGGACAGTATCAAGGATGGTACCATTAACAACCTGAATGCCTTAGAAGCCGCTAACAAAGCCTTGCAGTCTGGAACTGCTTCGGAAAGCCGCAAGAAGAAGGAAGTAGGCACTGTTATGATGGCCCAAGGGCCAAAAAGTTATGTTTACAGACCCTGGACTCCAACCCCACACTACCAAATGCCAACCCCACATTTCCAAACTCCACCTCCACCATATCATGCTCTATCATCACCTTATCAAGCTCCATCATCGTATCCCCATTCCTACCAAGCTCCATATCAAACTCCCCCTCCAGCCCATTTCCAAACACCTCCATCACATTACCAAACCCCCACTTATCCCATTTATAACACACAGCCCTCTTATCCACGACCTTCTCACTCATGACCTTCTTCCTCACCAAACCAAAGGCCTAGTGCTCAATTTAGGCCAACAAAAACTTATACCCCTTTAGCCAAACCAATTGACCAACTGTATGTAAGGTTGAAAGAAGCTGGTTACATTGAGCCAATTCCTGTGCTCCCGGTCGATACCCAAGCTAAGTGGTATGACCACAACAAAGTGTGTATGTATCACTCGGGAATGAGGGGGCACACTACAGAGTCCTGCAAGTTATTGAAGGACAAAATACAGAAGTTGATTGACACCAAGGTTATTCACCTCAAGGATCCGGTACCGAATGTGACAAGTAATCCGCTGCCAAATCACCAGGTCAACATGATTTATTGTAATGAGGCTGAAGACTTGCCAAATGTTATTGGGATGATTGAACACAGAGTAGGTTCTTCTTCAGATTCATCTAGGAGAGTTCAGGTGCGCCCTCCATTCGAGGTTGAGGTAGCTACACCAAGGCCTCCATTTACAGTGGTAAGAGCTACTCCAATTTCGTACAAGACAGTAACTTAGAGTTACAAGGAAAATGCCTCACAGAAAACAAAGGTGTTGGAGGCAGACGCGGCACAGGGAGTGACGCGGTCTGGAAGAGTATACACTCCTGATACTTTGGTTCAAGGAGCCAATAAAGGAAAGAAGCTAGCGGTGGAAGCAGAAAATGGAGTTTGGAAAAAGGTGCAAGCTAAGGAGTACTCGGTGGTAGAACAGTTGAGCAAGACCCAGGCTCAAATTTCTATCTTATCACTTCCGCAGAGCTCTGATCAACACCAAAAGGCTTTGATGAAGGTGTTAGGAGAAGCATATGTCCCTGCAAGCATATCTAGCAGTGAGGTGGCTAATATGGTGGGTCAGGTGTTTGAGGCCCAAAAAATATCATTCCATGAAGATGAATTGCCCGTGGAAGGTGTGGCTCATAACAAAGTGTTGCATATCACAATGCAGCACTCGGACAATTTCATCACCAAGGTATCAATGACCCAGGCTCCGATTTGAATATTTGCCCGCTAAACACTTCGACCCGGTTAGAAGTTGACCTCGCCCGAATCAAGCAATGGAAGATGAACGTTAAAGCGTTTGACGGTTCACAAAGGGACACTGTTGGAGAAATTGACCTGGACGTGCTAGTTGGCCCTGCCACATTCACCATGACATTTCAAGTAATGGACATCCCAGCCTCTTACAATCTGCTATTGGGACGTCCATGGATTCATGCTGCGGGAGCGGTACCTTCAACTCTGCACCAATGCCTGAAGTTTGAGTGGGACCATCAAGAAGTCGTGATCCACGGGGATGAAAGCCGTCCAATTTACACTGCTCCTGTTATCCCTATCATTGAAGGAAAGGGAGGTCTGGATGGGGAGAGTTTCCAAACCTTAGAGCTTGTCGATGTCATCGAGGAAGGAAGGTGGTGGAGCGACAAGATCTTGAGTATGCTGCTATGGTTAGGGTTTGAACCAGGCTGGGGTCTTGGAGACAAATTGCAAGGAATTTCAGAACCGCTGCAGGTAGCAACACAAAAAACCACTTTCAGATTGGGATATCAACCTACTGAAGAAGAGATGGACAATTTGAAATATCCCTTGGGAAAGAGAAATTTTTTGTTGCCAAAACCATTGCCTTTGCTTCAACAAACCTTCATTTCTGATGGTTTTCTTGAAGACGCCGAAGAAGACGTCGTGCTGCTTAGTCTAAGAGATTTGTTTTTGGAAGAGCCAAGTGATAACAGCTGCAACGCCATTATCAACGGGGAGGAAGGATGGGTCCCACAACAAGAAGGAGGAGTTCAAAGAGGAACCGCAAATTGGACAGCGACTCCATCCAGAGCTTGCTGGGCATCTGGGTAGACTAAAGGACCAGTTTTCCATCTGTTTCAAAATAAATATTTGTTTTCAAAATTGTGAAATTTCTTTTGAATATTATGTCAAACTTTTGATCAATTTCTAATTAATAAAATCATTTTTCTTTCCATATATTTGATTCAATTTTATTTATTTTCAGCATTTCTAATATCGAACGAGTTGAATCTAAGGCCATGGCTTGTAATGAAACTATACGACATAACACAGGCAATTCATTAGAAGCCGAAGAAGATGAGTTACCTATTGAAATTGTTAGGGAAATAGAAGAGTTCGAGGACAAGCCCAAAGCAAATCTGACGAAGACCGATGTGGTAACTTTGGAAGATTTAGAGACACCCAAAGAGACTCAAGTCAGCACTCACTTGCCAAAAGATGAGATTAAGGAGTACATAGAATTTCTCAAGGATTATAAAGACATCTTCGCCTGGTCCTATGCTAATATGACAGGGCTCAGCCATTCCATAGTAGCGCATAGGTTGCCTACTGATCCAGCGTATCCCCCTGTGAAGAAAAAGCCGAGAAAATACAAGCCTGACATGAGTTTGAAAATCAAAGAAGAGGTAGCCAAGCAGATTGCCGCCCGAATCCTCAAAGTAGTAGAATATCCAACTTGGTTCGCCAATATCGTGCCAGTACTGAAGAAGGACGGAAAGGTCAGAGTCTGTGTGGATTACAGGTATCTCAACAAGGCCAGCCTAAAGATGATTTTCTGTTACCAAACATCCATATCCTTATTGACAATTATGCCAAGCATGAGACACAGTCGTTCATGGATTGTTTCGCTGGTTATCACCATATCAGAATGCATGAAGAGGACACTGAGAAAACTGCATTCCTTTCCCCATGGGGCATATATTGCTACAAGGTAATGCCATTCGGGTTGAAAAATGCTAGAGCCACCTATATGCGGGCCATGATTACCATCTTCCACGACATGATTCATAAGGAAATTGAGGTTTATATGGATGATGTCATCATCAAGTCAAAGAGAAGCTCAGATCATCTGGCAGACCTCAGAAAGTTCTTTGACAAATTAAGGAAGTATAATCTGAAGCTAAATCTGGCAAAGTGTGCATTTGGTGTTCCATTAGGAAAATTATTGGGGTTTATCGTCAACCGTCGTGGTATCGAGTTGGATCCGACCAAGATTAAGGCCATCCAAGAGCTCCCACCACCGAAAAGTAAGAAAGAAGTCATGATCTTTTTAGGACGACTCAACTACATTAGCCGTTTTATTGCTCAGTCAATGGTTATTTGTGAGCCTATCTTCAAACTGTTGAAAAAAGATGCTGCTACAGAACGGACTCCTGAGTGTCAGCAAGCTTTCTATAGAATCAAAGATTATCTATCGAAGCCTCCGATTTTAGTGCCACCAGAACAAGGAAGACCTTTGCTCTTGTATTTGTCCGTGCTACAAAACGCCTTCGGCTGTGTTTTGGGACAACATGACGAGACAGGGAGAAAGGAGCAAGCCATATACTATTTGAGCAAGAAGTTCACACCATATGAGGCTTGGTATATATTGTTGGAAAGGACATGTTGCGCTTTGACTTGGGTTGCTCAGAAGTTGAGGCACTATTTGTCTGCCTACACAAATTATTTGATTTCCAGGATGGATCCGTTGAAGTATATATTCCAAAAGTCCATGCCTATAGGGAAGTTGGCCAAGTGGCAGATATTGCTGAGTGAATTTGACATTGTCTACGTTACGTAGAAAGTCGTAAAAGGACAGGCTCTTGCAGACCATTTGGCAGAAAATCCTGTAGATGAGGAGTATGAACCCCTGAAAACATACTTTCTTGACGAGGAAGTAGCCTTCATAGGAGAAGATATTGCCAAAGAGTACGATGGTTGGAGGTTATTCTTCGATGGAGCAGCAAACTTCAAAGGAGTGGGCATTGGAGCAGTGTTAGTATCAGAAACTGGGCAGCATTACCCTGTATCAGCTAAGCTTCGATTTCCTTGTACTAACAACATGGCTGAGTATGAAGCCTGCATTTTGGGTGTTTGACTGGCAATTTACACGAACGTGCAATCGTTATTGGTAATTGGAGACTCAGATTTGTTGATGCACCAAGTAAGGGGAGAATGGGCCACGAAGAACACGAAGATTCTTCCCTATCTACATTGTGTGCAAGAATTATGCAAGAGGTTTATCAAGATTGAGTTCCATCATGTTCCCAGAATACAGAATGAGTTTGCGGACGCTCTGTCTACATTGTCTTCGATGATCCAACACCCTGACAAGAACTACATTGATCCCATTCCTGTTCACATACATAAGCAACCAGCCTATTGCTTTCATGTTGAGGAAGAACCAGAAGGTGAACCATGGTATGCCGACATCAAAGGATATCTGAAATATGGGACTTATCCTGAGCATGCTACAAGCGTCCAAAAATGCACGATTCGGAGGCTAGCCAATCAGTTTTTCTTAAATGAAGAAATTCTTTATAGAAGGACCCTGGACTTGGGATTGTTAAGATGTGTGGATGCTAAGGAGGCAACAACTTTGATTGAGGAAATTCACGCTGGAACTTGCAGACCCCACATGAACGGTTTCGTGTTGGCGAAAAAGATCTTGAGAGCTGGCTATTTTTGGTTGACTATGGAGACGGACTGTATCAAGTACGTGCAAAGATGTCATCGCTGTCAAACCCACGCAGATGTGATTCGAGCTCCTCCCAACGAGCTTCATGCCAAGAGCTCGCCTTGGCCATTCGTAGCTTGGGGAATGGATGTAATTGGTCCCATCGAGCCCGCAGTGTCTAATGGACATAGATTCATTCTGGTTGCAATTGACTACTTCACTAAGTGGGTTGAAGCCACTTTTCACAAGTCTGTCACAAAGAAAGTGGTGACAGATTTTGTCCGCGACCATCTCATTTGCCGATTTGGGGTACCTGAATCTATCATTACCGACAATGGTGCTAATCTAAATAGTGACTTGATGAGAGCGACCTGTGAAAACTTCAAGATCAAGCACCAAAATTCTACCGCATATAGGCTGCAAATGAATGGAGCCGTGGAGGCCGCAAACAAGAACATTAAGAGGATTTTGCTCAAGATGATTGACAACTATAGACATTGGCATGAGAAGTTTCCCTTTGCTTTGTTGGGATATCGCACCACTCTCCGAATGTCTACTGGTGCTACATCTTATATGTTGGTATATGGTAATGAAGCAGTGATACCAGCTGAAGTGGAAATTCCTTCTTTAAGAATCATTCAAGAAGCAAAACTGAACGATGCAGAATGGGTGCAAAGTAGATTCGAGCAACTAGCACTCATTGATGGGAAAAGGATAAATGCAGTTTGCCATGGTCAACTCTATCAGAACAGGATGATCAAGGCCTTTAACAAGAAAGTTTGGCCGAGACTTTTCATGCCTGGGCAACTGGTTTTGAAGCGGATTTTTCCACACCAAGATAAAGCTAAAGGAAAGTTCTCGTCTAACTGGCAAGGTCCCTACATAGTTCACCGAGTGCTGATAGGAGGAGCACTTATCCTAGCAAAGATGGATGGTGAAATCTGGCCTAAACCCATCAACTCAGACGCGGTTAAGAGATACTACATTTAGATTGGGATTTTTGTTTCTTTTTGCTCTGCCTTGTAACCTGAACTACATTGGACCTGATTCCCGTTTAAGAGGGATACGTAGGCGTCCCTGTGGGACTCTATCTATATCTTTATAAAATTTTCTTCTTCCCTTTTGTTAAAGGTTCTCGGTGATTTTGTTGCATTTTCATGGTGTTTCAGTTAACAAGCTGTAACTGGGGCAGAATTTTTGAGAGGACCTCAAAAATTCACAACTCTCTGTCACTTGCAAGGAAGTCTATGTCATCTTCTACACTGGGGTAGAAATTTTGAGAAGGATCCCAAAATTTCATCAAACTAGGTCAAGACAAGGTTCCAATTTACAAAAGGACGTTGTACGGTTTTAAAATATGTCATGGCCCGTGATTTAACTTAATTTTTCTACGTATTTACTTTACTTTTACTAAGTTATTCACCTTTTGCCTAAACTTTGTGCCCGAGCGTATGCCTGGACGGAGTACAACAGCAGGTGTCCAGCGAATAGAAGAAGGCTACAAGATAGACACACAGATCAACCTCCCCTTTTCAAACTAATAATTTTTCTTTGAGCGCAGAAATAACAAAAAGGAATAAGGCAGAGATGGAGAGCGTCTTGTCACAAGGCGGCATAGAGCTAAGTCATTCTTCCTTATGCCCCTATTTATATCTTTATGTTCCATCATTTGAGCCTGTATTCACATTTTAAGCCATTACACGCATATGAGCCCATGATATACATTTTTATATATCTGAGCCCGTGATATTTATATATATCTGAGCCCATGGTATACATTCTAACGTATGCATCTGAGCCCCCATTTACATTTGAGCCCGAATCTACATTTAAGCCCGTGATATACGATATGCATTTTTTGATATACATCTGAGCACTCGATTGCATATTTGCATATTGAGTCCTTGATATATATGACGATATGTATGCATTTAAGCTCGTATTTACATATTAATATATGCATTTTGAGCCTTTATTTGCATATGGAGCCTTTTATATACATTTTGAGCCATATATGCATTTTGAGCCCGTGGTACGCATTTTATATAAGCATTTGAGCCCGTGGTGTACATGATATATGCATTCAAGCCCGTTATTTGCTTTTTAAGCTCGTTTATGCATTTGAGCCCGTTATTTGCATTTTAAGCCCGTTTATGCATTTCGAGCCCGTTATTCGCATCTTAAGCCCGTTATTTGCATTTTAAGCCCATTTATGCATTTGAGCCCGTTATTTGCATTTTAAGCCCATTTATGCATTTCGAGCCCGTTATCTTAAGCCCGTTTATGCATTTCAAGCCCGTTTATGTATTTCAAGCCCGTTATTTGCATTTTAAGCCCATTTATGCATTTCAAGCCCGTTATTTGCATTTTAAGCCCGTCTACACATTTCGAGCCCGTTATTTGCATTTCGAGCCCGTTATCGGCAATTCGAGCCCATTTATGCATTTCAAGCCCGTTGTTGCATTCTGAGCCCTGTGACTTATTTGCATTGAGCCCGAATAAACCAGAGCCTTCAATTGAATTATTGAGTCTCTCGAATAATTTACTTTCTTTGAACCATAATTTCTTCCACTCATCCGAAGGCGTCATAGTCTAAAGACATCATTTCATGGCCTGTGGACATCATGTCATAGCCTGAGGATTTACTTTCCAGTTCATCATGCTCCTAAGGCGTCATAGTCCAAATGCGTCATTTTTCATGGCATGTGGACATCATTTCATGGCCTAGGAAATTTACTTTACAGCTTATCATGCTCCTAAGGCGTCATAGTCTAAAGGCGTCATTTTTCATGGCCTGCAGACATCATTTCATGGCCTATGAAATTTATTTTGCATATCATGGCCCAAGACATCATGGCTTAGAGACATCATCCGTTATCTCTAAACAAAACTTTCATTGTCTAAAGGGAACTTGCATCATGTTTAATTTTTGCACTCGTTTATTTTACGAAGTATTTGATGCACATGCTTTAGTTGTTTATGCGAACGTCGAATGAATAACAAGCTACGAATGATAACGTCTCCCTATTATCTTCTTTTGAACCGTATTCCCACCTGTTTATTTCATAATGCATTCTAAATCGTGTCGATTCGTGCAACCCCCATCCTTATCCAAGCCTCGTGTTGTCAATTTTTTAGGGATCTCATTCATCCCTAAATCTAAAACTACACGCGGCCTGATTCTCGTGAGACTCAAGATATGTAGGCGACTTGATACCAAAGTCTCAGCCACAACATCTTCATAACCCTGTCTTGTTTCATCCGGCAATATCGAAAATTTTTCTTTCGATGGGGAAAAATCAGCCACTAGGTCAACGTTCTTTGCTCAACAATTCATTCTTCATTCCTGAGCAAAGAAGGGGCAGTTGTTGACACCCAATTTTGACCTCCCTACGCCCCCTATATGCTGCTTAAATATATATATATTTATTTACATTATTTTTACGTAAATATTGGACTTGCTTTATATTTATACTTATAATTAATTACCATAATATTGCGAATTTATTTTTAAATTACATATATATGTTGCACTAATTTTAATTTATTAATTTTCTGATGTTAAGTAATTATGTTATGTATAATATATTTCGTACTAATATATATCTTTATTTTAAAGTATACATTTTACTTAATATTTATAAATTTATTTGCGTAATAATATTACTCGAATTTATAATTTCTTTATGTTAATAATATTTTTTTTTATAATATCTAATAACCTATTTTTATTTCCTCTTCATAAAATTATTTATAAATATATAATAATTTAAATTATAATATTTATATAAGTCTACTCAAATTTAGGATTTATAATAAGGTTTATATGATTTTTTTATAATTTAAATTACTTTATTATCTATTTGTTGAATTATCTATAAGTGTAGTATTTTTATTTATTTAATAGCAGTTAATTTCAAATTTTAGCTAACTTATTTAAAAACTAGCCACTTTTCATTCAATTTTAGCCTACTTTAACCATATCTAGCCACTTTTTAAATTCAATTCAATTTTAATTCAATCCTACCCACCTAACCCAACCCGCGACCCGCACTCCTACCAACGACCCGACCCGGATCACCTAAGATTAATCCCAGTCTTTCATCCATATTAATTGGACAGCTCTAATTAATTCTAACCTATTTCCATATTTAATTACTTACCCCCCCCCCCCAAACCCTAAATTACATCCTTCATTTTCCTTCTTCTTCCCCTCTAAGATCAGCTGCCTCTCCTCTTGATTTTCTTTCAACCTCTCCAACTACATCAATGGCCAGCCAGCAGCCCCACTTCTCCCCTTCACAAAAACACCGGCGCCATCCCTTTACCTTCACCTTCCACCATTTTTGCTGGCCACTGCTGGCCGGAAAACACCCACCGATCCAGTCACAATAGACCAGGAGCCCTCTTTCCCTCTTCCCCTTCTTCTTTTCCTAGGTTTCTCCGGCCAGATCCGAACTGGAAAACCATGCGCTGCCGCCATTTTTTTAATCTTTTTCTTCCCTCTCACCCGAGACCAACGACCAAAAAAGACCACCATTTAACCGAAAAATCACCTCACCCCTCCACCGTCTTTTTTTTTTCTTTCTTTCCTCTGGCCGTCCGTACCCTATTCTCCCCAAAAAATGGGCTCCGAATCTCCCTCCGCTAATGGTTTAATTGGCGAAGACAGACCCTATTTCATTTTTTCCCCTCTCGACGTTTTGTTGAAACTCCGACAAGTTTCTCGGCCGCTTTCTATTTTTGGGCAAACCCTGGTGGATCTGCCCGTGAATATTCACTTGTCTTAACTGGATCTATTTCGTTTATTTATTTATCTATTTATTATTTATGATTCATCAGTTGTTTACGTTTTCAAGTTTGCCTCAATTATTATTTGTGCTTGCTGTTAAAATGACATAGAAAAAGCTTTAAGTCTATGAATTTTTGATGCTGAAATGGTTAAATTTTTCTGAAAAAATTCAATTTTCGTTTGATTCTGTCTGTTTGGTATATACATGTTTTAATGAAATCGTTAATGTCTTATTTAACTCTCTTTTACTCTCTAGTTAAACATGATAAGGATATTCGCATGATGTATCCACTACCTTATGTATGTAAAAAAATTAGCACTTTTGCCTTGTTGTCCAGCCGACTTTGACTAACCACAATTGTTTGTTGAGAATGTGTTGTTTGTTTATCACTCCGTTGGCGCTATGGTATGCCGTTTAATATCTTCAAACAATCTGTTCCCTCTCCTTTAAAATGCTTATTTTTTTATATGGGAATATAATGCTCTAGGTTGACTTGAAAAATCGTATTTTGGGCATGTAATTTCTTTAACGAATTCAAATAAATAGTAGTCGATTTATTTTCTCCTATATTAAGTAAAGAACGGTAAATGTGATTATTGTGAATTCTTATTAATGGAATATGGGGTAATCTAATACTTGTTGATTTAGGAAAAATTTCCTTTTAGCTAATCTAATTTCTGCCTTTGAATTAGTCTAATAAAATTATTTTGGGGTTTTGATTTGCTCTCATGATTACCGTGATTGTTTCTCACCCTTTCATGAAGTAAATACTGTTGTGCTATGTGCATATTTATGGTAATTTAATATTCATTTATTCATTTCCTTAAGTATATCCATGACAACTGGTTTGTTGATTCGTATTAAAATTTTTTGGATTTTCTTTTTGCCTAAATTAATAGAGTCTTGACTTAATCTTCTCTCTTACGTGATATCTCTTAATTATGGCAATAAGGGATTTTCTTTAAAAGTTTTATTTGATTTTGTCAATTAAGGAAAATATCCTCCTAATTGATATTATGAACGTTCTACTCCTTTTATTCTATAAAAGGGTGGACTTTTTCTACTATAAATTCATCCTTCTCTTTTATTTTGAAGTCATTCGAACATTGGATTTTTCTAGCAATACTGTGTTCTAACAACTTTTTCCTCCAAGAAAAAAAAAACAAACTTCTTTTTTAGCAATTATTTCAAAATAAGTATCTACTTTAAAGACTTCTCTTTGAATTTTTCTTCAACCGGTTAGTACATCTTCTATGTTATACTCTTGCAATGACGTACTTTAAATCTGCTTCGTGTATTGTTGACTAATTTCGGTCCTTTTGAATTTATTTATTTATTTATTTATTTATTTTCTCTTTCAATGTGATGAAAGATTAAAATGTGATCTGTTTTTAGGTCTAGAGTGTCGATATATGTTTGTCGGTTTGTTTCATCATTTAACAGGTCTTGTTACGAAGGCAAATATTGAAGAGTCGATTCGGGTTTGGAATAAAAATAGTCTGAAGCGACTGTTTGGATTAGTTTAAAAATCTTTGTGTTTATTTATTTATTTGTTTTATTTGATTCATTATTATCATTTGTAACTTGTAAATAAACACTGATAAATAGTGAAAAAAGGGGTTTTATGGGGGCGGGGATTATATTTCTTTACTGTTTTCTTTCTAATTGCTAAATTCACCTAGAAAGCATGTTCGTAGGGTTTAATAATATATGCAGTAGAAATCATGCCCGTAGCAATTTAAATTTATATGTAGTATAAAGATTTGAATCCGAAATAGGCAATTTAATTTTCTTTTGTAGAAATAATAAAGGATTAATTATTTTAATTAAAGATTGCTTTGAAACTTGGTATTTAACTCTAAAGCACAGGTTATATTGTTAGTAAATCTACTAATAGGAAACTATCCTGTCGGTTTGCTCAAAATCACGAAAATGATTTGTTTAAAGATTTTTGGCATGCCCTCTCGCATACGGTTTCTGAAAATGGATTACTAAATAATCCTGTTAGATATCACGACCGTAGAATATAAAATGCAAATCTTTCAATAGTCTGTTATGAATTGAAATTCACCTTTCTAGCCACTATTTGATATCTGTTTGGAATTTGTATCACGCCTGTTCAATTAAATTGTAATAAGTGTTGTGGACAATAATCTGTTTAGATCTTCTCGATAAGATGCATTGATTAAATTTTCAAATGTGTTGAATAAATATCTCCAGGTCATGTTTTCACATGTTTTTGGTTAATACATGTTTCATTTATGTGGTTAATGGTAGAATATAACATTTGCATGTCATAAATAATGTTTGCGAGATTTACTGCTAATAATATAAAATAATGCCTATAGGAGAAAAGACTAGTTTACTTGACTAATGCAAACCTGACTAACGCATTCTTTTAACTGTTACATTTGCATTAGAAGTCGTGTTTACAAGAATTAGTTTAGGTTTATTTGAAGCCTTCTATATGCCAGTTACATTTTCATTTGCAGTTTAAATCGTGTTACAGTGTCATCTTGGCATAATCTTTATAAATAGTATTACTGTCTATAGGAATGTACAATCTTCAGATTTAAATCACAGGTTTCAAGCCTGAAGGTGATTCATATTCAGTTATTTGACATTAGCAAACCTGCATGTAGGACCATTACATATGGATCTACATATCTGTGTGTTTAGACATCACGCCTATACGATCTAATACATATTTATTTAAATCACAAATCTTGTCTGGTAAATGTTACATTATATGCTGCATGTTTAAATCTGACATCTTGCATTAGATACCATGTTATAAGAGCTGTCATAATAGATGACATGCCTATAGACGTCGCCATTGCTTAATTTAATGAAAGAGGCTTATATGAAACATTACTAAGCTGCTTTCAAATTTGTTTGTTAATTGCATGACCTTTTTTTGCCTTAACAACCATAGGATTTCAGACAAAAAAATCCAAAATAGTTGTCTAATGCCTCTTGGACTTTAAGATTGGGGCGGGTAGGCAAATACGAGGACATTAGTTTTGTCACATAGAATGTTTTAAGTTAATAACTAATCAATTAGGTGGGTAGATGGGACATGATAGTCCGTCTCGCTAAATAATACGAGCAATCCAAATGGTTGCGAAGTATTATTTAAGTTGCACGGGGTGATCCCATTAGGTCAAACAACCCCTCTTATTTGTAGAACTACGTTCGGCCTGATTTCCTTAAGGGATACGTGGGTGCCTCTACGAGGCTCGACCCCATGATTAAAATAATTATTTATTTGATTGTTATGTTATGTGTATTTTAATACTTTGTCCCGTTTTATTGTTTGTCTTTTTTTTTTACTTACTTTGTTTGCCATAACTTTTGTATTTATTGTTAAACCAAATAAATTGAGTTAAATTACTTTTAGATTTCATTTTGCCCAAATTTCTTTCTTATCTCTTGTCTAAATTTAATTATTTATTTAATTATTTATTTCTTTATCAATTTAGTTTAAGTATATATAATATAGGTTAAAATCAATTTTTGATGATCACTTAGTTAATTCCCCATTAATGAATCCGACCGGAAACCACATTTGTGGACTTCGAAATGTGCCTAACACCTTTCTTTTGAGGTAATTTAAACCCTTGCCCGAATCTAGTGACTTTGGTAATAAAATATACCTTTAGGTTAGAACAGTGCCCTAACGCACCTTAATCCGTTAGGTGGTGACTCTTCAATTCAATAACCCTTAAGAGTTGTCACATATCAAATCTCGATTTCCGCGGGAAAAATAGGGAGCGACAACAGGTATATATAAATTGCAACATGCATTTAATTTCAGAAAACCAGCTTCTCTACAAGTTAATAGCTCAAGGAATTATTTCATATGCTATTATACATACTTATACAGGTAGATACAAACTGCAATAACCCTTTAGAAAAATAACTTTTTGCAGTCTACTCACTAGCTGCATCAATGTGCAAGCAGTCAATATAGTGTTCTTTATGCTACCTTAACAAAGCTCCCATCAACCGCTATCATTGTACTACAGTATTCCCAACTCTTGATAGATATATACAATGAAATAAATGCATAAAGAAATCATCCGTCATCCGACTTGTGCAACTTTATAACTAATCTTAGATTTGTATGCTCCAACATATATAAGTATGTTGGTAACTCTCTGTAAGAATCACTAGGTTTTCCTCTTATTATTTTCATTACCTTTTCTTTAACTTTCCACGCTTTCATATAGTTCAAATTAACTTCATGCTCCAGTTTCATGTCACTTCTTATCTTATTTGGAGTGTAATTTCTCTTTGGATTAGTAAGTTTGTCCATGACTATATTAGCAACTACAATCGAAGTAGCTTGATGTTGTGTTAAGTATCTTTTAGCAGATGAACATGTATGAATAATATCTTTTCTCTGTACACGGCAAAAAATTTGAATCTCCATTCACAATTTTCATTCACACAGTAAAGGTGATATCTAGTGGTAAAAATTTGAAACTTCTTAATACAAATTTATACACAAATATCCATAATCATATCCATAAAATCCATACATACAATACATGAATGTATTGTAGATGTATGTTCTTTATATACTTCTAAATAAATTGATAACACAATATAAAGTTATACATAATACCTTGCTGCACTTGGCTTCTTCTCCTTAAACTGAAATTTCTCGTGCAAGGCAAAGTTTTTCATTGCACTAACAATTATCTTCTTGTTTATGTAAATTTGATCTTTCGCAACATCTTTGTGTAAAGCATTTTCTATTATAGCATCATCATCATTTTTAGCAGCTTCACTACTTCCTTCACCACTCTCATATTCAATTTCATAATTCACAAACTCAGTCATATCTATTCTCAGTTCATCATCAATCTCTGGTATAAATTCCAATGAATTGTAGCAGCCAAATTATCACCTGAATAACTATCAGTCAAATTACCACCCGAACAACCAACACCAATTGACAACACCTTATTCACTATTATACACAACGGATAAGCAACAAATTCTGAATTTTTTTTCTTCAATTCTGATACACATGCACACATGTGTCATTGTTAACTTGCATATGCGGTAAACCTTGCTTAGACTGAAATTGATCTCTATGATATTCAAATCGGTATCAATCCCAATGTGTTTCGAAACTGTGGCAACTACATTTTTAAAGTTGAAACTAGATTCCATAACAACACAATCTCAAAAAATTGACAACATTATTTTCAAAATTTCATTCACCTCTATGCTGAATGTATACGAGATAATTTTTCATTGAAAAAGATTGAATCAAAATTAATATTTCTCTTACATTTAATCGTATTATCTTTAAATCAAACTGATAGTTGATTGTCGTGGAAGATTAAAGAAAAATGACATATCAAACAATACAATTGGGGATTTACGTTCTCGTAATTGGAAGGAGAAATTAATGATTTTGATTAAGAAAAAATTTCAACAAAAACTCCATTGCACATTTGGAGGAGAACTTGCTGAAAACCATTTCTCCATGAAAGAACTTCTCCATTGAATAAGATTTTGGGGAGAAGCGGCCAAGTTTCTGTATCCAAGTGTTTATATAGCTGGCCAAGTTTTTTGGGGACATAGGTTTCTAATTAGTTTATGAGCTATGAAATTGTAATTTTAATTATTTTATTATGTATTACTGTAGTTTTTCGAAAGATAATTGACTTTAGATTTTTGGTAAAAAGACAACAAAGCCCCTTCTATTTATGGGTTGATACTTAGTAATATGCTAGTCAGTGTATTTGTGGTAATTAAAAGAAGGTACAATACAGGGCTAGTATCTTCATTTAATAGGTTAGCAAAACTCACACAAATATATGTTTTATTTAGTTGGTAATTTATTTAGTAAAAGGATTTGGTTTTAACCCCTTGATTTTTAACTAGTTTTTGCTATTTTGACTTCACATTGAGTAGGCACAGAATGGATTCCTAATCAAGAAGAATTTGATTCATAAAGTTAAAATCGAGATCCGAATTAAAAGGGAAAGAACCATTAGATATGTGAACTAGCAAGGTAAATTATTTGAATTGCGTAAATTTACATGATAGACAGATACACTCAGATATATAGTATTTTATTTTGCAAAAACTTTTGGTTTCAATCCTTTGGATTCCTAACCTAGTTTTTACTATTTTGGGTTGTTTCAATGCAGTGACTGATCATGTTATCTTAAAGGTTTTCTTTTTAATAGTTTAAGGTACATTATTATTGTTTTTTTAGTTAAAAGATTGCTGATTTGAAGAGGATTTGTCGATGTGACAACACATTTTGTCTGTTTGTCGCCTATCAAAACACCGAGAATATTGGCATATGTTTTCTTAGATTCTCTCCTTATAATTAGTTTAATTGTGCTAGTTTCCACCTATCATTACTTTATCATTGTCCCCTCTTTATGTGGTTTCCTGTGGAAAGGCTTTCTACAATTTTATATTTTTATAGGATGCTTATTAGAAAAATATGACATTGCCACAAAAATCTTACAAATTTATACATCTTGCAACCTTTGATTAGAGTTATCTAAAATAGAGTTTCTTTTCATCAAAATTAGCTAAGCTAATATAAATTAATTCATTTTGATATGAAAATCATATGGGAGGGAGTATAATTGGTTTAGATTATACCATCTGATTATTATATTGGCTACAATTAATAGCTAGTATTTGTTGTCATATGCATGTTTCTCCAATGATTGTTATATCAAAACTGTTCACTAATTACTTGTAAAAATATAAGGTAAAAAAAAAAAGAAGATCTAATTAGTCATGTATTTGTAAGCATAATGCTTGCTCTACTTATGATCTTGTAAATGAGATGGTAGGGTTTAAGTTAAGATCCTTTGATTTATAATTGACACTGATTATTACTCCTAAGTAGATATGACAAAGACCCAAATCTAGAAAAAGAAGAAAGAAGATCCCAGAAAATCTATTAAAGTTGGATTAGTACTAATCTATCAGTGTTGCTAATTAGTGCTTATAAGCTAAGATAATACCAGCTTATTACTTTGTTTATTACTAGGTTTTAGGGTATAGCCTAAGGATTTCACAACTAAAAAATGCTAAAGATAAATCAAGGAGATCCTCTTGTCTAATCCCACTAATAAGATGAATTAATAGTCTTGTCTCAAAGTTCGCCTCAAAGTCATTTATTGCCCACTATCGTTTGATAAATATGCCTCACCATTGAGACGAATTTTGTACCCATAAATTTTCACCTAAGATTCCACATATTATCATTGGAAACTAATCTCACATCCAACTACCCATAAGTTCCAAATGAGTTAAATTACTTTTACATATCTCTTCACAAAAATTACTAAATTTGTTTCTTCTTCTTCTTTTTTTTTAAATTTTTTTTTAAAAAAGACTAACAAACAAAATACCGGATCTCGCTGGACTAAAGTATGAATCATGCAATTGATTACTATTAAAATAAAAATATGTTTATACATATATATATATATATATATATACTAGTTTATATATTATACATATGTGCTAAGTTATTTAATATGCTTTGTAAAATAATATAAGTAATATTAAATTAAAATTTTTAATATATAATTCTACATGAAAAATTAAAAGACAAGTTCTTAATGAAGAATCAATATGGATCATGGGTGATTTGTTTGTCGAGGTCAAGCTGATTATATATTATTTGAATTTATGAAGTTGAATAATCATATTATTATATAAGTGAAAAGCAGTTTAGTGTAAGGTTGAATTATTAAAATACCATTTAAAAGTTAAATACCATTCTTACCCTTTATCTAAAAATAAAATTACTCTCTATTAAAATTTATCATTTATCCATTATTAGAAAGTAGGATATTCCAAAAATTTTGAGAAATAAAACATTTTTAATAAATAATGAAAAATGAAAAGTCATTCAAATGAATGAATATGCCAAGAATTATATTCCTAAGTCTTTTTTAATCTTTAAATTATTTAGCATAGATCATTTACATTATTTTAAAAAATTAGATAAATATTTAAATAACTATTCAGTTACATAATTTAAATTAAATAAAAAATTTAAGAAAATAAAAGATAAAATGAGATACAATTTTCAAGACATTCATTATTAATTTTAATAAAACACTTTCAATAAATAAGTAAAGATAGCAAATCATTCAAATAAATAAATATGTCAAGAATTATATTCTTAAGTCTATTTTAATCTTTAAATTGTTTAGCATAACCCATTTACATTATTCAAATTAATAAAATAAAATAAAATAAAATAAAAAATTAAATGAGATTAATTTTCAAAACACTCATTATTAATTTTTAATAACTCTTATCTCTTCTTCTTCATTATCAACATCATCATCATATATTATTATTATTATTATTATTATTATTATTATTATTATTCAAATTATTACTATTGTTCAAATTATTATTATTGTTATTATTCAAATTATTATTATTATTAGTAGTAGTAGTAGTATTAAAAGTGGGACATTCAAATTTAAAAATTAAAATATTAAAATAATTCTATAAAATTAAATGACTATAATATTCTTTCAACAATAAATATATTATCTTCATAAAATAGTACATTAATTATGAAGAAGTTGAAAAGTTGCATGGAATAACTAAAGTACTAAATTCAATTAACAAATTTAATGCATAAACCATTCAGAGAACTATTTTCCTCATACGTTTCCTCCATTAAAGTTCTCTTTAATTCTTACTTTAAAATTTAATCTTTCTTAGAATGATAAGAGACCTATTGGAGTTTCTTAACTCAATTTCTCTTAGATTTATGTAAGTTCTTTATATATATTTTTCCAGTTGTTTTAATTTGTAATTATTTTTTTATTGATCTGCTTTTATTCTATCAGTATATATTTAAATAAAAAATTAATAGATTTTTCATCACGTGATTTTTTCTTTCATTATATTTGTTGATTGCTTTGCCCATTATATCATAGGAATTTTAGTTTTTTTTTTTTAGTTTATCTCTTAGATATTGCTATAAATTTCAACAGTATTATGTTAATGATGATGAGTTATGGCTTTTCAGGAGGTATGGTTACTTTAATTATTTAAAAATTCTTAGTAGCTACTTTTGATAAACCTTTGATACGATTGCTTGATTTTTCTTTCTATTTTCATTATTGGCTGCAGGTAACTCATGTTGGTGTTATGCTAGGGTTTATCTAGGGCAAATAAGATAAATATTGCATGATAATATTATATTTTTGGGACTCTTTTTTGTCATCTATTCCTCTTTTCTCTATTTTTTTATTGATCACTAGGGTATATCACAAGAATATTCTCCTAAAATGTTTAAAAACCTGATATTGAGGTTGAGATTACTATATAATTTATTTTCTTCTTTAAGTAAATTAATTACTCTTTAATTATATGTCATGGTGTTATACAGACATGTATATTAGTTTTTTGGAATCATTTTATTTATATTGTGCATGTAGTAATTCTCAATAAAATTTTGAATTTTAAGTGTTCAAAATTATCTAACAGTAACATTGATTTACAAATTTTAATACAACTTGTATTTTATTATTTAAATCAAATGTATACATGAATGAGTAAAAACTTAAATCAATTTTATTTGTCACTCTCGAAAGACACTAGAAATATAACTTTTAGATTGGGATAAGAAAATTTTTAGTGAGGCGGAAAATTAAACTCAGAAATTTGTGTTTATGTGTTTATTTTTCAGTAAATTTTCTTTCACAGTGTATTTACAATTAACAAAATTAAATGTCTATGAAAATAATTTAACAATTGACGTAATTTTCTTTTGCAAAATTTTGTGTATCATCTCTTTATGCACCTAATAACATAAAAATGTAACTCATTATACATTTTAAATATCAAGCTTTTGATTTGTTAATCAAATTTTAAGGTTAAAAAAATATCTAATAATTTGTTATCCAATATAGAAGTCATTTCAATATGTTGATTGTTCATCAATTTCAATTTGTATTTTCCCCTTATAGTTTCTAACATTGATTATAATGCAGTTTTAATGTAACTCATATCATATATACAGCTTGCATGGGACTTACGTGCAACGCACGTGTCCAGTACTAGTCAAACATATAAAACACAGGGAAAACTTAGTGTGAAAAAACTCAAACCCAACTAAATTTTAACTATATTTAAATTATAATTATTTTGCATAATATATCTCAGTTTAATAATACATTACAAGAGTAACACTCATGAATTATAAGCCCCATGATGTCTCTATATATTTGATTGGGGGTAGATGACATAACAAAAGAATATTATATGGCTTAATTTTAAGAATATCAAATAGGAGGAGAGAATAGTGCTTGTATAATTATCAAATATAACTAAAAGCAAAATATATTTCATTATTACATACTTCTCACCCTTAATATATAAATATATTAACCAAGTCCTCCAAATTTATTTTTATGCATTAGCATGTTCTCATTATTGTTATAACTACCAGGGGTGTATGTAGAGGCTTAAATATAGTTTACGGTCATCAATAGCTTGTGTGCATACATAAACATTTTAGAAACCTATTAAATATCTATAATACTTGATTTTGGAAAAAGTTATTACTGGAATATTAACTTGAAGTCAATATAGAAACTCATAAATTTCAAATTCTGAATCCGTTGCTAATTAAGTAGAATAAAATAGTTTTATTATTTTGAAGATCTTTTAGTTCTTTTATCTAAAAATAATAACATAAAACAACAGGTACATACGTAGAAATTTTTTTAAAAAAATATTAATTGAATTGATTAGTTAATTCTAAAAGCATGATTTGAAAACAATAATGATACTGAAAAATAATAACAAACTATTGATTTATCATATATTCCTTTGAATTTTTTTGATGGTTTGCTTTAAACTTGAAAGAAATAATTAGTTTGTCTTCATTATTAGTATAAACTTTAATTTCTGTACTGCTCACCCCACACTTAACATGGTAGATGAACACTTGAAAATAAAATAAGTAATAGACCAGAGTGACTCATGGATATTTACTTCTAATTTTCACTCTTACTCCCCACGATCTTCATAATTTGTTCTTCTCAATCTATTTATAACCATTAGAGTTTATATATTTTAGACTATCTAGACACACACATATGTACTATGGCCTGTAGATCGAACTTGAAGTGTAAAATATTTGAATGAATGTGTTACACCCCGTAAATTTTCGACATGTAGATGGACTATTTGCATGTTGGTTAAGAATTTTTGAATGCCATACATGCTAGGAAAAGGCCCGGGGGAAAGACCGGATAAGAAATCCGTCGAACCATCGCGGAAGGAGCCGGGGAAGAACCCCTCCGCGATGGCAACGTGCCACGGAGGGAGGGCCTCCGCGTTGGCTCCGTGTCACGGAGGCCTTGTCCAAGCCCAAGTATATAAGCCTCCAACTTCGGTTTTAATGATATAATTCATAAAAATTTCCAGAGAAGCCGAGAGAAAACAGGGAGAATGAAGGTTCCTTAGTAACATTCGTCCGATTACGCCATCAAACACGATCCAAACTCAAATTAACTCCAGATACCGATGTATTAAGCAGCAAGGAGCATTCCTACGGATTTAGCTTCGTGAAATTTGGCCGGTGAATCATCGTGCTACCGAGCTAGGGTAAGTGGAACTGCTCCAAATTAGTGTCAATATACTCCTAGTCCTAAAGTGAGTATTTCTCCCTTTTGGACTTCCGAGAAATAGCGAGTTTTCGACCGTCTTTCAATAAGTCAAAGTTTGGGCTATATATATATCAAAAGTGTTATCTTTTTCCAGGATATTAATGTATTTACCCCTAATTGATATATATATGAATACAGTTGGAAGGAATAGCTGAATATTGGTCGAGCTACGCCAGTTAGCCGGAAGCCGACAACTGAGGTATGTAAAGCTAGTTTCCTCGGCAAGTTAGTAGTCTCGGTATAGTAAGATAGTTCAAAGACCAGTAGAATGTTTCAGAAGTCGTGTGTTATGTTTAGTATGAATACTAGTACGATATTGGAAGCATCATGTTATGTATAGCGTGAAACTTGCTAGCACGATATAAATTCTAATACAAAGTGTTAGGAACTATACAACATGCCCAGTATGTGATTTAGTAAAGTATGTTAGGATATTATCGTATTCAGTTGAAACTTAGTAAAGCAATATAAGTATCTGTAAGGTATCTCAGAAAGTAGAATGGTAAATTAAAATGAAGTTTAGAAAGCATGTTAGAAATAGTAAATCATGTTTCTATGAAACTCAGTTATACAACATGATTCCCCGCAGAAAAACTATATCTTGTTCAACATTAGACTCAGCACAGTATGACAGAAAATTATATACATATACCATTATCAGTCTCAGCATGTATTAAATACATACATATCACTATCACTAGTTCAGCATATAGTATGTACAGATACATTATCATCACTAGCTTCAGCATGTGGTATACGCAGTTAGTATTACTAGTTGAGACCACTGTATTGTCTTGGGGTTGGATTACCTAGCATTCATGACCGCCCCAGGGTTAATAGCTGTATCGACTCGTTCGCCAGAGGGAGAGGATACATCACTCTACGGAGTGGCATGCCATCCCACATGGGACGAAGATGGGATGCTGGTTTCCCCATATTGTGCCTTGGTCGGCCCTTATACACCCCCGTCGAGCGGGTACGCCCGGGGTGTTGATTCAAGAGTCTTCCGGACTCAGGTACATTTATAGTCAGGGGCTCAGCAAGCTCAAGTGCATATCTAGGGGATCGACAGGATGCTTATAGTTATTAGAGGAGATGGGACAACCGGGGTAGGGGTATAGATTGCGTGTTGATTATACCTCCCGGCTTATGGGGGCTGGGTAAGGTTTGTGTGTGCTATGCTATGTTATGTTATGTTATGTTATGCCATGTTATGCTAGATAAGAGTAGATCGACAGTAGAGCGATACATTTCCAAGTATGACTCCTACTCCTTCCAGCATAGTTGAGAATAGGAGTAGCTCTACATTTTCAGTCAGTTTAGTCTATTTCCTTCTATTTCAGTTCCATCAGTTGTATTGTTGTTTTCAGATTGTTTTCAGTTGTTGCTTTACATACTCAGTACCAGCGGTACTGACGCCCATTGGGGACGCTGCATTACTTGCCTGCAGGTACTCATAGACGAGGAGCCGATACCTCGTGATTCCATCCAGCTCACAGGGTCATCAGCTCCAGTCATCCGGAGCTAGATAGCTAGAGGTTTATCCCTTTTCTTTTGTTGTACAGTATGGGTAGGCTGGGGCCTTGTCCCGACTATCTTTTCAGTTTTCTTAGAGGCTTTCAGTCTATATATATTTTCCTGTGGTTAGTTGTGCCGGTCGTGTGGGGCCGTGCGTATGTTTAGTTGTTTATGTTGGCCGTGTGAGGCCTTATCCAGTCAGTAGTGGTGACCTTGCCGGTTACGTAGCTGTTCAGCATTTGTTATATTGATTTAGAGTTAACTAGACAGCATGGTGGCCTTGTTGGCCCGCATAGGTTCCCCTATATGAATGTGATTCGGGTTAGCTGATGTTATAGTACAGGTGGCTATAGGCCTAGTCGGCCGGAGGCTGTATTTACAGCCGTTATATAGCCCGTTGTTTTCGTGAATCAGAGTTAGAGCCAGCCAGGCACCAGATGTGCTTAGGCCTAGTAGTCTAGCAGTTCAGATCCTAATAGGGCACCAGGTGCCAGTCATACCCCCCTAGGTGGGGCGTGACAAACTTGGTATCAGAGCAGGTCGTATCCCAGAGAGTCTGTAAGCTGTGCTAAGTAGAGTCTTGTCTATGGATGTGTCGTGCACCACATGCTATAAGGCATGATAGGGTGGTTACTTTTTCTTCTTATTCAGTCGTGCTATAGAGCGGTACAATATAGGATTGAGTCCCTAAAACTTATCATACTCTTTGGTTACAGATACAAATTCAGGTCAGCGACACCCTATTGCAGGCAGAAGATTGGATATAGCAGCAGAAGAGGGCACCAACCAGTTGCAGGGTAACTACAGTAGCAGGAGGAGGTATCAGGGACCTCCCAATGTGACACCTCTATCGACACTATCCCCAGTATATTTCTATAACTTCAGAGTAGGAAGTTAGAAGCATAGCGTACATACAAGGTGATTTATTTGTTAGATATATAAGATCTGACTAAGATGATAGATAATATTAGATTATCAAAGAAATGTGAGATAGAGAGGAAAATGTAGGATCCCCAGCTCCATCCTTCCAGATGTGGTACAGTTCCATGTCTTCGTTTTGTTGCTGTAAGAAAAGATTATTCCCACCTCTTAGTTTTGATTCCAGTATAGCAAGGGGCATAAGGATTGAGGTGATATTGCCCAAAGTAAGCAGTAAATGACGATGCATTGGTTGATTCTAGAAACTGTTAAAAAGAGTAAGGAGCCCTTATGATTACGTAAGTTGTGCACACCCTCACGGTAATAAGTCAGAAGAGCAAGTAAGACTACTAGCCTACTCGAAGTGGGCGTAGGAGATCCGTCAGTGATGGACTTCCAGTAATAGTCAGGTTCAAGTCAGAAAAAGACTGAATCCACCATAGCATGCTAACGACGACAGGGTATTTTTGCAAGATAATAGTTATAATCTTAGCTGTGACATCAAAAGACAGGGAGATTATATGAATAAGATGGGTTCGACTGCAAGTCAGAAGAAGTATAGCTTGAAACTTGACTGGTAACCTTATTGACAATGTAAGGAAGGTGCCTTGAACCCCAGAGCTCAGTTTAAGGAAGATGAGGGTGAAGAGCCTGAATACCAGATTTTGAGGGGAAATCAGAATCACCTCCAGATTGATAGAACATTGTGTATTAAGGACTAAAGTTCGGACTGACAGCTAAGAGACAGTAAGATTGTAGTTTAGAATGTTGCGGTACGCTCGCCTTAGGAGAAGGTAAGAGGGTGCCGACCCGGAGACTCTAATCTAGTGTGGCCTAGAGGCAAGGTTCAACAGACAGTCACGGGCCCTTAATATAATGCCAAGTAAGGCCACAAGGTTCGGATGTTGACCCCATGCTGTAAGAGTGGAGAAATTTCAAATAGCAGACCATAACTAAGGTGCATGTGCTTATTGCTTCCAGAATGGAACGAAAATCCAATGAAATGATACGAGAGGAAAAGAGATATCATTAGATTGTAGAAGCAGTATATCATGTGCAGTATGAAATTCAGTAAAGCATGTCAGAGATTACGTATTACTACAAAACTCAGTATGTAGTGTACATAGTTGTTAATATATATATATATATATATATACAGATATCAAATATGTTGTGAGTAGCTGCCAATAGGGGTTACAGTCACACAAATTCTGATTAGCTGCTAGGAAGTATACACAGATCGTACTGCAGGACCCCTCCCCAAAAAGGGCAATATTTAGATTTCAGAAGCTCACAAGAGTTAGTAGCCAGAATCAGGTGGTTAGGTGATACGGGCGCAGTTAGATGGTCTAATGACCAGCTGGCGCCTGCATTAGCAGGGAAGCATCCCTAAAAACCAGTAACATTATCACATGTGCCAGAACCAGAAACAGAGACCGAATAAGCATACTCCAGAGGTTAGCAACACTAGAATTCTTCAGTATGTTAAGTGGTTGTACATTGTTTTTCCAGCCTTATAGGTGAGAGTCAGCCTTAGTCAACTTAGCAGTTATCATGTAGGACACCCCATAAGTCAGCCAGCCGTCCCAGTCTGATAAACCCGTGGGTACCCCAAGAAGGGGGTCCACATCAGTAGTTAGTGACGGACTGGTACCCCAGCCCATTCTTGTAAGATATTCAAATACAGAGTCCTTGGAGAAGGCCAGTCTTTACAGAATTGCTCATAAGACCAAGAATTTCTCAGAACAGCAGTATAGATCTGAGTGGATACGAACAAGGCATAAGGAATTGGTAGTACTCTGCTAGCACAGTGTCTACTAAGACCAGGAAATCGACAGGTTCCCTGTGAAGATCTAGAGACTGGTCGCCTGAGGGTAAGTCTGACTAAGCCAAGCTCTATAGTTATCCAATTAGAATAACAAAGCAGTTAGCTATCCACAACTCCGTTGTTAGGCATGAGCTGCAGATGCCCGAGTGGGACATTTAGAGCATAGATAGATTACTTCCGCATTCAGGTCATTCAGCCCAATTATTCAGTTATTCAGCCAGATTATTAGAGATCATGATCACTATCAGGATCTTCTGATCAGATACGCGCACATGGTGTACAGACAGTCATACAGATTATTCCAGCAGCGAGTTGCATTAGTATGCGGCCTAGAAGGCCAGATAAGCTCTAGCTATACAAATAGATTACCTGTCAGTTTTTTTTTCCAGTATAATAAACCAGTGTGATCGTCAATTACATGCCAACTTCTCTAAATGTTAATTCTGGCGGAATTCAGTAGCCTTTTGGATCACATCGTGTCGGAGGCTGGTACACAAGTAGATATACAGAAAATAAAAGTAGTGAAAATATGGCCAGAACCACCACTCCGACCGAGGTACACAGTTTCCTGGGGTTAGCCGGGTAATACAGGAGATTTGTGGAAGGATTCTCCACCATAGCGGCACCTTTGACTAAGCTAACGCAGAAAGCAGTAAAGTTTCAGTAGACAGAGGCATGTGAGCAGAGTTTCCAATAACTAAAAGATAGATTAACCTCCGCTCCAGTGTTAGCATTACCGGAAGGTACAAAGGGTTATTCAGTGTATTGTGATGCATCAGGTATTGGGTTGGGATGTGTGTTGATGCAGCACGGTAAAGTGATTTCTTATGCTTCCAGACAGCTGAGGAAACACGAAAAGAATTATCCTACCCACGACCTGGAGTTAGCCGCAGTGATCCACGCCTTAAAGATATGGAGACATTACTTGTATGGCATCCATGTGGATATTTTCACAGATCATAAGAACCTACAGTATATCTCCACTCAGAGGGAGTTGAATTTGCGACAGCGTCGCTGGTTGGGGTTATTGAAAGATTATGACATGGAAATTTTGTATCATCCGGGGAAAGCCAATGTAGTAGCAAATGCTCTCAGCCGTAAATCGATGGGGAGTTTGGCGTATTTGCAGCCCGAGCATCAGGAGTTGGTCAGAGAAATACATCAATTAGCCAGCCTAGCCATTCATGTAGCAGAGACAGAGGACAATAGAGCGGTAATTCAGAACACCGCAGTGTCGTCATTAGTTGAGGAGGTAAAAGAACGGCAGTATGAAGATCCTGACCTGGTTCGACTTAAGGACAGAATTTAGTAAGGGAAAGCGCTAGATTTTCAGGTAATTGGGGATGAAGTGCTGAGATGTAAGGGTCTCCTTTGTGTTCCGGACATTTCAGGGCTTCGCCAATAAATCATGAGCGAGGCGCATTACGCCCGCTATTCTCTCCACCCAGGTGCGACGAAAATGTACATGATATCAAAGAAATTTATTGGTGGCCAGGTATGAAGAGGGAAATAGCAGAATTTGTAGCCTAGTGTCCTAACTGTCAGCAAGTAAAAGCGGAACACCAGAAACCAGGTGGGTTGATTCAAGACATAGTTGTGCCTCTTTGGAAGTGGGAAGCAGTAAACATGGACTTTGTAGCAAGACTACCCCGTACCAGGAATAGACATGATCCAATTTGGGTAATTGTTGAAAGACTGACAAAATCAGCCCATTTCCTGCCAGTAAAAGCCACTTTCTCTGCCGAAGATTACACTGACTTGTATATCAGAGAATTAGTTAGATTACAAGGTATTCCAGTATCTATTATCTCTGACAGAGGAGCACTATTTACAGCTAAATTTTGGCGATCATTTCAGAGGGGTCTGGGGAAGCAGATTAATTTGAGCATAGCATTCCACCCTCAGACAGATGGGCAGGCGGAACGCACTATTCAGACGCTCGAGAACATGCTACGAGCGTGTGTGTTGGACTTTGGAGGTAGCTAGGATGAACACTTACCGCTGATTGAGTTTGCTTATAACCATAGTCACCACTCAGCTATTTAGATGACACCCTTTGAGGCATTGTATGGGCGAAAATATAGATCGCCAGTTGGCTGGTTTGAAGTAGGAGAGTCAGCGCTAATTGGGTCGGATATTATTCATCAGTTAGAAGAAAAGGTAAAGCTTATCAGAGAACACCTACTGACTGCTTAGAGCCGCCAGAAATCGTATGCTGATGTGCGGCGCAGAAACCTGGAATTTAATGTGAATGACTGGATATTTTTGAAAGTATCTCCAATGAAAGGGGTGATGAGATTCAGCAAGAAAGGTAAGATCAGTCTGAGATTCGTTGGGCCTTACCAGATTCGGCGGAGAGTAGGCCTAGTGGCATACTAGTTGAACTTGCCTCCAGAATTAAAGTCTGTTCATCCGGTTTTCCACGTGTCTATGCTGAGGAGGTATATAGGGGACCCCTCTAGAGTTTTCCCAGTCCAGGATGTCCAGGTTATGGAAGAGTTGTCCTATGAAGAGGTCCCAGTAGCCATACTAGACAGACAGATTCGCAGGTTGAGGACTAAAGACATTGCTTCTGTCAAGGTACTGTGGTGTAATAAGAACCTAGAAGAAAAGACTTGAGAAGTAGAGGAAGATATGAAAGTCAGATATCCTCACTTGTTTCGAACATAGTCAGTCGAGAGGTATGTTAGTATTGTTATCATATGAGATGCCTTATATTACATGTATAATGAGATAGCCGACTCTAGACTTTTACATGATGATACTATAGTATTGTGTGGAGTACCTGTATTGGACTTTTCTGCATTTCAGGTTTTTGAGATAATCCATATTACAGGGAAACTCTGCCAAAAATTTTCCTAGAAAAAAAAGTTGAGTAAGTTGAGAATTTCTATAAATAGAAGTTTACATTCGAGGACGAATGTTCTTAAGGGGGGGGAGAATGTTACACCCCGTAAATTCTCGACATATAGATGGCCTATTCGCATATTGATTAAAAAATTTTGAATGTCATACATGCTAGGAAAAGGCCCGGGAGGAAGACCGGATAAGAAATCTGTCGAACCATCGCGGAAGGAGCCAGGGAAGAACCCCTCCGCGATGGCAACGTGCCACGGAGGGAGGGCCTCCGCGTTGGCTCCGTGTCACGGAGGCCCTGTCCAGGCCCCAGTATATAAGCTTCCAACTTCGGTTTTAATGATATAATTCATAAGAATTTCCAGAGAAGCCGAGAGAAAATAGGGAGAACGAAGGTTCCTTAGTAACATTCATCCGATTACGCCGTCAAACACGATCCAAACTCAAATTAACTCTAGATACCGAGGTATTAAGCAGCAAGGAGCATTCCTACGAATTTAGTTTCGTGAAATTTGGCCGGTGAATCATCGTGCTACCGAACTAGGGTAAGTGGAATTGCTCCAAATTAGTGTCAATATACTCCTAGCCCTAAAGTGAGTATTTCTCCCTTCTGGACTTCCGAGAAATAGCGAGTTTTCGATCGTGTTTCGATAAGCCAAAGTTTGGGCTATATATATATATCAAAAGTGTTATCTTTTTCCAGGATATTAATGTATTTAACGCTAATTGATATATATACGAATACAGTTGGAAGGAATAGCTGAATATTGGTCGAGCTACGCCAGTTAGCCGGAAGCCGACAACTGAGGTATGTAAAACTAGTTTCCTCGGCAAGTTAGTAGTCTCAGTATAGTAAGATAGTTCAAAGACCAGTAGAATGTTTCAGAAGTCGTGTGTTATGTTTAGTATGAATACTAGTACGATATTGGAAGCATCATGTTATGTATAGCGTGAAACTTGCTAGCACGATATAAATTCTAATACAAAGTGTTAGGAACTGTACATCATGCCTAGTATGTGATTTAGTAAAGTATGTTAGGATATTATCGTATTCGGTTGAAACTTAGTAAAGCAATATAAGTATCTGTAAGGTATCTTAGAAAGTAGAATGGTAGATTAAAATGAAGTTTAGAAAGCATGTTAGAAATATTAAATCATGTTACTATGAAACTCAGTTATACAACATGATTCCCAGCAGAAAAACTATATCTTGTTCAACATTAGACTCAGCACAGTATGACAGAAAATTATATACATATACCATTATCAGTCTCAGCATGTATTAAATACATACATATCACTATCACTAGTTCAGCATATAGTATGTACAGATACATTATTATCACTAGCTTCAGCATGTGGTATACGCAGTTTGTATTACTAGTTGAGACCACTGTATTTTCTTGGGGTTGGATTACCTAGCATTCATGACCGCCCTAGGGTTAATAGCTGTATCGACTCGTCCTACAGAGGGCGAGGATACGTCACTCTACGGAGTGGCATACCGTCCCATAGGGGCCGAAGATGGGATGCCGATTTCCCCATATTGTGCCTTGGTCGGCCCTTATACACCCCCGTCGAGCGGTACGGCCGAGGTGTTGATTTGGAAGTCCTCCGAACTCAGGTACAGTTATAGTCAGGGGCTCAGCGAGCCCAAGTGCATACCCAGGGGATTGACAGGATGCTTATAGTTATTATAGGAGATGGGACGACTGGGGTAGGGGTATAGATTACGTGTTGATTGTACCTCCCGACTTATGGGGGCTGGGTAAGGTTTGTGTGTGGTATGCTATGTTATGTTATGCCATGTTATGCTAGATACGAGTAGATCAACAGTAGAGCGATACATTTCCAGGTATGACTCCTACCCCTTCCAGCATAGTTGAGAATAGGAGTAGCTCTACATTTTCAGTCAGTTTAGTCTATTTCCTTCTATTTCAGTTCCATCAGTTGTATTGTTGTTTTTAGATAGTTTTCAGTTGTTGCTTTACATACTCAGTACCAGCGGTACTGACGCCCATTGGGGCCGCTGCATTACTTGCCTGCAGGTACTCATATACGAGAAGCTGATACCTCGTGATTCCAGCCAGCTCACAGGGTCATCAGTTCCAGTCATCCAGAGCTAGATAGCTAGAGGTTTATCCCTTTTCTTTTGTTGTACAGTATGGGTAGGTCAGGGCCCTGTCCCGACCATCTTTTCAGTATTCTTAGAGGCTTGCAGTCTATATATATTTTTCTGTGGTTAGTTGTGCCGGTCGTGTGGGGTCGTGCGTATGTTTAGTTGTTTATGTTGGCCGTGTGAGGCCTTATCCAGTCAGTAGTGGTGACCTTGCCGGCCACGTAGCTGTTCAGCATTTGTTATATTGATTTAGAGTTAACTAGACAGCATGGTGGCCTTGTCGCCCCGCATAGGTTCCCCTATATGAATGTGATTCGGGTTAGCTGATGTTATAGTACAGGTGGCTATAGGCCTAGTCGGCCGGAGGCTGTATTTACAGCCGTTATATAGCCCGTTGTTTCCGTGAATCAGAGTTAGAGTCAGCCAGGCATCAGATGTGCTTAGGCCCAGTAGTCTAGCAGTTCAGATCCTAATAGGGCACCAGGTGTCAGTCATACCCCCCAAAGCGGGGCGTGACAGAATGGCTTCAAATAGTGTGCAAATAAGGAAGATGTGGGAATTCGATCTCATGTCAGAAAACTATAAAATTTAAATTACTATCAAATAAGTAAAGAATTTTTTTTAGAATAAAACGACTTTAAGTATTTATTTTTTATTTTAATTTTTTTTAAAACATCTCTTTTTATGTTCTAACTCGACATATGTCAATTTCTCAAAGCATATAAATTTCAATTAGAGAGAAATTTTTTTTCAAATAATCTATACCTAAATCCAAATAAATAACAAAATAAAAATTATATTTCAAGACCCAATCAAGAAAAAAAAAAAAAAGAGGACAGAAACAAAAAAAATAAAGCAATTACATAATGTCCACCTTATGACTATCTGATACGATGAAAACAACATTGATGAAGGATTTTTCAAACTCAGAGCAATTGTAATTCAAGTAATTTTAAAATCTTAAGGCATAACACCTAACATTTTAGTGAAGTAAATTCATGTTAAACTATTTTATTTGGATAAGTCAAATTAACTTTGCAAAATTCTCATCACTAAAATATAAAGGTGGAATGAAGAGTTAATAGAGAAGATCAAAGGTGAGGAGAAAATGTAGAATATATTTTTTGAAAAAGTGATTAGATGGTGGCAACTATTCAGGGGAGGGAGCAATCATATAACTTCTCTTCCTTGTCTAGGGCTTTTAAGCAAAATTAATAAATAAATAGGGTATATAAAAAAAAATAATTGTGCAATATAAATCACGTTTTTAATCAGTAGATTCTCTCATCAACTAATATTTTTTAGAGAAATAAAATATGGAATAAAGTTAGAGGGGATTTTAAGCACCCCATATAACCTTTTAGGTGTATTCAGCAGGGAGAAAAATATTTTTTAGAAAATACTTTTCAATTTTGTCATGTTCGTTTGGTCAAAAAATTTTGGAAAAGATAAGAAAATGACTTTCTTAGTGGAAGTAATAAATAAGTCTCACAAGTGGCGTATCACATTGATTTTGTCTTTCCCACCCTCAAACAAACCTCATCTTCATCCCTTCCCCCCTCCCCCCCCCCCCCCCCCATAGTGATTGTTTAGGTTCTATACAAATATTTTTAAAATAATATTATTTTAATTACTAAACACAAGAAGATAAGTAAGAAACCCACTTATTCCCTAATAAATATATTTAAAATATATTCGTTCATACTGAGCACACTTAATCATAAATCAAGCATCACATATTTGTAAACATTTCAAGTATCATATATATACGCAGGTAACTCTATATTTTGTTGTTGCTATGTATAATGCCAATAATATTAATTATCTATTCTTCTCATTAAAGAATATCAAATGCATATAAAAGGTCTTTTAAGCTTTAATAAAATTTTAAAAAATATACTAATAACAAGAAGTATTTGCATGTATCTCAAGTTATCATAATAACTTTTAAAATTGATTTATCAATTTAAGAAATGTAGTCATATATATATTTTTGTAATCTCAAAATAATTATCAAGTACCAGCGTAAGTCTATTTCATATTTTTATGACCTTGAAAATAATTTTTCAAATCTTGCATGCTACAAAATTATATTTTCACTAAATATTTTTATTTGATAGAAAAAATTTTAAAAATATTTTCAAATATATATTACTCTAATCATGCATATAGTTCAAGATGTATAGTATGAGATCATAAAATAATGAGTATATATCATACTATTTATAAATTTCTTATTTTATAAACCACATAGAGCAGAAAAATTAAAGAACGAGTAAAAAGATAGAACTCAATTTATTGTCACTTACTCCTTGATATGACTTTGATATTGTTTTCGGCTAACCCAAAGTCAATACTATTCCATGATAAATGATCGTGCACCGGTATCAAATAAGATAACCATGAAAGCGTAAAATTTCTGACTTTTTATATGAATCCGGTGATTAATAAATTAAAATATTTAAATATTTTTATTTTTTTCTTTTGTTTGCACGGATCATAAATTTAATATAATTTTTTTTATAAATTTATTGCTCTCAATATATTGTGATCTAGATATTCTAAATTTTATTATTCTAAATATATTCTTTATCTAAGAAATTTGAGACTTTTTTTTTTTTGTACTTTTCTTTGCTCAAAGTAACCGCTTTTTCATGATGCTCTTGAATTATCTATATGACGTGATTGTGCGAATCTTTCTGAATATTTGGAGAACTTGACAAATTTAGTGAAGTATAAAAAATTGTGATTGAAATGATAATTTACTCAAAATTCTTTTAGAATAATTAAAATATTTAATTACTTATAAAGATATTTAGGTAATTTAACTTTCAAATTGAAAAATTCATGTCTTATATATATGGTTATTGGATTAGAGTGAATATATTAGTCTTTGAGTCTGTCTGAAATTGAAATACAAAAACAACTCATTCTTCTAAAAGTTTTGGACAAAATGAATGAATTCTCTTCGAAAATTCAGTTTGCTCTCAAACTTCATATTTGGTTTTCTCCATGCCTCATCTTGGGTATCGATTTTTGCGACACATTTGCATTTTCCTAGGCATTTATAAATTATCTAATTAAGCAACAACAACCAGAAACTCTTGAGGGACCTCATGCCCAATAATTTCAACTCTTCTACTAGAAATTGGAAACATAAGTCGTAGATTCGTATATTTTTACAATAATATATTTATTTATTTTAGTTATATTTAATTTATTATTTTTTAGTGATGTCAGTGTTTTTTTGGCAGTCATCAACTCATCATTGGCTTCTTCATCTTTTTCTTTTCTATTATTTTTTCTTTGTTCTTTTTTTTCTTTTTTTTCCCTGTTTTTGCTGCTTTTTTTTCCTTCTTTTGCTGCTTCTTTCCTTTTCTTTATTTTTTAAAACTGTTTAATTCTTTTTCTATAATTTGTATATTTATATATATAGATTTTTTTTTGTGTAAATTTGATATTTTTTAAAATATATAAATAAATTCTTTTAAATATGGCATTATAAATATGTATTTTAGTAGTATTGTTGGGTGAATCAAATTCAAAATTTTAAAATTTCATTCTTGGAGTTCTTAAAAGCTTGAAAACTCGCCAATGGATTTTGAATTTGTTGAAATTTTTAACAAATTGATGATTGTGGCTTGTTGATAGTGTCATTTTGAAGTTGTGATTAAAATTTAAAGTTGTTTGAAAAAGATTTGACCCATTTCAAATAGAGTTTCACAGTTGAAGTTTGTCGAGATCCGACACAACTTTAGTATAAGTTTGTATAATTTATAACAGTGTAAAAGTATGTATAAACGCCTCTTATACACTATTATATATTTTTATATAACATTTATACATTATATATATTAAGTGTATAATATCGACCGTGTATACGCACTGTTAACAAATTATACGGATATAATATAAAAATATGGGTTTGTTAGTGTAACATTTTATATTGAATAGCATATTTTTGTAAAAATTCATATTTTTCTTATCATCTCTTTATCTTATTCATTACGTTGTGTAATATAATTAAGTATTTGTTAGATAATTAATTATTTTTTCAATATTATTTTTTGATTTTAATTTATTTTTTTAATTTTAATTTAATATAAAATTTTAAAAATAAAAAAATAATATTAAATTATAAATACATAATGTATTAAAATATTTTTAATTTAAAGTTTATTCCCTGAATAATAATTAAGTATTGGGAAGATTCAACTCAAGTCACTTTTGAAAAAAAAATCCCAAGTCATCCAACTATATAACCTTATGTCCTAAGAAAGGGAAAAGCTTCTTTCTCTTACTAGATTCTTTTAGTTGGCATGTCATGTTATATTAATTTCTTATATTTCATGCCATGTAGGATTAAACCTACACTAAATTTGAATACAAAAATATTGGAGCTAGCCGTTAAGTTTTAAGTATATGTGAATTTAAGTCCTAATTAATCGCTTTGAAAATAAAGGTTCTTCTTAATTTGGAGAGTGAATTTGTAACGACCCGTACGTCATTACGAGGGAAATAAGTTTGAAACATCCTAACTGGCCTAAGTTGTGGGTAGGAAGCTGTTGGTTGGGTATTAGTGAAAATTCTGAGTTGGTGAGTGGTTTGAGAACAGGTTTGGGAGCTACTAGTTATGGGAAACCGTTGCAACAGGAAAATTTCCCCTGTAGTGAGACCGTTATTATGGTCGGAGTTTCGCTGTAATGGACCAAGAGAATAATCGTCGGATCCGCCATGATGGTGCCCTGACCACCATAGCGTGTCTGCTACATTGAAAAAGTGACCGCTGTAGCAGATGACGGGAATTAGTAAGTGGATTTTAAGTGGGATTTCAGGGGTTATGTCTCATTATTTCTAAAGCACAAACTCCCAAGAGCTAGAGGTGATTTTCCCCAAGAGCAGAACAATTCCCCTTCCCAAGGTAAGAAACTTGACTTACTTCTTCTACGTTCGATTCCTTAATACCTGTGAATCAAGAGAGGTATCCCTAATGGTGATATTGCTAGCAAAAGAACCTTAGGTTGGTAGAACTAGGGCTAAATAATGAGGAACTAATGGGTGTTGATCCTTAAGTTTAGAAGGGAGTAACGATCACTCCCTAAGGCGAAGTTCTTGTAGAATGTTGTTCATGTGCAAATGAGACTTAGAACTAGGTGAAATTGGGACCTTTACTTTTAAAAATTGCCTTAAAAAGGGTCTAGGAGAGTAATGTTAAAGAATTAAAGTCATGGGAAACAAAGTGGACTGTGATAATGGGTAGAATGGGGTGGGTTTGAATTCTAAAAACCCTTTATTTTGGAATTTAGACTATTAAATTGTCTTAGTCTCTTGTTTTTAGACTTTGAACGTCCGAAGACATTCAGGAAAGACAAAGCTCCAGTGGGGTAATTGATATCCAAACCTTCCAAATCGAGGTAGGTTGTGATTTAGAACAAGTTAGACTTTTCATAATGACATGTAAAGATGTGGACTGATAATGTGTATATTGGTCTAGACCTTAAGGGTTTTAAATTCTTTCTTATTGAATTCCCTCATTGAGTGATCCTAATGCGATGTTGTTACTTGTGTAGTATAGAAGTGAATGCGTATGTTTGTTCTTTCTCTTTTGTGTTTGTTGAGAATGATCTCAATTTGTTTGAATGTTTAAGTTAATGGAGGTAAGATGAGGCCTTCTAAAAGTCATGTCAAAGGGATTTAATGATAATATAGTGATGAAGAGGATGAATGTGGATACTATGAATATCCTGAGATGAGTGGCTTGTACTCGAGGAGAGTATCCGAATGAGCATATGAAAGAGGGTGGGTACCACGCTGGTACCGTACATGAATTTCTAGAGTTCCCTGCAGGTCATGACTGGAAGGACAGAAATAAGACCCTCTAACATGTGGTTACATCGTTGCTTAGTGATTGAGTGTTTATAGTGATGTGATGGAGGTGTGTGCCTGGCATGTTACTATTTGTTGTATTATTTGATTTACTGTAAGAATGTAAGAATCGGACTGAGTATGTGGGTACTCAAATGAGCTGAACTTGTGGTCATGTGTTTGCCCGTTTGAACTTTTGAGGCTTAGCAATGACTTGATGATGGGAATAGTTAAAAGAAGACTCATGACTGAGTTTTGCAATCTTTGTGAATGATTCATTCTATATATTGTGTGGTTATATGGTATCCATTATCTATTGATGACTGTGAATAGCGTGGATGATTATAATAATAGCAAATTATAAAGAGTTAGTAAGATGTTGGATGTGTAGCTAAGTTGAGCTATTACCAAGGCAGTACCACTGCAGCGAAAATTGTTTCCCCATGATGAGATCGTGGCAGCGGTCAAACGACCATTGTAGTGATGGCCTAATCCAGTGAGCAAGCCAATTAGCACCTGAGAAGAAGTAATTCCTGATATGTGTATTGTCTATATTTAAATGATGTTTTGAGCTAATTGCATATTGTTGTTTACATGTATGTATGTTATTATGTATGATCGACCAATAATGCCTACCAGTATTATGTTTCATACTGACGCTACTCCTGTACTTCTTTTTTGAGTGCAGAATTTGATCTCAGAAGTTCATCTTGACCTCACCTCAATATCAGAATTTGAGGAACACTGGGAGGACTCATCATAACCGACAACATCATGGTAGAGCCTTAAATGATGCCCAACTATCTCACTCAAGTGCGCAGAGTCGTCCCAGGCTTGTCAGGCAAGGGATGTGCGGTATGTGATATCACGAAAGATGGGATTCATTAACATCGTAATGTAACATTATAAACCTATGGTGGCACATAGTTTTGAGACACCGGCGTAGCCCTTTGAATGCCGGGCTACTCGATGCTAGACACTGCTCCCTAAAAATATGCACATTAGGCTCGTATGTAAATCGTAAACATTATTTATGAGATTCATGGGCAAATAAATATTTAACATCGTTGAACCCCATTCAAATACATGCTTAGCGATGAATCAAGGGCCCATTAATTGGCAAAAAAGTCGTAGATCCGTAAATCATGAAATCCATGCATACTTGTAAAACATATACATACTTGAAAATCATAAATCCATGATGAGAATTTTAGAGAATTCATGTCATAAATCATAAATCATAATGGGTTTTGGAATATCAAAATCAAAGTAACATCATAACTTGAGTTATCATAGATCATACATAATTAGACAGTTTTATTAGAAATCTAAATCCAAAATTTTAAACCAAATTTATTATAAAATCTGCCCATGATACTGAACACATGATTTGATACATGAGAGGAATTTATCCATGAATAGATCATAAGGATTCCATAAGAATTGAGATAAAACACCATAGAATTAACAATATAATTTCATGAAATAGAGAGAGATTGGGCATGAGTGCCGTCAAATTCACCCATTCATAACCTTTTATAACTAAGAGACTTGAATTCTATCACTTCCTTACTTGACCAAGAGGAACTGAAGAACAATTGATGAAGAACCTTGGGACTTATGCTTGATCACCCTCTAAAACCTTGAACATTGCATGCATGAGTTTTGAATAGGTTAGGATGACTTAACCTATCTTAATACACCCTAAAATAGCTTAAAATGACGTAGTATAGGACCCTAGATCTTAGGAATTACGGAAAAACCCTTACTAAATTTGCAGAAAATAACTGACTGCCAGTCCCCAGGAGAGACTGGACGATTCGTTCCCCAAGACCATGACTCGTGGCCTCATTCATTGAGTGCACTGCCAATAATTCGTCTCGGGCTGGCCATGGGGAATCCAACAAGTCATCACTGGTGACCATGACTCGTGGTCACCACTCGTCACCCTCACTGCTCAAATTCCAAATCATTTCCAACCGACTGACCACGACCCAACCCACGAATCGTGGTGTCTGACCACGACTCGTGGTGACCATTCGTAGGATATACTGCCAATTTTCCTTCACCTTCTCCTAAACGTTGCCCACAGTTGACTCAATGAGTCGTGGTGATTGACCACGACTCATGGTCAGGTCTGTGGGCACTTCCAAAACCCAACATTTCGACTCACCCCTGAACCTCACCTCGAGTCTCCTCACGACTTATGGTCTACTCTCACGGGTCACAGAACAACTCATTTTGTGACTTGTTTCCATATTTCTAGTTCTCCCCGTTTGAACTCCTAGGTCTGATCTTAGGGCTTTCGAGGACCCACCACTGAGATGGATGCTAACACTGGGAAATGAGCTAATGACGGTGCTGTGTATGAAGATCAGAGCCTGTATCATAAGACAATATAGCATAGAGTATGCAGTCAGTACATGGAATGTATCGAGTATGCAAGGTAAGTAAAAAAGACATTTAAAATACACAAAAGTTTATAAGAGTAGGATAACATGATCATAAAATAAATATCATAGTGTAAATGTAAGGCTCAAGGTTTTCAAAACATTCGTAAATCATTAATCATAATGTGTTCAGGAACCTCAAAATTAAAGTAACATCATAATTTGAGGTGTCATAGATCATACATAATTAGGAATACTTTTATAGAAATCTAAAACCAAAATTTAAAATCAAATTTCTTATAAAATCTACCCATGATAGGTAAAACATGATTTGATACATGAGCGGACTTCACCCATGAATAGATCATAAGGATTCCATAAGAATTGGGATAAAACTCGATAGAATTATCAATATAATTTCATAAAATAGAGAGAGATTGGGCATGAGTGCGGTCAAATTCACCTATTCATAACCCTACATACCTGAGAGACTTGAATTCTATCACTTCCTTACTTGCCCAAGAGGAATTGAAGAACAATCGATGAAGAACCTTGGGGACTTATACTTAATCACCCTCTAAACCCTTGAGCTTTGCATGCATGAATTTTGAATAGGTAAGGATGACTTAACCTATCTTAATACACCCTAATATAGCTTAAAGCGATGTAGTATAGGACCCTATGACTTAGAAATTATGGAAAATCCCTTACTAAATTCGCAGAAAATGACTAACTGCCAGTCCCTAAGAGAGACTGGATTATTCGTTCCCCGAGACCACGACTCGTGGCCTCACTTATGGAGTGCACTGCCAATAATTCATCTGGGGCTGGCCACGGGGAACCCTACGAGTCTTCACTGGTGACCACGACTCGTGTTCACCAGTCATCACCCTCACTGCCCCAATTCCAAATCTTTTCGAACCGGCTGACCACGACCCAACCCACAAATCGTGGTGACCATTCGTAGGATACACCGCCGAGTTTCTTTAACCTTCTCCTAACCGTTGCCCACGGCTCACTCAATGAATCGCGGTGACAAGCCACGACTCTTGGTCAGCTCCGTGTGGACTTCCAAAGCCCAAAATTTCAACTCACCCCTGAACCTCACCACTCATGATTCGTGGTCTACCCCCGCAGGGCATAGAATGACTTGTTCTGTGTCCTGGTGCTAGATTTCCAGTTTTCCCCGTTTCAACTCCTGGGTCTGATCTTAGGGCTTCTAGGGTATAAAAATATCTCCCCCTTGGGAAAATTCATCCTCAAATGCTGAAAATCATACATAAAAGTAGAGAAGCACAGTCATCATACACAGATACTAATCATAAAGGCTGAAAACTAACGGAATGACTAACTCCGATTAAAACTACCTAGCTGAACTGAAATCATGAATTATACATACATCCATATACGTGAAAGAAACTAGGGCACATGAACGGAACATGAAACTGAATAGAGTTTTAGGGAAAAAACTGATACCTCAAGTTGGAACTGAGCCGGTAGAGAATAAATGTGGGTATCTTGCCATTATATCTACTTTAGCTTCCCATTAGCTCCCTCAACATGCTAATTTCTCCATAAAACTTTAACTAAAGCTACTTTCTTGTTTCTTAGACTTTGAACCCGTCGATCTAGTATTTCCACCGGAACCTCGTCATAACTAAGGCTATCCTTCACACTAACGCTGTCCACCGGAACAACTATAGCTGGATCATCCAAACATTTATTTAAGAGCGATACATGAAAAATAAGATGAATGGAAGATAACTCCTAGGGCAGCTCCAACTCATATGAAACCTTGCCAGCCCGATTCACAATTCGCTACGGGCCAACATAGCGGGGACTGAGCTTGCCTTTCTTTCCGAACCTTATTACTCCCTTTATAGGAGACACCTTCAGAAACACCCAATCATCCATTTCGAACTCAAGATCTCTCATCCTCACATCTGCAAAGGACTTTTGGTGACTCTGAGCTATTTTCAACCTGTCCCATATGAGTTGAACCTTCTCCATAGCATTATGTACTGAATCTAGTCCTATCATCGTAGCTTCTCCGACTTCAAACCAACTAATAGGCGATCTTCATCTCCGACCATAGAGAGCCTCAAACAGAGCCATCTGAATGCTAGAATGGTAGCTGTTATTGTATGCAAACTCAATAAGAGGCAAATGGTCATCCCAACTACCCTTGAAGTAAATTTGATGTGCTCTGAACATGTCCTCGAGAGTCTGAACTGTCCACTCCGCTTGACCATTGATGTGCCATGATTTTACGACACTTTCAACACTTAAAACCAAGAAATTATGCACATTTAGGGTATGTTTATATAGGTATGATGTGTTTTGTGCTTAATGTTGCAGGAAAACAGGTTCAGAAGTGAACTGGGCAAAATAATATTGAAAATAATTGAAAGGTGATTGCCAGGTAGTTCACAATTCATTGGTAGAAGGAACGACTCATTCCTGAAGGCGTGGGAAAAAGATGGATTTTGGAGATGCAAGACAGTATACTTGACGAGTTGAGGGAACGACTCGTTACACCTGGTAACGAGTCATGAGGTCAATCGTGAAGGCTGAGAGAGAAAATCATAACAAAGTGACTAGTGGAGTTGACAACAGACATAACGAGTCGTCACATGATGAAACGACTCATTAGCAGATCATTGGAACCAACCGTAAGGTGCACTGGAACTTTTGAAGAGTTAGACCATGAGGGACCTAACAACTCGTTCCAAGGAACGATGAGTCGTTAGGTGACTTGTTGCCACAATTCAGTGTGATGTTGAGGATGATTATTTTAAGCACGGCACTACTCGTCAGAGGTCCCAACGATTCGTCACCAAGCTCGTTGCCACTACCGACCTGGTTTCCACTTTTAGTTAGGAAAAAGTTTTCTTGGAACTATAAATACACAGTTTAGGTTTATTTTTTACAAGAGAATCCATAGATGCCGATTTTTTTAGTTTTCAAGTAGGATTTTGGTGTTGTACAATTGTTCTTGAGTCAAGAAACAAGGTTTACAATTTTGTTCTTGAATTTGAGGATCAAAAGCAACATTGGATTTATTCATCAAACTTGGAGTTTTATTCAATCTACTTGGTAGTTCTTCTACGATAATTTATAAGTTGCAATTATGATTTATTCAATAATTTATGATTGTGATCATACAAGCATGAGTAGCTAAACCCAAAACTAGGTTTGTGGGAACCAAGATGAATTAACACACAAGGTAAAACACTTACTGATTCTTGAACGGGGTTTTATGCATGTATTGTTTTCCCGTCGTTTTGATTGATTCTTGACAGTTGCAAACTTTAGGACTTGCCTTATTCTTACTTACCGGACCAAGGATGTAATGAATGGGAAAAGAGATTAACAATGGAGATTTGAGGCTATTAACCCTCATCTAATAGCTTGAAATTGTCTAGGGATAGCTAATCCGATATTAAGGGTAAGGGTCAATTAAAGTACACCAGTATACGGACCAAGTTGTGTGGTAATTATCATCTAGATAGGGGACCAACCATTTAGGTGAACCTAACTTACCAATATTTCATGTTAAATACTGGAATAGATCACTAGTGTATAAGCTTTGTGGTTATGAAGTCTTGGGGAACATAATCCTAGTCAAGCCATTAATTGAATACACACCGAATTTGATCTAAGCATTCAGTAGTTTTACTTTTGTTTATTATTCTATTTGTTTCCCCCTTCAGAAATAAGTAACTCAATAATAACAGCTATTCACATTAACTTAAGTTCTTACCATATTCCCTGTGGGATCGACCTCAACCTTTGTTGGATTCTATATTTGACAATCGACTGCTTATATCTCAATTGCAAGGTGTAATTTGGGCGACATCAAATTTTGGCGTCGTTGCTAGGGAATACGGCTAAGGCTTTTGTTAGTTGTGTTTGCTTTACTATTGGTTCTTATTTCTTTTTTTATTTTTCTTTTGTTGTTTTGGTTGCTTAACAGGTCTTAGGTTTGTGCCTGCCCTTTACTAGGAGCCATTGAAATCCCTTGGTTCCAATTGATCACGAACTTGAGCAGACATTAAGAAACCTAAGAAGAATGGCCAACATTCAAGAGAAGGAAACCATGGACCAAGCCACATCGAGAATGTTGGCTGAAAAAGTAAGCTTGGGCTAAAGATCGTGAGTTAGACATAGTTGTTGAAGAGCAGCGTCTAGCTGCAAACCAGAGTGAGCTAGACGACCCAGAAGTCCAGAACACCAGCGACACCGGTATTTTAATGAGGAAGATGATGCTGATATAGACGAAGACGGTACCACTAGAGCTATAGTCCCTCCTCCTTTGCCTGCTAGGGCAAAGTTTGACATTACCAGTGTAATGATCCAACTACTCAATATGAAGGGAATATTTGGGGTCATACATCTGATGATTCCCACATTCACTTGACAATTTTGTGGGTATATGTAAGGCATACAAGGAATCGGAGGCTTGATAAAGAGCCTAGACTGAGGCAGCGAGAGCTCATGGAGAAGGAACGAGCTCTGTTGGATCTGACAATGTACCGGGTCAAGCCGGTAATATTGGAGATAACATTGGAGGCATATCTACACCCTCCACCGACCAGGTAGCTGACACCTAGATCGCACAGGTATGTTCCCTATTTCCTTAGTTTGTCTGATATATATATGCGTCGAGGACGACACATGCTTTCTTGATGGGGGTGGGGAGGGATACCTGTGTATTATTTTTGTTTCATAAATCGAGGTTTTTCTTGTCAGATATCTTTTCCCTAGGGTGTTCCATATCTAGTAGAACCGGCATGTTTAGGATTTTATTTTATGTTTTTTGTGTTTTTGGTTTCAGTCAGAAGAAAATTAGGAAAACTGAAGGTAGTCAAGAGCTTAAATTGTTGATTTTTGTTGATTGATAATTCGGTACCCCTCCGAAAATTTCTATTATGTGTATGTGAAAGTTGACAAGTATGACCTTTGTGAATCTTTTCATGGCATTGGAACTGTGAACATGTTTACCATTGTATGGCTGTACCTGAATTAGCAATTAGTAGAAGTGATGATGTTGACCTGTGCTATGCATGAGTGAGGTTTAATAGCTGAATTCGATTGTGTGTGTCAATCTAGAACTTTCCTGCTCAGTCGTACCAAGATAGAGGATAGGAAACTAGGAAAGGATCATAGGCCTTTTTGATTTATGAGTCCACTTTAGACTTAAAAGACCTACCAAAAGTGAATAAAAATACCTTGATCCAAATGTTTGAGCTTAAATTGACCTTTCTTTTTGTTTACACCAATTCACCTTCCTGCTTTTATTAAGAATGAACTTATTTTGGCCCTGGTCCCTCCTTGGACATTGTGAACCTTAACTCAAGCAAATCACCTAAGTTGAGGGTGGCTACTATAGGGGTGATTAAGAAGAGTTGGGAGGAATGAAAATTGGGTAGTGAAAAAGGAAAGAGCGGGTGCGGTATGTATAATGAAAAGAAAGAAATAAAAATTGTTGTAATAAAAAAGAAAAGAAAAGAAAAAATGTGACATCAATGAAAGCTTGGAAAAAGAGAAACCGCATCCGTAGTTGCAAAAGCAAAGAAAAGAAGAAGCAGTTAAAGGGGAAAAGGGAGAAAATAGGAAAAAAAGGTAAAAAGTGGAGCCAAGAGGTGTGTAGTGCCAAAGAGGGTTGAGCTACTAATTCCATATGTACCATACCCGAGCTCGAGCCTACGTTACAAGCCTAGAAAGTCCTATAGTGATCCTGGTTCTTGTCTGAAAATTAAGGTATTGAAAGTAAAGGCAAGCCTATGGTATTATATGCACACAGTTCGAATTTCTTTGTGAGAGTGAGTGAATCTTACCTAGTCCTAAGAGAAATATATCGAGTTAATCATATGCACATGTGTGAGTGTGGGACTTCTTTGAGGTGAGAGCATTTGGTCAACAAAATCGTCTGCAAATTGTTTGGGTCAGTGTTATAGATTTATGTGCGTGGTTGCAAGTGACAGTATTTTGCCATGTTTTGATTCCTCTATGTTATGGTTGGAAATTTTGCATATGCATAGTGATTTGAGTTGATACGATGAGTGAGGGGTTAGAAAATTTGATTTTGATGTATAAAAGTGACTGCCGTAAGTTTCCTAGAGTTTTTTCGATTGAAGCATCGAAGTAGTTTATTTTATTTTATTTTGTTTTTGCCTAAGGACATGCAAAAATTCTAAGTTGAGGGTGTTGATGTGCCGTGATTTTACGACACTTTCGACGCTTAAAACTAAGAAATTATGCACATTCCGAGCATGTTTATAGAGGTATGATGTGTTTTGTGCTTAATGTTGCAGGAAAATAGGTTTGGAAGTGAATTGGGTAAGTTAAATGCTGAAAATAACTGAAAGGGTGACTGCCAGGCACTTCACTAGTCATTGGCAGGAGGCACGACTCGTTGTTGAAGGCATGGGTAAAAGATGATTTTTGAAGATGCAAGACAGTGTACCTGACGAGTTGAGGGAACGACTCGTTACACCTGGTAACGAGTCATGAGGTCAATCGTGAAGGCTGAGAGAGAAAATCATAACAAAGTGACTAGTGGAGTTGACAATAGACATAACGAGTCGTCACATGATGAAACGACTCCTTAGCAGATCACTGGAACCAACCGTAAGGTGCACTGGAACTTTTGAAGAGTTAGACCATGAGGGACCTAACGACTCGTGCCAAGTAACGATGAGTCGTTTGGTGAATTGTTGCCACAATTGAGTGTGATGTTGAGGATGATTATTTTAAGCAAGGCACTACTCGTCAGAGGTCCCAATGATTCGTCACCAAACTCGTTGCCACTGCCGACCTGGTTTCCACTTTTAGTTAGGAAAAGGTTTTCTTGGAACTATAAATACACAGTTTAGTTTATTTTTTACAAGAGAATTCAGAGAGGCCGATTTTTTTAGTTTTCAAGTAGGATTTTTGTGTTGTAAAATTGTTCTTGAGTCAAGAAACAAAGTTTACAATTTTGTTCTTGAATTGAGGATCAAAAGCAACATTGGAATTTATTCATCAAACTTGGAGTTTTTTTCAATCTACTTGGTTTTTCTTCTACGATAATTTGTAAGTTGCAATTATGATTTATTCAATAATTTATAATTGTGATCATACAAGCATGAGTAGATAAACCCATAACTAGGTTTGTGGGAACCAAGATGAATTAACACACAATAGGTAAAACAGTTAGTGATTCCTGAACGGGGTTTTATGCATGTATTGTTTTCCCTTCGTTTTGGTTGATTCTTGACGGTTGCAAATGTTAGGACTTTCCTTATCCTTCCTTATCGGACCAAGGAGGTAATGAGTGGGAAAAGGAATTAACATTGGAATTTGAGGCTATCAACCCTCATCTAATAGTATGAAATTATTCGTGGATAGCTAATCCGATATTTAGGGTAAGGGTCAATTAAAGTATACCCGTATACGGACCAAGTTGCATGGTGATAATCAGCTAGATAGGGGACCAACTATTTAGGTGAACCTAACTTACCAATATTGCATGTTAAACACCAGAATAGATCACTAGTTTATAAGCCTTGTGGTTATGACGTCTTGGAAACACAATCCTAGTCAAGTCATTAATTGAATACAAACCAAATTTGATCTAAGAATTTAGTAGTTTTACTTTTGTTTATTATTCTATTTGTTTTCCCCTTCGGAAATAAGTAACTCAATAGTAACAACTATTTGCATTAACTTAAGTTCTTACCGTATTCCCTATGGGATCGATCTCAACCTTTGTTGGGTTCTATATTTGACAATCGACCGCCTATGTCTCAATTGCGAGGTGTAATTTGAGCGACATCAACCATCCGTTTGCGGGTGAAATGTTGTACTGAGCTTAACTTGAGTACCCAGTCCTTTTGAAACGACGTCCAAAATTGGGAGGTAAGTTGAGTAACTCTGTCTAATATGATGAACAACGGCACTCCATGCAACCGAACCAACTCCCGAATGAACAACTTAGCATAATCCTCCGCTGAATCGGTAGTTTTGACCTGTAGAAAATGAGCCGCCTTAGTCAACCTGTCAAAAACAACCCAAATGGAGTCATATTGCCTACGAGTGTGAGGTAAACCTGTAATGAATTCCATATTGATCTCTTCCCACTTGCAAGTAGGGATTGTAATATCTTGAAGCACACCTCCGGGCCTTTGGTTCTCAACCTTCACCTGTTGACAGTTTGGACACTCAGCCACAAATTCTGCTATGTCTTTCTTCATGCCATTCCACCAATAAACTTCCCATAGATCATGGTACATATTGGTGGCACCTGGATGTATCAAATATCTAGAACCATGCGCCTTGTGAAACATCCGATTTCTCAAATCGCCCACATCCGAAACACACAATCGACCCTAGTATTGAAGCACTCCATCTCCCCCTTTAGAGAAGACCTCAACCTTCTGATTCTGAACGACTTCCTTTAACTTTATTGAGATAGGATCCTCGTCCTGTCTAGCTTTCACATCAGTCACCAAGGATGATTTCGACCCGTTCTGAACTATCACACCATCGCCAGTCAAGTCCACCAATTGAACTTCCAACCGCGCAAGTCGATGCACATCCTTCACTAGCTCCTTTTTCCCCCATCCACATGAGACACACTCTCCATAGACAGTCTACTAAGAGTGTCTGCTACTACATTAGCCTTGCCCAGGTGGTAAAGGACACTTATATCATAGTCCTTAAGTAGCTCCAACCACCTTCTTTGGCGCAAATTGATATCTTTCTGAGTAAACACGTATTGTAGGCTCTTTTGATTCGTAAACACATCTACGTGAACCCTATACAAATAGTGTCTCCAAGTCTTCAATGTGAACACCACCGTCGCCAATTCAAGATCATGGGCCGGGTAATTCTTTTCATGCACCTTAAACTGCCTGGAAGCGTATGCTATAACCTTCCCATGCTGCATCAATCACAACCAAGGACGATCCTAGAGGTATCACAATACATCACAAACCCATTGGTAACCTCCAGTAGAGTTAACACCGGTGCTGAAGTTGGTCGAGTCTTTAATTCTTGGAAGCTCCTTTCACATGCCTCCGACCATTGGAATTTCACCTTCTTTTGGGTCAATTTGGTCAATGGTGATGCAATGGATGGAATCCTTCAACAAACCTCTGATAGTAACCAGATAAGCCCAAGAAACTCCTGATGTCGGAAGGGTTCACTGGTCAATTCTTCACCGCTTCTATTTTATGAGAGTCCACCTTTATACCCTCACTTGACACCACATGACCCAAAAATGCCTCCGAGTTCAACCAAAACTGGCACTTGCTGAATTTAGCATATAATTGGTGATCCTTCAAGGTCTATAGCACCACCCTCAAATTAGTGGCATGCTCCTCCTCACTCCGAGAGTATATCAAGATGTCATCTATGAACACAATCATGAAAATATCCAGATATGGCTTGAACACCCTATTCATCAAATCCATAAAAGCTGCAGGAGCATTTGTTAGTCCAAAAGACATAACAACAAACTCAAAATGACCATACCGAATCTTGAAAGCCATCTTCAAGATGTCACTCTGCTAAACCCGGAGCTGATAGTACCAGGACCTGAGATCTATCTTCGAAAAGCACTTTGCACCCTCAAGCTGGTCAAAGAAATCATCAATCTTGGGGAGAGGATACCTGTTCTTGATGGTCACCTTGTTCAATTGCCGATAATTAATACACATACGGAGAGAACCATCTTTCTTTTGGACAAAGAGAACAGGTGCACCCCATAGGGATTTGCTCGTCGTAATGAAACCCTTATCTAGTAGATCCTTTAACTGATTCTTCAACTCCTTTAGTTCCACCGGAGCCATCCTGTAGGGAGGAATAGATATAGGCCACGTATCAGGAAGAAGGTCAATATCAAAATCAATCTCCCGCTCGGGAGGAACTCCTGGAAAATCATCTGGAAAGACCTCTGGGAACTCACTTACTACCAGGATTGACTGGATCATTAGGGTCTTAGACTCAACATCTTTAAACCTAACTAGATGGTATACACAACCCTTAGAAATCCTCTTCCTGGCCTTAAGATAGGAAAAAAAACCTACAGGCACAACTGAACTACCCTTCCACCCTAAATCTGACTCACCCGAAAACCGGAACTCTACTGCTCGGGTTTTACAATTAATAGAAGCATAACATGCATACAACCAATCCATGCCGAGAATAATATTAAAGTGTCATGGATAACTCTACTAGGTCTACGGAGGTGACATTCTGCAATACCGTGATCGGGAAACTTCTATACACCCGCCTAGCTACAACTGAATCACCAACGGGAGTAGAAACTGAAAATGATTCTGACAGGATCTCGGGACTGACTCCGAAGATACTAGCAATATAAGGGGTCATAAATGACCTTGGATCTAACAAAGCATAAGAATCAAGGTGAAACACTCACAACATACCAGTAACCATATCCGGTAAAGTCTCCTGCTCCTGACTCGAGGCAAGGGCATAGAATCTATTTTGGTGTTGACCGCCACCCCCACTAGTGGATGCCCCCTATGGAGTTGAGCGTGTTGGTGCTGCTACTAACCTGGTAGTTTGAGCACTGCCTCTATCATCACATTGTCCAGCCAATGGACACTCTCGGTGCATGTGGTCGGATCTACCACACCCATAATAGATATCGAATCCAAGAAAGCACTTCCCTGCATAACTCTTGCTACACTTCTCGCCGGTCAGGAATATGTGCTGCTTGTATACCCCTCTAGTCCCTCGAATCCAAGGCCCTGCTCCTCTGATCACCCTTGGGCCTGGATGGAACACTAGCTGATGATGGTGCTGGAGCTAATAACCTCTACTGAAACTGAGGGTGGTGACCACCGCCGGATCTCTACTGAGTGAACCCATAGCTGTCTGTCCGGGCCCTCTTGGGATCTCTCTCCCTCAGATGCACTGCCTCCATCTGTTGGGCGTGCGACACTATCTGGGGAAAGTAAACATCCCAGTGAAGCATGGCAATCCTACAATCCTTTTCCAAATAATCCTCCACTCCATATACGAACCGATTTACCCTAGCCCTCTGGTCAGCCACTAACTCAGGGATGTATCTAGACAAACGGGTGAACTCCAAAGCGTACTCCTGAACCATCATCTTCCCTTGCTTTAGATTCATGAACTCTTCTGCTTTAATCTCCCTCAATTCCTGAGGGAAGTATTGATCCAGGAAAGCGATGTGAAACTCTTCCCAACCAATAGGACCTGCTCCCACGGCCCTACTGTCCTTCCATGGCTTAAACGAAATGTACGTGACCCCCTTCAATTGATATGAGGCCAAATCAGCATAATCCTCCCCAGTCACCCCCATTATCTGGGTGATCTTCAAAATCTCATCGATAAACTCATGTGGATCCTTGCCCACCTTTGATCCAAGGAATTCAGGAGTGTTCATTCTCAAGAAGTCTCTGACCCGTGCTGCCACCGCATTCCCGTTCTGAGGGATATGCGCCACTGCTTGCTGTTGACTTGGGCGGTCAAGGCCTGTGCTAGCATCTTAATGGTTGCCCTGAATTTAGTGTGGGCAACCGACTTAGGTGCATAGTGGTTGTGGGCTGGTAGAGCTTGTTGGTGCCCATATCCATTGCCATCCTTGTGGCCATCTCCTTTCCCATTTATCCTGCCATTAACTCTGTGGGGAGGCATGATTCTGTAAACGCATATAACACGAATTTAGAAGAATAGGAACATTTCATCACATGACATAGATCATGAAAGAAGGGAACATTTCCTAAATGTCTCATAACCTCTTCGTCATAAATATGGTGCGCTTCACATTCATGAAAAAGACTTTACTTAATGCGTATTTTAGACACCCTAGGACACTTTAAAACTTATTGCTCTGATACCATGTTTGCCATGAACCGAACATAGACCCGGATCGCAACACGAGACAAGGAGCCCCGAGAGACTCCAAGGAGCCCCGAGAGACTCCAAGTCGACCCATGGCATGAACATACATTTAATTCAATATAAAATAAAGTAGAATACTCAACATAAAAACATAGCGGAAGCATAATCATGACATAACATAGAAAGCGAAACGTACATCATACATGATAGCTGAATACTACACATAGTCTGAAAGCCTCTAACATATCCGATGGGTTGATGGGACGACATCACCAACTAACCTGACAAATTTGGTAAACTAAACATGAAGGATAACTAATAACAACTGGTCCTCAAGAGATGAGGACTCACTATTGAGCTGCATGTTAACTCGGGGAAACGAGCTAATAACGGTGTTGGGTCTACAGATTGGAGCTTGTATCATAAGACAACTTAACATAAAGTATGTGGTCAGTACATGGAATGTATCGAGTATGCAAGGTAAGTAAAACAGACATTTAAAATACACAAAGGTTCATAAGAGTAGGACAATATGTTCATAATATAAATATCATAGTGTAAACGTAAGGCTCATTGTTTTCAAAACATTCGTAAATCATTCATAATCATAATCATAAGAGAAACATCATTTAAACATAACTTGAGCCAAATACATAGCAATAACCATGCATAAATCATGAGGAACACTGGGAGGACTCTTCATAACCGACACCATCATGATAGAGCCTTACATGATACCCCAACTATCTCACTCAAGTGGGCAGAGTCGTTTGAGGTTTGCCAGGCAAGGGACGTGCAGTATGTGATATCGCGATAGAGGGGATCCATTAACATTATAATGTATCATTATAAACCTACGGTGGCACGTAGTTATGAGACACCGATTTAGTCCTTTGAACCCCGGGCTACTCAGTACTAGACACTGCTCCCAAAAAATATGCACATTAGGCTCGTATGTAAATCATAAACATCATTTATGAGATTGATGGCCAAATAAAAATTTAACATCTTTGATCCCCATGTAAATACATGCTTAGCCATGAATCAAGGGCCCATTAATTGGACATGTAAAACATAAAATTCATGCATACTTGTAAAACATGTACATACTTAAAAATCATAAATCCATAATAAGCATTTGAGAGAATTCATGTCATAAATCATAAATGATAATGGGTTCAGGAACATCAAAATCAAAGTAACATCATAACTTGAGGTATAATAGATCATACATAATTGTGTATAGTTTTATAGAAATCTAAATCCAAAATTTAAAACCAAATTTATTATAAAATCTTCCCATGATACGTAGAACATGATTTGAAAAATGGGAGGAATTTACCCATGAATAGATCATAAGGATTCCATAAGAATTGGGATAAAACCCCATAGAGTAATCAATATAATTTCTTGAAATAGAGAGAGATTAGGCATGGGTGTGGTCAAATTCACCCTTTCATAACCCTACATACTTGAGAGACTTGAATTCTATTACTTCCTTACTTGACCAAGAGGAATTGAAGAACAATTGATGAAGAACCTTGGGGACTTATGCTTGATCACCCTCTAAACCCTTAAACTTTGCATGCATGAGTTTTGAATAGGTTAGGATGACTTAACTTATCTTAATACACCCTAAAATAACTTAAAATGACTTAGTATAGGACCCTAGGACTTAGGAATTATGAAAAAACCCTTACTAAATTAGCAAATATTAACTGACTGCTAGTCCCCATGAGAGACTGGACGATTCGTTCCCCTAGACCACGACTCATGGCCTCACTCTTTGAGTGCACTACAAATAATTCATCTGGGGATGGCCATGACAAAACCTATGAGTCTTCACTAGTGACCACGACTCATCACCCTCATTGCCCAAATTCCAAATCATTTCCAACTAGCTAACCATGACCCAACCCACGAATCGTGGTTTCTGACCATGACTCATGATGACCATCCGTAGGATACACTGCCAAGTTTCCTTCACCTTCTCCTAACCGTTTCCCACGATCGACTCAAAGAATCATGGTGACTGACCACGACTCGTGGTCAGGTCCTGGGGACTTCCAAAACCCAAAATTTCAACTAACCCCTGAACCTCACCACGAGTCTCCTCATGATTCTTGGTCTACCCCTACGGGTCACAGAACGACTCATTCTGTGACCTGGTGCCAGATTTCCAGTTTTCCCCATTTCAAATCCTGGGTCTGATCATAGGGCTTTTGGGGTATAACAACTTTATTTCTATATTATAAAAATATAATATTTGGCGCAAAGCAAAATAATTAATACTTAAAAGACGACAAACACTAAAATATGAGGCAATTAAAAGGCTAAATATATGTATATTTGCCCCAACATCAATACTCCACATTTAGATTCTTGCTTGTCCTTGAGCAAATATTAATGCTCATCTCATTATTCAAGCCTAGGAGCACACTTATTTTGATTGATACAAATAATTTGACTATATTGAGATTTCACAATATTAAGTACATTTCTCGCTCATCATGTAAGATATATGAAAAATTGAATCTCTAACATCCTAATCTCAGAGACGTACTCTAACTCATCAAATATAAGATTGCTCACCTACTCTGTCAAAGGAAACTAATCATATCACCTATATATCATGAAACAAGTACACTCACAAGAATAAGCAGTTCACACTCCCAAATTGTTGTTGGGCATATTTCTATGCCCATTTGCCTTGTTTTTGCCCATCCTTTACCTTGTTTTGAATTCATAATCCTTATGAAAGGCATAAATTCATATGTTTGTCTGTTTTCTATGCTAAAAAAATATTTTGAGGTGTTTTAGACGGGAAATCTAGGAAAAAGGACCCAAAATGAAACAAGGTTGAAGATTTGAGAAGTAGAGAAGAAGGTTCAGGGGCTGTGGCTGGCACCCAGCGCCCGACCTTCAATGCCTTGATGAAATTTCATTATTTCTAGTGCTATGGATGGCACCCCACACTAGATCCTTAACATTCAAAAGATGATCATTCAACACCTTAGCAAGATGGTGGACGTGGAGCCCTAGAGCTTCCTAGACTTGGAGAAAATCACCAAAATTTTGGTGAGATGTAGGAGGCCACATGCTAGAATGGTCCAAGAGTGCAAGAATTTGACTAAAATTATGGTTAGATAGTGAGAGTGGCGTACCAGAGGTGCTAGACATGCAAACAAATTGACAAAGTACAAGGTGAGATGATAGGGGCGGTTCACCAGGTCCATCCCAGAGCTGAAATTGCTGGAAATTTGACTAAGACTATGGTGAGATGGTGGGGGTAGTGCGCCAGAACTGTCCCTGGCTGAAATTGCTGATTTTAAAGCTAAGTGTTGGAGGAAGAGTCATTTGAAGGATCAATTATAAATATATCCTCTAGGGTGTTTGTTTGAGAGCTTTTGACATTCTTTTGATCATTTTTACATTTCGTAGTTCATCTGGGGAGGCTTGTAAGCCGTTTGGAAGGAAGGCAAGTTCTAAACTAGGTTTGTTCTCTTCTTTACTATTTTATTTCGAATGATGATGATTAAGTATTCATTTTTCCTCTTGTTTATGAGTGGCTAAACCCATACTCTAGGGTTTTGGCCATGGTGGATGGTTGATTGTTTGAAAGACTAATTTTATCTAGAGTCGATTCTTCTTTAATGGTTATTTGTATTTACTTATTTTAATTGATTATTTATGAGATTGATCACCATATAAGTAAACTTTTTGGAGTTCGATTGAACTTGGGAAAGGAAATCGAAAGGGTTAAAGGAAAATACAGAACATGAATTCAAAGACCCTCGAACGCATTGGTGAGAGGATAAAAGTTGTTGAGGATAGGGATATACCCTTAAAACCTGTTTAGTTGAATAGAAGTCAACATAACCGCCATTTCATGTTTCTCTTGCCACCATAGGGATATAGGCGTTAGGTTTCATGAAATACTTCTTGGATGCTAACGATAGTGGCAAGAAATGGGAAAATAACTTGCAACTAGCAACCACAGGAAGAATCATTCTAGTGTAATCACGTCTTGAAAACTCAACCTTAAACCAAACAAGTGCCATTTCCCTAGATTTTCATCATCATCGAAGTAAAACAAAGATTACAATCATTTTAGTTAGTTTTGCATTTAAACTTTTAGTAGTTTAATTTCCAAACCATTCCCAATTTTAAATTTGTTGTTAGAATAACAAAATAAAGTTATAATCTTATAACGATTGAAACGATACGTCTCTGTGGGTATGATAATCGGGGATTCTAGTCCTATATTACTTGGCGATCACGCGCGCTTGCGTGCGCTTGGGCGGCATCAAGTTTTTTGCGCTGTTGCTGGGGACTTGAATATTGTTTGATCATTTGTAGGTGAGGATTTTATTTCGCTATTCTGTATTTTATGTTTGTTTCTTTGTTTTTTGTGAAATTTATACGGTTGTGTGCTCTGTATATGCCAAGTACGAGAAGTCAAGAATCACTTTTGGCTTCTCTTGATCCTGAAATTGAGAGGACCTTTAGAATGTTAATCATGGAGAACAATGAGAAAGCGCATGGAAACAACCAAGAGAGAGTTCCATTGTTAAACTTTGCTAGGCCGAATTTGGAGAAAGCTTCTAGACCGATTGTCAAGCCGGCTATCACTGGGAATTTTGAGCTGAAGGAAGGGAATGTGCGGTTGGTCCAAAACACTTTCCAATATCAGGGCAAGCCGCACGAGGAACCCCATAGGCATCTATGACATTCGTGAAGCTGATTGAAAAATTCCATTACCAGAAATTGTCAGATGAATATGTGAAGCTGACCTTGTTTGCGTTCTCACTGATTTGTGAATCCAAGGAGTGGCTTCAAAATGAGCCAGAAGGTTCCATCACCACATGGGAGGTTCTCTCCAACAAATTCATCAACAGGTTTTTCTCTTCAAGGAGAACCAAGGAGTTGAGAGGGAAGATATCTGGTTTTGTACAGAAAGATGGTGAGACCTTAGCTCAGGCTTGGGAACATTACAAGGGTTATTTGAAAGATTATCTATACCATATGCAATCTAAGGAGATAATTGGATACAACTTTATAGAGGGCTTAATGCCCAAATCAAAGATCCTGCTTGATGCTACCACACAGGGACAAATTCTATCCAAAAGCTATGATGAAATTGAGGCTCTTTTGAACCTCATATCAGCAGGAAGTTAGGATTATCAAGACTTTGCCAGAGGATTAGTAGCAGCTAAGGTGCCAGGGAAACTTGAGGTAGATGGTGCTACTGCAATCAGAGCAGAAATTAGCCAACTGGTGAATGTGATTAGCAAACTTGTAACCACACCAGCAGAAAGCCGAGTAGAGCAAGTATATTAGGTGCAGAATACACCATTGTCTTGTGAAGCATATGGAGAAGGTCATGCATATGCAGGTTGTCCACTTAATCTCGAATCTATATTTTTTGTTGGACAACAAAATTATTGTGGAGGTTTTGCAGGTAATGGATATAATCAGGGGTGCCAGAATGTAGCAAATCCCTCATAGGGAGGGAACCAAAACTTCCAAAGACCACAAAATTGTTATCCGAGGCCTCAGGGCTAGCAGTTGAGCAGTTCTCTTGAGGAGACGATGAAGCAATGGATGGTACCATAGACTTAAGTTGTGAATGAGATGCAAAAGTCCATCCATGAGCTTAAGAGGCAGATGGACCAACTAGCCCTGCAGCAGACCAATAGACCAAAGGGAGCACTTTTGAGTAACACCGAGAAGAATTCCAAGGAAAATATGACCGCAATCTCTTCGCGTAGTGGTAAGGAGCTGGGTGAGGTTATCCTAGAGAAAAGAAGATTGATGATGAGCAGGTTGAGAAGTCTATGAGTGAGGTCGGGGAATCAAGAGCCTCACAACCAAAAGTTGTAGTAGCTAGACCACAACCCCCATTCTCGTAGAGGTTTCAAAAGCAGAAGGAGGACACAACTTGCAAGAAGTATCTTGAGTTGTTGAAGTAGGTACATGTTAACATTCCTTTTGGTGGAGCTTTTGCAAGAAGTTCCAAAATATGCTAAGTACCTGAAGAATATTGTGGTCAACAAGAGGTGGTTAACAGAGTTAGTAACTGTTGCTCTTACAGAAGAGTGTAGTTCTCAAGTTCAGAACAAAATTCTTAAAAAAACTGAAGGACCCCGGGAGCTTCACCCTTCATGTGGTGATTAAAGACAAGGATGTTGGTTCAGCCTTATGTGATTTGGATGCTAGCATCAATTTTATGCTTGCATCCCTATTCAGAACTTTGGGACTAAGTGAACCTCATCCTACCACAGTCACTCTATAGCTTGCAGACCGATCTCTAGCCTATCCTGATGGAATAATAGAAGATGTCTTGAAAAAGGTGGGACCTTTCATTCTTCCAGCGGACCTCATAATCCTAGATCACGAAGCTAATTTAGCAGTTCCCCTCATTCTGGGGAGAGTATTCTTAGCCACCGCTGATGCCGTCATACAGGTAAAGACGGGCAAGATGTCTATGAAGGTGGATGGTCAAGAAGTAGTTTTTGAGGTGTTTAGATCAACAAGGATGCCTCCTCACTATGAGAATTTCACAGCTAAGCCGACAATTGAACCAAGAGGATGTAATCAGTTGGTTAAGCAGCATGGGTTGCATGAAAGTTCTTTGAATTGTTAATTTGGTCACTATTTCACTCGGATGAAGGAGTGATAGTGATCATATTCGTGCCGTAACTTTAAATCAGGCGTTGCATGGGAGGAAACCCATAAATGCCATGCCACGACTATTACTAAGGCGCTTGTTCAGAGGCAACCCACCGTTCTAATATTTTATATCTTTCTTTGTTCTGTCGAGATGAATAGAGTTTCAGATGCAGAAAGAGTTGGGAAAATAAGATGAAAAAGGTTAATTCTGGGGTGAGACATCTAGCATGGGGCGCCAAGTGTTAAACTGTAGAAGAAAAAAAAATCTAACAGGTGATGCTATGGATGGCGCGCCGCGCCAACACTAATCCCCGAAGGAAAAAGTTTCTAAGTCTATGGTGAGATCGGGGGGGGGGGGGGGGGGAGCACCAGGGTCATTATGGCTAAAAATTTTGGTCAATGTTGACCTAAAGACCTTAAAATTACACCTTTATTTAAATTCTCACTCATCCTTCTCCTTCAAAATGTTGAAAAACAAAAAAAGGAAAAAACTCTATCTCCTCCCTCTCTTAACCGTAACTCCCCCCCCACCCTTCCTTCTATTGTTGTCTTCTCCAACCTTTGGTGAAGCTCCTCTTCTCAACTAAAGTAATTATCTTTCTTCTCTCCTATTTGGGTAAAGTTGAAAGCATGCTCCCACACCCTTCATCCCCAAGATTAAAGACCCAAATCACTATTGTTGGTGAAAAGCTGAAAATTCATATTATGGGTTTCATAAGCATTAATGTCTTAGATTCTTCCATATAATGTGTATCCTTGTTGGGTTAACTTATTTTTGGTTGAATGTCATGATTTAATGTTATGGGGATGAATGGAGATGGTGAATTTAATTCATGAATTTGATGGGTAGATGCATTAATTGTTGAGAGAGAAAGTATATGGGTATTGAATTCTTGAATATAAATAACTCTTGAGTTGTTGAAATTCACGTTATTTCATTAGGAATGGTAGTAAATTGTTTGTTGGGTTGATTGAATAAGTTTAATAATGCTACCTCCATGTTTGAATAACTTCAATTAAGAATTGAAGGAGGAAAAGTGAAAGGGATGTCCAATTAAGGCGTTCTTGAAAAGCTAAATATGAGAGAAGATTTGAAGAATTCATGAACTTGGTTGTAGTTAGAGTTGGTGAATGAATTAGTCTTGTGAGGTTGTTTGACAAGGGGAAGTCTTGAGTACTCCATTGGACAAAGTCTCTCCATTATACTAGCAAATAAAGTGTGGGGTCAATTTTGCACCCTTAACAGTTAATTAGTTAGCCTTATTGTTCACGAACTAATGTTGTGTAGTTCTTGATTTTTTCTTGACAAATATCATGGATATAATACCCCAAAAATCCTAAGATCAGACTCAGGGGTTTAAACGGAGAAAACAAAAATTCCTAGATCAGGTCACAGGACGAGTCATCCAGTGACCCATTAGGAACACTCCGAGTCGTTAAGTGACTCATGGGGAGGGGTTTGACTATGTTGGAAATTTCAAGTTTTGGGGTGACCATGGGTGTGACCACGAGTCGTGGTCAGCCCTACAATCCATTAGGTCACCTGTGGTCAAGGGTGCTTGAAGGATGAAGGAAACTTGGACAGTGTATCTAACGACTAGTCACCACGAGTCGTGGTTAATGCCACAATTCGTTGAGCGAGTCGTGGTCAGTAATTGATTAAAGGTTGAATGTTTTTGGATGTGTTAGTAACGGGGCATCACTACAAGTCGTGGTGTCTCTCGTGGTGACCCTTAGAAGAAATTTGGCAGTGAAGGTGACGGGAGATGACCACGAGTCGTGGTCACTGGCAACGATCCATCTAGTCCCTCGTTGGGATTGGCAGTATGTTTTTCCATGCAAATTTATTAAGGGCTTTTTCGTAATTCTTAAGTTCCTAAGGCCTATACTACGTCTTTTTAAGCTCCGTTAGAAGGGTTTTAAGATTGCTAAACCTATCCTAAGACTTACAATTCCATGCATGCAAGTTTAGGATCCTTCCTTGGAGATCAAGCTTGAAGAATTCTCCAATTCTCTCCAATTCCATTTGGGCAATCAAGGAAGTCGTAAAAATTAGATTTATTTAAGTATATAAGGCTATGAATAGGTGCAGTAGTCCACACCATGCCCAATTCCCTCTCAATTCATAAAAATTCTAATGTTGAATATTTGGGGTTTTTACCCAACATGTGAATTCTCTAAGTATCGATCATGGGTACGATCCGAGTATGTTTCTAATGTTGTTTTTATGATTTATGGGCAGATTTTTTGACTATTTTAAATATAAGTTTATAGATTTGATTTTAAATCCAATTATTCCCAATTATGAATGTTTATGAAAAGTCAAGCTATGATTTCATTATGATCTTGATCTTAACTAGCCCAATTATGATTTATGCTTTATGATTCGATTCTCTCAAGTACTTATCATGGATTTATTAAATGTTATGTTTATACATGTTTTACAAATATGCATGGATTTCATGATTTATGGATTTATAACTCTTGTCCAATTGATGGGCCCTTGTTCATGCTAAACATGTATTTTAAATGGAGATCAATCATGTTGTTATTTATTTGTCCATGACCTTCATGAATGATGTTACAATTACCACTCGAGCCTAATGTGCATGTTTTTGGGAGCAGTGTCTAGCACCGAGTAGCCCGACATGCAAAGAACTATGCCGGTGTATCAGAAATACATGCCACCGTAGGTTTATATATATATAATTCAATATTAATGTATCACCTCTTTGTGATATCACATACTGCACGTCCATCGCCTGGCAAGCCTGGGACGACTCGTCCCACTTGAGTGAGATAGTTGGGGAATCATGTAAGGCTCTACCATGATAGTGTCGGTTATGATGGGTCCTCCCATTGTTCCTCATGATTTATGCATGGTTATGTTATGCACTTTGGCTCAATTCATGTTTAATAAAGCTTTTCTCTTATGATTATGAATGATTTACGAATATTTTGAAAACCTTGAGCCTTATATTTACATTATGGTATTTACGTTATGAGCATGTTGTCCTACTCTTATGAACTCTTATATATTTTAACTATCCATTTTTATTTACCTTGAATACTCAGTACTTTCTACGTACTGACCGCATATTCTATGCTGTATCATTTTATGATATAGGCTCTGATATCTAGACTCAGTCCCTTCACTAGTCAGGTTCTCGGAGTTGGCATTTCTAAGTCTAAGTTGATGAGTCCTCCTCATTCGAGGGCCCTTCTTATCAGTTATATTTCATATTTTTAGTTTTCAGACTTTAGTGAGTTCGTTGGGGTATTGTCCCATCAACCTGTCAATATTAGAGGCTTTTTGGACATAGTTTGTATTCGGCTTTAGTATTATGTATGCATTCAAATGTTATGTTTTTTTTCGACTTCCGCCATGTTATTTATTATGATCTTCCATATTATTTGAATGATTTAGATGTTATGTTCATGCCATGGGTGTACTTAGAGCCTCTCGGGGTTTTTTGTCCCGTGTCTCAATCCAGGCCTATTTTCAGGTCGTGACAAACTTGGTATCAGAGCAGTAGGTTTTGAAGTGTCCTAGGGTATCCAAAAACCACGTTAAGGAGAGTGTTTTTCATGGGTGTGAAGCACGCCATACTTATTACGAAGTGGTTACGAGACGTTTAGGAAATGTTTCCTTCTTTCATGATTTTACCTCGTGCTATGATTTCAACTCTCTCAATTCCTCTAACTCGTGTTATGCGTGTGTACAGAAACATATCTCCTCAAAGCAACAACAGGAGTTAGCCAGCCCCACTAACTTCAATGGATCCCATGTTCGGGCAAGTTACGGATGCAGAACTCGGGGACGCTTTATGAGTGTTGATGTAGGCCATGATCACTCAGCCTAACTAGTAGACTATCACATCAGTAAACCCTACTAGAGTGACGACAACTAGTAGGGTTCAAGATTTCACGAGGAGTCCGTCTAAGTTTGGTGGTTTGAGCATGGATAGAGAGTGCAAGAGAGGAGAAAGGGGAAAGAAAAGGCCCAGGACCGAAGACTTGGAGAGTTCCCAACAAGGGTCAAGTAGTGGGAGTCGCTCTTAACCCCAGTAGAGGTCTTTATCTCAGGTTTAGGGAAACAAGCCCCAGGTGTGAGAGATTACTTATCTAGTTTGCGGGCGCTGTGGGAAGAACCCCCTAAGAAAGTGCTTGGTGGGTTTAGATGTTTTCTTGTATTGTGGATGGCTCGGTCATAAACACAAAGATTTCCCTTTAGCCAAGCGAGACGGCTAGAGAGGCCGTGCCCCGGCCACCTCTTCAGTAGCCCCGTCCAGTTGGGCAGCTTGCTAAAGGTGTGGTACCCAGGGAAACGTTTGAATTGCAGGGATGATTGTTTCGGGTGCGGTAAGCCCGAACACAGACTTAGGGATTGTCCTTCAGCTAGACTGAGTGACAGTAGAGCCTATTCCCAAGCTATTAGATCCGTAGCTCGCCCATCTCAGTTAGGCAAGTTACCTAGTGTGGGCAGCGTGCAACTCCAGATATAGTCACAGGTACGTCATGAGCTTTTCAGGTTGATCCTCGCACGTTGTTAGGCCTAGGAGCCACAAAGTAAAGTATAAAAATTCCTTTTTACATTCTAGTGTAGATGGTGTAAAATGATTATAAGTATGAAATTTTCAGCGATAGCTTTTGAGGTGAATGGGAAGTCCGAAGCTAGTGATATTAGCTTAACTTTAATAAAGGATCCTAGAGCCTTAGAATGATGGCCTAAATTTAAGGGGGAGATGGTAAGTGAAGGGCCAAGTCAAGTATTAAGTTTTCTAGTAAGGAAGTTCTAGAAATAGTATCTAGGGGTAGTCAAGCATTCCCATTTAGATGTTTCCCTTATGTTTTGCTCGATGTTTCGCTCAACTCATGCTTATGTTCAGAACCCTAAGATGATAGGTAACCCCGTTAGTCAGCGATCCCAATATTACTCCTTGACTCCATAAAAATTCAACTTCATGTCATGACCCTCATTATGTATGTGAACTCATGTCTCTCAGCATGCTCAGCTCTAAGAACTCAGTCCTTAAGATTTGCCTTATCGGCTCATAAAATCGTGCTATATCAGGTATATGCCAAACTTAGATTCCTTGAATGATTCGTGCTCATGATTTCCTTACTCTAAGCCCTATGAATGTTCCCCCATGATGGAAATGATGGTTAAAATGGGTACGTTAAAGGTAAGTCCCTATCCTTGTCGTAGGTGCCGGGCAGGTAGAAATCCAGGAAGAGCAGTTGTTAGCCAAGCCGGGGAATGTAATAACCCGCATGGTCATTGTCACACCCCCGCTTGGGGGGTATGACTGGCACCTGGTTCCCTACTAGGGTTTGGACTGATCTGACTAGACTTATGCACTTCTGGTGCAAACTTACTTCCTCAAATAAAAAAAAAGGGCTATATCTCGGCTGTAAACACAGCCACCGGCCGACAAGGCCGCATAACCACCTGTAAAATAAGACAGCTACCCAGAAACAGATAATGATAGGGAGTCCTATGCGGGCTGACAAGACAACGATGATGTCTAGTTATGACTGCAATGAAAATGAAGCAACTTATACATGCTGTAGCCAACAAAACCACTACTCAACAACTAAACAAGGCCCCATACTGCCATCATCAGAAAATGAAACATACATCTAGGCTCCACACGGCCGACAACAGACTAACCACAAGGTATTATACATTTACAAGCCTCTAGGAGTAGGATAGTGGTCGAGACAAGGCCTCGACCTACCCATAAACTGAACCATCAACCAAAAAATAGACATTCTAACTATTAGCTCTGGAGGAAGGGAGCTAACTGTGCTGCTAATCCTGTCTGGAAGCTACAAAGGTCCTGATCTGTGCCTAGCCGTACCTGTAGGCAAGTAATGCAGCGCCCACGGAGGGCGTTAGTACAATATGTAAGGCAGTAAAGTAATAACTAAATGAGAGCTGAAGAACTGAAATAATCATGCAGAAAGGTAAGAGTTTAACCCGAACAGTCTTGCTATCTATAGTACTTAATTAACAAGGTACACATGTATACAAACAAGAACCTAACCGGGCTCCCATAAACCTGGAAGGTACAACCCATACAAGAATAACCTACCTGGGCCCCCATAAGCCTTGATAGGTACAAGCAATATACGTTCTACTATCTGGTTACCGATGATCGCAAAAACTGTAACTCAAAACGACCCTCACAACCTAGATTTAATAGAACTCATTGTGGCCCTCACGCCCTTACTCTACTAACACTCACTATGTCCCTCGAGGCCTCAGTGGAATAGGACTCGATATGGCCCTCACGGCCTTAATACAAGAGAGCTCAATATGGCCCTCGCGGCCTCAATATAACATAACTCAATATGGCCCTCGTGGCCTCAATATAACATAGCTCAATATGGCCCTCGCGGCCTCAATATAACAGAACTCAATATAGCCTTTGCGACCTCAATATAATAAAACTCAATATGCTACGACAGCTAATCATAATAGATATGCCTTTGACTCCCTTATTGGGGCTCAAACTGTATTATAATACTCAGGAAACTAACTTGCCGAAGGAATTCGCCTTAACATACGTCGATTGTCGCTTCCTCAGTAACTGGCGAGTTTCAACTAGTATTCAAATAGCCCTTCCTAACCAAAATCGTATTGCTGAGAGAATGAGGCTAGTTTCAATACTAAATTCAGCAGAAACAATAACTTATAATACTAATATTGACTATACTTCAACTTAACGAAACATGACCGAAAACATATAATTTTCCAAAAGTTCAGAAGGGAGAAATACTTACTTGAAGCCTGTGATCGTATAGAAAGTACTTTGAAGCCATTCCGAGAACTTTGACTCAGCGGGGTTATAATTTACCAGCAAATTTTACGAAACTGACTCCGTAGTAAAGCTCCCTACAGCCTTAAATGTCGATACCGGAAGTTATATTGAATTTGGGCAGCATTTTGTAGTGTAAACGGAAAAATTTAACTTAAAATTAGCATTTCTACTCTTCTCTAGACGAAGCTTTACTTTGAATATATATATCAAATGAACAAGGTGCTATATATATACACACTTGGGTGGTGGACAGGGGGTCCGTGGAATGGACCCCATCTCTCCAAAACATGGGTGTGCCACGGAGCCCAACGCGCCAGGGAGGGGTTTGTGACACGTTGCCTCTCTGGCAGTCTGCTCCGGCCTGCTCACGCGAAACATCAATTCGGTGCTCGATCGGCCTTTCACCGGTCCCTTTCTCGCACGCGTCGTACTCTAAAACTCTTGACTAATGTACGGATAGGCCAACTAAATGTTAGGAACTTATGGGGTGTAACATCCTCCCCCTTAGGAACATTCATCCTCGAATGTTGTCTACAGGAGTTTAACTTGCTCAACTATTATGCTGGAAAAATTTTGCCAGAGTTTCCCCTGTAATGTGGACTATCCAGAAACCCTGAAACACAGAAAAGTCCAACACAAATATTTCACACAACACTATAATAACTCTTCCACAACTAAGAGATAGTCAATCAAGCAGCACTGATAACATAAGAAATAAGATAAAAACTAAGTAACAATACTATCTTAATTGTATAATCTGAGTCAATCCTAGAACAAGTGAGGATATCTAGACCTCATGTCATCCTCAGCTTCCCAGGTCATCTCTTTTTTATTTTTGTTCCTCCACAACACTTTAACGGAGGCCACATCTTTAGTCCTCAGCCTGCGAATCTGCTGATCTAATATTGCAACTGCGATCTTTTTATAAGCTAGTTCTTCAGTGAGCTAAATATCTCCAATTGGTACCACTCCGGATGGGTCACCTATACACCTCCGCAACATAGATACGTGAATAATGGATGAACAAATTCTAACTTTGAGGCAACTCTAATTCATATGCCACTCGACCTATTCTTCGGATGATCTGATACGACCCAATGAATCTCGGCCTAAGCTTGCTCTTCTTACCAAGTCTCATCACGCCCTTCATTGGTGACACTTTAAGGAATACCCAATCATTCACATAGAATTCTAAGTCTCTGCGCAGTACATTGGAGTAGGATTTCTGACGACTCTGAGCTGTCAGTACCATTCTTTGATAAGTTTCACTTTCTCTTCTGACTGGTGGATCAGGTCTGGCCCGACTAACCCTGCTTCTCCTAATTCGAACCACCCAACTGGGGACCTGCACTTCCGCCTATATAATGCCTCATAAGGTGCCATCGGTATGGCAGAATGGTAACTGTTATTATATGCAAACTCAATAAGGGGTAAATGTTCATCCTAACTCTCCCCAAAGTCTATCACACACACTTGTAACATATCCTCAAGTGTCTGAATGGTGCGCTCGGCCTGTCCATCTGTCTGGGGATGAAAGGCTGTACTCAGATTAGCTTGCTTCCCCAAACCTTTCTGAAATAACTGCCAGAATCTAGCTGTAAACTATGCTCCTCTATTAGAGATAATAGATACTAAAACACCATGTAATCAAACCATCTCTTTAATATATAACTCTGCATAGTCTTCAGTTGAAAATGTAGTCCGAACTGGTAGGAAGTAAGCTAATTTCGTCAATCTGTCAATGACAACCCAAATAGAGTCAAACTTATGTCTAGTACAGGGTAGCCCTATCACAAAGTCCATATTAACTGATTCCTATTTCCACATTGGTATAGTCATCTCCTAAGTTATTCCGCCTGGTCTCTGATGCTCAGCCTTCACCTGCTGACAATTAGGGCACTGGGCTACAAATGCGGCTACATCTTTCTTCATTCCGGGCCACCAGTATATCTCTTTTATGTCTTGGTACATTTTCGTCGAGCCAGGATGAAGAGATTAATGAGAGTAGTGTACCTCTATCATAATCTACTGGCGGAGTCCTGCCGCATCTAGAATGCAGAGGCGATCTCTATACCTCAATACCCCATCTTCGGCTACCTCAAAAGCTGCTAGCCACCCTGCTAAACTTTATCTCGGAGATACGCTAAATAAGAGTCCTCATACTGTCATTCTTTTACTTCTACCACCAGGGACGATACTGCTATATGCTGAATTATGGCCCCGTCGTCCTCTGAATCTATTACCCGAACTACTAAGCTGGCTAATCGATGCAACTCTTGAGCTATCTCCCACTTTCTAGCCTCAGATATGCTAAACTCCCCATAGATCTGCGAATGAGGGCATCTGCTACAATATTAGCTTTCCCTGGATGATACAAGATGTTCACATTGTAATCTTTTAGCAACTCTAACCAACAGCGCTGTCGCAAATTCAACTCTTGCTGCATGAAAATATACTGGAGACTCTTATGATCTATGAAGATATCCACATGTACACCACACAAGTAATGCCTCCATATTTTTAAGGTATGAATCACTGCATCTAACTCAAGATCATGGGTGGGATAGTTCTTTTCATGCTTTCTAAGCTGCCTGGAGGCATACGTGATTACCTTCCCGTGTTGCATCAGGAAACACCCTAACTGGACGCCTGAAGTGTCACATTACATGGCATACCCCTCTGAACCTTCTGGCAATGCTAACACTGGTGCCGACGTCAACCTATTTTTCAATTCCTGGAAACTCTGCTTGCAGGACTCGGTCCACTAAAACTTGGCTGCTTTCTGAGTCAATTCAGTCAACGGTGCTTACAGAGTAGAAAACCCTTCCACGAACCTTCTCTAATATCCATCTAACCCCAAGAAACTTCGAACCTCTATTGGGGTCGTGGGTCTAGGCCACGTTTTCACTGCCTCAATTTTCTGCGAGTCAACCTGAATACCAGTTCTGATACAATATGGCCCAGAAAAGCTATAGAATTCAACCAAAACTCACATTTAGAAAACTTTGCGTACAACTGGCAGTCTCTGAGGATCTGGAGTACTGTTCACAAATGACCTTTATGTTCTGTTTCTAAGTGGGAGTAGACCAAAATATCATCAATGAAAATTATTACAAATAGATCCAAATACAGCCTGAAGATCCTATTCATTAGGTTCATGAACACAGCTGGTGCATTAGTTAACCCGAAGGACATAACGAAAAACTCAAAGTGACCATACCTGGTTCTAAAAGCTATCTTTTGGATATCTCTCTTCCGAACTTGAACCTAGTAGTACCCGAATCTCAAATCAATTTTAGAAAAGTATTTCACCCCTTGTAGCTGGTAAAAAAATCATCTATTCTCGGAAAAGGATATTTATTCATAACAGTAGCTTTATTCAATTGCCGGTAGTCTATGCACATGCATAGGGACCATCTTTCTTTCTTATAAACAAAATTGGCACACCCTAGTGTGACATATTGTGTCTGATGAAACCTTTGTCTAATAGATCTTTCAGCTGCTCTTTCAATTCTCTAAGCTCTGCTAGTGCCATTCTATATGGGGGGATAGATATCAGATGAGTATCTGGTAGCAAATCTATAAAGAAGTCTATTTCCCGGTCTCCACCAATGATGATTTTGATCCGTTCTGAACAGTAATACTATCATCGGTTGAGTCAACCAATCTAACTCCCAAAATTGCGAGTCGATGCACACCCTTCACCAACTCCTTCTTCCCTTCATCCACTTGAGACCAACTCTCCATGGAGAATCTACTAAGTGCATTCGCTAGTACATTGGCCTTATCCAAATGGTAAAGCACACTCATATCATAGTCCTTGAGTAGCTCCAACCATCTTTTTTGCCAAAGATTGAGGTCCTTCTGGGTAAACACATATTGTAAGCTCTTATGGTCCATAAAAACGTCCATATGGACCCCGTAGAAATAATTTCGCCATATCTTCAATACGAACACCACCGTGGCCAACTCAAGATCATGGGTCAGGTAATTCTTCTCATGAAAATTTAGCTGTCTGGAGGCATAGGCTATAACCTTCCCGTGCTGCCTCAACACACACCCGAGTCCGATCTTTGAAGCATCATAATACACCACAAACTCATCGGTACCCTCCGGTAGAGTCAACACTGGTGCCGAAGTAAGTCGAGTCTTCAACTCTTGGAAGCTCTTCTCACAAGCCTCTGACCATTGGAATTTCACCTTCTTCCGAATTAATTTGGTAAAAGGTGCTGCAATAGATGAGAAACCCTCAACAAATCTCCGATAGTAGCTAGCTAAACCCAAGAAACTATGAATATCTTAAGGATTCACTAGTCTAAGTCAATTCTTCACCGCCTCTATTTTATGAGAATCCACCTTTATGCCCTCACCTAATGCTACATGGCCCAAAAATGCTACAGAGTTCAATCAAAACTCCTGCTTGCTAAATTTGGCATATAGTTGGCGATCCTTGAGAGTCTAAAGCACTATTCTCAAATGAGCAACATGTTCCTCCTCGCTCCTAGAGTATATCAGGATGTCATCAATAAACACAATCACGAACATATCCAAGTAGGGCTTGAACACCCTATTCATCAAGTCCATAAAAGCTGCAGGAGCATTTTTTAGTCCAAAAGGCATAACTACAAAATAATAATGACCATAATGTATCCTAAAGGCTGTGTTTGGGATATCGCTCTCCCGCACTCTAAGCTTATGGTACCCGAATATGAGATCTATCTTTGAGAAGCACTTGGCACCCTGAAGCTGGTCAAATAAGTCATCAATCTTAGATAGAGGATACCTGTTCATGACGGTGACTTTGTTCAATTGCCGATAGTGAATGCACATCTTAAGGGAACCATCGTTCTTTCGGATGAATAAAATTGGTGCACCCCATGGAGACTTGCTTGGTCTAATGAAACCCTTATCTAAAAGGCCCTTTAACTGTTCTTTCAACTCCTTTAGCTCAGTTGGGTCCATTCTATAAGGAGGAATAGATATAGGCTACGTGTCGGGAAGAAGGTCAATTCCAAAATCAATTTCCCTCTTAGGAGGAACACTCGGTAAATCATTAGGGAACACTTCTGGATACTCACGCAATACCGGAACTGATAGGATAGTCGGGGTCTCGAACTCAACATCCTTAACCCTAGAAGATGATACACAACCCTTAGAAATCATCTTTCTTGCCTTAAGGTAGGAAACGAAATGACCTACAGGCACCGCTGAACTACCCTTCCACTCTAAGACTGGTTTACTCAGAAATCTGAACTCTACTGCCCGAGTTCTACAATTAATAGAAGCATAACACGCATACAACCAATACATGCCAAGAATAATATCAAAGTCACTCATTGTTAACTCTACAATCTCCACGGAGGTGACTTTATGCAATATTGTGATCGTACAACTTCTATACACTCGCCTAGCTACAACTGAATCACCAACAGTAGTAGAGAATAAGAATGGTTCTGACAAGGTTTCGGGAATGACTCCTAAGCTACTAGCAATATAAGCTGTCACAAAGGACAAGGTAGCCCCTGGATTTAACAAAGCATAAGCATCAAGGTGAGAACTCGTAACATACCAGTAACCATATCCGATGAAGTCTCCTTCTCCTGACAGGTTGTAAGGGCATAGAACCTATTCTGGTGCTGATCGCCAACTAAACTAGTCGAGGCACCCTGTTGGGAGGGACGTGCTGCTGGAGTGGCTGAACTAGCGGCTGGCATACGGGTTTTGCCGCCCCTTGATCTGGCCGAAGGGCAATCCCTGAGTCTGTGCCTGGGTTTGCTACAACCGAAACAAGCGTCTGAGCCAACTAGGCACCTCCCTTGGTGATTCTTGCCGGTGTTTGCACAAGATGGGAAAGTGCGCTCTATCTGCATGCTAACCTAGCCCCTCGAGTCCGGAGCTCTGCTCCTCCGGTCCCCTCGTGATCTAGATAGTGTACTAGATTATGATGGTGCTGGAGCAAAAGACCTGAGATAAGACTGCTGGCACCGTCCACCCCCGGATCTAGGCTGAGAAAAACCATAACTGTCTGTCCTAGCCCTTTTGGCCTCTCTCTCCCTCCAATACATTGACTCAATCTGCTGGGCATGCAACACGATGCGGGGAAAATCTATATCTCAATGCAGTATAGCGATCCTACAGTCCATATCCAAGTAGTCCGCCACTCCATGTACAAATCAGCTCACCCAATCCCTCAGGTCTGCCACTAACTCTGCGACATACATGGATAAGTGGGTGAACTCTAGAGTGTACTCCTAGACCGACATATCACCCTACTTCAGATTTACACTCGTCCGCCTTCAGTTCCCTCATCTCGTGAGGGAAGAACCAATTCGAAAAGGCTGCATGAATCTCGTCCCAACCTGTAGGGCTTGCCCCTACTACCCTACTATCTCTCCATTGCTTAAACCATATATGCGCTACCCCTTTCAGCTGATAAGCGGTCAATTCAACGCACTCTCCATTGTCACCCCCATGACCTGGGTGATTTTTAGAATCTCATCGATGAATTCATGCGGGTCCTCATCTACCTTTGACCCAAGGAACTCCGGCGCGTTCATCCTCAAGAAATCCCTGACTCAAGACACCGCTGCATTGCCATTTTGCAGAACATGCAAAATCGCCTGCTGATTAACCTGAGCGGTTAAGGCCTATGCAAGAATCTGAATAGCAGCCCGAAACTTAGAATGGGCAACTGGCTTCGGTTCCCGGTGCTCCTAAATTAGTGGCACATGCTGGTGCCCATTCCCATTGACATCCTCATGGCCTTCTCCATTTCCATTCCTCCTACCATTAATTCTTTGGGGAGTCATGACTCTAAAATCTTGAACAACAAAATTTAGAAGGATAGGAAGATATTTCATCGAATGACATATATCATGAAAGAAGGGAACATTTCATAAATGTCTCGTAACCTCTTCATCATAAGTGTAGTGCGCTTCACACCCATGAAAAAGACTCTATTTAATGCGGATTTCAGACACCCTAGGAAACTTCAAACCTATTGCTCTAATACCAAGTTTGTCACGACCCAAACATAGGCCTGAATCGAGACACATTACTGGGAGCCCTGAGAGACTCCAAGTCGACCCATGGCATGAACATTCATCTAACTCCATATCATAAAGCGGAATACTTAACATGACAATATAGAGGAAACATAAACATATAATAACATAACATGATAAGTGGAACATACTACATACATAACAACTGTGTACTACAATTAGCCTGAAAGCCTCTATCGTATCAAATGGGTTGATGAGACAACAACCCCAACTAACCCGGCAAAACTAAAAGCAAAGAGGAACATCAATATCTGAAACATATGGTCCTAAGAAAATGAGGACTCACCAAATGGATGGATGCCAAACTCTTAAATGGACTACTGACGGGGCTGAGCTTGAGAGCCGGGTCCTGTATCATGAAACGATACAGCATAGAGTATGCGGTCAGTACGTGAAAATGTACCGAGTATGCAAGGTAAGTCAAACGGGCATTTAAACATACATAAAAGCTTATAAACAATCATATGAGTGGGACAACATGCTCGTAACATAAATACCATAAGATAACATAAGGCTCAAGGTTTTCAATTCAATCGTAAACCATTCATTATCATAGTCATAAGAGAACTTAATTAAGTCATCACTTGAGCCAAATAAGGAAAACGTATCAATGCATAAAACATGAGGAACAATAGGAGATTCTTATAACTGACATACCCCATATGAGCACACATGGAGCCCGACCTATAAATCCCTAGTCGGGAGGGTGTTCGTACCTTGCCAAGGGTAGAACAATTAAGGGCGTGATAGCACACATGAAAGGGCCTGTTTGGGCAAGGGGATAGTCACAAAGGATGTCCCATCATGTTCTACAGTGGCACTTAGTTTTGAGATTCGGGGCAAAACCTGGGCCTTGAACCTACTCAGTGTTAAATACTACTCCCAAAACATATATAGTGCTCATAGGATAACATATATGAAATTTATGGGCTAGTTAAATCATCATAATCATAAGCATGCTTGTAAATACGTGACTAGCCATGAGGGTAAAGTCCGTGAGTCGGCCAAAACATAATTAGTAAAATCATGAGGTTCATGCATACGTATAGATCAATGCATAGGCTTTGTAAATCATAATTTCATAATGGGAATGTGAATAAATCTATATTACGAGTCATAAATCCTGATGGGTTTATGAATATCAACGAAAGTAGAAGAGATCATAACTCAATTCATCGTAGGACATGCATCATTAGGCATAAGTTAGTAGAAATTGAAATCAATAAATTTATAATCAAATTAGTTGTAGAATCTGATCATAATGCATAAAATATGGTTTAAATCATGAAAAATAATAACCCATGGATAGATTATTAGATTTCCACAAGATTTAAGATAAAACCCCATAAGATTTTGGAATTCTTCATGAATTAGGAGCAATTGGGCATGGGTGTGAATGGAAACACCCACTCATAACCCTACATACTTGGTTATGTCTGACTCTAACACTTTCTTGAATACCCAAGAAAGAATTAAAGTAAGACTTTGAAGGATTAACTTGATCACCTCTCTGGATGATCACTCTGGGATGCATGAGTCTGAAATGGCCTAAAATGAACTTAACCCCTTTAAAGTCATTATTCATAACTAAAAACGACATAGTTTAAGCCTTAGGATCTTAGGATTTACGGGAAAACCCTTACAAAATTCATAGAAAATAACTTCCAGATGGTCCCAACGAAGGACACTATGACTCGTCCTCCATGGACACAACTCGTGGAGTCGTCCGTCGGGTACACTACTTGTCAGGACTCCTGAGCTCATCATGGAAGACTTAACGACTCGTTGCCTGGTGACCACGACTCGTGGTCTCCATTCATCCGGTATACTGACTTAGCCTCAATAAAATTATTCCCTGCTTGATCACGACTCACCCCACAAATCATAGGGACTGACCATGACTCATGGGGTCTTTCCATCAAGTACACTGTCCTTATTTTCCTCTTTACTCAACCACCACTCCCCATGACTGACCTAACGAGTTGTGGGGACTGACTATGGCTCGTGGTCATGCCCGTGGGGATCCCATTTCCCAAGTTTCCAACTCTTCATCTGGACCTCACCACGAGTCATATCACAACTTTTGGGCTGAGCCAACGGGTCACCTCACGACTCGTTCTATGCCTGATGCTAGATTTTAAGTTTTCTCTATTTCAACTCCCGGGTCTGATCTTTGGGATTCTAGGGTATAACATAAAAAAATAATCAGTTGGCACATAGCTAATAAGACTCACCTGTAAGCTCCTAGACCACACAAGATCCGTTCTATAATCTTACCCGATTCATCTCTAGGCCCTCATTGACCTTAGTTATCGCCAACTATCCTCTAGCATCCTGGGCTATCCAATAAAAATAATATAAGGCAACAATAAAATATGTAAATAAATCTATAATCATAGCCTTACCAAAAACATCCACGACCTTATAGGCATCCGTTATCGCTAGTATGACCATGCCAGAAACTGTTATGGCCTTACAGGTCTTTACAAGCTATGGGCTCTACCCTGCCAAAAATCATCACCTCCTTATAGGTTATCGCAGAGCCTCCAGGAACCAAATAATTCACATTATCATAAGACAATAATGATAAACATAAAAATAAGTTCACATAGCCTACAACTAGCTATCGACTCCTACTAAACCAACCAATACGACACAATACTACTCTTATGAACCTTGCCGCCCACTAATGTGCCACAAGCCAAGCTAAGGATCACAATCCTAGTGAGTCAATCCCCAACTATAACACCCAAAAAGACCCTAATATTAGACCAGAGGGTTGAAATGGAGAAAACAAGAAAACCTTCACCAAGTCATAGAACGAGTCATCGTGTGACTCGTCAAGTGAACCGTCGAGTCATTATTTAACCCGTTAAGTGGGAAGCATGGGTGAAAAGCTAAGTTTCAGAAAGTCTTTATGACTAGTTAAGTGACATGATGTATCATCAAATAAGGCACAAAAATATTAGAAAAATTGGCCAGTGGCAATGGATCAGGTGACAACCATCAAATATCCTGACGGGTTATCGGGTCACTCGTTGGGTGTGGCAGTGTGATTTTTCTAGGGTTTAATCCAGTTTCATGCAATTATCCATCATATCTCTATGGGTTCAATTTCCTCATGTTCTTTTCAATGAAATATAGTTATTAGGGTAGATTAAACTCTCAAATCCCTCATGAATTGAAGATTTCAAGCTTATAATAATTTTTCCCTATTATGCATATTTTATGCATTTCAAGCATATGAACCCATGATTTTTAGTATGATGAATTATCAAAGTGTGCATGAATGTTTATGAATTCTTAAACTTATGATTCTATGATTTTGAATTTATGAAGCCTTATTCAAGTGTGTATGATTTCATGATATAGGAAAGCCCATATAAAGTCAAGTGTGTTTCACCATGAATTTTAGCCAAGGCTTACAAGATTAGTTTTACAGAGATGTTTTGGAGTGAAGACTCCCATGAAACATATTTAATCTATGTTTTTAGAATACGATTATGAGAAGTATGCATGCTTTGGGTGTAGTTTCTAGCATTGAGTAGGGCAGGGATTTCGAGGACACAAGTCTCATAACTACGCGCCGCCGTATGTGTATATTCATATTCGGGACCTCTCAAAAGAGTGCTTCCCTCGCCTGAGGGCACACCTGTGATATCATATGTTAATCATTATATGCCCTGGAAAAGCTTAAGATGGCTCTACCCAGTTGAGAGAGATAATTGAGGCATCATGTAAGCTCTAGCATGATGGTGTCTGTCATGAAGAAGCCTCCCATTGTTCCCTATTTTTCAACTTACTCATGTACATTGATGAGATTATAATTTAAAAACTCATTAGGCTCTTGAGCATGATCTTTATCTTAGTTTTCAAGTCATTTAGATGAATTTTATGCTCTTTGTGCCTTTTTATGTATAGGTATCTAAGAGAAGAGAAAAAGAAAGAAGTGGAGAAAAAAGGATGAAATCAGGTGAAATTCGGCTCTCCACCAATGAAATGCCGATCAAATATATATGACCACTGATTTGAGGAGAAAATGCAATCGACAACCGTGGACATCAACTGTCGGCTTGCCGATTAAATCGCTCACAGGTGCTTGAACATACTGGACCGAGGAGTAAAGTAATAGGCAGATCGCCGATGGATGACAGCAAAATGCTGAAGGTGTCATCGAATGGTCCTAGAAAATCAATGGAAGTGCAAAAGATGATGGGCGGCGGTTCGCAGACTGCAACCAGTGAACTGTCGGTTCCCCCACAAGTGACAAAATGCTTGAACAGGGGCAATTATGTCCATCACTAAAAAAGGAGGAGATTGGTTGCCTATTTTTATACATATTCTAGAAGAAAGTACTATGTACATACTTTTTACTTTTAAGCTTTTTGAACATTCCTTTTTCTTTGGGGAGAGAAGAACCCCATTGGAGGAGATTGTTGAATATTGCTTTTCTTATTTTCATATTCTTCCTTAGCAAGGTATAACCATTATTTCAGACATATTTTGTGTTTGATTTTTATTTCTCTTTGTAATGAAATCATTGAGTTTATTAATGAATATACTTTTTAGTTTCTTAATCATGAGTTGCTAAATCATCAACTAGAGGTGTGTGATGATAGGTGCTTAATTAGATTGGGTATTGCTAGATTCGTCTAAATATTTCTTAATTAGTGTATATCTGTTGAGTTATCTCCATTTTATAATTGATGATCCATAGATGCAAATGTGGGTTTACTTTTCCTACTTCATTTTAGCATGAAAGAGAAGAATCAAGTATTTGGAGAGAATTTAATGGTGGGAATGGATGTAATTTTGTGGAATTGGGCTAGAAATAGCCAAAACTCATATTCAAAACCATAATTTGTAGTTTATGACTAGAGATAGTTAAACTATTAACCTAAACTCTATTGGGCTAATTGAATTATTTCTTGAGGTTCGAAAGGACTCGAGAAAAAGGCATCCATGGGGTTGAAAAACATAGGGTGCCATCTCATCCAAAGTTATTTACAATTATTCACAATGATTTGATGAGCTTAACATATTCTTATTTGATGAGCACCCTATCTACACCAAACCTTTAGTCTTCACTCATTATTGTCTATCAATTTTTGCAGTTTCGATATTTTGGTGAGCTGGTTTGAAATCCACAATATTATTAACTTCATTCTTCCCCCAAAAATTTACTGTTTTATTTCTCTTGATTGGTGCAAGTTAATTAAAATTTCCTAAAACAATACTTGCACAAATCATTCACTAGTCTCTATGGGATTCGACCCCAAAATCCATTGGGAATATCTATTTTGAGCAACAACCGTGTATGCTTTCTCATTAAGAGGAGTGTAGTTTGGACGTTATCAAAAATTGTGCCATTGTCGGGGTCTAGCGCTTGATGTCTTGTGTTGTTTGTTAATTTGAGTTAATATTTCATCTTAGTTATTAACGTTGATCTTGCTTTTGGTTATTAGGGTGAATTCCTATAAGCCAACATCCGCAAGTAGGGGATGGTTCGGTAGAAGGTCACATGGAGCATAAGGAGGATAACCCGGTTATGCATGAAGTTGTAGGAGCCATTCACCTACCAGCCATGGTAAGGAATGCAATGTTTCATGTTACAAGTACAGTATTACACTTGTTACAAATGAAAGGGCTATTTGTAGGTAAACTGAGTGAGGATGCAAACCGCCACTTGAGAAATTACTTTGAGATTTGCTAACCCTTTAACATAACAAATATAAGTCAAAATTCTATCAAGTTAAGGCTCTTTCCATTCTCCCTAATGGGAGAAATGACTATGTGGTTGGAGGAGCTCCCTTCGGGTTGAATCACCTCATGGAAAGAAATGATTGAAGCATTTTTGGATCATTTTTTCCCTCCCTCAAAGATGTTGCAACTGAGGGATGACATTACAAACTTTAGGCAAGAGCCGAGGGAGCATTTACATGAAGCATGGCTAAGGTTCAAAAAGAAGGTGTCCCTTTGCCCTAACCATGGTCTCCTCGAAGTAGTGCTCCTTCAAAGCTTTTATCGAGCCCTAGACTCCATCAATAAATCCGTCACCAACAATTTAGTTGGAGGATCAATTATGGATCAGATTTATGGGTTAGCTGAATCCCTCTTAGATAGAATGATAAAGACTAATTGGGAATGGCATACTAGGAAGACTAATGTATCATCACATAATGCAGGTTCAAGTGCGTTAGCAGCTGAAATACGAAAAAGAGATGAAGAGAAAGATGAAAATATTACTAAAATGATGACTCATCTGGAGTTAATGACTAAACATATGATAGGGGTCGGGCCTAATGTTGTGAATGCTGTAGGAATGCAAGGTCCAATGCATTTTGAAGGAGAATCGTCGCTACCAAGATGCGAGGAGGAGTACAAAGACATGAAAAATCAGATAGAGGGTTACTGACCCTGGTATCAAGGGGCTAATCTAGGCCCTTGGCGCCCATGGGAAGAGAACCAAGGTTGGAGAAATCGTGACGCATAGGGATGACCTGATAGAAATGAGAGATGGGGCAATAGAGAGCAAAATCATGAGGGGGACTGATCTCATCAAAGTTCAAATCCATATGTTCCCCCTCCTAAATCTGAGAACGCGCAAGCTTAATGAGATGTGAGTGATGTAGGAGCTCGAAAATTGAAGAAATGTTAGCAAGGGTTCTCAACAAACTGGAATCAACCGACAAGGGGGTCAAGGAATTGAAAGGGGACGAATCTATCCTTTCCCAAACCATGAGGTCACACTCAGCTTCCATCAAGCATTTGGAAGCTCAAATAAAGCACTTATCCTTCGAAATGAAACCCCGAATGAAGGGAACACTTTTGAGTGATACAATGCCAAACCCCAAGAATGATAGTCAATGCATGGCCATTATCATGAGAAGTGGTAAATTGCTTAGAGATGTCAGTGTTAACCCCAAGAAAGTTGTTTCTCATAAGATAAATGATGAAAAAGAATCTGAGGCAATGCCGAAAGTACCAAATGGTTGTGATAATATTGAGGATGAAGGTGAAGGAGATGTTGATAAGTTCCCTCAACTACTGATGAAGAACTGGCAGGCATGAAGGCCTCAAGTGAGAAAGAAAAAGAACCAAGTTGATTTTCTACCTCTTTATTCATAGAGGTTAGCCAAGAAAAAGAAGGATGATCAATTCAGTAAGTTTATCGACATGTTCAGCAAATTGTCCATAAATATATTATTAGTGGATGCTTTACTTCAAATGCCCGAATACTAAAAGTTCATGAAAGTGCTGTGCTGAAGAGGAAGAAGGTTCTAAATGTGGGCACCAGAGAGACAACACATCATTATAGTTCTATGATGATGAGAAACCTTGCCCCAAAATGGGAGGATCCATGAGCCTTCACAATCCCGTGCACTGTTGGTTTGTGTGTTTAAGATAGTCCTATGTGATCTTGAGGCAAGTATAAATCTGATTCCTCTCATAATCTTCAACGAAATTAGGGATTGGGAACACCAAATCTACATCAATGAGATTGTCAATGGCTGATTTCTCTGTTAAGAAACCTATGAGTGTTTTAGAGGATGTATTGGTGAGGGTAGATAGGTTTATTGTACCAACTGATTTTGTGGTTCTTGATTGTGATATTGATGTAGAAGTTCCAATCATTTTAGGGAAACCATTACTCGCCACGGGTAGAGCTTTGGTAGATGTGGAGCTAGGTGAACTCAAGTTCCGGGATGGAGGTAAAGATGTTACCTTCAAGGTGTGCCGATCCACTTAACCTCCCAATGAATGAAAAGTGATTGGAATGCTGCATGAGGGGAATGAGTATGTAGGAGTTGATACGGAGGAGGCTGATTTGGAGGAGATCCATCAAAGAATGAATGCTAAATGAGAAATGCGTCGTGCCACGACGTTAAAATAAGGTGCTTCTTGGGAGTAAACCAATGTGTCTTCTTTTGGATGTTTGTAAGGTCATTGTTGTTTTTGGTTTTATAGGACTAAGTAGGTGACAAGTAAGGCGAAAAAGCACGAAATAATTCAGGCACCATGCTAGACTGGCGAATAGCCGATCTAGATACGCGAAACGCTACTCCCTTGATCATGAAAGCAGAAACTTGGGAACAAAAACGGTCAGAAATGCGAAGGCACCGAAGGAATGCCAATATGAAGCAGCAAACCTCCTTTTAAACATCGGTGCTAGATAGAATACCTGAATAGTGGGTGAACAAACGATGATCCACCGTCGGAATGCAAAACCCAATCCGCGGACCGCCGGTCAATCACCGGTTATAAGACAGGGAACTTGGAAAAAGTTTAGGTTGTGATGGTAAGGCGGCGAACCACCTGTTCCAATCGGTGACCGCCAGTGTAACACCGGTGAAGGTACGTGCCTTGTTTTAAAATGTTGACCAAATAATGGACCTATCCGACCCAAAATCTTTCTGCAGCCCCCCTAACCTGCCAAAATTCCCTTTTTATTCTCCTATAATTCCCTTTTTCTACCTTTTAACACTTCCCCACACTCTTTCTTATTTTCCCAGCATCCCACTTTTCCATATTCCAAAAGCTCCATCTCTCCCACTTCCTATACATTTAAAGCACCACTAACCATCCACCTCCTCCTCAACCAACACCAATTACACCTTCTCACCTATAAAATCCCCCCAACCCTTCTACTTAACTCTCATTATACTCTCCCACTCTACTAGAAAAGATCCAACATTTCCCCATTGTTGAGCATTCTCAAGCATCCACATCTATTCTCTACACTCATTCTCTTGATTGTGGTAATATACTCTTAACATCCTTGTTTTCTAATCAATGGTAATCTTGTTGCATATGGATGTTGTTATGGCATATATGTCCCTTTCTTTTTCTTGCCCTTCTCCCCAACATTTTCATTATTGAGACCATACTTGTTGAATGAAGTTAGTTGATACATTGTGAAATTAGTGGGATGATAGAGGCTTGATGATTAAATCAGTGTGGGGGAAATGGTTATTCTTGTGAAGTTGAGTGGGGTGAAGTCTGTGTAACCCCAAGGGATTAAAAAAAACTCAATTTGCCCTATGATAGATGGGGTGATTCCATTCATAAGAGTAAATCGTCATTTTGTCCTTTTTGATGTGTATAGGTAATGCTTTGATATGATGTGAGTGAGTGGTTAGGAATTTTGATATTGTATTTCATTGTGAAGAATTGGGGACGCTGACCATTGACTATTCACCGGTCAGTTTTGGTGAAACGCCATTGAAACACCGGTTTGGGCTAATATTAGCTTTAGGCCACTACCCTGACCTTGCGTTATATCGGTGGTTTGTAGATCGAGACAAAATATTTGAAGATTGGTTGCCAGTGGAAAACATGCTACCCCAGTTCTTTTCCTATTACCAACTGGTCTTCGGTGGTCCGCGGATAACCTCCTATAGTTCACCGACATTTTGTCGATGCTGCCAGTTGATTAGTTGCTAATTCCTCCTCTTGTTTCATATTTAAATTTTAAGGTAGTTGTTAGTTGTTTCATTTTATCATTGAAAAAATACAAAAAATATACATTGTGAATGCCACTAACATTGTATTTGTAGAAAATGACTTCATCTGGAATTTCAGTAAGGGCAAAGCCCTAGCCTCTTCATCCACAAATGGCAAAGAAAAGGTAAAGGCATTCACAACACCCACCAACTTCCAGAAAGCTATCATGTTTTTTGTACCTAAAATGAAGGGACACTACGCCATCAACAAGGGCTGATCAATCACTGTTGAAAAGAGGCTTGATTTGGTGGGGTTGCGTGATGACCTTCCCAAAACCACAACTCAGTTCACTGATAGACAATGGCACGCTTTTACCAATCCTCTCCCATATTACTATCTGAGCCTGGTGCCAGAGTTTTACGCTTCCTACCAGGCTAGGCAGGAGAGCGTGAACCACAGGGGCAAAGTCAATGAATTTCCCTGCCTACCTTCAGTTATGGTGCGAGGGGTGGAGGTTTACATTACCCTAGAAGCCATTAATTATTTGTTTAAGAAGGACAAGATTGACACTGGCTTAGGATACATGGCCAGGATTGTTGATAAGGAGAACTAATTCTGATGGATAGCTCCTATTATTGCTGCAGACACACCTTTCTGGGCTACTATGGGCGGCAAAATTTCTCGCCATGTTCTAAAATTTGAAGCCAAGCTATGGGTAGACTTCATATGTGGCCGAATAATACCCTCCAAGAACGAGCAATCGGTCAACTTGAAAGTGGCTATCCTTATAGTTTGCATCATGATAGGAGTTCCCATAAACTTTGGGGAGATAGTGGCTCTACAAATGAAGAGGAAAGCAATGCAGGTCAGCACTTCCATGCAATATGCCGTGCTCATTTCTCAACTATGCTTGCAAGCTGGAGTGCCATTATTCTTAGATGAGACTCCTAGTCCTGCTTCGGGTGTAATCATAATAGATTGGAAAAGGGATGCTGAGGCACCCAAGGTCAAACGGAAGTGGATGCAGACCTTTTATTTACTGTAGGGTTCTGTATCTCATAGTTCTTAGAAGTCTCCAAAATCCCTAGATTTGAATATGCCTCAACTAGAAGCTTCGGTCCGTATATCCAATGACATACACATGCGGGGAGCATGACCCTCTCTATCATCCTCCTAATCAAGTGGTCTCCACAAGCTGGTGGAAATGACCAACTCTCATGAGAGTCAGCTTCAAAAGTATTTTAGGAGCTTCCCTGCCCTTATTACCTGACTGGCGAAGAGGGAAATGAAGTCTATCTCTGAGAGTCTTACCAAATTGTGCAAACGGGTAGATGCTGTGGAGGGGGCTGTCACCTCTCTCTGGACTAAAGTAAGTGAGTGGAAGAGTTAGACATCCGAGGAGGTGCTTGATTTGAGTGCTCTTGATGCCGCAATGGCTACCCCTTCTATAGTTTGAGGCCCCATAGATGATTTGTTTGAGGGCATGGGACATGATGCTGACGATTTGGGCGATGAAGTCTTGGATGGTGAGGCAGGAGCAGGTTCAAATGATGATGTGGATAATGAGGAATGACCCACTCAGGGAGTCTCTCAACCCCTTTATTTTTCATGGCTACGTTGCGAACAGTGCAATCTTTAAGTTTGGGGTGGGATTAGTGTTTTGCTGGGGGATCATTTGTGTCTTATTTTGTTGATGGTTTATGTAGCCCTTCTCAGGCTTTTGTTTTATCTTATTAAGAGTTGTGAGCCTTTGTTGGGCTCATTTTTAGTATTGTTGATGATTACCTTTGCCGGGCTGGTTGTGTTGATAAAATTTTGAATGAATGAAATGAATGATTTTTGGATGTTAGTGTTGAAAAATGGTCCTTGCTTTGAATTGTCAAATGTTGCGTTGTGACCCAAAAATCTTTTGTTCGCCTGTGTAAATAGTAGAATAGTAATCAAACTCCAATGATTATCTTCATACTATAGTTCTTTCCCAAGGAGTCTTTTATTTTGTCATTAAACAAGGTTAGAATTTCCCGATGATAAATTGTGAGGCGACTCTCTTAAGGGAAAATTCCATGTCTTTCTTGAGCCGTCTGTGGATCTGTTTTTGTTTTTTTTGATAGGTACCACCAAAAATTTTAAGATGTGGCATGAAAATGAGAAATGAAAATTAGGCATTTGAAATAAGATATTTAGCACTCTTTTGTCATACATTATAGATTCCTTGTTTGGTTTTTGAATTCGCCATGCTCTAATGTCTTGAATCAAGTTCTTGTGATGATATTGACTTTTGTGGACTCTTTGGGTGTGATGCCTTGTGTGGTAAGAATTTTTTTGAATATCATGCATAGCTTCTTATCTAGAACTTTCCCTAAATGTGACTCAAGGAAAAATTCTAGATGTAGCTACACTTAGAACATGATTTTAGGCTTTCATTTGAGTAGTCACTCTACCCAAAATGACCTCCGAAAATGTCTTCCGTTGCTAGCCAATGTTGAGACTTTTGAACTAATTATTTTTGGAAACCGCTTTACAAGCCAATGTCCTTTTTTTACCCCCTCTTCTTGGCACCATTCCTCCCTAACTTCTAGTTGTGAGCGAATAAGAAAAATGGGGGTTGAAGACCAAAAGGCATAAGGAGAGATAAGTAAATCAGTGAAAAAGAGGCAAAGAGCCTAAGTTGGGGGGTTTTTCAAGAAATGGGGATATCTAAGAAGCATAAATCTTAGGTAGCACCAAATTGTGAGAAAAAGAAATAAAATGATGAGCTGAGGAACCTTAAGGTACCAAAACAGAAAAGAAAAGTAAAATGGTATTACCTCTTGATTAGACAAGGCTTAATGTGATAGTCAAAGGTGCTACAAAGAAGGTATTTGGATAATAAAAGAGGGAAATGGTTGAAAAAGAAGGAATAAGGTGGAATGATATAAAAAGTTAGATGGAAAAGGTTAAAGTGTTCACATAAAGGCATTAGGGAGGATCTAGTCACTAGAGACAAATAGTTGTCTTACCATTACCCTTAGCCTTCATCATGAACCTCAAGTCCTAATTAATTTTCAGTGTAGTTTCTCTATATTAGTGGCGTGTTACAGGAAGGGAAAGCCTGTGGATCGAGTTATGTGCATGAAGATTTCTTTTGGAAGAGTGAATGTGATCATCTTTTTTTATAATCTCTTGTGTGTGCGTTAAATCATGATAGAAAAAAGGGATTCTCTCTTTGGTGAGTGACATCATTCCTTTTGAGAACACACTTGCATTAAGGTAAAGGTGATTGAGGCATGAGTAGTGCAAGCGCTAAGGCAAACTTTGAATGTGCAATGATTATGAATTGAGATGCTATGTGTATTTCGTTTGATAAGCAATGCCCTTGGTTTGAAAAATGAAAGCATTTGTGAATCATGCCTTTGAATTGTGGTGGCCTCTTGTAACTTTTCCATTTATTTTTCTTTATGTTTTTGGGGAATTTGCTTCTCTTTTTTGGTGAGTTGGTAAGCATTTTTTGGGTTGTCATTGTTTAAGTATTCATTGATGTCGAACTCTTTTGGAGTGGCATGTTTCTCAACTGTTAAGAATTGAATTACATGAGAAAAATCAATGGTTCAAGTTTGGGTGTTGAGGCATCATGTAAGCTCTAGCATGATGGTTTCTGTTATGATGAAGCCTCCCATTATTCCCTATTTTTTAACTTACTCATTTACATTGATGAGATTATAATTTACCAACTCATTAGGCTCTTCAGCATGAGCTTTAGCTTAGTTTTCAAGTCAGTTAGATAAATTTTATGCCATTTTTGCCTTTTTATGTGTAGGTATCTAAGTTGAAGAGAAAGAGCAAGAAGTGGAGAAAAAAATAATGAAATCAGGTGAAAATCGATGCTCCACTGGAGGAAACCAGTGAAACACTAGTCAAACATAGATGACCACTGATTTGAGGAGAAAATACGACCGACGACTCACAAGTTAAATCACCTAAGGTGCTTGAACTTACTGGATCGAGGAGTAAAGTAATTGGTGGATCGCGGATGGAGGATGTCGAACCATAGAAGGTGTCACTAAACTGTCCACCAAAATCACTGGAGGTGCAGAAAATGATGAATGACAGTTCGCAGAATGCAATTGGCGAACCATCAATTCCCATGCAAGTGACAAAATGCCTGAACAGGGGCAATTACATCCGTCACTGAAAAAAGAGGAGATTGGTTGCCCTATTTTTGTATATAGTCTAGAAAAAAGACATACTTTTTACTTTTTAGCTTTTTGAACATTCCTTTTGCTTTAGGTAGAGAAGAACCCTATTGGAGGAGATTGTTGAATATTACTTTTCTTATTTTCATCTTCATCCTTAGCAAGGTATAACCATTGTTGCAGACATATTTTGAATTTGATTTTTCTTGCTCTTAGTAATGAGATCATTGAGTTTATTGGCGAATATACTCTTTAGTTTCTTAATTATGAGTAGCTAAATCATCACCTAGAGGTGTGTGATGATGGGTGCTTAATTAGATTGGGTATTGCTGGATTCATCTCAATATTGCTTAATTAAGGTAAATCTATTGAGTTCTCTCCATTTTACAATTGATGATCCACAGTTGTAAATGTGGGTTTACTTTTCTTACTTTATTTTAGCTTAAAAAAGAAGAATTCAAGTATTGAGAAAGAATTTGATGGTGGGAATAGATGTGATTGTGTGGAGTTAGGCTAGAAATATCCAAAACCCATATTCATAATCCTAATTAGTAGGTGATGACTAGAGATAACTCAGCTGTTAACCTGAACTCTATTGGGCTAATGGAATTATGTCTTGAGATTCAAAAGGAGTCGAGAAAAAGGCATCCATGAGGTTGTAAAACATAGGGTACCATCTCATCCAAAGTTATTTACACTTATTCACAATGATTTTATGAGCTAACATATCCTTATTTGATGAGCACCCTATCTACACTAGACCTCTAGTCTTACTTATTATTGTCTATCAATTTTGTTTATTTTGCTATTTTGCGAGGTGGTTTAAAATACACAATATTGTTAACTTCATTCTTCCCCTGAAAGTTTACTTTTTTATTTCTCTTGATTGGTGCGAGTTAATTTAAATTTTCTAAAACAACGCTTGCGCAAATCATTCACTAGTCTCTGTGGGATTCGACCCGACATCCTTCGGGAATATTTGTTTTGAGCAACGACCGTGTACGATTTCTCTTTATGAGTAGTGTAGTTTGGACGTTATCATTCATCTCTTATGATACTATATTTTATAGCATATTTGACCAATTGATCAGCTTATAAGTTTTCACATATGATTTCAAGTGTGTTACATTATATGTTTTATATATCTAAACCTTGGGTTATTATGTTCAGCTTATGATGAATATGTCATGATTATGATTATTTCAAAAATATGGATTTTATCAAGTTGTCCTTACTCTCATGCACTATCTTGTTTTATATCCATGATTTTAGGCTATTAGTTTACGAGCATGTTTCATATACTTAGTACATTCAAAGTAGTGATCGCATACTCTATGCTATATCATCTCATGATATAGGTTTGGGCGATCGTCTCTACCCATCATTAGTCTCGTTCTCGTATCAGACCAGCTCAGTTCTCGTCCAGGCGAGTCCTCATCTTTCGAGGACATTTATTAGTGTATGCTTTATGTCAATTACTTTTAGCTTAGACTTAGAGAGATAATTGGTGGTGTTGTCCCATCATCTCATCTTATGTTTAGAGGCTTTCATATAGTTATGTAGTAGATACTTCAGCATTGTTGACTCATGTATACTCTCATATTCTTATGTTATGCAGACTTCCACTTATATTGAGTTCTACATTATTTGTACTTTAAATATGCTATTTTTCATGTTATGTATGTGCCATGGGTCAACTTAGAGGCATTCTTGGTTTTGGATCCCGTGTCTCGATATGGGTCAATGCTTAGGTCGTGAAAAACATGGTATCAAAGCAAAGGTTTAGGTGTGTCCTAGGGTTTCTGAAAGCTGCGTTAAGTAAAGTCTTTTTCATAGGTGTGGAGAGACTATGGAAAATTTTAGGAAACTTCCCTTCTTTCATGATCTATGTCATGCGATAAAGCACCTCTCTCTACTCCTCTAACTCGTGCTATGTATATTTGCAGAAATATGCCTCCCTATTGAGTCAACGGACAAATAAATGGCAACGACAATTGCTATGGTGATGGCAATGGAGTTAGGCATCTGTCATCCCCACCAGCTCCAGAGGATGCCTTGTCTGAGCTGGTGAATCACGCTGAGTTTAGGGATACTTTTCAAATGTTGGCCCATGTCGTGACAGCCCAGGTCAACTAATAGGTCATTGCCCATGTGAATCAGAATAGGAATGTGGCAACAACTAGGGTGTGAGGTTTCGTTAGTATGAACCCACCTGAGTTTCATGGGTCAAATGTGGATGAGGACCCATAGGAGTTTATGAAGGAGATCCAGAAGATTACCTAGGTTATGGGTATTTCAGGAGAGGAGAGCGAAGACTTGGCCTCCTATTAGCTGAACGGGGTTGTGCATATATGGTTCCGATAGTGGAAAGAGAATAGGGGAGTTAGTGTAGTCCCCATTGGTTGGGATGAGTTTTGTTATGGAGATGGTTGCTGATCCAAGGGCTCGTATGAGCAAGTTCATAAATGGGATCACAAACTCATTGGTCAAGGAGTGTAGGACCGCTATGTTAATTAGTGTCATATACATCTCCTGATTGATGATTTATGCCTAGAAGATAGAGGTGAGAAGGAGAGAGAGGCTAAGAGGGCTAGGACAGGGAGCTACAGGAATTTACAGCAGCGTCAGGCTCTAGGGGTTAGGGAAGCATGACGGGAAAGCACACTTTCTCTGTTTGCAGGATGTGGGGTAGGAAGCACCCCGAAGAGTTCTTGGTTGGCTTAGATTTTTTGCTTCGAGTGTGGGAAGCCCAGACGTATACTTAGAGATTATCCTTTAGCTAGGTAGGGTGACGGTAGAGGCCATGCCCAGGCCACTACTTCAACAGCTCCAGCAGCTCGCCCATCTCAGTAGGGCACCTCTTCTAGTGCAGGTAGTGGACAATGCCATAATAGGTATTATGCACTTTCATGTCGTCAGGAGCAGGAGTGCTCACTCTATGTGGTCACAAGTATGTTACGTATTCCATCTTGATATTTATGAATTGTTAGATTCGAGAGATATGTTATCCTTTGTGACTACTTATGTTTCTGGTATTTTTGGTGTCAATCCAAATATCCTATCAAAACCTTTCTCAGTCTCTACTCCTGTCCATGAGTCAGTTGTAGCTCGATGGGTATACAGAAAATTCCCTGTCATGATTCTTTAGAAAGTCACCTCATCCGACTTAGTGGAGTTAGATATGATTGATTTTGATGTTATCTTTGGCATGGATAGGTTACACGTTTGCTATGCCTCGGTCAATTGTAGAACCCGTACGTTAGAGTTCCATTTTTTGGGTGAACCAGTACTATAGTGGAAGGCTACTTTAGCTATGTCCATAGGTCGCTTTGTTTCCTATCTCAAGGCCAAAAAGATGGTCTCCAAGGGTTTTGTATACCACCTAGTTTGTGTAAAGGATTCTACGTCTGAGACCCCGACTCTTCAATCAGTTCCTAAAATATGTGAGTATCTAGAGTTTTCCTAGATGATCTATCAGGAGTCCCTCCCGAGCGAGGTTGACTTCTGTATTGACCTTCTCCCTAATACGCAACCCATCCATTCCTCCTTTTAGAATAGCTCCAGCCAAGCTAAAGAAGTTGAAGGAGCAATTAATGGACTTTTTATATAAGGGTTTCATCAAGCCTAGTAAGTACCCATGGGGTGCCCCAGTTCTCTGTGTCCAGAAGAAGGATTGCTCTCTTAGGATGTGCATTGATTATTGATACTTGAACAAGGTCATGCAAATATAGACATCAAATTCGGCTATCAATAACTTAGAGTTAGGGAGAGTGACATTCCAAAGATAGCATTTAGGACTTGGAATAGTCACTATGAGTTTGTGGTCATGTCTTTTGAACTAACAAATGCCCCTACAAATTTTATGGATTTGATGAATAAGATGTTCAAGCCATATTTGGATATGTTTATGATTGTCTTCATAGATGATATCCTCATAAACTCTCGCAGTGAGGAGGAGCACGCTGCTTATTTGAGGATTGTGTTGCAAACTTTCAAGGATAGTCAGTTGTTTGCTAAAATTATCAAGTGTGAGTTTTGGCTGAAGTTAGTAGCACTCTTGGATGATGTGGTGTCTAGCGAGGGTATGTAGGAAGACTCTCAAAAGATAGAGGCGGTGAATAATTGGCCTAGACCTGCTAGTCCCACTGATATTAGGAGCTTTATGGGTTTAGAGGGATACTATAGGAGGTTTGTAGAGGGATTTTGATCCACTGCAGCACCATTGACTAAATTGACCCAGAAGAAGGTCAAATTTTAATGGTCAGATACTTGTGAGAAAAGCTTTCAAGAGTTAAAGACTCGACTCACTTCAGCCCTAGTATTAACCTTACGGGAGGGCATAGATGGCTTCGTGGCATATTCTAATGTCTCTAGGGTTGGTCTTGGTTTTGTGTTGATGAAGCAGGGTAAGGTCATCGCGTATGCCTTTAGACTGCATAAGACTCATGAAAATAATAACTTGATGCATGACCTCAAATTGGAAGCGGTGGTGTTTGGCTTAATGATTTGGAGGCATTATTTATATGGGGTGTATATGTATGTGTTCATGGATCACAAGAGCCTACACTATGTGTTTACCCGGAAGGATCTGAATTTGCGGCAAAGGAGAATGCTAGAGCTTCTCAAAGATTATGAAATGAGTTTCCTCTATAATCCGGGCAAGGTGAATATAGTGGCAGATTCTCTTAGTAGGCTATTCGTAGAGAGTGTGTCCCATGTTTAGAATGGGAGAAAAGAGTTGGTAAAGGATGTCCATAGGCTTGCTCATTTAGGAGTTCGCCTTACAAATTCATCGGATGGGGGTGTGAATGTTCAGAATGGGTCGGAATCTTTTTTGGTGATTGTAACACCTCGGATTCTTCTAAGATCTGATTCTAGGCATAGGTAGAAAATTCAGACAGGGGATGGAAATTTTTATCTCAGAACGAGTAGGAGGACGACTCGTTAGGAGACCCGATGAGTCGTGGTCAGACTCGTGTGGAGCAGTCAAGAAGGTAGTTTGGAACAGTGGCCATGGATGACCTAACGAGTCATTAAGTAACCCCCATGACTCGTTAGGTCAGCCGTTAGGTGAAGCTGGGAATTCTTAGTGTGCGCTTGAGACAGTGGAGACCACAAAAGGAGGGGCGAGTCGTCGTCTACCTGACGACTTGTCAAGTTACCTGTAGGGAGGGAATAGCAGAGAAAGGGACTTGAACCAGTGCACTCCATGACTCGGTCCCCACGAGTCATTGCCTGACCCCACAAATCGTGGTGTGCCTCGTGGGGACCTCTGCATTATTCTAAGGGTATTTTCGTAAAGTCCTATGCTTTTAACTTCTAAACTATGTCGTTTTGAGTATTATTTGGGATGTTTTTAAGGTTTTCTTCTAGTCTAAACTCTTATTCTCTCAAGATACCTCTCAAACCCTTCTTCCTCCTCTCTTCCCAACATTCAAGGATTTTGCCAAGGTGTTCATCAAAGCTTCAAGGTGTAATTTTGAGCAGGGTTTCTTCTATCAGGTATACAGGTTTTCAACAAGGATATTCTTCCATCCTTGTGCTCAAAAATGTTTTATAAAAAGCCAAATTTCAATTATCCTAGAAAAGCATGACCTAGGGTTTTAAATTGATGGGTGAACTCTTCTATATTTCATTAAATTCCAAGACCCATTATGATGTAAAATAATTGGGTTACCTTGAATTATGTGTTGGATGATGAATAATGTGAGATTATAGAATATTCTTCATAAATGGCTTGAGATTGAAATGAGGCTTTATTATTGTTCACTCGATTATCGTAATTACTTAAACCCATGTTTAAATACATGAAGATCGTACGATAATCCCTAAGAACTTGAATGTGCCATTGATAGACATGTTTAAAAGAAATTAGAGTTTATGGAATTGAATAATTGGAAGTAAAATATGTCTGTCCCTTATGCTTTCGATGAATTTGATTGGCTAGGAGGTAAATTTATGGTAATGACCTAATAATGTATCCTTCACATGAATTCGGGTAAATCTCGAAATAGGTCTTATGAAATAAAAATATATGTTTCTCCCATGATCTTGTTGTAAATGTATAAGTTATAAGTTAAGTATATGGCTTCTCGTAAATCTAGAATATATGAATCAATGTTTGCATGTTAAGGTATGAATTGGATCTATGGATCATGAGTGACTCTATGATACATGTTGAATGATATGCAGCTGGAACTTAATGCAGTGGAAGTATAATGCACGATGTGAATTTATAGATACTCACTAACGCAAGATGTTTGAAGAAATATGATGTGACTCTACGATGATATGAATTATGATGATAAAGCATGAGATTTATATTTTTAGAATGTTGGGCTTGTTATTAGTAGAAAGTAGCCCTGATTCTTTCGAAATGGATGTTTTATGATGAAAACAGTGAATGTGCATGTTTCTGACTAGCTGCTATAGCATAGACCAGATATATAATGTCAGATCAGTACTTCTCAGTAACTAATCAACGGGGGACTCTCCATAGTCGAGAATGTTTCCCTTGGTTAGTTGGGATCCTCCATAGCAGGGAGTGACTACCTCGCTCGGTCAGAATCCTCCATAGCAGAGAGAGACTCCCTAGTTCAGTCAGGTTCCTCCATAGTAGAGAATGACTCCTTAGTTTAACTGGGACTCTCCATAGTAAAGAATGACTCCCTTAGTTGTGTTATTAGTATGATTCAGATTTCAGAATTTTAACAGACTTAATATAAAGAGAATCAGTTTCAGTTATCAGTGGTGATCCAGTACAGTGTATGATTGCTAGATTCAGATTCAGCTCTTATTATACGTTCAAAACTTGATCCTTATGCATGAGTTTGATGATGTTTCATAAAATGAGATCCAAAGGAAAGTTTCATGTATATATATATATGTGTATGTGAATCATAAGAGGATAGTGGCGTGTTAATCAGTTGGGTTGATATACTTGGTATTTCCTTATCATATATTTGTATATTTATATATTTATGTTATGCCACATGCTCAGTATATTCCAAGTACTGACCGCATTCCTTTTTGTGCAATATCGTTTCATGATATAGATTAGGGCCTCCAGCCTCAGTCTCGTCATTAGATACGCTTCATTTCCTCTTAGCTGCTAGTGTGAGTCCTCATCTCCCGAGGACGTGATTTATATTCATACTTTCTTCATGTTTCAGTTTTCAAATTTTAGGAGCTAGTTGGGAGCTTTTCCCAGCAACTTATCAGTTTAGCAGAAGGGTTTCAAACTTATTTAGATAGATCCAACGTTGTATCAAGTGTTGTTACATTTGTAATTATAGTTATTTAGTACTCTTGCAGTTAGCTTTTGCTTATTCATGTTGTTGTTTGTTTCTATCGATAAGTGATATGCTATGACTATGCGATGGGTCGACTTGGGCCCTTTCGGGGTTTCTTGTCCCATATTACGACTAGGGTGTAAACTAGGGTCGTGACAAATTTGGTATCAAAGAAAAGGTTTAGAGTGTCCTATGGTGTCTGGAAGCCACGTTAAGTAGAGTCTTCTTTGTGGGTGTGAAGCGCGCCACACTTATGACAAGGAGGCTACGAGACATTTTAGGAATGTTCCCTTTTCTTCATGATTCTTATCGTGTGTAGAGTATGAAGCCCTAAATAGTTCCTTCCTTGACTCATGCTTTACACGCTTGTAGATAATGCCTCCTAGACTAGAAACTGGAAGGAGAAATGGTAATGACCGCCAGCAGGTACAACCAGCCTCGACAAACCCGATGGATGACCATGTTACCCATGTTGAGTTCTGGGAAACTCTTAATATGTTGGCACAGGCTGTGACCGCACAGATTAATTAGCAAGAAATGGCTCGTAATCCCCAGAATGGGAATGTAGCAGTGATAGGCTGAGATATTTTCCCTGAATGAACCTGCCCGAGTTCTTGGGGTCAAAGGTAGACGAGGACCCGTATGAGTTCTTGGAAGAGATTCTGAAGAATACTCAAATCATGGCTGTGATGGGAATTAAGAGCGCAGACTTAGCCTACTACCAGCTAAAAGGAGTTGATTATATATGGTTTGGTCAGTGGAGGGCCAGTCGAGGGATTGGAGCAGGCCCCGTAGGTTGGGATGAATTTAAGATTGTGCTCTTGGATAGGTTTTTCCCTAGAGAGTTGAGAGAGGCTAAGGAGGCAAAGTTCATCAACCTGAAATATAATGATATGAAAGTTCAAGAGTACATGTTGGAATTTACCCGGTTATCCAAGTATGCCCCGGAGATGGTAGCGAACCAGAGGGCCTGAGTGAGAAGGTTCATGAATGGAGTGTCATACTCCTTGATTAAAGATTGCAGGACTGCCATGTTGCATAGGGATATAGACTTCTCACGTTTGGTGATATTCACGCAACAAATGGAAGCGGAGCAGCTGAAGGAAAACGAGAGAGAGGCCAAGAGGGCCAAGATAGGATATTCAGGGTTCTCTTCGACAAGGACAAGTGGTGGACACCGTTCACTTTCCCAAAAGAAGTCGGCAGCCCCAACATTTTCGATAGACAATGCCAGCTGTGGAAGCACCACTTGATAAAATGTACGTGTAGATCAGATGTTTGTTTCTGGTGCGGGCAGTCGGGCCATAAGCATTGAGATTGTGTAGCTGCGAAGCGAGGCGAGAGTAGATCGTCATCCATCTCTTCAGTAGCTCCGGTTGCCCACCCATTTCAGCAGGGTGCACCATCTAGCCCGGTGTAATACCCCGAAAGTGCCTAAGATTAGAAACGGGAGGTGATAAATTTAAAACTGCTGAAACTGGGAAAATTATTGCAGAAAGAGGTCCCACAAATCATTGGTTCAACCAACGATTCGTTGGAGTGAGCCGTGGAAGGTGTCTAGTTTTTGGGTAGTGGAGAAGTAGTGGAGACAACAACCGACATAACAACTCATGGAAAACAATGAGTCGTTGTTGGTAGCCGTGGTAAGATGTGGATTTTAGATTCATGGAAGTAATGGGCCACCCAATGACCCATCATGATCTACCACAGATCGTGGTGAGCAGTCATTGTTAGGATGGTAAGATGGCCAGTGTATGTGACAGAATAAGACCATGACTCGTGGGTTCTAGTAAAGAGTCGTGGTAGATCTCGTGGTTTTAGGAAGTATAAAGTTGGCAGAAGGAAACCATGGTCGAATGTATGATCGTTGAAGGTAAGAACGAATCATTGTTTGAGCCAAGGCCTAAGCCTGGACATTGCAAAGCATGGACAGATACTACAGGTCGTGGTACCTGTCATCCGTTGTTTGGTCCAGTGAGCAGTTTTACTGCATGATCAGTAAGAGTATTTCCGTCATTCTTATGTCCTAAGGCCCTATACTACATTGTTTAAGACTCATTTAAGTAGATTTTAGGAGGGAAAAACCTATTCTAAGTTATTTTCTTCCATGCATGCAAGCTGGAGATCTTGAAGAGGTGATCTAGAGAAATTCTTCAAGGTTTTCATTCAAATTCCTCTTGGGAAATTAGAGAAGTGGTAGGATCACTCCTTCCAGCTATGTAGGGTTATGAGTGGGTGTCTTCTTCCACACTCATACCCAATTTCCATCTATATATGAGAATTTCCTATGATCAAGTATGGGGTATCTACCCAAATGCATGAATCGTCAATTTCTTTACATGGGTATGAATTAATTATGACTCTATTATCGAATTGTGAAGAATAGGCTGATTTTGTAATAATTTCGATAAAAATTATATTTCTAGCCTTATGATTGTGGAAGCCCAATTGTGGTATGATCATGAAAGGTGAGATTTGTGAAGTAAATGTGATAAGGATGAGATATTATGATGAAAACCATGATTTGAAGCTACCCATGTCTATAATTATATTTTTGATGAGAATTGAGTATTTCTAAGTATGATAAAGCTTTGGAAAATACCCATATGTTAAGATAAATGATGAATTTTTCCCGAACTAAGCTTACCACATTGTTTTGGAGAGAAGACTCCCAAATTTTACATTGTAGCTTTTGGTATGTTTTGAGTTAAGGCTTACTATGTATAGCTTACCACATGGATTTGGAGCAAAGGCTCCCAAGTATATTTTCAGCTAGTAGTATGTTTTGAACTACAACTTCTCCTATGCATGATTTCGTATTTGAGATGTATTGATCATTGAGCTTCATCAATAGACAATGTTGAGCTTCGTTATATACGATGTAGAGCATTTCATATTTTTGGGAGAAGAGTCCAGCACCGAGAAGGTTAAGGGTTGATCACCCTTTGCCCCAGAACTACGTGCCAATATAGGTTGATACCATTATATTATTGTGACCTCCATTGTAAGCTATCCCCAGCCCTAATGGCCCATGAGATTGATATCGATATCATGGTAGCATCCTTAGCCCTGGCAAGGTTTTGGACAACTCTATCCACTTGATTAATGGACGATGTAAGCTCTATCGTGGTATGTCGGTTAAGTGACATATCTTCCATTGTCTATATGATTCAAATTTGCATACTCATTACTTTTGGTTATTATTATATACATGCATGTTCCAAAAGCAAGATTTGGCTCATTGTTCAACTTTTCTTATAAATGTCATATTTCAGCTTTGAGTTATTAGAGTCAGTTATGATGTTATGAAGCTATGTATTTTCATGTTATGAAAAGATTATTATTTCAGAAAGAATGCATTCAAGCCCTCCTCCCAGATTTGAAAGCTTATTATGTTTTATGAAATCCTTTAATGATTTAATTTCCTTAAGTGGTTTTACTTACCTTGCATACTGAGTGCATTCCACGTAAGGACCCGCATACTTTCTATGTTATATCATTTCATGATATAGGAACCGACTCTTAGCTTCAGCCACGCTCTTAGACAACTTATCGGAGTTAACGTCTGCCCGTTGGCGAGTCCTCATCTTCCGAGGACTAGACTATCTATATTTCTTTATGTATTTCAGTTTTTAGCTTGTTGAGTTAGTTAGGGTCTTCTCCCATCAACTCGTCATGTTAAGAGGCTATTCAAACATATGTACTTATTTAGCTTCAGATTTAAATTTGTATGTTATATTTAAGTCAGACTTCCGCTATGATTATATTGATGGTTATTCAGTTCTCGATTGAGTTAGATGTATGCTTATGTCATGGGTCGACTTGGGGTCTCTCAGGGCTCCTTATCCCGTGTTACATTTCGGACCTCTATTTGGGTCGTGAAAAACTTGGTATCAGATCCATAGGTTTGAAGTGTCCTAGGGTGTTCGAAAGCCGCGTTAAGTAGAGTCTTTTTCATGGGTGTGAAGCGCGCCACACTTATGATGAAGGGGTTACGGGACATATGGGAAATGTTTTCTTCTTTCATGATCTATGTCGTGTGATGAAAGGTCTTTATATCCTTCTAATTTGTGCTATTCGCGATTGCAGAATCATGGCTCCTCGAAGAATGAATGGATGGAGGAATGGAGGTGGTGAAGGCCACGAGGATGGCAATGGTTATGGGCATTAGCCAACCCCACTAGTTAAGGAGCCTCAGGAACCGGAGCCAGCCATTCATGTTGAGTTCTAAGACGCTATTCAGATGCTTGCACAGGCCTTGACCACTCAGGTCAATTAGCAAGTAGTTGCGCATGTTTCGCAAAATGGTAATGTAGCGGCAGCTCGAGTCAGAGACTTCTTGAGGATGAACCCGCCGGAGTTCCTTGGGTCCAAGGTAGATGAGGGCCCACATGAGTTTATTTATGATATTGTCAAAATCACCCAAGTCATGGGGGTGAATGGGATTGAGTGCATTGAGTTGGCCTCTTATCAGCTAAAAAGGGTCGCGCATATCTGGTTTCGCCAATGGAAGGATAGAAGGGTTGCAGGAGCAGATCTGGTCACTTGGGAAGAGTTCCATGTTGCATCTCTAGACCGGTTCTTCCCTCGAGAGATGAGGGAGTTGAAAAAGCTGATTTAATGAATTTGAAGCAAGGGAGAATGACCATACAAGATTATGCCCTTGAGATCACCTGCTTATCGAAATATGCCCTAGAGTTTGTAGCTGATCAGAGGATTCGAGTGAGTAAATTTGTCCATGGGATAGAAGGATATTTGGACAAGGATTGCAGGACTTGCATGCTTCACCAGGATGTGGACTTTCCTCGCATAGTGTTGTACGCCCAGCAGATGGAGGTGGCATATTCGAGAGAGAGGGAGGCCAAGAGGGCCAGGACCGAGGACCACAAATTCTCTCAGCATAGGTCCGGTTGTGGGCTCTGACAATAGACTCACCAGAGATCATCCTCCCTGGCTTCATCAGCATTGAGTGTGCCATCCCGACCTAGGCATGATCAGAGAGGGTGAGCATTAGGCTCAAGGGGTAAGAGTAGCAGACCCACAGATTCCATCATCCTAGCTTATCATAGGTATGGTTGAGGGCACACAGGCTAGTGTTTAGCAGGTTCAAGTGCTTGTTTCAACTGTGGGCATCCCAGACACATGCTTAGAGATTGTCCAGCTATGAGGCAGATTAGGTTGGGGGCCGAGGCCCAGTTTCTAGTTCATCAGCCCCTTCTGCATGCTTAGCACATCAGGGAGCATTTACTAGGATAGATGGTGGTCAGCACAAGAACAGATTCTATGCTTTAGCTTCCTGTCAGGAGCAGGAGGTCTCCTCGGATGTGGTTACTAGTATGTTGCAAGTTTTCCATATTGATGTATATGCTTTTCTAGACCCGGGGGCTACCTTGTCTTTTGTGACACCTTATGTGGCCAATAGCTTTGGAGTCAGTTACGATGTCTTGTAAGAACCCTTCTCAGTCTCCACTCCAGTAGGTGACTCAGTTGTAGCTAGACGGGTGTATAGAGGTTGCCAAGTTTCAGTCCTTCATAAGGTCACCTCAACAGATTTGATAGAGTTAGCCATGACCTATTATGACGTTATTCTCGGCATGGATTGGATATTTGCATGCTATGCTTCATTTAATTGTAGAACTCGGGTAGTAGAGTTCAGATTTCCGGGTGAGCCAATCTTTGAATGGAAGGGTAGTTCAACTATGCCGTAGGTCGATTCATTTCCTACCTTAAGTCCAGGAAGATGATTTCTAAGGGTTGCATATACCATCTAGTAAGGGTTAAGGATGTCGAATCTGAAACCCCGACTATCCAGTCAGTTCGTATAGTACATAAGTATCCAAAGGTCTTTCCTGATGATTTTCCAAGTGTTCCTCCTGAGCGGGAGACTGATGTCGGTATTGACCTTCTTCCCGACACGCAGCCTATATCCATTCCTCCCTACATAATGGCTCCAGTCAAGCTAAAAGAGTTGAAAGAATAGTTGAAGGACCTGTTAGATAAGGGCTTTATTAAGCTAGTAAGTCTCCATGGGGTGCACCAGTGTTATTTGTCCGGAAGAAGGACGGTTCGCTTTGGATGTGCATTGACTATTGCCAGTTAAACAAGGTCACCGTTAATAACAAGTATCCTTTATCCAGGATCGATAATTTTTTTGACCAGCTTCAGGGTGCCAAGTGTTTCTCCAAGATTGACCTTAAATCTGGGTTTCACCAGCTCAGGGTTCGACAGAGTGACATCTCGAAAACTGCTTTTAGGACTCGATATGGTCACTACGAATTTGTTGTTATATCTTTTTGGTTAACCACTGCCCCTGTAGCTTTTATGGACTTGATGAACAGGGTGTTCAAGCAATATCTAGACGTGTTCATGATTGTGTTCATTGATGACATACTTATTTACTCTCGGAATGAGGAGGAGCATGCCGCTCACTTGGGAGTAGTGCTTCAGACCCTCAAGAATTATCAGTTGTATGCAAAGTTTAGTAAGTTTGAGTTTTGGTTGGACTCTGTGGCATTTTTGGGCCATGTGGTATCGAGTGAGGGCATAAAGGTAGATTCTCAGAACATTGAGGCAGTGAGGAATTGGCGTAGATCGGTGAATCCTTCGAATATTCGGAGTTTCTTTGGGTTTAGCTGGCTACTATCGAAGGTTTGTTGAAGGCTTCTCATCCTTCGCAGCACCTTTGACCATGTTGACTTAGAAGAGGGTAAAGTTCCAATGGCCGGAGGCTTGTGAGAAAAGCTTCTAAGAGTTGAAGACTCGACTCACTTCAGCACCAATGTTGACCCTACCCGAGGGTATCGATGGTTTTGTGGTGTATTCTGATGCTTTAAGAATCGAACTCGAGTGCATAATGATGCAGCATGGGAAGGTGATAGCATATGCTTCAAGACAGTTGAAAGTGCATGAGAAGAATTACCCGATTCATGATCTAGAGTTGGCAGCAGTGGTATTTGCATTGAAGATATAGCGACATTATTTATACGGGGTCTATGTGAATGTGTTTATAGACCACAAGAGCTTACAATATGTGTTCGCGTAGAAAGACCTCAATCTACGGAAAAAGAGGTGTTTAGAGTTACTCAAGGACTACGATATGAGTGCTCTTTACCATTCGGGTAAGGCTAATGTGGTATCGGACGCACTTAGTAGGCTCTCTAAGGAAAGTGTGTCCCATGTGGATGAGGGAAAGAAGGAGTTGGTGAAAGATGTACATCGACTCCCAAGATTGGGAGTTAGGTTGGTTGACTTGAGCGATTGCGGTGTTGTTGTCCAGAATGGGTTAGAATCTCCCTTGGTGACTGATTTGAAAGCAAGACAAGATGAGGATCCGATTTTGGTAAAGTTGAAGGGAGCCACTCGAAGACTTTAGGTGGAAGTCTTCTCCCGAGGGGGATATGGTGCGCTGTGGTACTAGGGTCATTTGTGTGTTCCAAATGTGGATGATTTTAGGAGCCAGATATTGCATGAGGCACATAGAACCAGGTATTCTATTCATCCAAGTGCAACCAAGATGTATCATGACTTGCGAGAAATATATTGGTGGAATGACATGAAGAGGGATATTGCAGAATTCATAGCCAAGTGTCTAAACTGTCAGCAAGTAAAGGTTGAGCATCAAAGGCCGGGAGGCATACTTCAGGATTTCAGCATCCCTACTTGGAAGTGGTAAGAGATTGACATGGATTTCATTACAAGCCTACCTCATACTCGCCGACAATATGATTCTATTTGAGTGGTGGTAGATAGATTGACCAAGGATGCACATTTCCTATCAATGAAAACCACAGACTCAACAAATAATTATGCCAAGTTGTATATTCGAGAGTTGGTTCGACTACATGGAGTGCCCTTGTCCATTATTTCGGACCGAGGTACTCAGTTTACCTCCCAGTTTTGGCGGTCTTTTCAGAAGGGGCTTAGAACTCAGGTTAAGCTCAGTACAACATTTCATCCACAAACGGATGGCCAAGAGGAACGAATAATCCAGACTCTTGAGGATATGTTGAGAGCATGTGTGACGGGCTTCAAGGGTAGATGGGATGATCATTTGCCCCTAATCGAGTTTTGTTATAATAACTGCTATCACTCTAGCATCCAGATGGCATCGTTCAAGGCTCTTTATGGGCGAAGGTGTAGATCGCCCATTAGATGGTCTGAGGTTGGTGAGGAAGCAATGATTGGGCTAGATTCGGTTCATGAGGCTACAGTGAAGGTTCAATTGATAAGGGATCGGCTGAAAACCACTCAGAGTCGTCAATAGTAATACGTTGATGTGAGGAGGAGATAGTTGGAGTTCGAGGTGGACGATTGGGTATTTCTGAAGGTATATCCCATAAAAGGAGTCATGCGGTTTGGGATGAAAGGAAAACTCAGTCCCTGCTATGTTGGTCCCTACCGAATTATGAGGAGAGTTGATAAGGTAGCGTACGAGTTGGACATGCCCTCAGAGTTATCGTCTGTGCATCCTGTGTTTCATGTATTGCTTTTGAAGACATGTTTAGGAGATCTCTCTTTAATAGTTCTGGTGGACATTGTTGGTGCAAAGGATAGCCTTAGCTATTAGGAAGTTCCAGTCGAAATATTGGATCGTCAGGTTTGGAGGCTGAGGAACAAAGAAGTAACTTCAGTTAAAGTATTATGGAGAAATCAGTTTGTTGAAGGAGCTACGTGGGAAGCTGAAGCTGAAGCAGATGTGAAGGCTAAATACCCACACTTATTCTCTACCAGCTCTATGTCAGCTTGAGGTATCAGTTTTGCTCTATGACTCTATTTAGTTTCATGTTCAGTTCATGCACGCAAGTTCTTTTTATGTATATGAGTGTGTATATGATTTTCGAATTTAGTTCAGTTGTATATTTTGAATCAGAGGTAGTCATTTCATTAGTTTTTTGGTTAAGTAATCTGTATCGGAATATGATAATTGTGTGTTTCTATTTTCTGCTTGTTTCCTACATTTGAGGAAGACTGTTCCCAAAGGAGAGATACTGTACTACCCCGGAAGTGCCTAAGATTAGACCCGGGAGTTAAAAAATTTAAAACTACTAAAACTGGGGAAATTGTTGTAGAACGAGAGGTCTTACGGATCGTTGTTTCAACCAACGACCCATTGAAGTGAGCCGTGGAAGCTGTCTGGTTTTGGGGTAGTGGAGACAACGACCAGTCTAATGACTTATTGTGGAAAACATTGAGCCATTGTTGGTAGCTATGGTAAGATGTGGACTTGATATTCAAGGAAGTAACGAGCCACCGAATGACGCGTCATGAGGTACCACGGATCGTGGTGAGCAGTCGTTGTTAGGATGGTGAGATGGTGATAACGCTCAAACCACACTTCAAACTGAAGTATGAAATAGACGTTGTCAATAAAGAACCCAACTAAGAGGTTGGGGTCGATCCCATATAAAATATGGAAGGATGTAGAAGAATGCTAGTGCTTAAGCTTTTTTAGTCGATTATTACCTAAGAGGGGGGGATTTGTAAAAATAAGTAACAATATTGAGAAGTTGGTGGTTGTTTCCAAATTTATGCAATTAACTAGGGTAAGTGTTCCCCATGGATCCTTAACTACTTCGGGTTTTAAACTAGTGATCTATTCCAATACTTTACTTATAGAATTGATAACTTAGGTTCATTCAAACGATCAATCAATCTCTATTGAATGACTATCCTCAATTACTCGACAAAGTCTCATAAGTTTTGCAAACTAACCGTTTTCACTAAGTTCCAGATATAATTATCCTGCGATCACAACTCAAGTTAATACAATGATCATCAAGATCAAGGCTCTGCTGTAATTCTCTTTTCCTAATCTCTACCTCTTCGACCAAAGCAAGTAAATAATACAGGAACTTCCTAACGTTGCACACCTTAAGAATCGTTAAAGATGAAGAGAATACAATATAAGCGTTTAGTATTGGTTTTAGAATCACTTCATGCTAACCCTAGTTCGTTACTTCACCATGGTTCCCACAACCTAGTTGCAGTAGTTTTAGCCTATCGTGTTCATAAGTAATTTAATAGCATTCATAGACAAAAGCTTAAAATAATACTTACAACAATGATCGGAAGAACCTTCACTTGATTAATGCAAAATTCGGAAGAACAACTTTACAATCGTATCTCAAAATAAAACTAACTTTCAGAACAATATTGCAAGACTTGAAACTTGATGTACAACTTGATTTAAAACTTATTTCTAAAGATTGATTCTAAAACTTGGTTTTCCAACTTGATAGCTATTACATGAAAATAAAGGGGTATTTATAGTAGATTCATGTTTTCCTTGTTCCTTGTTGAATTTGACTTGGACTTTAATGTTCCTTTCCCTTATTGAAGTGGGAAATCCAATTTTTGGCCATTGGGAGCCTTTGCCGTGTTGCCCTTGTCAATGCCGCGTTGTCATTGCCTCGTCACACACCTCATGGCTCTGGAAGAAGCTGCCTTGCGACTTCAATCGTACGGGACTTGCTGCCATGTCGCGTGTGTCCGTGCGCTGATGTTGGGGCGCCTCGCGCCTTGCCCTGCAGAGAAATCTTGGCGCCTCACGCCGGCCTCTGCCCAGAAATCTTGGCGCCTCACGCCTGGTAGTGCACGCATGCAGCTACCTCGCCACGCCTGGCATTGCACTACTGTGCGGCTGCCTCGAACGACTTGTGCCATCCTTCGTGCGACCTTCAATTTTTGCATCTTTTGATCCCACTTCTTCACATTTGATCAATAAGACTTAAATACCTTCAAATTCATCATTTTAAGCCCTTAAAACATTTCATCACTTGTGTTAGACATTTTCACAAATATGTAGCATAAACACATGAAAACACACATAATTTGTTCTCAAAACATAGTAAAGTGTGAGAAAAATACGTCTATGAAGTGTGTAAGTACACCCTTCATCAATACCATCAACTTAAACTATTGTTCGTCCTCGAACAATCTACTATTTCCCTTCTCACATTTAAGCACAATATTCATCCTACGAATAGGTGTACTTGCACTTAGGATCATGAGACATATCAATGAAGTTCAAACAACTCACTTGCATGCATATAGGATCAAGATTAGAATGTCAAAGTTAGAAATCACTTAGCTTTTGAAAACTAACTCATCAAGACATATTTTGGGCCAACATGAATTATACTATATTTAGCAATCAAGATTAAACCAAAGTCTTACCATTGTGCCCCTCACAATTTGGAGAGATGCCCTTTCTCACACAAGATATATAATAAGATTAACTTAGGCATAAATAAAATAATTTCCGCTCACTCTCACAAAAGAACTCAACATACATGCAAAAGACGACTCATAGGCTTGCTCTTAGTGTAATACTCCGCTAATATAGAATTATGAATCAAGGATCAATTAGGACTTTTAATTTGGTTGTAATGTAGGCTAAGGGATGGGTAGGAACTATTTGGCCAAGATAGTGACTAAGCTCCCTAAGAACTTTAATACTTCACCACACTTTGAATGTTTTAGCACTTTCCTCAATTTTCAAATTCTCTCCTTATACCCCTTTCTATTTTTCAATTTTCATCTTAGGTGACTAGTGGGAATTTTTCTTTTAACATTGAGCTCATTCACACACATTTTTTTCTCTTTTCTTTTCCTTTCTTCCGTTCCCACCCTTTATGCACCCGTACTCTAGCCATCCTCAATTTAAGCATTTTGCTTATGTTGAGGTTCACAATATCAAAGGAAGGACCAGGGTCAAAATAGGTTCATTGTAAACACATGGGTACGGTTAATCGGTAAATCTTCAATTTTTCAAAGCTCTTTCTTTTCTTTTTGTTTTACCACTAAAAATAACCCTCCTTGTTTAGAAAAATTTTACCATTTTCTTTTCTTCCAATTCACCACACTTTTTAGCTTTTGCCTTCACTTCTCCAATTATGCTCCTTTCCTACAAAAACTTTTCATTAAAGTTCTCTAGGAGTCATTCGAATCAAATATAAGTCAATAGAACATAAAGGGATTCAAGCTTATAATATGGCTATAAAAAGAATGGGCTAAGGCTCAATATGTCTATCTAGGATAATTACAATCAAGGTAGGTGTCTTATATCACTTCCTAAATCTATCATTCTTATTTCGCTTTGCACACACACCGGGCAAGTCCTAGACGTCAATTTACAAGCATGGAGTATAAGAAATAATTCCTCACACATTGGCACAAGATGATTTAACAATGAAAATCAAGATCACATAACCACATATATCAATATTGCATGCATAACATAATTAAGATCAATTTTTTTTCTTTTCAAGCAGATGAGTCAAGTTCTAAAAGACTAAGTATTTCTATCTTTTTCATGCTTTTTTGAGTGAATAAAGTCTCAATGATACCTAATGTGAAGCACCAAGCATTTATAAGGCTCAAGTCTTGTTCTTCCTAATGACTAATTTACCCTTAAGGCAGTCGTCATCCATCATCATCAGGCAAAGTCATGACTCAATGACTAAAATAAAAAATAAAAATCTATACTCATTAGTCGGTTCTAAGGGACTATCCACCGGAAAAGTAGCAAAAACAAAAACAGGAGGAACCCAAAAGAAAATAAGACTCAAAGAAAATACTACAAACCAACAAGCACGCATGATAAATCATAACTCTCAAAAAAAAGCTAGGCGTATCAGGTGCAAATTTAGCAATTAAAACATGCATGGTAAAATAAAGTGCACATCTCCCACCCCACACTTAATTGGTTACACTATCTCAAGTGCTAAAACAAATAAGCATAAAATAATAGAGTGCAAAAAGAACTCCCTGGGGCCTCTGCTCCTTGTCTTCAATATTTAAGCTCAATCTTTATTGAGAATTATGACCTATCACCTGCACACTTGTACAAACATGTAAAAACGAACAAAAATATTTACCTTGGGTTGCCTCCCAAGTACCGCATGATTTAATATCGTGGCACGACACAGGTAGCTTGATTACTCAGACTTCAACAAGATACCTGCTGAGACCGTGGTCACATCTTGGCCGCTTGTTTAACCACGTTGCCTTGTGACACGTTAGAAAATAAAAGAAAAAAATAGGAAATAAAGACTAAAAGTTAAACACAAGTAATTAATATAATCCTAAACCGTATTCCTCGGCAACGACCGACTTTTTGATAATGCTCAAACCACACTTCCAACTAAAGTATGAAGAGGACGTTGTCAATAAAGAATCCAACTAAGAGGTTGGGGTCGATCCCACAGTGAATATGGAAGGATATAGAAAAACGTTAGTGCGTAAGCTTTTTTAATCGATTATTACCTGGGGGGGGGGGGATTTGTAAAAATAAGTAACAATGTTGAGAAGTTGGTGGTTGTTTTCAAATTTATGCAATTAACTAGGGTGAGTGCTCCCCATGGATCCTTATCTACTTCGGGTTTTACACTAGTGATCTATTCCAATATTTTAATTATAGAACTGATAACTTAGGTTCATTCAAACGATCGACCAATCCCTATTGAATGACTATACTCAATTACTAGACCAAGTCTCATGAGTTTTGCAAATTAACCATTATCATTAAGTCCAGATATAACTATCCTGTGACCACAACTCAAGTTAATACAATGATCATCAAGATCAAGGATCTGTTGTAATTCTCTTTTCCTAATCTCTACCTCTTTGACCAAAGCAAGTAAAGAATACAGGAACTTCCTAACGTTGCACACCGTTAAGAATCGTTAAAGATGAAGAGAATACAATATAAGCGTTTAGTATTGGTTTTAGAATCACTTCGTGCTAACACTAGTTCGTTACTTCACCATGGTTCCCACAACCCTAGTTGCGGTAGCTTTATCCTATCATGTTCATAAGTAATATAATAGCATTCATAGACAAAAGCATAAAATAATACTTACAATAATGATCGGAAGAACCTTCACTTGATTTATGCAAAATTCGGAAGAACAACTTTACAATCGTATCTCAAAATAAAACTAACTCTCAAAACTAGATTGTAAGAATTGAAACTTGATGTGAAGGTTGATTTAAAACTTAATTCTAAAGGTTGATTCTAAAACTTGATTTTCCAACTTGATAGCTATTACATGAAAATAAAGGGGTATTTATTGTAGATTCATGTTTTCCTTGTTTCTTGTTGAATTTGACTTGGACTTTAATGTTCCTTTTCCTTGTTGAATTGGGAAATCCAATTTTTGTCTGTTGGAAGCCTTTTCCATGTCACCCTTGTCAATGCCGCATTGTCATTGCATCGTCGCAAACCTCATGGCACTGGAAGGAAGCCGCCTCGCCCGAGACTTGCTGCCACGTCGCATGTGTCTGTGTGTTGATGTTGGGGAGCCTCACGCCTGCCCCTGCCGAGAAATCTTGGTGCCTCGTGCCTGCCCCTACCCAGAAATCTTGGCGCCTCACGCCTGGAAGTGCACGCATGCAGCTGTCGCGCCGCGCCTGGCATTGCGCCGATGTGCAGCTACCTCGAACGACTTGTGCTATCCTCGTGTGACCTTCAATTTTTGCATCTTTCGGTCCCACTTCTTCACATTTGATCAATAAACCTTAAATACCTTAAAATTCATCATTTTAAGCCCTAAAAATATCTCATCACGTGTGTTAGCCATTTTAACAAATATGTAGCATAAACACATGAAAACACACATAATTTGTTCTCAAAACATTGTAAAGTGTGGGCAAAATACGTCTATAAAGTGTGTAAGTACACCCTTCATCAGATGGCTAGTGTATGTGACAGAACCAGACCACGACTCACGGGTTCTAGTAACGATGCTTTGAGGAAGTATAAAGTTGGTAGAAGGAAACCGCGATTGAATAAATGACCCGTTGAAGGAAAGAATGAATTGTTGTTTCATTCTTTGTTTGAGCCAAGGCCTAAGCCTGTACAATGCATTGCACGGATAGATACCATGGGTCGTGGTACCCTCCAACGACCCGTTGGATCGTCCGATTTTTGGTTCAGTGAGTAGTTTTTCTGTGTGATTAGTAAGGGTATTTTCATCATTCATACGTCCTAAGGCCCTATACTACGTTGTTTAAGGCTCGTTTAAGTGGATTTGAGGAGGAGAAAACCTATTCTAAGTTATTTTCTACCATGCATGCAAGCTTGAGAGGTTGAAGAGGTGATATAGAGCATTTCTTCAATTTTTTCGTTCAAATTCCTCTTGGGAAATCAGAGTTGTGGTACGATCAATCCCTTCCAGGTATATAGGGTTATGAGTGGGTGTCTTCTTCCACACCCATGCCCAATTTTTATCTAAATATAAGCATTTCCTATGATCAAGTATAGGATTTCTACCCAAATACATGAATCTTCAATTTCTTTACATGGGTATGAATTAATTATGACTTTATTATCGAATTGTGAAGCATGGGCTGATTTTATAATGATTTAAATAAAAATTATATTTCTAGCCTTGTGAATGTGGAAGCCCATTGGTGATATGATCATGAAAAGTGAGATTTATGAAGTAAATGTGATAAGGATGAGATATTATGATCAAGAGCATGATTTGAAGCTACCCATGTCTATAATTATGTTTTCAATGAGAATTGAGTATTTCTAAATATGATAAAGCTTTGGGAAATGCCCATATGTTAAGATAAATGATGATTTTTTTCCCGAACTAAGCTTACCTCATTGGTTTGGAGCGAAGACTCCCAAATTTTATATTGTAGCTTGTGGTATGTTTTGAGTTAAATCTTACTATGCAAAGCTTACCTCATGGATTTGGAGTAAAGGCTCCCAAGTATGTTTTCAGCTTGTGGTGTGTTTTGAACTAAAGCTTCTCCTATGCATGATTTCGTATTTGAGATGTATTGATCATTGAGCTTCGTCAATAGACGATGTTGAGCTTCTTTATATACGATGTAGAGCATTCCATGTTTTTGGGAGAAGAGTCTAGCACCAAGCGGGCTAAGGGTCGATCATCTTATGCCCCAGAACTACACGCCAACATAGGTTGATACTATTATATTATTGGGACCTCCCTTGTGAGCTATCCCCGGCCCTAATGGCGCATGAGCTTGATATCGATATCATGGTAGCTTAAAGCTGAGATATACCCATCCCTATGTGCGGACTCCCAGAAGATATAGATAACCGCTTCAGTCAATGATGCCGATCTTATTTCACAAATATTTTTGGTTCCTTTCCGTGTTGTCAATCAGTTATGTGTGTTAATTCATGTATTCTAGTATGATCAGTTCGAACTCAATTCTTAGAACATGCTTAGTAGCTTAGCAGACCTAGGTTATCTCATGTATGTGCTCAGGTTTAGATGTCATGAATTATTTATGCTCATGTGACCTTTAGTTGAAGTTAGATAAGATATTATGAATTCTAACCCTGTAACAAAATGTGACTTGAGGGCAAAGGCTCATCCCGCATCAGTTCAGTGCCAGTTAAAGGGGAAGAATCCTTCTCAATGTTCCATCTAGTTCTATGTTAGTTTCATGTCCTTTGGTCTCTTTCGTGCCATAACATGCATGATCAAGTTGGATATTCAATTCGGATGTGTAATATCAGCCCAAAGCCTGACGTTCCATTGGTTTTAGCTTTGATAGATTGATTGTGGGATTTTAGTTTCGTCCCTGTCATTTCTGTATGTTTAGCCAACATTCAAGGAGGAATGTTCCCAAGGGGGAGATATTGTAACACCCTGGATGCTTCTAAGATCAAATTTCATGCGTAAGGAGAATATTTTGATAGGATATGGAAAATTTTGTCTTAGTACGGGTAGGGGGATGACTCGATAAGAGACCCCACAAGTTGTGGTCAGATCCATGGGGGGAAGTCAAGAAGGTAGTTTGGAGCAGTGGCCATGGACGACCCAATGAGTCATTAGGTAACGCCCACGACTCATTAGGTCGGCTGTTAGGTGAAGCTAGGAATTTTTAGTGTGGGCCTGAGACAGTGGAAACCACGGAAGGAGGGACGAGTCATTGTGTACCTGACCACTCGTTAAGTCACCCGTGGGGAAGGAAGAGCAGAAAAAGGGACTTGAACCAGTGCACTCCACGACTCGGACCCCACGATTCGTTGCCTCACCCCACGACTCGTGGTGTGCCTCTTGGGGACTGGCAGGAGGATTTTCTTTGCATTTTTTCAAGGGTATTTTCATAAAGTCCTATGCTTTTAACTTCTAAACGACGTGGTTTTGAGTATTATTTGGGATGTTTTTAAGGGTTTCTTCAAGTCTAAACTCCCATTCTCTCAAGATACCTCTCAAACCCTTCTTCCTCCTCTCTTCCCAGGATTCAAGGATTTTGCCAAGGTGTTCATCAAAACTTCAAGGTATAATTTCGAGCGGTGTTTCTTCTATCAGGTATGTGGGTTTTCAACAAGGATATTCTTCCATCCTTGTGGACCAAATTTTTTTATCAAAAGCCAAATTTCAATTATCCTAGAAAAGCATGACCTAGGGTTTTAAATTGATGGGTGAACTCTTCTATATTTCATTAAATTCCAAGACCCGTTATGATTATGAGTTAATTATGATGTAAAATAAATTGGGTTACCTTGAATTATGTGTTGGATGAGGAAAAATGTGAGATTATAGAATGCTCTTCATATATGGATTGAGCTTTGAATGAAGCTTTATTATTGTTCACTCAATTACAGTAATTACTTACACCCATGTTTAAATATGTGAAGATCGTACGATTATCCCTAAGAACATGAATGTGCCATTGATAGACATCTTGAAAATAAAGTAGAGTTTATGGGCTTGAATAATTGGAAGTAAATTATTGTAACAGCGCAGGCCGCCGCTTGTAGAAATTGTCCGCTTTGGAGCCTTCGCCCCTCATGATTTTGAAATGCGTCTACAAGGGAAAGGTATCAAAGCACTTATAAAGAACTCTTCGTTCTCCTCCCCAACCCATGTGGGATTCGCCTAAGGCAAGCCTTACACTCCCCTCCATTGGGACTCAGCGTCCTCGCTGAGGTTTGCCCCACCAACAGGTTTACCCCACCACCGGCCCGGCACTGCTCTGATACCAACTGTAACAACCCAGGCCGCCGTTTGTAGAAATTTTCCGCTTTGGAGCCTTCTCCCCTCATGGTTTTAAAATTCGTCTACAAGGGAAAGGTATCCAAGCACTTATAAAGCACTCTTCGTTCTCCTCCCCAACCGATGTGGGATTCGCCTAAATCAATGCGGGATTCGCCTAAGGCAAGCCTTACAATTATGTATGTCCCTTATGCTTTTGATGGATTGTATTGGCTTGGAGGTAAATTTATGGTAATGGCCTAATTAATGTATCCTTCTCATGAATTGGAGTAAATCTCAAAATGGGTCTTATGAAATGAAAATGTATGTTTCTCCCATGATCTTGTTGTAAATGTATAAGTTATAAGTTAAGTACATTACTTCTCATAAATCTAAAATATATGAATCAATGTATGCATGTTAAGGTACGAATTGGATCTATGGATCATGAATGGATCTATGATACATGTTGAATGATATGAAGCCGGAACTTAATGTGGTGGAAGTATAATGCACGATGTGAATCTATAGATACTCAGTAATGTAAGATGTTTGAATAAATATTGATGTGGCTCTACGATGATATGAATTATGATGATAAAGCCTGAGATTTATATTTTTAGAATGTAAAGCTTGTTGTTAGTAGAAAGTAGTCCCGATTCTTCCAAAATCGATGTTGTATGATGAAAACAGCGAATGTGCATGTTTCTGACTAGCTTCTATAGCATAGACCAGATATATAATGTAAGATAAGTACTTCTCAGGTTCTAATTAGCCGTGGACTCTCCATAGTCGAGAATGTTTCCCTTGGTCAGTCGGGATCCTCCATAGCAGAGAGTGACTCCCTCGCTCAGTCGGGATCCTCCATAGCATAGAGAGAATCCACAGTTCAGTCAGATTCTTCCATAGTAGAGAATGACTCCTTAGTTCAGCTGGGACTCTCCATAGTAGAGAATGACTCCCTTAGTTATGTTATCAGTATGATTTAGTTCTGTATGATTCAGATTTCAGAATTTTAACAGGCTTAATATAAAGAGAATCTGTCTCAGTTATCAGTGGTGATCTAGTACAGTGTGTGATGCTGGATTCAGATTCAGCTCTTATTATACATTCAGAACTTGACCGTTATGTATGAGTTCGATGATTAGATACGCTTCATTCCCTCAGCTGCTAGTAGTGAGTCATTAGCTCCCGAGGACGTGATTTATATTCAGAACTCATGGTTAGATACGCTTCATTCCCTCAGCTGCTAGTAGTGAGTCATTAGCTCCCGAGGACGTGATTTATATTCATACTTTCTTCATCTTTTAGTTTTCAGATTTTAGGAGTTAGCTGGGGGCTTGTCCCAGCAACTCATTAGTTTAGTAGAAGGCTTTCAGACTTGTTTAGATAGATTCACCGTAATATCAAGTGTTGTTATATTTGTAATTATAGTTTTTAATAAACTCTTGCAGTTAGCTTTCGCTTATTCATGTCGTTGGTTGTTTCTATCGATAAGTGATATGCTATGACTATGTCATGGGTTGACTTGGGTCCTTTGGGGTTCCTTGTCCCATGTTACGGCTAGGGTGTAAACTCAGGTCATGACTGTGATAGAAGTTAAATCAAGGAAAGATGATGATCCTTTCCTAGTGAAGTTGAAGGAAGCAATATGGAATAAGAAAGTGGAGGTTTTCTCCCAAAAGGGAGATGATGTACTCTAATATCAGGGCCGATTATGTTTTCTGGCTGTAGATTACTTGATAGAGTGGACATTGAGCGAGGCTCATGACTCTAAATACTCTATCCATCTAGGTAGCACCAAGACGTACCATGATCTAGGAGAAGTCTATTGGTGGAATGGCATGAAGAAGGACATAGAAGAATTTGTGGCCAAGTGTCCGAATTGCCAACAGGTGAAGCTTGAGCGTTAGAGATCTAGAGGTATGCTTCAAGACATTAGCATTGCTACATGGAAGTGGGTAGAGATCAATATGGATTTCATTACAAGGTTGCCTCATATCCGCTGTCACTATGACTCTATTTGGGTGATTGTAGACAGGATGACCAAATCAACACACTTTTTACCAGTTAAAACTTCAAATTCCGCGAGGATTATGCTAGATTGTACATTTGTTAGTTGGATCGATTGCATGGGATTACTTTATCCATTATCTTAGATAGGGGTACTCAGTTCACCTCTTAGTTTTAAAAATCATTTCAGAAGGGACTTGGTATTTAGGTGAAGCTTTGCACATCTTTTCATCCGCAGATAGATGGTTAGGACGAGCGGGCCATTCAGACTCTTGAGGAAATATTGAGGGCTTGTGTTATTGATTTCAAAGGTAGTTGGGATAATCAGTTACCCCTCATTGAGTTTGCTTACAATAACAATTATCACTTTGGCATTCAGATGGCTCCATTTGAAACTCTTAACGGGCGGAGGTGTAGTTAAGCTATTAGATGGTTCAATCTAGGTGAAGCTATGTTAGTAGGGCCAGACTTAGTTCATAAGGCTATGGAGAATGTTTAGCTTATTAGAGATAGGCTGAAAGCAACACAGAGTCATCAGAAATCTTATGCGGATATTAGGAGGAGAGAGCTTGAGTTTGATATTGATAATTGGGTGTTTCTGAAGGTGTCTCCTTTTATGAGAGTTAGGTGGTTTGGCAAGAAAGAGAAGCTTACTCCCAGATATGTTTATCCATATAGGATTCTAAGGCGAGTTGGCAAGATGGCATATGAGTTGGAGTTACTAATAGAGTTAGCTTTGGTATATCCAGTGTTTCATCTGTCTCTGCTGGAAAAGTGCACAACTGATCCAGCTTTAGTTGTTCTAGTAGATAATATTGCTGTGAAGGATATCCTTACCTATGAAGAGGTTCTAGTTGAGATCCTTGATCGTAAGGTTTGGAAGTTCAGAAACAAGGAGGTAGCTTCCCTGAGGGTTTTGTGGAGAAATTAGCTTGTTGAGAGAGCTACGTGGGAAGCCAAAGTAGATATAATGGATAAATACCTGCATCTTTTCCCTTTCAGCTCAATTCTAGCATGAGGTACTGCTTTCCTCCTTAGTACTCTATTCAGTTTTATGTAGAGTTCATGTCTCTAAGTTCCTTTCATTTCATATCCATGAATCCAGTTCAATCATGCAAATCATTCTAGAATCAGTCACTCTGTTAGTTTTCAGCTATGGTTGTTTAGCTTTGACATTGTAGTTCCTTTCCCTAGCTTTCCAGTATACTTAACCTACATTCAAGGATGAATGTTCCAAATGGGATATAATGTATCACCCCAAAAGTCCCTAAAATTAGACCCGAGGGATAAAATGGAGATAATAAGAAAACCTACATCAGGTTACATGACGAGGCATCATGTGACTCGCCAACTGACCTAACGGGTCATTGTTTGACCTGTTAAGTGGGAAGCATGGGTGAAAAGCTGAGTTTTAGAGAGTTCTTGACAACTGGTTAATTGACCCATTAAGTGACACGATGAATCGTCAAGTGATGCATCAAGAAAAATATTAGAAAAAAATTGGAAAAATTGGCCAGTGGCAAAGCATTAGGTGATGACCCGTCAAGTCTCTTAATGGGTCGTCGGGTCACTCATTGGGTCTGTCAGTGTAATTTTTCCAATAGGGTTTTAAGGTTGTTTTCATAATTCTTAAGTTCCTAACTCCTAAACTAAGTTGTTTTAAGCCTCTTAAAGGGTATTTTAAGGGTTTTAATCATCTATGACCATCATTCAACTCCTAACACTCCTAGGTGAAGATCAAATCCCCTCAAGAGGAGCTAGGGTTTCATCATCTCCTTCATCTCAATTCCCATTGGGTCTCCAATCAAGTTGAAGATTCTTCAAGACCAGATATGTAGGGTTATGAATGGGGGAAATCCTTCCACCGTCATGCCATTTCCAATCTAAATTCCATGATCTCTCTTTCTGAAGATCCAAATTGCGAAATTCTAGGGTTTAACCCAATACCATGCAATTATCCGTGATATATCTATGGGTTCAATTCCTCATATTCTATTTGATGAAATATGGTTATTAGGGAAGATTTCACTCTCAATGTCACACCCCAATTCCCTCTCAATTCTCGATGTTCTAATTGATAATTCGATGAGATTTTTTTCCAATGCATGAATTTCAAAGTTTTAATCGTGGGTATGATCTAAGAATGTTTTAAATGAAGGATTATGATTAATGGGAAGATTTTTCAATGATTTAAATTATAAATTTTATTTTCATGCTTTTTAAACTATGATGCCCATCCATGAATGTTCATGAAAGTTGAGATCTATGAGTATTGAGTTCAATTATGATGAGATTTTATGAAGAAAGTATGATTTCAAAGTTGATTTCAAGATTTTTTAAGTATTGGGCAAGTCCATATGTTCAAGTATGTTTTATGATTTCATGAATTATCTTACCACATGGTTTTAGAGTCAAGACTCCTAGTATTTTCAGCTTGTGGTATGGTTTGAGCCAAGGTTCGTCACGTTATGATGTAAGATTATGCATGTACGTTATTATTCAGTTTCGTCATTAGACGATGGTCAGCTTCATTGAAAAGCGATGGAGACATATAGATGTTTTGGGAGTAATGTCTAGCACGAGTAGGCTAAAGGTCAGTCAACCCTATGCCTAAGAAGTACGCACTAACGTAGTTATGATCAGATTATTTGGGACCTCCTTTGGAGCTTTCCCCTACCCCCAAGGGGCCTTGAGCTTGATATCAATATCATGGTAGCACCCTTAGCCCTGACAAGGCTTTGGACGGCTCTGCCCACTTGAGTGTGATAGTCGGGACCACATAAGCTCTATCGTGGTAATGTCGGTTATATGATGAGTCTCCCATTATTCCTCATGATTTTAGTTATGCATGTACATCAGTCATGATATTATGTTTTCAGCAGGTTTGACCCCATATTCAAGTTTTACTTAAGATTATTAGTTTTCAGCTTTGGGTCATTCGATTCAATTATGATGTTCAGTTTTGTTCAGATCATGATTTCAAAAAATAACATGCAATCCTTACTCTCAGAATCTTATCTTGATTATGTTTTATGATATGCATGATTTATGAGTTTTACTTAGCGGTTTTACTTACCTTGCATACTCGAAAAATTTCACATACTGATCGGATACTCAATGCTGTATCATTTTATGATATAGGCTCTGATATTCAAAGTTAGTCTCGGCGATAGCCAGATTCTCAGCTTTAGTACTTCCCACATCAGAGTTGGTGACTTCTCATCTTGCGAGGGCCCTGTTTATCACTAATGGTTGTCTTTTCAGTTTTACAGATTTTAGTGAGTTAGTTGGGGTCTTGTCCCATCAACTCGTCAAGGTTAGAGGCTTTTTCGGACATAGTTTATATTCAGATCTAGACTCATGTAAGTATTAAGATGCCATGTTTTGCTTAGACTTCCGCTATGTTATTTATGATGATCTTCCACTTAAAGTTTGATTGATTTAGATGCATGTTCATGCCATGGGCCGACTTGTAGCCTCTCGAGGTTCCTTGTCCCATGTCTCAATCCAGGCCTATGTTTGGGTCATGAAAAACATGGTATCATAGCATTAGGTTTTGAAGTGTCCTAGTGTTCCTAAAAGTCGTGCTAAGTAGAGTCCTTTTTATGGGTGTGAAGCGCACCACACTTATGACGAAGAGGCTACGAGACGTTAAGGAAATGTTCCCTTCTTTCATGATTTAAGTCGTGCGATGAAATATCTCTCTATCTTTCTCACTCATGCTATATGTGTGTGCAGATTGATGCCTCATCGCAGAGTTAATGGAAGGAGAAACGGAAATGGGAATGGCCATGAAAATGGCAATGGAGATGGGCACCAACAGGCCCCACCAGCCCATGAGGAGGATGTACCAGAGCTGGTTGCCCACGCGGAGTTCAGGGTAGCCATTCAAATGTTATCCCAGGCCTTGACTGCCCAGGTCAATCAGTAGGTGGTAGTGCATGCCTCGCAGAACGGGAATGCGGTGATGGTAAGAGTTTCAGACTTTTTGAGGATGAACCCTCCCAAGTTCCTTGTATCGAAGGTGGACGAGGATCCACATGAGTTCATTGAGGATATTTTGAAGATCACTCAGATTATGGGTGTGGCTGGGGAGGAGTGTCTTGATTTGGCCTCATATCAGTAGAAGGGGGTCACACACATTTGGTTCAAATAATAGATGGATAGTAGGGTAGTCGGAGATGGCCCTGTCAGTTGGGATGTATTCCACGCTGCTTTTATAGATCGATTCTTCCCTCGAGAGATGAGGGAGATCAAAGAGGACATGTTTGTGAATCTTAAGCAAAGGGTGATGACGGTTCAGGAGTATGCCTTGGAGTTCACTCATTTGTCCAAGTATGCACCTAAGATGACGGAGGAAAAGAGGGCCCATGCGAGCAGGTTTGTTCACGGGATAACAGACTACTTGATCAGAGATTGCTGGACCACGATGCATCTTTATGACATTGAATTTGCTTGTATAGTCTCTTACACTCAGCAGATGGAGGCAGTTTAGATTAGAGAGCGGGAGAGAGAGGCCAAGAGGACTAGGAATGATAGCATCAACTTCTCCCAGCAGAGACCTAGTTGGTACCATCAACAGTCCCACCAGAGATCTTCATCGCCAGAGCCTTCGACTATGTTTGTGCCATCCAGGTCCAGGCGCGATCAAAGGGGACGAGCATCAGGCTCGAGAGGTTAGAGTAGCAGACCTACATGCACCAACCCTCCAGAGTATAGTAGATGTAGCCGGAGACACATAGGCCATTGTTTGGTGGGTGTAGGTGCTTGCTTCAGATGCGGGAAGCCCGAACACATTCTTAGATATTGTCCAGTAGCTAGACAGGGTCATGAGAAGGGCCGAGGCCCGGCTTTCAGTTCAACAGCTCCACCAGCACGCCCAACTCAGTAGGGAGAATCTACTAATACAGGTGGCGGAGAACGCCAAAATAGATTTTATGCCCTAGTATACCATTAGGAGCAAGAGGTCTCCCCAGATGTAGTCACTGGTATATTATGAGTATTCCATCTTGATGTATATGCATTGTCAGACCCAGGGGCTACTTTATCTTTTGTGATTCCCTATGTAGCTAGAAGTTTCGGAGTGAGTCCCGAAGTCTTATAAGAACCCTTCTCAGTCTCTACTCCAGTTGATGATTCAGTTGTAGCTAGATGGGTCTATAGAAATTGCCCTGTCATAGTCCTTCAGAAAGTCACCTCAGCAGACTTAGTAAAGTTAGCCATGACCAATTTTGATGTCATACTTGGCATGGATTGGCTATTTTCATGCTATTCCTAAGTAAATTATAGAACCTGTGCTGTAGAGTTCAGATTTTCGGGTGAGCCAGTCTTAAAGTGGAAGGGTAGTTCAGCTGTGCCTCTAGCTCATTTCATTTCATACCTTAAGGCCAGAAAGATGATCTCCAAGGGTTGTATATACCATCTGAGATCCCGACTATATAGTCAATTCCCGTAGTATGTGAGTATCCAAAAGTCTTCCCGAATGATTTACCTGGAATCCCTCCCGAGTGGGAGATTGATTTTGGTATTGACCTTTTTCCCGATATGTAACCTATAGCTATTCCTCCTTATAGAATGGCTCCAGCTAAGTTAAAGGAGTTGAAGGAGCAGTTGAAAGACCTCTTAGACAAAGGATTCATCAAACCGAGTAAATCCCCGTGGGGTGCACCAGTTGTCTTTGTCCGCAAGAAGGATGGTTCTCTTCATATACGCATTGATTATCGGCAATTGAATAAGGTCATCATCAAGAACAGGTATCCTCTCCCTAGGATTGATGATTTGTTTGACCAACTTCAGGGTACTAAGTGCTTTTCAAAGATAGACCTTAGATTCGGATACCATCAACTTGGGGTTCGAGAGAGCGATATTCCAAAGACAGCCTTCAGGACTCGGTATGATCATTATGAGTTTGTAATTATATCTTTTGGACTAACGAATGCTCCTGTAGCTTTTATGGATTTGATGAATAGAGTGTTCAATCCATATTTGGATATGTTCGTGATCGTGTTTATTGATGACATCCTTATATACTCTCAGAGCAAGGAGGAGCATGCTGCTCATTTGAGGGTGGTGCTACAGACTCTCAAGGATACCCAATTATATGTTAAATTCAGCAAGTGCGAGTTTTGGTTGAACTCAGTGGCATTTTTGGGCCATGTGGTGTCAAGTTAGGGTATAAAGGTAGACTCTCAAAAGATAGAAACAGTGAAGAATTGTCCTAGACTGGTGAATCCTTCAGATATCAGGAGTTTCTTGGGCTTAGCGGGTTATTATCGGAGATTTATTAAGGGGTTTTCATCCATTGAGCCCCTTTGACTAAGTTGACCCAGAAGAAAGTGAAGTTTCAATAGTCGAAGGCTTGTGAGAGAAGTTTCCATGAGTTGAAAAATCGACTTACCTTAGCACCTGTATTGACCCTACCTGAGGGTTCCATTGGGTTTGTGGTATATTGTGATGCTTCAAGGATCGCCCTTGGTTGTGTGTTGATGCAACATGGTAAGGTTATAGAATATGCTTCCATATAGTTGAAGGTTCACGAAAAGAATTACCCGACTTATGATATGGAATTGGCAGCAGTAGTACTTTCCTTGAAGATTTGGAGGCACTATTTGTATGGGGTCCATGTAGATGTGTTTATGGACCACAAGAGCCTATAATATTTGCTTACCCAAAAATATTTGAATCTCTATAAAAGAAGGTGGTTAGAGCTACTCAAGGATTATGATATGAGTGTCCTTTACCATCCGGGCAAGGCTAATGTGCTGGAAGATGCTATTAGTAGGCTCTATATGGAGAGTGTGTCCCATGTAGATAAGGGGAGGAAGGAGCTGTTGAAGGATGTGCATCAGCTTACACGGTTGGGAGTTCATTTGGTTGATTCGACAGATAGTGAAGTTATTATTCAGAATGGGTCAGAATCATCCTTGGTGACTGATGTAAAAGCGAGACAAGAAGAGGACCCTATTTTGGTGAAGTTAAAGGATGCTGTTTAGAATCAGAAGGTAGAGGTCTTCTCCCAAAGGGAGATGGTGTGCTCCAATATCAATGTCGTTTGTGCGTTCTGGGTGTTGATGATTTGAGAGAACGGATGTTGCATCAAGCCCATGGTTCCAGATACTCTATACATCCATGTGCCACTAAGATGTACCGTGACCTATGGGAAGTCTATTAGTCGAATAGTGTGAAGAAGGAAATTGCAGAATTTGTGGCTAAGTGTCCGAATTGTCAATAGGTGAAGGTGGAGCATTAAAGACTGGGAGGTGTGCTTCAAGACATTAATATTCCTACTACGAAGTGGGAGGAGATCAATATGGACTTTATCACAGGGTTTCCTTGCACTCTTCGACAGTCTGACTTCATTTGTGTGATCGTGGACAGGTTGACCAAGGCAGCTCATTTTCTAGCGGTCAAAACTACCGATTTGGTAGTGGATTATGCTAAACTATACATTCAGGAGCTAGTTCGGTTGCATGGAGTGCCCTTGTCTATCATATCAAATAGAGGTACTCAATCTACCTCCCAGTTTTGGAGATTGTTTCAGAAGGGACTTAGTTCTCGGGTCAAGCTTAGCGCAACATTCCACCCGCAAACAGATAGCCAGGCTTAGAGGACTATTTAGACTCTTGAGGACATGTTGACGGCATGTTTGATTGACTTCAAGGGTTGTTGGGATGATCATTTGCCTCTCATTGGGTTTGCGTATAACAAAAGCTATCATTCCAACATTCAGAGGGCTTCATTTGAGGCTCTCTATGGGCGGAGATGTAGATCACCTATTGGTTGGTTTGAAGTCAGTGAAGCTGCGATGATAGGATTGAATTCAGTCCATGAGGCCATGGATAAAGTTCATCTTATAAGGAAAGGTTTAAAATAGCTCAGAGTCATCAAAAGTCCTATGCGGATGTGAGAAGGAGAGAACTTAAATTTGAAGTCGATGATTGGGTGTTTCTGAAGGTATCTCCCATGAAGGGAGTGATGAGATTTTGAAAGAAAGGGAAACTTAGTCCCTGTTATGTTGGCCCGTACTTGATTGTGAAACGGGTTGGCAAGTAGAATATGAGTTTGAGTTGCCCTCAAAATTAGCTTCAGTCCATCCAGTTTTCCATGTATCGCTCTTAAAGAAGTGTTTGGGGGATCCAGTTTTAGTTGTTCCGGTGGACAGTGTCAGTGTGAAAGACAACCTTAGTTATGAATAGGTTCCGGTAGAGATACTGGATTGGCAGGTTCATAAGCTAAGGAACAAAGAAATAGCTTCAGTTAAGGTTTTTTGGAGGAATCAGCATGTTGAGGGACCTACATGGGAGGCCGAAGTAGATATGATGGCTAAATACTCTCATCTATTCCCTATCGGCTTAGTTTCATCTTGAGGTGTCAGTTTATTCCTTAATACCCTATTTAGTTTCATGTTCAGCTCATGTACCTCAGTTTCTTTCAAGTAAATAGTTGTATGTTTCTTTCAAGAATTCAGTTTAGTCTTGTAGTTCAGCTCAGAGGCAGCCATACCGTCAGTTTTTAGCTTATATAATCAGTATTTGAGTATGATGATTGCATTTCTCTGCGTTTCAGTATGTTTTCTAACATTCGAGGATGAATGTTCCCGAGGGGGGGATATTATAATACCCTGAATGCCCTAAGATCAGACCCGGGAGTTGAAACGGAGAAAATAGAATTTTCTGCACTAGGTCACAGGACGAGTCATCCGGTGACCCCTCAGGGTGACTATAAGTTGTTACATGACTCATGGTGAGGAGTTTTATTTGTTAAAAATTTCCAAGTCCGGGAGACCACGGGTCTGACCATGAGCCATGGTCAACCCCATGATCCATTAGGTCTGTCAACAATGGTTGGAGGAAGAAGAGAAATTTGCAGTGTTGGCGATGGGTCATCACCATAACTCGTTGGGAGCACCACGAGTCCTGGTGTCCCCCGTGGTGATCCCATGTGATTTTCTTGGTAGTGTAGAGGACGGGAGGTGACCATGAGTTGTGGTCACCAGTAACGAGTCGTCAAGTGCCTCGTGGTGAAAATCTAGATGAAATTTTTCGGTGAAGGCAACGGATCCAAGCCACGGTCGTGGCCTATGATAACGACTCATCTAGTCCCTCGTTGGGACTGGTGATCTTGCGCATATTTACGTGCCCAAGAGCTATTTTATAACTTAATCTTAGTCATGTTTGTTAATTTAATTGATTACATTCTCATGTGATTTTTGTATAATTTTGTGCATGAACTAACCAATATGATTAGCCCTATTTTGTAGGTATTTTATGCTTAGGAGGGCCTAAATTTGATGATGCACAAGCAAGAAGGGAGTTTGGAAGGACATGGAGTGATGATGACAAGAAGAAGACTACTTGCTCTAGGTGCCGCGCCATGCTGGGCATGTGCCACACACATGTCATGCGTGCGAGACCAATGCCAGGTAGTGTGCTAGCGCGATAGCGCCGTGGAATGCCGGCCAAGCTCTGTACCAAAAGGCGTGTCATGCCCCTGCTACTCCGCGTCCAGCAGCGTGCCACGGCAGGCAATGCACTACCGCCCTCGCCCAAGACCTGTCATGACATGCCATTCCAGTAGCCTAGTGCGATAGCTCCGTGCCACGGAGGGAATGTTGTGCGATAGGCAGTGTGGCATGGAGGTAGTTCAACCACGACCAAAAATTGCTAATTCTCATTAAGATAATAGGACCCTTAGCTTCTAAAATTAATTATCAGGAAATATTTTGGCTTTTTCCCATAAAGGAGTGAAGGGAGAAGCGAAGAACATCACCTAGGGTTTGGTATTTTTTATTCTCTTTTAATTACTCTTGTAAGTACATTACTTTGATTATGTTCTTGAGTAATTGTACAAACATGAGTGGCTAAAACTCTTCCTCTAGGGTTGAGGCTATATGATATGAATGTAAATGCATGAATTCATCTTTGGTTTGAGTTTTTAGTTGTTGTTTTGTCTTGCATTCTTAATTATCAATCTTTTTATGCTTGATCACCAGGAAAAAAAACTTGTTAAGCTTAGGTAAAAGCTCGAAAGAGTAACCCTAGATTAGAACACAAGAATGTAAGGAGCAAGTTCTTGTTTATGATAGGATTCGTGGTTAGGATAGAAACTATACCTAATTTGCCTTGCTTGGTTAATAAAACGGGACGATAGCTAGAAATCGACTTAGAATTGTCACATCACCGCTCGTAAAAGTAGTAGTGAAGCTAAGTCATGTTAAATGATTAGAGGTACGAAAGTCCATAATCAAGGGCACAAACCCCATAAACTACATCCACATTGCTAATTGCTTACGAATTAGGTAGTCACATCCCCGCTCAATGCTGTAGATGTGAGACTAGTTTGTTGTGTTTAGAGGCTCGAGAGACCATGAGCACTGCATTTTAACTCTGTGAGACAACAATTGAAGTTCTCATACTTGAACCGTTGTGAATTATAGAATTGCATTATTATCGGGCCTTAACTCTAGTTGCTTCTTGTATTATTTCCCGTTTGTTTTGTGATCTCATCTATATGTAATTACACTTGTCCAAAAATCTCTTAAATCAACACTTGTGAAGGTTAACTTACATTTGAACTTGAATATTCATTGAATTAGTCTAGTGCCTGTGGGTTCGACATCTAGCTCATAAAAGGGCCATTGTATTACCGTAAAAGTAGTTGTGAAGCTAAGTTAGGTTAAATGATTAGAGGTACGAGAGTCCAAAATCATAGGCATAAACCCAATAAACCACATCCATAGTGTTTAAGTGCTCACGTTTTAGGACGTGACATCCTCGGTCAACTGTGTAGGTGTGAGACTAGTTTTTTGTGTTTAGCGGCTCGAAAGGTCATGAACATTGCATTTTGACTCTGTGAGACAACAACTGAAATTTTAATACTTGAACCACCGTGAATTATAGAATTGCATGAATGTCAGCCCTTAACTATAGATGCTTCATAGTATTGTTTCCCGATTATTTTGTGATCACCACTAGATTTAAATACAAACTTAAAAAATTCCACAATCAACACTTGTGAAAGTTAACTTAGCACTTGACCTTGAATGTTTGCTGAATTAGCCCAGTCCTTGTGGGTTTGACATTCCGCTCTTCAAGAGTCACTGTATTACTTGTATGACCACATATACTTGCGATTAAGCCGGAGTGCAAATAATACACTGCACAATGCCCTCATAAACAAGATACTACAAGACACAATCATAGACTCCCTAGGATGAACTGTTCTGATACCAAGTCTGTCAAAACCCAAGCCCAGGAGGTGCGACAGGCACCCAGTGTCATACTTGAACAAGCGAACACAACAATCTTCTAACTACAACAAGCCTGAACCGATGAGGTTTGACCTTACAACAAAAGTTAAATTAGAGTAAACGATAGACCAAAAAGAAAGCTGGCTCACCTGACCAATTATACTACATACACAACAGACATCTACAAGTCTGTAAGAATACAATAGAGATCAACCATCCAAGACAGGGCCCTGAATTACACATAACTCATCCTTTGGCAGCTCTGAAAAACCTGCAGCGCACCGAATCAGCTGGAACTCCACTCAACAACCAATAACTTGATCTACCAGCCCGCCATCACCTGCAAACATGAATTAAGCGCCCCTACTAGGGAATCAGTATAATAATGTATCATGTAAGAAAAGCATAAACAACTACAAGACTTAGATGAGAGATTAACAGATATACTGGATATTGCAGAAGGAAAATTCAACTTAAGTAAACAAATAGAACTTACCTGGCACCCATAAGCCTGTCAAGTATAAGAAAACATACCAACAGAACTTACTTGGCCCCCATAATCCTGGCAAGTCCAAAAGTAAACAACAGCAAGCGACACCTAGCCGACACAGCTTACCTATCATCGCCTCTAGACCTCTCACTGGCCTCAGCTAACCCCAACAATCATTTAGTATCCATTTATATCAGATAATAGATAACACAAGAAACAATCACAGCATAATTCCAAGCAAATCAAAAGTAAACACCAGTCAGTCAACATCATCAAGCGAGCACTGTCAAATCCTCTCTCGATTGTGCACAATTAGTAGAGCTCCATCTATCTAGGAGAGCCTAATCGTGATCCCAGGGAGGTGGAACAGACATACACGATGCTGTGGAGCATGTACCTCTCCATACGTCTTGCATATCTCAAGAATGGCCCTATGGGAGGAAAACTCAACTCCACTATAAGCCAATTGTTCTACCCCTCGGACTCAACACTGGGGCAGGACCTACTTTCAGCGTTAGGTATCCACGAATCGCAAGGGCCTCAACACATGCATACACGCATAATCAAAACATTCAAAATCAACAATAATAATAATACATGTTCAAATAGCCCACAATCGGCTCTCATCGGCTCTCAAATCCCACCAACTGACTATCACCACATAGTACTATTCTTTCACATCTAGCCGTCCAATGACGAGCCTCTAGCCGAGCTAAGAATTTCCATCCTTACCAGTCTTTCCCCAAGATTTAGAAGCAGCCCATAGGCCATTATACTCAACCCTAACATAGAGGAACATGACCAAACCAGCACAGGTGTCACCATGGTCTTCACGTGCACTCGACACGGCCGACACGATCGCCGATTCAAATATAACAAAAGATCATCGCAACCATCGATCATAACCAGCTTCAAGACTCATTCACTTGTAAATATCATCACCTAATCTTATTCACAAAAATAACCGTTAGGTTGCTACAAAAACCACACACCTCACACACCGCCTCTCAACACAAGCCTAATAATTTTCCATGACTATCATTCTTTGCACTCAAACCAAAGCCACCAACCAAAACAACATATCACAAACGCCTTTATAATCATATAATCTGAAGCACAAGAATCAAATAACAATATAACATAGAGAGTCAAAAAACAGCCAACACACACGTCAATACAGATGACAAAGGCTACGAAATACATGCCGACAAAGGGAGGGGCAAGCCTAGCATACCTTGGATTTTTGGAAACCTGAACTAAGAAGAACCTCTGCCCTTATAAGAATGAAGTTAATGCCCAAGAGCAGCCCAAGCTACTGCCAAAATGCTGCCAATACAACTCAACAACAAAACAAGACAAACGAAGCTTACCGAACAAGAGTCATATGAATTCAATGGTAGAAACTCCGAGACAACAACCTAACGGAGTTAACACACCAATAACCAACCTTGACTACTAAAGAAACCAAAGGAAGAAGGCTCACCAACAGCTTCGCCACAAAACAGACACCAAAACCCTATAAAAGACACCAAAATGCAAGTGACATATGATTCCTAATTTTCTAATATCAAAATCATATTAAACCATGTCCTTCTACCTTAAGAACACATAGAACATGTAAGGATAAGTTGGAGAGAGATTTCTCACGAAGAGACTTGCTGGAAATGGATTTGGATAAAGAACAACCGACCAAAGGGACTTAAATAGTCCTCCACCACCTCAACCCTCTTGTGACGTACCTGCTTGCGCGGTGTCACGAAAATGTGACTATCACTCTATTCAGAAGTCAGATTGGCGAACAATTTGATGCAATTGAAACTAGACTCGTAGACCTTTGATTTGATAGGTTGCACACCCACTAGTTCCTTATATATAGGAAGAAAAGCTTTGAGACATTTTAGATAAAATTCAGGGAACCTCAAGAAGGAAATTTTGTAATAACTTTTGTCCAATTTCGTTTTACAACTTTATCGACGTCCAATCTTAAGTAATATCATAGAGTGACTCAAATATCTCATAACGCATCTTTCTTAGACTATTAGGTACACTTAGTTCGTACTTCGCTCAAATTATCTAGGGTTTTACATTCTTCCCCCCCTTAGAAACATTCGTCCTTGAATGTTGGATGACTCACACGACTCCAACTCATGGACCGACACAGCACGACATCACACGACACAGCCTCACATGGCAAGCCTACCACAAACAACTCCAAACAACAAAACATTGCACCATGCCGAGGCACGACACATCTATAACCATAATAAAAACAAGAATCTTATTTGCCTCCATGTTTAGCCACTGGTCAGTTATAATTCATCATGTTAAAAGAATTTCTTACACAAGCCAGCAAACATGAGTCCAAACTCCTCTCCTAAAATACTGACTTCTATCACGATTTAGATCCAAAAAGAAGGGTAATAGTTCTAAATTCCCCATAGCCTCCTATTTATAAGTACACTGCGTAATGCACACATAAACAAGACCCTACTAGACACGGGTCATAGAATCCCTAGGACGAACTGCTTTGATACCAAGTTTGTCACACACCAAGCTCGAGGAGGTATAACTGGCACCCGGTGCCGCACATGACCGAGTGAACCTACAATCTTCTAACTACAAAAAATCTGAACCGACGAGGTTAGACATTGCAACACCAGTTAACTCAGAGTACATGACAGATTAAAATGGAAGTTGGCTCACCTAACCAATCAAATATAAAAATAATAGGCTGTTAAGGCCACGGAATGAAAAATAATCTATACAACAAGGCTGATCTAGCCTACAACAATGATACTACACCCACAACAAACATCTACGAGCCTCTAAGAATACAATAGATATCAACCGTCTGAGGTAGGGCCCCGAACAACCCAAAACTCATCCTCTGGCAACTCCAAAAGACCTGGAGCGCGCAAAGTAAGATAGAAGTCCACTCAGCAACCAATAACTCGATCTACCGGTCCACCATCACCTGTAGGCATGAATGCAGTGCTCCGAGTAGGGCATCAGTACAATAATGTACTGAGTATGAAAAGCAAAAACAACTACAAGACTCAGATGAGAGATTAACAGATATACCGAATATAACAGAAGGAGAATTCAACCTAAGTAAACATATAGATACTACCTGGCCCCAATAATCTTGGCAAGAATAAGCAAACATATAAAGACAACTTAGATGGCCCCCATAAGCTAGGGAAGTCAAAAGCAAACAACAATAAGTGTCACCTAGCTGACACAGCTCACCTGTAATCACCTCTAGACCTCTCAACGGTCTCAGCTAACACCAGCCAACATCTAGCATCCACTGTTATCAAATAACAGATAACACAAAAAACAATCATAGTATAATTTCATGAAAATTAAAAGTAAACAACAATTAGTCAATATCATTAAACGAGCACTATTGGACCCTCTCTCAACTGTGCACAATTAGTAGAGCTCCATCCATCTGCGAGAGCTAATCGTGATCGCAGAAAGGTGGAAAAGACTTATACAGTGCTATGGAGGCATGTACCTCTCCATACACTTTCATGTCTCTAAATGACCCTATGGGAGGAAAACTCAACTCCACCATACGGCAATTGTTCTACCCCTTGGATTCAACCCCACGACCAAACCTACTTTTAGCATTAGGTATCCACGAATCCCAAGGGCCTCAACACACGAGCTCAAACATAATCGCAACATTCACAATCAACAACAATAACACTACATGTTCAAACAGACCACAACCAGCTCTCAAATCCCACCAACCAACTATCACCATATAGTACTATTCTTTCATGTATAGTCGTGCACTGACGAGCCTCTGGCCAAGCTAAGGATTTTCATCCTAACTAGTCTATCACCAATATTTAAAAGCAGAACACAAGCCACTCTACTCACCTCTAACATCAAGGAATATGTACAAAACAGCCCAAGTGTCACAACGGCCGTTACCTGCTCTCGACACGGCCGAAACGACTGCCGATTCAAATATTACAAAAGATCTTACAATTGAACTTAACCACTCTAAACCCTCATTCACATGTAAATATCATCACCTATTCGTACTCACAAAAACAACCCATAACTTGCTACAACAACCACAGGACTCACACATGACCACTCGACACGAGCCTAATAATTTGCCATGACTACGACTCTTTGTACTCAAGCCCAAGCTACCAACCAAACCAGCACCTCATACACCCCTTTATCATCATATAAACAGCAACACAAGAGTCAAATAACAATATCACATAGAGTTTCACAAAATAGCAAACACACACATCCATACCGACGACAACAACTGTGGAATTCAAGCCAACAAAGTGAGGGAAAGGCCTACATACCTTGAATTTTTGGAAAACCCAAACTAAGATAAACCTCCACCTTTATAAGCATCAAGTTACTTCCTATGATCAGACCATGTTACTAGAAAACACAACCAACACAACTTAACACCAAAACTAGACAAACGAAGCTTACCTGACAAGATTCATACAAATTCAACGGTAGAAACTCTGAGAAAACAACCTAATGGAGTTAACACACCTATAACGAACATTAACTAATAAATAAAAACCAACAAAAGAAGGCTTACCAATATCTTCACCAAGAAACAACTACAGAAAGCCCGAGAAAGGCACCAAAACACAAGCTACACGTGATTCCCGAATTCTCGACATCAAAATCATGTTAAACCATGGTTTCCTACCTTAATAACACTTAGGAGACTAAAGGAAGAGTTAGAGAGAGGTTTCTGATGAAGAGACTTGATGGAATGGACTTGATGAAGAACAATTTACCAAAAGGACTTAAATAGTCTTCGATCGCCTCAACCCGCTTGTGATATGCCCGCTTGTGCGGTCTCGTGAAAATGCAGACATCTCTCTATTTCAAAGTCAGATTGAAAATAGATTTGATGCCCTAGAAAATATACTCATAGTCCTTTAATTTGATAGGTCGTACACCCTTAATTCCTTATAGATTGGGATAAAAACCTCAGGACATTTGACTTAAATTTGAAGAAATCTCAAGAAAGAAGTTTTGCGATAATTTTTGCCCAATTTATTTCTACAACTTGATCAATGTTCAATACTAAATACAATCATAGAGTGACTCCAATATCTGATAAAACTTCCTTCTTTTCCTATAAGGTATTTAGTCCTATCTCAAAAGTATGAATTTATCGCTCAAATTATCTGGGGTGCTACACTCAAATCCATCATGAATTGACGATTTCAAGCTTATGATTATTTTACCCTATTATGCATGATTTATAACTTTCAAGCTTATGAGCCCATGATTTCTAGTATGATGAACTATCAAAGTATGCATGAATGTTTACAAATTCTTAAACTTATGATACTATGATTGTCGACTTTATGAAGCCTTATTCAAGTATGTATGATTTCATGATTTGGGCAAGCCCATGTGAAGTCAAGTATGTTTCACCATAATTTTTAGCCAAGGCTTACGAGATCAATTTTACAGAGATGTTTGGGAGTCAATACTCCCAGGAAATAGATTTAAGTTATGTTTTGAGAATATGATTATGAGCAATATGCATGCTTTGGGAGTACTGTCTAGCACCGAGTAGGCCAAGGATTCTGGGGACCCAGGTGTCATACCTACGTGCCACCAAAGGTATATATTCATATTCGAGACTATAAATCACTGAAAGGGAAATCTTACCAAACTCTAAACCATGGAACAAACACCAATACCTCCAATAAATGCAACCAATACACCGTCTAACAAGGGACTCTAGCACCTGACATCAAGAGTTAAGTGGGCCATGTTTTTGTCCTCAAAGTTAGTTAGGATCAATAAGGGACCTCTCTTGGAGAGTTTACACCATCATCAAGGTCTAGAGAATTATTGGATGATCAACAACCGTCCAATAATTCACTTATATATTAACAACCACCACCATATCAGGTCCACGATGTGCACTCCATTACGTAGAAAAGCGGTCACGATGCATAGCTCAACCCAAAGGGGAGGGGTCTGCGATATGTAGCTCCTTGCAGACTGCGTCCGACCTCTTTTGCCCACTCGTTTGTGCATTCAACCCCGGCTTTCTCTGGATGTACAACACGTAGCCACCAAACTAGCCTCGTACATCCGAAACCTATCAACGAGATCTCTCTAAATTAATGAGGTGTAACAACACCACAAAGTGGTTAGCAAGGGACAACTCAAAATATGGTCTGTGATTTCATAATGTAGACCATAAAATGAACCACATGTTTCAAACATACCCATTTGGTGAAGCAATTAATGGAAGGAAGTAACGACCGTCTTTTCAATAGATGGTCTGCTAGTCAAAGAATGGAAAGTATCAGGAAAAAAATCAATTTCAAGCGACAATTCAAGAGACTGCCTACACTTTCAAGGTGCAGTCTATCCCTGCGACCTGGGCCCTCCAAATTTTAATTTAAATAGTGGTTTTGGAGTTTAGTATAAATAGTCTTCTTTGATATTTTAAAAACAAATCTGCTTAGTTCTATACATTGAGAGTTTGTTTTCATAGTTCTTGCATTCCTTTGAAGATACCCTTTATAGTTGAAGAATTCATTAAATCTTAATTGATCAATTCAAGTTTTCTCTCTCTTCTCATTGCTAAGTGATCATGTTTAATTCAATGCTTTTCACTTCTTCTCTTGCCATGTGTAGCTAAACCCTGATCTAACACTATGAACCCAATGGGTTTGTGAACCCTAACGATCTTAATTAGGAGGAATAATTATGGGTTGTTAATATTTTAATTGATTATTTCTTTGAACTGTTATATTAGTGGTTGCAAATATCAAATTTTGCCAAATTGCATTAATTGTGCTTGAAAGAGTCAATTGAGGTTTGGGTAGAATCAACCAAGAATTACCCAAGGCTTTAAAGCTTATTTAATATATTCACCTAGAAATTTTAAGAATCCAATTCTGCAAATTGCTATCAATTCTGAATTGAATTCTAATCAATTTGAAATATTGATAAAGATTGACATTGTTGAATTATTAAGAGACACCTAACAATTGGTTAAGTAGATTGCTTTCACATATTTGTGAAAAGCCCATTTTTATTACTTTCGATTGAGTAATTTAGGGGAATCAATCGTATACAAGGTCACTTCCCTAGAATTTTCTCATTATTGTTTAAACCCTAAGCATCTTAGTCTTTAGATTAATTAAATTTTTACCTCTAATGTGAGTAGATTATGACCATCTAAATCATATTTGTGTTGCTTGATATTTGTGTATCTAAACAAAGTCATTTTGTGTAACACCCCGAAAGTCCCTAAGATCAGATCTGAGACTTAAAGTGGGAAAACCAGTATAAAAATTACACCAGGACATTGTACAACCCACATGACAGGTCATTGTTAGGACCAATGAGTTGTTGTTGTCTCATTGGTGGAGAACTTCTGGAAAATATCAAAATTCACCCAGAACCTACAAGTGGATTTTATGGCTAATTGTTAGATTGTACCAGTGGTTGGTTTTAATCAATGCAGTAGGATCAGAGGGTGACTTAAAGCAGAAGTAGGATTCAATGAATGAACTAATGCTCTATTGGTAAAACCAATGGTCTGTTATATGGATCGTGGATTCTTCTAGCAGGATTTTTTAATTCGGTAGTCCAGGGGTATTTTTCTAAAACCCTATCCTTTTAACTTCTAAATGACATCGTTTTGGGAATCCCAAAAGGTGTATTAGAGGGTTTTACTCATAATTCCTCATTCCTCTCAAAAACACCCTAGCTGAGAAATCAAGCTCTAAAGGGAAGTAAGGGTTTTTCATCTTCATCCTCTCCAAATCTCTTGAGTCTCAATTCTAATCAACAAATCCATCAAGCCCAACTATGTAGGGTCATGAATGGGGGATTTAATTCACCCATAGGCCCAATTTCAAATTAATTTCTTGAATCATATTTTAAGAAAATTCTAGAGTTACACCCAATTAATGAAATCTCTCTTGATCTTCTCCAAATTCAATTCTCTTGTGTTTTAATATATGATTTATGATTATGATTACATGTTTTATATTAAATTATCTTATGAATCTATGATTTTGTTACACCCCGTAAGTTGCCATTGGTTAGTCGACTTGTATGTGCGCTTTTGATAGTGTCGGGAGCACAACATGTGCGGGAAAAGGCCCGAAGAGGGGAGCACATGATTGCATCATCGATCGACCAGGAGGCCAAAGTAGAGGAAGGGCATATGGAGTGCCGCCTCGCACCCAACTCCTGGCGCTTTTGGCACTGCACAATGCCTCCCCTCCACTACCTCCCTATATATTGGTTTAAGTGAGAGACTTAATTCATTTGAAAATAAAATTTCAGAGAGGGATTTGGTCTTGGTGATAGGGTCACACAGATTTCATCAAATTTAAGTCGAATTACACCGCTTAATAACATCCAAATGTCAATTCTTCTCAGATGATGATTCCTAGGCCTACGAGGAACGTCCCTATAGAGTTATTTCTTGAAATCTCGCCCGGATTTTCGGAGCCCCACCGAGTAATAGTTGTAGAAATCCCTTCTAATTGAGTCCTAAGAGGCTACAAGTGATGGATAAGTATTTATACCTTCTAGACTCTCATGAAATTGTAAGCTTTCGGCCAAATTGAATAGAGTTTGAATTGTAGTTCATATGCTTAAAGGATAGTGTTATTAGTTGTTTCCTAGCACTGAAAATAGCCTTTTTCCATCAGCATAAGGGCTGCAATTTGGAGGAATCAGGGTTGGAACTGCTTGAGTGAACAGAAATCGACAATTGAGGTATGTTAAAGTTAACCTCTTCTGGCAAGTATTCTTGTCGTATAGTGATATGACCTATACCTTTGTAAGTAAGTTGAACGTATGTATGTTGTGATTAGTTGCTGCAAGTAGATAATAATTATATATATTGTGGATAGCTGCTATGAGATGAATGGAGGTTAGATTATAGTATTCCCTGTCAGGGAAGAGTACACACAGTGTGACAAATGCTAGGAGCGTCACAGAGACTTCCCAGGTCATCTATTCAAAGTCTAGAGGGATTCTGATGCCTGACCATCATACCAAGCCCTTAGAACCTTGTGGGTGGCTGTTAGGCCTAACTTGGTAATGTTGGACAGCATAAGGCATAGTTGGGCGATGTAAATTTCTGTTTGACATCTATATTGACAGTAAAGCTCGTCCATAGACTGTTGGCGTACCTTGACGTCTCTAGGGCCAGAATCCTGATAGGATGGTCTTACCTTTGAGTCAGCAACACTAGGGTTGCCTAATGAAATGAGCAATAGCTTGCCATGTGATCAACAACTATTAGTGACCGTTAGCTTCAGCCAACTTACTACTTATCATATAGGTCACTCAGCAAACCACCCTAGTTGTTAGAACTCACATAGACTAGATTATACTCCAAGTGAAGGAAGCTTGTTATTAGTTAGACGTGGGGCCAACGCCCCAAGATACTTTTACAGATGCCCATGTACATGTTGCCGTGAAGGGCTAAATCCAGATATATCAGACTATAAGGCTATGAATCGCCCAGAGGAGCCATATGAAATCTTGACAGACAAAGTTAATATCTAGGGGGCTAGAACAATAGTGTCATAACATTACCTTTAGGCTAAGAATTATAGTAACCTACCTGTGGGAGGTTAGGGCTAACTGCTTAGGAGCATGTTCAATTAGTAGAAGCCCTACAGTTATCTTATTAGAGGAATTAAATATTTGGTCGCCTATGATCTTATTGTTTTCTTGTGAGCTATCATTGCCCTAGAATGACCTTCAACCTATTTCTTAGGTCACCCAACCCTCGTCCTTTTCCGTCTAAGCCGACGGAGGTTGTAATTTCTGCCAGGACCCTCTGGCCAGGTTTAGGCACATGGGGTGTACCTGTTGGCAGCTATATAGACTATTTTAGGGATCAGCAACGGTTGCATTAGACCTATGGGGCTAGATATGCCTTTTTAAGTGACTAAATTTGTAGATTGTAGTGTAGTATCCATGGTTGAAGTAGATTGTGTTTCGTACTGCCTCTCGCCATGAATATTTAATAGGCTGCTATGGTACGAACTACTTACGGAGCTACGATGATACTAATGCTTACAGAGCTATAGATTGCTTACGAAGCTACAATGATGTATTGCTTACGGAGCTACTAAATCGCTAATGGAGCCATATATTATTTGTAAGGACTAAAGTAAAGCCTACGGGTCCATATTGAAGTCTATTCATTATGGACTTCTTCTACACTATAGTGGCATTACAAACCCTTTGTAGAGCCTTGTATGCATGGGGTGCAGTCACAGGTGCTCGAAAGGCCCGAATTCAGATACAGGAGCCTAGAAGGCTCCTGTATAGTCTCAAGAGACAAGGTATGTTCAATTACAATTACTTGCATGGCCTCAAGGGTACCGATAGGGGGATATAAACTAATTGGAGCTTTCCGGGGCATATGGGGGGCCCAAGTAGGTTATCTCTGTGATGATTGTAACTTCCAGGCTTATTGGGGCCAGGTTAGGTCCTTGGTTATATACTTTCTTGCTAGATATAACTTATGAATATATAATCATGTTACACTCTTATTTGTATAGTTGTCTACTAGATGGTGGCTATGGTTATAAAAGTTTACAAGTTAACTTTAGCTCATTTTCGCTGATTACTTTCAGGTTTTTTATCAGTGTCTATTAAGTTAATATCATTGCTTTACATACTTGGTACATATTGAACTAACGCCCACACATGGGGAGCTGCATACTTGCCTGCAGGTTTAGACAGATAGGTTTCAGGATCTCCTTTAGTAGCTATTCAGAGTCAGCAGATTGGTCAGCTCCTTTCATTCGTGGTTGCCAGACAGAAGTTTACCTGTCTTTTGCTATATAATTTTTGGGTAGACCGGGGCCTTGTCCTGACCAATATTTATCACTCTTAGAGGCTTGTAGACCACTGTCTTCAGTTCCTAGCTAGTTATGCATTGTTGACCGTGTGGGGCCTATATATACTATATTTTGTGTGTTGGCCGTGTGGGGCCAAGCTAGCTATAGGTTGTAGCCTTGTCAGCTATAGTACATATATAACTATCTGTCTTTCCTTGTTTATAACATAGACAACATGGTAGTCTTGTCGACCAGCATAGGATCCTTTTATTGTAATGACTGTTGGGTTAGCTATTTTTATACAGGTGTGTTGTGTGGCCTAGTTGGCCCGAGGCTGTGTTTATAGCTGAGATATAGCTTGTTGTTTTCTTGATTTTGAGGTTTTGGCAAGCACCTGAGGTTCATATTCCCTTCTATGTCAGCCCATGTTCCAGGGTGGCACTAGGTGCCAGTTACGCCTCCCAAGGCGGGGCGTGAAACACTTGGTATCAGAGCAACATCACATCTAACGGAGTCTAAAAGGTGTGTCTAGTAGAGTCTTGTTTATAAATGTGTTGTGCACAACATTTTATAAGTAGGAGGCAATGAAGCATGATAGTATGGTTACCCCTCCTTCTTCTTAGATTGTTCTTTAGAGTCTAATTGTATAGGGTTGATCCTCTAAGATTTCATTGATATATCTATCTAGAATAATATTTGATACGAGACAGACTATAGCCAGCTGCAAGTTAGGTACAACAATAGGAAAGGGTACCAGTGAGGTGCCACATTTGGGGGGACAACCCAGCCTGAGGGAGAAAGGGACATCTTTTCAATCTCCCTAGCATCCTCCCCGGGCACCACGAACCTCATAAGATAACAAACATGCCAGCACCATTCCCAACTCTTCCTACACCCTTGGAATAGGAGGTCAGGAGTGTAGTATAGATATGTTGGCTTACTTAGTATCTACTCAGTATTAGACAGGGACAATAGTTAATGTTGGATTATCTGAAGGGTACAAAAGATTGTGAAATTGTTAGATTCTTACCTCCAGCCCTTTGGAGTATGTTGATTTTCATATTTTAGCCCACTGTAGTATGAAATGGCTATTCCCACCTCGAAACTATTTTCTCCATATAGAAGAGAGTGTAAATATTGACGCTATGTTGCCAAGACTAAATAGTAAAGGAAGTCTATACCCATTGATAGGGGGGTATTAGAAAAAAATGGTTAAGACCCGAGCACTTAAATAAGCTAACTAGACCTTCATTGCAGAAAATTCAGGATAGCAGTGCTAGAAGTAGCTAAGTATGTGTGAGAGTCCATAAGAAATAGACCCCCAGAAATAGTGAAGCTTAGGTCAGATATCGCTTAATCCTACTGCAGTATGTTGATGGCGGTAGTGAATACTTAGAGAATAAAAGTTGTGGCCCCCAGCTTATTATGTTAGGGGACAGATCGATTAAATGATGGAAATCAGCCCAAAGGTGGGTGAGGATGATATAGGTTAATAAACTTGACTAGTAATATCCTTGCCAATATGGTACAGGGGGCACGAACTCCGGATCTCAGCCTGTAAAAGTAAGGGCAAGACATTAACATCTAGCTTTGGAGGAGAACAAAACCACGCCTAGCATGTAGTGGGAAGATAGAGCTTGGAATGGTTGCTGAAGGTCGAGATATAAGCAATAGGTTGACACTCAGAGGAAAGTGAGACTGACCTAGAACACTGCAATATGACCTCCAGTTATAGCAGCAAAGGAGTGATGGTATGGAGACCCTAGCCTAGTACAGCCCAGAGACAAGGCCTAAATAGAAAGAGTCATCGGCCTTCGAGATAGCATGGGGCGGAGTCTCTTGGCCCATAGGTCGACTCTGTGTTCCAGATGTGGCAGGTCTTCATTAGTAGACTGTAGCAAAGGTACACCATGTCTGTTATTCTCTCCACCCATATTTGATTAAAATGCATCAGGTTATGTAAGAGATCTACTGATGGCATGGGAAGAAGAAAGATATTGTTGTGTTATAGCACAAAGCTCCAATGGCCAGCATGGAAAGTCTGGACATCAGAAGCCGGGCAGACTAATTTTGGAAATAGCAATGCCCCCATGAAAGTAGGAAATAGTCAATACGAATTTATTTACAAATTTACCTTATACCAGGCATCAATTTGACCCTAGTTAAGTCATTATTGAAAGGCTAATAGGATTAACTCTTTTCTTGCCAGTCAGAACTATGTTTCAGCTAAAGATTACGCTGAGTTAAATACCAAAGAAATAATCCCGCTACATGAGGGGCATAACCCATAGCTAGTTTTTGGAAAGGGTGTTAAGATGAATTGTGATGCAAGTTAATTTGAGTACAACTTCTAAGGCAAAGATCCAAGAAGGCCACATGATTCAACCGCTCGAAGAAATATTATGGGTGGAAATGTAAGTCCCCTATATGATGGCCTTAAGTAGATAAGTCAGGGTTAATTGAACTGGACATAACACATCAGTTAGAAGAAAAGGTTAAACACATTAGAAAGCCCAAGGTCATCAGGAGTCCAATTCCAATGTACGGCATAGGGAGTTAGAGACTGAGGCAATGATTGGGTATTCTTGAAAATTTCGCCAATGAAGGGCGTTATGAAATTCTACAAGCAGGGCAAGCCCAGCCCTAGATTCATTGGGCCATATCAAACCATCCGGAAGATCAATCAAGTGGCCTATGAGTCAGAGTTTTCTTGGGGGATAGGATATTTCCATAAATATTATGTAAGTGCGTAGGAGACCTTTTCTCAGGTTGACCCAGTTAAGGATGCTCAGGTTACAACTGAGTCGTCCCACGCGGAGACTCCAATAGTTGTACTAGATCATCAGGTCCATAGGGGCTATCTTGAGGACTAAAGATTTACCCTATTAGAGTCGTATGGAGGAACAAAAATATAGAAGGGATGAGTTTACAAGTTAAGGATGACGCATAGTCCAGGTATCCTCAGTTGTTCAGGCCCTAAGACAATATTATTCAACTCAGACAATCTCAGTTAAGGCAAGATAGTTTCTGGTGTTGTATAGTTTCCTTTGTTGCTATTGTTATCAGTTGCTTACATGTATGTGGTGGAATTATGTTATTTAATTGCAAGTAGCATCCTGTGAGATGCTTATGTTGGATTTTTGTGCATTTTAGGTTTATGGATAGTCCATATTAAAGAGGAGACTCTGCCCAAATTTTCAGGAAGGACAGAACCTCTTAAGATTGAATAACCTTTAAGGATGAATGTTCCTAAGGGGGGATGATGTTACACCCCGTAAGTTTCCATTGATTAGTGGACGTGTTTGTGTGCTTGTGATAGTGTCGGGAGCACGACACATACGGGAAAAGGCCCAAAGTGGGGAGCTCACGATTGCATCATTGAGAGACCATGAGGCCGAAGTAGAGGCAGGGCGGCGAGGAGCGCCGCGTCTTTCCCTTGCCCCGACACCTTGAGTTATGCATCGTGCCCGACTCCTGGAACTATGGGCAGCGCGCCATGCCTTCCATTCAAAACCTCACTATATATATGTTTAAGTGCGAGATCTTAATTCATTTCATTCAAAGAGGGCTTTGGTCTTAGCGATAACGTCACGAGGATTTCATCAAATTTAAGACGAATTGCGGTGCTAAATCACCTCCAAATGTCAATTCTTCTAAGGTAATGATTCCTAGGCCTATGAGGAACGTTCCTACGGAGTTATTTCTTGAAATATTGCCCGGAGTATCGGAGCCCCGCCGAGTAAAAGTTATTGAAATCACTTCTAATTTAGTCCTAAGCGGCTACAAGTGATGGGTAAGTATTTATACCTTCTAGACTCTCATGAATTTATAAGCTTTCAACTGAATTAAATTGTGTATGAATTATCGTTAATATATGATGAATTGGTAATTTACCAACTTATTAGACTCTAAAACTTGAATTATTGTTTCGTTCTTGAGTTGATTATTTGGATTTTATGCCTTCTTTTTGCTTTTGTTGTGTGCAGATGCCTTATTTTGAAGAAAAGAGCAAAAATGGAGTAAAAAGAAGGAAGGGAGAATGAGCGGCGAGTCGCATGTGTCAACCGGCGAAACGCCAACTAAAAGCGTAATGTCACTGCCTCAGAGGTTGCATGCCACCAGTGGTTCACGACTTGCCAGCGGCGAGTCACCGATTCAATCACCGAATGACACTCAAAAATTGTGGAATTGTCATTGAAGATCCGGCAATTTACATATTGGCATTGGCAAAACGCTGGGTGAACCACCGAAGTTCACTAGAAATGACTGCAGAAGATGAGAAGATACTCGACGGTTCATGGATTTCATCGGTGAATCGCCGGTACCTTCGCCGGTTCTAGAACGCGGCAATTACGGGTATAATCATCCAGCAATGAAAAGGATATGAAAAGTACCCTACTTTTTAGGATATAAATAGAAAAAAGAAGTACTCTGCAGAAGGAAGAAAAATGGGAGAAAAAGAAGATATAGAGATAAGAGAGATTGAGAGAAAATCTAACTACACATCACATCACTATTTCCTCTTTTAGTTGAAGACAATCTTTTAGGTAAGAAAGGGATTTTGATTGAAACTTGTAGAAAATACTCTGCTCTATTTTTTTCTTTGGTATTTTTAAGTTTTATAGGTAGTTGGAGGATAATTGCGTATTTAATTTATCTATTCTTATTATTAAATTCAATGATGCTATTGATGAATGTGTTTTTGAATTTCTTAACTATGAGTAGCTAAAATCATTAACTAGAGGTGTGTGATGATGAATACTTAATTGGATTGGGTATTGCCAGAGTAATCTCATAATGTTCAATTAAGTGTAAATCTATTAGATTCCCTTCAATCTGTTAATGAAGATCCATTGATGATGATATGGGTCTATCTATACTTGCTTGATTGTTGCTCGGGGGAGAATAATTATGTATTGGACGGAAATCTAGTAGTGAGTATGGACAAGAGATAGTAAAATTAAGCTAGAAATAATTGAAATTACTTCCTCCTTCCTAATTGGTAGCTAATAGCTAGGAATAGTGAAGTTGCTGATCCAAATCAATTCTGGTTGAGCTAAATCGCAGCTAGATTTTGAGAAAATTCTAGGTAGGGTTAGTCAATAGTATGAGAAGCCGAGGCTACCTACTTCCCAAGATTATTTACATTTGTTGAACTTATGAGATGATCTTACCTATCCCGATGTAGTTGGTATTTCATCTACACCACACCTCTAGTATTTCACACTATTGTTAACAACATAACTGATCTTGTTACTTTTAGTTCACTAAATCAATTTGTGTAATTCTCTGCAAAGTTTAACCCCCTATTTTCCTTGTCTTTATATTAAATCTATATGGTGCAAGCTAATATCAATTTCTCAATCAACACTTGAATTTATCATTCTTTAGTACTCATGGGATTCGACCCTGGCACTCGTTGGGTTACTTGTTTTGATACTTCGACCGTGTATATTCTTTAAATTAAGAATATATTTTGGACGTTATCAAAAGTGGCGCCGTTGTCGGGGACTAGCGCTTAATAATCTTGTCATTGATTGTTAAGTAGAATTAGTGTGCATCGTAGCTACTTGATTTGATTTTCTGCTGTGTTGTTAGGATCTCATCACCACATGTGCCATCACTCCCAAGCAGGGGACAGCTCAGTGGAGGGATACATGGAACTTGAAGAAGTTAATCCGATAATGCCGGAAATTGCAGGAGTCATTCACCTACCATCAACTGTAGGGAATGTGGTGTTCCATGTTACTAGCACAATGTTGCACTTGTTACAGATGAATGAGCTCTTTGGCCGCAAACCAAGAAAAGATGCAAATCGACACTTGAGGAATTTCTCAGAAATTTGCCAGACCTTCAACATTACGAACATTAGTCAAGAGTCAGTCAGGTTGAGAATTGTTCCGTTCTCATTGACGAGGGAAGCAATAATGTGGCTAGAGGAACTTCCTCCAAGGTGTACTACTTCGTGGAAAGAGTTAACCGAGGCTTTCCTATATCGGGTTTTCCCTCCCTCAAAGATGTTACAACTGAGGGATGATATTACAACTTCCGACAAGAACAAGGAGAGCCTTTGCATAAGGCATGGTTAATGTTTAAAAAAAAGGTTGCTCTTTGCCCAAATCATGGATTACTGGATGGAGTACTTCTCCAAAGCTTCTATACAACCGTTGATTCAATCAACAAATTTGTTGCCAACAACCAAGCTAGGGGTTATATTATGGACCAAACATATGGATTGGCCAAAGCTCTCCTTGATCGAATGACAAAAACCAACAGGGCTTGGCACACAAGGGAGTCAAGTGTGTCCACTCATGAGATCAACTCAAGTGCATTGGCGGCGGAGTTGTGAAAAAAGGATGATGAGAGGGATGAGACTCTTTCCAAGATGATGACACAATTAGAATTGATGACCAAGAATGTGATGGGAGCAGGTCCAAAGGTAGAAAATGTTGTGGGAATGCAACGTCCCCTGCAATATGAAAGGGAGCCTTCACCACTAAGATATGACGAAGAATGCCAATGTATGGGTAACCAAATGGGAGGCCCTCGACCTAGCTTCCAAGAGCAAACCAAGGCCCGTGGCGCCCAAGGGATGATAACAAACGGTGGAGGATTCATGAACAGCAAGGTTAGCCTAAAAGAAATGAGAGGTGGGGAAAGAGAGAGCCAAACCAAGAAGGTGATCTTTATCATCGAAGTACAAATCCATACATTCGACCTCCTAAGGTTGGGAATCCTTAAAACAAGCCAGGGGTAAGTGATGCGGGTAGCTCAAAAATCAAAGAAATGCTATCAAGAGTCGTGAAGAAAGTGGAGTCGACAGAATGTGGGGTGAAGGAAATAAGAGGGGAGGTGTCTAACCTCGCTCAAACTGTGAGTTCACACTCAAAATCCATCAAGCATTTAGAATCCCAAATGAATCACCTATCGACTCAAATGAACCCGAAGATGAAGGGAACACTACCTAGTGCATAATGCCTAACCCGAAGAAAGATGGTCAATGTATGGCTATTGTCACTAGAAGTGGCAAGGTGTTTGGAGATACACTGGGGAAGTCTAGTAAGGTGGAGAACCCGAAAGTAGCTGATGAAGAAGAGAATGATATAAAGCCAATTACTCCAGAGAATGAAGAAAATGTTGAGGAAGAAACAAAGGATAAGGATGAAGAGATCTGCATTCAAGTTGATGATGAAGAGATGGGAATGGAGGCCACGAGTGATTATAAAGTTGAAGAAAGAACCCCACCACCGTATCCACAATGACTTACAAAGAAAGAGAAGGAGGATCAGTTTAAGAAGTTTGTTGACATGTTTAGCAAGCTTTCCATAAATATATCGTTAGTGGACGCTTTGATCCAAATGCCTAGTTATGCCAAGTTTATGAAAGGTTTGTTGAAAAAGAAGAAGGTGGTTGATGATGGAAATGAAGAGAAAATGTACCATTGTAGTGTGGTATTGAGGAGCAACCTTTCCCCAAAAAGTAAAGATCTCGGAGCTTTTATGTTATACCCCAGGAACACAAGGATCAGACCCAGGAGTCAAAATGGTGAAAAACTGAAATTTTGCACCAAGTCACATGACGAACTGTGATGAGGCTCATGAGGAGTAACCACGAGTCATAAGGTGACTCGTGGTCTAGCTGGGTGGCAGGATTTGTAGAGGAGACCACGAGCGTGACCATGATTCGTGGTCACACCTCACGACTCGTGAAGTCACCCATGGCGTAGACTGGAAGCAGGGCAAGGATTTTGGGCAGTGTTGACCACGTACGGTGACCACGAGTCATGGTCACCCATCATGATTCGTGGTGTCCTCCATGGGGTACCAGGGAGAAATTATGGCAGTGTACCTCACGACTAAGACCACGAGTCGTGGCCCCTTATGAAGAGTCGTTGGGTCCCTCATTGGGACCCCCTGGCAGTTATTTTTAGCAAATTAGTAAGGGCTTTTTCATAAATTCCAAAGATCCTAAGGCGTAAACTATGATGTTTTGGGTTATGAATAGGGAAATTTAAAGGGGTTAAGTTCAGTTTTCACTTCATTCTTTCATGCATGAAAGGTAGGGAAGTTGGGAGAACGAGTCAAGCTTAGAACTCATCAATTCATTGCAATTTCTTATTGGGTTATCAAGAGAGGTTAAGAACCAAATATTCCCAGGTATGTTAGGTTCTCAATGGGTGGTTTCTTCCACACCCATGCCCTTCCTCTTCGATTTTGCTAAAATTTGAACAAAAACTCATGCGGTTTTGAATTTGATTTACTTAAAATGTAATGATTTGATTCTGGGTTTTGTGATTTTAAAATCTTATCGTAATCTATGGGTTGTAATCAGCTTTTGTTATTTAAATTAATTATAATATTATTGATATGGAAGTTCTATGTATGTAATCCTAATTATGCATGCCCCATGATGAATCGATTTATGATCTTCTCTTCAAATGATTATATTTACGAACCCAACAAGATTTACGATTTGAATTATGGATTTACGATATTACCCATCATGGTTTTATGAATTCCAAGCTATATACATGATTGACAAGTATGTATAAACCTTATGAATCATGAATTATGTTTTGGCCGATTCACCGACCTCATTGCATGGGTAGTTCATGTATGTACAAGTATATTTATGATAATCATGATTTAACTGGCCCATGAATTCATCTGTGTTATACTATGAGCACTATATATGTTTTGGGAGTAGTATCAAACACCGAGTAGGTTCGGGGCATAGGCTCTGCCCGGATCTCATAAACTACGTGCCATCGTAGGTATGTTGGGACCTCCTATGGGACTTTCCTTGGCCCAAATGGCCCTTTTCAATATGACATCAAACTTTCATGGTTCGGCCCTTTCCAAGGTACGGACACCCTCCCGACTAGGGTTACAACTCGGTCTTCATGTGTGCTCATATAGGGTATGTCGGTTAAGAGAATCTCCCACTGTTCCTCATGATTTATGCATGTTTACGATTGTGTATATGGGCTCAAGTCATGTTAAACAAGGATTTTCTCTTACAATTATGATTATGATTGTATTACAAATGTTTTGAAAATTTTGAGCCTTATTTTATAGAACTACATTTATGATATGAGCATGATGTCCCACTCTTATGATCATTTATGAGATTCTTATATTTTAAAATATCTATTTTACTTACCTTGCATACACAATATATTCCATGTACTAACCACATACTTTCTATGTTGTATCATTTCATGTTACAAGACTCGGCTCTCAGACTCAGCTGCCTTAGTAGTGCTTCCGAGATAGTTATCAGCTTATTTGATGAGTCCTCATGGTCCAAGGGCCATATGTTGAGACTCTATTCTTTTCCTTCAGTTTAAGATTTGTTGGGTTAGTTGGGGAGTTGTCCTATCCCCCATCTTTCATGATTAGAGGCTTTTCAGACTATATGTTTTATTTAGTCATCATGTATGGGTCATGTATTGCCTTTTCTTCGTTGTTATGACATGTTCACATTTTCTTATGTTGATTCTTCCGCTTATGGATTGAATTAGATGGACGCTCATTCCATGGGTTGACTTGGGGTCTCTCGGGGCTCCTTGTCCCGTGTTTATGATTCGGGTGTATATCCGGGTCATGGAAAACTTGGTATCAGAGCCATAGGTTTGAAGTGTCCTAGGGAGTCTGAAAGCCGCATTAAGTAGAGTCTTATTCATGGGTGTGAAGCGCGCCATACTTATGACGAAGAGTCTACTAGAAGTTTAGGAAATGTTCCCTTCTTTCATGATCTATGTCATGTGATGAAAAGTTCTCTACCCTTCTAATTCGTGCTATTCACGTTTGCAGCATCATGCCTCCACACTGAGTGAACCCTAGAAGAAATGGTAATAGTAATGATCATGAGGGTGAAAATGGTGAGGAGCATCAGCCAGCCCCACCCATTCACGAGGAGTACGCACCAGAGCCAGCTGCCCATGCTAAGTTTAGGGCAGCGATTCAGATGCTGGCATAGGCAATGATTGCCCAGGTTCTGAATAAGACAGTGGCGCATTATCCTCAGAATGAGAACACGACGGCAGTAGGGTGAGGAATTTCTTGAGAATGAACCCTCTTGAGTTCACGGGGTCGAAGGTGGACGAGGACCCCCACAATTTCAATGATGAAATTCTGAATATCACCCGGGTTATGGGGTGAACAATGGAGAGTGTACTAACTAGACCTCCTATCAGCTAAAGGGGGTAGCTTACATATGGTTTAAGCAATGGAGATATGCCAGGGCAGTGAGTGCAAGCCCGATAGGTTGGGAGGAATTTCACACGGCATTTATGGATCGGTTCTTTCCTCAAGAGATGAGGGAGCTCAAGGTGGCCAAGTTCGTCAATTAGAAGACGGGTAACATATCCGTGTAGGAATATGTTTTGGAGTTCACCCAATTATCCAAGTAGGCTCTAGAGTTGGTGGCAGATCAGAGAGCTCGGGTGAGCCATTTTGTACATGGGGTGGTGGATTAGTTGGACAAGGATTGCAGGATCGCTATGCTTCATTGGGATATTGACTTCCCTCATATTATATTGCATGCACAGTAGATGGAGTTGGTCTACTAGAGGTAGAGGGAGTCCAAGAGGGTCAGGATGGACAATTATGGGGTTTCTCAAGTCAGATCAAGGGGTGGACAACGCCAGCAGTCCCAACACAGGTCTATCGCTCCAACCGCATTATCAGCCAACACACCATCTATGTTTAGAGGAGATCAGAGGAGCAGGGTTTCAACCTTGAGGGATTAGGGTAGCATGCAGATGGAGTGCACTTTTCCAACTTGTGCGAAGTGGGGTAAGAATCATCCCGGGAGGTGCTTAGTTGGCTCAGATGTGTGTTTTGGGTGTGGAAGACCCAGGCACAGACTTAGGGATTGCCCCTCATCCAGGTCAGTGGTCGGTGGGGCCCGTGTGACGGCAGCTCCAGCAGCACGTCCCGCTCAGTAGGGTGCCTCTACTATTTCAGCAGGCAGTCAGCACCAAAACAAGTTTTATGCTCTAGTACCCCGCCAGGAGCAGGAGGTTTCTGCAGATGTGGTCACTGGTATGTTACAAGTCTTCCACATTGTTGATTATGCCTTGTTCGATCTAGGAGCTACCTTATCTTCTGTGACGCCTTATATTTCTTGTAGTTTTGGAGTTAGCCCTGAAATTTTTTAAGAACCATTCTCAGTCTTTACCTTAGTCGGTGAATCAGTTGTAGCTAGATGGGTGTATAGAGGTTGCCCCATCACAGTGTTGCATAAGGTTACCTCCGCAGACTTAGTAGAGTTAGCTATGACTGAATTTTACCTCATTTTGGGCATGGATTAGTTGTTTGCATGTTATGCTTCGATGAATTATAAGACCCGTGCGGTGGAATTCCAATTTTCAGGCGAGCCAGTTTTAGAGTGGAAGGGTAATTCAGTTGTACCAGCCGGTCGGTTTATTTCATATCTCAAGGCCAGGAAAATGATTTGTAAGGGTTGCATGTATCACCTAGTTAGGGTTAAGGATGTTTAGTTCAAAACCCCGACTATCCAGTCAGTTTCGCTAGTGTGTGAGTATCCGAAGGTTTTTCCCGATGATTTTTCAGAGGTTCCTCCGGAGAGGGAAATTGATTTCGGCATTGATCTCTTACCCGATACGTAGCCTATCTCTATTCTACCCTACAGAATGCTCCAGCCGAGCTAAAAGAGGTGAAGGATCAGTTGAAAGACCTATTAGATAAGGGATTTATTAGGCCGAGTAAGTCTCCATGGGGTGCACCAGTGTTAGTTTTCCAGAAGAAGGATGGTTCGCTTCGGATGTGTATTGACTACCGGCAATTGAACAAGGTCACCATCAAGAATAGGTACCCCTTACCTAGGATTGATGACTTGTTTGACCAGCTTCAGGGTGCCAGATGTTTCTCAAAATAGATCTCAGGCCCGGGTATCACCAGCTTAGGGTTCGGGAGAGTGACATTTCTAAAATCGCTTTCAGGACTTGGTATGGTCACTACGAATTTGTTATTATGTCTTTTGGACTAACCAATGCCCCAGAAGCTTTTATGGACTTGATGAACAAGGTGTTCAAGCAATATCTAGACATGTTCGTGATTGTGTTCATCGATGATATCATTATATATTCCCGGAGCGAGGAGGAGCATGCTACTCATTTGAGAATAGTGTTGCAGACTCTCAAGGATCATCAGTTGTATGAAAAGTTTAGTAAGTTCAAGTTTTGGTCGGACTCGGTTGCATTTTTTGGCATCGTGGTATTGGGTGAGCCCACAAGCGTAGATTCTCAGAAGATTGAGGCGGTGAGAAACTGGCCCAGACCAGTGAATCCTTCAGAAATCTAGAGTTTCTTGGGTCTAGCAGGTTACTATCGGAGATATGTTGAGGGATTTTCATCAATTGTAGCACCATTGACCAGGTTGACTTAGAAAAAGGTAAAGCTCCAATGATCGGAGGCTTGTGAGGAGAGATTCCAAGAGTTGAAGACTCGAATCACTTCAGCACCCGTGTTGACCCTACTCAAGGGTACCAATGGTTTTGTAGTACATTCTGATGCTTCAAGAATCGGATTTGGGTGTGTGTTGATGCAACATGGGAAGGTGATAGCATATGCCTCAAGACAGTTGAAAATCCATGATAAGAATTACCTGACTCATGATCTTGAGTTGGCAGCGGTGGTGTTCGCCATGATGTTATGGAGGCATTACTTGTATGGGGTCCACGTGGATGTATTTACGAATCACAAGAGCTTGAAATATGTGTTTACGCAGAAAGATCTCAATCTTCGAAAAAGAAGGTGGTTGGATCTACTTAAGGACTATGACATGAGTGTCCTTGACCACCTGGGTAAGGCTAATGTGGTAGCAGACATGCTTAGTAGGCTCTTTAGGAGAGTGTGTCCCACGTGGATGAGGGAAAGAAGCAGTTGGTGAAAGATGTCCATCGGCTGACAAGATTGGGAGTTAGGTTGGTCAACTTAACTGATGGTAGTGTTGTTTTGCAAAATGGATCAGAATCGTCCTTGGTGGCGGATGTAAAGGCCAGACAAGATGAGGATCCTATTTTAGTAAAGCTGAAGGAAGCCTTTGGAAGTTCGAAGGTGGAGATCTTCTCCCAAGGGGGAGATGGTGTGCTGCGGTACTAGGGCCGTCTATGTGTTCCAGATGTGGATAATCTGAGGGATCGAATATTGCATGAGGCACATGGAACTAGGTATTCTATCCATCCGGGTTCCACCAAGATGCATCATGATTTTTGGGAAATATATTGGTGGAACAGCATGAACAAGGATATTGTAGAATTTGTAGCCAACTGCTTGAACTGCTAGCAAGTGAAAGTTGAGCATCAAAGGCCAAGAGGTGTACTTAAGGATGTTAACATTCCCACTTGGAAGTGGAAAGAGATTAATATGGATTTCATTATAGGACTACCTAGTACTCGCCACACTATGATTCTATTTGGCTGGTAGTAGACAGGTTGACTAAGGCTGCACACTTCCTACCAGTCAAAACCATAGATTCAGCGGATGATTATGCCATGTCGTATACTCGGGAGTTGGTTCGACTTCATGTAGTGCCCTTTTCTATTATCTCTAACTGAGGTACTCAGTTTACCTCTCAGTTTTAGCGGTCTTTCCAAAGAGGGCTTAGGACTCAGGTTAAGCTAAGCACAACATTCCATCTGTAAACGGATGGTTAGGTAGAGTGGACAATTCAAACTCTCGAGGACATTTTGAGAGCTTGTGTGCTGGACTTTAAAGGTAGTTGGGATGATCACTTGCCCTTGATCGAATTCACTTACAATGACAGCTATCACTCCAGCATCCAAATGGCACCATTCAAGGCCCTTTATAGGCGAAGGTGTAGATTGCCCATCAGATGGTTTAAGGTTTGTAAGGCAGCTATGATAGGACCTGATTTGGTTCATGAGGCCATGGTGAAAGTTTAGGTGATAAGGGACAAGCTGAAAACCGCTTAGAGGCATCAAAAGTCATATGTGGATGTGAGAAGAAGAGATTTGGAGTTTGAGGTAGACGATTGGGTATTTCTAATGGTATCCCCCATGAAGGGAATAATACAGTTCAGAAAGAAAGGAAAACTCAGTCCCTGCTATATTGGTCCCTACCGAATTATGAGAAGAGTTGGTAAGGTAGTGTATGAGTTGGACCTTCCCTCAGAGCTATCTTCTGTGCACCCCGTGTTTCATATGTCACTTTTGAGAAATGCTTGGGAGACCCAGCTCTAGTAGTCCCGATGGACAACATCAATGTAAAGGATAGACTCAATTATGAGGAAATTTCAGTTGCAATCTTAGATCATTAGGTTCGGAGGCTGAGGAAAAAGAAGTAGCTTCAGTTAAAGTACTATGGAGAAATCAGCATGTTGAAGAAGGTACATGGGAAGCCGAAGCGGATATGATGGCTAGATACCCGCATTTATTCTCTACCGACTCAGTTTTAGTTTGAGGTATCAGTTTTGCCCTAAATATCTAATCAGTTTCCATGTTTAGTTCATGTGCGCAAGTTTGATTTATGTTATGATGGATGTATCTGATGTCTGAATTCAGTTTGATATATGTAGTTCTTATTGGAGGTAGTCATTTCGTCAATTTTCGGTTTAAATGCTCAGTATTTGCATATGGCGAATGTTTGATTATGAGTTTCTGTGTGTTTCTAACAATCGAGGACGAATGTTCCCAAGGGGGAGATATTGTTATACCCTTGGAACCTAAGGATCGGACCCTGGAGGAAAAATAGTGAAAAACTGAAATTTCGCATCAAGCCACAAGACGAACCGTGAAGAGGCTCGTGAGGAGTGACCACAAGTCGTGCGGTGACTTGTGGTACAGCAGAGTGGCAGGATTTGCAGAGAAGACAATGGGCACGAGTCATAGTCAGACCTCACAACTCATGAAGTCACCCGTGGCCTAGACTTGAAGCTGGGCAAGGATTTTGGGCAGTGTTGACCACGGATGGTGACCATGACTCATGGTCACCCTCCATGACTCGTGGTGTCCTCCATGGGGTCCTAGGGAGAAACTGTGGCAGTTTACCTCACGACTCAGGCCACGAGTCGTGGCTCCTCATGACTAGTCATTGGGTCCCTCATTGGGACCCCCTGGCAGTTATTTTCTGCAAATTAGTAAGGGCTTTTTTGTAAATTCCTAAGATCCTAAGGCTTAAACTATGACGTTTTGTCTTACTAATAGGGAAATTTAAATGGGTTAAGTTCAATTTTCACTTCATTTTGTCATGCATGCAAGGTAGGGGAGTTGGGAGAGTGATTCAAGCTAAGAACTCATCAATTCATTGCAATTTCTTCTTGGGTTATCAAGAGAGGTTGAGAACTAGATATTCCCAGGTATGTAAGGTTCTCAATGGGTGGTTTCTTCCACACCCATGCCCTTCCTCTTCGATTTTGATAAAATTTCAACAAAACCTCATGGGTTTTGAATTTGATTTACTTAAAATCTAATGATTTGGTTCTGGGTTTTGTGATTTTAAAATCTTATCATAATCTATGGGTTCTAATCAACTTTTGTGATTTAAATTAGTTATAATATTATTGATTTGGAAGCTCTATGTATTTAAGCCTAATTATGCGTGTCCCATGATGAATCGATTTTTGATCTTCTCTTCAAATGATGATATTTACGAACCCGTCATGATTTATGATTTGAATTATGAATTTACGATATTACCCATCATTGTTTTATGAATTCCAAGCTATATGCATGATTTACAAGTATGTATGAACATTATGAATCATGATTTATTTTTTGGCCGACTCACGGGCCTCGTTGCATGGCTAGTTCACGTATGTAAAAGTATATTTATGATTATAATGATTTAACTCAGCTCATGAATTCATGTATGTTAAACTATGAGCACTATATATGTTTTGGGAGTAGTATCGAACACCGAGTAGGTTCAAGGTCTAGATTCTGCCCCGGATCTCATAAACTATGTACCACCGTAGGTATGTTGGGACCTCCTATGGGAGAGTCCCCGGCCCAAATGGACCATTTCATGGTGACGTCACACTTTCATGGTTTGACCCTTGGCAAGGTTCGGAAACCCTCTAGACTAGGGTTACAAGTCGGGCTTCATGTGTGCTCATATGGGGTATGTCGGTTAAGAGAATCTCCCACTATGACTCATAATTTATGCATGTTTATGATTATGTATATGGGCTCAAGTCATGTTAATCATGGATTTTCTCTTACGATTATGATTACGATTGTATTACAAATGTTTTGAAAATCTTGAGTCTTATTCTATGCTACTACATTTATGATATGAGCATGATGTCCCAATCTTATGATCATTTATGATATTCCTATATTTTAAAATGTCCATTTTACGTACCTTGCATACACAGTATATTTAAAGTACTGACCGCATACTTTCTATATTATATCATCTCATATTACAAGACTCGGCTCTCAGGTTCACTCTGCGCAGTAGTGCTTCCGAGATAGTTATCAGCTTATTTGATGAGTCCTCATGTTCTGAGGGCCATATGTTGAGACTCTATGCTTGTCCTTCAATTTCAAATTTGTTGGGTTAGTTGGGGAGTTGTCCCATCAGCCCGTCTTTTATGATTAGAGGCTTTTCAGACTATGTTGTATTTAGCCATCATGTATGGGTCATGTATTGACTTTTCTTCGTTGTTATGACATGTTTACATTTTCTTATGTTGAGTCTTCCACTTATGTGATCGAATTAGATGTATGCTCATGCCATGGGTTGACTTGGGGTCTCTCGAAGCTCCTTTTCCCGTGTTTATGATCCGGGTGTATGTCTAGGTTGTGACATTTTATAATTCCAGGCACGATTGAGATATGTGTATTTAAGAAAGCTCTATGTGATCTCAGCGTAAGTATAAATTTGATTCCCCTGCTCATATCTAAAAAATTAGGCCTCGGAAGCATGAAACCGACATCGATGCGGTTGCAAATGGCTGACAGTTCCATTAAAAGACCAGTGGGAGTGCTAGAAGATGTGCTGGTGAAAGTGCAAAAGTTTATTCTACCAGCTGATTTTGTTATTCTAGATTGTGAAATGGATGTGGAAGTCCCCAATTTTTTGGGAAAACCTTTGTTGGCTACCAGGAGGGCCGTGGTAGATGTGGAGCTTGGAGATTTAAAATTTCGAGTTGGTAGTGAGGAAGTCACCTTCAAAGTCTGTCCGTCAGTTGAAACTCCACCCAAATGCAAGGTGGTTGGAATATTACAAGATGATGATGATGATAAGGGATTGGAGTTGGGGGAGACGAAGTCGAATGATGACCCGTCGAAAATGAAGACTTGAAAAAGGAATACGTCATGACACGATGATAATTAAGGCGCTTCTTGGGAGGCAACCCAAGTATTTAGTGAATTACTTGATATTTCTGTTGTTTTTGTTTGTGTTGAAATTGAGAAATGAGAAGCAAAGTGGGAAACAAAGCATGAAGAGAGAACCAGCAAGAGACTGGCGAGCCGCCGGTCCAGAAACGCGGACCGCCGAAGAAAAGGAGCTCAAAGAAGAAAGCTGAGATTTGAATTGAAAAACCGGGGGGTCACCGACTAACCACCAAACCGAATTCTTGGGCTGCCGGTGTATCACCGGCTTGAACCAGAAAACCTGAAGCTAGGCCACAGATTCGGTGGAACACCGGTGGAATGCAAATGGAATTCGAGAACCGCCGGTGCATCGCCGGTTGGAACCAGATCATTGGGCACAATACAAGGTGAGGTACGGCACAACAGCGAACCACTGAAGGGAATCAGTGAACAACGGTATAGCCAATCAGGGCTCGTACTGAGTAAAAAGTGGAATCTAAAAAGATTGGCCCACAAAATCCCAAATACATACTCGCCACCCTATTCTGAAAATATTCCTATAGATCCCCTTTTTCCAACATTTTTCTTCCCATTTTTGTCTCTCCATTACCCAACGTTCCCAATTCCCTGCATTCTTCCATGTTTTTTCCAACTTTTCATTTTCCAACTTCCCACCAACACGCCTACATTAAACTCCCCACCTTCCCCCTCAACCTATCACATTCTCACTCTCCATCTATAATACCCATCTATATTTCACTGTCACAATGACTTCACTCATTCTCGCTACTCTATATTCATCTGAAGGTGCTACTGCAATCTTGAGCTATTTTTCCTTTTTGAATCTAAAAGAGTGTGCAAATATTCTCCCAATTCAGTAACTTTTCTCTTGCCCCTGCTTTAATGTTAGTATTTCTACCTGATTCTGTAGGTGTAATACTTCATTTCCATTTCCTTGTTGAAACGTTTGAATGTGTTATGCTTGTTCAATGGAGTGGATGTGTGCTTTTGTGGTGAAATTATGAAAAGGGTGAAGTCTGAATTACCCATTTACATCAAGTACAATGTTTTGCCCGATGATAGACCGAGTGAAGTTAATCTTAAGGGATAAAAATCATGAATATGTGTTTAAATGGAGTGTAGTTGTTGGTAGTATGTTTGTTGTGAATGTGTGTCAATGGGTATTTGTGAGTAATGAGCTGTAAATTTGGGAACAACAGGGGATGGCGATTCGCCGGTCAGATTCGACGAAGCGCCGATAGAGCGCTGGTTCACTCTGAAATTGGTCCTAGCTACTGAGTGAATCCTACACTACTTCGGCGGGTTTGTGAAACATGACCGGTGAGACGCCGATTGGACTACCAAAAAATGGCATGATTTCCTCCAATGCTTTGTTAAGCATCTGCGGTCAGTCGGCGGCTTGCGAATTGTCTTCGGTGAACCGCTGGTTGTCCACCGATACCACCTGATCTTTAAATGAATGTTTGACATTCCTTTGCTTCTTAGTTTTCTTTTTATTTTCAACTAGTTTCTTTTCTTTTAATTCCACTTCACATTCTTGTCACTAACATATCTCTTGCAGAAAAAAAATCATGTCATCCTCCAGGAACACCGGCAAATGAAAGGCCCCTTCCTTCTTTGCTAGCAAGGGCAAAGGCAAAGTGAAGGTTGCTCCACCATGAGCCAACACAAAGGAAGCCATCATTCTCTGTGTTATGAATATGAAGGAACACTATGTCATCTGCCAGTGATTCTCCGTCATGGTGGAAATGAGGTTTGACTTGGCTTGGCTTGGTTAAAAGGTGATTTCCCCAACATCACCGAGCAGTTCACCTACAGGCAATGGCATGCATTTGCCAACCCTTTTCCGCCATACTACCCCAGCTTGGTCACAGAGTTCTATGCCTCTTATTAGGCCCGCCAAGAGAGTATGCAACATTAGGGAAAAGTGGATGAGTTCCCTTGCTTGCCATTAGTGATGATCTGAGGGGTGGATGTTGATATCACCCCCATTGCTATAAACTATCTGTTCTGGGAGGATGAAATCGACTCCTCTAAGGAGTACATGGCATGGGTGGCCGATATAAAGGACCAGTATGCATGGATAGGCCGCATTATAGAAGTTGGCAATCCTTTGTGGGCCTCAATGGGTGGCGAAATCTCTCGCCATGACTTGAAGTTCGAGGCCGAGCTGTGGCTCGACTTTATTTATGGTTAGATCATCCCCTCAAAGAATGACTAGAGGTTCAGTCTTGAAGCCACCATTCTTATTTATTGCATTATGTCTGGGGTACCCATTAACCTCGGGGAAATTGTAGCTCAGCAGTTGAAGAAGAAGGCGCGATAGTCCACTACTTCCATGACATATGCTGTTTTGATCTCCCAACTTTGTGAAGTAGCTGGAGTGCCTATTTTTCTTGATTAGACTCCTTCCTCTGCTTTAGGAGGGATTGATATTGATAGGAAGAGAGATGTTGAGGCACTGACAGTAAAAAGGAAGGGCATGCAAGCCTTCAGCGTGCAAGAAGAAGCCCTCTCCCACGGGTCAGCCCAATCACCAATCACTCCAGAATTCAATGTGCCTCATCCTGACATGTTGAGCCAAGCACTAGGTTACATGCCCTAGCAAAGAGTTTCTCGACCTCTCCAATCTTATCAGCCAAGTGGTCTCCATCGCCACGTGGAGATGACAAACTCGCATGAAATCCAGCTTCAACGTTTGGCCAAGAGCCTCCCCGCACTCATTGCCAAAACAATCAGGAAAGAACTCAAATCATTGTATGAGAATGTCACCACTTCATGCAAGAGTGTGGATGCAGTAGAAGAGGTAGTCACTTCCATGCGAACTGAAGTGCAGGAGTGGAAGAGTCAGACTTCGGTCGAAGTGCCCGACATAAGCGCCTTGGATGCTGCAATGGCTGCTCCGTCCTCAGCTTGGGGGCCAATTGATGACTTATTTGAAGGGCTGGGCAATGATTTCGCTGGATTTGGTGATGCCAGTGGCGGTGATGGTGGTGAGGCAGAGGCTGATGATGAAGAGGAGTGAACCGCTGAGGGAGTTCCTTATCCTTTTTTCCTTTTTGCATATTTACATTGGGGATAATGTATGATCTTAAGTGGGTGAAGGATGAGCGTTGTTGATGGGGGGATTTGTTTCTTGTGAAATCTCTATGTTTTTAGTTAAATTTGAGTAGTTCCAGCCTTTGTCGGGCTGTTGTGGTTGATTATTGCCCTTGTCGGGCATGTTTTTTTTCTATAAATGAATGAATGAATTGGGTTTGTTTCTTTTTGTGATTGTTATTTAGTATCAAATGGGGTCTTTGGTTTTAAGCATCATATTTTGAAATTTTTGGATTAGATGACCCCAAAATTGTGTTTCTTTTTTTCTCCATTGTAAATAGTAGGGTAGAAATTAAAACTCCGAGGGTTTTCTTTTGACCACGGTTCTTTTCCAAATAGAAATCTTTTATTTTAGCTCTTTCTTTATTATCGAACCGGGTTGGTTTTTCCCAATGATAGATTGAGTGACGGCATTCTTAATGAAAATGCCATGTCACTTTGAGTCTGTTGTGAAGTTGTTTTAAGAGGAACCAACTAAAACTTTTCTTGTGTTTAAATGAAAATGTGAAAACAAGGGTATGAGGATGAAGATAATGAGCAAGTGCTGACACCGTAGCATAATAATCTTGGTTGTACATTGTAAATTCCCTGCTTGACTTATGATGTTTGATTGCTTAACTTGCTTAATTCCCTAATGTGATGTTTTGTTCGGGAAAATTACTCTTGTAGACCCTCTAAGGGTGATGCTTTGAGTGGCGAGGATAGTTTTGTGAATCTTGTGCATTACATCTTTTCTAGAACTTTCCGTAAATGTGATTCCAGTTGAAATTCTAGATGTAGTGGCACAAAGAAAATGAGTTTAGGCCCTCAATTGTCTAGCCACTTCAACCATACGCCCTCCATGAACATAAATCCTTGTTAGCCAATTTTGACCTTAAAACCTTTCCTTGGCAACCACATTACAAACCTTAAGACCATTTTTAATACCTCTTTTGGCCCTCATTCTCCCTTAATGCTAATGACAAGATAATTGCTGAAGTAAGGTTCAAGGCCTAAGAAGAAGGGAATTAGAAAAGCAAGTGTGAAAAATGAGGCAAGAGCCTAAGTTTGCTGGTATGTAAAACAAAGGGGGAATACAAGAATCATAGCGTGAAGGGAACATCATCTTTTGTCAAAGTGCACCAAAAGATGAAAAAAAGGGGAAAAGACTATTTGTGTGAATTGGGGGTCCCTCTTGAGGTAATAAGGCTAAGGGTGGAAGCAAAAGAGGGGTTATAAGGGGGAGTGTTAAAGAAATTAAAGGCATCAACAAGAAAAGAAAGGAAAAGAAGGTTGAGTGAGCAAAATTGATGTAAGGCATGTCACGAAAAGCTTTAGGGAGGATCTAGTCACTATAGCCAAATACTCATCCTACCCTGACCTTAAGCCTACGTCACAATACGCAAGTCCTAAATGATTCTAGGTGCAGCTACTCTACATTAGTGGCGAACTACATCAAGGGCAAGCCTATGGGTCAAGTGTATGCACGAAGATATCTTTTGGGAGAGTGACTGTAAGTGTCTCTTCCCATTAATCCCTGATATGCATTCAAATAACCAAATAACTAAGAGAATAGGGATCCTTACATTTGGTGAGTGGCATCATTCCTTTTAGTGATGCAATAGCATTTAGAGTTAAGGTGGACATAGAGCAAGGAGTGCAAACTCTAAGGCAAGCTTTGAATTTTTAGTGGTTATAACTTGAGATGCTGTGTGTGTTACTTGGTTTAAAAATTCCCTTGTGTGATTAGTGATTCCTGTCAAAAAGCTTTAGTTGATAAAAAATGGTTGCCTGCTTGAAACATCTTCTTTGTTTTGGTCTTTTGGGGTATTTTCTTCTCTTTTCGGTGAGCGTGGTAAGTATTTTTGGGTTGTTATAGTCCAAGTGTTCGTCGAGGTCTAATTCTGAAGAGATGTGACATTTTACTCAATGGTTGAAGTATCGTATTACTTGAGGACAAGCAATGATTCAAGTTTGTGGGTTTGATAAGTTTGTAATTTACCAACTCATTAGACTCTAAAACTTGAGTTTTTGTTTCATTCTCGAGTTGATTATTTGGATTTAATGCCCTTTCTGCTTTTGTTTTGTGCAGATGCCTAAGCTCGACGAATAGAGTGAAAATAGAGCAAAAAGGAGGATGTGAGAATGAGCGGCGAGTCACAGGTGTCAACCAGAGAAATGCCAGCTAAAAGCCTAATGCCACTGCCTCAAAGGTTGCATGCTACCGGCGGTTCACGACACACCAGCGGTAATTCGCTGGTTCAGTCATCAAATGACACTCAGAAATTCTAGAAATGGCATTGAAGATCTGATGGTTCACGGATTGGCATTTGCGAAATGCCAAAGTTCACTGGAAATTAGTGCAGAGGATGAATTGATACCCAGTGGTTCACGAATTTCATCAGCGAATCGTCGGTACCTTCACCGATTCCATGTCACGCCCCGCCTTGGGAGGCATGACTGGCACCTGGTGCCCTACTAGGATCTGCACTACTGGACTACTGAGCCTAAGCACTTCTGGTGCCAGGCTGGCTCTAATTCTGGATTTATGAAAACAACGGGCTATATAACGAATGTAAATACAGCCTCCGGCCGACAAGGCTTATAGCCACCTATAGGAATATAATAGCTACTGAGAACAACTGAACATAAGGGAACCTATGCAGGCCGACAAGGCTACCATGCTTACTAGATTCATCTGAGAAATGAAAAAAAGTACCAAGCTACTATGTGACCGACAAGGTCACCACTACCAACTGAATAAGGCCCCACACGGCCGCTGCATACAACTGAAACACACAAATGGCCCCACACGGCCTACACAGCTAACCAGAAGAAATATATACAATCTGTAAGCCTCTAAGAATAGCAAGATGGTTGGGACAGGGCCCTGGCCTACCCATACTGTACAAATAAAAGGGAAGTCAACCTTTGTCTTTCGAGCTTCGAAAGAAAGGAGCTGAATGCGCTGTACGCTGGCTGGAACTACGAGGGATCTGCTCCTCGTCTATGAGTACCTGTAGGCAAGTAATGCAACGCCCCAAACGGGCGTCAGCACCGCTGGTACTGAGTATGCAAAGCAACAAATGAAAGTACTGAATGTAAACAATAAAACTGATAGAACTGAAGTAATAAGAAAACAGACTGTAACTGACTGGAAATGTGAATTCAAGACTGTCCTTAACTACATTGAAAGGAGTAGGAGTCGTACCTAGTAACATGGCATTCTACTGTCTATACATTTATATCTAGCATAACATAGCATAACATAGCACACATGAACCTTACCTGGTCCCCATAAGTCAGAAGGTACAATCACCACACAATCTATACCCCTACCCCGGTCATCCCATCTCTGTTAGTAAGTATAAGCATCCTGCCGATTCCCTAGGTATGCACTTGGACCCGCTGAGTCCTTGACTATAACTGTACCTGAGTCTGGAGGACTCCTAAAATCAACACCCCGGGCGCAAGAGCTCGATCGGGGTGTATAAAAGCCGACCAAGGCATAATATGGGGAATCTGGCGTCCCATCTTTGTCCCTAGCGGCCGGCATGCCACTTCGTAGAGCGACGTATCCTCGCCCTCTGGCGGACGAGTCGATACAACTATCAACCCTGGGGCGGTCATGGATGTTAGGTAATCCATCCTCAAACAACACAAGCAAGTTTCAACTGATAATAATACTGCATACAATACATGCTGAAACTGATAATAATACTATATATATATATATATATATATTCTCTGATATGCTCTACTGAATTTGGTACTGAAATAAGATATAATATTGCTTGAATATTCTGCTGAGAATCATGTTATTCAACTAAGTTCCATGCTAAATGCGAGTTAATATTTCTAACGAGCGTTACTAAATTCATACTGAACATAATATATGGCTTCTGAAACATTCTACTGGAGTTTGTACCATTTTACTATACTGGAACTCCTAGCTTGGCGAAAGAAACTGGCTTTACATACCTTGACTGCCGGCTTCCTGATTAACTGGCGTAGCTCGGCTAATATTCAGCTATTTCCCCAACTGTATTCATATTCACGAAGGAATAGAATTAATTCTACTATTATTTTGTAGAGAAACCATACTTACGAATATATTTACTGCCTATTCTTCGACTTATCGAAGAACGGACGAAAACTCAAAATTTCTCGGGAGTCTAGAAGGGAGAAATACTTACTTTAATGCCGGGAGTGTATTAATACTAGTTTGGAGCAATTCCAATCACTTTGACTTGGCAGGTTACCGCTTCGTCAGCATTTCTCATGAAACTAACTCCGTAGGAATGCTCCCTGCAGCTTTATACTTCGGTACCCGAAGTTAATTTGAGTTTGGACTGCGTTTGATGGCGTAATCAGACGGAAATCTATGTTAACCCTTCGTCCTCTCTGTTTTCTGGGTGTTTTCACTAAAAATAATATAAGAAATGACTTAAAAACAAAGTGGGAGGCCTTATATACTTGGGGCCTTTAAGTCGCATTTGTCGTATGCGATGTATAAGTCGCATTTGTCGAATGCGATGTATAAGTCGCATTTGTCAAATGCAATGTATAAGTCGCATTTGCCTTGCGACGCTCCGACTTGGCGCTCATCCGGATTCTCCCCGGGCCCTTTTCTCGTACGTATGGAATTTTAAAACTCTTAACCATCATGAAAATAGGCCAACTAAGTGTCAAGAACTTATGGGGTGTAACATTCCAGAATGGGGTTATTAAGGGTATAATCTTCCAGCACTGAAAAGGAGATGAAAAGTACCCTAGTTTTCAGGGTATAAATATAAAAAAGAAGTACTCTACAGAAGGAAGAACAAGGGGAGAAAAATCAGATATAGAGATAGAGAGATTGAGAAAAAATCCATGTACACATCACATCACTATTTCCTCTTTTAGCGGAAGACAATCTTTTAGCTGAGAAAGGGATTTTCATTGAAACTTGTAGAAAATACTCTTCTCTATTTTATTCTTTGGTACTATTAAATTTAAGCTATAGTTGGTGGATAATTGTGTATTTGATTTTGCTACTCTTATTATTGAATTCAATGATGCTATTGATGAATGTGTTTTTGAATTTCTTAATTATGAGTAGCTAAAATCATTAAGTAGAGGTGTGTGATGATGAATACTTAATTGGATTGGGTATTGCTAGAGTAATCTTCATAATGTTCAATTAAGTGTAAATCTATTAGATTCCCTTCAATCTATTAATGAAGATCCATTGATGATGATATGGGTCTATCTATACTTGCTTGATGATTGCTTGGGAGAGAATAATTATGTATTGGAAGGGAATCTAGTAGTGGGTATGGACAAGAGATGGTAAAATTAAGGTAGAAATAGCTGAAATTACTTCCTCCCTCCTAATTGGCAGCTGCTAGCTAGGAATAGTGAAGTTGCTAATCCAAATCAATTCGGGTTGAGCTAAATCGCAGCTAGATTTTTAGAAAACTCTTTCTAGGGGTAGTCCATAGGCTGAGAAGCTGAGGCTACCTACTTCCCGAGATTTTTTACACTTGTTGAACTTATGAGATGACCTGGCTTATCCCGATCTAGTTAGTATTTCATCTACACCGCGCCTCTAGCATTTCACACTATTGTCAACAACTTAGCTGATTTTGTTACTTTTAATTCAAAAATCAATTTGTGTAATTATTTGCAAAGTTTAACCCCTCATTTTCCTTCTTTTTATATTAAATGTATATGGTGCAAGATAATACCAATTTCTCAATCGACGTTTGAATTTATCATACCCTAGTCACCGTGGGATTTGACCCCGGCACTCGTCAAGTTACTTGTGTTTATACTTCGACCGTGTATATTCTTTGAATTAGGAATATATTTTGGACGTTATCAATATGCTTAAAGAATATTGTTATTTTCCATTTTCGAGCATTGAAATTAGTCTTATTCTCTCAGCATAAGGGCCACAATTTGAAGGAATCACCGCCTTTAGGTTGGAACTGCTTGAGTGAATGGAAATCAACAATTGAGGTATGTTAAGGCGAACCTTTTCCGGCAAGTATTGTCGTTGTATAGTGATACGACTTATACCTTTGTTAGTAAGTTGAACGTATGTATGTTGTGATTTGCTTCTACAAGTAGATAATAATTATATATGTTATGGTTAGCTGCTACGAGACGAATAGAGGTTAGATTATGGTAATCCCCGTCGGGGCAGAGTTTGTATAGTTTAACAAATGGTAGGGGCGTCATAGAGACTTCCCTATTCATTTGTTCAAAGTATAGAGGGATTCTGATGTCCCATCATTGTACCAAGGCCTTAGAAGCTTGTGGGTAGTTGTTGGGCCTAACTTGGTAAAGTTGGATAGCATAGGGTGCAGCTGCGCGATATAACTTTCTGTTTGATGCCTATAAAGATAGTAAAGCTCGCCCATAAGCCATTCACGTACCTTGATGCCTCCAGTGACAGAATCCTGATGGAATGGTTTTACCTTTGAGTCAACGACCCCTGGGTTTCCTAATGAATTGAGCGATAGCTTTCCATGTGATCGACTACTGTCAGTGACCGTTTGCTTCAGCCAACTTACTGCTTGTCATATAGGTCACTCAGGAAACCACCCTAGTTTTTAGAAGTCCAATAGACTAGCTAATAATCCAAGGGAAGAAACCTTGTTAGTAGTTATACATGGGGCCAATGTCGCGTGCTACTTTTATAGATGCCCATGTAGATGTTTCCATGAAGGGCTAAATCTAGATATACCTACCTACGAGGCTATGAATCGCCTAGAGAAGCCATATGTAATCTGGACAGACCAAGTTAATATCTAGGGGGCTAGAACCATAGTACACAACATTACCTTCAGGCTAAGATTACAGTAAGCTGCCTGTAGGAAGTTAGGGCTGACTGCTTAGGAGCATATTCGATTAGTAGCAGCCCTATGATGAAGGGTGTACTTACGCACTTCATAGACATATTTTTCCCATACTTTTCTATGTTTTGAGAACAAATTATGTGTGTTTGCATGTGTTTATGTTATATATTTGTGAAAATGACTAGCACACATGATTAGATGCTTACAGGGCTTAAAATAATGAATATGGATGTATTTGAGGCTTTTGGAATACATGTCAAGAAGAGGGAATGAACTAATCAAGATTAGGGAAAAAATAGTGCACCACCATGCACGCGCAACCAGTATCGCGAGGCGCCAACACCTCAGCGCAACCAGCCGCGGGATGCAGCACCATGATGGCGCATTGCTATGCGCGACGCAGCAGCAAATTCCACGCTATAGCAGGCGTGAGGCGCCTTTCTCCCAGTGCGATGGCAGGGGCGACACAGATAATTATTGGTGCATTGTCAAAGGTGACGCGACAAGAATGTCACACGGCCAATAAAGTCTACTCCCACTTCAACTAGGAAAAGGAGCTTCAAATCCCAAATTAAATCCTCAAAGGAACAAGAAAAGCATCAATTCCTATTATAAATACCCTTTTATTTTTAGGTAAAAATAAGTTTTAATGAAGTCTTAAAGGAAGTTGTGTATGAAGTTTTTGACAAGTACTGGAATTATACAGTTTAGTTTACGACATACATTGAGACGATTGTCGAATTGTTCTTCCTTATTTTTTCAATAATCAAGTGAGTTTCTTCCTATTATCTTTGTAAGTATTAATATTTGCTTTTCTCTATGAATGTTATTAATTTACTTACAAACATGAGAGGATTAAACCTCCAGAAATAGGGTAGTGGGAACCATAGTGAATTAACAAATTAGGGTTAGCATGAAGTGATTCTAAACCAATACCAAATGCTTGTATTGTATTCTCTTCATCTTCAACATTTCTTAACGGTGCACAATGTTAGAAAATGCCCGAATTCTTTACTTGCTTGAGCCTAGAGCAGTAGAGATTAGGAAAAGAGAATTACAACAAAGCCTTGATCTAGTTGATCATTGTATTAACTTGAGCTGTGGTCACAGGATAGTTAAATTTAGGACAAATTGATAACGGTTAAATTGAAATCTCTCATGAGACCTAACCTGGTGATTGAGTAGAGTCATCCAATAGGGATAAACAAGTCATTTGGATGATCCCTAGTTATCGGTTTTATAAGTAAAGTATTGGAATAGATCAGTAGTGTAAAACCCGAAGTAGTTATGAAACCATGGGGAACACTTACCCAAGTTAATTGCATTAATTTGGAATCAACATTCAATTTTTCAACATTGTTATCTATTGCTTTCACAAATTCCCCGCTTTAGGATATAGTTGACTCAAAAGCTTGAATACTAGCATTATTCTATATCCTTCTATATTCCCTATGGGATCGACCCCAACCTCTTAGTTGGGTTCTTTATTGACAATGTGTGTTTCATACTTCGGCAGTTGGTATGAGTTTGTGTGTTATCAAAATGTGGTGTTGTTGCCGAGGATTAAAGTTTAGGACTAAATTAATTGCTTGTGTTTAACTTTTAGTCTTTTTTTCCTATTATTTTTTGTTTTACTTTTATTTTTTGAAATGTCATAGGGTGGTATGGTGAAACATGTGGCCAAGATGTGACCATGGTCTCAACAGGTATCTTTATGAAGTCTGAGTAATCAAGACATCTGTTTCGTGTCGCGAGGTTAAATCAGGCGCTACTTGGGAGGAAACCGAAGATTATTTGTTTTGCTTTTACATGTTTGTTCAAGTGTGAAGGTGTTAAGTCATGATTTACAATGAATATGGAGCATGAAATGCATAGCTGGGGGAAGCTGCTCTTGCCCCCACATACGATGAAGAGTAGAATCTTAGGGAGTTCTTCTTTCACCCTTCTAATTTATGTTGTATTACATTAGCACTGGGGCAGTGTGACTAATTAAGTGTGGGGTGATGAGTTGGTAATTTACCAACTTATTAAACTCTTAAGACTTGAGTTTTTTTCTCATTCCCGAGTTGATTATTTGGATTTTATTCCCTTTTTACTTTTATTTTGTGCAGATACCTATGTTTGAAGAAAAGAAAAAAAATGGAGAAAACAGGAGGAAGTGAGAATCAGCGGCGAGGCGCAGGTGTTAACCGGCGAAACGCCGGCTAAAAGCCGAATGTCACTACCTAAGAGGTTGAATTCCACTGGCGGTTCACGACTTACCAGCGATGAGTTGCCGGTTCAGTCATTGAATGACACTTAGGAATTCTGGAATCGGCATTAAAGATCTGGCGGTTCACGAATTGGCATCGGCAAAACATCGTGTGAATCGCCGAAGTTCACCACAAATTAGTGCAGAAGAAGACTAGATACCTGGCGGTTCATGGATTTCATTGGCGAACCACCGGTACCTTCGCCGGTTTCAGAACGGTGTTATTGAGGGTATAATCGTCCAGCAGTGAAAAGGAGATGAAAAGTACCCTACTTTTCAGGGTATAAATAGAAAAAAGTACTCTGCACCAAAGAAGGAAGAAAAGAGAGAAGAAGAAGATATAGATATAGATAGATTGAGAGAAAATCCAAGTACACATCACATCATTATTTTCTCTTTTAGCTAAAGACATTCTTTTAGCTCGGAGAAAGGGAATTTTGATTGGAACTTGCAGAAATACTCTGCTCTATTTTCTTCTTTGGTACTATTAAGTTTCAGTTGTAGTTGGGGGAAAATTGTGTATTTGATTTATCTACTCTTATTATTAAATACAATGATGCTATTGATGAATGTGTTTTTGAATTTCTTAACTATGAGTAGCTAAACTCATTAACAAGAGGTGTGTGATGATGAATACTTAATTGGATTGGGTATGGCTAGAGTAATCTTCATAATGTTCAATTAAGTGTAAATCTATTAGATTCCCTTTAATCTATTAATGAAGATCCGTTGATGATGATATGAGTCTATCTATACTTGCTTAATTATTACTAGGGAGAGAATAATTAAGTATTGGAAGGGAATCTAGTAGTGGGTATGGACAAGAGATGGTAAAATTAAGGTAGAAATAGCTGAAATTACTTCCTCCTTCCTAATTGGCAACTAATAGCTAGGAATAGTGAAGTTGCTGATCCAAATCAATTCGGGTTGAGCTTAATTGCATCTAGATTTTGAGAAAACTCTAGCTAGGGGTAGTCCATAGGCTGAGAAGCTGAGGCTACCTACTTCTTGATATTATTTACACTTGTTGAACTTATGAGATGACCTGCCCTATCCCGATCTAGTTAGTATTTCATCTACACCACACCTCTAGTAGTTCACACTATTGTCAACAACTTAGCTGATCTTGTTACTTTTAGTTCACTAAATCAATTTATGTAATTCTCTACAAAGTTTAACCCCCAAATTTTACTTGCTTTTGTATTACATCTATATGGTGCAAGCAACTATCAATTTCTCAATCGACGCTTGAATTTATCATTCCCTAGTCCTCGTGGGATTCAACCACGGCACTCGTTAGGTTACTTGTTTTGATACTTCAACCGTGTATATTCATTGAATTAAGAATATATTTTGGAAGTAATCATGGGGTGGGAGAAGTGAACTTTATATTAACATGCATGCCTTAATTGCTAAATTTTCACATGGTTGTCCTAGTTTTTTTTTGGATTTATGACTTATCATGCATGCTTGTTGGTTTGTAGTATTTTTTTAGTTTTATTTTATTTTGGGTTTCTTCGATTTTTGTTTTTGGTATTTTTCCGATGGATAGTCCCTTAGAATTGACTAGAGAGGCTAGATTTTTATTTTGTATTTTATTTTGTTTATTTTTAGTCATTGAGTCATGACTTTTCCCGATGATGGATGGATGACGACCGTCTTAAGGGTAAACTAGTCATTAGGAATAATAAGAACTTGGACCTTACGAATGCTAGATGCTTCACTTTAGGTAGTATTGAGACTTTATTAGATTCACTAAAAAATGCATGAAAAAGAAAGAAACACCTAGTCATTTGAAAATTGACTCTTGTGCTTGAAAATAAAAAAAAGGGGCTTAATTATGCTATACATGCAATATGAATATGTGTTTATGTGATCTTGATTTCCATTTTTAAACCATTTTGTTCCAACGTGTGAGGAATTTTTGATATAATCCATGCTTGCAAATTGATATCTAGAACTTACCCTCTGTGTGTGCAAAGCGAAATAAGAATGATGGATTTAGGAAGTGATATAGGTGTTTCTTTGATAGCCTTATTTTTATCCTATTTTACCTACCTTGATTGTAATTATCCTAGTTAGCCATATTGAGCCTTAGCCTATTCTTTTGATAGCCATATTACAAGCTTAAACCTTTTTTGTTCTATTTACTTGTATTTGATTCAAATGACTCCTACAACACTTTAATGAAAAATTTTGTATGAAAGGAGCATAAGTAGAAAAATGAAGGGAAAAGCTAAAAAGTGTGGAAATTAGAAGAAAAAAGGGTGAGATTTTCTAAACAAGGAGGATGATGTAGTGCAATGAAAAAAATAATGATGATGACAAAAAAAGTGAATGAGCTCAATGTTGAAAAAAAATCTCCACTAGTCACCTAGGTTGAAAAATTGAAAAATAAAAGAAGTTATATGGAGAGAAAAAGGAGATAGAGGAAAGTGCTAAAAAATCGATATGTTGTGAAGTATTAAAGTGCTTAGGGAGATTAGTCACTCTCTTGACCAAATAGTCCCTACCCATCCCTTAGCTTACATTACAACTAAATTTAAGTCCTAATTAATTCTTGATTCATAATTCTATATTAGCGGAGTATTACACTAAGGGCAAGCCTATGGGTCGTCTTTTGCACGTATGTTGAGTTCTTTGGGAGAGTGAGTGGATTTTGTTATATTTATGTCCAAGATAATATTGTTTTGTATCTTGTGTGTTAAAGGGCATCTCTCCAAATTGTGAGGGGCACAATTATAAGACTTTAGTAAATCTTGATTTCTAAATTAAATGTGATTCATGTTGGCCAAGAATATGTCTTGATGAGTTAGTTTTCAAAAGCTAAGTGATTTCGAACTTTGACATTTTAATGTTGATTCTATATACATGCGAGTGAATTTTTTGAACTTCATTGATTTGTCTCATGATCCTAAGTGCAAGTAGACCTATTTGTAGGAGGAATCTTGTTCTTAAATGTGAGAAGGGAATTACTAGACTGTTCGAGGACGAACAATAGTTTAAGTGTGGGGTGTTGATGAAGAGCGTACTGTTATGCTCCGTAAGATTTCCGACGCCTAGATGGCCTATTTGCACGATGATTAAGCATATTTGTAAGCCATACGTGCTAGAGGAAGGCTCGGAAAAGGATCGGACGGATAGCCTGTCGAACCATCACGGAAGGAGCCGAGGCAGAGTCCCTCCGCGATGGCAACGTGTCACGGAGGTGGAGCCTCCGCGTTGGCTCCGTGACACATTGGCCCTGTCCAGGCTCAAGTATATAAAGCCCCACTTCGGTTTTAATTCATTTAAAACTTATAAAATTTCCAGAAAATGCAGAGGAACAGAGGAGAACGAAGAAGGTAAATATATTTTTGTCCGATTACGCTGCTAAACGTAGTCCAAACCCAAATTAACCTCAAATACCGAGGTATTTAGAAGTAGAGAGCATTCCTACGGATTTAGTTTCGCGAAATACGGCCGACGAATCATTGAGCTATCAGACTAAGGTAAGTGGAATTGCTCCAAACTAGTGTCTATGTGTTCCTAGCTGTGAAGTGAGTACTTCTCCCTTCTGGACTTCTGAAAAATAGCGAGTTTTCGACCGTCTTTCGATAAGCCTAAGTTTAGGCTATAATTACATCGAAAGTGATGTCGTCCTTTAGAATAAAGTTGTATTTAGTATTGATTGATATATATATGAATGCAGTTGGGAGGAATAGCTGAAATACTGACCAAGCTATGCCAGTTAGTCGGGAAATCAGAAGCGAAGGTATGTAAAGCTAGTTTCCTCGGCAAGTTAGTAATCTTGGTATAGTAAAGTAGTTTAAAGGCCAGTAGAATGTTCAGAAGTCGTGTGTTATGTTTATTACGAATGTTGGTACGATATTAGAAGTATCATATTATGTATAGCGTGAAACTTGCTAGCACGATATAAATTCTGATACAAGTGTTAGAAACGGTACATCATGTCCAATATGTGATTTAGCAAAGAATGTTAGGATATTATCGTATTCAGTTGAAACCCAGTAAAGCAATGTAAATACCTGTAAGGTATCTCGGAAGTAGAATGATAGGTTAAAATGAAGTTTAGGAAGCATGTTAGAAATAGTAAATTATGTTACTATAGAAACTCAGTTATACAACATGATTTCCAGCAGAAAAACTATATCTTGCTCAACACTATACTCAGGACAATATGGCAGAAGATTATATTTATACATATATATACTATTATCAGTCCCAGAACGTATTAAATACGTACATATCACTATCACTAGTTCAGCATATAGTATGTACAAATACTTTATTATCATTAGCTTCAGTATGTGGGATATGCAGATAGTATTAGTAGTTGAGACCATTGTATAGTCTTGGGGTTAGATTACCTAGCATCCATGAACGCCCCAGGGTTAATAGCTGTATCGACTCGTCCGCCAGAGGATGGGGATACGTGGCTCTATGGAGTGGCATGCCGTCCCACAGGGGACGAAGATGGGATGCCAGTTTTCCCCATATTGTGCCTTGGTCGGCCCTTATACACCCCCGTCGAGCGGATACGCCCGGGTGTTGATTCAGGAGTCCTCCGGACTCAGGTACAGTTATAGTCAAGGGCTTAGCAAGTCCAAGTGCATACCCAGGGGGCCCACAGGATGCTTATAGTTATTATAGGAGATGGGACGACCGGGGTAGGGGCATAGATTGCGTGTTGTTTGTACCACCCGGCTTATGGGGGCAGGGTAAGGTTTGTGTGTGCTATGTTGTGTTATGCCATGTTACACTAGATTCGAGTAGATCGACAGTAGAATGATACATCTCCAGGTATGACTCCTACTCCTTCCAGTATAGTTAAGAGTAGGCATAGTTTTACATTTCCAGTCAGTTAGTCTATTCCTTCCTATTTCAGTTCCATCAGTTGTGTTATTGTTTTTAGATATTTCTTTCAGTTATTGTTTTACATACTCTGTACCAGTGGTACTGACGCCCCTTGGGGGCGCTGCATTACTTGCCTGCAGGTACTCATAGATGAAGGGCCGATACCTCGTGATTCCAGTCAGCTCACAGGGTCATCAGCTCCAGTCACCGGAGCTAGATAGCTAGAGGTTTATCCCTTTTCTTTTGTTGTACAACATGGGTAGGTCTGGGCCCTGTCCCGACCATCTTATCAGTATTCTTAGAGGCTTGCAGTCTGTATATATTTCCCTGTGGTCAGATGAGCCGGTCGTGTGAGGCCGTGCAGTTGTATAGCTGTTAGTACTTCTGTTTCTTTTATGTTGGTCGTGTGGGGCCATAGCTTGACATTAGTGGTGACCTTGCCGGTCACGTAGCTTTCCAATATTTCATTGTTGAGTTATAGATAACTAGACAGCATGGTGGCCTTGTCGGCCCGCATAGGCTCCCCTATATTGATATGTTTCTGGTTAGCTGTTAGTACAGGTACAGGTGGCTATAGGCCTAGTTGGCCGGAGGCTGTATTTACAGCCGTTATATAGACCGTTGTTTCCCTGATTCTGAGTTAGAGCCAGCCAGGCACCAGATGTGCAGGCTCAGTAGTCTAGTAGTTCAGGTCCTAGTAGGGCACCAGGTGCCAGTCATACCCCCCAAAGCGGGGTGTGACAAACATGGTATCAGAGCAGGTCGTATCCCAGGGAGTCTGCAAGTCGTGCTAAGTAGAGTCCTGCCCATGGATGTGTTGTGCACCACATACTATGGGTAGGGGAATGCAAGGCATGATAGGATGGTTGTCTTTTATTCTTATTCAGTCGTGCTGTAGAGCAGTACAATATAGGGTTGAGTCCCTAAAGCTTACTGTATTCTTTGGTTACAGATAATGTCAGATCAGTGACATCCTATAACAGGCTGGAGCTTAGATATTGCAGCAGGGGAAGGCACCAGTAGGATGCCTCACCCTCGTTTAGAAACAGCTTGATCAGACGGCACTACAGAGGCATCGTCCCAGCCTTCTTAGCAGTCTCCACCACATCATGAGCCACTTGGGGCAACACTACCTCCAGCAGTTCCCATACCGATACCTTTTGACCAGGAGGTCAGGAGTGCGGTAGTCATGTTAGCACAGATGATGGCTGCTCAGCGTCAGCCGATGCCGTCTACAGTTGCGGAGTCGTCAGGAGGGCCCGGTAGTTCGAGGGTCCGAGAGTTCTTGGCTCTGAATCCCCCACAGTTTATAGGTACGGATCGGATAGAGGACCCTCAGGATTTTCTGGATCAAATGCAGAGAATTTTCAGGGTTATGCATGGCCACGCCTACAGAATCAGTTGAGTTGGCAGCATTTCGGTTACGGGACATCGCCGTATTGTGGAATGAAAGCTGGGAAAGGTCTCGAGGGGGAGATATTTCCCCTCCAACCTGGTCCAACTTCTCAGGAGCTTTTCTGGATCACTATTTTCCGCGGGAGATTCGACAGGCCCGGGTAGACCAGTCCTACATCTAGAGCAGGGGCCTACGAGTGTTCGGGAATATTCCTTGCGATTTGATTCTTTGGCCCGGTACGCACCGTCCTTTGTTGATACCATGGCATCCAGAGTACACCGCTTTATCATGGCGTTAAATCCAGAATATGTTGAGACTTGTATTACGGCCACACTACGAGAGGACATGGACATTGCCCGAGTTCAGGCATTTCCCCAGAATATTGAGGGCATCAGGCAGCGGCATCGGGAGATCAGGAGGGCCAATCAGGAACAGCGCCGCCGGGACAGGCCAGCTGAGTTACAGAGGGATGATCGGGGAGGACCTAGGCCACGATTGTTAGCTACCGATAGGCCGCCCAGGCCCCCGCCTCCACCACAGCTGCAGAGGGGTAGATTTAGCCGCAGGGGGCAGTGAGAGACCGGCAGAGGCTCGCAGATGGCAGACTCACCATTACAGAGGAGGGCGGAGCAGAGTAGGTATACCCTACCACTTTGCCCTATATGCAGCCGAAGCCACCCTGGAGCATGCAGGTATGGCTCCACCAGATGTTATATTTGTGGCCAAGAAGGACATTTGATGAAAGATTGCCCAGCCAGAGGTCAAGAGGATCGGGATAGACAGGACAGGGCATCTGCAGGGTCACAAGCCACAGCATCCTCGACAGGGCGCAGGCCCTCGGTTTCAGCAGGCAGGGGTCAGGGCAGATCAGAGGCCTCCAGTGCAGGTGCGGGTCCAAGCCGCACATATGCTTTACCAGGGAGACAAGATTCAAAAGCGTCACCTGATGTTGTGACAGGTATGCTAACTATCTGCTCACACCCTGCTTATGTATTGATTGATCCAGGGTCTACATTGTCCTACATTACTCCATTCGGGGCACGAAAGTTCAATGTTGCACTAGAATTATTGCAGCAACCCTTTTTTAGTATCCACGCCCGTCGGTGACTCTATTGTGGCTAGCAGAATTTACCGAGGGTGTACAGTAGAGGTTGCTGACCGTCAGACCCCAGTAGACCTGGTCGAGTTAGAAATGATAGACTTCGATGCCATAATGGGTATGGATTGGCTAGTGCCGTGCTTTGCCAATGTTAAATGTTGGACCAAGACGGTCCGATTCCACTTTCCAGGAGAAGCAATGCGGGAGTGGAAGGGCAGCACCGCTACGCCAAAAGGTAGGTTTATTTCCTACCTTTAGGCGAGGAAATTGATATCTAAGGGTTGTATTTACCATCTGGTCAGAGTTCAGGATGTCCGAGCAGAATCTCCGACACTCCAGTCCGTTCCGGTGGTGAACGAGTTCCCTGATGTGTTTCCCGATGAGTTACCTGGTATTCCCCCAGAAAGGGAAATAGATTTTGCTATCGACTTGTTACCAGGCACTCCGCCAATATCAATTCCTCCCTACCGTATGGCTCCTGCAGAACTCAGAGAATTAAAGGAGCAGTTGAAAGACTTGTTGGATAAAGGTTTTATTAGACCGAGTATTTCACCATGAGGTGCGCCAGTTCTGTTTGTGAGAAAGAAAGATGGCTCACTCCGTATGTGCATAGATTATCGGCAATTGAACAAAGTTACAGTGAAGAACAAGTATCCGCTTCCCAGAATTGATGACTTATTTGATCAGTTGCAGGGAGCCAGATACTTTTCTAAGATTGACTTGCCGTCCGGATATCACCAGGTTCGAGTACGTGAAAGAGATATTCCTAAGACAGCGTTCAGGACCCGATATGGACATTTTGAATTTCTAGTCATGTCCTTCGGGTTAACGAATGCCCCGGAAATCTTCATGGACCTGATGAATAGTATTTTCAGACCCTTCCTAGACTTGTTCGTAATAGTATTCATTGATGACATTCTGGTGTATTCTTGCTCTGAAGCAGATCACCGGACTCATTTGCGGACAGTGCTCCAGATCCTCAGGGACCGCCAGTTATCTGCTAAATTTTCTAAGTGTGAATTCTGGCTTAATTCAGTAGCCTTTTTAGGGCATATTGTGTCGGATGCTGGTATACAAGTTGACAAGCAGAAAATAGAAGCAGTTAAATCATGGCCTAGGCCTACCACTCCGACTGAAGTCCGTAGCTTTCTGGGATTAGCAGGATATTACAGGAGGTTCGTTGAAGGGTTCTCGACTATTGCGGAACCTCTGACTAAACTGACACAGAAAGCAACAAAGTTTCAGTGGACAGAGGCATGCGAGCAGAGCTTCCAGGATCTGAAAGACATATTAACCTCCGCCCCAGTGTTAGCGTTGCCGGAAGGTACATAAGGTTATTCGGTGTATTGCGACGCATCGGGCGTCGGGTTAGGTAGTGTGTTGATGCAGCATGGTAAAGTGATTACATATGCTTCCATACAACTGAGGAAACACGAAAAGAATTACCCTACCCACAACCTGGAATTAGCCGCAGTGATCCACGCCTTGAAGATGTGGAGGCATTACCTGTATGGCGTCCATGTTGATATTTTCACAGATCACAAGAGCCTACAGTACATCTTCACTCAGAGGGAGTTGAATCTGCGGCAACGTCGCTGGTTGGAGCTGTTAAAAGATTATGATGTGAATATTCTATACCACCCAAGAAAAGCCAATGTTCTAGCAGATGCTCTCAGTCGTAAGTCCATGGGGAGTTTGGCACATTTGCAGCCCGAGAAGCGGGAATTGGTCAGGGAGATACATCAGTTAGCTAGCCTAGCCGTTCGTGTAGCAGAAACAGAGGACGGTAGAGCAGTAATACACAACACTGCCGTGCAATCATTAGTTGTGGAAGTGAAAGAACGGCAATATGAGGATCCTGACCTGATTCAGCTCAAAGGCAGAATCCAGCAGGGTAAAGTGCTAGATTTTTAGGTAACTGAGGGAGAAATGCTGTTATGTAAAGGTCGCCTATGTGTTCCAGATGTTTCAGGGCTCCGCCAGAAGATTATGAACGAGGTACATTACGCCCATTATTCTCTTCACCCCAGTGCGACAAAAATGTACCATGATATCAAGGAAAACTACTGGTGGCCAGGTATGAAAAGAGAAATTGCTGAATTTGTAGCCCAGTGTCCTAACTGCCAACAGGTGAAAGCAGAACATCAGACCAGGCGGTTTAACTCAGGATATAGCTGTACCACTCTGGAAATGGGAAGCAGTGAATATGGATCTGGTAGTAGGATTACCCCGTACTAAACACATATATGACTCTATATGGGTGATAGTTGACAGATTGACAAAATCAGCTCATTTCCTGCCAGTAAGAGCTACTTTCTCGGCCGAAGATTATGCTGAGTTGTATATCAGAGAGATAGTCAAATTACATAGAGTACCAGTATCCATTATTTCAGATAGAGGAGCACAGTGTACGGCTAGATTTTGGCGGTCGTTTCAGAGAGGTCTGGGAACGCAGATTAATTTAAGCACAGCATTCCATCCTCATACAGATGGACAGGCTGAACGCACAATTCAGACGCTCGAACATATGTTGCGATCGTGTGTACTAGATATCGGTGGTAGCTGGGATGAGCATTTGCCGTTAATTGAATTTGCCTACAATAACAGCTATCACTCAGCCATTCAAATGGAGCCTTTTGAGGCTTTATACGGGCGAAAATGAAGATCACCGGTTGGCTGGTTTGAACTAGGAGAATCAGCATTAGTTGGGCCAGACATTGTTCAGCAGTCAGAGGAGAAGGCAAAGCTTATCCGAGAACGTTTACTGACTGCACAGAGCCGCCAGAAATCATATGCAGATGTGCGGCGCAGAGACTTGGAGTTTGATGTGAATGATTGGGTATTCCTGAAAGTATCTCCGATGAAAGGGGTAATGAGATTCAGCAAGAAAGGTAAGCTCAGCCCGAGGTTTGTTGGGCCTTATCAGATTCGTCGAAGAATAGGCCAAGTAGCATATGAGTTGAACTTGCCTCCAGAATTAGAATCCGTTCATCCGGTCTTCCATGTATCTATGCTGAGGAAATGCATAGGAGACCCGTCCAGAGCAGTCCCAGTCCAGGATATCCAAGTTACAGAAAAGCTGGCCTATGAAGAGGTTCCAATAGCTATCCTAGACAGATAGATTCGCAGATTGAGGACTAAAGATATTGCTTCTGTCAAGGTATTGTGGCATAACAGGAACCGAGAGGAGATGACATGGGAAGCGGAGGAAGATATGAAGACCAGATATCCTCACTTATTCCAGGCCTAGTCAGGTGACAGGTATGTCCGTATTATTACTTATGCAATGCCTTATAGTTGGGTATGAATAAGTGAGAAAGATTGATGTTTAGCAATCCAGTGAATCCTAAAGTATTGTGTGCAGTACCTGTATTGGACTTTTCTGCGTTTCAGGTTTTTGGTATAGTCCATATTACAGGGGAGACTCTGCCGAAATTTTTTCTAAATAAGTAAATTGAGAAGTCCTCTAGATAGCAGTTTCCATTCGAGGACGAATGTTCTTAAGGGGGGGAGAATGTTATGCCCCCGTAAGATTTCCGACGCCTAGATGGCCTATTCGCACGGTGATTAAGCATATTTGTAAGCCATACGTGCTAGAGGAAGGCCCGGAAAAGGATCGGATGGATAGCCTGTCGAACCATCGCGGAAGGAGCCGAGGCAGAGCCCCTCCGCGATGGCAACGTGTCACGGAGGTGGAGCCTCCGCGTTGGCTCCGTGACACATTGGCCCTGTCCAGGCTCAAGTATATAAAGCCCCACTTCGGTTTTAATTCATTTAAAACTTATAAAATTTCCAGAAAATGCAGAGGAATAGAGGAGAACGAAGAAGGTAAATATATTTTCGTCCGATTACGCTGCTAAACGTAGTCCAAACCCAAATTAACCTCAGATACCGAGGTATTTAGAAGCAGAGAGCATTCGTACGGATTTAGTTTCGCGAAATACGGCCGACGAATCGTCGAGCTACCGGACTAAGGTAAGTGGAATTGCTCCAAACTAGTGTCTATGTGTTCCTAGCTGTGAAGTGAGTACTTCTCCCTTATGGACTTCTGAAAAATACCGAGTTTTCGACCGTCTTTTGATAAGCCTAAGTTTAGGCTATAATTACATCGAAAGTGATGTCGTCTTTTAGAATAAAGTTGTATTTAGTACTGATTGATATATATATATGAATGCAGTTGGGAGGAATAGCTGAAATACTGACCAAGCTACGCCAGTTAGTCGGGAAATCAGAAGCGAAGGTATGTAAAGCTAGTTTCCTCGGCAAGTTAGTAATCTTGGTATAGTAAAGTAGTTTAAAGGCCAGTAGAATGTTCAGAAGTCGTGTGTTATGTTTATTATGAATGTTGGTACGATATTAGAAGCATCATATTATGTATAGCGTGAAACTTGCTAGCACGATATAAATTCTGATACAAGTGTTAGAAACGGTACATCATGTCCAATATGTGATTTAGCAAAGAATGTTACGATATTATCGTATTCAGTTGAAACCCAGTAAAGCAATGTAAATACCTGTAAGGTATCTCAGAAATAGAATCATAGGTTAAAATGAAGTTTAGGAAGCATGTTAGAAATAGTAAATCATGTTACTATAGAAACTCAGTTATACAACATGATTTCCAGCAGAAAAACTATATCTTGTTCAACACTAGACTCAGTACAGTATGGCAGAAGATTATATTTATACATATATATACTATTATCAGTCCCAGCACGTATTAAATACGTACATATCACTATCACTAGTTCAGCATACAGTATGTACAAATACTTTATTATCATTAGCTTCAGTATGTGGGATATGCAGATAGTATTAGTAGTTGAGACCATTGTATAGTCTTGGGGTTAGATTACCTAGCATCCATGAACGCCCCAGGGTTAATAGCTGTGTCGACTCGTCCGCCAGAGGATGGGGATACGTGGCTCTATGGAGTGGCATGCCGTCCCACAGGGGACGAAGATGGGATGCCAGTTTTCCCCATATTGTGCCTTGGTCGGCCCTTATACACCCCCGTCGAGCGGATACGCCCGGGTGTTGATTCAGGAGTCCTCCGGACTCAGGTACAGTTATAGTCAAGGGCTCAGCGAGTCCAAGTGCATACCCAGGGGGCCCACAGGATGCTTATAGTTATTATAGGAGATGGGACGACCGGGGTAGGGGCATAGATTGCGTGTTGTTTGTACCACCCGGCTTATGGGGGCAGGGTAAGGTTTGTGTGTGCTATGTTGTGTTATGCCATGTTACACTAGATTCGAGTAGATCGACAGTAGAATGATACATCTCCAGGTATGACTCCTACTCCTTCCAATATAGTTAAGAGTAGGCATAGTTTTACATTTCCAGTCAGTTAGTCTATTCCTTCCTATTTTAGTTCCATCAGTTGTGTTATTGTTTTCAGATATTTCTTTCAGTTATTGTTTTACATACTCTGTACCAGTGGTACTGACGCCCCTTGGGGGCGCTGCATTACTTGCCTGCAGGTACTCATAGATGAAGGGCCGATACCTCGTGATTCCAGTCAGCTCACAGGGTCATCAGCTCCAGTCACCGGAGCTAGATAGCTAGAGGTTTATCCCTTTTCTTTTGTTGTACAACATGGGTAGGTCGGGGCCCTGTCCCGACCATCTTATCAGTATTCTTAGAGGCTTGTAGTCTGTATATATTTCCCTGTGGTGAGATGAGCTAGTCGTGTGAGGCCGTGCAGTTGTATAGCTGTTAGTACTTCTGTTTCTTTTATGTTGGCCGTGTGGGCCCATAGCTTGACAGTAGTGGTGACCTTGCTAGTCACGTAGCTTTCCAATATTTCATTGTTGAGTTATAGATAACTAGACAGCATGGTGTCCTTGTCGGCCCGCATAGGCTCCCCTATATTGATATGTTTCTGGTTAGCTGTTAGTACAGGTACAGGTGGCTATAGGCCTAGTCGGCCGGAGGCTGTATTTACAGCTGTTATATAGTTTTTTGTTTCCCTGAATCTGAGTTAGAGCCAGCCAGGCACCAGATGTGCTCAGGCTCAGTAGTCTAGCAATTCAGGTCCTAGTAGGGCACCAGGTGCCAGTCATACCCCCCAAAGCGGGGTGTGACACGTACTTACACACTTCATAGACATATTTTTCCCATACATTACTATGTTTTGAGAACAAATTTTATATGTGTTTGCATGTGTTTATGTTATATATTTGTGAAAATGACTAATACACATGATTAGATGCTTACATGACTAAAAATAATGAATTTGGATTTATTTGAGGCTTTTGGAGCACCTGTGAAGAAGAAGGAATGAACTAAGCAATATTAAGGGCAAAAATAGTGCACTTCCACGCCCACACGACCAGCAAGGCGAGGCGCCAAAACCTCAATTTAACTAGCGGTTCAATGCAGCACCAAGATGGCACATTGCCACGCACAACGCAATATCAGATCCGACACTACAGCAGGCATGAGGCACACTTCTCTCGGCGTGATCACAGGGGAGACGCAAGCCAAGATTAGCGCGTTGGCATAGGCAATGGCGGCAAGCATGTCACACAGCCAATAAAGTCAACTCCCACTTCAACTAGGAAAAGGAGCTTGAAATCCAAAATGAAATCCGCAAAGGACCAAGAAAAGCATCAATCTACTATTATAAATACACTTTTATTTTTATGTAAAAAGAAGTTTTATAGAAGTCATAGAGGAAGTTGTGTGTGATGTTTTTGACAAGTCTTAGAGTTATCAGTTTTAGTTCACGACATACTTTGAGAGATTGTCGAATTGTTCTTCCTTATTTTTTCAATAATCAAGTGAATTTCTTCCTATCATCGTTGTAAGTATTAATTTGTGCTTTTGTCTATGAATGCTATTAATTTACTTACAAACATGAGAGGGTAAAACCTCCACAACTAGGATTGTCGGAACCATGGAGAATTAACAAAGTAAGTTTTTGATGAAGTGATTCTAAACCAATACCAAACACTTGTATTGTATTCTCTTCATTTTCAACATTTCTTAACGGCATGCAACGTTAGGACATGCCGAAATTTTTTACTTGCATGAGCCTAGAGAGGTAGAGATTAGGAAAAGATAATTACAATAAAGCCTTGATCTTGATGATTATTGTATTAACTTGAGCTATCATTACATGATAGTTAAATTTGGGACAAATTGATAGCGGTTAAATTGAAATCACTCATCAGACCTGACTTGGTAATTAATTATAGTTATCCCATAGAGACAAACCAGTCGTGATGAACCCTAGTTATCAATTCTACAAGTAAAGTTGGGATAGATCACTAGTGTAAAACCCGAAGTAGTTATGAATCCATCGGGAGAACTTATCCTAGTTAATTGCATTAATTTGGAATTAACATTCAATTTCTCAGCATTGTTATTTATTAAGTTTACGAATTCCCTCCTTTAGGATATAATTGACTCAAAAGCTTAAATACTAGCATTCTTCTATATCCTTCCATATTCCCTATGGATCGACCCCAACCTCTTAGTTGGGTTCTTTATTGACAAATCCGCTTCATACTTCAGCAGAAGGTGTGAGTTTGAGTGTCATCACCCTATAGTCGTTCTAAGAGAAAGAACTATATAGTTGATCTCCTGTGATCTTGCTGTTCGCTTATGAGCTATCATTTCCCTAGCATGACCTTCAGCCTATGTCCTTTTCTGTCTAAGCTGACGGAGGTTGTAACCGCTACCAGGACCCTCTGGCCAGGTGTAGGCACATAGGGTGTGCTTGTTGGCAGTTATATAGACTGTTTTAGGGATGAGTAGTAGCCGCGTTAGTCTTATGGGGCTAGATACGCCTTTTTGAGTGACTGGGTTTGTAGAATATAGTGTAGTATCCCTAGTTGGGGTAGATCATGTTTCGTATCGACTCTCACCATGAATATTAAAGAGGCTGCTAATGGTACAAACTTCTTTCGGAGATATACACTGCTTACGGAGCTACAATTCTGCTAATGCTTATGGAGCAATAGATTGCTTACGGAGCTATGATGTTGTATCGCTTATGGAGCTACTGAATCACTTACAGCTCCATATATTGTCTATAAGGAGTAAAGTGAAGACTACGGGGCCATATTCAGGTCTATTTTCTTCTACACTGCGGCGACATTGTAGACCCTTCGTAGAGCCTTGTGTGCTCAGAGTGCAATCCCAGGTGTGCGAAAGGCCTGAACTCAGTTACAGGAGTCCAGAAGGCTCCGATATAGTCTCAAAACACTAGGTAGGTTCAGTTACAGTTGTTTGTAGGGGCTTGGGTGTACCAATAGGGTTATACTGAATGGCGCCTATTGGGGCTTATGTGGGGCCCAGGTAGGTCATCTCTATGATGATTGTACTTTCTAGGCTTATGGGGGCCAAGTTAGGCTCTTTTCTGTAATAATCGTGTAGCTTACGATCTTATTTGTATAGTTGTTGTAATACCCCAAAAGTGCTTAGGAGTAGACCCAGGAAGCTAAAAGGCAAAACTACTGTAAGTTGGTAAAAAGGTTGCTGGACTACAGGTACCACGACCCGTGGTAAGTAACCACGGGCCTTCATTGGTGGTCATGGGTTCAGGTGGTTAGGTATCAAAGGGAAACAATGATTGATTCAATGACCCGTGATATATAACCACAAGCCGTCATTTGTTGTTGTGGTAGGAAGTGGACTTGGCAGTAGGATGGTACGACGGGTCATGCAACGACCCATTGTGGGGTGTCATGGTAAGGGAGCCCAAATCTCTGTGAGAAAGGACGAATAGTAACCATAACCTGTTGAAGCATATGACAAGCCATGGTGAGGCTCATTGGCTAGAAGTTCAAAAGGTTCGGGGGGAGCAATCAACGACTAGTCCAACGACCCATAGGATCCTAGAACGACTCGTCCTATTCAGCCGTGGTTTGTTTCTGAGATATGACTGGGTGCATAACATGGGTAGATACCACGGGTCTTGGTATCCTCCAATGACCTGTTGATTCACCCGTTGTTTGGCCCAGTGATCAGTTTTCAGCGAACTCAGAAAGGGCATTTCCGTCATTTTCTAGTCCTAAGGCCCTATACTACATCATTTAAGGCTCGTTTTGAGGGGTTTTGAGAGGGGAAAAGCCTATTCTAAATGCATACTCCCCATGCATGCAAGGTTGAAGTCTTGAAGGAGGTGATTCAAGGACAAATTCAAGGCTTCCTTTGGAATATGATCTTGGGCAAGTAAAGGGAAATAGAATTCCTCATTTCCAGGTATGTAGGGTTTTAATGGGTGTCTTCCTTCCACACCCATGCCCAATTCCTATCAATTAGTGTTAAATTATGAATAATCAATTATGGGTTTTTGATCAATTGCATGATTTTTATATCTCTATTCATGGGTATGATTAGATTGAGTTGATATTGATGATTTACAAAGCTTGGGTGGATTCTAACTTGTTTCTCTTATAAATTTTTTTTTCTAAAAATTTAATCCAAAACGCCCATGGGTGAAGAGTTTATAAAAGAGGTGATTTATGGTAAATGTGTAGTGGTGATACAGTTGATGATGAAAAATATGTTTCTAATATTACCCATAATTTTGATGTTGTTTCCTAATTGAATCGGTTGGATGCTAGGATAATAGAGCTTTGGGTAATACCAACATGTTGATTAAAGTGATGATATTCCTAACATAAGCTTACCACATTGTTTAAAGAGAAATTTCCCAATTCTTATTATAATTTCTAACTTGTGGTATGTCGAGTAAATATTTCTACATGTAGCGTACCACATGATTTGGAGTAGATGCTTCCACCTAAGATTAGGCTTGTGGTATGTTTCGAAATAAAGCTTCTCTTATGCATGAATTTATAATTGAGACGTATGGCATTATTGAGCTTTGCCGAAGGAAAATGTTGAGCTTCATTTTCATATGATGTCCAGTTTATGCATGATTTCATGTTGAGCTTCGTCAACAGACGATGTTGAGCTTCGTTATATAGTATGTACAGCATTGCATGTTTTGGGAGAAGAGTCTAGCACTAAGCGGGCTAAGGGTTGACAACCCTATTCCCCAGAACTACGCGCCAATGTAGGTTGATTTTATTATATTTGGGACCTCCCTTGTTAGCTATCCCCAACCTTAGTGGCCCACGAGCTTGATATCGATATTATGGTAGCGCCCTCAGCTCTGGCAAGGTTTTTGTCACGCCCTACCTTGGGAGGCATGATTGGAACCTGGTGCCCCACTAGGATCTAAACTGTTGAGCTGAATGAGCCTAAGCACCTCTGGTGCAGGGCTCACTCTAACTTTGGGATGAAGAAAATGACAGGCTATATAGCAGCTGTAAATACAACCCCCGACTGATAAGGCCTATAGCCACCTATGAAAATAAACAACTAATCAGAGACAAACTATCATAGGGAGTCCTATGCAGGCTGACAAGGCCACAATGATATCTAGTTATAACTAGAAAATAAAATCAGATGATAAACTGCACTATGACCGACAAGGCCACAAATCAACAGCTAAACAGGGTCCCACACGGCCAACACACATAATCTAAAACACATATGTGCCCCACACGATCGATATCATCTAACCACAGGGTAAAACAATCTGCAAGCCTCTAGGAGTAATAAGATGGTCGGGAAAGGGCCCCGACCTACCCATACTGTACAAACAAAAGGAATAAACCTCTATCACACAAGCTCCAAAAGAAGGGAGCTAATAGTTCTGTACGACTGACTAGAACTATGAGGGTCCTTCTCCTCGTTTATCTGTACCTGTGGGAACATAATGCAGTGACCCAAAAGAGGGCGTCAGCACCATAGGTACTGAATATGTAAGGCAGTAACTTTAAATAATTGAAAGTAAGGAAATAGAACTGACAATGACTGAACTAAAGGAACCGGACTGAAGATGACTGAAGTAGTGAAATCAGGGCTAAACATAAATGTAATAATGAGGGTAGGAGTCATACCTGACAAACGAGGCGTCTTACTTTCTAACTATCAGTAACTAAAGCAAACATAAGCTATACCTAGCCCCCATAAGCCGGAAGATACAATCAGCACAGAATAACCCACCTTGGCCCCTATTAGCCCTATTGAGTACACCTTAATATATATACCCCTATCAAGGTCATACAGAGTCAAATAACAGCTATAAACGTCCTGCAGATCCCCTAGGTCTGCAACTGGGCCCGCTCAGCCCTTGACTATAGCTGTATCTGAGTCTGGAGGACTCCTGATATCTACACTCCGGGCGTAAATACTGAGCGGGGGTGTGTATAAGGCCAGCCACGACATATAAGGATCTGGATCCCCATCTTCGTCCCTTGCAGACGGCATGCCGCTCAATCGAGTGACGTATCCTCGACCTTGGGGGCGGTGATACAGTTATTAACCCTGGGGTGGTCACGGAAGCTATGCAGGTGTAATCTAGCCCAAAATAATACAAATTACGAGCCTCGACTGACAACAACAACTATACATGATAACATACTCCTGACATTCTTTACTAGGATTCATACTGGACTACTATGCTAAAGAAACTAACTTGCCGAAAGAAAATGCCTTAACATACCTCATTCGCTGTTTACCGATTAACTTATGAGTTTCGGCTCATGTTCAACTGCCCTTCTCAACTGTAATCATATTAACGGAAGAATAAGGCTACTTTATTACTATATTCGAAGAAAATGATTACTTATATATATATATACTGACTATACTTCAACTTATCGAAAGACGATCAAAAACTCATAATTTCTTGGGAATTTAGAAGGGAGAAATATTTACTTTTGGCAGACACTAGTTTAAAGTAATTCCACCAACTTAGGCTCAGCGCGATGACAATTCACCAGGCGTATTTTACAACAATAACTCTGCAGCCTTATACTTCACTACCTGGAGTTAATTTAGATTTGGACGGCGTTTAGCGGTGTAATCGAATGATTTTCAATAGTTTCCCTTCATTCCTACCTGTTCTGGCCTAGGTTACTTTGAAAATAACATAACATCTAAGTGTTAGGCCTTTATATACTAGAGGCGGCAGACAAGGCAACATGGCACTCTGCCGATAGTGCCAATTTAAGGGCGTGCTACTTTGGGTAATGCGGAGGGGGCTTCTCCGTGCCACATTGAGTAACGCAGAGGGGGCTTCTCCGTGCCACATTGACCCTCTGGGAAACTTGGTTTGGCCTCCTCCCGTGAAATCCCGAATTTGCACTCGTTCGGCCTTTCACCGGGCCCTTTCCTCGCACGTATGGCACTTTAAGACTCTCAACCAACATACGAATAGGCCGACTAAACTTATAGGGTGTAACATCCTCCCCCCTTAACTTACAGGGTGTAACATCCTCCCCCCTTTAAGAACATTCGTCCTCGAATGTTAACGTCTACTTGCAAGAACCTTAATGTTGCAATTACTTATTCTAGAAAAATTTCGGCAGAGTCTCCTCTATAATATGGACTATCCAAAAACCCTGAAACACAGAAAAGTCCAGTACAAGTACTTCACACAATACTATAGCATTCACTTCACAATATACTAAAGTCAATTATCTCACATATACATGTATATAATGCAACTTATGAAACAACAACAACAATATACCTCTAGCTGCACAATCTGACTAAGTCTGAAATAATTGAGGATATCTGGTTTTCATAACGTCTTCTGCCTCTCATGTCATCTCCTCTCGGTTCTTATTACGCCATAACACTTTAACGGAAGAAACATCTTTAGTTCTTAGTATGCGGATCTTCCGATCTAGTATAGCTACTGGAGCTTCTTCATATGCTAACTCCTCAGTGATTTGGACGTCTTTGACTAGGACAATCCGGGAGGGATATCCTATGCACTTCCTCAACATTGATACATGAAAAACTGGGTGAATGGATTCTAATTCTTTAGGTAAATCCAATTCATAGGCCACCTGGCCTATCCTTCAGCAAATCTGACAAGGCCCAATAAACCTAGGGCTGAGCTTGGCTTTCTTACCAAATCTCATCACACCCTTCATCAGTGAAACCTTCAGGAATACCCAGTCACTCACATAAACTCTAGGTTTCTCCACCGCACATCAGCATAAGATTTCTGGTGGCTCTGAGCAGTCAACAAATGTTCCCTGATATGCTTTAGTTTCTCTTCTGACTGATGAATAATATCTGGCCCAATCAATACCTATTCTCCTACCTCAAACCAACTAGATGGAGACCTGCACTTCCGCTCATATAACTACTATTATAGGCATATTCAATAAGCGGTAGATGTTCATCATAGGTGCCTCTAAAATCTAGCACATACACTCGTAACATATCCTTGAGCGTCTGGATTGTACATTCTGCCTACCAGTCTGTTTGAGGATGGAAGGCTGTGCTCAGGTCGACCTGCGTCCCCAGGCCCCTCTGGAAAGACTGCCAAAATTTAGCTGTAAATTGCGCCCCTCGATTAGAGATAATTGACAACGGAACACCATGCAATCAGACTATTTCTCTAATATACAGCTCAGCATAATCTTCTGCTGAAAAGGTAGACCTTACTGGAAGAAAGTGAGCTGATTTTGTCAACCTGTCAACAATTACCTAGATAGAATCATATTTACGCCTGGTACGAGGTAACCCTACTATGAAATCTATATTAACTACCTCTCATTCCATAAAGGCACCGCTATATCCTGGGTCAGTCCGCTTGGTTTCTGATGTTTATCTTTCACCTGTTGGCAATTGGGACATTGAGCTACCAATTCTGCTATCCCCTTTTTCATTCTCGGCCACCAATAATTCTCTTTTACGTCATGGTATATTTTTATCAAACCTGGATGGAGAGAGTAACGAGCATAGTGTACCTCGCCCATAATTTGCTGGCGAAGCCCTGCCACGTCTGGAACACAGAGGCGAACCCTATATCTCAAAACTTTGTCCTCGGTTACCTGGAAATCTGTCACTTCCCCTCGCTGGACCCTATTTCTGAGTTGAACTAGGCTAGGATCTACATACTGCCGTTCTTTCACTTCCACAACCAATGATGACACTGTGGTATTCTAGATTACCACTCCATTGTCTCCTGATTCTACTATACGAATGGCTAAACTAGCTAGCTGATGCAATTCTCAGGCTAATTACTGCCGCTCGGGCTGTAAATATGCCAGGCTTCGCATAGATTTGCGACTTAGGGCATCTGCTACAACATTGGCTCTTCCGGGTGATATAAAATATTCACATCATAATCTTTTAACAGCTCCAACCAGCGACGCTACCGCAGATTCAACTTTTTCTCAGTGAAAATATACTGCAGACTTTTGTGATGAGTGAAAATATCTAAATGGATGCCATATAGGTAGTGTCTCCATATTTTCAAGGCATGAATCACCGTGGCTAATTCCATGTCATGGGTAGGGTAGTTCTTCTCATGCTTCCTCAACTGCCTGGAAGCATAGGCAATCACCTTACCATGCTGCATCAAAACACATCCTAACCCATCACCCGAAGCGTCACAATAGACTACATAACCTCTGTACCTTCTGGCAACAGTAGCACAGGTGCTGATGTCAATCTGTCTTTCAATTCCTGAAAGCTTTGCTCACATACCTCAGTCCAATGGAATTTTACTGCCTTCTGCATTAGTTTGGTTAAATGTGTTGCTAAAGTGGAAAATCCTTCCACGAACCTTCTGTAATACCCAGCTAACCCCAGAAAACTATGTACGCGGTCGTAATGGTAGGTCTAGGCCATGTTTTCACTGCTTCTATCTTCTGCGTATGTACCTGTATACCAGTATCTGACACAATATGGCCCAAGAAGGCTACTGAATTCAGCCAAAATTCACATTTAGAAAATTTTACATATAGCTGGTGATCTCTGAGAATTTGGAGCACTGTCTGTAGATGATCCTGGTGATCTACCTCTGAGCGGGAATAAAACAGAATATCATCGATAAATACTACGACGAACAAGTCCAGGTATGGTCTGAAAAAGTTGTTCATCAGGTCCATGAACACTACTGGGGCATTTGTCAGTCTGAAGGACATGATTAGAAATTCAAAGTGGCCATATCTGGTCCTGAAGGTAGTCTTTGGAATATCTCTTTCACGAACCCGGACCTGATGATATCCTGACTATAAGTCAATCTTTGGAAAATACCTTGCTCCCTGTAGATGATCAAACAAATCATCTATTCTTGGAAGCAGATACTTATTCTTGATAGTGAATTTATTCAGCTGCAGATAATCTATACACATATGGAGGGAGCCGTCCTTCTTCCTTACGAATAGAACTGGCGTACCCCATGGTGAGGTACTCGGCCGGATAAAGCCCTTGTCTAGCAAATCCTTCAATTGTTCCTTTAGTTCTCCGAGTTCAGTAGGAACCATCCGATATGGAGGAATAGATATAGGCTGAGTGCCTGTGCAATAGATCAATTACAAAATCAATTTCCCTTTCTGGGGGAATAACAAGAAGCTCATCTAGAAATACATTGGGAAATTCATTAACCACTAGAATAGACTGAAGGATCGGAGGCTCTGCCACAACATCCTGAACACTGACAATATGATAAATGCAACCTTTTGCTATCAATTTTCTCACCCGAAGATAGGAAATAAACCTACCTTTTGGCGTGGTTGTACTACCTTTCCACTCCTGTACTACCTCCCCTGGAATGTGGAATCGGACAATCTTGGTCCAACATTTGGCATTGGCATACATGGATCTAGCCAATCCATACCCATAATTTCTTGTTCTATCAAGTTTGTCATAGTCTGATGATTGGAAACCTCTACTGTACACCCTCGTTAGACCTTTTTGGCTATGATAGAGTCACCAACGGGTGTAGACACTAAGAAAGGTCGCTGAAGCAATTTCGGCATAATACTAAACTTCTGATCCACTAACGATGTAAAATAGGACAAGGCGGATCCTGGATCTATCAACACTAAGCAGGATGAGAGCAATTATACAGCATACCCCTCACAACATCTGGTGATGACTCCTGTCGCCCTAGTAGTGCATAAGTACGGTCTGGGCCGGCGCTTGAACTGGAGGCCCCTGATCTGCCTCGGTCTCTGCCGGCTAAAACTAAGGGCCTACGCCCTGCCGGGGATGCTGGAGCTCGTGATCCTATCGAGGACCTATCCTGTCTATCCCGGTCACCCTAACCCCTAGCTGGACAATCCCTCATCTGGTGACCCTCCTGTCTATGTAGCATGTTGTGGAACCATACCTGCATGCTCCAAAGTGGCGTCAGTTGCAAATAGGGAAAACTGGTATCGGAAACCCACTCTGATCCACTCCACTCTGGTGCTGTGAGCCTAATGCTCATGAACCTTCACCGGGCTCTGGCTGGCCTCATTGACTAGACCTTCTCCTCTGCCATTGCGGTGGAGGCGGGGGTCTGGGTGGCCTATCTGATATCGTGGCCTATGTCCTCCTCGGGACTCCTCCTGTAATTCACTCGGTCTATCAATGCGGCGCAGCTCATGGCTTGTCCTCCTAATCTCCTGTTGCCACTGTCTGATACCCTTAGTATTCTGACCAAAATCCTACACACGGGTGATGTCCATATCCTCTCGCAGTGTTGATGTGATGCAGGTCTCAACATATATCGGGTTCAGTCCCATAATAAAATGGTGTACCCTGGCTGGTATTATGTCCACAAAACAGGTGCATAACGAGCCAAGGAATAAAACTGTATGGCATATTCCCCAACATTCATCGACCCCTGCTCCAAGTGTAGGAACAGATCAACCCGGGCCTGTCGAATCTCCCGCGGTAGGTAATGATCCAAGAAAGCCTCTGAGAAGCTAGGCTAGGTCAGAGGGGAAACATCTCTCGCTCGAGACCTTTCCCAATTCTCATACCACAGCACGACGATGCCCCATAGCCGGAATACCGCCAACTCAACCGACTCTGTGGGTGTAGTATGCATCACCCTGCAAATCCTTCGCATCTAGTCTAAGAAGTCCTGAGGGTCCTCGGTTCGATCTATCCTTGTGAATTGCGAGCGACTCATTGCTAGGAACTCTCGAACCCTCGACCTACCAGGCCTTCCTAAGGATTCTGCAACTATAGGTGGCATTGGCTGGCGCTGAGCAGCCATCATTTGGGCTAGCATAACCACCGCGCTCCTGACCTCCTGGTCGAATTATACGGGTATAGAAACTGCCAGAGGTGGTGCCGTTCCACCGGCCGTCCCAAGCGGCTCTTGATGTGGTGGAGACTTCTGGGGAGGTCGAGATGATACCTCCGTATCGCACTCAAATCGGGCCAATTCTGACCGAGGCTGAGGCACCCTGTTGGTGCCCTCTCCTGCTGCTACATTTAGCCTCTTGCCTGTCGTAAGGTATCGCTGGTCCGACATTTCTCTGTAATCTAAAACACACATAATCTAAAACACATATGGGCCCCACATGGTCGATATCATCTAACCACTGGGAAGTAACACAATCTGCAAGCCAATAGGAGTAATAAGATGGTAGGGATAGGGCCCCGACCTACCCATATTGTACAAACAAAAGGAATAAACCTCTATTACACAAACTTCAAAAAAAGGGAGTTGACGGTTCTATATGGTTGACTGGAACTACGAGGGGCCTGCTCCTCATCTATCTGTACCTGCGGGCAAGTAATGCAGCACCCCAAAAGAGGGCGTCAATAACACAGGTACTGAATATGTAAGGCAGTAACTTTAAATAATTGAAAGTAAGGAAATAGAACTGACAATGACTAAAGTAAAGGAACCAGACTGAAGATGACTGAAGAATTGAAATCAGGGCTAAACATAACTGTAATAAGGAGGGTAGGAGTCATACCTGACAAACGAGGCATCTTACTATCTAACTATCAGTAACTAAACCAAACATAAGCTTTACCTGGCCCCCATAAGCCGAAAGGTACAATTAGCACAGAATAACCCACTTTGGCCCCCATTAGCCTAGTGAGTACACCTTAATCTATATACCCCTATCCAGGTCATACTGAGTCAACTACCAGCTATAAGCGTCATGCCGATCCCCTAGGTCTGCAACTGGGCCCGCTCGGCCCCTAACTGTAGCTGTATCTGAGTCTAGAGGACTCCTGATTTCTACACCCCGGGTGTAAATGCTCAGTGGGAGTTTGTATATGGCCAACCACAGCATATGAAGATCTGGATCCTCATCTTCGTCCCTTGCAGATGGCATGCCGCTCCATAGAGTGACGTATCCTCGCCTCTGCCGGGTGGCGACACAACTATTAACCCTGGGGTGGTCATGGAACCTATACAGGTGTAATCCAGCCTAAAACAATACAAATTACGAGCCTCGACTGACAAAAAGAACTAGACATGATAACATACTGCTGACATGCTTTGCTAGAATTCATACTAGACTACTATGCTGAAGAAACTAACTTGTCGAAAGAAAATGCCTTAACATACCTCATTCTCTGTTTACCAATTAACTGGCGAGTTTCAGCTCGTGTTCAACTGCCCTTCTCAATTGTAATTATATTAACGGAAGAATAAGGCTACTTTATTACTATATTTGAAGAAAACGATAACTTATATATATATATATATATATATATATATATATATATATATACTAACTATACTTCAACTTATCGAAAGACGATCAAAAACTCATAATTTCTTGGGAATTTAGAAGGGAGAAATACTTACTTTAGGCAGATGATCGTATTGACACTATTTTGAAATAATTCCACCAACTTAGGCTCGGTGGGACGACGATTTGCCGGGCGTATTTTACAAAAATAATCGTATTCTGCGGAGATGCTCTATGCAGCCTTATACTTCACTACCCGGAGTTAATTTAGATTTGGAAGGCATTTGGCATTGTAATCGAATGATTTTAAATAGTTTCCCTTTGTTCCTACCTGTTCTGGCTGAGGTTATTTGGAAAATAACATAACATCTAAGTGTGAGGCCTTTATATACTTGAGGCGGCAGACAAGGGAATGTGGCACTCTGCCGGTCGCGCCAATTTACGAGCGTGCCACTTTGGATAACACGGAGAGGGCTGCTCCATGCCACTTTGGGTAACGCAGGGGGGGGGGCTTCTCCGTGCCACTTTGCCCCTCTGGGCAACTTGGTTCGGCCTCCTCCCGTGAAATCCCGACTTTGCACTCCTTCGGCCTTTCCCCGGGCCCTTTCCTCGAACATATGGAACTCTAAAAATCACAACCAACATATGAATAGGCCGACTAAACTTTAGAAACTGACGGGGTGTAATAGTTTTGGACGGCTCTGCCCACTTGAGTATAATAGTCGGGACCACGTAAGCTCTGTCATGGTATGTCGGTTAAGTGACAAGTCTCCCATTGTCCATATGATTCAGATTTGCATATTAACTACTCATGATCACTATGTGTGGATGCATGTTCTAAAAGTAAGGTTTGACTCAAGGTTCAACTTTTCTATAAATGTTGCATCTCATCTTTGAGTCATTTGAATTAGTTGATGTTATAAAGTTATGCGCTGACACATCATGAAGGGATTATGATTTTGAAAGAATGCATATTAGTTCTCTCAGTTTTCTAAAAGCTTATGTTATGAAATGATTTGTTCAGATGATTTTACTTATTATAGCGATTTCACTTATTAGCATACTCGGTATATTTCACGTACTGACCACATACTTTCTATGTTGTATCGTTTCATGATACAGGACACTACTCATAGCTTCAGCCCTGATCTTAGTCAGCTTGTTCAAAGTTGCACCTGTTCAGAGTTGGTGAGTCCTCATTCTTCGAGGACTAGACTTTCAGTTTCTTCAATATATTTCAGTTTCAGCATTGTGGAGCTAGTTGGGGTCTTGACTAATCAGTTCGTCCAAATAGAGGCTTTTCAAACTTAGTCATGTATTCGATTTGGAATATTTATTCTTATGTGATGTTGCTTCATACTTACGGTGAGATTATATTCATGTTTTCTTCAGTTTTTGAATGAGTTAGTTATATGCTTATGCTATGGATCGACTTGGGATCCCTCAGGGTCCCTAGTCCCGTGTCTATGATCCGGGCCTCCGTTCGGGTCGTGACAAACTTGGTATCAGAGCCATAGGTTTGAAGTGTCTTAGGGAGTCTGAAAGACGCGTCAAATAGTGTCTTTTTCATGAGTGTGAAGCGCGCCACACCTATGATGAAGAGGCTACAAAACGTCTAGGAAACATTCCCATCTTTCATGATCTATGTCCTGCGGTGAAGAGTCTTTTTATCCATCTAATTCATGCTATTCGCGATTGTAGAGTATGGATCCTCGAAGAATGAATGGAAGGAGGAATAGAGGCGGTGAGGGCCACGAGGATGAAAACGGTCATGAGAATCAACCAGCCCCACCAATTTAGGAGCCTCAAGCACCAGAGCTAGTCGCTTATGCTGAGTACCGAGCTGCCATTCAGATGCTTGCATAGGCCTTGACGACTCAGGTCAATCAGCAGGCTGTAGCGCATGTTCCACAATATGACAGTGCAGCGACAGCTCGAGTTAGGGACTTCTTGAGGATGAACCCATCGGAGTTTCTTGGGTCCAAGGTAGATGAGGACCCACATGAGTTCGTGGATGAGGTTATCAAGATCACCCAGGTCATGGGGGTGAGTAGTGTTGAGTGCACAGAGTTGGCCTCCTACCAGTTGAAGGGGGTTGCACATATCTGGTTCTGTCAATGGAAGGATAACAGGGTCACCAGAGTAGGTCCGGTCACTTGGGATGAGTTCCATGTTGCATTCCTGGATCGCTTCTTTTCTCAAGAGATGAGGGAGCTAAAGGAAGCTGAGTTCGTAAATCTGATGAAAGGGAGGATGACAGTAATAGATTATTCCCTTGAGTTCACACGCCTATCGAAGTATGCTCCTGAGTTAGTGACTGACCAAACGATGCGAGTGAGTAGGTTTGTGCATGGGATAGCAGGCAACTTGGATAAGGAATGCAAGATTTCCATGCTCCATCGGGATATGGACTTCCCTCAGATGGTGTTGTACGCCCAACAGATGGAGGCGGCACATTGGAGATAGAGAGAGGCCAAGAGGGACAGGACTGATGATCAAAGATTTCCTCAGACTAGGTCAGGAGGTGGGCACCGTCAGCAGACCCACCAGAGATCATCCACCCCAGCTTCATTAGCCTTGAGTGTGCCATCTCGACCTAGGCATGATCAGAGAGGGTGAGCATCAGGCTCGAGGGATCATGCTCCCTGGACGTGGTTACTAGTATGTTACGAGTCTTCCATGTTGATGTTTATGCTCTATTAGATCCAGGGGACACCATGTCCTTTGTGATACTTATATAGCCAGTAGCTTTAGAGTCATTCCCGATGTCTTCTCAGAATCCTTTATAGTTTCTACTCCTGTAGGTGACTCAATTACAGCTAGACAGGTGTATAGAGATTTTCCTTTCTTGGTCCTCCATAAGGTCACCTCAGCAGATTTGATAGAGTTAGCCATGACAGAGATGTTGTTCTCGACATGGATTGGTTGTATGCTTGTTATGCTTCCATTAATTTTAGGACCTGGTCAATAGAGTTCAGATTTCTAGGTGAGCTAGTATTAGAATGGAAGGCCAGTTTAGTTGTGCCTGTAGGTCGCTTCGTTTCCTACCTCAATGCTAAAAAGATGATTTCTAAGGGTTGCTTGTATCATTTGGTTTAGCTCGAGGATGTTGAGCCTGAGACCCCGACTATCTAGTCCGTTCCAGTCGTACGTGAGTACCCAGAGGTCTTTCCTGATGATTTTCCAGGTATTCCTCCCGAGCGGGAGATTGATTTCGGTATTGACCTTCTTTTTGATACGCATCCTATATCTATTCCTCCCTACAGGATGGCTCCAGTCGAGTTAAAAGAGTTGAAGGATCAGTTAAAGGATTTATTAGATAAGGGCTTCATTAGACAGAACTAGTTTCCATGGGGTGCACCGGTTTTATTTTTTTAGAAGAAAGATGGTTTCCTTTGTATGTGCATTGATTATCGACAGTTGAACAAAGTCACTGTCAAGAACAGGTGCCCCTTACCCAAGATTGATGATTTGTTTGATCAACTTCTGGGTGCTAAGTGTTTCTCAAAGATAGATCTCAGATCTGGGTATCATCAGCTCAATGTTCGGGAGAGTCATATCCCGAAGACGACATTCAGAACACGTTATGGTCATTACGAGTTTGTAGTTATGTCTTTTGGACTAATGAATGCTCCGGCAGCTTTTATGGACTTGATAAACAGGGTGTTCAAGCCATATTTGGACATGTTCATGATCGTTTTCATTGATGACATCTTATTATACTCTCGGAGCAAGGAGGAGCATGCCGCTCACCTGAGAGTAGTGCTTCAAACCCTTAAGGATCGCCAATTGTATGTAATGTTTGGCAAGTGTGAGTTTTGGTTGGACTCCTTGGAATTCTTTGGCCATGTGGTGTCTAGCGAAGGCATAAAAGTAGATTTGCAGAAAATTGAGGCGATGAAGAATTGGCCTAGAGCGGTGAATCCTTCGGATATTCGAAGTTTGTTGGGTTTAGCTGGCTACTACAAGAGGTTTGCTGAGGGTTTCTCATCCGTTGCAACGCCTTTGTCTAAGTTGACACAGAAGAAGGTGAAGTTTCAATGGTCGGAGGCTTGTGAGAAAAGCTTCTAGGAGTTGAAGACCTGACTCACTTCAGCACCAGTGTTGACCTTACCTGGGAGTACTGATGGCTTTGTTGTATATTGTGATGCTTTGAGAGTCGGACTAGGGTGTGTGTTTATGCAGCATGGGAAGGTAATAGCACATGCCCCTAGGCAGTTGAAGGTCCATGAGAAGAATTACCTAACCCATGATCTTGAGTTGGCGGCGTTGGTGTTTGCATTGAATATATGGTGGCATTACTTGTATGGGTCCACGTGGATGTGTTTACAGACCACAAGAGCTTGCAATACGTGTTCACACAGAAGATTTAAATCTTCGACAAAGGAGGTGGTTGGAGTTACTTAAGGACTATGATATGAGTGTCCTTTACCACCTAAGCAAGGCTAATGTGGTTGCTGATGCACTTAGTAGGCTCTCAATGGAGAGTGTTTCTCATGTGGATGAGGGGAAGAAGGAGTTGGTGAAAGATGTTCACTGGCTTGCAAGGCTGGGAGTTAGATTGATCGGCTTGACCGATGAAGGTGTTGTTGTAAATAATGGGTTAGAATCATCCTTGATGGTTGATGTTAAGTCCAGGCAAGATGAGGATCCAATTTTGAGGAAACTGAAGGAGGCGGTGTAGAGTCAAAAGGTGAAGGTTTTCTCCCAAGGGGGAGATGGTGTGCTGCGATATCAGGGTCGTCTGTGTGTCCCAGATGTTGATGATTTGAGAGCTAGAATATTACATGAGGCATATGGTACCAGATATTCTATTCATCCACGATTCACGAAGATGTATCAAGACTTGCGAGAAATCTATTGGTGGAATGGTATGAAAAAGGATATTGCGGAGTTCGTAGCGAAATGTCTAAACTGCCAGCAAGTGAAAGTCGAGCATCAAAGACCCAAATAAGTACTTCAAGATATTACCATCCCCACTTGGAAGTGGGAAGAGATCAATATGGACTTCATTACAGGCTTACCCCGGACTCATAGTCAATACGACTCCATTTGGATTATTGTGGACAGGTTGACTAAGGCGGCTCATTTCCTACCAGTCAAGACCACGGATTCAGCGGATGACTATGCTAAGTTATACTTATGAAAGTAAGTTTGGTTGCATGGAATGCCTCTGTCAATCATTTCAGATAGAGGTACCCAGTTTACCTCTCAATTTTGGAGGGTTTTTTAGAAGGGACTCGGGACTCAAGTCAAGCTCAGCACGGCCTTTCATCCAGAAACGGATGGTCAAGTCGAGAGAACAATCTAGACTCTTGGGGACATATTGAGGGAATGTGTTATGGATTTTAAAGGCAGTTGGGATGATCATTTTCCCCTGATTGAGTTTGCTTATAATAACAGTTACCACTCTAGTATCTAAATGGCACCATTTGAGGCTCTTTATGGACGGAAGTATAGATCTCCCATCGGATGGTTTGAGGTTAGTGAGGCAACTATGATAGGATCGGATTCGGTTAATGAGGCGATAATGAAGGTTCAGTTGATAAGGGACCGGTTGAAAATAACTCAGAGTCATCAGAAATCGTATGCTGATCTGAGGAGAAGAGATTTGGAGTTTGATGTGGACGACTAGGTATTTCTAAAGGTATCTCCCATGAATGGAGTCATGCGGTTTGGGAAGAAAGGGAAACTCAGTCCCCTTTATATTGGTCGCTACCAGATTGTGAGAAGAGTTGGTAAGGTGGTGTATGAGTTGGACTTGCCATCGGAGTTATCTTTGGTTCATTCTATCTTCCATGTGTCGCTTTTGAAAAAGTGTTTGGGTGATCCAGCCTTGATAGTTCCAATAGACAACCTTGGGGTAAGAGACAACCTCAGTTACGAAGAAATTCCCATTGAAATCTTTGATAGCTCAGTTCGAAAGTTGAGGAACAAGGAAGTATCTTTGGTTAAGGTATTATGGAGAAATCAGCATGTTGAGGGAGCTACGTGGGAAGCCGAAGCGGATATGATGGCTAAAAATCCACACTTGTTCTCTACCGGTTCAGTTTCAGCTTGAGGTATCAATTCTGCACCCAGACTCTAACTAGTTTCATGTTTGAACTATGTGCACAAGTTTATTTTATGTATGTGGATGTTTGTATGATTGGTGAATCTAGTTCAGCTGTATACTTTGAAATGAAGGTAGTCATTCCGTCAGTTTTCGTCTTAAATGATCGGTATTTGATTTTGATAAATTGTATGTTTCTATTTGTTGCTTGTTTCCTACATTCAAGGACAAATGTTCCCAAGGGGGAGATATTGTAATACCCCAGAAGTGCTTAGGAGTAGACCCGGGAAGCTAAAAGGCAAAACTGTTGTAAGTTGGGAAAAAGGTTGCAGGACGACAGGTACCACGACCCGTGCTAAGTAACCACGGGCCGTCGTTGGTGATCATGGGTTCAAGTGGTTAGGTAACAGAGGGAAACAACGGTTGATTCAACGACTCGTGGTAAGTAACCATGAGTCGTCATTTGTTTTCGTGGTAGGAAGTGGATTTGGCAGTAGGAAGGTACAACGGACGGATAGTAACCACAACCTGTTGAAGAATAAGATGAGCCATGGTGAGGCTCTTTGGGTATAAGTTGAGAAGGTTTAGTTGGGAGCACTTAACGACTAGTCCAACGACCCGTTGGAGCCTACAGCGACTCGTCCTGTTCGCCCGTGGTTTGATTTCGAGATATGACTGGGGCAGTGCATAGAAGGGGTAGATACCACAGTTTGTGGTATCCTCTAAGGACCCATTGGTTCACCCATCGTTTGGCCCAGTGAGCAGTTTTCAGCGAACTCAGTAAGGGAATTTCCGTCATTTCCTAGTCCTAAGGCCCTATACTACGTTGTTTAAGGCTCATTTTGAGGGGGTTTTAGAGGTGAAAAGCCTATTCTAAGTGCATACTCCCCATACATGCAAGGTTTAAGGCTTGAAGGAGGTGATTCAAGGCCAAATTCAAGGTTTCCTTTGGAATCTGATCTTGGGCAATTGAAGGGTGATAGAATTCCTCATTTACAGGTATGTAGGGTTTTAATCAATGTCTTCCTTCCACACCCATGCCCAATTCCTATCAATTAGTGTTAAATTATGAATAATCAATTATGGGGTTTTGATCAATTGCATGATTTTTATATCTCCATTCATGGGTATAATTAGATTGTGTTGATATTGATGATTTACGAAGTTTGGGCGGATTCTAACATGTGTCTCTTATAAAAATTTGTTTTTCTAAAAATTGAATCTAAAACGCCCATGGGTGAAGAGTTCATAAAAGAGGTGATTTATGGTAAATGTGTAGTGGTGATGAAGTTGATAATGAAAAACATGTTTCTAAAACTACCAATGATTTTGATGTTGTTTCCTAATTGAATCAGTTGGATGCTAGAATTATAGAACTTTGGTAATACCCACATGTTGATTAAAGTGATGATTTTCCCAACATAAACTTACAACATTATTTAAGAAGAAATTTCCCAATTCTTATTATAAATTCTAGCTTGTGGTATGTCGAGTAAATATTTCTAAATGTAGCTTACCACATGATTTGGAGTAGATGTTCCTACCTATGATTGAGCTTGTGGTATGTTTCAAAATAAAGCTTCTCTTATGCATCAATTTATAATTGAGATGTATGGCATTATTGAACTTTATCGAAGGACAATGTTGAGCTTCATTTTCATATGATGTCCAGTCTATGCATGATTTCATGTTGAGCTTCGTTATATAGGATGTAGAGCATTGCATGTTTTGGGAGAAGAGTCTAGCACCGAGCGGGTTAAGGGTTGACAACCCTATGCCCCAAAACTACGCACCAACGTAGGTTGATTTTATTATATTTGGGACCTCACTTCTAAGCTATCCCCAACATTAATTGCCCATGAGCTTGATATTGATATCATGGTAGTGTCCTCAGCCCTGGCAAGGTTTTGGATGGCTACGCCCACTTGAGTGTAATAGTCGGGACCACGTAAGCTCTATCGTGGTATGTCGGTTAAGTGACGAGTCTCCCATTGTCCATATGATTCAGATTTGCATATTCACTACTCATGATCAGTATGTATGCATGCATGTTCTAAAAGTAAGGTTTGACTCAAGGTTCAACTTTTCTATAAATGTTGCATCTCAGCTTTGAGTCATTCGAATTAGTTGATGTTATAAAGTTATGCATTTTCACATCATGAAGGGATTATGATTTCGAAAGAAGGCATGTGAGTTCTCTCAGTTTTCCAAAAGCTTATGTTATGAAATGATTTGTTCAGATGATTTTACTTATTATAGCGGTTTTACTTACCTTGCGTACTCGGTACATACCACATACTGACCGCATACTTTCTATGTTGTATCGTTTCATGATATAAGACCAGGATCGCAGCTTCAACCCCGATATTAGTCAACTTGTTCAAAGTTGCACCTGTTCAGAGTTGGTGAGTCCTCATTCCTCGAGGACTAGACTTTTAGTTTCTTTTACACATTTCAGTTTTAGCATTGTGGAGCTAGTTGGGGTCTTATTCCATCAGTTCATCAAGATTAGAGGCTTTTCAGACTTAGTCATGTATTGGGTTTTAGATGTTTATTCTTATGTTATGTTGCTTTAGACTTCCGTTGAGATTATATTTGTGTTTTATTCAATTTTTGAATGAGTAAATTGTATGCTTATTCTATGGGTCGACTTGTGGAGCTAGTTGAGGTCTTGTCCCATCAGTTCATCAAGATTAGAGGCTTTTCAGACTTAGTCATGTATTCAGTTTCGGATGTTTATTATTATGTGATGTTGCTTTAGACTTCCGTTGAGATTATATTCGTGTTTTATTCAACTTTCGAATGAATTAGTTGTATGCTTATGTTATGGGTCGACTTAGGGTCTCTCAGGGTCCCTAGTCCTGTGTTTACGATCCGAGCCTCCGTTCGGGTTGTGACAGTTGTCTACAAAATGCTTGTTATGGTTATAAAAGCATACAGGTTAACTTCTGCTCCTTTTCGCTGATTACTTTCAATTTTTTTATCAACTTCTATTCGATTAACATTATCACCTTACCTAATTGGTACATGTTGTACTGACGCCCATACATGGGGCATTACATACTTGCCTGCAGGTTTAGACAGACAGATTTCAGGATCTCCTTTAGCAGCTATTCACAGTCAGTAGATTGGTTAGTTCCTTTTATTCGGGGTTGCCAGACAGTAGAGGTTTTTCTGTCTTTTGTTATATAATTTTTGGGTAGGGTGGGGCCCTATCCCGACCAATATTTATCACTCTTAGTGGGTTGTAGCAACCAGTTTTTAGTTCCTAGTTTGTTGTGCGTTTGTTGGTCATGTGGGGCCTATATATACTATGTTTTGTGTGTTGGTTGTATGGGGCCTAGCTTAGCTATCAGTTAGGAACCTTGTCGGCTATAGTACATGTATAAATGTATGTCTTTCCTTGTTTATAACTTCGACAACATGGTAGTCTCGTTACCCCGCATAGGATCCTTTTATTGTAATTACTACTAGGTTAACTATTTTTATATAGTTTTATTGTGTGGCCTAGTCGGCCCGAGGTTGTGTTTACAACCGAGATGTAGCTTGTTGTTTTCAAGATTTTGAGTTGCTGGAAAGAACCAAAAGTCTGTACGCCTAGCTAGGTCAGCCTAGGTTCCAGGTGGCAGTAGGTGCTAGTTACGCCTCCCAAGGCGGGGCGTGACAAACTTGGTATCAGAGAAATGTCATATCCTAGGGAGTCTGCAAGCCATTTCTAGTAGAGTCTTGTTTATAAATGTGGTGCAGGAGGCAACGAGGCATGATAGTACGGTTACCTCTCCTTCTTCTCAGATCGTGCTATGGGGTCGAGTTGTATAGGGTTGAGCCCTTATGCTTTCATTGTTATATCTGTATAGAATTATATTTGATATGAGACCGGCTACAACCAGCCAAAAGTTAGCTATAGAAGCAGGAGAGGGTACAAACGAGGTGCCCCAGATGGAGGACAACCCAACCTGAGGGCAAAAGGACACATCTTTTCAATCTCCCCAGCATCCTCCCAAGGCACTAGGAACCTCATAAGGTAACAAACATGCCAGTACCATTCCCAACTCTTCCTACACCCTTCGAACAGGAGGTCAGGAGTGTCGTATACATATGTTGGCTTACTTAGTAGCTACTAAGTATTCGACAGGGACAACAATTAATGTTGGATTACCTGAAGGGTACGAAAGATTGTGAAATTGTGAGATCCTTACCTCCATTCCTTTGAATATTCTTGAGCTTCATACCTTATCCCCACCATAGTTTGATATGGTTATTCCCGCCTCCGAATCCTTTTCTCGGTTTAGAAGAGAGCATAAGTATTGGTTCTATGTTGCCAAGAGTAAATAGTCAAGACCCGAGAATTTAAATAAGCTACCTAGACCTTCACTGCAGAAAAATTAGGATAGCAGTGCTAGATGCAGCCCAGTACGTGTGAGAGTCCATAAGCAATAGACCCCCAGCAATAGTAAAGCTTAGGTCAGAAATCGATTAATCCTACCACAGTATGTTGATGCGGTAGCGAATACTTGGAGAATAAGGGCTATGGCCCCAAACTTATTATGACAGGGGACAGAGAGATTAAATGATGGGAGTCAGCCCGAGTGTAGGTTAGGACAACATAGGTTGATAATGTTGGATAGTAATATCCTTTCCAGTACGGTGCAGAGGGCATGAACTCCGGATCTCAGCCTATAAAAGTAAGGGCAAGACATGGACATCTAGCTTGGGAGGTGAACAAAATCACACCTAGGCTGTAGTTAGCTGATAGAGCTTGGAATGGCTATTGAAGGTCGAGATATAAGCAATAGGTTGACTCTTAGAGGATAGTGAGACTGTAACCTAGAACACTGCAATATCGCCTCTAGTTGTGGCGGCAAAAGAGTGACGGCATAGAGACCCTAGCCTAGTATAACCCTGAGACAAGGCCCAACAGAAGAAGTCATCGGCCTTCGAGATAGCAGAGGGTAGAGTCTTGTGATCCCAAGGTTTACCTGCATTCCAAATATGATAGGGATTCATTAGTACACTATAGCAAATGTACACTATGTCCATTATTCTCTCTACCCAGGTTTGACGAAAACGCATCAGGTTATGAAAGAAATTTACTGATGGCAAGGGAAGAAGAAAGATATTGTTGAGTTATAGAAAAAAGCACCAATGGGCCAATACGGAAAGGCTAGACATCAGAAATCATGCAAGTCAATTATGGAAATAGTCGTGCCCGCGTGAAAGTGGGAAGTAGTCAATACTAATTAATTACAGATTTACCTCGTACCAGGTGTAAATTTTACCCTACTTGAGTTGTTTGTTAAATGATAATGGGATCAACTCACTTCCTACAGATCAGAAATACATTTTTGCTGAGGATTACGCTGAGTTAAATACCAAAGAAGTAAACTGGCTACATGAGGGGCATAACCCACAGCTAGATTTTGGAAAGGGTGTCAGAGCAGATTGGGACGCAAGTTAATTTGAGTACAACTTCTAAGTCAAATGGCCATGCAGAGCACACAATATAGGTGCTTGAACATATATTACGGGTGGAAATGTTGGTCCCCTATATGATGGCCTAAATTAGATAAGTCAGGGTTAATTGAACATGACATAACACATCAGTCAGAAGAAAATGTTAAACTCATTAGAGAGCCCAGGATCATTAGGAATCCTATTCCAGTATACGACGTATGGAGTCGGAGACTAAGGAAATGACTGGGTATTCCTGAAAATTTCACCAATGAAGGATGTTATGAAATTCGACAAGGAGGGCAGCCCAGACCTCGATTCATTGGGCCATATCAAACCCTCCAGAAGATCGGCCAAGTGGTCTATGAGTTAGAGTTGCCTTTGGGGCTTGGATCTGTCCATCAATATTATGCAAGCGCTTAGGAGAGCTATTCTCAGGTTGACCCAGTCAAGGATACTCTGGTTACAAGAGAGCTGTCCCACGCAGACACTCCAATAGTTATAATAGATCGTTAGGTCCGTAGGGGCTATCTTGAGGACTAAATATGTAGCCTATTAGAGTCATATGGAGGAACAAAAATATAGAAGGGATGAATTGAAAAGCTAAGGATGACATGGAGTCTGGGTATCCTCAGTTGTTTTAGGCCCTATGATAGTATACAACTCAGACAATTTCAGTTAAGGCAAGATAGTTTTAGGCGTTGTATAGTTGCCTTTTTTTCTATTGTTATCAGTTGCTTACATATATGTGGAGGAACTATGTTATTTAGTTGCAAGTAGCATCCTATGAGATGCCTGTATTCGACTTTTCTACGTTTCAGGTTTCCAGATAGTCCATATTACAGAGAAGACTCTATCAAAATTTTGAAGAAGGACAAAACCTCTTAAGATTGGATTACATTCTAGGACGAATGTTCCTACGCGGGGGGGGGGGGGGGAGGGGGGGATGATGTTCCATGTTGTAGGTTGCCATTGATTAGTGGACATCTATGCACACTAGTGATAGTGTCAAGAGCACATCACACGATAGAAAAGGCTTGAAGAGGGGAGCGCACAATTACATCATCGAGCGACCAGGTGACCAAAGCAAAGGCAAGGCGCAAGGAGCGCCCCTGCCTCGGCGCCTTGAGCGACGCGTCGCGTGTCACGCCCCACCTTGGGAGGCATGACTAGCACTTGGTGCTCTACAAGGACCTGGACTACTGGACTAACTAAGCCTAAGCACTTCTGGTACCAGGCTGGCTTTAACTCTGGATTCAAGAAAACGACGGGCTATATAACGGCTGTAAACACAGTCTTCGGCTGACAAGGCCTATAGCCACCTGTAAGGATATATACAGCTAACTAGAACAACAAACTACAAGGGATCCTATGCGGGCCGACTAGGCCACCATGCTGTCTAGTTATATCTGAGAAATGAAATGGAGCACTAAACTGATCTATGACCGACAAGGCTACCAACTAACAACTGAATAAGGCCCCACACGGCCACCAAATACAATCTGACCACAGGGACTATGATATAATCTGCAAGCCTCTAGGAGTAATCAGATGGTTGGGATAGGTCCCCAGCCTACCCATACTGTACAAACAAAAGAAGGTAAACTTCTGTCACTCAAGCTCTGGAGGGAAGGAGCTGAAGGCTCTGAACCGCTGACTGGAACTACGAGGGATCTGCTCCTCGTCTATGTGTACCTGCAGGTAAGTAATGGAAGCGCCCCAAACGGTTTTCAGTATCACTGGTACTAAGTATGTAAAGCAATAACTGAAAATAATTGAAAGTAAGTAAGAAACCTAATAATAACTGAAGTAATAGGGAATGGACTGGAACTATTTGAAATAGTGGAATCAGGACTAACCTTAACTATACTGAGAAGAGTAGGAGTCGTACCTAGTAACGTGGAGTCCTACTGTCTATCTAGCCATAACTAAAATAACATGACATAACATAAAATAACATAAAACTTACCTGGCCCCCATAAGCCGAAAGGTACAATTATCACAATCTATTTACCCCTACCTAGGTCATACCACATCAACTAGTAACTATAAGCAACCTGCCGATCCCCTGGTTATGCAGCTTGGGCCCGCTGGGCCCCTGACTATAACTGTACATGAGTCTGAAGGACTCCTGAAATCAACATCCCGGGCACAAGTGCTGCACGGGGTTGTATAAAAGCCAACCACGGCAAAACATGGGGAAACTGGCATCCCATCTTCGTCCCTAGAAGACGGCATGCCACTCCGTAGAGCGACGTATCCTCGCCCTCTGGCGGACGAGTCGATACAACTATTAACCCTGCGGAGGTCACGGAAGCTAGATCCAGCCCAAAACAATACAATCAAGTCTCAACTGATAGCAATGATTGCATATAATACGTACAGAATCTGATAATAATAATATAATCTCTGACATGCTGTACTGAATCTCATACTAAAGCATGATATAAAATTTCTGAAATAATCTACTGGGACTTGTGCTATTTTTCTAAGTTTCATGCTAAACACGATATAATATTTCTGACGTACTTTACTAAATTTCATAATGAGTACGCTATATTGTTTCTGAAGTACTCTATTGGAAAATATACTGTTTTACTATACTGGGACAACTAACTTGCCGAAAGAAACCAGCTTTACATACCTCGATTGCCGGTTTGCCGATTAACTGGCGAGGTTCGGCAAGTATTCAGTTGTTCCTTCCAAATGTAATCATATTCACGAAAGAATAGAACTAACTTCATTACCTATACTGGAAGAAACAATACTTTAAGTCTACATACTGACTGTTCTTCGACTTATCAAAGAATGATCGAAAACTCGTAATTTCTCGGAAGTCTAGAAGGGAAAAATACTCACTTTAAGCCTGAGAGTATATTAACACTAGTTTGGATCAATTCCAATCACTTTGACTCAGCGGGTCGACGCTTCGCCGGGTGATTTTCGCGAAACTAACTCCGTAGAAATGCTCCCTACAGCCTTATACTTCGATACCCCAAGTTAATTTGACATTGAATAGCGTTTGACGGCGTAATCAAACGGAAATTTATGAGAACCCTTCATCCTCCCCCTGTTCTGATAGGTTTAGATGTGAAAACGACTTAAAGTTAAAGGGTGAGGCCTTTATATACTTGCCGCAAAATACATGGCAACGTGGCACGCTGGCCAACGCGCCGTTCCGGCTCCGTGCCATGTTGGCTAATGCGGAGGTCCCAGCTCCGTGCCACTTTGCCCATTTGGGCAACGCTGTTCAACCACCTCTTGCGAAATTCCAACTTGGCACTCGTTCGGCCTTTCCCCGGGCCCTTTTTTCGCACGTATGGCATTTTAAAACTCTCAACCAACATGTGAATAGGCCAACTAAGTACTAGAAACTTATGGGGTGTAACATCCTCCCCCCTTAAGAACATTCATCATCGAATGTTACCTTCTGCTTGCAAGATTCTTAACTTGCCACTATTTATTCTGGAGAAATTTCGGCATAGTCTCCCCTGTAATATGGACTATCCGAAAATTCTGAAACGCAGAAAAGTCCAATACAGGTACTCCACACAATACTATAGCATTCATTTTACACTAAACTGGAGTCAACTACTCCACATACATAAGTATATACTGTAACTTATGAAACAATAATAACAACATATCTCTGGCTGCATAATCTGACTAAGTCTGGAATAACTGAGGATATCTGACTTTCATATCATTTTCTGCTGCCCAGGTCATCTCCTCTCGGTTCTTATTCCGCTATAATACTTTGATAGAAGCAACATCTTTAGTTCTTAGTCTACGGATCTGCCAGTCTAGTATGGCTACTGGAACTTCTTCATAGGCTAACTCTTTTGTAACCTGAACATCTTCGACTGGGACAATTCTGGAGGGATCTCCTATGCACTTTCAAAGCATTGATACGTGGAAAACTGGGTGGACAGATTCTAATTCTTGAGGTAGATCTAATTCACCATGCTACCTGGCCTATTCTTCGGCAAATCTGATAAGGCCCAAGAAACCTCGGGCTGAGCTTGCCTTTCTTAGCCAATTTTGTCACCATCCATTCCAACATCCCTGCTTAAAATTTAGTCATAGATTGCGCTCCTCTATCAAAGTTTTATCCAACACTGAGGCTCCATGCACCCCATGTACTTCTGAGGTATTTAACCTGACATAAGTCTTAATGGCAAAATAACTTCATCTGGCGAGGCATGAATTGACCTCATTGGTCCTATTATACTGACTCAAATAAGGTCAGGTTGCACCTATATTCATATTAATTACCCTCCACTCCCTTGCAGACACGACCATCTCTTATATTAAATGACTCGGTTCCTACTATTACACCTTTTCTGCCCTGTCACTGGGGCTCTGCTTTTATGATTTAATGATATCTCCTGTCCTCTCTTACCATCTTATTGCATTTTCATTAGATTCTGGGAGCAACGAACACATGCACCTTAGCTATGGTCTGCTATTTGTAGTTCCGTCACCCTTGAAATGTGAGGTCAACATCCAAACCTTGTGACCTTGCTTGTTGTTATACTGAAGGCCCATAACTGTCTGCTGGGCCTAATTCCCAAGCTGCACTAGATTAGAGTCTCTGTGTTGGCACTCTCTTACCTCCCCCTTAGGTAGGCTTACTGCAACATTCTAGGCTACAATCTTACTGTCTCTTCACTGTTATCCCGAGGCTTAGTCCTCAATATACGATGTCCTATTGACCTGGAGGTGATTCTAATTTCCTCCCAAAGTCTGGTATCCTGCTTTTCCCCTATATTCCTTAGTCCGAGCTCTGGGGTTCATGGTACCTGCCTTACACTATCAATAAGGTTGCCGGCTAGGTCTCGGCCTATACTTCTTCTGGCTTGCAATCGGACCCATTTTTATTCATATGACCTCCCTGTCTTTCGATCTCACAACCAAAATCATAACCATTCTCTTGCAGGCATATCCTACCGTCATTAGCATGCTATAGCGGATTCAGCCTTTTCTGACTTGAACTTGACTATTATTGGGAGTTTATCACTAATGGATTTCTTACACACACTTCGAGTAAACTGGTAGTCTTACTTGCTCTTTTGACTTATTACCTTGAGGGTCTGCACCACTTACATAATCATTAGGGCTCCCTACTCTTTCCTAACACTTTCTGGAGTCATCAAATCCAATCTTTGCTTACTATTTACTTCAGGCAACATCGCCTCAATTTTTATGTCCTTTGCTATACTGGAAACAAAACTAAGAGGTAGGAATAGCCTTTTCTTACTGCAATGAAATGGGAATATGGAACTGTACAATCATTCGAAAGGATGGAGGTGGGAATCCTGCATTTCCCTCTCTTTCTCACATCCATCAAGTAATCTGATGTTATCTGTCATCTTGATCAGATCTTATATATCTAGTAGATAAATCAACTCGTATATACGCTATACTCCTGACTTCCTACTCTGAAGTTATAAAAATGAACTGGGGCGGTGCTGGTATATGTATCACAGTATAAGGTTGGTGGTACCTTGAGAGAGTATTAGGGAAATCAAGGACGTCTGCTCCTATCCTTAGGCTGACTATCTCCCCATTGTGGCATCTTAATGATACCTCCTTCTGTTGCTGCATCCAATCTTCTGCCTGTAGTAGGATGTTGTTGATCTGACATTTTCTCTGTAAACAAAAGTGTATAATAAGCTGAGGGAATTAACCTAGACTGTACCGTTCTAGAGCACGACTGAATAAGAAGGAAGGGTAACCATCCTATCATGCCTTGCAGCCTCCTGCCTATAGTATGTGGTGCACAACACATCCATAGACAAGACTCTACTTATCATGGCTTGCAGATTCCATGGGATACGACCTGCTCTGATACCAAGTTTGTCACGCCCCACCTTGGGAGGCATGACTGGCACCTGGTGCCCTACTAGGACCTGGACTACTGTACTAACTGAGCCTAAGCACTTCTGGTTCCAGGCTGGCTCTAACTCTGGATTCAAGAAAACGATGGGCTATATAACGGCTGTAAACACAGCCTTCGGCTGACAAGGCTTATAGCCACCTGCAAATATATAAACAGCTAACCAGAACAACCAACTATAAGGGATCCTATACGGGCCGACAAGGCTACCATGCTGTCTATTTATATCTGAGAAATGAAATGGAGCACTAAATTGATCTGTGACCGATAAAGACACCAACTAACAACTGAATAAGGCCCCACACGGCCACCACATACAATCTGACCACAGGGAATATGATACAATCTGTAAGCCTCTAGGAGTATTAAGATGGTCGAGACAGGGCCCCGGCCTACCCATACTGTACAAACAAAAGAAGGTAAACTTCTTTCACTCAAACTCCGGAGGAAAGGAGCTGAAGGCTCTAAACCACAGACTAGAACTATAAGGGATCTGCTCCTCGTCTATGTGTACCTGCAGGCAAGTAACAGCGCCCCAAACGAGCGTCAGTACCACTGGTACTGTGTATGTGAAGAAATAACTGAAAAATAACTGAAAGTAAGTAAGAAAGCTGACAATAACTGAAGTAATAGGGAATGGACTGGAACTATCTAAAATAGTGGAATCAGGACTAACCTTAACTATACTGAGAAGAGTAGGAGTCGTACCTGGTAACATGGCGTCCTACTGTCTATCTAGCCATAACTAAAATAACATGACATAACATAACACAACATAAACCTTACCTGGCCCCCATAAGCCGGAAGGTACAATCATCACAATCTATTTACCCCTACCCAGGTCATACCACATCACCTAGTAACTATAAGCAACCTGCCGATCCCCTGGGTATGCATCTTGGGCCCGCTGGGCCCCTGACTATAACTGTACCTGATTCCAAAGGACTCCTAAAATCAACACCCCAGGCGCAAGCACTCGACGGGGGTGTATAAAGGCCAACCACGGCAAAACATGGGGAAACTGGTATCCCATCTTCGTCCCTAGCGGACGACATGCCACTCCGTAGAGCGACGTATCCTCGCCCTCTGGCAGATGAGTCGATATAACTATTAACCCTGGGGAGGTCATAGAAGCTAGGTAATCCAGCCCAAAACAGTACAATCAAGTCTCAACTAATAGCAATGACTGCATATAATACATACAGAATCTGATAATAATAATATAATATCTGACATGTTGTATTGAATCTTATAATAAAGCATGATATAACATTTCTGAAATAATTTCCTGGGACTTATGTTGTTTTACTAAGTTTCATGCTAAACACGATATAATATTTCTGACGTACTTTACTAAATTTCATACTGAGTACACTATACTGTTTCTGAAATACTCTACTAGAATATATACTATTTTACTATACTTGGACAACTAACTTGCCGAAAGAAACTGGCTTAACATACCTCGACTGTTGGTTTACCGATTAACTGGTGAGGTTCGGCTAGTATTCAGCTATTCCTTCCAACTGTAATCATATTCATGAAAGAATAGAACTAACTTCATTACTTATACTAGAAGAAATAATACTTTAAGTCTATATACTGACTATTCTTCGACTTATCAAAGAATGATCTAAAACCCGTAATTTCTTGGAAGTCTAGAAGGGAAAAATACTCACTTTAAGTCTGGGAGTATATTAACACTAGTTTGGAGAAATTCCAATCACTTTGACTCGGCGGGTCGATGCTTCGCTGGGCGATTTTTGCGAAACTAACTCCGTAGAAATGCTCCTGCATCCTTATACTTCGATACCCGAAGTTAATTTGACTTTGGAAAGCGTTTGACGGCATAATCAAATAGAAATTTATGAGAACCCTTCATCCTCCCCCTGTTCTTATCGGTTTAGAAGTGAAAATGACTTAAAGTTAAACGGTGAGGCCTTTATATACTTGCAGCAAAATACATGGCAACGTGGCACACTGTCCAACGTGCCATTTTGGCTCCATGCCAAGTTGGCTAACATGGAGGTCCCAGCTCCGTTCCACTTTGCCCCTTTGGGCAGCGCGGTTCAGCCTCCTCTTGCGAAACTCCAACTTGGCACTCGTTTGGCCTTTCCCCGGGTAGTTTTTTTGCACGTATGTCATTCTAAAACTCTCAACCAACATGTGAATAGGCCAACTAAGTACTAGAAACTTACGGGGTGTAACATCGCGCCCGACTCCTAAAGCTGTTGGCTGTGCGACTCGCCTCCCCTCCACTGCGTCCCTATATATAGGTTTAAGTGAGAGATTTAACTCATTTCAAAATAAAAATTCAGAGAGGGCTTGGTCTTGGCAATAGGATCACGAGGATTTCATCAAATTTAATCTGTATTATGCCGCTAAATCACCTTCAAATGTCAATTCTTCTAAGGTGATTATTCCTAGGCATATGAGGAATGTTCCTAAAAAGGATTTTCATTAAATATTTTCTAGATTTTTGGAGCCCCACCGAGTAACAGTTGTAGAAATCACTTCTAATTGAATCCTAAGCGGGTACAAGTGATGGAAAGTATTTCTACCTTCTAGACTCTCATGAATTTGTAAGCTTTCGGTTGGATTGAATCAAGTCTGAATTGTAGTTAATATTCTTAAAGGATATTGTTACCAGCCATTTCCTAGCACTGAAAATAGCTTTAGTCTCTCAGCATATGGCTTGCAATTAGGAGGAATCACTGGCTTTAGATTGGAACTGCTTGAGTGAATGGAAATCGACAATTGAGGTATGTTAAGGCTAACCTCTTCTGACAAGTATTCTCATTATATAGTGATATGACCTATACCTTTGTAAGTAAGTTGAACATATGTATGTTGTGATTAGCTGCCGCAAGTAGATAATAATTATATATGTTGTGGTTAGCTTTTACGAGACGAATTGAAGTTAGATTATAGTATTCCCCGTCGGGGCAGATTATGCACAGTGTGACAAACGCTAGGAGCGACATATAGACTTCCCTGTTCATTTTTTTATAGTCTTGAGGGATTCTTATGTGTCTCCATCGTACTAAAGACTTAGGAGCTTATGGGTAGCTGTTGGGCCTAACTTAGTAAAGATGGAAATCATAGGGTGCAATTGGGTGATATAACTTTCTGTTTGACACCTATAGAGACAGTAAAGCTCATGCATAGGCTGTTGACGTACCTTGATGCTTCTAGGGCCAGAATCTTGAGATAATGGTCTTACCTTTGAGTCAGCGGCACCAGGGTTGCCTAATGAACTGAGTGATAACTTGCCATGTGATCGGCTACTGTCAGTGACCGTTAGCTTCAACCAACTTACAACTTGTCACGGAGGTTGCTCAGGAAACCACCCTAGTTGTTAGATGTTTGAAAGACTAGCTGATACTCTAAGAAAAGGAACCTTGTTAGTAGTTAGACGTGGTGCCAATGTCGTGGGCTACTTTTATAGATGCCCATGTACATGTTGTTGCGAAGGGCTAAATCCAGATATACCTTCCTATGAGGCTATGAATCACCTAGAGGAGCCATATGAAATCTGGACAGACCAAGTTAATATGTAGTTGGCTAGAAGCATCGTAGCACAACATTACCTTCAGGCTAAGAATTACAGTAAGCTACTGGTGGGAAGTTAGGGCTAACTGCTTTGGAGCATGCTTGATTAGTAGCAGCCTATAGTCGTTCTAAGTTAAGGAACTAAATAGTTGGTCGCCTGCAATCTTACTATTCACTTATGAGCTATCATTGCCCTAGCATGACCTCATCCTATCACTTAGGTCACCCAGGCCTCATCTGTTTCCGTCTAAGCCGACGGAGGTTATAATCATGGCCAGGACCCTCTAGCCAGGTGTAGGCACATGGGGTGTGCCTATTGGCCGCTATATAGACTGTTTTAGGGAAGAGTAATGATCTCGTTAGGCCTATGGGTCTAGGTACGCCTTTTTGAGTGACTAGATTTATAGATTATAGCGTAGTATCCCTTGTTGGAGTAGAATGTGTTTGGTACTGCCTCTTTCCATGAATAGCTAAGAGGCTGCTAGTGCTATGCACTGCTTAAGGAGAGATACACTTCTTACAAGGCTACGATACTACTAATGCTTATAGAGTTATAGATTGCTTATGGATCTATGATATAAGAGCTACAATACTACTAATGCTTACGGAGTTATAGATTGTTTATGGACCTATGATGATATATCACTTATGGAGCTACTGAATTGCGTACGGAGCCATATATTGTTTGTAAGGACTAAAGTGAAGCCTACGAACTTGTTCTATGCTATAGTGGCATTATAGACCCTTAGTAGAGCCTTGGGTGCTTGGGGTGCAGTCACAGGGGCCCGAAAGCCCGAACTCAGTTATAGGAGTCTAAAAGGCTGATTACTTTCAGTTTTATTATCAGCTTCTATTCAGTTAATATTATCACCTTTCATCCTTGGTACATATCGTACCGATGCCCACACATGGACCACTGCATACTTTCCTGCAGGTTTAGATAGACAGGTTTCAAGGTCTCCTTTAGCAACAAATCAAAGTCAACAGATTGGTCAGCTCCTATCTTTTGGGTTTGCAAGACAGTAGAGGTTTGCCTATCTTTTGTTACATGGTTTTTTGGTAGGTTGGGCCCTTGTCTCGACCAATATTTATCACTCTTATAGGCTGCAAACCGCAATCTTCAGTTCCTAGAAAGTTGTGCATTATTGGCCGTCTGGGGCCTATATATACTATTTTTTGTGTGTTGGCCGTGTGCGGCCTAGCTTAGCTACCGGTTAGCAGCCTTTTCAGCTATAGCACATATATAACTATATTTCTTTCCTTATCTGTAACTTAGATAGAATGGTGGTCTTATCGGCCCACATAGGATCCTTTTATTATTATGACTGCTGGATTAGCTGTTCTTATACAGTTATGTTGTGTGGCCTAGTCGGCCCGAGGTTGTGTTTATCGCTGAGATATAGCTAGTTGTTTTCTTTATTTTGAGCTGTTTGCAAGCACTAGAGATGCATAAGCCCAACCAGGTCAGCCCAGGTTCTAGGGTGGCACTAGGTGCCAGTCACGCCTCCCAAGATGGGGCGTGATAGATTTCAAGTTATGATGATGTACTTAATTATGCATGAATTTCATCAATCTCAAGCTTATACATCATAGCCGAATCAGCGACATTATTTTCTTTGATAGTTCACCTATGTCAACTATATTTATGATTTTGATGATTTTTAATTAACCTATGCAAAACCAAGTATGTTTCATGATTATGACTATGAGCAACGTGCATGTTTCAGAGGTAGTATTTAGCACTAAGTAAGCTGAGGTTCAGCACAACAAGGTCTCAAAACCACGTAACACCATAGGTATGATTATGTTATGGGACCTTGCCAGAGAGTGTTTCCCCACCCAAATGGGCTGACAAGCAATATCACACCTTTATCATTCTTTGCCTTGGTGTCACACCCCGCCTTCGGGGGTATGACTGGCACCTAGTGCCCTACTAGGACCTGAACTGCTGGACTGTTAAGCCTGGGCACATCTGGTGCCTGGCTGGCTCTAACTCATATTTCTGGAAACAAAGGGCTATATAACGGCTGTAAACACAGCCCCCGGCCCATTGGCATATAGCCTCCTGTACCTGTACTAGCAGCTGACCAGAAGCATATCAATATAGGGAGACCTATACGGGCCGACAAGGCCACCATGTTGTCTAGTTATCTATAACTCAACCCTGAAGTACTGGATAGCTACGTGACCGGCAAGGTCACCACTACTGTCGAACTATGGCCCCACACGGCCAACATAAAAGAAACAGAAGTACTAACAGCTAACAACTGCACGGCCTCACACGACCGGCTCATCTGACCACAGGGAACATATAGAGACTCCAAGCCTCTAGTAATAGCAATAGAAATGATCGGGACAGGGCCCCGACCTACCCGTACTATACAACAAAAGAAAATGAAGTACACCTCTGGAATTCAGTCTCCGGATGACAGGAGCTGAATACTCGATCGCTGACAAGAATCACGTGGTATCGCCTGCTTGTCTATGAGTACCTGCAGGCAAGTAATGCAGCCCCCACCGGGCGTCAGTACCGCTGGTACTGAGTATGTAAAGTAATAACTGAAAGAAATATCTGAAAACAATAATATAACTGATGAAACTGTAGTAGGAAGAAATAGATTAACCGTCTGATAATGTAAGTCATACCTTCTCTCAATTATACTGGAAGGACTAGGAGTCATACCTAGAGACGTATCGTTCTACTGCTGATCTACTCGTATCTATCATAACATGGCATAACATAACATAGCATAACATAGCACACACAAACCTTACCCGGCCCCCATAAGCCGGGAGGTACAACCAGCACAGAATCTATACCCCTACCCCGGTCATCCCATCTCCTATAAACCCTGTAAGCATCCTGCCGGTCCCCTGGGTATACACTTGGGCTCGCTGAGCCCCTGACTATAACTGCATCTGAGTCCGGAGGACTCCTGAATCAACACCCGGGCGTATCCGCTCGACAGGGGTGTGTAAAAGCCGACCAAGGCATAATATGGGGAAAACTGGCATCCCATCTTCGTCCCCTGTGGGACGGCATGCTACTCCGTAGAGCGACGTATCCTCATCCTCTGGCGGACGAGTCGATACAGCTATCAACCCTGGGCGGTCATGGATGCTCGGTAGTCCAACCCCAAACAATACAACAGTCTCAACTAGTAATACTATCTGCATGTCCCACATACTGAAGCTAACGATAATAAAGTGTTTGTACATACTGCATGCTGAACTAGTGATAGCGATATGTACATATTTAATACATGCTGAGACTGAACATAGCATGTGTACATAAATATAATCTTCTGCCATACTATACTGAGTCTAATGCTGAACATGATATAGTATTTCTGCTGTAAACTATGAGGTATACTAGGTTTCTATAGTAACAGGATTTACTATTCCTAATATGCTTTCTAACCTCATTTTAACTTATCATTCTGCTTCTGAGATGTCTTACAGATATTACATTGCTTTACTGGGTTTCAACTGAATACGATATTATCCTAACATCCTGTGTCACATCACGTACTAAGCATGCTGTGCGTGTTTCTAACACTAGTATCAAAATCTATATCGTGCTAGCAAGTCTCGCGCTGATCATAACATGACGTTTCTAATATCGTACCATCATTCATAGTAAACATCATACATGACTTCTGAATATTCTACTGGCCTTTAAATTACTGTACTGTACCAAGATTACTAACTTGCCGAGGGAACTAGCTTTACATACCTTATCCTTGAACTATTCGTCTGTCGAACGAGACTCGGCCAGTACTTCAGCTATTTTCTCCCAACTACATTCATAAATATGTCAATTAATATTAAATAAAGCTTTACTTTAAAAGGCAACGTCACTTTCGATATAGTTTATAGCCTAAACTTAGGCTTATCGAAAGACGGTCGAAAACTCGCTATTTTTCAGCGGTCCAGAAGGGAGAAATACTCACTTCACAGCTAGGAACACATAGACACTAATTTAGAGCAATTCCACTTACCTTAGCTCGGTGGCTCGACGATTCGTCGGCCGTATTTCACGAAACAGAATCCGTAGGAATGCTCTCTGCTGCTAAATACCTCAGTATCTGAGGTTAATTTGAGTTTGGACAACGTTTAGCAGCGCAATCGGACGAAAATTATATTATCTCCTTCGTTCCTTTTCTCCCTCTGCTGGCTTGCTCTGTTTTCTGGACGTTTATAAATGTTTTTATCATTTAAAACCAAAGTGGGGCTTTATATACTTGGGCCTGGACAAGGCCAACGTTTCACGGAGCCAACGCGGAGGCCCCTCCTCCGTGACACGCTGCCATCGCGGAGGGGCTCTGCCTCAGCTCTTTCCGCGATGGTTCGACAGGTTTCTCGTCCGATCTTTTCCCGTGCCTTTCTCCAGCACGTATGGCCTTCAAATATACTTAACCAACGTGCGAATAGGTCATCTAGGTGCCGAGAATTCTACGGGTTATAACACTTGGAAAGGCTTAGGGAGGCTCTGGCAACATAAGCGAGATAGTTGGGCATCATGTCCTCATTCATGATGGTATCAGTTATGAGAATCTCCCATTGTTCCTTATGTTTTAAAATGTGCATGCTTAGGATATACTATATCATATTTTATTGTATATTTGAGCCATTGATAATTTTGTAAGCTTTTACTTATGATTTCAAACATGTTAAGCTATATGATTTTACTTTCAAAACCTTGGGTGATTATGCTTCAGTTTATGATGAATAACTAATTTTTATGACTAACTAAGGATCATGATTTTAGAATGTTTTTGTCACACCCCGCCTTGGGGGTATGACTGGCACCTGGTGCCCTACTAGGACCTGACCTGCTGGACTGTTAAGCCTGGGCACATCTGGTGCCTGGCTGGCTCTAACTCACATTTCTGGAAACAAAGGGCTACATAACGGCTGTAAACACAGCCCCCGGCCCATTGGCCTATAGCCTTCTGTACCTGTACTAACAGCTGACCAGAAACATATCAATTCCGGGGAACCTATGCGGGCCGACAAGGCCACCATGCTGTCTAGTTATCTGCAACTCAATCATAAAGCACTAAAAAGCTACGTGACCGGCAAGGTCACCACTACTGCCAAACTATGGCCCCACACGACCATCATAATAGTAAGAAGGAGTACTAACAGCTATACAACTGCACGGCCTCACACGACCGGCTCATCTGACCATAGGGAATATATACAGACTGCAAGCCTCTAGGAATAGCAATAGAACTGATCGGGACAGGGCCCCGACCTACCCGTACTATACAACAAAAAGGAACTAAAATACACCTCTGAAATTCAGCCTCCGGAGGACAGGAGCTGAATACCCGATCGCTGACAGGAATCACGTAGTACTGCCTGCTCGTCTATGGGTACCTTCAGGCAAGTAATGCAGCGCCCCACCGGGCGTCAGTACCGCTGGTACTGAGTATGTAAAGCAATAACTGAAAGAGATATCTGAAATCAATAACATAACTGATGAGACTGAAATAGGAAGAACTAGATTAACTATCTGATGGTGTAAATCGTACCTGTTCTTAATCATACTGGAGGGAGTAGGAGTCATACCTGGAGACGTATCATTCTACTACTAATCTGCTTGTATCTAATGTAATATGGCATAACATACATAACATAACATAGCATACACAAACCTTACCCGGCCCCCATAAGCCGGGAGGTACAACCAGCACAGAATCTATACCCCTACCCCGGTCATCCCATCTCCTATAAATCCCATAAGCATCCTGCCGGTCCCCTGGGTAGGCACTTGGGCTCGCTGAGCCCCTGACTATAACTGCATCTGAGTCCGGAGGACTCCTGAATCTGCACCCGAGCTTATCCGATCGACTGGGGTGTGTAAGGGCCGATCAAGGCACAAATATGGGGAAAACTGGCATCCCATCTTCGTCCCCTGTGGGACGGCATGCCACTCTGTGGAGCGAAGTATCCTCGTCCTCTGGCGGACGAGTCGATACAACTATTAACCCTGGGCGGTCATGGATGCTAGGTAGTCCAACCCCGAACAATACAACGGTCTCAACTGGTAATACTGTCTGCGTATCTCACATGCTGAGGCTAATAGGGGTAAGGTATCGTATATATTACATGCTGAGCTAATGGTAGTAATCTATACGTATTTAATACGTGCTGAGGCAGGTAAATACATATAAATATGAATATAGTCTCCTGCCGGGATGTATTGGGGCAAATGATATACAAGATAGTGTTTCTGCTGAAAACTATACTGTTTACTAAGTTTCTGTATTAACATGATTTCCTATTCCTAACATGCTTTCTAAACTCCATTTTAGCCTGCTATTCTGTTTCTGAAGTGCTTTACGGATATTGCATTGCGTTGCGGGGTTTCAACTGAATACAACAATATCTTAACATTTCATATTACATCACATACTGAGCATGCTGTGCAGTTTCTAACACTTATACTGGAATTTATATCGTACTAGTAAGTCTTACACAAGTTGTAATTTAATGCTTTTAATACTGTATCAACATTCACAATAACGCAATACTTAACTTCTGAACATTCTACTGGCCTGTGAATTACTATACTGTGTCAATATTACTTAACTTGCCGAGGGAACGAGCTTTACATACCTTATCCTTGAACTATTCGTCCGTCGGACGAGGCTCGGCTGGTACTTCAACTATTTTCTCCAAACTGCATTCATAAATACATCAATTAATACTAAATACAGCTTTATTGTAAAGAGCAACGTTACTTTCGATACTGTTTATAGCCTAAACTTAGGCTTATCGAAAGACGGTCGAAAACTCGCTATTTTTCAGCGGCCCAGAAGGGAGAAATATTCACTTCTCACCTAGGAACACATAGACATTAATTTAGAGCAATTCCACTTACCTTAACTCGGTGGATCGACGATTCGTCGGCCGTATTTTACGAAACTGAATCCGTAGGAATGCTCTCTGCTGCTAAATACCTTGGTATCTGAGGTTAATTTGAGTTTGGGCAACGTTTGGCAGCGTAATCGGACGAAAATTATATAATTTCCTTCGTTCCTTTTTCTCCCTCTACGTTTGCCCTCTGTTCTCTGGAAATTTTAAAGGTTTTTTATCAATTAAAACTGAAGTGCGGCTTTATATACTTGGTCCTGAACCTGAGCGACGTGTCACAGAGCCATCGCGGAGGCCTCACCTCCGTGACACACTGCCATCGCGGAGGGGCTCTGCCTCGGCTCCTCCCGCGATGGTTCGATGGGTTTCTCGTCCGATCTTTTTCCCGGCCTTTCTCTAGCACATATGGCCTTCTAATATGCTTAACCAACGTGCGAATAGGTCGTCTAGGTGCCGGTAATTCTACGGGGTATAACAGTTTTCCTCATGTTTTACTTATCTTGCATATTCAGTATATTCAAAGTACTGACCTCGTACTTTTGCGCTATATTGCCTCATGATATAGGTTCAGTGACTAGTCTCAGCCTCATCGTTGGTTTCTACATGACTACAGCTTCAGCAATTTTCTAGTTATTCGAGGATGTCAGTTTTGATGCATGTTCTTTCTTTTATGTCCTTTAGTTTCAGTCTTTAGAAGAGCTAATTGGGGGTGTTGTCCCATCAACACAACATATGAGTAAAAGCTTTCAAACTTAATGTTAGTTGTTTCAGTAATTTTAAGTTGTTCATTTTAATATTGTTTATGACATTCTAGACTTCTACTTATGCTTATAATATGTCAAATTTCCACTCAATTGATGCTCTTTATGATTTCATGCATGTGTAATGAATTAACTTGGATCCATTCATGGTTTTAGGTCGTATGATACGATCGGGGGTCCATGCTCGGGTAGTGACATTTTAAATACGTCCCTAACTCATTTTTGAATTATTGTATTACATCGATAGTATACATTGTCCTTCGTGAGGTGGATTCTAGGAGATATCAAATTTTTGGTCCCATTGCAGGGGACTTTAGCATTAGGTCCTATCTAGCAATATAGATTTTGGTTTTTTTGACTTGAGTCTACTCTATCACACTTGTTATTCTGTGATTGTGAAACATGTGTTGAATGGCAGGTCCTCAAGGTAAGGAGGAGAATATCTTCGCAGAAATCAGTGATGATATTGACTATGAAAAGAGTAATAATTCCTCTGAGTGAGTGTGATAATGTCCAACTACACTCTTCTTTACGAAAGAGCGTAAATGGTCATTGTATCAAAAAAAAATAACCCTCACAGGTGTTGGGGTCAAATCCCATAAGAAATGTCAGCTGATCACAAAATTGTCGTCTATTAAATTTAATTAATTCGCATCAATGTTGCAAGACAAATAAGAGAAAATTTGGGGAATCGCGATTTATAAAATGAAATATGAAATTGCACACTAAAAACATGGGAAAAGTATAGAAAAGACTAATGGAGAGACTACTAGGGGTGTGATATTAATAAGGGCTTCAATGGGTTGGAATTATTAATTTCTCCTATCCTCACTCAACAATATGATTAGCAGCAGATTAGGTGACAACTTAAGTTTCTTAACCAATTATATGTTTTATACCGCGGGTTTTCTCAAATCCTGAGGTTCCTTATCAAAACAACGACATCAACTGGGTATGGATTCACTATTTCTAGCTCCAATCCTTAATGGATGTGTAATAATGGGTTTTGGCTATGTCTATCCCAACACCACATAATTACCACCCAAATACCCATTAATGTTTCCTCACCTATACCTTAATTTCCTTTTTCAAGCAAAATAAAAGTAAGGAAATACAAACCATATTTCCAACTATGAGTTTTCAACTTAAAATTCAGAGAAAACACTAAAATCATACTAATTGAGTAAATCTAAGATCAAATACACAATACCCAACCCAAATCAACCCCAATCATTTGCACACCCCTAGCAAAGAATTTAACTACTCATGTAAGTAAAGTAAGACATTGCATTAAAAAATTTTCAATATCCATTCACAAACTTGATAAGAGAAATTCAAGCAAGGTTTGAGCTCCAATAGAGTTTTCTACATTCTCAATGAAGAAGAAGACCCTTTCTCTTTCTTCCTCTCTCTACTTTCTATACAAGCCAAAAGTAATAGAATCATCAATCTCTTCTATAATGGAATATTTAATTTTTTATGAGAGATACAAAAAGACAGTATAGATCTGGTCCTCTTTTTTGTTCTTGACATTTTTACCCCTGGCTGACGGGCCTCACTTGTTCTTCACCAGCGGTTCACCGGTGCAGGTTTGTGAAACACTGGTCAGTTCTAGATGAAGGGTAGTGAGATTTTTGGAACTTCACCGGTGCTGATCCACGAACCGTAAGTTGGTCACAACTCCTGGCAGTAGGTTCTTTAACACTTCAGCATTGGCACCGACGAACTAGTTCGCCGATCTCCAACCTTCTTGCATACAGTAGGAAGTTGTGGTCAATCCGACGTTTCGTTGAAGTCCTTCGGTGGAGGGCCATTCACCAACTTTATTTTCATGCTTTTTTCTCAATTTCATTCTTTTCTCAATTCAAGTTAAGTACCTACAAAGATCACGGAGAAAAGGCATAAAATCCATCTAATTGACTTGAAAACTAAGCAAGGTAAATTACCAACTCATCAAACCCCCAAACTTGAACCATTGCTTTTCCTTAATTAATACAATTCTATTCAATTGAGCAAATGGACAGCATGTCAAACATGAAGTTATGAATCAAGTACCAATGAGCCTAAGACAACTGAAACCCACTCACCAACTCAAGGAAAAAGAGAAATGATTCCCCTAAAATGTGAGAAAGTTTCAAGAGTTTACCAGAATGAATAGACATGATTCACAACTGCTTTCATTTTTCAAAACAAGGGCATGGTTTATCCAATCACACACATATAGCATCTTAAATAATAATCATTTCATATTCAAAGATTACCTTGAAGCTCATACTACTCATGCCTCAATCACATCTTTACATCAATGCAAGCATGTCCGTAAAAGGAGTGATGCCACTAACTACAAGAGAGAATCCACTTTCTTTATCATAAAGCAATAGACACAAAGGGATTATAGAATAAGATAATTACACTCGCTCTAACAATAGAATTCTCCATGCATACAAGTTTACCTATAGTCTTGCCTTTCGTGTAATTTTCCACTAATGTAGAGCAACTACACTCAAAATCAATTAGGACTTGCGGGACATGATGAAGGCTAGGGGTAAGGGTAGGATAAATATTTAGCTCTAGTGACTAGAACCTCCCTAATGCCTTTTTGTTAACACTTTTAACCTCCCATCAAACTCTTTAGATCACTCTGCCGTATTCCTCCTTTTTCATTCATCTTCATTTTTTATTTCCCAAAAGCCATCCTTGTACCTCCTTTGGCTCTCTCATTAAGCTTCATCTAATCAAGAGGTAACACTATTTCACTATTCTTTTTCTCTTATGATGATTCAAGAATTTTCAACCCATCATTTAATTCATTTTGATCACAATTTGGTGCTACCTCACATTTAAGCTCATAACATTTCTCCCCTTCTTGGAAACCCCCAAACTTAGACTTTTTGCCTCTTTTCCATTGATTTCCTTATCTCTCCCTATGTCTTGGGCTTCAAGCCCCCATTATTTTTATTCATTCATCTCTAGCAATTAGGAAGGATGGGTGTCAAACAAGAGGATTACAAAGGTGCATTGGCTTGTAATGTGGTTTCAAGAATAAATGTCCGAAGGCTCTACATTGGCTAGCAAGAGAAGACGTTTTCGGACGTTATTTGGGTGAAGTGACTAATTAATAGAAAGACTAAAATAATTTTCTAAGTGCAGCTACATCTAGGATTTCACTTTAAGTCACACTTATGGAAAGTTCTAGAAAATAAGAGAAGCATGAGACTCATTCAAATGACCTTATTGCACAAGGAATCACACTCAAAGAGTTCACACAAGTCATTATTATCACAAGATTTTGATTCAAGACACTAGAGCATAAGAATCCAAAAGCCAAAACCGGGAACATGAAATGTATCAAGAGAGTGCCACATTTCCCGTTTCTAATTCCCATTTCATTCAAATTCATTTTTCATGCTACACAAAAAATTTTGGTGGTACCTCTAAAAATCAGTTTCAGCAAGGACTCAAAGATATTCAGCATTTTCCCTTAAAAGAGCCATCTATCAATCTATTATTAGGAAATGTCACCCGATTCAACAACAATAAAAAAGAAAAAAAAATTAACTCCTTCGAAAAGAACCGTGGTATAAAGAAAACCCTTGGAGTTTATTCATTGTCTACTATTCACAATAGTGAGAGTCAAATTTGGGTCACCAACTTTTGGCAATAAAAATAAAGACCCATTCATTAGCACTAAAAGCACAGACAAATTTCTATTCATCCATTTCAAGCCCGACAACAGCTCAAAACCCATTCAAAAATCTAACAAAACAAAAAGCCCGGCAAGGGAAATTATAAAACATAATTAAAATGAGCCTGACAAATGCTCATAAATACTCACAAATCAAAAATAAAATCCTAACAAGGGCCACATCAAATCATCAACAAAACAAATGACCACCATAAAAGGAACACTCATCCCACCCCCAACTCAAACACTATATTATCCCCAATGTATGCATACAAAACAAAGAGGGTAAGAACTCCTTGAAGCGGTTACTCATCAACATCCTCATCAGCTTCCCTATCTTGGTCTTTGTTGCCCAGATCCTCCGCCTCATCCCCCAAGCCTCGAACAAGTCGTCAATGGGGCCTGAAACTGTAGAAGGGGCAGCCATCGCTGCATCGAGGGTGCTCATTTCAGGCATCTCCATGGACATCCGACTCTTTCATTCCCTTACTTCAGTTAGAAGAGAGGTGACCGCCCCCTCCACGACATCCACCCGTGAGTATAGCTTGGTTAGACTCTCATATATTAACTTCATCTCATTTTTCACTGTTTGAGAATTAAGGCCAGGGAGACTTTTTGCCAACTTTTGAAGCTGGCTCTTATGGGTGTTAGTCATCTCCGCGTGTTTGTGGAGACGACTTGGCTGGGAAGATTTGGGAGGGGGTGAGACTCCCCTAGAAGGGGCTTCGACTGAAGCTTGTCCCGAGGCCTCGGGGTGTGGCATATTAAGATTGGGAGCCAGTGGGGCTTTCTTGGATCCATGAGAGAAAGATCCTTCTGGAACATCAAAAGCTTGTCCCACTTCCTCTTACTCTTGGGAGCATCCGCGTCCCTTTTTTGGTCCACAGTAATGAAACTGGTAGCAAAGCTTGGGGCTTCATCTGGGAGCAGTGGCACTCCTTCTTGCAGGCATAAATGAGATATAAACACAGCATAAGGCATTGAGGTACCAGCTTGCCTAGCTTTTCTCTTTATTTGAGCAGCCACAATTTCCCCAAAATTTATGGGGACTCTTATCATGATGCAGGTGATGAGGATAGTTGCTTCCAAACTAATTCGCTGCTTATTGTTTGATGGTATGATACGACCATGAATCAAGTACAACCACATCTTAGCCTTAAACATAAGATAATGGCAAGAAATCTCTCTGCCAATTGTGGCCCAAAAGGGTGTGTCTACATCAATAACTGGAGCTATCCAATCAAACTGGTTCTCCTTATCTACATTTAGGGTTGTATACTTAGAGTCAGTTTCAAGCTCATCCTCCCAAAATGAAGAATTAATCGACGCTGGAATGATTTCAACCTCCATACCTCACACCCTAACTGAAGGCAGGCAGGGAAATTCGTCCACCTTGCCCTTGTGATGCATGCTCTCCTGCCTGGCTTGGTAAGAGGTATAAAATTCCAGGATGAGGCTGGGGAAGTAATCTGGGAGTGGATTGGTAAAAGAATGCCATTGGAGGTCATTGAACTAAGCGGTGATGTTGGGGAGGTCACCCCGCAACCCCACCAAGTCAAATATCTTCTCAAAAGTGATTGATCGGCCCTTGCAAATAGCATAATGCCCTTTTATGTCAGGAACATGGAATATTATAACCTATTAAGAGTTTTTTGGTGCTGCAGATGCCTTTGTTTTTCCTTTTCCTTTGGTGTAAGGGGAGGCTAGCGCCTTTCCCTTGGTCGTTCCTAGATGAAGACATACTCTGCAAAACCATGTCAGTGCCATACAACCATACTTTCTCTTTGTATTTTTCTTCAAGAGAAAATAAAATTAAAATAATAAAAAATAACATCTATCTTAAACTAAGGCAAGGAATTATAGCAATTGGAGGACAAACAAATAGAATTGTTGAGATATGACACACTGGTAATCCAGTGTGACATCAACGAAATGTAGATGAAGATCTGTGAACCACCGGTTGACCACGGACTATAACAGAAAACTGGAGGTACAAAGGTCATTCGATGACAAAACAGCATTTCATCGGTCTTGACTCGCAGAACGTCGGTGTAGCATATGTCTGGAACAGTGGCCGGAAGCCTAGAACCCCCACCTGCGTTTCATAAGACGTTTTGCCAGGCCTGACCGGCGGTTCGCCGTTTGATGCTTGGCAACGAAATTCCTCATAAACTTAGTAAAATTGCAAAACACTCAGATTCAAAACTCACCCACTCAACATAGCAATAGCCAAGCAAGTGAAAGTGACAATTTACCCTTAAGAAAGACGTCACTCCATCTATCATTGGGCAAATTTTGCAATTTAAGCACACATGGGGCTACTCAGACTTCACCGCCAACAAAAATCAAACACACTAAGAAGATAGAATTTTGGCATACAGAAGACCCACATTATCATTCCATCATTATATCACTACCTCCACATATCCACAGAATGACCAATAAAGAAGTATCAACAAGCATAATAATGGGGATAATGGGGATACATAAGTGGGCACATTTCAATTTGCACAAGCTCAAAATAATCATATCTATGAATCAATAAAAAAAATAGAGCGAGAGTTACATACCAAATGGATTTGAGAATAAAAAGAGGAGAAATATCAAAGCTTGAACAATGGAGTGCCAGAAAACTCTTCTTTCATTGGTGTATTTGAGAATATGAGAGAGTAGTGATGAAAATGGGGAGAATGGAGTGTGGGTTTTATAAAAGAGAAGGAGTGAAGGGGATTGGTAGGTGAAAAGGTGGGTTTAATGTTATGAAGGTGGAAAGGTAGTGTATTGGGAAGTTAAAAATGTTTAATGGGGAAATGGTAAGGTGGAATAAAGGGTTTATGGAGATTTGGAGGGAGTTTGATCGGTATTTTAAATACCCGGTTTGGATCCACGGAGAAGTCAAAATATTTTTAAAAGATGGACTTACCTACACGAGCGCTTAACCGACGGTCGCCGGTAGGGACCGACGGTTCACTGGATCTGAGGTCATTTCCATTACCCTTCCAGCTCACTAGTATTCTACCAGCAATTAGCCGGCAATTTGCGGATTGGCACTGCTGATTCGCCGATTGGATCGCCGAATACACCCTGACTTCTAGGTGTACTATTTGAAGTCGGTGCTTGACCGACGATTCGCGGATTGGTCTCAGCATTTCGCCAGTTTCCTCTCATCTCTCCCCTTATTCTATTCATCACCTGCGATAGGGCGGCATTTTGAATGTGTGCGTCGGTGTTTCGCCGGTCTAACGTCGTGCTTGCCGTATTCATTTTATCTATTGTTTGTTCATCCAAGCTACCTATAAAATCAAAAACAGCACAACATCAAAACGTTCAATTTAAAAATGCTTCAGTTGCCTCCAAAGAAGTGCCTTAGTTAACATCGCGGCATGAAGGATACCTTCCCAATCTCTTGCACTTCAGAGGGTCATCCTCCGAATCACTTTTATTATCCAAAGATTCATAATGCTCATCTTCACCATCGAGCACTGCCATGACCTTACACTCATCCAGGGGCTTGATAGTCTGACATACATTGAAGGTGACCTCTTCACTGCCTACTTCGAACATAAGCTCCTCGAGCTTTACATCATTTAAAACCCTTCCCATTGCTAGTAGAGGTCGTCCTAGGATAATTGGCACCTCGATGTCCATTTTACAATCCAGCACGACAAAATTAGCTAGGAGTATAAATTTATCCACCTTCATAAGAACATCAACTAGCACCCCAACGGGTCTTTAGATTGACCTATCTGCCATAAACAACCTCATAATTGTAGGTTTGGGACTCGCTAACCCGAGTTTCTTGAATATCTTGTGATGCATAAGATTGATACTAGCATCGAGGTCACACAAAGCCTTATTGAACATACATAAGCCAATTTTACAAGGAATGGTCAATGCCCCAGGGTCTTCACATTTTGGAGCAAGGTTTCTAGTCATGACAGCACTACAATGATGGCTTACCTCATCGGTACCCGTATCCACCACCTTTTTTTTCTTCAAGAGTTCCTTCATGAATTTTGCATATCCTGGCATTTGAATCAAAACATCCACCAGCAATATATTTATGGATAATTTGTTGAACATATATATAAATTTTGGAAAGTGATTATCCTCCTACTTTTAGGCTAACCACTGTGAATAAGGCTAGGGAACTCTTACTTTATGGTCCTTGTCATTAGGGGTCTTCATGCCCGCATTCACGTGAACATTATCCCAGGACATCATATCAACATTTCCCTCTTCTTTCCCTTCCTCATCATCACCAACACTTGGTGCATTTAGCACCTCATACAATGCATCATCATCAATTGCCTTCGGGGCATCAACATCCTTGGGCTTCATACCCAAATCATCCAATATCTTACCACTCCTAATCATGATTGCCATGCAATGGCCATCTTTCTTCAGGTTCTGGACAATATCATTAGGAAGTGCGCCCTGCATATGAGGGTTCATTTGTGATGAGAAATGGTTCATTTGTGCTTCTAGGTGTTTGATTGAAGCCGAGTGGGAGCTCATGGTTTGAGTGAGGTTAGACACCTCCCTTTCAACTCACTAACCCCATTGTTAGTTGATTTTACTTTCTTCAACACTCGGGACGGTATGTCCTCAATCTTTGAATGCCCTACATCACTCATCCCGGGTTGTCCTTGAGGTACTTCAACTTTTGGAGGAGGTACGTAGGGGTTAGAACTTTGGTGGTATCGCTCTCTTTCACGATTTCACTCTTTGTTTCCCTATAAATCATTTCTCTCCACCCATACAGGATTATCATAATTTCTCCAACCTTGATTCTCCTCCCTTGGGCGCCAAGGGCCTTGACTAGCACCTTGATACCGAGGCGAGAACCCCCTAATTGGCCTGACAAGTATTTACACTCCTCCTCATATATTGGGGGTGACGTATCATCATCAAACTGAGAATGGGGTTGAGCTGCTACAACATTCACACTCTTTGTACCATCTCCCATAACATGTTTTGTCATCAACTCTAGCTGGGTCATCATTTTGGCAAGAGTTTCATCACTAGCCTCATCTCTCTTCCTCAATTCCGCACTCAAATTATTTAGGGAAACACCACTAGGAAATACCTCTGCTTCTCTAGTATGCCATGCTCGATTGGTCTTCGTCATTCTATCAAGTAATTCCTCGGATACTCCATAAGGCTAATCCATAATGGATCCCCCAGCCAAATTATTTGCCACAGACTTAATGATAGAATTCAAGGATTAGTAGAAGCTTTGGAGTAGAACCCCATCGGGCAAGCCATGGTTTGGATAAATGTCTACCTTTTCCTTAAACCTCAACCATGCTTCATGGAGTTTTCCCCCGCAAGTTGTTGAAAGTTATTAATGTCATCCCTCAACTGCAACATCCTCGAAGGAGGAAAGAAATTATCCAAAAATGCTTTTGTGAGTTCACTCCAAGAGGTAAAGGATGCAGTAGGCAACTCCTCTAACCACGCTGTTGCTTCCCCTGTGAGTGATGAAAATGGAAAGTAAGTGTTCTTCATCTTCATCCTCTCCAGATCTCTTGGGTCTCAATTCTAAGCAATAATTCCATCAATCCCAGGTATGTACGGTCATGAATGGGGGATTACTTCCTCCCTCATGCCCAATTTCAAATTAGTTTAATGAATTCAAGTCTCCAATCATGTTTAAAGAAAACTCTAGAGTTAGACCCAATTTGATGAAATCTCTCTTGATCTTCTCCAAATTCAATTCTCTTGTGATTTAATCCATGATTCATGATTATGATTAAATGTTTTATATAAATTTATCGTATGAATCTATGATTTCAAGTTATGATGATTTACTCAATTATGCATGAATTTCATGAATCTCAAACTTATGCATCATGGCCGAATCATCGACACTGTCTTCATGGATAATTAAAGTATATCATGTATATTTATGATTTTCATGATTTCTAACTTCCCCATGCAAAACTAAGTATGTTTCATGATTATGACTATGAGCAATGTGCATGTTTTGGGAGCAGTATTTAGCACCGCGTAAGTCATGGTCCAGCACATCCAGGTCTCTAAACTAAGTAACACCATAGGTATGATTATGTTATGGGACCTCGCCAGAGAGTGTTTCCCCACCCAAATAGGCACACAAGTGATATCACGCCTTTATCATTCGTTGCCTTGGCAAGGATTAGGACGGTGCTGGCAACATAAATGAGATAGTTAGGAATCATGTACACATTCATGATGGTATCGGTAATGAGAATCTCACAATGTTCCTCATGTTTTAAGTTGTGCATGCTTAGGATATACGATATTATGTTTTATAGTATATTTGACCCATTGATCATTTTATGAGCTTTAACTTACAACTTAAAATATGATAAGCTATATGATTTTACTTTCAAAACCTTGGGTCATTATGCTTCAATGTATGATGAATAACTCATGTTTATGACTAATTTAGGATCATGATATTAGCATGTTTTCCTTATCCTCATGTTTTACTTATCCTGCATACTCAGTATATTCAAAGTATCGACCGCATACTTTTGCACTATATTATCTCATGATATAGGTTTCGGTGACTAGTCTCAGCCTCATCATTAGTTTCTATATGGCTCCAGCTTCATCAATTATTGGTGAGTCCTAATTATCTATGGACGTTAGTGTTGATGCATATTCTTTCTTTTATTTCTTTTAGTTTTAGACTTTAGTAGAGATAGTTAGGGGTGTTGTCCCATTAGCATATCATATGAGTTAAGGCTTAAAAACTTGATGTTAGTTGTTTCGGCAATTTTAACTTGTTGTTCCTTTTAATACTATTTATGACATTCTATACCTCTACTTATGCTTATAATATGTTAAACTTATTCTCTATTTATGCTCTTGGTGATGTCATGCATGTTCCATAGGTTAGCTTGGAACCATTCGGGTTTTCAGTTCCTGTGATACGATTCGGAGTCCATGCTTGGGTCATGACATTTTATCCCTAACTCGTTGTTGTATTATTATATTGCATCAATAGTGTATACTCTCCTATGTGATGTGGATTCTGGGAGATATCCAATTTTTGGTCCCATTGCCAGAGATTTTGACATTAGGTCCTATCTAGCAATTTAGATTTTGGTTTGCTTAACTTGAGTCTACTCTATCACACTTATTTTGCTATGATTGTGAAACATGTGTAGAATGGCAGATCCTCAAGGTAAGGAGGCGAATATCTTCGTGGAAATCAATGATGATATTGACTATGCAAAGCACCATAATTCCTCTAATAGTGAGTGTGATAACATCCAAACTACACTCTTCTTTATGAAAGAGCGTAAACAGTCGTTGTATCAAAATATATAACCGAATGGGTGTCGGGGTCAAATCCCATAAGGAATGTCAACTGATCACTATTAAATTAAACTAATTCACATTAATGGTGTGGGACCTATAAGAGAAAATTAGGGGAATCACGATTTACAAAATAAAATATGGAATTGCATTCTAAAAACAGGGGCAAAGTATAGAAAAGACCAATGGAGAGACTAATAGGGGTATGATATTGATAAGGGCTTCAATGGGTTGGAATTTTTAATTGCTCCTATCCTTATTAAACAGTATGATTAGCTGTGGATTAGGCGATGATAACGCTCAAACTCACTATCACGCCCTGAATCTACACCCTCGACAGAACATGGTACTTGGAGTCACAAATAACCCCAAGTCAACCCATGGTCTATCATACAATGGTATTCTGAGTAAAACATGCATAGTGGAAGCTTTGAAATAATAACATAAAATATTTAAGAAAAAGATAAAACTGAAACATAAAGTTTTAAAACATCTGAAAGATTTGAAAGTCTGAAATCAAGTCTGTGTCTGGAAGCCATCTAACTGATGAGTTGCTGGGACAAGCCCCCAGCTAACTAAGTCTAACTGAAAGTAATGAAATGACTGAAAGAATGAAATAACGCCCTCGAAAGATAAGGACTCACACTTTTGCTGCTGGGGAGGATCTGAACTGCAGCAACTAACGATGCTGAGTTTGAGAACTTGCGGCTGTATCATGAAATGATATAGCATAAAAGTATGCGTCGGTACTTTGAATATACAGGGTAAGTGAGAGGAACATAATAGTGAATATAAATGAATGACCTATAAATGACTTGCAATGACCAACTAATATACTAAATGGAATAACCGAAGTAATACGAGATGGTTAAGATGACCCTGTCTGGTGGTCAAAGACATGCCCTAGGTCTGGAAGTTCTGAGTCTAAGATACTATACTAATCTGCTCATTCTGAAATTGGATTGGACTGACTAGTGGGAGAGTCTATAACCGACATATAACCACATTAGCTAGACGTGGAGTCTGATGTATACACCCCACTAGTAGGACCAAATATACCTTGCTGAGATATAAAGGCATGAACTAGGTGATCACATAAGTCTGGGGCCAATCAGGCCAATAAATATAGTAACCTACGCTGGCAACGTAGTTTTGAGAACCTGGCTTCACTGGAACCTCGGTCTGCTCGGTGCTAAGTCCTACTCCCACTGGAATTCCTAAACTAAATACTAAGCTGGTAGCTCGAAACTGGGGTCCAAGTCCAGTAAGGAATATGTATGTATACACACACACACACACACACACACACACACACACACATATATATATATATATATACACATATATATAACTGAGAGTACCCTAAGAGTCTTATCGGACCAAATTCTGAAACTGGATTCTACGACTAGCCAGAGCTGCTTATCTGGAAGCGTCGTAACCGTCAAAAGAACAAACTAAAATCTGGAATTAATGTCCTAAGGCTAGTAATAGTTGTTTATCTAAAGTGTCATGACCGCTTAGTAGACTAATGTAACTGAGTTTTGACTCTGATTCTAATAACTGTGAGGTATCACAGACACCTCAAAGTTTTCTGTAGTAAAACTGATTAGCTGACATTGTTCTAGTAAACTCGGAGGCTGTTAGGAACTGACTGAAACTAAGCTGTCATTCTGAGCAATACAGAGTATATAAACTTTCTGACTGAAGCTGACTGGCATACATGTGACTGAGTACCTAACACATACAAATATTATAGGAACCCCTAACTCTAAAAGGTTCTAGCAGTTTTTGAGAATTCGACACTTAAGCAGGATTTTAGTTTATGATTTTTCAATAGCTAGGGATAAAACTCTACTTCACTGGAACAAGCCTCATTTAGTCACAAACTGATGGAAAATGTCTACAATGAACATAGAATAAGATTCCACATGCATTAAGTAAAATATGATAACAATATATTCACACTCGTAAACTCCGGGCTAGAACTGATAGTGAACAGAGAAAGAATTCTGGGGGACACAAGGGGAGAACAATCTCCTTGCTGAATTCCCACATACATGTAGAAGAAATCCTGATGAAAATCTTTGAGAAAAATTGAGAAGAAATTCGAACTCTTGCTCCTGCTCTATGCTTCTGTCAGAGTTTCTACATTCTGTTCTAAAGGGGAATGAGTGGAATGAAGGGAAAAAGGTTGTTATAACCCTTTAAATCCCTCCTATAAGACTCCAAAATGATGGGGTTTAAGCATTAGAACGTGTGGGAAGTTACAAAAGTAATCCTGGGAATTAAAAACTACAATCTGGTTGACAGGTACCAACAAGTCTCAAAACGGGTTGTTGGTTGGAGCAACAGCCCATTGGAACCAACCATTGGTTTTGGGTTTAGAAACTGAGCTCACTGGAATGACCCATGGAAGGGTACAACTGTCAGTTGGAAGAAAGGACAGGTCGTTGTTACCTCCCTTTGGAACAGGTAGGAAAACTAGGCCTTGAGGCAACGAAATACAACGACTTATTGGTAGGAACCACAAGCCGTTGATTCCTCTCGTTGTGTCAGGGAAGGATCCGGTAATCCCTTGAACATGGGATCTAATGGACAACAATACGGCTCATTGTTAGAACCAATGGGTCGTCCTATGTCTCATTGTTTCCCCTCAAATGAAAACTGCTGAGCTAACAACGACTCAGACAACAGCCCGTTGGAGCTTACCACATTCCGTGGTCTGGGTCATTCTGCAATAAATTTTCCTAGTTTTCCCTGATTTTTGTTGCAAGGTTGGAGTCTGGTCTAGGAAAATTTCAAGGTGTTACACTCACACCTCCTACTAAAGTATGAAGCGGACGCTGTCAATAAAGAACCCAACTAGAGGTTATGGCCGATCCCAAAGAGAATGTGGAAGGATATAGAAGAGCGCTAGTATTTAAGCTTTTGAGTCAATTATTTCCTAAAGAGGGGATTTATAAAAGTAACAACTAATATTATTGAGAATTTGAAGGTTGATTCTAAATTAATGCAATTAACTAGGGTAAGTGTTCCCCATGGATCCATAACTATATTGGGTTTTACACTAGTGATATATCCAAATACTTTACTTGTAGAGCTGATAACTCGGGTTCATCCAAACAACTAGCTCGTCCCAATTGGATGACTACACTCAATCACCGGGTCAGTTCTCATGAGCGATCTCAATCTAACAGTTATTAAATTTGTTCAAAATTTAACTATCCTGTGATCATAGCTCAAGTTATTACAATGATCGTCAAGATCAAGGATTTGTTGTAATTCTCTTTACCTAATCTCTACCTCCCTGGGCTCAAGCAAGTAAAGAACTCAATCATGTCCTAACATTGCGCACCGTTAAGAAACGTTTAAGAATGAAGAGAATACAATACAAGCATTTAGTATTGGTTTAGAATCACGTCATGCAAACCCTAGTTTGTTAATTCACCATGGTTTCCACAAATATATAACATAAACACTGCAAACACACATAATTTATTCTCAAATATTATAAAGTACAGGCAAAATATGTCTATGAAGTGTGTAAGTGCGCCCTTCAACAACACCCCACACTTATACTATTGTTCGTTCTTGAATAATCTACTACTTTCCTTCTCACATTTTAGCACAAAACTCCTCCTACGAATAGGTCTACTTGGACTTAGAATCATGAGACAAATCAATGAAGTTTCAATAATTCACTAACATGCATATAGAATCAATATTAAAATGTCAAAGTTCGAAATCACTTAGCTTTTTGAAAACTAACTCATCAAGACATATTTTGGGCCAACATGAATTATATGAAATTTAACAATCAAGATTTACTAATGTCTTACCATTGTGCCCCTCACAATTTGGAGAGATGCCCCTTCACACACAAGATATAAGTCAATATAAAATTGGGCATAAATAAAATAATTTTCGCTCACTCTCCAAAAGAACTCAACATACATGCAAACGACGACCCACAGGCTTGCCCTTAGTGCAATACTCCGCTCATATAGAGTTATGAATCAAGGATCAATTAAGAATTAAATTTGGTTGTAATGTAGGCTAAGGGACGGGTAGGTACTATTTGGCTAAGATAGTAACTAACCTCCCCAAGCACTTTAATACTTCACAACACTTTGATTTTTAGCACTTTCTTCAATTTCCAAATTTTCTCCTTATACCTCCTTTTATTTTTCAATTTTTCAACTTAGGTGACTAGTGGGGATTTTTCTTTTAACATTGAGCTCATTCACACTTTTTCTTTTCAAAAATCTTTCTTCTTTTGTTTTCCCACTAATATCACCCTCTTTATTTAGCAATTTTCTCCTTTTTCTTTTCTTATAATTCACCACACTTTTTAGCTTTTCCCTTCACTTCTCCACTAACTCTCCTTTCATATAAAAATTTTCATTAAAGTTCTCTAGGAGTCATTTGGATCAAATACAAGTCAATAGAACAAAACGGAATTAAGCTTGTAATATGGCAATCAAAAGAATAGGCTAAGGCTCAACATTGCTAACTAGGGTAATTACAATCAAGGTAGGTAAAATAGGATAAAAACAAGGCAACCAACGAAACGCCTATATCACTTCCTAAATCCATCATTCTTATTTCGCTTTGCACTCAGACCGAGAAAGTTCTAGACATCAATTTACAAGCATGGGAGTATATCAAAAAAATTCCTTACATATTGGCACGAAATGGTTTAACAATGGAAATCAAGATCACATAAACACATATACTCATAGTGCATGCATAACATAATTAAGCCTATTGTTTTTCTTTTCAAGCACAAGAGTTAAGTTCAAAAATACTAAATGTTTCTACCTTTTTCATGCATTTTTGACTGAATTTAGTAATATCTCAATGATACCTAAATTGAATAACCTAGCATTCGAAGGTCCAAGTTTTTTTTCTTCCTAATGACTAGTTTACCCTTAAGACGGTCTTCATCCATCCATTATTGGGCAAAGTCATGACTCAATGACTAAAAATACAAAAACATAAAAAATCTAGACTCTCTAATCAGTTCTAAGGGACTATCCACCGAAAACGTACCGAAAACAAAAATCGGAGGAATCCAAAATAAAATAAAAGTAAAAGAAATACTACAAACCAACAAGAATACATGATAATTCATAAATCCAAAGAAAAAAACCTAGGTCTATCATGTGCAGATTTAGCAATTAAGGAAGTATGGTATTATGAAGTTCACTTCTCCCACTCCACACATAATTAGTCACACTGTCCCCAGTGCTAAAGAAATAAATCATAAAGTAAAAAGGCGAAAGAAGAACTTCCTGGGCCTCTACTCCTCGTCGTTTGTGGGTGTAAGAGCAGCTTCCCCCATCTATGCATTTCATGCTCCAAATTGGTTGTAAATTATGACTTAACACCTACACACTTGAACAAACATGTAAAATCAAAAAAAAAATTATCTTGGGTTTCCTCCCAAGTAGCGCCTAATTTAATGTCGCGTCACGACACATGTATCTTTATTACTCATACTTCACCAAGATACCTGTTGAGCCCATGGTAACATCTTGGCCGCTTATGTTTACCATGTTTCCCTGTGACACATCAGAAAATAAAAGAAAAATGAAAAAATAGAAAATAAAGACTAAAGGTTAAACACAAGCAATTAATCTAATCCTAAACCGTATTCCCCAGCAACGATGCAACTTTTTTATAACGCTCAAACTCAGACCTCCTATTGAAGTATGAAGAGGACGTTGTCAATAAAGAACCCAAATAGAGGTTAGGGTCGATCCCACAGGGAATATGGAAGGATATAGAAGAATGCTAGTATTTAAGGTTTTGAGTTAACTATTTCCTAGAGGGGGAATTTGTAAAAGTAACAAGTAATATTATTGAGAAATTGAAGGTTGATTCAAAATTAATACAATTAAGTAGGGTATGTGTTCCCATGGATCTATAACTACTTTGGGTCTTAAATAGTGATCTATCCTAATACTTTACTTATAGAGCTGATAACTTGGGTTCATCCAAACGACTAGTTCATCCCTATTAGATAACTATACTCAATCACCGGGTCAGGTCTCATGAGCGATCTCAATATAAATGTTATCAATTTGTTCCAAATTTAACTATCCTACTGCCACAGCTCAAGTTAATACAATGATCATCAAGATCAAGGCTTTGTTGTAATCTCTTTTCCTAATCTCTACCTCTCTAAGCTCAAGCAAGTAAAGAATTCAGGCATGTCCTAATGTTGCACACCGTTAAGAAAAATTTAAGCATGAAGAGAATACAATACAAGCTTTTAGTATTGGTTTAGAATCACCACTAAAAAATATAGTTCAAAAATTGATGGAAAGGAACCGACGGATAGCATCGGTCCCAAAAAATTGGTAAAATACCGACTCTGTTCATCGTTTTTTGTCATTTTTAATTATTTTCTAATTATTTTATTGTTAAAACCACGTTGTCCGTCGTTTTATCCTCGGTATTTTATGCAGATTTTTCTGCGAAATTGATAACCAACGGTTATGGTCGATTTATATTTTAAAAAATTTAAAAAATATATTAAGTGGCCGACGAACAAAATCGTTTTTGTTATAAAATAATAATTTATATAAAGATAATATTTTTGATTTAATTTAAAATGTCGATGGACAGTGTCAATGTGTCCGTCGATTTTTCAATTAAATGTGTTGACCCGATCTTGACCAAAGAACCGACGGACTAACCGAAACTGTCCGTCGGTTTATTCAATATAATCGCACCAGACAATCCTTTCTTCCCCATTTATCTGTTGTCTCTCATTTTCTCTAAATATCGCACCATTACCGGCACCCACCCCACCGGCGAACCACCATCCAGCCCACCGCCCTTCCTCCCTGGCACACCCACCACATTGGCGAACCCATTCCCCCGCCTTAGTACCCGACCCACTGCCATTAGCAAGGTTAGGGTTTGTTCTTTTTTTCAATTAAAATTTTTATTCTTAGATTTTAGATTAAATTGTTAGATTTAATTGTTATTATTATTGTTAAATTATTATATTGTTAATGTTATTTTTAGAATTGTTAGGTATCGTTGCTAAATTGTTAGATTTCGTTGTTAAATTTTTAGATTTTATTATTATTGTAATTGTTAAGTTATTATATTCATGGTAATGTTATTAGTTAGATTTTTTAGATTTCATGGCTAGATTTTTAGGTTTTATTGTTAAATTGTTAGAATTATTAGATTTTATTGTTAATGTTATTTTTAGTATTGTTAATTAGATTTAGTTGAAACTTTTCTATATTTTTAGATTTCATTGCTAAATTGTTAGATTTCATTGTTAATGATATTGTTAGGATTATTAGGTTTAGTTGAAATTTTGTTAGATTGTTAGATTTCAATGAACAATTGTTAGATTTCATTGTGTTTGAAACTTTGTTACAAATTAAGTTAGAAATTTATCAAAACTAACTAGTAATAACAACTATTAAAATTTAATAATTCAAAAATTTAATAATAAAATTTACAAATAAAAATTATGTATCAAAATAATATAATAATTCAAAGTTAATAATTATTAAAATTTCCTATTAACAATTCAATAATTACAAAACTTTATCATTACATACTCAAATTCCATAACCACAAATAATTATAGTAATTAATTATTAAATATGAATTCAATAATTTCATCAAAATTTGACTTACTTTTGGAGGATGTTTATCGGATAACTAGTGGCCATTAAATAATAAAATTTAATTATCAATACAAATTAATAAACTTTAATTTATATGTGTAATCTAAAATATCTTTATTTTTTTAGATGAATCATCATTTGTGGATGTATGATAGAACTAATGCAAATCGCGGAGGCATAAAAGATGAATTTGTTGAAGGAGTTAGAGGATTTATCAACCCTGCAATGTCGCTATACCCTTTACAAACTGATGGGTTGATTATGTGTCCTTGTAAACAATGCAATTGCATGAAGTTTTTTAAACCTGATAAAGTTGTAGTTCATATTTATCATTATAGGTTTAAGCCTAAATATTTTGTGTGGGCTGATCATGGTGAGACTGATGGAGAGAATGATATATCTTATAATTTGATCGATGAAAGTGGTAGGTCTACACATGATCAAAGTAGTGTTCAACATGAGAGAGTGCATAAAATGGTCAATGATGCGTTCGAAATACAATATGGGATGGAACCCGAATAATATTTCAAAGAAACTCCCAATGAAGAAGCAATGCGTTTCTACGAACAACTAGAAGAGGCTAGTCGTCCACTATGTGTAGGGGAGTCTGCATCCTGAGTTGTCAGTTGCAGTTAGACTAATATTAGATTGGAGTGTTCCTCAAGCTGCTATGGACTCCATGTTTGGTCTTTTGGGGGAACTCTTTAACCCTGAGTTTAACATAGCTATGAATTTCTATCAGGAAAAGAAATTGGTTTCTAAGTTAGGATTGTCGTATGATAGTATTGATTGCTGTGAAAATGGTTGCATGTTGTTCTATAAGAATGATAGGGATCTAGAAAATAGTATGTTTTTTAGATATGCTCGTTTTAAGAGGACTCCTGGTGATAAGATGGTTCCAGTTAAGGTGATGCATTATTCACCTCTTATACCTTGGTTAAAGAGGTTATACGCATCGATGAGTTCTGCTCCTCATATGAGATGGCACCGTGAGAATAGAAGGGCTCCTGGTTTATGTCTCATACATCAGATGGAGAAGCTTGGAAACATTTTGATAGAACTTATCCTAATTTTTCTAGTGAACCAAGAAATATTATATTAGGCTTGTGTGCAGATGGTTTTACACCATTCTCTGTTTCTGTTGCACCCTACTCTTGTTGGGTTGTACTCCTTACTCCGTTTAATCTTCCACCTGAAATGTGTACGACGAGTCCCTACATATTTCTAAATTGTATTATCTCGGGTCCCCGCAATATAAAAAAGTTTCACTGATGTTTATCCACAACCTTTGATAGACGAGTTAAAACAACTGTGGTCTGAAGGTGTAGTGACTTATGACATATCAACTAAGCAGATTTTTCTTTTGCGTGCTTGTTTAATGTGGACTATAAATGATTTTCCGGCGTATGGGATGCTGTCTGGTTGGATGACCGCTAGAAAATTAGCTTGCCCATACTGCATGGAAAATAGTAAAGCATTCACATTAAAATATGGTCATAAAATTAATTGTTTGATTGTCACCGTCAATTCTTTCCAGTGGATCACGAGTTTAGAAGAATGAAACATGCCTTCTGAAAGAATAAGGTTGAAAATGATCTACCACCTCCATTATTGTCAGCAAGTGAAATTTGGGAGAGAGTTTTGTCATTTTCCAAAGGTTACAAATGCTACACCTTGTAGACTTCCTGGATATGGTGTTGGACAAAATTGGACAAAATAGAGCATATTTTCAGAGTTGTCATATTGGAAGGATAACCTTCTAAGACACAATCTTGATGTGATGCACATTGAAAAAAATTATTTTGGTAATTTGTTCAACACCGTGATGGATGTTAACAGTAAGACAAAAGATAATCCAAAGGCTAGAATAGACTTAAAAGAATACTACAGAAGAAAGGAACTAGGGCTGCAAGAAACACACAATTATAAATTGTTAAAGCCCAAGTTGAGCTTTTCATTCACATTAGATGAAAAATGTGAGATTTGTGAGTGGGTTAAGAATTTGAGGATGCCTGAGGGCTATGCTTCAAATTTGGGGAAGCGTGTAGATATGAACGAAGGGAAGTTGTGTGGTATGAAAAGTCATTATTGTCATCTTTTCATGGAAACGTTGATTCCTATTGTATTTAACCGGCTACGTAATAGGATATGGAAGACAATCACAGAGGTAAGTTTATTCTTCAAAGATTTGTATAGTATCACTTTGTTGGAGGATAACTTAGAAAGGATGGATGAGAATATTCCTGTGATTACTACTAAGTTGGAAAAGATCTTCCCGTGCGTATTCTTTCATGTGATGGAAAATTTACCGATTCACCTTGTATATGAGGCTCCTCGTAGAGGCCCAGTTTAATAAAGATGGATGTATCCATTCGAAATGTACTAAAACTATGACTTTGTACACAATGAATCCATTTTTTTAAAGTTGGTTTAACCAAATTATTAACATCAAAATTTTATACAGAACTATTGGCAAGTGCAAAAGAACAATTAAACAGCGGTCTATGATTGAAGGATCTATCTATGAAGCTTATCTTGCAAGGGAAACTGCTCATTTTTGTTCTTACTATTTTGAGCAGCAGTGCAAACTTTAAGAAATAGGCCTACCCGCAATGATGACGGTGATATTGATCCAAGCCACCCGCCGACTTCATTTCTAATCAACCAGGTTGATGTTCTAAAAAACAAACCAGACGAGGTTTGAATAGTATGGAAATGCAATCTATTATGACACACTTTTTGCTTAATTGCCCAGAAATACAACCATATCTTGAGTAAGTTCTAAATGATGCTATTGAATAATATTATTTAAATACTAATGCTTAAACTAATTTTAAAACTAATGTTATTGAACAGTTACTTTGCAGGACAGTGGGCAAATGATGCCATATATACGAGGTTCTCTGATTGGCAGAAAGACTGTGTAGGTGTTTAATATCATATTTATGATATAAGTACAACATAAACATTTAGTTAAATAAATTTTTTAAACACTATGTAGGTTCACGATGAAAATAACAATATTGAACATTTGCAAATTGTGAGTGATTTGTACACGGGCCTGATAGTCAAATTCAGTCCATACATAAATATTGTGTCAATGGTTTCAAGTTTCAAATAGAGGAAACTGCTAAGTATAAGAAAACGAATAATAGTAGTGTGCGCGTTAAAGGCGATGTAGACGGTAATGGCCAAACTGTTGATTATTATGGTGTGATACAAGAGATAATGGAAGTTAGGTATGCTGGATGGCTGAAGAAAAAGATAGTACTATTTCAGTGCAAGTGGTTTGATCCATCACACAGAGGTACTAGGGTTAATCACCAGCATAATATAACTAAAGTTAAGCACACCAGATAGTATGACCCTTATGATCCTTTCATCATTGCAAAAGATGCTAAGTAGGTGTATTATACTCCATATCCTCTGCGTAGAGACAAGACTGATTGGTCGGTGGTTATAAAGACTAAGCCCGTGGGTCAGATAGAGATTGATAATGTGTTGGATGTGGCATACCTAAATGATTTGATTTTTTTCATCAAACTATGGATGTTGAGTTAGAACAAAGTTTTGAACATCCTAAACACATATTAGAAGAAGTTTCTAATGATGATGTAATAATTGAAATTGTAGATGTTGATGAGGAAGAATTAGATAATGAAAATTCACCAAGTGAGAGAGAAGAATCAAATGATGATTATGAAACAAGTGATGAGGAAGAATGAGAGAATGATGGAAATGAAACAAGCGAGGAGGAAGAATGGGAGAATGATGATTAACAAGTAACTTAATTAATTTTTTTAAGTAATTATCATATATAATACTTATATTATTCTTTTAATTATATTTTATAATGCATGTAAACTTGTATGAAGATGTCGTCAAGTGATGCTAATCGAGGTCAAACTAGTAACGATAGTAAATTGAGTGAGAGTAGTAGGAAAACACATAGGAGACCACAGATTCTAGTGCTGCTTCGGTGGCCTTTCATCTACTCCGCATACACATTCTTCTCCACCTCTGTCCTATGTCCCCTATTGTACTGGGCATCCAGAACATTCATCTGTGCCTCCATTTCCTACTACTTCTCACACTTTCATGCCTACACCTAGCATTTGTCCACCACGAGGAAACTCGACGTATTAATCGTTCGGTACTCCTTCCCTGGTTGGATCATCTCCTGCATTTCTGGCTTGTGACTCAGAGATAACAGCTTTGAGTCTGTCTTACAGGGTGCTTTTAGTACTCCACCCTTGACCTAGTCATATAGAGCACTGGCACCACCACCGGGATCATCACCAGCACCAGCAGCTGGAGAGAAACAACCAGGAGATATAGATAGTCTCGGTAGACTGGTGATCGTGCCTGATGGGTCTAGGTATGTTTGATTTTATTTTTGATTTAGATTTATAATATTTAATCTTAATGTTATATTTATCACTTGACATATTTATTGTCATTTTTACAGGTTTCATCGATGAAAGGAGGCCGAAAATTATCTAAGGAAGAGCATTTGGAGGATATATGATCGACCTTATCTGAGTTGGACTGAAATACCACATCGGGTTCGATAGGCCATGTTTAATGAGTTTATGGTACATAAATGAATTATTATTTCATAAAATTCTTCTTTGACCTGTGATTATTATATATCATCTGACATTGTTGATCCTTGATTACAGACATTGTGTACTTTTCTACCTCAGCATGATAAGAAGATAGCCACAAACTTCAGGAGGAAGGGAAGTTCAAGGATGTCAAATTGGTTTAGGGATGCAAGAGTAAAGAACAAGAGGCCTGAATGGATGCTACCTCATCTTTTCGAGGCGCTTCAGAGATACTGGAGCACGCTTGAATTTAAGGCAAAGTGTGAATAGGCGAAGAAGGCCATGAGTGAAGGAAAAGGTGGTTCGTTGCACACTGGGGGTGAAAAGAGCCAAGGGACGATAGCTAGAGAATTAGTAAGTAATTATTATATTCAATACTTATCTAAATTTGATCAAATTTTATATCTTGTTTTACATTGATTATATTTTGTTTGCAGGCCAAAAAATTGGGTCGTGACCCTACTCAAGAGGAGTTATTTTCGGCTACCCATGTAAAGAAGAAGAAGAATGAGTCTAATGATGACACATGGGTCGAACAAAGAGCTGAACGAGCCTATGTAATTTCATACATATTATATATAGATAGTAATATGTTAAGTTTAATTTGAACAACCATATTAAAGTAATGAACTTTTTTTAATTATGTAAATGAATTATCAGCGACTCTTGTCAAAGTACAGCCAGACTCAGGAAGCCCTAGGTGGGTTGACCAAGCCTCCACCAGATGTCGCTACCTAGATTTGGACTGAAAAAGTGGCTGGGGGGAGGCAAAAGGGGAGAGTCTATGACCTAGGATCTATAAACCCAGATCGACAAATTCAATCTGGACTGGAAGGTATTGTCTCTTCTAGCCAGGCCGAGGTGTTTGATGGTGTTCAGATCGGTGCAATGTCGCAGAAGATTGAACAACTTACACGTGCCTTGGCAGATGCCGAGGCAAGACGCATTGCAGAGAGTAGGACATTGTGTCATACCGTCGAGGCTCTCAAGGCCCAAGTGAACAGCCTAGCTAGTGGAATGCGGATATGACGTGCCCATTCTCCTCCTTCGAATGACGAAGTGTTTTCGATAGATGATGAAAATGTCGAAGAGCCACCTTAGTTGTTAGGATTATTATAAATTGAAAATAAACTTTATATATATAGTTTGATATTTTTAAAGTTTGTTGATTACTATGTTATTGATGTTCTTGTTGATTTGGAATTATTTTGGCAGCAATTAGTGCTAGATATTAGCTGAAATTGAATTGATTTTTAATTTGGCAGGTGGGAATCCAGAAATTGCAGCTTTCTCCTGCTGGTGCATTTGCAGAAAACTGACGGACAGCATAGGTAAGTCCGTCAGTTTTCTGCATATACATACCAGAAGAAACCCAGAAAACCGACGGACAAATTGATAGTGTCCATCGGTATGTTCTTTAAAACTAAGAACATACCAATGTACACCATCGTTAATTTATAAAATTTTAAATTTAAAACATTAAGTAATAATTAAACATTACTGAAGGTGTCCATCGATAATATTTTTTCTTCCACCGAGTAACATTTTAAGAACCCATGGAATTAAAATTCACCGAACCAACGGCTGTCCGTCTGTATTAACCGATGTTGTCCATCGATTTTTTGTTTCCGGTGCGACATATTCTGACGACCCTTTGTCCATCGGTTTTCCATCGATTTTGGCTAATAAACCAACGTTGTCCGTTGGAATGGCCCTAATGTTTTGACTAATTTTTAGTAAAACACGTCGTGCAAACCCTAGTTTTTTAATTCATCATTGTTCTATTATACCCCAGAAGCCTAAAGATCAGACACGGGAGTTGAAATGAAGAATAGTTTCAAAAAACCTGCACCAGGCATAGAACGAGTCATGAGGTGACCTGTTGGTGCAACCCACGAGTCGTGATATGACTCGTGTGGAGGCCAGGTGAAGAGTTGCAAATTTGAGGAAAAGGGGTCCCCACGGGCGTGAAAATGACTCGTAGTTAGGTCCGACGAGTAGTTAGGTTAGTGATGAGATGGGTGAGTAAAAGCAAAGGGGGAAGGCAGGAAGTGCACATGATGGGAGGACCCCAAGAATCATGGTCAGTCTCCGCGATTTGTGGGGTGAGTCGTGGCCAAGCAGAGAATGACATTGTTGAAGCTCAGGCACTGCACTTCACGGATGGTGACCACGAGTCGTGGTCAGCAGGTCACGAGTCATCATGTCTCCCATTAAGAGCCCAGGAGACCTGTTTAATACTGTGCTTCACAGACCATACCACGAGTTGTGGCCTAGGGTAACGAATCATTAGGTCCCTCATTGGGACCACCTGGTAGTTATTTCCTACGATTTTCCTAAGGGTGTTTCAGTAATTTTATAACCTCCTATATCCTAAACTAAGTCATTTTGGGTTATTTTGAGGGGACTTAGAAGGGCAAAATGGTTCCCCCCCCATTCCCACTCATCTTTAGAGAAATTCACCGTGAACTTTCCTCTCCACAAGCTCTCAAGAAAGACTAGGGTTTTCCTACATTGCAGTAGTCCAAGATTCCTTCTTCAAGGAAATTCTAACTCGAGTATGTGGGAATTAAACAAGGGGATAGTTCTTCCCTTGTTCCCCCAAGACCTTCCTCTAGTTCTGTATAAAATCCTAGCCCCGAGTTCTCAAATGTGAAGGGAATACATGTCAATTTTCTTTGAATTCACATAGAATGATATCCATGATTATTTTAGACATGATTTCCATCATCTCATGATTAAATTGATGATATTCCCACAAAAGTGAATTCTAGCCCTGTAGATTTTCGAATGTTAAGAAATTCTTGATAATTGTTCGTTTAATCCATGTGGAATTACTTTGTTATAATAATTATGGGTATTTTCCACTAGTTAGGGATATTGTTGATGCTTATCCCTATGCATTGAGTTTAGCCCTAGTTCTTGAGGGTAGAACAAACTAGAAATTTATTTTAAATGATAAACTTTGAAATTTTCTTGAGTATACTAGTATGATGCATTCCCATATTATTTTGTACGCTAAATTGTCAATCAAAAACATGGTGGTCTAGTTTTAGTCAAAAATATGAAAATACTTAGTGTCAGTAAGAAATGTGAGCTGATCAATTTGATTATAGAATTTCCTGAGTTGTCAGTATTATCTCTCAGTTATTAGAATCATATTCAGAATTCAACTTATTTGTCCACTAGGCGGTCATGACACTTTAGAATAATAGCTCTGGCTAGCCTTAGGACCCCAGTTCAAATTACAGCTTGTTCTTAGACAATTACAATGCTTCTAAATAAGCAGCTCTGGCCAGTCTAGAACTCAGTTTCAGAATTTGGTTCGGTAAGAATCTCTGGGTACTTTCAGATATGTATCCATGACTGATCTTTGGCCATATTTTCGAGATATCAGCTTAGTATTCAGTTTAGGATTATCCATGAGAGTAGGACTTAGCAATGAGTAGAATGGGGTTCCAGTGAACCCAAGTTCCAGAACTATGTTGCCAACATAGGTTTCAATATTTTATTAGCCTAATTAGCCCCAGACTTTTATGATCACCCAGTTCATGCTTTTATACACTAGCAAGGTATGTTGGCTCCTACCGGTGGGGTGTATACATCGGACTCCACATCTAGATCACGTGGTTATATGTTGGTTATAGACTCTCCCACTTGTCAGTTCGGTCTAGTCTCAGTCTAGTTTGGCTCAGATCAGTATTCCAGACTTAGAACTTACTTGACCATCAAACAGGGCCTATCAGACCACCTCAGTTAATGCAGTTATTCAATTCAGTAGTTTATTTTGGTCATCACATGTCTTTTCAGCTCAGCATTTCTTTATATTTATTCTATTGTGTTATGTTCCTCTCATTTACTTAGTACATTCAAAGTACTGATGCATACTTTTATGCTTTATCGATTTATGATATAGCTGCAGGATCACAACCTCAGCCCCGTTAGCCTACCGTTCACCAAAGAACTTAGCTATCCCAGTTGGTGAGTCCTCATCCTTTGAGGGTGCATCTTATTTTCTTTAGTTATGCTTTCACTCTTTTTATTCAGATTTGGAGTTAGTTGGGTGTTTTTCCTAGTAGCTCATTAGTCCTAGTGTATTTCAGATGTAGAGTTGTTTTTCAGACTCAGATTGGTTTTATTAAATATGTAGTCTTGTTCTTATATTTTCAAGTATTTATATTTCTTCTTTAAATTTCCACTGTATATATTTAATGTTACTCAGAAAGCCAATGTATGATAGACCAGGGGTTGACTTGGGGTCACTTATGACTTCAAGTACTGTGTTCCGTCTAGGGTGTAAACTCGGGGCGTGACAAACTTTGTATCAGAGCACTAGGCTCAGAGTATCCTTGGATGTCTGAAATACCCATCGAGTAGTGTCCTCATCATAGGTGTGAAGCGCGACACACTTATGATGGGGAGGCTATGATATAACATTAGGAAAATTCCCTTTATTTCATACTCCTTATCGTGCATTGAAATTTAGTTCCAGAATCATTCTCCTGACTCGTGTTCTGCTTCATTTTAGTGAATTATGCCTCCATGATGCAGTAATGGAAGGAGGACCGGTAATGCCTAGTGGACTGCTCCACCAGCCCCAACAGCCTCTTAGGATTACTCAGTATCTACCGCAGAATTTAGGGTGGCCATTCAGCTGCTCGCCTAAACACTGACCAACCAGGTGAACCAGAAGGTGGCGCTGATAAAATAGTAGCTTCTAGGGTTCGGGACTTCACCCGAATGAACCCTCCATCCTTTCAGGGATCCAAAGTGGGGGACGACCCCCAAGAGTTCATGGACGAGATTAAAAAGATCACCCGCATAATGGGTGTTAGCTCCTCTGAGAGTGTTGACCTGGCTTCCTACCAGCTAAAAGGGGTAGACCAGGTCTGGTATGAAGAGTGGAAAGAGGGGAGACCAGCGGGAGCAGGACCGGTTGAGTGGGAGGAGTTCAACATAGCCTTTCTAGATAGATTTTTCCCTTGAGAGCTTTGGGTGGCCAAGGTAGCGGAGTTCATGAACTTGAGACAGGGAAATAGGACCGTAGAAGAGTATGCTCTGGAGTTCACCAGGTTGTCCAAATACGCTCCAGAGATGGTGGCCAAGCCAAGGGCTCGCTGCTCAAATTTGTCAATGGGGTGTCAAAGCTGATCCTCAAAGTGTGCAGAACATTGATGCCAACCAAAGATATCTACCTCTCTAGTCTAATTGTCTATGCCCAGCAAATAAAGGCTGAAAAACTAAGGGAAATGGAGAGAAAGAATAAGTTCGCAAGGAATGGCCAAGCAGATCATGGCCATCAGAGGTTTGGCGGTAGCAACCACCCACAACAACAACAGCAGAAGTAGCATTAGATGGATCCAATGCCTAGTTCAATCAGCGCCCCTACATTTTGGTCCCGCTAGGACCGGAGGGGTGGAGCATATGGCTCTCATTCTCAAAGATACAGTGCTGGGAACTTGTATCCAGCTTGCCCCAAGTGCGGCAAGAACCACCTAGGAGAGTGTCTTCAGGGTCGAGATGGCTATTTTGGTTGTGGAAAGCTTGGGCATCAGCTTAAGGAATGCGTGTCAGTAGGACGGGAGAGATCACAATCCACCACCTCAACAGCTCCAGCAGGCCAACCAGCTCAACAAGCTAACACATTAGGTATGGAGGGCGGTCAACGCCAAAACCATTTTTATGCATTATCATCTCATCTGGATTAGGAGAACTCACCAGATGTGGTCACGGGTATGTTACATCTTTTCCATCTAGATGTCTATGCCCTACTTGACCCAAGCGACACATTTCATTCGTGACTCCCTACGTAGCAGTTCAGTTCGATATCAGTCCAAAAGTTCTATCAGAACCCTTCTCTGTCTCCACCCTAGTTGGTGAGTTAGTTAGAGCCAGCGGGTGTATAGAAACTATCCAATCTCAGTTTGTAATAAAGTCATTCCATCTGACCTTGTAGAGTTATACATGGTCGACTTCGACCTCATTCTTGACATGGATTGGCTACACTCTGGTTATGCCTCTGTCGACTGCAGAACTAGGGTCGTCAGGTTTTAGTTCCGTAATGAGCCAGCTCCAAGAATGGTCAGTCAGTAGTTTGTAGGTTTATTTCGTACCTTAAGGCCACGAAGCTTATTTCTAAGGGATGTATTTATCATCTAGTTTGGGTTAAGGATTCTGATCCTGAGACCCCAACTATCCAGTTAGTCCTTGTTGTTAGAGAGTTTCCAGATGTGTTCCTCAAAGATCTTCCCGGTGTTCTTCCTGAACAGGAAATTGACTTCGGCATAGACCTTATTCGAGATAATCAGCCCATATCTATCCCTCCTTTTAGAATGGCTTTGAACATAAGGAGTTGAAGGAGAAGCTAAAAAAGATCTTCTTGACAAGGGTTTTATCAGACCCAACATCTCTCCCAGGGGTGATCTAGTGCTATTCGTGCAAAAGAAAGAAGGTACCCTCAGAATGTGCATTGACTACCGTCAGTTGAACAAGGTCACAGTCAAGATCAGGTATCCCCTACCTAGAATTATTGACCTGTTCGATCAACTTAAGGGAGCTAGCTGTTTCTCCAGAATAGATCTTAGGTCGGGTATCATCTGCTAAGGGTTATAGAATGTGACATACCGAAAATAGCTTTTGGGACTCGGTATGGTCACTTCGAATTCGTGGTTATGTCGTTCGGACTAACTAATGCCTCTGCAGCCTCTATAAACCTGATGAACAGAGTCTTCAAGCAGTATCTCGATATGTTTTTCATTGTATTTATCAACGACATGTTGGTATACTCCAAAAATGAAGAGCATGCTAATCACCTGAGGATAGTGCTTCAGACACTCAGAGACCGCCAATTGTTTGCCAAGTTTAGCAAGTGTGAATTCTGGCTGCAGTCCGTGACTATCCCGGGTCATGTGGTCTTGGGTGAGCATATTTAGGTTGATCCTCAAAAGATAGCAGCAGTGAGAGACTGGCTCAAACCTATATCTCTAACCGAAATCATAAGTTTCTTGGGTTTGGCCAGTTACTACAGACGCTATGTAGAAGGCTTCTCTTCTATAGCATCCACACTAACTAGGCTAACTTAGAATAAGGTGAAATTCCAGTGGTTAGATGCGTGTGAGAGGAGTTTCCTGGAGTTAAAAGCTCGACTCACTACTGCTCCAGTGTTGACTCTACTAGAAGGATCGGATGGATTGGTAGTATATTGTGACGCTTCCAGAGTTGGACTCGATTGCGTTTTGATGCAACGGGGCAAAGTAATAGCCTATGCCTCTAGACAGCTCAAGGTTCATGAGAAAAATTATCCAACTCATGACTTGGAGTTGGCAGTGGTGGTGTTTGCATTAAAGATATGGAGACATTACTTTTATGGGGCTCAAGTTGATGTTTTCACCGATCACAAGAGCCTTCAATATGTATTCATTCAGAAGGACCTGAATTTTCTCCATAGGAGGTTGTTAGAGCTCCTGAAGGATTATGACATGAGCGTGATATATCACCCGGGCAAAGCCAATATGGTGGTTGATGCCCTAAGTAGAGTATCTATGGGAAGCGTGGCTCATATTGAGGAAGGGAAAAAGGAGTTGGCGAAGGACATTAATAGACTAGCTCGATTAGGGGTGCAGTTGGTTGACTCAACTTATGATAGAGTAGTGATGTAAAGCGAGTCAGACTCCTCTCTAGTTGTTGAAGTTTAGTCCAAATAGGATGAAGATCCAATTCTACTTAAACTCAAGGAAGCGGTTCACAGAAATGAGGTTGAGGCTTTCTCCAAAGGAGGAGATAGTGTGCTCCGTTATCAAGGTAGATTGTGCGTACCAAATGTTGGTGATTTGAGATAGCAGATATTGGCTGAAGCACATAGCTCGAGATACTCCATACACCCTGGTGCTACTAAAATGTACCGTGATTTGCAGTATATTTACTGGTGGAACGGCATGAAAAGACATTGCTGAATTCATAGCCAAGTGCTCAAACTACCAGCAAGTCAAGGTAGACCATCAAAGACCGGGACGTATGACCCAAGATATCATCATACCCACGTGGAAGTGGGAAGAAATAAATATGGACTTTATTATGGGCCTACCTCAAACCCGCCGGCAACATGATTCCATCTAGGTAGTAGTAGACCGAATGACTAAGTCAACACATTTCCTTCTAGTTAAGACTATGGATTCAGCTGAGGACTATGCTAGACTTTATATCCGAGAGTTGGTCAGGCTTCATGGAGTGCCGTTATCTATCATCTCAGACAATGGTACGTAGTTCACCTCACATTTCTGGAAGTCTTTCTAGAAGGGACTTGGCACCTAGGTCAAGCTCAATGCAGTTTTTCACCCACAGACAGATGGGCAAGATGAGCAGACTATTCATACCCTAGAATATATGTTGAGAGCATGCCTGATTTATTTCAAGGGCAGTTGGGATGACCAGTTGCCTCTTATCGAGTTTGCGTAGAACAATAGTTATCACTCCAGCATCCAGATGGCCCTGTTTGAGGCATTGTATGGTACAAAGTGCAGGTCTCCTATTGGATTTCTTGAGGTTGCGGAAGCTACAATAATCGGGCCAGACTCGATTCATGAAGCTATGCATAAGGTACAGCTCGTTAGAGAAAGATTGAAAACAGCTCAGAGCCGATAGAAATCTTATGCTGATGTGAGGAGAAGAGAATTGGAGTTTTTTGTGAATGAATGGGTCTACTTGAAAGTTTCACCCATGAAAGGGGTGATGAGGTTTGGAAAGAAGGGAAAACTCAGTTCGAGATATGTGGGACGCTACAGAATTCTGAGGCCAATTGGAAAGATAGCCTATGAGCTGGAATTATTCAGAGTTTCCTTCTGTGCACCCAGTATTCCATGTGTCACTACTGAAGAAATACATTGGTGATCCAACTTCAATTGTGCCTTTGGATAGTGTAGAAATAATGGATAGTCTCTTATACGAGGAGGTCCCAGTCCAGATCCTTGACCAACAGGTTAGTAAGCTGAGGAACAAGAAGGTAGCTTCAGTCAATGTCTTATGGAAAAATTAGTAGGTGGAGGGAGCTACATGGAAGGCCGAAGCAGATATGATAGCCAGATACCCACACCTATTCTCTATCGGCTCTGTTACAGCTTGAGATATCAGTTTTTCCCTAGTACTCAATTTAGTTGTCATGTTCAGTTCATGTATTCAAGTTTCGTTTATCTTTATGAATGTAAGTATGAAAGGTGAATTCAGTTAAGATATGTAGTTTGAATCAGAGGTAGTCATTCCGGCAATTTCTTTCAGTTTAAGTAATCAATATTTGAATATTATAATTGCATCTCTCTATTTTTTGTGTTTTCCAATATTCATGGAAGAATGTTCCCAAGGGGGATATATTGTTATATGTCGGAAGCCCAAAGATCAGACTCGGGAGTTGACATGGAGAAAAGTTTAAAAATCTGGCACCAAGCACAGAATGGGTCGTGAGGTGACCCGTTAATGCATCCCACAAGTCGTGATGTGACACGTGTGGAGGCTAGGACAGGAGTTGGAAATTTGAGGAAAAGGGGTCCCTGTGGGCATGTCAATGACTCGTGGTTATGTCCCCCGAGTCGTTAGGTTAGTCGTTGGGTGGGTAAGCAAGATGAAAGGGGAAGGCAATCAGCATACATGACGGGAGGACCCCATGATTCGTGGTTAGTCCCGACGAGTCATTTGGTGAGTCGGGGCCAAGTAGAGAATGACATTGTTGAAGCTCAGGCAGTGCACTTCATGGATGGTGACCATGAATTGTGGTCACCAGGTAACTAGTCGTCCTGCCTCCCATTAAGAGCGTGGGAGACCTGTATAACAGTATGCATCATAGACCATATGATGAGTCGTGGCCCAGGGTAACGAGTCTTTAGGTCCCTCGTTGGGACTACCTAGTCATTATTTCCTGCGATTTTCCTAAGGATGTTTCAGTAATTTCCTAACCTTCTAGATCCTAAACTAAGTTATTTTGGGTTATTTTGAGGGGACTTAGAGGGGCAAAAGGGTTTCCCCCCTCATTCCCACTCATCTTTAGAGAAATTCACCGTAAACTTTCCTCTCCAGAAGCTCTCAAGCAAGACTAGGGTTTTCCTCCATTGCAGCAGTCCAAGCTTCCTTCTCCAAGGAAATTCTAACTCAAGTATGTAGGAATTCAACAAGGGGATAGTTCTTCCCTTGTGTCCCCCAAAACCCTCCTCTAGTTCGCTATAAAATCCTAGCCCCAAGTTCTCGAATGTGAAGGGAATACATGTCAATTTTGTTTGAATTCACATAGAATGATATCCATGATTATTTTGGACATGATTTTCATTAGCTCATCATTAAATTGATGAAATTCCAATAAAAGTGAATTCTAGCCCTACAAATTTTCGACTGTTAAGAAATTCTTGGTAATGCTTTGTTTAATCCATGTGGAATTACTTTGTTGTAATAATTATGGGTATTTTTCACCAATTAGGGATGTTGTTGATGCTTATCCTTGTGCATTGAGTTTAGCCCTAGTTCTTTAGGGTAGAACATACTAGAAATTTTGCTGAAATGATAAACCTTGAAATTTTCTTGAGTATACTAGTATGGTGAATTCCCATATTATTTTATATGCTAAAGTCTCAGTCAAAAACATGGTTGTCTATCTTTAGTCAAAATATGAAAATACTCAGTGTTAGTCAAAAATGTCAGCTGATTAGTTTGACTACAGAATTTCCTGAGGTATCGGTATTACGTCCCAGTTATAAGAATAAGATTCAGAATTCAGTTTATTGGTCCACTAGGCGGTAATGACACTTTAGAACAATAGCTCTGACTAGCCTTAGGACCCAGTTCAGATTACAACTTGTTCTTAGATGGTTACGACGCTTCTAGATACGCAGCTCTAGCCAGTCTAGATCCCAAGTTTAGAATCTGGTCTGCTAAGACTCTCAGGGTACTTCCAGATATGTATCCTGACTAGTCTTGGGCCCCAATTTGGAGCTATCAGCTTAGTATTCAATTTAGGATTATCCATTAGGAGCAAGACTTAACTTCAAGTGGACCGGGGTTACACAGCACCCAAGTTCCTAGAACTACATTGCCAACGTAGGTTTCAGTATTTTATTAGCCTGATTGGCCCAAGACTTTTGTGATCATCCAGTTCATGCCTTTTTACCCTGGCAATGTATATTGGGTCCTACTGATGGAGTGTATACATCGGACTCCACGTCTAGATCACATGGTTACATGTCGGTTATAGACTCCCCCACTAGTCAATTCAGTCTAGTCTCAGTTTAGTTCAGCTCAAATCGGTATTCCAGACTTAGAACTTTCTTGACAATCAAACAAGGTCTATCAGACCACCTAAGTTGATACTGTTATTTAGTTTAGTAGTTTATTTTGGTCATCGTATGTCTTTTCAGCTCAACATTTCCTTGTATTTATTCTATTGTGTTATGTTCCTCTCACTTACTTAGTACTTTCAAAGTACTGATGCATAGTTTTATGCTATATCATTTTATGATATAGCTGTAGGATCACAGTCTCAGCCCCATTAGCCTACCATTCACCAAAGAACTCAACTATCCCAGTTGGTGAGTCCTCATCCCTCAAGGACGGAGCTTATTTGCTTTAGTTATGCTTTCACTCTTTTTATTTAGATTTGGAGTTAGCTGGTAGTTTGTTCCAATACCTCAGCAGCCTTAGTGGCTTTCAGATATATAGTTGTTTGTCAAACTCAGATTGGTTTTATTAAATATGTAATCTTGATCTAATAATTTCAAGTATTTATATTTCTACTTTAAATTTCTGTTGTATGTATTTGATTTTACTTAGAACGCCAATGTATGATAGACCAAGGGTTAACTTGGGGTCACTTGTGGCTTCAAGTACCTTGTTCCGTTCAGGGTTTAAACTCGGGGCATGGCACTTCCCACAACCCTAGTGGTGTAAGTTTTAGCATATCATGTTTATACGTAAATTAATCGCATTCATAGAAAAAACACAAATTAATACTTACAACTATGATTGGAAGAAACTTCACTTAATTAATACAAGAATTCAGAAGAACAATTCAACATTCGTATCTCAATGTAAAACTAAATCTCAAATCTAAATGGCAAATTGTACCTCACAATTGTGTCTTCTTAATTATTTAAGACATAAGACACAAGACACAACTTCCTTCCAACTTGGCTTTTACATAAAAGGATATTTATAGTAATAGATTTATGTTTTTCTTGTTCCGTTGTGGATTTTATTTGGGATTGGAAGCTCCTTTTCCTAGTTGAAGTAGGATATCAATTTTATCCGTTTGAAACCCCTTGTCGCGTCACCCATGCCAACGCGTTGAGGCTATGCCGTGGGAAAAGGGCTGCATCACACCTGCCTACACGCAGGGAGAAGGATTGCGCTGCGCCTTGCCTTGTGCTAGTGTTGCTGCTGCTTCACACTGCTTGTTGTGCGGATGGCCTGGTGTCTCAAGCATGGCAGTGTGCCATCCTAGTGCCGCATCGCCCGGCTTGTAGCGTGGGCGTGCAATTCACTTGTTTTGATCTTAATCTTGCTTACTTCATTCCTTCTTCTTCAACATCATTCCAAACATCTCAAAACACACCCAAATATATCATTTTTGTCACTGAAAATATCTAATCACATGCATTAGCTAATTTCACAAATATAAAACATAAACACATGCAAACACACATAATTTATTCTCAAAACATACAAAGTACGGACAAAATATGTCTAGAAGTGCGTTAGTACATCCTTCATCTGGCGACATCTTAAGTTTCTCAACTAATGCGATGTCTTATACCTCAGGTTTTCTCAAATCCCGAGGTTCCTCTTCACAACAACCACATCAACTTGGGTATAGATTCACTATTTCTAGTTCCAATCCTTAATGGATGTGTTCCAATGGGTTTTGTCTATGTCTAGCCCAACCCTACATAATTACAACCGAAAAACCCATTAATGTTTTCTCACCCATACCTTAATTTCCTTTTCAAGCAAATTCAAAGTACGGAAATACAACCCACATTTTAAACTATGAGTTTTCAACTTAAAATTCAGAGGAAACACTAAAATCGTACTAATTGAGTAAATCTAAGATAAAATACACAATACCCAACCCAAATCAACCGCAATCATTTACACACCCCTAGCAAAGAATTTAGCTACTCGGTAAGTAAAGTAAGAAATTGCATTAGAAAAAAATCAAATATCCATTCACAAACTTGAGTAAGGGAAATTTAAGAAAGGTCTGATCTCCAATGGTGTTTTCTACCTTCTCAATGAAGAAGATGACTCTTTTTGTTTCTACTTTTCTCTATTTTCTATACAAGCCAAAAGAAAAAGAATCATCAATCCCTTCTACAATGGACTATTTAGTTCTTTTATGAGAGATACAAAAGTAGGGTACAAATCTGTTCCTCTTTTTTCATGCTTGATGTTTTTACCCCTGGCTGACCGGCCACACTTGCGCTTCATTAGTGCAGGTTCAGGAAATATCGATCAGTTCTAGCTGAAGGACAGTGAGATTTTTGGCACTTTAGTGTTGGCACTAGCTGTTCGCTGGTGTTGATCCACGGACTGCCGGTTGGTCACAGCTCCTGGCAGTAGGTTCTTTAGCACTTCGGCCTTGGCACCGGCGGTTTGCCGTTCTCCAACCTTCTTCCATAAAGTAGGCAACTTCGGTCAATTTCGGCATTTCTCCGGTGCCCTCTAGTAGACCGCCAGTCACAAACAATATTTTTATGATTTTTCCTCAATTTCATGGTTTTCAAAATTCAAGTTAAGTACCTGCAAAGATAAAGGAGAAAAGACATAAAATCCACCTAATTAACCTGAAAACTAAGAAAAAGCTCATTTCTAAGAATCTAATGAATTGAATTTTAAGATTGACAGAAGCATTTATATAATGCTGAAGGTGGAAGACCAATTCTTTAAATCGACAGAGCAAGATTCACATCAATATCTCAAAATTTCTTGGAGGTATGCAACTTGCATAACAGAACAATGTCTCAGATGACGTCATCCAGTTGATGGAGTTTAAACACTCTTTGGCAGAGGAGGCCCGTGATTGGCTGCACTATGTACCCCCTACTCTATCTATACCTAGATGTAACTTTTCAACGCATTCTTGAAGAAATGGTTACCGCCGAGCAAGAAGGCCGAATAAATGGATAAGATTTTCTATTTTCGACAACTTTTGAATAAATAGTTGGTCGGAGCATGGGAACATTTCAAGCAATATTGTCCTTAGGACCACCACCTATGTGTTCCCCAAGAACATTTTTCTTGATAAGTTTTACATCGTTCTTTAGCCACTCACTCAATCCATTTCCATCAAAGGGGCTGGAGGTTTCTTTATTTACAAAACCTACAATCGCATTGCAACAATCTTTTACAATATCACAAAACACAACTATCCATGGCATATCGATGACCAAAGCAGTGGAGTGAATGTTGGTACACCCTCATTAACCCAATTCATGAAGGACAACCAAGAGCGAGATAAGATGACGGCAACCATGACTACTAATATTCCCTTATTGAATAGTTGTAGAGGCACAAGGCGGTCCTGAATATGGTATTAGATGCCCCCTTCCCTTTCAATACCAACAATACCTAGAGCGATCTCTAATGAAGTTTGAAGATGCTAACTACATTAGCAATGCATCAAGAGGTTATTCAAGGCCAGACTATCAACAACAACATCAAGGTCATCCATCTTCCAATTACCAAAATCAATGGCTACCTGAACTTCAAGGCCAAAGTCAGTATTATGTAAGGAATGATGATGGAGGCCCTAATCAAGGTTTTTACAACAATCTTAATTTCTAGAATAAAATCTCACACCCCTATGTCCCACCAAGGGGTCCAACCTCTAGTTCACAAAAATGGAGGGAATGATCATCTAAAAAACAAGGAAGTTCCAAAGTTGAAGGCATTCTGGAGAAGGTGCTTTTAAATCAAGAGAGGTCTAATGCTTGCTTAAAAGTTTTTACTGAAATTGTTGGCTCCCATACAACTTTTATTCAAAAGTTGGGGCAACAAGTGAGAGATCTTTTGAGAGAGCACAACCCCAAGAAAAATGGGTAACACCCTAGTGACATAGTGGTCAAACCGATGGGACACAGTGACTCTCCCAATGCTCATTGCTTGGCCATTGTCACTAGAAGTGGTAAAATTGTACAACCTATTATTGATGCTCCTTATGGGGGTGATATTGCTAATGTTGTTTGGTGAAATTGTGTGTTAATGATGAGGGATTAATAATGCCACCGGTTGATGTGATGGATGAGGAAGCGGTGGTGAGCTTGAAGAAGAAAGAGAAGGCAATGGAGAGAGTAGTTAACATTGCAAAATCTTATCTTCCACCTCCTCCTTCCTTTCCTCAAAGGCTGTCTTAGAAAACTCTAGATGCTAACATTGCTAAACACACTGAGAGGTAGAAAGAAGCAACACATAAAATGTAAAAAGAGATTCTCGAGTTTGCTAAATACCTCAAAGAATTGTGGATGAAGAAGAGGCCTAGTGAAGAAGAAGTGGTACCCATAACCCATCGAGTTAGTTCTATCATTGTTGACACACATGTGGAGAAAAAGGGAGATCCCAAGGAGTTCACAATCCCATGAAAAATAGGGAAACATGAGTGTTTGTGAGCTCTATGTGACAATGGGGCAAGAATTAATTTGAGGTCGTTAGACATTTACAAGAGGTCAAGATTGACCATGTCGAAACCTAGCTCTATTCGGCTCCAAATGCCTGATAACTCAATCAAAAAGCTGTTAGGGGTAGTGGAGGATGCATTGATGAAGGTTGGGAAGTTGATACTCCTGGCCGACTTTGTGGTGCTGGAATATGCAGTGGATATTGACATCCCCATTATTCTTAGGCGACCTTAATGGATTCGAAGAAGCATTAGATCATGTTTTGGGTCAAAGATGAAGTCATAACCATCAAAGAAGGGAAGGGACACTTATTTCACAAGAATTGTGGGAGTATTTCAGTGGTCGGTATGGTTAATGATAAGAATGAGAAAGCTGACTTTGGAGGCAAAGGGACTCCTAAAAAGAAGAAGGCTCAAAGAAAGTGGGTAAAGTAGTACCTTTGCGAATCCAAGGGAATAAAATGGGTAAGAAAGTCTCATCCTAGGGATGACTCATCCTTGTGTTGATTCAGGTATCATGCGTCATGCCGCGATGTGAAAGGTACTTCTTAGGAAGTAACCTAAGGAATTCTACACCATGTGTAGTATCCATGTCGTTCCACGACATTCACTCACGCGTTTCATGGAAGAAATCCAAGGGATGCTACACCATGCGTGATATCCATGTCATTCCATGGTGTTAAATCATCCCATTTTTGAGAGACAACCCAAGTGTTTTAGTCTAATGTGTGTTGATAGATGCCGGTTGATCTTAAAAAGTGGAAGGAAAATTGAATAAGGCATAGAACGAGCTTCTTCTTCTTATTGACGGGGATTATTAACTTCATCAATAGGAAGCCAGGTAAAATAGTAAGTTGGTGGCTATGAATTCAAGGGACGGTCCACTGTGCAAACTGCATTATAGGAAGACGATCTACCCTTTGGATCGTCGATTGTGTTTAATAAGTGCATTATAATCATTTAGGGTCATGTACGGTTCAAACAATGGGTCATCTCTTCAAGAGATGATCATTTTTGTGTCTGTGACCCAACTCGATGCCCATTGTATTTGGAGGATTTTTAAATAAGCTCCTTGGCCATCAAGCCCTCATCTTCATCTCCTTCGTTCTTCTGCAAAACGGCTATCATTGTGCCTAAAATCCTTGCAAACCGTTATCCATTTGCATCGCACTTCATCTACAAAGACAGACACATCATCATCCGTTTGCATCAAGGAACTATTTGCTAGTACCTGGGGTGCCTTTGAGATCACAAATTCTCTACCTCACTCAAGCACGCACAAAACACAACTACCTTCTAAACCTAGGTACTTTTTCTTGACTTTGTGCTTAATTTTATGCGTATTTCTTATGGGTTGTTGAATACCTATGATTTGAACATGAATGTGGAGAGAACTAGGCTTTCAGCATGATTTGTATGGGACGTAGACTTACTTATAACTTGATTGTTTGATAGAATGGTCCATATATGTGAAAGACGACTATACCTTTCCCCCCACACTGAATCTTGGGCTTAAAATGTTAAAATGTTTCTAAGTGTTGAAAAAAATCCCCATTAGGTTGAAGAAATGGACTGTCATTTAAAAAGGGTCTGCATATTGATCCATTTTTCCAAACAAAATGTTAAGTTATCAGGGTTCACTAGACCATCCATCATACGATCCACATCTTCAAAAGATGGACTATATGTTGGGCCATTTTTTGGACTAGTGTGACCTTACGTTGGTTTTCTATTGATGGCTCAATGTGTGGTTCACGTCTTAAAGATACAGACCATCTCTACACCCGCACTTTAATATTGAGTTATTTTTTTAAGTTGTTATCACCCTTGTGCTTAATTTGTTTAGCTCACTTAAAAGAAATGGCAGTAAAAAGCTCAGCAACACTCATCGACGAGGACATAAAGGAGTACCAACTACCAACTATGAGGGCTTCCAAGAAGCTTTCTCTAGCCTTGTCACCCACAACCTTAGTTAGGGTGGCATCTACAGGTAGCCTAGAGCCGTCATCTCCATCATAAAGCTCTGCCTCTATATCTTCAATGGAGCAGGACACTACCTCATATAGAGAGAAACAGATTGCCATATCTTTCAACTAGTCCACAACTGAGGACTCCACCAGTCAGACAGCCTGCCCCCGTATTAATCCATTTGTGTATAGAAGAAAATAGGGGGGAGGATTTATTCAGCATTAAGTGGACAATAAAGGGTCCCATGAGAGATAACTTGAAGGGTAAGACAATCATAATGGAAAACTCTGGAGGGGCATCACAGAGAAGACGACAGTCAGTGTAGTCGGGTTGGGATAGTACTTGGACATTATAGAGAAGATTCGATTTCAGTAGTGGGACTTCCTCCTCCATCCCCCGGTCAACATTGCTAGACCCTTGTCAGGAAATTTTATGTTGTTAACGCCTTCTTCAGGAAGCCAACTTGGGGGTGAGGTCATTGGTGAAGCCATTGGAGTCCATACCGATCCAAGGAGTATCCATTCGACTCTGTATCGATTTGAGGAGTATTGGTCGATATTCTCCCCCAGGCAATCATCTGGTGTTACTTGGGCAATGGCTATGAGGCTATAAATACCTCAGATTATGATGCAATGGTTGATATGGGCATGCGTGCTAGGCCATGGATGTCCAGGATTATAGCTCGATCTTCACCGACATGGACCTTCCTTGACATAGTTCCCATCTTTAAGAGGGAGTTGAGGCTACAAGTTAAACTTTTCTGGAACATCATGTGTAGTTGAATCTATCCAACAAAGAGCAATAACAAGTTCATGCATGGCCATGCACTAGTCATAGCGACAATCAAGGGTAAGAAGAGGGTAGACATGAGACAAATGCTATGATTGGTGGTACACATGTCTTGTGTGCTACCAGGAGAGTGATTTTGTTTAATTCATCCCTTTTCTTTGTCTAAGTTGAATTCTTACACAAACAAAGGGGAAAAGACATAAAAACTTCCTAATTTGTTTGAAAGCAAAGCAATTGCTCATACTTCAAAGATGAATGAGTTGGTGAATTACTAACTCATCAAACCCCCAAACTTGAACCATTGCTTGTCCTCAAGCAAAGAATTCACCCACCACTAGCATTGAATTAAGGATATCACATCATAAGAGCTGCACATTAGACCACTTAATCTTAAGACAACCCCAAAATCACACACCGTCTCAAGAAAATAAAAAGACTCAAATATTTGCACAAATTCAATTGGTACAGATCAGTTTCATTCTTTCAATTCAAAACAAGGGTCATATTTAATCAAAAAAAGATAAATGAGCATCTCAAGGCATCGACAATCAACATTCAAGGTTTGCTTAGAAGTTCACTGCACAATTTTAGCATTTACTCCAAAGAAATGATGCCGCTCACCCAAAATAGAGAATACCACTCTCATACATGTAATTCACAATATATGGATTATAGGATGAACCAAAAACACTCACTCTCTCAAAGAATTTCAAGTGCATACACATCAAACAATAGGCTTGCCCTTCATGTAACTCGCCACTAACGTAGAGTTTCTACACTTGGAATCACTAAGGAGTTGTGGGTCACAATTAAGTCTTGGGGCAAGTATAGAAAATTTTTAGTTCTGGTGACTAGAACCTCCCTTATGCTTTTGTGAAACAATCTAAGCATTCTGCTTAAGTCTACTAGACCTTGTCTCTCCTCTTTCACTATCCACAAATTTTTTAACAATAGCCACCCTTTTAACACCTTAAATTCTACATTACGCCTTATCTTAAACAAGATATAGCACCATTCGATACTTTTCTTTCTTTTTTTGATCAATGGTTTTTCAACCAGCCATTTCTTTCTTTCTTATCAAACAATTGATACTACCTCATGTTTGTGTTTCCTTCCTCGTTTTCACTTTCTTGTTCACCCCCAAACATAGGTTTTTGCCTACATCATATTTTATTTTTCCATCCCCAAACCTTGGGCTTCAAGCCCTATTTTTCTTTCATTACGAGTAATTAGGGAGGAACAGGTGCCAAAGGGGAGCATTAAAAAGGGCATAAGCCTTCAAATGTGATTTTCAAGAAAATGGGCTGAAGGCTCAAATATTGGTTATCAAGGGTTGATGTTCAAAGAGGTTATTTTTTATGAAGTGACTGATTAAAAAGAGCTTAAGGTCATTTTCCAAGCGTAGCTACATCTTGTATTTATCCTTTAATCACATTCGGAGCAAGTCTTAGACAATATATATACATATGAATTAAACCAAAAACCTTACCACACAATGTACCGCACTCCAAGGAAGTTCAAGCATTATCAAGATTAATTCAAAAGTATCACTTTAGACAAGCTATTTTGAGTTTTTCACACTCGTTTTGCGAATTAAAAAGTCAAACAATGATTGTATAACTTAGGATAAGAGAGTGATCTTTTTCAAATCCATGCCTCTTTCAACTTCAAAAATTCACTTTCCTATGCCAAGTACTATATATAAAAAACTTTTGGTAGTATCGCTCAAAATACGTCCAACCATGACTTAGAAAGATCAACTTTTCATTTTTCCTTAAGAAAGTCACCTCTCAACCTATCATAGGAAAATGTCATCCAGTTCAGCACACAAAAAGAAAAATAAAATCTTGCTTCTTGGAAAAAAACCATAGTATGAAGAAAACTCTTAGAGTTTATTTACTATGTGCTATCTACAAAGGGGATTGCAAAGCACGGGTAATGAATTAATTGTCATGTAAAACTAACCTTTCAATGGCTAATCATATCATCAAAACAAGAAAAATCAAGCTCGGTAAGGGTCTCAAAATTGAAATCAATACAAAACAAGCCCGACAAGGAAATTCATTCATCCAAGAAGCCATGAAAAATATTCAAAACATCACCATCAAATAAGCCCATAAAGGGAAATAATAATCGATAACCAAAATAAAATAAGCACATCCCACCCCCAACTAATAATTAAACATTGTCCCCAATGTACAAATGAAGGTTAAGGGGTTAAGAACTCCCTAAGACACTATTCTACCTCATCATCACCGGCCTTAGCCTCGCCACCATCAACATCATCCTTAGCTTTTTCCTTTCTCCCAAGTCTCCAAGAAAGTCATCAATACAACCCCATGATGTATGTGAGGCTTCCATAGCTTCATCTAAGAAGATCATATCAGGACGGGATAAGGGGCCCTGCCCTTCAACTCTCTCATATCATCCTTGAGAGAGGATACTATTCCCTCAATCATGTTGACTCGAGAACACAGCTTATTAAAGTTGTCAAAGACTTCCTTTATCATGCTATTCACAAATTTTTGGATGAGCGCTGGCAGATTCATAGCCAATTTTCTTCAAGTTGACTCTCATGGGAGTGGGTTATATTAGCCATCTTTTGAAGACCACTCAGCCTAGAGGATGAAGGTGGTGGTGAAGACCCTTGAAGTGGCACCTCCTCCGAAGCATGGCCTAACATTTTGGGAGTGGGATCATTGAGGTTGAGGGCCAACGGGGAATTATCAATGTCATGGGATTTGAGTCTTCAAGGAAATCCAGATTTGCATTCTCTTCCTCTTTCTCTTTGGAGCATCTTTGTCCATATTCTTGTCAATATCAATCACCCTTGTGGTGGAACTTGCTCAATCCTCTGCAAAGTATGGGACCCCTGTTCTTGCACACAATTGGCTAATGAGAACAGGAAAAGGCATGGAAAGACTTGTTACCTGGATTTTATTTTCATTTGTGTGATGACTACTTTACTGAAGTTTACATGCACCCAGACATGATGCATGTTATCAACATGGAAGCCTCAATATATATTCGTTGGTCATTCTTAGATGGCATGAGCCAGCAGAACACTAACTCCAACCATAGCTTGGCTTCTAATTAGAGGTCTTGCCTTGGAATTTCACCCTCCATGGTGGCCCACAGTGGTTGTCAAATTGAAATAATCATAGCCACCCATCAGAGGTTGTCTCCCTTGGTAGCAACTTCCTCCGTATACTTGGTCCCAGGTTCAATTGGCTCACCCCTATAGATAGAATTTATTATATCTGGGATGATATCCACCTCTACTTCATGGATCATGATGAATGGGAGATTTGGGAACTCATCTACCTACCCTGTGTGTTTCATCAATTCTTTCCTCTCTTGATGGGAGGAATAGAACTCTACTACTATGTTAGAGTTGTATCTAGGTAGAGAATCCAAGAATGGGCGATAATCTCTCGCAGCAAACTGCTTGGTGATGTTGGGAACTCCTGCCCTAACCCTGCTAAAATGAAGTTCTTTTCTGGAGTAATTGACCTGTTCTGATATTTGATATAATATGTCGTTATTCCATCCACATATAACTTGATGGCATGTTCACTGTTCACAAGGATATGAGGTTCCTTTTCTTTGGCAGGAGGCTGGGGCCTTCCCCTTGTCTTGTCACCTAGATGAAGACATATTCCTGCAAGACAATGTGAACACAAACTATACTATATTTGTATTTTTCTTAAAGGAAATAAAAGAAAGAAGTTACACTAGACTAAGGAAAGAAAAAGAAATAAATTGGATTGCCAACAAAATGAAATTTCGAAAAGTTAACTATTAGCACCTGCGTTTCATTGGTGCAGACTTTTTGCCCGCAGCTGAGTCGCAGCTGCCAGACATAAACACTGGAATATGGCACCGGCATCTATGTTATATATGCATTTCACAGATGGAGATCTGTGGTCCACGGGTGAAATGCAGGTGCAAGTCAATGAGCCTAAAGCCCAATACCTAGACCTATGCTGAACCTGTGTTCCGCAGAGCAAGATCTGCAACATGCAGTTGCCCAACAATTTATAAAATTTAACCCATCTGCTATCATTTTAAATTTTAAGAAAGTATGAACAATATCATTATCTAACGGGTACTCATACTTCCCCAAAGATCTACTAATAGTATTAACAACAATTTAAACCATTATGACTACTTAATGACTTCCCTGAAGAAGGACGTTACTGTATCTGTCATTGCGAAACGTCAAGTGACCAATCCTACCAACATTCATCGAATCAATTTCAACAACCCATAACCTCACAAGAATTATCCTATTCTTTTCATCTACCTTATCAGGTAAACAAGAAGAAATGAAGATTTTCCCTTAAGAAAGACGTCACCCAATCCATTATCGAAAAAAATCATTTATCTCAAGCAAATGGGTTACTCAGAATTCATCCCCAACTAAAATTTCAAAGTAATATAGCACACCCAACATATATAATATCATGAAGAAAGAATATTTATCCCTTTTTTTACATTTTGAAGTCCCCCCTCAAATACCAACATCAACTTCACATTAACTATGAATAACACCTAATAGGGAAATAGGGGATAGATGGGTAATAAAAAAATGAGAACTATCATACTTTTTGTGCTACACATATCATCAAACTCAAAGAATCTAAGATGAAAACTAAGAGACATACCAAATAGAGTGAGTAGAGAAATGAAATTTAACCTTGAAGCTCTGCACAAGATGAGAAAGGTAGATGCCTGACCCAAGATCTTTTTCTTTTAGTGTTTTAAAGGTTTGTGATGGTAGAAAATGGAAGAAATGGTGGAATTTATATGAGGGAAGAAGATGAAGAGGTTGGGTGGAATTGATGGTTATAGGAAATAAAAATAGTGGTTTAGGGGTTAATAAAATGGTGTAGTGGGTAGAAAATTAGGGGTTTTGGGAAGTTGGGATGGAGTTGAAAATCCATGTGTCGGACCTAGGTTGATTTGGTCAAATGGGTGGTCAACTTTTTAAAATTACCTCATACCTGCGCCTGCATTTGCCCTGCGACTGTATTGGATCTGCGAGCCATAAGTCCAATGCAGGCGGACCTCAAATTGCCTAGTGCACTGTCTCTGATTTGTTTCAAACCTGCATCTCGCAGATCTGTGTCTGATTTTTGTAGGTGAGATGCATATCTCCTTTTCATGGAATGATATTTTCCTAGATATTCTATCTCTAACTTATGCTAGACCTGCATTCTGCAAGTCCTTCACTACAGCTCACAGGTGAGGCATAGGTGCTCACCTTTTTCTAGGTATTCTGGATCGTATGTGTGCTCTACCTACGCTCTGCAAGTTTGTAATTGTGTCTCATAGTTCCAACGTAGATGCCCTGCCTCTATTTTCTTCCACTTTGTCAATAATCCAATCAGCCTACAACAACAAAAAAACACAAAAAGTGGGAAGTGAAAAGGAAATTAAAGACACTTTTATTGCCTCCTAAGAAACACTTGATTTAACATTGCGGCACGACGGTTTCACCTCACAATTTATCAATCATCCCGAGGTTTATATTCCACATTAAGTTCATTCCCCTGCTCCTTCTATCATCAATCACAGCTACCACCTTGTACTTATCCGATGGTTCCCTTGGCTGGCACACATTAAATGTCACTTCATTGCCACCAACTTAGAATGTTAGCTCATCGAGCTCAACATCCACTAGATCTAGACTTGTGGCCAAGAATGGTCTACCAAAGATAATAGGCACCTCCATCTCGACATCATAATCCAATACAACGATGTTGGCTGAAGGATGAATTTATACACCTTGACTGGCACGTCCATAATGATTCCCATGAGGCGCTTAATAGACTGATCATCCATGAGAAACCTCATTATAGTAGGCTTGGGACGTCCCAATCCGAACTTTTTTAAGATCACGAGGGGCGTCAAGTTAATGCTTTCCCCCTAGTGGGGTCGCACAAAGCATTATTGAACAAATACACCCCGATGGTGCACGTAATAGTGAATGCTCCAGGATATTCTCTTTTTGGAGCAAGGTTGCTCTCTATGACTACACTACAATGATATGACACCTCCACTATGCCCACATCAACAACTCTTTCCTTTTTCAAAACTCCGTTAGAAATTTAGCATATCCCGATATTTGGAGCAAAGCATCTACCAACGGAATGTTTATGGACAACTTACTGAACATATAAATAAGCTTCTTGAATTGGTTGTCCACTTTTTTCTTGGTCAATCATTGGGGGTAAGGGGGTGGAACTTTAGGTACCTGTCCTTTAGCACTTGCGGCCTCCTCGCCCTCTTCATCAACATTCACATTTTTAGGAGGAATATCAACCTCTTCCTCCTCTACTACTTCTTCATCATTAACACGAATATGTGCACATGGCACCTCATCAATCAATTCTTCTTCATTTGGTTTGGAACCAATATGCATAGTAGGTTTCACACCTGCATATGTAATGATCCTCCCACTCCTTGTGACAATTACCATACAATGGTCATCTTTCTTTGGATTCAACTTTCTTCCACTTGGAAGAGTTCCCTTTATTCTTGGATTCATTTGGGTGGATAAGTGGTCCATTTGGGCTTCCAAGTATTTGATTGAAGCTGAGTGGGAGCTTACTATTTGGGCAAGATTAGATACCTCCCCTTTAATTCTTTGACTCCTTTTTCAACACTCTAGCCAGCATCTCCTCAATCTTGGAATTCCCAACATCACTTACACTCGGTTGCATAGAGGCACATCAGGTTTAGGGGGGAATGTATGGATTTATACTCCTTAGTACCTATTGATAATTTCTAACACTCCTCATAAAGAGAGAGTGTAAACGGTCATTTGCAAGACAAATATACCCGATGGATGTCGGGGTCGAATACCACAAGAGATTGAGTCAATAATTCTAAAGTTATAAACTAATTATAACTAGAAAATAACATTATTCAACATTTGAAAAGTAAAAATGAGGGAAAAGAGAAAACAATACTAAATTCTAAATTAGAACTAAGTGGCGGGGGGGGGGGGATTCCGAATGTTTCAATCACAAGTGAGATGGCTAGGGGTATGTGATTGATGGGCTAAAAACTAGGATGGGATTTACTTCATTTCATTAGATTCAAATTTAGTATAGATAGCAATGGATAAATTGCATTCTCTCATTTTTCAACCATGACAATTTTTATGCCTTGGGTTTTCTCAAACCCCAAGGGCAAATTCAAATTATCAACCGCAAAAATTTGAGGAAGGACCAAGATATCTCTAGCCTTGAACATTGAATGGAGTGAAAATGTGGGTTTTGACTATCTCTGGCTCAACCCCAAACACCAACACTCCAAATCCTCCTAATATCTTCTCACCCAATTCTCACATTTCTCTCTCAAGAAAAATCAAGAAAAGTAAAGCAAAATTCATGTTTGCAATCATCAATTTTTAGAAGTAAAACTTGGAGAAAACATAGATCTATACTTGTAATTAGAATCCAAGAATAATCAATCAATACCCATTCAAGTTTACAAAACCACCATGCACACACCCCTATCTAGCAATTTAGTTATGCGTATTTAGAGAAAGGGAGAGAAGATACCAGGAGCATTCCCCTCAACATTTGTCAAAATGATTCACAAGGTATTACAACAATGGTGGAATTCCCTATAAAAGGGTTAAAGAAAAAGAAAAAGAAAAGCAAATTCTATCAGTACTATTCTAGGATGTGTTTTTCTTCTCTCTAGAATTGAGTCTGTTGTGTGAATTCATGATTTGTGGTGTACTACTTTGGGTCATAAATTTCTGTACTTTATTGTGTATAACATTCCACAATTTCCCTTGGAGATTTCTAGGAGCTTTGGGACCTTTTCTGGACATTTTTACCCTTCCATCAGCGAAATGGGTCACTTGCCCTTCGTTTTGCCTTAGCTGGTGCCCAACTGTGTTTCCTCGGTTAACAAATGTGTTTCACCAGTGCCCAACAACATTTCACTGGCATTTTTCCGGTTTCAATATGCTAAACATCGGTTCAAGGCGGTTGCAAGGCAGTAGCAGCTGTGTTTGACTCGGCATTTCGAAATTCTGAATCCACGTTTTGCCAGTTAAAAAGCATGTCTTTAGCAGCTCTTTTTGGGTTCAAATCCTGCATTACCTTTTCTTCCTTCCAATGCCTACATAGAGAAGAAAAACACATAAAATCTTCCAAAATAAGTTGAATACCAAGCAAAAGTTCATGCTTAAAAGTTGAATGAGTTGGTAAATTATCAACTCATCAAGCCCCCATTTTTGAACTATTGCCTATCCCCAAGCAATGCATCCCTTCTCAAGAAGACTTTACTTAAGCTTAGAGCATCATGGGAGTTGCACAGAAAACCATCAAGCCTCAATACAACCCATGAATTATACACCAAGTTAAGAAAAAAGAAAAAGACTCAAAATATGTTGCAAAAGCTTCAATAGGTGACCACAGTCATTAAGCATATCTTGCATGCATTCCTTTCATTCAAACAAGGGTCATAGTTCATCAAAACAAGTTCAAGGAGCATCTCAAGTCATTTTCAATTAACATTCAAAGCTTGCCTTAAAGTTCATCACACACTAGTCTCATTCACACCTCTTACTTGGATACAATTTTAAGCATGTACCCTAAGGAAGTGATGTCACTCACAAGAAGAGAGAATCCCAAATATTTTTAAGAATTTCACATATAGGGATTATAAGATAAGGAAAACTCGCTCTCTCACAAAGAAATTCATGTGCATATAAATTGACCCATAGGCTTGCCCTTCGTGTAACATGCCACTAATGTAGAGTTGCTACACTCAAAATCAATAAGGACTCGCGGGTTATGATGAAGGCTAGGGGTAAGGGTAGAACAAATATTTAGCTATACTGATTAAAACCTCCCTAAAGCCTTTTTTTGGAAATGCTTTTAACATTCCATCAAACTATTGAGATCACTCCACTTTATCTCTCCTTGTTCATCATCTTCATCTTTTGTTTAGCAAGAGCCACCATTACAAGACCTATGAATTTCACATTTAGACTCATCTACATAAGAGGTAGCACCTTTTAACTATTCCTTCTCTTTTGATGATTTGAGGTTTCTCAGCCAATCATTTTGATTCATTTCATCACAATTTGGTGCTATCTCACATTGAAGCTCTCATATTTCTCCCTTTTCTTGCAAACTCTCAAACTTAGGCTTTTTCCTCATTTCAATTCATTTTCTTATCTCTCCCCATTTCTTGGGCTTTATGCCCCATTTTTCATTCTTTCAACACTGGCAACTAGGGAGGAGAGTGCCAAAGAAGAGGATTAAAAAGGATCATTAGGCTTGTAGGGTGGCTTCCAAGAAAGGGCCTACGACTCAAACGTAGGCTATCAAATGTCGATGTTTAAGGAGGTCATTTTTGGAAAAGTGACTATAAAAAAAGCCTGAAATGATGTTCTAAATGCAGCCCCATCTAAAATTTTGCCTTGAATAACATTTAGGGAAAGTTCTAGACAATCATGCATCAACAAGAATTAAGTCAAAGGATTCACCACACAATGCATCACAATCCATGGAGTTTATCCACTTCCTAAATCACATTAAGAGTATTATTTTAGACAAGCTAGTTTACGAATACAAAAACCAAGAAAGGAATGTATAACCCATGACAAGAGGGTGCTCATTTTCAATTTTAAGCGCCCCCCTTTTCTTATCAAAACTCATGTGCAATGCAGAGCAAGAAATTTTGGTACCTCTTCAAATAAGTGCACAAAAGACTCCAAAAAGACTCTAGACTTGACATTTTCCCGTAAGAATGATGCCTCTCAATCTAGCATTGGGAAATGTCACAACCTGAACAAACGCTCGGATCAAGACATAGGACAAAGAACCCCGAGAGACTCCAAGTCGACCCATGGCATGAACATGAAATCTAATATCAACATTTTAAATACGTAAATCCAATATATAACATAGCAGAAGTCTAAAAATCTGTTAACATCAAATAATTGAATACACAACACAAGTCTGAAGCTGAATAAATACTATGTCTGATAAGCCTCTACTACTGACAGGTTGATAGGACAAGACCCCAACTAACTCACTAAAATCTGAAGCTGAAAATACTGAATATAACTAATAAGAAGGGCCCTCGAAAGATGAGGACTCACCAACTCTGACTGGGAGATGCTAACAGTGAAGATCTGGTTAGTGTCTATCCCCAAAGAACTATTGTAATATCCATATGAACTCTTTATGTTATATCTTAGACTTAGTCATAATCAAACATTTAAATATTTAAAAATCCAGAGAATTTTACTACTATTCATATAACTATTTGAACAGCGTCATCCAATCAAGTAGACTCGTCCGGATATCGATAACTAATCCTGGCCAATTATTCTAAATAATTGTTTGACTTGATTGTTCTGCCCTATTGATTATAAGTTATACATAGTATAAACATGATTATCTTATCTCAAAGGCGATAGTTTGTATTTTCATGAACCAACATATTTATGACATGAATAGCATAAATGTTTCAATTTCAAAAATTGAAAATGATTTGCAAAATTGGTCGATTCCTAGAGAACCGATTGAAAAGGTTTACCAAACAGGAAACTTTTCATTTTTCAAAAAATATAACATTAAGACTTGTGAATCAACAGTCGCTATCAACAATTCTTTAGAATGCATTAAGCTTCTTATCTCTGCTGATATTCAGAAATTTAAACATGACTTTAAATTCTTGCATATTGGTTTAGTACAAATTGCTGTTAAACCTCTCTTTAGAAAAGGTTTAAATATTCCTATTTGTCTGCTTCTTAGAGATGATAGACTGCTTAATTTTGATGATTCTCTTTTAGGAGTTTTAGAAAGTAACCTCGCCAATGGCCCGGTATACTTTAATTGCTATCCTAACTTCTCGGTCGATATTCAGGACCCCAATATCCTGGATACCTTGACACTTAATGTCAAGACCAAGAATATGAATAGCAAAATCGACACCCGCGAAATAGCTATAATATACAGGGTATATTATAAGCTTATGAAAACCACTATAGCCCCAAAGGCTATTAGTGCTAGTGTCAAAGGGGTTACCATGCTCATGGAAGCAAACCAAGAGCACTGTACTACCTTTGTCCCTAGACTTCTCAGATGGACTGACATCCTATCTGATGAAGAATGGAAATTCGATTCCATTACCCACCCTACTCGTCTTCAACCCGAACGATCTCAGATCGACAGGGTTGTCCAATTTCCAGATGGATCCATAAATCTTAAATTTTTGAGATCCAACTCTTACAGCCAAGCGTCTTCAAGTAGAAGAATGTCTTCGGCCAGACCCTCTTCTTTTTGTCCCCGGGAGGATAATAGTAACTCTTCTTCTGATAATGGTAAAAAAGGGAAAATTCACGGGGTGGATTATTCTCACACCATTCCTAAAGTTTTCTATGAAGAACATGCAGGTGATATGCCTACTAGCCCTACTGCCAGTGAAATGAGACCTGAGCAGAGAAGAAAAGATTCTTTAGGTGTTCTCTCATCAGATGATGATTACGAGATCAACAAGAAGAAGATAACTGAATGGTGGAACCTTCCTAAACATAAGGTTAAAAAGGAATGGTATAAGGCAAATTATACCATAGAAGAAAGGACCATTTTCAGAGATAAATGGTACTCCGACATGAAAAAGTTCAAAACAGAGCTTGAATTCTTTAAGTGGTTTGAAGTCACTGGACAGCTTGGAGACAATAGCTCCTCGCTCAAAATGATTGTCAGACAATGGCATACTAAGGAGAAAACGGTGAACTCTGTCACTCCTCCACTCGAAGGTATCCTAATACCTTACAGAAATGAGACTATAAAAGCCTCTCCTTTCAAAAAACCCAGTAGCCAACCTACTGCTCCAGTCACTGCCGAAGATTTGAACAAAGTCTATGAGCAGAATAATTATACAAACCAAATTCTTCATGTTGTTTCCCAACAAATAGAAGAAACCAAAAATTCTCCCAGTACTTCAAGTACTAATCTTTTCAGCTCCAAACAGAGCCCTTCCAAATCCGTTCACACTTCTATCAGTGAACCTCCTTTCAAGGTAAACGAATTCTCCAAAAAAGATTTTCCAAAATACCTTAAAGGCCAAAATCTTCTTGAGAAAATCAGTGAAGAACTGACCAAACTTAACCTCAACAAAGGAGAAAGCAATGGTCAAAAGATTGGTGCTATTGCAGAAAGCTCCAGCAAGAGGCATCATAACAACAGGAACTTCTACAAGAGGCCTTCATTCCCAGACATGCAGTTTGAGGAAAACAACTTCTATCCACGGGGAACTGCTGACGGAACCAGCATCACCGAATGGAATATTGATGGCATGGCTGAAGGACAAATCTATGCAAAGCTACAAGAAATAGGCATGAATATAACTGCCTATAAAATGAAAAATTCTTCTGACAAGGAAGCTTGCGGTTTAATTATTGCAGGTTTCACTGGAATGTTGAAAAACTGGTGGGACAACTACCTTACCGAACAAAACAGACAAGAGATCCTTAGTGCCACAGCACTAAAGACGATTGTTAAAATTGAAGCAGGCCAGGAGCTTGTTAGCCATGAAACGCAAGAAGATGCTACGACAACATTACTCTACAGCATCGCCAAGCATTTTGTGGGTGAACCCAAATTGTTTCAGGACAGAAGCCTGGAGATTCTTAACAATCTATACTGCAAGAAGCTTACAGACTTCAGGTGGTATAAAGATATGTTCCTTAACAAGGTACTCATCAGGACCGACTGTAACAATGAGTATTGGAAAGAAAGGTTCATCAGCGGCCTTCCTACCCATTTTGCAGAAAAGGTTAGATCCAAGATAAGGGATCGTTGTGACGGTAAGATCCCGTATGCAGAACTTGCATATGGTGATATTATTAGTCTTATTAATGTTGTTGCTCTTGAGCTCTGCACAGATCTAAAGCTCAAAGAACAAATCAAAAAGGATCAAAGAGATTCTACGAAGGATTTGGGAACCTTTTGTCAAGACTTCGGGTTTCCTATACTAAAGCCTCCTTCGTCCAAACCAGACAAAAAGACCAGGAAAGGTGAGCCTTTCAAAAGGAGAAGAAGGACCTCAGATAGGTCCAAACATAGAAAGGACGAAAGAAAGTCCAAAAGAAAAGGTTCAAGAAGACCCCAAACTGTTGAAGACACCTGCTGGACGTGTGGCAAGAGAGGCCACAAATCCCCAGACTGTCCAAGAAACAGTAAGAAAAAGAAGAAGATTAATCTTCTCGGAGTTGATGAGGAAATGAAACAGAAACTCTTCTCCATCTTGGAAGAAGAAGAATCTGAATCAGAATACTCTTCCTCTGAAGAAGGAGAATCTGATGAGGACTACTTGAATGTAGCACAAGAATCCGAATCAGAAGATTCAACAACAGACTACAACTGTAATGGTGCATTTTGTCTGTGCGACAGCAGATCTCTCAAGGTTCTTTCAGAAAAGGCTACAGAAACCTTGTTCGCTACTATCAAGCACATTCAAGATGAAGAAGCTAGAAGGAAGTACCTTCTTGAGCTTCAAAAGCTTATGCTCAAAGAAAAGAAAGGCAGACCGACTGTCACTCCATTCAGCATGAAGCAAGTAATGGAAAAATTCAACTCAGATAAGAGTAAGGAACCTTCCATAAGTGATCTCAGAAAAGAGATTAGTCTCTTAAAAGATGAGGTAAGAGACATCAAAGCAAGACTTAGCAGCATTGAGGTGGAAAAGCTGGCTAAGAAATTGCTAAAAGAAATAAAAGAAGAACAGAAAGCTTCTGACTCTGAAGAAGAACCAGACTCTCCAAGAAGATACACAGATATCATTGAAGAGGCAGAGTCTTCTCATCTAGGCAATGAAGAACCAGGAGTTCTTGCAATAACTCAGGTGAAACCTCAGAGTTCACATATTTTTATTAAATTGATTATTGGTAATCTAACATTCAACAAGATTGCTCTGTTAGACAGTGGTGCAGACAGGAACTGCATAATCGAAGGATTGGTACCCACTAAGTACCTAACCAAAGGCACTACAAAGTTGTATAGTGCAACAGGTGAGCGAATACAGATTGACTATAAGTTGTCTAATGCTCATATTTGTAATAATGGAATTTGTTTAAAAAACGATTTTGTTATTACCAAAAATATAAATGAAGAAATTATTTTGGGGATCCCTTTTATCACCCAAATTAAACCCTTCATTTCAGGTTTTGAATCAATTAAAACCAAGATTTTGGGGAAAAATCTTGAGTTTCCTTTTGTCAAAACACTTTCAAAAAATGAAAGTAAATTTTTGCATGAAAAAACTGCATTCAAGTTATTTCATCTTTCTAACCAAATTGGTTTTTTAAAAGATGATTTAAAAATCAAAAGGATTGAACAGATTTTAAAAACCCCGGGAATGGTTACTAAGATAGCCCATCTTTAAGCAAAGTTATGTCGGCCAGTAGCTTTATGCCAGCTGCTATTTGTCTTTTCAGGACTTTAATCAGTGATAATTCCGGACCTTTGGCCCTCTATCACTCTTTCTTTGCTAATTCCGATTTCTGTGAAATCTCTACCAAGAAAGCCAATTATTCCGGATTTTAATATCCTCAATTGGGATTTTAATCCGAGTAAAGACTCAAATAGGACTGTGCTATTCCTTTCGGGTTTAGCATATCCCCATTATCACCACTTTGGGATGAACTAACTTCTTCAAGAAGCTGTGATGCTGACTCTTCATCTGAATTTTCATCTAATTCTGAGAGAGCCTTTTGGAGCTTTTTCTTAAGCTCTTCTTTGGATTTTGATTTCTGTGCTACCTTCTTTTTGGGAGGTTGCTTAGAATCATCCTTCTTGAGGGCTGGAGTCCATCCTTTTGCAAAGATTTCTTTTGACAAGTATTTTATCCTGTCAGACTCATGAACTGCAAATATCCAAGAAATAATGAAAGATATTTTTTTAATAATAAAATATTTGCATAATTTAATATGCTCAGGTAAAGTAGATATATCAAGATCAATTTGAAATTGACCAAATCTTTCCGCGAAGTTTTTGGGGAGAACTTCAAGATTTCCCCCAAATGCACTCCACCAATCATAGAACCATCTGGGAATGGTTTTATTGCTGATTTCTGGCCCGTATTTGACAAACCATGTGTGGTTGGTTGGCCTAAGGAACAGGAAGTTGAACCATGCGTCCCTGTAGTCAAACCAATTGTATGTCTGGGGCCTGAAGGGCCTTGAAAGGTTGATCGGCGTGTGAAGGTGGGATACCTGCCAATCGAATGGTGAAAGAATCTTCTTGATTGTGAATTTTGAGTAGGCAATGCTACTCGGATCAGCTTCATCCTTGAGGATATGCTCAACATCAATAGACCCTGTGTCGACCAAAATAAACTCATAGTATTTTCTGGTTTTCAAAGGGTTACTTGTTTCAATAAAATTTTGGTCAGTGTAAATAGGTCTGACCAGACTCTTAATATCAAAATTTTCAAACTCTTTGTCTAATGCTAAGACTGGAGTAACAAGTATGGAAACATTTTTAAAGACTTCTTTGGTCTTTGGACTTTTGGCAATCTCTTTACCTTTTGGAGAAAGGTTAGGATTGACGGCTTGAGCAAAGCTTTCAGGAGCTTTGTATGCATAACTGTCTCTAGTTTGAACCTTAGAAAATATAGGTTCACCGGAAGGAGAAGAGGATGAAGGTTTAGACTCTTTTACAAAAGGAGAGGAAACCTTGGGTTTATCAGCTTTTGGAGCTGGGGCAGAAAGAAGAGGAAAAGGGGTGACAGTTAGCCTTGGATCCAAAGGTGGAATTCTGGCTAAGACAGAGAATTTATTCATGCTCGGAAGGTCATTCGAGGATGGCCGGATAGTAAAGGGTGAGGCAGATGCCTTGGGAATGTCCTTTCCAGAAGGACCACTGTGTGTCGCGGACTTAGGCCTGAGTGGCTTCATTTCTGTCCTGCAAAAATTCCTTGGTTAGATAATCAGGCAAAGAATTATTTTTTCCCTTCAGGAATTCAATGTCAAAATCAAAATTTGATAATAAGGCTTGCCACCTTGCAAAAATCTGTTTTGAAACCAAATTTTTGACATCTTTTTGTAAAATGTCTTTGGCAGATTTACAGTCTACTCTAAGCAGAAAAGTCTTATTAATTAGATCATATTGGAATTTAGTAACACACAAGACGATAGAAAGTACTTCCTTTTTAACGGTGCTGTAATTCTTTTGCGCAGAATTCCATACACCTGAGGTATACCTGACAAGTTGTTCAAAATCCTCGGGGGATTTTCTCTGTTTTAAAATACCACCGTAGCCAATGTCTGAAGCATCAGTTTCTACGATCATAAAGGCGTCCGGGTTAGGGATGCCTAAACAAGGAAGATCTTTAACAAGCTCTTTGATTTTCTTGACCGCTTTGGTCTGTTCCTCAGACCATGGGCATGGCTTCTTTTTGAGCCTATCAAATAGTGGCTTACAGATGTGCCTAACCTTAGGAATAAAATCTGCCACATAATTAATACTTCCCAAAAATCTCTGTAATTGGGTCTTGTCCATAATGATATCTGGAAATTTGCTAGAGAATTCAATAGCCCTGCAAATTGGCTTATAGGTTCCTTGATACAAGTCATGACCAAGAAATCTAATGCTTGTTTGGAAAAGCTTAATTTTCTTGGCACTAATGACCAAGCCATTTTTCTTAACTATATCAAAAAATATGTTAAGATGTTTAAAATGAGAATCAATATCCTCAGAAAAATTAACACATCATCTATGTAAACTATGGACATATAGCTTACATGGTTGAATATGTCATTCATGATTTTTTGAAATTCAGAAGGGGCATTTTTAAGCCCAAAAGGCATTACATTCCATTCATATTGTCCAAATGGAACATTAAATGCTGTTTTGTATTTATCTTTTTCAGATATTTGGATTTGCCAAAACCCAGACTTCATGTCAAACTTACTGTAGACATTAGCCTTAAAAGTTCGTTTCAAAAGATCCCTTTTATTAGGAATCGGATATCTGATCCATTTTAAAACGGAGTTTAAAGGTTTGTAATTAATCACAAGCCTGGGAGAGCCTCTTTCTTGCTCCGCAGCCTTGTTGACATAAAAGGCCGAACAACTCCAAGGGGACTTGGAGGGCCGGATAATTTTGTTTTCCAAAAGTGAGTTGATTTCTGTTTTACAGATTTCCATAAGTTCATGACTCATTTGAATGGGCCTAGCTTTTGTGATAATGGACCTTTCATTGAATCCGTCAATATATGGTAAATCAACAGTATGGGCTTTTCTGGCCCAAAAAGCATTTGGAAAATCAGAACAGATTTCAGTTTTAAATTTTTCCTCAAGATGGGCTATCTTAGTAACCATTCCCGGGGTTTTTAAAATCTGTTCAGTCCTTTTGATTTTTAAATCATCTTTTGAAAAACTAATTTGGTTAGAAAGATGAAATAACTTGAATGCAGTTTTTTCATGCAAAAATTTACTTTCATTTTTTGAAAGTGTTTTGACAAAAGGAAACTCAAGATTTTTCCCCAAAATCTTGGTTTTAATTGATTCAAAACCTGAAATGAAGGGTTTAATTTGGGTGATAAAAGGGATCCCCAAAATAATTTCTTCATTTATATTTTTGGTAATAACAAAATCGTTTTTTAAACAAATTTCATTATTACAAATATGAGCATTAGACAGCTTATAGTCAATCTGTATTCGCTCACCTGTTGCACTATACAACTTTGTAGTGCCTTTGGTTAGGTACTTAGTGGGTACCAATCCTTCGATTATGCAGTTCCTGTCTGCACCACTGTCTAACAGAGCAATCTTGTTGAATGTTAGATTACCAATAATCAATTTAATAAAAATATGTGAACTCTGAGGTTTCACCTGAGTTATTGCAAGAACTCCTGGTTCTTCATTGCCTAGATGAGAAGACTCTGCCTCTTCAATGATATCTGTGTATCTTCTTGGAGAGTCTGGTTCTTCTTCAGAGTCAGAAGCTTTCTGTTCTTCTTTTATTTCTTTTAGCAATTTCTTAGCCAGCTTTTCCACCTCAATGCTGCTAAGTCTTGCTTTGATGTCTCTTACCTCATCTTTTAAGAGACTAATCTCTTTTCCGAGATCACTTATGGAAGGTTCCTTACTCTTATCTGAGTTGAATTTTTCCATTACTTGCTTCATGCTGAATGGAGTGACAGTCGGTCTGTCTTTCTTTTCTTTGAGCATAAGCTTTTGAAGCTCAAGAAGGTACTTCCTTCTAGCTTCTTCATCTTGAATGTGCTCGATAGTAGCAAACAAGGTTTCTGCAGCCTTTTCTGAAAGAACCTTGAGAGATCTGCTGTCGCACAGACAAAATGCACCATTACAGTTGCAGTCTGTTGTTGAATCTTCTGATTCGGATTCTTGTGCTACATTCAAGTAGTCCTCATCAGATTCTCCTTCTTCAGAGGAAGAGTATTCTGATTCAGATTCTTCTTCTTCCAAGATGGAGAAGAGTTTCTGTTTCATTTCCTCATCAACTCCGAGAAGATTAATCTTCTTCTTTTTCTTACTGTTTCTTGGACAGTCTGGGGATTTGTGGCCTCTCTTGCCACACGTCCAGCAGGTGTCTTCAACAGTTTGGGGTCTTCTTGAACCTTTTCTTTTGGACTTTCTTTCGTCCTTTCTATGTTTGGACCTTTCTGAGGTCCTTCTTCTCCTTTTGAAAGGCTCACCTTTCCTGGTCCTTTTGTCTGGTTTGGACGAAGGAGGCTTTAGTATAGGAAACCCGAAGTCTTGACAAAAGGTTCCCAAATCCTTGGTAGAATCTCTTTGATCCTTTTTGATTTGTTCTTTGAGCTTTAGATCTGTGCAGAGCTCAAGAGCAACAACATTAATAAGACTAATAATATCACCATATGCAAGTTCTGCATACGGGATCTTACCGTCACAACGATCCCTTATCTTGGATCTAACCTTTTCTGCAAAATGGGTAGGAAGGCCGCTGATGAACCTTTCTTTCCAATACTCATTGTTACAGTCGGTCTTGATGAGTACCTTGTTAAGGAACATATATTTATACCACCTGAAGTCTGTAAGCTTCTTGCAGTATAGATTGTTAAGAATCTCCAGGCTTCTGTCCTGAAACAATTTGGGTTCACCCACAAAATGCTTGGCGATGCTGTACAGTAATGTTGTCGTAGCATCTTCTTGCGTTTCATGGCTAACAAGCTCCTGGCCTGCTTCAATTTTAACAATCGTCTTTAGTGCTGTGGCACTAAGGATCTCTTGTCTGTTTTGTTCGGTAAGGTAGTTGTCCCACCAGTTTTTCAACATTCCAGTGAAACCTACAATAATTAAACCGCAAGCTTCCTTGTCAGAAGAATTTTTCATTTTATAGGCAGTTATATTCATGCCTATTTCTTGTAGCTTGGCATAGATTTGTCCTTCAGCCATGCCATCAATATTCCATTCGGTGATGCTGGTTCCGTCAGCAGTTCCCTGTGGATAGAAGTTGTTTTCCTCAAACTGCATGTCTGGGAATGAAGGCCTCTTGTAGAAGTTCCTGTTGTTATGATGCCTCTTGCTGGAGCTTTCTGCAATAGCACCAATCTTTTGACCATTGCTTTCTCCTTTGTTGAGGTTAAGTTTGGTCAGTTCTTCACTGATTTTCTCAAGAAGATTTTGGCCTTTAAGGTATTTTGGAATATCTTTTTTGGAGAATTCGTTTACCTTGAAAGGAGGTTCACTGATAGAAGTGTGAACGAATTTGGAAGGGCTCTGTTTGGAGCTTGAATTCTTTAAGTGGTTTGAAGTCACTGGACAGCTTGGAGACAATAGCTCCTCGCTCAAAATGATTGTCAGACAATGGCATACTAAGGAGAAAACGGTGAACTCTGTCACTCCTCCACTCGAAGGTATCCTAATACCTTACAGAAATGAGACTATAAAAGCCTCTCCTTTCAAAAAACCCAGTAGCCAACCTACTGCTCCATCAAATACTTGGAAGCCCAAATGGACCACTTATCCACCCAAATGAATCCAAGAATAAAGGGAACTCTTCCAAGTGGAAGAAAGTTGAATCCAAAGAAAGATGACCATTGTATGGTAATTGTCACAAGGAGTGGGAGGATCATTACATATGCAGGTGTGAAACCTACTATGCATGTTGGTTCCAAACCAAATGAAGAAGAATTGATTGATGAGGTGCCATGTGCACCTATTCGTGTTAATGATGACGAAGTAGTAAAGGAGGAAGAGGTTGATATTCCTCCTAAAAATGTGAATGTTGATGAAGAGGGCGAGGAGGCCGCAAGTGCTAAAGGACAGGTACCTAAAGTTCCACCCCCTTACCCCCAATGATTGACCAAGAAAAAAGTGGACAACCAATTCAAGAAGCTTATTTATATGTTCAGTAAGTTGTCCATAAACATTCCGTTGGTAGATGCTTTTCTCCAAATATCGGGATATGCTAAATTTCTAACGGAGTTTTGAAAAAGGAAAGAGTTGTTGATGTGGGCATAGTGGAGGTGTCATATCATTGTAGTGTAGTCATAGAGAGCAACCTTGCTCCAAAAAGAGAATATCCTGGAGCATTCACTATTACGTGCACCATCAGGGTGTATTTGTTCAATAATGCTTTGTGCGACCCCACTAGGGGGAAAGCATTAACTGGACGCCCCTCGTGATCTTAAAAAAGTTCGGATTGGGACGTCCCAAGCCTACTATAATGAGGTTTCTCATGGATGATCAGTCTATTAAGCGCCTCATGGGAATCATTATGGACGTGCCAGTCAAGGTGTATAAATTCATCCTTTAGCCAACATCGTTGTATTGGATTATGATGTCGAGATGGAGGTGCCTATTATCTTTGGTAGACCATTCTTGGCCACAAGTCTAGATCTAGTGGATGTTGAGCTCGATGAGCTAACATTCTAAGTTGGTGGCAATGAAGTGACATTTAATGTGTGCCATCCAAGGGAACCATCGGATAAGTACAAGGTGGTAGCTGTGATTGATGATAGAAGGAGCAGGGGAATGAACTTAATGTGGAATATAAACCTCGGGATGATTGATAAATTGTGAGGTGAAACCGTCGTGCCGCAATGTTAAATCAAGTGTTTCTTAGGAGGCAATAAAAGTGTCTTTAATTTCCTTTTCACTTCCCACTTTTCGTGTTTTTTTGTTGTTGTAGGCTGATTGGATTATTGACAAAGTGGAAGAAAATAGAGGCAGGGCATCTACGTTGGAACTATGAGACACAATTACAAACTTGCAGAGCGTAGGTAGAGCACACATACGATCCAGAATACCTAGAAAAAGGTGAGCACCTATGCCTCACCTGTGAGCTGTAGTGAAGGACTTGCAGAATGCAGGTCTAGCATAAGTTAGAGATAGAATATCTAGGAAAATATCATTCCATGAAAAGGAGATATGCATCTCACCTACAAAAATCAGACACAGATCTGCGAGATGCAGGTTTGAAACAAATCAGAGACAGTGCACTAGGCAATTTGAGGTCCACCTGCATTTGACTTATGGCTCGCAGATCCAATACAGTCGCAGGGCAAATGCAGGCGCAGGTATGAGGTAATTTTAAAAAGTTGACCACCCATTTGACCAAATCAACCTAGGTCCGACACATGGATTTTCAACTCCATCCCAACTTCCCAAAACCCCTAATTTTCTACCCACTACACCATTTTATTAACCCCTAAACCACTATTTTTATTTCCTATAACCATCAATTCCACCCAACCTCTTCATCTTCTTCCCTCCTATAAATTCCACCATTTCTTCCATTTTCTACCATCACAAACCTTTAAAACACTAAAAGAAAAAGATCTTGGGTCAGGCATCTACCTTTCTCATCTTGTGCAGAGCTTCAAGGTTAAATTTCATCTCTCTACTCACTCTATTTGGTATGTCTCTTAGTTTTCATCTTAGATTCTTTGAGTTTGATGATATGTGTAGCACAAAAAGTATGATAGTTCTCATTTTTTTATTACCCATCTATCCCCCATTTCCCTATTAGGTGTTATTCATAGTCAATGTGAAGTTGATGTTGGTATTTGAGGGGGGACTTCAAAATGTCAAAAAAGGGATAAATATTCTTTCTTCATGATATTATATATGTTGGGTGTGCTATATTACTTTGAAATTTTAGTTGGGGATGAATTCTGAGTAACCCATTTGCTTGAGATAAATGATTTTTTCCGATAATGGATTGGGTGACGTCTTTCTTAAGGGAAAATCTTCATTTCTTCTTGTTTACCTGATAAGGTAGATGAAAAGAATAGGATAATTCTTGTGAGGTTATGGGTTGTTGAAATTGATTCGATGAATGTTGGTAGGATTGGTCACTTGACGTTTCGCAATGACAGATGCATACTAAGGAGAAAACGGTGAACTCTGTCACTCCTCCACTCGAAGGTATCCTAATACCTTACAGAAATGAGACTATAAAAGCCTCTCCTTTCAAAAAACCCAGTAGCCAACCTACTGCTCCAGTCACTGCCGAAGATTTGAACAAAGTCTATGAGCAGAATAATTATACTAACCAAATTCTTCATGTTGTTTCCCAACAAATAGAAGAAACCAAAAATTCTCCCAGTACTTCAAGTACTAATCTTTTCAGCTCCAAACAGAGCCCTTCCAAATCCATTCACACTTCTATCAGTGAACCTCCTTTCAAGGTAAACGAATTCTCCAAAAAAGATTTTCCAAAATACCTTAAAGGCCAAAATCTTCTTGAGAAAATCAGTGAAGAACTGACCAAACTTAACCTCAACAAAGGAGAAAGCAATGGTCAAAAGATTGGTGCTATTGCAGAAAGCTCCAGCAAGAGGCATCATAACAACAGGAACTTCTACAAGAGGCCTTCATTCCCAGACATGCAGTTTGAGGAAAACAACTTCTATCCACAGGGAACTGCTGACGGAACCAGCATCACCGAATGGAATATTGATGGCATGGCTGAAGGACAAATCTATGCCAAGCTACAAGAAATAGGCATGAATATAACTGCCTATAAAATGAAAAATTCTTCTGACAAGGAAGCTTGCGGTTTAATTATTGCAGGTTTCACTGGAATGTTGAAAAACTGGTGGGACAACTACCTTACCGAACAAAACAGACAAGAGATCCTTAGTGCCACAGCACTAAAGACGATTGTTAAAATTGAAGCAGGCCAGGAGCTTGTTAGCCATGAAACGCAAGAAGATGCTACGACAACATTACTGTACAGCATCGCCAAGCATTTTGTGGGTGAACCCAAATTGTTTCAGGACAGAAGCTTGGAGATTCTTAACAATCTATACTGCAAGAAGCTTACAGACTTCAGGTGGTATAAAGATATGTTCCTTAACAAGGTACTCATCAGGACCGACTGTAACAATGAATATTGGAAAGAAAGGTTCATCAGCGGCCTTCCTACCCATTTTGCAGAAAAGGTTAGATCCAAGATAAGGGATCGTTGTGACGGTAAGATCCCGTATGCAGAACTTGCATATGGTGATATTATTAGTCTTATTAATGTTGTTGCTCTTGAGCTCTGCACAGATCTAAAGCTCAAAGAACAAATAAAAAAGGATCAAAGAGATTCTACCAAGGATTTGGGAACCTTTTGTCAAGACTTCGGGTTTCCTATACTAAAGCCTCCTTCGTCCAAACCAGACAAAAGGACCAGGAAAGGTGAGCCTTTCAAAAGGAGAAGAAGGACCTCAGAAAGGTCCAAACATAGAAAGGACGAAAGAAAGTCCAAAAGAAAAGGTTCAAGAAGACCCCAAACTGTTGAAGACACCTGCTGGACGTGTGGCAAGAGAGGCCACAAATCCCCAGACTGTCCAAGAAACAGTAAGAAAAAGAAGAAGATTAATCTTCTCGGAGTTGATGAGGAAATGAAACAGAAACTCTTCTCCATCTTGGAAGAAGAAGAATCTGAATCAGAATACTCTTCCTCTGAAGAAGGAGAATCTGATGAGGACTACTTGATTGGATGACGCTGTTCAAATAGTTATATGAATAGTAGTAAAATTCTCTGGATTTTTAAATATTTAAATGTTTGATTATGACTAAGTCTAAGATATAACATGAATAGTTCATATGGATATTACAATAGTTCTTTGGGGATAGACACTACAAGGCCAAGGATCAAGCCTAACGCCTCCCTTCGGCTAAACGGCAATTACGATCCCTTCAGGCTGGTCTATACTTAAGAACCATTCACCGAATTCTTCAATACTCAGACTAATATTCAAACAAGAAAATATTCTAGAATCCTAAGAATAATACTATACATCATATAAACAATTGTACAGGAATCATCTTCCTCAAATCTGCCGGAACCCCACCTGGTTCAACCATTCTAATAATATATTGACATGTTGTTCTAAACTATTAATTAAAGTAACATAGTCTAACTTAAGTATCTACCTCAGACGATAAGAAACTTAGCCTAGTATGGCTAACATGGCTCTGATACCATTATCACATGATCTAAGCATGTAGCATAAATAGATAAAGAGATTAATAAACTTACTTGTTTATTTCATAAAGAGGAAATACAGCGGAAGCATTGAAAATAGCAACTATTACAGAGAGAGTATTTGTTGTCTAAAATTTTGAATGCCTCTTAGCTAAAAACTTCTGCCTTATATAGACAGAGAAGAGATAACGTAATCTAGGTGTCTTCCTTTCTATTGGAGCACTTGGATTGCATTATCTTTATCGGGTCCCATCTGGTTTGAGTGGGAATCTTTTTTGAGTGGAGACCTGCTTTCCGCAAAGTAAGGTCCCATCTGGTCTGAGTGGGAATCTCTTGAGTGGAGACTTGCTTTCCGCAAAGTGGATGGTTTTGCCTTTGTCTTTAAGCAAAGTTATGTCGGCCAGTAGCTTTATGCCAGCTGCTATTTGTCTTTTCAGGACTTTAATCAGTGATAATTCCGGACCTTTGGCCCTCTATCACTCTTTCTTTGGTAATTCCGATTTCTGTGAAATCTCTACCAAGAAAGCCAATTATTCCGGATTTTAATATCCTCAATTGGGATTTTAATCCGAGTAAAGACTCAAATAGGACTGTGCTATTCCTTTCGGGTTTAGCATATCCCCATTATCACCACTTTGGGATGAACTAACTTCTTCAAGAAGCTGTGATACTGACTCTTCATCTGAATTTTCATCTAATTCTGAGAGAGCCTTTTGGAGCTTTTTCTTAAGCTCTTCTTTGGATTTTGATTTCTGTGCTACCTTCTTTTTGGGAGGTTGCTTAGAATCATCCTTCTTGAGGGCTGGAGTCCATCCTTTTGCAAAGATTTCTTTTGACAAGTATTTTATCCTGTCAGACTCATGAACTGCAAATATCCAAGAAATAATGAAAGATATTTTTTTAATAATAAAATATTTGCATAATTTAATATGCTCAGGTAAAGTAGATATATCAAGATCAATTTGAAATTGACCAAATCTTTCCGCGAAGTTTTTGGGGAGAACTTCAAGATTTCCCCCAAATGCACTCCACCAATCATAGAACCATCTGGGAATGGTTTTATTGCTGATTTCTGGCCCGTATTTGACAAACCATGTGTGGTTGGTTGGCCTAAGGAATAGGAAGTTGAACCATGCGTCCCTGTAGTCAAACCAATTGTATGTCTGGGGCCTGAAGGGCCTTGAAAGGTTGATCGGCGTGTGAAGGTGGGATACCTGCCAATCGAATGGTGAAAGAATCTTCTTGATTGTGAATTTTGAGTAGGCAATGCTACTCGGATCAGCTTCATCCTTGAGGATATGCTCAACATCAATAGACCCTGTGTCGACCAAAATAAACTCATAGTATTTTCTGGTTTTCAAAGGGTTACTTGTTTCAATAAAATTTTGGTCAGTGTAAATAGGTCTGACCAGACTCTTAATATCAAAATTTTCAAACTCTTTGTCTAATGCTAAGACTGGAGTAACAAGTATGGAAACATTTTTAAAGACTTCTTTGGTCTTTGGACTTTTGGACATCTCTTTACCTTTTGGAGAAAGGTTAGGATTGACGGCTTGAGCAAAGCTTTCAGGAGCTTTGTATGCATAACTGTCTCTAGTTTGAACCTTAGAAAATCTAGGTTCACCGGAAGGAGAAGAGGATGAAGGTTTAGACTCTTTTACAAAAGGAGAGGAAACCTTGGGTTTATCAGCTTTTGGAGCTGGGGCAGAAAGAAGAGGAAAAGGGGTGACAGTTAGCCTTGGATCCAAAGGTTGAATTCCGGCTAAGACAGAGAATTTATTCATGCTCGGAAGGTCATTCGAGGATGGCCGGATAGTAAAGGGTGAGGCAGATGCCTTGGGAATGTCCTTTCCAGAAGGACCACTGTGTGTCGCGGACTTAGGCCTGAGTGGCTTCATTTCTGTCCTGCAAAAATTCCCTGGTTAGATAATCAGGCAAAGAATTATTTTTTCCCTTCAGGAATTCAATGTCAAAATCAAAATTTGATAATAAGGCTTGCCACCGTGCAAAAATCTGTTTTGAAACCAAATTTTTGACATCTTTTTGTAAAATGTCTTTGGCAGATTTACAGTCTACTCTAAGCAGAAAAGTCTTATTAATTAGATCATCTTGGAATTTAGTAACACACAAGACGATAGAAAGTACTTCCTTTTTAACGGTGTTGTAATTCTTTTGCGCAGAATTCCATACACCTGAGGTATACCTGACAAGTTGTTCAAAATCCTCGGGGGATTTTCTCTGTTTCAAAATACCACCGTAGCCAATGTCTGAAGCATCAGTTTCTACGATCATAAAGGCGTCCGGGTTAGGGATGCCTAAACAAGGAAGATCTTTAACAACCTCTTTGATTTTCTTGACCGCTTTGGTCTGTTCCTCAGACCATGGGCATGGCTTCTTTTTGAGCCTATCAAATAGTGGCTTACAGATGTGCCTAACCTTAGGAATAAAATCTGCCACATAATTAATACTTCCCAAAAATCTCTGTAATTGGGTCTTGTACATAATGATATCTGGAAATTTGCTAGAGAATTCAATAGCACTGCAAATTGGCTTATAGGTTCCTTGATACAAGTCATGACCAAGAAATCTAATGCTTGTTCGGAAAAGCTTAATTTTCTTGGCACTAATGACCAAGCCATTTTTCTTAACTATATCAAAAAATATGTTAAGATGTTTAAAATGAGAATCAATATCCTTAGAAAAAATTAACACATCATCTATGTAAACTATGGACATATAGCTTACATGGTTGAATATGTCATTCATGATTTTTTGAAATTCAGAAGGGGCATTTTTAAGCCCAAAAGGCATTACATTCCATTCATATTGTCCAAATGGAACATTAAATGCTGTTTTGTATTTCTCTTTTTCAGATATTTGGATTTGCCAAAACCCAGACTTCATGTCAAACTTACTGTAGACATTAGCCTTAAAAGTTCGTTTCAAAAGATCCCTTTTATTAGGAATCGGATATCTGATCCATTTTAAAACAGAGTTTAAAGGTTTGTAATTAATCACAAGCCTGGGAGAGCCTCTTTCTTGCTCTGCAGCCTTGTTGACATAAAAGGCCGAACAACTCCAAGGGGACTTGGAGGGCCGGATAATTTTGTTTTCCAAAAGTGAGTTGATTTCTGTTTTACAGATTTCCATAAGTTCATGACTCATTTGAATGGGCCTAGCTTTTGTGATAATGGACCTTTCATTGAATCCGTCAATATATGGTAAATCAACAGTATGGGCTTTTCTGGCCCAAAAAGCATTTGGAAAATCAGAACAGATTTCAGTTTTAAATTTTTCCTCAAGATGGGCTATCTTAGTAACCATTCCCGGGGTTTTTAAAATCTGTTCAATCCTTTTGATTTTTAAATCATCTTTTAAAAAACCAATTTGGTTAGAAAGATGAAATAACTTGAATGCAGTTTTTTCATGCAAAAATTTACTTTCATTTTTTGAAAGTGTTTTGACAAAAGGAAACTCAAGATTTTTCCCCAAAATCTTGGTTTTAATTGATTCAAAACCTGAAATGAAGGGTTTAATTTGGGTGATAAAAGGGATCCCCAAAATAATTTCTTCATTTATATTTTTGGTAATAACAAAATCGTTTTTTAAACAAATTCCATTATTACAAATATGAGCATTAGACAGCTTATAGTCAATTTGTATTCGCTCACCTGTTGCACTATACAACTTTGTAGTGCCTTTGGTTAGGTACTTAGTGGGTACCAATCCTTCGATTATGCAGTTCCTGTCTGCACCACTGTCTAACAGAGCAATCTTGTTGAATGTTAGATTACCAATAATCAATTTAATAAAAATATGTGAACTCTGAGGTTTCACCTGAGTTATTGCAAGAACTCCTGGTTCTTCATTGCCTAGATGAGAAGACTCTGCCTCTTCAATGATATCTGTGTATCTTCTTGGAGAGTCTGGTTCTTCTTCAGAGTCAGAAGCTTTCTGTTCTTCTTTTATTTCTTTTAGCAATTTCTTAGCCAGCTTTTCCACCTCAATGCTGCTAAGTCTTGCTTTGATGTCTCTTACCTCATCTTTTAAGAGACTAATCTCTTTTCTGAGATCACTTATGGAAGGTTCCTTACTCTTATCTGAGTTGAATTTTTCCATTACTTGCTTCATGCTGAATGGAGTGACAGTCGGTCTATCTTTCTTTTCTTTGAGCATAAGCTTTTGAAGCTCAAGAAGGTACTTCCTTCTAGCTTCTTCATCTTGAATGTGCTCGATAGTAGCGAACAAGGTTTCTGCAGCCTTTTCTGAAAGAACCTTGAGAGATCTGCTGTCGCACAGACAAAATGCACCATTACAGTTGCAGTCTGTTGTTGAATCTTCTGATTCGGATTCTTGTGCTACATTCAAGTAGTCCTCATCAGATTCTCCTTCTTCAGAGGAAGAGTGTTCTGATTCAGATTCTTCTTCTTCCAAGATGGAGAAGAGTTTCTGTTTCATTTCCTCATCAACTCCAAGAAGATTAATCTTCTTCTTTTTCTTACTGTTTCTTGGACAGTCTGGGGATTTGTGGCCTCTCTTGCCACACGTCCAGCAGGTGTCTTCAACAGTTTGGGGTCTTCTTGAACCTTTTCTTTTGGACTTTCTTTCGTCCTTTCTATGTTTGGACCTTTCTGAGGTCCTTCTTCTCCTTTTGAAAGGCTCACCTTTCCTGGTCCTTTTGTCTGGTTTGGACGAAGGAGGCTTTAGTATAGGAAACCCGAAGTCTTGACAAAAGGTTCCCAAATCCTTGGTAGAATCTCTTTGATCCTTTTTGATTTGTTCTTTGAGCTTTAGATCTGTGCAGAGCTCAAGAGCAACAACATTAATAAGACTAATAATATCACCATATGCAAGTTCTGCATACGGGATCTTACCGTCACAACGATCCCTTATCTTGGATCTAACCTTTTCTGCAAAATGGGTAGGAAGGCCGCTGATGAACCTTTCTTTCCAATACTCATTGTTACAGTCGGTCCTGATGAGTACCTTGTTAAGGAACATATCTTTATACCACCTGAAGTCTGTAAGCTTCTTGCAGTATAGATTGTTAAGAATCTCTAGGCTTCTGTCCTGAAACAATTTGGGTTCACCCACAAAATGCTTGGCGATGCTGTACAGTAATGTTGTCGTAGCATCTTCTTGCGTTTCATGGCTAACAAGCTCCTGGCCTGCTTCAATTTTAACAATCGTCTTTAGTGCTGTGGCACTAAGGATCTCTTGTCTGTTTTGTTCGGTAAGGTAGTTGTCCCACCAGTTTTTCAACAATCCAGTGAAACCTGCAATAATTAAACCGCAAGCTTCCTTGTCAGAAGAATTTTTCATTTTATAGGCAGTTATATTCATGCCTATTTCTTGTAGCTTGGCATAGATTTGTCCTTCAGCCATGCCATCAATATTCCATTCGGTGATGCTGGTTCCGTCAGCAGTTCCCTGTGGATAGAAGTTGTTTTCCTCAAACTGCATGTCTGGGAATGAAGGCCTCTTGTAGAAGTTCCTGTTGTTATGATGCCTCTTGCTGGAGCTTTCTGCAATAGCACCAATCTTTTGACCATTGCTTTCTCCTTTGTTGAGGTTAAGTTTGGTCAGTTCTTCACTGATTTTCTCAAGAAGATTTTGGCCTTTAAGGTATTTTGGAAAATCTTTTTTGGAGAATTCGTTTACCTTGAAATGAGGTTCACTGATAGAAGTGTGAACGGATTTGGAAGGGCTCTGTTTGGAGCTGAAAATATTAGTACTTGAAGTACTGGGAGAATTTTTGGTTTCTTCTATTTGTTGGGAAACAACATGAAGAATTTGGTTTGTATAATTATTCTGCTCATAGACTTTGTTCAAATCTTCGGCAGTGACTGGAGCAGTAGGTTGGCTACTGGGTTTTTTGAAAGGAGAGGCTTTTATAGTCTCATTTCTGTAAGGTATTAGGATACCTTCGAGTGGAGGAGTGACAGAGTTCACCGTTTTCTCCTTAGTATGCCATTGTCTGACAATCATTTTGAGCGAGGAGCTATTGTCTCCAAGCTGTCCAGTGACTTCAAACCACTTAAAGAATTCAAGCTCTGTTTTGAACTTTTTCATGTCGGAGTACCATTTATCTCTGAAAATGGTACTTTCTTCTATGGTATAATTTGCCTTATACCATTCCTTTTTAACCTTATGTTTAGGAAGGTTCCACCATTCAGTTATCTTCTTCTTGTTGATCTCGTAATCATCATCTGATGAGAGAACACCTAAAGAATCTTTTCTTCTCTGCTCAGGTCTCATTTCCCTTGGAGATTTCTAGGAGCTTTGGGACCTTTTCTGGACATTTTTACCCTTCCATCAGCGAAATGGGTCACTTGCCCTTCGTTCTGCCTTAGCTGGTGCCCAACTGTGTTTCCTCGGTTAACAAATGTGTTTCACCAGTGCCCAACAACATTTCACTGGCATTTTTCCGGTTTCAATATGCTAAACATCGGTTCAAGGCAGTTGCAAGGCAGTAGCAGCTGTGTTTGACTCGGCATTTCGAAAGTCTGAATCCACGTTTTGCCAGTTAAAAAGCATGTCTTTAGCAGCTCTTTTTGGGTTCAAATCCTGCATTACCTTTTCTTCCTTCCAATGCCTACATAGAGAAGAAAAACACATAAAATCTTCCAAAATAAGTTGAATACCAAGCAAAAGTTCATGCTTAAAAGTTGAATGAGTTGGTAAATTATCAACTCATCAAGCCCCCATTTTTGAACTATTGCCTATCCCCAAGCAATGCATCCCTTCTCAAGAAGACTTTACTTAAGCTTAGAGCATCATGGGAGTTGCACAGAAAACCATCAAGCCTCAATACAACCCATGAATTATACACCAAGTTAAGAAAAAAGAAAAAGACTCAAAATATGTTGCAAAAGCTTCAATAGGTGACCACAGTCATTAAGCATATCTTGCATGCATTCCTTTCATTCAAACAAGGGTCATAGTTCATCAAAACAAGTTCAAGGAGCATCTCAAGTCATTTTCAATTAACATTCAAAGCTTGCCTTAAAGTTCATCACACACTAGTCTCATTCACACCTCTTACTTGGATACAATTTTAAGCATGTACCCTAAGGAAGTGATGTCACTCACAAGAAGAGAGAATCCCAATTATTTTTAAGAATTTCACATATAGGGATTATATGATAAGGAAAACTCGCTCTCTCACAAAGAAATTCATGTGCATATAAATTGACCCATAGGCTTGCCCTTCGTGTAACATGCCACTAATGTAGAGTTGCTACACTCAAAATCAATAAGGACTCGCGGGTTATGATGAAGGCTAGGGGTAAGGGTAGAACAAATATTTAGCTATAGTGATTAAAACCTCCCTAAAGCCTTTTTTTGGAAATGCTTTTAACATTCCATCAAACTATTGAGATCACTCCACTTTATCTCTCCTTGTTCATCATCTTCATCTTTTGTTTAGCAAGAGCCACCATTACAAGACCTATGAATTTCACATTTAGACTCATCTACATAAGAGGTAGCACCTTTTAACTATTCCTTCTCTGTTGATGATTTGAGGTTTCTCAGCCAATCATTTTGATTCATTTCATCACAATTTGGTGCTATCTCACATTGAAGCTCTCATATTTCTCCCTTTTCTTGCAAACTCTCAAACTTAGGCTTTTTCCTCATTTCAATTCATTTTCTTATCTCTCCCCATTTCTTGGGCTTTATGCCCCATTTTTCATTCTTTCAACACTGGCAACTAGGGAGGAGAGTGCCAAAGAAGAGGATTAAAAAGGATCATTAGGCTTGTAGGGTGGCTTCCAAGAAAGGGCCTATGACTCAAACGTAGGCTATCAAATGTCGATGTTTAAGGAGGTCATTTTTGGAAAAGTGACTATAAAAAAAGCCTGAAATGATGTTCTAAATGCAGCCCCATCTAAAATTTTGCCTTGAATAACATTTAGGGAAAGTTCTAGACAATCATGCATCAACAAGAATTAAGTCAAAGGATTCACCACACAATGCATCACAATCCATGGAGTTTATCCACTTCCTAAATCACATTAAGAGTATTATTTTAGACAAGCTAGTTTACGAATACAAAAACCAAGAAAGGAATGTATAACCCATGACAAGAGGGTGCTCATTTTCAATTTTAAGCGCCCCCCTTTTCTTATCAAAACTCATGTGCAATGCAGAGCAAGAAATTTTGGTACCTCTTCAAATAAGTGCACAAAAGACTCCAAAAAGACTCTAGACTTGACATTTTCCCGTAAGAATGATGCCTCTCAATCTAGCATTGGGAAATGTCACAACCTGAACAAAGGCTCGGATCAAGACATAGGACAAAGAACCCCGAGAGACTCCAAGTCGACCCATGGCATGAACATGAAATCTAATATCAACATTTTAAATACGTAAATCCAATATATAACATAGCAGAAGTCTAAAAATCTGTTAACATCAAATAATTGAATACACAACACAAGTCTGAAGCTGAATAAATACTATGTCTGATAAGCCTCTACTACTGACAGGTTGATAGGACAAGACCCCAACTAACTCACTAAAATCTGAAGCTGAAAATACTGAATATAACTAATAAGAAGGGCCCTCGAAAGATGAGGACTCACCAACTCTGACTGGGAGATGCTAACAGTGAAGATCTGGTTAGCGACAAGACTGAGCCTGAATGTCTGAGCTTGTATAATGAAATGATACAGCATAGAGTATGCGGTCAATACATGGAATGTACCGAGTATGCAAGGTAAATAAAACTGCTAAGTAAGTAAAATCAGAGATCATGTGTATCATAAGCATTTCATCATAAGAGTCTGAGATTAGGGCTTGCATGCTATTATCTGAAAACATGACTTAAACATAACTGAATCGAATGACCCAAAGTTGAAAATAGGTAATCATAAGTAAAACTTAACATTGGGTCAATCCTACTGAAAACATAATATCTTAACTTATGAACATGCATAACTAAAATCATTAGGAATAATGGGAGACTCATCATATAACCGACATTACCATGAAAGAGCTTACATGGTCCCGACTATTACACTTAAGTGGGCAGAGCCGTCCAAAGCCTTGCCAGGGTTAAGGACGCTACCATGATATCGATATCAAGCTGAAGGCCTCTTGGGGGAAGGGGAAGCTCATAGAGGAGGTCCCAAATAATCTGAACACACCTACATTCGAACGTAGTTCTGAGGCATAGGGTTTACTGACCCTTAGCCTATCGGTGCTAGATACTACTCCCAAAAATATGCATATGCTCTCCATCATTTTTCAACGAAGCTGACCATCGTCTAGTGACGAAAGTAAATCATGACATGACATTCAAATTCTGAAAGCATAACATGAAGAGCCTTGGGCTCAACTCATACCACAAAATGAAAAGAGTGGGAATCTTGACTCCAAAACCATATAGTAAGGTAATAACATGAAATTTAGATATATCATGAAACATATTTGATCATCCCAATACTTAAAAATTCTTGAAATAGACTTTGATTACTCAAAACATGAACATAGACATGGGTAATTCGAGATCATACTTTCATCATGAACCTCTCCTATAACTAGAAGCATAGATCAAAATCTCATCTTTTCATGAACTTCCATAGATGGGCATCTTATTTGTAAAACTTTCAAATCATAATTTGTAATTGAAAATATTATAAAACATGCCCATAAATCATAGTTCAACATTAGAAATATGCATAGAGAATACCCATGATAGATACTTAGAGAATTCACAAGTTGGGTTAAAATCCATTGAGTCATCAACTTAGAAATCACATGAAATTGAAGAGGGATTGGGCATGGGAGTGGATGGATAAACCCATTCATAACCCTACGTACCTGGGAAATTCTGATTACACAACCCTCTTAAATGCCCAAAGAAATTTTGGGGAAGAACTTGATGAATCCTAAGCTTTATCACCCTTAGAAAATACTAGGCTTGCATGCATGGAGTGAATAGGCTTAGAATGAACTAAACCCTCTTGAAACACACTTATTTAAGCTTAAAACAACATAGTTTAGGTTTTAGGAACTCAGGAATTATGGAAAAGCTCTTAATAAATGCATAGGAAAATACACAATGCTAGTCCCAATGAGGGACTGGACGACTCGTCGTCTCTGACCACGACTCGTGGTCATCTCTCATTGCTAGCACTAGAAGCTCATCATTACTGGTCACCATGAGGGACACCACGACTCATGGTATGCACGATGACTCATGGTGACTAGCCGTTAGGAGCACTGTCAAAACAACAAATCCTACGAGTAAAAATATTGATCACAGCTAACTTAACGCCTCATGGTGTTGACCACGACTAGTGGCCTCACCCGTGTACAGTCCCCAAACCAAACAATCCAACGACCCCTCCTACCCACGAGTCACCTAACGACTCGTGGTGCACCTCACGGGTTACTAGATGACTCGGCTTGTGACCTGGTGCTGAAAATCCTGTTTTCTCTAGTTCAACCCTCAGGTCTGATCTTAGGGATTTCAGGGTATTGCAATATCTCCCCTTGGGAACATTCATCCTACAATGTGGGTAAGTATAGTGGAAAACTGAGAATGTAACTATCATATCCAATACTGAACATTTATACCTGAAAACTAATGGAGTGACTGACTCCGGACTGAATTACATCATTGAACTGAATTCATGAACCACACATACATACATTGGCATGAAAGAAACTGGGACACATGATCTAAACATGAAATTGAGTAGAGTACTAAGGAGTAAACTGATACCTCAAACTTGAACTGAGCTGAGAGGGAATAGACGGGGGTATCAATCCATTATATCTGCTTCGGCTTCGCTCATAGCTCCCTGACATGCTGATTCCTCGATAAAACCTTTACTGAAGCTACTTCTTTGTTTCTTAGCCTTTGAACCTGACCATATCGTATTTTCACCAAAACCTCCTTATAGCTAAGGCTATCCTTCACACCTACGCTCTCCACCAGAACAACTAGAGCTGGATCACCCAAAAACTTCTTGAAGAGCGATACATGAAAAACTGGCTAAACTATAGCTAATTATGAGGGCAACTCCAACTCATAGGCCACATTGCCAATATCTGTCACAATCCGGTAGGGGCCAACATAACGGCATCTATTCTTTCCCTTCCTTCCGAATCTCATCACTCCCTTCATTGGAGATACCTTCAGAAGCACCGAATCATCAACTTCAAACTTAAGCTCTCTCCTCCTCACATTCGCATAGGACATTTGATGAGTCTAAGCTATTTTCAACCTTTCCCTTATAAGTTGAACCTTCTCCATAGTTGTTCGGTTGTTTGGGTATAAAACTACACGCAAGTGCATGTGGTGGACCAAGTAGTAAAGTGGCATAAGTAAGCCAAGTATCGATCCCACAGGGACTGGGATGAAGTGCAATCTGCTCAAGTGTACTATATCTCAATTCTAAAAATGCAGACAACAGTGTAACCAAGAGTTTGATATTTTGATTTATAATAATTATGCTAAGTCTAAAACAATTATCTAATGTGAGTCTGAACTATGAATGTGAGCATGCTGAGGTTAAACGAACATGTAATGAAATTAATTGTCGATATAATTTGGTTAGCCTTTTCCTCCGGTTGCTAGTATAGAATTATTGCCAAGGGATTAAAACTCTCGTATTTAACCCCACTTAAGAATCATGAACCATCCACCTACATTTCTGTGATTAAATGCAATTCATGTTCTAGCCATACAAAATCGATTCCTAAATTGACTAATACGACTTTCAGGTATATTTCTATCCTGAAGGTAAATCAATTATCAATTTTCCCAAACTAAGAAAGGATCATATCCTATTAATTCACAACTTTCCAATTTCTTGCTCTCTCGAGTGAAACCGGACTTTTTAGATATACATTAACGTAGGCCACACATTAATGAAGTAAGAACAAGAATCAATAGAACAACCATGGAACAAAAGATGAAAAATCAAAGAATCAATAATCACATTTCATTACAAGTGTTCTTAACCTCAGCAAGAAGATGAATTAGCCACTCATTTGTGGATTAAACATCGTTAAATGAGTGTTAAACATACAAGCAATTGAATTCAAGGAGAAGGAAAGAGAGAAAAACCCTGATAATTTCGTCCCCTCAACTACCTGTAACCCACGTTCTTTCTCCACCAAGTCAGAATATTGAAAAATGAACCTAAGTGTTCTATTTATACTAGTGGGAATTTTTCTCGGAATAACAAGCAACGTGTCACGGAGTGCATCGCGGAGCACTACCTCCGTGACGCGCCACCGACGCGGACCCTCACTGTAAACTGGGGGTCCAGGGAATAAGGCCCAACGTGGCACGGCGTGAAACGCGGAGCCAGGCCACCGTGCCACTGACCCATCGTGAACCCTCACTGGAAATCGACTTAAAATACCCTCTCCAGGCAGAAGGCCTCCGTGATGGCAGTGTGACACGGCTCCATCGCGGAGCCCCTTTATTTGGTGCTTTCCAATGCCTTGTCCCTTGCTCACATCCGAGTCCAACCCCAATATCTTCCAACATGCATTTTAGCTTTCCGAAATTACATTTTTCCTGCAAAACAATGCTAATCATGTTGGTTAGTATAAATTCACATTTTATTACCAATTACATGAGAATGTATAAACATTGATAGATAAACAAGGCTAAAATGACACGTTTGAGTATCACTTGGGCATATAAATTTGCCCAGGATCACTTACCCCACACTTAAATCCTTGTTTGTCCTCGAACAACAATCTTACACCTCATTCAATTTAAATCCCACCCTCGCTACTTTGGTTCGACAATTTAGGTTACGGTCATACCATTATTCAATACAGAAAATCATCAAGAAAACCTGCATGGTCCTATTAATGCAATGACCTTCAATACATCAAGACCTCCAAGACTTAAGAATCGACTCTCGATATTGGCAAACTCATGAAAATCAGCTGATCAAGACATCCGACACGAAAATGAATCTCTCATCAAGCATGTGCCCTCACAATACAAGAGAATTTTCCCCTTTTTGATCATATGAACTCACAAAATTTCAAGAAGGGGCATATACACACAATTTTGCTCTCTCTCCCGAAAGAATTTACATGCATCATGTCATGACCCATAGGCTTGCCTTTAGTGTACTACTCCACTAATATAAAGAAGTATGATGTAAGATCACGTAGGACTTTAACTGGTTGTAATGGAAGCTACGGAACTAGTAAATATTGGGCTCGCCCATAATAGCCACTAGCATCCTTAAGCGCCTTTTCAACACATCTCATCAAACTCATGGACGTTGTTTCTTTCTTCATCCTCCCATTCTTGAAGTTTTTCTTTAGTTTGGCCCATCTTATTAAGCACACATGACACCACAACAAAGATTATTCATACACCTTCATTATAGTTTATTTATAACAAGTGCACCTTCAACCTTTTCTTTTCTTCCATCACTCTGCTTTTCTTTTCTTTTCACCATTTTCACTCTTTGACACTTAGGGAAAATGATTTTCTCTTCTTAAGCACTTAAGAGTTTTGGATCAACTTTACGACTAATGAAAAGAAGGGATTAAGCTCGGTTTACACTTTTTGACCAAAGAAAAAAAATAATAGGCTAAAGGCTCAACGGGCTGACTAGGGTATACGATCAAGGTGGGTACGATAATGAAAAATAGAAACTTTCGGTTAAAACAAAGAAATGCCTACATCCTTTCCTACAATACACCTCCTTCATTTTATTTTGTACACACACCAGGCAAGTTCTAGACACTTTACAATAGCATGGAATAACAAAACCTCACTTCACACTTATTGCACATGCTCAATTGAAGATGTATTCACAGACTCTTCAATCAGCTAATTACAGGAATTCAAACATTAAGCCTCAATCACACTGAATCAAACTCTATGGCCTAGGTATCTCAACATATTTACAAAGTTGCATGCTTTCATACGAATCACCTTTGCATTTCAAATATCACGTACAACACGCAACCATAATTCCGCAACCATAAAGTAACCACAAATTTTGGGATGCAACCCATAAAAGAAAACCAACTGGAAAATAAATAAAACAAATCTACTCCTAACGACTACATTTCCCTTAAGACGGTCGTCATCCATCCATCATAGGGAACGATCACTAACTAGGACTTCGGTTCAATGGGACCATTCTCGGTAAAAGAACCGAAAACAAACTCCGAGAAACCCAAGAAGTGAAATTTTTTTAAAAATATCGATCATTTCGATAACAAAAATATGTACAAAATCAGCTAGCAACATTCAGCAACACACCACAGTTTCACATATATTTACAATACAGAACAACAACTTACAATCACAAATCACAAGGTCAGAATATTTTGTTCACAGACACAACAACAGATTAGGACATACATAACAGCACAACCAGCACCTAATTACTCCCACCCCACACTTATCTCGAACACTGTCCCCAGTGTTCACAAAAAATTAAAAAAGCACAAAAATTGGGTGGTGGAACTCCCTGATCAATCAAAGTACTCCACTTCTTCATCAGGTGCTGCTACTTCATCTCCCATGTCTGAATCACCCCCATCGTCATCATCGGACTCCACATCAGAGTCCTCCCGACATGTCTCCTCGTCTGTGGGGACATCATCATCCGTGGGCTCAACAAATGCTAGCCCCACTCGGCTTAGAGCCCTGACATTTTTGCCGAAAGGGTAGTCTAGCTCGAGCTACCATAGCTCTTCCTCTGTTGCCGGCCTCTCGCCTATCCTCAGCTGGAGCATCTTCACCCCATACATGCGAGCCATGTACTGATCATCACGAGCATGTCGCTCACCTAGTGTAAGCACTGGCCCGTGGGTGGTGTCGGGTGCCTTAGTTTTAGTGAAATCTAAGGCCCGCCACTCCATCTGCGGGATGTAGTCAAGGGCCTCTTCCTCAACATCTAGGCCCCTCAAGAAGGTGGTGAGTAGCCCACCAAATCCGTATATGTTCCCCTTATCCAACCGGGCTCTCTTCATGGCGGAGATAATCACCGCCCCCACATTGATCTCCAGCCCTTTCATCAGGGCGTACACCAGGCATACACGATCCCGGGTTAGATCCGTCATATGTACCCCCGGGATTAGGCAGGAACAGACGATCTTTAGCCATATTCTGGCTTCCCTGTTCATCTGTGAATAGGGCAAAGTCTAATGGTAGCCCCTCTCCTTGTGTCTGCTCCATCTAGATGTCGATGGGGTCCCACACAAGGTGCGTCTGATGTCCATATATGGTGGAGTGATGTTCAGCTGTCGACGCATGTGGGCATCTGTGTCCCACGCCCCTATGATAGCATTGAGGTGGTAGGGCTCAAATGTGACTATTTTCCCTCTGATTTTTATGGTGTGATCTGAGCGTCGGGTTCCAGTTGGCATAGAATTCCCAAATCAGGTGCAGGTTGCATTCCTTGGGCTCTTCAAAGATGAAATTGAGACCGGCTGCCTCGATCCGGTGTACAATCCTAGGGAAATCTTGTGCCAACGGTTCCCAGTGCCATGTGTTCCTCGGGGAAGTACTTGCTTTCTTTGTGCTTTGCGTACCACTTCTTCCCCTATTCCGTCGCCCACCTGGTTCCGTATTGGCGGCGTTGGCCGCGTGGAACCGCTGGTGCTGCTGGGACTACTGTGCCCAGTCTGATTCGCTTTCTTCCTACGCCAGATGTTGATGCGCCTTTCCCTTTTTCTTGCCTGCTTGCCATTTTTTCCTGTCAACCCAAATAGACAAGATCAATGTTAAGCCAATGAATCTTAACTTCGACTAAGGTCGGGTTAAGCTAGGCTACCCCACACTTAGTGTTTACCTAAAATTACAACATCATGGCAAGATCATACCTATTTACACACACAAACAACCAAATATATAAATATACTCAGTGCATTCGAAGAATTCGACGGTATATATTCTATGTACTACTTAGACTTCGTACAGCTAACCACAATCATTACCATCGATAACATTTTATCCCATCGCACTTAGCAAGGAAAAACAAAGAAACGAAAACAACAAGAATTTATCTACACGAACCTATACAACTCACCCAATTCTTGCAAATTTCAATATTCCCCTAACCCGAGAATCCATTGGTCTTTTAACATCATAACAATTAGCACATCGACTCATCTCACTCAACATATACAACCCCACATGAATTTCACAAGTTCACTACATTTTTCCACTTCAAATTCAAAAACAAGCCCTAGATATGATTGTATCAACAAAATTTGATTAAATTATGTAATTAACGAGTTCAAGCAATCACAATGATACTCCGAACATCCATCAACACTAATTCAATTGAATTCATGCTTAATTTCTACTTAGGGCAAACTTAGCTCACATCACATGCTCAATATCGAAGAAAATTGATAAAAAATGAGATGGAATCAAAGAACATACCTTGAAATTGAAGAATTGAATAAAACTCAATGAATTTCTTGGCCTATTCTGTGTCACGTTGAAGGGGGAGGGGTTTTAGGGAGTTTGGTCGCGGAGTGTGTGAGAAATAAAGAAAATTTGAGGGGGATTCGGGGTTTAAAAGTGGAAAAATCACGCGGGTCACTCGGCGACCCGGTGTGACCCATCGCGATATACACAGCAACGTGTCACGGAGTGCATCGCGGAGCACTGCCTCCGCGATATGGAGCTGTCGCGAGGGTGTTCTGGAATTTTTAAAATTCCGGATTTATACCTCAACATGTCACGGAGGGTAACGCGGAGGCCCTCCTCCTTGACACAGAGCTATCGCCCTAGCTCACCGTTCTACCACTTTTTATTAATTTTCATACCTCAAATTTTCCTTTGCGATTCCTTGTATATTTTCCTCCGTTCGACCTGAAATTCATTCTACTACAAGAAATTGGTTAGAATTATAGGTTTCACTCAAAATAAAAATAAAAAATAAAAATAAAAACTAAAAATTGTGTTGTTAATCAAGAAAAAAGAAAAAGAAAAATCTATTCACAATTTACGAAGAAAAATTTTTCACGGGTTGCCTCCCGTGCAGCGCCTGGTTTATCGTCGCGGCTCGACGTTATTCAGCTTAGTTGTCCTCTAGGGTGATAGACGTTTTTTCTCGAAAACCGTCCTCCCCCCAGTAGTGCTTACACCGTTCCAGTGGTTTTCCCAATAACTCTCGTGAATCCTTAATCTGCTCATCATCGACTTGATCAATCACATTGATCACTGAGAGTTCCTCGTACACAGTCGGGAGCTTGGGTGCCTTGTACACATCGAACACTTCCACCTTGTCCTGCGCTCGTATTGTTAGCTGCCCCGCAGCTACATCAATCAGTGCTTTCCCGGTTGCCAAGAAAGGACGTCCCAAAATAAATGGGACTTCCGCGTCTGGTTCAAAATCCAGCATGACGAAATCTACCGGGAAGATCAGGGAGCCCACTTGCACCAGAACGTCCTCCATAATGCCATCAGGTCTGGCTAAGGACCGATCTGCCAATTGCAAGATCACTGTTGTGGGTCTAGGACTCCCTAGACCCAGATTTTTGAATACCGATGACGGCATCAAACTAATGCTTGCTCCCAAATCACACAATCCACGAGCTCGGATACTCTGCCCAATAGTAATCTTTATAGTAAAGCTCCCAGGGTCTTTGAGCTTTGTGGGTAGTCGGTTTTGTATCCGGGAAGTGCACTCCTCCGTGAGAACGACCGTAGCATACTCAGTCAACCGACTTTTGTTTGCCACGATGTCCTTTATATACTTGGCATATTTCGGCACTCCCTGCGAAATATCAACAAGAGGTAAGTTAATATGTACCTGTATCTGCACCTCCATGAATTTCTTGAAACACGCCTCCTCCTTGTGTTTGTTTAATTGTTGAGGAAACGGGGGTGGTGGTCTTTCTGATTCAGCTTCCTTTGTCTTCCCCCTCTCATCACTTTGCTCCCTCTCAACTTTTGCTGCTCCCGATTGTTGAGGTGGTCTTTCTGGTTCCACCTCTTTCAGCTGCAAACCACTCCTTGTGGTCACCGAATTCACCTATTTGGGGTTGGGATCTGTGTCGCTCGGAAGTCCTCCTCTAGGTCTGGTGTTTTGGGCTCCAGCAAATTGCCCAAATTGATATTCAAGTGCCTTGGTAGCTAACTGGTTGTTTTTCACCTTGGCTGCCAATTTCACATAGTCAGCCTACAATTGAGCTTGATTAGCTATCATAGTCTTGAACATCTCCTCAATGCTGGGTGATGGTGGTGGAGGAGGTGCATTGTTGTTTCTGAATTGTGCTTGATAATTCTGTTGCCCTCCTTGGTTCCTTTGCACACCCTGACTCGAACTCTGCCCCTGATGGTTGTTGCTACCCCCCGGAGAAATTCGGGTGATTCCTCCAATTGGAATTGTAGCTGTTGCCATACTGTTGGTGGTTGTTCCTTTGTATATTTCCCACAAAGTTCACCGAGTCAGGATTTTATCCACAACACTCAGCTGAGTGCTCACTGCTCCCGCACACTTCACACCAAATCTGCTGCACTGCATTAACTGGGGCTTGAGGCTGGTTCAATGTCATGTTATTGAAGTGGGTGTTGAGTTGATTCTGTAAAGCAGCTATCTGTGAAGCAATAGCTGTAAACCCATCCACTTCTAGAACTCCTGCTGCTTTGCTTGTCCCTCCTCTTTCCGGATTGCCCTACGAAATACGGTTCAACAAGGTATACAACTCCTTATAAGTTTTTTCCAGCGCTTGTCCCCCAGCTGCTGAGTCTAGCAATATTTTTGTATGGGGTTCCAAACCCTCTATAAAAGTGTGCACCAACACATCATTGGATTGATGATGATGAGGACAATCCCGCAACATGGACTTCAATCTCTCCCAAGCCTGATATAGATTCTCTCCCTCTCTCTGTTTGAAACTTAGAATTTGACTTCTATGTTTTTTTGTTTTACCAGAGGGAAAAAATCATATCAAGAACTTCCTTGCAAGATCATCCCACGTAGAAATAGAGTTAGGTGGATCAGCTTTCAACCACCTCTTGGCTTCTCCCAATAGTGAAAATGGGAACAATGTAAGCCGGACGTAATCTGATGACACTGCAGCGGGGATATAAGTGTCACTTATCTCCAAAAAATTTTGGAGATGCTGCTGTGGATCTTCATGAGGGAGACCTGTAAACTGCCCGCTAGTGTGCAGCAATTGCACCATGTTTTGCTTAAGTTTGAACCTCCCTCCTGGCTCAGGTTTGCGGATGCTAGATGTGACATTATTAGCATGTGGGATTGCCACCTCGCGAACCGGCTGAGCTGCTACTTCTTCGGGCACTAACATTGCCCATACTACTGGTGGATTCTGTTGTTGCTCTATGATTGTCTGTCTGAGCAACTGCAGCTTTCTTTCTAGGGCTTCTCTCCGCTGACGATGAAATAATCTTTCTGGCTGCAAATACGAGTCCACCAGCTCCTTGTCTCTTGCCAGTGTTCAACAGAGATTAAATCTGCAAAATACAGGCTAAGACCAAGTTGTCAACACTAAGAAAATAAAAATATAGTAAATTAACACTTAAGACAAATTCACCAATTGCCAGTCCCCGGCAAAGGTGCCAAAAACTTGTTCGGTCTACGTTATATGGGTATAAAACTACACGCAAGTGCACGTGGTCGAACAAGTAGTAAAGTGGCCTAAGTAAGCCAAGTATCGATCCCACAGGGACTGGGATGAAGTGCAATCTGCTCAAGTGTACTATATCTCAATTCTAAAAATGCAGACAACAGTGTCACCAAGAGTTTGATATTTTGATTTCTAATAATTATGCTAAGTCTAAAACAATTATCTAATGTGAGTCTGAACTATGAATGTGAGCATGCTGAGGTTAAACGAACATGTAATGAAATTAATTGTCGATATAATTTGGTTAGCCTTTTCCTCCGATTGCTAGTCAAGAATTATTGCCAAGGGATTAAAACTCTCGTATTTAACCCCACTTAAGAATCATTAACCATCCACCTACATTTCTGTGATTAAATGCAATTCATGTTCTAGCCATACAAAATCGATTCCTAAATTGACTAATACGACTTTCAGGTATATTTCTATCCTGAAGGTAAATCAATTCTCAATTTTCCCAAACTAAGAAAGGATCATATCCTATTAATTCACAACTTTCCAATTTCTTGCTCTCTCGAGTGAAACCGAACTTTTTAGATATACATTAACGTAGGCCACACATTAATGCAGTAAGAACAAGAATCAATAGAACAACCATGGAATAAAAGATGAAAAACCAAAGAATCAATAATCACATTTCATTACAAGTGTTCTTAACCTCAGCAAGAAGATGAATTAGCCACTCATTTGTGGATTAAACATCGTTAAATGAGTGTTAAACATACAAGCAATTGAATTCAAGGAGAAGGAAAGAGAGAAAAACCCTGATAATTTCGTCCCCTCAACTGCCTGTAACCCACGTTCTTGCTCCACCAAGTCAGAATATTGAAAAATGAACCTAAGTGTTATATTTATAGTAGTGGGAATTTTTCCCGGAATAACAAGCAACGTGTCACGGAGTGCATCGCAGAGCACTGCCTCCGTGACATGCCACCGACGCGGACCCTCACTGCAAACTGGGGGTCAAGGGAATAAGGTCCAATGTGGCACGGCGTGCAACGCGGAGCCAAGCCACCGTGCCACGGACCCATAGCGAACCCTCACTGGAAATCGGCTGAAAATTTCCTCTCCAGGCAGAAGGCCTCCGCGGTGGCAGCGTGACACGGCTCCATCGCGGAGCCCCTTTATTTTGTGCTTTCCAATGCCTTGTCCCTTGCTCACATCCGAGTCCAACCCCGATATCTTCCAACATGCATTTTAGCTTCTCGAAATTACATTTTTCCTGCAAAACAATGCTAATCATGTTTGTTAGTATAAATTCACATTTTATTACCAATTACATGAGAATGTATAAACATTGATAGATAAACAAGGCTAAAATGACACCTTTGAGTATCACTTGGGCATATAAATTTGCCCAAGATCAATAGCCTCATGGAGTGAATCTGGTCCTATCAATGCAACTTCACCAACTTCAAACCAACCAAGAGGAGATCTACATCTCCACCCATAAAGCGCCTCAAATGGAGCCATCTAAATGCTGGAATGGTAGTTGTTGTTATATGCAAACTCAATGAGAGGAAAATGATCATCCCAACAACCCTTGAAATCAATCACACACGCTCTCAACATATCCTCAAGAGTCTGAATGGTCTGCTCGGCTTGACCATCTATTTTCAGGTGAAATCTTATGCTAAGCTTGACCTAAGTACTGAGTCCCTTATGAAATGATCTCCAAAACTAGGAGGTAAAACTAAATACCTCTATCTGATATGATGGATAAGGGTACTCCATGCAACTGAACTAACTCCCGAATGTACAATTTAGCATAATCCTCCACTGAATCAGTAGTTTTGACCGGTAGGAAATGAGCTTTCTTAGTCAACCTATCTACAACCACCCAAATAGAGTCATATTGTCGACCAGTGCGAGGCAACCTTGTAATGAAGTCCATATTGATCTCCTCCCACTTTCAAGTGGGATACTAATATCTTGGAGCACACCTCCAGGTCTTTGATACTCAACTTTTACCTACTAATAATTCGGACACTTAACCACAAACTCTACTATATCCTTCTTCATGCCATTCTACCAATAGGCTTCCCGTAGGTCATGGTATAGAATATTCGAAACCATGAGCCTCGTGCAGCATCCGATTTCTCAAATCATCAACACCCGAAACACACAAATGACTCTGATATCATAGTACACCATCTCCCCTTTGGGAGATAACCTCCACCTTTTGATTTTGAATGGCTTCCTTCAACTTTACCAAAATAGGATCCTCTTCTTGTCTAGCTTTGACCTCGGTCACCAAGGAAGATTCTGATCCATTTTAAATAATGACACCACCATCCATCGAGTCTACAAGGAGAACTCCTAGCCGTGCAAGCCGATGCACATTCTTTATTAACTCTTTCCTCTCCTCTCTACATGGGTCACACTCTCCATAGAAAGCCTGCTAAGAGCGTCTGCCACCACATTAGCCTTGCCCAGATGGACACTCATATCATAGTCCTTCAAGAGCTCTAACCATCTTCTCTGACGTAGATTCAGATCCTTTTGGGTAAACACGTACTTTAGGATTTTGTGGTTCATAAATACATCCACATGGACCCCGTACAGATAATGTTTCCAAATCTTCAAGGCAAATACTACCTCCGCCAATTTGAGGTCGTGAGTGTCCGGTGGTTTTCTATAGGGTTAAAAACCGACACACAAGTGCACATGCTCAAACAAGTAATAAAGTGGCTAAGTAAGCCAAGTATCGACCCAAGGAGACTCTGGATAAGTAAAATTGCTCAAGTATAGTATATTCTATCTTACTTCTAAATATGCTGACAACAACGTAACCAAAAGTTGAATAATTTTTGTTTATAAATTATACACTAAAACTATTAACAAACATTTACTGTGAATTGAAACTATGGATATGAGCATGCCAAGGTTAAGAACAAGTAATGAACTTGATTATAATCATAATTTGGTTATTCTTCTCTTCATGTTGCTAGCCAAGAACATTAGCCTACAGATTAAAACTCTCGTATTTAATCTCACTTAAGAATCATAAACCATCCGTCTACATTTCTGTGATCAAATGCAATTTATGACCTAGCAATACAATTCCGGTTCCTAAATTGACTAATACGGCTTTCAAGTATATTTCTATCAGGAAAGCACATCAAAACCCAATTTTCCCAAATCAAGTTAAGAACAATACCCTATTAATTCACAACTTTCCAATTTCGTGCTCTCTCGAGTGAAATCGGACTTTTTAGATGTACATTATTGTCGGCCACACACTAATGCAGTAGAAACAAGAATTAATAGAACAACATAGAAGAAGAAGATGAAAAACCACATAATTCAATAATCAAAATTCATCACCATTGTTCATAACCTCAACAAGGAAGAGAATTAGCCACTCATTTGTGGATTAATCATCCTAAAACAAGTGTTAATCATACAAATAAATAATTGAAAGAAGAAAGAAAGAGAGAAAAACCCTTAGCTTTTTCGTCCCTCAACTGCCTGTAACCCATGTCCTTGCTCCACCAAGTCTGAATTTATTAAAAATAAGCCTAAGTGTTCTATTTATACTAGTGGGAATTTTTCCCAGAATAACAAGCAACGTGTCACGGAGGCCAACGCAGAGCACTGCCTCCGTGACACGGCGTGGACGCGGACCCTCACTGGAAATCCAGGGTCCGGGAATATAGCCTCAACGTGGCACGGCATGCAACGCGGAGGCTTGCCTCCGTGCCTCGGAGCTGTCGCGAGGCTTCACTGGAAATTGCCAAATTAATTCATCCTCCATGCAGTGTGCCTCCGCGATGGTAGCGTGGCACGGCTCCATCGCGGAGCCCCTTTACATTGTGCATTCCAATGTCTTTTCCGTGCTCGCATCCAAGTCCAACTCCGATATTGTTCGAACATGCATTTTAGCTCCTCAAAATCATGTTTTACCTACAAAACAATGCTAATCATGTTGGTTAGTATAAATTCACATTTTATTACCAATTACATGAAAATGTATACACATTGCACAATAAACAAGGCAAAAATGATACGTTTGAGTATCACTTGGGCATATAAATCTGCCCAAGATCACTTACCCCACACTTAAATCCTTGTTCGTCCTCGAACAACACATACACAACTCATGCAAATTACATCCCAACCTTTGCCACTATGGTGCGACAATTTACGCTACGGTCACACCGATTATTCAATTTTTGCAAATCATCAAGAAAACATGCATCCTCTTAACAATGCAATGACCTTTAATATATCAAGACTTCCTAGACTTTAAGAACCGACTCTTGATATCGGCAAACTCATGCAAATCAGCTAATCAAGATATCCGACACGAAAATCAATCTTTCATCAAGCATGTGCCCTCGCAACTCATGAGAATCTTCCCCTTTATGTTCATGCAACACACAAACATTCAAGTAGGGGCATGTCAAAATTAATTTCACTCTCTCTCCCAAAAGAATTCACATGCATCATGTCATGACCCATAGGCTTGCCCTTAGTGTATTACTCCACTGATATAAAGAAATGCAATGTAAGATCACGTAGGACTTTAATGGGTTGTAATGGAAGCTATGGAACTAGTATATATTGGATTAGCCAATAATAGTCACTAGCATCCTTAAGCGCCTTTTCAACACATTCCCATCAACTCATGACATTGTTTCTCTCTTTTCTTTTTTTTCATCATCCCACTCATGATGGTTTACTTTCGTATGGCCCATTTCATCCAACACACTTGACACGACACAAAGGTTTTTCATGCACCTTCATTATCATTTCATTATAACAAGTGCCTCTTCCACCTTTTTCTTTTCTTTCCTCACTCTGCTTTTCTTTTTCTTTCCACTATTCTCACTCTTTGACACTTTGGGAAAAACTTTTCTGTTCTTCTTAAGCGCTTAAGAGTTTTGTATAGACTTTACGGCTCATGAAAAGAAAGAATTAAGCTTAGTTTATACAATTTTGGACAAAAGAAAGAAATAATCGGCTAAAGGCTCAACGGGCTGACTAGGGTATACAATCACATAAAAAGGAGAGTATGACAAGAAAAAAATAGAAACTCTCGGTTAAAACAAAGAAATGCCTACATCCTCTCCAACACTACACCTCCTTCATTTCGTTTTGTACACACACCAGGCAAGTTCTAGACACTTCACAATAGCATGGAATAACAATATCTCACTTCACACTTTATGCACATGCTCGATTCAAGATGCATTCACAGACTCTTTAATAAGCCAACTACATGAATTCAGAATTAAGCCTCAATCACACCAAATCGAATTCTACAGCCAAGGTAATTCAACATATTTACAAAATTGCATGCTTTCAAATGAATTACTTTTACATTTTGAATATCAGTTACAACACGCAACCATAATTTCACAACCATATAGTAACTATTGGTTCAGTGATGCAATCCACCAAAGAAAAACTGAAAACAAATTAAAATCACTACTCCTACCGACTACATTTCCCTTAAGACGGTCGTCATCCATCCATCATAGGGAACGGTCACTAACTATGACTTCGGTTCAATGGGACTATTCTCGGGAAAAGAACCGAAAACAAACTCTGAGAAACCCAAAAATAAAAATCGAAATTTTTTTTGCAAAACATCGATCATTTCGATGGAAAAATATTTACAAAATATTTTAATATGTACAAAATATTTTCGCAAAAATTTTAAAAATATCGATCATTTCGATAGAAAAAAAAATATTTCCAAATTTACAAAATATTTACACTGGCAACCACAACCTTTCACAACACACATCAATTACCAGAAAAATATGTACAGATACAAATACAAATCAGTTTGCACTCACAACCACAGGGAAACATAAACATACATACAAAACAAAGGAAGAACATACAGCAAATCAGCCCAGCCCCAGCACCTAGCTACTCCCCACCCCACACTTAAATCGAACACTGTCCCCAGTGTTCACAAAAATTAAAAATCTCAAAAATTTCGGGTGGTGGAACTCCCTGATCAGTCGAAATATTCGACTTCTTCATCCGGTGCTGTTGCCTCATCACCCATGTCTGAGTCACCTCCATCGTCGTCATCAGACTCCACATCGGAGTCCTCCCGACGTGTCTCTCGTCCGTGGGGACATCATCGTCAGTGGGCTCAACGAAGGCTGGCCCCACTCGACACAAAGCTCTGGCGTTTTCGCCAAATGGGTAATCCAGCTCCAGCTGCCATAACTCATCCTCCGTGGCTGGTCTCCCACCAATCCGTAGCTGAAGCATTTGCATACCAAACATCCGTGCCATGTACTGATCGTCACGAGCATGTCGCTCGCCCAGTGTCAACACTGGCCCGTGTGTGGTGTCGGGGACCTTGGTTTTGGTCACATCAAGGGCCCTCCGCTCCAACTGCGGGATGTAGTCCAAAGCCTCTTCCTTGACATCGAGGCCCCGGAGAAAGGTGGTGATGAGTCCGCCGAACCCATACCTGTGGCCCTGGTGTAGTCGGGCTCTCTTCATGGTGGATATGATGACCGCCCCAACATTAATCTCTAGCCCTTTCATCAGGGCATACACCAGGCACACACGGTCCCGGGTCACATCCGTCATGTGCACCCCCGGGATCAAGCACGAACAAACTATTTTCAGCCATATTCTGGCCTCCCTGTTCATTTGAGAATACGACAGAGTTTGGTGGTAACCCCTCTCCTTATGTCTGCTCCATCTGGCTGTGGATTGAGCCCCACACAAAGTGCGTCTGATATCAGCGTATGGTGGGGTGATGTTAAGCTGGCGGAGAACGTGGGCGTCTGTGTCCCGCGCTCCAATCATGGCATTTAATTTCTGGGGTTCCAGAGTGACAATCTGCCCTCTGATTTTTATTGTGTGGCTTCTGATGGCCGGGTTCCAATTTGCATAGAACTCTCGGACTAAATGTAGGTTGCACTCCTTGGGCTCCTGAAATATGAAGCTAAGCCCAGCTGCCTCGATTCTCTGCACAATACGGGGGAACTCCTGTGCTAGTGGTTCCCGTGCAATATGCTCCTCAGGGAAGTACTTATTCTCCTTATGTTTAGCGTACCACTTCTTCCCTTCCTCGGTCACCCACCTCGTTCCGTATTGGCAACGTTGGCCGCGCGGAACAGCTGGTGCAGCTGGGACTGCTGTGCCCAATCTCATGCGTTTTCTCCCGGTGCCTGAAGTAGATGCACCTTTACCCTTATCCTGCCTACTCGCCATTGTACCTGTCAACATAAATAAACAAGCACAATGTCAAGCTAAATACATGTTAACTTTGGCTAAGGTCGGGTTAAACTAAGTTTACGCCACACTTAGTCCTTAGCTACGTTTACGATACTACGGCAAGGATTCCTTTATTTTACAACCTAAACACAAACAACTATACAATTTATGCTTAGTGCGTTCACAAAAAAAATTTTGACAGTATAACTTTAGCGTACTACTCAGACTTCATACAGCTAATCCCAATCCTACCATCGCTAGCAATTCAACCATCACACTTAGCAACAAAGACAACAAACAAAAACAATGACAAAAATTCTATATACATACGAATCCAAATAACCAAACCAATTTGAACAATTTTTACATTTTCCCAAAACCCGAGAATTCGTCGTCTATTACCTTCAAACAATATTTACAACGACTATCTCAATTCACAAACACACCGGCATATAATTCACCAATTTACCAAGTTACCCAATTCGATTTCAACAACCCCAGCCCTAGAATTCAATTTTACAATCAAATTCGAATCATTCACGCAATCGACAAGTTCAAACTCTAATTACAACATTCCGAACATTTATCAATCAAAGAATAATTCAATTTCATGCTAAATTGCTAATTAGGGTGATTTATCTCACCTCCCATGCTCAAATTCGACTAAAATCGACAAAAACTTGAGAGAGTAGAGGAAAACATACCTTTAAGTTGAATGATCGAAGAAACTCGACAATTTGGTTGCTTAATAGCGTGGCACGTTGGTTGGGGAGGGGGATTCGGGTGTTTGGTCGCGGAGAAGAGAGGAAATGGGGGAAAAGGGACTAAAATTGGGGTTAAAAATGAAGGGAAACACGCGGGTCACCCGGCAACCCGGTGTGACCCGTCACAAAATATAGGGCAACGTGTCACGGAGGGTAACGCGGAGCCCCTCCTCCGTGACACGGAGCTAACGCGATGGCTCACTGGAATTTTTAAAAAATCCAGAATTAACCTCAACGTGTCACAGAGGGTAACGCGGAGCCCTTCCTCCGTGACACGGATCCAACGCCCCAGTGCACTGTCTCTTCATTTTATTCATTTTTTCATACCTTGCCTTTTCCTTCACTATTCCATGCATATTTTTCTCCGTTTGACCTGAAAATCACCTTACTAAACAAAATTGGTTAGATTAATAGATTTCCCTAACTAAAATGAAAAATACTAACTAAAACGAAAAATTTGTACTAACTCAAGAAAAGAAAAATTAAAATAAAAACTATTTACACTTTACTAAACAAAAGAAAAAAAAATATTTTTCACGGGTTGCCTCCCGTGCAGCGCCTGGTTTACCGTCGCGGCTCGACGTCCTTTATGCTCAATTATCCACTAGGGTGATGGATGATTTTTCATGATCATTGTCCTCCCCCCAGTAGTGCTTACATCTCTGCCCATTTACCAAAAACGTAGCACTCCGATCTTCTTGCCACAGTTCTACGGCCCCGTGAGGGGTCATTCTTACCACTTCGAACGGTCCCGACCATTTAGACCTTAGCTTACCAGGAAACAACTTCAACCTCGAATTAAAGAGCAAAACTTTCTGTCCTGGCTCGAAAATGCGATGCACCACATGCTTATCATGCCATCTTTTGGTTCTTTCCTTGTAGTACTTAGCACTCTCATAGGCATGCCAGCGGAACTCATCAAGTTCACTGAGCTGCATTAGTCTCTTTTTGCCCGCCAGCTCTGAGTCCATATTTAGTTTTCTGACAGCCCAGAAAGCTCGGTGCTCTAATTCCACCGGGAGATGACATGCTTTGCCGTAGACCAATCAGTATGGTGAAGTTCCAATCGGTGTCTTATAAGCAGTTCGGTAAGCCCACAACGCATCGTCGAGTTTGCTTGACCAATCATTTCGTTGTGTATTCACCGTTTTCTGAAGAATCTGCTTCACCTCCCTATTTGACACCTCTACTTGCCCACTAGTTTAGGGGTGGTATGCTGTTGCCACTTTATGGCGCACCCCATACTTGGCTAGTAATTTCTTGAAACTTGCATTGACAAAATGAGCCCCTCCATCACTGATAATTGCTCGGGGTGTCCCGAACCTTGTGAGGATGTGTTTTTTCACAAACTTCGTTACTACCTTGTTGTCATTTCTGGGGCAAGCTATTGCTTCCACCCATTTTGACACATAATCTACATCCACCAAGATGTAACGATTACCAAATGGCGGTGGGAATGGACCCATGAAGTCAATGCCCCATACATCAAAGGGCTCAACTTCCAGTATATTCTGCAAAGGCATCTCTTGTCTTCTGCCAATTGATCCTGTACGCTGACATCTATCACACATTTTGACATACGCCATAGAGTCTCTGAACAGTATTGGCCAAAAGAACCCTGACTGTAGAACCTTGTGCGCTGTTCTTTCGCCTCCGTGATGCCCTTCATACAACGAAGAATGGCAGCCCCTCAACACTTCTGCTATCTGACTCTCTGGGATGCATCTTCTCATCACCTGATCTGGTCCCTGTTTGAACAAATATGGCTCATCCCATACATAATGCCGGCTGTCATGCCTCAATTTCCTTCTTTGTTGGTCTGTTGTTTCAGGTGGGTAGACTCTGCTCACTAGCAAGTTGACTATGTCTGCATACCAGGGAACTTCAGCTTCTCCCACCGCCAAGAGTTGCTCATCTGGGAATTCTTCATTTATGTTATCACTTTCCATCACATGCGACCGACTTTCCAGTCGTGATAGGTGATCTGCTACTTGGTTCTCGCTTCCCTTTCTGTCTCTGATCTCAAGGTCAAACTCCTGCAACAATAAGATCCATCTAGTCAATCTGGGCTTAGCATCCTTCTTGTTGAATAGGTACCTAATAGCTGCATGATCGGTGTACACCACAACTTTCGAACCCACCAAATAAGACCTGAATTTGTCAAATGCAAACACCAAGGCTAGCATCTCTCTCTCTGTGACTGTGTAATTGCTCTGGGTCGTATTCAGTGTTTTGCTTGCATAATAAATAGAATGGAAAATTCTATTTTTTCTTTGTCCCAATACGTCTCCCACAGCCACATCACTGGCATCACACATCAGCTCAAATGGTTGTTCCCAATCAGGAGAAGTAAGTATAGGTGCTTCTATCAATTTCTGCTTCAACTTTTCAAATGCTGTAACACACTCATCATTCAACTCAAACTTTACCTCCTTCTCTAGCAGTCTGCATAGTGGTCTAGATATGTTGGAAAAGTTTTTGATGAATCATCTATAGAATCCTGCATGCCCCAGAAAACTGCGCACACCTTTCACTGACACTGGTGGTGGCAATTTTTCAATAACCTCGATCTTAGCACGATCGACTTCCAACCCCTTTTTAGATACTTTGTGGCCAAGGACAATCCCCTCCTTCACCAAGAAGTGACATTTCTCCCACTTTAATACAAGGTTGGATTCTTTACATCGAGCCAACACCCTGTCAAGATTCTGCAAACAAGTAGCAAACGAATTACCGAAAACAGAAAAATCATCCATAAATACCTCAACAAAATCCTCAACCATGTCATGGAAAATAGCCATCATGCATCTCTGAAATGTGGCGGGTGCGTTGCATAACCCAAACGGCATCCGCCTGAAAGCATATGTCCCATAAGGACAGGTGAAAGTAGTCTTCTCTTGATCCTCCGGAGCTATGGCTATTTGGTTATAACCAGAGTACCCATCAAGGAAGCAATAATACTCCTGTCCTGCCAACCTATCAAGTATTTGATCAATGAAAGGGATGGGGTAATGATCTTTCCTCGTGGCTTCGTTTAGCTTTCTGTAGTCCATACAAATCCGCCAGCCTGTGACGGTTCGAGTAGGGATCAACTCATTTTTCTCGTTGGGGACTACGGTCATCCCCCCTTTCTTAGGAACACATTGAACGGGGTTGACCCACTCACTGTCTGAAATTGGGTAGACCACACCTGCATCAAGCTACTTGATTATTTCTTTCCTTACCACATCCTTCATTGCTAGATTAAGTCTACTTTGCGGCTGAACGGTTGGTTTGGCTCCTTGCTCCATGAATATCCTGTGTGTGCATAAAGCTGGATTAATACCCTGAATGTCAGACATTTGCCAACCCATTGCTTTCTTCCTCTTTCTGAGGACACTCAATGCTGCCTTTTCCTGTGCCTCCGTCAAGTCTGCAGAGATGATAACTGGTAACGTCTCCCCCTCCCCCAAAAAGATATATTTTAGATGGGGAGGCAATTCTTTCAGCTCCAACTTCGGTGCCTCCTCAACGGATGGTTTCGGCGAAGGCTCTAGAGATCTCATCAATGACTGGAATTCCTGTCTCCTCGGATGATTAGGTGCCCCATTAAACAATTGGACCATTCCACACGCCTCTCTATCCCCAAAATGATCAGAATGCATTAACGCTCTTTCCAATGGGTCTTGAGATTCAACAACCTGCCTAATTTCTCCATGTTCAACCACACTAATTTCCGAAAGCTCCTCATTTATAGCTGGCAGCTTCATGGCTTTTAGCACATCAAATACCTCTACCTTGTCATGTGCTCGCATTGTAAGTTGACCCGCAGCCACGTCAATTAATGCTTTTCTGGTTGCCAAGAAGGGTCGTCCCAAAATAAATGGGACTTCAGTATCTGGTTCAAAATCCAGAACAATAAAATCAACCGGAAAAATGAGGGATCCCACTTGCACAAGAACATCCTCAACAATGCCATCCGACCTAGCTAAGGATCTGTCTGCTAGCTGCAAGATTACGGTTGTAGGTCTAGGACTCCCTAGACCTAACTTTCTGAATACCGAAGATGGCATCAGATTTATGCTCGCCCCCAAGTCGCACAATCCACGAGCTCGGATACTCTGCCCAATTGTAAGCTGGATAGTAAAACTTCCAGGGTCTTTTAGCTTCGTAGGCAGTCTATTTTGGATCCGGGAAGTGCATTCCTCCGTCAAAGCTACCGTGGCATACTCAGTCAGACGACTTTTGTTGGCCACAATGTCTTTAATATATTTCGCATATTTTGGCACTCCCTGCAAGACATCAACAAGAGGTAAATTAACATGTACCTGTTTAAGCACCTCCATAAATTTCTTGAAACACGCCTCCTCCTTGTGTTTATTGAGTCGTTGAGGGAACGGGGGTGGAGGCCTTTCTGATTCTGCTTCTTTTGTCTTCCCCTTATCCGCACTTTGTTCTTCCTCAACATCTGCTGCTCCTGACTTTTAAGGTGATCTCTCTGGTTCCACCTCCTTTAGCTGCAAACCACTCCATGTGGTCACTGCATTTACCTGCTTCGGATTAGGATCCGTGTTGCAAGGCAGTCCTCCTCTGGGCCTTGTGTTTTGGGCACTAGCAAATTGCCCAAATTGATACTCAAGAGCCTTGGTCGCTAATTGATTGTTCTTCACTTCGGCTGCCAATTTAACATAGTCAGCCTGCAATTGCGCCTGATTAGCGATCATGGTCTTGAACATTTCCTCAATGGTAGGTGATGGTGGTGGAGGAGGGGCATTGTGATTTCTGAATTGAGATTGGTAGTTCTGTTACCCTCCTTGATTCCTGTGCATACCCTGACCCGAACTTTGGCCTTGTTGGTTGTTTCTACCCCACAAAAAATTTGGATGGTTCCTCCAATTTGAGTTGTAGCCCCTACCAAACTGCTGCTGATTTCTTTGTGCATTGCCCACAAAGTTAACAGAATCTGGGTTTGCTCCACAGCACTCAGCTGAGTGCTCACTACTACCACACACTTCACACCACATTTGCTGGACCGCATTGACTGAAGCTGAAGGCTGGTTCAAATTCATGTTGCTGAAGTGGTTGTTCAACTGATTCTGCAAGGTAGCTATCTGTGCAGCGATAGCTGTAAATCCATCCACTTCAAGCACTCCTGCTGCTCTCCTTGCTCCACCTCGAGATGAATCTGCATTCCATTCTGGATTGCCCTGTGAAATCCGGTTAAGCAAAGTGTACAGCTCCTCATAAGTCTTTTCCAGCACTTGCCCTCCAGCTGCTGAGTCTAACAAAATTTTAGTATGGGGTTCCAAACCCTCAATAAATGTGTGTACCAACACCTCATTGGACTGATGATGATGAGGACAGTCCCGCAACATGGATTTAAATCTTTCCCAGGCTTGATATAAATTTTCTCCCTCCCTCTGTTTGAAACTTAGAATTTGACTTCTAAGTATGGCTGTTTTACCAGAGGGAAAAAATCTTATCAAGAACTTTCGTGCTAGATCATCCCACGTTGATATAGAATTCGGTGGTTCAGCTTTTAACCACCTCTTGGCTTCACCAAGTAAGGAAAACGGAAATAGGGTGAGCCGAATATAATCAGGTGACACTCCAGCGGGTATATAAGTGTCACTTATCTCCAAAAAGTTCTGGAGATGTTGTTGTGGGTCTTCATGAGGGAGACCGGTAAATTGCCCGCTTGTGTGCAAAAGTTGCACCATATTCTGCTTTAATTCAAATCTCCCTCCAGGCTCAGGTTTGCAGATACTTGAATGTACATTGTTGGCATGTGGGATTTCCACCTTGCGAACCGGCCTTGCTGCTGCTTCGTCGGGCACTAACACTGCCCTCACAACCGGTGGATTTTGTTGCTCCATTATAGTCTGTCTGAGTAACTGCAACTTCTTTTGTAGAGCTTCTCTGCGTTTACTATGAAATTCACGTTCGGGCTCTGTATAAGATTCCACCAGCTCCTTGTCCTTTGCCATTGTTCACAGAAATCAAGTCTGCAAAATACAGGCTAAGACCAAGTTGTCAACACTTAAGAAAATAAAACAAAAATACAGTAAATTTACACTTAACACAATTTCACCAATTGCCTAGTCTCCCCGGCAACGGCGCCAAAAACTTGTCCGGTGGTTTGCTATAGGGTTAAAAACCGACACGCAAGTGCACGTGGTCAAACAAGTAATAAAGTGGCTAAGTAAGCCAAGTATCGAACCAAGGAGACTCTGGATAAGTAAAATTGCTCAAGTATACTATATTCTATCTTACTTCTAAATATGCTGACAACAACGTAACCAAAAGTTGAATAATTTTTGTTTATTAATTATATACTAAAACTATTAACAAATATTTACTGTGAATTGAAACTATGGATATGAGCATGCCAAGGTTAAGAACAAGTAATGAACTTGATTATAATCATAATTTGGTTATTCTTCTCTTCCTGTTGCTAGCCAAGAACATTAACCTAGAGATTAAAACTCTCATATTTAATCTCACTTAAGAATCATAAACCATCCGTCTACATTTCTGTGATCAAATGCAATTTATGACCTAGCAATACAATTCCGGTTCCTAAATTGACTAATACGGCTTTCAAGTATATATCTATCAGGAAAGCACATCAAAACCCAATTTTCCCAAATCAAGTTAAGAACAATACCCTATTAATTCACAACTTTCCAATTTCGTGCTCTCTCGAGTGAAATCGGACTATTTAGATGTACATTAATGTCGGCCACACACTAATGCAGTAGAAACAAGAATTAATAGAACAACATAGAAGAAGAAGATGAAAAACCATATAATTCAATAATCAAAATTCATCACCATTGTTCATAACCTCAGCAAGGAAGAGAATTAGCCACTCATTTGTGGATTAATCATCCTAAAACAAGTGTTAATCATACAAACAAATGATTGAAAGAAGAAAGAAAGAGAGAAAAACCCTTAGCTTTTTCGTCCCTCAACTGCCTGTAACCCACGTCCTTGCTCCACCAAGTCTGAATTTATTAAAAATAAGCCTAAGTGTTCTATTTATACTAGTGGGAATTTTTCCCGAAATAACAAGCAACGTGTCACGGAGGCCAACGTGGAGCACTGCCTCCGTGACACGGCGTGGACGTGGACCCTCACTGGAAATCCAGGGTCCGGGAATATAGCCTCAACGTGGCACGGCATGCAACGCGGAGGCTTGCCTCTGTGCCACGGAGCTGTCGCTAGGCTTCACTGGAAATTGCCAAATTAATTCATCCTCCATGCAGTGTGCCTCCGCGATGGTAGCGTGGCACGGCTCCATCACGGAGCCCCTTTACATTGTGCATTCCAATGTCTTTTCCGTGCTCGCATCCAGGTCCAACTCCGATATTGTTCGAACATGCATTTTAGCTCCTCAAAATCATGTTTTACCTACAAAACAATGCTAATCATGTTGGTTAGTATAAATTCACATTTTATTACCAATTACATGAAAATGTATACACATTGCACAATAAACAAGGCGAAAATGATACGTTTGAGTATCACTTGGGCATATAAATCTGCCCAAGATCAGTGAGTCGGATAGTTCTTTTCATGGACTTTAAGCTGCCTGGAAGCATAGGCTATAACTTTATTGTGTTGCATTAATACACAACTAAGGTCGATCGTTGAGGCATAACAATATAGCACAAACCCATCAGTACCCTCAAGTAGGATAAACACTAGTGTTGTGGTGAGTCCAGTCTTCAACTCTTAGAAGCTCTTCTCATAAGCCTGCGACCATTGAAACTTCACTTTCTTCTGGGTCAATTAAGTCAAAAGTGCTACAATGGATTAAAACCCCTCCACAAACCTTTGGTAGTTACAAGCTAAACCCAAGAAACTCCTGATATCCAAACGACTAACTTGTCTAGGCCAATTCTTCAATACTTCTATCTTTTGAGAGTCTACCTAAATGCCGTCACATGACACCACATAGCCCAAAAATGCTATTGAGTCTAGCCAAAACTCACACTTGCTGAACTTAACAAATAACTGGCGATCCTTAAGAGTTTGTAGCACAACCCTCAAATGAGCGTCATGCTACTCTTCGCTCCGAGAGTATATAAGAATATCATCTATGAACATAATCACGAATATATCCAAATATGTATTGAACACCCTATTCATCAAATCCATAAAAGCTGTAGGAGCATTTTTTTAGTCCAAAGGATGTAACTTTAAACTCCTAGTTACCATACCGAGTCCTGAAGGTTGTCTTGGGAATGTCACTCTTCCGAACCCTTGCTTCAGTTTCATAAACTCATCTTTTTTAATCTCCCTCCTCTCACGAGGGAACAACCAATCTAGAAATGTAGTATGGAACTCATCCACGCCAATGGGGACTTCTCCAACTGGCCTGCTATCCTTCCATTGCCTGAACTAGATGTGCGCAACCCCTTTCAACAAATATGAGGCTAGATCTATGCACTCCTCCCTAGTCACCCCATGATCTGGGTGATCTTCAAAACCTCATAAATAAACTCATATGGATCCTCATCCACCTTTGATCCAAGAAATTCCATAGGGTTCATCCTAAAAAAATCTCTAACTCTCACCACTGCCGCATTCCCATTCTGAGGGACTTGTGCTACCGCCTGTTGGTTGACCTGGGCGGTCAAAGCCTGAGCTAGCATCTGAATGGTATCTCTAAACTCTGCATGGGCCACTTGCTCGAGTACATGATCCTCGGGGGCTAGTGGGGCCTGCTGGTGCCCATCCACATTGCCATTCTCGTGGCCATTTCTGTTTCCATTTCTTCTTCTTTTAACTCAGCCAGGAGGCATGATTCGGCAAAAGTATATAACACGAATTAGAAGGATAGAGAGACATTTCATCACATGACATAGATCATGAAAGAAGGGAACATTTCCTAAACATTTTGTAGCCTCTTCATCATAAGTGCGGCGGGGTTCACACCCATGAAAATGAATCTACTTAATGCGACTTTCAGACACCCTAGGACACTTCAAAACCTAATGCTCTGATACCAAGTTTTTCATGACCTGAACATAGGCCCAAATCGAGATACAGGACAAAGAACCCCGAGAGGCTCCAAATCGACTTATGGTATGAACATAACATCTATGCTCAACATTTTAAATGTAGAAATCTAGCATTTAACATAGTGGAAGTTTGAAAATCTAATAACATCGAATAACTGAATACATAACACAAGTATGAAGCTGAATACATACTATGTCCAATAAGCCTCTAATACTGACAAGCTTATGGAATAATACGTTAACTAACTCACTAAAATCTGAAGCACAAAATACTGAATATAACTGATAAGAGAGCCCTCGAAAGATGAGGAGTCACCATCTCTGACTGGGAGATGCTAACACTGAATATTTGGCTAGCGGTTGGATTGAGCCTAAACTTGTATCATGAAACGATACAACATAGAGTATGCAGTCAATACATGAAATGTACCGAGTATGCAAGGTAAGTAAAATCACTAAGTAAGTAAAATTAAAGATCATGCTTATCATAAACATTTAATTATAAGAGTTTGAGAGTAGGGCTTGCATGCTATTATCTGAAAACATAACATAAATATAATTGAATATCATAACTGAATCGAATCTCCCAAAGCTAAAAGCTAATAATCATAAGTAAAACTGAACATTGGGTCAAACCTGCTAAAAAAGTAATATCTTAACTGATAAACATGCATAATTGAAATTATGAAGAATGATGAGAGACTCGTCATATAACCGACATTACCACGATAGAGCTTATGTGGTCTCGATTATTACACTCAAGTGGGCAGAGCCATCCAAAGCCTTCCCAGGGTTAAGAAGCTACCATGACATCAATATCAAGCTAAAGTCCCCTTGGGGGCAGGGCAAGCTCACTAGGAATGTCCCAAATAATCTTAACACGCCTACATTTGCATGTAGTTCTGAGGCATAGGGTCGACTGACCCTTAGCCTACTCAGTGCTAGACACTACTCCCAAAAATATACAAATGCTCTACATCATTTCTCAATAAAGATGACCATCGTCTAGTGACGAAGCAGAATCATGATATGACATACAAATTCTGAAAACATATCATGAAGAGCCTTGGGCTCAAACCATACCACAAGTTTAAAAGTGGGAGTCTAGATTACAAAACCATGTGATAAGCTAATAAAATGAAATTTAGATAAATCACGAACATAAATATGGGTAACTTGAAATTATACTTTCCTCATGAGCATCTCATCATAACTAGAAGCATAGATCATAATCTCATCTTTTCATGAACTTCCATAGATGGGAATCTTGTTTGTAAAACATTGAAATCATAATTCGTAAGTGAAAATAATATAAAAAATGCCCATAAATCATAGCTCAACATAAGAAACATGTATAAAGAATACCCATGATAGATACTTAGAGAATTCACAAGTTGGGTTAAAACCCCAAAGATTCATCAACATAGAAATAAAATGAAATTGAAGAGGGATTGGGCATGGGAATGAATAGATACACCCATTCATAATCGTACATACATGGGAAATTCTGAATACATAACCCTCTTGCATGCCCAAAGGAATTTTGGGGAAGAACTTGATGAATCCTAAGCTAGATCATCCTTAGTAACTACTAGGATTGCATGCAAGGAGGGGAATAGGTTTAGAATGAAATAAATCCTCTTAAAATACACTTAACTGAGCATAAAACGACATAGTTTAGGTCTTAGGAACTTAGGAATTACTGAATAGCCCGTAATATTTTCGCAGGAAAATACACACTGCTAGTCCCAGCAATAGACTACACGACTCATCGTCAATGACCATGACTCGTGGTCATCTCTCGTTGCTAGCACTGGAAGCTCATCATCACTGGTCACCACAAGGAACACCACAACTCGTGGTGACGAGCCATTAGGAGCGCTATCAAAAGTTCCAATCCTTCGAGTCAAACGCTTGACCACGGCTAACACAACGACTCGTGCCCTCACTCGTTGTCAGCCCCCAAACTAAGAAATTCAACAAAGTTTTCCCTCCTCCCCATGAGTTAACTAATCACTCATGGTGAACCTCACGGGTTAGTGGACGACTCGTCCTGTGATGTAGTGCAGAAAATCCTATTTTCTCCGGTTCAACCCTCGGGTTTGATCTTAGGGTTTTTGGGGTATTACAGGAAATGCCACCCGGTTCGACAATAAAAGAAAAGAAAAGGAAATGAAATTGCTTCTTGGGAAAGAATCATTGTATAAAGAAAACCCTCAGAGTTTATTCATTGACTACTATATACAAAGGCGATGCTAACTAGAAAGTAATGACATTTTCCCTAAATATTTACATCACCCAATCTATCACAGGTTCATCATTAGCAAGTGCATTATTCAGACTTCACCCCCCAACAAGACAAAAAAACAGCACAATAAAAAAACAAAGATATGTAATTGTCTTAGATGAGTAAAATTTGAACAAAATAAGAAGGAATGGGTGAAAGAACTCCCTAGTATGGTAGAGGTATCTGAATTGGAACTATGTGTAATGTAGCTGGGCATGCATTTCACAGGTTGCCACTTGCGTTGCACCTATTGTCGCTTGCATTTCGCCTGTGGAGTGCAGAACAACTTTTTCTGAACCTTCTCCTTCCAGGTATTCTGCACATAAACATCATTTGACCGGTATTTCATGCCTCTGTGCCTACATTTTGATGTGCTATGAATTTATAACACTATTGATGCTCAAAACTGAGAAAATAGCATGGACTTAGGTGTAATTATGTGGATATGAGGCACTTTTCCTTTTATTTCAGGATAAATAGGTGTTGGAACAATAAATTGCAAAAGAAAGTTAAAAGTGTGCAAAACAGGGAAAAAAAGTGCAGCCCACAGTATGGTCCGTAGGATGGACCTTCGAGTCGTATTAAGGGCCTTGATCAAAAGCTGATAGTTTAACATGGAATACTGAACTTATGAGACTTGTCATGGATCGTACCATGGTGGTACGAGTTATGGTAAGCCCGTCGTGATGAAATCTAGAAGAATTGCACAAAAGGCTGATTCTCAGTACGAGAGCACCCAAGGACCCGTGAGATAAAGGTACGAGTCGTACCATACTGGTCATGGTAATGTTCAGAAGAAAGTACAAAAGATCATGATCAAACCACTAGTGTCAATGTACGAGTCGTAGCATGTTGGTACGAATCGTACCTTGACCCAACACTTAGCCAAAATTCCAGCTAACACTCCAAGCCACGAGTGGATGTTGCGATCTGTGAGAAGCCCCTACGAGTCATAGGTGGACCCGTGATGAGGTCGGCGACAAATATGGAAAGCAGTCCTGTTAGTTTAGGAAAAGGATTCTTGTGTCTCTATAATATTTTTTTATGTTTTAGTTTTTCAAGGACGACGACGAATAGACATATTTCTGGTAGGAAAACATTGTAGTAGGCAATTTTACATCAGTAGAAGAGAGAATTGAGTTGGTTCAACATTTTGATCAACCTTTTCTTGGATTCATCTTGTTCTTGCTACTTGTTATTCAAAATTTCGTTGTTTAATTGAAGGAATTGTTTTTTTCTCAATCATCTTTGTAAGTATTGTTATATGTTTTCAATCTTGAACACAAATCACAACCTTGCAACTATGAGAGGCTAAAACCTGCATAGCTAGGGTTGTGGGAACCACGACGGATTAACTAGTTAGGGTTGCACAAAGTGATTCTAAAACCAATACTAAATAATTTTATTGTATTCTCTTTATATGTAACGATTCTTAATGGTGTACAACGTTAGGAATTGCCTGAATTCTTTACTTACTTTGGTCGAAGAGGTAGAGATTATGAAAAGAGATTTTCAATGGAGCCTTGATCTTGATGATCATTGTATTAACTTGAGCAGTGGTCGCAGGATAGTTATAGCTGAAACTTTGTGATAATGGTTAGTTTGTAAAACTCTTGAGACTTGGTCGAGTAATTGAGGATAGTTATTCAATAGGGATTGGTCGATCGTTTGAATTAATCTAAGTTATCAGTTCTATAAGTAAGTATTTGTAAAGATCACGACTGTATACCAAACTTGTTATGAACCCATAGGGAAAACAAACTGTAGTTATCCTTTAATTATTAATTTAAAAATATAATCTTGACTGCTGTTTATTTTTATTATTTCTTTTTATCAGAATTTCCCCATTGTGAAGTAATTACCATACAATTTCATCTACCGGTTGTAATCTAGATCTTCTATATTCCCTGTGGATTCGACCCCAAACTATAAGTTTGGGTTCATTATTGGCAACATCCGCTTCATACTTCAGTTGGAAGTTTGGTTTGAGCCTTATCAAAAAATAGTACCGTTGCCGGGGAATACAGCTAAGACTAGATTATTTGCTTGTATTTGACTTTTTTGGTTGTTATTTCCTCTTTTACATTTTGCTTGTTTTGTTTTGTCTCATCCAGGGCACCTCTTGGCAAAGCCAATCATCCAAGACAGTGGAGGATGAGTCCAAGTTCCTTGACGAAGTCTAAGTAGTCAAGATACTTACCTCGTGCCGCGATGTTAAATCAGGCGCTGCATGGGAGGCAACCCATGGACGGTGAATTCTAAGTAGCCACACATATGTCCCCTTCCCTCAATTTTTACATTCTATGCTTCATGTATGAAGCATGCTTTTTTAAAAAATGAGGGCGGGGGGGAAGGTGGTAAGCTTGTAATTTTTGAGAATTTTCATTAGTCCGAGGGTTTTTCTTGTCGTGTTTCTTTTCCCTAAGGCATGCTATCTAGTAGAACCGGCATGTGTTAGGATTTTTTTTAGTTGTGATTTTTTTTATTATAAAGTAACTTAGGAATACTCAGCTATTAAATATGCACTACTTTTGTTGTTTTGGAAAAATTTGGCCCTGTTTAAAAATTTTTTGCTATGTATTTGTGACAACAATGTATGATTTTTGTGGATCATTTTATGTCGTTTAGTTATTGATAGTGATAGTCTTGTTAAGCCATGTATGAACCAGACATGTAAAGTGAAAATAGTTCATGTATCATGTGACAGTGAGGTCTTAGTATTTGTTGCTGTATGTTGTTGAAGATCTAGAACTTGCCTGGTTGGTCTCTGCATAGGTTGAGGATGGTTGGTTGGGCAATGATCATAGGCCATTTTTGTGTTAGCTCGCTTTTTTCCTATATTTCCCTATCAAAGTGTCATGAATCCCTTGATCCCAAGTTTGAGCCTTATTTGACCATATTTCTTTGATTTACCTGCTAACCGTATCCATTTGTTTATAATGAACCTGTTTGGCCTTGGTCCTTGGATATTGTGAACCTCAACATAAGAAAAATGCTTAAGTTGAGGGTGGATAAAGTAGGGGTGCATAAATGGTGGGAGCGGGAGAAAAGGAAAGAAAAGAAAAAGAAGAAAAAAAATTTTGGTGAAAAATAAGGTGTGGTGAGGTGAAAAAGTTAAAAGCTGAAAGTTTGAGAATATTTAAAAAAGAAGAGAAACTCAATATAGCTTGAAAGTGTTGAAAAATGTGAAAAATCACCTCGCCCACGCAAATGTTCATAAAATGGGAATAAGGGAAGAAAAGGAGACAAAAATAATGAAGGGTGAAATAGGAGAATGGTGTAGCTAATAAATGTAGTGCCAAGGAAGGGACAGTCACTAATAAAATCTTTCATCTTTATCATGTCCATCCCTAAGCCTACATTACAAGCCATATCATGTCCTATAGTGATCTTATTTTGACCATCTAACACACCGAAGCAGAGAAAGTAAGGGCAATCCTATGGTATCTGATGTATAATACTTGCAGTTCTTTGAGAGAGTGAGTGCTTCATTTGCCTAGTCCCATGTTTCAGTTGATACTTCATACTAGAGTGGGGACTTTACTTTTTGTGAGGGTACATGGATTATGTTTGCTTTTACCATTGGTCTGTGTGAAACACATAGGTGATGACTTGATTGCTTGTTGATACCTAGATGACATGTCTTGATTCCTGAATATGGTGTTTTGAGGTTGCTGGCAATACATTAGCTGATGTTGTTTCAAGAGGAAGGGTCAATAGAGCTTGTATATAGAGTGCACAAATTTGTTTGAGTTTTGACTATAGTATCTTTTGTTTATTTTCTATTTGAGCATCGTGTTTAGTTTTTCTTTTCTTTTCTTGAGGACATGCAAAAGCCTTAAGTTGAGGGCGTTGATGTGCTGTGAATTTACAACACTATTGATGCTCAAAACTAAAAAAATAGCCTGAACTTAGGTGTATTTATTTTGATATGAGGCACTTTTCCTTTGATTTCAGGATAAATAGGTGTTGGAACAATAAATTACAAAAGAAAGCTAAAGGTGTGCAAAATAGGGCAAAATAGTGCAGACCACAGTACGTTCCATAGGATGGACCTATGAGTCGTACTGAGGGCGTTGATCAAAAGCTGATAGTTTAACCTGGAAGACTAAACTTATGAGACTTGTCACGGATCGTACTATGGTAGTACGAGTTATGGTAAGCCAGTCGTGATGAAATCTAGAAGAATTGCACATAAGGATTATTCTCAGTACGAGAGCACCCGATGACCTGTGAGATGAAGGTACGACTCATACAATAATGATCGTGGTGAAGTTCAGAAAAAAGTTCAAAAGATCAGGATCAAGCCACCAGTGTCAATGTACAAGTCGTAGCATGTTGGTATAAATCGTACCTTGACCCAACACTTAGCCAAAATTCATCCAACACTCCAAGCCACGAGTGGATGTCACGATTCATGAGAAGCCCCTATGAGTCGTAGGTGGACCCGTGACGAGGTCGGCAACAGATATGGAAAGCAATCCTATTAGTTTAGCAAAAGGATTTTAGTGTCTCTATAAATATTTTTTATGTTTTATTTTTTAAAAGGAGGATGACAAATAGACATAATTCTAGTAGGAAAACATTGTAGTAGGAAATTTTACATCAGTGGAAGAGAGAATTGAGTTGGTTCAACTTTTTGATCAAGCTTTTCTTGAATTCATTTTGTTCTTGCTACTTGTTATTCTAGATTTCGTGGTTTAATTGAAGGAATTGTTTTTTCTCAATCATCTTTGTAAGTATTGTTATATGTTTTCAATCATAAATACAAATCAAAACCTTGCAACTAAGAGAGGCTAAAACCTCCATAGCTAGGGTTGTGGGAACCATGGTGGATTATCTAGTTAGGGTTGCACAAAGTGATTCTAAAACCAATACTAAATACTTAGATTCTATTTTCTTCATCTGTAACGATTCTTAACGGTGTACAGTGTTACGAAGTGCCTGAATTCATTACTTGCTTTGGTCGAAGAGGTAGAGATTAGGAAAACAGAAATACAATGGAGCCTTGAACTTGATGATCATTGTATTAACTTAAGTTGTGGTTGCAGGATAGTTATATCTGGAGCTTAGTGATAATGGTTAGTTTGAAAAACTCATGAAACTTGGTCGAGTAATTGAGATAGTCATTCAATAGGAATTGGTCGATCATTTGAATGAATCAAAGTTATCAGTTTTGTAAGTAAGTATTTGTAAAGATCACGATTGTATACCCAAAGCTGTTATTTGAACCCATGGGGAACACAAACTCTAGTTATCCTTTAATTATTGATTTACAAATATAATCTTGACTACTATTTATTTTTATTATTTCTTTTTATTAGAATTCCCCCATTGTGAAGTAATTACCATACAAGTTCATCTACCGGCTATAATCTAGATCTTCCATATTCCTTTGGTTCGACCCTAATCTATAAATTTGGGTTCTCTATTGACAATGTCCACTTTATACTTCAGTTGGAAGTGTGATTTGAGTGTTATCACATTTCACAGGTCTAGCGTAGATGTGCCAATGTTGAGGAAATTTTCTTCCAAGTATTGTAGTTGGTATCTGCACTTGACCTGTGTTTTGCACATTAGAACCTACGTTTTACAGGTCTAGCGCCGGTTTCTCAATTTTGCTTCTTCCACTTTTTGTCACGTTCCACACCTATTCCACCCTACACAATCACAGTCAACTTAAATGTAAAGTAAAAGGAAACAAAGGGAAAATAAATGTAAAAGCATTTAGGTTGCCTCCCAAAAAGTGCCTTAGTTAACATTGCAACTCGACGACTTCGTCTTTCACCACTTTTCTCTCCACTTTGAGCTTTTGAATTGCACCTCTAACTTTTTATCCATTCTTCTGCTAAGCTTGAGGGGTGGTGGTGTAAAAGTAAATGCGCAAAGCAATAGATGTCGCATCTTGCATTTTTTGGGCCTTAAAGGAGGAATGTTCTTTGGTCTTGTTGGCATGCGATACTAATGAATCCGATTTTACCTTCCTCTTCAACTTATTCCATAGACTTGGTTGCCTCCATTTCTATATCGTCAACCATGTTCAGTGTTTAAAAATGATTGGAGGGTGGTTTAAGTTGCTCCATTCTCAAGCATGCTTCTTGCTTGAAATCCTCCTTCTCAAATGCACTAGAGTCCTCACAATTGGTTTGATGGACTTCTCTTTGGTGCTCTAGTGTTACTTCTTCACTTATGGCATCTTGCATTATGGTTGGTTTAGTTGGTCGGCAAATCACCTTGACCTGTTCGAAGTTCATCTTGACTCCTTCGTCATCATCATGTTGAGCTTCCTCCTACGAATCAAGTTGAGTTAGGCCCCATTGTTCACTTCTTCTTGTTATGCTTCTCAATATCTCCTCCGCTTCTTTTAGAGAACTATAGTTTTCTTCTTAAGGCGTCGATGATTCCATGCGCATTGAGGGGTTGACATCCTTTTCCGCATAAGACTGCCACTCCAAAAAGGTTTGGAGCATGGATTCCGTGCTCCCACTTGTATTGCTTCTTCCCTCACATACCATGGCTTCATTCCTATAAAGCTCAAGAGCACAACTTCTATCATAGCTACTATAACGAGAAGTGAACTTATTTAGGCATCCAACCCAATGTCTACCATGAACCACATAAAGTGCATCTATACCTATCATATGAGAAAGAAGGTGCACTTATCTATCTTCTAGGGGCATACTTGCAGTCTTGCCAAAGGTGTGGTCCATCACATTAGGGACATGGGTCATAACTATAAGGGTTGAAACCATCAAACCTCCTTTTATTCCACGATGCCATAATGAAAATAAAAATAAACAAAAAATACAAACAAAACAAGGTGCAAAAAAAATGCAAAACAAGTTTGAATCCATAAATAACTAATTCTCACACCAAATCAAGTCCCCGCTAATAGTGTAATTTTTTATAATGCCTAAATTAACTCCTCGTAAAGAGAGTGTATAAATGATCGTTGGCAAAACAAATATACTCAATAGATGTTGGGGTCGAATCTCAAAAGGAATTGAGTCGATAATCCAAAAGTTATAAACTAATTCAAACTAGAATACATCATTGTTCAACATTTGAAAAGTAAAAATAGGGGAAAAATAGAAAATAATATTAAATTCTAATTTAGAAAAAAGTGGGGAAATTTCGAATGTTTCAATCTCAAGTGAGATGGCTAGGGGGTGTGCTATTGATGGGATAACAACTAAGATGGGTTTTAATTCATTTTCTTAAATTCAAGTTTAGCATAGATAGCAGTGGATAAATTACATTCTCTTATTTTTCAACCATAAGAATGTCTATGCCTTGGCTTTTCTCAAACCCCAAGGGCAAATTCAAATTATCAACTACAAAACATGAGGAAGGATCAAGATTTCTCTAGCCTTGAACATTGAATGGAGTGAAAATGTGGGTTTTGACTATCTCTAGCTTAACTCAACACACCAACACTCCAACTCCTCCCTAATATCTTCTCACCCAATTATCACCTTTTTCTCAAAAACAAAAGCAAGAAAAGTAAAGCAAAAGTCATGTTTGAAACTACCAAATTTTGCAATTAAAACTTAGTGAAAACATAAATCTATAGTTTTAATTAGAATCCAAGAAAAATCAATCAATACCCATTCAAGTTTACAAACCCACCGTGCACACACTCCAAGGTAGCAAATTAGCTATGCATATTTGATCTTGGGCAGATTTATATGCCCAAGTGATACTCAAATGTATCATTTTCACCTTGTTTATCTAGCAATGTGTATACATTTTTTATGTAATTGGTAATAAAATGTGAATTTATACTAACCAACATGATTAGCATTGTTTTGTAGGTAAAATGTGATTTCGGGAAGCTAAAATGCATGTTGGATGATATCGGAGTTGGACTTGGATGCGAGCAAGGGAAAAAGCATTGGACTGCACCAATTAAAGGGGCTCCGCGATGGAGCCGTGTCACGCTGCCATCGGGGAGGCATTCTGCCTGGAGGGTGAAAAATGCATCAATTCCAGTTGTGGCTCGCGACAGCTCCGTGGCACGGTGGCAAGCCTCCGCGTTGCACGCCGTGCCACGTTGATGCTTTATTCCCGGACCCCCAATTTCCAGTGAGGGTCTGCGTCCATGCCGTGTCACGGAGGCAGTGCTCCGCGATGCACTCCGTGACACGTTGCTTGTTATTCCGGGAAAAATTCCCACTAGTATAAATAGAACACTTAGGTTCATTTTTTTCATAATTCAGACTTGGTGGAGCAAGGACGTGGGTTACAGGCAGTTGAGGGATGAAAAGTTCAGTATTTTTTCTCTCCTTCTTTCTTCTCTAATTCAATTGTTTGTATGATTAACACTTGTTTTAGGATGATTAATCCACAAATGAGTGGCTAATTCCCTTCCTTGCTGAGGTTATGAACACTTGTGATGAATTTTGATTATTGAATTATATGGTTTTTCATCTTTTTCTTCCATGTTGTTCTATTAATTCTTGTTTCTACTGCATTGGTGTGTGGCCGACATTAATGTATATCTAAAAAGTCCGATTTCACTCGAGAGAGCACGAAATTGGAAAGTTGTGAATTAATCGAATATTGTTCTTTACTTGATTTGGGAAAATTGAGTTTTGATGTGCTTTCCTGATAGAAATATACTTGAAAGCCGTATTAGTTAATTTAGGAACCGGAATTGTATTGCTAGGTCATGAATTGCATTTGATCACAGAAATGTAGACGGATGGTTTATGATTCTTAAGTGAGATTAAATACGAGAGTTTTAATCTCTTGGCTAATGTTCTTGGCTAGCAACTTGAAGAAAAGATTAACCAATTTATGATTATAATCAGTTTCATTACATGTTCTTAACCTCGGCATACTCATATCCATAGTTTAAATTCAAAGTAGATAATTGTTAGTAGTTATAGTATAAAATTTATAAAACAAATTATTCAAATTTTGGTTACGTTGTTGTCAGCATATTTAGAAGTGAGGTATAATATAGTATACTTAAGCAATTTTCACTTATCCAGAGTCTCCGTGGATCGATACTTGGCTTGCTAAAGCCACTTACTAGTTGTTCGACCACGTGCACTTGCGTGTCAGTTTTTAACCCCAACAAACGCACCGAACAAGTTTTTGGCGTCGTTGCTGGGGAGACTTGGCAATTGGTGAAATTGTATTAAGTGTAAATTTACTGTATTTTTATTTTATTTTCTTAAGTGTTGACAACTTGGTCTTAGCCTGTATTTTGCAGACTTAATTGCTGTGAACACTTGCAAGAGACAAAGACCTGGTGGAATCTTATATAGAGCCTGAACGTATATTTCATAGTAAACGGAGAGAAGCTCTACAAAGAAAACTGCAGTTGCTCAGACAGACTATTATGGAGCAACAAAATCCACCCGTTGTGAGGGCAGTGTTAGTGCCCGAAGAAGCTGCAGCAAGGCCGGTTCGCGAGGTGGCAATCCCACATGCCAACAATGTTACATCCAGTATCCGCAAACCAGAGCCTGGAGGGAGATTTGAACTAAAGCAAAATATGGTGCAATTGTTGCACACAAGCGGGCAATTTACCAGTCTCTCTCATGAGGACCCACAACAGCATCTCCAAAACTTTTTGGAGATAAGTGACACTTATATACCCGCTGGAGTGTCACCTGATTATGTTCGGCTTACATTATTTCCGTTCTCATTACTCGATGAAGCCAAGAGGTGGTTGAAAGCTGAGCCACCAAATTCTATTTCAACGTGGGATGATCTTGCACGAACTTAGAAGTCAAATTCTAAGTTTCAAACAGAGGGAGGGAGAAAATTTATATCAAGCCTGGGAAAGATTTAAATCCATGTTGCGGGACTATCATCATCATCATCAATCCAATGACGTGTTGGTGCACACATTTATTGAGGGTTTGGAACCCCATACCAAAATTTTGCTAGATTCAGCAGTTGGAGGGCAAACGCTGGAAAAGACTTATGAGTAGCTGTACACCTTGCTAAATCGGATTTCACAGGGCAATCCAGAATGGAATGCTGATTCATCACGAGGTGGGGCAAGGAAAGCAGCGGGAGTGCTTGAAGTGGATGGATTTACAGCTATCGCTGCACAGATAGCTGCTTTGCAAAATCAATTGAACAACCACTTCAGCAACATGACTTTGAACCAGCCGTCAGCTCCAGTTAATGCGGTCCAGCATTTGTGGTGTGAAGTGTGTAGAAGCAGTGAGCACTCAGCTGAGTGCTGTGGAGCAAATCCTGATTCGGTTAACTTTGTGGGCAATGCACAAAGAAATCATCAGCAGTATGGGAGTAGCTACAATTCAAATTGGAGGAACCATCCAAATTTTTCATGGGGTAGAAACAACCAACAAGGCCAAAGTGCGGGTCAGGGTATGCAAAGGAATCAAGGAGGGCAACAGAACTACCAATCTCAATTCAGAAATAACAATGCCCCTCCTCCACCACCATCACCCTGCATTGAGGAGATGTTCAAGACCATGATCGCTAATCAAGCGCAATTGCAGTCTGACTATGTTAAATTGGCAGCCGAAGTGAAAAATAACCAGTTAGCGACAAAGGCTCTTGAGTATCAATTTGGGCAATTTGCTAGTGCCCAAAATACAAGGCCCAGAGGAGGACTGCCGAGCGACACGGATCCGAATCCGAAGCAGGTAAATGCAGTGACCACAAGGAGTGGTTTGCAACTGAAGGAGGTGGAACCAGAAAGACCACCTCAAAAGTCGGGAGCAGCAGAAGTTGAGGGGGAGCAAAGTTCGGAAAGGGGGAAGACCAAAGAAGCTGAATCAGAAAGACCTCCACCCCCATTCCCTCAACGACTCAAGAAACACAAGGAGGAGGCGTGTTTCAAGAAATTCATAGAGGTGCTTAAACAGGTACATGTTAACTTACCTCTTGTTGATGTCTTGCAGGGAGTGCCTAAATATGCACAATACATAAAGGACATCGTGGCCAACAAAAGTCGTTTGACTGAGTATGCCACGGTGGCTTTGACGGAGGAGTGCACTTCCCGGATCCAAAATAGACTGCCCACAAAGCTAAAAGACCCTGGAAGTTTTACTATCCAGCTTACTATTGGGCAGAGCATCCGAGCTCGTGGATTGTGTGACCTGGGAGCGAGCATAAATCTGATGCCATCTTCGGTATTCAGAAAGTTGGGTCTAGGTAGTCCTAGACCTACAACCGTAATCTTGCAGTTCGCGGATCGATCCTTAGCTAGGCCGGATGGCATTGTTGAGGATGTTCTAGTGCAAGTGGGCTCCCTAATTTTCCCGGTAGATTTTATTGTTCTGGATTTTGAACCAGACGCGGAAGTCCCATTTATTTTGGGACGACCATTCTTGGCAACCGAGAAAGCATTAATCGACGTAGCTGCGGGTCAACTTACAATGCGAGCACATGACAAGGTAGAGGTGTTCGATGTGTACAAAACACCCAAGCTCCCGGTGGTGAATGAAGAACTCTCGGTGATCAATGTAATTGATCATGGTAATGCTAAGCAAATGAATGATTCCCGAGAATTGATGGGAAGACCACCGGATAGGTGTAAGCACTACTGGGGGGAGGACAATGATCGTGAGAAATCGTCCATCACCCTAGCGGACAATTGAGCGTAAATGACGTCGAGCCGCATCGGTAAACCAGGCGCTGCACGGGAGGCAACCCGTGAAAAAAAAATATTTTTTTTTCTCTCATTTTGTAAAGTGTAAATAGATTTTACTTTTCTTTTTCTTGATTTAGTACAAAAATTTTCGTTTTAGTTTGTATTTTTTTTTAGTTAGGTGAAACCTATTATTCTAACCAATTTTGTTTAGTGAGATGATTTTCAGGTCAAACGGAGAAAAATGTGCACGGAATCGTGAAGGAAAAGGCGACGTATGAAAAAATTAATAAAATGTAGAAGACAGTGAGCTGGGGCGATAGCTCCGTGTCACGGAGGAGGACCTCCGCGTTACCCTCCATGACATGTTGAGGTGTAATCTGGAAATTTAAAAATTTCCAGTAAGCTATCGCGATGGCTCCGTGTCACGGAGGCAGTGCACCGCGATGCGCTCCGTGACACGTTGCCATATAAATTGTGACGGGTCACACCGGGTTGCCGGGTGACCCGCGTGTTTTTCTACATTTTAAACCCCGATTTCTTCCCTTTTCCCCTCATTTTTAATTTCCTCCGCGACCAAAGATCCTAAAATCCCTCCCCCACCAACGTGCCATGGCTTAAGGCAAAGAATTACCAAGTTTTCTTCGGTTCTTCAACTTCGAGGTATGTTTTCCGATTCTCTCTCAAGTTTTTAGCGATTTTATTTCAATTTAAGCATGGGAGGTGAGATAAATCAACCTAAGTCGAAATTTAGCATGAATTCGAGTTATTTATTGATTGATAAAAGTTTGGAATGTTGTAATGATCGTTTGAACTTTTTAATTGCATGAATTATTCGAATTTGATTGCGAAAATCAATTCTAGGGTTGTGTTGTTGAATTTGAAGTTGGGAATGTGTTGAATTCGTGAAATATATGCCGGGGTGTACTTGTGAAGTGAGATAAGTCGTTGTAGAAATTTGTTTGAATGTAATAGACGACGAATTCTCGGGTTGTGGGGAAAATATTGAAATTTGTTCAAATTGGGTTGGTTGTATAGGTTCATGTATATAGAATTTTTGTTGTTGTTTTTGTTTCATTGTTTCTCTTTGCTAAGTGCGATGGTTGAATTGCTAGCGATGGTAGTGAATGGGATTAGCTGTACGAAGTCTGAGTAGTACGCAGAAGTTATACCGTCGAATTTTTCTTGTTGAACGCACTAAGCATGAATTGTATAGCTGGTTATTTTGGTGTAAATAAAGTTATTCTTGCCGTAGTATCGCAACTGTAGCTAAGGACTAAGTGTGGGGTAAACTTATTGTAACCTGACCTTAGCCGAAGTTAATATTCATTTAGCTTGACATTGCGCTTGTTTACTTGTGTTGACAGACAAAATGGCAAGAAGGCAAGATAAAGGTAAGGGTGCATCAACTTCAGGCACCGGGAGGAAAAGACTTAGACTGGGCACAGCAGTCCCAGCTGCACCAGCAGTTCCACGCGGCCAGCGCCGCCAATACGGAATGAGATGGGTGACTGATGAGGGGAAGAAGTGGTATGCTAAGCACAAAGAGAACAAATATTTCCCCGAGGAGCATATAGCACAGGAACCATTAGCACAGGAGTTCCCCCGAATAGTTCAAAGGATCAAGGCAGCTGGGCTCAGCTTTATATTTCAGGAGCCCAAGGAATGCAACCTACACCTGGTCCGGGAGTTCTATGCTAATTGGAACCCGGCAATCAGAAGCCACACCATCAAGATCAGAGGGCAGATAGTCACTCTGGAACCCCAATAGATAAATGCCATCATTGGAGCATGGGACATAGACGCCCACGTTCTTCGCCAGCTGAATATTACCCCACCGTATGCCGACATCAGACGCACACTGTGTGGGGCTCGATCCACAGCTAGATGGAGCAGACACAAGGAAAGGGGCTACCACCAGACTCTGCCATATTCTCAAATGAACAGGTAAGCCCAAATCTGGCTAAAGATAGTTTGCTCGTGCCTAATCCCGGGGGTACACATGACTGATGTGACCCGAGACTGTGTTTGCCTGGTGTATGCCCTGATTAAAGGGCTGGAGATTAATGTTGGGGCGGTCATCATATCCGCCATGAAGAGAGCCCGATTACACCAGGGCCACAGGTATGGGTTCGGTGGACTAATCACCACCTTTCTCCAGGGCCTCGACGTCGAGGAAGAGGTTTTGGATTATATCCCGCAGTTGGAACGGTGGGCCTTGGATGTGACTAAAACTAAGGCCCCCGACACCACCCACGGGGCAGTGCTGACGCTTGGCGAGCGACATGCTCGTGATGACCAGTACATGGCGCGGATGTTTGGAATGCAAATGCTCCACCTCAGGATCGGTGGGAGACCAGCCACGGAGGAGGAGCTATGGCAGCTCGAGCTAGATTACCCATTTGGCGAAAACGCCAGGGCTCTATGCCGAGTGGGGCCAGACTTTGTAGAGCCCACTGACGATGATGTCCCCACGGACGAGGAGACACGTCGGGAGGACTCCGATGTGGAGTCCGATGACGATGACAGAGGCGACTCGGACATGGGAGATGAGGCAGCAACACCTGATGAAGAAGTGGAATACTTTGACTGATCAGAGAGTTCCACCACCCAATTTTGTGATTTTAAATTTTTGTGAACACTGGGGACAGTGTTCGGTTTAAGTATGGGGTGGGGAGAAGTTAGGTGCTGGGTTGGGCTGGTTTGCTTGTATGCTTTCCTCTGTATTCTTGTATGTATGTTTCCCTGTGTTTGTGAATTTGCAAATTGTTCTGTATTTGTAATTATTTGTGAAATTGATGTGTGTTGTGGAATGTTGATGTTGCCAGCTAAGTCCGTAAAATTTTTGTAAATATTTTTGCTTATCGAAATGATCGATATTTTTAAACTTTTGCGAAAATATTTTATTCATATTTAAAATATTTTGTAAATAATTTTTCCATCGAAATGATCGATGTTTTGCAAATTTTTTCAATTTTTACTTTTGGGTTTCTCAGCGTTTGTTTTCGGTTCTTTTACCGAGAATGGTCCCATTGAACCGACGTCATAGCTAGTGACTGTTCCCTATGATGGATGGATGACGACCGTCTTAAGGGAAATGTAGTTGGTAGGAGTAGTTATTTTAATTTATTTTCAGTTGTTTTCTTTGGTGGATTGCATCACGGAACCTGTAGTTACTATATGGTTGTGAAATGTTGGTTGCGTGTTGTACCTGATATTCAAAATGCAAAAGTGATTCGTATGAAAGCATGCAATTTTGTAAATATATTGAGATACCTAGGTTGTAGAGTTCGATTCGGTGTGATTGAGGCTTAATGTTTGAATTCATGTAATTAGCTGATTGAAGAGTCTGTGAATGCATCTTGAATCGAGCATGTGCATAAAGTGTGAAGTGAGGTATTGTTATTCCATGCTATTGTGAAGTGTCTAGAACTTGCTTGGTGTGTGTACAAAACGAAATGAAGGAGGTGTATTGTTGGAAAGGATGTAGGCATTTCTTTGTTTTAACCGAGAGTTTCTATTTTTTTCTTGTCACACTCCCCTTTTATGTGATTGTATACCCTAGTCAGCCCGTTGAGCCTTTAGCCTAGTATTTCCTTCTTTTGTCCAAAAAGTATAAACTGAGCTTAATTCTTTCTTTTCATTAGTCGTAAAGTCTATACAAAACTCTTAAGCGCTTAAGAAGAGAAAATAATTTTCCCAAAGTGTCAAAGAGTGAGAATGGTGAAAAGAAAAAGAAAAGCAGAGAGAGGGAAGAAAAGAAAAGGTTGAAGGTGCACTTGCTAAAATTAAATGATAATAAAGGTGCATGAAAAACCTTTGTTACCATGTCAAGTGTGCGTGATGAAATGGGCCATACTAAAGTAAATCATCAAGAATGGGATGATGAAAAAGAAAGAAAAGAGAGAAACAATGTCCATGAGTTGATGGGAATGTGTTGAAAAGGCGCTTAAGGATGCTAGTGGCTATTATTGGCTAATCCAATATATACTAGTTCCATAGCTTCCATTACAACCCATTAAAGTCCTACGTGATCTTACATTGCATTTCTTTATATTAGTGGAGTAATACACTAAGGGCAAGCTTATGGGTCATGACATGATGCATGTGAATTCTTTTGGGAGAGAGAGTGAAATTAATTTTTACATGCCCCTACTTGAATGTTTGTGTGTCACATGAGCAAAAAGGGGAAGATTCTCTTGAGTTGTGAGGGCACATGCTTGATGAAAGATTGATTTTCGTGTCGGATATCTTGATTAGCTGAGTTGCATGAGTTTGCCGATATCGAGAGTCGATTCTTAAAGTCTAGGAAGTCTTAATGTATTGAAGGTCCTTGCATTGTTAAGACCATGCATGTTTTCTTGATGATTTGAAATATTGAATGATCGGTATGACCGTAGCTCAAATTGTCGCACCATAGTGGCGAAGGTTGGGATGTAAATTGCATGAATTGTATGTTTGTTGTTCGAGGACGAACAAGGATTTAAGTGTGGGGTAAGTGATCTTGGGCAGATTTATATGCCCAAGTGATACTCAAACGTATCATTTTCACCTTGTTTATCTTGCAATGTGTATACATTTTTCATGTAATTGGTAATAAAATGTGAATTTATACTAACCAACATGATTAGCATTATTTTGTAGGTAAAATGTGATTTCGGAAAGCTAAAATGCATGTTGGATGATATCGGAGTTGGACTTGGATGCGAGCAAGGGAAAAAGCATTGGACTGCACCAATTGGAGGGGCTCCACGATGGAGCCGTGTCACGCTGCCATCGCGGAGGCATTCTGCCTGGAGGGTGAAAAATGCATCAATTCCAGTGGAGGCTCGCGACAGCTCCGTGGCATGGTGCCAAGCCTCCGCATTGCACGCCGTGCCACGCTGATGCTTTATTCCCGGACCCCCAATTTCCAGTGAGGGTCCGCGTCCACGCCATGTCACGGAGGTAGTGCTCCGCGATGCACTCCGTGACACGTTGGTTGTTATTCCGGAAAAAATTCCCACTACTATAAATAGAACACTTAGGTTCATTTTTTTCATAATTCAGACTTGGCGGAGCAAGGACGTGGGTTACAGGCAGTTGAGGGACGAAAAGTTTAGGGTTTTTTCTCTCCTTCTTTCTTCTGTAATTCAATTGTTTGTATGATTAACACTTGTTTTAGGATGATTAATCCACAAATGAGTGGCTAATTCCGTTCCTTGCTGAGGTTATGAACACTTGTGATGAATTTTGATTATTGAATTATATGGTTTTTCATCTTTTTCTTCCATGTTGTTCTATTAATTCTTGTTTCTACTGCATTGGTGTGTGGCCGACATTAATGTATATCTAAAAAGTCCGATTTCACTCGAGAGAGCATGAAATTGGAAAGTTGTGAATTAATAGGATATTGTTCTTTACTTGATTTGGGAAAATTGAGTTTTGATGTGCTTTCCTGATAGAAATATACTTGAAAGCCGTATTAGTCAAGTTAGGAACCGGAATTGTATTGCTAGGTCATGAATTGCATTTGATCACAGAAATGTAGACGGATGGTTTATGATTCTTAAGTGAGATTAAATACGAGAGTTTTAATCTCTTGGCTAATGTTCTTGGCTAGCAACTGGAAGAAAAGATTAACCAATTTATGATTATAATCAGTTTAATTACATGTTCTTAACCTCGACATGCTCATATCCATAGTTTAAATTCATAGTAGATAATTGTTAGTAGTTATAGTATAAAATTTATAAAACAAATTATTCAAATTTTGGTTACGTTGTTGTCAGCATATTTAGAAGTGAGGTATAATATAGTATACTTAAGCAATTTTCACTTATCCAGAGTCTCTGTGGATCGATACTTGGCTTACTAAAGCCACTTACTACTTGTTCGACCACGTGCACCTACGTGTCGGTTTTTAACCCCAACAAACGCACCGAACAATATTTTGTGTGAGAGAGAGAGAAAATACAAAGAGTATTTCCCTCAACATTCATCATAAGTCCTCACAAATATTCTTCACAAGGTCTTACAATAACGGTGGAAATATCCCAAAAAAGGTTGAAGAAAGAGAAGAAGAAAAGCAAATTCTATCAGTACTATTCTACGGTGTGTTTTTCTTCTCTCTATAATTGAGTGTGTTGTGTGCATTAATGATGTGTTGTGTATAATTTTGGCTCATATATATCTTTATTTTATTGTTTATAAATATCCACAATTTCCCTTGGAGGTCTAATAGCTTTGGGACCTTTTCTGGATGTTTTTACCCTTCCATCAATGAAATGGGTCAGTTGTCCTTCGTTTTGCGTTAGCTAGTGCCCAACTGTGTTTTGCTGGTGCCCAACTACATTTTAGCAGTGTTTAGCCAGTGGAAATTTTCTAAAAATCTATTAAAGGCAGTTGTAGTTGCATTTGACCAGAGTTTCGCAAGTTCGGATCCACGTTTCGCCGGTTAAAAATATGTCTTTAGCAGCTCTTTTTGGGTTTAAATCCTACATTACGTTTGTTTCCTTCAAATTCCAACATAGAGAAGAAAAAGGGAATAAAAACTTCCTAAATAAGTTGAATACCAAGCAAAAGCTCATGTTTAAAAGCCGAATGAGTTGATAAATTACCAACTCATCACCTATCCTCATCTTGTTCATGTTCATGGTTCGTCCATCGGTTATCCCTATTTCTCCATCCTTAAATATCACTATCTCTCCAACCTTGATTCCCATCATGAGGATGCCCAGGGCGTTGATTGGAATCTTGATATCCTTGACAAGAACCCATCATATTGCCTAGCATGAACTGACACTCCTAATCATATCTTGGCTGCTGAAGATCCCCATCATATGAGTTGTTACCTTAGGTCCCAACAACATTAATGTTTTTCGTTCCGAACCTCAACATATGCTTGGCCAACAACTCAACTTGGGTGATCATCTTGGCAAATGTATCATCCCACTCTTCATCTCGCCTTCTCAACTCGACTACTAGTTGGTTGGAATATGAATCATTTGATGACACCTCAATTTCCTTAGTTTGCCAAGCTCTATTAGTCTTTGTCATCCTATCAAGCAAGGCCTTGGTAATTCCAAAAGTCCGTTCCATAAGCTCTATTATCCTATACTCATGATCTGATCTTTCCGTTTTACTATCATGTTTTACTTATCCTGCACACTCAGTACACTCTATGTTATATCGTCTCATGATATAGGTTCGGGTGATCAGTCTCAGCCCCAACATTAGCTCGCTCCTGCTTCGATTCAGTCAAGTCTCAGCCTTAGTGAGTCCACATTATCTGAGGACATCAACTTTGCTTATGTTTCTTTATGTATTTCATGTTTCCGACTTTAGTAGAGCTTGTTTGGGGTCTCGTCCTTCAGCTCATCGTATGTTTAGAGGCTTTTCAGATTAGATGTTTAGACTTTAGTTTTGTGAATGGTTGACTCAGTTTTGGTCTCATTATGATATCATAGAATTCCGCTTGTTATGATTTATGATTTACTTTTGCTTAGTTATATGCTCTTAATTATGCTATGTATGTGTCGTGGGTTAGTTTGGAGCCATACATGATTCTTGGTTCCATGTCGCGGTCTAGGGTCTATGCTCGGGTCCTGAAAAATTTGTTATTAGAGCATTAGGTTTAGATGTTTCCTAGGATGTCTGAAAGCCACGTTATGTAGAGCATTTTTCATGGATGTGAAGCGCACCATACTTATGAGGAATAGGCCAAGAGACGTTTTAGAAAACTTCCCTTCTTTCATGATCTATGTTGTGCGATAAAGTTGAACTATATTCTCTTCTAACTCGTGATATATGCACGCGCAGAAAATGCCTCAGAAAAGAGCCAGTAGAAGAGGAATCTGCAACGGACAGCAACCATCCCCGTCAACCCTTGTAGGCGCCCTTAGTGGGTAAGTTGCGGATACGGAGCTCGGGGCTGCCTTCATAGTGTTATTATGGGCCATGATCACTCTGCTAAAATAGTATGTAGTCGCACCTATATACATTAATAGAGAGACCACAACTACTACTGTTTGAGACTTCACTAAAAAGAGTCCATCTACGAATCATGGCTTGAAGGCAAGCTGGAGATTTAAGGAAAGAGCAGGGGAGAATAAGAGAGTCAGAACTGGCAACATGGAGTTTTTCCAGTGAGGGTCAGGTGGTAGGAATCACCCCAATAACTCCAACATAGGTAACTAGTTCCATCACCTCCATCAATCAGTATCCCACTACCCGAATTCGAAGGGGAGAAAATGGGCAGAGAGTTCTTCTCAAAAATTCTTGGGAGAAGTCCAGGGTAGGGAGCTTACCTATCCAGGTTGCAAGAGCTGTGGAAAGAACCACCTAGGAGAGTGCATGGCTATTTCAGATGTTTGCTTTTGGTGCAGCAAGTCAGGCCATAAACTTAGAGATTACCCAACAGCCAAATGGGGTAAAGGTAGAGCCCTATTCACCTTTTCAGTAGCTCCAACAGCCCACCCATCTCAGCAGGATGCATCGGCTGGTGCAGGTAGTGGACAACTGATGTTTGCATATTCTTATGTCGAATTGCAATGTTTTGACCCATATTCAGCCTTGTATTGAGTTCATAATCCATATGAAATGCATGAATTCATGTTTTCGTGTGTCTTGTGACCTAACAAATATTTCAAGATTTTTTGAGTAGGAAACCAAGGAAAAAGGACCCAAAAATGTCCGAGGTGTGAAGAAAGAAGAGTTAGCGAAAATTGGTCTAGGGTTGTGGCTGGCGTGGAGCGCTAACCCCTTAACTTCAGAGAAATATGCACCAAAGTTGGTGTTATGGATGTTGTAGGGTGCCAGCTCCCGAGCTTTAAATATGATAATTTTATCAACACCATAGCAAGATGAGAGGCGTTGAGCGCCCGAAGCATCCCAGACTTAGCAAATTTTCCCAATATTCTGGTGTTGTGGATGGATTGGGGCACCAGAAGGGTTCTAATGCTCAGAAATTTGACCAACACTCTAGTGTTGTGGATGGTGTGGGGTGCCAAAAGTGGTTAAGAAGTTCAAAAAGTTGGCTAACACCTGTCATGACCCGAACATAGGCTTAGGTCGAGGCACGGGACAAAGAACCCCAAGAGGCTCCAAGTCGACCCATGACATGAACATGACATCTAGATTAATCAATAAAATGGAGGATCAATCACAATAAACATAGCGGAAGCCTAAACATAACATAACGTCAAAATACAACACGAGTCTAAAGTTGAATACAATCTATGTCTGAAAGGCCTCTGTATCTGATGAGTTGATGGGAAAAGACCCCAACTAACTCTATATGTCTAAAACTAGAAATATAAAGATAACTGTTAAGAAATAGTCCTTGGGAGATAAGGACTCACCAACTAAGACTGGATGCTAACTCTGGAAAACTGGCTAGTGACGGGGTTGTATCTAGATATCTGAGCCTATATCATAAGCCATTACAACATAGAGTATGCGATCAGTACATGGAATGTACTGAGCATGCAAGGTAACTAACGCTTCTAAGTAAGTAAAATCATTGAACATGCATAATATAACACATAATCAAGACAATAATTTGAGAGTAAGGCTTGCATGCTATTTTGTGAAATCATGATCTAAACATAACTGAACATCACAACTAAATCGAATGAACCAAATATGAAATGTGATAATTATAAGTAAAACTTGAACATTGGGTAAAACCTGTTGAGAACATAATATCATGACTGATGTACATGCATAACTGAAAATATGAGAAGCAATGGGAGACTTGTCATATAATCGACATTACCATGATAGAGCTTACATGGTCTCGACTATTACAGTCAAGTGGGCAGAGCTGTCTAAATCCTTATCAGGGCTAAAGATGCTATCACGATATCGATATCAAGATGAAGGCCCCTTAGGGTAGGGGAAAGCTCACACATGAGGTGCCGAATAATCTGATCATACCTACATTGGCTCGTAGTTTTGAGGGATAGGGTTGACTGACCCTTAGCCTACGCGGTGCTGGACACACTACTCACAAAAACATGCATATTCTCTCCATCATTTTCCAACCAAGCTACCTATTGTCTAATGACGAAGCTGAATAACCAAATATATGTAAAATCTAAAATCATACTTGAGGAGCCTCGTATCAAACCATACGACAAGCTAAATAGAATGGGAGTCTTGACTCCAAAACCATGTGGTAAGCTAATTCGTGATATCATAGAACATATTTGAACATATGGGCTTGCCCAATACTTAAAGATGCTTGAAATTTGCTTGACTTACTTGAAAACATAATCATAGACATGGGTAACTTGAAAGCATGATTTTCTCATAAAATCTAATCATACTTGAACATACATCATAGATCTCAACTTTCATAAATGGGCATCACAGTTTAGAAAGCATGAAAGGAAACTTTATAATTCAAAGCATTGTAAAACTTGCCCATGAATTATAATTCAACAATAGAAACATGCTTAGATCATACCCATGGTAGATACATAGGAAATTTATGCATTGGGTTAAAACTCCATAAAATCAACATGTAGATTTTTCATATATTAGAGATGGATTGGGCATGGGTGTGAACTATTTCACGCATTCATAATCTTACATACCTGAAGGAATCTGATTCTCACACTTCCTTGATAGCACAAAAAGAATTGAGGAAGAACTTGTAGAAAACTAGACTTGATCACCTCTCAAAACCCCCAAGCTTACATGCATGAGTTAGGATAGGTTTAGAATGACTTAATAAACCCTCTTAAAACACTCTATTTCGATCTTAAAACAACGTAGTATAGGACCCTAGGACTAAGGAATGATGGAAATACCCTTAAAAAATTCAAAGGAAAAAAAGACTGCCACTCCCAAGGAGGGACTAGAAGAATTGTCGTCACTGGCCATGACTGGTGGCGTGGATCGTCGTCTCCACTGGAAGTTGCATCAAGACTACCACCATGAGGCACTTAACGATTCGTTGCTAGTGACCACGACTCGTGCTCACCTCTCATTGCCTTCATTGCCAAAAATCCTCCTGGGGTCATCACGGGCAAAACCACCACTCGTGGTGCACTTAACGAGTCATGGTGACCCATCCATTAGGTCCACTGCCCGTGTTTTCTGACCTTCACTTAACTCTTGATCGTGGCTCACTCGATGACACCTGGTGTTGACCATGACTCGTGATCACACATGTGGTCACTTCAAAAATTCCAAATCTCACTCCAAGTCCCAGCCTCTCCGCACAAGTCACTCAATAACTCGGGGCCTACCCTATGGGCCACAGGACGACTCGCCCTATGACCTGGTGCAAAAATTTCAGTTTTAACCATTTCAACTCCAGGGTCCGATCTTAGGATTTTTGAGGCATTATGATATCTCACCCTTGGCACTGAGTTTCCTTTTCTTTTGGAACCTCATCACTCCCTTCATGGGAGACAACTTCAGAAACATCAAATCATCAACTTCAAACTCAAGTTCCCTCCTTCTCACGTACACATAGGACTTCTGGCACTTTGAGCTATTTTCAACCTTTTCCTTGTAAGCTGATGTTTCTCCAAGGCCTCATGAACTGAATCTGGTCCTATCAATGTAGCCTCTCTGACCTTAAACCATCTAATAGGGTATCTACACCTCTGCCATAGAGAGCTTCAAAAGGATCCATCTAGATGTTGGAATGGTAGTTGTTGTTATATGCGAACTCAATGAGAGGCAAATGATCATCCCAACTCCCTTTGAAATCAATAACACAAGCTCTCAACATATCTTCAAGAGTCTGAATAGTCTGCTCCGCCTCACCATCCATCTATAGGTGAGATGCTGTGCTAAGCCTGACTTGAGTACCAAATATCTTTTGAAATGATCTACAAAACTAAGAGGTAAACCAAGTACCTCTATCTGATATAATGGACAAGGGAACTCCATGAAACCAAACCAGCTCCCGAACGTGCAACATAGAATAATCCTCTAGTGAATCAGTAGTTTTGACCGGTAGGAAATGTGCTGCCTTAGTCAACTTGTCCAAAACCACCCAAATAGAGTCATACTATCGGCAAGTCTGAGGAAACCTTGTAACGAAGTCCATATTGATATCTTCCATGTCACACCCCTACCTTGGGGGGTATGACGGGCACCTGGTGCCTGCTAGACTCTAGACTGCTAAATGGTCCAGCCTGAGCACATCTGGTGCTTTGGCTGGCTTTGGCTCTATTTCAAAAAACAAACCGGCTATATAACGGCTGTAAATACAGCCTCCGGCCAACTGGCCTGTAGCCAACTGTACCTGTAACAACAACTAACCAGAAACAAACTTGTAACAAGGAACCTATGCAGGCCGACAAGGCCACCATGCTATCTAGTTATCTGTAACTCAACACCAGACTGCTGTAAGACTACATGACCGGCAAGGTCACCACTACTGTCAAACTAAGGCCTCACACGGCCAACATAAACTGAAATACTAACAGCCATAGCCAACTGCACGGCCTCGCACGACCGGCTCAACTAACCACAGGGGATATAAACAGACTACAAGCCTCTACGAATACAGTAAGATATTAATAGAAATGATCGAGACAGGGACCCGACCTACCCATACTGCACAACAAAAGAAAAGGAGCTACACCTCAGGGAATCAGACTCCGGATGACTGGAGCTGATGACTCACTAGCTGGCTGGAATCACGAGGGATCGGCTCCTCGTCCGTGAGTACCTGCAGGCAAGCAATGCAGCACCCCGCTGGGCATCAATACCATAGGTACTGAGCATGTAAAGAAAACTGAAATATGCAACTGAAATGAATAGCAACAATAACATGACATATAAGCAAGAAGCAGCTGAGTCTATCTAGCTGAGGATAACTGGGGAGAGTTTGTTCATTCTGTAACTAACTGAGCATACCTAATGACGTGTCGTCCTACTGTCTATCAGTATCTAATAGCACATATCAATATACATAATAGTACACACAATACCTGACTGACCCCCATAAGCCGGAAGGTGCCAACCAAGCAAGCAATCTATATACCCCTACCCGGGTCTAAACCAACCAAAAATAAGTCACTCCACTCATCTAATACTGTGAGCTCCTCCTACTGGTCCCCTTGGGTATGTAGCTCAGGCATTGGCCTCTGGCAATAAACTGTGTCTGAGTCCGAAGACTCCTGCCTCTGGGCGCAAGTGCACACGGGGTAATCTGCTGCTGTATCTATGACTGAAACTGGCCCTGGGTGCAAGCACGCAGTAGGGTAATTTTATAAAAATCTGTATATAAACTGCCCCCGTACACAAGTGCACACAGAGTGGTCTGCCCCTGTAAACAGGGTGTGCTGGCTCTGCGCAGAGTAAACTGAACTACCCCTGCAAGTAGGGTGGTCTGGACCGTATTATCATGGTGGTCGGCTATCATCGTCCTTTAGTCGGACGGCATCGCCCAGCAGGTGGCGGTATCTAAATCTGATATCGACACAGCTATAACCCAGGGGCGGTGGGGATGCTAAAAGGGTGCCAACATGCCACAACAAGTCTCAACATACAAAACACATACACAGCAAGCATGCTCAATGAAAAATACTACCATATTCTCTTCTTTTATCTCAAGGCCAGTCTGTATTAAATAACTGATGCTATATTCTGTTTTACACTATTTCCGATCGCTGGAGTAACTGCTACCTGGCCTTTATCTGTCGATCTGTTTATATCTGGATATTGCTCGATAATATAAAATGTACAATCTACTACTGGATACAATCTCAACAGATGTAATACGTATTGCCTAAATATCTATTATTCTGATTATCGCATGATACGTAGTAATATACTAGCATGCTTGCTGGAAATTGTACCAAAATCGTTCCTGTACGCTGGGTATCGGTTAATAGCCTTTATTCTATTTTCTTTCTAAACTGTACTACCTGGCTTGCCGAAAGAATAGCTTTACATACCTGGTTTCTAAGTACCCGACTGACCGATGTGATTTCCATCGGTACTTCTGCTGTTTCTCCCAACTAGATCCATATACATGTCAATTAGAACTGAATACATTAATATTCAGGAGAAATTATCACTTTTGATATATATTTATCCCAAACTTCAACCTTTCGAAAAACGGTCAAAAACTTGTTATTTCTCGATAGTTCAGAAGGGATAAATGCTCACTGCAACGCTAGGAACACATTGGTACTAATTTAAAGCAATTCTATTTACTTTACCTCGGTAGCACGACGTTTCGCCGGCCAAATTTCACGAAACCAACTCCATAGGATTGCTCTCTACAGCTTTATACCTCTGTATCTAAGCCGAAACGGAGTTTAGACCGCGTTTCATCGCGTAATTGGAAGGAAATTTATATATATTGTCGTGGGTTACTCTTCCTACTTGTTTCCCCTATTTTTTTGCTGGAAATGTACTGATTTGAATGAAGAAACTGACCTTTTATTTATTGAATTTTAATTTTAATTTTAATTTTATTTTATTTATTTATTTTTTTGCCTTCTAAATCCCTTAACCAACATGCCCTTAGGATACTTATTTATTTAAAATTTACGGGGTATAACATCCTCCCCCCCTTAAGAACATTTGTCCTCGAATGACCTTTTGTCTAGAGGACTTTCTCAACTTACTCACCTTGTTTCTAGAAAAATATTGGCAGAGTTTCCCCTGTATTATGGACTATCTCATAATTCCTGAAAAGCAGAAAAGCCCAATACAGGTACTCCACACGATATAATAACATTCATGTATAACTGTCTAAAATTAATCGCCTGCTTCCATATATGAAATATAAGCATTCATAAGGAAAAATAGTTCTAACATACCTCCCGTTTGCCTATGCCTGGAATAAGTGGGGATATCTGGCTTTCATGTCCTCCTCGGCTTCCCAGGTCATTTCTTCTCGGTTCCTGTTATGCCACAATACTTTGACAGACGCAATATCTTTAGTTCTCAATCTACGGATCTGTCTGTCTAAGATAGCTACTGGAACCTCTTCATATGCTAACTCTTCTGTGACCTGGACATCCTGAACTGGAACAACTGTGGAAGGGTCTCCTACAAATTTCCTCAACATAGATACATGGAATACTGGGTGAACAGATGCTAACTCCGGAGGCAAGTTCAATTCATATGCAACTCGGCCTATTCTCCGCCGAATCTGATATGGCCCAATGAATCTCGGGCTAAGTTTGCCTTTCTTGCCAAATCTCATCACCCCTTTCATCGGAGACACCTTCAGGTATACCCAGTCATTTACCGCAAATTCTAGATTTCTACGCCGCATATATGCATACGACTTCTAGCGGCTCTGAGCAGTCAGTAGGCATTCTCTGATAAGCTTTACCTTCTCCTCTGACTATTGAATGATGTCTGGCCCAATCAACGTTGATTCCCCCACTTCAAACCAGCCCACCGGCGATCTACATTTCGCCCATATAATGCTTCAAAGGGCGCCATCTGGATAGCTGAATGATAACTGTTATTATAGGCAAATTCAATCAACGAAAGATGCTTATCCCAGCTACCCCCAAAATCTAGTATACACGCTCGTAGCATATCTTCGAGCGTTTGGATAGTCCGCTCAGCCTGCCCATCTGTCTGAGGGTGGAATGCTGTGCTCAAATTAATCTGCGTTCCCAAACCCCTCTGTAAACGACTGCCAGAATCTAGCTATAAACTGTGCTCCCCTATATGAAATAATGGATACCGGCACTCCATGTAATCTAACTATTTCTCTAATATATAATTCGGCATAATCCTCAGCCGAGAAGGTAGCCTTCACTGGCAGGAAATGAGCTGATTTGGTCAGCCTGTCAACTATTACCCAAATGGAATCATTTCTGCATCTCGTATGGGGTAACCCTGTTACAAAATCCATGTTTATCGCTTCCCATTTCCACATAGGCACAGCTATATCCTGCGTCAGACCGCCTGGTTTCTGGTGCTCCGCTTTCACCTGCTGGCAGTTAGGACATCTAGATACAAATTCAGCTATTTCAGATTTCATACCTGGCCACCAGTAAATGTCTCTGATATCGTGGTACATTTTCGTTGCTCCTGGATGGAGGGAATAGCGAGTGTAATGTACCTCATGCATGATCTGCTGGCGAAGCCCTGGTATGTTCGGGACACACAGACGGCCCTTACAACGTAGCACTTCATTTTCAGTCACTTGGAAATCTGACTCCTTACCTTTCTGAATTCTATCTCTGAGCTGGACTAAGTCAGGGTCCTCGTACTGCCGTTCTTTTACCTCTGTAACTAGTGATGACTCGGCAGAATTCTGAATTACCGCTCTGTTATTTTCTGTCTCCACTACTCGAACGGCTAAACCAGCTAGTTGATGAATTTCCTTGGCTAATTCCTGCTTCTCGGGCCGCAAGTACGCCAAACTCCCCATTGACTTACGACTCAGGGCATCTGCTACTACATTAGCTTTCCCCGGGTGATAGAGAATATTTACATCATAATCTTTAAACAATTCTAACCAGCGACGTTGCCGCAAATTTAACTCCCTCTGTGTGAAAATGTACTGCAGGCTTTTGTGATCTGTAAAAATGTCTACATGGACGCCATACAGATAATGCCTCCAAATTTTTAGAGCGTGGATCACTGCGGCCAATTCCAGGTCATGGGTCGGATAGTTCTTTTCGTGTATCCTCAGCTGTCTAGAAGCATAAGCAATCACCTTACCATGCTGCATCAACACACAACCCAATCCCAAACCTGAAGCGTCGCAATACACCGCATACCCATCTGTTCCCTCTGGTAATGCTAGTATTGGGGCGGAGGTCAATCTGTCTTTCAATTCTTGGAAACTCTGCTCACATGCCTCCGTCCACTGAAATTTTGCTGCTTTCTGTGTTAGCTTTGTCAGAAGTGCTGCTATAGTGGAGAATCCTTCAACAAATCTCCGATAATATCCTGCCAAACCTAGGAAACTGTGGACCTCGGTCGGAGTGGTAGGTCTAGGCCATGTCTTGACCACCTCTATTTTCTGTGTGTCTACCTGTATACCAGCATCCGACACGATATGCCCCAAAAAGGAAACTGAGTTCAGCCAGAACTCACACTTAGAAAACTTGGCATACAGCTGACGTTCTCTAAGGATCTGGAGTACTGTTCGTAAATGGTTCTGGTGATCTGCCTCTGAACGAGAATATACCAGAATATCATCGATAAATACTATCATGAACAGATCCAAATACGGTCTGAATATGCTATTCATCAGGTCCATAAACACTGCGGGAGCATTCGTCAGCCCGAAAGACATAACTAGAAATTCAAAGTGACCATACCTGGTCCTGAAAGCAGTCTTTGGAATGTCCCTCTCACGAACTCGGACCTGGTGGTATCCGGACCTCAAATCTATCTTAGAGAAACATCTGGCCCCCTACAACTGGTCAAACAAATCATCTATTCTCGGGAGTGGGTATTTGTTTTTAACCGTTACCTTATTCAGCTGCCGGTAGTCCACACACATATGGAGTGAGCCATCTTTCTTTTTTACAAACAGAACTGGCGCACCCCACGGGGAAGTACTAGGCCTGATAAAACCTTTGTCGAGTAAATCTTTTAACTGCTCTTTCAACTCTCTAAGCTCAGCTGGTGCCATGCAATACGGGGGAATGGATATAGGTTGAGTCCCTGGAAACAAGTCAATTGCAAAATCTATCTCCCTTTCAGGAGGGATACCAGGCAACTCATCCGGAAATACGTCAGGGAATTCATTGACTACTGGAACAGACTGAAGAGTCGGAGGTTCCACCCGAACGTCCTGGACTCTAACCAGGTGGTAATACATCCTTTTGCTATTAATTTTCTTGCCTGAAGGTAGGAAATAAACCTACCTTTCGGCGTAGGTGTGCTCCCTTTCCATTCTCGCAAAGCTTCCCCAGGAAAGTGAAATCGGACCGTCTTGGTCCAGCATTCTAAGTTGGCATAGCATGGCACTAACCAGTCCATACCCATAATGGCATGGAAGTCGACCATCTCAAGTTCTATTAAGTCTACTCTGGTCTGGCGATCAGCAACCTCTATCGTACACCCTCGGTAAACTCTTTTAGCTGTAATCGAGTCACCGACCGGTGTAAGAACTGAAAAGGGCTGCTGAAGCAATTCTAGTTCGATGCCCAACTTTCGGGCCACAAATGGTGTAATATATGACAAGGTAGACCCTGGATCAATCAATACATAAACAGGGTATGAGCAGATAATCAATATACCTGTGACCACGTCGGGAGATGCCTCTGAATCCTGCCTCCCTGGTAATGCATAGGTACGGCTGGGGCCTGCACCTGAGCCAGAGGCTCCTGATCTACCTCGGCCCCTATTTCCTGAACCTGAGGGTCTACGCCCTGTTGAGGCTGCTGGAACACGTGGCCCTGCTGATGCTCTATCTAGATCATCCTGACTACCCTGTCCCCTGGATGGACAATCTCTCATTAAATGCCCTTCTTGTCCGCAGTAATAACACCCTGGGAAGCCTTGCTTGCAGGGTCCAGAATGTAGTCGGTGGCATATAGGACAAGGGGTAGATGCAAATCTACTCTGTTCTACCCTCCGCTGCTGAGGTGAGGCTACTGTCCGTGAACTGCTACCGGACTCTGACTGACTCCGGCGAATAAACCTGCCCCTCTGCTTCTGTACCGGCGGTAACAATCTGGGTGGTCTCAGCCCCCTAGGAATTTCCCTCTGAATCTCAGCGGGTCTGCTTCTACGGCGCTGCTCTGAAGTCTCCTGTCTGTCACCCCGCTGTCGCTGCCTCAGGCCCTCAATTGTCTGTGCGAAGGCCTGTACCCTGTCTATGTCCATGTCCTCTCTCAAAGTAGTCGTCATGCACGTCTCTATGTACTCTGGATTCAGGCCCATAATAAAGCGGTGGACTCTGGACGATGTGGTGTCCACAAATGCTGGAGCATAGCGGGCTAAGGAGTCGAATTGTAAGGAATATTCATGGACGCTCCTAACCCCCTGCTCTAAATGTAAGAACTGGTCCACCCGGGCCTGTCTAACCTCCCGGGGTAAGTAATGGTCCAGGAAGGCCTCTGAAAAGCTGGACCAAGTAGGAGGGGCTGCATCTCTTCCCTGAGACCTCTCCCAACTTTCGTACCACAAAACAGCAATATCCCTTAACCGGAACACTGCTAACTCAATTGATTCTGCTGGGGTTACGTGCATGACTCTAAAGATCCTCTGCATCTGGTCCAGAAAATCCTGAGGGTCCTCCGCTGAATCCGACCCTGTAAACTGAGGGGGTCGCAACGCCAAGAATTCTCTAACCCTGGAACTACCTGGCCCACCTAGGGATATTGCTGATGTAGGTGGTGCTAGCTGACGCTGAGCAGCTAGCATCTGAGTCAACATAACCACCGCACTACGTAGCTCCTGATCAGATGAAGTGGGCGCAGGAGCTGTGGGAGGCGGTGCTGCCTCAAATGGTGTCTGGCGAGGCGGAGACTGATGGGAGGGCCGAGATGACGCCTCCGTATTGCTCTCAGACCGGGCGGAATCTGGCTGTAACTGAGGCATCCTACTGGTGCCTTCACCCGCTGCTGTATCCAATTTCCTACCTGTAGCTGGGTTCCACTGGTCTGCCATAATATCTGTAAGCAAAGAGGGTGGTAAGTTTCAAAAGAACTAACCCTACACTGTACTGTGCTAGGCACGACTGAATATGAAAGAAGGGTAACTATCCTACTCTACCTCGCAGCCTCCTGCCTATAGTATGTGGTGCACAACACATCCATAGACAAGACTCTACTTAGCACAGCTTGCAGACTCCCTGGGACACGACCTGCTCTGATACCAAGTCTGTCACACCCCTACCTTGGGGGGTATGACGGGCACCTGGTGCCTGCTAGACTCTAGACTGCTAAATGGTCCAGCCTGAGCACATCTGGTGCTTTGGCTGGCTTTGGCTCTATTTCAAGAAACAAACCGGCTATATAACAGCTGTAAATACAGCCTCCGGACAACTGGCCTGTAGCCATCTGTACCTGTAACAACAGCTAACCAGAAACAGACTTGTAACAAGGAACCTATGCGGGCCGACAACGCCACCATGCTGTCTAGTTATCTGTAACTCAACACCAGACTGCTGTAAGACTACGTGAACGGCAAGGTCACCACTACTGTCAAACTAAGGCCTCACACGGCCAACATAAACTGAAATACTAACAGCCATAGCCAACTGCATGGCCTCGCACGACCGGCTCAACTAACCACAGGGGATATATACAGACTACAAGCCTCTACGAATACTGTAAGAAATTAATAGAAATGATCGGGACAGGGCCCCGACCTACCCATACTGCACAACAAAAGAAAAGGAGCTACACCTCTGGGAATTAGACTCCGGATGACAGGAGCTGATGACTCACTAGCTGGCTGGAATCACGAGGGATCGGCTCCTCGTCCGTGAGTTCCTGCAGGCAAGCAATGCAGCGCCCCACTGGGCGTCAGTACCATTGGTACTGAGCATGTAAAGCAAACTGAAATATGCAACTGAAATGAATAGCAACAATAACATGACACATAAGCAAGAAGCAGCTCAGTCTATCTAGCTGAGGATAACTGGGGAGAGTTTGTTCATTTTGTAACTAACTGAGCGTACCTGATGACGTGTCGTCCTACTGTCTATCAGTATCTAATAGCACATATCAATATACATAATAGTACACACAATACCTGACCGACCCCCATAAGCCGGAAGGTGCCAACCAAGCAAGCAATCTATATACCCCTACCCGGGTCTAAACCAACCAAAAATAAGTCACTCCACTCATCTGATACTGTGAGCTCCTCCTACCGGTCCCCTTGGGTACGTAGCTCAGGCCTTGGCCTCTGGCAATAAACTGTGTCTGAGTCCGAAGACTCCTGCCTCTGGGCTCAAGTGCGCACGGGGTAATCTGCTGCTGTATCTGTGACTGAAACTGCCCCTGGGTGCAAGCACGCAACAGGGTAAATTTATAAAAATCTGTATATAAACTGCCCCCGGCCACAAGCGCACACAGAGTGGTCTGCCCCTGTAAACAGGGTGTGCTGGCTCTGTGCAGAGTAAACTGAGCTACCCCTGCAAGCAGGGTGGTCTGGACCGTATTATCATGGTGGTCGGCCATCATCATCCTTTAGTCGGACGGCATCGCCCAGCAGGTGGCGGTATCTGAATCTGATATCGACACAGCTATAACCCAGGGGCGGTGGGGATGCTAAAAGGGTGCCCACATGCCACAACAAGTCTCAACATACAAAACACATACACAGCAAGCATGCTCAATGAAAAATACTACCATATTCTCTTCTTTTATCTCAAGGCCAGTCTGTATTAAATAACTGATGCTATATTCTGTTTTACACTATTTTCGATCGCTGGACTAACTGCTACCTGGACTTTATCTGTCGATCTGTTTATATCTGGATATTGCTCGATAATATAAAATGTACAATCTACTACTGGATACAATCTCAACAGATGTAATACGTATTGCCTAAATATCTATTATTCTGATTATCGCATGATACGTAGTAATATACTAGCATGCTTGCTGGAAATTGTACCAAAATCGTTCCTGTACGCTGGGTATCGGTTAATAGCCTTTATTCTATTTACTTTCTAAACAGTACTACCTGGCTTGCCGAAAGAATAGCTTTACATACCTAGTTTCTGAGTAACCGACTGACCGATGTGATTTCCGTCGGTACTTCTGTTGTTTCTCCCAACTACATTCATATACATGTCAATTAGAACTAAATACATTAATATTCGGGAGAAATTATCACTTTTGATATATATTTATCCCAAACTTCAACCTTTCGAAAAACGGTCAAAAACTCGTTATTTCTCGATAGTTCAGAAGGGATAAATGCTCACTGCAACGCTAGGAACACATTGGTACTAATTTAAAGCAATTCTATTTAATTTACCTCGGTAGCACGACATTTTGCCGGCCAAATTTCACGAAACCAACTCCGTAGGATTGCTCTCTGCAGCTTTATACCTCTGTATCTAAGCCGGAACGGAGTTTAGACCGCGTTTCGTCGCGTAATTGGAAGGAAATTTATATATATTGTCATGGGTTACTCTTCCTACTTGTTTCCCCTATTTTTTTGCTGGAAATGTACTGATTTGAATGAAGAAACCGACCTTTTATTTATTGAATTTTAATTTTATTTTTTTTTTTATTTTTTTTTTGGCCTTCTAAATCCCTTAACCAACATGCCCTTAGGATACTTATTTATTTAAAATTTACGGGGTATAACATTCCAACTTCTAAGTAGGAATGCTAATGTCTTGGAGCACACCTCCGGGTCTTTAATGCTCCACCTTCACCTGTTCATAATTTGGACACTTAGCCACAAATTTTGCAATGCCCTTCTTTATGCCATTCCACCAATAGATTTCCCGTAGGTCATGGTACATCTTGGTGGAACATGGATGTATAGAATATCTGGAACCATGAGCTTCATGCAACATTCACTCCATTAAATCATCAACAGATGAATGAACTTGATATCGAAGCAGACCATCTTCCCCTTTAGAGAAGACCTCCACCTTCTAATTCTAAACAGCTTCCTTTAGTTTCACCAAAATGAGATCCTCGTCTTGCCTAGCTTTAACGTCGATCACAAAGGATGATTCTGACCCATTCTGAACAATAACTCCACCATCTGTCGAGTCAACTAGACGAACTCCCAACCGTGCAAGCCTATGCACATCCTTCACCAACTCCTTCCTCTCCTCATCTACATAAGACACACTCTCAATAGAAAGCCTATTAAGAGCGTCTGCTACCACATTAGCCTTGCCGGGGTAAAGGACACTCATATCACAATCCTTGAGTAACTCCAACCAGCTCCTTTGACATAGATTTAGATCCTTCTTAGTGAGCACATATTTCAGGCTTTTTTGATCCGTAAACACATCTACATTGACCCCATACAAATAGTGTCTCCAAATCTTCAAGGAGAATACTACCGCAACCAATTCGAGGTCATGAGTCAGGTAATTCTTTTCATGAACCTTCTGTTGCATGGAAGCATATGCTATAACCATACCATGATAAATTAGTACACAACCAAGGCCGATCCTCGAAGCATCACAACATACCACAAACCCATCGGTACCCTCGGGTAGGGTCAACACATGTGTTGAGGTGAGTTGAGCCTTCAATTGTTGGAGTCTCTTCTCACAAGCCTCTGACCATTGGAACTTCACTTTCTTTTGGGTCAACTTAGTCAATGGGGCTGCGATAGATGAAAATCCCTCAACAAATCTTAAATAGTAACCAGCTAAGCCTAAGAAATTCATGATAAGGATTCACCGGTCTAGGACAATTCTTCACCGCCTCAATCTTTTGTAGTCTACCTGTACACCCTCACTTGACACCACATGACCGAAAAACGCCACTGAGTTAAACCAAAACTCGCATTTACTAAATTTAGCATATAGCTGATGATCCTTCAAAGTCTGTAGCACACTCTCAAATGAGCGGCATGCTCCTCATCGCTCCAAGAGTATATAAGGATATCATCTATGAACACAATCATGAACATATCCAAGTATGGCTTGAGCACCCTATTCACCAAATCCATAAATGATGCAGGAGCATTCGTTACTCCAAAAGGCATAACTACAAAATTGTAATGACCATACCGGGTTCTAAAGGCTTTCTTTAGGATGTCACTCTCCCAAACCGTAAACTGATGGTATCCGGATCTGAAGTCTATCTTTGAAAAGCACTTAGCACCCTGAAGCTAGTCAAACAAATCATCGATCCTGGGGAGAGGATACCTGTTCTTTATGGCGACCTTGTTTAATTTCCAATAAACAATGCACATTCGAAGGGAAGCATCCTTCTTTCGGTCAAAGAGAACTGGTGCACCCCATGGGGACTCGCTAGGTCTGATCAAACCCTTATCTAAAAGGTCTTTCAACTTCTCCTTTAACTCTTTTAGCTCGGCAGGAGCTATTCTATAAGCAGGAATAGATACAGGTGCATATCGGAAAGATGGTCAATACAAAAATCAATCTCCTGCTCAGGAGGAATTCTTGGTTGATCATTTGGGTGAACTTCTGGGTACTCACATACTACTGGAACTGACTGGATAGTCGGGGTCTCATACATAGCATCCTTAACCTTAACTAGATTGTAACGCAACCCTTGGAAATCATCTTTCTGGCCTTAAGGTAGGAAATGAAATTACCTACAAGCACAACTCAATTACCTTTCCACTCTAGGACTTGCTCACCCAAAAATCAGAACTCTACTGCACGGGTTCTACAATTAACTGAGGCATAACATGCATACAACCAATCCATGACAAGAATAACATCGAAATCGGTCGTGTAACTCTACTAGATCTACTTAGGTCGCTTTCTGAAGAACTGAGACAGCGCAATTTCTATACGCTCATCTAGCTATAATTGAATCACCAATCGGGTAGAGAGAGAAGAATCCTGATAAGATTTCGGGACCGACTCCGAAACTACTAGCCATATAGGGCATCACAAAAGACATCATAGCCCCTGATTATAACAATGCATATACATCAAGATGGAATACTCGTAACATACTAGTGACTACATTCCGGGAGACCTCCTACTCCTGATGGGATGCTAGGGCATAGAATCTATGTTGGCATTATCTGCCTCCTTTGCTAGTAGATGCCCCCTACTGAGCTAGGCGTGTTGGTAGAGCTTCGAAACGAGACGCTGGGCCTCAGCCCCTATCATAACCCTGTCTGGCTGTTGGACAGTCCCTAAGCATGTTTTCAGACTTCCTATTCCCGAAATAAGCGCCTGTACCCACCAAACACTAACTCGTGTGTCTCTGGCCACACCTATCGCAAACTGGGATACTAGGATCTGCAGGTCTGCTGCTCTGACCCCTATAGCCTGATGCTTGTCCCCTATGGTCGTTCTTAGATTGGGATGGCACACTTATAGTCAACAACACGGGGCCGAAGATATCTGGTGGGATTGTTGCTGGTGCCCACCACCTGGTCTCTGCTGAGAGAACCCATAGCTATCTGACCTGGCCCTCTTGGCCTTTCTTTCTCTCAAATGCACCGCATCCATCTGCTGGGCATACAAAGCCATCCAAGGAAAATCCATATCCTGATGAAGCATGGCAGTCCTGCAATCCTTGTCCAGGTAGTGCACCACTCTAAGTAGAAACCTGCTCACTGGAGCTCTCTAATCAACAACTAACTCTAGTGCGTACATGGATAGACACGTGAACTCTAAGGCATATTCCTGCATTGTTATCTTTCCTTTTCTCATATTCACAAATTCTACTGCTTTAATCTCCCTCATCTCACGAGGGAAGAACTTCTCCAGAAATGCAGCATGAAACTCATCTCAACCAACAGGGCCTGCACCCACTACCCTACTATCCTTCCACTACTTAAACCAGATGTGCTCAACCCCCTTCAACTGATATGAGGCTAAGTCGCCGCACTGCTCTCTTTTCACCCCCATGAACCGAGTGATCTTTAGAATCTCATCGATAAACTCATGTGGATCCTCGTCCACCTTCGACCCAAGGAATTCTGGAGGGTTTATCCTTAGGAAATCTCTGACTCATGTTGGAGCGTCATTCCCATTCTGAGGATCATGCGCTATCGCCTACTGATTGATATGGGCAGCCAAGGCCTGTGCTAGCATCTGAATGGCTGCCTTGAATTCAGTGTGGGCAATTGCTCGGGTATATGCTCTGCATGGGATGGTGGGTCCTGCTGATGCCCATTTCCATTTCCATTTTCATGGCCATTCCAATATCCAATTCTCCTTCTATTAACTCTGTGGGGAGGCATGAATCTGCACATGCGAATCACACAAGTTAGAAGGATAGAGAGACAGTTCACCTCACGACAGAGATCATGAAAGAAGGGAATATTTCCTGAACGTCTCATAGCTTCTTTGTCATAAGTGTGGCATGCTCCACACCAATGAAAAAGACTCTACTTAACGCGGCTTTTAGGCAACTTAGGACACTACAAAACTAATGCTCTAATACCAAGTTTGAAATGACCTAAACATAGGCTAGAATCGAGATATGGGATAAGGAACCCTGAGAGGCTCCAAGTCAACCCAAGGGATGAAATAATATCTAGCTTAATCAATAAAACATAGGATAAATCATAATAAACATAGCAGAAGTCTAAACAAAACATAACATCAAAATACAACACCAATCTAAAGCTGAATATAATCTATGTCTGAAAAGCCTCTATATTTGATGAGTTAATGGGACAAGACTCCAACTAACTCTCTATGTCTGATACTGGAAATACTAAGATAACTGCTAAGGAATGGTCCTCAGGAGATGAGGACTCACCAACTGAGATTGGATGCTAACTCCGAAAAACTGGCTAGTGACGAGGTTGTTCTGGTATCGGAGCCTGTATCATAAGACGATACGACATAGAGTATGTGGTTAGTACGTGGAATGTACCGAGTATGCAAGGTAAGTAAAACCTCTAAGTAAGTAAAATCATTGAACATGCATAATATAAAACATAATCAGGACAATATTCTGAGGGTAAGACTTGCATGCTATTTTTTGAACTCGTGATCTAAACATAACTAAACATCATAACTAAATCAAATGACCCAAAGCTAAATCTAATAATCATAAGTAAAAGTTGAACATTGGGTCAAACCTGTTGAGAACGTAATATCTTGACTGATGTACATGCATAATTGAAAATATGAGGAACATTGGGAGACTCATTATATAACCAACATTACCACGATAAAGCTCACATGGTCCCGCTATTACAATCAAGTGGGTAGAGCCGTCTAAAGCCTTTCCAGGGCTAAAGATGCAACCATGATATCGATATCAAGATGAAGGGCCCTTGGGGCAGGGGAAAGCTCACACAGGAGGTCCCGAATAATTTGATCATATCTATGTTGGCTTCTAGTTCTGGAGACATAGGGTTGACTAACCCTTATCCTACTCGGTTCTAGACCCTACTCCCAAAAACATGCATATGCTCTCCATCATTTTCAAACAAAGTTGACCATCGTCTTGTGACGAAGCTGAATAATCAAATACATGTAAAATCTGAAATCACACATGAGGAGCCTCGGATCAAACCATACCATAAGTTGAACATAATGGGAGTCTTAACTCCAAAACCATGTGGTAAGCTAATTCGTGATATCATAAAACATACTTGAACATATGGCTAGAGTGCAGTTCCCGGAGATAAACTTCATAGAAAAATTAAGTGAAACTTGGGGATACAGAGGGCGCGATGAGACAGACACATTCCTAGATAGAATTTTTTGGATTTAAAGCTTAATACATGAGGGCAAAAGCATCATTTGAGGGCTAACCTATAATTATAATATCTATGTCGTTTGTTAGGAAGCATACATCATATTATTGATCGTAGTAAGGGTTGTAATGTAACTTTGGAGGAGAGACAAGTCTTAACTTAGGTTTCTTGTTTTCTCTATCATTTTAGTTTGAATGATGATGATATCTTGTTTTTCCAATTGTTTATAAGTAGCTAAAAACCCATTCTAGGGTTTTAGCTATACATATGGTTGAAGTTTAAAAGATTGATGATTGCTAGTTTTGATTCTTCATTAAAGGTTGTTATATTTTCTTATTTTAATTTCTTATTCTTTAGACTAATCACCTTGTCAATTAATCTATTGGCTTTTGGTCTAACATGGGAGAGGAAACTGAAAGGGTTAAAAGTAAATGTAAAATAGGAACTTAAATATCCTTTGGCCCATTGGTTGAAGGTTAGAAATTATTGATGAGGATAGGGATATACCCTTCAACCCGGTTTAGTTGATATACCATCATTTCATGTTTCTCCTGAGCCTAGGGATATAGGCATCAGGGTTCATGAGATAGTTCTTGGATGTTCAAGAGAGTGGCAAGAAATGGGATAGTAACTTGAAATTAGCAACCTTAGGAAGAATTAATGTAGCATAATAAAGTCTTGATAACTCAACCTGAAGAGAAAGTTCCATTTCCTTAGATATTCATCATCATTTGAAGTACAAACAAGTTTGCAACTGCTTTAGTTTATTAGTTCATTTTCATTTGAAGTTTCATAGTTTAATTCTCCAAACCTTCCCCATTTTTATCTATTTGTTAGAATAGCGAAATAAAGAGTTAACCTTAAACGAGTAATCTGACAAGTCTCTAAGGGATAGATATCGGCACTTCACCGTCTGATTTTATTTGACGACCACGTGCGCTTTCGCGAAATCAAGTTTATGGCATCATTGCCAGGGTGTTGAAGATTGATAATTCATTTGTGTATTAGGATTTTTATTCCGCTATTCTATATTTCATGTTTTTGCTTATTTTTTGTGAAGTTTACAGGTATTGTGTGCTCAGTGTGTGACAACTACATGAAGTGGAGGACCACCTTAAGCTTCTTTTGATCCTAAGATTGAGAGAACCTTTCACAGGTTAACTATGAAGAATAATGAGCAAGCATAGATTAACAACCAGAAGAGGGTTCCAGTGTTGAATTTTGCTAGGCCAAACTTGGAGAATGCTTCTAAAGTGATCATTAAGCCTTCCATCACTAGAAACTTCGAGTTGAAGAAAGGAACCGCGTGATTGGTCCAAAATACATGCCAATCAAGGCAAGCCACACGAGGATCTTCAAGGACATTTGATGACGTACGTGGAGCTGGGTGAGAACTTTCACTATCAAAACGTGTCAGATGAGTATGTTAAGCTCATGTTTCATCCATTCTAGTTAATTTGTGAAGCCAAGGATTGGCTTCAGAACGAGCCAACAGGTTCAATCACCTCTTTGGAGGTTCGTTCCAACAAATTCATCAACAGGTTCTTCTCTTCAAAGAGGACAAAAGAGTTGAGAGGGAAAATCTCAGGTTTTGTGTAGAGAGATGGTAAAACCTTGGCTCAGGCTTAAGAATGATACAAGGTCTACTTGAGAGATTTGCCTACACCACATGTAGCCAAAAGAGATTATTTGGAACAACTTTATAGAGGAGCTGAAACCAGAGTCAAAGGTCTTGCTTAGCGTTACTGCATAGGGAAAAATTTTGTCCAAGAGCTCTGATGAACCAAAAGCTCTCTTGAACCTCATATCTGTGGGGAGACAGGACTATCAGGACTCGAGGAAAGAATTCACAATAGCCAAGGTTCCAGGAAAGATCAAGGTAGATGGTGTAGCAGCAATCCTAGCATATATCAATCAGCTGGTGAATGTGATCAACAAGCTTGAAACGACACTAGCAGGAAGTCAAGTTCAGTAGGTCCATTAGGTCCATACTCCACCACCATCAGGTGAGTTGTGTGGAAAAGGCCACGCTTATTCAGGTTGACCACTAAATCCAAAATCTATATATTTGTGGGATAACAAGGTCATGGTGATGTTTTGCAGGTAATACATAGAACCATGGGTATAGGAATGCAGCCAATCCCTTATGCGGAGGGAATCCAAATTTTCAAAGACCCCAGAGTAACTATACAAGACCTTAGGGCCAAAAGCTTTACAGTTCATTAGAAGAAAGAATGAATCAGTGAATGGTTCAGCGAAGTCAGGTGGTTAATGAGATGCAGAAGTCCATCCACAAACTGGAGAGACGGATGGTGCAATTGGTCCTTTAGTAGACCAATAGACTGCAAGGGGCTCTTTCATGTAACACCGAGAAGAACCCAAGGAAAATGTGAGTTCAATTCTTTGTGCAGTGGTAAAGTGCTAGGTGAGGTAATCCCTAGAGATAATAAAGTTGATGAGGAGAAGGTCGTGATGTCGATACAGAAGGTTTGTGAGTCAAGAAACTCAAAGGCAAAGATGGTAGAAGCCAACCACGCCCTCCCTTTCCACAAAGGTTTAAGAAGTAGAAGGAGGACTTAGCCTACTAGAAATTTCTTGATATGTTGAAGCAGGTACATTCTAATTTGCCATTAGTGGGCTGTTGGAGGAATTTTCGATGTACGCCAAATATCTGAAGGATATTATGGAAAATAAAAGGAGGCTTATAGAGATTCAGACTGTGGCTATCATGGAAGAGTGCAGTTCTCGGGTGCAGAACAAAATTCCAAAGAAGTTGAAAGACCTTGGGAGCTTCATCATTTGGATTGCTATTAGGAGCAATGAAGTTCGTTCAACACTGTGTGCTTGAGTGAGAGAATTAATCTGATGCCTGCATCCTTTTTCATAACTTTGTGTTAAGGTGAACCACTTCCTGCCACAGTAACTCTGTAGCTTGCCGAACGATCTCTTACTTATCCTGATAGAATCATAGAGGATGCCTTGATCAAGGTTGGACCTTTCATTTTATCAGTGGACTTCATAATTTTGGATTAAAGATACAGCAGTTCCCCTCATTCAGGGGAGAGGATTCTTAGCCACCGCTAATGCAGTTATAAAGGTGAAGTTGTGTAAGATATTGATGATTGTGGATGGTCAGGAGGCACTATTTTATGTGTTTAGAGCAGCAAGGATTCCACCTCACTATGAGGATTTCACAGTGATACCAACACTAGAGCCTAGAGGGTTTAAGTAGGCAGTTGAGCAGTATGTGATTCATGGGAGTTCTACAGGTGATTCTAACAATTACATTCAAATTAAGGAGTGAGAGTGACTTTTGTTGTGATGTGACATTAAATCAGGCTCAACACAGGATACAACCCGTGAATATCATGCCATGACTATAACTATGGTGCTTGGTGGGAGGCAACTCATCTTTCTAACATTTTTTTTATTTTGCAGAGATGAACAGGGCTTTGAAGGTACAAAGAGCGAGGGAAATGAGCGGAAAAAGGTTAAGTATGGGGCGATATACCTTGCATAGGGAGCCAAGTGTTGTCCTCATAAAAGAAAATGGAATTTCAGGTTGGTGCAACGGGTGGCGCGCCGCGCCAAAGAAAATCCATGATGAAATTTTTTATCATAAGTGTGTGGCGAGGTGACTGACATGCCGCTTCATGGGTGTTATGTCCGAAAATACACATACCCTTGTCACGACCCCAACGTACACCCGGATTGTAGACACAGGACAAGGAGCCCTAAGTGAACCCAAGTCAACCCATGGCATGACCGTACATCTAATTCAATCACATAAGTGGAAGACTCAACATAAGAAAAGTAAACATGTCATAAAAACGAAGAAAAGGAAATACATGACCCATACAAGACGACTGAATACAAACATATAGTCTGAAAAGCCTCTAATCATGAAAGAGGGGCTGATGGAACAACTCCCCAATTAACCCAACAAATCTGAAACTGAAGGAAAAGAATAGAGTCTCAACATATGGCCCTCGGAACATGAGGACTCACCAAATAAGATGATAACTATCTCGGAAGCACTACTAAGTAGGGTGAGCCTGAGAGTTGGGTCCTGTATCATGAAATGATACAACATAGGAAGTATGCGGTCAGTACTTGGAATATACTTTGTATGCAAGGTAAGTAAAACAAACATTTTAAAATATAGGAATCTCATAAATGATCACAAGAATAGGACATCATGCTCGTATCATAAATGTAGTACCATAACATAAGGCTCAAGATTTTCAAAACATTTGTAATACAATCGTAATCACAATCATAAGAGAAAATACTTTTTTAACATGAGTTGAGCCCATATACATAATCGTAAACATGAATAAATCATGAGGAATAATGGGAGATTCTCTTAACTGACATACCGCATATGAGCACGCATGAAGCTCGACTTGTAACCCTAGTCGGGAGGGTGTTCGTACCTTGCCATGGGTCGAACCATGAAATTGTGACGTCACCATGAAAAGGGCCATCTGGTTTGGGGACAGTCCCATAGGAGGTCAGAACATAGCTACGGTGGCACGTAGTTTATGATATCCGGGGCATAACCTAGGCCCCGAACCTACTCGATATTCGATACTACTCCCAAAACATATATAGTGCTCATAGTATAACATACATGAATTCATGGGCTAGTTAAATCATGATTATCATAAATATACTTGTACATATATGAATTATCCATGTAACAAGGCCCGTGAGTCGGCCAAAACATAATTCATGATTAATAAGATTCATACATACTTGTAAATCATGCATATAGCTTGGAAATCATAAAACCATGATGGGAAATATCATAAATCCATAATTCAAATTGTAAATCATGTTGGGTTCGTAAATATCATCATTTGAAGAGAAGATAATAAAAAGATTCATCATGGGGCATGGATAATTAGGCTTAAATAAATAGAACTTCCAAATCAATAATATTATATAATTTAAATCACAAAAGCTTGTTACAACCCATAGATTATGATATGATTTTAAAATCACAAAAACCCATAATTAAATCATTAGATTTTAAGTAAATAATATTCAAAACCCCATGAGTTTTTGCTAAAATTTTAGCAAAATCAAAGAGGAAGGGCATGGGTGTGGAAGAAACCACCCATTGAGAACCTTACATACCTGGGAATCTCTAGTTCTTAACCTCTCTTGATAACCCAAAGAAGAAATTGCAATGAATTGATGAGTTCTAAGCTTGAATCACTCTCCCAACTCCCCTACCTTGGATTCATGAAAGAATGAAGTGAAAACTGAACTTAACCCAATTAAATTTCCCTATTCATAACCCAAAACGTTGCAGTTTAGGCCTTAGGATCTTAGGAATTTATGAAAAAGCCCTTAGTAATATGCAGAAAATAACTGTTAGGAGATCCTAACGAGGGACCCAATGACTCTTCATGAGGGTCCACGACCCGTGGCCTGAGTCATGAGGTACACTACCATAATTTCTCCCTGGGACCCCCGGAGGACACCACGAATCGTGGTGTGTGACCACAACTCATGGTCACCATCCGTGGTCAACACTGCCAAAAATCCTTGCCCAGCTTCTAGTCTAGGACACGGGTGACTTCATGAGTCGTGAGGTCAGACCACGACTCGTGGTCACGCTCGTGTTCTCCTCTTAAAATCCTTCCACCCTGCTGGACCAGGAGTCACCTCATGACTCGTGGTCACTCCTCACGAGCTTCCTCGCGGTTTGTCCTGTGACCTGGTGCGAAATTTCAGGTTTTCACCGTTCTAACTCCTAGATCTTATCCTTGGGTTCCCGGGGTATAAAAACCCCTCAAATTTATTTTAAATCCTTATCCATCCTCTCTCATTAATAATTGAAAAATAAAAGCAACAAATTCTCTCTCTCTCATCACCTAATCCATAACTCCCTCTCTCTTTCCCCTGTATTGTTGTCTTCTCCAAGAAGGTTGGGAAGTTAATATCTCTAAATAAAGTAAGTATATTTCTTCTCTTTTGGTAATTTAGTATAAAAAGCATCCTCTCATATCCTTTTTCCCCATATTAAAGACCCAAAATCACCGTTGTTGGTGAAAACCTTGAATTTCATAATGTGGGTTTCATGAGCTTTAATATCTTAAATTCTTCCATGATAATTTATGATCTTTGTTGGGTTGCTTATTTTGGTTGAATGTAGTGAGTTTATGTTCTGGGGATAAATGGGGTGATGAATTGAATTTCATGAATTTGGTGGGTAGAACATTGATTGTAGAGAGAGAGATAGTGCATAGTTCTTGAATTCTTGAATGTGAAGAATCTTGAGTTATTGAATTCATTGTGGTTGGTAGTAAATTTCATGTTGGTTGTTGAATGAATTGAATTTACATACTTCCATGTGGGTTACTTGAATTATGAATTACTAGAGGGAAAGGGAGGGGAATGGCCAAATTGCGGCATTCTTGAAAGAAAAGAAATAGAGGAGAGATATGAAAAAAAATTCATGAACTTGTTTGTAGTGTGAAGTTAATGAATCCTTTGGATGTTGAGATTTTGTATGATAATGGGAGAAGTCTTGAGTACCCTATTTGACAAATTCTCACGAGTATGCAAGCGAATTAAGTGAGGGGTCATTTGCACCTGTTACACCGAATTTGTTAGCCTTTTTTGTTCACTAACTAATCTTGTGAAAGCTCTTGGTTGTTTACTGGCAGGTTTCATGGAATCAAACTCTGACAAAGCAAAGGAAATAGAGGTAGTTAACAGGGTTCTCTAGCGAATTCAAAAAGTAACAAAAGGATCGAGTTCATCGGCCAAAGGAACCCATGCTAGAACGTTTGGAGAAAAAGCGGTGGAGCCTCATGGACTAACATAGTTTAACATACAAAAGGAAGTCAAATTTGCTCATAAGAATTTAATTGAAGAAGGCCTCCTTGCACTTGGGTTCCCCACCATATGGGACAAGGACTATAAGTTGGGATTGCATTACATCTTTGACCAGCCGGAGGAGTGCAACCTCACTTTGGTGAGGGAATTTTATGCAAATTGTGACACTTCTTTTGGTGAGAGCAATTAGGGGAAAATACGGGGACAAGTGATTCATTTCACTATTAAAACATTCAATGCCTTCCTTAGAACACCTATGGTAGACCCATCTGAGTACTTCATTAATTAGAGAAGCCTTTATATCGCAAAATTTGCCATACTCTTTATGGTGAGTACTCATATGCCTATTGGGCAAGGGACCATAACGAAACTTATTGTACACTCCCGTTCTCCTACATGAATAAGGAGGTGAAAGTGTGGGTGAAGATTATTTATGACATGCTTCTCCCTGGGACACACATAATAGGCATCACTAGAGAGTGGGTCATGTTGGTATACATGTTGATAAAGGGGCTACTAATCAATTTTTGTGCAGTTCCTAGAGGAATATATGAGGAGATTGGGGGGTGACTACAGGTGGAAGTATTGTTATAGCAGTCTCCTAACGCAATTTTTGTGAGAGGCAGGCATTTAGGAAGAAGAAACAGACCTTCACCTACCTCTAGTAGGGCACCTAGAAAGCAAGATGATGGATGTCATTAAGGTAAAGAAGCATGTCACTTCCACAACTCCACCTCTCGCAATAGTCGATCGTCGGGTCGGGGATGATAGCTGGAGAAGCCAAATGTTTGGCATGTTAGATTTGTAGTTGAGGATCGAAGGTTGACCTGCCATAGATGATGAGATGGCTCACTGAGAGTGCTATGCTGATGTGTAGAGTCGGACCAGCTTTAGAAGAGCTTCTGGATAATGATAAGACCACGGTGCTTACTGATGGGGTTGATGACTTGGAAAATAATTAGGAAGGTAATGCTTCCACGGGAGCCATGCAGATTGATGGAGAGGATGATGATGATGAGGATGATCAGGAGTGAAATCCTAATAATGATGACTATGTGTAGCGGCCTAGAAAGTTCCTTTTCTCTACCTAATTGATATATTTGTGTGTGCACTAAAGACAATGCACCGTTTAACCGTGGGCTAGAGGAAAGATTTCCTATTTACTCTATGTTTGCTATTTGTAGTAGGCCATAACATTATTTGTCATTCCCTGTGGTAGTACCCTTATGATTGATTAGGTCTGGTTTATAATATATAGTATTGTTGATGACTATGATAACTTTGATGATGCCTTGTGATGTTTGGATGATTTTTTCGTCTCAAGTAGTTGAGTTTGTTTAGTTTATTTTAGAGTCAATTTTGTTTATTTTTTAATTGGCATAGAGTAGTGACCCTTCCCTATGATAGATTGGACGACCGTCTTAAGGTAAATTAGTCACATTTTTTTTATTTTTGTTAGTATTGAGTCAAGCACACTCACTTGTGTGCTCTTTGACATTCCACTTAGATGCTAAGTTAGAGGCAATGAAGTGGCCATCATAACTGAGAATTCCATGGAAGACACACAATGTTCTTTAACTCGACTCAATATACTTGTAGGGCTTAGTAATGAAAAAAATGTCATTCAATGTTATTGTATGAATGTGTAGCTACAAAAAATCGATTAGAGTCTTGATGCCATGTGAGGTGAGCTTAATTGTTTTGTTTTGTACATATTATAGTATCTAGAACATGACTTAGTGTATGTTAGATGGCTACTTGTTAAAGAGTTAGGAGATGATTAAGGCGTTTCTTTGAAAAATCCGTGTTTGTCTTACCTTCCTGAACATTTTTCCTAGTTAAACCCCTTGAGCCATAAATCTTATTCTTTTCTTAGCCACAAAAGTAGACAATTCCTTTTTGTTGCATGAACTCTAGAATTTTTTATCCAAAGTATTCTTAGGCACTTTGAGATATGAAAGTGAAGGCCCACCATAATATGAATGATATTGGAAAGGAAAGAAAGAAAATTGTAGGTTAAATAAGAATAGAAAGTAGGAAGAAGGGGAACCCAAAATATGTTGTTTACTATCTACTAGGACAATGAAAGGAAAAGATTTAATACTGAATATTCGTATTGATTCTACACTAGCAATCAAGTAATGAATAAAGGTGCATGAAAAGAAAAGAAAGAGGGTGAGAATAGTGAAGGGTGAACAATAAGGATAAAGTGATGGACTTGAAAGATGAAAAATGTCTTAAAAGTTCTTATAATTGGTAGTCACTATAAAAGTTAGATCATTTCCACCTGTCCTTTAGCCAACATTACAATGAAGAAAAGTTATTATGATCTTAATCTCTCAAAATAATAAGTAGTCTAAGTGTTCATAAAGGGATAGGTTATGGTATGTTACATGTGTATGATACATCTTTTGTAAGTGTAAGTGTACCTTGCTTATTATGTTTTATGCTTTGCATTGATAATTTGAGAGAGAAACATCACAAAAAGTGAAGGGCATAAGATGTCTAAGTCGTTTTACTGTGTGTAGCATATATCATATTTAATCATGTTGGCTCTATTTTGTAAAAATGAGTCATTTATAGAAGTTATGTAGTCTAAAATGTTAGAACTATTATATGCTTGGTGTGAATTGCTATAGGTTAATGAACCATGTAACCATATGCTCTATGCTAGTTGTTTGAGTGTGAATTTATAGAGATGACATGTGGTGAGTAAATATCAGTTTGTGCATGGAGTTGAGAATTGTTCGAGGACGAACAATGGCTTAAGTGTGGGTAGTGATGTTAGGCATATTCTTATGCCTATTTTCTATGTTTTGACCCATATTTAACCTTGTCTTAAGTTCGAAATCCTTATAAGATGCATGAATTCCATTTTTCGTGTGTCATGTGAGCTAACAAATGTTTCTATATGTTTTGAGCAAGAAACCAAGAAAAAAGGATCTAAAAATGACTCGAGGTGTGAAGAAAGAATAGTTCGCAAAACTCGGCCTAGGGTTGTGGCTGGCATGGCACTCCAACCCTTGAACATAAGAGAAATATGCACCAAATTTGGTGCTTTGGATTTTGTGGGACGCCAGGTCTTGAGCTTTGAAGATGAGAATTTAATCAACACCTTGGCGAGATGAGAGGCGTGGAGCGCCCGAAACATCCCAGACTTAGAAAATTTTCCCAATATTCTGGTGTTGTGGATGGAGTGGGGTGCTAAAAGGGTTCTAATGCGTAGAAATTTTACTAACACTCTAGTGTTGTTAATGGAGTGGGGGTGCTAGAGGGCTTTAGAATTTAAGAAATTTGGCTCACACCTTGGTGCTGTGGTTGGAGTGAAGCGCCTAGAGCTAAACATTACGGGAAAATTAAGCCAAACTTGGGACTACAGAAGGCATGACGCACCAGACCCACTCTTTAATAGAATTTTCTTATTTTAAAGATAAATACTTGAGGACAAAAGCGTCATTTGAGGTCTCACCTATAAATATAACATCTAGGTCATTTGTTAGGAAGTATACAACATCTTGATCATAGTAAGGGTTATAACACAGCATTGGAGGAGTGACAAGTTTTAACTTAGGTTGCTTCTTGTCTCTATCATTTTACTTTAAATGATAATGATATTGTTCGGGTTTTTGCTTTGGGTATAAAGCTACACGCAAGTGCACGTGGTCGAACAAGTAGTAAAGTGGCTTAAGTAAGCCAAGTATCGATCCCACAGGGACTGGGATAAGGTAGCAATCTACTCAAGTGTACTATATTTTAACTCTAACAATGAAGACAACAGTGCAAAGAAGAGTTTGATATTTTTATTTCTAATTTTATCCTAAATCTACAAAGATTATATAATTTGAGTCTGAACTATGAATGTGAGCATGCTGAGGTTAAACGAACATGTAAGGAAATAAATTATCGACATAATTTGGTTAACTTTTCCTCCGGTTGCTAGTCAAGAACTATTGCCAATGGATTAAAAATCTCGTATTTAACCCAATTTAAGAATCATGAACCATCCACCTACATTTCTGTGATTAAACGAAATTCATGTTCTAGTCATACAAAACCGGTTCCTTAATTGACTAATACGACTTTCAAGTATATTTCTATCCTGAAGGTAAATCAATTCTCAATTTTACCAAACTAAGAAAAGATCATATCCTATTGATTCACAGCTTTCCAATTTCTTGCTCTCTCAAGTGAAACCGAACTTTTTGGATGTACATTAACGTTGGCCACACATTAATGCAGTAAGAACAAGAATCAATAGAACAACTATGGAAGAAAAGATGAAAAACCAACTTAATCAACAATCACATTTCAATACCATTGTTCTTAACCTCAGCAAGAAGAGGAATTAGCCACTCATTTGTGGATTAAACATTGTTAAATGAGTGTTAAACATACAAGCAATTGAATTAAAGAAGAAGGAGATAGAGAAAAACCCTGAGAATTTCGTCCCCTCAACTGCCTGTAACCCACATTCTTGCTCCACCAAGTCAGAATAATGAAAAATGAACGTAAGTGTTCTATTTATACTAGTGGGAATTTTTCCCAGAATAACAAGCAACGTGTCACGGAGTGCATCGCGGAGCACTGCCTCCGTGACACGCCACTGACGCAGAGCCTCATTGGAAATTGACTGTCCAGGTAATAAGGCCCAACGTGGCACGGCGTGCAACGCGGGGCTAGGCCAACGTGCCACGGCCCAACGCGCACCCCCACTGGAATTTGTCCAAAATATTCCCTATCCAGGCAGAAGGCCTCCGCGATGGCAGCATGACACGGTTCCATCGCGGAGCCCCTTTAATTTGTGCCTTCCAATGCTTTTTCCTTTGCTAACATTCGAGTCCAACCCCGATCTCTCCCAACACGCATTTTAGCTTCCCAAAATTACATTTCACCTGCAAAACAACGCTAATCATGTTGGTTAGTATAAATTCATATTTTATTATAAATCACATGAGAATGTATAAACATTGATAGATAAACAAGGCTAAGATGACACATTTAAGTACCACTTGGGCATATAAATTTGCCCACGATCACTTACCCCACACTTAAATCCTTGTTCGTCCCCGAACAACAATCTTACACCTCATGCAATTTACACCCCACCCTGGCTACTTTGGTTCGACAATTCAGGCTACGGTCATACCGATTATTCAATACAACAAATCATCAAGAAAACACACATGGTCCTATCAATGCAATGACCTTCAACACATCAAGACCTCCTATACTTAAGAATCGACTCTCGATATTGGCAAACTCATGCAAATCAGCTGATCAAGATATCCGACACGAAACTTAATCTCTCATAAAGCATGTGCCCTCACAACGCAAGAGAGTTTTCCCTTTTTAATTACATGAACTCTAACGGTTACATGCAGGGGCATATAAACACAATTTCACTCTCTCTCCCAAAAGAATTCACATGCATCATGTCATGAACCATAGGCTTGCCCTTAGTGTATTACTCCACTAATATAAGGAAATGTGATGTAGGATCACTTAGGACTTTAACGGGTTGTAATGTAAGCTACAGAACTAGTAAATATTGGGCTAGTCAATAATAGCCACTAGCATCCTTAAGCGCATTTTCAATGCATCCCATCAAACTCATGGGCATTGTTTCTTCCTTCATCCTCCCATTCTTGAAGTCTGTATTTAGTTTGGCCCATATCTTTAGGCACACTTGACTCGATAACAAAGATTATTCAGACACCTTCATTATATTTTATTTATAACAAGTGCACCTTCAACCTTTTCTTTCCTTTAATCACTCTTCTTTTCTTTTGTTTTCACCATTCTCACTCTTTGACACTTTGGGAAAATTATTTTCTCTTCTTAAGCGCTTAAGAGTTTTGGATCAAATTTACAGCTAATGAAAAGAAGGGGTTAAGCTCGATTTACTCATTTTGACACAAGAAAAAAAATAATAGGCTAAAGGCTCAACGGGCTAACTACGGTGTACATTCAAGGTGGGTACAATAATGAAAAAGAGAAACTTTCGGTTAACACAAAGAAATGCCTACATCCTTTCCTACAATACACGTCCTTCATTTCGTTTCATACACACACCAGGCAAGTTCTAGACACTTCACAATGGCATCGAATAAACAAACACTCACTTCACACTTATAGCACATGCTCAATTCAAGACGTATTCACAGACTCTTCAATTAGCTAATTACAAGAATTCAAACATTAAGCCTCAATCACACTGAATCGACTCTATGGCCCAGGTATCTCAACATATTTACAAAGTTGCATGCTTTCATATGAATCACCTTTGCATTTCGAATATCATGTACGACACGCAACCAGAATTCCGCAACCATAAAGTAACTACAGGTTTTGGGATGCAACCCACAAAAGAAAACAACTGAAAAATAAACGAAAAAAATCTACTCCTAACGACTACATTTCCCTTAAGACGGTCGTCATCCATCCATCATAGGGAACGGTCACTACTTAGGACATCGGTTCAATGGGACCCTTCTCGGTAAAAGAACCGAAAACAAATGCCAAGAAACCCAAGAATTTAAAAAGCACAAATTTTAAAAATATCAATCATTACGATGAAACAAAAATATGTACAAAATCAGCTAGCAACATTCAGCAACACACAACAGTTTCACATTTAATTACAATACAGAAAAAAAACTTCACAATCACAAATCACAGGGTCACAAAAGTTTTCCACAGGCACAACAACAGAAAAGAACATACACACAACACAACCAGCACCTAACTACTCCCACCCCACACTTATCTCGAACACTGTCCCCAGTTTTTATAAATATTCACATAGCATAAAAAATGGGTGGCGGAACTCCCCGATCAATCAAAATACTCCACTTCTTCATCAGATGCTGCTGCCTCATCTCCCATGTCTGAATCACCCCCATCGTCATCATCGGACTCCATATCGGAGTCCTCACGACATGTCTCCTCATCTGTGGGGACATCATCATCTGTGGGCTCTACAAAATCTGGCCCCACTCGGTATAGAGCCCTGGCATTTTCGCCAAAAGGGTAGTCTAGCTCGAGCTGCCATAGCTCCTCCTCTGTTGCCGGCCTCCCGCCTATCCGTAGCTGGAGCATCTGCATCCCGTACATGCTAGCCATGTACTGATCATTCCGAGCATGTCGCTCGACTAGTGTAAGCACTGGCCTGTGGGTGGTGTCGGGAGCCTTAGTTTTGGTGACATCTAAGGCCATCTGTGGGATGTAGTCAATGGCCTCGTCCCCAATGTCCAGACCCCTTAGGAATGTGGTGAGTAATCCACCAAATCCGTATCTGTGCCCCTGATGCAACCGGGCTCTCTTTATGGCGGAGATAATCACCGCACCCACGTTGATCTCCAGCCCTTTCATCAGGGCGTACACAAAGCATACACGATCTCGGGTTAGATCTGTCATATGCACCCCCAGGATTAGGCAGGAACACACGATCTTAAGCCATATCAAGGCTTCCCTATTCATCTGTGAGTAGGGCAAAGTCTGATGGTAGCCCCTCTCCTTATGTCTGCTCCACCTAGCCATCGATCGGGTTCCACACAAAGTGCGTCTGATGTCCGCATATGGTGGAGTGATTGATAACGGGCAAAAATATATGCCCGAGATACTCTTTGTAACTTCAATTAGTCTTGTTTATCTAAGTTATTGTATACATTTTCATGTAATTTAATATAATGTGGAGATATGTGCTAACCAACATGATTTGCCTTTGTTTTGTAGGTTTTGATGATGTTTGAGTAACTAATCCATGAGTTGGTGAAGTAGAAGCTTGGAAACGGAATTAACACGCGAACGTCGGCAAGGAAGAGGCACAAAACAGCCCACCGGCGCGTCGACAAGGTGCCACGGCAGGCAGGCCGCTCAAACAGCCCACCTGCGCGTTGGCAACGTGCCACGGCAGGTGGAATCCGTGACCATGGGGCTACAACGCGCTGCCCAGGCAGCGTGACACGTTGCCAACGCGGCAAGGTGCTGCCTGGGCCGATTTCGGGTGATTTTCCAGAGAGCCTCCGCGTTCGTAGCGTGTCACGGAGGCCGTGCTCCGCGATGCACTCCGTGACACGTTGCTTGTTAATCCGGGAAAGATTCCTACTAATATAAATAGCACACTTAGGTTTATTTTTCATAATTCATTCTTGGTGGAGCAAGGACGTGGGTTAGGAGCAGTTGAGGGACGAAAAAGCTAAGGGTTTTTCTCTCTTTCTTTCTTCTTTCAATCAATTGTACGTATGATTTACACTCATTTGAGGATGATCAATCCACAAATGAGTTGCTAATTCTCTTCCTTGCTAAGGTTTTGAACATGTGTATTGAATTTTGATTGTGAATTATATGGTTTTTCATCTTCTTCTTTCATGTTGTTCTATTAATTCTTGTTCTTACTGCATTAGTGTGTGGCCAACATTAATGTACATCTAAAAAGTCCAATTTCACTCGAGAGAGCAAGAAATTGGAAAGTTGTGAATTAATAGGGTATTGTTCTTAACTTGATTTGGGAAAATTGGGTTTTGATGTGCTTTCCTGATAGAAATATACTTGAAAGCCGTATTAGTCAATTTAGGAACCGGAATTGTATTGCTAAGTCATAAATTGCATTTGATCACAGAAATGTAGACGAATGGTTTATGATTCTAAAGTGAGATTAAATACGAGAGTTTTAATCTCTAGGCTAATGTTCTTGGCTAGCAACATGAAGAGAAGAATAACCGAATTATGATTACTATCGAATTCATTACTTGTTCTTAACCTTGGCATGCTCTTATCCATAGTTTCAATTCAAGTAAATATTTGTTAATAGTTTTAGTATATAGTTTATAAAAAAAATTATTTAACTTTTGGTTACATTGTTGTCAACATAATTAGAAGTAAACTAGAATATAGTATACTTAAGCAATTTTACTTAACCAGAGTCTCCTTGGATCGATACTTGGCTTACTTAGCCACTTTATTACTTGTTTGACCATGTGCACTTGCGTGTCGGTTTTTAACCCCTACCAAAGCACCGAGCAAGTTTTTGGCGACGTTGCCGGGGAGACTTGGCAATTGGTGAAATTGTTTTAAGTATAAATTTACTGTATTTTTGTTTTATTTTCTTAAGTGTTGACAACTTGGTCTAGTGTTTGTTTTAATTCTTCTTTATTTTATTTTATTTTTCTGCTTGTTCGTATACCCTTATTGACATGACATCGTGGAATATAAATGGTTTCAATGGTGGATACTCATATTTTAGTGAATCTTGTCAGAACTGTGGAGGACCCCACTTGTGGCAAAACTGTAATACGTGCAATATATGTGGGTGTCAATATGGCCATTGGGGTGATTGTCCAAAGGCATATTCCCCTCCCCCAAGCCCCTACTATGATCCTTCTGTTGTTTTTTCTGAATATAGGCATGTTGAAAATGAGGACTTGGGACGCCAAGCTCGAATAGAAGACATGTTGAAACAACTCTTGGAGCAATCAGAAGCAATGAAGGAGGCGATGGCAGTATTGAGAAATCAGCAAGAAGAGAATGCAGAGGCTCTAGAAAGGATGACCATCAAATTCACGGAGATGATCGCTGAAGCTGAAGCGTGTGATAAATCACAGACAACAGTTTTAGCCGATATTCAAGAGGAACTACAAGAGGACGACAAGGGCGAATTTTTGGATGAAGCCCAACAATTCGAATCTCTTGAGTGTCCCCGTGATGGGCTCACACTTATGGAAAATCCATTCTTGGAAGAAGAGTTAGCGTATCCCCCAGTCGACTTTAATGGTGAGATAGATGTCGATGTCGAGAAGGTATATACAAGTAAGGAGGTCAAGCAAAATGCAGTTTCAGAGTTGAGGTGTATTGGACCGCACTCTACGCATTTTTCAACATTAAATTTGGTTGACAACATAGAAATAGAGTCTTCCAAGTTTGTAGAGAAATGTCTAAAGGAGGACCAAGCACCATATATTTTGAAATTTGCTAACTCAGAAAGACAAAATGACTTCGCTTACTTAAGGACCAATAAATGCAAAAGGCAACATCTACTGTTTGGTCCTTACAATTTTTCACCACCACCCCTGGAGCATAAGAGGAAATTAGAGAAGAAATTAGGGGTGAGATTCATATCCTCAAGGTGGAGGAAAAAGTGGTGAAACTTGGTACGTCGTGCCGCGATGTAAAATTAGGCACTGCTTGGGAGGCAACCCAAGGGTACCACAGGTACCATTTTAATTTCTTGCAATTGAGTTGATTTTTGTTTATTTTCATCATGTGTTGTTTTGGTGGAAAGTTAAGCGCAGCTGGAGGAGAAGTCTGAGTACCCGTGGAGGAGGAAGCTAACAAGCATGGAAGAGAAAAAGTGTGGGGTTGAACACCCACTTGTGCAAAGTCGAAGAAACATATGCTGTTAGCTAAACCTAAAGGCCTCAGGGAGTATTTCTCACCCTTTGTAAATTTTAATTTGATGCTATGAGGACATAGCATGATTTAAGTGTGGGGTGAGGGAAATTTCAAGGGAAATTTCAAAATTTTCTGTGCTTAACGATTTTGGTGAATGTAATGCTTGTGCAAAAGTTGGTGAGAAATTTGAAAAATTTGAAAAATTTTTGTGAATTAAGCATGACTTCATCACCCGTTGGCTTTTCTTTTCGGTTCTTTTCCGACGGGGGGTCTTTGAACCGAAGAATAAAAAAAAAATTTATTTGTCTGTATATGGTGTTTTTAGTCATAGTTAGGGACTGTTTCCGACGATGGATGGATGACGACCGTCTTGAGGAAAATTAGTCGATAGGTTTTGGGTTTTGAAACCATAACTAATTGGTGCTGGATGTTCTTGTTATGTGCTATAAATGATTGTAAGATGCAAGTATGTTCAGCATGAAGCATGCAAGTGTATAACTTTGTTTGAGACACTTAGGCTCTTGAATTTGACTCAATATGTTTGAAGCTTAATTCCGAATTCTTGTGATTAGCTGAGTAAGAGTCTACTGATTGTGTCTTGATTTGAGCATGTTCCATGAGTGTAAGGTTTTTGAGTATTCCGTGCTATTGTGGATTGTCTAGAACTTGCCTGGTGTGTTTATAAAATGAAATGAAGGATGTGAATTGGAGGAAATGATATAGGCATTTCTTTGAATGAACCAACTTTTTATCCCTCATTATACCTACCTTGAAAAATTAATCCTAGTTAACCCCATTGAGCCTTGAGCCTATTCTTTGACAGCTGCAACATAAACTTAATCCTTTTTCTTTCATTAGCCTTGAAATTGAACCAAAACTCCGAAGCGCTTAAAGGAAAAATCCGAAAGGGTAAAGGAGTGAGAAGAATGGAAAAGAAGGAAAAATAGCAAGTTGTAAATAGTGGAGAAAAGGAAAAAGGTGCATTTGTGTGAAAATGGTTGGTTATTAGTAGGGAGTAAGAAAAGGAATGAATGAAACATATTGCTTAAGTACTCCTTACTAATAAGCTAAAAGTGTCGAAAGAAATGGGGGAACAAAAGAGGAAAAAGAAAACTAAAAGGAGAAAAAAGGTGAAGTGAGGGAAGGGAAGTTTGTAATGAAGGCGTGATGTATTAAAAGCGCTTAGGAAAGATAGTCACTATTACTGATCATAATAGTACCTACCCGCACCTGAGTTACATTACAACCTAAAAAGTCCTACTTGATCTTACATTCACACATCCTTATATTAGTGGAATAAAACACTAAGGGAAAGCTTATGGGTCATTACATAATGCATGTGAATTCTTTGTGAGAGTGAGCGTAATTCTATTCATGTACCCACACATGTTGTGATGTAAAAAATTGTTTTTGCGTGTGATTGGGTAACTCTCTTTCCGTGAGGGGCACATGTTGAAAGAAGGATATATTTCATGTGGGATTTCTTAATCAGATGATTTGCATGAGTTTGCTAAAATTGAGAGTCGATTCTTGAGGTTTAGAAGTCTTAACATGGTTGTACTTCATTTCAATGATCAAATCAGGCATGCTCTATTTTTAGCTTGTATCTTACGTAATCATTATAGCCGTAACCTGAATTATCTTGCTAAATTAATTATGTAGGAGTCTCCATTTGCATGATATGTAAAAGGTTGTTCGAGGACGAACAAGGCTTTAAGTGTGGGGTTGTGATAACGGGCAAAAATATATGCCCGAGATACTCTTTAGTACTTCAATTAGTCTTGTTTATCTAAGTTATTGTATACATTTTCATGTAATTTTATATAATGTGGAGATATGTGCTAACCAACATGATCAGCCTTTGTTTTGTAGGTTTTGATGATGTTTGAGTAACTAATCCATGAGTTGGTGAAGTAGAAGCTTGGAAACGGAATTAACACGCGAACGTCGGCAAGGAAGAGGCACAAAACAGCCCACCGGCGCGTCGACAAGGTGCCACGGCAGGAAGGCCGCTCAAAACAGCCCACCTGCGTGTTGGCAACGTGCCACGGCAGGTGGACTCCGCGACCATGGGGCTACAACGCGCTGCCCAGGCAGCGTGACACGTTGCCAACGCGGCAAGGTGCTGCCTGGGCCGATTTCGGGTGATTTTCCAGAGAGCCTCCGCGTTCGTAGCGTGTCACGGAGGCCGTGCTCCGCGATGCACTCCGTGACACGTTTCTTGTTAATCCGGGAAAGATTCCTACTAATATAAATAGCACACTTAGGTTTATTTTTCATAATTCAGACTTGGTGGAGCAAGGACGTGGGTTAGGAGCAGTTGAGGGACGAAAAAGCTAAGGGTTTTTCTCTCTTTCTTTCTTCTTTCAATCAATTGTACGTATGATTTACACTCATTTGAGGATGATCAATCCACAAATGAGTGGCTAATTCTCTTCCTTGCTAAGGTTTTGAACATGTGTATTGAATTTTGATTGTGAATTATATGGTTTTTCATCTTCTTCTTTCATGTTGTTCTATTAATTCTTGTTCTTACTGCATTAGTGTGTGGCCAACATTAATGTACATCTAAAAAGTCCAATTTCACTCGAGAGAGCAAGAAATTGGAAAGTTGTGAATTAATAGGGTATTGTTCTTAACTTGATTTGGGAAAATTGGGTTTTGATGTGCTTTCCTGATAGAAATATACTTGAAAGCCGTATTAGTCAATTTAGGAACCGGAATTGTATTGCTAGGTCATAAATTGCATTTGATCACAGAAATGTAGACGAATGGTTTATGAATCTAAAGTGAGACTAAATACGAGAGTTTTAATCTCTAGGCTAATGTTCTTGGCTAGCAACATGAAGAGAAGAATAACCGAATTATGATTACTATCGAATTCATTACTTGTTCTTAACCTTGGCATGCTCTTATCCATAGTTTCAATTCAAGTAAATATTTGTTAATAGTTTTAGTATATAGTTTATAAACAAAATTATTTAACTTTTGGTTACATTGTTGTCAACATAATTAGAAGTAAACTAGAATATAGTATACTTAAGCAATTTTACTTATCCAGAGTCTCCTTGGATCGATACTTGGCTTACTTAGCCACTTTATTACTTGTTTGACCACGTGCACTTGCGTGTCAGTTTTTAACCCCTACCAAAGCACCGAGCAGTGATATTCAGCTGTCGAAGCACGTGGGCGTTTGTGTCCCGCGCCCCTAAGATAGCATTGAGGTTGTGGGGATCAAAAGTGACCATTTGCCCCCTTATTTTGATGGTGTGACTTCTGAGAGTCGGGTTCCAGTTGGCGTAGAATTCCCGAATCAAGTGCAAGTTGCATTCCTTGGGCTCTTCAAAAATGAAGTTCAGCCCAGCTGCCTCGATCCTCTGGACAATCCTGGGGAACTTCTGTGCCAACGGTTCCCTTGCTATGTGTTCCTCGGGGATGTACTTGCTCTCCTTGTGCTTTGCGTACCACTTCTTCCCCTCCTCTGTCACCCACCTGGTTCCATATTGACGGCGTTGGCCGCGTGGAACCGCTGGTGCTGCTGGGACCGCTGTGCCCAGTCTGATTCTTTTTCTTCCAGCGCCAGATGTTGATGCGCCTTTTCCCTTGTCTTGCCTGCTTGCCATTTTTCCTGTCAACCCAAATAGACAAGATCAATATTAAGCCAATTAAAATTTGCTTCAACTAAGGTTGGGTTAGGCTAGGCTACCCCACACTTAGTCTTTAGCCAAAATTACAAAATTAAGGCAAGATCGTGCTTACTTACACAAACAAACAACAAAACATAACAAATATGCTTAGTGCATTTGGAGAATTCGACGGCATATATTCTATGTACTACTCAGACTTCGTACAGCTAGCCACAATCATTACCATCGATAACATTTTATCCCATAGCACTTTGCAAGGAGAAACAAAAGAAAAATTTAACTACAAGATCCTCTATAATTCACCCAATTCTTGCAACTTCCAATATTTCCTTCACCCGAGAATCCGTCGGTCTTTTAGCATAGTAACAGTTAGCACATCGACTCATCTCACTCAACATGTACAACCCAGCATGAATTTCACTAGTTCAACTAAATTTTTCCATTTCAAACTCAAATGCAAGCCCTAGCTATGATTTTATCAAAAATTCGATTAAACTATGTAATTTACGAGTTTAAGAAATCACAATGAATACTCTGAACATCAATCAACAATAATTCAGTTGAATTTAAGCTTAATTTCTACTTAGGGAAAGTTTAGCTCATATCACATGTTCAATCTCGAAGAAAATCGACAAGAAATGAGATAGAATTGAAGAACATACCTTGAATTCGAAGAATTGATGAAAACTCAATGAAATTCTTGGCCTAAGTCCGTGTCACGTTGAGGGGGAAGGGGTTTTTGGGAGGTTGGTCGTGGAAGTATGAAAAATGAGGAAAATAGAGCGGGAATCGGGGTTTAAAAGTGGGAAATTCGCGCGGGTCACCCGGCGACCCGGTGTGACCCGTCGCGATATACACCTCAACGTGTCACGGAGGGTAACGCGGAGGCCATCCTCCGTGACACGGAGCCATCGCCCTAGCTCACTGTTTTGCCACTTTTTATTATTTTTCATACCTCGAATTTTCCTTTGCGATCCCTTGCACATTTATCCTCCGTTCAACCTGAAATTTATCTTATGGCAAGAAATTGGTTAGAATTATAGGTTTCACTCAAACTAAAAAAAAAACAAAAATAAAAACTAGAAATTTTGTTGTTAATCAAGAAAAAAAAGAAAAAAGGAAATCTATTCACAATTTACAAAGAAAAATTTCATGGGTTGCCTCCCGTGCAGTGCCTGATTTACCGTCGTGGTTCGCCGTCATTCAGCTCAGTCATCTTCTAGGGTGACAAACATTTTCTCTCAACCACCGTCCTCACCCCAGTAGTGCTTACATCGCTCCGGTGGTTTTCCCAATAACTCTCGTGAATCACTTATCTGTGCATCATCACCTTGATCAATCACATTGATCACCGAGAGTTCCTCGTATACAGTCGGGAGCTTGGGGGCCTTATATACATCGAACACTTTCACCTTGTCGTGTGCCCGCATGGTTAGTTGCCCTGCAGCTACATCAATCAGCGCTTTCCCGGTCGCCAAGAAAGGACGTCCCAAAATAAATGGGACTTCCGCGTCTGGCTCAAAGTCCAACACAACAAAATCTACCGGGAAGATAAGGGAGCCCACTTGCACCAGCACATCCTCCACAATGCCATCAGGTCTGGCTAAGGACCGATCTGCTAGTTGCAAGACCACTGTTGTTGGTCTAGGACCCCCTAGACCCAACTTCTTGAATACCGATGACGGCATCAAATTAATGCTCGCTCCCAAATCACATAATCCGCGAGCTCGGATACTCTGCCCAATTGTAATTTGTATAGTAAAGCTCCCAGGATTTTTGAGCTTTATGGGCAGTTGGTTTTGTATCCGGGAAGTGCACTCCTCCGTGAGAGCCACCGTAGCATACTCAGTCAACCGACTTTTGTTCGCCACGATGTCCTTAATGTACTTTGCATATTTCGGCACTCCCTACAAAAAATCAACAAGAGGTAAGTTAATATGTACCTGTTTCAGCAGCTCCATGAATTTCATGAAACACGCCTCCTCCTTGTGTTTCTTTAATCTTTGAGGGAACGGGGGTGGTGGTCTTTCTGATTCAGCTTCCTTTTTCTTCCACCTCTCATCACTTTACTCCCTCTCAACTTCTGCTGCTCTCTATTGTTGAGGTTGTCTTTCTGGTTCCACCTCTTTCAGCTGCAACCCACTCCTTGTGGTCACCGCATTCACCTGCTTGGAATTGGGATCTGTGTCGCTCGGAAGTCCTCTTCTAGGCCTGGTATTTTGGGCTCTAGCAAATTGCCCAAATTGATATTCAAGTGCCTTAGTAGCTAACTGGTTGTTCTTTACCTCGGCTGCTAATTTCACATAGTCAGCCTGCAATTGAGCTATGTTAGCTATCATCATCTTGAACATCTCCTCAATGCTGGGTGATGGTGGTGGAGGAGGTGCATTGTTGTTTCTATATTGTGCCTGATAGTTCTGATGACCTCCTTGATTCCTCTGCGCCCCCTGACTCGAACTTTGCCCTTGATGGTTGTTGCTACCCCAAGAGAAATTTGGATGATTCCTCCAGTTGGAATTGTAGCTGTTGCCATACTATTGGTGGTTGTTCCTCTATACATTTCTCACAAAGTTCACCGAGTTAGGATTTGCTCCACAACACTCAGCTGAGTGCTCACTACTCCCGCACACTTCACACCAAATCTGCTGCACTGCATTCACCGGGGCTTGAGTCTGGTTCATTGTCATGTTACTGAAGTGGGTGTTGAGTTGATTCTGTAAAGCAGCTATTTGTGCAGCAATAGCCGTAAAACCATCCACTTCTAGAACTCCTGCTGCTTTCCTTATTCCTCCTCTTGAAGAATCAGCATTCCACTCCGGATTGCCCTGCGAAATACGGTTTAACAAGGTATACAGCTCCTCATAAGTTTTCTCCAATGCTTGTCCCCCAGCTGCTGAGTCTAGCAAGATTTTTGTGTGGGGTTCCAAACCCTCTATAAAGGTGTCCACCAGCACATCATTGGATTGATGATGAGGAGGACAATCCCGCAACATGGAATTGAATCTCTCCCAAGCTTGATATAGATTCTCTCCCTCTCTCTGTTTAAAACTTAGAATTTGACTTCTAAGTCTTGCTGTTTTACCGGAGGGAAAAAATCGTATCAAGAATTTCCTTGCAAGATCATCCCAAGTAGTAATAGAATTTGGAGGCTCAGCTTTCAACCACCTCTTGGCTTCCCCCAATAGTGAAAATGGGAACAATGTAAGCCTAACATAATCTGATGACACTCCAGTGGGGATGTAAGTGTCACTTATCTCCAAAAAATTTTGGAGATGCTGCTGTGGATCCTCATGAGGGAGACCTGTGCACTGCTCGCTGGTGTGCAGCAATTGCACCATGTTTTTCTTGAGCTCGAACCTCCCTCCTGGCTCAGGTTTGCGGATGCTAGATGTGACATTGTTAGCATGTGGGATTGCCACCTCGCGAACCGGCCTAGCTGCTACTTCCTCGGGCACTAACATTGCTCGTACCACTGGTGGATTCTGTTGTTGCTCCATAATTGTTTTTTTGAGCAACTGCAGCTTTCTCTCTAGAGCTTCTCTCCGCTGACGATGAAATAGTCTTTCAGGCTCTAAATATGAGTTCACTAGCTCCTTGTCTCTTGCTAGTGTTCAGCAGTATTTCTGCAAAATACAGGCTAAGACCAAGTTGTCAACACTAACAAAAAAAATATAGTAAATTAACACTTAAGAAAAATTCACCAATTGCCAGTCCCCGGCAACGGCGCCAAAAACTTGTTCGGGTTTTTGCTTTTGGTATAAAGCTACACGCAAGTGCACGTGGTCGAACAAGTAGTAAAGTGGCTTAAGTAAGCCAAGTAACGATCCCACAGGGACAGGGATAAGGTAGCAATCTACTCAAGTGTACTATATTTTAACTCTAACAATGAAGACAACAGTGCAAAGAAGAGTTTGATATTTTGATTTTTAATTTTATCCTAAATCTACAAAGATTATATAATTTGAGTCTGAACTATGAATGTGAGCATGCTGAGGTTAAATGAACATGTAAGGAAATAAATTATTGATATAATTTGGATAACTTTTCCTCCGGTTGCTAGTCAAGACCTATTGCCAATGGATTAAAACTCTCATATTTAACCCAACTTAAGAATCATGAACCGTCCACCTACATTTCTGTGATTAAAGGAAATTCATGTTCTAGCCATACAAAACCAGTTCCTTAATTGACTAACATGACTTTCAGGTATATTTCTATCCTGAAGGTAAATCAATTCTCAATTTTCCCAAACTAAGAAAAGATCATATCCTATTGATTCACAACTTTCCAATTTCTTGCTCTCTCGAGTGAAACCGGACTTTTTAGATGTACATTAACATTGGCCACACATTAATGCAGTAAGAACAAGAATCAATAGAACAACCATGGAAGAAAAGATGAAAAACCAACTTAATCAACAATCACATTTCAATACCATTGTTCTTAACCTCAGCAAGAAGAGGAATTAGCCACTCATTTGTGGATTAAACATCGTTAAATGAGTGTTAAACATACAAGAAATTGAATTAAAGAAGAATGAGATAGAGAAAAACCCTGAGAATTTCGTCCCCTCAACTGCCTGTAACCCACGTTCTTGCTCCACCAAGTCAGAATAATGAAAAATGAACGTAAGTGTTCTATTTATACTAGTGGGAATTTTTCCCGGAATAACAAGCAACGTGTCACGGAGTGCATCGCGGAGCACTGCCTCTGTGACACGCCACTGATGCTGAGCCTCATTGGAAATTGATTGTCCAGGTAATAAGGTCCAACGTGGCACGGCGTGCAACGCGGGGCTAGGCCAACGTGCCACGGCCCCAACGCGCACCCACACTGGAATTTGGCCAAAAAATTCCCTATCCAGGCAGAAGGCCTCCGCGATGGCAGCGTGACATGGCTCCATCGCGGAGCCCCTTTAATTTGTGCCTTCCAATTCTTTTTCCTTTGCTAACATCCGAGTCCAACCTCGTTCTCTCCCAACACGCATTTTAGCATCCCAAAATTACATTTCACCTGCAAAACAACGCTAATCATGTTGGTTAGTATAAATTCATATTTTATTATAAATCACATGAGAATGTATAAACATTGATAGATAAACAAGGCTAAGATGACACATTTAAGTATCATTTGGGCATATAAATTTGCCCAAGATCAGATATCTTTGTTTTTTCACTTTTTTGTAAGTGGTTAAATGACCATTCTAGGTTTTGGTCGTAGTTGTGGTTGAAGTTTAAAAGATTGATTATTGCTAGTTTTGATTTTTCATTAAAGGTTGTTTATGTTTTCTTATGTTAATTGCCTTTTCGCTAGATTGATCACCCTGTGCATAAATCTATTGGCGTTTGGTTGAACTCCGGAGAGGGAACTGAAAGGGTAAAAAATAAATGTAAAATAGAAATTCAAAGATCCTTTGACCCATTGATTAAAGGCTAGAAGTTGTTGATGAGAAAAGGGATATACACTTCAACCCTTTTTAGTTGATATAGAAGTAGGCATAACCATAATTTCATGTTTCTCCTACAACCATAGGGATATTCGCGTTAGGGTTCATAAGATAGTTGTTAGATGCTCGGGAGAATGGCAAAAATGGGATAGTAACTTCCAACTAGCAGCCTTAGAAGGAATTAATCTGGCATAAGAAAGTCTTGATAACTCAACCTGAAGCGAAAGTGCTATTTTCCCATATTTTCATCATCATTTGAAGTACAAACAAGTTAGAAACAACTTTCGTTTATTAGTGAATTTTCATTTCTAGTTTCGTAGTTTAATTCTCCAAACCATTCCCCATTTTTACCTGTTTGTTAGAATAGTGAAACAAAGAGTTAACCATAAATAAGTAATCTGACAAGTTTCTGAGGGATCGATATTGGGAGTTCATCGTCCTATATTACTTGATGACCACGTGTGCTTGTATATGCTTGGGCAACATTAACAATATCAGGACCACTTCTACACCCTGTCAATACGATAGGACTAGAAGACTAGCTAGATGTACTCACAGTGTTACACCCCGTAAAATGTCAATGGTTAGTAGTCGTACGTGTGGATTTGTGACGAGTAAGGAGAACTTGACGCGTGTGGGAAAAACCTCAAAAGAAGGGTTAGGCGAGGCCGGGTAGAGAGGGTCCAGCATGATGCATCAGCCAACTTGTGCAAGGTGCAGCACAACGCACCAGCACCATCAACTCAATGGGCAGCGCGCGCGATGGGCAGTTCGGGGCGCCCCTATGCCACTGGCCATGCCTCTATATATATATAGCACTTTGTTATTTCTATTCATTTGCTAAAGTGAAACCCACAACCAAGTGAGAGAGAGCACGCACAATTTAGCAAATTTTCGGCTGATTACACCGTCAAACTCCTTCTAAAGTGAAACCCACACAAGTTCGACTTGGATAACGAGTTCTAGGCCTATGGGAAGCATTAACACGGAGTTATTTCTCAAAAATTCGCTCGGCATGCCGGAACTCTTTTTAGTAAAATATTTTAGAATCACTTTAAATTGATTTCTAAATCTCTACCTCGGGATCTCTCCTAAATCTCATACCACAAAACTTCTACATCTTGCAATCTGAATACTGCTAGGTTGACTAATTCGTTGGACGAGGCATACATGCCCCTAAATATCCTCTTCAACTAGTCTATAAAGTTTCGGGGGTTCTCTTTGCGATTTGTCCCTGTAAACTGTGGTGGACTTAAAGCCAGAAACTCATGAACCCTCGAACAACTGGGCCTCTCAGTGGGCTCAAAGGCAGCTAGTACTACCGGCTGAGGCTGACGCTGGGAAGCCATTATCGATATCAACATGTAAAAAGTACCCCTGAGCTCCTAATCTTATAGCACAGGTCTAGCTGGGGGTGGTGCTGATATATCTGCCGCCCTAGCTTCCTCTAAATGTGGTGGTGGGTGCTGGGGATAACGGGTGGTGTCCCCTTGTCGCCCTCAGATCGGGCTGACTCTGCCTGTGGTTCCCTACTAGTGCCCTCTCCTTCTGTCACATCCAACTTTCGACTAGTCGCAGTCTGTCGTGTGTTCGACATTTCTCTATAAATAAATAGGATAACATAAGCTTAGGAAGTTACCCTATATAGCACAACTCTATAGCACGACTGAAGAGAAAGAAGAGTAACCACACTATTATGCCTTGCAACCTCCTGCCTATAGAATGTGGTGCACAACACACCCATAGAAAATACTCTACATGGCATGGCTTGTAGACTCCTTGGGATACAACCTGCTCGGATGCCAAGTTTGTCATGCCCCACCTTGGGAGGAATGACTGGCTCCTTGTGCCCTACTGGTCTGAACTAACTTCACTGGACTGGGGCACATTTGACATTTAATTCAAGAAACAAACGGGTTATATCTCGGCTGTAAGTATAGCCCCTGGACGACAAGGCCACCTGTAAAAGAAGACAGTACCACAACAACGCAATAAGAGGGATTCTATATGGGCCGACAAGGCCACCATGCTATCTAGTTATAACGGAAATGTAAATCAGTCACTAAACTACGCTATGGACGATAAGGCCATCAACTAACAGCTAAACAAGGCCCCACACGGCCAACACAAGAAATAACGCATCTAGGGGCTCCACACGGCCAACAATGACTAACCACAAGGAATGTACAATAGTTTGCAAGCCTCTAGAAGTGATATAATGGTCGATACAAGGCCCGACCTACCCAAAACCTGTACATCAGAAGTGCAAACCTCTACTAACTTTCAACTCCGGAGGGAAGTAGCTGAATAAACTACTGACTTTAGCTCGAGGCTAGGAACGTCCCGAACCACGTCTATCCACACCTGCAGACAAGTAATGCAGTGCCCCAGGTGGGTGTTTGTACAAAATGTATCAAATATGTAAGGTAGAAAGATAATAACTGACTAAAAGCGGGTAAAACTGTAGTAATTAAAGGAAGAGAGTAAGGATTGAACCTGAATACCTTCACTATCTGAGTTATCTAAACAACCAGTCTATTTAAGCAAACAAGAACCTACCAGGCCCTATAAGCCTGAAGGTACAAACAACACAGAAGAACCTACATAGGCCCCCATAAGCCCCAGCAAGTACAAATAAAGTCCACTCCCACTACCTAAGTATTAAGGATGGTGTGTACACTGTAACTTGGGTTACTAGTTTATTGCTATCTTCTCAACTTAAGTTCATAACAACTTACCACAATAGGTTTATGCTACAATGCTATAGATACACAAGTTGTACTAACTTTACGACGAACGTAACTTGCCGAAAGGAGAGCCTTAAATACCTTGATTGCCGATTTCGGATTAACCGATGAGTTTTAACTCGTATTCAAAAGGCCTTTCCACTTGCAATCATATTTCTGGGAAAACGAGACTAGTTTCAATACTAAATTCGACGAAAATGATAACTTTTAATACTAATACTAACTATACTTCAGCTTAATGAAATACGACTGAAAATGTATAATTTCTAGATAGTTCAGAAGGGAGAAATTCTTACTTGTAGCCTGTGATCGCATAAAAGTTAGTTTAGAGCAATGCTAACAACTTTTTCTCGGTTGGTCTACAATTTTCCTGGAAAATTTCGCAAAAATAACTCCGTAGTAATGCTCCCAGTGGGCTTAGAACTCCATACCCGAAGATAATTTAAATTTGGACAGCGTTTGGAAGCATAATCGGACGAAATTTTATTGAATTCTTCGTTTCTCTCCTTCACTGGAAGAATATGGATTGGAAAATGATTTAAACATTGAAGGGAGAGACTTATATATATGCTAGGGCGGTGGCGGGCGGGGGGGGGGGTGGGGGAGGGGTGGCTACGTCGTCAATCGCGCTACACCATGTCGCGCATCCCACCCCTCAACGTACCAAGGAGGATAGCGTGCCGCGCTGCCCAAGGCACCAGTATGCTGGTGCGTCGTGCTGGCCCTTGCATCCTGGCCTCGCTCGACCCGAAATCCGACGCTTCTCTACATGCGACAAACCTTTCTTACTTACCACAACTCACACGTACGACTACTAAACATTAACGTTTTTACGGGGTGTAATAGACCCATGGCGTGAGCATACATCTGACTCAATCAAAGAAGAGTAGTTCTCAACGTTATAACATACCAGAAAAACAAAACATGACATAACATAGGAAGCGAAGCATACTTCATACATGATAGTTGAATACTACACATAGTCTTAAAGCCTCTAACATTTTAGATGGGTTGATAGGATAACACCCCCAACTAACCCAACAGGCCCAGAAAACTTAACATACATAGAGAAATCTGATAAGCATGGTCCTCGAGAGATGAGGACTCACCACAAGCGTAGGATGCTAACTCTAGAAGGCTGGCTAAGAACAGGGCTAAGTCTAATTGTTGGGGCCTATATCATGAAACGATACAACATAGAGTATGCAGTCAGTACATAGAATGTACCGAGTATACAAGGCAAGTAAAAAGAACATTTAAAAAACATCAAAGTGCGTAAGAGTAGGACAACATGCTCAAAACATATATATATCATATTGTAATCTAAGGCCCAAGGTTTTCAAAGCATGCATAAAGTAATCATATGCATAATCATAAGATAAAATCTTTACTAAACATGACTTGAGCCAAAACCATATGAACATAACCATGCATAAATCATGAGGAACAATGGGAAGTTCTTATAACCGACATGCAAAATATGAGCACACATGGAGCCCGACCTATAAATCCCTAGTGGGGAGCGCGTTCTACGTTGCCAATGGTAGAACCATGAATGGAGTGATATCACATATGAAATGCCCATTTGGGCAAAAAGGGACAGTATCAAGTGAGGTCCTATCATGTCCTATGGTGGCACGTAGTTCTGAGATTCGAGGCAAAACATAGGCCCCAAACCTATTCAGTGTTAAATACTACTCACAAAACATATATAGTGCTCATAAAATAATATACATGAGATTCATGGGCTAGTTAAATCATGATAATCATAAGCGTGCTTGTAAATAGATGAACTAGCCATGAGGGTAAGGCTCGTGAGTCGGCCGAAATCATAAATCGTAAATCATGAGGTTCATGCATACTTGTAAATCATGTATATGCTTTTTCAATCATAATTCATAATGGGAATTTGAATAAATCCATATCATAACTCATAAATCATGATGGTTTTAAGAACATCAAAATAAATGTAAGAATCATAACTCGATTCATCATACAACATGCATAATTAGGAATAATTTAATAGAATTAGAAATCAATAAATTTATAATTATATTAGTGGTAAAATATAATCATGATTCGAAAACTATGATGTAGAACATGAGATGTAGTAACACATAGATAGATCATTGGAATTTCATAAGATTTAAGATAAAACCCCATAAGATTTTTAAACAAACTTCATGAATTAGGAGATATTGGGCATGGGTGTGAATGAAAACACCCACTCATAACCCTGCATACCTGATTATAGTTGATTCTTACACTTTCCTGATTGTCTAAGAAGGATTTGGGAAGAATTGGAAGGGCTAAGGCTTGATGTCCTCTCTGACTCTCTCTAACTTTCATGCATTGGTTTTGAATAGGTTAGAATGACTTAACCTATCTTAATACACTCCGAAAATAACTTAAAACGATGTAGTATAGGACCTTAAAGCATAGGAATGATGAGAACACCCTTAATAAGTTTGCAGGAAATAACCGCTCGTCAGTCCCCATGAGGGACCTAACGACTCATTACCTAAGACCACGACTCGTGGCATCATTCGTCACATGCACTGCCCTAAATTTCAAATAATTTCCATATGTTGTCCACGACCCATCCCACGAATAATTGTTGGTGACCATTACTCGTGGTCACCATTCATTGTCCCCACTGCCTTGACCCCCAATATTTATCTTCCCGATAACCACGATCCACTCAATGAGACGTGGTGTCTGACCATGGTTCTTAGGGTATATCCGTTAGGTGCACTGCCTTCCATTTTCACCCCTTCTTAATTCCCTTGTCCACGGCTGATCTGATGAGTCATGGGGCCTGACCACGACTTATGTTCATGCCCTAGATGAATCTCTACAATACTTCTTTTAACTCAACCCAGTACTTCACCACGAGTCACCTCACGACTCGTGGTCCTCCCCCACAGATCACAAAATGACTCATTCTATGACCTGGAGCAAAATTTTTAGATTTCTCTTTTTCAACTCCTGGGTATGATCTTAGTGCTTTCAAGATATAATGGTCCTCCTCGTGATCTCTATTGGGAGAACCCATAACCGTCTATTCTGGACCTCTTTACCTCTTTGTCTCTCTCTCTCAGATGCACTGCCTCTATCTGCTGGGTGTATAAAGATAATCGAGGAAAGTCAATATACTAATCAAGCATAGCAGTCCTAAAATCCTTGACTAGGTAGTTCCCTATCCCATGCACACACCTTCTCATCTAAGCTCTCTGATTAGCCACTATCTCTAGCGCATACTTGGACAAGGGGTGACCTCCAAAGCATACTCCTGGACTGTCATATGATTCTGCTTCAGATTCACAAACTCAGCTGCTTTGATTTTCCTCATCTCTAGGGGAAAGATCCAATCCAAGAAAGCGGTATGGAACTCATCCCAACCAATAGGCCCTGCTCCAACTGCACTACTATTACGCCCCAGTGCACACGCAAGTGTATGTGGTCGTACAAGTAATACGGTGGCTCTTTTAAGAGCCGGATGTCGAAACCACGGGGAATGGACTAATTCAGCAAATATTCAAGCTCAAACTTTAATTTAACCTTTACAAGTGTTGATTTAATATATTTTGGATAATTGTAAACAAATCTAGGGGTGATCACAAAACAATCAAAAAATTATACAAGAAGCAACTAGAGTTACGGTCTGATAATCATGCAATGCTACAATTCGCAATGGTTCAAGTATGAAAACTTCAGTTGTTGTCTTACATAGTTAAAATGCAGTGTTCATGGACTCTTGAGCCTCTAAACACAACAAACTAGTCTCACACCTACATCATTGAGCAGGGATGTGACATCCTAATTCGTGAGCAATTTAACTACGTGGATGTGGTTTACGGGGTTTATGCCCTTGATTATGGACTTTCATACCTCTAATCATTTAACCTGACTTAGTTTCACAACTACTTCTATGAGTGATGATGTGACAATTCTATGTCGGTGGCTAGCTATAATCCCGTTTTGTTAACCAAAAAAGGAGAATTAGGTATAGTTTCTATCCAAACCGCGAATCTTATCGGAAAGACAAGAACTTTTTCCCTACATTCTTGTGTTCTAACCTAGGGTTTCTCTTTCAAGCTTTCACCTAAGGTTAACAAGTTTGTTTTCATGATGATCAAGCATAATACAATAATAATTAAGAATACAAGTCAAAACGACAACTAAAAACTAAAACCAAAGATGAATTCATGCATTTACATTCATATCATGTGGACTCAAACCTAGAGGAAGGGTCTTAGCCACTCATGTTCGTACAATTACTCAAAAATATCATTAAAGTAATGTACTTACAAGAATGATTAAAAGAGAATGACAAATAATGAACCCTAGGTGAAGTTATTCGCTTCTCCCTTCACTCCTCTCTGCTTTCCCAAAATATTTTTGTGATAATGAATTTTTAAAGCTAAGGATCATATTTATATTAAATAAAAAATTACAAATTTTGGCTGGCCATGGACTAGCCCTATGCCATGCTGCCCATCGCATCAATTTGCTGGCATGACACGGACTGGTCGCGCATGCCTACTGGTGGGCTGGCATCGGCAGGTCATGTGTGAGGGCATTGCGGTCACTCGACGTGGTATGGCTCTCCTCGCGCACGGCATATGGCGTGACATAGCCTGTAGTGTGCAGCATGGCCTTGCATGGCACGGTGACGACACGCAGAAGCATTGGATTGACACCTCTCTCGCGCACACACGCCTGGCATGGCACAGCGCTGAGCGTGCCAATGGCCTAGTCTGACATGCTGATGGCCTAGGCAGCCCTTTTCCTTTGCAACTTCATACCATCTTCCTTGCACTTCTTTTCCAACTTCCTTCTTGTGCATTAACCATCATATTAAGCCCATCCTTTTCATTTTTCACCTACAACCTAGGGAAAATCACATTGGTTAGTTAATTCTTATAAGTATACAAAATCACATGAGACTATGATCAATTTAAATTGACAAACATGACTAAATTAAGATATAAAATAGTAGTTGGGCACGTAATTATGCCCAAGATCACTACCCCACACTTAAAGCCTTGTTCATCCCCGAACAACTCTATTACATCTCATGCACATGAAGAACTCACATATAGCTAATTGAAATAAGATGATTCAAGCTACGGCCGCACCGATTATTGTAGATAGCATGTTTAAAATAGAGCATGCAATATTTCACTATTAAAACCCCATATAACTAAGTTAAAACTTCCTAGCATCAATGGTCGAGTCTTAAACTCAGCAAATTCATGCATATCAACCAAGTAGGATATCCGACATTAATTTTATCCTTCATCAAACATTCGCCCTCACAACAAGAGTGTTACCCAATTTTTTACTCATAAGTTTTCAAATTTTAACATGTATGGGTATATGAATATGAAGTAAGCTCACTCTCACAAAGAATTCACATGCATCATGTATTGACCCATAAGCTTGCCTTTAGTGTTTTACTATACTAATTTAGGAATGTTTGAAAGTAAGATCAAGTAGGGCTTAGTGGGTTGTAATGTAAGCTAAGGGACGTGTAGGTACTATTCTAGCCAGTAATAGTAACTATCTTCCCTAACTGTTTTTTATACATCACTCATTTATTGCGGACATCCCTTCTCTTCTTCACCTTTATTCTTTCCAACTCCCAATTTCCTCTTTGTTTCCCCCTTTCCTTAGGCACACTTAAGCTATTAGTAAGGAGTACTTAAGCAATTTTTCGCTCTATTCTTCTTTTACTCCCTACCAACTTTTATTCATTTTTAAACAAGTGCACCTCTAGTCTTCTCAACTCCCACAACTACTATTTTTCTTTAACTCCCACAACTACTATTTTTCTTCTTCTTCCAACTTCTCACTCCTTAACTTCTTTTGCATTTTCACTTAAGCGCTTAGGAGTTTTTGATCAAATTCATGGCTATTGAAAAGAAAGGATTAAGCTCATTTTCTTGCAAGCAAAGAATAAGTTAAAGGCTCAATAGGGATAACTAGGATCATATATTAAATGTAGGTAAAGAGATGGATGAAAATTAGGTTCATTCAAAGATGTGCCTAAATCATCTCCTACAATTCACATCTCTCATTTCGTTTTATATACACAATAGGCAAGTTCTATACACTACACAATCACATGAAATATTCAAAAACCTTATGCTCACAGCACATGCTCAATTCAAGATAGATTCAGTACACCCTTAACTCAGGTAATCACAAGAATTCAGAATTAAACTTTAAACACACAGAGTCATATGCAAGAGCCTAGGCGTCTCAAACAGAGTTATACAATTTCTAAACATGCTTCATAATTTACAACACTTGCATATCACAACCGTGTACAACACATAACAAGAACATCAAGCCATAAATTAGCTAAGGATTCCAAAGCCAAAACCTATAGACTAATTTTCCCTCAACACCGTCGTCATCCATCCATCATCGAGAAAAGTCCCTAACTATAACTAACACCAATTATGTACATACACAGAAAAATTTTATTCATCGGTTCAAAGTGTCCCCCTTTGAAAAAGAATCGAAAAGAAAAATGAAAGGGTGGACGATTATGCTCAACTCAAATTTTTGCATCAAACAATATTATACCAAGCACCAACTTTGCCCAAATTCACTAAGCACAAAATTCACAAAATTTTTTAGATTTCCCTCACCCCACACTTGTATTATGATATGTCCCCAAAGCATCAAATAAAATTAATACAAAGGTGAGAAATACTCCTTGAGGCCTCTAGGCCTAGCTAACAACATGTTTTTTCTGCATTGTAAAACATTTGGGTCACCCGACCCACACTCATCTTTTGTCATGCTCCTAACTTTATCTTCCCTGGGTAGTTAGACTTCCCTTGAATCTGTGCTTATCCAACAAAACAAACAACAGAAGTTAAAAATAACAAAATACAACACAAACTGAAAAGAAAAAGTACCTATGGTACTCTTGGTTTGCCTCCCAAGCAGCGTCTGATTTTACATCGTAGCACGACGCATCAAGTTCCACCACTTTTCCTTCCACTTTGAGGATATGAATCTCACCCCTAATTTCTTTTCCAATTTCCTATTATGCTCTACGGGTGGTGGTGAAAAATTTAAGGGACCAAGCAGTAGATGCCGCCTTTTACACTTATTGCCTTAAGTAAGTGATGTTATTTTGTCTCTTAGACTCAACAAATTTCATAATATACGGGGCTTGTTTCTCCTCTAGACCTTTCTCTATGAGCTTTGAAGACTCTATTTCTAGGTTGCCAACCTAACTTAATGTCGAGAAATACTTTGAGAGGAGTACAATACACCCCAACTCTGAAACTGCATTGTGCTTGACCTCCTTACTTTTGTACACCTTCTTCATATCAATATTTGACTCCACATGAATGTCAAATGGTTGGAACTCTATCCCCCCTTTTATGAGTGGATTGGCTATATATGTGAGACCATCACAGAGACTCTTAAGAGCTTCTAACTGTTGAGATTGTTCCAAGAACTCACCCTTTTCTTCTCCTTGCAGTCCCTCTTGAGTATTGGCTAAGACTGTTACTTGCAAATCAACGCAAGCTTCAGCCTTAATCATTAAATCCGTGAACTTGGCGCTTATCATTTCTAGGGCCTCTCCATTTTCCTTAGTTTGAAACCCCATTACTTCCATCTGCTCCCTCATCAATTCTATCCGCTCAAGGACCCATTTTAACATGTTTTCCATCTGAGCATGGTGTTCCAAGTCCTCCTTTTCATCATTGCTGTACTCATCAAAAACAATAGAAGGATCATAGTAGGGGCTTGAGGGAGGGGCATACGAATTTGGACAACCATTCCAATGGCCATCTTGACCACCACATATACTGCAAGTGTGACAATGTTTCTAAAAGTGGGGTCCTTCACAATTCATACAAGACTCATCGAAATATGAGTATCCACCATTCAACCCATTTGTGTTCCATGATGTCATGTCAGGAAGAGTATCAAATTCAAAACAAAAATAAAAGAAATCTAAAACTAATAAATATTTTTTCAACATTTAGAAATTTAGACACTAACAGAAAATAAGAAATTCACCAATTTCGACAGTCCCCAACAACGACGACAAAAACTTGTGGTGCCCCAGCACACGCACAAGTTACGATTATACAAGTAATACAATGGCTCTTTTAAGAGCCGGATGTCAAACCCAGAGGAAAAAGACTAATTCAGCAAATATTCAATCTCAAATGTTAATTAACCTTCACAAGGGTTGATTTAAGATATTTTGAATAATTGTGATTAAATCTAGGAGTAATCACAATATAATTGGGAAACAATACAAGAACCAACTATAGTTAAGGCCTAATAATCATGCAATGCTACAATTCACAATAGTTCAAGTATGAAAACTTCAGTTGTTGTCTCATAGAGTAATGCAGTGTTCGTGGTACCTCGAGCCTCTAAACACAACAACTAGTCTCACACCTATGTCGTTGAGCAGGGATGTTACATCCAAATTTATGATTTTAACTACGTGGATGTGGTTTACGAGGTTTATGCCCTTGATTATGGACTTTCATACCTCTACTGACTTAGTTTCCCAACTAATTCTATGAATGATGATGTGACAATTCTAAGTCGGTGTCTAGCTATCATCCCAATTTGTTAACCAAGAAAGGAAAATTAGGTATAGCTTCTATCCCAACTGCGAATCTTATCGGAAAGACAAGAACTTGCTCCCTACATTCTTGTGGTCTAACCTAGAGTTGCTCTTTCGAGCTTTTACCTAAGCTTAACAAGTTTGTTTTCATGTTGATCAAGCATAAAAACAAGAATAATTAAGAATACAAGACAAAACAACAACTAAAAATCAAACCAAAGATGAATTCATGCATTTGCATTCATATTAAGTGGACTCAACGCTAGAGGAAGGGTTTTAACCCCTCATGTTCCTACAATTACTCAAAAACATCATTAAATTAATGTACTTGCAAGAATGATTAAAAGAGAATGACAAATAATGAACCCTAGGTGATGTTCTTCACTCCTCTATGCTTTCCTAAAATATTTCCATGATAATGAATTTTTGAAGCTAAGGGTCCTATTTATATTAAGTAAAAAATTAAAAATTTTGGCCGGCCATGGACCATCCTCTTACCACACTGCCCATCGCAGCAATTTGCTGGCATGACATGGATTGGACGTGCATGCCTACTGGTTGGCTGGCATCGGCAGGTCATGTGCGAGGGCATTGCGCATCGCCCGGCGTGGCATGCTTCTCTCGCGCGCGACGCATGGTATGACATGGCTTGTAGTGCACAACATGGCTTGGCATGAAACGATGCCAACATGTAGGCATACTGGATTAACACCCCACTCGCGCACACACGCTCGGTGTGGCATGGTGTTGGGTGCGCCAATGGCCTAGCATGACACTCTGGTGGCCTAGGTAGCCCCTCTCCTTTGCAACTTCATGCCATCTTCCTTGCACTTCTTTTCCAACTTCCTTCTTGTGCATTAACCATCATAGCCTCTCCTTTGCATTTTTCACCTACAACCAAGGGTTAATCACATTGGTTAGTTAATGCTTATAAATATACAAAATCACATGAGAATATGATCTATTTAAATTGACAAACATGACTAAATTAAGATATAAAATAGTACTTGGGAACGTAATTATGCCCAAGATCACCTACCATTCTTCCACTGTTTGAACCAGATATGCGCAACCACTTTCAACTGATATGAGGCTAGATCTGTGCATTCCTCCCATGTCACCCCCATGATTTGGGTGATCTTCAGAATTTTATGAATAAACTCATGTGGATCCTCACCCATCTTCAATCTGAGAAACACTAGAGGGTTCATCCTAAGAAAGTCCCTGACTATCGCTGCTGCCGCATTCCCATTCTGGGGCACATGGGCTACCGCCTACTGGTTGATCTAGGCGGGCAATGCCTGTGCCAACATCCTAATGACTGCCCTAAATTCTGCATGGGCAACCTCTCGGACACATGATCCTCGCCGGATGGTGGGCCTGCTGATGCCCATCCCCATTGCCATTCTCATGGCCATTTCCATTCCCATTTCTATTTTCGTTAACTCGGCGAGGACGTATGATTCTGCAAGCGCATATAGCATGAGTTAGAAGGATAGAGAGACATTACATCACATGACATAGATCATGAAAGAATGGACATTTCCTAAAATGTCTCATAGGATATTGGTCATAACTGTGGCACGCTGCACACCCATGAAAAAGAATCTAGTTAACGCGGCTTTCAAAAACCCTAGGATACTTCAAAACCTAATGCTCTGATACAAAGTTTGTCACGACCCGAACATAGGCCCGGATAGAGACACAGGTAAAGGAACCCCGAGAGACTTCAAGCTTAGAGCATACAACAAGAAAAATATTGTTAAAAAAAACATGATTAAGCGGATGTCTGCATACATATCACTCTAAAATAGCATCAACAACGACAAGTTGATGTCTACATAATATCTTAAAGGCCTCTCACATAACTGATGAGCTGATTGGACAACATCCCCAACTAGCTCGACAAGGTCTGTAACTAAAAGAACGTAACAATATATAACTGAATATCCTCGAAGGATGAGGACTCACCAACACTAGCTAGACAGTCCTGAGGGAAAAGCAAGACTAATAATGCTGCTAAGACTGATCCCTCGGACCTGTATCACGAAAGGATATAGCATAGAGTATGCAGTCAATACTTGAAATGTACTGAGTATGAAAGGTAAGTAAAAATGTATAGTGAAAATACATAAGAGTTCATAAGAGTAGGACAACATGATCATAAAGTAAATATCATAATGTGAACATAAGGGCTCAAGGTTATCAAACCATTCGTAATCCAATCATAATCATAGTAATAAGAGAAAACTTTACAAAACATAACTTGAGCCAAAGTAACTTAAACATAACCATGGATAAGTTATGAGGAACAATGGGAGGACTAATCTTAACCGATAACATCATGATAGAGGTTACATGATGCCCCACTATTTCTCCCAAGTGGTTAGGACAACCCATAGCTTGCCAGGCAAGGGGATGTGCAGTATGATGATATCACAGGAATACAATAATAAATATATATACCTATGCTGGCACATAGTTCTGAGACCACGTGATTTACCTAAACGCTGGGTCTACTCGGTGCTAGATACTGCTCCCAAAAATATGTACATGAGGGCTAGCATAGAAATCGTGAAATCATTCATGAAGTCATGGACAAATAATTAATAACATAATGGATCCCACTTGAAATGCTTGATTAGCCATGAATAAGAGCCCATGAGTTGGCCAAGAGTCATAAATCCATGAATTATGAAATCATGCATACTTGTAAAATTTTGTATACTTGATATTCATAAATCCATGAAGACTACATGAGGAGAAATCATAACATGAATCATAAATCATAATTTAGACTTAGTAAGATCAAAAATCATAATAGAATCATAACTTCACTTTTCGTGAAACTTACACAACTGTACATTATTTAATTAAAAATTGCAACTATGAATTAATAATCAAAATAGGTATAAAAACTGCCCATAGATCATAAAACATGATTTGATACATTAAGGGAATTGACCCATAGATAGAACATAGAGAATTTCACAAAATTAGGGATAGACCCCAATAGATCATGAACTTAAATCTAGAAACTGAAATCCACGGAATTAAAAAGAATTTAATGCATGAAAGTGAAAGGAACTCTCGTTTATAGCCTCACATACCTGGGTGAATCTGATTTACAGTCCCTCTTGAAAGCCCAAAATAAAATGGAGAAAAATTGGAAAATTCTTCAAGCTTGATCTCCAATGAAAAACTCTGAACTTGCATGCATGGAATGGTAAGGATTAGGATAGGTTAAACTCTCTTAAAACCCTTCTAACTAGGCTTAAAATGAAGTAGTTTAGGACCTTAGAGCTTAGGAATTATTAAATTACCCTTAAAAAAAGTCTGGAAATTTTGTACTGCCAGTGTCAACGATTGATACCACGGGTCGTCCTTCGATACCACGACTCATGGTATCCATCCATTACTTTATCCCGCATTTCTTAACTTCTCAGGTCTTGATACCATGACTCGACAGAATGGGTCGTTACTCCAAACAACAATCTATTACTACCTCCCATGACTTTGCTAAATTCCAACTTAGGTCTTCAGCCACGACTAGTCAGGATGAGTCATTACTAGTCCCAACAACTCATTGTTTTCGGCCATTGCCATCACTGCTCGCCTTCTAGAAGTCCCCCCAATAGAAACATACCACGACTCATTTTCCTATACAATGAGTCGTACCATGACTCGTGCCAGCCAGCTTGACAAGAACCACCCTCACAACGACCCCTTACCATGACTCGTTGGTCCTGGACCTGCTGACCACATTCTCACCATGACAGGGACCAATGGTCCATGGGAGTTTCCCATGACTCATACAACAGGTCATCCTGTGGTATTTCCAACTTTTTTGCTATTCTCATTCCCAAATCCCGAGTCTAGTCTTAGGCACTTTCGAGGTATTACAATGTCTCTCATTTCCCTTCATGTTATAGCATGCATGTATATTTTATGAATTCAATTCAGTCATGTATCTCTGTCACGACCCAAGAATGGGACCCCAAACTGAGACACAGAATCTAGAACCACGGATGGCATCAAGCTAGCCCATGGCATAAACATAGCATAAATAAGAGCATTACTAAGAGGAAATTAAAGCATGAACATGATATAAGCGTAAGTCTGCATAACATAAAAACATAAGCGTAAACACGAGTCAACAATGCTGGTCATCTACTACATAACTATCTGAAAGCCTCTATACATAAGATGAGCTGATGAGACAACACCTCCAACTAGCTCGCTATGTATGAAACCACTAGGCATAGACATAAAGCATAAACTGATAAATATCCTTAGAAGCTGAGCTCACCATGACTGAGAAAGAGTTGGAATGATCGGGAGCGAGCTAGCGACATGACTGAGATGAATCACCCGAACCTATATTACAAGATGATATAGCATAGAGTATGCGGTCAGTACATTGAATGTACTAAGTATATAGAGAATGTAAAAGATTCTAGTAAATGTTACTATGAAATCCTGAGTATAAAACAAGATAGATAATGAGAGTGTTAAAAACATGCTAAAAGTCAGGTATCTGAAATAAGCGCAACCGTAAGCTATTCATCATAAGCTGAACATAATGACCCAAGGTTTAGAATAGAAATCATATAGCATAATATACTAGAAACCATAAGTGAAAACTCATAAATTGATCAATGGGTCAAATATGCTATAAGACATAATATCACAAGACATGAACATGAGTATCTTGAAAACATGAGGAACAATGAGAGGCTTCGTCTTAACCGACACCAAAATGATAGAGCTAACATGATGCCCTAAATATCTCATTCAAGTGGGTCGAGCTGTCACAAGATTGTCAACGCTAGGAATGATTAAGTCGTGATATTACTTGTGAGTCCCCATACGGTTTGAACATGAATATATACCTATAGTGGCACGTAGTTATGAGACTCCAGGTTTTCCTAAACCCCTAGCCTACTTGGTGCTAGCCGAAAAATATGCACATGGATCATAATTATTATCGTGAAACATACTTGAATTTTCATGGGCTAGCCGAAACATGAATTCATAATCATAATCCCATATTTTACATATAGGAAAATATTCATTAAAGGGTGCCATGGAGTTGGAATTGATACTTGAGCTTGAATTTCATGAGATAATAATACATGCTTGTATCAAACTTCATAACTTCAAAATCATGGGATCCTAAGTTAAAAATTCACAAATATTCATGCATAGCTGGTAGTTCATCATACTTGAAATCATGAGCTAATAAGCATGAAATTCATAAATCATGCATCATAAAGAAAAATCACTATAAACTTAAAATCATGAATTAGTAAGAAATTTGAGAATCAAATCTGCCCTAATAATCATAATTCATCAATTAGAACATGAGAGAATTGAGCCCACAGAGATATCATGATTAATTGCATGGAATTGGGTTAAACCCTAGAATTTCACAATTTAGAACTCGATAAGTAGAGATCATGGAATTAATCTTTAAAAGGGCGTGAGGGTGGAAGGATTTCTCCCATTCGTAACCCTACATACCCAGGCTTGATGATTCCTCAACTTGATTGGAGACCCAAAGGGAATTAAGGGGAGAATTTAATGAAGAACCCTAGCTTCTCTTGAGGGGATTTAATCTTCACTTAGGGGTGTTAGGAGTAGAATGAGGGTTTAGGATGATTAAAACCCTTAAAACACACTTTAGAAGACTTAAAATGACTTAGTTTAGGAGTTAAGAACTTAGTAATGATAAAAACATCCTTAATGACCCGATAGGAAAGTACTCACTACTAGACCCAATGAGTGACTAGACGACCCGTTGGGAGACTTGACGGGTCATCCCCTAACCTGTTGCAACTGGCAATTTCATCTCAAATTTTTTGATCTTCTCTTAACACCTCACTTGAAAATTTGTCATGTCCTCAACGGGTCAGTTAACCAATCTTCAAGACTCACTAAAACTCAGCTTTTCACTATTTTTATGCACCTAGAAGGTCACTCAATGACCCATCAAGTGACTTAAAGAGTCACTTGATGACTCGTCGTATGACCTGGTGTAGGTTTTCCTGTTTTCTCTATTTTAGTCCTCAAGTCTGATGTCTCTAGACTTTTGGGGAGTTACATTATCTCCCACATGTGAATGTTCATCCTCAAATGTAGATTAAGAATACTAAAAGGCTAGGAAACGAGCTACAATCCCAAACTTAAAGCTATAAACTAAGAGACTATCAGAGTGACTGACTCCAGACAGAGATACATGACTGAACTGAATTCATGATACATACACGCATGCTATAAAATGAAAGGAATAGAGAGACATGATCTTGACATGAAACTAATTAGAGTATTAAAGAGGAAACTGGTACCTCATGTTGGAAGTGAGTCGGAAGGAAAAAGATACGAGTATGTAGCCATCATATCTGTTTCGGTTTCCCACGTATCTCCCTTAATGAGATCCTTCTGAGTAAATACATACTGAAGGCTCTTGTGTTTCATGAACATATCCACATGCATCCCATATAAATAGTGCCTCCAAATCATAAAAGAAAACACCACAGCTGCCAACTATAGGTCATGCGTCGGATAATTCTTCTCATGAGTCTTAAGTTTTTTAAAGGCAAACACAATGACCTTACCATGTTAAACTAACACACAACCAACACCAACCCTAAAGGCATCATAATACACAATGAAACCATATGGTCCCTTCGATTATGGTTTGTACTAGGTTCGAAATGAATCGAGTCTTTAACTCTTGAAAACTCTTCTTACAAGAATCCGACACACTAAAATTGACCTTGTTTTGCGTAAACTTAGTCAATGATGCTGCAATGGATGAGAATCCCTCTATGAACCTCCTGTAGGAGCGAGCTAAAACCAAAAATCTCCTAATATCTGTGGGACTGCCAGGTCTAGGCCAATTTTTTACCGTTTTTATCTTTTGAGAGTCCTCCTGCACACCCTTACAAGACACCACATGACCTAAAAATGCTACTAAGTTAATCCAAAACTCACACTTGCCAAATTTAGAAAACAACTGCGATCCTTGTGAGTCTACAACCCAACACTCAAATGAGCGGCATCCTCCTCCTCGCTCCGAGAGTATATGAGAATATCATCAATGAAGGCAATCACGAACATGCCCAAATACTGCTTGAACACCTTATTCATCAAGTCCATAAAATCTACAGGAGCATTCGTTAGTCCAAAAGACATCTGCAAACTCATGGTGACCATATCCAATTTTGAAAGTTGTCTTCGAAATGTCACTCTCCCTACCGCTGAGTTAGTGATAGCTAAATCTAACGTATATCTTCAAAAAGAACTTAGCACCATGAAGTTGATCAAACGGGTCATCAATCCTTGGGAGGGGATACTTATTCTTGATTGTGACCTTGTTCAATTGTCAATAATAAATGCACATCCTAAAGGAGCCATCTTTCTTCCAAACAAAGAGAATTGGGGCACCCAATGGTTACTTACTAGGCGTGATGAAACTCTTATCTAAGAGATCTTTCAACTGCTCTTTCAACTCCTTTATCTCTATTGTAGTCATCCTATAAGGAGGAACGGATATGGGTTGTGTATCAGGGAGAAGGTCAATACCAAATTCGATCTCCTGCTCGGAAGGAACTCCTAGTAGATCATCTAGGAATACCTTCGGATACTCACATACGAAGGAACTAACTGAGGGGTCGGGGTCTCAGATGTGGAATCCATGACTCGAACTAGATGGTACACACAACCCTTGGAGATCATCTTCCTAGCCTTGAGATAGGAAACAAAGTAACCTACAGGCACAACTAAACAACCCTTCCACTATAGGACCGGTTTACCCCGAAATTGATACTCTACCACACAGGTTCTACATTTGAATGAAGCATAATAAGCATGTAACCAATTCATACCACATATAACATCGAAATTGATTATATCTAACTCCACAAGGTCGACTGAGGTGACTTTATGTAGGATCATGACAGGGCAATTTCTCTATAGCCATCAAGCTAAAACTGACTCACTGACAGTACTAGAGACTTGGATGGTTCTGGTAGGATTCAAAAATAACATCAACATAAGGAGTCACGAAAGATAATGAGGGGTCGGGGTCTCAGATGTGGAATCCTTGACTCGAACTAGATGGTACACACAACCCTTGGAGATCATCTTCCTAGCCTTGAGATAGGAAACAAAGTAACCTACAGGCACAACTAAACAACCCTTCCACTATAGGACCGGTTTACCCCGAAATTGATACTCTACCACACAGGTTCTACATTTGAATGAAGCATAATAAGCATGTAACCAATTCATACCACATATAACATCGAAATTGATTATATCTAACTCCACAAGGTCGACTGAGGTGACTTTATGTAGGATCATGACAGGGCAATTTCTCTATAGCCATCAAGCTAAAACTGACTCACTGACAGTACTAGAGACTTGGATGGTTCTGGTAGGATTCAAAAATAACATCAACATAAGGAGTCACGAAAGATAATATAGCTCCTGGATCTATCAATACATAAACATCAAGATGGAATAATCGTAACATACCATTAACCACATCAGATGAGACCTCCTTCTCTTGTCTAGATGAAAGTGCATAGAACCTATTCTGGTACTATTCGCTAGCCGCACTAGAAGAGGCACCTTGCGGAGATGGGCGAGCTACTGGAGTTGCTAATATGATGCGGGGAACGACCTTTACTGTCACCCTACCTAGCCAAAGAAAAAGCCCTATGTATGTGTCTAGGATTCCTACACCCGACGCAAACATCTAGAAAGCAAGAACTCTCTTGGGTGGTTCTTACCATATTTCTTGCAGACTGGGAAAGTGCACTTTACTGTCATGCTCCTCTAGCCCCTAGAACCTGATGCCCTGCTTCTTTGATAAACTCGAGGTCTGGATTGAATGCTAGTTGATGATGGGGAACCCCTATGGTGGGACTAAGGGCGATGTCTACCACCGAATCTCTATTGTAAAGGCGTATAGCTCCCTATCCTGGCCCTCATGGCCTTTGTCTCCTTCTCCTTCATCTGCTCTACCTATATTTGTTAGGCATATATGATTAGTCTGGAGATATCTATATAATTAATCAACATGGCAGTCCTTCACTCCTTCACCAATGATTCTGCCACCCAATTTACGAACCTGCTCATATGAACCCTCGGATTGGCCACTATCTCTGGTGCATACTTAGACAATCATGTAAACTCCAAGGCATACTCCTAGACTGTCATGTTGTTCTGCTTAAGATTGACGAACTCGAATGACTTTGCCTCCATCAACTCTCAAAAAAAGAAGCTGTCCAAGAAAGGTAGAAGGGTATATTCCTATCCTCAACAACGACTTCTATCTTGAGGTCCATCGAGCAAGAGTCTTTAAATACCTATTTTATCCTAACTTTTAACCCTTTTAGCTGCCTCTCCTAAGTTCAACCAAAAGCCAATAGATTTATTCGAAAGGTGATCAATATAAGGAATAAACAATTAACATAAGTAAGATCAAAAGTATGATCTATGATGGCTAAGAAATGACCTAGATATTTGTGTACAATGATAGGTATGATCAAAAGTATGATCTATGATGGCTAAGAAATGACCTAGATATTATATTTATAACCAAGGCCTCAAATAACGATTTTTACCTCAAGTAATTAGCTTCAAAATAAGCAAAATCAATCCTGAAATTGGCCTGGTGCACCGCGCCATCCAATGTGCTACGTTTGGCTCCAAATTCTTTTCAAGTTTTTCTCCGGGCGCCCCAAACTAGCCAATGCACCAAGGTGTTAGTCAAATTTCTGAGCCTCTAGACCCTTCTAGTGCCCCACGCCACTCAATGTACTAGTGTTAGAAAACTTTCCTTACACTAGAATGCTCCTGGCACGCCACGCCACTCCTCTCGCCAAGGTGTTGATCAAATTTTCTTCTGAAGTGAAGCACCTGGCATGCCACGCCACCCATAGAACCAACTTTGGTGCAACTCTCTCTGAACTTTGGACGTTGGCACACCACGCCATCCATCTCACCTAGCCAATTTCACGAACTCTTCTTTCTTCACACCTTGGGTCAACTTTGAGTCCTTTTACCATGTTTTCCTGCTCAAAACATCTAAAAACATTTGTTAGATCACAGGACACACATAAACATGAATTCATTCATTTCATAAGGATTATGTTCACAAAATAGGGTAAAAGATGGGTAAAAACATGGCAAATGGGCATAAGAATATGACCAATATTAGGTTCATACTGAGGAAGTCTAACACTCTCGCCACTGCCGTATTCACATTCCAGTTCAGATGAACCGCAACTTATTGATTAAACCGAGCTATCATAGCCTGAGTCAACATTCAGCCCTAAACTCGGCATGAGTAACCTCCTCCAATAAAGGATCAGCTAGAGCAGGTGGGGCTGGCTGATGCCCATCTGCATTGCTATTGCCAGTTCTTCTTCCATTTACTCGGTGTGGAGGCATATTTTTGCAAACGTCTATAGAACGAGTTAGAGGAGTAGAGAGATGTACTTCATCGCGTGACATGGATCATGAAAAAAGGAAGATTTCTTAAAATTTCTCGTAGCCTTTTCCCCATAAGTATTGTGAGCTTCACACCCATGGGACAACAACCCCAACTTGCGCGCTAAGTCTTAAACTACTAGCCATAGACTTAAGGCATAAGCTGATAAATGTCCACGGAAGATGAGGACTCACCAAGACTGGAAATGAGATGGATTCATCAGGAGCAAGCTAGCGACGGGACTGAGATGGATCAACCAAACCAATATGATGAGAGGATATAACATTTAGTATGCAGCCTGTACTTTGAATATATTGAGTATGTAGAGAAAGTAAAAACATAATACTAAATGATAATATGAAATCATGAGTGTAAATCAAGATAGATCATGAGAGTGAGGGAAACATTCTAAAAGTCATGTATCTGAAATATGCAAGATGTTGGGCATATTCTTATGCCCATTTTCCATGTTTGTACCCATGTTTTTCCTTATTTTGAGTTTATAATCCTTATAAATTGCATGAATTCATGTTTATATGTGTCTTGTGAGCTAAAATTTTTTAGATGGTTTGAGCAGGAAACCAAGGAAAAAGGACTCGAAAATGACCCAAGGTGTGAAGAAAGAAGAGTTCGTGAAAGTTGGTCTGGTGAGATGGCTGGCGTGGTGCGCCACCCCTAAACTTCAAAGAAATATGCACAAAAGTAGGTTCTATGGGTGGTGTGTGTCATACCAAGTCCCTAACTTCAGAAAAAAATTTGATCAACACCTTGGTGAGATGAGTGGGTTGGCACGCAAGTAGCATCCCACACTAAGGAAAAATTTTCAACACTCTGGTGCTTTGAGTGGCGTGGCAAAATAGAAGGGTCTACAGGCTCAGAAATTTGACTAATACTATGGTGAATTAGCAGGCGTGGGGTGACTAGAGCAAAATATAAGAGAGAAATCAAAGGCAAACCTAGTGCACTGGAGGGCGCACCCCGCCAGGCTTGTTACCAATGGATTTTTGTTGGCTTTTGGTTAAACTCAGAGAGAGAACCAAAAGGGTTAAAATTAAGAATAGAATAGGTATTCAAAGACTCTTGTTCGACTGAGCTCAAGTTAGAAGTCATCAATGAGGATAGGAATATACCCTTCAACCACGTTTAGTTGAATACAAGTAACCACAATCGTCATCTGATGCTTCTCCTGCTACCATAGGGATATAGCCATTAGGGTTGATAGGATAGTTCTTGGATGTTCGGTAGAATGGTAATAAATGGAATAGTAACTTGCAACTAGCACCCTTAGGAATAATTAATCTAGCATATTCATGTCTTGAAAACTCAACCTGAAGCAGAAGTGCCATTTTCCTAGATTTTCATCATTATTTGAAGTACAACATTTATGAAATGATTTAAGTTGATTAGCTAATATACATTGCAAGTTTAGTAACATAATATTCAAACCATTCCGCATTTTTATCTATGTCTATTAGAATAGTGAAATAAGATGTTAACCTTGAGCAATTAATCTGATAATTCTATGAGGAATCAATAATCAGGACTTTATTGTCCTATATTACTTGACGACCATGTACGCTTGGGTGACATCAGGTTTTTGGCACCGTTGCCAGGGACTCGAATATTGATTAATTACTTTGGGTTAGAATTTTTTATTACACTATTCAAGTAATTAATATTTGTAAGTATATTGTATTGATTCTTATTTTTCTTTTTTTTAGTATTTTACCTCTCTTCTTAACATGACATCTTGGTATATAAATGGGTCAAATGATCGGTATTCATATTTTGGTGATCCGTGTCTAAATTGTGGAGGACTGCACTTGTGGCAACACTATCTTACTTTTGGTGTATGTGGTGGTCTGGGTGGCTATTGGAGTAGTTAACCAAATTCTTATTCCCTTTCCCCAAGCCCCTATTACAATCCTCCTTTTGTTTTTTATGCTTACAGGAATAATGAAGAGGAGGAACATAATTCTCAAATGAGCTATATGGAAAAACTAATCCTGGAGCATATGGAAGTAATGAGAGAACCTTACTGAGCAGGGAAAAGCCTTAAAAAGGTTGACTGCCAAGTTCACAGATATAATGGATGAGGCCGCACCTTGCAGTGATTTGCAAGTTACGGTCTCATTCAATACTCAAGGGGAACCTCAAGTGGAAGAAAAGAAGCTCAAACAAGAAATAGACAAACTTGGCTCAAGTGTCCATGACCTATAGGCTCTTTTGAAAGAAAAAGTTGAGGCGTTTAAGGCCCAACTACAAAGTGTTGTGCATACTAGCCGATGCATGGAACAAGAACAAGAATACCAACAATTAGAATACTCTTTGTTTGTTGATGTCAATGTTGAGGAGGTGGATAAGAGTGAGGATGTAAAGCGTAATGCAATCTTGGAGTTTGGGCGTATTGGTCCTCATTTTAAACACTTTTTGACATTGTGTTTGGTTGGCAACCTGGAAATAGAGCCTTCAAAGCCTATGGAGAGATTTTGTAGCTGAGGAACAATACCACTATATTCTAAAACATATTATGCAAAAGAAACATAGTGATATCCCTCACTTAAGGGCCAAGAAGTACAAGATGCAACATCTATTACATGGTTCCCTCATGTTTACACCACTGCCCCTTGAGCATAACAAAAAATTAGAAAACAAACTATAGGTTAGATTTATAAGCTCAAAATGGAAGGAAAAGTGGTGAAACTTGATAGAGTCATGTCGCGACGTTAAATTAAGCGCCTGTTGGGAGGCAAACCCAATTTGTAATAGTGTAGTTTTTCTTGTTTTTTGCGTAGTGTCACTTTTGTTTTTTTGTCTGTGTTGAGAATGGGAAATATTATTACCCAAATTAAAGATAAGGAGCATGTTTTGAGCTTAAGTGTGGGGTCGTGCGACCCGTGAATCAAAGAGACATGCTACTAGCTAGGCCCTAGAGGGCCTCGGGAATTATTTCTCACCCATATGTCTAATTCTTATTGTGCAGATGCTATAAGGATAGAGCATGACTTTATGTGTGGAGGTAGGTATATTTCGACATTTTTAAGTTCAAGGGTGTGTATGCCATCAAGATTGTTTGAACTTATTTTGAAAATTTTTTAAAAAATGGCATACCTCATCCACCCTTCAATTTTTCTTATGGCCTCATCAGTTCTTTCATGAAGGGAAAACCTTTGAACAAGGTAATTTTTTAATTTTTAGGAGTCATTGTAGTCATAGATTAGTGACCTTTCCCGATGATTAATGGACGACAATCATCTTAAAGAAAAATTAGTCACATTTTTTTTTTATTTTTAGGATTGATTCAGACATAATCCATTTGTGTGCTCTTTGACATTCCACTTAGAAGCTAAGCTAGAGGCAATAAAGTGTTCATGTTAATTGCATAAGTGAGAATTCCATGAGAGACACATAAAGTTCTTTAGCTCGACTCAAGACACTCTTTGGGCTTAATAATGAAAATTATCATTCAATGTGATTGTATAAATGTGTAGTTATAGGAAATTGACTAGATTCTTGATGGCTAGAAAGGTAAACTTAATTGTTGTTATATAATGTAGCATCTAAAACTTTCCTTATTGTATGTGGGATGGCTAGTTTTTAAAGAGTCAAGAGATGATTAAGGCATTTCTCTAAAAAAGCCAAGTTTCCTATATTTGTTTTACCTTCCTTAACATTTTCCCTAGTTAACACCCTTGAGCCATATGCCTTATTCTTTTCTTAGCCACAAAATTATCCAATTCTCTTCTGTTGTGAGACCTCCAAAATTATTGATCCAAAAATATTGTCTTAGGCACTTTGAGACTTGAGAGTAAAGGTCCAACAATATATCAATGATAGGGGAAAGGAAAGAAAAAAATTGTGTGGATAGTAAGAAGAGAAAGTAGGAAGAAGGGGTGCCCATAAAATGTGTTTACTAGCTGCTAGGATAATAAAACAAAGAGTTTTAATAATGAATATTCTTATTGATTCTACAAGCAGAAACTAGCAATCATGTAGTCAAAAAAGGGGCATGAAAATAAAAGAAAAAGGGTGAGTAAAGTGAAAGGTAAACAATAAAGGAGAAAGTGGTGGGTATGAAAGATGAAAAATGTCTTAAGAATGCTTAGGATTGGTAGTCACTATCAGAAAAAGATTCTTCCTACCCATCCCTTAGCCGACATTACAACCAAGAAAAGTCCTTATGATCTTAATTTCTTGAAATAACTAAGTAGTCTAAGTTTACATGAAGGGCATGCTTATGGTATGTTACATGTGTATGATACATCTTTTTTGAGGGTGAGTGTGCCTTGCTTGCTATGTTCCATGTTTTGCATTGATAATCTGAGAGAGGAGCATTATAAAAAGTGAGGTGCATAAGATGTCTAAGTCGGTGTACCATATGTTGCATATTTCATGTATAATCATGTTGGCCCTATTTTGAAATGATGAGTCAGTTATAGAATTTGTGTAGTCTTGAATGTGAAAACTCTGTATGTGCTTGATGTGAATTGCTATAATCTAATGAGCCACTAAATTATATGCTCTATGCTAGTTGGTTGAGTGAAAATTGATAGAGGTGAAAAGTGGTGAGAGAAGATGATTTAGTGCATGGAGTTGAGGATTGTTCGAGGACGAACAATGGTTTAAGTGTGGGGTGGAGATGTTGAGCATATTCTTATGCCCATTTTTCATGTTTTTACCCATGTTTTGCCTTGTTTTGAGTTCATAATCCCTATTAAATACATGAATTCATGTTTATGTGTCTCTTGTGAGCTAAAAAATATTTTTAGATGTTTTGATCAGGGAACCAAGGAAAAAGGACTCAAAAATGACCCAAGATGTGAAGAAAGAAGATTTCACAAAAGTTGCCCTGGTGAGATGGTTGGCATGGCATGCCAGGTCCCTAACTTCAAAAGAAAATTTGATCAACACCTTGGTGAGATAACTGGCATGGCGCGCTAGAAGCATCCCAGACTTACGAAATTTTTCCAACACTCTAGAGCTTAGGGTGGTGTGGTGTGCCATAAGGGTCTAGAGGCTCAGAAATTTTACTAACACCATGGTGCATTGGTTGGCATGGGGCGCTCGGAGCAAAACTTCAGAGAGAAATTGAAGCCTAACCTAGTGCACTGAAGGGCACAACGAGCCAGGCGATTTTAGGATGGATTTTTGCTGATTTTGAAGCTAATTACTTCATGGAAAAAGTGTCATTTGAGGCTTTGCTTATAAATATAACATCTAGGTCATTTATTATCTATCATATATCCCATTTTGGGATAGTATTGATCATTGTAAATAGCTTTGGGAGGAGAGATAGGTACTTTGGTTTTTCTTATTTTCTTTATTCTTCGAATGATGATTATTTCTTTGTTTACTGCTTGAACATGAGTGTCTAAACTCATAATCTAGGGTTTTAGCCATAGATAATGGTTGAAGTTTGATAGTTTGTTTATGCTAGTATTGATTCTTCACAAATGTTGTTTATTCTTACTTATGTTAATTACTTATTTGTTAAATTGATCACCATTCGAATAAATCTATTGGTTTTTGGTTGAAATCAGTAAAGGGAATTAAAAGGATTAAAAGTAAGAATAGAATAGGTATTCAAAGAGACTTGTTCGATTGAGCTCAAGATAGAAGTCGTTGATGAGGATAGGATTACACCCTTCAACCTTGTTTAGTTGAATATAAGTTGCCACAACCATCGTCTCATGCTTCTCGTGCGACCATATAGATATAGGCGTTAGGGTTCATGGGATAGTTCTTGGATGTTGGGAGAATAGCAAGAAATAGGATAGTAACATGCAACTAGAAACCTTAGTATTAATAATCTAGAATATTCAAGTCATGAAAACTCAACTCGAAATGAAAATTCTATTTCCCTTGATTTTCATCATTATTTGAAGTACAACCACTTTAGAAACAATTTTAGTTCATTAGTTAATCTGACAAGTCTTTGATGGATCAATAATCAGGAATTCACTTTCCTATATTACTTGATAACCATGTGAACTTGGGCGACATCAATTCACAATCGTATGCTATTCATCATAAGTTGAATGTAATGACCGAAGATTTAGAAATAGAAATCATATAGCGTACTATACTGTAAAACATAAGTGAAAATTCATAGACTGATCAAGGGGTCAAATATGCTATAAGACATAATATCATAAGAGATGAACATGAGTATCTTAAAAATATGAGTAACAATAGGAGGCTTCATCTTAACAAACACCGTCATAATAGAGCTTACATGATGTCCCAACTATCTCGCTCAAGTGGCCAGAGCCTTCCCAAGCTTTCCAAGGCAAGGAATGACTAAGGCATGATATCACTTGCGAGTCTCCATAGGGTTTGAACATGAATATATACTTACAGTGACACATAGTTCTAAGACTCGGGGTTTGCCTAAACTCATAGCTTACTCGGTACTAGATACTACAATAAAAACATGCACATATCTCATATTATCATAAAAAAATACTTGAACTTGCATGGGTTAGCTGAAATGTGAAATAATAACCATAATCGTAATCATATTTCACAAGTAGGAAAATATTCATGAAAGGGTGCCATAGAGTTGGCCATGATACATGAACATGAATTTCATGAGATAATAATACATGCTTGAATCAAACTTCATAACTTCAAAATAATGGAAAAATAAATTAAGAATTCATAAATATTCATGCATGCTTGGTAATTCATCAGATTTGAAATTATGGGCTCATAAGCTTGAAATTCATAAATCATGCATAATAGGAAAAAATCACCATAAACTTAAAATCATAAATTATAAACAAATTTGAGAATCAAATCTACCCTAATAACCATAATTCATCAATTAGAACATGAGAAAATTGAGCACATATAGATATCGTAGATAATTGCATGGAATTCGGTTAAATCCTAGAATTTCACAATTTAGAACTTGAGAAGTAGAGATGATGGAATTTAGCTTGAAAAGGGAATGAGGGTGAAAGGATATTCATAACCCTATATAACTGGGTTGAAGAATCCTCAACTTTATTGGAGACCCAAAGGGAATTGAGGGAGGATTTGATGAAGAACCATAGCTTCTCTTGAGGGGATTTGATCTTCACTTAAGGGTGTTACGAATAGAATGAGGGTTTAAAATGATTAAAACCCTTAAAAGCACCCTATAGAAGGCCTAAAATGACTTAGTTTAGGAGTTAAGAACTTAGGAAATACAAAAAGCCCTTAATGACCCGATAGGATAATACTCACTGCCAGACCCACGAGTGACTGGAAGACCCATTGGGAAACTTGATGGGTCATCCCCTGACCCATTTCCACTGGCTATTTCTTCTCAAATTTTCTGATCTTCTCTTGACGCCTCACTTGACTATTCATCGTGCCACTTACCGGGTCACTTAACCAGTTTTCAAGACTCACTAAAACATAGCTTTTCACCACTGTCATGCACCTAACGGGTCACTCAATGACCCATAAAGTGACTTAACGGGTCACTTGGTGACTCGTCTTGTGACCTAGAGTAGTTTTTCCTATTTTTTCTATTTTAGTCGTTGAGTCTGATCTTAAGGACTTTTGGAGTGATACAATCTCAACTTGGAGTTAATCACTCCGTTAGTTTCATCCTACAACTTTTAGTTCTAGGATTTTAGTTCTTTCCCTATCATTTTAGCATAGTTATCCTTCATTTGAGAATGAATGTTCCCGGGGGAAGATAATGTAATACCCCAAACAGTCCCAAAGATCATATCCGAGACTTTTGATATAAATCAGTTGAGAAAAAGGGCACCAGGCCATTAAGATTACCACCAGGACAAATCATTATATGGACCAACAAGTCATTTGTTTCTCCGTGGTATTGAACTTCTTAAAAGAGTTAAAAATCTACCCCGAACAGACGAGTGAATTGTATGATCCGTTGTTTCATTATACCAATTGTTATTTTTAGTCGTTGGAGAAGGTTTGGATGATGATTTGGAGTAGAAGTAGGAACCAACGAGCAGAACGTACGGTCTATCCAATGGACCAACAACCACTGGTTATGGTCATTGGTTCTGCTAGTTCAATTTTGAGTCCCACAATTCAGGGGTACATTGGAAAAACCTTATGCTTTTAACTCCTACATGACGTCATTTTAGGCTTCCTAAAGGGCTTATAAAGGATTAATCTTTTACTAATCCATCACTCTCTTCGAAACACCATAGGTTGGATCTCTCCCAAGGAAGGCTAGGATTCTTCATCATCTTCTTCTCAATTTCTCTTCGGTCTTCAAGACAAGCTAAAGAATCAGCATGCCCAAGTATGTAGGGTCATGAATGGGGGAGTTCTTCCAACCTCATACCCAATTTTATCTTAAACTCATTAGTCCAAGTCTCCACTCAAGTTTTATGAAAATTCTAGGGTTAGACCTAAATTGATAAAAACTCTATGATTCTCTTGATTTCTAGTCTCTTATGATTCAATCCATGTTTTATGAATATGACTACATTCTTTCTACTAAATTCTCTCATGAACTCATGATTTCACAATATGATGATTTTTCTTAATTATACATGAATTTTATTAATCTCAAGCCTATGTACCATGGTCGTTCATCGACATTGTTAAAGCTAGTTCATGTATGTCACATATATTTATGAATTTCGTGATTTAAACTAGTCCATGTAAATCAATGTTTCACAATTATGATATGAGCGCTTATATGTTTTGGGAGTAGTATTAACACTGAGTAGTTTAGGGTTCCTGCATACCCAGGTCTCAGAATTATGTGCCAACATAACCATGATGGGGTTCTCCATGAGAGAATCGAAAAATTAGTAGTTTCAAACATTAGTTTAGATTTCCATTAAAAATTAGAGTAAAAAATAGATCCATGCATATTAATTGAATTCAAGAGAAAATCATCAACACCTTCCCTAGTCTATACACTCATCATGCACACACCCTTAGAAATAGATTTAGCAACTCATTAGTGAATAGAGAGAAATTATACCAAGAGGAAATTCCTCTAAAATCATCATATTGAATAACAAATCAAGCTTTGAAATCTGCAACAATAGAGGTTTCTTGCCTAATGAGAAATTGAAGAATATGAGTTTATTGTACTCTACTCTCCATCTCTTTCAAACTTCTCCCTACAATTTCAAAATATTGAGTAAGTCACATAATGTGAATGTACAATTGGGGTAAAATCTACAAATTTCTTATGCAGAGCTTTCAAAATTTACCCTTGGAAGCTTCTCAGGTACATTTGTGTCAAAGCTAGACTATTTTTCCCTTGCCAGTATCCGGGTCACTTGCACGACACCTGCGTTTTGCAGGTTGAATCAGTGTTCTTTGAAGGTCATCTATAGTGGCACCTGTAGAACTCAGTTCACCGGTTCAGTTTAATAACCCTCCAGTGTCATTTGCATCACAGGTGCCCATATGTGGTATGCATGTTCTGTTTGTTCCAAGCAAAGCGCTTTTTCTTAAATTCATTCCTTTTCTTTGTATAAGTTGAATGCCTGCACAAACAAAGTGATAAAGGAATAAAACCTTCATAAGTTGTGTGAAAACAAATTAATTGCACATGCTTAAAAGCCGAATGAGTTGGTAAATTCCCAACTTATCAATAAGAAATGACATTCCCATGCTGCATCGACACACACCCAAGGCAGATCCTAGAGGCATCATAGTATACCACAAAGCCATCCGTGCCCTCTAGAAGGGTCAAGATCAGATCAGAAATAAGTCGAGTTTTTAACTCTAGAAAGCTCCTTTCATAAGTGTTGGACCACTAAAATTTGACCTTCTTCTAAGTCAACATAGTCAAAGGTGCAGCAAGGGATGAAAATCCCACTACGAACCTCCGGTAATAGCCAGCTAAACCCAAAAATCTCCTGATGTTAGTAGGGCTGACAGGTCTAAGCCAGTTCTTCACCGCCTCTATCTTTTGAGAGTCTACCTGAACACCCTCACTATACACCACATGGCCAAGAAATGCAACTGCCTACAGCCAAAACACACACTTTCTAAACTTAGCAAATAGCTGACGGTCCTTAAGAGTTTGCAGCACAATCCTCAAATGAGCGACATGCTCCTTCTATCTCTGAGAATACACAAGGATGTTGCTTATGAACACAATGGTGAATATACACAAGTACTACTTAAACACCCTATTCATTAAGTCCATGAAAGTTGTAAGGTCATTCATTAGTCCAAAAGATATAACTACAAACTCATAGTGATCATACTGTGTCCTGAAGGCTTTCTTCTGAAATTCACTCTCCCTAACTTTAAGCTGGTGATAGCCGGATCTGCGATCTATCATTGAAAAGCACTTAGCACCCTGAAGTGGTCGAACAAGTCATCAATCCTGGTGAGGGGATCCATATTCTTGGTTATGACCTTGTTCAATTGGCGTTTAGCATTGTACATCCTGAGAGAACCATCTTTCTTCCGAACAAAGATAACTAAAGTACCCCATGGGAAATTACTAGGCTTTATGAAACGTTTATATAAGAGGTCCTTCAACTATTCCATCAACTGCTTTACCCCAGTTGGAGTCATTCTTAAGGAGGAGTAACCTATCAGGAAGAAGGTAAACATCAAATTCAATCTCCCGCTTGAAAGGGACCACTAGTAGATCATCTAGGAACACCTTCGGTACTCGAATACAAGAGGGACTGACTAAAAAGTTGGGGTTTCGGACTTAGAATCCTTAACCCGTACTAAACAATATACACCACCCTTAGAGATCATCTTCCTAGCCTTAAAGTAGGAGACAAAGCGACCTATTGGCATCGCTGAACTACCCTTCCACTTTAGGAATGGTTCACCCAGAAATCAAAGCTTTACTGATCGTGTTCTACAATTAACTTAAGCATAGAAAACATACAACCAATCTATACTGAAGATAACATCAAAGTCTATTATATCTAACTCTATTAAATTGGATGAGGTGACCTTCTAAATAACTGTGATAGGGAAATTTTTGTATACTCGTTGAGATATAACTAACTCACCAACAAGAGTAGAGACTGAGAAGAGTTTTGATAGCATTTCGGGACTGACACCAAAACTAATAGCAACATAGGAGTCACAGAAGATAATGTGTCCCCTGGGTCTACCAATGCATAACCATCAAAATGAAAAACTCGTAACGTACCAGTGACAACGTCTGGTGAGCTCTCCTACTCCTGGCGGGATGATAGTGCATAGAACCAATTCTGGTGCTGCCCGCCCCAACGATTATAGTGTGCGCCCTGCTGAGATAGGCAAGCTACTAGGGTTGCTGATGTGGCGGCGGGGGCATGGACTCTACACTCCTTGACCACTAAATCAAAGACCCCCAAAACAAACTTACTCATTTGATCCCTTGGCTCGGTAACCATCTCAGGATCATACTTCGACAACTAAGTGAACTTCAAAGCATACTCCTAAACCGACATGTTGTTCTACTTTGGATTGATAAACTCAGCAACCTTGGCTTCCCTCATCTCTCGGGGAAAGAACGTATCCAAGAAGGCTATCACAAACTCATCCCAATCGATAGGAACTGTACCTGCCCTACAACCTGCCTTCTACTATTGAAACCAAATGTGAGCTACCCCCTTCAGCTAATAGGAGGTCAAATTTGCACTCTCCTCTCTTTGAAACTCCATAATCAAAGAGATCTTCCAGATCTCCTCAATAAACTTTTGTGGATCCTCATCCATCTTAGAACCATGAAACTCCAGTGGGTTCATTCTAATGAAGTCTCTTGCAGCTATAGCACCCCTATTGGGTTTCAAAGGTGCTACTGCCTTCCTGTTGACCTGGGTTGTCATGGCTGGGCCAACATCTAAAAGCAGCCCTAAACTCGACATAAATCACCCGCTCATTGAAAGGGTCCACTGGAGTTGGTGGGGCTACCTGATACCTATCTCAATTGCCATTTTCGTGGCCATTGTCATTCCCATTTCTTCTTCCATTGACCCGGTAGGGAGGTATATTTCTGCAAATGCGTATAGCACGAGTTAAAGAAGAATACAGAGAGTTGAACTTTATTATCCAACATAGATCATGAAAGTAGGAAAGTTTTCTAAAATGTCTTGTAGCCTCTTCCTCATAAGTACGACGCGCGCACCCATGCAAAAGACTCTACGTAACATGTCTTTTAGACACCCTAGTACACACCTAAACTTGTGTCTTTGATATCATGTTTTTCATGACCCGAGCATAGACCCCAAATGTAACACGGGAGCTAGAACCAAGAATAGCTCCAAGCTAACTTGTGGCACATGCATAACAAAAATTAGAGCATAAACTAAGTGGAACAATCAGATAGCATATCATAAGTGGAAGTCTATGATTATCATAAATAGTATGTGTTATACCCCGTAGAATTCCCAGCACCTAGAAGACCTATTTGCACGTTGGTTAAGCATATTAGAAGGCCATACGTGCTAGAGAAAGGCCGGGAAAAAGATCGGACGAGAAACCCGTCGAACCATCGCGGGAGGAGCCGAGGCAGAGCCCCTCCGCGATGGCAGCGTGTCACGGAGGTGAGGCCTCCGCGATGGCTCCGTGACACGTTGCCCAAGTTCAGGCTTAAGTATATAAAGCCCCCACTTCGGTTTAATATCATTTAACTCATTTTAATTTCCAGAACACGCAGCAAAACAGAGGGAGACGAAGGAGGGATTATAATTTTCGTCCGATCACGCTGCCAAACGCTGCCCAAACTCAAATTAATCCTAGATACCGAAGTATTTAGCAGCAGAGAGCATTCCTACGGATTTAGTTTCGTGAAATACGGCTGACGAATCAGCGAGCCACGGAGCTAAGGTGAGTGGAATTGCTCTAAATTAGTGTCTATGTGTTCCTAGCACTGAAGTGAATATTTCTCCCTTCTGGACCGCTGAAAAATAGCGAGTTTTCGACCGTCTTTCGATAAGCCTAAGTTTAGGCTATACATTATATCGATAGTAACGTTGCTCTTTATAATAAAGCTGTATTTAGTATTAATTGACGTATTTATGAATGCAGTTGGGAGGAAATAGTTGAAGTACTGGCCGAGCCTCGTCCGACGGACGAATAGTTCAATGATAAGGTATGTAAAGCTCGTTCCCTCGGCAAGTTATGTAATATCAGTGCAGTGTAGTAATTTACTGACCAGTAGAATGTTCAGAAGTTAAGTATTACATTTATTATGAATATTGATGCGGTATTAGAAGCATCAAATTACAACTTGCGTAAGACTTACTAGTACGATATAGATTCCAGCACAAGTGTTAGAACTGCACAGCATGCTCAGTATGTGATGTAATACGAAATGTTAAGATATTGTTATATTCAGTTGTAACCCCGCAAAGAAATGCAGTATCCGTAAAGCACTTCAGAAACAGAATAACAGGCTAAAATGAAGTTTAGAAAGCATGTTAGGAATAGGAAATCATGTTAATACAGAAACTTAATAAATAGCATAGTTTTCAGCAGAAACACTATCTTGTATAGCATTTGCCCCAGTACAGTCTAGCAGAAGACTATATTCGTACATACATATATATTATTTCCAGCCTCAGCATGTATTAAGTACATACATATTTCTATCACTAGTTCAGCATATAGTATATACAGATACTTTACCACCATTAGCTTCAGTATGTGAGACATGCAGATAGTATTACTAGTTGAGACCGTTGTATTGTTTGGGGTTGGACTACCTAGCATCCATGACCGCCCAGGGTTAATAGCTGTATCGACTCGTCCGCCAGAGGACGAGGATACGTCGGTCCACGGAGTGGCATGCCGTCCCGCAGGGGATGAAGATGGGATGCCAGTTTTCCCCATATTTGTGCCTTGATCGGCCCTTACACACCCCAGTCGAGCGGATACGCCCGGGTGCAGATTCAGGAGTCCTCCAGACTCAGATGCAGTTATAGTCAGGGGCTCAGCGAGCCCAAGTACATACCCAGGGGACCGGCAGGATGCTTACAGCCATTATAGGAGATGGGATGACCGGGGTAGGGGTGTAGATTCTGTGCTGGTTGTACCTCCCGGCTTATGGGGGCCGGGTAAGGTTGGTGTATGCCATGTTATGTTATGTATGTTATGCCATATTACATTAGATACGAGTAGATTAGTAGTAGAATGATACGTCTCCAGGTATGACGCCTACTCCCCCCAGTATGATTAAGAACAGGTACGACTTACACCATCAGACAGGTAATCTAGTTCTTTCTATTTCAGTTTCGTCAGTTATGTTATTGATTTCAGATATTTCTTTCAGTTATTGCTTTACATACTCAGTACCAGCGGTACTGACGCCCGGTGGGGCGCTGCATTACTTGCCTGCAGGTACCCATAGACGAGCAGGCGATACTACGTGATCCCCATCAGCGGTCGAGTATTCAGCTCCTGTCATCCGGAGACTGAATTCCCGAGGTGTAGTTCAGTTCCTTTTGCTGTATAGTACGGGTAGGTCGGGGCCCTGTCCCGATCATTTCTATTGCTACTCCTAGAGGCTTGCAGTCAGTATATATTCCCTGTGGTCATATGAGCCGGTCGTGTGAGGCCGTGCAGTTGTATAGCTGTTAGTACTCTTTCTTTCTATTATGATGGCCGTGTGGGGCCATAGTTTGCCCGTAGTGGTGACCTTGCCGGTCACGTAGCTTTTTAGTACTTCATGATTGAATTGCAGATAACTAGACAGCATGGTGGCCTTGTCGGCCCGCATAGGTTTCCCTGAATTTATGTGTTTCTGGTCAGCTGTTAGTACAGGTACAGGAGGCTATAGGCCAATGGGCCGGGGCTGTGTTTACAGCTGTTATATAGCCCTTTATTTCCATAAATATGAGTTAGAGTCAGCCAGGCACCAGAGGTGCCCAGGCTTAGAAGTCCAGTAGTTCAGGTCCCAGTAGGGCACCAGGTGCCAGTCATACCCCCCAAGGCGGGGTGTGACAAACTTTGTATCAGAGCAGGTCGTATCCCAGGGAGTCTGCAAGCCGTGCTAAGTACAGTCCTGTCCATGGATGTGTTGTGCACCACATACTATGGATAGGAGGCTGCAAGGCATGATAGGATGGTTGTCTTTTATTCTTGTTCAGTCGTGCTGTAGAGCGGTACAGTATAGGGTTGAGTCCCTAAAAGCTTACCATATTCTTTGGTTACAGATAATGTCAGACCAGCGCCATCCTATCACAGGTCGGAGCTTAGATGTTGCAGCAGGGGAAGGCACCAGCAGGATGCCTCACCCTCGCTTAGAAACAGCCCGATCAGAGGGCACTACAGAGGCATCGTCCCAGTCTCCTCAGCAGTCTCCACCATGTCAGGAGCCACTTGGGGCGACAGTACCTTCAGCAGTCCCTATACCGACACCTTCCGACCAGGAGGTTAGGAGTGCTGTAGTTATGTTAGCTCAGATGATGGCTGCTCAGCGTCAGCCAATGCCATCTACCGTTGCAGAATCATCAGGAGGGCCCGGTAGTTCGAGGGTCCGAGAGTTCTTAGCTTTGAATCCCCCAGAGTTTACAGGTACGGATCGGACAGAGGTCCCTCAGGATTTTCTAGATCAAATGCAGAGAATCTTCAGGGTTATGCATGCCACGTCTACCGAATCAGTTGAGTTGGCAGCATTCCGGTTACGGGATATCGCCGTGTTGTGGTATGAAAGCTGGGAAAGGTCCCGAGGGAGAGATGTTTCCCCTCCCACCTGGTCTAGCTTTTCAGGAGCCTTTCTGGATCACTATTTGCTGTGGGAGATTCGACAGGCCCGGGTAGACCAGTTCCTACATCTAGAGCAGGGGGCCATGAGTGTTCGGGAATATTCCTTGCGGTTTGATTCTTTGGCTCGATACGCACCGGCCTTTGTTGATACCATGGCATCCAGGGTGCACCGTTTCATCATGGGGTTGAATCCAGAATATGTTGAGACTTGTATTACAGCCACCCTGCGAGAGGACATGGACATTGCTCGGGTTCAGGCATTTGCCCAAAATATTGAGGGCATCAGGCAGCGACAACGGGAGATCAGAAGGGTCAGTCAGGAACAGCGTCGCCGGGATAGGCCAGTTGAGTTACAGAGGGAGGCCCGGGGAGGACCCAGGCCACGATTGTTAGATAGGCCGCCCAGGCCCCCGCCTCCGCCGCAGTCCCAGGGGGGTAGATTCAGCCGCAGGGGGCAGTCAGAGACTGGTAGGGGCTCGCAAATGGCAGATTCACCATTACAGAGGAGGGTGGAGCAGAGTAGGTATACCCTACCACTTTGCCCTATATGCAGTCGACGCCATCCTGGGGCATGCAGATATGGCTCCACCGCATGTTATATTTGTGGCCAAGAAGGCCATTTGATGAAATATTGCCCAGCCAGAGGTCGAGAGGGCCGGGATAGACAGGATAGGGCATCAGCAGGATCACGAGCCACAGCATCCTCGACTGGGCGCAGGCCCTCAGTTTTAGCAGGCAGGGGTCGGGGCAGATCAGGGACCTCCAGTATAGGTGCAGGTCCGAGTCGCACATATGCCTTACCAGGGAGGCAGGATTCAGAAGCGTCGCCTGATGTTGTGACAGGTATGTTAACCATCTGCTCACACCCTGCTTATGTGTTGATTGATCCAGGGTCTACTTTGTCCTACATTACTCCATTTGTGGCACGAAAGTTTAGTATTGTACCAGAATCATTACAGCAGCCCTTCTTAGTATCTACGCCCGTCGGTGACTCTATCACAACTAGTCAAATCTACCGCGGGTGTACAGTAGTGATTGCTGACCGTCAGACCACAGTAGATCTGGTCGAGTTAGAAATGATAGACTTGGATGCCATAATGGGTATGGATTAGTTAGTACCATGCTTTGCCAACGTTGAATGTTGGACCAAAACGGTCCGATTCCACTTCCCAGGAGAAGCAGTACGGGAGTGGAAGGGCAGCACCGCTACGCCAAAAGGTAGGTTTATTTCCTACCTTCAGGCGAGAAAGTTGATATCTAAGGGGTGTATTTACCATCTGGTCAGAGTTCAGGATGTCCAAGCAGAACCTCCGACACTCCAGTCTGTTCCAGTGGTGAATGAATTCCCTGATGTGTTCCCAGATGAGTTACCCGGTATTCCCCCAGAAAGGGAAATAGACTTTGCTATCGACTTGTTACCAGGCACTCAGCCAATATCAATACCTCCCTATCGTATGGCTCCTACAGAACTCAGAGAATTAAAGGAGCAGTTGAAAGATTTGTTAGATGAAGGTTTTATCAGGCCGAGTACTTCACCGTGGGGTGCGCCAGTTTTATTCGTGAGAAAGAAAGATGGCTCGCTCCGAATGTGCATAGATTATCGGCAGCTAAATAAAGTTACAGTAAAGAACAAGTACCCGCTCCCCAGAATTGATGATTTATTTGATCAGTTATAGGGAGCCAGATACTTTTCTAAGATTGACTTGCGGTCCGGATATCACCAGGTCCGAGTACGTGAGAGAGATATTCCTAAGACAGCGTTCAGGACCCGATATGGACATTTTGAATTTCTAGTTATGTCCTTCGGGTTAACGAATGCCCCAGCAGTCTTTATGGACCTGATGAACAATATTTTCAGACCTTTCCTGGACTTGTTCGTGATAGTATTCATTGATGATATTCTGGTGTATTCTCGCTCTGAAGTAGATCACCGGACTCATTTGCGGACAGTGCTCCAGATTCTCAGGGACCGCCAGTTGTATGCTAAGTTTTTGAAGTGTGAATTCTGGCTTAACTCAGTGGCCTTTTTAGGGCATATCGTCTCAGACGCTGGTATACAGGTAGACAAGCAGAAGATAGAAGCAGTTAAGTCATGGCCTAGGCCTACTACCCCGACTGAAGTTCGTAGCTTTCTGGGGTTGGCAGGATATTATAGGAGGTTCGTTGAGGGGTTCTCGACCATTGCAGAACCTCTAACTAAATTGACACAGAAAGCAGCAAAGTTTCAATGGACCGAGACATGCGAGCAGAGCTTCTAGGAATTGAAAGACAGATTAACCTCCGCTCCAGTGTTGGCATTACCGGAAGGCACAGAAGGTTATTCAGTTTATTGTGATGCGTCAGGTGTTGGGTTAGGTTGTGTGTTGATGCAGCATGGTAGAGTAATTGCATATGCTTCTAGACAGCTGAGGAAACACGAAAAGAATTACCCCACCCACGACCTGGAATTGGCCGCAGTAATCCACGCCTTAAAGATGTGGAGGCATTACCTGTACGGCGTCCATGTTGATATTTACACAGATCATAAGAGCCTACAGTACATTTTCACTCAGAGGGAGTTGAATCTGCGGCAACGCCGCTGGTTGGAGCTGTTAAAAGACTATGATGTGAATATTCTATACCACCCCAGAAAAGCTAATGTTGTAGCAGATGACCTGAGCCGTAAGTCAATGGGGAGTTTAGCGTATTTGCGACCTGAGAAGCAGAAGTTAGCCAAAGAAATTCATCAGTTAGCTGGTCAAGCCGTTCGAGTAATGGAAACAAAAAATAATGGAGCAGTAATTCAGAATTCTGCAGGGTCATCATTAGTTACAGAGGTAAAAGAACAACAGTACGAGGATCCCGATTTAGTCCAGCTCAGAGATAGAATTCAGAAAGGTAAGGAGCCAGATTTTCAGATAACCGAGGATGATGTGCTACGCTGTAAGGGCCGCCTCTGTGTCCCGAATGTCTCAGGACTTTGTGGGTAGATCATGCACGAGGTACACTACGCTCGCTATTCCCTTCATCCAGGGGCGACAAAAATGTACCACGACATCAGAGACATCTACTGGTGGCCAGGTATGAAAGCTGAGATAGCTGAATTTGTATCTAGATGTTCTAATTGTCAGCAGGTGAAAGCCGAGCACCAGAAACCGGGTGGTTTGGCGCAAGAGATAACGGTGCCTATGTGGAAATGGGAAGCGATAAACATGGATTTTGTAACAGGGTTACCCCGTACTAGACGCAGAAATGATTCCATTTGGGTAATAGTTGACAGACTGACAAAATCAGCTCATTTCCTGCCAGTGAGGGCTACCTTCTCAGCTGAGGATTATGCCGAATTATATATCAGAGAAATAGTCAGATTGCATGGAGTGCCGGTATCTATCATTTCAGATAGGGGAGCACAGTTTACAGCTAGATTCTGGCAGTCGTTTCAGAAAGGTTTGGGAACGCAGATTAACTTGAGCACAGCATTCCATCCTCAAACAGATGGGTAGGCTGAACGTACAATTCAGACGCTCGAAGATATGCTATGAGCGTGTGTGTTAGATTTTGGGGGTAGCTGGGATGGACATCTTTCGTTAATTGAATTTGCTTATAATAACAGCTACCATTCAGCTATTCAGATGGCGCCTTTCGAAGCATTATACGGGCGGAAGTGTAGATCGCCAGTGGGCTGGTTTGAAATAGGAGACTCAGCGTTAGTTGGCCCAGACATTGTTCGGCAGTCCGAGGAAAAGATAAAGCTTATCCGAGAACGTTTACTGACTGCTTAGAGCCGCCAGAAGTCTTATGCAGATATGCGGCGCAGAAATCTAGAATTTTCGGTAAATGACTGGGTATATCTGAAAGTGTCCCCGATGAAAGGGGTAATGAGGTTTGGCAAGAAAGGAAAGCTTAGCCCAAGATTCATTGGGCCATATCAGATTCGGCAAAGAATAGGCCGAGTTGCATACGAGTTGAACTTGCCTCCAGAGTTAGCATCTGTTCACCCAGTATTCCATGTTTCTATGTTAAGGAAGTTTGTAGGGGACCCTTCTACAGTGGTTCCGGTTCAAGATGTCCAGGTCACAGAAGAGCTAGCATATGAAGAGGTTCCCGTAGCTATCTTAGACAAACAGATTCGCAGGTTAAGGACTAAAGATGTTGCATCTGTCAAAGTGTTGTGGCGTAACAGAAATCGTGAGGAAATGACGTGGGAGGCTGAAGAAGATATGAAAACCAGATACCCTCACCTATTTCAGGCCTAGTCAGGCGACAGGTATGTCCGTATTATTACTTATACAGTGCCTTATGGTTGTATGTTTGTAAATGATAAAGAAAGATTGATATCTAGTTATCCAGTGAATCCTAGAATATTGTGTGCAGTGCCTGTGTTGGACTTTTCTGCATTTCAGGTTTTTGCTATAGTCCATAGTATAGGGAAACTCTGCCGAAATTTTTCTAGAAAGTAAAGTAAGTAGTCCTCTAGATAACAATGTACATTTGAGGACGAATGTTCTTAAGGGGGGGGAGAATGTTATACCCCGTAGAATTCCCGGCACCTAGACGACCTATTCGCACGTTGGTTAAGCATATTAGAAGGCCATACATGCTAGAGAAAGGCCGGGAAAAAGATCGGACGAGAAACCCGTCGAACCATCGCGGGAGGAGCCGAGGTAGAGCCCCTCCGCGATGGCAGCGTGTCACGGAGGTGAGGCCTCCGTGATGGCTCCGTGACACGTTGCCCAAGTTCAGGCTTAAGTATATAAAGCCCCCACTTCGGTTTAATATCATTTAACTCATTTTAATTTCCAGAACACGCAGCAAAACAGAGGGAGACGAAGGAGGGATTATAATTTTCGTCCAATCACGCTGTCAAACGCTGCCCAAACTCAAATTAATCCTAGATACCGAAGTATTTAGCAGCAGAGAGCATTCCTACGGATTTAGTTTCGTGAAATACGGCTGACGAATCAGCGAGCCACCGAGCTAAGGTAAGTGGAATTGCTCTAAATTAGTGTCTATGTGTTCCTAGCGGTGAAGTGAATATTTCTCCCTTCTGGACCGCTGAAAAATAGCGAGTTTTCGACCGTCTTTCGATAAGCCTAAGTTTAGGCTATACATTATATCGATAGTAACGTTGCTCTTTATAATAAAGCTGTATTTAGTATTAATTGACCTATTTATGAATGCAGTTGGGAGGAAATAGTTGAAGTACCGGCCGAGCCTCGTCCGACGTACGAATAGTTCAAGGATAAGGTATGTAAAGCTCGTTCCCTCGGCAAGTTAAGTAATATCAGTGCAGTGTAGTAATTTACTGACCAGTAGAATGTTCAGAAGTTAAGTATTACATTTATTGTGAATATTGATGCGGTATTAGAAGCATCAAATTACAACTTGCGTAAGACTTACTAGTACGATATAGATTCCAGCACAAGTGTTAGAACTGCACAGCACGCTCAGTATGTGATGTAATACGAAATGTTAAGATATTGTTGTATTCAGTTGTAACCCTGCAAAGAAATGCAGTATCCGTAAAGCACTTCAGAAACAGAATAGCAGGCTAAAATGAAGTTTAGAAAGCATGTTAGGAATAGGAAATCATGTTAATACAGAAACTTAATAAATAGCATAGTTTTCAGCAGAAACACTATCTTGTATAGCATTTGCCCCAGTACAGTCTGGCAGAAGACTATATTCGTACATACATATATATTATTTCCAGCCTCAGCATGTATTAAGTACGTACATATTTCTATCACTAGTTCAGCATATAGTATATACAGATACTTTACCACCATTAGCTTCAGTATGTGAGACATGCAGATAGTATTACTAGTTGAGACCGTTGTATTGTTTGGGGTTGGACTACCTAGCATCCATGACCGCCCAGGGTTAATAGCTGTATCGACTCGTCCGCCAGAGGACGAGAATACGTCGCTCCATGGAGTGGCATGCCGTCCCGCAGGGGACGAAGATGGGATGCCAGTTTTCCCCATATTTGTGCCTTGATCGGCCCTTACACACCCCGGTCGAGCGGATACGCCCGGGTGCAGATTCAGGAGTCCTCCGGACTCAGATGCAGTTATAGTCAGGGGCTCAGTGAGCCCAAGCGCATACCCAGGGTACCGGCAGGATGCTTACAACCATTATAGAAGATGGGATGACCGGGGTAGGGGTGTAGATTCTGTGCTGGTTGTACCTCCCGGCTTATGAGGGCTGGGTAAGGTTGGTGTATGCCATGTTATGTTATATATGTTATGCCATATTAGATTAGATACGAGTAGATTAGTAGTAGAATGATACGTCTCCAGGTATGACGCCTACTCCCCCCAGTATGATTAAGAACAGGTACGACTTACACCATCAGACAGTTAATCTAGTTCTTTCTATTTCAGTTTTGTCAGTTATGTTATTGATTTCAGATATTTCTTTCAGTTATTGCTTTACATACTCAGTACCAGCAGTACTGACGCCCGGTGGGGCGCTGCATTACTTGCCTGCAGGTACCCATAGACGAGCAGTCGATACTACGTGATCCCCATCAGCGGTTGAGTACTCAGCTCCTGTCATCCGGAGACTGAATTCCTGAGGTGTAGTTCAGTTCCTTTTGTTGTACAGTACGGGTAGGTCGGGGCCCCGTCCCGATCATTTCTATTGCTACTCCTAGAGGCTTGCAGTCTGTATATATTCCCTGTGGTAAGATGAGCCGGTCGTGCGAGGCTGTGCAGTTGTATAGCTGTTAGTACTCTTTCTTTCTATTATGATGGTCGTGTGGGGCCATAGTTTGCCAGTAGTGGTGACCTTGCCGGTCACGTAGCTTTTTAGTACTTCATGATTGAATTGCAGATAACTAGACAGCATGGTGGCCTTGTCGGCTCGCATAGGTTTCCCTGAATTGATGTGTTTCTGGTCAGCTGTTAGTACAGGTACAGGAGGCTATAGGCCAATGGGTCGGGGCTGTGTTTACAACCGTTATATAGCCCTTTGTTTCCAGAAATATGAGTTAGAGCCAGCCAGGCACCAGAGGTGCCCAGGCTTAGCAGTCCAGCAGTTCAGGTCCCAGTAGGGCACCAGGTGCCAATCATACCCCCCAAGGCGGGGTTGGCCTATAGCCCTTTGTTTCCAGAAATATGAGTTAGAGCCAGCCAGGCACCAGAGGTGCCCAGGCTTAGCAGTCCAGCAGTTCGGGTCCCAGTAGGGCACCAGGTGCCAGTCATACCCCCCAAGGCGGGGTGTGACAGTATGAAAAGAGACAACACGTCAAAACCGCTGAAACATCTAACACCAAGTCTGAAAGCCTCTACTCATAAGATGAGCTTATGGGACAATATCCCGAACTAGCTCCACTATTTCTAAAAGCTGAAATGACATAAAAGGAAAACATGCGTCAAAAACAAACATCCTAGGATGATGAGGATTCACCCAAATTATGCTGAAGCTGGAGTAGAATAGGATCTAGCAGTAGGGCTGAGACTAGTCACCTGAACCTATATTATAGACGATATAGTGCAAAAGCATGAGGTTAGTACTTTAAATATATTGAGCATGTAGAATATGTAAAACATGATAGTAAAACAATAACCGAAGCCATAGATATAAGATAAGCTAAAACATGAGTTTCTAATCATAAACTAAGTATAACAACCCAAGGTTTTCAAAATGGAATCACAAAGTTGAACATAGATGAAATCATATGTATAACCTCATAAAGTGTATATTGAGTCAAAATATCATAATCCATAATATTGTTAAGCATAAGTATCATGAACATGTGTAGAAAATTATGGAATAGTGAGACATTTTTATAACCGACATACTCGATGTGAGCACACAAGGAGCCCAAACTGTAACCCTAGTTCGTAGGGTGTTCATACCTTGCCAAGGATATGAACCATGAAAGTGTGATATCACTCATGGGTGGCCCATTTGAGCATGGGAGACACTCTCGTGGAGGACCTCATCATGGCTATGGTACCATGTCGTTCTGAGACCTGGTCTGCTGAAACCCCGACCTACTCGGTGTTAAATACTACTCCCAAAATATATATAGTGCTCATATCATAATCACAAAACCTATATTTTACATGGTCTAGTTTAAATCATGATATTTGTAATATCTTAACGTACGTGGACTAGTCATGAAAACAATGTCAAAGATCGACCATGATACACAAAGTTCAGATTCATGAAATTCATATATAATTGGGGTAAATAATAATAACTTTAAAATATAGATTTCATGATAGATTTTAGTATAAAACATGTAATTACACTCATAAAACATGATTTAGAACATGAAAGAATCATAATTGAAGAGATCATAAAGCTTTCATCAAAATTATATCTAACCCTATATTTATGAGGAATTTAGGATTCATGAAATTGATTTGAGATTGAACATGAGAGTGGAAGAAATTTTCTTGACTTGATTTATAGACCCAAGAGAATTTGAGAATAAAAGGATGACAAACCCTAGCTTTTCTTTGAGAGATGATTTCCAACTTACAGTGTTTGAATAGAATGAGGGCTTAGGCTAAGTATAATCCCATAATAATCCTCATAGAAACCCAAAAAAGCATCACTTAGGAGTTAAAAGCATAGGAAGTTAGGAATAACCTTTTCATAAATCGTACTAAAAATTTGTCAGGTGGAAACCATGACACAACCAAGGAATCACTGGTCCTACCAACAAGTTGTTCTTTCCTCTTTTGCCACATGAGCCTAATCCGAACAACTTTTTGAACCTAATCTAACGAGCCCAACCAATGACCCATCCTTAGAACCAATAGGTCATCCCTTCTATTATTAGTTTTGGGCAATTTTCACCAAAATTCTGGACCTCTATAGGACGGGTCAATCCAACAACCCATAGGTTCTACCAACAACCTGTCCTAAGGGTCATTATGTGTTCTGGAAGAAAGAATTCTACTATGTTTTACTTCAAGTAAAGGATCTGATATAAGGGAATTTTTGGATATTACATAAGTGCTACTCCCAGCTGAACATACACACACACACATATACTAATAGCTCAAACACTTATGCCCTATGACTAAGTGAGAACCACTTATCGGAAAGTGTCCTTAGAATTTGTGAGACCTGATAAAACTGATAATACTTATAATGCTGATGTTACTATATATATATATATATATGTGTGTGTATGTATGTATGTATGTATATATTAACATAGGAGAAAAATCATATAAACTTAAAAGATCATGCTATTCGAAAATGTTGCTAGCTTAAAAAACAAAATCTCTGAAATCATGCTAAAATCATGGTTATGAAGGTACAATATATATATATATATATATATTTGAATATAAAATAATGAATTTCACTTAATAAGTACCATGGAAATCTTTGAATATTAATATAATCAAAGGATTCATAAATTAACTAAAAAGCTATAAGACATGATTTTCTACCGAGCGAAGAATTCTAGGTTTTCTAAAATTAATATGAACATAAGGGTCAAAGGAAACCTATGTTGAATTCCCACATACCTGGAGAAGAAGACCCCTTGGTATAACCTTGATTCTTAGAGACTTTGATGGAGAAACCTAACCATGAGAGAACTTTAAGCTCCTAATGTTGTAGTTCTGCGTGTTCTGGGAGAGAAATAAGGGAAATCATTGACTAATCCCTTTAATCCCTTTTAACAAAATCCAAAACTATGTAATATAGGAGTTAATTGAGTGAAAAGTTACAAAAATACCTTGGAGAAACCGCTCAAAGGTTCTGTGATTTTGTCCTATTGGTCATCTGATGGACAAAGTGATGAGCCGTCGCTTGCCCGATAGTCCGTCATCTCCACCGTCACCCTTAAGTAGAAGGCCACAAAAATATTGGCCCTTTGATGATCAAAGTGATGGGCCGTCATCCACTTGACGTTCCTTCATCTCCACTGTCACCCCTAAGCAGATGGTGCTACATTTTTAGGTGTTTTGACTACCAAGGTGACGGGCCGTCATCCACCTGACGGGACATCATTTTTGGCATCAGATATGAAACATGCATCAGACTTGGAAACTTTATTCCTAGTTAACAAAAAGTTGTTTTGGGATTCTAGGTGTTATATTATCTCCCTCTTAAGAACATTCATCCTTGAATGAAAGCTAAATAAGCTGAAAATATAGGAAAAAAGCTACAACCCCAAAACTGAATGCTAAACGCTGAATATTGATGGAATGATTGACTTCGAATTGAGTTAGATAATTGAATTGATTTCATGAAGCATGCAGCATTCTAAAACATGTGAGCAACTAAGGGACATGAAATTGAATGGAATACTAAGAAGGAAACTATTACCTCAATCTGGAACTGAACTGGAAGGAAAGAGGTAAGACAACTTGGCCATCATGTCTGCTTCTGCTTTCCAAGTAGCTCCCTCTACAAGTTTGTTCATACAAAGGACTTCCACTGAAGCAACCTCCTTATTCCTCAACTTAATAACCTGATAGCCATGAACCTAAATTGGGACCTCTTCATAAAGGAGACTATCCTTTATACCAACACTCTCTAAAGGCATAACCGAGGTCAGGTCACCAAAGAACTTTTTCAACGAGGACATAAGGAAGACTTGGTGCACTAATGCTAACTTTGCATGGAAGTCAAACTCATAGGCCACATTGCTAAAATGCCTCTAGTTCCTAAAATGACCAATATAGCATGCCTGAGTTTGCCTTCTTACCAAACCTCATCACCTCTTTCGTGGATGAAATTTTCAAGTAGACCTAATCATTAAAAGAAAATTCCATCTCCCTTCTCCTCACATCTGCATATGATTTCTAATGACTTTGAGTTGTTTTTAGCCTTTCATTAATAAGCTAAACTTTTTTCACAGCCTCATGAACTAAATTAGGACCAATCAAGGAAACTTCACCAACCACAAATCACGCTATAGGAGATCTATACCTCCTACCATAAAGCGCCTCAAACAGAGCCATCTAAATGTTGGAGTGGTAACTATTATTATAGGTAAATTCAATGAGAGTTATGTGATAATCCCAATTACCTTTAAATTCAATTATGCAAGCTCTCAAAATTACCTCCAAAATCTTAATGGTCTGCTCAGCTCGACCATCAGTCTGCGGGGTGAAAAGTTATGCTAAACTTTACCTGAGTTCCAAGGCCTTTCTGAAATGATCTCCAAAATTGTGAGGTGAACTAAGTACCCCTATTTTAAATGATGGACAAGGGGACCCTATGTAACTTGAGTAACTCTCGAATGTAAATTCTAGCATAATCCTTGACTGAGTTAGTAGTCTTAATTGGCAAAAAATATGTTGACTTAGTCATCCGATCTATAACCACGCATACTGAATCATGCTAACAACGGACCGAGGTAAACCAGTAATGAAGTCCATATCTATTTTTTCCCATTTTCAAGTAGGAATGCTAATTCTTGAGTCATACCTCCCGGTCTCTAGTGTTCAACCTTAACCTATAGGCAATTCGGACATTTTGCCACAAATTCTGTAATATCCCTTTTCATTCCATTCCATCAATAGACTTTCTGTAGATCACAACATATCTTTGTGTCACTTGGGTGAATAAAATATTGAGAGTTGTGGGCTTCTATCAATGTCCTCTATCTGAAATAATTTACATCTGAAACACATAATATACCCTGATTGTGAAGCACATCATCTGCCCTTGCGAGAAAACCTCTACTTCTTTCTTAAGGACTACTTCCTTCAACTTAAGTAAAATTGGATCTTCATCCTGGTTTGCCTTAACATCCATCACAAAAAAATATTCTGAACCATTCTGAACTGTGACTCCTCCTTTAGTTGAACCAACCAACAATACACCTAAATGTGAAAGTATGTGAACATCTCTAACCAACTCATTCATATCCTCCTTAATATGAGCAAGATCGTTCATTGATAATCGGTTGAGGGTGTCGTATACTACATTGGCTTTACTCGGGTGGTATAAGATACTCATGTCAGAGTCTTTCAATAGCTCAATCTATCTCCTGTACTGAAGATTCAAATCCATCTAACCGAACACATACTAGACGCTTTTATGATCGATAAACACATCTACATCAACACCATAGAGGAAGTGCCTCCAAATCATTAAGGAAAAGACCAGTACTGCTAATTTAAGATCATGAGTCAGGTAACTCTTCCCATGAGCCTTCAACTATCAAGAAGCATAGGCTATAACCTTACCCTGCTGCATTAACACACAATCAAGGAAAATTCTGAAGGCATCACAATAAATCACGAACCCCTCAGTTTTTAGTCTATAGCTTTTCAGTTTGATGTTGTAGTTCCTTCCTTATCCTTCTAGTCTGACTAATCTACATTGGAGGATGAATTTTCCCAAGTGGGAGATAATGTAACACCACAAAAGTCCCTAAGATCAGACCCGAGGCATGAAACAAAAAAAACCTACGCTGGGTCATAAGATGAACCATCAAGTGACCAGTTAAGTTGCATGATGGGTCATTAAGTGACCCACTAGGTGTAAGAATTTGGTGAAAAGTTGAGGTTTTGAGAGTCTTAATGATAGCTAAGTAACCAGTTAACTTTCATGATGAATCGTTAAATGGAGGATTCAAGAAAATATCAGAAAGTTGATTTTTGGTTCAAGTGGTAAAGGGTGAAGGTGAAGACCATGAAGTGACTTAATGGGTCGTGAAGCAAGTTGCTCGGTCTGCCAGAGTAATTTTTTCAGCCAGGTCATTAAGGGTATTTTCGTACTTTCTATGTGCTTAACACCTAAACTAAGTCATTTTGAGGTCCTAAAAGGGTGTATTACAGGGTTTTATTCATTCCTAACCCTCATTATACTCCTAACACCTCAAATTGAAGATTAAGTACTCTCAAGGTAAAGCTAGGGTTCCTCATCATCTTCTTCTCAAATTCCCTTTGGTCTTCAAATCAAGTTAAGGAATCATCAAACCCAGGTACGTAGGGTCATGAATGGGGGATTTCTTCCATCCTCGTGCTGAATTTTACCTCAAGCTCATGAATGCAAGTCTCTAATAAAGTTTTATAAAAATTCTTCCATAGGTTTATATTCATGTTTGAGGCCTCGCTAGAGAGTGTTTCCCCCAGCCCCACAGGGCTCACGAGTGATATCATGCCCTTAATATTTTTTGCCCTGGCAAGGCTTTGGGCGGCTATGCTAACTTGAGCGAGATAGTTGGGCATCATGTGCTCATTTATGATGGTGTCAGTTGTGATGAGTCTCCCATTGTTCCTCATGTTTTAAGATGTTCATGTTCAGGATTTATAATAGCATGCTCTAAAGTATGCCTAACCCATTGATTAGTTATGATCTTTCACTGACGATTTAAAATATGTTGAACTATATGATTTTACTTTTAAACCTTGGGTCATTATACTTTATCTTACGAAGATTAGTTTATGTTTATGACTACCTCAAGATCATGATTTCAGCATGTTGTACCTACTCTCATGTTTTAGCTTATCCTACACTCAGGATCTCATGGGTGTGAAGTGCGCCATACATATGAGGAAGAGGCTACAAGCCGCTTTAGCACATTTTCCATCTAAAATGTTTTATGTCATGCGATGAAGTCCAACTCTCTCTATTTCTCTAATTCATCTTATACGTGTTTGTAAAAATATGTCTTTAGACTATGTCAACAGAAGAAGGAATGAAAATAACAATGGCCATGGGTGTAATACAGATTGAATCAACCATCACACCAGCTCCAGGTGATACTTTGCCTGAGCAAGTGACTCATGTTGAGTTCAGAGCTGCTTTTTAGATGTTGGAACAACGTATAAAAGCCCAAGTCAACCAACAGGCAATGGTTGTGATTATGAATGGGACCCCAAGTCGACCCATGGAAGGAGCATACATCTAATCCCAATCACATGACCCAAAGACTTAGCATAAAAAGAACATAATCATGACATAATAGGAGGAAAAGCAAAACTAGAGTCATACAACACGACTGATTACAACTTGTAGTCTGATAGCCTCTAATCATGAAAAGACGAGTTGATGGGACAACTCCCCAACTAACCCAACATTCCTGAAACTGAATGAACAATGTAGAGTCTTAATACATAGCCCTTGGAACATGAGGACTCACCAAGTGTGCTGAGAACCACCCCGAGATAGTCCACGGGTGAGGGTGGGCCTGTGAGCTAGGGCCTTTATGATAAAATGATAAAACATAGAAAGTATGCGGTCAGTACGTGGAATGTGCTGAGTAGGAAAGGTAAGTAAAATAGACATTTAAAACATATATAAGAATTCATAAATGATAATAGGAGTAGGACATCGTGCTCGTGTTGTAAATCATCATAACATGTCATAAGGCTCAAGTTTTTCAAAACATTCATAACATAAGTATAATCATGATCATAATAAAAGAGTTTTATATAACATGACTTAAGCCAACATACATAAATCGTAACATGCATAAATCATGAGGAACAACAGGAGATTTTCTTAACCAACATACCCCATAGGAGCAGACATGAAGCCCGACTTGTAACCCTAGCCGGAAGGGTGTTCGTACCTTGCCAAGGGTCGAACCATGAAAAGGGCCATTTGGTTTGGGGATAGTCCCATAGGAGGTCCCAACATACCTACGGTGGCACGTAGTTTATGAGATCTGGGACATAGCGTAGGCCACAAACCTACTCGGTGTTCGATACTACTCCCAAAACATGTTTATAGTTCCATGGTATAACATGCATGGATTCATGGGCTAGTTAAATCATAATAATCATAAACATGCTTGAACATATGTGAACTAGCCATGACATGAGGCCCGTGAGTCAGCCAAAGCATAATTTATAGTTCATAAGATTCATACATACTTGTAGATCATGCATATAGCTTGAATTCCATAAAAATCATAATGGGTAACATATTAAATTCATGATTTAAATCGGAATTCATGTTGGGCTTATACTTATCATCAGTGGGTAAATAGATCACAAATCAATTCATCATGGGGCATTCATAATTAGGACTAAATGTGTAGGAATCGAAATCGATAAAATTATAAATGATTTAAAAAAATAAAAATAATTACAACCCATAGATTATGATAAGATTTAAAAATCACAAAACCCATAATAAAATCACTAGAGTTTAAGTAAATCAAATTCAAAATCCCATGAGTTTTTGTTGATATTTTAGTAAAAACCATAGAGGAGGGACATGGGTGTGGAAGAGATCACCCATTGATAGCCTTACATACCTGGGATATCTGATTCTTAACTTCCCTTGATTACCCAAGAATGAATTTGGAAGAATTGAGGAGAAGAGTCTAGAATCTCCCTTGATTGCCTCTCACTATTCTTGCATGCATGAATGAAGAGAAAACTGAGCTTAACCCCTTTAAACTTCCCTATTCATAACCCAAAACGTCATAGTTTAGGCCTTAGGATCTTAGGAAATTATGAAAAGGCCCTTGCTATTTAGCAGAAAATAACTGCTAGGGTCCCTAATGGGTGAGATGACAACTCGTCTGGACGGGCAATGACTTGTCGAGTCGATCGTCAAGTACACTGGATAAAAACTCTGATAAGGCTCGTAAAAGCGGACATGACGACTCGTGCCTTGAAACCACAAACCGTGGTAACTTTCCATCAGGTACACTATCCCATTCTCCCAATTAATCTTCACCCTCACCCCCATGACTAACATGACGACTCGTGGTGGCTGACCACGAGTCGTTTCATCCTCGAATGTTAGAAACAAGCAGGAAATAGAAACGTGAAATTTTCATATGCAAATACTGATTTTCTTAACCGAAAACTGATGGAATGACTACCTCCGAAAAGAACTACACAGCTGAACTGAATTCAGACATCACATATATTTATCATAACATAATTCAAACTTGTGCACATGAACTGAACATGGAAACTGATTAGAGAATTCAGGCAAAAACTGATACCTCAAACTGAAACTAAGCTGGTAGGGAATAGGTGAGGGTATTTAGCCATCATGGTCACTTCGGCCTTCCACGTAGCTCCCTCAACATGATGCTTTCTCCATAACACCTTCACCAAAGCTACTTCTTTGTTCCTTAGCCTCCAAACCTGGCGATCCAAAATTGCAACTAGAATTTCCTCATAACTGAGGTTATCTCCCACACCAATGCTTTCCACCGGGACTACTAAAGCTGGATCACCCAAGCACTTTTTCAAGAGCGACACATGAAACACGAGATGTATTATAGATAACTCTAATGGCAAGTCCAACTCATATGCTACCTTAACAACTCTTCTCATAACCCGGTAGGGACCAACATAGCGAGGACTGAGTTTTCCTTTCTTTCCGAATCGCATGACTCCCTTCGTGGGAGATGTCTTTAGAAATACCCAATCATCAACCTCAAACTCCAAATCTCTTCTTCTTACATACGCATATGACTTTTGACGACTCTAAGAAGTTTTCATCCTCTCCCTTATCAACTAAACCTTCACCATAGCCTCGTGATCCGAGTCTGGCCCTATTATTGCTGCCTCACCAATATCAAACCATCCGATGGGAGTTCTACACCTTCGCCCATAGAGAGCCTCGAATGGTGCCATTTGGATGCTGGAGTGACAATTGTTATTGTAAGAAAACTCAATCAAGGGCAAGTGATCATCCCAACTACCTTTAAAGTCCATCACATAGGCTCTCAACATGTCCTTGAGAGTCTGGATTGTCCACTCCACCTAACCATCCATTTGCGGATGGAATGTTGTGCTTAGCTTAACTTGAGTCATGAGCCCGTTTTGGAAAAACCGCCAAAACTGAGAGGTAAACTGAGTACCTCGGTCTAAAATAATAGACAAGGGCACTCCATGAAGTCTAACCAACTCCTGAATATACAATCTGGAATAATCATCCACTGAATCTGTGGTTTTGACTGATATAACTGAAAACAACATCTGAAAGCAATAATATGACTGATGAAGCTGAAGTAGATGGAATAACTTAACTATCTGATAATGTAAACCTTACCTTCTCTCAATCTTTACTGGAAGGGATAAGAGTCATACCTGGAATGTATCGTGCTACTGCTGATCTACTTGTAGCTAACATAACATGGAATAACATGAAATAACATAACATAGCATACACAAACCTTACCCGGCCCCCATAAGCCGGGAGGTACAACCAACACAGAATCTATACCCCTACCCCGGTCATCCCATCTCGTATAGTGGCCGTAAGCATCCTGCCGGTCCCAGGGTATGCACTTGGGCTCGCTGAGCCCCTGACTATAACTGCATCTGAGTCCGGAGGACTCCTGAATCTGCACCCGGGCGTATCCGCTCGATTGGGGTGTGTAAGGGCCGATCAAGGCACAAATATGGGGAAAACTAGCATCCCATCTTCGTCCCCTGGCGGGACGGCATGCCACTCCGTAGACTGACGTATCCTCGTCCTCTGGCGGACGAGTCGATACAGCTATTAACCCTGGGCGGTCATGGATGCTAGGTAATCCAACCCCAAACAATACAACGGTCTCAACTGGTAATACTATCTGTGTATCTCACATGCTGAGGCTACTAGGGGTAAAGTATCATATATATTACATGCTGGGCTAATGATAGTAATCTGGACGTATTTAATACGTGCTGAGGCAGGTAAAGATATATAAATATGAATATAGTCTCCTGTCGGGCTGTACTGGGCAAATGCTATATAAGGTAATGTTTCTACTGAAAACTCTGCTGTTTACTAAGTTTCTGTATACACTATATGCTGGACTAGTGATAGAAGTAAGTACATACTTAACACATGCTTAGACTGGAAGTACTATATATGTATGTACGAATATAATCTTTCTGCTAAACTACGTTGTATACTGACTTTCTATAGTAACATGATTTACTAATCCTGACATGCTTTCTGAACTTCATTTTAGTCTGCTATTATATTTCTGAAGTGCTTTACGGGTATTGCATTACTATATGGGGCTTCAACTGAATACAACCATATCTCAACATGGCATATCACATTACATACTGAGTATACTGGGCAATCTCTAACACTTGCGTTAGAATCTGTATCATACTGATAGGTTTCATATACATTACAACCCAATGTTTCTCACATCGTACCAATATTCATAATAACGCAATACTCGACTTCTGAACATTCTACTGGTCCGTAATTTATTACACTATACTGATATTACTTAACTTGCCGAAGGAAACTAACTTTACATACCTTCTCTTGAATTATTCATCCGTTGGACGAGGCTCGGCCGGTACTTCAACTATTTTCTCCCAACCGCATTCATAAATACGTCAATTAATACTAAATACAGCTGTATTGTAAAGAGCAACGTTACTTTCGATATAGTTTATAGCCTAAACTTAGGCTTATCGAAAGACGGTCGAAAACTCGCTATTTTTCAGCGGCCCAGAAGGGAAAAGTATTCACTTCTCAGCTAGGAACACATAGACATTAATTTAGAGCAATTCTACTTACTTTAGTTCGGTGGCTCGCCGATTCGTCGGCCGTATTTCAGGAAACTAGTTCCGTAGAAATGCTCTCTGCTGCTAAATACTCGGGTATCTGGGATTAATTTGAGTTTGGGCAGCGTTTGGCAGCGTAAATCGGACGAAAATTATTTAATTCCTTCGTTCCTCTTTCTTTTCTCAGCGTTTGCCTCTGTTTTCTGGAAAGTTTTTAAGTGTGGAATGAGTATAAACCGAAGTGGGGGCTTTATATACTTGGGCCTGAATTTGGGCAATATGTCACGGAGCCATCACGGAGGCCTCACCTCCGTGACACGCTGCCATCGCAGAGGGGCTCTGCCTCGGCTCCTCCCGCGATGGTTCGACGGGTTTCTCGTCCGATCTTTTCCCGGGCATTTCTCCAAGACGTATGGCCTTCAAATATGCTTAACCAACGTGGGAATAGGTCACCTACGTGCCGGGAATTCTACGGGGTGTAACATTCTCCCCCCTTAAGAACATTCGTCCTCGAATGTACACTATTATCTAGAGGACTACTTACTTTACTTTTCTGAAAAAATTTTTTGCACAGTTTCCCCTGTAATATGGACTATCGCAAAAACCTGAAATGCAGAAAAGTCCAACACAGGCACTGCACACACTATTCTTAGATCCACTGGATAACTAAATATCGCTTCTTCTTTCTCATTTACAACATACAACCATAAAGTACTGTATAAATAATGATACAGACATACCTGTCGTCTGACTATGCCTGAAATAGGTGAGGGTATCTGATTTTCATGTCTTCTTCAGCCTCCCACGTCATTTCCTCCCGATTTCTGTTACGCCACAATACCTTGACAGATGCAACATCTTTAGTTCTCAGCCTGCGAATCTGTCTGTCTAAGATAGCTACGGGAACCTCTTCATATGCTAACTCTTCTGTGACCTGGACATCCTGAACTGGAACTACTGTAGAAGGGTCCCCTACGAACTTCCTTAACATAGAAACATGGAATACTGGGTGAACCGACGCTAACTCTGGAGGCAAGTTCAACTCGTATGCCACGCGGCCTATTCTTCGCCGAACCTGATACGGCCCAATGAATCTTGGGCTAAGCTTGCCCTTCTTGCCAAACCTCATTACCCCTTTCATCGGGGACACTTTCAGATATACCCAATCGTTTACTGAAAATTCTAGGTTTCTGCGCCGCCTATCTACGTATGACTTCTGGCGGCTCTGAGCAGTCAGTAAACGTTCTCGAATAAGCTTTATCTTTTCCTCGGTCTGCCGAACAATGTCTGGGCCAACTAATGCTGATTCTCCTATCTCAAACCAGCCCACCGGCGATCTACATTTTTGCCCGTACAATGCCTCGAAAGGCGCCATCTGAATAGCTGAATGGTAGCTGTTATTATAAGCAAATTCAATTAACGAAAGATGTTCATCCCAGCTACCCCCAAAATCTAACACACACGCTCGTAGCATATCTTCGAGCGTCTGAATTGTACCTTCACCCTGCCCGTCTGTCTGAGGATGGAATGCTGTGCTCAAATTAATTTGTGTCCCCAGACCTTTCTGAAATGACTACCAGAATCTAGCTGTAAACTGTGCTCCCCTATCTGAAATAATAGATACCGGCACCCCATGCAATCTAACTATTTCTCTGATATATAATTCGGCATAATCCTCAGCTGAGAAGGTAGCCCTTACTGGTAGGAAATGAGCTGATTTTGTCAGCCTGTCAACTATTACCCAAATGGAATCATTTCTGCGTCTAGTATGGGGTAACCCTGTTACAAAATCCATGTTTATTACTTCCCATTTCCACATAGGTATCATTATCTCCTGAGTCAAACCACCCGGTTTCTGGTGCTCTGCTTTCACCTGCTGACAATTAGCACATCTAGATACAAATTCAACTATCTCAGTTTTCATACCTGGCCACCAGTAGATGTCTCTGGTGTCGTGGTACATTTTCGTTGCCCCTGGGTGAAGGGAATAGCGAGCGTAGTGTACCTCATGCATGATCTGCCCATGAAGTCCTGCGACATTCGGGACACAAAGGCGGCCCTTACAATGTAGCACACCATCCTCGGTTATCTGAAAATCTGGCTCCTTACCCTTCGGAACTCTATCTCTGAGCTGAACTAAATCGGGATCCTCATACTGCCGTTCTTTTACCTCTGTAACTAACGATGACGCTGCAGAATTTTGAATTACTGCTCCATTATTTTCTGTTTCTATTACTCGAATGGCTAGGCCAGCTAACTAATGAATTTCTTTAGCTAATTTCTGTTTCTCAGGTCGCAAATACGCCAAACTCCCCATTGACTTACGGCTCAGGGCATCTGCTACAACATTAGCTTTTCCGGGGTGGTATTGAATATTCACATCATAGTCTTTTAACAGCTCTAACCAGCGGCGTTGCTGTAAATTCAACTCCCTCTGAGTGAAAATGTACTGCAGGCTCTTATGATCTGTGTAAATATCAACATGGACGCCGTACAGGTAATGCCTCCATATTTTTAAGGCATGAATTACTGCGGCCAATTCCAGGTCATGGGTGGGATAATTCTTTTCGTGTTTCCTCAGCTGTCTGGAAGCATATGCAATCACTCTACCATGCTGCATTAACACACAACCCAATCCGACACCTAACGCGTCGCAATAAACTGAATAACCTTCTGTGCCTTCCGGCAATGCTAATACTGGGGCGGAGGTTAATCTGTCTTTCAGCTCCTGGAAACTCTGCTCGCATGCCTCTGTCCACTGAAATTTTGCTGCTTTCTGTGTTAATTTAGTTAAAGGTGCTGCAATGGTTGAGAATCCCTCAACGAACCTCCGATAATAACCTGCCAACCCCAGAAAGCTACGAACTTCAGTCGGGGTGGTAGGCCTAGGCCATGACTTAACTGCTTCTATCTTCTGCTTGTCTACCTGTATACCAGCGTCTGAGACAATATGCCCTAAAAAGGCCACTGAGTTAAGCCAAAATTCACACTTCGAAAATTTAGCGTACAACTGGCGGTCCCTGAGAATCTGGAGCACTGTCCGCAAATGAGTCCGGTGATCTGCTTCGGAGCGAGAATACACCAGGATATCATCAATAAATACTATCACGAACAAGTCCAGGAAAGGTCTGAAAATACTGTTCATCAGGTCCATAAAGACTGCTGGGGCATTCGTTAGTCCGAAGGACATAACCAGAAATTCAAAGTGCCCATATCGGGTCCTGAATGCTATCTTAGGAATATCCCTGTCACGTACTCGGACCTGGTGATATCCGGACCGCAAGTCAATCTTAGAAAAGTATCTGGCTCCCTGTAGCTGATCAAATAAGTCATCAATTCTGGGAAGCGGATACTTGTTCTTTACTGTAACTTTGTTTAGCTGCCGATAATCTATGCACATTCGGAGCGAGCCATCTTTCTTTCTCACAAATAAAACTGGCGCACCCCACGGTGAAGTACTCGGCCTGATAAAACCTTTATCTAACAAGTCTTTCAACTGCTCCTTTAATTCTCTGAGTTCTGCAGGAGCCATACGATAAGGAGGTATTGATATTGGCTGAGTGCCTGGTAACAAGTCGATAGCAAAGTCTATTTCCCTTTCTGGGGGAATACCAGGTAACTCATCAGGAAATACATCTGGGAATTCATTTACCACTGGGACAGACTGGAGTGTCGGAGATTCTGCTTGGACATCCTGAACTCTGACAAGATGGTAAATGCACCCCTTAGATATCAACTTTCTCGCCTGAAGGTAGGAAATAAACCTACCTTTTGGCGTAGCGGTGCTACCCTTCCACTCCCGTACTGCTTCTCCTGGGAAGTGGAATCGGACCGTCTTGGTCCAACATTCAACATTGGCAAAGCATGGTACTAACCAGTCCATACCCATTATGGCATCGAAGTCTATCATTTCTAACTCGACCAGATCTACTGTGGTCTGACGGTCAACAATCTCTACTGTACACCCGCGGTAGATTCGGCTAGCTGTGATAGAGTCACCGACGGGCGTAGATACTAGGAAGGGCTGCTGTAATGATTCTGGTACAATACTAAACTTCCGTGCCACAAATGGTGTAATATAGGACAAAGTAGACCCTGGATCAATTAACACATAAGCAGGGTGTGAACAGATCGTTAGCATACCTGTCACAACATCAGGCGACGCTTCTGAATCTTGCCTCCCTGGTAAGGCATATGTGCGGCTTGGACCCGCACCTGTACTGGAGGCCCCTGGTCTGCCCCGACCCCTGCCTGCTGAAACTGAGGGCCTGCGCCCAGTCGAAGATGCTGTGGCTCGTGACCCTGCTGATGTCCTATCCTGTCTATCGCGGTCCTCTCGACCCCTGGCTGGGCAATCTTTCATCAAATGGCCTTCTTGGCCACAAATATAACATGCGGTGGAGCCATATCTGCATGCTCCAGGATGGCGTCGATTGCATATAGGGCAAAGTGGTAGGGTATACCTGCTCTGCTCTGCCCTCCTCTATGATGGTGAATCTGCCATCTGCGAGCCTCTACCAGTCCCTGACTGCCCCCTGTGGCTGAATCTACCCCCCTGTGACTGTGGCGGAGGCGGGGGCCTGGGCGTCCTGTCTGACAATCGGGGCCTGGGTCCTCCCCGGGCCTCTCTCTGTAACTCAACTGGCCTGTCCCGGCGACGCTATTCCTGATTAACCCTTCTGACCTCTCGTTGTCGCTGTCTGATGCCCTCGATGTTCTGGGCAAATGCCGGAATGCGAGCAATATCCATGTCCTCTCGCAGTGTGGCTGTAGTGCAAATCTCAACATATTCTGGATTCAACCCCATAATAAAGCGATGCACTCTGGATGCCATAGTATGAACGAAGGACGGTGCATATCGGGCTAAGGAATCAAACTGCAAGGAATATTCCCGAACACTCATGGCCCCCTGTTCTAGATGTAGGAACTGGTCTACCCGGGCCTGTCGAATCTCCCACGGCAAATAATGATCCAGAAAGGCTCCTGAAAAGCTGGACCAGGTGGGAGGGGAAACATCTCTCCCTCGGGACCTCTCCCAGCTTTCATACCATAACACCGCAATATCCCGTAACCGGAATGCTGCCAACTCAACTAACTCGGTAGACGTGGCATGCATAACCCTGAAGATCCTCTACATTTGGTCCAAAAAATCCTGAGGGTCCTCTGTCCGATTCGTACCTGTAAATTCTGGGGGATTCAAAGCTAAGAACTCTCGGACCCTCGAACTACCGGGCCCTCCAGATGATTCTGCAACTGTAGATGGCATTGGCTGACGCTGAGCAGCCATCATCTGTGCTAACATAACTACAGCACTCCTAACCTCCTGGTCAGAAGGAGTCAATATAGGGGCTGCTGAAGGTAGTGTCGCCCCAAGTGGCTCCTGACGTGGTGGAGACTGCTGAGGAGGCTGGGATGATGCCTATGTAGTGCCCTCTGATCGGGCTGTCTCTAAATGAGGGGGAGGCATCCTGCTGGTGCCTTCTCCTGTTGCAATGTCTAAGTTCCGACCTGTGATAGGATGGCGCTGCTCTGACATTATCTGTAACCAAAGAATATGGTAAGATTTTTAGGGACTCAACCCTAAACTATACCGCTCTACAGCACGACTGAATAAGAATAAAAGACAACCATCCTATCATGCCTTGCAGCCTCCTATCCATAGTATGTGGTGCACAACACATCCATGGACAAGACTCTGCTTAGCACGGCTTGCAAACTCCCTGGGATACGACCTGCTCTGATACTAAGTTTGTCACACCCCGCCTTGGGGGGTATGACTGGCACCTGGTGCCCTACTAGGACCTAACCTGCTAGACTGTTAAGCCTGGGCACCTCTGGTGCCCGGCTGGCTCTGACTCACATTTTCGGAAACAAAGGGCTATATAACTGCTGTAAATACAGCCCCCGGCCCATCGGCCTATAGCCTTCTGTACCTGTACTAGCAGCTGACCAAAAACATATTAATTCAGGGAAACCTATGCAGGCCGACAAGGCCACCATGCTGTCTAGTTGTCTGCAACTCAATCATAGCGTATTAAAAAGCTACGTGACCGGCAAGGTCACCACTACTGATAACTATGGCACCACACGACCATCACAATAGAAGGAATGAATTCTAACAACTATATAACTGCACGGCCTCTCACGACCGGCTCATCTGACCATAGGGAATATAAACAGACTGCAAGCCTCTAGGAAGGATAATAGAAATGATCGGGATAGGGCCCCGACCTACCCGTACTGTACAACAAAAAGAACTGGACTACACCTCTAGAAATTCAGTCTCCGGATGACAGGAGCTGAATACTCAACCGCTGATGGGGATCACGTGGTATCGCCTGCTCATCTATGGGTACCTGCAGGCAAGTAATGCAGCGCCCCACTGGGCGTCAGTACCGCTGGTACTGAGTATGTAAAGCAACTGAAATAATATAACTGAAAACAACATCTGAAAGCAATAATATGACTGATGAAGCTGAAGTAGAAGGAATAACTTAACTATCTGATAATGTAAACCTTACCTTCTCTCAATCTTTACTGGAAGGGATAAGAGTCATACCTGGAATGTATCGTGCTACTGTTGATCTACTTGTAGCTAACATAACATGGCATAACATGAAATAACATAACATAGCATACACAAACCTTACCCGGCCCCCATAAGCCGGGAGGTACAACCAGCACAGAATCTATACCCCTACCCCGGTCATCCCGTCTCCTATAGTGGCTGTAAGCATCCTGCCGGTCCCAGGGTATGCACTTGGGCTCACTGAGCCCCTGACTATAACTGCATCTGAGTCCGGAGGACTCCTGAATCTGCACCCGGGCGTATCCGCTCGACTGGGGTGTGTAAGGGCCGATCAAGGCACAAATATGGGGAAAACCTAGCATCCCATCTTCGTCCCCTGGCGGGACGGCATGCCACTCCGTAGAGTGACGTATCCTCGTCCTCTGGCGGACGAGTCGATACAGCTATTAACCCTGGGCGGTCATGGATGCTAGGTAATCCAACCCCAAACAATACAACGGTCTCAACTGGTAATACTATCTGTGTATCTCACATGCTGAGGCTACTAGGGGTAAAGTATCATATATATTACATGCTGGGCTAATGATAGTAATCTGTACGTATTTAATACGTGTTGAGGCAGGTAAAGATATATAAATATGAATATAGTCTCCTGCCGGGCTGTACTGGGCAAATGCTATATAAGGTAATGTTTCTACTGAAAACTCTACTGTTTACTAAGTTTCTGTATACACTATATGCTGCTAATGATAGAAATAAGTACATACTTAACACATGCTGAGGCTGGAAGTACTATATATGTATGTACGAATATAATCTTTCTGCTAAACTACGATGTATACTGACTTTCTATAGTAACATGATTTACTAATCCTGACATGCTTTCTGAACTTCATTTTAGTCTGTTATTCTATTTCTGAAGTGCTTTACGGGTATTGCATTACTATACGGGGCTTCAACTGAATACAACCATATCTCAACATGGCATATCACATTACATACTGAGTATACTGGGCAATCTCTAACACTTGCGTTAGAATCTGTATCATACTGATAGGTTTCATATACATTACAACCCAATGTTTCTCACATCGTACCAATATTCATAATAACGCAATACTCGACTTCTGAACATTCTACTGGTCTGTAATTTATTACACTATACTGATATTACTTAACTTGCCGAAGGAAACTAACTTTACATACCTTCTCTTGAATTATTCGTCCATTGGACGAGGCTCGGCCGGTACTTCAACTATTTTCTCCCAACCGCATTCATAAATACGTCAATTAATACTAAATACAGCTGTATTGTAAAGAGCAACGTTACTTTCGATATAGTTTATAGCCTAAACTTAGGTTTATCGAAAGACGGTCGAAAACTCGCTATTTTTCAGCGGCCCAGAAGGGAGAAGTATTCACTTCTCAGCTAGGAACACATAGACATTAATTTAGAGCAATTATACTTACTTTAGTTCGGTGGATCACCGATTCGTCGGCCGTATTTCACGAAACTAATTCCGTAGAAATGCTCTCTGCTGCTAAATACTCGGGTATCTGGGATTAATTTGAGTTTGGGCAGCGTTTGGCAGCGTAATCGGACGAAAATTATTTAATTCCTTCGTTCCTCTTTCTTTTCTCAGCGTTTGCCTCTGTTTTCTGGAAAGTTTTTAAGTGTGGAATGAGTTTAAACCGAAGTGGGGGCTTTATATACTTGGGCCTGAACTTGGGCAACGTGTCACGGAGCCATCGCGGAGGCCTCACCTCCGTGACACGCTGCCATCGCGGAGGGGCTCTGCCTCGACTCCTCCCGCGATGGTTCGACGGGTTTCTCGTCCGATTTTTTCCCGGGCATTTCTCCAACACGTATGGCCTTCAAATATGCTTAACCAACGTGGAAATAGGTCACCTACGTGCCGGGAATTCTACGGGGTGTAACAATTCTGACCCATCTTGTACAACAATAATGCCATCGGTAAAGTCAACCAATCTAACTCCCAACCTCGCAAATCGATGGACATCGCTCACCAACTCCTTTCCCTCATCCACGTTGGACACACTCTCCATAGAGATCCTACTAAGTGCATCCCCTACTACATTAGCCTTGCCCGGGTGGTAAAGGACACTCATATTGTAGTCCTTTAGTATCTCCAACCACCTCATTTGTATAAGATTGAGATCCTTCTGTGTGAACACATATTGCAAGCTGTTGTGATCAGTAAATACATCCACGTGGATCCCACACAAGTATTGCTACAATATCTTCAGAGCAAACACCACTGCAGCCAACTCAAGATTACGGGTCGGGTAGTTCTTTTTCATGAACCTTCAACTGTCTCGAGGCATATGATATCACTTTACCATGATGCATCAACACACACCCGAGTCTGACTTGCGAGGCATCACAATACACAACAAAACTATCAGTACCCTCAGGTAGGGTCAACACGGGTGCTGAAGTGAGTCTGGAACTCTTGGAAGCTTTTATCACAAGCCTACGACCATTGAAACTTCACCTTATTTTGAGTAAACATGGTCAAAGGTGTGGCAATAGATGAGAAACCCTCCACAAATCTCCGATAGTAACCCGCTAAGCCCAATAAGCTCCTGATACATGATGGGTTCAGTGGTCTGGGCAAATTCTTTACCGCCGCAATATTCTAAGAGTCTACTTTTATGCCCTCACCTGATACCACAAGACCTAGAAATGCCACTGATTTTAACCAAAACTCAATTTTGCTGAACTTTGCATACAACTGACGATCCTTGAGGGTCCGAAGCACTATCCTCAAGTGTGCGGCATGCTCCTCCTCGCTACGAGAGTATATAAGGATGTCATCAATGAACATAATCACGAACATGTCCAAATATGCCTTGAACGCCTTGTTCATTAGACCCATAAAACCTGCAGGGGCATTGGTTAGTCCAAAAGACATCACAACAAATTCGTAGTGACCATACCGAGTCCTGAAAGCGGTCTTCGGGATGTCACTCTCCTGAACCCTGAGCTGGTGATTCCCAAACATGAGATTAAACTTTGAAAAACACTTGGTTCCCTGAGGATGATTGAACAAATCATCAATCTTGGGTAAGGGGTACCTATTCTTGAAGGTGACCTTATTCAACTACTGGTAATCAATACACATGGGAAGGGAACCATCCTTCTTCCAAACAAATAACACCAGGTGCACCCCACGGAGACTTACTCGGTCTAATAAAACCTTAATCTAGCAGGTGCTTCAACTGATCCTTCAACTCCTTTAGCTGGGCTGGAGCCATCCTGTAGGGAGGAATAGAGATAGGTTGTGTATTGGGTAAGAGATCAATGTCGAAATCAATCTCCCTCCCAAGAGGAACACCTGGAAAATCTTCAGGAAAGAGCTCCAAGTACTCACACACTACCGGAACTAACTGGATGTTGGGATCTCAGACTTAACATCCTTAACCCTAACTAGGTGATATATGCAACCCTTAGAAATCATCTTCCTGGAGCATACTTAGATAATCGAGTAAACTCCAATGCGTACTCTTGAAGGGACATATTTCCCTACTTCAAATTTAAAAACTCGGATGCTTTGAGCTCTCTCATCTACCGAGGGAAGAACCGATCCAAAAATGTCGTATGAAACTCTTCCCAACCTATCGGGCCTGCGCGCACTGCCCTGATCCTTCCACTGCTTGAAGTATATGTGAGCTACCCATTTAAGATGATAGGAGGTCAAGTCAATGCACTCTCCATGGTTTACCCCATAACCTGGGTGATCTTCAGAATCTCCTCTATGAAATCGTATGGATCCTCGTCCACCTTTGACCCCATGAACTCCGGAGGACTCATCCTCAATAAATCCCTCACCCTAGTTGCCATTGTATTCCCATTTTGAGGGAAATGGGATGCTTCCTAATTCTAGACCTGGGCAGTTATGGCCTGTGCCAGCATCTGAATCGCTGCCCTAAACTCAGCATAGGCAGTTGGCTCTAGTGCTTGAGGCTCCTGAAATGGTGGGGCTATCTGATGCCCATAACCATTACCATCTTCGTGGAATTCACCACCTCCATCCCTTCTTCCATTTCTCTAAGGTGCCACGATTCTGCAATCGCAAATAGCACAAATTAGAAGGATAGAAATACCTTTTATCGCATGACATAGATCATGAAAGAAGGGAATATTTCCTAAAAGTCTAGTAGCCTTTTCGTCATAGGTGTGGCGCGCTTCATACCCAAGAAAAATACTCTACCTAATGCGGCTTTCAGACTACCTAGGACACTTCAAACCTATGGCTCTAATATGAAGTTTGTCACGACCCGAACGTACACCCGGATCGTAGACACGGGACATGGAGCCTCGGGGGACCCCAAGTCGACCCATGGCATGAGCATACATCTAATCCCAATCACATGAGCAGAAGACTTAGCATAAAAATAACGTAATCATGATATAATAGGAGGAAAAGAAAAACTAGACTCATACAATACGGCTGATTACAACATGTATTCTGATAGCCTCTAATCATGAAAAGATGGGTTGATGAGACAACTCCCCAACTAACCCAACAATCCCTAAACTGAAAGAACAACATAGATTCTAAATACATAGCCCTCGGAACATGAGGATTCACCAAGTGTGCTGAGAAAAACTCCAAGATAATCTACGAGTGAGGGTGAGCCTAAGAGTTAGGGTTTGTATCATAAAATCATACAACATAGAAAGTATGCGGTCAGTACATGTAATGTATTGAGTAATCAAGGTAATTAAAATTGACATTTAAAACATATATAAAAAATTCATATATGAATATAGGAGCAGTAATCATGCTCGTGTTGTAAATCATCATAACATGTCATAAGGCTCAAGGTTTTCAAAAAATTCGTAACATAAGTATAATCATGATCATAATAAAAGAGTTTTACTAAAAATTACTAGAGCCAACATACATAATCGTAACATGCATTAATCAGGAGGAACAGTGGGAGATTCTCTTAACCGACATACCCCATATGTTCACACATGAAGCCCGACTTATAAACCTAGCCGGAAGGGTGTTCGTACCTTGCCAAGGGTAAAACCATGGAAGTGTGATGTCACCATGAAAAGGGTCATTTGGGCCGGGGAAATTCCCATAGGAGGTCGCAACATACCTACGGTGGCACGTAGTTTATGAGATCCGGGGTAGAACCTAGGCCCCGAACCTACTCGGTGTTCGATACTACTCCCAAAACATGTATATAGTGCTCATAGTATAACATGCATGGATTCATGGGCTAGTTAAATCATGATAATCATAAACATGCTTGAACATATGTGAACTAGCCATGACATGAGGCCCGTGAGTTGGCCAAAACATAATTCATGATTCATAAGATTCATACATACTTGTAGATCATGCATATAGCTTGAATTCCATAAAAATCATAATGAGTAACATAATAAATTCATGATTTAAATTGTAATTTATGTTGGGCTTATGCTTATCATCAATGGGTAAATAGATCACAAATAAATTCATCATGGGCATGCATAGTCCGACTTAAATACATAGGAATTGAATTCAATAAAATTATAAATGATTTAAAAAATAATACTAATTAAAACCCATATATTATGATAAGATTTTAAAATCATAAAACCCATAATCAAATCACTAGTGTTTAAGTGCACCAAATTCAAAACCCCATGAGTTTTTGTTGAAATTATAGTAAAAAACATAGAGAAGGGACATGGGTGTGGAAGAGATCACCCATTGATAGCCTTACATACCTTGGATATCTGATTCTTAACTTCCCTTAATTACCCAAGAATGGAATTGGAATAATTGATAGAAGAGTCTAGAATCTCCCTTGATTGCCTCTCACTATTCTTGCATGCATGAATGATGACAAAACTGAGCTTAACCCCTTTAAACTTCGCTATTCATAATCCAAAACATTGTAGTTTAGGCCTTATGATATTTGGAAATTACAAAAAGGCCCTTACTATTTCACAAAAAATAATTGCCAGGTGACCCTAATGGGTGACCTGATGACTCGTTACGGCGGGCAACGACTCGTCAGGTCACTCATCAAGTATAGTGGAAAAAAACTATGATAGGGCTCATGACGGGGGACATCATGACTCATGCCTCAAGACCACCACTCGTGGTCACCTTCCGTCAGGTACACTGTCCCATTCTCCCAATTAATCTTCACCCTCACCCCCACTACTAACATGACGACTCATGGTGGCTAACCACAGTCGTTCCCTCACTGGTGGGGACCTCAATCCTTCACTTCCTCTAGGCCTTCCCACGAGTCACTTGACGACTCATGGGGTCTCCTCATGAGTCTTCCAACAACTCATCCTGCAATTGAAGTGCTATTTTCCAGATTTTCCCTGTTTGACTCGCGGGTCTGACCATTAGGTTTACTAGGGTATTACAATAAAGGAGGAACATATGAAGGAAAGGGACAGAGAGGCCAAGATGGCTAGGATAGGGAGCTTTGGGTATTCTCAGCAGCGGTCCGGTGGTGGACATCGCCTACAGTCCCATTGGAATGTCTGACTGGGGAATGAGGGAGAAGAACCTCTTAATCCCTCTAAATCCTCTTAATTTACACTAAACGATGTAGTTTAGAGACTAAATAGGTGGGAAATTACAAAAATAACCCTGGAAAGTAAATCTAAAAACTAGCCAATAGGGTCCCAATGGGTCACTAGACGAGTCATTGGTTGTGACCATGACTCGTTGGGACCTGTCGTTGGTCCCATTGCCTGGGATTTGAAAACACTAAATCTGGCAATGGGAGACACCATGACTCGTTTGATGAACCAATGAGTCATTGGTTCCTCCCGTGGCCACTGTACGGGGAAACCTGATGGGTCTGACGACAGGTGACACAATGACTCATTGGTTGAATCAACAGGTCGTTGTGTCCAGTCGTCACATTCACAGGACAAATTCTGAAAATTTCCAAAGTTGACATGACGGATGGTGACACGACTCCTTGTGGGACACAACTACTTGTTGTTCCCACTTGTCACCACTAGAAGGGGTTTCTAGGGTTCTCACCCAATGACTCACACAAGAGGTCATTGTTTCTGACAACAACTCGTTGGTTGAGTTCATGGGGTCCTAGAAGGATTTATGTATTGGAAACAACTACTGATAGGACGAATCGTTGTTCTATACGACAGGTCATACCTTGTCTCATTGGTTCCCTAGAGACCAAAATTCTGCTGACCACGACTGAAACAACGAGTCGTTAGACCTGACCACAACTTGTTGTCTCAATCGTTCTAAGGCATTTTTTTTCTGGTTTCTTCTGGATTTTCTTACAAGGTCTGAGTCTGGTCTAGAGAAGTTTTGGGGTGTTACAATATCTCCTCCTTGGGATCATTCATTCTCGAATGAAGAATGAAACTTCTGGAAAACTAGGAAAAGAGCTATAATTCCTACACTGAGACTATGAGCTGGTTTTTGAAGGAGTAACTGACTCCGAGCTGACTTAACCATACTAATAGAGCTGATACAGTTAGAATGCGCCTACAAAATCTAAATAGAGCTGATGAGTACGAAACTGAATAGAGTATTGAGGAGGAATTTAGTACTTGATGCCAGAACTAAATTGGAAGGGAATAAGTGAGGGTATTTGTCCATCATGTCTGCTTCTGCTTCCCATGTGGCTCCCTCAACTAGCTGGTTCCTCCACAAAAATTTCACCAAAGCGACTTCCTTATTTCTCAACTTACGAACCTGATGGTCAAGGATCTGAACTGGGACCTCTTTGTAACAGAGACTATCTTTTTTTCCCACACTGTCTAGTGGCACAACTGAAGTTGGATCACCGATGCACTTCTTCAATAGTGACACATGGAAGACTTGGTGCACAAAAGCTACCTCTAGAGATAGTTCCAACTCATATGCTACACTGCCAGTTCGCTTCAAAGTTCTATAGGGTCCCACATATCTCAAAATGAGATTCCTTTCTTCCCAAACCTCATCACCCCATTCATGGCTGAAATTTTCAGATAAACCCAATCACCCACTGCAAACTCTAACTCTCTTCTCCTCACATTAGCAAGGATTTCTAATGGCTCTGAGCTGTTTTCAATCTTTCTAAGATGAGTTATACCTTCTACATAGCCTGATGAATTGAGTCTAGCCCGATCAGAGTAGCTTCACCAACCTTAAACCACCCAATAGGAGATCTACACCTCCTACCATACAATGCCTCAAATGGGGCTATCTGAATATTGGAGTGGTAGTTGTTGTTGTACGCAAATTCAATGAGTGGCAAGTGATCATCCCAACTTCCCTTGAAATCGATCACGCACGATCTCACATATCTTCATAAGGTCTGGATAGTCCACTCAGCTTGTCCATCTGTCTGCGGGTGAAAAGCTATGATGAGCTTGACCTGGGTACCGAGTCCCTTCTGAAATGATTTCCAGAAATGAGAGGTGAATGGGGTACCTCTATCTGAAATGATGGACAAGGGAACTCCATGAAGTCTAACCAACTCCCAGATATAAAACCTAGCATAATCCTCAACTGAGTCTGTAGTTTTAAATGGGAGGAAGTATGCTGACTTAGTCATCTAGTCTACTATCACCTAGATTGAATCATGCTGCTGATGAGTCTTAGGTAGACCCGTTATAAAATCCGTATTGACTTCTTCCCACTTCCATGTGGGTATGCTAATATCCTGAGTCATACCTTCCGTTCTCTAATGTTTTACTTTGACTTGCTGGAAGTTTGGGCACTTAGCTACAAATTTTGTGATGCCTCTCTTCATGTCGTTCTACCTGTAAATATCCCTTAAATCACGGTACGTCTTAGTAGCACCTGGGTGGATGGAATATCTCGAACTATGTGCTTTAGCCAGTATTTGATGTCTCAACTCACCAGCATCCAGTACGCACAATCTACCCTGCTAACGAAGTACACCATATCCACCTTGGGAGAAAGCCTCCATTTCTTTTATGAGAACTACATTCTTCAGCTTAAGAAATATGGGATCTTCATCCTTCCTTGACTTAACTTCAACTACCAACAAAGAATCTGATCCACTCTGCATAACTACTCCGCCCTCAGTGGTATCAACCAACTGTACTCCCAACAGAGCTAACCTGTTGATATCCTTTGCCAGTTCCCTTTTTTCCCTCTTCTACATGAGCCACGCTCCCCATAGACACTCTTCTTAGGGCATCAGCCACCATATTGTCTTTGTCCGAATGATATAGCACGCTCATGTCATAGTCCTTCAGTAGTTCTAACCATCTTCTCTAACAAAGATTAAGATCTTTCTGACTGACCACATACTAAAGGCTCTTATGATTGGTGAAAATAACCACGTGAATCCCATACAAGTAGTGCCTCCATATTTTTAATGCAAACACCACCATTGCCAACTCCAAGTCATGACTCGAACAATTTTTCTCTTGAAGTTTGAGTTTTCTGGAGGCATAGGTTATCACCTTACCCCGCTACATCAGAACACAACCAAGTCAAACTCTAGAAGCTTCATAATACAACACGAACCCATCTATTTCTTCTAGCAAGGTTAACATCGGAGCGACAGTGAGTCGAGTTTTTAACTCCTGGAAACTCTTATCACACCCATCTGACCACTAAAATTTCACCTTCTTCTCTGTCATCCTAGTTAGAGGAGATGCTATGGAGGAAAAGCCTTCCATAAAACGTCGATAATAAAGCTAGACCCAAAAAACTTCTTATTTCGATTGGGGAGGTAGGTCTGGGCCAGTCTTTCGCCTCTGCTATATTTTGAGGATACACCTGAATACCCTCTCCTGAGACCACGTGACCAAGGAAAGTCACATACTTCAACAAGAATTCGCATTTTCTGAACTTGGCGAACAACTGGTGCTCTCTGAGTGTCTGAAGCACTATCCTTAGGTGATTAGCATGTTCTTCCTCATTTTTGGAGTATACCAGGATGTCTTCAATAAATATAATAACGAACATATCTAGATACTACTTGAAGACTCTATTCATCAGGTCTATGGAAGCTATGAGGGCATTAGTTAGTCAAAAGGTCATAACCACGAATTCGTAGTGACCATATCGAGTTCTGAAAGTTGTTTTCAGTATGTCACAATCTCTAACTCTTAGCTGATGATACCCCAACCTGAGATCTATTTTAGAGAAACAATTGGCTCCTTGAAGCTGATTGAACAAGTCATCAATCGTGGTAGGGGATACTTGTTATTGACTATGACCTTGTTCAACTAACAATAATCGAAGCACATTCTGAGGGTACAATATTTCTTTCGCATGAATAGTATTGGAGCACCCCATGGAGAGATGTCGGTTCTGATAAAAAGGCATGAACTGAGTGATCACAGGTCTGGGGCCATGAGGCATCTAAAAATGTATCATGCAGTGGCAACGTAGTTTTGGGAACCTGGGTGGCTAGAACCCCAGTCCGATCTGTGCTAAGTCCTACTTCCACTAGATAGTCCTATACTGACTACTAAGCTGGAAGCTCGAAACTGGGCCTAAGACTAAGTCAGGAGTACCTATCTGGAAGTACCCTGAGAGTCTTATCGGACCGGATTCTGTAGCTAATGTTCTAAGACTGGTCAGAGCTGCTTATCTGGAAGCATTGTAACCGTCTAAAGAACAAACTATAATTTGAAGTTGGGGTCCTAATGTTGGTCAGAGCTTCTTATCTAAAAGTATCATGACCGCCTAAAGGACCACTAAAATCTAATACTGATTCTAATTTTGATAACTGGAGGCACTACTAACACCTCAAGAATTTTTGTAATCAAACTGATCAGTTGACATTTCTTAATAACACTGAGTATTCTAACATTCTGACTGAAACTGAACAAACATGCAATTGGCTGAAATTTCAATACATACTAACAATATGGGAATCCCCAACGCTGATCGAATTAAGAAATTTGGATAAGCAATTTGAATAAAGCAATGCTCTAGTTTTTCTACATTCAAAAGCTAGAGCTATAATTCACTTTACAAGGACAAGCATCAATAAAGTCACAAACTAGTGGAAACATATCTACATTTAACATGAATAATATTCCACATGAATTAGATGATATCTAGCTGACAACTAAATCCATATTCGATAACTCAGGGACTAGTACTGATAGAGAAAATAGAAAAGATTTTGGGGGCACAAGGGAAAAACTATTCCCATGTTTAATTTCCACATACCTGATAAAGAAATCTAAAGAAATACCTTGAGAAACTGAGGAGAAGTAAACTGTACTAGTTCTTGCTCTAAGATCTCCTAAGAGAATTTTACAATTGCTTTTTGAAGGTCTGAGTGGGCAATGAGGGAGAAGAACCGCTTGCTCCCTCTAAATCATCTTCATTTACACTAAACGACGTAGTTTAGGGACTAAGTAAGTGGAAAATTACAAAAATAACCCTGGAAATTAAATCTAAAAAGTAGATGATAGGGTGCCAACGGGCTCAACGAGTCGTTGGTTGCGACCATGACTCGTTAGGACCTCTCGTTGGTCCACTGTCTGGGACTAAAAAATATCAAATCTTGCAAAGGGGGTCACCATGACTCATTGGATGAACCAACGAATCATTGGTTCCTCCCGTGGCCACTATACGAGGAAACTCGGAGGGTCTGACGATGGGTGACACAACGACTCATTGGTTAACCAACGGGTCATTGTGTCTAGTCATCACCTTCACTGGAAAAATTCTGAAAATTACCAAAGTTTACATGATGGGTGGTGACCACGACTCGTTGTGGTACAAAATGAGTCGTTGTGCCCACTCGTCACCATTGGAAGGGATTTCTAGGGTTCTCACCAAATGACTCACACAACGGGTCATTGTTTTTACCAATGACTCATTGGTTGAGTCGTGGGGTCCTGGAAGGATTAATGTACTGTGGAAGCAACGACTCATAGGACGACTCATTATTCCTCAAAACGGGTTATACCTTGTCTAGTTGGCTGTAGTGTCACGAGCTGAATGTAGGCTCGGATCACAACATTGGACAAGGAGCCTTGAGAGACCCCAAGTCGACCCATGGCATAAGCATTAATCTAACTCAATCAATAAACTAAAAAATTAACAAGATAATCTTTGCGGAAGTTTGAAATAATTATAACGTGTGAATACATTGTATTTTCTAAAAAGCCTCTAAGTCTGATGAGTTGATGGGACAGGACCCCAACAAACTCTCTAATACTGAAACTGAAAGTACATCAATATCTGAAAGAAAATTGTCCTCGGGAGATGAGGACTCACCACTAAGTTGGGTGCTAACGCTGAAACTGGCTACTAACGAGGCTAAGACTAAGTGTCGGGGCCTGTATCATGAAATGATACAGAAAAGAATATGCGGTTAGTACATGAAATATACCAAGTATGCAAGGTATGTAACACCGCTTAAAAAGCTAAACTCATTTAAAAATTTCATACTGTAAAGTAGAAACAATGTAAGAATCTGAGGGTAGGGCTTGCATGCTATCTTTTTAGAAAACATGATCTCAATATAACATAACATCATGACTGAATTGATTGACCCAAAGCTGAAATCTGACAGTCATAATAAAGTTGAACATTTGCTCAAACCAGCTTTAGAATATATATATATACACAACTTGAGTGATAAACATGCATAATTTAAATCATGAGGAACAATGGGAGACTTGTCTTATAACTGACATGCCACAATAGAGCTTACATGGTCCCAACTATCATACTCAAGTAAGTAGAGTCGTCCAAAGACTTGTCAGGGCTAAGAACGATAACGTGATATCAATATCAAGCTCGTGGCCCAATCGAGGTAGGGGATATCTCACATAGGAGGTCCCAATATAATCCGATCATACCTACGTTGGCGCGTAGTTATGAGGCATAGGGTTAGCTGACCCATAGCCTACTCGGTGCTAGACACTACTCCCAAAAACATGCATATGCTCTCCATCATTTTTAATAAAGCTGACCATCATCAATTAACGAAGCTGAATAATTATAAATACATAAACTTGAATCATACATGAGGAGCCTTCGCGCAAACGATACCACTAGCTGAACATAAATGGGATTCTTCGCTCCAAAAATCATGTGATAAGCTAAATTCATAAAATCATAATCAAACTTGAATATATGGGCATTTCCCGATACTTTAACATGCTTGAAAATTAACTTGATTTACTTTGAAAAAATGAACATAACATGGGTAGATTAGAAATATTCTTTTCTCATCAAAATTTATCATACATGAACATACTTCTTAAATCTCATCTTCTCATAAACTTTCATGCATGGGCATCGAAATTGGAAAACTAGCAAACTAGATTAGTAATTGAAAACTTGATAAAACTTGTCCACAAATTTTAATTCATCAATTAAAACATATTTAGATCATACTCATGACATAGATTTAGGAATTTCATGCATCGGGTTAAAACCCTATAGAATCAACTCATAGATTCCCATGAATTAGAGAGGGATTGGGCATGGGTGTGAACAAAGTCACCCATTCATAACCCTATATACCTAATTATAGCTGATTCTTACACTCCTCTGGTCGCCCAAGGATGATTGGTAGAAGAACCTTGAAGGATTGGCTTTGATCACCTCTCTAAACTCTTACTCTTGCATGCATGAATAGGAATGACTTAGAATTGGTTTTCCCCTCTTAAAACCCACTGTTCATAGCTTAAAATGACGTAATTTAGGCCTTAAGATCATAGGTATTATGGAAAAGCCCTTACTAAACTCGCAGGAAATTATTGACTGTCAATCCCCACGTGGGACTGGACAACTCGTCACTACGGGCCACGACTCGTGGCATCATCTGTCATGTACACAGCCTAACGATAATTTGGGGCTCATCACGAGGGACAACACGAATCGTTACAAGTGACCACAACTTCTGGTCACCACTCATCATATGCGTTTCCTTAATTTCCAATAATTTTCATCCTGCTGACCATGACCCATCCCACGAATCGTGGTAACTGAACAAGACTCGTGGGGTCCTTTCGTAGGGTACACTGCCATATTTCTTTCACCTTCTCAGAATCATCGCTCAGGACTGACTCAATGAGTCGTGGGTCCTGACCACAAGTCGTGGTCATGTTCGTGGGGACCTTAACTCCCAAAACACCAATTAACACCCTTATCCTCACCACGAGTCATATCACGGCTCGTGGTCTTCCCCAACACGGGTCACAGAACGACTCGTTCTGTGACCTGATACCAGATTTCAAAATTATTTTCTCCATTTCAAATCCCAGGTCTGATCTTTGGGCTTCCGGGGTATAACAATATCTCCCCCTTAGGAACATTCATCCTCGAATGTTGAAAAATATACAGAAAAGCAGAGAAATGCAAGCATCATATTCAAATACTGATAATTTAAGCTGAAAACTGAGGGAATGACTATGTCCGATTCAAACTACATAGTTGAACTGAATTCACGAATCATACATACATCTATATACATAAATGAAACTTTGGCACATGAACGAACTTGAAAACTAAATAGTGTTTTAGGGAAAAACTAACACTTAAAACTGGAACTAAGTAGATCAAGAATAAATGTGCGTATCTAGCCATCATGTTTGCCTCGGCTTCCCACGTGGCTCCTTCAACATGTTGATTCCTCCACAAAGCTTTGAATGAAGCTACCTCTTTGTTCTTAATCTGCGAACCTGACGATCCAATATTTCCACCAGAACCTCCTCATAAGTAAGTCTGTCTTTCACACCGATGCTGTCCCACCGGAACAACTAGAGCTGGATCACCCAAACACTTCTTTAAAAGCGATACATGGAAAACAGGATGCACGAAAGCTAATTTTAAGGGCAACTCCACTTCATATGCCACTTTGCCAACCCGTTTCACCATCTAGTAGGTGCCAACATAACGAGGGTTGAGCTTTCCTTTCTTTCTGAACGGTGTCACTCCCTTCATGGGAGACACCTTCAGAAACATCCAATCATCTCTTTCGAACTCGAGTTCTCTCCTCCTCACATCAGCATAGGACTTTTGGCGACTTTGAGCTGTTTTCAACCTGTCCCATATGAGATGTACCTTCTCCATAGCCTCATGGACTGAATCCGGTCCTATCATCTCAGCGTCACTAACTTCGAAATAACCAATAAGTGATCTACATCTCCGCCCATAGAGAGCTTCAAACGTAGCAATTTGAATGCTGGAATGGTATCTGTTATTTTATGTGAACTCGATGAGAGGCAAATGATCATCCCAACTACCTTTGAAATCAATCATACATACTCTCAACATGTCCTCGAGAGTTTGAATTGTCCGCTCCGCTTGACCACCCATTTGCGGGTCAAGTGTTGTGCTGAGCTTAACTTGAGTACCTAGTCCCCTTTGCAATGACCTCCAAAACTAAGTGGTAAATTGGGTACCTCTCGGATGTATAGCTTAGAATAATCCTCCATCAAATCTGTGGTTTTGATCGGTAGAAAGTAAGCGACCTTAGTCAACCTGTCTACAACAACCCAAATAGAGTCATACTGTCAGCGAGTGTGAGGAAAACCTGTTATGAAGTCTATATTGATTTCTTCCCACTTCCAAGTAGGAATACTAATATCTTGGAGCACACCTCCCGGTCTTTGATGCTCAACCTTTACTTGCTGACAGTTTGGACACTTAGCTACAAACTCCGTGATGTCCTTCTTCATGCCATTCCACCAATAGACTTCTGTAGGTCATGGTACATCTTGGTGGCACCAGGGTGGATTGAATACCTAGATCCATGAGCCTCGTGCAACATTCGGTTCCTCAAATCATCAACATCCAAAACACATAAGTCGTGCTGGAACCGAAGCACACCATCTCCCCCTTTTGAGAAAACCTCTACCTTCTGATTCTAAACGGCGTTCTTTAACTTTACCAAAATATGTTCTTTGTCTTGCCTAGCTTTTACATCAGTCACTAAGGACGACTCTGATCCATTCTGAACAATAACACCGCCATCAGTCGCATCAGCCAACCGAACTCCCAACCTTGCTAGTCGATGCATATCCTTCACTACCTCATTTCTTTCCTCATCTACATGGGACATACTCTCCATTGAGAGTCTACTAAGTATATGTTCTACTACATTAGCCTTGCCCGGATGGTAAATAAGACTAATATCATAGTCCTTGAGAAACTCTAACCACCTCATTTTTCGAAGATTGAGATCCTTTTGGGTAAACACATATCGTAGGCTCCTATGGTTCGTAAACACATCCACGTGGACCCCGTACAAATAATGTTGTCATATCTTCAAGGCGAATACCATCGTGGCCAATTCAACATCATGTCTAGAGGCGTATGCTGTAACCTTCTGTGTTGCATCAATACAAACCCATGTCCAATCCTTGAGGCATCACAATACACTAAGAACCCATCGGTACCCTCGGGTAGAGTCAACACCGTTGTTGAGGTGAGTCGAGTCTTCAACTCCTAAAAGCTTCTCTCGCGAGCCTCCGACCATTGAAATTTCACCTTCTTTTTGGTTAATTTGGTCAATGGTACTGCAATAGATGAAAACCCCTCAACAAATCTCTGAAAGTAGCCCACTAAGCCCAAGAAACACCTAATATCTGAAGGATTCACCACTCTAGGACAATTCTTCACCACTTCTATTTTCTGAGAGTCCACTTGTATGCCCTCACTTGATACCACATCACCAAAAAAAGCTATCGAGTTCAACCAAAACTTGCACTTGCTGAATTTGGCATATAATTGATGATCCTTGAGTGTCTGTAGTACCACTCTCAAATGACCGGCATGCTCCTCCTCGCTCCAAGAGTATATCAGGATGTCATCAATAAACTTGAGCACGAACATATCTAGGTATGGCTTGAACACCCTGTTCATCAAGTCCATGAAAGCTGCAGGAGCATTCGTTAGTCCAAAATACATAACTACAAACTCATAATGACCATACCGCATCTTTAAGAGTGTGTTTGGGATGTCGCTTTCCCGAACTCTGAGCTGATCGTACCCGGATCTGAGATCTATCTTCAAAAGCACTTGGCGCCCTGAAGTTGGTCGAAAAAATCATCAATCCTGGGTAGAGGATACCTGTTCTTGATGGTATCCTTGTTCGATTACCGATAGTCAATACACATACGAAGAGAACCATCTTTCTTCCGGACAAACAAAACTTGTACACCCCATGGAGACTTGCTCAGTCTAATGAAATCCTTATCCAAAAGATCCTCCAACTACTCCTTCAACTTTTTTAGCTCGGCTTGAGCCATTCTGTAAGGAGGAATAGATAGAGGTTGCATGTCGGAAAGAAGGTCAATACCAAAATTGACTTCCCTTTTGGGAGGGACACCTAGTAAATCATCAAGGAAAATTTCTGGATACTTGCATACTACTGGAACTGACTGGATAGTCGAGGTCTCGGTCTTCGCATCTTAATCCTAACTAGATGGTACACACAACCTTTGGAAATCATCTTTTTGGCCTTAAGGTAGGAAATGAAACGACCTACAAGCACAACTGAACTACCTTTCCACTCTATGACTAGCTCACCCAGAAATCTGAACTCTACTACCCTGGTTCTACAATTAACTGAGGCATAACATGCAATTAGCCAATCCATGCCAAGGATAACATCAAAATCGGTCATTGCTAACTCCAATAGATCTGTTGAGGTGACTTTTTGAAGGACTGTGATCAGGCAACCCCTATACACCTGTCTAGCTACAACTGAATCACTCACTAGAGTAGAGACTGAGAAGGGTTCTGACAAGACTTCGGGACTAACTCTGACCAGCCATATAAGGTGTCACAAAATACAAGGTAGCCCCCGGTTCTAACAATGCATATACATCAAGATGGAAAACTCATAACATACCAATAACCACATCGGGGGAAGTCTACTACTCCTGATGAGATGCGAGGGAATAGAATCTGTTCTGGCGCTGACTGCTAGCTAAACTAATCAAAGCACAGTGCTGGGAGGGACGTGTTGCTGGAGATGTTGAACTAGAAGCGGGGCATCGACCTCCATCATGGCCCTATCTCGCTGTTGGGCAATCTTTGAGCATATGTCTGGGCTTCCCACACTCAAAACAAGTACCTGAACCTGCCAAGAACTGGCTTATGTGCCCCCAACCACACCTAATGCAAATTGGGAAGCTAGAGTCTGAGGGCCTACTGCTCTGACCCCTAGAGCCGGATGCTCTCCCTCTCTGGTCGTGCTTTGATTTGGATGGCACACTCAATGCTTAAGATCTCTAGTGAGTCTGTTGTCGGTGCCCCCACTCAACCTCGGCTGAGAGAATTTGTAGTTATCGGTCCTGGCCCACTTAGCGTCTCTCTCCGTCATGTGCACCGCCTCCATCTGCTGGGCGTACAAGACTATTCGAGGGAAATCCATATCCTGGTAGAGCATAGCGATCCTGTAATCTTTGTCTAGGTACCCCGCCACTCCATGAACAAATCGTCTCACTCGCGCCCTCTGATCCACCACTAACTCTGGGGCATACTTTGATAAGCCAGTGAACTCAAGGACGTACTCCTGCACCGTCATCCTCCCTTGCTTAAGATTTACGAACTCGGCTGCCTTCATCTGCCTCATCTCGCAAGGGAAGAACTTGTCTAGGAATGCAACATGGAACTTCTCCCAAGTAATAAGGCCTGCTCCGGCGGCCCTATCCTTCCATTGTTGAAACTAGATGTGGGCGACCCCTTTCATCTGGTATGAGGCCAACCCCTCACACTCAACTCCATTCACCCCTATTACTTGGGTGATCTTCACAATCCCATCAATGAACTCATGCGGGTCCTCATCTACTTTTGACCCGAGGAACTCTAGCGGGTTCATTCTCAAGAAATCCCTGACTCGAGCCACCATTGCATTGCCATTTTGTGGTACATGCGCAACTTCCTGTTCATTGACCTGAGCGGTCAAAGTTCGCACTAGCATCTGAATAGCTGCACGAAACTCAGCATGGGCAACCGGCTCCGGTGCATGGTGCTCCTAGACTGGTAAGGCTTGTTGGTGCCCGTCTCCATTGCCATCCGCGTGGTTGTTTCCATTACCATTCCTCCTACCATTTACTCTATGGGGAACCATGATTCTGCAATCACAAATAGCACGAGTTAGAAGGATAGGGAGACATTTCATCACACGACATAGATCGTAAAAGAAGGGAACATTTCCTAAACGTTTCGTAGCCTCTTCATCATAAGTGTGGCGCGCTTCACACCCTTGAAAAAAATTCTACTTAACGCAGCTTTCAGATACGCTAGGACACTTCAAACCTATTGCTCTGATACAAGTATCTCACGACCCAAACGCAGGACCGAATCACAACACGGGACAAGGAGCCTCGAGAGACCCCAACTCGACCCATGGCATAAGCATTAATCTAACTCAATCAATAAACTATAGAATTAACATGATAATCTTAGCAGAAGTATGAAATAATTATAACATCAGAAATACAGGAAATATGAAGCTGAATACATTCTATTGTCTGAAAAGCCTCTAAGTCTGATGAGTTGATGGGACAAAACCCCCACCAACTCTCTAATACTGAAACTAAAAGAAAATTAATACCTGAAAGCAAATGGTCCTCGAGAGATGATGACTCACCACTATGTTGGTTGCTAACTTCGTAACTGGCTACTGATGGGACTGAGACAATGTGTTGGGGTCTATATCATAAAACAATACAATATAGAGTATGCGATTAGCATATGGAATATACCGAGTATGAAAGATAAGTAAAACAACCTAAAAAGGTAAACTCATCTAAAACATGCATAATGTAAAGCATAAACAAAGTAAGAATCTGAGGGTAGGGCTTGTATGCTATCTTTCAAGAAAACATGATCTCAACACAACATAACATCATGACTAAATCGATTGACCCAAAGCTGAAATCTGACAGCCATAAATAAAGTTGAACATTGTGTCAAACCTACTTTAAAACATATATAGATATATATACAATATGAGTGATACACATGCATAATTGAAATCACAAGGAATAATGGAAAACTCGTATTTTAACTGACATACCATGATAGAACTTATGTGGTGCCAACTATCACACTCAAGTGGGTAGAGTCGTCCAAAGCCTTGATAGTACTAAGGACGATACCATGATATTGATATCAACCTCGTGGACCAAATCAGGGTAGGGGATAACTCACATAGGAGGTCTCAATATAATCTAATCATACCTATGTTGGCACGTAGTTCTGAGCCATAGGGTTGACTGACCCATAGCCTACTCGGTGCTAGATACTACTCCCAAAAGCATGCATATGCTCTCCATCATTTTTAAATGAAGCTGACCATCGTCTATTGATGAAGTTGAATAATTATAAATACATAAATATGAATCATACATGAGGAGCCTTGGCTCAAACCATACCACAAGATGAACATAAATGGGAGTCTTCACTCCAAAAACCATATGGTAAGCTAAATTCATAAAATCATAATAATACTTTAACATATAAGCATTTCCCTATATTTAACATGCTAAAAAATTAACTTGATTCACATTGAAAACATGAACATAACATGGGTAGATTGGAAACATACTTTTCTCATCAAAATTCATCATACATGAACATATTTATTAAAACTCATCTTCTCATAAACTTTCATGTATAGGCATCGAAATTTGGAAAACTAGAAAACATGATTAGTAATTGAAAATATGATACAACTTGTCCATTCATCATACTTCATCAATTAAAACATATTTAGATCATACCCATGAAATAGATTTAAGAATTTCATGCACCGGGTTAAAATCCCATAGAATCAAATCATAGATTTTCATGAATTAGAGAGGGATTGGGCATGGGTGTGAACAAAGTCACCCATGCATAACCCAACATGCCTGATTATAGCTTATTCTTACACTCCTCTGATCGCCCAAGAAAGATTTGAAGAAGAAACTTGAAGGATTAGCTTTGATCACCTCTCTAAACTCTTACTCTTGCATTCATGAATAGAAATGACTTAGAATAGGTTTTCCCATATTAAAACCCATTGTTCATAGCTTAAAATGACATAGTTTAGGCCTTAGGATCATAGGAATTATGGAAAACCCTTACTAAACTCATAGGAAATTACTGTCTGCCAGTCCCCATGAGGGATTGGACAACTCGTCAATACAGGCCACGACTCGTGGAATCATCCATCCTGTATAGTGCCTTACGATCATTTGGGGCTCGTCACGAGGGACATTACGAATCGTTACAAGTGACCACGACTCCTGGTCATCACTCATCACATGCATTTCCTTAATTTCCAATAATTTTCATCCTGCTGACCACGACCCATCCCACGAATCGTGGTGACTAACCATGGCTCGTGGGGTCCTTCCATAGGGTACACTATCATATTTCTTTCACATTCTCAAAATCACTACCCAGGACTGACTCAATGAGTGCTAGGGCCTAACCATGACTCGTGGTCATGTTCGTGGGGACCTTAACTCACAAACCTCCAATTAACACACTGATCCTCACCGTGAGTCACATCACGACTCGTGGTCTGCCCCCACGTGTTACAATACTACTCATTCTGTGACCTGGTGCCAGATTTTAATATTTTTTTTCTCCGTTTCAACTCCCCAGTGTGATCTTTGGGCTTCAAAGGTATAACACCTAGAGACCAAAATTCTGCTGAAACCCGACCGACACAACGAGTCGTTAGAGCTGACCACAACTCGTTGTCTCAGTCGTTCTGAGGCATTTTTTTCTGGTTTCTTTTTGATTTTCTTGCAAGGTCTGAGTCTGGTCTAGGAATATTTTGGGGTGTTACACTATTATTTCAGATTGGGGTACTCAGTTGCCTCTTAGTTTTAGAGATTATTTTAGAAGGGCCTTGGTACTTAGGTGAAGCGTAGCATAACTTTTCACCCAAAGATAGATGGTCAGGCCGAGCAGACCATTTAGACTCTTGAGGACATGTTGAGAGCCTGTGTGATTGATCTCAAAGGTAGTTAGGATGATCACTTTCCTCTCATTGAGTTTGCCTATAATAATAGTTACCACTCTAGCATTCAAATGGCTCCATTTGAGGCTCTTTATGGCCAGATATGTAGATCACCTATTGGATGGTTCGATATAGGTGAGGCTACATTGATAGGGCCAAATTTAGTTCATGAGACTATGGATAAAGTTCATCTTGTTAGAGAAAGGTTGAAAATAGCTTAGAGTCGACAAAAATCCTATGCGGGTGTTAGGAGGAGAGAGGTTGAGTTCATCATTGATGATTGGGTTTTTCTGAAGGTGTGTCCCATGATGGGAATCATGCGTTTTGGCAAGAAAGGGAAGCTTAGTTCCTGATATGTTGGTCCTTATAGGATTTTGAGGTGGGCTTCCAACATGGCTTATGAGTTGGAGTTGCCCGCTAAGTTAGCATCAGTGCATCCAGTTTTCCACGTGTCTTTACTGAAGAGTGCATCGGTGATCCAACTCTAGTTGTTCCAGTAGAGAGCGTTGGTGTGAAGGACAACCTTACCTGTGAGGAGGTTTCAGTTGAGATCCTTGACCGTCAGGTTCACAAGTTGAGGAACAAGGAGGTAGCTTTAGTGAAGGTTTTGTGAAGGAATCAAATGGTTAAGGGACCTACATGGGAAGCCAAAGTAGATATGATAGCTAGATACCCGCATTTTTTCCCTTGCAGCTCAGTTCCAACATGAGGTACCAGTTTCCTCCTTAGTACTCTTTCAGTTTCATGTCATGTTCATGTCTTCAGTTCTTTTCATGTCTTACTATGCATGTATTATTCTTCAATTAAGTTCAGTCATGTATTCCACATTCGGAGTCAGTCGCTTAGTTAATTTTTAGTCTATAGCTTTTCAGTTTGGGATTCCAGTTCCTTCCCTATCCTTCCATTCTACTTAATCTTTATTTGAGGATGAATGTTCCCAAGGGGGAGATAATGTAACACACCAAAGTTCCCTAAGAGCAGACCCAAGGAAAAAAATGAAGAAAATAGGAAAACCTGCACCAGGTCACAGAATGAACTATCAAATAACCCGTTAAATCACTTGATGGGTCATTAAGTCACCCATTAGGTGTAAGAAGTTGGTGAAAAATTGAGGTTTTGAGAGTCTTAACAACTCATTAAGTGATCCATTAAGTGTCATGATGAATCATTAAATGGAGGCATAAAGAAAAGATCAAAATGCTGATTTTTGGTTCTGGTGGTAACAGGTCAAGGTGACGACCAGTGAAGTGACATAACGGATCGTGAAGTAATTAGTTAAGCCTGCCAGAGTAATTTTCTCAACCGGTTCATTAAGGGTATTTTCATACTTCCTATGTAGTTAACTCCTAAACTAAGTCATTATGAGGTCCTAAAAGGGTGTAATATAGGTTTTATTCATTCCTAACCCTCATTCTACTCCTAGAACCTCAAATTGAAGATCCAATACTCTCGAGGCAAAGCTATGGTTCCTCATCATCTTCTTCTCAAATTCCCTTGGGTCTTCAAATCAAGCTGAGAAATCATCAAGCCCAGGTATGTACGGTCATGAATAGGGGATTTCTTACACCCTCATATCCAATTTCAACTCAAAATCATGAATGCAGGTCTCCAATAAAGTTTTATGAAAAGTCTAGGGTTAGACCCAAATTGATGAAAATTTTATGATTCTCTTATGATTAAATCCATGTATTATGAATATGACTACATGTTTTATACAAGTATCTCTCATGAACCTACTATTTTCAAGTTATGATGATTTTACTCAAGTATGTATGATTTCATGAATCTCAAGCTTATGTATCATAGCTGAGTCAACGACATTATTTTCATGGCTAGTTCGCATATGACAAGTAAGATTATATTTTTTATGTTTTCTAACTAGCCCATGAAAAACCAAGTATGTTTCATGATTATGAATATGAGAAATATGTGTTCCAGCGCACCCAGGTCTCAGAACTACATGCCACCGTAGGTTTACATTCATATTTGGAGGCTCGCCAGAGAGCATTTCCTCGAGCCCGACAGGGCTCAAAAGTGATATCATGCCTTTATCGTTCTTTTCACTGCCAAGGTGATAACAGCCAAACTACACCATTCTCTATGAAAGAGCATAAATTGTCATTGTATAAAAACAAATAATCGGATGGGTGTTGGGGTCGAATCCCACAAGGAATGTAAAATGATCATGCAATAGTTGTTATTAACTTGAATTAATTTGCATAAATGTACAAGATAAGTAAATGAAAATTTTAGGGGAGTGAATGCAACAATTCTATTGAATCTAAACTCAGGTAATCAAGAGAACAAGATAACCCAAATCAAGAAACAATAATGAACAAAGGCCAAAGGTGTGATGTAGATGGGATGCCAATCGAATGGGGATTTACTAGACAATCAAGTTATTACTTATATATGTAAATAGCCTTGAAAAATATGGTGTCCGAGATTTTTCAACCACTTGGACACTTTTTTCTCAAGTTCTTTCGAACCTCAAGGTGCAATTCAACTATTCCAATATGGTTTGGGTTAGGGGTTGAGCCATTTCTAGCCATCAACCTTTAATTGGATTATGGCCATGGGTTTCGGCTATTTCTAGCCCAACCCCACATAATCAAATCCCAACCCACTATTAAGTTCATCCCCATTACTTAATTCCTCTTTTTCAAGCCAAAATTAAGTAAGAAAATAATACCTGTATTTGCAACCATGAGCAATCAACTATAATTTGAGGAGAAATCAATAGATTTACACTAATTAAGTAATAAAAAGATAAATCTAGCAATACCCAATTAAATAAAACACCCATCATCACACACCTCTAGCTATAGATTGATCTTGGGCGTATTTATATGACCAAATGCTGTATTTTCAATCATAGGAGAGCCTAGTTGAGGATAATACTGATGTATTCATGCATGTTCTGAGTTAATTATGGTTGTGGACTAATAAATGCAATGTGACTATTTGCAGGTGGAAAAGACAATAATTTCAGCTTGATGTTGCGGCTGACACTCGGAGTTGAAGTATAAGGAATTTCAGAGAGCTTAAAAACTGATTTGAGAATTCACTCCCATGCCACGTCGAGATTGTTCGCATTTAACAACGTGCCACAATGCCAGGGTAGAAGAATAAATTTATTAACTTTTGAAGGCACAATTCCAGTGAAGTACTGCGTTATGTCCGTGTCACAGTGGAGGTATGGCACGGGCAGCAATTTCAGAACTCCCAAAATTCCAGTGAGGGTCCGGTTTAGTCTGTTTCACGGAGGAAGAATGGCACGTTCAGCTCCGTGACACGGAGCATGGGTTTCCAGCTTTCCAATATTTCCAGTGCACCTCTGCGACAACCCTATGTCACGAAGTGATTTCTCCGCGATGAGCTCCGTGCCACAGAGCTAGTTTGTCACTATGCAATCTTTCACCTGCATAAATAGAACACTTAGATTTTTTTATTTGGCATTATTTGAAATATTAGCAAGAACGTGGGAAACGGCAGTTAAGCTAATGAAAATTCTAGGGTTCTTTCTCTTCTCTTTTCTTCCAAATTTCAATTGTTCCTATGCTAGAAACTTTTTTGGAGATTTTTAATCAACGAATGAGTGGCTAATTCACCTAATTCTGAGGTTAAGGTTATTTGCATGATTGTATGATTTTATTTTAAATTCAGCTGAATATTCTTCTATCATGAATGGTTGTTCTTCTATTCCTACTTTTGGTATTTTACTGTTTGGCTAGCATTAAGATAAATTCATAACCTTAATTTGAATCTGAAAGGAGAATTATTAGGGTAGAACGAGGAATATATTCTTATCTTTGTTGTAAATTGAAGGTAAGATTCGCGTGCAGGATAGAAATATACCTGCAAAGCCATATACAGTTAACAAAGGGAACAAATTCTACTAGACCTAAGATGAGTTTTTGCATCACAAGTTAATATGTGTAGCTGCAAGGTTAATAATTAGGCAATTGGCTTGAGGTTCGAAATCCCATAGTTAGATTTTAGGTTTTCCCAACCATCAACCCGATAGAGAACGTAGCTGAAGAAAAATATAAGTTGTACATGATTGCATCGCATGCCTCCAACCTTAGAATATTCTTGCTTATTGTTTTAATCAACATTCTTAGCTTCATTTATTGTTACTTTCTATATTATAATTTATAAAACTTCTAATTCACTGTGTTACTTACACACTTGCGTAAATTAATTCTGAATACTAAAATAGAAAATAATCACTAAGTCGTAGTCCCTGTGGGTTCGTTACCTGGCTTAAAAGAGCCACTATATTACTTGTACAACCACGTGATTTTGCGTGTGTTTGGGCGACAATAAGTTTTTGGTGCCGTTTCTAGGGACTGGAGAAATTAGTAAAATTTTTGAGTTTTAGTTTTGCAAGTTCTTGTGCAACTGTTGACAACTTGATCTTAGCTGCTACACTTGTAGGTACAGGGAAATTTCTGAAACATGGCCAGGAATAAAAAACTTGGTGGACCTATTTTTTGAGCTTGAAAGACAGTTTCATTTGCAAAGAAGAGAAGCTCTCGAAGAAAGTTACAGCTGTTGCAAATAGAAATTCTGGAAAAAAACAACATCCACTAGCTGGGCAGGAAGAGTTGTTGCCCGAAGTAATGGCAACAAGACCAGTATGCGAGGTCGCAGTCCTACACGTGAACAATGTTACCTCTAGCATCCGCATGCCGAAGCCAGGAGGTAGGTTTGCGCTGTAACAGAATATGGTGCAACTCTTGCATACCAGCAGGCAATTCACAGGTCTCCCCCATGAAGACACGCAACAGCACCTACAAAATTTTCCGGAGATCAATGATACATACATACCCATAAGGGTATCATCAAATTATGTGAGGCTTACATTGTTCCCATTTTCCTTGCTGGAGGAAGAAAAGAGGTGGCCGAGAGCTGAACCACCTAACTCTATAACCACATGGCATGCTTTGGCAAGGAAATTTTTTATCAGGTTCTTTCCTTTTGGGAAGACAGCAAGGCTTAGAAGTCAGATTCTAAGTTTCTAGTAGAGAGATGGTGACAACCTGTACCAAGCATGGGAGAGGTTCATGTATATGTTAAAATATTGTCCTCACTATCACCAGTCAAATGATGTGTTGGTATACACTTTTATAGAAGGCTTGGGACTCACAGCAAAATCCTGTTAGACTCTGCAGCTGGTGGGAAAGCCTTGGAAAAGACTTATGAGGAACTGTATACACTGTTGAACTGGATTTCTCAAGGAAACCCAGAATGAAATGCTGACACACCTTGAGGTGTGGTGAAGAAAGCGGTAGGTGTCTTAGAGGTAGATGGACTCATATCTATTGTTGCACAGATAGCTACATTATAGAATCAGATGAACACTCACTTCAGTAACATTAGCTTGCGGCAATCACAAGCTCCATTTAATGTAGTCCAGCAAGTGTGGTGTGAAGTTTGTGGTAGCAGTGAGCACTCAGCTGAGACATGTGGTGCCAACTTTGATTCAATTTATTTTATAGGGAATGCACAGAGGAGCAATAATCATCAGTGTGGCAACAATTACAACCCTAACTAGTGGAACCATCCAAATTTTTCATAGGGCGGTATTAGTCACTAAGGCCAAAGCTTAAATTAGGGTTCGCACAGAAATCAAAGGGCATATCAGAATTTCTAGCCCCAATATAGAGGGAATAATGCTCCTAATCAGTCCAGCAACATTCAAGACATGCTGAAGACAATTATAGCCAACCAAGATCATTTGGTGGCTAATCAAGTAAAATTAATGGCTGACATGAAAAATCAAGAGTTATCTAGAAAGGCTTTGGGGATTCAGCTGGGACAGCTAGTTGGAGCATAGAATACTCGACCTCGGGGTGGGCTGCCGAGTGATACGGATACCAACCCTAAGAAGGTAAATGTTGTCATCACCAGGAATGGTAGACAATGAAGGAGTTGGTGCCGAAAAAGTCAGCACAAAAAGCTGCAATTATCTAAGAAGAAATTGAGGAAAATGATAGAGAAGTGGAGAGTGGAAAGTCAACAGGAGTTGTGAAGTCCCCACCACCACCCCCGTTCTGGCAGAAACTGAGGAAATATAAAGAAGAAGCATGCTTCAAAAAATTTATGGAAGTATTAAAGCAGGTACACATTAATCTTCCATTGATGGATGTTTTGCAGGGTATTCCTAAGTATGCCAAGTACATAACAGATATTATGGAGAACAAGAGCAGATTGACCCACACTTGCACTTACGAAGGAGTGCACATCTCGGATACAGAATAGATTGCCTCAAAGCTCAAAGATCCGGGAATTTTTACTATCTAGATCACCATTGGGCAGTCCATTAGAACCTGTGGTTTATGTGATCATAGGGCGAGCATTAATTTGATGCCCACCTATATATTCAAGAAGTTGGGTCTGGGTAGTCCAAGACCCACCACTGTGATTTTGCAGCTAGCTGATCGCTCGTTGGCGAGGCCAGATGAAATTGTGGAAGATGTGCTAGTGCAAGTGGGCTCCTTCTTTTCTAGTGGATTTCATAATCGTTGACTTTGAGCCAGACTCGAAAGTTCCACTTATTTTGGGACATCCCTTTTTGGAAACCGAACAAGCTATAATAGATGTAGTCGTAGGGCAGCTAACTATCAGTGCCCATGACAAGGTGGAAGTATTTGATGTCTACAAAGCCAAAAAGATACTTGATATTTATGAAGAGTTGTCAGACATTACTGTTATTGACTAGGAGTCTGCATCTCAACTTAGTAGCCCAATTGATCACTTGGAACGAGCTTTGGTGGGATATGATCAATTCGGGGATGTTGCAACTTATGAAATGGTGCAATCTTTGGATGAGGCAAAGATGTTCATTGAAAGCAAGAGTTCGAATCCCTACAGAGATCTTTGAAGCCTCCACCCAAGCCATCTATCGAGGAGGCCCCCAAACTGGACTAAAAGCATTGCCGCCACACCTCCAATATGCATTCTTGGGAGAAGCAGATACATTGCCAGTCATTATTTCTTTAGGAATAACATATTCACAGGTTCAAGAAACATTGGTGGTCCTAAAAAGGAGAAAGAGAGCCATAGGATGGAAAATGTAAGATATTCGTGGAATTAGTCTGGCCTTCTTCATGCACAAGATATTAATGGAGGAAGGATCCAAGCTGATTGTGCAACATCAAAGGAGGTTGAACCCAGTAATAAAAGATATGGTGAGGAAGGAGTAATTAAGTGGCTATATACAGGACTGGTATATCCAATCTCTGACATTGAGTGTGTCAGCCCGGTTCAGTGTCTCACAAAGAAAGGGTGCATGACAGTTATCACTAATGAGAAGAATGAGTTGATTCCTACTCACACAGTCACAGGTTGGAGGATTTGCATGTATTACAGAAAATTAAATGAGGCCACTAGGAAATATCACTACCCCATTCCATTTATTGACTAAATTTTAGATAGACTTGCGGGTCAAGAGAATTATTGCTTTTTGGGTGGTTATTCTGGGTATAATCAAATAGCAATAGCCCTAGATTATCAAGATAAGACCACATTTACCTATCCATATGGGACATACGCCTTCAAGCGTATGCCATTTGGGCTGTGCAATGCACTAGCCACCTTCCAACGCTGCATGATGGCTATATTTCATGACATGCTGGAAGATTATGTAGAGGTATTTATGGATGACTTCTCTATTTTTGGTAACTCATTTGCGGTATGTTTGCAGAATCTAGACAGGCAGTTCATCCGAGAATTTTCAAAGATCTCCGGACCGATGCGCAAACTACTAGAAAAAGATGTAAAGTTTGAGTTTGGGGCAGAATGTGTCAGTGCTTTTAAGGAGCTGAAGAAGAAATTGGTGGAAGCTCCCATTCTGATTGCTCCTGATTGGGAGCGCCGGTTTGAGTTGATGTGTGATGCTAGTGATGTGGTTGTGGTGCAGTTCTGGGGTAGAGGAGAGAAAAGATTTTTCACTCCATATACTATGCAAGAAAAACGTTGGATGCTGCTTAGGATAATTATACTGTTATAGAGAAGGAGATGATGGCACTTGTGTATGCATTCGACAAATTCAGGTCCTACCTGGTTAGACAAAAGTGGTAGTGCACACGGATCATGCGGCCATCCGATACTTATACAATAAGAGAGATGCTAAACCGAGGTTAAATCGGTGGATATTATTGTTGTAGGAGTTCAATTTGGAAATTCGAGACAAGCAGGGTAGTGAAAATCAGGTAGCAGACCATTGGTCACAGCTAAAGGACAGGTCACATGTGAGTGATGTTGGGTGAATCCGAGAAGAGTTCCCTAATGAACAACTTTTGGCACCAAGTGTGGCAGAACTCCCTTGGTACGCAGACATAGTGAACCTGATAGTAGGGGGAGTGTACCCAGCAGAGGAAACTGCTCAACAACGAAAGAAGCTGAAGCATGAGTCTCGGTTCTACATATGGGATGAACCATATCTGTTCAATCAAGGTCCAAATCAAGTGATGAGACGGTGCATTCGTGAGAGCCAGGTAACACAGATGTAGAGAAGTTGTCATTCCTTGCCGTATGGCAGTCATTATGGAGGAGAGCACACTACTCATAAGGTGCTCCAGTCAGGTTTCTCTTGGCTAACTTTATTAAAGGATGCAGCAACATATGTCAAGGCTTGTGGTTAATGTCGGAGAATGGGCACAATCAGCAAAAAACATGAGATGCCTCTGCACAACATCTTGAAAGTCGAGGTATTCAACGTGTGGAGTATATATTTCATGGGGCTATTCCCACTGTCATTTGGCAATCAATATATTCTAGTAGCGGTGGACTATGTTTCCAAATGGGCTGAGGCCGCAACATTTCCCACTAATGATGCCAAGGTGGTGGCCAAGTTTGTGAAGAAGCAGATTTTTTCTAGGTTTGGAATCCCACGAGCTATTATTAGCGACGGAGGTTCGCACTTTGTTAACAACTGGTTCCTAAACTTATTGGCCAAATATAGAGTTCGGCATAAAGTTGCTACAACATACCACCCTCAGACTAGCGGGAAGGTGGAAGTATCAAACATGGAAGTCAAGAAGATTCTACAGAAAACTATGAATGCTCAACGAAAGGATTGGGCAAGCAAACTAGATGATACTTTATGGGCATATAGGACTGCCTATAAGATGCCGATTGGGACTTCACCTTATCGGTTGGTTTATGCAATGGCCCGTCACTTGCCTGTGGAGCTTAAACATCAGGCATATTGGGCTGTGAGGACGCTGAACATGGATCCCGATTTAGCTGGGAAAAAGAGGTTGTTGCAATTGCATAAGCTGGAAGAGTTTCGATGGCATGCCTATGAGAGTGCTTAGCTGTGTAAAGAAAAGACCAAAAGGTGGCATGACGAGCACATAGTTCCTCGAATCTTCAAGCCTGGGCAGATGGTGTTATTATTCAACTCCCGCTTGAAGTAATATCCAGGGAAGTTGAGGTCTAAGTGGTCTGGACCATTTGAGGTTGCTAGGATGAGCCCGTACGGGGTGGTTGAAATGTGGCAAGATAAAATTGCCATATTTTTGGTGAATGGTCAAAGGTGTAAGCATTACTGGGGTGAGGGAGTTAATCGAGAGAAGACGTCTATCACCTTATCCAATGAGTGAATGTGAGATGGGTCATGCCGCAATGGTAAATCAGATGCTACACAGGAGGCAACCCGTGAGTGTAATGTAATAGTTTGGATTTATTTTTCAAAAAAAAAAAGTCGTGTCACGACTAAACCTATGTCGCTGGGTGGGAGGCAATCCATTATTTTCTAACTTATTGGTGGTTTTAGATGATTTGTTGGATGCTATAGAGCTAAAAAAATGATTTAGGGGGCAAACACATTACATGAGTAAAAATTAAAGCCAGAAGTGCAAAGGTAAGTGAAAGGGGAAAATTAGGCTCAAACGGTGAGCCTACGCGACAGCTCCGTGTCACAGAGCTTGATCCTCGTGTTTAGCTCTGTGCCACGAATCGTATTAAAAACGTGGCAAACCAACCGGTGTGCCTACATAATAGAGGCGTGTCACAGAGCTAGTTCTCCGCGATAGCCTCCGTGACACGTTGAGGCATATTTTTTGCGAGGTTTCATTGAAATGTTGCATCGGCCCGCCCCAAGCCTTTCCTTTTTAATTACTAAATCTGCATTTTAACCCCATTTCTACTCTCCTCCGCAACAAAACCCCTCATTCCCTTTCCCTCTCTAGCGAGACACGACTTAGGGCTTCAAGAATTCTCCCCATCTTCTTTACAGCAAAGCTTCGCAGGTATGTTTTGGTTTTCTTCCTCCATCTCTTATGTAAATTCTTGGCATGAATATATGGGTAAGTAGAGGTAAAACCTAAGTCATGTGAACTTGGTAGAATCAAGCTCTTGTTGGTTAATCATGAAATTATTTGATGATATTTGCTCTATGCACTTGATAATGACATGGTTTCTTGCATTTTGCATACTAAGTGTGGGGTACTTGAAGGGTTGAGAGAAGATGAAAAGGGGGAGTGAAAACTAAAATTAGGAGATTCATGCCTTTGTTCTAAAATAGTGTCGCGAAAATTGTTACAATTGCACTATCTTCTTCTGAGTATAGTCTAAATGGGTTGAGCAAAGATGGAATCATGGTGTAGCTATGAGGTAAGTATGAATGTCTGGTTGTACACATTGAATCAGGATAACACTGTTAGGCTGTCTAAGCCCCTTTGTGAAAAACTATGTGCTCTGTAAATATGGGCATGCATATAGTGTAATTGTTCCTGATTAAAAGTTCCAAATTGCTTCAAGTCTGAGTAAAGTAATATGAACCTCATATAACTACTAGTGTCTCGGGTCTAAGTTAGTGGATTGTACAAAGTCTGAGTAGTACAAGCTAATTTCCAAGTTGTTGTATACTATTGTTTTCCTTAATCTTTACAAAGTGTTGATTATGCTTCAATATAGGAGAAACTAGTCACAGTAGTGTAGCGAAGGGGAAGTCTGAGTACCCGTCTAATTATGAATAGTTAACCCATAATAGCAACTAAGTGTGGGGTAATCAACCAAGCCCTGACATAGTGTTAGCTAGCCATGTGAAATACTAACTAATTTGGTCTCTGTGTTTTGGATGAACAGGAACAACGTCTGCTAGAAAAGATAAAGGGAAAGGTGTTTCGTCCTTCGGCACAGGCCAGAAAAAGGATCCGAATGGGCACAGTTGTGCCAGTAGCCCCACCAGTTCCCAAGGGCCATAAAAGGCAATTCAGTACCAGATGAGTGGTGGATGAAGGTAAAAAATGGGATGGGAAACATAAAGAGTCTAAATACTTACTGGAGGAGCAAAATGTCCGGGAGAGTTTGGCATAAGAGTTCCCCTGTATAATGCAAAGGATACACACCCTGGGTATGCACTTCATTTTCAATGAGCCCAGGGAGTGTAATTTACACATGGTTTGAGAATTCTACGCGAATCGGGACCCCACTCTTTGCAGCCACACAATCAATATTTGCGGTCAGGTCATCCCATTTGAAGAACATCACTTAAATGCAATCTTGGGGACACCTGACATAGATCCAAATCCACTCCACCATCTTAATATCACACCGCCATATGCTGAAATTCAACACACATTATGCAAGCAGCAATCAATAGCCAGGTGGATTCACCACAAAGAAAAGGGGTATCACCAGACATTTCCCTATTCACAAATGAATAGGGAAGCACATGTTTGGCTGAAGATTGTTTGCAATTGCCTCATTCCAGGGGTGCATATTGATCATGGGCATATTTATATGTCCAAGTGATACTCAAATGTGTAATTTTGTCTTGTTTATCCATTGATGTTTGTATATTCTCATGTGAATTGTAATAAAATGTGAATTTATACTAACCAACATGATTAACGTGGTTTTGCAGGAAAAATATAATTCTACGAAGCTAAGATGCATGTTGGGAGAAATCGGGATTGGACTCGGAAGCTAGCAAGGAAAAAAAGCACAAGGAAAGCACGAATTAAAGGGGCTCCGCGATGGAGCCGTGTCACGCTGCCATTGCGGATGCATTCTGCCTGGATGCTGAAATTTTGCCAACTTCCAGTAATGGTGCGCGTTGGGGCCGTGGCACATTGGCCTAGACCCGCGTTGCATGCCGTGCCACGTTAGGCTTTAATACTTGGACGACCGGATTCAAGTGAGGGTCCGCATTGGTGGCGTGTCACGGAGGCAATGCTCTGCGATGCACTCTGTGACATGTTGCTTGTTATTCCGGAAAAAATTCCCACTAGTATAAATAGAACACTTAGGTTCATTTTTAATTATTCTGACTTGGTGGAGCAAGAACGTGGGTTACAGGCTATTGAGGGGACGAAAATCTCAGGGTTTTTCTCTATCTCCTTCTTCTTTATTTCAATTGCTTGTATGATTAACACTCATTTAACGATGTTTAATCCACAAATGAGTGGCTAAATTCCCTTCTTGCTGAGGTTAATAACATTTTTATTGAAATGTAATTATTGATAAACTGGGTTTTCATCTTTTCTTCCATGGTTGTTCTATTGATTCTTGTTCTTACTGCGTTAATGTGTGGCCAACATTAATGTATATCTAAAAAGTTCGGTTTCGTTTGAGAGAGCAAGAAATTGGAAAGTTGTGAATTGATAGGATATGATCTTTTCTTAGTTTGGGAAAATTGAGAATTGATTTACCTTCAGGATAGAGATATACCTGAAAGTCGTATTAGTCAATTAAGGAATCGGTTTTGTATGGCTAGAACATGAATTTCTTTTTATCACAGAGATGTAGGTGGAAGGTTCATGATTCTTAAGTTGGGTTAAATACGAGAGTTTTAATCCATAGGCAATAATTCTTGACTAGCAACTGGAGGAAAGTTTAATCAAATTGTATCGATAATTTATTTCTCTACATGTTCATTTTAGCCTCAGCATTCTAATACTTATAGTTCAGACTCAAATTGTATATTCATTTTAGACTTAGTATAGAATTAGGTAACAAAATATCAAAATCTTCTTCACACTGTTGTCTGCAATTTAGAGTTAAAGTTTATTGACACTTGATTAGATTGCTACCTTAGTCCAGTCCCTGTGGGATCGATACTTGGCTTCCTTGAGCCACTTTATTACTTGTTTGACCACGTGCACTTGCGTGTAGTTATTCCAAACAGACCGAACAAGTTTTTGGCGCCGTTGCCGAGGACTGGCAATTGGTAAAAGTTTTCTTAAGTGTTAGTTTACTATTTCTTCTTAGTGTTGACAACTTGGTCTTAGCCTGTATTTTGCAGATACTAATTTATGTTGAAGACTGGCAAGAGACAAGGAGCTGGCGGACTCATCTTTAGAGCCGGAAAGACAATTCCATCGTCAAAGGAGAGAAGCTCTAGAGAAAAAGCTGCAGTTGCTCAGACAAACAATCCTGGAGCAACAATAGAATCGACCAGTTGTAAGGGCAATGTTAGTGCCCGAGGAAATGGCAGCAAGGCCGGTTCACGAGGTGGAAATCCCACATGCTAACAATGTCACATCTAGCATCCGCAAACCTGAGCCAGGAGGGAGGTTTGAGCTTAAACAGAACATGGTGCAATTGCTACACACCAGCGGGCAGTTCACAGGTCTCCCTCATGAGGATCCACAGCAACATCTCCAAAATATTTTGGAGATAAGTGACACTTACATCCCCGCTGGAGTGTCATCAGATTATGTCAGGCTTACATTGTTCCCATTTTCACTTTTGGGAGAAGCTAAGAGGTGGTTGAAAGCTGAGCCACCTAATTCCATCACCACGTTGGATGATCTTGCAAAGAAATTCTTGATACGGTTCTTTCCATCCGGTAAAACAGCAAGACTTAGAATTCAAATTCTAAGTTTTAAACAGAGAGAGGGAGAGAATCTGTATCAGGTCTGGGAGAGATTCAAATCTATGTTGCGGGATTGTCCTCATCATCACCAATCCAATGATGTGTTGGTGCATACTTTCATAGAGGGTTTGGAACCCCACACAAAAACTTTTTAGACTCAGCAGCTGGGGGACAAGCATTAGAGAAGACTTATGAGGAGTTGTATACCTTGTTAAATCGTATTTCACAGGGGAATCCGGAGTGGAATGCGGATTCGTCAAGAGGGGGAACAAGGAAAACAGTAGGAATCTTAGAAGTGGATGGTTTTACAGCTATTGCTGCACAGATAGCTGCGTTACAGAATCAACTCAACACCCACTTCAGTAACATGAGCATGAACCAGTCTCAAGCCCCAGTGAATGTAGTGTTGCAGATTTGGTGTGAAGTGTGCGGGAGTAATGAACACTCAGCTGAGTGTTGCGGAGCAAATCCTGATTCGGTGAACTTTGTTGGTAATGTACAGAGAAATAACCACCTACAGTATGGCAACAACTACAATTCCAACTGGAGGAATCACCCGAATTTCTCTTAGGGTAGCAACAACCATCAAGGGAAAAGTTCGAGTCAGGGGGCGCAGAGAAATCAAGGAGGGCAGCAGAACTATCAGTCACAATATAGAAGCAACAATGCACCTCCTCCACCACCATCACCCAGCATTGAGGAGATGTTCAAGATAATGATAGCTAACCAAGCTCAATTGCAGGCTGATTACGTGAAATTGGCAGCCGATGTAAAGAATAATCAGTTAGCTACAAAGGCGCTGGAGTACCAGTTTGGGCAATTTGCTGGAGCTCAAAACACCAGGCCGAGAGGAGGACTTCCGAGTGACACTGACCCCAACCCCAAGAAAGTAAATGCAGTGACCACGAGGAGTGGTTTGCAACTCAAGGAGGTGGAACCAAAAAGACCACAACAATAGTCGAGAGTAGTGGAGAAGGAGAGGGAGCACAATGATGATAGGGGGAAGGAGAAGGAAGTTGAACCAGAAAGACCACCACCCCCATTCCCTCAAAGACTAAGGAAACACAAGGAGGAAGCGTGTTCTAAAAAGTTCATGGAGGTGCTTAAGCAGGTACACATTAATTTACCTCTTGTTGATGTTTTGCAGGGAGTGCCAAAGTACGCAAAATATATCAAGGACATCGTGGAAAACAAAAGCAGGTTGACTGAGTAGGCTACGGTGGCGCGTACGGAGGAGTGCACTTCACGGATACAAAATAGGTTGCCCACAAAGCTCAAGGACTGTGGGAGCTTTACAATTCAAATTACAATCGGGTAGAGTATCCGAGCTCGTGGATTATCTGATTTCGGAGCGAGCATTAACTTGATGTTGACATCGGTATTTAAGAAATTGGGGCTAGGCAGTCCTAGACCGACAACAGTGATCTTGCAACTAGCGGATCGTTCCTTAGCCAGACCTGATGGCATTATGGAAGACGTGCTGGTGCAAGTGGGCTCCCTTATCTTCCCGGTACACTTCGTCGTGCTGGATTTTGAGCCGGATGCGGAAGTCCCATTTATTTTGGGACGTCCTTTCTTGGCTACCGGGAAAGCACTCATTCATGTAGCAGCAGGGTAGCTAACTATGCGGGCACACGACAAAGTTGTGGTATTTGATGTATTTAAGTCCATGAAGCTGCCGGCCATACATGAGGAGCTTTCAGCAATCAGTGTGTTTAATCAAGAAGAAATTCGTCAGATTGTTGAATTGCAAGACCCACTAAAAAGAGTGTTGATGAAATCCGATCATTTCCGAGATAGAGATGCTTATGAGGTGGTACAAATGTTGAATGAGTCACAAAGGCATCCTAGGAAACAGGAATTTCAGTCTCTAATGAGGTCTCTAGAACCATTGTCGAAACCATCTGTTGAGGAAGCACCAAAGCTGGAATTGAAAGAATTGACGCCCCATTTAAAATATGTCTTTTGGGGGGAAGATGAGACTTTGCCGGTTATCATCTCTGCAGAATTGACGGAGGCACAAGAGAAGGAAGCATTTGGGTGTCCTCAGAAAAAGGAAGAAAGCAATGGGCTGGCAAATGTCAGATATTCAGGGTATCAATCCAGATTTTTGCACACACAGTATTTTCATGGAGACAGGAGCAAAGCCAACTGTTCAGCCTCAGCGAAGGTTAAATCCAACAATGAAGGATGTGGTTAGGAAAGAAATAATTAAGTTGCTCGATGCAGGTGTGGTCTACCCTATCTCGTACAGTGAATGGGTCAGCCCCGTTCAGTGTGTTCCAAAGAAAGGAGGGATGATCGTGGTCACCAATAAAAAAAATGAGCTGATTCCTACACGAACCTCACAGGCTGGCGGATTTGCATGGACTATAGAAAGCTTAATGAAGCCACAAGGAAAGATCATTATCCTATCCCATTCATTGATCAGATATTAGATAGGTTGGCTGGACAGGAATATTATTGTTTCCTTGATGGGTACTCTAGCTATAACCAAATAGCCATAGCACCGGAGGATCAGGAGAACACTACTTTTACCTGTCCTTATGGGACATATGCTTTTAGGCGGATGCCATTTGGGTTATGCAATGCACCCGCCACATTCCAAAGATGCATGATAGCTATTTTCCACGACATGGTGGAGGATTTTGTTGAGGTATTTATGGACGATTTTTCTATTTTCGGTAATTCGTTTGCTACTTGTTTGCAGAATCTTGACAGGGTGCTGGCTCGCTGCGAAGAATCCAACCTTGTACTCAACTGGGAGAAATGCCATTTCTTAGTCAAGGAAGGTGTTGTCCTTGGCCATAAAGTGTCTTGCAAGGGGCTGGAGGTCAATCGTGCTATGATTAAGGTTATTGAAAAGTTACCACCACCTGTGTCGGTGAAAGGTGTTCGTAGTTTTCTTGGGCATGCAGGGTTCTACAGACGGTTCATCAGAAACATCTCAAAAATTTCTAGACCACTATGCAGATTGTTAGAAAAAGAGGTGAAGTTTGAGTTGGATGATGAGTGTGTTAAAGCATTCGAGGAGTTGAAGCAGAAATTGATAGAAGCACCTATCCTTATTTCTCCGGATTGGGAACAACCATTTGAATTGATATGTGATGCAAGTGATGTGGCTGTGGGAGCTGTATTGGGGCAGAGGAAAAATAGAATCTTTCATTCCATTCATTATGCAAGCAAAACACTAAACACTGCCCAAAGTAATTATATAGTCATAGAGAAGGAGAAGCTAGCATTGGTGTTTGCATTTGATAAATTCAGGTCCTATTTGGTGGGTTCGAGAGTAGTGGTGTATACCGATCATGCAGCGAGTCGGTATCTATTTAACAAGAAGGATGCAAAGCCCAGGCTGATCAGATGGATCCTGTTGTTCCAAGAGTTCGACCTTGAAATTAAGGACAGAAAGGGGAGCGAAAATCAGGTGGCAGATCACTTATCGCGAATGGAAAGCCGGTCGCATGTGAAGGAAGGTGATAACATCAATGAGGAGTTCCCGGATGAGCAGCTCTTGGCAATAGAGGAAGTTGAAGTTCCCTAGTACGCAGACATAGTCAACTTGCTAGTGAGTGGAGTCTATCCACCTGAGGCGACAGTTCAGCAGAGAAAAAAATTGAGGCATGATTGCCGGTATTTTATTTGGGATGAGCCATACTTATTTAAACAGGGACCAGATCAGGTGATGAGAAGATGCATCCCGGAGAGCCAGATTGCAGAGGTGTTGAGGAGTTGTCACTCTTTGTTGTATGGGGGGCACCATGGAGGCGAGCGGACAGCGCACAAGGTTCTACAGTCAGGTTTCTTTTGGCCTACACTGTTCAGAGACTCTATGGCATACGACAAAATGTGCGATAGATGTCAGCGTACAGGCACAATTGGTAGAAGGCAAGAGATGCCGCTGCAGAATGTGTTGGAAGTGGAGACCTTTGATGTATGGGGCATAGATTTCATGGGCCCGTTCCCACCGTCATTTGGTAATCGTTACATCTTGGTGGCCATTGATTATGTATCAAAGTGGGTTGAAGCAATAGCTTGCCCCAGGAATGACAACAAGGTGGTAACAAAATTTGTGAAAAAACACATTCTCACCAGGTTCGGGACACCCCGAGCCATTATCAGTGATGGAGGGGCTCATTTCGTAAATGCAAGTTTCAAGAAGCTACTAGCCAAGTATGGGGTGCACCACAAGGTGGCAACAGCATATCACCCCCAAACTAGTGGGCAAGTGGAGGTGTCGAATAGAGAAGTTAAGAAGATTCTCCAGAAAACAGTGAATGCACAACGTAATGATTGGTCAAGCAAACTTGATGATGCGTTGTGGGCATACAGAACTGCTTACAAGACACCGATTGGAACTTCTCCATACCGATTGGTCTATGGTAAAGTGTGTCATCTGCCAGTGGAGCTAGAGCATCGAACCTTCTGGGCCGTGAAGCAATTGAATATGTACTTAGGGCTAGCGGGCAAGAAGAGGCTAATGCAACTCAGCGAACTTGAAGAGTTTCGTTGGCATGCTTATGAGAGTGCCAAGTACTACAAATAAAAAACAAAGAGGTGGCATGACAAGCATGTGGTGCATTGTATTTTTGAGCCGGGGCAGAAAGTATTGCTCTTCAATTCAAGATTGAAGTTGTTTCCAGGGAAACTGTGGTCCAAATGGTCAGGGCCATTTGAGGTAGTGAGAATGACCCCGCACGCGGCAGTAGAGTTGTGGCAAGAAGATTGAAGTGCCACGTTCTTAGTCAATGGGCAGCGATGTAAGCATTACTGGGGTGAGGACGGTAGTCGATAGAAGACGTTTGTCACCCTGGAGGATGACTGAGCTTAATGACGTCGAGCTGTGATGGTAAACCAGGCGCTGCACGGGAGGCAACCCGTGAAATTTTTGTAATATGTGAATACATTTTGTAGAAGAAAAAAAAGAAAAAAAATGAGAAAAATAAAAATAAAAACAAAAAAAAATTTGTATTTTATGTGAAACCTATAAATTCTAACCAATTTCTTGTTGTGAGATGAATTTCAGGTTGAACGGAGGGTAAAAATGCAAAGGATCGCAAAGGAAAAATCGAGGTAAGAAAAATAAAAAAAAGTGGCAAAACAGTGAGCCTGCGCGATGGCCCCATGTCACGGAGGGAGTGCTCCGCGTTACCCTCTGTGACACATTGAAGTGTAATCTGGAATTTTTGAAAAATTCTAGAGTACCTGCGCGATGGCTCCGTGTCACGGAGGGCATGCTCCGCGTTACCCTCCGTGACACGTTGAAGTGTTATTCGCGCCAAAAACTTGTTTGGGTGATTTATGGGGTATAAAACGACACGCAAGTGCACGTGGTCGAACAAGTAGTAAGTGGCTTTAGTAAGCCAAGTATCGATCCCACAGAGACTTGGGTTAAGTGCAATTTGCTCAAGTATACTATATTTTATTCCTAAATATGCTGACAACAACGTAACCAAAAAGTTGATAAGTTGTTTGATAAATTTTATACTAAACTAAGAACAATTATCTACTTTGAATTTGAACTACAGATAAGAACATGCTGAGGTTAAACAAACATGTAATGAAACTGATTATCATCATAAATTGGTTACTCTTTTCTTCCAGTTGTTAGCCAAGAACATTTTCCAAGAGATTAAAACTCTCGTATTTAATCTCACTTAAGAATCATGAACCATCCGTCTACATTTCTGTGATCAAATGCAATTCATGTTCGAGCCATACAATTCCGGTTCCTAAATTGACTAATACGACTTTTAGGTATATTTCTATCCTGAAGGCAGATCAAAACTCAGTTTTCCCAAACCAACTAAAGAACAATATCCTATTAATTCACAACTTTCCAATTTCGTGCTCTCTCAAGTGAAATCGGACTTTTTAGATGTACATTAATGTAGGCCACAAGCCAATGCAGTAGAAACAAGAATTAATAGAACAACATGGAAGAAAAAGATGAAAAACCAGATAATCAATAATCAAAATTCATCACAAGTGTTCATAACCTTAGCAAGGAAGGGAATTAGCCACTCATTTGTGGATTAATCATCATAAAACGAGTGTTAATCATACAAGCAATTGAATTAGAGAAGAAAGAAAGAGAGAAAAAACCCTGAACTTTTCGTCCCTCAACTGCCTGTAACCCACGTCCTTGCTCCACCAAGTCTGAATTATGAAAAATGAACTTAAGTGTTCTATTTATACTAGTGGGAATTTTTCCCGGAATAATGAGCAACATGTCATGGAGTGCATCACGGAGCACTGCCTCTGTGACACGCCATGAACGCAGACCCTCACTAGAACTAGGGGTCCGGGAATTTAAGCTCAACGTGGCACGGCGTGCATCGCGGAGCACTGGCTCCGTGCCACGGAGCAAACGCGGACCTTCACTGGAAATTTAGTGGATTTTCACCCTCCAGGCAGAATGCCTCCGCGATGGCAGCGTGACACGGCTCCATCGCGGAGCCCCTTTGATTCATGTTGTCCAATGCCTTTTCCTTGCTCGCATCCAAGTCCAACTCCGATATCATCCAACATGCATTTTAGCTTCCCGAAATCACATTTTACCTGCAAAATAATGCTAATCATGTTGATTAGTATAAATTCACATTTTATTACCGATTACATGAAAATGTATACACATTGCTAGATAAACAAGGCGAAAATGATACTTTTGAGTATCACTTGGGCATATAAATCTGCCCAAGATCACTTACCCCACACTTAAATCCTTGTTCGTCCTCGAACAACAAACATACAATTCATGCAATTTACATCCCAACCTCGCTACTGTGGTACAACAATTTAAGCTATGGTCATACCGATTACTCAATACAGCAAATCATCAAGAAAACATGCATGGTCTTATCAATGCAATGACCTTCAATACATTAAGACTTCCTAGACTTTAAGAATCGACTCTCGATATTGGCAAACTCATGCAAATCAGCTAATCAAGATATCCGACACGAAAATCAATCTTTCATCAAGCATGTGCCCTCACAACTCAAGAGAATCTTCCCCTTTTTGCTCATGTGACACACAAACATTCAAGTAGGGGCATGTAAAAAACAATTTCACTCTCTCTCCCAAAAGAATTCACATGCATCATGTCGTGACCCATAAGCTTGCCCTTAGTATATTACTCCACTAATATAAAGAAATGCAATGTAAGATCACGTAGGACTTTAATGGGTTGTAATGGAAGCTATGGAACTAGTAAATATTGGATTAGCCAATAATAGCCACTAGCATCCTTAAGCGCCTTTTCAACACATCCCATCACTCATGGACACTGTTTCTCTTTCTTTTTTTTTTTCATCATCCCATTCTTGATGATTTACTTTAGTATGGCCCATTTCATTAAGCACACTTGACACAATAACAAAGATTATTCATGCACCTTCATTATCGTTTATTTATAACCAGTGCACCTTCAACCTTTTCTTTTCTTCCCTCACTCTACTTTTCTTTTTCTTTTCACCATTCTCACTCTTTGACACTTTGGGAAAATTATTTTCTCTTCTTAAGCGCTTAAGAGTTTTGTATAGACTTTACGGCTAATGAAAAGAAGGAATTAAGCTCGGTTTATACTTTTTGGACAAAAGAAAGAAATAATAGGCTAAAGGCTCAAAGGGCTGACTAGGGTATACAATCACAGAAAGGGGGAGTATGACCAGAAAAAAATAGAAACTCTCGGTTAAAACAAAGAAATGCCTACATCCTTTCCTACAATACACCTCCTTCATTTCGTTTTGTACACACACCAGGAAAGTTCTAGACACTTCACAATAGCATGGATTATATCAACACCTCACTTCACACTTTATGCACATGCTCGATTCAAGATGTATTCACAGACTCTTCAATCAGCTAATTACAGGAATTCAAACATTAAGCCTCAATCACACTGAATCGAACTCTACAGCTGAGGTATCTCAACATATTTACAAGATTGCATGCTTTCATACGAATCACCTTTGCATTTTGAATATCATGTACAACACGCAACCAAAATTTCGCAACCATATAGTAACTATAGGTTCCGGGATGCAATCCACCAAGGAAAAAAACTAAAAATAATTGAAAAAAATATCTACTCCTAACGACTACATTTCCCTTAAGACGGTCGTCATCCATCCATCATAGGGAACAGTCACTACTTAAGACGTCGGTTCAGTGGGACCATTCTCGGTAAAAGAACCGAAAACAAACATCGAGAAACCCAAAATTAAAAAGTTGAAAAATTTGCAAAATATCGATCATTTCGATAGGAAAAGAAAAAATTTATGTACACAATATTTTAAAGAAATTTTTAAAAATATCGACCATTTCGATAAACAAAAAAATATTTATAGAATCATCTGGCAACATTCAACAACACACATCAATTTCACAAATATTTACAAATACAGAATAATTTGAAAATTCACAAACACAGGAAAACACAACATACAAAATAACAGAGGAGAACATACAAACAAAACAGCCCAGCCCAGCAACTAACTACTCCCACCCCACACTTAATCCGAACACTGTCCCCAGTGTTCACAAAAATTAAATAGCACAAGATCGGGTGGTGGAACTCCCTGATCAATCAAAGTATTCCACTTATTCATTGGGTGCTGCTGCTTCATCTCCCATGTCCGAGTCGCCTCCGTCGTCATCATCGGACTCCACATCGGAGTCCTCCCGATGTGTCTCCTCGTCCGTGGGGACGTCATCATCCGTGGGCTCTACAAATGCTGGCCCTACTCGGCATAGAGCCCTGGCATTTTCGCCAAACGGGTAATCTAGCTCGAGCTGCCATAGCTCCTCCTCTGTCGCTGGCTTCCCACCTATCCTGAGTTGGAGCATCTGCATCTCGTATATCCGCGCCATGTACTGGTCATCACGAGCGTGTCGCTTGCCAAGTGTCAGCACTGGCCCGTGGGTGGTGTCGGGAGCCTTAGTTTTGGTAACATCTAAGGCCCGCCGCTCCAACTGCGGGATATAATCGAGGGCCTCCTCCTCAACATCGAGGCCCCTGAGAAAGGTGGTGAGTAGTCCACCGAAACCATACCTGTGCCCCTGGTGCAACAGGGATCTCTTCATGGTGGATATAATAACCGCAATGACATTTATCTCCAGCCCTTTCATCAGGGCGTACACCAGGCAAACACGATCCCAGGTTACATCAGTCATATGTACCCCCGGCATGAGGCAAGAGCAGACTATCTTCAGCCAGATTCGGGCTTCCCTATTCATCTGTGAATATGGCAGAGTCTAGTGGTAGCCTCTTTCCTTGTGCCTGCTCCATCTAGCTGTAGATCGGGCCCCATGTTCGGTGTGTTCTCAGGTTGGTATTATATATTAAAAACCGACACGCAAGTGCACGTGGTCAAACAAGTAATAAAGTGGCTAAGTAGCCAAGTATCGATCCAAGGAGGCTCAAGATACGTAAAATTGCCTAGTTTACTATATTCCTATTTCACTTCTAATTATGCTAACAACAATGTAACCAAGAGTTACTTTGAGTTTTTTTTTCTAAACAATATATACTACAATTACTACAAACTATTTACTTCTGAGTTTAGACAATGGATATGAACATGCCAAGGTTAAGAACAAGTAATGAACTTGATAATCATGATAATTTGGTTAATCTCTTCTTCATGTTGCTAGCCAAGAACATTCGCCTAGAAATTAAAACTCTCGTATTTAATTTCACTTTAGAATCATAAACCATCCGTCTACATTTCTGTGATCATATGCAATTTATGACCTAGCACTACAATTTCGGTTCCTAAATTGACTAATACGGCTTTCAAGTATATTTCTATCAGGAAAGCACATCAAAACCCAATTTTCCCAAATCAAGTTAAGAACAATACCCTATTAATTCACAACTTTCCAATTTCTTGCTCTTTCGAGTGAAATTGGACTTTTTAGATGTACATTAATGTTGGCCAAGAACTAATGCAGTAAGAACAAGAATTAATAGAACAACATTAAAGAAGAAGAAGAAAACCATATCATTTACAATCAAAATTCATTACACATGTTCAAAACCTCAGCAAGGAAGAGAATTAGCCACTCATTCTTGGATTGATCATCCTAAAATGAGTGTAAATCATACGTACAATTGATAGAAAGAAGAAAGGAAGAGAAGAAATCACTTATTTTTTTCGTTCTTCAACTGCTACTAACCCACGTTCCTGCTCTCCACTTCTGAACTCAGTCTAAAAACTAAAAACTACTTAAAATAAACCTAAGTGTGCTATTTATACTAGTGGGAAATTTTTCCCGGAATAACAAGCAACGTGTCACGGAGGCCAACGCGGAGCACTGCCTCCATGATACGGCGTGGACGCGGACCTTCACTGGAATTTCCAGGGTCCGGTAAATTAACCTCAACGTGGCACGGAGGCCATCGCGGAGGCCTCTCTCCGTGCCACGGAGCTGACGCGAAGGCACACTGGAATTTGCCATTTTAATTCATGTTCAGGCAGTGTGCTACCGCGATGGTAGCGTGGCACGGCTCCATCGCGGAGCCCCTATAAAATGTGCATTCCAAGGTCTTTTCCACGCTCGCATCCAAGTCCAACTCCGACATAGTTCCAACATGCATTTTAGCTCCTAAAAGTCACATTTACCTGCAAAACAAATGCTAATCATGTTGGTTAGTATAAATTCGCATTTTATTACTAATTACATGATATTATATACACATTGCACAACAAACAAGGTAAAAAATGATACGTTTGAGTATCACTTGGGCATATAAATCTGCCCAAGAACACTTACCCCACACTTAAATCCTTGTTCGTCCTCGAACAACACATACACAAATCATGCAAATTACATCCCAACCTTCGTCACTATGGTGCAACAATTTACGCTACGGTCATACCGATTATTCAATTTTAGCAAATCATCAAGAAAACATGCTTGGTCGTACAATACAATGCCCTTTAATACATCAAGGCTTCCTAAACTTTAAGAATTGATTCTTGATATCGGCAAACTCATGCAATTCAGCTAATCAAGAAATCCGACACGAAAATCAATCTTTCATCAAGCATGTGCCCTCACAACTCGAGAGAAACTTCCCCTTTATGCTCATGCAGCACACAAACATGCAAGTAGAGGCATATAAAAATTAATTTCACTCTCTCTCCCAAAAGAATTCACATGCATTATGTCATGACCCATAGGCTTGCCCTTAATGTATTACTCCACTAATATAAAGAAATGCAATATAGGATCACGTAGGACTTTAATGGGTTGTAACGGGGCTATGGATCTAGTATATATATATTGGATTAGCCAATAATAGTCGCTAGCATCCTTAAGCGCCTTTTCAACTCATTCCCATCGACTCATGGACATTGTTCCTCTCTTTTCTCTTTTTCTCCCATTCATGCTGGTTTACTTTCGTACCGCCCATTTCATCAACCACACTTGACATGAAACAAAGGGTTTTCATGTACCCTCACTATCAATTAATTACAACAAGTGCCTCTTCAACATCATCTTTTCTTTCTTCACTTTGCTTTTCTTTTTCTTCTCACTCTTTTCACTCTTTAACACTTTGGGAAACATTTTCTTTTCTTTGCAAGCGCTTAAGAGCTTCTTATAGACTTTAAGGCTAATGAAAAGAAGGAATAAAGCTTAGTTCATACAATTTTGGACAAAAGAAAGAAATCGGCTAAAGGCTCAACGGGCTGACTAGGGTATACAACATATAAAAAGGTAGAATTTGACAAGAAAAAAATGGAAACTATCAGTTAAAACAAAGAAATGCCTACATCCTTTCCAACACTACACCTCCTTCATTTCGTTTTGTATACACACCAGGAAAGTTCTAGACAATTCACAATGACATGGAATAGCAAAACCTCATTTCACACTTCATGCACATGCTCGAATCAAGATGCATTCACAGACTCTTTAATTAGTCAATTACATGAATTCAAGATTAAGCCTCAATCATACTGAACCAAATTCTATAGCCTAGGTAACTCAACATATTTACAGAATTGCATGCTTTCAAACGAATCACTTTCACATTTTGAACATCAATTACAACACGCAACGAAATTTTAGCAACCATAAGCAACTACAGTTCATTGATGCAATCCACCAAAGAAAAAAAAAATTTTAAGACAAATAAAAATCCTACTCCTACCGACTACATTTCCCTTAAGACGGTCGTCATCCATCCATCATAGGGAACGGTCACTAACTATGACATCGGTTCAATGGGACTATTCTCGGTAAACGAACCGAAAACAAACTCCGAGAAACCCAAAAAAAATAAAAATTGAAAAAATTTTGCAACACATCGATCATTTCGATAGAAACATATTTACAAAAGATTTTGATAATTGCAAAATATGTTCGCAAAAATTTTGAAAAATATCGATCATGTCGATAGAGAAAAAAAAAATATTTACAAAATTTACAAAATATTTACACTAGCAACCATAACTTTCAAAAACACACATCATTAACCACACAAACAAATATATGCAGATACATCACAAATCAGTTCGCCACAGGGAAAGCACAAACATACATAAATATCAAGGAAAAATATACAGCACTTTAGAGCCTATGTCCCAGCACCTAACTACTCCCCACCCCACACTTAAATCGAACACTGTCCCCAGTGTTCACAAAAATACAAAGCACAAAATTTTGGGTGGTGGAACTCCCTGCTCAGTCGAAATATTCGACTTCCTCATCCGGTGTTGCGGCCTCGTCGCCCATATATGAATCGGCTCCATCGTCGTCATCGGACTCCACATCAGAGTCCTCACGATGTGTCTCCTCATTAGTAGGGACATCGTCATCTGTCGGCTCCACAAAGGATGGCCCCACCTTACATAAGGCTCTGGTGTTCTCGCCAAAGGGGTAGTCCAGCTCCAACTGCCATAATTCTTCCTCGGTGGCTGGTCTCCCACCAATCCGTAGCTGCAGCATTTGCATGCCGAACATACGGGCCATGTACTGATCGTCACGAGCATGTCGCTCGCCCAAAGTCAATACAGGTCCGTGTGTAGTGTCGGGGGCCTTAGTCTTTGTCACGTCGAGGGCCCTCCGCTCCAGCTGCGGAATATAGTCCAAGGCTTCTTCCTCAATGTCGAGGCCTCGAAGGAAGGTGGTGATGAGTCCGCCAAACCCGTATCTGTGGCCTTGGTGCAGTCTGGCTCTCTTCATGGCGGATATTATTACCGCCCCCACATTAATCTCAAGCCCTTTCATAAGGGCATACACCAAGCAGACACGGTCCCGGGTCACATCTGTCATATGGACTCCCGGGATCAAGCACGAACATACAATCTTCAGCCAGATTCTGGCCTCCCCGTTCATCTGCGAATAAGGCAGAGTCTGGTGGTAACCCCTCTCCTTATGTCTACTCCATCGGGCTGTGGATCGAGCCCCACACAACGTACGTCTGATGTCGGCGTACGATGGGGTGATGTTTAGCTGGCGGAGAACGTGGGCGTCTGTGTCCCGCACTCCAACGATGGCATTTAGCTGCTGGGGTTCCAGAGTGACAATCTGCCCTCTGATTTTTATAGTGTGGCTTCTGATGGCCGGGTTCCAGTTTGCATAAAATTCCCGGACCAAGTGAAGGTTGCACTCCTTGGGCTCCTGAAAAATAAAGCTGAGCCCAGCTGCTTCAATTCGCTGTACAATGCGAGGGAACTCCTGTGCAAGTGGTTCCCGAGCAATATGTTCCTCGGGGAAGTACTTGTTTTCTTTGTGTTTTGCGTACCATTTCTTCCCTTCATCGGTGACCCATCGTGTTCCGTATTGGCGGCGTTGGCCGTACGGAACAGCGGGTGCAGCTGGGACTGCAGTGCCCAATCTCATCCTTTTCCTCCCTGTGCCTGAGGTAGAAGCACCCTTGCCTTTATCTTGTCTGCTAGCCATTGTACCTGTCAATTTACACAAACAAGCACAACGTTAAGCTAAAACTTGTTAACTTCGGCTAAGGTCGGGTTACAAAACATTTACCCCACACTTAGGCCTTAGTTACGTCTACAAAATTACGGCAAAGAATAACTCTAATTACACCACAGACAACACTATATACTTCATGCTTACTGCGTTCACAACAAAATTTCGACAGCATAACGGTTAGCGTACTACTCAGACTTCATACAGCTAATCTCAATCCTACTATCGCCAACAATTCACACATCGCACAAGCAACAAAAACAACAACAAAAATAGAAACAACTATAAAAACATTTTATATACAAGCTAATCTAAACAATCTAACCAATTCACACATTTTATGCATTTTCCCACAAAAATTCGAGAGTTAGTCGTCTTGGAACATTTACACAATATTTACCACGACTTCTCTCAAATAACAAACACACCCCGGCATCGATTTCATCAAATTATCAAGTTCCCAAATCAAACTCAACAACCCAAGCCCTAGAATACAATTCGACAATCAAATTTGAATTATTCACATAATCGACAAGTTCAAACGCTAACTACAACAATCCGAACATAATCAATCACAAATAATCCACATTCAGGTTTAATTTCTCCCTAGGGTGATATATCTCACCCTACATGCCCAAATTTGACAAAAATTGCCAAAAAATTGAGATAGACAATGAAAACATACCTTAGAATTGAAGAACCGAAGAAAATTGATGTTTTTCCTTGCCTTGGAACGTGGCACGGTGCTTGGGGAGGGGGAAACGGGTGTTTGGTCGCGGAGGGAAGAGGGAATGGGAAAAAATGGGGCAAAATCGGGGGTTTTAAATTAAGAAAACACGCGGGTCACCCGGAAACCCGGTGTGACCCGACACTGAATAAGGGGCAACGTGTCACGGAGGGTAATGCAGAGCCCCTCCTCCGTGACACGGAGCCAATGCGTTGGCTTACTGGATTTTTGAAAAATCCGAATTTTGCCTTCAACGTGTCACGGGGCCAACGCGGAGCACTGCCTCCGTGACACGGCGCCAACGCGCCAGTGCACTGTTTCTTCAATAAATTTAACTTTTCATACCTCGCCTCATTTTCTCAATTCCATGTATATTTCCTCCGTTATACCTGAAAATCACCTCACTAAACAAAAATTGGTTAAATTAATAGATTTCCCTAACTAAAATAAAAAAATACTATCTAAAATCAAAATCTAAACCTAATCAAGAAAAGAAAAAAAAAATTAAAAATTATTTACTCTAAAAAGAAAGAAAGAAAGAAAATATTTTTCACGGGTTGCCTCTCGTGCAGCGCCTGGTTTACCGTCGCGGCTCTATGTCCTTTATGCTCATTTGTCTACTAGGGAGATGGACGATTTGTCCCGATCATGGTTGTCCCCCCAGTAGTTCTCTACCTTATCCGGTGGCCTACCTAGTAACTCTCGGGAATCACTCAATCCATTAGCATTCCCATGATCAATCACGTTGATCACCGAGAGATCCTTATAAACAGTCGGGAGCTTAGGTACCTTGTACACATCGAACACTTCGACCTTGTCATGTGCTCGCATTGTGAGTTGATCTGCAGCTACATCAATTAATGCCTTTCCGGTTGCCAAAAAGGGTCGTCCCAAAATAAATGGGATTTCAGTATCTGGTTCAAAATCCAGAACAATGAAATCGACCGAAAAAATGAGGGAGCCTACTTGCACTAACACATCCTCCACAATGCCATCCGGCTTAGCTAAAGACCTGTCTGCTAGTTGCAAGATTACCGTTGTAGGTCTAGGACTCCCTAGACCTAACTTTCTGAATACCGAAGATGGCATCAAATTTATGCTTGCCCCCAAGTCGCATAATCCACGCGCTCGGATACTTTGCCCAATTGCAAGCTGGATAGTGAAACTTCCAGGGTCTTTCAGTTTTGTGGGCAACCTATTCTGAATACGGGAAGTGCATTCCTCCGTTAAAGCTACCGTGGCATACTCAGTCAAATGACTTTTGTTAGCCACGATGTCTTTAATATACTTCGCATATTTTGGCACTCCCTGCAAGACATCAACAAGAGGTAAGTTAACATGTACCTGTTTAAGTACCTCCATGAATTTCTGGAAACACGCCTCCTCCTTGTGTTTCTTAAGTCGTTGAGGGAACGGGGGTGGAGGCCTTGCTGGTTCAGCTCCTTTAGTCTTCCCCTTATCTGAGATTTGCTCTCCCTCAACATCTGCTGCTCCTGACTTTTGAGGCGGTCTTTCCGGTTCCACCTCCTTCAACTGTAAACCACTCCTTGTGGTCACCGCATTTACCAGCTTTGGATTAGGATCCGTGTCGCTAGGTAGTCCTCCTCTGGGTCTAGTATTTTGGGCACTAGCAAACTGCCCAAACTGATATTCAAGAGCCTTGGTCGCCAACTGATTGTTCTTCACTTCGGCTGCCAATTTAACATAGTCAGCCTGCAATTGTGCCTGATTAGCGATCATGGTTTTGAACATCTCCTCAATAGTCGGTGATGGTGGTGGAGGAGGGGCATTGTGATTTCTGAATTGAGCTTGATAATTTTGTTGCCCTCCTTGGTTTTTGTGCATTCCCTGCCCTGAACTTTGGCCTTGTTGATTGTTGCTACCCCACGAAAAATTCGGATGGTTCCTCCAATTTGGGTTGTAGCCACTACCAAACTGCTGTTGATTTCTCTGTGCATTGCCCACAAAGTTAAAAGAATCAGGATTTGCACCACAGCATTCAGCTGAATGCTCGCTACTACCACACACTTCACACCACAGCTGTTGAACTGCATTGACTGAAGCTGACGGCTGGTTCAAATTGATATTGTTGAAGTGAGTGTTTAACTGATTTTGCAAAGCAGCTATCTGTGCAGCGATAGCTGTGAATCCATCCACTTCAAGCACTCCCGCTGCTTTCCTTGCTCCACCCCTTGAAGAATCTGCATTCCATTCTGGATTGCCTTGTGAAATTCGGTTGAGCAAAGTGTACAGCTCCTCATAGGTCTTTTCCAGCGCTTGCCCTCCAGCTGCTGAATCTAACAGAATTTTAGTGTGGGGTTCCAAACCCTCAATGAATGTGTGTACCAACACCTCATTAGACTGATGATGATGAGGACAGTCCCGCAACATGGATTTAAATCTTTCCCAGGCTTGATATAGATTTTCCCCTTCCCTCTGTTTAAAACTTAGAATTTGACTTCTAAGTCTGGCTGTTTTACTAGAAGGGAAAAATCTGATCAAAAACTTCCGTGCAAGATCATCCCACGTTGATATAGAATTAGGTGGTTCAGCTTTTAACCACCTCTTGGCTTCACCAAGTAAGGAAAATGGAAATAAGGTGAGCCGAACATAATCAGGTGACACTCCAGCGGGTATATAAGTGTCACTTATCTCCAAAAAGTTCTGGAGATGTTGTTGTGGATCTTCTTGAGGGAGTCCTGTAAATTGCCCGCTTTTGTGCAAAAGTTGCACCATATTCTGCTTTAATTCAAACCTCCCTCCAGGCTCTGGTTTGCGGATGCTAGAATGGACATTATTGGCGTGTGGGATTGCCACCTCGCGAACCGGCCTTGCTGCAGCTTCATCGGGCACTAACACTGCCCGCACATCTGGTAGATTTTGTTGCTCCATCATAGACTGTTTAAGCAACTTCAGCTTCTTTCGAAGAGCTTCTCTACGTTGACTATGAAATTCACGTTCAGGCTCTACGTAAGATTCCACCAGCTCTTTGTCCCTTGCCAGTGTTCACAGAAACAAAGTCTGCAAAATACAGGCTAAGACCAAGTTGTTAACACTTAAGAAAATAAAAATACAAATACAGTAAATTTACACTAAACACAATTTTACAAATCGCCTAGCCTCCCCGGCAACGGCGCCAAAAACTTGTTCGGTGTGTTCTCAGGTTGGAATTATATATTAAAAACCGACACGCAAGTGCACGTGGTCAAACAAGTAATAAAGTGGCTAAGTAGCCAAGTATCGATCCAAGGAGGCTCAAGATACGTAAAATTGCCTAGTTTACTATATTCCTATTTCACTTCTAATTATGCTAACAACAATGTAACCAAGAGTTACTTTGAGTTTTTGTTTCTAAACTATATATACTACAATTACTACAAACTATTTACTTGTGAGTTTAGACAATGGATATGAACATGCCAAGGTTAAGAACAAGTAATGAACTTGATAATCATGATAATTTGGTTAATCTCTTCTTCATGTTGCTAGCCAAGAACATTCGCCTAGAAATTAAAACTCTCGTATTTAATTTCACTTTAGAATCATAAACCATCCGTCTACATTTCTGTGATCAAATATGACCTAGCACTACAATTTCGGTTAGTAAATTGACTAATACGGCTTTCAAGTATATTTCTATCAGGAAAGCACACCAAAACCCAATTTTCCCAAATCAAGTTAAGAACAATACCCTATTAATTCACAACTTTCCAATTTCTTGCTCTTTCGAGTGAAATTGGACTTTTTAGATGTACATTAATGTTGGCCAAGCACTAATGCAGTAAGAACAAGAATTAATAGAACAACATTAAAGAAGAAGAAGAAAATCATATCATTTACAATCAAAATTCATTACACATGTTCAAAACCTCAGCAAGGAAGAGAATTAGCCACTCATTCTTGGATTGATCATCCTAAAATGAGTGTAAATCATACGTACAATTGATAGAAAGAAGAAAGGAAGAGAAGAAATCCCTTAGCTTTTTCGTTCTTCAACTGCTACAAACCCACGTTACTGCTCTCCACTTCTGAACTCAGTCTAAAAACTAAAAACTACTTAAAATAAACCTAAGTGTGCTATTTATACTAGTGGGAAATTTTTCCCGGAATAACAAGCAACGTGTCACGGAGGCCAACGCGGAGCACTGCCTCCGTGACACGGCGTGGACGCGGACCTTCACTGGAATTTCCAGGGTCCGGTAAATTAACCTCAACGTGGCACGGAGGCCATCGCGGAGGCCTCTCTCCGTGCCACGGAGCTGACGCGAAGGCACACTGGAATTTGCCATTTTAATTCATGTTCAGGCAGTGTGCTACCGCGATGGTAGCGTGGAAAGGCTCCATCGCGGAGCCCCTATAAAATGTGCATTCCAAGGTCTTTTCCACGCTCGCATCCAAGTCCAACTCCGACATAGTTCCAACATGCATTTTAGCTCCTAAAAATCACATTTACCTGCAAAACAAATGCTAATCATGTTGGTTAGTATAAATTCGCATTTTATTACTAATTACATGATATTATATACACATTGCACAACAAACAAGGTAAAAATGATACGTTTGAGTATCACTTGGGCATATAAATCTGCCCAAGATCACCCCACACAGTGTGCGTCTGATGTCAGCATACGGTGGGGTAATGTTCAGCTGTCGGAGGATGTGGGCGTCTGTGTCCCGCGCTCCTATGATGGCATTGAGCTAGTGAGGCTCCAGAGTGACTATCTACCCTCTGATTTTGATGGTGTGGCTTCTGATTGACGGGTTCCAATTAGCATAGAACTCCCGAACCAGGTGCAGGTTTCATTCTTTGGGCTCCTCGAATATGAAATTGAGCCCAGCTGCCTCGATCCGGTGAACCATCCTTGGGAACTCCTGTGCCAATGGCTGTCGTGCTATATGCTCCTCGGGGAAATATTTGTTCTCTTTGTGCTTGGCGTACCACTTTTTCCCCTCGCCAGTCACCCATCTTGTTCCATATTGGCGGCGCTGGCCGCGTGGAACTGCTGGTGCTGCTGGGACTGCTGTGCCCAGTCTGAGTCTCTTCCTTCCGGTGCCTGAAGTTGATGCACCTTTCCCTTTATCTTGCCGGCTTGCCATTTTACCTGTCAACCCAAGTCAACAAGCTCAATGTTAAGCTAAATAAATATTAACTTCGGCTAAGGTCGGGTTACGCTAAGTTACCCCACACTTAGTCCTTAGCTACAGTTACAACAATACGGCAAGAATAACTTTATTTACACAAAACAACCAGCTATTCAATCATGCTTAGTGCGTTCAAAAGAAAATTCGACGGTATAACTTCTGTGTACTGCTCAGACTTCGTACAGCTACTCTCAATCACTACCATCGCTAACATTTTAACTATCACACTTAGCAAAGAAAAACAAAGAAACAAAAATAACAACAAAAATTTATATACATGAATCTATCCAACTAACCAAATTCGAACAAATTTCAACATTTTCCCCCAAACCCGAGAATTCATCGTCTATTAACATTCCAACAATTTGTACAACGACTCATCTCATTCAACACGTACAACCCGGCATAAAATTCACAATTTCAACACATTTCCAACTTCAATTTCAACAACAAGCCCTAGAATTGAGATTATCAATCAAATTCGAATAATTTATTCAATCGACAAGTTCAAACAATCATAATGACATTTCGAACATCTATCAATCAACAAATAACTCAAATTCATGCTTAATTTCGACTTAGGGCAATTTAGCTCACCTCCCATGCTTAAAATCAAAGAAAATCGACAAAAACTTGAGAGGGAATTGGAAAACATACCTTGAAGTTGAAGAATCGAAGAAAACTCGGAAATTTGTTGCCTTAAACCGTGGCACGTTGATGGGAGAGGGGTTTTGGGATGTTTGGTCGCGGAGTAAATTGAAAATGAGGGGAAAAGGTGAGGTTTCGGGGTTTAAAAGGGTAGAAAAACACGTGGGTCACCCGGCAACCCGGTGTGACCCGTCGCGATATACAAGGCAACGTGTCACGGAGTGCATCGCGGGGTACTGCCTCCGTGACACGGAGCCATCGCGATAGCAGTCTGGAAATTTAAAATTTCCCGGTTATACCTCAACGTGTCATGGAGGGTAACGCGGAGGTCCTCCTCCGTGACACGGAGCTATCGCCCCAGCTCACTGTTTTCTACATTTTATTAATTTTCCATACCTCGACTTTTCCTTCACGATTCCGTGCACATTTTCCTCCGTTTGACCTGAAAATCATCTCGCTATACAAAATTGGTTAGAATTATAGGTTTCACCTAACTAAAATTAAAAACAATAACTAAAACAAAAAATTTTGTAGTAAATTACGAAAAAGAAAAAGAAAAATCTATTTACACTTTACAAAATGAAGGAAAAAATTTTCACGGGTTGCCTCCCATGCAGCGCCTAGTTTACCGTCGCGGCTCGACGTCATTTAAGCTCAATTGTCCGCTAGGGTGATGGACGATTTCTCTCGATCACCGTCCTCCCCCAAGTAGTGCTTACACCTATCCGGTGGTCTTCCCATTAACTCTAGGGAATCCTTCATCTGCTTAGCATTACCATGATCAATCACATTGATCACCGAGAGTTCTTCATGCACCATCGGGAGCTTGGGTGCTTTATACACATCGAACACCTCTACCTTGTCATGTGCTCGCATTGTGAATTACCCCGCAGCTACATCGATTAATGCTTTCCCGGTTGCCAAGAAGGGTCGTCCCAAAATAAATGGGACTTCCGTGTCTGGTTCAAAATCCAGAACGACAAAATCTACCAGGAAAAATAGGGAGCCAACTTGCACCAGAACATCCTCAACAATGCCATCCGGCCTAGCTAAGGATCGATCCGCCAACTGCAAGATTATGGTTGTGGGTCTAGGACTCCCAAAACCCAACTTTCTGAATACCGAAGACGGCATCAGATTTATACTCGCCCCCAAGTCACACAATCCACGAGCTCGGATGCTCTGCCCAATAGTAAGCTGGATAGTAAAACTTCCAGGGTCTTTTAGCTTTGTGGGCAGTCTATTTTGGATTCGGGAAGTGCACTCCTCCGTTCAAGCCACCGTAGCATACTCAGTCAACCGACTTTTGTTGGCCACGATGTCCTTTATGTACTTGGCATATTTAGGCACTCCCTGCAAGACATCAACAAGAGGTAAATTAACATGTACCTGTTTAAGCACCTCTATGAATTTCTTGAAACACGCCTCCTCTTTGTGTTTCTTGAGTCGTTGAGGGAACGGGGGTGGAGGTCTTTCTGATTCAGCTTCTTTGGTCTTCCCCCTTTCCGAACATTGCTCCCCCTCAACTTCTGCTGCTCCCGAATGTTGAGGTGGTCTTTCTAGTTCCACCTCCTTCAGTTGCAAACCACTCCTTGTGGTCACTGCATTTACCTGCTTGGGATTCGGATCCGTGTCGCTTGGCAGTCCTCTTCTAGGCCTTGTATTTTGGGCACTAGCAAATTGCCCAAATTGATACTCAAGAGCCTTGGTAGCTAACTGATTGTTTTTCACTTCGGCTGCCAATTTCACATAGTCAGCCTGCAATTGAGCTTGGTTAGCTATCATGGTCTTGAACATCTCCTCAATGCTGGGTGATGGTGGTGGAGGAGGTGCATTGTTATTTCTGAATTGAGATTGGTAGTTCTGTTGCCCTCCTTGGTTCCTTTGCACACCCTGACCCGAACTTTGGCCTTGATGGTTGTTGCTACCCCATGAGAAGTTAGGATGATTCCTCCAATTTGAATTGTAGCTACTACCATACTGCTGGTGTTTTCTTTGTGCATTACCCACAAAGTTTACCGAGTCAGGATTGGCTCCACAGCACTCAGCTGAGTGCTCACTGCTTCCACACACTTCACACCACAATTGCTGGACTGCATTAACTGGAGCTGAAGGCTGGTTCAAAGTCATGTTGCTGAAGTGGTTGTTCAATTGATTTTGCAAGGCAGCTATCTGTGCAGTGATGGCTGTAAACCCATCCACTTCAAGCACTCCTGCTGCTTTCCTTATCCCACCTCGTGATGAATCAGCAGTCTATTCTGGATTGCCCTGTGAAATCCGGTTTAGCAAGGTATACAGCTACTCATAAGTCTTTTGCAGCGCTTGCCCTCCAGCTGCTGAATCTAGCAATATTTTGGTGTGGGGTTCCAAACCCTCAATAAATGTGTGCACCAACACCTCATTGGACTGATGATGATGAGGACAGTCCCGCAACATGGATTTAAATCTCTCCCAGGCTTGATATAAATTTTCTCCCTCCCTCTGTTTGAAACTTAGAATTTGACTTCTAAGTCTTGCTGTTTTACCAGAGGGAAAAAACCTTATCAAGAACTTCCGTGCAAGATCATCCCACGTTGAAATAGAATTCGGTGGCTCAGCTTTCAACCACCTCTTGGCTTCTCCAAGTAAGGAGAATGGAAATAAGGTAAGCCGGACATAATCAGGTGACACTCCAGTGGGTATGTAAGTGTCACTTATCTCCAAAAAGTTTTGGAGATGCTGTTGCGGATCTTCATGAGGGAGACCAGTAAATTGCCCGCTTGTGTGCAACAATTGCACCATATTTTGCTTGAGTTCGAATCTCCCTCCAGACTCTGGTTTGCGGATACTTGATGTAACATTATTGGCATGTGGGATTGCCACCTCGCGAACCGGCCTTGCTGTTGCTTCTTCGGGCACTAACACTGCCCTTACAACCGGTGGATTCTGTTGTTGCTCCATAATAGTCTGTCTGAGCAACTGCAGCTTTCTTTGTAGAGCTTCTCTTCTCTTACTGTGAAATATACGTTCTGGCTCTATATAAGATTCCACCAGCTCTTTGTCTCTTGCCAGTGTTCACAGCAATTAAGTCTGCAAAATACAGGCTAAGACCAAGTTGTCAACACTTAAGAAAATAAGAATACAGTAAATTAACACTTAAAACAAATTCACCAATTGCCAAGTCCCCGGCAACGGCGCCAAAAACTTGTTTGGGTGATTTGTGGGGTATAAAACGACACGCAAGTGCACGTGGTCGAACAAGTAGTAAGTGGCTTTATTAAGCCAAGTATTGATCCCACAGAGACTTGGGTTAAGTGCAATTTGCTCAAGTATACTATATTTTATTCCTAAATATGCTGACAACAACGTAACCAAAAAGTTGATAAGTTGTTTGATAAATTTTATACTAAACTAAGAACAATTATCTACTTTGAATTTGAACTATGGATAAGAGCATGCTGAGGTTAAACAAACATGTAATGAAACTGATTATCATCATAAATTGGTTACTCTTTTCTTCTAGTTGTTAGCCAAGAACATTTGCCAAGAGATTAAAACTCTCGTATTTAATCTCACTTAAGAATCATGAACCATCCGTCTACATTTCTGTGATCAAATGCAATTCATGTTCTAGCCATACAATTCCGATTCCTAAATTGACTAATACGACTTTCAGGTATATTTCTATCCTGAAGGCACATCAAAACTCAGTTTTCCCAAACCAAGTAAAGAACAATATCCTATTAATTCACAACTTTCCAATTTCGTGCTCTCTCGAGTGAAATCGGACTTTTTAGATGTACATTAATGTAGGCCACACACCAATGCAATAGAAACAAGAATTAGTAGAACAACATGGAAGAAAAAGATGAAAAACCAGATAATCAATAATCAAAATTCATCACAAGTGTTCATAACCTCAGCAAGGAAGGGAATTAGCCACTCATTTGTGGATTTATCATCATAAAACGAGTGTTAATCATACAAGCAATTGATTAGAGAAGAAAGAAAGAGAGAAAAAACCCTGAACTTTTCGTCCCCTCAACTGCCTGTAACCCACGTCCTTGCTCCACCAAGTCTGAATTATGAAAAATGAACTTAAGTGTTCTATTTATACTAGTGGGAATTTTTTCCAGAATAATGAGCAACGTGTCACGGAGTGCATTGCGGAGCACTGCCTCCGCGACAGGCCATGAACGTGGACCCTCACTGGAACTGGGGGTGCGGGAATTTAAGCTCAAAGTGGCACGACGTGCATCGCGGAGCACTGGCTCCGTGCCACGGAGCAAACGCGGACCTTCACTGGAAATTTGGTGGATTTTCACCCTCCAGGCAGAATCCCTCCGCGATGGCAGCGTGACACGGCTCCATCGCGGAGCCCCTTTGATACATGTTGTCCAATGCCTTTTCCTTGCTCGCATCCAAGTCCAACTCCGATATCATCCAACATGCATTTTAGCTTCCCGAAATCACATTTTACCTGCAAAACAATGCTAATCATGTTGGTTAGTATAAATTCACATTTTACTACCGATTACATGAAAATGTATACACATTGCTAGATAAACAAGGCGAAAATGATACTTTTGAGTATCACTTGGGCATATAAATCTGCCCAAGATCACTTACCCCACACTTAAATCCTTGTTCGTCCTCGAACAACAAACATACAATTCATGCAATTTACATCCCAACCTCGCTACTATGGTACAACAATTTCAGGTCACACCGGGTCGCCGGGTGACCCGCATGAAAAACCTCCTTGTTAACCCCGAAAACACCCAATTTTTCCCATTTTTCAGTCCCCTCCGTGACAAACAACCCAAAATCCCCCCTTCCCCAACGTGACACGGACCTAGGAGCTAAAATTCTTCAACTTTTCTTTGATATCATCGAATTGAAGGTATGTTCGTTAACTTCATCTCATTTCTTGACTAATTTTTCCGATTTTGAGCATGGGAAGTGAGGAAAACTTTCCCTAATTGTAAATTAAGCTTGAATTCATGTAAGCTATTGTTAATTGATGTTCTTAGTATTGTTGCGATTATATGAACTCGATAAATACATGGGTAATTGAAATTCTTGTGAAATTGTAGCTGGGGTTAGAATTCGAACATGAAGAAGTAAAAATTGAGTTGAAATGTGAAATTCTTGTTGGTTTGTGCATGTTGAGTGAGGTAAATTATGTTGTGCTTAACGTTAATATGCTAAAGGCGCGACGGATTTTCGGGATAATGAAATTGTTGAAAATGCATAGAAATTGGAGGAATGGCATTGGTTTTGTTGATAGAAATTTTCGCTAAGTGCTATGTGATAAAATGTTATCGATGGTAGTAGTGGATTAGTTGTACGAAATCTGAGTAGTACATAGAATTTATACCGTCAAACACTCTAAATGCACGAGGCATTTTTGTTATTGTTGTTTTTTTATTTTATTTTGAAAGTTAGAAAAAGAGGATTGTCCTGCTGTAATGTTGTGATTGTGGCTAAAGACTAAGTGTGGGGTGGCCTAGCTTAACCCAACCTTAGTCAAAGCTAATTTTAATTTGAATAACATTGGAAATGTCTGTTTGGTTTGACAGAAACAATGGCAAGCAGGCAAGATAAAGGGAAGGACGCATCTACATCGTGCGCCGGAAGGAAAAGAATCAGACTGGGAACAGCAGTCCTAGCAGCACCAGCGGTTCTGCGCGTCCAACGTTGTCAATCGAAACCCGAGGGGTGATAGAGGAAGGGAATAAATGGTATGCAAAGCATAAGGAAAGCAAATACTTCCCCGAGGAGCACATTTCTAGGGAACTGTTGGCACAAGAATTCCCCAGGATTGTCCACAGGATTGAGGCAGCCGGGCTGAACTTCATCTTTGAAAAGCCCAAGGACTACAATCGTCACCTGATTCGGGAGTTCTACGCCAACAGGAACCCGACACTCAAAAGTCACTCCATAAAGATAAGGGGCCAGGTAGTCACTTTTGAGCCCCATCACCTTAATGCAATCTTGGGGGCGCGGGACACAGACGCCCATGTACTCCGGCAGCTGAATATCACTCCACCATATGCGGACGTCAGACGCACTCTGTGTGGAGCCCGGTCTACAGCACCGTGGAGCAGGCATAAGGAGAGGGGCTACCATCAGACATTGCCCTACTCACAGATGAACAGGGAAGCCAGGATATGGCTTAAGATTGTTTGTTCCTGCCTGATACCGGGGGTGCATATGACAGATGTCACCTGGGATCGTTTGTGCTTGGTCTACGCCTTGATGAAGGGGCTGGAGATCAATGTTGGGGCGGTGATTATCTCCGCCATGAAGAGAGCCCGTTTGCATCAAGGGCACAGGTACTGGTTTGGTGGCTTACTGACCACGTTCCTGAGGGGCCTGGATATTGAGGAAGAGGCCCTTGACTACATCCCGTAGATGGAGAGGCGGGCCTTAGATGTCACCAGAACTAAGGCACCCGACACCACTCACGGGCCAGTTTTCACACTAGCTGAGCGACATGCTCGGGATGATCAGTACATGGCTCGCATGTTTGGGATGCAGATGCTCCAGCTGTGCATAGGCGGGAGGCCGACAATAGAAGATGAGTTGTGGCAGCTCGAGCTAGACTACCCTTTTGGCGAAAATGCCAGGGCTCTATACCGAGTGGGGCAAACTTTTGTAGAGCCCACTGATGATGACGTCCCCACCGATGAGGAGACACATCGTGAGGACTCAGATATTGAGTCAGATGATGATGACGGGGGCAATTCAGACATGGGAGACGAGGCAGCGGCATCTGACGAAGAAGTGGAATACTTCATTTGATCAGGGAGTTTCACCACCCACTTTTGTGATATGCTAAATTTTGTGAACACTTGGGACAGTGTTCGATTTAAGTGTGGGGTGGGAGTAGTTAGGTGCTGGTTGTTGTGGTTATTAATGTCTCTGTTCTATTGTTGTTCTTGGAAAAACTTATGACCCTGTGATTTTTGTGTGTATGTCTATATTGTAATTAATGTGAAGCTGTTGTGTGCTGTTGAATGTTGTTAGCTAGTTTTGTAAATATTTTTATTTTATCGAAATTATCAATTAAAATTTTTTGTGAAATTTTTTATTTTTGGGTTTCTCGGCTTTTGTTTTCGGTTCTTTTTCCGAGAATAGTCCCATTGAACTGAAGTCGTAATTAGTGACCGTTCCCTATGATGGATGGATGATGACCGTCTTAAGGGAAATGTAGTCGATAGGAGTAGATTTCTTTTGTTCATTTTTTAGTTTTTTCTTTTGTTCGTTTGTATCCCAAACTTGTCGTTACATTATGGTTCGAAATTCTGGTTGCGTGTTGTATATGATATTTAAAAGGCAAAGGTGATTCGTATGAAAGCATGCAACTTCGTAAATATGTTGAGATACCTAGGCCATAGAGTTTGATTCGGTGTGATTGAGGCTTAATGTTTGAATTCTTGTAATTAGCTGATTGAAGAGTCTGTGAATATGTCTTGAGTTGAGCTTGTGCAATGAGTGTGTGGTGAGGTTTCATTTCTTCCATGCTATTGTGAAGTGTCTTGAACTTTCCTGGTGTGTGAACGAAACGAAATGAAGGATGTGTATTGTAGGAAAGGATGTATGCATTTCTTTGCTTTAACCGAAAGTTTTTTTTCATTATCGTACCTACCTTGAATGTACATCCTAGTTATCCCATTGAGCCTTTAGCCTATTTATTTTTCTTTTGTCAAAAAGGTGTAAATCGAGCTTAACCCCTTCTTTGCATTATCCGTGAATTTGATCCAAAACTCTTAAGCGCTCAAGAAAAAAAATAATTTTCCTACAGTGTCAAGGAGTGAGAATGGTGAAAAGAAAAGAAAAAGCAGAGTGATGAAAGGAAAGAAAAGGTCAAAGGTGCACTCGCTATAAATTAAATATAATGAAGACGTATAACTAATCTTTGTTATTAAGTCGAGTGTGCTTAAAGATATGGGAACAAAAATAAAGACAGACCTCAAGAATGGGAGGATGAAGGAAGAAACAATGCCCATAAGGTTGATGGGATGTATTGAAAAAGCGCTTAAGGAGGCTAGTTGTTATTATTGGTTAGCCCAGTATTTTCTAGTTCGTAGCTTACACTACAACCCATTAAGTCCTACGTGATCTTACATCACGCGTCCTTATATTAGTGGAGGAATACACTAAAGGCAAGCCTATGGTTCATGACATGATGCATGTGAATTCTTTTGGGAGAGAGAGCGAAATCGTGTTTATATGCCCCTGCATGTAATGTCTTTGAGTTCATGTGATTAAAAAGGGTAAAATTCTCTTGTGTTGTGAGGGCACATGCTCGACGAGAGATTGAATTTCATGTCGGATATCTTGATCAGCTGATTTGCATGAGTTTGCCGATATCGAGAGTCGATTCTTGAGTGTAGGAGGTCTTAATGTGTTGAAGGTCATTGTATTGATAAGACTATGCATGTTTTTGTGATGATTTGTTATATTAAATAATCGGTATAACCGTAGCTTGAATTGTCGAGCCAAAGTAGCCAGGATTGGGTGTCAATCGCATTAGGTGTAAGATTATTGTTCGGGGACGAACAAGGATTTAAGTGTGGGGTAAGTGATCTTGGGTAGATTTATATGCCCAAGTGATACTCAAATGTGTCATTTTGTCTTGTTTATCTATCGATGTTTGTATATTCTCATGTGAATTGTAATAAAATGTGAATTTATACTAACCAACATGATTAGCGTGATTTTGCAGGAAAAATACAATTTTACGAAGCTAAGATGCATGTTGGGAGAAATCGGGATTGGACTCGGAAGCTAGCAAGGAAAAAAAGCACAAGGAAAGCACGAATTAAAGGGGCTCCGCGATGGAGCCATGTCACGCCGCCATCGCGGATGCATTCTGCCTGGATGCTGAAATTATGCCAAATTCCAGTGAAGGTGCGCGTTGGGGCCGTGGCACTTTGGCCTAGCCCCGCGTTGCATGCCGTGCCACGTTGGGCTTTAATACTCGGACGACCAGATTCCAGTGAGGGTCCGCGTTGGTGGCGTGTCATGGAGGTAGTGCTCTGCGATGCACTCCGTGACACGTTGCTTGTTATTCCAAGAAAAATTCCCACTAGTATAAATAGAACACTTAGGTTCATTTTTAATTATTCTGATTGGGTGGAGCAAGAACGTGGGTTACAGGTAGTTGAGGGGACGAAAATCTCAGGGTTTTTCTCTATCTCCTTCTTCTTTATTTCAATTGCTTGTATGATTAACACTCATTTAACGATGTTTAATCCACAAATGAGTGGTTAAATTCCCTTCTTGGTGAGGTTAAGAACATTTGTATTAAAATTTAATTATTGATAAATTGGTTTTTCATCTTTTCTTCCATGGTTGTTCTATTGATTCTTGTTCTTACTGCGTTAATGTGTGGCCAACATTAATGTATATCTAAAAAGTCTGGTTTCACTCGAGAGAGCAAGAAATTGGAAAGTTGTGAATTGATAGGATATGATCTTTTCTTAGTTTGGGAAAATTGAGAATTGATTTACCTTCAGGATAGAGTTATACCTGAAAGTTGTATTAGTCAATTAAGGAATCGGTTTTGTATGGCTAGAACATGAATTTCTTTTCATCACAGAGATGTAGGTGGAAGGTTCATGATTCTTAAGTTGGGTTAAATACGAGAGTTCTATTCCATAGGCAATAATTCTTGACTAGCAACCGGAGGAAAGATTAATCAAATTGTATCGATAATTTATTTCTCTACATGTTCATTTTAGCCTCAGCATGCTCATACCTATAGTTCAGACTCAAATTGTATATTCATTTTAGACTTAGTACAGAATTAGGAAACAAAATATCAAAATCTTCTTCACATTGTTGTCTGCAATTTAGAGTTAAAGTTTATTGACACTTGATTAGATTGCTACCTTAGTCCAGTCCCTCTGGGATCGATACTTGGCTTACTTGAGCCACTTTATTATTTGTTTGACCACGTGCCCTTGCGTGTAGTTATTCTAAACAAACCGAACACATATGACTGATCTCACCAAGGACAGGGTCTGCCTAGTATACACCTTAATGTGAGATGTGGAGGTAAACGTTGGGGCTGTGATCAAATCAGCCATAAAAAAGGCTAGGCTGCAACAGGGGCACAAGTACGATTTTGGTAGTCTACTCACCAACTACCTCAGGAGCCAGGACATTGAGGAGGAGGCTTTAGACTATAGGCCAAGGGTAGAATGGCACGGTATGGATGTGACAAAGACTAAGGCACCAGACACCACTTACGGGCCAGTTCTCACATTAGTTGAGCGACACGCTCGAGATGATAGCTACGCAGCTAGGATGTTTGGACTGCAAATGTTGCAAATGCACATTGGTGGATGACCTGCAACAGAGGAGGAGATTTGGCAGGTGGAAAGGGACTACCCCTTGAATGATCATGCCAGAGCCATGTGTAGGATTGGCCCAGCATTTGTAGAGCCGGTGGATGATGATGTACCCACCGATGAGGAGAGGCGTCGGGGAAGACTTAGACATTGAGTCAAATGATGATGAGGTGGATGACTCTGACCTCTGTGAGGAGGCCTTTGTACCAGATGAGAAGATTGAAATAGTTGTTTGATCAAGGAGTCTTCACCACTCTAACTCTATTTTTACATTGATATGTTGCAAGCACTGGGGACAATGCCCATTATAAGTGTGGGGTGGCTATTTTGTGTTTGTCTATTTATGTGATTCTCTTAAAACTATGGAACCTACTAACTGGTAACAGATAGACACTGTGGCATGTAATTTATATCTAGGAACAAGACTTGGTACTTATGTCTAGTAAGCTTATCTGTTTCTATTCCTATGTTGTGCTTGTAATTATTTTTCATTTTTTCCTTTTTTTAGGTTTTTTGGCTTTTGTTTTTGGTGCTTTTCCTGAGAATAGTTCCTTTGAACCGAGTACGATTTTTTTAGTCATAGGTAGATAATGTTCCCTATGATGGATGGATGACGATCTTCTTAAGGAAAATTAGTCAAGTTTAGGAAATAAAATCATCACTAATGGGCTAGAGTACTTCACTTGGTCAGATTCTAGACTTCATGGAATATACATTTGAACAAGAAAATAGTAAGGAGAAAATGGTAGGATCACATAAAGCCATGGTGTTCAACTCTAAATTGTAAATTGTAGGCTTAATTGTTCTTGTCACTCAATATGGATGAAATCGTAAAAAGGTCTATGTTAACCAAGTTGGAACCTCTGTGCCATGTGTGGTGAGAACAAGTTATATTTCTTGCTAAATAACATCTACAATTTGCCTTGTGTGTATGAAAAAAGCTGAAAGTGTCATTAAACTTAGTGGATATGATTAAGGCACTTCTTTGTGAACTGAGCTAGTTGACACGTCTCACTCATTGTCCCTCACCTTGATGTTACCCTAGTGAGCCCCGTTTAAGCCTTCAAGCCTAATTTTATTGGAATAGCCTCACTAAGTAGCCTTACCCAATTTGTTCGAATGGCCTCAATGTGGTTTGATCCAAATAGATCCTATTGCACTTTATTGAGACATTATTTCAAAGGAGACGATCAAAGGAACGGGTGAATAGTAAAGGGTGGAGGGGGGAATTGGTGTGTGTACTCAATGTGTTGGTCTTAAGCTATATATATATATATATATATGTATATTTATATATATATATGTATACACACATGAACAAATTTTATATATACTTATATGCATGTATATATATAATATATATTGTGTGTTGATGAGTCTAAGCCAGGGGTACACACTCCTTACATCTTGGATAATAATAAGTAAGTGAAAGGAAAAACAATTTTGAAAGAGGTGGAGTGAAGGGAGAAACAAGTAAGGCACTGAAAAGCGAAATGTGTGTTTTTCTTAAAGTGCATAGGGATAAGAGTCACTACGACCCAAAAAATCCTACCCATCCCTTAGCCGACATTACAACTCGGAAAAGCCCTTTTGATCCTACATGTGATGTTATGCTCGGTTGAGTAGTACACTATAGGAAAACTCATGGTGTATTAGATTTGCTTGAAATAATCTTCAGAGCGTGAGCGAATCATTTATAGAATGTGCTTAATTGTGATCATATCGATCTCATGAAAGTAGGGACATTGCATACTATTGGGGGCACATGATGGTGAACCCTTGGCGAAGCTAATGACCTTCCTACCATGATTTAAACATGTTGGCCAGATTTTTGGTTGATAAATTATTCATTATGGCTTGTGTGATTCTGCTTATGAATGTGGTTAGTGAAGACCATGCTTGATTGAATAAATAATATTCCATAATTAAAGTGTTTCGCACAACTAGGTGTGAGTTATCTGGGTCTATTGATGATGTAATTTTGTTGAAATCATGTCTAGGATATTAAAGGATTGTCCGAGGAAAAAAAAGGTGATAACTGTGGGGTGGTGATCTTGGGTGTATTTATACAACCAAATGACATATTTTCAATCATACGGGAGCCTAGATGAGGATAATACTAATGTATTCATGCATGTTTTGAGTTAATTATGCTTGTGGACTAATAAATGCGATGTGACTATTTGCAGGTGGAAAAGACAATAATTTTAGCTTGATGTTGCGGATGACACTCGGAGTTGAAGTATGGGAATTTTAGAGAAATTAAAAACTGATTTGAGAATTCACTCCCATGCCATGTTGGGGATTGTTCATGTTTAAAAATGTGCCACAGTGCCTGGGTAGAAGAATAAATTTATTAACTTTTGAAGGCACAATTCCAGTGAAGGATCACGTTTGGTCCGTGTCACAGAGGAGATATGGCGCGTTGAGCTCCGTGACACGAAACTTCAAATTTCAGAAGTCCCAAAATTCCAGTGAGGGTCAACGTTTGGTCCGTGTCAAGGAGGAAGAATGGCATGTTCAGCTCTGTGACACGGAGCATGCATTTCCAGCTTTTCAATATTTCTAGTGCACCTCCGCGATAGCCCCATGTCACAGAGCGATTTCTCCATGATGAGCTCCGTGCCGCGGAGCTGCTTTGTCACTATATAATATTTTACCTATATAAATAGAACACTTAGATTTTTTATTAGGCATTATCTGAAATATTAGCAAGAACGTGGGAAACGGCAGTTGAATTGAAGAAAATCCTAGGGTTCTTTCTCTTCTCTTTTCTTCAAAATTTCAATTGTTCCTGTGTTAGAGACTTGTTTGGAGATGTTTAATCAATGAATTAGTGGATAATTCACCTCATCTGAGGTTAAGGCTATTTCCATGATTGCATGATTTTGTATTAATTTCAGCTGAATGTTCTTTTATCATGAATGGTTGTTCTTCTATTCCTGCTTTTGGTATTTTAGTGTTTGGCTAGCATTAAGATAAATTCATAACCTTAATTTGACTTTGAAAGGAGAATTATTAGGGTACAATGAGGAATAAGGGAATATGTTCTTATATTTACTGTAAATTGAAGGTAAGATTCGCGTACACGATAGAAATATCCTGCAAGGCCATATTCCATTAACAAAGGGAACAAATTCTACTAGACCTAAGATGAGTTTTTGCATCACTAGTTAATATGTGTAGCTGCAAGGTTCATAATGAGGCAATTGGCTCGAGGTTCAAAAGACCATAGTCAGATTTTAGGTTTTCCTAACCATCAACCCGATGGAGAACATAGTTGAATAAAAATATAAGTTGTACATGATTGCATCCCATGCCACAACCTTAGAATATTCTTGCTTATTATTTTAATTAACGTTCTTAACTTCATTTATTGTTACTTTCTTCATTATTATTTATAAAACTCCTAATTCATTGTGTTACTTACACACTTGCGTAAATTAAATGTGAATACTAAAATAAAAAAAATTACTAAGTCGTAGTCCCTGTGGGTTCGTTATCCGGCTTGAAAGAGCCACTGTATTACTTGTACGACCATGTGCACTTGCGTGCATTTGGGCGACAACATAGATTTAGCTACTAATAACTGAGAAACACAAGAGTTTATTTATCAATAAAGTTAACAATTTCTTAATTAAGAGTAAACACAATCAAGCTCAAAGTGTTTCTACAATGGTGGATATACCTTGCTGAAGACTAGAGTTCTTCTATATCCTTCCGTATTCCCTCTGGGATCGACCCCAACCTCTAGTTGGGTTGTTTTTTGGCAACATCCGCATCTTACTTCAGTAAGAGGTGTGGTTGAGTTTTATCACCCAGTATTTCAAAAGCATGAAATCCCAAGAGCTAGAGGCGATATTCCTTAGAGTAGTATAATTTCCCTTCTCAAGGTAAAAAGCTCAACTTACTTCTTCTACATTCAATTATTTAACACCTATAAATCAAGGGAGGGATCCTAATGGTGAAATTGCTAGTAAAAGATTCCTAGGTTGGCAAAACTAAGGCTTAATAATGGAGGAAAAATAGGTGTTGATCCCTAAGTTTAGAAGGGAGTAATGATTACTCCCTAAGGAGAAGTGCTTGTAGAACACAGTTCATGTGAAAGTTGAGACCTAGAACTAGGTGAAATTGAGACTTTTACCCTTAAAATCTACCTTAAAAAGGGTTTGAGGGGGTGACGTTAAAGAATTAAAGCCTTGGGAAATGAAGTGGTCTATGATAATAGGTAGAATGGGGTGGGTATAAATTCTCAAAACCCTTGATTTTGGAATTAGAACATTGATTTTTCTTAATCTCTTATTTTTAGACTTTGAACATTTGGAGGCTTTGAGGAAAGCCAAGGATCCAGCGAGTAATTTACATTTGAACCCTCCAAATCGAGGTAGGTTATGGTTTAGAATGAGTTAGACTTTTTATAATGACATATATAGATGTAGAATAATAATGTGCATATTGGTCTCTAGACCTTAAGTATTTTAAATCTTCCTTGTTGAATTCCCTGATTGAGTAATCCTAATATGATATGTTACTTATGCAATATGGAAGTGAATGTGTATGTTTGTTCATGCTCATTTGTATTTGTTGAGAATGATTTTGAATGGTTCAAATGTTTAAGTTAATGGAGGTAAGATGAGGCCTCCTAAAAGTCATGAAATGGACTTAATGACAATATATTGATTATGAGAATGAATATGGATACTATGAATATCCTGAGATAAGTTGCTAGTACCTGAAAGGAGCATCCGAGCGAGTGGTGATGATTGCGTGGCTCATGTCTGAGGGGAGGATTTGAATGATAATATGAGTGGGAGTGGGTACCATGCCAATACAGTACATGGATTTCTAGAGTCTCCTCGATATCATGACTGAAAGGACAGAAATAAGATCCTCTGGTAGGTGTGTACATCATTGTTCGGTGATTGAGTGTTTATGGTGATGTGATAGAGGTGTGTGCCTGGCCTGTCAGCATTTGTTGTATTATTTGATTTACTATAAGAATGTGAGAATTAGACTGAGCATATGGTTATCTGACTGAACAGAACTTGTGGTCATGTTTTTACCATCTAAATTGTTGAGGCGTTGCAAGTGACTTAATGGTTTGAATAGTTACTTGAGAACTCATGATCGGGTTGTGCAATCTTTGTGAATGTTTTCTTCTTTATATTGTGTGGTTATATGGTATCAATTGTCTATGGAAGATTTTCAATAGCATGGATGATTTTAATGATTGCAAGTTCTAAAGAGTTAGTGAATTATTGGGTGTACAGATAAGTCGGGCTACTGCCAAGGCAGTACCGCTGCAGTGGGACCTGTTCCACCACGGAGAAACCGTGGCAGCGGTCAAGCAACCGCTGCAGTGATGGCCCAATCCAATGAGCAGGCTGATTAGCACTAGAGCGGAAGTAATTCCTGAAATGTGTGCTATCTATGCATGAGGGATTTGCTGAGCTAAATTCATATTGTTATTTACATGTATATATGATATTATGTAAGATTGGCTGATGGTGTGTCACGATCCTAGTGTACACCCTATATGTGATACGGTACATAGGGTTACAAATGACTCCAAGAAAATCCATGGTACAACATAATTCTATTAAGAACGATTGGCTGAAAAATAATATTAAGAAGAAGTGGACTAAAGAAATAACAAAATACTAAATAATAACAAATATTTGTGCAAACACTGAAACTCAAGCTGAATCTAACATATAATGTTTGAAAGCCTTCTAAAAGAACTGGTGAGTTACTGGGACAAACACCCAGCTAACTCTAATGTCCGAAACTAAACTAAAAATAACAAACTGAAAATGTAAACTCTAGCCTTCGACAGATAAAGACTCACCACTGAAAGCTGCTGGGGAATCGCCAAGAGGAACTAGCTGCGGCGCAGAGGTTAGATACCTGAGCCTATATCATAAAATAATATAGCACATACAAATATACAAGCAGTACTTTAAATTTATTGATTATGTGAGATGTAACTAAAACATACATATAGTGAAGACTAGTAAACTAAACATAAATAATATGCAACGACTCTATATGAACTCAAAAATACTGCTAAATAGTCTGACATATATGGAAAACCATAAGAACTGATAAACTGAATTAGAATCGTGAGCATAGCCTGAAATATGATAGTCTGTACTTGATTGAGAACCTTAACTGTACTGGATGGTGGGAGAGCCTATAACCGATAACCATATGAGCTAGACGTGGAGTTTGATGTATACACCCATCGAAGAGAGCCCACTATACTTTGCCAGGATATAGTGGCTGAGTTGTGTGATCACTGTCTAGGGGCCCATTCGAGCTAATAACCAACGTTGGAACGTAGTTCTAAAAACTTAGGTGTGACGAACCCCGACCCCCTTAGTGCTAAGTACTACTCCTAGAAGAAACCTAATTATATCTCAGCAATAAACACAGCCTCCGATCAACAAGGCCATGCAACACCTATAAAAAACAGCTAATCCAGCCGACATACATCAATAGGGATCCTACGCGGGCCGACAAAACCACCATACTGTCTAGTTATAATGGAAAGGGAAATAAGCAGCTATATTAGGCCCCACAAAGACAACAATAACTAACTAACTGAACACTGTAGTCTGCAAGCCTCTAAGAATACAAATAGTGGTTGGGATAGGGTCCCGGCCTACCCAAATACTACACAATGAAAGACAAGTAATCTTCTATAACCTGGCAACTCCAAATGAAAGGAGTTGGATAATGTGCTGACTATAAATAGCTCTCAGGAGATTTCACAACCTTCAATCTAAACTTGCAGGCAAGTAATGCAGTGCCCCATAGTTGAGCATCAGTACAATATGTATCGAATATGGAAAGAAGTAAATAAGTTGAATAAAAGCTGTTAAACACTGAAAAAAGTAGAGGGAAGGGGCTAAAATTAACCTAGATGTTTGCTAATTCATAACCTGCATCTAATAAAGCACTACATGCATATGGGGTAAGACTGCACAATTACTTATCCATAAGCTACAGCTAACAAGCAAGCATACAAACAAGAACCTAACCTGGCCCCCATAAGCCTGAAAGGTACAACCAACACAAAAATAACCTATCGGAACCCCTATAAGCCCTGGTAAGTACAATGCAATCTATATACCCCTATCCAGGTTCTATGATTCTACTAGTGTTATAACCAACCAACACTGGCCTCTAGGCAGGCATCTAAGCCTGCTGGAATCCTGTAACTATGTCTGAGCCTGGTGGGCTCCTGTAACTGTACCCTGGGCACCAGGCTCGATGAGGGTCAGTGATGCCGATACGGCATAAAATAATAGTCCAGCCATGGAATGGACTATAATAAGGCTTTGGCCTGAATGTAGTCCTTTGGGACGTCACATAGCTTCTTGGAGCAATATCATATAGCCCTATAGGCGATGTCACAGTTAGCAACCCTAAAGTTGTGGATGGAAGGCTGTCCTAGGTGAGGGAAATCCCAATCGATGTGCTATATTAAAGCCTCAATCTATCCACTCAAAAGGTGTATCTGGCCTTCTAGGCCTAACGTGACCGCTGCTCGCCCCTAAAATAGTCTGTATAGCTGCTAGCAGGAACACCCCCTGTACCCGTATCTGATTAGAGGATCCTGATAGTGAGCATAATCTCTACTAGTCTAGACTAGATAGGGCAAGATCTGGAGTGGACTAACAATACTCTAAATGTCCTGGTCGGGCAACTTTAACTCATAACAATTGTAAGGTTGCAGAAAACCAATTACTTAGTCCTTTGCTTAGAATGACTGTAGGGATGCTACTAATGGAACATGCTTCTGAGTGGTCGGCCCCTAATCCTCCACAGACATCTTATTGATATTCTTATCCTAAGGGTAATATTGTACTAACATGGTTCTAGTCCTTTAGACCTTAACTTGGTCTGTTCAGACATTATATGACTTTTTTGGGCAACTCCTAACCTTCTAGGTAAGTTTATATGGACTTATCCACTCACGGCAACCTGTACCTGAGTACTTATAAGAGCGGGCTGGGGCGTTGGCCCTGCCTCCAAATACTAATAAGGTCCCATCCTTAGGGTACCCATGGGTCTATCTGATCTGAACGATTGGGATGGCTTCCTGAGCGACTTGTATGACAGATACTAAGTCAACAGGAACTAACAGTCACTGGAAGTAGCTAACTAGATGGCAAGTTGTCACTCAGTTCACTAGACAACCCTAGTGCCGCTGACTCTAAAGTATGGTCATCCTACCTAATTTTTGGCCCTGGGCCGTGAAGGTATACCGGTGGCCTATGGGCGTGCTTCACTGACAATACAGGCATCCAGCTGCAAGTCATATCACCTGGTTGCGCCCGATACTATCTAACTTATGAAATCAGGCCCAATAACTAAACCTAAACTTCTAAGTCCTTGGCGTGATAGCAAGACATCAAAATTCTATTAATACAGTGGACAGACAGATAGGGGAGTCTCTATGAAGCTCCTAGCGTGAGCCACCCTTAACATACTCTTTCCCAGCGAAGGGTGCTACAATATACTCTCTATACACTTTCTAGCCGCTAACCACAACCTGTATATATATATATATTCATAGTCTACAGACAACAGCTGACCACAACATATCTAATCACAATCTATTGATAGCAACTATTTTCAACAAATAGGATCGTTATTTCCATTAAAGAACATAAGTCAAATCATTATACAACGAGAATAACTTGCAAAAGGGATAAACCCTACATACCTCAACTGCCTACTTTTGTTCAGTTGGCGAGTCTCAACTTGTAAACGGTGGTTCCACCCAACTGCAATCCTAATGCTGAGAAAATAGGACTAATTTCAATACTATATTCAGCAAATAGCGATGAATTTTGATAATCATAACAACTATAATTCAACTCTGTATAACTCGACCGAAAACCTAAAATCTCTCAAGAGTTCAGAAGGGAGAAATGCTTACCTAATGCCTGTGGTTGTATAGAATCCAATTTGGAGCAATTCTGAAAACCTTTACTCGGCGGGGTTCCGGTATGCCAAGCGAATTTTAAGAGAAATAACTCTGTGAAAATTCTTCCTATATGCCTAAAACTCATTACCCAAAGTTAATTTGCATTTGGACGGGTTTTATAGCGTAATCAAACAAAAAATTAACAAAAGTTGCGATTTCCTTTATTCTTGGCCGAGAGTTATATTGTTTACTTAATTTGAAATGAACTAGACGATATATATATCCTTGGCGATGGAAGGGGGCACCCCGTGCTGCCCAAAGGGCCAACCTCCCTGTCGCGCCATGCCTCCCAAATCACCAGTGGGCCTGGCACGCCACGCTGGCCAGTGCACTACCGGCTGGCGGGTCGTGCTGGCCTCCCGCGGCCTAGCCTCGCTCAACCCTGCTTCCGAGGCTCTTTCCACACGCGTTGAGCTCTCCTTACTCATCAAAAATCCATGTGTATGCCCACTAACTGATAATATTTTACAGGGTGTAACATCCTCCACCCCTTAGAAACATTCATCCTCGAATGTCATGTTTAGGCTTAGAAGAGTTAATTGTTTTAACCAATATTATGAAAAATTTTGGCAGAATCTCCTTTGTATCATGGACTATCCTAAAACTTGAAACACAGAAAAATCCAACATGGGTGTCTCACAGGACACTATAATCAGCTATTTCACCACAAAGAGGTAGCCAGCTAAATAGTACTTATAACATAAGCAGTAAAATAACAACTGAATAACAACATTACCTTAACTGTATAATCTAAATCAATCCTAGAACAAGTGAGGATATCTAGACCTCTTATCATTCTCAACTTCCGTGGTCATCTCTTCTTTATTCTTGTTCCTCCATAGTACTTTAATAGAGGCTACATCTTTAGTTCTTAACCTACGAATTTACCGATCTAGTACGGCAACTGGAAACTCTTCGTAGGTTAACTCTTCACTAACTTGAATGTACTCAACTGCCAGAACTCGGGACGGGTCCCCTATGCACTTCTGTAACATTGACATGTGAAAGACTGGATGGACATGTTCTAGCTCTGGAGGCAATTTAAGCTCATGTGCCACTCGGCATATCCTCTGGTGGATCCGATACGGGCCAATAAACCTAGGGCTAAGCTTTCCGTTCTTACCAAACCTCATAACACCCCTCTTTGGCGAGGTTTTTAGGAATACCTATCCACTTCTTCAATCCTTAACTGCCTACATCATATGTTAGGGTAAGACTTCCGACGACCTTGAGCTGTTGGTACCCATTTTCTGGTAAGTTTAACTTTTCCCATCTGCCTTGTATAATATGCCCTTGTTCAACTACCCCTAATTTACCTACTTCAGGTCATCATATAGGGGGCTCTGCTTTCCTATTTAATTGGTGAAGAGAAGCTGTACTTATATTAACGTGCACCCCAATCTGTTCTAATAGATTCCCAGAACCTAGCAGTGCGTTGTTCCTCTTCGTCAGAATTTATTAGATACTTTGGCTCCACGTAACCAAACTACTTCTTAAACATTTAACTCTCCATAACCTTTAGCTAAAATATGATTCACTCTGGCAAGACATAAGTTGATCTCATTAGCCTTTCTATACTGGCTCAAATGAGGTCAATTTACATTTGGTACGAGATAAACCTATAAATGTATTCATGTCGATTACTCTCCACTTCCTTGCACGACCATTTCATGAAATTGCATGCTCAGCTCCTGCTGTCCAACCTCCCCTGGCTGGTCATTGGAGCTCTGTTCCACAACTTATTAATATCTTCCCTCTTCTCATGCTATCAGTAGGTCTTTCTTCACAACCCGATATGTTTTCGTTAAACTCTGGATGGAGAGAGTAACGGACATGGTGCATCTTGGCCATAGTCTGCTAACGAAGTCCTTCCACCTTTGGAACACATAGTCAACCTCTGGGTCTCATAACTCTGCCCCATATTATCTTAAGGGCCAATAACTTCCTACTGGCCTTATCTCAAGGTTGTACTAGGTTAGAGTCTCTATGTCGCCACTCCTTTACCTCCATAACTGGTGGTGATATTGCAGTATTCTAGGTTACAACCTCACTATGTCTTAATTGTCAGCCCGATGCTTATTTATTGACATTCAACAGTGGTCCCATGCTCTGTCAATCTACTTCTACTTGGAGGTGATTCTGTGTCCCTCCAGAGTTAGATACTCTTGCCTTTTCCCTAACTTCCTTAGACTGAGACCTAAGGTTCGTGCCTTCTGCCTCATACTATCAAAGATATTACTAACCAAGTCTACCGACCTGTATCTTTCTGACCCCCACTCGGGCCCATTTTTGGTCATATGATTTCTCTGTCCTTCGACATCACAAACTAGGGCCATAACCATTATCTTATAGGTATGCCCTACCGTCATTAGCACACTGTGGCGGAATCGGCCTATTTCTGACCTAAACTTTACGATTACTGGGGTTTATCGCTAATGGACTCTCTCACATGCACTTGAGTGTTATTGGCAATCTTATCCACGCTCCTAATTTACTATTGTGAGAGTCTACGTAGCTTGGAAAATACTAGGGGTCTCAACCATTTTTTAATCCTTCCCGGAGGCAACAATTATGACCCTCTTTTATTAATCATTCTGGAAAACATGGCATGGATACTTGCACTTTCTATTGTACTCACACGATCCTTCGTGTATTTCAGGTAATCCAACGTTAACGGTTGGCCCTGCCTAATTCTTAATGTCTACTAAAGGGGCCAACTCATATATATACTATACTTTTTGGCCTCCCACTTGGAGGTTGCAGAAAGATCTGGGAACAGTACTGGCATATCTATCACCTTATGAGGTTCCTGGTGCCCCGAGAGGGTGATGGGGGAAATTTAAAAGACGTCTTCTTCTGCCCTTAGGCTGATTGTCCCCCAACCGTGGCACCTCACTGGTACTTCCTCCTGCCGTTGTAGTTATCTTGTGGCTGGCTGGAGTCTATCTTATATCACATATTACTCTAGACAGACATAATAATGAAAACTTAGGGTCTCAACCCTATATAGCTCTACTCTATAGCACGATACAATAAGAAGAAAAGGTAACCATACTATCATTTCTCGTAGCCTCCTACCTATGAAATATTGTGCATAACACATTTATAAGCTAGACTCTACTGGACATGGCTTGCAGACTTTCTAGGATACGACCTTCTTTGATACCAAGTTTGTCAGGCCCCACCTTGGGAGGTATGACTGGCACCTAATGCCATACTGGAATTTAGGCTGACCCGGCTGGGCATAGGCACCTCTGGTGCCTAACACTAATTCAAATTCAAGAAAAATAAACTGTTAAATCTCTCCTATAAAACAGCCTCGAGCCGACAAGGCCACGAAGCACTTGTAAAACACAACAGCTAACCCAGCCGACATACATCAATGGGGATCCTATGCGGGCCGACAAGAACACCATGTTGTCTAGTTATAACGGAAAGGGAAATAAACAGCTATACTAGGCCCCACACGGCCAACACATAAAATAGGAAATACATGAGCCCCACATGGCCAACAACTAACTAACTGAACACTATAGTCTGCAAGCCTCTAAGAATACAAATAGTAGTCGGGACAGGGCCCTGGCCTACCCATATACTGCACAACGAAAGACAGGTAATCTTTTGCAACCTGGCAACTCCAAATGAAAGGAGCTTGCTAATATGCTAACTCTGAATAGCTCACAACCTGTTTGTCTAAACCTGCAGGCAAGTAGTCCAGTGCCCCATAGTTGGGTGTTAGTAAAATATGTACTAAATATGTAAAGCAGTAAATAAGTTGAATAAACGCTGTTAAATACTAAAACTAAGTAGAAGGAAGGGGCAAAAATCAACGTTGATGTTTTCTTATTCATAACCTGCATCTAGTAAAGCACTACACGCATATGAGCTAAGACTACACAATTACTTATCCATAAGCTATAGCAAACAAGCAAGCATACAAACAAGAACCTAACCTGGCCCCCATAAGCTTGGAAGTTACAAGCAACACAAAAATAACCTACCGGAGCCCCCATAAGCCTTGGTAAGTATACTGCAATCTATAAACCCCTATCCAGTTTCTATGATTGTACTGGTGCTATAGCTAACTTACCTGGCCTCTAGGTCTGCATCTAAGCTCGCTGGACTCCTGTAGCTGTGTTTAAGCTTGGTGGGCTCCTGTAACTGCACCATGGGCACTAGGCTCATTGAGGATAAGTGATGCCGATACGAAATAAAATAGAAGTCCAGCCATAGAATTGACTATGATAAGGTCTTGTCCTAAATGTAGTGCCTTGGGGCGTCACATAGCTCCTTGGAGCAACATCATATAGCCCCGTGGGCGATTACATAGTTAGTAACCCTGAAGTTGTGGATAGAAGGCTGTCCTAGGTGAGGGCAATCCCAATTGATGTGTTATACTGAAGCCTAAATATAGCAACTCAAAATGCGTATCTGGCCTTTTGGGCCTAACGCGACTGTTGCTCCCCCCCCTAGAATAGTTTGTATAGCTACTAGGAGGCACACCCCATGTACCTGTATCATATTAAAGAATCCTGATAGTGATCATAATCTCTAATGGTCTAGACCGGATAGGGTGAGATCTAGAGTGGCCTAACAATACTCTATATTTCCTGCTCGGGCAACTTTAACTCATAAGCAACTGTAGGGTTGCAGATGACCAATTACATAGTCCTTTGCTTAGAACCACTGTAGGGATACTACAAATCTAACATGCTTCTAAGCGGTCAACCCCTAATCCACCATAGGTAGCTTACTGAAATTCTCAACCTGAGGGTAATACTGTACTAACATGGTTCTAGTCCTTCAGACCTTAACTTGGTCTGTTCAGATCTTATTTGACTTTTCTGGGCGATTCCTAACCTTGTAGCTAAGTGTATATGGACTTAGCCACTCACGGAAACCTGTACTTGAGTATCTTATAGGAGCAGGCTGGGGCGTTAGCCTACCTCCAACTGCTAATAAGGTCCCCCCCTAGGGTACCCATGGGTCTATCTGATCAAAACGACTGGGATGGCTTCCTGAGTGACATGTATGATGGATACTAAGTAAACTGGAACTGATAGTCACGGGCAGTAGCTAACTAGATGGCAGGCTGTCGCTCAGTTCACTAGATAACCCTAGTGCCGCTTACTCTAAAGTATGGTCATCCTACCTAATTTATGGCCCTGGGGCGTGAAGGTACGCCGGTGGCCTCTAGGCGTTCTTCACTAACAATACAGACGTCCAACTGCAAGTCATATCGCCTGGCTGCGCCCAATACTGTCTAACTTATGAAATCAGGCCTAATAACTAAACCTAAACTTCTAAGGCCTTGGCGTGATAGCAAGGCATCAAAATTCTATTAATACAGTGGATAGACAGACAGGGGAGTCTCCATGATGCTCCTGGCATGAGCCACACTTAACATACTCTTTCCCAACGAAGGGTGCTGCAATATACTCTCGAAACACTTTCTAGCTGCTAACCACAACCTATATATATATTCATAGTCTACAGACAATAGCTGACCACAACATATCTAATCACAATCTACTGATACCAACTATTTTCAACATATGGGACCGTTATTTCCATTAAAGAACATAAGTTGTATCATTATACGATGAGAATAACTTGCCGAAGGGATAAACCCTACATACCTCGAATGCCTACTTTTGTTCAGTTGGGGAGTCTCAAATTGTAAACGGCGGTTCCACCCAATTGCAATCCTAATGCCGAGAAAATAGGACTAATTTCAATACTATATTCGACAAATAGCGATGATTTTTGATTATCATAACAACTATAATTCAACTCTGTATAACTAGGCCGAAAACCTGTAATTTCTCAAGAGTTCAGAAAGGAGAAACGCTTATCTAATGCCCGTGGCTGTTTAGAATCCAATTTGGAGCAATTTCGACAATCTTTACTCGACGGGGTTCCGGTATTTCAAGCAAATTTTTAAGAAATAACTCCGTAAAAATGCTTCCTGTAGGCCTAGAACTCATTACCCGAAGTTAATTCGCATTTGGATGGCGTTTGATAGCGTAATAGGACGAAAAATTAACAAAAGTTGCGATTTCCTTTGTTCTTGGCCGAGAATTATATGGTTTACTTAATTTGAAATGAACTAGAAGCTATATATATATATATCCTTGTCAATGGTAAGGGGCGCCTCACGCTACCCATAGTGCCAACCTACCTGCAACAATGCACCTCTCAAAGCGCCAGTGGGCCCGGCGTGCCGCACTTGCTAGTGCACTGCCGGCTGGCGCATCGCACTGGCCACCCGCGGCCTAGCCTCGCCCGACCCTACTTTCGAGGCTCTTTCCACATGCGTCGAGCTCTCCTTACTCGTCATAAATCCAGGCGTACAGCCACTAACCGATAATATTTTAGGGGGCGTAACATCCTCCCCCCCCCTTACGAACAATCGTCCTCGAATATCATGTTTAGGCTTAGAGGAGTTAAATCTTTTAACCAATATTAAGAAAAATTTCGACATAATCTCCGTTGTATCATGGACTATCCGAAACCTAAAACGCAGGAAAATCCAACATGGGCATACCACAGGACGCTATAAGGAGATATTTCACTACAAAGAGGTAGCCAGCTAAATAGTATTGATAACATAAGAAGTAAGATAACAACATAAAGGTGCGTTGTGCCTCTCCATCAGAATTTATTAGATACTTGGGCTCCACGCAACTACTTCTTAAACATTTAATTCAGCATAACCTTTAGTTAAAATATAATTCCCTCTGGTAAGATGTGAGTTGATCTCGTTGGCCTTTCTACACTGACTCAAATGAGGTCAATTTACACTCGATATGAGATTACCCTGTAACTATATTCATTTTGATTACTCACTACTTCCTTGCATGCACGACCATCTCCTGAATTGGCCTGCTCAGTTCCAGCTGTCCAGCCTCCCCTGGCTGGTCACTAAAGCTCTATGCCACGACTTACCAATATCTTCCCTCTTTCCATGCCATGAGTAGGTCTTTCTTCACAACTCGATATGTTTTCATTAAAATATGGGTGGAGGGAGTAACATACATGGTGCACCTTTTCCATAGTCTACTAACGAAGTCCTCCGACCTTTGGGATGCATAGTCGACCTTTAGTTCTCATGACTCTACCCCTTGTTGTCTTAAGGGCCAATAACTTCCTACTGGCCTTGTCTCAAGGTTTTACTAGGTTAGAGTCTCTGTGTCGCCACTCCTTTACCTCCACAACTGGTGGTGATATTGCTGTATTCTAGGTTACAACCTCACTATGTCTTAACTGTCAGCCCGATGCTTATTTCTTGACATTCAGCGGTGGTCCCATGCTCTGTCAATCTATTTCAACCTAGAGGTGATTTTGTTTCCCTCCAGAGTTAGATAATCGTGCCTTTTCCCTTGCTTCCTTAGAATGAGACCTGGGGTTCGTGCCTTTTGCCTCATACTGTTGAAGATATTACTAACCAAGTCTACTAACATGTATCCTTCTGACTCGAACTCAGGCCCATTTATGGTCATATGATTTCCCTATCCTTCGACATCACAATCTAGGGCCATAACCATTATCTTACAGGTATGCCCTACCGTCATTAGCACACTGCGGTGGAATCGGCTTATTTCTGACTTGAACTTTACTATTACTGGGGGTTTATCGCTAATGGACTCTCTCACACGCACTTCAGTGCTACTAGAAATCTTATCCCGCCTCCTAATTTACTATTGTGAGGGTCTAGGTATCTTTGCAAACACTAGGATATCAACCACTTTTTAATCCTTCCCGGGGGTAACAATTCTAACCCTCCTATATTAATCATTCTGGAAAACATGACATTGATACTTGCACTTTTTGTTGTACTCGCACGATCCTTCATGTATTTCAAGTAATCCAATGCTAACTATTGTCCCTTCCTAATTCTTAATTTATACTAAGGGGGACAATTCATATATATACTATACTTCCTGACCTCCCACTTGGAGGTTGCAGAAAGATCTGGGAACAGTACTGGCATATCTATCACCTTATGAGGTTCCTGGTGCCCCAGGAGGGTGATGGGGGAAATTTAGAAGATGTCTTCTTCTGCCCTTAGGCTGACTGTCCCCCAACTGTGGCACCTCACTGGTACTTCCTCCTGCCACTGTAGTTATCTTGCGGTTGGCTAGAGTCTATCTTATGTCACATATTTGACTAGACAGACATAATAATGAAAATTTAGGGACTCAACCCTATATGACTCCGCTCTATAGCACGATCCGAGAAGAAGAAAGGGTAACCACACTATCATGTCTCGCAGCTTCCTACCTATAAATGTTGTGCACAACACATTTATAAGCACACAGCTTGTAGACTTCCTAGGATACGACCTGCTCTTATACAAAGTTTGTCAGGCCCCACCTTGGGAGCCATGACTGGCACCTAATGTCACACTGGAAACTGGGCTGACCTGGGTAGGCACTAGCACCCTGGTGCTTACCACTGATTCAAATTCAAGAAAACAAACTGCTATATCTCAGTTGTAAACATAGCCTCGGGTTGAGAAAGCCACACAGCACCTGTTAAAGAAAACAGCTAATCCAACCGACATACATCAATTGGGATCTTATGCGTGCCGACAAGACCACCATGTTGTCTAGTTATAACAGAAAGAGAAATAAGCAATTATACTAGGCCCCATACAACCAACACATTAAATTGGACATACATAGGCCCCAAACGGCCAACAACAACTAACTTACTGAACATTGTATTCTACAAATCTCTAAGAATACAAGTAGTGGTCAGGACAGGGCCCCGACCTACCCAAATATTACACAAAAAAGATAGGAAATCATCTACAACCTGGCAACTACAAATGAAAGGAGCTGGCTAATGTGCTGACTCTGAATAGCTCTCAGGAGACCTCACAACCTGTCTGTCTAAACCTGCAGGCATGTAACGCAGCGCGCCATAGTTAGGCATCAGTATAATATGTACCGAATATTAAAAGCAGTAAATAAGGTAAATAAAAGTTGTTAAAGATTGAAAGTAAGTAGAAGGAAGAGGCTAAAATTAACCTAGATGTTTGCTTATTCATAACCTGCATCTAGTAAAGCACTACACGCTTATGAGCTAAGACTGCACAATTACTTATCCATAAGCTACAGCTAGCAAGCAAGCATACAGACAAGAACCTAACCTAGCCCCCATAATCCTGGAATGTACAAGAAACACAGAAATAACCTACTGGAGCCCCCATAAGCCCTAGTAAGTACAATGCAATCGATATACCCTATCCATGTTCTATGATTCTACTAGTGCTATAGCCAACCTACCTAGCGTCTGGGTCCACATCTAAGCCCGTTGGACTCCTGTAACTGTGTATGAGCCCGGTGGGCTCTTGTAACTACACCCTAAGCACCAGGCTCGACGAGGGTCAATGATGCCAATACGACTTAAAATAATAGTCCAGCTAAGGAATGGACTGTAATAAGGTAGAGGCATGAATGTAGTTCCTTGGGACATCAAATAGCTCCTTGTAGCAACATCATATGGCCCCGTAGGTGATGACACAGTTAGCAACTCTAAAGTTGTGGATGTAAAGTTGTCCTAAGTGAGGGAAATCCCAACCAATGTGCTATACTAAAGCCTCAATCTAGCCACTAAAAAAGTGGATCTGGCCTTCTGGCCTAACGCGACCGCTACTCGCCCCTAGAATAGTCTGTATATCTGCTAGCAGGCACACCCCATGTACCTGTATTTGATTAGAGGATCCTGATAGTGATCATAATCTCAAATGGTCTAGACCGGATAGGGAGAAATCTGGAGTGGCCTAACAATACTCTGAATGTCCTGCTCGGGCAACTTTAACTCATAAGCAACTGTAGGGTTGCAGACGACCAATTACTTAGTCCTTTGCTTAGAACGACTATAGGGTTGCTACTGACCGAAGATGCTTTTGAGTGGTCGGCACCTAATCCTCCACAGGCAACTTACTAAAATTCTTAGCCTGAGGGTAATGCTGCACTAACATGGTTCTCATCCTTTATACCTTAACTTGGTCTGTTCAGATCTTATATGACTTTTCTTGGAAATTCCTAACCTTGTAGGTAAGTTTATATCGACTTAGCCACTCACGGCAACCTGTACCTGAGTACTTATAGGAGTGGGCTAGGGCATTGGCCCCGCCTCCAACTACTAATAAGGTCCCGTCCTTAGGGTACCCATGGGTATATCTGATTTGAACGATTTGGATGGCTTCCTGAGCGACTTGTATGACGGATACTAAGTCAATTGGAACTGATAGTCACTGGCAGTAGCAAACTAGATGGCAAGTTGTCACTCAGTTTACAAGACAACCCTAGTGCTGCTGACTCTAAAGTATGATTATCCTACCTAATTTTCGGCCTTGGGCGTGAAGGTATACCGGTGGCCTTTGGGCGTGCTTCATTGACAATACAGGCGTCCAACTGCAAGTCATATTACCTAGTTGCACCCGATACTATCTAACTTATGAAATCAGGCCCAATAACTAAACCTAAACTTCTAAGGCCTTGGTGTGATAGCAAGACATCAAAATTCTATTAATACAGTGGATAGACGGATAGGGGAGTCTCTATGAAGCTCCGAGCGTGAGCCACACTTAACATACTCTTTCCCAATGAAAGAGTGCTACAATATACTCTCGATACACTTTCTGGCCGCTAACCACAACCTATATATATATATATATCATAGTCTATAGACAACAGCTGACCACAACATATCTAATCAAAATCTACTAATAGCAAATATTTGCAACATATGGGACGGTTATTTCCATTCAAGAACATAAGTCTTCTCATTATACATCAAGAATAACATGCTAAAGGGATAAGCCTTACATACCTCGAATGCCAACTTTCGTTCAGCTGGCGAGTCTCAACTTGCAAATGGCGGTTCCATCCAACTACAATCCTAGTGCTGAGAAAATAGGACTAATTTCAATACTAAATTCGGCAAATGGAGAATAACTTTCGATAATCATAACAACTATAATTCAACTCCATATAACTCGATCGAAAACCTATAATTTCTCGAGAGTTCAGAAGGGAGAAATGCTTACCTAATGCCTATGGCAGTTCGGAATCCAATTTGATACAATTCCGACAACCTTTACTTATTGGGGTTCCGCTATGCCAAGTGAATTTTCAAGAAATAACTATATAGAAATGCTTCTCATAAACCTAGAACTCATTACCCGAAGTTAATTTGAATTTGGACGGCATTTGGTAGCGTAATCGGATGAAAACTAAACAAAAGTTCTGGTTTCCTTTGTTCTTGGCTGAGAGTTATATTGTTTACTTAATTTGAAATGAACTAGAAGCTATATATATATATATATATATATATATATATATATATATATATCCTTGGGGGTGGCAGGGGGCGCTTCATGCTGCCCAAAGCGCCAACCTCCCTGCCACAGTGTGCCTCCCAAAGCGCCAATGGGCCTGGCGCACTGCGCTGGCCAGTGCACTGCTGGCTGGCGCGTCTCACTGGCCCCCCCACTCCTCGACCTAGTCTCCCCTGACCCTACTTCCGAGGGTCTTTCCATATGCTTCGAGCTCTCCTTACTCATCACAACTCCATGCGTACGCTCATTAATCAATAATATTTTACGGGGTGTAACAAGATAAGCCACCCTTTTTTTAAACCTCAACGAAGCTTCATGGAGTTGTTCCCCCACAAGTTGTTGGAAATTAGTATTGTCTTCCCTCAGCTGCAACATCCTTGAGGGAGGAAAGAAGCTATCCAAAAATGCCTCCGTTAGTTTATTCCAAGAGGTAATAGACCCGAGCGGCAGCTCCTCTAACCATGCAGTTGCTTCCCCAGTGAGTGAGAATGGAAAGAGTCTCAATATAACTGACTCTTAAGTGATGTTTGTAATGTTGAAGGGTTGACAAATCTCCAAGAAATTTTGTAGATGCCTTTTTTCATCCTTATTGGGCATCCCTCCAAAGAGTCCTTTCATTTGAAGTAAGTGTAGCATTGTACTCGTCATATGGAAAATGGCATTCCCTTCCGTAGGAGGTAGGCGAATTGCACCTACTACATCGGGCATCACGGGGTCACGATCCTTGTGATCTATATACCTATCCACTGAACCTTCTCCTTCTAGTGAATGCTGGCTCATATCAACTTCAACCTAGAAGACACCAACTAAGATTGTAACGTCAAACTAATTACAATGCAACATCAATTAAAAATAATAACAACTAAAGGATATCAAACTACATTCCCCAGCAACGGCCCCATTTTTGATAACGTCCAATTTACACCCTTCTCTATGAAAGAGCGTAAATGGTCATTATATCAAAATAAATAACCCAATGGATGTCAGGGTCGAATCCCACGAGGAATGTAAAATGATCACGCAATAGTGGTATATTAACTTGACTTAATTTGGATCAATGTACAAGACAAGTAAATGAAAATTTTGGGGGAGTGAATGCAATAATACTATAGAATCTAAACTTAGCTAATCAAGAGAACAAGATAACCCAAATTGAGAAACAACAATGAACAAATTCCAGAGGTATGATGTAGATGGGATGCCAATAAAATAGGGATTTACCAAACAATCGAGTTATTACTAATATGTGTAAACAACCTTGGAAAATATTGTGCCCGATGTTTTTCAACCACCTGGGCACTTTTTCTTCAAGTTCTTTGGAACCTCAAGGTGCAATTCAACTATTCCAATATGGTTTGGGTTAGGGGTTGAGCCATTTCTATCCATCAAACTTTATTGGGATTATGACCATGGGTTTTTTCTATTTCTATCTCAACCCCACATAATCAAATCCCAATCCACTATTAAGTTCTCCCACATTACTTAATTCCTCTTTTTCAAGCCAAAATTAAGTAAGCAACACTACCTATATTTACAACTATGAGCAATCAACTATAAAACGAGAAATCAATAGATTTACACTAATTAAGTAATAACATGATAAATCTACCAATACCCAATTAAATCAAACACCCATTATCAGACACCTCTAGCTATAGATTTAGCTACTCATAATTGAGAAACACAAGAACTTATTATCAATAGACTCAACAATTTCATAATTAAGAGCAAACACAATCAAGCTCAAAGTGTTTCTACAATGGTGGATATACCTTGCTGAAGAAGATGAAGATGAAAAATGAATATTCAAAACCCTATTTTCAATGCAAAAATATCTCTTCCTAAAGTTATGGGGAATAACAATCTTCTTATTCAGAAAACTTTTTTAGAATACGTACAAAAGTAGGTCATAATATTCTCCTCTTTTTTTATGGGCTAGACGTCTTTACCCTTTTCAGGCGTCTTTCACTCATGATCATCGATGGTTCGTCGATGTCCATCCGCAGGCTTCCAGTTGGTCTCATCTAGTGTCTAGTGAATTCCAAAGCAGTTCGGCGATGACACCAGTGGTTTGCCGACTGTTGTTCTGTGAGCCGTCAATTGCAATTGTTCCTCATTCCAGTGAATGCCTGCGGTCAGCCGGCGTTTTGCCGGTGTCCTCCGGTGGAGCGCCAGTTTCCACCTGAATCTCATCTTTTTTACTCAATTTCATGCTCCTTCTCTTTAGGTTAGGTACCTGCAACATATAAAGTAAAAAGGGCATAAATTCCAACTAAAAGACTTAAAATCTAAGCTAGAGATCATTCTTAAAAGCCTAATGAGTTGGTATTTACCAACTCATCACAAGGCTTTGGACGGATCTGCCAACTTGAGCGAGATAGTTGGGCTTCATGTGCTCATTTATGATGGTGTTGGTAGTGACGATTCTCCTATTTATTCTCATGTTTTAAGATGTTAATGTTCTAGATTTATGATAGCATTTTCAGAAGTATTCTTCACCCATTGATTAGTTATGAGCTTTCACTTACGATTTCAAATGTGTTGAATCATATGATTTTATTTTAAAACCTTGGGTCATTATACTTTAGCTTACGATGAGTAGTTTATATCTATGACTATCTCAAGATCATGATTTTAGCATGTTGTCTCCACTCTCATGTTTTAGCTTATCCTACACTCATGATCTTATTTTACTGTTTTACAAGCATATTTTACTTATCTTACATACTTAGCGATAACGCTCCAAAAAGTTCCTAAGATCAGACCCGAGGACTAAAATGGGGAAAATTGGAAAATGTACACCAGGTAATAGAATGAGTCATTGAGTAATTCATTATGTGATCCAACGAGTCGTTATGTGACCCGACAGGTTGTTATGTGGCCCGTTGTGTGTGTAAAAGTTGGAGAAAATATTATCTTTAGATAGTCATGATGGATGGTGGGACGAATTGTTAGGACACCCCACGAGTTGTTGAGTGACCCATTAAGTGTACAGTGAAGAAGAAAGTGATGAAATTTCCAGAAGACTTGACGAGTAGAGAGACGAGTCGTGGGGCCACTACATGAATTGACGTCTAGAAAGGATGGAAGAATGGGAAATTTCCATTGGTCAGAACGAGGGAAGACCAGAAGTCATCCAGTGACCCAACAACTCGTACAGGTCACTCATGGTGACTAGCAGTGTCCTATTTCCTAATGAATCATTAAGGGTATTTTCATAATTTTTAAGCTCCTAACTCCTAAACTACATCATTTTTAAGCTTGGAAAAGAGTTCTTTAAGGGGAATATTAACCGAAGAACTCTCAATTTACTCCTAACACTCAAATTTGAAGATCAAAATCTCTCAAGGCTCAGAAGAACAAGCTAGGGTTCTTCACACTCATCTTCTAAAATTCTCTTTGAATCTCAAGCTAAGTCAAGAAATCAATGAACTAAGGTATGTGGGGATTGTCAAAGAGGGGTTCTTCTACCCCCATGCCACTTCTCCAATAGAAATCATGATCTCCCATTCCCCATGCCCTAAATTTTTAATTTTAGGGCTTGGTTGGGTGTTGTTAAATTCCTCCATTATTCATCTTTGGGACTAGCTATGTTAATCAAATTAATGATTCTATGATTAGGGTTTTATATTTCTATCAAGCCTCTCATGAAATTTCGATTCCTAGATTACAAGTATGACTATGAACTTTTAGGGTCAAATTCCTTTTTAATGAAATCCCATGATTTTATTATATATCTACTCTTAAGTTTTACGTTATGTATTATGATCATGATATATGATTTTTACAAGAACCCTTCATGAATTTATAAATTGCAAGTATGATAATTTTCTCAAGTATGCATAGCTTTTACAAGTATCAGGTTTACGTACATGGCCGACCCATGGGCTCCTTTCGTACCTAATTCACATATTTTCAAGCATGTTCATGTATCTTATGACTTTAGCTAGCCCATGTACTTCAAGTATGCTTCATGATCACAATATGAGTCATGTGCTTGTTTTGGGAGTAGTATAAAGCACTGTGTAGTCCAGGAGTCCCGGGAACCCAGGCCTCAGAACTACGTGCCAACATAGGAAATATTCATATTAACCTTACGGGGTCCCTTAAGTGATATCACTCCATGTCATCATCCGTTGACTTGGCAAGCTCGAGGCAGCTCTGCTCACTTGAGCGAGATAGTTGGGGCATCATGTAAGCTCTATCATGATGGTGTCAGTTATGATGAATCCTCCCATTGTTCCTTATTATTTATGGATGCTTATGATTATGATAATTTTGCTCAACTTATGTTTTACAAAATCTCTTTTATGAACATACTTATGTCTAGTTTATGAATGATTTTGAAAGCCTTGAGCCCTCATGTTTAAATTATGATTATTACTTCATGTTGAAATGTCCTACTCTTATCAAATCTTTACGCATTTTATTAGACTATTCTACTTACCTTGCATACTCAATACATTCAAAGTACTAACTTCATATTCTATGCTATATCATTTCATGATATAGGTTTGGGCGATCAGACTCAGCCGCGTTGTTAGCCCCACTCCCATATTAGTCCAGTTCAGCCCCTGCTTTGTGAGTCCTTATCCTCCGAGGACATTCTTTTAGTCATATTGTTATGTCATTTCAGTTCCAGACTTAGCTGACTAGTTGGGGGAGCTTTCCCATTGACTAGAGGCTTTTCAGAAAAACATGTATTGGTTGACTCAGCTGTTGATATACATCACTCTTCCTTTCTATGTTATGTTTTATAGTCTTCTACGTATTCATGCTTAAGTTTTGAATTTTCCACTTTAGTCTATACTCTTTAACTACTTAGCACATGCCATGGTTTAGCTTGGAGTCATTCGTGGCTCTAAGTCCCATGTCTCGATCCGAGGTCCATGCTCGGGTCGTGACATCAGCACATTCCAAGTATTGACTGCATACTCTATGTTATATCGTCTTATGATATAGGTTCAGGCGATCAGTCTCAACCTCGACATTAGCTCCTCTCTTGCTTCAATCCAATTCATCCCTGCTTGGGTGAATCCTCATGATTCGAAGACATCAGTTTTGTTACATATTCTTTCCTTTATGTTTTTCTGTTATCAAATATTGGTAGAGCTATTTGGAGGTGTTGTCCTAACAGCTCATCTATGATTAGAGGCTTCTCAGACAGTATGTATAGATGTTCAGCGATTTTGGCTTGTAGATGTTTATGCTTTATGAGATTTTAGACTTTCACTTATGTTATGCTTCATGCTTTTCTTCTACATAGTTATGTTCTCTTTGTCATTCTATGTATGTTCCATGGGTTAGAATGGATCCATTCATGGTTCTAGGTCTGTGTCGCAGTCTGAAATCCATGCTCGGGTCGTGACAGAATAGAATTGGAGCACCTCATGGAGAGATATGGGTCTGATAAAGCCTTTGTCTAAGAGGTCCTTCAACTAATATTTCAACTCCTTAAGCTAAGTTAGAGCCATTTTATATGGAGGAATTTGAGATAGGTTGGGTATCCAAAAGAAGGTCTACTTCGAAGTTGATTTCCAGCTCGGGAGGGACTTCGGGAAGATCTTTAGGAAATATTTCTGGGAACTCGTTAACAATTGGAACTGGATAGAGAGTTGGGGTTTCAAACCTAGAATCCTTAACCCAAACTAGATGGTAAATGCAACCGTTAAAGATCATTTTCCTAGCCTTAAGGTAAGAGATGAACCGACCTTTAAGTGTTGAGGTACTACCCTTCCACTCTAAGACTAGTTCATTACAAAACTGAAATCTAATGATCTTGCTTCGGCAGTCGACTGAGGCATAGCAAGTTTGTAATGAATCCATACCCAATATCAAACTCAACCATATCTAAATCTACCATATCAACTGTGGTGATTTTTTATAATACTATAATTAGGCAATTTTTTTATATCGGTCTAGCTAGGACTGACTCACCAACAAGAGCAGAGACTAAAAAGGATTATGAGAGAATTTTGGGACTAACATTAAAATTTACAACAACATAAGGAGTCACAAAAGACAATGTGGCTCATGGAACTAGTAATGCATAGACATCAAGCTGAAAGAGTCGCACCACAACAGTGACTACATCAGGCGAGTTCTCTTGATCCAGATGAGAAGATAAGGCATAGAAACAGTTCTAGCGCGGACCACTCCTGTGCCAAAAGTAATACCTTGCTGAGCTAGATGGCCTAAAGAGGCTACTGAAGTTGTGGATTGAGTCTTTCCACGTCCGGCTGAAGGGAAATCCTTCAATTTATGGTCCAACTGACCACACCCATAACAACCCTCCTTGCCAAGAAGTCACACCAGGACTTTTTTTCCACACTTAGGGCATACTGGGAAAGTGCAGCTGCTAGATACATTTCTCTGAGACTTAGAGCCAGATGCTCTACCTTTCTAATCAGTACGAGGTCTGGGAGAAGGAGCACTAGTTGAAGAGGGTACTAGAGTTGTAGATATCTACTGATATTATGAGCGATTCCCAACGCCTGACCTCTTCTAAGAATAGTCAAAGTTACATGTCATCACCCCCTTGTTCTCCCTTTCCCTTTCCTTCAACTTCTCTTCCTGAATCTGCTAGGCATGGATCATAAGAGCCCGTTTGGTTTAGCTGAAAAAAAGTGGCTTTTATATGTAAGTTTTTAAAGCATTTTTAAGTGTTAAAACTTATTTTATAAATAAGAAGTTATGTGTTTAAATAAAAGTGTTGAAGCTGAAAAAAAAAGTTATTGATATGTCTGGTACAAAAGTATTGTTAAGCACTTAGTTTGGATCAAATGACTAAAACACCCTTAAAGTTGTTAACACTATAAAAAATAAATTACTATGATATTTTTATTTCTAAAATAATTAAAATTAAAATTAATATATATTTTTATATAAATTAATTATTTAAGTTATTTTTAATTTTTAAAATATATAATTTACATAAGATTAGGCAAATCTCCCTTTTTACTTTTTATTAGAAGTATAGTTCTATTATTTATTTGTAAAATCAAATATAATAATTTAAATGAATTAATACTACCTCAATTAATTTTTTTTAGATTTTTAATTATTTTTTTCTAATATGCACAAAAAAATAAAATTTTGTCAAAGATTTGAGTGTCTTTGCTTTGTTTAAAAAAATTAACAAATTAATTGTATGTTTTCATTTTTAAACTATGAACGAGTGAGTTATAAATAAAGTTCAAGAAGAACAGAAAAAGCGGAGAAGAAGAGAGATTTTCGGCACACTGTGGAGAAGTGCAAAATGCGGCCACTCCAAAGAAAAAAAGAGAAAAATTAGGTTTTTTATTTCCTTGAGGGTAATTTTGGAATTAGAAAAATAGTATGAGGATAAAAAAGTAAATTTGTTGGTCAAACATAATGGCTTATAAGCCAAAAAATAAAAAGTTGGGTTTCACCAACTTTTGCTTTTCAACTTATTAAAAGTAGTTTTTAACTTTTTTTAAGCACTTCTTGATTTAGCCAAACACTCCAAAAAGCTAAAAACTGCTTATAAGTTGGTTTGATCAACTTATAATCTTAACCAAACAAGCTCTAAATCTGGAGATATCCATTTCACTGATGAGCATAGCGGTCCTGTAGTCCTTAACCACCAAGTCTAAAATTCCCAAAACAAATTTGCTTATTCAGGATCTTGGTTCAATAACCATTTCTGGGGCATACTGGGACAGTTGAGTGAACTTCAGGGCACTCCAAAACTGTCATAGAGTTCTACTTCATATTGATGAACTCCTCTACTTCACTTCCCTGAACTCACGAGGGAAGAATCTGTTACACCCCATAAATTCTCGGCATATAGATGGCCTATTCGCATGTTGGTTAAGAGTTTTTGAATACCATACATGCTAGGAAAAGGCCTGGGGGAAAGATCGGATAAGAAATTCGTCGAACCATTGCGGAAGGAGTCGGGGCAGAACCCCTCCGCGATGGCAACGTGTCACGGAGGGAGGGCCTCCGCGTTGGCTCCGTGTCACGGAGGCCCTCTCCAGGCCAAGTATATAAGCCTCCAACGTCGGTTTTAATGATATAATTCATAACAATTTCCAGAGAAGCCGAGAGAAAATAGGGAGAACGAAGGTTCCTTAGTAATATTCGTCTGATTACGCCGTCAAACGCGATCCAAACTCAAATTAACTCCAGATACCGAGGTATTAAGCAGCAAGGAGCATTCCTACGGATTTAGTTTCGTGAAATTTGGTCGTCGAATCGTCGTGCCACCGAGCTAAGGTAAGAGGAATTTCTCCAAATTAATGTCAATATACTCCTAGTCCTAAAGTGAGTTTTTCTCCCTTCTGGACTTCTGAGAAATAGCGAGTTTTCGACCGTCTTTCAATAAGCCAAAGTTTGGGCTATATATATATCAAAAGTTGTTGTCTTTTTTTCCAAGATATTAATGTATTTAGCCCTAATTGATATATATATGAATATAGTTGGAAGGAATAACTGAATATTTGCCGAGCTACGCCAGTTAGCCGGAAGCCGACAACTGAGGTATGTAAAGCTAGTTTCCTCGGCAAGTTAGTAGTCTAGGTATAGTAAAATAGTTCAAAGGCCAGTAGAATGTTTCAGAAGTCGTGTGTTATGTTTAGTATGAATATTAGTACGATATTGGAAGCATCATGTTATGTATAGCGTGAAACTTGCTAGCACGATATAAATTCTAATACAAAATGTTAGGAACTGTACAGCATGCCCAGTATGTATTTAGTAAAGTATGTTAGGATATTATTGTGTTCAGTTGAAACTTAGTAAAGCAATATAAGTATCTGTAAGGTATCTCAGAAGTAGAATGGCTGATTAAAATGAAGTTTAGAAAGCATGTTAGAAATAGTAAATCATGTTACTATGAAACTCAGTTATACAGCATGATTCCCAGCAGAAAAAACTATATCTTGTTCAACATTAGACTCAGCACAGTATGACAGAAGATTATATATATATACCATTATCAGTATCAGCATGTATTAAATACATACATATCACTATCACTAGTACAGCATATAGTATGTACAGATACATTATTATCACTAGCTTCAGCATGTGGTGTACGCAGTTAGTATTAGTAGTAGAGACCACTGTATTGTCTTGGGGTTGGATTACCCATCATTCATGACCACCTCAGGGTTAATAGTTGTATCGACTCGTCCACCAGAGGGTGAGGATACGTCACTCTACGGAGTGGCATGCCGTCCCACAAGGGACGAAGATGGGATGCCGGTTTTCCCCATATTGTGCCTTGGTCAGCCTTTATACACCCCCGTCGAGCGGGTACGCCTGGGGTGTTGATTCAGAAGTCCTCCAGACTCAGGTACAGTTATAGTCAGGGGCTCAGCGAGCCCAAGTGCATACCCAGGGGATCGGCCGGATTCTTATAGTTATTATAGGAGATGGGAACCGGGATAGGGCTATAGATTGCATGTTGATTGTACCTCCCGGCTTATGGGGTCGGGTAAGGTTTGTGTGTGCTATGCTATGATATGTTATGTTATGTTATGCCATGTTATGCTAGATATGAGTAGATCGACAGTAGAGCGATATATTTCTAGGTATGACTCCTACTCCTCCCAGCATAGCTGAGAGTAGGCTTAGCTCTACATTTTTAGTAAGTTTAGTCTATTTCTTTCTATTTCAGTTCCATCAGTTGTATTATTGTTTTCAGATATTTTTCAGTTGTTATTTACATACTCAGTACCAGCGGTACTGACTCCCGTTGGGGGCGCTGCATTACTTGCCTTCAGGTACTCATTGGCGAGGAGCCGATACCTCGCGATTCCAGCCAGCACACAGAGTCATCAGCTCCAGTCATCCAGAGCTAAATAGCTAGAGGTTTATCCCTTTTCTTTTGTTGTACAATATGGGTAGGTCGGGGCCCTGTCCCGACCATCTTATCAGTATTCTTAGAGGCTTGCAGTCTTTATATATTTCCCTGTGGTTAGTTGTGCCGGTCGTGTGGGGCCGTGCGTATGTTTAGTTGTTTATGTTGGCCGCGTGAGGCCTTATCCAGTCAGTAGTGGTGACCTTGCCGGTCACGTAGCTGTTCAGCATTTGTTATATTGATTTAGAGTTAACTAGACAGCATGGTGGCCTTGTCGGCCCGCATAGGTTTCCCTATATGAATATGATTCTGGTTAGCTAATGTCATAGTACAGGTGGCTATAGGCCTAGTCGGCCGGAGGCTGTATTTACAACTGTTATATAGCCCGTTATTTCTATGAATCAGAGCTAGAGCCAGCTAGGCACCAGATGTGCTTAGGCTCAGTAGTCTAGCAGTTCAGATCCTAATAGGGCACTAGGTGCCAGCTATACCCCCCAAGGCGGGGCGTGACAAACTTGGTATCAGAGCAGGTTGTATCCCAGGGAGTGTGCAAGCCGTGCTAAGTAAAGTCTTGTCTATGGATGTGTCGTGCACCACATGCTATAGACAGGAGGCTGCAAGGCATGATAGGGTGGTTAATTTTTCTTCTTATTCAGTCGTGCTATAGAGCGGTGCAGTATAGGGTTGGGTCCCTAGAGATTATTGTATTCTTTGGTTATAGATAATGTCAGACCAGTGACATCCTATCACAGGCCGGAGCTTGGATATTGCAGTAGGGGAAGGCACCAGCAGGATGCCTCACCCTCATTTAGAAACAGCCCGATCAGAGGGAATACAGAGGCATTATCCTAACCTGCTCAGTAGTCTCCACCACATCATGAGCCACTTAGGGCGACACCACCTCCAGCAGTCCCTATACAGTTACCTTCTGACCAGGAGGTTAGGAGTGCGGTAGTCATGTTAGCACAGATGATGGCTGCTCAGCGTCAGCCGATGCCGTCTACTATTGCGGAGTCGTCAGAAGGGCCCGGTAGTTTGAGGGTCCGAGAGTTCTTGGCTCTGAATCCCCCACAGTTTACAGGTACAGACCAGACAGAGGACCTTCAGGATTTTCTAGATCAGATGCAGAGAATTTTCAGGGTTATGTATGCCACGCCTACAGAATCAGTTGAGTTAGCAGCATTCCGTTTACGGGACATCGTCGTCTTGTGGTATGAAAGCTGGGAAAGGTCCCGAGGGAGAGATGTTTCCCCTCCGACTTGGTCCAGCTTCTCAGGAGCTTTTCTGGATCACTATTTGCCATGGGAGAATCGACATGCTTGGGTGGACCAGTTTCTACATCTAGAGCAGGGGGCCATGAGTGTTCGGGAATACGCCTTGCGGTTTGATTCTTTGGCTCGGTATGCACGGGCCTTTGTTGATACCATGGCATCCAGAGTACACCGCTTCATCATGGGGTTGAATCCAGAATATGTTGAGACTTGTATTACAGCTACACTGCGAGAGGACATTGATATTGCCCGAGTTTAGGCATTTGCCCAGAATATTGAAGGCATTAAGCAACGGCATCGAGAGATCAGGAGGACCAATCAAGAATAGCGCCACAGGGATAGGCCAGTTGAGTTGTAGAGGGAGGCTCGGGGAGGAACTAGGCCACGATTGTTAGATAGGCCGCCCAGACCCCCACCTCCACCACAGCCGCAGAGGGGCAGGTTTAGCCACGGGGGGCAGTCAGAGACCGGCAAAGGCTCGCAGATTGCATATTCACCATTACAGAGGAGGGCGGAGCAGGGTAGGTATGCCCTACCACTTTTCCCAATATGCAACCGATGCCATTCTGGAGCATGCAGGTATGGCTCCGCCGAATGTTATATTTGTCGCCAAGAGGGCCATCTCATGAGAGACTGCCCAGCCAGAGGTCAGGAGGATCAGGATAGAAAGGACAGGGCATCCACAGGGTCACGAGCTTCAGCATCCTCGGCAGGGCGCAGGCCCTCATTTTCAGCAGGCAGGGCTCGGGGCAGATCAGGGGCCTCTAGTGTAGGTGCGGGTCCAAGCCGCACATATGCCTTACCATGGAGGTAGGATTCAAAAGCGTCACCTGAGGTTGTGACAGGTATGATGACTATCTGCTCATACCCTGTTTGTGTATTGATTGATCCAGGATCTACTTTGTCCTACATTACTCCATTTGTGGCTTGGAAGTTTAGTGTTGCACCAGAATTGCTTCAGCAACCCTTTTCAGTATCCACCTCCGTCGGTGACTCCATCATAGCCAGAAGGGTCTATCACGGGTGTACAGTAGAGGTTGCTGATCATCAGACCACAGTAGACCTAGTAGAATTAGAAATGGTCGATTTCGATGCCATTATGGGTATGGATTGGTTGGCTCCGTGCTATGCAAATGTAGAATGCTAGACCACGACAGTCTGATTCCACTTTCTAGGGGAGGCAGTACGAGAGTGGAAGGGCAGTACAATTATGCCAAAAGGTAGGTTTATTTCCTATCTTCAGGCGAGGAAGTTGATAGCTAAGGGGTGCATTTACCATCTTGTCAGAGTTCAGGATGTTCGGGCAGAGCCTCCGACTCTCCAGTCAGTCCCAGTGGTAAATGAATTCCCTAATGTATTTCCAGATGAGTTATCTGGTATTCCTCCAGAAAGACAAAAAGACTTTGCAATTGATTTACTACCAGATGATCTTGGGCAAATTTATATGCCCAAATGATACTCAAAGGTGTCATTTTAGCCTTGTTTATCTATCAATGTTTATACATTCTCATGTGATTGATAATAAAATGTGAATTTATACTAACCAACATAATTAGCATTGTTTTGCAGGTGAAATATAATTTTGGGAAGCTAAAATGCGTGTTGGGAGAGATTGGGGTTAGACTCGGATGTCAACAAGGAAAAAATGCAAAATTTGGCCTGTGGTGGAACAGCAACGTGTCACGGAGGCAATGCTCCGCGATACACACCGTGTCATGGAGGCAGTGCTCCGCGATACACTCCGTGACACGTTGCTTGTTATTCCGAGAAAAATTCCTACCAGTATAAATAGAACACTTAGGTTCATTTTTAATATTCTGACTTGGTGGAGCAATAACGTGGGTTACAGGCAGTTGAGGGGACGAAATTATCAGGGTTTTTCTCTCATTCCTTCTCCTTGAATTCAATTGCTTGTATGTTTAACACTCATTTAACGATGTTTAATCCACAAATGAGTGGCTAATTCCTCTTCTTGCTGAGGTTAAGAACAATTGTATTGAAATGTGATTGTTGAGTAAATTGGTTTTTCATCTTTTCTTCCATGGTTGTTCTATTGATTCTTGTTCTTACTGCATTAATGTGTGGCCTACGTTAATGTACATCTAAAAAGTCCGGTTTCACGAGAGAGAGCAAGAAATTGGAAAGTTGTGAATTAATAGTATATGATCTTTTCTTAGTTTGGAAAAATTGAGAATTGATTTACCTTCAGGATAGAAATATACCTGAAAGTCGTATTAGTCAATTTAGGAATCGGGTTTGTATGGCTAGAACATGAATTTCGTTTAATCACAGAAATGTAGGTGGACGGTTCGTGATTCTTAAGTTGGGTTAAATACGAGAGTTTTAATCCATTGGCAGTAGTTCTTGACTAGCAACCGGAGGAAAGTTTAACCAATTTATATCGATAATTAATTTCATTACATGTTCATTTAACCTCAGCATGCTCACATTCATAGTTCAGACTCACATTAGATAATCGTTTTAGACTTAGCATAAAAATTAGAACCCACAAATATCAAACTCTTGGTTACACTGTTGTCTTCATTGTTAAAATTAAAATATAGTAACACTTGAGTAGTTCATTACCTTATCCCAGTCCCTGTGGGATTGATACTTGGCTTACTTAAGCCACTCTACTACTTGTTCGACCACGTGCACTTGCGTGTAGTTTTATACCCAACAAACTAACGAACACCAGAAACTCAGCCCATATCAAATCCTCCGTACCGTATGGCTCCTGCCGAACTCAGAGAATTAAAAGAGCAGCTGAAGGACCTGTTAGATAAGGGCTTTATTAGGCCGAGTACTTCACCGTGGGGTGCGCCAGTCCTATTTGTGAGAAAGAAGGATGGTTCGCTTTGCATGTGTATAGACTACCAACAGTTGAATAAGGTTACAGTCAAGAATAAGTATCCGCTTCCCAAAATAGATGATTTGTTTGACCAGTTACAGGGGGCCAAAAATTTCTCCAAGATTGATTTACGGTCCGGATACCATCAGGTTCGAGTCCGTGAGAGAGACATTCCCAAGACAGCCTTCAGGACTAGATACGGCCACTTTGAATTTCTAGTTATGTCCTCTGGGCTGACGAATGCCCCAACAGTATTTATGAACCTAATGAACAGTATCTTCAGACCATACCTGGACCTATTTGTGATAGTGTTTATCTATGACATTCTGGTGTATTCTCGCTCAGAGACAGACCACCAGAATCATTTACGGATAGTGCTCCAGATTCTCTGGGACCGTCAGTTGTACGCCAAGTTCTCCAAATGTGAATTCTGGCTGAAGTCAGTAGCTTTCTTGGGGAATATTGTGTCGGATGCTGGTATACAGGTAGATATGCAGAAAATAGAAGCAGTCAAAACATGACCCAGACCTACCACTCCGACTGAAGTCCGCAGTTTCCTGGGATTGGCAGGATACTATAGAAGGTTTGTTGAGGGGTTCACCACCATAGCGGCACCCCTGACTAAGCTAACGCAAAAACAGTAAAGTTCCAGTGGACAGAGGCATGTGAGCAGAGTTTCCAAGAATTGAAAGACAGGTTGACCTCCGCCCCAGTATTAGCGCTGCCAGAAGGTACAGAGGGTTATTCAGTGTATTGTGATGCATCAGGTATTGGGTTGGGATGTGTGTTGATGCAACACGGTAAAGTGATTGCCTATGCTTCCAGACAGCTGAGGAAACACGAAAAGAATTATCCTACCCATGACCTGGAGTTAGCCGCAGTGATCCACGCCTTAAAAATATGGAGACATTACTTGTATGGCGTCCATGTGGATATTTTCACACATCATAAGAGACTACAGTATATCTTCACTCAGAGGGAGTTGAATTTGCGACAGCATCGCTAGTTGGAGTTATTGAAAGATTATGATGTGGACATTCTGTATCATCCGGGAAAAGCCAATGTAGTAGCAGATGCTCTCAGCCGTAAATCGATGGGAAGTTTGGCGTATTTGCAGCCTGAGCAGCGGGAGTTGGTTAGAGAAATACACTAATTAGCCAGTTTAGCCATTCGTGTAGCAGAAACAGAGGACAACAGAGCGGTAATTTAGAACACCGCAGTGTCGTCATTAGTTGTGGAGGTAAAGGAATGGAAGTATGAAGATCCTGACCTGGTTCAGCTTAAGGACAGAATTCAGCAAGGGAAAGCGCCAGATTTTCAGGTAACTGAGGATGAAGTGCTGAGATGCAAGGGTTGTCTCTGTGTTCCAGATGTTTCAGGGCTCCGCCAGCAGATTATGAGTGAGGTACATTACGCCCGTTATTCTCTCCACCCAGGCGCGATGAAAATGTACCATGATGTTAAGGAGATCTACTGGTGGCCAAGTATGAAAAGGGAAATAGCCGAATTTGTAGCCCAATGTTCTAACTGCCAACAGGTAAAGGCGGAACACCAGAAACCAGGCGGGTTAACTCAAGACATAGTTGTGCCTCTTTGGAAATGGGAAGCAGTAAACATGGATTTTGTAGCAGGATTACCCCGTACCAGGCATAGACATGATTTAATTTGGGTAATTGTTGACAGACTGACAAAATCAGCCCATTTCCTGCCAGTAAAAGCCACTTTCTCTGTCGAAGATTACGCCAGATTGTATATCAGAGAAATAGTTAGATTACACGGTGTTCCAGTATCTATTATCTCTGACGGAGGAGCACAATTTACAGCTAGATTTTGGCAGTCATTTCAGAGAGGTCTGGGAACGCAGATTAATTTAAGCACAGCATTCCACCCTCAGACAGATGGACAGGCTGAACGCACTATTTAGACGCTCGAGGATATGTTACGGGCGTGTGTGCTAGACTTTGGAGGTAGCTGGGACGAGCATTTTCCACTGATTGAGTTTTCTTATAATAATAGTTATCACTCAGCTATCTAGATAGCGCCCTTTGAGGCACTGTATGGGCGAAAATGTAGATCGCCAATTGGTTGGTTTGAAGTGGGAGAGTCAGTGCTGATTGGGCCAGATATTATTCATCAGTCAGAGGAGAAGGTAAAGCTTATCAGAGAACGTCTACTGACTGCACAGAGCCGCCAGAAATCATATGCCGATGTGCGGAGCAGGGACCTGGAATTTGGTGTAAATGACTGGGTATTTCTGAAAGTATCTCCAATGAAAGGGGTGATGAGATTCGGAAAGAAAGGTAAGCTCAGTTCAAGATTCGTTGGGCTTTATCAGATCCGGCGGAGAGTAGGTCGAGTGGCATAGGAATTGAACTTGTCTCTAGAATTGGAATTCGTTCATCCAGTTTTCCACGTATCTATACTAAAAAAGTACATAGGAGACCCATCCAGAGAAGTTCCAGTCCAGGATGTCCAGGTTACGGAGGAGTTGGCCTATTAAGAGGTTCCAGTAGCTATCTTAGACAAACAGATTCCTAGATTGAGAACTAAAGATATTGCGTCTGTCAAGGTACTGTGGCGTAACAAGAACCGAGAGGAGATGACTTGGGAGGCAGAGGAAGATATGAAAATAAGATATCCTCACTTGTTTCAAGCCTAGTTAGTCAAGAGGTATGTTAGTATTGTTATTTTATGCAGTGCCTGATAGTATATGTATAAATGAGATAATCGACTCCAATATTTTCTCTTATGAATGCTATAGTATATCGTGGAGTACCTGTATTGGACTTTTCTGCATTTCAGGTTTTTGAGATAGTCCAATTACAGGGGGAACTCTGCCAAAATTTTCCTAGAAATAAGTTAAGTTGAGAATTCCTATAAATAGAAGTTTGCATTCGAGGACGAATGTTCTTAAGGGGGGGAGAATGTTACACCCCGTAAATTCTCGATATGTAGATGGACTATTCGCATGTTGGTTAAGAGTTTTTGAATGCCATACATGCTAGGAAAATGCCCAGGGGAAAGATTGGATAAGAAATCCGTCGAACCATTGCGGAAGGAGCCAGGGCAGAACCCCTCTGCGATGGCAACGTGTCACAGAGGGAGGGCCTCCGCGTTGGATCCGTGTCGTGAAATTTGGCCGGCGAATCGTCGTGCTACCGAGCTAAGGTAAGTGGAATTTTTTCCAAATTAGTGTCAATATACTCCTAGTCCTAAAGTGAGTTCTTCTCCCTTCTGGACTTCTGAGAAATAGCGAGTTTTCGACCGTCTTTCGATAAGCCAAAGTTTGGGCTATATATATATATATCAAAAGTGTTAACTTTTTTTCCAAGATATTAATGTATTTAGCTCTAATTGATATATATATGAATACAGTTGGAAGGAATAACTGAATATTGGTCGAGGTACACCAGTTAGCCGGAAGCCGACAACTGAGGTATGTAAAGCTAGTTTCCTCGGCAAGTTAGTAGTATAGTAAAATAGTTCAAAGGCCAGTAGAATGTTTCAGAAGTCGTGTGTTATGTTTAGTATGAATATTAGTACGATATTGGAAGCATCCTGTTATGTATAGCGTGAAACTTGCCAGCACGATATAAATTCTAATACAAAGTGTTAGGAACTGTACAGCATGCCCAGTATGTGATTTAGTAAAATATGTTAGGATATTACCGTGTTCAGTTGAAACTTAGTAAAGCAATATAAGTATCTGTAAGGTATCTCAAAAGTAGAATGGTAGATTAAAATGAAGTTTAGAAAGCATGTTAGAAATAGTAAATCATGTTACTATGAAACTCAGTTATACAGCATGATTCCCAGCAGAAAAACTATATCTTGTTCAACATTAGACTCAGCACAGTATGACAGAAGATTATATATATATACCATTATCAGTCTCAGCATGTATTAAATACATACATATCACTATCACTAGTTCAACATATAGTGTCACACCCCACCTTGGGGGGTATGACGGGCACCTGGTGCCTGCTAGACTCTAGCTCTATTTCAAGAAACGAACCGGCTATATAGCGGCTGTAAATACAGCCCTCGGCCAATTAGGCCTATAGCCACCTGCAATACACAACAGCTAACCAGAACAATGACACTATAATCTGAAACAACTACTATTCACCTTTGTGACCGACAAGGTCACTAACTATAACCAGAAGAAGGCCCCACACGGCCAACATCAACAACTAAACACATATATACATGCACGGCCCCACATGACCGGCTCCACCACCACATGAAACATCAAACTGCAAGCCTCTAGGAAGTAATAATAGAATGGTCGGGACAGGGCCCCAACCTACCCGTACTATACAACAAAAGAAAATGAAATACACCTCTGAATATCAAGCTCCGGATGACAGGAGTTGATAACTCTGCGTTGGCTCGGATCACGAGGGATCGGCTCCTCATCTATGAGTACCTGTAGGCAAGCAATGCAGCGCCCCACGGGCGTCAGTACCACAGGTACCGAGCATGTAAAGCAAACTGAAATACACAACTGAACTGGGTAACAACAATAACCTGACATATAAGCAGGAAGTAGCTGAATCTATCTGGCTGAGGATAACTGGGGAGAGTTTACATATTCTGTAGCTAACTGACGACGTGTTGTCCTACTGTTTATCAGTATCTAATAGCACATATAGATATACATATAGATACACACAATACCTGACCGACCCCCATAAGCCGGAAGGTGCCAATCAACAGAACAATCTATATACCCCTACCCGGGTCTAAACCAACCAAAAATAAGTCACTCCACTCATCCGATAACTGTGAGCTCCTCCTACTAGCCCCCTTGGGTACGTAACTCAGGCCTTGGCCTCTGACAATAAACTGTGTCTGAGTCCGAAGACTCCTGCCTCTGGGCGCAAGTGCACACGGGGTAATATGTTGCTCTATCTGTAACTGAAACTGCCCCTGGGTGCAAGCACACAACAGGGTAATTTTATAAAAATATGTATCTGAAAGTGCCCCCGCCACAAGCGCACGCAGAGTAATCTGCCCCTGTAAACATGGTAATCTGGCTCTGCGCAAAGCGAACTGAACTGCCCCTGCAAGCAGGGTAATCTGGACCGTATTATCATGGTGGTCAGCCATCATCGTCCTCTAGGAGGACGGTATAGCCCAGCTGGTGGCGGTATCTGAATCTGGTATCGACACAGCTATAACCCAGGGGAGGTGGGGATGCTAAAGGGTGCCCACATGCCACAACAAGTCTCAACATGCAAACACATACACAGCAAGCATGCTCAAATGAAAAATACTAATCATATTTTCTTCTTTTATTTCAAGGTCAGTCCGTACTAAACAACTGATGCTATATTCTGTTTTACACTGTTTCTGATTGCTGGGCTAACTGCTACCTGGCCTTTATCTGTTTATCTGATTATTGTTATCCGTGATCTGAAGCTATATCAATTTCTAGAGCCATATTTGTTTCTGGAGTTATATCAGTGTCTGGAGCTATTTCTATATCTGATTACTGATCTGATTATATCTGGATATAACTCAATAACATAGAACATGCTATCTATAACTGGATATAGCTCAATAGTATAAAATGTGTCATCTATTACCGGATACAGTCTCAACAAAATGTGATACATACTATCTGAAATCATCTGACTATCCGTTATTCTGATTATCGCATGATACGTAATGATATACTAGCATGCTTGCTGGAAATTGTACTGAAATCATTCCTGTACGCTGGGTATATGTTAATAGCCTTTATTCTATTCATTTTCTAGACTATACTTCCTGGCTTGCCGAAAGAATAACTTTACATACCTGGTTTCTAAGTACCCGACTGACCGATATGATTTCCGTCAGTACTTCTGTTGTTTCTCCCAACTACATTCACATAAATTTCGATTAGAACTAAATACATTAATATCTGGGAGAAATTATCACTTTTGATATATATTTATCCCAAACTTCAACCTTTCAGAAAACGGTCGAAAACTCGTTATTTCTCGACAGTCCAGAAGGGATAAATGCTCACTGCAAGGCTAGGAACACATTGGTACTAAATTAAAGCAATTTTATTCACTTTACCTCGGTAGCACGACGTTTCGCCGGCCAAATTTCACGAAAACCAACTCCGTAGGATTGCTCTCTGCAGCTTTATACCTCTGTATCTAAGCCAGAATGGAGTTTAGACCGCGTTTCGTAGCGTAATCGGAAGGAAATTATATATATTTGTCATGGGTTCCTTCTTCTCACTTATTTCCCCTGTTTTTTGCTGGAAATTCATTGATAACAATGAAAAACCGACTTCTTATTCCTTTTTTTTTTGCTTGCCTTCTAGATCCCTTAACCAACATGCCATTAGGATATTTATTCATTTAAAATTTACAGGGTGCAACATATAGTATGTACAGATACATTTTTATCACTAGCTTCAGCATGTGGTGTACGCAGTTAGTATTACTAGTTGAGACCACTGTATTGTCTTGGGGTTGGATTACCTAGCATTCATGACCGCCCCAGGGTTAATAGTTGTATCAACTCATCCTCCAGAGGGAGAGGATACGTCACTCTACGGAGTGGCATACCGTCCCACAGGGAATGAAAATGGGATGCCGATTTCCCCATATTGTGCCTTGGTCGGCCTTTATACACCCCCGTCGAGCGGGTACGCCCGAGGTGTTGATTCAGGAGTCCTCTGGACTCAGGTACAATTATAGTCAGGGGCTCAGCGAGCCCAAGTGCATACCCAGGGGATCGGTAGGATGCTTATAGTTATTATAGGAGATGGGACGACCGAGGTAGGGTTATAGATTGCGTGTTGATTGTACCTCCCGGTTTATGGGGGCCGGGTAAGGTTTGTGTGAGCTATGTTATGTTATGTTATGTTATGTTATGCCATGTTACGCTAGATACGAGTAGATCGACAGTAGAATGATACATTTTCAGGTATGACTCCTACTCCTCCCAACATAGTTGAGAGTAGGCTTAGCTCTACATTTTCAATCAGTTTAGTCTATTTCTTTCTATTTCAGTTCCATCAATTGTATTGTTGTTTTCAGATATTTTTCAGTTGTTGCTTTACATACACAGTACCAGCGGTACTGACACCCGTTGGGAGTGCTGCATTACTTGCCTGGAGGTACTCATAAGCGAGGAGCCGATACCTCGCGATTCCAGCCAGCACACAGAGTCATCAGCTCCAGTCATCCGGAGCTAAATAGCTAGAGGTTTATCCCTATTCTTTTATTGTACAGTATGGGTAGGCCGAGGCCCTGTCCTGACCATCTTATCAGTATTCTTAGAGGCTTGCAGTCTGCATATATTTCCCTGTGGTTAGTTGTACCGGTCGTGTGGGGCCGTGCGTATGTTTAGTTGTTTATGTTGGCCGTGTGAGGCCTTATCCAGTTACTAGTGGTGACCTTGCCGGTCACGTAGCTGTTCAGCATTTGTTATATTGATTTAGAGTTAACTAGACAGCATGGTGGCCTTGTCGGCCCGCATAGGTTCCCCTAGATGAATGTGATTCTTGTTAGCTGATGTCATAGTACAGGTGGCTATAAGCCTAGTCGGCCGGAGGCTGTATTTACAGCCGTTATATAGCCCGTTGTTTCCGTGAATCAGAGTTAGAGCCAGCCAGGCACCAGATTTGCTCAGGCTCAATAGTCTAGCAGTTCAGATCCTAATAGGGCACCAGGTGCCAGTCATACCCTCCAAGGCGGGGCGTGATAGAATCTATCCAGAACAACTATTACAAACACATCCCACTCTGATGTGTTGTGGATTTACAACACTTTCGACGCTCAAAACTAAGAAATTAGCATGGACTTAGGTGTGTTTATGTGGATATGAGGCACTTTTCCTTTGGTTGCAAGATAAATTGGCGTTGGACCTAAAAATTGCAAATGAAAGCCTGAATTATGCAAAACATGCTCAAAGTGAAGACCATAGTACGAGCCGTAGGAAGGACCTATGAGTCATACTGATGGCCGTGAAAAGTTGCAGAAGACTAGAATTGAAGAGATGTAATGTACGAGTCTCAGTACGAGTTGTACCAAGCTGGTACGAGTCGTGGTGTTGAAGTCGTGAAAACAACCAAAAAATTTTCATAAGAGACTAACTCCTGCTACAGAAAGAAAGTATGACCCGTGGGAAAAAGGTACGATTCGTACCATGAAGGTCATGATGAACTTCAAAAGAATTCCAAAGTTTCAGAATCAAACCACGGGAGCTCAGTACAGATCATAGGATGGAGGTACAAATCGTACCAGGATCCAACACATAGCCAAAATTCAGCCAACCATACAAGGTAAGAAAGGAAGCTACGGGTCGTAGGATGCTGCTACATATTGTAGGTTGGCTCGTGACGACTGCAGAACCAGATAAGGAAATTCATCCTGTTAACGTAGGAAAAGGATTCTTGTGTCTGTATAAATACGTTTTAGGTTTTATTTTTCTGTAGAAAAGAGTAGAATTCGAGAGAGAAGATGAGAAAAGAGATTTTTAGGAGAATTGAATTGATTCAACTTGTGATCAACCTTTTCTTGAATTCATTTAGTTCTTGCTACTTGTTCTTCAAGATTTTTGTGATTAATTAAAGAAAGTGTTTTTCTCATTCATTCTTGTAAGTATTGATTTATGTTCTTAATCATAAATACAATTCACAACCTTACAACTATGAGAGGTTAAAACCTCAATAGCTAGGGTTGTGGGAACCATGTGTATTAATAAGCTAGGGTTGCACAAAGTGATTTTGAAACCAATACAAAATACTTATATTGTATTCTCTTCATGCTTAAATGTTTCTTAACGGTGTGCAATGTTAGGACATGACCAAATTATTTACTTGCTTAGGACTAAGAGGTAGAGATTAGGAAAAGAGAATTATAACAGAACCTTGATTATGATAATCATTGTATTAACTTGAGTGGTGGTTGCAGGGTAGTTAAATCTGAGACTTAGTGATAACGGATAGTTTGAAACTGATCATGAGACTTGGTCGAGTGATTGAATATAGTCATTCAATAGGGATTGGTCGGTTGTTTGGATGAACCTAAGTTATCAGTTCTATAAGTAAGTATTGGTGATAATCACAAGTGTATACCCAAAGCAGTTAAGAACCCATGGGAAACACAAACCCTAGTTATCCTTTAATATTGATTCAAAACCATAATTTTGATAATCGTTTTCATAAATGATTTTCTTAAGAACCCCCCAATTTTGAAGTAATTACCTCACAAGTTCACTTACCGGCCGTAATCTAGTTCTCCCATATTCCCTGTGGGTTCGACCCCAACCTCTAGTTGGGATTTTTATTGACAACGTCCCCTTCATACTTCAGTAGGAGGTGTGGTTTGAGCATTATCAAAAAGTGGTGTCGTTGCCGGGGAATACGGCTGAGACTAAGTTATTAGCTTGTATTTGACTTTTTGGTAGTTATTTCCTTAATTACGTTTATTTTTGTGTTTTTGATACCCACAAGCTATTCTCCGGTGAATGCCAAACACTTGGAGTAGAGGAGTTCCCCTTGTTCCACTAAATCCAAAAATCGAGAGAGCACTGCATAAAAAGAGAACCACGAGCAAAGAGAAGCCCGCATAGCTGAAGAAGCTAAGCAAGCCGAGCTAGCTCGGCAAGCTGCACTACAGCATGTGGAAGATGAATGAGATGAGGTGGTAAATTCTGGCCGACAGGGGCGGGGCAACAGAGCTCATAGATTTTCCCCTTAGCTCTTTGATGATGATGACCCAGACATTGATGAAGTTGGGTCAACTGGAGCAATTGTGCCAACACCACTGCCCGCTAGGGCCAAAATCGACATTACAAGCACCATGATTCAATTGTTAAAAATGAAAGGGGTGTTCAGTGGTTTACGCAGCGGATGATGCCAACCTGCACTTAATGAACTCTGTAGGAATATGCAAGTCGTACAGGTTGCTCGGAGTATGCCAGGATGCAATACGGCTCAGACTCTTCCCTTTTTCTCTATCAAGGGAAGCTACCTTGTGGTTATCGAAGTTGCCCAATGACTCCATAACCAACTGGAGGGAGCTCAAACAGGCCTTTTTGGAGAGATTCTTTCCCCCATCCAGGATGTTGTAGCTAAAGAATGAGATCTATAATTTTTGAAAGACTACGACTGAGGCACTCCATGAAAATTGGTTGAGGTTCAAAAAGAAGTTGACAAAGTGCCCTAACCACAAAATCCTAGATGATAGTTTGTTGGAAATTTTTTACAGGTCTCTGAACAACAGCACCAAAGTTGTAGGTGACACGGTGGCTGGAGGAGCATTCATGAGTCACACATGGGAGCAAGCTACACCCATTCTTGACAGGGTGACTAAGACAAATAGGGTCTGGCATATGAGGGAGGCTGATGCAGTGGCAGGCACATATGTTGTTGGTTTTACTGCAGACCAATGAAGAAAAGAAGAAGAGCGCGACCAGGAGCTGGCTCATATGCGCACATCATTGGACTTGCTAACAAAACACATTATGGGAGCCGGAGCCAAACAGGTCAATGCAGTGGGAACTCAAGGCAGGGAGCAAGCAGCTGATCACTCTGATTTTGAGGAAGAGGCAAACTTCCTGGATAGCTAGGTGGCGGGTTTCCAAACCAACACCCAAGCATCTAGACAAGATAATTGGTGCCAAGGTTCTGGAAATCAAGGTCGGAACCAATATAGAGACAACTACAATAGAAATGGGTTGGAGACAAAATGATGGACACCGCAATGACCGAGCTGGATTCTATGTGCCTCCCAATGAACGAGAAGGGGAGGCTGGGCAATCAAAGTTAGAGAGCATGATGGTTGAGATGTTGAAGAAGCTGAGGTCCACTGATGAGCAACTAAAGGAGATTCGAGGTGACTTATCAAGTATGGGTCAGAAGGTGGAATCTCATGCTGCTGCCATCAATCAGATTGAACATCAACTTGGGCAACTGTCAGCATCAATGAACGCTAGACAAAAGGGTACACTACCTAGCAACACTGTCCAAAATCCAAAGAACGACGCACATTGTATGGCGGTGATGACTAGGAGTGGTAAAACCACAGTTGACCCCTCGTTTCTAGTTAAAGTTGAGCGGATGAAAGAGAGAATAATGGAGGGTGATGATACAAGTGCTGAGAGAGAGACTCGTGAGTTGCAAAAGGGCCCGAGAGGTGAGAAGGAACCTGACATGGATCAAGGGGCAACGCAAGTGCATAAAGTTATCCCACGACCACCGCCACCATTCCCCCCAAAGGATGAAGAAGAAGGCGGATAATGGTAAGTTCTAGAAATTCCTTTCAATGCTTAAGCAACTATCTGTGAACATACCATTGGTCAAAGCATTAGAGCAGATTCCGGGATATGCAAAGTTTATGAAGGACATGGTAACTAAAAAAAGATATGTGAGCTATAAGCCTGTTGACAATGTGCATCACTGTAGTGCCATAGCTACAAGCGTCCTAGCGTAGAAAAAGGAAGATCCAGGTGCCTTCACTATACCATGTATGATTGGCAATGTCGAGTTCACAAGGGCACTCTGTGATCTGGAAGCTAGCATTAATTTTATGCCCTTGGTTGTATTCAAGAAATTAGGGTTGGAAGCCCCCACACCGACCAACATGCGGCTACTGATGGCCAATAGAACAGTTAAGAAGCCGATGGGCATCCTAAATGGTTTGATTTTCAAGGAAGAAAAATTTATATTCCCAGTAGACTTCGTGATCTTGGATTGCGAGGTTGATTATAGGTCCCTATCATTATGGGGTGACCATTCCTTGCAATTAGGAGAACTCTAGTTGATGTGGAAGATGGCTTGCTGAAATTTAGACTAAATCAAGAAGAGGTCATATTCAATATCTATAGGACAATAAAGCAACCCAAGGAATTTAGTGTGATCTCAACACTCGAAGATGAGTATGAGTCACTTGATGAAGTTTGAGTAGTCAAAAGATTTGCATCGTGCCGCGACGTCAAATCAGGTGCTTCTTGGGAGGCAACCCAAGTGGTAGTTTGGTGAAATCTGAGTAACTAGGCTACCTATGTCGTGCCGCAATGCTAAATCAAGCGCTTCTTGGGAGGCAACCCAAGTTATTAAATTAATGTGTGCTCAGTGTGCAGGGAAAATCAAAAATAGGAGGCTGAAACAACAGCTGCTACAGCCCCCAGTACGACATGTGATTACGTTGTAGCAGCAGTCATAGGGAGGTTCAGAAAAAATGATCAAAGCTCTGACTTACGGTTCATCATATGGATCGTACCTGATGGTATGAGTCGTAGGATTGATTCGTAGGTCTCCAGGTAAGTTTTCTTCAACAGGGTCGCGCATGAGCCCAAGGGACAAGCCGTAGGTACTTCCCACAACTCGTGGAACTAGTTGTGATGGGTCAAAATTGGCAATAAAACTTGACTTGGCCTAAATTTTTTAAAATTTTGCCCTTACCTATTTAAACCCCACAAACACCCTCTCCCACGCTTAAGCACTCAAAAACACGACTCAACCTCACTTCCCCTACCCGTAACTCAACATCACAAGAAAAATCAAGCAAGATTCTTGCTCGACCCAAGTTCAGTAAATCGTATACGGTCATTCATAGTTGATGAAGAATCAATCAAGTAAGTTTGTTGTATTAAACATTGCTAAGAGTCACATATTGAGATTGATGGTGTTAAAACCCCTGTGAGTTAGTCACTGGGCTCCAAACTTGATTTTGAAAATAGAGACAATGATCATGGTGTTGTATAATTTTCTTCTTCGACTAAAGAGATGTTGAATTCCTGATGAACTGAGGTTTTGAAACTTAATGAGTTACGGGTAATGGGTAAAAATGGGAAGGATTGGGCTAAGGTTAAAGCGAGTAAATGATGTTCCTAGACTTGGGGGAAATTTGAGTAACTTAAAATATGAAAAAGAACCCTTGCAAACTGAGAAAAGAGAATTTGAAAATGGTATGAGGCACAGTACGGATGGTAGGTTGCCACTACGAGTCGTATTGAGCACTCGTACCACCAAGATGAACAAGGTTGCATAAAAATGTCTCTCCTACGACTCATGGAATCGACCTACGAGTCATACCACGAGTCATGGAAAAATTTAGAAAAATACCAGCGCAGGGCTTCATTAGACGACTCAAGGTACGGATCGTACCTTTTTTGTATGAGTCATACCTGCGAGTTGTACTGAAAATGGTTGCAATTCTAGGACTTCTCACGAGTCATACCTTCATGGTACGACCCGCAGTGAGGGCCTATGATGAGAATCTGAACACCTCCTTTATAAATCTTATTTTTCAAAAATGGAATGCTAACATCTTTCTCTACAGGAACAATGACATACAAACGTCGGGCAGACCAAAAAAAATCCCGAAGGACACTGATTGATGAAACAACTGAGTCAGAGTCTGACAAAGAAGGAGACTACCTAGTGGTTCAATTGAAGAGTATCAAGTAGACACTTCATACACTGATGGAACCCGAACCACTAGGGCAAAAGCAAAGGCTCAAGCTAAAGAAACCACTACCACATCCGCTCAAGCTCCCCAGTCCGAGGAGGGAGTTAGAGAGGAACAACAGAAGTTAGGCAATGATCTAATGCTGAAGTAGGGTCAGGGGAGACCAAAAGTGGAGAAGAAAGCGGCAATGAAGAGTCAGAGGAGGAGGCTCCTGATGTTGCACAAGAGAAGACCCCACCCAAGGCAAGTCGTACCATCCGGTGGAGACTGCCGGGAGCTAAAGAAATTTATGAGCAAGACATCTCTCTCACCACCCAAGAATAAGACAAGGAGAAGCATCCAAGAAGAACCGCGGATCCTTACAACCTCACTGAGTGAAGTTGAGGAGATGAAGAGGATTTTTACCTTCTATGGTTTTGAGTGGATGGCCAAGACTCCAGCATAGTACACAGAAAACATAGTTCGGGAGTCCTATGCCAACTACTTGTCTACCATGGAGGTAAAGGCAAAAGAAGGGCAGAAGATAAAAGACCAGCCTCGTCTGGAGAGTGTTATGGTCTGAGGTAGAGAGGTTGATATATCTGAGCGGACGATTGCTCGATTATTGTATGGCCCACAGTTCGTCCCTACTAGGATGATGCAGAGTACGATTATAGGGTGGAGGCAAAGAAGCAAATTAGATCCGTGACTGTGGTGGAGCGACAGGGGCAACTACAATTTCTAGCAGGGATGATTGTTGAGAACAAGGATGAAGCTGAATGGATTATAGGTGGAAATAAGGTGACCAAGAACTCAAAAAATTTCATAGCAAAAGCCTGTTGGACACTAGTGCGCCATCGGTTAGCACCTACGGTTAACAACAACACATTGAGTGCTGACACAGCGGCTTTGGTGGCATGCCTCATGTCTCGTTACCGCATCAATATCCCGAGGATCATAGCAGATGAGATATGAGACCCGGCGGTGGAAGTAAGCACTACTATCCCATTCCCGAGTCTTGTGTTTAGATTATGTATGGAGGCAGAAGTTCCAGGGGGTGGCGAGCGGTTGATTGGAAGCCAAAGGATTGTAGACATAGGGCTTATTCGGGATGAGATGAACCTAGTAAGCAGATCCAGGATTCCCACAGCTATCCCAGTAGCCCAGCCAGCAGGGGACATATAGGTGATTGTCCTCATTACACAGGAGCAGAGCGAGACCGGCTACAGACGCCGGTCATTCAGAGTCAGCTCCTAGCACCTCAGCTGCACAACTGCCCAGCATGCAGACTTAGACGTAAGCAGGGTATACTTTGGTACCATAGGACTTCCTCCAAGAGCTAGAAAAACGATTGACCATAGAGGAGCGAAAGATTTAGGCTATGATGGACAATGTAAAAGCATGGGTCAAGTCAGAGATTGAGGAAGCAGCTCAGGCTCTACATGCTCACCTAGATAGCTTTTAGAGTCGATTAAATGAGAGGATGGCAGAGCAGACCGATACTAGCAATCTCCATGCGGAGTTGGGGGCTCTTTAGAGCCAAGTAGTTGAGTTCTCATCACGACAGCCAACAGTATTAGCAGCCCCCACTCTTCCTAACCTAGATGCCGAGCCTGATGAGAAGATTGACTTGGCGGCATATTGGGAGCCGACTACGACTGTTGAAAAGGGAAAGAAAAGAGCTTCTCAGGATGTTAGTGACAAGAGTTTGAGAAAAAGGAGGAAGAAGGAGAGAAAAGAGCGCAAGAAGGCTAGGGCAGAGAGCATGCGGACTCATGAAACACATTTGTCTGAGCTGCATGAGAGAGCTAGAGGAGCACGCAGCTCCACCATATCTCATCTTGAGATTTCCCATGGCCATGACCCTTCGGGAGAGCCACATTTAGCCCCGATAGTTACAAAGGTCATCCAAGAGGCCACAATCACTGGGGGGACCACCCCCCTATTGACACACAATTAAGCTCATCGGCCAACGCTAGCACCACTACTATAGCAAAGGTACCACCTCCGCAAGATGACAGGAGCGCCTAGTGCGCCACGGGTATGTTCTCTTCCCTATGTTCTTATAGATGATGCTTTGGGGAAGAAGCTTACTTTTCAAAAAGAGGAGGGGGTATACTTGTGATTTTTGAAATTTTTGATTCATTTGCGGGTTTTTCTTGTCGTGTTTCTTTTCCCTCAGTCATGCTATCTAGTAGAACCGGCATGTGTAGGATATTTATTTTTTAGGTTGTGATTTTTGTTTAATTAGAAATTAGCTCAGGAGTACTCAGCCATTAAAAATGAACTGTTTTGATTTTTGAAAAATATTTGACCCTGTGTAAAAATTTTCCGATGCATTAGCTATGTGTTTGTGACAACATGCATTATAGTTGTGGATCTTTTGATATCATTTAGTTTGTCAACATGAGTAGTCTTTTTAATCAATGTACGAACCAGACAGGTGAGGAAAAAATAGTTCATGTACCATGTGTGAGTGAGGTATAGTAGTCAGTTCAGTATTGTGTTGAAGATCTAGAACTTTCCTGGTTGGTCTTTGCATAGACTAAGAATGGTTGGTTAGGATATGATCATAGGCCATTTTTTTAGCTCACTTTTAGCCTATATTACCCTACCAAAGTTGCATGAATCCCTTGATCCCAAGTTTGAGCCTTAAATGACCATGTTTCTTTGATTCACCAATTAACCATACCCATTTTTCACAATCCACCTATTTTGGCCCTGGTCCTTCCTAGGATATTGTGAACCTCAACATAAGCAAAATGCTTAAGTTGAGGGTGGATAGAGTAAGGGTGTGTAAATGGTGGGGATGAAAGAAAGGAAAATAAAAGAGAAAAGAAATGGTGAAAATGAGGTGTGGTGAAAAGAAAAAAAAAGGAAAAAGATGAAAAATGTTGAGAATCTTGTAAAAGAAGTTTCGAAAGAAAATTAAAATGATGAAAAAGTTTAAAACTCACCACACTCATGCAAATGTGTAAAAAGGGGTAAAACGGGAAGATAAAGGGAATAAAAGAGAAAAAGGGTGAAATAGGTAACTGATGTAGCCAATGTATGTAGTGCCAAGGAAAGGATAGTCACTTATAAAATCTTCCATATTGATCATGTCTAGCCCGGAGCCTACATTACAAGACATACTAATACTTATAACTTCTTTGTGAGAGTGAGTGCCTTACTTGTTTAGTCCCATTATATGTTTGACATCTCATATCTAAGTGAGGACTTCATTTGTGTGAGAGTATATGGATTATGTTTGCTTTTACCCTCAGTATGTGTGGAAAACATTGGTGATGACTTGATTGCTAGTTGATAGATGAATGACATGTTTTGATCCCTGTTTATGATGTTTTGATTCTTGTAATGCATTAGCTGATGTTATTCCATGAGGAAGGGACAATGGAGTTTGTATAGAAAGTGCAAGTTTTGTTTGGATATTGGCTATAGTATCTTAATTCTATTTTCTAGTTGAGCGTCATGTTTAGTTTTTTTTTCTTTGCCTGAGGAGATGCAAAAGTCTTAAGTTGAGGGTGTTGATGTGCGTGGATTTATAGCATTTTCAACATTCAAAACTAAGAAAATAGCATGGACTTAGGTGTGTTTATGTGGATATGAGGCACTTTTACTTTGGTTGCAGGATAAATTGGTGTTGGACCTAAAAATTGTGAAAGAAAGCCTGAAGTATACAAAATATGCTCAAAGTGCAGACCACAGTACGAGTCGTAGGAAGGACCTGCGAGTCGTACTAATGGCCATGAAAAGTTGCAGAAGGCTAGAATTGAAGAGATGTATTATAAGAGTCTCAGTATGAATAGTACCAAGCTGGTACGAGTCATGGTGTTGAAGTCATGACAAAATCTAGAAAATTTGCATAAGAGACTGACTCCTGCTAAGGAAAGAAAGTACGACCCATGGGAAGAAGGTACTAGTTGTACCATGAAGGTCGTGATAAACTTCAAAAGAATTCCAAAGTTCAGAATCAAACCACGGGAGCTCAGTACGGATTGTAGGATGGAGGTACGAATCGTACCAGGATCCAACACTTAGCCAAAATACATCCAACCATACAAGGTACAAAAGGAAGCTACGGATCGTAGGATGCTGCTATGGATCGTAGGTTGGCTCATGAAGACTTCGAAACCAGATATGGCAATTCATCCTATTAGCCTAGGAAAAGGATTATTGTGTCTGTATAAATATGTTTTCGGTTTTATTATTCTGTAGAAAAGAGTAGAATTCGAGAGAGGAGCTTTTTAGGAGATTGAGTTGATTCAACTTGTGATCAACCTTTTCTTGAATTCATCTTGTTCTTTGTACTTGTTCTTCAAGATTTTGGTGATTAATTAAAGGAAGTGTTTTTCTCATTCATTCTTGTAAGTATTGATTTATGTTCTTAATCATGAATATAATTCACAACCTTACAACTATGAGAGGCTAAAACCTCCGTAGCTAGGGTTGTGGGAACCATGGTGGATTAACAAGCTAGGGTTGCACAAAGTGATTTTGAAACCAATACAAAATACTTATACTGTATTCTCTTCATGCTTTAACGTTGTACGCAATATTAGGACATGCCCGAATTCTTTACTTGCGTAAGACTAAGAGGTAAAGATTAGGAAAAGAGGATTACAACAGAGCCTTGATTTTGATAATCATTGTATTAACTTGAATTGTGGTCGCAGGATAGTTAAATATAGAACTTAGTGATAACGGATAGTTTGAAACCGCTCATGTGAGTTGGTCGAGTGATTGATAGTCATTCAATAGGGACTTCTCTATCTTTTGGATGAACCTAAGTTATCAATTTTATAAGTAAGTATTGGTGATAATCACAAGTGTATACCCAAAGCAGTTATGAACCCATGGGGAACACAAACCCTAGTTATCCTTTAATATTGATTTGAAACCATAATTTTGATTAATTTTTTCATTATTATTTTCTTCAGAACCCCTCAATTTTGAAGTAGCTACCTCACAAGTTTACTTACCGACTGTAATCTAGTTCTCCCATATTCCCTTAGGGTTCGACCCCAACCTCTCGTTGGGTTCTTTATTGACAACGTTTTCTTCATACTTCAGTAGTAGGTGTGGTTTGAGCGTTATCAAAAAGGGGAGGAGGTATACTGTAATACCCCCGGAAGTGCGTAGGAGTAGACCTGGAAGAGAAAAGTTGAAAACTGCAGAAAATGGGGGAAAATATCTCAGGAAGGGCCAAGGTACGACTCGTGGTGTCATATCATGGGCCATTGTACTGAGTCGTGGTTAGGTAGGCTGGGTGACAGTGTAAAATACGAGTGACATGATGATTAGTTATGGGAAACAACGAGTCGTAGTTAGCAGTCGTGGTGAGGAGCTAGGTTCATCAAGTGACTTACAACAGGCGTCCCAATGACCCATTAGGAGAAACCACGAGTTGTTGGGTGTGGCCACTGTTGGAGGTTAGGTTTTTCGGTGGCCTTGACGGAGGGAAACAACGACTCTTTGGTTTTTGTGACGAGTCGTGGTTTTACCCATTAGAAGATGAGATGCGTAGGTTCAGGGGCAAACCACGGACGATGTAAAAAATCGTGGGTTGAAAGGACGGGTTGTCTTGACCATCCATTGGTTGGGTCCAAATGAAGACTTTCAGCAGTCCATAAAACGAGGGACATGACGGGTCGTCGTTGAATCCCACGACCCGTTAGTTCCATTCGTGGTTTCAGGGCGGGTTCATTAAGGGTAATTTTGAATTTTTCACGATATAAGGCCCTAAACTACGTCGTTTTGGCTTGGGAAAGCTGGATTTTTACGAAAATGGCCTATTCTGAACTCTCATTCATGCATGCAAAGATATTGATAGGTGATGTAAGGGGGAATCCAAGCTTTTCAATTCAATTCTTCCAAATTCATTCTTGGGCTTCTAAGGAGGGTTAGAATTTGATAATCTCAGGTATGCAAGGTCATCAATGGGTGGATTCTTCCACACTCATGCTCCTATTCTATGATTTTTTCTTATAAATTATCAAAACTCATAGGGTTTTTGAATTGATTTATATAAAATCTAATGATTTAATTATGAATTTTGTGATTTCAAAATCTTATCATAATCTACTAATTTTGATCATTTTTTGAGACTCAAATTAATTATAATATTGTTGATTTTGAATTTCTAAGAAATTAAGCTTGATTATGCATGCCCCATGAGTCGATTTATGATCCATTGGTTCATTGATGTTTTTGACAAGCCCAACATGAATTATGAATTGAATTATGAATTTATTATGTTACCTACTTGATCTTATTAAATTCAAGCTATATGCATGATCTACAAATATGTACGAATTTTATTAATTATGAATTATGTTTTGGTCGACTCACGGGCCTCAAGTCATGGCTAGTTCTTATATGTTCAAGCATGTTTATGATTATCACGATTTAACTAGTCCATCATGATTTAACTAGCCAATGAACTCATGTATGTATTATTATGAGCACTATATATGTTTTGTGAGTAGTATCGAACACCGAGTAGGTTCAGGGCTCAGGTTAAGCCCCAGATCTCATGAACTACGTGCCACCATAGGTATGTTAGGACACCTTTCATGTTTTTCCCTGGCCCAAATGGCCCTTCTCATGTGTGATCATGCCTTTCATGGTTCCTACCCTTGGCAAGGTATGAACACCCTCCCGACTAGGGCTACAAGTCGGGCTTCACGTGTGCTCATATGGGGTATGTCGGTTAAGAGAATCTCTCACTGTTCCTCATGATTTGTGCATATTATGATTATGTATGATGGCTTAAGTTATGTTAAGTAAAGCTCTTCTATTATGATTATTACTATGTTTATGTTACGAATGTTTTGAAAACCTTGAGCAGTATGATAGGTTATGACGATTTACGATATGAGCATGTTGTCCTACACTTATGATCTTTTATGAAAATCATACATGTTTTAAATGTCCGTTTTACTTACCTTGTGTACTCAGTATATTCCACGTATTAACCGCATATTTTCTATGTTGTATCATCTCATGATACAGGTCCCAGTTCTCAGGCTCATCCTCACACATAGACAGATTTGCTCTCAGCACATTTGGTGAATCCTCATGTTCTGAGGGCCACATGTTCACACTCTATGTTATTTCTTTCAATTTCTGGATGTTGGATTAGTTGGGGAGTTGTCCCATCAATCTGCCTTTCATGTTTAGAGGCTTATCAGACTAGTTGTCTCCCGCCGTATTGTATAAATCTTGTACTGTTTTTTTTCCTTATGCTATGTTATGATTACATTCTTTTATGTTAAGTCTTCTGCTCATGTGTTTGGATTAGATGTATGCTCATGCCCATAGGTCGACTTGGGGTCTCTTGGGGCTCCTTGTCCCGTGTCTATGATCCGGGTGTACGTTGGGGTCACGACAAATTTGGTATCAGAGCCATAGATTTATGTGTCCTAGGGAGTTTGAAGGTGGCGTTAGGTAGAGTATTTTTCATGGGTGTGAAGCGTGCCACACCTATGATGAAGAGGATACTAGACGTTTAGAAAATGTTCCCTTCTTTCATGATCTATGTCGTGCGATGAACGTCGTTTACCCTCCTAATTTGTGCTATTCGTGTTTGAAGAATCATGCCTCCACGTCGAGTACATACCAGGAGAAACAAAAATGGTAATGATCATGAGGGTGCCCATGATGGTGAGCATCTGCCAACCCCACCCGTTCACGAGGAACATATACCAGAGCCAGCCGCCCACGCTGAGTTTAGGGCGGCGATTCAGATGCTGGCATAGGCCATGACAGCTCAGGTCAGAATCAAAATGTGGCACATTATCTGCAAAATAGGAATGCGGCAGCTGCTAGGGTGAGGGATTTCTTGAGGATGAGCCCTCTAAAGTTCACGGGGTCGAAGGTAGATGAGGACCCACATGACTTTATTGAGGAGATTTTGAAGATCACCCACGTTATGGGGGTGAACAATGGGGAATGGTTGATTTGACCTCCTATCAGCTAAAGAGGGTAGCACATATATGGTTTAAACAATGGAGGGATGCCAGGGCGGGGGGTGCAGGCCCAATAGGTTGGGATGAGTTTCACACCGTGTTCATGGATCGGTTCTTCCCTCGGGAGATGAGGGAGATTAAGGCGGATGAGTTTGTTAATCTAAAGCAGGGTAATATGTCGGTCTAGGAATATGCGTTGGAGTTCACTCGGCTATCTAAGTATGCTCCGGAGTTAGTAGCGGATCAGCGGGCTCGGGAGAGCTGTTTTGTGCATGGAGTGACAGATTACTTGGATAAGGATTGTTGGATCGCCATGCTTCACCGGGACATTAACTTTCCCTATATTGTATTACATGCGCAGTAGATGGAGTCAGTCTATAGGAGGCCGAGGGAGGCCAAGAGGGCCAGGACCAATAGTTGTGGAGTCTCTTAGGCCATGTCAAGAGGTGGACCACGTCAGCAGTCCCAGCACAGGTCCATTGCTCCAGCTCCATCATTGGCAAGCACGCCATCCAGGTTCTGGGGAGACCAGAGGAGCAGGTCTACAGGCTCAGGGAATCATGGAAGCATGCAAGTGGAGTGCACTTTCCCAACTTGTGCGAGATGCAATAAGAATCATCCCCGGAGGTGCCTGGTCGGTGCGGATACTTGTTTCGGGTGTGGCAAACCCGGACACAGGATCAGAGATTTCCCTGCAGCCAGTTCTACCGCTCCAGCAACACGACCCCCTCAGTAGGGTGCCTCCACTAGTTCATCAGGCGGTCAGCGCCAAAACTGATTTTATGCCCTAGTACACCGTTAGGAGCAAGAGAGTCGCCAGATGTGGTCACGGGTATGTTGCAAGTATTCCATATTGATGTTTATGCCTTGTTAGATCCAGGGGATACTTTGTCTTTTATTACCCTTTATATTGCTAGTAGTTTTGGAGTTAGTCCTGAAATTTTGTCAGAACCGTTCTCCCTATCTACTCTAGTTGGTGAATCAGTGGTGGCTAGGCGGGTATATAGAGGTTGCCCCATCACAGTGTTGCATAAGGTTACCTCCGCAGACTTAGTAGAGTTGGGCATGACTGACTTTGATATCATCTTGGGTATGTATTGGTTGTTTTCATATTATGTTTCGATTAATTGCAGGACTCGTGCTGTGGATTTCCGATTTTCAGGTGAGTCAGTTTTGGAGTGGAAGGGAAATTCAGTTGTACCAGCCGGTCAGTTTATTTCATATCTGAAGTCTAGGAAAATTATCTCTAAGGGTTACATGTACCACCTAATTAGGGTTAAGGATATGGAGTCTGAGACCCCGACGATTCAATTAGTTCCAATGGTGTGTGAGTATCCAGAGGTTTTCCACGATGTTTTCTAGGTATTCCTTCTGAGAGTGAAATTGATTTCGGTATTGATCTATTGCTCGATACGCAGCCTATCTCCATTCCTCCTTACAGGATGGCCCCAGCTGAGCTAAAAGAGTTAAAAGAACATTTGAAGGACTTGTTGTATAAGGGTTTCATTAGACCAAGCAAGTCTCCATGGGGCGCACCAGTTCTCTTTGTTTGAAAGAAGGATGGATCACTTCGGATGTGTATTGATTATCGGCAGTTGAATAAGGTTACTATCAAGAACACATACCCTTTTCCCAGGATTGATGATTTATTTGACCAGCTCTAGGGTGCCAGGTGTTTCTCGAAGATAGATCTCAGGTCTAGATATCATCAGCTCAATGTTTGGGAGTGTGATATCCCAAAGACAACCTTCAGAACCTGGTATGGCCATTATGAGTTTGTTGTTATGTCATTTTTACTAACCAATGCTCCTGCAACTTTTATGGACCTGATGAACAGGGTGTTCAAGCAATATCTTAATATGTTCGTGATTGTGTTCATCGATGATATTCTTATATACTCCCGGAGCGAGGAGGAGCATGCCGCTCATTTGAGGATAGTGCTGCAGACTCTCAAGGATCGTCAGTTGTATTCAAAGTTTAGCAAGTTTGAATTTTGTCTAGACTAGGTGACATTTCTGGGCCACGTGGTATCAAGTGAGGGCATAAAGGTAGATTCTCATAAAATCGAAGCGGTGAATAGTTGACCCAGATCGATAAATCCTTCAAAAATTTAGAATTTCTTGGGACTAGCAGGCTACTACTGAAGATTTATTGAGGGATTTTCATCAATTGCAGCCTCATTGACTAGGTTGACTCAGAAAAAGATAAAGTTCCAATGGTTGGAGGCTTGTGAGAAAAGCTTCCAGGAATTGAAGACCCGGCTCACTTCAGCACCGGTGTTGACTTTACTTGAGGGTACTGATGGCTTTGTTGTGTATTGTGATGCTTTGAGAGTCGGACTGGGATGTGTCTTGATGCAGCATTGGAAAGTGATAGCATATGTATGTATATTATGAGCACTATATATGTTTTGGGAGTAGTATCGAACACCGAGTAGGTTCGGGGCTCAGGTTAAGCCCCGAATCTCATGAACTACGTGCCACTGTAGGTATATTGGGACCCTTTTCATGTTTGTCCCTGGACCAATGGCCCTTATCATGTGTGATCACGCCTTTCATGGTTCCTACCCTTGGCAAGGTACGAACACCCTCCCGACTAGGGCTACAAGTCAGGCTTCATGTGTGCTCATATAGGGTACGGTTAAGAGAATCTCCCACTATTCCTCATGATTTGTGCATGTTATGATTATGTATGATGGCTCAATTTATGTTAAGTAAAGCTCTTCTATTATGATTGTGACTATGTTTATGTTATGAATGTTTTGAAAACCTTGAGCCATATGATAGGTTATGATGATTTACGATACGAGCATGTTGTCCTACTCTTATGATCTTTTATGAAAATTATACATGTTTTAAATGTTCATTTTACTTAACTTTCATGCTCAGTACATTCCACATATTGACCGCATACTTTCTATGTTGTATCGTCTCATGATACAGGTCCCAGTTTTCAGGCTCATCCTCACCCATAGATTGATTCAGATTTGCTCTCAGCACACTTGGTGAGTCCTCATGTTCTGAGGGCTACATATTCACACTCAATGTTATTTCTTTCAGTTTCTGGATGTTGGATTAGTTGGGGAGTTGTCCCATCAATTCGCCTTTCATGTTTAGAGGGTTATCAGACTACAAGTTGTATCCCGCCGTATAGTATAAGTCTTGTACTGCTTTTTTTCTTTATGCTATGATATAATTACGTTCTTTTATGTTAAGTCTTCCACTCATGTGGTTTGATTAGATGTATGCTCATGCCATGGGTCGACTTGGAATTTCTTGGGGCTCCTTGTCCCAAGTCTACGATCCGAGTGTACATTCGGGTCGTGACATATACTTGTGATATTTTTGGGATATTTGGTTCGTCTGAGGGTTTTTCTTGTCGTGTTTCTTTTCCCTCAAACATGTTATCTAGTAGAACTGGCATGTGTAGGATTTTTATGTTTTTAGGATGTGATTTTTTCTTAATAAGAAAGTAGGTTAGGAGTACTCAGTCATTAAAAATGCACTGTTTTTTATTTTCGAAAAACTTTGACCCTGTTTAAAAATTTTCCGATGCATTAGCTATGTGTTTGTGACAACATGCATGATTGTTGTGGATTTTTTGATGTCATTTAGTCTGTAAATATGAGGAGTCTTATTAGGCCATGTATGAACTAGACAGGTGAGGTGAAAATAGTTCATGTACCATGTGTGACTGAGGTATAGTAGTCAATTTGGTATTGTGTTGAAGATCTAGAACTTGCCTGGTTGGTCTTTGCATAAGCTAAGGATGGTTGGTTGAGATATGATCATAGGCTATTTTTTTTGTTAAGTTCACTTTTAGCCTATATTACCTTACCAAAGTTGCATGAATCCCTTGATCCCAAGTTTGAGCCTTAAATGACCATGTTTCTTTGATTCATCGACTAATCGTAACCATTTTTTACAATGAACCTGTTTTGGCCCTGGTCCTTCCTCGTATATTGTGAACCTCAACATAAGCAAAATGCTTAAATTGAGGTGGCTAGAGTAGGGGTGTATAAATGGTGGGGACGGAAAAAAGGAAAAGAAATGGTGAAAAATGAGGTGTGGTGAAAAGAAAAAAAAGAAAAAATATGAAAAATGTTGACAATCTTGGAAAAGAGTTTCAAAAGAAAATCAAAATGATGAAAAAGTTGAAAACTCACCACACCCATGCAAATGTGTAAAAAGGGGCAAAAAGGAAAGAAAAAGGGAATGAAAGAGAAATAAGGTGAAATAGGTGAATGGTGTAGCCAATGTATGTAGTGCCAAGGAAGGGATAGTCACTTATAAAATCTTCCATCTTGACCATTCCAGACCTGAGCTTACATTACAAGCCATACTAAGTCCTATAGTGATCCTAACTTGACCATCTGATGAACCAAAGCAGAGAAAATAAGGGCAAGCCTATGATATCTGATACATAATACTTGTAACTTCTTTGTGAGAGTGAGTGCCTTACTTGTTTAGTCCCATATTATGTTTGACATCTCATATCTGAGTGTGGACTTCATTTATGTAAGGGTACATGGATTATGTTTGCTTTTACCGTCGGTCTGTGTGGAAAACATTGGTGATGACTTGATTGCCTGTTGATAGATGACTGACATGTTTTGATCCCTGTTTATGATGTTTTTGAGGTTGCTTGTAGTGCATTAGTTGATGTTGTTCCATGAGAAAGGGTCAATGGAGTTTGTATAGAAAGTGCAAGTTTTGTTTGGATATTGGTTGTACTATCTTAAGTCTATTTTCTAGTTGAGCGTCATGTTTAGTTTTTCTTTTATTTGCCAGAGGACATGCAAAAGTCTTAAGTTGAGGGTGTTGATGTGCTTTGGATTTACAGCACTTTCAACGCTCAAAACTACGAAAATAGCATGGACTTAGGTGTGTTTATGTGGATATGAGGCACTTATCCTTTGGTTGCAGGATAAATTGGTGTTGGACCTAAAAATTGCAAAAGAAAGCCTGAAGAATGCAAAATATGCTCAAAGTGCAGACCACAATACTAGCCGTAGGAAGGACCTACAAGTTGTATTGATGGCCGTGAAAAGTTGCAGAAGGCTAGAATTGAAGAGATGTAATATACGAGTCTCAGTACAAGTCTACAAATCTGGTTCGAGTCGTGGTGTTGAAGTCGTGACAAAATCCAGAAAATTTGCATAAGAGACTGACTCCTGCTACGAAAAGAAAGTACGACCTGTGGGAAGAAGGTACGAGTCGTACCATGAAGGTCGTGATGAACTTTAGAAGAATTCCATAGTTTTAGAATCAAACCACGGGAGCTTAATACGGATCGTAGGATGGAGGTACGAATCGTACCAAGATCCAACACTTTGCAAAAATTTAGCCAACCATACCAGATATCAAAAGAAGCTACGGGTCGTAAGATGCTGCTACGGATCATAGGTTGGCTCGTGACGACTGCGGAACCAGATAGGGAAATTCATCCTATTATCCTAGGAAATGGATTCTTGTGTCTGTAGAAATAAGTTTTAGGTTTTATTTTTCTGTAGACAAGAGTAGAATTCGAGAGAATAGATTTTTAGGAGAATTGAGTTGATTCAACTTGTGATCAACCTTTTCTTGAATTCATCTTATTCTTGCTGCTTGTTCTTCAATATTTTGGTTATTAATTAAAGGAAGTGTTTTTCTCATTCATTCTTGTAAGTATTGATTTATGTTCTAAATCATGAATACTATTCACAACCTTACAACTATAAGAGGTTAAAATCTCCATAGCTAGGGTTGTGGGAACCATGGTGGATTAACAAGCTAGGGTTGCTCAAAGTGATTTTGAAACCAATACAAATACTTATATTGTATTCTCTTCATGCTTAAACGTTTCTTAATGGTGCGCAACATTAGTACATGCCCCAATTCTTTACTTTCTTAGGACTAAGAGGTAGAGATTAGGAAAAGAGAATTACAACAGAGCCTTGATTTTTATAATCATTGTATTAACTTGAGCTATGGTCACAGGATAGTTAAATCTGAAACTTAGTGAGAACGGATAGTTTGAAACTGCTCATGAGACTTGGTCGAGTGATTGAGTATAGTCATTTAATAGGGACTGGTAGGTCATTTGGATGAACCTAAGTTATCAGTTCTATAAGTAAGTATTGGTGATAATCACAAGTATATACCCAAAGCAGTTATGAACCCATGGGGAACATAAACCCAAGTTATCCTTTAATATTGATTCAAAACCATAATTTTGATAATTGTTTTCATTATTGATTTTCTTTGAAATCCCCCAATTTTGAAGTCACTACCTCACAAGTTCACTTACCGACTGTAATCTAGTTCTCCAATATTTCCTGTGGATTCGACCCCAACCTCTAGTTGGGTTCTTTATTAACAATGTCCATTTTATACTTCAGTAGGAGGTGTGGTTTGAGCGTTATGACACTCCACTGAGCTGGCACCCACCCGCCTATCCTGCTTCCACAACCTATACCAAATCTAGGCAACCCCTTTCTACTGATATGCAGCCAAGTCTGCACTCTCGACCGAAGTAACACCCATGATTTAGGTGATCTTCTGAATTTCATAAATGAAGTCTTGTGGATCCTTATCCACCTTAGACCCATGAAACTCTGGGGGATTCATCTCAGTGAAATTTCAAACTCTATCAGATGCTATATTGCCATTTAAATTAGTAGGTACAACAGCCTGCTGATTGACCTGGTAGGTCATAGCCTAGGAAAGCATTTCAAATGCAGCCTTGAATTCAGCATGAGTCACTTGCTCTTTCAAGGGGTCTATTGGAGCTAGTGGGGCTTACTAGTTTTTATTTTCGTTCCTCCTTCTATTAGCTCTTCTGGGAGGCATCATCTGTAAATGTGTAGAGCATGAGTTAGAAAGATACTTTAGAGTCTGCACTCTGTCACGATAAGAATCATGAAAGAAGAAAAAATTTCCTAAAATGTCTCGTGGCCTCTTCCTCATAAGTTTTGCACGCTTCACACCCATGAAGAAGATTCTACTAAATGCGACTTTCAGAAACCCTAGGACACTCTAAACTTGATTCTTTGATACCAAATTTATCACGACCCAAGTCTATCCCTTGGACGTGACACGATGCCTAGAGCCACAAGTGACCCCAAGTTAACCCATGGCGCAGCATATTACTAACATGATATATAACATATGAAAATTGAAGTAGAAGGGATTTAACTTTAAGATTGACATTTTAGTAGAACTACTAAAATAATGGGAAATTTAGTCATAAAAGACAAAATGTTGAGTCATAAGCTGAAATACTAATACTTTATCTGTTTGGAAGCCTCTACAGACAAAGGAGTAGCATGCTAGGACAAGTACCCATCTAACTTTACGAATCTAAAATCTTAAAACATAAACAACCCAACTAAAAGAAATGACTCTAGCCCTCAAATGATAAGGACTCACTAATGAACCGTTGATCAAGCTTTGGGACATGTCTAAACCATGAGGCTGAGTCTGAGTATCTGAATTAATATCATAAAATAATATAGCACAAGAAGTATGCGGTCAGTATAAAATGTACTGAGTATGTGAGACGTGTGGTTAAATGCTAATTAATTTTTGAAAGCATACTCAACTGAAGTACATTGACCCTATCTAAGATGCATAAATACGGACATGATACCATAGTCTGAAAATACTGAAGGTACAAGTAAAAACTAATTTTAAAGATCATGTACATGCACTGAAAACTAAGTCAGTAACTGTGACTGAAACTGAGACTGCACCATACGGTATTGTGGAAGAGCCTACTAGTTGACATATAACCATGTGAGGTAAATGTGGAGTTCGATGTATAGCCCCATCGATAGGACCCAATATACCTTGCCAGGGTATAAAGGCATGGTTGTGTGATTACTAACTGATGCCTATTTGGGCTAATAACCTATGGTGGCACATAGTTCTAATACCTAAGTGAACTGAACCTTTTCCTACTTGGTGCTAAGTACTACTCCAAGCTGAATACATACATACAATATATATATATACACATATATATATATATAATATTGTCACGCCCCACCTCGGGAGGCATGACTAGCACCTAATTCCATACTGGAATTTGACTGACTTGGATAGTCTTATGCACGTCTGGTGTGAGCCTACAACTCATCTTAAGGAAACAACGGGCTATATCTCTACTGTAAACACAATCTCCGGCTGACCAGCAACAGGCAAATAAAGGGAATCCTATGCGGGCCAACAAGACCACCATGATGTCTAGTTATAAATGAAATGTAAATTAGGCCTTAAACTATACTATAGCCGACAAGGCCACTATCTAGTAGCTAAAAAAGACCCCACATGACCAACAACAAACTAACCATAGGAAAACAGTAAAATCTTCAAGCCTCTAGGAGTGGAATAATGGTCGAGAAAGGGCCCCGACCTACCCATATACAATACAATCAAAAGACTAAACCTTCCAACTGTTAGCTCCAGAGGAAAGGAGCTGACTACACTGCTAACTTTGGCGGAAAGCTAAGAAGGTCCTGATCCGCGTCTATTTGCACCTGCAGGAAAGTAATACAGCACCCAAAGATGGGCGTCAGTACAATATGTACTGAATGTGTAAGGCAATAACTGAAAATAACTCAATAAAACTTAAGATGAAACTGAAAATAACTGAGTGAAAGAGATAGAGGCATAACCTAAATAACTTAACTTCCTACTTTCTAATCTAACAATAAATAGTGTAAACAAGAACCTTACCTGGCCCACATAAGCTTAAAGGTACAACAAGCACAAAATAACCCACTCGGGACCCCCATAAGCCCTGGCGAGCACACTTCAATCTATATACCCCTAACAAGGTCAAAATGAGTCAACTAATAACCATAGTCGTCCTACCAGTCCCCTAGGTATGCAATTTATCCCACTCGGCCCTTGAACTGTAGTTGTGTCTAAGCCCAGTGGACTCATGCAATCTATTCCCCGGGCACCACGCTCAACGGGGGTGTGATGTCGATACGGCATAAAAATAGTCCATCCATGAAATGGACTGTACAAAGTCCTCAGACCTCATCTTCATCCGTTGCGGATGGCATATCGCTCCTTGGAATGACGCCATCTAGCCTCTAGAGGACAACGACAGAGCTAGTAACCATAGGTTGGTCATGGAAGGCTATACAGAGCAAAGACAATCCAAAACTAAACATAAGTATTGGTCTCAGCTAACAAAGACAGCTATTCACAATAATAAAATTTCTGGATCTCTTACTGGGATTTAAACTGTATTGCAGTACTATAGAAACTAACTTGCCGAAGTAATTCTCCTTAACATAAATCGATTGTCGTTTCCTGAATAATTGACGAGTTTCAACTTGTATTCAATAGCTCATTCCAACTACAACCATAATACTGGGAGAAAGAGATTAATTTTAATACCAAATTCAGCTTAAAATAATAACTTTTGATATTAATAGCTACTATAGTTATACTATGCAAAATACGGCCAAAATCCTATAATTTCCCAAGGATTTAGAAGGGAGAAATGCTTACTTGATGCCTGTGATCATTTAGGAATCAGTTTGGAGCAATTTTGACAACTTTTGCTTGGCGGGGTTATGATTTGCCGGGCGAATTTCAAGAAAATAACTCTGTAGTAACACTCCCTGTAGGCTTAGAATTCAATAGCTAAAGTTAATTTGAATTTGGACAGTGTTTAGCAGCGTAAACGAATCAAAATCAATCAAACTTTACGTGTTCTCTCTATATGGCCTAGGGGAAACTATTGAAAATGACTTGAATTGAGAGGAGGAGTCTATATATATATATATATATATATATATATATATATATATATAATGGGCGGTGGCAGGGGGCCACCCCACGCCGCCTAGGGAGAAAAACTTATCCCTGCGTCGCGCCTCCCGGTGCGCCAGTGGGCCTGGGCATGCCGCGCTGGATGGTTCCCTGCTGGCTGGCGCGTCGTGCTGGCCTTCGCGGCCTTTCCTTGCCCGACCCTGCTTCCGAGGTTTTTCTTCATGCATTGTACTCTCTTTATTCATCACGAATCCAGGCGTATGCTTACTAATCATTAAATTTTATGAGGTGTAACAAATATATATATATATATATATATATATATATGTATGTATGTATGTATATATATATATATATATATATATATATATATATGTATGTATGTATGTATATACATACATACACACACACACACATTGATAGTTTTAAAACTGATTCCCTATGACTAAGCCAAAATTACTTATCTAAAAGTTCCTAAGTGTCTATAGGACCTGATAAAACTGATAATGTTTATATTAATGTAAAACATATATACTAAACTCAAGGGAATAAATCATATGAACTAGAAACGTCAAGCTATTTGAAAACATTGCTAACTCATAAAATAAAATCTCTGAAATCCTGCTAAAATCATGTTCATGAAGGATATATATATATATATATATAAAAAATCATGAATTTCACTTAATAACAACCATGGAAATCTTGGAATATTGAGATAATCAGATAATTCATAAATTGACTAAAAAGCCCTAAGACATGATTTTCTACCAAGCTGAGAATTCTAGGTTTTCTGAAAGCATTAGGTACAGAAGAGTGAAAGGAAAGCCATGTTGAAGTCCCACATACCTGGAGAAGAAGACCCTTTGCTAGAACCTTGAATCCTTGAGACTTTGAAGAAGAACCCTAACCTTGGCTTGAGAAAACTTGAAGCTCCTAGTGTTGTAGTTCTACGTGTTTATGGAGAGGAATGACAGAAATCATCAACTAATCCCTTTAATCCCTTCTATAATAACACAAAAATATCTAATATAGGAGTTAAAAGAGTGTAAAGTTACGAAAATACCCTGGAGAAATCATTTAGAGGTTCTGCAATTTTGTCCCGCTGATCGTCTGACGGCCAAAGTGATGGGTCATCACCAGTCTGATGGCTCATCGTCTCTACCTTCATCCTTAAGCAGAAGGCCATAAAAATCTTGTCCCTTTGATGATCAAAGTGATGGGCTATCGTCCAATTGAAGGTCTGTCATCTCCACCGCCACCCCTAAGCAGAAGGTGCTAAATTTTGGGGTACTTTGATGATCAAGGTGATGGGCCATCGTCCACTTGATGGGACGTCATCTTTGGCATCGAATGTGAAATGTGCATCAGACCTGGAAACCTTATTCCCAGTTAACGGAAAGCCATTTTGGGATTTGAGGTGTTACACCTACAAAATCATAACATAGGAATATAAGCATAATCCAAAAACTTATTACTAAAAGAGACAGCAAAAATACTAAAACGCGAAAAATTAGTGGCTGAAAACATATAATTTTGGCCTCTCATCACCTATGACAGAGGAAGGGGCGAAGACAGAAGAGGAGAACCTCCAGGAGAAGGTATATCCTAACATGGACCTCGAAGAGGCTGCAAAGTTCAGAGTTATAAGCTTTGAGGTTGGAGTGATTGGCCTATACCCGGATCCAGCCCCATATTGATAGCGAGGCGAGCACCTCATTGTTCCTAAGATTGTTGTGCCAGTAGTCATCCCTACCTATGTTACACATGATCCAAAGTAGTGCACTTTGAGCGCCTCAGGGAGCCCATCTCATGTTTATTCTTTACTTTTGTATGCATTGGGGACACTAAACAATCTTCAAGTTGGGGGTGATGGTTGTGTTTCGGCCTTTGGAATTTTTGACCTATATTGAATATGCTTGATGTTACTCATGTTCATAATGAAAAGAATTTATTTTTGATCATGATGATGTGTTATGTATGTCCATTTATTGCTTTCTTAGTGTAAAGTCCTCCTTGATTTTATTAGCATGATTTTCTTAGTCGTTTTTGGTTGAGTAGAGTATTTCTAACTTAGGTGATGGTAGAATATGAGATTATTGTGATTCTTCAAAAAATGCCCCTCCCCAAAAATAATCTCCACCACTGTTCTATATTAACATGTTTACGCTATATTTGACATATGATTATGTTGATTGTGGAAATAATTTCCTAGTTATAATTACAGGTGATTAGTCCATCTGATATCTATGTGCCAATGTATGGTGAGAAATTTTTGTTTTTTTCATTTATTGTGGTTACACTATAGAATTTACCTGGTTGCTCATGCTTTAGCTTAGGATTGATGATGAGTTGTAGACATGAACTTAGGTTTTCTTTGTGTTCCAAAAGCCCCATTTTCCTAAATGAGACTATCAAATGTTGCATGTATTCTTTGTCTCCCCTTTTTCTTAATCAATTGCGATGAAATCGAAATCAATTCTCAAGTTGATCCTCTTTTATACTCATCCACCTTGACATTGTGAAATGTGAAGAAAATATAAAAAAGTGTATGTTGTGGGTGATAAGGTGGAAAAGAAATAAAAGAGCAAAAGTTATTAGTTTGACCACTTCCCAAGGTATATTGAGCAAGAAGGGAAAAGAAAAGAAAAAGAAAAAAAGGTAGAAAATATATTGAGCTTTCAGAAAGTACCTTGGGTTGTGAAAAATTGCTATGAAAAAATGGAAGAAAAAGAAGGGAATAGAAAAGGGAAATGGGAATGTGATGTAGTGTTCAAGGATGGTAATGAGTCACTGAAATACCATATTTGTATCCACCAGTCCTTTTGACCAATACTAAAAGCTTAAAAAATTCCTTATGTGATCTCAACCCATAGTTTCAAAAGAGAAGGCATGTGATTATAAAGGCAGGCATATGATAGTTGCTATCTAACTTGCAAATATCTTTGTGAAAGTTTAGTGTCTTTGTCTTCTCTGTCGATCTTATATCCATGTATTGTATGTGGTTATTATTTCTTAAAACAAACGCTTTTCTTGATCTAAATGTGAGGGCATATGGACAATAATGATTAACATGAATTACTTCTCAATATAGGTGTCTTGTACATTGAAATGATATCATGAGTAAAGATTGCATGTATAGTCTTAATAATTGTGAGAAAGCTGATTTTGCACGATAGAGGGGGTGGCTTGCTTGAAAATTATATGCTTGTATCTAGCCCTAGTTATTGCACTTTGTGTTACCAGAATAAGAGTCTAGGTCTAGGTTAGACTTTTTTATTTTAATTGTTTGAGGATAAGAAAAAGCTTTAAGTTGGGGGTGTTGATGTATCAAGATTTTGTGACACATTTGTACTTCTTTTCATATAATTTTGCATGCTTTTGAGTGCTAATTTAAGTCAATACTAACACTATTTTGCTAAGTCTCAGTAATCCCATGAGTTGATGAAAGGAGGCACAAATCCACTGAAATCTACAAGAAACGGGCCAAAGATGGAACGCACATCGAAGATGCGGTCTTCACTTCCAACTGCAAAGTAAATCAGAGAGAACCACAAAATGATCAGCAAGGGACGGCGCAAGATTTGGTCCATATATTCAAAATGCTGACCGTCAAATGAAGCACATGTTCCAAACAAATCCAACTTGTGAAGCAATTAATGGCAGGATGTACAAACCGTCTTTTCAATAGATGGTCTGTAAGCCAAAGGATGAAAAACATCTAGGTAGAAAGCAATTTCAAGCAACGATTCAAAAGACGATCCGCACTTTCAAGATGTGGTCCGTCTCTCGCAACCTGGATTAACCAAATTTGAATTTAAATAGGAATTTTGGGGTTTAGTTATAGATAATCTTTTTTGATACTTTTTAAAAGTTCTTTTTAGTTTTAGTGTAATACCCTAGAAGCCCTAAGATTAGACCCGAGAGTTGAAATGGAGAAAAATAGGATTTTCTGCATAAGGTCACAGAATGAATCGTCCTGTGACCCGTTGGGTTGACAACGAGTCGTTAAGTGACTCATGGCAAGGAGTGTTGACTTGCCTGGAAAAATCAAATTTGGGGAGACCACGGGTGTGACCTCGAGTCACGGTCAGTGGCACTAGTCGTTAGGTCATCCATGGTCAAGGGCAGTTGAAGGATGAAGGATGAGCTGGAAGTGTACCCCACGAATGGACACGGCGAGTCGTGGTCAGATGCCACGATTCGTTAGGTGAGTCGTGGTCAGCAGTTGGTTAGGGGCTTGGGGTTTTGGGTAGTAGAGGTAATGGAAGGTGACCACGAGTTGTGGGCACCAGTGACGAGCCGTTAGCTCCCTCGTGGGGACCCCTTGAGGAAAATTGGCGGTGCAATTAACGACAGGAGATGACGACTCGTGCCCAGTGGTGACGACTCGTCCAGTCCCTCATTGGGACTGGCAGTAAGCTTTTGTATGTGAATTTATCATGGGTATTTTTGTCATTCCTAAGCCCTAGGGTCCTAATATATGTTGTTCTAAGCTATGAATCGTGAGTATTAAGAAGGTTAAGTTCATCCTAAGCTATTCCTAACTCATGCATGCAAGTTTAGAGGAATTGGAGAGGTGATCAAGCCTAATTCTTCAAGTTCTTCACCAATTCTTCTTTGGGCAATCAAGGGAGGTGTAGAATCAATTCTTGTCAGGTATGTAAGGCTTGAATGGGTGAAATTTTTCACACCCATGTCCAATTTCCTCTAAATTCATGATGTTCAATAGATGATTTCCATGGGGTTCTTACCCAAATGCATGAATTCTTAAGTTTTATCCATGGGTATGATCTAAGAAAGTTTTAAATGATGAGTTATGAATAATGGGCTGATTTTTCAATGTTTCAAATTATAAATTATGATTTCATGTTTTCTATACTATGAGGCCCATCTATAAATGTTCATGAGAGATCAGATCTAATAGATATATGTTCAAGTATGATGAGATATTTATGAATAACGTATAATTTCGATATACCCATGTTGATGTTCATGTTTTCAAAATAAACCAAGTTGATTTCAAGTATGATGAAGTATTGGGCAAGCCCATATGATCAAGTATGTTTTATGATTTCATAAATTAGCTTACCACATGGTTTTGGAGTCAAGACTCCCATTGTTTTCAGCTTGTGGTATGGTTTGAGTCAAGGCTCCTCATGTTATGATTTCGATTATGCATGTATGTGATTATTCAACTTCGTCTCTAGATGATGGTCAACTTCGTTGAAAAATGATAGAGAGCATATGCATGTTTTGGGAGTAATGTCTAGCACCGAGTAGGCTAATGGTCAGTCAACCCTATGCCTCAAAACTACGCTCCAACGTAGGTTATGATTATATCTTTGGGACCTCCCTTGTGAGCTTCCCCTGCCCCGAATGGGCCTTGAGATTGATATTGATATCATGGTCGCGTTCCTATCCCTGGCAAGGCTTTGGACGGCTTTTCCCACTTAAGTGTAATAGTTGGGACCACGTAAGCTCTATCGTGGTAATGTTGGTTATATGACGAGTCTCCCATTGTTCCTCATGATATCAGTTATGCATGTACATCAATATTTATATTATGTTTTAAGTAGGTTTGACCCAATGGTCAGTTTTACGTATCATATTATGATTTCAGCTTTGGGTCAATTGATTCAGCTATGATGTTTAGTTATGTCAGATCGTGATTTCAGAAAATAGCATGCAAGCCTTACTCTCAGATTCTTATATTGATTACATTTTACATTATACATGTTTTAGTTATTTAACTGCTTGAACGGATTTACTTACCTTGCATACTCGGTATATTTCACGTACTGATCACATACTCTATGCTATATTATTTTATGATACAGGCCCCGGTATCCAAAGTCCGTCTCACCGCTAGTCTTATTCCCGAAGTTAGCTATCCTCAACTTCAGTTGGTGAGTCCTCTTCTTGCGATGGCCTTTTATTATCAGTTGTATTATGTCTTTTCAATTTTCAAATTCTAGTGAGTTAGTTGCAGGTATTGTCCCATCAACTCATTAGTGTTAGAGGCTTTCTCGGACATAGTTATATTTCAGCATTAGACTCTTGTATAAACTCAGGTGTTATGATTTGTTTAAGATTCTTCTATGTTATCTATGATGTTCTTCCTCTTAGATTCTGATTGAGTTAGATATATGTTCATGCCATGGGTCGACCTAGAGCCTCTCGGGGTTCCTTGTCCCCTGTCTCGATCTGGGCCTATGTTCAGGTCGTGACAAACTTGGTATCAGAGCAATAGGTTTTGAAGTGTCCTAGGGTGTCTGAAAGTCGCGTTAATTAGAGTCTTTTTCATGGGTGTGAAGCGCGCCACACCTATGAAAAAGGGGCTACGAGACGTTTAGGAAATGTCCCTTCTTTCATGATCTATGTCGTGCGGTGAAATGTCTCTCTATTTTCCTAACTCGTGCTATTCGCGATTGTAAAATCATGCCTCCCCCCAGAGTTAACTGCATAAGAAATGGAAATAGAAATGGCCACGAGGATGGCAACGGAGATGAGCATCAGCTGGCCCTAGTATCCTCGGCATAGATTGGCTATTTACATGATATGCCTTGATAATGCTCAAACGATACCTCCTACCGAAGTATGAAGCGGACGTTGTCAATAAAGAACTCAACAAAGAGGTTTGGGTTGAACCCACAGGGAATAGGAAAGAGCTAGACTAAAGCCGGTAAGTGAACTTGTTAGGTAGTTACTCCAAATTTGGGGTTTTAAAAAGAAAACAATAGTTAAAAGCACAGTTAAAATTATCGGTGAAATTTTTGAATTGGATTATGGAGTGTGTTACTACTGTTTCATATTCCTTAATTCTCAATAGTGGTTTGAATAAACCTTTTAAGGGAAAAAGGGGTATAAGGCAGGGTGACCCAATGTCTCCTTACTTGTTTGTGCTTGCAATGGAATATCTAGGAAGGGAGTTAGATCAACTACATAATGTGGTGATTTTAATTTCCATCCTAGTTGTAGGAAGTTAAGGAGTACACATATTTGCTTTTCCAATGATTTATTAATGTATTGTCGAGCTGATACAGTATCTATTAAGCTTTTTTATGAGGCTTTTTGAAGATTTTCTGCAGCATCTGGCTTACAAGCAAATAATGAGAAAAGTGCTATATACATAGCAGGTGTACCAGATCATATTACACTAAGAATCCTAGAAAGCTTGGGATTTATTGTTGGAACTCTACCCTTCAGATATCTGGGGGTACCTTTGGACTCTAAGAAGCTTGCTATTCACCAGTATCTACCCCTTGTTGAGAAGATCACTGCAAAGATTACATGTTGGCCTGCTAAACTTCTATCTTATACTGGAAGAATACAATTAATCAAGTCAGTCTTGTTTGGTGTTCAGTCTTATTGGGCACAGATTTTTTTGTTTCCAAAAAGGGTGCTGAAGCTTATTGAAACTGCTCTTAGAACTTTCCTATGGACAGGTAATATGATTGTCTCTAAGAAAGCTCTTGTATCTTGGGAAAAAACATGTCGTCCGAAGGCAGCAGGTGGATTACATATTATGAACCTAGCTATATGGAATAAAGTAGCTATCCTCAAATTGTTATGGGATGTATCTAGGAAAGAGGATTTTTTATGGATTCAATGGGTACATAGCTATTGTATCAAGAGGGAGGATGTCAACACCTTTCCTATACCCAATTCTGCCTCTTGGGTTGTGAGGAAAATAATTGGTACCAGGGAGGATCTGATGTAGAATCATGGTTTGCATGGAGATTTAAATACTCGATTAAGCACAGTGATGGATGGTACTGGGTATTCTATCAGGAAAATTTATTTGAAGTTGCTTCCACAATATCCTAGAGTGGATTGGAAGGTTTTTCTACTGCACAATCATATTCATCCTAGATATAAATTCACTCTCTGGTTAGCTGTGCAGCAGAGGCTGGCGACAATTGATAGACTGCAGACATTTGGAGTTCAAGTGCCATTAGATTGTGTGTTTTGTGGAGTTGGAATGGAGACTTTTGGCCACTTATTCTTTGAATGTGGGATTACATGTCGCTTATGGTACAAGATGTGCAAATGGCTGGGACACAACAGGAACATTGAAGATTGGGAAGCTAAAATTACTTGGCATTCCAACAGGTGGAGAAGAAAACTGGAAATAGAGCTATCACAAGTTGTGTGTTTGCCATGGTGATTGCCTTGATATGGATAGCAAGGAATGCCACTAGATTCCACAAAAAAATCTTTAAGTAGGAGAGCATTTGTAGAAAAATAGTCCTCCATGGTCACACTAGAGGGGACAGCAATGCAAAATGGAAGCAAGCCTTACTTGATCTGAATTTGTTTCCTTAAATGTATGTATCACAGTTAGGTTAGCTGTATAGTGTAAGAACTGATTTAGGGCAGTGTGTAGTCAAAACATACTTAGAACTCATTGTAAATATTTTTTTGGCATGAAATGGAAAGACTATGATTTGAACCAAAAAATAGAAAAAAATTATGGGTGAAATTAAGATTTAAAGATAACTAGGGTTTTGTGTTCTCCATGGGTTCATAACTGCTTTGGGAATACATATGTGATCATCACTAACGCTTACTTGTAGAACTGATAACTAGGGTTCATTCAAACGATTGACCAATACCTATTGAATGACTATACTTAATCACCCGACCAGGTCTCATGAGAGATTACACTTTAACTGTTATCAATATGTCCAAAATTTAACTATCCTAAGACCACAACTCAAGTTAATACAATGATCATCAAGATCAAGGCTTTGTTGTAATTCTCTTTTCCCAATCTCTACTTCTTAGACATAAGAAAGTAAAGAATTCGGGCAAGTCCTAATGTTGTATACCATTAAAAAACGTTTAAGCATGAAGAGAATACAATACAAGTGTTCCGCATTGGTTTTGAATCACTTTTATGTAACCCTAGCTTGTTAATCCATCATGGTTCCCACAACCCTAGCTATGGAGGTTTTAGCCTCTCATAGTTGCAAGATTGTGATTTGTTTGCATAATAAATCCATAAATCAATACTTACAATTATAATTGAGAGAAAAACTTCCTTGAATTAATCAGCAAAATCCTTAAGAACAATATGAAGATTAAGAAATAGTTGATCACAATTTGAACAATTCAATTCTCACATCTCTATCTCCTTAATTTCGTTGCTAATCAATTCTAATCACTCCTAATTACTTCTCGACTTCTCCCTTATGAAAATAAAACATAAAACGTATTTATACAGACATAAAAATCCTTTTCCTAAGCTAACAGGGTAAACTTCCATATATGTTGCCGTTCGTGCCATGATTAGACCTACGACCCGTGACAGGCTTGTATGGGTTGTACTTACCATCCGTAGGTCTTTAACTTGCTGAAATCCAGCTAAGTGTTGGTTCTTTGGTATGACTCGTACCATCTTCCTATGAGTCGTACTGAGCTTTTGTGGTTTAAATCTAAAGACTCTGAATTTTTCTGAAGTTTGTCACGAGTGCCTTGGTATGACTCGTACCTTTCCATTACGACTCGTACTATAGTCATCTGTACCCGGAGTCATCTTTGGTGCAATTTTTCTGAATCTTTCCACGACTTGAAGTTACAACGCATACAACGATCATACGGCCCGTACTGTGAGTCGTGGGTTGCATCTTTCTCATCTCATCATTCTGAACATTTCCACGAGTCTTGGTACGATTCATACCATCAGTGTACGACTCGTACTGAGACTGTCAGTTTGGCTCATTTTCTGCTCTTTTAAGCTTCTTTTGCACAATCTTGTTCCAACACCTAAGGTTACCTGAAAACATAAGAAAAGTATCTCATATCAATCTAAACACACCTAAGTCCATGCTATTTTCTTTAGTTTTGAGCGTCAAAAGTGCTGCAAATCCACAGCACATCAACACCCTCAACTTAAGACTTTTGCATGTCCTCAGGCAAAGAAAAGAAAAACTAAAACACGACGCTCAACTAGAAAATAAACCCAGGATACTACAGCCAATATGTAACCAAAATTTGCTCTATACATACAACTTATGACCCTTTCTCCATGGACTAGTATTCTCTAATATACTACAAACAACCACAAAACATGCTAAACAGAGATTAAGACATGTCATCTAGCTATCAACAGCCAATCAAGTCATCACCAATGCTTTTCACACAAATCAATGGCAAAAACAAACATAATTCATGTACCCTCACAAAAAATGAAGTCCCCACTCACAAATATAGTATCAAATATGTATGGGACCAGAAAAGTGAAACACTCACCTTCACAAAGAAGTTCCAAGTACCATGTATCGGATACCATAGGCTTGCCTTTATTTTCTCTGCTTTGATTTGTCGGATGGTTAGATTAGGATCACTATAGGACTTTGATATAGCTTGTAATGTACACTTCAGGCTGAACATGGTAAGATGAGAGATTTTTAAGTGACTATTCCTTCCTAGGAACTACATACATTGGCTTCACCTTTCACCTTTTTCACCCTTTATTCCTTTCATTCCTTTTCTTCCCTTTTAACCTCTTTTATATACATTTGCATGGGTGTGGTGTATTTTCAACTTTTTCAGCATTTTTATTTTCTTTTAAAATTTCTTTTTCAAGATTCTCAATATTTTTCATCTCTTCTATTTTCACCACACCACACCTCATTTTTCACCTTTTTCTCTTTTCTTTCCCTTTTTCTCATTCCCACCATTTATGCACCCCTACTCTAGCCACCCTCAACTTAGGCATTTTTTCTATGTTGAGGTTCATGATATCCAAGAAAGGACCAGGGCTAAAATAGGTTCATTATAAATAAATGGGTACTGTTCATTGGTTAATCAAAGAAAAAAATGGGTCAATTACAGCTCAAATTGGTATCAAGGGATTCATATGATTTTGGAAGGGTTATATAAGCTAAAAGTGAGCTAAACAAAAATGTCTTATGATCATATCACCAACCATCCTTAGCCTATGCACAGTCCAACCAGGAAAGTTCTAGATCTTCTACACAATACTGAACTAGGTACTTTACATCACTCTCTCATGGCACATGAACTATATTTGCTTTACTTATCTGGTTTACACGTGGATTAACAAGACTCATGCTAATAAACTAAATGACATCAAAAAATCCATAGAAATCATGCGTGCGGTCATAAATACATAGCTAATGTATCAAAAAAAATTTAAACAGGGCTAATTTTTTTTTCAAAAATCAAAACTTGTGCATTATTATTGGTTGAGTACTCCTAAGTTATTTTCTAATTAAACAAAAATCACAAACTAAGAAATAAAAATCCTAAACATGTCGGTTCTACTAGATAGCATGTCTAAGGGAAAAGAAACACGACAAGAAAAACACTTGGACGTATATCCCAAAAATAACAAGCACACACCCTCCCCTTTTTAAAAATTTAGCTTCATCCCCGAAGCATGAGATAGAAGAACATAGGGAAGGGAACATACCTGGGGCTACTCAGACTTTACATTGTGGAGGAGGTACCTCCACTGTAACCGTGGCGCTAGCGGTGACCGGTGCACTCCTTGAAGTATCAACAGGGGGAGTGGTTACACCCTCAGTAGTTTTGGCCGCTTCAACGGCCTCAGTGTGAATTGGGGCTGAGGTATGGTGGAGTTGCCCGCTCCTTTAGCTCACTCCTGCAGCTCTGGCATATGTGCGTCATGAGTCTGCAGGCTCTCCACTCTGGCCCACTTACATTCTCTCCCCTCTTTCTTCCTCTTCTTCCTCATACTTTCTTCTTCATCATCCTCAATAGCTCTCTTTTTTCCCTTGTCTCCAGCAGCTACCGTCGGCTCCCAATAAGCCATCAAATCAATCTCCTCATCAAATTTTGCATCTAATTCTGGAAGGGTGGGGGCTACTATAACTGTCAGTTGTCGTGATGACAACCCGACTACTTTACTCCGAAGAGCCCCCAACTCCTCCCATAGACTGGTAGTGTATGCTTGCTCTGTAATCCATACATTGAATCAGCTCTCAAATCCGTCTAGGCGAGCATGTAGAGCCTGAGCTGCTGCATCTATCTCTGACTTGACCTATGGCTTTACATTTAAAATCATGGCCTGAATCTTTCGCTCTGCCATGGTCAACCGTTTAGCCAGCTTCCTATGGCACCAAAACATGCCCTGCCGGAGTCTGAGTATATAAGCTAGGTGGTGATGTGGCATATGTGCTAGAAGCTGCCTTCGAATGACCAGCATCTATAGTTGGTGTCTCACTCTGCTCCTGGGTAATAGGGGTATTCACCTATGCACCCCCTGTTGACTGGCTCTGTGGAATAGCTATGGGAAGTTGTGCACGACTTACCGAGTTCATCACATACCGGACAAGCCCTATGTGTGCTATCCTCTGGCCTCCAATCAGTCACTCCTCACCTTGTCTTATTGGCACCTCTGCCTCTGTACATAGCCTGAATGCAAGACTCGGGAATAGGATGGTAGTGCTTACTCCCACTGCCCGGTCTTGTATCTCATCTACAATAATCCTCAAGATGTTGATTGGATAGTGGCACATAAGGCATGCCGCCAAAGCTACCCTGTCAGCACTGAGGGTATTGTCATTGATGGTGGGTGCTACTCGGTAGCGTACTAGTGTCCAGCAGGCCTTGTCAATAAAATTCAATGAATTCTTGGTAACCCGCTTTCCTCCAGCAACCCACTCAACTCCCTCCTTGTCCTCAGCTAAAACACTCACCAACCATTGTAACTGCCTTTGGTGTTCCTTAAAACCTAACTGCCGGAGTTGCTTAAGCGCCTCCACTCTATACTGATACTCTGGCATAGCTCGCAGAGATATGAACTGTGGCCCATACAAAACCTGGGAGATGGTGCGCTCGGATATGTCGACCTCTCTTCCTCGGACCAGCACACTCTCGAGTCGGGGCTGGTCTTTTATTTTCTGCCCCTCCTTCACCTTCTTCTCCATGGTAGCCAAGTAGTTGGCGTAGAACTCCTGGACTATTTTTGTTGTATATTAGGCTGGAGTCTTTTCCATCCATTCGAAACCATAGAAGCTGAAGATCCACTTTATCTCCTCCACTTCATTCAAGGAGTTAATGAAGATCTGTGGTTCTTCCTGAATCGCCTCGGCTTGTTTTTGGCGGTGAGAGAGATTCCCTACTCATATATTTCTCTAGCTCCCGGCACTCTTCACCGACTGTGCGGTTCTCTCTAGGTGGGGTCTATTATTGTATAGCATCTGCGGCCTCCTCCTCTAATTCATCGCTGCCACATGCTTACTCGGACCCTTCTTCTGCATTTGAGTCGTTTCCCGACTCCTGATTATCTCCTCTACCTCCCTCCTCAGACTGAGGAACTTGGGCAGATGTGGAAGTGGCTGCTTCAGCTTGTGCTCTTGCTTTCTCCCTAGTGGTTCTAGTTCCGTCTGCGTCTGAAGTGTCTATCTGGTAGTCCTCAACCGAACCACTAGGAGAGTTTCCTACTTGCCCAGCCTCAGACTCAGATGTTTCATCAATTAATGTTCTCTGGGTTGTTTCTTTGGATGCCTTTCGCTTCTATGTCATTGTACCTTCTAGAAAAAAAATTTAGAATTCCATATTTGAGAAAGAAGAATTAGAAAAGAAAGTTTCAGATTTTCATCATGGGTCGACAATACGAGTCGTACCAAAACAATACAACTCGTATGAAGACCCAGAAATCCTGATGTATTTTTATGGCTCATAGGTACGATTCGTACCATGAAGGTACGACTCATACCCAGAGTCGTCTGATGAGGCTTCAGTTATGCTATCTTCTGTAATTTTCCATAATTCGCGGTACGACCTGTATGTCGCTTCCACGAGTCATAGAAAGGACTTTTCTATGCAACTTTGTTCAGTTCTTTGGTACGAATGCCCAGTACAACTCGTAGTGACAAACTACGACCCGTACTTTGCTTCATACAACTTTCAGGTCTTAGTCGATTTTTGTTCAGTTTACAAGGGTTCTCTTTTTCACAATTTGGGTACTCAGATTTACCCCAGGACTAGGCATGTCATTCATCAATTAAACACTACTCATCCCATCTTTTTAATCATAACCTATAACCCAAAAATTTTAAAACAAAATTAAATTTACAGGCTCAACCCAACAATGAAAAAAATGTGGTGTTTTCCAGTCATTCATGGTTTAGTTTCCTCCATGATCATTGTATTATTGAAATTTTTTGAACAAATTCAATACTCCCAGGGGTTTCAACAGTGGAAGCTTCAAGTAAGCTAAAATTTTTCAATATTCAATACACTACTTGTTGCTTCTTCCTTCGACTGAAAAATCACAAATGTGGGTTGAGAAGAACTTCGATTGAGCAAGAAATTGCTCAATTATTCTTTAGCTTTTGAGTTATGGGTTAGATAGTTTGGGAGATAGGGTTCGTAGTTCTGTTTTGTTCGCGTGTGAGAAGGGTAAGTTTTGGTATGAAGTTTAAATAGGTAAGAGGGGGCAGATTTAAAAATCTGGGCCGAGTTGGGTAATTTTGAAGTTTTTGACCCGTCACGACTCGTACCACGAGTCGTAGGAAGACCCCATGACTCGTCCCCTAGACCCGTGCTTTAGAAAATTAAGAAACTAACCTAGGGACCTACGAGTGCATTCTACAACTCGTACAATGTGGGTACGATTCGTATAATGACTCGCAGGTCGATGCTTTGAATAACTTCTCTAAACCTCACCATGACTGATGTTATGGCTCATAGGATGCCATCACGAGTCATACTGAGAGCTGTAGCAGCTGTTGTTTCAGCAGTTTTTCAGCCTTCTGTCTTTGTTATCCTTGCACACTAAGCACACATTAGTTCAATAACTTAGGTTTCCTCGCAAGAAGCGCTTGATTTAACATCGCGGCACAACGCAGGTGGCCCGGTTACTCAGACTTCACCAAGTCACCACTTGGGTTTCCTCTAAAGAAGCGCCTGATTTAACGCCGCAGCACGACACAAGTCTCTTCACTACTCAGAATTCGTCAAGTGACTCATATCCATCCACTAGTGCTGAGACTACGCTAAATTCCTTTAGTTGCTGCATTGACCGAAAGATGTTAAAGGTGACCTCTTCTTTGTTCAGTCTGAATTTCAACTGGCCCGCCTCCACATCTACTAGGGCCCTCCCAATTGCACGGAATGGTCGCCCTAAAATATTGGGGACCTCATAATCCACTTCGCAGTCTAGAATCATGAAGTCCGCTGGGAATATGAATTTGTCCACCTTGACAAGAACATCGAATAGGATCCCCACTGGCTTTTTAACAATTCTATCAGCAATCAGTAGCCGCATAGTGGTCGGTGTGGGGGCTCCCAAGCCCAATTTCTTAAACACTGCCAAGGGCATCAAGTTGATGCTAGCTCCCAGATCACAAAGTGCCCTTGCGAACTCAACATTCCCAATGGTTCAAGGTACGGTGTCCTTGCAAACTCAACATTCCCAATGGTTCAAGATATCGTGAAAGCACCTAGGCCTTCCATCTTCTAATCTAGGACCCTTGTAGCTATGGCACTACAATGATGTACATTGTCAATCGGCTCATAGCTCACAGATCTCTTCTTAGTCACCAAGTCCTTCATAAACTTTACATATCCCAAAATTTGTTCCAATGCCTCAACCAATGGTATGTTCACAGATAATTGTTTAAGCATTGAAAGGAATTTCTGGAACTTACCTTTTTCGCCTTTTTCTTCATCCTTTGAGGGAATGGTGGCAGTGGGTGTGGGATAACTTTGTAGATTTGCGGTGCTCCTTTGTCATTATTAGGTTCTTCTTCACCTCTTAGGGCCTTAACATGCTCAACGCCCTTTGTCTCAACACTCTTCTCATTCTCATCCATTATGATTTCTTCCATTTGTTCAACTACAACCAGAAACGGGGGGGGAGGGGGGGGTTAACTATGGTCTTACCACTCCTAGTCATCACCTCCATGCAATGGCCATCGTTCTTTGGGTTTTGAACGGTGTTGCTAGGTAGTGTTCCCTTTTGTTTAGGATTTATTGATGCTGACAGTTGCCCAAGTTGATGTTTAATTTGCTTGATGGTTGTAGCATGAGATTCCACTTTCTGGCCCATACTTGATAAGTCACTTCGGATCTCCTTTAACTGCTCATCAATGGACCTCATGTTCTTCAACATCTTAGCCATCATGCTCTCTAGCTTTGATTGCCCAGCCTCACCCTCTCGTGCATTGTGAGGCACATAAACTCCAGGCTGGTCATTGCGGTATCCAATGTTTCTTCTCCATTCTCCTTCGTGCTCATGGCCTCGGCTCCCGTCTCTGAACCCATTTTTGTTGTAGTTGTCTCTATATTGGTTCCAACCTTGATTTTCAGAACATTGATGCCAATTGTCTTGTCCAGACGCTTGGGCATTGGCTCAGAAACCTATCACTTGGCTATCCAGGAAGTTTGCCTCTTCCTCAAAATCAGAGTGATCAGCTCCTTGCTCCATACCTTGAGTTCCCACTACGTTTACCTTTTTGGCTCCAGCTCCAATAATATGCTTTGTCAGCAAGTCCAATGATGTGCGCATATGACCCAAATCCTGGTCGTGTTCTTCTTCTTTCCTTCGTTGGTCTGTAGTCAAACTAACAGCATCTGTATCGACCACTACATCAGCCTCCCTCATATGCCAGGCCCTGTTCGCCTTAGTCACTCTATCAAGAATAGTGGCAGCTTGATCCCAGGTCTTACTCATCAACGCTCCTCCTTCCATAGTGTCCGCTACAGCTTTGGTGCTATTATTCAAAGACCTGTAAAAGATTTCAACAAATTGTCATCTGGGATCTTATGGTTGGGACACTTTGTGAACTTCTTTTTGAACTTCAACCAGGTTTCATGAAGTGCCTCTGTCCTAATTTGTCAGAAGTTGTAGATCTCGTCTTTTAGCTGCAACATTCTTGAGGGGGAAAAGAATCTCTCCAAAAAGGCCTGTTTGAGCTCCATCCAATTGGTTATGGAGTCGTTGGGCAAATCTGATAACCATAACGTGGCTTCCCCTGATAGAGAGAAGCAGAAGAGTCTGAGTCGTATGGCATCCTGGCTTACTCTAGGCGACCTTTATGCCTTGCATATTCCTACAAAGTTCATCAAGTGCAAGTTGGCATCATTCGCTGCATGACCACTGAACACCCCTTTCATGTTTAGCAATTGAATCATGGTGCTCGTGATATCGAATTTGGCCCCAGCGGGCAGTGGTGGTGGTACAATTGCTCCAGTAGACCCAACTTCATCAATGTCTGGGTCGTCATCATCGAAGAACTGAGGGGCAAGTCTATAACCTCTATTGCCCCTTCTATGTCGACCAACATTCACTACTTCTTCTCTAACATCAACCGCATCCTGAAGTGCAGCTTGCTGAGCTATCTTGGCTTGCCTAGCTTCTTCAGCTATGCAGGCTTCTCTTTGATCTTGGTTCTCCATTCGGTGCAGTGCTCATTCGATTTCTAGATTTAATGGAATAAGGGGATCTCCGCTACTCTGAATGCTTGGCATTCACCAGAGAACAGCCCTTGGGTATCAAGAAAAACAAAAAGAAAATGTAATTAAGGAAACAACTACCAAAAAGTCAAATACAAGCTAATAATCTAGTCTTAGCCATATTCCCCGGCAACGGCGCCACTTTTTGATAATGCTCAAACCATACCTCCTACCAAAGTATGAAGCGGATGTTGTCAATATAGAACCCAACAAAGAGGTTGGGGCCGAACCCACATGAAATAGAGAAGAGCTAGACTAAAGCCGGTAAGTGAACTTGTTAGGTAGTTACTCCAAATTGGGGATTTTAAAAAGAAAACAATAATTAAAAGCACAGTAAAAAATATGGGTGAAATCAAGATTTAAAGATAACTAGGGTTTTGTGTTCCCCATGGGTTCATAACTGCTTTGGTTATACATATGTGATCATCACCAATGCTTAGTTGTAGAACTGATAACTAGGGTTCATTCAAACGACCGACCAGTCCCTATTGAATGACTATACTTAATAACTCAACCAGGTCTCATGAGCGATTACAATTTAACCATTATCAATATGTCCCAAATTTAACTATCTTGCGACCACAGCTCAAGTTAATACAATGATCATCAAGATCAAGGCTTTGTTGTAATTCTCTTTTCCTAATCTCTACCTCTTAGACCTAAGCAAGTAAAGAATTCGAGCAAGTCCTAATGTTGTACACCATTAAGAAACATTTAACCATGAAGAGAATACAATACAAGTGTTTTGCATTAGTTTTGAATCACTTTTATATAACCCTAGCTTGTTGATCCATCATGGTTCCTACAACCCTAGCTATGGAGGTTTTAGCCTCTCATAGTTGCAAGATTGTGATTTTTTTGTATAATTAATTAAAGTCATAAATCAATACTTACAATTATAATTGAGAGAAAAACTTCCCTGAATTAATCAGCAAAATCCTTAAGAACAATATGAAGATTAACAAAAAGTTGATCACAAGTTGAACAACTCAATTCTCACGTCTCTATCTACTTAATTTTGTTGTTAATCAGTTCTAATCATTCCTAATTCTCGACTTCTCCCTTATGAAAATAAAACATAAAACATATTTATACAGACATAAAAGTTCTTTTCCTAAGCTAACAGGATAAACTTCCATATCTTCTGCCGCTCGTACCACGATTATACCTACGACCCGTTACAAGCTTGTACGGGTCGTACCTGCCATCTGTAGGTCTTTAACTTGTTGAAATTCAGCTAATTGTTGGTGCTTTGGTACAACTCGTACCATCTTCCTATGAGTCGTACTGAGGTTTCGTGGTTTAAATCTAAAGACTCTAAATTTTTCTAAAGTTTTTCATGAGTGCCTTGGCACGCTCGTACTGTAGTCATCCGTACCCAGAGTCAGCTTTTGTGCAATTTGTTTGAATCTTTCCACGACTTGAAGTTACGACGCGTACAACGATCATACGGCCCGTACTGTGAGTTGTGGGTTGCCTCTTTCTCAACTCATCCTTCTGAACATTTCCACGAGTCTTGGTACGATTTGTACCATAAGTGTACGACTCATACTGAGACTATCAGTTTGGCTCATTTTCTGCTCTTTTAAGCTTTTTTTGCACAATCTTGTTGCAACACCTAAGTTTACCTGAAAACACAAGAAAAGCACCTCATATCCATATAAACACACCTAAGTCCATTCTATTTTCTTTAGTTTTCAGCGTCGAAAGTGCTATAAATCCACAGCACATCATGCCTCAGTAAATTGTAGAACCCATGCGGTATAGTTTAAATTTTCGGGTGAGCCAGTCATGGAGTGGAAGGGTAGTTCAGTTGTGCCTATAGGTCATTTCATTTCCTACCTTAAGTCCAGAAAGATGATTTCTAAGGGTTGCGTGTACCATCTATCTTGGGTTAAGGATGTTATGTTCGAGACGCCGATTGTCTAGTCAGTTACTATAGCGTGTGAGTATCCAGAAGTATTCCCAAATGTTTTACCGGGGATTCCTCCCAAGCGAGAGATCAATTTTGGTATTGACCTTCTTCCTGACATGCAGCCTATATCTATTCCTCCTTACCGAATGGCTCCAGCCGAGCTAAAGGATTTAGAAGAGCAGTTAAAGGACCTTCTAGATAAAGGTTTCACTAGACCTAGCAAATCACCATGGGGTGCACCAGTTCTCTTTCTGTAAGAAAGATGGTTCTCTTCGTATGTGTATTGATTATCGACAGTTGAACAAGTTCGCCACCAAGAACAGGTATCCTCTCCCCAGGAATGATGATTTGTTTGACCAGCTTCAAGGTGCAAAGTGCTTTTCGAAGATAGACCTCAGATCTAGATACCATCAGCTCAGGGTTCGGGAGAGTGATATCCCAAAGACAGCCTTCAAGACTCGGTATGCCCATTACGAGTTTGTAATTATGTCTTTTGGACTAATGAATGCTCCTGCAGCTTTTATGGATTTGATGAACAGGGTGTTCAAGTCATACTTGGATATGTTCGTGATTGTGTTCCTATATGAAATCTTGATATACTCTCAAAGCGAGGAGGAGCATGTCGCTCATTTGAGGATGGTACTACAAACTCTCAAGGACCACCAACTATATGCAAAATTCAACAAGTGCGAGTTTTGGTTGAACTCAGTGGCATTTTGGGGGGCATGTGGTGTCAAGTCATGTTATAAAGGTGAACTCTCAGAAAATAGAAGCGGTAAAAAATTAGCCTAGACAAGTTAGCCTTTCGAATATCAAGAATTTCTTTGGTTTAGCTGGGTATTATCGGAGATTTGTTGAGGGGTTTTCATCTATTGCAGCGCCATTGACCAAATTGACCCAAAAGAAAGTGAAGTTCCAGTGGTTAAAGGCTTGTGAGAGGAGTTTTTAGGAGTTGAAGACCTGACTCACCTCAGCACCAGTGTTAACCCTACCTGAGGGTACTGATGGATTTGTGGTGTATTGTGATACTTTCAGGATCGACCTTGGTTGTGTATTGATGCAGCATGGTAAAGTGATAACATATGCTTCTAGGCAGCTGAAGGTCCATGAGAAGAATTACCCGACTCATGATCTCAAATTAGCGGGGATGATATTTTCTTTGAAGATTTGGAGATACTATTTGTACGGGGTCCATGTAGATGTTTTTACGGACCACAAAAGCCTTCAATATATGTTTACCCAAAAGGATCTGAATTTTCATCAAAGGAGATAGTTGGAGCTACTCAAGGATTACGATATGAGTGTCCTTTACCATCCGGGTAAGGCTAATGTAGTAGCAAACGCTCTTAGTAGGCTTTCTATGGAGAGTGTCTCATATGGATGAGGGGAGAAAGGAGTTGGTAAAGGATGTGAATCGACTTGCACGGTTGGGAGTTCATTTGGTTGACTCGACTGATGATGGTGTTATTGTTCAAAATGGGTCAGAATCATCCTTGGTGACTGATGTAAAATCTAGAAAAGACGAGGACCTTATTTTGGTAAAGTTAAAGGAAGCCATTCAGAATCAGAAGGCAGAGGTCTTCTCCAAAGGGGGAGATGGTGTGCTTCGATATCAGGGTCACTTGTGTGTCCCGGAGGTTGGTGATTTGAGAAATTGGATATTGCACGAAGCTCATGGTTCTGGGTATTCAATACATCCAGGTGCCACCAAGATGTACCGTGACCTATAGAAAGTCTATTGGTGGAATGGAATGAAGAAGGACATAGCAGAATAATGGCTAAGTGTCCAAACTGTCAGCAGGTGAAGGTTGAGCATTAAAGACCCAGAGGTGTGCTCCAAGATATTAGCATTCCTACTTGAAAGTGGGAAGATATCAAGATGGACTTAATTACAGGTTTGCCCCACACTCGTAGACCGTATGACACCATTTGGATTGTTGTGGACAGGTTGGCTAAGGCGGCTCATTCCCTACCAGTCAAAACTACCGATTCAATAGAGGATTATGCTAAATTATACATTCAGGAGTTGGTACAGTTGCATGGGGTGCAACTGTCCATCATATCAGATAAGGGTACGCAGTTTACCTCTCAATTTTGGAGATTTTTTCAAAAGGGACTTGGTACTCAGATCAAGCTTAGCACAACATTCCACCCACAAACAGATGGTCAGGTGGAGCATACTATTCAAACTCTCGAGGACATGTTGAGAGCATGCGTGATTGACTCCAAGGGTTGTTGGGATGACCATTTGCCTCTCATTGAGTTTGCATATAACAACAGCTACCATTCCAGTATTCAAATGGCTCCATTTGAGGTTCTCTATGGGCGTTTGGTTGGTTTGAAATCGATGAAGCTGCGGTGATAGGCCCAGATTCAGTCCATGATGCCATGGAAAAAGTTCAGCTTATAAGGGACAAGTTAAAAACAACTCAAAGTCGCCAAAAGTCCTATGGGGATGTGATAAGGGGGATCTTGAGTTTGAAGTTGACGATTGGGTGTTCCTAAAGGTGTCTTCCATAAAGGGATTGTTCGGAAAGAAAGGTAAACTCATTCCCCGCTATGTTGGCCCGTATCGAATTGTCAAACGGGTTGGCAAGGATGCGTATGAGTTTGAGTTGACCTCAAAATTAGCTTCAGTCCATCCAATTTTCCATGTATCACTCCTAAAGAAGTGTTTGGGTGATCAAGCTCTAGTTATCCCGGTGGACAGTGATCTCGGGCTAAAATAGCATTCCCGAGTGATGCTTTATACCTTAATTTAGTCTTGTTTATCTAATTTATTTTATACATTTTCATGTAATTTTATATAAATGTGAATATATGTGTTAACCAACATGATTAGTCCTTGTTTTGTAGGTTTCAATGATTTTGAGGAACTAATTCATAAGTTGGTGAAGTAGAGGAATGGAGTCGGGAGCAAATTGCGAAAGTCGGAAAAGAGCATGCCATGGCAAGGCTCCAGCGCGCCAGGTAGCGTGCCACGCCAGGGCAGTTGCGTGACAGGAGATTGCCAACGCGCTGCATGAGCAGCGTGTCACGTTGGCAGCGCGGTGACACTCGGCAATTTTGGCATCCGGAGGCAATTTCCAGAGAGCCTCCGCGTTACCTCCGTGTCACGGATGCAATGCTCTGCGATACACTCCGTGACACGGAGCCATTCCACGACAGGTTAAATTGTGCACGTTTCTCATTTACTTCAAATAGGTCCCTTAGCTCCTAAAAACACTTTGTCATGATTTTATTCTGGAAAACCACTTAGGAGTGAAGGGAGAAGTGAGAGAACTCATCTAGGGTTTGGAAAATTCCCTTCTCATCTACCAATTCTTGTAAGTATGTTAATTTAGTTGTAGTTTCTTGTAGTTTTACGAACATGAATGGCTAGAACCCTTCCTCTAGGGTTGAAGCCATGAATTATGATTGTGTTTTTATGAATTTGTGTGGAATTAAGTTATTGATTGTTGTTTTGTCTTGCATTCTGGATTATTGGTTGTTTTTATGATTGATCACCATGAAAACATACATGTTAACTTGGGAATTTTCTTGAGAAAGCATTTACCTTGGTCAGAACATGAGAATGTGAGGAGCATGATTGTATCTCACGATATAATTTGTGTTAGGATAGAAATATACCTAATGCCTTGATTGGTTGATAAAACGGGATTATTTAGAGACCAACTTAGGTTTATCACATCACCACTCGAAGAATTAGTTGTGAGTCTAAGTTTTAAATGATTAGGTGCACGAGAGTCCCTACTCATTTCCACGTTAACCACATCCACGTAATTAATTGCCCACGAACTAGAAGTAGCATCCTCACTCACAATGATGCAGTGAGGCTAGTTTGTCGTGTTTAGAGGCTCGAAAGGCCCTAAGCATGCAATTCTGATTATGTAAGACAAAAATTGATAGTTTCATACTTAACCCATTGCAATTCGTAATAGCGCATGATTATCTGGTTTTAACTCTATGTTGCTCCTAGAGTGAATTTAGAATATGTCGTTGACCAAAAATTAGACTTAATTAAACCTCCCTCGAAAACTTTTATAATCGACATTTTCAGTGTTTAATATCACACTTGGAATAGATAGTTAGAGGAATGGGTCCAGTCCCTGTCGGTTCGACATTCCGGTTCTTAAAAAGAGCCACTATATTACTTGCACGACCCATACACTTGCGGGCTCAACAAGTTTTTGGCGCCGTTGCCGGGGACTCGCGAAGTTTTGATAATTTATCTTTTTTTGTGTGATTTTTAAATTTCCTGAAGTGTTGAGAAACTTGGTCTTAGTCTGATTATTTGCAGGTGACAGGTTGTCCTGCCGAGCTTGCTAAAAATAGAGAGCTTGTGGAATCGTTGCTTGAACCTGAACGTCAAATCCATTTGCGAAGGAGAGTAGCTCTAGAGCAAAAGCTGAAGAGACTTCAAGAAAAGGTACAACAACAACCACTCGCGCGACAAGCACAATTGTCATCGAAAGTAATGGCAGCTAGACCAGTTCGCGAAGTGGCAATCCCACTAGCGACTAATGTGAACTCTAGTATCCGGAAATCGGAACCTGGAGGGAACTTTGAGCTTAAAAAGAACATGGTGCAGCTGTTACATTCCAGTGGTCAATTTACTGGAATGACACATGAGGACCCGCAGCAGCACTTACAGAGCTTTCTGGAGATTAGTAACACGTTTGTCTCCACCGGCGTGTCCACAGATTATGTCCGACTGACCCTCTTCCTGTTTTCATTGTTGGGAGAGGCTAAAAAGTGGTTGAAGCCTGAGCCACCGAACTCCATAACTTCTTGAAATGATTTGGCAAAGAAGTTCCTTATCAGATTTTTTCCTTCAGGCAAGACTGCAAAGTTGAGAAGTGAAATACTGAGTTTCAAGCAAAGGCCTGATGAGAATTTATATTTGGCTTGGGAAAGATTCAAGTCATTATTGAGAGACTGTCCCCATCACCAGCAATCAAATGAAGTGTTGGTCCATACCTTTGTAGAAAGTCTAGACCCACACACAAAAATATTACTAGACTCGGCATCGGGCGGGCAAGCCTTGGAGAAGACGTATGATGAGTTGTACACTTTGTTGAACAGAATTGCTCAAGGAAATCCAGAGTGGCACAGCGAGTCAACGAGAGGGGCAGGAAAGAGATCAGAGTTGATAGAGGTAGATGGAATGAATGCCTTGGCAGCGCAGTTAGCTTCATTCCAGCATCAAATGATGACTCAGTTCAATAAACTGAGTATGAACCAACAACAGGGCCAGGTTAATACAGTTCAGCAAGCTCCGAGTTGGTGTGAAATTTGTGGTAATAATGGGCACAAGGCAGAATCGTGTGGAGCCAATCCAGAATCAGTCAATTTTGTTGGGAATGTGCAGCGGAACAATAAAAATGTTGGACACAACTACAACAGAAATTGGCAGGGCCACCTGAATTTCTCTTGGGGTGGAAATCAAAAGCAGAGTTATCAGCAACCTCAACAACAGCAGTATCAGCAGAATAGGCAGAATGATGGTCAAGTGAGCAGCAACATTAAGGAAACATTGCAGAAAATCATGGAGACCCAGACTCAGTTAGTGGAAAATCAGGCGAGGATGGCAACAGACTTAAAGAATCAGCAAATGGCCACCCGCAATCTTGAAAAACAAGTGGGTCAGATAGCAGCTGCTCGAAACATGATATTGCAGGGAGGATTACCAAGCGACACAGATCCTAACTGCCAGCAGGTCAATGCCATCAGTCTGAGAAGCGGCAAGCAATTAGCTGATGCAGTTCCAAAAGAGATGAGAAAGGAGGTGCAACCAGAGTTGGTTAGACCAGGACCATCCAGCAACACGGGAGATAATCAGAGTGTTGGGCAACAACATGCACAATCTTCATTGCAGCCAGCACAAAGACCACCACCACCATTCCCTCAGAAATTCAGAAAGAGCAAGGAGGAGGAATGCTTCAAAAAGTTCTTTGAGAGTTTCAAAGAACTTCACATAAATTTTCCTTTTATTGATGTTTTGCAGGGAATGCCCAAGTATGCTAAATACTTGGAAGACGTGATGACAAACAAAGTTAGGTTGGTGGATGTCCAGACTATAGCACTGACGGAGGAGAGCAGTCACAGGGTATTGAGCAAGATTCCAAAGAAGCTCAAAGACCAAGGGAGTTTTACCCTCCTCATACAAATTGGTAAAGCTGAGGTGCTACGAGCTTTGTGTGATCTAGGGGCAGCAGTTAACCTAATGCCCCTATCCTTATTTTACACCCTGGGGTTGTGAAAACCGAGGCCAACGAGGTTGATGCTGCAGCTGGCTGATAAGTCACAAGTGACACCTGATGGAATAATAGAGGACCTTCTCATCAAAGTAGGTAAGTTTATTATACCTACTGATTTTATTGTTTTAAATTTTCAGGTTGATGACCAGGTACCCCTAATCTTGGGACGGCCATTCCTGGCCACCGGAGGAGCGGTGATTGATTTGAGAGCAGGGACCCTGAAAATGAGGGTTGAGGATGAAGAAGAACTCTTCCGCATTTACCAAGAAATGAACCCATCCGCACACTACAAAAACCTTTTTCAAGTTAGTGTGTTGTCAAAGGATGAGTGTGGGGTGGAGGATGCCACAAGTGCATGTCCAAAGGCAATGACAAGTGTTCAGCTCGAGTCTGATCAAGGGCTTCAAATTGTGAAGAAGTTGGAGGAAGAGAGGAACAAAGTGGATGCTGTTTTCTCTAAAAATCAAAAGAAAAGGAGATGGTTCTCGAATGGGAACCCAGGTATGAGGATGTCCTGAAAAAGGACAGTCTACGTCGTGCCGCGACAGAAAATAAGGCGCTGCTTGGGAGGCAACCCAAGGGTACCCCAGGTACAATTTATGAATTTTTGTTGCTATTGATTTTGTTATTTTCATTGTGTTTGTGTCTTTGGTGGAAAGTTAAGCACAGATGGAGGGGAAGTCTGAGTACCCGTGGAGGAGGAAGCTAACAAGCATGGAAGAGAAAAAGTGTGGGGTCGAACACCCACTTGTGCAAAGTGGACGAAAAACATGATGTTAGCTAGGCCTAAAGGCCTCAGGGAGTATTTCTCACCCTTTTTAAACTTTAATTTGATGCTATGAGGACATAGCATGATTCAAGTGTGGGGTGGGGAAATTTCAAGAAAATTTCAAATTTTTTGTGCTTAACGATTTTTGGTGAATGTAATGCTTGTGAGAAGAATTTTGAAAAATTTTTATGAGTCAAGCATGACTTCATCATCCGTTGGTTTTTCTTTTCGGTCTTTTCCTGCGAGGGTCTTTGAACCAAAAAATAAAAATTTTCTTTGTCTGTATATAATGCTTTTAGTCATAGTTAGGGACTGTTTCCGACGATGGATGGATGGCGACCGTCTTGAGGAAAATTAGTCATTAAGTTTTGGTTTTTGAAACCGTAGCTAATTGATGTTTGATGTTCTGGGTATGTGCTATAAATGTTTGTAAGATGCAAGTATGTTCAGTTTTGAAGCATGTAAGAAAGGTATAACTTTGTCTGAGACACTTAGGCTCTTGAATTTGACTCAATATGATTAAAGCTTAATTCTGAATTCTTGTGATTAGCTGGGTTAAGAGTCTGCTGAATGTGTCTTGAATTGAGCATGTGCCATGAGTGTAAGGTTCTTGAGTATTATGTGCTATTATGGATTGTCTAGAACTTGCCTAGTGTGTTTATAAACGAAATGAAGGATGTGAATTGTAGGAGATGATTTAGGCATTTCTTTGAATGAAAATGTTATCCCTCATTTTACCTACCTTGAATAATTAATCCTAGTTAGCCCCATTGAGCCTTGAGCCTATTCGTTGATAGCTGCAACATAAGCTTAATCCTTTTTCTTTCATTAGCCTTGAATTTGATCCAAAACTCCTAAGCGCTTAAGTGAATAATCCGAAAGAGTAAAGGAGTAAGAAAAAATGAAAAAGAAGGAAAAATGGAAGTTGTGAAAGTTGAGAAAGGTCAAGGGTGCACTGGTGTGAAAATGGCTGATTATTATAAGGAGTAAGAAAATAAATTAATTAAAAGTTACGTATAGAACTCCTTACTAATAAGCCAAAAGTGCCTAAAGAAAGGGTGAACAAAAGAGGAACAAGAAAGCTGAAAGGAGAAAAAGGTGAAGTAAGGGAAGGGAAGTTCGTAATGAGGGCGTGATGTATTAAAAGCACTTCGGGAAGATAGTCACTATTACTGGCCATAATAGTACCTACCCATCCCTTAGCTACATTACAACCTAAAAAGTCCTACTTAATCTTACATTCATACATCCTCAAATTAGTGGAATAAAACACTAAGGGCAAGCTTATGGGTCATTACATGATGCATGTGAATTCTTTGTGAGAGTGAGTGTAATTCTATTCATGTACTCACACATGTTGTGATTTAAAAAGTTTTTGTGTGTGAAAATGGGTAACTCTTGTTCCGTGAGGGCACATGTTGAATGAAGGATATAATTCATGTGGGATTTCTTAATTAGTTGATTTGCATGAGTTTTCTAAGATTGAGAGTCGCTTCTTGAGGTTAAGAAGTCTTAGCGGAGTTGTATTTCATTTCAATGATTAAATCGTGCATGCTCTATTATTAGCTTGTCATCTTAAATAATCATTATAGCCGTAACTTGAACTATTTTGCTAAATTAGCTATGTGTGATTCTCCATATGCATGAGATGTAGAAGGTTGTTCAAGGACGAACAAGGCTTTAAGTGTGGGGTTGTGATCTCGGGCTAAAATAGCATGCCCGAGTGATGCTTTATACCTTAATTTAGTCTTGTTTATCTAATTTATTTTATACATTTTCATGTAATTTTATATAAATATGAATATATGTGCTAACCTACATGATTAGTCCTTGTTTTGTAGGTTTCAATGATTTTGAGGAACTAATTCATAAGTTGGTGAAGTAGAGGAATGGAGTCGGGAGCAAATTGTGAAAGTCAGCAAAGAGCATGCCATGGCAAGGCTCCAGCGCGCTAGGTAGCGTGCCACGCTAGGGCAGTTGCGCGACAGGAGATTGCCAACGCGCTACATGAGCAGCGTGTCACGTTGGAAGCGCGGTGACACTCGGCATTTTTGGCATCCGGAGGCAATTTCCAGAGAGCCTCCGCGTTACCTCCGTGTCACAGATGCAATGCTCCGCGATACACTCCGTGACACGGAGCCATTCCACGACAGGTTAAATTGTGCACCTTTCTCATTTACTATAAATAGGTCCCTTAGCTCCTAAAAACACTTTGTCATGATTTTATTCTGGAAAACCACTTAGGAGTGAAGGGAGAAGTGAGAGAACTCATCTAGGGTTTGGCAAATTCCCTTCTCATCTACCAATTCTTGTAAGTATGTTAATTTAGTTGTAGTTTCTTTTAGTTTTACGAACATGAATGGCTAGAACCCTTCCTCTAGGTTTGAAGCCATGAATTATGATTGTGTTTTTATGAATTTGTGTGGAATTAAGTTATTGATTGTTGTTTTGTCTTGCATTCTGGATTATTGGTTGTTTTTATGATTGATCACCATGAAAACATACACGTTAACTTGGGCATTTGCTTGAGAAAGCATTTACCTAGGTCAGAACATGAGAATGTGAGGAGCATGATTGTATCTCACGATATAATTTGTGTTAGGATAGAAATATACCTAATGCCTTGCTTGGTTGATAAAACGGGATTATTTAGAGACCGACTTAGGTTTATCACATCACTACTCGAAGAAGTAGTTGTGAGGCTAAGTTGAGTTAAATGATTAGGTGCACGAGAGTCCCTACTCATTTCCACGTAATTAATTGTCCACGAACTAGAAGTAGCATCCTCGCTCACAATGATGTAGTGAGGCTAGTTTGTCGTGTTTAGAGGCTCGAAAGGCCCTAAGCATGCAATTCTGATTATGTGAGACAACAATTGATAGTTTCATACTTAACCCATTGCAATTCGTAATAGCGCATGATTATCTGGTTTTAACTCTATGTTGCTCCTAGAGTGAATTCAGAATATGTCGTTGACCAAAAATTAGACTTAATTAAACCTCCCTCGAAAACTTTATAATCGACATTTTCGGTGTTTAATATCACACTTGGAATAGATAGTTAGAGGAATGGGTCAAGTCCCTATGGGTTCGACATTCCGGTTCTTATAAAGAGCCACTATATTACTTGCATGACCCGTACGCTTGCGGGCTCAGCAGACTGCATCGATGTGAAAGACAGCCTTAGTTATGAAGAGGTTCCAGTAGAAATATTGGATCATTAGGTTCGAAGGCTTAGAAACAAAGAAGTAGCTTCAGTTAAGGTTCTATGGCAGAATTGGCATGTAGATGGAACTACGTGGGAAGCTGAAGCAGATATGATGGCTAGATACCTACAACTATTCCCTTTCGGCTCAGTTTCAGCTTGAGGTATCAGTTTCTTCCTTAATACCCTTTTAGTTTGATGTTCAGCTCATGTACCTCAGTTTCGTTCATGTTAATGGATATATGTGTGGTTCGGGAATTCAATTCAGTTATGTAGTTTAAATCAGAGTCAGTCATTCTGTCAGTTTTCAGCATATATGTTCAGTATTTTTAAATGAGATGATTGCATTTCTCTGCTTTTCTGTATGTTTTCCTACATTCGAGGACGAATGTTCTTAAGGGAGAGATATTGTAATACCTCGAAAGCCCTAAGATCAGACCCGGGAGTTGAAACGGAGAAAATTAGGATTTTCTACACCAGGTCACAGAACGAGTCATCCTGTGACTCGTTAGGTTGAGCACGAGTCATTAAGTAACTTGTGGAAAGGAGTGTTGATTTACTTGGAAAATTCAAATTTGGTGTGACCACGAGTCATGGTCAGTCCCACGAGTCGTTAGGTCATCCGTGGTCAAGGGCAGTTGAAGGATGAAGGATGAGTTGGCAGTGTACCCAACGAATGGACACCACGAGTCGTGTTCAGATTCCACAATTCATTAGGTGAGTCGTGGTCAATAGTTGGTTAGGGGCTTGGGGTTTTGGGCAGTGGAGGTAACGGAAGGTGACCATGAGTCATGGTCACCAGTGACGAGCGGTTAGGTCCCTCGTGGGGACCCCTTGAGGAAAATTGGCAGTGCACTTAACGACAGGCGATGGCGACTCATGCCCAGTGGTGACGATTGTCTAGTCCCTCGCTGGGATTGGCAGTCAGCTTTTTTCTGTGAATTTATTAAGGGTATTTCCATCATTCCTAAGCCCTAGGGTCCTAAACTAGTCGTTTTAAGATATGAATAGTGAGTATTAAGAAGGGTAAGTTCATCCTAAGCTATTCCTAAACCATGCATGCAAGTTTTGAGGCTTTAGAGAGGTGATCAAGCCTAATTCTTCAAGTTCTTCATCAATTCTTCTTTGGAAAATCAAGGAAAGTGTAGAATCAATTCTTCTCAGGAATGTAAGGATTGAATAGGTGAAATTGTTCACATCTATGCCCAATTCCCTCTAAATTCATGATGTTCTAATAGATGATTTCCATAGGGTTCTTACCCAAATGCATGAATTCTTATGTTATATCCATGGGTATGATCTAAGAAAGTTTTAAATGATGAGTTATGAATAATGGGCGGATTTTTCAATGTTTCAAATTATAAGTTAATGATTTCATGTTTTTTGAACTTTGAGGCCCATCTATGAATGTTCATGAGAGTTGAGATCTAAGAGATATAGGTTCAAGTATGATGAGATGTTTATGAATAACATATGATTTCGATATACCCATGTTGATGTTCATGTTTTCAAAATAAATCAAGTTGATTTCAAGTATGATGAAGTATTGGGCAAGCCCATATGATCAAGTATGTTTTATGATTTTGTAAATTAGCTTACCATATGGTTTCGGAGTCAAGACTCCCATTGTTTTTAGCTTGTGGTTTGGTTTAAGCCAAGACTCCTCATGTTATGATTTTGATTATGCATGTATGTGATTATTCAGCTTCTTCTTTAGATGATGGTCAGCTTCGTTGAAAAACGATGGAGAGCATATGCATGTTTTGGGAGTAATGTCTAGCACCGAGTAGGCTAAGGGTCAGTCAACCCTATGCCTTAGAATTACGCGTCAACGTAGGTTATGATTATATCTTTGGGACCTCATTTGTGAGCTTCCCCTGCCCCGAATGGGCCTTGAGCTTGATATTGATATCATGGTAGCATTCCTAGCCCTGGCAAGGCTTTGGACGACTTTGCCCACGTGAGTGTAATAGTTGGGACCACGTAAGCTCTATCGTGGTAATGTCGGTTATAGGACGAGTCTCCCATTATTCCTCATGATTTCAGTTATGCATGTACATCAGTCTTGATATTATATTTTAAGCAGGTTTGACCCAATGGTCAGTTTTACATATGATATTATGATTTTAGCTGTGGGTCAATTGATTCAACTATGATGTTTAGTTATGTCGGATCATGATTTAAAAAAATAGCATGCAAGACTTACTCTCAGATTCTTATATTGATTACGTTTTACATTATACATGGTTTAGTGATTTTTACTACTTGAGCGGTTTTACTTACCTTGCATACTCGATACATTCCACGTATTGATCGCATGCTCTATGTTGTATCATTTTATGATATAAGACCCAGTATCCAGACTCCTGCGCTAGTCTTGTTCCCGAAGTTAGCTATCCTCAGCTTCAGTTGGTGAGTCTTCTTCTTGCAAGGGCCTTTTCTTATCAGTTGTATTATATCTTTTCAGTTTTTAGATTCTAGTGAGTTAGTTGGGGGTCTTGTCCCATCAACTCGTCAGTGTTAGAGGCTTTCTCGGACCTAGTTGTATTTCAGCTTTAGACTCTTGTATAAACGCAGGTGTTATGATTTGTTTAAGGCTTCCGCTATGTTATCTATGATGTTCTTCCGCTTAGATGCTGATTGAGTTAGATGTATGTTCATGCCATGGGTCGACTTGGAGCCTCTCGGGGTTCCTTGTCCCGTGTCCCGATCCAGGCCTATTATCGGGTCGTGACATTTAGACATTGAGAGTTAGCTTTTATAGTTTTTTCATTCCTCTGAAGATACCTATTGTAGTTGAAGAATTAATTAAAATTTAGTTGATCAATTCAAGTTTTCTCTCTCTTGTCATTTCTATGTAAGTGATCATGCTTAATTTAATACTTTTCTCTACTTCTCCAGCCATGAGTAGCTAAACCCTGATCTAGGGTTGTAACCCATGATAATCTTAATTGGGAGGAATGATTATATGTTTGCTAATATTTGATTGATTATTGCTTAAAATTGTTAAATTGGTGGTTGCAAATATCCAATTGTGCTAAATTGCATCAATTGTGCTTGAAAGAGCCAATGAAATTTGAGTAGCATTAATCAATAATGATCCAAGGCTTTAAACCTTGTTTAATGGATTCACCTAGAAATTTGATATTCAATTGGCAAAGTGCAATCAGTTTTGATTTGAATTCTAATCAATTTTAAAAAATTATTTTAGATAGACATTATTAGGATTGTTGAGAGACACCTATGAATTGCCTAAGTAGATTACATGCATATTTGTGAAAAACTCATTTTCAATACTTCCAGTTGAGTAATTTTGGGGAATCAACCCTATACAGGGCTTTCCTAGAAAGTTCTCTCTATTGTTTAAACCTTAAGCATCTTAGTCTTTAGTTTAACTACATGTTTACCTCTAACATGAGAAGATCATAACCATCCAAATCATATTTGTATTGCTTGATATTTATAGATCTAAACAAAGTCCTTGTGGATACGACCCCAACTCATTGTTGGCTTATTATATTACATCGGTCAAGTACACTCTTCTTAGTAAGGTGGATTCAGGGCGATATCAATCAACAACATGCCAGTATAGTCCCATAAGTGGGATTTGAGAAGGATAGGGTGTATGCAGACTGTATCCCTACTTTTGTAAAGTAGAGAGATTATTTTTGATAGACCCTTGACTGAAAAAAATTATTTTTCAAAAAAAAATGTAAGTGTGTGTGTGTGTGTATTATAAAAATGTTAAAAAATGAAAAGTATTGAGAGTAAAAATGTAAAGACAACCAAAGTAAAAATTATAACAGCAATAATAAGTTTTAAAAAATAAGATAATGATATGATAATAATCCAACTAAAGGAGTAGATAAGGTGCTTCAAACTAGAACCATGCTCTTTCACTGAGAAAATAGAATACGCGCGACTATCTACTAATCGTCTACCCTAATCCGAGGATCTACATGCTTTTCTATCTAGAGTCATGTCCTCGGTGAGCTGAAGATGTGCTATGTCCTGTATAATCACCTCTCTTGAATCTTTCTACGGTCTACCTCTACATCTCCTTAGACCTATCACTACCAACTTCTCATTGGGGGATTTGTGCTCTTACTCTTCACGTGTCCAAATTATTCGAGTATCACTTCTTGCATCTTGTCTATCACAGAAGTTACTTCCATCTTATCCCTTATATCTTTATTCTTAATTTTATCGTTCCTATTATGTTCACACGTTCAATTATATTGATCTTGCATCTTGCATATAATAATATACCAACTATATAGAAAATGCATACAAACGACCTACAATAGCATAATTATATTTTTTGTATGCCAATTATATATAATTTCTGCCGAATTGTCCATTTTAATAATAAAATATTAGTACCAGTTTTTATAAAAGAGGTCGTATCTCTATTTTCAGTAAATAGAAACTTAATTTCGCATATTTCAATGGAGTTTTTAAAAAAAAACAGAGGAATCTTAAACAAATATAATAAATTAAAGAAGTTGACAAGCAACAAAGGGTGATTGCCTTATTGGGTCAGTTAAAGCGGAAATATTTTGCTTGCTTTCGAAATCCAAAGTCCAACACCACGCGTACTGCACATTCTGTCTGAAGTCTTAAGTTTATAAGCAACTCATCCCATTCGCCACGTGCCAATTCCCACAATTGCCACGATGCTAACGTCAGCCAAACGTCATTGCACGTGCCATGCAGTTACTCACGTGTCAACCCTCACAGTCAAAAAACAAATGACTGTCACCCTTTGGTAAAAAGTAAAACTCTGTACCATTGTATATTAAATAATCGCAACCACCATCCCCTTCTCTACAAAACCTCCCTAGAGAGCCATAAAAACCATAGCCATCACAAAGTACAGAAAAAAAAAAATCACAGCTCTTTCTCTGCTTCTCTTTTCATTTTCTCTTTCTTTCTGTATGGAATTCTTTTCATTTTTAAAAAAACTGTCTCTCAAAAAATTTTCTTCATATAGTTGTATTAGGATCTTTCCCTTCTTGAATGTGAAACATTTGACTTAATTTCACTAATATTTCACCTCTAGACAAGTCTTTGATTCCTCTAATCTCTTTTCACTGTTCATCTCACAATTTTCAGAATCTGATTCTCAGTTCCAACGTAAGTATGTTGCCCTACTGTTTCTAAGATTCGAAAATGTCAGATATATTTGGTTACGCGAATGAAAATTATACTTTGGGGGAAAGGGGCTCGAAAATTTCAATGAGTACGAGCAGTGATTACAGTCACAGCACAAGTTTTAGTCGGTTGTCATTCGAGCTACCGACGAGTACGCCGGAGCAGAATCCGACGTTGAAGCCACACCGGTCGTCGGATTCTTGTTTTCAGGCTATACGTTCGGCGGGAAAAGGGTTATGTTTTAGGGATTTCAGTTTGGTCCGGCAGATCGGGAGCGGAGATATTGGGAGAGTGTACCTCTGCAGGCTCCGTAACGAAGGGAGGCTTTACGCCATGAAGGTTGTGGATAATGAGGTTTTGGCTTTGAAGAGGAAGATTGAAAGAGCTGAAACGGAAAGGAAAATTATTAAAATGTTGGACCATCCATTTTTGCCTACTCTTTACGCTGAGTTTGAAGCTTCACATTTTTCTTGTGTTGTTATGGAGTACTGCTCTGGTGGTGATTTGCACTCCCTTAGACATAAACAACCCCATAAACGCTTCTCTCTCGCCACATCAAGGTACTACTACTACTTTTTACTCTCTCTCTCTCTCTAACTTTTTTATTTATGTATATTATTTTGGGGTTTTTGTTTACTGCTCGAATGACTAAATAGAACTGATACATGCCAGTAAATTTTTGTTTTCTCCATAACTTGATTCTCTGATTTTGGTTTGTTCGCTTATGTCAAAAGCACTTTTCCAACTTCTGGGATTTCCCTATCCAAACATGTTCTGTTTTGTTTCATTCTGCATTATATTTAAGAAATAAAATACATTCTCCTCTAATTATCTTTGAAAATCAAGAAATTTTTTAGCCACACTTGTTCATTAGTGAAAATTTCCCCTTTTGGGTATTCCTTATTTTCAGTCATTTCTCAAATCTCTAACGAGAACCTACTAAATCAGGGTCTTTCCCCTTGTCTTATCAAACACGCAATCAGATCAGTGACTTTTTTTTTTCTTCTCAAAAGTGTACTTTCTGATTACTAGTTTTTTGTCCCAAGTTAAGTGATATAATGAATTCTATTTCTTCATTTTCTCCAGGTTTTATGCAGCTGAGGTTTTGGTAGCACTAGAGTATCTCCATATGTTGGGGATAATTTACAGAGACTTAAAGCCAGAAAATGTGTTGGTTAGATCGGACGGTCACATTATGCTCACGGACTTCGATTTGTCCCTCTGCTCAGACTCAATCGCAGCCGTTGAATCACCTGACTTTTCATACGAGTCGTCAACTTCACCTCCTGCTCCTTTCTTCTTCTGCATATCCAAACGGCTGTTCCGGTCAAAAAAGATACAGTCCTTCTCAACCAACCGGTTGTTTGTGGCTGAACCGGTCACAGCCCGGTCATGTTCGTTTGTGGGGACCCACGAGTACGTGGCACCCGAGGTGGCATCTGGCAGGTCCCACGGCAATGCGGTGGACTGGTGGGCCCTGGGTATCTTCATGTACGAAATGATCTACGGGAGGACGCCATTTGCTGGTGCATCCAACGAAGCTACGCTGCGGAACATTGTGAAAATACCATTGACTTTCCCAACAACAGCTCCTGCTACAACGAGCGAAATGCACGCGCGAGACTTGATATCTGGACTGTTGAACAAGGATCCGAATAGGAGGCTCGGGTCAAAACGCGGTGCGGCTGATGTCAAGACCCACCCGTTTTTCAAGGGACTCAATTTTGCGCTTATACGATCAGTCACGCCACCAGGAACTCGGAGTACAGAGAAAACGCAGCCGCCGTGTCAGTCTCAATCGCAAACGGCGCCATTTGACTACTTCTGATGACCACCTCATTTTCTTCCCTAGTTTAAACGTGGCCAATTATTTTTTTCCCCTCAAAATTTTGGTCGACGTAGTTAGGAGTCATTAATTAGGTTTCACAGAATATGTATTTTTACCATGGAAAAAAGAAGGAAATGTATATATAAAAAAGTGACTTCCCATGTGGCGCAATACAAGTTTTCTCTTTATTAGATTATATATATTGTCTAATTAATGGAGTCCAATTTCTTGTCAACACAATTGCATGCATATACCATAATTTGACACGCCGGCCCTTTGAATTTCAATAAGTGCCTCTAATTAATTTAAAATCTAAAAATGCGATTTTTTTTTATAATTGATATATATATATATATATATATATATATATATAATATTAAATTTAAAGTCAATTATTTTGTAATGTTAAGTTATAATATGTAAATATTAGTTAAAAAATAATATTATCTTGAATATCAAATTTAATATTTAAATATTAAATTTGTTTTAAATTAATTTAATTGTGTAATAATATTTATGTAATCAAATAGTATGTTTGTAGCTATGTTATAACAAATAAATAGGTATCATAATTATTAGATTGTGTAATTACTGTCTTATTAGTTATATTAATTTCAATTATTTGGACTTATTTGGAAAGCCATCTGAAAAATAAATTTAAGAGTAATTGAGTGTACTTACACAATTTAATTTGCTTGTTTGACCAATCAATTGTTTGAACTCTTGAGGAATTAGTTAGGTTGCATAAAGTTCCATTGTCGATCATCTCAAATAGGGGTACTTAGTTCACTTCTCAGTTCTGTAAATCGTTTCAGAGGTGTCTCGGTACTCAGGTAAGCTCAACACAACCTTTCACTCACAGGCGAATGGTCAGGCTGAGTGAACCACTCAAACTCTTGAGGGCATGTTGAGAGCTTGCGTGATCGATTTCAAGGGCAGTTGGGATGATCACTTGCCTCTGATTGAGTTCGCCTACAATAACAGTTACCACTTAGGATTCAGATGGCTCCATTTAAGGCTCTTTATGGACGAAGATGTAGATCACATATTGAATGGTTTGAGGTAGGTGTGACTACGTTGATAGGTACAGATTTAATTCATGAGGCTATGGAGAAAGTTCATCTTATTAGAAGAAGGCCGGAGACAACTCAAAGTCGTTAGAAATCATATGTGAATGTTAGGATGAGAGAGCTTGAGTTGGACGTTGATGATTGGATGTCTATGAAAGTGTCTCCTATGAAGGGAGTTATGAGGTTTGGTAAGAAGGAAAATCTTAGTCCCTGATATGTTGGTCCTTATAGGATTCTAAATCGTGTTGGCAATGTAGATTATGAGTTGGAGTTGCCGACGGAGTTAGCTTTAGTACATTCATTTTTCTACGTGTCCTTGCTAAAAAAGTGCATTGGCAACCCAGCTCTAATTTTTCTGGTAGAGAGAATTGGTGTGAAGTATGGACTTACCTATGAGGAGGTTCCGGTTAAGATCCTTGATTGTCAGGTTCGGAAGTTGAGGAACAAGGAGGTAGCTGCAGTGAAGGTTTTGTGGAGAAACCAACTAATTAAGGGAGCTGCTTGGAAAGCCGAGGCAAATATGATGGCTAGATGTCCACACCTCTTTTCCTCCAGCTCAGATCCAGCATGAGGTACTAATTTCATCCTTAGTACCTTTTTCAGTTTCATGTCAAGTTCATGTGTCTTAGTTCCTTTAGTGTTCTAGTATGCATGTATGTTTCATAAATTTAGTTTAGTCACGTATCTCAGTTCGAAGTTAGTCACTCCGTCAGTTTGCAGTCTATAGCTCTCAGTTTATGGATTGCAGCTTTTGTTCTACCCATTTAGCTTAGTTAGTCTTCATTCAAGGACGAATGTTCCAAGAGATAGATAATGTAATACCCCAAAAGTCCCTAAGATCAGAGCCAAGACTTACAGCAGAAACCATCAGAAAAAAAGGCATCAGTCCATTAAGTGACCCTCAGAATGAGTCGCTCATAGGACCAACGAGCCGTTGGTTGTCTCGTGGTGAGGAACTTCAGAAAAATATCAAAATTCACCCAGAACCAATGAGTGGATTGTATGACCAATTATTAGATTTGCAGAGGTCATTGGTTCTAGTCGTTGGAGTAGGTTCATGGGGTGACTCAGAGTAGAAGCAGAATTCAGCGGATGAACCAACAGTTTATTGGTTGAACCAATGGTTCATTATGTGGATTGTGGGTTCTTCCAGTAAAATTTTAAATTCGGCAGTCCAGGGATATTTTAGCAAAACTCTATATTTTTAACTTCTAAGTGAATTCATTTGAGAATCCTTAAGGGGGGGGGGGTATAGGGTTTTACTTAGCTTAATTCTTCATTCCTCTCAAAAACACCGTAGTTGAGAAATCAACCTTTCAAGGGAAGTAAGGGTTCTTCGTCTTCATCTTCTCCAAGTCTCTTAGGTCTCAATCCTAAGCAAGAATTCCAAAAATCCCAGGTATGTAGGGTCATGAATGGGGATTCCTTCCACCCACATGTCCAATTTCATGAATTCCAGTTTCCAACTATGATTTTATGAATTTATAGGCTAGACCCAATTTTGATGAAATCTCTCGTGTCTTCTATGAATTCAATTCTCTTATGATTCAATCCATGATTTATGATTATTATTGCATTTTTTATACTAGAATCTCTCATGGATCTATATTTCCAAGTTATGATGATGTCACAATTCGAGCTGGAATCCCGGATCGAGACACGGGATCTAGAACTATGAATAGCTCCAAGCTAACCCATGGTACATACATAACGTGACTTAAAAGCATAATCAAGTGAAAATTAAACATAAGAATAGATAAGTGAAAATCTTTGTCACGACCCGAACATAGTCCCGTATAGAGACACGGGACAAGGAACTCTGAGAGACTCCAAGTCGACCCATGGCATGAACATGACATCTAAATTTGACATAATAAATGCAGAAAGTCTAACATGAAATAGCGGAGGTATGAGAACATAATAATATCTGAATATTTGAATACATAATACAATTCTGAAACTGAATACATACTATTTCTGATAAGCCTCTACATACTGACGAGTTGATGGGACAAGACCCCAACTAACTCACTAAAGACTGAAACTGAAAATACTGAACATAAGCTGATAAAAAGGTCCTCGAAGGATGAGGACTCACCAACTCTGGCTGAGGGATGCAAACTCTGAGGATCAAGCTAACGGCAGGACTAAACTTGAATGTTCGAGCTTGTATCATGAAATGACACAACATAGAATATGCGGTCAGTACTTGGAATGTACTGAGTATGCAAGGTAAGCAAAACGAACAGTTATTATACGTAAGAGTTTATAAGAGTAGGACAAAATGATCATAAAGTAAATATCATAATGTAAATATAAGGGCTCAAGGTTTTCAAACCATTTGTAAACAAATGATAATCATAGTCGTAAGAGAAAACTTTATAAAATATAACTTGAGCTAAAGTAACTGTCACGACCCGAACATAGGCTCGGATCGAGACACGGGACAAAGAACCCCGAGAGGCTCCAAGTCGACCCATGGAATGAACATAACATCTAAGCTTGACATTTTAAAAGCGGAAATCTAACATATAACATAGAGGAAGTATGAAAATCTAATAACATCGAATAACTGAATACATAACACAAGTCTGAAGCTAAATACATACTATGTCTGATAAGCCTCTACTTTTGACGAGTTGATGGGATAAGACCCCAATTAACTCTCTAAAGTCTGAAATTGAAAATACTGAATATAACTGATAGGAAGGACCCTCAAAAGATGAGGACTCACCAACTTTGATTGGGAAATGCTAACACTGAAGATCTGGCTAGCTACGGGACTGAGCCTGAATGTCTAAGCCTATATCATGAAACGATATAGCATAGAATATGCGGTCAGTATGTGGAATGTACTGAGTATGCAAGATAAGTAAAATCGCTATGTAAGTAAAATCAAAGATCATGCATATCATAAAACATATCATCATAAGATTCTGAGAGTAGGGCTTGCATGCTATTATCTGAAAACATGACTTAAACATAGATGAATGTTATAACTGAATTGAATGACCCAAAGCTAAAAACTGATAATCATAAGTAAAACTGAACATTTGGGTCAAACCTGCTAAAAACATAATATCTTAACTGATGAACATGCATACCTGAAATTATGAGGAACAATGGGAGACTCGTCATATAACCAATGTTCGGGTGGTTTGGTATGGGTTAAAAACCGACACGCAAGTGCACGTGGTCAAACAAGTAATAAAGTGGCTAAGTAAGCCAAGTATCGAACCAAGGAGACTCTGGATAAGTAAAATTGCTTAACTATACTATATTCTAGCTTTACTTCTAATTATGCTAACAACAACGTAACCAAAAGTTAAATAATTTTGTTTATAACTTATATACTAAAACTATTACAAATATTTACTTTGAATTGAAACTATGGATATGAGCATGCCAAGGTTAAGAACAAGTAATGAATTTAATTATAATCATACTTTGGTTATTCTTCTCTTCATGTTGCTAGCCAAGAACATTAGCCTAGAGATTAAAACTCTCGTATTTAATCTCACTTTAGAATCATAAACCATTCGTCTATATTTCTGTGATCAAATGCAATTTATGACCTAGCAATACAATTCCGGTTCCTAAATTGACTAATACGGCTTTCAAGTATATTTCTATCAGGAAAGCACATCAAAACCCAATTTTCCCAAATCAAGTTAAGAACAATACCCTATTAATTCACAACTTTCCAATTTCTTGCTCTCTCGAGTGAAATTGGACTTTTTAGATGTACATTAATGTCGGCCACACACTAATGCAGTAGAAACAAGAATTAATAGAACAACATGGAAGAAGAAGATGAAAAACCATACAATTCAATAATCAAAATTCATCACCATTGTTCATGACCTCAGCAAGGAAGAGAATTAGCCACTCATTTGTGGATTAATCATCCTAAAACAAGTGTAAATCATACAAACAATTGATTGAAAGAAGAAAGAAAGAGAGAAAAACCCTTAGCTTTTTCTTCCCTCAACTGCCTCTAACCTATGTCCTTGCTCCACCAAGTCTGAATTTATTAAAAATAAGCTAAGTGTTCTATTTATACTAGTGGGAATTTTTCCCGGAATAACAAGCAACGTGTCACGGAGGCCAACGCGGAGCACTGCCTCCGTGACACGACGTGGACGCGGACCCTCACTGGAAATCCAGGGTCCGGGAATATAGCCTCAACGTGGCACGGAGGCCAACGCAGAGGCCTATCTCCGTGCCACGGAGCTGTCGTGAGGCTTCACTGGAATTTGCCAATAAAATCATCCTCCAGGCAGTGTGCTTCCGCGATGGTAGCGTGGCACGGCTCCATCGCGGAGCCCCTTTACATTGCGCATTCCAATGCCTTTTCCATGCTCGCTTCCAAGTCCAATTCCGATATTACTCCAACATGCATTTTAGCTCCTAAAAATCATGTTTTACCTGCACACAAATGCTAATCATGTTGGTTAGTATAAATTCACATTTTATTACCAATTACATGAAAATGTATACACATTGCATAACAAACAAGGCGAAAATGATACGTTTGAGTATCACTTGGGCATATAAATCTGCCTAAGATCACTTACCCCACACTTAAATCCTTGTTCGTCCTCGAACAACACATACACAACTCATGCAAATTACATCCCAACCTTCGCCACTATGGTGCGACAATTTATGCTACGGTCATACCGATTATTCAATTTTTTGCAAATCATCAAGAAAACATGCATGGTCTTAACAATGCAATGACCTTTAATACATCAAGACTTCCTAGACTTCAAGAGTCGACTCTCGATATCGGCAAACTCATGCAAATCAGCTAATCAAGATATCCGACATGAAAATCAATCTTTCATCAAGCATGTGCCCTCACAACTCAAGAGAATCTTCCCCTTTTATGTTCATGCAACACACAAACATTCAAGTAGGGGCATGTAGAAATTAATTTCACTCTCTCTCCCAAAAGAATTCACATGCATCATGTCATGACCCATAGGCTTTCCCTTAGTGTATTACTCCACTAATATAAGGAAATGCAATGTAAGATCAAGTAGGACTTTAATGGGTTGTAATGGAAGCTATGGAACTAGTATATATTGGATTAGCCAATAATAGTCACTAGCATCCTTAAGCGCCTTTTCAACACATTCCCATCAACTCATGACATTGTTTCTCTCTTTTCTTTTTTCATCATCCCATTCATGCTTGTTTACTTTCGTACTGCCCAGTTCATCAAACACATTTGACACAACACAAAGGGTTTTCATGTACCCTTAATATCATTTAATTATGATGAGTGCACCCTCCACCTTTTTCTTTTCTTTCCTCACTCTGCTTTTCTTTTTCTTTTCACCCTTCTCACTCTTTGACACTTTGGGAAAAATTTTCTTTTCTTCTTAAACGCTTACGAGTTTTGTATAGACTTTACGGCTAATGAAAAGAAAGAATAAAGCTTAGTTTATACATTTTTGGACAAAAGAAAGAAATAATCGGCTAAAGGCTCAACGGGCTGACTAGGGTATACAGTCACATAAAAATGAGAGTATGACAAGAAAAAAAATATAGAAACTCTCGGTTAAAAACAAAGAAATGCCTACATCCTTTCCAACACTACACCTCCTTCATTTTGTTTTGTACACACACCAGGCAAGTTCTAGACACTTCACAACAGCATGGAATAACAATACCTCACTTCACACTTTATGCACATGCTCGATTCAAGATGCATTCACAGACTCTTTAATTAGCCAATTACATGAATTCAAAATTAAGCCTCAATCACACCGAATCAAATTCTACAGCCTAGGTAGCTCAACATATTTACAAAATTGCATGCTTTCATACGAATCACTTTTACATTTTGAACATCAATTACAACACGCAACCCAAAATTTCATAACCAGATAGTAACTACAGGTTCAGTGATGCAATCCACCAAAGACAAAAAACTTAAAATAAATTAAAATCACTACTCTTACCGACTACATTTCCCTTAAGACGGTCTTCATCCATCCATCATAGAGAACGGTCACTAACTATGACATCGGTTCAATGGAACTATTCTCGGTAAAAGAACCGAAAACAAACTCCGAGAAACCCAAAATAAAAATCGAAAAATTTTGCAACACATCGATCATTTCGATGGAAAAGTATTTACAAAATATTTTAATATGTACAAAATATTTTTGCAAAATTTTGAAAATTATCGATCATTTCGATAAAGAAAAAAAATGTTTACAAGATTTACAAAAGTTTCACCGGCAACCACAACCTTTCAAAACACACATCATTTACCACAAAAATATATACAGATACAACACAAATCAGTTCACAACCACAGGGAAACATAAAAACATACATGCAAAACAAAGGAAGAACATACAACAGATTAGCCCAGGTTCCAGCACCTAACTACTCCCCAAACCACACTTAAATCGAACACTGTCCCCAGTGTTCACAAAAATTAAAAATCACACAAATTTCGGGTGGTGGAACTCCCTGATCAGTCGAAATATTTGACTTCTTCATCTGGTGCTGCTGCCTCGTCGCCCATGTCCGAGTCACCTCCATCGTCGTCATCGGACTCCACATCGGAGTCCTCCCGACGTGTCTCCTCGTCCGTGGGGACATCATCGTCAGTGGGCTCAACGAAGGCTGGTCCCACTCGGCACAATGCTCTGGCGTTCTCGCCAAATGGGTAATCCAGCTCCAGCTGCCATAACTCTTCCTCTGTGGCTAGTCTCCCACCAATCCGGAGCTGAAGCATCTGCATACCAAACATCCGAGCCATGTACTGATCGTCACGAGCATGTCGCATGCCCAGTGTCAGCACTGGCCCGTGTGTGGTGTCGGGGGCCTTAGTTTTTGTCACATCAAGGGCCCTCCGCTCAAACTGTGGGATGTAGTCCAAAGCCTCTTCCTCGACATCGAGGCCCCGGAGAAAGGTGGTGATGAGTCTGCCGAACCCATATCTGTGGCCCTGGTGTAGTCGGTCTCTCTTCATGGCGGATATGATAACCGCCCCAACATTAATCTCCAGCCCTTTCATAAGGGCATACACCAGGCAGACACGGTCCCGGGTCATATCCGTCATGTGAACCCCCAGGATTAAGCACGAACACACTATTTTCAGCCATATTCTGGCCTCCCTGTTCATCTGCGAATAAGGCAGAGTCTGGTGGTAACCCCTCTACTTATGTCTACTCCATCGGGCTGTGGATCGAGCCCCACACAAGGTGCATCTGATGTCGGCGTATGGTGGGGTGATGTTCAGCTGGCGGAGAACGTGGGCGTCTGTGTCCCGCGCTCCAACGATGGCATTAAATTGCTGGGGTTCCAGAGTGACAATTCGCCCTCTGATTTTTATTGTGTGGCTTCTAATGGCCGGGTTCCAATTTGCGTAGAACTCCCGGACTAAATGTAGGTTGCACTCCTTGGGCTCCTGAAATATAAAGCTGAGCCCAGCTGCCTCGATCCTCTGCACAATACTGGGGAACTCCTGTGCTAGTGGTTCCTGTGCAATATGCTCCTCCGGGAAGTACTTATTTTCTTTATGTTTAGCGTACCACTTCTTCCCTTCATCGGTCACCCACCTCGTTCCGTATTGGCGGCGCTGGCCGCGCGGAACAGCTGGTGCAGCTAGGACTGCAGTGCCCAATCTCATTCGTTTTCTCCCGGTGCCTGAAGTAGAAGCACCTTTACCCTTATCCTGCCTACTCGCCATTGTACCTGTCAACAAAACAAGTACAAAGTCAAGCTAAATGCATATTAGCTTCGGCTAAGGTTGGGTTAAAACTAAGTTTACCCCACACTTAGTCCTTAGCTACGTTTACGATACTACAGCAAGGATTACTTTATTTACAATAAAACAAATAACTATACAATTTATTGCTTAGTGCGTTCACAAAAAAAAAAATTTCGACAGCATAACTTTTAGCGTACTACTCAGACTTCATACAGCTAATCCCAATCCTACTATCGCTAGCAATTCAACCATTGCACTTAGCAACGAAAACAACAAACAAAAACAACGACAAAAATCCTATATACATACGAATCCAAATAATCAAACCAATTTGAACAATCTTTACATCTTCCCAAAAATAGAGAATTCGTCGTCTATTACACTCTAACAACATTTACAACGACTTATCTCAATTCACAAACACACCCCGGCATATAATTCACCAATTTAGCAAGTTACCCAATTCGATTTCAACAACCCAAGCCCTAGAATTCAATTTTACACTCACATTCGAATCATTCACGCAATCGACAAGTTCAAATGCTAATTACAACATTCCGAACATCTATCAATCAAAGAATAATTCAATATCATGCTAAATTGCTACTTAGGGTGATTTATCTCACCTCCCATGCTCAAATTCGACTAAAATCGATAAAAACTTGAGAGAAACGAGGAAAACATACCTTTACGTTGAATAACCGAAGAAACTTGACAAATTAGTTGCTTAGTAACGTGGCACGTTGGTTGGGAGAGGGAATCTAGGTGTTTGGTCGCGGAGAAGAGAGAAAATGAAGGAAAAGAGGGCAAAAATCGGGGTTAAAAAGAAGAAAAACACGCGGGTCACCCGGCAACCCGGTGTGACCCGGCACTAAATATAGGGCAACGTGTCACGGAGGGTAACGCGGAGCCCCTCCTCCGTGACACGGAGCTAACGCGATGGCTCACTGGAATTTTTTTAAAATTCCAGATTAAACCGTCAACGTGTCACGGAGGGTAACGCGGAGCCCCTCCTCCGTGACACGGAGCTAACGCCCTAGTGCACTGTCTCTTCATTTTATTTATTTTTTCATACCTTGCCTTTTCCTTTCCGATTCCATGCATATTTTTCTCCGTTTGACTTGAAAATCACCTCACAAAATAAAATTGGTTAGATTAATAGATTTCCCTAACTAAAATGAAAAATACTAACTAAAACGAAAAATTTTATACTAAATCAAGAAAAAGAAAATTAAAATAAAAACTATTTACACCTTACTAAACAAAAGAAAAAAAATATTTTTCACGGGTTGCCTCCCGTGCAGCACCTGGTTTACCGTCGCGGCTCGACGTCCTTTATGCTCAATTATCTACTAGGGTGATGGATGATTTTTCACGATCATTGTCCTCCCCCCAGTAGTGCTCAACCTTATCAGGTGGTCTTCCTATCAACTCTCGGGATTCACTCATTTGATTAGCCTTCCCATGATCAATCACATTGATCACCGAGAGTTCCTCATTTACAATCGGGAGCTTTGGTGATTTGTACATATTGAACACTTCTACCTTGTCATGTGCTCGCATTGTAAGTTGACCCGCAGCCACGTCGATTAATGCTTTTCCGGTTGCCAAAAAGGGTCGTCCCAAAATAAATGGGACTTCAGCGTCTGGTTCGAAATCCAGAACAATAAAATCAACCGGAAAAATGAGGGACCCCACTTGCACAAGCACATCCTCAACAATGCCATCCGGCCTAGCTAAGGATCTGTCTGCTAGCTGCAAGATTACGGTTGTAGGTCTAGGACTCCCCAGACCTAACTTTCTGAATACCGAACATGGCATCAGATTTATGCTCGCCCCCAAGTCACATAATCCACGAGCTCGGATACTCTGCCCAATAGTCAGCTGGATAGTAAAACTTCCAGGATCTTTCAGCTTCGTGGGCAGTCTATTTTAAATTCGGGAAGTGCATTCCTCCGTCAAAGCTACCGTGGCATACTCAGTCAGGCGACTTTTGTTGGCCACGATGTCTTTAATATATTTGGCATATTTTGGCACTCCCTGCAAGACATCAACAAGAGGTAAATTAACATGTACCTGTTTAAGCACCTCCATAAATTTCTTGAAACATGCCTCCTCTTTGTGTTTCTTGAGTCGTTGAGGGAACGGGGGTGGAGGCCTTTCTGGTTCAGCTTCTTTAGTCTTCCCCTTATCCGCAAGTTGCTCTCCCTCAACATCTGCTGCTCCTGACTTTTGAGGCGGTCTTTCCGGTTCCACCTCCTTCAACTGTAAACCACTCCTCGTGGTCACTGCATTTACCTGCTTCGGATTAGGATCCGTGTCGCTAGGCAGTCCTCCTCTGGGTCTTGTATTTTGGGCACTAGCAAGTTGCCCAAATTGATACTCAAGAGCCTTGGTCGCTATTTGATTATTCTTCACTTCGGCTGCCAATTTAACATAGTCAGCCTGCAATTTCGCCTGATTAGCGATCATGGTCTTGAACATCTCTTCAATGGTAGGTGATGGTGGTGGAGGAGGGGCATTGTGATTTCTGAATTGAGATTGGTAGTTCTGTTGCCCTCCTTGATTTCTGTGCATACCCTGACCCGAACTTTGGCCTTGTTGGTTGTTGCTACCCCACGAATAATTTGGATGGTTCCTCCAATTTGAGTTGTAGCCACTACCAAACTGCTGCTGATTTCTTTGTGCATTGCCCATAAAGTTAACCGAATCTGGGTTTGCTCTACAGCACTCAGCTGAGTGCTCACTGCTACCACACACTTTACACCACATTTGCTGGACCGCATTGACTGAAGCTGAAGGCTGGTTCAAGTTCATATTACTGAAGTGGTTGGTTAACTGATTCTGCAAGGCAGCTATCTGTGCAGCGATAGCTGTAAATCCATCCACTTCAAGCACTCCCGCTGCTTTCCTTGCTCCACCTCGAGATGAATCTGCATTCCATTCTGGATTGCCCTGTGAAATTCGGTTGAGCAAAGTGTACAGCTCCTCATAAGTCTTTTCCAGCGCTTGCCCTCCAGCTGCTGAGTCTAACAAAATTTTAGTATGGGGTTCCAAACCCTCAATAAATGTGTGTACCAACACCTCATTGGACTGATGATGATGAGGACAGTCCCGCAACATGGATTTAAATCTTTCCCAGGCTTGATACAAATTTTCTCCCTCCCTCTGTTTGAAACTTAGAATTTGACTTCTAAGTCTGGCTGTTTTACCAGAAGGAAAAAATCTGATCAAGAACTTCCGTGCTAGATCATCCCACGTTGATATAGAATTTTGTGGTTCAGCTTTTAACCACCTCTTGGCTTCACCAAGTAAGGAAAACGGAAATAAGGTGAGCCGAACATAATCAGGTGACACTCCAGCGGGTATATAAGTGTCACTTATCTCCAAAAAATTCTGGAGATGTTGTTGTGGGTCTTCATGAGGGAGACCGGTAAATTGCCTGCTTGTGTGCAAAAGTTGCACCATATTCTGCTTCAATTCAAACCTCCCTCCAGGCTCTGGTTTGCGGATACTAGAATGTACATTGTTGGTATGTGGGATTGCCACCTCGCGAACCGGCCTTGCTGCTTCTTCATCGGGCACTAACACTGCCCTAACAACCGGTGGATTTTGTTGCTCCATAATAGACTGTCTGAGCAACTGCAGCTTCTTTTGTAGAGCTTCTCTGCGTTTACTATGAAATTCATGTTCAGGCTCTGTATAAGATTCCACCAGCTCCTTGTCCTTTGCCAATGTTCACAGAAATCAAGTCTGCAAAATACAGGCTAAGACCAAGTTGTCAACACTTAAGAGAATAAAACAAAAATACAGTAAATTTACACTTAACACAATTTCACCAATTGCCTAGTCTCCCCGGCAACGGCGCCAAAAACGTGTTCGGGTGGTTTGGTATGGGTTAAAAACCGACACGCAAGTGTACGTGGTCAAACAAGTAATAAAGTGGCTAAGTAAGCCAAGTATCGAACCAAGGAGACTCTGGATAAGTAAAATTGCTTAACTATACTATATTCTAGCTTTACTTCTAATTATGCTGACAACAACGTAACCAAAAGTTAAATAATTTTGTTTATAACTTATATACTAAAACTATTACAAATATTTACTTTGAATTGAAACTATGGATATGAGCATGCCAAGGTTAAGAACAAGTAATGAATTTGATTATAATCATACTTTGGTTATTCTTCTCTTCATGTTGCTAGCCAAGAACATTAGCCTAGAGATTAAAACTCTCGTATTTAATCCCACTTTAGAATCATAAACCATTCGTCTATATTTCTGTGATCAAATGCAATTTATGACCTAGCAATACAATTCCGGTTCCTAAATTGACTAATACGGCTTTCAAGTATATTTCTATCAGGAAAGCACATCAAAACCCAATTTTCCCAAATCAAGTTAAGAACAATACCCTATTAATTCACAACTTTCCAATTTCTTGCTCTCTCGAGTGAAATTGGACTTTTTAGATGTACATTAATGTCGGCCACACACTAATGCAGTAGAAACAAGAATTAATAGAACAACATGGAAGAAGAAGATGAAAAACCATACAATTCAATAATCAAAATTCATCACCATTGTTCATGACCTCAGCAAGGAAGAGAATTAGCCACTCATTTATGGATTAATCATCCTAAAACAAGTGTAAATCATACAAACAATTGATTGAAAGAAGAAAGAAAGAGAGAAAAACCCTTAGCTTTTTCTTCCCTCAACTGCCTCTAACCTATGTCCTTGCTCCACCAAGTCTGAATTTATTAAAAATAAGCTAAGTGTTCTATTTATACTAGTGGGAATTTTTCCCGGAATAACAAGCAACGTGTCACGGAGGCCAACGCGGAGCACTGCCTCCGTGACACGGCATGGACGCGGACCCTCACTGGAAATCTAGGGTCCGGGAATATAGCCTCAACGTGGCACGGAGGCCAACGCGGAGGCCTATCTCCGTGCCACGGAGCTGTCGTGAGGCTTCACTGGAATTTGCCAATAAAATCATCCTCCAGGCAGTGTGCCTCCACGATGGTAGCGTGGAACGGCTCCATCGCGGATCCCCTTTACATTGCGCATTCCAATGCCTTTTCCATGCTCGCTTCCAAGTCCAATTCCGATATTACTCCAACATGCATTTTAGCTCCTAAAAATCATGTTTTACCTGCACACAAATGCTAATCATGTTGGTTAGTATAAATTCACATTTTATTACCAATTACATGAAAATGTATACACATTGCATAACAAACAAGGCGAAAATGATACGTTTGAGTATCACTTGGGCATATAAATCTGCCCAAGATCAACCAACATTACCAGGATAGAGCTTATATGGTCTCGACTATTACACTCAAGTGTCCAGAGCCGTCCAAAGTCTAGCCAGGGCTAAGGACACTACCATGATATCGATATCAAGCTGAAAGCCCCTTGGGGGAAGGGGAAGCTCACAAGAGAGGTCCCAAATAATCCGAACATACCTACGTTGGCACGTAGTTCTGAGTCATAGGGTCGATTGACCCTTAGCCTACTCAGTGCAAGAAACTACTCCCAAAATATGCATATGCTCTCCGTCATTTTTCAATGAAGCTGACCTCGTCTAGTGACGAAGCTGAATCATGACATTACATTCATATTCTGAAAACATATTATGAAGATCCTTGGCTCAAACCATACCACAAGCTGAACAAGAGTGGGAGTCTAGACTCCAAAACCATGTGGTAAGCTAAAAACATAAAATTTGGATAAATCATGAAACATACTTGATCATATGGGCTTGTCCAATACTTAAACATGCTTGAAATAGACTTTGATTACTTAAAATATGAGCATAGACATGGGAAATTCAAAAGCATACTTTCATCATGAACATCTCATCATAACTAGAAGCATAAATCATAATCTCATCTTTTCATGAACTTCGATATGTAGGCATCTTATTTGTAAAACTTTGAAATCACAATTTGTAATTTAAAAAATTGTACAACCCCCATAAATCATAATATAACATTAGAAACATGCATAGAGAATACCCATGATAGATACTTAGAGAATTCACAAGTTGGGTTTAAAACCCCATAGATTCATCAACTTAGAAATTACATGAAATTGAAGAGGGATTGGGCATGGGAATGTATGGATACAACCATTCATAACCCTACATACCTCAAAAATTCTGATTACACAACTCTCTTGAATGCCTAAAGGAATTTGTGGAAGAACTTAATGAATCCTAAGCTTGATTACCCTTAGAAACTATTAGGATTGCATGCATGGAGAGGAATAGGTTTAGAATGAGTCAAACCCTCTTAAAACACACTTATCTGAACTTAAAATGATGTAGTTTAGGTCTTAGGAACATAAAAATTATGGAAAAACCCTTAATAAATTCACAGAAAAATTCACACTACCAGTCCTAACAAGGGACTGGACGACTCGTTGTAAAGGACCACAACTCATGGTCTGCCTTCCATTATTAGCACTGGAAACTTAACATCCCTGGCCACCAAGAGGGACACCACGACTCATGGTGTACCCGACAACTCGTGGTGACTAACCATTAGGAGCACTGCCAAAACCTTCTACCTTCAAGTCAAATTCCTGACCACGGCTAACATAGCGACTCGTGGTGTTGACCACTACTCATGGCTTCACCTATGGTCAACCCCCAAACCAAAAATCTAACCAAACCTTCCCTCCTCCCCATGAGACACCTAACAAATCCTGGTGCACCTCACGGGTCACTGGATGACTCGTCCTGTGACCTGGTGCAGAAAATTCTATTTTCTCTATTTCAAACCTCGGGTATGATCTTAAGGCTTTCGGGGTGTTACAATATTTTCCCCTTGGGAACATTTGTCCTTGAATATGGGTAGACATACTGAAAAGCTGAGAATCCAACCATTGCACCAAACATTAAACACTTAAAGTTGGACATTGACAGAGTGACTGACTCCGAAGTGAACTACATGACTGAACTGAATTCATGAATCGTACATAAATACATTAACATGAAAGAAATTGGGGCACATGAACTGAACATGAAACTGAATAGAATACTAGGGAGGAAACTGATACCTCAAGCTGAAACTGAGCCAGAAGGGAAGATGCGGGTATTTAGCCATCATATCTGCTTCGGCTTCCCATGTAGATCCCTCGACACGCCGATTCCTCCAAAAAACCTTTATCGAGGCTACTTCTTTCTTTATTAGCTTCCGAACTTGACGATCAAGTATTTTCACCGAAACTTCCTTGTAGTTGAGGCTATCCTTCACACTCACACTCTCCACGGAACAACCAAAGCTGGATCACCCATGCACTTATTCAAAGTGACACATGAAACACCGGATGTATTGAAGCCAATTCCGAGGGCAACTCCAATTCATATGCTACCTTGCCAACCTGTCTCACAATCCGGTGTGGACCAACATAACGGGGACTGAGTTTCCCTTTCTTTTCGAATCTCATCACTCCCTCCATGGGAGATAACTTTTGAAACACTCAACCATCAACTTCAAACTCAAGCTCTCTCCTTCTAACGTCCTCATAGGACTTTTGGCGATTCTGAGTTGTTTTCAACCTTTTTATTATAAGTTAAACCTTCTTCATAGCCTCATGGACTGAATCTGGTCCTATCAATGCAGCTTCACTGCCTTCGAACCAAACAATAGGTGATCTACACCTCCTCCCATAAAGAGCCTCAAATAGAGCCATATGAATGCTGGAATGGTAACTGTTGTTATATGCAAACTCGATGAGAGGTAAATTGATCATCCCAACTACCTTTGAAATCAATCACACATGCCCTCAACATATCTTCAAGAGTCTGAATGGTCCATTCAGCCTAACCATCTGTTGTGGGTGAAATATTGTGTTAAGCTTGACCTGAGTACCAAGTCCCTTCTGAAACGATCTCCAAAATTGGGAGGTAAACTGAGTACCTCTATTTGATATAATGGACAAGGGCACTCTATGCAACCAAACTAATTCCAAAATGCACAATTTTGCATAATCTTCCACTGAATCAGTAGTTTTGACAGGTAAGAAATGAGCTACTTTGGTCAACCTATCTACAACAAACCCAATAGAGCCATACTGTCGATGAGTGTGAGGTAAACCTGTAATGAAGTCCATATTGATTTCCTCCCACTTCCAAGTAGGGATGCTAATGTCTTGAAGCGCACCTCCTTCACTAACTCTTTCATCTCCTCATCTACGTGGGTCACACTCTCCATAGAAAGCCTGCTAAGAGTGTTTGCCACCACATTAGCCTTGCCCTGATGATAAAGGACACTCATATCATAATCTTTAAGAAGCTCCAACTACCTCCTTTGACGTAGATTTAGATCCTTCTGGGGAAAAACGTACTGCAGGCTTTTGAGGTCCGTAAACACATCCACATAGACCCCATACAAATAGTGTCTTCAAATCTTCAAGGCAAATACTATCGCCATCAACTCGAGGTCATGAGTTGGATAGTTCTTCTCATGGACCTTCAGCTTCCTGCACGCATAGGGTAGAACCTTACCGTGCTGCATTAATACACAACCAAGGCCGATCCTTGAGGCATCGCAATATACCCCAAACCCATTGGTACCCTCAGGTAGGGTCAACACTGGTGCTGAGTTAAGTCGAGTCTTCAACTCTTGGAAGCTCTTCTCACAGGCCTCCAACTATTGAAACTTCACTTTCTTGTGGGTCAACCTAGTCAATGGTGCTACAATGTATGAAAATCCTTCCAGAAACCTCCTATAGTAATCAGCTAAATCCAAGAAACTCCTGATATCTGATGATATCCGGATCTGAGGTCTATCTTTGAGAAACACTTTTCACCCTAAAGCTGGTCAAAAAAATCATCAATCCTAGGGAGGGGATACCTATTCTTGATTGTAACATTATTCAATTGCCGATAATCAATTCACATCCAAAGGGAACCATCCTTCTTTCGGAAGAAGAGAACTGCTGCACCCCACTGAGATTTGCTAATTCTGATGAAACCCTTGTATTGAAGGTCCTTCAACTGCTCCTCCAACTCCTTTAGCTAGGATGGAGCCATTCTGTAAGGAGGAATAGAGATATGTTGCGTATTAGGAAGAAGGTCAATACCAAAATCGATCTCCCGCTTAGAGGAACTCCCGGTAAATCATCTGGAAACACTTCTGGATATTCGCACACTACAGGAACGGAGTGAATAGTCGACGTTTTGGATGTAACATCATTAACCCTAACTAAATGATATAGGAAACCCTTAGAAATCATCTTTCTGGCCTTAAGGTAGGAAATGAAGCGACCTACAGGCATAGCTGAACTACCCCTCCACTCTAGGAGTGGCTCACCTAGAAGTCAAAATTCTACCATACCGGTTATATAATTTATGGAGGCATAACATGCATGTAGCCAATCCATGCCAAAGACAACCTCAAAATATGTCATGGCTAGCTCTACTAACTATGCTAAGTTGACTTTCTGAAGAACTGTGACTGGGCAATTTTTATATACCCGTCGAGCTATAACTGAATCACCGATTGGAGTAGAGATTGATAAGGGTTCTAATAGGATTTTGGGACTGACTCCGAAACTACTAGAAACATAGGGCATCATAAAAGATAAGGTAGCCCCTGGATCTAATAATGCATATACATCAAGGTAGAATACTCGTAACATATCAGTGACTACTTATGGGGAGTCCTCCTACTCCTGACAAGATACGAGGGAATAGAACCTGTTCTGACACTGACCACCAGCTGCATTAGTGGAGGCTCCCTGCTTAACTGAGCGTGTTGGTGGGGATGCTGAGCTAGTGGCTGGGTCTCGACCTCTACCATGGCCCTGTCTAGTTGCTGGACAATCTCTAAGCATATGTCTGGGCTTTCCACCCCTGAACCTGCTAAGCACTGACCTGTGTGCCTTCGGCCACACCTATCACAAGCTGGAATACTAAGCTCCATAGATCTGCTGCCTTGACCTCAAGAGCCTGATGCTCGTCCCCTTTGATCGCGCCTAGATCTGGATGTCACACTCGCTGCTGATGGCATTGGGGATGATGACCACTGTGGGACTACTGACATTGCCCACCACTAGAGCTCTACTAGGAGAATTCAAAGCTATCGGTCTTGGCCCTCTTGGCCTCTCTCTCTCTCGCTCACTTACCTGCACCGCCTCTATCTACTGGGTGTACAGAAATATCCGGGGGAAGTCAATGCCTGATGAAGCATCACAGTCCGGCAATCTTTGACCAAATAGTCTGCTATCCTATGCATGAACCGACTCACTCAGGCTCTCTAATTGTCACCATCTCAGGTGCATACTTTGACAAGTGAGTGAACTCCAAAGTATACTCTTGAACCTTCATGTTACCATGCCTTTTCACAAACTCAGTTCCTTTAATCTCCCTCATCTCATGAGGGATGGACTGATCTAAACATGTGGTATGAAACTCATCCCAACCAATGGGGCCTACTCCAATTGCCCTGCTATCCTTCCATTGCCTGAACCAGATGTGCGCAACCCCTTTCAACTAATACGAGGCTAGATCTGTGCACTCCTCCCCGGTCACCCCCATGGATGATCTTTAAAACTTCATCAATAAACTCATGTGGATCCTTGTCCACCTTTTATCTAAGGAACTTTAGTGGGTTCATCCTCAGAAAATCGCTAACTCTCATTGTTGTTGCATTCCCATTCTAAGGGATATGCCCTACCGCCTATCGGTTGACCTAGGCGGTCAAAGCTTTAGATAGCATCATAATGGCAGCCCTAAACTCTACACAGGCCACCTACTCGGGCACATGATCCTCAGGGGCTGGTGGGGCCTGCTGGTGCCTATCCCCATTGCCATTCTCATGGCCGTTTCCGTTTCTATATTTTCTTCCGTTAACTCAGTGAGGAGGCATGATTTAGAAAATGCATATAGAATGAGTTAGAAGGATAGAGAGACATTTCATCGCACGACATAGATCATGAAATAAGGGAACATTTCCTAAACATCTCGAAGCCTTTTTGTCATAAGTGTGGAGCACTTCACACACATGAAAAGACTCTACTTAACACGGCTTTCAAACACCCTAGGATACTTCAAAACCTAATGCTCTGATACCAAGTTTTTCATGACCCAAACATAGGCCCAGATCGAGATACGAGACAAAGAACCCCGAGAGGCTCCTAGTCGACCCATGGCATGAACATAACATCTAAGCTAAACATTTTAAATGTGGACATCTAACATATATCATAGAGGATGATTGAAAATCTGATAATATCGAATAACTGAATATATAACACAAGTCTGAAGCTGAATACATACTATGTCTGATAATCCTCTACTTTTGACGAGTTGATGGGACAAGACCCTAACTAACTCAGTAAAGTCTGAAACTGAAAATACTGAATATAATTGATAGGAAGGGCCCTCGAAAGATAAGGACACACCAACTCTGACTGGGATATGCTAACACTAAAGATCTGGCTAGCGGCAGGACTAAGCCGAATGTCTGAACCTGTATCATGAAATGATACAGCATAGAGTATGCCGTCAGTACGTGGAATGTACCGAGTATGCAAGGTAAGTAACACCGCTAAGTAAGTAAAATCAAAGATCATGCATATCATAAAATATTTCATCATAAGATTCTGAGAGTAGGGATTGCATGCTATTATCTAAAAACATGACTTAAAGATAACTAAATGTTATAACTGAACCGAACGACCCAAAGCTGAAAATTGATAATCATAAGTAAAACTTAACACTTGGGTCAAACCTGTTAAAAACATAATATCATAGCTGATGAACATGCATAACTGAAATCATGAGGAACAATGGGAGACTCATCATATAACCGACATTACCACGATAGAGCTTACGTGGTCCCAACTATTACACTCAAGTGGGCAGAGCCGACTTTCATCCAAAGTCTTTCCAGGGCTAAGGACGCTACCATGATATCGATATCAAGCTGAAGGCGCCTTGGGGGCAGGGGAAGCTCACAAGGGAGGTCCAAAATAATTTGAACATACCTACATTGGCACGTAGTTCTGAGGCATAGGGTCGACTAACCCTTAGCCTACTCGGTGCTAGAAAATACTCCCAAAACATGCATATGCTCTCCATCATTTTTTAATGAAGCTGACCATCATCTAGTGACGAAGCTGAATCACGACATGGCATACATATTCTGAAAACATAACATGAAGAGCCTTTGCTCAAACCATACCACAAGCTGAACAAGAGTGGGAGTGTAGACTCCAAAACCATGTGGTAAGCTAATAACATGAAATTTAGATAAATCATGAAACATACTTGATCATATGGGCTTGCCCAGTACTTAAACATGCTTGAAATAGACTTTGATTACTCAAAATATGAGCATAGACATGGGTAATTTGACATCATACTTTCATCATGAGTATCTCATCATAACTAGAAGCATAGATCATAATCTCATCTTTTCATGAACTTCCATAGGTGGGCATCTTATTTATAAAACTTTGAAATCACAATTTTTAATTTAAAACATTATAAAACCTGCCCATAAATCATAGTTCAATATTAGAAACATGCATAGATAATACCCATGATAAATACTTAGAGAATTCACAAGTTGGGTTAAAATCCCATAGATTCATCAACTTAGAAACCACATGAAATTGAAGAAGGATTGGGAATGGGAGTGAATGAATACACCCATTCATAACCCTACATACCTGGGAAATTCTGATTACACAACCCACTTGAATGCCTAAAGGAATTTGGGGAAGAACTTGATGAATCCTAAGCTTGATCACCCGTAGAAACTACTAGGCTTGCCTGCACGGAGAGGGATAGGTTTAGAATGAGTTAAACCCTCTTAAAACACACTTATATGAACTTAAAACAATGTAGTTTAGGTATTAGGAACTTAGGAATTATGGAAAAACCCTTAATAAATTCGCAGAAAAATATACATTGCCAGTCCCAACGAGGGGATGGACGACTCGTTGTTAAGGACCAGGACTCGTGGTCTGCCTTCCAATGTTAGCACAAAAACTTAAAATACCTGGCCACCACACCATGACTCATGGTGTACCCGATGGCTCGTGGTGACTAACTGTTAGGAGCACTGGCAAAACCGTCAACCTTCAAGTCAAACTGCTGACCACGGCTAACATAAAGACTCATGGTGTTGACCATGACTCATGGCCTCACTCGTGGTCAACCCCCCAACCAAAAATCTAACCAAACCTTCCATCCTCCCCATGAGTCACCTAATGACTTGTGGTACACCTCATGGGTCACTGGACGACTCGTCCTGTGACCTGGTGCAGAAAATCCTATTTTCTCCATTTCAACCCTTTGGTCTGATTTTAGGGCTTTCATGGTATTACAGTAACATAAACATAACCATGCATAAATCATGAGAAACAATGGGAGAACTCATGTTAACTATCACCATCACAATAGAGCCTTACATGATGCCCGCTATTTCGCCCAAGTGGTTAGGACCGCCCCCGCCTTGCCAGGCCAGGGGACGTGCGTGCATGGTGATATCACAGTGATCTAATAATAAATATTTATATATACACAAAACTATGGTGGCACGTAGTTTTGGGACCATGAGATTTATCTTAACGCCGAGTCTACTCGGTGTTAGACACTGCTCCCAAAAATATACATGTGAGGGCTCGTATAGTAATTGTAAAATCATTCATGAAGTTCATGGCCAAATGAAATAATAACATGATGGATCCCACTTGAAATACATGATTATTTATGAATAAGGGCCCATGAATTTGGCAAGAGTCATAAAATTATAAATCATGAAAACCATGCATACTTGTAAAACATTTATATACTTGATATTCATAAATCCATGATGAGTACTTGAGAGAAATCATATCGTAAATCATAAATCATAATTTAGGGCTTAAGAAGATCAAGATCATAATGGAATCATAAGTTGACTTTTCATGAAGCATACATAATTGGGTATAATTTAATTAAAATTTGAAACTATAAATTAATAATCAAAATAGTTATATGATTTGATACATGAAGGGAATTGACCCATAGATAGATCATAGAGAATTTCACAAGAATTGGAATAAACCCCATAAGATCATGAAACTTGAATCCAGAATTAAAATCCATGGAATTGAGAAGAATTTAGAGCATGTGAAGGAAAGGAACTCTCATTCATAGCCTCACATACCTGGGTAAATCTGATTTACACTTCCTTTTGAAAACCCAAAGGAAATTGGAGAGAAATTGGTGAATTCTTCAAGCTTGATCTCCAAGGAAGAACTCTAATTTCCATGCATGAAATGGTAAGGCTTAGGATAGTTTTAACACTATTAAAACCCTACTAACTAAGCTTAAAATGACGTAGTTTAGGACCTTAGATCATTGGAATTATGAAAATACCCTTAATGAAAAGTCTAGAATTTCTGCACTGCCAGTGACAATGAGTGATACCACGGGTCGTCCTCTGATACCACAACTCGTGGTACCCGTCCGTTACTTCCTCCATCATTTATTAACTTCTCGGGTCCTGATACCACAAATCAACAGGATGAGTCGTTACTCCAAACAATAATCCGTTGTATCCTCCTGTTACTGCCTATGATGAACCTGCATCTGGACTTCCCACGAGTCACACCACGACTCGTACCTTCATCCAACGAGTCATGGGTTCCATCCATTAACTCGACTGGGGGATTTTCCTGTTCTTTCCCATGGGCACTTACCACGACTCACAGTTCCTCACTACAAGTTGTACTATGACTTGTACTATACATCCCTAGTATCTTGGTGAGAACCAACGACCCCAACCTATGACTCGTTACATCTTCCTATGGGTCATACCGCGGAACCGTTATCTCCGAGTCTACTTATGCAAAACCTGACCATGAGAGTCTCCAACAGGTCGTTAGACCCTCCAATGACTCGTACCATGAGTCGTTCTGAGTAAAATCTCAGATTTTTCTGCTGCTTCTCATTTCAAATTCCCGAGTCTAGTCTTAGGCACTTTCGGAGTATTACAATATCTCTCCCTTGGGAACATTCGTCCTCGAATATGAATGAACATACTGAAAGCTGGGGAAAAAGGACTGGCATCTCAAATACTGGACATTTAAATCTAAAAACTAATGGAGTGACTGACTCCGGACTAGAATACATAACTGAACTGAATTCATGAATCACACATACATGCATCGACATGAAAAAAACTGGAACACATAAACTGAACATGAAACTAAATAGAGTACTAAGGAGAAAACTGGTACCTCAAGCTGGAACTGAACTAGAAGGGAATAGATGCGGGTATTTAGGCATCATATCTTCTTCGACTTCCCACCCAGCTCCCTCAACATGCTTATTCTTCCACAAAACCTTTACTCAAGCCACTTCCTTATTTCTTAGCTTCCGAACCTGACGATCAAGTATTTCCACTAGGTCCTCTTCGTAGCTACGACTATCCTTCACACCTACTCTCTCCACCGAGACAACCAAAGCCAAATCACCCATTCACTTCTTCAAAAATGACACATGAAACACTGGATGCACTGAAGCTAATTCTGAGGGCAATACCAACTCATATGCTAACTTGTCAACCTGTCTCACAATCCGATATGGACCAACATAATGGGGACTGAGTTTCCCTCTCTTTCCGAATCTCATCACTCCCTTCATGGGACATACCTTCAGAAACACCCAATCATCAGCTTCCAACTCAAGTTCTCTCCTCCACATATCCGCATAGGACTTTTGATGACTCTGGGCTATCTTCAACCTTTCCCTTATAAGATGAACCTTCTCCATATCCTCATATACAAAATCTGGTCCTATCATCGCAGCTTCACTGACTTCGAACCAACTAATAAGTGATCTACATCTCCGCCCATAAAGAGCCTCAAACGGAGCCATCTGAATGCTGGAATGATAACTGTTGTTATATGCAAATTCAATGAGAGACAAATGATCATCCAACTACCCTGGAAATCAATCACACACGCCCTCAACATATCCTCAAGAGTACGAATGGTCCGTTCATCCTGACCATGTGTTTGCGGGTGAAATGTTATGCTAAGCTTGACCTGAGTACCAAGTCTTTTCTGAAATGATCTCCAAAACTGGGAGGTAAACTGAGTATCTCCATCTAATATGATGGAAAAGGGCACTCCGTGTAATTGAACTAACTCCCGAATATACAATTTAACATAATCCTCCGCTGAATTAGTAGTTTTGACCGGTAGAAAATAAGTTGCTTTAGTCAACCTGTCTATAACCACCCAAATAGAGTCATTGTCACGACCCGGGAGTACACCCGGATCATAGACATGGGACAAGGAACCCTGAAAGGCTTCAAGTCAACCCATGACATAATCATCGCATACACTTAACATAAGAAACATATAACATCATGAACAAGCGGAAGAAAATAACAAGAATCTAATATGATAATATGATCCATAAAGACAATTTAATACACTTAGATACATACTTGAAACTGTCTAGACCAGTCCGAAAGCCTTTTACTAAACTGATGAGTTGCTGGGACAAGCCCCCAGCTAACTCCCAAAGTCTGAAAACTGAAACATAATAAAACAAGAACATAAACCACGTCCTCGGAAGGTGAGGACTCACCACTAACAATTGGGAGAGGAAGGAGCGTATCTAACCCTGCGGCTGAACCTGGAGACCTTAATCTATATCAAGAAACGATATAACCCAAGAGGCATGTGGTCAGTACTTGAAATGTACTGAGTATGCCTGAAGTGTAAATAAACTAACTTGTAATATGAACAAGAAGGAAACAATGTAAAATATTTTAATAGCAAAGTAATTGAAAAGAGGTACGACGATCTTATACGAGATTCAAATATTCAATTAACATAACCCCATTATAAATACATGCATTACTATAGTAACTGCTGATGTGCAAAAATAACAATCGGGAATAATACACGGTATGATTTAGTGAATGATATCAATAGGGTCCCTGACGTCTAAGGGGGACTCCCTAACGTCTAAGGGAGCGTCCCTGACTATCAACGGGTAACATTCTCAGCTAAAGAGAATCCCTGATTGTCAAAGGGAGAGAGATAGCGCTGATATAGAGAGTCATTGAATGGCTAGGGATGTTAGTCCCAAGCAACGTAGGGAAAATAAAATAATCAACTGACTAGGGATGTAATTCCCGACTGACTAAGAGATGACATTCTCCGCCAACGCCTAGGGGTGTGAGTCCCGACCAACTATAAGAAGACATTCTCCACTAACGTCTATGTAGGACATTCTCCACTAACGCATAGATAAGGCATTCTCCACTAATATCTATAGCCAATCTAAATTTACAACAACCAATTAGAGACAAGAACATCTACCACTCTCATTATGCAGTACTCATATTAAAAGGGATTAGAGCTATCCTTTAATAGGCACAGGCTCAACAAGTTGACATATTAGTCATAGGCTTTAGCATCATGATTCACATTATCGCAAAGCAAATTTCCGCATTAGCTTTAACATCACAACCCAACGAGCATGCTATAAATTCATACTAGCATTATTCTATCATGGCATCTTGATTCTGTACTCACCTCATTCAATAAGTTATATAAGATCAAACATGATTTATAGAATTCAACTCATAAGCTATCAAGGATGCATAACTTCATCTAATTAGGTTACGACCATTTCATACACTTCTCACAATCACTCCATTGATGAACTCTTTACCCATGGGCGTTTTAGATTCTAAGGTTTTATAAAAAATGATTTTTAGTAAGGAAAATAATATAGAATTCACCCAAGCTTTATAGTTCAACAGTGGAGGTGCGATCTTGTCATGCCCAATCAATTAAATATAAAATATGGTAATGACATATAATTACTTCAATTACTCAAACCAACAACTCCTACTCAATCCAACATGGTCTTCAATATCATAATAAAGTCATTAGGGTTAATCATAAAATGTTTTCACACTTCCATCATGATCATGGATTTCTACAATAATCAAGGGAGAAATAAACAATTCCCATTCAATATTCAAATCAATTTAGGAAGAACCCACTACACATATACATACTCAACCCATATTTCATAATTCAAGATAACCCATCAATAAATAATCCAATTAAATTCATAATGGCAGTAGGTTTTAGTATTTAAGAGAAATAAAAAAGAATTCACCCTTTTTACAAATCCTATATCATGCTTTTGCTAGATTTATTGAATTCGGGTGTTTTAAGAAAATATTTTGGGACACAAGGATAGAAGAGTATCCTCGTTGAAAGACCCACATACCTGGTCGGAGAAAATCCCGTTCGAAAATCTTCCTTGAAGTTCGAAGAACACCTTGGTGAAACCCTAGAATTTTTTAGAAGAGAGGAGGAAGAAGGAGAGTTGAGAGAATGAGGGTTTAGGCATGAAAAGCCCTTAAAATCGTGCAAGGTAGAATCCAAAATGACGTAGTTTTGGAGTTTAAAGCATAGGAGTTTACAAAAGTTCCCCTGGAGAAAACCTAAAATTTTCCCGAGCTAGAACCAATGACCCTCAGGACGAGTCGTTGTCTCGTACAACAACTCATCATCTCCATCCGTTGAATGCACTAGACCTCCTCAAACTTTCAACTTCTCAAACAATGACCGGCAGGATGGGTCGTTTTCACCTACAATGACCCGTTATAACCACCCATTGGTTATACTACTTCCTTGACTGGTGACCCAACCACGACTGATACGACGAGTCGTTGGTTTGACCAATGACTCATTGTATCCTTTCGTTGCCACCACTGGTCCTTCCTTCACCCTCCTACCGACGATCAAAACAATGGACCGTTACAAGTTCCAATGGTCCGTTGTCACCATCCGTTGCCACCACCAGGGAAACATGAGATCCCAACACACGACCACCTATAATGTCTCGCTTTTTCCCACAATGAGTTGTTACATCAGTCGTGGTTTACACTGCCACCTGGGCTCATCAAACCACGACTCTCAACAACGGCTCGTGGTTTCCAACCACGAGACCTTTCAACCTCCCATCTTGCAACTTTATCCCCATTTTCTGCAGATTTCAATTTTTAACCCCCGAGTCTACTCTTTGGCACTTCTGGAGTATTACAATATCTTCCCCTTTTGAACATTCATCCTCGAATGTTGGCTGATCATACTGAAATGATAGAGATGAAGCCAATATCCAAATATCAATCAATCGCAGCTAAGCACCAACGGAGTATCTAACTCCAGACCAACCATATACACCAAGTATGAAAATTCACATCTAGCGTACTCACCATGACTCAAGGAAAATCGAAGAACATGAAACCAACATAGAACTAGACAAAACACCAAAAAGAATTCTTTCCCCCTCTTTGCTCTGGCACGAAATTGATACGGACTAAACTTTCATTTTCAAATATCCTTCCCATACTAAGTCAGGATTCACAACATCTAATCTAACTTAGAGTAAGGATTCCATAAGCTCGAGTCATCCCCGACATCTAAGACTGAGCACATACATGAGATAATCTGACTCTACTGAGTTAAACAAACAACATCGAAAGACTGAGTTCAATCCGAACAAATAAGAAAACCTATTAACACATATAACTGATTCATAACATGAAAATGAGAAATAAGGACTCATAGGGAAAGACTGGTATCACTGACTAAATGGTTACTTCTAAACCTCGAAAATTTGCACATAGGAACCGACACCACTTTAACTTCAACTGAATTTACAAGGGAAATTATCTGAACCTCGAAGAGATTGACATACTGCATCTGCTAGAGATGGAACTTCTTATGAGCATTCTCAAGATCTAAATTATTTCACATATTCACTATCTCCCCCTTAGCTTAAAGTCATTATCCTAAGACTCCCAAATCTTTCTTCAAGTCAGGCTAAGCTATGAATTTTTAATCCTCCTTCACTTCTAACCTCACCACGAGCCTTACACTAACAACTATTCACATCACACACCAACAATCTTTTCTCACCATCACAACTGAACTTCTTATTCAATATAGAGATTGGCATCACATATAGAGTGACACAAGATTCATAACATACCTGTGGCCACTACCGGCCCCTTGCCCTTATCCTGATGGGTTGAATAGCATAGGAGCGGTTTTGATGATGCCCGCCACCTGGATGAGAGGATGCTCTCTGTTGAGACGGGAGTGCTATCAGAGCTGCTGAAGAAGTGGCCGAGAATATACTTTCGCCTCACTTAGCCGCTGTGCAATCTCGGTGCTAATGGCCCACCTTGACGCACCAAAAACAAACATATGAGCCGACCATGCATACTCGAGCCGACCATGCATACTCCCAAGTGGTGCTTTCCACAGCTCATACACAATGGGTACGTAATCTCCCTCACTTTAGGCTGATAAGGAGCACTGGCTGTCGAAGGTGCTGGAGCTGATGTTTTTTGCTGATAGTGTGAGAGATATCTGGTACTCGACCTCTGATGGGAGAACTCTAGGTCCCCAGTCTTGGCCCTCTTGTCCTCTCTCTCTTTTTTTTTTACTTGCTCTGCTACCATCTGTTGAGCAAATATTACCAAGCGTGGGAAGTCTATGTCTCGGTGCAACATGACAGTCCTGCATTCTTTGACCAAGGAGTATGACACTCCATTCACAAACCAGTTTACTCGGGCTTGCTAGTCAGCTACCATTTCCGGCGCATACTTAGATAATTGAGTGAACTCCAACGCATACTCCTGGACAGTCATGTCATTCTGCTTCAAGTTAATGAACTCTGCCGCCTTTGCCTCCCTCAACTCCCAAGGGAAAAACCTATCCAAAAACATTTTCATAAACTCATCCCAACCTACGAGACCCGCTCCAACTTCCCAACTGTCCCTCCACTGACAGTACCAGATATAAGCAACTCCCTTTAACTGTAGGAGGCTGGTCTGCGCTCTCATTTCCCATCACTCCCATGATGTGAGTAATCTTCTAGATCTCTTCCAAGAACTCATACGGATCCTCATCCACCTTTCACCCCAAGAATTTGTGTTGGTTAATCCGAAGAAAATCTCTTATCCTTGCCGCCGCTTCATTTCCATTCTGAGGGGCACGAGCCACCGCTTGCTAGTTAATCTGAGCGGTCAGGGCCTGTGCCAACATGTGAAAAGCTGCTCGAAACTCAGCATGAGTAACATGATCATCCACTAGGTCTGCCCGGGCTGGTGGTACCTGCTGACGGCCGTTACCACATCCTCTTCCATTTGCTCATCGGGGAGGCATTATCTGTGAACGTGTAAACCACGAGTCAAGGAAAAGAACTGTCTAGAGCTTCATACTCTATGCACAATAAGAATCATGAAAAAAAGGAAACATTCCTAAAATGTCTCGTAGCCTCTTCATCATAAGTGTGGCGTGCTTCACACCCATGTAGAAGACTCTATGTAACGCGGCTTCCAGACACCCTAGGACACTCTAAACCTATCGCTCTGATACCAAGTTTGTCACGACCAGAGAGTATACCCAGATCGTTGACACGGGATAAGGAACCCCAAAAGGCTTCAAGTCGACCCAGGGCATAATCATTGCATACACTTAACATAAGAAACATCTAACATCATGAAAAAGAGGAAGAAAATAACAAGAATCTAATATGATCCATAAAGACAATTTAATACACTTAGATACATAGCTGAAACTGTCTAGACGAGTCCAAAAGCCTTCTACTAAACTGATGAGTTGCTGGGACAAGCCCCCAGCTAACTCCCAAAGTCTAAAAATTAAAACATAATAAAACAAGAACATAAACCACATCCTCGGAAGATGAGGATTCACCACTAACAGCTGGGAGAGGAAGGAACATATCTAGCCACGCGACTGAACCTGGAGACCTGAATCTATATCATGAACTGATAGAGCACAAGAGGCGTGCGGTCAGTACTTGGAATGTACTGTGTATGCAGGAAACATAAATAAACTAACTTGTAATATGAACAGGAAGGAAACAATGCAAAACATTTTAATAGCTATGTAATTAAAAAGAGGTATGGTGATCTTATACGAGATTCACATATTCAATTAACATAACCACATTATAAAGACATGCATTATTATAGCACTACTGATGTGCAAAAATAACAATCGAGAGTAATACAAGGTATGATGTCGTGACTGATATCAACAGGGTCCCTGACGTCTAAGGGGGAGTCCCTGATGTCTAAGGGGAGCGTCCTTGACTATTAAAGGGTAACATTCTCAGCTAAAGAGAATCCCTGACTGTCAAAGGGAGAGAGATAGCCCTGATATAGAGAGTCATTGACTGGCTAGGGATGTTAGTCCCAAACAACACAAGGAAAATAAAATAGTCAACTGACTAGGGATGTAAGTCCCGATTGACTAAGAGATGACATTCTCCACTAAAGCCTAGGGATGTGAGTCCCAACCAACTACAAGAAGACATTCTCCACTAACGTCTATGTAGGACATCTACACTAATGCATAGATGAGACAAGAACATCCACCACTCTCATCATGCAGTACTCATATTAAAAGGGATTAGAGCTATCCTTTAATAGGCACAGGCTCAACTAGTTGACATATTAATCATAGGCTTTACCATCATGATTCACATTATCGCAGAATGAATTTCCTCTTTAGCTTTAACATCAAAACCCAACGAGCATGTTATAAATTCGTACTAGCATTATTCTATCATGACATCTTGATTCCGTACTCACCTCATTCAATAAGTCATATAACATCAAACATGATTTATAGAATTTAACTCATAAGCTATCAAGGATGCATAACTACATTAATTAGGTTACAACCATTTTATACACTTGTCACAATCACTCCATTGATGAACTCTTTAGCCACGGGCGTTCTAGATTCTAAGGTTTTATAAAAATGATTTTTAGTAAGGAAAACAATATAGAATCCACCCAAGCTTTATAGTTCAACAATGGAGGTGCGATCTTTTCATGCCCAATCTAAAACATGGTAAAATTAAATCAAAAACATGGTAATGACACATAATTTATTTCAATTACTCTAACCCACAACTCCTACTCAATCCAACATGGTCTTCAATATCATTATAAAGTCATTAGGGTTAATCATACAATGTTTTCACACTTCCATCATGATCATGGATTTCTACAATAATCAAGGGAGAAATAAACAATTCCCATTCAATGCTCAAATCAATTTAGGAAGAACACCCTACACACATACATACTCAATCCATATTTCATAATTCAAGATAATAATCCAATTAAATTCATAATGGAAGTAGGTTTTAGCATTTAAGAGAAATAAAGAAGAATTCAACCTTTTTACAAACCGTATATCATGCTTTTACTAGATTTATCGAATTCGGGTGTTTTAAGAAAATATTTTGGGACACAAGTATGGAATAGTATCCTCGTTGAAAGACTCGCATACCTGGTAGGATAAAATCCTATTCTAAAATCTTCCTTGAAGCTTGAAGTACACCTTGGTGAAACCCTAGTATTTTTGAGAAGAGAGGAGGAAGAAGGAGAGTTGAGAGAATGAGGGTTTAGGCATGAAAAGCCCTTAAAATTGTGCAAGGTAGAACCCAAAATGACGTAATTTAGGAGTTTAAAGCGTAGGAGTTTATAAAAATTCCCCTGGAGAAAATATGAAATTTTCCCGAACTGGAACCAATGACCCTTAGGACGGGTCGTTGTCTCATACAACGACTCGTCATCTCCATCCGTTGAATGCACTAGACCTCCTCAAACTTTTAGCTTCTCAAACAACGACCAATAGGACGGGTCGTTGTCACCTACAACGACCCGTTATAACCACCCATTGATTATACTGCTTCCTTGACTGGTGACCCAACCACGAATGATATGACGAGTCATTGATTGGACCAACGACTCATTGTATCCTTTCGTTGCCACCACTGGTTCTTCCTTCACCCTCCTACCAAAGATCAAAACAATGGACTGTTACAAGTTACAACGGTCCGTTGTCACCATCCATTGCCACCACCAGGGAAACATGAGATCCCAGCCCACTACCACCTATAACTGCTCGTTTTTTCCCACAACGAGTCGTTAGATTGGTTGTGCTTTATACTGCCACCTGGATTCAAACCACAACACTCAACAATGGCTCGTGGTTTCCAACCACGAGTCATTACAACCTCCCGTCCTGCAACGTTTTCCCCATTTTCTGCAGATTTCAATTTTTAACCCCCGGGTATACTCTTAGGCACTTCCGGGGTATTACAATCATATTGTTAATGAATACGAGGAAATCCTGTAATGAAGTCCATATTGATATCCTCCCACTTCCAAGTAGGAATACCAATGTCTTGAAGAACACTTTCGGATCTTTGATGGTCAACCTTCACCTATTGACAATTCAGACACTTAGCCATAAACACCGCTATGTCTTTCTTCATGCCATTCCACCAATAAACTTCTTGTAGGTCACGATACATTTTGGTGGCACCTAGATGTATGGAATATCTAGAACCATGAGCCTCATGCAACATCCACTCCCTCAAGTCATCAACTCCCGATACACACAAACGACCTTGATATCGTAGCATACCATCTCCCCCTTGAGAGAAGACCTCCACCTTCTGATTCTGAACGACTTCTTTCAACTTTACTAAAATAGGATCCTCATCTTGTCTAGCTTTGACCTCGATTACCAAGGAAGATTCTTATCCATTTTGAACAATCACACCACCTTCTGTCGAGTCAACAAGATGAACTCCTCGCCGTGCAAGCCAATGCACATCCTTCACTAACTCTTTCCTCTCTTTATGTACATGGGTTGTCACTCTCTATAGAAAGCCTGCTTAGAGTGTCTGCCACCACATTATCCTTTACCAAATGATAAAGGACACTCATATCATAATCTTTAAGAAACTCCAACCGCCTCCTTTGACGTAGATTTAGATCCTTCTGGGTAAACACGTACTGTAGGATTTTGTGGTCCGTAAACACATCCACATGGACCACATACAAATAGTTTCTTCAAATCTTTAAGGAAAATACTACCGCTGCCAACTCGAGGTCATGGGTGTGATAGTTCTTCTCATGGACCTTCAACTTCCTGGACGCATAGGGTATAACCTTACCATAATGCATTAATACACAACCAAGGCCGACCCTTGAGGCGTCACAATATACCACAAACCCATCGGTACCCTCAGGTAGGGTCAACACTGGTGCTGAGGTGAGTCGAGTCATTAGCTCTTGGAAGCTCTTCTCACAAGTCTCCGGCCGTTGAAACTTCAGTTTCTTTTGGGTCAACTCAGCCAAACGTTGCTGCAATGGATGAAGACCCTTCAACAAACCTTTGGTAGTAACCTGCTAAACCCAAGAAACTTTTGATATTCGAAGGACTCACTGGCTTAGGCCAATTCTTCACCGTTTCTATTTTTTGAGAGTCTACTTGTACACCCTCACTTGACACCACATGACCCAAAAATGCTACTGAGTCTAGCCAAAACTCACACTTGGTAAAAATAGGATATAATTGATGATACTTAAGAGTCTGTAGTACCACCCTCAAATGAGCGGCATGCTCCTCCTTGCTCCGAGAGTATATGAGAATGTCATCTATGAACACAATCACGAACATATCCAAATATGGCTTGAACACCCTATTAATCAAATCCATAAAAGCTGTAGGAGTATTTATTAGTCCAAAAGGCATAAATACAAACTCATAGTGACCATACCGAGACCTAAAGGCTATCTTCGGAATGTCACTCTCCTGAACCCTGAGCTGATGATGTCTGGATCTGAGGTCTATCTTTGAAAAACAGTTAGCACCCTGAAGCTGGTCAAACACATTATCAATCATGGGGAGGGGATACTTGTTCTTGATTGTCACCTTGTTCAATTGCCAATAGTCAATGTACATCCGAAGGGAACCATCCTTCTTCTGGACAAAGAGAACTGGTTCACCCCACGGGGATTCGCTAGGTCTAATGAAACCCTTATCTAAAAGATCCTTCAACTTCTCCTTCAACTCCTTTAGCTCAGCTGGGGCCATTCTATAAGGAGGAATAAATATAGGTTGCATATCGAGAAGAAGCTCAATACCAAAATCGATCTCACGCTCAAGAGGAATTCCCCATAAATCATCTAGAAACACTTCTAGATATTCACACACTACAGGAACTGACTGGATAGTTGGGTTTTTGAATGTAGCATCCTTAACCCTAACTAGATGGTACACGCAACCCTTAAAATTCATCTTTTTGGCCTTAAGGTAGGAAATGAAGCAACCTACAGGCATAGCTGAACTGCCCTTCCACTCTAGGACTGGCTTACCCGGAAATCGGAACTCTACCGCTCGGGTACTACAATTTACTGAGGCATAACATACATGTAGCCAATCCATGCCAAAGATAACATCAAAATCTGTAATGGCTAGCTCTACTAAATCTGTTTTGGTGACTTTCTAAAGGATTGTGACAAGGCAATTTTCATATACCCGTCAAGCTATAACTGAATCACCAACTGGAGTAGAGATTGAGAAGGGTTCTGATAGGATTTTAGGACAAACTCTGAAACTACTAGCAACATAGGGCATCAAAAAATATAAAGTAGCCCCTGGATCTAATAATTCATATACATCATGTTGGAATACTCGTAACATACTGGTGACCACATCTGGTAGTCTCCTGCTCCTGTTGAGATGCAAGGGCATAAAACTTGTTCTGGCACTGGCCACCACCTACACTGGTGGACGCACCCTGCTAAGCTCGGCGTGTTGGTGCTGCTGAGCTAGTAGCCTGAGCACGACCTCTACCATCACCCTCTCTAGCCAACGGACACTCCTAGTGCCTGTGTACGGGTCTACCATACCCAAAATAGATATACGATCCAATCAAGCACTCCCCTATGTGATTCTTGCCACACTTTCTGCAGACTGAAAAGATATGCTCCGTCTATATGCTCCTCTGTCCCCTCAAACCTGATGCTCCGCTCCTCTGATCACCTCGTGGTCTAGATGGAGCACTAGACAATGATGGCGCTGGAGCTAATGACCTCTGATGAGACTGCTGGTGATGTTCGCCTCCTGATCTCTATTGAGAGAACCACAAATGTCTGTCCTGGTCCTCTTGGCCTCCCTCTCTCTCAAATGCACCGCCTCTATCCTCTGGGCATACAAAACCAAGCAAGGAAAATTGATGTCCTGGTGAAGCATAGCGGTCCTACAATCATTGACCAAGTAGTCCGCTATCCCGTGCACAAATCTGCACACACGATCTCTCTGATCAGCCACCAACTCTAGTGCATATTTGTACAAAAGAGTGAACTCCAGAGCATCTTGGACCATCATGTTGTGTTGCTTTAGGTTCACAAACTCAGCTGCTTTGATTTCCCTCATCTCTCGGGGAAAAAACTAATCCTGAAATGCGGTATGGAACTCATCTCAACTAATAGGGCCCGCTCCAGCTGTCCTGCGATACTTCCATTTCCTGAACTAGATATGCGCAACCCCTTTCAACTGATATGAGGCTATATCTGCACACTCCTCTCCAGTCACCCCTATGATCTGGGTGATCTTCAGAACTTCATCAACAAACTCATGTGGATCCTCGCCCACCTTCGATCCGAGAAACTTCAGAGGGTTCATCCTCAGAAAATCTCTGACTCTCTTCGCTGTCACATTCCTATCTAAGGACATGCGCTACCGCTTGTTGGTTGACTTGGGCGGTCAAAGCCTGAGCTAACATCTGAATGGAAGCCCTAAACTCTGCATGGCCACCTGCTCGGGCACATGATCCTCAAGGACTGGTGGGGCCTACTGGTGCTCATCCTTATTTTCATTAGGTGGCTGTTTATATTTCTGTTCCTTCTTTTATAAACTCGGCGAGGAGGCATGATTCTACAAACGAGTATAACACGAGTTAGAAGGATAAAGAGACATTTCATCGCACGACATAGATCATGAAAGATAGGAAGTTTCCTAAATGTTTTGTAGCCTCTTCGTCATAAGTGTGGCGCATTTCACACCCACAAAATAGACTCTACTTAACGAGGCTTTCAGACACCCTAAGACCCTTCAAAACCTCATGCTCTGATACCAAGTTTATTATGACCCGAACATAGGCCCGGATAGAGACACGGGATAAGGAACCCTGAGAGACTCCAAGTCGACCCATGGCATGAACATGACATCTAAAGATTGACATAATAAATGTGGAAAGTCTAACATGAAATTGGGGAAGTCTAAAAACATAATAACATCTGAAAACATAACACAATTCTGAAGCTAAATACAAACTATGTCTGATAAGCCTCTACATACTGATGAGTTGATGGGACAAGACCCCAACTAACTCACTAAAGACTGAAATTGAAAATACTGAACATAAGCTGATAAAAGGGTCATCGAAGGATGAGGGCTCACCAACTCTGCTGAGTGATGCAAACTTTGAGGATCAAGCTAACGGCAGGACTGAACCTGAATGTCTAAGCCTGTGTCATGAAACGATACAACATAGTGTATGCGGTCAGTACTTAGAATGTACTAAGTATGCAAGGTAAGTAAAATGGATATTTAAAATACATAAGAGTTCATAAGAGTAGGACATCATGATCATAAAGTAAATATCATAATATAAACATAAGGGCTCAAGGTTTTCAAACCATTCGTAAACCAATCATAATCATAGTTGTAAGAGAAAACTTTATAAAAGATAACTTGAACCAAAGTAACATAGACATAACCATGCATAAATCATGAGGAACAATGGGAGAACTCATGTTAACTGTCACCATCATAATAGAGCCTTACATGGTGCCCGCTATTTCACCTAAGTGGTCAGGACCGCCCCCGACTTGCCAGACCAGGGGATGTGCGTCCATGGTGATATCACAGTGATCCAGTAATAAATATTTATATATACACAAAACTATGGTGGCACGTAGTTTGGGACCATGGGATTTATCTTAACGCCGAGTCTACTCGGTGCTAGACACTGCTCCCAAAAATATACACATGAGGGCTTGTATAGTAATCATAAAATCATTCATGAAGTTCATGGACAAATGACATAATAACATGATGGATCGCACTTGAAATACGTGATTATACATGAATAAGGGCCAAAGAATTGGCCGAGAGTCATAAAACCATAAATCATGAAAATCATGCATACTTGTAAAACATTTATATACTCAATATTCATAAATTCATGATGAGTACTTGAGAGAAATCATATCATAAATCATAAATCCTAATTTAGGGCTTAAGAAGATTGAGATCATAATGGAATCATAAGTTGACTTTTCATGAAGCATACATAATTGGGTTTAATTTAATTAAAATTTGAAACTATAAATTAATAATCAAAATAGTTATATGATTTGATACATGAAGGGAATTGACCCATAGATAAATCATAGAGAATTTCACAAGAATTGGAATAAACCCCATAAGATCATGAAACTTGAACCTAGAATTGAAATCCATGGAATTGTGAAGGAATTAGAGCATGAGAGTAAAAGAATCTTTCATTCATAGCCTTACATACCTGGGTAAATCTGATTTACACTTCCTCTTGAAAGTCCAAAGGAAATTGGGAATTCTTCAAGCTTGATCTCCACGGAAGAACTCTAATTTGCATGCATGGAATGGTAAGTCTTAGGATAGGTTTAACACTCTTAAAATCCTTCTAACTGAGCCTAAAACAACGTAGTTTAGGACCTTAGAGCTTCGGAATTATGAAAATACCGTTAATGAAAAGTCTGGAATTTCTGCACTACTAGTGCCTCTGATAAACCTGTATCCGGACTTCCCACGAGTCACGCCACAACTCGTACCTTCATCCAATGAGTCGTAGGTTCCATCCATTACCTTGACTGGGGGATTTTCCTATTCCTTCCCACGAGCACTACCATGACTCATTGTTCCTCACAACGAGTTGTACTACTACTCATACTATCCATCCCTGGTACCGTGTGACAACCAACGACCCCAACCTACGACTCGTTACATCTTTCTACGGGTCATACCATGGAACCATTACCTCTGAGTCTACTTTTGCAGAACCTGACCACGATTGTCTCCAACGACTCATACCACGAGTCATTCTGAGTAAAATCTCATATTTTTCTACTGCTTCTCATTTTAAATTCCCGAGTCTAGTCTTAGGCACTTTCGGGCTATTATAATCTTATACCATAAAGTGTAAGTAAACTGATAATATCACAATGCTTAGTTGTAAAGCTGAACATACTAACTCTATGTATGAAAGCCTCCACTAATTGATGAGCTACTAGGACAAGCCCCCAGCTAACTACAAGTCTGAAACTAAAACAAGGCATAACAAAATAAATGGATAGACATCCTTGGATGATGAGGACCCACCAAGACTATGGAAAACTGGTTGGTCTGAGCAGGAACTAGCTAATGGCGAGGCTGAGATAGATCACTCGAACCTATATCATGAGACAATATATCATAGATTATGTGGTCAATACTTTGAATGTATCAAGTATATGGGGAAAGTAAAACGTACTAGTAAAACGTTAGTCTGAAATCATGAGTATAAATCAATAAAGATTAAGAGTAAGGACAACATGCTAGAAGTCATAAATCCGAAGTATACATATTTATACATAATGACCCAAGGTTTAGAAATAGAAGTAATATAACTTGTCATGCTTGAAATCATAAGTGAAAGCTCATACACTAATCATTGGGTCAAATTTGCTATAAAATAAAATATCATAAGTCATGAACATGAGTGACTGAAACCATGAGGGACAGTGGGATATTCTTATAACCGACATACCCTACATGAGTATACATGGAGCCCAACCTGTAAATCCTTAGTTGGGAGGGTGTTCATACCTTGCCAAGGATAGAACCATGAAAAAGGCGTGATATCACTCATGGTGGCACATTTGGGCATGGGAGACACTCTCATGGAGGATCCCATCATGGCTATGTTGGCACGTAGTTTTGAGACCTGGGTGAGCTACAACCTTGGTCTACTTGGTGTTAAATACAACTCCTAAAACATACATAGTGCTCGTATCATAAACATGAAACATACTTGAAGTACATGGGCTAGTTGAGATCATGATATTCATAAACATGCTTGAGATACATGAACTAGCCATAAAATAGGCTTGTGAGTCGGCCATGATCATAGACTTGATGTTCATAAAAAACCATGCATACTTGAGGAAATCATCATACTCTAAAATTCATATATTCATGAAGGGTTCTTGTGAAAATCATGCATTATGATCATAAAACATAATTTAATTCATCACACTTGAAATCATGGAAATTTCATAAATCATGCATAATAGGGCTTAATGTAATACCATGAAAAGCCTTAAGATCAGACCTGAGGGTTAAAACAGAGAAAATAGGAAATTCTACACCAGGTCACAAGACGAGCCATTCAGTGACCTGTGAAATACCCCATGGGTCGGAAGAGTGGCAGGAACTCATGGTTCAGGGGTGACCACGAAAGAAACATCAACTTGTGGTTAGGGCAATGAGTCGTTAGGTTGGTCGTGGTCAGAGGTTGGCTTAGATGGTGAATTTTTTGGTAATGTTCCCAACGACTATGTCACCACGAGTCATGGTGTCCCTCTGGTGAAATGTTGAGTTATGGTTTCTAGTGCTGGAACAGAGCAGACGATGAGTCATTGCCATGGATAACGACTCGTCTAGTCCCTCGCTGGGACTGACAGTGTGTTTTCCTACAAATTTATTAAGGGCTTTTCCGTAATTCCTAAATTCCTAAGTCCTAAATTATGCCATTTTAAGCTCAGATAGGAATGTTTTAAGAGGGTTTAACTCATTCTAAACCAATCCCCCTCCATGCATGTAAGACTACAAAGTTCCTAAGGGTGATCAAGTCTAGAATTCATCAATTCTCCTCAAATTCCATTGGGCATTCAAGAAGGGTGTGAAATCAGAAGTACCCAGGTATGTGGGGTTATGAATGGGAGTGTTCCTTCACTCCCATGCCCAAATTCTCTCCTAAGTTCATGTGATTCTAAGTTGATGAATATATGGGGTTTTAACCCAATTTGTGAAATCCCTAAGTATCTATTATGGGTAAATTCGCTTCATATTTCTAATGTTGTTTCTGGATTCATGGGCAGGTTTAATAATGTTTTCAATTATAATTTTATGATTTCAAAGTCTTACAATTATAATGCCTAATAATGAAAGTTCATGAAAGGTTGAGATTATGATCTATGCTTCCAAGTATGATGAAATGTTTATGATGAAAGTATGATTTTAATTACCCATGTTTATATCCATGATTTTGACTATCTCAAAGTATGTATAAGTTTGGGGAAGCCCATATAATCAAGTATGTTTAATGATTTACTTCAATTTCATGTTATTAGATTGCCATATGGTTTGGGAGCCTAGACTCCCACTTTTCATATTGTGGTATAGTTTGAGCGAAGGCTCCTGATGATATGTTTTCAGATTATGCATGTATTATTATGATTCAGCTTCATCGAAGACGATGGTTCAACTTCATTGAAAATTGATGGAGAGCATATGTATGTTTTTGAGAGTAGTGTCTAGCACCGAGTAGGCTAAGGGTTCTCTCAAACCTGTGCCTCAGAACTACGTGCCAATGTAGTTATGTTCAGATTATTTGGGACCTCCCTTTTGAGCTTTCCCTGCCCCCGATGGGCCTTCAACTTGATATCGATATCATGGTAGTGTCCTTATCCCTGGAAAGGCTTTGGACGGATCTGCCCACTTGAATGTAATAGTCGGGACATAAGCTCTATCGTGGTAATGTCAGTTATATAATGAGTCTTCCATTATTCCTCATGATTTTCAGTTATGTATGTTCATCAGTTATGATACTATGTTTTCAGCAGGTTTGACCCAATGTTCAATTTTACTTATGATTATTAGTTTCAGCTTTGCATCATTCAGATCAGTTATGATATTTAGTCATGTTTAAATCATGTTTTCAGATAATAGCATGCAAGCCTTACTCTCAGAATATTATCTTGAATATGTTCTATGATATGCATGGTTTTAGTTTTTACTTATTCAGTGGTTTTACTTACCTTGCGTACTCAGTACATTTCAAGTACTGATCGCATATTCTATGCTGTATCATTTCATGATACAGTCTCGGACGTCTAGGTTCAGTCCCGCCACTATCCAAATTCTTAGAGTTGCATTTCTCAGCCTATTGGTGAGTTCTCATCCTTCGAAGACTTTTTTATTAGCTTGTATTAAGTATATTTAGTTTCAGCCTTTGTGAGTTAGTTGGGGTCCTGTCCCATAAACTCGTCAGTTATGTAGAGGCTTATCAAACATAGCATGTATTCAGCTTCAGTTCTGTATTATGTTTTCCTTTGTTTAGAGGTTATTGGATTTTTATAGTTCCTCTATTTAATGTGTTAGATTTTCCACATTTATTATGTTGAGCTTTAGTTGTTATGTTCATACCATGGGTCGACTTGAAGTCTCTCGGGGTTCTTTATCCCGTATCTCGATCCGGGCCTATGTTTGGGTCATGACAAACTTGGTATCAGAGAATTAGGTTTTGAAGTGTCCTAGGGTGCCTGAAAGATGTGTTATGTAGAGTATTTTTCATGGGTGTGAAGCGCTCCACACTTATGACGAAGAGGCTACGAAATGTTTTAGGAAATTTCCCTTCTTTCATGATTTATGTCGTGTGATGAAATGTTTCTCTATCCTTGTAACTAATGCTATAAGCATTTGTAGAATCATGCCTTGTAACACCCTAGAAAGGGCTAAGAATAGACCTGGGAGTTTGAAGTTGGAAACTGCAGAAAAACCCAAATGTTGCACCAGTACAACTCGAGGTAAGAATCGTGGTGAGGACCTATGACTCATGACTCGAGTCGTGATGAATTTAGGGAGCCTGAGGTCATATCATGGGTGGTCCTACTAATTATGACGCAAAGCTATGACTCATGGTGAAATTCTCAGTGGTGCCAGAGTGAGTCATCACGAGTCATGGTATGACTCATAGGACGTAGCAATGAGTCGTGATGAGGAGTCATGGTTCAATCGTAATTGGGTAAGGGTGGATGGTACCAAGAATGAAAGTATGAACAGTAGGATGGCACTACGATCGTGTGCGAGTCGTGTCCAGATTCAGAAGATTTTAAAATGGTGAGGTGACCACGAGTCGTGACTTCGTGGCACGACTGGTGGTCGGGGCCAGATCTGTTTTTCAGGAAATTTCATTAAGGGAAAGTTCGACTTTTCTATACTTTTGGACCCTAAACCATGTCTCTTTTAGGTCGGTATAGGGTCTTTTAAGGAGGAAAAACTCATGCTAAGTCTCATTTGGCATTTGCAAGAACTAAAGGAGGGAGTAGGAGGAGTTTCAAGTGTTCTTCTTCAATTCTTCAAGTTTTCACCTAGGGTTTCTCAAGGGAGATAAAAAGAAAGTAATTCCAAGTATATGGGGTTTTGAATGGGTAGTTTAGTCCGTACTCATTCCCATTTCCTCCCTAATTCTACGTTTAAACTACCAATTCTTGATGGGTCATAAACCAAATGCATGTTTCCTAAAAAAAATCGATATGAGCATGTTATAGTATGTCTAAAATCATGGGTTTCGAATTATTGGGCTGTTTTCACTTATTTCATTCAATATTTTATGATTTAAATCCTTAAAAGCACATGTGCCCAAATCATGGGGTTTTTAGTGAAATTCATGGTTATGGTGATTTCTCAAGCATGATATGAACTTTTGAATTTTTAGCATGTTTTTAGTTACTCATGTTATTATGATCATGTTTCCTATAGATTTAAGCATTTCATTTATGATTGAAACTATGGTCAATGCCAACATGTCACTTATGATTTATGAACTACGATTTTGGTTGATTCACGGGACCAATTCCATGGCTAGTATTACGAATTCTCAAGCACGTTAAGATTCTCACGATTTAACTAGCCATGCATGTCATGTATGAATTTCTATGAGCACGTTGCATGTTTTGGGCGTGGTACTTAACACTGAGTAGGTTCGGGGCCTAGGTTACGCCCCGATTCTTAGAACTACGTGCCACCGTAGGTTATGTTTGGGACCTCTTTAGTGACTGTTACCTATGCCCTACTGGGACTTCATGAGTGATATCACGCCTTTCATGGTTCATACCCTTGGCAAGGTATGAAAGACCTCCCAACTAGGTTTACAGGTCGGGCTCCATGTGTGCTTATATGGGGTATGTCGGTTGTAGAAATCTCCCATTGTTCCTCATGGTTTTAATGCATGTATTAGTATGTTCTTTTGGCTCAATTTATGTTTTATGAAATGTTTCTCACATGTTACGATTATGATAGGTTTGTGAATATTTTGGGAATCTTGAACCTTACAATATACTTACGATTTAAGTCTTATGATCATCATGTCCCCACTCCTATATATTTTATTTATTTATTTTTTTAGTATTGTTTTGCATACGTTACATACTCAGTACCTTCCAAGTACTGATCCACATAATTTTAGGATCCGGTTTGCAGGTTCAACATCGTTCAATAGATATATATATTTATATGTTTTAAGTGTGAAGCTTAATTCATTTGTAAATATTTCAAAAACAGATCCTCGGCCCTACGATGAAGTTCTCTCAGCTTTTCTTCGATATTTCATCAAATTACACCGTTAAACTCCGTCGAAACACAAATTCATCTTGGATAACAAGTTCTAAGCCAATGAGAAGCATCTCTATGGAGTTAATTCTTGAAAATTCGCTTGGCATACTGGAAGCTAGCCGAAAAAAGGTTGCCGGAATTACTCTAAATTAAGTCCTAAATGGTCATAGGTAATACATAAGCATTTCTCCCTTCTAAACACTCGAGAAATTGTGAGTTTTCGGTCAAGTTATACAGAGTTGAACTATATTTAATATTATTATCGGAACATATCGTTATTTGATGATTCCTTCTATTGAAATAGCCTTATTCTCTCAACGTGAAGGCTACAATTGAGTGGAATTGCTAGCTTCAAGTTGGAAACTGTTTGTGTGAACAAAAGTCGGTATTTAAGGTATGTAAGACTTATCCCTTCTTCAAGTTATTCTCGTCGTATAATGATACGACCTATGTTCCTAAACGGAGATAATGATGTTGTAACTAGCTGCTACTAGTAGATTATGATTATATATGTTGTGATTAGCTGCTGTCAGTAGATTGCGATTATATAAGTTGTGGTTAGCTGCTAAAATACGTATTGAGAATATATTGCAGTATCCCTCATCGGGAAAGGGTATGTTTAGTGCGACTAATGCCACGAGCGTCGTAGAGATTTCCCCCATATATTTATTTACTATTTAGAAGTATCCTGAAGTTATGTTGCATGCAAAGGCCTTAGAAGTTTATGTTTAGTTGTTGGGCCTGGCTTGGTGAGTTGGACAGTTTAGGGTGCAGCGGGTGTTATAACTCTTCGATTGATGCTTGAATAGATAGTAAAGCTCGCCCAGAGGCCGTTGGCGTGCCTTGACGCCTCTAGGGAATTTAGATAGAATGGTCTCACCCTAGAGTCAGCAACAACAAAGTTGCCTAGTGAAATGAGTGATAGACTGCCACCTAGTTAGCCACTGCCAGTGACTGTTAGTTGTAGACGACTTAGTGTTTGTCATACAGGTCTCCAGGAAATTACCCCAGTTGTACAAGTCAGATAGTCCAGTGGGTACCCTAAGGAGGGAACCTTATCAGTAGTTGAATGCAGGGCCAACGCCCCAGCCTACTCTTATAGATACTTAGGTATAGGTTTCCGCGAGTGGCTAAGTCCAGATAAACTTACTTATAATACTAGATATCACCGAAAGAAGACATATGAAATCTGAACAGACCAAGTTAAGGTCTAAGGGACTAGAGCCATGTTAGTACAGTATTACCTTCAGTCAAAGAATTATAACAAGCTATCTGTGAAATGTTAGGGGCTGACTACTCAGGGGCATGTCCGATCAGTAGCAACCCTATAGTTGTTCTAAGCAATGGAACTAAGTAGTTGGTCATCTGCGACCTTACAATTCTCTTATGAGCTATTGTTGTCCTAGCATGACATTTAAAGTATCATTTATTCCACTCCAGATCTTGCCCAATCTGGTCTAGACTATTAGAGATTATGAACACTCCTAGGATCCTCTGATCAGATGTAGGCACACGGGTTGTGCTTTTCGGCAGCTATACAAACTATTCTAGGGGCGAGTGGCGGTCACGTTAGGCCTTAAGAGCCAGCTACACCTTTTGAGTGGCTAGGTTGAGACTTAAAGGTAGTATATTGGTTAGGATTTACCCAACCTATGTAGCCTTCCGTTGACCAACTTCAAGGTTGCTAACTATATCATCGCTTACGGGGCTATATGATGTTGCCCAGAGGGGCTATATGATGTTGCTCCAAGGAGCTATATGATGTCCCAAGGGACTATACTCAGGCCCAAGGGCCATATTACAGTCCATCCACGAATGGACTTCTACTTTTATGTCATATCAATATCATTGACCCTCCGTCGAACCTTGTATGCTCAGGGTGCAGTTACAGGAGCCCACCGGGCTCAAACATAGTTATAGGAGTCCAGTGGGCTCAGATGCAGACCCAGAAGCCAAGTAGGTTGGCTATTTTACCAGTAGAATCATAAGAACCTGGTTAGGGGTATATAGATTGGGTTGTACTTTCCAGGGCTTATGGGGGTCTTGATTGGTTATTGCTGTGTTGCTTGCACCTTTCTGGGGGCCAGGTTAGGTTCTTGATTGTATACTTGCTTGCTCTTACTAGTGTTGTGATTTAGTTGGTGTAGGTTATATATAAGAAAACTTATAGGTTAACTTCTGCCCCTCTTTGCTATTCACTTTCAGTTCCTTTTTAGCTTCTATTCAGCTTTATTTATTGCCTTACATATTTCGTACATATTGTGCTAACGCCCAACTATGGGGTGCTGCATACTTACCTGCAGGTTTAGAAAGACAGGGTTCAGGACCTTCGTTAGCTGCTAGTCAGAGTCAACAGAATGGCCAGCTCCTTTAATTCGGAGTCACCAGATTGTGGAGGTTTATTTGTCTTCTATTTGTATAACATTTGGGTAGGGCGGGGCTCTGTCCCACCAATATTTTCAGTCTTAGAGGATTGTAGACTATAGTCTTTAGTTAGTTATTCGTATTGGCCGTGTGGGGCCTATATATGTTCATTTCCTTATGTTGGTTGTGTGGGGCCTAGTACAACTTTCAGTTAGCAGCCTTGTTGGCTATAGCGTTTATGTGACTGCCGGTTTTTCATTCTGTTATAACTACACAACATGGTGGTTTTGTCGGCCCGCATAGAATCCCTTTTATTGTTATATTGGCGTGGTTAGCTGTTTTCTTTTACAAGTGTTGTGTGGCCTTGTTGGTCTGAGGCTGTATTTACAGCCAAGATATAGCAGTTTGTTTTCTTGATTTTGAGTCGCTGGTATGCACCAGAGGTGCATATGCCCAGCCAGGTAAGCTTAGATCTCAATGTGGAATTAGGTGCCAGTCATGACTCCTAAGATGGGGCGTGACAAACTTGGTATCAGAGCAGGTCGTATCCCAGGGAGTCTGCAAGCTATTTTTAGTAGAGTCTTGTTTATAAATGTGTTGTGCACCACATTTTATAAGCAGCAGACTACGAGGCATGATAGTATGGTTACCCATCCTTCTTTTCAGATCGTGCCATAGAGCTGAGTTCTATAGAGTTGAGTCCCTAAGCTTTTATTGTCATGTATGTCTAGAGTAACGTTTGATATAAGGCAGACTCCATCCAGCCGCAAGTTAGCTACAACAACAGGAGAGGGTACCAGTGAGGTGCCACAGTTGGGGGACAATCAGCCGGAGGGCGATAGCAGACATCTTTTAATCTCCCTAGCATCCTCTCGGGGTACTAGGAACCCCATAAGGTAATAGATATGCCAACACCTTCCCCAGTTCTTTCTTCAGCCTCAGAATAGGAGGTTAGGAGTATAGTATATATATGAATTGGCTTACTTAGTAGATAGTTGGAATTAGACAGGGGCGGCAGTTAATTTTGGATTACCTGAAATAAGCGAAGGATTGTGTAATTGCGAGGTTTTTACTCCCAGCTTTTAGAGTTTGTCAGGTTTTGCACCATTAGCCCTGTATAGAATGATAGGGTTATTTATTTCCTCCCAGTCCTTTCTTAGTATAACAGAGAGAGTAAGTATTGAAGCGATGTTGCCGAAAGTAAATAGTAAAGAAGGGCTACATCTGTTGACTTCTGGAAAGTATTAGGAAGTGGTTAAGACCCTAGTGCTTAAATAAGTCACCTAGACCCTCACATAGTAAATCGGGAGAGCAATTAAGGTTGCTAGTAGCAGTCAAGTGCATGTGAGAATCCGTAAGGGACTCCTAGAAATAGCAAAGTTTAAGTCAGAAATGGACTGACCCCCGTAATGTGCTAATGACGATAGTGTATACCTGAAGAATAATGGCCATGACCCTAGTTTGTTATGTCAAAGGACAAAGAGACTATATGAGGGAAATTGGCTAAGTGCGGGTCAAAACAATACAAGTTGGTAGAGTTGGCAAGTAATATTATTGTTAGTACATTGCATGGGGCACGAATCCCAGATCTCAGCCTATTAAATTAAGGGGAAGGCACGAGTATCTAGCTCTGGAGGAAAATAGAATCACCTCTAGGCTGTAGCAGGTTGATAAAGCCTGGAATCATCGCTGATTGTCAAGAAATGAGTATCAGGCTGATGTTTAAAGGGTAGTAAGGTTGTGACCTAAAATACTACCATATCACCACTAGTTGTGGAGGCAAAAGAGTAACGGTGCGGAGGCACCAGTCTAGTGCAGTTAGAGATAAGGCCCAGTAGAAGGAGTCACTGGCCTTTGAGATAGTAAGGTACAAAATCTTGAGACCTAGAGGTCAACTCTATGTTCTAAATGTTGTGGGGCTTCGTTAGTATACCGTAGAAAAGGTACACCATAGCCATTATTCCCTCCACCTAGAGTTTGACGAAAATGCACCAGGTTACAAAAGAGGTCTACTGGTGGCGTAGGAAGAAGAAGGATATCATCAAGCTGTGGCATAGAGCTCCAATGGCCAGCAAGAAAAGGCTGGACATCAGAAACCAGGCAAGCTAATCCAGGAAATAGCCATGCCTACGTGAAAGTGGAAAATATACAATATGAATATAGCTACAAGGTTGCATTTCGGCTAAAGAATATGCTAAGTTAAGTACTAAAGAGATAGATCGACTATATGATGTCACCATATTTATTACAGTCTGACAGAGGGGTACAACTCGCAACTAGGTTTTGGAAAGGGTGTCATAACAGATTGAGACGCAGGTTAATTCGAGTACAGCTTCTCATTTCCAAATAGATGACTAAGCAGACTATACGATTTAGATGTTCGAAGATATGTTCGGGTAGGAATGCAAGTCCTTGATATGATGGCCCAAAGCAAGTAAGTTAGGGATAACTAAACTGGGTATAGTACATCAGTTAGGGGGGAAAGTTGTACTTATTGGAAGATATGTACCAGCAGTCTAGGATTGTCAGGAATCCTATCCAATGTATGGTGTAGGGAGTTAGAGATTAAAGCAACGACTGAGTATTCTTGAAGTTTCTCCAATAAAGGACATTATGAAATTTGATAAGAAGGGAAAGCCCAACCCTAGATTCATTAAGCTATATCAAATCATCCGAAAGATCGGCCAAGTGGCCTATGGGATAGATAGGAGCCATCTGGAGAACCAGAGGTGTAGCCTATTTGGATCGTATGGGGGAACATATGTGCAGAAAAGATGTATTGGGAAGTTAGGTACGACGCGAGATTTAGATTTCCTCAATTGTTCCAGGCTCTATGATGATATATACAGACTCAAACAAATTTAGTAAGTCATGGTAGTTTCAAATGTCATATAGTTACCCTTGAACCCTGTAGCTATGGTTCCCAGTTTCTTGTATACATGTGGTAGAACAATGGTATTAAGTTACAGATAGCGTACTGTACGGCACTGGTGTTGGACTTTCTTGCATTTCAATTTTCCGGATGGTTCATATTATAGAGGAAACTCTGCCGAAAATTTTCTTGCAACAGTTAAAGAAGTTGAGTCTCTTAAGCCTAAGATTACATTGGAGGAGGAATGTTCCTAAAGGGGGGATGATGTTACACCTTGTATGTTTCAATCATTTAGCCGATTCATTCGTATGTATGTTGAGAGTTTTGGAGTACGACGAATACAAAAAAGGGATCGAGGAATGAACGCGTGAGCATGCAATCAAATGAGCGGGAGGAAAGGGATCGGAGGCAGGACGCAAGGGGTGGCGCGTCGTGCCTTGACCCCAGCGCGATGGGAGGCGTGCCGCACCCCCTACCACCGCATCCAATATATATGTTTTTTAATTGTGAAGTTTAATTCATTTTTAAATATTTGAAAAATAAGATCCTCGGCCCTACGACAAAGCTCTCAACTTTTCTTCGATTTTTCATCAAATTACACCGTTAAACTCCCTCCAAATGCAAATTCATCTTGGAAAATAAGTTCTATGCCTACGAAAAGTATCTCTAAGGAGTTATTTCTTGAAAATTCTCTCGGTATACCCGAATCCCTCCGAGTAAAGGTTGTCGAAATTACTCTAAATTAAGTCTGAAATGGTTACAGGCAATAGGTAAGAAGTTCTCCCTTATAAACTCTCAAGAAATTGTGAGTTTTCGGCCGAGTTATGAAGAGTTGAACTATAGTTAATAGTATTATCGGAAGATACCGTTATTTGCTGATTCCTACTATTGAAGTAACCTTATTCTCTCAACGTGGCGGCTACAATTGAGTGGAATTACTGGCTTCAAGTTGGAAACTGTTTGAGTGAATGAAAGTTGGCATTCGAGGTATGTAAGGCTTATCCCTTCAGCATGTTATTCTCATCGTATAATGATACGACCTATGTTCCTGAATGGAGATAACAATCTTATATGTTGTAACTAGCTGCTGCCAGTAGATTATGATTATTTATGTTGTGATTAGCTATTGCCAGTAGATTATGATTGTATAAGTTGTGGTTAGCTGCTAAAAGACGTATTGAGAATATACTATAGTATCCCTCATCAGGAAAAGGTATGTTTGGTGTGACTAATGCCAGGAGCGTCGTAGAGATTTCTCCAGTTTATTTATTTACTATTTAGAAGTATCCTTATGTTTTACTGTCATGCCAAGGACTTTGAAGTTAATGTTTAGCTTTTGGGCCTGGCTCTATGAGTTGGACAGTTTATGGTGCAACGAGGCGTTATAACTCTTCGATTGATGCCTGTATAGACATTAAAGCTGCCCAAAGGCTGTTGGCATGCCTTAACGCCTACAGGGCCAGAATTTGGATATAATGGTCATACCCTAGAGTCAACAACACCAGGGTTGCCTAGTGAAATGAGTGACAGCCTGCCAGCTAGTTAGCCACTGCCAGTGACTGTCAGTTGCAGTCGACTTAGTGCTTGTCATATAGGTCGCTAGGAAATTACCCAGTTGTAAGGGTCAGATAGACTCGTGGGTACCCTAAGGAGGGAACCTTATCAGTAGATGAATGCGCGGCCAACGGCCCGGCCTGCTCTTGTAGATACTCAGGTATAGGTTGCTGCGAGTGGCTAAGTCCAGATAAACATACCTACGAGACTAGGAATCACCTGGAGAAGACATATGAAATTTGAACAGACCAAGTTAAGGTTTAAAGGACTAGAACCATGTTAGTACAGTACTACCTTCAGGCTAAGAATTATAGTAAGCTATCTGTGGAATGTTAGGGGCTGACTGCTCAGGAACATGTCCGATCAGTTGTAGATCTACAGTTGTTCTAAGTAAAGAAACTAAGTAGTTGGTTGTCTACGACCTTACAGTCCGCGTATGAGCTATCGTTTTCCTAGCATGAAATTCAGATTATCATTTAGGCCACTCCAGATCTTGCCCTATCTGGTTTAGAACATTAGAGATTATGAACACTCCCAGGATCCTCGAATCAGATGTAAGCACACAAAGTGTGCTTGTTGGCATCTATACAAACTATTCTAGGGGTGAGTAGCGGTCGCGCTAGGACTAAGATCCAGATACAACTTTCGAGTGTCTAGGTTGAGACTTAAAGGTAGTATATTGGTTGGAGTTGACCCCACCTAGGATAGCCTTCTGTCAACCAACTTCAGGGTTTCTAACTGTGTCATCGCCTACGGGGCTATATGATGTTGCCCAGAGGGGCTATATGATATTGCTCCAAGGAGCTATGTGACATCCCAAGGGACTATATTCAGGCTCAAGGGCCATATTACAGTCCATCCATGAATGGGCTTCTACTTTTATGTCGTATCGACATTATTGACGCTCTGTCGAGCCTTGTGTGCCCAAGGTGCAATTTATAGGAGCCTAACGGGCTCAGACATACTTACAGGAGTCCAGTGGGCTTAGATGCATACCTAGAAGTAAGGTAGGTTAGCTATAGTACCGGTAGAATCATAAGAACCTGGTTAGGGGTATATAGATTGGATTGTACTTGCTAGGTCTTATGGGGGCCCTGGTAGGTTATTGCTGTATTGCTTGCACCTTCCAGGCTTATGGCGGCTAGGTTAGGTTCTTGTTTGTATACTTGCTTTCTAGTTATTGTTTACGAAGGTATATTTTTACAGTTTCAGCTCTTACTAGTGTTGTGATTTAGTAGATGTAGGTTATGGATAAGAAAGCTTACAAGTTAACTTTTGCTCCTTTTTACTATTCGCTTCCCATTCCTTTTTATCTTCTATTCAGCTTTATTTATTGCCTTACATATTCGGTACATATTGTACTAACGCCAAACTATAGGGCGTGATAAAACGGGATAATAGCAAGACACCGGCTTAGAATTTTCACTCCACCACTCGTAGAAGTAGTTGTGAAGCCAAGTTAGGTTAAATGATTAGAGGTACGAAAGTCCCTAATCAAGAGCACAAACCCCGTAAACCACAGCTATGTAGTTGAATTGCCCACGAACTAGGATGTCACATCCCCGCTCAGCGATTAGTTGTGAGGCTAGTTTGTCGTGTTTAGAGGCTCGAGAGACCATGAACATCACATTTTCCAACTGTGTGAGACAACAATTGATAATTTCATATGTGAACCATTACAAAGTATAGCATTGCATGATTATCCGGCTTTAGCTCTAGTTGCTTCTTATACTGTTTCCAGATTGTTTTATGACCACCCCAAAACTTACTTATAACTTACCAAAAAATTCTATAATCAACACTTGTGAAGGTTAATCTTACACTTGAACTTGATAATTTTCTTAATTGGTCTAGTCCCCGTGGTTTCGACATCTGACTCTTAAAAAAGGCCATTGTATTACTTGTATGACCACGTACGCTTGCATGTGTGCTGGAGCGCAACAAGTTTTTGGTGCCGTTACGGGGGACTTGGCAAAGTTTAGTAAATTTTTCTATTTTTATGGGATGTTTAATTTTCTTAAGTGTTGAGAAACTTGGTCTTAGTCTGATATATTGCAGGTGACAGGTTGTCCTTGCAGAGCTGGCAAGGAATAGAGAGCTAGTGGAGTCATTTCTTGAACCTGAACGTCAACTTCATTTACGCAGGAGGGAAGCTCTAGAGCAAAAGATAAAGAGACTTCAGGAGAGGATAGAACAACACCCACCGGTAGGACAAGCAAAGTTGTTACCTAAAATCATGGCAGCTCGACCAGTTCGCGAAGTGGCTATCCCACTAGCAAAAAATGTGACCTCTAGTATCCGCAAATTGGAACCTGGAGGGAACTTTGAATTGAAATAGAATATGGTGAAGCTGTTACATTCTAGTGTCTAGTTCACTGGATGACTCATAAGGACCCACAACAGCACTTACAGAACTTCCTTGAGATTAGTGACACGTTCGTCCCTACTAGAGTGTCCACAAATTATGTCCGACTTACCCTCTTCCCATTCTCATTTCTTGGAGAGGAAAAGAGGTGGTTGAAATATGAGCCACCAAATTCCTTAACTTCTTGGGATGATTTGGCAAAGAAGTTCCTCATCATATTCTTCCCTTCAGGCAAGACTGCCAAACTCAGGAGTGAAATATTAAGCTTCAAGCAGAGGCCGGAGGAGAACTTGTATTTGTCTTGGGAGAGATTCAAGTCATTATTGAGAGACTACCCCCATCATCAGCAGTCCAATGAAGTGCTAGCCCATACTTTTGTGGAATGTCTAGACCCACACACAAAAACTTTACTAGACTCTGCATAGGGTGGGAAAGCATTAGAGAAGACTTATGATGAGCTATAGTACACTTTGTTGAACAGGATTGCTCAGGGAAATCTGGAGTGGCACAACGAGTCATCGAGAGGGTCAAGAAAGAAAACAGCAGGGCAAATAGAGGTGGATGGTGTAAATGCCTTGGCTGCACAACTAGCATCATTTTAGCATAAGATGATGACTCAGTTCAATAAACTGAGTATGAACCAACAACAAGGACAGGTAAATGCAGTTTAGCAAGCTCCTAGTTGGTGTGAAATCTATGAAAATAATGGGCACAATGCAGAATCTTGCGAGGCCAATCCTAAATCGGTCAATTTTGTTGGGAATGTTCAAAGAAACAATCAGAATTTTGGGAACAATTACAACAAGAATTGGCAGAGCCACCCGAATGTTTCTTGGGGTGGAAATAAAAGTCAAAGCTACCAGCAACCTCAGCAGCAGCAGTATCACCAACAGAACAGGCAGAATGGTGGCTAGTTGAGCAGAAGCATTGAGGAGACATTGCGGAAGATTATGGAGACACAGACCCAATTAGTAGAGAATCATGCGAGGATGGAATCAGATTTGAAAGATCAGCAGTTAGCCACCCACAATCTAGAGAAGCAGATGGGCAAATAGAACCTGCTCACCACACTAGACTGTAGGGAGGATTACCTAGTGACACAGACACAAACCCCCGACAGGTCAATGCCATCAGTCTGAGGAGTGGAAGGCAATTGGCTGATGCACCACCGAAAGAGAGGAGAAATGAGGTGCTGTCGGAGTTGGTTAAAAAGGTATCATCCACTGACGAGGGAGAGAATTAGAGTGTTGTGCAACAAAATGCACAATCATCATTGCAGCCAGCACAGAGACCACCACCACCATTTCCGCGAAGATTCAAAAAGAGCAAGGAGGAGGAATGCTTTAGAAGGTTCTTTGGTATTTTCAAAGAACTTCACATAAATTTTCCTTTTCTTGATGTTTTGCAGGGAATGCCTAAGTATGGTAAGTACTTGAAAGATGTGGTGGCCAACAAAGTCAGATTGGTGGATGTTCAGACAGTAGCACTGACTGAGGAGTGCAGCCACAGGGTAATGAGCTAGATACCTAAAACGCTCAAAGACCCAGGGAGTTTTACCCTCCCCATACAAATTGGTAAAGCTGAGGGGATAAGAGCTCTATGTGATTTAGGGGCAGCAGTTAATCTAATGCTCCGATCTTTGTTTAACACCATGGGGTTGGGTCAACCGAGACCAACACGATTGATGCTGCAGCTGGCAGACAAGTCGCGAGTGGCACCAGATGGAATAATCGAGGACCTTCTCATAAAAGTGGGTAAGTCATTATACCCGCTGATTTCATTATATTGGATTTTAAAGTTGATGACAAGGTACCCTTGATCTTGGAATGACCATTCTTAGCCACTGGAGGAGCGATTATTAATGTAAGAGCAGCGACCCTGAAAATGAGGGTCGATGATGAAGAAGAAATCTTTCGGGTCTACCAAGAGATTAACCGACCCACACATTACAGAGACCTTTGAAAGGTCAGTGTCTTATCAGAGGCTAAGGGTGGGGTGGCAGATTTCATAGGTCCATGGCCACAGGAGGTGATTACTTTTCATCCCGAATCTGACGGAGAGCTTTCGTTAGATAAGGAGTTGGAGGAAGAGAGGGATAGAGTGACGGCTGTTCCCTTAGAAAACAAAAAGAGAAGAAAATGGTTCTCGAAAGGGAACACGGGTATGAGGATGTCTTGAAAAGGATAGTCCACGTCGTGCCGCGACATAAAATTAGGCGCTGCTTGGGAGGGAACCCAAGGGTACCACTGGTACAATGTTAATTTCTTTCATTTGTGTTGATTTTGTTTATTTTTATCTTGTTGTTGTTTTTGGTGGAGATTTAAGCACAGTTGGAGGGGAAGTCTGAGTACCTTTGGAGGAGGAAGCTAAGAAGCATGAAAGAGGGAAGGTGTGGGGTCGAATACCCACTTGCTCAAAATGAAGAAAACATGCTGTTAGCTAGGCCTAGAGGCCCCAGGGAGTATTTCTCACCTTTTTTGAATTTTAATTGGATGCTTTGGGGACATAGCATGATTCAAGTGTGGGGTGAGGGAAATTTAAAAATTTTGTGCTTAATAATTTCGGGTGAATTTAGTGCTTGATAGGTATTAGTTGAGGGAGAATTTTTGATTCGAACATGATTCCCCACCCTTTGGTCTTTGTTTTTGGTTCTTTTTCGATGGGGGGCACTTTGAACCGAAGAATAAAAATTTTCAGTGTCTGTACATAGTTGTTTTTTGTCATAGTTAAGGATTGTTCCTGACGACTGTCTTGAGGGAGAATTAGTCAATAGATTTTGGTTTTTGAATCCGTAGCTAATTGATGGCTTGATGTTCTTGTTATGTGCTATACATGATTGTGAGATGCAAATGTGGTTAGTGTTGAAGCATGTAAGAAGTTGTATAACTCTATTTGAGACACCTAGGCTCTTGAATGTGACTCTATGTGCTTAAAACTTAATTTTGAATTCTTGTGATTAGTTGAGTTAAGAGCCTGCTGAATTTGTCTTGATTTGAGCTTGTGCTATGAGTGCAAGGTCCTTTTGAATATTTCTTGCTATTGTGTAGTGTCTAGAACTTGCCTGGTGTGTGTACAAAACGAAATGAAGAATGTAGATCATAGGAGATGATTTAGGCATTTCTTTGAATGAACCTAATTTTTATCACTCGCTTTACTACCTTGAATGTCTGATCCTAGTTAGCCCCATTGAGCCTTAATCCTATTCTTTGATATCTACAACATAAGCTTAATCCTTTCTTTCAATAGCCTTGAAGTTTCTACAAAACTCCTAAGTGCTTAAGTGAAAAATTCAAAAGAGTAAAGGAGTGAGAATCGTGAACAAGAAGGAAAAATACTAGTTGAGGAAAAGATTAGAGGTGCACTTGTTTGAAAATGCTTGAGCATTGGTACGGAGTAAGATAACAAATGAAAGAAAAAGTTTCTTAAGTACTCCTTACTAATAAGCAAAGTGTGCTTAAAGAAATGGGAAACAAAAGAGTTAATTTAAGAGTGAAAAGAATGAAGGTGAAGTAAGAGAAGAGATGTCCATGATGAACGTGTGATGTGTTAAAAGCGCTTGGGGAAGATAGCCACTATTACTGACAAGAATAGTTCCTCCCCATCCCTTAGCTTACATTACGACCCAATAAGTCCCACTTGATCTTACATTTAAACATTCTTAAATTAGTGGAGTAAAACACTAAGAGCAAGGTTATGGGTTAATACATGTGGCATGTGAATTCTTTGTGAGAGTGAGCTTAATTCTTATCCATATACCCATACACGGTTTGATTTGAAAATTTGTGAGTAAAAATGGGTAGTTCTCTTGTTGTGAGGGCACATGTTTAATGAAGGATAATATTCATGTCGAATTTCTTGATCAGTTGATTTGCATGAGTTTGTTGAGATTGAGAGTCGATTCTTGAGGTTAGGAAGTCTTAACATAGTTATATTTTCTTTTGATGGTTACACCGTGCATGCAATATTTTTAACTTGCTATCTGAAAACAATCGTTGTAGCCGTAGCTTGAATTGTCTTGCTTCAATTAGCTATGTTTGAGTCTTTAGGTGCATGAGATGTAATAGAGTTGTTCGAGGAAGAACAAGGCTTTAAGTGTGGGGTAGAGGTCAATTTAGGTATATTATTTATCCTAATTGCGAATCATATCGAAAGATAAGAACTTGCTCCCTACATTCCTATGTTCTTTCCTAGGGTTACTCTTTCAAGCTTTTACCTAGATTAACATGTATGTTTTTATGGTGATGAAGCATAAAAACAACCATAATCAAGAATGTAAGACAAAACAACAATTAATAACTCAAACCAAAATGAATTCATGCATTACAATCATATCACGTGGCCTCACCCTTAGGAGAAGGGTTTTAGCCAGTCATGTTCGTATAATAACTTAAAAACATCGTTAAAGTAGAGTACTTACAAGAATAGATAAAAGAGAATGTAAAATTAGTGAACCCTAGGTGAGTTCTTCACTGCTCCCTTCGCTCCTCTACGGTTTCCAGAAAATATTTTGTGACAAATGATTTTAGAAGCTAAGGTTTTGATTTATAGTAAATAAGGAATTTGCGATTTTTGGCCTGTCATGGAATGGATCCGTGGCACGGAGGTGGACACACCAATTTGCCTCCGTGCCACGGAGGTAATGCGGAGGCTCACTAGAAATTTCACTTGGATGTAGCTTGGCCGAGGCATGGCGCGACAACCCGCGTGGCACAGCGCTAGTCCTGTGCGATGGCCAGCGTGACACGGCCTGTAGCGCACAACAGTTCCTGGCGTGGCATAGTCGCTTGCGCGCAGGTGCCTTGGAGTGCAGAATCTCGCGCGCATGGCATTGGCGTGGCATGGCGCTGGGCGCGGCACATGCACAACGTGGCACGCTGCCTGGCGCGGCCAGCCTTGCCATGGCATGCTTCCTTGCCATCTTTTGCAATTCACTTCCAACTCCATTATTTCACTTCACCCATCATTATTTAGTCCCTCATATGCATTTTACACCTACAAAACAAGGACTAATCATGTTGTTTATTGCATACCCAAATTTACATAAAATCACATAAGAATGTAAGTGGATAATTAGACAAACATGACTAAATCAAGTTATAAAATAGCACTTGGGCAAGCAATTGTGCACAAGATTAGGGTGCTGCATACTTGCCTCTAGGTTTAGACAGACAGGGTTCAGGACCTCCATTAGCAGCTAGTCAGAGTCAGCAGATTGGCCAACTCCTTTCATCCGGAGTCCCTAGATAGCGAAGGTTTATGTGTCTTTTATTTGTATAGCATTTGGGTAGGTCGGGGCCCTATCACGATCAATATTTTCACTCTTAGAGGCTTGCAGACTATAGTCTTCAGTGAGTTGTCCATGTTGGTTGTGTGGGGTCTAGTATAGCTTTCAGTTAGCAGCCTTGTCGACTATAGTGTTTATGTGACTGCCGGTCTTTTGTTCAATTATAACTAGACAACATGGTGGTCTTGTCGGCCCGCATAGGATCCCTTTTATTGTTATGTTGGCTAGGTTAGCTGTTTTCTTTTACAGGTGTTTCGTGGCCTTGTCAGCCTAAGACTCTATTTATAACCGAGAATTAGAAGTTTTTTTTCTTGATTTTGAGTCGCTGGTAGGCACCAGAGGTGCATATACCCAGCCAGGTCAGCCCAGACCTCAGTATGGCATTAGGTGCCACTCATGTCTCCAAGATGGGGTGTGACAATTAAGAAACACTTAAAAGGTAAAAATTAAAGAATTAGCAAGAGATATATTAGTCAAATTACATTCCTAATAAATTTTTATTAGAAATTATATAAAATTTTATCCTGGCTACTAAAAATACATGAAAGGGGTATTTCTTTACAAATATGTACAATTCAATATGAACAAATAAAAGTGAATAGAAAAATATTTATTAAAAATAAACTAACAAAAACACATACTACTTTTTGAAAATAAATATCTTTTTTAAAAACGTATGCTCAAATTAAAAATATCATTTACTTTAAAATGGAGGTCATCATGAGTTCATCATTATTGTCTACTGATTGATTATTTTTCTTTCTGTAATCTCACTTTACTTGCAAGTCAATTATTATAGAATTAATAATCACAATTAAATTCGGCTAGAAATCTGAGTGTTGCGAATTTCCGCATTTACCTCTTTCATCTTGACATTATTCCCTAAATATAAAAACAAACATTTACTAAATAAAGTTCGCATTTCATTTCTGTCCTTTCATATGTCATTTAAATTCTGAATGTCACACCTCATCTTGGGAGGCGTAACTGGCACCTAATGCCACACTGGAATTTGAGTTGACCTGGCTGGACACATATACTACTAATGCATGCCAGCAACACATAACAAGAAAAAAATGACTATATCTCCACTATAAACACAGCCTCAGACCGACTAGGCCGCAACATATAACTAACATAAGATAGTTGACCAAGCAATCATGATAATAAAAAGATCCAATATGGGCCAACAAGACCACCATGCTTTCTAAGTCATAAGAAAAGGAACACATAAAGTTATATATAAACTGCAACCGACAAGGCTACTAACGGGTAGCTAAACTAGGTCTCACGCGGCCAACGTACAAAACATAACATATATAGGCCCCACACAAACAACAACAAACAACTAGATAGGAACTATATATTGTAGTCTGTAAGCCTCTAAGAGTGAAATATTGGTCGGGACAGGGCTTTGGCCTACCCAAAATCTTTAAAACAAAAGAAAGACAAACCTATACTACCTGGCAACTCTGAATGAAAGGAGCTGACCAATTTGCTGACTTTGAAGGCTGCTAAGGAGGTTCTGAAACCTGTATGTCTAAACCTACAGGAAAGTATGCAGTGCCCCATGTATGGGAGTCGGTACAATATATACAAAATATGTAAGACAATAATAATAACTGGATAGAAGCTGATAAAGAACTAAAAGTAATCAACGAAAAGTGGCAGAAGTTAACCTGTATGCGTTCACAACCATAGCCTGTATCTAGAAGACAATTATACAAATGGGAACTTAAACTACACGGCTATGCATTCATAAGTTATATCTGGTAGCAAGTATACAAACAAGAACCTAACCTGGCCCCCATAAGCGTGGAAGGTACAATCAACACAGAGATAGCCTACCTAGGCCCCTATAAACCCCGACAAGAGCTAATCCTTCTATATACCCCTATTGGTACCCTAAGGCCGTGTAAGTAACTGTAACTAAACATACCTGGTCTCTCAAGACTATACCGGAGCCTTCTAGGCTCCTGTGACTGAGTTTGGGCCTTTTGGGTCCTTGAGGCTGCACCCCGAGCACGTGAGGCTCTACGAAGGGTCTGTAATGCCACTTCAGTGTAGAAGAACTTCAGTGTGGAAGAAGTCCATAAGTGAATAGACTTCAATATGGCCTGTAGGCTTCAGTTTAGTCCTTAGAGACAATATATGGCTCCGTAAGAAATTCAGTAACTTTGTAAGCGATACAACATCATAGCTCTGTAAGTAATCTATAACTCTGTAAGCATTAGCAGCATCGTAGCTCCGTAAGCAGTGTATAGCTCTGTAAGTAGTTCATACAACGCAGCCTGTTAGCTATTTATTGAGAGAGGAGGTACGAAATATGATCTACCCCAACTAGGTATACTATGCTACAATCCACAAATATAGTCACTCAAAAGGCGTATCTAGCCCCATAGACCTAATTCAACCACTACTTGTCCCTAAAATAGTCTATATAGCTGCCAACAGGTACACCCCATGTGCCTACACTTGTACATAGGGTCTTGGCAGCAATTACAACTTCCGCCGCCTTAGACGGTAAAGGATGAGGCCTGGGTGACCTATGCGATAGGCTGAAGGTCATGTTAGGACAATGATAGCTCATAAGTGAATAGTAAGGTCACAAGCGACCAACTATTTAGTTCCTTCTCTTAGAACAACTGTAGGGATGCTACTAATCGGATATGCTCCTAAGTAGTTAGCCCTAACTACCCACAAACAACTTACAATAATTCTTAGCCTGAAGGTAATGCTGTGATGCTAAGGTTATAGTCCCTTAGATATTAACTTGGTCTGTCCAGATTTCATATGGCTGCTCTGGGCGATTCATAGCCCGTAGGCAGGTATATCTATATTTGGCCCTTTGCGGCAACATGTACATGGGCATCTGCAGGAGTAGCTCGGGGCATTGGCCCCACGTCTAACCACTAACAAGGTTTTCCCTTAGGGTATCATCTAGTCTATCAAACTTCTAACAACTGGGGTGGTTTCCTTAGCAACCTAACGACAAGCAGTAAGTCGGCTAAAGCTAATGGTCACTGACAGTAGCCAAACACATGGAAAGCTATCACTCAGTTCATTAGGCAACCCTGGTGCCACTATCTCGAAGGTAAGACCTCCCTATCTTGATTTTGGCCCTGGAGGTGTCAAGGTACGCTATCAGTCTATGGGCAAGTTTTACTGTCTATATAGGCGTCAAACAGAAAGTTATACCACCCAACTATGCCCTATACTATCCAACTTTACCAGGTTAGGCCCAATAGCTACCCACAAGCTTCTAAATCCTTCGTACAACAGCGAGACATCAGAATCCCACTAATACTGTGAACAAATGAATAGGGAAGTCTCTATGATGCTCCTAGTGTTTGTCACACTGTATATTTTCTTTCCCGACGGGGAATACTATGATATAATATCAATTCATCTCATAGTAGCTAACCACAACATATATAATCCTTATCTACTTGTAACAACTAATCACAACATATGTACTTACGATTTACTTACAAAAGTGTAGGTTATATAAATTATACAACAAGAATAACTTGCCGAAGAGATAAGCCTTAACATACCTTAATTGCCAATTTCTGCTTGCCCAACCCTGTTCTAGAATAGAATCAGCAATTCCCCAAACTCATAGCCTTTATGTCGATGTAGTAATTCTATTCTTTGTCTAAGAAAACATCTAGCAACATTCAACAATATTCACAACGACCACTATTTATAATCAACCCAAATTCAACCAAAAACTCATGAATTTCTGAGAGTTTAGAAGGTAGAAATATTTACTTATCATTCATAGACGCTTAGGACTTGATTAAAAGTGATTTATATAACTTCTACTCCGCGGGACTCCGTCGACCCTAGCCAATTTTGAAGAAATAACTCTGTATATACGTTCTTCGTAGGCCTGTGAATCATTAGCTGAGAAAAATTGACATTTGGAGGTGATTTAGCAGTGTAATTCGACTTCTAAAAGTGATGGGATTTCGTGCCCTCTTCAGCTCACCTGAGTCTTCCGTTTGAGGAAATGTTTTAAATGAAACACTTAACACTTAACACACACACACACACATACACACACACATATATATAGGCGGTGGCCAAGGGGCGCGGCGCACCGCCCATCGTGCCAGAACATAGGTGCGAAGAGTCGCCCATTGAGCCGAGGGGTGCAACACACCGACCTTTGCACTGAGGGCGGGGCACGATGCGGCCTGGTGCACCCTTCCTCCGGTACTGGCCTTCTGCTCGATCAGTTTCATGCTCACGTGGTCCTCCCTCGAGCCTTCTCCCACACATGTCGTGCCCTAAGTATTCTCCCAAGCACACGCACACGTCCGCAAATGACTAACAACTTACGGGGTGTAACAATTAATATATATAATACTTCCTCTTGGGCTGTGCAAATTTTGGGTCAAAATATTACCCAAATTGATAATATGACTATTGGATTAATGGTTCGAGTTATTGATTTAACGATTTGGATCTCAATGACTATAATATAATTATTGAATTATCGGTTCAAGTCTCAATTTGGCCAATTTTTTTTCCTGGGGGAACTGATAACCCAATATCACTTTATTTAATTATAATTCTACCGCCCACTTTGATTAATTGACTTAGGGTCTAGGGAGTTAGGGTTTCAGATTTCAACTCTCAGCGCCTTAGTTACACTCTTTCTCACAATCTCACTTCTGTGATTCTATATCACAGTCTCAACGTACGTCAATTATTGAACAACGAACAACAAACAACAAACAACAAACAATGATTGTGCGTCAACATTGAACAATGAACATCGAATAAGAATTAAGGCATCGTCGACATCATTAAAGAAGCAATTGAAATTTGAGAAAAGCTTTGGTGGAATCAAGTGCCACTATGTTAGTGGCATGAGCATCCACATTCCTCCATCTCCACTGCTTTTTTCAACTCTGCAAATTTCTCCATTTTTTTCCTTCACAAATTAGCTATACAGAGTTAAAGTTATGGACTTTAATGAAATACAAACAATGTTTGCAAAGTGGGCTTATGTATAGAAAGCACAATCTAGTTAACATAGTTTGTTATCTATTGAGTTTGAATATTGGACTACTGAACCTCTAAACCGGGTCTAAATGGTACGAAATTGGTATTGATGATATAGATGGTCATAAGAAAAGGACATTTTTGATAATATCTAATGTAATTAGTATTCTTTTTGAACATTTCAACCTTATATAGCTCTTCTTGATGAATCTACAAGCTCTTATTTTATTTTGGGGTACCAACTTATTGTCATTATAACTACATATTTTTGCAAAGAAATTAATGATTATTTTTCATCTTCATGTAGTTTTTGCAATCTTTTCTATTCAACCAGGCCCAACTACTTCATTCTCAGTTTCTACAATCTCAATTTGTTTCTTCCTTTCTGGTAAGTTTCTAATTCTTTTTTTCTTCTTTTTCGAATTTAATTTAAGGTAACAATTGTGTGTTTAGTATTCAAAATTTTTGGTATATAAGATTGTGCTATTTGCCTTCTTTTTGTGTGTTCTTTTGAATCATCATTTGATTATTTTCTTTAAAATTTCGATTCATTATGACACAAATATGGCTATTTGATAAACTTTTTTTGTGAAAGTGAAGCTTCTAATTTGAATTCAACAAGTCAAACTCAAAGAGTTAAGTCCAAAGTAAGGAAAGAAAGAAAGAATAAAAAGGCCTCGTGCGTGGGATCATTTTACTCATAGTGTTGATTCTGATGGAAATAATGAGGGTGTATGTAACTATTGTCAACAAGAGTATTTTGCTAACAGAACAGATCATAATATGGGGTAAATGCTTGGTCATATATTCATATGTACTAAAATGCCTCATAATGTTTATACTAATAAATCAAAATTAGCATTTGAACAAGTTACGGGGGAACAAGGGTGGTGTAGTTGTTGTTCTATAGAAATTTGATCAAGAAGAGTGTAGGAAGACTTTGTGTCGTATGGTTATTCTTGATGAACTTCCTTTCAAATTTGGTGAAAAAGAAGGTTTTAAAAAATTTATGAAAGTGGCACAACTTTTTCTTCGGATCCCATCTCTTACCACCGTGACTTGTGATTATTTTGATCTTTTTGATGAAGAGAAACATAAATTGATAGGCTGTTTTTAAGGAAATGAAACAAAGAGTATGTATTACCACTGATACTTGGACTTCTATGCAAAAAATAAATAATATGTGTATTATTACTTACTGGATTGATAATAAAAGGACTATGCATAAAAGGATTATCAACTTCTATCCAATTACTAGTCATAGAGGTGAAGATATGGCAAAGACTATTAGTAAGTGTTTGCATGTATGTGGGATGCAGAAAAGTTTCACTGTTGCAATTGATAATGCTAGTTCAAATGATGTGACTGTGAAAGAGTTTTCTAAGCAATTAACTAAGGGGGGGGGGGGGACCAATCTTATGAGTGGTACTCACCTTCATGTGAGATGTATGGCTCAGAATATAAATCTTGTTGTTCAAGATTTTCATGACCCAATTGGCTGTGATTGGAACCTACACTAATCCCTCCGGTGGGCGAACCAACGATTCCCAAACGTTACCCCAAAACTAATTATTCAATAAAGAAAACTTTTACCAAAATAAAATAAACTAAATTAATTCTCAAGGGCAACCGATTTTGAACGAACTTCAATACAAAACCCAAGACTTAATTGTCATTGCATTTCGACATCTAACTATAGTTTCAAAATTGTTTAACTAACATAACAACAAAGAAAAAGGAAGAATCCACAATGTGTAGATGAAGGCCATCTTCTTAAGGAAAGTGAATCAACCCATCTTGAACCGTTCACCTTCCGATAGACTGTTTCAACTAAAGGTGGGGACGAGAAGAGCTTCCTGGATCAAATTTTGTACTTAGAAAAAAAGTGCAGGTATAAGGTCAGTTTAAAACATGTTACTGGTGGGCAACGTTGGCCGACCCTAAATACTAACAAGTATACACAATAATAACAATACAAGACAAGTCTTCAGCATAAAAGAACATACAGAATGTTGTAGGACACATTAGGTTTACTTTGGGAACAACCGGCGTGCTCACTACATTAAGCCGTTTGCTGCAGTGGTCACTTGATCGCTATAGTGGTCTCTCCACCGCGGAAAAGAGTTTTGCTACAACGGTACTACCTTGGGCAGTAGCTCAACAACGCTGCACTTTCCCATTTCTTCAGCTCATCAGTTCATCGTACACATATTCCACCAAATCTCTCAGATAACACACACTTAGAGACAAAAATTAACATCACCAAGTATCACTTACGAATTCAACAATAAATCATAGAAAAATCCCCTCATCAAGTTCTGACATTGTGACAAGTCACACTTAGAACTAGAGACATGTTCTTCATTATCAACATCACATAACATAATCATAATCAACTCTCATCTTAGCACATTATTCATACACATCGTTTGCATATAATGAAAACAAAACATAACATAATGTACATAACATAAAAATTAAAGATGACATGACGGGCACACGCCTCCGCCATCTCACCATAAACATAACCACACAATTAGTGTACACATATGTCAGAAGGTCTTATTTCTGCCCTTCCAATCATGACCTGCAGGGGACTCTATAAATCCATGTATTGTACGTGCATGTTACCTGCTCCGACTCATATGCTCATCTGGATGCTCCCCTCGGAGGCGAAGAGTCAATTACTCCACCGAAGCCTTGCTCTTTCTCACAAGTTCGGAATGCTCATAATCTACAACAAAATAAAGAGTAATTCATTACTCAGTCTTCGAATTAAGGGTTTTAGAAGATCAAACACTCCCCTTCAGGGCACTTTTGAAAGTGAACCCCAATTCAACTAAGTTCTAGGTCCCTATTTTTACACAATCTTTATTCTCTACAATAATCTTAGGGGAGTGATGAAAACTTTTCAACTTCGACCCAAATCACCCCTTGATCACCCTATAATCCAAGCCTAGTTCAACAACCTAATGTTTTTTTCCTCCCAAAATTCCACCATTGAAGGTCTACAAGGAATCTAGGATCAACATCGCTCATTGTAGAGATAAAAAATTGAAAATATCTTACCTTGGGTGAAGAGTTCACTACTCTGGAGGATTTTCCTATTCTCTAAACCTTCTGATTGAGTTTTTGAGGATAATGGAGTAAAAGCTCGTAATTCCCACTTAAAATCCACTTTTTGATTCTCGTTGTCCGCTGTAGAGGCTAGAGTGTCGATGTAGCGGTCCAATAGTTATTCCCCAAATTTGCCATGACAGAACTCCGACTGTTACCATAGTCTCGCTATAGCGGGAATCCCTCCGCTGCAGCAGTCTGCGGAACCAGTAACTACCCGATATTCACTAGTTTCATACTTATATAAATTTATAGTACTTTTTTTTCCTTCCCTACCCTATTTCGGTGTTTTAGGCCCTTAACCATCCCGTAACGATATCCGAATCATTACATCAGATACCAATTCAATCACCGTTCATCCCTGAATGATCTATACAAGGAAATGGAAAAATATTTACTAGATTCCATGAATAGTTGGGGATACTTGACTTGCATATCAGCCTCGGTATCCCAAGTGGCTTCCTCAATCAGATGATTCTTCCACTGGACATTTACTGTCGCAATCTCCTTGGACCTCAACTTTCGAACCTCTCTAGCCAATATCGCTGTAGGCTCCTCCTCAAAGGACAGCTTGTCATCCAGTAACGCAGAGTCCCACTTGATGATATATGTTCTATCCCTATGGTACTTTTTCAACATAGACACATGAAATGTCGGATGCACTCCAGACAATCTTGGCGGCAATTCCAACTCATAGGCCACTTTCCCCACACACCGAAGTATTTCAAATGGCTCAATATACCTCGGGCTGAGCTTGCCCCGCTTTCTGAACCTCATTACCCCTTCAAAGGGGACATCTTGAGCAACACTTGCTCCCCTTCCATGAACTCCATGTCCCTTACATTCTTGTCTATGTACTGGTTCTGCCTACTCTGAGCAACTACCAAGAGGTCCTGAATTATTCGAACCCTTTCTAAGGACTCGTTTAACAAATCAGTCCCCCAAGGCCTCACCTCAAACGCATCAAACCACCCAATTGGAGACCTGCACTTTCCCCCATACAAAGCTTCAAATGGTGCTATGCCAATGCTTGAGTGGTAGCTATTGTTATATGCGAACTCTGTAAAGGGAAAAAATTTATCCCAATGTCCCTCTAAGTCTATCACACACGCCCAGAGCATGTCCTCCAATACCTGGAGAGTTCGTTTCGACTGTCCATCTGTTTGAGGATTAAAGGCTGTGCTCAAGCCTAACCTCGTACCCAACTCATCCTGCAAGGTCCTCCAGAAAAGGGAAGTGAACTAGGTGCCCCAATTTAGTACAAACCGGCACCCCATGCAACTGAATTACCCCCTTCACCTACATCTTGGCTAGTTTCTCTGTGTTGTAAGTCACCTGACCGGCAAGAAATGAGCAGACTTTGTCAATCTATCCACTATGACCCAAATTAAGTCAAATTTTCCCAAAGTCTTGGGAAGACCAACCACGAAGTCCATAGCTATCCTCTTTTATTTCCACTCGTGGATAGGCATTCGTTGAAGTACTCCTCCAGGATTTTTGTGCTCGTACTTCACCTGCTGACAATTCAAAAAGTGAGCAATGTGGTCAACAATATCCCTTTTCATCCTGCCCCACAAATAGTGTTGTTTCAGGTTGTGGTACATCTTGGTGACTCTGGGGTGAATGGAGTACCTCAAGTTGTGAGCTTCTGCCAAAAGAGTTTTAATTAGCCCACCAAATCTTGGAACACACAACCACCCCTTTATTTTCAAGACCCCTTCATCATCTAACACTGCTTCCTTGGCTACTCTCCGCAAAACTTTATCCCTAATCTTACCCAATTTTTCATCTCCAAACTGTGTGGCTTTGATTTCCTCTAGCAGTAAGGATTTAGCCTCCATGTTGGTTAGTATCCCACTAGTTTCTATCAGTGACAACCTCACCAAGCTATTTGCTATAGTATGGAATTTCCTGGCCATCATCCACTGAGTAGCTTCCAAGAAAGCTAAACTGCCCATGCTCACCATCTTCCTACTCAATGCGTCTACCATAATATTGGCCTTTCCTGGGTGGTACAAGATGGTGATAACATAATACTTAAGAAGCTCCATCCATCTCGTCTACCTCAAATTGAGATCTTTCTAGGAGAATACATGTTGCAATCCGCAATGATCCATGAACACCTCACATCGAGCTCTACACATATAGTGCCTCCAAATTTTAAGGGCAAACACCATTGCTGCTAACTCTAGGTCGTGTGCGGGGTAATTCTTTTCATGCACCTTCAACTGTCTTGAGGCATACACAATAACCTGTCCTTCTTGCATTAACATAGCACCCAACCCAGACCGTGAGGCATCACAATAAACAACAAATTCTTTACCTTCACAGGTAACACCAGAATAGGTGTTGTGGTTAGAAAGTCTTGAGTTCCTGAAAACTTCCTTCGCATTCCTCTAACCATTTGAAAGGTACATCCTTTTGTGTCAAATTAGTAAATGTCAAAGTGATGGATGTGAATCCCTTCACGAACTGATGGTAGTAATTGGACAGCCCCACAAAACTCCGAATTTCCATCACATTAGTTGGCCTTGTCCAGTTTCTCACCGCCTCCACCTTCTGTGGATCAACTCAGATCCCCTCCTTGGAAACCACATGCCCCAGAAAGGACACTGATTCCAACCAAAACTTGCACTTGGTCAACTTAGCAATCAACAACTTCTCCTTCAGTAATCCCAGCACAATCCTTAAATGATTTTCATGCTCCTGCTTGGTCTTAGAATACACAAAGATATCATCAATAAATACAATAATAAAGGAATCTATGTAGGGTTTGAAAATATCGTTCATCAGGCTCATGAACATAGCTGGAGCATTAGCGAGTCCAAATGACATGACCAAAAACTCATAATGCCCATACTTGGTCTGAAAGGCTATTTTGGGAATATCCTCAACCAGATTTTCAGCTGGTGATAACCGGACCTCAAATCAATCTTTGAAAACATCGCTGCTCCCATAACTGACCAAACAAATCATCTATTCCAGGAAGTCGATACTTGTTCCAAATAGTTACCTTGTTCAACTAGCGGTAGTCGATGCACATCCGCATACTACTATCCTTCTTCTTTACAAATAAAATTGGGGCACCCATGGTGACACACTCGGTCTAATGAATCCTTTACTAAGAAAATGTTGCTTGAGTTCTCTCAACTCAACAGGTTCTATTCGGTATGGAGGAATAGAAATGGGCCGGCTACCTAGTTCCAAGTCTATACAAAAATCTATTCCATGGTCGGGTAGTATGTCGGGCAAATCTATAGGGAACACCTTTAACAACTCACAAATAACTAGGACTGACTCTATGGGAGGACCCTTTGAACTAGTGTCCTAAATATGCACCAGATACGCTGAACAACCCCACTCTATCAACTTATGGGCACAAATATAAGAAATAAGTTTTTTAGGAGCAGGGCTACAAATCCCTTTCAACTCCAACCTAGATGACTCTGGACCTGATATAGAGACGGTCTTAGTATAGTAATCTAGAATGGCATGGTAAGGGGACAACCAACTCAATCCCAAATTTAAATCAAAATCAATCATGTCTAAGAACACTAACTCTGCTAGAGTGTCAAATCCCGTGAAATCAACAATCACGAACAACCCTTTCCACTAACATAGAATCCCCAACAAGAGTAGACACACGAATAAGAGTATTAAGCACATCATAAACAAGATCCGGACCTAAAGAAAAATAAGAAGACACATAAGAAATGTAGAGTCCGGGTCAAACAACACAACAACCATTTTGTCATAGACAAAGGTAGTACCTATAATGATAGCATTTGAAGGATTTACCTCAGGAATACTAGGAAAAGCATAAAAATTGGCCTGGTTACCACTCTAAGAACTACCTCAGTTGGGTTGTGCTAGCCTTCTACCTGCCCGGATGCCACCCCTACCCACCTGAGCATGTCCCACGCCCTGCTAAACATTACCTCTAATGGCTAGCTGGCCATCTTTTCCCAGATGTGGATGATTCGGATAGAACACACTACCTCCCCTCACAGTTAAGGCCGGAGCTTGAGGAGGTGGGTGAGGAACAATTTGCCCACCCTGTCCAACCTCGGGGCACCATTTGTGGATGAGGTCATAATCACCAGAATCATGACAGACCTTCTCAATAACTGGTCTCTGGACCGGAATAGAAGAAATAGGATGAGCCCCAGAATTAGAACAAACCATCTGTGTACCCCAAACTGCACCTGACGGTCGTGGAGCCGTCACTGGTGGACCTCTGGCTGATACCTGCACAGCGGACTAAATAGGGCGCCTAGATAAACCCTGCGGTTCTGGAACCTTAGCATAAGAACCACTGAAAGAACCCATTCTTCGAGCCTTCTTCTAGGCATTTGTTACATAACCCTCTTATCTCACCCCTTCAATTGACTTCGCATACTCTACCACCTCCTAGAATATCTTATCGAAGGAGACCATTTTCAATGCTGATACCTGGAGACCCATATTCAGGCCCTTAACAAACCACCTAATCATCTCCTCCTCTATGGGAAATAAGGGTAGAGCATACCTAGATAGTGAATGAAACCGAGCCTCGTATGCTACAACAAATGAGTTCCCTTGCTCGATGGCGGTGAACTCATTCCGACACTTGTTCCTCAGTGTGCTGGGAACAAAATTCTCCAGGAAGGTGGAGTATAACTGGGTCCATGTCAATGGTGGTGATCCTTCTAGTTTGCACTCCATAAAAGCTATCCATCAGAGATTAGCATCCCCCATCAACTAGAAAGTGACAAACTCTACACCATACTTCTCTACCGCCCCTATCTTGTGGGGCCTCTCATGATGTTTAATGATGAACTCATAAGCGTCCTCTGCCTAAGTTCCGTAGAAAGTGGGAGGCTTCATCTTGGTGAACCCCTAAAACAAGTCACGCTCCTCTCCTTTCATCACCGGTCCCACTATCGGTCTCGAGAATATGACAACGTTCGATATGTCATCGATTCAAGGAGCCACAACAGTTGCATTCTATATCCTCGACTACTGCCTCACTAGAGTTTATGGTGCTGGTCCAGTGCCCACAAGGCCTCTCAGAAGGTTGAGAACCTAAGTTGAACCTCAGATGATGCTGGCATGGTAGGAGCTTCTCCCTATATCAATATCTCAACCTCAACAGCTAGCCACTCCTGTACTGCCGGTGGCACGGGAGATGCAAACCTCTCCCTGACTGGAGTAGGTGCAGAAGCCCCTCCTCTAGCGGCGGTCGCCTCCGTTCATGACATGTTCCCCTTCCGCTACCGAAAACTGCAGTTGCCATTGCTGGATCGGGTGCTGCATCTCTATTGCCATTGGCTCGTGTTCTCATCATCTGAGAAGGAAAGGAAGAAAAATTTTTAGATATCATTTTGGATCACCAGATACCATTTGGAATCAAGTAACCGCACCAAAGGAAAGAAGAAGAGAGTTTTCCTAAAGTTCTGTAGCCTCTCAAAGATAAGTTACGAATGTCTCCGCACCAATCCCCGAGATTCTACTAGACCCTCTTAGTGCAATGAGATCCACAAAACTAGGGCTCTTGTACCAACTTTGTCATGACCCAATTGGCCATGATTGGCACCCACATTAATCCCCCTGGTCAGTGAACCAATGATTCCCAAACGTTACCCCAAAATTGATTATTCATAACGAAAAGTTTTACCAAAATAAAACAAACTAAATTAATTATCAAGGACTTCTAATTTTAAACAAACTTTAATACAAAACCGAACACTTGATTGTCATTGTACTTCGATGTCTAACTACAGTTTTAGAATTTTTTTGACTATCATAACAACAAAGAAAATGGAAGAAGCCACAATGTCTGGATGAAGGACATCTTTTGAAGGAAAGCGATTCAACCCATCTTGCACCACTCACCTTTCGATAGAATGCTGCAACTAAAGATGGGGACGAGAGGAGCTTCCTGGATTGAATTCTGCACTCAAAAAAGAAGTGTAGGCGTATGGTCCGTACAAAACACATTACTGGTAGGCATCATCGATCGATCCTAAATACTAACAAGTATACACAGTAATAACACTACAAGACCAGTCTTCAGCAGAAAAGAACACACAAAATATTTTTGGACACACTAGATTTACATTGGGAATAGCCAGCCTGCTAACTGGATTAAGCCATTCACTGCAGCGGTCTCTCCACAACGGAAAAGGGTTCCGTTGCAGCGGTACTGCCTTGGGTAGTGGCTCGACAATGCTGCACTTTCCCAGTTCTTCAACTCATCAATTCATCATTCACATATTCCAACAAATCTCTCAGATAACACACACTTAGGGACAACAATTAACATCACCAAGTATCACTTACGAGTTTAACATGAAATCTCAGCAAAATCCCCTCATCAAGTTTCGACATTGTGACAAGTCACACTTAGAACTAGAGACATGTTCTTCATTATCAACATCACATAACATAACCGTAATCAACTCAACCTCTTAGCACATTATTCATACACTTCATTTGCATATAATAACAACACAACATAACATAACGTACATAACATGAAAATCAAAGATGACATGATGGGCACAGGCCTCCACCATCTCATCATAAACACTTAATCACACAGTTAGTGTACACACATGCCATACGATCTTATTTCTGCCCTTTCAGTTATGACTTGCAGGGGACTCTAGAAATCCATGTACTGTACTGGCGTGGTACCCGCTTCCACTCATATGCTCGTCCGGATGCTCCCCTCGGACACGAAGAGTTAATTACTCCACCGGAGCCTTGCCCTTTCTCACAGCTTCAGAATGCTCGTAATCTATAACAAAACAAAGAGTAATTGATTGCTCACTCTTCGAATTAAAGGTTTTAGAAGATTAATCCCTCCTCTTTAGGGAACTTTCGAAAGTGAACCCCAATTCTACTAAGTTCTAGGTCTCAATTCTTACAAAATCCTTGTTCTCAATAATAATCTTAGGGAAGTGATCAAAACTTTTCAACTTTGACCCAAATCACCCCTAATCACCTTACAATCCATCCCTAATTCAACAACCTGAGGTTTTATTCCTCCTAAAAAACCACCATTGAAGGTCTACAAGGAATCTAGGATCAACATCACTCATTGTAGAGATAAACAATTGAAAAATCATACCTCGAGTGAAGAGTTCACTACTATGGAGGGTTTTCCCATTCTCTATACCTTCTGATCATGTTTTTGAGAATAATGGGGTAAAACCCAATAAATACTACTTAAAGTCCACTTTGTAATTTCCATCTTCCGCTACAGTAGACCCACTACAGCGATCACATGTCACGCCCCGAGTTTATACCCTGAATGAGACGTGGTACTTGGAGTCGCAAGTAACCCCAAGTCAACCCATGGTCTATCATAACACTAGTATTATGAGTAGAAACATAGCGAAAGCTTTAAAATAATAAAAAGAAACATTTATGAAGAAGAATAAAATCATAAAGTTTTATACAACTGAAAACAAACTGAAACTCCGAATCACTGTCTGTGTCTGAAAGGCATCTATCTGATGAGTTGCTGGGACAAGCCCCCAACTAAATCTAAGTCTAACTAAAAGAAATATAACTGAAAAGAAATAATCCTCGTCCTCAAAAGATGAAGACTCACCAATGATGCAGCTGAGAACTCTTGAATGCAATCTGTTAACGAGGCTGAGACTGAGAACCTGCAGCTACATTATAAAATAATATAGCATAAAAGGTATGTGTCAGTACTTTGAATGTACTGAATAAGTAGGAGAAATCATAACACGAAGAATAAAATAACTGAACTGGAAAGACATGCAATGACCAACTGAAATACTGAAACTAAATAAACTGACTATGTTGAGATGGTGAAAATAACCCTATCTGATGGTCAACTACATGCCCTAAATCTGAGATACTGATCTGAATTACTATACTGAACTGATAACTGTACTGAGTAGTCTGAACTGTTCTGAACTGAGCAAATCTAAGATTGAACTGAACTAAGCAAATCTAAAACTGAACTAACTAGTGGGAGAGGCTATAACCAACATATAACTAGGTGAGCTAGATGTGGGTTCTGATGTATACACCCCATCTGTATGACCCAATATACCTTGCTAGGGTATAGAGGCATGAACTGGGTGATCATAAGTCTAGGGCCATAAGGATAATAAAGTATAACCTACGACGTCTGGGTCCATGAGGTCAATAAAAAATAATCTACAGTGGCAACGTAGTTCTGGGAACCTGGGTGCGTTGGAACCCCAGCCATCTCGATGCGAAGTCCTACTACCACTGGGTAGTACTAACCTGACTACTACTGCCAAGTGGATAGATGATACTAAGGCCCAAGACTAAGTCAGGGATACTATATGGGAGTACCCTGAGAGTCTTATTGGACCGAATTTAGAAACTGGTGTTCTAAGACAGGTCAGAGCTACTTATCTAAGAGCGTCGTAACCATTTAAATAACAAACCGAGGCTGAAGCTGGTGGTTCTAAGACTGGTTAGAGCTGCTTATCTAGAAGTGTCATAACCGTCTAAAGAACCACAAAAATCTGATAACTGATATCTGATACTAATAACTAGGAGGCATCACTAACACCTCAAAATTTAACTGTGGTCAGACTGATTAGCTTACATTTCTAAACAAAACTGTGTCTAATAATCTGACTAATACTGGACAGGTAAATATCTAATTAAAATTTCCACATACACTAATAAAATGGGGATTTCAAATTTGTTTGAATTAAGCTACAGGGAAACTAGTCAAACACGAAAGATCCTAAATTCTACTGATTTGATAGTTAGGGCTAAATTATTCCACAATAAACAATTCTCATAAATGTATAGAAATAGGGAATAATAAGCAGTTAAAATCATGAGAAACATACTACTTGAAATTTTAAAGATATAATTCTGAAAATCTTGTACATTTCAAATCTATAAGACTAATACTGTAAATGAAAAATAGCGAAGATTTTGCGGACACAAATGAAGAACTATTCCCTTGTTGAATTCTCACATACCTGGTGAAGAAATCCCTTGAAAATCTAAGGAGAATTCGATTGCCCTAGCTTTTGTTCAAAGTCTTTCTGAGAGAATTCTAAATTCTAACTTCTGAGGGAATGCGAGGAATGAAGTAAAACTATCGGTTACCCCTCTAAATCCCTTGATTAAAACCCAAAATGATGTAGTTTAGAGTCTAGGAGTTTAGGAAATTACATAAAACACCCTAGGAAATTTGCAGGAAAAAGGACCCTACCAGTCCCCACGAGGCATTCCACGAGTCGTGAGATCAGGGATGACTCGTGGTGCCAAGTCGTCATGTGTAGTGGAAATTTTCTTCAAATTCAACATCCTGCCAACAACTAACTTTATGAGTCATCAGGAGACCCAACGACTTGTGACATCTCCCGTATCGCTGAGCCGAGATTTCTTTTCACGGGTCACCACAGGGGACATAATGAGTCGTTAGTGGTGACCATGAATCATGGTCATCTCTCATCCTCTACATTGCTAGAAATAACCAGGGGGTCACCACGGGCGACACCATGACTCATGGTAATCCCAACGTCGTAGTGAGGACCCATTAAGTGCACTGTCCTAAACTTCCTCTTCCTCCAACCATCCTTAACCACAACTGACTTAACGACTCATGGTGTTGACCACGACTCGTGATTACACCTGTGGTCACTCAATTCTCCAAATTATCAACCAAGTCCGGAACCTTCCCCACGAGTCACTCCATGACTCGTGGCCTACACTACGGGTCACAAGACGACTCCTTCTGTTATCTGGTGCAAAAAATCCTGTTTTTCTCTGTTTCAACTCCTTGGTCTGGTCTTAAGATTTCCAAGGAATTACATCACATTTCCGCTGTGGTAGATCCGCTACAGCAGCCATAGTGTTGCTACACGGTTCCAGTGGTTATTCCCTAAATTTTTATCAGTGGAACTCGGACCGTTACCATGGTCTCGCTGCAACGGGAATCCCTTTGCTGCAGCAGTCCACCAAACTAGTAACTTCCCAAAATTCACTAGTTTCAAACTTAGAAAAATTTACAATATTTCAATTCTTTTCCTAGCTTGTTCAAGTGTTTTAGGCCCTTAACTATCCTGTAAAGACGTCTGGGTCATTATAAAGATGGTATAAAAGAATCAACTGTCTACTCAATGAGTTAGACATATGGTGAGATACATTAGCAAATCTCCTGCTAGGTGGAGGAAATTTTAGGAATATTGTGAAGGATGAAAATCTTGTTAAGAAATCTTTATGCTTGGATGTTCCTACAAGGTGGAATTACACCTACTTGATGTTGAATAGGTCTATTGAATATGAGGGTGCAATATCAGATTATGCCACCGTGATATTGACTTGGCACATCATCTTGAGTTTATTGATATTATGGATGGAAGTACGCAGGTACACTTTGAGTAGTGATTGGGATAGTATAAAAAGAATTACAAAATTTCTTGAAATATTATTAAAGCTTATTTTGAACGTATCTGAATCACTATATGTTACATTAAATTTTCATTTTCTTGAAATTTGTCAAATTGGTATTTACTTGACAAAATTGATATCAAAGGAAGATACTGTTTTGGGTGAAATGGAAAAGAAGATGAAGGAGAAATTTGATAAATATTGGAGTAGTCCAAGAAAAATGAATAAGATATTTTTCATACCATGTGTTTTTTATCCTCGCTACAAATTTAGTTCTCTTAGTTTTGCACTTAAGAAGATGTTTGGGGACAAAGGGTCAGTAATATAAAATGATGTATTAAAGTACACGAATTTATTATTGAATGAGTATGCAAAGATTTCTTCAAAAGATAAAGGTGGTCAAGTTTCTTCAATAGAAGTGGAAAATTCCTGTTCAGGGTCTATACTCATAGGAGATTTTTGTGATTCCTATGAGGAGTCTAGAAATGGAGGTGCAGATTATAAGTTAGAATTAAAAAAATGTCTTGCAGAAGATATTGAAATTGGAAAAGTAGATTCAATATATTTCTTTGGTGGAAATTTAACTCACCTAAATTCCCCTTTCTTTCTGAGATGGCTCGAGATGTGTTAGCTATTCCTATTTCAATAGTGGCATCTGAATGTACTTTTAGTACTGGAGGATGCATTCTTTATTCGTTTAGGAGTTCATTAACTCCTAGATTGGTACAATCTCTAGTGTGCCTTCAAGATTATCTTTTGAGTGAACCACGACCTATGAGTATTGAGGAAGATTTAAGTTTTTTTGAACAACTTAAAAAAAGTAAGGAAAGAACCTTGCATTGATTTAAAATTGGAAATAGTTTGTTTTTTCAATTGATTGAGCTTTAACTTGTTAATGTAATTATCTTTAGATATGAACAAACATAGAAAAGAAGAAGAACCTTGCATTGATGACATGTAGAATCGTAGATTGTTAAGAGATGATACTTTTGTAAGTTAATTATTCAACTCCTATGTATAAAGATGGGAAAAAATTGGGGTGACCGCCTTTCTTCATCCTTTGGAAGGATGCTTTTTTATTTTAGTTAGGTCGATATCTGACAACTCATTTGCTCTTATGCAACAATGTAATGCTATCATTTGTGATCATTGCGCTGTGTTACTGTGGTGTCTTCCTTTATTTTCAAGCGGTTTGATTATTTTTAAAGACTTTACTACCGTGTGTGTCCCATGGGAATCAACTTGCTTTGACTATTTTTTTATAGGTAATATGTAGCTAACTGCATAGAGTGACAAATTTTATTAAATTAAAACCCAAAACTCCTTACATCATGAATAAAATAAGAAATACTAAGACCAATCTAGACCTTATAACTTGATCTAAATTAGTACTACAAATTAAAGTTAAACTCATAGTGTCTAACTGTGGTCCATATGAGTGAAAAGTTTCATTTTGCTTGGACCACAAAAAGAATTATAATCCAGCAGAAAAACATGGTTGAAATCAATACTCCATTTCCTATATGTGTTGGTTCAATATGCAATCCTTTATCTCTACCTAGTAAAATGCAATTTGCTGCTCTTTTCTTTACTCTTTTTTAGTTTATTTTGTAAGAGATTATGTTGTATACATAGGTGTCTTATAGTCAACATTTAAACTTTTGATCAAAGCCTTAATTTGATGGTTTAGTTTCTCATCTTGCATTCTATTCTTCTACAATACCTTTGTTATAACAGGTTATGGTGATAAATGTTTGGCATGATGTTAACAACTTGCAGGTGCTCTAATTTTCTTTCTTTGTTAATTAGGTTTAACCACACCTCATGTTCGCGGTCCTAAATTTCGATCACCTATTTGGAATCACTATGAAAAACTTGAAGAAAATGGTGATGGATGGTGCAGAGTAAAATCTATTCATTATTGCCGTGTTGCTAATTATCATTGGATGCATATTGAGACTTCCTCCTTGAAGTTTCATGTTAAACATTGTTTAGATAACATGAAGCAGGAGCATATAACTCTTAAGGATTGAGTAGTTATTATTTTGGACTTTTGTGATGTTATTTTATGTTTTTGAAATTTTATTTGTGCTAGACAATTTTTAAGCTGCGTGACTACTTAATATTCATATTGTGACTGTGCAACGGTGCAACCAGCTGTGTTGCTGTTTTATTATGTTATTTTGATGTGTTCATAAAATATAGTATTTATATTGAGGATTTTCTCTGACAATGACTAATTGGTTATACCTGGCTGCTAGCAAAGGAAATGTATATGCAAAGTTAGCACCAGAAATATTGTGCTAGACAATCTGGCGCCGGTTCGCTGAAAAATACTTTTTGACAAATGCCAACTATATTTGGAATTTTGGATTATGCTGATTAGCATTACCTAATAGAATGACTGCATATTGAATTATTAAGTTGCTTTCTGACAATGTTTGTGAGTCTTAGTTACACTTTGTTTAAGTGTTTTTCGATAAATATTTTTTTGTGAAATGTTAACTATTACCCCAATAATCGAGCCGATAGCGATTAATAACTGATAAATAGATAACCGATAAATTAATATCTTAATACTTTTTTAATGATTTAGCATGTATAAAAATTAATAACCAATAAGCAAAACCAATAACTTTCAAAACTGTCAGGACCCGAACGTAAGCCCGGATCGAGACACGGGACAAAGAACCCCGAGGGGCTCCAAGTAAACCCATGGCATGAACATGACATCTAAACTCAACATAATAGTGTGGAAGTCTGATATATATAAAATAGCGGAAGTTTGAAAATCTTATAATATCAAATATCTGAATACATAATAGTGATCTGAAACTGAAAACATAATATGTTTGGTAAGCCTCGACATACTGACGAGTTGATGGGACAAGACCCCAACTAACTCAATAAACTAAAATTGAAGATACTGAGTACAACTAATAAAAAGGGTCCTCGAAGTATGAGGACTCACCAACTCTGGTCGAGAGGTGCCGCTCTGAGGATCTGGCTAACAGCGGGGCTGAACCTGAATGTCAGAGCCTGTATCATGTAATAATACAACATAGAGTATGCGGTAAGTACATGAAATGTATCGAGTATACAGGGTAAGTAAAACCGCTAAGTAAGTAAAATCAGAAATCAAGCATATCATAAAGAATTACATCATAAGAGTCTAAGAGTAGGGCACATGCTATTATCTAAAAACATGATTTAAGCATAACTGAATATCATAACTGAATTGAATGACCCAAAGCTGCAACTAATTATTCATAAGTAAAACTAAAGATTGGGTCAAACCCACTGAAAACATAATATCATGACTGATGAACATGTATAACTGAAATCATGAGGAACAATGGGAGAGTCGTCATATGACTGACATTACCACAATAGAGATTACGTGGTCCCGACCATTACACTCAAGTGGGCAGAGCCGTCCAATGCCTTGCTTGAGCTAAGGACGCTACCGTGATATCAATATCAAGATAAAGGCCCCTTGGGGGCAGGGGAAGCTCACAAGAGAGGTCACAAATAATTTGAACATACCTATGTTGGCACGTAGTTTTGAGGCACAGGGTTGACTTACCCTTAGCCTACTCGGTGCTGGACACTACTCCCAAAAACTTGCATATGCTTCCATCATTTTCCAATGAAGCTGAACCATCGTCTAGTGACGAAGTTGAATCATATTAATATATGTAAAAATCTGAAATCATAACATGAGGAGTCTTGACTCAAACCATACCACAAGCTGAAAAGAGTGGGAGTCTAGACTCCAAAATTCATGTGGTAAGCTAATAACATGAAATTGAGATAAATCATGAAACATACTTGATCACACGAGCTTTCCCAAACATAAACATACTTGAAATAGACTTTGATAGTAAAAAACATGAATATAGACATGGGTAATTCGAAATCATACATTTATCATATACATCTCATCATGCTTGATAACATATGTTATAATATCACCTTTCATGAACTATCATAATTGGGCATCATAATTTGTGAAACTTTGATAAAATGAGTTGTAATTTAAAATATTATAAAACATGCCCATGAAGCATAATTCAACATTATAAAAATAAATAGAGTATACCCATGATAGATACTTAGAGAATTCACAAGTTGGGTTAAAACCCCATAGATTCATCAACTAGAATTTTCATGAATTTGAGAAGGAATTGGGCATGGGAGTGGATGGATATGCCCATTCATAACCATACATGCATAGGTAAATCAGATTTACACTACCTCTTGAAAGCCTAAAGGAAATTGGAGAGAAATTGGGGAAATTCTTCAAGCTTGATCTCCAAGGAAGAGCTCTAATTTGCATGCATGGAATGGTAATACTTATAAAAGGTTTAACACACTTAAAACCCTACTAACTAAGCTAAAACGACGTAGTTTAGGACCTTAGAGCTTAGAAATTATGAAAATACCCTTAATAAAAAGTCTAAAATTTCTGCACTGCCAGTGACAACTAGGCCTACATCATTTCATTCTTTGCTCGAAGGGGTCATTACCTTAATCGTGGTTTCACTCCATTTTCGAGACTCAGGTCTGCTACCACGACTGGATAGGATGAGTCGTTACTAGCCCCAACGACTCATCGCTTCCGTCCGTTATCACCACTGCTCACTTCCTGTAAATCCTCCCAACGAAAACATACCACAACTCATTTTCTCATTCAATGAGTCACACCTTGAAAAGAACCAACCTCACAACGACTCCCTCACCATGACTCATTACATTAACCAATGGTTTGTTCTTAGACCTGTTACTCCTAAGTCACTTTGCAAACCCTCACTACAAGTGCCTCCGACGGGTCATTAGACCCACCAATTACCCGTACCACTAGTCATTCTGAGAGAAATCTCATATTTTTCTGTTGTTTTCATTTCAAATCCCGAGTTTAGTCTTAGGCACTTTAAGGTTGTTACAAAAATTGAACCAAACCAACCAATACCCAACCCTACTTTCTCCAATCCGTTTTAGTTGCTAGATATACTGAAACTAGTTATTCCAAAGTAGTTTCTAGTTTTAAAATTAAAAAAAAATAATTGACCACCTTTTTTTAAACATTACCCTTAGTACTTAAGTTACTTTAGAATGTGAAAAGAATGATTATTATATGTTTTCAAAAAGTACCTATCAATTAATATGTTATATTAGTTAAATTGCAATCCCTATTAATTTTTTTCTTAATGGGTTTGGAAATCTTATCCTAACAACTATAAATAAATGGGGAGAGTATAAAAGATTAATAATATGTGTATGGAGTAAAACTTGGATTTAACAAGTAAATTAATGGGGTTTCAACATATACAAGTACTACTTTAATCAAATTTGGGCTCGGGTTAGTATCTCGAACCATGAGACGTACGGGGAAAGGAAATCGCATTTGGAAAAAGGACATACCAGACTATGACATGTGGCTAAGTCAAAACTGGAGAGACCAGTCTTACTCCGGCTTGAGAAAATCCAAGGAGTTGCATCCCGTAGTGACACGGAATGATATAACCTTGATGCAACAAAGACTATCTTATAATCGAGTAGCCTACAGGACCTTTCCCAGGAGACAAACCACTTTCTAATTGCAACACCCTTGTAATGGCCCTCAGGTTGATCAACAATTAGTCACAAGTCTAGCATTGACCTGTCCCTTATTAGCGTCACAGCCCAAATCTGATTCTAGCGCAATAGACATCCGATGCTATAGAACCACATCGAAAGCACCTTATAGATATGATAGTTTATATAGTTGTCCTATCATTATAACTTAATCCAATTATGCATGTATAATTTTAGACAATTAATTAAATGGAATTAAAGATACTTCTGTCATTCCAATTTATGTGATGTACTTTTACAAGATATGGAGTTTAAGAATTATGGAAATATTTTTGAAACTTGTGGTATAAAACAAGTCATAGATATTTTTGGGACTATAAATCATCTAAATATGGGTGAAATAAGTATTTTACAGTTAAATTACATTAAATATAGAAATATATCATTCTTTTTTGGATTGACTAAAAAGATAATCATTTCATATAAATTAGGACATAGGAAGTAATATAATTAATATGAATATTTTTCTACTGACTAATCATAATAGTGTGCCCCAATAAGCTAAGCATGACTCAAGTAGTACCCATGATACAATATCTATCTATGTAAAAAAATAACTAACTTGAGACGCAAACTCAAATCTAACAAAGTAATGAAAGAGTATGAAGTCCTACAAGCAAAAACATGGGCTCACCAATAGCTATAGGAATAGCAAGTCTCTAGTAGTTATGATAATTTGTGAGTTTGGGATATTATTTAGGTTTAGGGTAGTTCTCTTCTTGGTTTTCTTGAGGACAAGTAAATGTTTTAAGTTGGGGGCGTTGATGTGTCCGGGATTATCGACACATCTTTGCTTCTTTTTAAAGAATTTTGCATGTCATATAGAATGAAATTAAGTAGAAACTAACCTTACTGTACTGTGTTTCAGAATCTCAAGACATTGGATAAAGAGAGGATCTAAGGCTAGAAAACTTCTCAGAAGATGAATAAAAGAAGAACTGTCCATCTGAAGAACGGTTTGTCACGTCCCAGCTGCAGATTTCAAAATCCTAGAAGACGGTCCATCAATAAATAAATGAGATTGGCAGAATGGGTCCAATACGAAGTGAAGTACGAACTGTCTTTCCAAAGGACATTCCTTCTCTCTAAGGACAAAATGCCCAAAGACAGAAGTAGAAATGTAAAGGATGGTAAAAAAGATGGTCAATCCTTTCAAAAGGATGGTTCGTCCACACCTGGCAATCCAATATTCAAATTTAATGGACTTTCAGGGAATAGTAAAATAGTTTTTTCCTGTAATTTTTGATAAGTTTTTCATTCCTTAGTTAATAGCTAGTATAGAGAGTACATTTTACCCTAGTTTTCAAATAGATTGTTGATTTGACTACGGTAATTGAAGATTATCATCAATCAAGTAGAGGTCTTAATTTCTATTGGTAAGAATGTCTTGTTACTTGTCTTATCTTCTTCTTCTATCCATGGGTAACTAAATGCAGATCTAGGTTTGTGAACCCTAATAATCTTAATTTGTTAAATTTGAGTTTGGGCTATTAAACATTTGATTGATTTTCTCTTTATAGCTTGTGATTGATGATGAGAATCATCCAATCTTGCCCTATTATCCTTATGAGGCTTGGAAGAGAAAATATGGGTTGGATTAGTATTAATTAACAACAACTCAAGGTATAACCCTTGTTTAATAGATTCTCCTAGACATAGGTTGAATTCCAAATTAGAAAACAAGTAATTGGGTAGAATGGAGTTCTCTTTATTTTGACAAAATTAAAGTAGTTTGACACCTATGATGATGTTGAAAGACACCCCATGTGTTGCCTAAGTAAATTGTTTGCATGTTCAGCCTTAGCCCTCTCTCAATTCTTTCACATTGGGTGATTTAGGGGAATCAATCTAATATTGAGGTCACTTCCCTAGAATTATCTCTAGTTGCATACAATCGTAGCTTAATACAATTGGTAGTTGCAGTTAAATTCCTTCACTCTCAATCTGAATAGCTTTTAATCTTGTAATACTTTATTGTTTAGTACTAGATAGTTTAGAATTTGAGTAGTCCCTATGGGATTCAACCCCAACACCTTGCAGGGTTTTTATATATGCATCAATCCTTTATACTACCCGATATTAGGAGTGGATTTGAATGACATCACCTATAATAACCAGCTGTGAAAATATAACATATGGACCAATAAGGTAACAACTTAACAATAATAAGAAAAGTCAAGCCGATGAGGCTGCAACACAACTGAATAGAATGTAGAAGGGCAATAACAACATAAACTATACTATAAAACCCAAGATTGAGTCCAAAAAGTCTCTAAGATAGTACATTACTAAATGATCATGATAGGGCCCCGACCTATCTGTCATCTATACATCAAAATTGATTATCATGCAAAACTAGAAACTAGACCAACTAGCTAGAAAGAAAAGAGCATACGAACTTTGTCGCCAAATTCAAAAGCTTCTATTGCAAGGGATGATCAGAGGAACTACCTGTGTAACACCCCAGACAATTTGATCGATAAACCCATACTTTTGAGGTAGGACTAAGAGTACTTAATAGGATAAAAGAAAGTGTTATGAGTATTTGAGTCATTATATGGTTGTGTTTAATATTGGACATCGATCAGGTTGTAGAACGAAATTCGGAAAGAGTTATCAAAAAATTTCCTTCTTGAGATTCTTAGAAATTTAGGTTCAATGTCTCGAGGCTTTTCTCCAAATATATAAGGAGTTACGTGGCCTACGACCTATCAAACTAAAGGTATATGAGTCTAGTTTCTATCACATTAAACCGTTCATCTATCCAACTTTTGAGTAAAGAGATATTTGCATTTTCACGAGACTGCATAAGCAGACACGTCACAAGCGAAAGCGATATAGGACTATTTAAGTCCATTTGGTCTGTTATTTTCTATCCTCTTCTCATTTCTGGAAATATCCCGTAGATAAAGCTCTCCCTAGAGGTTTTCCAACATGTTCATGATAGTTTTGGGCTAACAAAACATAATCCAAGGTGGGATCGAAGGTCGGGAAGTCGGGATCTTGGTGTAGTCCGTGGTTTGGTGTCTTTTCGGGGCTTTTGGTGGCTGTTTCGTGGTGAGGCTGGTTGTAAACCTTCTTCTTCTCATTTTTCTTAGTATTTGAGGTTGGTTATAGCTGTGTTAACCAAGGTAGGTTGTTGTCTCAGAGTTTCTATTGTCGAATCCCTATGAATCTTGTCGGGTAAGCTTCGTTTGTCTTGTTTTATTGTTGAGTAGTGTTGGCTGCATTTTCGTAGTAACATGGGATGCTCTTAGGAAGTAACTTGGTGCTTATAAGGGTGGAGGTTGTTCTTAGTTCAGGTTCTCCAAAAATCCAAGGTATGTTAGGCTTCTCCCTCCCTTTGTCGGCATGAATACCATATATATTTGTCATCGGTATTGACGTGTGTGTTAGCTATTTCGTGAATATGTGTGTGATATTGTTATTTGACTCTGGTGATGCTTTTTATATGATTTTAAGTGTGAGTATAAGGTGCTGGTTTTTTTGATATCTCAGGATTGAGTGCAGAGAGTAATAGTCATGGCAAATTATTAGGCTCGTGTCGATGGCACGTGACGACAATGGTGACACTTGGGCTGGTTTGGATGTGTCCCTTGATTTTAGTGGTGAGTAAATTGTATTGTGGAATTCTTGTAAAGCTTGTGGATAGACTGGTTAGGATAGTAATCCTTAGCTCGGTTAGTGGCTCATCGATGGATGGCTAGACGTGAAAGAATAGTACTATGTTGTGATAGTCGGTTGGTGGGGTTTGAGAGCCGGTTATGGGATGTTTGAAAATTTATTGTTATTGTTATTAAATATGAATATTTTTTATATGCTTGTATGTTCTAATTGAGGCCTTGGGACTCGTGGATACCCGACATAGGAGAGTGTTTCCAGCCAAGGGGTTGAGCCCAAGGAGTAAACGATCTACGGGCTTGAGGATGATGTCCTCTATAGTGTCAAATCAAGACACGATTTGAGAATGGTCTGACATGTATGAGCCTTACTGGAATTGCGATTGGATCTCTCGAATGGATGGAGCTCTTCTAACTATGCGCAACCGAGAGAGGGTCCAACAGAGCTTTATTGATGATGTTGATTAACTGGTGTTTACTTTTCATTTTATTGGCATAGTAATATGGTTGTTAGATGTGTTTTATATTATCTGATAACAGTGGATGCTAGATATTGACTGGTGTTAGCTGAGGTTGTTGAAAGGTATAGAGGCGATGAACGGTGAGCTATGTCTGCTAGATGCCGCTTGTTGTTGTTTACTTTTGCACTTGCCAGGCATATGGGGGCCAGGTAGGTTCTATTTGTATGTTTTCTTGTACTTTCCAAGCTTATGGGGACCAGGTAGGTTCTATATGTTTACTTAAATTGAGTTTCTCCTCCTACGATATTCAGTATATTTATTTCTCTCTAATCTTAGTCTTGTAGTTATTTCTTCCTTTCATACTCGTACATTGTTGTATTGAAGCCATAGTTGTGGTGCTGCATTCATGATTATAGGTGATGATGGGATGGTAGATTGAGTTCTTGTGTTCTGAGTGGAGTTCCAGCTGAAATGGTGCACTCCAGGCCTTTCAGAGTCGCCAGATGTTTGAGTTAACGGTAGTTTGGGGCCCTATCCCGATCATTTGATTATTAGTGTATTCTTAAAGGCTCACAGATGCCTGTTGTGGGTGTAGTGTTGTGTTGCAGGCCAAGAGGGCCCGGTTGTATAGATTGTTTCTGTCTTGTGGCCTTAACAACCTATAGTATATCTCTTGGTTGGTCTCTTAGCCAACTTCTATTTCTATCACTTTACTCTGAATATATGGACGTTGTGATGTCGAACCTTATCAGTTCAGGCTTTTTGTAGTTAGATGTGTGGAAGAGTGTGCTCGATCAGGTGTGGCACAGGGTGTCAGTCATGCCCTTCCAGGTTTGGGGTGTGACAGACTTGGTACCAGAGTAGTACGTCCTAGGGAGTCTATGAGCCATGTCTAGTAGAGTCTTGTTTATGTGTAAAATTGTGTAGTGTACTTATAAACAAGAGGCTACAGGATATTTAGGATTGTTACCCTTCTTTTTGGATCGAAATCATGTGAGAATTCAAATGTTATAGGAGTCGGGTCTAGAATTACGTTTGCTGACTTGTGCAAGGATGTTTGTAACTTGATGAATTATAGCTTGCCAGTGGGAAGACATGGCGGCAGGTAAGATTCTTATTTTGATTATGGTTACAGTTGTGTCATGCCTCCGCATGGTGCAATGTTTTGTTGTTTGGAGTTGTTTGTGGTAGGCTTGCCGTGTGAGGATATGCTGTGCAATGTCATACAATGTCGGTCCATGACTTGGAGTCGTGTGTGTTGTCCAACATTCCAGGACGAATGTCACGACCCGAACGTACACCCGGATCTTAGACACGGGACAAGGAACCCTGAGGGACACTAAGTCTACCCATGGCACATGCATACAACTAATCTCATTCAAATAAAAGGAACGATAACCATAAAAACATAGAGGAAACGTAATTATAGCGTAACATCATAAAATACTGAACATGTACACCGCTGAGCACTATATACTTGTCTGAAAGCCTCTACTACATAAGATGGGTCGATGGGACGACATTTCCAACTAACCCGACCAATACTGAAACATAATCAACATGAAAGTCTATCAAGCCCATAAGCTGAAAGCGTAAGCTGAGATGGACTAAGGATGAGGATGAGCCTGAGATCCGGACCTTGTATCATGAAACAATACAACATAGAAAGTATGCGATCAGTATGTGGAATGTATTGAGTATGCAAGGTAAGTAAAACAAACATTTCAAAGTAAATATAACTCGTAAATAATATAAGAGAAGGACATCATGCTTACATCAAAATCTTCGTAATAAAACATAAGACTCAAGGCTTTCAAATCATTCATAACCATTAATTTTAATAATCATAAGTGAATTTATCAAAATGTAACTTGAGCCACAACATAAACATAACAATGCATAAAACATGCAGAAAAATGGGAGGACTAGTCATAACCGACACCATCATGGTAGAGCCTTTCATGATGCCCCACTATCTTGCTCAAGTGGGTAGAGCTGACCCTGGCTTGCCAGGCGAGGATTGTGCACTGGGCGTGATATAACATTTGAAGGGATCATTATCAATACATCATATCATTTACAACCCACGGTGGCACGTGGTCATGAGACACCGGCTTAGTTCTTTGAACGCCGTGCTGTTCGGTGCTAGACACGGCTCCCAAAAACTTGCATATAGACTCATACGTAAATCAATAACATCATGCATAAGAATTCATTGGCTAAGATATAACGTTTATCATCATTGATCCCCTTTAAAACATGCTTAGCCAAGAATCAAAGGCCCCTTTTTATTGGCGAACATCATAAATCGATAAATCATGTAATTTGCTTCATAAATCATAAATAATTCTTCAACATGTGGGCATAGCCCAATACTTCTTCATATACATTTCTTTCAAAATAGGCTCATAAACATGGGTAACTTGGAAAACATGCTTTTCAATCATCGATAAATTCAAATTATAGAGTATTCATCATAAATCATAACTTTCATGAACTTTCATCAAATGGGCAATTTAGATTTAAAATATTGAAACATGATTTTTGAAGAAAATAATATAAAACCAACCCATCATTCATAATTCAATAATTAAAACTCAATTAAATCGTACCCATAAAGAGAAATTACATTTTCATGCATTTGAGTAAAACCCCATAGACTTGAATAGGAGGATTCATGATTTAAGTCGAAATTGGGCGTGGGTGTGAAAGGATTTCACCCATTCTAAAACCCTTCATACCTAGAAATGGGTTGACTCAAAGTTCCTTGAATACCCACAAAGAAATTGATGGAAACTTGGGGAAGAAGACCTTTAATCTTCCAAAAATCTCTCTAAAGTTCTTGCATGAGAATGGGCATGCATAAAGGACTTAACTCATCTTATTACACTCAAAAAATACACAAAATGCCATAGTTTAGGGTCTAAAAGTGTGGAAAAGTTGAATATGCCCTTAAATTTATTTTCCTGAAAACTGATTCAAACGGGCCAACGACCGACCCAACGGGTCGTGGCAACATACCATGACTCGTGGTATCGAGTCGTCGGGTCCACTTCCTCATAACACATCTCAGATCCGTCATACAACTCGTCAGGAAGAGTCGTTACTTCAAACCACGGGTCGTTGAATCGACCGTCGTCAACCCGTTGACCAAATCTGACTTCCCTTTCCCAGAGCCTCACCACGACTCGTGGTGGCATCCAACGAGTCAGGGTCTCCATCCATTGAATGCACTGGAAACCTCAACCCACAAGCAACGACTTGAAACAACAGGTCGTTGTCTCTTACAATGAATCGTGATATGTCTGTTGTTTCCCCCTCAGCCTAAGTCCGTCCTTCCAACGACTGGTAACAATGACCCGTTGTTCCTGAAAATGAGTCGTTATACTGTCCGTTCTCACCACTATTTCCCTGAACCCCTATTCCACAACTGCTTTTGGCAACTCGTGGTATCCACCCATGAGTTTGTTGAGTCATCCGTTTTGTGATGTTTTTGCCAGTTTTCTGCACTTTTCAATTTCAACTCCCGGGTCTATTCTTAGGCCTTTACAGGGTATTACACTATCTCCCCCTTGGAAACATTCGTCGTCGAATGTAGGAAACAAGCAGCAAACAGAAATATACAATTTATCATAGCTATATACTGATCATTTTAACAAAAATTTTCATGGAATGACTACCTCCGAATCAAACCATATGGTTGAACTGATCTTTTACTTCACATACACATAAAAAAACTTGCACACATGAACTGAACATGAAAACTAGATAGAGTGATAGGGAAAAACTGATACCTTAAGTCGGAACTAAGCCAGTAGAGAATAAATATGGATATATAGCCATCATATCCACTTCGGCTTCCCCCGTAGCTCCCTCAACATGCTGATTCCTCCAAAATACTTTAACTGAAGTTGCTTCTTTGTTCCTTAGCTTACAGACTTGACGATCTAAGATTTTCATCAGAATTTCTTCATAGCTGAGGCTGTCTTTCACTCCAATGCTGTTTACCAGAACTACCAAGGCTGGATCACCCAAACCCTTTTTCAAAAGCGACACATGAAAGACGGGATGAACCGAAGATAGCTCCTATGGAAAGTCCAACTCATACGCCACCTTACCAACTCCTCTCTCAACTCGATAGGGACCCACATAGAGGGACTGAGTTTCCCTTTCTTCCCAAACCACATGACTCCCTTCATGGGAGATACCTTTAGAAATACCCAATCGTCCACATCAAACTCCAAATCATATCAGCAAATGATTTCTGACGACTCTGAGCGGTTTTTAACCGATCCCTTATCAACTAAACCTTTACCATTGCCTCGTGAATCGAATCTAGTCCTATCATAGATGCCTCACCAACCTCAAACCATCTGATGGGAGATCTACACCTTCGCCCGTAAAGAGCCTCGAATGATGCCATTTGGATACTAGAGTGGTAACTATTATTATAAGAAAACTCGATCAAGGGAAAATGATCATCCCAACTACCTTTGAAATCCATAACACATGTCCTTGAGGGTCTGAATGGTTCATTCTGCTTCGCCATCTATTTGTGGATGGAAGGTTGTGCTGAGCTTAACTTGCGTCCCAAGTCCCCTTTGAAAAGAACGCTTGAATTAAGAAGTAAATTGAGTACCTCGATCTGAAATAATAGACAAGGTCACTCCATGAAGCCGAACCAACTCCTGAATATACAACTTAGCATAATCATCCGCCGAATCCGTGGTCTTGACTGGTAGAAAGTGTGCAGCCTTAGTTAACCTGTCTACCACCACCCAAATGGAGTAATAGTGTCTGTGAGTATGAGGTAGGTGTGTAACGAAATCCATATTTACTTCCTCCCACTTCCAAATAGGAATGGTAATATCCTGAAGTACGTCTCTCGGCCTTTGATGTTCGACTTTCACTTGTTGGTGGTTTGGACATTTTACTATGAACTCTGCAATATCTTTCATCATACTATCCCACCAATAGATTTCTCGTAAGTCCCAATACATTTTCGTGGATCCTGGGTGGATAGAGTATCTAGTACCATATGCCTCATGCAATATCCAAACTCTCAAATCATCAACATCTTGGACACATAGGCGACCCTAGAATCGTAGCACACCATCTCCCCCTTGGGAGAAAACTTCCACCTTTTGACTCTGCACCGCCTCCTTCATCTTCCTTAAAATTGGATCCTTATCTTGCCTGGATTTAACATCAACCACCAAGGACAATTCTGACCTGTTAAACAACACCGCCATCGGTCGAGTCAATCAATCTAACTCCCAGTCTTGCAAGTCAGTGGACATCCTTCACCAACTCATTCTTTCCCTCATCCACGCGGGACACACTCTCCATAGAGAGTCTACTAAGTGTGTCCACAACCACATTGGCCTTACCCGGATGGTAGAGAACACTCATGTCGTAGTCCTTTAGCAACTCCAACCACCTCCTTTGCTGAGGATTTAGGTCTTTCTGTGTAAACACATATTGTAAGCTCTTGTGATCCGTAAATACATCCACGTGGACCCAATTCTGCCATATCTTTAATGCAAACACCACCGCGGCTAACTCAAGATCATGGGTCGGGTAATTCTTTTCATGAACTTTCAGCTGTCTCGAGGCATATGCTATTACCTTCCTACGCTGCATCAACACACATTCCAACCCAACTTTCGAAGCTCACAATATACAACAAAGCCATCAGTACCCTCAGGTAAGGTTAACACTGGTGCTGAAGTGAGTTGGGTCTTCAACTATTGGAAGCTTTTCTCACAAGCATCCAACCATTGGAACTTCACCTTTTTCTGAGTCAACCTGGTCAGTGGGGATGAAATACATGAGAAACCCTCAACAAATCTTCGGTAGTAGCCATCTAGACCCAAGAAACTCCAAATTTCTTAAGGATTCACCAGTCTAGGCCAATTCTTCACTACCTCGATCTTCTAAAATAAGAAAACCTAACCTAGACTTGGGGTCATGTTCCAATATCACAAAATGTAATGACTAGGGTTGTTATTATATACAACAACAAGCACACAATTTTCAAGCAAGCCACCTTCTCTATCATGCAAAAACAACTTTCTCACAACCATTAGGACTGAACATGCAATCTCTATACATGACATCATTTCAATATGCAAGACACCTAGATTGAAAATTAATTCATGCTATCCATTTTCATCCACATGCCCTCATATTTAGACCAAGAAAAGTATCCATTTTTAGAAACAACAATCACACTCAAAACAAGGAGACGAGATCAAGAGAGAATACAAAAACATTCAACTCTTAAAAAGATGTTCACAACATAGGTCACAACTACCATGTGATTGCCTTTATTCTCAAATGCCTTTTCTTTTGGAAGATCACATGAGGGCTTTTCTATGTTTGTAATACTACATCACATTCCTATTTCCTTTTTTATTTTTTAATTCCTTTCTCTTTCTTCCCTTCCATTCTTTAGCAATTCCTCACCACCCAAGTGTCATGCCCCAACCTAGGGCCTAGGTAAGACCGGCACTCGGCGCCATTGCTGGCTTAAGCTTACCATTGCAACTAGTATGAACTATGAGCCAAAAACTAAGACAAAACTAAACATCGCCCAAAAATCTGGGAAACTGTGATAAAGCAATAACTAAGATATCTTTCATAAAAATCAGCTTTTATAAAATAGGGGACCCATAGGTCAGATCAAAGTTTAACATAAAACGAATATTGATTAATTGTCTATGAAGCCTCTAATAACTGAAATATTTGAAATCTGGTCATGACAAGGCCCCCAACCTACTTTTATCAAAACTAGACTTTTCTAAATCAATATAACCCCAAGAAAGAGAATGGGGCTCACCCAAAAGTTGAACTGTGCTAGGCCTACTAAGCAGCTCGTCTGCGAGAATCCGTACCTGAGGCTGGATTATAGAATAATGTAGTGCCCCTGGCAAGGAGTGACATTAGTATATGGAATTGTACTGTATGTGTCACGATCGAAAAATTGGACCGGATCGAGACACGGGACAAAGAATCCCGAGAGGCTGCAAGTCGACCCACGACATGAACATGACATCTAAAGCTCAACATAATAATGCAGAAGTCTAACATATATAATAGGGGAAATATAAAAATCTGATAATATCGAATATCTAAATACATAAAAGCAAATATGAAACTGAAACACACTATGTCTAATAAGCCTCTACATACTTCAAGTTAATGGAACAAGACCCCAACTAACTCACTAAAAATGAAACTGAGAATAATGAATACAATTGATGGAAGGGTCCTCGAAGGATGAGGGCGCACCAACTCTTGCTGGGAGATGCTAAATCTGAGGATCTAGCTAACGGCGTGACTGAAACTAAATATCTGAGCCTGTATCATAAAATGATACAACATAAAGTATGCGGTCACTACGTGGAATGTACCGATTATGCAAGATAAGTAAAATCGCTAAGTAAGTAAAATCAGAAATCATGCATATTATAAAACACATCATCATAAGATTCTGAGAGTGGGACTTGCATACTATTATCTGAAAACATGATTTAACCATAACTGAATATCATAACTGAATTGAATGACCCAAAGTTGAAACTGATTAATCATAACTAAAACTAAACATTGGGTCAAACCTGCTGAAAACATAATATCATGACTGATGAACATGCATAATTGAAATCATGAGAAATAATGGGAGACTCTTCATATTACCGACATTACTATGATAAAGCTTACGTTGTCCATATTATTACACTCATACCTATGTTGGCGTGTAGCTCTGAGGCACAGGGTTGACTGACCCTTAGCCTACTCAGTGCTAGACACTACTCTAAAAAACTTACATATGCTCTCTATCATTTTTCAATGAAGCTGAACAATCATCTAGTGACGAAGCTGAATTATAACATGATATACAAAATCTAAAAACATAACATGAGGAGCCTTGGCTCAAACCATACCACAAGCTGAAAGGAGCTGGAGTCTAGATTCCAGAATTCATGTGGTAAGCTAATAACATGACGTTGATATAAATCATGAAACATAACTGATAATATGGGCTTGCCCAAGCTTAAACATACTTGAAATAGACTTTGATAGTCAAAACATTAATATAGACATTGGTAATTCAAAATCATACTTTCATCATATACATATCATCATACTTGAAAACATATATCATAATCTCAACCTTTCATGAACTTTCATAATTGGGCATAACAATTATAAGACTTTGAAAGCATGAATTTGTAATTGAAAACATTGTAAAACATGCCCATGAATCATAATTCAACATTAGAAACATGAATAGATTATACCCATGATAGATACTAGAGAATTCATAAGTTGGGTTTAAACCCCATAGATTCATCAACTATGAATTTTCATTAATTTGAGAAGGGATTGGGCATGCGAGTGGATGAATACACCCATTCATAACCCTACATACCTGGGTACTTCTGGTTTCACAACCCTCTTGAATGCCAAATTGATGAACTTCTAGTCTTGTCATCCTTGGAAACTTCTAGGCTTACATGCATGGGGAGGGATCGGTTAAGAATGAGTTAAACCCTCTTAAAACACACCTATCTGGGCTTAAAACAACGTATTTTAGGTCTTAGGAACCTAGGAATTATGGAAAATCCCTCAATAAATTTGCAGGGAAAAACACACTGCCAGTCCCAATGAGGGACTAGATGACTCGTTGCCTGAGGAGACGACTCGTCGTCTGCATTCATCTCCAGCATTGGAAAACTTACCTCTGGTCACCACGAGGGAGACCATGACTCATGGTGTACCTAACAACTCACGGTGACTGGTCGTTGGGTTCACTGCCCAAAATTTCATTCTTCAAGACGGCTCCTGACCATGGCTGACTCCACGACTCATTACCTAGAGCACTAGTCACGTCTTGTCCCGTGGTCAATCCCCAGACCACCATCTGTAGCCAACTTTTCCTCCACACCACAAGTCACTTAACGACTCGTGGTATACCTCGCGGGTCACTGGACGACTCATCCTGTGACTTGATGTAGAAAATTCTTTTTTCTCCATTTCAACCCTCGGGTCTGATCTTAGGGCTTCTGGGGTATTACAATATCTCCCCTTTGGGAAAATTCTTCCTCGAATACAAATGAACATACTGAAAAGCTGTGAAATGCAACTATCGTACCAAATACTGAACATTTAAGCTGAAAACTGATGGAGTGACTGACCCAGGACTGAGATACATGACTGAACTGAATTATTGAATCATACATACATACATTGACATGGAAGAAACTGGGGAACATGATATGGACATGAAACTAAATAGAGTACTAAGGAGGAAACTGGTACCTCAAGATGAAACTAAGCCCCGAGGGAATAAATGTGGGATATAGCCATCATATCTACTTCGGCTTACCACGTAGCTCCCTCAACATGTTGATTCCTCCTCAAAACCTTTACTTGAGCTACCTCATTTCTTATCTTTCAAACTTGACAATCAAGTATTTCCACTGAAACCTCTTCGTAGCTGAAGCTATCCTTCACACCTACACTCTCCACCGGGACAATCAAAGCCGGATCACCCATACACTTCTCCAAAAGCGACACATGAAACACCGGATACACTGAAGCCAATTTTGAGGGCAACTCCAACTCATACGCTACCTTACCATCCCGTCTCATAATTCGGTATGAGCCAACAAAGCGAGGACTGAGTTTTTTTTTCTTTCCAAATCTCATCATTCCCTTCATAGGAGATACCTTCAGATACATCCAATCATCAACTTCAAACTCAAGTTCTCTTCTCCTCACATCCGCATAGCACTTTTGACGACTCTGGGATGTTTTCAACCTTTCCCTTATAATCTCAACCTTCTCCAAAGCCGCATGAACTGAATCTGGTCCTATCAACACAACTTCACTAACTTCGAACCAATCAATAGGTGATCTATATATACGCCCATAGAGAGCCTCAAATGGAGCCATCTGAATGCTGGAATGGTAGTTGTTGCTACATCAAAACTCAATGAGATGTAAATGATCATCCCAACTACCCTTGAAATTAATCACACACGCTCTCAGCATATCTTCAAGAGTATGAATGATCAGCTCATCCTAACCATCTATTTGTGGGTGAAATGTTGTCTAATCTTGACCTGAGTACCAAGTCCCTTATGGAATGATTTCCAAAACTGTAAAATAAGTTGAGTACCTCTATCTAATATGATAGACAAGGGCATTCCATGCAATCGAACTAACTCCTAAATATATAATTTAGCATAATCCTCCTCTGAATCAGTAGTTTTGACCAGTAGAAAATGAGCTGCTTTAGTCAACCTATCTACGACCACCCAAAAAGATTCATATTGTCAGCGAGTACGAGGTAACCCCATAATGAAGTCCATATTGATTTCCTCCCACTTCCATGTGGGGATGCTAATGTCTTGAAGCACACCTCCAAGTCTTTAGTGCTCAACCTTCATTAGTTGATAATTTAAACACTTAACCACAAACTTTACTATGTCCTTCTTCATGCCATTCCACCAATAGACTTCCTGTAGGTCATGGTACATCTTGTGGCACCTAGATGTATAGAATATCTGGATCCATGAGCCTCATGAAATATCCACTCCCTAAAGTCATCAACTCCCGATACACACAAATGACCCTGATATCGTAGCATACAATCTCCCCCTTCAGAGAAGACCTCCACCTTCTGATTCCAAACAGCTTCGTTCAACTTTACCAAGATAAGATCCTCGTTTTGTCTATCTTTGACCTCAGTCACCAAGGAAGATTCTGATCCATTTTGAACAATAACACCACCATCAGTCGAGTCAACGAGACAAACTCCTAGCCGTGCAAGCCGATGCACATCTTTCACTAGCTCTTTCCTCTCAACATCTACATGGGTCACACTCTCTCCATAGAAATCCTGCTAAGAGCATCTGCCACCACATTAGCCTTGCCCGGATAATAACGGACACTCATATCAAAATCTTTGAAAAGCTCCAACCACCTCCCTTAACGTAGATTCAGATCCTTTTGGGTAAACACATACTATAGGCTTTTGTGGTTCGTAAACACATCCACATGGACCCCGTACAGATAGTGTCTCCAAATCTTCAAGGAAAATACTAACGCCTCCAATTCTATGTCGTGAGTCAGATAGTTCTTCTCATGGACCTTCAAATACCTGGAGGCATAGGCTATAACCTTATCGTGATGCATTAATACACAACCAAGGCCGATCCTTGGGGCGTTACAATGTACCACAAACCCATCAGTACCCTCAGCTAGGGTCAACACTGGTGCAAAGGTGAGCCGAGTCTTCAATTCTTGGAAGCCCTTCTCATAGGCCTCCGACCATTAGAACTTCACTTTCTTCGAGGTCAACTTAGTTAATGGTTCTATAATAGATGAAAATCCTTCCACAAACCTCCAATAGTAACTGGCTAAAACCAAGAAACTCCTGATATTCGAGGGACTCACTAGTCTAGGCCAATTCTTTAGAACTTCTACTTTTTGAAAGTCCACCTGTACACCATTACTTGACACCACATGACCCAAAAATGCTACCGAGTTTAACCAAAACTCACATTTGCTAAACTTTGCATGCAATTGACGATCCTTAAGAGTCTGTGGCACCACCCTCAAATGAACGACATGCTCCTCTTTGCTTTGAGAGTATATTAGAATGTCATCTATGAACACGATAATGAATATATCCAAATATGGCTTGAACAACCTGTTCATCAAATCCATAAAAGCTGTAGGAGCATTTGTTAGTCTAAAATACATAAACAAACTCATAGTGACCATACCAAGTCCTGAAGGCTTTCTTTGGAATGTCACTCTCCCAAACCCTGAGCTGATGATACTCGAATCCGAGGTCTATCTTTGAGAAACACTTGGCACCCTAAAGCTGGTCAATAAAGTCATCAGTCCTGGGGAGAGGATACCTTTTCTTGATTCTCACCTTGTTCAATTGTCGATAGTAAATACACATCTGAAAGGAACCATCCTTCTTCTGGACGAAAAGAATTGGTGCACCCCACGGGGATTTGCTCGATTTGATGTAACCCTTGTCTAAAAGATCTATCAACTACTCCTTCAACTCCTTTAGCTTAGTTGGAGCCATTCTATAAGGAGGAATGGATATAGGCTTCGTATTGGGAAGAAGGTCAATACACCAATCAATCTCCCGCTCGGGAGGAATTCCTGATAAATCATCTGGAAACACCTTTGAATATTCGCACACTATAGGAATTGACTGGATAGTCGTGGTTTCATACGTAGCATCCTTAACCCTAACTACATGGTAGATGCAACCCTTAGAAATCATCTTTCTAGCCTTAAGGTAGGAAGGAAAATGACCAACAGACACAGCTGAACTACCCTTCCACTCTAGGACTGGCTCACCCGGAAATCGAAACTCTACCGCATGGGTTATACAATTTACTAAGGCATAACATGCATGTAGGCAATCCGTGCCAAAGATAACATCAAAATCTTTCATGGATAGCTCTACTAAATCAGCTGAGGTGACTTTCCGAAGGACTATGACAGCGTAATTTCTATGTACCTATCGAGCTATAACTAAATCACCAACTGGAGTAGAGATTGAGAAGGGTTCTGATAGGATTTCGGGACTGACTCCGAAACTACTAGCAACATAAGGCATCAAAAACGATAAAGTATGCCTTGGATCTAACAAAGAATATACATCAAGGTGGAATACTCGTAACATACTAGTGACTACATCTTGAAAGGCCTCCTACTCTTAACGAGATGCGAGGGCATAGAATCTATTCGACACTGACCACCACCCTTACTAATGGCTAGGTCTCAGCCTATACCATATCTCATTCTAGCTGCTGGGCAATCGCTGAGCATATGTCTGTGCTTCCCTACCCGAAACAAACACCAATACCTTCTAAGCACTTACCAGTGTGTCTCCGGCCACACCTGACACAAGTTGGGATATTGCGCTCCATAGATCTGCTCCCCTAACTTCGAGAGCATGATGTTTGTCCCCTCTAATCATGCCTACATATGTAGGGCACGCTCATTGCTGACAGCATTGGGGCTGATGATCTCTGGTGGGACTGCTGATGGTGCCCACCACCAGGTCTCTATTGGGATAATCCAAAGCTATCAGTCGTGGCCCTCTTGGCCTCTCTCTCCCACTCACTCACTTGTACTGTCATTATTTGCTAGGCATACAAAACTATCTATGAGAAATCAATGTCTCGATAAAGCATCGCGATCTGGTAATCTTTGACCAAATAGTCTGCTAACCCATGCACGAACCGACTCATTTGAGCCCTCTGGTCTGCCACCATCTCCGGTGCATATTTGGATAGGCGGGTGAAATCTAGAGCTTACTCCTAGACCGACATATTATTCTATCTCAACTTCACAAGTGCAGCTGCTTTGATTTCCCTCATCTCTCGGGGAAAGAACCGATCCAAAAACACGGTATGGAACTCATCCCAACTAATATGGCCTGCTCAAACTACCCTACCATCCTTCCACTGTCTGAACCAGATATGTGCTACCCCCTTCAGTTGATAAGAGGTTAAATCTGCGCACTCCTTCCCCTGTCACCCCCATGATTTGGGTGATTTTCTGAATTTCATCAATAAACTTGTAAGGGTCCTCGTCCACCTTCGACCCAAGGGACTCTGAATGGTTCATCCTCAAAAAATCTCTGACTCTCGCCACTGCCGCATTCCCATTCTGAGGGACATGTGTTATCACCTGTTGTTTAACTTGGGCGGTCAAATCCTGAACTAGCATTTGAATGGTAGCCCTAAACTCTCCATGGGCCACCTACTGGGGCACATGATCCTTGGAGGCTGGTGGGGCCTACTGGTGCCTACCTCCATTGCCATTCTCATGGCCATTTCCATTTCTATTTGTTCTTCGATTAACTCAGCGAGGAGACATGATTCCGCAAACGCGTATAGCACAAGTTAGAAGGATAGAGAGACATTTCATCACATGACATAGATCATGAAATAATGGAACATTTCCTAAAAAATTTCGTAACCTCTCCATAATAAGTGTGGCGCGCTTCACACCCATGAAAAAGACTCTACATAACACAGTTTCCAGAAACCCTAGGACACTTCAAAACCTAATGATCTAATACCAAATTTGTCACAACCCGAACATAGGCCCGGATCGATACACAGGACAAAGAACCTCGAGAGGCTCCAAGTCGACCCATGGTATGAACATGAAATCTAAAGCTCAACATAATAATGCGGAAGTCTAACGTATATAATTGAAAAAATCAGAAATTAATAACATCGAATATCTGAATACATAACAACAAATGTAAAACTGAAACACACTATGTGTGATAAGCCTCTACATACTGACGAGTTGATGTGACAAGACCCCAACTAACTCACTAAAACTGAAATTGAGAATAATAAATACAACTGATAGAAGGGTCATCGAAGGATGAGGACTCACCAACTCTGGCCAGGAGATGCTAACTCTGAGGATCTAGCTAACGGGGACTAAACCTGAATATTTGAGCCTCTATCATGAAACAATACATCACAAAGTATGCGGTCAGTAGGTGGAATGTACCGAGTATGCAAGGTAAGTAAAACCGCTAAGTAAACTCAGAAATCATGCATATCATAAAACATGTCATTATAAGATTTTGAGAGTGGAACTTGCATGCTATTATCTGAAAACAAGATTTAACCATAAGTGAATATCATAACTGAATCAAATGACCCAAAGCTGAAACTGATTATTCATAACTAAAACAAAACATTGGGTCAAACCTGCTAAAAACACAATATCATGACTGATGAACATGCATAACTGAAATCATGAGAAATAATGGGAGACTCATCATATCACCAACATTACTACGATAAAGCTTACGTGGTCCCGACTATTACACTCAAGTGGGAAGAGTTGTCCAAAGCTGTGCCAGGGCTAAGGATGCTACCATGATATCGATATCAAGTTGAAGGCCCCTTGGGGCAAGGGAAGTTCACAAGGGAGGTCCCAAATAATCTGATCATTCCTACGTTGGCGCGTAGTTCTAAGACATATGGTTGACTAACCCTTAGCCTACTCGGTGCTGGACACTACTCCCAAATACATACGTATGCTCTCCATCATTTTTCAGTGAAGCTAAACCATCATCTAGTGACGAAGTTGAATCATAACATGATATACAAAATCTAAAAATATAACATGAGGAGCCTTGTCTCAAACCATACCACAAGATGAAAAGAGAGCGAGTCTAGACTCCAAACTCCATGTGGTAAGCTAATAACATGAAATCAAGATAAATCATGAAACATACTTGATACATATGGTCTTTCCCAAGCTTAAACATACATGAAATAGACTTTGATAGTCAAAACATGAATATAGACATGGGTAATTGATAACGTCCAAAATATATCCTTAATGCAAAGAATATACACGTCGAAGTATCAAATAAGTAACTCGATGAGTGTCGAGGTCGAATCCCATGAGTACTAGGGAATGATAGTTATAAGAGTAGATTGAGAAATTAACGTTAGCTTGCACTACGTAGATTTAATATAAAAACATATAAAATTAGGGGGGTTAAAATTTGAAGAGAATTGTATTGGGTAATTTAGTGAAGTAAAACAGCAAGATCAGCTAAGTTGTCAACAAGGATGTGAAAGACTAGAGGTGCGGTGCAGATGAAATACTAACTAGATCGGGACAAGCCAGGTCATCTTACGAGTTCAACAAGCGTAAATAATCTATGAAGGTGGGTATTACAACTTTTCAGTCTTCTAATTACCTCTTACTAGATTTTTTTCAAACCTCTAGTCATAATTTAGCTCAACCAGATTCGGTTTGGATTAGCAACTACACTAATTTCTAGCTATTAGCTGCTAATAAGAAATGAGAATGCAATTTCAGCTATTTCTACCCCAATTTCACAATCTCTTCTCCATGCCCACTACTAAATTCTCTTCCAATACTTAATTACTCTTTTACAAGCAACAATCAAGCAAGAATAAATAGACCTATATCATAATCAATGGACCTTCCCTTATAGATTGAAGAGAATCTAATAGATTTACACTTATTTGAACAATATGAAGATGACTCTAGCAATACCCAATCTAATTAAGTATTCATCATCGTACACCTCTAGCTAATGATTTTAGCTACTCGTGGTTAAGAAATTCAAAAACACATTCATCAATAGTATCATTGAATTTAATAGCAAGAGTACAAAAATCAACTTCACAAGATAATCTCTAACAATAGCTGAAACTTACTAGTACAAAGAAGAAATAGAGCAGAGTATTTTCTACAATTTTCAATTAGAATCTCCCTATCTCAAGCTAAGAGAATGTTCTTTAGCTAAAAGGGGAAACATTGGCGTGATGTACACTTTGTTCTCTCTCAATATCTCTATTTCTATCTTTCCTTCTGCCTATATCTATACAAAGTACTTTTTCTTCTATTTATATCCTGAAAAGTAGGGCACTTTTTTATCTCTTTTCCAGTGTTGGATGATTGTACCCCCATGAGCTCCATTCTGGAATCAGCGGAGACACCAGCGGTTCATCAATTCCACTCCGCGAACTGCCGGGTATCTTTTCTGAGTCTTTACTAAATTCTAGTCAACATTAGCGGTTCACCCGGCATTTCGCCGATGCCAATCCGTGAACTGTCGGGTCTTCAAGAAAAATTTTCAAAACCTTGGGTGTCTTTCAGTGACTGAACTGGAGAATTTTCGTTGGCAATTTGCGAAACTCCGATGGCATTAATCCTCAAGGCAGTGATGTTCGGCCTTTGGCCGGCGTTTCACCGGTTTTCATCTGCGAATCGCCGATTTACTCTCACTCCCTTCTTTTTGTTCCATTTTTGCTCTTTTCTTCACATTCAGTCATCTGCACTCAATAAAAGAAAAAAGGGCAAAAACTCAAAATAATAAACTCAAGAACTAAACAAAAACTCAAGTTTTAGAGCCTAATGAGTTGGTAAATTAGCAACTCATCAAACCCCCAAACTTAAATCATTGCTTGTCCTCAAGTAATGCAATACTCATTTATTTATAAATATGACACCTCTATTCGCAATTATACCTCGCCAATCACTTGGACTTTGACAACCCAAAAATACTCATCGCGCTCGCCCAAAAAGAGAAGAAAATACCCCAAAATACCAAAAAAATGAAGATGTTTCAAACAGGCAACCACTTTCCACCAGGAAAAGCTTATGAAAGGAATCATTTAGCAAAATAAGGTCATTGCTCAACCAAGAAATACACATAGCATCTCAAGTTATAATCAGTGTACATTCAAAGCTTGCCTTAGAGTTTACACTTCTTGTGCCCTATTCCCACATTAGTTCTGAATGCTCTTGTGTCCCCAAAAAGAAATGATGCCAATAACCAAAATAAGGATCCCTATTCTTTTTGTCATCTGGTCATTTGAATGCACACAAGGGATTGTTTGGAAGAGACACTCACACTCACTCTCCCAAAAGAAATCTTCATGCATACACTTGACCCATAGGCTTTCCCTTCATGTAATTCACCACTAATGTAGAGTAGCTGCACCTAGAATCATTTAGGGCTTGGGGGTTATGATGTAGGCTCGGGATAAGGGTAGGATGAAAATTTGGCTATAGTTACTACATCCTCCCTAATGCTTCTTGTGAACATACCTTACATCAATTCCACTCACTTCACCTTGTTTCCCTTCTTTCCTTGTTGATGACTTTCACTTTCTTTAACAAACCCCCTTATAAAACCTTTGGCTTTCAGAACTAACCTTATCACCTCAAGAGGAAACACCGGTTCACACAATTTGTATTTTTCTTTTTGATTTATCCTTCGGTGGATTTTGACACAATGCGGTGTTCCCCTCACAGTATAATTCTTATCTTCCCCCTTTTTTTTGCACACCCCCAAACATAGGCTTTTGCCTCATTTTTCAAAACTTTTTTTTTATCACTCCCTCTTTCTTAGGCTTTAAGCCTTATTTCATCACTTTTTTTTCCACTAGCGTTTAGGAGAATAGGGGCCAAAATGAGGTATTAAGAATGGTCTTAAGGCTTGTAATGTGGTTGCCAAAGAAAAGGTATAAGGCTCAACAGTGGCTAACAAGGATCAATGCTAATGCAGGGCGTATGGGTGAAGTGGCTAGACAAAGGAAAGCCTAAACTCATGTTCTTGGCACAACTACATCAAGGATTTCGCCTTGAATCACATTTGTGGCAAGTTCGAGACAAGATGTAATGCATGAGATTCATCAAAAATTTCCTCACCACACAAGGCATCACCCATAGAGGCTCTACAATAGTCATTCTCAACACAAGATACCAAATAAGAACATCAAAACAGGAAAACATCATAAGTCATCAAAGAATTTAAAATGTATGACAAAGAATGTTATGCGATAGTGTCAACACTTGCTCACTCTCTTCATTTTCATGCCCTTGCTTTTAAAATTCCATTTCAACAATTTTTTTCAATGGTGACTCTCAAAACAACTTCACAAAAGACTCAAAGCAACATGGTATTTTCCATTAAGAATATCACCACTCAATCCATCATCGAAAAATAGCAACCCGATTAGACAACAAAAATAAACAAAAATAAAAGAATGCTCCTTGGGAAAGAACCATGGTCAAAAGAAAACCCTCGGAGTTTTAATTTCTATACTACTATTTACAATGGAAAAAAAGGAACAAGAATTAGCGGCCATTCATTCAAGATTTTCAAGATTTTACAATTCAAAACCAAGATCCCATTTGGTCACTAATCATTAATCTTAAAAAAAAACTAAACCAAGTCACTCATTTCAAAGCAGGACATGCTCGACAAGGGTAATCATCAATCATTAAAATAACAATAGCCCAACAAAGACTGGACTTTCTCAAACTCAAACAAAAACAAAAGAACATCAGAAGAAACAAAGAAACATCCATCCCAGGCCCCCACCTCAATTGTGCTCATCCCTCCCCCATTGAAGAGAATACATTGTCCCCAATGCAAATATGCAAAAGTGAAAGGGATAAAAAATTCCCTGAGTAGGTCACTCCTCGTCATCATCAGCAGTTTCCTCACCTGCATCACCACCACTGGCCTTACATAGCTCAGCAAAATCATCTCCTAGCCCTTTAAAAAGATCATCGATTGGCCTCCGAACTGAGGAAGGAGAAACCATTGTAGCATCCAAGGTGCTCATGTCCAGAACTTCTATTGAAGTTTGACTCTTCCACTCATGTACCTCGATTCGGAGGGAAGTGACTGCCCCTTTCACTACATCTACCATCTTTCATAGCGTGGGGCGACATTCTCGTACAATGACTTAAGCTCCTTCTTAATTGTTTTGGCAATGAGTGCTGGGAGGCTCTTAGCCAATAGTTGAAGTTGGCTTCCGTGCGAGTTTGTCATTTCCACAAGACTATGGAGATCACTTGGCTGAGAGGATTGTGGAGGGAGAGATGCTCCCCGCTGAGGCATATCACCTGATACTTGGTCTGACATTTCCGGCTAGGGCACTTTGCCCCTGTGTTGCATACTCTCTTGTCGGGCCTAATATAAGGCATAGACTTATCTTACCAAGCCGGGGTAATAAGACAGGAGAGGAGTGGCAAATGAATTCCATTGCCTATCTATGAACTGCTCGGCAATGTTGGGAAAATCACCTTTCAACCCTGCCAAGTCAAATAGCTTCTTCACGGTGATTGATCGGCCTTGAAAAATGGCATAGTGCTCTTGCATGTTAGAGACGCAAAAGATTATTGCTTCCTTGGTGTTGGCCCATGGTGGAGTGGCCTTTGCCTCGCCCTTTCCCTTGCTAGCAGATGTAGCAGGGGCCTTTCCTTTTCCTGAGTTCCTTGATGACGACATGGTTGTTTTTCTGCAATAATGACATTAGTGACAGCTATTTGAGGAGAATAGAAATAAAAAAAACTAGTCTAAGGGAGAACTGATAAACAAGGGAACCAAACAATCATTCAAAGAATGAATAGCACCGGCGATGTAGAAGAAATTTCATGGATTGTCGATTTCCAGCCAATACCTTATAGGAAACTGGGTAGTTGAGGGAGGAATCGGCGAATTGCCGGTCCAGGTTCATGACCCACCGATGTAGCGCGGGATCCACTCAGTGGCTTGAAGCCAATTTTTAGAGTGCTCCGGCATTCCATTAGCGATTCGTCGAATCTGGCTGGCGAGATGCTGGACCCCATCGTATAAACATACTATTCACAGACACCCATTAACACACACTCACACCCAAAATAATAAAATTAGCACTACTCTATCCAAACACATACTCATGATGTTTAGCCCTTAAGAATGGTGTCACCCGATCTATCATCCGGCAAAACATTGCATTTTATTCAATTAGGTTACTCAGACTTCACCCTTTTCAAAATTTCACAAGCAAAAGCACATATTCCCCATTCCATTCAACAACCATAGCATATTCATGAGTTCAACAAGGAAGGAAAACAAAATATTACTCCTAAAGAATTTAGCAGCAATGACAAAATTGAGACAAAAGCAAGAAAATGCTTACCAAATTGGAGGATTGCTAGCACGCTTGAACTTCAAAGAGTTGAATTAAATTTTACAAAGTCACTTTGACATATATTATAGAAGAGGAAGAAAATGTGAGTGGAGTAAGTAGGTTAGTGAAATATGGAGGGAGTTTTATAGGTGAAAAATGGAAGTTTGATAGGTTCAGGGGAAGGTGGTGAGTTTAATGTGGGTGTATTGGTGGGAAGTGTAAAAGTGGAAGGTTGAGAATAGAGGACTACGGGGAAATGGAAATGTTAGGTAATAGAGAGACAAAAAGGGAAGGGAAAATGGTGGAAAAAGGGAAACTAGGGGAATATTTGCATAATAGGGTGGCTGGCCAAGTATTTGGGATTTTGTGGGCCAGCTTTTTGAATTTTATTTTGCAATAAACTCGTACCTTGACCGGTGTGTCATCGGCGACTCACCGAATCTCACCGGCGGTCCATCGCTTCAATTTTCTTTGCCATGTATTTTGCCCATTTATCTGTTTCTTGGATGGCGGTCCACCTGCAGGTCATGGATGGAATCAGCTATCCATCGGTTACCTACCGCTGATGTATCTGAGCTTCAAGTCTTTTGTCTTTAATCGGCAACCTACCGGTGGTCCACGGGTTCATTTCGGCGGTTCGCCGATGGCCCGCCGGTTCTTCGATCCAAACCGTAGCCTTTGCTCCTCATTTGACAGCTCCTAAAAAAACAAGAAAAAAATCAAATAATTCACTAAACACTTGGGTTGCCTCCCAAGAAGCGCCTTAGTTATCATCGTGGCACGACGTAGACCTTTTTTTTAACAACTCTTTTCCGACGGTTCATCATCCAACTCCGTCTCCTTCAACTCTAATCCCTTGTCCTCCTCATCATTTTTCAACACTCCAACCACTTTTCATTTGGGGTGTTTCAGCTGATGGACACACCTTGAAGGTGACCTCCTCACTTCCAACTCAAACGTTTAGCTCTCCAAGCTCCATGTCTGCCACAGCTCTCCCCGTAGCCAACAATGGTCTTCCCAAAATAATGGGAACCTCTGTATCCATCTCACAATCCTAAATAACAAAATCAGCTGGTAGAATAAACTTGTCCACTCTAACAAACACATCTTCTAACACCCCTATCAGTTTTTTTGTTGACCTATCTGCCATGAGCAGCCACATTGACGTCGGTTTTGTGCGTTCGAGTCCCAATTTCTTGAAAATAAGCAGGGGCATCAAGTTTATGCTGGCGTCAAGATCACATAGAGCCTTTTTAGACACACATATTGCAATGGTACATGGGATTGTGAAAGCTTTGGGGTCCTACCGTTTGGGGGCAAGATTACTCATTATCACCGCGCACTATAATGGTGCGTTTTCTCTCCATTGCTTGCATAAACCACCTTTTTCTTCTTCAGCAAATCTTTCATATACTTTGCATAACCGAGCATTTGGAGTAAAGCATCCATTAGTAGTATATTTATGGACAACTTGCTAAACATGTCAACAAACTTTCTAAACTAGTCATCCTTCTTTTTCTCAGATAGCCATTGTGGATAAGGAGGTGGGATTCTTGCTTCAACCCTGTCATCAATCAAGGCCTTCATGCCCGCCTCATCATTATCAGCATGTGAGAGGATTTCATCATCCTTTTCCTCTCTTTCTTCATCAATCTTTTCTTCATTATTTGAAGTCATTGGCATTTTGTCGACGTCATCTTCTTCAACTGATTTCGGGTTACCAACCTCATTAGGCTTCACCAGGGCATCTCCAATCACCTTGCCACTCCTAGTGAAAATAGCATGCATTGACCATATTTCTTGGGATTAGGTACTGTGTCACTAGGTAGTGTTCCCTTTATCCGGGGGTTCATTTGAGTGGAGAAGTGACTCATTTGGGCTTCCAAATGCTTGATGGAGGCGGAATGTGAACCCACTACTTGGCCGAGGCACCTCCCCTCTTAATTCTTTCACCTCACTCTCGGTTGACTCAACCTTCTTCAGAACTCTCGATAACATTTCTTCAATTTTTAAATTACCTGCATCACTCATGCTCGGCTGATTGTGGGGATTCCCAACCTTTTGGAGGGGGAACATATGGGTTCTCACTCCGGTGATAGCGATCACTCTCTTGGTATGGCTCTCTATTACCCCACCTTTCATTCCTTTCAGGCCACCCTTGTGGCACACGATTTCTCCAACCTTTGTTGTCATCCCTTGGGCGCCATGGGCCTTGGTTTTCCCCTTGGAAGCCAGGTTGAGGACCCCCCATTTGGTTTCCCATATATTGGAATTCTTCTTCATATCTTGGCGGTGATGACTCTCCTTCATATTGTAAGGGACCTTGCATTCCCACGACATTTACCACCTGTGGTCCTACTCCCGTTACGTGCTTTGTCATAAATTCTAGTTGTGTCAGAATCTTGGTAAGATTTTCATCCTGCTCTTCATCCTGTTTCCGCAACTCAGCCTCCAATGCACTTGAACTGATTCATGAGTGGACACACTTGTTTCTCTCATGTGCCAAGCCCTATTCGTCTTTGTCATTCTGTCCAGGAGGGCTTTGGCCAATCTATATGTTTGATCCATAATAAAACCACCATCTAGGTTATTGGACACAGACTTGTTGATTGAATCAAAGGCCCTGTAGAAGCTTTGGAGAAGTACTCCATCTGGCAATCTATGATTTGGGAAAACAGCAACCTTCTTTTAAAACCTTAACAACGCCTCGTGTAAAGGCTTTCCCGGTTCTTGCCTGAAATTTATAATATCATCCCTCAGCTGAAGCATCTTTGATGGAGGGAAAAAACGGTCCAAGAAGGCTTTGGTTAGCTCCTTCCATGATGTAATACATCCCAGAGGGAGTTCTTCTAGCTACATTGTTGCCTCCCCTGTCAATGAAAAAGGAATGAGTCTCAACCTGATTGACTCTTGACTGATATTTGTTATACTGGAGGTCTGGCATATTTCCAAGTAGTTTCTCAGATGAAGATTCGCATGCTCGCTTGGTTTTCCGCCAAAGAGCCCCTTCATTAGCAACAAGTGAAGCATGGTGCTTGTGACATGAAACACTGCATTCCCCACCGTCGGTGGTAGGAGAATGGCTCCCACAACTTCCAACATCACCGGATTATCCTGCTCGAGTTCCATGTTACCTTCCACTGAGGTATCTCCTCCTTAGGTGTGATAACTCATGCGGTTATGAGATCCTATCAACACAGCAAACTCACGTTAAGTAGCTATGATGCAAAACTATTTCAACTTAACAATCAACACAAGATTATCAAGCGCTAGCCCCCGACAATGACACCATTTTTTATAACATCGAAAATATATCCTTAATGCAAAGAATATACACGGCCGAAGTATCAAAAGAAGTAACCCAACAAGTGCCAGTGTCGAATCCCACAAGGACTAGGGAATGATAGTTACAAGTGTCGATTCAGAAATTGACGTTAGCTTGCACCACATAGATTTAATATAAAAATAAAATAAAATTAGGGGGGTTAAAATTTGCAGAGAATTGTATAGGGTAATTTAGTGAAATAAAATAGAAAGATCGGCTAAGTTGTCAACAAGGATGTGAAAGACTAGAGATGCAATGCAGATGAAATACTAACTAGATCGGGACATGGCAGATCATCTTACGAGTTCAACAAGTGTAAAAAATAGCAGGTGATGGGTAATTACAACTTTTCATCCTTCTCGTTACCTCTTACTAGAGTTTGTCAAACCTATAGTCACAATTTAGCTTAAACCATTTTGATTTGAATTAGAAACTACACTAATTTCTAGCTATTAGCTGCTAATAAGGAATGAGAATGCAATTTCAACTACTTCTAGCCCAATTTCACAATCTCTTCTCCATGCCCACTACTAAATTCTCTTAAAATACTTAATTATTCTTTTACAAACAACAATCAGGCAAGAATAAATAGACCCATATTATAATCAATGGACCTTCCCTTGTAGATTGAAGAAAATCTAATAGATTTACACTTATTTGAACAATATGAAGATGACTCTAGCAATACCCAATTTAACTAAATATTCATCATCGCACACCTCTAGTTAATGATTTTAGCTACTCATGGTTAAGTAATTCAAAAACACATTCATCAATAGCATCATTGAATTTAATAGAAAGCTTAGAAAAATCAACTTCACAAGATAATCTCTAACAATAGCTGAAACTTACTAGTACAAAGAAGATATAGAGCAGAGTACTTTCTATAATTTTCAATCAGAATCTCCCTATCTCAACTAAGAGAATGTTCTTCAGCTAAAAGGGGAAACAATGATGTAAATGTAAGCTTTGTTCTCTCTCAATATCTGTATTTCTATCTCTCCTTCTGCATATATTTTTACAAAGTACTTTTTCTTCTATTTATATCCTAAAAAATAGGGCACTTTTTTTCTCTTTTCAGTGTTGGACGATTATACCCCCATGAGCACCGTTCTGGAATCGGCGGAGACACCGGCGGTTTGCCGGTTCCAATCTGTGAACCGCCAGGTATCTTTTCTGAATTCTTACTAAATTCCAGTGAACATCAGTAGTTCACCCGGCATTTCACCGATGCCAATCCGTTACCGCCAGGTCTTCAAGCAATTTTCCAAAACTTTGGGTGTCTTTCGGTGACTGTACATGCGAATTGCTGCTGGCAATTCGCGAACCACCGGTGGAATTAATCCTCAGGGCAATGATGTTCGGCCTTTGGCCGGTGTTTCACTGGTTTTTATCTGCAAATCGCTGATTTACTCTCACTCCCTTCTTTTTTGTCCGTTTTGCTCTTTTCTTCACATTTAGTCATCTACACACAACAAAAGCAAAAATGGCATAAAATCTAAATAATCAACTCAAGAACTAAGCAAAAAGTCAAGTTTTAGAGCCTAATAAGTTGGTAAATTACCAACTCATCAGTAATTTAAAATCATACTTTCATCATATACATCTCATCATACTTGAAAACATATATCATTATCTCAACCTTTCATGAACTTTCATAATTGGGCATCACAATTGTAAGACTTTGAAAACATGAATTTGTAATTGAAAACATTGTAAAACATGCCCATGGATCTTAATTCAACATTAGAAACATGAATAGATATACCCATGATAGATACTTAGAGAATTCACAAGTTGGGTTAAAATCCCATAGATTCATCAACTAAGAATTTCAATGAACTTGAGAAGGGATTGGGCATGGGAGTGGATGAATACACCCATTCATAACCCTACATACCTGGGTACTTCTGGTTTCACAACCCTCTATAATGACCAAAGGAAATTGATGAAGAATTGATGAACTTCTAGGCTTGCATGCATGGAGAGGGATAGGTTATGAATGAGTTAAAACCTCTTAAAACACACCTATCTAGGCTTAAAATGACGTAGTTTAGGTCTTAGGAACTTAGGATTTACAGAAAAATCCTTAATAAATTTCCAGGGAAAAACACATTGTCAGTCCCAATGATGGACTGGACGACTCGTTGCCTGAGGGGACGACTCATCGTCTGCATTCGTTGCTAGCACCGGAGAACTTACCTCTGCTGGTCACCACGAGGAACACCACGACTCTTGGTGTACCAGACAAATTGTGCTGATTGGTCGTTGGGTTTACTGCCCAAAAATTCCATCTTCAAGTTGGCTCCTAACCATGTCTGACTCCACGACTTGTTACCCTGACAACGAGTCATAGCTTATCCCTTGGTCAACACCCAGACCACCATCCGTAGACAACTTTTCCTCTATACCACGAGTCACTTAACAACTCATGGTGTATCTCACGGGTCAATGGACGACTCGTCCTGTAACCTGATGCAGAAAATCTTATTTTCTCCAATTCAACCCTCTGGTCTGATCTTAGGGATTTCAGGGAATTACAGTATGTAAGATGGTAAAACAACTATAACAGAAACCAACTAACTAGGAGAGAGCTGAGCATAAGAAATCATCGTTAAGCAAGAAAAAAAGTAGTCATAGAAGATTTTAAAATCACGCACTACACAATTTACCTTTCAACTAAAAATACTCCAAATATTGTGCTTTTAAATAGTCAGAACTGTACATAGCCTTTGAAGTCCAAACAACTAAAATTACTGGGGAGGTTCATAGAGAGACCGACTTGGTGTACCAGGCTTGCTTGGATTCCGGCCTCTAAGGCTTGATCAGCTAACCCTACCAACCACCATGCCAGATAGCAGGCCTAAACTATCTAGATATAAAGTTATCTTAATCGTCCCAATCACTTTGAGGGGGTATACTGAAGTGCCCAGGATCATTCACGCTTATCCTACATGGACAAACATAGTTTCTGACATGTGCCCTTGGACATACTCATGTTATTTCAGTCAACCATTTAATCCTTTTTGAAAATGTTAAAATCATTATAGCCCTTGGGACCTTTACTTCTTAATAAAACTTTTCATATAAATAAACATACATAGATTCTCAAAATGGTAGGCTCAATAACATTAAAAAGATCATGCTTCATTCACATTTTCTTCACCCTAGCGATTCATGGTGATGTATTTGACCAAATAGTAGTACCATATCCTTCCATACAAAACATGTGGCCTTAGCCAAAATACAACAATAGCATTACTTAGTTCACCAAACAAGACATAAGGTCTTAGCCAAATTACATATTAGCATCCTCAAAATCATGAATGAAATTTAGGCATTTTTAAAATAAGGGAAAAATAATCTTTTTCCAACATAATGCATGAACCTTCATAAAACTTTCTAGATTTTGAGCTGAATTTCTTTTAAATCATGCCAAAAGTATTCAAGTTCTCAGCGAATTTATCATGGAATGATAGTTCATAGCTCAACTTGAAGAAGCCCTAAAATGTTTCATGGAGGTAGAAAATAGGGAAAATTGGTGGGAAGGACATGATGTCCCATATTTCAAGTTTCCTTACATACCTTAATGCTTTTATAAGCAAGGAGAGTCCACTAGATGAGGTAGAGAGAAGAGTCTTGCTATGTTTTTTCACTAGGAGAGGGTGCTTCCTTGATTCCCAAGAGAGAGGAAACTAGAGTTTACTAAATTAAACTCATATGCAAAGGAAAACCATAGGAGATGGTGAAAAGACTTACCTTAAGCTTGGGGATGTTGTTCTAACCGAGAGGGAGGATAAAATTACACACTAGGGCCAGGGAGGGGGTATTTATATACAACGGTAAAAATTAGAAGTGTTACACCACGTAAGTTCTTGACACTTAGTTGGCCTATTCACATGTTGGTTAAGAGTTTTAGAATGCCATACATGCGAGAAAAAGGCCTGGAGAGACTGGACAAGCGCCAAGTCGGAGCGTCGCAAGGCAAATGCGACTTATAAATCACATTCGACAAATGCGACTTATAAATTGCATTCGACAAATGTGACTTAAGGGCCCCAAGTATATAAGGCTCCCACTTCATTTTAAATCATTTTCCCTTCATATAATTTCTAGTAAAAGAACAGAAACAGAGGAGGAACAAAGGGTTTTGATTAAATTTCCTTCCGTTTACACTATCAAACGCAGTCCAAAGTCGAATTAACTTCGGGTAGCAAAGTATAAAGCTGCCGGGAGCATTCCTGTGGAGTTAGTTTCGCGAAATTCGGCCGACGAATCATCGTCACGCTAATCTAAGGTAAGTGGAATTTCTCCAAACTAGTGTTAATATACTCCAAGCATTAAAGTGAGTATTTCTCCCTTCTAGACCCCTGGGAAATAGCGAGTTTTTGGCCGTTCTTCGATAAGTCGAAGAATAGGCAGTAGGTATAGCCATAATATGGTTTCTATCCAAAATAATAGTAGAATTAATTCTATTCTTTCATGAATATGAATACAGTTGGGAGAAATAGCTGAATACTAGCCGAGCTACACCAGTTAATCAGAAAGTCGGCAGTTGAGGTATGTAAAGCCAGTTTCTTTCGGCAAGCTAGTAGTTATACTATATCAAAATAGTACGAATTTCAGTAGAGTGTTTTAGAAGTCGTATATTATGTTCAGTATGAAATTTAGTAAGCATGTTAGAAATATAATACAATGTTCATCATTAAATTCAATAAAATAGTATAAGTCTCAGCAAAATATTCCAAAAGTATTATTATAAGATCCAGTATATATATTACAGGTGCCTATTGCTATCTGTGGAGACATGATTGTTCTGTGTTGGGCACCCTTATTGCTTCCTTGACTACGCCAGGGTTAGTAGCTGTATCGACTCGCCCGCCAGAGGATGAGGACACATCGCTCTACGGAGTGGCATGACGTCTGCCAGCGGACGAAGATGAGATGCAGATTCCCTATAGCAGGCTGATCAGCACTATACCACACCCCCTGTCGAGCGCTTGCACCCGGGGTGCAGATTTCAGATTTCAGATTATAGATTTCAGATTTCAGGAGTCCTCCGCACTCAGATACAACTATAGTCAGGGGCCCAACGAGCCCAAGTTGCATACCCAGGGGGCTGGCAGGATGCTCATAGTTACTAGGTGGATGGTATGACCTGGGTAGGGGTATATAGATTGTGTGTTGGTTGGTACCTTACGGCTTATGGGGGCTGGTAAGGTTCTTGTATGCTATGTTGTGTTAGTTATTAATAGATAGAAAGTAGACCGCCATGTTATCAGGTATGACTCTTACTCTCTTCAGTAAAGTTATGCTCTTTTCAGTCAGTCTCAACACGTCTCCTATTACCTCAGTATCTATCAGTATTATTGTTTTCTTTCAATTACTTTTAGTTATTGCTTTGCATACTCAGTACCAGTGGTACTTACACCCGTTTAGGGGGCGCTGCATTACTTGCCTATAAGTACTCATAGATGAGGAGTAGACCCCTCGTAGTTCCAGCCAGCGTACAGAGTCTTCCGCTCCTATCATAAGGAGCTTGACGGTTAAAGGTTTACTTCCCTTTTTGTTTGTACAGTATGGGTAGGTCGGGGCCCTATCCCGACCATCTTATTATTCTTAGGGGCTTGTGGATTGTATATTCCCTGTGGTTAGTTGTACCGGTCGTGTGGGGCCATGTGTATGTTTCTAGTTTGCATGTGATGGCCGTGTGGGGCCTTGTTCAGTTGTCAGTTGGTGACCTTGTCGGTCACAGATCAGTTTAGCACTTGATTCTACTTTTCAGTGATAAATAGTCAGCATGGTGGCCTTGTCGGCCCGCATAGGTTCCCTTATGTTCAGTTGTTCTAGGTAGCTGTTATATTCCTACAGGTGGATATAGGCTTTGTCAACCGGAGGCTGTATTTACAGCTGTTATATAGCCCGTTCTTTTCATAAATCCAAAATTAGAGCCAGCCTGGCACCAGAAGTACTTAGGCTCAGTAGTCCAGCAGTCCAGGTCCTAGTAGGGCACCAGGTGCCAGTCATGCCTCCCAAGGCGGGGTGTTCGGTAGTTGTTATATGGGTGTATAACTACACGCAAGTGCTCGTGGTCGAACAAGTAGTAAAGTGGCTTAAGTAAGCCAAGTATCGATCCCACAGGGACTTGGATAAGGTAACGAACTACTCAAGTGTTACTATATTCTAATTTTAACAATGAACACAACAGTGTAATCAAGAGTTTGCTATTTTTGGGTTCTAATGTTTATGCTAAGTCTAAAACGATTATCTAATATGAGTCTGAACTATGAATGTGAGCATGCTGAGGTTAAATGAACATGTAAAGAAATTAATTATCAATATCATTTGGTTAGTCTTTTCCTCGGGTTGCTAGTCAAGAACTACGACCAATGGATTAAAACTCTCGTATTTAACCCAACTTAAGAATCATGAACCGTCCACCTACATTTCTGTGATTAAACGAAAATTCATGTTCTAGCCATACAAACCCGGTTCCTATATTGACTAATACGACTTTCAGGTATATTTCTATCCTGAAGGTAAATCAATTCTCAATTTTCCCAAACTAAGAAAGGATCATATCCTATTAATTCACAACTTTCCAATTTCTTGCTCTCTCGAGTGAAACGGGACTTTTTAGATGTACATTAACATAGGCCACACATTAATGCAGTAAGAACAATAATCAATAGAACAACTATGGGAGAAAAGATGAAAAACCAATTTAATCAACAATCACATTTCAATACAATTGTTCTTAACCTCAGCAAGAAGAGGAATTAGCCACTCATTTGTGGATTAAACATCGTTAAATGAGTGTTAAACATACAAGCAATTGAATTCAAGGAGAAGGAAAGAGAGAAAAACCCTGATAATTTCGTCCCCTCAACTGCCTGTAACCCACATTCTTGCTCCACCAAGTCAGAATATTGAAAAATAAACCTAAGTGTTCTATTTATACTAGTGAGAATTTTTCCCGGAATAACAAGCAACGTGTCACGGAGTGCATCGCGGAGCACTGCCTCCGTGACACGCCACCGACGCGGACCCTCACTGGAAATCAGGGGTACAGGTAATAAGGCCCAACGTGGCACGACGTGCAACGCGGAGCCAGGCCAACATGCCACGGACCCAACGCGGACCCTTACTGGAAATAGGCCGAAAATTCCCTATCCAGGCAGAAGGCCTCCACGATGGCAGCGTGACACGGCTCCATCGCGGAGCCTCTTTGTTTTGTGCCTTCCAATGCCTTGTCCTTTGCTCACATCTGAGTCCAACCCCGATCTCTTCCAACATGCATTTTAGCTTCCCAAAATTACATTTTACCTGCAAAACAATGCTAATCATGTTGGTTAGTATAAATTCACATTTTATTACCAATCACATGAGAATGTATAAACATTGATTGATAAACAAGGCTAAAATGACACATTTGAGTATCACTTGGGCATATAAATTTGCCCAAGATCACTTACCCCACACTTAAATCCTTGTTCGTCCTCGAACAACAATCTTACACTTCATGCAATTTACACCCAAACCTCGCTACTTTGGTTCGACAATTTAGGCTACGGTCATACCAATTATTCAATACAACAAATCATCAAGAAAACACGCATGGTCCAATCAATGCAATGACCTTCAATACATCAAGACCTCCAAGACTTAAGAACCGACTCTCGATATTGGCAAACTCATGCAAATTAGCTGATCAAGACATCCGACATGAAAATTAATCTCTGATCAAGCATGTGCCCTCAAAACACAAGAGAATTTTCCCCTTTTTGATCATATGAACTCTCAAAATTTCAAGAAAGGGCATAAAAACACAATTTCGCTCTCTCTCCCAAAAGAATTCACATGCATCATGTCACGACCCATAAGCTTGCCTTTAGTGTATTACTCCACTAATATAAAGAAGTGTGATGTAAGATCACGTAGGACTTTAACGGGTTGAAAGCTACGGAACTAGTAAATATTGGGCTACCAAATAACAGCCACTAGCATCCTTAAGCGCCTTTTCCATACATCCCATCAAACTCATGGGCAGTGTTTCTTTCTTCATCCTCCCATTCTTGAAGTTTCTCTTTAGTTTGGCCCATCTTATTAAGCACGCTTGACACAACAACAAAGATTATTCATACACCTTCATTATAGTTTATTTATAACAAGTGCACCTTCAACCTTTTCTTTCCCTTTTTCACTCTGCTTGTCTTTTCTTTTCACCATTCTCACTCTTTGACACTTTAGAAAAATTATTTTCTCTTCTTAATCGCTTAAGAGTTTTGGATCGACTTTACGGTTAATGAAAAGAAGGGATTAAGCTCGGTTTACACTTTTTCACAAAAGAAAAAAATAATAGGCTAATGGCTCAACGAGCTGACTAGGGTATACAATCAAGGTGGCTACGATAATGAAAAATAGAAACTTTCGGTTAAACCAAAGAAATGCCTACATCCTTTCCTACAATACACCTCCTTCATTTCGTTTTGTACACACACAAGGCAAGTTCTAGACACTTCACAATAGCATGGAATAACAAAACCTCAATCCACACGTATTGCACATGCTCAATTCAAGACGTATTCACAGACTTTTCAATCAACTAATTACACGAATTCAAACATTAAGCCTTAATCACACTGAATCGACTCTATGGCCTAGGTATCTCAACATATTTACAAAGTTGCATGCTTTCATATGAATCACCTTTGCATTTCAAATATCATGTACAACACGCAACCAGAATTCCGCAACCATAAAGTAACTACAAGTTTTGGGATGCAACCCACAAAAGAAAAACAACTAAAAAATGTAAATGAAAAAGAATCTACTCCTAACGACTACATTTCCCTTAAGACGGTCGTCATCCATCCATCATAGGGAACGGTCACTAACTAGGACTTCGGTTCAACGGGACCATTCTCGGTAAAAGAACTGAAAACAAACACCAAGAAACCCAAGAATTGAAAAAAAGAGAAATTTTTTTTTAAAAAAATATTGATCATTTCGATAATCAAAAATATGTACAAAATCAGCTAGCAACATTCAGCAACGTACAACAGTTTCACATATAATTACAATACAGAACAACAACTTAACAATCACAAATCACAGGGTCAGAAAATTTTGTTCACATGCACAACAACAGATTAGAACATACATAACAACACAACCAGCACCTAACTACTCCCACCCCACACTTATCTAGAACACTGTCTCCAGTGTTCACAAAAATTAAAATAGCACAAAAAATTGGGTGGTGGAACTCCCTGATCAATCAAAATACTCCACTTCTTCATCAGGTGCTGCTGCTTCATCTCCCATGTCCGAATCACCCCCATCGTCATCATCGCACTCCACATCGGAGTCCTCCCGACGTGTCTCCTCATCTATGGGGACATCATCATCCGTGGGCTCCACAAAAGCTGGCCCCACTCGGCATAGAGCCCTGGCATTTTCACCAAAAGGGTAGTCTAGCTCGAGCTACCATAGCTCCTCCTCTGTTGCCGGCCTCCCGCCTATCCTCAGCTGGAGCATCTGCATCCCGTACATATGAGCCATATACTGATCATCACGAGCATATCACTCGCCTAGTGTAAGCACTGGCCCGTGGGTGGTGCCGGGAGCCTTAGTTTTGGTGACATTTAAGGCCCCCCGCTCCATCTGCGGGATGTAGTCAAGGGCCTCTTCCTCAACATCTAGGCCCCTCAGGAATGTGGTGAGTAGTCCACCAAATCCGTATCTGTGCCCCTGATGCAACCGGGCTCTCTTCATGGCGGAGATAATCACCGCCCCCCACGTTGATCTCCATCCCTTTCATCAGGGCGTACACCAGGCATACATGATCCCGGGTTACATCCGTCATATGTACCCTCGGGATTAGGCAGGAACAGACGATCTTAAGCCATATCCTGGCTTCCCTATTCATCAGTGAATAGGGCAAAGTCTGATGGTAGCCCCTCTCCTTGTGTCTGCTCCATCTAGCTGTTGATCGGGTTCCACACAAGGTGCGTCTGATGTCCGCATATGGTGGAGTGATGTTTAGCTGTTGAAGCACGTGGGCGTCTGTGTCCCGCGCCCCTAGTATAGCATTGAGGTGGTGGGGCTCAAAGGTGACTATTTTCCCTCTGATTTTGATGGTGTGACTTCTGAGAGTCTGCTTCCAAGTTGCCTAGAATTTCCGAATCCGGTGCAAGTTGCATTCCTTGGGCTCTTCAAAGATGAAGTTGAGCCCAGCTACCTCGATCCTGTGGACAATCCTAGGGAACTCCTGTGCCAACGGTTCCCGTGCTATGTGTTCCTCGGGGAAGTACTTGCTCTCCTTGTGCTTTGCATACCACTTCTTCCCCTATTCCGTCACCCACCTTGTTCCGTATTGGAGGCGTTGGCTGCGTGGAACCGCTAGTGCTGCTGGGACTGCTGTGCCCAGTCTGATTCTCTTTCTTCCGGCGCCAGATGTTGATGCGCCTTTCCATTTTTCTTGCCTGCTTGCCATTTTTTCCTGTCAACCCAAATAGACAAGATCAATGTTTAGCCAATGAGTATTAGCTTCGACTAAGGTCGAGTTAAGCTAGGCCACCCCACACTTAGTCCTTAGCTAAAATTACAGCATCACGGCAAGATCATACCTATTTACACAAACAAACAACCAAATATACAAACATGCTTAGTGCATTCGAAGATGTCGATGGTATATATTCTATGTACTACTCAGACTTCGTACAGATAACCACAATCATTACCATCGATAACATTTATCTCATCGCACTTAGCAAGGAGAAACAAAGAAATGAAAACAACAAGAATTTATCTACATGAACCTATACAACTCACCCAATTCTTGCAAATTTCAATATTCCCCTAACCCGAGAATTCATCGGTCGTTTAGCATAATAAAAATTAGCACAACGATTCATCTCACCCAACATGTACAACCCAACATGAATTTCACTAGTTCACTACATTTTCCCACTTCAAATACAAAAACAAGCCCTAGCTATGATTGTAACAAAAAATTCGATTGAATTATGCAATTAACGAGTTCAAGCAATCACAATGATACTCCGAACATCCATCAACAATAATTCAATTGAATTTACGCTTAATTTCTACTTAGGGAAAGTTTAGCTCACATCACATGTTCAATATCGAAGAAAATCGACAAGAAATGAGATGGAATTGAAAAACATACCTTGAATTCGAAGAATTGAAGAAAACTCAATGAAATCCTTGGCCTATTCCGTGTCACGTTGAAGGGGGAGGGGTTTTAGGGGGATTGGTCGCGGAGTGTGTGAGAAATAAGGAAAATTGAGGGGGATTCTGGGTTTAAAAGTGGAAAAATCGTGTGGGTCACCCGGCGACCCGGTGTGACCCGTCGCGTAATACACAGCAACGTGTCACAGAGTGCATCGCAGAGCACTGCCTCCGTGACACGGAGCTGTCGCGAGGGTGTTCTGGAATTTTTTTAAAATTCTGGATTTACACCTCAACGTGTCACGGAGTCTAACGCGGAGGCCCACCTCCGTGACACAGAGTTATCGCCCTAGCTCACTGTTTTGCCACTTTTTATTGATTTTCATACCTCGACTTTTCCTTTGTAATTCCTTGCATATTTTCCCTCCGTTCGACCTGAAATTCATCTTACTACAGGAAATTGGTTAGAATTATAGGTTTCAATCAAAATAATAATAAAAACAAAAATAAAAACTAAAATTTTTGTTGTTAATCAAGAAAATAAAAAAATAAAAAAATAAAAAAAATAAAAACAAAGAAAAATCTATTCACAATTTACAAAGAGAAAAAAAATTTCACGGGTTGTCTTCCGTGCAGCGCCTGGTTTACCGTCGTGGCTCGACGTCATTCAGCTTAGTTGTCCTCTAGGGTGATGGACGTTTTCTCTCGACCACCGTCCTCCCTCCAGTAGTGCTTACATCGTTCTGGTGGTTTTCCCAATAACTCTCGTGAATCCTTTATCTGCGCATCACCAACTCGATCAATCACATTGATCACTGAGAGTTCCTCGTACACAGTCGGGAGCTTGGAGGCCTTGTACACATCGAACACTTCCACCTTGTCATGTGCTCGCATGGTTAGCTGCCCCGCAGCTACATCAATCAGCGCTTTCTCGGTCGCCAAGAAAGGACGTCCCAAAATAAATGGGACTTCCGCGTCTGGTTCAAAATCCAGCACGACGAAATCTACCAGGAAGATCAGGGAGCCAACTTGCACCAGAACGTCCTCCACAATGCCATCAGGTCTGGCTAAGGACCCATTCGCCAATTGCAAAATCACTGTTGTGGGTCTAGGACTCCCTAGACCCAGCTTTTTGAATACCGATGACGGCATCAAATTAATGCTCGCTCCCAAATCACATAATCCACGAGCTCGGATACTCTGCCCAATAGTAATCTGTATAGTAAAGCTCCCAGGATTTTTGAGCTTTGTGGGCAGTCGGTTTTGTATCCGGGAAGTGCACTCCTCTGTGAGAGCCACGATGTCCTTTATATACTTGGCATACTTCGGCACTCCCTGCAAAACATCAACAAGAGGTAAGTTAATATGTACCTATTTTAGCACCTCCATGAATTTCTTGAAACATGCCTCCTCCTTGTGTTTCTTTAATCTTTGAGGGAACAGGGGTGGTGGTCTTTCTGATTCAGCTTCCTTTTTCTTCCCCCTCATCATTTTGCTCCCTCTCGACTTCTACTGCTCCCGAGTGTTGAGGTGGTCTTTCTGGTTCCACCTCTTTCAGCTGCAAACCACTCCTTGTGGTCACTGCATTCACCTGCTTGGGGTTGGGATCTATGTCACTCGGAAGTCCTCCTCTAGGCCTGGTGTTTTGGGCTCCAGCAAATTGCCCAAATTGATATTCAAGTGCCTTAGTAGCTAACTGGTTGTTTTTCACCTCGGCTGCCAATTTGACATAGTCAGCCTGCAATTAAGCTTGGTTAGCTATCATCGTCTTGAACATCTCCTCAATGCTGGTGATGGTGGTGGAGGAGGTGCATTGTTGTTTCTAAATTGTGCTTGATAATTCTGCTGCCCTCCTTGGTTCCTTTGTACACCCTGACTCAAACTTTGCCCTTGATGGTTGTTGCTACCCCAAGAGAAATTCGGGTGATTCCTCCAATTGGAATTGTAGCTGTTGCCATACTGTTGGTGGTTGTTCCTTTGTACATTTCCCACAAAGTTCACCGAGTCAGGATTTTCTCCACGACACTCAGCTGAGTGCTCACTGCTCCCGCACACTTCACACCAAATCTTTTGCACTGCATTCACTGGGGCTTGAGTCTGGTTCATTGACATGTTGCTGAAGTGGGTGTTGAGTTGATTCTGTAAAGCAGCTATCTGTGCAGCAATAGTTGTAAAACCATCCACTTCTAGAACTCCTGCTGGTTTCCTTGTCCCTCCTCTTGACGAATCAGCATTCCACTCCGGATTACCCTGCGAAATACGGTTCAACAAGGTATACAGCTCCTCTTAAGTTTTCTCTAGCGCTTGTCCCCCAGCTGCTGAGTCTAGCAATATTTTTGTATGGGGTTCCAAACCCTCTATAAAAGTGTGCCCCAGTACATCATTGGATTGATGATGATGAGGACAATCCCGCAACATGGACTTGAATCTCTCCCAAGCCTGATATAGATTCTCTCCCTCTCTCTGTTTGAAACTTAGAATTTGACTTCTAAGTCTTGTTGTTTTACCAGAGGAAAAAAATCGTATCAAGAATTTCCTTGCAAGATCATCCCACATAGAAATAGAATTAGGTGGCTCAGCTTTCAACCACCTCTTGGCTTCTCCCAATAGTGAAAATGGGAACAATGTAAGCCTGACATAATCTGTTGACACTCCAGCGGGGATGTAAGTGTCACTTATCTCCAAAAAATTTTGGAGATGCTGCTGTGGATTTTCATGAGGGAGACCTGTAAACTGCCCGCTAGTGTGCAGCAATTGCACCATGTTTTGTTTGAGCTCGAACCTCCCTCCTGGCTCAGGTTTGCGGATGCTAGATGTGACAATATTAGCATGTGGGATTGCCACCTCGCGAACCGGCTGAGCTGCTACTTTTTTGGGCACTAACATTGCCCGTACTACTGGTGGATTTTGTTGTTGCTCCATGAGTGTTTGTCTGAGCAACTGCAGCTTTCTTTCTAGAGCTTCTCTCCGCTGACGATGAAATAATCTTTCTGGCTCTAAATACGAGTCCACCAGCTCCTTGTCTCTTGGCAGTGTTCAACAGAGATTAAATCTGCAAAATACAGCCTAAGACCAAGTTGTCAACACTAAGAAAATAAAAATATAGTAAATTAAAACTTAGGACAAATTCACCAATTGCCAGTCCCCGGCAACGGCGCCAAAAACTTGTTCGGTGGTTGTTATATAGGTGTATAACTACACGCAAGTGCACGTGGTCAAAAAAGTAGTAAAGTGGCTTAAGTAAGCCAAGTATCGATCCCACATGGACTGGGATAAGGTAACGAACTACTCAAGTGTTACTATATTCTAATTTTAACAATGAAGACAACAGTGTAATCAAGAGTTTGCTATTTTTGGGTTCTAATTTTTATGCTAAGTCTAAAACGATTATCTAATGTGAGTCTGAACTATGAATGTGAGCATGCTGAGGTTAAATGAATATGTAAAGAAATTAATTATCCATATCATTTGGTTAGTCTTTCCTCCGGTTGCTAGTCAAGAACTACTGCCAATGGATTAAAACTCTCGTATTTAACCCAACTTAAGAATCATGAACCATCCACCAACATTTCTGTGATTAAACGAAAATTCATGTTCTCGCCATACAAACCCGGTTCCTAAATTGACTAATACGACTTTCAGGTATATTTCTATCCTAAAGGTAAATCAATTCTCAATTTTCCCAAACTAAGAAAGGATCATATCCTATTAATTCACAACTTTCTGATTTCTTGCTCTCTCGAGTGAATCCGGACTATTTAGATGTACATTAACATAGGCCACACATTAATTCAGTAAGAACAAGAATCAATAGAACAACGATGGGAGAAAAGATGAAAAACCAATTTAATCAACAATCACATTTCAGTACAATTGTTATTAACCTCAGCAAGAAGAGGAATTAGCCACTCATTTGTGGATTAAACATCGTTAAATGAGTGTTAAACATACAAGCAATTGAATTCAAGGAGAAGGAAAGAGAGAAAAACCCTGATAATTTCGTCCCCTCAACTGCCTGTAACCCACGTTCTTGCTCCACCAAGTCAGAATATTGAAAAATGAACCTAAGTGTTCTATTTATACTAGTGCGAATTTTTCCCAGAATAACAAGCAACGTGTCACGGAGTGCATCGTGGAGCACTGCCTCCGTGACACGCCACCGACGTTGACCCTCACTGGAAATCGGGGGTACAGGTAATAAGGCCCAACGTGGCACGGCATGCAACACGGAGCCAGGCCACTGTGCCATGGACCCAACGTGGACCCTTATTGGAAATAGGCCGAAAATTCCCTATCCAGGCAGAAGGCCTCCGCGATGGCAGCGTGACACGGCTCCATCGCGGAGCCTCTTTATTTTGTGCCTTCCAATGCCTTGTCCTTTGCTCACATCCGAGTCCAACCCCGATCTCTTCCAACACGCATTTTAGCTTCCCAAAATTACATTTTACCTGCAAAACAATGCTAATCATGTTGGTTAGTATAAATTCACATTTTATTACCAATCACATGAGAATGTATAAACATTGATAGATAAACAAGGCTAAAATGACACATTTGAGTATCACTTGGGCGTATAAATTTGCCCAAGATCACAGGGCGCGACAAACATGGTATCAGAGCAGGTCGTATCCCAGGGAGTCTGCAAGCCGTTCTAAGTAGAGTCTTGTCTATGGATTTGTTGTGCACCACATACCATAGGCAGGAGGCTGCAAGGCATGATAGGATGGTTACTCTTTCTTCACATTCAATCGTGCCATAGAGTAGTACAGTATAGGGTTGAGTCCCTAAAGATTACTATTCTCTTTGTTTACAGATAAAATGTCAGATCAGTGACATCCTATCACATGCCGAAGATTGGATGCAGTAGCAGGAGAGGGCACCAGCAGGATGCCCCAGTCTCGATTAGAATCAGCCCGATCTGAGGGCAATATAGAGGCATCGTCCCAACCTTCTCAGCAGTCTCCACCCCATCAGGAGGTACTCAGGACGACACCACCTCCGACAGTTCCTATACCTACACCATCTGACCAGGAGGTCAGGAGTGCCATAGTTATGTTAGCGCAAATAATGGCTACTCAGCGCCAGTCAATGCCACCTACAGCTGCAGAGTTATCAGGTGGGCCTGGTTGTTTGAGGGTTTGAGAATTCTAGCACTAGGTCCCCCGTAGTTCACAGGGTCGGATTGGACAGAGGACACCTAGGACTTCCTGGATCAGATGCGGAGGATTTTCTGGGTAATGCATGTTCCATATACAGAGTGGTTGAATTGGAGGTATTTCGACTGTGAGATATTGCTGTGTTGTGGTATGAGAGTTGGGAAAAGTCTCGAGGGAGAGATGTTGCTCCTCCGACCTGGTCCAGCTTTTCAGAGGCTTTCCTAGACCATTACCTACCACGAGAGATCCGACAGGCCCGGATGGACCAGTTTTTACATCTGGATCAGGGGGCGATGAGTGTTTGAGAATAAACCCCGCAGTTCGATTCTTTGACCCGCTATGCTTTGGCCTTTGTAGACACCATGCCATCTTGAGTCCACCGGTTTATTATGGGGCTGAACCTAGAGTATATTGAGGCCCATATGACAGCTAATTTGCGGGAAGATATGGATATTTCTTGAGTGTAGGCTTTTTCTCAGACTATTGAGGGCCTCACATAGTGGCAACAGGATAGCAGACGAACAAGTCAGGAACAACCCCGTAGGGACAAGTCAGATGAGTTACAGGGGGAGATTCGGAGAGGGCCTAGGCCATGGTTGTCAGATAGGCCACCTAGACCCCCGCCTCCATCACATCAGCAGAGGGGTAGATTCAGTCACCGAGGACAGTCAGAGTCCTGCGGATGTTCTCGAACAGTAGATTCACCCCAGCAGTGGAGAGCAGAGCAGAGCAGGTATACACCACCACTTTGCCCTGTTTGCAGCCGATGCCACTCTAGAGCTTGCAGATATGGCTCCACAGGGTGTTATATATGTGGACAGGAGGGTCATATGACAAGAGATTGTCCAGCTAGGGGTCAGGGTGACCGGGATAAATAGGACAGGGCATCAGCAGGGTCGCGAGCTCCAACAGCCCCGGCAGAGTGCAGGCCCTCAGTTTCAACCAGCAGAGGTTGAGGTAGATCAGGGACCTCTAGTTCAGGTACGGGCCCAAGCCGTACCTATGCATTACCAGGGAGATAGGATTTAGAGGCATCTCTAGATGTTGTGACAAGTATGATGAATATTTTCTCTCACCCTGCTTATGTATTAATCGATTTGGGATCTACCTTGTCCAATGTTACCCCATTAGTGGCTCGAAAGTTCAGTATTGTACAAGAATTTCTTCGGCAACCCTTTTTAGTATCTACACCCGTCGGTGACTCTATCATATCCAGAAGGGTTTATCGAGGGTGTACACTAGAGGTTGCTCCGTCAGACCATAGCAGATTTGGTAGAGTTAGAAATGGTTGATTTTGATGCCATTATGGGTATGGATTGGTTAGCTCCATGCTATTCCAATGTAGAATGCTGGACCAAGATGGTCCGATTTCACTTTCCAGGGGAGGCAGTCCGAGAGTGGAAGGGCAGTACAGCTACGCCAAAAGATAGGTTTATTTTCTATCTTCGGGTGAGAAAGTTGATAGAAAAGGGGTGCATTTACCACATTGTTAGAGTTCAAGATGTTCGGGTAGAGCCTCCGACTCTCTAGTCTGTTCCAATGGTGAATGAATTCCCCGATCTATTTCTAGATGAGTTACCTGGTATTCCCCCAAAAGGGGAAATAGACTTTGCAATTAATTTATTGCCGGGAACTCAGCCCATATCAATCCCCCCTTATCACATGGCTTCTGCTAAACTCAGAGAACTAAAGGAGCAGTTGAAGGATTTGTTAGATAAGGGCTTTATTAGGCCGAGTACTTCACCTTGGGGTGCACCGGTTTTGTTTGTGAAAAAGAAGGATGGTTCCCTCTACATGTGTATAGACTATCTGCAACTAAATAAAGTCACAGTCAAGAATAACTATCTACTTCCCAGAATAGATGATTTATTTGATCAGTTATAGGGAGGCAGATATTTCTCCAAAATTGACTTAAGGTCCGGATATCATCAGGTTTGGGTTCGTGAAAAGGACATTCCAAAGACTGCCTTAAGGACTAGATAAGGCCATTTTGAATTCTTAGTAATGTCCTTTGGGCTGACGAATGCTCCAGCTGTGTTTATGGACCTGATGAACAATATTTTTAGACCATACCTGGACTTGTTCGTGATAGTGTTTATTAATGATATTCTGGTGTATTCTCTCTTAGAGGCAGACTACCAGGATCATTTGCGGACAGTGCTAAAGATTCTCAGAGACCGTCAGTTGTATGCCAAGTTCTCTAAATGTGAATTTTGGCTGAATTCAGTAGCCTTTTGGGTCATATCATGTCGGATGCTGGTATACAAGTAGATACACAGAAGATAGAAGCAGTAAAAGCATGGCCCAAACCTACCACTCCGACCGAGGTACGCAGTTTCCTGGGGTTAGCAGGTACTACAGAAGGTTTGTTGAAGGATTTTCCACCTTAGCAACACCTCTGACTAAACTGACGCAGAAGGCAGCAAAATTTCAATTGACTGAGGCATGTGAGCAGAGCTTCCAGGAATTGAAAGACAGGTTAACATCAGCTCCAGTGTTAGCATTGCCAAAAGGTACAGAAGGTTATGCAGTTTATTGTGACGCTTCGGGTGTTGGGTTAGGATGTGTGTTGATGCAGCATGGTAAAGTACTTGCTTATGTTTCCAGACAGATAACATGAAAAGAACTATCCTACCCATGACCTGGAATTGGCCGCAGTGATTCACGCCTTAAAGATATGGAGACATTACTTGTATGGCCTCCACGTGGATATTTTCACTGATCATAAGAGCCTACAGTACATCTTCACCCAGAATGAGTTGAATTTGTAGCAGGGTCGCTGGTTAGAGCTGTTGAACGATTATGATGTGAATATTTTGTATCACCCAAGGAGAGATAATGTGGTGGCAGATGCCCTTAGCCGTATATTGATCTTGGGCAGATTTATATGCCCAAGTGATACTCAAACGTATCATTTTCGCCTTGTTTATCTAGCAATGTGTATACATTTTCATGTAATTGGTAATAAAATGTGAATTTATACTAACCAACATGATTAGCATTGTTTTGTAGGTGAAATGTGATTTCAAGGAGCTAAAATGCATGTTGGAACAATATCGGAGTTGGACTTGGATTCGAGCATGAAAAAGGCATTGGACTGCACCAATTAAAGGGGCTCCGCGATGGAGCCGTGCCACGCTACCATCGTGGAGGCACTCTGCCTGGAGGGTGAAATATTAGTCAAATTCCAGTGGAGCCTCGCGATAGCTCTGTGGCACGGAGGCAAGCCTCCGCGTTGCATGCCGTGCCACGTTGAAGCTTTATTCCCGGACCCTAAATTTCCAGAAAGGGTCTGCGTCCACGCCGTGTCACGGAGGCAGTGCTCCGCGATGCACTCCGTGACACGTTGCTTGTTATTCCGGGAAAAATTCCCATTAGTATAAATAGAACACTTAGGCTTATTTTTAATTAATTCAGACTTGGTGGAGCAAGGACGTGGGTTACAGGCAGTTGAGGGACGAAAAAGCTCATGGTTTTTCTCTCTTTCTTTCTTCTTTCGATCAATTGTTTGTACGATTAACACTTGTTTTAGGATGATTAATCCACAAATGAGTGGCTAATTTCCTTCCTTGTTGAGGTTATGAACAATGGTGATGAATTTTGATTATTGAATTATATGGTTTTTCATCTTCTTCTTCCATGTTGTTCTATTAATTCTTGTTTCTACTGCATTAGTGTGTGGCCGACATTAATGTATATCTAAAAAGTCCGATTTCACTCGAGAGAGCACAAAATTGGAAAGTTGTGAATTAATAGGGTATTGTTCTTAACTTGATTTGGGAAAATTGAGTTTTGATGTGCTTTTCTGATAGAAATATACTTGAAAGCCGTATTAGTCAATTTAGGAACCGGAATTGTATTGCTAGGTCATAAATTGCATTTGATCACAGAAATGTAGAGGATGGTTTATGATTCTTAAGTGAGATTAAATACGAGAGTTTTAATCTCTAGGATAATGTTCTTGGCTAGCAATTGGAAGAGAAGATTAACCAAATTATGATTATAATCAAGTTCATTACATGTTCTTAACCTTGGCATGCTCATATCCATAGTTTCAATTCAAAGTAGATATTTGTTAATAGTTTTAGTATATAATTTATAAACAAATTATTTAACTTTTTGGTTACTTTGTTGTCAGCATATTTAGAAGTAAGATAGAATATAGTATACTTGAGCAATTTTTACTTATCCAGAGTCTCCTTGGATCGATACTTGGCTTACTTAAGACACTTACTACTTGTTTGACCACGTGCACTTGCGTGTCGGTATATAACCCATATAGCAAACACCCGGACAAGTTTTTGGCGCCGTTGCCGGGGAGACTAGGAAATTTGTGAAATTGTATTAAGTGTAAATTTACTGTATTTTTATTTTATTTTCTCAAGTGTTGACAACTTGGTCTTAGCCTGTATTTTGCAGACTTGATTTCTGTGAACACTAGCAAGAGACAAAGAGCTGGTGGAATCTTACATAGAGCCTGAACGTATATTTCATAGTAAACGCAGAGAAGCTCTACAAAAGAAGCTGCAGTTGCTCAGACAGACTATTATGGAGCAACAAAATCCACCGGTTGTGAGGGCAGTGTTAGTGCCAGAAGAAGCAGTAGCAAGGCCGGTTCGCGAGGTGGCAATCCCACCTGCCAACAATGTAACATCAAGTATCCGCAAACCAGAGCCTGGAGGGAGATTTGAACTCAAGCAGAATATGGTGCAACTATTGCACACAAGCGGGCAATTTACCGGTCTCCCTCATGAAGACCCACAACAACATCTCCAAAACTTTTTGGAGATAAGTGACACTTATATACCCGCTGGAGTGTCACCTGATTATGTTCGGCTCACACTATTTCCGTTCTCATTACTTGGTGAAGCCAAGAGGTGGTTAAAAGCTGAGCCACCAAATTCTATCTCAACGTGGGATGATCTAGCACGAAAGTTCTTGATAAGATTTTTTCCCTCTGGTAAAACATCCAGACTTAGAAGTCAAATTCTAAGTTTCAAACAGAGGGAGGGGGAAAATTTGTATCAAGCCTGGGAAAGATTTAAATCCATGTTGCGGGACTGTCCTCATCATCATCAGTCCAATGAGGTGTTGGTACACACATTTATTGAGGGTTTGGAACCCCATACTAAAATTTTGTTAGACTCAGCAGCTGGAGGGCAAGCGCTGGAAAAGACTTATGAGGAGCTGTACACTTTGCTAAATCGGATTTCACAGGGCAATCCAGAATGGAATGCTGATTCATCACGAGGTGAAGCAAGGAAAGCAGCAGGAGTGCTTGAAGTGGATGGATTTATAGCTATCGCTGCACAGATAGCTGCCTTACAGAATCAGTTGAACAACCACTTCAGCAACATGAATTTGAACCATCCTTCAGCATCAGTCAATGCGGTCCAGCAAATGTGGTGTGAAGTGTGTGGAAGCAGTGAGCACTCAGCTGAGTGCTGTGGAGCAAACCCAGATTCGGTTAACTTTGTGGGCAATGCACAAAGAAATCAGCAGCAGTTTGGTAGCGGCTACAACTCAAATTGGAGGAACCATCCAAATTATTCATGGGGTAGCAACAACCAACAAGGCCAAAGTTCGGGTCAGGGTATGCAAAGAAATCAAGGAGGGCAACAGAACTATCAATCTCAATTCAGAAATCACAATGCCCCTCCTCCACCACCATCACCTAGCATTGAGGAGATGTTCAAGACCATGATCGCTAACCAGGCACAATTGCAGGCTGACTATGTTAAATTGGCAGCCGAAGTGAAAAATAATCAATTAGCGACCAAGGCTCTTGAGTATAAATTTGGGCAATTTGCTAGTGCCCAAAACACAAGGCCCAGAGGAGGACTGCCTAGCGACACAGATCCTAACCCGAAGCAGGTAAATGCAGTGACCACAAGGAGTGGTTTGCAGCTGAAGGAGGTGGAACCAGAAAGACCACCTCAAAAGTCAGGAGCAGCAGATGTTGAGGGAGAGCAAACTTCGGATAGGGGGAAGACCAAAGAAGCAGAATAAGAAAGACCTCCACCCCCGTTCCCTCAACGACTCAAGAAACACAAGGAGGAGGCGTGTTTCAAGAAATTTATGGAGGTGCTTAAACAGGTACATGTTAATTTACCTCTTGTTGATGTCTTGCAGGGAGTGCCTAAATATGCCAAATATATTAAAGACATCGTGGCCAACAAAAGTTGTTTGACTGAGTATGCCACGGTAGCTTTGATGGAGGAATGCACTTCCCGGATCCAAAATAGACTGCCCACGAAGCTAAAAGACCCTGGAAGTTTTACTATCCAGCTTACTATCGGGCAGAGTATCTGAGCTCGTGGATTGTGTGACTTGGGGGCAAGCATAAATCTGATGCCATCTTCGGTATTCAGAAAGTTGGGTCTAGGGAGTCCTAGACCTACAACCGTAATCTTGCAGTTAGCAGACAGATCCTTAGCTAGGCCGTATGGCATTGTTGAGGATGTGCTTGTGCAAGTGGGATCCTTCATTTTCCCGGTAGATTTTATTGTTCTGGATTTTGAACCAGACGCAGAAGTCCCATTTATTTTGGGACGACCCTTCTTGGAAACCGGGAAAGCATTAATTGACGTAGCTGCGGGTCAACTTACAATGAGAGCACATGACAAGGTAGAGGTGTTCGATGTGTACAAAGCACCCAAGCTCCCGATGGTGAATGAAGAACTCTCGGTGATCAATGTAATTGATCATGGGAATGCTAAACAAATGGATGATTCCCGAGAGTTGATGGGAAGACCACCGGATAAGGGTGAGCACTACTGGGGGGAGGACAACGATCGTGAGAAAGCGTCCATCACCCTAGCGGACAATTGAGCATAAAGGACGTCGAGCCGCGACGGTAAACCAGGCTTTGCACGGGAGGCAACCCGTGAAAAATATTTTTCTCTTTTATTTTGTAAAGTGTAAATAGATTTTATTTTATTTTTCTTTTTCTTGATTTAGTACAAAATTTTTGTTTTAGTTAGTATTATTTTATTTTAGTTTTTGAAATCTATTAATCTAACCAAGTTTGTTTAGTGAAATGATTTTCAGGTGAAACGGAGAAAAATGTGCACGGAATCGTGAAGGAAAAGGTGAGGTATGAAAAAAAATTAATAAAATGCAGAGACAGTGAGCTGGGGCGATAGCTCCGTGTCACGGAGGAGGACCTCCCCGTTACCCTCCGTGACACGTTGAAGTGTAAACCAGAATTTTCAAAAATTCCAGAGGGCTATCGCGATGGCTCCGTGTCACGGAGGCAGTGCACCGCGATGCACTCCGTGACACGTTGCCCTATAATTTGTGACGGGTCACACCGGGTTGCCGGGTGACCCGCGTGTTTTCTTCATTTTAAACCCCCGATTTTACCCCTTTTACCCTCATTCAAACACTTCTCCGCGACCAAACACCCAAAATTCCCTGTGCCCATCAACGAGCCATGGTATAAAGCAAAGAATTATCAAGTTTTCTTCGGTTCTTCAACTACGAGGTATGTTTTCCGATTATCTCTCAAGTTTTTGTCGATTTTCTTTGATTTCAAGCATGGGAGGTGAGATAAATCACCCCAAGTCGAAATTTAACATGAAATTGAGTTATTCCTTGATTGATAAATGTTCGGAATGTTGTAATGAGCGTTTGAACTTGTCGATTGTGTGAATGATTCGAATTTGATTGCGAAATTCAATTCTAGGGCTTGGTTGTTGGAATCGAAATTGGTAACTTGTTAAATTTGTGAAATATATGCCGGGTTGTATGTATTGAATGAGATAAGTCATTGTAGAATATTGTTTGAATGTAATAGACGACAAATTCTCGGGTTTTTGGGAAAATGTTGAAAATTGTTCAAATTGGGTTGATTATATAGGTTCATGTGTATATAGAATTTTTGTTGTTGTTGTTATTTTGTTGTTTTTCTTTGCTAAGTGCGATGGTTGAATTGCTAAAGATGGTAGTGATTGGGATTAGCTGTATGAAGTCTGAGTTGTACGCTAAAGTTATACCGTCGAATTTTTCTTTGCGAACGCACTACGCATGAATTGTATAGTTGTTAGTTTTTGGTGTAAATAAAGTTATTCTTGCCGTAGTATTGTAACCGTAGCTAAGGACTAAGTGTGGGGTAAACTTGGTTAACCCGACCTTAGCCGAAGTTAATATTCATTTAGCATGACATTGTGCTTGTTTATTTGTGTTGACAGGTACAATGGCAAGTAGGCAAGATAAGGGTAAGGGTGCATCTACTTCAGGCACCGGGAAGAAAAGACTTAGACTGGGCACAGCAGTCCCAGCTGCACCAGCAGTTCCGCGCGGCCAACGCCGCCAATATGGAACGAGGTGGGTAACCGATGAAGGGAAGAAGTGGTATGCCAAACACAAGGAGAATAAATACTTCCCCGAGGAGCATATTGCACGGGAACCACTAGCACAGGAGTTCCCTCGCATAGTGCAAAGGATCGAGGTAGCTGGGCTCAGCTTCATATTTCAGGAGCCCAAGGAATGCAACCTACATCTAGTCCGGGAGTTCTATGCAAATTGGAACCCGGCAATCAGAAGCCACACAATCAAGATCAGAGGGCAGATAGTCACTCTGGAACCCCAGCAATTAAACGCCATCATCGGAGCGCGGGACACAGACGCCCACGTTCTCCGCCAGCTGAACATCACCCCACCATATGCCGATATCAGACAAACTCTGTGTGGGGCTTGATCCACAGCCAGATGGAGCAGACATAAGGAGAGGGGTTACCACCAGACTCTGCCGTATTCTCAAATGAACAGGGAGGCCAGAATCTGGCTGAAGATAGTCTGTTCGTGCCAAATCCCGGGGGTGCACATGACTGATGTGACCCGGGACCGTGTCTGCCTGGTGTATGCCCTGATGAAAGGGCTGGAGATTAATGTTGGGGCAGTCATCATATCCTCCATGAAGAGAGCCCGACTACACCAGGGCTACAGGTATGGGTTTGGAGGACTTATCACCACCTTTCTCCGGGGCCTCGACGTCGAGGAAGAGGCTTTGGACTACATCCCGCAGTTGGAGCGGAGGGCCCTTGACGTGACCAAAACTAAGGCCCCCGACACCACACACGGGCTAGTGTTTACACTTGGCGAGCGACATGCTCATGACGACCAGTACATGGCACGGATGTTTGGTATGCAAATGCTCCAGCTTCGGATTGGTGGGAGACCAGCCACGGAGGAGGAGTTATGGTAGCTCGAGCTGGATTACCCATTTGGCGAAAACGCCAGGGCTCTATGCCGAGTGGGGCCAGCCTTTGTAGAGCCCACTGACGATGACGTCCCCACGGACGAGGAGACACGTCGGGAGGACTCCAATGTGGAGTCCGATGACGACGATGGAGGTGACTCGAACATGGGCGATGAGGCAGCAGCACCTGATGAAGAAGTTGAATATTTTGACTGATCAGGGAGTTCCACCACCCAAATTTTGTGATTTTTAATTTTTGTGAACACTGGGGACAGTGTTCGATTTAAGTGTGGGGTGGGGAGTAGTTAGGTACTGGGGCTGGGCTGGTGTGCTTGTATGCTTTCCTCTTTTTTGTTTTGTATGTACGTTTCCCTTTGTTTGTGAATTGCAATTGCAAACTGGTCTGTATCTGTACATATTTGTGGTAATTGATGTGTGTGTGAAATGTTGTGGTTGCCAGCTAAGTCTGTAAAAATTTTTGTAAATATTTTTTTCATTTAATTTTTTCTCTATCGAAATGATTGATATTTTTAAAATTTTGCGAAAATATTTTGTACATATTAAAATATTTTGTAAATATTTTTCCATCGAAATGATCGATGTTTTGAAATTTTTTTCAAGTTTTAATTTTTTTTTGGGTTTCTCGGAGTTTGTTTTCGGTTCTTTTACCGAGAATAGTCCCATTGAACCGACGTCATAGTTAGTGACCATTCCCTATGATGGATGGATGACGACCGTCTTAAGGGAAATGTAGTCGGTAGGAGTAGTGATTTTAATTTATTTTCAGTTTTTTCTTTGTTGGATTGCATCACGGAACCTGTAGTTACTATATGGTCGTGAAATGTTGGTTGCGTGTTGTACTGATATTCAAAATGTAAAAGTAATTCGTATGAAAGCATGCAGTTTTGTAAATATGTTGAGTTACCTAGGCTGTAGAGTTTGATTCATTGTGATTGAGGCTTAATTTTTGAATTCATGTAATTGGCTAATTAAAGAGTCTGTGAATGCATCTTGAATCGAGCATGTGCATGAAGTGTGAAGTGAGGTATTGTTATTCCATGCTATTGTGAAGTGTCTAGAACTTGCCTGGTGTGTGCACAAAACGAAATGAAGGAGGTGTAGTGTTGGAAAGGATGTAGGCATTTCTTTGTTTAACTGAGAGTTTCTATTTTTTTTCTTGTCATACTCTCCTTTTTATGTGATTGTATACCCTAGTCAGCCCGTTGAGCCTTTAGCCTATTATTTCTTTCTTTTGTCAAAAAAATGTATAAACTAAGCTTAATTCTTTCTTTTCATTAGCCGTAAAGTCTATACAAAACTCTTAAGCGCTTAAGAAGAACAAAAAAAAAGATTTTTCCCAAAGTGTCAAAGAGTGAGAATGGTGAAAAGAAAAAGAAAAGCAGAGTGAGGAAAGAAAAGAAAAAGGTTGAAGGTGCACTTGCTATAATTAAATGATAATGAAGGTGCATGAAAAACCTTTGTTTTTGAGTCAAGTGTGCTTGATGAAATGGGCCAGACGAAGGTAAATCATCATGAATGGGATGATGAAAAAAAGAAAAGAGAGAAACAATGTGCATACGTTGATGGGAATGTGTTGAAAAGGCGCTTAATGATGCTAGTGGCTATTATTGGCTAATCCAGTATGTACTAGTTCCATAGCTTCCATTACAACCCATTAAAGTCCTACGTGATCTTACATTGCATTTCTTTATATTAGTGGAGTAATACACTAAGGGCAAGCTTACGGGTCATGACATGATGCATGTGAATTCTTTTGGGAGAGAGAGTGAAATTAATTTTTACATGCCCCTACTTGAATGTTTGTGTGTCACATAAACATAAAGGGGAAGATTCTCTTGGGTTGTGAGGGCACATGCTTGATGAAAGATTGATTTTCGTGTTGGATATCTTGATTAGCTGATTTGCATGAGTTTACCGATGTCGAGAGTGGATTCTTAAAGTCTAGGAACTCTTGATGTATTAAAGGTCATTGCATTGTTAAGACCATGCATGTTTTCTTGATGATTTGCAATATTGAATGATCGGTATGACTGTAGCTCAAATTGTCGCACCATAGTGGCAAAGGTTGGGATGTAATTTGCATGAATTGTGTATTTGTTGTTCGAGGACGAACAAGGATTTAAGTGTGGGGTAAGTGATCTTGGGAAGATTTATATGCCCAAGTGATACTCAAACGTATCATTTTCGCCTTGTTTATCTAGCAATGTGTATACATTTTCATGTAATTGGTAATAAAATGTGAATTTATACTAACCAACATGATTAGCATTATTTTGTAGGTGAAATGTGATTTCGAGGAGCTAAAATGCATGTTGGAACAATATCGGAGTTGGACTTGGATTCGAGCACGAAAAAGGCATTGGACTGCACCAATTAAAGGGGCTCCGCGATGGAGTCGTGCCACGCTACCATCGCGGAGGCACTCTGCCTGGAGGGTGAAATATTAGTCAAATTCCAGTGGAGCCTCGCGACAGCTCCGTGGCACGGAGGCAAGCCTCCGCGTTGCATGCCGTGCCACATTGAAGCTTTATTCCCGGACCCTAAATTTCCAGAAAGGGTCCGCGTCCACGCCGTGTCACGGAGGCAGTGCTCTGCGATGCACTCTGTGACACGTTGCTTGTTATTCTGGGAAAAATTTCCATTAGTATAAATAGAACACTTAGGTTTATTTTTAATTAATTTAGACTTGGTGGAGCAAGGACGTGGGTTACAGGCAGTTGAGGGACGAAAAAGCTCAGGGTTTTTCTCTCTTTCTTTCTTCTTTCAATCAATTGTTTGTATGATTAACACTTGTTTTAGGATGATTAATCCACAAATGAGTGGATAATTTCCTTCCTTGCTGAGGTTATGAACAATGGTGATGAATTTTGATTATTGAATTATATGGTTTTTCATCTTCTTCTTTCATGTTGTTCTATTAATTCTTGTTTCTACTGCATTAGTGTGTGGCCGACATTAATGTATATCTAAAAAGTCCGATTTCACTCGAGAGAGCACGAAATTGGAAAGTTGTGAATTAATAGGGTATTGTTCTTAACTTGATTTGGGAAAATTGAGTTTTGATGTGCTTTCCTGATAGAAATATACTTGAAAGCCGTATTAGTCAATTTAGGAACCGGAATTGTATTGCTAGGTCATAAATTGCATTTGATCACAGAAATGTAGACAGATGGTTTATTATTCTTAAGTGAGATTAAATACGAGAGTTTTAATCTCTAGGCTAATGTTCTTGGCTAGCAATTGGAAGAGAAGATTAACCAAATTATGATTATAATTAAGTTCATTACATGTTCTTAACCTTGGCATGCTCATATCCATAGTTTCAATTCAAAGTAGATATTTGTTAATAGTTTTAGTATATAATTTATAAACAAATTATTTAACTTTTGGTTACTTTGTTGTCAGCATATTTAGAAGTAAGATAGAATATAGTATACTTGAGCAATTTTTACTTATCCAGAGTCTCCTTGGATCGATACTTGGCTTACTTAAGCCACTTACTACTTGTTTGACCATGTGCACTTGCGTGTCGGTATATAACCCATATAGCAAACACCCGGAAATATATCTATGGAAATTCTGGCACACTTACAGCTTGAGCAGCAGGAATTAGCTCGGGAATTGCATTAGTTAGCCAATTTAGCCGTTCATGTAGCAGAAACGGAGGACAACAGAGCGGTAATACAGAACACTGTTGTGTTGTCTTTAGTCGTGGAAGTAAAGGAAAGGCAGTGTGAAGATCCTAGCCTGGTCCAGCTTAGAAACAGAGTTCAGCAAGGAGAGGTGACAGATTTTCAGACAACCAAGGTTGGGGTATTGTGATATAAAGATCGCCTTTTTATTCCAGACGTTGGAGGGCTTTGCCAGAAAATTATGGGTGAGGTACATTACGCCCATTATACTCTCCACCTAGGTTCGACGAAAATGTACCATGATATAAAAGAAATCTGCTAGTGGCCAGGAATGAAGTAGGGGATAGCGGAATTCATAGCTCAGTGTCCCAACTGCCAGCAGGTAAAAACTGAACATAAAAAACCAGGCGAACTGATTCAGGATATAGCTATGCCTCTATGGAAATGGGAAGCAGTAAATATGGATTTTGCAGCAAGATTACCCTACACCAGGCCTAGATATGATTCGATCTAGGTGATTGTTGACAGACTGACAAAATCAGCTCATTTTCTGCCAGTAAGGGCTACCTTTTCCATCGAGGATTATGCTGAGTTGTATATTAGAGAAATAGTCAGGTTGCATGGTGTTCCAGTATCCATTATCTCCAACAGAGGGGCGCAGTTTATAGCTAAATTCTGGCAATCACTTCAGAGAGGCTTGGGGACGCAGGTTAACCTGAGCACAACTTTTCATCCTCTGACAGATAGGCAGGCAGAATGCACCATTCAAATGCTTGAGGATATGTTGCGAGCATGTGTGTTGGATTTCGGAGGTAGCTGGGATGAAAATTTACCACTCATTGAGTTCGCCTATAATAACAGTTACCATTCAGCTATTCAGATGGCGCCTTATGAGGCATTATATGGGCGAAAGTGCAGATCTCCAGTTGGTTGGTTTGAGGTAGGAGAATCAGCATTGATTGGGCCAGATATCATTCATCAGTCAGAGGAAACAATAAAGCTTATCAGAGAACGTTTACTGACTGCTAAGAGCCGATAGAAATCTTATGCTGACGTGCGGCGCAGAAACATGGAATTTAATGTGGGTGATTGGGTGTTTCTGAAAGTTTCGCCGATGGAGGGTGTAATGAGATTTGGCAAGAAAGGCAAGCTCAGCCCGAGGTTTGTTGGGCCTTATCAGATTTACCGAAGAATAGGCCAAGTGGCATATGAGTTAGACTTACCTCTAGAGTTAGAATCTGTCCACCCAGTTTTCCATGTATCGATGCTGAGAAAGTGCATAGGAGATCCCTCCAGAATTGTCCCAGTCCAAGATGTTCAGGTTACAGAGGAGTTGGCCTATGAAGAAGTTCCAGTAGCTATACTAGACCGATAGATTCGCAGATTAAGAACTAAAGATGTTGCTTCTGTCAAAGTATTATGGCATAACAGGAACCGAGAGAAATGACTTGGGAAGAAGAAGAAGATATGAAAGCCAGATACCCTCAGTTATTTCAGACTTAGTTAGTCAGAGGTATGTTGATATTATTGTTTTATGAGTTGCTTTACATTCATGTGTATGAGTGAGATGTTCACTTCAGTTTATTATGTAATGGATGCTATAATATTATATGGAGTACCTGTATTGGACTTTTCTGCATTTCAGGATTCTTGAGATAGTCCATATTACAAGGGAAACTCTGCCGAAATTTTTCCAGAAAAGGTAGAGCAAGTTAAACTTTCTGTAAACGGAAGTTAACATTTGAGGACGAATGTTCTTAAGGGGGGAAGGATGTTACACCCTGTAAGTTCTTGACACTTAGTTGGTCTATTCGCATGTTGGTTAAGAGTTTTAGAATGCCATACGTGCGATAAAAGGGCCCGAGGAGAGACCAGACAAGCGCCAAGTCGGAGTGTTGCAAGGAAAATGCGAATTATAAATCCCATTCGACAAATGTGACTTATAAATCACATTCGACAAATGCGACTTATAAATCGCATTCGAAAAATGCGACTTAAAGGCCCCAAGTATATAAGGCTCCCACTTCATTTTAAATTATTTTACCTTCATATAATTTCCAGTAAATGAATAGAAACAGAGGGGAACAAAGGGTTAGATTAAATTTCCTTCCTTTTACACCATCAAACGTAGTCCAAACTCGAATTAACTTCGGGTAGCGAAGTATAAAGCTGTCGGGAGCATTCCTGCGGAGTTAGTTTTGTGAAATTCGGCCGGAGAATTGTTGTCACGCCGAGCTAAGGTAAGTGCAATTGCTCCAAACTAGTGTTAATATACTCCTAGCATTAAAATGAGTATTTCTCCCTTCTAGACCCCCGAGAAATAGCAAGTTTTCGGCCGTTCTTTGATAAGTCGAAGAATATGCAGTAGGTATAGCCATAATATGGTTTCTTTCCAAAATAATAGTAGAATTAATTCTATTCTTTCATGAATATAAATACAGTTGGGAGAAATAGCTGAATACTAGCCAAGCTACGCCAGTTAATCAGAAAGTCGGCAGTTGAGGTATGTAAAGCCAATTTCTTTCGGCAAGCTAGTAGTTCTAGTATAGCAAAATAGTATGAATTTTAGTAGAGTGTTTTAGAAGTCGTATATTATGTTCAGTATGAAATTTAGTAAGCATGTTAGAAATATAATACAGTGTTCAGCATAAAATTCAGTAAAACAGTAGAGTCCCAATAGAATATTCAAGAAATATTATTATCAGATCCAGTATATATATTACATGTGCGTATTGCTATCTGTTGAGACATGATTGTTCTATGTTGATTGTTCTATGTTGGGCACCCTAAGAGCTTCCTTGACCACCCTAGGGTTAATAGCTGTGTCGATTCGCCCACCTGAGGATGAGGATACGTCGCTCTACAGAGTGGCATGCCGTCCGCCTGCGGACGAAGATGGGATGCAGATTCCCCATAGCAGGCTGATCAACACTATACCACACCCCCTGTCAAGCGCTTGCGCCCGAGGTGCAGATTTCAGATTTCAGGAGTCCTTCAGACTCAGATACAACTATAGTCAAGCACCCAACGAGCCCAAGTTGCATACCTGGGGGGTCGACAGGATGCTCATAGTTACTAGATGGATGGTATGACCTGGGTAGAGGTATATAGATTGTGTGCTTGTTGGTATCTTACGGCTTATGGCGGCTGGTAAGGTTCTTGTATGCTATGTTGTGTTAGTTATTAACAGATAGAAAGTAGACCGCCATGTTATCAGGTATGAGTCTTACTCTCTTCAGTAAAGTTACGCTTTTTTCAGTCAGTCTCAGCCCGTCTCCTATTACCTCAGTATCTATCAGTATTATTGTTTGCTTTCAGTTATTTTCAGTTATTGCTTTGCATACTCAATACCAGTGGTACTGACGCCCGTTTTGGGGGCGCTGCATTACTTGCCTGCAGGTACTCATAGACGAGGAGCAGATCCCTTGTAGTTCTAGCCAGCATATAGAGTCTTCATCTCCTATCATCCGGAGCTTGACAACTAAAGGTTTACTTCTCTTTTTGTTTGTACAGTATGGGTATGTCGGGGATCTGTCCCGACCATCTTATTATTCTTAGAGGCATGTGGATTGTATATTCCCTGTGGTTAGTTGTACCGGTCGTGTTGAGCCGTGTGTATGTTTCTAGTTTGCATGTGATGGCCGTGTAGGGCCTTGTTCAATTGTTAGTTGGTGACCTTGTCAGTCACAGATCAGTTTAGCACTTGATTCTACTTTTCTGTGATCACTAGTAAGCATGGTGACCTTGTCGGCCCGCATAGGTTCCCTTATGTTTAGTTGTTCTGGGTAGTTGTTATATTCCTATAGGTGGCTATAGGCCTTCTCGGCCGGAGGCTGTATTTACAGATGTTATATAGCCCGTTCTTTTCATAAATCCAGAATTAGAGCCAGCCTGGCACCAGAAGTACTTAGGCTCAGTAGTCTAGTAGTCCAGGTCCTAGTAGGGCACCAGGTGCCAGTCATGCCTCCCAAGGCGGTGCGTGACAAGAAGATTGAACATGGGGTTGCAAGGATGGGCCGTCTTTCCAAAGGACGGTCCATCATTCCCTTCATCCTTAGAAATCTAGAAACCCCACACATTGTCCCCTTTATCGACAGTTAAAGGGGCAATCCATCTTTTTAAAAGATGGTACGCACCTTTCCTTTAATCCTTAGCTTCAAAATACTCTAATTTTTCCCATTCCAATCGATGATCCAAGGGATGGTTCATCCTTCACTTTGGAATTCTGTCTGTTATGTCATCTTTTTCTCTCTATCTTTTTGGTGCAATGATTTCTTTCTAGCCTTAGGATGCACTATTCCAACTCCCAAATACTTTTACACTCGAGAAAGGGTTAAATTTTCATCCTAGCCTCACCGGAATTCCTTCGGAGAGTGTGGGGTAATAAAATATATCTGTGTTGGGATCATTCATTTTCTAATGATGGTTGCGAACACACTAGCAAACTTTGGAAATCCCAAATACTAGTAGACTCTAAAATCCTAGAAACATTTTGCCAGAGTTCATTGTAACAAACACTATCTCCCAATTTCACATCATCACAACAGCTAACTAGAAAAACAACGTAAGCCTGAGAGGGTAAACTCTTACAAGTGACACAGACACAAGACACAATAATTCACATTGGGCCCTCATAGGCCTCACACCTGCAAAAATGGAAATTCCTCAACACCTATGGAATATCTCATCGATCTTTCCCATGAAAGATATTACATCACTACTTGACATCAGATCGAAAAGGGAGAAACGCATGGGATTATAGGGAGTAAACAATTATAGGCACAGATCATGGAATGGAAGAGAGCATAACAAAAATCCAACATGTTGGAGTTCATAACAAGGTTTTATTATCTAAGAGATTGTGGTGCTACTGATTATGACGGAGAATGGTACTTGGGGCCTCGCCATGACACTTAAGGAATAACTACACATACTTGGCTTTCATTTCTTCCTCTACTTCCCATGTAGTGTTTTTGACACCCTGGCTCCAACATAACACTTTCACTGAGCCAATCTATTTAGTTCTCAACTTGAGGATTTGGCGATCTAGGATGTCCATAGGAACCTTCTCATAGGTCATATTTCCCTGGGCACCATTATTTCTAATTTGAAATAATAGGGATTGATCACCTACATACTTCCTCATCATTGACACATGGAACACAAGATGTACTGATGCTAGTTTTGAGGGAAACTCCAGCTCATAAGCCACTAGCCCCACTCTCCATAAAATCCGATTAGGTCCGATTTTCCTTGGGTTGAGCTTCCCTTTCTTTTTGAACTGCATGACACCGTTCATAGGTGACATCTTCGAGATCATCCAATCATCAACAACAAATTCTAATTCTCTCCTCCACACATCAGCACAAGACTTTTATGGATCTGAGCAGCTTTCAACCATTCATAGATTAGCATAACCTTTTCTACCGCCTGGTGGACTTAGTCTGGCCCAAGTAGCGCTGCTTCTCTCACTTCGAACCAACTGGTAGGTGATCCACACCTCCTCCTATACAAGACTTTATATGAAGCCATTTCGATACTGGCATAGTAGCTATTTTGATATACAAACTCGACAAGAGGCAAATGGTTATCCCAACTACCCTTGAAATCTAACATGCATACTCACATCATGTCCTCGAGCATCTGAATTATGGGCTCAGCCTTACCATTTCTCTGAGGATGGAAGGTTGTACTCAAGTTGATATGAGTACCCAAACCCCTCTAAAAGATCTCCAAGAAAGAGCTGTGAACTGAGCACTCCTATCTGAGATAATAGACGTTGGAATTCCATGCAACTGGAAAATCTCTTAGATGTACATATTTGCATAATCCTCTACTGAGTTTTTCATCTTGATGGGCAAGAATTGTGCTGACCTAGTCAGTCGGTCCACAATCACCTAAATCGAATCATGTTTTTGAAATGAGTGAGGAGCTATCACAAAATCTATATTAATCATTGCCCACTTCCACACTAGAAGTTCCATACTCTGAGCTAGGCCTCTCAGCCTTTGATGCTTTGCTTTCACTTGCTGACAATTCAGACACTTAGCCACATGACCAACTATGTTCTTCTTTATTTCTTGCCTCCAATAAATCTCTTTCAAGTTGTCATACATCTTTGTGGAACCTAGATGTATAGAATATGTAATACCCCGGAAGCCGAAAGATCAGATCTGGGAGTTGAAATGGAGAAAACTAAAATTTTCTCACCAGGTCACAGAACGAGTCATTCGGTGACCATGGCGAAGACCACGAGTTGTGAGGAGACTCGTGGTGAGGTTCCATGCTTGGGTTGAATTTTGGAATTTGAGGTCCTCACGGACCTGACCACAAGTCATGGTCAATCCCCACAACTCGTAGAGTCTGCCGTGGGCAAGGGATTGAGGAAAGTGAAGGGGTTCTGGCATGTACCCTACGGAAGGTCCCCACGAGTCATGGTCAATCACAATGATTCGTGGGATGGGTCGTGGATAGCAGGTAATCCATGGTCTAAGGAATAATGGAAGTGCACTTCACGACTCAAGTCATGACCCGTGGTTGGTGGAAATGACTCGTTAGGTTCCTCGTAGGGTTTAAAAAGCAATTATTTTATACAAATTTATTAAGGGTATTCTCATCATTCCTATGATCTAAGGTCCTAAACTATGTCGTTTTAAGCTATTTTCAAGGTGTATTAAGATAGGTTAAGTCATTCTAGCCATTCTAAACCCATGCATGCAAGTTAGGGAGTTAGAGAGGAGATCAAGCTTAAGCCCTTCCAATTCTTCTCAATTTCCTCTTGGGAAATCAAAGAAGTGCAAGAATCAACCTTCATCAGGTATGTAGGGTTATAAATGGGTGATTTCATCCACACCCATTCCCAATTCCTCACTAATTCATGAAAATATATGAGTTGATTCTATGGGGTTTTAACCAAATGCATTAATTCTCCAAGTCAATGTCATGGGTATGACCTGAGTATGTTTTAATTGATGAATTACGAATCATGGGAAAGTTTTATTATGTTTTCAATTACTAATCATGTTTACTAGTTTTTCAAATTATGATGCCGATTCATGAAGGATTTATGAGAAGTTGAGATTTAAGATATATGTTCAATTATGATGAATTATTGATGAGAAAAGCATGTTTTCGAGTTACCCATATTTATAATCATGTTTTCGAGTAAATCAAGTTATTTCAAGCATGTTGAAGTATTTGGCAATGCCCACATGTTAAAGTATGATTTATGATTTTCCGAATTGAGTTTACCACATGGTTTTGGAGCGGAGACTCCCAAATATTTTTATCTTGTGGTATGGTTTGAGCTAAAGCTTCTCATATATACATAATTTCTGATTTGTGATGTATTTGATTATTGAGCTTCGTTAATAGACGATGGTGAGCTTTATTAAAAATAATGATAGAGAGCATATGCATATTTTTGAAAGTAATGTCTAGCACCGAGTAGGCTAAGGGTCGATCATATGCCTCAGAACTACGTGCCACATAGGTTGATTCATATATACTTTGGGACCTTCTTTGTGAGCTATCCCCTGCCCGATTGGGACATAATATTTATATCGATATCATGGTATCATCCTTAGCCCTGAAAAGCCTTTGGATGGCTCTACCCACTTGAGTGTGATAGTAGAGACCACGTAAGCGCTATCGTGGTATGTCGGTTATATGACAAGTCCCACATTGTTCCTCATGATTTCAGTTATGCATTTTTATAATTCATGATATATATATATCTACATGTGTTGTAAAGTAGGTTTGACCCAATGTTTAGCTTTACATATGATTAATAGATTTCAGCTTTGGGTCAATAGATTCAGTTATGATGTTATTGTTATGTTGAGATCATGTTTTCAGAATATAGCATGCAAGCCCTACCTTCAGATTCTTATTTTGTTTATGATTTATCATATGCATGTTTAAATGATTTTACTTATTTAAGCGATTTTACTTGTCTTGCATACTCGGTACATTCCACATACTGACCTTATACTCTATTTTGTATCATTTTCTGATACAAGCCCCGGTACTCTGACTCAGCCTTGTCCTTACCAAGCCTTTCAGAGTTAGCATCACACAGCTATTGGTGAGTCTTCATCTCCCGAGGACCAGGCTCTATCAGTTTTCTTTATGTATTCAGTTTTAGACTTACGGAGTTAGTTGGGGGTCTTGCCTCATAAACTCATTAGTGTTAGAGGCTTTTCAGACATTGAATGTAATCAACTTTAGATTCATTTGTATTTATGATGTTACGCTTATTTCAGACTTTCGCTAAGTTTATCAGGTTGATCTATCATTTTCATGATTTAGTTAGATGTATGTTCATCGAGGTTCCTTGTCCGTGTCTCGATCCGGGCCTGTGTTCTGGTCATGACAAACATGGTATCAAAGGAATAGGTTGGAGGTGTCCTAGGGTGTTTGAGAGTCGAGTTGAAGAGAGTATTCTTCATGGGTGTGAAGCGTGCCACACTTATGATGAAGAGGCTATGAGACGTTTAGGAAATGTTCCCTTCTTTCATGATCTATGTCATGCGGTGAAATGCCCCCTATCCTTCTAACTCGTGCTATTCACGATTGTAGAACCATGGTGCCCCGCAAGGTTAACGGTAGGAGGAATGGAAATGGAAATGACCATGAGGATGGAAATGGATACGGATAGTAATAAGCCCCACCAATCCAGGAGCACCATGTACTGGAGCCGGTTGTCCATGCTGAATTCAGGGCAGCTAATTTAGATGCTAGCACAGGCCTTGACCTCTTAGGTCAAGATACAGGCAGTGACACATATTTCACAAAATGGAAATGCGGTGGCAGCTTGAGTCAGAGATTTCTCAAGTATGAACCCGCCTGAGTTCCTTGGGTCAAAACTAGATGAGGACCAGCATAAGTTCATTGATGAGATTGTGAAGATCACCCAAGTCATGGGGGTGAATGGAGTTGAGTGTGATGAGGTTGCCTTATATTAGTTAAAAAGGGCCGCACACATCTGGTTTCGACAATGGAAAGATAGTAGGGCCGCTGGGGAAGGCCTTGTCACTTGGGATGAGTTCCCTGTTGCATTCCTAGATCAGTTCTTCTATCATAAGATGAGGGATATGAAGGTATCCAAGTTTGTGAATCTTAAGTAGGGGAGAATGAAAATGCAAGAAAATGCCCTTAAGTTCACTCATTTGTCAAAGTACATCCATGATTTAGTGGTTGATCAGAGGATGCGAGTTAGCATATTTATTCATGGAGTGGAGGGCTATTTAGACAAGGATTGCAGGACCGCTGTGCTCCATCAGGATATGAATTTCCCTCGGATAGTCTTGTAAGCCCAACAGATGGAGGTGGTGTATCTGAGGGAGAGAGAGGCCAAGAGGGCCAAGACTGATAGTTATAGATTCTCTCAGCCGAGGTCAAATGGTGGGCACCGACAGCAGACCTACCAGAGATCTTTAGCCCCAACTTCTTCAGCTTTGAGTGTGCCATCCAGACCTAGGAACGACCAGGAAGGGCGGGCATCAAGCTTTGGGGGTCAGAGTAGCAGGCCCACAGATTCCAACATCCCAGCTTGCCACAGGTGTGGTCGGGGACACACAGGTCAGTGCTTGGTAGGTAGAGCTGCTTGCTTCGGGTGCGGAAAGCCTAGGCATATGCTCAGAGATTTCCCAGCAGTTAGAGAGGTCCATGAAGGGGGTCTAGGCCCAGCTTCCAATTTAGCAGCTCCACCCACACACCCAGCACAACAGGGGTAATCTACTAGCATAGGTGGCGGCCAGTGCCAAAATAGATTTTATGCCTTAACCTCTCATCAGGAGTAGGAGGTCTCCCCGAATGTAGTCACTAGTTTGTTACAAGTTTTTCATCTTTATGTATATGCTTTGTTAGATCGGGGGGCTACATTGTCTTTTGTGGCACCTTATGTGGCTAGTAGTTTCGGAGTTAGTCCCAAAACCTTGTAAGAACCCTTCTTAGTCTCTACTCCAGTTTGTGATTCAGTTGTAGCTAGACGGGTATATAGAAGTCGTCCGGTTATAGTCCTTCAGAAAGTCACCTCAGCAGATTTAGTAGAGTTATCCATGACCGATTTTGATTTTATCCTTGGCATGGATTGACTATTTGCATGTTATGCCTCAGTTAATTGTGGAACCCGAGCAATAAAGTTTAGATTTTCGGGTGAGCCAGACATAGAGTGGAAGGGTAGTTCAGCTGTTCTCGTAGGTCATTTCATTTCCTACCTTAAGGCCAGAAAGATGATCTCCAAAGGTTGTGTACGAAGTCTGAGGCCCCGACTATCCAGTTAGTTCCAGTAGTATGTGAGTATCCCGAAGTCTTCCCAGATGATCTACCGGGAATCTCTCCCGAGCGGGAGATTGATTTTGGTATTGACCTTCTTCCCCGACACCTAGCCTATATCTATTCTCCCTACAGAATGGATCCGGCCGAGCTAAAAGAGTTAAAGGAGCAGTTGAAGGATTTTTTGGATAAAGGTTTCATTAGACCAAGCAAGTCCCCATGGGGTGCACTAGTTCTTTTTGTCTGAAAGAAGGATGGTTCTTTTCGTATGTGCATTGACTATCGACAATTTAACAAGGTCACCATCAAGAACAGGTATCCTCTAGCCAGGATTGATGATTTGTTCGACTAGCTTCGGGGTGCCAAGTGTTTTTCGAAGATAAATCTCAGATCCAGGTACCATCAACTCAGAGTTCGGGAGAGTGACATCCCGAAGACAGCCTTCAGGACGCGGTATGGTCATTACGAATTTGTAGTTATTTCTTTTGGAATAAAGAATGCTCCTGCAGCTTTTATGGACTTGATGAACATGGTGTTCAAGCCATATTTGGATATGTTCGTGATTGTGTTCATTAATGACATCCTGATATATTCTCAGAGCGAGGAGGAGTGTGCTGCTCATTTGAGAGTAGTGCTACAGACTCTCAAGGATCGCCAGTTATATGCCAAATTCAGCAAGTGCGAGTTTTGGTTGAACTCGATAGCATTTTTCGGCCATGTGGTATCAAGTGAGGCCATACAGGTGGACTCTCAGAAAATAGAAGCAGTGAAGAATTGGCCTAGACCGGTGAATCCTTCAGATATCAGGAGTTTCTTGGGCTTAGCAGGATACTATCAGAGATTTGTTAAGGGTTTTTCATCTACGGTAGCACCCTTGACCAAATTGACTCAAAAGAAGGTGAAATTCCAATGGTCGAAGGCTTGTGAGAGAAGCTTTCAGGAGTTAAAGACTCGACTTACCTCAGCACCCGTGTTAACCCTACTAGAGGGTACCAATGGGTTTGTGGTGTATTGTGATGCTTCGAGAATCGAACTTGGCTGTGTATTGATGCAGCACGGCAAAGTTATAGTATATGCTTCTAGACAGCTAAAAGTTCATGAAAGGAATTACCCGGCCCATGATCTTGAATTGGGAGCGGTGGTATATACCTTGAAGATATGGAGACATTATTTGTACAAGGTCCACGTGGATGTGTTTACGCACCATAAGAATTTACAATATGTGTTTACCCAAAAGGTTCTCAATCTTCGGCAAATGAGGTAGTTGGAGCTACTTAGAGATTACGACATGAGTGTCCTTTCCATCCGGGCAAGGCTAATGCAGTAGCAGACACACTTGTATACTCTCTAAGGAGAGTTTATCCCATGTGGATGAGGGAAGAAAGGAGTTCGTGAAGGATGTGCATCAACTTGCAAGGTTGGGAGTTCGGTTAGTTGATTCAACTGATCGCGGCGTTATAGTCTAGAACGGATCAGAATCGTCTTTGGTGACTGATGTAAAAGCTAGGAAAGATGAAGACCCTATTTTGTTATAGTTAAAGGAAGTCGTTCAGAATCAGAAAGTAGAGGTCTTCTCCAAAGGGGGAGACGGTGTGCTTCAATTCCAAGGTCACATTTGTGTTCTGAATTTTTATGATTTGTGAAACCAGATGTTGCATGAGGCTCAGGTTTCTAGATATTCATTCCATCCAGGTGCTACCAAGATGCACTGTGACTTACGGGAAGTCTATTGGTGCAATCGCATGAAGAAAGACATCACAGAATTTGTGGCTAAGTGTACGAATTGTCAGCAAGTGAAGGTCGAGCACCAAAGACCCGGAAGTGTGCTCCAAGATATTAGTATTCCTACTTGGAAGTGGGAAGAAATCAATATGGACTTCATAACAGGATTTCCTCTCACTCAACGACAATATGACTCCATTTGGGTTGTTATGGACAGGTTGAACAAAGCCGCTCACTTTCTACTGGTCAAAACCACAAATTCGCCATAGGATTATGCCAAACTATACATCCGAGAGCTAGTTTGGTTGCATGGAGTGTCGTTATCCATCACATCAAATAGAGGTACCAAATTACCTCTCAATTTTGGAGGTCATTTCAAAAAGGACTGGGTACTCAGGTAAAGCTCCGTACAACTTTCCCTGCAAAAAAATTGTCAAACATAGCGGACAATTCAGGCTCTTGAATACATGTTGAGAGCATGTGTGATTGTCTTCAAAGGTAGTTGGGATGATCATTTGCCCCTTATCGAGTTTGCATACAATAACAACTACCATTCCAGCATTCAGATGGCTTCGTTTGAGGCTCTCTATTGGTGGAGATATAGATGACCTATTGGTTGGTTCAAAGTTGGTGAAGCTATGATGATAGGACCAGATTCAGTCCACGAGGCTATGGAGAAGGTTCAACTCATACGGGACAGGCTAAAAATGGCTCAAAGTTGCCAAAAGTCCTATACCGACGTGAGAAGGAGAGAACTTGAGTTCGAAGTGGATGATTGGGTGTTTCTAAGGATGTCTCCCATGAAGGAAGTGATGAGGTTCGAAAAGAAAGGAAAACTCATCCCTCATTATATAGGTCCTTACAGGATAGTGAAACGGGTTGGCAAAGTGGCATATGAGTTAGAGTTACCTTCAGAATTAGCTTCTGTGCATCCTGTTTTCCATGTATCGCGCTTAAAGAAGTGTTTGGGTGATTCCGCTCTAGATATTTAGGTGGACAGTGTTGGTGTGAAAGTAAACCTTAGTTATGAAGAGGTTTCGGTGGAGATACCAGATCGTCAGGTTCGAATGCTAAGAAACAAGGAAGTATCTTTAGTCAAAGTTTTATGGAGAAACTAGCATGTTGAAGGATCTACGTAGGAAGCCGAAGTGGATATGATGGTTAGATACCCACACCTATTCCCTTCCGAATTGGTCTCAATTTGAGGTATTAATTTTTGCTCTAGTACTCTATTTAGTTTTCATGTTCAGTTCATGTGCTCCAGCTTCTTTCATGTACACGGATGTATGTATGATTCCTAAAATCAGTTCAGCCATGTAGTTCAGTTCGGAGGTAGTCATTCCGTCAGTTTTCAGCTTAAATGATCAGCACTTTAATATGACGATTGCATTTCTATGCTTTTCTGTATGTTTTCCAATATTCAAGGATGAATGTTTCAAGAGGGAGATATTGTAATACCCTGGAAGCCCAAAGATCAGATCCGGGAGTTGAAATGGAGAAAACTAAAACTTTCGCACCATGCCACAAAATGAGTCATTCTGTGACCTGTGGGGAAGACCAGGAGTCGTGAGGTGACTAAGGTGATGTTCCAGGCTTGGATTGAGTATTGAAATTTGAGGTCCCCACGGACCTAACCACGAGTCGTGGTCAGTCTCCACGACTCATTGAGTCAGCCATGGGCAAGGGATTGAGAAAAGTGAAGGGGGTCTGGTAGTGTACCCTACGCAAGGTCCCCACAAGTCGTGGTCAGTCACCACGATTCATGGGATAAGTCTTGGGAAACAGGTAATCAATGGTCTGAGGAATAATGGTAGTGAACTGCACAAATCAGGTGACGACCCGTGGTTGGTGGCAGCAAATCATTAGGTCCCTCGTGGGGATTGATGAGCAGTTATTTTCTGCGAAGTTATTAAGGGTATTCTCGTCATTCCAATGCTCTGAGGTCCTAAACTACGTCGTTTTAAGCTACTCTCAGGGTGTATTAAGATAAGTTAAGTCATTCTATGTATGCAAGCTAGGGAGTTAGAGAGGAGATCAAACTTAAACCCTTCCAATTCTTCTCAAATTCCTCTTGGCAATCAAAGAAGTGTAAGAATCAGCCTTCATCAGGTATGTAGGGTTATGAACAGGTGATTTTTCCCACACCCATGCCCAATCCCTCTCTAATTCATGAAAATCTATAAGTTGATTCTATGGTGTTTTAATGCAATGCATAAATTCTCTAAGTCAATGTCATGGGTATGACATGAGTATGTTTTAATTGATTAATTACGATTCACGGGAAAGTTTTATTATGTTTTCTATTTCTACTCATGTTTACTAGTTTTCCAAATTACGATTCCCATTCATGAAGGATTTATGAGAAGTTGAGATTTATGATGTATGTTCAATTATGATGGAATTATTAATGAGAAAAACATGTTTTCGAGTTACCCATGTTTATAATCATATTTTAGAGTAAATCAAGTTATTTCAAGAATGTTGAAGCATTCGGCAATGCCCACCAATTAAATTATGATTTATGATTTTTTGAATTGAGTTTACCACATGGTTTTGGAGCGAAGACTCCCAATTATTTTCAGCTCGTGGTATTGTTTGAGCTGAAGCTTCTCATATATATATATATATATATATATATAATTTCTTATTTGAGATGTATTTGATTATTGAGCTTCATCAATAGACGATTGTGAGCTTCATTAAAAATAACAATGGAGAGGATTATATGTTTTTTGGAGTAATGCCTAGCACCGAGTAGGCTAAGGGTCAATCACCCATGCTTCAGAACTACGCGCCAAATGTAGGTTGATTCATATTTACTTTGGAACGACCTTTGTGAGCTATCCCTTGCCCGATTGGGCCACTATCTTGATATTTATATCATGGTCGTTCTTAGCGTTGGTAAGGCTTTGGACAACTCTACCCACTTGAATATGATAGTTGAGACCACATAAGCTCTATCGTGGTGTGTCGGTTATATGACAAGTCCCCCATTGTTCCTTATGATTTCAGTTATGCATGTTTATCATTCATGATATATATATATATATATATACATGTGTTCTAAAGCAGGTTTGACCCAATGATCAGCCTTACTTATGATTAATAGATTTCATCTTTGGGCTAATCAATTCAGTTTTGATGTTATGTTATGTTGAGATCATGTTTTCAGAATATAGCATGCAAGCCCTATCTTCAAATTCTTATTTTGTTTATGCTTTATCTAATGCATGTTTAAATGATTTTACTTACTTTAGCGGTTTTACTCACCTTGCATACTCGGTATACTCCACATAATGACCGCATACTCTATGTTGTATCATTTTATGATACAGGCCCCGGTACTCAGACTCAGCCTGGTCCTTAGCCAGCCTTTCAGAGTTAGCATCTCACAACTGCTAGTGAGTCCTCATCTCCCGAGGACCAAGCTCTATCAGTTCTCTTTATGTATTTAGTTTCAGACTTATAGAGTTAGTTGGGGATCTTGTCCAATCAACTCATCAGTGTTAGAGGCTTTTTAGACATTGAATGTAATCAGCTTCAGATTCGTGTGTATTTCTAATGTTACGCTTATTTCAGTCATCCGCTAAGTTTATCATGTTGATCTATCATTTTCATGATTTAGTTAGATGTATGTTCATGCCATGGGTCGACTTGGAGTCCCTCGGGGTTCCTTGTCCCATATCTCGATCTGGGCCTACATTCGGGTGGTGATAGAGTATCGAGAGCTGTGGGCCTCAGCCATGATTCTGTCCCATAACTCATCTATATTTGGAACACAAAGTCTACCCTAATACCTCAAGGTACCATCTTCCCCTTGCTCGAAAGCCATGGTCTTCTGCTGGTGGATCCCTTCCCTTATTCGAAGCAAGGTAGGGTCTTCATATTGCTTCCTCTTTATCTCTGCTGCTACAGAGGATTCTTCACTGTTCAACAACACGATACTTCTATCCTAGAAATCTACTAGATTGGGCCCTAGGCTTGCCAAATGGTGAACACCTCTAACCAACTCCTTTCTAATTCCCTTAATATGAGCCAAACTCCCCATGGAGCATCGGTTAAGAGCATCGGCCACTATGCTGGCCTTCCTTGGGTGGTACAAGATGCTTACATCATACTCCTTGAGTAACTACAACCACCTTCATTGTTGGAGGTTCAGATCCTTCTATTTCAAGATATATTGCAAACTCTTATGATTGGTGAATATATCCACATTGTCTTCATACAAATAATGATGCTACATCTTAAGGGAGAATATCACCGCAGCCAATTCGAGATCATGTATCGGATATTTTTTCTAATGAACTTTTAACTGTAAGGAAGCATAGGCTATCAACTTGCCATTATGCATTAACACACACCCGAGACCTATTCCCAAGGCATCACAACTGTGAACGCATCTGTTCCTTCAGGCAAGGTCAGCACTGGAGTTGTAGTCTACCCGACTTTAACTCTTGGAAGCTCTTCTCTTGACCCCTAAATTTTAGCCTTCTTCTGGGTTAATTTGGTTAGTGGAGCAGACAAAGTGGAAAACCCCTTTACAAACCCTCTATAATAGCCTGACAAACCCAAGATACACCTAATCTCTGTGAGAGTTGTGGGTCTCGTCCATTGTTTCACTGCCTCAATCTTTTGAGGATCTACATTGATGCCTTCATGCGATATCTCTGACCTAAGAAAGACATAAATCCAGCCAGAACTCACACTTAGAAAAATTAACATATAACTGATGATCCTTGACAGTCTGCAATAGAATTCGGAGGTAGTTCACATGATCTCCCTCATTCCTGGAATACACCAAGATTTCGCCAATGAACATGATCATGAACAAATCTAGGTATGCTTGGACACTCTATTCATAAGGTCGATAAAGGCTGCTGGTGGATTAGTCAATTAAAAGGACATCACAAGGAACTCATAGTACCCGTATCGGGTCTTGAATGTCGTTTTCACAATGTCTTCCTCCTTCACCCTCAACTGATGATACCCTCACAAGTCGATCTTAGAAAATCACCTTTCTCCCTGAAGATGGTCAAACAAATCATTGATTTTGAGCAATGGATACTTGTTCTTCATGGTAACCTTATTCAGTTGGCGATAGTCAATACATATCCGCGAGGTTCCATCCTTCTTTTGGACAAATAATACTGGTGTATCCCAAGGTGAAGTGCTTGGTTGAATAAACCCTTTATCAAGAAGATTCTTAAACTGCCCTTTTAGTTCTTCCAGTTTCGCTGGATCCATTCTGTATGGGAGAATAGAAATAGGTTCCATCTCGGGAATAACATTAATTCTAAAATTAATTTCTCTTTTGAGAGGGGCCCCTGGTAACTCATTTGGAAATTCATTGGCCACCGGGACTAATCGGAAACTCGGTGCTTTAGCATTGGTGTCTCTCAACCTGACTAGATGATACAAACACTCCTTCAAGATCAACTTCCTTTCCATAAGGTAGGAAATAAACTTGTCCTTTGGCATCGCTACATCACCCTTCTGCTCAAGCCTCGGCTCGTTAGGGAACTGAAGGGTAATCACCTTGATGTGACAATTCAACAACGCATACAAGAGGACAACCAGTCGATGCCCATAATGACATTGAAATCCATTATTTTTAGCTTAACAAGATCATCCCTGGTATTTCTACGACATACTAAAATCACGAAATCTCTATAAACTCAGTCCACCATTATCGACTACCCAATTAAGATAGACACTAGAAAAGGTTCACATGATTATTTGGTTTCTAACCAAAACCTCCGAGCAGCATACGAGGAAACATATGATTGAGTGGATATGGGATCCATTAGAGCATACATATCAATGGGAAAGATATTAAGTATACCTGTAGCAACATCTGGTGACACCTCAGGTCCTGGAGACCTGCTTATAATGCTCAAATACACTCCTCATTTTGAATAAAGTGTAAGCGATCATTGTATCAAAACAAATATCCTGACAGATGTCGGGGTTGAATCCCACAGAGAATTAAGTCAATAATCTAAAAGTTATAAACTAACTCAAACTAGAATGCATAGTTGTTCAACATTTTAAAAGTAAATTGGGGAAAAGGGAAAATAACATCTAATTCTAATTTAAAACTAAGTGAAGCGAATTCCAATTATTTCAATCACAAGTGAAATGGCTAAGGGTATGCTATAGATGAGTTTATAACTAAATCAAAATTTTCGAATGCTTTACACTCAAAATTAGCATAGATAGCAGTGGATAGTTCACATTCTCGTGTTTTCCAACCATCAGAATGTTTATGCCTTGGGTTTTCTAAAATCCCAAAGCCAATTCAAGTAATCAAGCACAAAAGCTTGAGGAAGGACTAAACTATCTCTAGCCTTGCCCTTTAACGAAGTGAAAATGTGGGTTTTGAATATCTCTAGATGAATCTCATACACTAACACTCAAATTCCTCATTATTAAGTTTTCACCCGATTCTCACCTTTCTCTCTCAAGATAAAACAAGAAATGTAAAGCACGATTCATGTTTGCAAACCATCAATTTTAGCAATTAAAACTTGGGAGAAGACAATAGATCTGTACTTGCAATAAGAATCCAAGAGCAATTCATCAATACCCACTCAATTAAACAAACCCATCACGCACACAACCCTAGATAGAAAATTAGTTATCCATATTTTAAGAGAGAGAGAAGATACAAAGAGGATTCCCCTCACATTCATCATATTAGCTTCACAAAAATCGCTTCACAAAATCTTAGAATAATGGTGGAATTCCCCCAAATTGGGTTAAAGAAAAAGAAGAAGAAAAGTAGTTTCTATCTCTAAAATTCTATGGTAAGGTGTGTGAAGGATGAATACTTGATGAATAAATTGAGTGGTGTACAATGAGAGTGATGTAAATATCTGTACTTTCTCATGTACCACTTTCTCCAAATGCCCTTGAGGCTTTTAGATGCTTTAAATACTTTTCTGAACCTTTTTACCCTTCATTGGACGGCCTCACTTGTGAAGCACGGGTGTTTAGCTGGTGCCAATCCATTGAGCACCGGCTGTCCGCCGAAATAAAACAACGCACTTTTAGTAACAACTGGTGATTTGTTGCTTCCCAACTACTAAACACCAGTGAGTAGCCAATCTGGGCAGTGGCTTCATTGTTTTGCCTACGCTTCCCCCTTCCGGATCCACGTTTAGCTGATTCGAAGCATGTCCTTACACCTCTTTTTGAGCTCAAATCTTTCTTTAACTTTGTCTCCTTTCCTTCATATGCTATCATCAAATTTCACCTCGAACCTCATGTGTTTTGCTCGATTTCATGCTTCTCTACTCAAGCGACATACTTACAAAGAATCAAAGAGAAAGGGAATAAAATCCACATAAATGATTCGAAAACTAAGAAAAAACTCATGCTTAGGAGCCTAAAGAGTTGGTATATTTCCAACTCATCAAACCCCCAAACTTGAACCATTTATTGTTCTCAAGTAATGGAATTCTTTACAGTTGAGCAAATGGACAGCATGCTATATATGAGTATATGCACTAGGGATCAAGCAAGAGATTCTTTCACAAGAGCTCTTTGATAAAGCTTAGAGCATCATGAGAGCTGCACACAAAACCATCAAGCCTCAAGAAAACCCAAACATTATACACCAACTTATGAAAAAGAAAAGACTCAAACTATGTTGTGCAAGCTTCAATAGGTCACCACAATCATTGAGCATATCTTGCATGCCTTCCTTTCATTCAAACAAGGGGCATAGTTCATCAAAACAAGTTCAAGGGGCATCTCAAGTCATTGAAAATTCACATTTAAATCTTTTCTTAATGTTCGCTACATACTTGCCTCATTCATACACCTCTTTTGCAATCAATTTTAAGCATGTATTCCAAGGAAGTGATGCCACTCACAAGAAGAGAGAATCCCTATCAGTTTTGAGCATTTCACACATAGGGATTATAAGATAAGACAATGGAGCTCACTTGTAATACTCCGGAAGTGCCTAAGACTAGACTCGATATTTGAAATGAAAAGCAACATAAAAATCTAAAATTTTACTCAAAACGACTCGTGGTATGAGTCGTTGGAGGGTCCAACGACCCATTGGAGGCACTCGTTGTGAGGTTCTGCAGTACGAGGTTGTGTAGTAACAGGTCCATGGTAGGACCTGTAGGAAGATATAACGGGTCATAGGTTGGGGTCGTTGGTTGTCACCAAGGTACTAAGGAGGGATTGTATGAGTCGTAGTATGACTCGTTGTGAGGAACAACGAGTCGTGGTAGGTGTCATGGGAAGGAGTAGGAAAATTCCCTAGTCAAAGTAACGGATGGAACCCACGACTCGTTGGATCAAGGTACGAGTCGTAGGATGACTCGTGGGAAGTCCAGGGGAAGGTTCATCAGAGGTAGTAATGGGAGGATATAATGGACCATTGTTTGGAGTAACATCCCATTCTATCAAGTCATTATAGTAGGATCAGAGAAGCTAAAAAGTGATAGAAGAAGTAACAGACGGATACCACGAGTCATGGTATCAAAGAATGATCTGTTGTACCACTCGTTGTCACTGGCAGTGCAGAAATTTAAGACTTTTCATTAAAGGTATTTTCACAATTTCTAAGCTCTAAGGTCCTAAACTACGTTGTTTTTGGATATGTTAGCAGGGTTTCAAGGGTGTTAAACCTATTTTAAATCTTACCATTTCATGTATGCAAATTAGAGCTCTTCCTTGGAGATCAAGCTTGAAGAATTTCCCCAATTTCTCTCCAATTTCCTTTGGGCTTTCAAGAGGAAGTGTAAATAAAATTTCCCAGGTATGTAGGGTAATGAATGGGTGTATCCATCTACTCCCATGCCCAATCCTTTCTCAAATTCATGAATATTCTAGTTGATGAATTTTTGGGGTTTTAACCCAACTTGTGAAATTCCCAAGTATCTATCATGGGTATAATCCATTCATGTTTCTAATTTTGAATTATGATTCATGGTTATGTTTTGTAATATTTTTAATTACAAATTCATGTTTTCAAACTCTTACAGTTATGATGCCCAATTATGAAAGTTCATGAAAGGATGCCCAATTATGAAAGTTCATGAAAGGTTGACATTATGATATATGTTTTCAAGCATGATGTGACGTATATGATGAAAGCATGATTTCGAATTATCCATGTCGATATTCATTTTTTTGAATATCAAAGTTTATTTCAAGTATGTTTAAGTTTGGCACGCCCATATGATAAAGTATGTTTCATTATTTATCTCAATTTCATGTTATTAGCTTACCACATAGATTTTGGAGTCTAGACTCCCACTCTTTTAATCTTGTGGTATGGTTTGAGTCAAGGTTCCTCATGTTATGATTTAAGATTTTTACATATATTGTTATGATTCAACTTCGTCACTAGACGATTGTTCAGCTTCGTTGAAAAATGATGGAGAGCATATGCATGTTTTTGAGAGTGGTGTCTAGCACCGAGTAGGCTAAAGGTCAGTCAACCCTTTGCCTCAGAACTACGTGCCAATGTAAGTATGATCAGATTATTTTGGACCTCCCTTGTGAGCTTTCCCTGCTCCTAAGGGGCCTTCAGCTTGATATCAATATCATGGTAGCGTCCTTAGCCCTTGCAAGGCTTTGGACGGCTCTGTCCACTTGAGTATAATAGTCAGGACTACGTAAGCTCTATCGCGGTAATGCTGGTTATATGATGAGTCTCCCATTATTCCTCGTGATTTCAGTTATGCATGTTCATCCATCATAATATTATGTTGTCAGTAGGTTTGACCCAATTTTCAGTTTTACTTACGAATAATTAGTTTCAACTTTGGGTCATTCGATTGAGTTATGATATTCAGTTATATTTAAATCATGTGCTCAAATAATAGCATGCAAGCCCTACCCCTAGACTCTTATGATGAAATGTTATATGATATGTATGATTTTTGATTTTACTTACTTAGCGGTTCTACTTATTGCATACTCGGTACCTTCCACATATTGACCGCATACTCTATGTTATATCATTCATGATACAGGCTCTGACATTCAGGTTTAGCTCCGCCATTAGCTAGATCCTCAGAGTAACACCTCCCAGCTAGAGTTGGTGAGTCCTCATCCTTCGAGGACCCATTTTTCAGTTCTATTTACTACCTTCAGTTTTAGTTTTGGTGAGCTAGTTGGGGTCTTGTCCCATCAACTCGTCAATATGTAGAGGCTTATCGGAAATAGTATGTTTTTCAGTTTCAGATTGCCCTTATGTAGTAGGATATTTGATGTTATCAGATTTTCATACTTTTGCATTTTTATGTTGAGTTTAGATGCCATGTACATGCCATAGGTCGACTTGGAGCCTCTCGGGGTTCTTTGTCCCATGTCTCGATCAGGGCCTATGTTCAGGTCGTGACAAACATGGTATCATAGCATTAGGTTTTGAAGTGTCCTAGGGTGTTTGAAAGTCGCTTTATGTAGAGTCTTTTTTATGGGTGTGAAGCACCCCACATATATGACGAAGTGGCTACAAAACGTTTAGGAAATGTTCCTTTCATTCATGATCTATGTTGTGTGATGAAATGACTCTCTATCCTTCTAACTAGTGCTATACACATTTGCAGAATCATGTCTCCTCATCGAGTTAATGGAAGAAGAAATAGAAATGGAAATGACCATGAGAATGGCAACAAAGATGGGCACCAGCAGGCCCAACCATCCCCCGAGGATCATATACCCGAGCAGGTTGCCGATGCAGAGTTTAGGGCTGCCATTCAGATGTTAGCTCAGGATTTGACCGCATAAGTCAACCAACAGGAAGTAGTGCATGTCTCCCAAAATGGGAATGCGCCGACGGTGAGATTTAGAGATTTTCTGAGGATGAACCCTCAAGAGTTTCTCGTATCAAAGGTGGGCGAAGATCTGCATGAATTTATCGATAAAATTCTGAAGATCAGCCAGATCATGGGGGTGACAGGAGAGGAATGTGCAGATCTAGCCTCGTATCAGTTGAAAGGGGTTGTGCATATCTGGTTCAGGCAATAAAAGTATAGAAGGAATGTTGGAGTAGGCCCCATTGGTTGTGATGAGTTCCATACCACATTTTTGGATTGGTTCTTTCCCTGAGAGATGTGGGAAATCAAAGTAGCGAAATTTGTGAACTTGAGGAAGAACAACATGACGGTCCAGGAGTATGCTTTGGAGTTCACCCACTTGTCCAAGTATGCACCTGAGATGGTGGCAGACCAGAGGGCTCGAGTAAGTCAGTTCGTACATGGGATGGCAGACTATTTAGTCAAAGATTGTCGGATCACGATACTTCATCAAGACATTGACTTTCCTCGGATAGTTTTGTACGTCCAGCAGATAGAGGCGGTACAGGTGAGTGAGTGGGAGAGAGAGGCTAAGAGGGTCGTGACTGATAACTTTGGATTCTCCCAGCAAAGACCTGGTGGTGGGCACCATCAACAGTCCCGCCAAAGATCATAATCCCTAGCACCGTCAGCAGCGAGTGTGCCATTCAAATCTAGGTGCGACCAGAAGGGATGAGCATCAGGCTCTAGAGTCAAGGGAGCAGATCTGTGGAGCCCAGTATTCCAGCTTGTGATGGGTGTGGCCAGAGACACATGGGTTAGTGCTTAGCAGGTTCAGGTGCTTGTTTCGAGTGTGGGAAGCCTGGACATATGCTCGGAGATTGTCCAAAAACTAGAAAGGGCAATGGTAGAGGCCGAGACTCGATTACTAATTCATCAGCCCCACCAACATGCTCAACTAAGCAGGGAACCTCCACTAATGCAGGTGGTGGTCAATGTCAGAACGGATTCTATGCTCTCGCATCTTTTCATGAGCAGGAGTCCTCTCTAGATGTAGTCACTGATATGTTACGAGTATTCCATCTTGATGTATATTCTTTGTTAGATCCATAGGATACTTTATCTTTTTTTGTGACGCCCTATATTGCTAATAGTTTCAGAGTCAGTACCGAAATCCTATCAGAACCCATCTCAGTCTCTACTCCAGTCAGTGGTTCAGTTATAGCTCGATGGGTATATAGAAATTTCCCTGTCACAGTCCTTCAGAAAGTCACCTCAGCAGATTTAGTAGAGCTAGCCATGACAGATTTTAATGTTATCTTTGGCATGGATTGGTTACATGGATTTTATGCCTCAGTAAATTGTAGAATCTGTGGGGTGGAATGTGGGTTCCCGGGTGAGCCAGCCCTAGAGTGGAAGGGAAGTTCAGCTACAGCTGTAGGTTGCTTTATTTTTACCTTTAGGCTAGAAAAATGATTTCTAAGGTTTGCGTGTAGAATCTAGTTAGGGTTAAGGATTCTACGTCCGACACACTGACTTTCCAGTCAGTTCCTATAGTATGTGAATGTGCAGAAGTGTTTCTAGATGATTTATCGGGAATTCCTCCCAAGCAAGAGATTGATTTTGGTATTGACCTTCTTTCCAATATGCAACTGTCACGACCTGAGAGAGGACCCGAATCGTAGACACGGGACAAGGGACCCCAAGAGACCCCAAGTCAACCCATGGCATAAGTATTCACTAACTCATTCAATAAGCATGAAGGAAACATAATATAAACTCAGCGGAAGTCTAACTTAACATAACAACAGAATGAACATCTTAAGATGAATACATGTCTAAGTCTGATAAGCCTCTAATCTGAAAGAGCTGATGGGACAACACCCTCAACTAGCTCAAAAATACTAAAACTAAAAATATGCTCAAGGTAACTGAAAGTCTAGTCCTCGGAAGATGAGGACTCACCAAACAAGTAGGTGCTAGCTCTGATAAGCGGGTAAGAACGAGGCTGAACCTGAGAACCCGATCCTGCATCATGAAGTGATGCAACATAGAAAGTATGCGGTCAATATGTGGAATGTACCGAGTATGCAAGGTAAGTAAAACTTCTAAAGCAATAATAGTCTTTTAAAACAAGTCATACATATATGATAGCCTTTAAGGATAAGAAAAACTTATTTTATACATGGTCATGCATGGCCTCAAAATATCATGACTAAATCGAATGACTCAAGCTAAATCATAACATTTATATCAAAAGCTGAACAATGAGTCAAACCTTTCTTTTTAAACATGCATGCATAAGATAATAGTCATGGTAATAGATATGCGAACCCGAATGATATAGATAGTGGGAGACTCATCACTTAACTGACATACGACGTTAGAGCTTACATAGTCTCGACTATTACACTCAAGTGGGAAGAGCCGTCCATAACCTTGCCAGGGCTACAAATGATACCATAATATCGATATCAAGCTCAAAGGGCCAATCGGGCCGGGGATAGCTCACAAGGGAGGTCCCAATAATATAATAGAATCAACCTACGTTGGCATGTAGTTTTGGGGCATAGGATAGTTAACCCTTAGCCCGCTCGGTGCTAGACTCTTCTCCCATTACATGCAATTCTCTACATCGTATAAATATGAAGCTCAATATCTTCCAGTGATGAAGCTTAACATGAAATCATGCATAAGATCAAAATCGTGTGAAATGAAGCTTAACATTGTCTATTGACGAAGCTCATTATGGCATCATGTACACACTAGACATCATATAAATATGAAGCTCAACAATGTCTTTTCGACAAAGCTTTGAACGAAATCATACATAGACTTAACATCATGTCAAATGAAGCTTAACATTGTCCTTGACAAAGCTCGACAATAACATGCATAACAATTAAGGATTTACGCATAGAGACGACTTTACTTTGAAACATACCACAAGCTCAAAGAATAGTGGAGCCTTTACTCCAAAAATCATGTGGTAAGCCTACTTTAGGAATATCACTTCATCATTATCAACATAAGTGCCTTGCCCAAAACCTTATTGTGCTTGAACCCATTCAAATCATTTGAAAACATTATAATTTGGGAGATTTCACTCCAAAACAAAGTAATAAAGTTAATTCAAGAAAATCATCACTCATGCTCATCATTGGGCACTACCCAAAGCTCCATCATACTTGGGTCTACTTAATCTTCATTGAAAATATTATCAAAATCATGGGTAAGGTTGGAAACATGCTTTTTATCATCTAATCCATCATCATCACATTCTAATAGGAACTACCCACACATGGATATTTTAGATTCAAATTTTTTTTTGAAAACAATTTTGGTAAAAGAAATTAAGAATAAAATCCGTCCAAGCTCAGTAAATCACCAATATCAGCTCAATTTAATCATACCCATGAGTAGAAATATAAGAATTATTCAATTAAATGAAAACCCATACTTGATCATCACAACCAAATCACAAATTGATAGGGAATGTGCATAGGTGTGGAAGGAAGCACCCACTCATAGTCTTACATACCTGGGAATGAAGAATCTTAACTCTTCCTAATTACCTAGTTGAGATTTCCCTTGAAAACCTTGAAATTCTCCTCAATTTCTTCCCTTCAAACCTTCAACCTTACATGCATGAAGAAATGGCCTAAGATTGGTTTTTCTCTACTTAAAACCCTCTATTACGAGCTTAAAACGACATAGCAAAGGCCCTTAGAACTTAGGAATTACAGAAAATCCCTTACTGAAATCGCTGAAAATAACTGTCAAGGGGTCCTAAGGGACAACCTGACGACTCGTTACAAGGCACACAATCCATTGGTTCACCCGTCGAGTGCACTGCCGTGCCATTCATGAAAATTCATTTGGCTTGGTAACGACCTTCCTAACGGGTTATTAAGACTGACTACGACTCTTTAGGTACAATCCATTAGGTACACTGGATAAGATTTACCATGTTTCCCTAGGAACTCCCGTCGACTGACATGATGACTCGTGGTGACTAACCATGAGTCATTATATCACCCGTGAGGACCTCGAGTCATTCATCATCTTAGGCCTTCCCCACGAGTCACTTGACGACTCGTTAGGCCTCCTCACGAGTATTTAAGTGACCCATTCTACAACTATTGCAACATTTTCTAGTTTTTCTCCTGATTCACTTCCAAGTCCGATTCTTGAGTTCTCGGGGTGTAACAATCACGAGTAGTTAAGTGACTCATTCTACAACTGTTGCAACATTTTCCAGTTTTTCTCTTAATTCACTTCGGGGTCAGATTCTTGAGTTCTCGGGGTATAACAGCAACCTATATCTATTCCTCCTTACAGAATGGCTCCAGCTGAGCTAAAGGAGTTGAAGGTCTTTTAGACAAGAATTTCATCAGACCAAGCATAACCCCACGGGGTGCACCAGTTCTCTTTATCCGGAAGAAGGATTGTTCCTTCAAATGTGCATTGATTACTGGCAATTAAACAAGTGAAAATCAAGAACAGGTATCCTTTCCCTAGAATTGATGACCTGTTTAACCAGCTTCAGGGTGTCAAGTGTTTCTCAAAGATAGCAGATTCAGGTATCATCAACTTAGGGTGCGGGAGTGTGACATTCCGAAGACAACCTTTAGGACTCAGTATGGTCACATGAGTTTGTAGTTATGTCTTTTGGACTAACGAATTCTCCTACAACTTTTATGGATTTGATGAATAGGGTGTTCAAGACGTATTTGGATATGTTCGTGATCGTGTTCATAGATAACATTCTCATATGCTCTCGGAGCGAGGAGGAGCATGCCACTCATTTAAGGGTGGTACTACAGACTCCTAAAGATCGCCAATTATATGTTAAGTTCAGCAAGTCCGAGTTTTGTCTAGACTCAGCAACATTTTTGGGTCATGTGGTGTCAAGTGAGGGTGTACATGTGGACTCTCTTAAGATAGAAGCTATGAAGAATTGTCCTAGACTAGTGAGTCCTTCGGATATTAGGAGTTTCTTGGGCTTAGTTGGTTACTACAGGAGGTTTGTGGAAGGATTTTCAACCATTGCAGCACCGTTGACTAAGTTTACTCAGAAGAAACTGAAGTTTCAATGGTTGGAGTCCTGTCAGAAGAGCATTCAAGAGTTGAAGACTCGACTCACCATAGCACCAGTGTTGACCCTACCTGAGGGTACTGTTGGGTTTGTGGTATATTGTGATGCCTCAAGGATTGTCCTTGGTTGTGTATTAATGTAGCATAGTGAAGTTATAGCCTATGTTTCTAGGCAGCTGAAAGTCCATGTAAAGAACTACCGACTCACAACCTCGAGTTGGCAGCGGTAGTATTTGCCTTGAAGATTTAGAGACACTATTTGTATGGGGTCCATGTAGATGTGTTTACGGATCGCAAATGCCTACAATACATGTTTACCTAGAAGGATCTAAATCTACGTTAAAAGAGGTGGTTGGAGCTTCTTAAAGATTATTACATGAGTATCCTTTATCATCCAGACAAGGTTAATCTGGTGGCAGACACTCTTAGCAGGATTTCAATGGAGAGTGTGACCCATGTAGATAAGGAGAGGAAAGAGTTAGTGAAGGATATGCATCAGGTTACATGACTAGGAGTTCGTCTTTTTGACTAGATAGATGGTGGTGTCTTTGTTCAAAATGAGTCAAAATCTTTCTTAGTGACCGAGGTCAAAGTTAGACAAGACGAGGATCCTATTTTGGTAAAGTTGAAGGAAGCCGTTCAGAATCAGAAGGTGGAGGTCTTCACCCAAAGGGGAGATGGAGCACTATGATTTAAGGGTAATTTGTGCGTACCATGTATTGATGACTTGACGAAGAGGATGTTGCATGAGGCTCATGGTTCAAGATATTCTATACATCTAGGTGCCACCAAGATGTACCATGACCTACTGGAAGTCTATTGGTGGAATGACATGAAAAAAGACATAGCAGAGTTTGTGGCTAAGTGTCCAAATTGTAAACAGTTGAAGATTGAGCATAAAAGAACTGGAGGTGTGCTTCAAGACATTAGTATCCCTAATTGGAAGTGGGAGGAAATAAATATGGACTTCATTACGGGATTGCCTCATACTCATTGACAGTATGATTCTATTTGGTTTGTTGTAGACAGGTTGACTAAAGCAACTCATTTTCTATCAGTCAAAACTACTGATTCAGTGTTAAGTTGTACATTCGAGAGTTAGTTTGGTTTGCATGGAGTGCCCTTGTCCATCATATCAGATAGAGGTACTCGGTTTACCTCCCAGTTTTGGAGATCGTTTCAGAAGGGACTTAGTCTCAGGTTAAGCTTAACACAACATTTCACTCACAAATAGATGGTCAGGCTGAACAGACCATTGAGACTCTTGAGGATATGTTGAGGGCGTGTGTGATTGATTTCAAGGGTAGATGGGACTATCATTTTCCTCTCAGTGAATTCGCATATTACAACAACTACCATTCTAGCATTCAGATGGCTTCATTTAAGGCTCTTTATGGGCGGAGATGTATATCGCTAATAGGTTGGCTAAAACTCTGTGAAGCTGTGTTGATAGGACTAGATTCAGTCCACAAGGCTGTGGAGAAGGTTCAGCTTATAAAAGAGAGGTTGAAAATAACCCAAAGTCGTTAGAAGTCCTATGCGGGTTTGAGGAGGAGAGAACTTGAGTTTCAAGTAAATGATTGAGTGTTTCTGAGGTTATCTCCCGTGAAGGGAGTGATGAGATTCGGAAAGAAAGGGAAACTCAATCCCTATTATGTTGGCCTGTACCGGATTGTGAGATGGGTTGGCAAGGTAGCGTATGAGTTGGAGTTGCCCCTCATAGTTGGCTTCAGTGTGTTGGTGTTTCATGTGTCATTTTTGAAGAAGTGCATGGGTGATCCGTCTTTGGTTGTCCTGGTGGAGAGTGTAGGTGTGAAGGATAGTCTCGGCTACGAAGAGGTTCAGATGGAAATACTTGATTGTCAGGTTTAGAACCTAAGAAATAAGTAAGTAGCTTCAGTAAATGTTTTGTGGCAGAATCAGCATGTTGAGGGAGCCACGTGGGAAGCCGAAGCAGATATGATGGCTAAATACCCACATCTATTACCTTCCAGTTCAGTTCCAATGTGAGGTATCAGTTTCCTCCATAGTAGTCTATTAAGTTTCATGTTCTGTTTCTGTTGATCCAGTTTCTTTCATGTCAATGCATGTATGTGTGATTCATGAATTCAGTTCAGTTATGTATTCTAGTCCGGAGTCAGTCACTTCGTCAGTTTTCAGTGTTAGATGTTCAAGTATGTGAGATGTCAATTTTCCCCCCAGCTTTTCAGTATGTTCATTCACATTCGAGGATGAATGTTCTCAAGGGGGAGATATTGTAATACCCAGGAAGTGCCTAAGATTAGACTCGGGATTTGAAATGAAAAGCAGCATAAAAATCAAAGATTTTACACAGAACGACTCGTGGTACGAGTCGTTGGAGGGTCTAATGACCCATTGGAGGCACTCAATGTCAGGTTATAAAGTAGGAGGTTCTGTAGTAATAGGTACATGATACGACCCATAGGAAGATGTAACAGGTCGTAGGTTGTCACCACGGTACCAGGGAGGGATGGTACAAGTCACAGTATGACTCGTTGTGAGGAACAATGAGTCATGGTAAGTTTCCATGGGAAGGAATAGGAAAATTCCCCATTTGAAGTAACGGATGGAATCTACGATTCGTTGGATGAAGGTACAAGTTGTGGGATGACTCGTGGGAAGTCCAAGGGCAGGTTCATCAGAGGCAGTAACGGGAGGATATAATGGACCATTGTTTAGAGTAATGGCCCATTCTATCGAGTAATTATACCAAGATCAGAGAAGCTAAAAAGTGATAGAAGAATTAACAGACGTGTACTACGAGTTGTGGTATCAAAGCACGATCCGTCGTACCACTCGTTGTCACTAGCAGTGCAAAAATTTCAAACTTTTCATTAAGGGTATTTTCATAATTTCTAAGCTCTAAGGTCCTAAACTACATCATTTTAAGCTCAGATAATAGGGTTTTAAGGGTGTTAATCCTATTCTAAGTCTTACCATTCTGTGCATGCAAATTAGAGCTCTTCCTTGGAGATCTAGCTTGAAGAATTTCCCCAATTTCTCTCCAATTTCCTTTGGGCTTTCAAGAGGGAGTGTAAATCAGATTACCCAGGTATGTAGGGTTATGAATGGGTATATCCATCCACTCCCATGCCCAATTCCTTCTCATATTCATGAATATTCTAGTTGATGAATCTATGGGGTTTTAACCGAAATTGTGAAATTCCTAAGTATCTATCATGGGTATAATCCATTCATGATTCTGATATTGAATTATGATTCATGGGAATGTTTTATAATTTTTTTAATTACAAATTCGTGTTTTCAAAGTCTTACAATTATGATTCCTAATTATGAAAGTTCATGAAAGGTTGACATTATGATATATATTTTCAGCATGATGTGATGTATATAATGAAAGTATGATTTCGAATTACCCATGTGTATATTAATGTTTTTGAATATCAAAGTCTATTTCAAGTATTTTTACGTTTGGTAAAGCCCATATGATCAAGTATATTTCATGATTTATCTCAATTTCATGTTATCAGCTTACCACATGGGTTTTGGAGTCTAGGCTCCCACTCTGTTCAACTTATGATATGGTTTGAGTCAAGGCTCCTCATGTTGTGATTTAAGATTTTTACATATGTTGTTATGATTCAGCTTCATCTCTAGATGATAGTTCATCTTTGTTGAAAAATGATGGAGAGCATATGCATGTTTTAGGGAGTGGTGTCTAGCACCAAGTAGGCTAAGGGTCAGTCAACCCTGTGCCTCAGAACTACATGCCAATATAGGTATAATTAGATTATTTGGGACCTCCCTTGTGATCTTTCCTTGCCCTGACAAGGCTTTGGACGGCTCTGCCAATTGAGTGTAATAGTTGGGACCGTGTAAGCTCTATCGTGGTAATGTCAGTTATATGACAAGTCTCCCATTGTTCCTCATGATTTCACTTATGCATGTTCATCAATCATGATATTATGTTTCAGCAGGTTTGACCTAATGTTCAGTTTTACTTATGAAAAATCAGTTTCAGCTTTGGGTCATTTCATTCAGTTATGATATTCAGCTATGTTTAAATTGTGTTCTCAGATAATAGCATGCAAGCCCTACCCCCAGACTCCTATGATGAAATATTTTATATGCATGATTTCTAATTTTACTTACTTAACCTTGCATACTCGGTACCTTCCACGTACTGAATGCATACTCGGTACCTTCCACGTACTGAATGCATACTCTATGTTGTATCATTATAGGCTCTAAGATTCAGGTTCAGCCCCGCCATTAGCAAGATCGTCAGAGTAGCACCTCCCAGACGGAGTTGGTGAGTCCTCATCCTTCTAGGACCCTTTTATTAGTTGTATTCAGTACCTTCAGTTTCAGTTTCAGTGAGTTAGTTGGGGTCTTATCCCATACACTCTTCAGTATGTAGAGGCTTGCTAGATATAGTATGTTTTTCAGTTTCAGATCCCTGTTATGTATTTAGATATTTGATGTTATCAGATTTTCAGAATTACGCATTATTATGTTGAGTTTAGATGTTATGTTCATGCCCTAGGTCGACTTGGAGCCTCTTGGGGTTCTTTGTTTCATGTCTCGATCCGGGCCTATTTTCGAGTCATGACATCACTCTCACAAAGAAGTCAAGTTCATGTAAATTGACCTATAGGCTTGACCTTCATGTAATTCGTCACTCCCTTATAACTTCTATGAATTTCACATTTAGCCTTATCTACGCAAGAGATAGCACCTTCTAGCTATTCTTTCTCTTTTGATGATTCAAGGTTTTTTCAACACATCGTTTCATTCATATCAACACAATTTTGGCGCTATCTTACATTGGAGCTCTCATGTTTCCCCCTACTCCTGCAAACCCCCAAATATAGGTTTTTGCCTCATTTCACATTCATTTCCTTATCGCTACTCATTTCTTCAGCTTAAAGTCCCCTTTTTTCATTCTATCATCACTAGTAATTAGGGAGTATTGGTGCTAAAAAGGGGAATTAAAAATGGTCATTACGCTTGTTATGTGGTTTCCAAGGAAGGGTCCAAGGCTCATACTTTGGCTATCAAAGATTAATGTTGAAGGAGGTCATTTTGGTGAAGTGACTAACAAAAGAGGGCCTAAGATCATGTTCTAAGTGCAGCCCTATCTAACATTTCACCTTGAATCACACTTAGGGCATGTTCTAGACAATCATGCATACACAAGAATTAAGCAAAGGACTCACAACACTAGGCATAACATTCCAAGGAGTTCACATACTTTCTTCCCACACTAAGAGAATGACTTTAGACAAGCTAGTGTACAAATCAAACGGCCAAACAAGAAATATATCACCCATGACAAGGGAGTGCTCATTTTAAAATTTAAGTGCCCCTCTTTTCTTTTCAAAACTCATGCACAATGCCAAGCAAGAAATTTTTGGTGGTACCTCTTCAAACAGGTGCACAAAAGACTCACAAAGGCTCTAGACTTGACATTTTCCCATAAGAAAGTTGCCTCTCAATCATTCATTGAGAAATGCCACCCAGTTCGACAAATAAAAGAAAAGAAAATGAAATCGCTCCTTGGAAAGAACCGTAGTATAAAGAAAATCCTTGGAGTTAATTCATAGACTACTATCTACAAAGGTGATGTTAACTAGCAAGTAATGATGATTTTCCCTTAAGAATGACATCACTCAATCTACCATAGGGGCATATCGTGCATCACTTCACAAGTGGGTTACTCATACTTCACCCCCTAGCAAAATAAAGCATTATCCTTGATGTATATGATTAAACAAAGTAAGGAAGGAATGGGTGAAAGAACTCCCTGGTATGATGGAGGCATTGCATTGAAACTGTGTAATGTAGAACCACTTCTTCAGAACCTCCTTTTTTTAGGCATTCTGCTCATAACCGACGTTCGACCAGAGTTTCGCCAGCCCAGCACAGTTGTGCCACTGTTAAGCAATCTTTATTTCAAGCATTCTAATTGGCATCTGTGCTTGATCTGCGGTTAACGCATCTGAACATGCTTTTCACCAGTCTAGCGCCGGTTGATCAATACTTGCTTCTTCCACTCTTTGTCCCATTCCACACCTATTTCACCCCTACACAATCAGAGACAACACAAACGTAAAGTAAAAAGAAACAAAGGGAAAGCACTTGGGTTGCCTCCTAATAAGCGCCTTAGTTATCATCGTGGCTTGATGACTTCAACTTTTACCACTTGTCTCTCCACTTTGAGATTTTGAATCACACCCCTAGTTTCTTTTCCATTCTTCTATTTTGCATGAGGGGTGGTGGTGTAAAAGTCAAGGAACCAAGAAATGGATATTGCCACTTGTATTTTTTTGCCCTTAAAGGAGGGATGTGCTTTGATCTTGTTGGCATGGCAGACTTTAGGATGATGCCACCTTGATCTTCCTCCTCAGTTTCCTCTATCGACTTGGTTTCCTCAGTCTCCACTTTGTCAACCAAGGTCAATATTAAAAAATGATATGAGGGTGGTTTAAGTAGCTCCCTTCTCACACATTCTTCTTGCTTGACATCCTCCTTCTCAAGTCACTAGAGTCCTTAAGCATGATTTGTTGGATATCTCCTGGGGGCTCTAATGTCACTCCTTCAACTTTGGCATCTTGCATTATTATAAGATTGATTGGTTGACAAACCGCCATGAACTCTTCAAAGTTCACCTTGACTCCTTCATCGTTATGTTGAGCTTCCTCCCATGAGTCAAGTTGAGTTATGCCCCATTGTTCACTTGTCTTTGTTATGCTTCTGAATATCTCCTCCACTTCTTTTGTTAGAGAACTATAACTTTCTTCTTGAGGAGTTGATGATTCCATGAAGATTGAGGGGTTGATATCCTTTTCCGCAGTAGACTCCCACTCCAAAAAGGCTTGGAGCATCATTTGCATGTGCCCACGTGTGTTGCTTGTTCCATCATATTCCATGAATTCATTCCTATTGAGCTTAGGGGCACAACTTTAATCATAGCCACGATAACGAGAAGTGAACTCATTAGAGAATCCACCCCAATGACTACCATGACCAGCACATAATGTGCATCTATAACCATCATAGGAGAAAGAAGGTGCACTTATCTCTCTTCTAGGGGCATATTTGCAATCCTGCCAAAGATGTGGTCCTCCACAATAGGGACATGGGTCATTACGATCAGGGTTACAACCAACAAACCTCCTTTCATTACACCATGCCATAGTTCAAATACAAATATGAAAAAATGTAAAACCAAATGCAAAACAAGTTCAAATAAATAAATAACTAATGTATTTTCACAACTAAATTCCCCAGCAGCGGCGCCATTTTTGATAACGCTCAAATACACTCCTCGTTTAGAAAAAGGTGTAAGCAATCGCTGTATCAAAACAAATATCCCGACGAATGTCCAGGTCAAATCCCACAGAGAATTGAGTCAATACTCCAATAGTTATAAACTAACTCAAACTAGAATGCATAGTTGTTCAACATTTGAAAGTTAATTAGGGAAAAAGGGAAAATAGCATCTAATTCTAATTTAAAACTAATTGGAGGGAATTCCAATTATTGCAATCATAAGTGAAACAGCTAGGGGTATTCTATAGGTTAGTTTACAACTAAATCAAAATTTTCTTTAATGCTTTAGACGCAAAATTAGCATAGATAGTAGTGGATAATTCACATTCTCGTGTTTTCCAACTGTAAGAATGTTTATGCCTTGTGTTTTCTCAAATCTCAAAGCCAATTCAAGTTATCAACCACAAAAGCTTGAGGAAGGACTAAGCTACCTCTCGCCTTGCCCTTTAAAGGAGTGAAAATGTGGGTTTTGAATATCTCTAGATCAATCCCACAAACCAACACTCCGATTCCTCACTATTATCTTCTCACCCAATTCTCACCTTTCTCTCTCAAGCAAAAGCAAGAAAAATAAAGCACAATTCATGTTTGCAAAACATTAATTTTAGAAATTAAAGCTTGGTAGAAGACAATAGATCTATACTTGCAATAAGAATCCAAGAGAAATCCATCAATACCCACTCAATTGAACAAATCCACCATGCACATACCCATAGCTAGCAAATTAGTTATGCATATTTAAAGAGAGAGAGAAGATACCAAGAGGATTCCCCTCACATTCATCATATTAGTTTCACAAACTTGCTTCACAAGCTCTTACAACAATGGTGGAATTCCCCCAAATTGGGTTAAAGAAAAAGAAGAAGAAAATTACTTTCTATCTCAACAATTCTATAGTGAAAAGGTGATGGAAGGATAAATAATTGATGAATGAATAAAGTGTGGTACAATGAGAGATGTAAATATCTGTACTTTCTTGTATACCACTTTTCCCAAATGACCTTGAGGTTTTTAGATGCTTTGGAGACCTTTCTAGACCTTTTTACCATTTATTGGATGGCCTCAGTTGCAAAGCACCGACTTTTAGCAGGTGCCAATCCGCGAAGCACCAGCTATCCACCGCAATAAAATAGTGCACTGGAAGTGACCACCGGCGACTGAACTAGCGATTTGCTACTACCCAACTACTAAACGTCGGTGAGTAGCCGGTCTAGGCAGTGGCTTCAGCATTTTGCCTGTGTTTCCCGCGCGTTCCACCCTTCTGGATCCGCATTTAGCTTATTCAAAGCATGTCCTTACACCTGTTTTTGATCTCAAATCTTCCTTTATCTTTGGCTCCTTTCCTTTATATGATAACTCATCAAATTTCATCTCAAACCTCATGTGTTTTGCTCAATTTCATGCGTTGTCTACTCAACTGACATACCTACAAAGGATCAAAGAGAAAGGGCATAAAATCCACATAAATGATTCGAAAACTATGCAAAAACTCATGCTTAGGAGCCTAAAGAGTTGGTAAAGTTGCAACTCATCACCTGCTAAGGCATACAAGCAGTTTTGCGCACCGCCCCTGACTATGCCTTACCCTTGGAGGACCTGGTCACCCCTAGGAAGAGTTGTGGTCATACTTTATAGTCTGACTATGCCACTCCCAGCTCGCTGACCTGTGCTGGGGTAGTCTCTCTAGAAGTGACCCTATTTTCTACACCCAAAACATTTGGTCATTCCTACTCAACACTCCCCCGAGTGCCTCATTCCGCACCTACTACAAAAAGGGGGTCATGGGGTGCTCTGGGTCATACTAGCCTATGACTGGGACCTCAAAGCTCTAGGCTCGTGAACTTGACTGGGCTGATCCTGCTTCACCCCTGAACTTCTAGAAAGGTGTACTGACTACAGACTGGGTGGGTCCTAATGATCTCTACTGGAACACGAGTCTGCTACTCCCATCTTTGTAACTGCTGTCGTGGACATTTGACCTGGTCCTCTTCCCAAAGCACTTCTCCCTCTCTAGTCTACTGGCTAACTTGGCATCCTCAGTTTGCTAGGCATAGACTAATGGCCTGTCTATGTCTGTGTCCTTGTGCAACAAGGCATAAATGCCTTTGAAAGTCGTACACAAACCTGCGCATCCTAGCTCTTAAGCTAGAAATTATCTCTGGGGAAAAATTGGCCAGCTGCATGAAGTTGAGACTGTACTCCCTTACACTACTACTTCCCTATCTGAGATCCATGAGCTCTTGGGCCATAGCTTCCCTTGGCTCAAACAACAAGAAGTAATCGACAAATGCATCCGTGATTTCATATCATGTTGTAGGGGTTGCATCCTCACCTCTGGACATTTTCCACTGCTCACACCAAGTGTTTGTTAGTCCATTCAACTGATAGGAGGCGAGCACAACACCTCGATCTCACTCACATTTATAACTCCAAGAATCTTTTGGACCTCATCAACAAAGTCCTGAGGATATTCCTTTACTTTTGACCTTGTAAAGACTGTAGGGTTCATATTAAGAAACTCCTAGAATCAATAGGTAGTCTGGGGCTGAGAGCTGGCCTAAATAGGAGTTGATTCTTGTCACTGAGACTAAGCTTCTACCAACGTAGTGAGCATCTAAATTTATCCTCTAAGACACCTGCTTGACTGGGCCGTTGAGGGAGAGATTCTGGGTCGACCATCGGGGATGGAGTAGAAGGTCTAACTATATAGCCTGCCAAGGGACCTTGGGATCTAGTCTCACTCCTTGAGTCCAAAGAAATTCACTAGCCTCTATTTTTACATGCACACTGGTATTGGTGCTAGCCCTTCGGCCTACTGCTGTCCTTTTTTTGGGAGGCAATCTCAAGTTAAGAGCTGAAATTCAAAAGAATGCATGAATTAGATTTAAAATTCTTAGAGCTCACTCTACAACACGATTTCTAAAGTAGTAGAAGAGTGACATTTCCTAAATGCCCTATAGCATCCCAATTATAAGTGTGGAGCACTTGCCATGGCCTTAGCATAGACCTCGGACATATCACGGGACCTAGTACTATGAATGGCTTCAAGATAAACCATGCCACATGCATAACATAACTTATAGCATAAACTAAGAGGAACAATTATGTATCATATTATAGGAGAAAGTCTAGGATTATCGTAAATCGTATGAAAAGAGATAACAAGTCAAAACTGCTGAAACATATAACATCAAGTCTGAAGGACTGTACTCATAAGATGAGCTGATGGGACAACATGCCCAACTAGATCCACTAAGTTAGAAAATTGAAATGACATAGAAAGGACAAGATGCATCAAAACTAATGTCCTCGGATGATGAGGATTCACCCAAAATATGCTAAAGCTGGAGTAGAATAGGAGACCTACCGGACCAGAAGCTTCTCAAGCTCAAGCATTTACTTTTCTAGTTAGAGACCAACGTCTTGTGGCTAACGTGGGATCCGCTCAAGGACCTACTGATTTAGGTAAATATCTAATGCGTTCCTCGACCAGAGAAGTCATTTTTGGAGGAGAAACTATGCGTTTTTGGGATTTGCGTGCTCCGACGGGGATGAGACTAGTCACCTAAACTTATATCATGAGATGATATAGCGAAAAATTATGCGATAAGTACTTCGAATGTATCAAGTGTGTACGATAACTAAACCATGAGAATAAGGACAACATGTCAGAAATCGTAATCGTCAGATAGTAATAAACATAAGTTATTCCTCATAAACTGGAGCATAATGACCCAAAGTTTGAAAGTAAAATCACAAGGTTTTACATGTTTGAAATCATAAGTAAAGGCTTATAGACTGATCAATGGGTAAAAATACTATAAAACATGATATCATAAATTCTGAACATGGACAACTTAAAACGTGAGGAACAATGGGAGATTCTCAAAACCAAAATACTCGATGTACGCACACATGGAGCCAACATGTAATCCTGGACGGGAGAGTGTCCATACCTTGCCAAGGGTAAGAAGCATGAAGGCGTGATATCACTCACAAGCCCATTCGGGCAGAGGAAACATTCTCTGGGAAGGACCGCTATCATACCTACGGTGGCACGTAATTCTAAGACTTGGGTGTGCTAAACTCCAGCCTACTCAGTTTTAAATACTATTTCCAAAACATACATAGGACTCATATCATAATCTAGAAATATACTTGATTTTACATGGGCTAGTTAGAAATCATGATATTCATAAATTGGGTAACATAGGTTACTAGCCATGAAAAAATTGCCCGAGACCGGCCATGATACATAAGCTTGAGATTGATGAAATTCATACATAATTAAGTATTTCATCAAAAAAATTAAAATATAGATTCATGAGAGCTTTTAATAGAAATCATGCAATTAAAATCATAAATCATGGATTGAATCATAAGAGAATTGAATTCATAGAAGATCATGAGAATTTTCATTTATTGGGAAATCATGATTGGAGAATTGAATTCATGAAATTGATTTGAAATTAGCCATGAGTGTCACGCCCTGAGTCTACACCCTGGACGGGACAGGTACTTGAAGGCACAAGTCAACCCCTGGTCTATCATACACTGGTATTCTAAGTAAAACAAATATAGTGGAAGCTTTGAAATAATAACATAAAAGAATCTATGAAAATAAGACTGAAAATATAAAGTTTAAGAACATCTAAATTCTTGAATCAATTTTATGTCTAAAATTAACTCTGTGTCTTAAAGCCTTCTAATTGATGAGTTGCTGAGACAAGCCCCCAGCTAACTCTGAATCTAACTAAAAATAATAAATCAACTGAAAGGAAATGGAATAAGGCCCTTGAATGATGAGGACTCACACTTCAACGGCAATAGAGGAGGATCTGGATCGCAACGGGTAACGATGTTGAGTTTGAGAACCTACAGCTGTATCATGAAACGATATAGCATAAAAGTATGCATCAGTACTTTGAATGTACTGAGTAAGTGGGAGAGAACGTAACTGAATATAATGTCTGAACTGATATGACATGCAATGACCAATAAGTAAACCAAACTGAACTACTAAAGTAAACTGAGGTGGTCCAAATGACCCTGTCTGATGGTCAAGGCATGTCCTAAGTCTGAAAGTACTGAGTATGAGATACTAAACTGAACTGAGCTAAACTGATAGAGCTAGAACTGAACTGATCTGCTTATTCTGAAACTAGACTGGACTGACTAGTGGGAGAGTCTATAACCTACATATGACCATGTGAGCTTGACGTTGAGTCTGATGTATGCACCCTACTGGTAGGACCCAATATACCTTACCAAGGTATAAAGGTATGAACTGGGTGATCACAAACGTCTGGGGCCATCAGGACAAGTAATACTATAACCTACACTAGCAACGTATTTCTGGGAACCTAGGTGCATTGGAACCCTAGCTCGCTCGGTGCTAAGTCCTACTCCCACTGGAAAACCTAGACTGAACTACTAGGTTGATAGCTCGAAACTGGGGTCCAAGACTAGTCAGGGATATATAACTGAAAGTTCCCTGAGAGTCTTTGTCGGACCAGATTCTGAAACTGTGTTCTAGACTGGTCAGAGCTGCTTATCTAGAAGCGTCATAACCGTCTAAGAACAAACTGTAATCTGAACTGGGGTCTTGAGGCTAGTCAGAGCTATATAGCTAAAATGTCATGACTTCCTAAATGGACCAATAACTGAATTCTGAATTTGATTATGATAACTAGGAGGCACCACTGACACATCAGGAAAAGACTAAAGTCAATCTGATCAGTTGACAATTTTCTGAATGGTTCTGAAGAGATTCTATGTTCTAACTAGACTGAGCTACTAAGCAGCTAATAGAGAACTGAACTCATTCCAACAACATGGGAATTCCATAGTATGGCAAAATCTCAAGAATTAAAGAAATTTCATTTGAAAAGTCTAAACTCATTCTTATCCAAGAAATATTTGCTCATCAAGTATATAATAAGAATTAGAAGAAATTTTCAGCCCAAAAGATACCTCATTCACTAAATGGGAAATAACAAGCAATTAATCTTCATACAAAAATCTAGAGCTTCAATTCACTTTTGTACTGGCATTGGCAGTTTAGATAGGAATTGATGAAGATAATATGAACAATCAACATGGATATTATTCCCCGTGGAGTTAACGAAAAATAACATGTAACTTATTCGTATTCGAAAGTTTGGGGTTAAAATTGATAGGGAAACTATGGGAAGATTTTGGGGGACACAAGGGAAGAACAATTCTCTTGTTGAATTCTCACATACTTGACTAAATTTTCCCCAGAGGAAGAAACTTGAAAGGCTGCAACTGGTGAAGAACTCTAGACGTTGCTTGAGAGATCTTGAGAGAAAACTTACGCAATCCCTTTAAAATAATCCCAAAACGACGTAGTTTAGACTCTAGGAGGATAGGAAATTACTAAATAGCCCTTAGAAAATCATTGGGAAAAACTGTCAGGTACCCTAACGAGTCATGGTGACTGACCACGACTCGTGGTCACACCCGTTGGGTACACGGCCCAGGTTTCTCCTATAGGTCACCACAAGGGACCTAACAAGTCGTGGTCACTAACCACAACTCATGGTAACCATTCGTGGACCACACTGCCTACTTCTGAAGATCCAATACCATGCTTGGTAACGAGTCACTAATGTGTCGTTGCAGGTGACCACAACTCGTGGTCACCACCCATTAAGTGCATTGCCAACCGCTTCAATTTTAGATTCCATCCTAACCACGAGTGACTTAACGATTCATGGGACCTGACCACAACTCGTGAGGTCGCCCGTTAGGAACACTGTCTCCCTTTTACAAATTCTCAAACCTCTTTCTCACGGCTGTCCTAACGAGCCGTTAGATCACTTAACGACTCGGGTGAGTCGTCCTATAACATTTCTACACATTTTCGAAATTCTCTAATTTAAGTCCTGGGTATAGATTTTTAGTTTCTGGGGCATTACAATGAGGGTGAAAGAAATCCCCATTCATGACCCTACATACCTGGCTTGAATATTTCCTTGACTTGATTGGAGACCCAAGAGAATTTGAAAAGAAAAAGAAGAAGAACCCTAGCTTTTTCTTGAGAGGTGATTTCTAACCTACAATGTTTGAATAGAATGAGGGCTTAGGCTAAGTTTAACCCTTTAATCATCCCTTTAGGAGCCTAAAATGACATCATATAGGATTTAGAAACACAGGGTTTTACTAAAATACCCCTAAATTGCCTCATTAAATTCCACTAGTAGAACCAATGACCCTTCCAACAGTTCGTTGGTCCTCTTGTGGTTTCCTATTTTTTCTTTGAATCATCCTTTGATCCTCCTCCGACGACCAATGATATTCTGTGGGTTTACAACACTTTTAACATTTAACACTGAGGAAATAAGCATGGACTTAGGTATGTTTATATGGATATGATGCACTTTTACTTTGTTTTCATGGAAATTAGGTGTTGGAGTTGAAATGTGAAAAAGCAGTGAAAACTATAGAAAAAGGGCTATGTACAGACCTCAATACGAACTGTACTAAGAATCGTGGAAAATTCCAGAAGATGCGCTGAACCAAAGAGTCAAAGTATGACTCTTGGTATGAGCCGTACTATCCTGGTATGAGCCGTACGAAGGTACTCATGATAAAGTTTAAAGGAAATTGCACTGAGTCAGTCTCCTGGTACAAGTAAGAACCATGAATCGTGTTATCTACCTATGACCCGTACCAAGGAACCGTGGTAAAGTTTAGAAGAATTAAACAATGGCAGATCTCAAGGTACCACAAAAAGTAATGAGTCATAGGATGATGGTACAAGTTGTACCAAGTCACTAGTGAAAAGATTCAGAGGATGCCAAAACTCTCGGGTTAAAACCATGACAAGATAGTACGACTCATAGGTTTATGGTACCATTCGTACCGGCTTCCAGCACTTAGCCAAAAATCAGAAGAGCCAGCCAATCTATGAGTGAAGGTATTACTCGTACAATCATGGTATGAGTCGTAAGTGAAGTCGATGATAGTTTAGCAGTTTCCCTGTTAATTTAGGAAAAGTTTCTAATTATTTTTATAAATATCTCTCTATGTTATTTATGTTAGCGAGGAACAAAATATGATTCTTCAGAGAAGTATTTGACTTTAGGGAATTTTGATAAAAACTTTAGGAGATTTCTTGCTATTATTCGTCAATTGATCTTGAATTGTTCTGCATTGATACTTTGTGATAATCAAGTGGGTTTACTTTTTAATCATTATTTTAAGTTCTAAATTTCTTTTATCTATGTATGCTAATTGTTGCTTACAATGATGAGAAGTTAAAACCTCCACAACTAGGGTTGTGGTAACCATGGTGTAATAACAAACTAGGGATTGCAAAAAGTATTTTTACACCAATGCTAATGCTTGTATTGTATTCTCCTAATATCGTTTCTTAACAGAGCACAACGTTAGCACTTGCCCGAATTCCTACTTGTTTGAATCTAGAGAGGTAGATATTAGAAAAATAAAATAACAATAAAACCTTGAACTTTATTGTTGATTGTATGACTTGAGCTGCGGTCGCATGATATCTAATTTGGAACAAGTTGATAACAATTAAATTAAAGTTACTTAGGAGGCCTAACTCGGTAATTGAGTATACTCATCCAATAAGGCCAAACCAGTCATTTGGATGAATCCATGTTATTAGTTCTAAAAGCTACGTATTGGGATAGATCACTGGTGTAAAATATGAAGTAGTTACGAATCCATGGGAACACTTCCCTAGTTAATAGCATAATCTTGATAACAATCCAACTATCAATACTGTTACATGTTTACTTCTTTATAAAACACCAATTTTAGAAATAACAGACTTAAAAGGTTAAATACTAGCATTATTCTATATCGTGATCTTATTTACCGTGGGATCAACCCTTACCTAGTTGGGTTCTTTATTGCCAATGTCTGCGTCATACTTATACTGGAGAGTGATTTGAGAATTATCAAAAGTGGCACCGTTACCAAGGAATACAGCTTAGGATTAGAATAATTGCTTGTGTTTAACTTTTAGTAATTATTTCCTCATTTACGTTAGTTTTCTTTTTTGTTTTGGTCTATTCAGACCACAGCAGTGATACCATAACTTAATAGCAACCTTCGTGAATAGCAGGATGGAGGATAAGAGGTTGCTCATGCCTGAGGATGATTTTGAGTCTCTTGGCAAATTCTGAGTAGTTAGGGGACTTGTGTCGTGTTGTGACGTTAAATCAGGCACTTCTTTGGAGGCAACCCATGAGGTGGTCTGGTGAAGTCTGAGTAACCAAACCATCTGCGTCATGCCGCGATATTAAATCAAGCACTTCTTGGGAGGCAACCCAAGTATCTTAACCTATGTTTGTTCAGTGGTGAAAAGAAGAAACATCAGTTCATGTTACGTTTGGTCATTATGAATCATACTTACATTGTATAAGTCATAGTACCCACTGTAATGGTGAACCATGCTAAGTGTGGAAGTGCAAAAATTAATGACTTACGAGACATAGTACGATTCATATCCCCATGGTATGATTCGTACCATGAACTTGTAGGTCCCAAGTAAGTTCATACAAGTCTTCTGCTACGAGTCCAAGGGATGAGTCCTAGGTCAAACCTACGACTTGTGGTACGAGTCGTGATGAGCTAAAGCAATAAAATTGACCCAACTTGACTTGAATTTTTAAAAATCGCCCTTAACCTATTTAAATCAAAATCTTTCAGACTTCAACTCCCATGCAAGAATAACTTCAACCCACTTCTATCACACCCGTAACTCAAGCTCAAATTTGCTCAAGCTCAAATCTATGTCAGTGGATCTGGAAGAGCTCTTTGAATTCTTACCCAAAAACTGAAGCAAGCTTAAAGTCGAGCAAGAACTTGAAAAATCAAGTAAGTGAATGTGTTTAATTTAAAAATCTTTCTAGATGTAAACTAAAAGAACACTGTGATTCCTTAAACCTCATCAAAATGGGGAAGAGGAAGGCGATCAGTAGCTTGTTGTGCTAATGTATTGAATGGGTAGAAATTCAAAATGCTCAAACACTAAAAAAATTTATTAAATTAAAAGAGTTATAGGGTGTGAAGCATGTTGGGAGTTAGATGGGTAGGTCAAAAGTGACAAAGTTTGCATATCCAAGCTGGAGAATTTTGAGTGCCCAATTCAAAATAATTGTTTACCTGAATAACTTATACTGCCCAGGTGAGGACAGGCTTTACGAGCTTTTTTATGAATCGTAAAAGGGCTCATTGGGACTATCCAAATACTATTATAACTTAAAGAAATGGTACGGTCCTTGTAGGATTCGTGGTATCTTATTATGAGTCATACTTAGTGATCATTCCAAGATTTTTGAAAGGGTCAAAGTTCAAAATTAACAGTCGACCCTTTGTATGACTCGTCGAATCTAATCACGCTATGTAACTTTAGTCGTACAAAAATATAGAACATCGGAATTCTAGGGAAATCCTCATATGACTCCTGGTACAAACCGTACCAACCTGGTACAAGTCATACCAAGGATTCATACTAAAATCACTAAATGTTATGAGTCTCAATACAAATCATACCACCAAGGTACGACCCGTACTATAGACTCATGGAAAATTTCTGAGGATATTTTTCTTACTTTCTTTTTCTCAGGGCGTACATACTAACCCTTTTCTCCAAAGGTACAATGACATTTAAAAAGGAAATCAATCAAGAAGGCCCAAGACTAGATGGCCAAGGTATAGTTGCTGCTCAGGGCATTGAGAGATAAGCCCTCTGACTCTGACCAAGCAGAAAACACCCGTAGTGGTTTGATGGAGGATTACCAAGTGGATACAACTAAAACTGATGAGCCACGGACCACTAGGGAACAGTCCAAGACTTAGGCCAGAGCGATATTCACTGCTCCAGCAGCTACTTCCTAGTCTGAGGAAGGAGCAGGTGATCAAATCGGGAGTCCGGTAGTGGCTCAAATGCTCAAGAGAGGTTTGAGGAGGCCCAATCCAGAGATGGTAATTATGAGGCCCGATCTGAGGAAGAAGCTAAGCAGACTCCGCACCGAGAGAGTCAAATTATAATATGGCATGTACCTTGTGCTCAAGAGATCTAGAGCAGGGTCTTACTCTCACCTCCAAGCAGCATCCGAAGTGGAGTATTCGGGAGGAACCATAGATCCTAACCAGTTCCCTAAATGAGATCAAAGAGATGAAGCAGATTTGCAGCTTCTATGGGTTTGGGTGGATGACTAAAACTCCTAAAAAGTATAGTGCCGAGATAGTTCGGGAGTTCTATGCCAACTATTTGGCAAAGATGACGCAGAAAGAAAAAGCTGGGCAGAAATTGAAGGAACAACCTAATATAGACAGTTTCATGGTCTAGGGATGCATGGTTGACATCTCCGAGCAGACTATTTCTCGGATGTTATATGAGCCACAATATAGAGATCTAGATGCCACAGTTGAATTCGATTACAGAGTAGAAGCTTTAAAAAAGGTAAAGCAGCTGGGTTTCGAGGAAATATAGAGCCAAGTGAAATGGCTAGCTGAGGTCATAGCAAAGTCTAAGGAGGAGGTAAAGTGGGTAGCCAATGGTCGGTAGGTCACAGAAGCCTCACTGAACTTTATAGAGAAGGCCTGCTGAAAATTGGTTCACCGTAGGTTGGCGCGAACGGTGAAGGAAAACACCTTAGTGCAACCACAGCATCTTTGGTGGCATGTATAATGTAGAGATACACCATCAACATTCTGAGGGTAATAGTGGAGGATATTCAAGATGGGGCTATGGGGTTGAGCACTACCGTCCCATTCCCAAGTCTCGTGCATAAGTTGTGTATGGAGTCAGGTGCTAGGGTGATCCGAGAGATACGCCAGATCAGATGCCATAGAACTGTAGAAATAGGCCTTATACATGATAAGATGAACCCGGTGAGCTGGGCTAGACTACCTACTATAGTCCCACCACCATATTCATCCGGGTGCGAGCATATTGATGCTCCTGCTTCAGTGGAGCATGGAGATATGCCAGATACAAAGACCAAACACATAGATATAGCTCCTAGTACTTCTTCCGCATCTCCACTGTGCATACCGAGCCAAACCCTAGCTGGTTACATGTTGTTCACACAGGAGTTCCTCTAGAAAATGGCCAAGAGGCAGACAGTGACCGAGAATACTGTCAACACAATGATGGAAAATGTTAGGCCTTGGATGAAGGAAGAGATTTATGTGGCTATTGAATTATTGAACGGCTGGTTGGACAGTTTTGAGCGCTGCCTCAATGAGAACCTGACTGCGCAACCAGACAAGAAACCTTAGAGAGGAGTTGGGGGCTTTGAGGATCCAGGTAGCTGAGTTGGCGTCTAGATAGTCAACAATATTATCAGCCCCCATCATTTTGGAGTTAAATGCTGAGCTCGATGAGGAGCTAGATTTGGAGTCATACTAGGATCCTACAATGATCAATGAAGGAAAAGGGAAGAAGAGGGTCTCGGAAGGAGTGGAAGATGAGTCCTCAATGAAGAAGAGAAAAAGAAAGGATAAAAAGGAGTGCAAGCGAGCAAAAGGGGATAGTATGCAAAATCATGATGAGCATATTTCAGAGTTGCATGAGAGAGCCAGAGGAGCGGGAAGCTCCACCACTGCCCTTAGAGAGCTTGCGGGTGGCAAGGACCCTTCGGATGAGACACATTCAGCCCAAGATGATACTGAGGTTTTTGAGGCGACTGCTACTGTTGAGGGGGTAACCATTGCCCAACTTATGTCCCATTGAGTGCGGTGGCCACTGCTAGTGCCACGGTTAAAACGGAGGGGCATGTGCTTGCACACCCGCCTCGGCAGGATGACACGAGCGCTTAGAGTGTCACAGGTATGTCACTTTCCTTGTTCTTATAGTTGATGCTTTGGGGAAAAAGCATGCTTTTAAAAGGGAGGGGGTGTACTTTTGTACTTGTATTTTTTGGGTTTTGGATTTCGTTTGAGGGTTTTTGTTGCCGTGTTTTTTCCCCTCAGACATGTATCTAGTACAACCGGAATGTTGATGAATTTTTTTTTTGTGGTTTGTTTAGCTAGATATAGTTAGGAGTACCTAATAGCCAATAACTGCACATGTTTTAAAATGATTAAAAAATGACCCTGTCTGAAACTTTTTAGTTGTCTAGCAGTGTATGTTAACTGCAACACATGATTTCTATGGATCTTTTTATGGCATTTAGTCTATTAGCATGTGTAATTATATCTTGGCTATGCATGAACTAGATAGGTAGAATTAATGCAAACATGTATCGTGAGTGAGGATTTATACTCAGTTCAATACTACGTTGAGGATCTAGAACTTGCCTGGTTGGTCTTTACATAGGTTATAAGATAGTTGGTTAGGAAAGGATCATAGGCTTTTTTGATTTTAGCCTCTTTAGCATAAATTACCAGTCAAATAAAAATTAATCCCTTGATCCTGACTTTGAGCATAAAACTGACCAATTTTCTTTTATTACCCATTCACCTTTCCGATTGTTTATAATGAACCTGTTTGGCCCTGGTCCCTCCTTGGACATTGTGAACCTCAACTCAGGCAAAATACCTATGTTGAGGGTAGCTATAGTAGGGGTGCATAGACTGTGAGGAGGTGGTAAAGAAAGAAAGAAAAAAATCAAAGAAAAATTGGAGTGTGGTGTGAAAAAAATAATGAATAAAAGAAGATCTGAAAGGAGAAGAAAAAGAAGAGAAAATACACCACACTAAGCGGAGAAAAAGGACAGAAAAGCGAAAAAAGTGAAAAGGGGGTATAAAGTGAAAGTGAAGCCAAGTATGTAGTGCCAAGTAGGGTTTAGTCACTAAATTTCATATTTACCATACTCAGGCCAAAGTCTACATTACAAGCCAAATAAAGTCCTATAGTTGTCCTAACTGTCCAAAAAGCCGAAGTAGAGAAAATAAGGGCAAGCCTATGATACCGATGTGTAATATTTGGAACTTTGTTGTGTGAGTTAGATTCTTACTTGCTTAGTCCTAAGTTTCATATTTCTAGATAACTGTGAGTTTTGGGGACTACATTTTTTGTGAGGGTACTTGTTTGTATTATATTCTGCCAATTATCTGTGTGAGTAACACTAGTGATAGCTTGATTCTCTGCTGATAATTAGATGCCATATCTTGATCCCTATATATCATGAGATATAGTTGCATTAGAGCATAGCTGACTTGGTTTGAATGAAAAAAGGGGGTCAAAAGTTGATTGTGGTTCTGTGCATAGTTTGGTTATATTGGCTATTGGTCTTCTAGGTTACTTTCTAGTTAAGTGTTATTTTGTAGTTTTATTTTATTTGCCTAAGGAAATGCAAAAGTTAAGTTGAGGGTGTTGATGTGATTTGGGTTTATAGCACTTTCAATGCTTAAAACTGAGAAATAAGCATGAACTTAGGTATGTTTATATGGATATGATACAATTTTACATTATTTTCAAGGAAATTAGGTGTCGGAGTTGAAATGTGCAGAAGCAGTGAAAAGACGTAGAAAAAGGGCTAAGTACGGAGCTCAGTATGAGTTGTACCATCATGGTACGAGTAGTACTGAGAATTGTGGAAAAGTCCAGAAGATGTGCTAAACCGAAAAGTCAAAGTACGACCCTTGGTACGAGCCATACTATCCTGGTACGGGCTATACCAAGGCAGTCGTGATAAAGTTCAGAGGAAATTGCACTAAGTCAGTCTCCTGGTATGGGTAGCAACCACAAGAAGTCACGAGTCGTAGGATGAAGGTATGATTCGTACCAAGCCACTCATCAACATATTCATAGGATGCCAGAACTCTCAGGTTAAAACCACGACAAGATAGTACAACTCGTAGTTTACCAGCTTCTAACACTTAGCCAAAATCAGATGAGCTAGTATGAGTGAAGGTACGACCTGTACAATCATGGTACGCATCATAAGTGAAGCCGGTGGTATTTTAGCATATTCTCTATTTATTTAGGAAAAGTTTCTAATTATTTGTGTAAATACTTTTCTAGGTTATTTTTGTTAGAGAGGAACAAAATACGGTTCTTGGGAGAATTATTTGACTTTTTGGAATATTGAGAACAAATTTGGAGATTTCTTGCTTTGATTCTTCCATTGTCCTTGAATTGTTCTTCATTGATATTTTTCAATAATCAAGTGGGTTTACTTTTCAACTGTTATTGTAAGTTCTAAATTATGTTTTTATCTATATATGCTAATTGTTTGCTTACAATCATGAGAGGCTAAAACCTCCACAACTAGGGTTGTGGGAACCATGGTGACTTAAGAAACTAGGGTTTGCACAAAGTGATTCTACACCAATGCTTATGCTTATATTATATTATCTTCATCTTAAACGTTTCTTAACATAGCGCAACGTTAGGACTTGGCTGAATTTCCTACTTGTGTGAATCTAGAGAGGTAGAGATTAGGAAAAGAGAATAACAACAAAGCCTCGAACTTTATGGTTCATTGTATGACTTGAGCTGCAGTCGCATGATAGGTAATTTGGATCAAGTTGATAACAGTTATAGTGAAATCACTCAAGAGACCTAACCCAATAATTGAGTATAGAATCCAATAGGGGCAAACTAGTCATTTGGATGAATCCATGTTATCAGTTCTACAAGCTAGGTATTGGGATAGATCATTGTTGTAAAACCCGAAGTGGTTATGAATAAATTGGAACACTTTCCTAGTTAGTTGCATAATCTTGATAACAATCCAACTGTCAATATTGTTATGTGTTTATGATAACATCCAAATTCACTCCTCTTAACAAGAGAGTGTAAATGGTTGTTGGAAAAACAAATATATCTGACGAGTTTCGGAGTCGAATTCCGCAGAGAATATTAGTTGATCACGCAAGAGTTTTCTATCAAATTGAAGTAACTTACATCAATGTCTCAACAACAATAAAGTAAAAATTAGGGAATCGCAACTTGTCTTGAACTACACAATTTGCTTATGAAAACAGGGACAAAGTGTAGAAAATACCAAAGGAGAGAATATTAAGGATGTGAAATTATTAGGGCATCATTGGATTGGGATTATTAACATCTTCTAGCCTTACTCAACGGTATAATTAGTTGTGGACCAGATGACATCCTATATTTCTCAACCAATTAGATGCCTTATACCTCGGATTTCCTCAAACCCCAAAGCCTTTTACACAACAGCCATATCAACTTGGGTAAGAATCAACTATTTCTTGCTTTGATTCTAAATGGGTGTTTGACAAAGGGTTTTGGTTATTTCTAGCCCAATCTCACAGATCAACACCTAATGACCCACTAATGTTCCATCACCCATACTCTAAATTCCTTTTTCAAGCAAAATTACAGTAACTAAAAACACAAAACATTTGCAAAACTATGAGTATTTAGATTAAAACTTAGATAAAAGACTAGAATTATACTAATTGAGTAAATCTAAGATCAATTGAATACTACCCAATCCAAATCAACCCCAATCATCCACACACCCCTACAAAGGAATTTAGATACTCATACAAGTAGAAGAAGACATTGCATTCAATAATAATTCAATATCCATTTAACAAATTGAGGAAGAAAAAGTCAAGCTCAAAGTTCTGATCTCTAATGGAGTTTTTCTACCTTTTCCAAGAAGAAGAAGATGAGTGCTTCTCTCTCTACTTCTCCCTCTAATTCAATACAAAGCCAATAAAATAATAATGGAATAGAATGCTCATATCCTTTCGAAATGTACAAAAGTAGGGTACAAAGATGCTCCTCTTTTCTAAGATGGACACTTTTGCCCTTTTCTGATGGGCATCACTTGTGAGATGCTGGTGGTTTGTAGGTGCTAGTCCGCGAAACGCAAGTTGGTCATAGCTAATGGCCAGTGAGTTCCCAAACCATTTAGTGTTGGCACTAGAGGTTCATTGGTGCTGATTCCCGATCCGTCGGTACCTATCTTCCTCGGCACAGTAAGCATCTACGATCCACCAGCATTTCGCCAGTGTCCTCCGGTGTAGCACCAATCCTTGACTCCTTTTTCATGCTTTTTGCTCAATATCATGATTTTTCTACTCAAGTTGAATACCTACAAAGATCTATCAGAAAGAGCATAAAATCCTCCTAAAAAACTTGCAAAGCGAGCAAAAACTCATGCCTAAGGGCCTAATGAGTTGGTAAATCACCAACTCATCAAATCCCCGAACTTGAACTATTGCTTGTCCTCATGTAATGCAATTTTTTATAGCTGAGCAAATGGAATAACATGTTATACCATATGAGATTATGCACCAAGGATCACTGAACCTATGACAACCCAAAAATTTCTCACTGACTCAAGAAAAATAGAAGAGACTCCCCAAAATATGTTGTAAAAGTTCCAAGAGATAACCACAATGAATAGGCATGATTCACAAATATTTTCATTCTTAAAAACCATGGCATGGTCTATCACCAACAAGCACACCTAGCATATCAAATCATTACAAATTCACATTCAAAGCTTGCCTTGAAGCTCACAATACTAATGTCCCAATCACTTCTTTGCACTAATGCAAGAATGTTCTCCAAGGGGATGATGCCACTCACAAGAAGAGAGAATGCCATTTCTCTCGTCAAGCAATGCATACACAAGGGATTACAAAATAGGATAATAATGCTCACTCTCATAGAGAAATTCTCCATGCGCACAACTTAACTCACAGAGAAATTCTCCATGCGCACAACTTAACTCATAAGCTTGCTCTTTGTGTAACTTTCCACTAATATAGGGTTGCTACAATTAGAATCAATTAGGACTTGGGGGTCATAATGAAGGCTAGCGGTTAAAAGTAGGATGAACAATGAGTTTGAGTGGTTAGAACCTCCCTAATGCCTATTTGTTAATATTTTGAATATCTCATCACACTATTGAGATCATTCCACCTTATCTCTTCTTACTTATCATCTTCTTCATTTGTTTAACTAGAGCCACCCTTACAACACTTTTGGATTTCAAATTCTGCCTCGTCTAAGCAAGAGGTAACACCTTTCAATATTATTTCTCTTTTTAATGATTCATGGTCTTTTCTACCAAACAATTCAGTCATGTTTAATCATAATTGGGTTCTACCTCACATTGAAGCTATCACATTTCTCCCTTCTCTTGTGAACCCCTAAACTTAAGCTTTTGCCTCATTTTCCACACATTTCCTTATCTCTCCCTATTCCTGGGTTTGCAGCCCCCACTTTTCATTTTTTCTCCACTAGCACCAGGGAGGATATGTGTCAAAGACAGGGATTAAAAAGGGTCATTCGGCTTATAATGTAGTTTCCAATAAAAAGGGTCAAAGGGTCAACATCAACTAGCAAAGGAAGATGTTTAAGGAGGTCATTTTGGGTGAAGTGACTAGTAATAGAAAGCCTAAAATCATGTTCTAAATGCAACTACCTATAGTATTTCTCCTTGAATCACATTTAGTGAAAGTTCTAGACAAACATATATGCATGGAATCATTCAATCAGCCTCATCACATAAGGCATCGCACTCCAAGGAGTTCCCACAATACATCGCCACAACTAGATTACTATTTTAAGACAATTGAGCATGTGAATCAAAAATCTAAATAAGGAATGTGCAATATATGACAAGAGAATGCTACATTTTTCATTTCAAATGCCCCATTTCTTCAAAACTCATTTTTTTATGCCACACAAAAATATTTTGGTGGTGCCCATCAAAAACAATTTTAACAAGACTAAAAAACATGGCATTTTTCCTTAAGAAAACCACCTTACAATCTATCATTGGGAAATTTCACCCAATTCAACAATAGAAGGAAAGAAAAAGAAATTACTCCTCGAGAAAGAACTGTAGTATAAAGAAAACCCTTGGAGTTTATTCACTACCTACTATTTACAAAGGCGAGAATCAGACTTGGGTCATGAAGCATTTGGAAATTTAAATAAGGACCCAATCACATGCTCTAACAATTCAAGAACAAATAAAACAACCGCATCAACATTTCTAATCAACCTGATAAGGGCAAAACCCTATCATCAAGAATGGGAGCACTCATCCCCACCCCCAATTGCAAAAATACATTGCCCTAAATATTAAAGGGAAGAAAAACAAGGTCAAGAGGGCTCCTTGAATGATCTAATGATAGGTGTGAAGAATCTTTGAGTAGGTGGTCTCATCAAACTGGCATGAAGCAATTTCAGTTGCAGAAGGCATCAATGGATCAGGTCAAAGTTCGAGTGGTTTTCCTAGACTAGGAACCACCCAATGATCTGGAAGAGTTCTGAGTTCATGATAAGAAGTGGTGTCCACCTCTTCAGGTCTCCATGATGGATTTATTTCATTTGCAGTGAGCATCCGACATGGTGGTGGGCGATTGTGATATATTTCTTCATCGAACACAATTTTTGAAGGGATATCATAACCTATGCGCCAATCATCTGGTGGTCTCCTGCTTCCCTAAGGCTATGCATTAGTGACTGGAAGTTCATTCATTTCAGTATTTTCGGCTGAAAGCATGTCATTATGTCCCGCCACTTCACCTCTCAAGGTAGTCACTTCCGTTTCTGAATCATCAACTTTAGCACAGAGACATCCAAAATTTTCAACCATTGGTTGCATGATCTTTCTAATGGCTTTCCGGATCATGAGAGGTATTTCTTAGGGTAACTTCAACAACTGGCTATTATGAGCATGAGCCATTTTTGTCATTTTCAAAAGGGTGGCTGGCGGAGAGGAGTTGACTCGATTGGCCTGTGGTGACCCTGGGGCTGTGCTAGAGAGCATGGAAGATGGGGGACTATTTCAGTCCACCATCACCTTGGGTCACTTTGAAGCTGGGGCATCCTTATCAATCTTGGTGGCTAGAGTAATCACTCCGTCGACCCTCACTGTTCTATCTAGTGATCTGAATAGAGGACATGTGGCCCACAGGCATAACATACTAGTGAGGCTGGGATATGGAGAAAAAGTTGTTTGTTGCTTTGCTTTCCTTTTGAATTGTTTTTCAATGACTTCCCCCACATTGATATGTTTCTGATCCATGATGCAGGCCACAAGAATTGCGACCTCAACGGGGACATGTGTTGTATTCTTGGAAGGGATTAATGATCCATGATGCAAGCCAAATCTAGCCACATGCGAGCTTCAAACTTTAGATCATGGTGATGAATTATTCCTTTTGATGTAGGTCACTGTGGTTGACCTGTTGTAATTATTTCTACAACCCACTTAAATTGATTCTCTTTATCTTCCACCTTCTTTTTGAACTCTAAATTTGGCCGGATCGATTCAGTCCAATAGATGGAGTGATTGTCTCTGGGGTAATGCTAACTTCTTGACCCCGTACTAACACAGATGGAAAATAAGTCATTGTATTGATTAAACCTTTGTCCTTTAAGATGGTTCACTATCATGACCCGAATGGAGGTCCGGGTCGCAGCACGGGACAAGGAGCTCCAAGAGACTCCAAGTCGACCCATGGCATGAACATACATCTAAATCAACTAGTAAAACTGAAGGATCAACAAGATAATCATAGAGGAAGTCTACGTTAAACATAACATCAGAATAAACAATCTGAAAGCCTTACTATTCCATGCATGAAAATTATAGTTCTTCCTTGGAGATCAAGCTGAAGAATCCCCCAATTTCTCTCCAATTTACTTTGAGCTTTCAAGAGGATGTGTAAATCAGATTTACCTAGGTATCTAAGGCTATGAATGAGAGTTTCTTTCACTCTCATGCTCTATATTCTTCTCAATTCCATGAATTTTAATTATAGATTCAAGTTCACGATCTATTAGGGTTTATCCCTAATTTTGTAAAATTTTCTATGATATATCTATGGGTCAATTCCCTTCTTGTAACAAATCATGTTTTATGATCTATAGGCAGAGTTTATAACTAATTCGATTATTAATTCATAGTTTCAAATTTTAATTAAATTATGTCCAATTATATATGCTTCATGAAAAGTTAAGTTATGATTTCATTATGATCTTGATCTTTTTAAGCCCTAAATTATGATTTATGACTTATGATATGATTTCTCTCAAGTACTCATCATAGATTTATGAATATCATGTATATAAATGTTTACAAGTATGCATGGTTTTCATGATTTATGGATTTATGACTCTTGGCTAATTCATGGGCCCTTATTCATCGCAAATCATGTATTTCAAGTGGGATCCAACATGTTATTATTTTATTTGTCCATGAATTTCATGAAAGATTTCACGGTTAGTATACGAGCCCTCAAGTGCATATTTTTGGGAGCAGCGTCTAGCACCTAGTAGACCTAGCGTTCAGGTAAACCCCGTGCTATCAGAACTACGTGCAACCGAAGGTGTATATATATATATATATTTATTATTGGATCCCTGTGATATCACCATGCATGCACATCCCCTTGCCTGGCAAGCCGGGGGCGGTTCTGATCACTTTGGCGAAATAGTGTGGTATCATGTAAGGCTCTATCATGATGGTGTCGGTTAAGATGAGTCCTCCCATTTTTTCTCATGATGTATGCATGGTTATGATTATGTTACTTTGGCTCAAGTTATGTTTTATAAAGTTTTCTCTTATGACTATGATTATGATTGTATCTCGAATGATTTGAAAACCTTGAGCCCTTATGTTTACATTATGATATTTACTTTATGATCATGTTGTCCTACTCTTATAAGCTCTTATGTATTTTAACTATCATTTTACTTACCTTGCATACTCAGTATATTTCAAGCACTGACCGCATATTTTATGTTCTATTGTTTCATGATACAGGTTCGAGGGATCTGTCTCAGTTGAATCACTAGTCTTGCTTTCCCGTCAAGCCTGTTTAGGAAGTGTTGGTGATTCCTCATCCTTCGAGGATATTCAGTTATCCATTGTTACATTCTTTCAGTTACAAACATTGCTGAGCCAGCAGGGGATGTTGTCCCATCATCTCATCAGTTATGTTATAGGCTTTTTCAGACATTAGGTAGAAATCAGGTTGTCATTGTTGACTCTTTTTTAGATTAGTATGTATGTAGACTTCCCTTTAAGCATGTTTTATTTTATCATGTTCCGATTGTTGTATGCTCTTAGCTTCTATGTTTATTCCATGGATGGACTTGGAGTCTGTCAGGGTTCCTTTTCCCGTGTCTCTATCCGAGCCTATGTTCGGGTCATGACAAACTTGGTATCAGAGCATTAGATTTTGAAGTGTCATAGGGTGTCTGAAAGTCTCGTTAAGTAGAGAATTTTTCATGGGTGTGAAGCGTGCCACACTTATGATGAAGAGGCTATGAAACATTTAGGAAACTTTCCTTCTTTCATGATCTATGTCATGAAATGAAATGTCTCTCTATCCTTCTAACTCGTGCTATACACATTTGCAGAATCATGCATCCTTGCCTAGTTAATGGAAGAAGGAACGAAAATGAAAATGGCCATGAGAATCATAATGGAGATTGGCACTAGCAGGCCCTACCAGCCCTCGAGGATCATGTGCCTGAGCAAGTGGCCTATGCTGAGTTTAGGGAGGCCAACCAGATGTTAGCTCAGGCTTTGACCGCCCAAGTCAACCAGTAGGCGATAGCGCATGTCCCCCCAAAATGGGAATATGGTAGTGATGAGATTCATAGATTTTCTTAGGATGAACCCTCTAGAGTTTCTTATATTGAAGGTGGGTCAGGATCCGTATGAGTTTATTGATGATATTCCAAAGATCACCTATATCATGGGGGTGATGGGGGAGGAGTAAGCAGATCTATCCTTGTATTAGTTGAAAGGGGTTGCACATATCTGGTTTAGATAGTGGAAGGATGTAGGGCAGCTGGAGCGGGCTCCGTTAGTTAGGATGAGTTCCATACCGCATTTTTGGATCTGTTCTTTCCCTTAGAGATGAGGGAAACCAAAGCAGCTGAGTTTGTAAACCTAAAGAAGAATGATATGACAGTCCAGGAGAATGCTTTAGAGTTCACTTACTTGTTCAAGTATGCACCAGAAATGGTGGCTGATTAGAGAGCTCAGGTGAGCAGGTTTGTGCATGGGATAGCGGACTACCTGGTCAAGGATTATAGGACCGCTATGCTCCATCAAGACATTGACTTTCCTTGATTGGTTTTGTATGTCCAGCAGATGAAGGCGGTGCATCTGAGAGAGAGGGAGGCCAAAAGGGCTAGGACAGACAGTTATGGGTTCTCCCAATAGAGATCGGGAGGTGGACATTGCCAGCAGTCTCATCAGAGGTCATTACTTATAGTGCCATAATCAGCCAGCGCTCCATCTATACCATGAGGTGATCATAGGAGCAGAGCATCAGGTTTGAGGGGACAGAGGAGCATGAAGGCGAATAGTATCTTTTTGGTCTGCGAAAAGTGTGGCAAAAATCACATATGGGAGTGCTTGATTAGGTTAGATATCTGTTTTTAGGTGTGGTAGACCCAGGAACAGGCGCTGGGAGTGTCCTTTGGCGAGAAAGTGTGATAGTATAGGTCATGCTCAGGCGACTAGCTTAGTAGCAACACCAGCATGCCCAGTTCAGCAGGGTGTGTCCACTAGTGCAGGTGGTGGCCAGCGCTAGAAGTGAGTCTTTTTAATTTTTGAGTTTGCGTGTGATTTTGGGATTATCTTGACTCTTAATGGTCTTGTGTGCAACTCTTAAAATGTTACATGCTTAATACCATTCCACTTGTGAGTAAATGCTTTCTTGAGGACAAGTAATAGTTCATGTTTAGGAGTTTGATGAGTTGGTAATTTACCAACTCATTTGGCTCTTAAGCATGAGTTATTGCTTTGTTTTAACACAATTTAGAAAGGATTTATGCCTTTTTCTTTTTTGTTCATGCATTTGATTAAAACAAAGATAATAGATGTAATACCCCGTAAGTGCTTAAGACTAGACTCGGGATTTGGGAATGTGATTAGCAGAAAATGCTCGAAAAATAACTCAGAACAACTCGTGGTATGAGTCATGGGATGGAAGGATTAGTCGTAGGAAGAATCGGGAAGAAGACCTGGATCTAGGGTCCAGACCACGAGTCACACCACCAGTTGTGGTATGTGGGTATGACTCGTGGTCAAGGACGTGGGGGAGGTGAAGTTATGAGTAATTCTATGACTCATGGTAGAAAACCACGAGTCATCGAATGAAGTCATGGTGAGAATCCAGTATGTTTTCTAGGTGGCGAGTGGAGATTATGAGTGGGTACCACGAGTCGTTACTTCAGGGTACGACTCATGGTAAGGCCTGTGGTGACTGCCAGTGTTCAATTTCCATATTTTTCATTAAGGGTATTTTCATAAGTCCTAAGCCTTAAGGTCCTAAACTATGTCATTTTAAGCTCTGTTAGGAGGATTTTAAACAGGGGTAAACCTATCCTAATTCATTCAACTCCCATGCATGCAAGAGTAGGGGTCTCTCCTTGAAAATCAATCCTAGAACTCTCCAAATTCTTTCCCAATTTATTTGGGCTTTCAAAGGAGAGTGTAAGATCAGATTACCCAGGTATGTAGGGTTGTAAATGAGAGTCCCTCTTCACTCTCATGCCCCAATTTTCCTCTATCTTTATGAATTCAAGTAATAAAGTAAATTTGTTGATCTTTTGGTGTTTTCACCCCAAGTTCATGGAATTCTCTTTGATTTGATTAAGGGTCAATCCCCTTAATGTTCTAAATATTTCTTTAGTATCTAGGGGCAGATTTTATATTTAAATTGATTATAAATTTTATGATTTCAAATCCAAGTCAATATATGCTCATTATGCAAAGTTTCATGAGAAATCAAGTTTTGATTCTATTATGGTTTGGTTTTGATTTTGTAAGCCTAAATTATTATTTATGAGTTATTATATGAGTTATTATATGATCTTCATGTACTCTTCATGAATTTATGAATGTCAAGTATATGAATTTTCACGAATATACATGTTCTTCATGATTTATGAATTTATGAATTTTGCCGACTCATGGGCCCTTATTCATGGCTAATCATGTATTTCAAGTATGATCAAGTATGTTATGACGTATTTGTCTATGAACACCATGAATGATTTCATGATTACGATAGGAGCCCTCATGTGCATATTTTTGGGAATAGTGTCTAGCACTGAGTAGACCCGACATTCAGGTAAACCTCGTGGTCTCAAAACTATGTGCCGCTATAGGTATATGTATTCATGGATTCACTCTTGTGATATCACACCATGCACATCCCTTGACTGACAAGCTTGGGACGGCTCTGCCCACATGAGTGAGATAGTTGGGGCATCTTGTAAGCTCTATCATAATGGTGTCTGTTAAGACGAGTTCTCCCATTATTCCTCATGATATATGCATTATTATGTTTATGTTACTTTGACTCAAGTTATGGTTTATAAGGTTTCTTTTATGATTATTATTAGACTAGATTACGAATGGTTTGAAAAACCTTGAGCCCTCATGCTTACATTATGATATTCTTACTCCGTGTTCATGTTGTCCTACTCTAATGAACTCTTATGTATTTTAACTGTACATTTTTACTTACCTTGCATACTCAGAACATTTCAAGTACTTACCGCATACTCTATGTTGTATATTCCATGTCCGAGGGATCACTCTCAGCCACATCATTAGTCATGCTTTCCTCTCAAACCTATTACGCATTTGTTGGTGAGTCCTCATCCTTCGAGCAAATTCAATTATCCATTGTTATGTTATTCCCGTTACATATTTTGTCGAGCTAGTTGGGCATGTTGTCCCATCAACTCATCAATTATGTTAGAGGCTTTTCAGACAATATGTACAAAATCATCTTGTTAGTGTTTACTCTATTTTGGCTTGATATGTATGCATACTTTCGCTTAAGCATGTTCATTTTTTTCAGTTTCCGCTTGTTGTATGTTCTTAGCTGTTATGTGCATGCCATGGGTCGACTTGAAGCCTCTCGGGGTTCCTTTTCCCGTTTCTCTATTCGGACCTATGTTCGAGCTGTGAAAAACTTGGTATCAGAGCATTAGATTTTGAAGTTTCCTAGGGTGTCTAAAATCCGCTTTAAGTATAGTCTTTTTCATGGGTGTGAAGCGTGTCACACTTATGATTAAGAGGCTATGAAATGCTTTAGGAAACCTCCCTTCTTTCATGATCTATGTTGTGAGATGAAATATCTCTCTATCCTTCTAACTCATGCTATACGCGTATGCAGAATCATGCCTCCTCCCCGAGTTAAAATTAGAAGAAACGGAAATGGAAATGGCCATGATAATGGCAACAGAGTGGGCACCAGTAGGCCTCACCAGCCCCCAAGGATCATGTGCTCGAGTAGGTTGCCCGCGTGGAGTTTAGGGCAGCCATCCAGATGTTGGCACAGACATTGACCACCCAAGTCAACCAGTAGGTGGTAGCACATGTTCACCAGAATAGGAATGCGGTCGCGGCAAGAGTTAGGGACATTCTTAGGATGAACCCTCTAGAGCTCTTCGGATCGAAGGTGGACTAGGATCCACAAGAGTTTATTGATGAGATTCAGAAGATCACCCAGATTATGGGGGTGATAGGGGAGGAGTGCATAGACCTAGCCTCATATTAGTTGAAAAGGGAGGCCCATATCTGTTTCAAAAAATGGAAGGATAGAAGAACAGTTAGAGTGGGTCCCGTTGGTTGGGATGAGTTCATCACCACATTCCTGGATCGGTTCTTTCCGCGTTAGATGATGGAGATCAAGGCAGCTGAGTTTGTAAAGTCGAGGCAAAATAATATGACAGTCTAGGAGTATGCTTTAGAGTTCACCTGCTTGTCCAAATATGCACTAGAGACGGTGGCTAATCAGAGAGCTCGAGTGAGTAGGTTTGTGCATGGAGTAGTGGACTACTTGGTCAAGGATTGTAGGACCGCTATGCTTCATCAGGACATCGACTTTCCTCGATTGGTTTTGTATACCATACAGATTGAGGCAACGCATTTGAGGGAGAGGGATGCCAAAAGGGCCAGGACAGATAGTTTTGGCTTCTCCCAGTAGAGGTCGGGAGGCAGACATCGTTAGCACTCCCATCAGAGGTCATTAGCTCCCGTGCCATCATCGGCTAGTGTTCCATCTAGATCGTAGGGTGACCAGAGAAGTAGGGCATCGGGTTCGAGGTGACAGAGGAGCATGAAGGTAAAGCGTACCTTCCCGGTCTGTGGAAAGTATGGCAAGAATCACATAGGGGAGTGCTTGATTGGATCAGATATTTGTTTTGGGTGTGGTAGATCCGAGCACAGGAGCCGGGAGTGTCTGTTGGCCAGTTAGGGTGATGGTAGGGGCCGTACTCAGTCTACCAGTTTAGTAGTGGCACCAGCACGCCCAACTCAGTAGGGTGCGTCCACCAGTGCAAGTGGTGTTCAGCACCAGAATAGGTTTGATGCCCTCGCATCTTGTCAGGAGCAGGAGACTTCACCAGATATGGTCACTGGTATGTTACAAGTATTCCATTTTGATGTATATGCATTGTTAGATCCAGGGGCTACTTTATCTTTTGTGACGCCCTATGTTTCTAGTAGTTTTGGAGTCGGTCCTGAAATCTTATTAGAACCTTTCTTAGTCTCTACTCTAGTCGCTTATTCAATTATAGCTCGACGGGTATACAAAAATTTCCCTATCATAGTCCGTTAGAAAGTCACCTTAGCAGATTTAGTAGAGCTAGCCATGATAGATTTTTATGTTATCTTTGGCATGGATTGGCTATATGCATATTATGCCTCAGTAAATTATAGAACCCGTGTGGTACTACAGGAAGTTCGTTGAAGGGTTTTCATCCATTGCAGCACCGTTGACTAAGTTGACCTAGAAGAAAGTGAAGTTTCAATGGTCGGAAGAGCTTCCAAGAGTTGAAGACTCGGCTCACCTCAGCAGTAGTGTCGACTCTACCTGAGGGTACCGATGGGTTTGTGGTCTATTGTGACGCCTCAAGGATTGGCCTTGGTTGTGTATTAATGCAACACGATATGGTTATAGCCTATGCTTCCAGGAAGCTTAAGGTCTATGAAAAGAACTATCCGACTCACGATCTTGAGTTAGTAGCGGTAGTATTTTCCTTGAAGATTTGGAGACACTATCTGTATGGGGTCCATGTGGATGTGTTTACGAACCACAAAAAGCCTACAGTATGTGTTTACCCAGAAGGACTTAAATCTACATTAAAGAAGGTGGTTAGAGCTTCTTAAGGAGTACGATATGAGTGTCCTTTATCACCTAGGTAAGGCTAATGTGGTGGCAGATGCTCTTAGCAGGCTTTCTATAAAGTGTGTGTCCCATGTAGATGAGGAGAGGAAAGAGTTAGTGAAGGATGTGCATCAGCTTGCACGACTAGAAATTTTTCTCGTTGCCTCAGTAGATGGTGGTGTCATTGTTCAGAATGGATCATAATCCTCCTTTGTGACTGAAGTCAAGGCTAGGTAAGACGAGGATCTTATTTTGGTAAAGTGGAAGGAAGCTATTTAGAATCAGAAGGTGAAGGTTTTCTCCCAAGGGGAGATGGTGTACTACGATATCAAGGTCGTTTGTGTGTTCCGAGTGTTGATGTCTTGAGGGAGTATATGTTGCATGAGGCTCATGGTTACATATATTATATACATATAGGTGCCATGAAGATGTACCATGACCTATGGAAAGTCTATTGGTGGAATGGCATGAGGAAAGACATAGCAAAGTTTGTGGCAAAGTGCCCGAATTGTCAACAGGTGAAAGTTGAGCATCAAAGACCTGGAAGTGTTCTTCAAGACATTAGTATCCCTACTTTAATTTAGAAGGAAATCAATATGGACTTTATTACAGGGGTGCCTCGTACTTGTCAACAGTATGACCCCATATGGGGGATTGTGGATAGGTTGACTAAAGCAGCTCATTTCCTACCAGTCAAGACTACTGACTCAGTGGAGGATTATTCCAAATTGTATATTCGAGAGATAGTTCAGTTGCATGGAGTACCCATTTCCATCATATCAGTAGAGGTACTAAGTTTACCTCCCAATTTTGGAGATCGTTTTAGAAGAGACTCGGTACTCAAGCCAAGCTTAGTACAATTATTCACTCACAAAAAGACGGTCAGGCTAAACAGACCATTCAGACTCTTTAGGATAAATTGAGAGTGCGTGTGTGATTGATTTCAAAGGTAGTTTGGATGATCATTTACCTCTCATTGAATTTTCATATAACAATAGTTACCATTCCAGCATTCGAATGGCTCCTTTTGAGGATCTTTATGGGCAGAGGTGTAGATTGCCTATTAGTTGGTTTAAAGTTGGTGAAGCTACGTTGATAGGACTAGATTTAGTTTATGAGGCTATGGAGAAGGTTCAGTTTATAAAGGAGATGTTGAGAACAGCTCAGAGTCGCCAAAAGTCCTATGCAGATGTGATGAGGAGAGAACTTGAGTTCGAAGTTGATGATTGGGTGTTTTTGAAGGTGTCTCCCTTGAAGGGGGTGCTGAGTCTTGGAAAGAAGGGGAAACATAGTCCATTATGTTGACCCGTACCGGATCATGAGACGTGTTGGCAAGGTGGCCTATGAGATGGAGTTTCCGATAGAATTGACTTCAGTACATCCAGTTTTCCATGTGTCGCTTTTAAAAAAGTGCATTGGTGGTTTGGCTTTAGTTGTCCCAGTGGAGAGCGTGGGTGTGAAGGATAGCCTTAGCTACGAAGAGGTTTTGGTTGAAATACTTGATCTCCAGGTTCGGAAGCTAAGAAACAAAACAGTAGCTTCAGTAAAGGTCTTGTGGAGAAATCAGCATGTTGATGGAGCTACGTGGGAAGCCGAAGCAGATATGATGGCTAAATACCTGCATCTATTCCCTTTTAATTTAATTCAAGTTTAAGGTATCAGTTTACTCCTAGTATCTAGTCAGTTTCATGTTCAGTTCATGTGTTCTAGTTTATTTCATGTCAATGCATGTATGTGTGTGATTAATGAATTCATTTTAATCATGTATTTCAGTCCGGAGTCATTCACTCTGCCAGGTTTCAGCTTAGATGTTCATTATTTGGGATGACAGGTTATTCCACAGTGATTCATTATGTTTACCAACTTCGATGACGAACGTTCCCAAGGGGGAGATATTGTAATACTCTGGAAGTGCTTAATCCTAGACTCGGGATTTGGGAATGTCATCAGTAGAAAATGCTTGAAAAATAACGTAGAACAACTCATGGTACGAGTTGTGGGAAGGAAGGACAAGTCGTAGGAGGAGTCATGAAGAAGACCTGGAGTCAAGGGTCTAGACCACGAGTCACATCACGAGTCGTGGTATGTGGGTACGACTCGTGGTCAGGGTCATGGGGGAGGTGAAGTCACGAGTAATGCTACGACCCGTGGTAGGAAACCATGAGTTGTGGGATGAATTCGTGGTGAGAATCCAGTATGTCTTCCAGGTGGCCAGTGGTGATCACAAGTGGCATCCACGAGTTATTACTTCAGGGTGTCGGTCGTTGTGAGGCCCGTGATGACTGGCAGTGTTCAATTTCTAAATTTTTTATTAAGGGTATTTTCGTAAATTCTAAGCTTTAAGATCCTAAACTACGTCTTTTTAAGCCCTGTTAGGAGGATTTTAAGAGGGGTAAACCTATCTAATTCATTAAAATCTCGTGCATGCAAGAGTAGGGGTCTCTCCTTGAAAATAAAGCCTAGAACTCTTTAAATTCTTCCTCAATTTCTTTGGGCTTTTGAGGGAGAGTGTAAGATCAGATTACGCAGGTATGTATGGTTGTGAATGAGAGTCCCTCTTCACTTTCATGCCCCAATTTCTCTCTATCTTTATTAATTCAAGTATTAAAGTAAATTTGATGATCTTATGGATTTTAACCCCAAATTCATGGAATTCTCTTTGATTTGATTATGGGTCAATTCCCTTTATGTTCTAAATATTGTTTTAAGATCTAGGGGCAGATTTTATATTTAAATTGATTATAAATTTTATGATTTCAAATCTAAGTCAATCGATGCCCAATTATGAAAAGTTTCATGAGAAATCAAGTTATGATTCTATTATGGTTTTGATCTTTCTAAGCCAAAATTATAATTTATGATTTATGATATGATTTCTCTTCAAGTGCTCTTTATGGATTTATGAATGTCAAGTATATGAATTTTCATGAAAACGCATGTTCTTCATGATTTATGAATTTATGACTTTCGGCTGGATCACGGGCTCTTAATCATAGATAATCATGCATTTAAAGTATGATCAAGTATGTTATGATGTATTTGGACATGAGCATGATGAATATTTCATAATTACAATATGAGCCCTCATGTGCATGTTTTTGGGAGCATTGTTTAGCACCAAGTAGACCCGGCATTCAGGTAAACCCTGTGGTCTCAGAACTACGTGCTACTGTAGGTATATGTATTCATGGATTCCCCCTTGTGATATCACATCATGCATGTCCCTTGCCTAGAAAGCCTAGTACGGCTCTGCCCACTCAAGCGAGACAGTTGGGGCATCATATAAGCTCTATCATGATGGTGTCGATTAAGACGAGTTTCTCATTGTTCCTCATGATTTATGCATTGTTATATTTATTTTACTTTAGCTTAAGTTATTTTATATAAGGTTTCTCTTATGATTATGATTACGACTAGATCATGAATGGTTTGAAAAACCTTGAGCCCTCATGCTTACATTATGATATTTACTTCATGTTCATGTTGTCCTACTCTTATGAACTCTTATGTATTTTAACTTTCAGTTTTTACTTACATTGCATACTTATTACATTCCAAGTACTTACCGCATATTCTATATTGTATCGTTTCATGATACAGGTCTGAGGGATCAGTCTTAGCTGCATAATTAGTCTTGCTTTCCGCTTAGACCTATTTAGCAAGTGTTCGTGAGTCCTCATCCTTCTAGGACATTTAGCTATCCATTGTTATGTTATTCCCATTACAGTTTTTGGTGAGCTAGTTGGGATGCTATCCCATTAGCTCATCATTTATGTTAGTGGCTTTTTAGATAGTATGTAGAAAATCAGCTTGTTGGTGTTGACTTTGTTTTTTTCTTGATATGTATGTATACTTCCACTCAAGCATGTTAATTTTTTTTCAGTTTCCGCTTGTTGTATGTTCTTAGAAGCTATGTTCATGCCATGGATCGACTTGGAGCCTCTCGAGATTCTTTGTCCCATGTCGCTATCTTAGCCTTGTTCGAGTCATGAAAATAGAGGATTTGAACTTAAAGCAATCTTCTTTGGAAATGCTTTGCACCTTCTATAGCAGGTTGGCATCTGCTTTTCACAAATGCCACACAAATAGAGTTGAAGAAGATTTCCTTGGACATGCTTTTGATCTGCTAGCCGTAGAATGGAATTAGCAAAATGCAGATACCACACAACTGATGTCTAAAGATATACGACACTTTTGACACTTAAAACATAGAAAAGATGCTTGTACTTAGGTATGGCTTGTACTTAGCAGAAAATGGCTTGTTGAAGGTTTAAGTATGAGCCATACAATACTAGTATAAGTCTTACCTGATACCTGATCTTGGGCAGAATTTCATGCCCAAGTGATACTCAAATACTTCATTTCTACTTGTTTATCTATTGTTATGTGTACATTCTCATATGATTCTTAGGTAAATGTGAATTTATACTAACCAACATGATTAGTGTTGTTTTGCAGTTAGAAGGAATTTTTGGAAGCGAATCTACAAGTTGCTGAAGTGCGGGAATGGACTCGGAAGCAAGAAGTGGAAGTTGACAAGGGAAGTTGGCAAAAATAGGGGCTCCGCGATGGCGCCGTGTCACGCTATCATCGCGGAGGCACTCTGCTTGGGATGAATAAATTATGTCATATTCCAGTGGAGGTTCGCATTACCTCCGTGGCACGGAGGCAGTGCTCTGCGATGCACTCCGTGTCACGTTGTGTGTGATTACCTGGAACCTCAAGTTCTAGTGAAGGTTCGCGATAGCACCATGGCACAGAGTCAGTGCTCTGCGATACATTCCGTGCCATGTTGCTTGTTATTACGGTAAAAATTCCCAGTAGTATAAATAGCACACTTAGGTTTTATTTTAAACATTCTGACTTTTTTGAGCAAGAACGTGGGCAGCAGGCACTTGAGAGGACAAAAATTCTAGGGTTAATTCTCTTCCTTTTTCTCTTTAATTTCAATTGTTTGTATGAATTCTACTTATTTGAAGATGTTTAATCCACAAATGAGTGGCTAATTCACCTCTTGCTGAGGTTAAGAATAATTGTAGAGGAATGTAATCATTAATCATTTCAGTTTTCATCTTTTCCTCAATGGTTGTTCTATCAACTCTTGTTTTTACTGCATTAATGTTTGGCCAATGTTAATGTATATCTTAGAAATCCAATTATGATTCTGAAAAGGAAAGTAATTGGACAGATGTGAATTGGTAGGATATGATCTTTTCTTAGTTTAGAAAATTGAGAATAGATTTACGTTCAGAATAGAAATATATCTAAAAGTCGTATTAGTCATTTATGGAATCGGTTATGTATGGTTAGAGCATGAGGTTCTTATATCACGGAAATGTAGAATAAGGTCTCATGATTCTTTAATTGGATAGGAGTCGAAAGATCCAATTCATAGGCAATTAATTCTTGACTAGAAACTGAAGAGAAGATTGACGGATTTGAATTAAGAATTTACATCCCTGCATGCTTGCCTTAACCTCAGCGTGTTCATTGCTATTGTTCAGACTTCAAATTATAATATTTACTTAGGTTCTTATTACTTAGTAATCTTGACTCATAAATCATTATTTGTTTGATTGTCTACATTCATAGAGATATCATTCACTAACACTTAGGTTAATTACTACCGTAGTTCAGTCCCTGTGGGATTGATACTTGTCTTGAAATAAAGCACTTTACTACTTGTACGACCACGTGCACTTGTGTGTAGTTTGGCTCGAACAAGTTTTTGGCGCCATTGCCGGGGACTGGCAATTGGTAAATTTATTTTCTTAGTGTTAGTTTACAAATTCAATATAAGTGTTGACAACTTGGTCTTAGCCTTTTTTTTGCAGGTATCGAATTTTTCTGAACAGTGGCAAGAGATAAGGAGTTGGTGGATTCATTTATAGAGCCAGAGAGACAATTTCATCGCCAATGAAGGGAAGCTCTAGAGAAGAAGCTGTAGTTGCTAAGACAAGCAATTCTAGGGCAGCAACAGAATCCACCACTGGTAAGGGCAGTTTTAGTTCCCAAAGAGATGGCAGCAAGACCGGTCCGCGAAGTAGCAATCCCACATGCAAATAATGTTACATCCAGTATTCGCAAACCAGAGCCAGGAGGGAGGTTCGAGCTTAAGCAGAATATGGTGCAGTTGTTGCACACCAACGGGCAATTCACAGGTCTCCCTCATGAAGACCCAAAACAACATCTCCAAAACTTTTTAGAGATAAGTGACACTTACATCCCCAATGGAGTATCATCTAACTATGTGAGGCTTACATTATTCCCATTCTCACTTTTGGGGGAAGCAAAGAGGTGGTTAAAAGCTGAACCACCTAATTCTATCAGCACTTGGGATGATCTTGCAAGGAAGTTTTTGATACGATTCTTTCCATCTGGGAAGACAACCAGACTTAGAAGTTAGATTCTAAGTTTCAAAAAGAGAGGGTGAGAATTTGTATCAGGCTTGGGAGAGGTTCAAGTCAATGTTAAGGGATTGTCCTCATCATCACTAGTCTAATGATGTGTTGGTGCATACAATCATTGAGTGTTTGGAACCACATACTAAGATTTTGTTAGATTCAGCAGCCGGTGGGCAGGCATTGGAGAAGACTTATGAGGAGGTCTACACTTTGTTAAACCGTATTTCATAGGGAAATCTAGAATGGAATGCAGATTCAACACGAGGAGGAATAAGGAAAGCTGCAGGAGTCTTTGAGGTGGATGGTTTTACAGTTATTGCTGCGTAGATAGCTGCATTGCAAAATCAACTCAACACCCACTTCAGCAGTATGAGCTTGAATCAAGCACAAACCCCAGTCAGTGCAGTTCATTAGGTATGGTGTGAATTATGTGGGAGTAGTGAACACTGATCTTGGGCATAATTGCATGCCCAAGTGCTTCCTTATAACTCAATTTAGTCTTGTTTATCTAATTAATTATATACATTCTCATGTGATTTTATGTAAATGTGAATATATACTAACCAACATGATTAGTCCTTGTTTTTGAAGGTTAATAATGCATTTGAGGAACTAATTCATGATTTGGTGAAGTGAAGGAATGGAATCAAGAGCAAAACGTGAAAGTAAACAAGAAAACATGCAATAACTGGCACCCTGCGCGATAGGGGCCGTGGCACGCTGCCAACGTAGCAACACTTGGCCAAATATTGCACTTTTTGGCACATTCCAGTGAGGATACGCGTTACCTCCGTGTCACGGAGGTCAATTAGGGAGTTCAGCTCCGTGACACATTGCTGTTCCACCACAGGCCAAATTTTGCATTTTTCAGCATAGTATAAATGGAACCCTTAGCTTCTAAAATCAGGGAACACGGGATTTTCTAGAAAAACCGAAGGAGGCGCGAAGGAGAATTGAAGAACTTCTATTGGGTTCATAATTTCTTGGTTTCTTTTCATCTATTCTTGTAAGTATATTACTCTAAACATGTTTTCATGTAATTATACGAACATGAGTGGCTAGAACCCTTCCTCTAGGGTTGAAGCCACAAGATATGATTGTGATTTTGCGGTTTGTTTTGGAATTAAGTTATTGATTGTTGTTTTTGTCTTGAATTCTAGATTGTTGGTTGTTTTCATGATTAAGCACCATGAAAACATACACGTTAGCTTAGGCATATGCTTGAGAAAGTATTTATCTAGGTCAGAACATGAGAATGTTAGGAGCATGTTTGTATCTCACGATATAATTTTTTGTTAGGATAGAAATATACCTAATGCGTTGCTTGGTTGACAAAACGGGGGTGTTTAGAGGCCAACTTAGGTTTATCACATCACCACTCGAAGAAGTATTTGTGAGGCTAAGTTGAGTTAAATGATTAGGTGCACGAAAGTCCCTAATCATTTCCACGTAAACCACAACATAATTGATTGCCCACGAACTAGAATTAGCATCCTCGCTCACAATGATGCAGTGAGGCTAGTTTGTCTTGTTTAGAGGCTCGAAAGACCGTGAACATGCAATTCTAATTATGTGAGACGAAAATCAATAGGTTCATACTTAAACCATTGCAAATCGTAGTATCGCATGATTATCTGGTTTTAACTCTATGTTTCTCCTAGAGTGAATTCAGAATATCTCGTTGACCATATTTAGAATTAATTAAACCTTCTCAAAAACCTCTAGAATCAACACTTGTGAAAGTTAATATCACACATGGACTTGATAGTTAGTTGAATTGGTCCAGTCCCTGTGGGTTCGACATTCCGGTTCTTAAAAAGAGCCACTATATTACTTGCACGACCCATACACTTGCGAGCACGAACAAGTTTTTGGCACCGTTGCCGGGGAATCGGCTAAGTTTAGTGAATTTGTCTGTTTTTGTGTGATTTTTAAATTTCCTTGAGTGTTGAAAAAAAAAATTTTTTTTCTTCATTAATTTTAGATTTATTTTATTTTTAGTTTTTAATCTGACACCCTTCTTAACATGACATCGTGGAATATAAATGGGTTAAATGGTGGATACTCTTACTTTGATGAGTCTTGTCTGAATTGCGGAGGACCCCACTTGTGACAACACTGTAACACGTGCAATATATGTGGTGGTCAAGATGGCCATTGGGATGGCTGTCCGAATGCATACTCCCATCGCCCAAGCCCCTACTATGATCCTTCTGTTGTTTTTGCAGGTAACGGTTTTAGGCGATACTCAAGAGGAACTACAAGAAAAAGACAAGGGTGAATTTTTGGATGAAGCCCAACAATTAGAATCTCTTGAGAGTTCCCGTGATGGACTCACACTTATGGAAAATCCATTCATGGAAGAAGAGATAGAGTATCCCCCAGTTGACATTAATGGAGAGATAGATGTTGATGCTGAGAAGGTGTATCCAAGTAAGGAGGTCGAGCACAATGCAGTTTCAGAGTTGAGGTGTATTGTACCCCACTCGAATCATTTTTCGACATTGAGTTTGGCTGACAACATATAAATAGAGTCTTCCAAGCTTGTGGAGAAAGATATTGAGGAGGAACAAGCCCCATATATTCTGAAATTTGCTGAGCCTAATAGACAAAATGACTTCGCTTACTTAAGGGCCAATAAGTGAAAAAGGCAACATCTACTACTTGATCCTTACAATTTTTCACCACCACCCCTAGAACATAAGAGGAAATTAGAAAAGAAATTAGGGGTGAGATTCATATCCTTAAGGTGGAGGAAAAAGTGGTGAAACTTGTTACGTCGTGCCGCGACGTAAAATCAGGCGCTGCTTGGGAGGCAACCCAAGGGTACCACGGGTACCATTTTAATTTCTTGCATTTGAGTTGATTTTTGTTTATTTTTATCTTGTGTTGTTTTGGTGGAAAGTTAAGCACATATGGAGGGGAAGTCTGAGTACCCTTGGAGGAGGAAGCTAGCAAGCATGGAAGAGAAAAAGTGTGGGGTCAAACACCCACTTGTGCAAGTTGAAGAAAAGCATGCTGTAGCTAGGCCTAAAGGCCTCAGGGAGTATTTCTCACCCTCTTCAAATGTTAATTTGATGCTATGAGTGAGGTAAATTTCAAGGGAAATTTCAAATTTTTGTGCTTAACGATTTTTGGTGAATGTAATGCTTGTGAGAAAATTGAAAATTTTTTTTGAGTTAAGCATGAATTTATCACCCATTGGTTTTTATTTTCAGTTCTTTTCCGACGGGGTGTCTTTGAACCGAAGAATAAAAATTTTTTCTATGTCTGTATTTAATGTTTTTAGTCATAGTTAGGGACTATTTCTGACGGTTGATGGATGACGACCGTCTTGAGAAAATATTAGTAAAAGGTTTTAATTTTTGAACCCGTAGCAAATTAATGGCTTGATATTCTTGTTATGTGCTATAAATGATTGTAAGATGCAAGTATGTTTAGTGTTGAAGCATGCACGTGGTATACCTATGTTTGCGACACCTAGGCTCTTGAACTTGACTTGATATGATTGAAGCTTAATGTTTGAATTCTTGTGATTAGCTGAGTTAATAAAATCTGCTGAGTATGTCTTGAATTGAGCATGTGCCATGAGTGTAAGGTTTTTGATTATTCCATGCTATTGTAGAGTGTCTAGAACTTGCCTGGTGTGTATATAAAACTAAATGAAGGATGTGGACTATAGGAGATGATTTAGGAATTTCTTTGAATAAACCTAATTTTTATCCCTCACTTTACCTACCTTGAATGTTGAGTCCTAGTGAGCCCCATTGTGCCTTAAGCCTATTCTTTGATAGCTACAACAAAAGCTTAATCCTTTTTCTTTTATTAGCCTTGAATTTGATCCAAAACTCCTAAGCGCTTAAGTGAAAAAATTCCAAAGAGTGAAGGAGTGAAAAGCGTGAAAAAGAAGGAAAAGTAGAAGTTGTGAAAGTTGAGAAAAGGACAAAGGTGCACTTGTGTAAAAATGGTTGATTATTAGTAGGGAGTAAGAAAATAAATGAATGAAAAAAAAAATTTGCTTAAGTACTCCTTACTACTAAGCTGAGTGTGCTTAACGAAATGGGAACAAGAAGAGAAAATTCAAGATTGAAAAGAATGAGGAGGAAGTAAGAAAAGATATGTCCTTAATGAATGTTGGATGTATTAAAAGCGCTTGGTGGAGATAGTCACTATTACTGTCCAGAATAGTACCTACCCGTCCCTTAGCTTACATTACAACCCATTAAGTCCTACTTGATCTTACGTTCAAACATCCTTAAATTAGTGGAGTAAAACACTAAGGGCAAGCTTATGGGTCATTACATGATGAATGTGAATTTTTCGTGAGAGTGAGCATAATTCTATTCATTTACCCATACATGTTGTGATTTAAAAATTTGCGTGTGAAAATGGGTAACTCTCTTGTTGTGAGGGCACTTGTTTAATGAAGGATATAATTCATGTTGGATTTCTTGATCAGTTGATTTGCATGAGTTTGCTAAGATAGAGAGTTAATTCTTGAGGTTAGGAAGTATTAACATAGTTGTATTTCATTTCAATGATTAAATCGTGCATGCTCTATTTTTAGCTTGCTATCTTAAACAGTCATTGTAGCCGTAGCTTGAATTGTCTGGCTAAAATTAGCTATGTGTAAGTCTTCATGTGCATGAGATGTAAAAGGTTTGTTCGAGGACGAACAAGACTTTAAGTGTGGGGTTGTGATCTTGGGCATAATTGCATGCCCAAGTGCTACCTTATAACTCAATTTAGTCTTGTTTATCTAATTATTTATATACATTCTCATGTGATTTTATGTAAATGTGAATATATACTAACCAACATGATTAGTCCTTGTTTTTGAAGGTTAATAATGCATTTGAGAAACTAATTCATGATTTGGTGAAGTGGAGGAATGGAATCAAGAGCAAAACGTGAAAGTCAACAAGAAAACATGCAATAACTGGCACCCTGCGCGATAGGGGCCGTGGCACGCTGCCAACGCAGCAACACTTGGCCAAAAATTGCTTTTTTTTGCACATTCCGGTGAGGGTACGCGTTACCTCCGTGTCACGGAGGTCAATTAGGGCGTTCAGCTTCGTGACACGTTGTAGTTCCACCACAGGCCAAATTTTGCATTTTTTCAGCATAGTATAAATTGAACCCTTAGCTTCTAAAATCAGGGAACACGGGATTTTCTGGAAAAATCGAAGGAGTTGCGAAGGAGACTTGAAGAACTCCTATTGGGTTCATATTTTCTTGGTTTCTTTTCATCTATTCTTGTAAGTATATTATTCTAAACATGTTTTCATATAATTATACGAACATGCGTGGCTAGAACCCTTCCTCTAGGGTTGAAGCCACAAGATATGATTGTGATTTTGCGGTTTGTTTTGGAATTAAGTTATTGATTGTTGTTTTTGTCTTCCATTCTGGATTGTTGGTTGTTTTCATGATTGATCACCATGAAAACATACACGTTAGCTTAGGCATATTCTTGATAAAGTATTTATCTAGGTCAGAACATGAGAATGTAAGGAGCATGTTTGTATCTCACGATATAATTTTGTGTTAGGATAGAAATATACCTAATGCCTTGCTTGGTTGATAAAACGGGGGTATTTAGAGACCAACTTAGGTTTATCACATCACCACTCGAAGAAGTAGTTGTGAGGCTAAGTTGAGTTAAATGATTAGGTGCACGAAAGTCCCTAATCATTTCCACGTAAACCACAACATAATTGATTGCCCACGAACTAGAATTAGCATCCTCGCTCACAATGATGCAGTGAGGCTAGTTTGTCGTGTTTAGAGGCTCGAAAGTCCATGAACATACAATTCTAATTATGTGAGACGAAAATCAATAGGTTCATACTTAAACCATTGCAAATCGTAGTATCGCATGATTATCTGGTTTTAACTCTATGTTGCTCCTAGAGTGAATTCAGAATATCTCGTTGATCATATTTAGACTTAATTAAACTTTCTCAAAAACCTCTAGAATCAAGACTTGCGAAAGTTAATATCATACTTGGACTTGATAGTTAGCTGAATTGATCCAGTCCCTGTGGGTTCGACATTCCGGTTCTTAAAAAGAACCACTATATTGCTTGCACGACTCGTACACTTGCGGGCACGAACAAACACTCAACTGAGCGTTGTGGTGCCTATCCAGACTCTGTAAATTTTGTTGGGAACGTCCAGAGGAACAATAATCAACAATATGGCAACAGTTACAACCCGAATTGGAGGAACCATCCGAATTTTTCTTGGGGGAGTAATAGCCATCAAGGACAGAGTTCGAATCAGGGGGTGTAGAGAAATCAAGGGGGGCATCAAAATTTTTAGTCGCAATATAGAGGAAACAATGCACCTCCTCCACCACCCAGCAACATTAAGGATATGTTCAAGACAATAATGGCTAACCAAGCGTAGATGTAGGCTGATTATATGAAATTAGCAGCTGACATGAAGAATCAGCAGTTAGCTACAAAGGCGTTGGAGTATCAGTTTGGATAGTTAGCTGGAGCTCAAAACACCAGGCCCAGGGGAGGACTACCAAGTGATACTGACCCAAATACCAAGCAGGTCACTGCAGTTACAACAAGGAGTGGACTTCAACTTAAGGAGGTGGAACCAGAAAGGCCACCTCAACAATCTGGAGCAGCGAAAAAAGATGGGGAACATGATGGTGTTAGGGGGAAGGAAAAGGCAGCTGAGATAGAAAGACCACCACCCCCGTTTCCTAAGAGATTAAAGAAGCACAAGGATGAAGCTTGCTTTAAGAAATCCATGGAAGTGCTGAAACAAGTACATGTTAATTTACCTTTAGTTGATGTTTTGCAGGGAGTGCCGAAATATGCCAAGTACATCAAGGACATCGTAGCAAACAAAAGCAGATTGACAGAGTATGCTATGGTGGCGCTTACTGAGGAGTGCACCTCCCGAATATAGAATAGGTTGCGGACAAAGCTCAAGGATCCTGGGAGCTTTACTATTTAGATTACAATTGGGCAATGTATTCGAGCTCGCGGATTATGTGATTTGGGAGCAAGCATAAACTTGATGCCGACATCGGTGTTTAAGAAGTTGGGGCTGGGCAGCCCTAGACCAACTACTGTGATCTTGCAGCTAGTTGACCGTTCTTCGGCCAGACCAGATGGGATTATGGAGGATGTGCTAGTGCAAGTAGGCTCCCTCATTTTTCCAGTGGATTTTATTATCTTGGATTTCGAGCCGAATGCGGAAGTCCCATTTATTTTGGGACGTCCTTTCTTGGCAACTGGGCGAGCTTTGATTGATGTGGCTGTTGGACAGTTAACCATGCGGGCACATGACAAAGTAGAGGTTTTTGATATGTACAAGGCCATGAAGCTACCGACCATTTATGTGGAGCTATCAACAATCAATGTGCTGAATCAGGAATTAACTCTTCAGATTGTTGACTCACAGGACCCATTGGAGAGAGCCTTGATGGACTCCGATCATTTTGGAGACAGCGCTACGCATGAGATGGTGCAGATGTTGAATGAGCCAAAGTGGTTTCCCAGGAAGCAAGACTTTGAGCCATTGATGAGGTCCTTGGAACCATTGCCAAAACCATCAATTGAGGAGGCACCGAAATCAGAGTTGAAGACATTACCTCCACATCTGAAGTATGTATTTTTGGGGGAAGATGACACCTTGCCAGTCATCATTTCCACAGAACTAACAGAGGCACAAGTGAAGGATGCATTGGTGGTCCTCAAGAGGCGGAAGAAAGCAATGGGATGGAAAATATCGGACATCAGAGGAATTAGTCTAGCTTTTTGCACACACAGGATTTTTATGGAAGAAGGATCCAAGCCAACTGTGCAACATCAGCGGAGGTTGAATCCAGTGATAAAGGATGTAGTCAGGATGGAAGTGATCAAGTCGCTTGATGCAGGTGTGGTATATCCCATTTCAGACAGTAAATGGGTTAGCCCAGTTCAGTGTGTTCCAAAGAAAGGAGGGATGACCGTGGTCACCAACGAAAAGAATGAGCTGATTCCCACACGCACAGTCACAGGCTGACGAATTTTCATGGATTACAGGAAGCTCAATGAGGCCAGGAGGAAAGATCATTATCCTATCCCATTTATTAATCAGATTTTGGACAAGTTGGCTGGTCAAGAGTATTATTGTTTTCTTGATGGATATTCCGGCTATAATCAGATAGCCATAGCACCGGAGGATCAGGAGAAGACCACTTTTACATGTCCTTATGGGACATATGCTTTCAGGCGAATGCCATTTGGTCTATGCAATGCACCAGCCACATTCCAGAGATGCATGATGGCGATCTTTCATGATATGGTGGAAGATTTTGTCGAGGTATTTATGGATGACTTTTCTATTTTTGGTAATTCGTTTGCTACATGTTTGCAGAATCTTGACAGGGTGCTAGCTCGATGTGAAGACTCAAACCTTGTGCTCAACTGGGAGAAATGTCATTTTTTAGTCAAGGAGGGTATCGTCCTTGGCCATAAGGTCTCATGCAAAGGGTTGGAAGTCGATCGTGCAAAGATTGAAGTGATCGAAAAGCTACCACCACCAGTGTCATTGAAGGGTGTTCGCAGTTTTCTCGGACATGCAGGGTTCTACAGACGATTTATCAAGAACTTCTCAAAAGTTTATAGACCGATATGCCGGTTGCTAGAAAAAGAGGTGAAGTTTGAGTTTGACAAGGATTGTGTAAAAGCATTCGAGGAGCTAAAACAGAAGCTGGTAGAAGCGCCTATTCTCATTTCTCCGGATTGGGAACAACCTTTTGAATTGATGTGTGATGCAAGTGACGTGGCTGTAGGAGCTGTATTGGGGCAGCGGAGGAATAAAATTTTTCATTCCATTTATTATGCAAGCAAAACACTTGACGCAGCCCAAGTCAATTATACAGTCACGGAAAAGGAGATGCTAGCATTGGTGTTCGCATTTGATAAATTTAGGTTATACCTGGTGGGTTCGAAAGTAGTGGTATATACTGATCATGCAGCAATCTGGTATTTATTTGGCAAGAAGGATGCAAAGCCCAGACTAATCAGATGGATATTGTTGCTACAAGAGTTTGACCTATAGATTCAGGACAGAAAGGGGAGCGAGAATCAAGTGGCAGATGACCTATCACGATTGAAAAGTCGTTTCCATGTAAAGGAAGGTGATAGCATCAAAGAAGAGTTCCTAGATGAGCAACTCTTGGCAATAAGGGAAGCTGAAATCCCTTGGTATGTAGATATTGTGAATTTTCTAGTAAGTGGAGTCTACCCACCGGAGGCTACGGCTCAGCAAAGAAAGAAGTTGAGACATGATTGCAGATATTACATATGGGATGAGTTGTATCTGTTCAAGTAGGGACCGGATCAAGTGATGAGACGATGCATCCCAGAGAGCCAAAGTGCAGAAGTATTGAGGAGTTGTCACTTATCGTTGTATGGAGGGCACCACGGAGGAGAGCGGATAGCTCACAAGGTGCTACAATCAGGTTTCTTTTGGCCTACACTATTCAGAGATTCTATAGTATATGTAAAAATGTGTGATAGATGTCAAAGAACAGGCACAATTGGAAGAAGACAGGAGATGCCACTTCAGCAAATATTAGAAGTTGAGGTTTTTGATGTATGGGGAATAGACTTCATGGGCCCGTTTCCACCGTTATTTGGTAATCGTTACATGTTGGTAGTGGTTGACTATATGTCTAAGTGGGTCGAGGCAGTAGCTTATCCCAGGAACGACAACAAGGTGGTGACGAAATTTGTGAAAAAGCAAATTTTCACCAAGTTTGGGACGCCTTGAGCTATTATCAGCGACGGAAGGGCTCATTTTGTGAATGCAAGTTTTCGGAACCTGCTAGCTAAGTATGGGGTGCGGCACAAGGTAGTGAAAGCGTATCATCCCCAAACTAGTGGGCAAGTGGAGGTGTCAAACAAAGAGATAAAGCAGATTCTACAGAAGAAAGTGAATGCACAACGAATTGATTGGGCAAGCAAACTTTACGATGCGTTGTGGGCTTACAGAACTGCATACAAGACACCCATTGGGACTTCTCCGTACATATTGGTTTATGGAAAGGCATGTCATTTACCTGTGGATTTGGAACATCGAGCTTTTTGGGCTGTGAGAAAGCTAAACATGGATCCGGAGCTATCAGGGAAGAGGAGGTTGTTGCAACTCAACGAATTAGATGAGTTTCAATGGCATGCCTATGAAAGTGCCAAATGCTACAAGGAGAAAACTAAAAGGTGGCACGACAGGCTTATGGTGCATCGGATCTTTGAGTCGGGGCAGAAAGTGTTAGTGTTTAATTAAAGGTTGAAGCTTTTTCTAGGAAAGTTGTGGTCCAAGTGGTTCGGGCCGTTTGAAGTGGTGAGAATGACCCCACACGGGGCAATGGAATTGTGGCAAGAAGATACAAGTGCCACATTTTTGGTGAACGGGCAACGATGTAAGCATTATTGGGGTAATGACGTTATTCGAGAGAAGATGTCCATCACTCTAGAGGATTATTGAGAATGAATAGCGTTGAACCACGACGGTAAACCAGGCGCTACACGGGAGGCAACCCTTGAATGTGTGTAATAGAAGAGTAGGATTATTTGAAAAAGAAAAAAAGAAAAAGAAAAAAAATAGAGAAAAACAAAGAAAAAGAAAAAAAAATAAAAAAAATAAAATAGTTGAGTGGCAACCTATGATTTCTAATGAATTTCTTGTGGTTGAATGATTTTCAAGTAGAACGGAGGGCAAAAATAGAAAAAAGCGCAAAGGAAAAAAATCAAGGTAAGAAAATAAATTTGGGAAATTCCAGTGAGCCTACACGATGGCTCCGTGTCACGGAGGATGGCCTCCGCGTTACCCTCCGTGACACGTTGTGGTGTATTCCGCGTCGGGTCACCTCTGGTCACCGGGTAAACCCGAGTGAAAAACCTCATTTTTAACCCAAATTCCTTAATTTTATCCCCATTTTTTCATTTCCTCCGCGACCCACACCCAAAATTCCCTTCTCCCCCAACGTGACACGGACCTAGTGATCAAATTTCTACGAGTTTTCTTCAATTTCATCAAAGCTAAGGTATGTTCTTGAATTTTTCCTTATTATTGCTCAAATTTTCTATTCTTGAACATGTTTTGTGATGAAACCTTGCACTAAGTGAGAAATAAGCTTGAAATCAATTGAGTTATGATTGAATGAGGTTCATAGTATCGTTGTGAGTAGATTAACTCAATGGTTGCATGTTTTGTTGAAATTCTTACGATATTGATAACTAGGGTTGATGATTGAATAAGAAGAAGATTAAATGCATTAAAATGTTGATAAATTGGGTTGTGCATGTTGTTTGAAGTGAAATGTATTGGGATTGAAGTTGATTATGCTATGATAGAAGATAGATTTTCGGGAGAATGCAAATGGAGAATTAACATAGGTTGTTGTGCTAAAATTGCAACGTGCTAATGATGATATAATTGAATCGATGGAGAAATTTTTATTCATTGTATGAAGTCTGAGTAGTACAACGTAATTGTTCCACCGAATTGTGTGAATGCACTAAGCATGTTGAATGAAGAATTGCAAAAACATGAATATCTTGTCGAGTTGTATTGACTGCGACTAAAGACTAAGTGTAGGGTAATCAAATTAAGCCGAACCTTAGTCATAGACAACTTTGGCTTGAATAACATTAGAACTGTATATTTGAATGTACAGGAACAATGTCAGGAACACAGGACAAAGGCAAGGGCGCATCCATATCGGGCGCCAACAAAAAGAGAGTAAGATTAGGGACAGCAGTTCCAGCAGCACCAGCGGTTCCTAGAGGGAAACGCTTACAATATGGAATCAGATGGGTGAAGGACGAGGGGAAGAAATGGTATGCCAAACATAAAGAAACCAAATACTTCCCGGAGGAGCAGATAACACGGGAACCACTAGCACAAGAATTCCCGCGAATTCTATACAGGATTGACACTGCTGGGCTAAACTTCATGTTTGAAGAACCCAAAGAGTGCAATCTCCATCTTATCCGAAAATTCTATGCCAACTGGAACTCGACCTTGCGTAGTCACACCATCAAAATCAGAGGGCAGGTTGTCACCTTTGAACCCCACCATTTGAATGCAATCCTGGGGGCGCGGGACACAGACGCTCATGTCCTCCGTCAGCTGAACATCACTCCACCTTACGCGCATATCAGACGCACCTTATGTGGAGCCCAATCGATAGCCAAGTGGGGTAGGCACAAGGAAAGGGGCTACTATCAGACATTGCCATATTCTCAGATGAACAGGGAGGCCCGGATTTGGTTGAAAATTGTTTGTTCGTGCCTGATCCCGGGGGTGCACATGACTGATGTCACCCGCGATAGAGTTTGTCTTGTGTATGCGCTGATGCAGGGGCTAGAAATAAATGTTGGGGCGGAAATCATCTCCGCCATGAAGAGAGTCCGACTGCATCAGGGGCATAGATATGGGTTTGGTGGTCTGCCTACCACTTTCTTAAGGGGCCACGGTATTGAGGAGGAGGCCCTAGATTACATCCCTCAGATTGACAGGTGTGCCTTGGATGTCACCAAAACCAAGGCACCTGACACTACTTATGGGTCGGTGCTCACACTAGCCGAGCGACATGCTCGAGATGATCAATACATGGCCCGTATGTATGGGATGCAGATGTTGCAGTTGCGCATCGGTGGACGGCCCGCAACGGAGGATGAGCCGTGGCAGCTCGAGTTGGATTACCCATTCAACGAGAATGCTCGATCCTTATGCCGAGTGGGGCCCGTATTTGTGGAGCCCGTGGATGATGACGTCCCTACCGATGAGGAGACACGTCGGGAGGACTCATATGTTAAGTCAGACGAGGACGGTGGGGGCGATTCTGATCTTGGAGACGAAGCACTGACACCTGATTAAGAAATTGAATATTTTGATTGATCAGGGAGTGTCACCACCCAACCTTTGTTGATATTTTGCAATTAAGTGAACACTGGGGATAGTGTTCCGATAAAGTGTGGGGTGACAGTAGTTAGGTGCTAGTTGTTTTGTTGTTTTGTTTATGTTTGTTGTGATCGTGTTAATTGTGATCCTGTAACTCTGTGTTTCGTGTTCTGTAATTGATGTTGGTGTTGAAAGAATCTTTAGTTGTTGTTGTGTGTGATGTGTAAATATTTTTCAATTATATTTTTATCTTTTTCCATCGAAATTTTTTGTTGAAATTTTTTATGTCGGGTTTCTCGATTTTTGTTTTCGATGCTTTTCCCGAGAATAGTCCCATTGAACCAACATCGTAGATAGAGATTGTTCCCTATGATGGATGGATGACGACCGTCTTAAGCGAAATTTAGTCGATAGGAGTAGTTTTTTTCTTTTTCTTCTTTCTTTTGTTTGTTTCCCAAACGTGTCGCTAATTAGTGGTTCGGAATTCGTGTTGCGTGTTGTACATGATTGTAAGATGCAATTGTGATTCGTATGAAAGCATGCAATTGTGTTAAACATGTTGAGATAACTAGGCCCTAGAATGCGATTCGGTGTGATCGAGGCCTAATAGTGAATTCTGTAATTGTTGATTGAAGAGTCTGTGAATATGTCTTAAGTTGAGCATGTCCAATGAGTGTGAGGTGAGGTTTCGACTATTCCATGTTATCGTGAAGTGTCTTGAACTTGCCTGGTGTGTATACTAAACGAAATGAAGGATGTGGATTGTAGGAAAGGATGTAGGTATTTCATTGAATGAACCGAAAGTTTCTCCCTTATCATACCAACCTTGAATGTTACATCCTAGTTAGCCCCTTTGAACCTTTAGCCTATTCTTTGAGAGATACAAACCGAGCTTAATCCTTTTTTTCATTAGCCGTGAATTTGATCCAAAACTCTTAAGCACATAAGAAAAACAATTTTCCCAAAGTGTAAAGGAGTGAGAAGTGTGAAACGGAAGGAAAGCGGAAGTTGTGAAAGCTAAAGAAAAGGTCAAAGGTTCACTTGTTGAAATTGAGTAATTAATAGTAGAGAGTAAGAAAATCAATAAATGAAAAAAAAATAAAGATGCATAAATACTCTTTGCTAGTAAGTTGAGTGTGCTTAAAGAAATGGGAACAAAAACAAAGAAGAAAATTCAAGAAACAGAGGATGGAGGAAGAAGCAATGTCCGTAGTGAAGGTGGGATGTATTGAAAAGTGCTTAGGGAAGCTAGTTGCTATTATTGGTTAGCCCAGTATTTACTAGTTCCTTAGTTTACATTACAACCCATTAAGTCCTACGTGATCTTACATCAAGCATCCTTATATTAGTGGAGTAAAACACTAGAGTCAAGCTTATGGTTCACGACATGATGCATGTGAATTCTTTGGGAGAGCGAGCGAAATCGTATTCATATACCCCTACATGTAGTTCTTTGGAAATCTTAGGAGTGAAAATGGGGTAATACTCTTGTGTTGCGAGGGCACATGCTTGACGAGAGATAAAATTTCGTGTTGGACATCTTGATCAGTTGATTTGCACGAGTTTTCCAAGATCGAGAATCGATTATTGAGGTTAGGAGGTCTTAATGTGGTGTACTTCATTTTATTGATGAAACCATGCATGTTTTATTGATGATTTGCTATCTTAAATAATCCGTATAGCCGTAGCTTGAATGGTTGAGCCGAATTAGCTATGCGTGGGTTTCAATTGCATGAGATGTGAGAGTATTGTTCGAGGACGAACGAGGTTTTAAGTGTGGGGTAAGTGATCTTGGGGAGAATTTCATGCCCAAGTAATACTCAAATACTTCATTTCTAGTTGTTTATCTATTGTTATGAGTACATTCTCATGTGATTCTTAGGTAAATGTGAATTTATACTAACCAACATGATTAGTGTTGTTTTGCAGTTAGAAGGAATTTTTGGAAGCTAATCTACAAGTTGGTGAAGTGCGGGAATGGACTCGGAAGCAAGAAGTGGAAGTTGACAAGGGCAGTTGGCAAAAATAGGGCTCCGCGATGGCGCCGTGTCATGCTACCATCGCGTAGGCAATCTGCCTGGGATGAATAATTATGTGAAATTCCAGTGGAGGTTCGCGTTACCTCCATGGCAAGGAGGTAGTGCTCCGCGATGCACTCCGTGTCACGTTGAGTGTGATTACCTGGAACCTCAAGTTCCAGTGAAGGTTCGCGATAGCATCGTGGCACAGAGGCAGTGCTCCGCGATACACTCCGTGCCACGTTGCTTGTTATTCCGGAAAAAATTCCCAATAGTATAAATAGAACACTTAGGTTTTATTTTAAAGATTTTGACTTTTTTGAGCAAGAACGTGGGCAGCAGGCAGTTAAGAGGACGAAAATTCTAGGGTTAATTCTCTTCCTTTTTCTCTTTAATTTCAAATGTTTGTATGAATTCTACTTATTTGAAGATATTTAATCCACAAATGAATGGCTAATTCACCTCTAGCTGAGGTTAAGGATAATTGTAGAGGAATGTAATCATTAATCATTTCAGTTTTCATCTTTTCTTCAATGGTTGTTCTATCAATTCTTGTTTTTACTGCATTAATGTTTGGCCAATGTTAATGTATATCTTAGAAATCCAATTTTGATTCTGAAAAGGAAAGTAATTGGAAAGATGTGAATTGGTAGGATATGATCTTTTCTTAGTTGAGAAAATTGAGAATAGATTTACGTCCAAAATAGAAATATATCTGAAAGTCATATTAGTCATTTATGGAATCGGTTATGGATGGCTAGAGCATGAGGTTCTTATATCACAGAAATGCAGAATAAGGTCTCATGATTCTTTAATTGGATAGGAGTTGAAAGATCCAATCCATAGGCAATTAATTCCTGACTAGCAACCGAAGAGAAGATTGATGGAATTGAATTAAGAATTTACATCCCTGCATGCTTGCCTTAACCTCAGCTTGTTCATTGCTATTGTTCAGACTTCAAATTATAATCTTTACTTAGGTTCTTATTACTTAGTAATCTTGACTCATAAAACATACGTAACAAAGACCCATATTAGAAATATCAGAGATTCGAAGTTTCAGAAGTTCAAGCCACGACAAGCTCCTATGACTCAAGTATCATTCTATGAGTCATACCACCCTCTAGTACTTGAGAAACAGAAGCTGCAGACTCGTACTACGAAAGTTTCCTGTGACTCGTAGGACGACTCGGTAGCAGAATCCCTGTAAAATTAGAAAAGGATTTCATTAATTGTATAAATACTTTTAGGTTATTTTCCTTAACAGAATCCAATACTTTTCAATAGTAATCGTAGTTTTTGTGTTCCCTAACTTCTTGGAGAGCAAATACTCAAATTCTTTAACAGAGTTCATCATTGTTCTTGAATTTTACTAGTTTGATTCTGCAAATGATTGTTGGGTTTTTCTTCCATCAATATTGTAAGTGTTTAATTATGTTTTCTTCCATGAAATCTCATTTTATTCTTGCAATCATGAATAGCTAAACCCTCCATAACTAGGGTTGTGAGAATCATGGTGGAATAACAAATTAGGGTTAACAGAAAGTGATTTTAAACCAATACAAATGCCTGTATTGTTATTTTCTTCATGTTTAATGTTTCTTCATGGTGTGCAACGTTAGGACTAGTCCGAATTCTCTTCTTGCTTGAACCTAGAGAAATAGAGATAAAGAAAAGAAAAGAACAACAAAGCCTTGAAATTGAGTTTCATTAAATAGCTTGAGCTGCAGTTGCCAATTACGCAGAGTAGCGGCAACCCTCTAGTCCCAATTGAGGAAGAGCTTGAAAGAACTGCAAAGGATGGCCGATTTAGAGAACCCAGAATAGATGGAGGCTAGGTTAGTTGTTGATTCTCATTAAGCCAATGAGGCCCATCAGGATGAGTTGCATTGAAAAGTTTCTCTTCAAGAGCCAGATGATGCCCAGGAAGAGGTTGACAATGCTGGCCGGAACAGAAGGGGGAACCGAGGTTGTGATCTACACAAGTTCCATAGATTTTCTCCTCACTTTGATGATGATGAGGACCCAAATATTGATGAAGTTGGGTCAACAGGAGCTATTATGCCCCCACTTCTACCTGTTGGGGCAAAATTTGATATTACTAGCACAATGATTCAGTTGCTCCACATGAAGGGAGTGTTTAGTGGTAATGTAGCTGATGATGCAAATCTCCACCTGATGAATTTCATGGGGATCTTCAAAGCTTACAGGCTTCCAGGAGTGAGCCAAGATACTATCAGGTTGAGGCTATTTCTGCTCTCTCTTGCTGGTGAAGCTACTTTATGGTTGTCAGTGTTGCCAAACCACTCCATCACCAACTGGAGGGAGATGAAACACGCCATTCTGGAGAGGTTCTTCCATGGTCCGTTTTGAGCTTTTGAAAATTATAAATCTAAAGAAGCACTTCATGAAACATGGCTGAGGTTTAAAAGGAGTTGACTAAGTACCCGAATCATAGAATTCCCAATGAGTGCTTGCTGGAGATATTTTACATGTCTCTAAACAACAGCACCAAGCTGTGGCATATATAGTGGAGGTGGAGCATTTATGAGTCACTCGTTGGAGGAAGCAACAAGCATACTAGAATGAGTGACCAAGAAACACAGAGCTTGGCATACTAGAGAGACTAAGATAGCTGCAGGAACATAGCTATTGGGATGACTATGGAGCGGCGTAGGAAAGAGAAGGAGAGTGATCAGGAATTAGCTCATATACGGACATCCATAGACCTGCTAACTAAACATATCATGAGGTTTGGAGAACAAAAGCTAAATGTAGTAAGAGCATAGGGTCAGGAGTAGGGGTTTGAGCAGTTTGATTCCGAGGAGGAGACAAACTTCTTGGATAATTAGGTTGTGGGTTTTCGAAATATCGCTCAATGGTCTGTTCAAGACACTTGGTTCCAAGACTCCAAAAACCAAGGTCAGAACCAATACAAGAACTACAACAATAGGACTAGATACAGGGATAGGAGTAGAGGACGAAACCAGAAAGGTGATTAGAGGAAGAATGATGGATGCCGGAATGATTGCACCGGCATTTATGTTCCTCCAAATACTCGTGAGGGGGATGCTAGACCCGCAAAGTTAGAGATCATGATGGTTGAGTTGCTGAAAAATGCAAAATCCACTGATGATCACCTAAAGGAGATTCGAGGAAATATATCTGGCATGAACCAAAGAGTTAAGTCGCACGCCATAGCAATCAAACAGATTGAATAGCAGCTTGGCCAGATGTCTGCATCCCTGAACCATAGGCAGAAGGGCACACTTCCTAGTAAGACTATGTAAAATCTAAAGAATGACAAACACTGCATGGTTGTAACTACTAGAAATGGAAAAACCACAATTGATCTGCCCGTGCCAATTGTAGTTGAGATTAGAAAATAGAATGAGATGGATGTAGATGAGGAAGATGAGACTATAGAATAGGTGATTGAAGGTGATTCTAATTTTAACAAGACTCCATTTGATATAAAAGAGCTTGCGGCAGATAAAGGAAAGGTGAAAGATGCCCCATGCGTTTTGATAATGCTCAAACTCACACTTCTAACAAAGTTGAACCGGACGTTGTCAATAAAGAACCCAATAAAGAGGTTGGGGTCGAACCTACAAGGAATATGGTAAGAACTAGATTAATGCCGATATTTAAGCTTTTTGGTGTGTTATCTCCAAATTTGGGGGTTTATAGAAAAACAATTGTACAACAAGCGTCAAAAATCAATTGTTGTTTATCAAGATTTGCAATTAACTAGGATAAGTATTCCCTATGGGTTCATAACTACTTTGGGTTTACACTAGTGATCAATCCCAATGCTTATTTGTAGACCTGATAAGTAGGGTTCATCCAAATGAATGGTTCGTCCCTATTGGATGAGTATACTCAATCACTAGGTTAGGTCTCATGAGAAATTTCAAGTTAACCATTATCAATTTGTTCCAAATTAACTATCCTGCGGCCGCAGCTCAACTTTTATAATGATCATAAGAATCAAGGCTTTGATGTAATTATATTTTCCTAATCTCTACTTCTCTAGGTTCAAGCAAGTAAAGACTATGGGCAAGTCTTAACATTGCTCTTCGTTAAAATACATTAAAGATGAAGAGAATTACAATACAAGCGTTTAGCATTGGTTTCGAATCACTTTGTGTAACCTTAGTTCGTTAAACCACCATGCTTCCTACAACCCTAGTTGTAGAGGTTTTAGCCTCTCATGATTGTAAGTTTATGATTAGTATTCCTAGACAAACACATATCCAATACTTACAATGATGATTGAAATAAAAACTTGTTTGAATACTGGAAGAAAATATGATGAACAAATTCAAGAACAATTGAGAAATCCTAGTTTTGATTCTCAAGAATTTCTCTCCAATGTTGTCAAAAACTAATTACAAACTTGACAACAATCAACTCTAACTAATTCTGACTGTCTCTCACCTATTCTGAACTAAAAAAGTATTTATACAGACAATAAAATTCTTTTCCTAAGTTGATAGGGAAATAACCAAATCTGGTGCAACACATCCTACGACTCATCATACGACCCATAACAAGATTGTATAGGTCGTGCCTTGTCTAGTACATTCATTGGCTTCTGTAGAATTTTCTAAGTGTTGGCATCTAGTACGACTCATAACATGATACCACGAGTCATATTATCCAGCCGTGGTTTGGCTCTGAGAACTCTGGCATCTTCTGAATATTTCTAAGAGTTCCTTGGTACGCCTCGTACCTGCTTGTCATATATGAGAACTGCCAAGTCCCAAAACTCACTAAAGCTTTCCATGGCTCCTAGTACGGGTCTTAGATAGATGCTATGATTCGTAGATACTACCCATATCAGGAGACTTCCGTTGTGCAAATTTCTCTGAAGTATGCTATGACTCGAGTTACGGCTCGTACTGAGAGTAGTACTTTGCCTTTGCCTTGTATCAATCTTCTGAGCTTTTCCACGAGACTTAGTACGGCTCATACAATCTTGGTATGCCCCGTACTGAGATTAGTACACAGCTGCTTTTCTGCACTTTTCTGCAATTTTTGCACATTTTTGCTCCAACGCTTATTTTCCATGAAAACAAAGTAAAAGCACCTCATATCTATATAAAATACCTAAGTCCATGCTATTTTCCCAGTTTTAAGTGTCAAAATGTTGTAAACTCACAACACATCAACACCTTCAACTTAAGATATTTTCATGTCCTCAGGCAAAGAAAACAAAAACTAAAAATGATGCTTAACTAGAAAATAAACCTAAAATACTACAGCCAACACCAATCAAAACTTGCACTATGAACATAAACAACTTTTGACCCTTATCCATGTAAACAAAATCAGCTATACACATCAAGTGACCAAAAACCATGATAAAACAAGGATCAAGATATGTCATCTAGCTATTAGTAGAGAATCAAGTTATTAACTATGCTTTTCACACACACAACTAGCAGAATAAAATAGAAACTATGTACCCTCACAACAAATGAAGTCCCCAACTCACAAATATATGAAAATATGGAACTTGAGACTAAACAAGTAAGACTCTCACTCTCACAAGGAAGTATCATATACTGCATATCGAATACTATAGGCTTGCCCTTATTTTCTCTACTTTGGCTCTTTGGACTGTCAGACTAGGATCACTATAGGACTTTATTCGGCTTGTAATGTAGGATTGGGCTGGGTATGGTAAATATGGGATTTTAGTGACTAAACCCTCCTTGGCACCACATACTCGTGGCTCCACTACTTATTTCACCCTTTTCTCTTTTTCAACTTTTTTCTCCATTTTTATGAAATATATGGGTGTAGTGTGTTTTAAACTTATTCATTCATTTGTTTTCTTTTGTATTTTTGTTTTCAATTTTTTTCATCTCTTCTTTTCCTTTTCTTGTCACACCCCACCTCTTTTTTTACCGTTTTTCCTTTCTTTTCCTTTTTCACCTCTCCATAGTCTATGTTCCCCTACTCTATCCACCCTCAACATAGGCATTATTTTTTGGGTTGAGGTTCACAATTTTCAATGAGGAACCAGAGCCAAAACAGGTTCATTATAAAAATGATAAGGTTAATCGGTTAATCAAAGAAAAATGGTCCATTTAAGGCTCAAAATCGGGATCAATGGAATCATATCATTTTGGTAGGGCAATTTAAGCTAAAATGGGCTAAACAAAAATGACCTATGATCCTTTCCTAACCAATCATCCTAAAACCTATGTAAAGACCAACCGGGGAAGTTCTAGATCCGCTATGCAATATTGAACTAGGTATATGACCTCACTCACTCATGGTACATGTTTTGCATTCATTCTACCTATTCAGTTCATACATGGATAACTATAACTACTCATGCTAATACACTTAATGACAAAAAAAGATCCATAGAAATCATGTTTAGCAATCAACAAGTACACAACTAACATCCAAAAATTGAAAACAGGGTCATTCTTTTTCAAAACTTCAAAACTAGTGCATTTTATTGACTGAGTAATCCTAAGCTACTTTCTAATTAAACAAAAACATCCTAGATATGTCGGTTCTACCACATAGCATGCCCGAGGGAAAAGAAACACGGTAAGAAAAACTCTCGGACGAATCAAAAATTCCAAAAATATACAAGTACACCCCCTCCCCTTCTAAAAAGCATGCTTCGTCCCTGAAGCATAGAATATAAACACACAAGGGAAAGAGACATACCTGTGGCTACTCAGACTTCACCTTCCATGGGTTGCCTCTGATGTAGCACCTAATTTAATGTCGCGGCACGATGTAACTTCCATGATTCTTTAGGCATCATCAAGGTACACCGCCTCAATTCCTCTTATTTTCCCAATGCCTCCCAGATACAACTTTATTCTTTGCCCATTCACCTAGAATCTCTTACCATCTTTATTTCCAAGATCCACAGCACCATATGGCGACACATTCACCATTCTATATGGTCCCATCCACCTAGATTTCAATTTTCTTGGGATGCAAACAGAACCTTGAATTGAACAGTAAGACCAGATCACTAATGTCAAACTCCCTCTTTGCAATCATCCTGTCATGATATATTTTCATTCTTTCTTTATAAATGGCTACACTCTCATAAGCTCGAAGCTAGAATTCATCTAACTCATTGAGCTGGTAGAGTCTCAACTTGGCTGCTTTATTAGAATTTAAGTTCAGCTTTTTCAGAGCCCATTATTCCTTATTCTCTAACTCTACCAGCAGATGATATGACTTGCCATAGACCAGCTGATATAGAGATGAGCCAATGGGAGTCTTATAAGTTGTTCGATATGCCCACAATGCATCATCGAGCTTCTTAGACCAATCTGTCCGGTTTGTATACACTATTGTGGCCAGAATGGTCTTTATCTCCTTGTTAGAAACTTCCACCTGCCCACTTGATTGAGGATGGTAAGGTGTTTCCACCTTATGCTTCACACCATATTTTTCCAGTAGAGTTCTAAAGAGGCGGTTACAAAAGTGTGGTCCACTGTCACTGATGATTGCTCTGGGAGTACCAAACCTCGCGAATATGTGCTTATGCAAAAATGTTGTGACACTTTTTCCTTCATTATTAGGTAGTACAATAGGCTCCACCAATTTTGAGACATGTTCCACCACCACCAAGATGTATTTCATCCCATATGAGCTAACAAATAGGCCCATGAAGTCAATACCCTATACATTGAATAACTCAACTTTCAGGATAAGGGTCAATGGTAACTCATGCTTATGATTAATGCCACCTTGTCTTTGGCATTGATCACATGCCTTGGAATAATCATAAGCATCTCAGTGAATAGAGGACTAGTAATACCCTCACTACAGAATTTTGTGCGCAGTTCGGATACCATTATGATGACCCCTAACTGGGGACGAGTGGCAAGCCTCCAAAATGCTCAACATCTCTAATTTTGGCACATACCTCTGAATTAACCCATGTGCACAAATGCAAAATAAGTATGGTTCATCCCAATAGTACCTTCGACCATCAAACAAGGACTTCTTCCTTTGCTAGGGTGTCATATCTCCTGGGATCATATCGCTGACCAAATAATTTGCATAGTCAGTGAACAAGGGGATCAAGTCTTGAGATGCAGCTAATACATGTTCATCTGGGAAAGAATCATCGATATCAATATTCTCTTTTTCTCTATCCTTAAATTCTAGTCTAAACAAGTCATTATCTAACTAATTTTCAGCTCCTTTCCGGTCTTTCACCTCAAACTAGAATTCTTGGAGCAACAGTACCCATCTGATCAACCTGGGTTTATCATTTTTTTTAGACATCAAATACCTTAAAGAAGCATAGTCTATGTGGACAATTACCTTATTCCAAGCAAGTATGTCCAAAACTTTTTAAATGCAAAGACCACTGCTAGCAGCTCCTGTTCAATGACAATGTAGTTCTTTTGGGCTGTGTTGAGTGTTTTACTAGCATAATAGATAGGGTGGAAAATATTTTCTCTCCATCATCCCAAGACAGCACTGAGTGCCACCCCACTAGCATCACATATTAACTAAAGGGAAGAGACCAATCTGGAGCTATAATAATAGGCGCAATGGGTGAGTTTCTCCTTCAGGCACTCAAAGGCCTTCAAAAGTGCCTCATCAATTACGAATTTCACCTCCTTCTCAAGCAGTTTGAATAATCATTGTACAATCTTTGAAAAGCCCTTGATGAACCTCTGATAGAATCATGCATGCCCTAAAAAGCTTCTGACCTTTTAATAGAAATAGGCGGTGGCAACCCTGCTATTACTTCAATTTTCGCCTTGTCCACCTCTATCCCTTTTGCAAAGATTTTGTGACCCAGCACTATTCTTTCTTTGACCATGAAATGACATTTCTCCCAATTTATGACCAAATTAGTTTCTTCGCATTTGTTCAACACATTACCCAAATGCACGAAGCAAGATTCGAATGATTCACCCACAACTGAGAAGTCGTCCATATATACCTCAGTGGTATCCTCCACCATATCTTAGAATATCAGCATCATACAACTTTGGAATGTGGCTGGTGCATTGCACAATCCAAAGGGCATTCTCCTGAAAGAAAATGTTCCATACGGGCAAGTGAAGGTGGTCTTGTCTTGGTCTTCTGAGGCTATAGTGATCTAATTATACCCCAAATAACCATCAAAAAGATAGTACCAGCCTCTACTTGACAACCTATCTAGAATCTAATCCATGAATGCATTGGAAAATGGTCCTTCTAGGTCTAGTGGTTGAGCTTTCGGTAATCCATGCATACACGCCAACCTGTGAATGGTCTTGTCAGTATCAACTCACTTTTCTCATTGGGCACCACTATGATCCACCTTTTTTTGGCACAGATTGTACCGGACTTACCCACTTACTGTTATACCCCGTAAATTTTAAATAAATAAGTATCCTAAGGGCATGTTGGTTAAGGGATTTAGAAGGCAAAAAAAAAATTCAATAAATAAAAGGTCGGTTTCTTCATTCAAATCAGTACATTTCCAGCAAAAATATAGGGGAAACAAGTAGGAAGAGTAACCCACGACAATATACATAAATTTCCTTCCAATTACGCGATGAAACGCGGTCTAAACTCCATTCCGACTAAGATACAGAGGTATAAAGCTGTAGAGAGCAATCCTACAGAGTTGGTTTCGTGAAATTTGGCCAGCGAAACGTCGTGCTACCGAGGTAAAGTAAATAGAATTGCTTTAAATTAGTACCAATGTGTTCCTAGCGTTGCAGTGAGCATTTATCCCTTCTGAACTATCGAGAAATAACGAGTTTTTGACTGTTTTTCGAAAGGTTAAAGTTTGGGATAAATATATATCAAAAGTGATAATTTCTCCCGAATATTAATGTATTTAGTTCTAATTTGACATGTATATGAATGTAGTTGGGAGAAATAGCAGAAGTACCGACGGAAATCACATCGGTCAGTCGGATACTCAGAAACCAGGTATGTAAAGCTATTCTTTCGGCAAGCCAGGAAGTACAGTTTAGAAAGTAAATAGAATAAAGGCTATTAACCGATACCCAGCGTACAGGAACGATTTTGGTACAATTTCTAGCAATCATGCTAGTATATTACTACGTATCATGCGATAATCAGAATAATAGATATTCAGGCAATACGTATTACATCTGTTGAGATTGTGTCCAGTAGTAGATGGTACATTTTATATTATCGAGCAATATCCAGATATAATCAAATAGACAGATAAAGGCCAGGTAGCAGCTAGTCCAGCGATCGGAAATAGTGTAAAATAGAATATAGCATCAGTTATTTAATACAGACTGGCCTTGAGATAAAAGAAGAGAATATGGTTAGTATTTTTCATTGAGCATGCTTGTTGTGTATGTGTTTTGTATGTTGAGACTTGTTGTGGCATGTGGGCACCCTTTTAGCATCTCCACCGCCCCTGGGTTATAGCTGTGTCGATACCAGATTCAAATACCGCCACCTGCTGGGCGATGTCGTCTGACTAAAGGACGATGATGGCCGACCACCATGATAATACGGTCCAGACCACCCTGCTTGTAGGGGTAGTTCAGTTTACTCTGCGCAGAGCCAGCACACCCTGTTTACAGGGGCAGACCACTCTGTGTGCGCTTGTGGCCGGGGGCAGTTTATATACAGATTTTTATAAAATTACTCTGTTGCGTGCTTGCACCCAGGGGCAGTTTCAGTCACAGATACAGCAGCAGATTACCCCGTGCGCACTTGCGCCCAGAGGCAGGAGTCTTCGGACTCAGACACAGTTTATTTCCAGAGGCCAAGGCCTGAGCTACGTACCCAAGGGGACCGGTAGGAGGAGCTCACAGTATCAAATGAGAGGAGTGACTTATTTTTGGTTGGTTTAGACCCGGGTAGGGGTATATAGATTGCTTGCTTGGTTGACACCTTCTAGCTTATGGGGGTCGGTCAGGTATTGTGTGTACTATTATGTATATTGATATGTGCTGTTAGATACTGATAGTCAGTAGGACGACACGTTATCAGGTACGCTCAGTTAGTTACAGAATGAACAAACTCTCCCCAGTTATCCTCAGCTAGATAGACTCAGCTGCTTCTTGCTTATATGTCATGTTATCGTTGCTATTCATTTCAGTTGCATATTTCAGTTTGCTTTACATGCTCAGTACCTGTGGTACTGACGCCCAGCGGGGCGCTGCATTGCTTGCCTGCAGGTACTCACGGATGAGGAGCCGATCCCTCGTGATTCCAGCCAGCTAGTGAGTCATCAGCTCCTGTCATCCGGAGTCTGATTCCCAGAGGTGTAGCTCCTTTTCTTTTGTTGTGTAGTATGGGTAGGTCGGGGCCCTGTCCCGATCATTTCTATTAATTTCTTACAATATTCATAGAGGCTTGCAGTCTGTATATAATCCCTGTGGTTAGTTGAGCCGGTCGTGCGAGGCCGTGCAGTTGGCTATGGCTGTTAGTATTTCAGTTTATGTTGGTCGTGTGAGGGCTTAGTTTGACAGTAGTGGTGACCTTGCCGGTCACGTAGTTTTACAGCAGTCTTGTGTTGAGTTACAGATAACTAGACAGCATGGTGGCCTTGTCGGCCCGCATAGGTTCCTTGTTACAAGTCTGTTTCTGGTTAGCTGTTGTTACAGGTACAGATGGCTACAGGCCAGTTGGCCGGAGGCTGTATTTACAGCCGTTATATAGCCGGTTTGTTTCTTTAAATAGAGCCAAAGCCAGCCAAAGCACCAGATATGCTCAGGCTGGACCATTTAGCAGTCTAGAGTCTAGCAGGCACTAGGTGCCCATCATACCCCCCAAGGTGGGGTGTGACAAACTTGGTATCAGAGCAGGTCGTGTCCCAGGGTGTCTGCAAGCCATGCTAAGTAGAGTCTTGTCTATGGATGTGTTGTGCACCACATACTATAGGCAGGAGGCTGCGAGGCAGAGTAGGATAGTTACCCTTCTTTCATATTCAGTCGTGCCTAGCACAGTATAGTGTAGGGTTGGTTCTTTTGAAACTTACCACCCTCTTTGCTTACAGATATTATGGCAGACCAGTGGCACCCAGCTACAGGTAGGAGATTGGATACAGCAGCGAGCGAAGGCACCAGTAGGATGCCTCAGTTACAGCCAGATTCCGCCCGGTCTGAGAGCAATACGGAGGCGTCATCTCGGCCCTCCCAGCAGTCTCCGCCTCGCCAGACACCATTTGAGGCAGCACCGCCTCCCACAACTCCTATGCCCACTTCATCTGATCAGGAGCTACGTAGTGCGGTGGTTATGTTGACTCAGATGCTAGCTGCTCAGCGTCAGCCAGCACCACCTACAGCAGCAGAATCCCTAGGTGGGCCAGGTAGTTTCAAGGTTAGAGAATTCTTGGCGTTGGGACCCCCTCAGTTTACAGGGTCGGATTCAGCGGAGGACCCTCAGGATTTTCTGGACCAGATGCAGAGGATCTTTAGAGTCATGCACGTAACCCCAGCAGAATCAGTTGAGTTAGCAGTGTTCCGGTTAAGGGATATTGCTGTTTTGTGGTACGAAAGTTGGGAGAGGTCTCGGGGAAGAGATGCAGCCCCTCCTACTTGGTCCAGCTTTTCAGAGGCCTTCCTGGACCATTACTTACCCCGGGAGGTCAGACAGGCCCGGATGGACCAGTTCTTACATTTAGAGCAGGGGGCTAGGGGCGTCCGTGAATATTCCTTACAATTCGACTCCTTAGCCCGCTATGCTCCAACATTTATGGACACCATGTCGTCCAGAGTCCACCATTTATTATGGGTCTGAATCCAGAGTACATAGAGACGTACATGAAGGCTACTTTGAGAGAGGACATGGACATAGCCAGGGTACAGGCCTTCGCACAGACAATTGAGGGCCTGAGGCAGCGACAGCGGGGTGACAGACAGGCGACTTCAGAGCAGCGTCGTAGAAGCAGACCCGCTGAGATTCAGAGGGAAATTCTTAGGGGGCCAAGACCACAGTTTTCAGATAGGCCACCCAGATCATTACCACCGGTACAGCAGCAGAGGGGCAGGTTTATTCGCCGGAGTCAGTCAGAGTCCGGTAGCAGTTCACGGACAGTAGCCTCACCTCAACAGCGGAGGGTAGAACAGAGTAGATTTGCATCTACCCCTTGTCCTATATGCCACCGACTACATTCTGGAGCCTCCAGGCAAGGCTTCCCAGGGTGTTATTACTGCGGACAGGAAGGGCATTTAATGAGAGATTGTCCATCCAGGGGATAGGGTAGTCAGGATGATCTGGATAGAGCATCAGCAGGGCCACGAGTTCCAGCAGCCTCAGCAGGGCGTAGACCCTCAGGTTCAGGGAATAGGGGCCGAGGTAGATCAGGAGCCTCTGGCTCAGGTGCAGGCCCCAGTCGTACCTATGCATTACCGGGGAGGCAGGATTCAGAGGCATCTCCTGACGTGGTCACAGGTATATTGATTATCTGCTCATACCCTGTTTATGTATTGATTGATCCAGGGTATACCTTGTCATATATTACACCATTTGTGGCCCGAAAGTTGGGCATCGAACCAGAATTGCTTCAGCAGCCCTTTTCAGTGCTTACACCAGTTGGTGACTCGATTACAGCTAAAAGAGTTTACCGAGGGTGTACGATAGAGGTTGCTGATCATCAGACCAGAGTAGACTTAATAGAACTTGAGATGGTCGACTTCGATGCCATTATGGGTATGGAATGGTTAGTGCCATGCTATGCCAACTTAGAATACTGGACCAAGACGGTCCGATTTCACTTTCCAGGGGAAGCAGTGCGACAATGGAAAGGGAGCACACCTACGCCGAAAGGTAGGTTTATTTCCTACCTTCAGGCAAGAAAATTAATAGCAAAAGGATGTATTTGGTTAGAGTCCAGGACATTCGGGTGGAACCTCCAACTCTTCAGTCTGTTCCAGTAGTCAATGAATACCCTGACGTATTTCCGGATGAGTTGCCTGGTATCCCTCCCGAAAGGGAGATAGATTTTGCAATTGACTTGTTGCTAGGGACTCAACCTATATCCATTCCCCCGTATCGCATGGCACCAGCTAAGCTTAGAAAGTTGAAAGAGCAGTTAAAAGATTTGCTCGATAAAGGTTTTATCAGTCCTAGTACTTCCCCGTTGGGTGCGCCAATTCTATTTGTAAAAAAGAAAGATGGCTCACTCCGTATGTGTGTGGACTACCGGCAGCTGAATAAGGTAACGGTTAAAAACAAATACCCGCTCCCGAGAATAGATGATTTGTTTGACCAGTTGCAGGGGGCCAGATGTTTCTCTAAGATTAATCTGAGGTCCGGATACCACCAGGTCTGGGTTCGTGAGAGGGACATTCCAAAGACTGCTTTCAGGACCAAGTATGGTCACTTTGAATTTCTAGTTATGTCTTTCGGGCTGACGAATGCTCCCGCTGTGTTTATGGACCTGATGAACAGCATATTCAGACCGTATTTGGATCTGTTCGTGATAGTATTTATTGATGATATTCTGGTATATTCTCGTTCAGAGGCAGATCACCAGAACCATTTACGAACAGTACTCCAGATCCTTAGAGAACGTCAGTTGTACGCCAAGTTTTCTAAGTGTGAGTTCTGGCTGAACTCAGTTGCCTTTTTGGGGCATATCATGTCGGATGTTGGTATACAGGTAGACACACAGAAAATAGAGGCGGTCAAGACATGGCCTAGACCTACCACTCCGACTGAGGTCCGCAGTTTCCTGGTTTTGGCAGGATATTATCGGAGATTTGTTGAAGGATTCTCCACTATAGCAGCACCTCTGACAAAGCTAACACAGAAAGCAGCAAAATTTCAGTGGACGGAGGCATGTGAGCAGAGTTTCCAAGAATTGAAAGACAGATTGACCTCCGCCCCAGTACTAGCATTACCAGAGGGAACAGGTGGGTATGCGGTGTATTGCGATGCTTCAGGTTTGGGATTCGGTTGTGTGTTGATGCAGCATGGTAAGGTGATTGCTTATGCTTCCAGACAGCTGAGGAAACACGAAAAGAACTATCCAACCCATGACCTGGAATTGGCCGCAGTGATCCACGCTCTGAAAATTTGGAGGCATTATCTGTATGGCGTCTATGTAGACATTTTTACAGATGACAAAAGCCTGCAGTACATTTTCGCACAGAGGGAGTTAAATTTGTGGCAACGTCGCTGGTTAGAATTGTTGAAAGATTATGATGTAAATATTCTCTATCACCCGGGGAAAGCTAATGTAGTAGCAGATGCCCTGAGCTGTAAGTCAATGGGGAGTTTGGCGTACTTGCGGCCCGAGAAGCGGGAATTAGCCAAGGAAATTCATCAACTAGCTGGTTTAGCCGTTCGAGTAGTGGAGACAAAAAACAACAGAGCGGTAATTCAGAATTCTGCCAAGTCATCACTAGTTACAGAGGTAAAAGAACGGCAATACGAGGACCCTGACTTAGTCCAGCTCAGAGATAGAATTCAGAAAGGCAAGGAGTCAGATTTCCAAGTGACTGAAAATGAAGTGCTACGTTGTAAGGGTCGTCTGTGTGTCCCGAACCTACCAGGGCTTCGCCAGCAGATCATGCATGAGGTACATTACGCTCGCTATTCCCTCCATCCAGGAACAACGAAAATGTACCACGATATCATAGACATTTACTGGTGGCCAGGTATGAAATCTGAAATAGCTGAATTTGTATCTAGATGTCCTAACTGCCAGCAGGTGAAAGCGGAGCACCAGAAACCGGGCGGTCTGACACAGGATATAGCTGTGCCTATGTGGAAATGGGAAGCGATAAACATGGATTTTGTAACAGGGTTACCCCGTACCAGACACAGAAATGATTCCATTTGGGTAATAGTTGACAGGCTGACAAAATCAGCTCATTTCCTGCCAGTGAAGGCTACCTTCTCGGCTGAGGATTATGCCAAATTATATATTAGAGAAATAGTTAGATTACATGGAGTGCCGGTATCCATTATTTCAGATAGGGGAGCACAGTTTACAGCTAGATTCTGGCAGTCGTTCTAGAGGGGTTTGGGAACGCAGATTAATTTGAGCACAGCATTCCACCCTCAGACAGATGGGCAGGCTGAGAGGACTATCCAAACGCTCGAAGATATGCTACGAGCGTGTGTACTAGATTTTGGGGGTAGCTGGGATGAGCATCTTTCGTTGATTGAATTTGCCTATAATAACAGTTATCATTCAGCTATCCAGATGGCTCCCTTTGAAGCATTATATGGGCGAAAATGTAAATCACCGGTGGGCTAGTTTGAAGTGGGGGAATCAACGTTGATTGGGTCAGACATCATTCAACAGTCAGAGGAGAAGGTAAAGCTTATCAGAGAACGCCTGCTGACTGCTCAGAGCCGCCAGAAGTCGTATGCAGATATGCGGCGTAGAAATCTAGAATTTGCGGTAAATGACTGGGTATACCTGAAGGTGTCTCCGATGAAAGGGGTGATGAGATTTGGCAAGAAAGGCAAACTTAGCCCGAGATTCATTGGGCCATATCAGATTCGATGGAGAATAGGCCGAGTTGCATACGAATTGAACTTGCCTCCGTAGTTAGCATCTGTTCACCCAGTATTCCATGTATCTATGTTGAGGAAATTTGTAGGAGACCCTTCCACAGTTGTTCCAGTTCAGGATGTCCAGGTCACAGAAGAGTTAGCATATGAAGAGGTTCCAGTAGCTATCTTAGACAGACAGATCCGTAGATTGAGAACTAAAGATATTGCGTCTGTCTAAGTATTGTGGCGTAACAGGAACCGAGAAGAAATGACCTGGGAAGCCGAGGAGGACATGAAAGCCAGATATCCCCACTTATTCCAGGCATAGGCAAACGGGAGGTATGTTAGAACTGTTTTCCTTATGAATGCTTATATTTCATATATGGAAGCAGGCGATTGATTATAGACAGTTATACATGAATGTTATTATATCGTGTGGAGTACCTGTATTGGGCTTTTCTGCTTTTCAGGAATTATGAGATAGTCCATAATACAGGGGAAACTCTGCCAAAATTTTTCTAGAAACAAGTTGAGTAAGTTGAGAAAGTCCTCTAGACAAAAGGTCATTCGAGGACGAATGTTCTTAAGGGGGGGAGGATGTTATACCCCGTAAATTTTAAATAAATAAGTATCCTAAGGGCATGTTGGTTAAGGGATTTAGAAGGCAAAAAAAAAAGAAGTTAAAATTCAATAAATAAAAGGTCGGTTTCTTCATTCAAATCAGTACATTTCCAGCAAAAAAATAGGGGAAACAAGTAGGAAGAGTAACCCACGTCAATATATATAAATTTCCTTCCAATTACGTGACAAAACGCGGTATAAACTCCGTTCCGGCTTAGATACAGAGGTATAAAGCTGCAGAGAGCAATCCTACGGAGTTGGTTTCGTGAAATTTTGGCCGGTGAAACGTCGTGCTACCGAGGTAAAGTAAATAGAATTGCTTTAAATTAGTACCAATGTGTTCCTAGCGTTGTAGTGAGCATTTATCCCTTCTGAACTATCGAGAAATAACTAGTTTTTGACCGTTTTTCGAAAGGTTGAAGTTTGGGATAAATATATATCAAAAGTGATAATTTCTCCCGAATATTAATGTATTTAGTTCTAATTTGACATGTATATGAATGTAGTTGGGAGAAACAGCAGAAGTACCGACGGAAATCACATTGGTCAGTCGGGTACTCAGAAACCAGGTATGTAAAGCTATTCTTTCGGCAAGCCAGGAAGTACAGTTTAGAAAGTAAATAGAATAAAGGCTATTAACCGATACCCAGCGTACAGGAATGATTTTGGTACAATTTCTAGCAAGCATGCTAGTATATTACTACGTATCATGCGATAATCAGAATAATAGATATTCAGGCAATACGTATTACATCTGTTGAGATTGTGTCCAGTAGTAGATGGTACATTTTATATTATCGAGCAATATCCAAATATAATCAGATAGACAGATAAAGGCTAGGTAGCAGTTAGTCCAGCGATCGGAAACAGTGTAAAATAGAATATAGCATCAGTTATTTAATACAGACTGGCCTTGAGATAAAAGAAGAGAATATGGTTAGTATTTTTCATTGAGCATGCTTGCTGTGTATGTGTTTTGTATGTTGAGACTTGTTGTGGAATGTGGGCACCCTTTTAGCATCCCCACCGCCCCTGGGTTATAGCTATGTCGATACCAGATTCAGATACCGCCACCTGCTGGGCGATGCTGTCCGACTAAAGGTCGATCTCGAAATCAAGCTCCCTTCTCCTCAATCTGCATAAGACTTTTGGTGACTTTGAGTCATTTTCAGCCTGTCTCTTATTAACTGAACTCTCTTCATAGCCTCATGGACTGAATTTGGACCCACTAATAAAGCCTCACCGACTTCAAACCACTCAATGGGCAATCTACACCTTCGCCCGTAAAGAGCCTCGAACGATGCCATCTTAATGCTGAAGTGATAGCTGTTTATGTAGGAAAACTCAACAAGAGGCAAATGCTCGTCCCAACTACTCTTGAAGTCAATACACAAGCTCTAAACATGTCCTCAAGAGTCTGGATAGTCCGCTCCGCCTGACCATCTGTTTGCGGATGAAATGCCATGCTTAGCTTGACCTGGGTGCCAAGTCCCTTTTGATAGGATCTCCAGAACTGAGAGGTGAATTGAGTACCTCTATCTGATATAATGGACAAGGGCACTCCATGCAATCTGACCAACTCTCGGATGTATAACTTAGCATCATCTTCTACTGAATTGGTGGTTTTGACCGGTAGGAAATGAGTAGCCTTGGTCAACCTGTCCACCACAACCCAAATGGAGTCATATTTTCTATAAGTTCGGGAAAACTTGTTACAAACTCCATATTGATTTCTTCCCACTTTCAAGTAGGAATGATGATATCTTGGAGTACACCCCCGGTCTCTGATGCTCAACTTTCACTTGTTGGCAATTCGGGCACTTGGCTACAAATTCTCCAATATCCCTCTTCATGCCATTCCACTAGTAGATTTCCCGCAAGGCATGATACATTTTGGTGGCACCTGAATGGATAGAATATCTGGATCTGTGAGCCTCATGCAACATCCGAATCCTCAAATCCCCCACGTTCGAAACACATAAGGGACCCTAGTACCGAAGCACACCATCTCCCCCTTTGGAGAAGATTTCTACCTTCTGACTTTGAAAAGCTTCTTTCAACTTTACCAAAATTGGATCTTCATCTTGTTTAGCCTTCACCTCCATTACTAAGGGAGACTCTGACCTGTTCTGAACTACTACCCCACCATCGGTCGAACCAATTAATCTAACTCCCAACTGTGCAAGTCGATGTACCTCCTTTACTAGCTCCTTCTTGTCTCACTCACATGTGATAAACTTTCCATAGAAATTCTACTAAGGGCATCTGCTACCACGTTGTCCTTACCCAAGTGGTAAAGGACACTCATGTTGTAGTCCTTAAGTAGCTCCAACCACCTCCGTTGCCGAAGATTTAGCTCCTTCTTTGTGAACACATATTGTAAGATCTTGTGGTCCATGAATACATCTACATGAACCCTATACAAGTAGTGTCACCATATCTTCAAAGCAAATACCACTGCGGCCAACTCAAGATCATGGGTTGGGTAGTTTTTCTCGTGAATTTTTAGCTGTCTGGAAGCATATGCTAAGACTTTCCCATGCTGCATCAATACACACCCCAGTCCAACTCTCGAAGCATCGCATATACCACAAAGCCATTGGTACCCTCCGGTAGAGTCAAACCAGTGCTGAAGTGAGTCTGGCCTTCAATTCCTGAAAGCTCTTCTCACAAGACTACGACCATTGGAACTTCACCTTTTTCTGAGTCAATCTAGTAACCCGCTAAGCCCAAAAAGCTCCTGATCTCCGAATGGTTTACCGGTCTGGGCCAGTTCTTTACCGTCTCTATTTTCTGGGAGTCCACCCTTATACCTTCGCTTGACACTACATGTCCCAGGAATGCAACTAATTTCAGCCAGAACTCACATTTGCTGAACTTGGTGTATAGCTGGTTATCCTTGAGGGTCTGAAGTGCTACCCTCATATGTGAGGCATGCTCCTCCTCGCTCCTGGAGTATACTAATATGTCGTCAATGAACACGATCACAAACATGTCCAGATATGGCTCGAATACCCTGTTCATTAGATCCATAAAAGTTGTAGGGGTATTGGTTAGTTCAAAAGACATAACAATGAATTCATAATGGCCATACTAGATTCTGAAAGCATTCTTTGGGATGTCTCTCTCCCGAACCCTGAGCTGGTGATACCTGAACCTAAGATCTATCTTGCAGAAATATTTGGCACCCTGAAGCTGATCGAATAGGTCATCAATCCTGGGTAAAAGGTATCTATTCTTGATGGTGACCTTGTTCAACTGCCTATAGTCAATACACATCCAAAGAGAACCATCTTTTTTCTGGACAAACAACACCGAGGGACCCCATGGGAACTTACTCGATCTAATGAAACCCTTATCCAGAAAATCCTTCAACTGCTCCTTTAACTCTTTTACTTCGGCTAGGGCCATTCGGTAGGGAGGAATTGATATGGGTTGCGTGTCGGGTAAAGATCAATCTCTAAATCAATCTCCCACTAGGGAGGAACACCAGTTTGTTCATCTGGAAATACCTCGAGATACTCACGCACCATAGGGACTGACTGAATGGTTGGGGTCTCGTATGTGACATCATTAACCCTAACCAAATAGTAAATACAACCCTTAGCAATCATTCTCTGGGACTTGAGATAGGAGATAAAGCGGCCTACAGGTACCGCCGAACTACCCCTCCATTCTAAAACTGGTTCACCTGGAAATCGGAACTCCATCGCTCGGGTTCTTCAGTTAACAGAAGCATAACATGCAAACAACCAATCCATGACAAAAAATAATGTCAAAATCAGTCATAGCCAATTCTACTAAGTCTGCGGGGTAACCTTGTGTAATACTGTAATGGGGCAATCTCTATATTCCCGCCTCGCTATGACCAAATCGTGTTGATCCTCGTCCACCTTTGCCCTTGTGAACTCGTGAGGGTTCATTCTTAAAAAGTCCCTGATCCGAGTTGCTGCTGCATTGCCGTTTTTTGAAACATGCGCAATAGCCTACTGGTTGACCTGAGTGGTCAAGGCCTGCGCCAACATTTGGATAGCTGCCCGAAACTCGGCGTGGGCAGCTAACTCTGGTGTCTGGGGCTCCTGAATAGGTGGGCCTTTCTGACGCCCATTATCATGGCCACCCTCGTGGCCCTCGTCATTTCTATTCCTCCTTCCATTTATCCTTCTGGGGCCATAACTTTCTGCAATCATGAATAGCACGAATTAGAAGGATGGAGAGATTTCAACCGCATGACATAGACCATGAAAGAAGGGAATATTTCCTAAAACGTTTAGTAGCCTCTTATTCATAGGTGTGACGCACTTCACACCCATGAAAAAGACTCTACCTAACGCAGCTTTCAGACTCCCTAGGACACAACTGAACCTATTGCTCTGATACCAAGTTTGTCACGACCTGAGAGTACACCCGGATCGTAGCCCCGAAAGACTCCAAGTCAACCCATGGCGTGAGTATATATCTAAATCATACACATAAGGCGGAAGACTTAACTTAAAAATCATGAACTAACTAAAAATCATAACATGAGATATAAGAAACAACATTGCACGATTCAAACATAAATGGCTGAGTACCACAAATAGGTCTTAAAGCCTCTAATCATAACAGACGAGTTGAAGGGACAAGATCCCAACTAACCCTAACATTCTAAAAACAAAAGATAAACAAGGTCCGAACAAGAAGTCCTCGAGTCATGAGGACTCACCAGAGGGAGCTGAGAGCGGTTCAAAGAGCAAGCATATATATATATATATATATATATATATATATATATATATATATATATATATATATATATATATATATATATATATATATATATACACACACACGTATATATATATATAAGAGACGCTGGCAGGGAGATATGTCGCGCCTCCCATCGTGCCGGGGTCGGGGCGCGACGCGCCACCCCATGCGGAGGAGGGAGGTCCGCGACGCACCACCCCTTGCGGCCTGCCTCCGATCCATTTCCTCCTGCTCGCTCGATTGCATGCTCACGCATTATTCCCCAAGCCCTTTTTTATATGCGTCGTACTCCAAAACTGTCAACATACGTACGAACACATCGGCTAAATGATAGAAACTTACGAGATGTAATATTAATTTTATAATAATTAATGCTAAAGGGAAAAGTTGAAGAAACATTAATTCTCTCTTATTTTTTAAAATTGACATGTATTTTGAAACAACTATTTTAGTATACATGACAACTAAAAGGGAATAGAGGGAGTATTGATTAATCTCTCTCTCTCTCTATATATATATATATATAAGTTTTCAATACGTACGTCGTACGTATATCCCCTGCAATAAGTAATTCATGTGGATGTAAGTCATATTAAAAGTAAATTGCATTTTAATGAGTAATGTTAACTTTAAAGCACAAAAGTAGATGCTGAAATTGCCAATAGACTTATTTGTTGAACGACAAATGATTAACTGCCAACGGATTCTTTATAATTTGTATTTTTGTACTCCTTTATTGAGCCTCTCCAAAATACTAAAATTTTAATCATTCATCCTGTGGCATATTTATTTCAAATTACTAATAGATATGCATTGTTTTTTTAAGCTTTTCTTTGCTCTTCTCATTGTTATTTAGCCGGCAATAATTTTGATTTATATCCAAAAATAGTTGAAAAATAAAAAAAATTATTTATTATATACCCCTCATTAATAAGTTGAACAATAGACTACAATATACTGTTATCCTAGAAGAATCGTACATACTATATTAAGTTTTAGTACATTGTTGTAAGACAATGAATGTAAGATACTAAGATTTTTTATAAGTAGTAGTATATAACTATCCAGATGATACAACAAATTAAAACTATAACCATTCATATTCATTTTTTTTCCAAAACAAATTAATAAACTCAATAGTTGGAATTCTTCAATTAAATAATATGATATTATTTTATAAAAGTTAATACAACGAAATTGTGAAATTCCCGAAGAGAAAGAAATTAGTATTTTTCATAGTAGAATATTTAATTTTTTATATCGTGCAAATATTACTTGTGCATTCACACAGTTACAATAATTTATATGCAAGTAGAAATATAGATATATATGACATAAAAAAAAAGTGAGAGATCCGCTGGATCTATCCAAATTCAAAGCCCATCAAAGACTTTCCTACAATGAAGATCAGAAATTATTTGAAAAATCTAATCACAACTTTCAAGCCTAGCCTTTCTATTTCTTTTTTATTGGTTAATTCAATGACAAACAAAAGTAAATCCCATTGGTTAAGATATTATTATGTCTACATATTTTAAATATCAAGCAATCACCAATAAATAAATAATGAAAAAAATACAAAAATAGCAACCACATGAAATCACAAGAAAGTGTAATATTTAAAACCGAAAGCATACATTTTCTCTACTGCCTGAAAGAAAAAGTTACCAACAATGAACAATATACACATACACAACACATCTGATGTAAATTACAATTTCAACTGTTCTAAGTTATTTGAAAAATCCTGTAATATATTTCTTGATTATTAATATTATAAATCTATTAATAAGCTTATGTTAAAGTTAGTTTAGTAGAAAAATGAATATACCGGATAAATTTGCAGCGTTTCTGTATTGTTTCTTCCTGTGATGTGGATTATGCATATTCTTGATGTATAAGTTTATTTATATAAGATGATTATTGAGCAAAAGTTAACATAATAGATAATAATTTATCACATATTTAATTTGATAATTAAACAAAATCAAAACATCTGCACGTAGGAGGTGAAAAGCCTTCCAAAATAACTGTGTACTATAGTAGTTATGTAGTATTTAATAGGAATTTCGTTAGATGTGATAACCCCTAGTAATATTTTGCATTTATAATTCATTTAAAAGCAAATAGTCAAGTTTGTAGCGTATGAGCAGAAAAATCTTTAGTTTTGTAACGTATGAGCTGAAAAATCTTTCAAGTAACTGATCATTAGTACAATCATTATTTAGCAATTTTTTTTTAGAAAAATATTATTTGACATTTTAATACGAATTTATTAAATTAAATGCCCTCAGTCATTGAAATGCTTTCGTAAGAACAAATTTAAAGTGGTTGTGCATTAAAAAGAGATTTTTGTAGGAATTTTATTTTTTAAATTTAAAAGATAATTTCTTCTTTCAAATTCTAAAGAGTATTTTGATAAACAAACTTTATACTGAGGATTTCTCATTTTTATAATAATATTTCTTTACATTCTAATAAAGATAACAAAAATATGTACAAAAATCAGAGCTAGAAATAATACTTCCTATTGAATATAAATATTGTAAATAATTTTTGTCCTTCTCTTATAATATCTCAATAATCCCCTATGTTTTAAAAAATTTTAAGGCATCATGAAGTACATTAAGGAAGAAATGACCTTTCATATACAATTACATGAATTTGGTCTATATTGAATGGAGTTGCTTTTTGCACCTGCATAATAAATTGCTGGAATTTAAAAGAATTAATCTGTTTTTTGAAGGGCGTAAATGTCCGTTAATGTTATAAGGACATTTTTGTCTTTCAACTTTTGCCTTAGCTGGAATTTGAAAAAATTAATCTAGTTTTTGAAGGGCATAAATGTCAATTAATATTATAAGGATATTTTCGTTTTTCAACTTTTGACCTAATATCTTTCATTTTTAATATAACTAGTTTCTGGACACATGTTTCGCATGTGTATATTCACAATAAATAATTAAATATAGAGTTGTAATAAGTGTAAATTCAAAATGATTGAACTGACATTTTGGTTGCCTTAGTTTATTAATCATGCTTTAATGACGATTAAGTATAAAGCATGACAAGATCACCTAAATAAAATGAAAAGCTAAATTTTTTTCAACATTTATACAGAAAAGTGCAAGAATTACATAAAATACAAGTTACCATGATGGGCATAAGTATAAGCCACGCGCCAAGAGTAAATCTGATCTGCAGGTTCGAGGCTACTTCTATCAAGTTTATGGAAATTTCATATAACCCAAAATGCCAACAACAACAAAACAAGAAGATAAATCAGAAAATATTTGAAAAAATATCAAAAAGAAGAATGCAACAACTTCATATTACCTATTAAAAGGTATAGAGTATGATCATGACACGAACACATATATTTTTCATATTGAGTTTGCTTAATGGTACAAATCTTCATTAGAGGATTGTGTATAAATATTGTTATAACCGGTAGAAACTTAGAAGATAAAAAGGTAATATATGAAATAATAATTTAAAACATATGAAAGTGTAACCTACAATAATTACTGGTAGGTGAAACAATGCTCCTCATTTACTCAGTTCAATGAATGACTTTATTTATTTCTTTATACACACAGACACACATACACACACACACACACACACACACACACATATATATATATATATATATATATATATATATATATTAATGGTAAAATATTACTATTTAATTAGATATTTTATTATATTTTTAATTTACTACAGGAGGAAATTGGTAATCCAACTTTTAAGATAAGAGCTTTCCACTTTTAGTATAATATAATAATAATAATAATAATAATTATTATTATTATTATTATTATTATTATTATTATTATTATTATTATTATTTATCATTATTATTACTATTGTTGTTGTTATTATTAGTATTATTATTGTTTATATTTATTTATTATCATTATTATTATTTATTTATTTATTTTAACTTTTCACTTTTGGTCTTCCCACTTATATAGTAATAAATTCATAAATATGATATGATATGATATGATAACATGCTAATACTTAATTATGTATTAATTAAATTTTAATTAAGTGGAGGGGCAAAATGGTAATTTAACTTTCAACTTAGGGGCTTCCCACTTATGTAATAATATGATATATATATATATATATATATATATATATATATATATATATATATATATATATTTAAGAAGCTTAGAGGCCTGATGATGCAGCTTACCTCTTTGAGCTCCCTTCATATTTTTCTTTTTCCTGGTTTTATTGAATATTTTTCCCATTTAAATGTCATTTTTAAGTTTATTTATTTAAGTCATTTGTTTAGTTTATTTATTTAATACATACAACGATATTCTTACAATCTTTAATTAATGTCATTTACTATCACATACTCCAATATTCTTACAACCATTATTGTCTATATTCCTCTCCAACAAATCCAGATTGGATTTTTCTTCAAATCCAGATTGTGTATTGTTGCGCCTGGCCAGAGAGACAGTGGCCGACGAAGATGAAAAATGGATCAGTTGATTCTTTTTCGATGAGTTTTTCGGTGATTGATGCTCTACTTTGCTTGATTTTCTTCCGATGAGCAGCGGCTAGCCAGAGAGAGATAGTGCCCGACGATGATGAAAAATGGCATTATCTTCAGAGTACTTGTGATGTGAGCCTTTTTTCCTACATTTTCTCTCTCAAAATTTGCTTTTTTAATTATTTTTTCATCTTTTCTTCGTGTTAATGTGGATGTGGCCGGACCTTATGCAGAATGAAAAGATGGAGGGTTGGATGTTATAGAAACTTATGTTTTCTACAACATACATGAACCTGTTCGAAATCAGGTAATTTCAACTCTCTCTCTACTGGTTGTTGTAGTTTTGACTTCAGGGTGGAGCTAAAAGTGTAGGAAGAGGGTTTGGCAGAACAAGTAGTTTGGTTGAAATCTTGTATATGTCTTGAGAAATTTATTATTGATTTAGAATCCCATTTAACTCAAAAGGACTAAACTTTCAAACACAACTTCAAATAGTGTCCGATTGGGTATATTGTTGTTATTCTTTGCTTCTATTATGGGCCATAAAGAAAAGAATGCAAAGTTCCTACTTTTACTGTTTCTTACCTCGAGTGCCTAGAACTTGATTAGATAAATAATGTAATGAGTTATTTTCCTCATTTTTATTTTCCTTTTAACAAATTTAGATATCTTGAGCTAGAAAAAATAGATTGGGAAACTTGAGAATTCCATTTTTGAATATGATTATGAAAGGGTACAGTCTAAAGTTTTTCCATTTTAAAAAAAGAAGAAATGTAATGCCCTGGAAATCCTAAGATCAGTCTTGGGAGTTGAAATGGAGAAAATAAGATTTCCTGCACCAGGTGATAGAATGAGTCTTCCTGTGATCTTGGGGTAGACCACGAATTGTGGAGTGACTCGTGGAGAAAGGTCCGGACTTGGTTGAAAATTTAAAAAAATTGAGTGATCACGGGTGTGACCACGAATCGTGATCAACATCACGAGTCGTCATGTGAGTCATGGTCAAGGGTTGATTGAAAGTTGAAAAAATTCGGGCAGTGTACTTAACGGGTCCTCACCATGGATCGTTTGGGATACCACGAGTAGTGGTGTCCCCTGTAGTGACACCCAGGTGCATTTTGGCAGTGAGGACTACGGGAGGTGACCACGAGTCGTGGTCACCAGTAACGAATCGTCAAGTAGTCCGTGGTGACCCTGAATAGGAATGTTGGTTCAGTTGCAACGGGAGATATCACGAGTTTTTAGGTATTCTAAAGACTCGTGAAGTCAGTTGTTGGTAGTTTGAGGGACCTGCAAAAATATTTCCAGTGCACATCACAATTGGGCACCACGAGTCATCCCTGACCCCATGACTCGTGGTGTGCCTCGTGGGGACTGGCAGGGTCCTTTATCCTATAATTTTATAAGGAGTTTTACGTAATTTGCTAAACTAACTCCTAGACTATAAACTACGCCATTTTGGATTTTAGTCAGGGGTTTTAGAGGAGGTAACCAACAGTTTATTTCATTTTTCACCTCCCCTCAAAAGTTAGAACGTAAAATTTCTCTTAGAAAGATTCAGAGCAGAAGCCAGGGCAATTGAATTCTTCTCAGATTTTTCAAGAGATTCTCTCAGGGATTTCCATCACCAGGTATGTGGGAATTCAACAAGGGAATAATTCTTCCCTTGTGTCCCCCAATATTCTCCTCTATCTTCTTTATCAGTTATAGCCCGGTAGTTTCGAAATGTGAAAAGATTTCAGACAGATTTCTTTATGGATTCAAAGGGAATATTTGTCATGATTTTAGAATTCTTATTTATTCCCTATTTCTATAAATTGTGAAAGATTGTAACTACTAGCATAATTTAGCCCTAGTCGCAGCTCGGTAGAAATTCGAAACTTGTGGGTTGAACTTGTTTTCCCTGTAGCTTGGTTCTATAAGTTTTGGGATGCAAATATATTTAAATTATGTTAAAATCTCAGTGAGAATCATGTCAGCCTAGTCTCAGTTAGATTGTTGGCAATCTCAGTATTGCCCAAAAAAAATGTCAGCTGATCGGTTTGACTACAGTAGTTCTCGAGGTGTCGGTAATGCCTCCCAGTTATTAGAATTAGACTCATTATCATATTTTAGTGGTTCTTTAGGCGGTCATGACACTTTTAGATAAGAACCTTTGACTAGCGTTAGGACCCTAGCTTCAGATTACAGTTTGTTCTTCGGACAGTTACGACGCTTCTAGATAAGCAGCTCTGACCAGTCTGAGAATGCCATTTACAGAATCTGGTCCAATAAGACTCATAGAGTACTATTAGATAGGTACTCCTGAATTAGTCTTGGGCCCTAGTTTCGAGTTATCATCTAGTAGTCAGTCTAGCGCTACTAGTGGGAGTAGGACTTAGCAACGAGCGGACCAGGATTCCACCACCCAGGTTCCTAGAACTATGCTGCCACTGTAGGCTATATTTTTATTGGACTCATGGCCCCAGACCCGTGATCACTCAGTTTATGCCTTTATACCCTGGAAAAGTATATTGGGTCTTATCGATGGGGTGAATACATTGGACTCCACGTCTGGCTCACGTGGTTATATGGCGGTTATAGACTCTCCCACTAGTCAGTTTAGTTCAGTCTCAGATTAGTTTAGTTAGAACAATTTTAGACTACTCGGTTTAGATCAGTTCAATACAGTATTTCAGAATAGTATCTCAAATTTAGAGCATGTCTCTGACCATCAGATAGGGTCATTTTGGCCATTTTAACATACCATAGTTTATTCAGTTGTAGTATTTCAGTTGGTCATTGCATGTATTTCCAAATCAATTATTTATTTCTTCGTGTTACGGTTTCTCCTACTTAGTCAGTACATTCAAAGTACTAACGTATACCTTTTATGTTATATCATTTTATGATACAACTGCAGGTTCTCAGTCCCTGTACTACTAGACCCCGCTCAGAAGTTTCCAACTGCATCATTGGTGAGTCCTCATCTTTGGAGAATGAGGATTATTTCCTTCAGTTATATTTTATTTCAGTTAGATTTAGAGTTAGTTAGGAACTTTTCCTAGCAACTCATCAGATAGATGGCTTTCAGACACATACAAAGTTCTCAGATTTTTAGCTTTGTTTCATTTGCATAAAACTTTATGATTTAGTTCTTCTTCATAAATATTTTATTTTATTATTTTTATAGCTTTCGCTATGTTTTACTCAGAATGCCAGTGTTATGATAAATTATGGGTTGACTTGAGGTTACTTGTGACTCCAAGTACCATGTCTCATCTAGGGTATAGACTCGGGGTGTGACAAACTTGATATCAAAGCACTAGGTTTAGAGTATCCTAGGATGTCTAAAAGACGCATCGAGTAGAGTCCTTTTCATGGGTGTGAAAAGTGCCACACTTATGACAGGGAGGCTACGAGATGTTATTAGGAAGACTCCCTTTTGGTCATACTCCTTATTATGCATTAAAGTTCAATTCTAGTACTATTTTCCTAACTCGTGCTATGTTTCATTTCAATGGAGTCATGCCTCTATGAAGTGGTAACGGAAGAAGGGCTGGCAACACTCACCGACCTGCCACACCATCTCCAACAGCTCCTCAGGACGACCTAGTTGGCCTGGTCAATAAGAGGGAGTCATACATTGGACTTCTTGTCCTTCGCAGAGTTCAGAGCGGCTATCCAACTTCTCGCACAGACAGTCACAAATCAGGTGAACCAGCAGGTGATTTTAGTCTATACTAATGGGTCTGCAGTAGTTGCCCAAGTTCGGGACTTCACTTGGATGAACCCTCTAGTTTTCCATGGATCTAAGGTGGGAGAGGACCCATAGGAGTTCATGGATGAGATTAGAAAGATCACCCAAATTATGGGTGTCAGCTCCTCGAAGAGTGTCGACCTGGCTGCCTACCAGCTGAAATGGGTAGCCCAAATCTAGTACGAACAGTGGAAGGAGGGGAGACCAGCGGGAGTAGAATCGGTGGAATGGGAGGAGTTCACTATAGCCTTCCTAGACTGATTCTTCCCCTGAGAGCTTAGGGAGGCTAACGTGGCTGAATTCATGAATTTGAAATAGGGAAATCAAACGATGGAAGAGTATGCACTGGAGTTCACAAGGTTTTCTAAAGATGCTCCAGATATAGTAGCCGAGCCAAGGGCTCGTATGCTGAAATTTGTTAACGGAGTGTCAAACTTGGTCCTCAAGGAGTGTAGGACTGCAATGCTTATTAAGGACATCATTCTCTCCAGCCTCATAGTTCATTTCCAACAAATTGAGGTAGAAAAATTAAAAGACTTGGAGCGGGAGAACAAACAGGCAAGAACCTTCCAGTCAGATTATGGCCACCAGAGATCTGGTGGTAGTATGTTATACCCCAAAAACACAATGATCGGACCTGGAAGTTGAAACGGGGAAAGAATTGAAAATTCAAGTTGCGGGCATAGAACAGGTCATTGGACGACTCGTGTGACTAGCCCACTAGTCATCAGGTGACTCATGGGAAAGACTAGTGGAGAGTAGGAAGTCTAGAGGAAAAGGGTTCCCCAAGGGCGTGGGAACGACTTGTGGTTAGTAACCATGAATCGTTAGGTCAACCGTGGAGTAAAGGAGAAGAAGTATAGAAGAAGTCAGACCAATGTACTTGATGATTGGTGACCAAGAGTTGTGATCACCCCTGTCGAACTGTTACGTGATCTGTTACGAGCCCAGGAGTATAGACAAGGTAGTGTACTCAACGAGCAACATGACAATTCGTTCCTCCCAGTGACGAGTCGTTAGGTCGTCCGTTAGGACCACCTGACAGTTATTTTCTGCGAATGCGGTAAGGGTTTTTTTGAAATTCTTAAGTTCATAAGACCTATAATACGTCGTTTAAGGCTCGTTTTGAAGGGTTTTAAGAGGGGAAAACCTATTCTAAGTTATTTCATTCCATGCATGCAAAGTTGAGAGGTTGAAGAAGTGATTTAGAGAAAATCTTCAAGGTTTTCACTGGAATCTCATCTTGGGCAGTCAGTGAAGTGGTAGAATAATCCCTTCCAGGTATGTAGGGTTAGAAGTGGGTGTTTCCTTCCTCACCCATGCCCAATCTCTATCTAAGTATGAGGAATTCCTATGATCAAGTTATGGGGGTTTTCCCCAATTACATAATTCTTCAATTTCTATATATGGGTATTATTAGATTATGTTTCTGTTGATGAATTGTGAAGGTTGGGCAGGTTTTAAAATTGTTTTCAATCAAAATTGTGTTTCTTAAATTATGAAATAAAATTCCCATGGATGATAAGTGCATGGAAGAAAAGAATGATGATGAATACATGAATGATGATGATGAGATTTGACAATGAAAAACACGTTTTTAAAGCTACCCATGTTTACGATATTGTTTTCAAAATGAATTGAGTAGATCTAAGCATGATAAAGCTTTGGGCAATGCCCACATGTTGAATTCAAATGATGATTATTCCAAAATAGCTTACCACATGATTTTTGGAGCAAGGGCTCCCTAGTATGTTCAGCTTGTGGTATATTTTAAACTAAAGTTCTCATATGCATGAACTCTATTGAAATGTATGCTACTATTGAGCTTTGTTTCCATAAGATGTCGACTCTATGTATGATTTCATTATTGAGATTTATCAATAGACAATGTTGAGCTTCATTTTCATACGATGTTGAGTTATTCATGACTTCATGTTGAGCTTCATCAATAGATGACGTTGAGCTTCATTATATACGATGTAGAGCATTTCATGTTTTTTTAGGAGAAGAGTCTAGCATCGGGCGGGCTAAGGGTCGATCACCCTAAGCCCCAGAACTACACGCTAATGTAGGTTGATACTATTATATGACTTGGGACCTCCCTATTGAGCTTCCCCTTGCCCAACTAGGCCTTCATCTTGATATCAGTATCATGGTAGCGTCCTCAGCCCTGGCAAGGTTTTGGACGGCTCTGCCCACTTGAGTGTGATAGTCGGGATCACATAAGCTCTATCGTGGTATGTCAGTTAAGTGAAGAGTCTCCCATTGTCTATATGAATCAGATTTTCATATTCATTACTCATTATTGCTTAAATTATTTTAAACATGCATGTACTAAGGATAAGGTTTAACTTATTGTTCAGCTTTTCTATAAATGTCATATTTCATCTTTGAGTCATTCGAGTCAGTTATGATGTTATGAAGCTACGCATGGACATATTATGAAAAGATTACAATTTCAGAATGAATGCGTGTAGCTCCTCCTCTCAGATTTGAAAGCTTATGTTATGTTATGAAGTGTTTTAAATGACTTACTTTACTTAAGTGGTTTTACTTACCTTGCATACTTGGTACATTCTGTATACTAATCGCATACTTTCTCTGTTGTATCATCTCATGATACAGGACCCGGCTCGTAGCTTCAACCCCGCTCTTAGACAACCTTCCGGAGTTAGTATCTGCTCGGATTGGTGAGTCCTCATCTTTTGAGGACTAGACTTTTAGTTTTCCTTTATGCATTTTCAGTTTCAATACTGTTGAGTTAGTTGGGGTCTTGTCCCATCAACTCATTTAGATTAGAGGCTTATAAAACTATTGATGTAATCAGCTTCGGATATTTGTTCTGTTATTGCGATGAGTTAGACTTCCGCTGAGTTTACATTGTTGATTTCTTCTGATTTTTGTTTGAAATAGATGCATGCTTATGCCATAGGTTGACTTAGGATCTCTCGGGGTCCCACGTCTCGTGTCTATGATCTGGGCCTCCATTTGGGTTTTGACAAACATGGTATCAGAGCCATAGGTTTGAAGTGTCCTAGGGTGTCTGAAATCTGAGTTAAGTAGAGTCTTTTTCATGGGTGTGAAGTGTGTCACACTTATGACGAAGAGGTTACGAGACATTTAGGAAATGTTCCCTTCTTTTATGATCTATGTCGTGTGATGAAAAGTCTTTCTATCCCTCTAAATTGTGCTATTCGCGATTGTAGAATCATGGCTCCTTGAAGAATAAAGGGAAGGAGGAATGGAGGTGGTGAAGGCCACAAGGAAGGAAATGGTTATGGGCATCAGCCAGCCCCACCAGCTCAGGAGCCTCAGGCACCAGAGCAAGCCACTCATGCTGAGTTCTGGGCAACTATTCAGATGCTTGCGTAGGCCTTCACCGCTCAAGTCAATCAGTAGGCCATTGTTCATGTTCCACAAAATGGAAATGCAGCGGAGGATCGAGTTAGATACTTCTTGAGGATGAACACGCCAGAGTTCACGGGGTCTAAGGTAGATGAGGACCCATATGAATTCGTGGATGAGATTGTCAAGATCACCCAAGTCATGAGAGTGAGTAGTGTTGAATGAACGGAGTTGGCCTCCTACCATTTGAAGGGGGTTGCGCATATCTGATTTCACCAATGGAAGAATAGCAGGGCTGCAGGAGCAGGTCCAGTCACTTTGGAAGAATTCTAGGTTGTATTCCTAGATCGATTTTTCCCTCGGGAGATGAGGGAGTTAAAAGTAGCTGAGTTTGTGAAATTGAAGCAGGGGACAATGACTGTACAAGAGTATGCCCTTGAGTTCACTCGCTTATCGAAATATGCTCCAGAGTTGGTAGCCGATCAGAGGATGTGGGTGAGTAGGTTCGTCCATTGAGTCACAGGTTATTTGAACAAAGACTGCAGGACAACCATGCTGCACCAGGATATGGACTTTCTTCGGATAGTGTTGTACGCCTAGTAAATGGAGGTGGCATATTCGAGAGAGAGGGAGGCCAAGAGGGCCAGGACCGAGGAACATAGGTTCTCATAACAGAGGTCCAGTGGTGGGCACCGACAACACACCCACCAGAGATCATTAGCCCCAACATCTTCAACATTGAGTGTGACATCCAGGCCCAGGCATGACCATAGAGGGCGGGCATCAGGCTCGAGGGGTCATAGCAGCAGACCCGCAAATTCCAGCATCCCAGCTTGTCGTAGGTGTGGTCGAGGGCACACATGCCAGTGCTTGGCACGTTTAGGTGCTTGTTTCAAGTATGGGTAGCCCAGGCATATGCTTCAAGATTGTCCAGTTGCGAGGAAGGATCAGGTTGGGGGTCGAGGCCTAGCTTCTAGTTCAACAGCCCCTCCCACACGCTCAGCACATCAGGGTGCATCTATTAGTACAGCTGGCGGTCAGTGCCAGGACAGATTCTATGCTTTAGCTTCCCGTCAGGAGCAGGAGCTCTCCACGGATATGGTCACTGGTATGTTGCGAGTTTTCCATATTGATGTTTATGCTTTGCTAGATCTGGGGGCTACTTTGTCTTTTGTGACACCATATGTGGCCAGTAGTTTCGGAGTTAGTTCCGATGTCTTGTCAGAATCCTTCTCAGTTTCCACTCATGTAGGTGACTCAGTTATAGGTAGAGGGGTGTATAGAGATTGCCCAGTCTCAATCCTTCAAAAGGTCACCTCAACAGATTTGATAGAGTTAGCGATGACCGATTTCAATGTTATTCTCGACATGGATTGGCTATTTAGATGCTATGCTTCAGTTAATTGTAGAACCCGAGCAGTAGAGTTCAGATTTCCGAGTGAGCCAGTCTTGGAATTGAAGGGTAGTTCAGCTGTGCCTGTAGGTCGATTCATTTCATACCTTAAGGCCAGGACGATGATTTCCAAGGGTTGCATGTACAATCTAGTTAGGGTTAAGGATGTCGAGTATGAAACCCCGACTATCCAGTCAGTTTCAGTAGTACGTGAGTATCCAGAGGTCTTTCTTGATGATTTACCAGGTGTTCCTCCCGAGTGGGAGATTTATTTCGGTATAGATCTTCTTCCCGACACGTAGCCTATCTCTATTCCTCCCTAAAGGATGGCTCCAACTGAGCTAAAGAAGTTGAAGGATCAGTTGAAGGACCTGTTAGATAAGGGCTTTATCAGACCAAGCAAGTCCCCATAGGGTGCGCCGGTGTTATTGATCTAGAAGAAGGATGGTTCTCTTCGAATGTGCATTGACTATCGACAGTTGAACAAGGTCACCATTAAGAATAGGTATCCCTTACCCAGGATTGATGATTTGTTTGACCAGCTTCAGGATGCCCAGTGTTTCTCTAAGATTGATCTCAGATCTTGGTATCATCAACTTAGAGTTCGGGAGGGTGACATCCTAGAAACCGCTTTTAGGACTCGGTATGGCTATTATGAGTTTGTAGTTATGTCCTTTAGACAAACTAATGCCCCTGCAACTTTTATAGATCTAATGAACAAGGTGTTTAAGGCATATTTGGACATTTTTGTGATTTTTTTCATAGATGACATCCTTTTATACTATCAAAGCGAGGAGGAGCATTCCACTCACTTGAGAGTAGTGCTCTAGACCCTCAAGGATCGTCAATTGTATGCAAAGTTTAGAAAGTGTGAATTTTGGTTGGACTCGGTTGCATTTTTGGGCCATGTGGTATCGAGTGAAGGCATAAGGGTAGATTCTCAGAAAATTGAAGTAGTGAAGAATTGGCCCAGGTCGGTGAATCCTTCTGAAATTTGGAGTTTCTTGGGCCTAACAGGCTACTGCCAGAGATTCGTAGAGGGTTTTTCTTCAATTGCGACACCTTTCACCAAGTTGACTCAAAAGAAGGTAAAGTTCCAATGGTCGGAGGCTTGTGAGGAAAGATTCCAAGAGTTGAAGACTCGGCTCACTTCAGCACCAGTGTTGACCTTGCCCAAGGGTACCGATGGTTTTGTGGTGTATTGTGATGCTTCGAGAATCAGACTTGGGTGTGTATTGATGCAACACGAGAAAGTGATAGAATATGCCTCAACACAGTTGAAAGTCCATGAGAAGAATTACCCAACCCATGATCTTTAGTTGGCCGCGGTGGTGTTCGCATTGAATATATGGAAGTATTACTTATATGGGGTCCATGTGGATGTATTTGCGGACCACAAGAGCTTGCAATATGTGTTCATGCAGAAGGATCTTTATCTTCGAAAATGGAGGTAGTTGGACCTGCTAAAAGACTACGACATGAGTGTCCTTTACCATCCGGGTAAGGCTAATGTGGTAGCGTACACACTTAGTAGGCTCTCTATGGGGAGTGTGTTCCATGTAGATGAGGGAAAGAAGGAACTGGTAAGAGATGTCCATCGACTTGCAAGGTTGGGAGTTAGATTGGTCGACTCGACCGATGGCGGCGTTGTTGTGCAAAATGGATCAGAATCGTCCTTCGTGGATGATGTGAAATCTAAGCAAGATGAGGACCCGCTTTTGAGGAAATATATGGAAGTTGTGCGGAGTTAAAAGGTGGAGGGTTTCTCCCAAGGGGGATATAGGGTGTTGCGGTACTAGGGCTGTCTATGTGTTACGGATGTTGATAGTTTGAGGGACCAGATATTGCATGAGGCGCATGGATTCAGGTATTCTATCCATCTGCCACCAAGATGTATCATGATTTGTGGGAAATATATTGGTGGAACATCATGAAAAAGTACATTGCAGAGTTCGTAGCCAGATGCCCAAACTGTCAGCAAGTGAAAGTCGAGCATCAAAGGCCGGGAGGCGTACTTCAAGATATTAGCATTCCCACTTGAAAGTGGGAAGAGATTAATAGGGATTTCATTACAGGATTACCTTATACACGCCAACACCACGATTCCATTTGGGTGGTGGTAGATAGGTTGACCAAGGTTGCACATTTTCTACCGGTTAAAACCACAGATTCAGTAGATGATCATGCCAAACTATATATCTGGGAGTTGGTGTGATTATATGGAGTGCCCTTGTCTATTATATCAGGCCAAGGTACTCAGTTTACCTCCCAGTTTTGGTGGTCTTTCCAAAAAAAGCTTGGGACTCAGGTTAAACTCAGCACAACCTTTCATCTGCAAATGGATGGCCAGGTAGAATGAACAATCTAGACACTCGAGGACATGTTGAAAGCATGTGTGATGGATTCAAAGGTAGCTGGGATGATCATTTTCCCTTTGATTGAGATTGTGTATAATAACAGCTATCACTCTAGCATCCAGATGGCATCGTTTGAGGATCTTTATGGGCGAAGGTGCAGATAGACCATTGGATGGTTTGAGGTTGGTGAGGCAGCTATGATAGGGCCTGATTCGGTTCATGAGGCCATGGTGAAGGTTTAGTTGATAAGGGACAGGCTAAAAACCTCTCAGAGTCGTCAAAAGTCATATGCTGATGTGAGGAGAAGAGATTTGGAGTTTGAGGTAGGAGTCTGGGTATTTCTAAAGGTATCTCCCATGAAGGGAGTCATGCGGTTTGGGAAGAAAGAAAAACTTAGTCCCCGCTATGTTGGTCCTACCGGATAATGAGGAGAATTGGCAAGGTAGCGTATGAGTTGGACTTACCCTCAGAGTTATCTTCTGTACATTCCATTTTCATGTGTCGCTTCTGAAGAAATGTTTGGGAGATCCAACCCTAGTAGTCCCGGTGGACAACGTTGGTGTAAAGGACAAACTCAGCTATGAAGAAGTTCCGATGGGAATATTGGACCATCATGTTTGGAGGCTAAGGAACAATGAAGTAGCTTCAGTTAAAGTCTTATGGAGGAATCAGCATGTTGAAGGAGATACGTGGGAGCCGAAGCGGATATGATGGCTAGATACCCACACTTATTCTCTACAGACTCAGTTTCGACTTAAGGTAACAGTTTTTCTCTCTAACTCTATTTAATTTTCATGTTCAGTTCATGTGCTCAAGTTTCTTTTATGTGTATAGATATGTATGTGAAGCATGAGATCCATTCAGCTATGTGATATGAATTGGGGGTAGTCATTCTGTAAAGTATCAGCTTAGATGATCAGTATTTGAATAAGATAATTGTATGTTTCTATTTTCTGCTTGCTTCTAAAATTCAAGGATGAATGTTCTCAAGGGGGAGATATTGTTATAGATCGAAAACTCAATGATCGGACCCGGGAGTTGAAATGGGGAAAAAGCTGAAAATTCATTGTGGGCACAGAATGGGTCATTGGACGACTCGTGAGATTAGCCCACGAGTCACCTGACAACTCATGGGGAAGACCAGTGGAGAGTAGGAAGTCTGGAGGAAAAGGGTTCCCCGCGGGTGGGGAACGACTCGTGGTCAGTCATCATGAGCCGTTAGGTCAACTGTGGGTAAGATAGAAGAAGTATCGAAGAAGTCAAACCAGTGTACTTGACGATTGGTGACCACGAGTCATGATCACCCCCTGATGAATTGTTACATCATTTGTTAAGAGACCAGGAGTATATACAAGGCAGTGTGCTCAACGAGCAACATGACAATTCGTTCCCTCCAATGACGAGTCGTTAGGTCGTCCGTTAGGACCACCTGATAGTTATTTTCTGCGAATTCAGTAAGGGTCTTTTCGTAATTCCAAAGTTCCTAAGACCTATAGTACGTCGTTTAAGTCTCGTTTTGAAGGGTTTTAAGAGGGCAAAACCTATTCTAAGCTATTTCATTCCATGCATGCAAAGTTGAGAGGTTGAAGAGGTGATTTAGAACAAATCTTCAAGGTCTCCATTGGAATCTCATCTTGTCTAGTCAGGGAAGTAGTAGAATCATCCCTTCCAGGTTTTTAGGGTTATGAGTGGGTGTTTCCTTGCTCACCCATGCCCAATCTCTATCTAAGTATGAGGAATTCCTATGATCAAGTTATGGGGTTTTTGCCCAATTGCTTAATTCTTCAATTTCTATACATGGGTACAATTAGATTATGTTTCTGTTGATGAATTGTGAAGCTTGGGCAGGTTTTTAAATTGTTTCAATCAAAATTGTGTTCCTAAATTATAAAATAAAATGCCCATAGATGAGAAGTTCATGGAAGAAAAGAATGATGATGAATATATGATGAAGATGAGATTTGATGATGAAAAGCACGTTTCTAAAGCTACCCATGTTTATGATATTTTTTTCAAAATGAATTGAGTAGATCTAAGCATGATAAAGCTTTGGGCAATGCGCACATGTTAAATTCAAATGACGATTTTCCTGAAATAGCTTACCACATGGTTTCTGGAACAAGGGCTCCCTAGTATGTTCAACTTGTGGTATGTTTTTAACTAAATTTCTCATATGCATGAATTCTATTGAAATGTATGCGACAATTGAACTTCATTTCCATATGATGTCGATTCTATGCATGATTTCATTATTGAGATTTGTCAATAAAAAATGTTGAGCTTCGTTTTCATACGATGTTGAGTTATTCATTACTTCATGTTGAGCTTCATCAATAGACGTTGTTGAGGTTTGTTATATATGATGTAGAGCATTGCATGTTTTTTTTAGGAGAAGAGTCTAGCACCAAGCGGGTTAAGGGTCGATAACCCTAAGCCCCAGAACTACGCGCCAACGTAGGTTGATACTATTATATGACTTGGGACCTCCCTAGTGAGCTTCCCCTTGCCCGAATTGGCCTTCAGCTTGATATCAATATCATCCTAGCATCCTTAGCCCTGGCAAGATTTTGGACGGTTCTGTCTACTTGAGTGTGATATTCAGGACCACGTAAGGTCTATCGTGGTATGTCAGTTAGTGACAAGTCTCCCATTGTCTATATGATTCAAATCTGCATATTCATTACTCATGATTATTATTTTAGACACGCATGTACTAAGAGTAAGGTTTGACTCATTGTTTAGCTTTTCTATAAATGTCATATTTCATCTTTGAGTCATTCGAGTCAGTTATGATGTTATGAAGCTATGCATGGACATATTATGAAAAGATTACGATATCAGAATGAATGCATGTAGTTCCTCCTCTTAGATTTGAAAGCTTTTGTTATGTTATGTAGTGTTTTAAATGACTTACTTTACTTAGGTGGTTTCACTTACCTTGCATACTCGGTACATTGCACTTACTGATCGCATACTTTCTATGTTGTATCGTCTCATGATACAGGACCCACCTCACAGCTTCAGCCTCGCTCTTAGACAGCCTTCTAAAGTTATTATCTGCTCGGTTTGGTGAGTCCTCATCTTTCGAGGACTAGACTTTCATTTTTCCTTTATGTATTTCTAGTTTTAGTACTGTTGAGTTAGTTGGGGTCTTGTACCATCAACTCATTCATATTAGACGCTTATCAAACTATTTATGTGATCAGCTTCAAATGTTTGTTTTGTTGTTGTGATGAGTTAGGCTTTTACTGAGTTTATATTATTGATTTCCTCCGATTTTTGTTTGAAATAGATGTATGCTTATGTCATGGGTTGACTTGGGGTCTCTCGGGGTCCCTTGTCCCGTGTCTATAATTCGGGCCTCCGTTCGGGTTGTGACATAGTAGCCACCCACAACAGCAGCAGAGGGCTCCAACACCCACTTCAGCTAGTGCCCCAACTTTCTGGTCCCACAAGGATAAGAGGGGTAGAGCATCTAGCTCACAATCCCAGAGTCATAGCGCCAGCAACCGCTATAGCTACCCAGTTTGCCTTAAGTGTGGCATTAACCATCTAGGAGAGTGTCTTCAGGGCCGAGAGGGTTGTTTTGGTATAGAGAGCTTGGTCATAGGCTCAATGAATGTCTGTCAGCAGGACGGGGGAGATCACAATCCATCGTTTCAGCAGCTCCAGCAGGCCCACAAGCTCAATAGGCCAACACTTCAGGTGCAAATGGCGGCCAGTGCCATAATCATTTTAGCGCTTTGTCCTCTCGTCAGGATCAGGAGAGCTCACCTGACGTGGTTACGGGTATGTTACACCTTTTCCATCGAGATGTGTATGCCCTACTAGATCCAGGAGCCACACTTTTATTCCTGACTCCCTATGTAGAAGTCTAGTTCGATATCAACCCAGAGGTCCTCTCAGAATTATTCTCAGTTTACACCCCAGTTGGTGAGTCAGTTAGAGCCAACCAAGTGTATAGAAATTTCCCAGTCTCAATCTTGAATAAGGTCATTCCAGCTGATCTTGTAGAGTTAGACATGGTTGACTTCGACCTCATTCTTGGCATGGATTGGTTACATTCTAGTTATGCCTCAATCGACTACAGAACTAGGGTCGTCAGGTTTCAATTTCCTAATGAGCCAGCTTTATAGTGGACAGACGATAATTTAGCGCCTAACGGTCAGTTTATTTCTTACCTTAAGGCTAGAAAGCTTATTTCCAAAGGGTGTATTTATCATCTAGTTCAGGTCAAAGATTCCAGCTCTGAGACCCCAAGTATGCCGTCAGTTCTAGTTGTCAGTGAGTTCCCTGATGTGTTTTTCGAAGATCTTCCTGGAGTTCCTCATGAGCGGGAAATAGATTTCGGTTTAGACTTTCTTCCAAACACTTAGCCCATCTTTGTCCCTCCTTACAAAATGGTTCTAGTTGAGCTTAAGGAGTTGAAGGAGAAACTAAAAGACCTTCTTGATAAAGGTTTTAAAAGACCTAACATCTCTTCCTAGGGTACTCTAGTACTATTCATGCGAAAGAAAGACTGTACCCTCAGAATGTGCATCGATTACGATCATTGAACAAGGTCACAGTCAAGAATAGGTATCCCCTACCTAGGATTAACAACTTGTTCGATCAGCTTCAGGGAGCTAGTTGTTTCTCCAAGATAGATCTCAAGTCAGGGTATCCTCAGCTAAGAGTCAGAGAGTGTGACATACCAAAAATAGCTTTCAGAACTCGTTATGGTCACCACAAGTCCGTGGTTATGTCCTTCAGACTGACTAATGCCCCCACAGCTTTCATGGACCTAATGAAGAGAGTCTTCAAGCAGTATCTAGATATGTTCGCCACTGTATTTATCAACAACATTCTGGTATACTCCACAAGTGAGGAAGAAAATGCTAATCACCTGATGATAGTGCTTCATACACTCAGAGATAGCCAATTGTTCGCCAAGTTCAGCAAATGCAAGTTCTGGTTGAAGTCCGTGACTTTCCTTGGTCACATGGTCTCCGGTGAGGGTATTCAGGTAGATTCTCAAAATATAGCAGCGGTGAAAAACTGTCCTAGATCTACCTTCCCAACTAAAATCATAAGTTTCTTGGGTCTAGCCAGTTATTACCGATGTTTTATGGAAGGTTTTTCCTCTATTGCATCTCCTCTGACTAAGTCGACTCAGAAAAAGGTGAAATTTCAGTGGTCAGATGTGTGTGAGAAGAGTTTCCAAGAGTTGAAAACTCGACTCACTATCACTCCAGTTTTGACCTTACTAGAAGGAACATATGAGTTTGTAGTGTATTGCAATGCTTACAGAGTTGGACTCGATTGTGTTCTGATGCTACGCGGTAAGGTGATATCCTATGCCTCCAAACAACTCAAGGTTCACAAAAAAAACTATCCGACTCATGACCTAGAGTTGGCAGTGATGGTGTTTGCGTTGAAAATATGGAGGCACTACCTATACGGGGCTCACGTGGATGTATTCACAAATCACAAGATCCTTCAGTATGTGTTCAGTCAGAAAGATCTAAAACTTCGTTAGAAAAGGTGGTTGGAGATACTGAAGGACTATGACATGAGCGTGCTGTATCACCCGGGCAAAGCCAATGTGGTGGCTGATGTCCTAAGAAGAGTGTCTATGGGGAGCGTGGCTCATGTGGAAGAGGGCAAAAAGGAACTGGCAAAGGATATCCACAAGTTAGCACGGATGGGAGTATGGTTGGTTGATACAACTGAGGGTGGAGTGTTTGGTGCGTAGTATGGGTATTATAAAACCGACACGCAAGTGCACGTGGTCGAACAAGTAGTAAGTGACTTTAGTAAGCCAAGTATCGATCCCACAGAGACTTGGGATAAGTGCAATTTGCTCAAGTATACTATATTTTTACTTCTAAATCTGCTGACAACTAAATAACCAAAAATTTAATAATTTGTTTTATAAATTTTATACTAAATTACAAACAATTATCTACTTTGAATTTGGACTATGGATAAAAGCATGCTGAGGGTAAATAACATGTAATGAAACTGATTATCATCATAAATTGGTTAATCTTTTCTTCCAGTTGCTAGCCAAGAACATCTGACAAGAGATTAAAACTCTCGTATTTAATCTCACTTAAGAATCATGAACCATCCATCTACATTTCTGTGATCAAATGCAATTCATGTTCTAGCCATACAATTCCGGTTCCTAAATTGACTAATACGACTTTCAGGTATATTTCTATCCTGAAGGTTCATCAAAACTCAATTTTCCCAAATCAAGTTAAGAACAATATCCTATTAATTCACAACATTCCAATTTCGTGCTCTCTCGAGTGAAATCGGACTTTTTAGATGTACATTAATGTAGGCCACACACCAATGCAGTAGAAACAAGAATTAATAGAACAACATGGAAGAAAAAGATGAAAAACCATATAATTAATAATCAAAATTCATCACAAGTGTTCATAACCTCAGCAAGGAAGGGAATTAGCCACTCATTCGTGGATTAATCATCATAAAACGAGTGTTAATCATACAAACAATTGAGTTAAAGAAGAAAGAAAGAGAGAAAAAACCCTGAACTTTTCGTCCCTCAACTGCCTGTAACCCACGTCCTTGCTCCACCAAGTCTGAATTATGAAAAATGCACTTAAGTGTTCTATTTATACTAGTGGGAATTTTTCCCGGAATAATGAGCAACGTTTCACGGAGTGCATCGCGGAGCACTGCCTCCGTGACACGCCGTGAACACGGACCCTCACTGGAACTGGGGGTCCGGGAATTTAAACACCAACGTGGCACGACGTGCAACGCAGAGGCTAGCCACCGTGCCACGGAGCAGACGCGAACCTCCACTGGAAATTGGATGAATTTTCACCCTCCAGGTAGAATGCCTCCGCGATGACAGCGTGACACGGCTCCATCGCGGAGCCCCTTTAATTTGTGCATTCTTATGCCTTTTTCCTTGCTCGCATCCAAGTCCATCTCCGATATCGTCCAACATGCATGTTAGCTTCTCGAAATCCCATTTTACCTACAAAACAATGCTAATCATGTTGGTTAGTATAAATTCACATTTTATTACCAATTACATGAAAATGTATACACATTGCTAGATAAACAAGGCGAAAATGATACTTTTGAGTATCACTTGGGCATATAAATCTGCCCAAGATCACTTACCCCACACTTAAATCCTTGTTCGCCCTCGAACAACAAACATACAATTCATGCAATTTACATCCCAACCTTCGCTACTATGGTGCGACAATTTAAGCTACGGTCATACCGATCATTCAATATTGCAAATCATCAAGAAAACATGCATGGTCTTAACAATGCAATGACCTTCAATACATTAAGCCTTCCTAGACTTTAAGAATCGACTCTCGATATCGGCAAACTCATGCAAATCAGGTAATCAAGATATCCGACACGAAAATCAGTCTTTCCTCAAGCATGTGCCCTCACAACTCAAGAGAATCTTCCCCTTTTTGCTCACGTGACACACAAACATTCAAGTAGGGGCATGTAAAAACAATTTCACTCTCTCTCCCAAAAGAATTCACATGCATCATGTCATGACCCATAAGCTTGCCCTTAGTGTATTACTCCACTAATATAAAGAAATGCAATGTAAGATCACGTAGGACTTTAATGGGTTGTAATGGAAGCTATGGAACTAGTAAATATTGGATTAGCCAATAATAACAGCTAGCATCCTTAAGCGCCTTTGCAACACATTCCCATCAACTCATGGACATTGTTTCTCTTTTTTTCTTTTTTTTTCATCATCCCATTCTTGATGATTTGCTTTAGTATGGTCCATTTCATTAAGCACACTTGACACAATAACAAAGGTTATTCATGCACCTTCATTATCGTTTATTTATAGCAAGTGCACCTTCAACCTTTTCTTTTCTTCCCTCAATCTGCTTTTCTTTTTCTTTTCACCATTCTCACTCTTTGACACTTTGGGAAAATTATTTTCTCTTCTTAAGCGCTTAAGAGTTTTGTATAGACTTTACAGCTAATAAAAAGAAGGAATTAAGATCGGTTTACACTTTTTGGACAAAAGAAAGAAATAATCGGCTAAAGGCTCAAAGGGCTGACTAGGGTATACAATCACAGAAAGGGGGAGTATGACAAGAAAAATAGAAACTCTCGGTTAAAACAAAGAAATGCCTACAGCCTTTCCTACAATACACCTCCTTCATTTCATTTTGTACACACACTAGGCAAGTTCTAGAAACTTCACAATAGCATGGAATATCAACACCTCACTTCACACTTTATGCACATGCTCGATTCAAGATGTATTTACAGACTCTTCAATCAGCTAATTACATGAATTCAAACATTAAGCCTCAATCACACCGAATCGAACTCTACAGCCTAGGTATCTCAACATATTTACAAAATTGCATGCTTTCATACGAATCACCTTTGCATTTTGAATATCATGCACAACACGCAACCAAAGATTCGCAACCATATAGTAACTACAGGTTCCGGGATGCAATCCACCAAAGAAAAAAACTAAAAATAAATTAAAATAAACTACTCCTAACGACTACATTTCCCTTAAGACGGTCGTCATCCATCCATCATAGAGAACGGTCACTAACTAAGATGTCGGTTCAATGGGACCATTCTCGGTAAAAGAATCGAAAACAAACGCCGAGAAACCCAAAATTAAAAAAATTTGAAAATTTTTGCAAAACATCAATCATTTCGATAGAAAAATTATTTATAAATTATTTGAAATATGAACCTCAAATTTTTTTTTTTAAAATATCGATCATTTCGATAATTAAAAAAAAAATTACAGAATCAGCTGGCAGCATTCAACAACACACATCAATTTCACAAATATTTACAAATACAGAACAGTTTGACAATTCACAAACACAGGGAAACACAACATACAAAATAACAAAGGAGACATACAAACAAAACAGCCCAGCCCAGCACCTAACTACTCCCACCCCACACTTAATCCGAACACTGTCCCTAGTGTTCACAAAAATTAAATAGCACATAATCGGGTGGTGGAACTCCCTGATCAGTCAAAGTATTCCACTTCTTCATCAGGTGCTGCTGCCTCATCTCCCATGTCCGAGTCGCCTCCGTCGTCATCATCGGACTCCACATCGGAGTCCTCCGGATGTGTCTCCTCATCCGTGGGGACGTCATCATCAGTTGGCTCTACAAAGGCTGGCCCCACTCGGTATAGAGCCCTGGCATTTTTGCCAAATGGGTAATCTAGCTCAAGCTGCCATAGCTCCTCCTCCGTCGCCGGCCTCCCACCTATCCTGAGCTGGAGCATCTGCATCCCATACATCCGCGCCATATCGGGAGCCTTAGTTTTAGTCACATCCAAGGCCCGCCGCTCCTACTGCGGGATACAATCGAGGGCCTCCTCCTCAACATCGAGGCCCCAGAGAAAGGTGGTGAGTAGTCCACCGAACCCATACCTGTGCCCCTGGTGCAATCGGGCTCTCTTCATGGCGGATATGATAACCGCCCCAACATTTATCTCCAGCCCTTTCATCAGGGCATACACCAGGCAAACACGATCCCGGGTCACATCAGTCATATGTACCCCCGGGATGAGGCAAGAGCAGACTATCTTCAGCCAAATACGGGCTTCCCTGTTCATCTGAGAATATGGCAGAGTCTGATGGTAGCCCCTTTCCTTGTGCCTGCTCCATCTAGCTGTAGATCGGGCCCCACACAGTGTGCGTCTGATGTCGGCATACGGTGGGGTAATGTTCAGCTATATGAGAACGTGGGCGTCTGTGTCCCGCGCTCCTATGATGGCATTGAGCTGGTGGGGCTCCAGAGTGACTATCTGCCCTCTAATTTTGATGGTGTGGCTTCGGATTGACGGGTTCCAGTTGGCATAGAACTCCCGAACCAAGTGCAGGTTGCATTCTTTGGGCTCCTCAAATATGAAATTTAGCCCAGCAGCCTCGATCCGGTGAACTATCCTGGGGAACTCCTATGCTAATGGCTCCCGTGCTATATGCTCCTCGGGGAAATATTTGTTCTCTTTATGCTTCGCGTACCACTTTTTCCCCTCGTCCGTCACCCATCTTGTTCCATACTGGCGGCGCTGGTCGCGTGGAACTGCTGGTGCAGCTGGGACTGCTGTGCCCAGTCTGAGTCTCTTCCTTCCAGTGCTTGACGTTGATGCACCCTTCCCTTTATCCTGCCGGCTTGCCATTTTACTTGTCAACCCAAGTAAACAAGCTCAATGTTAAGCTAAATAAATATTAACTTCGGCTAAGGTCGGGTTACGCTAAGTTACCCCACACTTAGTCCTTAGTTACGTTTATAACCTAAGGCAAGAATAACTTTATTTACACAAAACAACCAGCATGCCAAGTATATAAAGGACATCGTGGCAAACAAAAGTCGGTTGACTGAGTATGCTACGGTGGCTCTTACGGATGAGTGCACTTCCCGGATACAAAACCGACTTCCCACAAAGCTCAAAGATCCTGGGAGCTTTACTATACAGATTACTATTGGGCAGAGTAATCGAGCTCGTGGATTATGTGATTTGGGAGCGAGCATTAATTTGATGCCGTCATCGGTATTCAAAAAGCTGGGTCTAGGAAGTCCTAGACCCACAACAGTGATCTTGCAATTGGCGGATCGGTCCTTAGCCAGACCTGATGGCATTGTGGAGGACGTTCTGGTGCAAGTTGGCTCCCTGATCTTCCCGATAGATTTTGTCGTGATGGATTTTGAACCAGACGCGGAAGTCCCATTTATTTTGGGACGTCCTTTCTTGGCGACTGGGAAAGCGCTGATTGATGTAGCTGCGTGGCAGCTAACAATGCGGGCACATTACAAGGTGGAAGTGTTCGATGTGTACAAGGCACCCAAGCTTCCGATTGTGTACGAGGAACTCTCAGTGATCAATGTGATTGATCGAGTTGATTATGAGCAGATAAAGGAGTCACGAGAGTTATTGGGAAAACCACCGGAACGGTGTAAGCACTACTGGGGGAGGACAGTTTTCGAGGGAAAACGTCCATCACCCTAGAGTACAATTGAGCTGAATGACGTTGAGCCGCGACGGTAAACCAGGCGCTGCACGGGAGGCAACCCGTGAAATTTTTCTTTGTAAATTGTGAATAGATTTATTTATTTATTTTTATTCATTTTCTTTTCTTTTCTTGATTAACAACAAAACTTTTAGTTTTTATTTTTATTTTTATTTTTATTTTTATTTTTATTTTGAGTGAAACCTATAATTCTAACCAATTTCTTGTAGTAGAATGAATTTTAGGTCGAACGGAGGGAAAATATACAAGGAATCGCAAAGGAAAATTTGAGGTATGAAAATCAGAAAAAGTGGCAAAATAGTGAGCTAGGGCGATAGCTCCGTGTCACGGAGGAGGGCCTCCGCGTTACCCTCCGTGACACGTTGAGGTATAAATCCGGAATTTTAAAAAAATTCCAGAACACCCTCGCAACAGCTCCGTGTCACGGAGGCAGTGCTCCGCGATGCACTCCATGACACGTTGCTGTGTATATCGCGACGGGTCACACCGGGTCGCGGGGTGACCCGCGCTATTTTTCCACTTTTAAACCCCGAATCCCCCTCAAATTTTCTTTATTTCTCACACACTCCGTGACCAAACTCCCTAAAACCCCTCCCCCTTCAACGTGACACGGAATAGGCCAAGGATTTCATTGAGTTTTCTTTAATTCTTCAAAGTTAAGGTATGTTCCTCAATTCCATCTCAATTCTTGTTGATTTTCTTCGATATTGAGCATGTGATGTGAGCTAAACTTGCCCTAAGTAGAAATTAAGCATAAATTCAATTGAATTGTTGTTGATGGATGTTCAGAGTATCATTGTGATCGCTTGAACTCGTTAATTGCATAATTTAATCGAATTTTTGTTGATACAATCATAGCTAGGGCTTGTTTTTGAATTTGAAGTGGAAAAATGTAGTGAACTAGTGAAATACATGATGGGTTGTACACGTTGAGTGAGATGAGTCGATGTGCTAGTTGTTATAATGCTAAAAGACCGACGGATTCTCGGGTTAAGGGAATATTGAAATTTGCAAGAATTGGGTGAGTTGTATAGGTTCGTGTAGATAAATTCTTGTTGTTTTCATTTCTTTGTTTTTCCTTGCTAAGTGCGATGGGATAAAATGTTATCGATGGTAATGATTGTGGTTAGCTGTACGAAGTCTGAGTAGTACATAGAATATATACCGTCGAATGCTTCGAATGCACTGAGCATGTTTGTATATTTGGCTGTTTGTGTGTGTAAATAGGTATGATCTTACCATAATGTTGTAATTTTAGCTAAAGACTAAGTGGGGGGTGGCCTAGCTTAACCCGACCTTAGTCGAAGCTAATACTCATGGGCTAAACATTAATCTTGTCTATTTGGGTTGACAAGAAAAAAATGGCAAGCAAGCAAGAAAAGGGGAAAGGCGCATCGACATCTGGCATCAGAAGAAAGAGAATCAGACTAGGCACATCAGTCCCAGCAGCACCAGCGGTTCCACGTGGCCAACGCCTCCAATACGGAACAAGGTGGGTGACAGAAGAGGGGAAGAAGTGGTATGCCAAGCATAAGGAGAGCAAGTACTTTCCTGAGGAACACATAGCTCGGGAACCGTTGGCACAGGAGTTCCCTAGGATTGTCCACAGGATCGAGGCAGCTGGGCTCAATTTCATCTTTGAAGAGCCCAAGGAATGCAACTTGCACCTGATTCGGGAATTCTATGCCAATTGGAACCCGACTCTCAGAAGTCACACCACAAAAATCAGAGGGCAAATAGTCACCTTTGAGCCCCACCACCTAAATGCTATCATAGGGGCACGGGACACAGATGCCCACGTGCTTCGACAACTGAACATCACTCCACCATATGCGGACATCAGACGCACTTTATGTGGAACCCGATCGACAGCTAGATGGAGCAGACACAAGGAGAGGGGCTACCATCAGACTTTGCCCTATTCACAGATGAACTGGGAAGCCAGGATATGGCTTAAGATCGTCAGTTCCTGCCTAATCCTGGGGGTACATATGACGGATGTAACCCGGAATCGTGTATGCCTGGTGTACGCCCTGATGAAAGGGCTGGAGATCAACGTGGGGGCGGTGATTATCTCCGCCATGAAGAGAGCCCGGTTGCATCAGGGGCACAGATACGGATTTAGTGGGCTGCTCACCACATTCCTAAGGGGCCTAGATGTTGAGGAAGAGGCCCTTGATTATATCCCGCAGATGGAGCGGCGGGCCTTAGATGTCACTAAAACTAAGGCACCCGACACCACCCACGGGCCAGTGCTTACACTAGGCGATCGACATGCTTGTGATGATCAGTATGTGGCTCGCATGTATGGGATGCATATGCTCCAGCTGAGGATAGGTGGGAGGCCGGCAATAGAGGAAGAGCTATGGCAGCTCGAGCTGGACTACCCTTTTGGCGAAAAGGCCAGGGCTCTATGCCGAGTGGGGCCAATATTTGTAGAGCCCACGATGATGATGTCCCCACAGACGAGGAGACACGTCGGGAGGACTCCGATATGGAGTCCGATGATGACGATGGGGGTGATTCAGACATGGGAGACGAAGCAGCAACACCTGATGAAGAAGTGGAGTACTTTGATTGATCTGGGAGTTCCACCACCCAATTTTTTGTGCTATTTTAATTTCTGTGAACACTGGGGACAGTGTTCGAGATAAGTGTGGGGTGGGAGTAGTTAGGTTCTGGTTGTGCTGTTATGTATGTCCTAATCTGTTGTTGTGCCTGTGAACAAAATTTTCTGACCCTGTGATTTGTGATTGTAAGGTGTTGTTCTGTATTGTAAATATATGTGGAACTATTGTGTGTTGCTGAATTTTGCTAGCTGAGTTTGTACATATGTTTGTTTATCGAATTGATCGATATTTTTAAAATCGAAATGATCGATATTTTTAAAAAATTTTCAATTCTTGGGTTTCTCGGCATTTGTTTTCGGTTCTTTTACTGAGAATGGTCCCATTGAACCGAAGTCCTAGTTAGTGACCGTTCCCTATGATGGATGGATGACGACTGTCTTAAGGGAAATGTAGCCGTTAGGAGTAGATTTTTCATTTATTTTTTAGTTGTTTTTCTTTTGTGGGTTGCATCCCAAAACTTGTAGTTACTTTATGGTTGCGGAATTTTGGTTACGTGTTGTACATGATATTTAAAATGCAAATGTGATTCGTATGAAAGCATACAACTTTGTAAATATGTTAAGATACCTAGGCCATAGAGTCGATTCAGTGTGATTGAGGCTTAATGTTTGAATTCCTGTCATTAGCTGATTGGAGAGTCTGTGAATACGTCTCGAATTGAGCATGTGCAATAAGTGTGAAGTGAGGTTTTGTTATTCCATGCTATTGTGAAGTGTCTAGAACTTGCCTGGTGTGTGTACAAAATGAAATGAAGGAGGTGTATTGTAGGAAAGGATGTAGGCATTTCTTTGTTTTTAACCGAAAGTTTCTATTTTTCATTATCGTACCCACCTTGATTGTGTACCCTAGTCAGCCCGTTGAGCCTTTAGCCTATTAATGTTTTTCTTTTGTCAAAAAGTGTAAACCGAGCTTAATCCCTTCTTTTCATTAGCCGCAAATTTGATCCAAAACTCTTAAGCGCTTAAGAAGAGAAAATCATTTTCCCAAAGTGTCAAAGAGTGAGAATGGTGAAAAGAAAAGAAAAGCAGAGTGATGGAAGAAAATAAAAGGTTGAAGGTGCACTTGTTATAAATAAACTATAATGAAGGTGCATGAATAATCTTTGTTGTTGTGTCAAGTGTGCTTAATAAGATGGGCCAAACTAAAGAAATACTTCAAGAATGGGAGGATGAAGAAAGAAACAATGCCCATGAGTTTGATGGGATGTATTGAAAAGGCGCTTAAGGATACTAGTGGCTATTATTGGCTAGCCCAATATTTACTAGTTCCGTAGCTTACATTACAACCCGTTAAAGTCCTACGTGATCATACATCACACTTCTTTATATTAGTGGAGTAATACACTAAAGGCAAGCTTATGGGGCATGACATGATGCATGTGAATTCTTTTGGGAGAGAGAGCGAAATTGTGTTTATATGCCCCTGCTTGAAATTTTGTGAGTTCATATGATCAAAAAGGGGAAAATGCTCTTGTGTTGTGAGGACACATGCTTGATGAAAGATTAATTTTCGTGTCGGATGTCTTGATCAGCTGATTTGCATGAGTTTGCCAATATCGAGAGTCGATTCTTAAGTCTAGGAGGTCTTGATGTATTGAAGGTCATTGCATTGATAGGACCATGAATGTTTTCTTCATGATTTTTTGTATTGAATAATCGGTATGACCGTAACCTAAATTGTTGAACCAAAGTAGCGAGGTTTGGGTGTAAATTGCATGAGGTGTAAGATTGTTCTTCGAGGACGAACAAGGATTTAAGTGTGGGGTAAGTGATCTTGGGCAAATTTATATGCCTAAGTGATACTCAAATGTGTCATTTTAGCCTTGTTTATCTATCAATGTTTATACATTCTCATGTGATTGGTAATAAAATGTGAATTTATACTAACCAACATGATTAGCATTGTTTTGCAGGTAAAATGTGATTTTGGGAAGCTAAAATGCATGTTGGAATAGATCGGGGTTGGACTCGGATGTGAGAAAAGGACAAGGCATTGGAAGGCACAAAATAAAGAGGCTTCGCGATGGAGCTGTGTCACGCTGCCATCGCGGAGGCCTTCTGCCTGGATAGGGAATTTTCGCCCAATTTCCAGAGAGGGTTCGCGTTGGGTCTATGGCATGGTGGCTTGGCTCCATGTTGCACGCCGTGCCACGTTAAGCCTGATTATCTAGACCCCCAACTTCCAGTGAGGGTCCGCGTCGGTGGCGTGTCATGGAGGCAGTGCTCCGCGATGCACTCCATGACACGTTGCTTGTTATTCCGGGAAAAATTCCCACTAGTATAAATAGAACACTTAGGTTCATTTTTCAATATTCTGACTTGGTGGAGCAAGAACGTGGGTTACAGGCAGTTGAGGGGACGAAATTATCAGGGTTTTTCTCTCTTTCCTTCTCCTTGAATTCAATTGCTTGTATGTTTAACACTCATTTAACGATGTTTAATCCACAAATGAGTGGCTAATTCCTCTTCTTGCTGAGGTTAAGAACACTTGTAATGAAATGTGATTATTGATTCTTTGGTTTTTTATCTTTTCTTCCATGGTTGTTGTATTGATTCTTGTTCTTACTGCATTAATGTGTGGCCTACGTTAATGTATATCTAAAAAGTCCGGTTTCACTCGAGAGAGCAAGAAATTGGAAAGTTGTGAATTAATAGGATATGATCCTTTCTTACTTTGGGAAAATTGAGAATTGATTTACCTTCAGGATAGAAATATACCTGAAAGTCGTATTAGTCAATTTAGGAACCGGGTTCGTATGGCTAGAACATGAATTTTCGTTTAATCACAGAAATGTAGGTGGACGGTTCATGATTCTTAAGTTGGGTTAAATACGAGAGTTTTAATCCATTGGCATTAGTTTTACACTAGAAACCGGAGGAAAGGTTAACCAAATTATATTGATAATTAATTTCTTTACATGTTCAATTAACCTCAGCATGCTCACATTCATAGTTCAGACTCAAATTATATAATCGTGGTAGACTTAGCATAAAAATTAGAAATCCAAAAATATCAACTCTTGGTTACACTGTTGTCTTCATTGTTAAACTGAAAATGTAGCAACACTTGATTAATTGTTACCTTATCCCAGTCCCTGTGGGATCGATACTTGGCTTACTTGAGCCACTTTACTACTTGTTCGACCACGTGCACTTGCATGTAGTTATATACCCATATAATAAACAGACCGAACAATCGTTTCATGATACAGGGTTCGGATCTCAGGCTAATCCTCATCCTTAGCCCATCTCATCTTACATTCTCAGCTTATTGGTGAGTCCTCATGTTCCGAGGGAAGTATGACAAACTTACATGTTATTTATGCTTCAGTATGGGTTGGGTTAGTTGAGGATGCTATCCCATCTACCCTTCTTATGTATTATAGGCTTTCAGACTTGTATGTAGTACTTAGCTTGTGTATATGTCTAGTATCTCCCGATGTTATGCTATGGTTACATTTCCACGATGTTTTATGCTTAATATTCCACTTATTTAAATGAGATTAGTCGTATGCATGTGCCATGGGTTGACTTGGGTCTCTCGGGGTCCCTTGTCCGGTGTCTACGACCCGGGGGTACGTTCGGGTCATGAAAGAATAGGGAGAAATTCGGGGACACAACAGAAGAACTATTCCCTTGTTGAATTCCCACATACCTGGTAAAGAAGCCCGAAGAATTTCCCTGAGAAACTAAGGAGAAAAGGTTGCCCTAGCTCTTGTTCTGAAAAGTTCTAAGAGAAGTTCTACGATGAATTCTGAGAGTCTTGATGGGGAGAATGAGGAAAGAAACTGTTTAACCCCTGTAATAAGTATGAAAATATGCTTAAAATGACGTAATTTAGAGTCTAGGAGGGTAGGAAATTATTGAAAGATCTTTGAGAACTCGCAAGGGAAAACTGATCGTCAGTCCTCATGGGTGACCTAATGGGTCGTGATCAGTGACCACGACTCATGGTCATACTCGTGAGATTTACTGCCTGAAACCCTCTGTTGGTCACCACAAGGGACCTAACGACTCAGGCTATGACTACATCATCCGTTAAGTGAACCACCTTACTAATTATCTAGGTTCATCGCGAGGGACATAAAGAATCATTATAGGTGACTACGACTCGTGGTCACCACTCGTCACATGCACTACCTCAATTTCAAATAAATTCCCTCCGGCTGACCATGACCCATCCCATGAATCGGAGTGACTGACCACGACTTATAGGGTCCTTCCGTTAGGGTCACTGCCTTACTTCGCTCCGGCCTTAAATTTTCTCTTGACCACGAGGCAAATCACGACTCATGGGGTTTACCACGATTTGTGGTCACATCATTCTTCCAAATTTTCAATAAGTCCCCAGTTCTTACCACGAGTCACTTAAAAACTCGTGGTCACCTCTCACGGGTCATAGATGACTCGTTCTGTGACCTGGTGTAGATTTTTCAGATTTCTCTGTTTTAAGTCCCGGGTCTAGACTTTGAGTTTCCGGAGCATTACAATATCTCCCCCTTTGGAACATTCATCCTCAAATGTTGGAAAACACTCTGTAAAGTAGAGAATGGCAATCTTTATGCACAAATACTGATTATGAAAGCTTAAACTAGTGGAATGACTACCACTGAACTGGGTCACAAGTTTGAACTAAATTCACTAATCATTCACATATTCATATACATGAAGAAAGTTGAAACATACGAACTAAAAGAAATTTTGGGAAGAAAATTAATACCTTAAACTAAAACTGAGTTGGAAGGGAACAAATGGGGGAATTTAGCCATCATATCCGTTTTGGCCTCCCATGTAGCTCCCTCAACCTGCTGAGTCCTCCATAAGACTTTGACCGAAGCAACTTCCTTTTTCCTTAGCTTACGAGCCTAGACTAGAACCTCCTAATATGAGAGACTATCTTTCGCTCCCACACTGTCCAATGGCACAATTGAAGTTGGATTACCGATACACTTCTTCAATAGTGACGCATGGAATACTGGGTGCACAGATGCCAACTCTGAAGGTAATTCCAGCTCATAAGCCACCTTTCCAATCCGCCTTAGAATTTTGTAGGGTCCCACATATCTCGTGATGAGCTTTCCCTTCTTCCCAAATCTCATCAACCCTTTCATGAGTGAAATTTTCAAATAGACCTAGTCATCCACAACAAACTCCAATTCTTTTCTCCTCACATCAGCATAAGATTTCTGATGGCTCTAAGCTATTTTCAGTATTTCTCTGATGAGTTATACCTTCTGCATAGCTTCATGAACCGAGTCTAGCCAAATTATAGTTGCTTCACCAACTTCAAACCATCTAATAGGAGACCTGCACCTTCTACGATACGATGCCTCAAACAGGGCCATCTGGATATTGGAGTGGTAGTTGTTGTTGTACGCAAACTCGATAAGAGGCAAGTGGTCATCCCAACTGCCCTTGAAATCGATTGCGCATGCTCTCAACATATCTTCTTGGGTCTGAATAGTCTGATCATCTTGCCCATCTTTCTGCAGGTGAAAAGTTGTGCCGAGCTTGACCTATGTACCAAGTACCTTCTGCAAAGTCTTCCAGAAATGCGAGGTGAACTAGGTATCTCTGTCTGAAATAATAGATAATGGCACCACATGAAGTCTGACCAACTCCTAGATATAAAGCCTAGCATAGTCCTCAGCTGAATCAGTAGTTTTAACTGGAAGAAAATGTGCTAACTTAGTCATCCGGTCTACTACTACCCAGATAGAATCACATTGCCGACGAGTTTGAGGTAGACCCATAGTAAATTCCATATTCACTTCTTCCCACTTCTGCGTGGGTATGCTCATATCTGGGGTCATACCTCCCGGTCTCTGGTTCTCTACCTTGACTTGCTAATAGTTAGGGCACTTAGCTATGAATTCAGTAATGTCTCTTTTCATGTCGTTCCACCAGTAAATATCCCACAAATCATGGTACATTTTAGTAGTATCAGGGTGGATGGAGTATCTTGAGCTGTGAGCTTCAGCCAATATCCACTGTCTCAAGTCACCAACATCCGATACATACAATCTACCCTGGTAACGGAGCACACCATCTCCCCCTTTAGAGAAAGCCTCAACCTCTTTCCTGAAAACCACATCCTTAAGTTTAATTAAAATGGGATCTTCATCCTATTTGGACTTAACTTCAACAACCAAAGAGGAATCTGACCCGCTTTGCATCACCACTCCACCCTCAGCTGAGTCAACAAACTGCACCCCTAACCGAGCTAGTCTGTGAACATCCTTCGACAACTCCTTTTTTCCTTCCTCAATGTGAGCCACGCTACCCGTAGACACTCTGCTTAGGGCATCAACCACCATATTGTCTTTACCCAGGTGATATAGCATGCTCATTTCATAATCCTTCAGGAGCTCTAACCATCTTCTCTGATGAAGATTTAGGTTCTTATGATTGAATACATATTGGAGGCTCTTATGATCGGTGAAAATATCCACGTGAGCCCCGTACAGATAGTGTCTCCATAATTTAAACGTAAACACCACCGCGCCAACTCCAAGTCATGCGTTGGATAGTTCTTCTCATGCTATCTAGAGGCGTTGGCTATCACCTTTCCCTGCTGCTTTAGAACACAACCGAGTCCAACTTTAGAAGCGTCATAGTATACCACAAATCCATCTGATCCTTCCAGTAGGGTCTACACTGGAGCGGTTGTGAGGTGAGTTTTTAACTCCTAGAAACTCTTCCCACACCATCTGACCATTGGAATTTCACCTTTTTCTGAGTCGGCTTAGTCATAAGAGATGCTATAGAAGAAAAGCCTTCCACAAAGCATCGATAATACCAGGCCAAACCCAAGAAACTTCTAATTTTAGCTGGGGAGGTAGGTCTGGGCCAGTATTTCATGGCTGCTATCTTTTAGGGATCAACCTAAATACCCTCACTCGAGACCACATGACCAAGGAAAGTCACGGACTTCAACCAGAATTCACACTTGCTGAACTTGGCGAACAGCTAGTGGTCTTTGACTGTCTGAAGCACTATCCTTAGGTGATTAGCATGATCCTCCTAATTTCTATAGTATACCAGAATGTCGTTGATGCGTTGTGGATTTGCAGCACATTCAACGCTCAAAACTTAGAAAACAACATGGACTTAGGTGTATTTATGTGGATATGAGGTACTTTTCCTTTTGTTACAGGATAAATAGGTGTTGGAACTAAAAATTACAAAAGACAGCTTAGAAAGTGCAAAATGGGCAAAAAGTGCAGACTACAGTACGGATCGTAGGAAGGACCTACGAGTCGTACTGGTGGCCCTGAGAAGTTGCTGATTGTTAAGGCTGAGCAAATGCGATCCACGAGTCCCGATATGATTCATAGAAGGCCTGTATGAGTCATGATGATGAAGTCCTGATGAAATCTAGAAGAATTTCATCTGAGTCTGTATCCTTCTACAAGAAGAAAGTACAACCCGCAAGATGAAGGTACGAGTCGTACCATTCTGATCGTGATGAACTTAAAAAAACATTAAAATCTCTGACTCAAAGTACGACAGCTTAGTACGAGGCGTGAGTTGATGGCACGAGTCGTACCCAAATCCAACATTTAGTCAAAATCTTGCCAGCTGAGACTATACGAGAGGAAGCTAGGGGTCGTAGGATCATGCTACGGATCATAGGTCGAGTCGTGGCACTGGCGGCGACAGATATGGAAATTCACCCTGTTGGCTTAGAAAAAGGATTCTTGTTTCTATATAAATATGTTTTAGGTTTTATTTTTATAGGAGGACGTTAGTTTGATAGTTTTAGAGAGTAGAAACCTTGAGAGAGAGAATTGAGTTGGTCTTAACTTGTGATCAACCTTTTCTCGAATTCATCTTGTTCTTACTACTTGTTTTTCAAGATTTTTTTTGGAGTAATAGAAGGAAGTGTTTTTTTCTCAATCATTATTGTAAGTATTGATTTATATTATTAATCATGAATGCAAACCACAACCTTGCAACTATGAGAGGCTAAAACTTTAGTAGCTAGGGTTGTGGAAACCATGGTGAATTAACAAGCTAGGGTTATACAAAGTGATCTTAAAACCAATACAAACAATTATATTGTATTCTGTTCATGCCTAAATGTATCTTAACAGTGTGCAATGTTAGGACATGCCTGAATTCTTTACTTACTTTGGTCGAAGAGGTAGAGATTAGGAAAACAGAGTTACAACGGAGCCTTGATCTTGATGATCATTGTATTAACTTGAGTTGTGCCGCAGGATAGTTAAATCTGGGACTTAGTGATAACGGATAGTTTGAAACCACTCATGAGACTTGGTCGACTAATTGAGTATAGTCATTTAATAGGGACTGGTCGGTCGTTTGAATGAACCTAAGTTATCAGTTCTATAAGTAAGTATTGGTGAAAAACATGAGTGTATACCCAAAGCAGTTATGAACCCATGGGGAACACAAATCCTAGTTATCCTTTGATATTGACTCAACACCAGAATTTTAATATTTGTTTTTATTATTGGTTTTCTTTAGAACCTCTTTATTTTGAAGTAACTACCTCACAAGTTCAATTACCGGCTATAATCCAGTCTCCCTATTCCCTGTGGGTTCGACCCCAACCTCTAGTGTGGTCTTTATTGACAATGTCCGCTTCTCACTTCAGTAAGAGATGTGGTTTCAACGTTATCAAAGAGTGGCGCCGTTGGGGGAGTACGACTAAAACTAGGTTATTAGCTTGTAATTAACTCTTTGGTAGTTATTTCTTTAATTACGTTTATTTTTTGTGTTTTTGAAACCCATAGGCTGTTCTCCAATGAATTCCTAGCACTTGGAGTAGAGTAGATCCTATTATTCCATTAAATCCATAAATAGAAAGAGCATTGCGTAACATGGAAAACAATGAGAAAAGAGAGGCCCGTATAACTGAAGAAGCTAGGAAAGCCGAGCTAGCTCGGCAAGCTGCACTACACCATGCGGAAGATGAAAGAGATAAAGTGGTAAATACTGGTCGACAAGGGAAGGACAATAGAGATCATAGATTTTCTCCTCAATACTTTGACGATGATGATGACCCATATATTGATGAAGTCGAGTCAACTGGAGAAATTGTGGCACCACCATTGCCCGTTGGGGCCAAATTCGACATTACAAGCACCATGATTCTATTGCTAAACATGAAAGAGGTGTTCAGTGGTTACACAATAGATGATGCCAACCTGCACCTAATGAACTTCTTAGGAATATGCAAGGCGTACAGGTTTCCTGGAGTAAGCCAGGATGCAATACGGCTCAGACTCTTCCCTTGTTCTCTATCAGGGGAAGCTACTTTGTGGTTATCGGAGTTGCCAAAAGACTCCATAATCACTGGAGAGAGCTTAAACAGGGCTTTTTGGAGAGATTCTTTCCCCTATCCAGGATGTTACAACTAAAAGATGAGATCAATATTTTTCGACAGATCAAGACTGAGGCACTTCATGAAACTTGGTTGAGATTTAAAAAGAAATTGACTAAGTGCCCCAACCACAAAATTCTAGATGATAGTTTGTTGGAAATTTTTTACAGGTCTCTGAATAATAGCACCAAGAATGTAGCAGACACGATAGCTGGAGGAGCATTAATGAGTCACACCTGGGAGCAAGCTACCACCATTCTTGATAGGGTGACTAAGACAAATAGGGCCTGGAATATGAGGGAAGCTGATGCAGTGGAAGGCACATATATTGTTGGTTTGACTGCAGACCAATGAAGAAAAGAAGAAGAGCACGACCAAGAGTTGGCTCACATGCTCACATCATTGGACTTGCTAACAAAGCATATTATGGGAGCTGGAGCAAAACAGGTTCATGCAGTGGGTACTCAAGGAAGGGAGTAAGGAGCTAATCACTCTGATTTTGAGGAGGCAAACTTTTTGGATAGCCAGGTGGCGGATTTCAGAACCAATGCCCAAGCTTCTGGACATGACAATTAGTGACAAGGTTCTGGAAATCAAAGTCAAAACCAATATAGAGACAACTACAACAGAAATGGGTTTAAAGATAGGAGCCGAGGTCGTGAGCACAAAGGTGATTGGAGGCGCAATGATGGTTATCGCAATGACCGGGCTGGATTCTATGTGCCTCCGAATGCACGAGAAGGGGAAGCTGGTCAATCAAAGTTGGAGAGCATGATGGCTGAGATGTTGAAGAAGGTGAGGTCCACTGATGATTAGCTGAAGGAGATCCGAGGTGATTTGACAAGTATGGGTCCAAAGGTGGAATCACGTGCTACTACCATCAAGCAAATTGAACACCAACTTAGGCAACTATCAGCATCAATGAATCCTCGACAAAAAGGTACACTACCTAGCAACAATGTCCAAAATCCGAAGAAAGATGCACATTGTATGGCGGTAATGACTAGGAGTGGTAAAACCGCAGTTGGCCCCCCGTTTCCAGTTAAAGTTGAATGGAAGAAAGAGAGCATAATGGAGGATATGAAAAAAGTGCTAAGAAAGAGACTGGTGAGTTACAAGAGTCCCCGAGAGGTGAGAAGGAACCTTCCAAGGATCAAGGGGCAACGCAAGTGCAAAAAGCAATCCCACGACCACCACCACCGTTCCCCCAAAGGATTAAGAAGAAGGTGGAGAATCATAAGTTCCAGAAATTCCTTTCAATACTTAAGCAGTGCGTGTGAACATACCATTGGTCAAAGTGTTAGAGCAGATGCCAGGATATGCAAATTCTATGAAGGACCTGGTGACAAAGAAAAGATATGTGAGATATGAGCCTATAGACAATGTGCATTACTGCAGTTCCATAGATACAAGCGTCTTAGCACAGAAATAGGATGACCCAGGTGTATTCACTATACCATGTATGATTGGTAATGTTGAGTTCACAAGGGCACTCTGTGATCTAGGAGCTAGCATTAATTTGATGCCCTTGTCTATATTCAAGAAGTTAGGATTGGCAACTCCTACACCGATGAACATGCGGCTACTGATGGACGACAGAACAGTTAAGAAGCCAGTGTGGATCCTGATCGATGTGCTTGTCAAGGTAGATAAATTTATATTCCTAGCAGACTTCGTGATTTTGGATTGCAAGGTTGTTATGAGGTCCCTATCATTTTTGGGCAACCATTCCTTGCGACAGGGAGAGTTCTAGTAGATGTAGAAGCTGGCCTGTTGAAGTTTAGGCTAAATCAAGAGGAGTCACATTCAGCATCTGCAAGACAATAAAGCAACCCAAGGAATTTTGTGTGATCTTAGCATTGGAGGATAAGTATGAATCACTTGACGAATTCTGAGTAGTCAAGAGATTTGCGTCGTGCCGCGATGTTAAATCAGGTGCTTCTTGGAAGGCAACCCAAGTGGTGAACTGGTAAAGTCTGAGTAACAAGACTACCTACATCATGTCGCGATGTTAAATCAAGTGCTTCTTGGGAGGCAACCCAAGTTATTGAACTAATGTGTGCTCAGTATGTAGGGAAAATTAAAAATAGGAGGCTGAAACATCAGCTCCTATGGCTCTCAGTATGACTCGTAATGAGATCCTACAAGCTATAGCAGCAGTCGTAGTAAGATTCAGAACAAAAAGATTCCAAGCCCCGACCTACGAGTCATCCTACAGATCATATCTCAATAGTACGAATCATAGGATGTATTCGTAGGTCTTCAGGTAAGTTTTCTTTAACAATTTGCCCATGAGTCCAGAGGATGAGTCGTGGGGTCTACCTATGACTCGTGGCATGAGTCGTGGGGTCAACCTATGACTCGTGGTATGAGTTGTGGGGTTAACCTATGACTCGTGGTACGAGTCATGACGGGTCAAAATAACCCGATTCAGCCCAATTTTTTTTAATCTGTCCCTACCTATTAAAACTTCAAATTATACCCTTCTCCCACGCAATCACCACAAACCCACAAATGAAGTAACCTTCGCCACACCTGTAGCTTCTCATCACCAAGGAATCGGGGAAAAATCCTTGCTCCAACTAAGTTTGCAAAGCCCTAGAAGTTGATTTCCGGTCCATGAAACAACAAACAACTAAGTATTCCACTTTGAATTTCTTTAATCACTCACGAATAAAAGTGGAAGGGGTCGAAACTCAAGCTCTTGTGAATCTACTGTGATACTCGAAAAATGGGTTCAAAAGGAAATAAAATTTGATTGGGTTGAAACTGTGATACTCATGAAAACTTAAATGAATGTGGATTGTTGTGTTGAGTTTGAGACTTCAATTTTTTTAGGGGTTATGGGCTACGGGTTATGGCTAAAAGAAAAAGGAGAGGGTTGAGCACTATTAAAATGAGTTCAAAACATTCCTAAACCTGGGGAAATTCTGAGTACCAAAAATGTGACAAAAAGAACCAATGCACACTGAGAAAACAAAATACAACAAAGGTTGGAAAGGGTACGACTGTAACAGGCCAGGCCGCTGCTTGTAGAAATTGTCTGCTTTGGAGCCTTCGCCCCTCACGGTTTTAAAACGCTTCTACAAGGGAAAGGTATCCAAGAACATATAAAGCACTCTTCGTTCTCCTCCCCAACAAATGTGGGATTCACCTAAACCAATGTGGGATTCGCCTAAGGCAAGCCTTACACTCACCCCCCCTTGGGACTCAGCGTCCTCGCTGAGGTTTGCCCCACCACCAGCCCCGCACCAGCTCTGATACCAACTGTAACAGCCCAGGCTGCGGTTTGTAGAAATTGTCCTCTTTGGAGCCTTCACTCCTCACGGTTTTAAAACGCGTCTACCAGGGAAAGGTATCCAAGCACTCTTCGTCTCCTCCCCAACCGATGCGGGATTCACCTAAACCAATGTGGAATTCACCTAAGGCAAGCCTTACACTCACCCCCCCTTGGGACATAACATCCTCGCTGAGCTTTGCCCCAACATCGGGTTTGCCCCACCACCGGCCCGGCACCAGCTCTGATACAAACTGTAATAGCCTAGGCGCCGCTTGTAGAAATTGTCCCCTTTGGAGCCTTCACCCCTCACGGTTTTAAAATGCGTCTACAAGGGAAAGGTATCCAAGCACTTATAAAGAACTCATCGTTCTACTCCCTAGCCGATGTGGGATTCGCCTAAACCAATGCGGGATTCTCCTAAGGTTACACTCACTCCACCTTGGGACTCAGCGTCCTCGCTGAGGTTTGCCCCACCACCGGCTCTAATACCAACTGTAACAACCCAGGCCGCCGCTTGTAGAAATTGTCTTCTTTAGAGCCTTGGCCCCTCACGGTTTGAAAATGCGTCTACAAGGGAAAGGTATCCAAGCACTTATAAAGCACTCTTCGTTCTCATCCCCAACCGATGTGGATTCGCCTAAACCAAAGTGGGATTTGCCTAAGGCAAGCCTTACACTCACCCCCCCCGGGACTCAGCGTCCTCGCTGAGGATTTCCCCACCATCAAGTTTGCCCCACCACCGGCCCGGCATCGGCTCTGATACCAACTTTAATAGCCCAGGCCGCCGCTTGTAGAAATTGTTCGCTTTGGAGCCTTCGCCCCTCACGGTTTTAAAACGCGTCTTTTTATCCAATTTCTTCCGCTTGCTAGAAACTCCGAAACCTTCAACTTCCTTACTTACACTACATGGAATGAGTACTGTTTATGCCAAGTTCCCAGTCACAATTCATGTCCCAAAACGTACAACCAAACAGCCACATTAATATAATTTTCAGCAATCCTACGTACCTTAGGCGTCTTAAACTTGAGGCAATTCAAGAGAGTTTCGCTTACTTGCTTTTGGCGTTTAACCTCCACAAAGCTGTGGTGTATTCCTTCCATCTTTTGGATAAATTCCAGCATCTATATAGCTTTAACAACCTCCCAAATAGGGGCAGAAACCTCAGTCAAATATCACATAAAACACATAATGACTTATGTCATTTCCTTACTTTAGCTTGCGAATTTGAGCGGATAAACCAAGTAGGAACACTTAACTTTCACTTGTGTATAACCCCTGCCCATATGGGATTCCTCTTCAGCTAAATTCCGTTCCAAAAATGTAGCAACCATGCTGCCAAACCGCAGCAACAACACACACCCAAGCAACACATAAGTTCCATCATCACTTCCAACATAACTTGTTAATTCATGATAATTTAAAGAGTAAAAACACCTACCTCCTTTTGTATTCAACTCTAACCAATATGGAGGTAGAACTTTACCTCCCTACTGCCAAAAAATGCCGCATCTTTGCAGCCAAAAAGGCAGCAAGTCAACGATTAGAAGCTCATGACATAAGAAATACTTTCCAAGCTTGGAATATAAGGAAATTTGACCTATCCATACAGTTTATTACCTGGTTTTTTTTTTCATCAATGGATAGAGCTCTTAATTCTGCGAATTTTGAAAAAAAAATAAGGTGAAACGGAGTAGAAATGAGCTTTATAGCTCAAAATTACTTCATATAGGCAGGCTGGGCGGTGCCCGCATGCGGCGGCGCGTGCGACGTGCCCCCGCGCGCGCCTGCTGCCTGCCTGTCTCGGCGCCCGCGCGCATGGGCGCTTTTCCAGCCGATAGTGCTGCCTTCATACGAGCATAACTTTTTACTCCAAACTCTGATTAACGAGTGGTTTTTTTCACTATAAACTAGACTCAAATACCTTTTGATTTGATAGGATATAGGAACTTTTGAATCATTATATATTTGAAGATATGTCCATTTAAAGTTGACCCTTATTTACGAACTTCACATACTCTACGCTTTTCCATTTGCACATGTTTTCCTCCTCATCTATGGACAACCTACAACCTATAATTCCTTTAATATGACATATAAATATCAAATAATTATCAAACAAAATAAATAAGATTTTTGGGGTGTAACATCCTCCCCGCCCCTTGAAATCATTCGTCCTCGAATAAGGGTTATACCTCGGTAGCTGTAACTTTAGCCATAACATCTTTAAATTTTTCCTTGCCTTGTTTTGTAAACATACATTTCATTTTTCGTAAGCACATCCTCTTTCTATTGCCGCTTCGTATCAAACCGTACTTTCTCAAGTCCATCTATTTGTTTGACATATGATAGGCATACTTTAGTACCATAAAATCGGTAACTTTTCTAACCCTAAGAAAATTAATACACTACCATGGGAGTTATGATATACTCCAATACCGCCTTTCCATTCTTACCATTAGAATCAGTGTCAAACCTGAAGTTTGTCTTTTACCTTTGCTTTTACCTGAAGGTACAATAGGTGCTGAAGGATCAATAACTCTATATTCTCTTAGCTCTACCGAATCTGAAACAACAGGAGGGGCTGAATCCCCTGCCACAGTAATTCCGACTGGAACTTGGAGGAACTATGGTATGAGGAATAGGAAACTCGCTTTGAGCCTCTAGTATATTTTTCGGATCGGCAGGAGCGCGATTAGGACCCATTCAAACATCAGTGCCAATAAATCTCGTAGCAATTTGCCTTACTCCAGGAGAATTTTAAAACATAAGCACGATATAGATTTAACACACCTCTTACATCTTTTCTCTTAGCATGATCTATTAATGAACAAAGTGAAACAACTCCTAAATGCCCTGTAGCTTCCTGATTATAAGTATGGTGCACAACATACCCATAAGCAAGACTCTACTAGACACGACTTGTGGATTCCCTAGGATACCACTTCGCTCTGATACCAACTGCAAGAGCCCAGGCCGCCGCTTGTAGAAATTGTCCGCTTTGGAGCCTTCGCCCCTCACGGTTTTAAAACGCATCTACAAGGGAAAGGTATCCTATCACTTATGAAGCACTATTCGTTCTCCTCCCGAACTGATAGGATTCGCCTAAACCAATGTGATATTCGCCTAAGGCAAGCCTTACACTCACCCCCCCCCTCTTGGGACTCAGCGTCCTCGCTGAGGTTTGCCCCACTACCTGCCCGACACCGGCTCTGATACCAACTGTAACAGCCCTGGCTGCCGCTTGTAGAAATTATCCGCTTTAGAGCCTTCGCCCCTCACGGTTTTAAAACGCATCTACAAGGGAAAGGTATCCAAGCACTTATAAAGCACTCTTCGTTCTACTCCCCAACCGATGTGGAATTCGTCTAAACCAATGTGGGATTCGCCTAAGGCAATCCTTACACTCACCCCCCTTGGGACTCAGCGTCCTCGATGAGGTTCGCCCCACCACCGGCTCTGATACCAACTGTAACAGCCTAGGCCGCCACTTGTAGAAATTGTCCGCTTTGGAGCCTTCGCCCCTCACGGTTTTAAAACGCGTCTCCAAGGGAAAGGTATCCAAGAACTTATAAATCACTCTTCATTCTCCTCTCCAACCGATGTGGGATTCACCTAAACCAATGTGGGATTCGCCTAAGGCAAGCCTTACACTATTGTAAGGCGAATCCCACATTGGTTTAGGCGAATCCCACATCGGTTGGGGAGGTGAATGAAGAGTGCTTTATAAGTGCTTGGATGTCGTTCCCTTGCAGACGTGTTTTAAAATCGTGAGGGGTGAAGGCTCCAAAGCAGACAATTTCTACAAGCGGCGGCCTGCGCTGTTACAGTTGGTATCAAAGCCGGTGGTGGGGCAAACCTCGGCGAGGACGCTGAGTCCCAAGGGGGGGTGAGTGTAAGGCTTGCCTTAGGCGAATCCCACATTAGTTTAGGTGAATCCCACATCGGTTGGGGAGGAGAACGAAGAGTGCTTTATAAGTTCTTGGATACCTTTCCCTTTTAGACGGGTTTTAAAACCGTAAGGGGCGAAGGCTCCGAAGCGGACAATTTTTACAAGCAGCGGCCTGGGCTGTTACAACGACGCATAGTACGGATCGTAGTTAGACACTATTAGTCGTACTGAGCACTCGTACCCAAAACTTAACAATGTCACAGAGCAAATCTTTCACTACGACTCGTGAAATCGACCTCTGAGTCATACCATGAGTCATAGAAAAATTCAGACGAACATTAAATTGGAGCTACATCAGAAAACTCAATGTACAGATTATACATTCACGGTACGAGTCATAACTTCGAGTCGTAGCTTAGATGACTTAAAATCTAGTACCTCCTACGGGTCATACCTTCATGGTACAACTCGTACTGTCGACCCGTGATGAAAAGCTGCAACTTTCTTTTCTAATTTCTCTTTTTCAAAAATCAAAATGCTAACTTCTTTCTCTGCAGGTACAATGACATACAAATGCAGGGCAAACAAATCAAAAGCCTAAAGGAGATTGATTGATGAACCTACTGACTTGGAGTCTGACAAGGCCGGAGACTCACCTGTTTATTCGATTGAGGAGTATCAAGTAGACACTTAGACACCGATGGAACCAGACCACTAGGGCGAGAGCAAAGGCCAAAGCTGAAGCAACCACTACCACATCTGCTCCAGCTCCCCAGTCTGAAGAGGGAGTTAGAGAGGAATGTCAAAAGTCAGGGAGTGACTCCAATGCTGAAGAAGGGTAAGGACAGACCCGGAGTGAATAGGAAAGCGGCAGTGATGAGTTGGAGGAAGAGGCTCCTGTTGTTGCAAAAGAGTAGACCCCACCCAGGGAAAATCATACAATCCGATGGAGAGTGCCGGGAGCCAAAGAAATCTATGAACAAGGCATCTTTCTCACTGCCAAAAATAAGCCATGGAGGAGCATTCAAGAAGAACCATGGATCCTGACAACCGCATTGAATGAAGTTGAGGAGATGAAGTGGATTTTTAGCTTCTATGGTTTTGAGTGGATGGCCAAGACTCCAACACAGTACATAGAATACATAGTTCCGGAGTTCTATGCCAACAACTTGGCCACAATGGAGGTAAAGGCAAAGAAAGGGTAGAAAATAAAAGACCCGCCTCGTTTAGAGAGTGTTATGGTCCGAGGTCGAGAAGTTGATATATCGGAGTGAACCATTGCTCGATTATTGTATGTCGTTGAGAAGTTGATATATTTGAGCAAACCATTGCTCGATTGTTGTATGGCCCACAATTTTTGCCTACCAGGATGATGCCAGAGTATGATTATAGGGTGGAGGCAATGACGCAGATCAAATCCTTGAGTGTGCAGAAGCAACAGAGGTAGCTGCAATGGCTAGCAGAGGTTATTGCTGAGAACAAGGATGAGGTTGAATGGTTTACATGTGGAAAGCAGGCGTCCAAGAATTCACTGAACTTCATTGCAAAAGCCTATTGGACACTAGTGAGCCATTGGTTAGCACCTATAGTCAATGACAACACACTGAGTGCTAACATAGAGGCTTTGGTTGCATGCCTCATGTCTCATTACCCCATCAATATTTCGAGGGTCATAGCCGATGAGATACGAGACCGGGCAGTGGGAGTAAGCACTACTATCCCATTCCTGAGTCTTGTATTCAGATTATGTATGGAGGCAGAAGTTCCACGAGGTGATGAACGGTTGATTGGAGGCTAAAGGATTGTATATAGACCTTATCCAGGATGAGATGAACCTGGTAAGCAGATTCAAGATTCCCATAGCTATCCCAGCAGCTTAGCCAGCAGGGGACAAACAGTTGAATGTCCACATGACACAGGAGCAAAGTGAGACACCGGCTACAGATGTCGGTCATTCAAAGTCAGCTCCCAGCACCTCAGCTACACCACTGCCCAGCATGTAGGCTCAAACACCAGTTTGGTACATCTTGGTACCACAGGACTTCCTCCAAAAGCTAGCTAAGAGATTTACCATGGCAGAGCGTAAGATTCAGGCCATGATGGATAAAGTCAAACCATGAGTCAAGTCAGAGATAGAGGCGGCAACTCAGGCTCTATATGCCCCGCCTAGATAGTTTTGAGAGTCGTTTCAATTAGAGAATGGAAGAGCATTCCAATACCAGTAGTCTCTATGCGGAGTTGAGGGCTCTTCGGAGCCAAGTAGTTGAGTTGTCATCACGAAAACCAACAATTTTAGCAGCCCTCACTCTTCCAAACCTAGATGAGCTTGATGAGGATATTTATTTGGCAACATACAGGGAGCCGACTACAGCTGGTGACAAAGGCAAGAAAAGAGCTGCTGAAGATGCCAGTGAGGAGAGTTTGAGAAAAAGAAGAAATAAGGATAGAAAAGAGCGCAAGCGGGATAGATCATCGAGCAGTAGACTCATGACACACATATGAATAAGCTGCATGACAGAGCTAGAGGAGAAGGCAGCTCCACCGCACCCTAGCCCGAGCTTTCCCGTGGCCATGACCCTTCGGGAGAGCCACATTCAACCCAGATATTTTTAGAGGTTGTCCAAGCAGCCACGACTGCTGAGGGGGGGACCACTCCCCCTATTGAAACACAATTGAGCGCGCCGGCCACTGCTAGCGCCATTATTGCAGCGGAGGTACGACCTCCGTGAGATGACAAGAGAGCCTAGTGCACCACAGGTATGTTCTCTTCCCTATGATCTTCTAGATGATGCTTCGGGGAAGAAGCTAAGTTTTCAAAAAGGGAGGGGGTGTACTTGTGATTTTTGGTCCGTTTGACGGTTTTTCTCGTCGTGTTTCTTTTATCCTCAAACATGCTATCTATTTGCGTGATTTGTGGGGTATATAAAACGACACGCAAGTGCACGTGATCGAACAAGTAGTAAAGTGGCTTTAGTAAGCCAAGTATCGATCCCACGGGGACTTGGATGAAGTGCAATCTGCTCAAGTGTACTATATTTCGATTCTAAAAATGCAGACAACAGTGTAACCAAAAGTTTGATATTTTGTTTTATAATTTCTATGCTAAAGCTAAAACAATTATCTACTTTGAGTCTGAACTATGAATAAGAGCATGCTGAGGTTAAACGAACATGTAATGAAAGTAATTATCATCATAATTTGCTTAATCTTTTCCTCCAGTTGCTAGCCAAGAACTATTGCCAAGTGATTAAAACTCTCGTATTTAACCTCACTTAAGAATCATGAACCATCCACCTACATTTCTGTGATTAAATGCAATTCATGTTCTAGCCATACAAACCAGGTTCCTAAATTGACTAATACGACTTTCAGGTATATTTCTATCCTGAAAGTAAATCAATTCCCAATTTTCCCAAATCAAGTAAAGATCATATCCTATTAATTCACAACTTTCCAATTTCTTGCTCTCTCGAGTGAAACCGGACTTTTTAGATATACATTAACGTAGGCCACACATTAATGCAGTAAGAACAAGAATTAATAGAACAACATAGAAGAAAAGATGAAAAACCAAAGAATCAATGATCACATTTCATCACAATTGTTCATAACCTCAGCAAGAAGAGGAATTAGCCACTCATTTGTGGATTAAACATCTTTAAATGAGTGTTAATCATACAAGCAATTGAATACAAGAAGAAGGAAAGAGAGAAAAACCCTGAGAATTTCGTCCCCTCAACTGCCTGTAACCCACGTTCTTGCTCCACCAAGTCAGAATATCTAAAATAAAACCTAAGTGTGCTATTTATATTAGTGGGAATTTTTCCCAGAATAACAAGCAACGTGTCACGGAGTGCATCGCTGAGCACTGCCTCTGTGACACGGAGGCAACGCGACAGCTCTCTGGAAATCACCCTAAATTTGGCCTCGGCAGCTCCCTGCCGCGTTGGCAGCGTGTCACGCTGCTTGGACAGCGCGTTGACACCTCCATGTCGCGCAGCCAGCCTGCCGTGGCACGTTGCCGACACGTAGGTGGGCTGTTTTGTGCCTCCTCTTTGCCGACATTCGCGGGTTAATTCTGTTTCCAAGCCTCTACTTCACCAACTCATGGATTAGTTACTCAAAAGTCATCAAAACCTACAAAACAAAGGCTAATCATGTTGGTTAGCACATATCTTCACATTCATATAAAATTACATGAAAAGGTATACAATAACTTGGATAAACAAGACTAATTTAAGTCATAAAGCGTATCTCGGGCATGCTATTTTTGCCCGTGATCACTATCTAGTGGAACCAACATGTGTAGGATTTTTTTATTTTTGTGATTTTTTTAATTATAAAGTATCTTAGTAGTACTAAGCCGAGAAAATTGCACTAGTTTTGGTTTTTGTAAAAAATTGACCCTGTTTAAAAATTTTCTGATACATTAGCTATGTATTTGTGACAACATGCATGATTGCTGTGAATCTTTGGATGTCATTTAGTTTGTCAACATGAGTAGTTTTGTTAAGCCATGTATAAACCATACAGGTGAGGTGAAAATAGTTCATGTACCATGTGTGAGTGAGGTATATTAGTCAGTTCGGTATTGTGTTGTAGATCTAGAACTTGCCCGGTTAGTCTCTACATAGGCTAAGGATGGTTGGTTAGGATATGATCATAGGCCATTGTTTGTTTAGCTCACTTTTAGCCTATATTGCTCTGCCAAAAGTTGCATGAATCGCTTGATCCCAAGTTTGAGCTTTAATAGACTATGTTTCTTTGATTTACCGATTAACCGTACCCATTTTTTGTAATGAACCTGTTTTGGCCCTGGTCCTTCCTTGGATATTGTGAACCTCAAAATAAGTAAAATGCTTAAGTTGAGGATGGCTAGAGTAGGGGTGCATAAAGGTGGGAATGGAATAAAGGAAAAGAAAAGAAAAGAAAGAAATGGTGGAAAATGAGGTGTGGTGAGATGAGAAGAAAAGGATGACAAATGTTGTAATGTTGAAAAAATAAAGCTCAAAGAAATTTTGAAAAAGTTGAAAAAAAAGTGAAAACTCACCACATCTATGCAAATGTGAATAAAAAGGAGAAAAAGGAGAAAAAGGGGAATGAAAGAATAAAAGGGTGAAATAGGTGAATGGTGTAGTCAATGTATGTAGTGCCAAGTAAAGAATAGTCACTTATAAAATCTCCCATCTTTATCATGTCCAGCATTGAGCCTACATTACAAGTCATACCAAGTCCTATAGTGATCTTAACTCAACCATCTAAAAAACCAAAGCAGAGAAAATAAGGGCAAGCCTATGGTATCTTACACATAATACTTGTAACTTCTTTGTGAGAGTGAGTGCCTTACTTGTTTAGTCCCATGCTATATTTGACAACTCATATCTGAGAGGGGACTTTATTTGTGTGAGGGTACATGGATTATGTTTTCATTTACTGTTGGTTTGTGTTAAAAACATTGGTATGACTTGATTGCTTGTTGATTGCTAAATGACATGCCTAGATCCCTGTTTATGATGTTTTGAGGTCGCTTGTAATGCATTAGCTGATGTGGTTCCACGAGAAAGGATCAATAGAGTTTGTATAGAAAGTGTAGGGTTGTTAGAGTATTGGCTGTAGTATCTTAAGTCTATCTTCTAGTTGAGCGTCGTGTTTTAGTTTTTTTCCATTGCCTAAGGACATGCAAAAGTCTTAAATTGAGGGTGTTGATGTGTTGTGGATTCGCAGCACATTCGACGCTCAAAACTAAGAAAACAACATGGACTTAGGTGTATTTATGTGTATATGAGGAACTTTTCCTTTTGTTACAGGATAAAAAGATGTTGGAATTTGAAATTGCAAAAGAAATCATAAAAAGTGCAAAATAAGCAAAACGTGCAGACCATAGTAAGGATCATAGGAAGGACCTACGAGTCGTACTGGTGGCCATGGGAAGTTGTTGAAAGTTAAGGCTGAGCAGATGCGACCCACGAGTCCCAGTATGATTCGTAGAAGGCCTGTATGATTTGTGATGAAATTCAGAAGAATTGCATCTGAATCTAGCTCCTATTACGAGAAGAAAGTACGACCGTAAGATGAAGGTACGAGTCGTACCATTCTGGTCATGATGAACTTCAGAAAACTTCAAAATCTCTTATTTAAAGTACGGGAGCTCAGTACGAGGCGTGAGTTGATGGTACGAGTCATACCCAGATCCAACACTTAGCCAGAATTTTTCCAGCTGATACTGTACGAGAGGAAGCTATGGGTCGTAGGAGCATGCTACGGCTCAAAGGTCGAGTCGTGGCACTGGCGGCGACAGATATAGAAATTCACCCTGTTGGCTTAGGAAAAGGATTCTTATGTATGTATAAATATGTTTTAGGTTTTATTTTTATAGGAGGACGTCATTTGATAGTTTTAGAGAGTAGAAACCTTGAGAGAGAGAGAGAATTGAGTTGGTCTTAACTTGTGATCAACCTTTTCTTGAATTCATCTTGTTCTTACTACTTGTTTTACAAGATTTTTGTGGAGTTATTGAAGGAAGTGTTTTTTCTCAATCATTATTGTAAGTATTGATTTTTATTCTTAATAATGAATGTAAATCACAACCTTGCAACTATGAGAAGCTAAACCTCCATAGTTGTGGGAACCTTGGTGAATTAACAAACTAGGGTTACACAAAGTGATCTTAAAACCAATACAAACACTTATATTGTGTTCCTTTCATGCTTAAATGTTTCTTAGCAGTGTGCAACATTAGGACATGCCCGGATTCATTACTTTCTTTGGTTGAAGAGGTACAAATTAGGAAAGGAGAATTACAACGGAACCATGATCTTGATGATCATTGTATTAACTTGAGCTATGGTCGCTGGACAGTTAAATCTGGGACTTAGTGATAACGGATAGTTTGAAACTGCTCATGAGACTTGGTCAAGTGATTGAGTATAGTCATTCAATAGGGACTGGTCGGTCATTTGAATGAACCTAAGTTATCAAATCTATAAATAAGTATTGGTTATATTCACAAGTGTATATCCAAAGTAGTTATGAACCCATGGGGAACACAAACCCTAGTTATCCTTTGATATTGACTAAACACCAAAATTTTAATATTTGTTTTTTATTATTAATTTTCTTTAGAACACCCTATTTTGAAGTAACTACCTCACAAGTTCATTACTAGCTATAATCCAGTCTCCCTATTCCCTGTGGGTTCGACCCCAACCTCTAGTTGGGTTCTTTATTGACAACGTCCGCATCCCACTTCAGTAAGAGGTGTGGTTTGAGCGTTATCAGTCGTCGATAAATACAATGATGAACATATCCAGATATTGCTTGGAGACTATGTTCATCAGGTCCATAAAGGTTGCAAGGACATTAGTTAGTCCGAAGGACATAACCACAAATTCGTAGTGACCATACCGAGTCCTAAAAGCTGTTTTTGGTTTGTCACAGTCTTTGACTCTTAGTTGGTGATAACCCAACCTGAGATCTATTTTGGAGAAACAACTGGCTCCCTTAAGTTGGTCGAATAGGTCGTCAATTCTTGGTAGGGGATACCTGTTCTTAACTATGACCTTGTTCAACTGATGGTAATCAATGCAGATTCTAAGGGTACCGTCTTTTTTTCGAACGAAAAGCACTGGAGCACCCAAGGGAGAGATGTTGGGTCTGATAAAACCCTTATCAGGAAGATCTTTTAGCTTCTCCTTCAACTTCTTAAGTTCAACCGGGGCCATTCTATAAGGAGAGATGGAGATGGGTCTGATTATTTGGAATAAGGTCTATACCGAAGACGATTTCCCGTTCAGGAGGAACTCCGGGCAGATCTTCAGGCAACACATCTAGAAATTCGTTGACAATAGGCAATGACTAGATAGTTAGAGTCTCAAAGTCGGAATCCTTGACCCGGACTAGATGGTAAATACATCCCTTAGATATGAGCTTCTTGGCCTTAAGGTAGGAAATAAACCTAGACTTAGGCGCTAAATTACTACCCATCCATTCTAGAACTGGCTCATTAGGGAACTGAAACCAAATGACTCTAGTTCTGCAGTCGACTAAGGCATAACTAGAGTGTAACCAATCCATGCCTAGAATGAGGTTGAAGTCGACCATGTCTAACTCTACAAGGTCAGTTGGAATGAATTTATTGAAGACTGAGATTAGGCAGTTCCTATACACCTAGCTGGCTCTAACTGACTCGCCAATTGGGGTGGAGACTGGAAATGGTTCTGAGAGGACCTCTAGACTGATATCGAACTGGACTGCTATGTAGGAAGTCACAAATGATAAAGTGGCCCCCGAATCAAGTAGGTCATATACATCTATGTGGAAAAATCATAACATACCCGTGACCATGTCAGGTGAGCTCTCCTAATCTTGACGAGAAGACGATGTGATCTTGGGTAGAATTGCATGCCCAAGTGATACGCGAATGCTTCATTTCGACTTGTTTATCTATCGTTATGTGAACATTCTCATGTGATTTTTACTTAAAATGTAAATTTATACTAACCAACATGATTAGTATTGTTTTGCAGGTAAAAGGAAATTTTGGAAGCTAATATACATGTTGGTGAAGATCGAGAATGAACTTGGAGACAAGGAGTGGAAAATGACAAGGGAGAACAGTAAAAATAGGGGCTCCGTGATGGAGCCATGTCATGTTTCCATCGCGGAGGCATTCTGCCTCGGATGAAATAATTTTGGAAATTTTCAGTGAAGGTGCGCGATAGCGCCGTGGCACGTTGGCCAGGCTCCGCGATGCAAGCCGTGCCACTCTGAGGTGAAATTGCCTGGGGAGCCGACTTCCATTGAGGGTCCGCGATACCTCCATGGAATGGAGGGAGTGCTCCGCGATACACTCCGTTCCACATTGCTTGTTATTCCGGGAAAAATTCTCAAGAGTATAAATAGCACACTTAGATTTTATTTTAAACATTCTGACTTGGTTGAGTAAGAACGTGGGTTACAGGCAGTTGAGAGGACAAAAATTCTAGGGTTCTTCTATATCTATTTCTCTTTTATCTCAATTGTTTGTATGAATTCTACTTATTTGATGTTGTTTAATCCACAAATGAGTGGCTAAATTCACTTCTTGCTGAGGTTAAGAACAATTGTAGTGGAATGTAATTGTGGTTCATTTCAGTTTTCATCTTTTCTTCAATGGTTGTTCTATCAATTCTTGTTTTTACTGGATTAATGTTTGGCCAATGTTAATGTATATCTAGAAATCCAATTTTGATTTTGAAAAGGAAAGAAATTGGAAAGATGTGAATTGGAGGATATGATCTCTTCTTAGTTTAGAAAATTGAGAATTGATTTACATTCAGAATAGAAATATATCTGAAAGTCTTATTAGTCAATTAAGGAATCGGTATTGTATGGCTAGAGCATGAAATTCTTTCATCACAGAAATGTATATTAAGGTTTCATGATTCTTAATTGGATAGGAGTCGAAAGATCCAATCCATAGGCAATAATTCTTGACTAGCAACCAAGGAAAAGATTAGCTAAATTGAATTGATAAATTTCTTCCTTGCATGCTTGTTTTAACTTCAGCTTGCTCATTACTATTGTTCAGACTCAAATTATAATCTTAACTTAGATTTTTATTACTTAGCAAACTTAACTCTCAAAATATTGTTTAATTGGTTGTCTGCATTCATAAAGACATAGTTCACTGACGTTTGAGTTAACTAATACCGTAGTTCAGTCCGTGTGGAATCGTTACTTGGCTTTACATAAGCCACTTTACTACTTGTTCGACCACGTGCACTTGCGTGTAGTCACCACACCAACCGAACAAGTTTTTGGCGCCATTGTCGGGGACTAGAAATTGGTAAAATTATTTTCTTAGTGTTAGTTTACAAATTCTATATAAGTGCTGACAACTTGATCTTAGCCTTTCTCTTGCAGATATTGAAATCCTCTGAACGTTGGCAAGAGATAAGGAGTTGGTAGATTCATATATAGGGCCGGAAAGACAATTTCATCATCAAAGAAGGGAAGCTCTAGAGAAGAAGCTGCAGTTGCAAAGACAGGCAATTCTGGAGCAACAATAGAATCCACCACTTGTGAGGGCAGTTTTAGTGCCCGAGGAAATGGCAGCAAGGCCAGTTCGCGAAGTGGCAATCCCACATGCTAACAATGTTACATCTAGTATTCACAGAGTAGAGCCAGGAGGGAGGTTTGAGCCTAAACAGAACATGGTGCAATTGTTGCACACCAGCGGGCAATTCACAGGTCTCCCTCATGAAGATCCACAACAACATCTCCAAAACTTTTTGGAGATAAGTGACACTTACATTCCCGCTGGAGTATCATCCGACTACTTGAGGCTTACATTATTCCCATTTTCATTATTGGGGGAAGCAAAAAGGTGGTTGAAAGCTGAACCACCTAACTCTATCACCACGTGGGATGATCTTGCAAGAAAGTTTTTGATACGATTCTTTCCATCTGGGAAAACAGCAAGACTTAGAAGTCAGATTCTAAGTTTTAAACAAAGAAAGGGTGAAAATCTGTATCAAGCTTGGGAAAGGTTCAAATCGGTGTTAAGGGATTGTCCTCACCATCACCAGTCCAACGATGTGTTGGTGCATACTTTCATAGAGGGTTTGGAGCCACATACAAAAATTTTGCTAGACTCAGCAGCTGGGGGACAGGAACTAGAAAAGACTTATGAGGAGCTTTATACTTTGTTAAATTGTATTTCACAGGGAAATCCAGAGTGGAATGCGGACTCTTCAAGAGGAGGAACAAGGAAAGGGGAAGGAGTCTTTGAGGTGGATGGTTTTACAGCTATCGCTGCACAGATAGCTGCGTTGCAAAATCAACTCAACACCCACTTCAGCAGTATGAGCTTGAATCAAGCACAAGCCCCAGTTAATGTACTGCAGCAGGTATGGTGTGAAGTATGTGGGAGTAATGAATACTCAGCTGAGTGTTGTGGTGCAAATCTAAATTCAGTAAACTTTGTTGGGAACATCCAGAGGAATAATAACCAACAATATGGCAACAATTACAACGCAAATTGGAGGAATCATCCACATTTTTCTTGGGGTAGTAATATCCATCAAGGGCAAAGTTCGAATCAGGGTATGCAGAGAAATCAAGGGGGGAATCAGAATTTTCAGTCGCAATACAGAGGAAATAATGCACCTCCTCCACCAACCAACAACATTGAGGAAATGTTCAAACAATGATAGCTAACAAAGTGCAAATGCAGGCTGATTATGTGAAATTGGCAGCAGAAATGAAAAATTAGCAGTTAGCTACAAAGGCGTTGGAGTACCAGTTGGGACAACTAGCGGGAGCTCAAAACACCAGGCCTAGAGGAGGACTACCGAGTGACACTGACCCAAATCCCAAGCAGGTCAATGCAGTGACCACAAGGAGTGGATTACAACACAAGGAGGTGGAACCAGTAAGACCACCTCAGCAATCAGGAGCAGTGGAAAAAGATAGGGAACATGATGATGAGAGGGGGAAGGAGAAGGCAGCCGAGGCAGAAAGACCACCACCCCCGTTCCCTCAAAGATTAAAGAAGCACAAGGAGGAAGCTTGCTTTAAGAAGTTCATGGAGGTGCTGAAACAGGTACTCATTAATTTACCTTTGGTTGATGTTTTGCAGGGAGTGCCGAAATATGCAAAGTATATCAAGGACATTGTAGCAATCAAAAGCAGATTGACAGAGTATGCTACAGTGGCCCTTACTTAGGAGTTCACTTCCCAGATACAGAACAGGTTGCTAACAAAGCTCAAGGACCCTGGGAGCTTTACCATTCAGATCACAATCGGGCGAAGTATCTGAGCTTGTGGATTATGTGATTTGGGAGCGAGCATAAACTTGAGGCCAACATCGGTGTTCAAGAAGTTGGGGCCAGGCAGTCCTAGACCAACTACAGTGATATTGCAGTTAGCAGACCGTTCTTTGGCCAGACCAGATGGTATTTTGAAGGACGTGCTAGTGCAAGTGGGCTCCCTCATTTTACCGGTAGATTTTATTATATTATATTTTGAGCCGGATGCGGAAGTCCCATTTATTTTGGGACGTCCTTTCTTGGCAACCGGGAGAGCATTGATTGATGTAGCTGCGGGGCAGCTAACCATGCGAGCGCATGATAAAATGGAGGTGTTTGAAGTGTATAAGGCCATGAAGCTTCCGGCCATTCATGAGGAGCTATCAGCAATCAATGTGCTAAACCAGGAAGCAATTCTTCAGATTGTTGATTCTTAAGATCCATTGGAGAGAGATTTGATGAGCTACGATCATTTCGGAGACATGAATACTTATGAGATAGTGCAAATGTTGAACGAACCAAAATGGTTTCTAAGGAAGCAAGACTTTCAGCCATTGATAAGATCCTTGGAACCATTGCCAAAACCATCTATTGAGGAAGCACCAAAACTGGAGTTGAAGACATTGCCTCCACATTTGAAATATGTATTTTTGGGGGAAGATGACACCTTGCCAGTCATCATCTCCGCAGAGCTGACGGAGGCATAGATAAAGGATGCATTGGTGGTTCTCAAGAGGAGGAAGAAAGCAATGGGCTGGCAAATGTCAAATATTAGGGGTATCAATCCAGCTTTTTGCACACACAGAATTTTTATGGAGGAAGGAGCAAAGCAACCTGTACAACATCAGCGAAGGTTGAATTTGGTGATGAAGGATATGGTTAGGAACGAAGTGATCAAGTGGCTTGATGCAGGTGTGGTCTATCCCATTTCAGACAGTGAATGGGTCAGTCCCATTCAGTGTGTCCCAAAGAAAAGAGGGATGATCGTGGTCACCAACGAGAAGAATGAGTTGATCCCTACATGCACAGTCATAGGCTGGCGAATTTGCATTGACTACATAAAGCTCAATGAGGCCACAAGGAAAGATCATTATCCTATCCCATTTATTGATCAGATATTGGACAGGTTGGCTGGTCAAGAATATTATTGTTTCCTTGATTGATATTCTGGCTATAAGCAAATAGCCATAGCACCGGAGGACCGGGAGAAGACTACTTTCACATGTCCTTATGGGACATATGCTTTTAGGCGAATGCCATTTGGTCTATGCAATGCACCCGCCACATCACAAAGATGCATGATAGCGATCTTTCATGATATGGTGGAAGATTTTGTCGAGGTATTTATGGATGATTTTTCTGTTTTCGGTAATTCGTTTGCTACTTGTTTGCAGAATCTTGAAAGGGTGCTAGCTCGATGTCAAGACTCCAACCTTGTACTCAACTGGGAGAAATGTCATTTTTTAGTCAAGGAGGGTATCGTCCTTGGCCATAAGGTGTCTTTCAAGGGGTTGGAAGTTGATCGTGCAAAGATCGAAGTGATTGAAAAGCTACCACCACTTGTGTCAGTGAAGAGTGTTCGCAGTTTTCTCGGACATGCAGCGTTCTACAGATGGTTCATCAAGAAATTCTGTAAAATTTCTAGACCAATATGCAGGTTGCTAGAAAAAGAGGTTAAGTTCGAGTTTGATGAGGATTGTGTTAAAGCATTCGAGGAGTTGAAACGGAAGTTGATAGAAGCACCTATTCTCATTTCTCCAGATTGGGAGCAACTGTTTGAACTAATGTGTGATGCAAGCAATGTGGCTGTAGGAGCTGTATTGGGGCAGCGGAGGAATAGAATTTTTCATTCCATTCATTATGCAAGCAAAACACTTGACGCAGACCAAGACAATTATACAGTCACTGAAAAAGAGATGCTAGCATTGGTGTTCGCGTTTGATAAATTCAGGTCTTACTTGGTGGGTTCTAAAGTAGTGGTGTATATTGATCATGCAGCAATTCGGTATCTATTTAACAAGAAGGATGCAAAGCCTAGGCTGATTAGATGGATCTTGTTGTTACAAGAGTTTGACCTAGAGATTCAGGACAGAAAGGGGAGCGAGAATCAAGTGGCAGATCACCTATCGCGACTGGAAAGCCGGTTGCATGTGAAAGAAGGTGACAACATCAAGGAAGAGTACCTGGATGAGCAGCTCTTGGCAATAAGGGAAGTTGAAATCCCTTGGTATGCAGACATTGTGAATTTGCTGGTAAGTGGAGTCTATCCACCGGAGGCTACAGCTCAGTAGAGAAAGAAGTTGAGATATGATTGTAGGTATTATATTTGGGATGAGTCGTACTTGTTTAAGCAGGGACCAGATCAGGTGATGAGAAGATGCATTCCAGAGAGCCAGATTGCAGAAGTATTGAGGAGTTGTCACTCATCATTGAATGGAGGGCACCACGGAGGCGAGCGAACAGCGCACAAGGTGCTACAGTCAGGTTTCTTTTGGCCTACACTATTTAGAGACTCTATGGCATATGTAAAAATGTGTGATAGATGTCAAAGAACATGAACAATTGGTAGAAGGCAGGAGATGCCACTGCAACAGATATTAGAAGCGGAGATCTTTGATGTATGGGGAATAGATTTCATGGGCCCGTTCCCACCGTCATTTGGTAATCCTTACATCTTGGTAGCCGTTGATTATGTATCCAAGTGGGTCGAAGCAACAGCTTGTCCCAGAAATGACAATAAGGTGGTAACAAAATTTGTGAAAAAGCATATTTTCACCAGGTTCAGGACACCCCGAGCCATTATCAGTGATGGAGGAGCTTATTTTGTAAATGCAAGTTTCAAGAATGTGCTAGCTAAGTATGGGGTGCGGCACAAGGTAGCAACAGCGTATCATCCCCAAACTAGTGGGCAAGTGGAGGTGTCGAATAGAGAGATAAAGTAGATTCTACAGAAGACAGTGGATGCACAACGAATTGATTGGTCAAGCAAACTCGACGATGCGTTGTGGGCTTATAGTACTGCATACAAGAGACCCATTACGAGTTCTCCATACAGATTGGTCTATGGAAAGGCGTGTCATCTGCCTGTGGAGTTAGAACATCGAGCTTTTTGGGCTATGAGAAAGTTGAACATGGACCCAAAGCTAGCAGGGAAGAAAAGGCTGATGCAACTCAGCGAACTGGATGAGTTTCGTTGGCGTGCTTGTGAAAGTGCCAAATGCTACAAGGAGAAAACAAAGAGGTGGCACGATAGGCATATGGTGCATCGGATCTTTGAGCTGGGTCAGAAGGTGTTGCTATTTAATTCGAGACTGAAGCTTTTACCAGACAAATTGCGGTCCAAATGGTCAGGGTCGTTTGAAGTGGTGAGAATGACCCCGCAAGGGGCAGTGGAGTTGTGGCAAGAAGATAGAAGTGCCACATTTTTGGTAAATGGTCAAAGATGTAAGCATTATTGGGGTGAGGATGTTATCCGATAGAAAACGTCCATCAATCTAGAGGATGATTGAGCATGAATGACGTCGAGCCGCGACGGTAAATCAGGCGTTGCACGGGAGGCAACCCGTGAAATTGTTGTAATAGATGAGTAGAACTATTTGAAAAAAAAAAGAGAAAAAGAAAAAATGAAAAAAAAATAAAAATAAAAAATAAAAAAAATAAAATAATTTTTTTTTGCATTGAAACCTATGAATTCTAACAAATTTCTTATGGTGGAATGATTTTCAGGTGGAACGGAGGGCAAAAATGCAAAGAAGCGCAAACAAAAAAATTGAGGTGAGAAAAAAAAATTGGCACATTACAGTGAGCCTACGCGATGGCTCCGTGTCATGGAGGGGGTGCTCCGTGTTACCCTCCGGGACACATTGAGGCATGTTTCGAATTTTTTAAAAATCCAAAACACTGACGCGATGGCTCCGTGTCATGGAGGGGGTGCTCCATGTTACGCTCCGTGACACGTTGAGTGTTATTTCGCGTCAGGTCACCGGGTAACCCATGCGAAAAATAACCTTAAAATCCTAAATTCCCTCATTTTCTTCCTTATTTTCCATTCCCTCCGCGACACAAACCCCAAATTCCCTCCTCCCCCAACGTGCCATGGACCTAGGCATCAATGTTCTTCAAGTTTTCTTCGATTTCATCAAATCAAAGGTATGTTCTTGAATTTTTCCTTGTTTTTGCTTAAATTTTCGATTCTTGAACATGTGTAGTGATTAAACCTTTCCCTAAATGAGAATTAAGCTTGAATTCACTTAATCTACGATTGATTGATGTTCATAGTATTGCTGTGAGTATATGAACTCGATGATTGCATGTTTTATTGAATTCTTGCAAAATTGATAGCTAGGGTTGAAAATTGAATAGGAAGAAGATTAAATTCTTTGAAATGTTGAAAAAAATTGGGTTGTGCATGTTGGGTGAAGTGAAATATATTGTGATTGATGTTGAATATGCTAAGTTAGAAGAAGGAATTTTGGGAAAATGCAATTGGAGAATTACATAGGTTGTTGAAAGAATTGCTAAGTGCTATGATGTTGAAATTGAATCGATGGAGAAATTTGTAGTTGTTGTACGAAGTCTGAGTAGTACATAGTAATTGTTTCATCAACTCATATGAATGCACTAAGCATGTCGAATGTTAAGAATTGGAAAATCATGAATGTCTGGTTGAATTGTTTGGATTGCGGCTTAAGATTAAGTGTGGGGTGATCAAATTAAACCCAACCTTAGTTGTAGTTAATTATGACTTGCATAACATTGGGACTATATGTTTGAGTGTACAGGAACAATGTCAAGCAGACAAGACAAGGGAAAGGGCGCATCCACATCGGGGGCCGGCAGGAAAAGGATACGATTAGGAACAGCAGTTCCAGCAGCACCAACGGTTCCGCGAGGCCAACGCCGACAATACGAAACCAGATGGGGCACTGATGAGGGGAAAAAGTGGTATGCAAAACACAAAGAAACCAAATACTTCCCGGAAGAACAGATAGCACGGGAACCGCTGGCACAGGAATTCCCGCGGATTGTACACAGGATTGACACCACTGGGCTTAATTTCATCTTCGAAGAGCCCAGGGAGTGCAATCTCCATCTTATCCGGGAGTTCTATGCCAACTGGAACCTGACTCTACGCAGTCACACCGTTAAAATTAGGGGGCAGGTTGTCACTTTTGAGCCCCATCACTTGAATGCAATCCTAGGGGCGCGGGACACAAACGCTCATGTCCTTAGGCAGCTGAACATCACTCCACCTTATGCAGACATCAGACGCACCCTATGTGGAGCCCGATCGACAGCAAGGTGGAGTAGGCACAAGGAGAGGGGCTACCATCAGACATTGCCCTACTCTCAGATGAACCGCGAGGCCCGGATTTAGCTGAAGATTATGTGTTCCTGCCTGATCCCGGGGGTGCACATGACAGATGTCACCCGGGATAGAGTGTGCTTGGTGTATGCCCTGATGAAAGGGCTTGAAATTAATGTTGGGGCGGTGATCATCTCCGCCATGAAGAGAGCCCGACTGCATCAGGGGCATAGATATGGGTTCGGTGGTTTGCTTACCACATTCCTGAGGGGCCACGATATCGAGGAGGAGGCCCTGGATTACATCCCACAAAATTGACAGGAGTGCCTTGGATGTCACCAAAACCAAGGCACCTGACACTACTCATGGGCCGGTACTCACACTAGCCGAGCGACATGCTCGGGATGACCAGTATATGGCCCGCATGTATGGGATGAAGATGTTGCAGTTACGCATAAGCGGGAGGCCGGCAACGGAGGATGAGCTATGGCAGCTCGAGATGGATTACCCATTCGGCGAGAATGTCAGGGCTCTATGCAGAGTGGGGCCCGTATTTGTGGAGCCCGTAGATGATGATGTCCCCACCGATGAGGAGACACGCCGGGAGGACTCAGACGAGGACAGCGGGGGCGATTCTGATATGGGAGACGAAGCAACGACACCTGATGAAGAAGTTGAATACTTCAATTGATCAGGGAGTTTCACCACCTAGCTTTGTGATATGTTGAAATTTTGTTAACACTGGGGACAGTGTTCGGTTTAAGTGTGGGGTGGGAGTAGTTAGGTGCCAGCTGCTTTGTTTATGTTTTTATTGTTGTTGTGCCTGTGCAAAATGTGACCTTGTGACTCTGTTGTGTTGTGTGTTCTGTAATTAAGTAGGTGTTGAAATAAATGTTGAGCTGTTGTATGTTGTGTCGAGCTACTGTTGTGTGTGTTGTGTAAATATTGTTCAAATTAAAATTTTTATCTTTTTCTATCGAATTTTTTTTCAAAATATTTTTATGTTGGGTTTCTCGGCCTTTGTTTTTGGTGCTTTTATCGAGAATAGTCCCATTGAACCGAAGTTGTAGATAGCAATCGTTCCCTATGATGGATGGATGACGACCGTCTTAAGGGAAATGTAGTCGATAGGAGTAGTTTTTTTCTTTCTTTTCTTTCTTTTGTTTGTGTCCCAAATGTGTCGCTACTTCATGTTTTGGAATTCTTGTTACGTGTTGTACATGATATTAAGCTGCAAAGGTGATTCGTATGAAAGTATGCAAATGTGTAAACATGTTGAGATACCTAGGTCATAGAGTTTGATTTGGTGTGATCGAGGCTTAATAGTGAATTCTTGTAATTAGCTGATTGAAGAGTCTGTGAATATGTCTTGAATTGAGCAAGTGCAATTAGTGTGAGGTGAGGTTTCGATATTCCATGCTATTGTGAAGTGTCTAGAACTTGCTTGGTGTGTGTACTAAATGAAATGAAGGATGTGTATTGTAGGAAAGGATGTAGGCATTTCTTTGAATAAACCGAAAGTTTCTCCATTATCATACCTACCTTGAAAGTGCATCCTAGTTAACCCCATTGAGCCTTTAGCCTATTTTTTTTCTTTCTTTGAAGAGGTACAAACCGAGCTTAACCCCTTCTTTTCATTAGCCGTAAATTTGATCCAAAACTCTTAAGCGCTCAAGAAAAACAATTTTCCCACAGTGTAAAGGTGTACGAAGTGTGAAACGGAAGGAAAAGCGGAAGTTGTGAAAGTTAAAGAAAGGTCAAAGGTGCACTTGCTGAAATTAAATAAAATAAAGATGTATAACTAATATTTGCTAGTAAGTCGAGTGTGCTTTAAGAAATGGGAACAAAAACAAAGAAAAAATTTCAAGAATGAGAGGATGAAGGAAGAAAGAATGGCCGTAATAATGGTGGGATGTATTGAAAAGTGCTTAAGGAAGCTAGTTGCTATTATTGGTTAGCCCAGTATTTACTAGTTTCGTAGCTTACATTACAACCCGTAAGTCCTACGTGATCTTACATCACACGTCCTTATATTAGTGGAGTAATACACTAGAGGCAAGCCCATGGTTCATGACATGATGCATGTGAATTCTTTGGGAGAGAGAGAGAAATCGTATTCATATACCCCTACATGTAGTGCTTTGGAAATCATATGATGGCAATGGGGTAATTCTCTTGTGTTGTAAGGGCACATGCTTGACGAGAGATTAATTTTGTGTCGGATGTCTTGATCAGTTGATTTGCACGAGTTTGCCAAGATCGAGAATCGATTCCTGAGCTTAGGAGGTCTTAATGTGGTGTACTTCATTGTATTGATGAGACCATGCATGTTTTCTTGATGATTTCCTATATTAAATAATCGGTATAGCTGTAGCTTGAATTGTCCAGCCAAAGTAGCAGTGCGTGGGTGTCAATTGCATGAGATGTAAGAGTATTGTTCGAGGACGAACAAGGTTTTAAGTGTGGTGTAAGTGATCTTCGGCAGAATTGCATGCCCACATGATACTTGAATGCTTCATTTTGACTTGTTTATCTATCGTTATGTGTACATTCTCATGTGATTTTTAGTTAAAATGTGAATTTATACTAACCAACATGATTAGTGTTGTTTTTTAGGTAAAAGGAAATTTTGGAAGCTAATATACATATTGGTGAAGATCGGGAATGAACTTGGAGACAAGGAGTGGAAAATGACAAGGGAGAGCAACAAAAATAAGGGCTCCGTGATGGAGCCATGTCATGCTGCCATCACGGAGGCATTCTGCCTCAGATGAAATAATTTTGGAAATTTCCAGTGAAGGTGCGCGATAGCATCGTGGCACGTTGGCCAGGCTCCGCAATGCAAGTCGTGCCACGCTGAGGTGAAATTGCCTGGGGAGCCGACTTCCAGTGAAGGTCCGCGATACCTCCATGGCATGGAGGGAATGCTCCGCGATACACTCCATGCCACGTTTCTTGTCATTCCGGGAAATATTCTAAAGAATATAAATAGCACACTGAGGTTTTATTTTAAACATTCTGACTTGGTTGAGCAAGAACGTGGGTTACAGGCAGTTGAGAGGACGAAAATTCTAGGGTTCTTCTCTATCTCTTTCTCTTTTATCTCAATTATTTGTATGAATTCTACTTATTTGATGTTGTTTAATCTACAAATGAGTGGCTAAATTCACTTCTTGCTGAGGTTAAGAACAATTGTAGTGGAATGTAATTGTGGTTCATTTCAGTTTTCATCTTTTTTTCAATGGTTGTTCTATCAATTCTTGTTTTTACTTGTCACACCCCACCTTGGGGGGGTACGACTGGCACCTGGTGCCCTACTAGGACTTGACTTGCTCGACTGTTAAGCCTGGGCGCATCTGGCGCCTGGCTGGCTCTAATTCATATTTCTGGAAACAAAGGGCTATATAACGGCTATAAACACAGCCCCCGGCCTATTGGCCTATAGCCTCCTGTACCTGTACTAGCAGCTGACCAGAAACATAGTAATTCAGGGGAACCTATGCGGGCCGACAAGGCCACCATGCTGTCTAGTTATCCGCAACTCAATCATAAAGCACAAAAAGAAACTACGTGACCGGCAAGGTCACCACTACTGGCAAGCTATGGCCCCACACGGCCAGCATACAAGAAAGAAAGAGTAAAGGCAACTATACAACTACACGGCCTCACACGACTGGCTCATCTGACCACAGGGAATATATACAGACTGCAAGCCTCTAGGAATAGTAATAACTGATCGGGACAGGGCCCCGACCTACCCGTACTATACACCTAAAAGGAACTAAAATAGACCTCTGAAATTCAGCCTCCGGATGACTGGAGCTGAATACTCGACCGCTGACAGGAAGTCATGTAGAATCGCCTGCTCGTCTATGAGTACCTGCAGGCAAGTAGTGCAGCGCCCCACCGGGCGTCAGTACCGCTGGTACTGAGTATATAAAGCAATGACTGAAAAAGATATCTGAAATCAATAACATAACTGACGAAACTGAAATAAGAAGAACTAGATTATCTGTCTGATGATGTAAGTCGTACCTGTTCTCAATCATACGGGGAGGAGTAGATGTCCTATCTGGAGACGTATCATTCTACTACTAATCTACTCATGTTTGATATACCATAACATAACATACAAAACATAACATGGCACACACAAACCTTGCCCGGCCCCCATAAGCCGGGAGGTACAATCAACACAGAATCTATGCCCCTACCCCGGTCATCCCATCTCCTATAGTGGCTATAAGCATCCTGCCGGTCCCTAGGTATGCACTTGGGCTCGCTGAGCCCCTGACTATAACTGTACCTGAGTCCGAAGGACTCTAAAATCAACACCCCGGGCGTACCCGCTCGACGGGGGTGTATAAGGGCCGACCAAGGCACAATATGGGGAAACTGGCATCCCATCTTCGTCCCCTTGAGGGACGGCATATCACTCCGTGGAGTGACGTATCCTCGTCCTCTGGCGGACGAGTCGATACAGCTATTAACCCTGGGCGGTCAGGGATGCTAGGTAATCCAACCCCAATCAATACAACAGTCTCAACTAGTCATGCTGTCTGTGTATCTCATAAGCTAAGGCTAACAGGTGTAAGGTATCATATAAATCACATACTGAGCTAATAATAGTAATCTGTAAGTGTCTGATACATGCTGAGACAGGCAAGTATAAATATAAATATAGCCTCCTATCAAACTGTACTGGGGCAAAGGTTATACAAGATGGTGTTTCTGCTGAAAGCTATACTGTTTACTGAGTTTCTGTATTAACATGATTTCCTATTTCTAACATGCTTCCTAAACCTTATTTAGTTACTATTCTATGTCTGGAATGCTCTACGGATACTGTACTACTTCGCGGGGTTTCAGCTGAACACAACAATACCTTAACATGGCATATTACATCACATACTGAATATACTGGGCAATCTTAATTACTTACGTCCGAATCTATATCATACGGATAGGTCTCGTACACGTTACAACCCAAAACTTCTCATATTGCACCAATATTCATAATAACACAATAATCGACTTCTGAACATTCTACTGGTCTGTAAATTACTATACTGCTTCAATGTTACTCAACTTGCCGAGGAAACTTAACTTTACATACCTTATCTTCGACTATTCGTCCGTCGAACGAGGCTCGGCCGGTACTTCAACTATTTTCTCCCAACTACATTCATAAATACGTCAATCAATACTAAATACAACTTTATTTCAAAAGGCAACGCCACTTTCGATATAGTTTATAGCCTAAACTTAGGCTTATCAAAAGACGGTCGAAAACTCGCTATTTTTCAGCGGCCCAGAAGGGAGAAGTATTCACTTCTCAGCTAGGAACACATAGACATTAATTTAGAGCAATTCTACTTACTTTAGTTCGGTGGCTCGCCGATTCGTCGGCCGTATTTCGCGAAACTAATTCCGTAGAAATGCTCTCTGCTTCTAAATACTCGGGTATCTGGGATTAATTTGAGTTTGGGCAGCGTTTGGCAGCGTAATCGGACGAAAATATTTAATTTCCCTTCGTTTTCCTCTGTTCTCTGCGCTATTCTGGAAATTTTTAAGAGTTTAAATGATTTAAACCGAAGTGGGGGCTTATATACTTGGGCCTAAACCTGGGCAACGTGTCACGGAGCCATCGCGGAGGCCTCACCTCCGTGACACGCTGCCATCGCGGAGGGGCTCTGCCTCGGCTCCTCCCGCGATGGTTTCGACGGGTTTCTCATCCGATCTTTTCTCGGGCCTTTCCCTAGCACGTATGGCCTTCAAATATACTTAACCAACGTGCGAATAGGTCATCTAAGTGCCGGGAATTCTACGGGGTATAACATTCTCCCCCCCTTAGGAACATTCGTCCTCGAATGTATACTGTTATCTAGAGGACTGCTTACTTTACTTCCTGGGAAAATTTCGGCAGGGTTTCCCCTGTAATATGGACTATCGCAAAAACCTGAAATGCAGAAAAGTCCAACACAGGCACTGCATACAATATTCTAAGATCCACTGGACAAATAAATATCACTTCTTTCTTTATCATTTACAAACATACAATCATAAGATATTGTATAAGTAATGACACAGACATACCTGTCGTCTGACTAAGCCTGAAATAGGTGAAGGTATCTGGTTTTCATATCTTCTTCAGCCTCCCACGTCATTTCCTCCCAATTTCTGTTACGCCACAATACTTTGACAGATGCAACATCTTTAGTTCTCAACCTGCGAATCTGCCTGTCTAAGATAGCTACGGGAATCTCTTCATAGGCTAACTCCTCTGTGATCTGAACATCCTGAGCTGGAACTACTGTAGAAGGGTCCCCTACGAACTTCCTTAGCATAGAAACATGGAATACTGGATGAACCGATGCTAACTCTGGAGGCAAGTTTAGCTCGTATGCCACGCGGCCTATTCTTCGCCGAATCTGATACGGCCCAATGAATCTTGGGCTAAGCTTGCCTTTCTTGCCAAACCTCATTACCCCTTTCATCGGGGACACTTTCAAATATACCCAGTCGTTTACCAAAAATTCTAGATTTCTGCGCCGCCTATCTGCGTATGACTTTTGGCGGCTCTAAGCGGTCAGCAAACGTTCTCGGATAAGCTTTATCTTTTCCTCGGACTGCCGAACAATGTCTGGGCCAACTAATGCTGATTCTCCTATTTCAAACCAGCCCACCGGCGATCTACATTTTCGCCCATACAATGCCTCGAAAGGCGCCATCTGAATAGCTGAATGGTAGCTGTTATTATAAGCAAATTCGATTAACGAGAGATGTTCATCCCAGCTACCCCCAAAATCTAACACCCACGCTCGTAGCATATCTTCGAGCGTCTGAATTGTACGTTCAGCCTGCCCGTCTGTCTGAGGATGGAATGCTGTGCTCAAATTAATCTGCGTCCCCAGACCTTTCTGAAATGACTGCCAGAATCTAGCTGTAAACTGTGCTCCCCTATCTGAAATAATAGATACCGGCACTCCATGCAATCTAACTATTTCTCTGATATATAATTCGGCATAATCCTCAGCTGAGAAGGTAGCTTTCACTGGTAGGAAATGAGCTGATTTTGTCAGCCTATCAACTATTACCCAAATGGAATCATTTTTGCGTCTAGTACGGGGTAATCCCGTTACAAAATCCATGTTTATTGCTTCCCATTTCCACGTGGGTACCGTTATCTCTTGCGTCAAACCACCTGGTTTCTAGTGCTCTGCTTTCACCTGCTGACAATTAGCACACCTAGATACAAATTCGGCTATCTCAGTTTTCATACCTGGCCACCAGTAGATGTCTCTGATGTCGTGGTACATTTTCGTCGCCCCTGGGTGAAGGGAATAGCGAGCGTAATGTACCTCGTGCATAATCTGCCCACGAAGTCCTGAGACATTCGGGACGCAAAGGCGGCCCTTACAGCGTAGCACACCATCCTCGGTTATCTGAAAATCTGGCTCCTTACCCTTCTGAACTCTATCTCTGAGCTGGACTAAATCGGGATCCTCATACTGTCATTCTTTTACTTCTGTAGCTAACGATGACACCGCAGAATTCTGAATTACTGCCCCATTATTTTCTGTTTCCATTACTCGAACGGCTAGATCAGCTAACTGATGAATTTATTTAACTAATTTCTGTTTCTCAGGTCGCAAATACGCCAAACTCCCCATTGACTTACGGCTCAGGGCGTCTGCCACGACATTGGCTTTTCCCGGATGGTACAGGATGTTCACATCATAATCCTTCAGCAATTCTAACCAGCGACGTTGCCGCAGATTCAACTCCCTCTGAGTAAAAATATATTGCAAGCTCTTATGATCTGTATATATATCAACATGGACGCCGTACAGGTAATGCCTCCACACCTTCAAGGCATGAATTACTGCGGCCAATTCTAGATCATGGGTGCGGTAATTCTTTTCGTGCTTCTTCAGCTGTCTGGAAGCATATGCAATTACTCTACCATGCTGCATCAACACATAACCCAACCCGATACCTGACGCGTCACAATAAACTGAATACCCTTCTGTGCCTTCCGGCAATGCTAATACTGGAGTGGAGGTCAATCTGTCTTTCAGTTCCTGGAAACTCTGCTCGCATGCCTCCGTCCACTGAAACTTTGCTGCTTTCTGTGTTAATTTAGTTAAAGGTGCTGCAATAGTTGAGAATCCCTCAACGAACCTCCGATAGTATCCTGCCAACCCCAGAAAGCTACGAACTTCAGTCGGGGTGGTAGGCCTAGGCCATGACTTAACTGCTTCTATCTTCTGCTTATCTACCTGTATACCAGCGTCTGAAACAATATGCCCTAAAAAGGCCACTAAGTTAAGCCAGAATTCACACTTTGAAAATTTAGCATACAACTGGCGGTCCCTGAGAATCTGGAGCACTGTCCGCAAATGAGTCCGGTGATCTTCCCCAGAGCGATAATACACCAGAATATCATCAATAAATACTATCACGAACAAGTCCAGGAAAGGTCTGAAAATACTGTTCATCAGGTCCATAAAGACTGCTGGGGAATTCGTTAGCCCGAAGGACATAACCAGAAATTCAAAATGCCCATATCGGGTCCTGAATGCTATCTTAGGAATATCCCTCTCACGTACTCGGACCTGGTGATATCCGGACCGCAAGTCAATCTTAGAAAAGTATCTGGCTCCCTGTAGCTGATCAAATAAGTCATCAATTCTGGGGAGCGGATACTTGTTCTTCACTATAACTTTGTTTAGCTGCCGGTAATCTATGCACATTCGGAGCGAGCCATCTTTCTTTCTCACAAACAAGACTGGCGCACCCCACGGGGAAGTACTCGGCCTGATAAAACCTTTATCTAACAAGTCTTTCAACTGCTCCTTTAATTCTCTGAGTTCTGCAGGAGCCATACGATAAGGAGGTATTGATATTGGCTGAGTGCCTGGTAGCAAGTCAATAGCAAAGTCTATTTCCCTTTCTGGGGGAATACCAGGTAACTCATCAGGAAATACATCTGGGAATTCATTTACCACTGGGACAGACTGGAGTGTCGGAGATTCTGCTTGGACATCCTGAACTCTGACCAGATGATAAATACACCCCTTAGATATCAACTTTCTCGCCTGAAGGTAGGAAATAAACCTACCTTTTGGCGTCGCGGTGCTGCCCTTCCACTCCCGTACTACCTCCCCCGGGAAGTGGAATCGGACCGTTTTGGTCCAACATTCAACATTAGCAAAACATGGTACTAACCAATCCATACCCATTATGGCATCAAAGTCTATCATTTCTAACTCGACCAGATCTACTGTGGTCTGATGATCAGCAACCTCTACTGTACACCCGCGGTAAATTCGGCTCGTTGTGATAGAGTCACCGACGGGCGTAGATACTAAGAAGGGCTGCTGTAGTGATTCTGGTACAATACTAAACTTCCGTGCCACAAATGGAGTAATATAGGACAAATTAGACCCTGGATCAATTAGCACATAAGCAGGGTGTGAGCAGATAGTTAGCATACCTGTCACAACATCAGGCGATGCTTCTGAATCTTGCCTCCCTGGTAAGGCATATGTGCGGCTTGGACCCGCACCTGTACTGGAGGCCCCTGATCTGCCCCGGCCCCTGCCTGCTGAAACTGAGGGCCTACGCACAGTCAGGGATGCTGTAACTCGCGATCCTGCTGATGCCCTATCCTGTCTATCCCGGTCCTCTCGACCTCTAGCTGGGCAATCTCTCATCAAATGGCCTTCTTGGCCACAAATATAGCATGCGGTGGAACCATACCTGCATGCTCCAGAATGGCGTCGACTGCATATAGGGCAAAGTGGTAGGGTATACCTACTCTGCTCTGCCCTCCGCTGTAATGGTGAGTCTGCCGTCTGCGAGCCTCTACCAGCCTCTGACTGCCCCCTGCGACTGAACCTACCTCCCTGTGACTGTGGCGGAGGTGGGGGCCTAGGCGGCCTGTCTGACAATCGTGGCCTGGGTCCTCCCCGGGCCTCTCTCTGTAACTCAGCTGGCCTATCCCGGCGACGCTACTCTTGATTGACCCTTCTGATCTCCCGATGTCGCTGTCTGATGCCCTCAATTTTCTGGGCAAATGCCTGGATTCGGGAAATATCCATGTCCTCTCGCTGTGTGGCCGTGATACAAGTCTCAACATATTCTGGGTTCAACCCCATAATAAAACAGTGCACTCTGGATGCCATGGTATCCACGAAGGCTGGTGCATATCGAGCCAAAGAGTCAAACAGCAAGGAATATTCCCGAACACTCATGGCCCCCTGTTCTAGATGTAGGAACTGGTCTACCCGAGCCTGTCGGATCTCCCGCAGCAAATAGTGATCTAGAAAGGCTCCTGAAAAGCTGGACCAGGTGGGAGGGGAAACATCTCTCCCTCGGGACCTCTCCCAGCTTTCATACCATAATACTGCAATATCTCGTAACCGGAATGCGGCCAATTCGACTGACTCAGTAGGCGTAGCATGCATAACCCTGAAGATTCTCTGCATCTGATCCAGAAAATCCTGAGGGTCCTCTGTTCGGTCCATGCCTGTGAACTGTGGGGGATTCAGGGCTAAGAACACTCGGACCCTCGAACTACCGGGCCCTCCTGAAGATTCTGCAACTGTAGATGGCATTTGCTGATGCTGAGCAGCCATCATCTATGCTAACATAACTACAGCACTCCTAACCTCCTAGTCGGAGGGTGTCGGTATAGGGACTGCTGAAGGTACTGTCGCCCCAAATGGCTCCAGACGTGGTGGAGACTGCTGAGGAGGCTGAGATGAAGCCTCTGTAGGGCCCTCTGATCGGGCTATCTCCAAATGAGGGGGAGGCATCCTGCTGGTGCCCTCCCCTGCTGCAATGTCTAAGCTCCGACCTGTGGTAGGATGTTGCTGGTCTGACATTATCTGTAACCAAAGAATATGGTAAGCTCTTAGGGACTCAACCCTATACTGTACCGCTCTATAGCACGACTGAATCAGAATAAAAGACAACCATCCTATCATGCCTTGCAGCCTCCTACCCATAGTATGTGGTGCACAACACATCCATGGACAGGACTCTACTTAGCACGGCTTGCAGACTCCCTGAGATACGACCTGCTCTGATACCAAGTTTGTCACACCCCACCTTGGGGGGGTACGACTGGCACCTGGTGCCCTACTAGGACCTGACTTGCTCGACTGTTAAGCCTGGGCGCATCTGGCGCCTGGCTGGATCTAATTCATATTTCTGGAAACAAAGGGCTATATAACGGCTGTAAACACAGCCCCCGGCCTATTGGCCTATAGCCTCCTGTACCTGTACTAGCAGCTGACCAGAAACATAGTAATTCAGGGGAACCTATGCGGGCCGACAAGGCCACCATGCTCTCTAGTTATCCGCAACTCAATCATAAAGCACAAAAAGAAACTACGTGACCGGCAAGGTCACCACTACTGGCAAGCTATGGCCCCACACGGCCAGCATACAAGAAAGAAAGAGTAAAGGCAACTATACAACTGCACGGCCTCACACGACCGGCTCATCTGACCACAGGGAATATATACAGACTGCAAGCCTCTAGGAATAGTAATAACTGATCGGGACAGGGCCCCGACCTACCCGTACTATACACCCAAAAGGAACTGAAATAGACCTCTGAAATTCAGCCTCCAGATGACTGGAGCTGAATACTCGACCGCTGACAGGAAGTTACGTAGAATCGCCTGCTCGTCTATGAGTACCTGCAGGCAAGTAATGCAGCGCCCCACCGGGCGTCAGTACCGCTGGTACTGAGTATATAAAGCAATGACTGAAAAAGATATCTGAAATCAATAACATAACTGACGAAACTGAAATAAGAAGAACTAGATTATCTGTCTGATGATGTAAGTCGTACCTATTCTCAATCATACGGGGAGGAGTAGATGTCCTATCTGGAGACGTATCATTCTACTACTAATCTAATCATGTTTGATATACCATAGCATAACATACAAAACATAATATGGCACACACAAACCTTGCCCGGCCCCCATAAGCCGGGAGGTACAATCAACAGAGAATCTATGCCCCTACCCCGGTCATCCCATCTCCTATAGTGGCTATAAGCATCCTTCCAGTCCCTGGGTATGCACTTGGGCTCGCTGAGCCCCTGACTATAACTGTACCTGAGTCCGAAGGACTCTAAAATCAACACCCCGGGCGTACCCGCTCGACGGGGGTGTATAAGGGCCGACTAAGGCACAATATGGGGAAACTGGCATCCCATCTTCGTCCCCTTGCGGGACGGCATATCACTCCGTGGAGTGACGTATCCTCATCCTCTGGCGGACGAGTCGATACAGCTATTAACCCTGGGCGGTCAGGGATGCTAGGTAATCCAACCCCAATCAATACAACGGTCTCAACTAGTCATGCTGTCTGTGTATCTCATAAGCTAAGGCTAACAGGTGTAAGGTATCATATAAATCACATACTGAGCTAATAATAGTAATCTGTAAGTGTCTGATACATGCTGAGACAGGCAAGTATAAATATAAATATAGCCTCCTGTCAAACTGTACTGGGCAAAGGTTATACAAGATGGTGTTTCTGCTGAAAGCTATACTGTTTACTGAGTTTCTGTATTAACATGATTTCCTATTTCTAACATGCTTCCTAAACCTTATTTAGTTACTAATCTATGTCTGGAATGCTCTACGGATACTGTACTACTTCGCGGGGTTTCAGCTGAACACAACAATACCTTAACATGGCATATTACATCACATACTGAATATACTGGGCAATCTTAATTACTTACTTCCGAATCTATATCAAACGGATAGGTCTCGTACACGTTACAACCCAAAACTTCTCATATTGCACCAATATTCATAATAACACAATAATCGACTTCTGAACATTCTACTGGTCTGTAAATTACTATACTGCTTCAATGTTACTCAACTTGCCGAGGAAACTTAACTTTACATACCTTATCTTCGACTATTCGTCCGTTGTACGAGGCTCGGCCGGTACTTCAACTCTTTTCTCCCAACTGCATTCATAAATTCGTCAATCAATACTAAATACAACTTTATTTCAAAAGGCAACGCCACTTTCGATATAGTTTATAGCCTAAACTTAGGCTTATCGAAAGACGGTCGAAAACTCGCTATTTTTCAGCGGCCCAGAAGGGAGAAGTATTCACTTTTCAGCTAGGAACACATAGACATTAATTTAGAGCAATTCTACTTACTTTAGTTCGGTGGCTCGCCGATTCGTCGGCCGTATTTCGCGAAACTAATTCTGTAGAAATGCTCTCTGCTGCTAAATACTCGGGTATCTGGGATTAATTTGAGTTTGGGCAGCGTAATCGGACGAAAATATTTAATTTCCCTTCATTTTCCTCTGTTCTCTGCGCTATTCTGGAAATTTTTAAGAGTTTAAATGATTTAAACCGAAGTGGGGGCTTATATACTTGGGCCTGAACCTGGGCAATGTGTCACGGAGCCATCGCAGAGGCCTCACCTCCGTGACACGCTGCCATCGCGGAGGGGCTCTGCCTCGGCTCCTCCCGTGATGGTTTCGACGGGTTTCTCGTCCGATCTTTTCCCGGGTCTTTCCCTAGCATGTATGGCCTTCAAATATACTTAACCAACGTGCGAATAGGTCATCTAAGTGCCGGGAATTCTACGGTGTATAACATTACTGGATTAATGTTTGGCCAATGTTAATATATATCTAGAAATCCAATTTTGATTTTGAAAAGGAAAGAAATTGGAAAGATGTGAATTGGTAGGATATGATCTCTTCTTAGTTTAGAAAATTGAGAATTGATTTACATTCAGAATAGAAATATATTTGAAAGTCTTATTAGTCAATTAAGGAATCGGTATTGTATGGCTAGAGCATGAAATTCTTTCATCACGGAAATGTAGATTAAGGTTTCATGATTCTTAATTGGATAGGAGTCGAAAGATCCAATCCATAGGCAATAATTCTTGACTAGCAACCGAGGAAAAGATTAGCTGAATTGAATTGATAAATTACTTCCTTGCATGCTTGTTTTAACTTCAGCTTGCTCATTACTATTGTTCAGACTCAAATTATAATCTTAAATTAGATTTTTATTACATAGCAAACTTAACTCTCAAAATATTGTTTAATTGGTTGTCTGCATTCATAAAGACATAGTTCACTGACGTTTGAGTTAACTAATACCGTAGTTCAGTCCCTGTGGGATCGATACTTGGCTTTACATAAGCCACTTTACTACTTGTTCGACCACGTGCACTTGCGTGTAGTCACCACACCAACCAAAGACGATGCATAAAAATAGTTTTGCCACTGACTGCCATTCATACCTGAAGTATTAGCCTATTGAGCTGGTCGGCCTACTGGAGCTACTGAGGTAGTGGATTGTGACCTTCCCCATCCTACTGATGGGTATTCCTTAAGCCGATGACCAAGCTTTCCACAACGAAAACAACACTCTCGATCTTGAAGACACTCTCCTAAGTGGTTCTTGCCATACTTGGGGCAAGCTAGATACCTGTTACTAACACTGTAGCTCTGGGAATGAGAGCTAGATGCTCCACCCCTATGATCCTAGCAGGATAGAAAGGTAGGGGCACTGGCGGAGCTAGGTGTTGGAGCCCTCTGTTGCTGCTGCTACTGTTGTTGCTGCTGTGCCAGACCTCTGGTGACCATAATCTAATTAGCCAGTCCTTGTCCACTTGTTTTTTCACTCTATGTCCCTTAGTTTTTCGGCGTCAATCTGCTGGGAATATATAATCAGGTTGGAGAGGTCAATATCCTTAATCAGCATCGCTGTTCTGCACTCTTTGATGACTAGGTTCGACACTCTATTTACAAATTTCATCATGCGAGCCCTTGGCTCGGCCACTATCTCTTGAGCGCATTTGGACAACTTGGTGAACTCCAGAACGTACTCCTCTACCGTCCAATTTCCCTATCTCAAATTCATGAACTCTGCTACCTTTGCCTTCCTAAGCTCCCGAGGGAAGAATCTATATAGGAAGGCTGTAGTGAACTCCTCCCATTTCACTGGTCCTACTTCCATTGGCCTCCCCTCCTTCCACTGTTTGTACCAGACTTAGGCTACCCCTTTCAGCTGGTAGGCAGCTAAGTCCGCACTCTCTGAGGGACTGACACCCATAATTCGGGTGATCTTTTTAATTTCATCCGCTAATCCTTGTGGGTCCTCTCCCACCTTAGATCCATGAAAATCCGGAGGGTTCATCCGGGTGAAGTCCCGCACTCGGGCAGCTGCTGTGGAGCCATAGTTTTTTATTAGAACCACCTGCTGGTTCACCTAGTTGGTAACAGTTTGGGCGAGTAGTTGAATGCCGCCTTCAATTCCTCGGTAGACACTGGGTGGTTCTGAGGGGCTGCCGGGGCTGGTGGGGCAAGTTGGTGAGCATTACTAGCTTTTCTTCCGTTCCCAGATCATGGAGGCATGATTCACTAAAATGAAATAGAGAACGAGTTAGGAGAATGATTTTGGAACTAAAATTTCAACGTATGATAAGGAGTATGAAATAAAGGGAATTTTTCCTAATGACATCTCGTAGCCTCCACGTCATAAGTGTGGCGCGCTTCACACCCATGAAGAGGACTCTACTCGATGTTGATTTCAAACATCTGAGGATACTCTGAACCTAGCACTCTGATATCAAGTTTGTCATGCCCCGAGCTTACACCCTGGATAGAACATGGTACTTGGAGTCACAAGTAATCCAAAGTCAACCCCTAGTCTATCATACACTAGCATTCCAAGTAGAATGAAAATATATACAGTGGAAGTCTAAGGCAAAAATATAAATACTTGAAAGAAATAAAGATGGTTCATAATATTTGAACATATTAGAACAAAGCTACAAGTCTGAAAAAAACCAAGCCACTATGACTGATGAGTTGCAGCGACAAGCCCCTAGCTAACTCCCGATATAAATAAAAGAAAAGAAAGTATAAATAAAGCACTAAATCTTCGTCTTAAAACAAAGAGGATTCACCAACTAGAATAGCTAAATTCTGCGGTTAATGATCGGCTAGCGAGGCTGAGATTGAGATCCTGCAGTTGTATCACAAAATAATATAATATAAAAGTATGCATCAGTGCTTTATTACTTTCAGTTTCAGACTCTATGAGTTAGTTGGGGTCATGTCGCACTCAACTCGTCAGTAGTAGCGGCTTTTCAAACATAGAATGTATTTAGCTTCTGTTTTGAGTTTTGTTTTCTGATGTTATGAGATTGTTAGATTTCCACTATGTTAATTATGTTGATCTTCAACTTATCTATGATTGAGTTAGATGTTATGTTCAGGCTATGAGTCGACTTGGAGCCTCTCGGGGTTCCTTGTCTAGTGTCTCAATTCGGGCCTACGTTTGGGTCGTGACAAACTTGGTATCAGAGCTAGGTAGGTTTTGTAGTGTCCTATAGTGTCTGAAAGCTACGTTAAGTAGACTCCTTTTTATGTGTGTGTAGCGCGCCACACTTATGAAGAAGAGGCTACAAAACGTTTAGGAAATGTTCCCTTCTTTCATGATCTATGTCATGTGATGAAAAGTCTCTCTATCCTTCTAACTCGTGCTATACGCGTTTTCCAAATCATGCCTCCCTATAGAGTTAATGGAAGGAGAAACGGAAATGGAAATGACCATAAGAATGGCAATGGAGATGGGCACCAGTAGGCCCTACCAGCCCTTGAGGAGCATGTACCCAAGCCGGTTGCCAATGCTGAGTTCAGAGCAGCCATATAGATGTTAGCTCAGTCCTTGACTACCCAGGTCAACCAGCAGGTGGCAGTGCATGTCTGCTAGAATAGGAATGCAGTGGCGGCAAGAGTCAGAGATTTTATGAGGATGAACCCTCAGAAGTTTCTTAGGTCAAAGGTGGACGAGGATCCACATGAGTTCATTGAAGAGGTTCTGAAGATCACCCAAATCATGGTGGTGACCGGAGAGTAGTGCACCGATCTAGATTATATTAGTTGGAAGGGGTTGCATACATCTAGTTTAAGCAATAGAAGGATAGAAAGCAAGTTGGAGCAGCCCCTATTGGTTGGGATGAGTTTTCATGCCGCTTTTCTGGATCGGTTCTTCCCTCGTGAGATGAAGGAAGTCAAAGCAGCCGAGTTTGTGAACCTAAAACAAGGGAAGATTATTCAGGAGTATGCTTTAGAGTTCACTCGCTTGTCCAAGTATGCACCTGAGATGGTGGCGGATTGTCACACGCCAAGCCTATACACTGGATGTAACACAATACTTGAAGCCAAAAGTGACCCCAAGCCAAAACCTAGTCTATCATTCACTAGTATTCTGCGTAAACATGCACAATGGAAATATAAATTAATACATAATAACATTTATGAAAAATTAAAAACTGAACATAGAAATTTAAAATATCTAAAAATCTAAAATCAAGTCTGGTCTGAAAGCCATTTAACTGAGGAGTTTCTAGGACAAGCCCCCAACTAACTCTATGTCTAACTGAAAACAATAAAGAAACTAAAATGAATAAAATGTGCCCTCAGAATATGAGGACTCACACTGCTGCTGCTGATAGAGAGACCCAAACGTAATTGACTAACGATACTGGGTCTAAGAACCTACAACTGTATCATGAAATGATACAACATAAAAGTATGCGTCAGTATTTTGAATGTACTAAGTAATAGAGAGAAACATGAATAATATGATAGAACTAATAACTGGACTAATACAACATGAAATGACCAACTGAAATGCTGAAAACTGATACAACCGATAATAAACTGGTAGTTCAAAAGTGACCCTAGCTGATGATCATAAACATGTCCTATGTCTGAAATACTGAGTTTAAAATACTGCACTGAACTGATCTAGACTGAAGAATCTAAGAGTAAATTGTACTGACTAGTGGGAGAGGCTATAACCGACATGTAACCATGTGAGCTAGACATGGAATCCGGTGTACACACCCCGTCGGTAGGACCTAATATACCTTGCCAGGGTATAAAGGCATGGACTATGAAAATCACTGTCAAAAGGGCTCCATTAGGCCAAGTAAATAAAACCAACGGTGGCAACATAGTTCTGGAACCTTGGTGCACTGGAACCCCAGCCCTTTCGGTGCTAAGTCCTACTCCCACTGGAAAATCCTATTACTGCTACTATTGACAAGCGGATAGCTCTATACTAGGGCCCAAGAATATACTGACCCAGGGATACTGTTAGAGAGTTCCCTGAGTGTCTTTTAGGACCAGATTTGGAAACTGAGTTCTAAGACTGGTCAGAGCTGCATATCTTGAAGCGTCGTAACTGTCTAGAGAACAAATTGATAACTGAACAGGGGTTCGAGGGATGATTAGAGCTATAACTGGAATGTCATGACCTCCTAATGGAACAAATATCTGAAATCTGAGTTTGAGTCTGATAATTGAGAGGCACCACTGACAGCTCGTGAAAAGCTTATAGTCAAACTGATCAGCTAACATTTCTGACTAACACTGAATATTCTAGTACTTTGATTGAAGCTGAACTAATAATTCTGAGAAAATACAAAGCATATAGGCTTTTTGCCTGAATCTGAATATCATACAAGTAACTAAGTTTTTAACACATATAAGTATCATAGAAGCCCCTAGCTCGGAATGATGCTAACAATTTTCAAGAATTCAAAGCTTAAGCAGGATTCTAATTTCTGACTTTTCAAAAGTTAGGACTGAATTTCTAAATTGATGCAACAAGCATCATTTTGATTACAAGCTGATGGAAAATAGCTACAATTAACATGGGGATAGGATTCTACAAGAATTAATCATGAACAATAACAATATCTTCTATTTCGTAAGTTCAGGGCTAGGAGTGAAAGTTAACAGAGAGAGAGTTTTGGGGGTAAATGGGAGAACAATCTCCTTGCTGAATTCCCATATACCTGAAGAAGAAAACCCTGGTGAAAAATCCCTGAGAAAACTGAGAAGAATAATCAACCTTAACTTCTGCTCTATCCTTCCAAAGACGTTTATGCTCTGTTCTTGAGGGAGTTGAGAAGAATGAATGGAAAGGGTTGTTCTAACGCTTTAATTCCCTCCTATACAAACCTAAAACGACATGGTTTCAAGTTTTGAAAGTTGGGAAAATACTAAAATACCCCTGGCAGAAAGAACTGAAAACTGCCCGACCTTGAACAACGGATCTCAGAACGGGTCATTGGTTCAAACAACGCCCCGTTGAAAGCTATCGTTGGTTCTGGTTCTGAAGCCGGACTTACAGGACTGAAATAATGGAAGGATCCAACGGTCCGTTGGAAGCTTCAACAAGTCATTGGATCCTATCGTGGTCTGGGAGAGGGAAACTCGGGCCTAAGATAATGAGTGATACAACGACTCGTGGTAGAAACAACAAGTCGTTGAACCCACTCGTTGTCAAACTGGTGAGGTCTGGGTCCTGGCAACGGGTGGAAAGGATGGCCCGTTTGTACCAACAACGGGTCGTTGATTCCACTCGTTGCTTCCTAGAACAAACCCAACCCTCCCTGGATGTCTAACAACGGCTGCCTACAACGGGTCGTTGGAACTACCAACGACTTGTTGGTCGGCTCGTTGTTTCTGGGAGGAATTTGCTGAGCAAACCATGACTCCTTACAATGGCCCATGGGTTCCACCAAAGGTCCGTTGTCCGGGTCGTCTGAGACAAAAAAAAATTTCTAATGTTTCCCTGTTTTTTTCATGCAACGCCTGAATTTGGTCTAGGAAAGTTTAGGGGTGTTACACGGATTAGAGAGCCCGAGTGAGCTGGTTCGTGCATGGGGTAGTTATCACTACCTGAACGTTGACTCGGACCGTAACACGGAACAAGGAGCCCGAGAAACTCCAAGTCGAGCCATGGTATGACATTCACTTAACTTCATATCATTAAGTGAAATACTTAACATGATGATATAGCGGAAATATAAACATAACATAACATAATATAGAATGATAAGTGGAACGTACTAAATACATATCAGCTAAGTACTACAATTATTCTAAAAGCCTCTATCGTATCAGATGGGTTGATGGGACAACATCCCCAACTAACCCAGAAAAACTGAAAACAAAAAGGAACAACAATATCTGAAACACATGATCCATAGAGAATGAGGACTCACCAAGAGGCTGGATGCTAAATTCTTAGATGGACTACTGACGGGGCAGAGCCTGAGAGCTGGGTCCTGTATCATGAAATGATACAGTATAGAGTATGCGATCAGTACGTGAAATGTACCGAGTATGTAAGGTAAGTAAAACAAACATTTAAAAATACATAAAAGCTTATAAACAATCATAAGAGTGGGACAACATGCTCGTAACATAAATACCGTAAGATAACATAAGCTCAAGGTTTTTAATTTGTTCATAAACCATTCATTATCATAGTTATGAGATAAACTTAATTAAATCATCACTTGATCCAAATAATGTAACATATCAATCCATAAAACATGAGGCCGGGAGGGCGTTAGTACCTTGCCAAGGGTAGAGCAATGAAACACGTGATATCACATATGAAAGGGCCCATTTGGGCAAGGGGACAGTCACAAGGGAGGTCCCATCATGTCCTACAGTGGCACGTAGTTATGAGATTCAGGGCAAAACCTGGGCCCCGAATCTACTCGTTTTTAAATACTACTCCCAAAACATATATAATGCTCATAGGATAATATACATGAGATTCATGGGCTAGTTGAATCATGATAATCATAAGCATGCTTGTAAATATGTGACTAGCCATGAGTGTAAAGCCCGTGAGTTGGCCAAAACATAATTAGTAAAAATCATGAGGTTCATGCACACTTATAGATCATGTATAGGCTTGTAAATCATAAATTCATAATGCGCATTTTAATAAATCTATATTGCGAATCATAAATCATGATGGGTTTATGATTATTAACGACAGTAGTAGAGATCATAACTCAATTCATCATAGAACATCCATAATTAGGCATAATTTAGTAGAAATTGAAACCAATAAATTTATAATCGAATTAGTTGTTGAATCTAAATCATAATTCATAAAATATGGTATAAATCATGAAAAATAGTAACCCATGGACAGATCATTAGATTTCCACAAGATTTAAGATAAAACCCCATAAGATTTTTGAACAAATCTTTATGATTTAGGAGAGATTGGGCATGGGTGTGAACGAAAATACCCACTCATAACCCTACATACCTAATTATGGTTGATTCTAACACTTCCTTGAATGCCCAAGAAGAAATTGAAGAAATACCTTGAAGGATTTCCTTGATCACCTCTCTAGACTATCACTCTTGCATGCATGGATATGAAAATGGCCTAAAATGAACTTAACCCCTTTAAAAGTCATTATTCATAACTCAAAACGATGTAGTTTAGCCCTTAGGATCTTAGAAATTACGGAAAAGCCCTTACTAAATTACAGAAAATAACTGCCAGATGGTCCCAACGAGGGACCTAACGGCTCATTACCCAGGCCACGACTCGCTGAGTCGTCCGTCAAGTTCACTGCTTCTCAAGTCTGCTAGGCTCGCAACGGAGGACTTGACGACTCGTTACCAAGTGACCACGACTCGTGGTCACCATCCTTCAGGTACACTACCTTAACCTCAATAAAATTATTCCTTGCTTTATCACGACTCATCCCATGAATCATGGAGATGACCATGACTCTTGGGGTCCTTCCATCAAGTACACTGTCTTCATTTTCCACTTTACTCAACCACCACTCCCCACGATTGACCTAACGAGTTGTGGGGACTGACCACGACTCGTGGTCATGCCCCTGGGGATCCCATTTCCCAATCTTCTTATGCTCATCACTTGGCCTACCCACGAGTCACATCACAACTCATGGGCTACTCTCACAGGTCCCCTCACGACCCGTCCTGTGCCTGGTGCCAGTTTTTAAAGTTTTCTCCATTTCAACTCCCGAGTCTGATCTTTAGGCTTCTGGGGTATAACAATATCTACCCCTTGGGAACATTCTTTCTCGAATGTTGGAAAACACATAGAAAAGTAGAGAAATGCAATTATCATATTTAAATACTGATAATTTAAATCGCAAACTGACAGAATGACTACCTCCAATTCAAACTACATAGCTGAATTGAATTCACGAATCGTACATACACCAACATACATAAAAAAAACTTGGACACATGAACTAAACATGAAAACTAAATAAAGTTTTCATGCAAAACTGATACCTCAAGCTGGAACTGAGCCAGTAGAGAATAAATGTGGGTATCTAGCCATCACATCCACTTTGGCTTCCCATGTATCTCCGTCCACATGGTGATTCCTCCATAACACTTTAATTGAAGCTACTTCCTTGTTCCGTAGCCTTCGAATTTGACGATCCAGTATTTCTACCAGAACCTCCTCATAACTGAGACCGTCCTTCACACCAACACTACCCACCGGGACAACTAAAGTTGGATCACCCAAACACTTCTTTAAGAGCGACACATGGAAAACATGATGCGCAGAAGCTAACTCTGAGGGCAACTCCAATTCATATGCCACCTTACCAACCCGTCTAAAAATTCGGTAGGGACCAACATAACGAGGGCGGAGTTTTTCTTTCTTTCCAAACCGCATAACTCCCTTCATGGGTGATACCTTCAGAAACACCCAATCATCTACCTTGAACTCTAATTCTCACCTTCTGACATCGGCGTAGGACTTTTGGCGACTTTGAGCGATTTTTAGCCTGTCCCTTATCAATTGAACCTTCTTCATAGCCTCATGAATTGAATCTGGCCCTATCATTGTCGCCTCACCAACCTCAAACCACCCAATGGGCGATCTATATGTTTGCCCATAGAGAGCCTCGAACGGCGCCATCTGAATATTGGAATAATAACTGTTGTTGTAGGCAAACTCGATAAGGGGAAACTGATCATCCCAACCACCTTGGAAGTGAATCACGCATGCCCTCGACATGTACTCGAGAGTATGAATTGTCCGCTCCTCCTGACCATCTGTTGGCAAGTGAAATGTTGTGCTGAGCTTAACCTAAGTACCCAATCCTATTTGAAATGACTTCCAAAACTGAGAGGTAAATTGAGTACCTCTATCTGAAATGATGGATAAGGGCACTCCATGAAATTTAACTATCTCCCGGATGTATAGTTTGGCATAATCCTCTACCGAATCCATGGTTTTGACTGGTAGAAAGTGGGCAGCCTTGGTCAACCTATCCACCACAACTCAACTGGAATCATATTGTCGGTGATTATGAGGTAAACCTGTGATGAAGTCCATATTGATTTTTTTTCCACTTCCAAGTAGGAATACCAATATCCTGAAGCACACATCCTGGTCTCTGATGGTCAACCTTTACAAGTTGACAGTTCATACACTTAGCCACGAATTCTACGATATCCTTCTTCATGTCGTTCCTCCAATAGATTTCCTATAAGTCTCAATACATCTTGGTGGAACCTGGATGGATAGAATACCTAGATCCATATGCCTCCTACAACATCTAGCTCCTCAAATCGTCAACATCCAGAACACATAGGCGATCCTGGTACCAAAGAACACCATCTCCCCCTTTGGAGAAGACCTCTACCTTTTGATTTTGGAACGACTTCCTTCAACTTTACCAAAATCGAGTCCTCATCTTGTCTAGCTTTCAAATCAGTAACCAAGGACGATTTTGATCCATTTTGAACAACAACACTGCCATCGATCGAGTCAACTAACCTAACTCCTAACCTTGCAAGTCAATGTACATCTTTCACTAGCTCCTTCTTCCCCTCATCAACATGGGACACACTCTCCATAGAGAGTCTACTAAGTGCGTTTAAGCCTTACCCGGATTGTTAACGAAAATCATATCGTAGTCTTTGAGTAGCTCCAACCACCTCTTTTGCCAAAGATTGAGGTCCTTCTTGGTAAACACGTATTGAAAACTCTTATGGTCTGTGAACAAATCCACTTGGACCCCATATAAGTAATGTCACCATATCTTCAAGGCGAATACCACCGCAGCCAACTCAAGATCATGGGTCGGGTAATTCTTCTCATGAACCTTCAACTATCTAGAGGCATATACTATAAATTTCCCACGCTGCATCAATACATACCCAAGTCTAATTCTCGAAGCATCACAATACACCACAAACCCATCAGTACCCACCGGTAGAGTTAACACCGGTGCCGAAGTAAGTTGGGTCTTCAACTCTTTGAAGCTCTTCTCACAAGCCTCCGACCATTGGAATCTCACCTTCTTCTGGGTCAATTTGGTCAAAGGTGTTGCAATCGATGAGAAACCTTCAACAAATCTCCAATATTAGCCAGCTTAACCCAAAAAGCTCCATATATCAGAAGGATTCACCGATTTAGGCCAATTCTTCACCGCTTCTATTTTCTGCGAATCCACCTTTATGCCCTCACTTGATACCGCATGGCCTAAAAATGCTATGGAATTCAACCAAAACTCGCACTTGCTGAATTTGGCATATAATTGGCGATCCTTGATAGTCTGTAGCACCACTCTCAAATAAGCGGCATGCTCCTCCTCGCTCCGACAGTATATCAAGATGTCATCAATAAACACAATCACAAACATATATCTTCGAAAAGCACTTGGCACCCTGAATAGAGGGTAGAGGGTACCTGTTCTTGATGGTAACCTTATTCAATTGTCGATATTCAATGCACATTCATAGGGAACCATCCTTTTTTCAGACAAATAAGACTGGTGCACCCCATAAGGACTTTCTCGGTCTAATGAAACCCTTATCTAATAGTTCCTTGAACTGATCCTTCAACTCGGCTGGAGCCATTCTGTAATGAGGGATAGATATAGGTTGCATGTCGAACAGAAGGTCAATACCAAAATCAATTTTCCACTTTGGAGGAACACCCGGTAAATCATCAGGGAATACTTCAGGGTAGTCACACACAATCGAAACTGACTGGATAGTCGGGGTCTCGAACTCAACATCCCTAACGCTAACTAGATGGTAAATACAACCTTTAAAAATCATCTTTATTTCCTTAAGTTATGAAATAAAATAACCTACAGGCACGACCAAACTACCTTTCCACTCCAAGACTGATTCACCCGGAAAGCGGGACTCCACCGTACGGGTTCTACAATTAACAGAAGCATAACATGCGTACAACCAATCCATGCCAAGAATAATATCAAAGTCAGTCTAGGATAACTCTAAGAGTTCTTAGAGGTGACTTTATGCTATATAGTGATCGGGCACCCTCTATGCACCCACCTAGCTACAACTGAATCACCAATGGGAGTAGAAACTGAAAATGGTTCTGATAGAGTTTTGGGACTGACTCCAAAGCTACTAGAAAATTAAGGTGTCAAAAAGGACAAGGTATCCCCTGGATCTAACAAAGAATAAGCATCAAAGTGAAACACTCCTTACATACTAGTAACCACATCTGGTGAAGTCTCCTGCTCCTAACGGGTCGCAAGGGCATAAAATCTGTTCTGGCACTGACCGCCAGCTGAACTAGTCAAGGTGACCTACTGTGAGGGACATTCTTCTAGAGCGGATGAACTAGCGACTGGCATACGGGCTCCGCTGCCTCGTGATCTGGCCGAAGACAATTGCTGATTCTGTGTTTGGGTTTGCCACACCTGAAGCAAGCGTCTGAGCCAACTAGGCACCTCCTTGGGTGGTTTTTTCCGCACCTTTCAAAAGATGGGAAAGTGAGCTCTATCTGTATGCTACCTTGGCCCTCGAATCTAAAGCCTTGGTCTTCGATCGCCTCGTGATCTACATGGTGTACTAGCTGATGATGGTGCTGGAGCAAAAGACCTATGATGAGACTGTTGGCGTTATCCACCCCCCGATCTAGGTTGGAAAATTCCATAATTGTCTATCCTGGCCCTCTTGGACTCTCTCTGCCTTCGATACACTGACTCCATCTGCTGCGCATGCAACATTATGCTAGGAAAATCTTTATCTCAATGCAGCATGGAGATCCTAGAGTCCTTATCTTGGTAGTTCGCCACTCCATACTCAAATCAGCTCACCTGAGCCCTTTTTTCTACCACTAACTCTGGTGCATACTTGGATAAGTGGGTGAACTCAGAGCATACTCCTGAACCAGCATATCACCCTGCTTCATATTTACAAATTCGTCCGCCTTCCGTTCCCTCATCTCTCGAGGGAAGAACTGGTCTAGAAAGGCTACATGAAAGTTTTCCCAACCTATACGGCCTGCCCCCACTTCCCTACTATCTCTCCATTGCTAAAACCAGATATGCGCCACACTTTTAAGCTAATAAGAGGCTAAATCAACGCACTCTCCATTTGTCACCCCCATGACCTAGGTGATTTTCAGAATCTCATTGATGAATTCATGCGGGTCCTTGTCTACCTTTGACCTAAGAAACTCTGGCGTGTTCATCCTCAAGAAATCCCTGACTCAAGCCACTACTGCATGCCCATTTTGCGGAACATGCGTAATCGTCTACTGATTGACCTGAGCAGTCAAGGCTTGTGCGAGCATTGGAATAGTAGCCCGAAACTTAGCATGGGCAACTGGCTCCGGTGCCTAGTGCTTCTGAACTAGTGGGGCCTGCTGGTGCCTATTCCCGTTGCCATCCTCATGACCGTCTCCGTTCTCGTTCCTCCTACCATTCATTTTTTGGGAGACATGATTCTGCAATCACGAATAGCACCAATTAGAAGGATAGGAAGATATTTCATCGCATGACATATATTATAAAAGAAGGAAATGTTTTCTAAACTTCTCAGCCTCTTCATCATAAGTGTGGCACACTTCACACCCATGAAAAAGACTCTACTTAACGCGACTTTCAGACACCCTAGGACACTTCAAACATATTGCTCTGATACCAAGTTTGTCACGACCCGAACATAGAACCGGATCATGACATGGGACAAGGTGTCACACCCCAGAACTAGGGTAGGGCGCAACTGACACTCGATTCATGGTTGATCAAGAAGCCGGCTATATAACATCTATAAATGTGACACTAAGGTTGACCAAGCCACCTGTCACAACCAACCAGGATAAATACTGGGCCAATAATGCCTTGACAATTATAAATATGCAACCTGGTAAGCCTACGAGGCTATAATAAAGCTAAACAAAGCAATGAAAAATCAATACGACTACATAACTCATACTACTATACAAACTAGTCCACATCAGCCTCTACAGAGTAAACAAACTGAAATGCACGGGACAGGGCCCCGGCCTACCCATGCTGTACACAAAACTGAAAATAGTCCACACTAGGACATGGCTCCTGGAAGAGAGGAGCATACCACTATTCTGCAGAAATCTAGCTCCTACTACGTTCGATGATCTGAGCCTCGTCCTGTACCTGTAGCACGATTGCGGGAAGGATCCCAAGATGAAGGGACGTTAGTACGAATAAAATGTACTGGTATGTAAAGCTGAAAACTGTAAAAAATGTAAGATAAAAATGATAACTAGGCCTGAAATAAGGAGTAGAACAATCGGAAATTCTGAAAATAGAAACCTAATAATAACTCATTATTGAAGTATAAATGCAACCATCTAATGCACAATAAAGACTATAACTGAAATGCCAGCAGACAGTCGACCATAAAATCTATACAATCCGTCCAGCCAGTGTACCACACCGGGGTAAAGATAAAAATTCCTCCAGTTGGTGTACTATACCGGGGTAAAAATGAAAATGCCTCCAGTCGGCGTACCATACCGGGGTAAACTCCGTCCAGCCGGTACCACACAGAGGTAAAATCAATAAGACCTCTAGCCGGTGTAACACACCGGGATAAAATCAATAAAGCTTATACAAAATCATAAATGGAGCCGATATGGCTTAACACTGGACCATCTCAATACATACAACATAGAAATGACGAATACTAAATATGTGGTCTGCATAAGCCTCCTTCATAATGCATAATTGGAACTGAGTACATATAACATGCAAAGCTAACAAATAGAACTTAAATGCATGTAGTAAAAACTTGTATGAACCATAAGGAACTACGAATAACCTAAGAGTTTCAACAACATTTGTAGATCGTCTCCACGGGACATTAGAGCTCAGAAACCCGCTAGCTTGTCGTTCGGCTTAAGGGAAAGGGATTATGAAATCTCCCCTTTGCCTAACATATTTCATAACATAAACATAAGATAAGGGACAACCATAACCAGGTAATCCTAATTCAGTAAGCTCGTTTACCCTCAATAGCTTGCGACGTCTTTACGTGGCTTAAAATCGTTTACACGTCCTCATCTCAGCTCTTTCACCAATTTCAGATAGCAACCAGACCTTTAAACATATTTAACATCACATACATATACACATGACATACAGTAAGGACCAACTAACAATGCCCACGCTGAGGGGTCTCCAACTCAATGTACAACTACGACAACAGTCAACACAATATCACACTTTAGGTATCTCCCTTCGGCTAGGCATAATCTTCACATTTATCCTCAATAAAACATGGGACTTTAAAGCTTAAATGAAGCTTAACATACTTCCTCAATACTTTTAAAAAGGTTGCTGTCTCATTCGATTCACATCACACAAATCGTGCTTGAAAGAATGATAGACGGGGCGTCTTACATATCTTGTTACGACAAGCTTTCCTTAATCGCTTCAGTCCTCCAACAACCCATGTTTAGTATTCTTCAATTCCTTGAAGTTATACTCATGTAACAAGCCTGGTTTGAGACAATTTCCTAGAGAAAATGTCATCCCAACAGAAGCCATAACAACAATACAAAACAACATTTCATTACTTTGTTTTAACTTGTTTCCGCAGTCTTTAAGGGGAAAATAAAATGGTGAACTTACCTAGATTTTCTTTTGATTATTCCACAGAATAAAAGGAGTATATTACCAGCAAAAAACAGCTGTATCAACCTCTAAAAAGGGGCAAAAACTTCACCCAAAAACACACAAAAAATGAGCCACAAAACCAACTTCAACTTCTAGCTTTAGCTAAGAAAATTCTTGCAAGTTTAATAGCTAGAAATGGTAACCCTTTTCTTGTCTTCCACTCCTACTAAGATGGAATATCTAGGAAGCTTAACATGATTGCAAACACAGCAGCTTCACAGCCCAAAGAATGGCAGAAACTTCAGCTAAACACACATGAAAAAAACAACCTAGCCTAGCTTTGAATTTTAAAGCTTTTAGCTAAGATTTTTGGTAAGTTTAAAGGATAGAATCCTTACCTCCTCCCTTGAATCCAACCATTAAAAAAGGTAGTATATATTCATCTAATTTCTCCTCTGAAAACGAAGAAAAAAACATCATAAACATGCTTCAAAAACACAGCAACAAGACTCACTGATGCCTCTCTTCAACTTTGCAATGATCTTCTTCACTTGGCTTCAATTTTTGGTTGATGATTTGCCTTGATTTTATCTTAGTTTTTGGCTGTAAAATACAGAGAGAAGTGTCCCCTAAGAAGGAAGCTCGAATTTGGATAGAAATGATATGATTTGAGCAGCAAACAACTTAAATAAATAGGGGTAGCCCGGTGGAGGTGCTAGGGCGTCATGCCCGCGTCACCGCTCTTGATGGTTTGGTAAAATGCCCATGACTTTTTACTCCAAACTCTGATTTACAAGCGGTTTGATGTTCTGAAAACTAGACTCAAAGACCTTTGATTTGATAGGTCGTGGGGCTCCTAATTTATTATATATTGGGAGATATGGTCGTTTAAAGTTAATCCTTACTTATGAACTTCACATACTCTTTGGTTTTTTTTGATCGTACACATTTCCCTTGACACCTACGACCAATATACAACCCGTACTTTACCTAACCTAGCATAAAACATCAAATAATTACTAATAAATAAAATTTGGGGTGTTATACAAGGAGATCCGAGAGACTCTAACTCAACCCATGGAATAAATATTCATCTACTTCATGTCATTAAGCGGAATACTTTACATGACGATATAGCAGAAACATCGACATAACATAACATAACATAGCACCATAAGCGTAACGTACTAAATACACAACAATTGAGTACTATAATAAGTCTGAAAGCCTCTATCGTATCAGATGGGTTGATGGAACAACATCCCCAACTAACCCGGCAAAAGTGAAAACAAAAAGGAACAATAATATCTGAAACATATGGTCCTCGGAGAATGAGGACTCACCAAGAGGCTGGATGCTAAACTCTGAGATGGACTACTGACTGGGCTGAGCTTGAGAGTCGGGTCTTGTATCGTGAAATGATACAACATAGAGTTTGCGATTAGTATGTGGAATGTACCGATTATGTAAGGTAATTAAACAAGACATTTAAAAGTGCATAAAAGCTTATAAACAATCATAAGAGTGGAACAACATGCTCGTAAGATAAATATCGTAAGATAACATAAGGTTCAAGATTTTCAATTCATTCGTAAACCATTCATTATCATATTCTTGAGAAAAACTTAATTAAATCATTACTTGAGCCAAATAACATAAACATATCAATGCATAAAACATGAGGAACAATAAAAAATTCTTATAACCGACATACTCCATATGAGCACACATGGAGCCCGACCTATAAATCCCTAGACGGGAGGGCGTTCATATCTTACCAAGGGTAGAACCATGAAGGACATGATATCACACATGAAAGGGCCAATTTGGGAAAGGGGGCAGTCACAAGGGAGGTCCCATCATGTCCTACGGTGGAACGTAGTTCTGAGATTTAGCGCAAAACCTGAGCCCCGAACCTACTTGGTGTTAAATACTACTTCCAAAACATATATAGCGTTCATAGGATAATATACACGAAATTCATGAGCTAGTTAAATCATGATAATCATAAACATAGTTGTAAATACGTGACTAGCCATGAGGGTAAAGCCCGTGATTTGGCCAAAACATAATTAGTAAAAATCATGAGGTTCATGCATACTTATAGATAATGTATAGAATTGTAAATCATAAATTAATAATGGGAATTTGAATAAATATATATTGTGAATCATAAATCATGATGGGTTTATGAATATCAGCAACAGTAGTAGAGATCATAACTCAATTCATCATAGAACATGCATAATTAGGCATAATGTAGTAGAAATTGAAACCAATAAATTTATAATCGAATTATTTGTAGAATACAATCATAATTCATAAAATATGGTATAAATTATGAAAAATAATAACCCATGGATAGATCATTAAATTTCCACAAGATTTAAGATAAAACCCCATAAGTTTTTGAACAAATCTTCATGAATTAGGAGAGATTGGGAATGGGTGTGAATGAAAACATCCACTCATAACCCTACATACCTGATTATGGCCAATTCTAACACTTCCTTGAATGCCCATGAAGAAATTGAAGAAAGACCTAGAAGCATTGCCTTAATCACCTCTCTAGACTATCACTCTTGCATGCATGGATATGAAAATTGCCTAAAATGAACTTAACCCTTTTAAAAGTCATTATTAATAACTTAAAATGATGTAGTTTAGGCATTAGGATCTTCAGAATTACAAAAAAGCCCTTACTAAATTCGCAGAAAATAACTGTCGGATGGTCCCAACGAGGGACCTAACCACTCATTACCCAGGCTATGACTCGTGGAGTCTTCTATCAAATTCATTACTTCTCAAGTCTGCTGGGCTCACAACGGAGGACTAGACGACTCGTTACCAGGTGACCACGACTCCTGGTCACCATCTTTCAGGTACACTACCTTAGCCTCAATAAAATTATTCCCTACTTGATCACGACTCATCCCACAAATCATTGGGACTGACTACGACTCATGGGGTCCTTCTGTCAAGTCAACTGTCCTTATTTTCCTCTTTACTCAGCCACCACTCCCTATGACTAACCTAACGAGTCGTGGGGACTAACCATGACTCGTGGTCATGCCCGTAGGCATCCCTTTTACGAATCTTTTTAACCTCATCACCTGGCCTCCCTATGAGTCACATCACGACTTGTGGGATACTCTCACGGGTCATCTCACAACCCGTCTTGTGCCTGGTTCTAGTTTTTAAATTTTTCTCCATTTTAACTCCCAAGTCTGATCTTTAGGCTTCTAGGGTATAACAGTAGCAGACTACCTAGTCAAGCATTGCCTAATTGTGATGCTTCACCAGGACATTAACTTTGCTCGGATAGTCCTGTATGCCCAATAGATGGAGGCGGTATAGATTAGTGAGTAGGAGAGAGAGGCCAAGAGGGCCAGGACTGATAGCTTCAGATTCTCCCAGTATAGACCTAGTGGTCACATTCAGCAATCCCACCAGAGATCTTCAACCCCAACAACTTCGTCTATGAGTGTTCCATCCAAATCTAGGCGTGATTAGAGGAGATGAGCATCAGGCTATTGAGTTTAGAGTAGTAGACCTACAGAGACCAACACTCCTAAGTGTGGTGGATGTGACCGGAGACACGTAGGTTAGTTCTTGACAGGTTTAGGTGCTTGTTTCGGGTGTGGGAAGCCTGAACATATGCTTAGGGATTGCCCATCAGCTATATAGGGTCATGATAGGGGTCGAGGCCCAGTCTCCAATTTAACAGCTCCACCAGCATGCCCAGCTTAGCAAGGGGCATCTACCAGCGCAGGTAGTGGACAACGTCAAAATAAGTTCTATGCCCTAGCATCCTGTTAGGAGCAGGAGGTCTCCCTAGATGTATTCACTAGTATGTTACGAGTATTCCAGCTTGGTGTATATGCATTGTTAGATCCAAGGACTACTTTATCTTTTGTGACACCCTTGTTGCTAGTAATTTTGGAGTCTGTCCAGAGATCTTATTAGAATCCTTCTCAGTCTCTACTCCAATTAGTGGTTTAGTTATAGCTCGATAGGTATATAGAAACTGCCCTACCACAATCCTTTAGAAAATTACCTCAGCAGGTTTATTAGAGTTAGTCATGACTGATTTTGATATTATCCTCGCCATGGATTGGTTATATGTATGTTATGCCTCAGTTAATTGTAGAACCCGTGCAGTAGAGTTTATATTTCCGGGTGAACCAGTTCTAGAGTAGAAGGGTAGTTCAGCTATGCTTGTAGGTCATTTCATTTCCTACCTTAAGAATAGAGAGATGATTTCTAAGGGTTAAGGATGCTATGTCTGAAACCCCAACTATCCAGTCAGTTCCTATAGTGTGTGAGTATTCGGAGGTATTTCCAGATGATTTACCGAGAATCCCTCCCGAGCGGGAGATCAATTTTTATGTTGACCTTCTTTCCGATACACATCATATATCTATTCCTCCTTATAGAATGGTCCCGGTAGATTTAAAGGAGTTGAAGGAGCAGTTGAAAGACCTCTTAGACAAAGGATTCATCATACCTAGAAAATCCCAATGGGGTGCACCAGTTCTTTTTATCTGCAAGAAGGATGGTTCTCTTTTTATGTGCATTGATTATCGACAATTGAAAAAAGTTACCATCAAGAACAGGTAACCTCTTCCTAGGATTGATGTTTTTTTTACCAGATTCAGGGTGCTAAGTGCTTTTCAAAGATAGACCTCAGAGTCGGATACCATCAGCTCAGGGTTCTGGAGAGTGACATCCCGAAGACAGCCTTCATAACTCAGTATGACCACTATGAGTTTGTAGTTATGTCTTTTGGACTAACAAATGCTCCTAAAACTTTTATGGATTTGATGAACAGGGTGTTCAAGCCATATTTGGGTATGTTCGTGGATCTGTTCATAGATGATATTCTCATATACTCTCGGAGTGAGTAAGAGCATGCCTCTCAATTAAGGGTGGTGCTATAGACCTTGAAGCATCGTGAGTTATATGCTAAATTTCACAAATGTGAGTTTTGGCTGAGCTCAGTGGCATTTTTTGTTCATGTGGTGTCGAGTGAGGGTGTATAGGTGGAATCTCAAAAAATAGAAGCGGTGAAGAATTGGCCTAGATCGGTGAATCCTTCCGATATCAAGAGTTTCCTGGGTTTAGCTGGTTATTATCAAAGATTTGTTAAGGTGTTTTCATCCATTGGAACCCCGTTGACTAAATTGACCTAGAAGAAAGTGAAGTTTCAATGGTCAGAGGCTTGTGAGAAGAGCTTCCAATAATGGAAGACTCGACTCACTTCAGCACCAGTATTGACCCTACCTGAGGGTACCGATGGGTTTGTGGTGTATTATGAAACTTCAAGAATTGGCCTTGGTTGTGTACTCATGCAGCATGGTAAGGTCATAACCTATGCTTCCAAGCAGCTGAAGGTCCATAAGAAGAATTATCTGACTCATGATCTCACATTGGCGGCAATAGTATTTTCCTTGAAGATTTGGAGAAACTATCTGTACGGGATCCATGTAAATGTATTTATAGAACAAAAAATACTACAATACATGTTCACCAAGAAGGATCGAAATTTACCCCAAAGGTGGTTGGAGCTTTTGAAGGATTATGATATGAGTGTTCTCTACCATCCAAGAAACGCTAATGTGGTGGCAGATGCTCTTAGCAGGATTTCCATGGAGAGTTTGTCCCATATAGATGACGAAAGGAAGGAGTTAGTGTAGGATGTTCATCGGCTTGCGCGACTAGGAGTCTGTCTTGTTGACACGGCAGATGGTGGTGTCATTGTGTAGAATGGGTTAGAATCATCCTTACTAACCAAAGTTAAAGCTAGAAAAGACGAGGATCCTATCTTGGTAAAGTTGAAGGAAGCCATTTAGAATCATAAGGTAGAAGTCTTCTCCGAAGGGGGAGATGGGGTGCTTTGATATCAGGGTCACTTGTGTGTTCTGGGTGTCAATAATTCGAGAGATCGGATATTGCACAAGGCTCATGGTTCCAGATACTCTATATATCTAGGTGCCACCAAGATGTACCATGACCTATGGGAAGTCTATTGGTGGAATGACATGAAGAAGGACCTAGCAGAGTTTGTGGCTAAGTGTCCGAATTGTCAACAAGTGAAGGTTGAGCATCAAAGACCTGGAGGTGTGCTCCAAGACATTGGTATCCCTACTTGCAAGTGGGAAGGGATCACTATGGACTTTATCACTGGGTTACCTCGTACTTATTGACAGTATGACTCTATTTGGGTGGTTATGGACAGGTTGACTAAAGCAGCTCATTTCCTACCAGTTAAAACTACCGATTCAATGTATGATTATGCTAAATTATACATTTGGGAGTTGTTTTGGCTGCATGGATCAGTTTACCTCCTAGGTTTAGAGGTCCTTTCAAAAGGGACTTGGTACTCCAGTCAAGTTTAGCACAGTCTTTCACTTGAAAACGGATAGTCAGGTGGAGCGGACCATTCAGACTCTTGAGGATATGTTGAGAGCATATGTGACTGATTTCAACGGTAGTTGGGATGATCATTTTTCTCTCATTGAGTTTGCATATAACAACAGCTACCATTCCAGCATTCATATGGCTCCGTTTGAGGCTCTCTATGTGGGAGGTGTAGATCGCCTATTGGTTGGTTTGAAGTCGGTGAAGCAGCAATGATAGGACCAGATTCACTCCATAAGGCTATGAAGAAAGTTTATCTTATAAAGTACAGGTTGAAAACAGCTCAGAGTCACCAGAAGTCCTATGCGGATGTGAGGAGGAGAGAACTTGAGTTTGAAGTCGGTGATTGGGCGTTTCTAAAGGTATCACCCATAAAGGGAGAGATGAGGTTCAAAAAGAAAGGGAAACTTAGTCCTTGTTATGTTGGCTCGTATTGGATTGTGAAACGGGATGGCTAGGTAGCATTGTTTCCCTTAGAATTAGCTTCAGTCCATCCAGTTTTCCATGTATTGCTCTTAAAAAAGTGTTTGGGTTATCCATCTCTGGTTGTTCGATGGATAGTGCCGGTGTGAAAGATAGCCTTAGTTATGAGGAGGTTCCGGTAGAAAGACTTGATCATCAGGTTCGAAAGCTAAGAAACAAAGAAGTAGCCTCAATCAAGGTTTTATGGAGGAACCAGCATGTCGAAAGAACTACATGGGAAACTGAAGTAGATATGATGGCTAGATACCCACATTTATTCCGTCCCGGCTTAGTTTCAGCTTGAGGTATTTGTTTCCTCCTTAGTATCCTATTAAGTTCATGTTCAGTTCATGTTTCCCCAGTTTTCTTCATGGCAATGTATGCATGTGTGATTTATGAATTCAGTTTAAGCATGTACTCTAGTCCGAAGTCAGTCACTCCATCAATTTTCAGTTTAAATGTCCAGTGTGTGGCATTGTAGTTGCATCCTTCACAACTTTTCAGTATGTTTACCCACATTCGAGGATGAATGTTCCCAAAGGGGAGATATTGTAACACCCCAGAAGTTCCTAAGACTAGACTCTGGATTTAAAATGAAATGTAAAAAAAAATCTAAATTTTTTATCAGAACGAGTCATGGTACAGGTTGTTGGTGGGACTAATGACCTGTTGGAGGTGCCTGTGATGAGATTTTGTAGGTGCAGGCTGGGAAGTCATGGGTCTCAAGATGACCCATTGGAATAGGCTATTAGGTGGATAATCTTGGGAAAAGAAGGCTAGCACAAGTCCTGGGGATGACTTGTTGTTAGGAACAATGAGTCATTGTAAGTGGCTGTTGGGATGAATTCCTGAAGATGGGAAGTGGCGGTAACGACCAAAACAACGAGTCGTTGGGACTCATAATGATTCGTCCTAACCAGTCGTTGTTGGAGACTTAAGTTGGAATGTAGCAGGGTAACGGGAGGCAGTAACGGTTTGTCATTTGGAGTAATGACCCATTCTATTAAGTTGTTCAATCAAGATCATAAAAGTTAAAAAGTAATGGATGAAGTAACAGCCAGATACCACGAGTTTGTGGTATCAGGGAACAACCCATTGTGACGCCCGTTACCACTGGCGATGCAGTTTTTCCAAAAATTTCATTGAGGGTATTTTCATCATTCCTAAATACTATGGTCATAAACTACATTGTGTTAATCTTAGAATAGTGTGTTTTAAGAAGGGTTAAGTCATTCTAAGCCTATTCCAATTCATGCATGCAAGCCTTGTTGGCTCGCATAGGACTCCCTATGTTTGTTTGTCTCTGGTTAGCTGTTCATTTTCACAGGTGGATATAGGTCTTGTCGACCGGGGGTTGTATTTATAGCCGCCATATAGCCCGTTGTTTTTCTTGATTCTAGAGTTAGATCCAGCCCTGCACCAGAGGTGCTTAGGCTCAGTCAGCTTAGCAGTTCAGGTCCTAGTAGGGCACCAGGTGCCATTCATGCCTCCCAAGGTGGGGTGTGACAAACTTGGTATCAGAGCAGGTCGTATCCCAAGGAGTCTGCAAGTCGTGCTAAGTAGAATCTTGTCTATGGATGTGTTGTGCACCACATACTATAGGCAGGAGGCTGCAAGGCATGATAGGATGGTTACTCTTTCTTCTTATTCAATCGTGCTATAGAGCGGTACAGTATAGGGTTGAGTCCCTAAGCTCATTATACTCTTTTGTTTACAGAGAAATTTCAGATCAGCGACACCCTACGATAGGCAGGAGGTTAGATGTAGCAGCAGGAGAGGGCATCAGCAGGGTGCCTCAGCCTCGATCAGAATTGGGCCTATCTGAGGACGATACGGAGGTATCATCTCGACCTCCCCAGCAGTCTCCACCCCATCAGGAGCCGCTTGGGACGGCCGGTGTGACGAAACCGCCTCCGCCCGTTTCTATACCCGTACCATCCGACCAGGAGGTCAGGAGCGTGGTGGTTATGCTAGCACAGATGATGGCTGCTCACCGCCAGCCAGTGCCACCTACAGTTGCAGAATCATTAGGAGGGCCTGGTAGCTCGAGGGTTCGAGAGTTCCTAGAACTGAGTCCCCCGCAATTCACAGGGACAAATCGGACTGAGGACCCTCAGGACTTCTTAGACCAGATGTAGAGGATTTTCAGGGTGATACATGCTACACCCACAGAGTCAATTGAGTTGGCGGTATTCTGGCTACGGGACATCGTTGTACTGTGGTATGAGAGTAGGGAGTGGTCCCGAGAGAGAGATGTTTCCCCTCCGACCTAGCTTAGCTTCTCAGAGGCTTTGTTGTATCATTATCTACCGTGGGAGATTCGACAGGCTCGGGTTGATCAGTTCCTACATTTGGAGCAGGGGTTGATGAGTGTTCCGTAATATGCCATGTGGTTTGATTCCTTGGCTCGATATGTGCCAGCCTTTGTAGACACAATGCCAGTCAGGGTACACTGCCTCATTATGGGTTGAACCCAGAATTGTTGAGACCTGCATCACAGCCACACTGCGAGAGGATATGGATATCGCTCGTGTATAGTGTTTTGCTCAGAATATTGAGGGTATCAAACAGCGGCAACGGGAGATTAGGATGATGAGTCAGGAGTAGCGCCGCAAGGACAGACCGAGTGAATTATAGGAGGAGTCCCAGGGAGGACCTAGGCCACGGTTATCAAATAGGCTGCCTAGACCCCCGCCTCCATCGCAGCGACAGAGGAGCAGGTCTAGCGCTGAAGGCAGCCAGAGCTCGGCGAAGGTTCGCGGCAGTAGGTTCATAGCAGCAGAGGGGAGTGGAGCAGAGTGGGTTCACAATACCACTTTGCCCTATTTGCAGTCGACGCCACTCTAGACTATGCAGGTCTGGTTCCACAGCATGCTATATTTGTGGACAAGAGGGTCACCAGATGAGGAATTATCCAGCTAGGGGTCAGGTGACCGAGATTGACAAGATAGGTCCTCAGTAGGATCACGAGCTCCAGCATCCCCGGCAGGGCGTAGGCCCTCAGTTTCAGCTGGCAGAGGCCGAAGCAGATCAGGGGCCTCCAGTTCAGGTGCCCGCCCAGACCATACTTATGCACTACCAGGGCAACAGGAGTCAGAGTCGTCACCAGATGTTGTGATAGGTATGCTGAACATTTACTCTCATCCTGCTTATGTGTTTATAGATCAAGGATCCACCTTGTCCTATGTTACACCGTTAGTGGCTCGGAAGTTTAATATTATGCCAGAATTGCTTCGGCTACCTTTCTCAGTGTCTATACCCATTAGTGACTGTATTATAGCCAAAAGGGTCTATCGAGGGTGTACAGTAGAGGTTGCTAATTGTTAGACTACGACAGATTTGATAGAACTAGAAATGGTTGATTTTGATGAAATTATGGGTATGGATTGGCTAGCTCCATGTTATGCCAATGTCGAATGTTGGACCAAGATTGTCCGATTCCACTTTCTAGGGGAGGCAGTACGGGAGTGGAAAGGTAGAACAGCTACACCAAAGGGTAAGATTGTTTCCTATCTTCGAGCGAGAAAATTGATAGCAAAAGGGTGCATTATCATATTATTAGAGTTCAAGATGTTCAGGCAGAGCCTCCGACCCTTCAGTCTATCCCAGTAGTTAATGAATTTCCCGATGTATTTTCAGATGAGCTTCCTAGTATTCCCCAGAAAGGGAAATTGATTTTGCAATCGATCTATTACAAGGCACTCAGTGTTCGGTCGTTTGTTGGGTATATAACTACACGCAAGTGCACGTGGTCGAACAAGTAGTAAAGTGGCTTAAGTAAGCCAAGTATCGATCCCACAGGGACTGGGATGAAGCGCAATCTGCTCAAGTGTACTATATTTTAATTCTAAAAATGCAGACAACAGCGTAACCAAAAGGTTGATATTTTGATTTATAATTTTTATACTAAATCTAAAACAACTATCTAATGTGAGTCTGAACTATGAATGAGAGCATGCTGAGGTTAAATGAACATGTAATGAAATTAATTATCGACATAATTTGGTTAGTGTTTTCCTCCGGTTGCTAGCCAAGAACTATTGCCAAGGGATTAAAGCTCTCGTATTTAACCCCACTTAAGAATCATGAACCATCCACCTACATTTCTGTGATTAAATGCAATTCATGTTCTAGCCATACAAACTCGGTTCCTAAATTGATTAATACGACTTTCAGATATATTTCTATCCTGAAAGTAAATCAATTCTCAATTTTCCCAAACTAAGAAAAGATCATATCCTATTAATTCACAACTTTCCAATTTCTTGCTCTCTCGAGTGAAACTGGACTTTTTAGATGTACATTAACGTAGGCCACACATTAATGCAGTAAGAACAAGAATTAATAGAACAACCATGGAAGAAAAGATGAAAAACCAAAGAATCAATGATCACATTTCATTACAAGTGTTCATAACCTCAGCAAGAAGATGAATTATCCACTCATTTGTGGATTAAACATCGTTAAACGAGTGTTAAATGTTTGTTATATGGGTATATAACTACACGCAAGTGCACGTGGTCGAACAAGTAGTAAAGTGGCTTAAGTAAGCCAAGTATCGATCCCACAGGGACTGGGATGAAGTGCAATCTGCTCAAGTGTACTATATTTCGATTCAAAAAATGCAGACAACAGTGTAACCAAGAGTTTGATATTTTGTTTTATAATTTTTATGCTAAAGCTAAAACAACTATCCAATTTGAGTCTGAACTATGAATGAGAGCATCCTGAGGTTAAACGAACATGTAATGAAATTAATTATCGATGTAATTTGGTTAGTCTTCTCCTCCGTTGCTAGCCAAGAACAATTGTCAAGAGATTAAAACTCTCGTATTTAACCTCACTTAAGAATCATGAACCATCCACCTATATTTCTGTGATTAAATGCAATTCATGTTCTAGCCATACAAACCCGATTCCTAAATTGACTAATACGACTTTCAGGTATATTTCTATCCTGAAAGTAAATCAATTCCCAATTTTCCCAAACCAAGAAAAGATCATATCCTATTAATTCACAATTTTCCAATTTCTTGCTCTCTCGAGTGAAACCGGACTTTTTAGATGTACATTAACGTAGGCCACACATTAATGCAGTAAGAACAAGAATTAATAGAACAACCATGGAAGAAAAGATGAAAAACCAAAGAATCAATGATCACATTTCATTACAAGTGTTCTTAACCTCAGCAAGAAGATGAATTAGCCACTCATTTGTGGATTAAACATCGTTAAATGAGTGCTAAACATACAAGCAATTGAATACAAGGAGAAGGAAAGAGAGAAAAACCCTGATAATTTCGTCCCCTCAACTGCCTGTAACCCACGTTCTTGCTCTACCAAGTCAGAATATTGAAAAATGAACCGAAGTGTTCTATTTATACTGGTGAGAATTTTTCCCGAAATAACAAGCAACGTGTCACGGAGTGCATCGCGGAGCACTGCCTCCGTGACACGCTACGGATGCGGATCTTCATTGGAATTGAGGGTCCAGGAAATAAAGCCCAACGTGGCACGGCGTGCAACGCGGAGCCAAGACACCATGCCACGGACCCATCGCGAACCCACACTGGAATTTGGCTGAAATTTCCATCCAGGCAGAAGGCCTCTGTGATGGCAGCGTGACACGGCTCCATCGCGGAGCCACTTTATTTTATGCTTTCCAATGCCTTGTCCCGTGCTCACTTCCGAGTTCAACCCCGATCTCTTCCAACATGCATTTAAGCTTCCCAAAATTACATTTTACCTACAAAACAACGCTAATCATGTTGGTTAGTATAAATTAACATTTTATTACCAATTACAAGAGAATGTATACATATTGATAGATAACCAAGGCTAAAATGACACTTTTGAGTATCATTTGGGCATATAAATTTGCCCAAGATCACTTACCCCACACTTAAATCCTTATTCGTCCTCGAACAACAATCCTACACCTCATGCAATTTACATCCCAATCTCGCCACTTTGGTTCGACAATTTAGGCTACGGTCATACCGATTATTCAATACAACAAATCATCAAAAAAACATGCATGGTCCTATTAATGCAATGACCTTCAATACATCAAGACCTTCTAGACTTAAGAATCGACTCTTGATATTGGCAAACTCATGCAAATCAGCTGATCAAGATATCCGACACCAAAATTAATCTCTCATCAAGCATGTGCCCTCACAACACAAGAGAATCTTCCCCTTTTTGCTCATATTACTCACAAAATTTTAAGCAGGGGCATGTAAACACAATTTCGCTCTCTCTCCCAAAAGAATTCACATGCATCATGTCATGACCCATAAGCTTGCCCTTAGTGTATTACTCCACTAATATAATGAAGTGCGATGTAAGATCACGTAGGACTTTAACTGGTTGTAATGGAAGCTACGGAACTAGTAAATATTGGGTTAGCCAATAATAGCCACTAGCATCCTTAAGCGCCTTTTCAACACATCCCATCAACTCATGAACATTGTTTCTTTTTTTTTTCTTTTTCATCCTCCCATTCTTGACGTTTTTCTTTAGTTTAGCCCATCTTATTAAGCACACTTGACACAACAACAAAGGTTATTCATGCACATTCATTATAGTTTATTTATAGCAAGTGCACTTTCAACCTTTTCTTTTCTTCCAGCACTTGGCTTTTCATTTCTTTTCACCATTCTCACTCTTTGACATGGGAAAATAATTTTCTCTTCTTAAGCGCTTAAGAGTTTTGTATAGACTTTACAGCTAATGAAAAGAAGGGATTAAGCTCGGTTTACACTTTTTGACAAAAGAAAAAAAATAATAGGCTAAAGGCTCAACGGGCTGACTAGGGTAGACAATCAAGGTGGGTACGACAATGAAAAATAGAAACTTTCGGTTAAAACAAAGAAATGCCTACATCCTTTCCTACAATACACCTCCTTCATTTTGTTTTGTACACACACCAGGCAAGTTCTAGACATTTCACAACAGCATGGAATAACAACACCTCACTTCACACTTATTGCACATGCTCAACTCAAGATGTATTCACAGACTCTTCAATCAGCTAATTACAGGAATTCAAACATTAAGCCTCAATCACACTGAATCGAACTCTATGGCCTAGGTATCTCAACATATTTACAAAGTTGCATGCTTTTATACGAATCACCTTTGCATTTTAAATATCATGTACAACACGCAACCAAAATTCCGCAACCATACAGTAACTACAGGTTTGGGGATGCAACCCACCAAAGAAAAAAACTGAAAAATAATTGAAAAAAAACTACTCCTAACGACTACATTTCCCTTAAGACGGTTGTCATCCATCCATCATAGGGAACGGTCACTACTATGACTTCGGTCCAATGGGACCATTCTCGGTAAAAGAACCGAAAACAATCGCCGAGAAACCCAAGAATTGAAAAACAAATGTTGAAAATATCGATCACTTCGATAGAAAATATATGTACAAAATATTTTAAAAATATCGATCATTTCGATAACAAAAATATGTGCAAAATCAGCTAGCAACATTCAGCAACATACGTCAATTTCACATAAATTTACAATACAGAACAACTTAACAATTCATAAATCACAGGGAACAACAAAATTTCACAGGCACGACAACAGATTAGAGCATACATACATGATAGCACAACCAGCACCTAACTACACCCACCCCACACTTAGCTCGAACACTGTCCCTAGTGTTCACAAAAATTAAAATAGCACAAAAATCGGGTGGTGGAACTCCCTGTTCAATCAAAGTACTCCACTTCTTCGTCGGGTGCTGCTGCTTCATCTCCCATGTCTGAACCGCCCCCGTCGTCTTCATCGGACTCCATATCGGAGTCCTGCCGACGTGTCTCCTCGTCTGTGGGGACATCATCATTCGTGGGCTCTACAAATGTTGGCCCCACTCGCTATAGAGCCCTGGCGTTCTCGCCGAAGGGGTAGTCTAGCTCGAGCTGCCATAGCTCCTCCTCTGTCGCCAGCCTCCTGCCTATCCTCAGCTGGAGCATATGCATCCCATTACATGCGAGCCATATACTTATCATCAAGAGCATGTCGCTCGCCAAATGTAAGCACTGGCCCGTGGGTGGTGTCGGGTGCCTTAGTTTTAGTAACATCTAAGGCCCGCTGCTCCATCTGCGGGATATAGTCAAGGGCCTCTTCCTCGACATCTAGGCCCCTGAGGAAGGTGGTGAGTAGTCCACCAAAGTCGTACATGTGCCCCTGATGCAACCGGGCACTCTTCATAGCGGAGATAATCACCGCCCCCACGTTGATCTCCAGCCCATTCATTAGGGCGTACACCAGGCATACACGATCCCGGGTTACATCTGTCATATGTACCCCCGGAATTAGGCAGGAACAGACAATCTACAGCCATATTCTGGCTTCCCTGTTCATCTGTGAATAGGGCAAAGTCTGATGGTAGCCCCTCTCTTTGTGTCTGCTCCATCTAGCTGTCGATCGGGTCCCACACAAGGTGCGTCTGATGTCCGCATACGTTGGGGTAATGTTCAGTTGTCGGAGCACGTGGGCGTCTGTGTCCCGCGCTCCTATGATGGCATTAAGGTGGTGGGGCTCCAAAGTGACTATTTGCCCTCTGATTTTGATGGTGTGACTTCTGATAGTCGGGTTCCAATTGGCATAAAATTCCTGAATCAGGTGCAAGTTACATTCCTTGGGCTCTTAAAAGATGAAGTTGAGCCCAGCTACCTCGATCCGGTGGACAATCCTAGGGAACTCCTGTGCCAATGGTTCCCGTGCTATATGCTCCTCGGGGAAGTATTTGTTTTCTTTGTGATTTGCGTACCACTTCTTCCCCTCATCCGTCACCCACCTTGTTCGGTATTGGCGGCGTTGGCCACGTGGAACTGTCGGTGCTACTGGGACTGCTGTGCCCAGTTTGATTCGCTTCCTTCCGGTGCGAGATGTTGATGCGCCTTTCCCTTTTTCTTGCCTGCTCGCCATTTTACCTGTCAACCCAAGTATACAAGACCAATGTTAAGCCAATGGATATTAACTTCGACTAATGTCGGGTTAAGCTAGGTTACCCCACACTTAGTCCTTAGCTACAGTTACAACATATCGGCAAGATTATCTTTGTTTACACAAATAAACAACCAACTTACAGACATGCTTAGTGCATACGAAGAATTCGACGGTATATATTCTATGTACTACTCAGACTTCGTACAGCTAACAGCAATCATTACCATCGATAACCTTTTAATCCATCGCACTTAGCAAGGAAAAACAAAGAAATGAAAACAACAACAAGAATTTATCTACACGAACCTATACAACCAACCCAATTCTTGTAAATTTCAATATTCCTCTAACCCGAGAATCCATCGGTCTTTTATCATCCTAACAATTAGCACACCGACTCATCTCATTCAACATGTACATCCCAGCATGAAATTCACAAGTTCACTACATTTTTCACTTCAAATTCAAAAACAAGCCCTAGAAATGATATTATCAAGAAAATTCAATTAATTTATGCAATTAACGAGTTTAAGCAATCATAACGACATTCCAAACTTTCATCAACAACCATTCAATTGAATTCATGATTAATTTCTACTTAGGGCAAACTTAGCTCACCTCACATGCTCAATATCGAAGAAATTCGACAAGAAATGAGATGAAATCGAAGAACATACCTTGAAGTTGAAGATTTGAAGCAAACTCAATGATTTTCTTGGCCTACTCTGTGTCACGTTGAAGGGGGATGGGTTTTGGGGATTTTGGTCTCGGAGTGAGTGAAAACTAAGGAAAAGGGAGGGGTTTTCGGGGTTAAAAAGTAGAAAAATCGCACGGGTCACCCGGCGACCCGGTGTGACCCATCGCGATATACACGGCAACGTGTCACAGAGTGCATCGTGGTGCACTGCCTCCGTGAAACGGAGCTGTCGCGAGCCTGTTCTGGAAATTTTTAAAAAATCCGGATTATACCTCAACGTGTCACGGAGGGTAACGCGGAGGTCCACCTCCGTGACACGGAGCTATCGCCCTAGCTCACTGTTTTGCCACTTTTTATTAATTTTCATACCTCGAATTTTCCTTTGCGATTCCATGCATATTTTCCTCCGTTTGGCCTAAAATTCATCTCACTATACAAAATTGGTTAAATTATAGGTTTCACTCTAAATAAAAATAAAACAAAAACAAAAACTAAAATTTTGTAGTAAATCAAGAAAAAGAAAAAGAAAAATCTATTTACACTTTACAAAGAGAAAAAAAAAATTTCACGGGTTGCCTCCCGTGCAGCGCCTGGTTTACCATCGCGGCTCGACGTCGTTAAGCTCAGTTGTCCTCTAGGGTGATGGACGATTTCTCTCGATCACCGTCCTCCCCCCAGTAGTGCTTACACCGATCCGGTGGTTTTCCCATTAACTCTCGTGAATCCTTAATCTGCTCATCATTGCCTTGATCAATCACATTGATCACCGAGAGTTCTTCGTGCACCATCGGGAGCTTGGGTGCCTTGTACACATCGAAAACCTCCACCTTGTCATGTGCTCGCATTGTTAGCTGTCCCGCAGCTACATCAATTAGTGCTTTCCCGGTCGCCAAGAAAGGACGTCCCAAAATAAATGGGACTTCTGCGTCTGGTTCAAAATCCAGCACGACAAAATCTATCGGGAAAATCAGGGAGCCAACTTGCACCAGAACATCCTCCACAATGCCATCAGGTCTGGCTAAGGACCAATCTGCCAATTGCAAGATTACTGTTGTGGGTCTAGGACTCCCTAGACCCAGCTTTTTGAATATCGATGACGACATCAAATTTATGCTCGCTCCCAAATCACACAATCCACGAGCTCGGATGCTCTGCCCAATAGTAATCTGTATAGTAAAGCTCCCAGGGTCTTTGAGCTTTGTGGGCAGTCTGTTTTGAATCCGGTAAGTGCACTCCTCCGTTAGAGCCACCGTAGCATACTCAGTCAACCGACTTTTGTTTTCCACGATGTCCTTTATATACTTAGCATATTTCGGCACTCCCTGCAAAACATCAACAAGAGGTAAGTTAATATGTACCTGTTTCAGCACCTCCATGAATTTCTTGAAACACGCCTCCTCCTTGTGTTTCTTTAATCGTTGAGGGAACGGGGGTGGTGGTCTTTCTGATTCAGCTTCCTTAGTCTTCCCCCTTTCAGTACTTTGCTCCCTCTCAACTTCTACTACTCCCGATTGGTGAGGTGGTCTTTCTGATTCCACCTCTTTCAGCTGCAAACCACTCCTTGTGGTCACTGCATTCACCTGCTTGGGATTGGGATCTGTGTCGCTCAGAAGTCCTCCTCTAGGCCTTATGTTTCGGGCTCCAGCAAATTGCCCAAATTGATATTCAAGTGCCTTGGTAGCTAACTGGTTGTTTTTCACTTCGGCTGCCAATTTCACATAGTCAGCCTACAATTGAGCTCGGTTAGCTATAATGGTCTTGAACATCTCCTCAATGTTGGGTGATGGTGGTGGAGGAGGTGCATTGTTGTTTCTGAATTGTGCTTGATAATTCTGCTGCCCTCCTTGGTTCCTTTTCACACCCTGACCCGAACTTTGCCCCTGATGGTTGTTGCTACCCCAGGAGAAATTAGGGTGATTCCTCCAATTGGAATTGTAGCTATTACCATACTGTTGGTGATTGTTCCTTTGTACATTTCCCACAAAGTTTACCGAGTCAGGATTGGCTCCACAACACTCAGCTGAGTGCTCACTGCTTCCACACACTTCACACCACATCTGCTGCACTCCATTCACTGGGGCTTGAGGCTGGTTCATTGTCATGTTGCTGAAGTGGGTGTTAAGTTGATTTTGTAATGCAGCTATCTGTGCAGCAATAGCTGTGAACCCATCCACTTCTAGCACTCCTGCTGCTTTCCTTGTCCCGCCTCTTGACTAATCAGCATTCCATTCCGGATTGCCCTGCGAAATACGGTTCAACAAGGTATACAGCTCCTCATAAGTTTTCTCCAACGCTTGTCCTCCAGCTGCTGAGTCTAGCAATATTTTTGTGTGGGGTTCCAAACCCTCTATAAAAGTGTGCACCAGCACATCATTGGACTGATGATGATGAGGACAATCCCGCAACATGGACTTGAATCTCTCCCAGGCCTGATATAAATTCTCTCCCTCTCTCTGTTTGAAACTTAGAATTTCACTTCTAAGTCTTGCTGTTTTACCGGAGGGAAAAAACCGTATCAAGAATTTCCTTGCAAGATCATCCCACGTAGAAATAGAATTCGGTGGCTCAGCTTTCAACCACCTCTTGGCTTCGCCCAATAGAGAAAATGGGAACAATGTAAGCCGGACATAATCTGATGACACTCCAGCGGGGATATAAGTGTCACATATCTCCAAAAAATTTTGGAGATGCTGCTGTGGATCTTCATGAGGGAGACCAGTAAACTGCCCGCTAGTGTGCAGCAATTGCACCATATTCTGCTTAAGTTCAAACCTCCCTCCTGGCTCAGGTTTGCGGATGCTAGATGTGACATTATTAGCATGTGGGATTGCCACCTAGCGAACCGGCCGAGCTGCTACTTCTTCGGGCACTAACACTGCCCGTACTACCGGTGGATTCTATTGTTGCTCCATGATCGTCTGTCTGAGCAACTGCAGCTTTCTTTCTAGTGCTTCTCTCCGCTTACTATGAAATATTCTTTCTGGCTCTATATACAAGTCCACCAGCTCCTTGTCTCTTGCCAGTGTTCAACAGAAATTAAATCTGCAAAATACAGGCTAAGACCAAGTTGTCAACACTAAGAAAATAAAAATACAGCAAATTAACACTTTAGACAAATTCACCAATTGCCAGGTCCCAGGAAACGGCTCCAAAAACTTGTTCGGGGTGTTATATGGGTATATAACTACACGCAAGTGCACGTGGTCGAACAAGTAGTAAAGTGGCTTAAGTAAGCCAAGTATCGATCCCACAGGGACTGGGATGAAGTGCAATCTGCTCAAGTGTACTATATTTTGATTCAAAAAATGCAGACAATAGTGTAACCAAGAGTTTGATATTTTGTTTTATAATTTTTATGCTAAAGCTAAAACAACTATCTAATTTGAGTCTGAACTATGAATGAGAGCATGCTGAGGTTAAACGAACATGTAATGAAATTAATTATCGATGTTATTTGGTTAGTCTTCTCCTCCGGTTGCTAGCCAAGCACAATTGCCAAGAGATTAAAACTCTCGTATTTAAATTAACTTAAGAATCATGAACCATCCACCTACATTTCTGTGATTAAATGCAATTCATGTTCTAGCCATACAAACCCGGTTCCTAAATTGACTAATACGACTTTCAGGTATATTTCTATCCTGAAAGTAAATCAATTTCCAATTTTCCCAAACCAAGAAAAGATCATATCCTATTAATTCACAACTTTCCAATTTCTTGCTCTCTCGAGTGAAACCGGACTTTTTAGATGTACATTAACGTAGGCCACACATTTGCAGTAAGAACAAGAATTAATAGAACAACCATGGAAGAAAAGATGAAAAACCAAAGAATCAATGATCACATTTCATTACAAGTGTTTTTAACCTCAGCAAGAAGATGAATTAGCCACTCATTTGTGGATTAAACATCGTTAAATGAGTGCTAAACATACCAGCAATTGAATACAAGGAGAAGGAAAGAGAGAAAAACCCTGATAATTTCATCCCCTCAACTGCCTGTAACCCATGTTCTTGCTCCACCAAGTCAAAATATTGGAAAATGAACCCAAGTGTTCTATTTATACTGGTGGGAATTTTTTCCGGAATAACAAGCAACGTGTCATGGAGTGCATCGCGGAGCACTGCCTCCGTGACACGCTACGGATGCGGACCTTAACTGGAATTGAGGGTCCAGGAAATAAAGCCCAATGTGGCACGACGTGCAACGCGGAGCCAAGCAACCGTGCCATGGACCCATCGCGAACCCACACTGGAATTTGGCTGAAATTTCCATCCAGGCAGAAGGCCTTCGCGATGGCAGCCGTGACACGGCTCCATCGCGGAGCCCCTTTATTTTATGCTTTCCAATGCCTTGTCCCGTGCTCACTTCCGAGTTCAACCCCGATCTCTTCCAACATGCATTTAAGCTTCCCAAAATTACATTTTACCTACAAAACAACGCTAATCATGTTGGTTAGTATAAATTCACATTTTATTACCAATTACATGAGAATGTATACACATTGATAGATAACCAAGGCTAAAATGACACTTTTGAGTATCACTTCGGCATATAAATTTGCCCAAGATCGTTAAACATACAAGCAATTGAATACAAGGAGAAGGAAAGAGAGAAAAACCCTAATAATTTCGTCCCCTCAACTGCCTGTAACCCACGTTCTTGCTCCACCAAGTCAGAATATTAAAAAATGAACCTAAGTGTTCTATTTATACTAGTGGGAATTTTTCCCGGAATAACAAGCAACGTGTCACGGAGTGCATCGCGGAGCACTGCCTCCGTGACACGCTACCGATGCGAACCTTCACTGGAACTGGGGGTCCAGGAAATAAGGCCCAACGTGGCACGGCGTGCAATGCGGAGCCATGCTACCGTGCCACGGACCTATCGCGTACCCTCTCTGGAAATTGGGCGAAAATTCCCTATCCAGGCAGAAGGCCTCCGCGATAGCAGCGTGACACGGCTCCATCGCGGAGCCCCTTTATTTTGTTCTTTCCAATGCCTTGTCCCTTGCTCGCATCCGAGTCCAACCCCGATATCTTCCAACATGCATTTAAGCTTCCCAATATTACATTTTACCTGCAAAACAATGCAAATCATGTTGGTTAGTATAAATTCACGTTTTATTACCAATTACATGAGAATGTATACACATTGATAGATAAACAAGGCTAAAATTCCACGTTTGAGTATCACTTGGGCATATAAATTTGCCCAAGATCACTCACCCCACACTTAAATCCTTGTTCGTCCTCAAACAACAATCCTACACCTCATGCAATTTACATCCCAACCTCGCTACTTTGGTTAGACAATTTAGGCTACGGTCATACCGATTATTCAATACAGCAAATCATCAAGAAAACATGCATGGTCCTATCAATGCAATGACCTTCATTACATCAAGATCTCCTAGACTTAAGAATCGACTCTCGATATTGGCAAACTCATGCAAATCAGCTGATCAAGATATCCAACACGAAAATTATTCTCTCATCAAGCATGTGCCCTCACAACACAAGAGAGTCTTCCCCTTTTTGCTCATATGAACTCACGAAATTTCAAACAGGGGCATGTAAACGCTCTCTCTCCCAAAAGAATTCAGCCATAAGCTTGCCCTTATTGTATTACTCCACTAATATAAAGAAGTGCGATGTAAGATCACGTAGGACTTTAACGGGTTGTAACGGAAGCTACGGAACTAGTAAATATTGGGCTAACCAATAATAGCCACTAGCATCCTTAAGCGCCTTTTCAACACATCCCATCAACTCATAGACATTGTTTCTTTTTTTCTTCCTCCCATTCTTGAAGTATTTCTTTAGTTTGGCCCATCTTATTAAGCACACTTGACACAACAACAAAGATTATTCATGCACCTTCATTATAGTTTATTTATAACAAGTGCACCTTCAACCTTTCCTTTTCTTCCATCACTCGGCTTTTCTTTTCTTTTCACCATTCTCACTCTTTTGACACTTTGGGAAAATGATTTTCTCTTCTTAAGCGCTTATAGTTCCTCCTCTGTCGCCGGCCTCCCGCCTATCCTCAGCTGGAGCATCTGCATCCCGTACATGCGAGCCATATACTGATCATCACGAGCATGTCGCTCGCCAAGTGTAAGCACTGGCCCATGGGTGGTGTCGGGCGCCTTAGTTTTAGTGACATCTAAGGCCCGCCGCTCCATCTGCGGGATATAGTCAAGGGCCTCTTCCTCAATATCTAGGCCCCTCAGGAAGGTGGTGAGTAGTCCACCAAAGCCGTACCTGTGCCCCTAATGCAACCGGGCTCTCTTCATGGCAGAGATAATCACCTCCCCCACGTTGATCTCCAGCCCTTTCATCAGGGCATACACCAGGCATACACGATCCCGGGTTACATCTGTCATATGTACCCCCGGGATTAGGCAGGAACAGACGATCTTTAGCCATATTTTGGCTTCCCTGTTCATCTGTGAATATGGCAAAGTCTGATGGTAGCCCCTCTCTTTGTGACTGCTCCATCTAGCTATTTATCGAGTCCCACACAATGTGCGTCTGATGTCCGCATACGGTGGAGTGATGTTCAATTGTCGAAGCACGTGGGCGTCTGTGTCCCGCACCCCTATGATAGCCTTGAGGTGGTGGGGCTCAAATGTGACTATTTGCCCTCTGATTTTTATGGTGTGACTTTTGAATGTCGGGTTCCAGTTGGCATAGAATTCCCGAATCAGGTGCAGGTTGCATTCCTTGGGCTCTTCAAAGATGAAGTTGAGCCCAGCTGCCTTGATCCGGTGGACAATCCTAGGGAACTCCTGTGCCAATGGTTCCCGTGCTATGTGTTCCTCGGGGAAGTATTTGTTTTCCTTGTGCTTGGCATACCACTTCTTCCCCTCATCCGTCACCCCACCTGGTTCCGTATTGGCGGCGTTGGCCACGTGGAACCGCTGGTGCTGCTAGGACTGCTGTGCCCAGTCTGATTCGCTTTCTTCCGGCGCCAAATGTTGATGCGCCTTTCCCTCTTTCTTGCCTGCTTGCCATTTTACCTATCAACCCAAGTAGACAAGATCAATGTTACGCCAATAAATCTTAACTTCGGCTAAGGTCGGGTTAAGCTAGGCTACCCCACACTTAGTCCTTAGCTATAATTACAACATACCGGCAAGATCATCTTTATTTACACACATAAACAACCAACTATACAAACATGCTTAGTGCATACGAAGAATTCGATGGTATATATACTATGTACTACCCAGACTTCGTACAGCTAACTACAATCATTACCCTCAACAACCTTTTAATCCATCGAACTTAGCAAGGAAAAACAAAGAAACGAAAACAACAACAAAAATTTATCTACATAAACCTATACAACCAACCAAATTCTTGCAAATTTCAATATTCCTCTAACCCGAGAATCCGTCGTTCTTTCAACATCCTAACAATTAGTAAATCGACTCATCTCATTCAACATGTACATCCCGGCATGAATTTCACAAGTTCACTACATTTTTCGCTTCAAATTCAAAAACAAGCCCTAGAAATGATATTATCAAGCAAATTTGATTAATTTATGCAATTAACGAGTTCAGGCAATCATAACGACATTCCGAACATTCATCAACAACACTTCAATTGAATTCATGATTAATTTCTACTTAGGGCAAACTTAGCTCACCTCACATGTTCAATATCGAAGAAAATCGACAGGAAATGAGATGGAATCGAAGAACATACCTTGAAGTTGAAGAATTTACGCAAACTTGATGATTTTCTTAGCCTACTTTGTGTCACGTTGAAGGGGGATGGGTTTTGGGGAGTTTGGTCACAGAGTGATTGAAAAATGAGGGAAAGGGAGGGTTTTTCGGGGTCAAAAAGTAGTAAAATCGCGCGGGTCACCCGACGACCCGGTGTGACCCGTCGTGATATACACGGCAACGTGTCACGGAGTGCATCGCGGTGCACTGCCTCCGTGACACGGAGCCATCGCGAGCCTGTTCTGGAAATTTTAAAAAAATTCGGATTATACCTCAACGTGTCACGGAGGGTAACGCGGAGGTCCACCTCCGTGACACGGAGCTATCGCCCTAGCTCACTGTTTTGCCACTTTTTATTAATTTTCATACCTCAAATTTTCCTTTGCGATTCCGTGCATATTTTCCTCCATTTGACCTGAAATTCATCTCACTACACGAAATTGATTAGAATTATAGGTTTCACTCTAAATAAAAATAAAAACAAAAACAAAAACTTAAAATTTTGTTGTTAATCAAGAAAAAGAAAAAGAAAAATCTATTCACACTTTACAAAGATAAAAAAATTTTCACGGGTTGCCTCCCGTGCAGCGCCTGGTTTACCGTAGTGGCTCGACGTAATTTAGCTCAGTTGTCCTCTAGGGTGATGGACGATTTCTCTTGATCACCGTCCTCCCCCCAATAGTTCTTACACCTCTGGCCATTTACTAAGAACGTGGCACTCCGATCTTCTTGCCACAACTCTACTGCCCCGTGCGGGGTCATTCTTACCACTTCAAATGGTCCCTACCATTTAGACCTCAGCTTTCCTAGAAACAACTTCAATCTTGAATTGAAGAGCAAGACTTTCTGTCCTGGCTCGAAAATGCAATGCACCACATGCTTGTCATGCCATCTTTTCGTTCTTTCCTTGTAGTACTTGGAACTCTCATAGGCAAGCCAGCGAAACTCTTCAAGTTCACTGAGCTGCATTAGTCTCTTCTTGCCCGCAAGCTCTAAGTCTATATTTAGCTTCCTCACAGCCCAAAAGGCTCGGTGCTCTAACTCCACCGGAAGATGACATGCTTTACCATAGACCAGTCGGTATGGTGAGGTTCCAATCGGTGTCTTGTAAGCAGTTCTGTACGCCCACAACGCATCATCAAGTTTGCTTGACCAATCATTCCATTGTGTATTTACCTTTTTCTGGAGAATCTGCTTCACTTCTCTATTTGACACCTCTACTTGCCCACTAGTTTGGGGGTGGTATGCTGTCGCCACTTTATGGCGCACCCCATACTTGGCTAGTAATTTCTTGAAACTTGCATTGACAAAATGAGCCCCTCCATCGCTGATAATGGCTCGGGGAGTCCCGAATCTGGTGAGGATGTGTTTTTTCACAAACTTCGTTACTACCTTGTTGTCATTCCTGGGACAAGCTATTGCTTCCACCCATTTTGATACATAATCTACAGCCACCAAGATGTAACGATTACCAAATGACGGTGGGAATGGGCCCATGAAATCAATGCCCCATACATCAGAGGGCTCAACTTCCAGTATATTCTGCAGCGGCATCTCTTGTCTTCTACCAATTGCTCCTGTACGCTGACATCTATCACACATTTTGACGTATGCCATAGAGTCTCTGAACAGTGTCGGCCAAAAGAAACCTGACTGTAGAACCTTGTGTGCTGTTCCCTTGCCTCCATGATGACCCCCATACAACGAAGAATGACAGCCCCTCAACACCTCTGCAATCTGACTCTCTGGGATGCATCTTCTCATTACCTGATCTGGTCCTTGTTTAAATAAGTATGGTTCATCCCAAACAAAGTGTCGGCAATCATGCCTCAATTTCCTTCTCTGCTGGTTTGTTGCCTTAGGTGGGTAGACTCCGCTCACTAGCAAGTTGACTATGTCTGCGTACCAGGGAACTTCAGCTTCCCCAACTTCCAAGAGTTGCTCATCTGGGAACTCTTCATTGATGTTATCACTTTCCATCACATGCGACCGGCTTTCCAATCGTGATAAGTGATCTTCTACCTGATTCTCGCTCCCCTTTCTGTCTTTGATCTCAAGGTCGAACTCCTGCAACAACAAGATCCATCTGATCAACCTGGGCTTAGCATCCTTCTTGTTGAATAGGTACTGAATCGTTGCATGGTCGGTGTACACCACAACTTTCAAACCCACCAAATAGGACCTGAACTTGTCAAATTCAAACACCGGTGCTAGCATTTCCTTCTCTGTGACTGTGTAATTGCTTTGGGACGTATTCAGCGGTTTGCTTGCATAATGAATAGAATGAAAGATTCTATTTTTTCTTTGCACCAATACGGCTCCCACGGCCACATCACTGGCATCACACATCAGCTCAAATGGTTGTTCCCAATCCGGAGAAGTAAGGATAGGTGCTTCTATCAATCTATGCTTCAACTCTTCGAATGCTTTAACACACTCATCATTCAACTCAAACTTTACCTCTTTTTCTAGAAATCTGCATAGTGGTCTAGAAATTTTGGAAAAGTTTTTGATGAATCGTCTGTAGAATCCTGCATGCCCAAGAAAACTGCGCACCCCTTTCACTGACACAGGTGGTGGCAACTTTTCAATAACCTCAATTTTAGCACGATCGACTTCCAACCCCTTTCGAGACACTTTGTGGCCAAGGACAATACCCTCCTTCACTAAGAAGTGGCATTTCTCCCAGTTTAGTACAAGGTTGGATTCCTCACAGCAATCCAGCACCCTGTCAAGATTCTACAAACAAGTAGCAAATGAATTACCAAAAACAGAAAAATCATCCATAAATACCTCAACAAAATCCTCCACCATGTCATGGAAAATAGCCATCATGCATCTCTGGAATGTGGCGGGTGCATTGCATAACCCAAATGTACCACAATGTGAAAGAAATCTACTGGTGGCCAGGAATGAAGAAGGGAATAGCAGAATTCGTAGCTCAGTGTCCCAACTATCAGTAGGTAAAAGCTGAACATCAGAATCCAGGCGGACTGACTCTGGATATAGCTGTGCCTCTATGGAAATGGGAAGCAGTTAATGTGGACTTTGTAGCAAGATTACCTCGCACCAGGCGTAGGTATGATTCGATCTGGGTAATAGTTGACAGATTGACAAAATCAGCTCATTTTCTGCTAGTAAGGGCTACCTTTTCCGCCGAAGATTATGCTGAGCTTATATCAAAGAAATAGTCAGGCTGCATGGGGTTCCAGTGTCCATTATCTCCGATAGAGGGGCGCAGTTTACAGCTAAGTTTTGGCAGTCGTTTCAGAGAGGCTTGGGGACGCAGGTGAACCTGAGCACAGCTTTTCATCCTCAGACATATGGGCAGGCAGAACGCACCATTCAGACGCTCGAGGATATGTTGCGAGCAAGTGTGTTAGATTTTGGAGGTAGCTGGGATAAACATCTACCGCTCATTCAGTTCGCCTATAATAACAGTTACCATTCAGTTATTCAGATGGCGCCTTATGAAGCATTGTATGGGCGAAAGTTTAGATCTCTAGCCGGTTGGTTTAAAGTAGGAGAATCAGCATTGATTGGGCCAGATATCATTCATCAGTCAGAGGAAAAAGTAAAGCTTATTAGGGAACGTTTACTGACTGCTTAGAGCCGTTAGAAATCGTATGCTCATGTGCGGCGCAGAAACTTGGAGTTTAATGTATATGACTAGGTATTCCTGAAAGTTTCACCGATGAAGGGTGTAATGAGATTTGGTAAGCAAGGAAAGCTTACCCCGAGGTTTGTTGGGCCTTATCAGATTCGCCGAAGAATGGGCCAAGTGGCATATGAGTTAGACTTACCTCCGGAGTTAGAAACTGTTCACCCAGTCTTCCATGTATCAATGCTGAGAAAGTGTATAGGATATCCCTCAAGAATTGTCCCAGTCCAAGATGTTCAGGTTACAGAAGAGTTAGCCTACGAAGAAGTTCCAGTAGCCATACTAGACAGGCAGATCCGCAGGTTGAGAACTAAAGATGTTGCTTCTGTCAAAGTGTTATGGTGTAACAGGAACCACGAGGAAATGATTTGGGAAGCAGAAGAAGATATGAAAGTCAGATATCCTAAGTTATTTCAGACTTAGTCAGCCAGAGATATGTTATTATTGTTGTTTTATGAGTTACTGTATATTCATGTGTACATGAAATAGTTGACTCCAGTTTATTGTGTAATGGATGCTATAGTATTGTGTGGAATACCTGTATTAGACTTTTCACTGTTTCAGGATTTTTGAGATAGTCGATATTACAGGGGAAACTCTCCGAAATTTTTTCTGAATAAGTAGAGCAAGTTGAGATTCTTACAAGCAGAAGTTAACATTCGAGGACGAATGTTCTTAAGGGGGGAAGGATGCTACACCTCGTAAGTTTTAACACTTAGTAGGCCTATTCGCATTAAGAGTTTTCAAAAGCCATACGTGCGAGAAAATGGCCTAGGGAGAGGCCGGACAAGCGCCAAGTCGGAGTGTCACAAGAGGAGGCGGGGCAGAACCCCTCTGCGACAGGCAGCGTATCACGGAGGCTGCCCCTTGGCGACGGCCAGCGTGCCACGGAGAGGGGGGGGGGTTCAGGCCCAAGTATATAAAGCCCCACTCATTTTTTTAAGTCATTTTTCATTCTTCATTTCCAGTGTGACCAGAAACAGTGAGGGGCGACGGTTTAACATAAGAATACGTCCGATTGCGCCGTCAAACGCAGTCCAAACTCAAATTAACTTCGGGTATCGAAGTAAAGCTGCAGGGAGCATTCCTACGGAGTTAGTTTCGCAAGATTCGCCCAGTGAAGTGGCGACCCGCCGAATCAAAGTGATTGGAATTTCTCCAAACTAGTATTAATACACTCCCGACATTAAAGTAAGTATTTCTCCCTTCTAGACTCCCAAGAAATTGCGAGGTTTTGGCCGTTCTTCGATAAGTCAAAGAATAGGCAGTAAATATATTCATAAGTATGGCTTCTCTCCAAAATAATAGTAGAATTAATTCTATTCCTTCGTCAATGTGAATACAGCTGGGGAAATAGCTGAATATTAGCCGAGCTACGCCAGTTAATCAGGTAGCCGGCAGTTAAGGTATGTAAAGCCAGTTTCTTTCGGCAAGCTAGTAGTTCCAGTATAGTAAAATGGTACAAATTCCAGTAGAATTTTTTAGAAGCCATATATTATGTTCAGTATGAATTTAGTAACGCCTATTAGAAATATTAACTCGTATTTAGCATGGAACTTTGTTGAATAACATGAATCTCAATAGAATATTCCAGCAATATTATATCTTATTTCAGTACCATATTCAGTACAGCATGTCAGAGAATATATATATATATATATATATATATATATATATATATAGTATTATTATCAGTTTCAGCATGTATTGTATGTAGTACTATTATCAATTGAGACTTGCTTGTGTCATTTTGGGCAAGATTACCTAGCATCCATGACCGCCCTAGGGTTGATAGCTTTATCGACTCGTCCGCCTAAGGGCGAGGATACGTCGCTCTATGGAGTACCATGTCGTCCGTTAGGGACAAATATGGGATGCCAGTTTGCCCATATTATTCCTTGGTCGACTTTTATACACCCCCGTCGAGTGCTTGCGCCCGGGGTGTTGATTTTAGGAGTCCTCCGGACTCAGGTACAGTTGAAGTCAGGGGCTCAACGGGCCCAAGTGCATACCCAGGGAACCGACAGGATACTTATAGTTACTAGGGGAGATGGGATGATCGGGGTAGGGGTATAGATTGTGTGATGATTGTACCTTCTGGCTTATGGGGGCCAGGTAAGGTTCATGTGTGCTATGTTATGCTAGATATAGATGGATAGACAGTAGAATGTCACGTTACCAGGTACGACTCCTACTCCTTTCAGCGTAGTTAAGGACAGTCTTGAATTCACATTTCCAATCAGTTACAGTCTGTTTCATTATTACTTCAGTTCTATTAGTTTTATTATTTACATTTAGTACTTTTATTTGTTGCTTTGCATACTCAGTACCAGCGGTATTGATGCCCATTTGGGGCGCTGCATTACTTGCCTGCAGGTACTCATAGACGAGAAGCAGATCCCTCGTAGTTCCAGCCAGCATAAAGCGCCTTCATCTCCTTTCATCCGGAGCTCGAAAGACAAAGGTTGACTTCCCTTTTATTTGTATAGTATGGGTAGGCCTAGGCCCTGTCCCGACCATCTTGCTATTCTTAGAGGCTTGCAGATTGTATATATTCCCTGTGGTTAGCTGTATAGGCCGTGTGGGGCCATTTGTGTGTTTCATTTGTATGCAGTGGTCGTGTAGGGCCTTATTCAGTTGGTAGTGGTGACCTTGTCGGTCACATAGTAGCTTGGTACTTGTTTTCATTTCTCAGATGAACTAGTAAGCATGGTGGCCTTGTCGGCCCGCATAGGTTCCCGTATGTTCAATTGTTCTGGTTAGCTGTTATTTTCCTATAGGTGGCTATAGGCCTTATCGGCCGGAGGCTGTATTTACAGCCGTTATATAGCCTGTCATTTTCTTGAATCCAGAATTAGAGCCAGGCTGGCACCAGAAGTGCTTAGGCTCAATTAATCCAGTAGTCTAGGTCTTAGTAGGGCACCAGGTACCAGTCATGCCTCCCCAGGCGTGGCGTGACAAGAACTACCCTACCCATGACCTGGAGTTAGCCGCGGTAATTCATGCCTTGAAAATATGGAGACATTACTTGTATGGCGTCCACGTATACATTTTCACTGATCACAAAAGCCTGCAGTATATTTTCACCCAGAAAGAGTTGAATTTGCGGCAGCGTCATTGGTTGGAGCTGTTAAAGGATTATGATGTGAATATTTTATATCACCTAGGAAGGGCCAATGTTGTAGCAGATGCCCTTAGCCGCAAATCCATGGGAAGCCTGACATATTTATAGCCCGAGTAGCAGGAATTGGCATGAGAATTGCATCAGCTAGCCAGTTTAGTCGTTAGTATAGTAGAATCAGGAGACAATGGAGCGGTAATCCAGAATACCGCAGTATCATCATTAGTTGTGGAAGTGAAGGAACGGAAGTATGAAGATCCTAGCCTGTTTCAGCTCAGAAATAGGGTCCAGCGAGGGGAAGTGACAGATTTCCAGGTAATCGAGGATGGAGTTTTAAGATATAGGGATTGCCTCTGCGTTCCTGACGTGGCAGGGCTTCAACAGAAAATTATGGGAGAGGTACACTATGCCCGTTAGTCTCTCCATCCAGGTTCGATAAAGATGTACCATGATGTAAAAGAGATTTACTGGTAGCCGGGAATGAAAAAGGGGATAGCAGAATTCATATCTCAATGTCCTAATTGCCAACAAGTGAAAGCTGAACATCAGAAACTAGGCAGACTAACAAAGGATATAGCCGTTCCTTTATGGAAATGGGAGGCAGTTAATATGGATTTCGTCGTAAAGTTACCTCGTACCAAGCATAAATATGATTCTATATGGGTAATTGTTGACAGGTTGACAAAATCAACTCAGTTTCTGCCAGTAAGGGCTACCTTTTCAGCCGAAGATTATGCTGAGCTGTATATTAGAGAAATAGTCAGATTGCATGGTGTTCCATTGTCAATCATCTCTGACAAAGGAGTGCAGTTTATAGCTAAGTTTTGGCAATCTTTTCAGAGGAGTCTGGGGATGCAGGTTAACCTGAGCACAGCCTTCCATCCTCAGACAGACGGGTAGGCAGAACGTACAATCTAGTCGCTCGAGGATATGTTACGGGCGTGTGTTCTAGATTTTGGAGGCAGTTGGGATGAACATCTACCGCTTATTGAATTTTCCTATAATAACAATTATCATTTAGCAATTCAAATGGCGCTTCATGAAGCGTTATATGGGCGGAAGTGTAAATCTCTAGCTGGTTGGTTTGAGGTAGGAGAATTGGCATTGATTGGGCCATATATTATTCATCAGTCAGAAGAGAAAGTATAGCTTATTAAAGAACGTCTGCTGACTGCTCAGAGCCGCCAGAAATCTTATGCTGATATACGGCAGAGAAACCTAGAATTTAATGGGGGTGATTGGGTATTCCTGAAGGTTTCACCAATAAAGGGTGTGATGAGATTTGGTAAGAAAGGAAAGCTCAGCCCGAGGTTTATTGGGCCTTATCAGATTCGCCGAAGGATAGGACAGGTGGCTTATGAGTTGGATTTACCCCCAGAATAAGAATCCATTCACCTAGTTTTTCACGTATCAATGCTGAGGAAGTGCATAGGAAATCCCTCCTAGATTGTCCTAGTCAAAGACGACCAAATCACCAAGGAGTTAGCCTATGAAGAAGCTCCAGTAGCAATACTAGATCGGCAGATCCGCAGACTAAGAACTAAAGATGTTGCTTCTGTTAAGGTGTTATGGCGAAATAAGAACCGAAAGGAGAAGACCTGGGAAGCAGAAGATGATATGAAAACCAGATATCCTCAGTTATTTCAGACTTAGTCAGATTGTGCAGCTAGAGGTATGTTGTTGTTGTTGTTATTTCATAAGTTGCATTATATACATGTATATGTCGAGTAGTTGACTTCAGTCTATTGTGAAATGAATTCCATAGTATTGTGTGGAGTACCTTTATTTGAATTTTCTGTGTTTCAGGGTTTTTGGATAGTCCATATTACAGGGGAGACTCTGCCGAAATTTTTCCAAAATAAGTAATTGCAAGTTAAGGTTCTTGCAGGTAGAAGTTAACATTCGAGGATGAATGTTCTTAAGGGGGGAGGATGTTACACCCCGGAAGCTTCTAGCATTTAGTCAGCCTATTCGCATGTTGGTTGAGAGTTTTAGAGTGTCATATGTACGAGGAATGGGCCTAGGGAAAGGCCAAACGAGTGCCAAGTTGGTATTTCGCGAGAGGAGGCTGAACCAAGCTGCCTAGAGGGGCAAAGTGGCACAGAGCTGCTCCTCCACATTAGCCAACGTGGCACGGAGCAGAATCAGCGCGTTGGTCAGCGTGCCACGTTGCCTTGTGTGTTGTTTCAAGTATATATAGGCCTCACCCTTAGATTTCATGTTATTTCTCAAGTTATACTCGACCAGAAGAGATTAGAAACTAAGGGGGGATTATAATTTTCATTCTATTACGCTGCTAAATGCCGTCCAAATCCAAATTAACTTCGGGTATCGAAGTATAAGGCTGCAGGGAGCATTTCTATGGAGTTAGTTACGTGAAATTCGCCCGGCGAATCATCGTCCAGCCAAGAAAAAGTGTCAATACAATCCAAGGCTTAATGTACTCCCTTCTAGATTTTTGAGAAATAACGAGGTTTCGAACGTATTCCGTAAAGTTGGAATATAGTTAATATTTTTATATAAAGTTTTCCTTTTGCCGAATTTATTGTTAAAACTAGTCCTATCTTTCCATTAACACGATTTCAGTTGGGAAGAGCTATTGAATACTAATTGAAACATATCAGTTAATCAGAAACCGGCAATCGGGGTATGTTAAGGCATTTTCTTTCGGCAGGTTAGTTTCTTCAGCATAGTAATCCAGTATGAATCCTAGTAAAGCATGTCATCAGTATGTTATCATGTTCAGTTGTTGTTGTCAGTTGAGACTTGCAAATTGTATTGCTTGGGGCTGGATTATACCTTTATAGCTTCCGTGACCACCCAGGGTTATTAGCTGTGTCACCGCCCGCCAAGGGCGAGGATACATCGCTCTACGGAGCAGCATGCCGTCCGCAAGTGATGAAGATGGGGATCCAGATCCTCATATTGTCTGGTTGGCCTTATACACACCCCCACCGAGCATTTACGCTTAGGGAGTGGATACCGGGAGTGCTCCGGACTCAGACTTTGACACAGCTACAGTCAGGGGCTGAGCGGGCCTAATTGCAAACCCAGGGGATCGGCAGGACGCTTATAGCTGGTAGTTGACTCAGTATGACCTGGATAGGGGTATATAGATTGAGGTGTACTCACTAGGGCTAATGGGGCCCAGGTGGGTTGTTCTGTGCTGATTGTACCTTTTGGCTTATGGGGGCCAGGTAAGATTTATGTTTGCTTTAGTTACTGATAGTTAGACAGTAGGACGCCTCGTTTTTCAGGTATGACCCCTACCCTCCTTATCACAGTTATGTTTAGACCTGATTTCACTACTTTAGTCATTTTCAATCCACTTCCTTTACTTCAATTATGTTCAGTTCTATTTCCTTCCTTTTAGTTATTTAAAGTTACTGCTTTACATACTCAGTACCTGTGGTACTGACGCTCTCTTCTGGGGCGCTGCATTACTTGCCTGCAGGCATACATAGACGAGGATCAGGTCCCTCGTAGTCCCAGTCAGTCGTACAGCCATCAGCTCCTTTCTTCCGGAGCTTGTGTGATAGAGGTTTATTTCTTTTATTTGTACAGTATGGGTAGGTCGGGGCCCTGTCCCGACCATCTTATCACTCCTAGAGGCTTGCAAATTGCATTACTTCCCTGTAATTAGATGATATCGGTCGTGTGGGGCCCATATGTGTTTAGATTATGCTTGTTGGCCGTGTGGGGCCCTGTTTAGCTGTGATTGATGGGCTTATCGGTATAGCTCAGTTTAGCATCTGATTTCGCTTTTCAGTTATAACTAGATATCATGGTGGCCTTGTCGGCCCCCATAGGACTCCCTATGTTTATTTGTCTCTGGTTAGCTGTTCATTTTCATAGGTGGCTATAGGCCTTGTCAATTGGGGGTTGTATTTACATCCGCTATATAGCCCGTTATTTTTTTGATTCTAGAGTTAGAGCCAGCCCTGCACCAGAGATGCTTAGGCTCAATCTGCTCAGCAGTTCAGGTCTTAGTAGGACACCAGGTGCCAGTCATGCCTCCCAAGGTGGGGTGTGACAATTCGAGAGCCCTTCTTTTCAGTTATATTTATTACTTTCAGTTTCAGACTCTAGTGAGTTAGTTGGGGTCTTGTCCTATCAACTCCTCAATAGTAGAGGCTTTTCAGACTTAGAATGTACTCAGCTTCGGTTTTGAGTTTTGTATTCCGATGTTATGAGATCGTTAGGCTTCCTCTATGTTACTTATGTTGATATTCAGCTTATCTATGATTGAGTTAGATGTTATGTTACTGCCATGGGTCGACTTGGAGCCTTTCGTGGTTCCTTTTCCCATGTCTCAATTCCGGCCTACGTTCGGATCATGACATCAAGGTGCATAGTGGTCTTAAAACTAAATGGAGGTCTCTCTCATTGAATAATATTTGACACCTCTTCACCTACTGACATGAGCGGATTTAAATTTGCATGTGTTAAATTCTAATCCTATAGTTATACTATCTAGTCTAGGGTTGAGGTCAAAGTAACTGTTGTTTTGCATAGTTATAAGATTTGAAATACAAAAATTCTAGAAGACTGTCAAAATCTTACCAAAAAAATTTTTTGTTTAATTTTAAAAATATATGATAATTGGATTATGGTGCAAAGTTTGCTACATATGATGGCTTACACTTGATCGCTGAGATAAGCTGTATTTTCTAATTTTCCTATGTTTGGTTGGTTTGAATTTTTGGAGAATACTTTCTTCTTGGAAAATGTCTTCGGGGATGAAAGTAAAGAAACCAAGTTCCATAGTGTTATTCCACATTGATTGTCTCCTCCTCACCCTCTAATACATCCAACCCCTTATCCCCATATTATTTGCCCAAATATTAAATGTCTTTTGAATTTTTAAATGAACTTGTTTTGATCGTCTATATACTTGCTCAATAGATGGACGTGTTTAGCACATTCACTGAATTGTTGCGATTAACAGGAAATGTTGCAAAGGGGCAAGATGATCTAAATGAATGAAGGTAAGGTCATTGTTTTGCTTCTTTATATACCTTTACTTGTTTTATTTTGTGCTTTCTTTTTTATTTTACATCAACTGTGGAAAAGTTACTATGGGATTCTTATTGATGTTGATATGTTTCTGGATACCCTGACTTTCTATTTGTCTCATAGTCATCCCTATTTCTATTCCTATGCTTGAAGTAAAAGAAACACTTCATTTTCCCCCCTTATAAATTTTCATAGAGCTTTGAAAATTCAATATTTGGCAAGGAACAGACACTGAATTCTCCCATAAACCATAACACTAAAAGTAAGAGACTTCTAACTACAGCAAAAATAGTTGTTTCACCAATAAACCAAGTTCACAAGAGCATAAAAGAATTAAAGTGGGTATAAAAGAATGAAAAATTGATTGCCCAGATGGGAAATTGGCAATAAAATGCTGGAATGACAAAGTTAGCACAATCTATGGTCCAAAACAAATCTGTCATAAGTTTTATCTATTCTGAAAATTGTAATTATTGGACTTGAATTAACTTCAACCAGCAGAAACTTACCATTTCACAAAAAATTTCTACCCAACAGGATTAAGAAAGCAAATCGATTTCTCCATTGAGCTAAAAGTTTGTAGAATTTTTATACTTGGAAAAAGATCAATGTGGATAGCAATATATAGACTGATAGGCATTTTCCATGTAGTATATGCATATGACCGATGACCATGTGCAAACACCACATAATTTCCTTATAGAAATAAGTGGTTGGACAATGATAGGGGTTTGACATTTACAAATAAAAGAAAGGTTCTCTATGATGACTACTTTGCTACCTTATTACTACATTAATATTTTTAAGTGTCCCTGTTAGTTAAATCATTAAAATAAATTCATGCAAGATCTTGCCTCCTACCGTCTTGGGAGTCTCTAATTGAAAATGAGAATTATTAACTTCGGACAAAATAGACTCTATTAGTAATTTAACTCTATAGCTGATGTGGAGTTTCATAATTCTAAGAGAATTTACGTCAATGTCTTCTCGTTTATTCCCAAAAAATGAACACAATGTACAAAAAAGTATACTCAAGCAGGCTGGATTGAAGATTGACTATCAAAAGTGATGGAAACATACTAAGCTAACTCATTAAACCTACATATAGTAATGACAAGCAAAATAATATAGCTATTACTATCCTAGCACCAAAAGAAATGTTGTTAAAGAAATTATCTAAATCAACATTATTAAGTTTAGCATGGCAATTACCACATAGCAGTCAGGACCAAAAGTTTATTTTCCGGTACTAAACATGGCATAAAATTCAAAATCGATTAAAATACTGCTTGTATGCATAAATATGCATAGATAAACTTAGAACTGATCAGGTAATTTCACTGCACATACCTTCAAATAAATGTCGATGGCCATGTACATCTCATCTTTAGTGATCCTTCCTTGGAAGCTCCTATACTTGAACCAAATAAGATAGATCTCACTCAAAGTTCTAAACACTCAATTTAAACATGGGAAATTACTTGAGATAAACTTGATGTTCGTCAACATGATATGGAAATTAATCAGATGAAATCAAAATCAAGTGCAACTATTATGGTAAAGTTGTTTCTGGTTTTAATTGGCTTAAACACCACTTAGGAGGTGTTCGTGCAGATGTAACTCCTAGCTTGGAGGCTCCTATACTTGAAACAAATAAGACAGATCTCACTCAAAGTTCTGAAACTAAAATAGAAACCATAATGGCATGAATTCAGAAGTAGCTGGTAGTTGTGTTGTAGATTCATCCTCACAAGAGATGTCGAAATCTATAGGGAGATATTTTTCACCAAACGAGGACTTAATGAAGTTAACATAATTTTCGGGAAGACATGCTTCGAATCATCAAAATGGTTTTATAACGTTTGTACCATCATTAAACCTGTTTTCTAATGCTACTTCCCTTTATTCATATTATTTCTTTTGATGGTCAATCTTCAATCCAGCCAGATTTGAATGTTACTTCCTTTTTTCCCACTGATAATCAGTGGGAATAGACATATAAATTTTTTAATGGAAAATTTCAATAGGAAAATAATTATTTAGTAGTGTGCAGCTATGCCAATGGTATGAGGGTTCGGGGATGGCGAGGGGGAGGGGGTCAAGGAGTGGGGTTGGGGGCATTAATGAGTGGAGAAGAGATAATGACCTCGGAATTTTCCCTAAAACTTATAATCCCTAATTTCATTAGGAATAATACTTTCTTCAAAATTAAGAAATTATTTTCATCCTTGGGCAATTTAATTATGAAAAAAAGGGAAGTTGCATTAGAAAACAGGTTTAATGATGGTACAAACGTCATAAAGATTAGCATACCTTTTTGATGATTCGAATCATGTCTTCCGAAAAATTATGTTAACTTCATTAAGTCCTCCTTTGGTTAAAAAATCTCCCTATAGATTTTGAAATCTCTTGTAAGGATGAATCTACAACAGAGCTACCAGCTACTTTTGAATTCATGCCATTAGGGTTTCTAGTTTTAATTTCAGAACTTTGAGTGAGATCTTTCTTATTTTGTTCAAGTATAGGAGCCTCCAAGATAGGATTTACATCTGCACGAAACCCTCCTAAGTGGTGTTTAAGCCAATTAAAACTAGAAACAACTTTACCACAGTAGTTGCACTTGATTTTTGACTTCTTCTGATCAACTGCCACACATGTTGACGAACATCAAGTTTATCTCAAGTCATTTTCCACATTTAAATCGAGTGCCCAGAAGTTTGAGTGAGATCTGTCTTATTTGGTCAAGTGTAGGAGCCTTCGAGGAAGGATCACTAAAGATGGGATGTACACGTCCATCGACATTTATTTGAAGGTATGTGCATTAAAATTACCTGATTATTTCTTTTTATGGTGAATCTTCAATCCAACCTAATTGAGTATACTCTTTTTTATAGTTACGTTCAACTTTTTGGCACAAAAGATAAGATGTTGATGTAATTGCTTTTAGAATTATGAAACTCCACATCAGCTAGAGAGTCAAGTTACTAGCAAAGTCTATTTTATCCGAAGTTAATAATTCTCATTTGCAGTAAGAGACTCCCAAGATGGTGGGAGGCAAGATCTTACACTAATTTGTTTTAACAATTTAACCGACATGAATATTTAGAAATATTTCTATAGTACTGAGGTAGCAAATTAGTCATCATAGAGAACCTTCCTTTTATTTGCAAAGGGTAAACCCCTATCATTGTCCAACAACTTATTTGTAGAAGTAATTATGTGCTTCTTGAATATGGTCATTGGTCATATGCATATCCTAGATGGTAAATGCCTTTCAATCTACATATTCTATGAACTTTTGTATGGGTTGCCTTCTACATTGATCTTTTGCCAAGTATTAAAATGCTACAAACTTTTAGCTAGATAGAGAAATCGAACTGCTTTCTTAATCCTGTTGACCAAATTTTGTTTTAGCGAAATGGTAAGTTTTTGCTAATTAAAGTTAATTCAAGTCCAATTAATTCAATTTTTAGAATAGATAAAACTTATGAAATATTTTTTTTGACCTTAAAGTGTGCTAACACTAGAACACTTGTCGTTCCATCATTTTCTTGCCATTTTCACATCAGGGGAATCAATTTTCCATTCTTTTATATCCATTTTAATGTTTTTCTGCTCTTCTATACTTGGAATTTGGTTAAAAATCTATGCTTGATGTAGTTAGAGTCTCTTACTTTTAGTGCTTTTGTTTATGGAAGAATTCAGCGACTGTTCCATGAATTTGGGAGCTTAAAATTAAATATTAAAAGCTTTGTCAAAATTTATAAGGGGAGAAAAATGAAGTATTTCTTTTACTTCATAGATAGGAATAGAAAGAGAAAGAAAATCAGTACCAATGATACTTCAATATCAGAGCAAATTAGATATTTCAGGTGGTGGTGTAGAAAAAGTAAGTGTTGAGGGTCAACTTCTTCTGCCTGTAGCTTCTCTGGTGTGTATGATGGGAAAGGTCAGAATTTGAGGGTCTTCACATTCTTTGAGCTTAAGTAAGAAACTAATAATTTTAATAGGTTACTTAATACTGGAAGGAGGTTTTGGATGTGTATACAAGGGTAACATTAAGCCTGCAGATGGGAAGGGTGAAAAATCTATTGTTGCCATTCAAAAACTCAATAGAGATGGTTACAGGTACTCCAAACATTTTGATATATTTTTTATACCAATTTTTTTGTTAGGATATGTGTATCAGATCCTTGAATTCATGTTAAGTTTGATTGGAAAGCATAATTTAGTGACCATACTACCAATTTTTAAATGCCCACATATGTGTTTTAGTGGCTTGAGTATAGTCGTATATGTTAAATTATTGAAATCTGCAGAACTGTTAATAGCAGCCTTGTCTGGTAATGAAGCATTAAAGATATCATCATTCATTGTTGTCTTTAAAAGTAGGTATGCAATGTAGTTTTAGTTGTCTTTTCAGTTTTTTTAAGTTGATATGTTAGAGAAGTGAAGGAGTATGATAATACAATATAATAATTTGGCTTCTTTCTTTGGTAAAATTTTATGTTTAGTCTTTCATCTTTACTGAAAATAGAAAAGTATTCATGCCCTTGAAATTTACATGCTTCCACATCTAAATAGTACTATTCTGGACATGTACGTGTTATATGTATTTCTTGCTTGTGGAAGAGAGAAATCTAGCCAACTTTGTTCCATTTGCATCTCTGCTTGCTTCCTGAACTTTGCTACCAATACTATTTCTGAGTTACTTTTAGCTATCTTAAGTTCAGGTTGATCATTTAATTATTGTCTGAATGTGGATCATATATGTATGGTCTGCAGTTTTGTAGAAATTTGATTTAATTGATGGAGAAGCTCCCCTTTCACGTTTAAATTTGTGAAATAGGATTTAAATGCCCATGAAGTATAATGAACACTATGAGAATCTTGGCTTTTTGTTCCACTTTTCTTTCCATTGGTTGAAAGTTTTGGTTTCAAGCATTACTTTGCACCAACTTATGGTGGATGCATCTCGCTTCTAGATCTTGCAAATTTAAATCCGCAGCCTTTTGTTTTGGAAGCTAAATTTTTTAAAGTTGTCATCTTATGGTAAGTTGTAGAATTATGTTGATCCTCTAATTGTTATGTAGGGTCATAACCAATGGGTACCAGAAGTGCAATTTTTGGGAGTGGTAGATCCCCCCAAATCTTGTCAAACTAATTGGTTACATCGGCATTGATGGTGAAAGAGGTATTCAAAGGCTACTTGTATAAGAAATCTTTTTGTTAAATACACCTTTCCTGATTGTACAACATATATTTTATCAGAACCTGTTGTCAACATATATGTTATCTTTATCTAACCTGATAAAAAATATTTCTTCTATATAAAGGAGGTTTAGACATGAATATCATGATAATACATTGCTTCACGTCTGTTCAAGGATATATAAAATGAATCTATTTAAATTTAAAATGTTATTTTCCTTAAAAGTAGACTCGAAAAGCCATGAATTGAGAAAATTATTGACATGGTGATAGTTTAACGGACTTGGTTTAACTTTTACTTTAACTACATATCAGTTTGTTTATAAGTTCTACAGGGTTAATTGAAACAGTAATAAAAAACCAAATTAAAGTCCTTATCCTAATTTTTTGTTAAGAGAAAGATTACTAGAGAGTTCACAGCAATATATGATTTTTTCCACTTCCCTGCATGCTAATCCTATTGCTGTTGTTCTTATTTTTAAATTTCTGTAGTTGTTGTCTATATGGAGTTTAATTTTATATTGTCTCAATGATTCTAATATGCATTAAGGGACATGTATGTACCTTTTTGTTCCTGCAAATATTATAAAATAAAACTTGCCCATTTTTAAATGAAACTTGGCCAGAAATGCATGTTCTTAATGTTTCTAATTTAAAACATAATCCATTAGATTAGAGATATCATTCTTTAGGTAGCATTTTATATGATGTCACTTATGACTGGATTTATAAGAAGCTATTGTGGTGGAGAGGAAAAGGAGGGGAAAGAACCATGGGAAAGATACGAGTGAGACCTCAAGAGTATCAGTTTTTGGTCATTTTCTTGTAATTAATCTTAATGGTAATGTAAAAATTTAATAGTTTGTTCATTGAATCATCATGGTAAATTTTTTTTCTCTTTAATTTGTCTATCACATATTAGCTGCATAACTTTTTTTCACCAAAAGTGTCTTAATTATGGGGCTTCTACTTATTCTTAAGATGAAAAGGTTTAACATACATGGTGATTAATTTACATGTACAAAACAAACAAGTACCTGCTAATATCTTATTGGATAGCTTGCAAGTTTTGGAGGAAGAACTACATGTCGTTGATGGGATTGTATTTTTACGTGGGGGTGTAGGGGAAGATAGTCTACTCTTCCCTGTAGGTTGAGATGGCCGCTTAGTAGTTGGCACTGATGTTGATGGTAAAAGTTACTTGTGCTTAGTAGACTGTCTCTTAGCTCAAAAGAATTGGACTATTTCGCTTATGACCCTGCCCTTTGTGGATTGCAGTGTTTTGGAATGGTTTAAGAGCTGGTGATTAAACTATAATTGTCTCCTTGATGAAAACAAGTCCAAAAGTAGGCTCAAATGTGTGAACTTTAAAACAACAAAGACGAGCATGAAAATACCGTTTGAATGGTGGAGGAATCACGAAAGTGGTGATGATGTGGTCTTATTTTCTTCTCTTCCTAAAGATGCAATTGTACTCAACATTAAGATAAAAAATGTACTGGACAAGTTATTCAAATTGTACATTATTTGTTTCCAATTGTTTCATTTTTGAAGAGAGAATCACAATAATTAACTGTTCGAAATTCTGTTTCTTTTGGAAAAAAATTATCTTGAGTATCTCAAATTTACCTCTTGATGTGACCATTGAAGAACTTAGAGAACTTTTTGGGAGTATTGGGCAAGTAATGTGCAGATTCCTTTCGGTTATTTTTTCAATTTTAGATTAATTTTCTGTTGTATCATTTACGTTGTTTTTCTTTAACTTCACATGATTCCTTTCTGTGTTAACTGTGGTATTGATGTCTGAGTTAGACAAAAGGATGACCCAATACCTGTTATTTTGATCAACTTTATTTTTTGGGCCATTAAAATATTGCCATTGAATTGTGACAGTAGCAGATTACTGTTGTCACTATTTCTTAGCGTATATATCAGGGTTAATGCTTTATTCGTTTCTTATAAATGTGTAGGTGGCAAGAATCAAGCAAAAATGAGGCTACAAAGACCAGTTTCCTTGGAGCATAAAGCTATACACAGACAAACAAGGAAATAACAAAGGGGATGCAGTTTTGTCATATGAAGATCCTTCTACAGTACACTATACTGCCGGCTTTTTCAATAGTAAAAACTAGACCCAAATTTATTCATTTGACTTTATGCAGTGAATAATTCACATGCTGATCATAAAATATGATCAACAGATCATGACTTCAGAGATTACAAAATCACTGTTGCAATGGCTGAAAAGTCTACACCGAAGCCTCCTCCAGCATTTGGTCCTGGGTGAGCCTTCTGTAATTATTGCACAATCTCTCTCTTCCATTGCGTATCGCATCTAGTTGTTCTACCATTCACAATTTTATGTCAACTCATAACAAGTCTTAGTGCTCATACTCTGACAAGTATACAGAGTTAGCAAGTGTGATTAACTAAATTGTGGACGTATGGTTATTTGATGCAATTTTCTGGTGTTTTGGTTCTTTACTAATTATATAAGCAGAGCTGTTGTCGCATTTAATGTTACCTATCATTGTTGTATCAAATTTCATACCAAAGTTCCATGCCTATGATTTCTCCTTTTTGAGTTGCATCTGAACCATCTTTATCTTAATTTTGTGGCTTCACTTGCTACCAAAACATTTTTGTTTTATCCTGCAAAAGTATATTCATCAGCATCATCTATGTATATATCAAATTAAAACAGTAATGTTACATGTATCAAGTAATTTCATTGTGCTTTCTTTTGCTAACCTGGAGAGTTAATATATTTATATGCTCAAGTCTTTCTCTACTCATTGACAGACGTGGCGGTCAATGAGGTTATGGTGGTGGTGGGCGCAGGGTTAACTATAGAGACAGTGGAGGTTCTAGCCCAAATAGACAGTTCCATGGTGGAAACAGTTCACGCGCTTACGAAGTTCCAGCCAAGCATTTTATGTACTAAAAATTTGTGGTTGGTGGGGTTTTTAATTAGTTCCATTTCAAGATGTACACTCTGTGATTACGAGGTAGGCTGTTAACTCACTTTCACTTGAGCTATACACGTTTCCCTCCTTTTGTTCTGGCAGAAGAATGCTCTAGAAATTTGAATAGCTTAGTAACATTAAATTTTGCATTCATGTTTTACCACATGAAGGTTAATAAGAAAACTATAGATCATAAACCAAGAGTTAATGAAGTTAAACACTTCACAGTTACACTATTTAGTCTACGTGTAAACATAATTGCATCTCTACGAATTTAGGTAGAACGACTGGGTAGGATACTTTCTGATAAATCTCTATCAGTGATATCAGGAAACAACATTGCTTTGAATACCAAAGGGAACAGATAAGAATTACTAATATAGGTCTAACTTTCTTCTTTGATTTGGAGAAGTAAGATTAACTAATTATAAACCTAGACAAATCCCACACTATTCCCCACTCTTATTCAGTTACACTAACAGTTATTGTAATCTTCCAAAAAACAATTAACACCTCCAACAACTGTTTCTCTTCCTCCTCTTAATCATTTGTAGTTACAATGAATTTTAATGTGTAATGATCTTTCAATAACTGAATTTAATTAATTCTGGCACCTTTTCATACTCTTTTTTATGTGCTATATATAGATAAGAAGCGACTTCTTTTCCTCTTGTACCTTGCTTGCCTTAGTCTTTATTGCTTTTACATGTCTAACTTTCTTCTTTGATTTGGAAAAGTAAGATTAACTAATGAAACAATTGGAAAAACCCTACATCTTCCTCCCACTCTTATTCTGTTACACAAACAGCTATTCTAATCTTACAGAAAAAAATTAACACCTCCAGCAACCTTTTCTCTTCCTCATCTTAATCATTTTTAGTTACAATGGATTTTAATATGTATTCATCTTTCAATAATTGCATTTAATTAATTCTTGCACATTTTTATACTCTTTTTTATGTGCTATATATAGATAAGAAGTGACTTCTTTTCATCTTGTACCTTGCTTGCCTTAGTGTCTCCTGCTTTTAATTGAGATTTTCAGATTTCAGATGGCCTATTCATTTCTTTCAGAGTTAACTACTAATAGAGATGATTTGATGATAAGAGTTAGGATTTGTAGAATGTGGGAGGCAATTAATTCCAAGAAAGATGGCAAGTTGATCAGTTTGGATATGATATTTGTTGATGAAACGGTACCTCATTATATAATATTTTTTTAAAACGTATATATTCTTTTCCAAACTCTTAATTCTAAAATCATATATTCTTATATGTCAGAGCGATTTTGTGCATGCTATAGTCCGAAAAAATCATGTTAACAGGTTCAAGAACAAGTTGAGAGAAGGTTCATTATTTTTCATCAAGAACTTCAAAGTAATTGAAAGTAACGGTGCATTTAGATTGGTTGAAAACCCATTGAAAATTATTTTCTATACCTCAACTGCATCAAGAGATTAACTGAAGATATTGTTGATATTCCTATAAATGTATTTCACTTTATAAAACCAGAATTGATTTAGTCAAGGGTGAACAACAACACGATCTTATCAGGTAAGGTGATAGCTTATGCCTCCAGAAAGCTCAAGGTTCATGAGAAGAACTATCCGACTCATGATCTTGAACTGGAGGCAGTGGTATTTTCTTTGGAGATATAGAGGCATTACCTCTATGGAGTTCACGTGGACATTTTCACTAACCACAAAAGCCTTCAATATGTGTTCAGTTAGAAGAACTTGAACCTTCCTCAGATAAGGTGGCTGGAGATATTGAAAGAATATGACATGAGTGTGTTATACCATCCTGGCAAGGCCAATGTGGTGGTTTATGCCTTAAGTAGGAAGTCTATGGGAAGTTTTGATCATGTCGAAGAGGGCAGAAAAGAACTGGCAAAAGATATCCACAGGTCATCTCGATTGGGAGTGCAGTTAGTTGATTCAGCTGAAGGCAAAGTTGTAATTCAGAGTGGGTCAGAATCCTCACTGGCGGTAGAGGTTAAGTCAAAGCAAGATGAAGACCCCATACTACTCAAGTTGAAAGAAGCAATTTTAAGAAAAAGAGGTGGAGGCTTTCTCTAAAAGGGGAGATGATGTGCTACGTTAACAGGGAAAATTGTGTGTTCCAAATGTAGATGACTTGAAATAGAGAATACTGGTAGAAGCACACAAATCCAAGTATTCTATTCATCCGGGTACCACTAAGATGTACCATGACCTATAAGAAATCTATGGGTGGAACGGCATGAAGAAGGACATTGCAAAATTTATAGCTAAGTGTCTTAACTGCCAACAGGTTAAGGTTGAACATCAGAGACCTAGAGGTATGACTCAGGATATCAGTATTGCTACTTGGAAGTGGGAGGAAGTGAATATGGACTTCATCATAGGTTTACCTCATACTCATCGACAACATGATTCAATATGTGTGGTTGTAGACCGGATGACTAAGTCAACACATTTCCTACTGGTTAAGACTATCGACTTAGATGAGGATTATGCTAGACTATACATCCGGCAGTTAGTCAGACTACAAGAAGTTCCTTTGTCCATCATTTCAAATAGAGGTACTCAGTTCACCTCGCACTTTTGGAAATCATTTTAGAAAGGACTTGGCACCCAGGTGAAGCTCAGCATAACTTTTCACCCCCAGACGGATGGACAAGCTGAACGGACTATTCAAACTTTGGAAGATATGTTGAGGGCTTGTGTGATTGACTTCATGGGTTGTTGGGATGATCACCTACCTCTCATTGAGTTTTCATATAACAACACCTACCATTCCAGCATCCAGATGGCCCCATTTGAGGAATTGTATGATGGGAGGTGTAGATATCCTATAGGATGGTTCGAAGTTGGTGAAACTACCATGATAGGACTAGATTCAGTTCATGAGGCTATGCAAAAGGTTCAACTTATCATAGAAAAGTTGAAAATAGCCCATAGCCGATAGAAATCATATTCAAATGTGAGGAGAAAAGAGCTAGAGTTCGCTGTAGATGATTGGGTTTATATGAATATTTCACCTATGAAAGGGGTGATGAGGTTTGGGAAGAAAGAAAAACCCAGTCCGAGATATGTGGGACCTTACAGTATCCTAAGACACATTGGTAATGTGGCTTATGAGTTAGAATTACCTGCAGAGTTAGCATCGGTACATCTAGTCTTTCATGTGCCATTACTGTAGAAGTACATCGGTGATATGACCTCAGTAGTTCCTTTAGGGAGTGTTGTTGTAAAAGATACCATCTCTTATGAAGAAGTTCCAGTTGAGATCCTAAACCATCAGGTTCGTAAGGTGAGAAACAAGGAGGTCGCTTCAGTAAAGGTTCTATGGAGGAACTAGCTAGTTGAGGGAGCTACGTAGGAAGTAGTAGCATACATGATGGCTAAATACTCTCATTTGTTCCCTTCTAGTTTAGCCTCAGCATTAGGTATTAAATTCCTCTCTAGTGTTCTATTCAGTTCCGCACTCACTAGCTCTATTCATGTTTTTAATATTCACCTAGTTGCATCAACTCAATTATTATGCCTATATAAGTTCGAAGTTAATCACCCTAGTTTTCACTTTGGGATTTCAGCTCATTTTCCCAGTTTTTCAGTTTATCTAGTCTACATTCAAGGATGAATATTCCCAAGGGGGAGATATTGTAACACCCTAAAAGTTCCTAAAATCAAACCAAAGATTTAAATGGAGAAAGAAAGAAAATGTTTCCCAGGTCATAGCATGACTTATCCAATGACCCATGAAGTACTGCACGAGTCGTGAAGTGACTCGTGGAGTGGGTGGCAGGCCAGTGTCGAGCTGTGGTCAGGGGGTGACCCCGAATGGAGCCACAAGTCATGGTGTTACCTTATGACTCGTGAAGTGAGTCGTGGTTAGAGTGATGAGTTGAAAGTGCAATTTTCCATTGGCAATGACAAGTGTGGACCACGAGTCTTCCAATGACCTAACGACACATTAGGTCACTCGTGGTCACTGGCAGTGAGGTTTTAACAATCAAAATTCCAGGGGCATTTTTGTAACTTCCTATTATTTTAATGCAAATACTACGCCATTTCGGGGTTAAAATTAGGGGATTTAGGGAGTTAGTCGATGTTCTCTCTTCATTCTCTCAAGTTCATTACATAGAAAACTCAGTTAGTTCTCCCAAAGCAAGACCAAGTGTTTCAACTCTCAGATTTCTTAAGCAATCTCCCAGGGGGAATCTCTACTCCAGGTATGTGGGATTTCAACAAGGGAATTGCTATTCCCTTGTGCCCCAAAAACCTTCCTAAAATCTTTATCGGTTCTAACCCTTTTTGAATCAATGTTAGGGTTATCTTTCAGTTAGATTACAAATTTCTTCTTGTTATAGGTTCCATGATTTTGAAGGTTGTAGTTAGTTATACTTTATGTTGATATCTTTTTCCATGAAATATGTGTTTATCCCTAGTCTATAAATGTGATTTGAACAATCTTGCATAATTGTACAGATACAAACCTTGCTTGATTTTGATAGTTCTTGTAATCAACAGAATAGTAATATTAGATTATCTAAAAAAGTTGAATGATTGATTGTTTAGTCCCCATTAATACTTAGCCTTTTCAGTATGTTACAAAAATGTTAGCTGATCAGTTTGACTATACTCAGTCTCTTGAGGAGTTCAATAAAAACTCCATGTCTTAGTTATCAGTTGTCAGGGTGTTCTTTAGACGGTTACAACGCTTTCAGCTAAAATAGCTCTGGCCAGTCTTAGAACCATTAGTTTTAGTTATCAGGTCCTTCAGACTCTCAGGTTACTTCCAGATAAGTATTCCTGACTTACGTCTTGGGACATCAGATTTAAGCTATCAGCCTACTAGTCACAGTTAGAATTTCCAGTGGGAGTAGGACTTAGCACCGAGAGGGCTAGGGTTCAGCGCACCTAGTTTTCTATAACAACATTTCCACCTTAGGGTTTTCAGCCCGAATGGGCATCAAAAAGTGATCACCCAGTTCAGCTACTATGCCCTAGAAAGGTATAGTTAGGGCTTCTCTAATGGGGGTATACATCGAACTCCACATTTAGCTCACAAGTTTTCATATCGGTTATAGTCTCTCCCACAGTATAGTGTAGTACCGCTCAGTCTAGAATAGTCATACTTTTCAGTTCAGTTCAATTATTCAGAATTCAATATGTAGTTATGATCCTCAATCAATACTATGTTACAGTTATATTCAGCGATTATTTGTTCAGTTGTATATTCATATTATTCTTACTTACATCTTGTATACTCAGTATATTCAATGTACTGATGCATATTTCCCATGTTATATCGTATTATGATACATGTGCATGTTCTCAGTCATAACATCATCAGTAGTTCCCTTCATATGATCTCAACAACACTATCTTTGGTGAGTCCTCATCTTTCGAGGACGAGGATTTAGTTCTATTTTCAGTTTCTTGCTTTAAGATTTTAGAGTTAGCTGGGGGTTAGTCCCAACAACTCGTCAGTTCTTAGATGGCTTTCAAACAAAGTATTGTTTCAGTATGTTTCGCAGTTGTTGCATAGATTTTCAGTACCTTATTAGACATTTCTTGTTTTTGAGAAAGTTGTTTAGTTATGTTTTTCTCAACTTCCACATTTATATAATTTAGTAAATCAGTATGATGATAAGCCTTGGGTTAACTTGGGGTCACTTGTGGCATCAAGTATCGTGTCACATCTAAGGTGTAGACTCGTATCATGTCAAACTTGGTATCAGAGCACTAGGTTTAGAGTATCCTAGGATGTATGAAATCCATATCGATTAGAGTCCTTTTCATGGGTGTTAAGCGTGCCACACTTATGACGGGGAGGCTACCAGACGTTATTAGGAAATCTCCCTTTTGTTCATGATCTTCATCATGCCTTGAGCTAATCTCAAAAACGTTCTCCTAATTCGTACCCTACTCTTTTCAGATAATGATGCCTCCAAAATGAGGGTACGAAAGAAGGACTGGAATGCTAACCGGCCAGCCCCACCAGCTCCAGCAGCCCCTCAGGATGATTAGGTGTCCTCCGCTGAATCTAGGGCGAAGATTCAGATGCTAGCTCAGGCCGTGACCAACCAAATGAACTAGCAAGTGGTTCCCGTCAATACCAATGGGTGTGCAGCTGTAGCCAGAGTCTGGGATTTCACATGAATAAATCCCCCAGCTTTTCACGGATCTAAGGTAGAGGAAGACCCTCAAGAATTCATGGACGAGATCCAAAAAATCACCCAAATCATGGGTGTCACTACTACGTACAGTGTTGAATTGGCTGCCTACCAATTGAAAGGGGTGGTTCAGATTTGGTACAAGCAGTGGGAAGAAGGGAGGCCGAATGAGCAGGTCCGGTAGAGTGGGACGAGTTTGTTACAGCGTTCCTTGACAGATTCTTTTCTTGGGAGTTGAAGGAAGCTAAGACTGCCGAATTCATGAACTTGAGGTGGAACAACATGACAGTGGAGGAGTATGCATTGTAGTTCACTCGGCTGTCGAGGTATGCTCTGGAAATGGTTGCTGAGTCGCGGGCTCGCATGCTCAAAATTCATTAATGGAGTTTCGAGTTTCGTGCATAAGGAATGCAGAACTGCGATGCTTATCAAGGACATCAACCTCTCAAGCCTCATCATTCATACACAATAGATAAAGGTGGAAAAGATGAAGGAAATTGAGAGGGAGAATAGGCAGGTGAGAACAAGTCAGTTTGAGTATGGCTAGCAGTGGTCAGGTGGGGGTAGTCAACAACAACAGTAGCAACAGCAGCAGAAACCTCCAGTACCCTCATCAGTAGTGCCCTTTTTTTCCGATCCCGCAAGGACCGAATGGGTGGAGCGTTAGGCTCCCAGTCCCAGAGCCACGTCTCTAATAGCCGCACATTTCCAGTTTTCCCTAAGTTTGGTAAGAATCACCTTGAGGAGTTCCATATAGGCAAGGAGGGTTGTTACAGTTGTGGCCAATTGGGTCACAGATTGAGAGATTGTCCCTCAGCAGGACGGGGGAAGACCCAGTATATTACCTCAGTAGTCCCAGCAAGTCGTTCGGCTTAGCAAGGTAGTACTTCAGGTATGAGTGGCAGGCAACGCCAAAACCGTTTCTATGCCTTGTCTTCTCGTCAGGATCAAGAGAACTCACCTGATATGGTTACGAGTATGTTGCGCCTTTTCCACATTGATGTATATTCCTTGTTAAATACAGGAGCCATACTTTCCTTTGTGACTCCATATATTGCTTTTCACTTTGATATTAGTCCAGAAGTCCTCTCAGAACCATTTTTAGTTTCTACTCTGGTTGGCGAGTTAGTTAGAGCCAGCCGGGTATATAGAAGTTTCCCAGTCTCAGTGTTGAGTAAAGTTATCCCAGTTGATCTAGTAGAGCTAGACATGGCTGACTTTGATCTCATTCTTGGCATGGATTGGTTACATTCCCATTATGCCTTAATCTACTGCAGAACTAGAGTCCTCAGTTTCAATTTCTTTACGAGCCAGTCTTAGAATGGAAAGGTAGTGTCTCAACGCCTAAGGGTCGGTCTATTTCCTACCTTAAGTCTTGAAAAATGATTTCGAAGGATTGCATCTATCACTTGGTTAGGGTCAGGAATTCTAGTTTCGAGACCTCGACTATTCAGTCAGTTCCAGTTGTTAGCAAATTTCCTTACGTCTTTCCTAGAGTCCCTCCCGAGCAGGAGATATACTTTGATATAGACCTTCTTCTAGAAACTCGGTACATCTCTATTCCTCATTATAGAATGTCTCCAACTAAGCTTCAGGAGTTAAAGGAACAACTAAAAGACCTTCTAGATAAGGGCTTTATCAAACCCAGCATCTCTCCATGGGGTGCTTCAGTATTGTTCGTGCGAAAGAAAGACGGTACGCTCAGAATGTGCATCGACTATCATCAACTGAACAAAAGTTACCATTAAGAACAGGTATTCTCTACCCAGGATTGACGACTTGTTCTATCAGCTTCAGGGAGCTAGTTGTTTCTCCAAGATTGACCTCAGGTCAAGATACCACCAGCTCAGGGTTAAGGAATGTGACATTCCGAAAACAGCTTTCAGAACTCAACACGGCCACTATGAATTTCTGGTTATGTCTTTTGGACTAACCAATGCTCTTGCAACATTTATGGATCTGATGAATAGGGTATTCAAGTCGTACCTTGACACATTCATCATTGTATTCATAGATGACATCTTGGTGTACTCCAGGATGAGGAGGATCATGCTATCCACCTGAGGGTAATGTCGCAGACTCTCAGAGACCGTCCGTTGTTCGCTAAATTTAATAAGTGTTAATTTTGGTTAAAGTCAGTGGCTTTCCTTGGTCATGTGGTCTTAGGTGAGGGTATTCAGGTTGATACTCAAAAGATAGTAGCAATAAGAGATTGGTCAAGACCCACTTCACCATCAGATATCAGGAGTTTCTTGGGTTTAGTCGATTATTACCGACGGTTTGTAGAAGGGTTTGCTTCCTTTGCACACCCTTTGACAAAATTGACTTATAAAAAGGTGAAGTTTCTTGGTCGGATGCTAATGAGAAGAGTTTCCAATAGTTGAAGACTCGACTCAATAAAGCACCGGTTTTGACCATGCCAGAAGGAACTGATGGGTTCATAATTTATTGTGATGCTTCCCGAGTTGGCCTCGGCTACGTCCTAATGTACCGGGGTAAGGCAATTTCTTATGTCTCTAGATAGCTCAAGGTTCATTAGAAGAACTATCCGATTCATGATCTTGAACTGGCAGCAGTGGTATTTTCTTTGAATATATGGAGGCATTACCTTTATGGAGTTCACCTAGATGTTTTCACTGACCACAAGAGCCTTCAATATGTGTTCAGTCAAAAGGACTTGAACCTTCCTCAGAGAAGGTGGCTGGAATTATTGAAAGATTATCACATGAGTGTGGTATACCACCCGAGCAAGGCCAATGTGGTGGGTGGTGCCTTATGCCGGAAGTCTATGGGAAACATCTCTTATGTTGAAGAGGGCAGAAAAGAACTGGCAAAATATATCCATAGGTTAGCTCGATTGGGAGTGCAGTTAGTTGATTCAGTTGATGGTGGAGTTGTAATCTAGAGTGGGTTAGAATCCTCACTGGTGGTAGAGGTTAAGTCAAAGCAGGATGAAGACCCCATACTACTGAAGCTGAAAGAATCAATTCTAAGAAAAGAGGTGGAGGCTTTCTCTAAAAGGGGAGATGGTGTGCTTCGTTACTAGGACAGATTGTGTGTTCCAGATGTAGATGACTTGAAACAAAGAATACTGACAGAAGCACACAGCTCTAGGTATTTTGTTCATCCAGGTTCCAGTAAGATGTACTATGACCTACGGGAAATCTATTGGTGGAGCGGCATGAAGAAAGACAACATAGAATTTGTAGCTAAGTGTTCGAACTGCCAACAGGTTAAGGTTGCACATCATAGACCTGGGGGTATGACTCAGGATATCAGTATTCCTACTTGAAAGTGGGAGGAAGTGAATATGGACTTCATCATAGGTTTACCTCATACTCATCGACAACATGATTCAATATGGGTGGTTGTAGACCGGATGACTAAGTCAACACATTTCCTACTGGTTAAGACTATCGACTTAGATGAGGATTATGCTAGACTATACATCCGGCAGTTAGTCAGACTACAAGAAGTTCCTTTGTCCATCATTTCAAATAGAGGTACTCAGTTCACCTCGCACTTTTGGAAATCATTTTAGAAAGGACTTGGCACCCAGGTGAAGCTCAGCATAACTTTTCACCCCCAGACGGATGGACAAGCTGAACGGACTATTCAAACTTTGGAAGATATGTTGAGGGCTTGTGTGATTGACTTCATGGGTTGTTGGGATGATCACCTACCTCTCATTGAGTTTTCATATAACAACACCTACCATTCCAGCATCCAGATGGCCCCATTTGAGGAATTGTATGATGGGAGGTGTAGATATCCTATAGGATGGTTCGAAGTTGGTGAAACTACCATGATAGGACTAGATTCAGTTCATGAGGCTATGAAAAAGGTTCAACTTATCAGAGAAAAGTTGAAAATAGCCCATAGCCGATAGAAATCATATTCAAATGTGAGGAGAAAAGAGCTAGAGTTCGCTGTAGATGATTGGGTTTATATGAATATTTCACCTATGAAAGGGGTGATGAGGTTTGGGAAGAAAGAAAAACCCAGTCCGAGATATGTGGGACCTTACAGTATCCTAAGACACATTGGTAATGTGGCTTATGAGTTAGAATTACCTGCAGAGTTAGCATCGGTACATCCAGTCTTTCATGTGTCATTGTTGAAAAATTGCATTGGTGATCTGACCTCGATAGTGCCTTTAGAGAATTTTGGTGTATAGGATAGCCTCTCTTACAAAGAAGTTCCAGTTTATATCCTAGACCGCCAGGTTAGTAAGCTGAGAAACAAGGAGGTCACTTCAGTAAAGGTTCTATGGAGAAACCAACTAGTAAGGGAGTTACTTGGAAGCAGAAGCAGACATAATGGCTAAAAAACCCTCATTTGTTCCCTTCTAGTTCAGCCTCAACATTAGGTATTAAATTCCACCCCAATACTATATTCAAATCCGTACTCACTAGCTCTATTCATGTTTTTAATATTCACCCTAGTTGCTGATGAGTTGGTAATTTACCAACTCATTAGACTCTAAAAATTGAGTTTTTTCTTAGCTCTCGAGTTGATTATTTAGATTTTATGCCCTTTTTGCTTTTGTTGTCTGTAGATGCCTCAGTTTGAAGAAAAGAGCTTAAATGGGGTAAAATGGAGGAAATGGGCAGAAGTGGAGAAACGCAGGTGTTAACTGGTGAAACACTAGTTAAAAAGATTAAGGTCACTACCTTGTCGGAGGAATGCCACCGGCGGTTCACGAGTCACCTGTGGCGGGACGCCGGTTTAGTCAACGAATAACACTCAGAAGCTTTTAGAATTGGCATTTAAGGTCCGATCGTTCATGGATTGGCATCAGCGAAATGCCGGGTGAACCGCCGAAGTTCACTGGAAATGACTGAAGAAGAAGAGCATGTATCCGGCGATTCACGAATTTCATTGGCAAACCATTGGTGCCTTCGCCGGTTCCAGAACGATGCTATTAAGGGTAAAATTGTCCATTGCTGAAAAAGAAAGGAAAAGTACCCTACTTTTCAAGGTATAAATAGAAAGAGAAGTACACTACAAAAAAAGATGAGAAGAGAGAGGAAGAAGATAGAGAGATTGAGAGATAAGCCAAGTCCACACCACATCATCTTTCCTTTTTAGTTGAGAAAAGGGATTTTTATTGAAAGTTGTAAAAGATACTCTACTCTCTTTTCTTCTATGGTATTATTTAGTTTCAGCTATGGTTGAAGGATAATTGTGCTTTTGATTTATCTACTTTTCTTATTAAATTCAATGATGCCTTCGGTAATTGTTTTTCTGAATTTCCTAACTATGAGTAGCTAAAATCATTAACTAGAGGTGTGTGATAATGAATACTTAACTGGATTGGGTATTGCTACAGTTAACTTCATAATGTTCAATTAAGTGTAAATCTATTGGATTCCTTTCAATCTATTAATGAAGATCCATTTAATGATGATGTGGGTCTATCTATACTTGCTTGATTGTTGCTCGGGAGAGAATAATTAAGTATTAGAAGGGAATCTAGTAGTGCGTATGGATGAGAGGTTGTAAAATTAAGCTAGTAGTAGCCAAAATTACGTTCTCCTTCCTATTTTGCAACTAATAGCTAGGAATAGTGAAGTTGTTGAACTAAATCAATTCAGGTGTGCTAAATTGCAGCTGAGTTTGAGAAAACTCTAGTTAGGGGTAGTCAATAGGCTGGGAAGCTGAGGCTACCTATTTTTCGAGATTATTTACATTTATTGAACTTATGAAGATAACCTGGTCCATCCCAATCTAATTAGTATTTCATCTACACCGCACCTCTAGTATTTCACAATATTGTCTACAACATAGCTAATCATTTTATTCTGAGTTCACTGAAGAAACTTATGTAATTCTCTACAAACTTATGAAGTACTCGTGAACTAGGTGGCAGGCTAGCGTCGATCCATGGTCAAGGGTGATAATGTACAAAATATACTCTTCATTACAAAATAGCATAAACAGTCATTATATCAAAAAAAATATCCCGACGGATCTCGTGGTAAAATCCCACATAGAATTGAGTCGATAATTCAAGAGTTATAAGCTAAATCAAATTAGAACGCATAATTATTCAACATTTGAAAAGTAAAATTAGGGGGAAATTAAAGGGAAATAACTATTTAATTCTAAACAAAGACTAATTGGGGGGGATTCCAATTGAGGCAATCACAAGTTAGAGGATAGGGGCATTCTATAAATGAGATCACAACTAAATCGGAAATTTCTTTAGTCCCTTAGACTCAAATTAATCATAGATAGTAGTGGATAATTCACATTCTCCTATTTTTCAACCATAAGAATGTTTATGCCTTTGGTTCTTTAAAACTCCAAAGCCAATTCAAGTAATCAACCACACAAGCTTGAGGAAGGACTAGCTATATCTAGTTTTGACCTTTAATGGAGTGAAAATGTGGGTTTTAACTATCTCTAGCTTAATCCCATACACAAATACTCCAATTCCTCACTACTATCTTCTCACCCAATTCTCACCTTTCTCTCTCAACCAAAAGCAAGAAAAGTAAAGAACAGTTCATGTTTGCAAACCATCAAGTTTGGCAATTATAACTTGGAAAAAGATAATAGATCTATCATTTCAATAAGAATCCAAGATCAATTGATCAAACCCAATCAAATTAACAAACGTACCATGAATATACCTCTATAGCAAATTAGTAAAGCATACTTAAAGGTATAGAGAAGATATCAAGAGGATTCCCCTCACATTCATCACATTAGCTTCACAAATTTGCTTCACAAGCTCTTACAACAATGGTAGAATTCCCCCAATTTGGGTTAAAGAGAAAGAAGAGGAAAAGTACTAACTCTACAATCTATGGTGAAAAGATTCTACCAAAAATTCTATGAAAAAGATGAAGTCTAGATGATTGAATTATTGAATGAAAGGTTGGTGTACAATGAAAGCTATGTAAATATGTATACTTTCTTATGTAAAACTTTCCCCAAATTCCCTTGAGGCTTTTAGATGCTTCGGAGACCTTTTTAGCCTTCATTAGACGGCCTATCCTGTGAAGAACCGACGTTTAGTCGGTACCAATCCACGGAGCACCGGCAGTCCGCCGCCCATATGTGACACAAAATAGTGGCCACCGGTAATTCAACCAACATTTAGCCGCTTCCAAACGGCCAACCTCTAGTTGGTCAGTAGGTCTGGGCAGTGGCTTCGGTGGTTCGTCCGTATTTCTCCCTTCCGATTTCGCGTTTTGCCGATTCAAAGAATGCCCTTACACCTCTTTTTGAGCTCAAGTCTTCCATTATCTTTGGCTCCTCTCCTTCATATGCTAACTCATCAAATTTCATCTTAAACTTCATGTGTTTTGCTCTATTTCATTCTTTCACTACTCACGTGAATTACCTACAAAGAATTTAAGAGAAAGGGCATAAAATCAACATAAATGACTTGAAAACTAAGCAAAAACACATGCTTAGGAGCCTAATGAGTTGGTAAATTTCCAACTCATCAAACCCCCAAACTTGAACCATTGCTTGTCCTCAAGTAATGCAATTCTTTGCAGTTGAGCAAATGAAAAACATGTTATGTATATATGAGTTTTTGCATCAAGGGCCAATCAAGACATTGTTGCACAAGAGGATATTGCTAAATCTCAGAACACTATGGTAGTTGTACACAAACTCATCAAGCCTCAAGACAACCCAAACATTATACACCAACTCAAGAAAAATAAAAGACTCAAACCATGTTGTACAAGCTTCAACACGTAACCACAATCATTAAACATATCTTGCATGCATTCATTTCATTCAAACAAGGGGCATAGTTCCTCAAAACAAGTTCAAAGAGCATCTCAAATCATTGATAATGCACATTCAAAGCTTGCCTTAAAGTTCTCTACCCGCTTGCCTTAATCATACCTCTCTTTGAAAACAATTTTAAGAATGTAGTCCAAGGAAATGATTCTCCTCACAAGAAGAGAGAATCCCACACACATTTTTTTAGAATTTCACACAATGGGATTATAAGATAAGACAAATGCGCTCACTCTCACAAAGAAATTCAAGTGCATACAAATTGGCCCATAGCCTTGCCCTTAATGTATCTCACCATTAATGTAGTGTTGCTATACTCAAAATCAATTAGGACTTGTGGGTCATAATGAAGGCTAGGGGTAAGGGTAGAATAATTTTTTATCTTTGGTGACTAAAGACTCCCTAATGCCTTAACAAACACTTGTAACATCCCATCATCTTATTGAGATCACTCCACCTTATCTACTACTTCATTATCTTCATCATTTGTGTAACACAAGACACCCTTATAACACGCGTGAATTTCATATTTAGCCTTATATATGCAAGAGATAGCACGTTTTTACTATTCTTTCTCTTTTGATGATTCAAGGTCTTTCAACCCATCGATTCATTCATTTCATCACATTGAAGCTCTCATTTTCCCCTTCTCTTGCAAACCCCCAAACTTAGGCTTTTGCCTTATCTCACATTCATTTCCTTATCACTCCCTATTTCATGGGCTTCAAGCCCCATTTTTCCATTATTTTATCACTAGCAATTATGGAGGATGGGTGCCAAAGAGAAGGATTAAAAATCATTAGTCTTGTAATGTGGTTTCCAAAGAAAGGGTTCAAAGCTTAAACATTGGCTATCAAAGATTAATGTTCAAGGAGGTCATTTTGAGTGAAGTGACTAACAAAAGAGGGCCTATGATCATGTTCTAAGGCAGCCACATCTATCATTTCTCCTTGAATTACACTTAGGGAAAGCTTTAGTCAATCATGCATACACAAGAATTAAGCCAAAAATCTCATCACACAAGGCATCATGATCTTGGGTAGAATTATATGCCCAAGTGATGCTCAAATGCTCTATTTCGTTTTGTTTATCTATCGTTATGTGTGCATTCTCATGTGATTTGTAGTTAAAATGTGAATTTATACTAACCAACATGATTAGTATTGTTTTGCAGGAAAAATGTAATTTTAGGAAGATAAGATGCATGTTGGTAAAAATCGGGAATGGACTCGGAAGCGAACAGTGGAAAAGGTCAAGGAAGAGCAGCAAAAATAAGGGCTCCGTGATGGAGCCGTGTCACGCTGCCATCGCGGAGGCACTCTGCTTCGGGTGATCCATTTTGGCAAATTCCAGTGAAGGTCCGCGTTGCCTCCGTGTCTGGAAATGCCACGCGATACAAGTCGTGGCACGTTGCCTATATTTACCTGGAACACAAATTTCCAGTGAGAGTCCGCGTTTGCACCGTGGCACGGAGGGAGTGCCCCGCAATACACTCAGTGCGACGTTGCTTGTTATTCCGGGAAAAATTCCCACTACTATAAATAGAACACTTAGGTTTATTTTTAATTATTCTGACTTGGTTGAGCAAGAACGTGGGTTACAGGCAGTTGAGGGGACGAAAATTCTAGGGTTCTTCTCTATCTCTTTCTCTTTTATCTCAATTATTTGTATGATTTACACTCATTTGATGATGTTTAATTCACAAATGAGTGGCTAAATTCACTTCTTGCTGAGGTTAAGAACAATTGTAGTGGAATGTAATTGTTGATCAATTTAGTTTTCATCTGTTCTATTAATTCTTGTTCTTACTGCATTAATGTTTGGCCAATGTTAATGTATATCTAAAAAATACAGTTTTATCTTGAAAAGGAAAGAAATTGGAAAGTTGTGAATTGGTAGGATATGATCTCTTCTTAGTTTGGGAAATTTGAGAATTGATTTACATTCAGAATAGAAATATATCTGAAAGTCGTATTAGTCAATTAAGGAATCGGTTTTGTATGGCTAGAACATGAAATTCTTTTATCACAGAAATGTAGGTTGAGGGTTCATGATTCTTAAGTTGGGTAGAATACGAAAGTTTCAATCCATAAGCAATAAATCTTGACCAGCAACCGAAGGAAAGATTAACCGAATTGTATCGATAAATTACCTCCCTGCATGTTCGTTTTAGCCTCAGCGTGCTCATTACTATAGTTCAGACTCACTTTATAATTTTGTTCTTAGATTAGTATAAATTAGGAAACAAACTCTCAAAAATCCTATTTAAATTGTTGTCTGCATTATTAAAGTTAGAGTTCATTAATACTTAAGTTGATTATTACCTTAGTTCAGTCCCTATGGGATCGATACTTGGCTTACTTAAGCCATTTTGCTACTGGTTCGACCACAGGCACTTGCATGTAGTTACCCCAGAAACCCGAACAAGTTTTTGGCGCCGTTGTCGGGGACTGGCAATTGGTAAAATTGTTTACTTAGTGTTAGTTTACAATTTCTATATAAGTGCTGACAACTTGATCTTAGCCTGTCTTTTGTAGATATTGAATTCTGTTGAACACTGGCAAGAGACAAGGAGCTGGTGGATTCATACTTAGAGCCGGAAATACAGTTCCATCATCAAAGAAGGGAAGATCTAGAGAGAAAGCTACAGTTGCTCAGATAGATAATCCTGGAGCAACAACAGAATCCACCACTTGTGTGGGCAGTGTTAGTGCCCGAGGAAATGGCAGCTAGGCCGGTTCGCGAAGTGGCAATCCCACATGCTAACAATGTTACATCAAGTATTTGCAAACCTTAGCCAGGGGGGAGGTTTGAGCTTAAACAGAATATGGTGCAATTGATGCACAACAGCAGGCAATTCACATTTCTCCCTCACGAAGATCCACAACAACATCTCCAAAACTTTTTGGAGATAAGTGACACTTACATCCCCTCTGGAGTATCATCCGATTACGTAAGGCTTACATTGTTCCCATTTTCACTATTGGGAGAAGCAAAGAGGTGGTTGAAAGCTGAGCCACCTAATTCCATCACCACTTAGGATGATCTTGCAAGAAAATTTTTGATACGGTTCTTTCCGTCCGGGAAAACAGCAGACTTAGAAGTCAGATTCTAAGTTTTAAACAAAGAGAGGGGGAGAATCTGTATCAAGCTTGGGAAAGGTTCAAATAACTGCTAAGGGATTGTCCTCACCATCACCAGTCCAATGATGTGCTGGTGCATAGTTTCATAGAGGGTTTGGAACCCCACACAAAAATTTTGTTAGACTCAGCAGCTGGGGGCCAAGCATTAGAAAAGACTTATGAGGAGCTGTTTACTTTGTTAAATCGTATTTCGCAGGGAAATCCAGAGTGGAATGCGGACTCTTCTAGAGGAGGAACAAGGAAAGCGGTAGGAGTCTTGGAAGTGGATGGTTTTACAGCTATAGCTGCACAGATAGCTGCACTGCAAAATCAACTTAACACCCACTTTAGCAATATGAGCTTGAATCAACCTCAAACCCCAGTTAATGTAGTACAACAGTTTTGGTGTGAAGTATGCGGTATTAATGAACACTCAGCTGAGTGTTGTGGTGCAAATCCTGATTCAGTGAACTTTGTGGGGAATGTACTGAGAAATAATCACCAACAGTACGGCAACAACTACAACTCGAATTGGAGGAATCATCTGAATTTCTCTTGGGGTAGTAACAGCCATCAAGGGCAGAGTTCGAATCAGGGTGTGCAGAGAAATCAAGGAGGGAAGCAGAACTATCAGACTCAATACAGAAGAAACAATGCACCTCCTCCACCACCACCCAGCATTGAGGAAATGTTTAAAAAAATGATAGCTAACCAAGCTCAATTGCATGTTGATTATGTGAAATTGGCAGCAGATGTAAAGAACAATCAGTTAGCTACAAAGGCCTTGGAGTACCAGTTTGGACAACTAGCTGGAGCTCAAAACACCAGGCCAAGAGGAGGACTACTGAGTGACACTGACCCGAATCCCAAGCAAGTAAATGCATTGACCACAAGGAGTGGTTTACAACTCAAGGAGGTGGAACCAGAAAGACCACCTCAGCAGTCAGGAGCAATAGAGAAAGAAAGGGAATAGAATGATGAGAGGGGAAAGGAGAAGGCAGCTGAAGCAGAAAGACCACCACCCTCGTTCCCTCAAAGATTAAAGAAACACAAGGAGGAAGCTTGTTTCAAAAAGTTCATGGAGGTGCTTAAATAGGTACACATTAATTTACCTCTTGTTGATGTTTTGCAGGGAGTGCTGAAGTATGCAAAGTATATCAAGGACATTGTAGCAAACAAAAGCAGATTGACGGAGTATGCTACGGTGGCGCTGACTGAGGAGTGCACTTCCCCGATACAGAATAGGTTTCCAACAAAGCTCAAGGACCCTGGGAGCTTTATAATTCAAATCACAATTGGCCAAAGTAACCGAGCTCGCGGATTATGCGATTTGGGAGCGAGTATTAACTTGATGTCGACATTGGTGTTCAAGAAGTTGGGGTTGGGCAGTCCTAGACCAACGACGGTGATCTTGCAGTTAGCGGACCATTCTTTAGCCAGACCAGATGGCATTGTGGAGGACGTGTTGGTGCAAGTGGGCTCCCTTATCTTCCCGGTAGATTTTATTGTTCTGGATTTTGAGCCGGATGCGAAAGTCCCATTTATTTTGGGATGTCCTTTCTTGGCAACCGGGAGAGCTTTGATTGATGTAGCTGCAGGGCAGCTGACTATGCGGGCGCATGACAAAGTGGCGGTATTTGATGTATATAAGGCCATGAAGCTTCCGGCCATACATGAGGAGCTTTCAGCAATCAATGTGTTAAATCAAGAAGAAATTCTTCAGATTGTTGAATCTCAAGATTCATTGGAAAGAGCATTGATGAGCTCCGATCATTTCAGAGATAGGGATACTTATGAGATGGTGCAAATGCTGAATGAACCACAAAGGTATCCCAGGAAGCATGACTTTCAGCCTTTAATGAGCTCCCTAGAACCATTGCCAAAAACATCTATTGAAGAAGCACCAAAGCTGGAATTGAAAACATTGCCTCCCCATTTAAAATATGTCTTTTTGGGGGAAGAGGATACTTTGCCAGTCATCCTCTCTGCAGAATTGACGGAGGCACAGGAAAAGGAAGCATTGGTGGTCCTCAGAAGAAGGAAGAAAGCAATGGGATGGCAAATGTCAGATATTCAGGGTATCAATCAAGCTTTTTGCGCACACAGAATTTTCATGGAGATAGGAGCAAAGCCAACTATTCAGCCTCAGCGAAGGTTGAATCCGGTGATGAAGGACGTGGTCAGAAAAGAAGTAATTAAGTGGCTTGAAGCAGGTGTGATCTATCCTATTTCGGACAGCGAATGGGTCAGCCCCGTTCAGTGTGTCCCAAAGAAAGGAGGGATGACCGTGGTCACCAATGAGAAGAATGAGTTGATCCTTACTCGCACTGTCATAGGCTGGCGGATTTTCATGGACTACAGAAAGCTCAATGAAGCCATAAGGAAAGATCACTATCCTATCCCGTTCATTGATAAAATATTGGACAGATTGGCTGGACAAGAATATTATTGTTTCCTTGATGGGTACTTTGGCTATAACCAAATAGCCATAGCACCGGAGGACCAGGAGAAAACTACTTTCACATGTCCTTATGGGACATATGCTTTTAGGCGGATGCCATTTGGGTTATGCAATGCACCCGCCAAATTCCAGAGATGCATGATATTTATCTTTCACGACATGGTGGAAGATTTTGTAGAGGTATTTATGGATGATTTTTCTATTTTCGGTAATTCGTTTGCTACTTGTTTGCAGAATCTTGACAGGGTGCTAGCTCACTGTGAAGAATCCAACCTTGTACTCAACTGGGAGAAATGTCATTTCTTAGTCAAGGAGGGTATCTTCCTTGGCCATAAAGTGTCTTGCAAGGGGTTGGAGGTCGATCGTGCTAAGATCGAAGTTATTGAAAAGCTACCACCACCTGTGTCAGTGAAGGGTGTTCGCAGTTTTCTTGGGCATGCAGGGTTCTACAGACGGTTCATCAAGAACTTCTCCAAAATTTCTAGACCAATATGCAGGTTGCTAGAAAAAGAGGTGAAGTTCGAGTTTGATGATGAGTGTGTCAAAGCATTCGAGGAAGTGAAGCAAAAATTGATAGAAGCACCTATCCTTATTTCTCCGGATTGGGAACAACCATTTGAACTGATGTGTGATACAAGCGATGTGGCTGTGGAAGCCGTATTGGGGCAGCGGAGGAATAGAATTTTTCATTCTATTCATTATGCAAGCTAAACACTGGACGCTGCCCAACTCAATTATACAGTCACAGAAAAGGAGATGCTAGCATTGGTCTTCGCGTTTGATAAATTTAGGTCATATTTAGTGGGTTCTAGAGTGGTGGTGTATACCGATCATGCAGCGATTCGGTATCTGTTTAACAAGAAGGATGCAAAGCCCAAGCTGACCAGATGGATCTTGTTGTTGCAAGAGTTTGACCTAGAGATTAGGGATAGAAAGGGGAGCGAGAATCAAGTGGAAGATCACATGGAAAGCTGGTCGCATGTGAAGGAAGGTGATAGCATCAAAGAGGAGTTCCCGGATGAGCAGCTCTTGGCAATATGGGAAGCTGAGTTCCCGTGGTATGCAGACATAGTGAATTTGCTAGTGAGTGGAGTCTATCCACCGGAGGCTACGGCTCAGCAGAGAAAAAAATTGAGGCATGATTGCACGTATTTTATTTGGGATGAGCCGTACTTGTTTAAACAGGGAGCGAATCAAGTTATGAGAAGATGCATCCCGGAGAGCCAGATTGCAGAAGTTTTGAGGAGTTGTCACTCTTCATTGTATGGAGGGCACCACAGAGGCGAGCAGATAGCGCACAAGGTGCTACAGTCAGGTTTCTTTTGGCCTACACTGTTCAGAGACTCTATGGCATACGTCAAAATGTGTGATAGATGTCAAAGGACAGGCATAATTGGTAGGAGGCAAGAGATGCCGCTGCAGCATATACTAGAAGTAGAGATCTTTGATGTATGGGGTATTGATTTCATGGGCCTGTTCCCACCTTCATTTGGTAATCGTTACATCTTGGTGGTCGTTGATTATGTATCTAAGTGGGTTGAAGCACTAGCTTATCCCAGGAATGACAACAAGGTGGTAACAAAATTTGTGAAAAAAAACATTTTCACCAGGTTAGGGACACCTGTTCGGTGCGTAGTATGGGTATTATAAAACCGACACGCAAGTGCACGTGGTCGAACAAGTAGTAAGTGGCTTTAGTAAGCCAAGTATCGATCCCTCAGAGACTTGGGATAAGTGCAATTTGCTCAAGTCTACTATATTTTTACTTCTAAATATGCTGACAACTAAATAACCAAAAATTGAATAATTTTTTTTATAAATTTTATACTAAACTACAAACAATTATCTACTTTGAATTTGGACTATGGATAAAAGCATGCCGACGTTAAAGAACATGCAATGAAACTGATTATCATCATAAATTGGTTAACCTTTTCTTCCAGTTGCTAGCCAAGAACAATTGCCAAGAGATTAAAACTCTCGTATTTAATCTAACTTCAGAATCATGAACCATCCGTCTACATTTCTGTGATCAAATGCAATTCATGTTCTAGCCATACAATTCCGGTTCTTAAATTGACTAATACGGCTTTCAAGTATATTTCTATCAGGAAAGCACATCAAAAATCAATTTTCCCAAATCAAGTAAAGAACAATATCCTATTAATTCACAACTTTCCAATTTCGTGCTCTCTCGAGTGAAATCGGACTTTTTAGATGTACATTAATGTAGGCCACACACCAATGCAGTAAGAACAAGAATTAATAGAACAACATGGAAGAAAAAGATGAAAAACCATATAATCAATAATCAAAATTCATCACAAGTGTTCATAACCTCAGCAAGGAAGGGAATTAGCCACTCATTTGTGGATTAATCATCCTAAAACAAGTGTTAATCAACAAATAATTGAATTAGAGAAGAAAGAAAGAGAGAAAAAACCCTGAACTTTTCGTCCCTCAACTGCCTGTAACCCACGTCCTTGCTCCACCAAGTCTGAATTCTGAAAAATAAACCTAAGTGTGCTATTTATAGTAGTAGGACTCTTTCTCGGAATAACAAGCAACGTGTCACGGAGTGCATCGTGGAGCTCGGCCTCCGTGACACGCTACGGACGCGGAAGCCCTCTGGAAATCACCCGAAATTGGCCCGGGCAGCACCCTGCCGCATTGGCAGCCCTTGGTCGCGGAGGCCACCTGCCGTGGCATGTTGCCAATGCGCAGGTGGGCTGTTGTGAGCGGCTTGCCTGCCGTGGAACGTTGCCAACGCGCAGGTGGGCTGTTTTGTGCCTCCTCTTTGCCGACGTTCACGTGTTAATTCCGTCTCCAAGCATCTACTTCACCAACTCATGAATTAGTTAGTCAAACGTCATCAAAACCTACAAAACAAAGGCTAATCATGTTGGTTAGCACATATCTTTACTTTATCTAAAATTACATGAAAATCTATACCATAACTTAGATAAACAAGACTAATTTAAGTCATAAAGCGTATCTCGGGCATGCTATTTTTGCCCGTGATCACAACCCCACACTTAAAGCCTTGTTCGTCCTCGAACAACCTTTTACATATCATGCATATGGATACTCGCACATAACTAATTTAGCAAGATAATTTAAGTTACGGCTATAATGATTACGTAAGATACAAGCTAAAAATAGAGCATGCCTGATTTGATCATTGAAATGAAGTACAACTATGTTAATACTTCTTAACCTCAAGAATCGACTCTCAATCTTAGCAAACTCATGCAAATCAACTGATTAAGAAATCTCACATGAATTATATCCTTCATTCAACATGTGCCCCTCACGGGAAGAGAGTTACCCAATCACACGCAAAAACAATTTTTTACATCACAACATGTGTGGGTACATGAATAGAATTACGCTCACTCTCACAAAGAATTCACATGCATTATGTAATGACCCATAAGCTTTCCCTTAGTGTTTTATTCCACTAATTTAAGGATGTATGAATGTAAGATCAAGTAGGACTTTTTAGGTTGTAATGTAACTCAGGTGCGGGTAAGTACTATTATTGCCAGTAATAGTGACTATCTTTCCTAAGCGCTTTTAATACATCACGCCTTCATTACAAACTTCCCTTCCTTCACTTCACCTTTTTCTCTTTTCATCTTTCTTTATCCTCTTTTGTTCTCCCCTTTCTTTAGGCGCTTTTAGCATATTAGTAAGGAGTTCTATAAGTAACTTTTCATTTATTTATTTTCTTACTCCCTACTAATACTCACCCATATTCAAACAAGTGCACCCTCGACCTTTCTCAACTCTTACAATTGCTACTTTCCCTTCTTTTTCATTCTTCTCACTCCTTTACCCTTTCGGATTTTTCCTTTAAGCGCTTAGGAGTTTTGGTTCAATTTCAAGGCTAATGAAAGAAAAAGGATTAAGCTTATGTTGCAGCTGTCAAAGAATAGGCTCAAGGCGCAATGGGGTCAACTAGGATTAATTTTTCAAGGTAGGTATAATGAGGGATAAAAAGTTGGTTCATTCAAAGAAATGCCTACATTATCTCCTACAATTCACATCCTTCATTTCGTTTTATATACAAACCAGGCAAGTTCTAGACATTTTATAATGGCACAGAATACTCAAAAACCTTACACTCATGGCACATGCTCAAATCAAGACACCATCAGTAGACTCTTACTCAGCTAATCACAAGAATTCAGAATTAAGCTTCCATCATATTGAGTCAAATTCAAGAGCCTAAGTGTCTCAAAAAAAGTTATACACTTGCATGCTTCACACTGAACATACTTGCATCTTACAATCACGTATAGCACATAAAAAGAACATCAAGCACCAATTAGTTATGGTTTCAAAAACCCAACACCTACCGACTAATTTTTCCTCAAGACGGTCGTCATCCATCCATCGTCGGAAACAGTCCCTAACTATGACTAAAAACACTATATACAGACAAAGGAAAGAAAGAAAAACAAAACTTTTATTCTTCGGTTCAAAGACCCCCCGTCGGAAAAGAACCGACAAGAAAAACCAACGGGTGATGAAGCCATGCTTAACTCAGAAAAATTTTCAAATTTTTCAAAATTTTCAAATTTCTCAAGCATTAGCATTACATTCACCACAAACTTGTTAAGCACAAGAATTTAGAAATTCGAAATTTCCCTTGAAATTTCCCTCACCCCACACTTAAATCATGATATGTCCTCATAGCATCAAATTAAAATTTAAAAAGGGTGAGAAATACTCCCTGAGGCCTTTAGGCCTAGCTAACAACATGCCTTTCTTCAACTTTGCACAAGTGGGTGTTCAATCCCACAGTTTTTCTCTTCCATGCTTGTTAGCATCCTCCTCTACGTGTACTCAGACTTCCCCACCATCTGTGCTTAACTTTCCACCAAAGCAACACAAGATGAAAAATAAATAAAATCAACTTAATTGCAAGAAATTAAAATGGTACGCATGGTACCCTTGGTTTGCCTCCCAAGCAGCGCCTAATTTTACGTCGCGGCACGACGTACCAAGTTTCACCACTTTTTCCTCCACCTTGAGGATGTGAATCTCACCCCTAATTTCTTTTCTAATTTCCTCTTATGCTACAGGGGTGGTGGTGAAAAATTATAAGGACCAAACAGTAGGTGTTGCCTTTTTACTTTATTGGCCCTCAAGTAAGCGAAGTCATTTTGTCTCTCCGCGTTGGCAAATTTCAAAATATATGGTGCTTGGTCCTCCTCTAGACATTTCTCTATAATCTTGGAAGACTCTCTTTCTATGTTGTCAACCAAATTTAACGTCGAAAAATGCGTAGAGTGTGGTCCAATACACCTCAACTCTGAAACTGTATTTTGCTTGACCTCCTTACTTGTATACTCCTTCTCAGCATCGACATCTATCTCTTCATTAATGTCAAATGGGGGGTACTCTATCTCTTCTTCCATGAATGGATTTTCTATAAGTGTGAGCCCATCACGGGGACACTCCAGAGATTCTAATTGTTAGGCTTTATCCAAAAAGTCACCCTTGTCGTCCTCTTGTATTTCCTCTTGAATATCGGCTAAAGTTGTTACCTGCAATTTATCACAAGCTTCAGCTTCAGCGATCATCTCCGTGAATTTGATGCTCATCCTTTCTAGAGCCTCTGCATTCTCTTCTTGCTGAATTCTTAATACTGCCATCGCCTCCTTCATTGCTTCTGATTGCTCCAAGAGTTGTTTCAGCATGTCTTCTATTCGAGCTTGGCGTCCCAAGTCCTCATTTTCAGCATTCCTATATTCAGGAAAAACAACAGAAGGATCATAGTAGGGGCTTGGGGGAGGGGAATATGCATTCAGACAGCCATCCCAATGGCTATCTTGACCACCACATATATTACACGTGTTACATTGTTGCCACAAGTGGTGTCCTCCGCAAGATTCCCGCCTGTCACGCGGGTGACCCGGGTTCGATCCCCGGCAACGGCGCCAAAAACTTGTTCGGTGCGTAGTATGGGTATTATAAAACCGACACGCAAGTGCACGTGTCAAACAAGTAGTAAGTGGCTTTAGTAAGCCAAGTATCGATCCCTCATAGACTTGGGATAAGTGCAATTTGCTCAAGTCTACTATATTTTTACTTCTACATATGTTGACAACTAAATAACCAAAAATTGAATAATTTGTTTTATAAATTTTATACTAAACTACAAACAATTATCTACTTTGAATTTGGACTATGGATAAAAGCATGCCGACGTTAAAGAACATGCAATGAAACTGATTATCATCATAAATTGGTTAACCTTTTCTTCCAGTTGCTAGCCAAGAACAATTGCCAAGAGATTAAAACTCTCGTATTTAATCTCACTTAAGAATCATGAACCATCCGTCTACATTTCTGTGATCAAATGCAATTCATGTTCTAGCCATACAATTCCGGTTCCTAAATTGACTAATACGGCTTTCAAGTATATTTCTATCAGGAAAGCACATCAAAACTCAATTTTCCCAAATCAAGTAAAGAACAATATCCTATTAATTCACAACTTTCCAATTTCGTGCTCTCTCGAGTGAAATCGGACTTTTTAGATGTACATTAATGTAGGCCACACACCAATGCAGTAAGAACAAGAATTAATAGAACAACATGGAAGAAAAAGATGAAAAACCATATAATCAATAATCAAAATTCATCACAAGTGTTCATAACCTCAGCAAAGAAGGGAATTAGCCACTCATTTGTGGATTAATCATCCTAAAACAAGTGTTAATCAACAAACAATTGAATTAGAGAAGAAAGAAAGAGAGAAAAAACCCTGAACTTTTCGTCCCTCAACTGCCTGTAACCCACGTCCTTGCTCCACCAAGTCTGAATTCTAAAAAATAAACCTAAGTGTGCTATTTATAGTAGTAGGACTCTTTCCCGGAATAACAAGCAACGTGTCACGGAGTGCATCACGGAGCCCGGCCTCCGTGACACGCTACGGACGTGGAAGCCCTCTGGAAATCACCCAAAATTGGCCCGGGCAGCACCCTGCCGCGTTGGCAGCGTGTCATTCTACTTGGGCAGCGCGTTGGCAGCCCTTGGTCGCGGAGGCCACCTGCCGTGGCACGTTGCCAACGCGCAGGTGGGCTGTTTTGTGCCTCCTCTTCGCCGACGTTCGCGTGTTAATTCCGTCTCCAAGCATCTACTTCACCAACTCATGAATTAGTTACTCAAACGTCATCAAAACCTACAAAACAAAGGCTAATCATGTTGGTTAGCACATATCTTTATTTTATCTAAAATTACATGAAAATCTATACCATAACTTAGATAAACAAGACTAATTTAAGTCATAAAGCGTATCTCGGGCATGCTATTTTTGCCCGTGATCAACACCCTGAGCCATTATCAGTGATGGAGGGGCTCATTTTGTCAATGCAAGTTTCAAGAAGTTTCTAGCTAAGTATGGGGTGCGCCACAAGGTGGAAACAGCATGTCATCCCCAAACTAGTGGGCAAGTGGAGGTGTCGAACAGAGAAGTGAAGCAGATTCTCCAGAAAACAGTGAATGCACAACGTAGTGATTGATCAAGAAAACTTGATGATGCTTTGTGGGCCTATAGAACTGCTTACAAGACACCAATTGGGACTTCTCCATACCGATTGGTCTATGGAAAAGTGGGTCATCTGCCGGTGGAGCTAGAACACCGAGCTTTCTAGGTCGTGAGGAAATTGAATATGGACCTAGAGCTAGCGGGCAAGAAGAGGCTAATGCAACTCAGCGAACTTGATGAGTTTCATTGGCAGGCTTATGAAAGTGCCAAGTGCTATGATCTTGGGCAAATTTATATGCCCAAGTGATACTCAAAGGTGTCATTTTAGCCTTGTTTATCTATCAATGTTTATACATTCTCATGTGATTGATAATAAAATGTGAATTTATACTAACCAACATGATTAGCGTTGTTTTGCAGGTGAAATATAATTTTCGGAAGCTAAAATGCGTGTTGGGAGAGTAGGGGTTGGACTCGGATGTCAACAAGGAAAAAATGCAAAATTTGGCCTGTGGTGGAACAACAACGTGCCACGGAGGCAGTGCTCCGCGATACACAACGTGTCACGGAGGCAGTGCTCCGTGATACACTCTGTGACACGTTGCTTGTTATTCCAAGAAAAATTCCCACCAGTATAAATAGAACACTTAGGTTCATTTTTAATATTCTGACTTGGTGGAGCAAGAACGTGGGTTACAGGCAGTTGAGGGGATGAAAATCTCAGGGTTTTTCTCTATCTCCTTCTTCTTTATTTCAATTGCTTGTATGTTTAACACTCATTTAACTATGTTTAATCCACAAATGAGTGGCTAAATCCTCTTCTTGCTGAGGTTAAGAACAATTGTAATGAAATGTGATGGTTGATTAATTTGGTTTTTCATCTTTTCTTCCATGATTGTTCTATTGATTCTTGTTCTTACTGCATTAATGTGTGGCCTATATTAATGTACATCTAAAAAGTCCGGTTTCACTCGAGAGAGCAAGAAATTGGAAAGTTGTGAATCAATAGGATATGATCTTTTCTTGGTTTGGGAAAATTGAGAATTGATTTACCTTCAGGATAGAAATATACCTGAAGGTCGTATTAGTCAATTGAGGAACCGGTTTTGTATGGCTAGAACATGAATTTCGTTTAATCACAAAAATGTAGGTGGACGGTTTATGATTCTTAAGTTGGGTTAAATACGAGAGTTTTAATCCATTGGCAATAGTTCTTGACTAGCAACCGGAGGAAAAGTTAACCAAATTACATCGATAATTTATTTCCTTACATGTTCGTTTAACCTCAGCATGCCCACATTGATAGTTTAGACTCAAATTATATAATTCTTGTAGACTTAGGATAAAATTAGAAATCAAAATATATCAAACTCTTCTTTGCACTGTAGTCTTCATTTTTAGAATCAATATAGTAACACTTAAGTAATTTGTTACCTCATCCCAGTCCCTGTGGGATCGATACTTGGCTTACTTAAGCCACTTTACTACTTGTTCGACCACGTCCACTTGTGTGTAGTTATACACCCATATAACAAACACCGAACAAGTTTTTGGTGCCGTTGCCGGGGACTGGCAATTGGTAAAATTGTTTTCTTAGTGTTAGTTTACAAATTCTATATAAGTGTTGACAACTTGGTCTTGTGTTTGTTTTAATTCTTTTTTATTTTTTTTAGGAAACCCTTATTGACATGACATCGTGGAATACAAATGGTTTAAATGGTGGATACTCATATTTTGGCGAATCTTGTCTGAATTGCGGAGGACACCACTCGTGGCAACACTGTAACACGTGCAATATATGTGGTGGTCAAGATGGCCATTGGGATGGCTGTCCGAATGCATATTCCCCTCCCCCAAGCCCCTACTATGATCCTTCTATTGTTTTTTCTAAATATAGGCATGCTGAAAATGAGGACTTGGGACGCCATGCTCAAATAGAAGACATGCTGAAACAACTCTCGGAGCAATCAGAAGCAATGAAGGAGGCGATGGTAGTATTAAGAATTCAGCAAGAAGAGAATGCAGAGGCTCTAGAAAGGATGAGTGTCAGATTCACGGAGATGATTGCTGAGGCTGAAGCTTGTGATAAATTTTAGGTAACAGTTTTAGCCGATATTCAAGAGGAACTACAAGAGGAAGACAAGGGTGAATTTTTGGATGAAGCCCAACAATTAGAATCTCTTCAGTGTCCCTGTGATGGGCTCACACTTATGGAAAATCCATTAATGGAAGAAGAGATAGAGTATCCCCCATTTGACATTAATGGAGAGATAGATGTCGATGCTGAGAAGGTGTTTACAAGTAAGGAGGTCAAGCACAATGCAGTTTCAGAGTTGAGGTTTATTGGACCACACTCGAAGCATTTTTCGACATTAAGTTTGGTTGACAACATACAAATAGAGTCTTCCAAGCTTATAGAGAAATTTTTAGAGGAGGACCAAGCCCCGTATATTTTGAAATTTGCTAACTCGGAGAGACAAAATGACTTCGCTTACTTGAGGGCCAATATGTTCAAAAGGCAACATCTACCGCTTGGTCCTTACAATTTTTCACCACCACCCCTGGAGCATAAGAGGAAATTAGAGAAGAAATTAGGGGTGAGATTCATATCCTCAAGGTGGAGGAAAAAGCGATGAAACTTGATACGTCGTGCTGCAACATAAAATTAGGCGCTGCTTGGGAGGCAACCCAAGGGTACCATGGGTACCATTTTAATTTCTTGCATTTAAGTTGATTTTATTTATTTTTCATCTTGTGTTGTTTTGGTGGAAAGTTAAGCACGGATGGAGGGGAAGTCTGAGTACCCGTGGAGGAGGAAGCTAACAAGCATGGAAGAGAAAAAGTGTGGGGTCGAACACCCACTTGTGCAAAGTTGAAGAAAGGCATGCTGTTAGCTAAGCCTAAAGGCCTCAGGGAGTATTTCTCACCCTCTTTAAATATTAAGTTGATGCTATGGGGACATAGCATTATTCAAGTGTGGGGTGAGGAAAATTTTAAAATTTTTGTGCTTAACGATTTTTGGTGAATGTAATGCTTGATAGAAATATTTGGAAAAAAAATTGTGAGTCAAGCATGACTTCATCACCCGTTGGTTTTTCTTTTCGGTTCTTTTCCGACGGGGGGTCTTTGAACCGAAGAATAAAAAATTTTGTTTGTCTGTATATAATGTTTTTAGTCATAGTTAGAGACTGTTTCCAACGATGGATGGATGACGACCGTCTTGAGGAAAATTAGTCAGTAGGTTGGTTTTTGAACCCGTAGCTAATTGATGGCTTGATATTCTTGTTATGTGCTATAAATGATGGTAAGATGCAAGAATGTTTAGTGTTGAAGCATGCAAGTGGTATACCTATGTTTGAGACACCTAGGCTCTTCAATTTGACTTGATATGATTGAAGCTTAATTTTGAATTCTTGTGATTAGCTGAGTTAAGAGTCTGCGGAATGTGTCTTGAATTGAGCATGTGCTATGAGTGTATGTTTTACGAATATTCCGTGCTATTATGAAATGTCTAAAGCTTGCCTGGTGTGTATATAAATCGAAATGAAGGATGTGAATTGTAGGAGATGATTTAGGCATTTCTTTGAATGAACATAAATGTTATCCCTCACTTTACCTACCTTGAATATTTAATCCTAGTTAGCCCCATTGAGCCTTGAGCCTATTCTTTGATAGCTACAACATAAGCTTAATCCTTTTTCTTTCATTAGCCTTGAATTTGATCCAAAACTCCTAAGCGCTCAAGTGAAAAAATTCCAAAGAATGAGGGAGTGAGAAGCGTGAAAAAGAAGGAAAAGTAGAAGTTGTGAAAGTTGAGAAAAGGACAAAGGTGCACTTGTGTAAAAATGGTTGATTATTAGTAGGGAGTAAGAAAATAAATGAATGAAAAAATTTTTTTGCTTAAGTACTCCTTACTACTAAGCTGAGTGTGCTTAAAGAAATGGGAACAAGAAGAGAAAATTCAGGATCGAAAAGAATGAGGGTGAAGTAAGGGAAGAGATATCCTTAGTGAAGGTTGAAGTTATTAAAAGCACTTGGGGAAGATAGTCACTATTACTGGCCAGAATAGTACCTACCCGTCCCTTAGCTTACATTACAACCCATTAAGTCCTACTTGATCTTATGTTCAAACATCCTTAAATTAGTGGAGTAAAACACTAAGGGCAAGCTTATGGGTCATTACATGATGCATGTGAATTCTTTGTGAGAGTGAGCGTAATTCTATTCATTTACCCATACATGTTGTGATTTAAAAATTTGCGTGTGAAAATGGGTAACTCTCTTGTTGTGAGGGCACATGTTTAATGAAGGATATAATTCATGTTGGATTTCTTGATCAGTTGATTTACATGAGTTTGCTAATATAGAGAGTCAATTCTTGAGGTTAGGAAGTCTTAACATAATTGTATTCCATTTCAATGATTAAATCGTGCATGCTCTATTTTTAGCTTGCTATCTTAAACAGTCATTGTAGCTGTAGCTTGAATTGTCTTGCTAAAATTAGCTATGTGTAAGTCTTCCTGTGCATGAGATGTAAAAAGGTTTATTCGAGGACGAACAAGACTTTAAGTGTGGGGTAAGTGATCTTGGGCAAATTTATATGCCCAAGTGATACTCAAAGGTGTCATTTTAGCCTTGTTTATCTATCAATGTTTATACATTCTCATGTGATTGATAATAAAATGTGAATTTATACTAACTAACATGACTAGCATTGTTTTTCAGGTGAAATATAATTTTGGGAAGCTAAAAGGCGTGTTGGGAGAGATTGGGGTTGGACTCGGATGTCAACAAGGAAAAAATGCAAAATTTGGCCTGTGGTGGAACAACAACGTGTCACGGAGGCAGTGCTCCGCGATACACAACGTGTCACGGAGGCAGTGCTCCGTGATACACTCCGTGACACTTTGCTTGTTATTCCAAGAAAAATTCCCACCAGTATAAATAGAACACTTAGGTTCATTTTTAATATTCTGACTTGGTGGAGCAAGAACGTGGGTTACAGGCAGTTGAGGGGACGAAAATCTCAGGGTTTTTCTCTATCTCCTTCTTCTTTATTTCAATTGCTTGTATGTTTAACACTCATTTAACTATGTTTAATCCACAAATGAGTGGCTAAATCCTCTTCTTGCTGAGGTTAAGAACAATTGTAATGAAATGTGATGGTTGATTAATTTGGTTTTTCATCTTTTCTTCCATGGTTGTTCTATTGATTCTTGTTCTTACTGCATTAATGTGTGGCCTATATTAATGTACATCTAAAAAGTCCGTTACTCGAGAGAGCAAGAAATTGGAAAGTTGTGAATCAATAGGATATGATCTTTTCTTGGTTTGGGAAAATTGAGAATTGATTGACCTTCAGGATAGAAATATACCTGAAGGTCGTATTAGTCAATTAAGGAACCGTTTTTGTATGGCTAGAACATGAATTTCGTTTAATCACAGAAATGTAGGTGGACGGTCTATGATTCTTAAGTTGGGTTAAATACGAGAGTTTTAATCCATTGGCAATAGTTCTTGACTAGCAACCGGAGGAAAAGTTAACCAAATTACATCGATAATTTATTTCCTTACATGTTCGTTTAACCTCAGCATGCTCACATTCATACTTCAGACTCAAATTATATAATTCTTGTAGACTTAGGATAAAATTAGAAATCAAAATATATCAAACTCTTCTTTGCACTGTTGTCTTCATTTTTAGAATCAATATAGTAACACTTAAGTAATTTGTTACCTCATCCCAGTCCCTGTGGGATCGATACTTGGCTTACTTGAGCCACTTTACTACTTGTTCGACCACGTACACTTGCGTGTAGTTATACACCCATATAACAAACACCGAACAAGTTTTTGGCACCGTTGCCGGGGACTGGCAATTGGTAAAATTGTTTTCTTAGTGTTAGTTTACAAATTATATATAAGTGCTGACAACTTGGTCTTAGTGTTTGTTTTAATTCTTTTTTATTTTTTTCTGGATACCCTTATTGACATGACATCATGGAATACAAATGGTTTAAATGGTGGATACTCATATTTTGGCGAATCTTGTCTGAATTGCGGAGGACACCACTCGTGGCAACACTGTAACACGTGCAATATATGTGGTGGTCAAGATGGCCATTGGGATGGCTGTCCGAATGCATATTCCCCTCCCCCAAGCCCCAACTATGATCCTTCTGTTGTTTTTTCTGAATATAGGCATGCTGAAAATGAGGACTTGGGACGCCAAGCTCAAATAGAAGACATGCTGAAACAACTCTCGGAGCAATCCGAAGCAATGAAGGAGGCGATGGCAGTATTGAGAATTTAGCAAGAAGAGAATGCATAGGCTCTAGAAAGGATGAGCGTCAGAGTCACGGAGATGATTGCTGAGGCTGAAGCTTGTGATAAATTGCAGGTAACAGTTTTAATCGATATTCAAGAGGAACTACAAGAGGAAGACAAGGGTGAATTTTTGGATGAAGCCCAACAATTAGAATCTCTTGAGTGTCCCCGTGATGGGCTCACACTTATGGAAAATCCATTAATGGAAGAAGAGATAGAGTATCCCCCATTTGACATTAATGGAGAGATAGATGTCGATGTTGAGAAGGTGTTTACAAGTAAGGAGGTCAAGCACAATGCAGTTTCAGAGTTGAGGTTTATTGGACCACACTCGAAGCATCTTTCAACATTAAGTTTGGTTGACAACATAGAAATAGAGTCTTCCAAGCTTATAGAGAAATGTCTAGAGGAGGACCAAGCCCCGTATATTTTGAAATTTGCTAACTTGGAGAGACAAAATGACTTCGCTTACTTGAGGGCCAATAAGTTCAAAAGGCAATATCTACTGGTTGGTCCTTACAATTTTTCACCACCACCCCTGGAGCATAAGAGGAAATTAGAGAAGAAATTAGGGGTGAGATTCATATCCTCAAGGTGGAGGAAAAAGCGGTGAAACTTGATACGTCGTGCCGCGACGTAAAATTAGGCGCTGCTTGGGAGGCAACCCAAGGGTACCATGGGTACCATTTTAATTTCTTGCATTTAAGTTGATTTTATTTATTTTTCATCTTGTGTTGTTTTGGTGGAAAGTTAAGCACAGATGGAGGGGAAGTCTGAGTACCCGTGGAGGAGGAAGCTAACAAGCATGGAAGAGAAAAAGTGTGGGGTCGAACACCCACTTGTGCAAAGTTGAAGAAAGGCATGCTGTTAGCTAAGCCTAAAGGCCTCAGGGAGTATTTCTCACCCTCTTTAAATGTTAAGTTGATGCTATGGGGACATAGCATTATTCAAGTGTGGGGTGAGAAAAAATTTAAAATTTTTGTGCTTAATGATTTTTGGTGAATGTAATGCTTGTTAGAAATATTTGAAAAAAAAAATTTTATGAGTCAAGCATGACTTCATCACCCGTTGGTTTTTCTTTTCGGTTCTTTTCCGATGGGGGGTCTTTGAACCGAAGAATAAAAATTTTTCTTTGTCTGTATATAATGTTTTTAGTCATAGTTATATATTGTTTCCAACGATGGATGGATGACGATTGTCTTGAGGAAAATTAGTCAGTAGGTTGGTTTTTGAACCCGTAGCTAATTGATGGCTTGATATTCTTGTTATGTGCTATAAATGATGGTAAGATGCAAGAATGTTTAGTGTTGAAGCATGCAAGTGGTATACCTATGTTTGAGACACCTAGGCTCTTCAATTTGACTTGATATGATTGAAGCTTAATTTTGAATTCTTGTGATTAGCTGAGTTAAGAGTCTGCGGAATGTGTCTTGAATTGAGCATGTGCTGTGAGTGTAAGTTTTTCGAATATTCCGTGCTATTGTGGAATATCTAAAACTTGCCTGGTGTGTATATAAAACGAAATGAAGGATGTGAATTGTAGGAGATGATTTAGGCATTTCTTTGAATGAACATAAATGTTATCCCTCACTTTACCTACCTTGAATATTTAATCCTAGTTATCCCCATTGAGCCTTGAGCCTATTCTTTGATAGCTACAACACAAGCTTAATCCTTTTTCTTTCATTAGCCTTGAATTTGATCCAAAACTCCTAATCGCTTAAGTGAAAAAATTCCAAAGAATGAGGGAGTGAGAAGCGTGAAAAAGAAGGAAAAGTAGAAGTTGTGAAAGTTGAGAAAAGGACAAAGGTGCACTTGTGTAAAAATGGTTGATTATTAGTAGGGAGTAAGAAAATAAATGAATGAAAAAAATTTTTGCTTAAGTACTCCTTACTACTAAGCTGAGTGTGCTTAAAGAAATGGGAACAATAAGAGAAAATTCAGGATTGAAAAGAATGAGGGTGAAGTAAGGGAAGAGATATCCTTAATGAAGGTTGAAGTTATTAAAAGCGCTTGGGGGAAGATAGTTACTATTACTGGCCAGAATAGTACCTACCCGTCCCTTAGCTTACATTACAACCCATTAAGTCCTACTTGATCTTACGTTCAAACATCCTTAAATTAGTGGACTAAAACACTAAGGGCAAGCTTATGGGTCATTACATGATGCATGTGAATTCTTTGTGAGAGTGAGCGTAATTCTATTCATTTACCCATACATGTTGTGATTTAAAAATTTGCGTGTGAAAATGGATAACTCTCTTGTTGTGAGGGCACATGTTTAATGAAGGATATAATTCATGTTGGATTTCTTGATCAGTTGATTTGCATGAGTTTGCTAAGATAGAGAGTCAATTATTGAGGTTAGGAAGTCTTAACATAATTGTATTCCATTTCAATGATTAAATCGTGCATGCTCTATTTTTAGCTTGCTATCTTAAACAGTCATTGTAGCTGTAGCTTGAATTGTCTTGCTAAAATTAGCTATGTGTAAGTCTTCATGTGCATGAGATGTAAAAGGTTTATTCGAGGACGAACAAGACTTTAAGTGTGGGGTAAGTGATCTTGGGCAAATTTATATGCCCAAGTGATACTCGAAGGTGTCATTTTAGCCTTGTTTATTTATCAATGTTTATACATTCTCATGTGATTGATAATAAAATGTGAATTTATACTAACCAACATGATTAGCGTTGTTTTGCAGGTGAAATATAATTTTGGGAAGCTAAAATGCGTGTTGGGAGAGATTGGGGTTGGACTCGGATGTCAACAAGGAAAAAATGCAAAATTTGGCCTGTGGTGGAACAACAATGTGTCACGGAGGCAGTGCTCCGCGATACACTCCGTGACACGTTGCTTGTTATTCCGGGAAAAATTCCCACCATTATAAATAGAACACTTAGGTTCATTTTTTATATTCTGACTTGGTGGAGCAAGAACGTGGGTTACAGGCAGTTGAGTGGACGAAAATCTCAGGGTTTTTCTCTATCTCCTTCTTCTTTATTTCAATTGCTTGTATGTTTAACACTCATTTAACGATGTTTAATCCACAAATGAGTGGCTAAATCCTCTTCTTGCTGAGGTTAAGAACAATTGTAATAAAATGTGATTGTTGATTAATTTGGTTTTTCATCTTTTCTTCCATGGTTGTTCTATTGATTCTTGTTCTTACTGAATTAATGGGTGGCCTATATTAATGTACATCTAAAAAGTCTGGTTTCACTCGAGAGAGCAAGAAATTGGAAAGTTGTGAATTAATAGGATATGATCTTTTCTTGGTTTGGGAAAATTGAGAATTGATTTACCTTCAGGATAGAAATATACCTGAAGGCCGTATTAGTCAATTAATGAACCGGTTTTGTATGGCTAGAACATGAATTTCGTTTAATCACATAAATGTAGGTGGACGGTTTATGATTCTTAAGTTGGGTTAAATACGAGAGTTTTAATCCATTGGCAATAGTTCTTGACTAGCAACCGGAGGAAAAGTTAACCAAATTACATCGATAATTTATTTCCTTACATGTTCGTTTAACCTCAGCATGCTCACATTCATAGTTCAGACTCAAATTATATAATTCTTGTAGACTTAGGATAAAATTAGAAATCAAAATATATCAAACTCTTCTTTGCACTGTTGTCTTCATTTTTAGAATCAATATCGTAACACTTAAGTAATTTGTTACCTCGTCCCAGTCCCTGTGGGATCGATACTTGGCTTACTTGAGCTACTTTACTACTTGTTCGACCACGTGCACTTGCGTGTAGTTATATACCCATATAACAAACACCGAACATGCTACAAAGAGAAAACAAAGAGGTGGCACGATAAGAATATGGTGCATCGTATCTTCAAGCCGGGGCAGAAAGTGTTTCTTTTCAATTCAAGATTGAAGCTATTTCTAGGGAAATTGCGGTCCAAATAGTCAGGGCCATTTGAGGTAGTGAGAATGACCCCGCACGGGGCTGTGGAGTTGTGGCAAGAAGATCGAAGTGCCACGTTCTTGGTTAATGGGCAGTGGTGTAAGCATTAGTGGGGTGAGGACGTTATTCGAGAGAAAACGTCCATCACTCTAGAGGATGATTGACTGTCAATGACGTCGAGCCGCAACGGTAAACCAGGTGCTGCACGGGAGGCAACCCGTGAAATTGTTGTAATAGAAGAGTAAAAAGAAAAAAAAGAAGAAAAATAAAAATTAAAATTAAAAAAAAAACAAAAAATGGTGTTTGTGTTTGAAACCTATGAATTCTAACCAATTTCTTGTTGTGAGATGATTTTCTGGTGGAACGGAGGGCAAAAATGCAAAGGATTGCAAAGAAAAAAAATCGAGGTGAGAAAAATAAAAAAAGTGGCATTACAGTGAGCCTATGGGTTGGCTCTGTGTCACAGAGGATGGCCTCTGCGTTACCCTTCCTGACACATTGAAGCCAATATTGGAATTTTTACAAATTCCAGAAAGCTGGCGCAATGGCTCCATGTCACGGAGGGGGTGTTCTGCGTTACCCTCCGTGACACGTTGAGGTGTAATTCGCGTCGGGTCACACCGGGTCGCAGGGTAACCCGCGTGAAAAACACCCTTTTTAACCCCAAATTCCCTCATTTTTTTCCCATTTCCCATTCCCTCCGCGACAAACTCCCTAAATTCCCCCCTCCCCCAACGTGACACGGACCTAGGCACGAATTTTCTTCAACCTTTCTTCGATTTCATCGGATTAAAGGTATGTTCTTGAACTTAACCTCAATTTTTGCTTAAATTTTCAATTTTTGAGCATGTGAGGTGAGTAACCTTGCCCTAAGTGTAAATTAAGTTTGAATTCACTTAAATGTTAATTGATTGATGTTCATGGTATCATGGTGAGTATGTGAACTCGATGAATGCATGTTTGATTGAATTTTTGCGAAATTGGTAGCTAGGGTTAGAATTTGAATAGGAAGAAACTAAATTTGGTTGACAATGTGAAAAAATTCGGGTTGTGCATGTTGGGTGATGTGAATTATGTCGTTATTAAGGTTGAATATGCTAAGTAGACAAGGGAATTATCGGAAAAATGAAATTAGTGAATTGCATAGGTTGTTGTTGAGAAAATTTTTTTTTGCTAAGTGTTATGTGATGCAATGGAATCGATGGTGATATTGTGATTTGTTGTACGAAGTCTGAGTAGTACATAGTAAGTATTCCATCGACTTATCTTAATGCACTAAGCAATGTGATTGATAAAAATTGGAAAAGCATGCTTGTCTTGCCGAATTGTTTGAATTGTGGCTAAAGACTAAGTGTGGGGTGGCCTAACTCAACCCAACCTTAGTCAAAGCTAATTTTGACTTGAATAACATTGTGATTGTCTGTTCGATGTTACAGGAATGATGTCAGGCAGGCAAGACAAGGGAAAGGGCGCATCTACATCGGGCGTCAGTAAAAAAAGAATCAGGTTGGGAACAGCAGTTCCAGCAGCACCAGCGGTTCCGCGCGGCCAACGCCGTCAATACGAAACCCGATGGGTGACTGACGAAGGGAAGAAATGGTACACAAAGCACAAAGAGACCAAATACTTTCCTGAGGAGCACATTGCAAGGGAGCCGCTGGCACAGGAATTCCCCAGAATCGTACACCGGATTGACACTACCGGGCTGAACTTCATCTTCGAAGAGCCCAAGGAGTGCAATCTCCATCTGATTCGGGAGTTCTATGCTAATTGGAACCCGACCATCCGCAGTCACACCGTCAAAATAAGAGGGCAGGTTGTCACCTTTGAGCCCCATCATCTGAATGCTATATTGGGGGTGTGGGACACAGACGCCCATGTACTCCGGCAGCTGAACATAACTCCACCTTATGCAAACATCAGACGTACTCTATGTGGAGCCCGTTCGACAGCACGGTGGAGTAGGCACAAGGAGAGGGGCTACCATCAGACACTTCCTTACTCTCAAATGAACAGGGAAGCTAGGATTTGGCTCAAAATTGTGTGTTCCTGCCTGATCCCGAGGGTGCACATGACAGATGTTACCTGGGATCGAGTGTGCTTGGTTTGTGCCCTGATGAAAGGGCTGGAGATAAATGTTGGGGCGGTGATCATCTCCGCCATGAAGAGAGCCCGTTTGCATCAAGGGCATAGGTACGGGTTCGGTGGCTTACTTACCACGTTCCTGAGGGGCCACGACATCGAGGAAGAGCCCCTGGACTACATCCCGCAAATGGATAGGCGTGCCTTGGATGTCACCAAAACCAAAGCACCCGACACCACTTACGGGCCAGTTCTCACACTAGCCGAGCGACATGCTCGGGATGATCAGTATATGGCCCGCATGTACGGGATGCAGATGCTGCAGTTGCGCATTGGCGGGAGACCAGCAATAGAAGATGAGTTATGGCAGCTCGAGCTAGATTACCCCTTCGCCGAAAATGCTCGGGCTCTATGCCTAGTGGGGCTAGCTTTTGTGGACCGGTAGATGACGATGTCCCCACTGATGAGGAGACCCGCCGTGAGGACTCAAATGTTGAGTCAGATGAGGACAGCGGGGGTGATTCGGATATGGGAGACGAGGCAACGACACCTGATAAAGAAGTGGAATACTTCGATTGATCAGGGAGTTTTACCACCCACCTTTATGATATACTGAATTTTGTGAACACTGGGGACAGTGTTCGGTTTAAGTGTGAGGTGGGAGTAGTTAGGTGTTGGATGTTTCGTTGTTGTTTTTGTTTTTGTTTATGTTTTGTGTTGTTGTGCCTGTGAAAAATGTGACCCTGTGATTTTGTGCGTATGTTCTATACTGTAATTCGGTGTTGTAATGAATGTTGAGCTATTGTGTGTTGTGGTGAGTTGTTGTTGTGGGTTGGTTGTGTAAATATTTTCTCTTTTTTTCTATCGAAATTATCGATATTTTTAAAATTTTTGTTGAATTATTTTATGATTGGGTTTCTCGGCCTTTGTTTTCGGTGCTTTTATCGAGAATAGTCCCATTGAACTGAAGTCGTAAATAGTGATCGTTCCCTATGATGGATGGATGACGACCGTCTTAAGGGAAATGTAGTCGATAGGAGTAGTTTTTTTCTTTTATTTTATTTTCTTTCTTTTGTTTGTTTCCCAAACGTGTCGTTACTTCATGGTTCGGAATTCTTGTTGCGTGTTGTACATGATATTGAGATGCAAAGATGATTCGTATGAAAGCATGCAAACGTGTAAACATGTTGAGATACCTAAGCCATAGAGTTTGATTCTATGTGATTGAGGCTTAATATTGAATTCTTGTAATTAGCTGATTGAAGAGTCTATGAATAAGTCTTGAGTTGACCATGTGCAATGAGCGCGAGGTGAGGTTTCAATTTTTCATGCTATTGTGAAGTGTCTAGAACTTTCCTGGTGTGTGTGCGAAACGAAATGAAGGATGTGTATTGTAGGAAAGGATGTAGGCATTTCTTTGATTAAACCAAAAAAAAAAATTTCCTTATCATACCTACCATGAATGTACATCCTAGTTAGCCCCATTGAGCCTTTAGCCTATTTTTTTCTTTCTTTGAAGAGGTAGAAACCGAGCTTAATCCCTTCTTTTCATTAGCCGTGAATTTGATCCAAAACTCTTAAGCGCTCAAGAAAAATAATTTTCCCACAGTGTCAAGGAGTGAGAATTGTGAAAAGGAAGGAAGAGCGGAAGTGGTGAAAGTGAAGAAAAGGTCAAGGGTGCACTTACTGAAATTAAAGAAAATAAAGATGTATAACTAATCTTTATTATTAAGTCGAGTGTGCTTAAAGAATTGGGAACAAAAATAAAGAAAAAAATTCAAGAATGAGAGGATGAAGGAAGAAACAATGCCCATAATGATGGTGGGATGTATTGAAAGGCGCTTAAGGAGGCTAGTTGCTATTATTGGTTAGCCCAGTATTTACTAGTTTCTTAGCTTACATTACAACTCATTAAGTCCTACGTGATCTTACATCACGCGTCCTTATATTAGTGGAGTAATACAGTAGAGGCAAGCTTATGGTTCATGACATGGTGCATGTGAATTCTTTGGGAGAGAGCGAAATCGTGTTCATACACCCCTACATGTAATGCCTTGGAAATCATATGATTGAAAAGGGGGAAAGTTCTCTTGTGTTGTGAGGGCACATGCTTGACGAGAGATTGAATTTCGTGTCGGATGTCTTGATCAGCTGATTTGCATGAGTTTGCCGAGATCGAGAGTCGATTCTTGAGTTTAGGACGTCGTAATGTGGTGAATGTCATGGTATTGATGGAACTTTGCATGTTTTCTTGATGATTTGCTATATTAAATAATCGGTATAGCCGTAGCTTGAATTGTCGAGCCAAAGTAGCCATGCGTGGGTGTCAATTGCATGAGATGTGAGAGTATTGTTCGAGGATGAACAAGGACTTAAGTGTGGGGTAAGTGATCTTGGGCAGAATTATATGCCCAAGTGATGCTCAAATGCTCTATTTCATCTTGTTTATCTATCGTTATGTGTGCATTCTCATGTGATTTGTAGTTAAAATGTGAATTTATACTAACCAACATGATTAGTATTGTTTTGCAGGAAAAATGTAATTTTAGGAAGCTAAGATGCATGTTGGTAAAAATCGGGAATGGACTCGGAAGCGAGCAGTGGAAAAGGTCAAGGAAGAGCAGCAAAAATAAGGGCTCCGCAATGGAGCCATGTCACGCTGCCATCGCGGAGGCACTCTGCTTCGGGTGATCCATTTTGGCAAATTCTAGTGAAGGTCCGCGTTGCCTCTGTGACACGGAGGCAATGCCACGCGATACAAGTCGTGGCACGTTGCCTATATTTACCTGGAACATAAATTTCCAGTGAGGGTCCGCGTTTGCACTGTGGCACGGAGGGAGTGCCCCGCGATACACTTCGTGCCACGTTGCTTGTTATTCCGGGAAAAATTCCCACTAGTATAAATAGCACACTTAGGTTTATTTTTAATTATTCTGACTTGGTTAAGCAAGAACGTGGGTTACAGGCAGTTGAGGGGACGAAAATTCTAGGGTTTTTCTCTATCTCTTTCTCTTTTATCTCAATTGTTTGTATGATTTGCACTCATTTGATGATGTTTAATTCACAAATGAGTGGCTAAATTCACTTCTTGCTGAGGTTAAGAACAATTGTAGTGGAATGTAATTGTTGATCAATTTAGTTTTCATCTTTTCTTCAATGGTTATTCTATCAATTCTTGTTCTTACTGCATTAATGTTTGGCCAATGTTAATGTATATCTAAAAAATCCAGTTTTATCTTGAAAAGGAAAGAAATTGAAAAGTTGTGAATTGGTAGGATATGATCTCTTCTTAGTTTGGTCAAATTGAGAATTGATTTACATTCAGAATAGAAATATATCTGAAAGTCGTATTAGTCAATTAAGGAATCAGTTTTGTATGGCTAGAACATGAAATTCTTTTATCACAGAAATGTAGGTTGAAGGTTCGTGATTCTTAAGTTGGGTAGAATACGAATGTTTCAATCCATAGGCAATAATTCTTTACTAGCAACCGAAGGAAAGATTAACCGAATTGTATCGATAAATTACCTCCCTGCATGTTCGTTTTAGCCTCAGCTTGCTCATTACTATAGTTCAGACTCACTTTATAATTTTGTCTTAGATTAGTATAAATTAGGAAACAAACTCTCAAAAATCCTATTTAAATTGTTGTCTGCATTATTAAAGTTAGAGTTCATTAACACTTAAGTTGATTATTACCTTAGTTCAGTCCCTGTGGGATTGATACTTGGCTTACTTAAGGCATTTTGCTACTTGTTCGACCACGTTCACTTGCGTGTAGTTACCCCAGAAACCCGAACACATCACAATCCAAGGAGTTCACACACTTCCTTTGTCATATTAAGAGGATGACTTTTAACGAGCTAGTTAATAATCAACAAGCCAAGCAAGGAATATATAATTCATGACAAGAGCGTGCTCATTTTCACATTTAGATACCCCTCTTTTCTTTTCAACTCTCATGCACAATGTCAAGCAAGAATTGTTGGTGGTACCTCATCAAACAAGTGCACAAAAGACTCACAAGACCCTAGACTTGACATTTTCCCTTAAGAAATTTTCCTCTCAATCTATCATCCGGAAGTGCCAACCCGGTTCGACAACAAAAAGAAAAGACAAAGAAATCGCTCCTTGCGAAAGAACCATAGTATAAAAAAAACCCTTGGAGGTTATTCAAAGACTACTATCTATAAAGGCGATACTACTAACAATTAATGACGATTTACCCTTAAGAATGACGTCACCCAATCTATCATAGGGCCATATCGTGCATCACTTAACAAGTGGTTTATTCAGACTTCACCCCCTAACACGAATAAAGCATTATCCTCGATGCACATGGTAGAAAAAAGTAAGGAAGGAATAGGTGAAGAACTCCCTGGGCGTTCTGCTCATAATCGGCTTTCGACTGGCGTTTCGCGCCTTTGAACCGGTGTTACACCGGGCTAACACAGATGTGCCACTGCTTAAGCAATTTTCTTCCAGGCATTCTGTTTGACATCTATGTTTCGTGCATTTGGACTTGCGCTTCGCCAGTTTAGCGTCGGTTTCTCAATTATAATTTGGCTTCTCTCACCTTTATCACATTTCATACCTGTTCCATCCCTGCACAATCAAAGACGACAACAACATAAAGTAAAACAAAACAAAAGTAAAAGTAAGAACAAAAAGTAAAAGAACTTGGGTTGCCTCCCAAGAAGCGCCTTAGTTAACGTCGTGGCTCGACGACTTCAACTTTCACCACTTTTCTCTCTACTTTGAGCATTTGAATCGCACCCCTATCTTCTTATCCATTCTTCTACTCCTCTTGAGGGGTGGTGGTGTAAGCATCAAGGGACCAAGCAATGGATATTGCATCTTGTGTTACCTGTCCCTTAAAGGAGGGAGGTTCTTTGGCCTTGATGGCATGGCATACTATAAGATGAAGCCACCTTGATGTTCCTCCTCATCTTGCTCCATTGACTCGGTCTCCTAAGTCTCCATTTTCTCAACCAAGTACAATGTTGAAAAATGATAAGAGGGTTGTCTAAGTCGCTCCCCTTTCAAGCATGCTTTTTGCTTGACTTCCTCCCTGTCAAGTGCACTAGAGTCCTTGAGTTTGATTTGTTGGATGTCATTTGGAGACTCTATTGTCACTTATTCAACCTTGGTATCTTGCATTTTTACAATGTTGGTTGGTTGGTACACCTCTATGACTTCTTCAACACTCACCTTTGACTCCTTCTTCATCATCATTTTGAGTTTCCTCCAATGAGTCAAGTTGAACTATGCCCTATTGTTCACTTCTTCTTGTTATGCTCCTCAATGTCTCCTCCGCTTCTTCTTTTAGAGATTTACCGCTCTCTTCTTGAGGAGTTTATGATTCCATGGGCATGGAGGGGTTGACATTCTTTTCCTCATTAGACTCCCGCTCCAAAAAGGCATGGAACATGACTTCTATGCGCCCACATGTATTTCTCCTTCCTTCACTTGACATGGCTTCATTCCTTTCAATCTTAAGAGAAAAACTTCTATCATAGTCACTATAGCGAGAAGTGACCCCATTTGGGCATCCATCCCAATGTCTCCCATAACTACCACATAATGTACATCTATATCCATCATAGGAAAGAGAAGGTGCACTCATTTCCCTTCTAGGGGCATATTTGTAATCTTGCCAATAGTGTGGTCCTCTAAAATAGGGACATGGGTCATCATAATAAGTGTTGCAACCAACAAACCTCCTTTCATTCCACGATGTCATCATACAACTACAAACAAACAAAAACAAAAATAAAAATAAAAACAAAACAAGATCTAAAACAAAAATGCAAAACTAGTTCGAGTCAATAAATAACTAATGTCTTATCACAACTCAATTCCCGGTAACGGCGCCATTTTTGATAACATCCAAAATATACTCTTCGTTACAAAAGAGCATAAATGGTCGTTGTATCAAAACAAATATCCCGACGGATGTCGAGGTCGAATCCCACAGAGAATTGAGTTGATAATTCAAGAGTTATAAACTAGTTCAAATTAGAATGCATAATTGTTCAACATTTGAAAAGTAAAATTGGGGGAAAATTAAAGGAAAATAACTATCTAATTCGAAACTAAGACTAATTGGGGGGGAATTCCAATTGAAACAATCACAAGTGAGAGGCTAGGGGCATTCTATAGATGAGACCACAACTAAATCGGGAATTTCTTTATTCCCTTAGACTCAAATTATCATAGATAGTAGTGGATAATTCACATTCTCTTGTTTTTCAACCATAAGAATGTTTATGCATTGGGTTCTTTCAAACCCCAAAGCCAATTCAAGTAATCAACCACACAAGTTTGAGAAAGGACTAGCTATTTCTAGTCTTGACCATTAATGGAGTGAAATGTGGATTTTAACTATCTCTAGCTTAATCCCACACACAAACACTCCAATTCCTCACTATTATCTTCTCACCCAATTCTCACCTTTCCCTCTCAAGCAAAAGCAAGAAAAGTAAAGAACAATTCATGTTTGCAAACCATCAATTTTGGCAATTATAACTTGGGAGAAGATAATAGAACTATAATTTCAATAAGAATCCAAGAGCAATTTATCAAAACCCAATAATATAAACAAACCCACCATGAATATATCTCTATCTAGAAAATTAGTAAATTATACTTAAAGGTAGAGAGAAGATGCCAAGAGGATTTCCCTCACATTCATCACATTTGCTTCAAAAATTTACTTCCAAACTCGTACAACAACGGTGGAATTCCCCAAGTTGGGTTAAAGAAAAAGAAGAAGAAAAGTACTATCTAACTCTACAATCCTATGGAAAAAAGATTCTACCAAAAATTCTATAAAAAAGATGAAGTCTAGATGATTGAATTGTCGAATGAATGGTTGGTGTACAAAGAAAGCTATGTAAATATCTATACTTTATTATGTACAACTTTACCCAAATGCCCTTGACGCTTTTAGATGCTTTGGAGACCTTTTTAGACCTTTTTACCCTTCATTAGACGACCTCCTTTGTGAAGAACGGTCGTTTAGCTGGTGCCAATCCACGGAGCACCGGCAGTCCGCCGCCAAAAAGTGACACAAAATAGTGGCCACCGGCAGTTCAACCGGGTTTAACTACTGCCAAACTGCCAACCGCCGACTGTTCACCTGTGTTCTCCCTTCTGGATCAGTGTTTTGCTGATCAATGCTTGTCCTTACACCTATTTTTGAGCTCAAATCTTCCATTATCTTTGGCTCCTCTCCTTCATATGCTAACTCATCAAATTCCATCTTAAACTTTATGTGTTTTACACGATTTCATGCTTTCTCTACTCATGTAAAGTACCTACAAATAATTTAAGAGAAAGGGCATAAAATCCACTTACACGACTCGAAAACTAGGCAAAAACTCATGCTTAGGATCCTAATGAGTTGGTAAATTTCCAACTCATCAAGGGGGTGACCACGGATGGAGCCATGAGTCGTGGTGTTACCTCACAACTCGTGAAATGAGTCGTGGTCAGAGTGCTGAGTTGAAAGTGGGATTTTCGAGTGGCGATGATGAGTGAGGACTACGAGTAGTCTAGTGACCTAATGAGTTGTGAGGTCTTAACAGTCTGAATTCCAGGGGCATTTTTGTAACTCTTTGTTAATTTATTGCCTACACTACGTCATTTTGGGGTTAAAATCAGGGGATTTAGGGAGTTAGTCAACATTCTCTCTTCATTCCTCTCATTCTCTCAAGTTCATTACATAGAAAATTCAGTCAGTTCTCCCAAATCGAGACCAAAGGTTTCAATTCTCCTCAGATTTCTCAAGCAATCTCTCAGGGAGAATGTCAAGTTCAGGTATGTGGGTTTTCAACAAGGGAATCTCTTTTCCCTTGTACCACAAAAAGCTTCTTAAAATCTTTATCAGCTCTAGCCCTTTTTGTATCAATGTTAGGGTTTTCTTTCAGTTAGATTATGGATTTTCTTCTTGTTATAGTTTCCATGATTTTGAAGGTTGCAGTTAGTTATACTTTATGTTGATATCTCTTTCCATGAAATATGTGTTTATCCCTAGTCTATAAATGTGATTTGAAGAGTATTGCATTAATGTCCAGATACAAACCTTCTTGATTTTGATAGTTCTTGTAATCAATAGAATGGTGCAATTAGATTATCCAAAAAGTTGAATGATTGATCATTTAGTCCCAGTCAGTACTTAGCCTTTTCAGTATTTTATAGAAATGTCAGCTAATCAGTTTGACTATACTCATTCTCTTGAGGCGGTCAGCCAAAACTCCATAGTCTCAGTTATTAGTTGTCAGGGTGTTCTTTAGATGGTCACGATACTTTCAACTAAAGTGTCACTACCCGAGTTTACACCCTAGCTATAACATGGGACAAGGAACCCCGAAAGGATCCAGTCAACCCATGGCATAATCATAGCATAACACTTAACAACATAAACAGCTAACAGAAACATAATTGAGCGGAAGCTAACTTTAAGAGTTAAATTTAAAACTCAAGGACATAGTCTAGCAAAAACATAATACATAGACTGAATCTGATTACACATATTTGAAAGCCTTTACTACTCTAATGAGTTGCTAGGACAAGTCCCCAGCTAACTCCTTAAGTCTGAAAACTGAAATACAATTGAACAAGAACATAGACCTCGTCCCTGAGAGAGGAGGACTCACCACAATCCATTGAGATGGAAGAAGGAGCGTGTCTACCTGTGGCATTGAGTATGGATACCTGAATCTATATCATGAAACGATATAGCACATAAATTATGTGGTCAATACTTGGAATATACTGAGCATGCGGGAAACGTAAGCAAACTAAACATACAAGTATATAAAAGGGAAATAAATTAAATACATCAACATATAACTGACTTAGAATACAACAAGCCTCTTTTGAGTCAATACACATATCAACATGAAACTTTCATTTTGGAACTCATATTCCAAAGGATCATCAAACTCATACATAAGGTCAATTACTGATCACTTAATGAGAGCCCAAGCTAGAGCTAGTATCATATGTTGTGTTGGACATCTGCTGGTAAATGAGTCTATATTATCGTATATCTATTTTAAACATAAGTCTGACCTATACGAAACTGAGCCAGAGGAGTCATTCTCTACTATGGAGAGTCCCGAGCTGACCAACGAAAACATTCTCGGCTATGGAGAGTTCCTGGCTGACTAGAATATGAGGAGTACTAATCCGACATTATACATCTGATCTATGCTACTATAGCTAATCAGAAACATGAACATTTACTGACCTCGTCATACAACATTTGTTTAGAAAGGATTAGGCCTACTTTCTACTAGCAACAAGCCCAAACGTCTGAAGGACCATTCTTTTTCTTTATCATCATAATTCATATCGTCATGTACCAAATCATCATTTAATCCACACATCTTACATTTACAAACATCCATATATTCATATCATACTTTACACACCTCCACAACATTCAAGTTCGAGTTCATAACATACAACATATAACATAGGGTCATGTAGGATCCATAGGTACAATTTACACTTAACATAGACACATTGATTCATATATTTAAGACTTACGGAAAGCCCATATGCTTAACTCATACCTTAATCATTTACAACGAGATCATGGTAGAAGCGTACATTTTCATTTCATAAAACCCATTTTAGAATTTTCTCCAATTCATAAGAAAGATAAGATAATTATGCCATTATCACAGATTTACCTCATACCGAAAACATTTTCATCAAGAACATAATGAAAACACATACATACTTTAAATTGATCAAGCCCCTAAATTCTAATCCCATCTCAACATATTTATCAAATTGAATATTCTAATTTTTAAGGTAATTCTTACAATCTTCACCTATTTTTAGACATGGTTACGAGTTATTGATATAATCAAGTGAACAATAATAAAATCCCAATCAAAGTTCAAGCCATCTCATGAAGAACATTCTATAATCATGCATTTTCACCATCTATTGCATAATTCAAGATAATCAAATAATTCCATGAGCATAATTAACTTATAATCCTTATGGGTTTAGAGTTCGTAGAAGATATAAAAGAAATCACTCATCAACCGAAACCCTAGGTCATGCTTTTCTAGAATAATTGAAATCATGTTTTTGATAAAACATTTTGGGGCACAAGTATGGAAGGATATCCTTATTGAAAAACCTACATACCTGATTCAAGAAAAAACCTCCACTTGAGCTTGCACCTTGAAGCCTTGAGGAACCCTTGATGAATTCTTGAGTCCTGAGAGAGAGGAGGAAGAAGAGTTTGAGAGTATTTTTGGTGTAGAATGAGGGTTTAGGCTAGTTGTCCCCTCAAAAACGACCCATAAGAGGCTCAAACGACATAGTTTAAGAGTTAGAAGCATAGGATTTTATGAAAACATCCCTGGAAAAATGCAGGAAAATTCCACCTGCCAGTCCGCGTGGGGCGCTCCACGAGTCGTGGGGTTGAAAACAACTCATGGGGCCCTTTTGTGGAGTACACTGGATGATTTCTCAAAATTCCCTCGAATCAGCTGACGACTCACTTCATGAGTCATTGTCTGACATGACGACTCGTGACCTCCTTCCATCATCCTCACTGCCCGGGACCCTATACTAGAACTCTAGCCTCCACCCGATGGCCGACTTAACGAGTCGTTGCCTGTATCACGATTCGTTGGGTCATGCGTTGCCACTGAAGCCCACGATTTCCTGCCTCTCCTTCCCAAAACTGCCCTGACGAGTCTTTACTTGACACGACGACTTTTTGGGTCATCTGTGGTCATTGGACTTGTTGTACTTCCGGACTGCTTCTCACAGGCTTGATGACGATTCGTTAGGTAACCTAACGAGTTGTTCCACGACTCATTCTGAGGAAAATCCTGCTAGTTTTTCTGTTGAACTCCATCTAACTCTGGGGTCTGGTCTTAGGAACATCCAGGGTGTTACAATATCTCCCCCTTGGAAATATTTGTCCTCGAATGTTGGCTAAACATGTAGAAAGGGTAGGGACAAAAATGAAATCCCAAAATCGATCAATTACATCTAAACCAATGGAGTATCTGACTGCAGGATGACCTTACACATCTGAGCTGATTATCTAAATCGAACATGCATGCTAGGGCACAAGATAGACTGAAGGACATGAAACTAATATGGAACTAGATTGAACACTGAGAAGGATCCTTTCCCTTTAACTGGAACTGAAATTATATGAACTGAGCCTTTGTTCTCAAATCACTTTCTGATACATGGTTAGAATTCATGATATCTGGTCTAACTGCAAGTTAAGGTCTCATGAGCACGAATCCTTCATGACATCTATAACTGAACACATACATGAGATAACCTTATTTTACTGAGCTACTAAGCAACTTCTAAAGAATGAGTTCAAGCTGATCCTAGTGGAGAACATGAGTTAACACACATAACGGATCCATAACATGAAGATGGGCCTAAAGGATTCGTAGAGTAAGACTGGCGTCACTGTCTAAAGAGGTTATCTAGAAATTCTGGGAGTCTGCACATAGGGATGGGCAGAAGTTAGCTTCAACTGAAATACAAGAAAAGTTATCTGAACCTGAAGGAATTGACATATCGCAACTGTCAGGGTTGGAACTCCTCTATTAGCATACTCAAGATTCGACTTGTCGTACGTACTTACTATTTCCCCCATAACTTAAAGCCTTCTTTCTAAGGCTCCTGAATCTTTCTTAAGATTGGGGCTAATTCACTAACTTCTAGCTTCCATTTCACCTCTAACCTTCACTACAAGCCTTACACCAACAGCTACTCACATCACACAACGACAATCTCCCTTCAACAACCATCACAGATCTCCTCATTCAATACTAGGGTTCTGGGGTTGGCAACATACAAAGAGTAATGCAATATTCACAACATACCTGTGGCCACTACTGGCGACTTGCCCTTATCCTGGTGTGCTTCTATGGCATAGTAGCAGTTTTGATGACGTCCGCCACTCAGGCTATATGATGAACCCTGCTAAAATGGACGAGCTATTGGATCTACTGGAGAGGTGGCCGAGGATTTACTCTCGCCTCACTTAGCCGCTGCGCAATCTCGGTACTTATGGCCCAACTTTCCGCACCAAAAATAAACATCCGAGTTGGCCATGCATTCTCCCAAATGGTGCTTCCCAAAGCTGGTACACAACGGATACAAAATCTCCCTTACTCTGGGTTTGTATGAAGCACTGAATAGTCGAAAGTGTTGGGGCTGATGATTTCTGCTGGGAATGTGAGTGATGCCCAGAACTCTTCCTTTGTGGGAGAACTCTGAATCTCCTATCCTGGCCTCTCTATATTTTTCCTTCACCTGCTCCGCTTCCATCTGTTGAGCACATATAACCAAACATGGAAAATCTATACCCCTATGCAACATGACAATCCTACACTCTTTAACCAAGGATACCGACACTCTGTTCATGAACCTGATCACCTGGGCCCTCTGGTCGGCTACCATCTCCGGTGCAAACTTGGAAAACCGGGTAAATTCCAATACATACTCCTGGACAGTCATGTTATTCTGTTTCAAGTTGATGAATTCTTCAGCCTTGGCCTCTCTCAACTCCCTAGGGAAAAACCTATCCAGGAATGCAGTCATAAATTCATCCTAACCTACGGGGCCTGCTCCAATTCCCCGACTGTCTCTCCACTAACAAAACCATATATAAGTGACTCCTTTTAGCTGGTAGGAGGCTAAATCTGTGCTCTCAGTACCCATCAGCCCCATGATCTGGGTGATCATCTGAATTTCTTCCAGGAACTCATACGAGTCCTCGTCCACCATTGACCCTAAGAATTCGGGTGGGTTCATTCTGAGAAAATCTCTTACCCTTGCCACTGCTACATTCCCATTCTGGGAAACACGAGCCATCGCCTGCTGATTAATCTAGGCGGTCATGGTCTGTGCCAACATAATAAGGGTTGCTCGAAACACGGCATGAGTAACATGGTCGTCCTTCGAGTTCTTCGGGGCTGGTGGTGCTTGCTGGCGGCCATTACCATTTCTTCTTCCATTCACTCATCGGGGAGGCATTATCTGCAAACACATAAAGCATGAGTCAGGGGAGGAACTGTTTAGAGTTTCATACTTTACGCAGGATAAGAATCATGAATAAAAGGGAACATTCCCAAAATGTCTCATAGCCTCTTTGTCATAAGTGTGGCACGCTTCACACCCATGAAAAAGACTCTACTTAACCCGGCTTTAAGACACCTTAGGATACTTCAAACCTATTTCTCTAATACTAAGTCCTTCACGACCCGAGTTTATACCCTAGTCATAACACGGGACAAGAAACCATGAAAGTCTCCAAGTTGACACATGGCATAATGATAGCATAACACTTAACAACATAAACAGCTAATAGAAACATAACTGAGCAGAAGCTAACTTTAAGAGTCAAATTTTAAACTCAAGGACATAGTCTAGGAAAAACATAATACATAGACTGAATTTGATTAAACATATCTAAAAGCCTCTACTACTCTGATGAGTTGCTGGGACAAATCCTCAGCTAACTCCTGAAGTCTAAAAACTGAAATACAACTGAACAAGAACATAGAGCTCTTCCCCAAGAGATGAGGACTCACCACAATCCGTTGAGATGGAAGAAGGAGCGTTTCTACTCGAGAGGCTGAGTCTGGACACCTGAATCTATATCATGAAATGATATAGCACATAAAGTATATGGTTAGTCCTTGGAATATACTGAGCATGCGGGGAAACACAAACAAACTAAACATACAAGTATATAAGAAGGAAATAAATTAAATACATCAACATGTAACTGATTTAGAATACAACAAGCCTCTTTTGAGTCACATACACATATCAACATGAACCTTTCATTTTGGAACTCATATTCTGAATCATCATCAAACTCATACATAAGGGTCAAGTACTGATCACTTAATGAGAGACGAAGCTGGAGCTAATATCATATGATTTGCTTGACATCTGCTGGTAAATGAGTCTGTATTATGCTATATCTATTTTAAACTAAAGTCTGAACTATATGGAACTGAGCTAGACTGACAATATAAACTGAGGGAGTTATTTTCCGCTATGGAGAGTCCTAATTGAACTAAGGGAGTCACTCTCTACTATGGAGAGTCCCGACTGAACTAGGGAGTCATTCTCTGCAATAGAGAATCCCAACTGAACTAGGTAGTCATTCTCTACTATGGAGACTCTCAACTAAACTAAGGAGTCATTCTCTACTATGGAGATTCCCGAGTTGACCAAGGGAAACATTCTCGACTATGGAGAGTCCCTAGCTAACTAGAATATAAGGAGTTCTGATCCAACATTATACATCTGGTCTATGCTTTTCACGACCCGCATGTATACCCGGATCACAGATACGGGACAAGGAGCCCCGAGAGACCCCAAGTCCACCCATTGCATAAGCATACATCTAATTCAATCACATTAGCGGAAGACTTAGCATAAGGAAAATGTAATTATGACATAATAAGGGAGAAAGCTAGTAAACGATTCATATATAACGGCTGGCTGATTACAACATGTAGTCTGAAAAACCTCTAATCATGAAAGACGGATTGATGGGACAACTCCCCAATTAACCCAACAATTTTGAAACTAAAAGAAAGCATAGAGTCTGAACATATGGCCCTCGGAACATGAGGACTCACCAAATATGCTGATAACAACCTCTTATGCACTACAGTGGAGGGTGAGCCTGAGAGCCGGGTCCTGTATCATGAAACGATACAGCATAGAAAGTATTCGGTCAGTACATGGAATGTACTGAGTATGCAAGATAAGTAAAACAGACATTTAAAATATATATAAACTCATAAATGATCATAAGAGTAGGACATCATGCTCATATCATAAATCATCAAAACATGTCATAAGGCCCAAGGTGTTCAAAACATTCATAATGTAAACATAAACCTAATCATGAGGAAAGAGCTTTACTTAACATGACTTAAGTCAAAATACATTATCTAACATACATAAATCATGAGGAACAGTGGGAGAGTCTCTTAACCGACATACCTTATATGAGCACACATGAAGCCCGACTTGTAACCCTAGTCGGGAAGGTGTTCATACCTTGCCAAGGGTAGAACCTTGAAAGTGTGATATCACCATGAAAAGGGTCATTTGGGCCGGGGATGGTCATGAAAAGGGTCCCAACATAGATACGGTGGCATGTAGTTTATGAGATTCGGGGCTTAGCCTGATCCCCAAACCTACTCGGTGTTTGATACTACTCCCAAAATATATATAGTGCTCATAGTATAGCTTGCATGAATTCATGGGCTAGTTAAATCATGATAATCATAAACATGCTTGTACATACGTGAACTAGCCATGAATTAAGGCCCGTGAGTCAGCCAAAACATAATTCAGATATCATCAGGTTCATTCAGACTTGTGGATCATGCACATAGCTCGAAATTCATGAAATCATGATGGGTAGTTTATTAAATCCATAATTTAAATCGTAAATCATACTAGGCTTGTAAATATCATTAATAGGAAACTAGATCATAAATCGACTCATCATGGGTCATGCATAATTAGGCTTGATTACATAAAAAGCAAAATCGATAACATTATTATTAATTTAAATAATAAAAACTGATCAAAACCCATAGGATACGATAAGATTCTAAAATCATAAAACCCATTAACAAATCACTATACTTCTATATAAATCAACTTTAAAACCCCATGAGTTTTTAGTAGAAATTTTAATAAAATCGTAGAGGAGGGGCATGGGCATGGAAGAAATCACCCATTGAGAACCTTACATACCTAGAAACTGATTCTTAACATCCCTTGAATGCCCAAGAAGAAATTGAAAGGAATTGGGGAAGAAAACCTTGAATCACCTTTTGATCACCCCCCCCCCCCAAACTCTTGCATGCACGAATGAAGACTTAGAAATAATTATCCCCTTAAAAACCCACCTTTCATAAGCTAAAATGACGTAGTTTAGGGTCTTATAACGTGAAAAGGTCGAAAATGCCCTTAATGAATCTACCCTGAAACTAGTCGGGTTGAACTAACGGACGGAACCAATGGGTTGTTAGAGCTAACGACGACCCGTTCTGTTGCTCGTCGTTTGCACTGCTGTAGCTTACTTCTAAAACTGACCAACGGACGGATAGGATGACTAGTCCTCTGAAACAACGATCTGTTACATCGTCTACCTGCTTACCACGGGCTTCACCATGACTCGTGGTTACTTCCAATGAATCATGGTCTTGATCTATCATCTATACTGGAATTTCTTGCACCCAAACAATGACCGATAACAACGACTAGTTACAAGCCACAACGAGTTGTTGCAAGGCCTGTTGTATGCCACCTGCTAAACCCAACCTCTTCCAACGCTTGCTGGCAAAGGCTCGTTGTTCCCAACAACGAGTCGTTGTGTCGTCCGTTGTCTCCACTGCCCCCCAGCCTTCCCTAATCAACGACTGCATACAACGACTTATGGTTTGTTACCACGAGTCGTTCCATGGCCCGTCCTATGTAATTTTTCCCAATTTCTGCTGTTCTCAACTTTTAAACTTTCGGACCTATTCTTACGAACTTCCGGGGTATTACGATATCTCCCCCTTGGGAACATTCATCCTCGAATATAGGAACAAGAAGAAAACAGAGACATGCAATTATCATATTCAAATATTGATCATTTTAACCAAAATTTTATGGAATGACTACCTCTGATTCACATCACATAGCTGAACTGATCTCATGCTTCATATACACATTCATACACATAAAGGAAACTTGAACACATGAACTGAACATGAAAACTAGATAGACTCATAGAGAAAAACTGATATCTCAAGTCGAAACTAAGTCGGTAGAAAATAAATGCGGGTATCTAGCCATATATCTGCGTCGGCTTCCCATGTAGCTCCTTCAACATGCTTATTTCTCCATAAAACCTTAACTGAAGCTACTTCTTTGTTCCTTAGCTTTCGGACTTGACGATCTAATATTTCCACCGGAACTTCTTCATAGCTGAGGCTGTCTTTTACACCAACACTGTCCACCGGGACTACTAGAGTTGGATCTCTCAAACACTTCTTCAAAAGTGACACATGAAACATGGGATGTGCAGAAGATAACTCTGAGGGCAAGTCCAACTCATATGCTATCTTACCAACTCTTCTCACGATCCGATAGGGACCAATATATCAGGGACTGAGTTTTTCTTTTTTTTCGAACCACATGACTCCCTTCATGGGAGATACCTTTAGAAATACCCAATCATCTACCTCAAACTCGAAATCCCTTCTCCTCACATCCGCATATGACTTTTGAAGACTCTGAGCGGTTTTTCAACTGGTCCCTTATCAACTGAACCTTTCCCATAGCCCCATGAACCGAATCAGGCTCTAGCATAGCTGCTTAACCAACCTCAAACCATTCAATGGGTGATCTACATCTTTGCCCATAAAGAGCTTCAAACGGTGCCATCTGCATACTAGAGGGATAGTTATTATTATAAGCAAACTCGATCAAGGGCAAATGATCATCCCAGCTACCCTTGAAATCCATTACACATGCTCTCAACATGTCCTCGAGAGTCTGGATTGTTTGTTCGGCTTGACCATCTCTTTTTAGATGAAAAGTTGTGCTAAGCTTAACTAGAGTCCCAAGCCCCTTCTAAAAAGACCTCTAGAACTGGGAGATAAACTGAGTACCTCGGTCTGAAATAATAGACAAGGGAACTCCATGAAGTCGAACCCACTCCTCGAGTATACAATTTGGCATAATCATCTGCTGAATCAGTGGTTTTGACCGATAGAAAATGTGCCGCCTTGGTCAACTTGTCTACCATCACCCAAATGGAGTCATATTATCGGCGAGTACGAGGTAGGCCTGCAATGAAGTCCATATTAATCTCTTCCCACTTCCAAGTAGGAATGCTAATATCTTGAAATACTCCTCCCGGTCTTTGATGTTCAACCTTTACTTGTTGACAATTTGGACATTTAGCTACGAACTCTGCAATATCCTTCTTCATGCCATCCCACCAATAGATTTCTCGCAAGTCTTGATACATATTTGTGGATCCCGGATGGATAGAGTATCTGGTACCATGTGCCTCATGCAATATCTGGCCTCTCAAATCATCAATGTCTGGAACACATAGACGACCCTGATACCAAAGCACCCCATCTTGCTCTTGGGAGAAAACCTCCACGTTTTTACTTCCCACATCCTCCTTCAATTTCCTCAAAATCGGATCCTCATCTTGCCTAGATTTGACATCAACCACCAAGGATGACTCTGATCCATTCTGCACAACAACAACACCATCGGCTAAGTCGACTAACCTCACTCCCAACCTTGCAATTCAATGACATCTTTTGCCAGCTCTTTGTTTCCTTCCTCCACGTGGGACACACTCTCCATAGAGAGTCTACTAAGTGCGTCCGCTACCATGTTAGCCTTTCTCGGGTGGTAAAGAACAGTCATATCATAGTCTTTGAGTAGTTTTAACCACCTTCTTTGCCGAACATTTAGGTCCTTCTGTGTGAACACATATTGTAGACTCTTGTGATCCGTAAATACATCCACGTGGACTCCATACAAGTAATGTCACCATATCTTCAATGCAAACACCACCATGGTCAATTCGAGGTCGTGGGTCGGGTAATTCTTCTCATGGATTTTCAGCTGTCTTGAGGCATACGCTATCACTTTCCCATGTTGCATCAACACACACCCAACTCTGATCCTCAAAGCATCACAATATACTACAAAACCATCAGTACCCTTGGGTAGGGTCAACACTGGTGCTGAAGTGAGTCGAGTCTTCAACTCTTGGAAGCTTTTCTCACAAGCCTCCGACCATTGGAACTTTACCTTTTTCTGAGTCAACCTGGTCAATGGTGTTGCAATTGATTAAAAACACTCAACAAACCTCCAGTAGTAGCCTAGTAGGCCCAAGAAACTCTGAATTTCTAAAGGATTCACCGGTCTGAGCCAATTCTTTACCGCTTCAATTTTAGAGAATCTACCTTTATGCCCTCACTCGATACCCATGGCCTAAAAATGTCACGGAGTTCAACCAAAATTCACACTTACTGAACTTTGCATACAACTCATGACCCTTGAGGGTCTGAAGCACTACTCTCAAGTGAGCGGCATGCTCCTCCTCGCTCCGATAGTATATAAGGATATCATCGATGAACAAGATCATGAACATCTTCAAATATGCCTTGAACACTCTATTCTTTAGATCCATAAAAGTTGCAGGGGAATTGGTTAGTCCAAAATGCATAACAACAAATTCGTAGTGACCATACCGAGTCTTGAAAGCAATTTTTGGGATGTCACTCTCCCGAACCCTAAGCTGGTGATACCCGGATCTGAGATCTATCTTTGAAAAACATTTAGCACCCTGGAGATGGTCAAACAAATCATCAATCCTGGGTAAGGGGTACCTATTCTTGATGGTGACCTTGTTTACCTGCCTATAATCATTTCACATGCGAAGGGAACCATCATTCTTTCAGACAAATAACACCGACACACACCAAGGGGACTTGTTCGGTCTGATAAGGCCTTTATCTAACAGGTCCTTCAACTGATCCTTCAACCCTTAGCTCAGTAGGAGCCATCCTATAGGGAGGAATAGATATGGGCTGCGTATCGGGTAAGAGATCAATGCCGAATCAATTTCCCTCTCTGGAGGAACACCTGGGAAATCATCGGGAAAAACCTCTGAATACTCACACACCACCGGAGCTGACTGGATAGTCGGGGTCTCAAACTCAACATCCTTAACCCTAACTAGGTGATACATGCAACCCTTAGAAATCATTTTCCTGGCCTTATGATATAAAATAAACTGATCGACTGGTACGGTTGAACTTCCCTTCCACTATAAGACTGGCTAACCCAAAAACCTAAACTCTACTGACCAGGTTCTACAATTAATCGAAGCATAATATGCAAAAAAACCAATACATTTCCAAAATGATGTCAAAGTCAGTCATAGCTAACTCTACTAAGTCTATGGAGGTGACTTTATGCAACACCGTAATGGGGCAACCCTATACTCCCGTCTAGCTACAACTGAATCACTGACTGGAGTAGAGACTAAGAACGATTCTGATCGAATTTCATGGCTAACTCCAAAACTACTAGCAATATAAGCGGTCATAAAAGACAAAGTAGCTCCTGGATCTAACAAGGCATAAGCATAAATATGGAAGACTTGCAACATACCAGTGACCACATCTGGTGAAGCCTCCTGCTCCTAGCGGGGTACTAGAGCATAAAACATGTTTTGGTGCTGACCTCCTACTGAACTAGTAGAGGCACCCTGCTGAGGGGGACGTGCTGCTAGAGCAGCAGAACTGGCTGAAGGGAAATCTCTGACTATGTGTTCGTGTTTGCCACACCCGAAACAAGCATCTGCGCTGACTAGGCACCTCCTGGGATGATTCTTTCTGCACTTCGCACAAACTAGAAAAGTGCGCTCCACCAGCATGCTACCCTGATCCCTCGAGCCTGAAGCCCTGCTCCTCTGATCTCCCCTGAACCTAGATGCCGTGCTAGCCGATTATGGAGCTCGAGCGACAGACTAGTGCTTGGACTACTGAAGCTATCCACCCCCTGACCTGACATGATAAACCCCATAGTTGTTGGTCCAAGCCCTCTTAGCCTCCCTCTACCTCCGGTAGACTGACTCCATCTGCTGTGCATGCAGTACAATACGGGGAAATTCAATATCCTGATGAAGCATGGTGATCCTACAATCCTTGTCCAAGTAATCCGCCACCCCATGCACAAAATGGCTCACCCGAGCCCTCTTATCCACCACCAACTTCGGAGCATACTTGGATAATCGGGTGAACTCCAACACGTACTCTTGAATGGACATGTTACCCTACTTAAAATTAACAAACTCGACTTCCTTAAGCTCCCTCATCTTCCAAGGGAAGAACCGATCCATAAATGTCGTGTGGAACTCCTCCCAACCTATTGGGCCTGCACCCACTGCCCTGGCATCTCTCCACGCTTAAACCATATATGAGCCACCCCCTTTAGCTGATAGGAGGTCAAGTCAACACACTCCCCATTGTTCACCCCTATAACCTGGGTGATCTTCAGAATCTCCTCAATGAAATCATATGGATCCTCGTCCACCTCAACCCCGTGAACTTAGGAGGGCTCATTCTCAAGAAATCCCTCACCCTAGTTGCTGCCGCATTCCTATTCTGAGGGTAATGCGCCACTGTCTGATTGTAACCTAGGTTGTCATGGCCTGTGCCAACATTTGAATCACTGCCCTAAACTCAGCATGGGTAGCTAGCTCTAGTGCGTGCTCCTCTTGAATGGATGGGGTTGGCTGATGCTCCTCACCATTGGCACCCTCATGATCATTATCGTTACCATTTCTTCTAGTGTTCACTCAGCGTGGAGGCATGATGCTGCAAATGCGAGTAGAACTAATTAGAGGAGTAAAGGACTTCCATCGCATTACATATATCATAAAAGAAGGGAACATTTCCTAAATGTCTCGTAGCCTCTTTGTCATAAGTGTGGCGCGCTTCACACCCATGAAAAACACTCTACTTAATGCAGGTTTCAAACACCCTAGGACACTTCAAAACCTATGTCTCTGATACCAAGTTTCTCACGACCCACACGTACACCCGGATTGCAGACACGGGACAAGGTGCCCCGAGAGACCCCAAGTCCACCCATGGAATGAGCATAAATCTAATTCAATCATATGAGCGGAAGACTTTGCATAAGGAAAACGTAATTATGACATAATAAAGGAGAAATCCAGTACATGATTCATACATAGCGGCTGATTACAACAAGTAGTCTGAAAAGCCTCTAATCATGAAAGACGTATTGATGGGAAAACTACCCAACTAACCCAACAATTTTGAAACTGCAAGAAAAGCATAGAGTCTGAACATATGGCCCTCAAAACATTAGGACTCACAAAAATATGTTGATAACAACCTCTAAGCACTACAATGGAGGGTGAGCCTGAGAGTCCGGTCCTGTATCATGAAATGATATAGAATAGAGAGTATACAATCAGTACATGGAATGTACTGACTATGCAAGGTAAGTAAAATGGACATTTAATATATATATAAACTCATAAGTGATCATAAGAGTAGGACATCATGCTCGTATCGTAAATCATCAAAACATGTCATAAGGCCCAAGGTGTTCAAAACATTCATAATGTAAACATAATCATAATCATGAGGAAAGAGCTTTACTTAACATGACTTGAGCCAAAATACATAATCATAACATGCATAAATCATGAGGAACAATGAGAGATTCTCTTAACCGACATACCCCATATGAGCACATATGAAGCCCAACTTGTAATCCTAGTCGGAAGGGTGTTCGTACCTTTCCAAAGGTAGAACCATGAAAGTGTGATATCACCTTGAAAGGGTCCATTTGGGCTGGGGAAGTTCATGAAAAGGGTCCTAACATACCTGCGGTGGTACATAGTTTATGAGATCCGGGGCTTAACCTGAGCCCGGAACCTACTCGGTGTTCGATACTACTCCCAAAACATATATAGTGCTCATAGTATAACTTGCATGATTTCATGGGCTAGTTAAATCATGATAATCATAAACATGCTTGTACATACGTGAACTAGCCATGAATTAAGGCACGTGAGTCGGCCAACACATAATTCAAAAATCATAAGGTTCATACATACTTGTGGATCATGCATATAGCTTAAAATTCATGAAATCATGACAGGTAGTTGATTAAATCCATAATTTAAATTGTAAACCATAATGGGCTTATAAATATCATTAATAGGAAAGTAGATCACAAATCGACTCATCATGGGTCATGCATATTTAGGCTTGATTACATAAAAATCAAAATCGATAACATTATAATTAATTTAAATAATAAAAATTATCAAAACCCATAGGATACGATAAGATTCTAAAATCATAAAACCAATTAACAAATCACTATACTTCTATATAAATCAACTCTAAAACCCCATGAGTTTTTAGTAGAAATTTTAGTAAAATCGTAGAGGAGGGGCATGGGCGTGGAAGAAATCACCCATTGAGAACCTTACATACCTGGAACAACTGATTCTTAACCTCCCTTGAATGCCCAAGATGAAAGTCAAAGGAATCGGGGAAGAAAACCTTGAATCACCTTTTGATCACACCCCTCCCCCCCCCAAAAAAAAAACTCTTGCATGCATGAATGAAGACTTAGAAGTAATTATCCCCTTAAAACCCACCTTTCATAAGCTAAAACGATGTAGTTTATGGTCTTATAACATGAAAAGGTCGAAAATGCCCTTAATGAATCTACTCTGAAACTGGTCGGGTTGAAATAACGGACGGAACCAACGGTCATTAGAGCTAACGTAACCCGTTCTATCGCTCTTCATTTGCATTGCTATAGCTTACTTTCGAAACTGACCATGGACGGACAGGATGACTTGTCCTATGAAACAACGATCTGTTACATCATCCGTTGCTTGCTCATCACAAATTTTGAACCTTCTTACCACAGGCCTCACCACGACTCGTGGTTTCTTCTAATGAGTCATGGTCACAATCCGTCATCTATACTGGAATTTCTTGCACCCAAACAATGACCGGTAACAACAACTCATTACAACCCACAAAGAGAGTCGTTGGAAGGCCCGTTGTATGCCATTTGCTGAACCCAACCTCTTCCAACACCTGTTGATAATGCCTCCTTGTTCCCAACAACGAGTAATTGTGTCGTCCGTTGTTTCCACTGCCCCCCAGCCTTCCCTAACCAATGATTGCATACAACGACTCGTGGTTTGTTACCACGAGCGTTCCATGGCCCTTCCTGAGCAATTTTTCCCAATTTCTACTGTTCTCAACTTTTAAACTTCTGAGCCCATTCTTATGCACTTCCAGGGTATTACAATGCTACTATAGCTAATCAAAAACATGAACATTTATTGACTTCGTCATACAGCATTCATTTAGAAAGGATTATGGATACTTTCTACTACCAACACGTCCAAACGTCTGAAGGATAATTCTCATGCTTTATCATCATAATTCATATCTTCATGGTACCAAATCATCATTTAATCCACACATCTTACATTTATGAACATCCGTAGATTCATATCATACTTTACACACCTCCACAACATTCAAGTTCCAAGTTCATAACATACAACATATAACATAGGTTTATGTAGGATTCATAGGTGCAATTCACACTTAACATAGATACATTGATTCATATATTTAAGACTTATGGAAAGCCCATACGCTTAACTCATACCTTAAACATTTACAACGAGATCATGGTAGAAACGTACATTTTCATTTCATAGAAACCATTTTGGAATTTACTCCAATTCATAAGAAAGATATGATAATTATGCCATTATCATAGGTTTACCTCATACCAAAAACATTTTCATCGAGAACATAATAAAAAAACATACATACTTCCAATTGATCAAGCCCCTAAATTCTAATCCCATCTCAACATATTTATTAAATTGTATATTCTAATTTTTAAGGAATTCTTACAATCTTCACCTATTTTTAGACATGGTTACGAGTTATTGATATAATCGAGTGAACAATAATAAAATCCTAATCGAAGTTCAAGCCATCTCATGAAGAACATTCTATAATCATGCATTTTCACCATCTAGCACATAATTCAAGATAATCAAATAATTCCATAAGCATAATTAACTTATAATCCTAATGCGTTTAGAGTTCATAGAAGATATAGAAGAAATCACTCATCAATCGAAACCCTAAGTCATGCTTTTCTAGAATAACTGAAATCGTATTTTTGATAAAATATTTTGGGGCACAAGGATGGAAGGATATCCTTGTTGAAAAACCCACTACCTGATTCAAGAAGAAACCACCACTTGAATTTGCACCTTGAAGCCTTGACGAACCCTTGATGAATCCTTGAGTCTTGAGAGAGAGGAGGAAGAAGAGTTTGAGAGTATTTTTGGTGTAGAATGAGGGTTTAGGCTAGTTGTACCCTCAAAATCTTCCCATAAGATTCTCAAACAACGTAGTTTAGGAGTTAGAAGCATAGGCATTTACGAAAGCACCCCTGAAAAATGCAAAAAATTCCACCTGCCAGCCCCCACGGGGCACTCCACGAGTCTTGGGATTGACAATGACTCATGGGGCCCTGTCGTGGAGTACGCTGGACGATTTCTCAAAATTCCCTCAAATCAGCCGATGACTCACTTCACGGGTCGTTGTCAGACATGACGACTCGTGACCTCCTTCCATGGTCCTCACTGCCTGGGACCCCATCTTGGAAATCTAGCCTTCATCCGATGACCGATTTAATGAGTTGTTGTCTGTCTCACGATTCATTGGGTCGTGCGTTGCCATTGAAGCCCATAATTTCCTTCCTCTACTTCCCATGACTACCCTGATGAGCCATTACCTTACAAAACAACTCATCAGGTTATCCATGGTCACTGGACCTACTGTACTTCCCAACTGCTTCTCACGGGCTTGACCACAACCCATTAGGTAACTAACGAGTCATTCCACGACTCGTTCTTAGGAAACTCTTGCTGGTTTTTCTGTTGAACTCCATCTAACTCCAGGCTCTGGTCTTAGGAACATCCATGGTGTTACATAAAGCAGCTCTGGCCAGTCTTAGAACCCTTAGTTTCAGTTATCTGGTCCTTCAGACTATCAGGTTACTTCCAGATAAGTATTCCTGACTTATGCCTTGGAACATCAGGTTCAAGCTATCAGCCTAGTAGTCACAGTTAGAATTTTTAGTGGGAGTAGAACTTAGCACCGAGAGGGTCGGGGTTCAATGCACCCAGGTTCCTAGAACTATGTTTCCACCATAGGTTTTTAGCCCAAATGGGCATTAAACAGTGATCACCCAGTTCATCTTCTATGCCCTGGAAAGGTATAGTGGGCCTTCTCCGATGGGGGTATACATCAGACTCTATGTTTAGCTAATAATGCTCAAACTCACACTTCTAATAAAGTATGAAATAGATATTGTCAATAAAGAACCCAACAAAGAGGTTGGGGTTGATCCCATAGGAAATATGGTAAGAACTAGACTAATGTCAGTATTTAAGCTTTTTGGTGAGTTTTCTCCAAATTGGGGGGTTTACAGAAAAAAACTGTAAAACAAGCGTGAAAATCAATTGTTGTTAATCAAGATTTGCAATTAACAATGGTAAGTGTTCCCAATGGGTTCATAACTACTTCGGGTTGACACCGTGATCAATCCTGATGCTCACTTGTAGAACTGATAAATAGGGTTCATCCAACAACTGGTTCATTTCTATTGGATGACTATACTCAATCACGGGTCAGGTTTCATGAGCTATTTCAATTTAACTGTTATCAATTTGTTCCAAATTAACTATCCTGCTACCGCAGCTTAAGTTATACAATGATCATAAAAATCAAGGCTTTGTTGTAATTATTTTTTCCTAATCTCTACTTCTCTAGGTTTAAAAAAGTAAAGAATTTGGGCAAGTCTTAATGTTGCGCTTCCTTATGAAACATTAAAGGTGAAGAGAATACAATATAAGTGTTTAACATTGATTTCGAATTACTTTTTGTAACCCTAGCTTGTTAATCCACCATGGTTTCCACAACCCTAGTTGTGGAGGTTTTAGCCTCTCATGATTGTAAAATTATAATTAGTATTCATATACAAATACATAATTAAATACTTACAATGATGATTGAAAGAAAACCTGCTTTAAATATTGCAAGAAAATATGATGAACAATTTCAAGAACAATTGAGAAATCCAAATTATGATCTCAAGAATTTCTCTCCAACGTTATCAAAAACTAATTAAAAACTTGATAATAATTGACAACCAACTAATTCTGAACGTCTCTGACCAAAAAGAAACCTAAAAAGTATTTATACGGATAATAAAATCTTTTTCCTATGTTAACAGGGAAATAATCAAATTTGGCGCCGACACATCTACGACTCATCATACGACCCATAATAGGATTGTATAGGTCGTGACTTGTCTCATACATTCCTTGGCTTCTGCAGAATTGGCTAAGCGTTAGCATCTAGTACGACTTGTAACATGATTCCATGAGTCGTACAATCCAGTTGGAATATGGCTCTGAGAAATTTGGCATCTTCTAAATATTTCTACCAGTGCCTTTGTATGCCTCGTACCTTGCTCCCATGACTCGTAACAGCTTGTCGTATCATGAGAACTGGCAAGTTCCAGAAATCACTAAAGCTTTCCATGGCTCCAGTATGGGTGGTAGGTAGTTGCTAATATCCATAGGTGCTACCCGTATAAGGAGACTTCCAATGTGCAAATATCTCTGAAGTATTCTAAGACTCAAGTTACGGCTTGTACCAACTTGGTACGGCTCAAACTACGAGTCGTACTTTACCTTTGCCTTGCACCAATCTTCTGAGCTTTTCCACAAGTCTCAGTACGGCTCATACAATCTTGGCACGTCTTGTACTTAGATCAGTACTTGGCCTCTTTTCTGCCCTTTTCTGCAACTTTTATACATTTTTGGTCCAACACCTATTTTCCCTAAAAACAAAGTAAGAACACCTTATATCTGTATATAAGTCCATCCTATTTTCCCAGTTTTAAGCATCAAAAGTGTTGTAAACTCACAGAACATTAACACCCTCAACTTAGGACTTTTGCATATCCTCTGGAAAAGAAAACAAAAACTAAAAATGATGTTTAACTAGAAAATAAACCTAGGATACTACAACCAACACCAATCAAAACTTGTACTATGAACACAAACAACTTTGACCCTTCTCCATGTAAACCAAATCAGCATATGCATATAAAGTGACCACAAACCATGATAAAAAAGGATCATGATATGTCATCTAGTTATTAGCATAGAATTAAGTTATTACCAATGCGCTTTTCACACAGACAACTGGCAGAATAAAACACAAACCATGTACCCTCACAGCAAATGAAGTCCCCAACTCACAGATATATGGAAATATGAAACTTGGGACTAAACAAGAAAGACTCTCACTCTCACAAGGAAGTTCTAAATATTGCATATCGGATACCAGAGGCTTGCCCTTATTTTCTCTGCTTTGGCTCTTTGGGCAGTCAGGCTAGGATCACTATAGGACTTTATTCAACTTATACTGTAGGCTTCAGGTTGGGTATGATAGATATGGGTTTTCAGTACTAAACCCTCCTTGGCACTACATACATATAGCTCCACTTTTCGCTTATTTCACCTTTTTCGCTTTTTTTTAACTTTTTACTCCCTTTTCTCCATTTTTATGCAATAAATTGGTGTGGTGTGTTTTCAACTTTTTCATTCATTTGTTTTCTTTTGTATTTTGTTTTCACTTTTTCTTTTTCAGCTCTTTTACTCTTTTCTTGTCACACCATATCTCATTTTTAACCCTTTTTTCTTTCTTTTTCCTTTTTTCACCTCCCCACAGCCTATGCAGCCCTACTCTAGCCACCTCAACTTAGGTATTTTGCCTGGGTTGAGGTTCACAATGTCCAAGAAGGGACCATGGCCAAAATATATTCATTATAAAAAATGGGTAAGGTTAATCGGTTAATCAAAGAAAAATGGTCCATTTAAGGCTCAAAATCAGGATCAAGGAAATCATATCATTTTGGTAGGAAAATTTAAGATAAAATGGGCTAAACAAAAATGGCCTATGATCCTTTCCTAACCAACCATCCTAAATCCTATGTAATGACCATCCGGACAAGTTCTAGATCCTTTACGCAGTATTGAACTAGGTATATCACCTCACTCACTCATGGTACATGTTTCGCATTCATTCTACCTGTCTGGTTCATGCATGGAAAACTATTACTACTCATGCTAATACACTAAATAACACAAGAAGATCCACAGAAATCATGCTTTGCAATCAACAAGTACACAGTTGACATCCAAAAATTTTAGATAAGGTAAATTTTTTTTTCAAAAGTAGTGCATTTTATTGGTTAAGTAATCCTAAGATACTTTCTAACTAAACAAAAACAACCTAGACATGCTGGTTCTACTAGATAGCATGGTCAAGGGAAAAGAAACTTGACATGAAAAACCCTCGGACGAACCCAAAAATCCCAAAAATATACAAGTACATCCCCTCCCCTTTTCAAAAGAATGCTTCTTACTCAAAGCATAGAATATAAAAACACAAGGGAAAGAGACATACTTGTGGCGCACTAAGCACTCCTGTCATGCCACGGAGGTGGTACCTCCGCTGCATCCATGGAGCTAGCGGTGGTCAGTGCACTCCATGGTACATCCACGGGGGAAATGGTCACTCTCTCAGTAGTAGTGGTCGCCTCTGTGACCTCGGTAACAACTGGGGCTAAATGTGGTTCACCCGAAGGGTCCTTACCACCTGCAAGCTTGGCATAGGTAGTGTGGAGCTACCCGCTCCTCTCACTCACTCAAGCAGCTCCGACCTATGCTCGTCGTGAATATGCTAACTCTCCAATCTTGCCCGCTTGCGTTCTTTCTTTTCCTTCTTTCTCTTCTTATTTAGGGTCTCATCCCCAACATCCTCCGAGACCCTCTTCTTCCCTTTTCCTCCCTCTGTTTCGATTGGCTCCCAATATGTCACCAAATCAAGCTCATCATCTATCCCGATATCGAGGTCAGGAAGAGTGGGGGCTGCTAGGTTGTCGAGATGATAGATCGGTCACTTTGCTCTAAAGAGCCCCCAACTCTTCATGGAGGCTACCAGTGTCAGTCTACTCTATCATGTGCTTGTTGAAGCAGCTGTCAAAGCTATCAAGTATGGCATGTAAGACCTATGCAGCCGCCTCAATCTCATCCTTCACCCAAGGCTTCTCATTTCTCCATCATAGACTGCACCTTTTCTCAATCATAGTAGATCTATTTTCTATCTTTGCAGAAATTCCTGAGGCACGAGCATGTATCATGCTAGGGCTTGGCTCAGAAGGCCCATAGGTGGTGCAACAGAGGTGTTGGGTGCTGCCTCTGAATGACCAGCATTTGTAGCTGGTGTCTCATCCTGCTCCTATAAGGTAGGGCATTAACCTGCTCGCCCCAACTGCTCATGGTACCAGGACTGCGGTAGAAAGTCATGCTTGGCTTATCGGGTTCATTTCATCCCGAATCAACCCAATGACCGTTGTCTTCTATCCTCCAATCAATCATTCCTCATTATGAAGCACCATGAGACCTTCCTATATACATAGTCTGAACACGATACTTGGGAATGGGATAGTAGTTCTCAATCCCATAGCACAATCTCAGATCTCCTCAACAATGACACTCGGGATGTTGATGGCGTATCTTGACATGATACATGCCACCAATGTTGCTCTATCTACACTGAGGGTGTTTCCATTCACGGTCAATGCCGACCTATGGCAAACTAGTGTCCAGTAGGCCTTCGCTATGAAATTCAGCAAATTTTTGGTGACCAGCTTTCCACTAGTCACCCATTCTGCCTCCTTCTTATCTTTAGCAGTGACCCCAGATAGCCACTTAATCTGACTCTTCCACTCCTCAATACCTAACTGCTTGATCTTCTTCATGGCATCTAGCCAGTAGTCAAACACTGGTGTAGTGCGTGGTGGTATGAACTGAGACCCATATACTAGTCGAGCAATAGTACGCTCGGATATGTCAATAGTGTGGCCTCACACCATTACACTCTCCAACTTGAGTTGCTCCTTCAATTTCTGCCCATCCTTCGCTTTCTGTTCCATGTTAGCCAAATAATTGGTATAGAACTACCGGATGATCTCTTAAGTGTATTGATCCAAGGTTCTAGACATCCACTCAAATTCGTAGTTGCTAAATATTTGCTCATCTCCTCCTCCTTATTCAGTGCATTGGTGAGGATCCACGGCTCTTCTTAAATACTCCGCCTAGTGTGGTTCTTGGAAATGAGAGAGAGACCCTGCTCGTAGATCTCTTGTGCACCTAATACTCTCCACCAAATAGTACGATTCTCCCTAGGCAGAGTCTGCTATTCCTCAGCATTGGCTGCCTCAACATTGGATCCGGACTCACTATCTCCATCGTTGGATTAGGACTCCTCAGATCCCTCATCATCATTAGAGCCTCTAAGGGACTCTTGGACTCTTTCCTCAGCTCCCTCCTCAGACTGGGGAGGTTCAGCAGATATGGCAGTGGCTACCTCAGCCTGGGCTTTAGTTGTTGCCCTAGTGGTTCGGGCCCCATCAGTGTTACATTTATCCACCTTGTACTCTTCCACCAAACTACTAGGAGAGATTTCTGCATGTTCAGAGTCGGAGGGCTCATCTCTCAATGACCTCTGAGTAGTTATCTCTACCATGGCGGCTTTGTCTTTGGTAGATTTGGTTGCTTTCTTCTTTAAAGTCATGTACCTGTGGAGAAAAAGGGTTAGAACTTCATATCTGAGAAAAAGAAAACAAGACAATATCCTCTTAATGTTTTCACGGGTCTTTAGTATGAATTATACCTAGAAGGTACAATCCGTACTAAGACTCGTAATATCTCAGGTCACAGTCATAACTCTAAGGTACGACTCATATCATGAAGGTACGACCCGTACCACAAGTCATATGAGGATACTCCTTAAAATCAATTGTTTTGTATTTTCCCCGACTCATGGTATGACCCGTAAGTCGATTCCATGAGTCATAGTAAAGGTTATACAGTTGCCTTTGAACTTGACCCTTTTCAAATTCCTAGTATGATTGCCAGGTACGACTCATAGTAGGATACCACGGGTCGTACTAGGTTTTGTACCAATGAATTGATATATATTTGTCTTAGGATAGCTCTAATGAATCATCTTACAAGTCGTCATATGAAACCACGAGTAGTGAGAAGGCTTGTGAAGCCTGTCCTTGCCTTTGTTCGTGTCAATTTTGTAGGTAAATTCAATTTGTGTTGGGTATTCAGATTTCCCAAATTCTAGGAATCATTTTTCGCATTTTTACAACTACCCAGTTCTCCTTTTTTGATTCACAACCCGTAACTCAGTTCATAATAGTTTAATTTTGATTCTAAGCATATTCAAATTCCTATCCAAAATCAACACAGTCATATTGCAAGTTACTGATCATTATCCTCATCTATTTTCATGCATTTTAAGGACTCCTAGCTGTTAAACAAGTTTTCACAAACATAAAGGTCTTTTTACCGGACTCAAAGAATAATCACTTAATTGAATGTTGCAAAATCTTGCTCACTTCGTGCATGTTTCAGTGACTAGGGTTGGAACTCGATTTGAGCAGTGTTAATCAAGCACGAATTTCGCTCAATCGATTATTTTTCTTGAGTTACGAGTGTGAGGGAGTCGTGGGAGGTGTTCATGAGTTCGAGTTTGATTACATAGGAGAAGAGTTTGAAGGATTTGGAGTTTAAATACTTTAGGGAAAAAATTAAAAATTGGGTCGAGTCGGGCCGACTTAAATAATTTGGCCCATCACGAATTGTACCACGAGTTGTAAGAAGGACCTACAACTCATCCCTAGGACTCGTAGCATAGGTTAAAAAACTTACCTTGGACCGACGAGCACATCATACGACTCGTACCATAAAAGTATGAACCGTACCATGACTCGTAGGCCACTCTGAACTGGAGTTCCATATTTTGCTTAGTTCATAACTACAGTGAGTATTATGAACCATACAATGGAGTTACGAGTCGTAGGACCAAGTGTACCATAAACTAATGCACTAGGCCATATCTCTACTTCTCACCACGACTCATGCTACGGCCCGTACAATGCTCTTATGAGTCATACTGAGGCTTGTAGGGCTAGTCTGTACTGTAAATTTTTCACAACCTGTTTTTATTTCACCTGCACACTGAGCACACATAAGTCAATCAACTTGGGTTTCCTCCCAAGAAGCGCTTGATTTAACATCACGGCACGATGCAGGTGGTTCAGTTACTCAGACTTCACTGAACCACCTCATGGGTTGCCTCCCAAGAAGCGCCTGATTTAACATTTTAGAATGACGCAAGTCTCTTGACTACTCAGACTTCGTCAAGAAACTCAAACTCATCCTCGACTGTTGAGACCACTCTAAACTCATTTGGTTGCTTCATTTACCAGAAGACATTGAAAGTGACCTCCTCCTAATTAAGCCTGAATTTCAGTTGGCCAGCCTCCACATCTATTAAAACCCTCCCAGTGGGAAGGAATGGTCACTCCAAAATGATGGAGACCAAAAGTCAACCTCGCAATCAAGGATCACGAAATCTGCTGGGAATATGAATCTATCCACCTTGACAAGTACATCAAATAGGATCCCCACAGGATTCTTCACAGTTTGGTCGGCAAACAGTAGCCGCATAATAGTCGGTGTGGGGCTCCCAAGCCCAGCTGCTTGAACATAGCTAATGGCATCAAATTGATGCTTGCTCCTAAGTCATGAGTGCCTTCGCGAACTCAATGTCACCAATAGTAAATGGGATGGTGAAGGGACCTAGATCCTATTTTTTCTGGGCAAGGACCCGTGAGGCTTTGGCGTTACAATATGCAATGTACCCATGGGCTCATAGTCACTGACCTTTTCTTGGCAACAATGTCCTTAAACTTGGCGTATCCCAGCGTATGTTCCAATGCCTCACCCAATGGTATGTTTATAGATAATTGTTTAAGCATGGACAAAAATTTCTAAAACTTACCATTTTTGAGGGAACAGTGGCGGTGGTCGTGGGATAGCCTTATAGATCTATGTGGCCCCTTGTTTTTTTTTGCTTGTTCAGCTTTAGGCTCTTTCTCAACAACTGGAGCCTTAGTCAACTTAGCCTCTTCCTTAAGCTCTTGCTCAGCAACCTCTTCATCATCATCCATTATGATCTCTTTCTTCCTTTGCAATTCAACTACAATTGGCAGAGGAGGATCAACCATGGTCTTTCCACTCCTAGTCATAACAGCCATACAGTGACTCTCATTCTTCAAATTTTGGACTGTGTTGCTAGGTAGTGTTCCCTTTTGCCTAGGGTTTAGGGATGCTGACAGTTAACCCAACTGCTGCTCTATTTGCTAGATGGTCGTGGCATATGACTCAACTCTATGGCCCATGCTAGATATATCTCCAAGAATATCTTTCAGCTACTCCTCCGTGGATCTATCCTTCTTGAGCATCTCATCCATCATGCTCTCTAATTTTGACTGTCCATCATCTCCCTCACGTGCATTAGGAGGCATGTACAATCCTGCTCGGTCATTGCGGTAACTATCATTCCTTCTCCATTCTCCCTCTCTCTCATGACCTCGGCTTCTATCTTTGTACCCATTTTAGTTTTACTTGTTTCGGTATTGGTTTCGACCTTGATTTCTGGAGCCTTCGCGCCAAATGTCTTATCTAGACCCTTGGGCGTTGGCCCGGAAACCCACCACCTGGTTGTCCAAGAAGTTTGCCTCCTCCTCGAAATCTTAATGCTCCGGTCCTGGTTCCTGTCCCTGTGTTCCCACTGCATTAACTTTCCTGGCCCCAGTGCCCATGATATGCTTCGTGAGCAAGTCTAATGATGTACACATGTGGGTTAATTACTTATCACGTTTCTCCTCCTTCTTTTGTTGGTCTGTAGTCATTCCAACAACATATGTACCAGCAGTTGCTTCAGCTTTTCGGGTATGTCAGGCCCTGTTGATTTTGGTTACCCTGTCAAGAATAGTGGTCGCCTATTCCCAGGTGTGACTCATCAGTTCTGCTCCCTCCATAATATCTGCCACAGCTTTTGTACTATTGTTCAATAACCTGTAGGAAATCTCCAATAGACTATCACAGGAATTTGATGGTTTGCACTTGGTCAACTTCTTCTTGAATCTCAACCGGGTTTCATAAAGTACCTCCATTTTCAGTTGTTGGAAATTGTATATCTCATCCTTAAGTTATAGCATCCAGGAGGGTGGGAAGAATCTCTCTCAAAAATCTTGTTTGAGCTCTCTCCAGTTGGTAATGTAGTCATTGGGCAACTCCAATAACTATAAATGGCCTCCCCAGATTGAGAGAAGGGGAAAAGTCTCTACCTTATTGCATCCTGACTAACACCGGGCAACCTGTACGCCTTACTTATTCTAATGAAGTTATTTAAGTGCAGGTTGGCATCATCAGCTACATGGACACTAAACACCCATTTCATCTTCAGCAACTATATATGGTCACCATGGAAGGGGAAACAGAGGCCAGAGATATGCCCCTCAATTCTTTGACGAGGATGACCCAAATATTGGTGAAGTCGGGTCAACTGGAGCTATCGTACCACCACCTTTGCCTGTTGGGGAAAAGTTTGACATCACTAGCACCATGATACAATGGCTGAATATGAAAGAGGTGTTTAGGGGTCATGCTAATGATGATGCTAATCTACACTAAATGAACTTCTTCGAAATATGCAAGGCGTACAGGTTGCCCACTTTTTGATAATGCTCAAACTCATACTACTGAAAAAGTATGGAGGGGAAGTTGTCAATAAAGAACCCAACAAAGAGGTTGGGGTCGAACCCACAGGAAATATGGTAAGAACTATACTAATGCCGGCATTTAAGCGTTTTGGTGAGTTATCTCCAAATTGAGGGGTTTATAGAAAAAACAATTATAAAAAATGAAAATAAATTGTTGTTAATCAAGATTTTCAATTAACTAGGGTAAGTTTTCCCAATGGGTACATAACTACTTCGGGTTTACACTCGTCATCAATCTTAATGCTTACTTGTAGAACTAATAACTAGGGTTCATCCAAAGGACTGGTTCGCCCCTATTGGATGACTATACTCAATCACCAGGTTAGGTCTATTGAGTGATTTTAATTTAACCATTATCAATTTGTTCCAAATTAACTATCCTGCGGTCGCAGCTCAAGTTATACAATGATCATAAAAATCAATCCTTCGTTGTAATTCTCTTTTCCTAATCTATACTTCTCTAGGTTCAAGAAAGTAAATTATTCGGGAAATTCTTAACGTTGCACTTCATTAAGAAACATTAAAGATGAAGAGAATACAATACAAGCGTTTAGCATTGGTTTTGAATCACTTTGTGTAACCCTAGGTCGTTAATCCACCATGGTTCCCACAACCCTAGTTGTGGAGGTTTTAGCCTCTCATGATTGTAAAATTATAATTAGTATTCAGAGATAAATATATAATTAAATACTTACAATGATGATTGAAAGAAAACTTGCTTTGAATATTGAAAGAAAATATGATGAACAATTGAAAAATCCAAGTTATGATCTCAAGAATTGCTCTCCAGTGTTGTAAAAAACTAATTACAAACTTGATAATAATTGACAACCAAGTAATTCTGACTGTATCTGACTAAAAAGAAAACCCTCAAAAGTATTTATACAGATAATAAAATCTTTTTCCTAAGTTAACATGGAAATAACCAATTCTGGGTCGACACATCTTACGACTCATCATACCACCCGTAATAGGATTGTACGGGTCGTGCCTTGTCTCGTACATTCCTTGACTTTTGTAGAATTGGCTAAGTGTTGGCATCTACTACGACTCGTACATGATTCCATGAGTCGTACAATCCAATCGTAGTTTGGCTCTGAGAACTTTGGCATCTTCTGAAAATTTCTACGAGTGCCTTGGTACGCCTTGTACCTTACTTCCACGACTTGTAACAACTTGTCGTATCGTGAGAATTGCAAAGTCCCAGAAATCACTAAAGCTTTCCACGGCTCCTCATATGGGTCATAGGTAGATGCTACAATCTGTAGGTGCTACCCTTATCAGGAGACTTCCATTGTGCAAAATTTATGAAGCATCCTACGACTCAAGTTACGGCTCGCACTGAGAGTCGTACTTTATCTTTGTGTCACCCCCCGAGTCTACACCCTGGATATAACATGGTATTTGAACCCACAAGTGACCCCAAGTCAACCCCTGGTCTATCACGCACTAGCATTCTGAGTAAACATGCACAGTGGAACTTAAAATAATAGCATAAAATATTAAAGAAAAACAAATCTGAAAGTAAAAGTTCAAATCTTTAAATAACACTAAATAAACTGAAATTAATGTCTGTCTGAAAGCCATCTAACTGATGAGTTACTGGGACAAGCCTCCAGCTAACTCTAAGATTAAATAAAGCTAATAAGTGACTGAAAGAAAGAAATTATTCCCTCGGACGATAAGGACTCACACTACAACTGCTAAGGTGGGATACTCTTAAATGTGGCAGCTATCTGTACTGAGTCTGAGAACCTGTGGCTATATCATGAAATGATACAACATAAAAGTATGCGTCGGTACTTTGAATGTACTGAGTATGTGAGAGAAACATAAACACGAGATAAGTACTACTAATACTGAATTGAGAAAACATGCAAGAATCAACTAAAATTGTTCAACTGAATAACTTATATAACTGGGAAGGTCTGAAAGACCCTGTCTGGTGGTCTAGGTTGTTTTAAGTCTGATTCTGATCTAAACTGGGCCAAACTAAACTGCAATATTGAAAAATGATACAACTGGTGGAGAACTGATATGGTCAAAAATGACACTGACTAATGGTGATAACATGTTCTAAGTCTGAGATACTGAATCTGGACTACTGCACTATACTGATCTGGACTAAAAGATTTGAGATGTGACCGCACTGACTAGTGGGAGAGGCTATAAACGACATATAACAACGTGAGCTAGACGTGGAGTCCGATGTACACACCCTGTTAGTAGGACCCAATAGACCTTTCCAGGGTATAAAGGAATGGACTGTGAAAATCATTGTCAAAAGGGGGTCGTTGGGCCAAGTAAGTAAAACCTACGGTGGCAACGTAGTTCTGCAACCTGGGTGCGCTGGAACCCTGGCCCTTTCGATGCTAAGTCCTACTCCCACTAGAATAACCCTATTACTGCTACTACTGACAAGCGGATTGTTTGATACTGGTGTCCAAGACTATACTAACCTAGGGATACTGTCAGAGAGTTCCCTAAACGTCTTATAGGACCGAATTTAGAAACTGAGTTCTAAGACTAGTAAGAGAAGCTTAGTTGAAAGCATCGTAACCGTCTAAAGAACAAACTGATAACTGAATTGGGGTCCGAGGTAGGTCAGAGCTATAATTGAATGTCATGACCGCCTAATGGACCAAATAATAGTAATTTGAGTCTGAGTCTGATAACTGAGAGGCACCATTGACACCTCGAAAAGAAAACTGGAGTCAAACTGATCAGCTGACAGTTTCTGACTGAAACTGAGACTTCTAGAGTTCTTACTAAAACTAAACTCACAATAATTGAGTCGAGACTTACTGCTACTAACAATAGGGGGATTCCCCTAATAGAAAACTCAAACTAAGACTCAATATTTCAAGACTGGAACAGAGTTCAAGACTTTCTAGCCCATTGGTTATGGATAAATTTCTTTCATCTCAAAATACTAATCATTTTTTATATCACAAACTAGAGCAAAATAGTTATAATCAACATAAGATAACATTCCACACGAAATAAATGAGGTCTATCAAGAAATTCTTTAATATTCGAAAAGTCTGCGAGGCTAGAATTAAACTTTGTGAAGATAAGCGCCAAATAAATCATGAACTGATGAAAACCATAACTAAAATAATAGAAAACATTATTCTAGGTGTATTCAAGGAAAAATTACAAGAATTCTATCCACAAATCAAAAACTCAAGGCTAGGACTGAAAATTTACTAAGAGAGGATTTCATGGGACGCAAGGAGAGAAGAATATCCTTGTTGAATTCTCATATAACTGGTTGAAGGACCTCTCTAAATATCTTAAAGCCGTTGCGCCTTGGAGAGGAACCCTAGTTCTTGAGCCTTGAGAGAAGAAGAGAGAAGAAGAACTTACGATGGTTGTGAGAAGAGTGAGGGGTTAGACTAGGAAAACTCCTTTAATTCGACTCAAAAGAAGCCTAAAATGACCTATTTTAAGAGTTAGAAGCATAGAAAATTACAAAAATAAACCCTGGGAAAAAGTCCTCAAACATCTGTCTGTCTGGTGCTACGGGTCGTACCATGACTCGTGGTGGCTTCCTACGGGTCGTGGTATGCCATTCGTGGATTTTGGGAGTATTAAAAAGATTGTTGAAACTCTTGGTATGGGTGCCTGGTACAAGTCGTACCTTGATACCACGAGTCGTACCAAGACTCGGGGTAACAGGGCTGGTCCTGTCCGCCCAACCTGATAGTACATATTAAATTGGCCATAACTTTTTACTCTGAACTCTGATTGATGTAAGGTTGGATGCATTGGAAAGAAGACTCAAAGATATTTAATTTTATATACTGGATCACCCAAAAACAATTCGTATAATAGGGTTTATGATCGTTTAAAGTTGGCCATTGTAAGAACTTTCATGAAAAACCCAATAGGTAGGAAGACTCTAAACTCAACTTCTTGCTAGAGGTTCCTTATAACCTTAACTTGCATCCAATGCACTTCTTACACTTAAGAATTTATTTTAACACCTTATTTCCTTAAATTCATAGGGTTCGGTTCTATCCACCTACCTAGAATAGTTCCAAACTTAGTCGAAAGTCCATGGTATACAACATCTCAACTCACGACTGACATGACGATTCGTACCATCATCTTACGAGTCGTATTGAGTCTTTGTAGATACTGATCCTTCCTTGAAAATTCTCTGAACCTCCTATATATGATCCTTCACTACGACTCGTACTATCCTGCTACGGATCGTAGGATCCAATCGTGGTTTTCCTTGCCTCTTCTTGCCAAACTCTCTGAATCATACCACGAAACCTTGGTATGACTCGTATTGACTTGGTACGAGTCGTGAGAGCCTGCCATGACTTCTCAATCAAATTTTGTTGAGCTCTCTGGAACACATTATGATTCCTTGATACGACTCGTACAATCCTCCTACGAGTCGTACTGAGGCTCATTCTAAGGACATGTTCTAGTTTTCTCTGTATGATCAACTTCAAATCCAGGGTTTAGTCATAGGGATTTTTGGTATGTTACAATATCTCCCCCTTGGGAACATTCGTCCTCAAATCTAGGCTAAACATACTGAACGGATATGGACAAAACTGAAATCCTAGATACTGAACATCTGAAACTGAGAACTTATGGGGTGACTGAGCTAAAAGGCTAGGGAAAGAGATACAATCCTGAGAACTCAATGTTAAAGTTGAATGCCAATGGAGTAGCTGACTCCCAGCTGAAGTACATATTTGAACTGAGTTTTTGAATCCTACATGCACGCTAAGATATGAGAAGAACTGAAGGGCATGAAGCTGGCATGAAACTAAGTAGGGTACTAAGAAGAAGCTATTTCCCCAGTAATTCCTCCTACTAGCTGATTGTTCCTTAAGACCTTCACTGAAACCACTTCGTTATTTTCCCCAACTTACGATCTTGACGGTCAAGAATCTCAACTGGAACCTCATTTTAAAAGAGGTTGTCATCCTCACCAACACCTCATCACCCCCTTCATGGGTGAAATTTTTAGAGAGACCTTGCTAACTGCACCAACTTCCATGAATACCACCACACCCTTCCAACCTATCACTAAATCATATTATGACTCCTCTATGGCACACCATCCTAGGATTTCTCCGTCTCCCTAGTATGGCTACCTATTGCAACCATCATTTCTATCATGAGAGAACGTACACAGGGCTTACAATAAGGAAATCGTAAGCACAAATCATCAATGAAATTTAAACTGAGCATATGCACGATGTAGCATGATCTTATGAGTTGTTAAGGCGAATCTAAAGTATTGAGTTCATGGAGCTGAGCATATTACGACACATGAGTCCACTTACATGACGAGTTTCATGACATGAAGTTGAGATTTATGGAATCAAGGAGTAAGACTGGGATCGCTGTCTGAAGAGGTTATCTATAATTCTAGGAGTCTGAACATAAGCATGAGTAGAATTTAGTGTTAACTAAAACACAAAAGAAAACATTTGGATAGGAAGGTTTGACATCCCAAAGTTGCTATGTTTGGAGCCCTTCTACTAGAACACTTAGGGCTTGACTTGGCCTTTTTAACTTATCATCTCCCCCTTAGCTTTAAGCCATCATTCTCAAGCTCTTAGATCCTTTCTTAAGGCTAGGATAACATCACTAACTCTCGAGTTCTCATTTTCCATGAAAGCTATCACTATAGGCTTCATACTTATAACCATTTCCTACCAGTCATGGGATAATTCTCATACAGCATGCTAAAAGGCATCTCATACCTTATACTATGGCTCCTGTGATTAAAACATGCAAGGATCAAAATGAGAAGCTCATAACATACCTGCAACTATATCTGGAGTTGTCTGCCACCTGTACTAGATGTTGTGCCCTGCTGAGATGGGCGAGCTGCTAGAATGGTAGACTCAGTCTTTCCACGTCCTGCTAGAGGGCAATTCTTTATTATATGACCTGATTGACCACATCCAAAACATCCTTCCCTACCGAGCAAACAATTACCATTGTGGCTCCTTCCACATTTCTCACAAACTGGGCGACTTGACAGGGCTGCAGAAGAGTTAGTCGGAGCTCTACCTTTACCCTGTTTGGCTGTTGGGCACTCTCAGAGTTTATGGTCTGGCTTGCTGCACCAAAAGAGATCTCCTGAGCCAGCCCTGCATTCTCTCAAATGTTTCTTCCCACGGTTCTCGCAAGCTGGGTATGTAATCTCCCTTACTCTTGGTTTGTTAGGACTCTTGGCTACCAATGGTGCTGGGGTTGATGACCTCCTATGAGACTCGAAATGACGTCTGCCACTCATCCTCTATTGGGAATATCTTATATCCCTTATCCTTTCTCTCTTGCTTCCCTTTTCTTCTCCCCTGATCCTTCCATCTGCTTTCGGACCGTAAAGCTCAGATGGATCCCTTTTTAAGAAGTTTCGATCCCTATTAATTATTATCTCTTCAATAGGATTTGTAGGTGTCACTACCTGTTGGTTAACCTGAGTGGTTGCAGCCCGTATTAACACTCTAAGGGCATCCCCGATCTCCACATTCGTCACTTGCCCACTGAGAGGGTCTACTGGGGTTGGTGGAACTGATGGATTCCCCCTATTCTTTCCTCTATTAACAGCCCTTCTGGGAGACATTATCTGCGAACGCGTTATTAGAAGAGAGACCTTAAAGTTTTCTCTTTATCGCACGATGAGAATATGAACAAAAGGGGGATTTTCCTTATAACATCTCGTGGCCTCCTTGTCATAAGTGTGGCGTGCTTCACATCCATGAAAAGGACTCTACTCGATGTGGCTTTCAGACATTCCGAGGATACTCTAAACCTAGTGCACTGATACCAAGTTTGTCACACCCCGATTCTACACCCTAGACGTAACACGATACTTGAAGCCACAAGTGACCCCAAGTCAACCCCTGACCTATCATTCACTAGCATTCTGAGTAAACATGCACAACGGAACTTAAAATAATAGCATAAAATATTTAAGAAAAACAAATCTGAAAGTAAAAGTTCAAATCTTTAAACAATACTGAATAAATTGAAAGTCATGTCTGTCTTAAAGCCATCTAACTGAGGAGTTACTGGGACAAGCCCCCATCTAACTCTAAGTTTAAATGAAGCTAATAAGTGACTGAAATAAAGAAATTATTCCCTCGGATGATGAGGACTCACACTTCAACTGTTGAGGTGGGATACTCTAAAATGTGGCAACTATCTGTACTGAGTTTGAGAACCTGTGGCTGTGTCATGAAACGATACTGCATAAAAGTATGCATCAGTACTTTGAATGTATTGAGTATGTGAGAGAAACATAACACGAGATAAGTACTACTAATACTGAATTGCGAAAACATGCAAGAATCAACTAAAACTATTGAACTGAATAACTGATATAACTGGGAAAGTCTGAAAGACCCTGTCTAGTGGTCTAGGTTGTTTTAGGTCTAATTCTGATCTAAACTAAGCTAAACTGAACTGATACAACATGAAATGACCAACTACAATACTGAAAAATGATACAACTGGTGGAGAACTCATATGGTCAAAAATGACCCTGACTAATGGTCATAAACATGTTCTAAGTCTGATATACTCAATCTGGACTACTGCATTGTACTGATCTGGACTTAAGGATCTGATAGTAACTGCACTGACTAGTGGGAGAGGCTAAAACTGACATATAACCATGTGAGCTGGAGGTGGAGTCCGATGTACACACCTCATCGGTAGGACCCAATATACCTTGCCAGGGTATAAAGTCATGGATTGTGAAAATCACTGTAATAAGGGAGCCGTTAGGCCAAGTAAGTAAAACCTACGATGGCAACATAGTTCTGGAACTTGGGTGCACTGAAACCCCGGCCCTTTCGGTGCTAAGTCTTACCCCCACTAGAATAATCCTATTACTGCTACTACTGGCAAGCGGATAGTTTGATACTGAGGTCCAAGACTATACTGACCCAGGGATACTGTCAGAGAGTTCCCTGAGCATATTATAGGACAAGATTTAGAAATTGAGTTCTAAGACAAGTCAGAGTTGCTTAGTTGAAAGCGTCGTAACCGCTAAAAAACAAACTGATAATTGAATTGGGGTTCGGGGCTGGTCAGAGCTATAACTGAATGTCATGACTGCCGAATGGACAAAATAACAGTAATCTGAGTCTGAGTATGATAACTGAGAGGCACCATTGACACCTCGAAAAGAAAATTGGAGTCCAACTGATCAGCTGACAATTTCTGACTGAAACTGAGTCTTCTAGAGTTCTCACTAAAACTGAACTGACAATAATTAAGTCGAGACTCATTGCTACTAACAATAGGGGTATTCCCCTTATAGAAAACTCAAACTAAGACTCAATATTTCAACACTGAAACAGAGTTCAAGACTTTCTAGCCCATTGGTTATGGCTAAATTTCTTTCATCTCACAATACTAATCATTTTTGATGTCACAAACTAGAGGAAAATAGTTATAATCAACCGAGGATAACATTCCACACGAAATAAATGAGGTCTATCAAGAAATTCTTTAATATTCGAAAATTTTGCAAGGCTAGAATTAATTTTTGTGAAGATAAGCACCAAATAAATCATGAACTAATGAAAACCATATCTAAAATAATAGCAAACATTATTCTAGGTGGATTCAAGGAAAAATTTCAGGAATTCTATCTACAAATCAAAAACTCAAGGCTAGGACTGAAAATAACTGAGAGAGGGTTTCTGGGGGACACAAGGGGAGAACAATCTCCTTGCTGAATTCCCACATACCTGGTTGAAGGATCTCTCTAAAGATCTTGAAGCTGTTGCACCTTGGAGGAACCCTAGTTCTTGAGCCTTGAGAAAAGAAGGGAGAAGAAGAACTTACGATCATTGTGAGAAGAGTGAGGGGTTATACTAGTAAAATGCCTTTAATTCGACTCAAAAGAATCCTAAAATGACCTAGTTTAAAAGTTAGAAGCATAGAAAATTACAAAAATAACCCTGGCAAAAAGTTCTCGAAAATCTATCTGTCTGGTGCCACGGGTCGTACCATGACTCGTGGTGGCTTCCTACGGGTCGTGGTATGCCATTCGTGGCTTCTAGGAGGCTTAAAAAGATTTCTGAAACTGCTGGTATAAGTTCCTGGTATGATTCTTACCTTCATACCACGAGTCGTACCAAGACTCGTGGTAACAGGGCTGGTCCTGTCAGCCCAACCTGACAATGCTTACTAAACTGGACATAACTTTTTACTCTGAACTCCAATTGATGAAAGGTTGGATGCGTTGAAAACAAGACTCAAAGGGATTAATTTTATATGATGGGTCACCCAAAAACAATTCATATAATAGGAGTTATGGACGTTTAAAGTTGGCCCTTGTAAGAACTTTCATGAAAAACCCAATTGGTAGGAAGGCTCTAAACTCAACTTCTTGCTAGAGGTTCCTTATAACCTTAACATGCATCCAATGCAATTCTTACACTTAATAAAATTATGCTAACACCTTGTTGTCCTTAAATTCATCGGGTTCGGGTCTATCACCTACCTAGAATAGTTCCAAACTTAGCCGAAAGTCCATCGTGTACAACATCTCAACTCACGACTGACATGGCGATTCATACCATCATCTTACGACTCGTACTGAGTCTTTGTAGCTACTGATCCTTCCTTGCAAATTCTCTGAACCTCCTATATATGATCCTTCACTACAAAAGGTACTACCCTGCTATGGATCGTGGGATCCAATCGTGGTTTTCCTTGCCTCTTCCTACCAAACTCTCTGAATCATACCATGAAACCTTGGTACGACTCATATTGACTTTGTACCAGTCGTGAGAGCCTTCCATGACATCTCAATCAAATTTTGTTGAGCTCTCTGGAACACACCACGAGTCCTTGATACGACTCATACAATCCTCCTACTAGTCGTACTGAGGCTCATTCTATGGAAATTATTCAGTTTTCTCTGTATGATCAACTTCAAATTTAGGGTTTAGTCATAGGGATTTTTGGGGTGTTACACATTGCCTTGCCCCAATATTCTGAGCTTTTCCACGAGTCTTAGTACGGCTCATACAGTCCTGGTATGGCTAGTACTAAGATTAATACTTGGCCTCTTTTCTGCACTTTTCTGCAACTTTTGCACATTTTTGCTCCAACATCTATTTTCTTTGAAAACAAAGTAAAAAACCTTATATCCATATAAACATACCTAAGTCTATTCTCAGTTTTAAGCATCGAAAGTGTTATAAACTCACAATACATCATTAGCTCACGTGGTTACATGTTGGTTATAGTCTCTCCCACATTATAGTGCAGTACTGCTCAGTACTAAACATTCATAGTTTTCAGTTCAGTTCAGTTATCCAGATATCAATATGTAATTATGATCCTCAGTTAGTACTTGTGTTACAGTTATATTCAGTGGTTACTAGTTCAGTTCTGTATTCCTACTATTGTTACTTACATCTTGCATACTTAGTACATTTAAAGTACTGATGCATATTTTCCATGTTGTATGGTATTATGATACAGGTGCAGGTTCTTAGTCACAGCATCGTCAGTAGTTCCATTCAGACGATCTCAGCAGCACTATCTATGGTGAGTCCTCATCTTTCAAGGACGAGGATTTAGTTCTATTTTCATCTTCTTGCTTTCAAATTTTAGAGTTAGTTGGGGGCTTGTCCCAGCAACTCGTCAATTCTTAGATGGCTTTCAAACAAACTATTATTTCAGTATGTTTTGCAGTTGTTGTATAGTTTTTCAGTACCTTATCTAACATTTCTTGTTTTTGAGAAAGTTATTTAATTATCTTTTTCTCAGCTTCCGCTTTTATTTAAATCAGTATATAGTATGATGCCAACCCATGGGTTAACTTGGGGTCACTTGTGGCACAAAGTATTGTGTCACTTCCAGGGTGTAGGTTGGGGTCATGACAATAAGATCTTTGATGCAAAAGTTTTTCACCATGTCCATGGGAGTACAAATTTTTGAAAGCTCTAATGCTAATAGCATTCCGATCGAGGAAGAGATGTTTATGAACCGGATGGACATTAAGAATTTGTTGGAGTCTGATTGGAGTCCTTACATACAGGTTATTTTTTTCTTCTTAGATTTTTACTTTTCCATTTTCACACTTCAACAAGATTGATAATTGTATTTTTCTTAAGAATTGTAGGAATACATTGTTTTCTTGCGGAGCAAAATTACAGAAGTAGCAAACCATTTTACATGGTACTACATTTCATGTAGTGTGTGTTCAAAGAAGATTGAACCAGAAAATGGTGTTTATCGATGCCCAACTGCAAAAAAGATTGCAAGTTTCCTTTGGTGAAGGATCCTGGAAGGACTATGAATTTTTTTTGTATTACTAATTAATCTAACTTATTTTATAAATTTTGGTACAAGATACACATAAAAGTGAAAGACAGATCTGGGGAAAGTACTTTTTTCTTATTCAATGGCGTGGCTGAAAAACTCCTCGATACATCAGCTCACAAGTTATTCAACAAGCTGTCATTGGATAATAACAATGTTCCTGTCCAAGTTGAAAGTGTTTGTGGGAAAGATTTTGTTTTTAAGCTTAAGTTAAACACATACAATTTGAAAAAAGGGCTTGAAAACTTTACAGTATCAAAGGTTTGGATTCCAGATGATAAGTTGGAATTACAGTACATGCAAAAAGAAGAGAAAAAGGTATTGCAATATAGATTGTTGAAGTTTCTAATATACAATCTCATTTAGTTTTTAAAACCTCCTTTTTACTTCTTGCTTTTACAGGTGAAGAACTTTTCAGAGGGTAAAAGCATACCAAAACCTCACGGGATGAAAGAACTGTCCAAAGAAAAGGTATTTTGATTTACTATTTCAAGTATGAGGTTTCTACTTATTCTTACAATGAACACATTTAAAAGACATGTTAAATTTACTCTTACATAACAAACAGATATTTGTCGATGTCTTATTGGAGAGTTTGGAAGATCCTGAGGAAGTACATATCACTGTTGGTGCTAAGAGTAGGAAAAGAAGAAATCTAATCGTAGATGATGATAAGACACAAATAAGTGCAAGAAGTAGAGAGTTTAATGTTTCTCCTGACCTTTTTACTATTGTTTAAGATTTGACAATTAAGTTTAGTGACACCAGTAGATGTTTTTTGACGAATAATTTGTTTTGTTAATGTCACTTAACTTTTGTTTGAGGTGATGATATCCATACATGTATGGTTTATCCTGGCTCTGTTCTTCTTCATTATTTAACTATGCAAACAGTTTGGTTGTTTGCAGCATTAAAAGATAAAACAGTCAGAAGCGTAATAAATCATAATTTAATACACATTAAAATCTTTTGTAGTTACAAATGAGGAAGATGAACAAATTAATTACTGAACATAATAATTCATAATTTAATACACATTAAACGACTTTGCAGTTATGAGTAAGGAAGATGAAGCAATGAATTAATGAACTTTCCAGGATAACATTTGTTGCTTCTAACATGTTATTGTTGTTTGAGCTTACACAAACATGTTGGTTCCTTTTACCTTTTTAAGTTTACTAACACAATCATACGGTTTCTGACAAATAAATAGCTTCTATTTTTTCCTTTTGCTATTGGTAATTTATGTACATGCAAAATATTCTATTGATTTTAGCTTATATTATTAGGAATTTTTCGGAACAAGAACAACATCCAAATATAGATAGAAACAAATATTAGAGATTATGGTTGTATATTTGTAATAATTTGAGAAAGAAAAGAAGAAGGAAGATAGTTTATTTTAGAATAGGTCTTTCATGTAGATATTATCTTTTTCAATATATGTTGACATACTAAAGGGTTTGTATGTTACCATGTTTATATCTCCAACTTACAGTTCCTCTATGTTTTCAACTTCTTTAATCATTTTGGGGGAATAGCTTCCTAGAAAACTTTGGGTATTAAGGCTAAGCAAATGGAGCTAATTTTGCGCATCTATGTTTAAGGCTATTGTAGCCTAACTTAATGAGTAGTGCTTTCTTCTGACTGTTTTGATCTACCCGTATGAGCTAAATTAATAAGTCAATTTGCATTAAATATCCAAAGAATACAATTGAGTAAACAGGCAAGTGTTTAAGGAAAGACTGGATAAACTGTTACAAAAGTGTTTCAGGATATTTTCAAGTGTTCAGTCAATGATGGTTATTTATATCCATAGCTCCTAAGCTTCTTCGCTTTTAATAGATGATATCGAAAGATATATTGAACATATCTGAATAGAAATGTCATCTATGTTGACAAAACGGTTCTGAAACAAAGGCTAGGAACTATAACCTCTTCCTTGTAAGTTCCATTTCCATTGCTATAATATTCATAACTAATCTATAACAACCTGCAGTAAAAGGAGAGACTCTTGAAGGTTTCTTTTTGTTAGATCTTTTTTCCTAAAAAAAATAGTTTATATTGGATTTTGAAAGTTTTTTTTGTAGCTCCTATTAGAATGGTAGAAGGCCTGGATATAATTGGTTTGCAACACCATCAAAGTGGTGTTGCTAGAAGAAAAGCAACATTAATATAGGAAAAATAGAAAAACACTTCTTTTAATAAGAAAAACTGAAAAGTAACTTCTATATTTAACTGTATGTCTCCAAGAAGACTGAAAAGCCTCCATCTCTTCTTCTCCTTGCTTTAAATTATGGTGGACTTTTGAGTATATGGTCAGTAATAAAGTAACTGAGATAAAGAAAAATTGAAAATGAAAAGAACACCTGTTTGATTCCTTATATAGTGGTTATTCAACTTCTGGTGTTTTCCTAGAAAGTCAAAACCTGTAATACCTTAAAAGCCCTAAGATCAAACCCGAGGGTTGAAATGGAGAAAACAGGAATTTTTGCACCATGTCACCGGATGACTCATCTAGTGACCCATGAGGTACACCATGAGTCGTGGTGTTACCTCACAACTCGTGAAATGAGTCGTGGTCAGAGTGCTGAGTTGAAAGTGGGATTTTCGAGTGGCGATAATGAGTGAGGACTACGAGTAGTCTAGTGACCTAATGAGTTGTGAGGTCTTAACAGTCTGAATTCCAGGGGCATTTTTGTAACTCTTTGTTAATTTATTGCCTACACTACGTCATTTTGGGGTTAAAATCAGGGGATTTAGGGAGTTAGTCAACATTCTCTCTTCATTCCTCTCATTCTCTCAAGTTCATTACATAGAAAATTCAGTCAGTTCTCCCAAATCGAGACCAAAGGTTTCAATTCTCCTCAGATTTCTCAAGCAATCTCTCAGGGAGAATGTCAAGTTCAGGTATGTGGGTTTTCAACAAGGGAATCTCTTTTCCCTTGTACCACAAAAAGCTTCTTAAAATCTTTATCAGCTCTAGCCCTTTTTGTATCAATGTTAGGGTTTTCTTTCAGTTAGATTATGGATTTTCTTCTTGTTATAGTTTCCATGATTTTGAAGGTTGCAGTTAGTTATACTTTATGTTGATATCTCTTTCCATGAAATATGTGTTTATCCCTAGTCTATAAATGTGATTTGAAGAGTATTGCATTAATGTCCAGATACAAACCTTCTTGATTTTGATAGTTCTTGTAATCAATAGAATGGTGCAATTAGATTATCCAAAAAGTTGAATGATTGATCATTTAGTCCCAGTCAGTACTTAGCCTTTTCAGTATTTTATAGAAATGTCAGCTAATCAGTTTGACTATACTCATTCTCTTGAGGCGGTCAGCCAAAACTCCATAGTCTCAGTTATTAGTTGTCAGGGTGTTCTTTAGATGGTCATGATACTTTCAACTAAAGTGTCACTACCCGAGTTTACACCCTAGCTATAACATGGGACAAGGAACCCCGAAAGGATCCAGTCAACCCATGGCATAATCATAGCATAACACTTAACAACATAAACAGCTAACAGAAACATAATTGAGCGGAAGCTAACTTTAAGAGTTAAATTTAAAACTCAAGGACATAGTCTAGCAAAAACATAATACATAGACTGAATCTGATTACACATATTTGAAAGCCTTTACTACTCTAATGAGTTGCTAGGACAAGTCCCCAGCTAACTCCTTAAGTCTGAAAACTGAAATACAATTGAACAAGAACATAGACCTCGTCCCTGAGAGAGGAGGACTCACCACAATCCATTGAGATGGAAGAAGGAGCGTGTCTACCTGTGGCATTGAGTATGGATACCTGAATCTATATCATGAAACGATATAGCACATAAATTATGTGGTCAATACTTGGAATATACTGAGCATGCGGGAAACGTAAGCAAACTAAACATACAAGTATATAAAAGGGAAATAAATTAAATACATCAACATATAACTGACTTAGAATACAACAAGCCTCTTTTGAGTCAATACACATATCAACATGAAACTTTCATTTTGGAACTCATATTCCAAAGGATCATCAAACTCATACATAAGGTCAATTACTGATCACTTAATGAGAGCCCAAGCTAGAGCTAGTATCATATGTTGTGTTGGACATCTGCTGGTAAATGAGTCTATATTATCGTATATCTATTTTAAACATAAGTCTGACCTATACGAAACTGAGCCAGAGGAGTCATTCTCTACTATGGAGAGTCCCGAGCTGACCAACGGAAACATTCTCGGCTATGGAGAGTTCCTGGCTGACTAGAATATGAGGAGTACTAATCCGACATTATACATCTGATCTATGCTACTATAGCTAATCAGAAACATGAACATTTACTGACCTCGTCATACAACATTTGTTTAGAAAGGATTAGGGCTACTTTCTACTAGCAACAAGCCCAAACGTCTGAAGGACCATTCTTTTTCTTTATCATCATAATTCATATCGTCATGTACCAAATCATCATTTAATCCACACATCTTACATTTACAAACATCCATATATTCATATCATACTTTACACACCTCCACAACATTCAAGTTCGAGTTCATAACATACAACATATAACATAGGGTCATGTAGGATCCATAGGTACAATTTACACTTAACATAGACACATTGATTCATATATTTAAGACTTACGGAAAGCCCATATGCTTAACTCATACCTTAATCATTTACAACGAGATCATGGTAGAAGCGTACATTTTCATTTCATAAAACCCATTTTAGAATTTTCTCCAATTCATAAGAAAGATAAGATAATTATGCCATTATCACAGATTTACCTCATACCGAAAACATTTTCATCAAGAACATAATGAAAACACATACATACTTTAAATTGATCAAGCCCCTAAATTCTAATCCCATCTCAACATATTTATCAAATTGAATATTCTAATTTTTAAGGTAATTCTTACAATCTTCACCTATTTTTAGACATGGTTACGAGTTATTGATATAATCAAGTGAACAATAATAAAATCCCAATCAAAGTTCAAGCCATCTCATGAAGAACATTCTATAATCATGCATTTTCACCATCTATTGCATAATTCAAGATAATCAAATAATTCCATGAGCATAATTAACTTATAATCCTTATGGGTTTAGAGTTCGTAGAAGATATAAAAGAAATCACTCATCAACCGAAACCCTAGGTCATGCTTTTCTAGAATAATTGAAATCATGTTTTTGATAAAACATTTTGGGGCACAAGTATGGAAGGATATCCTTATTGAAAAACCTACATACCTGATTCAAGAAAAAACCTCCACTTGAGCTTGCACCTTGAAGCCTTGAGGAACCCTTGATGAATTCTTGAGTCCTGAGAGAGAGGAGGAAGAAGAGTTTGAGAGTATTTTTGGTGTAGAATGAGGGTTTAGGCTAGTTGTCCCCTCAAAAACGACCCATAAGAGGCTCAAACGACATAGTTTAAGAGTTAGAAGCATAGGATTTTACGAAAACATCCCTGGAAAAATGCAGGAAAATTCCACCTGCCAGTCCGCGTGGGGCGCTCCACGAGTCGTGGGGTTGAAAACAACTCGTGGGGCCCTTTTGTGGAGTACACTGGATGATTTCTCAAAATTCCCTCGAATCAGCCGACGACTCACTTCATGAGTCATTGTCTGACATGACGACTCGTGACCTCCTTCCATCATCCTCACTGCCCGGGACCCTATACTAGAACTCTAGCCTCCACCCGATGGCCGACTTAACGAGTCGTTGCCTGTATCACGATTCGTTGGGTCATGCGTTGCCACTGAAGCCCACGATTTCCTGCCTCTCCTTCCCAAAACTGCCCTGACGAGTCTTTACTTGACACGACGACTTTTTGGGTCATCTGTGGTCATTGGACTTGTTGTACTTCCGGACTGCTTCTCACAGGCTTGATGACGATTCGTTAGGTAACCTAACGAGTTGTTCCACGACTCATTCTGAGGAAAATCCTGCTAGTTTTTCTGTTGAACTCCATCTAACTCTGGGGTCTGGTCTTAGGAACATCCAGGGTGTTACAATATCTCCCCCTTGGAAATATTTGTCCTCGAATGTTGGCTAAACATGTAGAAAGGGTAGGGACAAAAATGAAATCCCAAAATCGATCAATTACATCTAAACCAATGGAGTATCTGACTGCAGGATGACCTTACACATCTGAGCTGATTATCTAAATCGAACATGCATGCTAGGGCACAAGATAGACTGAAGGACATGAAACTAATATGGAACTAGATTGAACACTGAGAAGGATCCTTTCCCTTTAACTGGAACTGAAATTATATGAACTGAGCCTTTGTTCTCAAATCACTTTCTGATACATGGTTAGAATTCATGATATCTGGTCTAACTGCAAGTTAAGGTCTCATGAGCACGAATCCTTCATGACATCTATAACTGAACACATACATGAGATAACCTTATTTTACTGAGCTACTAAGCAACTTCTAAAGAATGAGTTCAAGCTGATCCTAGTGGAGAACATGAGTTAACACACATAACGGATCCATAACATGAAGATGGGCCTAAAGGATTCGTAGAGTAAGACTGGCGTCACTGTCTAAAGAGGTTATCTAGAAATTCTGGGAGTCTGCACATAGGGATGGGCAGAAGTTAGCTTCAACTGAAATACAAGAAAAGTTATCTGAACCTGAAGGAATTGACATATCGCAACTGTCAGGGTTGGAACTCCTCTATTAGCATACTCAAGATTCGACTTGTCGTACGTACTTACTATTTCCCCCATAACTTAAAGCCTTCTTTCTAAGGCTCCTGAATCTTTCTTAAGATTGGGGCTAATTCACTAACTTCTAGCTTCCATTTCACCTCTAACCTTCACTACAAGCCTTACACCAACAGCTACTCACATCACACAACGACAATCTCCCTTCAACAACCATCACAGATCTCCTCATTCAATACTAGGGTTCTGGGGTTGGCAACATACAAAGAGTAATGCAATATTCACAACATACCTGTGGCCACTACTGGCGACTTGCCCTTATCCTGGTGTGCTTCTATGGCATAGTAGCAGTTTTGATGACGTCCGCCACTCAGGCTATATGATGAACCCTGCTAAAATGGACGAGCTATTGGATCTACTGGAGAGGTGGCCGAGGATTTACTCTCGCCTCACTTAGCCGCTGCGCAATCTCGGTACTTATGGCCCAACTTTCCGCACCAAAAATAAACATCCGAGTTGGCCATGCATTCTCCCAAATGGTGCTTCCCAAAGCTGGTACACAACGGATACACAATCTCCCTTACTCTGGGTTTGTATGAAGCACTGAATAGTCGAAAGTGTTGGGGCTGATGATTTCTGCTGGGAATGTGAGTGATGCCCAGAACTCTTCCTTTGTGGGAGAACTCTGAATCTCCTATCCTGGCCTCTCTATATTTTTCCTTCACCTGCTCCGCTTCCATCTGTTGAGCACATATAACCAAACATGGAAAATCTATACCCCTATGCAACATGACAATCCTACACTCTTTAACCAAGGATACCGACACTCTGTTCATGAACCTGATCACCTGGGCCCTCTGGTCGGCTACCATCTCCGGTGCAAACTTGGAAAACCGGGTAAATTCCAATACATACTCCTGGACAGTCATGTTATTCTGTTTCAAGTTGATGAATTCTTCAGCCTTGGCCTCTCTCAACTCCCTAGGGAAAAACCTATCCAGGAATGCAGTCATAAATTCATCCTAACCTACGGGGCCTGCTCCAATTCCCCGACTGTCTCTCCACTAACAAAACCATATATAAGTGACTCCTTTTAGCTGGTAGGAGGCTAAATCTGTGCTCTCAGTACCCATCAGCCCCATGATCTGGGTGATCATCTGAATTTCTTCCAGGAACTCATACGAGTCCTCGTCCACCATTGACCCTAAGAATTCGGGTGGGTTCATTCTGAGAAAATCTCTTACCCTTGCCACTGCTACATTCCCATTCTGGGAAACACGAGCCATCGCCTGCTGATTAATCTAGGCGGTCATGGTCTGTGCCAACATAATAAGGGTTGCTCGAAACACGGCATGAGTAACATGGTCGTCCTTCGAGTTCTTCGGGGCTGGTGGTGCTTGCTGGCGGCCATTACCATTTCTTCTTCCATTCACTCGTCGGGGAGGCATTATCTGCAAACACATAAAGCATGAGTCAGGGGAGGAACTGTTTAGAGTTTCATACTTTACGCAGGATAAGAATCATGAATAAAAGGGAACATTCCCAAAATGTCTCATAGCCTCTTTGTCATAAGTGTGGCACGCTTCACACCCATGAAAAAGACTCTACTTAACCCGGCTTTAAGACACCTTAGGATACTTCAAACCTATTTCTCTAATACTAAGTCCTTCACGACCCGAGTTTATACCCTAGTCATAACACGGGACAAGAAACCATGAAAGTCTCCAAGTTGACACATGGAATAATGATAGCATAACACTTAACAACATAAACAGCTAATAGAAACATAACTGAGCAGAAGCTAACTTTAAGAGTCAAATTTTAAACTCAAGGACATAGTCTAGGAAAAACATAATACATAGACTGAATTTGATTAAACATATCTAAAAGCCTCTACTACTCTGATGAGTTGCTGGGACAAATCCTCAGCTAACTCCTGAAGTCTAAAAACTGAAATACAACTGAACAAGAACATAGAGCTCTTCCCCAAGAGATGAGGACTCACCACAATCCGTTGAGATGGAAGAAGGAGCGTTTCTACTCGAGAGGCTGAGTCTGGACACCTGAATCTATATCATGAAATGATATAGCACATAAAGTATATGGTTAGTCCTTGGAATATACTGAGCATGCGGGGAAACACAAACAAACTAAACATACAAGTATATAAGAAGGAAATAAATTAAATACATCAACATGTAACTGATTTAGAATACAACAAGCCTCTTTTGAGTCACATACACATATCAACATGAACCTTTCATTTTGGAACTCATATTCTGAATCATCATCAAACTCATACATAAGGGTCAAGTACTGATCACTTAATGAGAGACGAAGCTGGAGCTAATATCATATGATTTGCTTGACATCTGCTGGTAAATGAGTCTGTATTATGCTATATCTATTTTAAACTAAAGTCTGAACTATATGGAACTGAGCTAGACTGACAATATAAACTGAGGGAGTTATTTTCCGCTATGGAGAGTCCTAATTGAACTAAGGGAGTCACTCTCTACTATGGAGAGTCCCGACTGAACTAGGGAGTCATTCTCTGCAATAGAGAATCCCAACTGAACTAGGTAGTCATTCTCTACTATGGAGACTCTCAACTAAACTAAGGAGTCATTCTCTACTATGGAGATTCCCGAGTTGACCAAGGGAAACATTCTCGACTATGGAGAGTCCCTAGCTAACTAGAATATAAGGAGTTCTGATCCAACATTATACATCTGGTCTATGCTTTTCACGACCCGCATGTATACCCGGATCACAGACACGGGACAAGGAGCCCCGAGAGACCCCAAGTCCACCCATTGCATAAGCATACATCTAATTCAATCACATTAGCGGAAGACTTAGCATAAGGAAAATGTAATTATGACATAATAAGGGAGAAAGCTAGTAAACGATTCATATATAACGGCTGGCTGATTACAACATGTAGTCTGAAAAACCTCTAATCATGAAAGACGGATTGATGGGACAACTCCCCAATTAACCCAACAATTTTGAAACTAAAAGAAAGCATAGAGTCTGAACATATGGCCCTCGGAACATGAGGACTCACCAAATATGCTGATAACAACCTCTTATGCACTACAGTGGAGGGTGAGCCTGAGAGCCGGGTCCTGTATCATGAAACGATACAGCATAGAAAGTATTCGGTCAGTACATGGAATGTACTGAGTATGCAAGATAAGTAAAACAGACATTTAAAATATATATAAACTCATAAATGATCATAAGAGTAGGACATCATGCTCATATCATAAATCATCAAAACATGTCATAAGGCCCAAGGTGTTCAAAACATTCATAATGTAAACATAAACCTAATCATGAGGAAAGAGCTTTACTTAACATGACTTAAGTCAAAATACATTATCTAACATACATAAATCATGAGGAACAGTGGGAGAGTCTCTTAACCGACATACCTTATATGAGCACACATGAAGCCCGACTTGTAACCCTAGTCGGGAAGGTGTTCATACCTTGCCAAGGGTAGAACCTTGAAAGTGTGATATCACCATGAAAAGGGTCATTTGGGCCGGGGATGGTCATGAAAGGGGTCCCAACATAGATACGGTGGCATGTAGTTTATGAGATTCGGGGCTTAGCCTGATCCCCAAACCTACTCGGTGTTTGATACTACTCCCAAAATATATATAGTGCTCATAGTATAGCTTGCATGAATTCATGGGCTAGTTAAATCATGATAATCATAAACATGCTTGTACATACGTGAACTAGCCATGAATTAAGGCCCGTGAGTCAGCCAAAACATAATTCAGATATCATCAGGTTCATTCAGACTTGTGGATCATGCACATAGCTCGAAATTCATGAAATCATGATGGGTAGTTTATTAAATCCATAATTTAAATCGTAAATCATACTAGGCTTGTAAATATCATTAATAGGAAACTAGATCATAAATCGACTCATCATGGGTCATGCATAATTAGGCTTGATTACATAAAAAGCAAAATCGATAACATTATTATTAATTTAAATAATAAAAACTGATCAAAACCCATAGGATACGATAAGATTCTAAAATCATAAAACCCATTAACAAATCACTATACTTCTATATAAATCAACTTTAAAACCCCATGAGTTTTTAGTAGAAATTTTAATAAAATCGTAGAGGAGGGGCATGGGCATGGAAGAAATCACCCATTGAGAACCTTACATACCTAGAAACTGATTCTTAACATCCCTTGAATGCCCAAGAAGAAATTGAAAGGAATTGGGGAAGAAAACCTTGAATCACCTTTTGATCACCCCCCCCCCAAACTCTTGCATGCACGAATGAAGACTTAGAAATAATTATCCCCTTAAAAACCCACCTTTCATAAGCTAAAATGACGTAGTTTAGGGTCTTATAACGTGAAAAGGTCGAAAATGCCCTTAATAAATCTACCCTGAAACTAGTCGGGTTGAACTAACGGACGGAACCAATGGGTTGTTAGAGCTAACGACGACCCGTTCTGTTGCTCGTCGTTTGCACTGCTGTAGCTTACTTCTAAAACTGACCAACGGACGGATAGGATGACTAGTCCTCTGAAACAACGATCTGTTACATCGTCTACCTGCTTACCACGGGCTTCACCATGACTCGTGGTTACTTCCAATGAATCATGGTCTTGATCTATCATCTATACTGGAATTTCTTGCACCCAAACAATGACCGATAACAACGACTAGTTACAAGCCACAACGAGTTGTTGCAAGGCCTGTTGTATGCCACCTGCTAAACCCAACCTCTTCCAACGCTTGCTGGCAAAGGCTCGTTGTTCCCAACAACGAGTCGTTGTGTCGTCCGTTGTCTCCACTGCCCCCCAGCCTTCCCTAATCAACGACTGCATACAACGACTTATGGTTTGTTACCACGAGTCGTTCCATGGCCCGTCCTATGTAATTTTTCCCAATTTCTGCTGTTCTCAACTTTTAAACTTTCGGACCTATTCTTACGAACTTCCGGGGTATTACGATATCTCCCCCTTGGGAACATTCATCCTCGAATATAGGAACAAGAAGAAAACAGAGACATGCAATTATCATATTCAAATATTGATCATTTTAACCAAAATTTTATGGAAAGACTACCTCTGATTCACATCACATAGCTGAACTGATCTCATGCTTCATATACACATTCATACACATAAAGGAAACTTGAACACATGAACTGAACATGAAAACTAGATAGACTCATAGAGAAAAACTGATATCTCAAGTCGAAACTAAGTCGGTAGAAAATAAATGCGGGTATCTAGCCATATATCTGCGTCGGCTTCCCATGTAGCTCCTTCAACATGCTTATTTCTCCATAAAACCTTAACTGAAGCTACTTCTTTGTTCCTTAGCTTTCGGACTTGACGATCTAATATTTCCACCGGAACTTCTTCATAGCTGAGGCTGTCTTTTACACCAACACTGTCCACCGGGACTACTAGAGTTGGATCTCTCAAACACTTCTTCAAAAGTGACACATGAAACATGGGATGTGCAGAAGATAACTCTGAGGGCAAGTCCAACTCATATGCTATCTTACCAACTCTTCTCACGATCCGATAGGGACCAATATATCAGGGACTGAGTTTTTCTTTTTTTTCGAACCACATGACTCCCTTCATGGGAGATACCTTTAGAAATACCCAATCATCTACCTCAAACTCGAAATCCCTTCTCCTCACATCCGCATATGACTTTTGAAGACTCTGAGCGGTTTTTCAACTGGTCCCTTATCAACTGAACCTTTCCCATAGCCCCATGAACCGAATCAGGCTCTAGCATAGCTGCTTAACCAACCTCAAACCATTCAATGGGTGATCTACATCTTTGCCCATAAAGAGCTTCAAACGGTGCCATCTGCATACTAGAGGGATAGTTATTATTATAAGCAAACTCGATCAAGGGCAAATGATCATCCCAGCTACCCTTGAAATCCATTACACATGCTCTCAACATGTCCTCGAGAGTCTGGATTGTTTGTTCGGCTTGGCCATCTCTTTTTAGATGAAAAGTTGTGCTAAGCTTAACTAGAGTCCCAAGCCCCTTCTAAAAAGACCTCTAGAACTGGGAGATAAACTGAGTACCTCGGTCTGAAATAATAGACAAGGGAACTCCATGAAGTCGAACCCACTCCTCGAGTATACAATTTGGCATAATCATCTGCTGAATCAGTGGTTTTGACCGATAGAAAATGTGCCGCCTTGGTCAACTTGTCTACCATCACCCAAATGGAGTCATATTATCGGCGAGTACGAGGTAGGCCTGCAATGAAGTCCATATTAATCTCTTCCCACTTCCAAGTAGGAATGCTAATATCTTGAAATACTCCTCCCGGTCTTTGATGTTCAACCTTTACTTGTTGACAATTTGGACATTTAGCTACGAACTCTGCAATATCCTTTTTCATGCCATCCCACCAATAGATTTCTCGCAAGTCTTGATACATATTTGTGGATCCCGGATGGATAGAGTATCTGGTACCATGTGCCTCATGCAATATCTGGCCTCTCAAATCATCAATGTCTGGAACACATAGACGACCCTGATACCAAAGCACCCCATCTTGCTCTTGGGAGAAAACCTCCACGTTTTTACTTCCCACATCCTCCTTCAATTTCCTCAAAATCGGATCCTCATCTTGCCTAGATTTGACATCAACCACCAAGGATGACTCTGATCCATTCTGCACAACAACAACACCATCGGCTAAGTCGACTAACCTCACTCCCAACCTTGCAATTCAATGACATCTTTTGCCAGCTCTTTGTTTCCTTCCTCCACGTGGGACACACTCTCCATAGAGAGTCTACTAAGTGCGTCCGCTACCATGTTAGCCTTTCTCGGGTGGTAAAGAACAGTCATATCATAGTCTTTGAGTAGTTTTAACCACCTTCTTTGCCGAACATTTAGGTCCTTCTGTGTGAACACATATTGTAGACTCTTGTGATCCGTAAATACATCCACGTGGACTCCATACAAGTAATGTCACCATATCTTCAATGCAAACACCACCATGGTCAATTCGAGGTCGTGGGTCGGGTAATTCTTCTCATGGATTTTCAGCTGTCTTGAGGCATACGCTATCACTTTCCCATGTTGCATCAACACACACCCAACTCTGATCCTCAAAGCATCACAATATACTACAAAACCATCAGTACCCTTGGGTAGGGTCAACACTGGTGCTGAAGTGAGTCGAGTCTTCAACTCTTGGAAGCTTTTCTCACAAGCCTCCGACTATTGGAACTTTACCTTTTTCTGAGTCAACCTGGTCAATGGTGTTGCAATTGATTAAAAACACTCAACAAACCTCCGGTAGTAGCCTGGTAGGCCCAAGAAACTCTGAATTTCTAAAGGATTCACCGGTCTGAGCCAATTCTTTACCGCTTCAATTTTAGAGAATCTACCTTTATGCCCTCACTCGATACCCATGGCCTAAAAATGTCACGGAGTTCAACCAAAATTCACACTTACTGAACTTTGCATACAACTCATGACCCTTGAGGGTCTGAAGCACTACTCTCAAGTGAGCGGCATGCTCCTCCTCGCTCCGATAGTATATAAGGATATCATCGATGAACAAGATCATGAACATCTTCAAATATGCCTTGAACACTCTATTCTTTAGATCCATAAAAGTTGCAGGGGAATTGGTTAGTCCAAAATGCATAACAACAAATTCGTAGTGACCATACCGAGTCTTGAAAGCAATTTTTGGGATGTCACTCTCCCGAACCCTAAGCTGGTGATACCCGGATCTGAGATCTATCTTTGAAAAACATTTAGCACCCTGGAGATGGTCAAACAAATCATCAATCCTGGGTAAGGGGTACCTATTCTTGATGGTGACCTTGTTTACCTGCCTATAATCATTTCACATGCGAAGGGAACCATCATTCTTTCAGACAAATAACACCGACACACACCAAGGGGACTTGTTCGGTCTGATAAGGCCTTTATCTAACAGGTCCTTCAACTGATCCTTCAACCCTTAGCTCAGTAGGAGCCATCCTATAGGGAGGAATAGATATGGGCTGCGTATCGGGTAAGAGATCAATGCCGAATCAATTTCCCTCTCTGGAGGAACACCTGGGAAATCATCGGGAAAAACCTCTGAATACTCACACACCACCGGAGCTGACTGGATAGTCGGGGTCTCAAACTCAACATCCTTAACCCTAACTAGGTGATACATGCAACCCTTAGAAATCATTTTCCTGGCCTTATGATATAAAATAAACTGACCGACTGGTACGGTTGAACTTCCCTTCCACTATAAGACTGGCTAACCCAAAAACCTAAACTCTACTGACCAGGTTCTACAATTAATCGAAGCATAATATGCAAAAAAACCAATACATTTCCAAAATGATGTCAAAGTCAGTCATAGCTAACTCTACTAAGTCTATGGAGGTGACTTTATGCAACACCGTAATGGGGCAACCCTATACTCCCGTCTAGCTACAACTGAATCACTGACTGGAGTAGAGACTAAGAACGATTCTGATCGAATTTCATGGCTAACTCCAAAACTACTAGCAATATAAGCGGTCATAAAAGACAAAGTAGCTCCTGGATCTAACAAGGCATAAGCATAAATATGGAAGACTTGCAACATACCAGTGACCACATCTGGTGAAGCCTCCTGCTCCTAGCGGGGTACTAGAGCATAAAACATGTTTTGGTGCTGACCTCCTACTGAACTAGTAGAGGCACCCTGCTGAGGGGGACGTGCTGCTAGAGCAGCAGAACTGGCTGAAGGGAAATCTCTGACTATGTGTTCGTGTTTGCCACACCCGAAACAAGCATCTGCGCTGACTAGGCACCTCCTGGGATGATTCTTTCTGCACTTCGCACAAACTAGAAAAGTGCGCTCCACCAGCATGCTACCCTGATCCCTCGAGCCTGAAGCCCTGCTCCTCTGATCTCCCCTGAACCTAGATGCCGTGCTAGCCGATTATGGAGCTCGAGCGACAGACTAGTGCTTGGACTACTGAAGCTATCCACCCCCTGACCTGACATGATAAACCCCATAGTTGTTGGTCCAAGCCCTCTTAGCCTCCCTCTACCTCCGGTAGACTGACTCCATCTGCTGTGCATGCAGTACAATACGGGGAAATTCAATATCCTGATGAAGCATGGCGATCCTACAATCCTTGTCCAAGTAATCCGCCACCCCATGCACAAAATGGCTCACCCGAGCCCTCTTATCCACCACCAACTTCGGAGCATACTTGGATAATCGGGTGAACTCCAACACGTACTCTTGAATGGACATGTTACCCTACTTAAAATTAACAAACTCGACTTCCTTAAGCTCCCTCATCTTCCAAGGGAAGAACCGATCCATAAATGTCGTGTGGAACTCCTCCCAACCTATTGGGCCTGCACCCACTGCCCTGGCATCTCTCCACGCTTAAACCATATATGAGCCACCCCCTTTAGCTGATAGGAGGTCAAGTCAACACACTCCCCATTGTTCACCCCTATAACCTGGGTGATCTTCAGAATCTCCTCAATGAAATCATATGGATCCTCGTCCACCTCAACCCCGTGAACTTAGGAGGGCTCATTCTCAAGAAATCCCTCACCCTAGTTGCTGCCGCATTCCTATTCTGAGGGTAATGCGCCACTGTCTGATTGTAACCTAGGTTGTCATGGCCTGTGCCAACATTTGAATCACTGCCCTAAACTCAGCATGGGTAGCTAGCTCTAGTGCGTGCTCCTCTTGAATGGATGGGGTTGGCTGATGCTCCTCACCATTGGCACCCTCATGATCATTATCGTTACCATTTCTTCTAGTGTTCACTCAGCGTGGAGGCATGATGCTGCAAATGCGAGTAGAACTAATTAGAGGAGTAAAGGACTTCCATCGCATTACATATATCATAAAAGAAGGGAACATTTCCTAAATGTCTCGTAGCCTCTTTGTCATAAGTGTGGCGCGCTTCACACCCATGAAAAACACTCTACTTAATGCAGGTTTCAAACACCCTAGGACACTTCAAAACCTATGTCTCTGATACCAAGTTTCTCACGACCCACACGTACACCCGGATTGCAGACACGGGACAAGGTGCCCCGAGAGACCCCAAGTCCACCCATGGAATGAGCATAAATCTAATTCAATCATATGAGCGGAAGACTTTGCATAAGGAAAACGTAATTATGACATAATAAAGGAGAAATCCAGTACATGATTCATACATAGCGGCTGATTACAACAAGTAGTCTGAAAAGCCTCTAATCATGAAAGACGTATTGATGGGAAAACTACCCAACTAACCCAACAATTTTGAAACTGCAAGAAAAGCATAGAGTCTGAACATATGGCCCTCAAAACATCAGGACTCACAAAAATATGTTGATAACAACCTCTAAGCACTACAATGGAGGGTGAGCCTGAGAGTCCGGTCCTGTATCATGAAATGATACAGAATAGAGAGTATACAATCAGTACATGGAATGTACTGACTATGCAAGGTAAGTAAAATGGACATTTAATATATATATAAACTCATAAGTGATCATAAGAGTAGGACATCATGCTCGTATCGTAAATCATCAAAACATGTCATAAGGCCCAAGGTGTTCAAAACATTCATAATGTAAACATAATCATAATCATGAGGAAAGAGCTTTACTTAACATGACTTGAGCCAAAATACATAATCATAACATGCATAAATCATGAGGAACAATGAGAGATTCTCTTAACCGACATACCCCATATGAGCACATATGAAGCCCAACTTGTAATCCTAGTCGGAAGGGTGTTCGTACCTTTCCAAAGGTAGAACCATGAAAGTGTGATATCACCTTGAAAGGGTCCATTTGGGCTAGGGAAGTTCATGAAAAGGGTCCTAACATACCTGCGGTGGTACATAGTTTATGAGATCCGGGGCTTAACCTGAGCCCGGAACCTACTCGGTGTTCGATACTACTCCCAAAACATATATAGTGCTCATAGTATAACTTGCATGATTTCATGGGCTAGTTAAATCATGATAATCATAAACATGCTTGTACATACGTGAACTAGCCATGAATTAAGGCACGTGAGTCGGCCAACACATAATTCAAAAATCATAAGGTTCATACATACTTGTGGATCATGCATATAGCTTAAAATTCATGAAATCATGACAGGTAGTTGATTAAATCCATAATTTAAATTGTAAACCATAATGGGCTTATAAATATCATTAATAGGAAAGTAGATCACAAATCGACTCATCATGGGTCATGCATATTTAGGCTTGATTACATAAAAATCAAAATCGATAACATTATAATTAATTTAAATAATAAAAATTATCAAAACCCATAGGATACGATAAGATTCTAAAATCATAAAACCAATTAACAAATCACTATACTTCTATATAAATCAACTCTAAAACCCCATGAGTTTTTAGTAGAAATTTTAGTAAAATCGTAGAGGAGGGGCATGGGCGTGGAAGAAATCACCCATTGAGAACCTTACATACCTGGAACAACTGATTCTTAACCTCCCTTGAATGCCCAAGATGAAAGTCAAAGGAATCGGGGAAGAAAACCTTGAATCACCTTTTGATCACACCCCTCCCCCCCCCAAAAAAAAAACTCTTGCATGCATGAATGAAGACTTAGAAGTAATTATCCCCTTAAAACCCACCTTTCATAAGCTAAAACGATGTAGTTTATGGTCTTATAACATGAAAAGGTCGAAAATGCCCTTAATGAATCTACTCTGAAACTGGTCGGGTTGAAATAACGGACGGAACCAACGGTCATTAGAGCTAACGTAACCCGTTCTATCGCTCTTCATTTGCATTGCTATAGCTTACTTTCGAAACTGACCATGGACGGACAGGATGACTTGTCCTATGAAACAACGATCTGTTACATCATCCGTTGCTTGCTCATCACAAATTTTGAACCTTCTTACCACAGGCCTCACCACGACTCGTGGTTTCTTCTAATGAGTCATGGTCACAATCCGTCATCTATACTGGAATTTCTTGCACCCAAACAATGACCGGTAACAACAACTCATTACAACCCACAAAGAGAGTCGTTGGAAGGCCCGTTGTATGCCATTTGCTGAACCCAACCTCTTCCAACACCTGTTGATAATGCCTCCTTGTTCCCAACAACGAGTAATTGTGTCGTCCGTTGTTTCCACTGCCCCCCAGCCTTCCCTAACCAATGATTGCATACAACGACTCGTGGTTTGTTACCACGAGCGTTCCATGGCCCTTCCTGAGCAATTTTTCCCAATTTCTACTGTTCTCAACTTTTAAACTTCTGAGCCCATTCTTATGCACTTCCAGGGTATTACAATGCTACTATAGCTAATCAAAAACATGAACATTTATTGACTTCGTCATACAGCATTCATTTAGAAAGGATTATGGATACTTTCTACTACCAACACGTCCAAACGTCTGAAGGATAATTCTCATGCTTTATCATCATAATTCATATCTTCATGGTACCAAATCATCATTTAATCCACACATCTTACATTTATGAACATCCGTAGATTCATATCATACTTTACACACCTCCACAACATTCAAGTTCCAAGTTCATAACATACAACATATAACATAGGTTTATGTAGGATTCATAGGTGCAATTCACACTTAACATAGATACATTGATTCATATATTTAAGACTTATGGAAAGCCCATACGCTTAACTCATACCTTAAACATTTACAACGAGATCATGGTAGAAACGTACATTTTCATTTCATAGAAACCATTTTGGAATTTACTCCAATTCATAAGAAAGATATGATAATTATGCCATTATCATAGGTTTACCTCATACCAAAAACATTTTCATCGAGAACATAATAAAAAAACATACATACTTCCAATTGATCAAGCCCCTAAATTCTAATCCCATCTCAACATATTTATTAAATTGTATATTCTAATTTTTAAGGAATTCTTACAATCTTCACCTATTTTTAGACATGGTTACGAGTTATTGATATAATCGAGTGAACAATAATAAAATCCTAATCGAAGTTCAAGCCATCTCATGAAGAACATTCTATAATCATGCATTTTCACCATCTAGCACATAATTCAAGATAATCAAATAATTCCATAAGCATAATTAACTTATAATCCTAATGCGTTTAGAGTTCATAGAAGATATAGAAGAAATCACTCATCAATCGAAACCCTAAGTCATGCTTTTCTAGAATAACTGAAATCGTATTTTTGATAAAATATTTTGGGGCACAAGGATGGAAGGATATCCTTGTTGAAAAACCCACTACCTGATTCAAGAAGAAACCACCACTTGAATTTGCACCTTGAAGCCTTGACGAACCCTTGATGAATCCTTGAGTCTTGAGAGAGAGGAGGAAGAAGAGTTTGAGAGTATTTTTGGTGTAGAATGAGGGTTTAGGCTAGTTGTACCCTCAAAATCTTCCCATAAGATTCTCAAACAACGTAGTTTAGGAGTTAGAAGCATAGGCATTTACGAAAGCACCCCTGAAAAATGCAAAAAATTCCACCTGCCAGCCCCCACGGGGCACTCCACGAGTCTTGGGATTGACAATGACTCATGGGGCCCTGTCGTGGAGTACGCTGGACGATTTCTCAAAATTCCCTCAAATCAGCCGATGACTCACTTCACGGGTCGTTGTCAGACATGACGACTCGTGACCTCCTTCCATGGTCCTCACTGCCTGGGACCCCATCTTGGAAATCTAGCCTTCATCCGATGACCGATTTAATGAGTTGTTGTCTGTCTCACGATTCATTGGGTCGTGCGTTGCCATTGAAGCCCATAATTTCCTTCCTCTACTTCCCATGACTACCCTGATGAGCCATTACCTTACAAAACAACTCATCAGGTTATCCATGGTCACTGGACCTACTGTACTTCCCAACTGCTTCTCACGGGCTTGACCACAACCCATTAGGTAACTAACGAGTCATTCCACGACTCGTTCTTAGGAAACTCTTGCTGGTTTTTCTGTTGAACTCCATCTAACTCCAGGCTCTGGTCTTAGGAACATCCATGGTGTTACATAAAGCAGCTCTGGCCAGTCTTAGAACCCTTAGTTTCAGTTATCTGGTCCTTCAGACTATCAGGTTACTTCCAGATAAGTATTCCTGACTTATGCCTTGGAACATCAGGTTCAAGCTATTAGCCTAGTAGTCACAGTTAGAATTTTTAGTGGGAGTAGAACTTAGCACCGAGAGGGTCGGGGTTCAATGCACCCAGGTTCCTAGAACTATGTTTCCACCATAGGTTTTTAGCCCAAATGGGCATTAAACAGTGATCACCCAGTTCATCTTCTATGCCCTGGAAAAGTTTAGTGGGCCTTCTCCGATGGGGGTATACATCAGACTCTATGTTTAGCTAATAATGCTCAAACTCACACTTCTAATAAAGTATGAAATAGATATTGTCAATAAAGAACCCAACAAAGAGGTTGGGGTTGATCCCATAGGAAATATGGTAAGAACTAGACTAATGTCAGTATTTAAGCTTTTTGGTGAGTTTTCTCCAAATTGGGGGGTTTACAGAAAAAAACTGTAAAACAAGCGTGAAAATCAATTGTTGTTAATCAAGATTTGCAATTAACAATGGTAAGTGTTCCCAATGGGTTCATAACTACTTCGGGTTGACACCGTGATCAATCCTGATGCTCACTTGTAGAACTGATAAATAGGGTTCATCCAACAACTGGTTCATTTCTATTGGATGACTATACTCAATCACGGGTCAGGTTTCATGAGCTATTTCAATTTAACTGTTATCAATTTGTTCCAAATTAACTATCCTGCTACCGCAGCTTAAGTTATACAATGATCATAAAAATCAAGGCTTTGTTGTAATTATTTTTTCCTAATCTCTACTTCTCTAGGTTTAAAAAAGTAAAGAATTTGGGCAAGTCTTAATGTTGCGCTTCCTTATGAAACATTAAAGGTGAAGAGAATACAATATAAGTGTTTAACATTGATTTCGAATTACTTTTTGTAACCCTAGCTTGTTAATCCACCATGGTTTCCACAACCCTAGTTGTGGAGGTTTTAGCCTCTCATGATTGTAAAATTATAATTAGTATTCATATACAAATACATAATTAAATACTTACAATGATGATTGAAAGAAAACCTGCTTTAAATATTGCAAGAAAATATGATGAACAATTTCAAGAACAATTGAGAAATCCAAATTATGATCTCAAGAATTTCTCTCCAACGTTATCAAAAACTAATTAAAAACTTGATAATAATTGACAACCAACTAATTCTTAACGTCTCTGACCAAAAAGAAACCTAAAAAGTATTTATACGGATAATAAAATCTTTTTCCTATGTTAATAGGGAAATAATCAAATTTGGCGTCGACACATCTACGACTCATCATACGACCCATAATAGGATTGTATAGGTCGTGACTTGTCTCATACATTCCTTGGCTTCTGCAGAATTGGCTAAGCGTTAGCATCTAGTACGACTTGTAACATGATTCCATGAGTCGTACAATCCAGTTGGAATATGGCTCTGAGAAATTTGGCATCTTCTAAATATTTCTACCAGTGCCTTTGTATGCCTCGTACCTTGCTCCCATGACTCGTAACAGCTTGTCGTATCATGAGAACTGGCAAGTTCCAGAAATCACTAAAGCTTTCCATGGCTCCAGTATGGGTGGTAGGTAGTTGCTAATATCCATAGGTGCTACCCGTATAAGGAGACTTCCAATGTGCAAATATCTCTGAAGTATTCTAAGACTCAAGTTACGGCTTGTACCAACTTGGTACGGCTCAAACTACGAGTCGTACTTTACCTTTGCCTTGCACCAATCTTCTGAGCTTTTCCACAAGTCTCAGTACGGCTCATACAATCTTGGCACGTCTTGTACTTAGATCAGTACTTGGCCTCTTTTCTGCCCTTTTCTGCAACTTTTATACATTTTTGGTCCAACACCTATTTTCCCTAAAAACAAATTAAGAACACCTTATATCTGTATATAAGTCCATCCTATTTTCCCAGTTTTAAGCATCAAAAGTGTTGTAAACTCACAGAACATTAACACCCTCAACTTAGGACTTTTGCATATCCTCTGGAAAAGAAAACAAAAACTAAAAATGATGTTTAACTAGAAAATAAACCTAGGATACTACAACCAACACCAATCAAAACTTGTACTATGAACACAAACAACTTTGACCCTTCTCCATGTAAACCAAATCAGCATATGCATATAAAGTGACCACAAACCATGATAAAAAAGGATCATGATATGTCATCTAGTTATTAGCATAGAATTAAGTTATTACCAATGCGCTTTTCACACAGACAACTGGCAGAATAAAACACAAACCATGTACCCTCACAGCAAATGAAGTCCCCAACTCACAGATATATGGAAATATGAAACTTGGGACTAAACAAGAAAGACTCTCACTCTCACAAGGAAGTTCTAAATATTGCATATCGGATACCAGAGGCTTGCCCTTATTTTCTCTGCTTTGGCTCTTTGGGCAGTCAGGCTAGGATCACTATAGGACTTTATTCAACTTATACTGTAGGCTTCAGGTTGGGTATGATAGATATGGGTTTTCAGTACTAAACCCTCCTTGGCACTACATACATATAGCTCCACTTTTCGCTTATTTCACCTTTTTCGCTTTTTTTTAACTTTTTACTCCCTTTTCTCCATTTTTATGCAATAAATTGGTGTGGTGTGTTTTCAACTTTTTCATTCATTTGTTTTCTTTTGTATTTTGTTTTCACTTTTTCTTTTTCAGCTCTTTTACTCTTTTCTTGTCACACCATATCTCATTTTTAACCCTTTTTTCTTTCTTTTTCCTTTTTTCACCTCCCCACAGCCTATGCAGCCCTACTCTAGCCACCTCAACTTAGGTATTTTGCCTGGGTTGAGGTTCACAATGTCCAAGAAGGGACCATGGCCAAAATATATTCATTATAAAAAATGGGTAAGGTTAATCGGTTAATCAAAGAAAAATGGTCCATTTAAGGCTCAAAATCAGGATCAAGGAAATCATATCATTTTGGTAGGAAAATTTAAGATAAAATGGGCTAAACAAAAATGGCCTATGATCCTTTCCTAACCAACCATCCTAAATCCTATGTAATGACCATCCGGACAAGTTCTAGATCCTTTACGCAGTATTGAACTAGGTATATCACCTCACTCACTCATGGTACATGTTTCGCATTCATTCTACCTGTCTGGTTCATGCATGGAAAACTATTACTACTCATGCTAATACACTAAATAACACAAGAAGATCCACAGAAATCATGCTTTGCAATCAACAAGTACACAGTTGACATCCAAAAATTTTAGATAAGGTAAATTTTTTTTTCAAAAGTAGTGCATTTTATTGGTTAAGTAATCCTAAGATACTTTCTAACTAAACAAAAACAACCTAGACATGCTGGTTCTACTAGATAGCATGGTCAAGGGAAAAGAAACTTGACATGAAAAACCCTCGGACGAACCCAAAAATCCCAAAAATATACAAGTACATCCCCTCCCCTTTTCAAAAGAATGCTTCTTACTCAAAGCATAGAATATAAAAACACAAGGGAAAGAGACATACTTGTGGCGCACTAAGCACTCCTGTCATGCCACGGAGGTGGTACCTCCGCTGCATCCATGGAGCTAGCGGTGGTCAGTGCACTCCATGGTACATCCACGGGGGAAATGGTCACTCTCTCAGTAGTAGTGGTCGCCTCTGTGACCTCGGTAACAACTGGGGCTAAATGTGGTTCACCCGAAGGGTCCTTACCACCTGCAAGCTTGGCATAGGTAGTGTGGAGCTACCCGCTCCTCTCACTCACTCAAGCAGCTCCGACCTATGCTCGTCATGAATATGCTAACTCTCCAATCTTGCCCGCTTGCGTTCTTTCTTTTCCTTCTTTCTCTTCTTATTTAGGGTCTCATCCCCAACATCCTCCGAGACCCTCTTCTTCCCTTTTCCTCCCTCTGTTTCGATTGGCTCCCAATATGTCACCAAATCAAGCTCATCATCTATCCCGATATCGAGGTCAGGAAGAGTGGGGGCTGCTAGGTTGTCGAGATGATAGATCGGTCACTTTGCTCTAAAGAGCCCCCAACTCTTCATGGAGGCTACCAGTGTCAGTCTACTCTATCATGTGCTTGTTGAAGCAGCTGTCAAAGCTATCAAGTATGGCATGTAAGACCTATGCAGCCGCCTCAATCTCATCCTTCACCCAAGGCTTCTCATTTCTCCATCATAGACTGCACCTTTTCTCAATCATAGTAGATCTATTTTCTATCTTTGCAGAAATTCCTGAGGCACGAGCATGTATCATGCTAGGGCTTGGCTCAGAAGGCCCATAGGTGGTGCAACAGAGGTGTTGGGTGCTGCCTCTGAATGACCAGCATTTGTAGCTGGTGTCTCATCCTGCTCCTATAAGGTAGGGCATTAACCTGCTCGCCCCAACTGCTCATGGTACCAGGACTGCGGTAGAAAGTCATGCTTGGCTTATCGGGTTCATTTCATCCCGAATCAACCCAATGACCGTTGTCTTCTATCCTCCAATCAATCATTCCTCATTATGAAGCACCATGAGACCTTCCTATATACATAGTCTGAACACGATACTTGGGAATGGGATAGTAGTTCTCAATCCCATAGCACAATCTCAGATCTCCTCAACAATGACACTCGGGATGTTGATGGCGTATCTTGACATGATACATGCCACCAATGTTGCTCTATCTACACTGAGGGTGTTTCCATTCACGGTCAATGCCGACCTATGGCAAACTAGTGTCCAGTAGGCCTTCGCTATGAAATTCAGCAAATTTTTGGTGACCAGCTTTCCACTAGTCACCCATTCTGCCTCCTTCTTATCTTTAGCAGTGACCCCAGATAGCCACTTAATCTGACTCTTCCACTCCTCAATACCTAACTGCTTGATCTTCTTCATGGCATCTAGCCAGTAGTCAAACACTGGTGTAGTGCGTGGTGGTATGAACTGAGACCCATATACTAGTCGAGCAATAGTACGCTCGGATATGTCAATAGTGTGGCCTCACACCATTACACTCTCCAACTTGAGTTGCTCCTTCAATTTCTGCCCATCCTTCGCTTTCTGTTCCATGTTAGCCAAATAATTGGTATAGAACTACCGGATGATCTCTTAAGTGTATTGATCCAAGGTTCTAGACATCCACTCAAATTCGTAGTTGCTAAATATTTGCTCATCTCCTCCTCCTTATTCAGTGCATTGGTGAGGATCCACGGCTCTTCTTAAATACTCCGCCTAGTGTGGTTCTTGGAAATGAGAGAGAGACCCTGCTCGTAGATCTCTTGTGCACCTAATACTCTCCACCAAATAGTACGATTCTCCCTAGGCAGAGTCTGCTATTCCTCAGCATTGGCTGCCTCAACATTGGATCCGGACTCACTATCTCCATCGTTGGATTAGGACTCCTCAGATCCCTCATCATCATTAGAGCCTCTAAGGGACTCTTGGACTCTTTCCTCAGCTCCCTCCTCAGACTGGGGAGGTTCAGCAGATATGGCAGTGGCTACCTCAGCCTGGGCTTTAGTTGTTGCCCTAGTGGTTCGGGCCCCATCAGTGTTACATTTATCCACCTTGTACTCTTCCACCAAACTACTAGGAGAGATTTCTGCATGTTCAGAGTCGGAGGGCTCATCTCTCAATGACCTCTGAGTAGTTATCTCTACCATGGCGGCTTTGTCTTTGGTAGATTTGGTTGCTTTCTTCTTTAAAGTCATGTACCTGTGGAGAAAAAGGGTTAGAACTTCATATCTGAGAAAAAGAAAACAAGACAATATCCTCTTAATGTTTTCACGGGTCTTTAGTATGAATTATACCTAGAAGGTACAATCCGTACTAAGACTCGTAATATCTCAGGTCACAGTCATAACTCTAAGGTACGACTCATATCATGAAGGTACGACCCGTACCACAAGTCATATGAGGATACTCCTTAAAATCAATTGTTTTGTATTTTCCCCGACTCATGGTATGACCCGTAAGTCGATTCCATGAGTCATAGTAAAGGTTATACAGTTGCCTTTGAACTTGACCCTTTTCAAATTCCTAGTATGATTGCCAGGTACGACTCATAGTAGGATACCACGGGTCGTACTAGGTTTTGTACCAATGAATTGATATATATTTGTCTTAGGATAGCTCTAATGAATCATCTTACAAGTCGTCATATGAAACCACGAGTAGTGAGAAGGCTTGTGAAGCCTGTCCTTGCCTTTGTTCGTGTCAATTTTGTAGGTAAATTCAATTTGTGTTGGGTATTCAGATTTCCCAAATTCTAGGAATCATTTTTCGCATTTTTACAACTACCCAGTTCTCCTTTTTTGATTCACAACCCGTAACTCAGTTCATAATAGTTTAATTTTGATTCTAAGCATATTCAAATTCCTATCCAAAATCAACACAGTCATATTGCAAGTTACTGATCATTATCCTCATCTATTTTCATGCATTTTAAGGACTCCTAGCTGTTAAACAAGTTTTCACAAACATAAAGGTCTTTTTACCGGACTCAAAGAATAATCACTTAATTGAATGTTGCAAAATCTTGCTCACTTCGTGCATGTTTCAGTGACTAGGGTTGGAACTCGATTTGAGCAGTGTTAATCAAGCACGAATTTCGCTCAATCGATTATTTTTCTTGAGTTACGAGTGTGAGGGAGTCGTGGGAGGTGTTCATGAGTTCGAGTTTGATTACATAGGAGAAGAGTTTGAAGGATTTGGAGTTTAAATACTTTAGGGAAAAAATTAAAAATTGGGTCGAGTCGGGCCGACTTAAATAATTTGGCCCATCACGAATTGTACCACGAGTTGTAAGAAGGACCTACAACTCATCCCTAGGACTCGTAGCATAGGTTAAAAAACTTACCTTGGACCGACGAGCACATCATACGACTCGTACCATAAAAGTATGAACCGTACCATGACTCGTAGGCCAGTCTGAACTGGAGTTCCATATTTTGCTTAGTTCATAACTACAGTGAGTATTATGAACCATACAATGGAGTTACGAGTCATAGGACCAAGTGTACCATAAACTAATGCACTAGGCCATATCTCTACTTCTCACCACGACTCATGCTACGGCCCGTACAATGCTCTTATGAGTCATACTGAGGCTTGTAGGGCTAGTCTGTACTGTAAATTTTTCACAACCTATTTTTATTTCACCTGCACACTGAGCACACATAAGTCAATCAACTTGGGTTTCCTCCCAAGAAGCGCTTGATTTAACATCACGGCACGATGCAGGTGGTTCAGTTACTCAGACTTCACTGAACCACCTCATGGGTTGCCTCCCAAGAAGCGCCTGATTTAACATTTTAGAATGACGCAAGTCTCTTGACTACTCAGACTTCGTCAAGAAACTCAAACTCATCCTCGACTGTTGAGACCACTCTAAACTCATTTGGTTGCTTCATTTACCAGAAGACATTGAAAGTGACCTCCTCCTAATTAAGCCTGAATTTCAGTTGGCCAGCCTCCACATCTATTAAAACCCTCCCAGTGGGAAGGAATGGTCACTCCAAAATGATGGAGACCAAAAGTCAACCTCGCAATCAAGGATCACGAAATCTGCTGGGAATATGAATCTATCCACCTTGACAAGTACATCAAATAGGATCCCCACAGGATTCTTCACAGTTTGGTCGGCAAACAGTAGCCGCATAATAGTCGGTGTGGGGCTCCCAAGCCCAGCTGCTTGAACATAGCTAATGGCATCAAATTGATGCTTGCTCCTAAGTCATGAGTGCCTTCGCGAACTCAATGTCACCAATAGTAAATGGGATGGTGAAGGGACCTAGATCCTATTTTTTCTGGGCAAGGACCCGTGAGGCTTTGGCGTTACAATATGCAATGTACCCATGGGCTCATAGTCACTGACCTTTTCTTGGCAACAATGTCCTTAAACTTGGCGTATCCCAGCATATGTTCCAATGCCTCACCCAATGGTATGTTTATAGATAATTGTTTAAGCATGGACAAAAATTTCTAAAACTTACCATTTTTGAGGGAACAGTGGCGGTGGTCGTGGGATAGCCTTATAGATCTATGTGGCCCCTTGTTTTTTTTTGCTTGTTCAGCTTTAGGCTCTTTCTCAACAACTGGAGCCTTAGTCAACTTAGCCTCTTCCTTAAGCTCTTGCTCAGCAACCTCTTCATCATCATCCATTATGATCTCTTTCTTCCTTTGCAATTCAACTACAATTGGCAGAGGGGGATCAACCATGGTCTTTCCACTCCTAGTCATAACAGCCATACAGTGACTCTCATTCTTCAAATTTTGGACTGTGTTGCTAGGTAGTGTTCCCTTTTGCCTAGGGTTTAGGGATGCTGACAGTTAACCCAACTGCTGCTCTATTTGCTAGATGGTCGTGGCATATGACTCAACTCTATGGCCCATGCTAGATATATCTCCAAGAATATCTTTCAGCTACTCCTCCGTGGATCTATCCTTCTTGAGCATCTCATCCATCATGCTCTCTAATTTTGACTGTCCATCATCTCCCTCACGTGCATTAGGAGGCATGTACAATCCTGCTCGGTCATTGCGGTAACTATCATTCCTTCTCCATTCTCCCTCTCTCTCATGACCTCGGCTTCTATCTTTGTACCCATTTTAGTTTTACTTGTTTCGGTATTGGTTTCGACCTTGATTTCTGGAGCCTTCGCGCCAAATGTCTTATCTAGACCCTTGGGCGTTGGCCCGGAAACCCACCACCTGGTTGTCCAAGAAGTTTGCCTCCTCCTCGAAATCTTAATGCTCCGGTCCTGGTTCCTGTCCCTGTGTTCCCACTGCATTAACTTTCCTGGCCCCAGTGCCCATGATATGCTTCGTGAGCAAGTCTAATGATGTACACATGTGGGTTAATTACTTATCACGTTTCTCCTCCTTCTTTTGTTGGTCTGTAGTCATTCCAACAACATATGTACCAGCAGTTGCTTCAGCTTTTCGGGTATGTCAGGCCCTGTTGATTTTGGTTACCCTGTCAAGAATAGTGGTCGCCTATTCCCAGGTGTGACTCATCAGTTCTGCTCCCTCCATAATATCTGCCACAGCTTTTGTACTATTGTTCAATAACCTGTAGGAAATCTCCAATAGACTATCACAGGAATTTGATGGTTTGCACTTGGTCAACTTCTTCTTGAATCTCAACCGGGTTTCATAAAGTACCTCCATTTTCAGTTGTTGGAAATTGTATATCTCATCCTTAAGTTATAGCATCCAGGAGGGTGGGAAGAATCTCTCTCAAAAATCTTGTTTGAGCTCTCTCCAGTTGGTAATGTAGTCATTGGGCAACTCCAATAACTATAAATGGCCTCCCCAGATTGAGAGAAGGGGAAAAGTCTCTACCTTATTGCATCCTGACTAACACCGGGCAACCTGTACGCCTTACTTATTCTAATGAAGTTATTTAAGTGCAGGTTGGCATCATCAGCTACATGGACACTAAACACCCATTTCATCTTCAGCAACTATATATGGTCACCATGGAAGGGGAAACAGAGGCCAGAGATATGCCCCTCAATTCTTTGACGAGGATGACCCAAATATTGGTGAAGTCGGGTCAACTGGAGCTATCGTACCACCACCTTTGCCTGTTGGGGAAAAGTTTGACATCACTAGCACCATGATACAATGGCTGAATATGAAAGAGGTGTTTAGGGGTCATGCTAATGATGATGCTAATCTACACTAAATGAACTTCTTCGAAATATGCAAGGCGTACAGGTTGCCCACTTTTTGATAATGCTCAAACTCATACTACTGAAAAAGTATGGAGGGGAAGTTGTCAATAAAGAACCCAACAAAGAGGTTGGGGTCGAACCCACAGGAAATATGGTAAGAACTATACTAATGCCGGCATTTAAGCGTTTTGGTGAGTTATCTCCAAATTGAGGGGTTTATAGAAAAAACAATTATAAAAAATGAAAATAAATTGTTGTTAATCAAGATTTTCAATTAACTAGGGTAAGTTTTCCCAATGGGTACATAACTACTTCGGGTTTACACTCGTCATCAATCTTAATGCTTACTTGTAGAACTAATAACTAGGGTTCATCCAAAGGACTGGTTCGCCCCTATTGGATGACTATACTCAATCACCAGGTTAGGTCTATTGAGTGATTTTAATTTAACCATTATCAATTTGTTCCAAATTAACTATCCTGCGGTCGCAGCTCAAGTTATACAATGATCATAAAAATCAATCCTTCGTTGTAATTCTCTTTTCCTAATCTATACTTCTCTAGGTTCAAGAAAGTAAATTATTCGGGAAATTCTTAACGTTGCACTTCATTAAGAAACATTAAAGATGAAGAGAATACAATACAAGCGTTTAGCATTGGTTTTGAATCACTTTGTGTAACCCTAGGTCGTTAATCCACCATGGTTCCCACAACCCTAGTTGTGGAGGTTTTAGCCTCTCATGATTGTAAAATTATAATTAGTATTCAGAGATAAATATATAATTAAATACTTACAATGATGATTGAAAGAAAACTTGCTTTGAATATTGAAAGAAAATATGATGAACAATTGAAAAATCCAAGTTATGATCTCAAGAATTGCTCTCCAGTGTTGTAAAAAACTAATTACAAACTTGATAATAATTGACAACCAAGTAATTCTGACTGTATCTGACTAAAAAGAAAACCCTCAAAAGTATTTATACAGATAATAAAATCTTTTTCCTAAGTTAACATGGAAATAACCAATTCTGGGTCGACACATCTTACGACTCATCATACCACCCGTAATAGGATTGTACGGGTCGTGCCTTGTCTCGTACATTCCTTGACTTTTGTAGAATTGGCTAAGTGTTGGCATCTACTACGACTCGTACATGATTCCATGAGTCGTACAATCCAATCGTAGTTTGGCTCTGAGAACTTTGGCATCTTCTGAAAATTTCTACGAGTGCCTTGGTACGCCTTGTACCTTACTTCCACGACTTGTAACAACTTGTCATATCGTGAGAATTGCAAAGTCCCAGAAATCACTAAAGCTTTCCACGGCTCCTCATATGGGTCATAGGTAGATGCTACAATCTGTAGGTGCTACCCTTATCAGGAGACTTCCATTGTGCAAAATTTATGAAGCATCCTACGACTCAAGTTACGGCTCGCACTGAGAGTCGTACTTTATCTTTGTGTCACCCCCCGAGTCTACACCCTGGATATAACACGGTATTTGAACCCACAAGTGACCCCAAGTCAACCCCTGGTCTATCACGCACTAGCATTCTGAGTAAACATGCACAGTGGAACTTAAAATAATAGCATAAAATATTAAAGAAAAACAAATCTGAAAGTAAAAGTTCAAATCTTTAAATAACACTAAATAAACTGAAATTAATGTCTGTCTGAAAGCCATCTAACTGATGAGTTACTGGGACAAGCCTCCAGCTAACTCTAAGATTAAATAAAGCTAATAAGTGACTGAAAGAAAGAAATTATTCCCTCGGACGATAAGGACTCACACTACAACTGCTAAGGTGGGATACTCTTAAATGTGGCAGCTATCTGTACTGAGTCTGAGAACCTGTGGCTATATCATGAAATGATACAACATAAAAGTATGCGTCGGTACTTTGAATGTACTGAGTATGTGAGAGAAACATAAACACGAGATAAGTACTACTAATACTGAATTGAGAAAACATGCAAGAATCAACTAAAATTGTTCAACTGAATAACTTATATAACTGGGAAGGTCTGAAAGACCCTGTCTGGTGGTCTAGGTTGTTTTAAGTCTGATTCTGATCTAAACTGGGCCAAACTAAACTGCAATATTGAAAAATGATACAACTGGTGGAGAACTGATATGGTCAAAAATGACACTGACTAATGGTGATAACATGTTCTAAGTCTGAGATACTGAATCTGGACTACTGCACTATACTGATCTGGACTAAAAGATTTGAGATGTGACCGCACTGACTAGTGGGAGAGGCTATAAACGACATATAACAACGTGAGCTAGACGTGGAGTCCGATGTACACACCCTGTTAGTAGGACCCAATAGACCTTTCCAGGATATAAAGGAATGGACTGTGAAAATCATTGTCAAAAGGGGGTCGTTGGGCCAAGTAAGTAAAACCTACGGTGGCAACGTAGTTCTGCAACCTGGGTGCGCTGGAACCCTGGCCCTTTCGATGCTAAGTCCTACTCCCACTAGAATAACCCTATTACTGCTACTACTGACAAGCGGATTGTTTGATACTGGTGTCCAAGACTATACTAACCTAGGGATACTGTCAGAGAGTTCCCTAAACGTCTTATAGGACCGAATTTAGAAACTGAGTTCTAAGACTAGTAAGAGAAGCTTAGTTGAAAGCATCGTAACCGTCTAAAGAACAAACTGATAACTGAATTGGGGTCCGAGGTAGGTCAGAGCTATAATTGAATGTCATGACCGCCTAATGGACCAAATAATAGTAATTTGAGTCTGAGTCTGATAACTGAGAGGCACCATTGACACCTCGAAAAGAAAACTGGAGTCAAACTGATCAGCTGACAGTTTCTGACTGAAACTGAGACTTCTAGAGTTCTTACTAAAACTAAACTCACAATAATTGAGTCGAGACTTACTGCTACTAACAATAGGGGGATTCCCCTAATAGAAAACTCAAACTAAGACTCAATATTTCAAGACTGGAACAGAGTTCAAGACTTTCTAGCCCATTGGTTATGGATAAATTTCTTTCATCTCAAAATACTAATCATTTTTTATATCACAAACTAGAGCAAAATAGTTATAATCAACATAAGATAACATTCCACACGAAATAAATGAGGTCTATCAAGAAATTCTTTAATATTCGAAAAGTCTGCGAGGCTAGAATTAAACTTTGTGAAGATAAGCGCCAAATAAATCATGAACTGATGAAAACCATAACTAAAATAATAGAAAACATTATTCTAGGTGTATTCAAGGAAAAATTACAAGAATTCTATCCACAAATCAAAAACTCAAGGCTAGGACTGAAAATTTACTAAGAGAGGATTTCATGGGACGCAAGGAGAGAAGAATATCCTTGTTGAATTCTCATATAACTGGTTGAAGGACCTCTCTAAATATCTTAAAGCCGTTGCGCCTTGGAGAGGAACCCTAGTTCTTGAGCCTTGAGAGAAGAAGAGAGAAGAAGAACTTACGATGGTTGTGAGAAGAGTGAGGGGTTAGACTAGGAAAACTCCTTTAGTTCGACTCAAAAGAAGCCTAAAATGACCTATTTTAAGAGTTAGAAGCATAGAAAATTACAAAAATAAACCCTGGGAAAAAGTACTCAAACATCTGTCTGTCTGGTGCTACGGGTCGTACCATGACTCGTGGTGGCTTCCTACGGGTCGTGGTATGCCATTCGTGGATTTTGGGAGTATTAAAAAGATTGTTGAAACTCTTGGTATGGGTGCCTGGTACAAGTCGTACCTTGATACCACGAGTCGTACCAAGACTCGGGGTAACAGGGCTGGTCCTGTCCGCCCAACCTGATAGTACATATTAAATTGGCCATAACTTTTTACTCTGAACTCTGATTGATGTAAGGTTGGATGCATTGGAAAGAAGACTCAAAGAGATTTAATTTTATATACTGGATCACCCAAAAACAATTCGTATAATAGGGTTTATGATCGTTTAAAGTTGGCCATTGTAAGAACTTTCATGAAAAACCCAATAGGTAGGAAGACTCTAAACTCAACTTCTTGCTAGAGGTTCCTTATAACCTTAACTTGCATCCAATGCACTTCTTACACTTAAGAATTTATTTTAACACCTTATTTCCTTAAATTCATAGGGTTCGGTTCTATCCACCTACCTAGAATAGTTCCAAACTTAGTCGAAAGTCCATGGTATACAACATCTCAACTCACGACTGACATGACGATTCGTACCATCATCTTACGAGTCGTATTGAGTCTTTGTAGATACTGATCCTTCCTTGAAAATTCTCTGAACCTCCTATATATGATCCTTCACTACGACTCGTACTATCCTGCTACGGATCGTAGGATCCAATCGTGGTTTTCCTTGCCTCTTCTTGCCAAACTCTCTGAATCATACCACGAAACCTTGGTATGACTCGTATTGACTTGGTACGAGTCGTGAGAGCCTGCCATGACTTCTCAATCAAATTTTGTTGAGCTCTCTGGAACACATTATGATTCCTTGATACGACTCGTACAATCCTCCTACGAGTCGTACTGAGGCTCATTCTAAGGACATGTTCTAGTTTTCTCTGCATGATCAACTTCAAATCCAGGGTTTAGTCATAGGGATTTTTGGTATGTTACAATATCTCCCCCTTGGGAACATTCGTCCTCAAATCTAGGCTAAACATACTGAACGGATATGGACAAAACTGAAATCCTAGATACTGAACATCTGAAACTGAGAACTTATGGGGTGACTGAGCTAAAAGGCTAGGGAAAGAGATACAATCCTGAGAACTCAATGTTAAAGTTGAATGCCAATGGAGTAGCTGACTCCCAGCTGAAGTACATATTTGAACTGAGTTTTTGAATCCTACATGCACGCTAAGATATGAGAAGAACTGAAGGGCATGAAGCTGGCATGAAACTAAGTAGGGTACTAAGAAGAAGCTATTTCCCCAGTAATTCCTCCTACTAGCTGATTGTTCCTTAAGACCTTCACTGAAACCACTTCGTTATTTTCCCCAACTTACGATCTTGACGGTCAAGAATCTCAACTGGAACCTCATTTTAAAAGAGGTTGTCATCCTCACCAACACCTCATCACCCCCTTCATGGGTGAAATTTTTAGAGAGACCTTGCTAACTGCACCAACTTCCATGAATACCACCACACCCTTCCAACCTATCACTAAATCATATTATGACTCCTCTATGGCACACCATCCTAGGATTTCTCCGTCTCCCTAGTATGGCTACCTATTGCAACCATCATTTCTATCATGAGAGAACGTACACAGGGCTTACAATAAGGAAATCGTAAGCACAAATCATCAATGAAATTTAAACTGAGCATATGCACGATGTAGCATGATCTTATGAGTTGTTAAGGCGAATCTAAAGTATTGAGTTCATGGAGCTGAGCATATTACGACACATGAGTCCACTTACATGACGAGTTTCATGACATGAAGTTGAGATTTATGGAATCAAGGAGTAAGACTGGGATCGCTGTCTGAAGAGGTTATCTATAATTCTAGGAGTCTGAACATAAGCATGAGTAGAATTTAGTGTTAACTAAAACACAAAAGAAAACATTTGGATAGGAAGGTTTGACATCCCAAAGTTGCTATGTTTGGAGCCCTTCTACTAGAACACTTAGGGCTTGACTTGGCCTTTTTAACTTATCATCTCCCCCTTAGCTTTAAGCCATCATTCTCAAGCTCTTAGATCCTTTCTTAAGGCTAGGATAACATCACTAACTCTCGAGTTCTCATTTTCCATGAAAGCTATCACTATAGGCTTCATACTTATAACCATTTCCTACCAGTCATGGGATAATTCTCATACAGCATGCTAAAAGGCATCTCATACCTTATACTATGGCTCCTGTGATTAAAACATGCAAGGATCAAAATGAGAAGCTCATAACATACCTGCAACTATATCTGGAGTTGTCTGCCACCTGTACTAGATGTTGTGCCCTGCTGAGATGGGCGAGCTGCTAGAATGGTAGACTCAGTCTTTCCACGTCCTGCTAGAGGGCAATTCTTTATTATATGACCTGATTGACCACATCCAAAACATCCTTCCCTACCGAGCAAACAATTACCATTGTGGCTCCTTCCACATTTCTCACAAACTGGGCGACTTGACAGGGCTGCAGAAGAGTTAGTCGGAGCTCTACCTTTACCCTGTTTGGCTGTTGGGCACTCTCAGAGTTTATGGTCTGGCTTGCTGCACCAAAAGAGATCTCCTGAGCCAGCCCTGCATTCTCTCAAATGTTTCTTCCCACGGTTCTCGCAAGCTGGGTATGTAATCTCCCTTACTCTTGGTTTGTTAGGACTCTTGGCTACCAATGGTGCTGGGGTTGATGACCTCCTATGAGACTCGAAATGACGTCTGCCACTCATCCTCTATTGGGAATATCTTATATCCCTTATCCTTTCTCTCTTGCTTCCCTTTTCTTCTCCCCTGATCCTTCCATCTGCTTTCGGACCATAAAGCTCAGATGGATCCCTTTTTAAGAAGTTTCGATCCCTATTAATTATTATCTCTTCAATAGGATTTGTAGGTGTCACTACCTGTTGGTTAACCTGAGTGGTTGCAGCCCGTATTAACACTCTAAGGGCATCCCCGATCTCCACATTCGTCACTTGCCCACTGAGAGGGTCTACTGGGGTTGGTGGAACTGATGGATTCCCCCTATTCTTTCCTCTATTAACAGCCCTTCTGGGAGACATTATCTGCGAACGCGTTATTAGAAGAGAGACCTTAAAGTTTTCTCTTTATCGCACGATGAGAATATGAACAAAAGGGGGATTTTCCTTATAACATCTCGTGGCCTCCTTGTCATAAGTGTGGCGTGCTTCACATCCATGAAAAGGACTCTACTCGATGTGGCTTTCAGACATTCCGAGGATACTCTAAACCTAGTGCACTGATACCAAGTTTGTCACACCCCGAGTCTACACCCTAGACGTAACACGATACTTGAAGCCACAAGTGACCCCAAGTCAACCCCTGACCTATCATTCACTAGCATTCTGAGTAAACATGCACAACGGAACTTAAAATAATAGCATAAAATATTTAAGAAAAACAAATCTGAAAGTAAAAGTTCAAATCTTTAAACAATACTGAATAAATTGAAAGTCATGTCTGTCTTAAAGCCATCTAACTGAGGAGTTACTGGGACAAGCCCCCATCTAACTCTAAGTTTAAATGAAGCTAATAAGTGACTGAAATAAAGAAATTATTCCCTCGGATGATGAGGACTCACACTTCAACTGTTGAGGTGGGATACTCTAAAATGTGGCAACTATCTGTACTGAGTTTGAGAACCTGTGGCTGTGTCATGAAACGATACTGCATAAAAGTATGCATCAGTACTTTGAATGTATTGAGTATGTGAGAGAAACATAACACGAGATAAGTACTACTAATACTGAATTGCGAAAACATGCAAGAATCAACTAAAACTATTGAACTGAATAACTGATATAACTGGGAAAGTCTGAAAGACCCTGTCTAGTGGTCTAGGTTGTTTTAGGTCTAATTCTGATCTAAACTAAGCTAAACTGAACTGATACAACATGAAATGACCAACTACAATACTGAAAAATGATACAACTGGTGGAGAACTCATATGGTCAAAAATGACCCTGACTAATGGTCATAAACATGTTCTAAGTCTGATATACTCAATCTGGACTACTGCACTGTACTGATCTGGACTTAAGGATCTGATAGTAACTGCACTGACTAGTGGGAGAGGCTAAAACTGACATATAACCATGTGAGCTGGAGGTGGAGTCCGATGTACACACCTCATCGGTAGGACCCAATATACCTTGCCAGGGTATAAAGTCATGGATTGTGAAAATCACTGTAATAAGGGAGCCGTTAGGCCAAGTAAGTAAAACCTACGATGGCAACATAGTTCTGGAACTTGGGTGCACTGAAACCCCGGCCCTTTCGGTGCTAAGTCTTACCCCCACTAGAATAAACCTATTACTGCTACTACTGGCAAGCGGATAGTTTGATACTGAGGTCCAAGACTATACTGACCCAGGGATACTGTCAGAGAGTTCCCTGAGCATATTATAGGACAAGATTTAGAAATTGAGTTCTAAGACAAGTCAGAGTTGCTTAGTTGAAAGCGTCGTAACCGCTAAAAAACAAACTGATAATTGAATTGGGGTTCGGGGCTGGTCAGAGCTATAATTGAATGTCATGACTGCCGAATGGACAAAATAACAGTAATCTGAGTCTGAGTATGATAACTGAGAGGCACCATTGACACCTCGAAAAGAAAATTGGAGTCCAACTGATCAGCTGACAATTTCTGACTGAAACTGAGTCTTCTAGAGTTCTCACTAAAACTGAACTGACAATAATTAAGTCGAGACTCATTGCTACTAACAATAGGGGTATTCCCCTTATAGAAAACTCAAACTAAGACTCAATATTTCAACACTGAAACAGAGTTCAAGACTTTCTAGCCCATTGGTTATGGCTAAATTTCTTTCATCTCACAATACTAATCATTTTTGATGTCACAAACTAGAGGAAAATAGTTATAATCAACCGAGGATAACATTCCACACGAAATAAATGAGGTCTATCAAGAAATTCTTTAATATTCGAAAAGTTTGCAAGGCTAGAATTAATTTTTGTGAAGATAAGCACCAAATAAATCATGAACTAATGAAAACCATATCTAAAATAATAGCAAACATTATTCTAGGTGGATTCAAGGAAAAATTTCAGGAATTCTATCTACAAATCAAAAACTCAAGGCTAGGACTGAAAATAACTGAGAGAGGGTTTCTGGGGGACACAAGGGGAGAACAATCTCCTTGCTGAATTCCCACATACCTGGTTGAAGGATCTCTCTAAAGATCTTGAAGCTGCTGCACCTTGGAGGAACCCTAGTTCTTGAGCCTTGAGAAAAGAAGGGAGAAGAAGAACTTACGATCATTGTGAGAAGAGTGAGGGGTTATACTAGTAAAATGCCTTTAATTCGACTCAAAAGAATCCTAAAATGACCTAGTTTAAAAGTTAGAAGCATAGAAAATTACAAAAATAACCCTGGCAAAAAGTTCTCGAAAATCTATCTGTCTGGTGCCACGGGTCGTACCATGACTCGTGGTGGCTTCCTACGGGTCGTGGTATGCCATTCGTGGCTTCTAGGAGGCTTAAAAAGATTTCTGAAACTGCTGGTATAAGTTCCTGGTATGATTCTTACCTTCATACCACGAGTCGTACCAAGACTCGTGGTAACAGGGCTGGTCCTGTCAGCCCAACCTGACAATGCTTACTAAACTGGACATAACTTTTTACTCTGAACTCCAATTGATGAAAGGTTGGATGCGTTGAAAACAAGACTCAAAGGGATTAATTTTATATGATGGGTCACCCAAAAACAATTCATATAATAGGAGTTATGGACGTTTAAAGTTGGCCCTTGTAAGAACTTTCATGAAAAACCCAATTGGTAGGAAGGCTCTAAACTCAACTTCTTGCTAGAGGTTCCTTATAACCTTAACATGCATCCAATGCAATTCTTACACTTAATAAAATTATGCTAACACCTTGTTGTCCTTAAATTCATCGGGTTCGGGTCTATCACCTACCTAGAATAGTTCCAAACTTAGCCGAAAGTCCATCGTGTACAACATCTCAACTCACGACTGACATGGCGATTCATACCATCATCTTACGACTCGTACTGAGTCTTTGTAGCTACTGATCCTTCCTTGCAAATTCTCTGAACCTCCTATATATGATCCTTCACTACAAAAGGTACTACCCTGCTATGGATCGTGGGATCCAATCGTGGTTTTCCTTGCCTCTTCCTACCAAACTCTCTGAATCATACCATGAAACCTTGGTACGACTCATATTGACTTTGTACCAGTCGTGAGAGCCTTCCATGACATCTCAATCAAATTTTGTTGAGCTCTCTGGAACACACCACGAGTCCTTGATACGACTCATACAATCCTCCTACTAGTCGTACTGAGGCTCATTCTATGGAAATTATTCAGTTTTCTCTGTATGATCAACTTCAAATTTAGGGTTTAGTCATAGGGATTTTTGGGGTGTTACACATTGCCTTGCCCCAATATTCTGAGCTTTTCCACGAGTCTTAGTACGGCTCGTACAGTCCTGGTATGGCTAGTACTAAGATTAATACTTGGCCTCTTTTCTGCACTTTTCTGCAACTTTTGCACATTTTTGCTCCAACATCTATTTTCTTTGAAAACAAAGTAAAAAACCTTATATCGATATAAACATACCTAAGTCTATTCTCAGTTTTAAGCATCGAAAGTGTTATAAACTCACAATACATCATTAGCTCACGTGGTTACATGTTGGTTATAGTCTCTCCCACATTATAGTGCAGTACTGCTCAGTACTAAACATTCATAGTTTTCAGTTCAGTTCAGTTATCCAGATATCAATATGTAATTATGATCCTCAGTTAGTACTTGTGTTACAGTTATATTCAGTGGTTACTAGTTCAGTTCTGTATTCCTACTATTGTTACTTACATCTTGCATACTTAGTACATTTAAAGTACTGATGCATATTTTCCATGTTGTATGGTATTATGATACAGGTGCAGGTTCTTAGTCACAGCATCGTCAGTAGTTCCATTCAGACGATCTCAGCAGCACTATCTATGGTGAGTCCTCATCTTTCAAGGACGAGGATTTAGTTCTATTTTCATCTTCTTGCTTTCAAATTTTAGAGTTAGCTGGGGGCTTGTCCCAGCAACTCGTCAATTCTTAGATGGCTTTCAAACAAACTATTATTTCAGTATGTTTTGCAGTTGTTGTATAGTTTTTCAGTACCTTATCTAACATTTCTTGTTTTTGAGAAAGTTATTTAATTATCTTTTTCTCAGCTTCCGCTTTTATTTAAATCAGTATATAGTATGATGCCAACCCATGGGTTAACTTGGGGTCACTTGTGGCACAAAGTATTGTGTCACTTCCAGGGTGTAGGTTGGGGTCATGACAATAAGATCTTTGATGCAAAAGTTTTTCACCATGTCCATGGGAGTACAAATTTTTGAAAGCTCTAATGCTAATAGCATTCCGATCGAGGAAGAGATGTTTATGAACCGGATGGACATTAAGAATTTGTTGGAGTCTGATTGGAGTCCTTACATACAGGTTATTTTTTTCTTCTTAGATTTTTGCTTTTCCATTTTCACACTTCAACAAGATTGATAATTGTATTTTTCTTAAGAATTGTAGGAATACATTGTTTTCTTGCGGAGCAAAATTACAGAAGTAGCAAACCATTTTACATGGTACTACATTTCATGTAGTGTGTGTTCAAAGAAGATTGAACCAGAAAATGGTGTTTATCGATGCCCAACTGCAAAAAAGATTGCAAGTTTCCTTTGGTGAAGGATCCTGGAAGGACTATGAATTTTTTTTGTATTACTAATTAATCTAACTTATTTTATAAATTTTGGTACAAGATACACATAAAAGTGAAAGACAGATCTGGGGAAAGTACTTTTTTCTTATTCAATGGCGTGGCTGAAAAACTCCTCGATACATCAGCTCACAAGTTATTCAACAAGCTGTCATTGGATAATAACAATGTTCCTGTCCAAGTTGAAAGTGTTTGTGGGAAAGATTTTGTTTTTAAGCTTAAGTTAAACACATACAATTTGAAAAAAGGGCTTGAAAACTTTACAGTATCAAAGGTTTGGATTCCAGATGATAAGTTGGAATTACAGTACATGCAAAAAGAAGAGAAAAAGGTATTGCAATATAGATTGTTGAAGTTTCTAATATACAATCTCATTTAGTTTTTAAAACCTCCTTTTTACTTCTTGCTTTTACAGGTGAAGAACTTTTCAGAGGGTAAAAGCATACCAAAACCTCACGGGATGAAAGAACTGTCCAAAGAAAAGGTATTTTGATTTACTATTTCAAGTATGAGGTTTCTACTTATTCTTACAATGAACACATTTAAAAGACATGTTAAATTTACTCTTACATAACAAACAGATATTTGTCGATGTCTTATTGGAGAGTTTGGAAGATCCTGAGGAAGTACATATCACTGTTGGTGCTAAGAGTAGGAAAAGAAGAAATCTAATCGTAGATGATGATAAGACACAAATAAGTGCAAGAAGTAGAGAGTTTAATGTTTCTCCTGACCTTTTTACTATTGTTTAAGATTTGACAATTAAGTTTAGTGACACCAGTAGATGTTTTTTGACGAATAATTTGTTTTGTTAATGTCACTTAACTTTTGTTTGAGGTGATGATATCCATACATGTATGGTTTATCCTGGCTCTGTTCTTCTTCATTATTTAACTATGCAAACAGTTTGGTTGTTTGCAGCATTAAAAGATAAAACAGTCAGAAGCGTAATAAATCATAATTTAATACACATTAAAATCTTTTGTAGTTACAAATGAGGAAGATGAACAAATTAATTACTGAACATAATAATTCATAATTTAATACACATTAAACGACTTTGCAGTTATGAGTAAGGAAGATGAAGCAATGAATTAATGAACTTTCCAGGATAACATTTGTTGCTTCTAACATGTTACTGTTGTTTGAGCTTACACAAACATGTTGGTTCCTTTTACCTTTTTAAGTTTACTAACACAATCATACGGTTTCTGACAAATAAATAGTTTCTATTTTTTCCTTTTGCTATTGGTAATTTATGTACATGCAAAATATTCTATTGATTTTAGCTTATATTATTAGGAATTTTTCGCAACAAGAACAACATCCAAATATAGATAGAAACAAATATTAGAGATTATGGTTGTATATTTGTAATAATTTGAGAAAGAAAAGAAGAAGGAAGATAGTTTATTTTAGAATAGGTCTTTCATGTAGATATTATCTTTTTCAATATATGTTGACATACTAAAGGGTTTGTATGTTACCATGTTTATATCTCCAACTTACAGTTCCTCTATGTTTTCAACTTCTTTAATCATTTTGGGGGAATAGATTCCTAGAAGACTTTGGGTATTAAGGCTAAGCAAATGGAGCTAATTTTGCGCATCTATGTTTAAGGCTATTGTAGCCTAACTTAATGAGTAGTGCTTTCTTCTGACTGTTTTGATCTACCCGTATGAGCTAAATTAATAAGTCAATTTGCATTAAATATCCAAAGAATACAATTGAGTAAACAGGCAAGTGTTTAAGGAAAGACTGGATAAACTGTTACAAAAGTGTTTCAGGATATTTTCAAGTGTTCAGTCAATGATGGTTATTTATATCCATAGCTCCTAAGCTTCTTCGCTTTTAATAGATGATATCGAAAGATATATTGAACATATCTGAATAGAAATGTCATCTATGTTGACAAAACGGTTCTGAAACAAAGGCTAGGAACTATAACCTCTTCCTTGTAAGTTCCATTTCCATTGCTATAATATTCATAACTAATCTATAACAACCTGCAGTAAAAGGAGAGACTCTTGAAGGTTTCTTTTTGTTAGATCTTTTTTCCTAAAAAAAATAGTTTATATTGGATTTTGAAAGTTTTTTTTGTAGCTCCTATTAGAATGGTAGAAGGCCTGGATATAATTGGTTTGCAACACCATCAAAGTGGTATTGCTAGAAGAAAAGCAACATTAATATAGGAAAAATAGAAAAACACTTCTTTTAATAAGAAAAACTGAAAAGTAACTTCTATATTTAACTGTATGTCTCCAAGAAGACTGAAAAGCCTCCATCTCTTCTTCTCCTTGCTTTAAATTATGGTGGACTTTTGAGTATATGGTCAGTAATAAAGTAACTGAGATAAAGAAAAATTGTAAATGAAAAGAACACCTGTTTGATTCCTTATATAGTGGTTATTCAACTTCTGGTGTTTTCCTAGAAAGTCAAAACCTGTAATACCTTAAAAGCCCTAAGATCAAACCCGAGGGTTGAAATGGAGAAAACAGGAATTTTTGCACCATGTCACCGGATGACTCATCTAGTGACCCATGAGGTACACCACGAGTCTTTAAGTGACTCGTGGAGTGGAGGGAAGTTGGATAACGAATGGTGGTCTAGGATTGACCACGGGGGTAGACACGGTTCATGGTCAGGGCCACGAGTCTTTAGGTTGGTCGTGGTCAGGAGTTTGACTTGGATGTTGAAATGTTTTGTAGTATTCCCAACACCTAGTCACCACGAGTCATCAGGTACACCACAAGTGGAGCTGTCCCTCGTGATGACCGATAGAGTGAAGGCTTCCACTGCTGAAGACGAGTGCAGGCCACGAGTCGTCCCCTCAGGCAACGAGTCATCCAGTCCCTCTTTGGGATTGGCAGCATGCTTTTTCCTGCGAATTTATTAAGGGATTTTCTGTAATTCCTAAGCTCCTAAGACCTAAACTACGTCGTTTTAAGCTTAGATAGGTGTTTTTAAGAGGGTTTAACTCATTCTAAACCTATCCTCTCCATGCATGCAAGCCAAGAAGTTCCTAAGGGTGATCAAGCCTAGAAGTTCATCAATTCTCCTTCAATTTCCTTTGCAAAATTCAAGAAGGTTGAGAAATCAGAAGTACCTAGGTATGTAGGATTATGAATGGGTGTATTCATCCACTCCCATGCTCAATTCCTTCCCAAATTCATGGAAATTCTAGTTGATGAATCTATGGGGTTTTAACCCAACTTGTGATTTTCTAAGTATCTATCATGGGTATACTCTATTCATGTTTCTAATGTTGAATTATGGTTCATGGGCATGTTTTTATAATGTTTTTAATTACAATTCATGTTCTCAAAGTCTTACAATTATAGTGTCCAATTATGAAAGTTCATGGAAGGTTCAGATTATGATATATGTATTCAAGTATGATGAAAGTATGATGTTGAATTACCCATGTTTATATCCATGTTTTGACTATCTAGAGTATGTTTTAGTTTGGGCAGGTCCATATGATCAAGCATGTTCATGATTTACTTCAATTTCGTGTTATTAGCTTACCATATGGTTTTGGAGTCTAGACTCCTGCTCTTTTTAGCTTGTGGTATCGTTTGAGCCAAGGCTCCTCATGTTATGATTTCAAATTATGCATGTATTATTATGATTCAGCTTCATCGCAAGACGATAGTTCAGCTTTGTTGAAAAATAATGGAGAGCATATGCATGTTCTTGGGAGTAGTTTCTAGCACCTAGTAGGCTAAGGGTTTAGTCAACCTTGTTCCTCAGAAATACATGCAAACGTAGGCATGATTAGATTATTGGAACCTCCCTTGTGAGCTTTTTCTGCCCCCAAGGAGCCATCAGCTTGATATGGATATCATGATAGTGTCCTCAGCGCTGGCAAGGCTTTGTATAGCTCTGCCCACTTGAGTGTAATTGTCGGGACCACGTATGCTCTATCGTGGTAATGTCGATTATATGACAAGTTTCCCATTATTACTCATAATTTCAGTTATGCATGTTCATCAGTCATGATATTATGTTTTCAGCAAGTTTGACCCAATGTTCAGTTTTACTTATGAATAATCAACTTCAGCTTTGGGTCATTCGATTTAGTTATGACATTCAGTTATATTTAAGTCATGTTTTCAGAAACTAGCATGCAAGCCTTACTCGTAGAATCTTATGATGAAATATTTTATGATGTGCATGATTACTGTTTTTACTTACTTAGCGGTTTTACTTACTTTGCATACTTAGTACATTCCACGTATTGACCACATACTCTATGCATTATCCTTTCATGATACAGGCTCAGACATTCAAACTCAGTCCCGCTGTTAGATAGATCCTCAGCATTAGCATCTTCCAACTAGAGTTGGTGAATCCCCATACTTCAAGGACCCGTTTATCAGTTGTATTCAATATTTTTAGTTTTAGTGAGTTAGTTGGGGTCTTGTCCCATTAACTAGTTAGTATGTAGAGGCTTACTATACATAGTATCTTTTCAGTTTCAGATCGTTGTTATGTATTCAGATATTAAATGTTATCAGATGTTCATTATTCCGCTATTTTATATGTTAGACTTCTGCCATATTGTGTTGAGCTTTAGATGACATGTTCATGCCATGGGTCAACTTGGAGCCTCTCAGGGTTCTTTGTCCCGTGTCTCAATCTGAGCCTACGATCAGGTCGTGACAAACTTGGTATTAGGGCATTAGGTTTTGAAGTGTCCTAGGGTGTCTAGAATCCATGTTAATTAGAGTCTTTTGCATGGGTGTGAAGCACGCCTCACTTATGACGAAGAGGCTATGAAATGTTTTAGGAAATGTTCTCTTCTTTCATGATCTATGTCGTGAGATGAAATATCTCTCTATCCTTCTAACTCATGTTATACGCATTTGCAAAATAATGCCTCCTAGCCGAGTTAATGGAAAAAGAAATAGAAATGGAAATGGACATGGGAATGGCAATGGAGATGGGCACCAGCAGGCCCCACCAGCCCCCGAGGATCATGTGATCAAGCAGGTGGCTTATACAGAGTTTAGGGCTACCATCTAGATGTTCGCACAAGATTTGACCACCCAAGTCAACCAACAGGCGGTAGCGCATGTTCCCTAGGATGGGAATGCAGAAGCGGCAAGAGTCAGGGACATTCTTAGGATGAACCCTCCGGAGTTTCTCGGATCGAAGGTGGACGATGATCCACATGAGTTTATTGATGAGATTCAGAAAATAACCCAAATGATGGGGGTGACAGGGAGGAGTACGCAAACTTAGCCTCTTATAAGCTGAAAGGGGTTGCACATATTTGGTTGGGACAGTGGAAGGATGGTAGGGCAGTTAGAGTGGGCCCTATTGGTTGGGATGAGTTACACCGCATTTTTAGATCGATTTTCCCCTGTGAGATGAGGGAGATCAAAGCAATTGAATTTGTGAACTTGAGAAAGAACAACATGACAGTCCAGGAGTATGCTCTAAAGTTCACCCACCTATCCAAATATGCACCTGAGATGGTGGCAGACTAGAGGGCTCGAGTGAGTCGGTTCATACAATGGATAGCAGACTATTTGGTCAAAGATTTTCGGACCGTGATGCTTCATCAAGACATTAATTTCTCACAGATAGTTTTGTATGCCCAGTAGATAGAGGTGGTACAGGTGAGTGAGTAGGAGAGAGAGTCCAAGAGGGCCAGGACTGATAGCTTTGGATTCTCCCAATAGAGGCCTGGCGGTAGGCACTGTCAGCAACCCCACCAAAGATCATCAGCCCCAGCACCGTCAGCAGCGAGTGTGCCATCTAGATCTAGGTGAGACCAGAGGGGACGAGCATCAGGCTCTCGAGGTCAGGGGAGAATATATGTGGAGCCCAATATTCCAGCTTATGACAGGTGTGGCCATAGGCACACTGGTTAGTTCATAGCAAGTATAGGTGCTTGTTTCGAGTGCGGGAAGCCCGTAAATATGCTCAGAAATTGTCCAGTCGCTAGACAGGGCCATGGTAGAGGCTGAGATCCAGCCGCTAGTTTAGCAGCCCCACCAACATGCTCAATTCAGTAGGGAACCTCCACTGGTGCAGGTGGTGGTCAGCCTTAGAACTGAATTTATGCCCTCGCATCTCGTCAGAAGCACGAGACCTCTCCAGATGTAGTCACTGAGTATGTTACAAGTATTCCATCTTGAAGTAGAGGAATGGAGTCGGGAGCAATTTGCGAAAGTCGGCAAGAAGCATGCCTTGGCAAGGCTGGATGCGCCAGGCAACGTGCCACGCTGTGCATGTGCCGCGCCCAGCGCCGTGCCACGCCCATGCCAGCGCACGAGAGAAGGCAGCATGCAGGCAGGCGAGTTGCGCGCCAGTGCCGTGCCACACCAGGCCAGCTGCGCGCCAGCAGCATGCCGTCGCAATGCATGAGCAGCGTGTCATGCCAGCCAGCGAGGCGACCCTCGGCATCTTGGCATCCAGAGTAATTTCCAGTGTGCCTCCGCGTTACCTCCGTGTCACGGAGGCAGTGCTCCGCGATATAGTCCGTGACACGGAGCCATTCCATGACAGGCTTAATTTTGCAAAATTCTCATTTACTATAAATAGGTCCCTTAGCTCCTAAAATCATTTTGTCACGATTTTATTCTGGAAAACCACCTAGGAGTGAAGGGAGAAGTGGGAGAACTCATCTAGGGTTTGTCAAATTCCCTTCTCTTCTACCAATTCTTGTAAGTATGTTAGTTTATTAATGTTTTCTTGTAATTTTACGAACATGAATGGCTAGAATCCTTCCTCTAGGGTTGAATCCATGAGTTATGATTGTGTTTTTATGAATTTCTGTTGGAATTAAGTTATTGATTGTTGTTTTGTCTTGCATTCTGAATTATTGGTTGTTTTTATGATTGATCACCAAGAAAACCTACACATTAACTTAGGCATTTGTTTGAGAAAGCATTTACCTAGGTCAGAACATGAGAATGTAAGGAGCATGATTGTATCTCACGATATAATTTGTGTTAGGATAGAAATATACCTAACACCCTGCTTGGTTGATAAACGGGATGAGCTAGGCACAAACTTAAAATTATCACATCACCACTCGAAGAAGTAGTTGTGAAGCTAAGTTGAGTCGAATGATTAGGTGTACGAGAGTCCCTAATCATTTCCACGTAAACCACATCCACCGAATTAATTTCCCACGAACTAGAATTAGCATCCTCGCTCACAATGTTGCAGTGAGTCTAGTTTGTCGTGTTTAGAGGCTCGAAAGGCCATGAACATGCAGTTCTAATTATGTGAGACGACAATTAATAGTTTCATACTTAAATCATTGCAAATCGTAACAGGGCATGATTATCTGGTTTTAACTCTATGTTGCTCCTAGAGTGAATTCAGAATATTTCGTTGACCAAAATTAGACTTACTTAAACCTTCTCGAAAACATCTATGATCAACACTTGCAAAAGTTTATATCACACTTGAACTAGATAGTTAGTTGAATTGGTCCAGTCCCTGTGGGTTCGACATTGCGGTTCTTTAAAAAGGACCACTATATTACTTGTACGGCCCGTACACTTGTGGGAATCGCCCATCAAGTTTTTGGCGCCGTTGCCGGGGACTAGGTGATGTTTTGATAATTTATTTGTTTTTGTGTGATTTTTAAATTTCCTTGAGTGTTGAGAAACTTGGTCTTAGTCTGATCATTTGCAGGTGGCAGGTTGTCCTGCCGAGCTGGCTAAAAATAGAGAGCTTGTGGATCCGTTGCTTGAACCTAAACATCAAATCCATTTGCGAAGGAGAGTAGCTCTAGAGCAAAAGCTAAAGCGACTTCAAGAAAAGGTACAACAACAACCACCCGCGGGACAAGCACAATTGTCATTCAGAAGCAATGGCAGCTAGACCAGTTCGCGAAGTGGCAATCCCACAAGCGACTAATGTGAACTCTAGTATCCGAAAACCGGAGCCTGGAGGGAACTTTGAGCTTAAGCAGAACATGGTGCAGCTGTTACATTCTAGTGGTCAATTTACTGGGATGGCACATGAGGATCCACAGTAGCACTTACAGAACTTTCTTGAGATTAGTGACACGTTTTTCCCCACCAGCGTGTCCACAGATTATGTCTGACTGACCCTTTTTCCATTTTCATTGTTGGGAGAGGCAAAAAAGTGGTTGAAACCTGAGACATCGAAATCCATAACTTCTTGGAATGATTTGGCAAAGAAGTTCCTTATCAGATTCTTTCCTTCAGGCAAGACTGCAAAGTTGAGAAGTGAAATACTAAGTTTCAAGCAAAAGCCTGATGAGAATTTATATTTGGCTTGGGAAAGATTCAAGTCATTATTGAGAGACTGTCCCCATCACCAGCAATCAAATGAAGTGCTGGCTCATACCTTTATAGAAAGTTTAGACCCATACACGAAAATATTACTAGACTCTGCATCGGGTGGGCAAGCCTTGGAGAAGACGTATGATGAGTTGTACACTTTGTTGAACAGAATTGCTCATGCAAATCCAGAGTGGCACAGCGAGTCATCGAGAGGGGCAGGAAAGAGATCAGGGTTGATAGAGGTAGATGGTATGAATGCCTTGGCAGCACAGTTAGCTTCGTTCCAGCATCAGATGATGACCCAGTTCAATAAACTGAGTATGAACCAACAACAGGGCCAGGTTAATGCAGTTTAGCAAGCTCCGAGTTAGTGTGAAATTTGTGGTAATAATGGGCACAATGCAGAATCTTGTGGAGCCAATCCGGAATTAGTCAATTTTGTTGGGAATGTGCAGCGGAACAATCAGAATGTTGGACACAACTACAACAGAAATTGGCAGGGCCACCCGAATTTTTCTTGGGGTGGAAACCAAAAGCAGAGTTATCAGCAACCTTAACAACAGCAGTATCAGCAGAATAGGCAGAATGATGGTCAAGTGAGCAGCAGCATTGAGGAAACATTGCAGAAAATCATGGAGACGCAGACTTAGTTAGCGGAAAATCAGGCGAGGATGGCAACAGAATTAAAGAATCAGCAAGTGGCCACCCGCAATCTTGAAAAACAAGTGGGTCAGATAGCAGCTGCTCAAAACATGAGATCGCAGGGGGGATTACCAAGCGACACGGATCCTAATCCCTAGCAGGTCAATGCCATCAGTCTGAGAAGCGGCAAGAAATTAGCTGATGCAGTGCCAAAAGAGCTGAGAAAGGAGGTGTAGCCGGAGTTGGTTAGACCAGGACCATCCACCAACATGGGAGATAATCAGAGTGCTGGGCAGCAGAATGCACAATCTTCATTGCAGCCAGCACAAAGACCACCACCACCATTCCCTCATAAATTCAGAAAGAGCAAGGAGGAGGAATGCTTCAAAAAGTTCTTTGAGAGTTTCAAAGAACTTCACATAAATTTGCCTCTTATTGATGTTTTGCAGGGAATGCCCAAGTACGCTAAATACTTGAAAGACGTGATGGAGAACAAAGTCAGATTAGTGGATGTCCAAACAGTAGCACTGACAGAGGAGTGCAGTTACAGGGTATTGAGCAAGATTCCGAAGAAGCTCAAAGACCCAGGGAGTTTTACCCTCCCCATACAAATTGGTAAAGCTGAGTTGCTACGAGCTTTGTGTGATCTAGGGGCAGCAGTTAATCTAATGCCCCTATCGTTATTTAACACCCTGGGGTTGGGAAAATCGAGGCCTACGAGGTTGATGCTGCAGTTGGCTGATAAGTCACGAGTGACACCTGATGGAATAATAGAGGACCTTCTCATCAAAGTAGGTAAGTTTATTATACCTGCTCATATTATTGTCTTAGATTTTCAGGTTGATGACCAGGTACCCTTAATCTTGGGATGGCCATTCTTGGCCACCGAAGGAGCGGTGATTGATTTGAGAGCTGGGACCCTAAAAATGAGGGTTGAGGATTAAGAAGAACTCTTCCACGTATACCAAGAAATGAACCCATTCACACACTACAGAAACCTTTTTCTGGTTAGTGTGTTGTCAGAGGATGAGTGTGCGGTGGAGGATTCCACAGGTGCATGGCCAAAGGTAATGACAAGTGTTCAGCCCGAGTCTGATAAAGGGCTTCAAATTGGGAAGAAGTTGGAGGAAGAGAGGAACAGAGTGGAGGCTGTTTCCTCTAAAAATCAAAAGAGGAGATGGTTCTCGAAGGGGAACCCAGGTATGAGGATGTCCTAAAAAGGACAGTCCACGTCGTACCGCGACGGAAAATAAGGTGCTGCTTGGGAGGCAACCCAAGGGTACCACAGGTACAATTTATGATTTTTTTTGTTGGTGTTGATTTTGTTATTTTCATTATGTTTGTGTCTTTGGTGGAAAGTTAAGCACAGATGGAGGAAAGTCTGAGTACCCGTTGAGGAGGAAGCTAAAAGGCATGGAATGGAAGAAGTGTGGGGTCAAACACCCACCCATGAAAACTTGAAGAAAAGCATGTTGTTAGCTAGGAATAGAGGCTCAGGGAGTATTTCTCATCCTTTTAATTTTAATGTGATGCTATGAGGACATAGCAGGATTTAAGTGTGGGGTGAGGAAAATTTCAAAAATTTTGTGCTTAACGATTTTTGGTGAATGTAATGCTTGTGCGAAATAATTGAAATTTTTTTTTTGAAATTTTTTTTTGTGAGTCAAGCATGAATTCATCACCCGTTGGTTTTTCTTTTCGGTTCTTTTCCGACGGGGGGTCTTTGAGCCGAAGAATAAAAAATTTTCTTTGTCTGTATATAATGTTTTTTGTCATAGTTAGGGACTGTTTCCGACAATGGATGGATGACGACCCTCTTGAGGAAAATTAGTCAATAAGTTTTGGTTTTTGAACCCGTAGCTAATCGATGCTTGATGTTCTTGTTATGTGGTATAAATGATTGTAAGATGCAAGTTTGTTCAGTGTTGAAGCATGCAAGTGTATAACTTTGTGTGAGACACTTAGCTTCTTGAATTTTACTCAATATGATTGAAGCTTAATTCTGAATTCTTGTGATTAGCTGAGTAAGAGTCTGTTGAATGTGTCTTGAATTGAGCATGTGCCATGAGTGTAAGGTTTTTGAGTATTCTGTGCTATTGTGGAGTGTCTAGAACTTGTTGGGTGTGTTTATAAAACAAAATGAAGGATGTGAATTGTAGGAGATGATTTAGGCATTTCTTTGAATGAACCTAAATGTTATCCCTCATTTTACCTACCTTGAATATTTAATCCTAGTTAGCCCCATTGAGTCTTGAGCCTATTCTTTGATAGCTACAACATAAGCTTAATCCTTTTTCTTTCATTAGCCTTGAATTTGATCCAAAACTCCAAAGTGCTTAAGTGAAAAATCTGAAAGAGTGAAGGAGTGAGAATTGGGAAAAAGAAGGAAAAGTGGCAGTTGTAAAAGTTGAGAAAGGTCAAGGGTGCACTTGTTTGAATACGGTTGAGTATTAGTAGGGAGAAAGAAAATAAATTAATGAAAAGTTACTTATAGAACTCCTTACCAATAAGCCAAGAGTGCCTTAAGAAATGGGGAAACAAAAGAGGAAAAAGAAAGTTGAAAAGAAATAAAGGGGAAGTAAGAGAAGGGAAGTTTGTAATGAGGGCGTGATGTATTAAAATCGCTTAGGGAAGTTAGTCACTATTACTGGCCATAATAGTACCTACCCGTCCCTTAGCTACATTACAACCTAAAAAGTCCTACTTGATCTTACATTCATACATCCTTAAATTAGTGGAGTAAAACACAAAGGGCAAGCTTATGGGTCATTGCATAATGCATGTGAATTCTTTGTGAGAGTGAGCGCAATTCTGTTCACGTACCCACACATGTTGTGATTTACAAAATTTTTGCGTGTGAAAATGGGTAACTCTTTTGCCGTGAGGGCACATGTTGAATGAAGGATATAATTCATGTTGGATTTCTTGATCAATTGATTTGCATGAGTTTGCTAAGATTGAGAGTCGATTCTTGAGGTTAGGAAGTCTTGGCAGGGTTGTATTACATTTCAATGATCAAATCGTGCATGCTCTATTTTTAACTTGCTATCTTAAATAATCATTATAGTCGTAGCTTGAAGTATCTTGCTAAATTAGGTATGTGTGAGTCCCTATATGCATGAGATGTAAAAGGTTTGTTCGAGGACGAACAAGGCTTTAAGTGTGGGGTTGTGATCCCGGGCAAAAATAGCATGCCCGAGTGATGCTTTCTAACTTAATTTAGTCTTGTTTAGCTAATTAATTATATACATTTTCATGTGATTTTATATAAATGTGAATATCTGTACTAACCAACATGATTAGTTCTTGTTTTGTAGGTTTACATGAATTTCAGGAACTAATTTATAAGTTAGTGAAGTAGAGGAATGGAGTCGGGAGCAATTTGAGAAAGTCGGCAAGAAGCATGCCTTGGCAAGGCTGGCCGTGCCAGACAGCATGCCACACTGTGCATGTGTCATGCCTAGCACCGTGCCACGCCCATGCCAGGCGCACGAGAGAAGGCGACATGCAGGCAGGCGAGCTGCACGCCAGCGCTGTGCCACGCCAGGCCAGCTGCGCGCCAGCAGCATGCCATCGCGCTGCATGAGCAGCGTGTCACGCCAGCCAGCGCGGCGACCCTCGGCATCTTGGCATCCAGAGGCAATTTCCAGTGTGCCTCCGCGTTACCTCCGTGTCACGGAGGCAGTGCTCCGCGATACACTCCGTGACACGGAGCCATTCCATGACAGGCTTAATTTTGCAAAATTCTCATTTACTATAAATAGGTCCCTTAGCTCCTAACATCATTTTGTCACAATTTTATTCTAGAAAACCACCTAGGAGTGAAGGGAGAAGTGGGAGAACTCATCTAGGGTTTGTCAAATTCCCTTCTCTTCTACCAATTCTTGTAAGTATGTTAGTTTATTAATGTTTTCTTGTAATTTTACGAACATGAATGGCTAGAACCCTTCCTCTAGGGTTGAAGCCATGAGTTATGATTGTGTTTTTACGAATTTGTTTTGGAATTAAGTTATTGATTGTTGTTTTGTCTTGCATTCTAAATTGTTGGTTGTTTTTATGATTGATCACCAAGAAAACCTACACGTTAACTTAGGCATTTGTTTAAGAAAGCATTTACCTAGGTCAGAACATGAGAATGTAAGGAGCATGATTGTATCTCACGATATAATTTGTGTTAGGATAGAAATATACCTAACACCCTGCTTGGTTGATAAAACGGGATGAGCTAGGCACAAACTTAGAATTATCACATCACCACTCGAAGAAGTAGTTGTGAAGCTAAGTTGAGTCGAATGATTAGGTGTACTAGAGTCCCTACTCATTTCAACGTAAACCACATCCACGTAATTAATTGCCCACAAACTAGAATTAGCATCCTCGCTCACAATGTTGCAGTGAGGCTAGTTTGTCGTGTTTAGAGGCTCGAAAGGCCATGAACATGCACTTCTAATTATGTGAGACGACAATTAATAGTTTCATACTTAAACCATTGCAAATCGTAACAGCGCATGATTATCTGGTTTTAACTCTATGTTGCTCCTAGAGTGAATTCAGAATATTTCGTTGACCAAAATTAGACTTATTTAAACCTTCTCGAAAACTTCTATGATCAACACTTGAGAAAGTTTATATCACACTTGAATTAGATAGTTAGCTGAATTGGTCCAGTCCCTGTGGGTTCGATATTCCGGTGCTTTAAAAAGGGCCACTATATTACTTGTACGACCCGTACACTTGCGGGAATTGTCAACAATGCCCTATGTAGCTAGCAGTTTCGAAGTCAGTCTCGAAATCCTATCAGAACCCTTCTCAATTCAACTCTAGTTGGTGATTCAGTTATAGCTCGACAGGTACATAGAAATTTCCCTGTCACAGTCCTTTAGAAAGTCACCTCAGTAGATTTATTAAAGCTAGCCGTGACAGATTTTTATGTTATCTTTGGCATGGATTGGTTGTATGCATGTTATGCCTCAGTATATTGTAGAGCCTGTGCGATAGAGTTCCAAATTTTGGGTGAGCCAGTCCTAGAATGGAAGGGTAGTTCAGTTGTGCCTGTAGGTCGTTTCATTTCTTACCTTAAGGCCAAAAAGATGATTTGTAAGGGTCGCGTGTACCATCTAGTTAGTGTTAAGCTTGCTACATCTGAAACCCCAACTATCCAATTAGTTCCTATAGTGTGCGAATATCCAGAAGTGTTTCCAGATAATTTATCTAGAATTCCTCCCATGCAGGAGATCGATTTTGGTATTGACCTTCTTCCTGATATGCAACATATATCTATTCCTCCTTATAGAATGGCTCCATCTAAGCTAAAGGAATTGAAGGAGCAGTTAAAGGATCTCTTATACAAGGGTTTCATCAGACCTAGCAAATCCCCGTGGGGTGCACCAGTCCTCTTTGTCCGGAAGAAGGATGGTTCCCTTCAGATGTGTATTGATTATCAGTAATTGAACAAGGTCACAGTCAAGAACAGGTATCCTCTCTCCAGAATTGATGACTTGTTGGACCAGCTTCAGGGTGCTAAGTGTTTCTCAAAGATAGACCTCAAATCCGAGTATCATCAGCTCAGGGTTTGGGAGAGTGACATCCCAAAGATAGCCTTCAGGATTTTGTATGGTCACTATGTGTTTATAATTATGTCTTTTGGACTAACGAATGCTCCTGCAGCTTTTATGGATTTGATGAACAGGATGTTCAAGCCATATTTGGATATGTTCATGATCATGTTCATAGATGAAATTCTCATATACTCTCGAAGTGAAGAGGAGCATGCGGCTCATTTGAGGGTGGTGCTACAGACTCTCAAGGATCCCCAGCTCTATGCTAAATTCAGGAAGTGTGAGTTTTGGTTAAACTTAGTAGCATTTTTGGGTCATGGGGTGTCAAGTGAGGGTGTAGGTGGACTCTCAGAAGGTAGAAGCGGTGAAGAATTGGCCTAGACCAGTGAGTCCCTCGGATATCAGGAGTTTCTTAGGCTTAGTTGGTTACTGCAGGTGGTTTGTGGAAGAATTTTTATCCATTGTAGCAATGTTGACTAAGTTTATTGGTGGCATCTAGGATTTTTATCCATTGCAGCATGGTTCCAGATATTCTATACATCTAGGTGCCACCAAGATATTTCGTGACCTACAGGAAGTCTATTGGTGGAATGGCATGAAGAAGGACATAGTAGAGTTTGTGGCTAAGTGTCCGAATTGTCAATAGGTGAAGGTTGAGCATCAAAGACCCGGAGGCGTGCTTCAAGACATTAGTATACTTACTTGGAAGTGGGAGGAAACCAATATGGACTTTATTAAAGGGTTTCCCTATACTCGTCGACAGTATGACTCTATTTGGGTGGTCGTAGATAGGTTGACTAAAGCAGCTTATTTGCTACCGGTCAAAACTATCGATGCTGCGGATGATTATGCTAAATTGTATATTCAGAAGCTAGTTCAGTTGCATGGAGTGCCTTTGTCCATCATATTAGATAGAGGTACACAGTTTACCTCCTAGTTTTGGAGATCGTTTTAGAACGGACTTGGTACTCAGGTCAAGCTTAGCATAGCATTTCACCCGCAAACAGATAATCAGGTGGAACAGACCATTTAGACTCTTGAGGACATGTTGCGAGAGTGCGTGATTGATTTAGCTGGGATGATTATTTGCCTCTCATTGAGTTTGCGTATAAAACAGCTACCATTCCAACATTCAGATGGCTCCGTTTGAGGCTTTTTATGGGTGGAGGTGAAGATCGCCTGTTGGTTGGACTAACGAATTCTCCTACAGCTTTTATGGATTTGATGAATAGGGTGTTCAAGCCGTACTTGGATATGTTCATGGTCGTTCTCATAGATGATATCCTGATATATTCTCGGAGCGAGGAGGAGCATGCCGCTCATTTGAGGGTGGTGCTATAGATCCTCAAGGATCGCCAGTTGTATGCCAAATTCAGTAAATGTGAGTTTTTGTTGAACTCAATGGTGTTTTTGGGTCATGTGGTGTCAAGTGAGGGTGTACAGGTAAAGTTGCAAAAGATATAGATGGTGAAGAATTGGCCTAGACTGGTGAATCCTTCGGATATCAGGAGTTTCTTGGGTTTAGCTAGGTATTATCAGAGATTTGTTGAGGGGTTTTCATCCATTGCAACCCCGTTGACCAAGTTGACCTAGAAGAAAGTGAATTTCCAATGGTCAGAGACTTGTGAGAAGAGCTTCTAGGAGTTGAAGACTCGACTCACCTCAACACCGGTGTTGACCCTACCTGAGGGTACCAATGGGTTTGTTGTATATTGCGATACTTCTAGGATCAAACTTGGTTATGTGTTGATGCAACATGGTAAAGTGATAGCATATGCTTCCAGGCAGCTGAAGGTTCATGAAAAGAATTACCCGACTCATGATCTCGAGTTGGCGGCGGTAGTATTTTCCTTGAAGATTTGGAGTCACTATTTGTATGGGGTTCACGTAAATGTGTTTACGGACCACAAAAGCATATAGTGCATGTTTACCCAAAAGGATTTAAATCTACGTCAAAGGAGGTGGTTGGAGTTACTCAAGGATTACCATATGAGTGTCCTTTACAATCTGGGCAAGGCTAATGTGGTAGAAGATGCTCTTAGTAGGCTTTATATGGAGAGTGTAACCCATGTAGATGAGGGGAGGAAGGAGCTGGTGAAGGATGTGCATCAACTTGTGTGGTTAGGAGTTTTTTTGGTTGAATCGACTAATGGTGGTGTTATAGTTTAGAATGGATCAGAATCATCCTTGGTGACTGATGTGAAATCTATAAAAGACGAGGATCCTATCTTGGTAAAGATGAAGGAAGCTGTTCAGAATCAGAAGGTAGAGGTCTTCTCCAAAGAGGGAGATAGTGTGCTTCGATATCAGGGTCGCTTGTGTGTTTCGGATGTTGGCGATTTGATGGATCGGATGTTGCATAAGGCTCATGGTTTCAGGTATTATATACATCCTGGTACCACCAAGATGTACCGTGACCTACGGGAAGTCTATTGGTGGAATGGCATGAAGAAGAAGATAGCAGAATTTGTGGCTAAGTATCCAAACTGTCAGTAAGTGAAGGTTGAGCACCAAAGTACCGGAGGTGTGCTCCAAGATATTAGCATTCCTACTTGCAACTGGAAAGAGATCAATATGGACTTTATTGCAGGGTTGTCTCGCACTCGTAGGTAGTATGACTCCATTTAGGTTGTTGTGGATAGGTTGACTAAGGCAGCCCATTTCCTACCGGTCAAAACTACCGATTCAGCGGAGGATTATGCTAAGTTGTACATTCGGGAGTTGGTTCTATTTCATGGAGTTCCCTTGTCTATAATATTAGATAGAGGTACTTAGTTTACCTCCTAGTTTTGGAGATCATTTCAGAAAGGACTTGGTACTCAGGTCAATCTTAGCACAGTATTTCACCCACAAATAGATGGTCAGGTGGAGTGAACTATTCAGACTCTTGAGGACATGTTGAGAGCATGTGTGGTTGACTTCAAGGGTAGTTGGGATGATCATTTATCTCTCATTGAGTTTGCATATAACAACAGCTACCATTCCAGTATTCAAATGGCCCCGTTTGAGGCTCTTTATGGGTGGAGGTGTAGATCGCCTATTGGTTGGTGTGAAGTTACTAAAGCTACATTGATAGGACCATATTCAGTTCATGAGGCTATGGAGAAAGTTCATCTTATAAGGGAAAGGTTGAAAACATCTAAGAATCGCCAAAAGTCCTAAGCAAATATAAGGAGGAGAGAGCTTGAGTTTGAAGTTGATGCTAGGGTGTTTTTGAAGGTGTCCCCCATGAAGGGAGTGATGATATTCGGAAAGAAAGTGAAACTCAGTCCCCATTATGTTGGCCCATACCGAATTGTGAGACGTGTTGGCAAGGTAGCCTATAAGTTGGAGTTGCCCTCAGAATTGACTTCAATACACCCAGTTTTCCATGTATCACTCTTGAAGAAGTGTGTGGGTGATCCGGCTTTGGATGTCCTAGTGGAAGGCGTTGGTGTGAAGGATTATCTTAGCTATGAGGAGGTTCCGGTGGAAAAACTTGATCATCAGGTTCGGAAGCTAAGAAACAAAGAAGTAGCTTTAGTAAAAGTTTTGTGGAGGAATCAGCATGTTGAAGGAGCTATGTGGGAAGCTGAAGCAGATATGATGGCTAAATACCTGTATCTATTCCCTTCCAGCTCAGTTCCAGTTTGAGGTATCAGTTTCCTACCAAATACTCTATTCAGTTTCATGTTCAGTTCATATGCCTCAGTTTCTTTCATGTCAATGTATGTATGTATGAATCAGGAATTTAGTTTAGTCATGTAATTCAATCTGGAGTCAGTCATTTCATCAGTTTTTAGCTTTTAATGTTCAGTATTTGGTATGACAGATGTTTTCCCCAGCTTTTTCAGTATGTTTATCCACATTCTAGGACAAAGGTTCCCAAGGGGGAGATATTGTAATACTCCAAAAGCCCTAAGATCAAACCCGAGGGTTCAAACAGAGAAAACAGGAATTTTTGCACCTTGTCATAAGACGAGTCGTCCAGTGACCAGTGAGGTACACCATGAGTCGTTAAGTGACTCATGGAGTGGAGGGAAGTTGGCTAACGAATGGTGGTATGGGGGTTGACCACGGGAGAAGACACGATTCGTGGTCAGTGCCACGAGTCGTTAGGTCGGCCGTGGTCAGGAGTTTGACTTAGATGTTGGAAGGTTTGGTAGTGTTCCCAATGACTAGTCACCACGAGTCATCAGATATTCCATGAGTCATGGTGTCCCTTATGGTGACCGGCAGAATGAAGGCTTCTAGTGCTGACGACGGGTGCAGGCCACGAGTCGTCCCCTCAGGCAACGAGTCGTCGTCCCTCGTTTGGACAGGCAGCATGTTTTTTCGTACGAATTTATTAAGAGATTTTCTGTAATTCCTAAGATCCTAAGACCTAAACTATGTCATTTTAAGCTCAGATAGGTGTATTCTAAGAGGGTTTAACTCATTATAAACCTATCCCTCTATATGCATGCAAGCCTAGAAGTTCCTAAGGGTGATTAAGCCTAGAAATTCATCAAATCTCCTTCAATTTCCTTTGGGAATTCAGAAGGTTGAGAAATCAGAAGTACCCAGGTATGTAGGGTTATGAATGGGTGTATTCATCCACCCCCATGCCCAATTCCTTCTCAAATTCATGGAAATTCTAGTTGACGGATCTATGGGGTTTTAAACCAACTTGTTAATTCTCTAAGTATCTATCGTAGGTATACTCTATTCATGTTTCTAATGTTGAATTATGGTTCATGGGCATGTTTTTATAATGTTTTCAATTACAATTCATGTTCTCAAAGTCTTACAATTATAATGTCCGATTACGAAAGTCATGGAAGGTTGAGATTATGATATATGTTTTCAAGTATGATGAGATGTATATGATGAAAGTATGATTTCGTATTACCCATGTTTATATCCATGTTTTTGACTATCTAAAGTATGTTTAAGTTTTGGCAAGACCATATGATCAAGCATGTTCATGATTTACTTCGATTTTATGTTATTAGCTTACCACATGGTTTTGGAGTCTAGACTCCCACTCTTTTTAGCTTGTGGTTTGGTTTGATCCAAGGCTCCTCATGTTATGATTTTAGATTATGCATGTATTATTATGATTCAGCTTCGTCGCAAGACGATTTTTCAGCTTCATTGATAAATGATGGAGAGCATATCCATATTTTTGGGAGTAGTGTCTAGCACCGAGTAGGCTAAGGGTTCAGTCAACCTTGTTCCTCGAAACTACATGCCAACGTAGGCATGATTATATCATTCAGACCTCCCTTGTGTGAGCATTCCATACCCCCAAGGGGCCTTCATCTTGATATGGTAGCATCCTTAGCCCTGACAAGGCTTTGGACGGCTCTGTCCACTTGAGTGTAATAGTTAGGACCACGTAAGCTCTATTGTGGTAATGTCAGTTATATGACGAGTCTCCTATTGTTCCTCATGATTTCATTTATGCATGTTCATCAGTCATGATATTATGTTTTTAACAGGTTTGACCCAATGTTCAGTTTTACTTATGAATAATTACTTTTAGCTTTAGGTCATTCGATTCAGTTATGTTTAAATCATGTTTGCATATACTAACATGCAAGCCCTACTCTCAGAATCTTATGATGAAATGTTTTATGATGTGCATGATTTTTGTTTTTACTTACTTAGCTGTTTTACTTACCTTGCATAGTCAATACATTCCACGTACTGATCACATACTCTATGTTGTATCATTTCATGATATAGGCTCGGACATTCAGGCTCAATCCCGCCGTTAGCTAGATCCTCGGTGTTAGCATCTTCCAACTAGAGTTGGTGAGTCCTCATCCTTCGAGGACCCTTTTATTAGTTGTATTCAATATTTTCAATTTTAGTGAGTTAGTTGGGGCCTTGTCCCATCAACTCATCAGTATGTAGAGGCTTATCAGACATAGTATGTTTTCAGTTTCAAATCGCTATTATGTATTCAGATATTCGATGTTATCAGATTTTCAGACTTTCGCTATTTTATATGTTAGACTTACGCCTTATTGTGTTGAGCTTTAGATGTCATGTTCATGTAATGGGTTGACTTGGAGCCTCTCGGGGTTCTTTATCCCGTGTATCAATTGGGGCCTACGATCAAGTCATGAAAAAATTGAAAAGACTTTACACCTTTTGACAGGTTTGGAAAGACCTTGTTGCTACTGCTTAGGAGGAAAAGATATCAAATTGGATAATCCATAGTAAAAGATATTAGAATTTGAAAGATTAGAACTGCCTCAAAGTTATTCTTGTATTACTTTATTCCTCACATATCACTGGACAGTTACTTAACTACTGTAATTGATTTTCTTTCACTTTACATTATTATAGATAAGAAATCATAGAGGAGAGAAATTGAGCCATCCGTGAAAAAGCTCTGGGCTTGAGGACGGTATGATGCTTCATGTTTGGTTGATTTGTATGTATTTCTATTTATATTTCTTTCCCTTTTTCATCATCGTGGGGTTTAAATCGATTTTCCTTGGCTTAGCATCAAAATCTTCAAAAGATTAGGGTGTTCGAATGTTTTTGCTTGATTTTGGGTTGGTCATGGCAGTAAATGTACATATTTTTGAATTTAGGTTGGTTGTTTGCATTAAAGTTACACACACTTAGTGTTTTTTATTTGTCTAAATAATGAGATATGAAAATTTTTCTGATATCATTGTTACGTGACACTTCAAAATTAATGCTTCTAGAGAAATATCAACAGCTGCCAATGTACTAAGTATTAATGCTTTGAAATAGTTGGACAATATCATCTGCTCATCTCTAGCAAATTTTAGTCTCAGTGTACTAACATTCGTTGTTGATCCAAGTGTAAATTTAATTACTCAATATTTTGGTTATTATATATATAGTGATACCTTAAAACTTAACAGATTTATATGTATGAGTTCTTAACGAACTAGCATATGGATCTTAAATGTTAACTTGGTCTAAAGACATACAAGTTTGTTTTAAACTACTAAATACTGAAATGCCATGAAATGAACCTTCGAATGAGAATGATGCGTAGTAAATGTTAGAACCTTAACTTGGTCTAAAGACATACAAGTTTGCTTAAGACTAAAGCAGGTTTGGCTCATTGTTCAGCTCTACTTATAAATATCAGATTTCAGCTATGAGTCAATCGATTATGTTATGATATGTCATAATGATATGTTATGTTATGATGAGATCATGATTTTAGAAAAAATGCATGTCAGTCCTACCCTCGGGTTCTTAATGTTTATGTTTTACATTATGCATTGTCTTTAAATGAATTTACTTACTTTAGCTGTTTTACTTACCCTGCATACTTGGTACGTTCAACTTACTGACCGCATACTCTATGTTGTATCGTTTCATGATACAAGACCCGGCTCTCAGGTTCAGCCTCGCTCGTAGTGTAACTTCAGAGTTAGCATCTCTGTTTTGGTGATTCCTCATCTCCCAAGGACTAGACTACTCATATTTTCTTATGTATTTTCAGTTTCATCTTGTTGAGTTAGTTGGGGGTCTTGTCCCAACAACTCATCATGTTTAGAGGCTTTTCAGACATATGGTTGTATTCAACTTCAGATTGTGTATTCTAATGTCATGTTTAAGTTTAGATTTTCGCTATAATTATATTGCTCATTATTTAGTTTCATTGATTGAGTTAGATGTATGTTTATGCAATGGGTCGACTTGGGGTCTCTCGGGGCTCCATGTCTCGTGTGGCGATCTGGGCCTCAGTTCTAGTCATGACGATGTTGTCCTGCTGGAGTTGTTGGCACTGCCTCGGTGCCCACAAGGTCGCTCAGAAGGTTGAGGACCTGAGCTAGGACCTCTGAGGACGCTGGCCCGGTAGGAGTTTCTCCTTGTGTGGGGACCTCGATCTCAACTTCCACCCGTTCCTATGCTGCTGGTGGCACGGGAGATATCAACCTCTCCCGGATTGGAGCAGGAGCACGGGCACCTCCTAGCCGCAGCGGGTCTCCGGCCATGACCTCTGCCCCCTCCTCTACCACGAACTAGGGCTGCCGCTGCTGGCTCAAGTGTTGCGTCTCTATCACCGTTTGCATGTGTTGTTACCATCTGAGAAGTAAAGAAGAAAAGTTGCTAGATACCAATTTGTATCATCAGATACCAATTGGAATCAAGTAATCGCATGAAAGGAAAGAAGGAGAGAGTTTTCTTAAAGTCCTACAGCTTCACGAAGATAAGTTACGGACGTCTCCGCATCAATCCACGAGACCGTACTAGACCCGTCTTAGTGCAATGAGATCAATGAACCTAGGGCTCTAATATCAACTTTGTCACGATCCAAATGGCCGTAATTGACACCCACACTAACCCTCCAGTGGGCAAACTAGCAAATTCCGATACTACCCCCAAAATCTAAACATTTTTGAAAAGGAAACAACTATTATGAAAAGAACAATTTAAAATAGGTACACTGCGAGTAAGAAAATCAAATAATAATTTTCCAGAATCTGATTGTCATTGCACCAGACATCTAATTTATTACAAGCTAAGAACACTAAAACCAAAAATGAAATAAAATATTCGAGTGTCCGAAAGAAGGACATCTGCTAAAAAGGAGTGGTCTGCATCCTCATCTGCTCACCTTCTTGATTCACAAAGGCTGCTGGCTCACAGGTGAGGGCATGAAGAACTCTCAGGCTTGAACTCTGCACTCAAAAAAGAATGCAGGGGTAGGGTCAGTATATGACACGGTACTGGTAGGCATCATCGATCGATCTTACATAACAACATCTAAGCTCAACAATAGAGATATAAAAAGGGTCTTCAACTTTAAGAAGAATTACAAGTCATTTTATGAATACTAGTTCTACTCAGGAATCAGCCGGTCGGCTCACTAGATTAGGTCTCTCGCTGCAGCAGGCACTTGTCCGCCGCAACGGTCTCGCCACAGCAGAAATGGTCCCGCTGCAGCGGCACGGCTTAGGAAGTAGCTCGATAGGCTTCTTCCTTCTCAGCTCATCCATCACATAGTTTAATAAAATAAACAATTATATTTCACATAACACCATGAATCCATTAAAGACCAGATCAACAACCAGCATAATTGCAAGTAAAAATTACAATCCTCAGTTATTCCTAGCGACAACTACTCAACAAAACACGTAGTAACAAGTCGTACTTAGCATTAACGCCATGTTCATTGTTATCAATTCGCAACATATCCACAATAAGTTAGCACATCCTCTTAACACGTTTCACATCCACCTCATGAACATAAAATGGCATCCCTAAACAATAAGTAAATAACACAACCAAGAGTAACATGACGGGCACACGCCTCCGCCATCTCCCCTTAACACTCACCCACACGAAATCGTGTACACACATGCTAGTGGGTGTTACTTATGCCTAACTAGTCATGACCTGCAGGGGACTTTAGAAATTCATGTATTGTGCCGACATGGCACCCGCTCCCACTCATATGCTCATCCGGATGCTTCCCTCGAACACGAGCCACTCAAATATTTTTATTGCTCACTCATATACTCCCCTCGGGCATGAGCCACTCAACATTCATATGTTAAAATCTTTTCATTCATCATCCTCACATAACATGCCAAGTGCATCATTGCGTCATATAAATATTTACAACCTAATTCTCCTATAAGCCCTTATCAACTAACAATTCTCTCATTAACAGAGTATAATTGCTTTACTAAATGTTTAGCTCAGTTAATTCCCTTATCATATACACAATCTTATAAAAAAGTCATCACAATTCAATATCACATCATAGTCACGTTCAAAAGATAAATTAACAACAATAGACTCGCATAGACATAAATGTCCTAAGACCAATCAAATATCAACATTGCACACTATACATGCCATTATATAGGTCTATCCCTATAAATCATAAGCTACCTCGATTATTCGAAATTATCAACTTCACTAATCTGCAAGAGCTTTGCCCTTCCTCAATGCTTCAGATTGTTCAAAATCTACACAAATATAATTATTGGTTAAATACTCCTTAAGTTAGGTCTTAATTCGATCCAACCCTTCTCTTCTCAAGGCAATTTAATCAAAAACCCTTCCCTTCCACCTAGTTTTAGGTCCTCACCTTGTCTAACCCGTCACTATTAACAAGAGAAACCCTAGGAAGTAAACATTACTCAAATTTTCAGCAATTAACCCTCCTATTACTTCCCTACAATTTCAGTCCTAGTTCATCAACTTAGGGTTTCTCTTTATATAATTTCCACTATTAAAGGTCCTTAAGCAATCTAGGATCAACACTAATCGAAGTAGAGGTAGGAGAATTGATATTCTTACCTTCGGAGAGTAGGTTCACTGCTCTGGAGAAATTTTCCGTCCCTTAGCCCTTCTGATCGAGTTTTTGAGAATAATGGGGTAAAACCCCGTAATTCCCACTTAAAACCCACTTTCTAACTCCCGATGTCCGCTGCAGCGGTCACATTCTGCTACAGCGATCATCGGGTCGTTGCGGTGGTCCTAGTGGTTACTCCATCATTTTGCCACGGTGGGACTCCGGCTGCTACCATGGTCTCACTGCAGCGGGAATCTCACCGCTGCAATAGTCCCTTGGACCAGTAGCTACCCAAAATGAACAGTTCTATACATAGTTTATTTCACAACCTCTTTATCTCATTCTTAACCAGTTTTCTGTGTTCTATGCCCTTAACCATCCCGTAACGATGTCCAGATCATTACATCAAAGAGTAGTTGATGCGTCCAGACTCTCAAGAAAATGATTGAATTTTAAATGGATACCAACTTTCACCAACTGCAAAATTATTTATCTTTTAATGGAGCTGAAAGAGTATTCTTTGCTTATCCATCAAGATCAGACCAGCTGATTTTTAGATGATTAAGCCTCAAAATAAGTGCAGGAACCACATTAGTATCAGTTGGGCAAAGCGGCTGTGGAAAATCAGAGATAATTGGCCTTATTGAAAGATTTTATGATCCAGATAAAGGGAACCAGCTCTCTTTGCAGGAACTATATATGAGAACATTGTCTATGGAAAAGAGAATGCCAGCGAATCTGAGATAATAATGCCTACTGTGCTTGCTAATGCTCATGAGTTTATAAGGTCAGATATACATTCATCACCAATTTATTTAAAGTTCTTTCATAACAAAGATCTTTTTTACTAAAGAAAACTATTGCAAAAACTTTAAACTTGCCAATAACACGCTTTGTTAATTAATTCAAAACATTGTTTAGAAGTAATACAGTGAATGGGAAAAGGCAATTTACTTTGTCTGCCTAGAGGGAAGATGGGGCAAGAAAAATCCTTCTGATCTCTGACTTTGATAGGCAGATCCTTGATATATTTTATAACTGGAAAAGAGCAGATTCTTGATAGTCTTTTATTTATTTCACCTTCAGCTTACATTGAATCATCTCTTCATCTTCAAAATTTATAACTACAATATCTTTAAATGAATGGATATTAAATGCATCCTTCACCAGCTCCATCCCATTCCCCTGAGGTATGAATTCTCATATTTATTTCACCTTGAACCCTCATTAACTCATTCATTCATCTTCCTCATTTGCAACTGCAAAAGTATTGAATATATATTAAATTATGAATTATTACACTGTTATTTAATTATTTTTGCCCTTTTATACTAGAATAATAGCATTACATAAAGATTGGAATTGAACTTTTTGCATATTGTAATTTCCTTTCTCTGTATAACTTTTAATTAGAACTTTACAATGATGTATTCTTTTCTTTCACAGTTGGTTTTTGGACGAGATTATTTCATGATAAAGGTTAAACTTTGTAAAATGTGGGATGCCATTAATCCTAACAAAAATGATGAGTTGTTGTTGAAATGGTATTTGTAGATAAAAAGGCACCTTTTTATATTGCTTCTTATTTAAAAAACGCTGAATCTTTTTGTAAGTCTTAAATTACACTGATTCTACTTTATTCTACCAGGATAACTTGATGCATGGTATAATTAGGCGAACTCAAGTTCATAGGTTCAAAGATAAGTTGATTGAAGTTTCTTTATTTACAATTAAGAACTTCAGAGTTGTTGAAAGCATTGGTGGATATAAACCTGTTGAAAATTCATTGACACTTATTTTCACTGCCTCAACTATCATCAACAATTTATCTGAAGATATTGTTCACATTCCTATAAATGGATTTCAGTTTACTAAACTAGCTATGATTGATTCAAGGGTGAACAATGACAAAGTTTTATTTGTTCTGTCTTCTTCTTCTTATTAATATTTTCCATATATTCAAAAAGAACATCAATATTATACTAAAATATCATACTTCATCCACTTCATTTATAGATGTGATTGATTTTTTATATAGAATTGGTGAAATGGAGAACCCAGGATTGAAGTGGAAAAAAGAGACATTTAAATTATTACTGATTAGTAAGTCACTCATCTTATCTTTGTAATTATATTGCTTACACCTTTGCACCTTTTAATCTTCATTTCTATCTAGATTTAATGCAAGTTATTGAAACTTAAAAATTTAATGTAATCAGTGATACTAATTTCTAAGAACAGTTTTCACTCCTACCAGAAAGACATGACATGATAGATTTTGAATATGATCAAAATTGGTTTGACAAATCTGGAAGAAACTCGGCCATAGTGAATTATTTTATATAATATTAAACAGAATTGAGCTTAAATAATTCTCATTGGCAAGATTTAGGAATAAGTGCACCTTTACAATTATTGCTCAGAGCTTAATGACATATGATTTGTTTCGTCATATCATACAATTAGGCAAAAAAAACTATAGGTAATTATGTGTTTTGAATTTTAGGATAGCAAAATAGGGTGTTAGTAACTGAATCTGAATCGCTTTACAAAACTTTAGAAGGCAAGATTGAAGCAAAGGCTATTCCGATTTGGTTGTTGATATGGTTAAGTTCAGTGTGCTGGTATATAAGCTACAGATCATATTATTTGAACCCTCCTCCCACCACCATTAGGTTGAACAGTATTTGCATTCATATACATGTAAGCCACATCACATAAAATGCTACTTAAAGAATAATATCTCTGCAAAAATGGCCTAAGAAAAAGGAACAAAACACTCACTTAAATTTACAAATTCAACAAGTAAAGAAGACAATCTCAATATGCCAAAGAACTACCCTTCAAGTTAACCAGTAAATTTTTCCTCCACAAAATTTTCTTTTCATTTAGAGATATTTAACCATGAAACTGTCTTCATATTAAAATCAAACACTAGCCACTTTTGTTGATTATATTTTGATTCATTGTCTGAATTTATACCTTCACATTCAGATTTTTTTTCCTTGTATAGTTCAGCGAAAGCAAAAATTACCTTATGGAAAAAACTTGGTGAGAAGCTTGCTCCTTATTTCTACAACAAGGATGCTGGCTCATATATTATGATAGTCAAATCTACGACCGTGAAAGAATTTCATGGTAATTATTTTCAATTTCATTCCCGTTGTTATGAATTTTAGCTGCTACCATTTTGAGAAAATGTCCAAGTTAAATTTTATTGCATTCATTATTAATAGGTGAAGTTAGTTTCTCCACCACCTATGCAAGCAAAATATATATAAATCTTGATATAAATTACGTAAGATCTTTTGTTCAAAATTTTACCACCATGTCTATTGAAGTACAAGTTACAGAAAGGTCTAATGTTAATCGTTTTTCGATTGAGGAAGAGATTTGTTTGAACCAGATGGACATCAAGAAGTTGTTTGAATCTGCGTGAAGTCCTGAAATATAAGTTATTTTCATACTTAGCTTCTTAATTTAGTAGATTTTGAATCAAACATGATCATTATACTAATTTAATTTACTGTCAACGACACGCAAGAAATTAACTTACCAGATTTCATTTTTCATGAGTACAGGTGTGGATAGCTAAGGTAGAATACAATGAATCTGGACCATCCATAGTTCGCAAGAAATTCTTATAAACACAGCATGCCGAGTAACTAAAGAAACGTACAAACTTGCATTTTCAAACCAGCATCATATCTGTTGGTTGCATATAATATGCTTCTCATTTATATCTATTTTTGAAATAACTAATGTCTAGCAATTTAACACTTGCAGAAAGTATTTCTTTACCTTATGTTGCATGAAAATACTTGGCCCCAACCATAAATTACCTAGGTGGCAAAACAGCTATAGTAATTTCTTATACCTTTTGATTAGAGCACCTGTATCACATTAGAACAATTCTCTTTTCTATCTTCTTTTTTCGTTTTTTACATTGATGGATCATGAATAGTGCAAAAGCTTGAAGTGGCAGTTTATTTCCCTTTAGATGCATAAATGGCATGCATAATTATACATGACAGAAGTTGCTATCGTATTACATATATATGTATATTAATACAACATTCTTGATTTTAAGTCTTTTTGCTAGATCTTAAGGTACATATTAAACTGTCACATGTAACTACAGTTGCTCCCAATCCCTTCTAATGTTAAAATTTGAGTTTGATTTTCAGTCGTTTGTTCGATTATTGCTTTCTTAGCTTTTAGCGCTTATAATCAATTGATGGTAAACGTGATAACCTTCTTTGTTTGTCATCCATTGAATCTTCTTAATAATTAAAAATAAGAGAAAATAATATGGTCGGACAACATATCAAATGCATAATTAATTAGAAAGAAAATTGGTTCAACCACATATACTTAAACACTCATGCAAAGTGCGGTCAGTTCCCTAGTATGAGTATATAGCAATATAGCACATACCCATATTAATTGATATATAATTTTAGGATTTGAAAATGATTTGGAGAATAAGTGATTAATGTTAAATCTAAAACAAAAAAAATTATTTTTTCTTGGTATGCATTGAAAATCTATTTTTAAAATATTGGATAATTAAAAGTGAATGGAGGGAGTACTTTAATAAAGATGTAGTTCTTTAATAATTTCTTAGTTATATAGGACTCTCTTTATTTAAATAAGGATAAAATTAGAAGAACATTGTTAATGATTATTTGAAACACCATTTATTTTGAAATAAAATGAAGATGTAAAAGAATATTATTTATTTTGAAATGAAGGGAGTAAATAATACTCTCTCGATTCATTTTTATTTGTTTAATATTGATGTGTCATATTTCAAAGAGTAATAAATATTATAACAATTTATTTATATTACTCTTTAAATATAAAAAGTACATTAAAAATAACTATAATTAATAATAAAAATTTTAAAAAATTAAATGACAAATTATCTTTGAACTTTAAATTAAATAAATAATAATAAATATTTATTTTTTATATCGTGGAGAAGTAAAAGTTAGGGATGGGGCATGACATGGTATATACCGAATATCATATTGAAATTAAAATTTTTGATATTGTGATTTTGATATTATCATATTTAGTATGATATTTGGTATGATTTTAAAAATATTTTGATATTTGGTATTTATAAAAAAAATACCGAAATACCAAATATCATACCGAAGAATATAGGTACATATATAATTTATAAATTGTACATATTATTATTATAATACTATAAAATATATAAAATTTTATTAGTACGAAATTAGTTATTAGACATCAGAATTTTGACTACTCTATCTTGATTGAAATTTTTTTTGTATGTAATAGATTCAAGAAAGAAATTATTTATATTTATTTAAAATATATATTTACAAATGTAAGATATTAGTACAATATAATTATAATATTTCTTGAAAAGTCAAATCTCATAATTCTCTATTATATGAGTATATATAAGTCGAAGTTGAATAAGCTAGGGTTATCAATTTACAGTACGGCAAAATACGGAAATCAAATTTTAAAATACTGAATCATACTGAATTAGTTTGAGATGATAATGGTATAATATTTTTGAAAAGCCAAAAATCAAAATTATTATAACGAATTTTTAAATTTTGTATCATTTCATACCATGCCTACCTCTAGTAAAAATTGGGAAAGGAAACAATAAAATCCAAAAACTTTTATTAACGGTTCGTTTGGCCATGCGAGATGAAATTGAAGTTTTGTTTGGAGTTTGGACATGCAATTTAAAAGTTTTAAGTTGTATTTATTATTATAAACATAAAATCCCCATAAATTGTGAAAATTATTAAAATTTCCTCAATTTTTATACACTCATATCAAATAAGTAAAAGTTCATAACAAAGTATAATACAGTGTGTCAGAAAGTCATTCTAAAAAAATATAATAGTTATTGATCGAACTTTAGTTCAATAAAAAATAAAATTAAACATGAATTGTAGTGTACTACTCCTATATAGTTGGCAAACTTATATCCGATAAATGGTTAGCAAAAGTCGGTAAGGGTAACAATACCAATAATAAATTTTATTTACATCTAAAATAAATAGTTGGTAAATATAAAATGGTGGGATGTTTTTTTAATAATATATAAATTTGTGGATCATATTTTATATTTGAAAAAGTCCACCTCATGATTTGGAATTTCAAATTAAGATTTTTCGAGAATTTGAGATTTCATCTCGTGATTTCAAATCATGAGATGGAATTTTTTCAAATATAAAATTTGACCCACATGTTTATATTTTGTTAAAAGATAACTCAGTATTTCATATACTAACTATATTTACTAATCATTTATGTTTAGATATAAACAAAAATTTGTTGATGGTATTATTACTCTTACCAATCTTTGTCAACTATGTGGGAGGATTATATTAAAGAATAGTATACTATAACTCATGTTCAATCTTACTTTTTATTAAACTAATGTTTTGACCAATAAGTATCATATTTTTTGATAATGGCTTTGTGATAGTGTATCATAATTTGTTATGAATTTTTACTTTTTTGATAAGATTATATAAAAATTGAGAAAATTTTAATAATTTTCACAACTTATAAGACTTTTATATTCATAAACAAAAGATAAATTAAAAATTTTAAATTATATATCTAAATAAAATTTTAATTTTATCTTACATAATTTCATATCACTAATTTAAATTATAATTTTATCTAGTAGACGGCCCCAAAACCCTACGAGTAAAATGGTCTAAAAGTTGAGGTTGAAACTTATGTTTATGTTCCAATTAAATTGTTACTTTGGGGGAGCGTGCTTTCACGCTTCATATGACTATTGCGGATGACAACACATGGGGGCTGTCCAAATGACAACCTGCCAACCCGGCAGCCTCAGCAGCTCACTTTAAAGCACCTGTCCCCTCATTGTCCCTATCTGGCCCTACACCTTAACCAACCAAATGTTGACAGCTCACCACCCAAATGCACCATTCTTTTTACTACTTTTCGTTTCTATACATCCATTTTATTTGTATTTATATTAAAAATAGATTTTTTTATTTATTTAATATAAAAATATTACGAAATAATTTATTATTTAATTTTTAATTTATTTTTATTATTAATTATAGTTATTTTATAATATACATTTTTAAAATATCAAAATTTATTATATTTAAATATATAATAATAAAATTATCATCCATACTTATTATTTTTTAAAGAATGTGTGAGATCAGTATTAAAAGATTAAGAATGAATGGAGGGAGCAGTAAGCTACTATAGCCTATAGGAACTTAGAAGTATTATTTTACACATGAATATTCACTTGAAAAGAAGTTTGTCAAATTCGGAAAAGGTCATATTTGTTTATGTATTTTTTAAAAAATTTATATTAATTTTTTATTATAATTTTTTAATATATTTATATTTATCATTCAATTCAAGTATACATTTGCTTTTAGGCAGTTAACGAATTAAATAATGGTCATGCACCGGCTGCAAAATTGGGTGTTGAATTTAATAAGTTTCGGAATAATGGGATTGAGAAAATTGGTATGATCGATGTTGTGGAAGCGATTGGGAGGAAATTAGGTTAGTTGGGTCGGATATACATATTAGATTGGGTAAGAGAATTATATTTGAAGAAGATTTTAATAGAAATAAGAGAAAATGGTTTAAAACACATTTTAATTTTTTCTGAAATTATTGTTACATACTTCTTGAGTACTTCAAAATAGAATATACACCCCTTTAAAAGCTCATACTCAAATCTGTGTTAATGAATGATGTACACGCACCCGCGTGTAAATTTATATTTTTTTAAAAAAATGGCTTCTAAATCTTTTCTTTTTTTTTCATTTATTTTTATTTTTCTTTGGGATTCGTGTTCATAGCAATTAGACCATTTCTTTTCTTATTTATATTCTTTGTCATAGCTACGGGAAGAACAAAAATGGAAGGATTTCTTTTTTAAATGCTAAGAAGAGTTTAGGTTTCAGCAATTAAATGAGATAAATAGATGGTAAAACTCATTTTGTTTGCTAGACTTGGAGTATTAATCGTTAATTATGGAAATTGGGTTTTCTTTTACTATTTCAATAATTTCTTTGTTTTGTTAAATTGATTAGTTTTTTAGGGTTTATTTTCTAATTCCAACTTGGGATTGTGAATTTTTAATTTTTTTTTATCTGGGTACCCTTTTATTTTAATTTTGAAGTGAACTTTTATATTTAGTGATCTTTATCTAGGTACCATTTTATATTGATTTTAAGGTAAACTTTTATATTTAGTGATCTTTATTTGGGTAGCCTATATTTTGATTTGGAAGTAGACTTCTGTTTTTAGTGAAGAAATTGAACATTCTATAGACCCAATTTGGAATGTAATATATATTTCTATTAGTTGTTGAAATGGTGTTGTTAATGAAATGATTGGTATGTTAGAAGAAATTCTTATCGGTGCTTTGAGTTTTGCTCCATGAAATTGGTTCAATTGTTTTGCTGCTTCAATTTTTATGAGTTTTATAATCTATTTTGAGAGAGTGATTCGTGAAAGAGAACGAAAAGAGAAAAAAAATAGAAGAAAAATTATTATTTTTAGACTATGAAAGTTTGATTGGAGTAGAGGTTGTCGAAGTCGGTTATGGAGGAAAATGAGTAGTGAAGAAGATGAGAATGAAAAAGATAGAGAAATGAAAGAGAAAAAGTTTTTTAAAATAATTATGAAAATCAAATTTTAGCATATTTCTCTGTTCTTACTCTCTCAATGAGAGTGTATTACACTTTCCTTGCCACCTAAGCGGTTATGAGTTTAGCAAATTCAGTTAAAAATAGTTTAGAGGGGATATAGGACACCCGCAAGATTAGAGTGTGTAATAGCAATTTCAGGCAAAGTTAAAGTGTGTTTTAAGCCATTTTCCCTAGAAATAATGTTGGTGAATATATCATAAATTACAATTGAAAATAAAATAAATAAATAAATTTTCAGGCTGAGGAAAGGATTTTTCGCTCTTTTTAAGGAGCTTCAAATCCACTGTGATATAATCTTCACCAATCCAGCATTAATATTCTTAACTTTGTCCCCTCCAGGATATAACAGTCCAACAATATTGTATAACTCAAACAACTCTGCATTAATTAAAGAGTCCAAAGTTCCACAAAAAGAATATTTTCCTTCAATATAATTATCATTAGTAACTATAGTTTGATATTTATCATTCATAGCAACTGTTTGAAGTGTCAGAGCAAAAAAAAAATTAAAATTTTTGAAGTGTCAGAGGACTATATTTGTTGTATTCATATGCAAATTCGGATTGTATCGATGAATACATATTGTATATATCAATGAGTCAGGTTGTATCAACAAACATAGTGAGTATGTACAAAGATTCAAACAACAAAAGAATATAGGAAATTGTATTCATTCGTTCTTGTATCACTTATACTTATTCGCGCTAATTTCAATTATATTTACTTGCTCTAATTTTACTTGTATTCATGTGGACATTTAAGCTATATCGATGACTATAGTCCGAGTGTATACAATGATATAAAATAGTAATATTAAAATACAAGGGACTGTATTCATTCACTCTAATTTCACTTCACTTATACTCATTCTCTCTAATTTCACTTGTATTCATGTACATATTTAGTTGCATCGGCGAATACAATTTGGGTATATACAAAGATACAAAAAAATAAAAGATACAGGAGACTATATTTATTCAGTCTAATTTCACTTGTATTCATTCGCGCTTGTATCATATGTATTCATTCGCTCTTCATGCTACCTAACTTAGTTGTTCTTGGTGAAAAACCATTTCGTTGTCTCGCATTATTCAAGAAACTAAACCTTTTAGAGTTTTTTATGACCGTCCTAATTCATGTTACACAATTAGAATTTTGATAGTCAATCAAAAAACAAATTACCACAACTTTTTATATATTTTAAAAGTATTTTTAGTTAATTAATTATTGAATTTATAGTAACTTTTGCATAATTTTCAAATATATAAATTTTATTTTAAAAAACTTGAAGTTTCTATATCTGAAATCACGATCAAATTTAAAAGTTTAAATCTTAAAATTTCAACTGTGTCACATAAATTAAAATAGTAAAAATATTTAAGTACTTAATAATACTAAATTAAGCATTTTCAAATATGAATCTGTCCATGAATATATGTCAAGATATGAAATGCATCCAGGAATACTCAAAAGGTTCTTTTTAATCCAACAAAGTGGTCATTTGAAAGACTCAGACTTTTCATATTTTGGTGGGTCTCCGAGATCTTTTAGAAAATACTAAATATTAAGTACTAGTATTTGAACTTACAATAATAACTATAACATATTCAGTACAATTTTACAATTGAAAGTATTTGAACTTAAGGTGAAATATTAAATTGTTGATTTAAAGGTGTATGTCAGAAATCCTTCAGAAAATATTGAATATTAAGTACTACTACTTGAACTTACAACAACAACAATCAGTGGCATAGCTAAAAAAAATTATCAAGGATGTTCAAGAACCTATCAAAATAAAAGACAAAAAAAATTAATCTAGCAGCCATTGCACACCAGGTTCTTTTGACAAAAAAAGTTAATCTAGCAGCCGTTGCACACCAGGTTCGAACTCGGGACTTTCAAAAATGTTTCAACAACCTTAACCACTACTTCAAAGGACTTCTTATGCTAAGGGTGTTCAATTTAAATATATAATGTATAAAATTCAGAATTTGACTTACACACATAATATAATTTTCTAACGGAGGGTGTTCGACTGACCACCCTTACTTGGCTGTAGCTCCGTGTCACACCCCACTTTGGGGGGTATGACGACACTTGGTGCCTCCTAGACTCTGGACTGCTAACTGGTCCAGCCTGAGCACATCTGGTGCTTTGGCTGGCTTTGGCTCTATTTCAAGAAATAAATCGGCTATATAACGGCTGTAACTACAGCCTCCGGCTAACTGGCCTGTAGCCATCTGTACTTGTAACAACAGCTAACCAGAAACAGACTTATAACAAGGAACCTATGCGGGCCGACAAGGCCACCATGCTGTCTAGTTATCTGTAACTCAACCCAAGACTGCTGTAAAACTACGTGACCGGCAAGGTCACCACTACTGTCAAACTAAGGCCCCACACGGCCAACATAAACTGGAATACAAAACAGCTACAGCAGACTGCACGGCCCCACACGACCGGCTCAAATAACCACAGGGAATATATACAGACTGCAAGCCTCTACGAGTACTGTAAGAAACTAATAGAAATGATCGGGACAGGGCCCCGACCTACCCATACTGCACAACAAAAGAAAAGGAGCTACACCTCTGGGTATCAGACTCCGGATGACAGGAGCTGATGACTCACTGGCTGGCTAGAATCACGAGGGATCGGCTCCTCGTCTGTGAGTACCTGTAGGCAAGCAATACAGCGCCCCGCTGGGCGTCAGTACCACAGGTACTGAGCATGTAAAGCAAACTGAAATATGCAACTGAAACGAATAGCACAATAACATGACATTTAAGCAAGAAGTAGCTAAGTCTATCTAGCTGAGGATAACTGGGGAGAGTTTATACATTCTGTAACTAACTGAGCGTACCTGAAGACGTGTCGTCCTTCTGTCTATCAGTATCTACTAGCACATATCAATATACATAATAATACACACAATACCTGACCGACCCCCATAAGCCGGAAGGTGCCAACCAAGCAAGCAATCTATTTACCCCTACCCGGGTCTAAACCAACCAAAAACAAGTCACTCCACTCATCTGATAACTGTGAGCTCCTCCTACCGGCCCCCTTGGGTACGTAGCTCAGGCCTTGGCCTCTGACAATAAACTGTGTCTGAGTCCGAAGACTCCTGCCTCTGGGCACAGGTGTGCACACAGAGTGGTCTGCCCCTGTAAACAGGGTGTGCTAGCTCTGCGCAGAGTAAACTGAACTACCCCTGCAAGCAGGGTGGTCTGGACCGTATTATCATGGTGGTCGGCCATCATCGTCCTTTAGTCGGACGGCATCGCCCAGCTGGTGGCGGTATCTGAATCTGGTATCGACACAGCTATAACCCAGGGGCGGTGGGGATGCTAAAGGGTGCCCACATGCCACAACAAGTCTCAACATACAAAACACATACACAGCAAGCATGCTCAATGCAAAATACTAACCATATTCTCTTCTTGTATCTTAAGGCCAGTTTGTATTAAATAACTGATACTATATTCTGTTTTACACTATTTCTGATTGCTGAACTAACTGCTACCTGGCCTTTATCTGTCTATCTGATTATATCTGGATATAGCTCAATAACATAAAATGTACCATCTACTACTGGGTACAATCTCAACAGATGTACTACGTATTGCCTGAATATCTACTATTCTGATTATCGCATGATACGTGATTAATATACTAGCATGCTTGCTGGAACCGTAATAAAATCGTTCCTGTATGTTGGGTATCGGTTAATAGCCTTTACTCTATTTACTTTCTAAGCTGTACTTCCTGGCTTGCCGAAAGAATAACTTTACATACCTGGTTTCTGAGTACCCGACTGACCGGTGTGATTTCCGTCGGTACTTCTGCTGTTTCTCCCAACTACATTCATATACATGTCAATTAGAACTAAATACATTAATATTCGGGAGAAATCGTCACTTTAGATATATATATTTATCCCAACTTAAACCTTTCAAAAAACGGTCAAAAACTCGTTATTTTTCAGCGGTCCAGAAGGGAGAAATATTCACTTCTCAGCTAGGAACACATAGACATTAATTTAGAGCAATTCTACTTACCTTAGTTCAGCGGCTCGCCGATTCGTCGGCCATATTTTACGAAACTAAATCCGTAGAAATGCTCTCTGCTGCTAAATACCTCGGTATCTGGGGTTAATTTGAATTTGGGCAGCGTTTAGCAGCGTAATCGGACGAAAATTATAATCCCTCCTTCGTCTTCCTCTGTTTTGCTGCGTGTTCTGGAAATTAAAATGAGTTAAATGATATTAAACCGAAGTGGGGGCTTTATATACTTGAGCTTGAACTTGGGCAACGTGTCACGGAGCCATCGCGGAGGCCTTGCCTCCGTGACACGCTGCCATCGCGGAGGGGCTCTGCCTCGGCTCCTCCCGCGATGGTTCGATGGGTTTCTCGTCCGATCTTTTTCCCGGCCTTTCTCTAGCACGTATGGCCTTCTAATATGCTTAACCAACGTGCGAATAGGTCGTCTAGGTGCCGGGAATTCTACGGGGTATAACATTCTCCCCCCCTTAAGAACATTCGTCCTCGAATGTACACTTTTATCTAGAGGACTACTTACTTTACTTCCTAGAAAAATTTCGGCAGAGTTTCCCCTGTAATATGGACTATCGCAAAACCCTGAAATGCAGAAAAGTCCAACACAGGCACTGCACACAATATTCTAAGATCCACTGGATAACTAGATATCAATCTTTCTTTATCATTTACAAACATACAACCATAAGGTACTGTATAAGTAATAATACGGACATACCTGTCGCCTGACTAGGCCTGAAATAGGTGAGGGTATCTGACTTTCATATCTTCTTCTGCTTCCCACGTCATTTCCTCACGATTCCTGTTACGCCACAATACTTTGACAGATGCAACATCTTTAATTCTCAACCTGCGAATCTGTCTGTCTAAGATAGCTACGCGAACTTCTTCATATGCTAACTCCTCTGTGACCTGGACATCTTGAACCGGAACTACTGTAGAAGGGTCCCCTACGAACTTCCTTAACATAGAAACATGGAACACTGGGTGAACAGATGCTAACTCTGGAGGCAAGTTCAACTCGTAGGCAACTCGGCCTATTCTTCGCCGAATCTGATATGGCCCAATGAATCTTGGGCTAAGCTTGCCTTTCTTGCCAAATCTCATCACCCCTTTCATCGGAGACACCTTCAGGTATACCCAGTCACTTACCGCAAATTCTAGATTCTGCATATCTGCATACGACTTCTGGCGGCTCTGAGCAGTCAGTAAACGTTCTCGGATAAGCTTTATCTTTTCCTCGGACTGCCGAACAATGTCTGGGCCAACTAACGCTGATTCTCCTATTTCAAACCAGCCCACCGGTGATCTACATTTTCGCCCGTATAATGCCTCGAAAGGCGCCATATGAATAGTTGAATGGTAGCTGTTATTATAAGCAAATTCAATCAGCGACAGATGTTTATCCCAGCTACCCCCAAAATCTAGTACGCACGCCCGTAGCATATCTTCGAGCGTTTGGATAGTTCGCTCAGCCGGTCCATCTGTCTGAGGGTGGAATGCTGTGCTCAAATTGATCTGCGTTCCCAGACCCCTCTGGAACGACTGCCAAAATCTAGCTGTGAATTGTGCTCCCCTGTCTGAAATAATAGATACCGGCACTCCATGTAATCTAATTATTTCTCTGATATATAATTTGGCATAATCCTCAGCTGAGAAGGTAGCCTTCACTGGCAGGAAATGAGCTGATTTTGTCAGTCTGTCAACTATTACCCAAATGGAATCATATCCATGTTTAGTACGGGGTGACCCTGCCACAAAATCCATATTTACTGTTTCCCATTTTCAGAGAGGTACAGTTATGTCCTGAATCACCGCCTGGTTTCTGATGTTCTGCTTTCACCCGTTGGCAGTTAGGACACTGGGCTATAAATTCAGCGATTTCTCTCTTCATACCTGGCCACCAATAGTTTTCTTTGATATCATGGCACATTTTCGTCGCGTCTGGGCGGGGAGAATAGCGGGCGTAATGCGCCTCGCTCATAATCTGCTGGCGAAGCCCCAAAATATCTGGAGCACAAATGCGGCCTTTACGTCGCAACACTCCATCCCCGGTTATCTGAAAGTATGTCACCTCTCCTTACTGAGCCTTGTGTTCAAATTAAACCCGGCTAGGGTTTCCATACTGTCGTTCCTTTACTTCCACCACTAACGACAACACTGCGACATTCTATATTATCGCTCTGTTATCTTTTATTTCTGCTATGTGACCGGCTAAACCGGCTAACTGGTGAAATTCCTGGGTCTATTCTCGCCGTTCAGGCGGCAAGTATGCCAACTCCCCATAGATTTACGGCTAAGGGCGTCTGCTACCATATTAGCCCATCCTGCTCTCTAAGGCATAAGCTACTGCAACTAACTCCAGGTCGTGGGTAAGATAATTCTCTTCATGTTTCTTCGACTGCCTGAAAGCATAAGCTATTACCTTACCACACTGCATCAACCCTCCGTACCTCCTGGCGACACTAACACTGGAGCTGATGTTAGCCTGGCTTTTAACTCTTGGAAGTTCTGCTCACACGCCTCAGTCTACTGGAACTTTACTGCCTCCTGTGTCAATTTAGTCAGAGGTGCTGCTAAGGTGGAAAATCCTTCCATAAACCCTCTACAGTACCCGGCTAACCGCAGGGACTGCGTATTTTGGTCGGAGTAGTAGGTCTGGCTATGTCTTCACTACTTCGATTTTCTGTGTATCTATCTGTACACCAGCCTCTGACACAATGTGACCAAAAGGCTACTAAACTCAACCTAAATTCACATTTACAAAGAATTGGCATATAACTAACGGTCATACTGGTTTATTATGCCGGAGAATCTGACAAGTAATCTACCGGTATAGCTAGAGCTTATCTGGCCTTCTGGCCGTATGCTAAGGCTACTTGTTGCTAAGGTAACCTGAACGACTGTCTGTGCACCTTATGCCTTTATCTGATCAGAGGATCCTGATATTGATCATGACCTCTAACGATTTGGCTGCATAACCTTAAATAACTGAATAGTCGGGTTGAATGACCCGAATGTGGCTGTAGTCTAACAATGCTCTCACTGTTCTACTTGAGTACTTATGGTTCATGCATACTGTAGACTTGTGGGCATCTAATTGCTTTGTTATCTTGCTTGAACCATTGTAAGGCTGGGCCTTATCAAACTTACTTCCAGGCGATCAATCTCTAGGTCTTTACGGGGAGTCTACTGATCCCCTGGTCCTAATAAACACTGTGCTAGCAGGGTACTATCAATTTCTTACGCCTTCCAGCCCTAGCAGTATATCCACTTGGATTTATACTGCTATTCTGGGGAATTCTCGGTCTTATGAGCTATTCTGTAAATACTGGCCTTCTGCTAGGGCTCTGTATCTAAATATCTTACGAAAACCAGCTGAATTACTAGTCTGTCGCTGACTACTGATGTGGACCCTTCCTTGGGGTACCCACAAGTATTCCGGCTGGGACGGCCGGTTGGCTTATGGGGTGTTCCACATAATAACTGCTAGGTTGGTTAAGGCAGACTCTCACCTACAAGGCTGGGGAAAATGACGTACGACCACTTAACATACTAGAACAATTTGGCATTGCTAATCTCTGAAATTTGCCTATTCGGCCTCTAATCCTGGTTCTAGCACATGCACTACTGTTACCGATCTTCAGGGATGCCTCCCTGCTAATGCAGGCGCCAGCTGGTCGGTAGACCGTCTAACTGCGCCCTTCTCATCTAGCCTTCTGATTTAGGCCATTAACTCTGGTAAGCTCCTCGAGCCTAGATCTGGCAACAACACGTAAGTCTATTAACTTAATAACTGAAAACTGAGATAGTTTCTATGAATTCATACGTAATTCACACTTAATCTGTCCTTTCTCTTCTCCTTTCCCTTTCTCCTTTCTTCTCTCCTTTTCTTTCTTTCTTCTCCCCCCCCCCCCTTTTTTTTTTGGGGAAGGGGGGGGGGGGTCCTGCAATGCAATTGTACATGCTTTCTATTACTAATCAACATCTGTAACTGTACCCCTTATAGGCGGCTACTCACCACATATCTATTATCTGTATATATATATATATATATATATATATCAATAGCTACGTACGATATGTACTGAATTCTGCGGTAATACATAATCTCTGACATGCTTTGCTGAGTCTCTTACCGTACATGATACACCGCTTCTACGGCCTAATAATATCTCCCGCCCTGACTTATCATTTCATTGTATTGTCACCCTATTCTGAAAGTAGCAAACATAAACACTTTAGTTATTGTCTGCTGTTGGAAATTCCGCCACTCTTGCGATGTGGGGTCGACGTTCAAATCTTGTAGCCTTACTAGGCATATATTGAGAGCCCATGACTGCCTGCTGGGCCTTATCTCTAGGCTACACTAGATTAGAATTGCTGTATCAATAACTTCTTAACTTCTCCATAGCGGGCATACTGCGGTATTCTGAACCGCAATCTTACTGTCAGCCCGAGGCTTAATCCTTACAACAATACTCTATTAATCTGGGGAGAGGGGTAACCCTGATTACCCCACAAAATCTGGCATTCCTGCTTCTTCCTCTCATCTTGCTTAAGCTAAACTCTAGGGTTCAAGGTACCTGCCTTTCGTTGCTAATGAAATTACTGATCAAGCCTCGGCCTATACTTCTTCTGGCTTATATTCAGGCCCATCTGATTCACATGACCTCTATATCTTTCGATGTCACAACTGAATCATATCTATAATCTTACAGGTATATCTTACTGTCTAGGCTCTGTCTATTAGCGTATATGGCGGACTTAGCCTTTTTCTGACTCAAATTTGACTATTACTAAGCATTTATCACTAACAAGTATTTTACCCCTGCTTCGGGTAAGCTAACGATCTTACTTTCTCTACTGACTTATTGTCATAAGGGTCTGCACAACTTACGTAATCATAGGGGCCCTTTATACTTTCTAGGATCAATCAGCCCATCTTTACTTACTGCTTGATTTGGCAACCCCATCTCAAGTCTTATGCCCCTTTACTATATTGGCATCAAAATCAAGAGGTAGGAATAGCCCTTTTCTTATTGCAACAAATAAAAGCATTTAACTGTACTATATCCAGAAAGATGTATTTGGGATTCCTGCATTTCTCTTTCTTTCTTATACTTACCTGGTAGTCTAACCTTGTCTGTAATCTTAATCAGATCTTATACAGCTAATAAATAAATCAACTCGTATGCACATTATACTTCTGACTTCCTATTCTGACGTTATCAACGTATACTGGGAAGAGTACCAATAAAGGTATCACGCTGGGAGGTCTCTGATACCTCCTCCTACTGCTGTAGTTATCATATAACTGGCTGATGCTCTCTTCTATTGCTATATCTGATCTTCTGCCTGTAATAGGGTAATGCTGATCTGCCTTTGTATCTGTAATCAAAGAATACGGTAAGTTTCTTTTTTTTTTAGGGACTCAACCCTACACTGTACCGTTCTAAAGCATGACTGACTGAGAAGGAAAGGAAATCATCCTATCATGCCTCGCAGCCTCCTGCCTATAGTATGTGGTGCACAACACATCCATAGACAAGACTCTACTTAGCACGGCTTGCAGACTCCCTGGGATACGACCTGCTCTGATACCAAGTTTGTCACACCCCACTTTGGGGGGTATGACGGCACTTGGTGCCTGCTAGACTCTGGACTGCTAACTGGTCCAGCATGAGCACATCTGGTGCTTTGGCTGGCTTTAGCTCTATTTCAAGAAACAAATCGGCTATATAACGGCTGTAACTACAGCCTCCGGCTAACTGCCCTGTATCCATTTGTACCTGTAACAACAGCTAACCAGAAACAGACTTATAACAAGGAACCTATGCGGGCCGACAAGGCCACCATGCTGTCTAGTTATCTGTAACTCAACCCAAGACTGCTGTAAAACTACGTGACCGGCAAGGTCACCACTACTGTCAAACTAAGGCCCCACACGGCCAACATAAACTGGAATACAAAACAGCTACAGCAGACTACACGGCCCCACACGACCGGCTCAAATAACCACAGGGAATATATACAGACTGCAAGCCTCTACGAGTACTGTAAGAAACTAATAGAAATGATCGGGACAGGGCCCCGACCTACCCATACTGCACAACAAAAGAAAAGGAGCTACACCTCTGGGTATCAGACTCCGGATGACAGGAGCTGATGACTCACTGGCTGGCTGGAATCACGAGGGATCGACTCCTCGTCCGTGAGTACCTGTAGGCAAGCAATACAGCACCCCGCTGGGCGTCAGTACCACAGGTACTGAGCATGTAAAGCAAACTGAAATATGCAACTGAAACGAATAGCACAATAACATGACATTTAAGCAAGAAGTAGCTGAGTCTATCTAGCTGAGGATAACTGGGGAGAGTTTATACATTATGTAACTAACTGAGCGTACCTGAAGACATGTCGTCCTTCTGTCTATCAGTATCTACTAGCACATATCAATATACATAATAATACACACAATACCTGACCGACCCCCATAAGCCGGAAGGTGCCAACCAAGCAAGCAATCTATTTACCCCTACCCGGGTCTAAACCAACCAAAAACAAGTCACTCCACTCATCTGATAACTGTGAGCTCCTCCTACCGGCCCCCTTGGGTACGTAGCTCAGGCCTTGGCCTCTGACAATAAACTGTGTCTGAGTCCGAAGACTCCTGCCTCTGGGCACAGGTGTGCACACAGAGTGGTCTGCCCCTGTAAATAGGGTGTGCTAGCTCTGCGCAGAGTAAACTAAACTACCCCTGCAAGCAGGGTGGTCTGGACCGTATTATCATGGTGGTCGGCCATCATCGTCCTTTAGTCGGACGGCATCGCCCAGCTGGTGGAGGTATCTGAATCTGGTATCGACACAGCTATAACCCAGGGGCGGTGGGGATGCTAAAGGGTGCCCACATGCCACAACAAGTCTCAACATACAAAACACATACACAGCAAGCATGCTCAATGCAAAATACTAACCATATTCTCTTCTTGTATCTTAAGGCCAGTTTGTATTAAATAACTGATACTATATTCTGTTTTACACTATTTCTGATCGCTGAACTAACTGCTACCTGGCCTTTATCTGTCTATCTGATTATATCTGGATATAGCTCAATAACATAAAATGTACCATCTACTACTGGGTACAATCTCAACAGATGTACTACGTATTGCCTGAATATCTACTATTCTGATTATCGCATGATACGTGATTAATATACTAGCATGCTTGCTGGAACCGTAATAAAATCGTTCTTGTACGCTGGGTATCGGTTAATAGCCTTTACTCTATTTACTTTCTAAGCTGTACTTCTTGGCTTGCCGAATGAATAACTTTACATACCTGGTTTCTGAGTACCCGACTGACCGGTGTGATTTCCGTCGGTACTTCTGCTGTTTCTCCCAACTACATTCATATACATGTCAATTAGAACTAAATACATTAATATTCGGGAGAAATCGTCACTTTAGATATATATATTTATCCCAACTTAAACCTTTCGAAAAACGGTCGAAAACTCGTTATTTTTCAGCGGTCCAGAAGGGAGAAATATTCACTTCTCAGCTAGGAACACATAGACATTAATTTAGAGCAATTCTACTTACCTTAGTTCGACGGCTCGCCGATTCGTCGGCCATATTTTACGAAACTAAATTAGTAGGAATGCTCTCTGCTGCTAAATACCTCGGTATCTGGGGTTAATTTGAATTTGGGCAGCGTTTAGCAGCGTAATCGGACGAAAATTATAATCTCTCCTTCGTCTTCCTCTGTTTTGCTGCGTGTTCTAGAAATTAAAATGAGTTAAATGGTATTAAACCGAAGTGGGGGCTTTATATACTTGAGCCTGAACTTGGGCAACGTGTCACGGAGCCATCGCGGAGGCCTTGCCTCCGTGACACGCTGCCATCGCGGAGGGGCTCTGCCTCGGCTCCTCCCGCGATGGTTCGACGGGTTTCTCGTCCGATCTTTTTCCCGGCCTTTCTCTAGCACGTATGGCCTTCTAATATGCTTAACCAACGTGCGGATAGGTCGTCTAGGTGCCGGGAATTCTACGGGGTATAACACTCCTCCCCTGACAACAACAATATATTCAGTGTAATTTCATAAGTAAAAGTATTTAAACGTAAAGTGAAATATTGAATTGTTGATTAAAGATGCATATAAATTGAAATACTACTCCTTTTATTTTAATTTGTTTGTCTTACTTTCTTGTTTAGACCATGACAAAAATGTCTCTTTTTCTTTCTGATAACTCCTTAATTTTAACTTTTCACATGATATTTTTAAGACCATAAGATTAAAGGATTGGTATATTCTAGATATCTCTAGTTTAAGACCACAAGATTCAAAAATTTCTGTAATTCTTAAATATCGTATCAAATCAAAATCAAATAAATAAGTTGAACGGAGGGAGTAATTTTCACTACAAATTTCACTCATATTTGCCTATGTACTCTCATACTAAATTATATTACCTTTTGTCATACTTTTTAAATTTACTTGTCCGTACGATCCAACTTTAGGAACATACTTGTTCTTGAACTATCAACTTTAGTTTCATGTCCCACCATTATTATCTTACGGCCTTTGAAAATATTAATAACACTCAAATTACACTTCTCATTTAGAGAAAATATAAGCGATTGTTGTATCAAAATCAATAACCTGACGGGTATCGGGATCAAATTCCACAAGGACTAGAGAATGATTTACACAAGCGTTGTTTAGTAAATTGAATTGATTCGAATCCAAGCAATGAAAACGTAAAAGTAAATTTTGGGTGAAGTGAAGGCAATGATATTGTGGATTCTAGAATCAGCTAATCAAGAGAGCAAGATAACCAAAATTGAGAGACAATAATAAGCGACTAATATATGCAAATAACCTTGAAAAAGATGGCGGCCGATGTTTTTCAACCACTTAGGCGCCTTCTCCTCAAGTTCTTTCGAACCTCAAGGTGCAATTCAACTAGTCCAATATGGTTTGAGTTAGGGACTGAGCAATTTCTAGCCATCAACCTCTAATTAAGATTCTGATCATGGGTTTTGGCTATTTCTAGCCCAACCCCACATAATCAAATCCCAACTCACTATTAAGTTCTCCCCATTTACTTAGTTCTTCTTTTTCAAGCCAAAATCAAGTAAGAAAATGATATCCATATTTGCAACTATGAGCAATCAACTATAATTTGAGGAGAATTCAATAGATTTACACTAATTAAGTAATAACAAGATAAATCTAGCAATACCCAATTCAATACACCCATCATCACACACCTATAGCTATAGATTTAGCTACTCATGATTGAGAAACACAAGAGCATATTTATCAATAAAATCAATAATTTCATCATTAGGAGTAAGCACAATCAAGCTCAAAATATCTCTACAATGGTGGTTATACCTTGCTGAAGAAGATGAAGATGAAAAAGTAACATTCAAATATTTCTTCTCTAATGGAGTACTTTCTTCTCTCAAAGTAAAAGGAATATTCAATGATATATTCAAAGTACTTTTTCTAGAATATATACAAAAGTAGGTCATAAAATTCTCCTCTTTTTCAGGGTTGGACGTTTTGCCCCTTTTCAAGCATCTTTCACTTGCGATAGAACCGGCGGTTCGCCGGTTGTCATCTGCGAGCTGCCGGTTGATTTTCTCTGTGATTCACTAAAGTTCCAGAGCCTTTTGACGATGTCTTCGGCGGTTCGCCGGTTGTTATCCGCGAGTCACCGGTTGATTCCATCATTTGTCTAGCAAAGTCCAGCACATTTCGGCGATGGAACCGGCAGATCGCCGGTTGCTGTCTGCGAGCCGCCGATTGCAGTTGTTCATCAAACCAGTGGGTGTCTGCTGTTGACCGGTGTGCCGGTGTCCTCCAGTGGAGCGCCGATTTTCACCTGAATCTCATCTTTTTTACTCAATTTCATGATCCTTCTCTTCAAGTTAGGCATCTGCACATCCAAAGGAAAAAAGGGTATAAAATTTCACTAAAAGACTTAAAAACTAAGCAAAAGCTCACGCTTAAAAGCCTAATGAGTTGGTAAATTACCAACTCATCAGATATATTTTATGAAAATTTTACATAATAGAAGAAATATGTGCTATATATATATATATATATATATATATATATATATTATGTCCTAGTTATACTTTTTAAAAATTACAATTTATGATTATATTTCACTCTCTCTAGCCTATCTCCCTAATTGCCCACTTGAGCTTTGGAATTGACGGGCTAGGCCGGATTGACCTATCATTTTGATGGCCTTAAAATAATAAGCTCAACCAATCACTACATTGGTTGCACGCCATGATGGGCCAAGCGCTTTTTAAAAAATATATTTTAAAATTCTAATTTTAAAATGCTAAACATATATATTTATATATGGTGTTACTACTTGCTAACTAAATCTAAAGTCCATCAACAAAATAATCATAATAATAGTTATTAAGTTTGGTTTCAAATAAAGATTTAGTTGTATGACTTAAATAAGAAATCACTGTCATTCTATTTAAATATCTTGGGTACAACCATACAAGAAAATAATCTTGTTGGACATAAAATTTTTATGAAACTGAATAACTTTTGCATGGTACGACTTAAATAAAATAGAGATATTAATAAGCAAACTAAACAGTTAATGAGTAACAATACAACCAGCTAAATAAAAATATTAACCTAGTTTTATTCCAACCCGATTGCAATAAAACACAAAATCATATGACAATACTCCACTCATTAAAATGATGGTTTAAGTAGACTTTAAGTTTGAAGTCCTTTTGTTATTTTTCCAACACTCTATTTTATTTTGGGTCATTTGCACAAATGCCCTTATTTTGATGTGGTCTTTAATTTTTACCCCTTAATTGTTGTTTTTAATTTTTGATGTTCGACACTTTAAGTGACAAAAATGTGGACAAAAATGCCCTTAGAAAAAAGTAATCGCAAGACAATAATAAATTTTGCAAGACATAAGTTTTGCCCAATTTATGCTTTTAAGGCATAAATTTACGCAAGTTATGCCTTAAGGTATAAACCCAATTTATGCCTTAAGACATAAATTAAGTAATATGAACTTGTGCCTAAGGGCCAGATGTTTAATAACATGAACTTTTGTATCGGGGCAGAAATTCAATCAATTGAATTTTTTCCCCTAGGCACCAATTCAATAATGAACTTCTGTCTTGGGGTAGAAATTCACTTGCATGAACTTCTGTCTTGGGGTAGAAATTCAATTGCATGAATTTCTGCCCCTAGGCACAAGTTCAATAACATGAATTTATGCCTTGAACTGAACTTCTGCCTACTGAACTTGTGTCTAGGGGAAAAAATTAATACACTTACACTTTTGCCTATTGAACTTGTGTGTGGATGCAAAAATTCAGTAGCATGAACTTTTGCCTACTATGACAAACTTACGCCTTGAAATTTTTTTTTTCCTAGCGAATTTTATTTATCTTATGATTTTTTAAAAATATATTAGTGGTTTTGTCCCGTTTTTATTACTTAAAATATTGAAGGGTAAAAATTAAAGACCACTAATTTGAGGAGCTAAAATTAAAAACCACTTCAAAATAGGTGCAGTCGGCGCAAAAGTTTATTTTTGATTTGACACATGGACCAACCTAACTCACTTCGCTCAAACTTTACGGGCTAGCGAATTTACTCGGACTAGACTAAAAAGTCTCGTTCTTAAATAAGCTCTAAAAATTACAATCCAAACCTTATCAAATTACGGATTAAATTGGACCAGCCCACCGAACTTAATCCATATTAACAGCTCAAAATACTATTACTTGAAATCTGTTCTGTTAGCACAACATTCACTATGCAAAATTAGGTTAATCAATGAAATATGTCAATTGTTAATTAAGGGCCATTGTGTAACAACAAAATCAAATCCGGTGAACTTTCCTTTTTGTCCGTTCTACTTCTGTTTTTGTTTCCAACGGAATTTACCTTTCAGTTTTGGTTAAGAAATCTAATAAATTGAAACTTAAGCAAGTTTATGAAGCTAATTCAACCCACTTTTGAAAGTAATTAAAATTATGTAATGAATCAAAATTTAAAATTTGATTCTATTCAAAAAAGTGCTCTAAGTATGATATGTGATTGTGATGTAAAGTATCAAAACGGTTAAAAAATTATATTATATAGCTATCTATCTATATATAATATAGAGTATAGGTATGTCTACGACTTGCAACAAAAAGGACCGGAGTAGAATATAATCATATATATTGTTGATAAATGTATCATAAGTTATTATTGATAAATGAAATGAATAAAAATGATTAAATAAGTATTTAGATTGAGGTGCAGATATTTTATTCTTTTTAAAAAAATATAAGTCTAATGTGGTATAATCTTCACTAATTCATCAGTATAATTCTTGACTTATTCCATTTAAGATATAATAATCCGACAACATCGTATAACTCAAATAACTATGGATCAGTTGAAGAGTTCAAAACTCCTTCAAAAACATACCTTCTTTCAACATAAAATTACTCTATTTTGTATAGTGAATTAGATGAAGACTTAAAAATATTTTTTGTTGTCTCAATTCTCTCTTTCACTAACCTAATCTCAAAATATAAACACAATACAATGTTCTTTTTCATTTACAACATAATACTTCTCATTTATTTTTCATCCACACAATACAAAAAAAAAAAAAGAACATTCTTTACATAGGTATAGAATTTGCACAAGTCAATGTCAAAAAAGTGGATAGTTATTTGAAGTGAAGTGGGATAATAAGTAACATATAATATGGAGAACATGTCACAGTTGTTATAAGAATTACAAAGAATAATGATATCACTTTCCCCACTTTATGTCCACTAATATGATAAGATATTATGCACTTTAGTATTGTAGTTTTAATATTAAAATGCACACATACACCAATATATATATATATATATATATATATATATATATATATATATATATAACTTAAAAATTAAATTATCTAAATACCCTTATAAATAATTAAATATCTTAATCGTCCTAAATAACCTAATTAAAAGCTCCGAGCGAATTACTATCACAAGTCACAACTCTTCATATTAGCTCTTTGTTCCACCTTTAATTAGTATTTGGATAAGTCAACTTAACTTCGTGGAATCCTCATCCACCAGAATTTAAAGGTGGAACGAAGAGTTAATAGAGAAGATCAAAAAATGAGGAGAAAATGTAGAATTTGAATTTTAAGAAGGATATTTAACGGTGTAACTTTTCGCGGGAGGGAGCAATCATATGACCTCTCTTCCTTGGATAGGAGTTTTCAGTAAATAAATAAATAGGGTATTTAAAAAATAAGTGATTATGCAATGCAAATTATGTCTTTAATCTAGAGATTCTTTCCTCGGCTAATTTTTTTTAGATAAATAAAGTATGGGATAAAGTTAGAGAAAATGTTAATCACTCCATATAACTTTTTAGGATGTGTTTAGTAGGGAGAAAAATATTTTTTTAGAAATGCTTGTCCATTTTTTCATGTTCGATTGGTCAAAATTTTTTAGAATATTTCTTCTCTAGGAAAACAAGTTTCTTAAAAATGAGAAAAATAATTTTCATAGTAGAAGTAGTAAAAATAAGTTTCATATGTGGCATCTCACATTGATTATGTTTTCCCCACCCTCAAACACACGTCATCTTCACCCTCACCTTCCATAATGATTGTTTAGATTGTATAAAAATACTTTTAAAATAATATTTTATTTTACTTACCAGACACAAAAAAAATATGTAAGAAATCACTTATTTTTGTAAAAAATATTTTTCCAAAACAAATTCCTTCATACCAAACACAACACTTAGTCATAAGTCAAGCACCACATATTTTAAAATAGTTCAAGTGTCATATATGTACATGGGTAACTCTATATTTTATTGTTGCTAAGTATAATGCCAACAATATTAATATTTTATTTTTTCCATCAAAAAATATCAAGTATATATAAAAAGCCTTTCAACCTTTAATAAAAATTTTAAAATATACTAATGATAAGAAGTATTTTCATGTATCTCAAATTATCATAACAACTTTTAAAATCAATTTATCAATTCAAGAAAAATACTCATATATATATATATATATATATATATATATATATATATGATCACAAGATAATTATCAAGTACCAACGTAAGTCTATTTCATATTTTTATAACCTTGAAAATAATCCCTCAAATCATGCATGCTACCAATTGTATATATATTCACTAATTTTTTTGTCAAAAGAATAAAAAAATATCTTCGAGCATATGTTATTCTTAATAATGCATATAATTTAAGATATACAGTATGAGATCATCAAATAATACATATCTACCATAAAATTTATAGATTTTTTATTTTATAAATCACATAGGGGAGAAAAATTAAAGAACGAGTAGAAAAAGTAGAACTTGATTTATTGTTACTTTCTTCTTAATATACGATTTTGGTATCGTCTTCGGCCAACCCAAGATCAATACTATTATCGTGATAAATGACCGCCCACCAGTATCAAAAATTATCACCATGAAAGATTAAAAATCTTAATTTTTTATACGTATGGGATGATTAATGAATTGAAATATTTGTGCCTCTTAATTTTTCTTTTATTCACACAGGTCGTGAATTAATATAATTTCTTTTAAATTGATAATATATTTAGTATAATAAAATTTAAAACATCTGGATCTCAATATGTTGAGGGAGCAAGATCAAGTACATATAAAAAGTCTTTGAACCTTTAATAAATTTTTTAAAAATATACTAATGATAAGAAGTGTTTTCATGTATCTCAAATTATCACAACAACTTTTAAAATCAATTTATCAATTCAAGAAAAGTACTCATATATATATATATATATATATATATATACATATACATACATATATATATATATATACATATACATACATATATATATATATATATATATATATATATATATATATGTATTCGAGATCACAAGATAATTATCAAATATCAGCGTAAGTCTATTTCATATTTTTATAACCTTGAAAATAATCTTTCAAATCATGCATGCTACCGATTGTATATATATTCACTAATTTTTTTTGTCAAAAGAATAAAAAAATATCTTCAAATATATCTTATTCATAATTATACATATAATTTAAGATATATAGTATGTGATCATCAAATAATACATATCTACCATAAAATTTATAGATTTTTTATTTTATAAATCACATAGGAGAGAAAAATTAAAAAAAGAGTAGAAAAAGTAGAACTTGATTTATTGTTTCTTTCTTCTTGATTACGACTTTGATATCGTCTTCGGCCAACCCAAGATCAACACTATTATCGTGATAAATGACCATCCACCCATATCAAATATGATAACCATGAAATATTAAAAATTTTAATTTTTTATATGTATGGGATGGTTAATGAATTGAATTATTTGTGCCTCTTAATTTTTCTTTTATTCGCACAGATCATGAATTTAATATAATTTTCTTTGAAAATCTTGCTCCTCTCAATATATTGAGATCCATATTTTAAATTTTATTATACTAAATATATTATCAATTTAAAAGAAATTTAAGACCTCCTCATCTTTTTTCTTTGTATTTTTGTTTGCCTATAGTAAACATTTTTTCATGTCTTGACTTATCCGTATACTGTGGTTGTGAAGAATTCTTTTAAATCTTTGAAAATGTTGATAGATTGGATAAATATGAAGAGTCATGACTTGTAATAATAATTCACTTTGAGACTTTTAATTAAATTATTTAAAATAATTAAAATATTTAATTATTTATAAGAGTATTTAAATAATTTAACTTTTAAATTAAAATTTTATGAAACGTGAAAAGAGACTAGTATATATAATATGTGAAATTTCAAATTAGCTAATGGAATCATAGGTAGGCAGGAGCAACAACCTTGCAAAAGACACATATGGTCGAAGTGGAGATGGGTTGATGGCGAAAAGTATAGTAATGATAGAAGTGATAATTGGAGTCTGAAGCAAAAAGACAAAAATGATAGAGGGACAAGATTCTTTGAGCAAACAAGGTGGGTTGCTTGACATGACGTAACTTTTGTATTCAATGGAAAATCCATTTTCACTATTATTTTCTTCTTTTTATAATAATTATTGGTTTTTCATATGAGTTCCATTTGCTAGATAGATTTGTATTTCGGACCATACACACAACGGTTATTCCTACTTTTGTTCTACAATTTCTTTTCATGATCATCTTATTGCTTTTAATGTGTTTGGTTGGGTGCTCAGAAACTGCATTATTTAAGAGTTCAGTAGTATAAATTTATATTTGAGGCATAAATTTAGCAGTATAAGTTTGTGTTTGAAGCATAAGTTGAGCAACATGATTTTGTGTTTTGAGTATAAATTCAGCAACATTAACATGTGTCTTCTATGCCTTTTGCATAGCGAAATTAAGTCATAATCAAGAATATTTTGGGCATAAAATTTTCATTAAATGAGTTGTAAGGGTAAAATTAAAGATCATCAATTTACGCGGTAAAAATTCAAAATACCCCAAAATAAAAGCAGTCTGTATAAAAACCTTGCTTAGAAGCTTTCAATCTATCTATCTATATATATATATATATATATATATATATATATATATATATATATAAAGGAAAGAAATAGGCTTGATGATGTCGCACTCTCTAAGGTTTAGAATTGTATTTATCTTTTTTTTTGTAGCTTTTTTTGGTTTTTTATTATTTTAAAATGATTTTAAAAAGTGTGCTAGAAAAATTAAAGAAAAATATTTCTTCTACTTTAATAAAAAAATTATTTAAGAAATTATGGTAAGATTTGTTATAGAAGAGAGAGAAGAACAAAATGAACTGTATTAATCTATACTTTTCTAAAAGTGATAATCAAAATGTAAAATAATTGAATTATCAAAATATCTATCAAATATTGAAAGACTATTTTGTCCTTTGAGTTAAAATGATTCCTATATACATTTTTATAATTAATGATACTTACTATATTATAAGTGGGAAACTCTAAGTTGAACATATAATACCAAAATGCCCTTACACTCTTGATGGACATTTATGCCCTTCACAAACTATCAATTAAAATGTAGGAAAATTAAGAGGTTGCAAAAATTAATGCACTACAAGACAAGAGTATATGAAACGTTAGAATTCATTTGATTGGTAATGCATTAAAGAATATATGAAACAGTACTATACGGTAAACTCTTCAAATATGAAGTTGAGAGACTTAAAGAAGATAGATCAATTTTGTACGATTTGTGATTTGTAATGTTTTTTCCAGTTAATAACTTCTTTTTCGTGATCTATATCATGATTATTGAGTTATTATTTCTCTAATTTTTTTTTGCAGGCTATGAGTTATCTTCAGATTATGCAACGGTGGATCTTATGTATAGTCTCTAATTAACAACCTCCAAGTTAGTAAAATGCATTCATTTATGGGTTTAACCGGTGAATTATTTGATCTATCTTTTTTTTAATATTTGCCAATACACAATATTTGCAGTTTTGTTTAAAAGATATAAATGAAGAATTATTTCTTCCGAGTTTGATTTGCCTTTTTGCGCTTCCAAGAAACACAAGACATAACTAATTACTTTAGGATTTTATCAATAATCTACTGCATCAATACTAACTATTAAAGTTTGAATTTTTTGTCATTATGTTATTTATTGTTTTCGTCACTTGAGAGTTTTCAAAGATGTTTCTATAACACCGATAAATTTTTTCATTAATATATATGATACAAATTATAATTGCTTGTAATTTGTAATATTATAATTTTTCAAGTTTTTACTATCAAAACAATGTTAATTTTCTATAAGAAACCTAAAAAAAATGATAGAACAAATAAGGAATAGAAAAGAACAAGCTAAATATAATTTTCTTAATCAAATTATTTTTTCTATTATAAGAAATAATTATCTTGGCATTAATTTTTCATTTGAGTACTTTATTCATTGTCCACGATAAAAGCACGTACAAGCATATAATATAAACGCATAATATATAATTATATGAGCTAAAAAATATTAAATTTTTTCTTCTTTTGTAAGACTAACTTTTGAATCGTAGATTATATGTTATGTTTTCTCCATAAATCAAGAAAAAGAATGTTGATACAAATCATGTGACTAATTAAATTTGATTGTCACTTTGCAGATTCAGAGCACTTCACTCTCACATCTCTTGGGTTCATTTTTCTCTCTATTTTTTTTAACTCTTAAGTTTTTTTTTTGTATTACCGTCAACAAAATTTATCAACTTTTTTGCTTTTGAAGTTAGAAAAAGATATTGTGTCTTTGAAGTAAAATAAACTTTCAGTAAAATAATTATTTTATCAAAGTGAATCGGGTAGTTAGAAATGAGGCTGCAATACTTTAATTCTTCACATTCATTTAATAAATTCAATTAGGATTGTGAGCATTCATATCATGGGTTTAAATTCCTTAATTATTATCTTTCCACAATATTATTTTTACATTCTTCATTTATAATAATGTAAAAATTTCTTAATCAATGTATTGATTTTTTGTATCTTTCATCTTTCATCGATAATAACTATTTTGCACAATTTCTTTATATTTCTTTATAATATTCTATAAAAATGTATAATAAAATGTCTTTATTTCTATTATCCTTTTTCTTTTCTCTCTCCTATAAATTTTCTTGTTTACAAGAGTCTATCTCACTTGGCATTAATAGCTATATGTTTGTGTAATACATATGTTATTTATACGTATATGTATATGCATATGCTTGTGTGAGTAAAAGTAACAGTTTCGGAGCTTTAGAGCACTATCTTTGTATTTATATTTGTTGGTATATTTTTTATAATTTATTTGACACACTTATTTAACTGATAAATTGTATAACTAATAATTTTATGTCGATAAATATTTATGTTGTACTATAACTTTAATTGTCAATCAAAAAGCTCTGAATATCTACTGATCTAACTTTAAGACTTAAAATTAAATTAATAGCCTCTCGCAATATATAAATTTTAGCATATTTTAGATTCGTTTTGTTACATTGTGAAATATTATATGTTTATTATTTATCTATATGAAAAAATTCTTATATGTTGACCTGATGATCCTTGTGCATTTTTTTTCTTTTGGATCCAACTCTAATTTTTTAGATAAGTGAATGAGAAAATTTTAGTTATTCTCTTATTCTAAGACACAAAAAATTTAAAAATATGAAAGTATAATATTTCTCGATCTGATATAGAAAATTTTAAAAACTATAGTGACGATTTTAATTTATTATCTTTTATTCAACTAATTTATGCTGTAACTATAAACTTTTGTTTAGTTCTTTTTGGATGAAATACCTACTACATAAAATATATTTGTTACGGATTATTCTATATTGTCTTGATAAATTTATTCTAGCATTTTTTAATGCTTTTAATATGTTACTTTATTCAGGTACCACACCAAAAAATATGATCTCTACCATTTTAAAGTCTATCCTCATTTATATGGAACACACGTGCAATGCACGTGTCTAAGAACTGATATAATTAATTAACGGTAAGAACAAAAATCGATTACTTATTTAGTGGGGTATTTGAGTTATGATAGGCTACTATATATGTAGGATTTTTAAAATTTAAATTATATTTTGAAAGAAAAAATCATTAAAATCCTTAATTGCCATTAAATTTACGTTCTATGAATTCTAATTTTAAAATAATTAAGTATTTATAATTTTTAAAGAAAACATATATATCCATTTTAGCGCCTATGGTTTTTAAACTCAATTGTTAAAAAGAAATAATTAGATTGCCCGTTTCTCCACTAACTCCACTTCATGCAACAAAATTCCCACGGTTTTTTCTTTTTAATCTTTCTCTCTCTATATATATAATGGAAAGACATAGGACCGATGATGTAGCACTCTCTAAGGTCTAGAATTGTATTTTTTTAAAGTTTTTTTTTAATATTTTTATTATTTTAAAATGATTTTAAAAAATGTTCTAGGAAAATTAAACAAGTACTTCTGATAGAAAAATATTTCTTCTTTTTGTCTTACTTACTTAGGGCTCCTTATCTTTCTAAACTCTTTTTTTTACGTCTTCTTCTTTTCTTCCTCTTCGCCTACTCCATAGCCTGTGCAAAAAATTATCTCCTAAAACTGTGTGAAAGAGATCAAATTAAGACGATTTCTACGAACTGTTGACATAACAAAATTTTATTTACTGATTTTGTTACAAATATCTTTAAGTTCTTAGGGACGTTGCTATTAAATTCTTTCCTAAGAAAAGTTTCTTTAGAAGTTGGTAACAAGAGGTAAACTCATCACTTTTCTTCTATTTAGAGGCACCAATATAGTTGATTCAATAATCACTAGCATCATGTTCAACAGATCTTTTCTAATTGCACTCAGTAATTTAAAGTGATAGTTACCATAATTGTTGTGAGAATAGGCATTAGTTATGACGAAATTGAAGATTTTCCTTTTGCTATTGTTGTTAAAAAATTCAACTTTTAAGATAATCTTGGTGAATAACAAAGTGTGCTAATCTCTTCAACTTATATTTCGTTTTCAGGCATTCTAATGTAATCTCTCTCAAAGTAGATATTGGAGCAGAAGACATCGTAAAATTCATTTACGATTATACAACTAGCATTCCAAAATTAGCAGGGAGGAGATTCTCATGAATTCTGCTTGTAATCTCCTTTGAAATACAATTCACATGATACTTGCATAAGTTAAAAAAGATTGTTGGATAGAATATCTAAGAGGTTGTTTCTTTGCTAAAATCACAAGTTAAATTAATATTCTAAACTTTATGTTCAGTAGAAAGGTGTCAACTGATGTCACATGCACTGAAATAATAGAAGTTAAAGAGTGTAGAATTTTTTTTTTGTAATCAAACACTATACTTTGAATAATTTAATTCATCCAACGATGTATCCTTGCCAAAATTCTTCTTCTGTTGGTGTTTCATGTTTATATGATTCTCTGTATTTCTAATTTTTGATTTCTATTTGACTTTAGGTGGACTTCTCTTCTTCTTCTACTTGCCCAAGATAAATCTCTTCTTTTTTATTTTGCGATTTGTTTTTCTCTTCTGTGGTGTTTCATGTATCTTTGAAATTCAATTTTCTGGATGTCTGCTTGATTTTTTGATTCATTGTAGCGCTGAAGTTTGCATGGTTATTTTGTTATCGAGTTTATGATATTCAACAAATTTCTCATGAGATATACCTAAATGCGGGTTAAGAATCATGATGTCGCAGGTTCAAATTCCAGCACAGGCAAAAAACGCTAGGTGATTTCTTTCAATCTGTCTTAACATTAGTGGACGGAGTTACTTGATACCTGATGTAGGTACATAGAAGGTAACCGGTATTCCGTGAAATTAGTCGATGTATGTGAAACTTGGTTTGTGAATTTTAAATATTTTTATAGCAGTATTTAGAAAAGTAAATACACTTCTGAAATAATAAAATAATTCAGTTTCTATCAATGATTTTAAAGTTTCTAGCCTTAATTTTATAATCTTTTAGTTTATTTACGTATCGATAATTTATAACATCAGTGAAATAAGAAAAGAAGAGAGAGTTATCAATAATGGGATATAACGTAATTAATCTCATACTCTTTAATCTCCTAAATAGGGTGGAAGAAATTATCGTGGGTTAGACTGTTAAAAAAGAACTTTTGAAATATCAACGAAAAATGATATGGAGTATGTGGGTGCATTGTATTGCTTAAGGATCTTTGACTTGTGCATTTTGTTAATAAATCTTACCTTATTGATATAGTGCTATATTTTGCTTTCTCTTTCTTTTTCTTTTTCCCTTTTAAGCTATTTGCATACTTTCAAGTATATATATAGATTTTTATAGTTTTTAATATTAAGTAAGTGGAGAATAATTTATTGATTTTGAATATTTTGTTTATTTGAGTAGTATTATCTTTCTCTACATTTTCTTTTCTGAAGCAATATCATTATCCAAAGATATTTATTCTACTTATTTTTGTGCAAATTCATTTTATTTAGAACAATATGTATTCTAAAAAGGATCTAAGAGCATTTACTGCTTGTCTTTTTTTTTAGCATATAACTTTTCTTATTGAAGATATTGAGGTTAAGTTTTACCACGCCGGTGATCTTAGATATGTTTTTAACCTTTTTGGATGAAATGTAAATTAGATGATAATATTTTTCTATTTAACTATATTCTCTTTTTAAAATTTATTTTATTAAATGATTTTCAATTATGAATGTCATATTGAATAGTTAGTGAAGTGCATGAATACTTGGAATTGATGACATTGTGAGTTTTGAAATTAACGAAAGAAAATATCAATCTATCTATATATTTATATAAAGGAGGGACTTAGGCCCTCATATGTGTCATACCTCACAGTTTAGGAATCTCATTTATCTTTTTTTCGGTATTTTCTCCTTTTTTCCAGTCTGTTCATTCAAATTAAAAAAAAGTCAAACAGTTATGTTTATTCATGATAATTGACGTCTCTTCCTCTAATAACTTCTGCCAAAAGTACTCGCTTCCTTCCCCTCTTCCTTTTCCTCTCTCTCTGCATCTTCTTTTGCGCCTTTCCCTCTCTCATCTTAAAAAAAGTGAAAGATAAGTTGATATATCAAATTCTTGGGGATTATTGTTTCAAAAATTTTTTTCCAATCCCTTTTACATCAATGGAGAAATATTAGTGCAATTGAAAGAAGTTGAAACAAACTTGGACGTAACATTGAGTTTATTTTAGAGATTATTATCTCAACAGAGGATAAGGGACAAAGATTATTCTTCTCGATTAGGGATTCTATCCAAATTTACTCCTCACCACCGAGGTAAATCTTCTCTTTTATCTTTTTGTAATTTTTAGCTTTTCTTACATGCTTAGTTGAAGTTTCATGTATCTTCTTCCAATTCCTTTTATATCAATGGAGGAATATATAGTGCAGTAGAAAGAAGTTGAAACGAAACTTGGCTGTAATATTGAATTTATTTTAGGAATTACTACATCAACAAAGGATAAGGGATGAGGATTATTCTTCTCGATTAGGGATTCTTCCAAATTTACTCCTCGCCACCAAAGTAAATCTTCTCTTTTCTCTTTTTACAGTTTTTAGTTTTTTTATTTAAATGTTAGTTGATGTTCCATGTATCTTTAAATTTATATTATCGAATTTCTGATTGATTTGGGTTTATGACATACTAAAGTAATGCATCTTTTGATTAATTTATTTCCTATTTATGAAATTAATTTAATCTTTAAAAAATCTTACACTTGAAGGATTTTAGTAACACCTCTTATGTTCGAATTTTAGGAAAATAAAACGCGAAGATTTGTCATATAAAAGTTTTAGGTTCTTGCACCCTTTTGTTTCTGGTAGACTGCAACCACACAATGAGTTGGAGTCCTTTTGGAGTTTGGACAGTCCTAACAATAATTATGTATTTAAGAAAAAAGAGTGTTTCTTTTGAGTTTTTGTCAAGGTACTTAGAATTAGAATAATTAGATGCTTAAAACAGTTTCATAATAAGTTCTACACTTTTTTATAAGGATAAGAACATGAGTCTCTCCCTTGAAAATTAATAAAATATTATATATTGGCCAATACTTACCAACTACTTTCATCATAAATATAATAATTATTTATTGTCTATCATCGAAAAAACAGTCAGATTTGGTTATCAATCTTATTCTATGAAATGAAACTTGGCTGTAACATTAAATTTATTGTAGGAGTTATTACCTCAATAGAGGATAAGAGACAAAGATTATTCTTCTCGATTAAGGATTCTGCCCAAATTTATTCCTTGCCACCAAAGGTAAATCTTCTCTTCTCTCTTTTTACGATTTTTAGTTTCTTTTGGTTAATTTGTTACCAATTTATGAGATTAGTTTAGTCATTAACGAAATATACAAACTTTACATTCTTACACTTGAAGGATTTTAGTAACACCTCTTCTGTTGAAATTTTAGGAAAATAAGACACAAACTTTTGACATAATGTTACAGGTTCTTCCACCCTTCTGTTTCTGCTAGACTGCAACCACACAATTAGTCGGTGTCCTTTAGGAGTTTGGACAGTCCTAACAATAAGTATGTATTCAAGAATAAGAAGTTTTTCTTTTGAGTTTTGTCAAGGTACTTAGAATTAGAATAATTAGATACTTAAAACAGTTTCATGATAAGTTCTACAATTTTTTTATAAGGATAAGAACATGAGTCTCTCCATTGAAAATTAATGAGATATTGCATACTGGCCAATGCTTGCCAACCACTTTCATAATAAATATAATAATTATTTTGTTATCTATCATCAGAAAGACAGTCAGATTTGGTTATCAATCTTATTCTATGAAATGAAACTTGGTTGTAACATTGAATTTAATTTAGGAATTATTACCTCAATAGAGTATAAGCTAAGGACAATGATTATCCTTCTCGATTAGGGATTCTGCCCAAATTTACTCCTCACCACCAAGGTAAATCTTCTCTTTTCTCTTTTTGCAATTTTTAGTTTTTTTTTTTAAAAATATTTATTTGATATTTCATGTATCTTTTAAATTTACATTCTCGAATTCCTGCTACATTTAGGTTTATTACATAATTAAAAAAATGCATATTTTGATTAATTTTCTGCCTATTTATGAGATTCATTTAATCTTTCACGAAATATACAAAAAAAACATTCTTACACTTGAAGGATTTTAGTAACACATGTTCTGTTGGAATTTTAGTAAAATAAGACGCGAAGTTTTGACATACAAAAGTTTCAGGTTCTTTCGCCCTTCTGTTTCAACTAGACTGTAACCACACAATGAGTTGGAGCTCTTTAGGAATTTGGATAGTCCTAACTGTAAGGATATGACACCTGGGCCTAACTCAACCTCAAAAGCTAGCTCATGAGGGGAGGATTGCCCAAGTCCATATAAACAAACCATTAGTCCATTCTCCAACCAATGTGGGACTTTAACCTACTAACACCCCCCTTCACACCCAGGCCCGACTGGAGTGTGGACTGGGAGCCCAAACGGGAATGGACCTGGCTCTGATACCATGTTGATATATAACAAGGGTTTTATTGAAGAACAAGAAAAGAAAGAATCAAAAAAGGCTAACTGAGAATTGAATACATGTGGGGCTATGTTAGTGGGGTTAAATCCAAACCTAAGGATGAGAAGGCTGAGGACTTTGTATTATCATTGGATTTATGGGAAACTTCTAACTCCAAGGTTATCACTTGGATTAACAACTCAGTAACTCAGTCAATTGCATTTGTCCTCAGCCTTCTCATCCTTAGGTTTGGATTTAACCCCACTAACATAGCCCCACATGTTTTTGTCACGAAGAAAATTCTTCATGACATAACTTCAGGCCCAGGTGTCATATCCTTACATGGTATCAGAGCCAGGTCCATTCCCGTTTGGGCTCCCAGTCCACACTCCAGTCGGGCCTGGGTGTGAAGGGGGGTGTTAGTAGGTTAAAGTCCCACATTGGTTGTGGAATGGACTGGTAGTTTGCTTCTATGGACTTGGGCAATCCTCCCCTCATGAGCTCCCAGTCCATATAAACAAACTATTAGTCCATTCTCCAACCAATGTGGGACTTTAACCTACTAACACCCCCCTTCACACCCAGACCCGACTGGAGTGTGGACTGGGAGCCCAAACGGGAATGGACCTGACTCTGATACCATGTAAGGATATGACACCTGGGCCTAACTCAACCTCAAAAGATAGCTCATGAGGGGAGGATTGCCCAAGTCCATATAAACAAACCATTAGTCCATTCTCCAACCAATGTGGGACTTTAACCTACTAACACTAACAATAATTATGTATTTAAGAATAAGAGGGAGTATTTTTTTTGAATTTTGTCAACGTACTTAGAATTAGAATAATTAAATGTTTAAAACAATTTCAGGATAAGTTCTACACTTTCTTTTAAGGGTAAGAACATGAGTCTCTCCCCCGGAAACTAATGAGATATTACACACCTGCCACTAGTCACCAATCACTGTCATAATAAATATAATAATAATTTTTATTGTTTATCATTAAAAAGACAGACAAACTTGGCTATCAATCTTATAGCACGTGACCTTTGGTTTAACCTTGAAAAGAATAGGTCAGTGCATTGAGAACCCGCTATGAGTGTGTTCGGGGGAAGGATCATATCAAATTGGGTCTTATTTATGCAATATTACTTTACATTATTTCAAGAGGCTGTTTCGTAACTTGAACCTATAACATGGTCATCGACGACAACTTTTATAGCTACCCCAAGACTCCCCCAATGTTGGCTTAAATTTGAAAACCAAAATAAAATTTTGAATTTTAAGAACACCAATAATTTATATATAAGCAAGTAAAGATTTTGGTTACAACTTTGAGCCACCTTTATTTTCAAAAATGAATAAAAAAGAGTAAGAACATAAAATTTTATGATTTTATCCCATTTTGATACGTTAATGGGATGATAGAAATTCATAACATTCTCTGCACTTGCATCTCTTCTTTTTCTTGATCAGCTGTTCAAAATGCAATGAACTATGAAATCAAATACTTATGGTATTATATTGGACCTATCACTCATCATTATACGAGAGAATTCTTTTCCTCCTCTTATTAGAAGAGCAACAAAAATAAGTTAAATCATTTTTTTCCTGACTGTTCTATTTTTTAAAAAAATCAGAAACCACTTTTACTAATCCTAAAAATTGCGTATTTTCCTCTAATTTCTCGAAAACTTATTTATCTAAAAATACTCAATACTCTATGTAACTCTCTATGTGTTTGTGTACTTGATTTTCAATTGCACTTACCAAAGAAGGAAAAGAATAACAATTTTGTGTGAACTTTTTCACCACTGTTATTTGATGTGATATGTCATGTCCTTAAACTTTGATGTTGAACAACACACATATACAATAGAGAAATTCTAATCTTGCTTTATAAAGGAGTCACGTAAACTATATGTGCTAATATTTTTATTGAAAATATTATCTGGAGTGACTCTTGATATTTTCTTATATCATTGGTCACCAAGGTCCTCTTACACATTTGCATTAAATTCTTACTAGCAGTTCAATTTTGATTTGCTCCTTGATGTGTCAATTCAAGATAACTTGATGTTGACATTTGTGTTGGAAAAAAGATTTACAGATATCAATAAAATCTTTTACCCTTGAAATGAACATGTCACTGAATTAATATGTTGCTTCTTTTTTCAAGAGGTTTTGAATGACCAACCAAAATTAATATTCCGCATTGAAGTTGTTCCCTTGAGTTATGTCTAATAGCACTTACCGATTCATTAGCTTAAACTTAAGTAAATCTTGGATTTTCTACAGTTTTTTCAAATGGAGAAGCTATAAAGTTCTTTTAATCTTCTAGCAAATTAAAAATTGGATGTGGCATACTTTCTGTATCGTTTTTTTATCCCTATAAGAAATTATATGTTGTTAGAGGTAATTAAGTTCTTGGAGATGAGATCTCCGTTGTATTTCCATACTTCAACCTACTTGAGTTGTGCCAATGTTATATTTGTATAACTTGCTGGTATTCTTAACATTTGTATAGTAAAAATAATTTTTTTAACCAAAAAATCAAGCATTTTTTGATTGAATTTTCATATTGTATTGAATTTTACAGAGGTTACCAGTGATCAAGTTACAACCACCATTCATGAGGGTCTCAGAGCTATTCAGCAAATTTTACATTTAAAAGTATAAGCAATTCTTATTGTTTCATTATTTCACCAAGGTATTGAATTATGTTAATAACAGGTATTGAAATTTGTTAATAATCTATCTTCATTTTAATTAATCTTAGTTTATACCTCTCATAAATTGAGTTAATTTGGTTTGTAAAAGCTAAAGCAGAAATCTCCAATCTAAAACTATAGAAGGGCAAAAGATTAGAGAAGATCTTATAAAGTACAAGAAAAAAGGAAGAAGAAGACTTCCAAAGATTTTTATTGGGGTTCAATTCTCTTCTCCCTTTTGGCTTCTACAACCGGTATGTAAAAGTTTTATGTCCTTTATCCATATATTTTGGCGATTTTATGAATTTTTTTTTGTATTAAACTGATTTTTTGAACCTTCAGTTGTTAAGTTAGTGAGTTTGATAAATTTTTGATTTTTTTTAGATCTGAACTCTATATATAGTTGCTATTGTTGCTTTCGCTGAATTTTATTTTTGGAAGAGACTGATCTAATTTTGTTTAAAGGTTAGATATTTTTAATCATCTATATGACTTCGTTACTGCAATCTGCAGGAGTCACATTTCTATTGTTGTAGCTAGCAATTATTTACATAAGCTTTTGAACGATAAGAAACTTGTTAAAAGTATAATAAGAGATTATATCTATTACTCAAACTTTTTTTTACCTAGGACATTAATATAGAAGAAAATATTCCTCATTAAATAGGATTACATAAAATATAGATAGCTAAGTTCCATCCAGAAAAATCACAACGGAATAATTTTTCTTCTTATTTTGGAATAGTGAACGTTTCTCCTCTAATTCTATGTATACTTGTATTGTTTCATGTATTAGTCTACAGTTTCTGGGTTATCTAATTTTTTTTCTATAATGATTTGTATTTTTTTTTGGTGTAATGGTGGTAGGATATACATTGAAGGTCAATGTCATTTATTAGACCTATGAGTTGATATCTGAAGTATATGCTAATTGAGCATTCGTGCTGAGTTTTCGCTACTGAAATTGCTGAAGGTACAAACAGAATTTTCTTTAAAGATCTATACTGATATCTCTTGAAGATAAATTCAAATTTGGTATGCCTATGATAAAAACGTAATGACATTAAAAACCTTATCAACATTTGATATGTTCAATGAACCATGACAAGAAGACGAGAAGTAACAAAATTTTGACATGGCTTCAAGAATGTTGTGTCGGACGACCCATTTAGGAACATGACTGAAATGAAACTTCTGTAGTCCCAAGACATATCAAGCCATAAAAATACAACATAATTGAATTCAGGTATAGTATATAGTAAACTCTAGCTATGCACATAATCGAAAAAAGGTAAACCATATTACGTCTTAGAGTAAAGCATTCATTTCAAGTTGTTGAGATGAATACTCATATTGTAGTTCTTGTTTTGTTGGTTAAAACATTTATGCATTTGAAATTTTCAACTTGTAAGTGCCATTTGACATGTCATAAATGGAAGTTAATATGAATTAAGGGTTAGGTTGTTCGCCCATTTTATTTGTACGAAAATTTGATTTTGATTTACTATACAATAAATTATTTACTCACATTCAACAGAAAAGTGTGGATGGATTTTCAAGTTAAAGTTCAAGATGTAAATGCTTCTTAAAGTAATAGATGTGTATTTCTGGACTACCATTGGAATAAAAGTATAGTTTTAAATTGAACCCTATCACTTTGGTATCCTGATTTATTATAAAGCACCTAAGGAACTTATTAATTTATTGAAATATTTTTTTCCCTTCAAGTATATATAATTAGTTGACTTTTTGTGCAATCATGACATATACTCCCTTTATTTTTTATTTTAATAATTTCTTTTGGGCCATTTAAATGGGGGAACATTTAAATGATATATGTAATACAAAAGGGAGGGGTGAACTTTCTACAAGGAAATATTAAGTTAAAACTAGAATATCTATTCACTTTTTTTTTGACCTTTCTATTGTTCCTTTTACCAATATTTTTTTATTATTAAAAAAATTTAATATTTCACATTGACATTTATTTCATTCTTCTAAAATTCCAAATATTAACACTTCTAGAAAGCAAAAGGCTAAATAATAAAATAAAATCAAAGATCATTGATTCAAGGATGAATGATAATATATTACTATCATTTTCTTTTTCTCAATTAACGTTTGTTACTATGTAATTTCATATGTAAAGTATATATTATTATAGTTCTAAAGGCTGATAGATTTTCTTCATATTGTAGATATCGTATTTTTATGGCTTGATACTATAAAAAGAGAAAGTGTTAGTGCTAATTGAAAGAAATAAATTTATATTTGTCATTTATTTAATTTATAAAGTTATTTTGCATGCATATTTATTGTTTAATCTATTTTTTTACTTTAATTAAATTTATAAAAGTATTATTTCATAAAGTCCATGGTTTCAAATGATCGCGGGAAGCGCATATACTTTTAATAGTGTATATATATAAAGAAGACTTAGAGACATGCTGATGTGGCATGCCTCTAAGAGCTCCTTTCATATTTTTCTTTTTTCTTGTTTTTTGAATATTTTTTTATTTAAAATTATTTTTTAATTAATTTATTAGAGAGTGTTAAATATAGCATATTTAACATAATTAAGAAAAAAAATTATAATTAAGAAATTTAAAAGAATAAATTTTAATTTTTTTTTGTATAACACATTTAAATCTACCCATCTATATATAATCTATATCTATTTATATCTATATATAATCTAAAGTTAGACATTAGAGAAGTGATGTGACACCTCTCTTTGGACAAGAATTCTATTTATCTTTTTTCTTATTTTTTTTATAATTTTCCTACACATTTTTATTTACTTATTATTATACAAAAATAGATGTGTCAATTACTACTCACTATATTTATTTTAATTTTATTCTAAAAAATTAAATGTCTCAAAGTTTACTTCTCCACTTATTTTATTCTTTATTCTAATATTAAAAGCCTAAATATTTACTACTGCAACCTTTTATTTCCTCTATAAAAAATAAAAATATGTTAAAATGATGTGTGTGTGTGTGTGTATCATATTACTATATAAGTGGAAAACCCCTTAGTTGAAAAGTTGAATTACCAAAATATCCATTAAATAATAAACAACCATTTTACCCTTTACTTAAAAACTGCTCCTATTAATAATTTTGTACAAAAAAGTAAATTTAACTTTTAATAATTGTAAATATATATATATAAAAGACCCAAAGTATAAAACTAAAGGACCAAAATAACCATCATAAGTTAAATGACGTTTTTGCCTTCAGTCAAATACCAATTCTATAACATCTTTGTGTAGAATTGTAAATAAACATCCCAAATTAATTATCTTTATCTATTTTTTCCCTTGATGCCCTCATTTATTACTTGAATTTTGTATTCTTTTAGTTTGAAGCCGGTGGAATTTGAGAAAACAACACTCAATGTATAATACAAAATCTAGAATATTTATAATTATGATATGATGTTTGAGTTTCTTTCAAATTTTTTGGTACGAATATGAAACTCCAATATCTTCATTCTTTTATAAACTTAATTATAATTATTGTTGAAATTTAATGCATAATGCATTGGTACTAACTAGAATATTTGAATGTTACATCTATATATTATATAATTCTGGTCTTATGACTAGTAATGTGTCATACTTCTATGATCAGGAAACTTTATTTTTCTCAACTTTTTGATGATTTTCTATTTCCTTAAATTTTAGTTTTCTTGGTGATTAGTTATGAATACAAATATCTTTTTTTTTAAAATAATAGTAAATAAGTTTGTATTAAAACCAAACTAGAGGTTAGAGCATTTGTAGTTATAATAGTTTTAAATGTGTATTAATCTCTTAATAATTATATACTAATTAATTCTTGAGTCTCTCCATATTATATTTTTGGTGTTAATTCTTTTGTCTCTTCATATTACATCGGGATTCATCTTTTCTGATCTTCTTTTTCAATTTATACTTTTTAAATTTTTGATCTTGTGAAATTTTTTTTACCATTTATTTTGTGTTAAAAACTCAACAATTCCTCTTTTAACTAACTTAATTATGATGAAATTTTTTTTAGAGCCTTTCCCTTCCCCTAAAAATAATTATTAAACCCAATTAATTCATTACCTACAACTTAAATATAATTGCAGTATTGACAACACTAGAAATAACAGGCCAATAAATATTATTCAAGTAGCTATTGATTTTTTTCCTCCTTTGGGTATTCCTTATTGCACTTACCGCCTTCTGCAGATCACTTTCTAGTTATTTTCATCAAAATTTATTTGAGCATGTAGAATAGTTTTATATATAATTTTGTAAGTGAGAATATTTTTATTTTCTTTATTTTGCAGATAAGAAAATATGTGTATATTGATGTTATAAGACTTGGTCATGCTGAGAATTTGATGGATTGTTCTTTTGTTCAAGTGAATGCTACTCTCAACTACTCTTCTTTTATACCAATTAGTCTTTTGAATTACCTTAAATATAAAGTTTAATCTCATATCCCTAAATTATTAATTAGAGATTTTAGATCAAACTTTGAGAACAAAATCATCTTTAAAAAAAATTATCCAAATTAGAATTACCTCGCATGAACTCACAAACTCTATTAATCCCTCAAAATATAAGTATCAATATGGAATCGAAAATAAAATAGAATATAATCGCTATTTAATATCAATTTTTGGGATAATACTGGAAAGATGAGGAGCCGATGAATTGAAAAAAATGTGAAGGTATAAATTATGAGAAAGTGATGAGTGGTTTGAAACAGACAGAAGAAGCTAAAAATGATTTTTTTTAAAAACAAGAAAGAAGAGAAACATAGAAAATAACTAGAAAAAAATGATAAAATTTTAAAAGAGAAGAAAATAATTAAGTTTTACAAAAAAAATCTTCTTTAATGAAGTGTACATTTCTAACACTGAAAAGTAGAGAAAAACATTCTTAACTTTTATTTTAAGAAGAATCTTGAAGTAAAAGAAAAAAATTAGCGTGGTGATTGTGCTGTCACGACTTGTTCTTTTTATTTTCCCTTAAGATTATGCTTGGTTTAAAAATTTTAGTTTTGATTTTAATATTAGGAGGACAATTCGATGGACAACACAATAAGAGTTTAAATATAAATTTGTGAAATACTTCTGAGTTAGAATTATATATTTTAACTTTAGATTCTCCTATTACAACATAAATTTAAAATGTTTTCAATTGCTGCATACTTATATTTTCCATCTTTTCTTTTAAAAAGTTTTGTAAGTCTTTTGCGGCCTAAATTTCAATATTATATGATTGTAAGATAGAATTTAAGATATTTTTAATTATTGTACACTTAAATTTTAATCTTTTATTTTTAAATATTTTCATAAATGAATTAAACTTCTTTCACGCGGAAAAATTTACTAGTGATATAATAAAAGGTATAATTTCAAGACCTTCCCTCAGATTTTTCTTGGTAATACTAATCACTATTTGGTTTATGTTTCTCTTTTTTTTTTCTTTTTAAATAATTATTATTCAATATTCAATATTTGTATTAAAGTTTGATTAAATTTGAATTCGCGCATTACAAAAATTATTTTTAACGATGACATTTCCGATAAGATTTTTTCATTTCTAGAAATTTGAACCCGAGACCTCTAATTAAGGGAGAAGACCAACAAGGGGACCATGTTGGTATCTCCCCTTTGATTTATGATAATACGCATACTTCCATTATTTTGATTTCTATGTAATAGTTTTTTAATCTAATCATCATTTATATAAAAAAAATTAAAATTTGACTAATTTATCCTTACTAAAATTTTATTTAATTTAATTATTTTTCTAAACATCTCTTTTTTTTCTTTCTACCCGTGGGAAATATATATCCTTGACTTTGATATATTTTCTTTACATGATAAAGAGACGTAACTACGAGTGGCAAAATGGATAAAATTTATGGTTATCCGCTCGATTCAATCCATTTTAAATAGACAGGTATCTGTCACGATCTGAACATGACCCCGGATCGAGACACGGGACAAGGAGCCCCGAGAGACTCCAAGTCGACCCATGGCATGAACATACATCTAGCTCAATCAATAAAAACGGAATATCAACATAATTAACATAGCGGAAGTCTGAACATAACATGAAATCTGAACATACAACACGAGTCTGAAGCTGAGTACAATCTATGCCTGAAAATCCTCTATCTCTGATGAGTTGATGGGGAAAGACCCCAACTAACTCTTTAAGCCTGAAACTGAAAATGTAAAGATAACTGATACGAAATGGTCCTCAGGAGATGAGGACTCACCAACTGAGACTGGATATGCTACTCTAGAAGGCGAGCTAGCAATGAGGCTGACTCTAAATATCGGAGCCTGTGTCATGAAAAGATACAAAATAGAGTATGCGGCCAGTACTTGGAATGTACCGAGTATGCAAGGTAAGTAAAACAGAAAGTTAAAATACATAAGAGTTCATAAGAGTAGGACAACATGATCATAACGTAAATATCATAATGTAAACATAAGATTCAAGATTTTCAAAACATTCGTAAATCAATCATAATCATAATCATAATCATAAGAGAAAAGCTTATTAAACATGACTTGAGCCAAAGTACATAATCATAACCGTGCATAAATCACGAGGAACAGTAGGAGATTTTTATAACTGACATACCCCATATGAGCACACATGTAGCCCGACCTGTAAACCCCTAGTCGGTAGGGTGTTCGTACCTTACCAAGGATAGAACCATGAAAAGAGGTGTGATATCACTCATGAAAGGCCCATTGGGCAAAAGGGACAGTCACAAAGGAGGTCCCATCATGGCTATGTTGGCGCATAGTTCTGAGACTCGAGGTATGCTTGGACCCCGGGTCTACTCGGTGTCAAATACTAATCCCAAAACATATATAGTGCTCATAGAATAATAGGAAAACATACATGAGATTCATGAGCTAGTTAAATCATCATAATCATAAGAATGCTTGAAATGCGTGAACTATCCATGAAATAAGACCCGTGAATCGGCCATAATCATAAATCCATAAATCATGAAATTCATGCGTACTTGTAAAACATGTATATACTTGATATCTCATAAATACATAGTAAGTACTTGAGAGAAATCATATCATAAAGCATAAATCATAGTTGGGCTAATTTAGATCAAGATCATAACAAAATCATAACTTGACTTTTCATAAAAACATGCATAATTGGGCATAATTAGATTTAAACTGAAATCTATCAATTTATATTCAAAATAGTCATAAAATCTGCCCATAGATCATAAAATATAATTTAATACATGAAAGAGATTGACCCATCGATAGATCATATTGAATTTCACAAGAATTGACATAAACTGAAGCTACTTCTTTGTTTCTTCTGACGATCCAATATTTCCACCGGAACCTCTTCATAACTAAGACCGTCTTTCACATCGACATTGTCCATCGGAACAAGTAGAGCTGGATCACCCAAAGACTTCTTTAAGAGCGATACATGAAAAACTGGATGAACTAAAGCTAACTCTGAGGGTAATTCCAACTCATAGGCTACCTTGCTAATCCGTTTCACAATCCAGTATGGGCCAATAAAACGAGGACTGAGTTTCCATTTTTTCCCAAACCTCATCACTCCCTTCATAGGAGACACCTTTAGAAACACCCAATCGTCGTCTTCAAACTCAGGTTCTCTCTTTCTCACATCCGCATAGGACTTTTGGCGACTTTGAGTTGTTTTCAATCTGTCCCTTATGAGTTGAACTTTCTCCATGGCCTTATGAACTGAATCCGGTCTTATCATCGCATCTTCACCCACTTCAAACCAATCAATAGGCGATCTACACTTCCGCCCATAGAGAGCCTCAAATAGAGCCATCTGAATGCAGGAATGGTAGCTGTTGTTATATGCAAACTCAATGAGAGGCAAATGATCATCCCAACTACCCTTGATGTCAATTACACACGCTCTCATTATGTCCTCGAGAGTTTGAATAGTCCGCTCTGCCTGATCATCCGTTTGTAGGTGAAATGCTGTACTAAGCTTAATCTGAGTACCAAGTCCCTTTCGAAACAATCTCCAAAACTAAGAGGTAAACTGAGTACCTCTGTCTGATATGATGGACAAAGTCACTCTATGCAACCGAACTAGCTCTCGAATATACAGTTTGGCAAAATTCTTCGCTGAATCAGTAGTTTTGACCGGTCAACCTGTCCACGACCATCCAAATGGAGTCATACTATTGATGAGTGCGAGGCAACCCTGTGATAAAGTCCATATTGATCTCCTCTCACTTCCAAGTAGAGATGCTGATGTCTTGAAGTACACCTCCTGGTCTCTGGTGCTCAACCTTGTTGACAACTTGGACATTCAGCCACAAACTCTGCTATGTCTTTCTTCATGCTATTCCATCAATAGACTTCCTGTAGGTCACGGTACATCTTCGTAGCACCTGGATGTATGAAATACCTGGAACCATGAGACTCATGCAACATTCGATCTCTCAACTCACCAACATTTGAAACACACAAGTGACCCTGATATCGAAGCACACCATCTCCCCCTTTGGAGAAGACCTCTACCTTATGATTCTGAACAACTTCCTTCAACTTTACAAAAATAGAATCCTCATCTTGTCTAGCTTTCACATAAGTCACCAACGATGATTCTGACTCATTTTGAACTATAACACCACCATCGGTCAAATCAAGCAAATGAACTCCCAACCGTGCAAGCCGATACACATCCTTCACCAGCTCCTTCCTCCCCTCATCTACATGGGACATACTCTCCATAGAAAGCCTACTAAGAGCGTTTTCCACCACATTAGCCTTGCCTGGATGGTAAAGGACACTCATATCATAATCCTTGAGTAACTCCAACCACCTCCTTTGACGTAGATTTAGATCCTTCTGGGTAAATACATATTGTTGGCTTTTATGGTCTGTAAGCACGTCTACATTGGCCCCGTACAAATAGTGTCTCCAAATCTTCAAGGCAAACACCACCTCCGCCAATTCAAGATCACAGGTCGGGTAATTCTTTTCATGAATCTTCAGTTGCCTAGAAGTGTATGTTATCACTTTACCATGCTGCATCAATAAACAAGCAAGATCGATCCTAGAAGCATTGCATACACCACAAACCCATCGGTACCCTCAGGTAGCGTTAACACCGGTGCCGAGGTGAGTCGAGTTTTCAACTCTTGGAAGCTTCTCTCACAAGCCTCACCATTGGAACTTCACTTTTTTTTGGGTTAATTTGGTCAATAGCACTGCAATAGATGAAAATCCCTCAACAAATCTCTGATAATAACCAGCTAAGCCCAAGAAGCTCCTAATATCTGAAGGATTCACAGGTCTAGTCCAATTCTTCACCACTTCTATCTTTTGAGAGTCCACCATCACCTGATTTGGCTGAAGGAATTATTTGAGCCTATGTTCGGGTTTGCCACTCCCAAAAAAAGTGTCTGAACCAACTAAACACCTCCCTGGGTGGTTCTTGACACACTTCACATAGGCTGGAAAAGTGCAATCTCCTGACATGCTCCTCTGGCCCCTCAAGCCTGACGCTCTACCCCTCTGATCACGTCTTGGTTGGGACGGGATACTAGTTGATGATGGTGCTGGGGCTAATCACCTTTGCTGAAACTGAGGGCGGTGACCACCACTGGATCTCTGCTGCGTGAACCTAACACTATCTGTCCTGGCCCTCTTGGCCTCTTTGACCCTCAGATGCAACCCCTCCATCTGCTGGGCGTGCAAAACTCTCTGGGGAAAATCAATATCCTGATGAAGCACGACGATTCTACAATCCTTGTCCAGGTAGTCTGCCACTCCATGCACATACCTTCTCACCTAAGCTCTCTGATCAGCCACTAGCTCTGGGGCATACTTAGACAAACGAGTGAACTCCAAAGCATACACTTGAACTGTAATGTTACCCTGATTTAGGTTCACTAACTCTACTGCCTTAATCTCCCTCATCTCGCGAGGGAAGAACTTCTCCAGAAATGCGGTATGAAACTCATCCCAATCGATGGGACACTTGCTCCCACTGTCCGGCTATCTTTTCACTATTTGAACCAAATGTGCACGACCCCCTTTAACTGATATGAGGCCAAATCAACACAGTCCTCCCTAGTCACCTCCATAATCTGAGTGATCTTCAGAATCTCCTCATGAACTCATGTCAATCCTTGTCCACCTTTGATCCAAGGAACTCGGGAGGGTTCATCCTCAAAAAGTCTATAACCCTCGCTGCTGCTGCATTCCCGTTCTGAGGGACATGTGCCACCACCTGCTGATTGACCTGGGCAGTCAGGGCATGGGCCAACATTTGAATGGATGCTCTAAACTCTGCGTGGGCAACCGACTTGGGTATATGCTCCGCATGGAATGGTAAGGCCTGCTGTGCCGGTCTCCATTGCTACCCTCGTGGCCATTTCTGTTTCCATTTCTCCTTCCATTAACTCTGCAGCGAGGCTTGATTCTGCAAACGCGAATAGTATGAGTTAGAAGGATAGAGAGACATTTCATCGCACGACTTAGATTATGAAAGAAGGGAACATTTCTTAAACATCTCGTAGCCTCTTCGTTAAAAGTGTGGCGCACTTCACATCCATGAAAAAGACTCTACTTAATGCGACTTTCAGACACTCTAGGGCACTTCAAAACTTATTGCTCTAATACCAAGTTTGTCACGACCTTAACATGGGCCTGGATTGAGACACGGGACAAGGAGCCTCGAGAGACTCCAAGTTGACCCATGGCATGAACATACATCTAATTTAATCAATAAAAGCGGAAGATCAACATAATTAACATAGAGAAAGTCTGAACATAACATGAAATATGAACATACAACACAAGTCTAAAGCTGATATAATCTATGTATGAAAAGCCTCTATCTCTGATGAGTTGATGGGACAAGACCTCAACTAACTCTCTAAGCATGAAACTAAAAATGTAAATATAACTGATAAGGAATGGTCCTCGGAGATGAGGACTCACTAACTGAGACTGATATGCTACTCTGGAAGGCAGGCTAGCAATGAGGCTGAGTCTGAATATCGGAGCCTGTATCATGAAACGATACAACATAGAGTATGCGGTCATTACTTAAAATGTACCGAGTATTCAAGGTAAGTAAAAAGGATAGTTAAAATACATAAGAGTTCATAAGAGTAGGACAACATGATCATAACGTAAATATCACAATGTAATCATAAGGCTCAAGGTTTTCAAAATATTCGTAAATCAATCATGATCATAATCATAAGAGAAAAGCTTATTGAACATGACTTGAGCCAAAGTACATAATCATAAACGTGCATAAATCATAAGGAACAATGGGAGATTCTTATAACCGACATACCCCATAAGAGCACACATGGAGCCCGACCTGTAAACTCCAACTCGGGAGGGTGTTCGTACCTTGACAAGGGTAGAACCATGAAAAGAGGCATGATATCACTCATGAAAGTCCTATTCGGGCAAAAGGAATAGTCATAAAGGAGGTCCCATCATGGCTATGTTAGCGCGTAGTTTTGAGACTTCGGGGTGTGCTTGGACCTCGGGTCTACTCGGTGTTATATACTACTCTAAAAAAATATATAGTGCTCATAGGATAATAAGAAAACATACATGAGATTTATGGACTAGTTAAATCATCATAATCATAAGCATGCTTAAAATACGTGAACTAGCCATGAAATAAGGCCCGTGGGTTGGCCATAATCATAAATCCATAAATCATGAAATTCATGCATAGTTGTAAAACATGTATATACTTGATATCTCATAAGTCCATGGTAAGTACTTGAGAGAAGTCATATCATAAAACATAAATCATAGTTTGTCTAATTTAGATCAAGATCATAATGAAATCATAACTTGACTTTTCATAAAAACATGCATAATTGGGTATAATTAGATTTAAACTGAAATCTATCAATTTATATTCAAAATAGTCATAAAATCTACCCATATATCATAAAATATGATTTAATACATGAAAGAGATTGACCCATTGATAGATCATATCGAATTTCACAAGAATTGACATAAACTTCATGGATCATGAAACTTGACCTTTAGAATTGAAATTCATGAAATTTGAGAAGAGTTTAAGGCATGAAAGTGAAAGGGACTCTCATTCATAGCCTCATATGCCTGGGTAAGTTGATTCTACTCTCTCCCTTGATCACCCAATGAAAATTGAAGAAGAATTGAGGAAGAACCTTGATGAACTATGCTTGATCACTCTAAACCCTCAAACTTGCATGCATGAGTTTGAATAGGCTAGAATGACTTAAACCACCTTAATACCCTCTATTCTGGGTTAAAACGATGTAGTTTAGGCTTTACGAATATAATAATTACAGAAAAGCCCTTAATAAACTCGCAGGAAAAAACAGACTGCCAGTCCCAACGAGGGACTGGACTAGTCATTGTCTATGGCCACTACTCGTGGTCTTCATCCATTGCCTCCACTGAAAATTTCATCTAGGTGGTCACCATGAGGCAACCTATAATTCGTTACCGGTGGCCAAGACTCGTGGTCATCTCCCATTATCCTCACTGCTAGAAACTCACCTGGGGGTCACCACAGGGAACACCATGACTTGTGGTGCACCCAACGAGTCGTGGTGACCGATCCATTAGCTGCACTGCCCATTCTTCCTCTTCCTTCAACCATCCTTGACCACGGGTGACTTAACCAATTGAGGGGCTAACCCCGACTCGTGGTCACTCCCGTGGTCACCCCAAACTTAAAATTTCCAATTAAGTCCAAATCCTCACCACGAGTCATTTAACGACTCGTGGTCATCTTGATGGGTCACTGGATGACTCGCGCTGTGACATGATGCAGAAAATTCTGTTTTTTTTTTCTGTTTCAACTCCTGGGTCTGATTTTAGGGTTCTGGGGAATTATAGTATCCAATCATTTAAAAGTGAATCAAATATGGATCAATCCATATTATTCATCATAAAAATCATAAAATATGGATAACCCATGGGTATTTACCAATTGCACTCACCTTAAAAAATATAAAGGAGTAGGAACCTATAAAATGTACACTTATAAGAGTGTGTTTGCTATGAAGAAAAATATTTTTTTAATTTTCTCATGTTTGGTTAATTTTAAATGTTTTGATATTTTTTTTACAGATTGGCTTGTTTTCCTCTAATTTAAGAAAAATCACATCCCTACCTAAAGATAGAAAATTTTCCTTAAAGGTCACCACCTCGAAATAGGTTCTGACCCTAAACCCGTCACTTCTCCCTCGACCCCCGATCACGACATCTCTCCCTCGACCCTCAACCTGACACTCGATCCCAACCTGACTTTCGACCTCGACCCAACACTCGACCCCAACACTTCTCCCTCGAACCCAGACCACGACATCTCTCCCCCGAGCCCCAACCCAATAAGTGACCTCTACCTGACATCTGACCTCGACCCAACACTCGACCTCGAATCCGATCTCGAACTCAAACCCCGATGCCGACCCTCGACCCTACACCTAAATCCGACAAAAATTTCGACCCCAACACCCAACCTTACATCGGATCCTGACCCTGACACTCGATCCCGACTCAATTTTCGATGCCGTACCCAACCCTAATCCTACACCCAACATCTGACACCTGATTCCGACCACGATACTATGACCTGGACTCTCGACACGACAACCAACCCTGATGTGAAACCTGACCCAGAGCCGACACCTATACTGACACCCGATACCCGACGCCAACCAGACTTGACTTTCAATCCCAATTTCGACCCCAGCTGTCATGACCCGAGAGTACACCCAGGCCATAGACATGAGACAAGGAGTCCCGAAGGACTCCTAGTCAACCCATGGCGTGAGCATATAACTAATTCATTCATAAAATGCGAAAAACATAACTTAATAATCATGACCAAACTGAAAATCACGACATGAGAGGTAAGGAACAACAAAACAAAATACGAACAGTAAGGGAAGAATACTACACATAGGTCTGAAAGCCTCTACACAAGATAGATGGATTGAAGGGACAAGAACCCAACTAACCCAAACATTCTAAAGGAAAAACATATGATAAGTAAACTGGTCTGAACATGAAGCCCTTGAATCATGAGGACTCACCATTGAAGACTGAGCGGAACTGAGCGCACGCTAGGGAAGATGCTGAACTTGCAAGCCGGATCCTAAAAATTTGTGGGTCAGTACTTGGAAGGTACTGAGTATGTAAGATATGCAAGGCAATGCTATAAAACATAAAAGTTTTAGGAGTGGGGACATCATGATCATAAAACCAAAATCATAAATATATCATAAGTCTAGAGATTTTCCAAGTACATTTGTAAACCTATCATAGTCATAACATGAGGGAAAATAGTTCATAAAACATAACTTGAGCCAAAAGAACAAAATCATGCATGCATCAAACTATGGGGAATAATGCGAGATTTTTATAACCGACATACCACATATGAGCACACATGGAGCCTGACCTATAAACCTAGTCGGGAGGTCGTCCATACCTTGCCACGGGCATGAACCATGAAAGGCGTGATATCACTTATGAAGGCCCCGTAGGAAATAGGGGACAGTCACTGAGGAGGTCCCAACATAACCTACGGTGGCACGTAGTTTTGAGATTCGAGGCGTAATCTGGGCCCCGAACTTACTCGGTGTTAAGTACTACTCCCAAAACATGCAACGTGCTCATAAAAATTCATATATGACATGCGTGGCTAGTCGAATCGTAACAATCATACATACCTAAAAATTTATAGTCCTAGCCATGGAGTTGGGCCTGTGAGTCGGCCAAAGTCATAGTTTATACGACTTAAGCAACATGTGGACTTTTTTCCATAATTTTAGTCATGCTTGAAATTAGTCATGCTTGAAATGCTTAAATTTATACGAAACATGATCATGGTAACATGAGAAATAGAAAACTCGAAGACATGCTTTAAATTCAAAAATTCATATCATGCTTGTGGAATCATCATGAACATAAATTTTACTAAAAATCCTTCATAATTGGGCATCCATACTAGTAGAGTCTTAAATCATGAAATAATAAATATATACAAGTAAAATGAGCCCAAACACTTCAAAATCCGAAATTAAAACATAATACCACAAGCTCATATAAACATTTGAGGAATCATGCAAATGGGTTTAAGACCCATAAGAATTTAGCAAATTAAACATAAGAAATGGGAAGAAATGGGCATGGGTAGGGACTAAACTACCCATTCAAACCCCACATACCTGGAAATTTCAAGACCCCTAACTCCCTTGAAAACCCTAGGCAGAATCTTGAAGAATTTGAAGGTGAGCACTTGAATTCCTTTTCCTCCTTCCTCTCTACACTTACAAGTATCAAATGAGGCATAACATGGATGATTTCCCATTAAAAGACCCTGTCCAGACCTCAAAATGACGTAGTTTAGGTCTTAGCAGTGTAAGAAATTATAAGAAGGCCCTTACTAATTCACAGGAAATCACTGTTAGGTGACCCTAACGGGCGACTTGACGATTTGTTGCCAGGAGCAACGAGTCGTTGGGTCCTTTCGTCAAGTCCACTAAAAATTTTCCCTTGGCTCTTAACGGAGGACATGAAGACTCGTCCTTCAGTGACACGACTCGTTACCAGCTTTCGTTAAGTACATTGGATCACCCTTAAAATTCTCCTCTAGGACCTCCCCACGACTGACACGACGACTCGTGGTGGCTGACCACGAATCGTTACATCACCCGTGGGGAACTCGAGTCCCTTCACCAACACAGGCCTTCCCACAAATAACTTAACGACTTGTGGGGCTCCCTGACGAGTCGTCCAATGACTCGTCCTGCACTGCTGCAATATTTTTCTAGATTTTTCCCGTTTGACTCCTGGGTCTGATCCTTGGGTTCCCTGAGTATAACATCTCCCCCTTGGAAGAATTCATTCTCGAATGTTAGAATCATGCAGAAAAACTCAAAATCAAACAATCACCATATGAAAATACTGATCATTTATGTCGAAACTAGAGGAACGACTACCCCCGAAAGGAATTACATAGCTGGACTGAATTCAAACATCACGTATATATATATCATATCATAAAACAAACTTGCACGCATGAACAAAACATGAAAAAAAAACTGAATAGAGGTTTAGGGCAAAAATTGATACCTCAAACTGAAATTTAGCCAGTAGGGAACAAATGGGGGTATTTAGTCATCATATATGCTTTGGCCTCCCACGTGGCTCCCTCGACATGCTGATTTCTCCATAACATCTTTATTGAGGCTACTTCCTTGTTCCTCAGTCTTTGAACCTGACGATCCAAGATTTCAACAGGAATTTCATCATAACTGAGACTATCCTTCACACCAACACTTTCCACCGAACCACTAAGGCTGGGTCTCCCAAGCACTTTTTCAAGAGCGATACGTGAAATATGGGATGAACTGAAGCCAACTCTGAGGGTAAATCTAACTCATAGGCTACTTTACTCACTCACCTCATAATCCTGTATGGGACAATATAGCGGGTACTGAGTTTCCCTTTCTTCTGAATCTCATTACTCCCTTCATGGGTGATACCTTTAGCAACACCCAATCATCGATCTCGAACTCAAGCTCTCTCCTCCTTACATCTGCATAAGACTTTTGGCGACTTTGAGTTGTTTTCAGCCTTTCCCTTAGCAACTGAACTTTCTCCATGGCCTCATGGACTGCATCTAGACCCACTAATGAAGCCTCGCCGACCTCAAACCATGCAATGGATGATCTACACTGTCTCCCGTAAAGAGCCTCGACCGGTGTCATTTGTATGCTGGAGTGATAGCTGTTGTTGTAGGCAAACTCAACAAGAGGCAAATGCTCATCCCAACTACCCTTGAAGTCAATAGTACAAGCTCTCAATATGTGCTTGAGAGTTTGGATAGTCCGCTCTGCCTAACCATCGGTTTGTGGATGAAATGCCGTGCTAAGCTTGACCTTGGTGCCAAGTCACTTCTAAAAAGACCTCCAGAATTGGGAGGTGAACTAAGTACCTTTATCTAATATAATGGACAAGGGCACCCCATGAAACCTAACCAACTCTCGGATGTACAACTTTGCATAATCTTCTGCTGAATCAGTGGTTTTGACCGGTAGGAAATGAGCAACCTTGGTCAACCTGTCCACCACAACCCAAATGGAGTCATACTGCCTACATATGCGGGGCAAACCTGTTACAAAGTCCATGTTGATCTTTTCCCACTTCCAAGTAGGAATGCTGATATCTTGAAGTATACTCCCCGATCTTTGGTGCTCGACTTTCACTTGTTGTCAATTCGGGCACTTAGCAACAAATTCCACAATATCCCTCTTCATGCCATTCCACCAGTAGATTTCTCGCAAGGCATGATACATTTTGGTGGCACCTGGATGGATAGAATATTTGGACCCATGAGCCTCATGCAATATCGACTCCTAAAATCCCCCATATTCAGAAAACATAATCGACCCTGGTACCGAAGCACACCATCTCACCCTTTGGAGAAGAATTCTACTTTCTGACTTTGAACAACTTCTTTCAACTTTGCCAATGTTGGATATTCTTCTTGTTTAGCCTTCACCTCCGCTACCAAGGATGACTCTGACCCGTTCTGAACTATCACCCCACCATCAGTCCAACCAACTAACCTAACTCCCAACTGTGTAAGTGGATGTACCTTCTTTACCAGCTCCTTCTTGTTTACACTCACATGCAACACACTTTCCATAGAAAGTCTACTAAGAGCGTCTGCTACCACGTTGGCCTTGCCTGGGTGATAAAGGAAACTCATGTTGTAGTCCTTAAGTAGCTCCAACCACCTCCGTTGCCGAAGGTTCAGTTCCTTCTGTGTGAACACATATTGTAAGCTCTTGTGGTCTGTGAATACATCTACATGAACCCTATACAAGTAGTTTCATCATATATTTAAAGAAAATACCTCCGCGACCAACTCAAGATTGTGGGTCGGGTAATTCTTCTCGTGAGTTTTCAGCTGTCGGGAAACATATGCTACGACCTTCCCGTGCTGCATCAATACACATCCCAGTCCGACCCTCGAAGCATCATAATATATGACGAAGCCATCGTTACCCTCTGGTAAAGTCAACACCGGTGTTGAAGTGAGCCTGGCCTTCAATTCCTGGAAGCTCCTCTCACAAGCCTCCGACCATTGGAACTTCACCTTTTCCTAAGTCAATCTAGTCAGTGGGGCTGCAATGGATGAGAAACCTTCCATAACCTTTGATAGTAACCTTCTAAGCCCTAAAAGCTTTTGATCTCCGAAGGGTTTATCGGTCTGGGCAGTTCTTTACTGCCTCTATTTGCTGGGAGTCCACCCTTATACCTTCGCTTTACACTACATGTCCCAAGAATGTAACTGATTTCAGCCAAAATTCACATTTTTGGCGTACAAATGGTTGTCCTTGAGGGTCTAAGTGCTACCCTCAGGTGTGCGATAGGTTCCTCCTCGCTCTGGGAGTACATTAATATGTCGTCGATGAACACGATCACGAACATATCCAAATATGCCTTGAATACCCTGTTCATTAGGTCCATAAAAGCTGAAGGGGCATTGATTAGTCCAAAAGACATAACAAAGAATTCAAAATGGACATAACGGGTCCTGAAGGTAGTCTTTGGGATGTCGTTCCCCAAACCCTAAGCTGGTGATACCCGGACCTGCGATCTATCTTGGAGAAATATTTGGCACCCTGAAACTGATCGAATAGGTCATTGATCTTGGCTAAAGGGTATCTATTCTTGATGGTGACCTTGTTCAACTGTCTATAGTCAATACACGTCCGAAGGGAACCACATTTCTTCCGGATGAACAACACTGGGGAACCTCATGGAGATTTTCTCGGCCCGATGAAACTCTTATCTAGAAAATCCTTCAATGATTCCTTTAACTCTTTTAGCTCGGCTGGGGCCATTCGGTAAGGAGGAATTGATTTGGGCTGCGTGTCGGGCAAGAGATCAATTTCAAAATCAATCTCCCTCTCGGGAGGAACACATGGTAGGTCATCTAGAAATACCTCGGGATACTCACATACCACGGGGACTGACTGAATGGTCAGGGTCTTGGACGTTGTATCGTTAACCCTAACCAAATGGTAAATACAACCCTTAGCAATGATTCTCCGGGCCTTGAGATAGGAGATAAAATGACCTATAGGTACCGCTGAACCACCCCTCTATTCTAACACTGGTTCATCTGGAAATCGAAACTTCACCGCTCTATTCCTATAGTTAACATAAGCATAACATGCAAACAACCATTCCATACCCAAAATAATGTCAAAATCGGTCATAACCAATTCTACTAAGTCCGCGGAGGTAACCTTATGCAATATGGTAATGAGGCAACCTCTATATACCCACCTTTCTATGACTGAATCACCAACTGGAGTAGATATAGAGAATGGTTCGAACAAGATTTCGGGACTGATTCCAAAATGACTAGAATGTAAGGTGTCACAAAAGACAGTGTAGCTCGTGGATCTAACAAAGCATAAGCATCAATATGAAAGACTCGTAACATACCTGTAACCACATCGGGAGAAGCCTCCTTCTCTTATCGAGAGCCAAGTGCATAAAACTGGTTCTGGTGCTGGCCACCAGCTAAACCAATCGAAGCACCCTGCTGAGTTTGACGTGCCACTAAAATTGTTGAACTGGCGGCTGAAGTGCGGGATCCACTACCCCTTGACCTAGCTGTGGGGCAATCCCTGAGTTTGTGTCTGGGTTTGCCACACCCAAAACAAGCATCTGATCCCACCAAACACTTCCTTGGGTGATTCTTGCCATAATTAGCACAAGATGGGAACCTGCGCTTTGTGCGCATGCTATTTTGACTCCTCGAACCTAAGGCCCTGCTCCTCTAACTCTCTTGTGGCCGGGATGGAGTACTGGCTGAAGATGGTGATGGTGTAATGGACCTGTGTTAGGACTGCTGGTGAGGCCCGCCCCCTGGCCTCGGCTGGGAGAACATGTGGCTATCTGTTCTGGCCCTCTTGGCCTCTCTCTGCCTCATATAAGCTGCTTCCATTTGCTGGGCATAGAGGACTATCCGTGGGTAGTCCATATCCTGATGAAGCATGGCTGTTCTGCAATCCTTATCTAGATACTTAGCTACTCCCTGCACAAATTTGCTCACCTACGCCCTCTGGTCCATCACTAACTCCGGGGCATACTTTGACAGGCGAGTGAACTAAAGTGAATATTCTAGCACCGTGATCTTCCCTTGCTTGAGGTTAACAAACTCAGTTGCTTTCAATTCCCTCATCTCCCGAGAGAAGAACCTGTCGAGAAAGGCCATGTGGAATTCATCCCAGCTAATAGGGCCTGCTTCCACTGCCCTACTGTACCTCCATTGCTTGAACCAAATGTAAGTGATCTTGGGCAAATTTATATGCCCAAGCGATACTCAAAAGTGTCATTTTAGCCTTGTTTATCTATCAATGTGTATACATTCTCATGTAATTGGTAATAAAATGTGAATTTATACTAACCAACATGATTAACATTGTTTTGCAGGTAAAATGTAATTTTGGGAAGCTTAAATGCATGTTGGAAGAGATCGGGGTTGAACTCGGAAGTGAGCACGGGACAAGGCATTGGAAAGCACAAAATAATGGGGCTCCGCGATGGAGCCGTGTCACGTTGCCATCGCGGAGGCCTTCTGCCTGGATGGAAATTTTTAGCCAAATTCCAGTGTGGGTTCGCGATGGGTCCGTGGCAAGGTGGCTTGGCTCCGCGTTGCACGTCGTGCCACGTTGGGCTTTATTTCCTGGACCCCCAGTTCCAGTAAAGGTCCGCGTCCGTAGCGTGTCACGGAGGCAGTGCTCCGCGATGCACTTCGTGACACGTTGCTTGTTATTCTGGGAAAAATTCCCACTAGTATAAATAGAACACTTAGGTTCATTTTTCAATATTCTAACTGGGTGGAGCAAGAACGTGGGTTACAGGCAGTTGAGGGGACGAAATTATCAGGGTTTTTCTCTCTTTCCTTCTTCTTGTATTCAATTGCTTCTATCTTTAACACTCATTTAACGATGTTTAATCCACAAATGAGTGGCTAATTTATCTTCTTGCTGAGGTTATGAACAAATGTAATGAAATGTGATCATTGATTCTTTGGTTTTTCATCTTTTCTTCATTGGTTGTTCTATTAATTCTTGTTCTTACTGCATTGATGTGTGGCCTACGTTAATGTATATCTAAAAAGTCCAATTTCACACGAGAGAGCAAGATATTGGAAAGTTGTGAATTAATAGGATATGATCTTTTCTTGGTGTGGGAAAATTGGGAATTGATTTACTTTCAGGATAGAAATATACCTAAAAATCGTATTAGTCAATTTAAGGAACCGGGTTTGTATGGCTAGAACATGAATTGCATTTAATCACAGAAATGTAGGTGGATGGTTCATGATTCTTAAGTGGGGTTAAATACGAGAGTTTTAATCCCTTGGCAATAGTTCTTGACTAGCAACCGGAGGAAAAGACTAACCCAATTACATCGATAATTAATTTCATTACATGTTCGTTTAACCTCAGCATGCTCTCATTCATAGTTCAGACTCACATTAGATAGTTGTTTTAGATTTAGCATAAAAATTATAAATCAAAATATCAAACTCTTGGTTACACTGTTGTCTTGATTGTTAGAACTAAAATATAGTACACTTGAGCAGATTGCAGTTCATCCCAGTCCCTGTGGGATCGATACTTGGCTTACTTAAGCCACTTTACTACTTGTTCGACCACGTGCACTTGTGTGTAGTTATATACCCATATAACAGACCGAACAAGTTTTTGGCGCCGTTGCCGGGGACTGGCAATTGGTGAATTTGTTAGAAGTGTTAATTTACTGTATTTTTATTCTCTTAGTGTTGACAACTTGGTCTTAGCCTGTATTTTGCATATTTAATCTCTGTTGAACGCTGGCAAGAGACAAGGAGCTGGTGGACTCGTATATAGAGCTAGAAAGAATATTTCATAGTAAGCGGAGAGAAGCTCTAGAAAGAAAGCTGCAGTTGCTCAGACAGACGATCATGGAGCAACAACAGAATCCACCGGTAGTACGGGCAGTGTTAGTGCCCGAAGAAGTAGCAACTCGGCCGGTTCGCGAGGTGGCAATCCCACATGCTAATAATGTCACATCTAGCATCTGCAAACCTGATCCAGGAGGGAGGTTCGAACTTAAGCAGAATATAGTGCAATTGTTGCACACGAGCGGGCAGTTTACAGGTCTCCCTCGTGAAGATCTACAGCAGCATCTTCAAAATTTTTTGGAGATAAGTGACACTTATATCCCCGTTGGAGTGTCATCAGATTATGTCCGGCTTACATTGTTCCCATTTTCACTATTGGGAGAAGCCAAGAGGTGGTTGAAAGCTGAGCCACCGAATTCTATTTCTACGTGGGATGATCTTGCAAGGAAATTTTTGATACGGTTTTTTCCCTCCGGTAAAACAGCAAGACTTAGAAGTCAGATTCTAAGTTTCAAACAGAGAGAGGGAGAGAATCTATATCAGGCCTGGGAGAGATTCAAGTCCATGTTGCGGGATTGACCTCATCATCATCAGTCCAATGATGTGCTGGTGCATACTTTTATAGAGGGTTTGGAACCCCACACAAAAATATTGATAGACTCAGCAGCTGGAGGACAAGCGCTGGAGAAAACTTATGAGGAGCTGTATACCTTGTTGAATCGTATTTTGCAGGGCAATCCGGAATGGAATGCTGATTCGTCCAGAGGTGGAACAAGGAAAGCAGCAGGAGTGCTAGAAGTGGATGGGTTTACAGCTATTGCTGCACAGATAGCTGCATTGCAAAATCAACTTAACACCCACTTCAGCAACATGACAATGAACCAGCCTCAAGCTCCAGTGAATGCAGTGCAGCAGATTTGGTGTGAAGTGTGCAGAAGCAGTGAGCACTCAGTTGAGTGTTGTGGAGCAAATCCTGACTTGGTAAACTTTGTGGGAAATGTGCAAAGGAACAACCACCAACAGTATGGTAATAGCTACAATTCCAATTGGAGGAATCACCCGAATTTCTCCTGGGGTAGCAACAACCATCAGGGGAAAAGTTCGGGTCAGGGTGTGCAAAGGAACCAAGGAGGGCAGCAGAATTATCAAGCACAATTCAGAAACGACAATGCACCTCCTCCACCACCATCACCCAGCATTGAGGAGATGTTCAAGACCATGATAGCTAACCAAGCTCAATTGCAGGCTGACTATGTGAAATTTACAGACGAAGTGAAAAACAACTAGTTAGCTACCAAGGCACTTGAATATCAATTTGGGCAATTTGCTGGAGCCCAAAACACAAGGCCTAGAGGAGGACTTCCGAGTGACACAGATCCCAATCCCAAGCAGGTGAATGCAGTGACCACAAGGAGTGGTTTGTAGCTGAAAGAGGTGGAACCAGAAAGACCACCTCAACAATCGGGAGCAGCAGAAGTCGAGAGGGAGCAAAGTACTGAAAGGGGGAAGACTAAGGAAGCTGAATCAGAAAGACCACCACCCCCGTTCCCTCAACGATTAAAGAAACACAAGGAGGAGGCGTGTTTCAAGAAATTCATGGAGGTGCTGAAACAGGTACATATTAATTTACCTCTTGTTGATGTTTTGCAGGGAGTGCCGAAATATGCTAAGTATATAAAGGACATCGTGGCAAACAAAAGTCGGTTGACTGAGTATGCTACGGTGGCTCTAACGGAGGAGTGCACTTCCCGGATTCAAAACCGACTGCCCACAAAGCTCAAAGACCCTGGGAGCTTTGCTATACAGATTACCATTGGGCAGAGCATTCGAGCTCGTGGATTGTGTGATTTGAGAGCGTAGCATAAATTTGATGCCGTCATCGGTATTCAAAAAGCTGGGTCTAGGGAGTCCTAGACCCACAATAGTAATCTTGCAATTGGCGGATCGGTCCTTAGCCAGACCTGATGGCATTGTGGAGGACGTTCTGGTGCAAGTTGGCTCCCTGATTTTCCCGGTAGATTTTGTCGTGCTGGATTTTGAACCAGACGCGGAAGTCCCATTTATTTTGGGATGTCCTTTCTTGGCGACCGGGAAAGCACTAATTGACGTAGCTGTGGGGCAGCTAACAATGCGAGCACACGACAAGGTGGAGGTGTTTGATGTGTACAAGGGCACCCAAGCTCCCGATGGTGCACGAAGAACTCTCGGTGATCAATGTGATTGATCAAGGGATGATGAGCAGATTAAGGATTCACGAGAGTTATTGGAAAAACCACCGGAACGGTGTAAGCACTACTGGGGGGAGGACGGTGATCGAGAGAAATCGTCCATCACCCTAGAGGACAACTGAGCTTAATGACGTCGAGCCGCGACGGTAAACCAGGCGCTGCACGGGAGGCAACCCGTGAATTTTTTTTTCTCTCTTTTTAAATTGTGAATAGATTTTTCTTTTTCTTTTTCTTGATTAACAACAAAATTTTTCGTTTTAGTTTTAGTTTTTATTTTTATTTAGAGTGAAACCTATAATTCTAACCAATTTTGTATAGTGAGATGAATTTCAGGTCAAACGGAGGAAAATATGCACGGAATCGCAAAAGGAAAATTCGAGGTATGAAAATTAACAAAAAGTGGCAAAACAGTGAGCTAGGGCGATAGCTCCATGTCACGGAGGTGGACCCCCGTGTTACCCTCCGTGACACGTTGAGGTATAATCCGGAATTTTTTAAAAATTTCCAGAACAGGCTCGCGACAGCTCCGTGTCACGGAGGCAGTGCACCGCGATGCACTCCGTGACACGTTGCCGTGTATATCGCGACGGGTCACACCGGGTCGCCGGGTGACCCACGCGATTTTTCTACTTTTTAACACCGAAACCCCCTCCCTTTTCCTTATTTTTCACTCACTCCGCGACCAAACTCCCCAAAACCCATCCCCCTTCAACGTGACACGGAGTAGGCCAAGAAAATCATCAAGTTTGCTTCAATTTTTCAACTTCAAGGTATGTTCTTCGATTTCATCTCATTTCTTGTCGATTTTCTTCGATATTGAGCATGTGAGGTGAGCTAAGTTTGCCCTAAGTAGAAATTAATCATGAATTCAATTGAATTGTTGTTGATGAATGTTCGGAGTAGCATTATGATTGCTTGAACTCGTAAATTGCATAATTTAATCAAATTTTCTTAATATCATCATTTCTAGGGCTTGTTTTTGAATTTGAAGTGAAAAATGTAGTGAACTTGTGAAATTCATGCCGGGATGTACATGTTGAATGAGATGAGTCGATGTGATAATTGTTAGGATGTTAATAGAATGACAGATTCTAGGGTTAGAGGAATATTGAAATTTACAAGAATTGGGTTGGTTGTATAGGTTCGTGTAGATAAATTCTTGTTGTTGTTTTCGTTTCTTTGTTTTTCCTTGCTAAGTGCGATGGATTAAAAGGTTATCGATGGTAATGATTGTAGTTAGCTGTACGAAGTCTGAGTAGTACATAGTGTATATATACCATCGAATTCTTTGTATGCACTAAGCATGTTTGTATAGTTGGTTGTTGATTTATGCAAATAAGCATGATTTTGCCGGTATGTTGTAACTGTAGCTAAGGACTAAGTGTGGGGTAGCTTAGCTTAACCCGACTTTAGCCGAAGTTAATACTCAGTGGCTTAACATTGATCTTGTCTACTTGGGTTGACAGGTAAAATGGCGAGCAGGCAAGAAAAAGGGAAAGGCGCATCAACATCTGGCGCCGGAAGAAAGCGAATCAGACTGGGCACAGCAGTCCCAGCAGCACTAGCGGTTCCACGCTGCCAACGCCGCCAATACGGAACCAGATGGGTGACAGATAAGGGGAAGAAGTGGTACACAAAGCACAAAGAAAACAAATACTTCCCCGAGGAATATATCGCATGGGAACCATTGGCACAGGAGTTCCCTAGGATTGTCCACCGGATCGAGGCAGCTGGGCTCAACTTCATCTTTGAAGAGCCCAAGAAAGGTAACTTGCACCTGATTCAGGAAATCTATGCCCATTGGAACCCGACGCTCAGAAGTCACACCATAAAAATTAGAGGGCAAATAGTCACATTTGAACCCCACCACCTCAATGCTATCATAGGGGCGCGGGACACAGACGCCCACGTGCTCCGACAGCTAAACATTACCCCACTGTATGCGGACATCAGACGCACATTATGTGGGACTCGATCGACAGCTAGATGGAGCAAACACAAAGAGAGGGGCTACCATCAGACTTTGCCCTATTCACAGATGAACAGGGAAGCCAGAATATGGCTAAAGATCGTCTGTTCCTGCCTAATCCCGGGGGAAATTTTGAGATCCCTAACTCCCTTGAAAACCCTAGGTAGAATCTTGAAGAACTTGAAGGTGAGCACTTGAATTCCCTTTCCTCCTTCCTCTCTACTCTTACAAGTATCAAATGAGGTTTATCATGGCTGATTTCCCTTTAAAAGACCCTGTGTCGACCTCAAAACGACGTAGTTTAAGTATTAGGAGTGTAGGAAATTCCAAGAAGGTCCTTACTAATTCACAGGAAATCACTGTCTGGTGACCCTAACGGGCGACCTGACGATTTGTTGCCAGGAGCAACAAGTCGTTGGGTCCTTTCGTCAAGTCCACTGGAAATTTTCCCTTGGCTCTTAAGGGAGGACATGACGACTCGTCCCCCGGTGACACGACTCGTTATTAGCTTTTGTTAAGTACACTGGATCACCCTCAAAATTTTCCTTTAGGACCTCCCCACGATTGACATGATGACTCGTGGTGGCTGACCATGAATCGTTACATCACCCGTGGGTACCTCGAGTCCCTTCACCAACACAGGCCTTCCCACGAATCACTTAACGACTTGTGGGGCTCCCTGACGAGTCGTTGGACTATTCGTCCTACACTGCTGCAATATTTTTTCAGATTTTTCCCGTTTGACTCCTGGGTCTGATCGTTGGGTTCTCGGGGTATAACACCGGCCGTCGACCCGATACCTAACCCTGACGTGACACCCAACACCCGACCCCGACTTGACTTGACTTTCGACTCCTATTTTGATCCCAATCCTGACCAGACACTCGATCCTGAACCTGACCCCAACCCTGACCTCGAGCCGACATTCGACACCCGATCCCGATCTAATCAGACACTCAACCCTAACCTTCTTCCAGTAACCCGACCCCGACCTAACACCTGACACTCGACAACTGACACTGACCTAACTTGGATTTCGACCCCGACTCGATAACCTACCCTGACCCAACTTCCAACCCCGATTTGACACTCGACTTCCACCCCGTCCCTTGACCTGACACCCGACCCTGACTTCGAGTCAATTTTCAACACTCCACCTCAATTGAGACCCAACTCTTGACATCGATTCGAGACTCGACTCCTGACCTGAGACCCAACTCTTGACATCTCTTCAAACTCTCAAGTTTGCATGCATGGAATGAACTAGCTTAGAATAGGTTTTCCCCTCTTAAAACCCTGTAAAACGAGCCTTAAACGACGTAGTATAGGCCCCAAGGACATAGGAATTATGGAAAAGCCCATACTGAAATCGCAGTGATTTACTGACTGCTAGTCCCCACGAGAGACTGGATGACTCGTGACCAGGGACAATGACTTGTGGTCATGATTCGTCTAGTACACTGCTCAAAACCACTTGGGGACCTCACGGAAGACACCACGACTCCTGGTGAGTGAACTCGACTCATGGTCACCATCCGTGGCTTCTACTGCCCAAAGCCTCCTTGCCACAACTAGTCTAGGCCACAGGAGACCTCACGAGTCGTGAGGCTTAACCACGACTCGTGGTCATGCTCGTGGTCTTATCGACAAACCCTGCCAACCTTTAAAGACCATGAGTCACCTCACGACTCTTGGTCACTCCTCACGATTCGTCCTGTGACCTGGTGCGCAATTTCAGTTTTTGACCATTTTGACTCCCGGGTCTGATCCTTGGGCTCCTGGGGTATAACAAGATCTCTCCCTTGGGAACATTTGTCCTCGATTGTTAGAAACACACAAAAACCTAGAAACATGCAATCATCATATGCAAACACGAATCATTTAAATTGAAAAATGACGGAATGACTACCTCCGAAAAGAACTACATAGCTGAACTGAATTCAGGCAACACATACGTATATCATAACATAAATCAAACTTGCACACATGAACTGAACATGGAAACTAATTATAGAATTAGGGCAAAAACTTTTACCTCAAACTAAAACTGAGCCGGTAGGGAACAGGTGAGGGTTTTAGCCATCATAGCTACCTCAGCTTCCCACATAGCTCCCTTAACATGCCGATTTCTCCATAAAACCTTCACCGAAGCTACTTCTTTGTTCCTCAGCCTCCAAAACTGACAATCCAAGATTGCAACTGGAATTTCCTTATAACTGAGGCTATCTCCCATGCCAACGCTTTCTGCCGGGACAACTAAAGATGGATCACCCAAGAACTTTTTTCAAGAGCGATACATGAAAGACGGGATGAACTGAAGATAACTTTGATGGAAAGTCCAACTCGTGCGCTACCTTACCAACTCTTTCATAACCCGATAGGGACCAACATAGCGGGGACTGAGTTTTCCTTTCTTTTCGAACCGCATGACTCCTTCATGGGAGATACCTTTAGAAATATTCAATCATCCACCTCGAACTCCAACTCTCTCCTCCTCATATCAGCATATTACTTTTGACGACTCTGACCGGTTTTCAACCTGTCCCTTATCAACTGAACTTTCACCATAGCCTTATGAGCCGAATCAGGTCCTATCATAGCTGCTCACCAACCTCAAAACATCTGATGGGCAACCTACACCTTCGCCCGTAAAGATCCTCGAACGGTGCCATCTGGATGCTAGAGTGATAACTATTATTATAAGTAAACTTGATCAAGGGAAAATGTTCATCCCAGCTACCTTTGAAATCCATCATGCATGCTCTCAACATGTCCTCGAGGGTCTGGATTGTTCGCTCCGCCTAACCATCCATTTGCGGATGAAATGCTGTGCTGAGTTTAATCTGAGTCCTAAGCCCTTTTTGGAAAGACCGCCAAAACTGAGAGGTAAACTGAGTACCTCGGTCTGAGATAATAGACAAGGGAACTCCATGCAATCGCACCAACTCCCGGATTTACAGTTTGGCATAATCATCCGCTGAATCTGTGATTTTGATTGGTAGAAAATGTGCAACCTTGGTCAACCTGTCTACCACCACCCAAATAGAATTGTGATGTCGGTGAGCATGAGGTAGGCCTATAATGAAATCCATATTAATCTCTTCCCACTTCCAAGTGGGAATGCTAATATCCTGAAGTACGCCTCCCAACCTTTGATGCTCGACTTTCACTTGCTGAAAGTTTGGGCACTTGGCTACGATTCTGCAATATCCTTCTTCATGCCGTTCCACCAATATATTTCATGCAAATCGTGATACATCTTGGTGGCACCCAGATGGATAGAATACCTGGACCCATGTGCCTCATGAAATATCCGGTCCCTCAAATTATCAATATCTGGAACACATAGATGGCCCTGTACCGCAACACCACTCCATCTCCCCCTTAGGAGAAGACCTCCACTTTCTGACTCCGAACGACTTCCTTCATCTTTACCAACATCGAATCCTCATATTGCCTAGATTTAACGTCTACTATCAAGGACGGTTCCGATCCATTTTGCACAACAAAGCCGTCTTTGGTCGTGTCGACCAATATAACTCCCAACCTCAGAAGTCAATGGACATCTTTCACCAACTCCTTCGTTTCCTCATCCACGTGGGACACACTCTCCATAGAGAGCCTACTAAGTGCATCCGCTACCACATTAGCCTTACCCGGGTGGTAAAGGACACTCATGTCGTAGTCCTTTAATAGCTCCAACCACCTCCTTTGCCAAAGATTGAGATCCTTCTACGTAAACACATATTGCAAGCTTTGTGGTCCATAAACACATCTACGTGGACCCCATACAAGTAATGTCTCCATATCTTCAATGCAAACACCACCGCGGCCAACTCAAGATCATGGGTCGGGTAATTCTTCTCATGGACTTTCAACTGTCTTGAGGCATATGCTATAACTTTCCCATGCTGCATCAATACACAACCAAGTCTGATTCTTGAAGCATCACAATACACCACAAAACCATCAGTACCCTCGGGTAGGATCAACACTGGTGCTGAAGTGATTCGAGTCTTCAACTTTTTGAATCTTTTCTCACAAGCCTCCGACCATTGGAACTTTACCTTCTTCTGAGTCAACTTGGTCAAAGGTGCTGCAATAGATGAAAAGCCCTCAACATATCTCTGATAGTAACCCGCTAAGCCCAAAAAGCTCCTGATATCTGATGGGTTCACCGGTGTGGGCCAATACTTTACCTTCTCGATTTTCTGAGAATCTACCTTTATGCCCTCACTCGATACCACATGGCCCAAAAATGCCACAGAGTCTAACCAAAACTCACATTTGATGAACTTTGCATAGAACTAACGATCCTTAACGGTCTAAAGAACTACTCTCAAGTGAGCGGCATGCTCCTCCTCGCTCCGAATTATACGAGGATATCATCAATGAACACGATCACAAACATGTCCAAATATGCCTTGAACATCCTGTTCATTATATCCATAAAAGCTTCAAGGGCATTGGTTAGTCCAAAAGACATAACAAGAAATTCGTAGTGACCATACCGAGTCCTGAAAGTGGTTTTCGGGATGTCACTCTCCCGAATCTTGAGCTGGTGATAGCCGAACCTGAGATCAATCTTGGAGAAACACTTGGCACCCTGAAGCTGATCAAACAAATCATCAATCCTGGTAACGGATACCTACTCTTAATGCCGACCTTGTTCAACTGCCTATAATTAATACATATCTAAAAAGAACCATCTTTCTTCCGAATGAATAGGACTGGTGCACCCCATAGAGACTTGCTCGGCCTAATAAAACCCTTATCTAATAGGTCCTTCAACTGATCCTTCAACTCTTTTATCTCAGCTGGAGTCATTCTGTAGGGCGGAATGGATATAGGCAGCGTGTCCGGAAGAAGATATATACCAAAATCAACCTTCCGCTCAAGAGGGACCCCTGGAAAATCGTCAGGAAAGACCTCTAGATACTCATGTACTACTAGAACTGATTGGATAGTCGAAGTTTCAGACTCGACATCCTTAACCCTAACTAGATGGTACATGCAACCCTTAGAAATCATCTTCCTAGCCTTAAGCTAGGAAATGAATCGACCTACAGGCGCTGCTGAACTACCCTTCCAATCTAAGACTGGCTCACCCGGAAATCTGAACTCTACTGATCAGGTTCTACAATTAACTGAAGCATAGCATGCAAATAGACAATCCATGCCAAGAATGACATCGAAATCAGTCATGGATAACTCTATCAAGTCTGCTGAGGTGACCTTATGGAGGACTGAGACTGGGCAACCTCTATACACCAGTTTAGTTATAACTGATTCACCTACTAGAGTGGAAATTAAGAATGGTTCTGATAAGACGTCGGAACTGACTTCAAAGCTATTGGATACATATGGTGTCATGAAAGACAAGGTAGCCCCAGAATATAGCAAAGCATATACATCATTATGAAAGACTCGTAACATACCAGTCACCACATCCCGGGAGACCTATTGCTCCTGACGGGAAGTTAAAGCATAGGAACTGTTCTGGCGCTAACCGCCAGCTGTGCTAGTAGATGCCCCCGATGTTCTGAGCATGGGGGAGGGGCTGCTGAACTAGAATCTGGGCCTCAGGCCCCAACCTGATCCTGTCTCGCAGCTGGACAATCGCGAAGCATGTGCTCGGGTTGCCCACACCCGAAACAAGCACCTGAACCTGCCAAGCACTGGCCTGTGTGCCCTCGACCACATGTGCGACAAGCTGGGATGCTGGAACCCGTGGGTCTGCAGTTCTGACTCTTCGAACCTGACGCTCACCCTCTCTAATCATGTATGGGCTTGGATGGTGCACTCAATGCCGAAGATGCCGGGGTTGAGGATCTCTGGTGAGTCCTGGCCCTCTTGGCCTTCCTCTCCCTCGAATGTGCTGCCTCCATCTGCTGGGCATAACACTATGTGAAGGAAGTCCATATCCTGGTGAAGTATGGCAATCCGACACTCCTTGTCCAAATACCCTACTATACTATGCATAAATCTGCTCATCTGCGCCTTCTGGTCGGTCACTAACTCTGGGGCATATTTTGATAAGCGTGTGAACTCAAGGAAATGTTCTTGCACTGTCATCCTCCCCTGCTTTAAGTTCACAAACTCAGCTGCCTTCAACTCCCTCATCTCCCGAGGAAAGAACCAATCTAGGAATGCAACCTGAAACTTCTCCCATGTGATCGGACCTGCTCCTGCAACCCTACTGTCCTTCCATTGGCGAAACCAAATATGCGCAACCCCCTTCAACTAGTAGGAGGCCAACTTTGCACATTAAAAACTACTCACCCCCATGAATTGGGTGATCTTGACAATCTCATCAATGAAATCATACGGGTCCTCATCTACCTTGGACCCTAGGAACTCTGGCAGGTGCATTCTCAAGAGGTCTATGACTTTGGTTGCCACTGCATTGCCATTTTACGGAACATGCTCAATGACCTGCTGATTGACCTGAGCGGTCAAGGCCTGCGCAAGCATCTGAATAGCGGCCCAGATTCAACATGAGCATCCGATGCCTGAGGCTCCTGAACTGGTGGGGCTGGCTGATGCCCATAACCATTTCCATTCACGTGGTCTTCACCACCTCCATTCTTCCTTCCATTCATTCTTTGGAGAGCCATGATTCTACAATCACGAATAGCATGAATTAGAAAGATAGAAAGACTTTTCATCGCATGACGTGGATCATGAAAGAAGGGAACATTTCCTAAACGTCTAATAGCCTCTTCGTCATAAGTGTGGCGCACTTCAAAACCATGAAAAAGACTCTACTTAACGCGGCTTTCAGACTCCCTAGGACACCTCAAATCTATGGCTCTGATACCAAGTTTGTCACGACCCAAACAGAGGCCCAGATCGTAGACACGGGTCAAGGGACCCCAAGAGACCCCAAGTCGACCCATGGCATAAGCATACAACTAATTCAATTAATAAACTGAAGAAAACATCAATATAATATCAGCATAATTCTAATTCAATCATCACATCAGAATAACATCCGAAGCTAACACATACATAAGTCTGAAAAGCCTCTAGTCTGGACGAGCTGATGGGACAAGACCCCAACTAACTCAACAATATTGAAACTCAAAATACATAAAGGAAAATGATAGTCTAGTCCTCTAAGGATGAGGACTCACCAACCGAGTAGGAGCTAACTCTGACAATCGACTACGAACGGGGCTGAGCCTGGGAGCTAGGGCCTTTATCATGAAACGATACAACATAGAAAGTATATGGCCAGTACATGGAATGTATTGAGTATGCAAGGTAAGTAAAACTGCTCAAGTAAAGTAAATCATTTAAAACATTTCATAACATATCATAAGCTTTCAAATCTGAGAGGGAAGAATTACATGCACTCATTCTAATATCATAATCTTTTCATAGTTTCATGCCCCGCCTTTGGGGGGCATGACTGGCACCTGGTGCCCTACTGGGACTTGGACTGCTGAACTAACTGAGCCTACGCACTTCTGGTGCCAGGCTGGCTCTAACCCTGGATTCAATAAAACGACGGGCTATACAACGACTGTAAATACAGCCTCCGACTGACTAGGCCTATAGCCACCTGTAAGAAAACAATAACTACCCAGAACAACTGTATTAATAGGGAACCTATGCCGGCCGACAAGGCCTCCATGCTGTCTAGTTATTTTTGAATCAAGAAAAACAAGTGCTAAACTGCTACGTGACCGGCAAGGTCACCACTACCAATTGAATAAGGACCCACACATCCATCATAAACAAACTAAAACATACACACGACCTCACATAATCGGTACAGCTAACCACAGAGAATGTACTATCTACAAGCCTCTAAGAATACTGATAAGAGGGTCGGGACAGGGCCTCAGCCTACCCATACTATACAACAAAAGAAAAGAAATAAACCTCTAGCTGTCTAGCTCCAGATGACAGGAGCTGATGACTCTGTGGCTGGCTGGAATCACGAGGGATCGGCTCCTCGTCTATGAGTACCTGCAGGCAATTAATGCAGTGCCCCAAATGGGCGTCAGTATCGCTGGTACTAAGTATGCAAAGAAACAACTGGAAAATAATTGAAGACAAACAATATAACTGATAGAACTGAAATAGAAAGAAATAGACTGTAACTGACTGAAAGTATGATTTTAAGACGGTCCTCAACTATGCTGGAAGGAGTAGGAGTTGTACCTGGTAACGTGGCATTCTACTGTCTGTCTACTCATAACTAATATAACATGGCGTAATATAGCATAACATAACATAGCATAGCACTCATAAACCTTACTCGGCCCCCATAAGCTGGGAGGTAAAACCAACACACAATCTATACCCTACCCTAGTCATCCCATCTCCCATAGTAACTATAAGCATCCTACCGGTCCCCTGGGTATGCACTTAGGCCCGCTGAGCCCCTGACTATAACTGTATCTGGGTCCGGAGGACTCCTGAATCAACACCCCAGCGTACCCGCTCGACGGGGGTGTATAAAAGCCGACCAAGGCAAAATATGGGGTAACTGGCATCTCATCTTTGTCCCCTAGGGGACGACATGCCACTCCATAGAGCGACGTATCCTCGCCCTCTGGCGGACGAGTCGATACAGCTATTAACCCTGGGGCGGTCATGAATGCTAGGTAATCCAGCCCAAAACAATACAATCAAGTCTCAACTAGTAATATTAACTGTGTATACTACATGTTGAAACTAGTGATAGTGATGTATACACTACATGCTGAAACTAGTGATAATATTATGTATACATATAGTACTTGCTAAAACTGATAATGATATATATATATATATATAACTTTTGTTATACTATGCTGAATCTGATACTGAAACAAGATGTAATATTTCTGCTGAGAATCATGCTGTGTAACTAAGTTTCATGGTAGATATGATTTACTGTTTCTAACATGCTTCCTAAAATTCATATTAAGCTACTATTCTATTTATGAAATATTTTACGGGAACTTATATTGCTTTACTAAGTTTCGGCTGAACATGATAATATCCTGACATACTTTACTAAATTACATACTGGGCAAGCTGTACTGTTTCTTAAACTTTCTACTAGAATTTATCTCGTGCTAGTAAGTTTCACGCTACACATGACATGATGTTTCCAACATCGTACTAAAATTTATACTAAACAAGATATGCGGCTTCTGAAACATTCTACTAGCACTTGAACTATTTCACTATACCGGAACTACTAGCTTGCTGAAGAAACTGGCTTTACATACCTTATCCATTAACTTTCTGAGTATCTGGCATAACTTGGCTAATTTTCAGCTATTTCTTCCAACTGCATTCATATTCATAGTAGTTAGAACTAAATTCATCGATATTCTGGAAGAAAATACTACTTTGAGTATATATATCCCAAACTTTGATTTATCGAAAACCAGCCGAAAACTCGCTATTTCTCGGAAGTCCAGAAGGGAGAAATACTCACTTTAGGGATAGAAGTACATTGACACTAATTTGGAGCAATTCCACTTACCTTAACACGATAGGATGACGATTCTCCGGCAGAATTTCGCGAAACTAACTCTGCAGGAATGTTCTCTGCAGCTTTATACTTCGGTATCCGGAGTTAATTTGAGTTTGGACTGCGTTTGACGGCGTAATCGGACGAATTTTTATCAAAACCCTTCGTCCCTTACTGTTCTGGTCGTGTTCTGGAAATTAAATTGTGGGAAATGAAATAAAAAACCGAAGTGGGGCTTTATATTTTTGAGCCTGGACACCCCCTTCCGTGGCACGTTGGCCATCGTGGAGGGGCTTCCTCCGTGGTACGCTGCCATCGTGGAGGGGGTTTGCTCGGCCTCCTCCTGCGATGGTTCGATGCGACGCTCGTCCGGTCTTTCCCCGGGCCTTTTTCTAGCATGTATGGCATTCTAAAACTCTTAACCAACATGCGAGTACTCCATCTACATGTCAAGAATTTACGGGGTGTAACATCCTCCCCCCCTTAAGAACATTCGTCCTCGAATGTAAACTTCTACTTACAAGAATTTCAACTTACTAGATTTATTTCTAGAAAAATTTCGGCAGAGTTTCCTCCGTAATATGGACTATCTCAAAAACCCTGAAACTCAGAAAAGTCCAATACAAACACTTCACCTAATGCTATAACATTCATTTCACTAAACTGAAGTCAACATCTCACTTTTGCACGTGAATATAAAGCAACAGTAATAACAGCATACCTCTGGCTGACTAGGTTTGAAATAACTTAGGAGATCTGACTTTCATATCTTCCTCTGCTTCCCAAGTCATTTCCTCTCGGTTCCTGTTATTCCATAATACTTTGACAGAAGCAATATCTTTAGTTCTCAACCTGCGAATTTGCTTGTCTAGTATAGCTACTAGAACCTCTTTATAAGCCAGCTCCTCCTTAACCTAGACATCCTGAATTGGGACAACTCTGGAGGGGTCTCCTATATACTTCCTCAGCATAGATACATGAAAACTGGATGAACAGACTCTAATTCTGGAGGCAAGTTCAGCTCGTATACTACTTGGCCTATCCTTCGACGGATCTGATAAGGCCCAACAAACCTCGGGATGAGCTTGCCTTTCTTGCCGAATCTCATCACCCCTTTCGTCGGAGAAACTTTCAAAAACACCTAATCATTCACATTAAATTCCAGGTTTCTGTGCCGTACATCAGCATACGGTTTCTAGCGGCTCTGAGCAATCAGTAGGCGTTCTCTTATAAGCTTTACCTTTTCTTCTGACTAATGAATAATATCTGGCCCAATCAGTGCTGACTCTCCTACTTCAAACTAGCCAACAGGCGATGTGCATTTTCTCCCATACAAAGCCTCATAGGGCGCCATCTGGATAGCTGAGTGGTAACTATTGTTATAAGAAAACTCAATAAGTGGTAAATGCTCATCCCAGCTACCTCCAAAGTACAACACACACGCTCGCAACATATCCTTGAGTGTCTGAATAGTGCATTCTGCCAGCCCATCTATCTGAGGGTGAAATGCTATGCTCAGATTAATCTGTGTTCCCAGGCCTCTCTGAAATGATTGCCAAAATTTAGCTGTGAATTGCGCCCCCCAATCAGAGATAATGAACATTGGAACACCGTGCAGTTTGACTATTTCTCTAATATACAACTCATCATAATCTTTGCTAGAGAAAGTAGCCGTTACTGGCAAAAAATGGGCTGATTTTGTCAGCCCGTCAACAATTACCCAAATCGAACCATAAGGCGTATTCTCGAACACTCATGGCCCCCTACTCTAAATGTAAAAACTAATCCACCCGGGCCTGTCGAATCTCCCATGGCAAATAGTGATCCAGAAAAGCTTCTGAGAAGCTGGACCAGGTCGAAGAGGAAACATCTCTCCCTCGAGACCTTTCCCAGCTTTCATACCACACCACGGCGATATCCCATAACCATAATGCTGCCAATTCAATTGATTCTATAGGCGTGGCATGCATAACCCTTAAAATTCTATGCATCTGGTCTAGAAAATACTGAGGTCCTCTGTCCGGTCTGTACCTATAAATTGTGGGGGATTCAGAGCCAAAAATTCTCGGACCCTTGAACTACCGTGCCCTGTTGACGACTCTGCAACTGTAGACGGCATCGACTGACACTGAGCAACCATCATTTGTGCTAACATGACTACCGCACTCCTGACCTCCTGGTCGGAAGGTATCGGTATGGGAATTGCTGGAGGTGGTGTCGTCCCAAGTGGCTCCTGATGTGGTGGAGACTACTGAGATGGTGGGGACGATACCTCTGTATTGCCCTCTGATCGGGCTGTTTCTAAATGTGGGTGAGGCATCCTGCTGGTTCCTTCCCCTGCTGCAATATTCAAGCTCCGGCCTGTGATAGGATGTCTCTGGTGTGACATTTTATCTGTAACCAAAGAATATAGTTAGCTCTAGGGACTCAACCCTATACTATACCGCTCTACAGCACGACTGAATGAGAATAAAAAGCAACCATCCTATCATGCCTTGCATCCTCCTGCCTATAGTATGTGGTGCATAACACATCCATAGGCAAGACTCTACTTAGCATGACTTGCAGACTCCCTGGGATACGACCTGCTCTGATACCAAGTTTGTCACCCCCCACCTTGGGGGGCATGACTGGCACCTGGTGCCTTACTGAGACCTGGACTGTTGGACTAGCTGAGCCTAAGCACTTCTGGTGCCAGACTGGCTCTAACCCTGGATTCAAGAAAACGACGGGCTATATAACGGCTGTAAATACAGCCTTCGGCCGACTAGGCCTATAGCCACCTGTAAGCAAACAACAACTACCCAGAACAACTGTATTAATAGGGAACCTATGCGGGCTGACAAGGCCACCATGCTGTCTAGTTATTTCTGAATCAAGAAAAACAAGTTCTAAACTGCTACTGACTGGCAAGGTCACCACTACCAACTGAATGAGGCCCCACACGACCATCATAAACAAACTAAAACATACACATGGCCTCACACGATCGGTACAGCTAACCACAAGGAATGTATGATCTGCAAGCCTCTGAGAATACTGATAAGATGGTCGGGACAGGGCCTCGGCCTACCCATACTGTACAACAAAAGAAAAGAAATAAACCTCTAGCTATCTAGCTCCGGATGACAGGAGCTGATGACTTTGTGGCTGGCTAGAATCACGAGGGATTGGCTCCTCGTCTATGAGTACCCGCAGGAAAGTAATGCAGCGCCCCAAACGGGCGTCAATACCGCTGGTACAGAGTATGCAAAGAAAAAACTGGAAAATAACTGAAGACAAACAATATAATTGATAGAAATGAAATAGAAAGAAATAGACTGTAACTGACTGAAAGTATGAGTTTAAAACGGTCCTCAACTATGCTGGAAGGAGTAGGAGTCATACCTGGTAACGTGGCATTCTACTGTCTGTCTATTCATAACTAACATAACATGGCATAATATAGCATAACATAACATAGCATAGCACATATAAACCTTACTCGTCCCCCATAAGCCGGGAGGTACAACCAACACGCAATCTATACCCCTACCCCGGTCATCCCATCTCCCATAGTAACAATAAGCATCCTGCCGGTCCCCTAGGTATGCACTTGGGCCCGCTGAGCCCCTGACTATAACTGTACCTGAGTCTGGAGGACTCCTGAATCAACACCCCGGGCATACCCGCTCGACGGGGGTGTATAAAAGCCGACCAAGGCAAAATATGGGGTAACTGGCATCCCATCTTCATCCCCTAGGGGACGGCATGCCACTCTGTAGAGTGACGTATCCTCGCCCTCTGGCGGGCGATTCGATACAGCTATTAACCCTGGGGTGGTCATGAATTCTAGGTAATCCAACCCAAAACAATACAATCAAGTCTCAACTAGTAATACTAACTGCGTATACTACATGCTGAAACTAGTGATAGTGATGTATACACTACATGCTGAAACTCGTGATAATAATGTGTATACATATAGCACATGCTAAAACTGATAATGGTATATATATATAACTTCTGTCATACTCTGCTGAATCTAATACTGAAACAAGATGTAATATTTCTGCTGAGAATCATGCTGTGTAACTAAGTTTCATGGTAGATATGATTTACTGTTTCTAACATGCTTCCTAAAATTCATATTAAGCTACTATTCTATTTCTGGAATATTTTACGGGAACTTATATTGCTTTACTAAGGTTTGGCTGAACATGATAATATTCTGACATACTTTACTAAATTTCATACTGGGCAAGCTGTACTGTTTCTGAAACTTTCTACTAGAATTTATCTCGTACTAGTAAGTTTCACGCTACACATGACATGATGTTTCCAACATCGTACTAAAATTTATACTAAACATGGTATGCGGCTTCTGAAACATTCTATTGGAACTTGAACTATTTTACTATATCGGAACTACTAGCTTGCCGAAGAAACTGGCTTTACATACCTTGTCCATTAACTTTCTGAGTATCTGGCGTAACTCAGCTAATTTTCAGCTATTTCTTCCAACTGCATTCATATTCATAGCAATTAGAACTAAATCCATCGATATTCTAGAAGAAAATACTACTTTGAGTATATATATAGCCCAAACTTTGACTTATCGAAAAAGAGCCAAAAACTCACTATTTCTCGGAAGTCCAGAAGGGAGAAATACTCACTTTAGGGCTAGAAGTACATTGACACTAATTTGGAGCAATTCCACTTACCTTAACTCGGTATCCGGAGTTAATTTGAGTTTGGACTGCGTTTGACGGCGTAATCGGATGAATATTTATCAAAACCCTTCATCCCTTACTGTTCTGGTCATGTTCTGGAAATTAAATTGTGGGAAATGAAATAAAAAACTGAAGTGAGGCTTTATATACTTGGGCCTGGACAACCCCCTTAGTGGCACGTTGGCCATCGCGGAGGGGCTTCCTCCGTGGCATGTTGCCATCGCGGAGGGGGTCTTCCCGGCCTCCTTCTGTGATGGTTCAATGCGACGCTCGTCCGGTCTTTTCCTGGGCCTTTTTCTAGCATGTATGGTATTCTAAAACTCTTAACCAACATGTGAGTAGGCCATCTACTTGTCAAGAATTTATGGGGTGTAACACATAGTATGACCATGCATAGTTTCATGACATCATAACTGACTCGAATGACTCAAAGCTGAAATATAACATTTATAGAAAAGCTGAACAATGAGTCAAACCTTATATTTAGAACACGCCTGCTTGAAGTGATAATCGGGAGTAATGAATATGCAAATCTAAATCATGTAGACAATGGGAGACTCGCCACTTAACCGACATACAATGATAGACCTTACGTGGTCCCGACTATCACATTCAAGTGGCAGAGCCATCCAGAACCTTGCCAGGGCTAAGGACTCTACCATGATATTGATATCAAGCTCATGAGCCATTTGGGCCGGAGATAGCTCACAAGGGAGGTCCCAATAATATATAATATCAACCTGTGTTGGTGCATAGTTCTGGGGCATAAGGTGATCGAACCTTAGCCCGCTCGGTGCTAGACTCTTCTCCCAAAAACATGCAATGCTCTACATCGTATATAACGAAGCTCAACATCATCTATTGACAAAGCTCAGATGCAATCATGCATAACTCAACATCATATGAAAGGAAGCTCAACATTTTCCTTTGACAAAGCTCAATAATGAAATCATGCATAGACTCAACATCATATGAAAATTAAGCTCAACATTGTCCTTTGACAAAGCTCAATAATGACATACATCTCAATTATGAACTTATGCATATGAGAAGCTTTAATTTGAAACATACCACAAGCTACTAATAATATGAAATTTGGGAGACCTCTCTCCAAACAATGTGGTAAGCTTATTGTAGGAATATTTAACTCAACATACCACAGGCTAGTAATATGAAATTTGGGAGACTTCGCTCCAAACAATGTGGTAAGCTTATTTCAGGAAAACTCATCATTTTAAATCAACATGTGGGCATTGCCCAAAGCTTTATTATACTTGGATCTATTCAATTCATTTTGTAAACAATATCATAATCATGGGTAGCTTTAGAAACATGCTTTTCATCATCAATTCTCATCATCATCGTACATTCATCATCATTCTCTTCTTTCATAGATTTCCTATTCAAGGGCATTCAATTTCATAATTTAGAAAACACAATTTTTGATTGAAAACAATTTAAAAATCTGCCCAAGCTTCACAATTCACCAATATAAACATAATTTAATCATACCCATGTATAGAGATCGAAGAATTATGCAATTGGGTAAAACCCCATACTTGATCATAGGAAATTTTCATTATTTGATAGAAATTGGGCATGCGCGTGGAAGAAAATGCCCGCTCATAACCTTACATACCTGGGAGGAATGATTTTACCAGTTCTCTAATTGCCCAAGATGAGGTTTCAATGGAAACCTTCAAAACTTGCTCTAAATCCTCTCTTCAAACTCTCAAGTTTGAATGCATGGAATGAACTAGCTTAGAATAGGTTTCCCCCCCTTAAAACCCTGTAAAATGAGCCTTAAACGATGTAGTATAGGCCCCTAGGACTTAGGACTTACAGAAAAGCCCATACTAAAATCGTAGAGATTTATTGACTGCCAGTCCCCATGAAGGACTAGACAACTGGTGACCAGGGCCAACAAATCTTGGTCATGATTCATCTAGTACACTGCTCAAACCACTAGGGGACCTCACGAAAGACACCATGACCCGGTTGGGTGACCATGACTCGTGGTTACCATTCATGGCTTCTATTGCCCAAAGCCTCCTTACCACAACCAGTCTAGGCCACGGGAGACCTCACGAGTTGTGAGGCCTGACCATGACTTATGGTCATGCCCGCGGTCTTCTCAAAAAGCCCTGCCAACCTTGATGGACCACGAGTCACCTCACGAGTCGTGGTCACCCTCATGATTCATCCTGTGACCTGGTGCGAAATTTCAATTTTTCACCATTTTGACTCCTCGGTTTGATCCTTAGGCTCCCGGGCTATAACATGAATTTAGTTTAATACTTACTCAACCTATTTTACTTACCTTGCATACTCAGTACATTCTGAGTATCGTCTGCATACTCTATGCTGTATCATTTCATGATACAGGTCCTAGCGATCAGACTCAGGCACGCAGTTAATTCGGCTCTCGTTCCAGCTCAGACCCTGCCTTGGGTGTGTCCTCATTCTCCAAGGACATCTATCTTTCAGTATTGTCATGTCAGTTTGTTTCAAACTTAGATATAATTGGGGGCTTGTCCCAGTATCTCATTAGTTAGTAGAGGATTTCTAGACATAGATTTGTTTTGTCTTGTATTCTTGTTAATTATCATTTTAATGCTCGATCATCATTGAAATGCCTTTGTTCAGCTTAGGAAAAAGCTCGAAAGAGTAATCCTAGGTTAGAACTAAGAATGTAGGGAGCAAGTTCTTGTTTTCAAGATAGTATCCGCGGCTAGGATAGCAATATACCTAATTCGCCTTGCTTGGTTAATTAAATAGGAAGATAGCTAGACACTAAGGATTAAATTGTCACATCACCACTCTGAGACGTAGTTGTGAAGTTAATTCTAGCTTAAATGTCTAGAGGTACGAGAGTCCATAACCAAGGGCATAAACCCGTAAACCACATCCATAGTGTTAATTGTTTACTAATTAGGTCATGACATCTCCGCTCAACGATGTAGGTGTGAGACTAATTTGTTGTGTTTATAGGATCGAAAGACCATGAACATTGCATATTAACTTTGTGAGGCAACAAATGAATTGCATATACTCGAACCACTGTGAATTTTAGCATTGCGTGATTGTCAGGCCTTAACTTTAGATACTTCTCATTATTGTTTTCCAAATTAGTTGTGATCACCTATAGATTTAGATAAAACATTAAAAATCTCTAAAACCAACACTTGTTAAAATTAATATAACATTTGAACGTGAATATTCACTGAAATAGACTAGTCCCTGTGGGTTCAATATCCAACTCTTCAGAGTCACTATATTACTTATACGACCGCGTACGCTTGCACGTGCATTAGGGCGCAACAAGTTTTTGGTGCTGTTGTTGGGGACTGGAAACTTTTGGTGAATTTTCAGTTTTTGTTGTAATTTTTATTTTTCTTAAGTATTGAAAATCTTGTCGTAGTCTGCTTTGTTGCAGTAACAGATTGTCCTTGCAGCACTGGAAAGGAATAGAGATATGGTAGAACCATTATTGGAGTCTGAATGACAATTTCACTTACTCTGGAGAGAGGCTCTTGAGAGAAAGTTGCACCGGTTATAGGAAAAGATTCTTGAACAGCAACAGGATCCACCAGTTGGGCAAAAATGTTGTTGCCAGAGCAAATGGCAGCCCGACCAGTTCACGAAGTGGCAATCCCACTCGCGACAAATGTGACCTCCAACATCCGCAAACCGAAGCCTAGAGGCAACTTTGAGCTGAATCAGAGCATGGTGCAGCTGTTGCACTCTAGTGGTCAATTCACGGGAATGACACAAGAAGACCCACAACAGCACCTACATAACTTCTTGGAGATCAGTGACACTTTTGTCCTCACTGGAGTGTCAACCAATTATGTCAGACTTACCCTCTTTCCATTTTCACTTTTGGGAGAGGAGAAGAGGTGGTTGAAGGTTGAGCCACCAAATTTCGTCACATCTTGGAACAACCTAGCAAGGAAGTTCCTCATCAGATTCTATCTTTCAGGCAAGACTGCCAAGCTCAGAAGCGAGATCCTAAGTTTCAAGTAGCGGCCTGAGGAGAACTTATACTTGGCCTGGGAAATGTTCAAGTCATTGTTGAGAGACTGCCCCCATCATCAGAAGTCTAATGAGGTGTTAGCCCACACCTTTGTGGAAAGTTTAGACCCACATACTAAAATTTTGCTAGACTCCGCAGCGGGTGGGTAGGCACTTGAGAAGACATATGATGAGTTCTACACTCTATTGAATAGAATTGCTCAAGGGAATCCGGAGTGGCACTGCGAGTCATCTAGAGGAGCAGGTAAAAGAGCAGCAAGGATAATAGAGGTAGATAGTGTCAAAACTTTGGCAGCATAGTTAGCTTCACTGCAGCATCAGATGATGTCTCAGTTCAACAAACTGAGTATGACCCAACCATAGACACAGGTTTATGCAGTTCAACCAGCTCCTAGCTGGTGTGAGATATGTGGAAACAATAGGCACAATTTAGACTCTTACGGAGAAAATCCAAAGTAAGTCAATTTTATAGGTAATGTGTAGAGGAACAATTAGAATTATGGAAACGCCTACAACAAGAACTGGTAGAGACACCCAAATTTTGCTTGGGGTGGTAATCAGAGCTAAAGATACCAGCAGCCTCAACAACCGCAGTACTAGTAGCAGAGCAGGTAGAATAATGTCCAATCCAGCAATAGCAACATTGGTGAGATGTTGCAAAAAATCATGGCCAACCAAACCCAGTTGGCAAAAAATCAGGCAAGGATGGCCTTAGACTTGAAGAATAAGCAAATGGCCACCAGAAACTTAGAGAAGCAGATGGGTCAGTTGGTAGCTGCTAAACATAACAGACCTCAGGGAGGGTTACCAATTGATACAGATCCAAATTTCCAATAGGTCAATTTCATCAGTCTGAGGAGTGGCAAGCAGTTGGCTGACGCACCACAAAAAGAAAAGAACAATGAGGTGGAGCCAGAGCTAGTCAGACTAGGTCCATCAGCTGATAGAGGAGATAATCAGAATGCTGCAACACATAATGCACAAATCATCATTGTAGCTAGTACAGAGATCACCACCACCATTCCAACAAAGGCTCAAGAAGAGTAAGGAGGAAGCATGTTTTAAGAAGTTCTTTGATACCTTCAGTGAACTTTACATAAATTTGCCTCGTATTGATGTTTTGCAGGGAATGCCTAAGTACGCCAAGTACTTAAAGTATGTGGTGGCCAACAAAGTATGAATGGTTGATGTCCAGACTGTGGCACTCATTGAGGAGTGCAGTTATAGGGTAATGAGCAAAATGCCCAAAAAGCTCAAAGACATAGGGAGTTTCACTCTCCTCGTATAAATTGGTGAAGTTGGAATAATGAGGGCCTTGTGTGACATAAGGGAGGCGGTGAATTTGATGCCCCTATCTCTGTTAAACACACTGGGTTTGGGGAAGCCAAGGCCCACAAGAGTGATGCTGCACTTGGAAGATAAGTTAATAGTGGCCCCGGAGGGAATTATTGAGGACCTTCTAATCAAAGTAGGTAAATTTATTATACCTGCTGATTTTATTATTCTGGATTTTAAGGTTGATAAAGTACCCTTAATCCTGGGATGACCATTCTTGGCTACTGCTGGAGCAACAATTTACGTGAGAGCTGGTACCCTGAAAATGAGGATAAATGATGAAGAAGAGCTTTTCAGAGTATACTAGGAGATCAAACCACCCACACTCTACAGAGATCTTTACAAGATCTGTGTGGTTTTAGATGCTAAGTGTGGGGTGGTTGATTCCATGGGTCCATTATTGCATGAAATACTTATACATAAGCCAGAGTTTGATAGGAGAAATCATTTGAAGGAGGTGACGGAATAAAAAAGAGATAGGATGGAGGCTGTTCCCTCTGAAAATAAGAAGAAGAGAAGATGGTTCTCGAAAGGGAATATTTGTTTGAGGATATCCTAAAAAAGATAGTTCACGTCGTGCCACAATGTAAAATCAAGCACTGCTTGGGAGGCAACCCAAGGGTACCACAGGTAAAATTTTCTTTTTCTTTTGTTTTGATATTGTTTCTTTTCAATTGTGCTGTTGTTTTTGGTGAATTAAGAACAGGAAAAAAGGGAAGTCTGAGTACCTTGAGTAGCAGAAGCTAAGGAGCATGGAAAATGCAAGTATGGGATCGATGACCCATGTGTTCTAAAATGAAGGAAATCATGCGGCTAGCTAGGCCTAGAGGCCTCAGGAAGTATCTCTCACCTTTGCTTTGATGTTAATTGATTCTTTAGGGGCATAGCAAATTTTAAGTGTGGGGTGAAGGGTAGTTTAAAATTTTAATTTTTGTGATGTTGGGTTCGGGTGAGTTTAGTGCTTGGTATAATATTGTGTGAAGAAAAAAAGTTTAAGTTGAGCACAGTCCACCCATCCTTTGGTTTCTCGTTTTGTTCTTTTTCGAAGGAGGGAACTTTGAATCGAGTAAATAAAATTTTTCTTTGTCTGTAAATAGCTATTTTAGTTATAGTTAGGGACGTTTCTCAACGATGGATGGATGATGACTGTCTTGAGGAAAAATTAGTCAACAGGTGTTGTATTTGAACCCTTAGCTGATTGATAGCCTGATGTTCTTGTTGAGTGCTATACATGATTGTAAGATGCATGTGGTGTTGATTGTGAAGCATGTTTAACAGTTGTATAACCTTGTTTGAGACACCTAGGATCTCGAGTATGAATCTGTATGCTTTAAAGCGTAATTGTGAATTCTTGTGATTAGCTAATTTAAGAGTCTACTGAATCTGTCTTGAATTGAGCATCTGCATTGAGTGTAATGTTTTCTTGAAAACTTCATGCTATTGTGTAATGTATAGAACTTTCCTGGTGTATATACAAAATTAAATGAAGGATGTTAAATGTAGGAGATGATTTAGGCATTTCTTTGAATGAGCCTAACTTTCATCCTTTATTTTACCTACCCTTAACGCATAATCCTACTTAACCCCATTGACCCTTTAGCCTATTATTTGTTTAACCATATCAAAAGCTGAATCCTTTTCTTTCAATATCTTGGAATTTGATCCAGAACTCCTAAGAGCTTAAGTGAAAATGCAAAAGAGTAAGGAGTGAAAATCTTGAAAAAGAAGGAAAACAGTGCTTTGGGGAGTTGAAACAAAGACTATAAGTGCACTTGCGTGAAAAATGCATAAGTGTTGGGCGGGAGGAAAAGACTGAAAGAGTGAAAAAGTTTCAAATTCTTAAGTACCTCCCACTAATAATATAAGTGTGCTTAATAAAATGGGGAAGCAAAAGAGGAAATTGATGAGTTGAAAAGAATTAAGGTGAAGTAAAAGAAGAGATGTACTTAATGGAAGTGTGATGTATTAAAAGCGCTTAAGGAAAATAGTCACTATTACTGGCCATAATAGTACCTACCCATCCATTAGCTTACATTACAACCCGATAAGTCCTATTTGATCTTACTTTCAGACATTCCTAAATTTGCGGAGTAAAACACTAAAGGCAAGTTTATGGGTCCATACATGGTGCATGTGAATTCTTTGTAAGAGTTAGCTAAATTCTTAGTCATATACCCATACATATGTAATTTGAAAAATTAAGAGTGAAAAAGGGCATCTCTCTTGTTGTGAGGGCACATGTTTGAGGAAGGATGAAATTCATGTTGGACTACTTGATTAGTTAATTGCATGAGTTTGCTGAGTTTTAGAAATTCTTGAGGCTAGGAGGTACTAACTTAGTTGTATGTGATTTTAGTTGGTTGTACATATCGCATGCTCTATTTTAAACTTGCTATCTAAATTCGTTGGTGTAGCCTTAGATTGAGTCATCTTGCTTTAATTGGTTATTTGTGAGTTCTTCGTATGCATGCGATGTAATGGAGTTTTTTGAGGTACAAGGCTTTATGTGTGGGGTAGTGGTCTTGGGCATATTTACATGTCCAAGTTCTAGTCAATAACTAAGTTTAAGTCATGTTTGTCAATTAAATTAATTATAATCTCATGTATTCTATGTATATTTGTGTCCATGAATTAACCTACATGATTAGCTTATTTTATAGGTGAAAATACAAAGGAGGAAGTTACTTATGAAGTTCATTGCACATGAAGGGAGTTTGGAATGACTTTCAATGAAGAAGCATGCATGTTGCTAAGAAATTGAGGCTGCCGCGCAGGCTAGCGTGCCACGCTGCCCATTCTGCACATTAGGTGCCATGCCATGCCTGGGAGCGTGTGCGAGAGAGTGCCAGACATCCAGCAGCTGCGTGATATGACACCGTGCCAGGCTATGCCTTCTCCGTTCCAGATGCCGTGCCACGACGTATGATCTCTGCGATGAGGGTCGTGTCACGCCCGATGACACCCAGCCTGCTCGTGCCTTGCCATGCCAACAAACACATTATAGTGTGCATCTGTGATAGGTCTGTGCCACGCTGCTTGGATGGCGCGACCAACAGTGTGTCACCGAGCCATTTTGGGCACACGATTAAATTTTGCAAATTTTCACTTATTATAAATTCAAAACTTAGGTTATTTTTGAGGTATCACGTATTTTATTTTGGAAAACGAAAAGGAGCGAAGGGAGAATGAGAGAAATTTACCTAGGGTTCAAATTCTTTGCCTCTCTTTTAACCATTCTTGTAAGTACTTGAATTCAAACATCTTTTTGAATCTTTGTATGAACATGAGTGGCTAAAATCCTTCTTCTAGGGTTGAGGCAACATGACATGATTGTAATTATGTGAATTTCACCTTTTGATTCAAGTTTTGTTTGTTGTTTTGTCTTGTATTCTTGTTAATTATCATTTTAATGCTTGATCACCATTGAAATGCATTTGTTAAGCTTAGGCAAAAGATGGAAAGAGTAACCCTAGGTTAGAACTAAGAATGCAGGGAGCAAGTTCTCGTCTTCAAGATAGGATTCGCAGCTAGGTAACAATATACCTAATTTGCCTTGCTTGGTTAATTAAATGGGAAGATAGCTAGACACTTACGATTAAATTGTCACATGACCACTCTCGGACGTAGTTGTGAAGTTAATTCTAGGGTAAATGTTTAGAGGTACGGGAGTCCATAACCAAGGGCATAAACCTCGTAAACCACATCCATAGTGTTAATTGCTTACTAATTAGGATGTCACATCCCCACTCAATGATGTAGGTGTGACACTAGTTTGTTGTGGTTAGAGGCTTGAAAGACCATGAACATTGCATATTAACTTTGTGAACAACAAAAGCATTGCATATGAACCATTGTGAATAGCATTGCATGATTATCAGGTAACTCTAGATGCTTCTCATTATTGTTTTCCAAATTAGTTGTGATCACCTATAGATTTAGATAAAACATTCAAAATCTCTAAGACCAACACTTGATAAAATTATTTAACACTTGAATGTGAATATTCTCTGAAATAGACCAGTCCCTATGGGTTTGACTTCTGGCTCTTCAGAGTACTATATTACTTGTACGACCGTATACGCTTGTGCGTGCACTGGGGTGCAACATTCATGTTGATATTTTATGCAACCTTTCTCTCTTGTCATGTTCATTCTTTATTTTTGCTTAATAATGCTCTTATTCATGCTATGTATGTGCCATGGGTTAGCTTAGAGCTGTTCGTGATTCTAGGTCCTATGTCTCGGTCGAGCATCCTAGCTCAAGTTGTGAAAAACTTGGTACTAGAGCTAGGTTTAGGTGTTTCCTAAGGTGTCAAAAAGTTGTGTTAAGTAGAGTCTTTTCCATGTATGTGAAGCACGCTACACTTATGGTGAAGAGGCTATAAGACATTTTAGGGAATTTTCCTTCTTTCATGATCTCTGTCATGCAATGAAGTACATCTCTCTGCTCTTCCAACTCGTGCTATATGCTTTTGACGAAATATGACTTCCCACTGAATCAATGGAATAAGGAATGGCAATGGCAATGTCCATGGTATTGACAATGGAGATGGGAATCAGCCAGCCCCACCAGATCTAGCTGATCCTTTGCCGGAGTAGGTTACTCATGTTGAGTTCAGGGCGACATTCCATATATTTGCACATGCCATGACCACCAAAGTCAATCAGCAGGTTGTGGCTCATGTCAACCGAAATGGGAATGCAACAGTGGCTAGGGTGGGAGACTTCATTAGGATGAACCTACCTAAGTTTCTTTGGAATAGAGGGTTTCTCCCAAGGGGGAGATAATGTACTCCAATATCAGGGCTGATTGTGTATTTCGGTTGTAGATGACTTGAGAGAGTGGATGTTGAGTGAGGTTCATGGCTCTCGGTACTCTATCCATCCAGGTGCCACCATGATGTACTGTGATCAACGGAAAGTCTATTCGTGGAATGGTATGAAGAAGGACATAATGAAATTTGTGGCTAAGTGTCCGAATTGCCAACAGGTGATGGTTGAGCATCATAGACCTGGAGGTATGCTTCAGGGCATCAACATTCCTACATGTAAGTGGGAAGAGATCAACATGGACTTCATTACAGGGTTTCCTCGTACGCATCGACAATATGACTCTTTATCGGTGATTGTGGACAGGTTAACCAAATCAGCCCATTTTCTACCGATCAAAACTATAGATTCAACCAAGGATTATGATATACTCTACATGTGGGAGTTGGTTCGATTGCATGGAGTTCCTTTTTCCATCATCTCATATAGGGGTACTCAGTTCACCTCTCAATTTTGGAGACTATTTCAGAAGGGACTTGATACACATGTGAAGCTTAGCACAACTTTTCACCTGTAGACAGATGGTTAGGCTGAGTGGAACATTCAGACTCTTAAGGACATTTTGAGATCATGTGGGATTAATTTAAACAGTAGCTACGATGATCACTTGCCTCTCATCGAGTTTGCCTACAATAATAGTTATCACTCCAACATTCAGATGGCTCAATTTGAGGCTCTTTATGGGCGGAGGTGTAGGTCACCTATTGGATGGTTCGATGGAGAGCAGCACACAACAGTTTCACATTTAATTACAATACAGAACAACAACTTCACAATCACAAATTCACAGGGTCACAAAAGTTTTCATCAGGCATAACAACAGAACAGAACATACACAACAACACAACCAGCACCTAACTACTCCCACCCCACACTTATATCGAACACTGTCCCCAGTGTTCACAGAAATGAGAATAGCACAAAAATTGGGTGGTGGAACTCCCTGATCAATCAAAATACTCCACTTCTTCATCAGGTGCTGCTGCTTCGTCTCCCATGTCTGAATCACCCCCATCGTCATCATCGGACTCCACATCGGAGTCCTCACGACGTGTCTCCTCATCTGTGGGGACATCATCATTCGTGGGCTCTACAAAAGTTGGCCCCACTCGGCATAGAGCCCTGGCATTTTTGCCAAAAGGGTAGTCTAGCTCGAGCTGCCATAGCTCCTCCTCTGTTGCCGGCCTCCCGCCTATCCGTAGTTGGAGCATCTACATCCCGTACATGCGAGCCATGTACTGATCATCCCGAGCATGTCGCTCGGCTAGTGTAAGCACTGGCCCGTGGGTGGTGTCGGGAGCCTTAGTTTTGGTGACATCTAAGGCTCGCCGCTCCATCTGCGGGATATAGTCAAGGGCCTCTTCCTCGATGTCCAGGCCCCTCAGGAATGTGGTGAGTAATCCGCCAAATCTGTATCTGTGCCCCTGATACAACCGGGCTCTCTTCATGGCGGAAATAATCACCGCCCCCACGTTGATCTCCAGCCCTTTCATCAGGGCGTACACCAAGCATACTGTCACACCCCACCTTGGGGGGTATGACTGGCACCTGGTGCCCTACTAGGACCTGAACTGCTAGACTACTGAGCCTGAGCACATCTGGTGCCTGGCTGGCTCTAACTTAGATTCAGGGAAACAACGGGCTATATAACGGCTGTAAATACAGCCTCTGGCCGACTAGGCCTATAGCCACCTGTACCTGTACTGACAGCTAACCAGAACATACCAATATAGGGGAGCCTATGCGGGCTGACAAGGCCACCATGCTGTCTAGTTGTCTGTAACTCAACAATGAAATATTGGAAAGCTACGTGACCAGCAAAGTCACCACTACTGTCAAGCTATGGCCCCACATGACCAACATAAAAGAAACAAAAGTACTAACAGCTATACAACTGCTCGGCCTCACACGACCGGCTCATCTGACCACAGGGAAAATATATACAGACTGCAAGCCTCTAAGAATACTGATAAGATGGTCGGGATAGGGCCCCAGCCTACCCATGCTGTACAACAAAAGAAAAGGGATAAACCTCTAGCTATCTAGCTCTGGATGATTGGAGCTGGTGACCCTGTGAGCTGACTGGAATCACGAGGTATCGGCCCCTCGTCTATGAGTACCTGCAGGCAAGTAATGTAGCACCCCACCGGGCGTCAGTACCACTGGTACTGAGTATGTAAAACAATAACTGAAAGAAATATCTGAAAGCAACAACACAACTGATGGAACTGAAATAGGAAGGAATAGACTAACTGACTGGAAATGTCAAACTATGCCTCCTCTTAACTGTACTGGAAGGAGTAGGAGTCATACCTGGAGATGTATCATTCTACTGTCAGTCTACTCGTAGCTCGTGTAGCATGACATAACATAACATAAAATAACATAGCACACACAAACCTTACCCGGCCCCCATAAGCCGGGAGGTACAACCAACACGCAATCTATACCCCTACCCCAGTCGTCCCATCTCCTATAATAACTATAAGCATCCTGCCGGTCCCCTGGGTATGCACTTGGGCTCGCTGAGCCCCTGACTATAACTGTACCTGAGTCCGGAGGACTCCTGAATCAACACCTGGGCGTATCCGCTCGACGGGGGTGTATAAGGGCCGACCAAGGCACAATATGGGGAAAACTGGCATCCCATCTTCGTCCCCTGTGGGACGGCATGCCACTCCATAGAGCGACGTATCCTCGTCTTCTGGCGGATGAGTCGATACAGCTATTAACCCTGGGGTGGTCATGGATGCTAGGTAATCCAACCCCAAGACAATACAATGGTCTCAACTAGTAATACTATTTGCATATCCCACATACTGAAGCTATTGATAATAAAGTATTTGTACATGCTGTATGCTGAACTAGTGATAGTAATATGTACGTGTCTAATACATGCTGGGACTGATAATAGTATATATATAATTATAGTCTTCTACCATACTGTACTGAGTCTAATGCTAAACAAGATGTAGTTTTCCTGCTGGAAACCATGCTGTATAACTGAGTTTCTATGGTAACATGATTTACTATTTCTAACATGCTTTCTAAACTTCATTTTAACCTGTCATTCTACTTTTGAGATACCTTACAGGTATTTACATTGCTTTACTAGGTTTCAACTGAATACGATAATAACCTAGCACTCTTTGCTAAATCACATACTGGACATGCTGTACCGCTTCTAACACTTGTATCAGAATTTATATCGTGCTAGCAAGTTTCACGCTATACATAACATGATGCTTCTAATATCATACCAACATTCGTAATAAATATAACACATGACTTCTGAACGTTCTACTGACCTTTAAACTACTTTACTATATCGAGATTACTAACTTGCCAAGGAAACTAGCTTTACATACCTCCGCTCCTAATTTCCCGACTAACTGGCGTAGCTTGGTCAGTATTTCAGCTATTCCTCCCAACCGCATTCATATATATATCAATCAGTACTAATTACAACTTTATTCTGAAGAACGACATCACTTTCGATATAATTATAGCCTAAACTTAGGCCTATCAAAAGACGGTCGAAAACTCGCTATTTTTCAAAAGTCCAGAAGGGAGAAATATTCACTTCACAGCTAGGAACACATAGACACTAGTTTGGAGCAATTCCACTTACCTTAGTCCGATAGATCGATGATTCGTTGGCCGTATTTCGCGAAACTAAATCCATAGGAATGCTCTCTGCTGCTAAATACCTCGGTACCTGAGGTTAATTTGGGTTTGGACTATGTTTAGTAGCGTAATCGGACGAAAATATATTACCCTCTTCGTTCTTTTCTTTCCTCTAACTTTTCCTCTCTGTTTTCTGGAAACTTTATAAGGATGATATGATTTAAAACTGAAGTGGGGCTTTATATACTTGGGCCTGCACAAGGCCAACGTGTCACGGAGCCAACGCGGAGGCTCCACCTCCGTGACACGTTGCCATCGCGGAGGGGCTCTGCCTCGGCTCCTTCCGCGATGGTTCGATAGGTTTCTCGTTCGATCCTTTTCCCGGGCCTTTTTTTAGCACGTATGGCCTTCAAATATGCTTAACCAACGTGCGAATAGGTCATCTAGGTGCCAGGAATCCTACGGGGTATAACACATACACGATCCCGGGTTACATCCGTCATATGCACCCCCGGGATTAGGCAGGAACACACGATCTTAAGCCATATCCTGGCTTCCCTGTTCATCTGTGAGTAGGGCAAAGTCTGATGGTAGCCCCTCTCCTTATGCCTGCTCCACCTAGCCATCGATCGGGTTCCACACAAAGTGCGTCTGATGTCCGCATATGGTGGAGTGATATTCAGCTGTCGAAGCACGTGGGCGTTTGTGTCTCGCGCCCCTAAGATAGCATTGAGGTGGTGGGGCTCAAAGGTGACTATTTGCCCTCTTATTTTGATAGTGTGACTTCTGAGAGTCGAGTTCCAGTTGGCGTAGAATTCCCGAATCAAGTGCAAATTGCATTCCTTGGGCTTTTCAAAGATGAAGTTGAGCCCAGCTGCCTCGATCCTCTGGACAATCCTGGGGAACTCCTATGCCAACGGTTCCCTTGCTATGTGTTCCTCGGGGAAGTACTTGCTCTCTTTGTGCTTTGCGTACCACTTCTTCCCCTCCTCAGTCACCCACCTGGTTCCATATTGACGGCGTTGGCCGCGTGGAATCGCTGGTGCTGTTGGGACCGCTGTGCCCAGTCTGATTCTTTTTCAGCCGACGCCAGATGTTGATGCACCTTTTCCCTTGTCCTGCCTGCTTGCCATTTTTCCTGTCAATCCAAATAGACAAGATCAATGTTAAGCCAACTAAAAATTGCTTTGACTAAGGTTGGGTTAAGCTAGGCTACCCCACACTTAGTCCTTAGCCAAAATTACAACATTCAGGCAAGATCATGCTTATTTGCACAAACAACCAACAAAACATAATAAATATGCTTAGTGCATTTGGAGAATTCGACGGTATATATTCTATGTACTACTCAGACTTCGTACCGCTAGTCACAATCATTACCATCGATAACATTTTATCCCATCGCACTTAGAAAGTAGAAACAAAGAAACGAAAACAAAAAGAATTTATCTACATGAACCTATACAATTCACCCAATTCTTGCAAATTCCAATATTCCCTTCACCCGAGAATCCGCCGGTCTTTTAGCATAGTAACAGTTAGCACATCGACTCATCTCCCTCAACATGTACAACCCAGCATGAATTTCACTAGTTCACTAAATTTTTCCAATTCAAACTTAAAAGCAAGCCCTAGCTATGATTGTATAAAAAATTCGACTAAATTATGCAATTAACGAGTTCAAGCAATCACAATGATACTCCGAACATCCATCAACTATAATTCAATTGAATTTACTCTTAATTCCTACTTAGGGCAAGCTTAGCTCATATCACATGTTCAATATCGAAGAAAATCGACAAGAAATGAGATGGAATTGAAGAACATACCTTGAATTCGAAGAATTGAAGAAAACTCGATGAAATTCTTGGCCTAAGTTCGTGTCACGTTGAGGGGGGAGGGGTTTTTGGGATGTTGGTCGTGGAGTGTGTGAGAAATAAGGAAAATTGAGGGGGAATCGGGGTTTAAAAGTGGGAAAATCGCGCGGGTCACCCGGCGACCCGGTGTGACCTATCGCGATATACACTGCAACGTGTCACGGAGGGTAACGAGGAGCATGCCCTCCGTGACACGGAGCTTTCGCAAGGGTGTTCTAGAATTTTTTAAAATTCTAGATTTACACCTCAACGTGTCACGGAGGGTAACGCAGAGGCCCTCCTCCGTGACACGGAGCCATCGCCCTAGCTCATTGTTTTGCCACTTTTTATTATTTTTCATACCTCGAATTTTCCTTTGCGATCACTTGCACATTTATCCTCCGTTCAACCTGAAATTCATCTTACGACAAGAAATTGGTTAGAATTATAGTTTTCACTCAAAATAAAAATAAAAACAAAAATAAAAACTAAAATTTTTGTTGTTAATCAAGAAAAAGAAAAAGAAATCTATTCACAATTTACAAAGAAAAATTTCATGGGTTGCCTCCCGTGCAGCGCCTGGTTTACCGTCGCGGCTCGATGTCATTCAGCTCAGTCATCTTCTAGGGTGACGGACGTTTTCTCTCGACCACCGTCCTCACCCCAATAGTGCTTACATCTCTCCGGTGGTTTTCCCATTAACTCTCGTGATTCAACTATCTGAGCATCATCACCTCGATCAATCACGTTGATCACCGAGAGTTCCTCGTACACAGTCGGGAGCTTGGGGGCCTTATATACATCAAACACTTCCACCTTGTCGTGTGCCTGCATGGTTAGCTGCCCTGCAGCTACATCAATTAGCGCTTTCCCGGTCGCCAAGAAAGGACGTCCCAAAATAAATGGGACTTCCGCGTCTGGTTCAAAATCCAGCATGACGAAATCTACCGGGAAGATAAGGGAGCCCACTTGCACTAGCACATCCTCCACAATGCCATCAGGTCTAGCTAAGGACCGATCCGCTAGTTGCAAGATCACTGTTGTTGGTCTAGGACTCCCTAAACCCAACTTCTTGAATACCGATGACGGCATTAAATTAATACTCGCTCCCAAATCACATAATCTGCGAGCTCGGATACTCTGCCAAATTGTAATTTGTATAGTAAAGCTCCCAGGATATTTGAGCTTTATGGGCAGTCGGTTTTGTATCCGGGAAGTGCACTCCTCCGTGAGAGCTACCGTAGCATACTCAGTCAACCGACTTTTGTTTGCCACGATGTCCTTTATGTACTTTGCATATTTTGGCACTCCCTGCAAAACTTCAACAAGAGGTACGTTAATATGTACCTGTTTCAACACCTCCATGAATTTCTTGAAACACGCCTCCTCCTTGTGTTTCTTTAATCTTTGAGGGAACGGGGGTGGTGGTCTATCTGATTCAACTTCCTTTTTCTTCCCCCTCTCATCACTTTGCTCCCTCTCAACTTCTGCTGCTCCCGATTGTTGAGGGGGTCTTTCTGGTTCCACCTCTTTCAGCTGCAAACCGCTCCTTGTGGTCACCGCATTCACCTGCTTGGGATTGGGATCTTTGTTGCTTGGAAGTCCTCCTCTAGGCCTGGTATTTTGGGCTCCAGCAAATTGCCCAAATTGATATTCAAGTGCCTTAGTAGCTAACTGGTTGTTCTTCACCTGCGCTGCCAATTTCATATAGTCAACCTGCAATTGAGCTTGGTTAGCTATCATAGTCTTGAACATCTCCTCAATGCTGGGTGATGGTGGTAGAGGAGGTGCATTGTTGTTTCTATATTGTGCCTGATAGTTTTGATGCCCTCCTTGATTCCTCTGCGCCCCCTGACTCGAACTTTGCCCTTGATGGTTGTTGCTACCCCAAGAGAAATTCGGATTATTCCTCTAGTTGGAATTGTAGCTGTTGCCATACTGTTGGTGGTTGTTCCTCTGTACATTTCCCACAAAGTTCACCGAGTCAGGATTTGCTCCACAACACTCAGCTGAGTGCTCACTGCTACCGCACACTTCACATCAAATCTGCTGCGCTGCATTCACTGGGGCTTGAGGCTGGTTCATGCTCATGTTACTGAAGTGGGTGTTGAGTTGATTTTGTAGAGCTGCTATCTGTGCAGCAATAGCTGTAAAACCATCCACTTCTAGAACTCCTGCTGCTTTCCTTGTTCCTCCTCTTGATGAATCAACATTCCACTCTGGATTGCCCTGCGAAATACGGTTTAACAAGGTATACAACTCCTCATAAGTTTTCTCCAATGCTTGTCCCCCAGCTGCTGAGTCTAGCAAGATTTTTGTGTGGGGTTCCAAACCCTCTATAAAAGTGTGCACCAGCACATCATTGGATTGATGATGATGTGGACAATCCCGCAACATGGACTTGAATCGCTCCCAAGCTTGATATAGATTCTCTCCCTCTCTCTGTTTGAAACTTAGAATTTGACTTCTAAGTCTTGCTATTTTACCGGATGGAAAAAATCGTATCAAGAATTTCCTTGCAAGATCATCCCAAGTAGTAATAGAATTTGGTGGCAGCTTTCAACCACCTCTTGGCTTCTCCCAATAGTGAAAATGGGAACAATGTAAGCCTGACATAATTTGATGACACTCCAGCGGGGATGTAAGTGTCACTTATCTCCAAAAAATTTTGGAGATGCTGCTATGGATCCTCATGAGGGAGACCTGTGAACTACCCGCTGGTGTGCAGCAATTTCACCATATTTTTCTTGAGCTCGAACCTCCCTCCTGGCTCAGGTTTGTGGATGCTAGATGTGACATTGTTAGCATGTGGGATTGCCACCTCGCGAACTGGCCGAGCTGCTACTTCCTCGGGCACTAACATTGCCCGTACTACTGGTGGATTCTGTTGTTGCTCCATGATTGTTTGTTTGAGCAACTGCAGCTTTTTCTCTAGAGCTTCTCTCCGCTGACGATGAAATAATCTTTCTGGCTCTAAATACGAGTCCACCAGCTCCTTGTCTCTTTCCAGTGTTAAAATGAAATTAAATCTGCAAAATACAGGCTAAGACCACGTTGTCAACACTAAGAAAATAAAAATATAGTAAATTAACACTTAAGAATAATTCACCAATTGCCAGTCCCCGGCAACGGCGCCAAAAACTTGTTCGGCTGTTTGTTATATGGGTGTATAACTACACACAAGTGCACGTGGTCGAACAAGTAGTAAAGTGGCTTAAGTAAGCCAAGTATCGATCCCACAGGGACTGGGATGAGGTAACAAATTACTTAAGTGTTACTATATTGATTCTAAAAATGAAGACAACAGTGAAACGAAGAGTTTGATATATTTTGATTTCTAATTTTATCCTAAGTCTACAAAGATTAGATAGTTTGATTCTGAACTATGAATGTGAGCATGCTGAGGTTAAACGAACATGTAAGGAAATAAATTATCGATATAATTTGGTTAACTTTTCCTTCGGTTGTTAGTCAAGAACGATTGCCAATGGAGTAAAACTCTCGTATTTAACCCAACTTAAGAATCATGAACCGTCCACCTACATTTCTATGATTAAACGAAATTCATGTTCTAGCCATACAAAACAGGTTCCTTAATTGACTAATACGACCTTCAGGTATATTTCTATCCTGAAGATAAATCAATTCTCAATTTTTCCAAACCAAGAAAAGATCATATCCTATTGATTCACAACTTTCCAATTTATTGCTCTCTCGAGTGAAACCGGACTTTTTAGATGTACATTAATATAGGCCACACATTAATGCAGTAAGAACAAGAATCAATAGAACAACCATGGAAGAAAAGATGAAAAACCAAATTGATCAACAATCACATTTCAATACAATTGTTCTTAACCTCAGCAAGAAGAGGATTTAGCCACTCATTTGTGGATTAAACATCGTTAAATGAGTGTAAAACATACAAGCAATTGAATTAAAGAAGAAGGAGATAGAGAAAAAACCCTGATAATTTCGTCCCCTCAACTGCCTGTAACCCACGTTCTTGCTCCACCAAGTCAGAATATTGAAAAATGAACCTAAGTGTTCTATTTATACTAGTGGGAATTTTTCCCGGAATAACAAGCAACGTGTCACGGAGTGCATCGCGGAGCACTGCCTCCGTGACATGCCACAGACGCGTAGGCTCACTGGAAATGGACTGTCCAGGTAATTAAAGCCCAACGTGGCACGACATGCAACGCGGGGCTAGGCCAACGTGCCACGGCCCCAACGCGCACCCACATTGGAATTTGGCCAAAAATTCCCTAGCCAGGCAGAAGGCCTCCGCGATGACAGCGTGACACGGCTCCATCGCGGAGCCCCTTTAATTCTTGCTGTCCAATGCTTTGTCCTTTGCTAATCATCCGAGTCCATCCCCGATCTTTCCCAACACGCATTTTAGCTTCACAAAATTACATTTCACCTGCAAAATAAAGCTAATCATGTTGGTTATTATAAATTCACATTTTATTATAAATCACATGAGAATGTATAATTATTGATAGATAAATAAGGTTAAAATGACACATTTGAGTATCACTTGGGCATATAAATTTTCCCAAGATCAGTGAGGCCACATTTTTAGAGCCAAATTCAATTTATGAGGCAATGGAAAAAGTTTAGCTTAGTAGGGAGAGCCTGAAAATAGTTCAGAGTCATCTGAAATCTTATGCAGCTATTAAGAGGAGAGAGCTTGAGTTTGAGGTTAATGACTGGGTGTTTCTGAAGGTGTCTCCCATGAAAGGAGCTATGAGGTTCGATAGGAAAGGAAAGCTTAGTTCCCAATATGTTGGTCCTTATAGGATTCTAAGAAAGTTGGTGATAATGTCCAAATTCACTCCTCGCAAGGATGGAGTATAAATGGTCATTGGCAAAACAAATATACCCAACGAGTATCTGGTAGAATCCCAAAGGAATAGTAGTTGATCACACAAGAGTTGTCTATTAAATTGAAGTAACTTGCATCAATGTCTCAAAAACAATAAAGTAAAGATTGGGGGAATCACAAATTGTCAATTGAACTACAAATTTGTACACAAAAACAGGGACAAAACGTAGAAAACACCAAAGGAGAGAATACTAGGGGTGTGATATTGACGGGTTATCATCAGATTGGAATTAATAACATCTCCTAGAATTACTCAATAGTATATTTAGTTGTGGAAGAGGTGGCACCCGATGTTTTCCAACCAATTAGGTTCCTTATGCCCCGGCTTTTCTCAAACCCCAAAGTCCTTTTCAAAAGAACCACAACAACTGGGGTAAGAATCAAATTATTTCTAGCTTTGCTTCTCAATGGATGTGTGACAATGGGTTTTGGCTATCTCTAGACCAAGCCCATATTATCAACCCTAAATTACCCACTAGTGTTTCCTTATCAATACTCTAAATCCCTTTTTCAAGAAAAATTAGAGTAAGTAAATACAACCCACATTTGCAACTATGAGTTTTTAGATGAAAACTGATAGGAAAAATTAGAATTATACCAATTGAGTAAATCTAAGATCAATTAAAGAATACCCAATACAAATCAAACTCAATCATTCACACACCCCTAGAAAGGAATTTAGCTACTCATGTAACTTGAATAATTAAATATCCATTCAACAAAATGATTAAGAAAATTCAAGCACAAGGTTCTGGTCTCCAATGGAGTTTTTTTTCTACCTTTTCAAAGAAGAAGATGTAGACTTCTCTCTCCAAAATTCAATCCCAAACTTCTCTCTACTTTCTATTCAATATTCAATGGAATGGAATGTTCAGTTCTCCTCTTTTCGAGAAAGGTACAAAATTATGGTACAAAATGCTCCTTCTTTTGCTGAGCTGGGCATTTTTTCCCTTTCCTGACAACCATTACTTACGAGTCACCGACAGTTCATCGGTGCTGATCCAACTTCTGCCGGTTTGTCACATCTTGTGTCTAGTGAGTTCTAGAGAATTCCCTATCCATCGGTAGATGATCCTCTTAAGTACAATGAGCATTTGTGGTCAGCCGGCGTTTCACCAGTGTCTTTCGATGGAGTGCCGGTCCTCATCTCAAATTTAATGGTTTTTGCTCACTTTCAGGCTTCCTTTACTCAAATTAAATACCTGCAAAGATCAAGGAAAAAGGGCATAAAATGCACCTAAATGACTTGAAAACTAAACAAAAATTCATGTCTAAGAGCCTAATGAGTTGGTAAATTACCAACTCATCAAACCCCCCAAACTTGAATCATTGCTTTTCCTCAAGTAATGCAATTCTTTACACATGAGCAAGTGGAACATCATGTTATACCATATGATTTTATGAACCAAGGACCACTGAGTCTAAGACAACTCAAAAACACTCGCCGACTCAAGGAAAAGAGAAGAGACTCTACAAAATATGCAAAGGTTTCAAGAGGTAACCACAATAAATGGGCATGATTCATAAATGTTTTCATTCTTCGTAACAAGGGCATGATTTATCAAAACAAACACATATAGCATCTCAAATCATTGAAAATTCACATTCAAAGCTTGCCTTGAGGCTCACAACACTCATTTCCCAATTACAATTTTTACACCAATACATGCATGTTCTCCAAGGAGGTGATGCCACTCACGAGAAGAGAGAATCCCTTTTTATCATCAAGCAATGCACACATAAGGGATTATAGAATAAGACAATAATGCTCACTCTCACAAAGAAATTCTCCATGCACACAACTTGACCCATAGGCTTGCCCTTCGTGTAACTCGCCACTAATGTAGAGTTTCTATGCTCAAAATCAATTAGGTCTTGGGGGTTATAGTGAAGGCTAGGGGTTAAGATAGGATAAACAATGAGTTATATTGGTTAGAACCTCCCTAATGCCTTTTTTGCAAACACTTGTAACATCCCCCCTCTATTGAAATCACTTCCTTATCTCTCCCTGTTCATTATTTTTGTTACTTTATTTAGCAAGAGCCACCCTTATAACAATCCTTTGGATTTCCCATTTAGCCTCATCTAAGAAAGAGGTAACACCTTTCAATTGTTCTTTCTTTTTCAATGATTCAAGTTTTTTCAACCAACCAATTCATCCATTTTAATCATAATTTGGTGCTACCTCACATTGAAGCTCTTACATTTCTCAATTTTCATGTAAACCCCCAAACTTAGGCTTTTTCCTCAATTCAATTTATTTCCTTATTTTTCCCCATTTCTTGGGATTTAAGCCCTGTTTTTCCTTCTTTCATCACTAGCAATTAAGGAGGATGGTTGCAAAAGAAGAGGACTAAAAATGGTCATTGGGCTTGTAGTTTGGTTTCCAAGAAAAAAGTTCAAAGGCTCAGCATTGTTTAGCGAAAGAAGATGTTTAAGGAGGTCATTTTGGGTAAAGTGACTAGAAATAGGAAGCCTAAAATCATCTTCTACGTGCAGCTACACCTAGGATTTTCGCCTTGAGTCACACTTAGGGTAAGTTCTAGACAAACATATATGTATGAAAATTATTTAATCAACCTCACCACACAAGGTATCCAAGAAGTTCACACAATTCATTACCATAACTAGATTATGACTTAAGACAATTGAGCATGTGAATCAAATCCCAAACAAGGAATGTGCAATGTGTGACAAGAGAGTTCTACATTTTCAATTTCAAATGCTCCATTTCTTCCAAATTCATTTTTCCATGCCACACAAAATTTTTTTGGTGGTACCTCTCAAAAAAAATTTTGACAAGACCAAAAAATATGACATTTTCCCATAAGAAAGTTACTTCACAATCTATCATTAGGAAATGTCGCTGGTTCGACAATAGAAAAAGAAAAGAAAAAGAAGTTGCTCCTCGGGAAAGAACCATGGTATAAAAAAAACCTCAAAGTTTATTTGCTAACTAATATTCACAAAGGAGAAAATCATACTTGGGCCATGAACCATTTGGAAATTTAAACAAAGACCTAATCATTTGCACTAACAATCAAGAACAAATTGTTTATCCCATTCATCCCGAGCCCGATGTTGAGACTGCGCAGCAGAGGCGCCAAAACTTGTTGACGACTGCTCGAGCGCACACGCAAGTGTACATGGTCTTATAAGTAATATAGTGGCCCTTTTTAAGAGTCGGATGTCGAACCCACAGGGACTGGACCAATTAAGCTAATTATCAAGTTCAAGTGTGATATTAACTTTCACAAGTGTTGATTTAGACTTTTTCGATAAAGTTTAATTATGTTTAGGGGTGGTCAACGAAATACTCTGAAAACATTCAAGGAGCAACTAGATTTAAAGCCGGATAATCATGCGATACTAAGCTTTGCAATGGTTTAAGTATGGAATTATCAACTGTCGTCTCACATAATTACAATTGCATGTTCATGGTCTTTCGAGCCTCTAAACACGACAAACTAGCCTCACAACTACATCGTTGAGCGGGGATGTGATAGTCTAGTTCGTGGGAAATTCAATTACGTGGATGTGGTTTACGGGGTTTATGCTCTTGATTAGGGACTTTCATACCTCTAATCATTTAACCGAACTTACCTTCACAACTACTTCTACGAGTGGTGATGTGATAATTCTAAGTTGGTGTCTAGCTCATCCCGTTTTAATAACCAAGCAAGGCAAATTAGGTATAATTTCTTATCCTAACCGCGAATTATATCGTAAGATACAGACTTGCTCCCTACATTCTGTTGTTCTTGCTTAGGTTTACTTTCTCAATCTTTTACCTAGGTGTAACGTGTGTATTTTCATGGTGATCAATCATAAAAAAACCATAATTAAGAACGTAAGACAAAACAACAATTAATAACTAAAACCAACACAAAATCATGTATTCACAATCATACCATGTGGCTTCAACCCTAGAGGAAGGGTTCTAGCCACTCAAGTTTGTATAATTACAAGAAAACATAGTTAAAGTAACATACTTACAAGAATTGGTACAAGAGAAGATGAAATTGATGAATCCTAGGTGAGTTCTCCCACTTCTCCCCTCACTCCTTGGTAGTTTTTCAGAAATAAATCATGACAAAATATTTTTAGGAGCTAAGGGACCTATTTATAGTAAATGAGAATTGTACAAAATTATGCCCGGCATGAAATGGCTCCGTGTCACGGAGGTTATCGCGCCAATTTCCCTTCGTGACACGGAGGCATCGCGTAGGCAATCTGGAATTCGCATAAAATACATGCCAGGCAGCCCCTTGCAGCGTTGGCAGCGTGGCACGCTGCTTGTGCAATGCGTTAGGGGACGTGACACTCCCTTGGTCACGCAGCCTGCCTGCCGTGGCACGTTGCCAACGTGCAGGTGGGCTGTTTCGCGCATCCCCCTTGTCTACGTTCGCGTTTTACTTCCGATTCCATGCCTCCACTTCACCAACTCATGGATTAATTCCTCAAATTCATTTTAAACCTACAAAAACAAGAACTAATCATGTTGGTTAGTATATATATTCACATTTACATAAAATTACATGAGAATGTATATAACTAAGTAGCTAAACAAGACAAAACTAAGTTGTGAAGTATCCCTTGGGCATGCCATTTTGCCCAAGATCACCTACTCCACACTTAAAGCTTTGTTCATCCTCGAACAACCTTTTACATCTCATATAAATGAAGACTCACACATAACTAATTTAGCTAGACAATTCAAGCTACAACTACAATGATTATTTGAGATAGCAAGTTAAAAATAGAGCATGCACGATTTAATCATTGAAGTGATATACAACTATGTTAAGACTTCCTAACCTCAAGAATCGACTCTCAATCTTAGCAAACCCATGCAAATCAATTGATCAAGAAATCCAACATGAATGTTATCTCTCATTAAACATGTGCCCTCACAACAAGAGAGTTACCCATTTTTACTCGCAAATTTTCGAATCACAACATGTATTGGTATATGAATAGAATTACGCTCACTCTCTCAAAGAATTCACATGCATCATGTAGTGACCCATAAGCTTGCCCTTAGTGTTTTACTCCACTAATTTAAGGATGTATGAACGTAAGATCAAGTAGGACTTAATGGGTTGTAATGTAAGGTAAGGGACGGGTAGGTACTATTCTGGCCAGTAATAGTGGTTATCTTCCCCAAGCGCTCTTAATAACTTCAACCTTCATTAAGGACATCTCTTCTCTTACTTCACCCTCATTCTTTTCAATCTTGAATTTTTTTCTTCTAGTTCCCATTTCTTTAAGCACACTTAGCTTATTAGTAAGGAGTTCTTATGCAACTTTTTCATTCATTTATTTTCTTACTCCCTACCACTAATCAAACATTTTAAACAAGTGCACCTTTGACCTTTTCTCAACTCTTACAACTTGCTACTTTTCCTCCTTTTTCACGCTTCTCACTCCTTCACTCTTTGGAATTTTTCACTTAAGTGCTTAGGAGTTTTGGATCAAATTCAAGGCTAATGAAAGAAAACGGATTAAGCTTATGTTGTAGCTATCAGAGAATAGCCTTAAGGCTCAATGGGGCTCATTAGGATTCAACATTCAAGGTAGGAAAAGTGAGGGATAAAAATTAGGTTCATTCAAAGAAATGCCTAAATCATCTCCTACAATCCACATCCTTCATTTCATTTTATATACACACCAGGCAAGTTCTAGACATTCCACAATAGCACGGAATATTCAAATAACTTATACTCACAACACATGCTCAATTCAAGACACATTCATCAGACTCTTACTCAACTAATCACGAGAATTCATAATTAAGCTTAAATCACATCGAGTCAAATTCACGAGCCTAAGTGTGTCAAACAAAGTTATACACTTCTTACATACTTCAACACTAACCACACTTCTATCCTACAATCATGTATAGCACATAACAAGAACATCAAGCCATCAATTAGCTACAGGTTCGAAAACCAAAACCTATTGACTACTTTTCCTCAAGACGGTCGTCATCCATCCATCGTCGGAAACAATCCCTAACTATGACTAAAAACATTATATATAGACAAAAAAAAGAAAAAATTATTCGGTTCAAAGACCCCCGTCGGAAAAGAACCGAAAAGAAAAATCAAGGGGTGATGAAGTCATGCTCAACTCAAAATTTTTTCCAATATGTATCAAGCACTACATTTACCAAAATCATTAAACACAAATTTTTTGAAATTTCCCTCACCCCACACTTGAATAATGCTATGTCCCCATAACATCAAATTATAATTAAACAGGATGAGAAATACTCCCTGAAGCCTCTAGGCCTAGCTAATAGCATGCTTTTCTTCAAATTTGCACAAGTGGGTGTTTGACCCCACACTTTTCTCTTCCATACTTCTTAGCTTTCTCCTCCACTCAGAATTCCCCTCTTTCTGTGCCTAACTTTCCACCAAAAACAACATAAATTGAAAATAAACAAAAACACATAAACAAAAATCACAAATTTTACCTGTGGTACCCTTGGGTTTCCTCCCAAGCAGCGCCTAATTTTACGTCGCGACACGATGTGGACTATCCTTTTCAGGACATCCTCATACCTGGTTTCTCTTTCAAGAACCATCTCCTTTTCTTTTTATTTTTAGAGGAAACAGCCTCCACTCTGTTCCTCTCTTCCTCCAACTTCTTATCAAACTAAAGCCCTCCATCAGACTCAGGCTGAACACTTATCATTCCCTTTGGCCGTGGACCTGTGGAATCACCCACCCCACACTTATCCTCTGACAACACACTAACCTTACAAAGGTTTCTATAGTATGTGGGTGGGTTCATTTCTTGGTATACTCGGAAGATTTCTTCTTTATCCTCGACCCTCATTTTCAAGGTCCCTGCTCTTAAGTCAATTACCGCTCCTCCGGTGGCCAAGAATGGCCGTCCCAAGATTAAGGGTACCTGGTCATCAACATGAAAATATAAGATAATAAAATCAGCAGGAATAATAAACTTACCCACTTTGATGAGAAGGTCCTGTATGATTCCATCCGGTGCCACTTTCGACTTATCCGCCAGCTGCAGCATCAACCTTGTTGGCCTCGCTTTTCCCAACCCCAGGGTGTTAAATAAAGATAGGGGCATTAGATTAATTGCTGCCCCTAAATCACATAGGGCTCGTAGCACTCCAGCTTTACCAATTTGTATGGGGAGGGTAAAACTCCTTGGGTCTTTGAGCTTCTTCAGAATTTTGCTCAATACCCTATGACTGCACTCCTCCGTCAGTGCTACTGTCTGGACATCGACCAATATGACTTTGTTAGCCATATCAACATTCAAGTATTTAGCATACTTGGGCATTCCCTGCAAAACATCAATAAGAGGCAAATTTATGTGAAGTTCTTTGAAAATCTCAAAGAACTTTTTGAAGCATTCCTCATCCTTGCTCTTTCTGAATTTCTGAGGAAATGGTGGTGGTGGTCTTTGTGCTGGCTGCAATGAAGATTGTGCATTTTGTTGCACAGCACTCTGATTCTCTCCCTTGTAAGTGGCTGGTCCTTGTCTAGCCAATCCGGCTGCACCTCTTTTCCTTTCTCTTTTGGCACTGCATCAACTACTTATTTGCCTCTCTTCAGACTGATGGCGTTGACCTGACGGGGGTTAGGATCTGTGTCACTTGGTAGTCCTCCCTGCGGTCTTATGTTTTGAGCAGCTGCTATCTGACCCATCTGTTTTTCTAGATTGCGGGTGACCAATTGCTGATTCTTCAAGTCTGATGCCATCCTCGCTTGATTTTCTGCTAATTGAGTCTAGGTCTCCATGATTTTCTGCAAAGTTTCCTCAATGTTGCTGCTCAACTGGCCATCATTCTGCCTATTCTGCTGATACTGCTGCTGTTGAGGTTGCTGATAACTTTGCTTTTGATTTCCACCCCACGAATAATTTGGGTGGCTGTGCCAATTTCTGTTGTAATTTTTTCCAAAATTATGAGTATTCCTCTACACATTCCCAACAAAATTGACTGATTTCGGATTGGCTCCACAATATTCTGCATTGTGCCCATTATTCCCATAAATTTCACACCAACTCGGAGCTTGCTGAACTACATTAAACTGGCCCTGTTGTTGGTTCATACTTAGTTTATTGAACTGAGTCATAATCTGATGCTGGAATGATGCTAACTGTGCCGCCAAGGATTCATACAATCTACCTCTATCAGCCCTACTCTCTTTCCTCCCCCTCTCGATGACTCGCTGTGCCACTCTGAATTTCCCTGTGCAATTCTATTCAAAAGCGTGTACAACTCATCATAAGTCTTCTCTAAGGCTTTCCCACCCGATGTAGAGTCTAGCAAAATTTTTGTGTGTGGGTCTAGACTTTCTACAAAGGTATGAGCCAGCACTTCATTCAATTGCTAGTGATGGGGACAGTCTCTCAGTAATGACTGGAATCTCTCCCAAGCCAAATATAAGTTCTCATCAGGCCTCTGCTTGAAACTCAGTATTTTACTTCTCAATTTTGCAGTCTCGCCTGAAGGAAAGAATCTGATCAAGAACTTCTTCGCCAAATCATCCCAAGAAGTTATGGAGTTTGGTGGCTCAGCTTTCAACCACCTTTTTACCTCTCCCAACAATGAAAATGGGAAGAGGGTAAGTCGGACATAGTCTGTGGACACTCCAATGGGGATGAAAGTTCACTAATCTCTAAAAAATTCTGTAGGTGCTGCTGCGGGTCCTCATGTGCCATCCCAGTGAATTGACCACTAGAATGTAACAGCTGCACCATATTCTATTTCAATTCAAAGTTCCCTCTAGGTTACAGTTTACGGATACTAGAGTTCACATTCATTGCTTGTGGGATTGCCACTTCGCGAACTGGTCTGGCTGCCATTGCTTTCGGTGACAAATGTGCTTGTCCTGCGGGTGGTTGTTGTTGTACCTTTGCTTGAAGTATTTTCAGCTTTTGCTCAAGAGCTACTCTCTTTCGCAAATGGATTTGACGTTCAGGTTCAAGCAACGGTTCCACAAGCTCTTTATTCCTAGCCAGCTCAGCAAGACAACCTGTCACCTGCAGTAAGTCAGACTAAGACCTAGTTTCTCAAAACTTAAGGAAATTAAAAATCACACAAAAGCAGACAAATTTACTAAACTTCATCGAGTCCCCGGCAACGGCGCCAAAAACTTGTTGAGACTGCGCAGCAGCGACGCCAAAACTTGTTGACGACTGCCCGAGCGCACACGCAAGTGTACATGGTCTTACAAGTAATACAGTGGCCCTTTTTAAGAACCGGATGTCGAACCCACAGGGACTGCACCAGTTCAGCTAATTATCAAGTTCAAGTGTGATATTAACTTTCACAAGTGTTGATTTAGACTTTTTCGATAAAGTTTAATTAAGTCTAGGGGTGTTCATTGAAATACTCTGAAACATTCAAGGAGCAACTAGAGTTAAAGCCGGATAATCATGCGATACTAAGCTTTGCAATGGTTTAAGTATGGAATTATCAACTGTCGTCTCACATAATTACAATTGCATGTTCATGGTCTTTCGAGCCTCTAAACACGAAAACTAGCCTCAAAACTACATCGTTGAGCGGGGATGTGACATTCTAGTTCGTGGGCAATTCAATTACATGGATGTGGTTTACGGGGTTTATGCTCTTGATTAGGGACTTTTGTACCTCTAATCATTTAACCAAACTTAGCTTCACAACTACTTCTATGAGTCGTGATGTGATAATTCTAAGTTGGTGTCTAGCTCATCCCGTTTTAATAGCCAAGCAAGGCAAATTAGGTATAATTTCTTATCCTAACCGCGAATTATATCGTAAGATACAAACTTGCTCCCTACATTCTTTTGTTCTTGCCTAGGTTTACTTTCTCAAGCTTTTACCTAGGTGTAACGTGTGTGTTTTCATGGTGATCAATCATAAAAACAACCATAATTAAGAACGTAAGACAAAACAACAATTAATAACTTAAACCAACACAAAATCATGTATTCACAATCATACCATGTGGCTTCAACCCTAGAGGAAGGGTTCAAGCCACTCAAGTTCGTATAATTACAAGAAAACATAGTTAAAGTAACATACTTATAAGAATTGGTAGAAGAGAAGATGAAATTGATGAACCCTAGTTGAGTTCTCCAACTTCTCCCTTCACTCCTTGGCAGTTTTTCAGAGATAAATCGTGACAAAATGTTTTTAGGAGCTAAGGGACCTATTTATAGTAAATGAGAATTGTTAAAAATTATGCCCGACATGAAATAGCTCCGTGTCATGGAGGTCATCGTGCCAATTTGCCTCCGTGACACGGAGGCATCACGTAGGCAATCTGGAATTCGCATAAAATACATGCCAGGCAGCCCTTGCCGCATTGGCGGTGTGTCATGCTGCTTGTGAAGCGCGTTAGGGGCCGTGACACACCCTTGGTCGCGCAGCCTGCCTGCTGTGGCACGTTGCTAACGCGCAGGTGGGTTGTTTCGCGCATCCCCCTTGCCGACGTTCACGTTTTACTTCCGATTCCATGCCTCCACTTCACCAACTCATGGATTAGTTCCTCAAATTCATTTTAAACCTAAAAAAACAAGAACTAATCATGTTGGTTAGTATATATATTCACATTTACATAAAATTACATGAGAATGTATATAAATAAGTAGCTAAACAAGACAAAACTAAGTTGTAAAGTATCCCTTGGGCATGCCATTTTGCCCAAGATCACCTGACAAAGGCTCAACAACTAGCATAAATTCAAAACAAAAGCCCAACAAGGGAAACATCAACATCATCAATAAAAGCCCGACAAGGGCACAAAATCGACAATAATAACCACAAAAGAGATACACTCATCCCACTCCCAACTAAAACAATACATTTTCCCCAATGTATGCATACAATACAAGTGAGGGTAAGAACTCCCTAACGTGGTCACTCATCATCATCATCATCCTTAACATCCCCATCATGTCCATAATCTCCCAGATCCTCCTCCTTATCCCCTAATCCCTCAAACAAGCCGTCTATGGGTCGTCGGGCTGTTGACGGGGTAGCCATAGTTGTATCAAGCGTGCTCATGTGGGGAACCTTCATTGATGTTTGACCTTTCCATTCCCTCACTTCAGCCCGAAGAGAAGTGACAACCCCCTCCACAATATCCACGCGAGAGCACAACTTGCTCAAGCTATCATACATCGACTTCATCTTCTTTTTCACCATCTTGGCAATCAGAGAAGGAAGACTTTTAAGCCAATTTCTGGAGTGGGTTCTCATGGGAGTGTGTCATATCCACGATCTTATGGAGGTCACTTAGGCAAGAAGATGTGGGAGGAGGTGAGGCTCCCCTAACAGGTGCTTCTCCAGAAGCTTGGCCCGATGCTTTAGGATGTGGCTTGTTTAAATCGGGGCCATGGGGGCCTGCTATAAACCATGGGAGTGTAATATCTCGAAAGACCTAAGATTAGACTCGAGGGTTGAAATAGAGAAAAATAGGATTTCCTGCACCAAGTCACAGGATGAGTCGTCCAGTGACCCATGAGGTGCACCACGAGTCGTTAGGTGACTCGAGGGGATGAGGGTGGAATTGGTTGGATTTTTGGCTTGGGGGCTGACCACGGGTGAGACCATGAGTCGTCCAGTTGGACATGGTCAAGAGTTGACTAGAGGTGGGAGAAATTAGGCAGTGATGGTGACAACTTGGTCACCACGAGTTGTTGGGCACACCACTAGTCGTGGTGTCCCTCATGGTGACCCTCAAAGGATTGATTCCAGCGATGGAAATGACAAGCAGACGACGAGTCGTCCCCCAGACAACAATCCATCTAGTCTCACATTAGGACTAGCAGTGACTATTCCTTGCGAATTTATTAAGGGGTTTTCCGTAATTCCTAAGTTCCTAAGACATATACTATGTCATTTTAAGCTTAGGAAATGATGTTTTGAGAGGGTTAAGCTCATTCTAAACCCATTCTCTTCCATGCATGCAAACCTAGTGGTTCTAAGGGGGTGATCAAACTTAGATTCATCAAGTTCTTCCCCAAATTCCTTTGGGTTCTCAAGAGGGTTGTAAAATCATATTCTCCTAGGTATGTAGCGTTATTAACTGGTTTATTCATCCACACCCATGCCCAATCCCTCTTCAATTTCACGAAAATTTTAATTGATGAATCTATGAGGTCTTAACCCAACATGTGAATTCTCTAAGTATCAATCATGGGTATGATCTATGCATGTTTATAATGTTGAATTATGATTAATGGGAATATTTTACATTGTTTTTAATTAAAAATTATATTTTCAAGTTTTTATAAATGATGCCCATCCATGGAAGTTCATGAAAGATGATATATGTATTCCAACATGATGAGATCTATATGATGAGAGTATGATTTCAAATTACCCATGTCCATGATCATGTTTTCAAATGATCAAGTCTATGTCAAGCATGTTAAATATTGGGCAAGCCCACATGATCAAGTATGTGTCATGATTTATCTAAATTTCATGTTATTAGCTTACCACATGGATTTGGAGTCTAGACTCCCACTATTTTCAGCTTGTGGTATGGTTTGAGCCCAAGGCTGCTCATGTTATGATTTCAGATTTATGCATGTATGTTATGAGTCATCTTTGTCATTAGATGATGGTTCAACTTCATTTAAAATGATTGAGAGAATATGCATGCTTTTGGGAGTAGTGTCTAACACTGTGTAGGCTAAGGGTCAGTCAACCCTATGCCTCAAAACTACGTGTTAATGTAGGTAGTTCAGATTATTTGGGACCTCCCTTGTGAGCTTCCCCTACCCCTAAGGTCCCTCCAGCTTGATATCGATATCATGGTAGCATCCCTATACCTAGCAAGGCTTTGATCAGCTCTGTCCACTTGAGTTTAATAGTTGGGACCATGTAAGCTCTATCGTGGTAATGTCGATTAAATGACAAGTCTCCCATTGTTCCTCAATATTTCAGTTATGCATGTTCATCAATCATGATATTATATTTTCAGCAGGTTTGACCCAAATGTTTAGTTTTACTTATGATTATTAATTTTCAGCTTTGGATCATTTGATTCGATTATGATACTTAGTTATGTATGAATCATGTTTTCCGATAATAGCATGCAAGCCCTACTCTCATACTCTTTGATGAAATGTTTTATGTTATGCATGATCACTGATTTTACTTACTTAGCGGTTTTACTTATCTAGCATACTTGGTACATTCCACGTACTAAACTCATACTTTATGCTGTATCATTTCATGATACAGGCTCAGATATTCAGGCTCCGTCCCGCCATTAGCCAGACTCTTAGTATTAGCATTTCCTAGTCTTAGTTGGTAAGTCCTCATCTTTCGTGGGCCCTTTATTATTGGATTTTGTATTTTCACTTTCAGACTATAGTGAGTTAGTTGGGGTCTTATCCCATCAACTCGTCAGTAGTAGAGGCTTATAAAATATAATATCTATTCAGTTTCAGACTTGTGTTATATATTCAGATGTTATGATATTTTTAGACTTCCGCTATATTATATATGTTAGACTTCTGCTTGATGATATTGAGTTTAGATGTCATGTTCATGACATAGGTCGACTTGGAGCCTCTCGAGGTTCTTTGTCCTGTCTATCGATCTAGGCCTATGTTCGGTCATGGGAAACTTGATATTAGAGCATTAGGTTTTGAAGTATCCTAGGCTGTTTGAAAGCCGTGTTAAGTAGAGTCTTTTTCATGGATGTGAAGCGTGCCACACTTATGATGAAGAGGCTACGAGACGTTTCGAAAATGTTCCCTTCTTTCATGATCTAAGTCATGCGATGAAATGCATCTATGCTTCTAAATCGTGCATACGCATTTTATAAATCATGTCTCCTCGCTGAATTAAAGAAAGAAGGAATGGAAATGGTAATGGCCACAAGAATGGCAATGGGGATGGGCACCAGTAGGACCCACCAGCCCATGAGAATTATGTACCCAAGATGGTGGCCCGCGCATTTAGGGCTGCCATTCAGATGCTAGCTCAGGCTTGGACCACCCAGGTTAACCAATAGGCGGTAGCACATGTCCCTCAGAATGGGAATACGGCAGCGGCAAGAGTCAGATATTTTCTGAGGATGATCCTTTTGAACTTCCTTGGGTCAAAGGTTGACGAGGATCCACACGAGTTTATTGATGAGGTTCTAAAGATCACCCACATCATGGGTGTGACTGGAGAGGAGTGCGCTGATCTAGCCTCGTATTAGTTGAAAAGGGTTGCGCATATTTGGTTCAAGTAGTGGAAAGATAGCAGGACAGTTGGAGCAGGCCCCATTGGTTAGGATTAGTTCCATACCGCATTTCTGGATCGATTCTTCCCTCGTGAAATGAGGGATATTAAAGCATGCAAGTTTGTGAACCTGAAACAAGGAAAGATGATAGTTCAGGAGTATGCATTGGAGTTCACTCGCCTGTCCAAGTATGCGCCTGAAATGGTGACAGATTAGAGAGACCGAGTGAGTCGGTTCATGGATGGTATAACAAACTATTTGGTAAAGGATTGTCGGACGTGTATGCTTCACCAGGACATCGACTTTCCTCGATTAGTTTTGTACACCCAGTAGATAGAGGCGGTGCATTTGTGAGAGAGAGAGGCCAAGTGGGTTAGGACAGACAGTTATGGATTCTCGCAACAGAGATCAGGAGGCGGGCATCGCCAGTAGTCTCAGTAGAGGTCTTTAGCTCCAGCGCTATCATCGACCAATGCTCCATCTAGACCGTGAGGTGATCAAAGGAGCATGCAGACAGAGTGTACCTTTTCAGCCTGCGGGAAGTGTGGAAAGAGTCATATAAGAGAGTGATTAATAGGATCAATTATCTATTTTGGGTGTGGTAGATCTGGCCATATGCGCTAGGAGTTTCCATTGACTAGCCAGGGAAATGGTCGAGGCCGTGCTCAGGCTACCAGTTCAGAAGTAGCACCAGCACGCCCAGCTCAGCAGGGTGCATCCACCAGTGCAGGTGGTGGCCAATGCTAGAACAGGTTTTATGCCCTTGCATCTCGACAGGAGCAGGAGACTTCACTAGATGTGGTCACCGGTATGTTATGAGTATTCCACTTTGGTGTTTACGCATTGATAGATCCAGGAGCTAATTTATCTTTTGTGACACCTTATGTTGCTAGTATTTTCGGAGTCAGCCCCAAAATCCTATCAGAACCTTTCTAAGTCTCTACTCCAGTTGGTGATTCAGTTATAACTCAAGGAGTATATAGAAATTTCCCTGTCATAGTCCTTCAGAAAATCACCTCAGTACATTTAGTAGAGCTAGCCATGATAGATTTTGTAGTTATCTTTGACATGGATTGGCTACATGCATGTTATGCCTCAGTCAATTGTAGAACCCATGCAGTAGAGTTCAGATTTTCGGGTGAGCCAGTCCTAGAGTGGAAGGATAGTTCAGCTATTCTTTTAGGTGGCTTCAGTTCCTACTTTAAGGCTAGAAAGATGATTTCTAAAGGTTGCGTGTACTATCTAGTTAAGGTTAAGGATTCTACATTCAAAACACTGACTATCCAGTCAGTTCCTGTAGTGTGTGAATACCCAAAAGTGTTTCCAGATGATTTACTAGGGATTCCTCCCAAGAGGGAGATCGATTTTGGTATTGACCTTCTTCCCTATACGCAGTCTATATCTATTCGTCCTTATATAATAGCCCCAGCCAAGTTAAAGGAGTTGAAGGAGTAGTTGAAGGATCTCTTAGACAAGGGATTCATCCGACTAAGAAAATCCCCGTGGGGCGCACCAGTTCTGTTTGTCTGAAAGAAGGATGGTTCCCTTCGGATGTGCATTGGCTATCGGTAATTGAACAAAGTCACCATCATGAACAGGTATCCCCTCCCTAGGATTGATGATTTGTTTGACCATCTTCAGGGTGCCAAGTGTTTCTCAAAGATAGACCTCAGATTCGGATACCATTAGCTCAGGGTTCGGGAGAGTGACATTCCAAAGACAACCTTCAAGACTTAGTATGATCATTATGAGTTTGTAGTTATGTCTTTTGGTTTAACGAATGCTCCTGTAGTTTTTATGGATTTGATGAACAGGGTGTTCAAGCGATACCTAGACATGTTTGTGATAGTGTTCATAGATGACATCCTTATATACTCTTGGAGCGAGGAGGAGCATGCCGCTCATTTGAGGTGGTGTTATAGACCTTGAAGGATTGCTAGTTGTATGCTAAGTTCAACAAGTGCGATTTTTGGCTAGACTCAGTGGCACTCTTGGGTCATGTGGTGTCAAGTGACGGTGTACATATAGACTCTCAAAAGATAGAAGCGGTGAAGAATTGACCTAGGCCAGTGAGTCCTTCAAATATCAAGAGTTTCTTGGGTTTAACTAGTTATTATCGGAGGTTTGTTGACGGGTTTTCATCCATTGCAGAACCATTGACTAAATTGACCTAAAAGAAAGAGAAGTTTCAATGGCTGGAGGCTTTTGAGAAGAGCTTCCAAGAGTTGAAGACTCGATCACCTCAGCAACGGTGTTGACCCTACTTGGGGGTACCGATGGGTTTGTGGTATATTACGACGCTTTGAGGACCAATCTTGGTTGTGTACTCATGCAGCATGGTAAAGTTATAGCCTATGCTTTCAGGCAGCTGAAAGTTCATGAAAAGAACTATCCGACTCACGACCTCGAGTTAGCAGCGGTAGTATTTTCCTTGAAGATTTTGAGACACTATCTATATGGAGTCCATGTGGATGTGTTTACGGACCACAAAAGCCTACAATACATATTTGCCCAAAAGGATCTGAACCTATTTCAGAGAAGGTGGTTGGAGCTTTTAAAGGATTATGATATAAGTGTTCTTTATTATCGGGGAAAAGCTAATATGGTGGAAGACACTCTTAGAAGTCTTTCAATGGTGAGTGTGTCCCATGTAGATGTGGGAAGGAAAGAGTTAGTGAAAGATGTGCCTCGGCTTGCACGGCTAGGAGTCCGTCTTGTTGACTCAATAGATGGAGGTGTCATTGTTCAGAACAGGTCAGAATCTTCCTTGGTGACTGAGGTCAAAGCTAGACAAGGTAAGGACCCGATTTTGTTAAAGTTGAAGGAAGCCGTTTAGAATCAGAAGGTGGAGACCTTCTCCCAAGGGGGAGATGGTGTGCTACGATATTAGGGTCATTTGTATGTACCAGGTTTTGAAGACCCGAGAGAGAAAATGTTGCATGAGGCCCATAGTTCTAGATATTCTATACATCTAGGTTCCACAAAGATGTACCGTGACCTACGGGAAGTCTATTGGTGGAATGGCATGAAGAAGGACATAGCAGAGTATGTGGCTAAGTGTTAGAATTGTCAACAGGTGAAGGTTGAACATCTAAGACCTGGGGGTGTGGTTCAAGATATTAGTATCCCTACTTGGAAGTGGGAGGAAATCAATATGGACTTTATTATAGGTTTGCCTCACACTCGTCGACAGTTGACTCTATTTGAGTGGTTGTAGACAGATTGACTAAGGCAACTCATTTTCTACCAGTCAAAACTATCGATTCAATGGAGGATTATGCTAAGTTGTTTATTCGGGAGTTTGTTTGGTTGCATGGAGTGCCCTTGTCCATCATATCAGATAGAGGTACTTAGTTCACCTCCCAGTTTTGGAGATCATTTCAGAAGGGACTTGGTACTCAGGTCAAGCTTAGCACAGTATTTCACCCGAAAATAGATTTCTAGGTGGAGCGGACCATTCAGACTCTTGAGGATATGTTGAGAGCATGCGTGATTGATTTCAAGGTAGTTGGGATGATCATTTGCCTCTCATTGAATTTTCATATAACAATAACTACCATTCCAGCATTCAAATGGATCCATTTGAGGCTCTCTATTGGCGGAGATGTAGATCGCCTATTGGTTGGTTCGAAGTCGGTGAAGCTACATTGATAGGTCCAGATTCAGTCCATGAGGCTATTTAGAAAGTTCATCTTATAAAGGAAAGGTTGAAAAAAGCTCCGAGTCATCAAAAGTCCTATGCGGATTTGAGGAGGAGGGAGCTTGAGTTTGAAGTTGGTGATTAGGTGTTTCTAAAGGTATCTCCCATGAAGGGAATGATGAGGTTTGGAAAGAAAGGGAAACTCAATTCCCGTTATGTTGGTCCATACCAGATTGTGAAATAGGTTGGAAAGGTAGCATATGAATGGAGTTGCCCTCATAATTAGCTTCAGTTCATCCAGTGTTCTATGTATCGCTTTTAAAGAAGTGCTCGGGTGATTTGGCTTTGGCTGTCCCAGTAGACAATGTGGGTGTGAAGGATAGCCTTAGCTATGAGGAGGTTCCGGTGGAAATACTTGATCGTCAGGTTCGGAAGCTAAGAAACAAAGAAGTAGCCTCAGTCAAGGTTTTGTGGAGGAACTAGCATATTGATGGAGCTACTGGGAAGCCAAAGCAGAGATGATGGCTAAATACCCACATCTATTCCCTTCCGGCTCAGTTTCAGCTTGAGGTATCAGTTTCCTCCATAGTACTCTATTCAGTTTCATGTTCAGTTCATTTGCCCCAGTTTCTTTCTTGTCAATGTATGTATGTGTGATTCATGAATTTAGTTCAGTCATATAATTCAGTCCAGAGTCAGTGAATCTCTAAGTTTTCAACTCTAAATGTTTAGTATTTGACATGGCAGTTGTATTTCTCAAATTTTCTGTATGTTTACGCACATTTGAGGATGAATGTTCCTAAGAGGGAGATATTGTAATATCCCGAAAGCCTTAAAATCGACCCGAGGGTTGAAATAGAGAAAAACAAGATTTTCTACACTAGGTCACTTGAGGAGTCGTCCAGTGACCCGTGAGGTGCACCACGAGTCATTAAGTAACTCGTGGGGAGGAGGGTGGACTTGGTTGGATTTTTGTCTTGGGGGCTAACCACGGGTGAGACCACGAGTCTTGGTCAACACCACGAGTCATCTAGTTGGACGTGGTCAAGAGTTGACTTGAGGTGGGAGAAATGTCACGCCCCTCCTTGGGAGGCATGACTTGCACCTGGTGCCTACTAGGACCTGGACTGCTGGACTAACTGAGCTGTAAATACAGCCTCCGGCCGACTAGGCCTATAGCCACCTGTAGGAATATAACAGCCAACCAGAACAACTGAGCATAAGGGAACCTATGCGGGCCGACAAGGCCACCATGCTGACTAGTTATTACTGAAAAGTAGAATCAAGTGTTGAACTGATTTGTAACCGACAAGGTTACCAACTAACAACTAAACAAGGCCCCACAAGGCCATCACATGCAAACTAAAACATACACACGACGCCACACGATTGGTACAACTAACCACCGGGAATATACAATCGGCAAGCCTCTAAGAATAATAAGAGGGTCGGGACAGGGCCCCGGCCTACCCATACTGTACAAACAAAAATGGAAGTAAAACTTTAGCTGTTAAGCTGCGGATGATAGGAGCTGAAGGCTCTGTACGCTGGTTGGAACTACGAGGGATCTGTTCCTCGTCTATGAGTACCTGCAGGAAAGTAATACAGCGCCCCAAAATGGGCGTCAGTACCACTGGTACTGAGTATGCAAAACAATAACTGAAAATAACTGAAAGTAAACAATAATACTGATAGATACTGAAGTAATAGGAGACGGGCTGAGACTGACTGAAAAGAGCGTAACTTTACTGAAGAGAGTAAGGGTCATACCTGATAACATGGCGGTCTACTTTCTATCTATTAATAACTAACACAACATAGCATACAAGAACCTTACCAGCCCCCATAAGCCCTAAGGTACCAACCAACACACAATCTATATACCCCTACCCAGGTCATACCATCCACCTAGTAACTATGAGCATCCCGCCGGCCCCTTGGGTATGAAACTTGGGCCCACTGGTCCCCTGACTATAACTGGATCTGAGTCAGGAGGACTCCTAAAATTTGAAATCTGAAATCTGTAATCTAAAAACTGTAATCTGCACCCCGGGCACAAGCGCTCGACAGAGGGTGTGGTATAGTGCTGATCAGCCTGCTATGGGGAATCTGCATTCCATCTTCGTCCGCTGGAGGACGACATACCACTCCATAGAGCGACATATCCTCACCCTCTGGAGGGCGAGTCGACACAGCTATTAACCTTGGGGCGGTCAAGGAAGCTCTAAGGGTGCCCAACACGGAACAATCATGTCTCCACAGATAGCAATAACCGCATGTAATATATATATACTGAATTTGATAATAATATTTATATTCTGGTATTCTGTTCTGAATTTCATACTGAAATATACTGAATCTAATACGAGATATACTGAGTCTGAAATAATATTTCTGGAATATTCTGCTTGGAATTATACTGTTTTACTGAGTTCCATGCTGAACACTGTATAATAATTCTAACATGCTTACTGAACTCATACTGAATATAATATACGACTTCTGAAACATTCTACTGGAATTTGTACTATTTTGCTATACTGGAACTACTAGCTTGCCGAAAGAAACTGGCTTTACATACCTCGCCTTGGCAACTTTCTGATTAACTAGCGCAGCTCAGCTAATGTTCAGCTATTTCTCCCAACTGTATTCATATTCACAAAAAAATAGAATTAATTCTACTATTATTTTGGAAGGACACCATACTTATGGGTATACCTACTGCCTATTCTTTGACTTATCGAAGAACGGCCGAAAACTCGTAATTTCTCGGAAGTCTAGAAGGGAGAAATACTCACTTTAATGCTGGGAGTATATTAAAACTAGTTTGGAGCAATTCCACTTACCATGGCTCGGTGAGACGACGATTCGTCGGCCGAATTTCACGAAACTAACTCCGTAGAAATGCTCCCTGCAGCTTTATACTTCGCTACCCGAAGTTAATTTAAGTTTGGACTACATTTGACGGCGTACAGGAAAGGAAATTTATGTTGAGCCTTTGTCCCTCCCCTGTTTCTGTTTGTTCTCTGGAAATGAAGATTGAAAATGACGAAAAATAAACCGAAGTGGGGCTTTATATACTTGGACCTGAACCCCCTTTAAGTCGTATTTGTCGAATACGATTTATTATACTCTTTGTTTACAGATAAAATGTCAAATCAACGACATCCTATCATAGGCAGAAGATTGGACATAGCAGTAGGAGAGGGCACCAGTAGGATGCCTTAGTCTCGTTTAGAATCGGCCCGATCTGAGGGCGATACAGAGGTATCATCCCAACCTTCTCAGTAGTCTCCACCCCATCAGGAGCCACTCGGGACAACACCACCTCCAACAGTTCCTATACCTACACCATCTGTCTAGGAGGTCAGGAGTGCAGTAGTAATGTTAGCGCAAATTATGGCTACTCAGCGCCAGTCAATGCCACCTATAGTGGCAGATTAATCAGGTGGGCGTGGTAGTTCGAGGGTCCGAGAATTTCTGGCGCTAGGTCCCCCATAGTTTACCGGGACAGATCAAACAGGAGACCCCCAGGACTTCCTGGATCAGATGCAGAGGATTTTTTGGGTAATGCATGTTACATCTACATAGTCGGTCGAATTGGCGGTATTCCGACTGCGGGATATTGCTGTGTTGTGGTATGAGAGTTGGGAAAGGTCTCGAGGGAGAGATGTTGCCCCTCCGACCTGGTCCAGCTTTTCAGAGGATTTCCTGGAACGTTACCTACCACGAGAGATCCGACAGGCCCAGATGGACTAGTTTTTACACCTGGAGCAGGGGGCGATGAGTGTTCGAGAATATGCCCTGCAGTTCGATTCTTTGGCCGGCTATTCTCTGGCCTTTGTAGACACCATGCCATCTAGAGTCCACCAGTTTATTATGGGGCTGAACCCATAGTATATTGAGGCCTGTAAGATAGCTACTTTGCGGGAAGATATGGATATTGCTCGAGTGCAGGCTTTTGCTCAGACTATTGAGGGCCTCAGACAGCGGCAACAGGATAGCAGACAAACAAGTTAGGAACAACGCCACAGGGATAGATCAGATGAGTTACATGGGGAGATTCGGAGAGGGCCTAGGCCACGGTTGTTAGATAGGCCACCTAGACCCCCGCCTCCATCACAGTAGCAGAGGGGTAGATTCAGCCGCCGAGGACAGTCAGAGTCCGGCGGAAGTTCTCGAATAGTAGATTCACCCCAACAGAGGAGGGTAGAACAGAGAAGGTATACACTACCACTTTGCCCTATTTGTAGTCGACACCACTCTGGAGCTTGCAGATATGGCTCCACAGGGTGTTATATATGCGGACAGGAGGGTCATGTGATGAGAGATTGTCCAACCAGGGGTTAGGGTGACCGGGATAGACAGGATAGGGCATCAGTAGGGTCGCGAGCTCCAGCAGCCCCGGTAGGGCGCAGACCCTTAGTTTCAGTAAGTAGAGGCCGAGGAAGATCAAGGGCCTTTAGTTCAGGTGCGGGCCCAAGCCGTACCTATGCATTACCAGGGAGACAAGATTCAGAGGCGTCTCCAGATGTTGTGACAGGTATGATGACTATTTTCTCTCACCTTACTTATGTATTAATCGATCCGGGATCTACCTTGTCCTATGTTACCCCATTAGTGGCTCGAAAGTTCAGTATTGTACTAGAATTGCTTCAGCAACCCTTTTCAGTATCTACACCCATCGGTGACTCTATTATAGCTAGTAGGGTTTATCGAGGGTGTTCAGTAGAGGTTGCTAATCGTCACACCACAACAGATTTGGTAGAGTTAGAAATGGTTGATTTTGACGCCATTATGGGTATGGATTGGTTAGCTCCATGCTATGCCAATGTAGAATGCTGACCAAGATAGTCTGATTCCACTTTCCAGGAGAGGCAGTACGAGAGTGGAAGGGCAGTACAGCTATGCCAAAAGGTAGGTTTATTTCCTATATTCAGGTGAGAAAGTTAATAGCCAAGGGGTCCATTTACCACATTTTCTGAGTTCAGGATGTTCGGGTAGAGCCTCCGACTCTCCAGTCTGTACCAATGGTGAATAAATTCCCCGATGTATTTACAGATGTGTTACCTGGTATTCCTCTAGAAAGGGAAATAGACTTTGCAATTGATTTATTACCATGCACCCAACCCATATCAATTCCCTCTTATCACATGGCTCCTGCTGAACTCAGAGAACTAAAGGAGAAGTTGAAAGATTTATTAGATAAGGGCTTTATCAGGCCGAGTACTTCACCTTGGCGTGCGCCAATTCTGTTTATGAGGAAGAAGGACGACTCCCTCCGTATATGTATAGACTATCGGCAGCTGAATAAAGTTACGATCAAGAATAAGTATCCGCTTCCAGGATAGATGATTTGGTTGATCAGTTACAGGGAGCTAGATATTTCTCCAAAATTGACTTAAGGTCCGGATATCATCAGGTTCGGGTTCGTGAAAGGGACATTCCAAAGACTGCCTTCAGGACCACATACGACCATTTTGAATTCTTAGTCATATCCTTTGGGCTGACGAATGCTCCAGCAGCATTTATGGACCTGATGAACAATATTTTCAGGCCATACCCGGACCTGTTCATGATAGTATTTATTGTTGATATTCTGGTGTATTCTCGCTTAGAGGCAGACCACAGGATCATTTGCAGACAGTGCTCCAGATTATCAGAGACCGTCAACTATATGCCAAGTTCTCTAAATGTGAATTCTGGCTAAATTCAGTAGTCCTTTTGGGGCATATCATGTTGGATGCTGGTATACAAGTAAATACATAGAAAATTGAAGTAGTGAAAACATGGCCCAAACCTACCACTCCGACCGAGGTACGCAGTTTCCTGGGATTAGCAGGGTGTTACAGGAGGTTGGTTGAAGGATTTTCCACCTTAGCAGCACCTCTGACTAAACTGACGCAGAAGGCAGCAAAATTTCAGTGGACTGAGGCATGTGAGCAGAGCTTCCAGGAATTGAAAGACAGGTTAACATCAGCTCCAGTGTTAGCATTGCCAGAAGGTACAGAAGGTTATGCAGTTTATTGTGACACTTCGGGTGTTGGGTTAGGATGTGTGTTGATGCAGCATGGTAAAGTAATTGCTTATGCTTCCAAATAGCTAAGGAAACATGAAAAGAACTATCCTACCCATGACTTGGAATTGGCCGCAGTGATTCACGCCTTGAAGATATGGAGACATTACTTGTATGGCATCCACGTGGAATTTTCATTGATCATAAGAGCCTACAGTATATCTTCACCCAGAAAGAACTAAACTTGCGGCAACGTCGCTGGTTAGAGCTATTGAAAGACTATGATGTGAATATTCTGTATCACCCAAGAAGGGCCAATATGGTGGCAGACGCCCTTAGCCGTAAGTCTATGGGGAGTTTAGCATACTTACAACCTATGCAGCGGGAATTAGCCCGGGAACTGCATCAGTTAGCCAGTTTAGCCGTTCGTGTAGCAGAAACAGAGGACAACAAAGCAGTAATCCAGAACACCGTAGTGTCTTCTTTAGTCGTGGAAGTAAAGGAACGACAATGTGAAGATCCTAGCCTGGTTCAGCTTAGAAAAAGAGTTCAGCAAGGAGAGGTGATAGAGTTTTAGATAACCGAGGATGGGGTATTGTGATATAAAGATCGCCTTTGTGTTCCAGACGTTGCAGGGCTTCGACAGCAGATTATGGGCGAGGTACATTATGCCCGTTATTCTCTTCACCCAAGTTCAACGAAAATGTACCATGATATAAAAGAAATCTACTGGTGGCCGGGAATGAAGAAGGGGATAGCAGAATTCGTAGCTTAGTGTCCCAACTACCAGCAGGTAAAAGCTGAACATCAGAAACCAGGCAAACTGACTCAGGATATAGCAGTGCCTTTATGGAAATGGGAAGCAGTGAATATGGACTTTGTAGTATGATTACCTCGCACCAGGCGTAGATATGATTCGATCTGGGTAATAGTTGACAGATTGACAAAATCAGCTTACATCCTGCCAGTTGATAACGGGCAAAAATATATGCCCGAGATACTCTTTATTACTTAAATTAGTCTTGTTTATCTAAGTTATTGTATACATTTTCATGTAATTTTATATAATGTGGAGATATGTGCTAACCAACATGATTAGCCTTTGTTTTGTAGGTTTTGATGATGTTTGAGTAACTAATCCATGAGTTGGTGAAGTAGAAGCTTGGAAACGGAATTAACACGCGAACGTCGGCAAGGAAGAGGCACAAAACAGCCCACCGGCGCGTCGACAAGGTGCCACGGCAGGCAGGCCGCTCAAAACAGCCCACCTGCGCGTTGGCAACGTGCCACGGTAGGTGTCCTCTGCGACCAAGGGGCTGCAACGTGCTGCCCAGGCAGCGTGACACGTTGCCAACGCGACAAGGTGCTGCCTGGGCCGAAATCGGGTGATTTTCCAGAGAGCCTCCGCGTTCGTAGCGTGTCACGGAGGCCGTGCTCCGCGATGCACTCCGTGACACGTTGCTTGTTAATCCGGGAAAGATTCCTACTAATATAAATAGCACACTTAGGTTTATTTTTCATAAGGAAGACTTGGTGGAGCTAGGATGTGGGTTAGCAACAGTTGAGGGACGAAAAAGCTAAGGGTTTTTCTCTCTTTCTTTCTTCTTTCAATCAATTGTACGTATGATCTACACTCATTTGAGGATGATCAATCCACAAATGAGTGGCTAATTCTCTTCCTTGCTAAGGTTTTGAACATGTGTATTGAATTTTGATTGTGAATTATATGGTTTTCATCTTCTTCTTTTATGTTGTTCTATTAATTCTTGTTCTTACTGCATTAGTGTGTGGCCAACATTAATGTACATCTAAAAAGTCCAATTTTACTCGAGAGAGCAAGAAATTGGAAAGTTGTGAATTAATAGGGTATTGTTCTTAACTTGATTTAGGAAAATTGGGTTTTGATGTGCTTTCCTGATAGAAATATACTTGAAAGCCGTATTAGTCAATTTAGGAACCGGAATTGTATTGCTAGGTCATAAATTGCATTTAATCACAGAAATGTAGACGAATGGTTTATGATTCTAAAGTGAGATTAAATACGAGAGTTTTAATCTCTAGGCTAATGTTCTTGGCTAGCAACATGAAGAGAAGAATAACCGAATTATGATTACTATCGAATTCATTACTTGTTCTTAACCTTGGCATGCTCTTATCCATAGTTTCAATTCAAGTAAATATTTGTTAATAGTTTTAGCATATAGTTTATAAACCAAATTATTTAACTTTTGGTTACATTGTTGTCAACATAATTAGAAGTAAACTAGAATATAGTATACTTAAGCAATTTTACTTATCTAGAGTCTCCTTGGATCGATACTTGGCTTACTTAGCCACTTTATTACTTGTTTGACCACGTGCACTTGCGTGTCGGTTTTTAACCCCTACCAAAGCACTGAACAAGTTTTTGGCGCCGTTGCCGGGGAGACTTGGCAATTGGTGAAATTGTTTTAAGTATAAATTTACTGTATTTTTGTTTTATTTTCTTAAGTGTTGACAACTTGGTCTAGTGTTTGTTTTAATTCTTCTTTATTTTATTTTATTTTTCTGCTTGTTCGTATACCCTTATTGACATGACATCGTGGAATATAAATGGTTTCAATGGTGGATACTCATATTTTAGTGAATCTTGTCTGAACTATGGAGGACCCCACTTGTGGCAAAACTGTAACACGTGCAATATATGTGGGTGTCAATATGGCCATTGGGGTGATTGTCCGAAGGCATATTCCCCTCCCCCAAGCCCCTACTATGATACTTCTGTTGATTTTTCTGAGTATAGGCATGTTGAAAATGAGGACTTGGGATGCCAAGTTCAAATAGAGGACATGATGAAACAACTCCTGGAGCAATCAGAAGCAATGAAGGAGTCGGTGGCAGAATTGATAATTCAGCAAAATGAGAATGCCGAGGCTGTAAGCAGGATGAGCGTCAAATTCACGGAGATGATCGCTGAAGCTGAAGCTTGTGATGACTTGCAGGTAACAGTTTTAGCCGATATTGAAGAGGAACTACAAGCAGAGGACAAGGGTGGATTTTTGGATGAAGCCCAACAGTTAGAATCTCTTGAGTGTCCTCGTGATGGGCTCACACTTATGGAAAAGCCATTCTTGGAAGAAGAGATAGAGTATCCCCCAGTTGACTTTAATGGTGAGATAGATGTCGATGCCGAGAAGGAGTATACAAGTAAGGAGGTCAAGCAAAATGCAGTTTCAGAGTTGAGGTGTATTGGACCACACTCTACGCATTTTTCAACATTAAATTTGGTTGACAACATAGAAATAGAGTCTTCCAAGTTTGTAGAGAAATGTCTAGAGGAGGACCAAGCACCATATATTTTGAAATTTGCTAACTCAGAAAGACAAAATGACTTCGCTTACTTAAGGACCAATAAATGCAAAAGGCAACATCTACTGTTTGGTCCTTACAATTTTTCACCACCACCCCTGGAGCATAAGAGGAAATTAGAGAAGAAATTAGGGGTGAGATTCATATCCTCAAGGTGGAGGAAAAAGTGGTGAAACTTGGTACGTCGTGCCGCGACATAAAATTAGGCGCTGCTTGGGAGGCAACCCAAGGGTACCACAGGTACCATTTTAATTTCTTGCAATTGAGTTAATTTTTGTTTATTTTCACCTTGTGTTGTTTTGGTGGAAAGTTAAGCACAGATGGAGGGGAAGTATGAGTACCCGTGGAGGAGGAAGCTAACAAGCATGGAAAAGAAAAAGTGTGGGGTCGAACACCCACTTGTGCAAAGTTGAAGAAAGGCATGTTGTTGGCTAGGCCTAAAGGCCTCAGGGAGTATTTCTCACCCTTTTTAGATTTTAATTTGATGCTATGAGGACATAGCATGATTTAAGTGTGGGGTGAGGGAAATTTCAAGGGAAATTTCAAAAATTTTTGTTGTGCTTAACGATTTTTGGTGAATGTAATGCTTGTGAAAAATTTGAAAATTTTGAAAATTTTTTGTGAATTAAGCATGACTTCATCACCCGTTGGTTTTTCTTTTCGGTTCTTTTCCGACGGGGGGTCTTTTAACCGAAGAATAAAAATTTTCTTTTTCTTTCTTTCCGTTGTCTGTATATAATGTTTTTTTAGTCATAGTTAGTGATTGTTTCCGATGATGGATGGATGACGACCGTCTTGAGGAAAATTAGTCGATGGGTTTTGGGTTTTTGAAACCATAACTAATTGGGACTTGATGTTCTTTTTATGTGCTATACATGGTTGTAAGATGCAAGTATGTTCAGCATGAAGCATGCAAGTGTATAACTTTGTTTGAGACACTTAGGCTCTTGAATTTGACTCAATATGTTTGAAGCTTAATTCCGAATTCTTGTGATTAGCTGAGTAAGAGTCTACTGATTGTGTCTTGATTTGAGCATGTCCCATGAGTGTAAGGTTTTTGAGTATTCTATGCTATTGTGGAATATCTAGAACTTGCTTGGTGTGTTGATAAAACGAAATGAAGGATGTGAATTGGAGGAAATGATATAGGCATTTCTTTGAATGAACCAACTTTTTATCCCTCATTATACCTACCTTGAAAAATTAATCCTAGTTAACCCCATTGAGCCTTGAGCCTATTCTTTGACAGCTGCAACATAAGCTTAATCCTTTTTCTTTCATTAGCCTTGAAATTGAACCAAAACTCCGAAGCGCTTAAAGGAAAAATCCGAAAGGGTAAAGGAGTGAGAAGAATGGAAAAGAAGGAAAAATGGCAAGTTGTAGAAGTGAGAAAAGGACAAAGGTGCACTTGTTTGAATATGGTTGAGTATTAGTAGGGAGTAAGAAAATAAATAAATGAAAAGTTACTTATAGAACTCCTTACTAATAAGCTAAAAGTGTCGAAAGAAATGGGGGAACAAAAGAGGAAAAAGAAAACTAAAAGGAGAAAAAAGGTGAAGTGAGGGAAGGGAAGTTTGTAATGAAGGCGTGATGTATTAAAAGCGCTTAGGAAAGATAGTCACTATTACTGATCATAATAGTACCTACCCGCACCTGAGTTACATTACAACCTAAAAAGTCCTACTTGATCTTACATTCACACATCCTTAAATTAGTGGAATAAAACACTAAGGGCAAGCTTACGGGTCATTACATAATGCATGTGAATTCTTTGTGAGAGTGAGCGTAATTCTATTCATGTACCCACACATGTTGTGATGTAAAAAATTGTTTTTGCGTGTGATTGGGTAACTCTCTTTCCGTGAGGGGCACATGTTGAATGAAGGATATAATTCATGTGGGATTTCTTAATCAGATGATTTGCATGAGTTTGCTAAAATTGAGAGTCGATTCTTGAGGTTAAGAAGTCTTAACATGGTTGTACTTCATTTCAATGATCAAATCAGGCATGCTCTATTTTTAGCTTGTATCTTACGTAATCATTATAGCCGTAACCTGAATGATCTTGCTAAATTAGTTATGTAGGAGTCTCCATTTGCATGATATATAAAAGGTTGTTCGAGGACGAACAAGGCTTTAAGTGTGGGGTTGTGATAACGGGCAAAAATATATGCCTGATACTCTTTATTACTTAAATTAGTCTTGTTTATCTAAGTTATTGTATACATTTTCATGTAATTTTATATAATGTGGAGATATGTGCTAACCAACATGATTAGCCTTTGTTTTGTAGGTTTTGATGATGTTTGAGTAACTAATCCATGAGTTGGTGAAGTAGAAGCTTGGAAACGGAATTAACACGCGAACGTCGGCAAGGAAGAGGCACAAAACAGCCCACCAGTGCGTCGACAAGGTGCCACGGCAGGCAGGCCGCTCAAAACCGCCCACCTGCGCGTTGGCAACGTGCCACGGCCGGTGGCCTCCGCGACCAAGGGGCTGCAACGCGCTGCCCAGGCAGCGTGACACGTTGCCAACGCGGCAAGGTGCTGCCTGGGCCGAAATCGGGTGATTTTCCAGAGAGCCTCCGCGTTCGTAGCGTGTCATGGAGGCCGTGCTCCGCGATGCACTCCGTGACACATTGCTTGTTAATCCGGGAAACATTCCTACTAATATAAATAGCACACTTAGGTTTATTTTTCATAAGGAAGACTTGGTGGAGCTAGGACGTGGGTTAGCAGCAGTTGAGGGACGAAAAAGCTAAGGGTTTTTCTCTCTTTCTTTCTTCTTTCAATCAATTGTACGTATGATCTACACTCATTTGAGGATGATCAATCCACAAATGAGTGGCTAATTCTCTTCCTTGCTAAGGTTTTGAACATGTGTATTGAATTTTGATTGTGAATTATATGGTTTTCATCTTCTTCTTTTATGTTGTTCTATTAATTCTTGTTCTTACTGCATTAGTGTGTGGCCAACATTAATGTACATCTAAAAAGTCCAATTTCACTCGAGAGAGCAAGAAATTGGAAAGTTGTGAATTAATAGGGTATTGTTCTTAACTTGATTTAGGAAAATTGGGTTTTGATGTGCTTTCCTGATAGAAATATACTTGAAAGCCGTATTAGTCAATTTAGGAACCGGAATTGTATTGCTAGGTCATAAATTGCATTTGATCACAGAAATGTAGACGAATGGTTTATGATTCTAAAGTGAGATTAAATACGAGAGTTTTAATCTCTAGGCTAATGTTCTTGGCTAGCAACATGAAGAGAAGAATAACCGAATTATGATTACTATCGAATTCATTACTTGTTCTTAACCTTGGCATGCTCTTATCCATAGTTTCAATTCAAGTAAATATTTGTTAATAGTTTTAGTATATAGTTTATAAACCAAATTATTTAACTTTTGGTTACATTGTTGTCAACATAATTAGAAGTAAACTAGAATATAGTATACTTAAGCAATTTTACTTATCCAGAGTCTCCTTGGATCGATACTTGGCTTACTTAGCCACTTTATTACTTGTTTGACCACGTGCACTTGCGTGTCGGTTTTTAACCCCTACCAAAGCACCGAACACCAGTAAGGACTACCTTTTCAGCTGAAGATTATGCTGAGCTGTATATTAGAGAAATAGTCAGGCTGCATGGGGTTCCAGTGTCCATTATCTCCGACAGAGGGGCGCAGTTTACGGCTAAGTTCTGGAAATCATTTCAAAGAGGCTTGGGCACGCAGGTTAACCTGAGCACAACTTTCCATTCTCAAATAGATGGGAAGGCAGAACGCACCATTCAAATGCTCGATGATATGTTGCGAGCATGTGTGTTGGATTTCGGAGGTAGCTGGGATGAACATTACCACTCATTAAGATCAACTATAATAACAGTTACCATTCGGCCATTCAGATGGCACCTTATGAGGCATTATATGGGCGAAAGTGCAAATCTCCAATTGGTTGGTTTGAGGTAGGAGAATTAGCATTGATTGGGCCAGATATCATTCATCAGTCAAAGAAAAAAGTAAAGCTTCTCAGAGAATGTTTACTGACTTCTCAGAGCTACCAGAAATCTTATGCTGACGTGCGGCACAGAAACTTGGAATTTAATGTGGGTGATTGGGTATTTCTAAAAGTTTCGCCGATGAAGGGTGTAATGAGATTTGGCAAGAAAGGCAAGCTCAGCTCGAGGTTTGTTGGGCCTTATCAGATTCATCGAAGCATTGGCCAAGTGGCATATGAGCTAGACTTACCTCCAGAGTTAGAATCTGTCCACCCAGTTTTCCATGTATCAATGCTGAGAAAGTGCATAGGAGATCCCTCCAGAATTGTTCCAGTCCAAGATGTTCAGGTTACAGAGGAGTTAGCCTATGAAGAAGTTCCAGTAGCCATACTAGGCCGGCAGATCCGCAGATTAAGAACTAAAGGTGTTTCTTCTGTCAAAGTGTTATGGCGTAAGAGGAACCGAGAGGAAATGACTTGGGAAGTAGAAGAAGATATGAAAGCCAGATACCCTCAGTTATTTCAGACTTAGTCAACCAGAGGTATGTTGATATTGCTGTTTTATGAGTTGCTTTATATTCATGTGTATAAGTGAGATGTTGACTCTAGTTTATTATGAAATGGATGCTATAGTATTATATGGAGTACCTGTATTGGACTTTTCTGTGTTACAGGATTTTTGAAAAAGTCCATATTACAGGGGAAACTCTGCAAAAATTTTTCCAGAATAATTAGAACAAGTTAAAATTTCTATAAATAGAAGTTAACATTCGAGGATGAATGTTCTTAAGGGGGGAAGGATGTTACACTCTGTAAGTTCTTGACACTTAGTTTTCCTATTTTCATGTTGGTTAAGAGTTTTAGAATTCCATACGTGCGAGAAAAGGGCCTGGGAAGAGCCGGACAAGCGCCAAGTCGGAGCGTCGCAAGGGATAAATCGCATTCGCCTTGCGACGCTCCGACTTGGCGCTTGTCCGGTCTCTCCCCGGTCCCTTTTCTCACACGTATGGAATTCTAAAACTCTTAACCAACATGTGAATAGGCCATCTAAGTGTCTTACGGGGTGTAACATGAAATTGGGCAGTGATGGTCACGACTTGGTCACCACGATTCATTGGGTACACCACGGGTCGTGGTGTCCCTTGTGGTGACCCTTAGAGGAATGATTCTAGTGATGGCAATGACAGGTAGAAAATGAGTCGTCCCCCACACCACGATTCGTTAAGTCCCTCATTGGGATTGGCAGCGAGTATTTCCCTGCAAATTTATTAAGGGATTTTCCATAATTTCTAAGTTTCTAAGACCTATAATACATCGTTTTAAGCTCAGAAAAGGGTGTTTTAAGAGGGTTAAGCTCATTCTAAACCCATTTTCTTCCATGCATGCAAACCTAGTGGTGCTAAGGGGGTGATCAAGCTTAGATTCATCAAGTTCTTCCCCAAATTCCTTTGGGTTCTCAAGAGGGTTGTAAAATCAGATTCTCCCAGGTATATAGGGTTATGAATGAGTGTATTCATCCACATCCATGCCCAATCCATCTTCAATTTCATGAAAATTCTAGTTGATGAATCTATGGGGTTTTAACCCAGTATGTGAATTCTCTAAGTATCAATCATGGGTATGATCTATGCATGTTTCTAATGTTGAATTATGATTAATGGGCATATTTTATAATGTTTTCAATTTAAAACTATTTTTTCAAGCTTTTATAAATTATGATGCCCATCCATGGAAGTTAATGAAAGATGAGATTATGATATATGTATTCCATCATGATGAGATGTATATGTTGAAAGTATGATTTCAAATTACCTATGTCCATGTTCATGTTTTTGGATGATCAAGACTATGTCAAGCATGTTTAAGTATTGGGCAAGCCCATATGATCAAGTATGTGTCATGATTTATCTAAATTTCATGTTATTAGCTTACGATATGGATTTGGAGTCTAGACTCCCACTATTTTCAGCTTGTGGTATGGTTTGATCCCAAGTCTCCTCATGTTATGATTTCAGATTTATGCATGTATGTTATAAGTCAGATTTTCGTCACTAGATGATGGTTCAGCTTCGTTGAGAAATGATGGAGAGCATATGCATGTTTTTGGAAGTAGTATCTAGCATCGAGTAGGCTAAGGATCAGTCAACCCTATGCCTCAGAACTACGTGCCAACGTAGGTATGTTCAAATTATTTGGGACCTCCCTTGTGAGCTTCCCCTGCCCCCAAGGGGTCTCCAGCTTGATATCAATATCATGGTAGCATCCCTAGCCCTGGCAAGGCTTTGGATGGCTCTGCCCACTTGAGTGTAATAGTCGGGACCACATAAGCTCTATTGTGGTAATGTTGGTTATATGACGAGTCTCCCATTATTCCTCACAATTTCAGTTATGCATGTTCAGTAGTCATGATGTTATGTTTTCAGTAGGTTTGACGTAAATGTTCAGTTTTACTTATGATTATCAATTTTCAGTTTTGGATCATTCAATTCAGTTATGATACTCAGTTATGTATGAATCATGTTTTCAGATAATAACATGCAGACCCTGCTCTCAAACTCTTATGATGAAATGTTTTATGTTATGCATAATCACAGATTTTACTTACTTAGTGGTTTTACTTACCTTTCATACTCAGTACATTCCACGTACTGATAGCATACTCTATGCTTTATCGTTTCATGATACAGGCTCGGATATTCAGGCTCAGTCCTGCTGTTCGATCTGATTTGTGGGTATATAAAACGACACGCAAGTGCACGTGATCGAACAAGTAGTAAGTGGCTTTAGTAAGCAAAGTATCGATCCCACAGGGACTTGGATGAAGTGCAATCTGCTCAAGTGTACTATATTTCGATTCTAAAAATGCAGACAACAGTGTAACCAAAAGTTTGATATTTTGTTTTATAATTTTTTATACTAAAGCTAAAACAATTATCTACTTTGAGTCTGAACTATGAATGAGAGCATGCAGAGGTTAAATGAACATGCAATGAAATTAATTATCGTTATAATTTGGTTAATCTTTTCCTCCAGTTGCTAACCAAGAACTATTTCCTCCTGCTGCTTTCCTTGTCCTGCCTCTTGATGAATCAGCATTCCATTCCGGATTGCCGTGCGAAATACGGTTCAACAAGGTATACAACTCCTCATAAGTGTTCTCCAGCGCTTGCCCTCCAGCTGCTGAGTCTAGCAACATTTTGGTGTGGGGTTCCAAACCCTCTATAAAAGTGTGCACCAGCACATCATTGGACTGATGATGATGAGGACAATCCCGCAACATAGACTTGAATCTCTCCCAGGCTGAATATAAATTCTCTCCCTCTCTCTGTTTGAAACTTAGAATTTGACTTCTAAGTCTTGCTGTTTTACAGGAGGGAAAAAATCGTATCAAGAATTTCCTTGCAAGATCATCCCACGTAGAAATAGAGTTCGGTGGCTCAACTTTCAACCACCTCTTGGCTTCTCCCAATAGTGAGAATGGGAACAATGTAAGCCGGACATAATCTGATGACACTCCAGCGGGGATGTAGGTGTCACTTATCTCCAAAAAATTTTGGAGATGCTGCTGTGGATCTTCATGAGGGAGACCAGTAAACTGCCCGCTAGTGTGCAGCAATTGCACCATATTCTGCTTAAGTTCAAACCTCCCTCCTGGCTCAGGTTTGCGGATGCTAGATGTGACATTATTAGCATGTGGGATTGCCACCTCGCGAACCGGCCGAGCTGCTACTTCATCGGGCACTAACACTGCCCGTACTACTAGTGGATTCTGTTGTTGCTCCATGATCGTCTGTCTGAGCAACTGCAGCTTTCTTTGTAGAGCTTCTTTTCGTTTACTGTGAAATATCCTTTCTGGCTCTATATACGATTCCACCAGCTCCTTGTCTCTTGCCAGTGTTCAACAGAAATTAAGTCTGCAAAATACAGGCTAAGACCAAGTTGTCAACACTAAGAAAATAAAAATATAGTAAATTAACACTTAAAACAAATTTACCAATTGCCAAGTCACCGGCAACGGCTCCAAAAACTTGTTCGGTCTGATTTGTGGGTATATAAAACGACACGCAAGTGCACGTGGTCGAACAAGTAGTAAGTGACTTTAGTAAGCCAAGTATCGATCCCACAGGGACTTGGATGAAGTGTAATCTACTCAAGTGTACTATATTTCGATTCTAAAAATGCAGACAACAGTGTAACCAAAAGTTTTATATTTTGTTTTATAATTTTTTATACTAAAGCTAAAACAATTATCTTCTTTGAGTCTGAACTATGAATGAGAGCATGCAGAGGTTAAACGAACATGTAATGAAATTAATTATCGTTATAATTTGGTTAATCTTTTCCTCCGATTGCTAGCCAAGAACTATTGCCAAGAGATTAAAACTCTCGTATTTAATCTCACTTAAGAATCATGAACCATCCACCTACATTTCTGTGATTAAATGCAATTCATGTTCTAGCCATACAAACCCGGTTCCTAAATTGACTAATACGACTTTCAGGTATATTTCTATCTTGAAAGTAAATCAATTCCATTTTCCCAAATCAAGTAAAGATCATATCCTATTAATTCACAACTTTCCAATTTCTTGCTCTCTCGAGTGAAACCGGACTTTTTAGATATACATTAACGTAGGCCACACATTAATGCAGTAAGAACAAGAATTAATAGAACAACCATGGAAGAAAAGATGAAAAACCAAAGAATCAATGATCACATTTCATCACAATTGTTCATAACCTCAGCAAGAAGAGGAATTAGCCACTCATTTGTGGATTAAACATCTTTAAATGAGTGTTAATCATACAAGCAATTGAATACAAGAAGAAGGAAAGAGAGAAAAACCTTGAGAATTTAGTCCCCTCAACTGCCTGTAACCCACATTCTTGCTCCACCAAGTTAGAATATTGAAAAATGAACCTAAGTGTTCTATTTATACTGCTGGGAATTTTTCCCGGAATAACGAGTAACGTGTCACGGAGTGCATCGTGGAGCACTGCCTCCGTGACACGCTACGGACGCGGACCTTCACTGGAATTGGGGGTCCAGGAATTAAAGCTCAACATGGCACGGCGTGCAACGCGGAGCCAAGCCACCGTGCCACGGACCGGACGCGGACCCTCTCTGGAATTTGGGCGAAATTTCCCTATCCAGGTAGAAGGCCTCCGCGATGACAGCGTGACACGGCTCCATCGCGGAGCCCCTTTATTTCATGCTGTCCAATAACTTGTCCCTTGCTCGCATCCAAATCCAACCTCGATATCCTCCAACATGCATTTTAGCTTCCCGAAATTACATTTTACCTGCAAAACAACGCTAATCATGTTGGTTAGTATAAATTCACATTTTATTACCAATTACATGAGAATGTATACACATTGATAGATAAACAAGGCGAAAATGGTACTTTTGAGTATCACTTGGGCATATAAATTTGCCCAAGATCACCTACCCCACACTTAAATCCTTGTTCGTCCTCGAACAACAATCCTACACTTCATGCAATTTACATCCCAACCTCGCTACATTGGTTCGACAATTTAGGCTACGGTCATACCGATTATTCAATACAGCAAATCATCAAGAAAACATGCATGGTCCTATCAATGCAATGACCTTCAATACATCAAGACCTCCTAGACTTTAAGAATCGACTCTCGATATTGGCAAACTCATGCAAATCAGCTGATCAAGATATCCGACACGAAAATTAATCTTTCATCAAGCATGTGCCCTTACAACACAAGAGAATCTTCCCCTTTTTGCTCATATGACTCACAAAATTTTAAGCAGGGGCATGTAAACACAATTTCGCTCTCTCTCCCAAAAGAATTCACATGCATCATGTCATGACCCATAAGCTTGCCCTTAGTGTATTACTCCACTAATATAAAGAAGTGCTATGTAAGATCACGTAGGACTTTAACTGGTTGTAATGGAAGCTACGGAACTAGTAAATATTGGGTTAGCCAATAGTAGCCACTAGAATCCTTAAGCGCCTTTTCAACACATCCCATCAACTCATGGACATTGTTTCTTTTTTTCATCATCCCATTCTTGATGTTTTTCTTTAGTATGGCCCATCGTATTAAGCACACTTGACACAACAACAAAGATTATTCATGCACCTTCATTAAAGTTTATTTATAGCAAGTGCACCTTCAACCTTTCCTTTTCTTCTATCACTCTGCTTTTCTTTTTCTTTTCACCATTCTCACTCTTCGACACTTCGGGAAAATGATATTCTCTTCTTAAGTGCTTAAGAGTTTTGTATAGACTTTACAGCTAATGAAAAGAAGGAATTAAGCTCGGTTAACACTTTTTTGGTTCCAAGAAAAAAATTAATAGGCTAAAGGCTCAACGGGCTGACTAGGGTATGCAATCAAGGTGGGTACAACAAGGAAAAATAGAAACTCTCGGTTATAACAAAGAAATGCCTACATCCTTTCCTATAATACACCTCCTTCATTTCGTTTTGTACACACACCAGACATGTTCTAGACACTTCACAATAGCATGGAATAACAACACCTCACTTCACACTTTTTGCACATTCTCAATTCAACATGTATTCACAGACTCTTCAATCAGCTAATTACAGGAATTGAAACATTAAGCCTCAATCACACTGAATCGAACTTTATGCCCTAGGTATCTCAACATATTTACAAAGTTGCATGCTTTCATATGAATCACCTTTGCATTTTAAATATCATGTACAACATGCAACCAGAATTTCGCAACCATACAGTAACTACAGGTTTTGGGATGCAACCCACCAAAGAAAAAAAACTGAAAAATAATTGAAAAAACTACTCCTAATGACTACATTTCCCTTAAGACGGTCGTCATCCATCCATCATAGGGAACAGTCACTACTATGACTTCGGTTCAATGGGACCATTCTCAGTAAAAGAACCGAAAACAAACACCGAGAAACCCAAGAGTAAAAAAATGTCGAAAATATCAATCATTTCGATAGAAAAAATATGTACAAAATATTTTAAATTTTAAAAATATCGATCATTTCGATAACAAAAATATGTACAGAATCAGCTAGCAACATTCAGCAACACACCTTAATTTCACATAAATTTACAATACAGAACAACACTTTAACAATTCAGAAATCACAGGGAACAACAAAATTTCACATGCACGACAACAGATTAGAGCATACATACACAAAAACACAACCCAACACCTAACTACTCCCACCCCACACTTAGCTCGAACACTTTCCCCAGTGTTCACAAAAATTAAAATAACACAAAATCGGGTGGTGGAACTCCCTGATCAGTCAAAGTATTCCACTTCTTCGTCGGGTGCTGCTGCTTCATCTCCCATGTCTGAATCGCCCCCGTCGTCTTCACCGGACTCCACATCAGAGTCCTCCCGACGTGTCTCCTCGTCTGTGGGGACGTCATCATCTATGGGCTCTACAAATGCTGGCCCCACTCGGCATAGAGCCCTGGCGTTTTTGCCGAAGGGGTATTCTAGCTCGAGCTGCCATAGCTCCTCCTCTATCGCCGGCCTCCCGCCTATCCTCAGCTGGAGCATTTGCATCCTATAAATTTGAGCCATATACTGATCATCACGAGCATGTCGCTCGCCAAGTGTAAGCACTGGCCCGTGGGTGGTTTCGGGAGCCTTAGTTTTAGTAACAACTAAGGCCCGCCGCTCCATCTGTGGGATATAGTCAAGGGCCTCCTCCTCGACATCTAGGCCCCTGAGGAAGGTGGTGAGTAGTCCACCATAGCCATACCTGTGCCCCTGGTGCCACCGGGCTCTCTTCATGGCGGAGATAATTACCGCCCTTATGTTGATCTCTAGCCCTTTCATCAGGGCGTACACCAGGCATACACGATCCCGGGTTACATCTGTCATATGTACCCCCGGGATGAGGCAGGAACAGACTATCTTTAGCCATATTCTGGCTTCTCTGTTCATCTGTGAATAGGGAAAAGTCTGGTGGTAGCCCCTCTCTTTGTGTCTGCTCCATCTAGCTGTCGATCGAGTCCCACACAATGTGCGTCTGATGTTTGCATACGGTGGGGTAATGTTCAACTGTCGGAGCACGTGAGCATCTGTGTCCCGCGCTCCTATGATGGCATTGAGGTGGTGGGGCTCCAAAGTGACTATTTGCCCTCTGATTTTGATGGTGTGACTTCTGATAGTCGGGTTCCAATTGGCATAGAACTCCCGAACCAAGTGCAAGTTACATTCCTTGGGCTCTTCAAAGATGAAATTGAGCCCAGCTGCCTCGATTCGGTGGACCATCCTAGGGAACTCCTGTGCCAATGGTTCCCGTGCTATATGCTCCTTGGGGAAATATTTGTTTTCTTTGTGCTTTGCGTACCACTTTTTCCCCTCATCAGTCACCCATCTTGTTCCGTATTGGCGGCGTTGGCTGCGTGGAACTGCTGGTGCTGCTGGGACTGCTGTGCCCAGTCTGATTTGCTTCCTTCCGGCGCCCGAAGTTGATGCGCCTTTCCCTTTCTCTTGCCTGCTTGCCATTTTACCTGTCAACCCAAGTAGACAAGATCAATGTTAAGCTAACGGATATTAACTTCGGCTAAGGTCGGGTTAAGCTAGGTTACCCCACACTTAGTCCTTAGCTACAGTTACAACAATACGGCAAGATTATCTTTATTTACACACAATAACCAACTATACAATCATGCTTAGTGCGTTCGAAAAATTCGACGGTATATCTTCTGCGTACTACTCAGACTTCGTACAGCCAATCACAATCACTACCATCGCTAACATTTTACCCATCGCATTTAGCAAGGAAAAACAAAGAAACAAAAACAACAACAAAAATTTATCTACACGAACCTATACAACCAACCAAATTCTTACAAATTTCAACATTCCCTTAACCCGAGAATCCGTCGTTCTATTAACATCCTAAAAATTAGTACATCGACTCATCTCATTCAACATGTACATCCCGTCATGAAACTCACAAGTTCACTACATTTTCAACTTCAAATTCAAAAACAAGCCCTAGAAATGATATTATCAAGCAAATTCGATTAATTTATGCAATTGACGAGTTCAAGCAATCATAACGACATTCCGAACATTCATCAACAACAATTTAAATTGAATTCATGATTAATTTCTACTTAGAGAAATTTAGCTCACCTCACATGCTCAATATCGAAGAAAATCGACAAGAAATTGAGGTGGAATCGAAGAACATACCTTGAAGTTGAAGAAATCATGCAAATTTGATGATTTTCTTATCCTATGCCGTGTCACGTTGAAGGGGGATGGGTTTTGGAGGGTTTTGGTCGTGGAGTAATTGAAAAATAAGGAAAAGAAGGGGTTTTTCGGGGTTAAAAAGAAGGGGTTTTTCGGGGTTAAAAAGTAGGGAAAACATGCGGGTCACCCGGCGACCCGGTGTGACCCATCGCGATATACACGGCAACGTGTCACGGAGTGCATCGCGGTGCACTGCCTCCGTGACACGGAGCCATCGCGAGCCTGTTCTGGAAATTTTTAAAAAATCCAGATTATACCTCAACGTGTCACGGAGGTAACGCGGAGGTCCACCTCCGTGACACGGATCTATCGCCCCAGCTCACTGTTTTGCCACTTTTTGTTAATTTTCATACCTCGACTTTTCCTTTGCGATTCCGTGCATATTTTCCTCCATTTGACCTAAAATTCATCTCACTATACAAAATTGGTTAGAATTATAGGTTTCACTCTAAATAAAAATAAAACAAAAACTAAAACAAAAAATTTTGTAGTAAATCAAGAAAAAGAAAAAGAAAAATCTATTTACACTTTAAAATAAAGAAAGAAATTTTTTTTTTCACGGGTTGCCTCCCGTGCAGCGCCTGGTTTATCGTTGCGGCTCGACGTCGTTAAGCTCAGTTGTCCTCTAGGGTGATGGACGATTTCTCTCGATCACCGTCCTCCTCCCAGTAGTGCTTACACCTATCCGGTGGTTTTCCCATTAACTCCCGTGAATCCTTAATCTGCTCATCATTGCCTTGATCAATCACATTGATCACCGAGAGTTCTTCGTGCACCATCGGGAGCTTGGGTGCCTTGTACACATTGAACACCTCCACCTTATCGTGTGCTCGCATTGTTAGCTGCCCCGCTACTATGTCAATTAGTGCTTTCCCGGTCGCCAAGAAAGGACGTCCCAAAATAAATGGGACTTCCGCGTCTGGTTCAAAATCCAGCACGACAAAATCTACTAGGAAAATTAGGGAGCCAACTTGCACCAGAACGTCCTCCACAATGCCATCAGGTCTGGCTAAGGATCAATCGGCCAATTGCAAGATTACAGTTGTGGGTCTAGGACTCCCTAGACACAACTTTCTGAATACCGATGACGACATCAAATTTATGCTCGCTCCCAAATCACACAATCCACGAGCTCGGATGCTCTGCCCAATAGTAATCTGGATAGTAAAGCTCCCAGGGTCTTTGAGCTTTGTGGGCAGTCTATTTTGAATCCGGGAAGTGCACTCCTACGTTAGAGCCACTGTAGCATACTCAGTCAACCGACTTTTGTTTGCCACGATGTCCTTTATATACTTAGCATATTTTGGCACTCCCTGCAAAACATCAACAAGAGGTAAGTTAATATGTACCTGTTTCAGCACCTCCATGAATTTCTTGAAACACACCTCCTCCTTGTGTTTCTTTAATCGTTGAGGGAACGGGGGTGGAGGTCTTTCTGATTCAGCTTCCTTAGTCTTCCCCCTCTCAGTTCTTTGCTCCCTCTCAACTTCTGCTGCTCCCGACTGTTGAGGTGGTCTTTCTGGTTACACCTCTTTCAGCTGCAAACCACTCCTTGTGGTCACTGCATTTACCTTCTTGGGATTGGGATCCGTGTCGCTCGGCAGTCCTCCTCTAGGCCTTGTGTTTTGGGCTCCAGCAAATTGCCCAAATTGATATTCAAGTGCCTTGGTAGCTAACTGGTTGTTTTTCACTTCGGCTGCCAATTTCACATAGTCAGCCGGCAATTGAGCTTGGTTAGCTATCATGGTCTTGAACATCTCCTCAATGCTGGGTGATAGTGGTGGAGGAGGTGCATTGTTGTTTCTGAATTGTGCTTGATAATTCTGCTGCCCTCCTTGGTTCCTTTGCACACCCTGACCCGAACTTTGTCCCTGATGGTTGTTGCTACCCCATAAGAAATTAGGGTGATCCCTCCAATTGGAATTGTAGCTATTACCATACTGTTGGTGGTTCCTTTGCGCATTAACCACAAAGTTTACCGAGTCAGGATTGGCTCCACAACACTTAGGTGAGTGCTCACTGCTTCCACACACTTCATACCGTATTTGCTGTACTGCATTAACTGGGGCTTGAGGCTGGTTCATTGTCATGTTGCTAAAGTGGGTGTTAAGTTGATTTTGCAATGCAGCTATCTGTGCAGTGATAGCTGTAAATCCATCCACTTCGAGCACTCCTGCTGCTTTCCTTGTCCTGCCTCTTGATGAATCAGCATTCCATTCCGGATTGCCCTGCGAAATACGGTTCAACAAGGTATACAGCTCCTCATAAGTTTTCTCCAGCGCTTTCCCTCCAGCTGCTGAGTCTAGCAACATTTTGGTGTGGGGTTCCAAACCCTCTATAAAAGTGTGCACCAGCACATCATTGGACTGATGATGATGAGGACAATCCCGCAACATAGACTTGAATCTCTCCCAGGCCGAATATAAATTCTCTCCCTCTCTCTGTTTGAAACTTAGAATTTGACTTCTAAGTCTTGCTGTTTTACAGGAGGGAAAAAACCGTATCAAGAATTTCCTTGCAAGATCATCCCACGTAGAAATAGAGTTCGGTGGCTCAACTTTCAACCACCTCTTGGCTTCTCCCAATAGTGAGAATGGGAGCAATGTAAGCCGGACATAATCTGATGACACTCCAGCGGGGATGTAGGTGTCACTTATCTCCAAAAAATTTTGGAGATGCTGCTGTGGATCTTCATGAGGGAGACCAGTAAACTGCCCACTAGTGTGCAGCAATCGCACCATATTCTGCTTAAGTTCAAACCTCCCTCCTGGCTCAGGTTTGCGGATGCTAGATGTGACATTATTAGCATGTGGGATTGCCACCTCGCGAACCGGCCGAGCTGCTACTTCTTCGGGCACTAACACTGCCCGTACTACTAGTGGATTCTGTTGTTGCTCCATGATCGTCTGTCTGAGCAACTGCAGCTTTCTTTGTAGAGCTTCTTTTCGTTTACTGTGAAATATCCTTTCTGGCTCTATATACGATTCCACCAGCTCCTTGTCTCTTGCCAGTGTTCAACAGAAATTAAGTCTGCAAAATACAGGCTAAGACCAAGTTGTCAACACTAAAAAAATAAAAATATAGTAAATTAACACTTAAAACAAATTCACCAATTGCCAAGTCCCCGGCAACGGCGCCAAAAACTTGTTCGGTCTGATTTGTGGGTATATAAAACGACACGCAAGTGCACGTGGTCGAACAAGTAGTAAGTGGCTTTAGTAAGCCAAGTATCGATCCCACAGGGACTTGGATGAAGTGCAATCTACTCAAGTGTACTATATTTCGATTCTAAAAATGCAGACAATAGTGTAACCAAAAGTTTTATATTTTGTTTTATAATTTTTTATACTAAAGCTAAAACAATTATCTACTTTGAGTCTGAACTATGAATGAGAGCATGCAGAGGTTAAATGAACATGTAATGAAATTAATTATCGTTATAATTTGGTTAATCTTTTCCTCCGGCTGCTAGCCAAGAACTATTGCCAAGAGATTAAAACTCTCGTATTTAATCTCACTTAAGAATCATGAACCATCCACCTACATTTCTGTGATTAAATGCAATTCATGTTCTAGCCATACAAACCCGGTTCCTAAATTGACTAATATGACTTTCAGGTATATTTCTATCTTGAAAGTAAATCAATTCCCAATTTTCCCAAATCAAGTAAAGATCATATCCTATTAATTCACAACTTTCCAATTTCTTGCTCTCTCGAGTGAAACTGGACTTTTTAGATATACATTAACGTAGGCCACACATTAATGCAGTAAGAACAAGAATTAATAGAACAACCATGGAAGAAAAGATGAAAAACCAAAGAATCAATGATCACATTTCATCACAATTGTTCATAACCTCAGCAAGAAGAGGAATTAGCCACTCATTTGTGGATTAAACATCTTTAAATGAGTGTTAATCATACAAGCAATTGAATACAAGAAGAAGGAAAGAGAGAAAAACCTTGAGAATTTAGTCCCCTCAACTGCCTGTAACCCACGTTCTTGCTCCACCAAGTTAGAATATTGAAAAATGAACCTAAGTGTTCTATTTATACTGTTGGGAATTTTTCTCGGAATAACGAGCAACGTGTCATGGAGTGCATCGCGGAGCACTGCCTCCGTGACACGCTACGGACGCGGACCTTCACTGGAACTGGGGGTCCAGGAATTAAAGCTCAACGTGGCACGGCGTGCAACGTGGAGCCAAGCCACCGTGCCACGGACAGGATGCGGACCCTCTCTGGAATTTGGGCGAAATTTCCTTATCCAGGCAGAAGGCCTCCGCGATGGCAGCGTGATACGGCTCCATCGCGGAGCCCCTTTATTTCATGCTGTCCAATGACTTGTCCCTTGCTCGCATCCAAGTCGAACCCCGATATCCTCCAACATGCATTTTAGCTTCCCGAAATTACATTTTACCTGCAAAACAATGCTAATATGTTGGTTAGTATAAATTCACATTTTATTATCAATTACATTAGAATGTATACACATTGATAGATAAACAAGGCGAAAATGGTACTTTTGAGTATCACTTGGGCATATAAATTTGCCCAAGATCACCTGCCATTTTGCAGACTCTCAGTATTTAAATCTCCTAGTCCTAGTTGGTGAGTCCTCATCTCCCGAGGGCCCTTTATCAGTTGTATTTGGTATTTTCAGTTTCAGACTATAGTGAGTTAGTTGGGGTCTTGTCCCATCAGCTCATCTATAGTAGAGGCTTATTAGAAATAACATGTATTCAGTTTCAGGCTTACGTTATGTATTCAGATGTTATGATATTTTAGACTTCTATTATATAATATATGTTAGACTTCTGCTTAATGATGTTGAATTTAGATGTCATATTCATGCCATGGGTCGACTGGGAGCTTCTCGGGTTTCTTTGTTCCATGTCTTGATCCGGGCCTATGTTTAGGTCGTGATAGGGAGATGGACTCCTCGGGGACCTCAAGGCTTGCATATGCTTTCACTTGCTCTTGGGACCATCCGCGTCCCTCTTCCTATCAACCATGATCACACCAACTAGCAAAGCTGAGGGACTCATCTAGGAAAAGTGGCACTTCTGCTGGGAGTCAAAGCTGGGATATGAGCACAACATAGGGCATTGAAGTTCTAGCTTGCCTTGCCTTTCTTTTCATTTGAATAGCCACTATTTCCCCATAGTTTATGAGGATCCCCGTCATGATGCAAGTGATGAGGATGGCCGCCTCCAGATTTACCTGTTGTCCAATCTTTGGAGGCATGATGCGGACACAAATGAAATCAAGCCACAACTTGGTTCAAACTTCAAGTCATTCCTGGAGATCTCACCACCCATAGCAGCCTAGAAAGGTGTGTCAGCAATAATAGTGGGAGCTATCCAACTGAATTGGTCCTCTTTATTGGCAATTCTAGCTGCATACTCAGTTCCAAGGTCAATCTCATCCTCCCAAAATAAAGTATTAATGGCCGCCGGTGTGATGTCAACTTCCACACCCCTCACCATAACTGAGGAAAGGAAGGTGAATTCGTCAACCTTGCCTTTATGCTTCATGCTCTCCTGCCTGGCCTGATATGATGCATAGAGCTCAAGCACTAGGTTAGTATTGAAGTCTGGAAGAGGATTGGAAAAGACATGCCACTAGTGGTAAGTGAATTGCACCGTGATGTTGGAGAAGTCACCCCGCAGCCCCACCAAGTCGAAGTGCTTCTCTACTGTAATAGAGCGCCCCTTGTAAATAGAATAGTGCCCCTTCATGTCGGGCACACAAAAGATAATGGCTTCCCTGTGTTGGTGGGAGCTAGGGTTGCCTTTTCTTTCCCCTTGCCCTTGCTTTTAGATATGATCGGAGCCTTCCCTTTACTTGATTGTTTGGGTGAAGGAATAATCTACAGAGCCATATTAGTGCCACACAATAATATTTATAATATTTCTTTTTGAAAATTTTTCTGATAACGGAAAAGAAAAATCAACATCTATTTTAATCTACGAAAAGAAATTATAAAGATTGAATGGCAAACAAATTAAAGGGTTCAGAAGTTAAGTATTGGTAGCACCGGTAGAACACCGACACAACATAGGTGGAGACTTGTGACGCACTGGTTAGCATCGGTCCTTCACAGTGGACTTGGGAAACTGTGTTCATCTGTGCCGCACCGGCATTTCGCTGGTCTTGATCCATGGAGCGCCAGTGAAGTGCGGGTCGTAGGTAGTGGCCTGAAGCCTTGTATATTGACCTGTGCTTCATTCGACTGTTCGCCAATGAACATCGTTTAGTGCATTTTATCCCTAAACATAGCTAAACAAAAATTTTCCACATTCATGGTTCATGCACCCAACACAACAAAAATAAAGATGACAATTTATCCTTAAGAAAGACGTCACTCTATCTATTATCGGGCAAATCATGCATTCTAAGCACATGAGGCTACTCATACTTCACCCCCAACTAACATCAAGCTCATCAAGAATACAACATTTTACCATAGAGGATACCCACATTAATTTTCAACATTTTATCACCACCCCCCAATATACCCATAACATGAAAAACCTTTAATTAATGAAGTAGCACAATAAATGGGTAATAGGGAAACATGAATGGGGAATAATTTCATGTCTATCATGCTCGATTGTAGTATCACATTTGTAAATATTAGCACGTCAAAATTAGGACACACATACCAAATGGTGACTTGGAGAAGAAGTAAAAAATTGAAAGCTTCAGGCTTAACCAATAATGGTGATGCAGAGAGGGAAGCTTTTATGTTGCTTTGAGAGGGATTTTGAGTGAGGAGAAGTGAGAGTAAAAGAATGAATATGGGGGTTTATATAGGTGGAAGAGTGGGGATGTGATTGGGTAGTGGGAAGGTGGATGTTAATACGGGTGTTAATGGAGGGGAGTTGGAAGCTTTTTAAAAAATGGAGGGATTTTGGGGAAGGTGGAAAGGCGGTATTTAGCTGAAAAGGTGGAAATAGAGTATTGGAAAAGTGAAAAAGGTGATTTGGACCGGTTCTCAACATTTTAAATTTGTTCCGGATCGGATTTGGTCAACGGGTCAGTCAAGATTAAAAAAATAAATTCACTCACCTCCACCGGTGCTAAACTTGCGACATTCGGTGGGTACTGGCGTTTTGCCAGTTCTACCGATGGGGACCTATCCATGTGCCCAGTTCACTGGTTCAGACTATGCTCCGCTGGCGTCTCGACCTTTATTTCGCTGGTGAGTCATAGCTCACCCTTAAATTTCAAAAATTCTTCCAGGTGCCTTGGTTCGCACCCACGCCAAACAGGAGTTTTGCGGATTGGCACCGATGTTTTGCCTAGGACTATCAGTTCTCTCCTCTTTTTCCTTATATTCTAGAGTCCACCTTTGTGTGGGAGACAACCCGCACTTGAGCACCGACATGGCTGCCTTGTTTTCCTTCTCCTTATTTTTCATTCAATCTACCTACAAAACCAAAAACAACAAACATCAAAGTGCTCAAAGTAAAAGTGTTTGGGTTGCCTCCCAAGAAGCGCCTTAGTTAATGTCGTGGCACGAAGGATACCTTCTCAATCTTTACCAACTGAAGGTTCATCCTCCGATTCACTCTCATCATCAAATGGTTCATTATGCTCCAGTTCACCATCAAGCACGGCTATGACCTTACACTCATCTGGGGGATTGGTAGGCTGATATACATTGAAGGTGACCTCATCACCACCTACTCAGAACTTAAGCTCCTTAAGCTGTATCAATCAAAGCTCTTCCAATTTCTAGTAATGGGCTCCCCAAAACAATTGGCACCTCGATGTCCATCTCATAATCCAGCAAAATGAAGTCAACTAGGAGTATGAATTTTTCCACCCTCACAAGGACATTAACTAACAATCCAATGGGCCATTTAATCGACCTATCTACCATCAAAAGCCTCATGGATGTAGGTTTGGGATTCCCCAATCCTAGTTTCTTCAAAATCACTAGAGGCATTAAATTAATACTAGCACTGAGGTCGCAAAGAGTAGGTTCGGGGCTCAGATTTTGCCACCAATCTCAAAACTACGCGCCACTGTAGGACATGATGGGACCTCCCTTTTGACTGTCCCCTTTGCCCAAATGGGCCCTCTCATGTGTGATATCACGCCCTTCATGGTTCTACCCTTGGAAAGGGTATGAACACCCTCCTGACTAGGGATTTATAGGTCGGGCTCCATGTATGCTCATATGGGGTATGTTAGCTCTAAGAATCTCCCACTGTTCCGCATGTTTTATGCATTATTATGTTATGTTAATTTGGCTCAAGTGATGATTCGTAAATTTTCTCTTATGAATATGGTATTGAATGGGTTATGAATTATTTTTTTAAAAAAAACCTTGAGCCTTATGTTATCGTATGATATTCCTATTATGAGCATGTTGTCCCACTCTTATGATCTCTCATGAATTTTTATCTATTCTTAAATGTCCATTTTACTTAGCTTGCATACTCGGTACATTCCACGTAGTGACCACATACTCTATGCTGTATCATTTCATGATATAGGACCCGACTCTTAGGCTCAACTACATTCATAGTCAGTCTTCAGAGTTAGCATCTTACGCTATTGCTGAGTCCTCATCTACCGAGGACTAGACATTTTCAGATTTCCTTTATGCATTTTTAGTTTCAGATTTATTTAGTTAGTTGGGGTCTTGTTCCATCAACTCATCATGTTTAGAGGCTTTTCAGACAAAGGATGTATTCAACTTCAGATTGTGTATTCTGTTTTTATGTTTAATTTGGACTTTCACTAAGTTTATCATGTTGATTCTTCAGTTTTATTGATCGATTTAGATGTATGCTTATACCATGGTTCGACATGGAGTCTTTCAGGGCTTCTTGTCTCGTGTTGCAATCTGGGCCTCCGTTCGGGTCATGAAAAACTTGGTATCAGAACCATAGGTTTGAAGTTTCCTAGGGTGTCTAAAAGTCACGTTAAGTAGTCTTTTTTCATGGGTGTAAAGTGCGTCACACTTATGAAAAAGAGACTACGAAACGTTTAGGAAATGTTCCCTTCTTTTATGATCTATGTCGTGTGATAAAATGTCTCCGTATCCTTCTAATTTGTGCTATTCACGATTGCAAAATCATGGCTCCTCGCAGAGTAAATGATAGGAGGAATGGAAATGGAGACGGCCACAAGGATGGCAACAGGAATAGGCACCAACAGGCCCCACCAGTTCAGAAGCATCATGCACCAGAGCTGGTTGCCTATGCTGAGTTTCGGGAAGCTATTCAGATGCTCGCGCAAGCCTTGACAACTCAGGTCAATCAGCAGGCAGTTGCGTAGGTTTGTAGAATGGCAATCCAGCAGCGGTCGAGTCAGGGATTTCTTGAGAATGAACCCACCGGAGTTCCTTGGGTCAAAAGCAGATGAGGACATGCATGAATTCATCGATGAGATTCTGAAGATCACCTAGGTTATGGGGGTGACGAAGGGAGAGTGTGTTGATTTGGCCTCTTATCAACTGAAAGGGGTGGCATATATTTGGTTTAAACAATTAAGAGATAGTAGGGCAGTGGGAGCAGGCCCTATAGGTTGGGAAGAGTTTCATGCAGCCTTTTTGGATCGGTACTTCCCTCGAGATATCAGGGAACTGAAGGCGGCTGAGTTTGTAAATCTGAAGCAGGGTGATATATCGGTCTAGGAGTACGCTTTGTAGTTCACCCTCTTATCCAAGTATGCACCAGAGTTAGTGGAAGATCAGAGGGCTCGGTGAGCCGATTTATACATGGAGTGGCGGACTACTTGGATAAGGACTGTAGGATTGCCATGTTGCATCGAGACATAGATTTTCCCCGCATAGTGTTGCATGCCCAACAGATGGAGACAGTGTATCGAAGGCATAGAGAGGCCAAGAGTGCCAGAGCAGAAAATTATGGGATTTCCCATCCTAGATCAGGGGGAATACATCGCCACTAGTCTCATCACTGGTCTTTTGCTCCAGCACCATTATTAGCTAGTGCACCATCTAGATCACGAGGTGATCGGAGAGGCAGGGCTTCAGATTGGAGGGGCAAGGGTAGCATGCAGAAGAGCGCACCTTCCTAGCCTATGCAACATGCGGCAAGAACCACCCAGGGAGGTGTTTAGTTGGCTCAGACGCTTGTTTTGAGTGTGGCAAATCTGGACACAGACTCAGGGATTGCCCTTTGGCCAGATCAGGGGGTGGCGGAGCCCGTATGCCAGCCGCTAGTTTAGCCGCTCTAGCAGCACATACCTCCTAGCAGGGCACCTCAACTATCAGCTGGTGGTCAGTGCCAGAACAGGTTCAATGCCCTTGCGCCCGTCAAGAGCAGGAGACTTTATTGGATGTGGTTACTTGTTACACCCCATAAGTTTCTAGCATTTAATAGGCCTATTCATATATTGGTTAAGTGTTTTAGAGTTCCATACGTACGAGGGAAGGGCTTGGGGAAAGGCCAAACGAGTGCCAAGTCGGGATTTCGCGAGAGGAGGTCGAACCAAGCTACCCAGAGGGGCAAAGTGGCACGGAGCTGCTCCTTCGTGTTAGCCAACGTGACACGGAGCAGAATCAACGCGTTGGGTAATGTGCCACGTTGCCTTGTCTGCTGCCTCAAGTATATAAGGGTCTCACACTTAGATATGAGATCATAATTCATATATCTTTGACCAGAAGAGAATAGGGACGCAGGAAAACATTTAATTTCCAACCGATTACGCCGCTAAACGCTGCCCAAATCCAAATTAACTTTGGGTATCGAAGTATAAGGCTGCAGGGAGCATTTCTACAGAGTTAGTTTCGTGAAATTCGCCCGGCGAATCATCGTCCTGCTGAGCCAAAGTTGTTGGAATTGCTCCAAACTAGTGTCAATACGATCCCAGGATTAAAGTAAGCATTTCTCCCTTCTAGACTTTTGAGAAATAACGAGGTTTCGACCATGTTCCGTAAAGTTGGAGTATAGTTAATATTTATATATAGAGTTTTCCTTTTTGTCGAACTTAGTGTTAAAACTAGTCCTATCTTTCAGGTAACGCGATTTCAGTTGGGAAGAGCTATTGAATACTAATTGGAACCTATCAGTTAATCAGAAACCGACAATCGAGGTATGTTAAGGCATTTTCTTTTAGCAAGTTAGTTTCTTCAGCATAGTAATCCAACATGAATCCCAGTAAAGCATGTCAGGAGTATGTTATCATGTTTAGTTGTTGTTGTCAGTTGAGAATCCCAAATTGTATTATTTTGGGTTGGATTATACCTGTATAGCTTCCGTGACCACCCCCGGGTTAATAGTTGTATCGCCGCCCACCAGGGGTACTACGGAGCGGCATGCCATCCGCAAGGGATGAAGATTAGGATCCAGATCCTCATATTGTCGTGGTTGGCCTTATACACACCCCCGCTGAGCACTTACACCCGTGGTGTAGATATCAGGAGTCCTCCGTACTCAGACACAGCTACAGTGAGGGGCTGAGAGGGCCCAGTTGCAGACCCAGGGGATCGGTAGGATGCTTATAGCTAGTAGTTGGCTCAGTATGACCTGGATAGGGGTATATAGATTGAGGTGTACTCACTAGGGCTAATGGGGGCCCAGGTGGGTTATTCTGTGCTGACTGTACCTTCTGCTTATGGGGGCCAGGTAAGGTTTATTCTTGCTTTAGTTACTGATAGTTAGACAGTAAGACGCCTCATTTGCCAGGTATGAACCCTACCTTCCTTATCACAGTTATGTTTAGTCCTGATTTCACTACTTTAGTCATTTTCAGTCCGTTTCCTTTACTTCAGTTATTGTCAGTTCTATTTCCTTAATTTCAGTTATTTAAAGTTACTTCTGTACATACTCAGTACCTGTGGTACTCACTCCCTCTTCTGGGGTGTTGCATTACTTGCCTACCGGTACACATAGACGAGGAGCAGGTCCCTCATAGTTCCAGTCAGCCGTATAGAGCCATCAACTCCTTTCTTCCGGAGCTTGTGTGATAGAGGTTTATTTCTTTTGTTTGTATAGTATGGGTAGGTCAGTGCCATGACCCAACCATCTTATTATTCCTAGAGGCTTGCAGATTGCATTACTTCCCTGTGGTTAGATGATATCAGCCGTGTGGGGCCCATATGTGTTTTAGATTATGTGTGTTGGCCATGTGGGGCCTTGTTTAGCTGTTGATTGATGTCCTTGTCGGTCATAGCTCAATTTAGCATCTGATTTTACTTTGCAGTTATAACTAGATATCATGGTGGCCTTGTTGGCCTGCATAGGACTCCTTATGTTTGTTTGTCTCTGGTTAGCTGTTTATTTTCACAGGTGGCTATAGGCCTTGTCGGCCGGGGGTTGTACAGCCACTATATTGCCCGTTGTTTTCTTGATTCTAGAGTTAGAGTCAGCCCTGTACCAGAGGTGCTTAGGCTCAGTCAGCTCAGTAGTTCAGGTCCTAGTAGGGCACAAGGTGCCAGTCATGCCTCCTAAGGTGGGGCATGACAATCTTGGTTTTAGAGCAGGTTGTATCCAAGGGAGTCTACAAGTCGTGCTAAGTAGAGTCTTGTCTATGGATGTGTTGTGCACCACATACTATAGGAAGGAGGATTCAAGGCATGATAGGATGGTTACTCTTTCTTCTTATTCAGTCGTGCTATAGAGCGGTACAATATAGGGTTGAGTACCTAAGCTCATTATACTCTTTTGTTTACAGAGAAATGTCGGACCAGCAACACCCTATGACAGGAAGGAGATTAGATGTAGAAGCAGGACAGGGCACCAGTAGGTGCCTCAGCCTCAGTGAGAATCGGCCCGATCTGAGGACGATGCAGAGGTATCATCTCGACCTCCCCAGCAGTCTCCACCACATCAGGAGCCTCTTGGGATGACCAGTGTGACGGCACCGCCTTCAGCAATTTCTATACCTGTACCATCCGACCAGGAGGTCAGGAGTGCGGTGGTTATGCTAGCACAGATGATGGCTGCTCAGCGCCAGCCAGTGCCACCTACAGTTGTAGAATCATTAGGAGGGCCTGGTAGTTCGAGGGTCTGAGAGTTCCTAGCACTAAGTCCCCTGCAATTTGAAGGGACAGATCAGACCGAGGACCCTCAAGACTTCTTATATCAGATGTAGAGGATTTTCAGGGTGATACATGCTACACCCATAGAGTCAGTTGAGTTGGCGGTATTCCAGCTATGGGACATCGCTGTACTGTGGTTTGAGAGTTGGGAGAGGTCCCGAGGGAGAGATGTTCCCCCTCCAACCTGGCCCAGCTTCTCTGAGGCTTTATTGGATCATTACCTACTGCGGGAGATTCAACAGGCCCGGGTTGATCAGTTCCTACACTTAGAGCAGCGGTCGATGAGTGTTCGAGAATATTTCATGCGGTTTGATTCCTTGGCTCGTTATGCGCCAGCTTTTGTGGACACAATGCCAACCAGGGTACACCGCTTTATTTTGGGGCTGAACCCAGAATATGTTGAGACCTGCATCACAGCCACACTACGAGAGGATATGGATATCGCCCGTGTGCAGGCTTTTGCTCAGAATATTGAGGGCATCAGACAGCGGCAATGGGAGATTAGGAGGACGAGTCAGGAGCAGCGCCACAGGGACAGACTGAGTGAATTACAGGAGGAGTCCCAGGGAGGACCTAGACCACAGTTATCAGATAGGTCGCCTAGACCCCCGCCCCCACCACAATGACAGAGGAGTAGGTCTAGTCGCGGAGGGCAGCCAGAGCTCGGCGAAGATTCGAGAACAGTAGGTTCACAGCAGCAGAGGAGAGTGGAGCAGAGTGGGTTTACAATACCACTTTTCCCTATTTGCAATCGACGCCACTCTAGATCATGCAGGTATGGTTCCACCGCATGCTACATTTGTGGATAAGAGGTTCACCAGATGAGGAATTGTCCAGCTAGGGGTCAGGGTGACCGGATCGACATGATAGGTCCTCGGCAGGATCACAAGCTCCAGCATCCTCAGCAGGGTGTAGGACCTCAGTTTCATCCAGAAGAGGCCGAGGCAGATCAGGGGCCTCCAATTTAGGTGTCGGCCTAGACAATACTTATGCACTACCGAGGCGACAGGAGTCAGAGTTGTCACCAGATGTTGTGACAGGTATGCTGAACATTTGTTCTTATCTTGCTTATGTGTTGATAGATCCAGGATCCACCTTGTCCTATGTTACACCATTAGTGGATCAGAAGTTTAGTATTATGGCGGAATTGCTTTGGCAACCTTTCTTAGTGTCTACACCCATTGGTGACTCTATAATAGCCAGAAAGGTCTATCAAGGGTGTACAGTAGAGGTTGCCAGTCGTTAGACTACGACAGTTTTGATAGAACTAGAAATGGTTGATTTTGATGCCATTATGGGTATGGATTGTCTAGCTCCATGCTATGCCAATGTTGAATGTTGGACCAAGATTGTTCGATTCCAGTTTCCAGGGGAGACAGTACATGAGTGGAAAGGTAGTACAACAACGCCAAAAGGTAGGTTTATTTCCTATCTTCGGGAGAGAAAATTGATAGCAAAAAGGTGAATTTATCATATTTTCAGAGTTCAGGATGTTCGGGCAGAGCCTCCGACCCTTCAGTCTATTCTAGTGGTTAATGATTTCCCGACGTATTTCCAGTGAGCTTCCTGGTATTCCCTAGGAAAGGGAAATTGATTTTGCAATCGATCTATTACCAGGCACTTAGCCTATATCTATTCCTCCATATCGGATGGCTCCTACTGAACTCAAAGAACTAAAGGAACAATTGAAGGATTTTCTAGACAAGGGCTTTATCAGGCCGAGTACCTCACCATGGGGTGCACCAGTTCTGTTCGTAAGGAAGAAGGACGGCTCCCTCCGTATGTGTGTAGATTATCGAAAACTAAATAAAGTCACTATCAAGAATAAGTACCCGCTTCCCAGAATAGACGACCTATTTGATTAGTTACAGGGAGCGAGGTATTTTTCAATTATTGACTTAAGGTCAGGATATCATCAGGTCCGGGTTCGTGAAAGAGATATTCCAAAGACTGCCTTCCGGACCAGATATGGCCACTTTGAATTTCTAATCATGTCCTTCGGACTGACAAATGCCCAAGCAGTGTTTATGGACCTGATGAACAACATTTTCAGACCATAGCTGGACTTGTTCGTGATAGTATTTATCGATGATATTCTAGTGTATTCCCGCTCAGAGGCAGATAACCACGATCATCTACGGACAGTGCTCCGAATTCTCAAAGATCGCCAGCTATATGCAAAATTTTCCAAATGTGAATTTTGGCTGAATTCAGTAGCCTTCTTGGGCCATATTGTGTCAGATGCTGGTATACAGGTAGATACGCAGAAGATAGATGTAGTGAAAACATGGCCTAGACCTACCACTCCGACCGAGGTACGTAGTTTCCTGGGGTTAGCTGGGTATTACAGAGGGTTCGTGGAATGATTTTCCACTTTAGTAGCACCTTTAACCAAACTGACACAGAAGGCAACAAAATTCCATTGGATTGAGGCATGTGAGCGGAGATTTCAAGAACTGAAAGACAGATTGACATCGGCACTGGTGCTAGCGTTGCCAGAAGGTACAGAGGGTTATGCAGTCTATTGTGACGCTTCGGGTGTTGGGTTAGGATGTGTTTTGATGCATCATGGTAAGCCTATGCTTCCAGGCAGCTGAGGAAGCATGAAGAGAACTACCCTACCCATGGCCTGGAATTAGCCGCGGTAATTCATTCCTTGAAAATATGGAAACACTACTTGTATGGCGTCCACATAGATATTTTGACTGATCACAAAAGCCTGCAGTATATTTTCACCCAGAAAGAGTTGAATCTGCGGCAGCATCGCTGGTTGGAGTTGTTAAACGATTATCATGTGAATATTTTGAATCACCCAGGAAGGGCCAATGTTGTAGAGGATGCCCTTAGCCTTGAATCCATGGGAAGCCTGGCATATTTACAGCCCGAACGGCAGGAATTGGCCAGAGAATTGTATCAGCTAGCCAATTTAGCCGTTCGTATAGTAGAATCAGGAGACAATGGAGCGGTAATCCAGAATACCGCAGTATCATCATTGGTTGTGGAAGTGAAAGAAAAGCAGTATGAAGATTGTAGCCTAGTTCAGCTCAGAAATAGGGTCCAGTGAGGGGATATGACAGATCTCCAGGTAACCGAGGATAGAGTTTTGAGATATAGGGATCGCCTCAGCGTTCAAGACATAGTAGGGCTTCGCCAGCAAATTATGGGCGAGGTATACTATGCTCGTTACTCTCTCCATCTAGATTCTATAAAAATGTACCATGATGTAAAAGAGATTTACCGGTGGCCGAGAATGAAAAAGGGGATAGCAGAATTTGTAGCTCAATGTCCCAATTGCCAATAGGTGAAAGCTGAACATCAGAAACCAGGTGGACTGACATAGGATATAGCCGTGCCTTTATGGAAATGGGAGGCAGTTAGTATGGATTTCATAGTAGGGTTACGTCGTACCAGGAGTAAATATGATTTTATCTGGGTAATTATCGATAGGTTGACAAAATCAGCTCACTTTCTGCCAGTAAGGGCTACCTTTTCAGCCAAAGATTATGCTGAACTGTATATTAGAGAAATAGTCCGATTACATGGTGTTCCGCTGTCAATTATATCTGACAGAGGGGTGCAGTTTACAACTAAGTTTTGGCAATCTTTTTAGAGAGGCCTGGGGATGCAGGTTAACCGGAGCACAACCTTCCATCCTTAGACAGATGGGCAGGCAAAACGTACAATCCAGACGCTCGAGGATATGTTACGGGCGTGTGTGCTAGATTTTGGAGGCAATTGGGATGAACATCTACCGATTATTGAATGTGCCTGATCTTGGGAAGATTTATATGCCCAAGTGATACTCAAACGTATCATTTTTACCTTGTTTGTTGTGCAATGTGTATATAATATCATGTAATTGGTAATAAAATGAGAATTTATACTAACCAACATGATTAGCATTTGTTTTGCAGGTAAATGTGATTTTTAGGAGCTAAAATGCATGTTGGAATTATGTCGGAGTTGGACTTGGATGCGAGCGTGGAAAAGACCTTGGAATGCAAGATTTATAGGGGCTCCGCGATGGCTCCGTGCCACGCTACCATCGCGGTAGCACACTGCCTGGACACAAATTAAAATGGCAATTTCCAGTGTGCCTGCGCGTCAGCTCCGTGGCACGGAGATAGGCCTCCGCGATGGCCTCCGTGCCACGTTGAGGTTGATTTTCCGGACCCTGGAAATTCCAGTGAAGGTCCGCGTCCACGCCGTGTCACGGAGGCAGTGCTCCGCGTTGGCCTCCGTGACACGTTGCTTGTTATTCCGGGAAAAATTTCCCACTAGTATAAATAGCACACTTAGGTTTATTTTAATGAGTAGTTTTGAGTTTTTAGTTTTTAGACTGAGTTCAGAAGTGGAGAGCAGGAACGTGGGTTAGTAGCAGTTGAAGATTGAAAAAGCTAAGGGATTTCTTCTCTTCTTTTCTTCTTTCTATCAATTGTAAGTATAATTTACACTCATTTTAGGATGATCAATCCAAGAATGAGTGGCTAATTCCCTTTCTTGCTGAGGTTTTGAACATGTGTAATGAATTTTGATTGTAAATGATATGATTTTATTCTTCTTCTTTAATGTTGTTCTATTAATTCTTGTTCTTTACTGCATTAGTGATTGGCCAACATTAATGTATATCTAAAAAGTCCAATTTCACTCGAAAGAGCAAGAAATTGGAAAGTTGTGAATTAATAGGGTATTGTTCTTAACTTGATTTGGGAAAATTGGGTTTTGATGTGCTTTCCTGATAGAAATATACTTGAAAGCCGTATTAGTCAATTTAGGAACCGGAATTGTAGTGCTAGGTCATAAATTGCATTTGATCACAGAAATGTAGACGGATGGTTTATGATTCTAAAGTGAAATTAAATACGAGAGTTTTAATTTCTAGGCAAATGTTCTTGGCTAGCAACATGAAGAAGAGAATTAACCAAAATTATCATGATTATCAAGTTCATTACTTGTTCTTAACCTTGGCATGTTCATATCCATTGTCTAAATTCAAAAGTAAATAGTTGTATTAATTGTAGTATATAGTTTAGAAACAAAAACTCAATTGACTCTTGGGTACGTTGTTGTTAGCATAATCAGAAGTTAAATAGAAATATAGTAAATTAGGCAATTTTACATATCTTGAGCCTCCTTGGATCGATACTTGGCTACTTAGCCACTTTATTACTTGTTTGACCACGTGCACTTGCGTGTCGGTTTTTAATATAAATTACCAACCCCAGAGCAAGCCGAGCAAGTTTTTGGCGCCGTTGCCGGGGAGGCTAGGCGATTTGTAAAATTGTGTTTAGTGTAAATTTACTGTATTTGTATTTTTATTTTCTTAAGTGTTAACAACTTGGTCTTAGCCTGTATTTTACAGATTTTGTTTCTGTGAACACTGGCAAGGGACAAAGATCTGGTGGAATCTTACTTAGAGCCTGAACGTGAATTTCATAGTCAACGTAGAGAAGCTCTTCGAAGGAAGCTGCAGTTGCTTAAACAGTCTATGATGGAGCAACCAAATCCACCAGTTGTTAGGGCAGTTTTAGTGCCCGATGAAGCAGCAGCAAGGCCGGTTCGCGAGGTGGCAATCCCACACACTAATAATGTACATTCTAGCATCCGCAAACCAGAGCCTGGAAGGAGGTTTGAATTAAAGTAGAATATGGTTCAACTTTTGCACATAAGCGGGCAATTTACCGGTCTCCCTCACGAAGATCCACAACAACATCTCCAGAACTTTTTGGAGATAAGTGACACTTATATACCCGCTGGGGTGTCACCTGATTATGTTCGGCTCACCTTATTTCCATTTTCCTTACTTGGTGAAGCCAAGAGGTGGTTAAAAGCTGAACCACCCAATTCTATATCAACGTGGGATGATCTTGCACGGAAGTTTCTTATCAGATTTTTCCCTTCTGGTAAAACAGCCAAACTGAGGAGTCAAATCCTAAGTTTTAAACAAAGGGAAGGAGAAAATATATATCAAGCCTGGGAAAGATTCAAATCCATGTTGCGGGTCTGTCCTCACCATCATCAGTCTAATGAGGTGTTGGTACACACTTTTATTGAGGGTTTGGAACCCCACACTAAAATTCTGTTAGATTCAGCAGCTGGAGGGCAAGCGCTGGAGAAGACCTATGAGGAGCTGTACACTTTGCTCAACCGAATTTCACAAGGCAATCCAGAATGGAATGCAGATTCTTCAAGAGGTGGAGCAAGGAAAGCAGCGGGAGTGCTTGAAGTGGATGGATTCACAGCTATCGCTGCACAGATAGCTGCTTTGCAAAATCAGTTAAACACTCACTTCAGCAATATAAATTTGAACCAGCCTTCAGTTTCAGTCAATGCAGTTCAACAGATGTGGTGTGAAGTGTGTGGTAGTAGTGAGCATTCAGCTGAATGCTGTGGGGAAAATCCTGATTCTGTTAACTTTGTGGGCAATGCACAGAGAAATCAACAGCAGTTTGGTGGTAGCTACAACTCAAATTGGAGGAACCATCCGAATTTTTCGTGGGGTAGCAACAATCAACAAGGCCAGAGTTCAGGGCAGGGTATGCACAGAAACCAAGGAGGGCAACAAAATTATCAAGCTCAGTTCAGAAATCATAATGCCCCTCCTCCACCACCATCACCGACTATTGAGGAGATGTTCAAAACCATGATCGCCAATCTGGCACAATTGCAGGCTGACTATGTCAAATTGGCAGCCGAAGTGAAGAACAATCAATTGGCGACAAAGGCTCTTGAATATCAGTTTGGGCAGTTTGCTAGTGCCCAAAATACCAGACCCAGAGGAGGACTACCTAGCGACACGGATCCTAATCCGATGCAGGTAAATGCAGTGACCACGAGGAGTGGTTTACAATTGAAGGAGGTGGAACCGGAAAGACCGCCTCAAAAGTCAGGAGCAGCAGATGTTGAGGGAGAGCATATTTCAGATAAGGGGAAGAGTAAAGAAGCTGAACTAGAAAGGCCTCCACCCCCGTTCCCTCAACGACTTAAGAAACACAAGGAGGAGGCGTGTTTCCAGAAATTCATGGAGGTACTTAAACAGGTACATGTTAACTTACCTCTTGTTGATGTCTTGCAGGGAGTGCCAAAATATGCGAAGTATATTAAAGACATCGTGGCTAACAAAAGTCGTTTGACTGAGTATGCCACGGTAGCTTTAACGGAGGAATGCACTTCCCGTATTCAGAATAGGTTGCCTACAAAACTGAAAGACCCTGGAAGTTTCACTATCCAGCTTACTATTGGGCAAAGTATCCGAGCGCGTGGATTATGCGACTTGGGGGCAAGCATAAATCTGATGCCATCTTCGGTATTCAGAAAGTTAGGTCTAGGGAGTCCTAGACCTACAACGGTAATCTTGCAGCTAGCAAATAGGTCTTTAGCTAAGCCGGATGGCATTGTTGAGGATGTGTTAGTGCAAGTAGGCTCCCTCATTTTTCCGGTCGATTTCATTGTTCTGGATTTTGAACCAGATGCTGAAGTCCCATTTATTTTGGGACGACCCTTTTTGGCAATCGGAAAGGCATTAATTGATGTAGCTGCGGGTCAACTCACGATGCGAGCACATGACAAGGTCGAAGTGTTCGACGTGTACAAGGTACCTAAGCTCCCGACTGTTTATAAGGATCTCTCGGTGATCAACGTAATTGATCATGGGAATGCTAATGGATTGAGTGATTCCCGAGAGTTACTAGGTAGGCCACCGGACAAGGTTGAGAACTACTGGGGGGATGATCATGATCGGGACAAATCGTCCATCTCCCTAGTAGACACATGAGCTTAAAGGACGTCGAGCCGCGACGGTAAACCAGGCGCTGCACGGGAGGCAACCCGTGAAAAATATTTTCTTTCTTTCTTTTTAGTGTAAATAATTTTTATTTTTCTGTTCTTTTTCTTAACTAGGTTTAGATTTTCATTTTATTTAATATTTTTTTATTTTAGTTAGGAAATCTATTAATTTAACCAAGTTTTGTTTAGTGAGGTGATTTTCAGGTATAACGGAGGAAATATACATGGAATCGAGAATATGAGGCGAGGTATGAAAAATTAAATGTATTGGTGAAACAGAGCACTGGCGCGTTGGCGCCGTGTCACGGAGGCAATGCTCCGCGTTGGCCTCCGTGACACGTTGAAGGCAAATCTGGATTTTTCAAAAATCCAGAAAGCCAGCGCGTTGGCTCCGTGTCACGGAGGAGGGGCTCCACGTTACCCTCCGTGACACGTTGCCCCTTATCCAGTGCCGGGTCACACCGGGTTTCCGGGTGACCCACGTGTTTTCTTTAAATATAACCCTGATTTCACCCCTATTTTCCCCATTCCCTCTTCCCTCAGCGACCAAACACCCATTTCCCCCTCCCCAAGCAACGTGCCACGTTAATAGGCAAAGAAAAACGTCAAGTTTCTTCGGTTCGTCAATCCTAAGGTATGTTTTCATCATCTAACTCAATTTTTTGGCGATTTTTGTCAATTTTGGGCATGTAAGGTGAGATATATCACCCTAGGTAGAAATTAAACATGATGTTGAATTATTTTGTGATTGATTATGTTCGGATTGTTGTATTTGGCGTTTGAACTTGTCAATTATGTAAATAATTCGAAATTGATTGTAGAACTCTATTCCAGGGCTTGGGTTGTTGAATTTGACTTGGGTAACTTGATAGTTTGATGAATTCGATGCCGGGGTGTGTTTATTATTTGAGATAAGTCGTGGTAAATATTGTATAACTGTTAAAAGACGACTAATTCTCGAATTTTTGTGGGAAATTGCATAATGTGTGAATTGGTTAGATTGTTTAGATTAGCTTGTATATAAAATGTTTTTCTAGTTGTTTTAGTTTGTTGTTGTTGTGTTGCGAAGTGCGATGGGTGAATTGTTGGCGATAGTAGGAGTGGTATTAGCTGTATGAAGTCTGAGTAGTACGCTAACCGTTATGCTGTCGAATTTTTGTTGTGAACGCACTAAGCAATAGGTGTATAGTTGTTTGTGTTTGGGGTTGTAAATAGAGCTATCCATGTTGAAATTTTGTAAATATTGTTAAGGACTAAGTGTGGGGTAAATTTTGTTTAGCCTGACCTTAGCCGAAGCTAACAAGTTTTTAGCTTAATGTTGTGCTTGGTTGTGTAAATTGACAGGTACAATGGCTAACAGGCAAGACAAAGGCAAGGGTGCTTCTACCTCAGGCACCGGCAGAAAAAGGATGAGACTGGGCACTGCAGTCCCAGCTGCACCCGCTGTTCCGCGCGGCCAACACCGCCGATACGAAACACGATGGATCACCGATGAAGGGAAGAAATGGTATGCGAAGCAAAAAGAAAACAAGTACTTCCCCGAGGAACATATTGCAAGGGAACCACTCGCACAGGAGTTCCCTCGCATTGTACAGAGGATTGAGGCAACTGGGCTCAGCTTTATCTTTCAGGAGCCCAAGGAGTGCAACCTTCACTTGGTCCGGGAATTTTATGCCAACTGGAACTCGGCCATCAGGAGCCACACTATTAAAATCAGAGGGCAGATCGTCACTCTGGAACCCCAGCAGCTGAATGCCATCGTTGGAGCACGGGACACAGATGCCCACGTTCTCCGCCAGTTAAACATGACCCCACCGTACGCCGACATCAGACGTACGTTGTGTGGGGCTCGATCCACAGCCCGATGGAGTAGACACAAAAAGAGGGGTTACCACCAGACTATGCCCTACTCGCAGATGAACAGGGAGGCCAGAATCTGGTTAAAAATTGTATGTTCGTGCTTGATACCGGGAGTTCATATGACAGACGTGACCCGGGACCGTGTCTGCTTGGTGTATGCCCTTATGAAAGAGCTTTATATTAATGTTGGGGCGGTCATAATATCCGCCATGAAGAGAGCCAGACTGCACCAGGGCCACAGATACGGGTTTGGCGGACTCATCACCACCTTCCTCCGAGGCCTCGACATCGAGGAAGAAGCCTTGGATTACATTCCGCAGTTGGAGCGGAGGGCCCTCGATGTGACAAAGACTAAGCCCCCGACACTACACACGGACCTGTGCTGACTTTGGGCGAGCGACATGCTCGTGACGATCAGTACATGGCCCGTATGTTTGGCATGCAGATGCTGCAGCTACGGATAGGTGGGAGACCAGCCACCGAGGAGGAGTTATGGCAGTTGGAGCTGGACTACCCCTTTGGCGAGAACGCCAGAGCCTTATGTAAGGTGGGGCCAGCCTTTGTGGAGCTGACTGATGACGATGTCCCTACTGATGAGGAGACACGTCGTGAGGACTCCGATGTGGAGTCCGATGACGATGATGGAGCCGATTCAGATATGGGCGACGAGGCCGCAGCACCGGATGAGGAAGTCGAATATTTCGACTGAGCAGGGAGTTCCACCACCCAAAATTTTGTGCTTTGTATTTTTGTGAACACTGGGGACAGTGTTCGATTTAAGTGTGGGGTGGGGAGTAGTTAGGTGCTAGGTCAAGGCTCTAAATTGCTGTATAATTTTTCCTTGTTGTTTATGTATGTTGTGCTTTCCCTGTTGCGAACTGATTTGTGATGTATGTGCATATATTTGTTTTGTGGCTGATGATGTGTGTTTTTGAAAGTATGGTTGCCATTGTAAATAAATTTTTTTTCTCTATCGACATGATCGATATTTTTCAAAAATTTTTGCGAAAATATTTTGCACTTGTAAATATTTTCTTTCTATCGAAATGATCGATGTAAAATATATTTTTTTTTCGATTTTTATTTTTGGGTTTCTCGGAGTTTGTTTTCGGTTCTTTTACCGAGAATAGTTCCATTGAACCGATGTCATAGTTAGTGACCGTTCCCTATGATGGATGGATGACGACCGTCTTAAGGGAAATGTAGTCGGTAGGAGTAGGATTTTTATTTGTTTTTTTTAGTTTTCTTTGGTGGATTGCATCAATAAACTGTAGTTGCTTATGGTTGCTAAAATTTCGTTGCGTGTTGTAATTGATGTTCAAAATGTGAAAGTGATTCGTTTGAAAGCATGCAATTCTATAAATATGTTGAGTTACATAGGCTATAGAATTTCGTTCATTATGATGGAGGCTTAATCTTGAATTCATGTAATTGACTAATTAAAGAGTCTGTGAATGCATCTTGATTCGAGCATGTGCATGAAGTGTGAAGTGAGGTTTTGCTATTCCATGTCATTGTGAATTGTCTAGAACTTGCCTGGTGTGTATACAAAACGAAATGAAGGAGGTGTAGTATTGGAAAGGATGTAGGCATTTCTTTGTTTTAACCGATAGTTTCCATTTATTTTCTTGTCAAATTCTACCTTTTTATATGTTGTATACCCTAGTCAGCCCGTTGAGCCTTTAGCTGATTTCTTTCTTTTGTCCAAAATTGTATGAACTAAGCTTTGTTCCTTCTTTTCATTGGCCTTAAAGTCTATAAGAAGCTCTTAAGCGCTTACAAAGAACAAAAAATGTTTCCCAAAGTGTTAAAGAGTGAAAAGAGTGAAAAGAAAACGAAAAGCAAAGTGAGGAAAGAAAAGATGACGTTGAAGAGGCACTTGTTGTAATTAAATGATAGTGAGGGTATATGAAAACCCTTTGTTTTGTGTCAAGTGTGTTTGATGAAATGGGCTGTATGAAAGTAAACCAGCATGAATGCGAGAAAAAGAGAAAAGAGAGGAACAATGTCCATGAGTCGATGGGAATGAGTTGAAAAGGCGCTTAAGGATGCTAGCGACTATTATTGGCTAATCCAATATATATATACTAGATCCATAGCCCCGTTACAACCCATTAAAGTCCTACGTGATCCTATATTGCATTTCTTTATATTAGTGGAGTAATACACTAAGGGCAAGCCTATGGGTCATGACATGATGCATGTGAATTCTTTTGGGAGAGAGAGTGAAATTAATTTTTATATGCCCCTACTTGCATGTTTGTGTGTTGCATGAACATAAAGGGGAATTTCTCTCGAGTTGTGAGGGCACATGCTTGATGAAAGATTGATTTTCGTGTCGGATTTCTTGATTAGTTGATTTGCATGAGTTTGCCGATATCAAGAATCAATTCTTAAAGTCTAGGAGGCCTTGATGTATTAAGGGTCATGGTATTGTACGACCAAGCATGTTTTCTTGATGATTTGCAAAAAATTGAATAATCAGTATGACCGTAGCGTAAATTGGGGCACCATAGTGACGAAGGTTGGGATGTAATTTGCATGATTTGTGTATGTGTTGTTCGAGGACGAACAAGGATTTAAGTGTGGGGTAAGTGATCTTGGGCAGATTTATATGCCCAAGTGATACTCAAACGTATCATTTTTACCTTGTTTGTTGTGAAATGTGTATATAATATCATGTAATTGGTAATAAAATGCGAATTTATACTAACCAACATGATTAGCATTTGTTTTGCAGGTAAATGTGATTTTTAGGAGCTAAAATGCATGTTGGAATTATGTCGGAGTTAGACTTGGATGCGAGCGTGGAAAAGACCTTGGAATGCAGGATTTATAGGGGCTCCGCGATGGCTCCGTGCCACGCTACCATCGCGGTAGCACACTGCCTGGACACAAATTAAAATGGCAATTTCCAGTGTGCCTGCGCGTCAGCTCCGTGGCACGGAGATAGGCCTCCGCGATGGCCTCCGTGCCACGTTGAGGTTGATTTTCCGGACCCTGGAAATTCCAGTGAAGGTCTGCGTCCACGCCGTGTCACGGAGGCAGTGCTCCGCGTTGGCCTCCGTGACACGTTGCTTATTATTCCAGGAAAAATTTCCCACTAGTATAAATAGCACACTTAGGATTATTTTAATGAGTAGTTTTGAGTTTTGAGTTTTTAGACTGAGTTCAAAAGTAGAGAGCAGGAACGTGGGTTAGTAGCAGTTGAAGATTGAAAAAGCTAAGGGATTTCTTCTCTTCTTTTCTTCTTTCTATCAATTGTAAGTATAATTTACACTCATTTTAGGATGATCAATCCAAGAATGAGTGGCTAATTCCCTTTCTTGCTGAGGTTTTGAACATGTGTAATGAATTTTGATTGTAAATGATATGGTTTTATTCTTCTTCTTTAATGTTGTTCTATTAATTCTTGTTCTTTACTGCATTAGTGATTCACCAACATTAATGTATATCTAAAAAGTCCAATTTCATTCGAAAGAGCAAGAAATTGGAAAGTTGTGAATTAATAGGGTATTGTTCTAAACTTGATTTGGGAAAATTGGGTTTTGATGTGCTTTCCTGATAGAAATATACTTGAAAGCTGTATTAGTCAATTTAGGAACCGGAATTGTAGTGCTAGGTCATAAATTGTATTTGATCACAGAAATGTAGACGGATGGTTTATGATTCTAAAGTGAAATTAAATACGAGAGTTTTAATTTCTAGGCAAATGTTCTTGGCTAGCAACATGAAGAAGAGAATTAACAAAAATTATCATGATTATCAAGTTCATTACTTGTTCTTAACCTTGGCATGTTCATATCCATTGTCTGAATTCAAAAGTAAATAGTTGTATTAATTGTAGTATATAGTTTAGAAACAAAAACTCAATTGACTCTTGGGTACGTTGTTGTTAGCATAATCAGAAGTTAAATAGAAATATAATAAATTAGGCAATTTTACATATCTTGAGCCTCCTTGGATCGATACTTGGCTACTTAGCCACTTTATTACTTGTTTGACCACGTGCACTTGCGTGTCGGTTTTTAATATAAATTACTAACCCCAGAGCAAGCCGAGCAGTGCCTATAATAACAGTTATCATTCAGCAATTCAGATGACACCTTATAAAGCATTATATGGGCGGAAGTGTAGGTTGCCAGCTGGCTGGTTTGAGGTAGGAGAATTAGCATTGATTGGGCCCAATATTATTCATCAGTCAGAAGAGAAAGTAAAGCTTATCAGGGAACATCTGCTGACTGCTTGGAGCCGCCAGAAATCTTATGCTGATGTGCAGCGAAGAAACCTAGAATTTAATGTGGGTGACCGGGTATTCCTGAAGGTTTCACCGATGAAGGGTGTGATGAGATTTGGTAAGAATGGCAAGCTCAGCCCGAGGTTTATTGGGCCTTATTAGATTAGCGGACCAAGTGGCTTATGAGTTGGATTTACCCCAAGAATTAGAATCTGTTCACCTAGTTTTTCACGTATCAATGCTGAGGAAGTGCATAGGAGATCCCTCCCGGATTATCCCAGTCAAAGACGTCCAAATCACTGAGGAGTTAGCTTACGAAGAAGCTCCAATAGCCATACTAGATCGGCAAATCCGCACACTAAGAACTAAAGATGTTGCTTCCGTTAAAGTGTTACGGAGAAATATGAACCGAGAGGAGATGACCTGGGAAACAGAAGACGATATGAAAACTAGATATCCTCAATTATTTCAGACTTAGTCAGATTATGCAGCTAGAGGTATGTTGTTGTTGTTTCAAAAGTTGCATTATATATAGGTATATGTGAGATAATTGATTTTAGTTTATTGTTAAATGAATGCCATAGTATTGTGTGGAGTACCTGTATTGGACTTCTCTGCGTTTCAGGGTTTTTGGATAGTCCATAATACAGGGGAGACACTACCAAAATTTTTTTCCATAATAAGTAATTGAAAGGTTAAGGTTCTTGCAAGCTGAAGTTAACATTCGAGGATGAATGTTCTTAAGGGGATAAGGATGTTACGCCCCGTAAGTTTCTAATGTTTAGTCGGCCTATTCGTATGTTGGTTGAGAGTTTTAGAGTGCCATACGTATGAGGAAAGGGCTCAGGGAAAGGTCGAACGAGTGCCAAGTTGGGATTTCGCGAGAGGAGGCCGAACTAAGCTGCCCAGAGGGGTAAAGTGGCACGGAGCAGCTTCTCCGCATTATCCAACGTGGCATGGAGCAAAATCGGCGCGTTGGCACGTTGCCTTGTCTGCTGCCTCAAGTATATAAGGGTCTCACACTTAGAAATTAGATCATAATTCATATATCTTCGACCAACAGAGAATAGGGACGAAGGAAAACATTTAATTTCGATCCGATTACACCGCTAAATACCGTCCAAATCCAAATTAACTTTGGGTATCGAAGTATAAGGCTGCATGGAGAATTTCTATGCAGTTAGTTCCATGAAATTCGCTCGGCGAATCGTCGTCCCGCCGAGCCAAAGTTGTTGGAATTGCTCCAAACTAGTGTCAATATGATCCCAGGCTTAAAGTAAGCATTTCTCCCTTCTAGACTTTCAAGAAATAACGAGGTCTCGACCGTGTTCCGTAAAGTTGGAATATAGCTAATATTTATATATAAAGTTTTCCTTTTTGCCGAACTTAGTGTTAAAACTAGTCCTATATTTCCTGTAACATGATTTCAGTTGGGAAGAGCTATTGAATACTAATTGTACCCAATCAATTAATCAAAAATCGGCAATCGAGGTATGTTAAGGCATTTTCTTTCGGCAAGTTAGTTTCTTCAGCATAGTAATCCAACATGAATCCCATTAAAGCATGTCAGGAGTATGTTATCATGTTTAGTTGTTGTTATCTATTGAGACTCCCAAATTATATTGTTTTGGGCAGGATTATACAAGTATAGCTTCTGTGACCACCCCAGGGTTAATAGCTGTGTCGCCGCCCGCCAGGGGCTTTACGGAGCGGCATGCCGTCCGTAAGGGATGAAGATGGGGATCCAGATCCTCATATTTCCATGGTTGACCATATACACACCCCCGCCGAGTGCTTACGCCCGGGGTGTAGATATCAGGAGTCCGCTATACTCAGACACAACTACAATCAGGTGCTGAGCGGGCCCAGTTGCAGACCCAAGAGATCGATAGGACGCTTATAGCTGGTAGTTGACTTAGTATGACCTGGATAGGGGTATATAGATTGAGGTGTACTCACTAGGGCTAATGGGGGCCCATGTGGATTATTCTGTGCTGACTATACCTTCTGGCTTATGGGGGCCAGGTAAGGTTTGTGCTTGCTTTAGTTACTGATAGTTAACAGTAAGACGCCTTATTTTCTAGGTATGAACCCTAACTTCCTTATCACAGTATGTTTAGTCCTGATTTCACTACTTCAGTCATTTTCAATCCGTTTCCTTTACTTTAGTTATTGTCAGTTCTATTTCCTTACTTTCAGTTATTTAAAGTTACTACTTTACATAATCAGTACCTGTGGTACTGACGTCCTCTTCTGGGGCGCTGCATTACTTGCCTGCAGGTACACATAGATGAGGAGCAGGTCCCTCGTAGTTCCAGTCAGCTGTATAGAGCCATCAGCTTCTTTTTTTCGAAGCTTGTGTGATAGAGGTTTATTTCTTTTGTTTGTATAGTATGGGTAGGTCAGGGCCCTGTCCCGACCATCTTATTATTCCTAGAGGCTTGCAAATTGCATTACTTCCCTGTGGTTAGATGATATCTGCCGTGTGGGTCCCGTATATGTTTTAGATTATGTGTGTTGGCCGTGTGGGACCCAGTTTAGCTGTTGATTGATGTCCTTATCAGTCATAGCTCAGTTTAGCATCTAATTTTACTTTGCAGTTATAAGTAGATATATGGTGGCATTGTCGGCCCGCATATGACTCCCTATGTTTGTTTGTCTCTGGTTAGCTATTTATTTTCATAGGTGGCTATAGGCCTTGTTGGCCGGGGGTTGTATTTACAGCCGCTATATAGCCTGTTGTTTTCTTGATTCGAGAGTTAGAGTTAGCCCTGCACCAGAGGTGCTTAGGCTCAGTCATCTCAGCAGTTCAGGTCCTAGTAGGGCACAAGGTGCCAGTCATGCCTGCTAAGGTGGGGCGTGACATTACTGGTACCATATGAGTGTTTCACATTGATACTTATGCTTTGTTAGATTGGGGGGCTCCTACCGAATTATAAAGAGGAAGTTGTGAATAAAGAACCCAACTAGAGGTTAGGGTCGATCGCACAAGGAATATGGAAGAGCTAGATTACAGCCGGTAAGTGAACTTGTTAGGTAGTCACTTCAAAATTGGGGGATTCTAAAGAAAAGCAATAATAAAAACAATTATCAAAAGTTTAGTTTTGAATCAATATTAAGGGATAACTAAGGTTTGTGTTCCCCATGGATTCATAACTGCTTTAGGTATACACTCGTGATCATCACCAATACTTAATTATAGAACTGATAACAAAGGTTTATTCAAATGACCGACTAGTCCCTAGTGAATGACTATACTCAATCACTTGACCAAGTATCATGAGTGGTTTCAAACTATCTATTATCACTAAGTTTCAGATTTAACTATCCTGCGACCACTGCTCAAGTTAATATAATGACCATCAAGATCAAGGCTCTATTGTAATTCTCTTTTCCTGATCTCTACCTTTTAGACCTAAGAAAGTAAAGAATTTGGGCAAGTCCTAATGTTGCGCACAATTAAGAAACGTTTAAGCATGAAGAGAATACAATATAAGCTTTTAGTATTGGTTTAGAATCACTTTGTGCAACCCTTGCATGTTAGTCCACCATGGTTCCCACAACCCTATATATGAAGGTTTTAGCCTCTCATAGTTGTAAGGTTGTGATTTGCTTTCATGATTAAGAACATAAATCAATACTCACAATTATGAATGAGAAAGACACTCCTCTTAACAAATCAGCAGAATCTTCAAGAACAAGTAGCAAGAACAAGAAGAATTCAGTAAAAGGTTGATCCCAAGTCAAATCAACTCAATTCTCTCATTTCTCAGTGTTTTCTAACTATTCTCTCACATCCATACACACTTTATGATAAATAAAACATAAAACGTATTTGTATAGACATAAAAATCCTTTTCCTAGGATAATAGGGTGAATTTCCATATCTTGTTCTGCCAGTTCCACGACCCATCCTACGGTCAGTACCATGATCCTACGAACCGTACCTTCCTCTCATACATTATTGACTAGCTGAATTTTTGCTAAGTGTTGGATCGTAGTACAATTCGTGTCTGCGTCCTACGAGTCGTACTTTACTCCTACGGATCGACTCTGAGACTTTGAGATACTTCTGAAATCCATCACGAATGCTATGGTACGACTCGTACCTTCATTCCACGATTCGTACATTCTATCCATAGCAGGAGTTAGCCTCTTGTGCGAATCTTCTGAATAACTTCATGACTTATTCACCATGACTCGTACAAGCTTTGTATGAATCGTACTGAGACTCGTATAATGCACCTCTTCATCCTTAGCCTTCTGCAACTTCTCACGTCCAGTAGTATGATTCGTAAGACCTTCCTACGACTCGTATTTTGAACTGTGAGTTGAGCCTATTTTATACACTTCCAAGGTAACATTTTCACATTTTAACTCCAACACTAATTTATCCTGTAACTAAAGGAAAAGTTCCTTATGTCCACATAAATATACCTAAGTGGTGTGTTGTGGATTTGTAGCACATTCGACGCTCAAAACTAAGAAAATAGCATGGACTTAGGTGTATTTATGTGATATGAGGTACTTTTCTTTTTGTTATGGGATAAACAGGTATTGGAACTGAAAATTGTAAAAGATACCTTGAATAGTGAAACATGGGAAAAAAGTGCATACCACAGTATGGATGATGGGAAGGACCTACGAGTCGTACTGGTGGCTGTGAGAAGTTGTTGAAAGTTAAGGCTAAGCATATGTGACCCACGAGTCCCAGTATGATTAGTAGCAGTCCTGTACAAGTCATGATGAGATCCAAAAGAATAGCATCTGAGTCTATCTCCTACTACGAGAAGAAAGTATGACCCGTATGACAAAGGTACAAGTCGTACCATTCTGGTCGTGATGAGCTTTAGAAATACATCAAAATATTTGATTCAAAGTACGAGAACTTAGTACGAGTCGTACCCAGATCCAACAATTAGCCAGAATTTAGCCAGCTGAGATTATACGAGAGGAAGCTATGGGTTGTAGGAGCATGCTACGGATCGTAGGTCGAGTCATGGCACTGGCGGCGATAGATAGGGAAATTCACCCTGTTGGCTTAGGAAAAGGATTCTTGTGTCTATATAAATATGTTTTAGGTTTTATTCTTATAGAGAGATGTTAGTTTGATAGTTTTAGAGAGTAGAAACCTTGAGAGAGAGAGAATTGAGTTGGTCTTAACTTGTTATCAACCTGTTCTTAAATTCATCTTGTTCTTGCTACTTGTTTTTCAAGATTTTTGTGGAGTAATTGAAGGAAGTGTTTTTATTAATCATTATTGTAAGTATTGATTTTTATTCTTAATCATGAATTCAAATCACAACCTTGCAACTATGAGAGGCTAAAACCTTTATAGCTAGGGTTGAGGGAACCATGGTGAATTAACAAGCTAGGGTTACACAAAGTGATCTTACAACCAATACAAACACTTATATTATTCTCTTCATGCTTAAACATTTCTTAACAGTGCGGAACGTTAGGACATTCCTGAATTCTTTACTTGCTTTGGTCGAAGAGGTTGATATTAGGAAAAGAGAATTACAACGGAGCCTTGATCTTGATGATCATTGTATTAACTTGAGTTGTTGTAGCAGGATAGTTAAATATATAACTTAGTGATAGCAGATAGTTTGAAACCGCTCATGAGACTTGGTCGAGTGATTGAGTATAGTCATTCAATAGGGACTGGTCGGTCGTTTGAATGAACCTAAGTTATTAGTTCTATAAGTAAGTATTGGTTATAATCACGAGTGCATAGCCGAAGTAGTTATGAACCCATGGGGAACACAAACCGTAGTTATCCTTTGATTTTGATTTAACATCAGAATTTTGATATTTGCTTTTATTATTGATTTTCTTTAGAATCCCCCTATTTTGAAGTAACTACCTTAAAATTTTAGTTACCGGTTATAATCCAGTCTCCCTATTCCCTGTGGGATCGACCCCAACCTCTAGTTGGGTTTTTTATTGACAATGTCTTCTTCTCACTTCAGTAAGACGAGTGGTTTGAGTATTATCAAAAAGTGGCGCCGTTGTCGCAGAATACGACTGAAACTAGGATATTAGCTTGTAATTGACTTGTTGGAGGTTATATTACTCTTTTCATTTTTCTTTGTTTTTCTTTGTTTTTCTTTAGTGACTCCCAGGCTACATCAAAGGAATAATCTTTCACTCAAACATCCAAATGGACCATAGCAAGCTGCCAACACCTGTGGGAGAAATTGTGATTGATGATACATTGGCGGCCATGATAATGAATTATGAAGAGGACGGAAACCCGGAATACACAAATACGGTTAACGCCTTAAATGGGATAGGGTCATATAACTTCAGCCCAAAGAAGTTAGACCTGGACTTAAAGAACCATTCAACACCGCCGGCCAAACCATTTGTGGAGGTGCCACCAATCCTTGAACTAAAAGTGTTACCTCCTCATCTCAAGTGTGCATTCCTTGGGGAGGACAACACTTTGACGGTCATCATTGCAGCAAACCTGTTAGATGAGCAGGTGGAAGCCTTGGTCAGCATTTTGAGGAGATACAAGAAAGCAATTGGCTGGACCATAGATGACATCATTTGAATCCCACTAGGAATATGCACCCATAAGATCTAGCTTGAACCAGATTGTAAGCCGAGTATAGAGCATCAGCACTGCCTGAACCCTCCAATGCAAGAAGTTTTCAAAAAGGAAATTACCAAATGGTTGGATGCTGGGGTGATATATCCTATAGCAGACAGTCAGTGGGTAAGTCCTGTCCAGTGCATACCAAAGAAGAGAGGAATTACAGTGGTGCCCAATGAAAAGAATGAGCTGATACCGACACGACCAGTCACAGGATGACGTGTATGCATGAATTAAAGGAAACTCAACCGCTGTACCCAAAAGACCATTTTTTTGGATCAGATACTGGATAGACTCACAGGAAGAGGATGGTACTATTTCATTGATGGATATTCAGGGTATAATCAGATAACTATCGCTCCAGAAGATAAGGAGAAGACAAATTTCACCTGTCCATATGGGACCTTTGCCTTTAGAAGAATGCCATTTGGATTGTGTAATGTACTAGCCACTTTCCAGTGTTGTATGATGTCCATCTTCTCAGATATGGTGGAGGACACTATTGAAGTATTTATGGATGATTTTTCTATTGTAGGCGATTCAGTTGAATCATGCCTTAATCATCTGGGTAGAGTACTGAAAAGATGTGAAGAAACAAATCTGGTCTTAAACTGGGAAAAATGTCATTTTATGGTTAAAGAGGGGATAGTGTTGGGCCACAGAATCTCAGGAAAGGGGATCAAGGTGGACAAGGCAAAGATCGAGGTTATAGTAGGATTGCCACCCCCTATTTCTGTAAAAGGAGTCAGAAGCTTTCTAGGGCATGCAGGATTCTACAGGCGCTTTATTAAGGACTTTTCAAAAATTGCACAACCATTATGCAAGTTTCTAGAGAAAGAGGTAAAGTTCATGTTCGATGAGGCATGTCTGAAGGCCTTTGAATGCCTGAAGGAAAAGCTCACCACTGCTCCTATCCTCATAGCTCCAGATTAGTCTCTTCCCTTCGAGGTGATGTGTGACGCCAACGGTGTCGCTCTTAGTGCTGTATTAGGACAAAGGAAAGCGAAGATGTTTCATCCAATCTATTATGCAAGTATAACACTCAACACAGCCTAGAAAAATTATACAGTCACAGAACAGGAACTACTGGAAGTGGTCTTTGAATTGGAAAAATTTCGAGCATATTTGCTAGGAACCAGGGTGATTATTCATATAAACCATGCTGCGTTGCGATATCAGATGTCTAAGAAGGATGCCAAGCCCAGATTGATTCAGTGGGTGCTTGTGCTCCAAGAATTTAAGTATGAGGTGAAACACCAAAAGGGAACAGAAAATCAAGTGGCAGATCATCTATCCAGGCTTGAGTATGAAGCAAAGGAGAGGATGGAATTTGATATCAACGATGCCTTCCCAGATGAACAGGTACTAGCTGCATCCCAGGATTTGATTTCGTGGTTTGTCGACTTTACAAATTACTTAGTTAGTGATGTGATACCAACAGACCTAACTCCTCAATAGAAAAAGAAGTTCTTATTTGATGCCCGCAGATATTACTAGGATGAGCCATATTTATTCAGCATCTTTGTAGATGGTATCATTCATAGGTGTGTCCCTGAAGTAGAGATGCTGAGCATTTTTGAGGCATGTCACTCATCGCCAGTTGGGGGTCATCACAGTGGTGTTCGAATGGCATATAAAATCCTATAATGTGGATACTTCTGGCCCTCTATTCATCAAGAAGTGTATGATTTCGCCAAGTGTTGTGATCAATGCCAAAGACAGGGTAATATCACTCGTAGACATGAGTTACCACTGACGCCCATCTTGGAAGTAGAGTTGTTTGATGTGTGGGGGATTGACTTCATGGGACCATTCGTCAACTCATATGGAATGAAGTATATTTTGGTGGCTGTGGATTATGTCTCCAAATTTGTGGAGGCAATTGCACTACTGAACAATGAAGGAAGGAGCGTGACAATATTCATTAGGAAACATATCTTTGCCAGGTTTGGCACTCCCAGGGCTATTATCAGTGATGGTGGATCTCACCTCTGCAATCGCCTCTTCAAAACCTTGTTGGAAAAATATGGTGTCAAGCATAAGGTAACGACACCTTACCACCCCCAATCGAGTGGACAAGTGGAAGTTTCGAATAGGGAAATCAAGACCATTCTGGCCAAGACAGTAAATACTGCCCGGACGGATTGGTCAAGGAAGCTTGATGACACACTGTGGGCCTATAGAATAGCTTATAAGACTCCCATTGGTTCATATCCAAACCAGTTGGTTTATGGCAAAGCAGGCCACTTACCAGTTGAACTAGAACATAAGGCATTATGGGCTTTAAAGAGGTTGAACATGAACTGGAATGAAGTTGCCAAGTTAAGACTTAACCAACTTAATGAGTTGGATGAATTCAGACTTAATGATTATGAGAGTGCAGCCATTTATAAAGAGAAAATGAAGATCTACCATGACAAAAAGATTGCAAGAAGGGAGTTCAGCCCAGGTGATTTGGTCCTTCTTTTAATTCAAGACTTCAGTTGCACCCTGAGAAGTTGAAATATAGATGGATAGGACCTTACAAAGTAGTGCAAGTATCTCCTTATGGTGCGGTGGAACTTGAGAATAGAGAAGGAAAAAGATTTAAAGTAAATGGGCAAAGAATAAAAGTGTATCTGGGAGATGAGGAAGAATTAAAAAGTATAGAGGAAGTATACCTTGATGATCACTGCATGGAAGACAACCCATGGCAGGTGAAGTCTGAGTAGCCTATGTATGTTCTCTTCCCTATGATCTTCTAGATAATGCTTCGGGGACAAAGCCAACTTTTCAAAAAGGGGAAGGGGTGTACTTGTGATTTTTGGGATTTTTGTTCCATCTGAGGGTTTTTCTTGCCATGTTTCTTTTCCCCCAGACATGCTATCTAGTAGAACTGGCATGTGCAGGATTTTTATTTGTATTTTTGTGATTTTTGTATAATTAGAAAGTAGCTCAATAGTACTCAACCAAGAAAATTGCACTAGTTTTGTTTTTTGTAAAAAATTGACCCTGTTTAAAAATTTTATGATACGTTAGCTATGTATATTTGACAAAATGCATGATTGGTGTGGATCTTTGGATGTCATTTATTTTTTCAGAATGAGTAGTTTTGTTAAGCTATGTATAAACCAGACAGGTGAGGTGAAAATAGTTCATGTACCATGTGTGAGTGAGGTATATTAGTCAGTTCGGTATTGTGTTGTAGATATAGGACTTACCTGGTTGGTCTCTGCATAAGCTAAGGATGGTTGGTTAGGATATGATCATAGGCCATTGTTTGTTTAGCTCACTTTTTGCCCACATTTCCCTACCAAAAGTTGCATGAATCCCTTGATCCCAAGTTTGAGCCTTAATAGACCATGTTTCTTTGATTCACCGATTAACTCGTACCCATTTTTTCTAATGAACCTATTTTGACCTTGGTCCTTCCTTGGATATTGTGAACCTCAACATAAGAAAAGTGCTTAAGTTGAGGGTAGCTAGAGTACAGGTACATAAAAGGTGGGAATTGAAGAAAGAAAAAGAAAAGAAATGGTGGAAAATGAGGTGTGGTGAGATGAAAAGAAAAGGATGAAAAATGCTGTAAATGTTGAAAAATAAAGCTCAAAGAAATTTTGAAAAATACTTGAAAAAAGTGAAAACTCACCACACCCATGCAAATGTGAATAAAAGGAGAAAAAGGGGAATGAAAGAATAAAAGGGTGAATTAGGTGAATGGTGTAGCCAATGTATGTAGTGCCAAGGAAGGAATAGTCACTTATAAAATCTTCCATCTTTATTATGTCTAGCCCTGAGCCTACATTACAAGCCATACCCAGTAGTATAGTGATCTTAACTCGACCATCTGAAAAACCAAAGTAGAGAAAATAAGGGCAAGCCTATGGTATCTCACACATATAATTGTAACTTCTTTGTGAGAGTGAGTGCCTTACTTGTTTAGTCCCATGCTATGTTTGACAATTCATATCTGAGAGGGGACTTCATTTGTGTGAGGGTACATGGATTATGTTTGCTTTTACTATTGGTCTGTGTGAAAAACATTGGTGATGACTTGACTGCTTGTTGATAGCTACATGACATGTCTTGATCCCTACTTATGATTTTTTGAGGTTGCTTGTAGTACAATAGCTGATGTGGTTCCATGAGAAAGGGTCAATAGAGTTTGTATAGAAAGTGCAGGTTTGTTTGAGTTTTGGATGTAGTGTCTTAAGTCTATTTTCTAGTTGAGCGTCGTGTTCTAGTTTTTTTTCTTTACCTGAGGACATGAAAAAGTCTTAAGTTTAGGGTGTTGATATATTGTGGATTTGCAACACATTCGACGCTCAAAACTAAGAAAATAGCATGGACTTAGGTGTATTTATGTGGATATGAGGTACTTTTTCTTTTGTTACAAGATAAACAGGTGTTGGAACTTAAAATTGTAAAAGATAGCTTAAAAATAGCAAAATGGGAAAAAAGTGCAGACCACAGTACGAATTTGCTGAAAGTTAAGGCTGAGAAGATGTGACCCACGAGTCCCAGTACGATTCATAGCACGCCTGTACGAGTCGTGATGAAATCCAGAAGAATTGCATCTGAGTCTGGCTCTTGCTATGAGAAGAAAGTATGACCTGTAAGACGAAGGTACGAGTCGTACCATTCTGGTCATGATGAACTTCAGAAAATCTTCAAAATCCCTGATTCAATCTATGGGAGCTCAGTACGAATCGTACCCAGATCCAACACTTAGCTAGAATTTAGCCAGCTGAGATTGTATCAGAGGAAGCTACGGGTTGTAGGAGCATGCTATGGATTGTAGGTCGATGTGGCACTGGCGGCGACAGATATGGAAATTCACCTTGTTGGCTTAGGAAAAGGATATTTTGTCTGTATAAATCTATTTTAGGTTTTATTTTTATAGAGAGATGTCAATTTGATAGTTCTAGAGAGTAGAAACCTCGAGAGAGAGAGAGGGAATTGAGTGGTCTTAGTTTGTGATCAACCTATTCTTGAATTCATCTTGTTCTTGCTTCTTGTTTTTCAAGATTTTTGTGGAGTAATTGAAGGAAGTGTTTTTCTCAATCATTATTGTAAGTATTGATTTTTATTCTTAATCATGAATGCAATCACAACCTTGCAACTATGAGAGGCTAAAACCTCTATAGCTAGGGTTGTGGGAACCATGGTAAATTAACAAGCTAGGGTTACACAAAGTGATTTTAAAACCAATAAAAACACTTATATTGTATTCTCTTCATGCTTAAATGTTTCTTAACGGTGCGCAAAGTTAGGACATGCCCGAATTCTTTACTTGCTTTGGTCGAAGAGGTAGAGATTAGGAAAAGAGAATTATAACGGAGCCTTGATCTTGATGATCATTGTATTAACTTGAGCTTTGATCACATGATAGTTAAATCTAGACCTTAGTTATAACGGATAGTTTGAAATCGCTTATGAGACTTGGTCGAGATTGAGTATAGTCATTCAATAGGGACTGGTTGGTCATTTGAATGAACCTAAGGTATCAGTTCTATAAGTAAGTATTGGTGATAATCACGAGTGTATAGCCGAAGTAGTTATGAGCCCATGGGGAACACAAACCCTAGTTATCCTTTGATATTGACTTAACATCAGAATTTTGATATTTGCTTTTATTATTGATTTTCTTTAGAATCCCCCTATTTTAAAGTAACTACGTTACAGGTTCAGTTACCGGCTATAATCCAGTCTCCCTATTTTCTAAGTCCATGCTATTTTCTCAGTTTTGAGCTTCAAAAGTGCTGTAAATCCACAACACATTAACACCCTCAACTTAAGACTTTCGTATGTCCTTAGGAAAAGAAAAGAAAAACTAAACACGACGCTCAACTTGAAAATAAACTTAAGATGCTACATCCAATACTCAAATAAAACTTTCACTTTCCATACAACCACTTCTAACCCTTTTCCATGGACCAACATCAACTAATGTACTACAAACGACCTCAAAACATAATAAACAGGAATTAAGACATGTCATCTAGCTATCAACGGACTATCAAGTCATCACCAATATTTTTCACACATGCCAATAGCAAAAGTAAACATAATGTCACGACCCGAGAGGAGACTCGGATCGTAGACACAGGAAAAGGGACCCCAAAAGACCCCAAGTCAACCAATGGCATAAGTATTCACTAACTCATTCAATAAACATGAAGAAACATAGTTAAAAACTCAGCTGAAGTCTAACTTAACATAACAACAGAATGAACATCTGAAGCTAAATACATGTCTAAGTCTAATAAGCCTCTAATCTGGACGAGTTGATGGGACAACACCCCAAACTAGCTCAGAAATACTGAAACTAAAAATACATCCAAGATAACTGAAAGTCTAGTCCTCGAAAGATAAGAACTCACCAATCTAGCAGGTGCTAACTCTGATAAGCTACTATGAACGGGGTTGACTCTGAGAACCAGATCTTGCATCATGAAACGATGCAACATAGAAAGTATGATGTCAGTACGTGGAATACACCGAGTATGCAAGGTAAGTAAAACCGCTAGAGCAATATAAATCATCCAAAGCAAGTCATACATATATAGTAAGCCTTCAAGGATAAGAAGAAGATCACATGCATCATTATGAAATCATCCTTATTTTATACATGATCATGCAGGGCTTTAGAACATCAAGACAGACTCGAATGACTCAGGCTGAAACGTAATATTTATATCAAAAGCTGAAAAATGAGTCAAACTTTACCTCTTGAACATGCATGCATGAATAAATATCTTAAGTGGTAAATATGAAAATCTTAATGATATAGACAGTGGGAGACTCGTCACTTAAACGACATACCACGATAGAGCTTATGTGGTCCCAACTATCACACTCAAGCGGGAAGAGCCGTCCATAACCTTACCAGGGCTAAAGACGCTACCATAATATCAATATCATGCTGAAGGGCCAATTGGGCCGGGATAGCTCCCAAGGGAGGTCTCAATAATATAATAGTATCAACCTAAGTCGGTGGGTAGTTCTGGGGCATAGGGTAGTCGACCCTCAGCCTGCTCGGTGCTAAACTCTTCTCCTAAAACATGCAATGCTCTACATCGTATAGATACGAAGCTCAACATCGGCTAGTGATGAAGCTCAACATGAAATCATGCATAAACTCAACATCGTATGAAACCAAGCTCAACATTGTCTATTAAAAAAGATCATTATGAAACCATGCATACACTACGCATCATATAAATATGAAGCTCAACAATGTCATTTCGACAAAGCTTTGAATGAAATCATTGTTAGACTCAACATCATGTGAAATAAAGCTTAACATTTTCCTTGACAAAACTCGACAATATATACATATCAATTAAGGATTTACGCATAGAGAAAGCTTTACTTTGAAACATACAACAAGCTAGAATTCATAATATGAGTTATAGGAAAATTTCATCTCAACCATGTTGTAAGCTCATGTCGGGGAAAATCACAATTTGAAATCATCATTTGGGTATCACCCAAAGATCTACCAAGGGTCTACTCAAACTCATTTGAGAACATCATCAAAATCATGGGTAAGGTTGGAAACATTCCTTTCGTCATCTACTCCATCATCATCACATTCTTTCATAATCACTTCTATTATGAACTATCCACACATGGGTGTTTTAGATTCAATTTTTTAGAAAAACAACTTTTGTAAACGAAATTAAGTTAGAATCCACCCAAGCTTGGTAAAATCATCAATATCAACTCAATTTAATCATACCTGTGAAGAGATATGTAAGAATCATGCAATTGAATGAAACCCCAAACTTGATCATTACAAACCAATCACAAATTGATAGGGAATGGGCATGGGTATGGAAGGAAGCACCCACTCGTAGCCTTACATACCTGGGATTGAAGAATTCTAACCCTTCCTGATTTCCCAATTGAGATTCCAATTGGAAACCTTGAGATTTCACCTTGAACCTTCCCTTCACACCTTCAAACTTGCATGGATGAGAATAATGGCTTAGAATAGGTTTTCCTTTGCTAAAAACCCATTAAAACGTGCCTTAAAAGACGCAGTATGGGTCTTAGGAACCTAGGAATTATGAAAAGACCCTTACTAAATTTGCAGGAAAACACTGCTAGGTGACCCTAATGGGTGACCTAACGATTCGTCAGGACTAGCAACGACTCATCGAGTGGCCCGTCAAGTACACTGGTCAACTGATCTGCTGGGGCTCCTAAAGGGGTAGGTAATGACTCGTGCCTCGAGACCACTACTCGTGGTCACCTTCCGTCAAGTACACTACTTTCATTCCCAATAATAATCCACATGCTTGCTCATGACTCTCCTCACGAGTCGTTGGGACTGACCACGACTCATGGTGTACCATCCATTAAGTACACTGGATAAATCCTCCTTTACATTTCAACTCCACCCCATGATTCACTCCTTGGACTTTGATCCCTTGATCACTCCAGGCCTTCCTAAGGGTCACTTGACGTCTCGTGGGCTCTTCTCACATGTCGTTCAGTGAGTCATTCTACAATTGCTGCATCATTTTCTAGTTTTTCTCTCATTCACTTCCGGGTTCGATTCTTGAATTCTCGGGGTATAACAATATCTCACCCTTCAGAACATTCATCCTTGAATGTTAGAAACAAGTAGGAAATAGAAACAAGCAATTATCATACTCCAATACTAATTATTTTAACCGAAATTTCACGGAATGACTACCTCCAAAAAAAACCACATAGCTGAACTAATTTCAGGCATCACATACATTTATCATAACATAATTCAAACTTGCGCACATGAACTGAACATGGAAAACGATTGGAGAATGAGGGAAAAAACTGATACCTCAAGTCGGAACTGAGCCGGTATAGAACAAATGTGGGTATCTAGCCATCATGTCCGCTTCAGCCTCCCACGTAGCTCCTTCAACATGTTGATTCCTCCATAAAACCTTAACTGAAACTACCTCTTTGTTCTTCAGCCTTCCAACTTGTCGATCCAAAATTTCAACCAAAATTTCTTCATAACTGAGGATGTTTTTCACACCAACGCTGTCTACCATAACCACCAAGGATGGATCACCCAAGAACTTCTTCAAAAGTGATACATAGAACACGGGATGAACTGAAGCCAATTCTGAAGGCAAGTCCAACTCATACGCCACCTTACCAACTCTTCTCACAACCCGGTAGGGGCCAACATAGCAGGCACTGAGTTTACCTTTCTTTCTGAACCACATGAATCCCTTCAATACATTTAGAAATACCCAATCATCCATATCAAACTCCAATTCTCTTCTCCTCGCATCAGCATATGATTTCTGATGACTCTGAGCGGTTTTCAACCAGTCCCTTATCAACTGAACCTCACCATAGCCTATGGTCCTACCATAGCTGCTTTACCAACCTCGAACCATCCGATGGGAGATCTGCGCCTCCCCCCGTAGAGAGCCTCGAACGGTGCTATCTGGATACTAGAGTGGTTACTATTATTATAAGAGAACCCTATCAAGAGTAAATGATCATCCCAACTACCTTTAAAATCCATAACACATGCCCTCAATATATCCTCAAGAGTCTGAATGGTTCATTCTGCTTGGCCGTCCGTCTGAGGATGAAAAGCTGTGCTTAGCTTAACCTGATTCCCAAGCCCTTTTTGAAACGAAAGCTAGAATTGAGAAGTAAACTGAGTACCTTGGTCTGAAATAATAGACAAGGGAACTCCATGATGTCGAACCAATACCTGAATATACAACTTAGCCTAATCGTCTGTTGAATCCGTTGTCTTGACTGGTAGGAAGTGTTCAGCCTTGGTCAACCTATCCACCACTACCCAAATGGAGTCGTATTGCCGGCGAGTACGAGGTAGACCTGTAATGAAGTCCATATTGATTTCTTCCCACTTCCAAGTAGGGATGGTAATATCCTGAAAAACACCTCCAGGTCTTTGATCCTCGACTTTCACTTGCTGATAATTTGGACATTTTGCTACGAACTCTGCAATATCCTTCTTATACCATCCTACCAATAGATTTCTCATAAATCCCGATATATTTTCGTAGATCCTAGATGAATAGAATATCTGGTACCATGTGCTTCATGTAATATCCGAACTCTCAAATCGTCCACATCTGGGACACATAGACGACCCTGATATCGTAGCACACCATCTCCCCCTTGGGAGGAAACTTCCACCTTTTGACTCTGCACAGCCTCCTTCAGTTTCCTCAAATTTGGATCCTCATCTTGCCTGGATTTAACATCCACCACCAAGGACGATTCTGACCTGTTATGTACAACAACACCACCATCGGTCGCGTCGATCAATCTAACTCCCAACCTCATAAGCCGGTGGACATCTTTCACCAATTCCTTCTTCCCCTCATCCACATGGGAAACACTCTCCATTGAGAGTGTACTAAGCGCATCCGCAACCATATTAGCCTTGCCCGGGTGGTAAAGGACACTCATGTCATAATCCTTAAGTAACTCCAACCACCTCCTTTGCTGAAGATTTAGATCCTTCTATGTGAACACATATTGCAAGGTCTTGTGATCTGTAAATACATCCACACGGACCCCATACAAGTAGTGCCGCCATATCTTCAATGCGAACACCACCACAGCCAATTCAAGATCACAGGTCGGGTTGTTCTTCTCAAGCACCTTCAACTGTCGAGAGGCATAAGCTCCCACACTGTATCAACAGACACCCAAGTCTGACTCTGAAAGCATCACAATACACCACAAAACCATCGTTACCCTTGGGTAGGGTTAGCACTGGTGCCGATGTAAGTCGAGCCTTCAACTCTTGGAAGCTTTTCTCACAAGCCTCCGACCTCTGAAACTTCACCTTCTTCTGAGTCAACTTAGTCAAAGGCGTTGCAATGGATGAGAAACCCTCAACAAACCTCCGGTAGTATCCAGCTAAGCCCAAGAAACTCTGAATATCCGAAGGATTCATCAGTCTGAGCCAATTCTCCACCGCCTCGATTTTCTGCGAGTCTACTTTTATGCCTTTGATGGACACCACATGGTCCAAGAATGCCACGAAGTCCAATCGAAACTCACACTTGCTAAACTTTGCATACAATTGGTGGTCCTTGAGGGTCTGGAGCACTACTCTCAAGTGAGCGGCATGCTCCTCCTCGCTCCGAAAGTATATCAAGATGTTATAAATGAACACAATCACGAACATGTCCAAGTATGGCTTGAACACCCTGTTCATCAGGTCCATAAAAGCTAGAGGAGCATTCGTTAGTCCAAAAGACATACCTACAAATTCGTAATGATAATACCGTGTTCTGAATGCCATCATCGAGATATCACTCTCCCAAACTCTGAGTTGATGATACCCAGATCTGAGATCTATCTTTGAGAAACACTTAGCACCCTGAAGCTGATCGAACAAATCATCGATCCTGGGTAAGGGATACATGTTCTTGACCATGACTTTGTTCAACTGTTGATAATGAATGCACATACGAAGGGAACCATCTTTCATCCGAACAAATAATACTGGTGCGCCCCATGGAGACAGGCTCGGTCTAGTGAAGCCCTTATCTAGCAAATCTTTTAACTGATCCTTCAACTCTTTTAGCTCAGCTGGAGCCATCCTGTAGGGAGGAATAAATATAGGTTGTGTGTCGGGAAGGAGGTCAATACCAAAGTCAATCTCCCACTTGGGAGGAATACCTAGCATATCATCAGGAAAGACCTCTAGATACTCACATACTACTGGGACTGACTAGATAGTCGGGGTATCGGACTCAACATCCTTGACCCTAACCAAATGATACATGCAACCCTTGGAAATCATCTTTCTGGCCTTGAGGTAGGAAACGAAATGACCTACAGGCACAACTGAACTACCCTTCCATTCTAAAACTGGCTCACTCGGGAATTTGAACTCTACTGACCGGTCCTGCAATTAATGGAAGCATAACAAGCATAAAACCAATCCATGCTGAGAATAACATCGAAATCAGTCATGACTAACTCTATTAGATCTGCTGAGGTGACCTTATGGAGGACCAAGACTGGGAAATTTCTATACACCCGTCTAGCTATAATTGAGTCACCTACTGGAGTAGAAACTAAGAAGGATTTTGACAAGACATTGGGACTGACTCCGAAGCTACTGGCTACATAAGGTTTCATAAAGGACAAGGTGGCCCCTGGATCTAACAGAGCATAAACATCAACATGGAAGACTCGTAACATACCAGTAACTATGTTCGGGGAGACCTCCTACTCCTGAAGGGGTGCTAGGGCATATAATCTATTCTGGCGTTGACCGCTAGCTGCACTGGTAGATGCCCCCTGATGTGCTGAGCGAGGGGGTGGGGCTGCTGAGCTAGAAGATGGCCCACGACCCCCAACCTGATCCTGTCTCGCTACTGGACAATCTCTAAGCATGTTCCCAGGTTGCCCATACCTGAAACATGCACCCGAACCTGCCAAGCCCTGGCCTGCATGCCGTCGGTCATATCTGCTATAAGCTGGGACACCTGAATCTGTGGGCCTGCTGCACTGACCCCTCGAGCTGATGCTCGCTCTCTCTGATCATGCCAAGACTGAGATGGCACACTCAAATATGATGATGCAAGGGCTAATGATCTCTGATGGGTCTGCTGTCAATGCCCACCGCTGAACCTCTGTTGGGAGAATCTATGGTCCTCAGTCCTTGCCCTCTTGGCCTCTCTCTCTCGAATATGCCGCGTTCATCTGCTGGGAGTACAACACCATCTGAGGGAAGCCCATATCCTTATGGAGCATAGCAATCCTGGATTCTTTATCCAGTAACCTACTATCCCATGCATAAACCTTCTTACTCGCGCCCTCTGATCAGCCACTAACTCAGGAGCATACTTTGATAGGCGGGTGAACTCAAGGGAATACTGTAGTGTTGTCATCATCCCTTGCTTCAGATTTACAAACTCAGCTTCCTTTAGCTCCCTCATCTCCCGAGGGAAGAACCGTTCCAGGAATGCAACATGGAACTCTTCCCAAGTGACCGAACCTGCTCCAACAACCCTATTGTCTCTCCACTGGCGGAACCAAATATGCGCAACCCCTTTCAACTGGTAGGAGGTCAACTCTGCGCACTCTACACTACTCACCCCCATAACCTGGGTGATCTTGATGATCTCATCCACGAACTCATGCGGGTCCTCATCTACCTTGGACCCAAGAAACTCTGGTGGGTTCATCCTCAAGAAGTCCCTGACTCGAGCGCCGCTGCACTGCCATTCTGCGGAACATGCGCAATAGCCTGCTGATTGACCTGAGCAGTCAAAGCTTGCGCAAGAATCTGTATAGTGGCCCGAAACTCAGCATGGGCGACTGGCTCCGATTCCTGAGGCTCCTGAATCGGTGTGACCTGCTGATGCCCACGACCCATGCCATCCTCGTGGCCTTCACCGCCTCCATTCCTCCTTCCATTCATCCTTCGAGGAGCCATGATTCTACAATCGTGAATAGCACGAATTTGAGGGATAGAAAGGCTTTTCATTGCACGACACAGATCATGAAAGATGGGAACATTTCCTAAAACATTTCATAGCCTCTTCATTATAAGTGTGGCACACTTCACACCCATGAAAAAGACTCTACTTAATGCAGCTTTCAGTCTCCCAAGTCGACCCATGGCATAAGCATTCACTAACTCATTCAATAAACATGAAGAAACATAGTTAAAAACTCAGTGGAAGTCTAACATAACATAACAATAGAATGAACATCTGAAGCTAAATACATGTCTAAGTCTGATAAACCTCTAATCTTGACGACCTAATGGGACAACACCCCCAACTAGCTCAGAAATACTGAAACTAAAAATACATCCGAGATAACTGAAAGACTAATCCTCAAAAGATGAGGACTCACCAATCTAGAAGGTGTTAACTTTGATAAGCGACTACGAATGCGGTTGAATCTGAGAGCTGGATCCTGTATCATGAAACAATGCAACATAGAAAGTATGCGGTCAGTACGTGGAATGTACCAAGTCTGCAAGGTAAGTAAAACCACTAGAGAAATATATATCTTTCAAAGAAAGTCATACATATATAGTAAGCCTTTAAGGTTAAGAAGAAGATCACATGCATCATTATGAAATCATCCTTATTTTATACATGATCATGCAGGGCTTTAGAATATCAATACTGACTCGAATGACTCAAGCTGAAATGTAACATTTATATCAAAAGATGAATAATGAGTCAAACCTTACCTTTTGAACATGCATGAATGAATAAATATCATAAGTGGTAAATATGCAAATTTGAATGATATAGATAGTGGGAGACTCATCACTTAACTAACATACCACAATAGAGCTTACGTGGTTCCAACTACCACACTCAAGTGGGAAGATCCATCCATAACCTTTCCAGGGCTAAAGACGCTACCATGATATCAATATCATGTTGAAGGGCCAATTGGGCCGGGATAGCTACCAAGGGAGGTCCCAATAATATAATAGTATCAACCTAAGTCGGCGCATAGTTCTGGGGCATAGGGTAGTCGACCCTTAGCCTTCTCGGTGCTAAACTCTTCTCCCAAAACATGCAATGCTCTACATCGTATAGATACGAAGCTCAACATCGGCTAGTGACGAAGCTCAACATGAAATCATGCATAAACTCAACATCGTATGAAGCCAAGCTCAACATTGTCTATTAAAAAAGATCATTATGAAACCATGCATACACTACACATCATATAAATATGAAGCTCAACAATGTCATTTCGACAAAGCTTTGAATGAAATCATAGTTAGACTCAACATCATGTGAAATAAAGCTTAACATTTTCCTTGACAAAACTCGACAATATATACATATCAATTAAGGATTTACTCATAGAGAAAGCTTTACTTTGAAACATACAACTAGCTAGAATTCATAATAAGAGTTATAGGAAAATTTCATCTCAACCATGTGGTAAGCTCATGTCGGGGAAAATCACAATTTGAAATCATCATTTGGGAATCACCCAAAGCTCTACCATACTTGAGTCTAGTTAATCTCGTTTGAAAACATCATCAAAATCATGGGTAAGGTTGGAACATGCCTTTCATCATCTACTCCATCATCATCACATTCTTCCATAATCACTTCTATTATGAACTATCCACGCATGGTCGTTTTAGATTTAATTTTTAAAAAAATAATTTTTGTAAAAGAAATTAAGTTAGAATCTGCCCAAGCTTGGTAAAATCATCAATATCAATTAAATTTAATCATACCCAAGAATAGAGATGTAAGAATCATGCAATTGAATGAAACCCCAAACTTGATCATTACAAACCAATCACAAATTGATATGGAATGGGCATGGGTGTGGAAGGAAGCACCCACTCATAGCCTTATATACCTGGGATTGAAGAATTCTAGCCCTTCCTGATTGCCCAGCTGAGATTCCAATTGGAAACCATGAGATTTGACATTGAACCTTCCCTTCACACCGTCAAACTTGCATGCATGAGAGTAATGGCTTAGAATAGGTTTTCCCGTACTAAAAAACCATTAAAACATGCCTTTAACGACGTAGTATAGGTCTTAGTAACTTAGGAATTACGAAAAGACCCTTACTAGATTCACAGGAAAACACTGCTAGGTGACCCAAATGGTGACCTGACAATTTGTCAGGATGGGCAATGACTCATCCAGTCGCCCGTCAAGTACACTGGTGAACTGATCTGCTGTGGCTCGTAATGGGGAAGATAACGACTCGTTCCTCAAGACCACGACTCGTGGTCACCTTCCGTCAAGTGCACTGCCTTAATTCCACATAATAATCCACTTGCTCGCTCACGACTCTCCTCATGTGTCGTTGGGACTGACAATGACTCATGGGGTCCCTGATCTTGGGCATAATTGCATGCCCAAGTGCTACCTTATAACTCAATTTAGTCTTGTTTATCTAATTATTTATATACATTCTCATGTGATTTTATGTAAATGTGAATATATACTAACCAACATGATTAGTCCTTGTTTTTGAAGGTTAATAATGCATTTGAGGAACTAATTCATGATTTGGTGAAGTGGAGGAATGGAATCAAGAGCAAAACGTGAAAGTCAACAAGAAAACATGCAATAACTGGCACCCTGCGCGATAGGGGCCGTGGCACGCTGCCAACGCGGAAACACTTGGCCGAAAATTGCATTTTTTGGCACATTCCAGTGAGGGTACGCGTTACCTCTATGTCACGGAGGTCAATTAGGGCGTTCAGCTCCGTGACATGTTGCTGTTCCACCACAGGCCAAATTTTGCATTTTTTCAGCATAGTATAAATTGAACCCTTAGCTTCTAAAATCAGGGAACACGGGATTTTCTAGAAAAACCAAAGGAGGCGCGAAGGAGACTTGAAGAACTCCGATTGGGTTCATATTTTCTTGGTTTATTTTCATCTATTCTTGTAAGTATATTACTCTAAACATGTTTTCGTGTAATTATACGAACATGAGTGGCTAGAACCTTTCCTCTAGGGTTGAAGCCACAAGATATGATTGTGATTTTGCGGTTTGTTTTGGAATTAAGTTATTGATTATTGTTTTCATCTTGCATTATGGATTGTTTGTTGTTTTCATGATTGATCACCATGAAAGAATACACGTTAGCTTACGCATATGCTTGAGAAAGTATTTATCTAGGTCAGAACATGAGAATGTAAGGAGCATGTTTGTATCTCACGATATAATATTGTGTTAGGATAGAAATATACCTTATGCCTTGCTTGGTTGATAAAATGGGGGTATTTAGAGACCAACTTAGGTTTATTACATCACCACTCGAAGAAGTAGTTGTGAGGTTAAGTATAGTTGAATGATTAGGTGCACGAAAGTCCCTAATCATTTCCTCGTAAACCACAACATAATTGATTGCCCACGAACTAGAATTAGCATCCTCGCTCACAATGATGCAGTGAGGCTAGTTTGTCGTGTTTAGAGGCTCGAAAGACCATGAACATGCAATTCTAATTATGTGAGATGACAATCGATAGGTTCATACTTAAACCATTGCAAATCATAGTATCGCATGATTATCTGGTTTTAACTCTATGTTTCTCCTAGAGTGAATTCAGAATATTTCATTGACAATATTTAGACTTAATTAAACCTTCTCGAAAACCTCTAGAATCAACACTTGCGAAAGTTAATATCACACTTGAATTTGATAGTTAGCTAAATTGGTCCAGTCCCTATGGGTTCGACAGTCCGGTTCTTAGAAAGAGCCACTATATTACTTGCACGACCCGTACACTTGCGGGCACGAACAAGTTTTTGGCGCCGTTACCGGGGACTCCACTAAGTTTAGTGAATTTGTCTGTTTTTGTGTGATTTTTAAATTTCCTTAAGTGTTGAATTTTTTTTTTCTTCATTAATTTTAGATTTATTTTATTTTTAGTTTTTAATATGACACCCTTCTTAACATGACATCGTGGAATATAAATGGGTTAAATGGTGGATACTCTTACTTTGATGAGTCTTGTCTGAATTGCGGAGAACCCCACTTGTGGCAACATTGTAACATGTGCAATATATGTGGTGGTCAAGATGGCCATTGGGATGACTGTCCGAATGCGTACTCCCATCCCCCAAGCCCCAACTATGATCCTTTTGTTGTTTTTGCTGAATATAGGCATGATGAATATGAGGACTTGGGACGCCAAGCTCGAATAGAAGACATGCTAACGTAGATGCTTGAGCAAACAGAAGCAACGAAGGAGGTGATGGAAGCAATAAGAATTCAGCTAGCAGAGAATGGAGAAGCTCTAGAAAGGATGAGCGTAAATGTCACGGAGATGATAGCTGAGGCTGAAGCTTGTGGTAAAATGCAGGTAACGGTTATAGGCGATACTCAAGAAAACTACAAGAAAAAGACAGGGGTGAATTTTTGGATGAAACCCAACAATTAGAATCTCTTGAGAGTCCCCGTGATGGGCTCACACTTATGGAAAATCCATTCATGGAAGGAGAGATGGAGTATCCCCCAGTTGACATTAATGGAGAGATAGATGTTGATCCTGAGAAGGTGTATACAAGTAAGGAGGTCAAGCACAATGCAATTTCAGAGTTGAGGTGTATTGTACCCCACTCGAATCGTTTTTCGACATTGAGTTTGGCTGACAACATAGAAATAGAGTCTTACAAGCTTGTGGAGAAATATCTTGAGGAGGAACAAGCCCCATATATTCTGAAATTTGCTAAGCCCAATAGACAAAATGACTTCGCTTACTTAAGGGCCAATAAGTGCAAAAGGAAACATCTACTACTTGGTCCTTACAATTTTTCACCACAACCCCTAGAACATAAGAGGAAATTAGAAAAGAAATTAGGGGTGAGATTCATATCCTCAAGGTGGAGGAAAAAGTGGTGAAACTTGTTACGTCGTGCCGCGACGTAAAATCAGGCGCTGCTTGGGAGGCAACCCAAGGGTACCACAAGTACCATTTTAATTTCTTGCATTTGAGTTGATTCTAGTTTATTTTCATCTTGTGTCGTTTTGGTGGAAAGTTAAGCACAGATGGAGGGGAAGTCTGAGTACCCTTGGTGGAGGAAGCTAGCAAGCATGGAAGAGAAAAAGTGTGGGGTCAAACACTCACTTGTGCAAGTTGAAGAAAAGCATGTTGTAGCTAGGCCTAAAGGCCTCAGGAAGTATTTCTCACCCTCTTTAAATGTTAATTTGATGCTATGAGGAAATAACATGATTCAAGTGTGGGGTGAGGTAAATTTCAAGGGAAATTTCAAATTTTTGTGATTAACGATTTTTGGTGAATGTAATGCTTGTGAGAAAATTGAAAAATTTTTGTGAGTTAAGCATGACTTCATCACCCGTTGGTTTTTCTTTTCGGTTCTTTTCCGACGGGGGGTCTTTGAACCGAAGAATAAAAATTTTTTCTTTGTCTGTATATAATGTTTTGTCATAGTTAGGGACTGTTTCCGACGATGGATGGATGACAACCGTCTTGAGGAAATATTAGTCAACAGGTTTTGGTTTTTGAACCCATAGCTAATTGATGGCTTGATATTCTTGTTATGTGCTATAAATGATTGTAAGATGCAAGTATTTTTAGTGTTGAAGCATGCAAGTGGTATACCTATGTTTGAAACACCTAGGCTCTTGAATTTGACTTGATATGATTGAAGCTTAATGTTTGAATTCTTGTGATTAGCTGAGTTAAAAAAAATCTGCTGAGTATGTCTTGAATTGAGCATGTGCCATGAGTGTAAGGTTTTTGATTATTCCATGCCATTCTGGAGTGTCTAGTACTTTCTTGGTGTGTATATAAAACGAAATGAAGGATGTGGACTGTAGGAGATGATTTAGGCATTTCTTTGAATGAACCTAATTTTTATCCCTCACTTTACCTACCTTGAATGTTGAATCCTAGTGAACCCCATTGTGCCTTAAGCCTATTCTTTGATAGCTACAACTGAAGCTTAATCCTTTTTCTTTCATTAGCCTTGAATTTGATCCAAAACTCCTAAGCGCTTAAGTGAAAAAATTCCAAAGAGTGAAGGAGTGAGAAGCGTGAAAAAGAAGGAAAAGTAGAAGTTGTGAAAGTTGAGAAAAGGTCAACGGTGCACTTGTGTAAAAATGGTTGATTATTAGTAGGGAGTAAGAAAATCAATGAATGAATTTTATTTTTTTTTGGCTTAAGTACTCCTTACTACTAAGTTGAGTGTGCTTAAAGAAATGGGAACAAGAAGAGAAAATTCAAGATTGAAAAGAATGAGGAGGAAGTAAGAAAAGAGATGTCCTTAATGAATGTTGGATGTATTAAAAGTGCTTGGGGGAGATAGTCACTATTACTGGCCAGAATAGTACCTACCCGTCCCTTAGCTTACATTACAACCCATTAAGTCCTACTTGATCTTACGTTCAAACATCCTTAAATTAGTGGAGTAAAACACTAAGGGCAAGCTTATGGGTCATTACATGATGCATGTGAATTCTTTGTGAGAGTGAGCGTAATTCTATTCATTTACCCATAAATGTTGTGATTTAAAAATTTGCGTGTGAAAATGGGTAACTCTCTTGTTGTGAGGGAACATGTTTAATGAAGGACATAATTCATGTTGGATTTCTTCATCATTTGATTTGAATGAGTTTGCTAAGATAGAGAGTCAAGTCTTGAGGTTAGGAAGTCATAACATAGTTGTATTTCATTTCAATGATTAAATCGTTCATGCTCTATTTTTAGCTTGCTATCTTAGACAGTCATTGTAGCCGTAGCTTGAATTTTCTGGCTAAAATTAGCTATGTGTAAGTCTTCATGTGCATGAGATGTAAAAGGTTTCTTCGAGGACGAACAAGACTTTAAGTGTGGGGTTGTGATCTTGGGCATAATTGCATGCCCAAGTGCTACCTTATAACTCAATTTAGTCTTGTTTATCTAATTATTTATATACATTCTCATGTGATTTTATGTAAATGTGAATATATACTAACGAACATGATTAGTCCTTGTTTTTGAAGGTTAATAATGCATTTGAGGAACTAATTCATGATTTGGTGAAGTGGAGGAATGGAATAAAAAGCAAAACGTGAAAGTCAACAAGAAAACATGCAATAACTGGCACCCTGCGCGATAGGGGTCGTGGCACGCTGCCAACGCGTCAACACTTGGCCAAAAATTGCATTTTTTGGCACATTCCACTGAGGGTACGCGTTACCTCTGTGTCACGGAGGTCAATTAGGGCGTTCAGCTCCGTGACACGTTGCTGTTCCACCACAGGCCAAATTTTGCATTTTTTCAGCATAGTATAAATTGAACCCTTAGCTTCTAAAATCAGGGAACACGGGATTTTCTGGAAAAACCGAAGGAGGCGCGAAGGAGACTTGAAGAACTCTTATTGGGTTCATATTTTCTTGGTTTCTTTTCATCTATTCTTGTAAGTATATTACTCTAAACATGTTTTCGTGTAATTATACGAACATGAGTGGCTAGAACCTTTCCTCTAGGGTTGAAGCCACAAGATATGATTGTGATTTTGCGGTTTGTTTTGGAATTAAGTTATTGATTATTGTTTTTGTCTTGCATTCTGGATTGTTTGTTGTTTTCATGATTGATCACCATGAAAGAATACACGTTAGCTTAGGCATATGCTTGAAAAAGTATTTATCTAGGTCAGAACATGAGAATGTAAGGAGCATGTTTGTATCTCACGATATAATTTTGTGTTAGGATAGAAATATACCTAATGCCTTGCTTGGTTGATAAAACAGGGGTATTTAGAGACCAACTTAGGTTTATCACATCACCACTCGAAGAAGTAGTTGTGAGGCTAAGTAGAGTTGAATGATTAGGTGCACGAAAGTCCCTAATCATTTCCACGTAAACCACAACATAATTGATTGCCCACGAACTAGAATTAGCATCCTTGCTCACAATGATGCAGTGAGGCTAGTTTGTCATGTTTAGAGGCTCGAAAGACCATGAACATGCAATTCTAATTATGTGAGATGACAATCGTTAGGTTCATACTTAAACCATTGCAAATCGTAGTATCGCATGATTATCTGGTTTTAACTCTATGTTGCTCCTAGAGTGAATTCAGAATACTTCATTGACCATATTTAGACTTAATTAAACCTTCTCGATAACCTCTAGAATCAACACTTGCGGAAGTTAATATCACACTTGAATTTGATAGTTAGCTGAATTGGTCCAGTCCTTGTGGGTTCGACATTCCGGTTCTTAAAAAGAGCCAATATATTACATGCACGACCCGTACACTTGCGGGCACGAACAGTATCATCCGTTAAGTACACTGGATAAATCCTCCTTTACATTTCAACTCCACCCCACAATTGACATGACGACTCGTGGGGGCTGACCACGAGTCGTTGATTCACTCGTGGGAACTTCAATCCCTTAATCACTCTAGGCCTTCCCATGGGTCACTTGATGACTCGTGGGGTCTTCTCACGAGTCGTTCAGGGAGCCCCTTTGGCGCCAAGTGTGAGGGAATGCTATACGTTTGGTAATTTCTCTTATGCAACTGCGGTAACATTTTCCAATTTTTTTCCAATTCACTTCCGGGTCCGATTCTTGAATTCTCGGGGTATAACACATAATCCATGTACCCTCACACAAATGAAGTCCCCACTCATATATATACAGTGTCAAACATGGCATAAGACTAAACAAGTAAGGCTCTCACTCTCACAAAGAACTTACAGGTATTATGTATCAGATACCATAGGCTTGCCCTTATTTTTTCTACTTTGGTTTATCATATGGTTGGGTTAGGATCACTGTAGGACTTGATATAGCTTGTAATGTAGGCTTAGGGCTGTACATGATAAAGATGAAAGATTTTATAAGTGACTATCCCTTCCTTGGCACTACATACATTGGCTACACCATTGTAATAACCTAGAAGTGCTTAGGAGTAGACTCGAGAAGTTAAAATGCAAAACTGCAGAAAATTGGGAAAAATGTCTCAGGATGGGTCAAGGTTCGACTCGTGGTGACATACCACGGGTCGTTGTAACGAGTCGTTGTTGGGGAAAGGCTGGCGATAGTGAAAACCACAAGATATATGACGACTACTTGTGGGAAATAACGAGTTGTCGTTACAAGTCGTGGGAAGGAGTTGGGTGCATCAGGTGACATACAATGGGAGACAGCGACCCGTTAGGAGAAGCCATGGGTTGTTGCTTGTGGTAGTGTTTTGAGGATTAAGTTTCCAATAGTCTTGATGGGGGGAAGCAATGATCCATTGTTTGTGGTGACAGGTCGTGGTGTGACCCGTTAGAAGATGAGATGCCAAGGTTCAGGGGACTAACCACGGAGATGTAACGAGTCATGGGTTGGAGGCACATGTCATCTTGTCGACCCATTGTTTGGTTTCGAGAATGGGTCATTAGCAGTTCATTCCACGAGAGACATAACGGGCCGTTGGTGGTTCCAACGACCCGTTGGTGCCACTCATGGGTTCCATCCGGCCAGATTTCAGGACAGGTTCATTAAGGTTAATTTGAATTTTTCATGATATAAGGCCCAAAACTCTGTCGTTTTGGATTGGGAAAGCTATGTTTTTAAGAGAATAGTATATTCTAAATTCCCATTCATGCATGCAAGGTTTTGAAAAGTGATCTAAGGGGAGATTTCAAACTTTTCACCTCAATCCCTTCAATTTCATTCTTGGGCTTTTAAGGAGGGTTAGGGGTTGATAATCCCAGGTATGTAAGATCATCAATGGGTGGATCCTTCCACACCCATGCTCCTACTCAATGATTTTACTTATAAATTATTAAAAAAAAACTCATGGAATTTTGTATTTGATTTGTATAAAATTAAATGATTTAATTATGGGTCTTGTGATTTTGAAATCTTATCATAATCTACTGATTTTGATCATCTTTTGAGATTTAAATTGATTATAATATTGCTCATTTTTGAATTTCTAAACAATTAAGCTTGATTACGCATTCCCCTTGATGAATCAATTTATGATTCATTGATCCATTGGTGTTTATAAACCCAGCATGACTTATGAATTTATTTATGAAATTATTATGTTATCTATTATGAACTTATGAATTTCAAGCTACATGCATGATCTACAAGTATGTATGAATTTTATCAATCATGAATTATATTTTTGGCCGACCCACGGGCCTCAAGTCATGGCTAGTTCATGTATGTTCAAGCATGTTTACAATTATGATGATTTAACTAGCCCATGAACTCATGTATGTATTATTATGAGCACTATATATGTTTTGGGAGTAGTATCAAACTCCGAGTAGGTTCGGGGCTCACGATTAAGCCCCAAATCTCATAAACTACGTGCCACCATAGGTATGTTGGGACCCTTTCATGTTTTCCCGCTGCCTAAATGGCCCTTTTCATGTGTGATCATGCCTTTCATGGTTCCTACCCTTGGTAAGGTACGAACACCCTCCCGACTAGGGTTACAATTTAGGCTTCATTTGTGCTCATATGAGGTATGTCGGTTAAGAGAATTTCCACTATTCCTCATGATTGATGCATGTTTATGATTATGTATATTGTCTTGAGTCATGTTCAATAAGGTTTTTCTCTTATGATTAAGATTACGATTATATTATGAATGTTTTGAAAACCTTGAGCCTTATGTTATATTATGACATTTATGTTATGAGCATGTTGTCTTACTCTTATGTTCATTTATGAGGTTTAAATATTTTAAATGTCCATTTTACTTACCTCGCATACTCAATACACCACGTACTGACCGCATACTTTCTATGTTGTATCATTTAATGATATATAGGTCCCAGTTCTCAAGCTCATCCTCACCAGTAGCTAGTTTAGCCTTGCTCTCTGCGTACTTGGTGAGTCCTCATGTTCCGAGAGCTACATGTGCATATTCTAAGTTATTCTTTCAGTTTCTGAATATTGGATTAGTTGGGGAGTTGTCCCAGCAATCTGTCTTTCATGTTTAGAGGCTTATCAGACTCAAAGTTATATTCCTCCGTATTGTATAAGTATTGTACTGTTTTCCCTCATATTATGTTATGATTACGTTCTCTATGCTAAGTCTTTCGCTCATGTGATTGACTTAGATGTATGCTCATGCCATGGGTCGATATGGGGTCTCTCGGGGCTTCTTTTTCCATGTCTACGATCTGGGTGTACATTTGGGTCATGACAACCATTCACCTATTTCACCCTTTATTCTTTCATTCCCTTTTCTTCCCTTTTCACCTCTTTTATACACATTTGCATGGGTGTGGTGTATTTTCAACTATTTCAGCATTTTCATTTTCTTTTGAAATTTCTTTTTTAGGATTCTCAATATTTTTCATCTCTTTTCTTTTCACCTCACCACACCTTATTTTCGCCCTTTTTCTCTTTTCTTACCCTTTTTCTTGTTCCCACTATTTACGCACCCCCACTCTAGCTACCCTCAACTTAAACATTTTTCCTATATTGAAGTTCACAATATCTAAGGAAGGACCAGGGCCAAAATAGGTTCATTATAAATAAATGGGTACGGTTAATCGGTAAATCGAAGAAACATGGTCTATTAAGGCTCAAACTTAGGATCAAGGGATTCATGTAATTTTGGTAGGGCCATATAGGCTAAAAGTGAGCTAAACAAAGATGGCCTATAGACATATCCTAACCAACCATCCTTGGCCTATGAAAAGACCAACCAGACAAGTTCTAGATCTTCAACACAATACCGAACTGAGTACTATACCTCACACACTCATGGTACATGAACTATTTTCACCTCACCTATCTAGTTTATACATAGCTTAACAAGACTACTCATGTTAATAAACTAAATGACATCAAAAGATCCACAGAAATCATGCATGTTGTCATTAATACATAGCTAATGCATCAAAAAAATTTAAACAGGGTCAATTTTTTTTCCAAAAAGCAAAACTAGTGCATTTTCATTGGCTGAGTACTCCTAAGTTATTCCCTAATTAAACAAAAATCACAAACTAAAAATAAAAACCTACACATGCCAGTTTTACTAGATCGCATGCCCGAGGGAAAAGAAACACGGCAAGAAAAACCCTCAGATGAAATAAAAACAAATTCCCCAAAAATCACAAGTACACCCCCTCCCTGACAACGGCCCCACTTTTTGATAATGCTTAAACCATACCTCCTACCAAAGTATGAAGCGAACGTTGTCAATAAAGAACCCAACTAGAGGTTGGGGTCGATCCCACAGGGAATATGGAAGATCTAGATTACAATTGATAAGTGAACTTGTTAGGTAGTTACTTCAAAATTGGGGGATTCTAAAGAAAAGAAATAATAATAACAATTTTCAAAAGTTTGGTTTTGAATCAATATTAAAGGATTACTAGGGTTTGTGTTCCCCAAAGATTCATAACTGCTTTGGTATACACTCATGATCATCGCCAATACTTACTTATAGAACTGATAACAAAGGTTCATTCAGACGATCGACTAGTCCCTATTGAATGACAATACTCAATCACTCGACCAAGTCTCATGAGCAGTTTCAGACTATCCGTTATCACTAAGTTCCATATTAAACTATCCTACGACCACAACTCAAGTTAATACAATGATCCTCAAGATCAAGGCTCCATCGTAATTCTCTTTTCCTAATCTCTACCTCTTAGACCTAAGAAAGTAAAGAATTCGGGCATTTCCTAACGTTGTGCACCGTTAAGAAATGTTTAAGCATGAACAGAATACAATATAAGCATTCAGTATTGGTTTAGAATCATTTTGTGCAACCTAGCATGTTAATCCACCATGGTTCCTACAACCCTAACTATGGAGGTTTTGGCCTCTCATAGTTGTAAAGTTGTGATTTGTATTCATGATTAAGAACATAAATCAATACTCACAATTATGAATGAGAAAGACACTTCTTTTAATAAATCAGCAAAATCTTGAAGATCAAGTAGCAAGAACAAGAAGAATTCAAGAAAAGGTTGATCACAAGTCAAATCAACTCAATGCTCTCCTTTCTCAATGTTTTCTAACTATTCTCTCGCATCCACACACTCACGTTCTAAAAAATAAAACATAAAATGTATTTATACAGACATAAAATACTTTTCCTAGGCTAACAGGGTGAATTTCCATATCTTGTTCTGCTAGTGCCATGTCCTATGATCCGTACCATGATCCTATGCATCGTACCTTCCTCTCGAAAATTGTTGACTGGCTGAATTTTGGCTAAGTGCTGGATCCTGGTATGACTCATGCCTGCATCCTAAGAGTCATATTGTACTCCCGTGGCTTGACTTTGAGACTTTGAAATACTTTTGAAGTCCATCACGAATGCTAAGGTACGACTCGTACCTTCCTTCCACGATTCGTATTGTCTATCCATAGCAGGAGTCAGCCTCTTGTGCAAATATTTTGAATCTTTTCACGACTTCTTCACAACGACTTGAACAAGCTTTGTACGACTCATACTGAGACTTGTATAATGCACAGCTTCATCCTTAGCCTTGTGCAACATCTCATGGGCAGCAGTACGACTCGTAAGACCTTCCTACAGCTCGTACTGCGAAGTATGAGTTGAGCCTATTTTAACACTTCCAGGATAACTTTTGCACATTTTATCTCCAACTCCAATTTATCCTGTAAGCAAAGGAAAAGTGCCTTTTATCCACATAAATATACCTAAGTCCATGCTATTTTCTTAGTTTTGAGCGTCGAATGTGCTGTAAATCCACAACACATTAGACATACCTTGTCTTTTATGACACGTTATGTTTCTAGTAGCTTTGGAGTCATTCTCGAATTTTTTTTCCTACCATTATCAGTCTCTACTCCCATTGGTGATTCAGTTGTAGCTAGGCAAGTGTATAGAAGTTGTCCGATCACAATATTGCATTAAGTCACCTCCGCAGACCTTGTAGAGTTAGCCATGCCTAACTTCGATATTATTCTCGGCATGGATTAGTTGTATGGGTGTTATGCTTCTATTAATTGTAGAACCCGGGCAGTAGAGTTCAAATTTTTGGTTAAACCAGTCTTAGAGTGGAAGGGTGGTTCAGCTGTGCCTGCAGGTCATTTCATTTGCTACCTTAAGGCTAGAAAGATGATTTCTAAAGGTTGTGTGTACCATCTAGTTAGGGTTAAGGACATCGAGTATAAGACCCTGACTATCCAATCATTTCCAGTATTATGTGATTATTTGGAAGTCTTCCCAGATGATTTATCAGGAATTCCTCCCTAGCAGGAGATTGATTTTGGCATCGATCATCTCCCCAACATGCAACCCATATCTATTCCTCCCTACAGAATGGCTCCAGCCAGTTGAAAGAGTTGAAAGAACAATTGAAGGACCTGTTAGATAAGGGTTTCGTTAGACCGAGAAAGTGCCTATGGGGTGCACCAGTTCTCTTTGTCCGAAAGGAAGATGGTTCTCTTCGTATGTGTACTGATTATCGGTAATTGAACAAAGTCACCGTCAATAACAGGTATCCTCTACCCAATAATGATTTATTCAACAAACTTCAGGGTGCCAAGTATTTCTCAAAAATAGATCTCAAATTCGGGTATCATCAGCTTAGAGTTCGGGAAAGTGACATTTCGAAGACAACCTTCAGGATACGATATGGTCATTATGAGTTTGTGGTTATGTCTTTTGGACTAACGAATTCTCCTGCAGAATTTATGGACTTGATGAACAGGGTGTTCAAGCCATACCTGGATATGTTTGTGATTGTGTTTATTAATGATATCTTGATATACTTTCGGAGCGAGGAGGAACATGTTGTTCATTTGATAATAGTGCTTCAGATTCTTAAGGATCGCCAATTATATGATATATTCAACAAGTGCGAGTTTTGGTTGACCTCCGTAGCATTTTTGCGCCATGTCGTATCAAGCTAAGGCATAACGGTGGACTCTCAGAAAATGGAAGCGGTAAAGAATTGGCCTAGACTAGTGAATCCTTCAGATATTCGAAGCTTCTTGGGTTTAGACGGCTATTATCGGAGAATTTTTTAGGGTTACTCATCTATTGTTGCACCTTTGAGCAAATTCACCCAGAAGAAAGTGAAATTCCAATGGTTGGAGACTTGTAAGAAGAGCTTCCAAGAGTTGAAGACTCCACTTACTTCTGCACCAATGTTGACTCTACCCAAGGGTACCGATAGGTTCGTAGTGTATTGTGATGCCTTACGGATCGAACTTGGATGGTGTTGATGCAGCACGGGAAAGTTATAGCATATGCCTCTAGACAATTGAACGTCCATGAGAAGAATTACCTAACCCATGATCTTGAATTGGTCGCGGTGGTATTTTCCTTGAAGATACGGCGACATTATTTATGCAGTGTCCACGTGGAAGTGTTTACAGACCATAAGAGCTCACAATATGTGTTCATGTAGAAGGATCTCAATCTTCGCAAAGGAGGTAGTTGGAGCTACTCAAGGACTATGATATGAGTGTCCTTTAGCATCTGGGTAAGGCTAATGTAGTAGTAGATGAACTTAGTAGACTCTCTATGGAGAGTGTGTCCCATGTGGATGAGGGGAAGAAAAAGCTGGTGAAGAATGTGCACCGACTCGCAAGGTTGGGAGTTAGGTTGATTGACACGACCAATGGCGGTGTTGTTATTTAGAATGAATCAGAATAATTCTTGTTGAATGATGTAAAATCTAGGCAATATGAGGACCCAATTTTTGTAAAGTTAAAGGAAGTCGTTCAAAATCAGAAGGTGGATGCCTTCTCCAAAGGGGGAGATGGTGTTCTTCGATACTAGGGTCACCTATGTGTTCCGAATATGGATGATTTGAGGAGCCAGATGTTGCACGAGACACATGGATGTAGGTATTCTATCAATCCAGGTGCCACCAAGATGTACCGTGACTTACGGGAAGTCTATTGGTGATATGGCAATAAGAAGAACATCGCTGAGTTTGTAGTGAAGTGAACAAAATGTCAGCAAGTAGAGGTCGAGCATCAGAAATCGGGAGGTGTGCTTTAGGTTATCAGTATCCCTACTTGGAAGTGGAAAGAAATCAACATGGACTTCATCACAGGGTTTCCTCGCACTCATCGATAATATGACTCCATTTGGGTGGTAGTAGACAGGTTGACCAAGGCTGCTCATTTTCTACTAGTCAAAACCACAGATTCAGCAGAGGATTATGCCAAATTATATATCCGGGAGCTAGTTCGATTTCATGGAGAACCCTTGTCTATCATATCAGACCGAGGTACCCAATTTACCTCTCATTTTGGATGTCGTTTAAAAAAGGACTTGGTACTCAAGTTAAGCTCAGTACAATATTTCACCCACAAATGGGCGGTCAAGAGGAGTGGACAATTTAGACTCTCGAGGACATGTTAAGAGCATGTGTAATTGACTTCAAGGGTATATGGGATTGCCATTTGCCTCTTATTGAGTTTGCATACAATAACAACTATCATTCTAGCATTCAGATGGCACTGTTTGCAGCTCTCTATGGAAGGAGATGTAGATTGCCCATCGATTGGTTTGAGGCTGGTGAAGCGGCAATGATAGGACCAGATTCGATTCAGGAGGCCATGAAAAAGATTCAGTTGATAAGGGACAGGTTGAAAACTGCTCAGAGTCGCCGAAAGTCCTATACTAATGTGAGAAGAAGGGAATTAGAATTTGAAGTTGATGATTGGGTATTTTTGAAGGTGTCTCCCATGAAGGGAGTGATGACGTTCTAAAAGGAGGGAAAACTTAGTCCTCGCTATATCGTCCCTTGCCGGATAGTGAGACGTGTTGGCAAGGTAGCTTATGAATTGGAGTTGCTCTCAGAAATAGCTTCTGTGCGTCTTGTTTTCCATGTGTCGCTCTTAAAGAAGTGTTCGGGTGATCCAACTCTAGTTGTTACGGTGGATAGTGTTGGTGTGAAAGATAGCCTTAGTTATGAGGAGGTTTTGGTAGAAATACTGGATCATCAAGTTCGAAGGCTCAGTAACACAGAAGTAGCTTCAGTTAAAGTGTTATGGAGAAATCAGCATGTTGAGGGAGCTGCATGGGAAGCCGAAGAGGATATGATGGGTAGATACCCACATTTTTTCTTTACCGGCTCAGTTCTAGCTTGAGGTATCAGTTTTGACCTAAAACTCTATTTAGTTTTCATGTTCAGTTCATGTACTCAAGTTTCTTTTATGTATATAGATGCATGTAAGATTTATGATTTCAGTTCAGCTATGTAGTTTGAATCAGAGGTAGTCATTCTGTCAGTTTTCCAGCTTAAATGATCGGTATTTGAATGTGATGATTGTATTTCTCTACTTTTCTGTATGTTTTCCAACATTCAAGGACGAATGTTCCCAAGGGGGAGATATTGTTATACCCCGAAAGCCCAAAGTTTATACTCGGGAGTTGAAACGGAGAAAAAAACTTAAAATCTGGCATCAGGCATAGAACGGGTCATGAAGTGACTCATGTAGAGCAGCCACCAGTCTTGATGTGACTCATGGTGTAGCCCAAGAGTTGAATTTTAAGTTTGAGAAATGAGATCCCCACGCGCATAAGCATGGGTCGTGGTTAGGCCCCACGACTCGTTAGGTCAGTCATAAGGAATGGTGATTAAGACAAGAGGAAAAGGATGGCAGTGGACTTAATGGAAGGACCCCACGAGTCGTGGTCAGTCACCATGATTCGTGGGAGGGTCGTGGTCAGCTAGTTGAAGAATTATTTGGTGTTGGGGCGGTTCACATGATGGGTGGTGACCACGGGTCGTGGTCACCTGTAATGGATCGTGATGTTACCCGTGATGAGCCCAGATGATCAGATGAGCAGTGTACTTGATGAATGACTCCACGAGTCATGGTCCATGATGACGAGTCGTTAGGTCCCTCGTTGGGACCAGTTGACAGTTATTTTCTGCGAATTTAGTAAGGTCTTTTCCGTAATTTCTAAGATCCTTATGCCTAAACCACGCCGTTTGGAGTTATGAATAATGACTTTTAAAGGGGTTAAGTTCATTATAGGACATTTTCATATTCATTCATGCATGAATGATAGTGTAGAGAGGTGATCAAGGAAATCCTTCAAGGTTTTCTTCAATTTCTTCTTGGGCATTCAAGGAAGTGTAAGAATTAGCCATTTACAGGTATGTAGGGTTATGAGTAGGTGTTTTCGTTCACACCTATTCCCAATCTCTCCTAATTCATGAAGTGTTCTTCAAAAATTTTATTGGGTTTTATCTTAAATCTTGTGGAATTCTAACGATCTATCCACAGGTTATCACTTTTCATGATTCACATCATATTTTATGAATCATGATTAGATTTTACAACTAGTTCAATTATAAACTTGTTTATTTCAATTTCTAATAAATTATGCCTAAATATGCATGTCCTATGATGAATTGAGTTGTGATCTTTACTTCTATTGTTGATATTCACAAACCCATCATTAATTATGAGTCATAATGTGGATTTATTCAAATGCCAATTTTGAACTTATGATTTGCAAAGCCTATACATGACTTACAAGTATGCATGAATCTCATGATTTTTCTAATGATATTTTTGGCCGACTCACGGGCCTTACCCTCATGGCTAGTTCATGTATTTACAAGAACGCTTATGATTATCATGATTTAATTAAACCATGAATCTCATGTATATTATACTATGAGCACTATATATGTTTTGGGAGTAGTATTTTACACAGTAGGTTTGGGGCTCAGATTTTGCCCCGAATCTCAGAACTACGCACCACCATAGTACATTATGGGACCTCCCTTTTGACTTTCCCCTTTGCTCAAATGGGCTCTCTCATGTGTGATATCAAACCCTTCATGGTTCTACCCTTGGTAAGGTACAAACACCCTCCCGAGTAGGGATTTACAGGTTGGGCTCCATGTGTGGTCATATGGGGTATGTCAGTTGTAAGAATCTCCCATTATTCCGCATGTTTAATGCATTAATATGTTATTTTAATTTGTCTCAAGTGACGATTTGTAAAGTTTCTCTTTTGACTCTGGTATTGAATGGGCTATGAGTGATTGTTTTAAAGAAAAACTTGAGCCTTATGTTATTGTATGATATTCTTGTTACGAGCATGTTGTTCCACTCTTATAATCTTTTATGATTTTTTATCTATTCTTAAATGTCCATTTTACTTACCTTTCATACTCAGTACATTCCATGTACTGACCACACACTCTATGCTGTATCGTTTCATGATACAGGACCCGGCTCTCAGGCTCAGCCCCATTCGTAGTCAGTCTTCAGAGTTAGCATATTATGTTATTGGTGAGTCCTCATCTCACGAGGACTAGAATTATTTGGATTTCCTTTATGTATTTTCAGTTTCAGCTTTATTAAGTTAGTTGGGGTCTTGTCCCATCAACTCGTCATGTTTAGAGGCTTTTCAAACAAAGGATGTATTCAGCTTCAGATTGTGTATTATGTTTAATTTAGACTTCCGCTAAGTTGATCATGTTGATTCTTCAGTTTTATTGATCGAGTTAGATGTATGCTTATGCCATGGGCTGACTTAGAGTCTTTCGAGGCTCCTTGTCCCATGTTGTGATCCGAGCCTCCGTTCGGGTCGTGACTATTTGCCCTTCGGGCAACAACATCTTTGGGTTTCACGCCCACATCAGTCAATAACTTGCCATTCATAGTCACGATTGCCATATAATGCCATCTTTCTTTGGATTGGGAATAATGCCACTAGGGAGTGAACCTTTCATGTGGGAGTTCATTTGTGAAGACGTCGAGTGGGAAATCATTATTTAAAAAGGTTAGACACATCCCATTTTAACCCTTTAACCCCATTGTCGGTGGATTCTACCTTCTTCTACACCCGAGACAACATGTTTTCAATCTTCGAGTTGCCCATATCACTCACTCCAGGCTGCCCTTGAGATGCATCTGCTTTTCGAGGAGGCACATAGGGGTTAGAACTTCGGTTATATCTCTCTCCTTCGCAATTTTGATATCTATTCCCTCATTGATCATTTCTCTCTCCCCCATCCCTGATTGTCACAATTTCTCCAACCTTGATTCTCATCCCGTGGGCGCCAAGGGTCTTCATTGGCACCTTGATACCCAAGGCAAGAACCCCCCACTTGCCCTTCCATGTATTGACACTCCTCCTCATAACTTGGTGGTGAAGTGTCATCATCAAATTGAGTATGGCTTTGGGCACCTACATCATTCACATTCTTTGCACCAGCTCCCATCACATATTTCGTCATCAACTCTAGCTGGGTCATCATTTTAGCAAGACTTTCATCTCTAGCCTCATCCCTTTTCCTCATCTTAGCATGTATAAGGTTGGGGGAAATACCACTAGAAGATACCTCCACTTCTCTATTATGCCATGCTCGATTGGTCTTAGTCATTTTGTCAAGAAGTTCCTTGGCCACTCCATAGGGATGATCCATGATGGATCCCCCTGCCAAATTATTTGCCACAGACTTGTTGGTAAAATCCAATGGACGATGGAAGCTCTGAAGTAGAATCCCATCGAGCAACCCATGGTTTGGGAAAATGTCAATCTTTTTCTAAAACCTCAACCTTGCTTCATAGAGTTGTTTTCCTTGCAAGTTGACAAAAATTGGTAATGTTATCCCTCAACTGTAGCATCCTTGAAGGAGGGAAGAACCTGTCAAAAATGCTTTCGTGAGCTCATTCCAAACGGTAATAGGCCTGGGAGGCAACTCCTCCAACCAAGCGGTGGCTTCCCCTATTAGTGAAAATGTGAAGAGCCTCAATTTGATCGACACTTGTCTTATATTTGCGATGTTGAAGGGTTGGCAAATCTCAAGGAAGATGCAGAGATGCCTCTTTGCGTTCTCACTTGGTATTCCTCCAAAGAACCCCTTCATTTAGAGTAAGTGCAACATTGTACTCGTCATATGAAAAATTGCATTCCCTACGATAGGAGGTAGGCCGGCACCCGCTAGATTGGGCATCACGGGATCATCACCCTCGTGATCCATATGCCCAACCACTGAACCTTTTCCTTTTTGTGAGTGTTGACTCATATCAAGATCACACTAGATGGTACCAATCATAAGAATAAAGTCAAACCAACCAAGATGCGAAATCAATTCAAAATAACAAGCAACTAAAGGCTATCAAACTATATTCCCCAACAACGGTACCATTTTTGATAACGTCCAAATTCACTTCTTGCAAGGATGGAGTATAAATGGTCGTTGGCAAAATAAATATACCCGACGAGTGTCGGGGTCGAATCCCACAGGGAATAGTAGTTGATCATGCAAGATTGTCTATCAAATTGAAGTAACTTGCATCAATGTCTCAAAAAAAATAAAGCAAAGATTGGGGGAATCACAACTTGTCAATTGAACTGCAAATTCGCACACGCAAATAGGGACAAAGTGTAGAAAATACTAAAAGAGAGAATACTAGGGGTGTGAATCATTGGATAGGAATTACTAACAACTCCTAGAATTACTCAATAGTATAATTAGTCGTGGCGAGGTGGCACCTGATGTTTTTCAATCAATTAGGTGTCTTATGCCTCGGGTTTTCTCAAACCCCAAAGTCCTTTTCACAACAACCACAACAACTTGGGTAAGAATCAAACTATTTCTAGCTTTGATTCTCAATAGGTGTGTGACAATGGGCTTTGTCTATCTCTAGCCAAACCCCACATGATCAACACCAAATTACCCACTAGTGTTTCCTCACCCATACTCTAAATCCCCTTTTCAAGAAAAATTAGAGTAAGTAAATACAACTCACATTTGCAACTATGAGTATTTAGATTAAAAATCTGAGGAACACACTAGAATTATACCAATTAAGTAAATCTAAGATCAATTAAATAATACCCAATACAAATTAGACTCAATCGTTCACACACCTCTAACAAGGAATTTAGCTACTCATGTAAGTAAAAAAAGACATTGCATTGAGTAATATTTCAATATCCATTCAATAAAATGAGTAAGAAAATTCAAGAACTTGGTTCTGGTCTCCAATGGAGTTTTTTTCTACCTTTTCAAAGAAGAAAATGAAGACTTCTCTCTCTACAATTCAATCCCAAACTTCTCTACGTCCTATTCAATATTCAATGGAATGGATTGTTCAGTTCTTCTCTTTTCTAGAAAGGTACAAAAGTAGGGTAAAAATGCTTCTCTTTTCCTGAGATAGACACTTTTGCCCTTTCCTGATGGCCATCACTTCTTAGTCAGTGGAGGTTCATCGGTGCTGATCCGCCATCTGCCGATTTGTCGCATCTGCTGTCCAATGAGTTCTGGAGTAGTCTGGTGTTGGCACCGGTGGTACCCGGTGTTGATCTGTGGTCTGTGTAGATGATCCTATTTAGTATAGTTAGCATTTACAGTCAGTTGGCGTTTTGCCAGTGTATTTCGGTGGAGCGCTGGTCCTCATCTCAAACATCATGGTTTTTGCTCGATTTCATGCTTCCTCTACTCAAGTTAAATACATGTAAAGATCAAGGAAAAAGGGTATAAAATCCACCTAAATGACTTGAAAACTAAACAAAAACCCATGTCTAAGAGCCTAATGAGTTGGTAATTACCAACTCATTAGTTGGAAAGGTGGCTTATGAGTTAGAGCTGCCAGCAAAGTGAGCTTTGGTGCATCCATATATCCATGTATCTCTGTTGAAGAAGTGCGCTGACGATCAAGCCTTAGTAGTTCCAGTAGAGAACGCTAGTGTGAAGGATATCGTTACTTATAATGAGGTTCTAATAGAGATCCTTGATCATTAGGTTCGAAAGTTGAGAAACAAGGAGGTAGATTCTGTGAAAGTTTTGTGGAGAAATTAGATTTTTTAGGGGGCTACATGGGAAGCCAAAGAAGATATGATGGCTAGATACCCATATCGTTTCCCTTCCGACTTAGTTCCATCATGAGGTACTAGTTTTCTCCTTAGTACTCTATTCAGTTTCATGTAAAGTTCATGTCACTTACTACTTTCATATTATAGCATGCATGCATGTTTCATGAATTTAGTTCAGTCATGTACCTCAGTTTGGAGTCAATCACTCCGTCAGTTTTTCAGTCTATAGCTTTCAATATTGGGATTGCAGCTCTTTCCCCATCATTTTAGCTTAATTAGTCTCCATTTGAGGATGAATATTTCCAAGGGGGAGATAATGTAACACCCTAAAAGTCCTATGATCAAGCCCAGACTTGTAGCAGAATCAATGAAAAGAATATGCAAAATTCCTCAAAATGACTAATTGTATGAGTAGTTGTTTAAAGTCATGGGTCATAGGAGCAGTCATGGTAAGTAGCAGTTTCTCCTGGTCTAGTGATGACAATCCTGGTACGAGTCGTAGGTGGCAGTAATGAGTCATTGTATCATTCGTACTAAGGAAACTAAGATACAGACGGAAGGTGAACTTGTCCATACCATGGGTTAGCTTGGATCTGTATGGATTTTAGGTCACGTATCTCGGTCTAGGGTTCTAGCTCGGGTAATGACATGAATGTCCTAGTATTATTGGTACCCTAGAATTAACTTCAGAGTCAAGAATAATAAAGTCAATAGGTATTATGAATTTACAATCTTTGATGAGCACGTCATCTATGATCCCTTCTGGAACCACTTTGGTTCAGTCAGCTAGCTGCAGCATAACTCCATAAGGCCTTGGTTTTCCCAAACCAAGGGTGTTGAACAATAATAAGGGAATAACGTTTACACTTTCCCCTATATCAAACAAGGGCTTCATTAACTCACTTCCACCAATTTGTATCGGGAGGGTGAAACTCCAAGGGTCTTTGAGCTTTTCTGGCAGCTTTCTCATCACCCTTGAGCTGCACTCTTCAGTGAGTGCTACAATATCCACACCAACCATCCTCCTCTTGTTGGGCACCACCTCCTTCAAGTATTCAGCATTCTTGGGCATTCCCTGCAAAATATCAATCAGAGGCATATTTATATGAAGTTCTTTGAAAATGTCAAAGAACTTCTTGCAACATGCATCTTTCTTTCTATTCTGAAGTCTTTGGGGGAATGGTGGTGGCAGTCTCTTTGCCTGTTGTACTACTAGTTGCTCATTCTTCTCTATAGCTACCTTGGATTACCCTTATTTGCAGATGGGCTCTGGCTTGTCAATTCAACTTGCATCTCATTTTCTTCTGTTTTAATGGTGCATCATCTAGCTCTCACCTGATCCTCAAGCTAATAGCCATGACCTGCCTTGGGTTTGGATTTGTGTCACTCGGTAAACCCCCTTAAGGTCTGGTGTTCAGGTTGCAGCTATTTTCCGCACTACATTTCTAGGTTCCTTGTGGCTAGATGCTGATTTTTAAGCTCAGCTGCCATTTGAGCCTGGTTAGCCATGATTTTTTGCAACATCTCCTCTATGTTGCTTTAGTGGGCATTAGCTTGCATACCCTGCTGCTGTTGAGGCTACTGAAAATTATGAATTTGACTCTGATTTCCACCCTAAGGGAAGTTAGGATGATTCTGCCAGTTTCTGTTGTACGTGCTCCCATAGTTTTGGTTCCATCTATGAACATTACCAACAAAATATACTGACTTTGGGTTTGCTGCACAAGTTTCTATCATATGACCAGTGCCTCCATATATTTCACACCAGCTTTAAGATAGATAAACTGCATGTACATGTGCCTGCGGTTGAGCCAAATTTAGCCTACTAAACTGTGTCATCATCTGATTTTGGAATGAGGCTAAATGAGCTGTCAGTGCATGCACACTGTATGCCTTTATTAATCCAGCAGTTTTTCTATCTATTCTCCCGGATGCATCATTGTGCCACTCTGGATTTTGCTGTGCAATTGTAATACACTTAAAGCCCTTAAGATTAGATCCTAGACTTGCAGTAGAAACCAGAAGGAAAAATGGTACCAGGACATTGGACGAACCATAGGACGAGCCATCCTTTGGACCCAAAGCTCGTTGTTTGTCCCCTAGTGGAGAGCTTATGCAAAGTGCCAAAATTCACCCAGAACTAACAAATGGAATTTATGACCTGTTGTTAGATTGTATTGTCCATTTGTTCTAGTCCTTGGAGCAGGTTTAGAGGGTGATTCAAAGCCGAAGAGGGGTTTAATTGAACCCCTGACCTGTTGGTTGAAGCAACAACCCATCATATGGGTTGTAGGTTCTGCAAGCTAGAGTTTTAGTTCAGCAGTTCAGGGGTATTTTAGTAAAACCCTAGGCTTTTAACTTCTAAGTGACATTGTTTTAGCTTTCTAAAGAGATGATTAATGGGTTATACTTAGACTAAGCCCTCATTCTCTCCAAATTCCATAAGTTAGAAATTCTCTCTCAAGGAAGAGCTAAGGTTCATCATCTTCTCCTTCTCAATTTCTCTTGGGTCTTCAAATTAAGTCCAGGATTCATCAAACCCAAGTATGTAGAGTAATGAATGGAATTTTTCAACCCTCATTCACAAACCCTTCTCAATTTGATAAATTCAAGTCTCGAATCATGTTTTATGGAAATTCTAGGGATAGACCCAATTTTGATGAAATCTCTTATGGTATTCTATGAATTCAACTCTATTATGATTCAATTCATGTTTTATGATTATGATTGCATGTTTTCTATAAGAATCTATTATAAACCTTTTCTTCTAAAGTTATGATGATTTACTCAACTATGCATAAATTTCATGAATCTCAAGCTTATGTAGCATGGCCGAATCAGTGACATTATTTTCATGGATTGTTTACGTATGTCAAGTATGTTTATGTCTTTCATGTTTACTAACTAGCCCATGCAAAACAAAGTATGTTTCATGATTATGAATATGACCAATATGCATGATTTGGGAGTAGTATTTAGCACCGATTAAGCGGGGTTTAGCGCACCCAGGTCTCAGAACTATGTGCTACCATAGGTATATTCACGATTAGGGCCTTACTAGAGAGTGTTCCCCCTCCCGAATAGGCTCAAAAGTGATATCACGACTTTATCGTTCTTTGCTCTGGCAAGGCTCAGGATGGATCTACCAATATGAGCAAGATAGTTGGGCATCATGTGCTCATTCATGATGGTTTCGGTTATAAGAATCTCCCACTGTTCCTCATGTTTTAGGATGTTCATGTTCAGGGTATACGTTATCATGTTTTATAGTATATTTCACCCATTGAACAATTTGTGAGCTTTTACTTACAATTTCAAACATGTTAAGTTGTATGGTTTTACTTTCAAAACCTTGGGTCTTTATGCTTCAATTTATGATGAATAACTCCTGTTTATGACTATCTTATGATTATGATCTTAGCATGTGGTCCTTGATCTCATGTTTTATTTAACCTACTTACACAGTACATTTAAAGTACCGACGACATACTTTTATGCTATATCATCTCATGATATAGGTTCAAGTGATTAGTCCTAGCCTTGCCATCAGATTTACTCCTACTCTAGTCTAGTCTAGCTTTTGGTGAGTCCTCATGATCCAAGGAAATAAGTTTTGACGCATGTCTTTTGTTTTTATGTCTCTTAGTTTTCAAACTTTAGGAGATCTAGTTGGAGGTGTTTTCCCATCAGGTCATCCTATGACTAGAGGATTTTTAGATAACTATGTTTAAATGATTCAACGATATTGATTTTTGGTTTTATATGTCTTATGATCTTAAATTTTCGCTTATGTTATGATATGCTCACGTTCTATTTCCTCTTAGTTTATGCTCAATAATATTCTATGTACATGCCATGTGTTAGCTTGGATCCATTCACGGTTCTAGGTCTCGTGTTATGATCTAGGGACCATGATTGGGTAATGATAAACTTGGTATCAGAGCAATAGGTTTAGGTGTGTCCTAGGGTGTCTGAAAGTCACATTGAGTAGTGTCTTTTTCATGGGTGCAAAGTGCGCCACACTTATAAGGAAGTGACTACAAGAGTTTAAGGAAACTTCCCTTCTTTCATGATCTATGTCATGCAATGAAGTCAAAATCTCTCTATTTCTCTAATTCGTGTTATACACGTTTGGAGAAATATTCCTCCCCACCATGTAAAGGGACGAAGGAATGGAAATGACAATGGCCGTAGGATTGGCAATGGAGATGGACCCTATCTAGCCGCCACCAACTCCAGCAGAACCCTTGCATGAGTAGGTGACTCATGCTAGTTTAGAGCTACTTTTTCAGATGATGGCACAGGTTATGACAGCCCAGGTCAACCAAGCAGGCATTGCCCATGTGAAAACTAATGAAAATGCTGCAGCAGCTAGAGCGCGAGACTTTACCAAAATGAACCTGCCAAAGTTTCATGTTCTAAGGTGGACGAGGATCCATAGGAGTTCATCAAAGAGATCTAGAAGATTACCCAAATTATAGGAGTTTTGGCAGAGGAGAGTGCAGATTTGGCCTCTTATCAACTAAATGGGGTAGTTCACATTTGGTTCTATCAATGGAGTGATGGTCATGGAGTAGGTGCAACTTCTACTGGCTAGGATGAGCTTGTTACGACATTATTGGATAGGTTCTTTCCCTGAGAATTGAGGGAAGCAAAGGCAACAAAAACATCAATGTGAAGCAGAACAACATGACTGTTTAAGAGTATGCGTTGATGTTCATCTAGCTGTCCAAGTATGCTCCATAGATGGTTGTTGAGCCAAGATCTCGTATGAGCAAGTTTATATAAGGGGTTGCAGATTCGCCAGTTAAAGAGTGAAGGACCACTATGCTTATCAATGACATGGATATCTCTCGATTGTTGATTTATGCTCAGCAAATAGAGGAGAAACAGATGAAAGATAGGGAGAGAGAGGCCAAGAGGGCTAGGACAGGGCACTGTGGGTATTCTCAGTAAAGGTTTGGTGGTGGACGTCACCCACAGTCCTACCTGAGGTCATCAACCCTAGCTCCATCATCAGTAGTGTCGCATCTAGACCCATAGGTGATTAAAGAGGTAGAGCATCAGGCTCTAGGGGTTAGGGGCATGTCAGGGGAACACATTTTCCCAGCATACAAGAGTATGGTAAGAACTACCTAGGAGAGTGCTTGGTCAGTTTAGATCCTTGTTACAGGTTTGGGAAGCCCAAACACAGATTTAGGGATTGCCCATTAGCTAGATAGAGTGATGGTAAAGGTCGTACCCCAGCCACTGCTTCAACAGCTCACCCATCCCAGTAGGGCGTATCATTTAGTGTCGGTGGCGATCAGCGCCAAAATCACTTCTATGCTCTTTCCTCACGCTAGGAGTAGGAGAGCTTACCAGATATGGTCACCACTATGTTATGAGTATTCCATGTTGATGTTTATACATTGCTAGTCCTAGGAGCCACATTATCCTTCCTGACACCCTATGTTGCTACCAATTTCGATGTCAATCTTGAAATCCTATCAGAACTCTTCTCAATCTCTACTCCTGTTGATGAGCCAGTTATAGCTTGACGGTTATACATATATTACCCTATCACAATTCTTCAGAAAGTCACCTCAATCGATTTAGTGGAATTAGATGTGACATATTGCAATGTTATTTTTAGTATGGATTGGTTGTATGCTTGCTATACTGAAGTTAATTGTAGAACCTGGTCAGTAGAGTTTTGATTTTTGGGTGAGCCAATCCTTGAATGAAAGGATAGTTCATCTATGCTTATAGGTCATTTTGTTTCCTACCTTAAGACCAGGAAGATGATCTCTATGGGTTGTGTATATCATCTAGTGCGGGTTAAGGATTTTAGGTACAAAACCCCGACTCTCCAGTCGTCCCAATTGTATCTGAGTATCTGAAGGTGTTCCCGAACAATATACCAAGAGCCCCTCTCGAGCGGGAGATTAACGGTATTGACCTTCTCCCTAATACATAACCCATATCCATTCCTTCTTATAGAATGGCTCCTGTCAAGCAAAAAGAGTTGAAGGAATAGTTGAAGGATCTCTTAGATAAGGGTTTCATTAGGCCTAGTAAGTCCCCATACATGCTCCAATCCTTTTTGTTCTAAAGAAAGATGATTCTATCAGGACGTGCATCAATTATTGTTAGTTTAACAAGGTCACAATTAAGAATAAGTATTCCCTCCCCAAGATTGATGACTTGTTTGACTAGCTTTGGGGTGTTAAGTTCTTTCCAAAGATAGACCTCAGATCCAACTACCATCAACTAAGGGTGAGGGAGAGTGACATTTTGATGATGGCCTTCAAGACTCGATATGGTCACTATGAGTGTGTAGTTATGTCTTTTGAACTAGTGAAAGCTCTTGCAACATTCATGAATTTGATGAATAGGGTGTTTAAGCTGTATTTGGATATGTTCATCATTGTCTTCATAAATGATATCCTCATATACTCTCAGAGTGAGGAGGAGCATGCCGCTTATTTGAGGATTGTGTTGCAGATTCTCTAGGACCATCAGCTATTTGCTAAGTTTAGCAAGTTTGAATTTTGGCAGCAGTTGGTTGCATCTCTTGGCCACATGGTGTCAAGTGAGGATGTTTAGGTAGACTCTTAGAAAATAGAGGCGGTGAAGAATTGGCCTAAACATGTCAGCCCCTACTGACATTAGGAGCTTTTTGGGCTTATCTAGTTACTATGGGAGGTTCATAGGGGGTTTTTCATCCATTACTGCACCGTCGACTAAGCTGACCCAGAAGAAGATCAAATTTCAATGGTCCGATGCTTGTGAGAAGAGTGTATAGGAGTTTAAGACTCGACTTATTTCAGCTCCAGTGTTGACCTTTCTAGAGGGCATAGATGGCTTTGTAATATATTGTGATTCTTTGAGGATTGTCCTGGGTGTATGTTGATGCAACATGGTAAAGTCATTGCTTATGCCTTGAGACAAATTAAGACTCGTGAGAGGAATTACCCGACACATGACCTTGAGTTAGCAACAATGGTATTTTCCTTGAAGATTTGGAGGCACTATTTGTATGGAGTGCATGTGGATGTGTACACAGATCACAAGAGCCTTCAATATGTGTTTACCCAGAAGGAATCGGATTTTCGACAAAGGAGATGGACTGAGCTTCTTAAGACTATGACATGAGTGTCCTTTACCATCTGGGCAAGGCCAATGTATCGATAGATGCTCTTAGTAGGTTGTTAGAGTGTGTCTTATGTGGAGGATGGGAGGAAGGAGTTGGTGAAGGATTTCCATGGGCTTGTTCGCTTGGGGGTTTGCCTTACCGATTCACGGATGGTGGTGTTATTGTGCAGAATAGTGCAGAGTCTTCTTTGGTGTCGGAAGTTAAGGCAAGGCAAGATGAGAATCCTATCTTAATGAAGTTGAAGGAAGCTGTCTAGAATTAGAAAGTGGAGGTTTTCTCCCAAGGGGGAGATGGTGTACTCCAATATCAAGGCCGACTATGTGTTCCAGATATGGATGACTTTAGGGAGCGTGTTATATCCCGGAAGCCAAAAGATTAGACCCGAGAGTTGAAATGTAGAAAATTTGAAATCTCATATCAGGTCACAAAATGGGTCGTGATGTGAACCGTGGGGATAGACCACGAGTTGTGAGATGACTCGTGGTGAGACTTAGGATGTGAGTTTGAAATTTGGGATTTAAGGTCCCCACGGACATGACCACGCGTCACGGTCAGACCCCACGACTCATTGAATCAATCGTGAGAAATGGTTACTGAGAAGGAGAAGGAAGATAGAAGTGTACACCACGGAAGGACCCCACGCCTCGTGGTCAATCACCACGATTCGTGGGATAGGTCGTGGTCAACAAATGGAAATTATTTGAAAATTCAGGCAGTTCATATGACGGATGATGCCACGAGTCATGGCCTTGAGTAACAAGTCGTTAGGTCCCTCATGGGGACTGACGAGCAGTTATTTTATGCGAAATTATTAAGGGTATTCTCGTCATTCCTTTTCTCTAAGGTCCTATACTACACCGTTTTAAGTTATTTTCAGAGTGTATTAAGATAGGTTAAGTCATTCTAACCTATTCAAAAACCCATGCATGCAAGTTAGAGAGAGTTAGAGAGGAGATCAAGCCTTAGCTCTTCCAGTTCTGCTAAATTACTTCTTGGACAATTAGGAAAGTGTAAGAATCAACTATAATCAGGTATGTAGGGCTATGAGTGGGTGTTTTTGTTCACACCCATTCCAATCTCTCCTAATTCGTGAATTTTTTTTAAAATCTTATGGGGTTTTATCCTAAATCTTATGAAATTCTAATGATCTATCTATGGGTTACTACTACTCATGTTTTACATCACATTTTACGAATCATGATTTGATTTTACCATTAATTCAATTATAAATTTATTGATTTCAATTTATATTAAATTATCCCTAATTATGCATGATTTATGATTAATCGAGTTATGATTCTTATCCTTATCTTTGATGTTCTTAAACCCATCATGATTTATGAGTTATGATATGGATTTATTCAAATGACCATTATGAATGTATGATCTAAAAAGCATATACATGATTTACAAGTATGCATGAACCTCATGATTTACGATTTATGATTTTGGCCGACTCACGGGCCTTACCTTCATGGATAGTTCACGTATTTACCAGTGTGCCTATGATTATAATGATTTAATTATACCATGAATCTCGTATATATTATATTATGAGCATTACATATGTTTTGGGAGTTGTATTAAACACCAAGTAGGTTCGGGGCCCAGGTTTTGCCCCGAATCTCAGAATACGTTCCATCGCGGGACATGATGATACCTCCCTTGAGACTGTCCCTTTTTTCCCAAATGGTCCTTTCATGTGTGATATCACGCCCTTCATGGTTCTACCCTTTTCAAGGTACGAACTCTCTCCCAACTAGGTATTTACAGGACGTGCTCCATGTGTGCTCATATGGGGTATGTCGGTTATATGAATCTCCTATTGTTCCTCATGATTTATGCATGGTTATGTTCATATGGTTTTGGCTCAAGTCATGTTCATTAAAGCTTTTCTCTTATGATTATGCATACAGTTACTTTACGAATGCTTGGAAAACCTTGAGCCTTATATTACACTATTATATTTATGTCATGAGCATGTTGTCCTACTCTTACACACTATTATGTATTTTAAATGTGCGTTTTACTTGCCTTGCATCCTCGATACATTCCACGTACTGTGCACATACTCCATGTTGTATCGTTTCATGATACAGGCCCCGACTCTCAAGCTTAGCCCAGTTCTTAGCCGGCCTTTCAGAGTTAGGATCCTACGCTCGTGGTGAGTCCTCATCTCCCGAAGACCATGTTTATCACATTTCTCTATGCATGTTCAGTTTTCTAGACTTATTGAGTTAGTTGGGGTTGTTGTCACATCAACCCTTCAGATATGTTAGAGGCTTTCAGACAATATGTAGTATTCAACTGTTATGTATGAAGTACGCTTTGCTTCCTATGTTATGTCATGTTTATGCTTCCACTATGTTATTACTTTGAGTATTACTCTTTATTGATTGAGTTAGATGTATGCTCACCCTTCAGATATGTTAGAGGCTTTCAGACAATGTGTAGTTTCAACTGTTATGTATGAAGTACGCTTCGCTTCCTATGGTATGTCATGTTTATGCTTCCACTATGTTATTACTTTGAGTATTACTCTTTATTGATTGAGTTAGATATATGCTCACACCATGGGTTGACTTGGAGTCTCTCGGGGCTCTTTGTCTTTTATTGCGACCCGGGTCTATGTTCGGGTCGTGACAAACTTCGTATCAGAGCCATAGGTTTGAAGTGTCCTAGGGTATTTGAAAGACGCGTTAAGTAGAGTCTTTTTAGTGGGTGTGAAACGTGCCACACTTATGACGAAGAGGTTACGAGATGTTTAGTAAGTGTTTCCTTCTTTAATGATCTATGTCGTGCGATGAAATGTCTCCCTGTCCTTCTAACTCGTGCTAATCGCGATTGCAGAATCATGGCTCCACGCAGAGTTAACAGTAGGAGGAATGGGAATGGAAATGGACACGAGAACACTAATGGAGAGGGGCACCATCAGGCCCACCAGCCCATGAGAAGCTTGCACCAGAGCCGGCTACCCACACTGAATTCAGGGTAGCCACATAGATGCTAGTGTAGGCCTCGGTTACTCGGGTCAATCAATAAGCGGTGGCGCATCTCCCTAAGAACAGGAATGCTGCGGTAGCTAGAGTCAAAGATTTTTTGAGAATGAACCCCCCAAAGTTGGGTCAATAGTAGATGAGTAGCCGCATGAATTCATTGATGAGATTTTGAAGATCACCCAGGTCATGGGGGTGGCAAATGGGGATTGCGTTGACCTGGCCTTTTATCAGCTGAAAGGGGTTGCGGATATTTGGTTTAAAAAGTGGAAAGATAGTAGGGCAGTGGGAGCAGGCCCTATCAATTGGAAAGAGTTTCATGCAGCCTTTTTTGATCGGTTCTTCCCTCATGAGATGAGGGAACTGAAGGCGACCGAGTTTTTAAATCTAAAGTAGGGTGACATGTCAGTTTAGGAGTATGCTCTCGAGTTCACACGCTTATCCAAGTATGCACTAGAGTTAGTGGAAGACTAGAGGGGTAGGGTGAGCCGATTTGTACATGGAGAGCCGGACTACCTGAATAAGGAATGTAGGATCGTCATGCTGCATCAGGACATGGATTTTCCCCACGTAGTGTTACATGCCAAGCAGATGGAGACGGTGTATCGGAGGTAGAGAGAGACCAAGAGTTCCAGGATAGACAATTATGGGATTTCTCAACCTAGGTTATGGGGCGGACATTACCAGCAGTCTCATCACAGGTCTTTTGCTCCAGCACCATCATCAGCTAGTGCACCATCTAGATCACGAGGTGATTGGAGAGGCAGGGCTTCAAATTCGAGGGTCAGGGTAGAATGCAGATAGAGCGCACCTTCCCAGCCTATGAAAGGTGCGGCAAGAACCACCCAGAGAGGTTCTTAGTTGGCTAAAATGCTTGTTTCCGGTGTGAAAAACCCCAACACAAACTCAGGGGTTGCCCTTCGGCCAGATCAGGGGGCGACGAAGCCCGTATACTAGCTTCTAGTTCTGTCACTCTAGAAGCACGTCCCTCCTAGCAGGGCACTTCGACTAGTTCAGCTGGCGCTCATTATCGAAATAGGTTCTATGCCCTGGCGACCCGTCAGGAGCAGGAGATTTCCCCCGATGTGGTTACTGGCATCTTATTAGTTTTTCACCTTGATATTTATGCTTTGTTAGATCTCGGGGCTACCTTGTCTTTTGTGACACCTTACATGGCTAGTAGTTTCGGAGTCAGTCCCGAGATCTTGTTAGAACCTTTCTCAGTATCTACTCTAGTGGGTGACTTAGTCGTAGCTAGACGTGTATATAGAGGTTGCCCGGTCACAGTCCTTCAGAAAATCACCTTAGCAGATCTAGTAGAGTTATCCATGACTGACTTCGATATTATTCTCGGTATGGATTAGTTGTATGTGCGTTATGCTTCTATTAATTGTAGAACTAGTGTGGTGGAGTTCCACTTTTCGGGTGAGTTAGTCTTGAAGTGGAAGGGTAGTCGGCCGTGCCTGTAGGTCATTTTTATTTCTTATCTTAAGGCTAGGAATATGATTTCCAAGGGTTGTGTGTATCATCTAGTTAGGGTTAAGGATGTTAAGTCCGAGACCCCGACTATCCAGTTAGTTCCAGAAGTATGCGAGTATCTAGAAGTGTTCCCTAATAATTTACCGGGTGTACCTCCCGAGAGGGAAATCAATTTTGGTATTGCCCTTCTTCCCGACACCCAACCTATATCTATTCCTCCCTCAAAAATGGCTCCGCCGAGCTAAAAGAGTTGAAGGAGTAGTTGAAGTATCTATTGGATAAGGGTTTCATTAGATCGAGAGAATCCCCATGGGGTGCACCAGTTCTCTTTGTCCGGAATAAAGATGGTTCCCTTCGTATGTGAATCGATTATCGGCAATTGAACAAGGTCACCGTCAAGAACAGGTATCCTCTACCCAGGATTGATGATTTATTTGACCAACTTCAGGGTGCCAAGTGTTTTTCAAAGATAGATCTCAAATTTGGGTACCATCAGCTCAGATTTCGGGAGAGTGACATCCTAAACATAGCCTTCAGGACGCGGTATGGTCATTATGAGTTTGTAGTTATGTCTTTTGTGCTAACGAATGCTCCTGAAGCTTTTATGGACTTGATGAATAGGGTGTTCAAGCCATACTTGGATATGTTTGTGATTGTGTTTATTGATGACATCCTGATATACTCTCGAAGCGAGGAGGAGCATGCTGCTCATTTGAGAGTAGTGCTACAGACTCTCAAGGATTGCCAATTATATGCCAAATTCAGCAAGTGCAAGTTTTGGTTGAACTCTGTGGCATTTTTGGGCCATGTGGTATCAAGCGAGGGCATAAATATGAACTCTCAGAAAATAGATGCCATGAAGAATTGGCCTAGATCGGTGAATCCTTCAGAGATTCGGAGCTTTTTGGGTATAGCTGGATACTATCAGAGATTTTTGGAAGGTTTCTCATCTATTGCAGCACCCTTGACCAAATTGACACAAAAGAAGGTGAAATTCCAATGGTTGGAGGCTTGTGAGAGGAGATTTTAGGAGTTGAATGCTTTACTTACCTCAACAACAGTGTTGACCCTACCCGAGGGAACCTATGGGTTCGTGGTGTATTGTGATGCTTCGCGGATTGAACTTGGGTGTATATTGATGCAGCACGAGAAGTTTATAGCATATGCCTCTAGAAAGCTGAAAGTTCATGAGAAGAACTACCCGACCCATGATCTTGAATTAGCCGTGGTGGTATTCACCTTGAAGATATGGAGACATTATTTTTACGGGGTTCACATGGATGTGTTTACGGACCATAAGAGTTTACAATATGTGTTTACCCAGAAGGATCTCAATCTTCAGCAAAGGAGGTGGTTAGAGTTACCTAAGGACTATGATGAGTGTGCTTTACCATCTGGGCAAGGCCAATGTAGTAACGGACACACTTAGCGGACTCTCCATGGAGAGTGTGTCCCATGTGGGTGAGGGTAAAAAGGAGCTGGTGAAGGATGTACATCGACTTGCAAGGTTGGGAGTTAGGTTCGATGACTCGACTGATGGTGGCGTTATTGTTTAGAACGGATCATAATCGTTCTTGGTGATTGATTTAAAAGCTAGAAAAGATGAGAACCCAATTTTGGTTAAAATTAATGGATGTCGTTCAGAATCAGAAAGTAGAGGTTTTCTCCAAAGGAGAAGGTGGTATGCTTTGATACCAGGATCGCTTATGTGTTTCGGATGTTGATGATTTGAGGAGCCGGATGTTGCATGAGGCTCATGAATCTAGGTATTCAATCCATCCAGGTGCCACCAAGATGTATCGTGGCTTACGGGAAGTCTATTAGTGGAATGACATGAAGAAGGACATCGCGGAGTTTGTAGCTAAGTGTCCAAACTGTCAGTGAGTGAAGGTCGAGCACTAGAGACCAGGGGGTGTGCTTCAGGATATCGGTATTCCTACTTGGAAATGGAAGAAATCAATATGTACTTCATCACAAGTTTTCCTCGTACTCGTTGGCAATGTGACTCCATCTCGGTTGTGGTAGATAGGTTGACCAAGGCCGCTAATTTTCTACCTGTCAAAATGACGGATTTGGCTGAGGATTATGTCAACTATATATCTGGGAGCTAGTTTGGTTGCATGGATTTCCCTTATCCATCATTTCAGACAGAGGTACCCAATTTACCTATTAGTTTTGGAGGTCGTTTCAAAAAGGACTGGGTACTCAGGTTAAGCTCAGCACAACATTTCACCCACAAATGGATGGTCAAGCAGAGAGAAAAATTCAGAAGCTCGAGGACATGTTGAGAGCATGCGTGATTGACTTCAAAGGTAGTTTGGATGATCATTTGCTTCATATCAAGTTTGCATACAATAACATCTACCATTCCAGTATTCAGATGGCTCCATTTCAGGATCTCTATGGGCGGAGATGTAGATCACCTATTAGTTGGTTCAAAGTTAGTGAAGCTGTGATGATAGGACCAGATTCAGTCCATAAGGATATGGAGAAGGTTCAACTCGTACGAGACAGGTTGAAAACAACTTAAAGTTTCCAAAAGTCCTATGCCGATGTGATAAGGAGAGAACTCGAGTTCGAAGTGGATGATTGGATGTTTTTGAAGGTGTCTTCCATGAAGGGAGTAATACGGTTTGGACAGAAAGGAAAACTCAGCATTCATTACGTTGGCCCCTACCATATTGTGAAACGGTTTGGAAAGGTGGCATATGAATTGGAGTTGCCCTCAGAATTAGCTTCTATGCATCCTGTATTCCATGTATCGCTCTTAAAGAAGTGTTTAGGTGACCCAACTCTAGTTGTCCTGATGGATAGTGTCAGTTATAAGGAGGTCTCGGTGGAAATGCTGGATTGTCAATTTCGGAAGCTAAGGAACAAGGAAGTATCTTTGTTCAAAGTGTTATGGAGGAATCGGCATGTTGAAGGAGATACTTGGGAAACCGAAGCAGACATGATGGCTAGATACGCACATCTATTCTCTACAGGCTTAGTTTCATCTTGAGGTACCAATTTTTCCCTAGTACCCTAATTAGTTTTCATGATCAGTTCATGTGCCCAAGTTTCTTTTATGTATATAGATGCATGTATGATTTGTGAATTCAGTTCAGTTATGTAGCTTGAATCGGAGATAGTCATTCCGTTAGTTTTCTGCTTAAATGATCAGTATTTGAGTATGATGATTGTATTTTTCTGCACTTATGTAAGATTTTCAACATTCAAGGACGAATATTCCCAAGAGGGAGATATTGTTATAACCTGGAAGCCCAAAGATAAGACCTAGGAGTTAAAACGGAGAAAATTTTGAAATCTGGCATTAGGTCACAGAACGGGTCATGATGTGACCCGGGATAGACCACGAGTCAGGAGATGACTCGTGGTGAGGCTCAAGATGTGAGTATAAAATTTGGGATTTAAGGTCCCCAAGGACAAGTCGTGATCAGACCCACGACTCGTTGAGTCAGTCGTGGAAAGTGGTGACTGAGAAGGAGAAGGGAGATGGCAATGTACACCTTGGAAGGACCCCACGATTTGTGGTTAGTCACCATGATTCATGGGATGGGTCGTGGTAAACAGATAGAAATTAATTGAAATTTAGGGCAGTGCATGTGATGGATGATGCCACGAGTCGTTGCCTTGAGTAACGAGTTGTTAGGTCCCTCGTGGGGACTGACGAGCAGTTATTTGTTCTGAAATTATTAAGGGTATTCTTGTCATTCCTATGCTCTAAGGTCCTATACTACGTCATTTTAAGTTATTTTCAGAGTATTAAGATAGGTTAAGTCAGTCTAACCTATTAAAAAACCCACACATGCAAGTTAGAGAGAGTTAGAGAGGAGATCAAGCCTTAGCCCTTCCAATTCCTTTCAAATCCTTCTTGGGCAATCATGAAAGTGTAAGAATTAGCTATAATTAGGTATATAGGGTTATGAGTGGGTGTTTTCATTCACACCCAAGCCCAATCTCTCCTAATTCATGAAGTTTAGTTTCAAAATCTTATGGGGTTTTATCCTAAATCTTACAAAATTCTAATGATTTATCTATATGTTACTACTTCTCATGTTTTGCATCACATTTTACGAATCATGATTATATTTTACCATTAATTCAATTATAAATTTAGTTTTTCAATTTCTATTAAATTATGCCTAATTATACATGTTCTATGATGAATCGAGTTATGATTCTTACCCTTGTTTTTGATGTTCTTAAACCCATCACGATTTATGAGTTATGATATGGATTTATTCAAATGCACATTATGAATGTTTGATCTAAAAAACATATATATGATTTACTAGTATGCATGAACCTCATAATTTATGATTTATGATTTTGGCCGACTCTCGGGTCTTACCATCATAGCTAGTTCACGTATTTACAAGTATGCCTATGATTACCATAATTTAACTAGCCCATGAATCTCATATATATTATATTATGAGCACTATATATGTTTTGGAGAATTATTTAAGACCGAGTAGGTTTGGGGTCCAGGTGTTGTCCCAAATCTCAGAACTACGTGCCACTGTAGGATATAATGGGACCTCCCTTGAGACTGTCCCCTTTTTTCCAAATGGGACTTTCATGTGTGATATCACTCCCTTTATAGTTGTACTCTTGGAAAGGTACGAACACCCTCCCGACTAGGGATTTACAGGTCGGGCTCCATGAATGCTCATATGGGGTATGTCGGTTATAAGAATCTCTCATTGTTCCTCATGATTTATGCATGGTTATGTTCATACGAATTTGGCTGAAGTCATATTTAATAAAGCTTTTCTCTTATGATTATGCATATTTAATTTATGAATGCTTTGAAAACCTTGAGCCTTATATTACACTATGATATTTATGTCATGAGCATGTTGTCCTACTCTTACGCACTTTTATTTATTTTAAATATCCGTTTTACTTGCCTTGCATACTTGGTACATTCCACGTACTAACTGCATACTCTATGCTGTATCATTTCATGATACAGGACCTGACTCTTAGACTCAGCCCCGTCCTTAGCCATCCTTTCAGAGTTAGCATCCTATGCTCGTGGTGATCCTCATCTCCCAAGGACCATGTTTATCAGATTTCTCTATGCATGTTCAGTTTTCTAGACCTATCGAGTTAGTTGGGGCTGTTGTCCCATCAACCCATCTGATATGTTAGAGGCTTTCAGACTATGTGTAGTATTCAACTTTTATGTATGAAGTACGCTTAGTTTCCTATGTTATGTCATGTTTATGCTTCTGATATGTTATTACATTGAGTATTACTCTTTATTGATTGAATTAAATGTATGCTCACTCCATGGGTCGACATGGAGTCTCTCGGGTCTCCTTGTCCTATGTTGTGACCAGGATCTACGTTCGGGTCGTGACAGAGCTGATGTTGAGAGAGGCTCATAGCTTTCGGTATTCCATCCATCCAGGTTCCACCAAGATGTATCATGAATTATAGGAAGTCTACTAGCGGAATGGCATGAAGAAGGACATCGTGAGTTTGTGGCTAAGTGTTCGAATTATCAACAGGCAAAGGTTGAGCATCATAGGTCGGAAGGTATGCTACAGTATATTAGTATTCCTACTTGGAAATGGGAAGAGATCAATATGGACTTCATTACAGGTTTGCCGCATACACGAGGACAATATGATTCTATATGGGTGATTGCAGACCGGATGACCAAGTCAGCACATTTCCTACTAGTTAAGACTACAGATTCAGCCGTGGATTATGCTAGAATTTACATTTGGTAATTAGTTAGGTTGCATGGGGTTCCATTGTCCATTATTTATGATAGAGATACATAGTTCACTCTCAGTTCTGGAAGTCATTTCAGGAGGGCCTGGGTACTAAGGTCAAGCTTAGCATAGCTTTTCACCTGTAGACAAATGGTTATGCCGAGCGGACCATTCAGACTCTTAAGGACATGTTGAGAGCTTTCGTGATTGATTTCAAGGGTAGTTTGGATGATCAGTACCTCTCATTGAGTTTTCTTACAATAACAATTATCGCTCCAGTATTCAGATGGTTCCATTTGAGGCTCTTTATAAGTAGAGATATAGATCACCTATTAGATTGTTCGAGGTAGGTGAGCTACATTAATAGGACTCAATTCAGTTAAGAAAGTTCAGATCATCCAAGAGAGGCTGAGGACAACTTAGAGTCGTTAGAAATTATATGCTGATGTTAGGAGGAGAGAGCTTGAGTTTGAGGTCGACGATTGGGTGTTTCTAAAGGTGTCTCCCATGAAGAGAGTTTTGAGGTTTGGCAAGAAAGGAAGCTTAGTCCCCGATTTGTTGGTCTTTACAGGATTTTGAGGCGAATTGGAAAAGTGGATTATGAGTTGGAGTTACCAGCAGAGTCATCTTCAGTGCATCCAAGTTTTCCATTTGCTTTTTTAAGAAGTGCATTAGTGATCCAGCTCTAGTTGTTCTGGTAGAGACCATTGGGGTGAAAGATAATCTTACATATGAGGAGGTTCCAGTTGAGATCCTTGATTGTCAAATTCAAAAGTTGAGGAATAAGGAGGTAGCTTCAGTGAAGGTTTTCTGGAGAAATCAGCTAGTTGAGGGAGCTACGTAGGAAGCCAAAGAAAATATGATCGCTAGATGCTCGCTTCTTTTTGCTTCCAGCTAAGTTCCAGTATGACGTACCGATTTCCTCCTTAGTAATCTATTCACTTTTATGTCAAGTACATGTCTCTCAGTTCCTTTCATGTCTTAGCATGCATGTATGTTTCATGAATTTAGTTCAGTCATGTATATCAGTCCCGAGTTAATCACTCCATCAGTTTTCAATTGATAGCTATTCAGTTCTGGGATTGTAGTTCTTTTCCTATCCTTTTAGCTTAGTTAGCCTTTATTCAAGGACATATGATCCCAAGGTGGAGACAATGTAATACCATGAAAGTCCCTAAGATTAGATCTGAGACTTGTAGTAGAAACAAATAGGAAAAATGGCACCAGACCATTGGATAAACCACAGGACTAGCCCTCTTTTGGACCCACAACTCATTTGTTCTCCCGTGGTGGAGAATTTCTGATAAATGTAAAAATTTACCCAAAATCAACAAATTGATTATATAACCCGATTTTAGATTATACCAACCATTCATTCTAGTCATTGGAGAATGTTTAGAGTGTGATTAGAGCAGAAGCAGGGTTCAACAAGTGAACCCACAAGCCGTTGGTTGGACCAATGACCCATCGTATGGATTGTAGGTTCTGCCTGCTGGAATTTTTAATTCAGCAGTTCAAGGGTATAATGGTAAAATCCTATGCTTTTAACTTCTATATGATGTCATTTTAAGCTTCCTAAAGGCCTGATTAAAGGGTTATACTTAGCCTAAGCCCTCATCCTTTTCAAACACCGTATGTTAGAAATTCTCTCTCAATGAAGAGCTAGGGTTCATCATCTTCTCCTTCTTAATTTCCCTTGGGTCTTCAAATCACATCAAGGATTCATCAAGCCTAGGTAAGTAGGATCATGAATGGAGAATTTCTTCCATCCTCATTCACAAACCCTTCTCAATTTCATAAATTCAAGTCTGCAATCACGTTTTATGGAATTATTAGGGTCATATCTAATTTAGATAAAATCTCTTATGATCTTCTACGAATTCAACTCTTTCATGATTTAATTCTTTTTTTATGATTATGACTGCATGTTTTCTATAAGAATCCACTATGAACCTATGTTTCTCAAGTTATGAGTATTTACTTAACTATGCATGAATTTCATGAATCTCAAGTTTATGTATCATGGACGAATCAACGATATTGTTTTCATGGCTAGTTCACGTATGTCAAGTATGCTTATGGCTTTCATGTTTTCTAATTTTCCCATGCAAAACCAAGTATGTTTCACGATTATAACTATAAGCAATATGCATATTTTGGGAGTAGTATTTAGCATTGAGTAGACCAGGGTTCAGTGTATCCAGGTCTCAAACTACGTGTCACCATTGGGATATTCATGATTGGGGCCTCACTAGAGAGTGTTCCCATGCCCAAATGGGCTCACGAGGGATATTATTCCTTTATTGTTCTTTGGCCTTGCAAGGCTTAGGATGACTTTGTCAACTTGAGTGAGATAGTTGGGCATCATGTGCTCATTCATGATGGTGTCTATTATAAGAATCTCCTATTGTTACTCATGTTTTAAGATATTCATGTTCAGGATTTATGATATCATGTTTTATAGTATATTTGACCCATTCAACAGTTTATGAGCTTTTACTTACAATTTCAAACATGTTAAACTGTATGATTGTACATTCAAAACCTTGTGTCGTTATGCTTCAGTTTATAATGAAAAACTCATGTTTATGACTATCTAACAATTATTATCTTAGCATGTGGTCCTTACTCACATGTTTTATTTAATATACATACTCAGTAAATTAAAGTATTGACCACAAAATTCTATGTTATATCATCTCATGACATAGGTTCGGGTGATTACTCCTAGCCTCGCGGTTAAATTTACTCATGATCCAGTCCAATTCAACTCTTGGTGATTCCTCATGATTCGAGGACATCAGTTTTGATGCATGTATGTTCTTTTTATGTATTTTAATTTTCAAACTGTAGTAAAGCTAGTTGGGGGTGTTTTCCCATTAGCTCATCCTATGACTAGAGGCTTTCTAGACAGCTATGTTTGGATGATTCAGCGGTGTTGATTTGTGGTTCCGTATGTTTTATGACATCTTAGATTTCTTATTAGTTATGATATGCTAAGGTTGTATTTCCTCTTAGTTTATGCTCAATAATGTTCTATGTACATTTCATGGGTTATCTTGGAGCTAGTCGTGGTTCTAAGTCTCATGATACTATCCGAGGTCTATGCTCGGATCGTAAGAATAATTCTGTTTAGCAAAGTGTACAACTCCTTATATGTTTTCTCCAATGCTTGACCCCCTGCTGCATAATCTAACAATATTTTGGTATGTGGGTCAAGACTTTCCACAAAAGTATGTGCCAACACTTTATTGGTCTGCTGATGATGGGGACAGTCTTTGAGAAGAGATTGGAATCTTTCCTAGGGAAGACATAAATTTTCATCTGGCCTCTACTTGAATCTTAAAATTTCACTCCTTAGCTTTGCAGTCTTTCTAGATGGGAAGAATTTGATGAGGAACTTTCTTGCAAGGTCGTCCCAGGTTGTTATGGAGTTTGGGGGTTCTTCCTTCAGGCACCTCTTTGCTTCTCCCCGTAATGAGAATGGGAAAAGGGTGAGCCGAACATAGTCTATTGACACTCCTGTGAGGATGAAAGTGTTACTTATCTGTAAGAAATTCTGCAAGTGCTGTTTTGGATCATCATTGGTTAGGCTTGTGAACTCTCCACTTGTCTGCAGCAATTGCACCATGTTCTACTTCAACTAGAATCTTCTTCAGGTTTCGGACTGCGGATACTGGAGGTAACATTAGTCGCAGTGGGATTTCCACTTCATGGACTGGTCTGGATGCCATCTCTGCTGGAATAACCTCATTCTGTTGAACCTATTAGATGGGATAAAGAGTAGCTATCTCCCTTCTCTATTTTGTTAACCTTCTTTCAGGTTCAGGGTGAGGTTCAGCCAAATCTCTATCCCTTGCTAGTGTGGTGAAAGGACCGACCTGTACCAGCAAAAGTGATGACTAATACCAAGTTGTCAGCACTTAAGAAAATAACATTATAACACAAAAATAAGATATTCACTAATTTTGCAAGTCCCCGGCAACGGTGATAAAAACCTATTGTGTCCAAATGCATGTGCAGGTGTACGCGGTTGTATAAGTAATAAAATTGATTTCGCGAGCCGATTGTTGAACCCACAGGGACTTAACTTTTAGTGAGTAATACGACTTAAGTACTACTATTAATTTTCTGAAGTATAGTTGTTTTCAATATTTCTTTGTTTGTTGCAAAAAACTAATATTGACCATGAGCTAAGTGTACAAAATAATTGGAAATATTCCAGGGTCAAGGCCTACATTCCTACCTAACATTAATTCACATTGGTCAAGTGCTTATCTTGATTGTTGATTTGTGGGATTAAAGACATGATTATTGTCATTTGAACCTCTAACCGTTTTGCATCAAATTTACCTCATAACTACGTCTTTGAGTGGTGACGTGACATCCTAATTTTACTTCATTTAGCTATCATCCCATTTTATTAACCAAGTGTGTCATGTTAGGTATATTTCTATCCTAAATGCAAATCAAGTTCAACAACAAGATCATACTCCTTGCATTCCACATTCTATCCTAGGGTTTACCCTTTCGAGTTTGCACTATAATTCTAAGTGTATTTTAATGGTGATCAAACATTACAATAATAAATATAATGATGCAAGAACAATTGTCAATGAGAAATAATCAACCAAGCATGAATTTAAGCTAAACAATCATGTTTGTGGCCTCAACCCTAGAATGAGGATTTTAGATACTCATTGTTCTACAAAAATCTAACAATGTAATTGAATTCATATGATAACAAGAATGTAAAAACAAAGAAAGAAAAAGAACCCTAAAATGATGAAGTCTTTCCTCCGTACTTTCTCCATCCATCCCCCTTCCAAGAATATTTCCTTTCTCCCAAGATATTAGGATAAGTGTTATATTTATGGGAGGAGCGAATTTCGGCCAAAGTAATTCACCTCCATGTCACATTGATGGGTGCGCCAATTTTCCTCCATGGCATGAAACAAAAATGTAGGAGCATTGGTTAAGCAATCCTTGCGTGCAACATAATAGCATGACATGACCCTAAACGCCCAAACAACAAGGTGCGACATGACCATCATTGGGAACATCCGTTGGCGTGACACTATGTCATGATTCGAACATAGGCTCGGACTGAGATATGGAACCTGGAACCACGAATGGCCCCAAGTTGACCCATGGAATGAACATGATAATTAAGGATCATACATCAAGCGAAGGCTGATAACTAAAACATAAATAAATGGAAGACTAGATATCATAAAATGTATATAAAGCAATAATATCCCAACACTGAACACAATGTTGAATATACTCACTCAATATCTGAAAGCCTCTACTAACTGATGAGCTGTTGGGACAATTTCCCAGCTAACTCAAAAGTATGAAACTAAAATGAATTAAAAGAACTGAAATAAAGTAGATATCTCTAGTCCGTGAAAGATGAGGACTCACTACTGCTAGCTGATCAATTCCAGAACGTGTCTAACTGGGGGACTGGGACCGATCACCCGAACCTATATCATGAGACGATATAGTGTAGAGTATTGATGAGTTGGTAATTTACCAACTCATTAGGCTCTTAATCATAAGCTTTAGCTTAGTTTTCAAGTTACTTAGATGAATTTTATGCCCTTTTTGCCTTTTTATATATAGGTATCTTAGTTGAAGAGAAAGAGCAAGAAGTGGAGTAAAATGGATGAAATCAGGTGAAAATCGGCGCTCCACCGGAGGACACCGAAAAAAACTAGGTAAACATAGATAACCACTAATTTTAGGAGAAAATGCTTCCGGCGGCCGTGGACATCAACTTGAGACTCGCTGGTTAAATCACCAATAGGTGCTTGATCTTGTTGGAATGAGGAGCAAATTAATCGGCGGAGCATGGATGGGAGCCGGCAAACCACCAAAGATGTTGCCGAATGGTCCTGGAACATCACTGGAAGTGCATAAGAAAATGAATGGCGGTTCACGGAATGCAACCAGTGAACCGCCGGTTCCCCCGCAAGTGACAAAACGCCTAAATAGGGGCAATTACGTCTAGCACTAGAAAAGAGGAGATTGGTTGCCCTATTTTTGTATATACTCTAGAAAAAAGTACTCTGAACATACCTTTTAGCTTTTTGAACATTCCTTTTGCTTTGGGGAGAGAAGAATCCCATTGGAGGAGATTGTAGAATATTGCTTTTCCTATTTTCATCTTCTTCCTTAGCAAGGTATAGCCATTGTTGTAGACATATTTTGAGTTTGATTTTGCTTGCTCTTAGTAATGAAATCATTGTGTTTATTAATGAATATATTCTTTAGTTTCTGAAACATGAGCATCTAAATCATCAACTAGAGGTGTGTAATGATGGGTGCTTAATTAGAGTTGTTATTTCTAGATTCATCTCAAGATTGCTTAATTAGTGTAATCTGTTGAGTTCTCTCCTTTTTATATTTGATGATACATAGTTGCAAATGTGGGTCTACTTTGCTTACTTGATTTCAGCTTGAAAGAGAAGAATTCAAGTATTGGGAGAGAATTTGATGGTGGGAATGGATGTGATTGTGTGGAGATGAGCTAGAAATAGTCAAAACCCATATTCATAATTCTAATTAGTAGTTGATGACTAGAGATAGCTCAGCTATTAATCCAAACTCTATTGGTCTAACTGAATTGTGTCTCGAGGTTCGAAAGGACTCGAGAAAAAGTCATCCATGAGGTTGAAAAATATAGGGCGCCATCTTGTCAAAAGTTATTACACTTATTTGCAATGATTTGATGAACGAGTACATCCTTATCTGATTAGCACCCTATCTACTCCAAACTTCTAGTATTCACTCATTATTGTCAATCAATTTTGGTCATTTTGCTATTTTGGCTCGCTGGTTTAGACTTCACAATATTTTTAACTTCAATTTCCCCCCCAAAAAATTTTCTATTTTATTTCTCTTGATCGATGCGAGTTAATTCATATTTCCTAAAGCAACACTTGTGCAAATCATTCACTAGTCTCTGTGGGATTCGACCCCGACATCCATCAGGAATATCTATTTTGATTAATGACCGTGTACTCTCATTAGGAGGGTTGTAGTTTGGACATTATAAAAAATGACATTGTTGGCGGGGACTAGTGCTTCATATCCTTGTGTTGATTGTTAATTTGAATTGTTCTTGGACCGCAGTTACTTTGCTTTTAGTGTCAGAGTTGGTGCCTCATTTTGCCATTTTTGAGTGATTGCTGTCATGCTAATGAGCCCCTTTGAAAGGATATTGTGAAACCCTGAGGGGGCACCTTATGTTGAGATTCTCCAATTGATGATTAAGATGTGGCGTAGAGAAGGGAGTAAAGATGCAGTATTGCTGGTCATGATGAAACAGATAGAGCTATTAATGAATTATATGAAGGATTTTCATATAAGGTACAACCAAGAAGATCAAGGCTATGAGTATTCTTATAATGATAATAAAGGTTAGAATGATATCTGTTTAGCAGAAACGAGTAGTCAAGAAAGTGGTGCTTCACTCTCATCTCGCATGGAAAACACTCTTGAAGTGGTGCTTGAAAAAGTTATTTCAACTGATTCAGGAGTTCAGGAACTATGGTGTGAATTTTTGGACCTCACTAAAATAGTGAAAAATCATGATATGGCAATAAAAAAGTTAGAGGACAAAATGAATGTGTTAGAATTTCATGTGGTAGCTCAACAAGTGACAAAGAGAAAACAGTTTCACCACCCTAAACTAACATGGATGAAGAAATACTTGGATGGGAGATGGAAGAAGAGATTTTGGAAGAAATGTTTGCTAGCCTTTTCTTGAGCGGTGAAGAATTGGAGGAGGGTTGTCAAGTGAGCAAAGATATAGAAACGTATGCCTTCCAATCGAGGAAACTCGACCTTGACCTCAAGAATCGAAAAACCCCACCATCATAGCCATCCATCATTGTACCTCTGAGTTTGGAGCTCAAACCATTACCTACTCATTTGTGATATGCATATTTGGGGGAAAATGAAACACTCCCAGTCATTATCTCTGCAAAGCTCACTCCTAACCAAATAGAAAAACTCATAATAGTATTGAAAAGGCATATTCGAGCCACAGGGTGGTCAATAGATGATATCATCGGTATTCCTCCGTGGATTTGTACTCACAAGATTAATCTTCAAGAGAATTGTATCCCATCAGTTGAGCATCAGATGCGTCTAAATCTTCAAGGAGTTATGTAGCCTATCATCGATAACAGTTGGGTAAGTCTTCTACAGTGTGTTCCAACGAAAGGGGGCATTATGGTTGTCCCAAATGAAAAGAATAAATTAATTGCAACCCGCCCAGTTACTAGATTGCGAGTCTGCATGGATTACCATAAGTTAAATTCCTGGACAAAGAAAGATCACTTCCATATACCCTTCATTGACCAAATGCTAGATCGTCTGGCTGTGATGGAATATATTTGTTTTTTGGATGGATACTCGAGGTACAATCAAATCTCTATTGCACCTGAGGATCAAGAGAAAACCACTTTTATATGTCCCTACAGGAATTTTGCATTTAAGAGGATACCTTTTGGTCTTTGCAATGCTCTCTCCACTTTCAAAAGATGTATGATCTCCATATTTTAATATATGGTGGAGGACACTATGGACTTCATGGATGACTTCTTAGTTGTGAGGGATTCATTTGAAGATTGTTTGGTACACCTAGAAGAGGTGTTGAAGAGATGCGAGGAGACAAACTTGGTCCTAAATTGGGAAAAATGTCATTTGATGGTGAAAGAAGGGATTGTATTGGGACACAAAAGTTTTGAGAAAGGAATTGAGGTATACCAAGCCATGATCAACGCCATTGCGCAATTACCTCCGTCAAGAAAAGTGAAGGGTGTTAGGAGTTTCCTTAGGCATGCTGGATTTTACCGCCGTTTTATTAACAATTTCTCCAAGACAACTCATCTTTTATTTTGGCTATTAAAAAAAGTGGCAAAGTTCAATTTCGATGAGGGGTGTATGAAGGCCTTTGTGGATTTGAAGGAAAAGATGGTTTTCTCTCCAATCATTACGACACCTGATTGATCAAAGCCCTTTGAGCTCATGTACGATGCTAGTGGGGTAGCATTAGGGGTAGTCCTTTGTCACTGGAAAGACAAGATGTTTCACCCCATTTACTATGCTTGGAAAGTCCTAACTGACGCACAAACAAACTATACGGTGATTGAACAAGAGGTACTCACTGTCGTATTTTCTTTTGAGAAGTTTTGGGCATATTTGTTGGGAACCAAAGTGATTGTGCACACGGGCCATGCCACACTCAGATATTTGATGGCCAAGAAAGATGATAAACCCAGGCTTAATAGGTGGGTTCTGTTATTGCAGGGATTCAAATTTGAAGTTAAGGATCATAAGGGGTGTGAGAATCAAGTGGCTGACCATATATCACACCTAGAGAAAAGTGGTCAATCGGCAGTACATGAGGAGATTAATGATAACTTCTTGAATGAACATATTCTAGCTGCAACCCACGACTAACACCGTGGTTTGCTGATTCTTCTAATTACTTGGCAAGCAACATCATACCCAAGGGTTAAAACTTTCATCGAAATAAGAAGTTCATGCATGATGTTCGGATGTTTTTTTGGGACGAACCTTACAATTTTTGAAGTTGCGCGGATGGTCTAATACGACGGTGCATCCCAGAAGTTGAAATGGTACCAATCCTAGAGGCTTGTCATTCTTCACCTGTTGGGGGCCATTATGGGAGTGTTTGGACAACAACAAAGGTGTTATAGTGTTGATTTAATTGGCCTACCCTGCATCAGGATGCCCATGAATTTATGAAGCAATGCGATCGGTGTCAATGGATAGGGAGTATTTCAAGGAGGCGTGAACTTCCATTAACACCAATCTTAGAGGTTGAGTTGTTCGATGCATGTGGGATCGATTTCATAGGCCCCTTTGTGAGCTCTTATGGAAATACGTATATGTTGGTGGTAGTTGATTTTGTCTATAAGTGGGTATAAGTTGTAGCATTACCCAACAACGAGGGGAGGAGTGTAACAGCCTTTTTGAAGAAGCATATTTTCTCTCGGTTTGGCACTCCTAGAGCTATCATTAGTGATGGAGGATCACACTTTTGCAACCGACTGTTCAACACATTGTTAGCCAAATATGGTGTGAAGCACAAAGTGGACACCCCTTATCACCCTCAGACCAGTGGCCAAGTAGAATTTTCAAATTGAGAGATCAAATATATCTTGACTAAAATAGTCAATGCGAACAGGATAGATTGGGCTCGAAAGTTAGATGATGCCTTGTGGGCATATCAGACTTCATTCAAGACACTGATTGGAATATCTTCATATTAGCTTGTTTTTGGAAAATCATGCCACATTCCTATTGAGTTAGAACATAGGGCTTTGTGGGCATTGAAGAGCTTGAACCTTGAGCGGGGGAGAAGCGTCCAAGGGTGAGTAGAAAATTTGCATGAGTTGGATGAATTCAGAATAAGGGCATATGAGAATGCAACTATTTATCAAGCCCGCATGAAACATTATCACGACCAAAAAATTTTGCAAGATGTTTTTCTCCAGGGGACTGGGTGTTGTTGTTCAATTCACGACTAAGATTATTCCCAGGAAAGCTAAAATCTAATTGGTCAGGGCCATTCAAGGTATCCCAAGTTTACCGAAAAGGTGCCATAGAGCTTCAAGGAGAAAATGGGGCAAAATCCAAGGTGAATGGAGAAAGAGTAAAAAGATATTTGGGAGTGCTGGAGGAGGTTGGGAGAACAGAGATCATGTATCTAGATGAGCCATAAAACATGAGGAACCTCCATCGTGCCACGACATTAATTAAGGCGCTTATTGAGAGGCAACCCAAGCATTCTTATTTTCTATTCTCTTTGAACATTTTAATGCGTTGTTGTTTTTTGATTTTTTTAGGTAAATTCTATTCAAGGAAAAGAAAGACGGGGGCTGATTGGTGCCAAGCCAGTGGACACCAATGTGAAAGCGCATGGTGTCACCCTCCCACAGGAGATAAGCGGAATATAGGATAAGCTGGAAGGCAATCGGCGACTCGCTGGCAGGACACCAATATCTCTTTTCGATTAGCCGTCGAACCGCTGACTCTAGTCAGTACACCTGAAAGTTAATAGTAAATTTGGTTCCCATCCAGCGAATCGCCACTGCAAAGGCGCGAACCGCCGACAAGCCACCGGTCTCAACTAGTGTACTTGGAAGTAATCATAACATCAGCGTCTCACCGGTGAAACGCCGGTGTCAGTCCATGAGACGCTGTCCGTTCACCAATTCTGAATCAGAAGACCTATATAGGTAGTGCTCATCGGCGTCCACACCGGTGGCTCACCGGTTTTCATCGGCGATCATCGGTATGCCCGATCTAGGTTTGTGTCTTCTCAAGATGTTGATCGGTCTTTGACCAGATAACCCACACTTTCCCTTTTTCCTACTATCTCTTATATTCCCAACAAACTATTTTTCCACCTAACCTCCATTAATATCCACCCCCCTTGCCCAATCACTTTCCCCTTTCTTCACAATTTAAATATTTCTCCCCATTTCCATTCTCACCTCACCTATATTCCTACAAATTCAGTGATACCATCAGTGAGCACAAGTGAAAAGCTCTCTCCACTCATTATCACCTCTCATTTGGGTATGGCTTTCCTAGCTTATGCTCTAATTAAGAATGAATATCCATTATTATGCATGATTAGAGTAGATAATGATGATGTTTTGTTTTTACTTGATTGTCTCATGTTTGTTTTGTGATGTGTGGTTTGCATTTTCAATTTTGGGGTGAAGTCTGAGTAACCCCGGGTTTGTCACCTTCATAATTTGCCTGATGATAGATAGAATGGAAACTTTCTTAAGGGAAAGTTTTGTTATTAATTTGGATGGAATCTGTGAGTGTAAAGGCTTGTGGAGAAATATTTTGATTTCGTTGAGTGGGAGGAAACCCATTGTGAACCACTAGTGATGTTCGATGAATCGCCGATGAAACCATGGGTTCGATTGCAAATTCTGACTTCTATCACTAACACGCGTTTCATCGGCGCTTCATGATTCAAGTGCAAAGATTCACCGGTGGGGTGCCGGTGATTGATATCTATACCCAGCTTACTAGTTCATGTTGGTGGCTCATTGAAGTTCTACGGAGTCACATCCGCCTTTGGCCGATGTTTCATCGGTGTCACCTGGATCACCTTCTCACTACATCCCTTTGGATATCATTTTGTTCTCCAATGTTCTTAATCTTCTCTAAAATTTGTGCATAATACTAATCTTAGTCTATAGCATCATGGCCACATCCAGATGGAAGAGAAAAGGAAAAGCACCAATGAGCAACATCGACGCACCAAGCTTACCTTCTAATGAAGCCCAACGTCTAGCACATATTCGCTTTGGCCAGGCTGGAATGGAAGAGTATTACATGTCCTTCAAGGAAAAGTGGTCCATCCATAACGAAACTCAATTTGAGGTAGAGTATTTCAAAAATGATTTCCCCAATATCTACTATCAGATTGGCATGTGAGATTGGGGTCCATTCACCATACCCGTTGACCCCTACTTCCCTGAGTTTGTGTGGGAGTTCTATGTATCATACAGCGCACGACAAAGCATCCTAAAATACAAAGGCCAAATAGATACAATGCCATGCCTGTTGTCTGTGTGGGTGCGTGGCCAAGAGGAGCACATAAATCTAGAAGCAATCAATTCCCTCTATTGGGCTGATCCAATCCAAACAGATTTAGTGTTCCGCAGGAAGGTAGAAGATAAAACAAATCAGTTCAAATGGGTAGCTGACATAATTGCGAGAGATAAACCACAATGGGCCATCTCCAGGTGTCTGATTCACCGCCTTGATCTAGAATTTGAAGCCTGTATGTGGCTGGATTTGGTATGTGCTCAGTTAATCCCTTTCCAGAATACAACAGAAGTCCAGATTAAAGTTGCAATTCTTGTCTCCTGCATTATGGATCAAATATACATCAATGTTGGGGAAATTATCGTAGATCAATTCAAAAGAAGGGCCAAGTAGCAGGCAACATCATTACCATGTCTTATCCTTGTGAGTATGTTGTGCCTGCAGGCTTCATGCCCTCTATTCTAGCCATTGGATAAAATTGTGTGGGCTGACGGTGTTATTACATTGGACACCAAAATTGATAAAGATGGCCCAGCCTTAAAGCAGCCCAAAGGTATGGAGAATAGGACTCAACCACCACCTTCTATGCTCTCTAGCACAACGGATGGCCAGTTCCAAGAAGCTGCGGTCACCGCCTCCACACCAACTGACTTGTTCAATATAGCACAAATGACTCAAGCGCATGAGAGTCAGATTGTAAAGATAGCCAAGGCATCCCTTCCATGATCTAACAAGCCATTAAGAAATCCATGCAACCTGCTAGAGATAAGTTGAGAGGTCTCCATGCTACGATTGAGGTCATAGAAAGTGATGTGATTGCTTTGAGGAAGGATGTCGCTACACTCACAGGGCCTCCACCTACCGCCATCCTGAACTTTCACGACCCGAACGTAGACCCGAATTTTTACACGGGATAATGAACCCCGAGAGGGCTCCAAGTCGACCCATGGCATAAGAATACATCTACTTCATTCATTAAGGGTGGAAGATTAAACATAGGACATAGAGGAAACATAAACCAATCATAGCATATCGTAACATTCGGAAGGACTAGACATATACAAGTTGAGTGCTACATACTGTTTGAATGACTCTACTACATACGATAGGTTGATAGGACAACACCCCAACTAACTAGAATAAATACAGAAACATAAAATAGCATATCGTCTGTCAAACGCCCCCCAAAACATGAGGACTCACCAATAAGCTGAAGGAAACACTGAGATGAACTAGATATGAGGATGAGCCTAAGTGGTGGATCCTATATAATGAAACGATACAGCATAGAAAGTATGCGGTCAGTACGTGGAATGTACCGAGTATGCAAGGTAAGTAAAATAGACATTTTAAATATGTAAAAGCTCATAAAAACATCATGAGAGTAGGACATCATGCTCATATCATAAATATCGTAACATGACATACCATAACCCTCAAGGTTTTCAAAGCATTTGTAATAACATCGTAACCATAATCATAAGAGAAAATCCATAATAAACATTACTTGAGCCAACATACATAATCATAAACATGCATAAATCATGAGGAACAGTGGGAGATTCTCTTAACCAACATGCCCCATATGAGCACACATGAAGCCCGACTTGTAACCCTAGTCGGGAGGGTGTCCGTATCTTTCGAAGGGTAGGACCATGAAAGTGTGATATCACCATGAAAAGGGCCATTTGTGCCAAGGACAGTCACAAAGGAGGTCCCAACATACCACGGTGGCACATAGTTTATGAGATCCGAGGCAGAACTTAGGCCTCGAACCTACTCGGTGTTCGATACTACTCCCAAACGGTATCTAGTGCTCATAGTATAACATGCATGAATTCACGGGCTAGTTAAATCATGAAAATCATAAACATAATCATTCATACGTGAACAAGACATGACATAAGGACCGTGACTCGGTCAAAACATAATTCGTGAATCATAGGGTTCATGCATACTTGTAAATCATCAAATCATGATGGATAATTGAATAAGTGCATATTTCAAATTATAAATCATGTTGGGTTTGTAAATATCAATAGTTGAAGAGTAGATCATAAATTGATTCATCATAGATCATGCATAAGTAGGCTTAATTTGGTAGAAACCGAAATCAATAATTTCATAATTGGTGTGCCCGCAATATAGTGGCCCTTTTTAAGAGACGGATGTCGAACCCACAGGGACTGGACCAATTCAGCTAACTATCAAGTTCAAGCATGATATTAAATGCCGCAAGTGTTGATTATAGAATTTTTCAATAAAGTTTAATTAAGTCTAGGGGTGGTCAATGAAATACTATGAATTAATTCAAGGAGCAACTAGAGTTAAAGCCGGATAATCATGCGATATTTGCAATGGTTTAATTATGAAACTATCAATTGTCGTCTCACATAATTAGAATTGCATGTTCATGGTATTTCAAGCCTCTAAACACGACAAACTAGACTCACAACTACATCGTTGAACGGGGATATGACATTCTAGTTCGTGGGAAATTCAATAACGTGGATTTGGTTTACGAGGATTATGCTCTTGATTAGGGACTTTCGTACCTCTAATCATTTAACCGAACTTAGCTTCACAACTACTTCTACGAGTGGTGATGTGATAATTCTAAGTTGGTGTCTTTCTATCTTCCCATTTTGTCAACCAAGCAAGGTATTAGGTATATTCCTATCCTAACCACAAATTATATCGTGAGATACAATCTTGCTCCCTACATTCTCTTGTTCATTCCTAGGTTATCTTTCTCGGGCATGTACCTAAGCTTAACGCTTGTGTTTTCATGGTGATCAGTAATAAAAAAACCATAATTAAGAATGCAAGACAAAACAACAATCAATAACTTAATTCCAAAACAAATTCGTAAAAACACAATCATAACTCATGGCTTCAATCCTAGAGGAAGGGGTCTAGCCACTCATGTTCATAAAATTACAAGAAAACATAGTTAAAGTAACATACTTACAAGAATTGGTAGAAGAGAAGATGAAATTGATGAACCCTAGGTGAGTTCTCCCACTTCTCCCTTCACTCCTAGGTGGTTTTTCAGAATAAAATCGTGACTTCCCCTTGTTTTTAGGAGCTAAGGGACCTATTTATAGTAAATGAGATATGTATAAAATCATGCCCGGCATGGAATACCTCCGTGTCACGGAGGTTATCGCGCCAATATGCCTCCGTGACATGGAGGCATCGTGTAGTCACCCTGAAAATCAAAACAGTCGCCAAGCAGAAGCTGGCCGTGATGGCAGCGTGTCACGCTGCTTGTGCAGCGTGTTTGATGGCGTGTCACGGCCTGGTCGTGCAGCCTGCCTGCCATGGCATGTTGCCGAAGCGCAGGTGGGCTGTTTCGCGCATCCTCCTTGCCGACTTTCGCGTTGTACTTCCGATTCCATGCCTCCACTTCACCACTCATGGATTAGTTCTTCAAATTCATTTTAAATCTACAAAAACAAGAACTAATCATGTTGGTTAGTATATATATTCACATTTACGTAGAAATACATGAGAATGCATATAATTAAGTCCATAAACAAGACGAAACTAAGTTATAAAGATTCACTCGGGCATGCTATTTTGCCCGAGATCACCTACCCCACACTTTGCTTTGTTCGTCCTCGAACAACCGTTTTACATCTCATGTAAATGAAGACTCACACATAACTAATTTAGCAAGACAGTTCAAGCTACGACTATAATGATTATTTAATATAGCAAGTTAAAAATAGAGCATGCACGTTTTAATCAATGAAATGATATACAACTCCGTTAAGACTTCCTAACCTCACGAATCGACTCTCAATCTTAGCAAACTCATGCAAATCTTCCGATCAAGAAATCCAACATGAATGTTATCTCTCATTAAACATGTGCCCTCACAACAATAGAGTTACCCATTTTTACTCGCACATTTTCAAATCACAACAAGTATGGGTATATGAATAAAAATTACGCTTGCTCTCACAAAGAATTCACATGCATCATGTAGTGACCCATAAGCTTGCCCTTGGTGTTTTACTCCACTAATTTAAGGATGTATGAACTAAGATCAAGTAGGACCTAATGGGTTGTAATGTAAGCTAAGGGAGGGGTAGGTAATATTCTGGCCAGTAATAGTGACTATCTTCCCCAAGCGCTTTTAATACATCATGCACTCATTACGAACTTCCCTTCTTTTACTTCACCTTTATCTTTTTTCAACTTTCCTTTTCCTATTTTGTTTCCCCATTTCTTTAGGCACTCTTAGCTTATTAGTAAGGAGTTTTATAAGTAACTTTTTCATTAATTTGTTCTCTTACTCCCTATCAATATTCCAGCCTTTTAAGAAAAGTGCACCTCTGCCCTTTTCTCAACTCCCACAACTATTCTTTTTCCTTCTTTTTCACGATTCTCACTCCTTTACTCTTTCGGGTTTTTCACTTAAGTTCTTAGGAGTTTTGGATCAAATTCTAGGTTAATGAAAGAAAAGGATTAAGCTTATGTTGCAGCTATCAAAGGATAGGCTTAAGGCTCAATGGGGTTAACTAGGATTAAACATTCAAGGTAGGTTAAACAAGGGATAAAAAAATTAGGCTCATGCAACGAAATGCCTATATCATCTCCTACAATCTATATCCTTCATTTCGCTTTGTATACACACCGGGCAAGTTCTAGACACTATACAACAGCTTGGAATATTCAAAAACCTCACACTCACAGCACATGCTCAATTCAAGACATATTCTACAGACTCTTACTCAGCTAATCACAAGAATTCAGAATTAAGCTTCAATCACATTGAGTCAAATTCACGAGCCTAAGTGTCTCAAACAAAGTTATACATTTCTCACATGCTTCAACACTAACCACACTTGTATCTTACAATCATGTATAGCACATAACAAAAACCTCAGCAATCAATTAGCTACGGGTTAAACAACCAAAACCTATTGACTAATTTTCCTCAAGACAGTCGTCATCCATCCATCGTCGGAAATAGTCTCTATCTATGACTAAAAACATTATATACAAACAAAGAAAATTTTTTTATTCTTCGGTTCAAATACCCCCCGTCGGAAAAGAACCGAAAAGAAAAACCAACGGGTGATGAAGTCATGCTTGACTCACAAAGAAAAAATTTTTCAAATATTTCTCACAAGCATTACATTCACCACAAATCGTTAAGCACAAAAATTTTGAAATTTTCCTCATCCCACACTTGAATCATGCTATGTCCTCATAACATCAAATTAAAATTAAACAGGATGAGAAATACTCCCTGAGGCCTCTAGGCCTAGCTAATAGCATGCTTTTCTTCAACTTTGCACAAGTGGGTGTTTGACCCCACACTTTTTCTCTTCCATGCTTGTTAGCTTCCTCCTCCACGGGTACTCAAACTTCCCCTCCATCTGTGCTTAACTTTCCACCAAAAACAACACAAGATGAAAAATAAACAAAATCAACACAAATGCAAGAAATTAAAATGGTAACCACGGTACCCTTGGGTTGCCTCCCAAGCAGCGCCTAATTTTACGTCGTGGCACGACGTATCAAGTTTCACCATTTTTTCCTCCACCTTGAGGATATGAATCTCACCCCTAATTTCTTTTCTAATTCTCTCTTATGTTCCCGGGGTGGTGGTGAAAAAATGAAAGTACCAAGCAGTAGATGCTGGCATTTATTGGCCCTTAAGTAAGTGAAGTCATTCTTTCTTTCAGAATCAGCAAATTTCAAAATATATGGGGCTTGTTCCCCCTCTATATCTTTCTCCACAAGCTTGGAAGACTCTAGTTCTAGGTTATCAACCAAACTCAATGTCGAAAAATGATTCGAGTGGGTACAATACACCTAAACTCTGAAACTGCATTTTGCTTGACTTTCTTACTTGTATATACCTTCTCCACATTAACATCTAACTCCTCATGAATGTCAAATGGTAGGTACTCTATTTCTTCTTTCAAGAATGGATCGACTATACATGTGAGAAAATCATGGAGACTCTCAGGAGCTTCCAACAGTTGAGCTTGTTTCAATAACTCACTCTTTTCTTCTCCTCGTAGTCCCTCCTAAGTATTGCATAAAACCGTCACTTGAAAATCAAAGCAAGCTTCAGCTTCAGCCCTCATCTCCATGAACTTGTTGCTTATCATTTCTAGGGCCTCTCCATTTTCCTCTTGCTGAATTCTCAATGCTTCCCTCTCCTCCTTCAATTCTTCTATTTGCTCAAGGATCTGTTTTAGCATGTCTTCTATTCGAGCTTGGCGTTCCAAGTCCTCATTTTCATCATGCCTATAATCAGCAAAAACAATAGAAGGATTATAGTAGGGGCTTGGGGGAGGGGAGTATGCATTTGGACAGCCATCCCAATGGCCATCTTGACCACCACATATATTGCAAGAGTATGCATTTGGGCAACCATCCCAATGGTCATTTTTACCTCCACATATATTACAAGTATTACAGTCTTTCCATAAGTGGGGTCCTCCACAATTCAGACAAGATTCGCCAAAATACGAGTATCCACAATTTAACCCATTTATATTCCATGATGTCATGTTAAGGAGGGTATCAGATTAAAAATTAAGAATAAAATAAATCTAAAACTAATAAAGAATTTTTTTTCAACACTTAAGGAAATTTAAAAATCACACAAAAATAGACAAATTCACTAAACTTCGGCGAGTCCCCGACACGGCGCCAAAAACTTGGTGTTCCCGCAAGTGTATGGGTCGAACAAGTAATATAGTGGCTCTTTTTAAGAGCCGGACGTCGAACCCACAGGGACTGGACCAATTCACCTAACTATCAAGTTCAAGTGTGATATTAAATGCCGCAAGTGTTGATTATAGAATTTTTCGATAAAGTTTAATTAAGTCTAGGGGTGGTCAACGAAATACTCTGAATTAATTCAACGAGAAACTAGAGTTAAAGCAGGATAATCATGCGATATTTGCAATAGTTTAAGTATGAAACTATCAATTGTCGTCTCACATAATTAGAATTGCATGTTCATGGTATTTCGAGCCTCTAAACACGACAAACTAGACTCACAACTACATCATTGAGCGGGGATGTGACTTTCTAGTTCGTGGGCAATTCATTAATGAGGATGTTGTTTACGGGGATTATGCTCTTGATTAGGCACTTTCGTACCTCTAATCATTTAACCGAAGTTAGCTTCACAACTACTTCTACCAGTGGTGATGTGATTATTCTAAGTTGGTGTCTTTCTATCTTCCCATTTTGTCAACCAAGCAAGGTATTAGGTATATTCCTATCCTAACCACAAATTATATCGTGAGATACAATCTTGCTCCCTACATTCTCTTGTTCTTGCCTAGGTTATCTTTCTCGAGCATGTACCTAAGCTTAACGCTTGTGTTTTCATGGTGATCAATAATAAAAATAACCATAATTAAGAATGCAAGACAAAACAACAATCAATAACTTAATACCAAACCAAATTCGTAAAAACACAATCATAACTCATGGCTTTAACCCTAGAGGAAGGGGTCTAGCCACTCATGTTCGTAAAATTACAAGAAAACATAGTTAAAGTAACATACTTACAAGAATTGGTAGAAGAGAAGATGAAATTGATGAACCCTAGGTGAGTTCTCCCACTTCTCCCTTCACTCCTAGGTGGTTTTTCAGAATAAAATCGTGACTTCCCTCTGTTTTTAGTAGCTAAGGGACCTATTTATAGTAAATGAGAGATGAATAAAATTATGCCCGGCATGGAATAGCTCTGTGTCACGGAGGTTATCGCGCCAATATGCCTCCGTCACACGGAGGCATCACGTAGGCACCTTGGAAATCAAAACACCCGCCAAGCAGAAGCTAGCCGCTATGGTAGCGTGTCACACTGCTTGTGCAGTGCGTTTGATGGCGTGTCACGGCCTGGTCGCGCAGCCTGCCTGCCGTGGCACGTAGCCAACGTTCAGGTGGGTTGTTTCGCGCATCCTCCTTGTCGACTTTCACGTTGTACTTCCGATTCCATGCCTCCACTTCACCAACTCATGGATTAGTTCTTCAAATTCATTTTAAACCTACAAAAACAAGAACTAATCATGTTGGTTAGTATATATATGCACATTTACATAGAAATACATGAGAATGCATATGTTAAGTCGATAAACAAGACGAAACTAAGTTATAAAGCATCACTCATGCATGCTATTTTGCCTGAGATCAATAATCAAAATAGTTGTAAACTATGATCAAAATTCACAAAATATAATTTAAATCACAATTTAAAACAACCCATTGGTAAATCATTAAAACTCCATAAGTTTTGAATTAAAACCCCATGAGATTTTTGGTAGATTTTCATGGATCAATAGAGGGTGGGCATGGGTGTGAACGAAAACACCCATTCATGACCCTACATATCTGAAAAGGATAAATTCTATCACTTCTCTAATTGCCCAACAAGGATTTGAATGACGACCTTGAAGACTTGCTCTAAATCACCTCCTCAACCTCTCAAGTTGCATACTTGGAAAGAAAAAAACTTAGAATAGGTTTTTCCCCCTCCTAAATCCCACTAAAATGAGCCTTAAATGACATAGATTAGGCTTTAGGAACTTAGGAATTATGAAAAGGCCCTTACTAAATAAGCAGAAAATAACTGCCAGGTGGTCCTAACGGATGACCTGACGGCTCGTGGTCTAGGGCAACGACTCGTCACCTTGCTCGTCAAGTACACTGACTTGTCTATTCTGCTGGGCTTGTAACGGGTCACTTCACGACTCGTTAGGGTTGACCACGACTCATGGTCACCAGTTGTTAAGTACACTGTCTTATTCCCAAACTTTGGACTCCAAACCTGCTAACGACTCACCCTATGAGTCGTTAAGTCTAACAACGACTCGTGAGGACTCCTGTTAGGTGCACTGCCTATTCTTCCTTTTACCAACCATTTTTCCTTCCCCACGAGTCACCTGACAACTCGTGGGATATCCTCGCGAGTCGTGAGATTACTCGTCCTGAGAATGCAATATAATTTTCTATTTTTTCCCCGTTTCAACTCCCGGGGCTGATCTTTGAGCTCCCGGGGTATAACAATATCTCCCCCTTAGGAACATTCATCCTCGAATGTAGGAAACAAGCAAAAGAGAGAAACATGCAATTATCATATTCAAATACTAATCATTTAAGCCAAAAATTGACGGAATGGCTACCTCAGATTCATATCACATAGCTGAATTGATCTCATGCTTTACGTACACATCCATACACATAAAAGAAACATGAACACATGAACCGAACATGAAAACTAAATAGAGTCATTGAGTAAAACTAATACCACAAGTCGGAACTGAGCCGGTAGAGAATAAGTATGGGTATTTAGCCATCATATCTGCTTCGGATTCCCACGTAACCCTCTCAACATGCTGATTTCTCCATAACACCTTTATTGAAGCTACTTCCTTATTCCTCAGCCTCCGAACCTGACGATCCAATATTTCAACTAGAAAATCCTCATAGCTAAGGCTATCCTTTACTCCAATACTATCCAATAGGACTACTAGCGCTGGATCTCCCAAACACTTCTTCAAAAGTGACACATGAAACACAAGATGCACGAAAGATAACTCTGTGGGTAAGTCTAACTCATACGCTACCTTACCAACTCTCCTTATAACCCGGTAGGGACCAACATAGTGGGGACTAAGTTTTCCTTTCTTCTCAAACTGCATGACTCCCTTCATGGGAGATACCTTCAGAAATACCCAATCGTCCACCTCGAACTCAAACTCTCTCCTCCTTAATCAACATATGACTTTTGATGACTCTGAGTGGTTTTCAACATGTCCCTTATCAACTGAACCTTCACCATTGCCTCATGAACCAAATCTGGCCCTATCATAGCTGCCTCACTAACCTCAAACCATCCGATGGGCGATCTAGTTCTGGATGCTAGAGTGATAGCTGTTATTGTAAGCAAAGTCGATCAGTGGAAAATGATCATTCGAACTACCTTTGAAGTCCATCACACATGCTTTCAACATGTCCTCGGGGGTTTGGATTGTCCGCTTTGCTTGACTATCGATCTGCGGATGAAATGTTGTCCTGAGCTTAACCTGAGTCCTAAGCCTTTTCTGGAAAGACCGCCAAAAATGGGAGGTAGACTGAGCACCTCGGTCTGAAATAATAGACAGGGGCACTCCATGTAATTGAACCGACTCCCGGATATATAACTTGGCATAATCATCTGCTGAATCTATGGTTTTCACCGGTAGGAAATGTGCAGCCTTAGTCAACCTGTCTACCACCACCCAAATAGAATTATAGTGTCAACGAGTAAGAGGTAGGCCTGTTATGAAATCCATGTTAATCTCTTCCCACTTCTAAGTAGGAATGCGGATATCCTGAAGTACTCCCCCATCCTTTGATGCTCAACCTTTACTTGCTGATAGTTTGGGCACTTGGCTACGAATTCTACAATATCCCTCTTCATGCCATCCCACCAATAGATCTCCTGTAAATCACGATACATCATGGTGGCACCTAGATGGATAGAATACCTGGATCCATAGGCCTAACGCAATATCCAGCTCCTCAAATCATCAACATCAGGAACACATAGGCGACCCTGGTAGCAAAGCACACCATCTCCCCCTTGGGAGAAGACCTCCACCTTCTAACTTCGAACGACTTCTTTCAAATTTAGCAAAATTGGATCCTCATCTTTTCTAGCATTCTCATTAGTCACCAAGGATGATTCTGCTCCGTTTTGGAAAACAACACCTTCATCGATCGAGGTGACCAACCTAACTCCCAACCTTGCGAGTCGACCAACCTAACTCCTAACCTTGAGAGTCGATGTACATCCTGCACCAGCTCCTTCCTTCCTTCATCTGCGTGAGACACACTCTCCATGTAGAGACTACTAAGGGTGTCCGCTACCATATTAGCCTTATCCGGATGGTAAAGGACACTCATAACTTGGTCTTTCAGTAGCTCTACCTACCTCCATTGCCGAAGATTGAGATCCTTCTGCATGAACACATACTGTAAACTCTTGTGGTCCGTAAACGCATCCACATGGACCCCATACAAGTAATGTTGCCATATCTTTAATGATAACACCATCGCAGCCAATTCAAGATCGTGGATTAGGTAATTCTTCTCATGGACTTTCAACTGTCTTGAGGCGTATGCTATCACCTTCCCTCACTGCATCAATACACACCCGAGTCTGATTCTCGAAGCATCACAATACACCATAACACCATCTGTATCCTCGAGTAGGGTCAATATCGGTGTGGTAGTAAGTTGAGCCATCAACTCCTGGAAACTTTTCTCACAAACCTCCGACCATTATAACTTTACCTTTTTCTTAGTCAACTTGGTCAAAGGTGCCGCAATAGATGAGAAACCCTCAAAAATTCTCCGATAGTAGCTAGTTAAACTCAAGAAACTCCAAATATCATAGGGATTCACCGTCTAGGCCAATTCTTCACTGCCTTGATTTTCTGAGAATTTACTTTTATGCCCTTGCCTGATACTACATGGCCCAGAAATGCTACTAATTTCAACTAGAACTCCCACTTGCTGAACTTTGCATATAATTAGCGATACTTGAGAGTCTGCAACACTACTCTCGAATGAGCGGCATGATCCTCCTCGCTCCGAGAGTATATAAGGATGTCATCAATGAACACAATCACGAACATGTCCAGGTATGGCTTGAACACCCTATTCATTAGGTCTATAAAAGTTGCAGAAGCATTTGTTAGTCTTAAAGATATGACTAAAATCTCATAATGACCATACCATGTCCTAAAGGCTGTCTTTGGGATATCACTCTCCCGAACCCTGAGCTGATGATACCCGGCCTGAGATCTATCTTTGAGAAACACTTGGAACCCTAAAGTTGGTCAAACAAATTAGTGATCCTAGGTAAATGATATTGGTTCTTGACGGTGACTTTGTTCAATTTTCGATAGTCATTACACATGTGAAGAGAACCATCCTTCTTTCGGACAAATAGAACTGGTGCACCCCATGGAGACTTGCTAGGTTTGATAAAGCCCTTATCTAGTAGGTCCTTCAACTGAGCCTTCAACTCTTTTAGCTCGCCAGAGCCATCCTGTAAAGAGGGATAGATATAGACTGCGTAATGGGAATAAGGTCAATACCAAAATCAATCTCTCGCTCAGGAGGAACACTTGGTATATCGGGAAAGACCTCTGGATACTCACGCACCACCGAAACTGACTGGATAGTCAGGGTGTCGAACTCAATATCCTTAACCCTGACTAGATGGTACATGCAACCCTTAGAAATCATCTTCTGGGCCTAAAGATATGAAATAAATCGACTTGCTGGTACAACCAAACTACCCTTCCACTCCAAAATTGATTCACCCGAAAAACGAAATTCCACCGCATGGGTTCTACAATTTACAGAAGAATAACACACATACAACCAATCCATGCCAAGAATAATATCAAAGTCAATCATGGCCAACTCTACAAGGTCCACGAAGGTGACTTTATGCAATAAAGTGACCGGGCATCCTCTATATACCTGCCTAGCTACGATTGAATCACCAATAGGAGAAGAAGTTTAAAATGGTTTCGACAAAGTCTCAGGACTAACTCCAAAGCTACCAGCAATGTAAGGAGTCACAATAGACAAGGTAGCTCTTAGATCTAGAAAAGCATAAATATTAATAGGAAAAACACGCAATATACTAGTGACCACATCCGGGGAGACCTCCTGCTCCTCACGAGGTGCTAAAGCATAAAACCTGTTTTGATGCTGATCGCCAGATGAACTGGTCGAGGCACCCTACTGAGGGGACGTGCTACTGGAGCGACAGAACTGGCTACTGGAATACAAGCTCCACCAACCCCTGATCTTGCTGAAGGACAATCCTTGAGTCCGTTTCCAGGTTTGCCACACCTGAAACAAGCATCCGAGCCAACTAGACACCTCCTGGGATGATTCTTGCCGCACTTTCCACAAGCTAAGAAAGTGCGCTCCATCTGCATGCTGCCCTAGTGCCTTGAGTCTGGAGCCCTGCTCCTCCAATCCCCTCGAAATCTATATGGCGTACTGGCTGATGATGGTGCCGGAGCAATAGACCTATGCTGAGACTGCTGGCGCTATCCACCCCTTGATCTAATTTGAGAAAGTCCCATAACTGTCGGTCCTGGCCCTCTTGGCCTCTCTCTACCTCCGATATATCGACTCGATCTTCTGAGCATGCAGCACAATCCAGGGAAAGTCTATATCTCAATGCAACATGGCAATCCCGCAGTCCTTATCCAGATAGTCCGCCACCCCATGTACAAAATGACTTGATAAGTTTGTAATTTACCCACTCATTAGACTCTAAAGCTTGAGTTTTTGTCTAGTTCTCGAGTTGATTATTTGGATTTTATGCCCTTTTTCCTTTGGTTATGTGCAGATGCTGAAGTTTGATGAAAAGAGTAAAAATAGAGTAAAAAGGAGAAAATGTGTATAAGCGACGAATTGCAGGTGTTAACCGGCGAAACGCCAGTTAAAAGTTGAATGTCACTGCCTCAAGGGAGGAATGCTACCAGTGGTTCACAAGTCACCAGTGGCGAGACGTCGATGCAGCCACCGATTGAAACTCAGAAAATTCTGGAATTGGCATTAAAGGTGTGGCAGTTCACGAATTGGCATCGGCGAAACGCCGAAGTTCACTTGAAATGTATGCAGATGAAGAGCAAGAATCCGACAGTTCACAAATTTCATCGGTGAACCATCGGTACCTCGCCGGTTTAAGAACGATGCTTTTAAGGGTATAATTGTCCATTGCTAAAAAAGCAAGGAAAAGTACCCTACTTTTCAGGGTATAAATACAAAGAGAAGTACTCTATAAAAAGCAGGGAGAGAAGAGAGGAAAAAGATAAAGAGTTAGAGAGAAAAGCCAAATACATATCACATCATTAATTCCTCTTTTATCTGAAGACAATCTCTTAGCTTAGAAAGGGATTTTGGTTGAAATTTGTAGAAGATACTCTGCTCTATTTTCTTCTTGGATAAAGTTTCAACTGTAGTGAAGGATAATTGTGTTTTTGATTTATCTACTCTCCTTATTAAATTCACTGATGCTATTGATGATTGTGTTTTTGAATTTCTCAACTATCAGTAGCTAAAATCATTAACTAGAGGTGTGTGATGATGAATACTTAATTGGATTGGTTATTGCTAGAGTTAACTTCATGATGTTCAATTAAGTGTAAATCTATTGGATTCATTTCAATCTATTAATGAAGATCCATTGATGATGATATGGGTCTGTCTATACTTGCTTGATTGTGTTTCGGGAGAGAATAATTAAGTATTGGAAGGGAATCTAGTAGTGGATATGGATAAGAGGTTGTAAAATTAAGCTAGTAATAGCTGAAATTACTTCTTCATTCCCAATTAGAAGCTAATAGCTAGGAATAGTGAAGTTGCTAATCCAAATCAATTCGAATGTGCTAAATTGCAGCTAGAGTTTGCGAAAGCTCTAGCTAGGGGTAGTCAATAGGCTGGGAAGCTAAGGCAACCTATTTCCCGATATTATTTACACTTATTGAACTTATTAAGATAACTTGGCCTATCCCAATCTAATTAGAATTTCATCTATACCGCACCTCTAGTATTTCACAACATTGTCAACAACTTAGCTGATCCTTTTATTTTGCATTCACTAAAGAAATTTGTTTAATTCTCTGCAAAGTTTATTCCCCTCATTTCCTTATTTTTATGTTAAATCTATATGGTGCAAGCCAATATGAACTTCTCAATCGATGCTTGAATTCATCACTCCCTAGTCCTCGTGGTATTTGACCCCGACACTCGTCGAGTTATTTGTTTTGATACATGAACCTGTTTATTCTTTGACTTAAGAATATATTTTGGACGTTATAAAAAATGGCACTGTTGTCGGGGACTAGCGCTTGATAATCTAGTGATTGATTGTTAAATTGAATTAGTGTGCACCATAGCTACTTGATTTGATTTACTGCTGTGTCGTTAGGATTTCATCACCTCATGAGCCATCACTCCCAAGCAGGAGATAACTCAGTGGAGGGGTACATGGAACTTGAAGAAGATAATATGGTGATGCCAGAAGTTGCAGGAGCCATTCACCTACCACCAACAGTAGCGAATGCGGTGTTCCATTTTACTAGCACCATGTTGCACTTATTGTAGATGAAAGGGCTTTTCGGAAGCAAAACAAGCGAAGATGCAAAGAAGAACTTCAGGAATTTCTTAGAAATTTTCCATCCCTTCAACATAAAAAACATTAGTCAAGAGTCAATCAGGTTGAGACTCTTCCCTTTCTCATTAATGGGGGAAGCAACAATGTGGCTGGAGGAACTTCCTCCGGGGTGTATTACTTCGTTGCAAGAGTTAACCGAGGGTTTCCTAGATCGATTTTCCCTCCCTCAAAGATGTTACAACTGAGGGATGATATCACAAAGTTCCAACAAGAACAAGGAGAGCCTTTGCACGAGGCATGGTTAAGGTTTAATAAGAAGGTTGCTCTTTGCTCAAATCATGGATTAACGGATGGAATGCTTCTCTGAAGCTTCTACAGGGCCCTTGATTCAATAAATAAATACGTTGCCAACAACCTACCTAAGGGATCAATTATGGACCAAACATATGGCTTAGCCAAAGCTCTCCTTGACCAAATGACAAAAACCAACAGGGCTTGGCACACAAGGGAGACGGGTGTGTCTACTCACGAGATTAGCTCAAATGCATCGATGGCAGAGTTGCGGAAAAGGGATGTTGAGTGGGATGAGACTCTTTCCATGATGATGACACAATTAGAATTGATGACCAAGCATGTGATGGGAGCAGGTTCGAAGGTGGTCAACGTTGTGGGAATGCAAGGTCCCCTACAATATGAAAGAGAGCGTTCACCACCAAGATATGACGAATAATGCCAATACATGGGTAACCAAATGGGAGGACCTCGACCTGGATTCCAAGGAGCAAACCAAGGGTCGTGGCGCCCAAAGGATGATAACGAAGGTTGGAGAAATTGTGAACAGCAAGGATGGCTCAAAAGGAATGAGAGGTGGAGCAATAGAGAGCCAAACCAAGAAGATGATCGCTACCATCGAAGTGCAAATCCATACATTCCACCTCCTAAGGTTGGAAATCCTCAAAACCAGCCAGGAGTAAGTGATGTGGGTATCTCCAAAATTGAAGAAATGCTCTAAAGAGTTTTGAAGAAGGTGGAGTCGAAAAAAAGTGGGGTGAAAGAATTAAGAGGGGAGGTGTCTAACCTCGCCCAAATAGTGAGTTCACACTTGACCTCCATCAAGCATTTGGAAGCTCTAATGAATCACCTATCGGCCCAAATGAACCTAGAATGAAGGGAACACTACCTAGTGACCCAATGCCTAATTCGAAGAAAGATGGTCAATGTATGGCTACTGTCAATAGAAGTGGTAAGATGATTGGAGATGCCCCGGGAAAGCCTAGTGAGGTGGAGAACCCAAAAGTAGTTGATGAAGAAGAGGTTGATAAAATTCTAATGATTCCAGAGAATGAAGAAAACATTGAGGAAGAAATAGAGGAAAAAGATGATGAGATCCACATTCACGTTGATGATGAAGAGGCGGGCATGAAGGTCCTGGTTGATGATAGAGGTGAATCAAGAATCTCACCACCGTATCTACAACGACTTACCAAGAAAGAGAATGAGGACCGGTTTAAGAGGTTTGTTGACATATTTAGCAAGTTGTCTATAGACATACCGTTATTGGACGCTTTGATCCAAATGCCTGGTTATTCCATGTTTATGAAAGACTTGTGAAAAAGAAGAAGGTGGTTGATGCTGGAAATGAAGAGAAAATGCACCATTGTAATGTGGTCATGATGAGCAGCCTTGCCCCAAAAAGGGAATACCTTGGAGCTTTTACAATTCCATGTACGATTAAGATTTGTGTGTTTAAGAAAGCTCTATGTGATCTCCGTGCTAGTATAAATCTGATGCCCCTGCTCATTTTTAAGAAATTAGGCCTCGGATGCACGAAACGAACATCGATGCGGCTACTAACGGAAGATAGATCAATCAAAAGACCTATGGGGGTGCTACAAGATGTACTGGTGCGAGTTGACAAGTTCATTATCCCGACTCACTATCTACTCTATACTCACTTGAAGGTGCTCCTGCAATCTTGAGCTATTTTCCTTTTTGAGGCTAGAAGAGTGTGCAAATAGTCTTCCAATTCGGTAACATTTCTCTTGCTCCTATTTTAATTTTAGTATGGGTACATGATTTTGTAGGAGTAATATTTCACTTCCCTTCCTTGCTGAAATTTTGTATGTATTACGCTTGTAAATGGAGTGGATATGTGCTTTTATGATGAAATTATGAAAAGGGTGAAGTTTGAGTAACCCATTTACATAAAGCACCACATTTTGCCCGATGATAGACTGGGTGACGCCAATCTTAAGGGCTAAACATCATAAATATGTGTGAAGAGTATAATTGTTGGTCTTATGTTTGTGGTGAATATGTGTTAATGGGTGTTTTGTGAAATGAGTCATAATTTGAGACTACAGGAGCTGACAATTCGCCGGTCATATTCATCGAAATGCTGCTTGGGGCGTCGGTTCACTATGAAATTAGTTTCGGCTCCTGAGTGAATCAAACACTACTTCGGCGGTTCGCGAATAGTGACCAGTGAAATGCCGCTTGAATCACTGAAAGTGGCCAAATTTACCCAGTGCTCTGTTAAGTATCGGTGTCCAATCGGCGACTCACGAATTGTCTTTGGCAAAATGCCGGTTGTCCGCTGGTACAACCTACTCTTTCAATGATTGTTTTAACATCACTTGCTTCTCAATTCTTCTTTAGATTAGTTTCTTTTCATTTAATTTCTATTTCAATGCCTTGTCACTAACATACTTTTTGCATAAAAACAAATCACATCATCCTCCAGGAACACTGGAAAAGGAAACCCCTGCTTCATCTGCTAGCAAGGTTAAAGTCAAAGCAAAGGCTGCTCTCCTACGAGCCAAAATGAATGAAGATATTATTCTCTGTGTTCAAAATATGAAGGAGCACTATGTCATCTTCCAGGGACGCTCTATCACGGTGGAGAAGAGGTTCGACTTGGCTGGGTTGAAGAGTGATTTCCCTAATATCACTAAGCAGTTCACCCACCAGCAATGGCATGCATTTGCCAACCCTTTGCCACCGTACTTCCCCATCCTTGTCATAGATTTCTATGCCTCCTACCAAGAATGCCAAGATAGCATGCAACATCGGGGTAAAGTGGATGAGTTTCCCTGCTTGCATTCGGTGATGATGCGTGGGGTAGAAGTTGATATCACCGTGGCTGCCATCAATTATCTATTTTGGGAAGATGAAATAGACTCTACTCTAGAGAACATGGCACTGGTGGCCTATACGAAGAACCAATATAAGTGGGTGGCTGGCATTATTGCTGTTGATACCCCCCTATGGGCCTCCATGGGTGGTGAAATCTCTCGCCATGATTTGAAGTTTGAGGTCAAGCGGTAGTTGGACATTATTTGTTCTTGCATCATCCCATCCAAGAATGGGCAGTGGGTCACCATGGAAGAAGCCATCTTGATTGCTTGCATTATGTCGGGGGTCCCCATCAACTTTGGCGAAATTGTAGCTCAACAAATGAAGAAGAAAGCTCGGTAGTCCAGCACTTCCAGGCCATATGCTGTTTTGATTTCACAACTTTGTGCAGCAGCCGGAGTGCCTCTTTTTAAGATAAGACTCCTTCCTCTACTCTAGGAGTGATCACTATTGACCGAAAGAGAGACGCCGAGGCACCGATAGTGAAATGGAAGTGCCTGCAAGCCTTCGGTGTGCAAGAAGGAGCTCTCTCCCAAGGGTCAGCCCAATCTCCTACCGCCCTAGAATTAAATGTGCCCCAGCCTAACATGTCAGGCCAAGCATCGGGTGACATTCCCCAGCAAAGAGTTTTTTCACCTCAATCTTTTCAGTGAAGTGGTCTCCACGCCTTGTGGAGATGACAAACTCGCATGAGAGCCAGCTTAAACGCTTGGCCAAGAGTCTCCCATCACTCATTGCCAAAAATATCAAGAAGGAGCTCAAATCACTATATGAGAATGTCGCTACATTATGCAAGAGGGTGGATTCTATGGAAGGGGAAATCACGTCCCTCCGAACTGAGGTGTAGGAGTGGAAAAGTCGGACTTCAGTAGAAGTGTCCGACATGAGTGCTTTGGATGCTATAATGGCTGCACCTTCTTCAGCTCGAGGGCTAATTGATGACTTATTTTAAGGGATGGGTGATGATTTTGCTAGGCTTGGTGATGCCAGTTAAGGTGATGGTGGTGATGAGGCTGATGATAAAGAGGAGTGACCCGTATTGGGAGTTCCTTGTCCCTTCTCCCTCTTTGCATATTTATATTGGGGACAATGTATGATTTTAGTGGGCGAGGGATGAGCGTTGTTGATGGGGGAGATTCGTTTTTTAAAAAAAATCTTGTTGGTTCTTTTTGTTTTGAGTTTGAGTAAGTCTAGCCTTTGTCGAGCTGCTGTGATTGATGATGGCACTTATGGGGCATGTTTGTTTTAATGAAAAAATGGATGATTTGGTTTGGGGCTTTTTGTGAATGGTATTTATTGACTAAATGGGGCCTTCGGTTTTAAGCATCGTATTTTGAAAATTTTTAATGAGATGACCCCAAAATTGTGTTTCTTTTTCACCATCGTAAATAGAGTAGTGCAAAAATTAAAACTCCGAGGGTTTTCTTTTGACCACAACTCTTTGCCAAGGAGCATCCTTTTATTTTGGTTAATTTTGTTGTCGAACTGGGTTGGCTTTTCGTAATGATGGATTGAGTGGCGACATTCTTAAGTGACATTCCATGTCACTTGGAGTTTGTTGCGAAGTTGTTTTAAGAGGCATCAACTAAAATTTTTCTTGTGAGTAAAATGAGAATGTGAAAATAAGGGCATGAAGATGAAGATAATGAGCAAGTGTGACACCGTAGCATAGTAATCTTGGTCGTACATTGTAAATTCCATGCTTGACTTATGATGTTTGCTTGCTTGATGTCCTAATGTGATGTTTTGTTTTGGAAAATGACTTTTGTAGACCCTTTAAGGGTGATGCTTTGTGTGGCGAGGATATTTTTGTTAATCTTGTACATTACATCTTTTCTAGAACTTTCTCTAAATGTGATTCAAGGCGAAATACTAAATGTAGTGGCACCAAGGAAATGAGTTTATACCCTCACTTGTCTATCCACTTCAACCATATGCACTCCATGATCATTAATCATTGTTAGCTAATTTTGAGCCTTAAAACCTTTCCTTGGCAACCACATTACAAGCCTTAAGACCATTCTTAATACCTCTTTTCGCCCCATTCTCCCTAAATACTAATGACAAAATAAGTGTTGAAGCAAGGATCAATGCCTAAGAAGAAGGGAATGATAAAAGCAAATGTAAAACATGAGGCAAGAGCCTAATTTTGGGGGTATGCAAAACAAAAGGGGAAGACAAGAATCATAGTGTAAAGGGAACATCACCTTTAGTGAAAGTGCACAAAAAGATGAATTAAAAAAAAGACTATTTGTCTGAATTGGTGTTCCCTCTTGAGGTAATAAGGCTAGTGGTGGAAGCTAAAGAGGGGTTATAAGTTTTAGTATTAAAGAAATGAAAGGCATCAACTAGAAAAGAAAGGAAAAGAAGGTTGAGTGAGCAAAATTGCTATAGGGCATGGCACCAAAAGCATTAGGGAGGATCTAGTCACTATAGCCAAATGTTCATCCTACCCGAACCTTAAGCCTACATCACAGACCGCAAGTCCTAAATGATTCTAGGTGGAGCTACTTTACATTAGTGGCGAATTACATGAATGGCAAGCTATGGGTCAAGTGTATGATGAAGATATCTTTTGGGAGAGTGAGTGTGCGTGTCTCTTCCAATTAATCCCTGGTATGCGTTCAAATGATCAAAGAGTCAAGAGAATAGGGATCCTTATATTTGGTGAGTGGCATCATTCCTTTTAGGGATGCAAGAGCATTTAAAGTTCATATGGACATAGAACAAGGAGTGTAAACTCTAAGGCAAGCTTTGAGTTTTCAATGATTACAACTTGAGATGCTATGTGTGTTATTGGTTGAGAAATGCCCTTGTGTGATCAATGATTCCTTTCAAAAATCATTATTTGATAAAAAGTTGTTGCCTTCTTGGAACACGTTCATTGTTTTGGTCTTTTGGGGTATTTTCTTCTCTTTTCGATGAGCATAGTGAGTATTTTAGGTTGTCATAGTCCAAGTGATCGGTGAAGTTTAATTGTGAAGAAATATGACATTTTCCTCAAAAGTTGAAATATTGCATACTTGGGGACAAACAATGATTCAAGTTTGGGGGTTTGATTAGTTGGTAATTTACCAACTCATTAGACTCTAAAGCTTGAGTTTTTGTCTAGTTCTCGAGTTGATTATTTGGATTTTATTCCCTTTTGCTTTGGTTGTGCGCAGATGCCTAAGTTTGAAGAAAGGAGCAGAAATGGAGTAAAAAGGTGAAAATGAGTATAAGCGGCGAATCGCAGGTGTTAACCGGCGAAATGCTGGTCAAAAGCTTAAGGTCACTGCCACAAGGGAGGAATGCTACCGGTGGTTCACGATTCACCAGTGGTGAGATGTCGGTGCAGTTGTCGAATGACACTCAGAAAATTATGGAATTGGCATTGACGGTCCGGTGGTTCACGGATTGACATCGACGAAACGTCGGGTGAACCGCCGAAGTTCACTGGAAATGTATGCAGATGAAGAGAAAGTATCCGGCAGTTCATGGATTTCATCGGCGAACCGCCGGTACCTCGCCAGTTTCAAAATCATGCTTTTGAGGGTATAGTTGTATATTGCTAAAAAGGAAAGGAAAAGTACCCTACTTTTCAGGGTATAAATAGAAATAGAAGTACTCTGCAAAAAGAAAGGGAGAAAAGAGAGGAAGAAGATAGAGAGTTAGATAAAAAATCCAAGTACACATCACATCATTAATTCATCTTTTAGCTTAAGACAATCTCTTAGCTGAGAAAGGGATTTTGATTGAAATTTGTAGAAGATACTCTGCTCTATTTTCTTCTTGGATATTATTAAGTTTCAGTTGTAGTGAAGGATAATTGTGTTTTTGATTTATCCACTCTCCTTATTAAATTCACTGATGCTATTGATGATTGTGTTTTTGGATTTCTTAACTATGAGTAGCTAAAATCATTAACTAGAGGTGTGTGATGATGAATACTCAATTGGATTGAGTATTTCTAGAGTTAACTTCATGATGTTCAATTTAAGTGTAAATCTATTGGATTCCTTTCAATCTATTAATTAAGATCCATTGATGATGATATGGGTCTATCTATACTTGCTTGGTTGTTGCTTAGGAGAGAATACTTCGTATTAGAAGGGAATCTAGTAGTGGGTATGGATAAGAGGTTGTAAAATTAAGTAATAGCTGAAATTACTTCCTCCTTCCTAATTAGTAGCTAATATCAAGGAATAGTGAAGTTGTTGATCCAAATCAATTCGGGTGTGCAAAATCGCAGTTAGAGTTTGAGAAAACTCTAGCTAGGGGTAACCAATAGGCTGGGAAACTGAGGCTACCTATTTTCTGAGATTATTTATACTTATTAAACTTATGAAGATAACCTGGCCCATTCCAATCTAATTAGTATTTCATCTACACCGCACCTCTAGTACTTCACAATATTGTCAACACCTTAGCTGATCCTTTTATTTTGTGTTCACTAAAGAAATTTGTGTAATTCTTTGCAAAGTTTATTCCCCCCATTTCCTTGTTTTTTTGTTAAATCTATATGGTGCAAGCTAATATCAATTTATGAATCTACTTTTGAATTCATCACTCCCTAGTCCTCATGGGATTCCACCCCGGGACTCGTCGGGTTACTTGTTTTAATACAATGACCGTGTATATTCTTTGACTTAAGAATATTTTTGGATGTTATCATGGCTCACCCAAGCCCTCCGGTCAGCCACCAATTTTGGTGCATATTTAGATGGTTGGGTGAACTCCAATGCATACTCCTAAACTGACATGTCACCCTATTTCAAGTTAACGAACTCGGATGCCTTTTCCTCCCTCATCTCCCGAGGGAAGAATCGATCCAAGAATGATGTGTGGAACTCTTCCCAACTAATAGGGCCTGCACCCACTGCCCTAGCATCTCTCCACAGTTTGAACAGTATGTGGCCCACCCCTTTAAGCTGATAGGATGCCAAATCAACACAATCTCCATTGGTCACCCCCATGACCTAGGTGATCTTTAGAACCTCCTTGATGAAATAGTGCAGATCCTCATTCACCTTGGACCCAAGGAACTCCAGAGGGTTCATCCACAAGATGTCTCTAATCTGGGCTGCTGCGCATTGCCATTCTGTGGGATATGCGCAACAGCCTGCTGGTTGACCTAGGTGGTCAAGGCCTGCGCCAACATATTGATAGCCACCCTAAACTCAGCGTGGGCAACTAGCTCTGGTGCCTGGGGCTCCTAAATAGGTGGGGCCTGCTGATGCCCATGATCATTGCCATCTCTGTGGCCTTCACTGTTCCCGTTTCTCCTTCTGTTCTCTCTCCTGGGTCTATGATTCTGCAATATTGAATAGCAAGAATTAGAAAGATAGAAAGACTTTTCATCGCATGACATAGATCAAGAAAGAAGGGTCTTATACTTATAAAAAAACTCTACTAACATGGCTTTCAGACACCGTAGGACACTTCAAGTCTAAGGCCCTTATACCAAGTTTGTCATGATCCGAACGTAGACCCGGATCGTAAAACGAGACAAGGAACTCCGAGAGGGCCCCAAGTTGACCCATGGCATAAGCATACATCTACTTCATTCATTAAAGGAGGACGATTAAACATAGGACACAGCGGAAACGTAAACCGATCATAGCATATCGTAACATTTGGAAGTACTAGATATATAGAAGCTGAGTTCTACATACTGTCTTAAAGCCTCTACTACATACGATGGGTTGATGGGAAAACACCCCAACTAACCCGAACAAATACGAAAACATAAAATAGCATATCGTCTGTCAAACGACCCTTGAAGCATGATGAGTCACCAATAAGCTGAATGCAACTCTGAGATGATATAGATATGAGGATGAGCCTGAGTGTCGGATCCTGTATCATGAACTGATACAATATAGAAAGTATGCGGTCAGTACGTGGAATATACCGAGTATGCAAGGTAAGTAAAACAGACATTTTAAATATGTAAAAGCTCATAAAAACTTCATAATAGTAGGACATCATGCTCATATCATAAATATCGTAACATGACATATCATAAGGCTCAAGGTTTTCAAAGAATTCATAATATAATCGTAACTATAATCATGAGAGAGAAGCCATAATAAACATTACTTGAGCCAAGATACGTAATCATAAACATGCATAAATCATGAGGAACAATGGGAGATTCTCTTAACCGACAAACCCCATATGAGCACACATCAAGCCCGACTTGTAACCCTAGTCAAGAGGGTGTCCATACCTTGCCAAGGGTAGGACCATGAAAGTGTGATATCACCATGAAAAGGGCCATTTGGGCCGGGGATAGTCACAAAGGAGGTCCCAACATACCTATGGTGGCACGTAGTTTATGAGATCGGGGGCAGAACCTAGGACTTGAACCTACTCGGTGTTCGATACTACTCCCAAAATATATATAGTGCTCATAGAATAACATGCATGAATTCATGGGCTAGTTAAATCATGATAATCATAAACATAATTGTACATACATGAACTAACCATGACGTAAGACCCGTGAGTCGGTCAAAACATAATTTGTGAATCATAGGGTTTATGCATACTTGTAAATCATCAAATAATGATGGGTAATTGAATAAGTCTATATTTCAAATTATAAATCATATTGGGTTTGTAAATATCAATAGTTGAAGGGTAGATCATAAATCGATTCATCATAAATCATCCATAAGTAGGCTTAATTTGGTAGAAACCGAAATCAATAATTTTATAATCAAAATAGTTGTAAAGTCTGATCAAAATTCACAAAATATAATTTAAATCACAATTTAAAACATCCCATTGGTAAAACATTAAAATTCCGCAAGATTTGAATTAGACCCCATGAGATTTTTGGTAGATTTTCATGGATCAATGGAGGATGGTCATGGGTGTGAACGGAAATACCCATTCATAACCCTACATACCTGAAAAAGCTAGATTATACTACTTCTCTGATTGCCCAAGAAGGATTTGAATGAAGACCTTGAACACTTGCTCTAGATCACCTCCTCAACCTCTCAAGTTGCATGCATGGAAGGAAATAACATAGAATAGGTTTTCCCCCTCCTAAAACCCATTAAAACTAGCCTTAAATGACGTAGTTTAGGCTTTGGGATCTTAGGAATTACAAAAAGGCCCTTACTAAATACGCAAGAAATTACTGCCAGGTGGTCCTAATGGACGACCTGATGACTCGTAGTCCAGGGCTACGACTCGTCACCTTGCTCGTCAAGTTCACTGCCTTGTCTATTCTCCTGGGCTCGTAACAACTCACTTCACAACTTGTCAGGGTTGACCATGACTCATGGTCACCATTCATTAAGTACACTGTCTTATTCCTAAACTTTGGCTCCAAACCTGCTAACGACTCACCCCACGAGTCATTAAGGCTAACAACGACTTGTGAGGACTCCCGTCAAGTGCACTGCCTATTCTTCCTTTTCCCAACTACTTTCCTTCACCACGAGTCACCTGACGACTCGTGGGCTGTCCTCAGGAGTCGTGAGATGACTCGTCTTGAGACTGCAATATAATTTTCCACTTTTTCTCAGTTTCAACTGTCGGGTCCAATCTTTGATCTCCTGGGGTATAATATGAACCCTCCTGAACCAGCTGTAGTGACATCCCAGCCCAAGGCACCCCAGCAACAACCCGACTACATCAGAAACAACTTCTTGGCATTTTGATGCAACTACGTACTCCTGGGTTCTTTGTCCCAATCCCTAATTATTTCAAGGAGTCCCTATCAACTTTTTGTCTTTTCTTTTTACATTAGGGGCAATGCATTGTTTGAAGTGGGGTGGGGAGTGTATATCTTATTTTGGGGGGATTTTATGCCTTGATGCAACAAAATGAAATGGAGTATCGATAGTTTTGAAAAATGGGTCTTTGCTTTGAGTTACCAAATGTTGCATTGTGACCCAAATTGTTCGCCTGTGTAAATAGTAGAATAGTAATCAATCTTCAAGGAATTTTTTCATACCATGGTTCTTTCACAAGGAGCATTTTTCTTTTTCTTTTCTTTTTTGTTATCGAACCGGGTTAACACTTCAAATAATAGATTGTGAGGTGACTCTCTTAAGGAAAAATGCCATGTCTTTCTTAAGTCTTTTGTGGAGCTATTTTGAGAGGTACCACCAAAAATTTTGAGACGTGGCATGAAAATGAGAAATGAGAAATGGGCATTTGAAATGAGAAATGTAGCATTCTTTTGTCATACATTGTAGATTCCTTGTTTGTATTATGAATTCGCATGCTTTAATGTCGTGATTCAAAATCTTGTGATGATAATGACTATTGTGGACTCTTTGGATGTGATGCCTTGTGTGGCAAGGATTTTTGTGAATCTCATGCATAGCTTCGTGTCTAGAACTTGCCCTAAGTGTAACTCAAGGAGAAATCCTAGATGTACCCGCACTTAGAACATGATTTTAGGCTTTCATTTGACTAGTCACTCTAACCAAAATGACCTCCGAAAATGTCTCCCGTTGCTAGCCAATGTTGAGCCTTTTGACCTGTTTATTCTTGGAAACCACATTACAAGCCAATGTGCATTTTTGATCCCCTCATCTCGGCACCCATCCTCCCTAATTTCTAGTGGTGAGAAAATGAGAAAAATGGGGGTTGAAAACCCAAAGGCATAGGCAGAGATAAGAAAATTTGTGAGTAAAAGGTAAAGAGCTTAAGTTTGGGGCTTTTTCAAGAAAAGGGAATATATAAAAAGCCTAAATTTGAGGTAGCACCAAATTGTAAGAAAAGGAATAAAATGATGAGTTGAGGAACCTTAAGGTACCAAAAGAGAAAAGAAAAGCGAAATGGTGTTACCTATTGATTAGATAAGGCTTAATGTGATAGCCAAAGGAGTTACAAGGAAGGTCCTTGAGCAATAAAAGAGGGAAATGGTTGTAAAAGGAGAAATAGGGTGGAGCAACATAAAAAGTTAAATGGGAAGGGTTAAAGTGTTCGGATAAAGGTATTAAGGAGAATCTAGTCACTAGAGACAAATAATTATCCTACCATTACCCCTAGCCTTCATCATTACCGGCAAGTCCTAATTGATTTTGAGTGTAGTTGCTCTACGTTTGTGGCGAGTTACACGAAGGGAAAACCTATGGGTCGAGTTGTGTGCACGAAGATTTCTTTTGGGAGAGTGAGTCAGATCATCTTTTTCTATAATTCCTTGTGTGTGCATTGACTCACGATAGAGAAAAGGGATTCTCTATTTGGTGAGTAGCATAATTCCTTTTGAGGACATTTTGATTGAGGCATGAGTAGTGCGAGCTCTAAGGAAAACTTTGAATGTACAGTAATTATGAATTGAGATGCTATGTGTATTTTGTTGGATAAGCTATGCCCTTGTCTTGAAAAACGAAAACATTTGTAAATCATGCTTTGCATTGTGGTGGCCTCTTGAAACTTTTTCATATATTTTTACAGAATTTACTTCTCTTTTTCTGTGAGTTGGTGAGCTTTTCTGGGTTTTCATGGTTTAAGTGGTCATTGATGTATAAACCCTTGTGGAGTGGCATGTTTCTCAACTGATAATAATTGCATTATTTGATGACAAGAAATTTTTCAAGTTTGGGGATTTGATGAGTAGGTAATTTACCAACTCATTGGGATCTTAAGCATGAGCTTTAGCTTAGTTTTCAAGTCATTTAGATGAATTTGATGTCCTTTTTGCCTTTTTATGTGTAGGTATCTAAGTTGAAGAGAAAGAGCAAGAAGCAGAGTAAAAAGGAGAAATTAGGTGAAAATCGGCACTCCATTAGAGGACACTAGTGAAACACTGGGAAAACACAGATAACTACTAATTGGAGGAGAAAATGCAACCGGCGACAGTGGACATCAACCGACGAATTGACGATTAAATCACTGGCAGGTGCTGGATCTTGCTGGACCGAGGAGGAAATTAATCAGTAGAGCGTGGATGGGAGCCAGTGAACCATCAAAGATTTTTCTAAATGGTCCTGGATCATCACTTGAAGTGTAGAAGAAAATGAATGGCAGTTCATGGAATGCAACTGGCAAACCGTTGGTTCCCCTGCAAGTGACAAAATGCCTAAATAGGGGCAGTTACATCTAGCACTGAAAAAGAGGAGATTGGTTGCCCTATTTTTGTATATAGTCTAGATGAAGGTACTCTGTACATACTTTTTAGCTTTTTGAACATTCCTTTTGCTTTGAGGAGAGAGGAACCCTATTGGAGGAGACTGTAGAATATTGCTTTTCTTATTTTCATCTTCTTCCATAACAAGCCATTATTGCGAACATATTTTGAGTTTGACTTTTCTTGCTCTTAGTAATGAAATCTTTGAGTTTATTAATGAATATACTCTTTAGTTTCTTAATCATGCGTAGATAAATCATCAACTAGAGGTGTGTAATGGTGGGTACTTAATTAGATTGGGGTATGGATAGATTCATCTCAAGATTGCTTAATTAGTGTAAATCTATTGAGTTCTCTCCAATTTATAATTGATTATCCATAGTTGCAAATGTGGGTCTACTTTTCTTACTTGATTTCAGCTTGACAGAGAGGAATTCAAGTATTGGGAGAGAATTTGATGGTGGGAATGGATTTGATTGTGTGGAGTTGAGCTAAAAATAACCAAATCCATATTCAAAATGTTAATTAATAGTTGATGACTAGAGATAACTCAGCTATTAACCCAAACTCTATTGGGCTAATTGAATTGTTTCTTAAGGTTCGAAAGGACTCGAGAAAAGTGAATCCAAAGTTTGAAAAACAAAGGGCGCCATCTTGTCCAAAGTTATTTACACTTATTTGCAATGATTTGACATACTAGCACATCCTTATTTGATTAGCACCCTATATACACCGCACCTCTAGTCTTCACTCATTATTATCTATCAATTTTGGTTATCTGGTATAGAATTCACAATAATTGTTAACTTCAATTTCCCCCCAAAAGAATTTTCTGTTTTATTTCTCTTGATCGGTGCAAGTTAATTCAAATTTCCTAAAACAATGCTTGCACAAATCATTCACTAGTCTCTGTGGGACTCGACCCCGACATCCATCGGAAATATTTGTTTTGAGCAACAATCGTGTACGCTTTGTCATTAAGAGGTGTGTAGTTTGGACATTATCAAGTATGTGGTCATTACTTGGAATGTACTGAGTATGTAGAGGAAGTAAAACATGCTAGTAAAATGATAGTCAAAATCATGCAAATAAATCAAATAGATCATGAGAGTAAGGACTGCATGCTAAAGACATATACTTGAAGTAATCAAAATCATGAGATCTTTACTATTAAGCTGAAACATAGTGACACAAGGTTTAGAAATACAAATCATATAATGTACCGTACTTGAAATCATATGTGAAAAACTCATAAGCTAAACAATGGGTCAAATATGCATTAAAACCTAATATCATAATATATGAACATAAGTAACTGAAAGCATGAGGAACAGTGGGAGACTCGTCATAACCGACACCATCATGATAGAGCTTATGTGATGCCCCACTAAATTGCTCTAGTGGACAGAGACGTCCTAAGCCTTTCCAGGACGAAGAACGATGAAGGTGTGATATCATGGTGTGCCCTTGGGTGGGGGAAACACTCTCTTGAGAGGTTCCAGAATATATCCCTACGTTGGCACGTAGTTTATGAGATCGGGGAATCTCGGAACCCTAAGCCTACTCGATGGTAAAAACTACTTCCACAAACATATATATAGCTCATGAAGACAGGGAGTCTTGACTCTAAAACATCTCAAGATATAGTTTAAATCTGAATAATGGGGAGTCTTGACTCAAAATATTTCTTTAAAATTGATCTTGTAAGCCTTGGATAAATCATGATAAAATAAACTTAACTTTACATGGACTTGCCCAAGTCATGAAATCATATGTACTTGAAATTTACTTCATAATTCAAAAATCATTAAATCATAAGTTGAGAGTTCATAAACATTCATGCATACTAGATAACTCATCATTCTTGAAATCATAGGATCATACACTTGAATTTCATGAAGACATGCATAATATGACATAATTTCTAATCATTTAAAAATATGAATCTATAATCAATTTGAGTGTAAAAATCTGCCCATTATCTTAAATCATCAATTTAAACATAAGGGAATTGGATGCGTAGACATAGCATGGATGTTCATATGGAAATGGGTTAAAAACCCTAGGATTGTCATACACTTGATTTGAGACTTGAATTCATGAACATGAGAGGGAATTGGTCATGAGGGTGGAAGAAATCCCCCAATCATGGCCCTACATACCTGAGATTGAAGAATCTACAACTTTACTTGAAGAGATCATAAACCCTATCATGGAAATCATATTTTTATATCGAATCAGCTTTACCCATAAGGGAATCATGAGAAAATTTTAAAACCCAACATAGAATCATAATTTTCGAAATTAGGGCTTTGGGGAAATTGGGTGATCATACTTCTAATTAAAATGGGACATGAGGTTGAACAGAATCCTCTTTGATAGACCCACCTACCTGAATTCATAAATCCCTAACTGAAAAATGAAACCACACTTGATTCTTGATGAACTTAAGGAAGAACCCTAGGAATTTCTTTAGAGATTTGAGAGAATTGATCCTTTAATTTAGAGTGTTAGGAGAGTAATTGGTGATCTAAGGTGAGTAATACCCTCAATACACTCTTTTCTATACTTAAAAACGACGTAATATAGGACTCTAGAGCATAGGATTTATGAAAATAACCTTAATGAAAAATCTAGGGAAAAAGTCACTGCCAGTCATTACGACTCTTACCATAAGTCCTACAAGGAAGTAACAACTCGTGGTCACCTCCTGTTGTCACCACTGGTCGCGGACTAATTCTTGAAGGTCATACCACGGACGCCCTTAACAAGTCATTACATGAAACCACGGGTCATGAGAACACCTGTTGTCACTGAGCCTCGACATATTCTCTGAATCTTCCACAGTTACACCCCATGATTCATGGTTTCCTACCACGGGTTGTGACACCATCCGTGAAAACACCTTCATACACAAAAAACCATGACCGTTATTGTGACTTAATGTTTCCCATAACAAATCGTACTAACAATTGTGGTGCCTCTTCCTTCTTCTGCAAGTCCAAACAATGACTCCTTTCTATGACTCATTACAACCACCTATGAGTTATACCATGACTCGTTACACCGAACCCTTCTTTACAATTACTAACCACAATTCGTGATGACGAGTCATCACATTGACCAACGAGTCGTACCATGGCTCGTTTGTCCAGAACCTGCAACTTAGTCTTTTCACTACGACTCCAAGCATGATCCGTCATACCAACCCACGACTCATACAATGAGTTGTCCTAAGAGAAAATTATGGATTCTTCTGCTGATCCCATTTCCAAATCTTGGGTCTAGTCTTAGGAACCTTTGAGGTATTACACGCGATGCTTGGCTCAAACTAGGCACTCTACATGGTGTGATGGCACATAATAGCCCCACATGGAAGGTTGATGGTCATCTCAACCTTTAAAAGTCTCCTGAAGAAATTTCCTCCCAGTAACGACGAGTTGTTAGGTTTTACCATGACTTGTGGTGAACTCTCGTGTTCATTGGATCCTGTTGATTAGTTTCTGATCTTCGTGTCATGGATAGAGAGGATGAGTCGTCCCCTATCTCAGTGAGTCGTGACATCCTCTTATTACTATGGAAGCCAAATTGGACATTCTCTGATCCTCACACCATGACTAGACAGGATAGTTCGTGCTACTATACCATGAGTCAAGGATGAGAGTATTACTTTCAAAGACGGGTGACGTCACTTGTTGCCCATAGGAGTTGGGGACATCTATGTGGTCAATGTTGAGTAAGAAGTTGGTAGGGTAGCTGAGCATGCTATTACTGAATCAACCAAGAAAAATAGGGCTAAATTAGCATGGGTGAAGCAGTACATAGGTGGAACCAAATGTAGGAAGTGGATGAGGAAGTTCCGTCCCAAGGACGGCTCAATAAATATATGGTCTGGTATCTTACATCTTGCCGCGACATAAAATCAGGCACTTCTTGGGAGGCAACCCAAGGGATGCTACACCAACTGTGGTATCCACATCGTTCCATGACCCTAAATCAAGCGCTATATGGGAGTCAAAGCAAGCCTTTTTTGGACTAATGGGTGTTAGTGGATGCAGGTACACTTAGAAATTTGGAGGAAAGTGTTCTAAAATAGAAAGGAAGAAATCTGGTGCGTAAAAGAAGGTGGAATAGACAGACCATCCCTTCAAAGGACGGACCGCATATCCCTCTGTCATATGTACCTGGCACTGGAAGGGAATGAGCATTAGATGGTCCAATATATGGACCATACTCTTCCCAGATGGACCGTCTCATGCACCATTTCTAATCACTAATGAAATGAATCAATGAGCCACGTGGTGAGTGAAATATTAGGTTAGGTATTATTTAATTAGGTCAAGTCAGCCTTTAATTTGCTTACCATGGGCTTGACCCTAACCCAATTGATTATAAATAGAATTTGGGTGCATGATTGATCACTATTCAGCTCAACACTCGCACGACCCATTTCTCTTCTTCTTCTCCATTTTACCCTTCCTTCCCCACTTTAAATTCCCCCATTTCTGCTACTTGGATCTTCACTGCATTCCTTTCTCACAAGTGCACACATCACAAAAGGATTCTAGGGTTTCTCACCTATCTCCATCCATCTTCTTCACAACTCAACCACACAAACACTCCGGTATTGTTCTTCATCCTGAACTTTAAATTTCATGCCTAATGTGATGTTGCACCATGTATTGTGGTGGAGTTATGAAATAACTTGAATTGGAGTATAAATTTTGGGGGGATGGGGGAGGGGACATGGGTTTAAAATGCTAGTTTGATGGGATGGGGATAATATATGAATGTGCTTACATACTTAATAATTGTTCCTTGAACTGGAGTTTGGTTTAGCCCCGTCCCTTGTCTATGATTTGTGCAAACTTTAAAATGCGCAAGTGAAATATGACTATGTGCCCCAATCAACGGAAAAACATATGGGCCACCTTTCACAATGATGGACCTTCTGTCATTCCGTCAATTGAACCCATAAACATTAACCCCATAAGCCAAAGTAAAACTCAAGGGATGAATCATCCTTTCAAAGGACAGCCCACACCTTCAACCGTACATTAATGCAGTAAGTTAGGACTTTCATATTGAATTAATGGTATAGGGTACAATCTGTCCTTTGAAGGTACATACCGTCCCTTACTAATTTTCTACTATTTCCATGACACCTCGTGTCTATATTGTAACAAATTTGTGCACAATCACAGGTAAATGGGACACAAAAGAGCATTACCCCAAGTAGGAAAGTCAAGTAGACCCAAGAGGTTCCACTTAGTGGACGAGGATGAGGAGGAATGCTTGTTCCGGGTAGTAGGAAAGTAGAGGTTTCACCCATTTCATCAACTCCGGTGGCATTCGCTGAGACACCAGCTTTGGGATCCCAGTTTGGTGATGACCATGACTAGGCCCATTCTTAGGGGCTCCAGATTGAGATTTCCTCTAGCAAGGCCATTGAGGAGGAATCATCTAGTCAGACCTCCTCTCCCTAGTAGCAGAGTTGAGGCAAAAAGATGGGGAGGAGATGTTCTTACTTAGGTGGGCAATCTAGGGTGCTCGAGAGCAATATTCGTAGGGTTGCAGCACAGTCGATGGAAGAGTCCATCGGGAGATCACTAAGGAGAGGACTGTTAGCTCCACTGGGTCGGATTCATACCATGACATTATTGAGCAGCTCAGGTTTCAACAATATGAGTTTCTATTTCAGCCAGTGGGTCAGTATACTCAGACACTGGTCCAGGAATTCTATGCAGTCTATGGGGTGTTCCTCCTGAGGTCGAACCCAGTGTTGAAGATGCAGATAAAGCCATTAACCTAGGTGGTGATTTATGGGGTATGTATTAACATTAGCCAAAAGGCGGTCAACCTATTTTACTTGGGTGGTGATTATGAGGTTGTGGACACCTCAACTTATAACGAGTTCACTGACAGAGGTAGACTAGCTAGAGGATGGACAACCAGCGTGATAGTTAGAGGTACATTGGTTAGGGTTGTGTCACAACGCTAGCTGAGACCCCGGATGAGACACGGGATCTATAAGAACGAATGGCTCCAAAGAGGCCCATGGCATGAACATAACGGCTAAAGAATATAAATTAGCAAAAACTGATAAACTAACATGAATAAGCAAAATTACGTAATAATCATAAACTAAGTCAACATGGACAAGATGAGTTCCTGTAGATTGTCTGAAAAACCTCTAACATAACTTATGAGCTGATGGGACAACATCCCCAACTAGCTAGACAAAAATCTATAACTGAAATAAAAAAATAACAAACTAAACTGAGTGTCCTCGGAAGATGAGGAATCACCAACAACGGCTAGCAAGACTAATACGGATGTAGGACTAATAAAATACATAAAAGTTCATAAGAGTAGGGCATTTCAAACATAAAGTAATAATCATAACATAAACATGAGGGGTAAGGTTTTCAAAACCATTAATAAACTAGTCATAATCATAATCATAAGAGAAACCCTGTAAAACATAACTTGAGCCAAAGTAACATAATCATGGTCATGCATAAAACATAAGGAACAATAGGATAACTCATCTTAACTGAAACCGTCATTATAGAGCTTACATGATTTCCCAACTTTCTCGCTCAAGTAGGTAAAGCCGTCCTGGGCTTGCCATGCAAGGGATGTAATTGACGTAATATCACTAATAGAGACCCACCTAGAGTCCTTGAATATAAACCTACGTTTGTGTATAGTTCTTAGACCACGAAATTTACCGAAACGATGGGCCTACATGGTGCTAGACACAGCTCCCAAAAACATGCACATGAAGGCTCATATAATAATCGTGAAATCATACATGATGTTCATGGCTATTTAAAACATAACATAGTTGTTCATACTTGAAATACATGATTAGTAATAAAATATGGCCCTGTGAGTTGGTCAAAATGAAAAACTCATAAATCATGAAGAACATACATGCTTGAGGCGATCACCATACTTGAGATTCATAAATTCATTTTGAGTACTTGTAGGAAATCATATCATATTCATAAATCATAATTAGGGCTTATGCAAATCAACGTCATAATAGAATCATAAGCTTAACTTTTCATGAAGCTTGCATAATTGGACATAATTTTTTTAAAAATTTAAAATCATGAATTAATTATCAAAATAGGTATAAAATATGTCCATAGATCTCAAAATATACTTTGAAACAGGAAGGGAATTGACCCATAAATAAATCATAGAGAATTTCATGAAAGTTGGGACAAAACACCAATAGGATCATACTCTCGAATCACCAATTGAATTAATGAACTTGAGGGCGAAATTTGGCATGAGAATGAAAGGAAACTCTCATTCATAACCCTACATACTTGGTAAACTGATTCTTATCTTGACTTGGAAGGCCCAAGATATTTGAAGGAGAATTGGAGGATTGCTAAGCTTGATCTTCAATGGAACCCTCTAAACAAGCATGCATGAGAGTTGAATGAATTAGAATAGATTAAAATCCCCTAATACACTCCTTTCAGGGCTTGAAATGACGTAGTTTAAGGCTTTAGAGATTAGGATTTATGAAAATACCCTTAATGAATTCGCAAGAAAAACTGATCTGCCAGCTGTCAAAAATCGTACCACGAGTCGTTCAATACTCTTAAGACTCGTGGTATCCTCCCGTACTAACCAAGTCCCAAACCCCCAACCCTCTAAACATTTCCGTGAATCCTACTATGATCCATAACATCATCTTACAAGATGTACCATCACTCATACCATCAATCACTGGATAACTCCGAAGACTTGCTACGACTCCTGATCATGAGTCACACCCACATACTATGACTTGTCATGGGGACTTGTGGTCTAGTAAACGAAAATCTATAACTTGGTCCATGGGTCTTCCTATGACCCATACTACCAACCTATAACTCGTAGGTTGAGTTGTACTAAGGCAAAAATGTAGATTTTCTGTTGAACTCATTTCCAATCCTCTCATCATGTCTTAGGAACCTTCGGGGTATTACGATATCACCCCTTTGGGATCATTCAGCCACAAATGTAGACTAAACATACTGAAAAACTGGGAAAGGAAACAGAATTCTAAAATAATGAACATCTGAAGCTGAAAACTAATGGAGTGACTGACTCTGGACTGATATACATGACTAAACCAAATTCATGAATCGCATACACATGTACTAACATGAAAGGGACTGAGAGACATGAGTCAAACATGAAACTTAATAGAGTACTAAGGAGGAAACTAATACCTTACGCTGGAACTAGGTTGGAAGGGAATAAATGCGGGTATGTAGCCATCATATCTGCTTCGACTTCCCTCGTAGTTCCTTCAACAAGCTGATTCCTCCACAAGACTTTCACCAAAGCTACTTCTTTGTTCCTCAACTTCTGAACTTGACGATCAAGGATCTCAACTGGAACCTTCTCATAGCTAAGGTTATCCTTCACACTTACTCTGTCCACCAGGACAACCAAGGTCGGGTCACCAATGCACTTCTTTAACAGTGATACATGGAATACTTGATGTACTGAAGCCAACTCCGTTGGTAGATCTAACTCATAGGTCAACTTGCCAATACGTCTCACAATCCTGTAGGGACCAACATATTGGGGACTAGGATTTACTTTCTTTTCGAACCTCATCACTCCCTTCATGGGAGACACCTTCAAAAACACCCAATCATCAACTTCAAACTCCAATTCTCTCCTCCTCATATCAGTATAGGACTTTTGACAAATCTAAGTTGTTTTCAGCCTTACCCTTATAAGTTGAACTTTCTCCATAGCCTCATAAACTGAATCTGGACCTATTAATGTAGGCTTACCTTCCTCAAACCAACGAATAGACGATGTACATCTCCACCCATAAAGACCTTCAAACAGAGCCATCTGAATGCTACAGTGGTAGCTGTTGTTGTAGGAAAAATTGATAAGAGGTAAATGATCATCCCAAGTACCTTTGAATTCAATCACACATGTTCTCATCATATCCGCAAGAGTTGGAATGGTCCACTCAGCCTGGATATCCGTCTGTGGCTGAAAAACTATGCTAAGCTTGACCTGAGTGCTGAGTCCCTTCGGAATCTATCTCGAAAATTGTGAGGCGAACTGAGTACCTCTATTGAAATGATGGAAAAAGGGGCCGCATGCAACCGAAATAACTCTCGAATGTACAATTTAACATAATCATCCACTGAGTTGGTAGTCTTAACCAGTAGAAAGTGGGCTGCTTTAGTCAACCTGTCTACAACAACCTAAATAGAGTCATACGGTTAATGTGTGCGAGGTAACCCTGTGATGAAATCCATGATGATCTCTTCCTACTTCCAAATGGGGATACTCATTAAATGCAGCACACCTCCTAATCTTTGATGCTCCACCTTCACTTGTTGACAATTCGGACACTTAGCCACAAACTTCGCCAAGTCCTTCTTCATGCCATTCCACCAATAGACTTCCCATAGGTCATGATACATTTTGGTGGAACTAGAGTGGATAGAATACAATGAACCATGAGCCTCATGCAACATCCGCTCTCTCAAGTCATCGACATTCGAAACACATAAATGACCCTGATATCGAAGTACACCATCTCCACCTTGGGAGAAGACCTCTACATTTTGAATCGCTTCCTTCAACTTTACCAAAATAGGATCCTCATCTTGCATAGACATAACCTCAGTCACCAAAGAAGATTCTGAACCGTCCTGAACAATGCACCACCATCTATCGAATCAACAAGGCGAACTCCTAGTTGTGTAAGCCGATGCACATCCTTCACCAACTCTTTCTTCCTATCTTCTACAATGGAAATACTCTCCATATACAGCCTTCTAAGGGCATCCGCCACTACATTGGCCTTGCCCGGATGATAAAGGCTACTCATCTCATAGTCCTTGAGCAACTTTAACCATCTCCTTTATTTCAATTTCAAATCCTTTTGGTTGAGCACATATTGTAGGCTTTTTTGGTCCATAAACACATCCACCTGGACCCTGTACAAATAGTGCCTCTAAATTTTCAATGCGAACAACACCGCTGCCAATTCCAGGTCATGCGTCGGGTAGTTGTTCTTATGAGTCTTAAGCTATCTAGAAGCATATGCAATGACCTTACCATGATACATTAAAACACATCCAAAACCAACCCTAGAGGAATCACAATACACAATTAATCCATCTATACCCTCAGGTAGGGTCAATACTGGGGCTGAAGTGAGTCGAGTCTTTAACTCCTGAAAACTCTTCTCACAGGCATCTGACCATTGAAACTTGACTTTCTTCTGGGTCATCTTAGTCAATGGTGCTGCAATGGATGAAAATCCTTCAACAAACTCCTATAGTAGCCAGCTAAACCCAAGAAACTCCTGATATCTGAAGGACTATTTGGTCTAGGCCAATTTATTACTGCTTCTATCTTTTGAGAATCCACCTGTACACCCTCACTTGACACCATGTGTCCCAAAAATGCTAATAAGTCCAACCAAAACATACACTTGTTGAATTTAGCAAACAGCTGACGATCTTTAAGGGTCTATAGCACAATCCTCAAATGAGTGGCATGCTCCTCCTCGCTCCGATATTATATGAGGATGTCGTCTATGAAGACAATCACAAACATGTCTAAATATGGATTGAAAACTCTATTCATCAAATCCATAAATGCTACAGGAGCATTTGTTAGTCCAAAAGATATAATTACAAACTCATAATGACCATACCAAGTGCTAAAAGTTGTCTTCCGAATGTCACTCTCCCTAACTCAAAGCTAGTGATAAACGGACCTGAGATCTATCTTTTAGAAGTACTTAGCAATCTAAAGTTGGTCAAACAAGTCATCAATTCTGGGGAGGGGATACTTATTCTTAATGGTGACCTTGTTCAACTGCCAATAGTCAATGCACATTTGAAGAGAACTATCCTTACTTTGAACAAAGAGAACTGGTGTACCCCACGGGGACTTTCTAGGTATGATGAATCCTTTATCCGAAAGATCCTTCAACTGCTCCTTTAACTCCTTCATCTCGGTTGGAGCCATTCTATATGGAGGAATAAATATAGGCTACGTATCGTTAAGAAGGTCAATACCAAAGTCAATATCCCGTACGAGTGGGACTCTTGGCAAATCATTTGGGAAAACCTCCAGATACTCACATACAACAGGGACAGACTGAGGAGTTGGGGTCTCGGATGTAGCATCCTTAACCCGAACTAGGTGGTAACACATCCCTTGGAAATCATCTTCCTGGCCTTATAGTTGGAAACAAAGAAACTTATAGGCACGACTGAACTACCCTTCCATTCTAGGACTGGCTCGCCTAGGAACCAAAACTCCATCGTATGGGTTATACAATTCACTGAGGCATAACGTTCATGAAACCAATCCATATCAAATATTACATCAAAATCAATCATATCTAACACTACTAGATCAGCTGAGGTAACTTTCTGAAGGACTGTGACAGGGCAATTTATGTACACCCATCAATCTATAACTAAGTCATCGACTGGAGTAGAGATTGAAATGGTCTCTGATAGGATTTCGGGACAAACTCTAAAACTAATAGAAACATGAGGAGTCACAAAAGATAAAGTAGCCCCTAGATCTAATAATGAATACACATCAAGATGAAATACTTGCAACATACCAGTGACTACATCTGGAGAGACCTCCTACTCCTGACGTGATGAGAGGGCATAAAACCTGTTCTGATGTTGTCCACCACCTACACATATGGATGGACCCTGCTGAGAAGACATGCTGTTGGAGCTGCTGCAGAACTTGTAGTCTAAGCACAACCTCTACTATCACCCTATCTAACCAAAGGAGACTCCCTGCGCATGTGCCCAGGTTTTCCACACCTGAAGCAAACATCTGATCTGACTATGCACTCTCCTATGTGGTTTTTGCCACATTTTCCATAGACTAGAAAGGTGCACTCTACCGGTGTGTCCCTCTGTCCCCTTAAAACTGATGCCCTGCTCCCATGATCAACCCGTCATTCTTGATGGGGTCGATGACCTCTGGTGGGACTGCTGAAGATGTTCACCACTGGACCTCCACTAGGAGAATCCAAAGCTACCTGTCCTATCCCTCTTGGCATTCCTCTCCTTTTGCCTCATTTGATCCACCTCAATCTGTTGGGCGTACATCACCAATCAAGAGAAATCAAGATCACTATTCAACATTGTTATCCTACATTCCTTGAACAGAAAATCTAACACCCCATATACAAACCTGTTCATGTGAGCTCTCTAATCTGCCACCATCTCCGACTCATATTTGGACAACTGGGTGAACTCCAAGGCATACTCTTGGATAGTCGTATTATTTTGCCTCAAATTGACGAACTCTGCCGCTTTTTCCTCTCTCAATTCCCTATGGAAGAATCTATCTAAGAAGGCTGTAACAAACTTCTCCTAGCTAATGGGAACTACACTCACTACTCTACTGTCCCTCCACTAACGGTACCAAATATAAGCAACCCCCTTTAGCTGATAGGAGGCTAAGTTGCGCTTTCTTCTCCTGTCACCCTCATAATCTAGGTGATCTTCTGAATCTCTTCCAGAAACTCATGTGGGTCTTCATCCACTCTCAACCCATGAAACTCATGGGGATTCATCCTAAGGAAATTCCTAACTCAAGCTTCCACTATGTTCCCATTCTGGTGAACATAAGCCACTCCCTGCTGATTTACCTGAAAGGTCGAGGCCTAAGCCAACACCTGAAAAGCTGCCCTAAACTCGGCATGAGAGATCTACTCAGGCAAAGGACCTGCTGGTGCTGGCGGGGCTTGCTGATGCTCATCCCTGTTGCCATCCTCATGGCCATTTCTGCTTCCATTCCTTCTTCTATTCATGTGGCATGGAGGAATGATTTTGCAAACACGCATAGCACGAGTTAGAATGATAGAGAGATACTTCATTGTACGACACATATCATGAAAAAAGGGAAATTTCCTAAAACATCTTGTAGCCTCTCCCCCATAAGTATGGCATGCTTCCCACAACCTTTCCTCTGATACTAAGTTTGTCACGACCCAAACTGAGACCCCAGACCGAGACACGAGATCTAGAACCACGAGTGGCTCCAAATCGACCCATGACATGAATATAGCAGCTAAAGATTATAAATTAGCGAAAACTAATAAATTGAACATGAATAAGCGAAATTATACACACATAATAGTCATAAACCGAGTCAACACTAACAAGCTAAGTTTGTACATATTGTCTAAAAAGCCTCTAACATAACTGATGAGTTGATGGGACAACATCCCCAACTAGCTCGGCAAAAGTCTGTAACTAAAATACAAAAATAACATACTAAACTGAGTGTCCTTGGAAGATGAGGAATCACCAACACTAGCTAGCAAGACTTATACGGAAGCAGGACTAATGGCATGGCTAAGTCTGATATCTTGGACTTGTATCATGAAACAATACAACAAAGAGTATGCAACCATTACTTTGAATATAGTGAGCATGCAAGGTAATTTAAAATAGACTAATAAAATACATAAAAGTTTATAAGAGTAGGGCATTTCAAACATGAAGTAATAATAATAACTTAAACACGAGGGCTCAAGGATTTTAAAATCATTAATAAACTAGTCATAATCATAATCATAAGATAAACCTTGTAAAACATAACTGAGCCAAAGTATTATAATCATGATCATGCATAAAGCATAAGGAAAAATGGGAGAACTTGTCTTAACCGACACCATCATTATAGAGCTTACATGATGCCCCACTTTCTTGGTCAAGTGGGAATAGTCGTCCCATGTTGGCCAGGCAAGAGACGTAATTGGCGTGATATCACTAATAGGGACCCACCTAGATCCATAATAGGGACCCAGCTAGATTCCATGAATATAAACCTATATTGGTGTGTAGTTACGAGACAATGGAGTTTACCTAAACACCATCCTACTTGGTGCTAGACACGGCTCCCAAAAACATGCACATTAAGGCTCATATAATAATCGTGAAATCATACATGAAATCCATGGCTACTTAAAACATAACATAGTTGTTCATACTGGAAATACATGATTAGGCATGAAATAAGGGCCCCTGAGGCGGCCAAAATCAAAAACTCATAAATCATGAAGAACATACATTCTTGAGGAGATCACCACACTTGAGATTCATAAATTCATGTAGAGTACTTGTAGGAAATCATATCATTGTCATAAATCATAAATTAGGGCTTATCAGAATCAACATCATAATAGAATCATAATCTTGACTTTTCATGAAACTTGCATAATTGGACACAATTTTTCTAAAATTTGAAATCATGAATTAATAATCAAAATAGGTATAAAATCTGTCCACAGATCTAAAAGTATACTTTGAAACATGAAGGGGATTTACCCCCAAATAAATCATAGAGAATTTCATGAAAGTTGGGATAAAACCCCAATAGGATCATACTCTTGAAATCAACACGTGAATTCATAAACTTGGGGAGAAATTTGGGCATGAGAGTGAAAGAAAACTCACATTCCTAGCCCTACATACATGGGTAAACTGATTCTTATCTTGACTTGGAAAGCCCAAGATATTTGGAGGAGAATTGGAGGATTGGTAAGCTTGATCTTTAGTAGAATCATCTAAACATGCATACATGGGAGTTGACTGTATTAGAATAGGTTAAACTCACCTAATACACTCCTTTCAAGGCTTAAAATGATGTAGTTTAACGCTTAGGAGCTGAGGAATTATGGAAATACCCTTAATGAATTCACAGGAAAAACTAATCTGCCAGCTTTCACAAATCATACCACGAGTCATACAATCTTCTTAAGACAGGGTATTCTCCCTTACTAGCTAAGACCAAAACCTCCCACCCTCTAAATATTTCCACAAATCCTACTATGACCCGTACCACCATCTTACGAGTCGTATCATCACCTGCACCATCAATCACTGGATAACTCCGAAGACTTGCTATGACTCCTGATCATGGGTCGTACTCACATACTATGAGTCATAGTGGGGACTCGTGGTCTGGAAAACAAAAATCTCTAACCTGGTCCACGAGTCTTCCTACGACCTATACTAGTAACCTACAACTCGTAGGTTGGGTCATAGTGAGCCAAAAATATAGATTTTCTGCTGAACTCATTTCCAATCCTCTCATGTAGTCTTAGGAACCATTTGGGTATTATAGACCTCCGGCTTTCCGCTATGTTTTTGCAGAATATGCTTTGCAATAGAGTTTGCTCGATGAAAAGCGATATGAACTACCACTTGGATAGGCTCTTGTTGTGGAATCCATAATTGCCAAGAAAAGTATTAACATTGGTCAGATGCTTACCGTAGAGCTGAAGGATAGAGCGGTACAAACTGCCACCTTCTTGTTATTTCCCTACCTTATCACAACCCTATGTCAAATATTAGGAGTTCTTATCTTGTTGAGGGAGGATATATATATGGATGCTCACTAGGTGACTAACATTACTAAGATGAGGGATGACGCCATGATCACCGTGATGAGCTAGCCTGGATCCATCTTGCCAGGTAGGCTCACCATAGAGGGTCTGGTACTCCAAACTGATGAGCCTGCATCACAACGCGCCGTTTAGGAAAACCCAGCAGCAACAACAACTTCATCCACCATAAAATTCATGGCAGCCGCTTCACTTACTGGGTTAGCCTCGTGGGTAGATAAGGAGGAGGGACAACTAGCCTAACTAATTGAGGATCTGCTGGCCTTTGTTGTCATTATTGTTCAATGAGCTTTTTAGCCATACTAGGACATAGTGAGGACCTCACATAAGGCCTTGAGATCACGGCTGGCAGCCATGGATGCCCAACTACACCATCTCAGAGGAGGTGCTACTGCATCTAATATTACTAGCCTTCGAGCATACTTAGAGGAGACCAGAGTTGTTGTGCTTGATATGCAAATGCATGAGTTGTAACCATTTGATGTGGAGATAACTCTGATGGAAAGGATACTACTTATAGCCAACATTATGGATTTTATTCCACAAGCAATGCCTGTCCTACCAGCTCATATTCAGCCTATACCACCACTAGCAGTCCTAGTTCCTAGGTCCAGTACTATATAGGAGTAGGTAACTGCTCAGACTCCAGCCCAGAAAGCGGTTCTTGCCCTAGTAGCATATAAGGGAAAGGATCCAGCCTTGGTGACTCCACTGGCAGAGTTAGAGCTATCCATTTTTGAGGCAGAGGCCCTCATGCGAGCAATAGCAGCATCACAGTTGCACACTTGAGGCCGCGCTCGTGATAGGGATGGTAGCTCCTGTATACCACTGTAGAATGATGAGTAGTAACGTGGTCTGAGTGCTATAGAAAGCTTTTGCTACTTTCCTACCCCATTTTATTTCTTTCTGTATATGCATTAAGGACACTGCATTCTTTTTAGGTGGGGGTGGATATTTTGGATGTGTGTATAATGATTAATTTTTATAGCTTTCTTTATATATATTCTTCTTTTTCGTTAATAAATTATCTTATTTTTTGCTTTTATAGTGTAGATCTCTCCTTGATTTTCTTAGCCATGGTTCTTTCTCAAGAGGCTTGCTTTATATTGAATCTAGAAAAATAAAAGTAGTTAAGTGTCAAAGTGAATGGACCCAATGATGGATTGCTTAGGCGACTTTCTTAAGGGTATCAGCCTAATTTATTGAGCCATCTTAGGATAAATAGATTGTTTTTGACTTAGGTGGTGGTGGAAATTTATCTATGTGCATACTTGAGCTGATATTTGAAATGCCTACCTTCAATTTTTTTCCATAACTGTTGGATATTTAGTTTTATATCTCCATTTGTGAAATGACTTGTTGGGAATGTCTTCTTAAGTGAGAGTGGTGTGTTAGTCATTCTTATATCTATGTGCCAATGTGTAGAGGAAAATTATTTGTTCACTTGATTTGATCACATTCTAGAACATACGTTGCTACTTGTGCCTAAATCTAGGATTGGTTATACGTTACAGAGATGAACTTAGGCCTTCTTTGTGCTTCACATTTCACTTATGCCTAAAGAAACCTACCAAATGATGCATGAATCCCTAGTCTCATTCTTTGAGCCTTTTCACCTTTTTCTTGATTAACCATAGTAAAAACAAAGTCAATTATGAAGTTGGCCCTCTTTTGAACCAGTCCTCCTTGATAGTTAAAAAGGAATGAAAAATGAATAAAAAGTGTAAGTTGGGGGTGATAAAGAGGGAAATAAAGAAATAGGTCAAAAAGATATGGCATGAGCATGTTCCCAAGGTGTGATGGAGCAATGAGCCAAAAATGAAAAAGAAAATAAAGAAAAACAGGAAAAAATGAAAAAGAGAAAAAATGAATTTGAGCTTACAAAAACACCTAGGGGTATGAAAAATGCCAAAACAATGATGGAACGAAAAGAAGGGATCAAAAAGGTAAAAATGGTGTGAAAAGTGATGGAATGGTCAAGGAGGGAAAGTAAGTCACTGAAAGCTTGAATTGTAATGTTCTAGCCTCTTAACCTTCATTAAAAGCTTAGATAGTCCATATGTGATCTTAACCCAAACATCCGAAAGGAGAGGCACTTGAGTAAACGGGCAAGCATATAACAGGTGTGATTTGTCTTGTGAAATTCTTTGTGAGAGTGCATTTCTCTTCTTTATTGATCTTGTGTCTCCTTGTTATATTTTGTCATTACATCAAATGAAAAAAAGGCACTTTCCTTGGTTTAATGGTGAGGGAATGTGGATTTGAATGGCTAACTTGTCTCACTTTTCCAATTTGGGTTTGTGCATGTTATGATAATGTCAAAAGTGTAAGTTGCATGCTTAGTTCAAGTGGTTGCAAGAACATTGTGTTTTGATTAATAGAGTGGGTGGCTGATTTAATGTTATGTAATTGTGGCTGTTGTTGAAAACCACCCTAGACATGATAATTTGTGAGTTCGGGACATTAGTTAGGTATAGGATAGTTGTCTTCTTGGTTTGCTTGAGGACAAGCAAATGCTTTATGTTGGGGGCGTTGATATGTCGGGGATTAGCGACACATCTTTATTTCTTTTCATAGCATTTTGCATGTCTTTAGGTGTTAAATAAAGTAGAAACCAACCTTACTATGCTATGTTTTAGGATCCTAAGACATTGGAAGAAAAAAGGAGTTTAGGCCAGAAAAATACTCAATGATGAGGCAAAAGACGGACTGTCAATTTGAAGAACGGTCCGAGTTGTAGATTCCAGAAACCTAGTAAAATGGGTCCTTAAAGTACGGTTGAAAGAATGGATAGCCTCTGTCATTTGAAGAATTGATCCAAGCTTGGCAGAATGGGATTTCTAAATACGGAGTGATGTATGGGTCGTCTTTCCAAAGGATGGTCTGTCTCTCAAAGGACGACAAGCCAAGGGACAGAAGCAAAAAAGTAAAAGATAGTTTAAAGGAAGGTCCGTCCCTACGCACCTGGAACTCCAATGTTCAAATTAAATAGACTTTTTGGGGCATATTATAAATACATTTTTCTTGTAATTTTTATTGAGCTTTTACATTCCTTGGTTCAAGTTAGTATATAGAGTAGAACTTAGCTAATTTTAGTCCTAATTTCTAATAGATTGTAGATCTATCTTTGTAATTGAAGATTCTCATTCATCAAATGAATTTATGTGCCACGGCTTTACGGAACTTTCGACTCTTAAAACATAGGAAAAATGCTTGGTCTTAGGTGAGTTTATACGGATATTAGATTCTTTTACTTTGTTTTTAGGGAAATCAGGTTAGGGAGTTGGATTTTGGAAAAGGAGATGAAAAATGTAGAAAATGACTTGTTGGAGGTCTCAATATGAGTCGTACCATCCAGGTACAAGACGTACCTGAAACCCATAGAACAACTTCAGAGAAAATGCAAAACTGCAGTGCCAACATACGATTGATAGTACGAGTCGTTCCATCTAGGTATGAGCTGTACTGAGTGTCCGTGACTTGAGATATAAAAGATGTGTATTCGCAGAATCCTTTGGTAGGAGTAGAGGCCATGAGTCATGATGACAAGGAATGAACCATATTGATAGACTAGTGGTGAGATTCAGAGGATTGGGCACTTGGTAGATTCAGGGCACGAAAGGATTGCACGAGTCATACTAGCATGGTACGAGTCGTATTGAAGGACCCGTATGAGAATCATCTGAGATGTTAGATTTCAGAAGTTCAAGTGATGACAAGCTCCTACAACTCTTAGTGACATTGTAAGAGTCATACCAACCTCCAGTACTTGTGAAGACCAGAAGTTGCAAACTCATACTACGAAGCATACCACGACTCATACTATGACCCATAGGTTGTCTGGACAACAAAATTCCTGTTAATTTAGGAAAGGATTTCATTAATTTTATAAATACTTTTAGGTTATTTTCATTAGCATAACTGATAATTTTTCATTTGTAATCATAGTTTTTGGGTTTCCTAACACTACTTGGAGAACAAATACATGAAAACTTGAGAGGATTCATTATTGTTCTTGATTTTCTAAAGTTTGATTGGGCAATTGTTCATTGGGTTTTTATTTCATCAATATTGTAATTGATTAATAATGTTTTCTTCTATGAATTCTGATTTTTTTCTTGCAAGCATGAATAGCTAAATCCTCCACAACTAGGATTGTGGGAACCATGGTGGAATAACAAACTAGGGCTAACACAAACTAATTCTAAACCAATACGAATGCCTGTATTGTTCTTTTCTTCATGATTAATGATTCTTAATGGTGCGCAACATTAGGACTAACTCCAATTCTCTTCTTGCTTGAACCTAGAGAAGTAGATATTAGAAAAAGAGAAGCACAACAAAGTCTTGAAATTAAGTTTCACTGAATAACTCGAGCTACAGTCACATGAAAGTTAATTAGGAACTATTGATAAACATTAATTGGAATCGCTCATGAAACCTAATCTTGTGATTGAGTAGAGTCATCTTAATAGGGACGAATAAGTCATTTGGATGAACATAGTTTATTAGTTCTACAGGCTATTTATTAGGATTGATCACAAGTGTAATAATCTGACCTAGTTAAGAAGCCACGAGGAACACTTCCCTAGTTAATTGCATAATTTTGGTAACAACAACACTTTGACATTGTCACCAGATTGTTTTCTATCAAAACCGCCCTCTATATCTTGACCATATTCCCTATGGAATCGACCCCAACCTTAGTTGGGTTCTTTATTACCAATGTTCGCATTATACTTCTTTAGTGGTGTTCTTTGAGTATTATCATAAATGGCGTTTGCTGGAGAATACGATGTAGGATTATATTAATTGCTTTTATTTAACTTTTAGTATTTATTTCCTCATTTATGTTTTCTTTTTTTTTTCTTAACATAGTTTAGCTCTTGGTGAATGCCAAGTACTCGAGGAAACTCGCTAGTGCAAATTGACCAAGAACTCGGAAGAACACTGCAAAAATGATTGGTATGGATACCCCTTGTTATATCTCATAATCCCAAAGATAAGTCTGGGGAGTTGAAATGGAGAAAATATTAAAAACTGGCACCAGGCGTAGAACGAGTCATGAAATGACCCGTTGGTGCAGCCCACAAGTCGTGATGTGACTCGTGGGGAGGCCAGTGAGGAGTTTGGAAATTTGGTGAAATAGGATCCCATAGACGTTACCACGACTCATGGTACGGCCCTAGGAGTCGTTAGGTCAGTCGTAGTTGGGTGAGTAAGTAAAGAAAAAAAAAGGGTCAATGGACTTAACAGAAGGACCCCACGAGTCGTGGCCAGTTGATCACGGGCAAAAATATATGCCCGAGATATGCTTTACGACCTAAATTAGTCTTGTTTATCTAAGATTATTGTATACATTTTCATGTAATTTTAGATAAAGTAAAGATATGTGCTAACCAACATGATTAGCCTTTGTTTTGTAGGTTTTGATGACTTTTGAGCAACTAATCCATGAGTTGGTGAGGTAGAGGCTTGGAAACGGAATTAACACGCGAACGTCGGTGAAGAGGAGGCACAAAACAGCCCACCTGCGCGTTGGCAACGTGCCACGGCAGGCAGGCCGCTCACAACAGCCCACCTGCGCATTGGCAACGTGCCACGGCAGGTGGCCTCCGTGACCAAGGGCTGCCAACGCGCTGCCCAAGCAGCGTGACACGCTGCCAACACGGCAGGGTGCTGCCCGGGCCATGTTCGGGTGATTTTCCAGAAGGCTTCCGCGTCCTTAGCGTGTCACGGAGGCAGTGCTCCGCGATGCACTCCGTGACACGTTGCTTGTTATTCCGGGAAAAAGTTCCACTACTATAAATAGCACACTTAGGTTCATTTTTCAGAATTGAGACTTGGTGGAGCAAAGACGTGGGTTACAGGCAGTTGAGGGACGAAAAAGCTAAGGGTTTTTCTCTCTTTCTTTCTTCTTTCAATCAATTGTTTGTATGATTAACACTTGTTTTAGGATGATTAATCCACAAATGAGTGGCTAATTCTCTTCCTTGCTGAGGTTATGAACAATGGTGATGAATTTTGATTATTGAATTGTATGGTTTTTCATCTTCTTCTTCTATGTTGTTCTATTAATTCTTGTTTCTACTGCATTAGTGTGTGACCGACATTAATGTACATCTAAAAAGTCCAATTCACTCGAGAGAGCACGAAATTGGAAAGTTGTGAATTAATAGGGTATTGTTCTTAACTTGATTTGGGAAAATTGGGTTTTGATGTGCTTTCCTGATAGAAATATACTTGAAAGCCGTATTAGTCAATTTAGGAATCGGAATTGTATTGCTAGGTCATAAATTGCATTTGATCACAGAAATGTAGACGGATGGTTTATGAATCTTAAGTGAGATTAAATACGAGAGTTTTAATCTCTTGGCTAATGTTCTTGGCTAGCAACTAGAAGAGAAGAATAACCGAATGATGATGATAATCAAGTTCATTACTTGTTCTTAACCTTGGCATGCTCATATCCATAGTTTCAATTCAAAGTAAATATTTGTTAATAGTTTTAGTATATAATTTATAAACAAAAATTATTTAACTTTTGGTTACGTTGTTGTCAGCATATTTAGAAGTAAGATAGAATATAGTATACTTGAGCAATTTTACTTATCCAGAGTCTCCTTGGTTCGATACTTGGCTTACTTAGCCACTTTATTACTTGTTTGACCACGTGCACTTGCGTGTCGGTTTTTAACCCCTACCACAACACCGGACAAGTTTTTGGCGCCGTGGAGGAAAAAGTGGTGAAACTTGGTACGTCGTGCTGCGACGTAAAATTAGGCGCTGCTTGGGAGGCAACCCAAGGGTACCATGCGTACCATTTTAATTTCTTGCATTTAAGTTGATTTTATTTATTTTTCATCTTGTGTTGTTTTGGTGGAGAGTTAAGCACAGATGGAGGGGAAGTCTGAGTACCCGTGGAGGAGGAAGCTAAAAAGCATAGAAGAGAAAAAGTGTGGGGTTGAACACCCACTTGTGCAAAGTTGATGAAAGGCATGCTGTTAGCTAAGCGTAAAGGCCTCAGGGAGTATTTCTCACCCTTTGTAAATTTTAATTTGATGCTATGAGGACATAGCATGATTTAAGTGTGGGGTGAGGGAAATTTCAATGGAAATTTCAAAATTTTCTGTGCTTAACGATTTTGGTGAATGTAGTGCTTGCGCAAAAGTTGGTGAGAAATTTGAAAAATTTGAAAAATCTTTGTGAATTAAGCATGACTTCATCACCCATTGGTTTTTCTTTTCGGTTCTTTTTCCGACGGGGGGTCTTTGAACCGAAGAATAAAATTTTTTTTTCTTTTTCTTTCTTTCCTTTGTCTGTATATAGTGTTTTTAGTCATAGTTAGGGACTGTTTCCGATGATGGATGGATGACGACCGTCTTGAGGAAAATTAGTCAGCAGGATGGTTTTTGAAACCATAACTAATTGGTGCTTGATGTTCTTGTTATGTGCTATACGTGATTGTAAGATGCAAGTATGTTCAGTGTTGAAGCATGCAAGTGTATAACTTTGTTTGAGACATTTAGGCTCTTGAATTTGACTCAATATGATGGAAGCTTAATTCTGAATTCTTGTGATTAGCTGAGTAAGAGTCTACTGATTGTGTCTTGATTTGAGCATGTGCCATGAGTGTAAGGTTTTTGAGTATTCTGTGCTATTATGAAATGTCTAGAACTTGCCTGGTGTGTATATAAAACGAAATGAAGGATGTGAATTATAGGAGATGATTTAGGCATTTCTTTGAATGAACCAAACTTTTATCCCTCATTATACCTACCTTGAAAAATTAATCCTAGTTAACCCCATTGAGCCTTGAGCCTATTCTTTGACAGCTGCAACATAAGCTTAATCCTTTTTCATTCATTAGCCTTGAAATTAAACCAAAACTCCTAAGCGCTTAAAGGAAAAATCCGAAAGAATAAAGGAGTGAGAAGAATGAAAAAGAAGGGAAAGTAGCAATTGTAAAAGTTGAGAAAGGGCGAGGGTGCACTTGTTTTAATATGGGTGAGTATTAGTAGGGAGTGAGAAAATAAATAAATGAAAAGTTACTTATAGAACTCCTTACTAATAAGCTAAAAGTGCCTAAAGAAAGGGGGGAACAAAAGAGGAAAAAGAAAGATGAAAAGAGAAAAAGGTGAAGTGAGAGAAGGGAAGTTTGTAATGAAGGCGTGATGTATTATAAGCGCTTAGGAAAGATAGTCACTATTACGGATCATAATAGTACCTACCCGCACCTGAGTTACATTACAACCTAAAAAGTCCTACTTGATCTTACACTCTTACATCCTGAAATTAGTGGAATAAAACACTAAGGGCAAGCTTATGGGTCATTACATGATGCATGTGAATTCTTTGTGAGAGTGAGCGTAATTCTATTCATATACCCACACATGTTGTGATATAAAAATTGTTTTTGCGTGTGAAATTGGGTAACTCTCTTTCCGTGAGGGGCACATGTTGAATGAAGGATATAAATCATGTGGGATTTCTTAGTCAGTTGATTTGCATGAGTTTGCTAAAATTGAGAGTCTATTCTCGAGGTTAAGAAGTCTTAACATAGTTGTACTTCATTTCAATGAACAAATCAGGCCTGCTCTATTTTTAGCTTGTATCTTACGTAATCATTATAGTCGTAACTGGAATTCTCTTGCTAAATTAGTTATGTGGGAGTATCCATATGCATGATATGTAAAAGGTTGTTCGAGGACGAACAAGCCTTTAAGTGTGGGGTTGTGATCACGGGCAAAAATATATGCCCGAGATACGCTTTACGACTTAAATTAGTCTTGTTTATCTAAGATTATTGTATACATTTTCATGTAATTTTAGATTAAGTAAAGATATGTGCTAACCAACATGATTAGCCTTTGTTTTGTAGGTTTTGATGACTTTTGAGCAACTAATCCATGAGTTGGTGAGGTAGAGGCTTGGAAACGGAATTAACACGCGAACGTCGGTGAAGAGGAGGCACAAAACGGCCCACCTGCGCGTTGGCAACGTGCCACGGCAGGCAGGCCATTCACAACAGCCCACCTGTGCGTTGGCAACGTGCCACGGTAGGTGGCCTCCGCAACCAAGGGCTGCCAACGCGCTGCCCAAGCAGCGTGACACGCTGCCAATGCGGCAGGGTGTTGCCCGAGCCATTTTCGGGTGATTTTCCAGAAGGCTTCCACGTCCGTAGCGTGTCACGGAGGCAGTGCTCCGCGATGTACTCCGTGACACGTTGCTTGTTATTCCAGGAAAAAGTTCCACTACTATAAATAGCACACTTAGGTTCATTTTTCAGAATTGAGACTTGGTGGAGCAAGGACGTGGGTTAGAGGCAGTTGAGGGACGAAAAAGCTAAGGGTTTTTCTCTCTTTCTTTCTTCTTTCAATCAATTGTTTGTATGATTAACACTTGTTTTAGGATGATTAATCCACAAATGAGTGGCTAATTCTCTTCCTTGCTGAGGTTATGAACAATGGTGATGAATTTTGATTATTGAATTGTATGGTTTTTCATCTTCTTCTTCTATGTTGTTCTATTAATTCTTGTTTCTACTGCATTAGTGTGTGGCCGACATTAATGTACATCTAAAAAGTTCAATTTCACTCGAGAGAGCACGAAATTGGAAAGTTGTGAATTAATAGGGTATTATTCTTAACTTGATTTGGGAAAATTGGGTTTTGATGTGCTTTCCTGATAGAAATATACTTGAAAGCCGTATTAGTCAATTTAGGAACCGGAATTGTATTGCTAGGTCATAAATTGCATTTGATCACAGAAATGTAGACGGATGGTTTATGAATCTTAAGTGAGATTAAATACGAGAGTTTTAATCTCTTGGCTAATGTTCTTGGCTAGCAACTAGAAGAGAAGAATAACTGAATGATGATGATAATCAAGTTCATTACTTGTTCTTAACCTTGGCATACTCATATCCATAGTTTCAATTCAAAGTAAATATTTGTTAATAGTTTTAGTATATAATTTATGAACAAAAATTATTTAACTTTTGGTTACGTTGTTGTCAGCATATTTAGAAGTAAGATAGAATATAGTATACTTGAGCAATTTTACTTATCCAGAGTCTCCTTGGTTCGATACTTGGCTTACTTAGCCACTTTATTACTTGTTTGACCACGTGCACTTGCGTGTTAGTTTTTAACCCCTTCCACAGCACCGGACACCAGTCACCACAATTTGTGGGGAGGGTCATGGTCAGCTAACTGAGGAATTAATTGGCATGGAGGCAGTTGTACATAACAGGTTTAGACCATGAATTTTGGTCACCAGTAACGAGTCGTGAGGTTGCCAGTGATGAGCCCAGCTGATCAGATGAGCAGTGTACTTGATGAACGACTCCATGAGTCGTTGCCCAGGGTAATGAGCCGTTACGTCCCTCGTTGGGACCACTAGGCAGTTATTTTCTATGAATTTAGTAAGGGTTTTTCGTAATTCCTATACTTCTAAGGCCTAAACTACGTCGTTTTGAGTTATGAATACTGACTTTTAAAGGGGTTAAGTTCATTTTAGTCCTTATTCCTTCATGCATGAATGTTAGAATACTAGAGAGGGTGATCAAGCCTAACACTCATTAATTTCTCTTCAATTTCCTAATAGGCATCTAAAGGAGAGTAAGAATCAGCTACCAACAATTATCTAGGGTAATGAGTGGGTGATTTCCTTCACACCATTGCCCAATCCCTCTCTAATTCCAGAAAGATCTATGACTAATCCTTGGGGTTTTAACCCAGTGCATGAATTCCAAATTCTTTACATGGATATGATTTAAATATGTTTCTATTATTGAATTATGAAGCATGGGCAAGTTTTATAATATTTTCAATTAAAAATCATGTTTCTAGATTTATAAATGAAAAGCCCATTGACGAGAAGTTCATGAAAGATGAGATTTGTGATGAATGCATGATGATGATGAGATATATGATGAAAAGTATGTTTTCAAGCTAACTATGTTTATAATTATTTTTTTTTTGATATGAATTGAGTATTTTCAAGAATGATAAAGCTTGGGCAATGCCCACAAGTTCAAATATGATTGATGATTTCTCGAATTAAGCTTACCACATGGTTTTGGAGCGAAGGATCCCACTTATATTATCATTTTTTGGTATGTTTGAGTTAAAGAATTTCATATGCATAGTTTACCACATGATTTTGGAGCAAAGACTCCCAATTATCTTTCAACTAGTGGTATGGTTTGACTTAAAGCTTCTTTTTTGCATGATTTCTGCTTTGAGGTGCCTTTGATTTATGAGCTTCGTCAATAAACAATGTTGAGCTTATTTGATTAACGATGTAGAGCATATGCATGCTTTTGGGAGTAGTGTCTAGCACTGAGCAGGCTAAGGGTTGACCACCCTATGCCTCAGAACTACGCGCCAACATAGGTGTATACATTATGATTTTGGGACCTCCCTTGTGAGTTATCCCCTTCCCTATTGGGCCATGAGCTTGATTTCGATATCATGATATCGCCCCTAGCCCTGGCAAGGTTTTGGATGGCTCGACCTACTTAATTGTAATAGTGGAAGCCCATAAGCTCTATCGTGGTATGTCGGTTAAAAGACGAGTCTCCCATTATTCCTCATGATTTCTGTTATGCATGTCAATTACTCACGAGATTTACATATATAAGCTTGTTCTAGAGCATGCATGACTCAATGTTCAGCTTTTCTTATAAATATCAGATTTCATCTTTGAGTCAATCAGTTATGTTATGATGAGATCATGATTTCAAAAAGAATGCATACAAGCCCTACTCTCATATTCTTGATGTTTATGTGTTGCATTATGTATTGTCTTTAAATGATTTTACTTACTTAAGCGGTATACTTACCCTGCATACTCAGTACATTTCACGTACTGATCACATACTCTATGCTGTATCATTTCGATATAGGACCCGACTCTTAGGTTCAACCCCGCTCATAGTTTGACTCTAGAGTAGCATATTCGTGTTGGTGTGTCCTCACCTCACGAGAACTAGACTACTCATATTTCCTTATGTATTTTCAGTGTCAGCTTGTTGAGTTAGTGGGGAGTCTTTTCCCAGCAACTCATCATGTTTAAAGGCTTTTCAGACATATGTATGTAATCAGCTTCGAATTTGTGAATTCTGATGTTATGTTTATGTTTAGACTTACACTATGATTATATTATTGATTACTCAGTTTCATTGATCAAGTTAGATATATGCTTATGCCATGGGTTGACTTGGGGACTCTCGGGGCTCCTTGTCTTGTGCCACGATCTGGGCCTCCGTTCGGGTCATGAAAAAATTTGTATCAGAGCAATAGGTTTGAAGTGTCCTAGGGTTTTTGAAAGCCGCATTGAGTCATTTTCATGAGTGTGAAGCACGCCACACTTATGAATAAGAGGCTAGGAGACATTTAGGAAATGTTTCCTTCTTTATGATCTATGTCGTGCGATGAAATGTTTCCCTATCCTTCTAATTCTTACTACTCGCGATTGTAGAATCATGGCTCCTCGAATAATGAATGATAAAAGGAATTGGAGTGGTGAAGGCCACAAGGATGGCAATGGTAATGGGTGCCAGCAAGCCCAACTAGTTCAGGAGCCCCAGGCACCGGAGCTAGTTGCCCATGTTGAATTTCGGTCAGCTATTCAGATGCTTGTGCAGGAATTGAAACGCTTAGGTCAATCAGCAGGTTGTTGCACATGTTCTGCAAAATGGCAATGTAGAGGTGGCTCGAGTCAGAAACTTTTTTGAGAATGAACCCGCCGGAGTTCCTCGGGCCAAAAGTAGATGAGGACCCGCATTAGTTCATAGATGATATAGTGAAGATCACCCAGGTCATGGGGGTGAATAGTGTTTAGTGTGCGTAGTTGGCCTCGTACCAGCTTGAAGGGGTCGCACACATCTGGTTTCATCAATAGAAAGATATCAGGGTCGCCGAAGTGGGTCCTATTACTTGGGAGGAGTTCCATGTTTCATTCTTAGATCGGTTCTTCCCTCGTGAGATAAGGGAGCTAATAGAAGCAAGGTAGAATGACAGTGTAGGAGTATTCCTTTGAGTTGACCCGCCTATCAAAGTGCGCCCCAATGTTAGTGGCTGATTAGAGGGTGCAGGTGAGGAGGTTCATTCTTGGAGTAACGGGCTCTTTGGATACGGATTGTAGGACCTCTATGCTTCACCAGAACATGGACTTCCCTTAGATATTATTGTATGCCTAGCAGATGGAGGCGTTGGATATGAGAGAGAGGGAGGCCAAGAGGGCCAGGACTGATAGTCATATATTCTCATAGCCGAGGTCAGGTGGTGGGCACCGACAGCAGACCCACAAGAGATCATCAGCCCCACCATCTTCAACATTGAGAGGTGGGATTCTAGCATTCTAGCTTGCCGCAGGTGTGGTCGGGGTTACAAGAGCCAGTGTCTAGTAGGTACAGGTGCTTGTTTCGAGTGTGGGAAGCCCGGACACATTCTTAGTGATTGCCGAGCAGGGAGGCAGGATCATGATGGGGGCCGAGGCCTATCTTCTAGTTCAGCAGTCTCATCTGCATGCTTAGCACATTAGGGAGCATCTAGTAGCACAGGTGGCAGTCAGCACTAGAATAGATTCTAAGCTTTAGCATCCCACCAGGAGCAGGAGGTCTCCGCGGATGTAGTCACTAGTATGTTGCCAGTTTCCATCTTGATGTTTATGCTCTATTAGGTCTGGGGGCTACTTTGTCTTTTGTGACACCTTATATGGACAGTAGCTTCGGAGTAGTCCTGAAGTCATGACAAAACCCTTCTAAGTTTCTACTCCAGTAGATGACTCAATTATAGCTAGACGGGTCTATAGAGATTGTCCGATTTCAGTCCTTCAGAAAGTCACCTCAGCAGATTTGATAGAGTTAGCCATGAACGATTTTGATGTTATTCTCGGAATGGATTGGCGATTTGCACACTATGCTTTAATTAATTATAGAACTTGGGCAGTAGAGTTCAGATTTTTAGATGAGCCAGTCTTAGAATGAAAGGTAAGTTCAGCTGTGCCTGTAGGTCATTTCATTTTCTACCTTAAGGCCAGAAAGATTATTTCTAAAGGTTGTGTGTACCATCTAGTTAGGGTTAAGGATGTTGAGTTCGAGACCTCGACTATCCAGTCAGTTCCAGTAGTACACAAGTATCCATAGGTCTTTCTAGATGATTTACCGGGAATCCCTCCCGAGAGGGAGATTTTGGTATTGACCTTCTTCCTAACTCGCAGCCTATATGTATTCCTCCTTACATAATGGCCTCAGCCGAGCTAAAAGCGTTGAAAGAGAAGTTGAAGGACCTATTAGATAAGGGTTTTATTAGACCGAGCAAGTCCCTATGGGGTGCACCAGTTCTCTTTGTCCGAAAGAAAGATGGTTCTCTTCGTATGTGTGTTGATTCTCGGCAATTGAAAAAAGTCACCATCAAGAACATGTATCCTCTACCCAGGATTGATGATTTTTTTGACCAACTGATAACGCTCAAACCATACCTCCTACCGAAGTATGAAGCGGACGTTGTCGATAAAGAACCCAACTAGAGGTTGGGGTCGATCCCACAGGGAATATGGAAGAGCTAGCCTACAGCCGATAAATGAACTTGTTAGGTAGTTACTCCAAAAAGAGGGGGTTCTAAAGAAAAAAATAATTAAAAACAAATTTAAAACTTCATTTGAAATCAAGAATGAAAGATAACTAGGTTTTTGTGTTCCCCATGGGTTCATAACTGCTTCGGGTATATATACACGATCATCACTAATGCTTACTTGTAGAACTGATAACCTAAATTCTTTCAAACAACTGACCAGTCCCTATTGAATAACTATACTCAATCACCCAACCAGGTCTTGTGAGCGATTAAGAATTATTCATTATCAATATGTCCCAAATTTTAACTATCGTGCGACCACAACTCAAGTAAATACAATGATTATCAAGATCAAGGCTTTGTTGTAATTCTCTTTTCCTAATCTCTACCTCTTAGACCTAAGCAAGTAAAGAATTCGGGCATGTCCTAACGTTTTGCACCGTTAAGAAATGTTTAAGCATAAAGAGAATAAAATACAAGTGTTTTCCATTGGTTTTGAATCATTTTTATGTAACCCTAGCTTATTAATCCACCATGGTTCCTACAACCCTAGCTATGGATGTTTTAGCCTCTCATAGTTGCAAGATTGTGATTTGTTTGCATAATTAAAGACATGAATCAATACTTACAATTATAATTGAGAGAAAAACTTCCTCGAATTAATCAGCAAAATCCTCAAGAACAATATGAAGATCAAGAAAAAGTTGATCACAAGTTGAACAACTCAATCTCACGTCTATATCTCCTTAATTTCGTTGATAATCAGTTCTAATCACTCCTAGTTACTTCTATTCTCCTCCTTTTTCAAAATAAAATGTAAAACATATTTATACAGACCAAAAAATCATTTTCCTAGGCTAACATGGTGTATTTCCATATTTGTAACCACCTGCAGCACGACTCATCCTATGATCCGTAGCAGGTATGTACAGATCGTACCTGCTTTCCATATGTCAGTTGGTTGGTTGAAATTTTACTAAGTGTTGGATTCTTGTACAATTTGTACATTGTTCCTACAATTCGTACTGTACTTCCATGGCTTGACTTTGTCACTTTGAAATTTTTCTGAAGTTCATCACGAGTGCCTTGATATGACTCGTACCTTGCAACCACGACTCATACTGTCTATCCGTAGCAGGAGTCAGCCTCTTGTGCAAATTTTTTGAATCTTCCCATGACTTCTTCACCACGACTCGTACATTCTTTGTATGACTCGTACTGAGAGTCATATGATGCACTCTTTATCCTTAGCCTTCTGAAACATCTCACGACCAGCAGTACGACTCGTAGAACCTTTCTACGGCTCGTATGGTGAACTGTAAGTTGAGCCTATTTTGTACACTTTCAAGCTATCTTTTGCACATTTTTTCTCCAACACCAATTTATCCTGTAACCAAAGGAAAAGTGCCTCATATCCACATAAATATACCTATGTCCATGCTATTTTCTTAGTTTTGAGCGTTGAAAGTGCTGTAAACTCACAGCAATCAACACCCTCAACTTAAGACTTTTTCATATCCTCAGGCAAAGAAAAAGAAAAACTAAATACGATGCTCAACTAGAAAATAATCCTAGGATATTACAGGCAATACTAAACGAAATGTGCACTATACATTTAACACTTTCTGACCCTTTTCCATTAACCAACATCAGCTAATGTATTACAAGAAACCACAAAAAATAATTTATAGGGATCAAGACATGTCATCTAGGTATCAATAGGCAAATAAGTAATCACCAATGATTTTCACACAGACCAATGGTAGAAGTAAACATAATCCATGTATCCTTATAAAAAATGAAGTCCCCGCTCATATATATATATAGTGTGAAACATTGCATGGGACTAAACAAGTAAGGTGCTCACTCTCACAAAGAAGTTACAAGTATTATGTATCAGATACCATAGGCTTGCCCTTATTTTCTCTACTTCGGTTTGTCGGATGGCCAAATTAGGATCACTACAGGACTTGATATAGCTTGTAATGTAGGCATAGGGCTGGACATGATAAAGAGGAGATCTTTTTAAGTGACTATCCCTTCCTTGGCATTACATACATTGACTTTACTCTTCACCTATTTAACCCATTATTCTTTTCATTGGTCTTCTTCCCTTTTCACTTCTTTTGATGTTCTTTTGTATGGGTGTGGTGTATTTTCAACTTTTTTCTCAAGTATTTTATTGAATTTTATTTTTTCAAGATTTTCAGCTTTTTCATCTCTTTTTCTCTCCACCACACCTCATTTTCAATCTTTTTCTCTTTTATTTTCCTTTTTATCATTCCCACCTTTATGCACCCCTACTCTAGCCACCCTCAACTTAGGCATTTTGACTATGTTGAGGTTCACAATATCCAAGGAAGGACCAAGGCCAAAAAATGTTCATTATAATGAAATAGGTACGGTTAATCGGTAAATCAAAGAAAAATGGTCTATTAAAGGCTCAAAATTACTCATATGATTTTGGTAGGGTTCTTTAGGCTAAAAGTGAGCTTTAACAAAAACGGCCTATGATCATATCCTAACCAACCATCATCCTTAGCCTATGCAAAGACCAACCAGACAAGTTCTAGATTTTCAACACAATACCGAACTAAGTAACATACCTAACTCAATCATGGTACATGACTTATATTCACCTCACCTGTCTGGTTTATACATGGCTTAACAAGACTCCTCATGCTAATAAATTACATGACATCAAAAGATCCACAAACATCATGCATGCAGTCACAAATACATAGATAATGCATCAAAAAGTTTTAAACAGGGTCAATTTTTTTCAAAAATCAAAACTAGTGCATTTTCATTGGCTGAGTACTCCTAAGCTATTTCCTAATTAAAAGAAATTACAAAAATAAAAATAAAAATTCTAAACATGTCGGTTCTACTACATAGCATGCCTAAGGGAAAAGAAACACGGCAAGAAAAACCCTCAGACGAATCGAAAATCCCCAAACATACAAGTACAACCCCTCCCCTTTTTGAAAATTAATCTTCATCCCTGAAGCATGAACAATAAGCTCATAGGGAAGGGAACATACTTGTGGCACTCTAGGTTTCGCCACTTATAGGTTGCTTCCCATGCAGCACCCGATTTAACATCACGGCACGATGTAGGTGGCTCGGTTACTCAGACTTGACCAAACCACCACTTGGGTTGCCTCTCAAGAAGTGCCTGATTTAACGTCGCGACACGACGCAAGTCTCTCGACTACTCAGAATTCATTAAGTGGCTCATACTCATTCTCCAGTGCTGAGAATACACTGTATTCCTTGGGTTGCTGCATTGTCCGGCAGATGTTGAAAGTGACGTCCTCTTTGCTTAGTATGAACTTCAATAGGCCAGCCTCCACATCTACTAGGGCCTTCCCGGTTGCAAGGAATGGTAGCCCCAGAATGATGGGGACCTCATAATCAACCTTGCAATCTAAAATCACGAAGTTTTATGGGAATATAAATTTTTCTACCTTGACAAGCCCTTTGAATAGGATCCCCACTAGCTTTTTAATAGTTTTGTTGGCCATCAGTAGTCGCATAGTGGTCGGTGTGGGTGCTCCCAAGTGCTATAAGGGATTCTGACTATAGGCACTGGAGTCAGCCTATCTGAGTATGTAAACTATATGGTGGATACGATAACAAATAATCCTTCTACATTAGCAAATTCTTGAACATTGCAAAGGGCATCAAATTAATGCTTGCTAGTAGATCGCAAAGTGCCCTTACTAACTTGACATTGCCAAGTGTGCAGGGTATAGTGAAAGCACCTGTGTCTTTTTTCTTTTGAGCCAAGACCCGTGTAGCTATGGCACTACAGTGATGTATATTATCTACCCGATCATAGATCACAGATCTCTTCTTAGTCACCAAGTCCTTCATAAACTTTGCATATCTCGACATTTGTTCCAATGCCTCTACCAATGGTATGTTCACAGATATTTGTTTAAGCATCGAAAGGAATTTTTGGAGCTTACCATTTTCCACCTCTTTCTTCATTCTTTGAGGGAACGGTGGTGATGGTCATGGGATAGCTCTGTGCATTTAAGTTTCTCCTTGATCAATGTTAGGTTCTTCACCTCTATCGGAGCCTTTGGCAACTCAACATTTTCCATCTCAGCACCCTTATAACTTTCCTCAATAACACACTCTTTCGTTTGTTCAACTACAATCAAAAAAGGGGGGTCAACTATGGTCTTACCATTCCTAGTCATCACCACCATGCAATGGTCATCATTCTTTTGGTTTTGGATGGTGTTACTAGGTAGTATACCCTTTTTTCTAGGGTTCATGATGTTGACAGTTGCCCAAGTTGATGTTCGATCTGCTTGATGGTTGTAGCATGAGATTCCACTTTCTGACCTATACTTGATATGTCACTTCGGATCTCCTTTAATTGATCATCAGTGGACATCACCTTTTTGAGCATTTCGGCCATCATACTCTCCAACTTAAACTTCCCAGCCTCCCCTTCTCGTTCAATGGGAGGCACATAAACTCCAACCCGGTCATTGTGATATCCATTGTTTCTTCTCAATTCACCATCTCGCTTATGATCGCGACTTCTATCTTTGTCTCCTTTTCAGTTGTAGTTGTCCCTGTATTAGTTTCGAACTTGGTTTCCAGAACCTTGGCGGCAATTGTCTTGTCTAGACGCTTGGGTGTTGGCTCGAAAATACGCTACTTGGCTATCTAGGAAATTTGCCTCTTCCTCAGAATCTGAGTAATCAGCTCCCGAATCCATTCCTTGAGTTCACACTGCATTTACCTTTTTGGCTCCTACTCCCATGATGTTCTTTGTAATAAAATCCAAAGATGTACGCATGTGAGCCTACTCTTAGTCATGTTCTTCTTCCTTTCTTCATTGGTCTGCGATCAAACAAACAACATATGTACCAATTGCTGCATCAGTCTCCCTTGTATGCCAGGCCATATTTTTCTTGGTCACCCTGTCAAGGATAATAGCCGCTTGGTCCCAGGTGTGACTCATTAATGCTCCTCCTACCACCATGTCCACTACAACTTTTGTGCTATTATTCAAAGACCTGTAAAAAATTTCAAACAAAGTGTCATTTGGGATTTTATGGTTCGAGCACTTTTTCAACTTCTTTTTGAACCTCAACCGGGTTTCATGAAGTTCGTATGTCTTGATTTGGTGGAAGTTGTAGATCTAATCTTTTAGATGCAACATTATGGAGGGGGGAAAGAATTTCTCCAAGAAGTCCTGTTTGAGTTCCCTCCAGTTGGTTATGGAGTTGTTGGGCAACTCCGATAACCATAAAGTGGCTTCCCCTAATAGAGATAAGGGGAAAATTTTGAGCCTTATGGCATCCTAACTAACTCCAGGCAACCTATACACCTTGCATATTCCTATGAAGTTCCTCAAGTGCAGGTTGGCGTCATCCACTGCATGACCACTGAACACCCTTTTCATGTTTACTAATTGAATCATGGTGCTCGTAATATCAAACTTGGCCCCAACGGGCAGTGGTGGTGGCACAATTGCTCCAGTCGACCCAACATCATCAATGTCTGGGTCATCATCATCGAAGAATTGAGGGGCATGTCTATAACTTCAGTTGCCCCTCCTATGTCGACCAACATTCACTACCTCTTCTTTGACATCTTATGCATCCTGAAGTGCAGCTTGCCTAGCTAGCTCAACTTGCCTAGATTGTTTAGCTATGCGGGCATCTCTTTGTTTCTGGTTTTCCATTCTGTGTAGTGTTCATTCAATTTCTGGGATCAACGGAATCAGGGGATCTCCACTACTCCGAGTGCTTGGCATTCACCGGAGAACAACCTTTGGGTATCAAAAATAAAAAGAAAACATAATTAAGAAAATAACTAACAAAAAAGTCAAATACAAGAAAATAATCTAGTCTTAGCCGTATTTCCCAGGCAACGAAAACTTTTTGATAACGGTCAAACCATACCTCCTACCAAAGTATGAAGTGGACGTTGTCAATAAAGAACCCAACTGGAGGTTGGGGTCCATCCCACATGGAATATGGAAGAGTTAGACTACAGCCGGTAAGTAAACTTGTTAGGTAGTTACTCCAAAAAAAGGAGGGTTCTAAAGAAAATAATAATTAAAAACACAGTTAAAACTTTAGTTGAAATCAAGAATTAAAGACAACTAGGGTTTTGTGTTCCCCATCGGTTCATAACTTTTTCGGGTATACGTACATGATCATCACCAATGCTTACTTGTAGAACTGATAACATAAATTCATTCAAATGACCGACTAGTCCCTATTCAATCACTATACTCAATCACCCGACCAGGTCTCATGAGCGATTGCAAATTATCCGTTGTCAATAAGTCCCAAATTTTAACTATCCTACAACCACAGCTCAAGTTAATACAATGATCATCAAGATCAAGGATTTGTACAATTCTCTTTTCCTAATCTATACCTCTTAGACCAAAGAAAGTAAAGAATTCGGCAAGTCCTAATGTTATACACCATTAAGAAACATTTATGCATGAAGAGAATACAAGTGTTTTCCATTGGTTTTGAATCACTTTTATGTAATCCTAGCTTGTTAATCCACCATGGTTCCCACAACCCTAGCTATGGAGGTTTTAGCCTCTCATAGTTGCAATATTGTGATTTGTGTGAATAATTAAAGACATGAATCAATATTTACAGTTATAATTGTGAGATAAACTTCCTTGAATCAATCAACAAAATCCTCAAGAACAATATGAAGATCAATAAAAGGTTGATCATAAGTTGAACAACTCAATTCTCACGTCTCTATCTCCTTAATTTCATTGCTAATCAATTCTAATCACTCCTAATTACTTCTAGTCTCCTACTTATTGAAAATAAAACGTAGAACATATTTATACAGACATAAAAATCCTTTTCCTAGGCTAACAGGGTGTATTTCCATATCTGTAGCCACTTTCAGCATGACTCATCCTATGATCCGTAGCAGATATGTACGGATCGTACCTGCTTTCCGTATGTCAGTTGGCTGGCTACAATTTGACTAAGTGTTGGATCCTTGTATGACTCGTACATTGTTGCTACGATTCGTACTGAGCTTCCATTGCTTGACTCTTATACTTTAAAAAATTTTTGAAGTTCATCACGAGTGCCTTGGTACGACTTGTACCTTGCTACCGTGACTCGTACTGTCTATCTGTAGTAGGAGTCGGCCTCTTGTGAAATTTTTTTGAATCTTTGCATGACTTATTCACCACGACCCGTACATTCTTTGTATGAATCGTACTAAGAGTCATATGATGCACTCTTCATCCTTAGCCTTCTGCAACTTCTCACAACTAGTAGTACGACTCGTAGAAACTTCCTATGGCTCATATGGTGAACTGTGAGTTGAGCCTATTTTGTACACTTTCAGGTTATCTTTTGCACATTTTTGCTCCAACATCAATTTATCTTGTAACTAAAGAAAAAGTGCCTTATATCCACATAAATATACCTAAGTCCATGTTATTTTCTTAGTTTTGAGCATCGAAAGAACTGTAAACTCACATCACATCACCAGCTTCTAGGTACCAAGTATTTCTCAAAGATAGTTCCCCGGTCTGGGTATCACCAGCTTATAGTTTGGGAGTGTGACATCCCGAAGATAGTCTTTAGGATACAGTATAGTCATTATGAGTTCATAGTTATGTCTTTTGGGCTAACGAATGCTCCTGCAGCTTTTATGGACTTGATGAATAGGGTGTTCAAGCCATACCTAGACATTTTCGTGATTATGTTTATCGATGACATCATGATATACTCTCGGAGTGAGGAGGTACATGCCACTCATTTGAGAATATTGCTTCAGACTCTCAAGGATCGCCAATTATATGCCAAATTTAGCAAGTGTGAGTTTTGGTTGAACTCCGTAGCATTTTTTGGCCATATGGTATCAAGAGAAGGCATAATGGTGGACTCTCAGAAAATAGAGGTGGTGAAGAATTGGCCGAGACTAGTGAATCCTTCAGATATTCGGAGATTGTTTGGTTTAGCTAGCTACTATCGAAGGTTTGTTGAAGGTTTCTCATCGATTGAAGCACCTTTAACCAAATTAACCCAGAAGAAGGTGAAATTCCAATAGTCGGATTCTTGTGAGAAGAGTTTCTAAGAGTTAAAGATTCGAATTACTTCAGCACCGGTGTTAACTCTACCGGAGGGTACCGATGGGTTCATGGTGTATTGTGATGCTTCAAGGATCGGACTTGGGTGTGTCTTGATGCAGTACGGGAAAATTATAGCATACGCCTCTAGACAGTTGAAAGTTCATGAGAAGAAGAATTGGCCACGGTGCTATTCACGTTGAAGATATGGAGAAATTTTTTGTGCGGGGTCCATGTAGATGTATTTATGGACCATAAGACCTTGTAATATGTGTTTACACAGAAGGATCTCAATCTTTGGAAAAGGAGGTAGTTGGAGATTCTTAAGAACTATGATATGAGTGTCCTTTACCATCCGGCTAAGGCTAATGTGATAGAGGACGCTCTTAGTAGACTCTCTATAGAGATTGTGTCTCATGTGGATGAAGGGAAGAAGGAGCTGGTGAAAGATGTGCATCAACTCGCAAGGTTGGGGTTAGGTTGGTTGACTCGATCGATGGTAGTGTTGTTGTTCAGAATGGATTAGAATCGTCCTTGGTGTCTAATCTGAAAGATAGACAAGATGAGGACCCAATTTTGGTAAAATTGAAGGAAGCCATTCAAAATTAGAAGGTAGAGGTCTTCTCTAAAGGGGTAGATGGTGTGCTTCAGTATCAGGGTCTCTTATGTGTTCCGGACATGGACAATTTGAGGAGCCGGATGTTGCACGAGGCTCATGGATCCAGTTATTCTATCCATCCAGGTTCCACCAAGATGTACTGTGACTTACAGGAAGTCTATTAGTGGAATGACATGAAGAAGGATATTGCAGAATTAATAGCCAAGTGCCTGAACTGTCAGCAAGTAAAGGTTGAGCATCAGAAACCGGGAGGTGTACTTCAGGATACCAGCATTCCAACTTGGATGTGGGAAGAAATTAATGTGGATTTCAGCACAAGTTTACCTCGTACTAGTTGACAATATGACTCCATTTGGGTTGTGGTAGACAGATTGACCAAGGCCGCTCATTTTATACCGATCAAAAGCACAGATTTGGCGGAGGATTACACCAAATTATATATCCGGGAGCTATTCTTATTGCATGGATTGCCCCTATCTATCATTTCAGATAGAGGTACTCAATTTACCTCTCAGTTTTGAAAGTATTTTAAAAAAGGATTGGGTACACGAATTAAGCTCAGCACAACATTTCACCCACAAATGGATGGTCAAGCGGCGAGAAAAATCCAGACCCTTGAGGACATGTTTAGAGCATGCGTGATTGACTTCCAAGGTAGCCAGGATGAGCATTTTCCACTTAATGAGTTTGCATACAATAACAACTATCATTCCGGTATCCAGATGGCACCATTCGAGGCTCTCTATGGGAGGAGGGGTAGGTCGCCCATTGGTTGGTTTGAGGTTGGCGAACCCATGATGATAGGACCAGATTCAGTTCATGAGGCTACAGAGAAGGTTGAATTAATAAGAGACCAGTTGAAAACTGCCCAGAGTCACTAAATGTCTTATGCTGACGTGCGAAGAAGAGAATTACAATTTAAAGTCGATGACTGGGTATTTCTGAGGGTGTCTCCCATGAAGGGAGTGATGAGGTTCAAAAAGAAAAGAAAACTTAGCCCCTGCTATGTCAGCCCGTACCGGATAGTGAGACGTGTTGGCAAGGTGGCTTATGAGTTGGAGTTGCCTTCAGAATTCGCTTCTGTGCATCTCGTATTCCATGTGTCTCTCTTGAAGAAGTGTTTGGGTGATCCAGCTCTAGTTGTCCCAGTGGATAGTGTTGGTGTAAAAGACAAACACAATTAAGAGGAGGTTCTAGTAGAAACACTGGATCGTCAGGTTCAAAGGCTAAGGAACAAGGAAGTAGCTTTAGTTAAAGTATTATGGAGAAATTAGCATGTTGAGGGAGCTACATGGGAAGCCAAAGTGGATATGATGGCTAGACACCCAAAGTTATTCTCTACCGGCTCAATTCCAACTTGAGGTATTAGTTTTAACATAAAACTCTATCTAGTGTTCATGTTCAGTTCATGTGCTCAAGTTTCTTTTATGTATATAGATATGTGTATGGTTTGTGAAATCAGTTCAACTATGTAGTTTGAATCGGGGATAGTCATACCGTTAGTTTTCAGTATAAATGAACAATATGTGAATATGATAACTGCATTTCTCTGCTTTTCTGTATGTTTTCCAACATTTAGGGATGAATGTTCCCAAGGGGGAGATGTTGTTATACCTCGAAAGCTCAAAGATCAGACCCGGGAGTTGGAATGGAAAAAAATTTAAAGGAACAGAACAAGTCGTGAGATGCCCCGTTGGTGCAGCCCACAAGTCGTGATATGAATCGTGGTGATGCCAGTGAGGAGTTTGGAAATTTGGTGAAATGGAGTCCCAAAGTTGTTACCACGACTCATGGTCAGGCCCTATGAGTTGTTAGGTCAGTCGTGGGGTGGGTGAGTAAGAAAAGAAAAAGAAGAGGGTCAGTGGACTTGACGGAAGGACCCCGCGAGTCATGGTCAGTCACCACGATTCATAGGGAGGGTCGTGATCAACTAACTGAAGAACTAATTAGTACGGAGGCAGTTTACATAACCGGTGGTGACCACGAGTAAAAAGTCATGAGGTTTCCCACGACGAGCCTAGGTGATCTGATGAGCAGTGTACTTGACGGACGACTCTAGTAGTCCTGGCCCACGGCAACGAGTCATTATGTCCCTCGTTGGGACCACCTGGTAGTTGTTTTCTTTTAATTTATTAAAGGTTTTTTTGTAATTCCTGAGCTTTTAAGACCTAAACTACGCGTTTTGAGTTATGAATAGTGACTTTTAAAGGGGTTAAGTTCATTTTAGGCCTTATTCCTTCATCCATGCTAGTTAGAAGTCTAGAGAGGGTGATCAAGCCTAGCACTCAACAATTTCTCTTCAATTTCCTATTGGACATCTAAAAGAGAGTAAGAATTAGCTACCAACAGGTATGTAGGGTTATGAATGGGTGATTCCCTTCACACCCATGCCCAATCCCTCTCTAATTCATGAAAGCTCTATGACTAATCCATGGGGTTTGAACCCAATGCATGAATTTCCAAATACTTTACATGGGTATGATTTAAATACGTTTCTACTATTGAATTATGAAGCATGGGCGAGTTTTATAATGTTTTTTGATTAAAAATCATGATTCTAGATTTATGAATGAAAAGCCCATTGATGAGAAGTTCATGAAAGATGAGATTTGTGATTAATACATGATGATGATGAGATATTATGTTGAAAAGTATGTTTTCAAGCTACCCATATTTATAATAATGTTTTCGATATGAAATGAGTATTTTCAAGAATGATAAAGCTTTGGCAATGCCCACATGTTCAGGTATGATTGATGATTTCTGGAATTAATCTTACCACATGATTTTGGAGTGAAGGCTCCCACTTATATTTTCAGCTTGTCAAATGTTTAAGTTAAATCTTTTCATATGCATAGCTTACCACATGAATTTGGAGCAGACTCTCAATTATCTTTCGTCTTGTGGTATGGTTTGAGTTAAAGCTTCTCTTGTGCATGATTTACGCTTTGATGTGTATTTGATTTATGAGCTTCATCAATAGACGATGTTGATCTTCTTTGAATAATGATGTAGAGTATATGCATGTTTTTGGGAGTGGTATCTAGCATTGAGTAGGCTAAAGGTGGACCACCCTATGCCTAAGAACTACGCACCAACTTAGGTGTATACATTATGATTTTGGGACCTCCCTTGTGAGTTATCCCCTTCCCTATTGGGCCATGATCTTGATATGTATCATGGTATCATCCCTAGCACTGGCAAGACATTGGATGGCTCTACCCACTTGAGTGTGATAGTTGGGACCACGTAAAGCTCTATCGTGGTATGTCGGTTAAAAGACGATTCTCCATTGTTCCTCATGATTTTAGTTATGCATGTTCATTACTCATAAGATTTAAATATGTAAGCATGTTCTAAAGCAGGTTTGACTCAATGATCATCTTTTTTTATAGTATCAGATTTTAGCTTTGAGTCAATCGATTATGTTATGATATGTCATGATGATAAGTTATGCTATGATGAGATCATGATTTCATAAAGAATGCATACAAGCCCTACTCTCAGATTCTTAATGTTTATGTTTTACATTATGCATTGTCTTTAAATGATTTTACTTTAGCGGTTTTACTTATCCTGCATACTCTGTACATTCCACGTACTGACTGCATACTCTATGCTGTATAATTTCATGATACAGGACCAGACTCTCAGGTTCAGCCCCACTCATAGTTCGACTCAAGAGTTAGCTTTTTCGTATTGGTGATTCCTCATCTCCCGAGGACTAGACTACTCAGATTTCCTTATGTATTTTCAGTTTCAGCTTGTTGAGTTAGTTGGGGGTTTTGTCCCAACAACTCGTCATGTTTAGAGGCTTTTCCAACATACATATGTAATCATCTTCGTATTATGAATTCTAATATTATTTTAAAGTTTAGACTTTTTCTATGATTATATTGTTGATTACTCAGTTTCATTAATCGAGTTAGATGTATCCTTATGCCATTGGTCGACGTGGGTCTCTCGGGGCTCCTTGTCCCATGTCGTGATCCGGTCCTCCATTCGAGTCACGAAACCCCTGAACAGATGGAGGCTGGATTAGCAGCTGAAGCTTGAGAAACTGCTCTTCAAGAGGCATATGATTGCTATGCCTCCGGCGCACGCGCAAGAATACGCGGTCGTACAAGTAATATAGTGACTATTTGTGAGCCAAATGTCGAACTCACACGGACTAGATTATAGTGAATTAACAAGTTCAAGTATCAATTCAAAAATTAAAAGTGCTACTTTTCCAAGATTTAATGTTTGTTTGTTTCTAAATCCAAGGATGATGCCCCATTTCTTCTCTGTGGCACGTTGATGACTCCATATACCACTTTTAGCTTTCTTTCCAACCTAAAACAAAGGCTAACCACACATGTTAGTTGATGAACACTATTTCAATCAAAATACATGAGATAATACTTAAAATAAGGTGCAAACATGACTAAAGATTGGGTGTAAAATATCACTTAGGCATGTACATATGCCTAAAATCACTACCCACACTTAAAGTCGTGATCGTCCTTGAAAAAATTCGTTACATCTCATGCATGTGGAAGACTCACCCAATTTACCAATTGAAGCAAGATCACTCAAATAAAGGCTATCATGACTGACTTAGATGGCAAGTTCATATAAATCATGCTATATATGACCCAATTAAAACTAAGTATAACCTAGTTAAGGCCTCCTATCCACAAGAATTGACTCTACACATTAGCAAACTCATGCAAGTTAACCAATCAATAAGTTTAGTATGAATTCTATCTTTCCTCAAGCATGCGCCCTCACAACAAGAGAGATACCCATTTCCACCACAAATTTACAAGTTACAAGATGTATGGGTATAAGAATAACAATTATGCTCACTCTCCCATAGAATTCACATGCAACATGCAATGAACCATATGCTTGCCCTTACCGTATTATTTCACTAATACAAGAACATCAAAAAGTAAGATCAAGTAGGATTTTATGGGTTGTAATGTAAAGGACATGTACGTACTATTCTGGCTAGTATAGTGACTATCTTTCCTAAGAACTTTTAATATGTCACATTTTCTCATTAAGCATCCTATTTTCTTTTACTTCTTCCCCTGCTCTTCTATCTATCACTTTCCCTTTTTGTTTCCCCATTTCTTTAAGTATGCTTACACTATTAGTAGGGAGTATTTAAGAATTAGACACTTCACCATTCTTTTGTTCTTTTCTACTCCCTACCACAACTAGGAATTTTGAATAATTGTACCCTCCACTCTTTTATTCAACTTCCGCAACCAGCTATCTCCCCTCTTTTCAAGATTCTTACTCCTTTAACTATTATGAATCTTTCACTTAAGCTCTTAGGAGGTTGGAATCAAATTCAGGTCTATTGAAAGAAAAGGATTAAGCTTTTTATGTGGCTAACAATGAATAGGCTAAAGGCTCAATGGAGCTAACTAAGATTATGAATTAAGGGTAGGTAAAGCAACGGATGAAAATAAGCTTATCCAAAGAAATTCCTACATCATCTCCTACAATTAATATTCCTCATTTCAATTTTCAAACACACTAGACATGTTCTAGACCATACATGATAGAATGGATTATAAAAAGAATCTGACAGTCACTGCACATGTTTAATTCAAGATAGACCTATACAAACTCTCAAACCAGCTAATCACATGAATTTATAATTAAGCATAAAGCATATAGAGTCATATCCAAGAGCCTATGTGTCTCAACCAAAATTCATACTATTGCTCAACATGCTACAAATTTAAAATTCACTTGCACCTTACAATCATGTACATCACTCAACAAGAGCGTCAAGCCATCATTCAATTAAGGGTTTTAAAACAAAATCCTAGTGACTAATTTTCCCACAAGATGATTGCCATCCATCCATCGTCGAAAAAAGTCTTTAACCAATAGTAAAATAGCTATTTATAGACAAATCAAAAACTTTATTCTCGGTTCAAAGTACTCCCCCTTCATAAAAGAACCGAAAAGAAAAATCAAAAGGTAGGTGAACAGTGCTCAACTTAGACTTTCCATCAAACAATCTTTCTAACAAGCACATGATTCACCCTAAATCAACCTCATAAAATTTTGAAATTTCCCTCACCCCACACATAAAATATGTTATGTCCCCAAAGCATGAATTGAAATTCAAACAAGGGTTAGGGATATGTCCCGAGGCCTCCTTGGCCTAGCTAGCTGCATGTTTTCATCTATTTTTCATCACAAGGGTTATCAACCCCACACTTATGTTTTTCCATGCTACTTAGCTTCTGCTTTTAAGGGTACTCAGACTTCCCCTTTTTATTTGCTTAACTCAAAAAAGAAAAACAATCAAAATGAAGATAACCAAAATGTTTAAAAAATAAAGGGAAAAAATCATACATGTGGTATACCGGGGTTGCTCCCAAGTAGCACTTTATTTTACGTCGCGGCATGACGTGAGCCACCTTTCTCAGGATGTTCTCAAATAATTCTTCCTTTCGAAAGTCATCTTCTCTTTTTCATAACTTTAGAGTGAGAAGTCTCCACACTTTTCCGCTTCACCTCCAAGACATGCTTCACCAAATTTTTGGCACTTTCTTAACAACAAACTCGGACTCTATTGTTAAGAGATTCTTTAAAAGTGGACCCTTAGAATCCCCAACCCTACACTCATCCTCGGTTAATACATTGATCCCACAAAGATCTTTGTAATGTGTTGGGGTGTTGATTTCTTGGTATACTTTGAAAATTTCCTCCTCATCATTTACCCTCATTTTCAGGGTGCCAGCTCTCATATCAATCACAACTTCTCCTATGGATAGGAATGGATGTCCCAAGATGAGGGATACCTTGTCATCAACCTCAAAGTCAAGAATTATGAAATGTATCAGTATGATGAACTTACTTACTTTGATGATCAGATCCTCAATAATCCCCTCCGAGGCCACCCTCAACTTGTCGCCCAGCTGCAGCATCACTCTAGTAGGCCTTGGTTTTCCCAAACCAAGTGTATTGAATAACAAAAGACGCATCAAGTTCACAACTTCCCCTAATCACACAAGGCCCACATTAGATCTTTTCCACCTGTTTGTACAGGAAGAGTGAAAATCCTTGGGTCTTTCAGATTTTTTGGAATCTTGCTTGTTACCTTGAAACTACACTTCTCAGTTAGTGTTATAGTCTAGACATCCATCAGCCTCATCTTGTTGACCACCATATCTTTCAAGTACTTTGCGTACTTGGGAATTCCCTACAAAAGATCAATCAAAGGAAATTTAGGTGAAGTTGTGTAAAAATGTCAAAGAATTTTTTGTAACAAGCATCCTCCTTGATTTTTTTGAAGCCTTTACGAGAATTGTGGTAGTGGTCTCTATATTGGTTGCACTACTGATTGAGATCTGTTTGCTATAGCTTTCTTCTCTATGCTCTTTTCTGCTGATGGACCGGGTCTGACCAACTCTTGCTATACCTCATCCTTCTTCTCTTTTGTTGGTGCAACAGCCAACTATTTTCCACTTCTCTTACTGATGACCATGACTTGCCTTGTATTTGGATCAGCATCACTGGGTAAACCCCCTACATTCTATTATATGGAGGATCTGCAATCTGACCCATCTATTTCTCCAAGTTGTGAGAGGCAATCTACTGATTTTTAATCTCTCAGGCCATCTTTGCCTGATCAGTTACCATCTGAGTCTGTCTGGCTATGATTTTCTACATCATATCGTCAAGGTTGCTAGATTGGCCGCTAGCCTACCTACTCTGCTATTGAAACTAATTCTGCCTACTCTGCTGTTGAAACTTATTTTGCCTGCTCTGCTGCTGAAACTGATTCTTTTGAGGTTGCTGATAACTCTTACTCTACACTTGATTACCATCAAAAAAAAGTTAGGGTGATTCTACCAGTTCCTATTGTAGGTATTCCCATAATTCTGATTACCTCTCGACACATTACCCACAAAGTTCACTGACTCTGGATTTGCTCCACAAGAGTCTGCACAATGCCCGCTGTTGCCACCTATCTTACACTAGCTAGGAGTTGGTTGAATTGCATTTACCTGTGCCTGGGGCTGTGCCATATTTAGCTTGCTGAACTGAGTCATCATCTGATGCTAAAAGGATGATAGATGGGTTGCCAAGGTATTCACACTATCAACTTCAATCAGCCTAGCTGCTCTCTTGCCTACTTCCCATGTATCACTATGCCACTCTGGATTTCCTTGTGCAATCCCGTTCAACTGAGTGTATAGTTCATCATAAGTCTTCCCTAGTGCTTGTGCACCTGATCCAGAGTCTAGAAAAATCTTTATGTGTGGGTCATGATTCTCCGCAGAAGTATGGGCTAGCACTTCATTGGACTGTTGGTGGTAGGGACAATCTCTCAATAGTTACTTGAACCGCTCCAAAGAAAAGTACAAATTCTTATCCAATTGCTGCTTGAAACTCAAAATTTCACTCCTTAATTTAGCAGTCTTTCCAGATGGGAAGAATCTAATTAGGAACTTCCTTGCCAGGTCATCCTAGGTCATGATGTAGTTAGGTGGCTCTACCTTCAACCAGCTCTACACTTCTCCCAATAAAGAAAATGGGAAAAGGGTGAGCCTGACATAATCAGTTCACAATTTGGCAGGGACGAATGTGTCACTTATTTTTAGAAAGTTCTGCAGATGCTGCTGTGGGTCCTCATGAGTCATCCCTGCGAACTTCCCACTCGTCTGCAACAACTGTACCATGTTTTGCTTCAACACTAATCTACTTCTAGGCTCTAGTCTACGGATGTTGAAGGTAATATTGGTCGCAAGTGGGATTGTCACTTTGCACACTGGTGTGGCTGCCATCTCTACTGGTGCAACCTTATCCTATTAAACCTGCTAGATGGGAAATAGAGTGGAACCTTCCCTTTTCAACTATCGGAACCTTATTTCAAGTTTGGGATATGGTTGAACTAGCTCTCTATCCCTTTCCAGCTTGCAGTAAGGACCAACTTGCTACCTACAACTAGCTCTTTGGCGCATGTATAAGCGCATGCGGTCATACAAGTAATATAGTGACTCTTTGCGAGTTGGATGTCAAACCCATAGCAGAGGAGAAGACTTACTCTTTCCCTATTCTTAAGGACTAGATTATAGTGAATTAACAAGTTAAAGTATCAATTCAAAAATCAAAAGTGCTAATTTTCCAATATTTAAAGTTTGTTTGTTTCTAAATCTAAGGACGATCACAAATTTTGTTGAAAAACAGTAATGAGAATAACCTGGGGTTAAGGCCAAACAATCATGAAATGCTATATTTATATTGGTTCAAGTATGTGACTGCATTTGTTGTCTAACAAGATAAATGCCATGTTCATGGTCTTTCAAGCCTCTAAACAAAATGAAAATAGACTCACAACTACATCGTTGAGCGGGAATGTGACAACCTACTAGATTTGCTGAGGTGATTTTCTGAAGAACTGTGATTGGAAGATTTGCTGAGGTGGAGCTGTTGAATTGTAAGCTGGTCCTCGGCCCCTATCATGGCCCTTTCTAGCTATTGCGCAATCTCTAAGAATATGTCCAGGCTTCTGACTTCCGAAGCAAGCACCTGTACTCGCCAAACACTAATGCGTGTGTCTCTGGCCACACCTGTCACAAACTGGGATACTGGAATCTGTGGGCCTGTTGCTCTGGCCTCTAGAGCCTAATGCTCATTCTCTATGGTCATGCCAAGATGTGGATGGCATACTCATAGTTGATGATGTCGGGGCTGACGATCTCTGGTGGGACTACTGATGGTGTCCACCACCTGGTCTCTGCTGCGAGAACCCATAACTGTCTGTCCTGGCCCTCTTGGCCCCTCTCTCTCCCACATTCACCGCCTATATCTTGTAGGCATACAAGACTATTCGAGAAAAATCCATATCCTGATGAAGCATTGCAGTCCAACAATCCTTGTCTAGGTAGTCCGCCACTCCATCAACAAACTTGCTCACTCGAGCTCTCTGATCAACCACTAACTCTGGTGTGTACTTGAACAGACGAGTGAACTCTAAGGCATACTCTTGCACGATCATCTTTCCTTGTATCAGATTCACAAATTCAGCCGCTTTCAGCTCCCTCATCTCACGAGGGAAGAACTGCTCTAGAAAAGTTACATGAAACTCATCCCAACTGATAAGACCTGCTCCGACTGCCCTACTATCCATCCACTATTTGAACCAAATGTGTGCGACCCCCTTCAAGTAATCCGAGGACAAATCGGCACACTCCTCCCTCGTCACTCCCATAATCTAGGTGATCTTAAAAATCTCCTCAATAAACTCATGGGGATCCTTATCCACCATTAACCCAAGAAACTTTGGAGGGTTCATCCTTAAAAAGTCTCTAACCCTTACTGCCGCCGCATTCCTATTCTAAGGGACATGCGCCACCGCCTGTTGATTGACCTGGGTGGACAATGCCTGTGCTAGCATCTGAATGGCTACCCTAAATTCTGTGTGGGCAACTGGCTCTGGTACGTGCTCCACATGGGCTAGTTGGGCCTGTTGGTGCCCGTCTCCATTGACACCCTATGGCCATTTCAATTTCCATTTCTCCTCATTAACTCTACTGGAAGGCATGATTTTGCAAACGCGAATAACACGAGTTAAAAGGATAGAGAGACGTTGCATCGCATGACATAGATCATGAAAGAAGGGAAAATTTCGAAATGTCTCGTAGCCTCTTCGTCATAAGTGTGGCGTGCTTCACACCCATGAAAAAGACTCTACTTAATGCGGCTTTCATACACCCTAGGACACTAAAACTATTACTCTAATATAGAGATTGTCATGACTCGAACATAGGCCCAGATCGAGACACGGGACAAGGAGCCCGAGATACTCAAAGTCGATCCATTGCATGAACATAACTTCTAACTCAATCTATAAAAACGGAAGATCGACATGATAAACATAGCGGAAATATAAACATAACATAATATCTGAACATATAACACGAGTCTGAAGCTGAATACAATCTATGTATAAAGAACCTCTACTGCTGATGAGTTGATGGGACAACACCCCAACTAACTCTCTAAGTCTGAAACTGAAAATATAAAGATAACTGACAAGGATTGGTCCTTGGGAGATGAGGACTCATCAACTGAGAGTAGATATGCTACACTGGAAGGCTGGCTAGCAACGCGGCTGAGTCTAAACATCAGAGCTTGTATCATGAAATGGTACAACATTGAGTATGTGGTCAGTACGTGGAATATACCGAGTATGCAATGCAAGTAAACAAGCTTAAGTAAGTAAAATCATTAAATCATGCATAATATAAAACATAATCAAGATAAGATTATGAGAATAGGGCTTGCATGCTATTTTTTAAAATCATGATCTGAACATAACTGCATATCATATCTAGTTCGAATGATCCAAAGCTAAAAAGTGATAATCATAACTAAAATAAAACAGTGGGTCAAACCTGCTGAAAACATAATATCATGACTGATGTACATGCATAACTGAAATCATAAGGAACAATGGGAGACTTATCATATAACCGACATTACCATGATAAAGCTTACGTAGTCCCGACTATTACACTGTGGGCAGAGTTGTCTAAAGCCTTGTCAGGGATAAAGACGCTACCATGATATAGATATCAGGATGAAGGCCCCTTGGGGAAATGGAAAGCTCACAAAGGAGGTCCCAAATAATCTGAAGATACCTACGTTGGCTCATATTTCTGAGCCATAGTGTTGATTGACCCTTAACCTACTTAGTGCTAGACACTAGTCCCAAAAATATGCATATGCTCTATCGTTTTTCAAGGAAGCTGACCATCGTCTAGTAACGAAGCTGAATAATCATTTACATATAAAATATGAAATCATACATAGGGAGCCTTGGCTCAAACCATACCACAAGCTGAATATAATCGGGAGTCTAGACTCCAAAACCATGTGGTAAGCTGATTGACATGAGTTCATAAATCATACTTGAACATATGGGCTTGCCCAATACTTAAACATGTTTGAAAATACTTGATTCACTTGAAAACATGATCATAGACTTGAGTAGCTTGAAAACATGTTTTTCTCATAAATATCTCATCATACTTGAACATACATCGTAGATCTCGACTTTCATGGATAGGCATCATAGTTTTTAAAACTTGAAAACATGATTTATAATTGAAAAACATTGTAAAACTTTCCCATCAATCATAATTCAACAATAGAAACATGCTTAGATCGTACCCATGGTAGAAACTTAGGGAATTCATGCATTGGTTGAAAACCCCATAGAATCAACATGTATATTTTCATGAATTAGAGAGGAATTGGGAATGCGTGTGAATAATTTTACCCACTCATAACCCTACAAACCTGAGAGGATCTGATTCTACAACTTCTCTAATTACCCAAGGAATAATTGAGGAAGAACTTTAAGAGATTCAGCTTGATCACCCCATCTGGACTTCGAAACTTGTGTGCATGAATTAGGAATAGCCTAGAATGAACTTACCCTTCTTAAAGCTCACTATTCAGAGCTTAAAATGACGTAGTTTAGGCCTTAAAATAATAGGAATTATGGAAAAACCCTTACTAAACTCGTCGGGAAAAATAGATTGCCAGTCCCAATCAGGGACTAGACGAGTCATTGTCCCTAATCATGCATCATGGCTTGCCATCCGTCGTCTTCACTGGAAACTGCATCAAGTTTCCACCACGAGGCACTTAACGACCCATTACTGGTGACCGTGACTCGTGTTCACCTTCCATCGTCCTCACTGCCGGAAACCACCTAGGTGTTACCACGGGTGACACCACGACTCGTGGTGCACCCAACGAGTCGTAGTGAGGACTCGTTAAGTGCACTTTCCAAACTTCCTCTTCCTTCAACCATCCTTGACCACGATTGACTTAATGAGTCGTGGGTCTAACCACGACTTGTGGTCACACCCATGGTCACCCCAAACATAAAATTTCCAACTCAGTCCGACTCCTCGCCACGAGTCACTTAATGACTTGTGATCATCCTAACAGGTCACTGAATGACTCATCTTGTGACCTAGTGCAAAAAATCTAGTTTTCTCTGTTTCAACTCCCCGATCTGATCTTTGGGTTTCTGGGGCATTACAATATATGTCCTTGGGAACATTCATCCTCAAATGTTGGAAAACATACTGAAACACAGAGAAATGCAATCATCATATTCAAAGACTGATCATATAAGCTGAAAATTGATGGAATGGCTTCCTCCAAACTGAACTACATGACTGAACTGAATTCAAAAATCACACATACATGCTTTAACATGAAAGAAACTGGGACAGATGAACTGAACATGAAACTTAATGGAGTTTTAGGGCAAAAACTGATACCTCAAGGTAAAACTGAGTCGAAAGGGAATAGATGTGGATATTTAGCCATCATATCTGCTTTGGCTTCCCACATAGGTCCCTCAACATGCTGATTCCTCTATAAAACTTTAACTGAAGCTAATTCTTTGTTCCTTAGTTTGTGAACCTTTCGATCCAGTATCTCTACCGGAACCTGTTCATAACTAAGGATGTCCTTCACACCTACACTCTCCATTAGAACAACTAGAGCTAAAATCACCCAAACAATTCTTTAAGAGATATACATGAAAAATAGGATGAATGGAAGTTAATTATGAGGGCAACTCCAATTCATATGCCACCTTGAAAACCCATTTCACAATCCGATACGGGCCAGCATAACGGGGACTGAGTTTCCCCTTCTTTCCGAACCTCATCACTCCCTTTATGGGAGACACCTTTAGAAACACCCAATCGTTAATTTCAAACTCCAGTTCACTCCTTCTCACATCCGCATAGGACTTTTGGCAGCTATGAGATGTTTTTAATCTGTCTTTATGAGTTGAACTATTTCAATGGCTCATGGACTGAACTTGGTCCTATCATCGTAGCTTCACTGACTTCAAATCATCCAATAGGCAATCTGCATCTCCGCACATAGAGAGTCTCAAACGGAGACATCTAAATGTTTGAATGATAGTTGTTCTTATACGCAAACTCAAGGAGAGGCAAATGATCATCCCAACTACCATTGAAGTCAATCACACACGCTCTCAACATATCCTCGAGGGTCTGAATAGTCCACTCTGCCTAACCATCCATTTGTGGGTTAAATGTTGTACTGAGCTTGACCTGAGTACATAGTCCCTTTTGAAACGGTCTCCAAAACTGGGAGATAAATTGAATACCTCTATCTTATATGATGAAGAAGGGCAATCCATGCTACTAAACTAGCTCTCTAATGTGTAATTTGGCATAATCCTCTACTAAATTAGTACTTTTGACTGGTAGAAAATAAGCGGCTTCGGTCAACCTATCCACAACCACCCAAATGGAGTCGTACTGTTGACAAGTGCAAGGCAACCCTGTGAAGAAGTCCATATTGATATCCTCCTACATCCAAGTAGGGATACTGATGTCTTGAAGCACACCTCCTGGTCTGTTGTGCTTAACCTTCACTTGCTAACAATTCAGACTCTTAGGCATAAATTCTAAAATATCCTTCCTCATGTCATTCCACCAATAGACTTCCTGTAGGTCACGGTACATCTTGGTGGAACCTGGATGTATGGAGTATTTGGAACTATGAGCCTCGTGCAATATCCAATCTCTCAAATCATCAACATTTGGAACACACAAGCAACCCTGATAATGAAGTACACCATCTCCCCCTTTGGAGAAGACCTTTACCTTTTGTTTTTGGATGGCTTCCTTCAACTTTACCAAAATAGGATCCTTGTGTTGTCTAGCTTTCACAAAAATCACCAAGGATGATTTTGACCCATTCTGAACTATAATACCACCATCGGTCAAGTCAACCAAATGAACTCCTAACCGCGCAAATGATGCACATCCTTCGCCAGCTCCTTCCTCCCCTTATCTACATGAGACACACTCTCCATAGAGAGCCTACTAAGAGTGTCTGCTACTGCATTAGCCTTGCCCGAATGGTAAAGGACACTATTCTCATAATCCTTGAGTAGCTCCAACCACTTCTTTGAGGAAGATTTAGATCCTTCTGAGTAAACACATATTGTAGGCTTTTGTGCTCCGCAAACAGATCCACATGGACCCCGTACAAATAGTGTCTCCAAATCATCAAGGCAAATACAACCGCCGCCAATTCAAGATCATGGGTTGGGTAATTCTTTTCATGAACCTTCAGCTGCTTGGAAGCATATGCTACCACCTTACCATGTTGTATCAACACACTACCAAAGCCGATCCTCGAAGCATCACAATACACCACAAACCCATTGGTACTCCTAGGTAGGGTTAACATCAGTGTCGAGGTGAGTCGAGTCTTCAACTCCTAGAAGATCCTCTCACAAGCATTCGAGGATTGGAATTTCACTTTCTTTTGGGTCAATTTGGTCAGTAGCACTGAAATAGATGAAAATCCCTCAACAAATATCTGATAATAACCAGTTAAGCCCAAGAAACTCCTAATATCCAAAGGATTCACCGGTATAGGTCAATTCTTCACCGCTTCTATCTTTTGAGGGTCTACCTTTATACCCTCACTTGACACCACATGCACCAAAAATGTCACTGAATTCAATCAAAACATGCACTTGCTGAATTTAGCATATAATTGGCAATCCTTTAGAGTCTGTAAAACCACCCTCAAATGAGTGGCATGCTCCTCATCACTCTAAGAGTATATTAGGATGTCATCTATGAACATGATCACGAACATATCCAAGTATGGATTGAACACCCTGTTCATCAAATCCATAAAAGATGCAGGAGTATTCATTAGTCCAAAAGACATAACTACAAACTCGTAATGACCACACCGAGTCCTGAAGGCTGTCTTCGGGATGTCACTCTCTCGAACACTGAGCTGATGGTATCCGGATCCAAGATCTACTTGTAAAAGAAATTAGCACCCTGAAGCTGGTCAAACAAATCATCAATCCTGGGAACAGAATGCCTATTCTTGATGGTGACCTTGTTCAATTATTGATAATAAATACATATACAAAGAGAACCATCTTTTTTCAGACAAAGAGAACTAGTGCACCCAAGGGGGATTTGCTCAGTCTGATGAATCCCTTGTCAAAAAGGACCTTCAGCTGCTCCTTCAACTTCTCCAACTCGGCTAGGGCCATCTTGTAAGGAGGAATGGATATAGGCTGCGTACCGAGAAGAAGGTCAATACCAAGATCAATCTCCCGTTCGAGAAGGATTCCTGGTAAATCACCTGGGAATACTTTCGAATATTCACTTATTATTGGAACTGCCTGGAAAATCAGGGTTGATCTTGGGCAGATTTATATGTCCATGTGATACTCAAATGTGTCATTTTGTCTTGTTTATCTATCGATGTTTGTACATTCTCATTTGAATTGTAATAAAATGTGAATTTATACTAACCAATATGATTAGCGTGGTTTTGAAGGAAAAATATAATTTTATGAAGATAAGATGAAGGTTGGGAGAAATCGGGATTGGACTCGGAAGCTAGCAAGGAAAAAAGCACAAGGAAAGCATGAATTAAAGGGGCTCCGCGATGGAGCCGTGTCACACTGCCATCACGGATGCACTTTGCCTGGATGATGAAATTATGCCAAATTCCAGTGAAGGTGCGCGTTGGGGCCGTAGCACGTTGGCCTAGCCCCGCGTTGCACGTCGTTGCACGTTGGGCTTTAATACTTGGACGACCGGATTCCAGTGAGGGTCTACGTTGGTGGCATGTCACGGAGGCAGTGCTCCGCGATGCACTCCGTGACACGTTGCTTGTTATTCAGAGAAAAATTTCCACTAGTATAAATAGAACACTTAGGTTTATTATTAATAATTCTGACTTGGTGGAGCAAGAACGTGGGTTACAGGTAGTTGAAGGGACGAAAATCTCAGGGTTTTTCCCTATCTCCTTCTTCTTTATTTCAATTGCTTGTATGATTAACACTCATTTAACAATTTTTAATCAACAAATGAGTGGCTAAATTCCCTTCTTGATGAGGTTAAGAACATTTGTATTGAAATGTGATTATTGATAAATTGGTTTTTCATCTTTTCTTCCATGGTTGTTCTAATGATTCTTGTTCTTACTGTGTTAATGTGTGGCCAACGTTAATGTATATCTAAAAAGTCCGATTTCACTCGAGAGAGCAAGAAATTGGAAAGTTGTGAATTGATAGGATATGATCTTTTCTTAGTTTGGGAAAATTGAGAATTGATTTCCCTTCAGGATAGAGATGTACCTGAAAGTCGTATTAGTCAATTAAGGAATCGGTTTTGTATGGCTAGAACATGTATTTTTTTTATCACAGAGATGTCGGTGGAAGGTTCATGATTCTTAAGTTGGGTTTAATACGAGAGTTTTAATCCATAGGCAATAATTCTTGACTAGCAACCGGAGGAAAGATTAATCAAATTGTATCGATGATTTATTTCTCTACATGTTCATTTTAGCCTCAGCATGCTCATACTTATAGTTTAAACTCAAATTGTATATTCGTTTTAGATTTAGTATAAAATTAGGAAACAAAATATCAAAATCTTCTTCACACTGTTGTCTGCAGTTAACAGTTAACGTTTATTGACACTTGATTAAATTGATAGCTTAGTCCAGTCCCTGTGGGATCGATACTTGGCTTACTTGAGCCACTTTACTACTTGTTTGACCACGTGCACTTGCGTGTAGTTATACCAAACAGACAGCACAAGTTTTTGGCGCTGTTGCCGGGGAACTGGCAATTGGTAAAATTTTCTTAAGTGTTAGTTTACTATTTCTTCTTAGTGTTGACAACTTGGTCTTAGCATGTATTTTGCAGATACTAATTTCTGTTGAACACTGGCAAGAGATAAGGAGCTGGTGGACTCATCTTTAGAGCCAGAAAGACAATTCCATCGTCAAAGGAGAGAAGCTCTAGAGAAAAAGCTGCAGTTGCTCAGACAAACAATCCTGGAGCAACAACATAATCCACCAGTCGTAAGGGCAATGTTAGTGCACGAGGAAATGACAGCTAGGCCGGTTTGCGAGGTGGCAATCCCACATGCTAACAATGTCACATCTAGCATCCGCAAAACTGAGCCATGAGGGAGGTTCAAGCTTAAACAGAACATGGTGCAATTACTACACACTAGCGGGCAGTTCACAAGGCTCCCTCATGAGGATCCACAACAACATCTCCAAAACTTTTTGTAGATAAGTGACACGTACATCCCCACTGGAGTGTCATCATATTATGTAAGGCTTACATTGTTCCATTTTCACTTTTGGGAGAAGCTAAGAGGTGGTTGAAAGCTGAGCCACCTAATTCCATCACCACATAGGATGATCTTGCAAAGAAATTCTTGATACAGTTCTTTCCATCCGGTAAAACAGCAAGACTTAGAAGTCAAATTCTAAGTTTTAAACAGAGAGAGGGAGAGCATCTGTATCAGGCCTGGGAGAGATTCAAATCTATGTTGCGGGATTGTCCTCATCATCACCAATCCAATGATGTGCTGCTGCATACTTTCATAGAGGGTTTGGAACCCCACACAAAAATCTTGCTAGACTCAGCAGCTGGGGGACAAGCATTAGAGAAGACTTATGAGGAGCTGTATACCTTGTTAAATCGGATTTCGCCGGGGAATCCAGAGTGGAATGCGGATTCGTCAAGAGGAGGAACAAGGAAAGCAGAAGGAGTCCTAGAAGTGGATGGTTTTACTGCTATTGCTGCACAGATAGTTGCGTTACAGAATCAACTCAACACCCATTTCAGTAACATGAGCATGAACCAGTCTCAAGCCCCAATGAATGTAGTGCAGCAGATTTGGTGTGAAGTGTGCGGGAGTAATGAACACTCAACTGAGTGTTGCGGGGCAAATCCTGATTCGGTTAACTTTGTTGGTAATGTACAGAGAAATAACCACCTACAGTATGGCAACAACTACAATTCCAACTGGAGGAATCACCCGAATTTCTCTTGGGGTGGCAACAACCATCAAGGGTAAAGTTCGAGTCAAGGGGCGCAGAGAAATCAAGGAGGGCAGCAGAACTATCAATCACAGTATAGAAGCAACAATGCACCTCCTCCACCGCCATCATCCAGCATTGAGGAAATGTTCAAGACAATGATATCTAACCAAGCTCAATTGCAGGCTGATTACGTGAAATTGGCAGCCGATGTAAAGAACAATCAGTTAGCTACAAAGGCGCTGGAGTACCAGTTTGGGCAATTTGCTGGAGCTCAAAACACCAAGCCGAGAGGAGGACTTTCAAGTGACACTGACCCCAACCCCAAGCAAGTAAATGCAGTGACCACGAGGAGTGGTTTGCAACTCAAGGAGGTGGAACCAGAAAGACCACCACAGCAGTCAGGAGCAGTGGAAAAGGAGAGGGAGCATAATGATGATAGGGGGAAGGAGAAGGAAGCTGAACCAGAAAGGCCACCACCCCCATTCCCTCAAAGACTATGGAAACACAAGGAGGAAGCGTAATTCAAAAAGTTCATGGAGGTGCTTAAGTAGGTACACATTAATTTACCTCTTGTTGATGTTTTGCAGGGAGTGACGAAGTACGCAAAATATATCAAGGACATCGTGGCAAACAAAAGCAGGTTGACTGAGTACGCTACGGTGGCGCTTACGGAGGAGTGCACTTCACAGATACAAAACAGGTTTCCCACAAAGCTCAAGGACCCTGGGAGCTTTACAATTCAAATTACAATTGGGCAGAGTATCTGAGCTCGTGGATTATGTGATTTGGGAGCGAGCATTAACTTGATGCCGACATCGGTATTCAAGAAGTTGGGGCTAGGGAGTCCTAGACCAATAATAGTGTGGACGGTAGTCGAGAGAAGACGTCCGTCACCCTAGAGGATGACTGAGCTTAATGACGTCGAGCCGCGAGGGTAAACCAGGCGCTGCACGGGAGGCAACCCATGAAATTTTTGTAATATGTAAATAGATTTCGTAGAAGAAAAAAAAGAAAAGAAAAAATGAGAAAAATAAAAATGAAAACAAAAAAAAATTGTATTTTATGTGAAACCTATAAATTCTAACCAATTTCTTGTTGTGAGATGAATTTCATGTTGAACGGAGGGTAAAAATGCAAAGGATCGCAAAGGAAAATCCAAGGTAAGAAAAATAATAAAAAGTGGCAAAATAGTGAGCCTGCGCGATGGCTCCGTGTCATGGAGGGAGTGCTCCGCATTACCCTCCGTGACACGTTAAAGTGTAATCCGAAATTTTTGAAAAATTCCAGAGTACCTGCGCGATGGCTCCGTGTCACGGAGAGCATGCTCCGCGTTACCCTCCGTGACACGTTGAAGTGTTATTTGCGATGGGTCACACCGGGTCGCCGGGTGACCCGCACGAAAAACCCCCCTTTAACCTCGAAAACACCCAATTTTTCCCATTTTCACTCCCCTCTGCGACAAACAACCCAAACTCCCCCCTTCCGCAACGTGACACGGACCTAGGAGCTAAAATGCTTCAACTTTTCTTCGATATCATCGAATTGAAGGTATGTTCGTTAACTTCATCTCATTTCTTGTCTAATTTTTTCGATTTTGAGCATAGGAAGTGAAGAAAACTTGCCCTAATTTTAAATTGAGCTTGAATTCATGTAATCTATTGTTAATTGATGTTCGTAGTATTTGTGTGATTATATAAACTCGATAAATACATGGGTGATTGAAATTCTTGCGAAATTGTAGGTAGGGTTAGAATTCAAATATGAAGAAGTTAAAATTGAGTTGAAATGTGAAATTCTTCTTGGTTTGTGCATGTTGAGTGAAGTAAATGATGTTGTTCTTAACGTTAAGATGATAAAGGCGTGACGGATTGTCGGGATAATGAAATTGTTGAAATTGCATAGAAATTAGGGGAATTGCATCGGTTTTGTTGATAGAAATTTGCGCTAAGTGCTATGTGATGAAATGTTATCGATGGTAATAGGGGATTAGCTGTATAAAGTCTGAGTAGTACATAGAATTTATACCTTCGAACCCTCTGAATGCACGAGGCTTTTTTTTGTTATTGCTTTTTTTTTATTTTTTTATTTTGAAAGTTAGAAAAAGAGGATTGTCTTGTTGTAATGTTGTGATTGTGGCTAAAGACTAAGTGTGGGGTGGCCTAGCTTAACCCAACCTTAGTCGAAGCTAATTTTAATTTGAATAACATTGAAACTGTCTATTTGGTTTGACAGAAACAATGGAAAGCATGCAAGATAAAGGGAAGGGCGCATCTACATCGGGCGCCGGAAGGAAAAGAATCAGACTGGGAACAGCAGTCCCAGCAGCACCAGCGGTTCCGCGCGGCCATCGCCGGCAATACGGAACCTGATGGGTGACAGAGGAGGGGAAGAAATGGTACGCGAAGAATAAGGAAAGCAAATACTTCCCCGAGGAGCACATTGCTAGGGAACCATTGGCACAGGAATTCCCTAGGATTGTCCACAGGATTGATGTAGCCGGGCTGAACTTCATCTTTGAAGAGCCCAAGGAGTGCAATCTGCACCTGATTCGAGAGTTCTACGCTAACTAGAACCTGACACTCAGAAGTCACACCATAAAGATAAGGGGGCAGGTAGTTACTTTTGAGCCCCATCACCTTAATGCCATCTTGGGGGCATGGGACACAGACGCCCATGTGCTCCGGCAGCTGAATATCACTCCACCATATGCGGACATCAGACGCACTCTGTGTGGAGCCAGTCTACAGCATAATGGAGCAGGCATAAGGAGAGGGGCTACCATCAGACATTGCCCTACTCACAGATGAATAGTGAAGCCAGGATATGGCTTAAGTTTGTTTGTTCCTGCCTGATCCTGGGGGTGCATATGACAGATGTCACCCGGGATCGTGTGTGCTTGGTCTATGCCTTGATGAAAGGGCTGGAGATCAGTGTTGGAGCGGTGATTATCTCCGCCATGATGAGAGCCTATTGCATCAAGGGCATAGGTACGGGTTTGGTGGCTTACTGACCACGTTCCTGAGGGGCCTGGATATTGAGGAAGAGGCCCTTGACTACATCCCGCAGATGGAGAGGCGAGCCTTAGATGTCACAAAAACTAAGGTACCCGACACCACTCACGGGCCAGTTCTCACACTAGCCGAGCGACATGCTCGGGATGATCAGTACATGGATCGCATGTTCGGGATGCAGATGCTCCAGCTGCGCATAGGCGGGAGGCCGGAAATAGAAGATGAGCTGTGGCAGCTCGAGCTAGACTACCCTTTTGGCAAAAATGCCAGGTCTCTATACCGAGTGGGGCCACCTTTTGTGGAGCCCACTGATGATGATGTCCCTACAAATGAGCAGACACGTCACGATGACTCCGATGTAGAGTCAGATGATGATGATGGGGGCGATTCAGACATGGGAGACGAGGCAACGGCACCTGACGAAGAAGTGGAATACTTTGATTGATCAGGGAGTTTACCACCCACTTTTGTGCTCTGCTGAATTTTGTGAACACTGGGGACAGTGTTCGATTTAAGTGTGGGGTGGGAGTAGTTAGGTGCTGGTTGTTGTTGTTATTAATGTCTCTGTTCTGTTGTTGTGCTTGGAAAAACTTGGGACCCTGTGATTTTTGTGTGTATGTATGTATTGTAATTAATGTGAAGTTGTTGTGTGCTGTTGAATGTTGTTAGCTGGTTTTGTAAATATTTTTGTTTTATCGAAATTATCGATTAAAATTTTTCATGAAATTTTTTATTTTTGGGTTTCTCAGCGTTTGTTTTCGGTTCTTTTATCGAGAATAGTTCCATTGAACCGAAGTCGCAATTAGTGACCGTTCCCTATGATGGATGGATGACGACCGTCTTAAGGGAAATGCAGTCGATAGGAGTAGATTTCTTTTGTTCTTTTTAATTTGTTTGTTTTGTTTGTTTGTATCCCATACATGTCGTTACTTTATGGTTGTGAAATTCTGGTTGCGTGTTGAACATGATATTTAAAATGCAAAGGTGATTCGTATGAAAGCATGCAACTTTGTAAATATGTTGAGATACTTATGCCATAGAGAAGTTTTTTTTTTCATTATCGTACCCAACTTTAATGTACATCCTAGTTAGCCCATTGAGCTTTTAGCCTATTTTTTTTCTCTTTTGTCAAAAAGGTGTAAACCGAGCTTAACCCCTTCTTTTCATGATCTGTGAATTTGATCCAAAACTCTTAAGCGCTCAAGAAAAAAAAATTTCCCACAGTGTCAAAGAGTGAGAATGGTTAAAAGAAAAGAAAAAAGCAGAGTGATGAAAGGAAAGGAAAGGTCAAAGGTGCACTCACTATAAATTAAATATAATGAAGACGTATAACAAATCTTTGTTATTAAGTCGAGTGTGCTTAAAGATATGGGAACAAAAAAAATAAAGACAGAGTTCAAGAATGGGAGGATGAAGGAAGAAACAATGCCCATAAGGTTGATAGGATGTATTGAAAAAGCGCTTAAGGAAGCTAGTTGTTATTATTGGTTAGCCTAGTATTTGCTAGTTCCGTAGCTTACACTACAACCCGTTAAGTCCTACGTGATCTTACATCACGCGTCCTTATATTAGTGGAGTAATACACCAAAGGCAAGCCTATGGTTCATGACATGATGCATGTGAATTCTTTTGGGAGAGAGAGCGAAATCTTGTGTATATGCCCCTGCATGTAATGTCTTTGAGTTCATGTGATTAAAAAGGGGAAAATTCTCTTGTGTGGTGAGGACACATGCTCGACGAGAGATTGAAGTTCATGTCGGATATCTTGATCAGCTGATTTGCATGAGTTTTCCGATATCGAGAGTCGATTCTTGAGTCTAGGAGGTCTTAATGTGTTGAAGGTCATTGTATTGATAAGACTATGCATGTTTTCTTGATGATTTGCTATATTAAATAATCGGTATAACCGTAGCTTGAATTGTCGAGCCAAAGTATCCAGGATTGGGTGTCAATCGCATGAGGTGTATGATTATTGTTCGGGGATGAACAAGGATTTAAGTGGGGGGTAAGTGATCTTGGGCAGATTTATATGCCAAATTGATACTCAAATGTGTCATTTTGTCTTGTTTATCTATCGATGTTTGTACATTCTCATGTGAATTGTAATAAAATGTGAATTTATACTAACCAACATGATTAGTGTGGTTTTGCAGGAAAAATATGATTTTATGAAGCTAAGATGAAGGTTGGGAGAAATCGGGATTGGACTCAGAAGCTAGCAAGGAAAAAAGCACAAGGAAAGCATGAATTAAAGTGGCTCGGCGATGGAGCCGTGTCACGCTGCCATCGTGGATGCATTCTGCCTGGATGCTGAAATTATGCCAAATTCCAGTGAAGGTGTGCGTTGGGGCCTTGGCACGTTGGCCTAGCCCCGCGTTGCACGCCGCGCCATGTTGGGCTTTAATACTTGGACGACCGGATTCCAGTGAGGGTCCGCATTGGTGGCGTGTCACGGAGGCAGTGCTCCGTGATGCACTCCGTGACACATTGCTTGTTATTCCGGGAAAAATTCCCACTAGTATAAATAGAACACTTAGGTTAATTTCTAATAATTCTGACTTGGTGGAGGAAGAACGTGGGTTACAGGCAGTTGAGGGGACGAAAATCTCAAGGTTTTTCTCAATCTCCTTCTTCTTTATTTCAATTGCTTGTATGATTAACATTCATTCAACGATGTTTAATCCACAAATGAGTGGCTAAATTCCCTTCTTGCTGAGGTTAAGAACATTTGTATTGAAATGTGATTATTGATAAATTGGTTTTTCATCTTTTCTTCCATGGTTGTCCTATTGATTCTTGTTCTTACTGCGTTAATGTGTGGCCAACGTTAATGTATATCTAAAAAGTCTGGTTTCACTCAAGAGAGAGAGAAATTGGAAAGTTGTGAATTGATAGGATATGATCTTTTCTTAGTTTGGGAAAATTGAGAATTGATTTACCTTCAGAATAGGGATATACCTGAAAGTCGTATTAGTCAATTAAGAAATCGGTTTTGTATGGCTAGAACATGAATTTCTTTTTATCACAGAGATGTAGGTGGAAGGTTCATGATTCTTAAGTTGGGTTAAATACGAGAGTTTTAATCCATAGGTAATAATTCTTGACTAGCAACCGGAGGAAAGATTAATCAAATTGTATCGATGATTTATTTCTCTACATGTTCATTTTAGCCTCAGCATGCGCATACTTATAGTTCAGACTCAAATTGTATATTCATTTTAGATTTAGTATAAAATTAGGAAACAAAATATCAAAATTTTCTTCGCACTGTTGTCTGCAGTTTAGAGTTAACGTTTATTGACACTTGATTAAATTGATACCTTAGTCCAGTCCCTGTGGGATCGATACTTGGCTTACTTGAGCTACTTTACTACTTGTTCGACCACGTGCACTTGCGTGTAGTTATACCAAATAGACCGAACAAGGGTCTCGAATGTAGCATCCTTAATCCTAACTAGATGGTACACGAAACCCTTGGAGATCATCTTTTTGTACTTAAGATAAGAAATGAAATGACCTACTGATCTTGGGCATAATCGCGTGCCAAAGTGCTATTTTATAACTAAGTTTAGTCATGTTTGTCTATTTATGCATTTAATTTCTCATGTGATTTTATGTAAATTTGGATATATACTAACCAAGATGCTTAGTCCTTGTTTTTGTAGGTGAAAAATGCATTTAAGAGACTAAATAATGATGGGTGAAGTGGAGAAATGGAATAGGAAGCAAATTGCAAAAGTCGGCAAGGAACCATGCCTTGGCAAGGCTGGCCATGCTAGGCAGCGGGGCACGCTATGCGTGTGCCGCGCCCAGTACCGTGCCACGCCAATTCCAGGCGCGAGAAGAAGGCAGCAAGTAGGCCACCTGCGTGCCAGCGCCGTGGCACGCCAGGCACAGCTGCGCGACAGTGGGCGTGGCACGGGTGCAAACGCGCTGCACAAGCAGCTACCACGCTGCCATCGTGGCAAGAGGCTGTCGAAGCTCAATTTTTATGCATATCCTAGTGTGTTTTCGCGATATCTCCGTGTCACCTACAGGCACAATTAAACTACCTTTCCACTCTAAGGCTGGGTCAACCGAAAATCAAAACTCTACCGCACGGGTTCTACAATTAACTAAGGCATAACATGCAAATAGCCAATCCATGCTGAGGATAACATCAAAGTCGATCTTGGCTAACTCTACTAGATCTGCTAAGGTGATTTTCTAAATAACTTTGATAGGGAAATTTCTATATACTCGTCGAGCAATAACTTAATCACTGACTGGAGTGGAGATTGAGAAGGATTCTGATAGAATTTCAGGACTGACTCGGAAGCTACTAGCAATGTAGGGCGTCACAAAGGACAAAGTAGCCTCTGGATCTACCAAAGAATATACATCAAGGTGGAAAACTCGTAACATACCAGTGACTGTGTTCGGGGAGACCTCCTCCTCCTGGCGGGATGCTAGATCATAGAATCTGTTTTGGTGTTGTCCACCAACTTTGCTAGTAGATGCCCTCTGTTAAGCAGGGGGTGCTGTTGGAGCTGCTAAACTGGAAGCTGGGCCTCAGCCCCTATCAAGGCCCTGTCTAATTGTTGAGCAATCTCTGAGCATATGTCCAGGCTTCCCACATCCAAAGCAAGCACCTATACCCGCCAAAAACTTACCCATGTGTCTTCAGCTACACCTGTCACAAATTGGGATACTGGAATATGTGGGCCTGCTGCTATGGCCTCTAGATCTTGATGCTCGTCCACTTTGTTCGTGCCTACATCTGGATGGCACACTCATACCCGACTATGCCGAAGCTAACGATCCCTGGTGGGACTGCTGATAGTGTCCACCACCTAGTCTCTGCTGAGAGAACCCATAACTGTTTGTCCTGGCCCTCCTAGACTCTCTCTCTCTATCACATGCACCATCTCCATCTACAGGGCGTACAAGACTATCCGAGGAAAATCCATATCCTGATGAAGCATTGTAGTCCGGCAATCCTTGTCTAGGTGGTCCGCCACTCCATGAACAAACCTGCTCACTCAAGCTCCCTGATCAACCACTAACTATGGTGCATACTTGGATAAACAAGTGAACTCTAATGCATACTCTTGCACGGTCATCTTTCCTTGTCTCAGATTCACAAATTCAGCCGCTTTCAGCTCCCTCATCTCACTAGGGAAGAATCGCTCTAGAAAAGTGACAAGAAATTCTTCCCAACTGATAGGGCCTGCTCCGACTGCCCTACTATCCTTCCACTGTTTGAAACAAATGTGTGCGACCCCCTTAAACTGATACTACGCCAAATTGGCACACTCTTACCCTGTCACACTGATAATCTGAATGATCTTTAAAATTTCCTCAATAAACTCATGTGGATCCTCGTCCATCTTTGACCCAAGAAACTTTGGAGGGTTCATCCTCAGAAAGTCTTTAACCCTCACTGTCGCTGCATTCCCATTCTGAGGGACATGCGCCGCCGCCTGCTGATTGACCTGGGCGATCAAGGTCAGTGCTAGCATCTGAATGGCTACCTTGAATTCAGCATGGGCAACCGGCTCCGGTACGTGCTCCATATGGGCTAGTGGGGCCTGTTGATGCCCATCTCCATTGACACAATTGTGGCCATTTCCGTTTCTCTTTCTCCTTCCATTAACTCTATGGGGAGGCATGATTCTACATATGCAAATAGCATGATTTAGAAAGATAGAGAGACATTGCACTGCACGACAAAGATTGTGAAAGAAGAGGACATTTCCTAAAGGTCTCTTCATCATAATTGTGGCGCGCTTCACACCCATGAAAAAGACTCTACTTAACGCGGCTTTGAGACATCGTAAGACACTTAAAAACCTACTGCTCTGCTACCAAGTTTGTCATGAACTAAACAAGGGCTTGGATCAAGACACGGTACAAGAAGCCTCGAGAGACTCCAATCGACCCATGACGTGAACATAACTTCTAACTCAATCAATAAATTTGGAAGATCAACAAGATAAACATAGCGAAAATCTAAACATAACATAAAATCTGAACATACAACATGAGTCTGAAGCTGAATACAATATATGTATGAAGAGCCTCAACTGTTGATGAGTTGAAGGGAAAGACCCCAACTAACTCTCTAAGTCTGAAACTGAAGATATAAAGATAACTGACAAGGAATGATCCTTGGGAGATTAGGACTCACCAACTGAGACTAGATATCCTCCACTAGAAAACTAGCTAGCAACGTGACTGAGTCTGAATATCAGAGTATGTGATCAGTACATGGAATGTACCGAGCATGCAAGGTAAGTAAAATCGCTTTAGTAAGTAAAATCATTAAATCATGCATAATGTAAAACATAATCAAGATAAGATTCTGAGAATAGGCTTGCATTCTATTTTCTAAAATAATGATCTGAATATAAATGCATATCATAACTTATTCAAATGACTAAAAGTTGTAAACTGATAATCATAAGTAAAATAGAACAAAGGGTCAAACTTGCTGAAAACATAATATCATGATTGATGTACAGGCTTAACTGAAATCATGAGGAACAAAAGGAGACTCGTCATATAACCGACATTACCACGATAGATCTTAAATGGTCCCAACTATTACACTCAAGTGGGCAGAGCCGTCTAAAGCCTTTCCAGGGATAAAGACACTACCACGATATCGATATCAAGTTGAAGGCCCCTTGGGGCAGGGGAAAGCTCACAAAGGAGGTCAGGAATAATCTGAACATACCTACGTTTGACTCATTGTTCTAAGTCATAGGGTTGACTGACCCTTAGCCTTGTCGATGTTAGACAATACTCCCAAAAACATGCATATGCTCTCCATTATTTTTCAACGAAGCTAACCATCATCTAGTGAAAAAGCTGAATGATCATATACATATAAAATCTAAAATCATACATATGGAGCCTTCACTGAAACCATTCCACAAGTTGAACTTAATCGGGAGTCTAGACTCCAAAACTATGTGGTAAGATGATGGACATGAATTCATAAATCATTCTTGAACATATAGGCTTGCCAAATAATTAAACTTGTTTGAAAATACTTAATTCACATGAAAACATGATCATAGACATGAGTAACTTGAAAACATGCTTTTCTCATAAGTATCTCATCATATTGAACATACATCATAGATCTCAACTTTCATGAACTTTTATGGATGGGCATCATAGTTTATAAAACTTGAAAACATGATTTATAATTAAAAACATTGTAAAACATGCCCATGAATCATAATTCAACAATAGAAAACATGCTTACATCATCCCCATGGTGGAAACTCAGGGAATTTATGCATTGGGTTAAAACCCATAGAATCAACATGTAGATTTTCATGTATTAGAGAGGGATTGGGAATGAGTGTTATCAATTTCACCCATTCATAACCCTACATACCTGAGAGGATCTGATTCTACAATTTCTCTGGTCGCCCAAGGAATAATTGAGGAAGAACTTTGAGATATTGAGCTTGATCACCCCCTCTAGATTACTAAACTTGCATGCATGAATTAGGAATATCTTAGAATGAACTTACCCTTATTAACACTCACTATTAAGAGATTAAAACGATGTAGTTTAGGCCTTAGAATCATAGGAATTATGGAAAAACCCTTACTAAACTCGCAGGGAAAAACAAACTGCTAGTCCCACGATGGAATGGACGAGTCATTGTCCCTGGTCACGAGTCGTGGCATGCCATCCGCCGTCTTCACTGGAAACTGCATCAGGTTGAAACCAAGAGGCAATTAATGACCCGTTACTAGTGACCACGACTCGTGGTCACCTTCTGTCGTACTCACTGTCGGAAACCACCTAGGTGTCACCACAGGCGACAGCACGACTTGTGGTGCACCCAACGAGTCATGGTGAGGACCCATTAAGTGCACTATCCAAACATCCTCTTCTTTCAACCATCCTTGACCACAACTGACTTAATGATTCATGGGGCTGACCATGACTTCTGGTCACCCTAAACTTAAAATTTCCAACTAACTTCGAATCCTCACCACGAGTCACTTAACGACTCGTGGTCCTCCTGACGGGTCACTGAACGACTCGTCCTGTGACCTGGTGCAGAAAATCCTATTTTCTCTATTTCAACTCCCGGGTTTGATCTTACGATTTTTGGGGAATTACAAATTCCAACCACCTCCTATGTACTGTATGCTTTTTTGGTTTGTAAAAACATCTACATGGACCTTGTACAGATAGTATCTCCAAATCATCAAGGCAAATACTATCGCTGCCAATTCAAGTTCATGAGTTGGGTAGTTCTTTTCATGGACCTTCAGCTGTCTGGATGCATATGCTATAACATTACCGTGCTGCATCAATACATAACTGAGGTCGATCCTCCAAGCGTCGCAATATACCACAAACCCATCAGTACCCTTCAGTAGGGTTAACACTATTGCTGAGGTGAGTCAGGTCTTCAACTCCTTGAAGCTCTTCTAATAAGCCTCCGACCTTTGAAACTTCACTTTCTTTTGGGTCAGTTCGGTCAACGGTGCTACAGTGGATGAAAAACCCTTAAGAAATCTCCAATAATAACTAGCTAATTACAAGAAACTCCTGATATCCAAATGATTCATTGGTCTTGGCCAATTCTTCACTGCTTCTATCTTTTGAGAGTCCACCTGTACACTCTCACTTGACACTACATGACCCAAAAAGGCCACTGAATTCAACCAAAACTCACATTTGCTAAACTTATCATATAATTGGTAATCCTTGAGATTATGTACCACCACCCACAAATGAGCGGCATGCTCCTCCTCGCGCTGAGAGTATATGAGAATATCATCTATCAAAACATTCATGAACAAATCCAAGTATGACTTGAACACCCTGTTCATCAAATCTATAAAAGTTGTAGGAGAATTTGTTATTCCAAAAGAAATAACTATAAACTCATAGTGACAATACCGAGTGCTAAAGGTTGTTGTCGAGATGTCACACTCCCCCATTAGCAGATGGTATCAGGAACTGAGGTCTATCTTTGAAAATCAGTTAGCACCCTGAAGATGGTCAAACAAATCATCAATCTTGGGGAGAGGATACCTGTTCTTGATAGTATATTTGCTCAATTGTCAATAATCAATGCACATATGAAGAGAACCATTCTTCATATGGACAAAGAGAACTAGCGCACCCCAAGAGAATTTGCTAGGTTTGATGAATCCCTTGACTAAGAGGCATTTAAACATCTCCTTCAACTCCTTTAACTCAGCTGGGTCCATTCTGGATGGAGGAATAGATATAGGCTGGATATCAGGAAGAAGGTCAATACAAAAATCAATCTCCCGCTTGGGAGGGATTCCCGGTAAATCATCTAGAAACACCTCTAGATACTCACTCACTATGAGAACTAACTGGATAGTCGGGGTTTCGGATGTAGCATCCTTAACCCTAACTAGATGGTACACGCAACCCTTGGAAATCATCTTTCTGGCCTTAAGGTAGGAAATGAAACAACCTATAGGCACAACTGAACTATCCTTTAACTCTAGGACTGGCTCACCTGGAAATCTAAACTCTACTGCACTGGCTTCATAATTGACTGAGGCATAACATGCATATAGACAACCCATGCCAAGGAAAACATCAAAATTGGTGATGGCTAACTCTACTAAATCTTTTGAGGCAAATTTCTGAAGTACTGTGACAGGGAAATTTCTATATACCCATCTAGCTATAATTGATCCACTGACTTGAGTAGATACTGAGAAGGGTTCTAATAAGATTTTGAGACTTACTCCAAACCTACTGGCAACATAGGGCATCACAAAAGACAAAGTAGCTCATAGATCTAACAATACATATACATCAAGGTGGAATACTCATAATATACCAGCCACCACATCAGGCAAAATTTCCTGCTCTTGTCATGACGAGAGTGCATAGAACCTGTTCTAGCGTTGGCTGCTAGCTAAGCTAGTAGAAACACCCTACTGGAAGGGGCGTGCTGCTGGAGCCACTGAACTAGCGGCTGGGATACGGGCTCCACTATAACCTGGTCTGGATGATAGGGAATCCCTAAGTCTATGTCCGGATTTTCCACACCCAAAACAAGCACCTGAGCAAACTAAACACCTCCCTGACACTCTACCTCTCTGATCACATTTGAGTCTGGATGTGAAACTGGCTGATGATGGTGCTGGGGTTGATGACCTTTGACGCAACTGAGGGCGGTGACCACCACCGGATCTCTACTGAGTGAACCCAACATTATCTATCCTGGACCTCTTAATCTCTCTCTCTCTCTCTCTGATGCACCACCTCCATCTACTGGGCGTGCAAAACCATTCAAGGAAAATTAATATCCTGATGAAGCATGGCAATCCTACAATCCTTGTCTAGGTAGTCCACCGCTACATTAACAAACCTGCTCACCCGAGCTCTCTGATCAGCCACTAGCTCTGGTGTATATTTGGACTGCCGAGTGAACTCCAAAGCTCACTCCTGGACTGTCATGTTACCATGCTTTAGGTTCACAAACTCCACTTCTTGAATCAACCTCATCTCACGAGGGAACAACCAATCCAAAAATGTGACATGAAACTTCTCCCAACCAATAGGGTCTGCTCCAATTGCCCTGCTATCCTTCCATTGCTTAAACCAGATGTGCACAACCCCTTTCAACTCATACGAGGCTAGATCAGCGCACTCCTCTCCGGTCACCCCCATGATCTGGGTGATCCTAAAAATCTCATTAATAAACTTATGCGGATCCTCGTCCACCTTTGACCCAAGAAACTCCGGAGGGTTAATCCTCAGAAAATCTCTAACTCTTGTTGCCGCCACATTTCTGTTCAGAAAGACATGCGCTACCACCTGCTTATTGACCTAGACAGTCAAGGCCTTAGCTAGTATCTGTATAGCTGTCCTGAACTCAATGTGGGCAACCTGCTAGGGTACGTGCTCCTCATGTGCTGGTGCCCATCTCCATTGCCTTTCTCGTGGCCATTCCCGTTTCTGTTTTTTGTTCTGTTAACTCGGTGAGGAGGCATGATTCTGCAAATGCGTATAGCACGAGTTAGAAGGATAGAGAGATATTTTATCGCACGACATAGATCATGAAATAAGGGAACATTTCCTAAATGTCTCGTAGCCTCTTCATCATAAGTGTGGCCCGCTTTACACCCATGAAAAAGAATCTACTTAATGCAGCTTTTAGACACCCAAGGACACTTCAAAACCTAATGTTTTGATACCAAGTTTGTCACGACTCGAACATAGGCGCGGATCGAGACACGAAACAAAGAACCCCGGGAGGCTCCAAGTCGACCCATGCCATGAACATAACGTCAAAAATCAACATAAATAAGCAAAAATTCAACATATATAATAATGGAGGTCTGCATATAAATCAAACTAGAATAGAATTATACATGACAAGTTGATTTTTACATAATTTTTTAAAAGCCTCTAACATATGTGTGAGTTGATGGGACAACATCCCCAACTAATTTGAGAAGTATGAAACTTAAAGAAACATAACAACTACAGATACTAAATGTCCTCTAAGTAGGAGGACTTACTAATGCTAGTTGGACAGGTCTGAGAGGGAAGCAAGACTAAAGATGCGGCTGAGACTGATCCCTCGGACCTGTATCATGAAATAATACAACATAGAGTATGCGGTCAGTACTTGGAATGTACTGATTATGGAAGGTAAGTAAAACGGACAGTTAAAAATACATCAGAGTTCATAAGAGTAGGACAACATGTCATAACATAAGTATCATAATGTAAACATAAGGGCTCAAGGTTTTCAAAACATTCGTAGATCAGTAATAAGCATAATCATAAGAGAAAGCCTTTTCTAAAAATGACTTGAGCCAAGATAACATAGCATAACCATGCATAAATCATAAGGAACAATGGGAGATTCTTATAACCAACATATCTAATTTGAGCACACATGGAGCCCGACCTGTAAACCCATAGTTGGGAGGGTGTTCGTACGTTGCCAAGGGTATAACCATTAAAAGAGGCATGATATCACTAATGAAAGGCCCATTTAGGCAACAAGGGACAATCTCAAGGGAGGTCCCATCATGGCTACATTAGCGCGTAGTTTTGAGACTCTGGGTATTCTTGGACCCCGAGTCTACTCGAAGTTAAATAATACTCCCAAAACATACATAGTTCTCATATGATGATAAGGAAAACATACATGAGATTCAAGGGCGAGTTAAATCATAATAATCATAACCATGCTTGAAATATGTGAACTAGCCATGAAATAAGACCCATGAGTCGACCATAATCATAAATCTATAAATCATGAAATTTATGCTACTTGTAAAACATGTATATACTTGATATTTCATAAATCCATGATAAGTACTTGAGGGAAATCATATCAAAAGGCATAAATAAGAATTGGGCTAATTCATATCAAGATCATAGTGAAATCATAACTTGACTTTTCATAAGAACATACATAATTGGGCATAATTTTATTAAATTGTGAAACTATAATTTATTAATAAAAATAGTTACAAATACTTCCCATATATTATAAAACATGATTTAATACATGAAAGGGATTGACCCATCGATAGATCGTAGAGAATTTCTCAAGAATTGGAATAAACCTCACAGATAATGAAACATGAATTATAGAATTTGAAATCCATGGAATTTGAGAGGATTTTAGGGAATGAGAGTTAAGGAAATCCCATTAATAGCCTCACATACTTGGGAGGATCTAATTTGACAACCTCTCTTGATTTCCTAAAGGAATGTTTGGTGAGAACCTTGAAGAAGCTAGGCTTGATCACCCTTAAACCTCTAAGCTTGCATGCATGAACTAGAATAGGCTTAGAAAGGGTTAACCCTTCTTAAAACATACTATTATGAGCTCAAAACGACGTAATTTAGTCCTTAGGAACATGGGAATTACGGAAAAGCCCTTAATAAATTCGCAGGAAAAATCACACTTCCAGTCCCAATGAGGGACTGGATGACTCGTCGCTTGGACCACGACTCATGGTCAACCTCTAGTTACTTACGCTGGTCATTTTCCTTTTAAGGGTCACCACGTATCGTGGTGTGCCCAACGACTTGTTGTGGCCAAGTCGTCATCCACACTGCCTAAATTTCCAATCCTCTAAGCACTCCATGACCATGAATCACTAGACAACTCGTGGTCACACCGGTGGTCATCTCAAATCCCAAATTTTCAACCAAATCCCAAATTTTAAACCAAGTCCAAACCTTTCCCCATGAGTCACTTAACGACTCGTGGTGTTCCTGAGAGGTCATGGGATGACTCATCCTGTGATCTGGTGCAGAAATTTCTGTTTTCTCCGTTTCAACTCCAAGGTCTAATCTTAGGATTTTTTGGGGCATTAAAACATACCTCAGTACGAGCCGTACAATCATGGTACCAGACGTACTGAGAGTCGTAGAAATGTCAAAAAGATGAGCTTAAGGTAAAGGCTGTGTTATGACTCATGGTACGAGCTGCACCATTCTAGTACGAGCTATCCAAGGCAGTCATGGAAAAATTCAAAAGAAGCTCCACTGGGTTAGTTTCCTGGTATGGGTAGCAACCACGGATCATGATACCTTCCTATGACCCACACCAAGAAGTCGTGGTAATGTTCATAAGGTTTGAGAAATTGCACAATCTCAAGGTACAAGAGGCAGTCACGAGGCATAGGAGGAAGATATGAGTCATACCAAGACATTCGTGAAATTATTCAGAGGATATTAGAAATCTCATATTCAGACCACGAAAGGATCGTACAACTCGTTGGATTATTGTATAAGTCGTACTAAGTTCCAATACTTATCCAGATTAAGAGATGCCAGAAATGTACGAGCAGAGTTACGATCCGTACAAACATGGTACAAGTTGTAGGTGAAGGTCACAACAGTTTATCAGTTTCCCTATTAATTTTGTAAAGATTTCTATTATTTATATAAATACTTTTCTAGTTTATTTTTGTTAGGAGAACGAACTTTGATTTTTTACTAGTATTCGATTTGTGGGAATATTGAAAACAACTTTTTGAGAGATTCTTGCATTGATTCTTCTATTGTTCTTGAATTTTTCATCATTGATCTTTTGCAATACTCAAGTGGGTTTACTTTTCAATCAATATTATAAGTTCTAAATTATGTTTTCATCTATGAATGCTAATTATTTTCTTACAATCATGAGAGGATAAAACCTCCACAACTAAGACTGTGGGAACCATGGTGAATTAAAAAACTACGGTTTGCATAAAGTGATTCTAAACTAATATTAATTCTTGTATTGTATTCTCTTAATCTTAAATATTTCTTAATGTAGTGCAATGTTAGGACTTGCCCGAATTGTCCACTTTTTGAATCTAGAGACGTAGAGATTAGGAAAAGTGAAGAACAACAAAGCCTTGAACTTTATGGTTCATGGTATGACTTGACTTGTGGTCACAAGATAGTTAATTTTGAACAAATTGATAACGACTAAAGTGAAATCACTCGAGAGGCCTAATCTGGTAATTGAGTATAGTCATCCAATAGGGAGGAACCAGTCATTTTGATAAACCTATGTTATCAAGTCTACAAGTCAAGTATTGGGATAAATCATAAGTGTAAAACACAAAGTAGTTATGAAACCATGGGGGAACACTTCTCTAGTTAATTGCATCATGTTGAGAACAATCCAATTGTCAATACTGTTATATGTTTACTTCCTTACAAAACCCCCCTTTAGGAAATAACAGACTTAAAAGCTTTAATACTAGCATTATTCTATATCTTGACCATATTCCCTGTGGAATCGACCCCAACATAGTTGGATTCTTTATTGACAACATTTGTATTCTACTTTTACAAGAGTGCAATTTGAGCGTTATCAGTTATTATGCACATATAAAGTATAATTATGATTTCATGTTCTGGCTAGCCCATGCAAGTTGAAGTATTGTTTTCACATTGATGTTTATGAGCCATGTGCATATTTTTTGGGAGTATTGTCTTTCACTAAGTACGCTAGGGGTTCAAGCAAACCTTGAGTCTTAGAACTTCATGCCAACGTAGGTATATAATCATGCTCAAACTCTAGGGGGATTCGCCAACTTGGAATGACTTTGCCAACTTGAGAGAGATAGTTGGGCATCAAGTAATCTCTCTCATGATGGTGTCGGCTATGATAAGTCTCCAGTTGTTCCTCATGTTTTCAATTACTTATGCTCATATATTATGATATTATGTTTTATAACATGTTTGACCCATTAATCAGTTTATGAGTTTTCACTTATGATTTCAAGTAAGGTACATTATATGATTTCTATTTCTAAACCTTGGGTCATTATGTTCATCTTATGATGAATATCTCAAGATATATGATTACTTCAAGAATATGATGTTTAGTATGTTGTCCTTACTCTCATGTTCTATCTTGTTTGATATTCATGAATTCAGACTATCATTTTACTAGAATGTTTTGCTCACCTATGTACTCAGTGCATTCAAGTATTGACCGCATACTCTGTGCTATATCATTTCATGATATAGATCCAGGTACTCAAACTCAGCCCGCAATTAGAAATGTTCCATACTTTATCAGCTAGAAGGGGTGAGTCCTCATCTTTCGAGCACAAAAGTTATCTACATTATTTTAGTTCTTTTACTTCATTTTAGTTTCAGACATTAGAGTTAGCTGGGGGCTTGTCCCAGTAGCTCATCAGTTAGTAGAAGCTTTTAGACATAGCGTTAGCATGTTTAGCTTTGTGACCTAGTGTTAACATTATTAGACGATTTTGTTATCTATAAAGGAATATCTTATATTTCAGTTAGCTTGCTCGGATTGCTTAATAAGTTATATTGTGCTAGTAATATGCCATGCCATCGTGATTCTAGGTCCTGTGTCTCGATTCAGGGTCCATGCTAGGGTCGTGACATCTAAGCTCATCATATTAAGTAATAAAATATCAATTCAAGCTCAAGGTCTACATTAATGGCGGTTTTTGCAATGAAGAAGAAAGCAAAATGTATTCTATCTCTATCTCTCTATATAATATACTCTCTTTTAGTTTTCAATGTTATCTCCTTTTATGTACAATTGGGGCTAAATCTTTGAATTTTTTTTTTTTGCACAGCTATCCAAAAATACCTTTGAAAGCTTCTCAGGTATACTTGTGCCTTTCTGGATGATTTTTCCCTTCAACAAATGATGTGGGTCACTTGCATGACATTTGAGTTTCCCATATTCCAATCTACGGCAAATAGGTGACTTATGACGCTTAGGTAATGTTCCTTGCATATCATCTGCAATGGCATATGTGGTCCACAAATGCCAATCTATGACACATAGGCCTAGCTCACCAATTCTCCTGAGTCATTTGTGTTTTGCAGGTGCTATATGCAGCACACATGTCCTTTTTGACCAATTACAAGGTGCCACTTGTTTCTCAAAAATAAACCTCAGATCATGATAGCATATGTTGAAAGTTAGAGAAACTGATATTCCTAAAATAGCTTTTAGGACCCATTGTGGTCATTTTGATTTTGTGGTTATATCCTTTGGTTGACTAGCACTCCTACAACAATTATAGACCTCATGAAAAGAGTGTTTAAATAGTATCTGGATATGTTTGTTATTATATTCATTGACGACTTCTTGGTTTACTCCAAAAGTGTAGAGGAGCATGCTAGTTATCTCAGAATAGTCCTGTAGAAACTTAAGGACTGTGATTATTACCATGTTTTCTAAGTGTAATTTTTTCTAAAGTCATTGTCTTTCCTAGGCCTTATAGTCTCCAGCAAGGTTATTCTAATTTACTCTCAGAAGATTGAGGTTGTAAAGACTTAGCCTAAACCAGTAGCCCTAATAAACATCATAAGTTTCTTGGGTTTAGCTGGCTACTACAGAATTTTTGTGGAAGAATTAATAATTATTTCTACTCTGTTGACTAAGTTAACTTTGAAAAAGGTAAAGTTTCAATAGTCTGAACCTTGTGAGAAAATCATTCAGGAATTGAAAACTCATTTGTCTACTACGCCCGTGTTGACCCTACCAGAGGGTATAGATAGTTTTGTGGTGTAGTGTGATGCATCCCGAGTGGCATCGATTGTGTATTGATTCAAAACGGTAAAGATAGAGCTTATGCTTCCAGACAACTTAATGTCCATGATATGAACTACCCAAATCATGGCCTTGAGTTGGTAGCATACTGTTTGCATTAAAGATTTGGCTCCATTATCTCTATCGTGCACATGTTAATGTGTTCACAGACCACAAGAGCCTACAATATGTGTTCATCTAGAAGGAGCTGAATCTCAGACAGAGAAGGTTCCTTGAGTTGCTCAAGGATTATGACACGAGTATTCTCTACCGTCCAGGTAAGGCGAATATAGTTGTTGATGCTCATAGCAGGTTATCTATTTGTAGTATAGCCTATGTAGAGGAAGTGAAGTGGGAACTAGCTAAGGATGTGTATATACTCTCATGCCTGGGAGTTCATTTTCTAGACTTCGAAGAAGGTATTGTGCTTGTTCCAAATAGGGCCGAGTCATCTCTAGTGGCAGAAGTTAACGGAAATTAGAAAGAGATCCCCTTTTACTTTAGTTAGAGGAAGACATCCAAAGGCAAAAAATGTTGGTTTTTGCACAAGGGGGAGATGGTGTTTTGAGGTATCAAGGAAGGTTATATGTTATGGATATATATGGTCTCATAGATGGAATCATGGTAGAAGCTCACAACTCAAGGTATTTTATTCACCCAGGTTGCACTAAAATGTACCATGACTTAAGGAAAGTCTATTGGTGGAATGGTATGAAAAGGGACAATGAAGACTTTATGACTAGATGTCTGAATTGTAAACAGGTTAAGGTCAAGCACCAAAGGTCATGTGGGGTGGCTCAGAATATATAAATCACTCACTGGAAGTAGAGACGATAAATATGGATTATCACCAGTCTACCAAAGTCACGTAGGCACATGACTCTATTTGAATGATGGTAGATCGAATGACTAATTCGGTTGATACCGCTAAAATCACACCCCTGTAAAAGTATGATAAGGACATTGTCAATAAAGAACCCAACAAAGGTTGGGGTTGATCCCACAAGGAATATGGTCAAAATGATGAATAACACTAGTATTTATGCTATTAGTTTAATTATTTCCTAAAGGAGGGTTTTAAAGAATGAAACACGTAACAGTATTGAAGATTGAAGTTGTTATCAAGTTGATACAATTAACGACAGAAGTGTTCCCCATGGGTATATAACTACTTTAGATTTTACACATGTGATCTATCTGAATATTTAGCTTACAGAACTGATAACTTAAGTTTATCCAAATGACTGATTCACCCCTATTGGATGACTATACTCAATCACCGGTTTAAGTCTCTTGAGTGATTTCACTTTAACCATTATCAATTTGCTCCAAATTAATATCTTGCGACTGCAGCTGAAGTTATACAATGAAACATAAAGTTCAAGACTTTGTTGTACTTCTCTTTTCCTAATCTCTACCTCTCTAGGTTTATGCAGATATAGAATTCGAGTAAGTCCTAATGTGGCACTCTGTTAAGAAATGTTTAGTATGAAGAGAAGACAATACAAGCATTCATATTAGTTTAGAATCACTTTATGCAAACCCTAGTTAGAATTTTTAGCCTCTCATGATTGTAAGATAAGAACTATCATTCATTAAAGAAAACATAATTAAGAACTTAAAATGGAGATTGAAATAAAAACCGACGTGATTATTGCACAATTCAAATTTTATCAATTCAAGAACAACGATGTAAACTCCAAGAATATTGGATAACGCAAGAAGAATCTTCCAGAAAGTCGAACTTTTCCCAAAATCTATCCGTCCTGTAACAAAAATAACCTAGAAAAGTATTTATACAAATAATTAGAAACCTTTCCTAAATTAATAGGGAAAACTGATTAATTGTCGCCGCCTTCTCTTACGACTCGTAACTTGATCATACGAGGTGTAGCTTCCACTCGTACAATGCCTAGCAACTCTAGATTTGGTCAAGTGTTGGGAGTTGGTACGACTCATACAATGCTCCTACGAGTTGTACATTTCTATCGTGGTCTAAACTTGTGATTTCTGGCATCCTCTGAATAATTCCATGAGTGTCTTGGTACCACTCGCATCTTGCTATTATGACTCGTGGTTGCCTCTCGTACCATAAGATCTACCATTCCACCTACTTTCTGAACATTACTAAGGATCCTTGGTATGGGTCGTAGGTAGTCATCACGGATCGTAGTTGCTACTTCTACCAGGAGACTAATCAAAGTGCATTCTTCTAAAGTTTTCCACAACTGCTCTGGTACGATTAGTACCAGGATTCTACGGCCCATACCAAGAGTCGTACTTGACCAGTACAATGAGCAATCATTTTGAAGTTTATCATGACTCACAATACAACTCGTACTGATGTTTCTACTTGGCCTAATGTTTGCACTCTTTTTCCTTGTTTCACAGCTTTCAACTCCAACACCTTACTTCCTTGAAAACAAAGCAAAACTCCGTCATATTCGTATAAACACACCTAAGACCACATATATTTTCTTAGTTTTAAGCGTCGAAAGTGTTGTAAACCAACAACACATCAACACCCTCAACTTAAGACTTCTGCGTCCTCAGGCAAATAAAACAAAATTATAAATGAGGCTTAACTAGAAAATAAATTAGAAGACCTACAGTCAACACAACAAAATTTGCACATACAACTAACCATTATCATATATTGACCCCTTTTCCATTCAAACTAAGTTAGCTTTGCACACATGAAACTACAAATCATGACATACAGGGATGAAGACATGATATCTAACTATTAGCAGAGAACTGAGCAATCACTAATGCTACTCACACAGAGAACTGGCCAAATGCAATACAAACCATGTACCATCACAAAAAATGAAGTCCCCAAAACTCATAGATATATATAAATAAGACTTGGGACTAATCAAAGAGTACTCTCACTCTCACAATAAAGTTCCAAATACTGCACATCGGATACCATAAATTTGCCGTTATTTTTCTCTAATGTGGCTATTCAGACAATTAGTCTAGGATCACTATAGGACCTTTCATAGCTTGTATTGTAGGCTTCAGGTTGGATATGGTAGATATATATTAGTGACTAACCCTCCTTGGCACTACACGCAGTGGCTTCACTTTTCACTTCTTACCCTTTTTATCTCTATCAGCTTTTTCCTCCTTTTTTCACCATTCAACTGCCATTTTTGGGTTCGGTGTATTTTCCTCATCTTTTTCAGTTCTCTTTATTTTATTTTCACTTTTGACATTTCAACTACCTTTTTTTTCTTTTTCTTTTCACACCACCCCCACTTTTCTTTAACTTTTTCTTTTTTTTTTCACCCTCAACCGATCTACATACCCCTGCTACAACCACCCTCAACATAGGATTTTACCTGATTTGAGGTTCACAATGTCCAAAGAGGGATCATGGCCAAACAGGTCCATTATAAATACAAGAAATATGAATTTATAAATAAAGAAAAATGGTCAAGTTTTAGGCTCAAATACGGGATCAAGGGAATCAATTTATTTGGTACGGAAATTTAAGCTAAAGTTGGCTAAAAATGGCCTATGATACTTTCCTAACAAATTATCCTACAACATATGTAAAGACTAATCGGGCAAGTTCTAGATCCTCTACATAGTATTGAACTATGTAATAATCCTCATTCACTCATTCTATAGGTTTGCATTTATTCTACAAATCTGACTCATGCACACCTACGCTGCAACTACACATGCTAATCTATCAAATGCCATAAATGATCCATAGTGATCATGCTTTGTTATCAACATACATAGCTAACACCAAAATTTTTAGAAAGGGTCATTCTTCAACAACTGTAGAATCAAGTGCATTTATTGGATGTACAGTGCTCCTAAGCTACTTCTAGTTAAACAAAAACACAAAACCATAAACATGTCGGTTCTAGTAAATAGCATGTCTGAGGGAAAGGAAACATGGCAATAAAAGCCCTCTGACAATAACAAAAACCAAAAGAAAGTACAATCCTACTTTAAAATGCATGCTTTGTTCGCAAACCGATAGAAACGTAAGAACTAGGAGAGGAACATACCTGTGGCGCTCTAATCGCTCCTGTCATCCTGTGGAAGCAAGTGTGAAGGTACACTCCCTTCTGCTGCAGTCGTGGTGCGGGCAGTGGCCGATGCACTTAATGGTGTGGGACATAGGGAAGTGATCACCGCCTCAATACTGGTGGTCGCCACAGCGACTTCATCATATGTGGCTCACCCAAAGGGTTTTTGACACCCCCAAGCTCTCTCAGGGTAGTGGTGGAGCTCCCCACTCTTCTGGCTCTTTTCTGTAGCTCTGACATATGCTCTTCATGAGACCGCAGGCTCTCCACTATCGCCTGCTTGTGCTCTCTTCTCTCTCTTCTCTTTCCCTTCTTCAAGGGCTCTTCATCAACAACTTTCAAGGCCCTTTATTTCCCTTATCTCCACAAGCTTTTGTTGGGGCCCAATATTCCTCAAGATCAAGCTCTTCATCGAGCTCGGTATCCAAATCCAGAATAGTCGGGGCTGCTAGTATGGCTAGCTATCTAGCCAACAACTTTGTGACTTGACTCTGTGGAGCCCCTAACTAATCTCTCAAGCTTCTTGTGTACGGCTTCTTAGGTAAGAGCTTATTGAAATGGAGCAAAGAGCTATCCAACAAGCTGTGTAATCCTCTAACAACTTTCTCTATCTCATCCTTCACCAAAGGCTTGACATTCTCCATCATCAAATTGACCTTTTTCTCGGTCAATGTTAATCTCTTGGATATCTTCTGCAGAAACTCCTGCGGAACCATGACATATAGGCTGGCACTTGTCTAGGAGTGCCCAAAGAAGGTATTCAGGAAGCACTTGGAGATGCCTCTTGTGGCCGACATCTCATCCTGCTTCTGTAAGGTAGGGGAATCTATCTGCTCGCCCCCTACTAGCTGTAGTGGTGGAACTGTTGTTGGTAGTCTAACCCAACTCACCGGGATCATTTCATCCCAAATCAACCCTATATCTGCAGTCTTATATCCCTCATCCTCAGTATCAATATCCCTTATCACCTGCACACCGGTATCTTTGCAAAGTCTGTGGATGAGACTCAGGAATTGGATAGTGGTGCTCAGTCCTAGAGTGTGATCCCGAATCTCATCAGCTATCAATCACGGGATGTTGATCACGTATCTAGACATGATACATGCCACCAATGCTACTCTGTCTGCACTAAGGGTGTTTTCATTCACTGTCAGCACTAACCTGTGGCAAACCAGTATCCAGCAGGCCTTCTCTATAAAGTTCAGTAAGGCTTGTTGACGTGCCGACCACTGGTCACCCACTCTACCTCCTCTTTGTCCTTGGCTATTACCCTCACTAGCCATCTCACCGGACTCTGCTATCCTCTAGGATCAACTGTTTTACCCTTTTTAGGGAATCTACTCTATAGTCGAACTTAGATATGGCATCTAGAGCTCTGAACTGTATCCCATACAATACTTGTGCGATGGTTGTCTCTGGGACATCAACTGCTCGGCCCTAGACCATGAAACTATCAAGCTGATGAGTTAGTAATTTACAAACTCATTAGGATCTAAAACATGAGTTTTTGCTTAGTTCTTGAGTTTATTATATGGATTTTATGCCTTTTTTGCTTTTGTGTGTGTAGATGACTAGATGTGAAGAAAAGAACAAAAATAGAGCTAAAAGAAGGGAGTGAGAGAAAATCGGTGATCCACCAATGAAGACCGGTGAAACGCCAGCCAAAGGCTGAACATCAATGCCTCTGAGAAACAATGCCACCGGTGATTCACGAGTTGGCAGCGGCAACTCGCCGGTCCAGTCGCCGAAGGACACCCAAAGTTCAGGAAAATAACTTGAAGATCCGGCGGTTCACATATTGGTATCGGCTAAACACCGGGTGAACTGTCGATGCTAACTCGAGCTGAGTGAGGACCCAGATAGGACACCCAAAGATTCATGGATTGAGAACGGTGAACTGCCGGTGTCTCCGTCGATTCCAGAATGGTGCTCAGGGGTATAATTGTCCAACATGAAAAAAGAGATAAAAAGTTCCATGCTTTTTAGGATATAAATAACAGATAAAGTACTTTGTACTGATGCACAATGTTAGGACATGCCCAAATTCTTTACTTGCTTGGGTTGAAGAGGTAGAGATTAGGATAAGAGAATTACGACGGAGCCTTGATCTTGATGATCATTGCATTAAGTTGAGTTGTGATCGCAGGATAGTTAAATCTAGAACTTAGTGATAATGGATAGTTTGAACCCGCTCATGAGACTTGGTTGAGTGATTGGGTATAGTTATTCAATAGGGACTGGTCGATCATTTGAATAAACCTAAGTTATTAGTTTTATAAGTAAGTATTGGTGATAATCATGAGTGTATACCTGAAGCAGTTATGAACCCATGGGGAACAAAAACCCTAGTTATCCTTTTGATATTGACTTAACATCAAAAATTTTATATTTTCTTTTATTATTGATTTTCTTTAGAATCCCCGTATTCTGAAGTAACTACCTTACAAGTTTAGTTACCGGCTATAATCCAGTCTTCCTATTCCCTGTGGGACCGACCCCAACATCTAGTTGGGTTCTCCATTGACAATGTCCGCTTCTCACTTGAGTAAGAGGTGTGGTTTGAGCATTATCAAAAGGTGGTACCGCTGCCAGGGAATACGGCTTAAACTAGGTTATTGGCTTGTAATTAACTTTTTGGTAGTTATTTCTTTAATTACGTTTATTTTTGTGTTTTTGATACCCGCAGGCTGTTCTCTAGTGAATGCCAAGCACTCGGAGTAGAGGAGATTCTCTTGTTCCATTAAATAGAGAAATCCAAAGAGCATTGCGTAACATGGAAAACCACGAGCAAAGAGAGGCCCGCATGGCTGAAGGAGCTAGGCAAGCCGAGCTAGCCTGACAAGCTGCTCTACAACATGCAGAAGATGAAAGAGAGGAAGTGGTAAATGCTGGTCGACGAGGGAGGGGCAACAGAGCTCATAGATTCTCCCCTCAGTACTTTGACGATGATGATGAGCCAGATATTGATGAAGTCGGGTCAACTGGAGCCATTGTGCCACCACCATTGCTCGCTGGGGCCAAATTCGACATTACAAGCACTATGATTCAGTTACTAAATATGAAAGGGGTGTTTAATGGTCACGCAGAAGATGACAGCAACCTTCACCTAATGAACTTCGTAGGAATATGCAAGGCGTATAGGTTGCCCGGAGTAAGCTAGGATGCAATACATCTCAAACTCTTCCCTTTTTCTCTATCTGGGGAAGCTACTTTGTGGTTATCAGAGTTGTCCAACGACTCCATAACCAACTGTAGGGAGCTTAAATAGGCCTTTTTGGAGAGATTCTTTCCCCCGTCTAGGATGCTATAGCTAAAAGATGAGATCTTTAATTTCCTACAGATAAAGACTGGGGCACCTCATGAAACTTGCTTGAGATTCAAGAAGAAGTTGACTAAGTGCCCCAACCACAAAGTTCTAGATGATAGTTTGTTGGAAACTTTTTACAGGTCTCTGAACAATAGCACCAAGGTTGTAGCAGACACGGTAGCTGGAGGAGCATTGATGAGTTGCACCTGGGAGCAAGCTGCCACCATTCTTGACCGGGTGACTAAGAAAAACTAGGCTAGGCATACAAGGGAGGCTGATGCAATGGCAGGCAAATATGTTGTTGGTTTGACTGCAAACCAACGAAGAAATGAAGAAGAGCACGTCCAAGAGTTGGCTCACATGTGCACAACATTGGACTTGCTAACAAAGCAGATTATGGGAGCTGGAGCCAAGCAGGTTAATGTAGTGTGTACTCAAGGAAGGGAGTAAAGAGCTGATCACTTTGATTTTGAAGAGGAGGCAAACTTTTTGGATAGCCAGGTGGTGGGTTTCTGAACCAACTCCCAAGCATCTGGACAAGACAATTGGTGCCAAGATTCTAGAAATAAAGGTCGAAACCAGTATAGAGACAACTACAACATAAACGGGTTTCAGAGATAGGAGTTGAGGTCGTGAGCGTGAAGTTGATTGGAGGCGCAATGACAGTTATTGCAATGACCGAACTGGATTCTATGTGCCTCCTAATGCAGGAGAAGGGGAGGCTGGTCAATTAAAGTTTGAGAGTATGATGGCTGAGATGCTGAAGAAGGTGAGGTCCACCGATGATCAACTGAAGGAGATTCGAGGTGATTTGTCAAGTATGGGTCAAAAGGTTGAATCACATGCTACTGCCATCAAGAAAATTGAACACCAGCTTGGGCAACTGTTAGCATCAATGAACCCTAGACAAAAGGGTACACTACTTAGCAACACTGTCCAAAATCTAAAGAACGATGCACATTGTATGACAGTAATGACTAGGAGTGGTAAAACCACAGTTGACCCCTTGTTTCCAGTTGAAGTTGAATGGATGAAAGAGAGCATAATGGAGGATGATGATACTAGTGCTGAGAAAGAGACTAGTGAGTTGTTAGAGGCCCCGAGAGGTGAGAAGGAACCAGCTAAGGATCAAGGGGCAACACAAGTGCAAAAAGCTATCCCACGACCACCACCACCATTCCCCCAAAGGATGAAGAAGAAGGTGGAGAATGGTATGTTCTAGAAATTCCTTTCAATGCTTAAGCAGTTGTCTGTGGACATACCATTGGTCGAAGCATTAGAGTAGATGCCAGGATATGCAAAGTTATGAAGGACCTAGCAACAAAGAAAAGATCTATGAGCTATGATCCTATTGACAATGTGCATCACTACAGTGCCATAGCTACAAGGGTCTTAGCATAGAAAAAGGAGGAACCAGTTGCCTTCACTATACCATGTATGATTGGTAATGTTGAGTTTGCAAGGGCACTCTGTGATCTGGAATATAGAAAATTTGATGCCCTTGGCTGCATTCAAGAAGTTAGGATTGGGAAGTCCAACACCGACCAACATGAGGCTATTGATGCCTGACAGAATAGTTAAGAAGTCAGTGGTGATCCATATCAATGTGCTTGTCAAGGTAGATAAATTTATATTCCCAGTAGACTTCATGATTTTGGATTGCGGGGTTGATTATGAGGTCCCCATCATTTTGGGGCGACCATTCCTTGCGACTGGGAGAGCTCTAGTAGATGTAGAAGCTGGCCTATTGAAGTTTAGACTTAATACTGAGGAGGTCACATTCAAAATCTTCAAGACAATGAAGCAAATTTAGTGTGATCTCAAGACGGAGGATGAGTACGAATCAGTTGACGAATTCTGAGTAGTCAAGAGATTTGCATCGTGCCGTGACTGTAAATCAGGCACTTCTTAGGAGGCAACCCAAGTAGTGAATTGGTGAAGTCAGAGTAACCAGCCCACCTACATCATGTCGCGACATTAAATCAAGCACTTATTGGGGGGCAACCCAAGTTATTGAACTAATGTGTGCTCATTGTGCAGGGAAAATTGAAAACAGGAGGCGGAAACATCAGTTGCTATGGATCTCAGTACGACCCGTACTAAGATCCTACAAGCCGTAGTACCAGTTGAGGTGAGGTTCAAAACAAAAAGAATCCATGTCCCGACCTACAAGTCATCCTACGGATCGTACCTCAATGGTACGAGTCGTATGAAGTATTCATAGGTCGTTAGGTAAGTTTTCTTTAATAATTTGTCCATGAGTGTAGGGGACAAGTCGTGGGGTCTACCTACGACTCGTGGTACGAGTTGTGAAGGGAAAAATAACCCGATTCAGCCCAAATTTTTTTAAATCTGCCCCTACCTATTTAAACTTCAAATTACACCCTTCTCCCACACAATAACCACAAACCCACGAGTGAAGTAACCTCACCCACACCCGTAGCTTCTCATCACCAAGAAGTCGAGCAAACAAATCCTTGCTCCAACTAACATTGAAAAGACATAGGAGTCGATTTTCAGTCCATGAAACAACAAACAAGTAAGTATTCCACTTTGAATTTCTTCAATCACTCATGAATAAAAGTGGAAGGGGCCGAAACTCAAGCTCTTGTGAAGTCGACTGTGATACTCAAAAAATGGGTTCAAAAGGGAAATACAATTTTATTGGATTGAAACTGTGATACTCATGAAAAATTAAGGAATGTTGATTGTTGAGTTGAGTTTTAAACTTCAAATTATTTAGGGGTTCTGGGCTATTAGTTACGGCTAAAAGAAAAAGGGGAGGTTTGAGCACTGCTGAAAAAAGTTTGAAACATGCCTAAACCTGGGGGATATTCCGAGAACCCAAAATATGCCAAAAAGAACCAATGCATGCTGAGAAAAAAAGTACAACAAAGGTTGGAAAGGGTACGAGGCACAATACGAATTGTAGTTAGACACTACGAGTCGTACTGAGCACTAGTACCCCAAAATTGAATAATGTCACACAACAAATCTCTCAGTACGACTCGTGGAATCGACCTATGGGTAGTACCATGAGTCATAGAAAAATTCAGAAGAAAATTGAATTGGAGCAACATCAGACGACTCAATGTACGAGACATACTTTCATGGTACAGTCGTACCTTTCAGTCGTAGCTTAGATAACTCAGAATCTAGGATCTCCTACGAGTCGTACCTTTGTGGTACGACTCATACTGTCGACCCGTGAGGAAAAGCTGTGAATTTGTTTTCTAATTTCTCTTTTTCAAAAATGGAATGCTAACTTCTTTCTCTACAGGTACAACAACATACAAACGCAAGGCAGATAAACCAGCAGCACAAAGGAGATTTATTGATGAACCGACTGACTCGAAGTCTGACAAAGCCGGAGACTCACCTAGTGGTTCTACTAAGGAGTATCAAGTAGAAACCTCGGACACCGATGGAACCAGAACCACTAGGGAGAGAAAAAAGGCCCATGCTGAAGCAACCACTGCTACATCCGCTCAAGCTCCCTAGTCTGAAGTGGGATTTAGAGAGGAACGTCAAAAGTCAGGGAACTACTCCAATGCTGAAGAAGGGTTAGGAGAGACCTAGAGTGTAGAGGAAAGCGTCAGTGATGAGTCAAAGGAAGAGGCTCCTATTGTTGCACAAGAGCAGACCCCACCTAGGGAAAACAGTACAATCTGGTGGAGAGTGCCGGGAGCCAAAGAAATATATGAACAAGGAATCTATCTCACCACCAAAAATAACCCATAGAGGAGTATTCAAGAAGAACCACAGATCCTCACAACAGCATTGAATAAAGTTGAGAAGATGAAGCGGATTTTTAGCTTCTATTGTTTTGAGTGGATGGCCAAGACTCCAACACAATACACAGAAAATATAGTTTGGGAGTTCTATGGCAACGACTTGGCCATAATGGAGGTAAAGGCAAAAGAAGGGTAGAAAAAAAAATACCAGCCTCATCTGGAGAGTGTTATGGTCCGAGGTTGAGAAGTTGATATATCCGATTAGACCATTGCCCGATTGTTGTACGGCCAACAGTTCATGCCTATCAGGATGATACTGTAGTATGATTACGGGGTGGAGGCAATGAAGTAGATTAGATCCTTGAGTGTGTAGGAGCGATAGAGGCAGCTGTAATGGCTAGCTGAGGAGATTACTGAGAACAAGGATAAGGCTGAATTAGTTACAAGAGGAAAGAAGGTGACCATGAATTCACTAAATTTCATTGCAAAAGCCTGTTGGACACTAGTGCGCCATCGGTTAGCACCTATGGTAAATCAAAACACACTGAGTTCTGCCAGAGCGGCTTTGGTTTCATGCCCCATGTTTTCTTACCCCATCAATATTTCGAGGATCATAGCCCCTTAGATACGAGACCGGGCAATAGGAGTAAGCACTACTATCCTATTCCCGAGTCGGGTATTCAGATTATGTATGGAGGTAGAAGTTCCACAGGGTGATGAGTGGTTGATTGGAGGCCAAAGGATTGTAGACATAGGTCTTATCCGAGATGAGATGAAATCGGTAAGAAGATGAAGGATTCCCAAAGTTATCCCAGCAGCTCAGCCAGCAGGGGACGTACAGGTGAATGCCCCCATGACACAGGAGCAAAGCGAGACACCGGCTACAAATGCTGGTCATTCAGAGTCAACTCCTAGCACCTCAGCTACACCACTGCTCAGCATGTATGCTCAGACACCAGCAGGGTACATCTTGGTACCACAGGACTTCCTCCAAAAGCTAGCTAAGATATTGACCATGGCAGAGCGTAAGATTCAGGACATAATGGATAATGTCAAACCATGGGTTAAGTCAGAGATAGAGGCAGCAACTCAAGCTCTACATGCCCGCCTAGATAGTTTCGAGAGTCGTTTCAGTGAGAGAATGGTTGAGCAAACTAATACACGAAGTATCCCTATGGAGTTGGGGACTCTTTGGAGCCAAGTGGATGAGTTTTCATCATGAAAACCAACAATTTTAGTTGCCCCCACTCTTCCAGACCTAGATGTCCAGCCTGATGAGGACATTGATCTGGAAACATAGTGGGAGCCGACTGTAGCTGGTGATCAAGGCAAGAAGAGAGCTACTGAAGATGCTATTGAGGAGAGTTTGAGAAAAAGAAGAAAGAAGAAGAGGGAAGAGCGCAATCAGGCTAGAGCAGCAAACACACAGACTAATGACACACATATGACTGAGCTGTGTGAGAGAGCTAGAGGAGCAGGCAGCTCCACCGCACCCCAGCCCGAGCTTGCCCATGGCCATGACCCTTCGGGAGAGCCACATCCATACCATACATTTGCAAAGGACTTCCAAGTGGCCACGACTACTGAGGGAGGGACCACTCCCCCTATTGATAGACAATTGAGTGCACCGTCCACCGCTAGCGCCACCATTGCAGCGGAGGAACCACCTCCGCGAGATTACAGGAGCGCCTACTGCAGTACAGGTATGTTCTCTTCCATATGATCTGCTAAATGATGCTTCGGGAATGAAGGTAACTTTTCAAAAAGGGTAGGGGTGTACTTGTAATTTTTGGGATTTTTTGTTTCATCTGAGGGTTTTTCTTGCTTTGTTTCATTTCCCTCAAACATGGTATCTAGTAGGACCATCATGTGTAGGATTTTTATTTTTAGTTTGTAATTTTTGCTTAACTAGAAAGTATCTTAGGAGTACTCTGCCAAGAAAATTGCACTAGTTTTGTTTTTCGTGAAAAAATGGACCATGTTTTAAATTTTTTGATACTGTAGCTATGTATTTGTGACAACATGCATAATTGTTGTGGATCTTTGGATGTCATTTCTTTTGTCAGCATGAGTTGTTTTGTTAGGCACTATATAAACAAGACAAGTAAGGTGAAAATAGTTCATGTACCATGTGTGAGTGAGGTATATTAGTCAGTTCAGTATTGTGTTGTAGATCTAGAACTTGCCTGGTTGGTCTCTGCACAGGCTAAGGATGGTTGGTTAGGATATGATCATAGGCCATTGTATTTTATCTCACTTTTAGCCTATATTTCCCTACCAAAAGTTGCATGAATCCGCTGATCCCAAGTTTGAGCCTTAATGGACCATGTTTCTTTGGTTTACCGATTAATCATACCCATTTTTTTGTAATGAACCTATTTTGGCCTTGGTCCTTCTTTTGATATTGTGAACCTCAACATAAGTAAAATGCTTAAGTTGAGGGTGGCTAAGGTAGGGGTGCATAAAAGGTGGGAATGGAAGAAAGGAAAAGAAAAGAAAAGAATGAAATGGTGGAAAATGAGGTATGGTGAGATGACAAGAAAAGGATGGAAAATGTTTTAAATGTTGAAAAATAACGCTCAAAGAAATTTTGAAAAAGATGAAAAAAATGAGAACTCACCACACCCACGCAAATGTGAATAAAAAGGAGAAAAAGGGGTAAACGGGAATGAAAGAATAGAAGGGTGAATTAGGTGAATGGTGTAGCCAATGTATGTAGTGCCAAGGAAGGAATAGTTACACATAAAATCTTCCATCTTTATCATGTCCATCCCTGAGCCTACATTACAAGCCATACCAAGTCCTATTGTGATCTCAACTCGACTATCTGACAAACCTATGCAGAGAAAATAAGGGCAAGCCTATGGTATCTGACACATAATACTCGTAACTTCTTTGAGAGAGTAAGCGCCTTATTTTCTTAGTCCCATATCATGTTTGACATTTCACATGTAAGTAGGGACTTCATTTGTGTGAGGGTACATGAATTATGTTTTCTTTTACTATTGGTCTGTGTGAAAAACATTGGTGATGACTTGACTGTCTGTTAATAGCTAGATGACATGTTTTGATCCCTTTTTATGATGTTTTGAGGTTGCTTGTAATACATTAGCTGATGTGGTTCCATGAGAAAGGGTCAATAGAGTTTGTATGGAAAGTGCAGGTTTGTTTGAGTATTGGTTGTAGTATCTTAAGCCTATTTTCTAGTTGAGTGTCGTGTTTTATTTTTTCTTTTCTTTGCCTAAGGACATGTAAAAGTCTTAAGTTGAAGGTGTTGATGTGTTGTGGGTTTACAACACATTCAACGCTCAAAACTAACAAAATAGCATAGACTTGTGTATTTATGTGGATGTGAGGTACTTTACACTTTTTTACAGGATAAATAGGTGTTGGAACTGAAAATTGCAAAAGATAGCTTAAAAAGTGCAAAATGGTCAAAAGGTGCAGACCACAGTACGGATCATAGGAAGGACCTACGAGTCATACTGGTGGCCATGAGAAGTTGTTGAAAGTTAAGGTTGAGAAGATGTGACCCATGAGTCCCAGAATGATTCATAGTAGGCCTATACAAGTCGTGATGAAACCCAGAAGAATTGCATCTGAGTCTGACTCCTGCTACGAGAAGCAAGTATGACCTATAAGATGAAGGTACAAGTGTACCATTCTGGTCGTGATGAACTTCAGTAAAACATCAAAAATCTCTGATTCAAAGTACGGGAGCTCAGTACAAGTCATGAGTTGATGGTACAAGTCGTACCCAGATCCAACACCTAGCAAGAATTTAGCTAGCTGAGATTATACAAGAGGAAGCTACGGATCGTAGGAGCATGTTACGGATCATAGGTGGAGTCGTAGCACTGGTGGCGACAGATTTGGAAATTTACCCTTTTGGATTAGGAAAAGTATTTTTGTGTCTATATTAATATGTTTTAGGTTTTATTTTTATAAGGAGGCGTCAATTTGATAGTTTTAGAGGGTAGAAACCTTGAGAAAGAGAGGATTGAGTTGGTCTTATCCTGTGATCAACCTGTTCTTGAATTCTTCTTGTTCTTACTACTTGTTTTTCGAGATTTTGTGGAGTAATTGAACGAAGTGTTTTTTCTCATTAAATATTGTAAGTATTGATTTTTATTCTTAATCAAGAATGCTAATCACAACCTTGCAACTATGAGAGTCTAAAACCTCCATATCTAGGGTTGTGGGAATCATGGTGAATTTACAAGCTAGGGTTACAAGAAGTGATTTTGAAACCAATACAAACACTTATATTGTATTCTCTTCATGCTTAAACATTTCTTAATGGTGCACAATGTTAGGACATGCCCGAATTCTTTATTTGCTTTGGTTAAAGAGGTAGAGATTAGGAAAAGATAATTACAACAGAGCCTTGATCTTTATGATTATTGTATTAACTTGAGTTGTGGTGAGAGGATAGTTAAATCTAGAACTTAGTGATAACGGATAGTTTGAAACCGCTCATGAGACTTGGTCAAGTTATTGAGTATAGTAATTCAATAGGGAATGATCGGTCATTTGAATGAACCTAAGTTATCAGTTCTATAAGTAAGTATTGGTGATAATCACGAGTGTATACCTGAAGCAGTTATGAACCCATGGGGAACACAAACCCTAGTTATCCTTTGATATTGACTTCACATCAGAATTTTGATATTTTCTTTTACTATTGATTTTCTCTCGAATCTGCCTATTTTAAAGTAACTACCTTACAAGTTCAGTTACCGGCTATAATCTAGTCTCCCAATTCCCTGTGGGATTGAGCCCAACCTCTACTTGGGTTCTTATTGACAACGTCCACTTATCACTTCAGTAAGAGGTATGGTTTAAGAATTAGGAAGGCATAGGCTATCACTGTTCCCCGCTACATGAGAACGCAACCGAGTCCAACTCTGGAAGTGTCACAATAAATAACCAACCCATCTGATCCTTCTGACAATGTTAAAACTGGAGCGGTAGTGAGTCGAGTCTTCATCTCTTGAAAAATCTTCTCACACTCATCCGACCACTGAAATTTCACCTTCTTCTGAGTTAACTTAGTTAGAGGAGATGCAATAGGAGAGAAGCCTTCCAAAAGCCGTCGGTAATAACCCGCCAAACCCCGAAAACTCCTGATTTCAGTAGGAGAGGCAGGTCTGGGCCAATCTTTCACGGATGCTATATTGTGAGAGTCTACTAGTACTCCTTCACCTGAGAACACATGACCTAAGAAGGTAACGGACTTTTACCGGAATTTGCACTTGCTAAACTGGCGAACATCTGGCATTCCTTGAGTGTCCGCAATGCTAATCTTAGGTGATTGGTATGCTCTTCCTCATTTCTAGAGTACACCAGAATTTCATCGATATATACAATGAAAAACATATCCAGGTATTACATTAATACCCTATTCATCAAATCCATGAATGCTGTTGGGGCGTTTGTTAACCCGAAGGGCATCACCATAAACTCGTAGTGACCATATCGAGTTTTGAATGTTGTTTTTGGTATATCACTCTCTCCAACCCTTAACTGATGGTACCCTGCCTGAGATCGATTTTTGAGAAACAACTAGCTCCCTAAAGTTGGTCAAATAGGTCATCAATTCTGGGTAGGGGATACCTGTTCTTGACTATGACATTGTTCAGCTGATAGTAATCTATGCACATTCTGAAGGTACTGTCCTTCTTACGCACGAATAGCACTGGAGCACCCGAGGGAGAGATGTTGGTTTTGATAAAACCCTTGTCAAGATGATATTTTAGTTGCTCCTTCAACTCCTTAAGCTATGCTAAAGCCATTCTGTAAGGAGGGATGGAGACGGGCTGAGTATCTGGGAGGAGGTCTATTCCAAAGTCTATTTCCCGTTCAGGAGGAACTCTGGGAAGATCCTCAGGAAATACGTCTGGGCACTCGCTGACCACTCTAACTGACTGAATATTCGGGGTCTCGGAGTTGGAATTCTTGACCCGAACTAGATGATATATACACCCCTTGGAGATGACTTTCTGGCCCTTAAGGTAGGAAATAAACCTACCCTTAGGCACTACACTACTGCCCATCCATTCTAACAATGGTTCATTTGGAAATTGAAACTTGACAACACTAGTTTTGCAATCAACTGAGGCATAGCAGGAGTGTAACCAATCCATGCTGAGAATGAGGTCGAAATCAACCATGTCTAACTCTACTAGATCAGTTGGAATAACTTTACTCAAGACTAAGATTGGACAGTTTCTATACACCCAGTTGGCTCTAACTGACTCGCCAACTGGGGTGGAGACTTAAAATGGTTTTGAGAGGATCTCTGGACTGATGTTGAACTAGATTGCTATATAGGGAGTCACGAATGAGAGAGTGGCTCTTGGATCTAAGAGGACATACACGTCTAGATGGAAGAGATGTAACATACTAGTAACTACGTCACGTGAGCTTTCCTGATCTTGAAGAGAAGATAGAGCATAGAAACAATTTTGGCGCTGACTGCCATCTGTACCTGATGTGTTGGCCTGCTAAGTTGGTCCGCTGGCTGGACCTAATGAGGTGGTAGATTGTGATCTCCCTCGCCCTGCAGAGGGGCACTCCCTAAGCCTGTGTCCAAGTTGTCCACACCCAAAATAGCCTTCTTGTCCCTAAAGGCACTCTTCGGGGTGGTTCCTACCACACTTGGTGCAAGCTGGATACCTGTTCCCCGTATTGTGAGTCTGAGACTGAGTGTCAGATGACTTACCCCTCCCATCCTAGCAGGACAAAAAGGTAGGGGTGCTGGCTGAACTAGGTGCTGGGATCCTCTGTTGCTGTTGCTGTGGGCGGCTAGCACTGCTAGACCTTTGATGTCCGAAATCTGAATGGCCAGTCCTTGCCCGCTTGTTCGTATATTCCATGTCTTTTAGCTTTTCGGCCTCAATTTTCTAGGCATAAACAATTAAGCTAAAAAGGTCCATGTCCTTAATTAGCATCACAGTCCTGCATTCCTTAAGGACCATATTAGATACTCCATTTACAAACATCAACATGCAAGCCCTTAGCTCGGCTACCATCTCTGGAGCATACATAGACAGCCTAGTAAATACCAGAGCATACTCCTCCACAATTTTGTTGCCCTGTCGCAAGTTCATAAACTCCGCCACCTTTGCCTCCCTTAGCTCCCGAGAGAAAAATTTGTCCAAGAAAGTTGTATGGAATTCCTCGCACTCCATTGGTCCTGCTCCTGCTGGCTGCCCCTCGTTCCACTATTCATACCAGACTTAAGCTACCCATTTTAACTGGAAGGAAGCCAGGTCAGCACTCTCCGAAGAGCTAACACCCATAATGCGGGTGATCTTTCTGATCTCAGGTACGATCTCCTGGGGATCTTCCCCTACATTCGTTCCCTTAAGATATGGGGGTTCATAGGGTAAAGTCCCGCACCCTCGAAGCTGCTGTGGACCCGTTGGTGTTCATCGGTACTACCTGCTGGTTCACCTAGTTGGCGACTGTTTGGGCTGGCATTTGAATGGCCGCCCTGAATTCGGCGGTAGATACTGAATCATCTTATGGAAATGCTGGGGCTGGTGGGGCAGGTCTGTTGGCATTACCGGCCCTTCTTCCATTACCATGTCTAGGAGGCATGATTCACTTAAATGAAACAGAGCACGAGTTAGAAGGACATTTCTGAAATTTGAAATTTAACGCACAATAAAAAGTATGAACAAAAAAGAGTTTTCCTAATAACGTCTTAGCCTCCTCGTCATAAGTGTGGTGCGCTTCACACCCATAAAAAGGACTCTAGTCGATGCGGACTTTTAGACTTTTCGAGGATACTCTAAACTTAGTGTTCTGATACAAAGTTTGTCACGCCCGGAGACTACAACCTGGACATAACACGGTACTTGATGTCACAAGTTACCCCAAGTCAACCCCTGGTGTATCATGCACTGGTATTCTGAGTAAAACAAGCACAATGGAAATTTAAAATAATAACATAATGGTATTTTGTGAATGTTTAAAATAAAACTTAAAACATGAAAACTAAACATTTGTAGGTTGGAATGCCTTCTAAGTGATGAGTTATTGGGACAAGCCCCCAGCTAACTCTAAGTCTAAAGTAAAACTTCAACTGACTATAAGAAAATGAAAAGAAGACCCTCGAATGATGAGGACTCACGCTTAATCTGCCGCTGAGGAGGAGCTGAAACGTGGTGACTAACGCTGCTGGATCTGGGAACCTGCAACTATATCATGAAGCGATACAACATAAAAGTATGCTCATTACTTTGAATGTACTGAGTAAGTGAGAGGTATAAATAACATGAAAGAACTAGTAACTGAGATGAAATGAAATGAAATGACCAACTGAAAATACTAAAAACTAAAATAACTAGAATACAACTGATATGGTCAATATTGACCCTAGCTGATGGTCATAAACATGCCCTAAGTCTGAAATACTGAGTCTGAGATACTGTATTAAACTGATCTAAACTGAACTAAACTGAGAAATCTGAAGTGACTAATTGACTAGTGGGAGAGTCTATAACCGGCATATAACCACGTGAGCTAGACGTGGAGTCTGATGTATACACCCCACGGTAGGACCCAATATACCTTGCAAGGGTATAAAGGCATGAAATGGATGATCACAAAAGTCTGGGGCCAATCAGCCCAAGTAAAGTTCTGGAAACCTAGGTGCGCTAGAACACCGGCATGCTTGGTGCTAAGTCCTACTCCCATTGGAAACCTATACTAAACTACTAAGCTGATAGCTCGAATTTGTGGTCCAAGACTAGTCAGGGACATATAACTGAAAGTACCATGAGAGTCTTATCGGACCAAATTCTGAAACTAGGTTCTAGACTGGTCAAAGTTGCTTATTTGGAAGCGTGGAAAATGCATGCCATTGCCTTTCGGTGAATTGGGCTGTGATGTTTGGATGGTCGCCCCTCAACCCCGCCAAATCGAACCACTTCTCCACTATGACGGATCGGCCTTGGTAGATGACATAGTGCTCTTGCATGTTGGGGACGTAAAAAAGTGTTGCTTCCTTGATTTTTGCACGCGGTGTAGCGGCTTTTGCTTTGCCCTTGACCTTACTAAAAGATGAGGTGGGGGCCTTTCCTTTTCCTATATTCCTTGATGAAGACATCGTTTGTTTTTCTGCAAGACTGATGTTAGTGACATCTATTTGAAGAGAGAATTAAGTTAATCAAAAACTAGTCCAAGGGGGAACTGAGAAACAAGGGAAACCAAACAACATTTAAACAACCACAGTACCGGCGAAACACCGGTGATTCGCAAGAGCAATTTTGTAGACCACCACTTGCCCCATGATGTGTTACTAAAAACTGGGCAAATGAGGGATGTATCGGCAGTTAAGAGGTGAATCGCAGTTCCAGATTCGTGAACCGCCGATGTAATGCGGGATCCACTCAGTGGCTTGAAGCAAATTTTAAGAGTGAATCGGTGTTCCATCACTGAAACTGCCTGGCGAAACATTAGACCTTATCATCCCCAATTCGAACTTAACAAAATCACAAGAACCTATTAGCACACACTCACACACAATATGATAAAACCGCCACTACTCTATTTAAACACAATCTCATGATGTTTTGCCCTTAAGAATGGCACCACCCAGTCTATCATCAGGAAAAATGTTGCATTTTATTCCGATTGGGTTACAAAGACTTTATCCATTTTTAAAATTTCACACACATAAACACATATTCCCCATTGAATTCAACAACCAGAGCATATTCATGAGTTCAATTAAGAAGTGGAAACAAAGTATTAATACTAAATAATTAAGCACAAATGAGAAAATCAAGACAAAGGCAAGAAAACTTTTACCACAATGTAGGATTTCTTGCACACTTGAACTTCAAGAGCTTAGCTAATTCTTAACAATGGCACTTCAAGAGATGTGTAGTAGAGGAAGGAAATGTGAGTGAAGTGAGTGTGTTAGTGAAAGGATGGAGAGGGTTTTATAGGTGAGAGGTGGAAGTTTGATAGGTTGAGGGGAGGGTGGAGAGTTTAATGCGGGTGTGTTGGTGGGATGTTGGAAGGTGTAAAGCTGGGAAAGTAGAGAGGTTAAAAAGTGAGAAATATCAGGAAATGGGAATGTCGGGTAATGGAGAGATAAAAATGGAATGGAAATATGGTGGAGAAAGGGGAACTAGGGGAATATTTGCAGAATAGGGAGGCTGATCAGGATATTTGGGATTTGGTGGGACTACTCTTTAATATCCATTTTGAGATAAACTTACATCTCAACTGGCGCTTCATCAGCAGTTCGCCGGATCACACCAGCGTTCCGCTGCCTTAATTTTACTTTGCCATGTATTCTGTGCCTATTTATCTATTTCTCGGCCGGCGATCCATCAACAGTTCACAGATTGAATCTACAATCCTCTGGTGAACCGCCGCTTTGATGCCCAAGCTTCAGGTCCTCTATGTTACAACTGCAACCCATCGGCGGTCCACAATTTTTCTTCAGCAGTTTGCCGATGGGTCTATCAGTCCTTTGATCCATGCCCTAGCCTTATATTTTGAACTCTCATTCAATGGTGGTTCGCACTTCTAGACCAACAACTCGCCGGTTCCGTGCCACTCCTCTCATCATGGTTTGTTTCTCCCTTTATTCCTCACTTCACAGCTCCTACAAAAAAAAACAAAGACATAAAATAATTCACTAAACACTTGGGTTGCCTCCGAAAAAGTCCCTTAGTTAACATAATGGCACGACGCAGATCTCATTCAACACCTCTTTTTCGACGGGTCGTCATCCAACTTCGTCTCCTTCAGCTCCAATCCCTTGTCCTCCTCCTCATTTTGCAACACTCCTATAACCTTGCATTCAGGAGGCGTTTCAGCTGATGGTCATACCTTGAAGGTGACTTCCTCACTACCAACTCAAAATTTTAGCTCCCCACGCTCCACGTCCACTGTGTCTCTCCCCGTAGCTAACAACGGTCTTCCCAAAATAATGGGAACCTCTACATCCATTTCGCAATCCAGGATAACAAAATCAGTAGGTGGAATAAACTTTTCCACTCTTACCAACACATCTTCTAGCAACCCCACTGGTCTTTTTATGGACCTATCAGCCATGAGCAGCGTCATCGACGTTAGCTTTGTGCTTCCAAGTCCAAATTTCTTAAAAATAAGCAGGAGCATTAAATTTATGCTGGCGTCAAGATAACATAGAGCTATTCTAAACACAGATATCCCAATTTTACAGGGTATTATGAGAACTCCTGGGTCCTCCTGTTTGGGGGCTAGGTTACTCATCATCACCTTACTAAAATATTGCATTTTCTCCCCATTACCTGCACCAACCACCTTTTTCTTCTTCAGTAATTCTTTTGTAAACTTTGTATATATTATACCCCGGGAATGCAAGGATTATACTAGGGATTTCAAACGGGGAAAACTAGAAATTTTGCACCTGGTCATGGAACGAGTCATTTTGTGACCCGTGAGGATGGACCACGAGTCATAGGATGACTCATGATGAGGGACTAGGCAAAATTTGAAACATGGAACTTTAAGTCACCACATGCCTGACAACGAGTCATGGTCAGTCCTCACGACTCGTGGTGTCAGCCGTGGTCTAGGGAAGTCATCTGAGGAAGTTGGGAAAATAGTGTACACCACGGGTGGTGACATGAGTCATGGTTAGCCACCATGATTCATGGGGTCCCTTTGAGGATTTTTAGGGTAGTGTATATCACGACTCAAGGCCACGAGTCATGGCCAATGGGGATGAATCGTTAGTTCCCTCATTGGGATCCCCTGGCAATTAATTTTCCGCTAATTAGTAAGGGCCTTTTCATAATTCCTAAGTTCCTAAGCCTAAGCTATGATGTTTTAGGGTACAAATAATGACCTTTTATTGGTTTAAGTTCAGATTACTCACTCTTCTCACCCATGCATGCAAGTTAGAAAAATTTTGGAAAGATCAAGCTATTCTTCAAGTTTCTCCCTATCAATTCATCTTTGGGCATTCAAAAACTTCAGAACCTAATCTCACCTAGGTATGTAAGGTTCCAAATGGGTGCTTCCGTTCACACCAATGCCCATTCTCTATGAATTTATGAAAATCTATCAAAAATCTTATGGGATTTTAAGTTCAATTTTGAGAAAAACTAATGAATTAATAATGGGTTTTTATGATTTATTTCATATTTTATGGATTTAGATCATATTATACCGTTAGTTTCAATTACAAATGCATTGATTTCGATTTCTACCAAATCAAGCCTAATTATGCATGATTTATGATGAATCTACTTATGATCTACTCTCTAATTGTTGATATTTACAAATCCATCATGATTTATGATTTGAAATATGAATTTATTCAAATACCCACCATGAATTTAGGATTTACTAGTTATATGTATGATCTATAAGTATGCATGGATCCTATGATTTATGAATTTCTGTTTTTGCCGACTCACAGGCCCTGATTCATGGCTAGTTCAAGTATTTACAAGAATGTTTATGATTATAATGAATTAACTAGCCCATAAACAAATGCATGATATACTAAGAGAACTATATATGCTTTGGGAGTATTATCAAACACCGAGTAGGTTGAGGCCAAGGTTCTGCTCCGAATCTCATAAACTACATGCCACCGTAGGTATGTTGGGACCTCGTTTGTAACTGTCCTCGGCCCAAATGGCCCTCTTCATGGTGAGATCAGACTTTCATGGTTACACCCTTGGCAAGGTATGAACGGCCTCCCGACTAGGTTTACAAGTTGGGCTCCATGTATGCTCATATGGGGTATGTTGGTTAAGATAAGTCTTCCACTGTTCCTCATGATTTATACACGATTATGCTTATGTATATTGGCTCAACTCATGTTTAATAAAGCTCTTCTTTTATTATTATGATTACTATCGTATTATGAATGTTTTTAAAACCTTGAGCCTTACAATATGTTATATTATGATATTTCTGTCATAAGCATCTTGTCCTACTCTTATGATGCTTATGAGATTTTATATATTTTAAATGTCTGTTTCACTTACCTTGCATACACGGTACATTCCACGTACTGACTGCATACATTCTACGTTGTATCGTCTTATGATACAGGTTCCGGCTCTGAGGTTCATCCTCATATCTAGACCCCTTCATGGTGTGATTTCAGCTTATTGGTGAGTCCTCATGTTACAAGGGCATTTGACAGACATTCACGTCCCTTTTATGTTTCAGTACTTGTCCGAGTTAGTTGGGGATGTTGTCCTATCAACGCACCGTATATAGTAGAGGCTTTCAGACAGTGTGCAGTACTCAACCTATGTATGTCCAGTGATTTCGTATCTCATGATATGCTATGTCACGTTTATGTTTCCGCTATGTTTTATATTTAGTCTTTCGCTTAATGTGAATGAATTTAGATATGCTTATGCCATGGGTTGACTTGGGGCCTATCGGGTTCCTTGCCCTATGTCGTGATCCGGGCCTCCGTTCAGATCATGACAAACTTGGTATCAGAGCTAGGTTTAAAGTGTCCTAGGGTATATGAAAGTTGTGTTAAGTAGAGTCTTTTTCATGGGTGTGAAGTGCGCCACACTTATGACGAAGAGGCTACGAGATGTTTAGGAAATGTTCCCTTCTTTCATTATCTATATCGTGCGAAGAAAGGTCCTTCAATCCTTCTAATTTGTGCTATTGCGATTGCAGAATCATACTCTCAGAAGAATGAATAGAAGGAGAAATGGGAACAGTGAAGGCCACCGGGATGGAAATGATCATGCGCATCAGCAGGCCCCACCTATTCAGGTGTCCCAACCACCAGAGCCAGTTTCCCACGCCGAGTTTCGAATGGCTATCTAGATGTTGTCACAGGCCTTGACCTCTCAAGTCAACCAGCAGGCTATTGCGCATATTCCATAGAATAGCAATGCGGCGGTGGCCCAGATTATAGACTTCTTGAGGATGAACCTTCCGGAGTTCCTTGGGTCCAAGGTGGATGAGGATCCATACGATTTCATCGAGGAGATTCTACAGATCACCCAGGTTATGGGGGTGACCAATGGGAATTGCATTGATTTGGCCTCTTATCAGCTAAAGGTGGTGGCTCACATATTGTTAAAACAGTGGAGAGATGCTAGGGCAGTGGGTGTAGGCCCTATCAGTTAGGAAGAGTTCCACACAACATTCTTAGATTGATTTTTCCCTCGGGAGATGAGGGAGCAAAAGGCAATTGAGTTCGTTAACTTGAAGTAGGGTGACATGTTCGTTCAGGAGTAAACATTACAGTTCACCCATTTATCCAAGTATGAACCAGAGTTTGGGTGGACCAGAGGACTCAGTGAGTTGATTCGTGCATAGGGTGGAGGACTACTTCGATAAGGATTGTAGGATCTCCATGTTGCATCGTGATATAGATTTTCCCCGTATTTTGCTTAATGCTCAACAGATGGAGTTAGTGTATTAGAGGCAGAGAGAGGCCAAGAGGTCCAGGACTGACAGTTACAGGACTTCTCAAGTCAGGTCAGGGGATGGACAGCGTCAGCAGTCCCAGCACAGGTCTATTGTTCAAACCCCATCATCATCTAGCACACCATCTAGATTTAGAGGGGATTGGATAAGTAGGGCTTCAGATTTGAGGGGCCGAGGTAGCATGCAGGTGGAGTGCACTTTCCCAATTTGTGCGGGGTGCGGCAAGAATCACCCCGGGAGGTTCCTAGTTGAATCAGATGCTTGTTTCAGGTGTGGCAAACCCAGACACAGACTCAGAGATTACCTTTAGCTAGATCAGGGGTTGGTGGAGCCCATATACCAGTAGGCAGTTCTGCCTCTCTAGTAGCACATCCCCTCAACAGGGTGCCTTGACTAGTTCAGCCGGCGGTCGACGTCAAAATAGGTTTTGTGCTTTAGCACCCCATCAGGAGCAGGAGGTCTCTCCAGATGTGGTCAATGGTATCTTTTCTATTGATGTTTACGTTTTTAGATCTGGGAGCTGCCTTTTCTTTTGTTACCCCTTACATTTCTATTAGCTTTGGAGTTAGTCCTGGATTCTGTCAGAACCATTTTCGATTTCTACTCCAATCGTTGACTCGGTTGTAGCTAGGAAGGTGTATAGAGGATGCCCAGTCACTATATTGCATAAAGTAATCTCCGAAGACCTGGTAGACTTATCCATGACCGACATTGATATTATTCTTGGCATGGATTTATTGTATGTGTGTTATGCTTCTATAAATTATAGGACCCGTACGGTGGAATTCCTTTTCTCGGGTGAATCAGCCTTGAAGTGGAAGGTGGTTCGGCTGTACCAGCAGGTCGATTTATTACATATCTTAAAGTCAGGAAGATGATTTCTAAGGGTTGCATGTATCATATAGTCAGGGTTATGGATGTTGAATTCGAGACCCCGACTATCTAGTTAGTTCCGATGGTGCATGAGTATCCAGAGGTATTCCCTGATGATTTGCTAGGTGTTCCTCCCGAGTGGAATTTTGATTTTGGTATTGACCTGCTACCCGATATACATCCTATATCTATTGACCTTACAGGATGGCTCTAGACGAGATAAAGGAGTTGAAGGATCAGTTTAAGGACCTGTTAGATAAGGGCTTCATTAGACCGAGCAAGTCTTCATGAGGTGCACTAGTGTTATTTTTCCGAAAGAAGGATGGTTCGCTTCAGATATGAATTGACTATCGACAATTAAAAAGGGCACCATTAAGAACTGGTTTCCTTTTTGTAGGGTTGATGATTTGCTTGACTAGCTTCAGGGTGCCAAGTGTTTCTCAAAGATAGATCTCAGGTTCGGGTATCATCAGCTCAGGCTTCGGGAGAGTGATATCCTGAAGACAACCTTCAGGATGCGGTATGGCCATTATGAGTTTGTAGTTATGTCTTTTGGACTAACGAATGCTCCTACAGCTTTGATGGACCTGCTGAACAGGGTGTTCAAGCCATATTTGGATATGTTCATGATCGTGTTCATCGATGACATCCTTATATACTCGGAGTGAGAGGGAGCATGCCGCTCATTTGAGCGTAGTGCTTTAGACCCTTAAAGATCATCAATTATGCCAAGTTCAGTAGGTGCGAGTTCTGGTTGAACTCGATAGCATTTTTAGGCCATGTGATATCAGGCGAGGGCATAGGAGTAGATTCCCAGAAAATTGAGGCGGTGAAGAATTGGCCTAGACCAGTAAATCCCTCGGATATTTGGAGTTTCTTAGGTTTAGCTGGTTACTATCAGAGATTCATTGAGGCTTTCTCATCTATTGCAGCACTGTTGACCATATTGACTTAGAAGAAGGTGAAATTCCAATGGTCGAAGGCTTGCGAGAAGAGCTTCCAGGAATTGAAGACTCGACTCACTACCGCGTCGGTGTTGACCCTACCCGAGGGTACGGATGGTTTTTTGGTGTATTGTGATTCTTCAAGAATCAAACTCAGGTGTGTATTAATGCAGCGAGGAAAAATGATAGCATACGCCTTGAGACAGCTGAAGGTCTATGAGAAGAATTACCCAACCCACGATCTTGAATTGGCTGTGGTAGTATTCGCATTGAAGATATGGCGGCATTACTTATATGGGGTCCATGTGGATGTATTTACTGACTACAAGAGTTTGAAATATGTGTTCACGTAGAAAGACCTCAATCTATGGTAGAGGAGGTGGTTAGAGCTACTTAAGGACTATGATATGAGTGTCCTTTACCATCTGGGTAATGCTAATATGGTAGTTGATGCACTTAGCAGGCTCTCTATGTTGAGTGTGTCCCATGTGGATAAGGGAAAGAAGGAGCTGGTGAAAGATGTCCATCGACTCGCAAAGTTGGGAGTTAGGTTGGTCGACTCGACCAATGGCAGTGTTGTTGTCCAAAATGGATCAGAATCGTCCTTGGTGACAGATGTGAAAGATAGACAAGATAAGGATCCGATGTTGGTAAAGCTGAAAGAAGTCGTTCGAAGTTAGAAGGTGGAGGTCTTCTCCCAAGAGGGAGATGGTGTGCTACGGTACCAGGGTCACCTATGTGTTTTGAATGTTGATGATTTGAGGAGACGGATATTGCATGAGGCCCATGGCTCCAGGTATTCTATCCATACAGGTGCCACCAAAATGTATCCTGACTTACGAGAAATCTACTGGTGGGATGGTATAAAGACGAATATTGAGGAATTCGTAGCCAAATGCCTGAACTATTAGCAAGTAAAGGTCGAGCATCAAAGGCCGGGAGGCGTACTTCAAGACAGGAGCATTCCCACTTGGAAGTGGGAAGATATTAATATGGATTTAATTACAGGCCTACCTCGTACACATCAACACTAAGATTCTATTTGGGTGGCGGTAGAGAGGTTGACCAAGGCTGCACATTTCCCGCTGGTGAAAACCACAGACTCAGCGGATGATTATGCCAAGTTGTATACTCGAGAGTTGGTTCGATTACATGGTGTGCCCTTTTCCATTATTTCTGACCGAGGTACTCAGTTTACCTCCCATTTTTGGTAGTCTTTTTAGAAGGGGCTTGGGACTCAGGTTAAGCTCAGTATAGTGTTTCATCCGCAAACGGATGGTCAGGCGAGCTGACAATCCAAACCCTCAAGGACATGTTTAGAGCTTGTGTGATGGACTTTAAAGGTAGTTGGGATGATCATTTTCCCCTGATAGAATTTGCTTATAATAACAGCTATCACTCAAGCATCCAGATGGCACCATTCGAGGCTCTTTATGGGCGGAGATGTAGATCGCCCATCGAATGTTTTGAGGTTGGTGAGGCAGCTATGGTAGGGCCAAATTCGGTTCAGAAGGTATGGTGAAGGTTCAATTGATAAGGGATAGGCTAAAAACCACTCAGAGTCGTCAAAAGTCATATGAGGATGTGAGGAGGAGAGATTTGGAGTTCAAGGTGGACAATTGGTTATTTCTGAAGGTAACTCCCATGGAGTCATGTTGTTTGGGAAGAAAGGAAAACTCAGTCCCCATTATGTTGGTCCCTACTGGGTTATGAAAAGAGTTGGTAAGGTAGCGTATGAGTTATACTTACCCTCAAAGTTATCTTCCGTGCATCCTGTGTTTCATGTGTCTCTTTTGAAGAAATGTTTGGGAGACCCAGCCCTGGTAGTCCTGGTGGACAACATTCGTGTAAAGGGTAGCCTCAGCTACGAGGAAGTTCAAGTTGAAATATTAGATCGTCAGGTTTGGAGGCTGAGGAACAAGGAAATAGCTTCAGTAAAGGTGTTATAGAGGAGTCATCATGTTGAAGGAGCTACATGGGAAGCAAAAGCAGATATGATGGCTAAATACCCACACTTATTCTCTACCGGCTCAGTTCTGACTTGAGGTATCAGTTTTCCTCTATGACTCCATTTAGTTTTCATGTTTAGTTCATGTGTTCAAGTTTCATGTGTTCAAGTTTCTTTTATGTGTATGGATGTGTATGTGAAGCGTAAGATTAATTCAGCTATATGATATGAATCATAGGTAGTCATTGAGTTGGTTTTCGGCTTAAATTATTAGTATTTGATAATGATAATTATGTATCTCTACTTTTTTGTATGTTTTCCAACATTCGAGGATGAATGTTCCCAAGGGGGGATATCATTATAGCCCGAGAACCTAAGGATCAGACCCAGGAGTTCAAATGGGAAAAATTAGAAATTTTGCACCAGGTCACAGAACGAGTCATTCTGTGACCCGAGAGGATGGACCACGAGTCATATGATGACTCGTGGTGAGGGATTGGGCCAAGTTTGAAAGATTGAACTTTAAGTCACCACGAGTCATGGTCAGTCCTCATGACTCATGAAGTCAACCGTGGTCAAGGGAAGTGAGCTGAGGAAGTTGGGAAAACATTGTACACCACGGGTGGTGACCACGAGTCGTGGTCAGCCACCACTATTCGTGGGGTCCCCTAAGGATTTTTTGGGCAGTGTATATTATGACTCAGGGCCATGAGTCGTGGCCAGTGGCAATGAATCATTGGGTCCCTCGTTGGGACCCCCTAGCAGTTAATTTCTGCTAATTAGTAAGGGCCTTTTCGTAATTCCTAAGTTCCTAAGGCCTAAGCTACGGCGTTTTAGGGTATGAATAATGATCGTTTATGTGGTTAATTTTAGATTACTCATTCTTCTCACCCATGCATACAAGTTAGAACAATTTTAGAAAGATCAAGCTATTCTTCAAGCTTCTCCCTAACAATTCATATTTGGTCATTCAAGAACTTTAGAATCTAATCTCACCCAGGTATTTAAGGATCCAAATGGGTGTTTCTGTTCACACCCATGCCCATTCTTTATGAATTCATGAAAATCTATCAAAAATCTTATGGGATTTTAAGTTGCATTTTGTGATAAACTAATGCATGGATCCTATGATTTATGAATTTATGTTTTTGCTGATTTATGGGCCTTGATTCATGGCTAGTTCACGTATTTATAAACATCTTGATGATTATCATGAATTAAATATCCCATGAACTCATGCATGATATACTATGAGCACTATATATGTTTTGGAAGTAGTATCGAACACCGAGTAGGTTCGAGGTCCAGGTTCTGCCTCAGATCTCTTAAACTACGTGCCACCGAAGGTATGTTGGGACTTCTTTTTTGACTGTCCCCGGCCCAAATGGCCATCTTCATGGTGATATCACACACTCTTGGTTCTACCCTTAGCAAGGTACGGATGGCCTCCTGACTAGGTTTACAAGTCGTGCTCCATGTGTGCTCATATGGGTTATGTCGGTTAAGTGAAGTCTTCCGTTGTTCATCATGATTTACACATGGTTATGTTTATGTATGTTGGCTCAAGTCATGTTTAATAACCCAGGTCTTCTCTTATGATTACGATAACATCATATTATGAATGTTTTGAAAACCTTGAGCCTTACAATATGTTATATTACGATATTTATGTCATGAGCATGTTGTCCTACTCTTATGATGTTTATGAGCTTTTATATATTTTAAATGTCCATTTCACTTACCTTGCATACTTGGTACATTCCACGTACTGACCGCATATTTTCTATGTTGTATCATCTTATGATATAGGTTCCGTCTCTCACGCTCATCCTCATATCTAGATCCTTCAGAGTGTGCTTTTAGCTTATTGGTGAGTCCTCATGATTCGAGAGCTGTTTGACAGACATTCACGTCCCTTTTACGTTTTAGTACTTGTCAGGGTTAGTTAGGGGTGTTGTCCCATCCACCCACCGTATGTAGTAGAGGGTTTCAGACAGTGTGTAGTTCTCATCCTATGAATGTCTAGTGATTTCATATGTCATGAGATGCTATGTTACATTTACGTTTCCACTATGTTCTATGTTTAGTCTTCCGCTTAATGTGAATGAAGTTAGATATGCTTACGCCATGGGTCGACTTGGGGCCTCTCGGATTCCTTGTCCCATGTTGCGATCCGGGCCTCCGTTTAGGTCTTGACAACATAACCTGGTATTTGGAGTAAAGCATCAACTAACGGAATATTTATGGACAACTTGCTAAACATGTCAATAAACATCTTGAACTGGTCGTCCTTCTTTTTCTTGGCCAAAGGTTGTGGATAAGGAGGTGAGCTTCTTGATTCAACCTTGTCATCAATGGGGGCCTTTACACCTACCTCATCATTATCAGCATGTGAGAGGATTTCATCATCCTTTCACTCTCCTTCCTCTTCAATCTTTTCCTCACTCCTTGGAGTCATTAGCATTTTGTCGACTTTGTCTTCTTCATCCGATTTCGAATCATTAACTTCTCTAGGCTTCATCGGTGCATCTCCATTCACCTTGCCAATCCTAGTGACAATAGCCATGCATTAACCATCTTTCTTTGGATTAGGAATTGTGTCACTAGGTAGTGTTTCCTTCATCCAGGGGTTCATTTGAGCCGACAAGTGATTCATTTGGGCCTCCAAATGCTTGATGGAGGTTGAATGTGAACTCACTATTTTGGCAAGGTTAGACACCTCCCCTCTTAATTCCTTCACCCCGCTCTTAGTTGACTCCACTTTCTTTAGAACACTACATAGCAATTTTTAAATTTTTGAGCTACTCAAATCAGTTACGCCCGGCTGATTTTGGGAGTTCTCAACTTTTTAGGGTGGAAATATGGGTTCAAACTTCGTTTACCACGATCACCCTCTTGGTTTGGCTCCCTATTACCCCACCTTTCACTTCATTCGGGTCGTCCCTACTGCTCACGATTTATCCACCCTTGATTTTCAACCCTTGGGAGCCATGGGCCTTGGTTCGCTTCTTGGAATCCAGGTGGAGGTCCTCCCATTTGGTTGCTCATGTGTTGGAATTCTTCTTCATATCTCGGCGGTGGCGATTCTCCATCATATTGTAAGGGACCTTGCATTCCCACTACATTTACAACCTTGGACCCTGCTTCCATTACATGTTTTGTCATCAATTATAGTTGTGTCAATATCTTGGAAAGATTCTTATCCCTCTCTTCATCCCATTTTTGCAACTCAGCTGCCAATGCACTTGAGCTGATCTCATGGGTGGACATATTTGTTTCTCTCGTGTGCCAAGCCCTATTAGTATTTGTCATTCTGTCTAGAAGGGATTTGGCCAACCGTTATGTTTGATCCATAATTGAACCACCAGCTAGGTTGTTGGCCACAGACTTGTTGATTGAATCAAGGGCCCTGTAGAAGTTTTGGAGAAGCACTCTATTTGGCAGTCCATGATTTGGGCAAAGAGCAACCTTGTTTTTAAACCTTAACCATGCCTCATGCAAAGGCTCTCCTGGTTCCTAAAATTTGTAATATCGTCGCTCAGCTGAATCATTTTGATTTAGGGGAAAAACGATCCAAGAAAGCCTCAGCTAGCTCTTTCGAATAAGTAATACATCCCAGAGGGAGTTCCTCCAACCACATTGTTGCCTCCCCCGTCAGTGAGAAAGGAAAGAGTCTCTACCGGATTGACTCTTGAATAATATGTCTCAAATGCTGATTTGTGTCCATACTTGGTTTTCCGCAAAAGAGTCCCTTCATTTGCAATAAATGCATCATAGTGCTTGTGACATGAAATACTGTATTCCTTACCGTGGTAGGCGAATGGCTTCCACAACTTCTGACATAACCAGATTATCTTCACCGTGTTCTATGATACCTTCCATTGAGCTATCCCGTACTTGGGAGTGATGACTCATGTGGTTGTGAGATCCTAACAACACAGCAAACTCACTTCATGTAGTTACGATGCAAAACTATTTCTACTTAACAATCAACACAAGAATTTCCAGCGGCAGTCCCCGGCAATGGTGCCATTAACGTCCAAAATATATGCTTCATGCAAAGAATACACATGGCTGAAGTATTAAAATAAGTAGCCACATGAGTGCCGGGGTCGAATCCCGCGAGGACTAGGGAATGATAGTTGCAAGTGTTGGTTGAGAAATTGAAGTTAGCTTGCACCACATAGATTTAATATAAAAACAAATAAAATTGGGGGGATCAAAATTGCAGTGAATTGTATTTAGTGATTTAGTGAAATGAAATAGCAAGATCAGCAAAGTTGTCAACAAGAGTGTGAAGGACTAGAGGTATGGTGTAGATGAAATACTAACTAGATGGGGACATGCTAGGCCATCTTATGAGTTCAACAAGTGTAAATAATATCGGGAAGTGGGTAATTCCAGCTCATTAGCCTTTCAACTACCTCTTACTAGAGTTTTGTCAAACTTCTAGCCACGATTTAGTTCAACCCTATTCGATTTGGATTAGAAGCTACACTAAATTCTAGCTATTAGCTGCTAATAAGGAAGGAGAAAGCAATTTCAGCTATTTCTAGCCCAATTTCACAATCTCTTATCCATACGTACTGTTAAATTCTCTTCCAATACTTAACTATTCTTTTACAAGATCAATCAAGCAAGAATAAATAGACCCATATCATAATCAATGGATTTTCCCTTATAGATTGAAGAGAATCTAACAGATTTAAAATTCTTTGAATAATATGAAGATGACTCTAGCAATAACCACTCTAATTAAGTATTCATCATCACACACCTCTAGTTAATTATTTAGCTACACATGATTAAGAAATTCAAAAGCACATTCATCAATAACTTCATTGAATTTAATAGCAAGAATAGTAAAATCAAATTCACAAAATAGTCTCCAACAATGGCTGAAACTTACTATTACAAGGAAGAAATAGAGCAAAGTACTTTTTCCAAATTTACCAATCAAAATCTCCCTATCTCTACTAAGAGAATGTTCTCCAGCTCAAAAGGGAAACAATGATGTGATATATGCTTTGCTCTCTCTCATTCTCTCTATTTCTATCTCTCCTTCTGTATATCAGTACAAAGTACTTTATCTGTTATTTATATCCTAAAAAGTATGGAACTATTTATCTCTTTTTTCATGTTGGAGAATTATACCCCTGAGCACCATTCTGGAATCAGCGGAGACACTGGCAGTTCGTCGGACCAAATCCATGAATCTTTGGGTGTCCTATCTGGGTCCTCACTCAGCTCGAGTTAGCATCGACAGTTCACCTGGTGTTTAGCTGATACCAATACGTGAACCACCGGATCTTTAAGTTATTTTCCAGAACTTTGGGTGTCCTTCGACGAATGGACCGACGAGTTGCCGCTGCCAACTCGTGAATCACCGGTGGCATTGTACCTCAGAGGCATTGATGTTCAGCCTTTGGCTGGCATTTCACAGGTCTTCATTGGTGGATCACCGATTTTCTTTCACTCCCTTCTTTTAGCTCTATTTTTGCTCTTTTCTTCACATCTAGTCATATACACACAACAAAAGCAAAAAAGGCATAAAATCCATATAATAAACTCAAGAACTAAGCAAAAACTCATGTTTCAGATCCTAATGAGTTTGTAAATTACTAACTCATCAGCTTGATAGTTTCATGGTCTAGGGACGAGTAGTTGATGTCCCAGAGACAACCATCGCACAAGTATTGTATGGGATACAGTTCAGAGCTCTAGATGCCACGTCTAAGTTCGACTATAGAGTAGATTCCCTAAAAAGGTAAAACAGTTGATCCTAGAGGATAGCAGAGTCCGGTGAGATGGCTAGTGAGGGTAATAGCAAAGGACAAAGAGGAGGTAGAGTGGTTGACCAGTGGTCGGCACGTCAACGAGCCTTACTGAACTTTATAGACAAGGCCTGTTGGATACTGGTTTGCCACAGGTTAGTGCTGACAGTGAATGAAAACACCCTTAGTGCAGATAGAGCAGCATTGGTGGCATGTGTCATGTCTAGATACGTGATCAACATCCCGTGAATGATAGCTGATGAGATTCGGGATCACGCTCTAGGACTGATCACCACTATCCAATTCCTGAGTCTCATCCATAGACTTTGCAAAGATACCGGTGTGCAGGTGATAAGGGAGATTGATACTGAGGATGGGGGATATAAGAATGCAAATATAGGGTTGATTTGGGATGAAATGAACCCGGTGAGTTGGGTTAGACTACCAACAGCAGTTCCACCACTACAGCTAGTAGGGGGCGAGCAGATAGATTCCTCTACCTTACAGAAGCAGGATGAGATGCCGGCTACAAGAGGCATCTCCAAGTACTTCCCGAATACCTTCTTTGGGCACTCCTAGACAAGTGCCAGCCTCTATGTCATGGTTCCGCAGGAGTTTCTCTAGAAGATAGCTAAGAGATTAACATTGACCGAGAAAAAGGTCAATTTGATGATGGAGAATGTCAAGCCTTTGGTGAAGGATGAGATACAGAAAGTTGTTAGAGGATTACACAACTAGTTGGATTGTTGTTTGCTCCATTTTAATAAGCTCTTACCTAAGAATCCGTACACAAGAAGCTTGAGAGATGAGTTAGGGGCTCCACAGAGTAAAGTCACAAAGTTGTCGGCTAGATAGCCAGCCATACTAGCAGCCCCGACTATTCCAAATTTGGATACCGAGCTCGATGAAGAGCTTGATCTTGAGGAATATTGGGCCTCAACAAAAGCTGGTGGAGATAAGGGAAATAAAGGGCCTTGAAAGTTGTTGATGAAGAGCCCTCGAAGAAGGGAAAGAGAAGGGAGAGAAGAGAGCGCAAGCAGGCGACAGTGGAGAGCTTGCGGTCTCATGAAGAGCATATGTCAGAGCTACAGAAAAGAGCCAGAAGAGTGGGGAGCTCTACCACTACCCTGAGAGAGCTTGGTGATGTGAAAAACCCTTTGGGTGAGCCACATATGATGAGGTCGCTGTGGCGACCACCACTATTGAGGTGGTGATCACTTCCCTGTGTCCCACACCATTAAGTGCGCCGGCCACTGGCTGCACCACAACTGCAGCAGAAGGGAGTGTACCTTCACACTTGCTTCCACAAGATGACAGGAGCGATTAGAGTGAACATTTCTATTGGTTTGCGGACAAAGCATGCATTTTAAAGGAGGATTGTACTTTTTTTTTGGTTTTTGCTATTGTTAAAGGGATTTTGTTGCCATGTTTCTTTTCCCTCAGACATGCTATTTAGTAGAACTGACATGTTTATGGTTTTGTGTTTTTGTTTAACTAGAAGTAGCTTAGGAGCACTGTACATCCAATAAATCACTCGACCAAGTCTCATGAGCGGGTTCAAACTATCCATTTCACTAAGTTCCAGATTTAACTATCCTGCGATCACAACTCAAGTTAATGCAATGATCCTCAAGATCAAGGCTCCATTGTAATTCTCTTTTCCTAATCTCTACCTCTTCAACCAAAGCAAGTAAAGAATTTTAGCATGTCCTAACATTGCGCGCCGTTAAGAAATGTTTAAGCATAAAGAGAATACAATATAAGTGTTTGTATTGGTTTTAAAATCACTTTGTGTAACCCTAGCTTGTTAATTAAGCATGGTTCCCACAACCCTAGCTATGGAGGTTTTAGCCTCTCATAGTTGCAACTTTGTGATTAACATTCATGATTAACAATAAAAATCAACACATACAATAATGATTGTGAAAAAACAATTCCTTCAATTACTCCACAATATCTTGAAAAACAAGTTGTAAGAACAAAAAGAATTCAAGAATAGGTTGATCAGAAGTTAAGACCAACTCAATCCTCTCTTTCCAAGGGTTTCTACACTCTAAAACTATCAAACTGACATCTCCTTATAAAAATATAACCTAAAACATACTTATACAAACACAAGAATCCTTTTTCTAAGCCAACAGGGTGAATTTCCATACCTGTCACTGCCAGTGCCACGAATCAACCTACGATCCATAGCATGATCCTACGATCCATAGCTTCCTCTCGTACAATCTCAGGTGGCTAGATTCTGGCTAAGTGTCTGATCTGGGTATGACTCGTACCATCAACTCACGACTCGTACTGAGCTCCCGTAGTTTGAATAAAAATTTTAGAAGTTTTTCTAAAATTGATCACGACCAAAATGGTACGACTAGTACTTTCGTCTTACGACTCGTACTTGCTTCTCGTAGCAAGAGTCAGACTCAGATGTAACTCTTTTGGATTTCATCAAGACTTCCTCATCACGACTTGTACAGGCCTTCTAGGAATCGTTCTAATACTTGTGGGTCACATATGCTAAACCTTAATTCTCATCAACTTTTTACGGCCACTAGTACGACTTATAGGTCCTTCCAACGATTCGTACTGTGGTTTGCACTTTTTGCCAATTTTGAACTTTTTAAGCTATTTTTTGCAGTTTTCAGTTCCAACACCTGTTTATCCTATAACAAAAGGAAAAGTACCTCATATCCACATAAATACACCTAAGTCCATGCTATTTTCTTAGTTTTGAGCGTCAAATGTGCTGTAAACCCATAGCACATTATGGCTCCATATAGCTCAAAGTTTATGAGAAGAATTATCCAGCTCATGACTTGGAGTTTGCATAAGTGTTATTCACGCTAAAAGTTTGTACACATTACCTTTATGGGGCCCATATGGATGTGTTCACAGATCACAAGAGCCTTCAGTATGTGTTCAACCAAAGGGACCTAAACTGCGTCAGAGACGGTGGTTGGAGCTACTAAAGGACTATGACATGAATGTACTGTATCACCCGAGCAATGCCAATGTGGTAGCTGAAAACCCAAGCAGACGGTCTAGAGGGAGTGTGACATATATCGAGGAAGTCAAAAAGGAGTTAGCAAGGGATGTTCACAGACTAGCCCGGCTAGGGGTGCAACTGGTAGACTCAACCAAATGTGGGGTGGTAGTGCAAAGTGGATTGGATTCATCCTTGTTAGTTGAAGTTAAATCCAGACAGGATGAGGATCCCATCTTACTTATTCTTAAGGGAGCAACCCTCAGAAAAGAAATAGAAGCTTTCTCCTAAGGGGGAGATGGGGTGCTTATTTACCAAGGCAGGTTGCGTGCACTGGATGTTGGTAAGTTGAGATAGCAGATACTGGTTGAGGCACATAGCTCAAGATACTCCATCCACCCTAGTGCTACTATGATGTACCGTGATTTCGAGATATTTACTAGTGGATCAACATAAAAAGAGATATAGCTGAATTTGTAGCTCAGTGCCCGAACTGCCAGCAAGTCAAGGTAGAACACCAGACACTCGGAGGCAAGACTCAAGATATCAATATACCCACGAGAAAGTGGGAAGAAGTAAATATGGACTTTATTGCAAGTCTAGCCCAGACTCGTCGGCATCATGACTCGATCTGGGTAGTAGTATACCAGATGACTAAGTCAGCTCACTTCCTCCTAGTCAAAACCATAGACTCAGTTGAGAACTCTGCCAAACTTTACATGCGAGAGTTAGTCAAACTCCATGGGGTGCCTTTGGCTATCATTTCAGACAGGGGGCTCAGTTCACCATTTTCCTCGTATCGAGTTTGCGTACAACAACTGCTACCATTCCATCATCCAGATGGCCCTATTTGAAGTGTTGTATTGTAGAAGGTGCAGATATTCTATAGGATGGTTCGAGGTTGGTGGAGCTACCTTGATAGGGCCAGACTCAGTTCACAAGGTAATATAGAATGTTCAGCTCATCTGAGAAAGGTAGAAAATAGCTCAGAGCCGAAAATGTTATGCCAATATGTGGAGAAGAGAATTGGAGTTTGCAGTTGATGACTGGGTATACCTAAAAATTTTGCCAATGAAAGGGGTGATGAGGTTTGGAAAGAAAGAGAAACTCAGTCCAAGATATGTGGGCCCATAAAGAATTTTGAGTTTGTATCGGCAACGTGGACTACGAGGTAGACTTATCTTCAGAACTAGCTGTTGTACACCCAGTTTTCCATGTTTCACTTCTGAAGAAGTGCATCGAAGATCCAACCTTAGTTTAGTGATTGGATAGCGTGGGAATAAAGGATAATCTCACATATGAGAAGGTACCAGTCAAGATCCTTGACTGTCAGGTTCATAAGATGAGGAATAAAGAAATAGCTTCAGTAAAGCTCCTATGGAGAAATCAGCACATTGAAGGAGCTATGTGGGAGGTCGAAGCAGATATGATGGCCAAATACCCGCACATGTTCTCTACCAACACTATTCTAGATTGAAATGCTAGTTTATCCTTAGGATCTTATCTAGTTGTTGAATTCAATATATGTGTATAAGTTTCTTTTACCAGTTTGGATGTGTGTATCAAAAGTAAATTCAGTTCAGTTATGTATTTTGAAACAGAGGTAGTCATTCCGACAGTTTTGGAGTTAATTGAGTAGTATTTGGAAATTTTGATTACTATTTTTCCACTTCCTGTGTGTTTTCTATCATTTGAGGAAGATTGTTTACAAGGGGAGATATTATAATGCCCCGAAAACTCAAATTATAATTCTGGGACTTAAATCTAAAAATTTGGAAAAGCTGCAGAAAAGCTACAGGACGACCAACCTAACGACTCATTAAGTGACCCACAACTCGTCAGATGAGCCGTGAGAAGAAGGTTTGAGATTTTGGTTAAGGGAGGCAGTGTACCCAATGAGGGACTTGACGAATCGTGGTCATTGACCATGACCCGTTAGGTCACTCGTGGTCAGGCCTAAGTGACAAATATATTTTGATGACTAGTGTACTTGATGGGTGGGGGCAACGAGTTGTGGTCCCTAGTAACGACTCGTTATGTCCGCCGTTACCATCCTTATTAAGTTTTTAGCTAATGTACCTGAAGGGAGTGACCATGAGTCGTGGTCAACCACTACAACCCGTTAGGTCACCAGTTAGGAGCACTTGGCAACTTTCCTAGAGAATTTCTAAGGGCTATTTAGTAATTTCCACTCTCCCAAGCTTTAAACTACGTCGTTTTAGTAATAATTTCAGACATTTTAGTGGGGAAAAATGGTTCATTCCTCATTCCCCACTCTTAGTTCTCAGAAATATCAAAAGTTCTCCTCTCAAGAACCCTCCAAGCAAGATTAGGGCTTCTCATCTCTTGCTGCAGTTGAAGCTTCTTCTCCGAAAGGATTTGAGTCAGTTAGGTGGGAATTAAACAAGGGAATTGTCCTTCCCTTGTGTCCCCCAAGACCCTCCCGTAATTTCCCTATCAGATTAGCCCTGAGATTTTCAAATATGAAGAGATTTCACGATGGTTTTCGTTAATTTCAATTGATTTATTATTCATATTTTTTATTCATATGATCTTCATCAGTTCCTAAGTAAATTTTTAATGTTCTTGACAAAGGGAATTTAAGCCCTAAATTTTTGAGTAAATGCTATTTGGGTATTAAATTCCATCCAGTTTGTGAAGTACATTTTGGGATGAATTTCCTAGTAGTTCTCATTATATATGTGTTGAGAAATTATTCCATTGATAAGAATGATTTTAACCTTGTTGTATGAGATTTCCTTAATTCTTAAGATTTTGCTATATTATGGAATTCCCGTGTTGTTGTAATGAGTTGAGTTCTCCATTAGCTGTTAGTAACTAAGTTAAGTAGAGCATAGAACCTCTTTAGAACTATTCAGAAATTATCAACTGGTCAGTTTGACTCCAATCTTTTCTCGAGGTGTCAGTGGTGCCTCCCAGTTATCACATCAGACTCGTGATCTAGTTTTTGGTCCATTAGGCGGTCATGACATTTTAGATATATAGCTATAACTAGCCCCAGGACCCCAGTTCAATTTACAGTTTTTTGTTGGATGGTTACGATGCTTCCAGATAAGTAGCTCTGACCAGTTTAGCACCCAATTTTAGAATCTAGTCCGATTACACTCTAAGGGTACTTTCAGTTATATGTACCTGACTAGTCTTGGACCCCAGTTTTGAGCTGTCACCATAGCAGTTTAGTATAGGTTTCTAGTGGGAGTAGGACTTAGCACCGAGCGGGCTGGGGTTCCAGCACACCCAGGTTCCCAAAACTACGTTGCCAGTGTAGGTTATAATATTACTTGGCCTGATTGGCCCCAGACTTTTGTGATCACCCAATTCATACCTTTATACCCTGGCAAGGTATATTTGGTCCTACCGGTGGGGTGTATACATCAGACTCCACGTCTAGCTCACTTGGTTATATGTCATTTATAGACTATCCCACTAGTCAGTTTAGTCACTCTTAGATATTTCAGTTCAGTTCAGTTCAGATCAGTTCAGTACAGTATCTCAGTCTTAGTATTTCAGACTTAGGTCATGTTTATGACCATTAACCAGGGTCAATATTTACCATATCAGTTATATTCTAGTTATTTCAGTTTTTAGTATTTTTAGTTGGTCATTTCATGTCATTTCAGCTCAGTTACTAATTCTTTCATATTACTTTAACCTCTCACTTACTCAGTACATTGAAAATACTGACGCATACTTTTATGCTGTATCGTTTCATGATACAGCTATAGGTTCCCAGATCCAGAAGCATTAGAAGCCATGTTTTAGCTCCTCCTCAGCCGCAGATTAAGTGTGAGTCCTCATCATTCGAGGGCCTTCTTTTCATTTTCTTATAGTCAGTTGCAGTTTTACATTAGACTTAGAGATAACTGGGGGCTTGTCCCAGTAACTCATCAATTAGAAGGCTTTCAGGCCTACAAATGTTTAGTTTTCAAATTTTTGGTTTTATTTTAAACTTTCACAAAATACCTTTATGTTATTATTTTAAATTTCCGTTGTGCTTGTTTTACCCAGAATACCAGTGCATGATAGACTAGGGGTTGACTTGGGGTCACTCGTGACCTCAAGTACCGTGTTACATCCAGGGTGTAGTCTCAGGGCATGACAAACTTTGTACCAGACACTAAGTTTAGACTATTCTCAGAAAGTCTGAAAGCCGCATCGACTATAGTCCTTTTCATGGGTGTGAAGCGCGCCACAATTATGACGAAAAGGCTACGAGATGTTATTAGGAAAACTCTCTTTTGTTCATACTCCTTATCGTGCGTTAAATTTCAATTCTAGAAACACCCTTCTAACTAATGCTATGTTTCATTTCAGTGAATCATGCCTCCTAGACGTGGTAATGGAAGAAGGGCCGATAACGCCAATAGACCTGCCCCACCAGCCCTGAAAACTCCTCAGGATGATTTAGTGTCTACCATCGAATTCAGGGCGACCATTCAACTGCTGGCCCAAATAGTCACCAACCAGGTGAACCAACCGGTGGTACCGATGAACACCAACAGGTCTGCAACAGCGGCAAGGGGTTGGGACTTTACCCGTATGAACCCTCCTTCTTTTTAGGGATCCAAAGTAGGGGAGGATCCCCAGGAGTTCGTGAATGAGTTCAGAAAGATCACCCGCGTTATAGGTGCTAGCTTTTCTGAGAGTGCTGACCTGGCTGCCTACCAGTTCAAAGGGGTAGCTCAAGATTGGTATGAACAGTGTAAATAGGGGCGGCCAGGGAAAGCAGGACCAGTGGAGTGGGAGGAATTCCACACAACTTTCTTTGACTATTTTCCCCTTGGCAGCTGAGGAAGTCAAAGGTAGCGGAGTTTATGAACTTGCGACAGGGAAAGAGAATTGTTGAGGACTATGCTCTGGAGTTTACCTGGCTGTCTAAGTATGCTGCAGAGATTGTAGCCGAGCCAAGGGCTCGCATGTTGAAGTCTAAAAATGGAGTATCTAATATGTTCCTCAAGGAGTGTAGGATCGGGATGCTAATTAAGAACATGGACCTTTCTAGCTTAGTTGTTTTTGCCTAGAAAATTCACGCCGAAAAGCTGAATGACGTGGAACGTAAGAACAAGCGGGCAAGGACTGGCCATTCATATTTCATCCATCAAAGGTGTAGCAGTGGTAGCCGCCCACAGCAACAACAGCAGAGGCTCCCAGCACCTAGTTCAGCCAGTGCCCCTACATTTTGGTCCCGCCAGGATCGGAGGGGTGGGTTATCTGGCACTTAGCCTCAGGCTCACAGTATCGGGAACAGGTATCCAGCTTGCCCCAAGTGTAGTAAGAACCACCCCGAAGAGTGCCTTCAGGGACGAGAAGGCTGTTTTGGGTGTGGATAGCTTGGACACAGGCTTAGGGACTTCCCGTCTACAGGGCGAGGGAGATCACAATCTACCACCTTATCAGCTCCAGCTAGCCAAGTAGCTCAGCAGGCCAACATAATAGATGGCGGTCATCGCCAAAATTGTATCTATGCTCTATCTTCTCATCAGGATCAGGAAAGCTCACCTGACGTAGTTACTGGTACGTTACGTCTCTTCCATCTAGACGTGTATTCCCTCTTTGATCCAGGATCCACTCTCTCAATCTAGCATCTGTCCCTGGGGTACCCCAGTGCTATTCGTGTGTAAGAAGGACGGTACCCTCAAAATGTGCATAGATTACCGTTAGCTGAACAAAGTCACAGTTATTAACACGTATCCCCTACACAGAATTGACGACCTATTTGACCAACTTCAGGGAGCCAACTATTTCTAAAAAATTGATCCCATGTCAAGGTACCATCAGTTAAGGGTTAGAAAGAGTGATATACCAAAAACAACTTTTATAACTCGGTATGGTCACTAATGGTTTGTGATGATGTCCTTCAGGTTAACAAACTCCCCAGCAACCTTCATAGATTTGATGAATAGGGTCTTCAAGCAATATGTTCGGTTGATTTTTGGGTATAACTACACGCAAGTGCACGTGGTCGAACAAGTAGTAAAGTGGCTCAAGTAAGGCAAGTATCGATCCCACAGGGACTAGGATAGGGTAAAAATCCACTCAAGTGTCAATAAACTTTAACTCTAAAAATGCAAACAACAATGTGCAGAAGAGTTTGATATTTTGTTTCCTAATTTTGTACTAAGTCTAAAACGAATATATAAATTGAGTCTGAATTATAAGTATGAGCATGCAGAGGTTAAATGAACACGTAGAGAAATAAATTATCGATACAGTTTGGTAAATTTTTTCTCCAGTTGCTAGTCAAGAATTATTGCCTATGGATTAAAACTCTCGTATTTAACCCAACTAAAGAATCATGAACCTTCCACCTACATTTCTGTGATGAAACGAAATTCATGTTCTATCCATACAAAACCAATTCTTTAATTGACTAATACGACCTTCAGGTATATTTCTATCCTGAAGGTAAATCAATTCTCAATTTTCCCAAACTAAGAAAAGATCATATCCTATCAATTCACAACTTTCCAATTTCTTGCTCTCTCGAGTGAAACCGGACTTTTTAGATGTACATTAACGTTGGCCACACATTAATGTAGTAAGAACAAGAATCAATAGAACAACCACGGAAGAAAAGATGAAAAACCAATTTATCAATAATCACATTTCAATACAATTGTTCTTAACCTCAAAAAGAATGGGATTTAGCCACTCATTTGTAGATTAAACATCATTAAATGAGTGTTAATCATACAAGCAATTGAAATAAAGAAGAAGGAGATAGAGAAAAACCCTGAGATTTTCATCCCCTCAACTGCCTGTAACCCACGTTCTTGCTCCACCAAATCAGAATAATTAAAAATGAACCTAAGTGTTCTATTTATTCTAGTGGGAATTTTTTCCGGAATAACAAGCAACATGTCACGGAGTGCATCGCGGAACACTGCCTCCGTGACACGCCACTGACGCGGACCCTTACTGGAATTTGGTCGTCCAGGTATTAAGGCCCAACGTGGCACAGCGTGCAACGCGGGGCTAGGCCAACGTGCCACGGCCCCAACGCGCACCTCCACTGGAAATAGGCATAATTTCACCTTCTAGGAAGAATGCATCCGCGATGGTAGCATGACACGGATCCATCGCGGAGCCCCTTTAATTCGTGCCTTCAAGTGCTTTTTCCCTTGCTAGCGTCCGAGTCCAATCCCGATCTCTCCCAACATGCATCTTAGCTACATATCTTTATATTTTTTTCTGCAAAACAACGCTAATCATGTTGGTTAGTATAAATTCACATTTTATTACAAATCACATGAGAATGTATCAATATCGATAGATAAACAAGGAAAAATTACACATTTGAGTATCACTTGGGCATATAAATTTGCCCAAGATCACTTACCCCACACTTAAATCCTTGTTCGTCCCCAAACAATAATCTTACACCTCATGCAACCTACACCCCATCCTGGCTACTTTGGTTCGTCAACTCAAGCTACGGTCATACCGATTATTTAATATATCAAATCATCAAGAAAACATGCATGGTATTATCAATACGATGACCTTCAACACATTAAGACCTCCTAGACTCAAGAATCAACTCTCGATATCGGCAAACTCATGCAAATCAGCTGATCAAGATGTCTAACACGAATTTAATCTCTCATCGAGCATGTACCCTCAAAACACAAGAGAATTTTCCCCTTTTTAATCACATGAACTCAAAAGATTACATGTAGGGGAATATAAACACAATTTCGCTCTCTCCCAAAAGAATTCAGATGCATCATGTCATGAACCATAGGCTTGCGCTTAGTGTATTACTCCACTAATATAAGGAAGTGTGATGTAAGATCACGTAGGACTTAACGGGTTGTAATGTAAGCTATGGAACTAGTGAATACTGGGCTGACCAATGATAACAACTAGCATCCTTAAGCGCTTCTCCAATACGTCCCATCAACCTTATGGTCATTGTTTCTTCCTTCATCTTCCCATTCTTGAAGTCTGTCTTTATTTTTGACCCCATCTCTTTAAGCACACTTCACTCAATAACAAAGATTATTTATAAATCTTCATTATATTTAATTTATAACAAGTGCACCTTCGACCTTTTCTTTCCTTTCATCACTCTGCTTTGTCTTTTCTTTTCACCATTCTCACTCCTTGACACTTTGGGAAAATTCTTTTCTTTTCTTGAGCGCTTAAGAGTTTTGGATCAACTTCACGGATAACCAAAAGAAGGGGTTAAGCTCGGTTTACACCTTTTTGACAAAAGAAAAATAATAGGCTAAAGGCTCAATGGGCTAACTAGGGTGTACAATCAAGGTGGGTATGATAATAAAAGAAAAAAGAAACGTTCGGTTAAAGCAAAGAAATGCCTACATCCTTTACTACAATACACATCCTTCATTTCGTTTTGTACACACACCATGCAAGTTCTAGACACTTCACAATAGCATGGAATAAACAAAACCTCACCATACACTTATTGCACATGCTCAAATCAAGACATATTCATAGACTCTTCAATCAGCTAATTCCAAGAATTCAATCATTAAGCCTCAATCACACTGGGTCGAACTCTATGGCCTAGGTATCTCAACATATTTACAAAGTTTCATGCTTTCATATGAATCACCTTTGTATTTCAAACATCATGTACAACACGCAACCAGAATTTAGCAACCATAAAGTAACTATAGGTTTTGGGATGCAAACCCACAAAAGAAAAAAAACTGAAAAATAAATGAAAAAAATCTACTCCTAACGACTACATTTCCCTTAAGAAGGTCATCATCCATCCATCATAGGGAACGGTCACTAACTAAGACTTCGGTTCAATGGGACTATTCTCGGTAAAAAAACCGAAAACAAACACTGAAAAACCCAAAAATTTGAAAATTCATGAAAAAATTTTCTTTTTGTTAAAAATATCGATCATTTTGATAAAACCAAAAATATGTACAAAACCAGCTAACAACATTTAACAGCACAGAACAGCTTCACCTTAATTACAATACAGACATACACAAAAAATCACAGGGCCACAAATTTATCCAAGCACAACAACAGACAGAGACATACATTAATAACAACAACAACAAAAACCTAACTATTCCCACCCCACACTTAAATCAAACACTATCCCCAGTGTTCATAAAATTCAGCATAGCACAAAAATGGGTGGTGAAACTCCCTGATCAATCAAAATATTCCACTTCTTCGTTAGGTGCTGCTGCCTCGTCTCCCATGTCTGAATCGCCCCCATCGTCATCATCTGACTCCACATCGGATTCATCACGACGTGTCTCCTCATCTGTGGGGACATCATCATCGGTGGGCTCCACAAAAGCTGGCCCCACTCGGCATAGAGCCCTGGCATTTTCGCCAAAAAGGTAGTCTAGCTCAAGCTGCCACAGCTCCTCTTCTGTTGCCGGCCTCCCGCCTATGCGCAGCTGGAGCATCTGCATCCCAAACATGCGAGCCATGTACTGATCATCCCGAGCATGTCGCTCGGCTAGTGTAAGAACTGGCCCGTGAGTGGTGTCGGGTGCCTTAGTTTTGGTGACATCTAAGGCCCGCCGCTCCATCTTCGAAATGTAGTCAAGGGCCTCCTCCTCAATATCCAGGCCCCTCAGGAATGTGGTGAGTAATCCACCAAACCCGTACCGGTGCCCTTGATGCAAACGGGCACTCTTCTTGGCGTAGATAATCACCGCCCCCACATTGATCTCCAGCCCTTTCATCAGGGCGTATACCAAGCATACACGATCCCCGGTGACATCTGTCATATGCACCCCCGTGATCATGCAGGAACAAACAATCTTCATCCATATCTTGGCTTCCCTGTTCATTTGTGAGTAGGGCAAGGTCTAATGGTAGCCCCTCTCCTTATGCCTGCTCCAACATGCTGTAGACCGAGTTCCACACACAGTGCGCCGGATATCCGTGTATGGTGGAGTGATATTCAGCTGTCGAAGCACATGGGCGTCTGTGTCCCACACCCCTAAGATAGCGTTAAGGTGATGGGGCTCAAAAGTGACTATTTGCCCCTTATCTTGATGGTGTGACTTCTGAGTGTCAGGTTCCAGTTGGCGTAGAATTCCTGAATTAGGTGCAGGTTGCACTCCTTGGACTCTTCAAAGATGAAGTTCAGCTCGGCTGCCTCGATCTTGTGGACAATCCTGGGGAACTCCTATGCCAACGGTTCCCTAGCTATGTGTTCTTCGGGGAAGTATTTGCTTTCCTTGTGCTTTGCGTACCATTTCTTCCCCTCCTCTGTCACCCATCTGGTTCCATATTAACGGTGTTGGCCGCGTGGAACCACTCGTGCTGCTGGGACTGCTGTTCCCAGTCTGATTCTTTTCCTTCCGGTGCCTGATGTTGATGCGCCCTTTCCCTTGTCTTGCCTGCTTGCCATTGTTCCTGTCAAACCCAAAAGACAGTCCCAATGTTATTCCAATTAAAATTAGCTTCGACTAAGGTTGGGGTTAAGCTAGGCTACCCCACACTTAGTCTTTAGCCCCAATCACCACATTACGGCAAGATCATACTCATTTCCAAAAACAAACAACAAAACATAACAAATATGCTTAGTGCATTCAGAGAATTCGACAGTATAAATTCTTTTGTACTACTCAGACTTCGTACAGCTAACCACAACATTACCATCGATCACTTTTCATCCCATAGCACTTAGCAAGGAGAAACAAAGAAAAGTTATCTACATGAAGCCATATAATTCACCCATTTCTTGCAAATTCCAGAATTACCTTCAACGTGTCACGGAGGGTAACACGGAGGCCCTCCTCCGTGACATGGAGCCATCGCGTGGGCTCACTGTTTTGCCACTTTTTATTATTTTTCATACCTCAATTTTTCCTTTGCGATCCTTTGCGTATTTATCCTCCGTTCAACCTGAAATTCATCTCACAACAAGAAATTGGTTAGAATTATAGGTTTCACTTAAAATAAAAAATAAAATTTTTGTTTTTAATTATTTTTTTCTCTTTTTTCTCATATTGTTTTCTTTTTTTTTCTACGAAATCTATTCACATTTTACAAAAAAATTTCACGGGTTGCCTCCCGTGCAGCGCCTGGTTTACCGTCGCAACTCGACGTCATTCAGCTCAGTCATCTTCTAGGGTGACGGACGTTTTCTCTCGACCACCTTCCTCACCCCAGTAATGCTTACATCTCTCTGGTGGTTTCCCCAATAACTCCCATGACTCAACTCTCTGGACAACAACAGCTTTATTAATCACATTGATCACCGAGAGTTCCTCATACACAGCCGGGAGCTTGGTAGCCTTGTATACATCAAAACCCTCCACCTTGTCATGTGCTCGCATGGTTAGCTGCCTTGCAGCTACATCAATCAGTGCTTTCCCGGTTGCCAAGAAAGGACGTCCCAAAATAAATGGGACTTTCGCGTCTGGCCAAAATCCAGCACGACGAAATCTACCGGGAAGATAAGGGAACCCACTTGCACCAGCACATCCTCCACAATGCCATTAGGTCTGGCTAAGGAATGATCCGCTAGTTGCAACATCACTGTTGTTGGTATAGGACTTCCTAGTCCCAACTTCTTGAATACCGATGCCGGCATCAAGTTAATTCTCGCTCCCAAATCACATAATCCGCGAGCTCGGATACTCTGCCCAATTGTAATTTGTATTGTAAAGCTCCCAGGGTCCTTGAACTTTGTGGGAAACCTATTTTGTATCCGGGAAGTGCATTCCTCCGTAAGAGCCACCGTAGCATACTCAGTCAACCGACTTTTGTTCGGCACGATGTCCTTAATATACTTTGCGTACTTCGGCACTCCCTCCAAAACATCAACAAGAGGTAAGTTAATATGTACCTGTTTCAGCACCTCCATGAATTTCTTGAAACACGCCTCCTCCTTGTGTTTCTTTAGTCTTTGAGGGAACGGGGGTGGTGGTCTCTCTGGTTCAGCCTCCTTTTTCTTCACCCTCCCATCACTTTGCTCCCTCTCACTTTCTGTTGCTCCCGACTGTTGAGGTGGTCTTTCTGGTTCCACCTCTTTAAGTTGCAAGCCACTCCTTGTGGTCACTGCATTCACCTGCTTGGGGTTGGGATCCGTGTGGCTTGGGAGTCCTCCTCTAGGCCTGGTGTTTTGGACCCCAGCAAATTTCCCAAATTGATACTCCAGTGCCATGGTAACTAGCTGGTTGTTCTTTACATCGGCTGCCAATTTCACATAGTGAGCCTGCAATTTAGCTTGGTTAGCTATCATTGTCTTGAACATCTCCTCAATGCTGGGTGATGATGGTGGAGGAGGTGCATTATTGCTTCTATATTGTGCCTGATAGTTCTGCTGCCCTCCTTGATTCCTCTGCGCCCCCTGACTCGAACTTTGCCCTTGATGGTTATTTCTACCCCAAGAGAAATTCGGGTGATTCCTCCAGTTGGAATTGTAGCTATTTCCATACTGTAGGTGGTTGTTTCTCTGTCCATTACCAACAAAGTTCACCGAATCAAGATTTGCTCCATAACACTCAGCTGATTGTTCACTACTCCCGCATACTTCACACCAAATCTGCTGCACTACATTCACTGGGGCTTGAGACTGGTTCATGCTCATGTTACTGAAGTGGGTATTAAGTTGATTCTGCAATGCAGCTATCTGTGCAGCAATAGCTGTAAAAACATCCACTTCTAGGACTCCTGCTGCCTTCCTTATTCCTCCTCTTGAAAAATCCGCATTCCACTCCGGATTTCCCTGCGAAATCCAATTCAACAAGGTATACAGCTCCTCATAAGTTTTCTCCAATGCTTGTCCCCCAGCTGCTAAGTCTAGCAAAATTTTTGTGTGGGGTTCCAAACCCTCTATGAAAGTATGCACCATCACTTCATTGGATTGGTAATGTTGAGGACAATCCCGCAACATAGATCTGAATCTCTCCCAAGCTTGATACAGATTCTCTCCCTCTCTCTGTTTAAAACTTAGAATTTGACTTCTAAGTCTTGCTGTTTTACCGGATGGAAAAAAACGTATCAAGAATTTCCTTGCAAGATCATCCCACGTAGTGATAGAATTAGGTGGCTCAGCTTTCGAACACCTCTTGGGTTCTCCCAAAAGTAAAAATGGGAACAATGTAATCCTGACATAATCTGATGACACTCCAGCGGGGACGTAAGTGTCACTTATCTCCAAGAAATTTTGGAGATGTTGCTGTGGATCCTCATGAGGGAGATCTGTGAACTGCCCGCTGGTGTGCAGCAATTGCACCATGTTCTGCTTAAGCTCGAACCTCCCTCCTGGCTCAGGTTTGTGGATGCTAGATGTGACATTATTAGCATGTGGGATTGCCACTTCGCGAACCGGCCTGGCTGTCATTTCATTGTGCACTAACATTTCACGTACAACTGGTGGATTCTGTTGTTGCTCCATAATTGTTTGTCTGAGCAACTGCAGCTTTTTCTCCAGAGCTTCCCTCCTTTGATGATGAAATTGTTGTTCCGGCTCTAAATATGAGTGCACCAGCTCCTTGTCTCTTGCCAGTGTTCACAGAAATAAGTTATCTGCAAAATACAGGCTAAGACCAAGTTGTCAACACTAAGAAGAAATAGTAAACTAACACTTAAGAAAAATTTACCAATTGCCAGTCCCCGGCAACGGCACCAAAAACTTGTTCGGTTGATTTTTGGGTATAACTACACGCAAGTGCACGTGGTCGAACAAGTAGTAAAGTGGCTAAAGTAAGCCAAGTATCAATCCCACAGGGACTGGGATAGGGTAACAATCCACTCAAGTGTCAATAAACTTTAACTCTAAAAATGCAAACAACAGTGTGTAGAAGAGTTTGATATTTTGTTTCCTAATTTTATACTAATTCTAAAACAAATATATAAATTGAGTCTGAACTATAAGTATGAGCATGCTGAGGTTAAATGAACATATAGAGAAATAAATTATCGATACAGTTTGGTAAATCTTTCCTCCGGTTGCTAGTCAAGAATTATTGCCTATGGATTAAAACTCTTGTATTTAACCCAACTTAAGAATCATGAACCTTCCACCTACATTTCTGTGATGAAACGAAATTCATGTTCTAGCCATACAAAACCGATCCTTTAATTGACTAATACGACCTTCAGGTATATTTCTATTCTGAAGGTAAATCAATTCTCAATTTTCCCAAACTAAGAAAAGATCATAATCTATCAATTCACAACTTTCCAATTTCTTGCTCTCTCGAGTGAAACCGGACTTTTTAGATGTACATTAACGTTGGCCACACATTAATGCAGTAAGAACAAGAATCAATAGAACAACCATGGAAGAAAAGATGAAAAACCAATTTATCAATAATCATATTTCAATACAATTGTTCTTAACCTCAGTAAGAAGGGGATTTAGCTACTCATTTGTGGATTAAACATCGTTAAATGAGTGTTAATCATATAAGCAATTGAAATAAAGAAGAAGGAGATAGAGAAAAACCCTGAGATTTTCGTCCCCTCAACTGCCTGTAACCCACGTTCCTTCTCCACCAAATCAGAATAATTAAAAATAAACCTAAGTGTTCTATTTATACTAGTGGGAATTTTTCACAGAATAACAAGCAACGTGTCACGGAGTGCATCGCGGAGCACTGCCTCCGTGACACGCCACTGACGCGGACCCTTACTGGAATTTGGTCATCCAGGTATTAAGGCCCAACGTTGCACGGCGTGCAATGCGGGGCTAGGCCAACGTGCCTCGGCCCGAACGCGCACCTCCACTGGAAATAGGCATAATTTCACCTTCCAGGCAGAATGCATCTGCGATGGCAGTGTGACACGGCTATATCGCGGATCCCCTTTAATTCGTGCCTTCAAGTGCTTTTTCCCTTGCTAGAGTCTGAGTCCAATCTCAATCTCTCCCAACATGCATCTTAGCTCCATAACTTTATATTTTTTTCTCAAAACAACGCTAATCATGTTGGTTAGTATAAATTCACATTTTATTACAAATCACATGAGAATGTATAAACATCGATAGATAAACAAGGCAAAATGACACATTTGAGTATCACTTGGGCATATAAATTTGCCCAAGATCACTATACCTGGATATGTTCGTCATTGTATTTACCGATGACATTCTGGTGTACTCCAGAAATAAGGAAGAGTATGCCAATAACCAAAGGTTAGCTTTGCAGACACTTAGGGACCGCCAGTTGTTTTCTAAGTTCAGCAAGTGCGAATTCTGGTTAAAGTCCATGAACTTCTTAGGTCATGTGGTCTCAGGTGAAGGAGTACAAGTAGACCCTCAAAAGATAGCAGCGGTGAAAGATAGGCCTAGACATACCTCTCCTACTGAAATATGGAGTTTCCGAGGTTTGGCTGGTTATTACCAATGGTTTATGGAAGGTTTCTCCTCAATAGGATCTCCTCTGACTAAGTTAACCTAGAAGAAGGTAAAACTTTAGTGGTGTGATGAGTGTGAGAAGAGTTTTCAGGAGTTGAAGACTCGACTCACTACTGCTCCAGTCTTAACTTTTCCAAAAGGATTAGATGGGTTGGTTGTTTATTGTAACGCTTCCAAAGTTAGACTCGGTTGCATTTTGATCCAGCGGGGCAAAGTGATAGCCTATGCCTCCAGATAGCTCAAAGTTTATGAGAAGAATTATCCTCATGACTTGGAGTTTGCAGCGGTGTTATTCACGCTAGAAATTTGGAGACATTACCTTTATGGGGCCCATGTGGATATGTTCAGAAATCACAAGAGCCTTCAGTATGTGTTTAGCCAGAAGGACCTAAACTTGCGTCAGAGACGGTGGTTGGAGCTGCTAAAGGACAATGACCTGAATGTACTGTATCACCTAGGCAAGGCCAATGTGGTGGCTGACGCCCTCAGCAGACAGTCTATGGGGAGTAACAGATATCGAGGAAGACAAAAAGGAGTTCGCAAGGGATGTTCCTAGACTAGCCCGTTTAGGGGTGCTGCTGGTGAACTCAACCGAAGGTGGAGTGGTAGTGCAAAGTGGATCGGATTCATCCTTGGTAGTTGAAGTTTAATCCAGACAGGATGAGGATCCCATCTTACTTAAGCTTAAGGGATCAATCCTCAGAAAAGAAATAGAAGCTTTATCCCAAAGGGGAGATGGGGTGCTCCGTTACCAGGGCAGGTTGTGTGTACTGGATGTTGGTAAGTTGAGACAGCAGATACTGGTCGAGGCATGTAGCTCAAGATACTCCATCCACCCTAATGCTACTAAGATGTACTGTGATTTATGAGATATTTACTAGTGGATCAGCATGAAAAGAGATATCGCTGAATTTGTAGCTCAGTGCCCGAACTGCCAGCAAGTCAAGGTAGAACACTAGAGACCTAGAGGCATGACTCAAGATATCAGTATACCCACAAGGAAGTGGGAATAAGTAAATATAGACTTTGTTATAGGTCTACCCCAGACTGGTCGGCATCATGACTCAATTTGGGTAGTAGTAGACCGGATGACTAAGTCAGCTCACTTCATCCCAGTCAAAGCCACAAATTCAGCTGAGGACTATGCTAAACTTTTCATCCGAGAGTTAGTCAGCCTCCAGGGGTGCCTTTGGCTATCATCTCATACAGGGCTCTATTAACCTCATACTTTTGGAAATCCTTTTAGAAGGGACTAGGCACTAATGTCAAGCTCAACACCGCTTTTCATCCGCAGACCGATGGGCAAGCTGAGCAGACCATTCAGACCCTAAAAGATATGCTAAGAGCATGCACGATCAATTTTGAGGGTAATTGGGATGACCGTTTGCCTCTTATCGAGTTTGCGTACAACAACAGCTACCGTTCCAGCATCTAGATGGCCTCATTTGAAGCGTTGTATGGTAGAAGGTGTAGATCTCTTATAGGGTGGTTCGAGTTTGGTGAAGCTACCTTGATTGGGCCAGACTCTGTTCATGAGGCAATGTATAAAGTTCAGCTCATCCGAGAAAGGTTTAAAACAGCTCAGAGCCATAAGAAATCTTATGTTGATGTGCGGAGAAGAGAATTGGAGTTTGCATATGATGACTAGGTATACCTGAAAATTTTGCTTATGAAAGGGGTGGTGAGGTTCGGAAAGAAGGGGAAACTCAGTCCGAGATATGTGGACCCATATAGAATTTTGAGGCGTATCAGCAATGTGTCCTATGAGCTAGAGTTACATTCAAAACTAGCAGTTGTACACCCAGTATTCCATGTGTCACTTCTTAAGAAGTGCACTGGAGGTCCAACATCAGTTATGTCATTGGACAGCGTGGGAATAAAGGATAGTCTCACATATAAGGAGGTACCAGTCTAGATCCATAACCGTCAGGTTCGTAAGTTTGGGAATAAAGAAATAGCTTCAGTCAAGGTCCTATGGATAAATCAGTAGGTTAAAGGAGCTACGTGGGAGGTTGAAGCAAATATGATGGCCAAATACTCGCACTTGCTCTCTACTAACTCTGTTGTGTCTTGAAATGCTAGTTTTGCCTTAGGATCTGATCTAGTTGTTGCATTCAATACTTGTGTATAAGTTTTTTTTACGACTTTGGATATGTGTATAAAAAGTAAATTCAGTTAAGTTATGTATTTTGAAACTGAGGTTGTCATTCCGGAAATTGTGGAGTTAAATGAGTAGTATTTGGAAATAGTGATTGCTATATTTTTGCTTCCTGTGTGTTTTCTAACATTCAAGGATGAATGTTTACAAGGGGAGATATTGTAATATCCCGGTAACTCAAAATCCAATTCCAGGACTTAAATCTGAAAATCTGGAAAAGTTGTACAAAAGCTACAGGATGACCCACCAATGACTCTTTATGTGACCCCATGACTCGTTAGATGATCCGTGAGAAGGAGGTTTGACATTTTGGAGAAGGGAGGCACTGTACCTAACGAGGGACTTCACGAGTCGTGGTCAGGTCTAAGTTAGAAATATATTCTGATGACCAATGTACTTGACGGGTGGGGGCAACGAGTCGTGGTCCCTCGTAACGACTCGTTATGTCCCCCCTTACCAGCCTTTTTAAGTTTTTAGCCAGTGTACCTGACGAGAGTAAACACGATTCGTGGTCAGCCACCACAACCCGTTAGGGTCTCCTGACAGTTTTCCCAGCGAATTTCTAAGGACTATTTAGTAATTTCCTACTCTCCTGAGCTTTAAACTACATCGTTTCAGTAATAATTTCAGATGTTTTAGTGGGGAAAAATGGTTCATTCCTTATTCCCCACTGTAGTTCTCAGAAACATCAAAAGTTCTCCTCTCAAGAACCCTCTAAGCAAGACTAGGGCTTCTTATCTCTTGCAGTAGTTGAAGCTTCTTCTGTGGAAGGATTTTAGTCAGGTATGTGGGAATTCAACAAGGGAATTGTCTTTTTGTTGTGTCCCCTAAAACCCTCCCATAATTTCCCTATTAGATTTGCCTTGAGATTTTTGAATATGAAGAGATTTCACATTGGTTTTTGTTAATTTAAATTGAGTTATTATCCATGTTTATTATTCATATGATCTTTATCAGTTCCCAAGTAAATTTTTGATGTTCTTGCAAAAGGGAATTTAAGCCCTAAATTTTCGAGTAAAGGCTATTTGTGTGTTAAATTTCGTCCAGTTTGTGAAGTACATTTTGGGCTGAGTTTCCTAGTAATTCTCATTATATATATGTTGAGAAATTATTCCATTGATAAGAATGATTTTAGCCTTTTTGAATGAGATTTCTTTAATTCTTCAGATTTTGCTATATTATGGAGTTCCCGTGTTGTTGGAATGAATTGAGTTTTCTATTTGCTGCTTACTAATTCAGTTTAGTAGAACATAGAACCTCATCAGAACTATTCATAAATTATCAACTGATCAGTTTGACTGTTGTCTTTTCCCAAGGTGTTAGTGGTGCATCCCAGTTATCAAAATCAAACAAAAAATCTAGTTTTTAGTCTATTAGGCGGTCATGACATTTTAGATATATAGCTCTAACTAGCCCCAGGACCCCAGTTCAGTTTACAGTTTGTTCTTGGATTGGTATGATGTTCCAGATAAGTAGCTCTGACCACTTTAGAACCCAATTTTAGAATCTAGTCCGATTAGACTCAAAGTGTACTTTCAGTTATATGTACCTGACTAGTCTTGGACCCCAATTTTGAGCTGTCAACATAGCAGTTCAATATAGGTTTCCAGTGGGAGTAAGACTTAGCACAGAGCGGGCTGGGGTTCTAGCTCACCTAGATTCCCAGAACTACGTTGCCAACGTAGGTTACAGTATTATTTGGCCTGATTGGCCCCAGACGTTTGTGATCACCCAGTTCATGCCTTTATACCCTAGCAATAGATATTGGGTCCTACCGGTGGGGTGAATACATCGGACTCCAAGTCTAACTCACCTGGTTATATGTAAGTTATAGACTCTCCAACTAGTCAGTTTAGTCACTTTCAAATTTCTGAGTTTAGTTTAGTTAAGATCAGTTTTGTCTAGTATCTCAGACTAAGTATTTCAGACTTAAGGCATGTTTATGACGATCAGCCAAGGTCAATATAGACCATATCAGTTATATTCTAGTTATTTCAGTTTTTAGTATTTTCATTTGGTCATTTCATGTCATTTCGGCTCAGTTACTAGTTCTTTCATGTTATTTATACCTCTCACTTACACAGTACATTCAAAGTACTGACGCATACTTTTATGCTGTATTGTTTCATGATATAGTTGTAGGTTCCTAGATCCAACAGTGTTAGTCACCACGTTTCAGCTCCTCCTCAGCCACAGATTAAGTGTGAGACCTCATCATTCGAGGGCCTTATTTTCATTTTATTATAGTCAGTTGCAGTTTTTCTTTAGACTTAGAGTTAGCTGGGGGCCTGTCCCAATAATTCATCAGTTAGAAGGCTTTCAGACCTACAGATGTTTAGTTTTCATGTTTTAAGTTTTATTTTAAACTTTCATAATATACCATTATGTTATTATTTTAAATTTCCGTTGTGCTTGTTTTACTCAGAATACCAGTGCATGATAGAACATGGGTTGACTTGGGGTCACTTGTGACTTCAAGTACCATGTTACGTCCAGGGTGTAGTCTCGGAGCGTGACATTTTGAATATAAATTCATGATTTGAAGTTGTAGAAAATTATTCCAAATTATGCAAGTTCATGAAAAGTTAAGTTTATGATTTATGATTGCACATATGATGAGATATCTAGCATGATTGAATGTTTACAAATTAACCATGTGTGTATCCATGATTTTCCGTATGAATTATGTTTAAAGTATGCATGATTTTAAGATTTGGCAAGCCAGCACAAGTCAAATATGTTTTATGATTTATCCAAGGCTAACAAGATCAGTTATATATCTACATATTTTTGGAGTCAAGACTCCCAAATGTTCATATTCAAGCTATGTTTTAAGAATACCATTATATCAACATTATATATGTTTTGGGATTAGTGGCTAGCACCGAGTAGGCTAGGGGTTCCAAGATTCCCTGGACTCATAAACTACACGTCAATGTAGGTATATATTTTGGGACCTCTCAAGAGAGCGTTTTCCCTGCCCAAGGGCACACCATGATATAAAACCATACTTATCCTTCGCCCTGGAAAGGCTTAGGATGGCCATCCTCTACATGGAAAAAACGTGGGATTATCATGCGCTCATGCAGGGTGGTTGTCGATTAAGACGAGTCTCATATTGTTCCTCATGATTTTAGTTATGTAAGTTTATAACTTATGATATTATGTTTTCAGTAGGTTTGACCCAATGATTAGTTTATAAACTTTTACTTATGATTTCATCTATGGCAATCCATACGATTCTATTTCTACGATTGCGTCATTCTATTTAGATATGAAATTCAATTTATGACTATACATGTTTTCAAATGTCAGCATGCAATCCTTACTCTCATGATCTTATGATTTATGTTTATGGGCATGATTTCATTTATACTTACTCATCCTATTTTACTTACCTTACATACTCAGTACATTCCAAGTATTGTCTACATACTTTATGTTGTATCATCTCATGATATAGGTTTCGATGATCAGACTTAGTTCCGCCATTAGCAAGTCCCCGCAACTCTGTTCAGTCACTTTTGTTGGTGAGTCCTCATCCTTCGAGGGCCTTCAGTTGGTTGAGTTATGTTATTCTCAGTTCTCAGAGTTTAGTGAGCTAGTTGGGGATGTTATCCCATCATCTCTTTAGTTATATTAGAGGCTTATCATATAATATGTCAAACTTTAGCTTTGTCAGTATTGACTTTGTATGGTTGATATGTATTCAAGCTTTCACTTATTCATATTTATTTTATCAGTTTCCTTTTGATGTAAACTCCTTAGCCGCTATGTTCATTTAATGGTTCGACTTGGAGCCGTTTACAGTTCTAGGTTCCGTGTCTCAACTCGGGGTCTCAGTTGGGGTCGTGATAAACATGGTATCGGAGCAAATGTGCATAGTATCCAAGGTTGTCTGAAAGATGCATTAAGTAGAATCTTTTCCATGGGTGTGAAGCGTGCCACACTTATGGGGTAGAGGCTACAAGACATTTTAGGAAATTTCCCTTCTTTTATGATCTATGTCGTGCGATGAAGTATCTCTCTATCCTTTTAACTCCTACTATACGTGCTTTCAGAATCATGCCTCCACGCCAAGTATATGGTAGAAGGAATGGAAATGGAAATGGTGATGAAGATGGAAATGGAGATGGGCACCAGCAAGCACCACCAGTACTAGCAGGTCCTTTGCCCAAGTAGGTCTCTCATTCCATGTTTAGAGTGGCATTTTAGATGTTGGCATAGGCTTTGACCGCTCAATCCAACCAGCAGGCGGTGACTTATGTCCCTCAGAACGGAAAAGCAGATGGCTAGTGTTTAGGACTTTCTCTGGATGAATCCACCTGAGTTTTTAGGGTCAAAATGTCACGACCCGAATATACACCCGGATCAAGACACGGGACAAGGAGCCCCGAGAGACTCCAAGTCAACCCATGGCATGAACATCCATCTAACTCCATCAATAAAAAGCGGACGGTTTAACATAACAATATATTTAGCGAAAGTCTAAACATAAAATAACATTAAAACTTGAATTCACATAATACATGACAAGCTGATTATTACACAAAGACTGAAAGCCTCTATTATATCTAATAGGTTGATTGGATAACACCCCCAACTAACCCGACATGTCTGAAACTGAAGAGAGACATAGCAACCATGGATACTGAATGTCCTTGGAGGATGAGCAGTCACTGATGCTAGCTGGACAGATCTGAGCAGGAAAACAGGGGCTAAGAATGCTGCTGAGAAAAATCCCTCAGACCTGTATCTTGAGATGATATAGCATAGAGTATGCGGTTAGTATGTGGAATGTACTGAGTATGCAAGGCAAGTAAAACGGATAGTTAAAAGTTCATAAGAGTAGGAAAACATTATTGTAACATAAATATCATAATGCAAACGTATGACTCATCAAAACATTCATAAATCATTCATAATCATAATCATAAGAGAAAAACATTATTAACCATGACTTGACCCAAAGTCTATAATCGTAACCATACATAAATCATGAGGAACAGTGGGATATTCTTATAACCGACATAACATATATGAGCACACATGGAATCCAACTTGTAAATCCCTAAAAGAGGTTTAATATAACAACAAGGGCCCATTTGGGCAAAGGGGACAGTTCATAGAGGTCCCATCGTGGCTACGATGGCGCGTAGTTCTGAGACTCGGGGCGTGCTTGGACCTCGGGTCTACTCTGTGTTAAATACTACTCCCAAAATATATATTGTTCTCATAGGATAATATACATGAGATTCACAGGCTAGTTGAAATCATGATATTCATATGCATGCTTGAAATACGTGAACTAGCCATGAAGGTAAGGCCCGTGCGTCTGCCAAAATTATAAATCCTTAAATCATGAAATTCATCATACTTGTAAAACATGTATATACTTGATATCTCATAAATCTATGATAATTATTTGAGAGAAACCACATCATAAAGCATAAATTATAGTTGGTAAAATCTAGATCAAGATCATAGCGAAATCATAACTTAACTTTTCATAAGTACATGCATAATTGGGTATAGTTTGTAGAAATTTAAATCCATAAGTTTATAATTGAAATAGTCATAAAATTTTCCTATGATTCATAAAATATGCATTGATACATAAGGCTGATTAACCCATAGATAGATCATAAGGATTTCATAAGAATTAGGATAACACCTCATAGAATAATCAATAGAATTTCATGAAATAGAGAGAGATTAGGCATGGATGTGAAAAAATCACCCATTCATAACCCTATATACCTGAGAGAATCTGATTTTACAACTTCTCTGATTGCCCAAGGAAGATTTGAGAAGAGCTTGAAAGAAATTAAGCTTTATCATTTCTCTTGACTTCTAACTTGCATGCATGAATAGGAATAGCTTTAGAATGAACTTACCCCTCTTAAAACTCACTATTCATAGCTTAAAATGATGCATTTAGGACTTGGGATCATAGGAATTACAGAAAAACTCTTACTAAATTCACAGGGAAAAGCTGGCTACCTGTCCCAACAAGGGACTGGACGAGTCGTCATCACGGGGAACAACTAGTGGTCTGCGTCTGTTGCTTCCACTGGACAATTCACATAGATTGTCACCATGAGGCATACGAGAATTTGTTACTGGTGACCACGACACATGGTCACCTCTCGTCGTCCTCACTGTCGAAAACCAACTGGGGTCACCAGGGGCGACACTGCGAGTCGTGGTGCTTCACAACTAGTCATGGTGAGGACCTGTTAAGTGCACTACCCCATACTTCCTCTTTCTTTAGCCAACCCTGACCACGAGTGACCTAACAACTCGTGGGGATGACCACGACTCGTGGTTACCCCAACTTGAACATTTCCAATTAAGTCAAAGCTCCTCACCACGAGTCACATAACGACTCGTGGTCATCCTGACGGGTCACAGGGCGACTCGTTTTGTGACCTGGTGTAGAAAATCCTATTTTCTTTGTTTCAACTCTTGTGTATGATCTTAGGTTTTCAGAGTATAACAATATCTCCCCCTTGGGAACATTTGCCCTTGAATGTTAAATATAATACAGAAAGGCAGAGAAATGTAACCATCATATTCATAAGCTAAAAACTGATGGATGATTGACTCTGGTTTGAACTACATGACAGAACTGAATTCCCCAACAACATATACATCCATTTACATGAAAGAAACTGAGGTACATGAGTTGAACATGAAACTTTATAGAGTATTAAGGAGGAAACTGATAACTTACGTTGAAAATGAGTTGGTAGGGAACAGATGCAGGTATTTAGCCATTATATCTACCTCGGCTTCTCTCGTAGCTCCCTCAACATGCTGATTCCTCCACTAAACCTTGATTGAAACTACTTCTTTGTTCCTTATCTTTCGAACCTACCAATTCAGTATCTCCACCGAAACCTCTTCATAACTAAGGCTGTCTTTCACACTGACACTATCCACTAGAACAACTAGAGCAAGATCACTCAAACACTTCCTTAAGAGCAATATATGGAAAACTGGATGGATTGAGGCTAGTTTTGAGGGCAACTCCAACTCATATGCTACCTTGCCAACTGTTTCACAATCTAGTATAAGCCAACATAACGGGGACTAAATTTCCCTTTTTTCCGAATCTCATCACTCCATTCATGGGAAACGCCTTTAGAAACACCCAATCATCAACTTCGAACTCAAGTTCCCTCCTTCTGACATCCGTATAGAACTTTTGGCGACTTTGAGATGTCTTCATCCTGTCTCTTATAAGTTGAACCTTCTCCATGGCCTCATGGACTGAATCCGGCCCTATCATTTTGGCTTCACCTACTTTAAAATAACTAATAGGTGATCTACACCTACGCCCATAGAGACCCTCAAATGGAGCCATATGAATGCTTGAATGGTAGTTGTTGTTATATGCAAATTCAATAAGAGGAAAATGATCATCCAAATTACCCGTGAAGTAAATCATGCACGCTCTAAATGAGAGTCTAGATAGTCGTTTTTGCCTGACCATCGGTTTGCGGATAAAATACTATACAAAGCTTGACCTGGTACCCAGTCCCTTTTGAAATGACCTACAAAACTAGGAGGTCAATTGGGTCCCTCTGTCTGATATGATGGACATGGGCACTCCATGCAACCTAACTAGCTCTTGTATGTATAGTTTGGCATAATCCTCCACTGAATTAGTGGTTTTGACAGGTAGAAAATGAGAGGCCTTGGTCAACCTGCCCATGACCACCCAAATGGAGTCATACTGTCGACTAGTCTGAGGCAACCCTGTGATGAAGTCCATATTTAATCTCCTCCCACTTCCTAGTAGGGATACTGATGTATTGACGCACACCTCCTAGTTTTTGATGCTCAACCTTAAATTGTTGACAATTTTGACGCTCATCCACAAAATCTTCACTATTCTTCTTCATTCCATTCCATCAATAGACTTCTCGTAGGTCACGGTACATCTTGGTGGCACCTAGATGTATCGAATATCTAAATCGTGAACCTCATGCAACATCCAATTTCACAAATGCTCAACGTACAGGACACACAAGCGACCATGATATCGAAGCACACCATCTCCCCGAAGACCTCTACCTTCTGATTCTGAATGACTTCCTTTAACTTTACAAAAATAGGGTCCTCGTTTTGTCTAGCTTTCACATCAGTCACCAAGGATGATTCTAACCCGTTCTGAACTATAACACTACCATCAGTCAAGTCAACCTACATGGGACACACTCTTCATCGAGAAGCACTTGGCACACTGAAGCAGGTAAAAAAATCATCAATCCTAGGAAGAGGATACCTGTTCTTGATGGTGACCTTGTTCAATTGCCTATAATCAATATACATATGAAGGGAACCATCCTTTTTGCGGACAAATAGAACTGGTGCAACCCATGGGGATTTGCTCAGTCGAATGAAACCTTGTCTAACAGATCCTTCCACTACTTCTTCAACTCCTTTAGCTCGGCTGGGGCCATTCTACAAGGAGGAATAGATATAGGTTGTGTGTATGAAAGAAATTCAATACCAAAATCAATCTCCCGCTCGTGAGGAATTCCAGGTAGATGATCTGGGAAGACTTCTGGATACTCACATACTACTGAAACGGACTGGATAGTCGAGGTCTAGGATGTAGCATCCTTAACCCTAACTAGATGGTACACGCAACACTTGGCGATCATCTTTCTCGGCTTAAGGTAGGAAATAAAACAACCTACAAGTACAGCTGAACTACCCTTAATTCTAAGGCTGGCTCACCCAAAAAGAGAAACTCCACCGCACATATTCTACATTTAACTGAGGCATAACATGAAAACAACCAATCCATGCCGAGAATAACATCAAAATTTGACATGGCTAATTCTACAAGATTCACCGATGTGATTTTCTGAAGGCTTTTGACCGGGAAGTATCTATACAGCGGTCTAGCTAAAATAGAATCACCCACTAGAGTAGAGACAGTAAAGGGTTTTGAAAGATTTTGGGATAGACTCCGAAACTACAAGCCACATAGGGCATCACAAAAGACAAGGTACCCCCTGGATCTAATAAAACATATACATCAAGGTGGAAAACTCGTAACATAACAGTGACTACATCCGGGGAGACCTCCTGCTCCTGGCAGGATGCGAGGGCATAGAATCTACTTTGGCATTGTCCGCCACTTGTACTAGTAGAAGCACCCTGCTGGAAGGGACGTGATGACGGAGCTGTTGAACTAGCGACTGGAATACGGGCTCCGCCATCGCCTAATTTGGATGAAGGGAAATCTCTGAGCCTATGTTGGAGTTTGCCACACCCAAAACAAGCGTCTAAACCAACTAAACACCTCCCTGGGTTGTTTTTGCCACACTTCTCATAGGTTGGAAAGGTTTGATCTCCTGAAATGCTCCCCTGGCTCCTCGAGCCTGATGCTTTACCTGTATGATCACATCTGGGTCTGTACGGGACACTAGATGATGATGCTATCGGGGATAAAGATCTCCGGGGGGACTGCTGACGGTGCCCACAAGGCCTCAGTTGGGAGAATCCAATGCTATCAGTCCTGGCCCTCTTAGCCTCCCACTCTCGCTCACTCAGCTGCACCGCCTCCATATGCTGGGCATATAGGACTATCCGAGCAAAGTCAATATCCTAGAGAAGCATCACGGTTCAACAGTCCCTTACCAAGTAGTTTGCTATCCCATGTACGAACCTGCTCACACAGGCCCGCTGATCTGCCACCAACTCAGGTGCATACATAGACAGACGCGTGAACTCCAAGGCATACTCCTGAACCGTCATCTTTCCCTTCTTAAGATCCATAAACTCAGCCGCTTTTAGATCCCTCATCTCCCTTGGGAAGAACCGATCAAGAAAGGCGACATGAAACTCATTCCAACTGAAAAGGCATTCTCCAACCACCCTACTATCCTTCCACTATTTGAACCAAATATGTTCAACACCCTTTAACTAAAATGAGGCCCAATTGGTACACTCCTCTCTAGACACCCCCATAATCTGGGTGATCTTCAAAATATCTTTGATGAAATCATATGGATCTTTTTCCACCATCAATCCAAGGAACTCGGGAGGGCTAAACCTCAAAAAGTCCCTAAACCTCACTGCTGCTGCATTCCTATTCTTCGGGACGGGCGGTATTGCCTGCTAGTTGACCTAGCGATTAAGGCTTATGCTAGTATCTGAATGCTTCCTTGAATTCAACATGGGAATCGACTCCAGTGCATGGTGCTCATAGGCTCGTGCGACTAGCTAGTGCTCGTCTCCATTGCCATCCTCGTGGCCATTTCCATTTCCATTTCCATTTCTTCTGTCATTAACTCTGCGGGAAGGCATGATTCTGCAATCACAAATAGCACGAGTTAGAAGGATAAAGAGACATTTCATCGAACAACATAGATCATGAAATAAGGGAACATTTCCTAAACGTCTCGTAGCCTTTTCGTCATAAGTGTGGCGCATTTCACACCCATGAAAAAGACTCTACTTGATGCGTCTTTCAGACACCCTAGGACACTTCAAAACCTATTCCTCTGATACCAAGTTTGTCATGACCCAATCATAGGCCCGAATCTAGATACTGGACAAGGAGCCTTGAGAGACTCCAAATCGACTCATGGCATGATCATATATCTAAATCCATCAATAAAAAGCGGAAGGTTTAACATCACAATATATATATCACGAAAGTCTAAACATAATATAACATCAAAACTGGAATTCACATAATACATGGCAGGCTGATTACTACGCAAAGTGTAAAAGCATCTAACATATTAGATGGGTTGATGGGACCACACCCACAACTAACCCGACAAGTATGAAACTAAAGAGAGACATGACAACCACGGATACTGAATGTCCTCAGAGGATGAGGACTCACTGATGCTAGCCGGACAGGTGTCACGACCTGAGTATAGACCCAGATCGTAGACACGGGACAAGGGACCCAAAGAGGCCCCAAGTCAACCCATGGCATAGCATTCACTAACTCATTCAATAAACATTAAGTAAACATAATTATAAACTCAGCGGAAGTCTAACTTAACATAATGACAGAATAAAAATATAAAGTTGAATACATGTCTAAGTCTGGTAAGCCTCTAATCTGGACGAGCTGATGGGACAACGCCCCCAACTAGCTCAACAATACTAAAACCGAAAATACAACCAAGATAATTGAAAGTCAATTCCTCAAAAGATGAGGACTCACCAACAAAGTAGGTATTGTCTTTGATAAGCGATTACAGATGGGGCTGGACCTGAGAATCTGGTCCTACATCATGAAACGATGCAGCATAGCAGGTATGCGGTCAGTACGTGGAATGTACCGAGTACGCAAGGTAAATAAAACCTCTTTGATAACATAAATCATTTAAAACCATTCATATATATAACAAGCTTTTAAGAGTAATTAGAAGACTACATGCATTCATTCTGGAATCATACTCTTATCATAACTAGTTCATGCATTGCTTCAGAACCTCATAACTGACTGAAATGACTCAAAGATAAAACATAACATTTATATCAAAAGCTGAACAATGAGTCAAACTTTGCTTCCTGAACATGCATGCATAAGATAATCATCATGAGTAATGGATATGTAAATTCGAATGATATAGAAAGTGGGAGACTCCTCACTTAGTTGACATACCATGATAGAGCTTACGTTGTCCCGACTATTACACTCAAGTAGGCAGAGCCATCCAAAACCTTGCAAGGGCTAAGGATGCTACCATGACATCCATATCAAGCTGAAAGGGGCCATTTGGGCTGGGGATAGCTCATCAAAGGAGGTCCCAATAATAATAGAATCAACCTACGTTGGCACGTAGTTCTGGGGTGTAGGGTTATCGACCCTTAGCCTGCTCGGTGCTAGACTCTTCTCCCAAAAGATGCAATTCTCTACATCATATAAATACGAAGCTCAACATTGTCTAGTGATGAAGCTCAACATAAAATCATGCATAAAATCAACATCGTGTGAAATGAAGATCAACATTGTCCATTGACAAAACTCATTATGAAAACATGCATACACTAGACATCATATAAATACAAAACTCATAAATGACATTTCGACAAAGCTTAGAATGAAATCATGCTTAGAATCAATATCATGTGAAATGAAGCTTAACATTGTCCTTGACAAAGATCAACAATAACATGCATAGTAATTAAGGATTTACGCATAGAGAAGGCTTTACTTTGAACATACCACAAGGTAGAATTTAAATAATAATAATTGAGAAAAATTCACTTCAACTCATGTGGTAAGCTTATGTCGGGAAGTTCATCACACTAAATCAATATATGGGCATCACCTAAAGCATTATCATACTTGAGCTAATCAATTCATTTTGAAAACTGATCCATAGTCATGGGTAGTTTTAGAAACATGCTATTTATCATCAACCTCATCAATCATCACTCATTTAACATGAATCTCTTCCTTTGTGAACTCCTCACCCATGGGCGTTTTAGATTCAAATTTTAAAAAAAAACCATTTTATAAGGGAAAACGAGATAGAATCCGCCCAAGCATCATAAATCATCAATGTAAATACAATCTAATCATACCCATGTATAGAGGTTGAAGAATCATGTAATTGGGAAAAAAACCCCATACTTAATCATTGACAATTTAATCACATTTTGATAGGGAATGGGGATGGGTGTGGAAGAAAGCACCCCCTCATAGCCTTACATACCTGGGACTGAAGAATCCTAACTCTTCCTAATTGCCCAGATGAGATTCCAATTGGAAACCTTGAGAATTCACCTTGATTCTTCTCCTCAAACCCCCAACCTTGCATGCATGAAAGCAATGGCCTAAGTTGGGTTTTTCTCTGCTAAAAGCCCTCTATTACGAGCTTAAAATGACATGGTATAGACCCTTAGAACACAGGAATTACGAAAAGACCCTTACTAAATTCGCAGGTAAACACTGCCAGGTGACCCTAACGGGTGACTTGACGATTCGTCAGGATAGGCAACGACTCGTCGAGTCGCCTGTCTGGTTAACTGATTTGCTGGGGCTCGTAACGTGTAAGATGAAGACTCGTGCCTCAAGACCACGAATCATGATCACCTTCCGTCAAGTACACTGCCTTAATTCCTAATAATAATCCACATGCTTGCTCATGACTCTCCTCACGAGTCGTTGGGACTGACCACGACTCGTGGGGTCCCATCCGTTAAGTACACTATATAAATTCTCATTTGACATTCCAACTCTACTCCATAATTGACATGACAACTCGTGGTGGCTGACCATGAGTCATTGATTCACTCGTGGGGACTTTGATCCCTTGATCACTCCAGGCCTTCCCACGGGTCACTTGAAAACTCGTGGGGTCTTTTCATGAGTCGTTCAGTGACTCGTTGTGCAACTACTACAACATTTTCCAGTTTTTCTACATTTCAACTTTCGGGTCTGATTCTTGAATTCTCGGGTATGAAAATATCTCCCCCTTGGGAGCATTCATCCTCGAATGTTAGAAACAGGCAGGAAACAGAAAGAAGCAATTATCATACTCCAATACTGATTATTTTAACCTAAATTTCACGGAATGACTAGCTCTGAAAAGAACCACATAGCTTAACTAAGTTCAGGCATCACATACATTTATCATAACATAATTCAAACTTGCGCACATGAACTGAACATGGGAACTGATTAGAGAATTAGGGAAAAAGCTAATACGTCAAGTCGGAACTAAGCCGATACAGAACAAATGTGGATATCTAGCCATCATGTCCGCTTCGGCCTCCCACAGCTCCCTTCACTTCCTGATTCCTCCATAAAACCTTAACCGAAGCTACCTCTTTGTTCCTCAGCCTTCGAACTTGTTGATCAAAAATTTCAACCGGAATTCCTTCATAACTAAGGTTGTCTTTCGTACCAATGCTGTCTACCGGAACCACCAAGGCTGGATCTCCCAAGTACTTCTTCAAAAGCGATACATGGAACACGGGATGAACTAAAGCTAATTCTGAAGGCATGTCCAACTCATACACCACCTTACCAACTCTTCTCACAACCCGGTAGGGGCCTACACAGCAGGGACTGAGTTTACCTTTCTTTCTGAACCGCATGACTCCGTTCATGGGAGATACCTTTAGATACACCCAGTTGTCTACACCAAACTCCAATTCTCTTCTCCTCACATCAACATAGGATTTCTGATGACTCCGCACGGTTTTCAACTAGTCCCTTATCAATTGAACCTTCACCATCGCCTCATGAACTTAATCTGGTCCTACCATAGCTGCCTCACCAATCTCGATTCATCCGATGGGAGATCTGCACCTTTACCCGTAAAGAGCCTCGAACGGTGTAATATGGATACTAGAGTGGTAACTATTACTATAAGCAAACTCGATCAAGGGAAAATGATCATCCAAACTACCTTTAAAATCCATAACATATGCCCTCGACATATCCTCAACAACACATGTCCACTTTGCTTCGCCATCCATTTTAGGATGAAAAGTTGTGCTTAGCTTAACCTGAGTCCCAAGCCCCTTTTGAAACGAACACCAGAATTGAGAAGTAAAATGAGTACCTCAGTCCAAAATAATAGATAAGGGCACTCCATGAAGCCGAACCAATTCCCAAATATATAGCTTAGCATAATCATCTGCTGAATCTGTGGTCTTGACATGTAGGAAATGTGCAGCCTTGGTCAACCTGTTTACCACCATCCGAATGGAGTCGTATTGTCGACGAGTACGAGCTAGACCTGTAATGAAGTCCATATTGATTTCATCCAACTTCCAAGTGGGAAAAGTAATATCCTAAAGTATGCCTCTAGCTCTTTGGTGCTCGACCTTCACTTGTTGACAGTTAGGACATTTTGCTAAGAACTCGACAATATCCTTCTTCAACCTATCCCACTAATAGATTTCTCGCAAATCTCGATACATTTTCATGGATCCTGGATGAATAGAATATCTGGTACCATGTGCCTCATGTAATATCCAAATTCTCAAATTGTCGACAGCCGAAACACATAGTCGACCCTGGTATCGCAGCACACCATCTCCCCCTTGGGAGAAAACCTCCACTTTCTGACTCTGCATCGCCTCCTTTAGCTTCCTCAATATTGGATCATCATCTCGCCTGGATTTATCATCAACTACCAAGGGCGATTCCGACCCGTTATGCACCACAACACTGCCATCAGTCGAGTCAATCAATCTAACACCCAGCCTTGCAAGCCAGTGAACATCTTTCACCAATTCCTTTTTCCCCTCATCCATAGGGGACACTCTCTCAAATGAGAACCTACCGAGCGCATTCGCAACCACATTAGCCTTGCCCGGGTGGTAAAGGACACTCATGTCATAATCCTTAAGTAAGTCCAACCACCTCCTTTGCGAAGATTTAGATCCTTCTGTGTGAACACATATTACAAGCTCTTGTGATCCGTAAATACATTCAGGTGGACCCCATACAAGTAATTCCACCATATCTTCAATGCGAACACCACTGCAGCCAATTCTAGATCATGGGTTGGGTAATTCTTTTCATGTACTTTCAGCTGTCGAGAGGCATAGGTTATCACCCTTTCTCACTTCATCAACACACACCCAAGTCTAACTCTAGAAGCATCATAATACACCACGAACCCATCGGTACCCTTGTGTAGGGTCAAAACTGGTGCTGAAGTAAGTTGAGTTTTCAACTCTTGGAAGCTTTTCTCACAAGCCTCCAACCATTGAAACTTCACCTTCTTCTGAGTCAACTTAGTCAAGGGCGATTCAATGGATGAGAAACCCTCCACAAACCTCCGATAGTAGCCAGCTAAGCCCAAGAAACTCCGAATATCCGAAGGATTCATCGGCCTGGGCCAATTCTTCACCACCTTAATTTTCTGCAAGTCTACTTTTATGCCTTCGCTAGACACCACATGGCCCAAGAATGCCACGGATTCCAACCAAAACTCACACTTACTGAACTTTGAATACAATTGGCAGTCCTTGAGGGTCTGAAGCACTACTCTCGGCTGAGCGGCATGCTCCTCCTTGGTCCGAGAGTACATTAAGATGTCATCAATGAACACGATCATGAACATGTCCAAATATGGATTGAACACCCTATTCATCAGGTCCATAAAAGCTACAGGAGCATTCATCAGACCAAAATACATAACTACAAACTCGTAATGACCATACCCTGTCCTGAATGTATTCTTTGGGATATCACTCTCCCAAACCCTGAGCTAATGATACCCAAATCTTAGATCTATCTTCGAGAAACACTTAGCACCCTATATCTGATCAAACAAATCATCAATCCTGTGTAAGGGGTACCTGTTCTTGACAGTGACTTTGTTTAACTTTCGATAATCAATGCACATACGAAGGGAACCATCTTTCTTCCGAACAAATAATATTGGTGCGCCCCATGGAGACTGGCTCGGTCTAATGAAACCCTTATCTAGCAAATCCTTTAACCGATCCTTCAACTTTGCTAGCTCGGTTGGAGCCATCCTATAGGGAGGAATAGATATAGGCTGCGTATTGGGTAGAAGGTCAATACTGAAATCAATCTCCCCCTCAGGATGGATACCTGGAAAATCATCAGGAAAGACCTATGGATACTCACGTACTATTGGAACTGACTGGATAGTCGGGGTCTCGAACTCAACATACTTGACCCTAACCAAATGATACATGAAACCCTTAGAAATCATCTTTCTGGCCTTGAAGTAGGAAACCAAGCGACCTACAGGCACAACTGAACTACCCTTCCGTCCTAAGACTGGCTCACCCAAGAATCTAAACTCTACTAACCAGGTTCTGCAATTAATGGAAGCATAACAAGCATATAACCAATCCATGTAGAGAATAATATCAAAATCGGTCATGGCTATCTCGATCAGATCTACTGAGGTGACCTTATGGAGAACCCAGACCGAGCAATTTATATACACCCTTCTAGCTATAATTGAGTCACTTACTGGAGTAGAAACCGAGAAGGATTCTGACAAGACATCAGGATTGACTCCGAAACTACTAGCTGCATAAGGTGTCACAAAGGACAAGCTGGCACCTGGATCTAATAGAGCATAAAAAACAACATGGAAGACTTGTAACATACCAGTAACCACTTCTAGGGAGACCTCTTACTCCTGACGGGATGCTAGGGCATAGAATATGTTTTGGCGCTGATCGCCAGCTGCACTGGTAGATATCCCTTGATGTGCTGAGCAAGGGGGTGGGGCTACTAAGCGAGGGGGTGGGCCATAGCCCCCAAATTGATCCTGTATCGCTAATGGAAAGTCTCTAAGCATGAGTCCGAGTTGTCCGCACTCGAAACACGCACCCAATATTTCGAAGCACTAGCCTGTTTGCCCTCAGCCACATCTGCGACAAGCTGGAACACCTGATTCTACGGGCCTGCTGCTCTGACCCCTCGATCCTGATGCTCACCCTCTCTTATCATGTCTGGGCCTAGATGGCACACTCAGCACCGAAGATGCTAGGGTTGATGATCTTTTGTGGGTCTGCTGTCGGTGTCCACCACCGGTCCTCTGCTGAGAGAATTGGTGGTCCTCAGTCCGGGCCCTCTTGGCCTCTTTCTCTCTCTCATGTGCTGCCTCAATCTATTGTGCATACAACACCATCCGAGGAAAGTCCATGTCCTGATGGAGTCAATCCTGCATTCCTTATCTAAGTAACCTGCTATCCCATGCACGAACCTGCTCACTCGTGCCCTCTAATCAGCCACTAACTCAGGAGCATACTTCGATAGGTGGTGAACTCAAGGGAACACTCTAATACTGTCATCCTCCCTTGCTTCAGATTTACGAACTCAGCTGCCTTTATCTCCCTAATCTCCGGAGGGAAGAATCGATCTAGGAATGCAATATGGAACTCTTCCCAAGTGACAGAACCTACTCCAACGACCCTGCTATCCTTCCATTGACGGAACCAGATATGTGCAACCCCCTTCAATTGGTAGGAGGCCAACTCTGCGCACTCAACACTACTCACCCCCATGAACTGGGTGATCTTGATAACCTCATCCACGAACTCATGTGGGTCCTCATTTACCTTGCACCCAAGTAACTTCGGCAAGTTCATCCTCAAGAAGTCCTTGACTCGAACCGCCGCTGCAATGCCATTTTGCGGAACATGCGCAACAACTTGCTGATTGAACTAAGCGGTCAAGGCCTGCGCAAGAATCTGGATAGCGGCCCAAAACTCAGTGTGGGCGGCTGGCTCCGGCGCTAGAGGCTCCTGAACTAGTGGGGCCTGCTGATGCCCACGGCCCATGCCATCCTCGTGGCCTTCACTATCTCCATTCCTCCTCCCATTCATCCTTTGAGGGGCCATGATTCTACAATCGTGAATAGAATGAATTAGAGGTATAGAAAGACTCTCCATCGCACGACAAAGATCATGAAAGATAGGAACATTTCCTAGAATGTTTTGTAGCCTCTTCATAATAAGTGTGGCGCACTTCACACTCATGAAAAAGACTCTACTTAACATGAGTTTCCGACTCCCTATTACACTTCAAACCTATGGCTCTGATACCATGTTTGTCATGACCTGAGCGCAGACCCAGATCGTAGACGCGGGATAAGGGACCCCGAGAGACCCAAAGTCGACCCATGGCATAAGAACTCACTAACTCATTCAATAAACATGAAGAAAACATAATTATAAACCTAGCGGAAGTCTAACTTAACATAATGACAAAATAAACATCTGAAGCTGAAAACATGTCTAAGTCTTACAATCCTCTAATCTGGATGAGCATATGGAACAATGCCCCCAACTAGCTCAATAATACTGAAACTGAAAATAGAACCAAGATAACTGGAAGTCTAGTCCTCGAAAGAAGAGGATTCACCAACAAAGTAGGTACTGTCTTTAATAAGAGACTACGAACGGGGCTGGACTTGAGAACCGGGTCCTGCATAATGAAATGATGCAGCATAAAAGGTATGGGGTCAGTATGTGGAATGTACCGAGTATTCAAGGTAAGTAAAACCGCTTTTATAACATAAATCATTGAAAACCATTCATACATATAACAAGCTTTTAAGAGTAAGTAGAAGAGTACATGCATTCATTCTGGAATTATACTCTTATCATAACGAGTTCATGCATTGCTTCAGAACCTCATAACTGACTGGAATGACTCAAAGATAAAACATAACATTTATATCAAAAGTTGATCAATGAGTCAAACCTTGCTTCCTAAACATGCATGCATAAGATAATTATCATGAGTAATGGATATGCAAATTCGAATGATATATAAAGTGGGAGACTCCTCACTTAACCGACATACCACGATAGAGCTTACGTGGTCCCGACTATTACAATAAAGTGGGCAGAGCCATCAAAAACCTTGCCAAGGCTAGGGAAGATATAATGATATCAATATCAAGCTGAAAGGGGCCATTTGGGTCGGGGATAGATCACAAGGGAGGTCCCAATAATATAATAGAATCAACCTGTGTTGGCGAGTAGTTCTGGGGCATAGGGTTATTCAACCTTAGCTCGCTTGGTGCTAGACTCTTCTCCCAAAACATGCAATTCTTACATCATATAAATACGAAGCTCAACATCTTCTAGTGACAAAGCTCAACATAAAACCATGCATAGAATCAACATCGTGTGAAACGAAGCTCAATATTGTCCATTAACAAAGCACATTATGAAATCATGCATACACTAGCCATCATATAAAGATGAAGCTCAACAATGTCATTTCAACAAAGCTTAGAATGAAATCATGCTTAGACTCAATATCACATGAAATGAAGTTTAACAATGTCCTTGACAAAGATCGACAATAACATGCATAACAATTAAGGATTTACGCATAGAGAAGGCTTTACTTTGACCATAGCACAAGCTAGAATTTAAATAATAATAATTGATGAAAATTCACTTCAACCTATGAGGTAAGCTTATGTCGGGAAGTTCATCACATTAAATCAACATATGGGCATCACCCAAAGCTTTATCATACTTAAACTAATCAATTCATTTTGAAAACATCACCATAGTCATGGGTACTTTTAGAAACATGCTATTTATCAACAACTTCATCATCATCACTCATTTATCAAGAATCTCTTCCTTTGTGAACTCCTCACCCATGGGCGTTTTAGATTCAAATTAAAGAAAAACAATTTTATAAGGGAAAATGAGTTAGAATCCGCCCAAGCTTCATAAATCAACAATGTAAATACAATCTAATCATACCCATATATGGAGGTTGAAGAATCACGTAATTGGGAAGAACCCCATACTTAATCATAGAAAATTTAATCACATTTTGATAGGGAATGGGCATGGATGTGGAAGAAAGCACCCACTCATAGCCTTACATACCTAGGATTGAAGAATCCTAGCTCTCCCTAATAGCCCTGTTTAGATTCCAATTGGAAACCTTGAGAATTCAACTTGATTCTTCTCCTCAAACCCCCAACCTTCTATGCATGAAAACAATGGCCTAAGATGGGTTTGTCTCAGCTAAAAATCCTCTATTACGATCTTAAAACGACGTACTATAGGCTCTTTAGAACATAGAAATTATGCAAAGATCCTTACTAAATTCACAGGAAAATACTGTCAGGTGATCCTAACGGGTGACCTAATGATTCGTCAAGATGGGCAACGACTCGTCGAGTTGCCTATAAAGTACACTGGTCAACTGATCTGTTGGGGCTCGTAAGGGGGAAGAGGACGACTCATGCCTCGAGACCACGACTCGTGGTCACCTTCCGTCAAGTACACTACCTTAATTCCCAATAATAATCCATATGCTTGCTCAAGATTCTCCTCACGAGTCGTTGGGAATGACCACGGCTTGTGGGGTCCCATCCGTTAAGAACACTGGATAAATCCTCCTTTAACATTCCAACTACGCCCCACGATTGCCATGATGACTCGTGGTGGCTGACCACGAGTCGTAGATTCACTCGTGGGGACTTCGATCCCTTGATGACTCCATCCCTTCTTATGGGTCACTTGACGACTCGTGGGGTCTTCTCATGAGTCATTCAGTGACTCGTTCTGCAACTGCTACAAGATTTTCTAGTTTTTCTCCATTTCAACTTTTGGGTCCGATTCTTGAATTCTCGAGGTATAACAACAAGTCTGAGCGGGAAAGCAGGGGATAAGGATGTTGTTGAGAAAGACCCCCCGGACCTGTAATATGAGACGATACAAAATAGAGTATGCGGTCAGTATGTGGAATGTACCAAGTATGCAAGGTAAGTAAAACGGACAATTAAAATACATAAAAGTTCATAAGAGTAGGACAACATGATCGTAACATAAATATCATAATGCAAACGTAAGGCTCAAGGTTTTCAAAATATTCATAAATCATTCATAATCACAACCATAAGAGAAAATCTTTCTTAAACTTGACTTGAGCCAAAGTATGTAATCATAACCACACATAAATCTTGAGGAACAGTGGGAGATTCTTATAACTAACATACCCCATATCAGCACACATAGAGCCCAACCTATAACCCCCTAGTTGGGTGGGTGTTCATACCTTACCTAGGGTAGAACCATGAAAGAGGTGTGATATCACAACAAGGGCCCATTTTGGCAAGAGGATAGTATCATTGTGGTCTCATCATGGCTACGTTGTTGTGTAATTTTGGGACTCAAGGCGTGCTTAGACCCCAGGTCTACTCGGTGTTAAATACTACTCTCAAAACATATATAGTGCTCATAGAATAATATATATGAGATTCATAGGCTAGTTGAAATCATGATAATCATAAGCATGCCTGAAATACGTGAACTAGACATGAAAGTAAGGCCCGTGAGTCAGCCAAAATCATAAATCCGTAAATCATGAGGTTCATGCATACTTGTAAAACATGTATATACTTGATATCTCATAAATCCATGAGAAGTATTTGAGAGAAACCATATCATAATGCAAATATCATAGTTGGGAAAATCTAGATCAAGATCATAGCGAAATCATAACTTAACTTTTCATAAGTACATGCATAATTGGGCATAGTTTGTAGAAATTTAAATCCATAAGTTTAAAATTGAAATAGTCATAAAATCTTTCCATGATTCATCAAATGTGCATTGATACATGAAGGATATTAACCCATAGATAGATCATAATGATTTCATAAGAATTGTGATAAAACCCATAAAATTATCAATAGAATTTCATTAATTAGAGAGAAATTTGTAATGGGTGTGAACTAACATTCGTAACCCTACATACCTGAGAGAATTTGATTTTACAACTTCTCTGATTTCTCAAGGAAAGAATTGAGAAGAACTTGAAAGAAATTAAGCTTTATCACTTCTCTTGACTTCTAACTTGCATGCATGAATAGGAATAGCTTTAGAATGAACTTACCCTTCTTAAAACTCACTATTCATAGCTTAAAACATTGTAGTTTGGGCCTTAGGATCATAGGAATTACGGAAAAGTCCTTACTAAATTCTCAGAGAAAAGTTGACTGCTAGTCCCAACGAGGGACTGGACGAGTCGTTATCACAAGGTACGATTCGTGGTCTGCGTCCATTTCTTCCATTGGACAATTCACCTAGATTGTCACCACGAGGCACATGATGAGTCGATATTGGTGACCATGACTCGTGGTCACCTCCCGTCGTCCTCACTTTAGAAAACCATCTGAGGGTCACCATGGGCGACATAACGACTCGTGGTGCTTCCCAAAAAGCCGTAGTGAGGACCCGTTAAATGCACTTCCCCATACTTTCTCTTTCTTCAGCTATCCTTGATTTCGGGTGAACTAACGACTTGTGGGGCTTACGACAACTCGTGGTCACCCCTACTTTAACATTTCAAAACAAGTCAAAGATCCTCACCATGAGTCACTTAACGACTCATGGTCATCCTGATGGGTCACTGGATGACTCGTTCTGTGACCTGGTGCATAAAATCCTATTTTCTCCATTTCGACTCCCGGGTCTGATCTTGGCGTTTTTGGGGTATAACACAAAAAGGGAAGAGGAATCGAATGAGTTTCTTGAGGAGATATAGAAGGTTACCTATATTATATGGGTGACGAGAGAAGAGTGTGCAGACTTAGCCTCCTATCAGCTGAAAGGGGTTGCTTATATTGTGTACCATTAATGGAAGGATGATAGAGTAGTAGGCACCAACCTGTATGTTGGGATGAGTTTATGAGAGCATTCTTAGAAAGATTCTTACCTATGGAGTTAAGTGAGGCAAAGGCGGCGGAGTTCGTCAACTTGAGGCTGAACAATATGATTGTGCAAAAGTACGCCTCGGAGTTCACCCAGCTATCAATGTATGCACCGGAGATGGTTGTAGATCAGAGATCTCGTAAGAACAAATTTATGTATGGAGTATTAGAAGCATCGGTCAAGTAATGCAGGATTGTAATATTGGACAGTGACCTAGACTTCTCTCGGTTGGTTATATATGCACAGTAGAGAGAGGCGGATCAGATGAACGAAAAGAAGAGAGAGGGCAAGAGGGCTAGGATAGGAAGATTTGGGTTATCCTAGCAAGGTCCAGTGGCAAACATCGTTGGCAGTCCCACCAAAGACCATCAGCCCTAGTGCCATCATCAGCCAGTGTGCCATCCAGATCTAGGCGTGATCAGTGAGGAAGGACATCCAGCTCCAGAGGGTAGGGGAGTAGGTCAAGAGAGCCTAGTGTGCCAGTTTGTGGTAAGTGTGGCAACAAGTATCCCAGAGAGTGCCTAGAAAGGTCAGGTGCGTGTTTTGGGTATGGGAAGCCCAAACATCTGCAGAGACTGCCCTTTAGCCATAAAAGGCCATAGTGAGGCTATGACCCAGCCACCAATTCAACAGCTCCACTATACATCCTCTAGTGTAGGTGGTGGTTAGTTTCAGAACAAATTTTATGCCCTCTCATCTCGTCAGAAGAATGAGGTCTCCCCAGATGTTGTCACTAGTATGTTCCGAGTATTTCATCTTGATATGTATGCATTGTAACATGCAGGGGATACTTTATCTTTTGTGACTCCTTATGTTGATATTAGTTTCAGAGTAAGTCCCGAGATCCTATCAGAATCCTTCTCAGCCTCTACTCCAGTTGGTGACTTAGTTATACTCGACGGGTATACAGAAATTTCCCTGTCATAGTCCTTCAGAAAGTAACCTCAGTTTATTTAGTAGAGTTAGACATGACTTATTTTGATGTTATCTTTGTTATGGATTGGTTTCCTACATGTTATGCCATAGGGAATTATAGAACCCATATGGTAGAGTTTCGATTTTCGGGTGAGCCAGTCCTAGAATGGATTATTTGAAGAAATAGTTGAACATTATCTATGGTTCATTAATTGAACTCAAAATAGAGAATTGTGAGCTTAATAAGAATAAATAGTTGGAAAAGGAGATTGATCCCTAATGAGGATTAAAACATACCCTCTAGCCTTGCTTAGATGATGGAGACGAAATCTTACATGCTCTTCACTATTATCGTACAACCATAGAAATATGGGCATTCGAGATAATCGAGTAGTTTTAGAGTTATTGGAAAGATTCAACAAAGTAATATCAATCTACAACTAATAACCCGATAAATATTAAAGTTAGTTCAAATGATTATTCAACATGATTGCGAATGAATCCATACCCCTAGATCGATTTCATCTTATTGCTTACGTAAAAATTTGCTTTTTATCAGGTTAATTGTTCATTAGTTATTTTCTTTTATTTTTATTTAGTTCATTCAAAATAATATCTTTACATTTTATCACTTGAATATATAATTAACATTAGTTTAATTTATTAAATATTTAATCGAAAAGTCCTTATGGGTACAATATTATGAGGGCTTGCGCGTGCGTTCGGACGCATCAAACAACTAGGAGGCTTGTAGATCCTATCGATGCTTCTAGTCCCCTTTCACAAACTCCTCAGATGCACTCTTCTCCATGACTTATGTCCTCTAGAATACTGGGCATCCCCAAACCCATTCTAATTTTATGCCTACACAAGCTATGCATCCACCATGTGGTTGCTCTCCATCCACATCAGCTACTCCTTCCCTAGGTAGTTCATATTCCTACCTATTTAGTTTGGGACTAAGAGATGCCAACTCTAAGTCATACTTATAGACATCCACTCTACAATTGACATCTTGTAGAGTTTTAGCACCAGCACCAACACTAGCACCAACACATGATGCACCTGCACCTACAACTGGCGAACTACAATTTGGGATAGAGAGAGAGTCTTGGTTGGGTGGTGATCGAGCCTAATGGAGCTTGTAAGTTAGTTTTTCATAACTGATTTATTATGCTTTTTTTTATTTCCTTAATTCTTTATGATATGAAAATTTTATTTTCTTATTGCAGCTTCTGTCCAGAAAAAGAGAGCACATATGCTCTTAAGGAGACATTGGAAAGCTTTATGATTAACCTTATCCATCAAAGGTGAAATTCTGTTGTGAACACGACAAAACATATTTAATCAGTTTAAGGTATACAATTTAATTATTTTTTAGTAAGTTTTACATTAACTTGGCTTCCACAACACATCAAAATAATTGCCATGACTCGTGAGAGGAAAGGTAGTTCTAGGATGTCTTACTAGTTTGGGGATGCTTGGAAGAATAACAAGAATCCTAACTGGGGTTCTACCTCATCTCTAGGAGGCTCTTTATGAATATTGTAGATCCCCATAGTTTTTGGAAAAGTCTGAACGAACAAAGAAATCCAAAAGGTCCGCAAAAGATAGTTATCGCACACTGAGGATGCTAAGTGCGAGGGACAATAATTAAGGGCTTGATAAGTAATGTTATTAGTTTTCTAAAGTCACGCCCCAAAACTAGGGGAGGACACGACTGGCTCCCGATAACTGACTGACCAAGAAGCTGCTATATGACATCTGTAACCTACCCATAACTGCCTCTCAAAACTCTAACTGAAACAAAACTAGATCTTAGCTCTATAAATAAAGGAGCATACCAACACAACCGTTGATCTCACTAACTGTTACTACAACTGGAAATCCTGACCTCTACCTGCACCTGCGACACCAACATGGGTCTGATGTGTTCAGGGTTTACGGCACTTTCGATGCTCAAAACTAAGAAAATAGCATAAATTTAGGTATATTTATGTGGATATAAGGCAAATTTTCTTTGATTATAGGATGAATTGATGTTGGACCTATAAATGACAAAAGAAATCCTGAAAGATGCAATATAGGGTTAATGTGCACACCATAGTACGAGCCGTAGTAAGGATCTACGAGTCGTACCGAGGGCCATGAAGAGTTGCAGAAGGCTTAAGGGGTAGAGAGGAAATATACGAGTCTCTGTAAGAATCGTACAAAGCTGGAATAAGTCGTAATGAAGAAATTGTGACAAAATTCAAAAAAGTTGCATAAAGTGCTAACTCCCGCTACGAAAGGAATGTACGGCCTGTGGGAAGAAGGTATAAGTCATACCATGACGGTCATGTTGAACTTTAGAAGAATTCTAAAGTTTCAGAATTAAACTACGGGAGCTCAGTACGGGTCGTATGAAGGAGGTACGGATCGTACCTGGATCCAACACTTAGCCAAAAATCATTCAACAATGCAAGGCACGACAGGCAGCTTCGAGTCATACGAAGCTGCAACGGTCGTAACTGGGCTTGTGACAGCTGCGACACTAGATATGGAAATTCATCTAGTTAGCTTAAGAAAAGGATTCCTGTGTCTGTATAAGTACGTTTTTATTTTTATTTTTCAAGAGACAATCAGATAATGATAGACAAGCGACACGAGTATAGGAAAGAGAGGATTGAGTTGATTCAATTTGTGATCAACCTTTCCTTGAATTCATCTTGTTCTTACTACTGGTTTTTCAAGATTTTGTGGAGTAATTGAAGAAAGTGTTTTTCTCAATCATTATTGTAAGTATTGATTTTTATTCTTAATCATGAATGCATATCACAACCTTGCAACTATGAGAGGCTAAAACCTCGATAGCTAGGGTTGTGAGAGCCATGGTGAATTCACTAGCTAGGGTTACACAAAGTGATGTTAAAACCAATACAAACACTTATATTTTATTCTTCTTCATGCTTAAACATTTCCTAACGGTGTGCAATGTTAGTAAGTGCCCGAATTCATTACTTGCTTTGGTCGAAGAGGTAGAGATTAGGAAAAGAAAATTACAACGGAGCCTTGATCTTGATGATCATTCTATCAACTTGAGTTGTGGTCACAGGATAGTTAAATCTGTAACTTAGAGATAACGGATAGTTTGAACCGCTCATGGTTTGAGCGTTATCAAAAAGTGGCGTCATTGTCGGGGAATGCGGCTGAAACTAGGTTATTAGCTTGTAATTCACTGATTGGTAGTTATTTCTTTACTTACGTTTATTTTTGTATTTTTGAAACCCACAGGTTGTTCTCCGGTCAATGCCAAGCACTCAAAGTAGAGGAGATCCCCTTTTCCATTAAATCCAGAAATCGAAAGAGCATTGCGTAACATGGAAAACCACGAGCAAAGAGAGCCCGCATAGATGAAGAAGCTAGGCAAGCCGAGCCAACTCGGAAAGTTGCACTACAGCATGCGGAAGATGGAAGAGATGAATTGGTAGATGTTGGTAGACAAGGGAGGCCCAACAGAGCTCATAGATTTGCCCCTCAGTACTTTGACGATGATAATGACCCAGATATTGATGAATTCGGGTCAACTTGAGCAATTGTACCACCACCAATGCCCGTTGGGGCCAAATTCGACATTACAAGCACCATGATTCAGTTGCTAAATATGAAAGGGGTTTTTAGTGGTCACGCAGCGGATGACGCCAACCCGCACCTAATGAACTTCGTAGGAATATGCAAGGCGTACAGGTTGCCCAGAGTAAGCCATGATGCAATACGGCTCATACTCTTACCTTTTTCTCTATCATGGAAAGCTACTTCGTGGTTATTGGAGTTGCCTAACGACTCCATAACCAACTGGAGGGAGCTTAAGCAGGCCTTTTTGGAGAGATTCTTTCCTCCGTCCAGGATGTTACAGCTAAAAGATGAGATCTATAATTTTCAACAGATCAAGACTGAGGCACTTCATGTAACTTGGTTGATATTAAAAAAGAAATTGACTAAGTGCCCCAAGCACAAAATTCCAGATGATAGTTTGTTGGAAATTTTTATAGGTCTTTGAAGATTAGCACCAAGGCTATAGCAGAAACGTTAGCTGGAGGAGCATTGATGAGTCTCACCTAGGAGCAAGCTACCAACATTCTTGGCAAGGTGAATAAGAGAAATAGGGTCTAGCATACGAGGGAGGCTGATGTAGTGCCAGGCATATACGTTGTTGGTTTGACTGTAGACCAATGAAGAAAAGAAGAAGAGCTCAATTAGGAGTTGGCTCATATGCGCACATCATTGGACTTGCTGAAAAAGCATATTAGGGGAGCTGGAGCCAAACAGATTAATGCAGTGGGTACTAAAGGAAGGGAGCAAGGAGCTAATCACTCGGATTTTCAGGAGGCAAACTTTTTGGATAGCCAGGCGGAGGGTTTCCAAACTAATGCCGAAGCATCTGGACGAGACAATTGGCGTTAAGGTTTTGGAAATCCATGTCGAAACCAGTATAAGGACTACTACAACAGAAATGGGTTAAGAGATAAGAGCTAAGGTCGTGAGGTGACAATGATGGTTATCGCAATGACTTGGCTGGATTCTATGTACCTCCCAATGCACGAGATAGGGAGGCTAGTCAATTAATGGTTGAGAGCATGATGTCTGAGATGTTAAAGATGGTGAGGTCCACTGATGATCAGCTGAAGGCCATTAGAGGTGATTTGTCAAGTATGGGTCAAAATGTGGAATGTCATGCTACCTCCATCAAGAAAATTGAACACGAACTTGGGCATCTGTCAGCATCAATCAACCCTAGACAAAAGTGTACACTGCCTAGCAACACTGTCAAAGATCCGAAGAACGATGCACATTGTATGGCGGTAATGACAAGGAGTGGTAAAACCACAATTGACCCCCCCGTTTCCAGGTGAAGTTGAATGGAAGAAAGAGAGCATAATGGAGGATGATGATACTAGTGCTGAGAAAGAGGTTGGTGAGTTGCATGTGGCCTCAAGAGGTGAGAAGGAACCTTTCATGGATCAAGGGGCAATGCAAGTGCAAAAGGTTATCCCACGACCACCACCACCATTACCCCAAAGGATGAAGAAGAAGGTAGAAAATGGTAAGTTCCAGAAATTCTTTTTCAATGCTTAAGCAGCTGTCTGTGAACATACCGTTGGTGGAAGCATTAGAGCAGATGCCAGGATATGCAAAGTTTATGAAGGACCTGGTGACAAAGAAGAGATCTGTGAGCTATGAGCCTATTAATAATGTGCATCATTGCAGTGCCATAGCTACAAGGGTCTTTGCACAGAAAAAGAAATACCCAGGTTCCTTCACTATACCATGTATGATTGGTAATGTTTAGTTTGCTAGGGCACTCTGTGATCTAGGAGCTAGCATTAATTTGATGCTATTAGTTGTGTTCAAGAAGTTAGGACTAGGAATCCCTACATCGACCAACATGCGACTATTGATGGTCGACAGAACAGTTAAGAAGCAGGTGGGATCCTGATTGATGTGCTTGTCAAGGTAGATAAATTTATATTCCTAGCAAGATTGGTGATTTTGGATTGAGAGGTTGATTATGAGGTCCCCATCATTTTGGGGTGAGCATTCCTTGCGACCAGGAGAGCTCTAGTAGATGTAGAAGCTAGCCTGTTGAAGTTTAAGCTGAATCAAGAGGAGGTCAAATTCAACATCAGCAAGAAAATGAAGAAACCCAAGGAATTTAATGTGATCTCAACACTGGAGGACGAGTATGAATCACTTGACGAATTTTGAGTAGTCAAGAGATTTACATCGTGCTGCAACGTCAAAATCAAGTGTTTCTTGGGAGGCAACCGAAGTGGTGAACTGGTGAATTCTGAGTAACCAGCTTACCTACGTCATGCCGCAATGTTAAATCAAGTGCTTCTTGGTAGGCAACCCTAGTTGTTGAACTAATGTGTGCTTTGTGTGCAGGGAAAATTGAAATAGGAGGCTAAAACATCAGCGGCTGTGGCTCTCAGTACGACCCGTAATGAGATCCTACGAGCTGTAGCAGCAAGCGTGGTGAGGTTCAAAATAAAAAGATCCCAAGCCCCGACCGACGAGTCATCCTACGGATCGTATCTTAATGATACGAGTCATAGGATGTATTCGTAGGTCGTCAGGTAAGTTTTCTTTAACAAGTTTCTAACGAGTCAAAGGGACGAGCCATAGGATCTTCCTACGATTCGTTGTACGAGTCATTACGGGTTGAAATTAGCATTAATACTCGACTCTTTGCCCTTACCTATATAAACTTCCTAAACCCATTCTCCCAGACTCAAACATTCAGACACTGTTGAAGATGTTAGTGAGGAGAGTTTGAGAAAAAGAAGAAATGAGAGAAAATAGTGCAAGCGGGCTAGAGCAGCGAGCATGCAGACTCATGACACACATATAACTGAGCAACATGAGAGAGCTAGAGGAGCAGGTAGCTCCACCACACCCTAGCCCGAGCTTGCCCATGGCCATAACCCTTCGGGAGAGTCACATTCAGCCTAGATATTTTCAGAGGCCATCCAAGCAGCCATGGCTACTGGAGGGGAGACCACTCTGCCTATTCACACACAATTAAGCGCGTCGGTCACCGCTAGTGCCACTATTGCAGCGGAGGTACAACCTTCGTGAGATGATAGGAGCGCCTAGTGTATGTTCTCTTCTCTATGATCTTCTAGATGATGATTCGGGGATGAAGCCAACTTTTCAAAAAGGGTAGGGGGTGTACTTGTGATTTTTGAGATTTTTGGTCCGTCTGAGGGTTTTTCTTGTCGTGTTTCTTTTCCCTCAGGCATGCTATCTAGTAGAACCGGCATGTGTAGGATTTTTATTTTTAGTTTGTGATTTTTTTTAATTAGAAAGTAGCTTAGGAGTACTCATCCAAGAAAATTGCACTAGTTTTGGTTTTTTGTAAAAAATTGACCCTGTTTAAAAACATTCTGATACATTAGCTATGTATTTATAACAACATGCATGATTACAGTGGATCTTTAAATGTCATTTATTTTGTCAGCATGAGTAATTTTGTTAATCCATGTATAAACTAGACAGGTGAGGTGAAAATAGTTCATGTACAATGTGTGAGTGAGGTATATTAGTCAGTTCGGTATTGTGGTGTAGATCTAGAACTTTTTTGGTTGGTCTCTGCATAGGCTAAGAATGGTTGGTTAGGATATAATCATAGGTCATTGTTTGTTTAGCTTACTTTTAGCCTTTATTGCCCTACCAAAAGTGCATTAATCCATTGATCCCAAGTTTGAGCCTTAAGAGACCATGTTTTTTTGATTTGCTAATTAACCGTACCCATTTTTTTTAATGAACCTATTTTGGCCTTGGTCCTTCCTTGGATATTGTGGACCTCAACATAAGAAAAAGACATAAGTTGAGGGTGGCTAGAGTAGGGGTCCATAAAAGGTTTGAATTGAAGAAAGGAAAAGAAAATAAAGAAATGGTGGAAAATGAGGTGTGGTGAGATGAAAGAAAAGGATGAAACATGCCATAAATGTTGAAAAATAAAGCTCACAGAAATTTTGAAAATGCTGAAAAAAGTGAAAACTCACCACACCCATGCAATTGTGAATAAAAAGGAGAAAAAGGGGGAAAGAGAATGAAAGAATAAAATGGTGAATTAGGTGAATGGTGTAGCAAAGATATGTAGTACCAAGGAAGGAATAGTCACTTATAAAATCTTCCATCTTTATCGTGTCCTGCCCTGAGACTATATTACAAGCCATATCAAGTCCTATAGTGATTCTAACCCAACCATACGAAAAACCAAAGTAGAGAGAAAAAGGACAAGCCTATGGTATCTAACACATAATACTCATAAATTCTTTGTGAGAGTGAGTGCCTTACTTGCTTAGTACCATATCATGTTTGACATTTCACATTTGAGTGGGACTTTATTTGTGTGAGGGTATGTGGACTACATTTGCTTTTACCGTTGGTCTTTGTGGAAAACATTGGTGATGACTTGATTACTTGTTAACAGATGAATGACATGTTTTGATCCCTATTTATGATGTTTTGAGGTTTCTTGTAATACATTAGCTGATGTGGTACCATGAGAAAGGGTCAATAGAGTTTGTATAGAAAGTGTAGGTTTGTTTAAGTATTGGCTGTAGTATTTCAAGTCTATTTTCTAGTTGAGTGTCGTGTTTTAGTTTTTTTTTCTTTGCCTGAGGACATGCAAAATTCTTAAGTTTAGGGTATTGATGTGTTTTAGGTTTACAACACTTTCGACGCTCAAAACTAAGAAAATAACATGAATTTAGGTATGTTTATGTGGATATAAGGCACTTTTTCTTTGATTGCAGGATGAATTGATGTTGGACCTATAAATAGCAAAAGTAAGATTAAAAGATGCAAAATATGCTTAATGTACAGACCACAATACGAGCCGTAGGAAGGACCTACGAGTCGTACCGAGGGCCATGAAGAGTTTCAAAAGGCTTAAGGGGAAGAGAGGAAATGTACAAGTCTTAGTACAACTTTTACCAAGCTGGTATGAGTCGTGATGAAGAAATCATGAGTAAATTCAGAAAAGTTTCATAATGTGCTGACTCCTACGATGGAAGGAATGTACGACCCGTGGGAAAAATATACAAGTCATACCATGACTGTCGTATTGAACTTCAGAAGAATTCGAAAGTTTCAGAATTAAACTACGAGAGTTCAGTACAGGTCGTATGAAGGAGGTACGGATTGTACCTAGATCCAACACTTAATCGAAACATTCAACAATGCAAGGCACGACAGGTAGCTACGAGTCATAGGAAGCTGCTATGGGTCATAACTAGGCTCGTGACGACTGCGGCACCAGTTATGGAAATTCATCCAATTAGCTTAGGAAAAGGATTCTTGTTTCCGTATAAATACATTTTTAGGTTTTATTTTTCTAGAGACGATCAGATATCAATAGACAAGCGACACAAGTAAGGGAAAGAGAGGATTGAGTTGATTCAACTAGTGATCAACCTTTTCTTGAATTCCTTATGCTCTTGCTACTTGTTTTTCCAGATTTTGTGGAGTAATTGAAGGAAGTGTTTTTCTCAATCACTATTGTAAGTATTAATTTTTATTCTTAATCATGAATGCAAATCACAACCTTGAAAGTATGAGAGGTTAAAACCTCCATAGCTAGGGTTATGAGAACCATGGTGAATTAACAAGCTAAGGTTACACAAAGTGATCTTAAAACAAATACAAACACTTATATGTATTCTCTTCATGCTTAAACGCTTCTTAACGGTGCGCAACATTTAGAAGTTCCCAAACTCATTACTTTCTTTGGTCGAAGAGGTAGAGATTAGGAAAAGAGAATTACAACAGAGCCTTGATCTTTGATGATCATTGTATTAACTTGAGCTATGGTCGCAGGATACTTAAATCTGGAACTTAGTGATAACAGATAGTTTGAAACCGCTAATGAGACTTGGTCGAGTAATTGAGTATAGTCATTCAATAGGGACTGGGTCATTTGAATGAACCTAAGTTAATAGTTCTATAAGTAAGTATTGGTGATAATCACGAGCGTATACCCAAAGCAGTTATGAACCCATGGGGAAAACAAACCTAGCTATCCCTTCATATTGACTTAACATTGGAATTTTGATAGTTGCTTTTATTATTAATTTTCTATAGAATCCCCCTATTTTGAAGTAACTACCTTACAAGTTTAGTTACCGGCTATAATCCAGTCTCCCTATTCCCTGTGGGATCAACCCCAACCTCTAGTTAGGTTCTTTATTGACAACGTTCGCTTCTCACTTCAGTAAGAGGTGTGGTTTGAGCATTATCAAGGTCCAAGCGAAGGGACGTCAGTACGAATGCAATATACTGTATGTAAGTTTGAAAACTGTTAATATATAAAATAGCAATGATAAATGAGCTAGAAATAAGGAATAGTAACAATCTAGAATCCTAAAAACTGAAACCTGACAATAAGACATACTAAGTGAAAATGCAACAAAGTAATGCAAAAAAAAACTATAATTGTGATGTTGGCGGCTAGGCGCATAAAATCTATATAAAAATGCCTCCAGGCAGTGTACCATACGGGGGTAAGATTAAAATATCTCCAGTCGGTATGTCATACTGGGCTAAAATAAAAAAATATCTCCAGCCAGTGTGCCATACCAAGGTAAAATAAAAATATCTCCATCCAGTATGTCATACCAGATTAAAATAAAAATATCTCCAGCTGGTATGCCATACAGAGGTAAAATAAAAATATCTCCAACCAGTGTGTCATACCGGGGTAAAATAAAAATATCTCCAGGCGGTGTGTCATACCGAGGTAAAATAAAAACTAATTCTCAATTATAATCATAAATGGGGCTGATATGGCTTATACTGAGTCAATTTAACACATATGGCATATAAATGACAAATGTTAAACCTGTGGCGGGAATGGGCCTCTTTCGTAACACAAAAATGCAAGAAAGCACACATATCATGTAAAGGTAGAAAATATGCATATATCATGTAAAGCTGTCAAATTATATATAAACATGTCGACTCAGTTACTCGAAGGATCTTCAAGAGGTTTAGACAACATAAGAACTTTTGTAGGCCTACAACCAATGTCCTACAAATAATCCTACCAATTTTATGTATCTCTTGGATAGAAATACATAAACCTCATTTCTGTACAATCCTTTAACATCTGGGAACTGCAAATATATACTGCCCACCAGGTGGTTCCTTTACCTGTATCGACAACTACACATTGGAATTTCATTGCCAAACTTATCACGTTGATGAGCACATGTAGTTCTTATTTCATTTGTCTTATTTGCAGGAAAACATGGGACTTATAAATTGGAACTTGGAGTATTTTTCTTAAAGCATAACGTATACATAAAGCTGAGAGATGAACTACAGATATACAAGGTATTAGACTTATGTATAACGTATAGACTCTTATTTAGTTAACTAAGTGACCGCCAGGAGACTTCTTGGGATTAGAAGTTCTAAGCTTAACTGATCATTATCATAGCATGTGCTTATACCTACTTCGACATAAGGGACATTGGTACATGGGAGAATCTCTTCTCTAAATTTAGGAATTTCAAAAGATAACTCAACAAGAGCTGAACATATAGATGTATATCATGAGTATAACTGAAAGAATTCAATTGTATGCTATGACATGAAAACCATATACATTAAGACTTCTTAATTGAAAGACTTATAAAGACTTGAGTTCTTAGACATGTAGGCAACATCAAATACTTGACTGGGACACTAGCATAATTCTCGTAGTATTATTTCTTGAAAAATTCTTAGATTAGCTATCACGTATCAACACAAATTGGGGACATGAAGACATATATTACGAATCTGATACTTGAAGCTCTATAACTTGGGAACTCATGAGAAACTCTCTAAGTGATGCCTTATAAGCAAATAAAGATATATAGTCGTAATTCAGACGATGTTGGATTGACTAATATAACTTTGCAACTATCTGAGGAGCTTAAGAAAGCTTACATCATTATAAGAGACTTCGAAGATCCTAGGTTTACCCTTTTTAGACATGGAAGATAATTTCAACACTTAGGATGGATAACTTAACATAATCTTTTAGGGGTATAGTAGAGAGCTTTTCATGAACTTAAGTTACTATTTATAGAAATTTAACTATAATTGATTCATACAAGGTCGTCGCATAATATTCATTATATCATTTTACCACATAACGTATTTAGACCACTAATTTAACTTAATACCTTGGCGACTCTAAGGAGGTTCAGATAGCATAAGTGTTCTAGTAAACTTACGGCGACATTCTAAAGACAATTCTTATTGCCTAAGCGTGTAACATGAACATAAGCATAAGCTTGAATATATATTCTTACTTCCATATAACCTGCTAACATTAAGATATTGTTTATAACCTACCCATAAATATGGTTCCATCGAAATATCGATAATTTACTCATTAAAGTTCTATTTTTCAAGTACAATGTATTGGTTGGTTTGGAAACTCGTTAACTAGACGTTTTACTAAAGGGAGATGAATCGAGGAATCTCCTCTTTTCTTTATATACCTTAGAAAATGTGTGTAAGAGGGTTAATCACTATCATAAGGAATTTCCATTTCGTTGTTCTCATTTACTCTTACTTAGCTTAAAATTGTTTTCTAGCGTTAAGTTTGTTTGCGAACCGTCAATGCGTCTCACCTTTTTTACCAATCTCACTTAGAATCCAGCATTTATCACATTTGGCACCACATATATGTAACATAAAATAATGGACCAGCTAACAATGCCCACACTGAGGGGACATCAAACTTGATTTACAACTACGACAATAATCATAAACAATTCGCCTTCCATTTTACTCTCTTTTACTTCAACCACTTTCAATTCTTCAAGATTGTTATCTAATGCTTTTAATAGTATGGGAAGAATAATATATGCCCCAATAGGAGTCCCAAAAACATTGGGACATTGACCTTTTCAACAACAAGATTTCATGCTTGGGAGACAAGCATTGATGCGCCTTTACATACCTTGCTTCGTCGCATCTCTTTTAGACAATTTCCTCCGCTAGCTAGAAAAACTGACACCTTCAAATTCCTTTCTTACAACTCATGAAATGGAGGCTTGCTTATGCCAAGATTCCAGAAATAATCCAAGTCGGAAACACGCCACAAAACAGCCACAATTTATAACAACTTTCAACAACTTTACACACTTTATGTGCCACATAATTGAAGGATTTAAAGAGAGTTTCACTAACGTATTTTTTGTAATTAACTCCCAAAAGGTTGGGGTAGACTTCCAACATCCACATGGATTTGTCACCTTCCCAAAAAAAAGCAGAAACTCCCCCCCAAACACATACCAAGTTTTAGTTCATCTCCTCGCTTTTGTTTGTGAATTTTGAGCAAATAAAACAGGTAGAAATACTCACCTCCTTTTGTATTCAACTCTAACCGTGATGGAGGTATAACATCACTTCCCTACTACCAAAATACACAGCATCTAGGTAACCAAAAATGCAGGAACTCCACGGTTAGAAGCTTACGACATAAGAAACCTCTTTCCAATCTTTGATTATAAGGAAATTTGGCCTATCGGTACAAGTTATTACCTGGGATTTATCTTACCATTGGTTAGAGCTCTGAATTTTAAAAAAAACAAGTAAAACGGAGTAGAAATGAGCTTTCTAGCACAACTTCATATAGGCGGGCTGGCCAAGGCCTGGGCAATGCCTGCTTGCGGCGCCCGTGCTGCATGCCCTCACGCGCGCACACCTGCTGCTTGCCTGTCTTAGCGCAAGCGCGCATGGGCGCTTTTCCAACCGATAGTACTATCTTCAAATGATCATAACTCTTTATTTCTGAACTCTAATTGATGAGTAGGTTTTTTCACTGTAAACTAGACTCAAATACCTTTCATTTGATAGGTTATGGGACTTATGAATCATTATATATTTGGAGATATATTCTTTTAAATTTGACCCTTATTTACAAACTTCACATACTCCTTGCTTTTCCTTTTGACATGTTTCCCTCTTCACCTAAGGAAAACATAAAACCCATTATTCCCTTAATACGACATATAACCATCAAAAAAGTTTTCGGGGTGTAACATCCTCCCCCCCTTAAAATCATTCATTCTCGAATGAGGGTTATACCTCGATAGCAGTAATTTAAGCCATAACATCTTTAACTTTCCTTTTCCTTGTGTCATAAACATACATTTCATTTTTTGTAAGAACATCCTCTTTCTATTCCCGCTCCATATCAAACCGTACTTACTCAACTCCATATAATCGGTAACTTTGCTAAAAATTAATACACTACTGCGGGAGTTATGACATGCTCCAATACTACTTTTCCATTCATATATTTAGGTAATATCAAAGAAAAAAGTGAAAATCACAACTTAACCACTTAACATATAGAATCAGTGTCAAACCTGAAGTTACTCTTTACCTTTTCTTTTACTACGGCTTGTCACTGCCTATCTTGGAAATTGGGGCTAAAAGAAACTGTAGTCTAATCTAGGGACAAAATAGAGACTGAATCTCAAGGAGAAACTTAATGTCTGGATGGTTGGGGTCTCCAAGAACTACGAGGATTCTTAAATAGTCTAGTGGACTTGGACTTCGTACTCTGTTCAACTTCTTTGTCAGTACTTGGGAGATGGTGAATTAGATCGTCCATATTTTGAGAAAATACTAGCATCCGAGCAGTAGTCAGTTCTGTCTGGGTAGACATTCTAAAACACTCTTAGACCAGATGAGGTCCCAGATCTAATACAATCGATATACTCTATCCCTTATATTTCGCACCCTATCTGAAACATATTGGGCCAAAGAATTAAACCTGGGACTATATTCGTGAATACTCATGCTGCCCTGCTTTAGGTACAAAAACTTACTAACTCAAACCAGTTAGAGTTCCCATGGAAAGTATTGATTCGTAAAGGCTAGGGGATTCTTAAAACCTATGGGCACTAGAGCTCTCAAAAGTTCCCCTGGACCCTGCCAATAATTTCAACTGTTGATTTTGAAACGTCACTACTCGGGCTAACATTTGAAATGCTTTCTAAAAATCTCGTCCCTTTGATATACCTAAAGGTACAATAGGTGCTGAAGGATCAATAACTCTACCTTCTCTTAGCTCAACTCCACCTTTTCTTGGCCTTGGTCCTTCCTTGGATATTGTGGACCTCAACATAAGAAAAAGACATAAGTTGAGGGTGGCTAGAGTAGGGGTCCATAAAAGGTTTGAATTGAAGAAAGGAAAAGAAAATAAAGAAATGGTGGAAAATGAGGTGTGGTGAGATGAAAGAAAAGGATGAAACATGCCATAAATGTTGAAAAATAAAGCTCACAGAAATTTTGAAAATGCTGAAAAAAGTGAAAACTCACCACACCCATGCAATTGTGAATAAAAAGGAGAAAAAGGGGGAAAGAGAATGAAAGAATAAAATGGTGAATTAGGTGAATGGTGTAGCAAAGATATGTAGTACCAAGGAAGGAATAGTCACTTATAAAATCTTCCATCTTTATCGTGTCCTGCCCTGAGACTATATTACAAGCCATATCAAGTCCTATAGTGATTCTAACCCAACCATACGAAAAACCAAAGTAGAGAGAAAAAGGACAAGCCTATGGTATCTAACACATAATACTCATAAATTCTTTGTGAGAGTGAGTGCCTTACTTGCTTAGTACCATATCATGTTTGACATTTCACATTTGAGTGGGACTTTATTTGTGTGAGGGTATGTGGACTACATTTGCTTTTACCGTTGGTCTTTGTGGAAAACATTGGTGATGACTTGATTACTTGTTAACAGATGAATGACATGTTTTGATCCCTATTTATGATGTTTTGAGGTTTCTTGTAATACATTAGCTGATGTGGTACCATGAGAAAGGGTCAATAGAGTTTGTATAGAAAGTGTAGGTTTGTTTAAGTATTGGCTGTAGTATTTCAAGTCTATTTTCTAGTTGAGTGTCGTGTTTTAGTTTTTTTTTCTTTGCCTGAGGACATGCAAAATTCTTAAGTTTAGGGTATTGATGTGTTTTAGGTTTACAACACTTTCGACGCTCAAAACTAAGAAAATAACATGAATTTAGGTATGTTTATGTGGATATAAGGCACTTTTTCTTTGATTGCAGGATGAATTGATGTTGGACCTATAAATAGCAAAAGTAAGATTAAAAGATGCAAAATATGCTTAATGTACAGACCACAATACGAGCCGTAGGAAGGACCTACGAGTCGTACCGAGGGCCATGAAGAGTTTCAAAAGGCTTAAGGGGAAGAGAGGAAATGTACAAGTCTTAGTACAACTTTTACCAAGCTGGTATGAGTCGTGATGAAGAAATCATGAGTAAATTCAGAAAAGTTTCATAATGTGCTGACTCCTACGATGGAAGGAATGTACGACCCGTGGGAAAAATATACAAGTCATACCATGACTGTCGTATTGAACTTCAGAAGAATTCGAAAGTTTCAGAATTAAACTACGAGAGTTCAGTACAGGTCGTATGAAGGAGGTACGGATTGTACCTAGATCCAACACTTAATCGAAACATTCAACAATGCAAGGCACGACAGGTAGCTACGAGTCATAGGAAGCTGCTATGGGTCATAACTAGGCTCGTGACGACTGCGGCACCAGTTATGGAAATTCATCCAATTAGCTTAGGAAAAGGATTCTTGTTTCCGTATAAATACATTTTTAGGTTTTATTTTTCTAGAGACGATCAGATATCAATAGACAAGCGACACAAGTAAGGGAAAGAGAGGATTGAGTTGATTCAACTAGTGATCAACCTTTTCTTGAATTCCTTATGCTCTTGCTACTTGTTTTTCCAGATTTTGTGGAGTAATTGAAGGAAGTGTTTTTCTCAATCACTATTGTAAGTATTAATTTTTATTCTTAATCATGAATGCAAATCACAACCTTGAAAGTATGAGAGGTTAAAACCTCCATAGCTAGGGTTATGAGAACCATGGTGAATTAACAAGCTAAGGTTACACAAAGTGATCTTAAAACAAATACAAACACTTATATGTATTCTCTTCATGCTTAAACGCTTCTTAACGGTGCGCAACATTTAGAAGTTCCCAAACTCATTACTTTCTTTGGTCGAAGAGGTAGAGATTAGGAAAAGAGAATTACAACAGAGCCTTGATCTTTGATGATCATTGTATTAACTTGAGCTATGGTCGCAGGATACTTAAATCTGGAACTTAGTGATAACAGATAGTTTGAAACCGCTAATGAGACTTGGTCGAGTAATTGAGTATAGTCATTCAATAGGGACTGGGTCATTTGAATGAACCTAAGTTAATAGTTCTATAAGTAAGTATTGGTGATAATCACGAGCGTATACCCAAAGCAGTTATGAACCCATGGGGAAAACAAACCTAGCTATCCCTTCATATTGACTTAACATTGGAATTTTGATAGTTGCTTTTATTATTAATTTTCTATAGAATCCCCCTATTTTGAAGTAACTACCTTACAAGTTTAGTTACCGGCTATAATCCAGTCTCCCTATTCCCTGTGGGATCAACCCCAACCTCTAGTTAGGTTCTTTATTGACAACGTTCGCTTCTCACTTCAGTAAGAGGTGTGGTTTGAGCATTATCAAGGTCCAAGCGAAGGGACGTCAGTACGAATGCAATATACTGTATGTAAGTTTGAAAACTGTTAATATATAAAATAGCAATGATAAATGAGCTAGAAATAAGGAATAGTAACAATCTAGAATCCTAAAAACTGAAACCTGACAATAAGACATACTAAGTGAAAATGCAACAAAGTAATGCAAAAAAAAAATATAATTGTGATGTTGGCGGCTAGGCGCATAAAATCTATATAAAAATGCCTCCAGGCAGTGTACCATACGGGGGTAAGATTAAAATATCTCCAGTCGGTATGTCATACTGGGCTAAAATAAAAAAATATCTCCAGCCAGTGTGCCATACCAAGGTAAAATAAAAATATCTCCATCCAGTATGTCATACCAGATTAAAATAAAAATATCTCCAGCTGGTATGCCATACAGAGGTAAAATAAAAATATCTCCAACCAGTGTGTCATACCGGGGTAAAATAAAAATATCTCCAGGCGGTGTGTCATACCGAGGTAAAATAAAAACTAATTCTCAATTATAATCATAAATGGGGCTGATATGGCTTATACTGAGTCAATTTAACACATATGGCATATAAATGACAAATGTTAAACCTGTGGCGGGAATGGGCCTCTTTCGTAACACAAAAATGCAAGAAAGCACACATATCATGTAAAGGTAGAAAATATGCATATATCATGTAAAGCTGTCAAATTATATATAAACATGTCGACTCAGTTACTCGAAGGATCTTCAAGAGGTTTAGACAACATAAGAACTTTTGTAGGCCTACAACCAATGTCCTACAAATAATCCTACCAATTTTATGTATCTCTTGGATAGAAATACATAAACCTCATTTCTGTACAATCCTTTAACATCTGGGAACTGCAAATATATACTGCCCACCAGGTGGTTCCTTTACCTGTATCGACAACTACACATTGGAATTTCATTGCCAAACTTATCACGTTGATGAGCACATGTAGTTCTTATTTCATTTGTCTTATTTGCAGGAAAACATGGGACTTATAAATTGGAACTTGGAGTATTTTTCTTAAAGCATAACGTATACATAAAGCTGAGAGATGAACTACAGATATACAAGGTATTAGACTTATGTATAACGTATAGACTCTTATTTAGTTAACTAAGTGACCGCCAGGAGACTTCTTGGGATTAGAAGTTCTAAGCTTAACTGATCATTATCATAGCATGTGCTTATACCTACTTCGACATAAGGGACATTGGTACATGGGAGAATCTCTTCTCTAAATTTAGGAATTTCAAAAGATAACTCAACAAGAGCTGAACATATAGATGTATATCATGAGTATAACTGAAAGAATTCAATTGTATGCTATGACATGAAAACCATATACATTAAGACTTCTTAATTGAAAGACTTATAAAGACTTGAGTTCTTAGACATGTAGGCAACATCAAATACTTGACTGGGACACTAGCATAATTCTCGTAGTATTATTTCTTGAAAAATTCTTAGATTAGCTATCACGTATCAACACAAATTGGGGACATGAAGACATATATTACGAATCTGATACTTGAAGCTCTATAACTTGGGAACTCATGAGAAACTCTCTAAGTGATGCCTTATAAGCAAATAAAGATATATAGTCGTAATTCAGACGATGTTGGATTGACTAATATAACTTTGCAACTATCTGAGGAGCTTAAGAAAGCTTACATCATTATAAGAGACTTCGAAGATCCTAGGTTTACCCTTTTTAGACATGGAAGATAATTTCAACACTTAGGATGGATAACTTAACATAATCTTTTAGGGGTATAGTAGAGAGCTTTTCATGAACTTAAGTTACTATTTATAGAAATTTAACTATAATTGATTCATACAAGGTCGTCGCATAATATTCATTATATCATTTTACCACATAACGTATTTAGACCACTAATTTAACTTAATACCTTGGCGACTCTAAGGAGGTTCAGATAGCATAAGTGTTCTAGTAAACTTACGGCGACATTCTAAAGACAATTCTTATTGCCTAAGCGTGTAACATGAACATAAGCATAAGCTTGAATATATATTCTTACTTCCATATAACCTGCTAACATTAAGATATTGTTTATAACCTACCCATAAATATGGTTCCATCGAAATATCGATAATTTACTCATTAAAGTTCTATTTTTCAAGTACAATGTATTGGTTGGTTTGGAAACTCGTTAACTAGACGTTTTACTAAAGGGAGATGAATCGAGGAATCTCCTCTTTTCTTTATATACCTTAGAAAATGTGTGTAAGAGGGTTAATCACTATCATAAGGAATTTCCATTTCGTTGTTCTCATTTACTCTTACTTAGCTTAAAATTGTTTTCTAGCGTTAAGTTTGTTTGCGAACCGTCAATGCGTCTCACCTTTTTTACCAATCTCACTTAGAATCCAGCATTTATCACATTTGGCACCACATATATGTAACATAAAATAATGGACCAGCTAACAATGCCCACACTGAGGGGACATCAAACTTGATTTACAACTACGACAATAATCATAAACAATTCGCCTTCCATTTTACTCTCTTTTACTTCAACCACTTTCAATTCTTCAAGATTGTTATCTAATGCTTTTAATAGTATGGGAAGAATAATATATGCCCCAATAGGAGTCCCAAAAACATTGGGACATTGACCTTTTCAACAACAAGATTTCATGCTTGGGAGACAAGCATTGATGCGCCTTTACATACCTTGCTTCGTCGCATCTCTTTTAGACAATTTCCTCCGCTAGCTAGAAAAACTGACACCTTCAAATTCCTTTCTTACAACTCATGAAATGGAGGCTTGCTTATGCCAAGATTCCAGAAATAATCCAAGTCGGAAACACGCCACAAAACAGCCACAATTTATAACAACTTTCAACAACTTTACACACTTTATGTGCCACATAATTGAAGGATTTAAAGAGAGTTTCACTAACGTATTTTTTGTAATTAACTCCCAAAAGGTTGGGGTAGACTTCCAACATCCACATGGATTTGTCACCTTCCCAAAAAAAAGCAGAAACTCCCCCCCAAACACATACCAAGTTTTAGTTCATCTCCTCGCTTTTGTTTGTGAATTTTGAGCAAATAAAACAGGTAGAAATACTCACCTCCTTTTGTATTCAACTCTAACCGTGATGGAGGTATAACATCACTTCCCTACTACCAAAATACACAGCATCTAGGTAACCAAAAATGCAGGAACTCCACGGTTAGAAGCTTACGACATAAGAAACCTCTTTCCAATCTTTGATTATAAGGAAATTTGGCCTATCGGTACAAGTTATTACCTGGGATTTATCTTACCATTGGTTAGAGCTCTGAATTTTAAAAAAAACAAGTAAAACGGAGTAGAAATGAGCTTTCTAGCACAACTTCATATAGGCGGGCTGGCCAAGGCCTGGGCAATGCCTGCTTGCGGCGCCCGTGCTGCATGCCCTCACGCGCGCACACCTGCTGCTTGCCTGTCTTAGCGCAAGCGCGCATGGGCGCTTTTCCAACCGATAGTACTATCTTCAAATGATCATAACTCTTTATTTCTGAACTCTAATTGATGAGTAGGTTTTTTCACTGTAAACTAGACTCAAATACCTTTCATTTGATAGGTTATGGGACTTATGAATCATTATATATTTGGAGATATATTCTTTTAAATTTGACCCTTATTTACAAACTTCACATACTCCTTGCTTTTCCTTTTGACATGTTTCCCTCTTCACCTAAGGAAAACATAAAACCCATTATTCCCTTAATACGACATATAACCATCAAAAAAGTTTTCGGGGTGTAACATCCTCCCCCCCTTAAAATCATTCATTCTCGAATGAGGGTTATACCTCGATAGCAGTAATTTAAGCCATAACATCTTTAACTTTCCTTTTCCTTGTGTCATAAACATACATTTCATTTTTTGTAAGAACATCCTCTTTCTATTCCCGCTCCATATCAAACCGTACTTACTCAACTCCATATAATCGGTAACTTTGCTAAAAATTAATACACTACTGCGGGAGTTATGACATGCTCCAATACTACTTTTCCATTCATATATTTAGGTAATATCAAAGAAAAAAGTGAAAATCACAACTTAACCACTTAACATATAGAATCAGTGTCAAACCTGAAGTTACTCTTTACCTTTTCTTTTACTACGGCTTGTCACTGCCTATCTTGGAAATTGGGGCTAAAAGAAACTGTAGTCTAATCTAGGGACAAAATAGAGACTGAATCTCAAGGAGAAACTTAATGTCTGGATGGTTGGGGTCTCCAAGAACTACGAGGATTCTTAAATAGTCTAGTGGACTTGGACTTCGTACTCTGTTCAACTTCTTTGTCAGTACTTGGGAGATGGTGAATTAGATCGTCCATATTTTGAGAAAATACTAGCATCCGAGCAGTAGTCAGTTCTGTCTGGGTAGACATTCTAAAACACTCTTAGACCAGATGAGGTCCCAGATCTAATACAATCGATATACTCTATCCCTTATATTTCGCACCCTATCTGAAACATATTGGGCCAAAGAATTAAACCTGGGACTATATTCGTGAATACTCATGCTGCCCTGCTTTAGGTACAAAAACTTACTAACTCAAACCAGTTAGAGTTCCCATGGAAAGTATTGATTCGTAAAGGCTAGGGGATTCTTAAAACCTATGGGCACTAGAGCTCTCAAAAGTTCCCCTGGACCCTGCCAATAATTTCAACTGTTGATTTTGAAACGTCACTACTCGGGCTAACATTTGAAATGCTTTCTAAAAATCTCGTCCCTTTGATATACCTAAAGGTACAATAGGTGCTGAAGGATCAATAACTCTACCTTCTCTTAGCTCAACTCCACCTTTTCTTGGCTCTACAAAATCTGAAATAATAGGAGGGGGTGATCCCTTCCCATAGTAACTCCGACTGGAACTTGGAGGAATTATGGTATAAGGAAAGGGAAACTCACTTCGAGCCTCTAATCTATTTATTGGATCGGCAGGAGGGCGACCGGGACCCTTTTAAACATCAATGTTGATAAATCTCATAGGCCTTTTCCTTACTCCAAGCAAATTCTAAAACATAGGCATGATTTAGATTTCAAACACCTCTTACATCTTTCCTCTATAGCATGATCTATTAATGAACCAAGTGAAATAACTCCTAAATGCCCTGTAGCCTCCTGATTATAAGTATGGTGCACAATATACCCACAAACAAGACTCTACCAAACACGACTTATAGACTCCTTGGGATATTAATTCTCTTTGATAACACATTTTTTACGCCCCAAAACTAGGGGAGGGCGCGACTGGCTCCCAATACCTGACTGACCAGGAAGCCGGCTATATGATATCTGTAATTGTAACACTTAGGCCATCCAAGCCACCTGTCACAATCAACTGGAATACAAACTAGACCCATAATGTCTCAACAATACAGGGTAAACAACTTAAATAAAAACAAGACTATGAGTATGCTTAACCAAACAACAAAAAGACAACAAGGCCACAAACTAAATAACACTATACACACTATGTCCACAAAGCCTCTAAAGAGTAAACTGACTGATGGTCGGAACAGGGCTCCAACCTACCCATAACTACATCCCAAAACTGTAACTGAAACAAAACCAGAGCTTGGCTTCAAAAAGAAAGAAGCATACCAACACATCCGCTGATCTCACAAACTGTTACTGCAACTGACAATCCTGACCTCTACCTGCACCTGCGGCACCAACGGAGGTCTCCAAGCGAAGGGACATCAATATGAATGAAATGTACTGGTATGTAAGGCTGAAAACTACAAAAATATAAGATAGAAATGATAACTGATCAAGAAATAAGGAATAGTGACAACCTGGACTCCTGGAAACTGAAACCTGATAATAAGTCAATACTTAAGTGCAAATGCAACCAAGTAATGCACAAAAAATACAATAATCGCAATGCTGGCAGCCAGCCAACCATAAAATCCATAATATAATGCCTCCAGCCAGTGTACCATACTAGGATAAAATAAAAATATCTCCAGCCAGTGTGCCATACTGGGTAAAATAACAATATCTCCAGCAGGTGTGCCATATCGGGGTAAAATAAAAATATCTCCAACTGGTGTGTCAAACAAGGGTAAAATAAAAATATCTCCAGCCGGTGTGTCATACTGGGGTAAAATATAAATATCTCTAGCCGGTGTTCCATACTAGGGTAAAATAAAAATATCTCCAGCAGGTGTGTTATACCAAGATAAAATAAAAATAACTCCAATTGGTGTGTTATACCGGGTAAAAATAAAATTTAATTCTCAATTATAATAATAAATAGGGATGATATAGCTTATACTGAGTCAATTTAACACATATGGCCTATAAATGACAAATGTTAAATCTGTGGCCAGAATAGGGCTCTTTCGTAACACATAAATGCAAGTGAGCACACATATCATGTAAAGCTAGAAAATATGCATATATATCACATAATGCTGTCAAATTATATATGAACATATCTACTCAGTTACTTGAAGGATCTTTAAGTGGTTTAGAAAACATAAGAACTTTTGTAGGCCTACAAACAATGTCCTACAAATAATCCTACCAATTTAACGTATTGCTTGGATAGAAACACAAAGAGATCATTTCTATACAATGATTTAACATCTTGGAACTACAAATATATACTTCCCATCAGGTGGTTCCTTTACATGTATCGACAACTATAAATTGGAATTTCATTACCAAACTTATCACGTCGATGAGCACATACACCTCAAACTTCTATAAGGTCCCACATACCTCGGGCTGAGCTTCCCCTTCTTTCCAAACCTCATCACCGCTTTCATGAGTGAAATTTTCAGGTATAGCCAGTCATCAACTACAAACTTCAACTCTATTCTCTTCACATCGGCATAAGATTTCTAGCAACTCTAAGCTATTTTCAACCTTTTCGGATGAGATGAACTTTCTGCATTGCCTCGTGAATCGAGTATGGCCCTATCAAAGTAACTTAACCAACTTAAAACCACTCTATAGGAGATCTACAGGTTCTACCATACAATGCTTCATACGGGGCCATTTTGATACTAGAATGGTAGTTGTTGTTGCACGCAAACTCGATAAGAGGCAAGTGGTCATCCTAATTACCTTTAAAATCGATTGTGCAGGCTCTTAGTATACCTTCTAGGGTTTGAATGGCCCGCCCCGCTTTCCCATCAGTCTACAGGTGAAAAGAGGTGCTGAGTTTGACCTGAGTGCCTAGTCTCTTCTGAAAGGACTTCTAGAAGTGTGAGGTGAACTGCGTTCCCCAATTTGAAATGATAGCCGAAGGCACCCCAGTGAGTTTTACTAACTCTCATATGTAAAGATTGGCATAATCCTCAGATTAGTCTGTGGTTTTAACTGGGAGAAAATGAGCTAACTTTGTCATCTGATCTACTACCACCCAGATTGAATTATGTTGTCGGCAAGTTCGAGGTAGACCTGTAATGAAATCCATATTCACTTCCTCCCACTTCGACGTGGGTATACTGATATCTTGGGTTATGCCTCCTGGCCTTTGATGCTCCACCTTGACTTGCTGGTGATTCGGGTACTTGGCTACGAATTCTACAATGTCTCCTTCCATGTCGTTCCACTAGTAAATATCCCGAAAGTAGCGGTACATTTTAGTAGAACCAGGGTGAATGGAGTATCTCGAGTTGTGTACCTCAGCCAATATCTGCTGTCTCAATTCACCCACATCCGGCACACACAATCTTCCCTAGTAATGAAGCACCCTATCTCTCCCTTTGGAGAAAGCCTCAACCTTCTTTTTGAGAACTACTTCTTTAAGTTTAAGTAGGACTAGATCTTCATCTTGTCTGGACTTAACATCAACTACCAAGGATGAATCCATCAACTTTGCACTACCACCCCACCTTCGGCTGAGTCCACTAGCTGCACCCCTAACCGGGGTAGTCTGTGAACATCCCTTGCTAACTCCTTTTTGTCTTCCTCGATATATGTCACACTCCCAATAGACAGTCTACTTAGGTCGTTATCTACCACATTGGCCTTGATCGGGTGATACAGTACATTCATGTCATAGTCCTTTAGTAGCTCCAATTACTGTCTTTGACACAAGTTTAGGTCCTTTTGGCTGAACACATACTGAAGGCTCTTGTGATCTATGAACACATCCATGTGGGCCCCATAAAGGTAATGTCTACAAACTTTTAGCGCAAATACCACCACTACCTACTCTAAGTCATGATTTGGATAAATCTTCTCATGAACTTTGAGCTTTCTGGAGGCGTATGCTATCACTTTGCCCCGCTGCATCAAAACACAACTGAGTTCAACCCTGGAGGCATCACAATAAAAAACCAATCCATCTGTTCCTTCTGGCAAGGTCAGAACTGGAGCACTAGTGAGTCGAGTCTTCAACTCTTGGAAACTCTTCTCACACTAGTCTGACCACTGAAATTTCACCTTCTTCTAAGTTAACTTAGGCAGAAAAGATGCTATGGAGGAGAAATATTCCAAAAACCTTCAGTACTAACTTGCTAAACCTAGGAAACTCCTGATTTCAGTAGGAGAGGTAGGTCTGGGCCAATCTTTCACGAAGGCTATCTTGTGCGGATCTACTGGTATTCCTTCACTTGTGACCGCATGACCTAAGAAGGTCCTGGACTTTAACTAGAATTCATACTTGCTGAACTTGGCGAACAACTGGACGTCCCTGAGTGTCTACAATGCTAATCTCAGGTAATTTGCATGCTCTTCCTCATTTCTAGAGTATACAAGAATGTCGTCGATAAATACAATGACGAAGATATCCATGTACTGCTTGAAGACCCTATTCATCAAATTCATGAAGGCTGCTGGGGCGTTTGTTAGCCCAAAGGACATCATCACAAACTTGTTGTGACTTTACCGAGTTTTGAATGTTGTTTTTGGTATGTCACACTCCCTAACCCTTAGCTGATGGTACCTTGACCTCAGATCTATCTTGGAGAAACAACTAGCTCCTTGAAGTTGGTCAAACAGATCTTCAATTCTAGGTGGAGGGCACTTGTTCTTAACTGTGACCTTGGTCAGCTGATGGTAATCTATGCACATTCTGAGGGTACCGTATTTCTTACGCACAAATAGCACTGGAGCACCCCAGGGAGAGATGTTGGTTCTGATAAAAAACTTGTCTAGAGGGTATCTTAGCTGCTCCTTCAACTCCTTAAGCTCAGCCGGAGCCATTCTGTAAGGAGGGATGGAGATAGGTTGAGTATTTGGGAGGAGATCTATTCCGAAGTCTGTTTTCCGTTCAGGGGGAACTCTAGGAAGATCCTTAGGAAAAACATCTAGAAACTTACTGACTACTGGAACTAACTAGATGGTTGGGGTCTCAGAGTTAGAATCCTTGACTCGAACCAGATGATATATACATCCTTTGGAGATGAGTTTCAGGTCCTTAAGGTAGGAAATAAACCTACCCTTAGGCGTTGAACTGCTGCCCATCCATTCTAACACTGGATCGTTAGGAAACTGAAACTTGACTACTCTAGTTCTGCAATCGACTGAGGCATAGCAGGAGTGTAACCAATCCATGCCGAGAATAAGGTCAAAGTGGACCATGTCTAACTCTACAAGATTCAGGACTGATACTGGGTAGTTTCCATACACCCAGCTTGCTCTAATTGACTTCCCAATTGGGGTGGAGACTAAGAATGGTTCTGAGAGGACCTCTGGACTGATGTTGAACTGGACTGCTATATAAGGAGTCACAAATGAAAGTGTTGCTCTTGGTTCTAGGAGGGAATACACATGAAGGTGAAAGAGATGTAACATATCCGTAACTACGTCAGGTGAGCTTTCTTGATCCAGATGGGAAGATAGGGCAAAGAAATGATTCTGGCATTAATCACCATCTGTACCTAGAGTGTTGGCCTACTGAGCTAATCGACCTGCTGGAACTGATGATGTGGTAGATTATGATCTCCCTCGCCCTACTGATGGGCACTCCTTAAGCCAGTGTCCAAGCTGTCCGTACCAAAAACAGCCCTCTTGTGCCTGAAGGCATTCTCCTGGGTGGTTCCTACCACACTTGGGGCAAGCTGGATACCTATTCCCAGTACTGTGAGTCTGAGACTGAGTGCTAGATGATCCACCTATCTGATCTTGGTAGGACCGAAAAGTTGGGCCGCTGGCTGAAGTAGGTGCTGGGATTCTCTGCTGCTGTTGTTGTTGCTACTACTGTGGGTGGCTACCACTGCTAGACCTTTGATAAACAAAATCTGAATGGCCAGTCCTTTCCCTTTTGTTCTTACTCTCCATATCCTTTAGCTTTTCAACCTCAATCTGTTAGGCATAGACAAGCAAGCTAGAAAGGTCCATGTCCTTAATTAGCATCGCGGTCTTGCACTCCTTGAGGACCATATTTGACACTCCATTCACAAACTTCAGCATGCAAGCCCTTGGCTCGGCAACCATCTCTGGATCATACTTAGATAGCCTAGTAAACTCCAGATCATACTTCTCCATAGTTCTATTGCCCTATCTAAGATTCATAAACTCCGCCATCTTTGCCTCCCTCAGCTTCCGAGGGAAAAATTTGTCCAAGAAAGCTATGTGGAATTCTTCCCACTCCACTGGTCCTGCTCCCGTTGGCCGCCCTTCTTTCCACTTGTCATGCCAGACTTGAGCTACCCCTTTCAGCTGGTAGGCAGCCAATTCGGCACTCTCAAAGGGACTGACACCCATAATTCGGTTGATTTTTCTAATCTCGTCTACAAGCCCTTGTGGGTCCTTTCCCACTTTTGTTCCCTGAAAATCTGGAGGATTCCTCTGGTTGAAGTCCTGCACCCTCGCAGCTGCTGCAGACCCATTGGTTTTCATTGGCACCACTTGCTGGTTCACATGGTTGGTGACTGTTTGGGCCAACTATTGAATGGCTGCCCTAAATTCAGTGGGTAGACACCGAATCATCTTGAGGAGTTGTCGGGGAAGGTGGGGCAGGCCTGTTGACATTACCGTCCCTTCTTCCATTGTCACATCTGGGAGGCATGGTTCACTGAAATGAAATTGAGCATGAATTAGAAGGGCATTCTGGAATTGAACTTTAACGCACGATAAAGAGTATGAACAAAAGAAAGTTTTCCTAATAACATCTCATAGCCTTCTCGTCATAAGTGTAGCGCGCTTCACACCGATGAAAAGGAATCTACTCGATGTGACTTTTAGTCTTTCTGAGGATACTCTAAACCTAATGCTCTGATACCAAGTTTGTCACAACCCGAGCCTACACCCTGGATGTAACACGGTACATGGAGTCACAAGTGACCCAATCAACCCTTGGTCTATCATACACTGGTATTCCGAGTAGACATGCACAGCCGAAATTTGAAATAATACATAATAGCATTTATGAAAAATTAAAGACTGAACATAGAGATTTTGAATATCTGAAAGTCTGAAATCAAGTCTGGTCTGAAAGCCATCTAACTGAGGATTTGCTATGACAAGCCCCCAGCTAACTCTAAGTCTAGCTGAAAATAATAATGAAAACTAAAATAAATGAAATAATTCCCTCGGAATATGAGGACTCACACTGTTGCTGCTGATAGAGAGATTCGAATGAAATTGGCTAACGGAGTTGGGTCTGAGAACCTGCGGCTGTATCATGAAATGATACATCATAAAAGTATGTGTTCGTACTATGAATGTACTAAGAAAGTGAGATATAAATAGTATGAAAGAACTAGTAACTGAACTGAAATGACATGAAATGACGAACTGAAAATACTGAAAACTGATACAACTGGGATATAGCTAATATGGTCAATAATGACCCTAGCTGATGGTCATTAACATGCCTTAAGTCCGACATACTGAGAGTGATAGACCACACTGAACTGATCTGAACTGAATTGTCTAGTGGGAGAGTCTCTAACCGATATATAACCACGTGAGCTGGACGTGGAGTCCAATGTATACACCCCATCGGTAGGATCCAATATACCTTTCCAGGGTATAAAGGCATGAGCTAGGTTATCACAAAAGTGTAGGGTCAATCAGGCCAAGTAATACTGTAGCCTACGATGGCAGCGCAGTTCTGGAAACCTGGGTGCACTAGAACCCTGGCCTGCTCAGTGCTAAGTCCTACTCCCACTGGAAAACCTAAACTAAACTACTAGGCTAATAGCTTGAAACTGGGGTCAAGACTAGTCAGAGACATATAAACGAAAATACCTTGAGAGTCTTATAAGACTAGATTCAGAAATTGGGTTATAGACTGGTCAGAGCTGCTTATCTGGAAGCTCCATAACCATCTAAGAACAAACTGTAAACTAAACTGGGGTCCTGGGGCTAGTCAATGCTATACATCTAGAATGTCATGACCGCCAAATGGAACAATAAACTAGATTCTGAGTCTGATTGTGATAATTTGGAGGCGCCACCGACACATTGGGAAAAGAGTGAAGTCAAACTGATCAATTGACACTTCTGAATAGTGCTGAAGAGGTTCTATGTTCTAACTGAACTAAACTACTAAGAAGCTAATAGAGAGCACAACACATTCAAACAACACGGAAATTTCATAATATGTTGAAATTTCAAGAATTTAAAGGGGTTTCATCCAACAAGGGTAAAATCATTCTCCTCAATGGAATAATTGCTCACATATTCATATAATAAGAATTACTAAGATATTCAGCCCAAAACAAGCTTTGCAAAATAGATGGAATTTAATATGCAATAATCTTTACTCAAACATTTAGGGCAGTAAATCATCTTTGCAAGAACAACAACAATTTATTAAAGAATTGATGAGGATCATATGAATATTAATCATGTATAATAACCCAATTGAAATTAACGAAAACCAACATGAAAATCTCCTCATATTCGAAAATCTCAAGGCTAAAATGATAGGGAAATTATAGGAGGATTTTGGGGACATAAGGGAAGGACAATTACCTTGTTTAGTTACCACATACTTGACTAAAATCCTTCCGGAGGAGAAGCTTGAGCTGCTGCAAGAGATGAGAAGCCCTAGTCTTTCTTGGAGGGTTTTTGGTAGGAGAACTTTCGATATTTCTGAGAACAGAGAGTGGGGAATGAGGAATGAACCGGTTTTACCCACTAAAACGTTTGAAATTATTACTAAAACGACGTAGTTTAAAGCTTGGGTGAGTATTAGATTACTAAATAACCCTTAGAAATTCGCTAGGAAAAACTGCCAGGTGCCCCTTACGGGTGACCTAACGGGTTGTGGTGGCTGACCAAGACTCGTGGTCACTCCCGTCAGGTACACTGGCTGAAAACTTAATGAGGCTTGTAACGGGGGACCTAACGAGTCATTATTAGGGACCACGACTCATTGCCCCCACCCGTCAAGTACATTGGTCAAAAAATATAATCCTAACTTAGGCCTGACCACAAGTGACCTAGCGGGTTGTGGTCAGTGACCACGACTCATGATGTTCCTTGTGGAGTACACTGCCTCCCCTTTTTAAATTATTAAGCATCCTTCTCACGTCTCACCTAACGAGTCATGAGGTCACTTAATGACTCGTTAGGTGGATCATCCTAAAGCTTTTCTACAACCTTTCAAGATTTCCAAATTTAAGTCCTGTAATTAGATTTTGAAGTTTTGGGGAATTACAATTTCCAACATCCACATGGCTTTGTCACCTTCCCGAAAACAAGCAGAAACTCCCCCAGAAACACATACAAAGTTTTTATTCATCTCCTTGCTTTAGTTTGCGAATTTTCAGCAAATTAAACAAGTAGAATTACTTACCTCCATTTTGTATTCAACTCTAACCAAGATGGAGGTATAACTTCACTTCCCTACTGACAAAAATGCAGCATCTAGGTAGCCAAAAATGCAGGAACTCCACGATTAGAAGCTTACAACATAAGAAACGTCTTTCCAAACTTAGATTATAAGGAAATTTGGCCTATCAATACAGTTCTTACCTGGGATTTATTTTCACCATTGGATAGAGCTCTGTATTCTACGAATTCTGAGAAATAGATCAAGTAAAATGGAGTAGAAATGAGCTTTCTAGCTCCAACTTACTTCATATAGGTGGGCTGGCCATGGATTGGGCAATGCACGTGTGTGGTGCCCGTGTGGCGAGCCCTCGCACGCGCACCTGCTGCCTGCCTGTCTCGGCGCCCGCACGCATGGGTGCTTTTCCAGCCAATAGTGTTGTCTTCAAACAAGCATAACTTTTTACTCCGAACTCCGATTGACAAGCGGTTTTTTCCACTATAACTAGACATAAATAAATTTCATTTGATAGGTTATGGGACTTATGAATCATGATATATTTGGATATATGTCCGTTTAAAGTTGACCCTTATTTACATACTTAACATACGCTTTGCTTTTTCCTTTGCACATGTTTTCCTCCTCACCTACGAACAACAGACAAGCCATAATTCCTTTAATACGGAATATAAATATCAAATAATCTTTGTGTAAGATCTAATTTATATGCTTACATAAATTTGATTAGATTTCATTAATTTTTGTTTCTACGACAAAATATTGGGGCATAAGCTAAGCCAAGATGATTTCTTTTGGGAAACCCACATAAAAAGAAAAAAAATGAGCCAGATCTAAATCAATGGGTCATGGAAGGCGCAAAAAGCCTACATAAGTTAGAAAAAATAATTATAAAGTCATACTATCTCACACCTGAGCATGAAACCCCGATTGAGACACGGAACTTAGAACTACGAATGGCTCCAAGACAGCCCATGGCACATACATAGCATGGATAAGAGCACTGCTTAGAGGAAATAAAATATGAACATAATATAAGCGGAATATTTCATGACATAAGAACGCAAGAATAGATATGAGTCAGCAATGTTGTACCATCTTTACATAGCTGTCTGAAAAGCCTCTAAACATATGATGAGCTGATGGAACAACAACCCCAACTAGTTCACTAGGTATGAATCTAAAAGACATAAAGAAAAGAGACATAATAAAAACTGACATCCTCGGATCATGAAGACTCACAAAAACTGGAATTGTATTGGGCTGGAGAGGGAGAGGGCTAACGTCGAGATTGAGTCGGATCATCTGAACCTATATCATGAGACAATATAGCTTAGAGTATGCGGCAAATACTTGAAACGTACTTAGTATGTAGAGAAAGTAAAACATGCTAGTAAAATAGTAGTCTGAAATCGTGAATATAAAACAAAATAGAACATGAGAGTAGGGAAAACATGCTAAAAGGAATATTCCTGAAATATACATAATTATGAGATATTCATCATAAGATAAATATAATGATGAAATGTTTAGAAATAGAAATTGTATAGTGTACCATACATGAAAACTCATAAACTGACCAATGGATAAAATATATTATGACACATAATATCATAAGACATGAAATAAGTAGCATTAAACAGGAGGACCAATGAGAAGCTTCGTCATAACTGACACCATCATGATAGGGTTTACATGATGCCCCAACTACCTCGCTCTAGTGGGCAGGGTCGTCCCAAGTTTGCCAAGGCAAGAAATAATTAAGGCATGATATTGCTCGTGAATTCCCCTAGGGCTTGAACATAAATATATACCTATGGCGGCATGTAGTTATGAGGCTCGGGGTTCGCTTGAACCTCTAGTCTTCTCGGTGCTAGGCACTACTCCCTAAAACATACACATGGCCCATAATAATCATCATGAAATTATATTTGATGTTAGTTTAAAATCGTGAAATAATAATCACACTTGGCTTACGTGAACTAGCCGTGGAAATAGTGCCACTGTTGGCCATGATACATAAACTTGACTTTTCATGAGATCCATACATACTTAGATAAGGCTTCATAATTCAAAATCATATAATCATTCGTTAAAAATTCATAAACATTCATGCATAAATGGATAATTCATCATACTTGAAATCATGGGCTCATAAGCTTGAAATTAATAAATCATGCATAATAGGGTAAATTCATCATACACTTGAAATCATGAATTCATGAGGAATTTGAGAGTTAAATCTTCCCCCGAAACTGTATTTCATCAATTGGAACATGAAAGAGTTGAACCTATAAAGATATCATGGATGATTACATTGAAATAGGTTAAACCTTAAAATTTCACAATTTAGAACTTGAGAAGTAGAGATCATGGAATTTAGCTTTAAAAGGGTATGAGGGTGGAAGGATTTCCCTTATTCATAACCGTATAGACCTGGATAAATTACTCCTACACTTGTCTTAAAAACCCATGAAGTATTTGAAGAGATTTGATGAACAACCCTAGCCTTGATCTTGAGAAGAAATTCCAACCATCGATCTTTGTTGGGAATGAATAACCTAGCTAAGTTAAACCCATTGAATTTGACCTTTAGGAAGCCTGAAACAATATCATTTAGGAGTTAAAAGAATAGGAGTTTATCAAAATGCCCCTATATTATCGAGATTTGTAAACAACTGCAGAACTAATGACCCATTCAATAGGTCGTGGTCATATATAATGGACCATTGGTCCATATAGTGTTTTCCCTCTTGTCTTCAAACTCTCTCTAAATCTGATTCAATGACCACAAACAACGACTAGTACAATTAAACAACGGTCCATACAATCCCTCGTGGGTTCTGAGCTAATTTTTGGTAGTTCACTGGAATTAATTCAACAGCCACAACTAACGGCTCATTGGTTTGAAGGACGAGTCTTCGTGTGACTTGTTATATGACCTTGGTGCCATTTTCCTGCTTGTTTTCATAGAAAGTCTTGGGTCTGATCTAAAGAACTTTTGGGGTGTTATATTAAATGACTTATACACTAGCTTTTATTTTAAATTATGTAGGGCGATTACCAATAACACTTGACTAATTATTGCCAAACTCAACAAGCCGAGGATGAGCCAATCTAGCTGATGCATGGTGATTTTTCATGCATCCTTGCCTTTTTACAGTAGTTTTCATGTCCTTTACTTGTAATATGAGGATGTTATGGTCTGAATTTCCCTTTTTTTAGGTACATATCATTTTGAAGGATGATTAAGGTGAAAATAACTGAAATCGAGTCAGTAGGGTAAAAAATAACTAGTAAGAAAAAAGCCATAGATTTCATAAGAGAAAACTACAAGTTCACAATTGTGAGATCAAAGAAGCCGGTCAAACTATGAAATTATGAACAAGTCTTCGCAATTGTGAAGTGCTTTGTCAAAAACCAAGTATCACAATTGTGACAGCTGAAATCAGAATCAGAGATTTACATTTGTAATCCAAATATTGCAGTTGCGAAGTATGAGAGAAATATAAGGTGTTCACATTTTCAATAAAAATATCGCAATTGGAATAGTCAACAGAAAAGTAAATATTAGAAATTGTGAATCAGTCTTCTCATTTGCGAACCATGAGATGTAGATATGGATATAATTAGGAATGTATGATATTTTTTATCCAAAACTTATAATTTAAATCAACTACATGGAAAAAAAAGTTTGGCATCTTGGGAAGCTTGAATTGACTAAATAACGCAAATCTTGAAGAAAGGGATCTATAAAACCAAAGAGATTGGAAGTTTCAGGTTATAGGAAGGATTTCCCATACTTGTAGTTTCTCTCTCTTTAGAATTATTTTGATTGAATATTTTTGGAGTGGTTTTTGTATATTAAAACTTGAATAATATTTATGAGTTCTTAGTTTTGAACACAATGTATGTTATACTTATGATATGCCTGATTATTGTTAATAATTAAAATGTGTTCTTGATTTTTCTAATTAATCTTGTTTTTGTATGTTTTCAAAGGGATTAGTTAACCCTATGACTTGCCTATCTACTACAAGTTAAAACTGAAAAAGGCAACTTGAGTTTGGGAAGATCAATTAACACAGATTTGAAGCAATAACCCTCATGTAATAAATTTTCTTTGGATACGTAGAATTATAGTTGGCATATATCAGTAGCTCTGAATTATATAACTCTGTTGAATCTATAAATTCTATTATGATAAATAACTTAATTTTTGAAAAGGATTCGGTGATGATGAAGGAAACAAGTGTAAATGGTAGATACTTTGTCGTTATCAATAAAATATTAACATGCATTGGACCTATACTTGAGAGAGTGTTCCGGATATTTTTATTTGTATCCATTGATCAATTTACTATCTTTTCAGTATTAGAAATTAGACGTTGTTCTATCTTTAAATACACCCTTGATTTGTCTAGTATTGCTTTAGTTGGTGATAATTCTAAACTACCCTTATCACCCTCATATTGTTCTCCAAGGGATTCAACCCCACCTAGATGCATTTATATATTTGCATATACCATAATACATCTTATTTAGGTATAATTTTTAGCATATTAAATTTTGGCATAGCTGTCGGGGAACAAATAGCGTACTTTGGACAGTGTTGGAGGTAAGCTAACTTGCTTTGATCGAGAGTTATAAATAATTGTGCATATTTTAGTTTCTTGATTATTTTTTTCTTGGAGTAATGGCATCACCCAATAATGGTCTAAACAAAAATTGGGTGAAGTATGCTCTAATGTACCTCCCTTCCTCAAGCCCATATTATGATGAACCTATTTTTGGTTTTGCAAGATGTAGCGAAGAATTGACCATGGTCAATTGGGAGACGTCCAACTCATGATGGAGTGCCTGCTCGAAGAAGGGCATGGAAACAAAAGTCTTAAAGGAATTTTTAGATGCAAGTATCCAATGTGATTTTGTACTCGAGAATGAAAATCCTCCATAGATATGTATAGGGGATGAAAAAGCGGATGTCAAAGTCGATGACAAATTGCAAATACGGGGCCAAGTGTTTCACTCCAAGAATTTTTCAACTTTGGATTTGTGTGGAAATATGGAAGTAGACCTACATAAATCCATTAAAGATTCAAAGAAGAAACCATATGTCCCCACTATATGAAATTTGAGGACTCAACAATGAAAAATGATATTCCACAAGAAAATCCCTAGAGTTGCAGAGCAGAAAGAACAATGTCTGGTTTGTTCATCTGCATATCTCCACCTAAGACTCATGATCACAAACTCGAGTCAAGGTTTGGTATCAATTTTAAATCCTCCAAATAGAGAGAAAACTACTGATGTGTCTTGCATTATACCACAATGTTAAATATGGCGCTTGGTGGAGGGAAACCCATTATTTTTTAAAATAGGTTCTAAACTTATTTTTTTAAAATTAAAAAAGAGCTACGAGCACTACATAAAAGGACAACCTTAGATATAATAATTGCAATTTGGGTTTCAAAACTGTGACAAGTGAAAAAACTTATAGGGTTTGCAATTGTAATACTCTACCACAACGGCGATAACCTATAGAAATATCAAATATCGCGATTGCGACCCTAGGATCGCAATTGTGATATTAGAGGTCATAAAACTATTTAGTTGCATCAAAAATTATAAGAGTGAAGAACAATTATTGTTCTTTCAAAATTTTCGCTCTGATCTACCATATGTAGAATTATTTTTCATTGCTGGCGAGAATCAACATCTCCTACTTTAAAGGATTAATGCGGGAATGTTAAACCTGAATTCTCTTACTAATTTGGTCTCTATTCTTCCCTTACCCCTAAAGAACTAGGGCTTAATATTTGGATATTTTGAACATATCTGTGTGAAATGGTGTTGTTCATTTGGTTGAGGATTAAATTATGGATGAGTGGTTGTCTATGTTCTTAAAACATAGGGAATCTGAGTACTCATTGTTGGAGATATCGGGAGAATAAGTCTATGCTATAAAAGTGTTTGATAAAAGGACTGAATGAAATTCTTAGCCAAAAACCAAAGATTAATTTTGTGTTTCATGTATGTGAAGTATATTGTGTGAGTTAATGTGATTGAGATTCTAGTATTTCAATTATTTTATGTAAAAAAAATGATTGTTTTTTCTCAGGAAGAAGACGGGTTTGCAATTGCGATATCCTGTTAGTATTTATGATATCGCATTTACAAACTCTATATCGCATTTGCGGAATTTTTTGGGTATTGAGAGACTTAGCAATTATGAAGGGCCTATCTCTGTTAAGATATTGCAATTGTGAAAAAACCTTCGGATTGCGATACCTGAGGCCGAATTCTATAGTTTTTCATATTTTTTAAAATTTTCCTAAAGCTTAGTCCCAATTATCAAAATGTTCCCCGACCAAGCTTAACTCATTTTACAATTTATTTCACATTTACATCCCATTCTTATGCAACTACATGTCTTTCAGGTAGCAAAGAAGAGTGTCAAGACCCGAACATAGGCCCAGATTGAGACACGGGGCAAAAAATCACGAGAGGCTACAAGTCGACCCATGGCATGAACATAACATCTAAGATCAACATCTTAAATTCATAAATATAGCATATAACATAGCAGATGTATGAAAATCTGATAACATTGAATAACTAAATACATAACACAAGTTTGAATCTAAATACAAACTATTTCTAATAAGCCTCTACTACTGACGAGTTGATGGGACAAGACCCAACTAACTCACTAAAGTCTGAAAATGAAAATACATAAATATAACTGATAAGAAGGGACCTTGAAAGATGAGGACTCACAAACTCTGACCAGGAGATATTATACAGATGATCTGGCTAGCGGTGGGAATGAGCCTGAATGTTTGAGCATATATCATGAAACGATACAGCATAGAGTATGCGATCAGTACATGGAATCTACTGAGTATGCACGGTAAGTAAAACCGCTAAGTAAATAAAATTAGAGATCATGCATATCATAAAAATTTCATCATTAACAGTCTGAGAGTAGGACTTGCATGCTATTATATGAAAATGTGGCTTAAACATAACCGAATATCATAACTGAATCGAATGACCCAAAGCTGAAAATTGATAATCATAAGTAAAACTGATCATTGGGTTAAACCTGCTAAAAACATAATATCTGAACTGATGAACATGCATAACTGAAATCATGCGCAACAATGGGACACTCGTCATATAACCGACATTACCACGATATAGCTTACGTGGTCCTGACTGTTAAACTCAAGTGTGTAGAGCCATCCAAAGCCTTGACAGGGCTAAGGATGCTACTATGATATCGATATCAAGATGAAGGCCTCTTGGGGGCAGGGAAAGCTCACAAGGGAGGTCCCAGATAATCTAAATATACCTACAATAGCACGTAGTTCTGAGGCATAGGGTTGACTGACCGTTATCCTACTCAGTTCTAGACACTACTCCCAAAAACATGCATATGCTCTGCATCACCTTTCAATGAAGCTTATCATCGTCTAGTGAAAAAGCTGAATCATATTATAACATACATATTCTGACAACATAACATGAAGAGCCTTGGCTCAAACCATACCACAAGCTAAACAAGAGTTGGAGTCTAGACTCCAAAACCATGTTGTAAGCTAATAACATGATATTTAGATAAATCATGAAACATACATGATCATATGGGCTTGCCCAATACTTATACATACTTGAATATAGACCTTGATTACTCAAAACATGAAAATAGACATGGGTAATTCGAAATCATACTTCATCATGAACATCTCATCATAATTAGAAGCGTAGACAATATTCTCATCTTTTCATGAACTTCCATAGATGGGCATCTTACTTGCAAAACTTTGAAACCATAATTTCTAATTGAAAATATTATAAAACATGCCCATATATCATAATTAAATATTAGAAACATGCATAGAGAATACCCCATGATTAAAACTTAGAGAATTGACAAGTTGGGTTAAAACCCCATAGATTCATCAACCTGGAAATCACATAAAATTGAAGAGGGAATAGGCATGGGAGTGGATGGATACACCCATTCATAATCTTACATATCTGGGAGAATATGATTTCACAACCCTCTTGAGATCCCATAGGAATTTGGGGAAGAACTTGATGAATCTAAGCTTGATCACCCCTTAGAACTACAAGGCTTGCATGCATGGAGACGAATAGGTTTAGAATAGGCTAAACCCCCTTAAACACACTTATATGAGCTTAAAATGATGCATTTTAGGCCTTAGAAACTTAGGAATTATGGAAAAGCGCTTACTAAATTCGCAAGAAAATACTCACTACCAGTCCCAACAAGGGACTGGATGATTCGTCGCCAACACCACGACTCGTGGTATGAATTCGTGGAAACCATTGGAAACTTATCTTTTGTGGATGACCACGAGGGACACCACCACTCATGGTGTACCCAATGACTCGTGGTGACCAAGTTGTGAACCTGCACTGCCAAAATTTTTCACTTCAAGCCAACCTCTGACCACGAGTGACCTAAAGACTCATGCTCCTGACCATGATTCTTGGCCTCTCCCGTGGTGAACTCCTTGGACCAAAAATGATACCAACTCACCCTTCACTCCACAAGTCACCTAATGACTAATGGTGCACCTCATGAGTCACTGGATCACTCATCTTGTGACCTGTTGCAGAAAATTCTATTTTCTCCATTTCAACCCTCAGATCTAATCTTAGGGCTTTCGAGGTATTATAATATTTCCCCCTTGGGAACATTCTTCCTCGAATGTGGGTAATCATATTGGAAAGCCAAGAAATGCAATCATCAGACCAAATATTGAATAGTTAAGGCTGAAAACTGACGGAGTTACTGACTTCGGACTGAATTACGCGACTGAACCGAATTAATGAATCATACGTACATACATTGACATGAAATAAACCGGGGCACATGAACTAAGCATGAAACTTAATTGAGTATTAGGGATGAAATTGATACCTCAAGCTGAAACTTAGACAGGAGGGAAAATATGCTGGTATTTGGTAATCATATCTTCTTTGGCTTCCCATGTAGCTCCCTTAACATGCTGGTTCCTCCACAAAATCTTTACTGAAGATGCTTCTTTGTTTCTTAGCTTCGAACCTGACGATCAAGTATTTCCACCGGAACCTCCTCAGAGATGAGACTATCCTTCACACCCACACTCTCCACCGGGACAACCAAAGCTAGATCACCCAGGCACTTCTTCAAAAGTCATGCATGGAACACTCGATGTACTGAAGCCAATTCTTAATGCAACTCCAACTCATATGCTACCTTGCCAACCCATCTTACAATCCGGTACGGGCCAACATAGCAGGACTGAGCTTTCCCTTCTTTTCAAATCTTATCACTCCCTTCATGGGAGATACCTTCAAAAACTCCCAATTATCAACTTTAAACTCATGTTTTCTCCTCCTCACATCCGCATAGGACTTTTGGCGACTCTAAGCTATTTTCAACCTGTCCCTTATAAATTGAACTTTCTCCATAGCCTCATGGATTAAATCTAGTCCTATTAACATAGCTTCACCAATGTCGAACAACCCAATAGGAGATCTACATCTTCATCCTATAGAGAGCCTTAAATAGAGCAATCTATATGCTGGAAGGGTAGCTATTGTTATATGAATACTCAATGAGAGGTAAATGGTCATTCCCACTTCCTTTGAAATCAATCGCACACACTCTCAACATGTCCTCCAGAGTCTGAATGGTCCGCTCCTCCTGATCATCTATTTGCGGTTGAAATACTGTGCTAAGCTTTACCTGAGTACTAATTCCCTTCTTAAATGATCTCTAAATATGGGAGGTAAACTGAGTGTCTCTATCAGATATAATGGAAAAAGGCACTCCATGCAATCGAACTAGCTCCCGAATGTGTAATTTAGCATAATCCTCTGCTGAATTAGTTGTTTTGACCAGTAGAAAATGAGCTGCTTTAGTCAGCCTATCTACAACAACCTAAATAAAGTCATACTGCCGGCGAGTAAAAGGCAACCCCGTAATAAAGTCTATATTTATTTCCTCCCACTTCCAAGTACGGATGCTAATGTCTTGAAGCACACCTCTAGGTCTTTGATGCTCAACCTTCACGTGTTGACAATTTAGACACTTAGCCACAAACGTTTCTATGTCCTTCTTCATAGAATTCCACCAATACAATCCCCATAGGTCACAATACATATTAGTGGCACCTGGATGTATAGAATACCTAGAACCATAAGCCTCGTGCGACATCCGATCTCTTAATTCATTAACTCCCGATACACAAAATGACCCTGCTATCGTAGTACACTATCTCCCCCTTGGGAAAAGACATCCACCTTCTAATTCTGAACTACTTCCTTGAACTTTACAAAATTAGGATCCTCGTCTTGTCTATATTTGACCTCGATCACCAAGGAAGATTCTAACCCATCCTGAACAATAACACCACCATTTATTGAGTCAACAACACGAACTCCTAGTCGTGCAAGCCAATGAACATCCTTCACGTACTCTTTCCTTTCCTTGTCTACACGGGACACACTCTCCATAGAAAGCATTCTAAGAGCGTCTTCCACCATATTAGCCTTTTCCCGATGATAAAGGATACTCATATCATAATCATTCAAATGCTCCAACTGCCTCCTTTGACATTGATTCAAATCCTTCTACGTAATCATAAATGTTCATAAGAGTAGGACATCATGCTCGTATCATGAACATCATAACATAACATAAGGCTCAAGGTTTTCAAAACATTCATAACACAATCGTAATCATAATCATAAGAGTAATTCTTTATTGAACATAACTTGAGACAGTATACATAATCATAATCATAAATAAATCATGAGGAACTATGGGAGATTCTCTTAACCGAGATACCCCATATGAGCACACATGAAGCCCGACTTGTAACCCTAGTGGGGAGGGTGTTCGTACCTTACCAAAGTGTAGAACCATGAAAGTGTGATATCACCATGAAAAGGGCCATTTGGGCCAGGGACGGTCATAAAAGGGGTCCCAACATACCTACGGTGGCACGTAGTTTATGAGATCTGGGTCTTAACCTGAGCCCCAAACCTACTTGTTGTTCAATACTACTCCGAAAACATATATAGTGCTCATAGTATAACATGCATGGATTCATGGGCTAGTTAAATCATGATAATCATAAACTTCCTTGTACATACGTGAACTCGCCATGAAACAAGGCCCGTGAGTTGGCCAAAACATAATTCGTAAGTCATAAGGTTCACACATACTTGTATATCATGCATATAGCTTGAAATTCATAAAATCGTGATGGGTAATAGGTTAAATGCATAATTTAACTCACAATTCATGTTGGGCTTGTAGATATCAATAACAGAAAAGTAGATCATAAATTGATACATCATGAGTCATGCATAATTGGGCTTAATTTCATATAAATCGAAATCGATAAAATTAGAAATGATTTAAAGAATAAAAACTGATTAAAACCCATAGATTATTATGAAAATCTAAAATCACAAAACCCATTATCAAATCATTAGACTTTTATAAAAATAATCTTCAAACCCTATGAGCTTTTTTAATAAGATTTTCATAAAAAAATCATAGAGGATGGGCATGGTGTGGAAGAAATCACTCATTTATAGCCTTACATACTTGAGAATATCTGGTTCTTAACTTCCCTGGATTGCCTAAGAAGGAAATAGGAAGAATTGAACAGAAGAGCCTTGAATCACCTTAGATTACCTCTCTATGTTCTTGCATGCATGAATGGGGACTTAGAATAAATTATCCCCCTAAAAACCCACCTTCCATACGCTAAAAGAACATAGTTTAGGGTCTCATAGCATGGAAAAGTCAAAAATGCCAATAATGAATCTGCCCTAAAAACTGGTCGGGTTGAACTAATGGACGGAACCAACGGGTTGTTGGAAGGAACGACGACCTATTTTTTTGTTTGTTGCTTGCACTGCATGGGATTTGCCTCCAGATTTGGACGATGGACGGATAGGGCTACTCGTCCTCTGTGACAACGGGTTGTTATATCGATCATTGTTTCCCTTTCACAAAAGCTGAACCTTCTTACCACAAGCCTCACTATGGCTCATGGTTTCCTCCAATGAGTCGTGGTCAAGATCCGTCAGATACACTGGAATTTCTTGCACCATGATAATGGCCAGTAACAATGACTCATCAAAACCCACAACAAGTCATTGGAAGGCCCATTGTATTCCACCTGTTGAACCCAACCTCTTCTAACGCCTGCTGATAACGACTTGTTCCCAACAATGGGTCGTTGTGTCGTCCATTGTCTCTACTGCCACCAAGCCTTCCCTAACCAACGACTGCATAAAACAACCCACAGTTTGATGCCATGAGTCGTTCCATGGTAATTTCTGTGAAATTTTTCCCATTTCAACAGTTCTTAACTTTTAGCTCCCGAGTTTACTCCTATGCACTTTCGGGGTATTACACCCATGAACTAGGTGATCCTAAGAACTTCATCAATAAACACATGTGGATCCTCGTCCACCTTTGATCGAAGGAACTCTGGAGGGTTCATCCTTAGAAAGTCTCTAACTCTTACCACTATCGCATTCCCATTATGAGGGACATGCTCTACCTCATGTTGATTGACTTGGGCGATCAAAGCCTGAGCTAGAATCTGGATGGCAGCCCTAAACTCTGCATGGGGCCACCTACTCGGGTACATGATCCTCGGGGGCTGATGGGGCCTCCTAGTGCTCATCCCCATTCCCATTCTTATGGCCGTTTCCATTTCTGTTCCTTCTTCCATTAACTCGGCATGGAGGCATCATTCTGCAAACACGTGTTGCATGATTTAGAAGGATAGAGAGACATTTCATAGCATGGAAAAGATCATGAAAAAAGGGAACATTTCCTAAATATTTCGTTTCCTCTTCTTCATAAGTGTGGTGCACTTAAAACCCATGAAAAAGACTCTACTTAATGCGACTTTCAGACACCCTAGGACACTTCAAAATCTAATGCTCCAACACCAAGTTTGTCACGATCCGAATAGAAGCACGGATCGAGACACGGGACAAAAGAACCCTGAGAGGCTCCAAGTCGACCCATGGCATGAACATAACATCTAAGTTCAACATCTTAAATACAAAAATCTAACATATAACATAGTGGAAGTCTAAAAATCAGATAACATTGAATAACGAAATACATAACACAAGTTTCAAGCTGAATGCATACTATGTCTGATAAGCCTCTACTACTGATGAGTTAATGGGACAAGACCCCAACTAACTCACTAAAGTCTAGAACTGAAAATACTGAATATAACTGATAAGAAGGGCCCTCAAAAGATGAGGACTCACAAACTCTGATTAGGAGATATTACACAGAAGATCTGGCTAGCGGCGGGACTGAGCCTGAATGTCTGAGCCTACATCATGAAATGATATAGCATAAAGTATGCGGTCAGTATGTGAAATTTACTAAGTATTCAAGGTAACTAATACTGCTAAGTAAGTTAAACCATGAATCATGCATATCATAAACATTTCATCATAAGAGTTTGAGAGTAGGGCTTGCATGCTATTAGCTGAAAACATGTCTTAAACATAACTGAATATCATAACTTAATCAAATGATCCAAAGCTAAAAACTGAAAATCATAAGTAAAACCGATCATTGGGTTAAACCTGCGGAAAAAATAATATCTTTACTAATGAACATGCATAACCGAAATCATGAGGAACAATGGGAGACTCATCATATAACCGACATTACCATGATAGAGCTTATGTAATCTTGACTATTACATTAAAGTTGGAAGAGCCATCAAATCCTTGCCAGGGCTAAGGATGCTATCTTGATATCAATATCAAGCTGAAGGCCCCTTGGGGGAAGGGGAAGCTCACAAGGGAGGTACCAAATAATTTGGACATACCTATGTTGGCATGTAGTTCTGAGGCATAGGGTTGACTGACCCTTGGCCTACTCAGTCGAGAAACTACTTCCAAAAATATGGATATGCTCTTCATCATTTTACAATGAAGCTGACCATTGTCTAGTCGCGAAGCTGAATCATAACATAATATACATATCCTGAAAACATAACATGAAGAGCCTTGGCTCAAACCATACCACAAGTTGAACAAGAATGGGAGTCTAGACTCTAAAATAATGTGGTAAGCCAATAACATTAAATTTATAAAAATGAAACATACTTGATCAAATGGGCTTGCCCAATGCGTAAACATTCTTGAATATAGACTTTGATTACTCAAAACATGAACATAAACATGAGTAATTAAATCCATACTTTGATCATGAATGTCTCATCATAACTAGAAGCAGAGATCATATTCTCATCTTTTCATGAACTTCCATAGATGGGCATCTTATTTTTAAAACTTTGAAATCATAATTTGTAATTGAAAACCTTATAAAACACGCCCATAAATCATAATTTAATAATAGAAACATGCATAGAGAATACCTACGATTGATACTTAGAGAATTGACAAGTTCGGTTAAAATCCCATAAATTCATCAACCTAGAAATCACATGAAATTAAAGAGGGATTGGGCATGGAAGTGGATGGATACACCCATTCATAACCCTACAAACCTGGGAGAATCTAATTTCACAACCCTCTTGAGAGCCCAAAGGAATTTGGGGAAGAACTTGATGAATCTAAGCTTGATCACCCATTAGAACTACTACCCTTGCATGCATGGAGAGCAATAGGTTGAGGATGGACTAAATCCCCTTAAAACACACTTATCTGAGCTTAAAACGACGTAATTTAGGCCTTAGGCATTTAGGAATTATGGAAAAGGCTTTACTAAATGCACAGGAAAATACTCACTGCTAGTCCCAACGAGGAACTGGACGATTCGTCGCCAACACCATGACTAGTGGTCTACATTCGTGGCCAACACTGGAAACTTATCTTCTGAGGGTCACCACGAGGGACACCATGACTTGTAGTGTACCCAACGATTCGTGGTGACTAAATCGTGACCTGCACTACCGAAATTTTCAACTTCTAGCTAACCAATTACAACGGGTGACCTAATGACTCGTTGTCCTGACCATGATTTGTGACCTCTCCTGTAGTCAACTCCTTGGCCCAAAAATCGTACCAACTCACCCTTGATTCGATGAGTCACCTAACGACTCGTGGTGCACCTCCACTGGAAGACTCATCCTCTGACCTGGTGTAGAAAATCCTGTTTTCTCCATTTCAAACCTCAGGTTTGATCATAGGGCTTTTGGGGTATTAAAAAGAGTTATGAACTCTCACATCGGAAGCTTATCACATGACAACTTATCTAAAATTCAGGAGTTTTATGACCAACATTTCTTCTTATCTCCCATATGTCAGGACCGTTACTACGTGGACTTGGATGGAATGAAATTGCTCACGAAAAGCATAATAAGCTTGGATAGGGTTCTTGAGCTCTTACCTGAGTTTTATTAGAGGCTCCTTTCCACAGGATGGATCTAGTTTGTTCCTTAGCCTTGTAAGGGGAACGAGGAGTGGGTTCATGAATTCTATGCAAAGTTGAGGATTGTGAGATTTTCCACCCTTGGGATGAAGATAAGGGGAAGGTTGGTGGACTTCGAGGTAGAGGTCATTAACAAATTCTATTTGTTGCAGGGTTACAACATGACACCTTTCTTTGTGAAGTATTGTGCTTCGGGTCCACCATCACAGGGAATCTCAAAGCCTCTAGCTTTGTAGTAAGTTCGGATAAGGTGATATATTGACAAAGGTGGAATCATTGTATAGAAGGATCATTATCACTTGTAGTGCTTTTGAGAGAAGGGTACCTTAACCTCACTCAAGAAAATGCATAGTGTTGTATAGATTAGGCAATCACAAAGAGGATCACAATCTCCAAGGAGTTCACAACCAAGAAAAAGTTTATCAGCTTATGTAATACAACATAGTCTCTTTAGCTAGAAACATCTGGAATATACTCATGCTGAGGGTGCAAATGATAACATGCATTCTAGATGGTATTAGGCTGAACATGGGAGCCTTTATCATTAGGGAGATTGTTCGGTGGTTTGCTATATGGGTTATAAAAAGCCGACACGCAAGTGCACGTGGTCAAACAAGTAGTAAGTGGCTTAAGTAAGCCAAGTATCGATCCAAGGATACTCTGGATAAGTAAAAATTGCTCAAGTATACTATATTCTATCTTAATTCTATATATGCTGACAACAAAGTAACCAAAAGTTAAATAATTTGTTTATAAATTATATACTAAAACTATTAACAAATATCTACTTTCAATTGAAACTATGGATATGAGCATGCCAAGGTTAAGAACATGTAATGAACTTGATTATAATCATAAATTGGTTAATCTTTCTCTTCGAGTTGCTAGCCAAGAACATTAGCCAAGAGATTCAAACTCTCGTATTTAATCTCACTTAAGAATCATAAACCATCCGTCTACATTTCTGTGATCAAATGCAATTCATGACGTAGCAATACAATTCCGGTTCCTAAATTGACTAATACGGCTTTCAAGTATATTTCTATCAGGAAAGCACATCAAAACCCAATTTTCCCAAATCAAGTTAAGAACAATACCCTATTAATTCACAACTTTCCAATTTCGTGCTCTCTCGAGTGAAATCAGACTTTTTAGATGTACATTAATGTTGGCCACACACCAATGCAGTAGAAACAAGAATTAATAGAACAACATGGAAGAAGAAGATGAAAAATCATATAATTTAATAATCAAAATTCATCACAAATGTTCATAACCTCAGCAAGGAAGGGAATTAGCCACTCATTTGTGGATTAATCATCCTATAACAAGTGTTAATCATACAAACAATTGATTGAAAGAAGAAAGAAAGAGAGAAAAACCCTGAGCTTTTTCGTCCCTCAACTGCCTGTAACCCACGTCCTTGCTCCACCAAGTCTGAATTTTTGAAAAATAAACCTAAGTGTGCTATTTATAGTAGTAGGACTCTTTCCCGGAATAACAAGCAACGTGTCACGGAGTGCATCGCGGAGCACGACCTCCGTGACACGCTACGGACGCGGAAGCCCTCTGGAGAATCATCCGAAAATGACCCGGGCAGCACCCTGCCGCGTTGGCAGCGTGTCACGCTGCTTGGGCAGCGCGTTGGCAGCCCTTGGTCGCGGAGGCCACCTGCCGTGGCACGTTGCCAACGCGCAGGTGGGCTGTTGTGAGTGGCCTGCCTGCCGTGGCACCTTGTCGACGCGCCGGTGGGCTGTTTTGTGCCTCCTCTTTGCCGACGTTCGCGTGTTGATTCCGTTTCCAAACGTCTACCTCACCAACTCATGGATTAGTTGCTCAAAAGTCCTTAAAACCTACAAAACAAAGGCTAATCATGTTGTTTAGCACATATCTTTACTTCATCTAAAATTACATGAAAATGTATACAATTATCTTAGATAAACAAGACTAATTTAAGTCGTAAAGCGTATCTCGGGCATATATTTTTGCCCGTGATCACAACCCCACACTTAAAGCCTTGTTCGTCCTCGAACAACCTTTTACATATAATGCATATGGAAACTCCCACATAACTAATTTAGCAAGAGAATTCAAGTTATGGCTATAATGATTACGTAAGATACAAGCTAAAAATAAAGCATGCCTGATTTGATCATTGAAATGAAGTACAACTATGTTAAGATTTCTTAACCTCAAGAATCAACTCTCAATCTTAGCAAACTCATGCAAATCAACTGATTAAGAAATCTCACATGAATTATATCCTTCATTCAACATGTGCCCCTCACGGGAAGAGAGTTACCCAATCACATGCAAAAACAATTTTTTACATCACAACATGTGTGGGTACATGAATAGAATTACGCTCACTCTCACAAAGAATTCACATGCATTATGTAATGACCCATAAGCTTGCCCTTAGTGTTTTATTCCACTAATTTAAGGATGTATGAATGTAAGATCAAGTAGGACTTTGTAGGTTGTAATATAACTCAGGTGCGGGTAAGTACTATTATGATCAGTAATAGTGACTATCTTTCCTAAGCGCTTTTAATACATCACGCCTTCATTACAAACTTCCCTTCCCTCACTTCACCTTTTTCTCTTTTCATCTTTCTTTTTCCTCTTCTGTTCCCCCCTTTCTTTAGGCACTTTTAGCTTATTAGTAAGGAGTTCTATAAGTAACTTTTCATTTATTTATTTTCTTACTCCCTACTAATACTCACCCATATTCAAAAAAGTGCACCCTCGACCTTTCTCAACTCTTACAATGGCTACTTTCCCTTCTTTTTCATTCTTCTCACTCCTTTACTCTTTCGGATTTTTCCTTTAAGCGCTTAGGAGTTTTGGTTCAATTTCAAGGCTAATGAAAGAAAAAGGATTAAGCTTATGTTGCAGCTGTCAAAAAATAGGCTCAAGGCTCAATGGGGTTAACTAGGATTAATTTTTCAAGGTAGGTAAAATGAGGGATAAAAATTGGTTCATTCAAAGAAATGCCTAAATCATCTCCTACAATTCACATCCTTCATTTCGTTTTATATACACCAGGCAAGTTCTAGACATTCCACAATAACATAGAATACTCAAAAACCTTACACTCATGGCACATGCTAAAATCAAGACACAATCAGTAGACTCTTACTCAGCTAATCAATAGAATTCAGAATTAAGCTTCCATCATATTGAGTCAAATTCAAGAGCCTAAGTGTCTCAAACAAAGTTATACACTTGCATGCTTCATACTGAACATACTTGCATCTTACAACCATGTATAGCACATAAAAAGAACAATAAGCACCAATTAGTTATGGTTTCAAAAACCCAAAACCTATCGACTAATTTTCCTCAAGACGGTCGTCATCCATCCATCATCGGAAATAGTCCCTAACTATGACTAAAAACTTTATATACAGACCAAGGAAAGAAAAAGAAAAATTTTATTCTTCGGTTCAAATACCCCCCATCGGAAAAGAACCGAAAAGAAAAACCAACGGGTGATGAAGTCATGCTTAATTCACAAAAAATTTTCAAATTTTTCAAATTTCTCACAAGCATTACATTCACCAAAAATCGTTAAGCACAACAAAAAATTTTTGAAATTTCCCTTGAAATTTCCCTCACCCCACACTTAAATCATGCTATGTCCTCATAGCATCAAATTAAAATTTAAAAAGGGTGAGAAATACTCCCTGAGGCCTTTAGGCCTAGCTAACAACATGCCTTTCTTCAACTTTGCACAAGTGGGTGTTCAGCCCCACACTTTTTCTCTTCCATGCTTGCTAGTTTCCTCCTCCAAGGGTACTCAGACTTCCCCTCCAGCTGCGCTTAACTTTCCACCAAAACAACACAAGATGAAAATAAACAAAAATTAACTCAATTGCAAGAAATTAAAATGGTACCTGTGGTACCCTTGGGTTGCCTCCCAAGTAGCGCCTAATTTTAAGTCGCGGCACGACGTACCAAGTTTCACCACTTTTTCCTCCACCTTGAGGATATGAATCTCACCGCTAATTTCTTTTCTAATTTCCTCTTATGCTCCAGGGGTGGTGGTGAAAAATTGTAAGGACCAAGCAGTAGATGTTGCCTTTTGAACTTATTGGCCCTTAAGTAAGCGAAGTCATTTTGTCTCTTCGCGTTGGCAAATTTCAAAATATATGGTGCTTGGTCCTCCTCTAGACATTTCTCTATAAGCTTGGAAGACTCTCTTTCTATGTTGTCAACCAAATTTAACGTCGAAAAATGCGTAGAGTGTGGTCCAATACACCTCAAATCTGAAATTGCATTTTGCTTGACCTCCTTACTTGTATACTCCTTCTCAACATCGACATCTATCTCTTCATTGATGTCAAATGGGGGATACTCTATCTCGTCTTCCAAGAATGGATTTTCCATAAGTGTGAGCCCATCACGGGGACACTCAAGAGATTCTAATTGTTGGGCTTCATCCAAAAATTCACCCTTGTCGTCCTCTTGTAGTTCCTCTTGAATATCGGCTAAAGTTGTTACCTGCAATTTATCACAAGCTTCAGCCTCAGCAATCATCTCTGTGAATTTGACGCTCATCCTTTCTAGAGCATCTGCATTCTCTTCTTGCTGAATTCTCAATACTGTCATCGCCTCCTTCATTGCTTCTGATTGCTCCAAGAGTTGTTTCATCATGTCTTCTATTCGAGCTTGGCGTCCCAAGTCCTCATTTTCAGCATGCCTATATTCAGTAAAAACAACAGAAGGATCATAGTAGGGGCTTGGGGGAGGGTAATATGCATTCGAACAGCCATCCCAATGGCCATCTTAACCACCACATATATTGCACGTGTTACAGTGTTGCCACAAGTGGGGTCCTCTGCAATTCAGACAAGATTCACCAAAATATGAGCATCCACCATTTAAACCATTTGTATTCCACGATGTCATGTTAATAAGGGTATACGAACAAGCAGAAAAATAAAATAAAATAAAATGAAAAATGAATTAAAACAAACACTAAGACCAAATTGTTAGCACTTAAGAAAAAAAAGATAGTAAATTTACACTTAAAACAATTTCACCATTTGCCAAGTCTCCCCGGCAACGGCGCCAAAAACTTGTTCGGTGGTTTGCTATATGGGTTATAAAAAGCCGAAACGCAAGTGCACGTGGTCAAACAAGTAGTAAGTGGCTTAAGTAAGCCAAGTATCGATCCAAGGAGACTCTGGATAAGTAAAAATTTCTCAAGTATACTATATTCTATCTTACTTCTATATATGCTGACAACAAAGTAACCAAAAGTTAAATAATTTGTTTATAAATTATATACTAAAACTATTAACAAATATCTACTTTGAACTGAAACTATGGATATGAGCATGCCAAGGTTAAGAACATGTAATGAACTTGATTATAATCATAAATTGGTTAATCTTTCTCTTCCAGTTGCTAGCCAAGAACATTAGCCAAGAGATTAAAACTCTCGTATTTAATCTCACTTAAGAATCATAAACCATCCGTCTACATTTCTGTGATCAAATGCAATTCATGACCTAGCAATACAATTCCGGTTCCTAAATTGACTAATACAGCTTTCAAGTATATTTCTATCAGGAAAGCACATCAAAACCCAATTTTCCCAAATCAAGTTAAGAACAATACCCTATTAATTCACAACTTTCCAATTTCGTGCTCTCTCGAGTGAAATCGGACTTTTTAGATGTACATTAATGTTGGCCACACACCAATGCAGTAGAAACAAGAATTAATAGAACAACATGGAAGAAGAAGATGAAAAACCATATAATTCAATAATCAAAATTCATCACAAATGTTCATAACCTCAGCAAGGAAGGGAATTAGCCACTCATTTGTGGATTAATCATCCTAAAACAAGTGTTAATCATACAAACAATTGATTGAAAGAAGAAAGAAAGAGAGAAAAACCCTGAGCTTTTTTGTCCCTCAACTGCCTGTAACCCACGTCCTTGCTCCACCAAGTCTGAATTTTTGAAAAATAAACCTAAGTGTGCTATTTATAGTAGTAGGACTCTTTCCCGGAATAACAAGCAACGTGTCACGGAGTGCATCACAGAGCACGGACTCCATGACACGCTACGGACGCGGAATCCCTCTGGAGAATCACCCGAAAATGGCCCGGGCAGCACCCTGCCACGTTGGCAGCGTGTCACGCTGCTTGGGCAGCGCGTTGGCAGCCCTTGGTCGCGGAGGCCACCTGCCGTGGCACGTTGCCAACGCGCAGGTGGGCTGTTGTGAGTGGCCTGCCTGCCGTGGCACCTTGTCAACGCGCCGGTGGGCTGTTTTGTGCCTCCTCTTTGCCGACGTTCGCGTGTTGATTCCGTTTCCAAGCGTCTACCTCACCAACTCATGGATTAGTTGCTCAAAAGTCCTCAAAACCTACAAAACAAAGGCTAATCATGTTGGTTAGCACATATCTTTACTTCATCTAAAATTACATGAAAATGAATACAATAATCTTAGATAAACAAGACTAATTTAAGTCGTAAAGCGTATCTCGGGCATATATTTTTGCCCGTGATCAGAGATGAAAGAGTATTTGGATCAGGATAGTACTTCATTGATGTTTTCGTCCCTAAACACTAATCTATGTATGATTGCAGGAGTGGAGGAAGATCAAGCTGACAAATAGGTAGATCCATACATGCTAATTTATCTAATAAAAAAGAGAGGACAATGACAGGTAGTGATGAATAAGAAGAGTAAAGTAGAATCCTTCTTAAAGTGGTACTTATTCTCAGCAACCCCTAGTTTTAGGTGTGCAATTTTCCATTCTTATCGATGAGATACATCAGATTAGGAAATTGTTAGTTGACCTTGCATATAGGTCCAGAAAAACATCAAAGAAGCGAGATATAGGTATATTAAAGAAAGAATTGCAAAAGTCCCTCGATGAATAAAAGAAGCAGGAAGATTATAATGCTCAAACTCACACTTCCTAATAAAGTATGAAGCGGACGTTGTCAATAAAGAACCCAACAAATGTTGGGGTCGATCCCATAGGGAATATGGAAGGAAATAGAAAAATGCTAGTACTTAAGCTTTTAAGTCAATTATCTCCTAAGAAGGGGGAAGTTTCTCAAAGTAACAAACAATGTCGTTGAGAGAAAGTGAATGTTGATTCAAAACTAATGAAACTAACTAGGGTGTGTGTGTTCCCCATGACTTCATAACCACAAGGCATTTTATACTAGTGATCTATTCTGGTGCTTAGCATGCAATATCGATAAGTTAGCTTTATCTAAATGGTTGGTCCCCTATTTAGATGATTATCACCACGTAACTTGGTTTGTATGCGGATGTATACTTAATTGACCCTTACCCTTGACATTGGATTAGCTATTCCCCGACAAGGTCAAACTATTAGATGAGGGTTGAGAGGCTCATATCTCCGTTGTGAATCCCTTTTCCAATTAATCACCCCCTTGATCCGGTGAGTAAGAATAAGGCAATTTCAAATGTTTACAACTATTAAGAAATAATTAAAATGAAGGGAATAAATACATGCATAAACTCCATTCAAGAATCACTATGTATTTTACCTATGTATGTTAATTCGTCATGGTCCCAACAACCCTAGTTGTGGAGGTTTTAGCCTTTTATAATTATAAGTAAATACATAGCATTCATAGAAAAAAGCTCAAAATAACACTTACAATAATGATAGGAAGAAACTTCACTTGAATAATGCAAAAATAAGGAAAAATAATTCAACATATTGTCTTGAAAAATGAAATAAAGCCTTACAATCGTATCACTAAACCTATATCTTCAAAACGTGATAAGACTAAAGACCCAAGACCCCCTTATTACATAAAAGTAAAGGGTATTTACAGCAGTACTTTGATGCTTTTCTTGTTCCTTCTCGAGTTTGATTTGGACTTGTAGCTCCTTTTCCTAGTTGAAGTGGGATAACCTTCTTTGCAGCCAGACATGGCCAACGCGCCATGCTTGTCATCGCGGAGCATTGGTGCTGCGTTGCACTATGCTTCATGTTGCAAAGCCAGTGTGCCACGCCACTGGTCGCACAACAAGTCCTGCGCCTCGTGCCCTTCATTGCGCTGGAGTGCATACGTGCCTCACTGCAAGTCGCACAGGTGTGCCAGTGCATTGTTTTGGCATTGTTCTTTCTTTGCTCATTCCATCTTCTTCACATGTGTTCCAAAATCCTCAAATACATTCAAATCCATCATTTTTAGCCATGAAAGTATCTAATCATGTGTGTTAGCCATTTTCATAAATATATAAACACAAACACATGAAAACACACATAATTTGTTCTCAAAACATAGTAAAATATGGGAAAAGTATGTCTATGAATTGAGTAAGTACGCCCTTCATAAAGACCCCACACTTAAACTATTGTTCGTCCTCGAACAATCTACTATTTCCCTTCTAACTTTTCATCTCAAAATTCTTCCTATGAACATATCTACTTACACTTAGGATCATGAGACAAATCAATGAAGCTCAAATAATTCACTCGCATGCATATACGATCAACATTAAAATGTCAAAGTTCAAAATCACTTAGCGTTTGAAAATTAACTCATTAAGACATATTTGGGCCAACATGAATCATATGTTATTTAGCAATCAAGATTAACCAAAGTCTTATCATTGTGCCCCTCACAATTTGGAGAGATGCCCTTTCACACACAAGATATAAAACAATATTAACTTGAGCATAAATATAACAATTTCCGCTCACTCTCCCAAAGAACTCAACATACATGCAGAAGACGACCCATAGGCTTTCCCTTAGTGTAATACTCCTCTTATATAGATTTTTTATCTAGGATCAATTAGGACTTTAAATTTGGATGTAATGTAGGCTAAGGGATGGGTAGGAACTATTTGGCCAAGATAGTGACTAATCTCCCTAAGCACTTTAATACTTCACAACACTTTGATTTTTAGCACATTCCTTACTTTCCCAATTTTCTCCTTATACCCCCTTTTATTTTTCAATTTTTCAAATTAGGTGACTAGTGGGAATTTTTCTTTCAACATTGAGCTCATTCACACATTTTTCATCATCATTGTTTTTCCTCAGAGCTCTTTCTTCTTTTTTTTTTCCCACTAACCATCACCCTTCTTGTTTAGCAAATTTTCACCCTTTTCTTTTCTTCTATTCACCACACTTTTTAGTTTTTCCCTTCACTTATCCACTTATGCTTATTTCATGCAAATTTTTTATTAAAATGCCCTAGGAGTCATTTGGATCAAATACAAGTCCATAGAACAAAACGGAATGTGCTTGTAATGTGGCTATCAAAGTAATAGGCTAAAGTTCAACATTTCTAACTAGGATAATCACAATCAAGGTAGGTAAAATAGGATAAAAATAAGGCAACCAAAGGAATGCCTACATCACTTCCTAAATCCATCATTCTTATTTTGTTTAGCACACACACCGAGCAAGTTCTAGACATCAATTTACAAGCAAGGAGTATATCAAAAAATTTCTCACACATTAGCACAAAATGGTTTAACAATGGAAGTCAAGATCACATAAACACATCTATTGATATTGCATGCATAACATAGTTAAGCCCATTTTTTCAAGTACAAGAGTCAAGTTACCAAAAGACTTAGTGTTGCTACCTTTTCCATGCATTTTTGGATGAATTTAATAAAGTCTCAATGATACCTAAAGTGAAGCACCTAGTATTCCTGGGGTCCAAGTTCTTGTTCTTCCTAATGAATTACTTACCCTTAAAATGATCGTCATCCATCCATCATCGGGAAAAGTCATGAGTAAATTACTAAAAATAAAGAAAATAAAAAAAATCTAGTCTCTATAGTCGGTTCTAAGGGACTATCCATCGGAAAAATACCAAAAATAAAAACCGGAGGAACCCAAAATAAAATAAAACACAAAACTACTACACACAAACAAGCATGCAAGATAAGTCATAAATTTAAAAAAAAAACTAGGCCTACCATGTGTAAATTTAGCAATTAAGGAATGCATGCTTATATGAAATTCACTTCTTCCACCCCAGACTTAATTAGCCACACTATCCCCAGTGCTAAAGCAATAAAGCATAAAGTAAAAGAGTGAAAGAAGAACTCCCTAGGCCTCTACTCCTCGTTTTCAATGTTTAACCTCAATTTTGTTGAAACTCATGACCTATCAACTGCACACTTGAACAAACACATAAAAATGAAAAATTTATCTTGTGTTGCCTCCCAAATAGCGCCAGATTTAACGTATCGGTACGAAAAATGTATTTTGATTACTCAGACTTCATCAAGATACATGTTGTGACCGTGGTCACATCTTGGCCATTTTTTTCACAACGCCACCCTGTGACACGTCAAAAAAATAAAAAGAAAAATGTAAAATAGGAATAAAAACTAAAAGTTAAACACAAGCAATTAATCTAATCGTAAGTCGTATTCACCGGCAATAGCGCCACTTTGTGATAACGCTCAAACTCATACTTTCTGACAGGAAATATGGAAAGATATAGGAGAATGCTAGTACTTAAGCTTTTAAGAAACCATCTCCTAAGAGGGGGGAAATTTCTAGAACTAACAAACAATGTTGTTGAGAGTAAGTGAAGGTTGATTAAAAATTAATGCAACTAACTAGGGTGTGTGTGTTCCCCATGACTTCATAACCACAAGTTGTTTTATACTAGTGATCTATTCCGGTGCTTAGCATGAAATATCAGTAAGTTAACTTCACCTAAATGGTTGGTCCCCTATTTAGATGATTATGACCACGCAACTTGGTCTGTATACGGATGTATACTTAATTGACCATTACCTGTCACGCATCGAGACTACACCCTGGACGTAACACGGTACTTGAAGCCACAAGTGACCCCAAGTCAACCTTGGTCTATCATTCACTAGTATTCTAAGTAAACATGCACTGTGGAAATTCTAAATAATAACATCAAAGCATTTTTAAGAAAATTTAAAGACTAAAAATGGAGAGCAAAAATATCAGAAAAACAAATCTTAAACCAAGTATGGTCTGAAAGCCATCTAACTAAGGAGTTGCTGGGACAAGCCCCCGACTAACTCTAAGTCTAACAAAAATAAAATCTCAATTGAAAGAAAGTAAAGCAAGGCCCTCGAATGAAGAGGACTCGCACTTCGACTGTAGCGGAGGAGGATCTGGATCGCAACGACTAACGATGCTGAGTCAGGGAACCTGCAGCAGTATCATGAAATGATACAGCATAAAAGTATGCGTCACTACTTTGAATGTATCTAGTAAGTGACAGAAACATGAGTAACATGACAGAACTAGTAACTGAACTGATACAAAATGAAATGACCAACTGAAATACCAAAAATTGATACAAATGGTGTAGAACTGATATGGTCAAAAATAACCCTGGCTTATAGTCATAAACATGTCCTAAGTCTGAGATATTGAGTTTGAGATACTGCACTAAACTGATCTGAACTGAGAAATCTGAGAGTAAACTGAACTGACTAGTGAGAGATGTTATAACTGACATCTAACCATGTGAGCTAGACGTGGAGTCCGATGTACACACCCCATCGGTAGGACCCAATGTACCTTGCCAGTTTATAAAGGCATGGACTGTGAAAATCACTATTAAAGGGGGGTCGTTAGGCTATGTAAAGAAAACCTATGGTGGTAACGTAGTTCTGCAACCTAGGTACGTTGGAACCCTGGCCCTTTTGGTGCTAAGTTCTACTCCCACTGGATAGTCCTATTACTACTACTACTAACAAGCGGATAGCTTGATACTGGGGTCCAAAATTATACTGACCTAGGGATACTATCAAGGAGTTCCCTGAGCGTCTTATAGGACCAGATTTGTAAACTGAGTTCTAAGACTAGTCAGTGCTTTTTACCTTAAAGCGTCATAACCGCCTAGAGAACAAACTGTTAACTACACTGGGGTCGGGGCAGGTCAGAGTTATAACTGGAATGTCATGACCGCCTGATGGACCAAATAATTGTAGTCTGAATCTAAGTCTGATAACTGGGAGGCACCACTAACACCTCGAAAATAAAACTGGAGTTAAATTGATGAGCTGACATTTCTAACTAACACTGAATATTCTAGTACTTTGACTGAAGCTGAACTACCAATTCTGAGAAAATATATAGTATATAGAATTTCTTACTGAATCTGAATAGCATATAGGTAACTGAGTTTCTAACACGTACAATTATTATAGGAACCCTGACCTTGAAAGGTACTAGCAATTTTCGAGAGTTCAATAATCATGCAGGATTCTAGTTTCTGACTTTTTCAAGAGTTAGGGATAAATTCCTAATTCACCAGAACAAGCATCATTTTAGTTACAAACAGGTGGAAAATAGCTACGGTTAACATAGGATAGGATTCTACATGAAATAATCCAAGAACAATAGCAATAATTTCAAATTCACAATCTCAAGTCTATGACTGAAAGTGAACAGGGAGAGATTTGGGGGATGCATGGGGAGAAAAATATCCTTGCTGAATTCCCACATACCTACGGAAGAAACTCTGGTGAAAATCTCTAAGAAAAACTGAGAGGATAGTCGTTTGCCCTAGTTTCTGTTCTACGCTTCTAGTGGAACTCTACGTTTTGTTCTTGAGAGAGTTGAGAGGAATGAATGGAAAAGGTCATCCTAACCCTTTAATTACCTCCTATACGAACCCAAAATGACATGGTTTCATGTTTAGAAAATTAGACAATACTAAAATACCCCTGGCAGAAGGAACTGAAAACTGCTCGACCCTGAACAACGGATCTCAAGAGGGGTCGTTGGTTCAAACAACAGCCCATTGAAAGCTGTCATTTGTTCTGGTTTCTGAAGCCGGGCCTACGGGACTTAAACAACAAGGGGATCCAATGTCCTGTTAGAAGCACTAATGAGTCATTGGCTGCTGTCATGGTTACAGAGTGGGAAACTTGGGCCTTAAGACAATGAGAGACACAACGACTCATTGTTAGCTACAATGGGTCATTGCACCCACTTGTTGTCAACTCTGTTGGGGGCCTGGGCCTTGACGACGGGTGGAAAGGATGGCCCGTTAGAGATAAAAACAAGCCATTGATTCAATTCGTTGCTTCCCAGTACAAACCCAACCCCATACTGGAAGATCTAACAACGGTTGCCTATGACGGGTCGTTGGAACTACCAATGACTCGTTGGTCGGCTCATTGTTTCTGGGAGGAAACATGCTGAGCAAACCATGACTCCTTACAACGGCCACTGGGTTCCACCAATGGTTCGTTGTCTAGGTCCTCTGAGACAGAAATTTTTCTCTGGTTTTTCTATGGTTTTTCATGCAACATCTGAATTTGGTCTAGGAAAGTTTTGGGACATTAGGATATCTCCCCCTTGGGATCATTTGTCCTCGAATGAAGACCAAAACTAGGAAAAGCGCTGCAATTTCAAAAATTGATACGATGAACTATTTTCTGAATGAGTAACTGACTCTAAACTGACTTAGTCGTACTATATGAGCTGATGCAACTATAATGCACGTAGAAAATGTAAATAAGGCTGATGAGTACGAAACTGAGTAGAGTACTGAGAAGGAATTTAGTACCTGATTCTAGGTCTGAACTTGAAGGGAACAAGTGAGGGTATCTGGCCATCATGTATGCTTCTGCTTCCCATGTGGCTCGGCTCCCTCAATTTGCTGATTTCTCCATAGTATATTGACTGAAGCTATCTCCTTATTCCTCAGCTTACGAACCTAACGGTCAAGGATCTGGACTGGTACCACCTCATATGAGAGACTGTCTTTTATCTCCACACTGTCCAATGGCACTACTGAAGTTGGGTCACCAATGCACTTCTTAAGAATTGACACATGGAAAACTGGGTGTACTACTGCTAGTTCTGAAGGTAAATCTAGCTCTGAAGCCACATTACCAATCTGCCTTAGAATCTTATAGGGTCTCACATATCATGGACTAAGCTTTCTCTTTCACCCATATCTTATCACCCATTTCATGGGAGAAATTTCAGGTATACCCAGTCATCAACTACAAACTCCAATTCTCTATCCGCACATCGGTATAAGATTTCTAAAGGCTCTGAGCTGCTTTCAATCTTCCTCAGATGAGCTGAACATTCTACATTGCTTCATGAACCGAGCTTTTCCCCATCAAGGAAGCTTCTCCAACCTCAAACCATCCTATAGGGGATCGACACTATATACCATATAATGCCTCAAAAGGGGTCATCTGAATGCTAGAGTGATAGTTGTTTCTGTACGCAAACTCAATAAGAGACAAATGGTCATCCAAATTTACCCTTGAAATCGATTGCACATGCTCTTAGCATATCATCTATGGTCAGACTGGTCCGCTCAGCTTGCCCATCGATCTGCGGATGAAAAGCGGTGCTGAGCTTGACCTGGGCACCTAGTCTTTTCTGAAAAGACTTCCAGAAGTGAGAGGTGAGTTGGGTACCTCTGTCATAGATAATTGATAATGGCACCGCAAGAAGTCTAACCAATTCCTGGATATAAAGCCTGGCATAGTCTTCAGCCGAATCTGTGGTTTTGACTGGGAGGAAATGTGCTGACTTAATCATTAGGTCTACTATCACCCAGATAGAATCATGTTTCTGAGGAGCCCAAGGTAGACCCATAATGAAGTCCATGTTTAACTCTTCCCAGTTCCATGTGGGTATGTTTATATCTTGAGTCATACCTCCTTGTCTCTGGTGTTCCACCTTAAGTTGCTGGCAGTTCAGGCACTTGGCTACAAACTTTAGCAATGTCTCTTTTCATGTTGTTCCACCAGTAAATATCCCGCAGATCGCGGTACATTTTTGTAGCACCAGGGTGAATGGAGTATCTCGAGCTGTGTGCCTCAGTCAGTATCTTCTATCTCAATTCACTAACATCTGATACACACAACCTTCCTTGGTAACGGAGCACACCATCTCGCCGTTTGGAGAAAGCCTTAACCTCCTTTCTTAGAACTTCTTCTTTAAGTTTAAGTAGAACTAGATCTTCATCTTGTCTAGACTTAACTTCAACTACCAAGGATGAATCCGACCCACTTTGCACTACCACCCCACCTTTGGATGAATCCACCTGCTGCACCCCTAACCGGGGTAGTCTGTGAACATCCCTTGCTAACTCCTTATTTTCTTCCTCAATATGAGCCATACTTCCCATCGACCGCCTGCTTAGGGCGTCAAGCACCATATTGGTTTTGCCAGGGTGATATAGTACACTCATGTTATAGTCTTTTAGCAACTCCAACCACCTCATTTTTCGGTCTATTATATGGGTATAAAACTCACATGCAAGTGCACGTGGTCGAACAAGTAATAAAGTGTCTTAAGTAAGCCAAGTATCGATCCCACAGGGACTGGGATGAAGTGCAATCTGCTCAAGTGTACTATACTTTATTTCTAACAATGAAGACAACAGTGTAACCAAGAGTTTGATATTTTGATTTATAATTTTTATGCTAAATCTAAAACAACTATCTAATGTGAGTCTGAACTATAAATGAGAGCATGCTGAGGTTAAACGAACATGTAATGAAATTAATTATCGATGTAATTTGGTTAGTCTTTTCCTCCGGTTGCTAGTCAAGAACTATTGCCAAGGGATTAAAACTCTCGTATTTAACCCCACTTAAGAATCATGAACCATGCACCTACATTTCTGTGATTAAATGCAATTCATGTTCTAGCCATACAAACCCGGTTCCTAAATTGACTAATACGACTTTCAGGTATATTTTCATCCTGAAAGTAAATCAATTCCCAATTTTCCCAAACCAAGAAAAGATCATATCCTATTAATTCACAACTTTCCAATTTCTTGCTCTCTCGAGTGAAACCGGACTTTTTAGATGTACATTAACGTAGGCCACACATTAATGCAGTAAGAACAAGAATTAATAGAACAACCATCGAAGAAAAGATGAAAAACCAAAGAATCAATGATCACATTTCAATACAATTGTTCATAACCTCAGCAAGAAGAGGAATTAGCCACTCATTTGTGGATTAAACATCGTTAAATGAGTGTTAAAGATACAAGCAATTCAATACAAGAAGAAGGAAAGAAAGAAAAAACCTGATAATTTCGTCCCCTCAACTGCCTGTAACCCACGTTCTTGCTCCACCAAGTCAGAATATTGAAAAATGAACCTAAGTGTTCTATTTATACTAGTGGGAATTTTTCCCGGAATAACAAGCAACGTGTCACGGAGTGCATCGCGGAGCACTGCCTCCGTGACACGCTACGACCTTCACTGGAACTGGGGGTCCAGGAAATAAAGCCCAACGTGGCACGACGTGCAACGCGGAGCCAAGCCATCGTGCCACAGACCCATCATGAACCCACAGTGGAATTTGGCTGAAAATTTCCATCCAGGCAGAAGGCCTCCGCGATGGCAGCGTGACACCGCTCCATCGCGGAGCCCCTATATTTTTTGCTTTCTAATGCCTTATCCCGTGCTCACTTCCGAGTTCAACCCCGATCTCTTCCTACATGCATTTAAGCTTCCCAAAATTACATTTTACCTGCAAAACAATGCTAATCTTGTTGGTTAGTATAAATTCACATTTTATTACCAATTACATGAGAATGTATACACATTGATAGATAAACAAGGCTAAAATGACACTTTTGAGTATCACTTGGGAATATAAATTTGCCCAAGATCATTCATCACCTATCCAAACCTATCACTAAAATCATCTTACGACTCCTCTATAGCATATACCACCCAAGAATTTCCTTATATCCTTAGTAGGACTAACAACTATATCTAATGAACTCCTACATTCTGAGAATCTAAGGTATAAATAGAAAATCATTTTTAATGTATCTATTACAATAATCATCCCTGATTTAGGTGAAGGCACACATGTCTAAGAGTAGGGAATCGTAAGCACGAATAACTCAAGGAGCCTAGTTCGAGCATACACATGATACAACATAATCTGCTATACCATTAACTAGCGTCTGAGGGGCTGGGTTCTTGGAGTTGGGCATAATGTGAGACATGCATCTGTATCTTTCTAGTCTTCATGAGATGAAGCTACAACTTTCAAAACCATAATGTCAGATCGGAATAGCTTTCCGAACTTGTTGTCTATAATTCTAGGAGTCTGAACATAAGCATAAATAGAATGTATCGTATACTGAAATACAAGAGGAAGCAACTGAATAGAAAAGATTGACATCCTATAGTTGCTATTTCTGGAGCCTTTGTTCCACAACACCTAGGGCTTGACTTGGCATTTTTAACTTATCATCTCCCCGTTAGCTTTAAATCATCATTTTCAAGCTATTAGATCCTTTCATAAGGCTAGGATAACATCACTAACTCTTGAGTTCTCATTCGCCACGACAACTATCTCTACAAGCTTCATACTTATAGCCATTTCCTACCAGTCATGGGATAATTCTCATACTAGCATGCTAAAAGGAATCTTATACCTTATACTGTGGCTCCTGGCCTACAACATGCAAGGATCAACATGAGAATCTTATAACATACTTTCAACTATATTTGGAGCTGTTTGCCACCTGTACTAGATGTTGTGCCCTACTGAGATGGGCGAGCTGCTGGAATGGTGGACTGAGTATTCCCACGTCCTGCTAGAGGAAAATTCTTTATTCTATAACCCAACTGACCACATCCAAAACATCATTCCCCACCGAGAAAACAATTTCCAAGGTGGCTGCTTCCACAGTTCTCACAAGCTAGGCGAACTGATAGGGCTGCAAAAAAGATCGTCAGGGCTCTACCTTTGCCCTGTCTGGCTGCTGGGAAATCTCTAAGTCTATGGCCTAACTTTCTACATGAAAAGAAGCCACCCGAGCCAACCATGCATTCTCCCAAATGGCTCTTCCCACAGTTCTTGCAGCTGGGTATGTAATCTCCCTCACTCTAGGTTTGTTAGGACTCGTGGCTATCAATGGTGCTGGGGCTGATGACCTCCTATGATGTTGGAAATGGGGTCCACCACTCATCCTTTTGGGAAATCCTTGAGTCCCCTGTCCTTGCTCTCTTACTTCCCTGCACCTTTCATCCGCTATCATACCGTGAAGCTTAGATGTGACGTTTCGAACACTGGTAGTTATTATCTCATCAGTAGGGTTCGTAGGTGTGACTGTCTTCTGGCTGACCTGAGTGGTTGTGGCTTGTATTAACCTTCTAAGGGAAGCCCCGAGCTTCGCATCCACCACTTGCCCAATGAGGGGGCCTACTGGGGTTGGTCGGACTTGTAGATTCCCACCAGTTTTCCCTCTTCCAATACCTCTGCTGGAAGGCATTGTCTGCTTGTGTGTAAAGCATGAATTAGAAGAAAATCTTAGAGTTTGCACTTTATCGCAAGATAAGGAATATGAACAAAAGAGAGTATTCCTAATAACATTTTGTAGCCTCCTCATCATAATTGTGGCGCGCTTCACATCCATGAAAAGGACTCTACTCGATGCGGCTTTCAGACTTTCTAAGGATACTCTAAACCTAGGGCTCTGATACAAAGTTTGTCACTCCTCGAGACTACACTCTGGATGTAACACGGTACTTGAAACAACAAGTGACCCCAAGTCAACCCTTGGTCTATTATTCACTAGTATTCTGAGTAAACATGTACAGTGGAAATTCTAAATAATAATATCAAAGAATTTTTAAGAAATTTTGAAGACTGAAAATAGAGAGTCAAAATATAGGAAAAACAAATCTGAAACCAAGTCTGGTTTGAAAGCCATCTAACTGAGGAGTTGCTGGGACAAGCCCCCAGCTAACTCTAAGTCTAACAAAAATAAAATCTAAACTGAAAGAAAGTAAAGCAAGGCCCTTGAATCATGAGGACTCACACTTCGGCTGCAACGGAGGAGGATCTAGATCGCGATGACTATTGGTGCTGAGTCTGGGAACCTGCAGCTGTATCATGAAATGATACAACATAAAAGTATGCGCCAGTACTTTGAATGTACTGAGTAAGTGACAGAAACATGAATAACATGATAGAACTTGTAACTGTACTGATACGACATGAAATGACCAATTGAAATGCTGAAAACTTATATAATTGTTGTAGAACTGATATGGTCAAAAATGACCTGGTTGATGGTCATAAACATGTCCTAAGTCTGAGAAATTGAGTCTGAGATACTGAATTGAACTGATTTAAACTGAGAAATATGAGAGTAAACTGAACTGACAATTGGGAGAGGCTTTAACTGACATATAACCACGTGATATAGATGGGGAGTCCGATGTACACACCCCTTCTGTAGGACCCAATATACCTTGCCAGGGTATAAAGGCATGGACTGTGAAAACCACTGTCAAAAGGGGGTCGTTAGGCCAATTATGTAAAACCTACATTGGCAACATAGTTTCGGAACCTGGGTGCACTAGAACCCCGACCCTTTTGGTGCTAAGTCTTACTCCCACTAGATAGTCCTATTACTGCTACTACTAACAAGCGGATAGCTCGATACCGGGGTCCAAGACAATACTGACCCAGCGATACTGTAAGATAGCTCCCCGAGCGTCTTATAAAACCAGATTTGGAAACTGAGTTCTAAGACTAGTCAGAGCTGCTTACCTAGAAGCATCGTAACCGTATAGAGAATAAACAGATAACTCTGAATCTGAGTTTGATAACTGGGAGGCACCACTAAAACCTTGAAAACAAAACTGGAGTCAAACTGATCAGTTGACATTTCTAACTAACACTAAATTTTCTAATACTTTGACTGAAGCATAACTACTAATTCTGAGAAAATATATAGTATATAGACTTCTGATTGAATATGAATAGCATACAGGTAACTGAGTTTCTAACACGTACAATTATTATAGGAACCCCTGAGCTTTAAAGGTACAAGCAATTTTCGAGAGTTCAATACTTATGCAGGATTCTAGTTTCTGACTTTTTTAAGAGTTTGGGCTAAATTTCGAATTCACAAGAAAAAGCATCATTTTAGTTACAAAGGAAAATAGCTACAATTAACATAGGATAGGATTCTACATGAAATAATCTAAGAAAAATAGCAATAATTTCGAATTCACAATCTTAGGTCTATGACCGAAAGTGAACAGGGAGAGCTTTGGGGGATGCAAGGGGAGAACAATATCCTTGCTGAATTCCCATATTCATGTAGAAGAAACTCTGGTGAGAATCTTTGAGAAAAACTGAGAGGATTATCGTTTGCCCTGGTTTCTGTTCTCCACTTCCAAAGGAAGTCTACGTTCTGTTCTTTAGGGAGTTGAAAGGAATAAATGGAAAGGGTCATTCTAACCATTTCATTTTCTCCTATGCAAACCTAAAACGACACGGTTTCAAGTTTAGAAAGCTGGGAAAATACTAAAATACCCTGTCGTTGGTTCAAACAATGGCCCGTTGAAAGCTGTTATTGGTTCTGGTTTCTAAAGCCGGACCTACTGGACTAAAACAACAAGAGGATCCAACGGTCCGTTAGAAGCACTAATGAGCCATTGGTTTCTGTTGTGGTTATGGAGTGGGAAACTCGATCCCTAAGACAATGAGAGATACAATGACTCATTGTTAGGTACAACGAGTCATTGCGTTCACTTGTTGTCAACACAATTGGGGGCCTGGATCCTTACGATGGGTGGAAAGGATGGCCCGTTGGAGATAATAACACGTTGTTGATTCCACTCATTGCTTCCCAGCACAAAGCCAACCCCATACTAGAAGATCTAACAACGGCTGCCTACAATGGGTTGTTGGAACTACTAATGACTCGTTGGTCGGCTCATTATTTCTGGGAGGAAACATGCTGAGAAAACCACAGCTCTTTACAACGGCCCGTGGGTTCCACCAACAGTCAGTCGTCTGAGACAAAAAATTTTCTCTGGTTTTTCTATGGTTTTTCAAGCAACGTCTGAATTTGGTCTGGGAAAGGTTTTGGTTGTTACATTACCCTTGATATCAGATTAGCTATTCCTGTACAAGGTCAAGCTATTAGATGAGGGTTGATAGCCTCAAATCTCCGTTGTTAATCCCTTTTCCCATTCATCACCCCCTTGATCCGGTGAGTAAGAATAAGGAAAATTCCAATGTTTGCAACCGTTAAGAAATAATTAAAACGAAGAAAAAAACAATACATTCATAAATTCCATTCATGAATCACTAAGTATTTTACCTATGCCTGTTAATTCATCGTGCTTCCCACAACCCTAGTTGTGGAGATTTTTGCCTCTCATAATTATAACTAAACTCATAGCATTCATAGAAAAAAGCTCAAAATAATACTTACAATGATGATAGGAAGAAACTTCACTTGAATAATGAAAAAATAAGGATGAGCAATTCAACAATTATCTCGAAATATGAAATAAAGCCTTACAATCGTATCTCTAAACATATGTCTTCAAAATGTTATAAGATTTAAGAACCAAGACCTCTTTATTACATAAAAGTAAAGGGTATTTGTAGTAGTATTTTGATGCTTTTTGTGTTCTTTCACTAATTTCATTTGGACTTGTAGCTCCTTTTCCTAGTTGAAGTGGAATAACCTTCTTGGAAGTCATATAGGGCCAGCGCACCGCGCTTGTCATCCCGCACCGTTGGTGCCGCATCGCAGCAAGGTGAATGCACCGAGCCACTTGTCACGCAGCAAGGCCTACGCTTCACGCCCTTGATTGAGCTGGAAAGCCTGCACACCGTGTTGCAGGTCGTGCAGGTGTGCCAGTGCACTGTTTTAGCCTTGTTCTTTCTTTGCTCATTCCATCTTCTTCACATGTGTTCCAAAAGCCTGACATACGTTCAAAGCCATTCTTTTTAGCCTTGAAAGTACTTGATCATGTGTGTTGGCAATTTTCACAAATATATAAACATAAACACATCCAAACAAACAATTTGTTCTCAAAACATTGTAAAGTACGGGAAAAATATGTCTATGAAGTGCGTAAGTACGCCCTTCATCAGAAGACCACCTGGAGAAGGTAAAAGTAGTTTATACTAACCTGGACAGAGAGCATGGTGAGCTGAGAGAGGCTCGTGGAACTATATCACATTCACACACATAGATGCGAGAAAAAGAGAAAATTCGTAACAAATTCTTCCCCTATTTCTGAAAATGCATGTAGGGCATCTTGAATATTCTTAAACCTTAAGATGCATTACCTTCTTCTAGGATAGAGTTACATATAGAAGCCCTTATCTGATGATCTGAAGAAGAGGGTCAAGATGGGTAAAATGTGTAGGAGATGGACAGTGAGGGGAGCACTTGAGGCAGTATTCAAGAAATATTCCACACCCTTTTAACTTACTGCTTTGTTTCATTGCATTGTGTACATTATATTATTTTTAGTCTAGGAAGGTGGATTCCTGAATAACCATTGATGTGATTAGTTGTAATAATTGTTGATATTGATTAGCTGTTATGAAATATTAGATATTTTGTTATTTGTAATTTTTTAATTATCATCGATTTTTCATAGACATGGTTCTTTTCTTGTGTAGTTTAGTTTATGTTGATTTGGGAATGTTTAGATAGTAGAATAATAATGGAATAACTTTTCCAAATGATAGATTGCTTGGTGACATTCTTAAGGGAAATAATCTATGTGTCATTTTTAGGATGTCATATCAATTTGGTAAAACAAAGTAGTTTTGACTTAAATGTTGTTGACAAAATAGATTATGGAATATGTCTAGTTCTTGATAATGGAACCCCCCTCAAAATATTTGTTATGAATTATAATGGTTAAATATTAACATGCTTTCCCTTTCTCGGACATTATAACTACTAGTATAGCCTAGTTTACTTATTTGTGGGAGTCAAACAAAGCCAAATGATATCCATGTACTAATGTGTGTAAGTATTTAGTATGTGTTCGTGTATTATGCTTTGAATCTACAATATACTTGGTTAGTCTTGTCATTGTCTAAGCAATGATATGGATGTAGAGATAAACCTACATCGTATTTGTGCATCAAAGTCATTTGTGCCTATATGAACCTACCCATGTTTTAAAGTAATTTCTCTAGTCTCTCACATTGAGGTTGTTGACTTTATCTTGGTTAGCCATAATGAAACTGTAACGCATTTTATGAGATGATCTTGATTTTTCACCCTTCCCTCCTAAACACTCGTACTAAAGTTGAGGCATTAAAGAACTTGAGTTGGAGATGAATTCTTAAAATAGGTAATACGCCTAAGTTGGGGGTTGGAAAATAATTGTGCCTAGACCATGACCTAGTGTTGAAAAAAGAATAAAGAAAGATTCAAATTGAAAAATAAAAATTAAGATGAGACATATTACACCAAGGTCATAGAAAGCGAAATGGTGAGAAGAAAGGAAAATTAGCAAAGGAAAGGAAAAGGACAGTATGATACAGTGTTCAAGGAGGGTGTATTCACTATTTTTCCAAATATATAGGCTAGCCTTCCCCAACCTAAATTACTAGTTTAGTAAATCCTTATGTGATTTCCACCAAATATTCTGACGACAATGACATTCGAAAATAAGGGCAAGCCTATGGTAGTTGCATTCACAACAAGTGAAATTCCTTATGCGTGTTAAGCTTCTCTTTTATGTAGTCTTTTGTCCTAGTTGTTCATTATATATATATATGTGTGTGCTAGGACATTCATCTATCTATGTGAGGGCACTTGGATGGAAATAGCTTAATTGATTGATTTCTCAAATTCGGTCTCTTGTGCACACCTGTTGAATAAATCATATAGTGTCGTTGATAGAGACTGCATAGTATGTCTTGGTTATCTTGGGTACTGCGATGTTTTTATAAAAGGATAAATGTGGGGTTGGTAGTCTTTGAAGATGTATACCAGTAGCTAACTATCCAAACTATTGTAGATAATGTACTTTGTGATACTTTAACATAGGTATAGTATAATATCTTGTTTTAATTTCTTGAGGACATGCAAAGACTTTAAGTTGGGGATGTTGATACGTAGTGATTTTACCTTGCATTCTAGCCTTTTTACCATAGTTTTCGTCTGCTTTACTTTTAATATGAGGATGTTATGGTGTGTATTTTTCTTGTTTCAGGTTCATATGATTTGAAGGAGGTTTAAGGTGAAAAGGAGTGAAATCAAGCCAAGAGAGGGTGAAAATAATTTGAGGAAGAACTGGCATGAAACAAGCCTCAGATATTGCACAAGTAATCTACAGGTTGATAATTTCAAGGTCAAAGCAGCCAGCCAAAGTTCACAATTGCAAAAAAGTCTTCATAATTGCAAAGTGCCTATTAGAAACCAAGTGTTGCAATTATGATGATTTTCTCACAATTGCGAGATTTGTTATAAAAATCAATGGTTCGTCATTTGTGATCAAGTATGACCATTGTGAGGTATGCAAGAAATATCAAGTGTTCACATTTGCAATCAAATTATCGCAATTGCAATGGTCAACATAAAAAAATTAATATTCACAATTGCGAACTACGTGATCCAGATCCGGATAGAATTGGGATTTCACAATTTTTTTTGGTCCAACACTTATATAAGGTGAATCAGCTGCATTCAAAAAAATCTTTAGCATATTGGTCATTCTAAATTGGATAAACCGCAAATCTTGATGAATGGGATCTACACAACCATCATGATTGAAAGTTCCATATTTTGAGGACAATTTCCTACATTTATATTTTCTCTCTCTTTAACTTTATTTTGATTGAATATTTTCATAGTGGTTTATGTGTGCTAAAACTTGAATATTCTCTATGAGTTTTTAATTTTAGAACCCTGAATCCTGAAACCCTGACCTTGAACCCTGAAACACTAACCCCTAAACCCTAAACCCTGATTATGGTGTACACGATTATTATTGTTAATTAAAGTGGGTTCTTGATATTTTCATTTAATCTTGTTCTTGAAAATTAAAGCTGGTTTTTCGATTGATGTTCCATGACTATTAGGACAGATTTAAACCTCAATTACTTATTAACTCATGATTTCAAGTTTATGGAGATTATGCTCTTGTATGGATGGTTTATGAAATTCAAGCTTATGAGTCTATGATTTCAAGTATGATAAATTATCTAGTATGCATGAACATTTATGAATTTTTCACTTATGATTTCATGATTTCGAATTATGAAGCATATTTCAAGTATGTATGGTTTTATGACTTGGGCAAGCCCATGCAAAGTTATGTATGTTTATCATGATTTTATTCAAGGTTAGAAGATCAGTTTTAAAGAGATATTTGGAGTCAAAACTCCCTAATATTCAGATTTAAGCTACATTTTGTGAATATGATTATATGAGCAATATGTATATTTTTGGAGTAGTTTCTAGAATAGAGTAGGCAAGGTATTTCGAGGACCTTGGTCTTTGAACTACGCACCAATGAAGGATATACTCTTATTTTGGACCTCTCAAGAGAGTTTTTCTCACGCCTGAGGGCAGACCCGTGATATTATACTTTATTCGTCATTTTCCTTGGCAAGGCTTAGGATTGCTCTCCTCAACGTGGGAAAGACATGGGATCATCATGCGCTCATACGTGATGGTTGTTGGTTATGACGAGTCTCCCATTGTTCCTCAGGTTTTTAGTTAATCATGTTAAGCTCTTATGATATTATGCGTTATTACATATTTGACCCGTTGATAAGTTTATGAGTTTTCAGTTATGTTTTCAAATATGACACACTATATGATTTCCTTTTCGAAACCTTTTTTCATAATGTTGAGCCTGTGATGAATAGCTTATGATTATGTATATTTTAGATATATGGCGTTTCGTATGTGGTTCTTACTCTAATGATCTATCTTGATTTGTATTCATGATGTCAACTAAGTTTTACTAGCATGTTTTACTTATCTTACATACTTCGTACATTCAAAGTACTGACCGCATACTCTATGTTATATCGTCTCATGATATAGGTTTGTGTGATCTATCTCAGTCTCGCCCGTAGTTCTCTCCCAATCAGTGCAGCTATATTATTGTTTGGGTGAGTCCTCCTTCTCCAAGGACAGTATCAGCGTTATGTTTTTATTCTGTCTTTTATTTTTAGACTTAGTGAGCTAGTTGAGGGTGTCGTTCCATCAGCTCATCATAGTAGTAGAGGCTTTTTAGACAATCATGTATAGACAGTTCAGCATTATTGATTTGTGATTACAGTTTTGTTCTTATGATACACAGAGTTCCGCTCGTATCATGCTCATGTTTTATTTCTGCTTAGTATGGCTCTTATCATGCTTTATATGTACCATGGATTAGCCCATAGACATTTGTGGTTCTAGGTTCTGTATCTCAGGCCAGGGTCTCAGCTCGAGTTGTGACATACATGATATCATTGCCAAGGTTTAGGTGTGTCCTAGGGTTTTTGAAAGCCGTGTTAACTAGAATCTTTTCCATGGGTATGAAGCGTGGCACACATATGGGGAAGAGGCTATGAGACATTTTAGGAAATTCTCCTTCTTTCGTGATCTATGTCGCGGGATGATATACCTCTCTATTCGTCTAACTCTTGTTGTATGTGTTTGTAGAAATATTGCTCCATGCCAAGTCAATGGTAGAAGAAATAACAATGGACATGGCGATGGCAATGGCAATGGAGACGGGCATCAGCCAGCCCCAACAACTCCAGTAGATCCCTTGCTCGAGCAGGTTACTCATGTCGAGTTTCGAGCCACTTTTTAGATGTTGTCTTAGGCTATGAAAGCCCATGTCAACTAGAAGGCAATGGCTCATGTCCACTAGAATGGGAACGAAGTAGTGGCGAAAGTGCGAGACTTCCTCAGGATGAACCCAACCAAGTTTCTTGGGTCAAAGGTTGATGAGGACCCACATGAGTTCATAGAGGAGGTTCAAAAGATCACCTAGATTATGGGGGTGATGGGAGAGGATAGTGCAGACTTAAGTCTCTTATCAGCTGAAGGGGGTTGCACATATATGGTTCCATCAGTGGAAAGAGAGTAGGGGAGTTGGTGCAGTTTCTATTGGTTGGGAAGAGTTTGTTACCGCTTTCATGGATAGATTCTTTCCTCGAGAGTTAAGGGAGGCAAAGGCGGCTGAGTCGTCTATCTACAGTAGAACAACATGACTGTCCAGGAGTATGACTTAGAGTTTACCCAATTGTCCAAGTATGCACAAGAGATGGTTGCTGATCCAAGAGCTTATATGAGCAAGTTTTTGAATAGAGCAGCAGATTCACTGGACAAGGAGTCCAGGACAACCATGTTGATCAATAATATAGATTTCTCCTAGCTGATTACGTATTCCCAACAAATATAGTTGGAGTAGATGAAGGAGAAGGAGAGAGAGAGACCAAGAGGGCCAGAACAGGAAGTCATAGGCAAGAAGAGGGAGACCAAGAGGGCCAGGATAGGGAGTCATGGGCAATTTTAGCTAATATCCAATGGTGGGAATTGCCCTGAGTTCCACCAGATGTGGTCAACCCTAGCTCCCTCATCAGCCAACATTCCATCCAGACCTAGAGGAGATCAGAGAGGCAGAGCATCAGGCTATAGGGGTCAGAGGAGTATGTTAGGGGAGCACACTTTTCTAGCTTGTACAAAGTGTGGAAGAAAGCACCCTAGAGAGCACTTGGATGGCACTGATGTATTTTTTAAGTATGGGAAGCCCGGATTATATGCTCAAAGATTTTCCTTCAGCTATGCTGGGAGGCAGTAGAGGTCATGCCCCAGCTACAACTTCAGCAGCTCCAGCAGCTCGCCCATCATAGCAGGGTGCCTCTTCTAGTGCGGGTGGCAGACAATGCTAGAACAGATTCTATGCACTATCATCTCGCAGGAGTAGGAGGTCTCTCCCGATGTGGTCACTGGTATGTTATGGATATTGCAAGTTGATGTTTATGCATTGTTAGACCTAGGGCCCACATTATCTTTCGTGACTCCTTATGTCGCTGTTAGTTTCGGAGTCAATCCCGAAATCCTGTTAGAACCCATTTTAGTCTCTAGTCCCGTCAGTGAGTAAGTTTTAGCTTGATGGGTATGTAGAAACTTCCCTATCACGTTCCATTAGAAAGTCACCTCAGCTGACTTAGTGGAGCTAGATATAACCGACTTCAATGTTATATTTGTTATGGATTGGTGACATGCTTGTTATGCCTCAATCCATTGTAGAACCCGTACAATAGAGTTTCGATTTTCGGATAAACCAACACTAGAGTAGAGGGGTAGTTTAACTGTGCCTGTAGGTCGCTTTGTTTCCTATCTCAAAGCTAGAAAGATGATTCCAAGGGCTATATGTACCATCTAGTTTTGGTTATGTATGATACGTCCGAGACACCGATTCTTCAGTTAGTCCTATAGTATGTGAGCATCAGGAGGTGTTTCCAAATAATCTACTTGGAGTCCCTCCCGAGCGGGAGATTGACTCTGGTATTGACCTTCTCCCTGATACGCAACCTATATCAATTCCTACTAAAAGAATGGCTCTAACCGAGCTAAAGGAGTTGAAAGAGCAATTGAAGGATCTCTTAGACAAGGGTTTCATTAGGCCTAGTAAATCCCCATGGGGTGCTCTTGTTCTCATTGCTCGGAATAAATATGGTTCCCTTAGGATATGCATTGAATATTGATAGTTGAACAAGGTTACAAACAAAGGTATGTATCCCCTCCCTAAAATTGATGACCTGTTTGACCAACTTAGATGGACCTCAGATCCAGTTATCACCAGCTCAGAGATAGGGAGAGTGACATTCCGAAGACGGCCTTCAGGACTTGGTATGGTCACTATGAGTTCGTACTTATGTCTTCTGGACTAACGAATGCTCCTTTAGGCTTTATGGACTTGATGAAAAAAGTGTTCAAGTAATATGTGTACATGTTCATGATTGTTTTCATAGATGATATTCTCATATACTCTCGCAGCGAGGAGGAGCATGCCGCTCATTTGAGGATTGTGTTGCAGACTCTCAAGGATCACTAGGTATTTGATAAATTCAGCAAGTGTGAGTTTTGGATGAACTTAGTAGCATTCTTGGGTCGTGTGGTGTAAAGTGAGGGTGTACAGGTGGACTCTCAAAATATAAAGGCAGTAAATAAGTGGCCTAGACTTGTGAGTCTGACAGATATTTGGAGCTTTTTGGGTGTAGATGGCTACTACAGGAGGTATGTTGAGGGATTTTCATCCTTTGCAGCACCATTTACCAAGTTGACCCAGAAAAAGGTTAAATTTCCGTGGTCGCATGCTTGTCAGAAGAGTTTTCAGGAGTTAAAGACTCGACTCACTTCAACCCTAGTACTAATCATACTGGATAGAAAAGATCGTTCTGTTGTGTACTGTGAAGCCTTTAGGGTTGGTCTTGGTTGTGTGTTGATGCAGCATGGTATGTTCATTGTGTTTGCCTCTAGACAACTTAAAACTTACGAGAAGAGTAATCTGACGCATGACATAGACTTGGTAGCTGTAGTGTTTTCTTTGATGATTTAGAGACAATATTTGTATGGGTTGCATATGGATGTGTCACAGACCACAAGAGCCTTCAGTATGTGTTTTCTAAAAAGGACCTAAATTTGTGGCAAAGACAATGGGTAGATCATCTTAAGGACTATGAGATGAATCTTAATTATCATTGGGGAAAAGCCAAATTAGTGGAAGATACTCTTGGTAGGTAGTGTATGGAGAGTGTGTCTCATGTCTAGGATGGGAGAAAGGAGTTGGTGAAGGAAGCCCATAGGCTTGCTCGTTTAGGAGTTCCCCTTAAAGATTAAATGGATGGCGGTGTTAGTATTAAAAATGGGTCAGAATCTTCATTGATGAAGGAAGTTAAAGTAAAGAAAGATGAGGATCCAATCCTAAGTAAAAGTGAAGGAAGTAGTTCGAAATGAGGAAGTAGAGGTTTTCTCCCAACAAGGAGATGGTGTACTTCGCTATCAGGGTCGATTGTGTGTTCTTGTTGTAGATGACTTGAGGGTGCGGATGTTGAGTCAGGCTCATGATAATGTCCAAATTCACTCCTTGTAAATAGAAAGTGTAAATGTTCGTTGTCAAAACAAATATACCCGACGAATGTCGGGGTTGAACCCCACAGAGAATAGTACTTAGATGGAATAACAGTTCTCAATCAAGTATACTAAGAAACATCGTTGTATTAAAAACAAACAAATAAAGTTTTTGGGGGTTCAAAAGATTACAATAAAATGCAAAAACAACTATTGATCAATCAACGAGATAACCAACTTGAATTCCTAATGTGACCAAGAGATAGGGGTATGCTTTTAAATTGGTTTTCAATTGGATTAGAATTGACTAGGCAACCGAATTACTACTCATAAATATAAATACCCACAGACGAGGCGGTACCCGATGTTTTTCAACCACTAGGGTGTCTTTTGCCTTGGGTTTTCACAAACCCCAAGGTCCAAAAAAATATATCCTTTAAGACTTGAGTCAGATATGAGCTATTTCTAGCCCCAAATCTCTCATGGGTGAATGATTATAGATTTTAGTTATCTCTAGCCTAACCCCACACAATAAACACTCAATTACCCACTATTGCTTTCTCACTCATACTCAATTTTTCTTTTACAAGAAAAAATATAGTAAGTAAACATAACTAACATTTGAAACTATGAGCAATTTAATTATAAATTGGAGAAAACAACATATTTTTATTAAATGAGTAACTCTAAGATTAATCTAGCAACACCCAATTTAATTTAACCCCAATTCATGCACACAACCATAGAAAAAAGATTTAGCTATTCACTGATGAGAAATACGAAATTTATATCAAAAATAAAATCATGACATTCATCATGGAGAGTTAAATTCAAACTCAGAATTGTCTTCAATGGAGGTTTTTTACCTTGAAAAAAGATGAAGAAAAAGCTACTCAATATTTCTCTCTCTAACTTTCTACAAATTAGGAATGGAATGACTTGGTACTTTCTACAGAATTTACAAAATTAGGTCAAAAATGCTCCTAAAATCCCATGCTGGATGATTTTTCCCTTCCTTTAGGCGGTGTCACTTACAAGTCATCGGCGCTCTGCCGGTGCCCATCAGCGTAACGTCGCTACGTCGCAAGTGAGAGGGCATTGAACTTGATCTAACTGGGGTTGGCACCAGCAGTTAGCTGGTGCTGACGAGCATTCCACTGGTGCACCTTCAACTCTGGTCTAGTAAGCTCCTGCATTTTAGCTGGTATTTCGCCGGCTCCATCTGGTGGAGCGCTAGTCCTATCTAGTCAAGCTTCAATCCTCTTCTTTAATTCCATGCTTTTACCCAAGTTCTTGCTTTCTCTCCTTAAATTAAATATCTGCAATAAAATAAAGAGAAGGAGCATAAGATCCTCTCAAATGACTTGAAAACTAAGCAACAACTCATATTTAAAAATTTAATGAATTGGAAAATTACCAACTCACCAAACCCCCAAAATTGAACCATTGCTTGTCCTCAAGTAATGGAATTATTTATATATGAACATTAGGAAAGCATGTCATATGATATTATGCACAAGGGACCACTACGACACCTAGACAACACAAAGATCGCTAACCAACATAAAAGAAAAGAGGAGACTTAACACTTTATGCAAATGCTTCAAGAGAGAACCACAATTACATCGAAGGATTCACATTTAATTCATTCATTCAAAACAAGGGGCATTATTGGTCACAACAAGCTTATAGATCCTCTTAAGTCATTAAGAATCCACATTCAAAGTTTTCCTTCTAGATCACTACAATCTTGTCTCAATTATATCTTTTGGCACATGCAAGCATGTCCCCTAAGGAGGTGATGCTACTCACAACAACAGAGAATCCCATTTAGTTATCAAGAAATTCTCACTCAAGGGAGTATAGAATGAAATAAATATGCTCACTCTCACAAAGAAATTCTCGTGCATGTAGATTAACCCATAGGCTTTCCCTTCATGTAACTCGCCACTAATGTAGAGTTTCTACACTCAAAAGAAATTAGAATTTGGAGGTCATGATATAGGCTAGGGGTAAAGGTAGGATGACTTTTATGTTCTAGTGACTAGAATCTCCCTAATTCCCTTTGGTGAATCTTATTGCATGCTCCATTTTCTTCTTAGATTACTCTTACCTAATCTCTCCTTGAACATCATTTCCACTTTTGAAATAAGTGCCCTCCTTATCTCTCCTTAGTAACCAATTTTCATCTTACTTGAGCAAGAGGCAGTACCTTTTTGCAATTCAGTTCTTTTCATTCACTCAAGCAATTCATTTATTCTTTTCATGATGTGGTGCTACCTCACATTGAAGTTGACATCGTTTTTCGCATTTTCCTACTTCCAACCCCCAAACATTGGCTTTTGAGTAATCTTTTACTTTCATATCCCACGCTTTTGGGACTTCGAGCATCGTTTATGCATTTTTTGCCACAACTAGGACTAAGGAGGATTAGTGCCAAAGAGGGATTGTGAAAGGAGTATTGGGCTTGTAATATTATTTCTAAGGGAAAGGCTTAAAGGCTCAACATTGGTTAACAAGTATTCATGCTCACAGAGGACTTATGGGTAAACTAGCTATCCACAAGAAAGCCTAGAATCATCTTCCAAGTGCAACCACATCTAGGATTTCACCTTGACTTACACTTGAGGCAAGTTCTAGGCAATCGTTCATGCAAGAGAATTCAACTAAAACCTTTTCCACAAAGCATGACTCTCCAAGGGCTTCACACAATGTTCATCACCACATCAAGATTAATAAGACAAGATAACATGAGAATCAAGAAGCCAAACAAAGAATGTGTAATTTATGAAAAAAGAGTACTCAACTCTCAAATTCAAATGTCCCTTCCTTTCTGAAAATTTATTTTTTCCAACTGCCATACCATTTAAGAAAATTTTTCTGGTGGTACCTATCACAACCCAAACATGGGCTCGGATCGAGACACGACACAAGAAACCCCGAAGGACTCCAAGTTGACCCATGGCATGAACATACAACTAACTCAATCAATAGAAGCGGAAGATTCAACATACATAACATAGAAGGAATCTAAACATGGCATAAGGTTTGAAATACATCACATGCGTTTAAAGCTGAATAAGAACTATGTCCGAGAAAGCCTCTATCACTGACGAGTTGATGGGATAAGACCCTAACTAACTCTCTAAAACTGAAACTGAAAATAAACCAATATGATTGAATATAAGAGGGGCCCTCGACAGATGAGGACTCACCAACAGAGACTGATGCTACTCCGAAAACTGGTTAGGGTCAAGGCTAAATATGATTACCAGAGCCTGTATCATAAAGAGATACAACATAGAGTATGCGGTTAGTACGTGGAATTTACTGAGTATGCATGGTAAGTAAACAGACATTTAAAAGTATAAAAGTTCATAAGAGTAGGAAAACATGATCATAACATAAATATCATAATGCAATATAGGGCTCAAGGTTTTAAAACATTCGTAAATGATTCACAATAATGCTCACGAGAGAAAAGCTTTATTAACATGACTCGAGCAAAATTATATAATCATAATCCTACATAAATCATGAGGAACACTGGGAGATTCTTATAACTAAAAAAACCCAATATGAGTACATATGGAGCCCGACATGTAAACCCCTAATCGGGAGGTGTTCGTACCTTTCCAAGAGTAGAACTATGAAAGAGTGTGATATCACTCATGAAAGACCCATTCGGGCATAAGGGGACAGTCAGAAGGGAGGTTTTATTGTGACCTACGGTGGCACGTAGTTTTGATACTCGAGGCAAAAACTGAGCTCCAAACCTACTCGATGTTAAATACTACTCCTAAAACTTATATAGTGTTCATAGGATAATATACATGAAATGCATGGACTAGCTAAATCATGATAAACATAATCATTCTAAAAATACGTGAACTAGAAATGAAATAAGGCCCGTGAGTCGGCCATAATATAAATTCATAATTCATGATATTCATACAAAATTTTAAATCATTGATAGTTGATATTCATAAATCTTGATGAGCATTTGAGAGAAATGTTATTGTAAGTCATAAATCATAATGGGCTAAAATACAACAAGATAATAATGAAATCATAACTTGATTTTCATAATAAAAATGTATAATTGGGCATGATTTGGTTTAAATCCAAATCTATGATTTATATTTAAAAATCGTTATAAATTCTACCCTTAGATCATAAAACATGATTTAATTCTTGAAAGAAATTGACACACATATAGATCATAGAGAAAATCAAAAGAATTAGATTAAACCCCATATATCATGAAACTTGAATTGTAGAAGTAGAATCTCGTGGAATTAATAGATGTTTGGGCATGAGAGTGGGAGGAACTCATTCATAGCATCACATACCTGGGTAGATTGAATTTTTCCCTCTTCCTTGAACAACCAAAAGAAATTGAAGAAATATTGATGGGTTTAAGCTTTGATCACCTCTAAGAGCCTCCTAATATTGCATGAAAGGGATGGTAAGGCTTAGGATAAGATTTACTCTTTAAAACCCTCATAACTGAGCTTAAAACGACATAGTTTAGGCCTTAGGACCATAGGAATTATGGAAAAGCCATTAATAAATTCACAGAAAATAATTGACTGCCAGTCCCAACGAGGGACTGGACGAGTCATCAAGTTAGACCACGACTTGTGGGCTTTAGTCATCAAGTACACTGCCCATCTTTGCTCAAAGGGTCCCCACGAGGGACCTAACAAATCTTCCTTGGTGACCACGACTCGTGGTCATCTCTCATGGTCTCCACTATCCAAAAACCATTGACCCTTGACCAATCTTGACCACGATTGAATCAACTAGTCGTGGGGTCTAACCATGACTGGTGGTCATGCACGTGGTGTCTTCAAATAACAAATTCCAGAACTTAAAGCCAGCTCTTCACCATGAGTCACCTAACAACTCATGGTCACCCCCACAGTTCCTAGAATGTCTCATTTTTTAACTTGGTGAAGATTTTCCAGTTTCCTCTGTTTGAACTCTCGGGTCTGATCTTAGGGCTTAGAGGGCATTGCAATATCTCCCTTAGAGAACATTCATACTTGAATGTTGGAAAACATATAGAAAAGCATAGAAATGTAGTCATCATAATCAAACACTAATCATTTAAGCTGAAAACTAACGGAACGACCCTCTGAACTGAACTGCGTGGCTGAACTGAATTCGCGAACCTTATATACATTCTTTGACTTAAAAGAAACTTGGGAACATGAACTAAAAACTAAATAGAGTACAAGGGCAAAAAGTGATACCTCAAATTGAAACGAAGCCCGAAGGGAATAGGTGTGGGTATATAGCCATCATATTCGATTTGGCATCCTATGTAGCTCCCTCAACATGCTCATTCCTCCATAACACTTTGATCAAAGCTACCTCCTTGTTCCTTATCCTCCGAACTTGACGATCCAATATCTCCTCCGAAATCTCCTCTAGCTAATTTTGTATCTCACACCCACACTCTTCACTGGAAGCACCAAAGCTAGATCACCCAAACACTTCTTCAAGAGCGATACATGAAAAACAAGATGAACGGAAGCTAAGTCTGAGGGTAACTCCAATTTATATGCCACCTTGCCAACCCGTTTCACAATCTGGTAGGGGCGAACATAACAAGGGCTAAGTTTTCCTTTCTTTCAAAACCTCATCACTCCCTTCATGGGAGACACCTTCAGAAATACCAAATCATCCAGTTCAAACTATAGTTCTCTCCTTCTCACATCCGCATAGGACTTTTGGCGACTTTGAGAAGTTCTCAACCTGTCCCGAATTAGCTAAACCTTCTCGATGGCCTCATGGACTGAATCTGGTCCTATCATCGAAGCTTCACCGCCTTCAAACCAACCAATAGTCAATCTAAATATCCGCCCATAGAGAGCCTCAAACGGAGCCATCTGAATACTAGAATGGTAGATGTAATTGTATGGAAACTCAATATGTGGAAATTGGTCATCCCAACTACCCTTGTAGTCAATCACACATGCTCTCAACATGTCCTCAAGAGTCTAAAAATTTGCCGCTCCGCTTGACTATGCATTTGCAGGTGAAATGTTGTACTGATCTTAACTTGAGTACCCAATCCTTTCTGAAACAACGTCCAAAACTGAGAGGTAAACGAAGTACCTCTATCGGATATGGTGGACAAGGGAACTCCATGCAATAGAACCAACTCACGAATGTATAATTTGGCATAATCTTCCGCTGAATCAGTGGTTTTGACTGGTAGAAAATGAGAGGCTTTGGTTAACTTGTCCACAACTACCAAAATGGAATCATATTTTCAACTAGTGCGAGGCCACTCGGTTATGAAGTCTTTATATATTTCTTTCCATTTCCAAGTAGGAATACTAATATCCTGAGGCACATCTCCCAGTCTCTGATGCTCAACCTTCACTTGCTGACAGTTTGGACAGTTAGCTAAAAATTCTACTATGTCCTTTTTCATGTGATTCCACCAATAGACTTCCCGTATGTTACAGTACATATTTGTGGCACCTGGATGGATTGAATACCTGGATCCATGATCCTCTTGCAACATCCGATTCCTCAAATCATCAACATCTGAAACACATAAGTGACCCTGGTATCAAATCACACTATCTCCCCCTTTGGAGAAGACCTCTACCTTCTGATTCTTAACAACCTCCTTTATCTTTACCAAAATAGGGTCCTCATCTTGTCTAGCTTTTACAACAGTTACCAAGGATGATTCTGATCCGTTCTGAATTATCATGCCGCCATCAATCGAGTCGAACAATCGAACCCCAACCTTGCAAGTCGATGCATATCCTTCACCAACTCCTTTTTTCCCTCATCTACATTGGACACACTCTCCATAAAGAGTCTACTAAGTGCATCTTCTACTACATTGGCCTTACCCGGATTGTAAAGAAAACTCATATCGTAATCCTTAAGTAGCTCCAACCACCTTCTTTACCGAAGATTGAGATCCTTTTGGGTAAACACATATTGTAGACTCTTATGGTCAGTAAAAACATCTACATGAACCTTGTACAAATAACGTCCACATATCTTCAAGGCAAATACCACCGCTGCCAATTCGAGATCATGAGTCGAGTAGTTCTTTTCATGCACTTTCAACTATTTAGAAGCATAATCTATAACTTTTTCATGTTGCATAAATACACACCAAAGTTCTAGTGTTGAAGCATCACAATACACCACAAACCCATCGGTACCCTCGATTAGGGTCAACACTGGTGCTGAGGAGAGTCGAGCCTTCAACTCTTGGAAGCTCTTCTCACAAGCCTCTTACCCATAAGGCTTTACCTTCTTCTGGGTCAATTTAGTCAATGGTGCTACAATAGCTGAAAACCCCTCAACAAATCTTTGATAATAACCAGATAAGCGTAAGAAACTCCTGATATTTGAAGGATTCACCGGACTGGGCCAATTCTTCACCGCCTCTATCTTTTGTAAGTCTACCTGCACACCCTCACTAAACACAACAAGAATGCCACAGAATTTACGAAAACTCACACTTGCTGAATTTTGCATACAATTGACGATCCTGCAAAGTTTGTAACACCACCCTCAAATGAGCGGCATGCTCCTCCTCGCTCCGAGAGTATATAAGGATGTCATCTATGAACACAATCATGAACATGTCTAGATATGCTTGAACGCCCTTTACATTAGGTCCATAAAAGCTGCATGAGCATTTTCTAGTCCAAAAGACATAATTACAAACTCATAGTGACCATATCGAGTTCTGAAGTTTGTTTTTGGAATGTCGCTCTCCCGAACCCTGAGCTGATGGTATCCGAACGTGGGATCTATCTTTGAAAATCACTTGGCACCCTGAAGCTGCTTAATAAAATCATCAATTCTAGGTAGAGGGTACCTGTTCTTGATTGTGACCTTCTTTAATTGCTGATAATCAATACATATACGAAGAAAACCATCTTTCTTTCGGACAAAGAGGACTGGTGCACCCCATGGAGACTTGCTAGGTCTAATGAAACCCTTGTCTAAAAGTTCCTTCAACTGATCTTTCAACTCCTTTAGCTCAGATGGAGCCATTCTATAAGGAGGAATAGATATAGGTTGCGTGTTGGGTAGGAGGTCAATACCAAAATAGGCTTCCCTCTCGGGAGGAATACCCAGTAGATCACCTAGGAACACTTATGGATACTTACATACCATTGGAATTGACTGTATAGTCGGGGTCTCACATGTAGCATCCTTAACCCTAACTAGATGGTACACACAACCTTTATAAATCATCTTTCTAGCCTTAATATATGAAACCAAACGACCTACAGGCATGACTGAACTATCCTTCCATTCTAAGATTAGCTAACTCGAAAATCTGAACTCTACCGCACTGGTTCTACAATTAACAAAGGCATAACATGCTTCCATGTCGAGGATAATATCAAAATCGGTCATGGCTAACTCTACTAGATTTGCTGAGGTTATTTTTTGAAGAACTGAGATCGGGAAATTTCTATATACCCATCGAGCTATAACTGAATCACTGACTAGAGTAGAGACTGATAAGGGTTTTGATATGATTTTGGGATTGACTCCGAAGCTACTAGCAATATAGGGCATCACAAAAGATAGGGTAGCCCCTAGATCTAACAAAGAATAAGCATCAAGGTTGAAAAACTCGCAACATACCAATAACCACATCGGGGGAAGTCTCCTTGTCACGAACCGAACGGAGGCCCAAATCGTAGACACGGGACAAGGGACCCCGAGAGACCCTAAGTCTACCCATGGAAGAAGCATACATCTAACTCATTCGATATAAATGAAGGAACATCAACATAATCTCGGCGGAAATCTAATTCAACATCACATCGTAATGAGCATCCGAATCTAACACATACACAAGTATGAACAACCTCTAGTCTGAACGAGTTGATGGGACAAGACCCCAACTAACTCAACAATACTAAAACTGAAAAATACATAAAAGAAAATGATAGTCTAGTCCTCGAAGAATGAGGACTCACCAATCCGAGCAGATACTAACTCCGAAAAGTTGTCTAAGAGCGGGGCTGAAGATGCATACCGGGTCCTGTATCATGAAATGATACAAAATAGGATGTATGCGGTCAGTATGTGGAATGTACCGAGTATGAAATGTAAGTAAAACCGCTTAAGTAAAATAAATCATTTAAAACATTTCAGAACATATCATACACTTTCAAATTTGAGAGGAAAGAAGTACATGCACTCATTCTGAAATCATAATCTTTTCATAGTATGACCATGCATAGTTTTGCAACATCATAACTAACTCGAATGACTAAAAGATGAAATATGACAATAGAAAAGCTGAACAATAAGTCAAAACATACTCTTAGAACATGTATGCTTGAAGTAATAATCATGAGTAATGAACATGCAAATCTGAATCATGTAAACAATGGGAGACTCATCACTTAACTGACATACCATAATAGAGCTTATGTGGTCCCGACTATCACATTCAAGTGGGCAGAGTCGTCCAAAACCTTGTCAAGGCTAAGGACGCTACCATGATATCAATATCAAGCTCCTGAGCATTTGGGCCGGAGATAGCTCACAAGAGATGTCCCAATAAAATAATAATATAAACTTACATTGGAGCGCAGTTTTGGGGCATAGGGTGATCGACCCTTAGCCCTCTCAGTGCTAGACTCTTCTCCCAAAAACATGAAATGTTCTACATCATGTATAACGAAGATCAACATCGTCTATTAAGAAATCTCAAGATACAATCATGCATAACGCAACATCATATGAAACGAAGCTCATCAGTGTTGCTAAATAATGAAATCACGCATAGACTCGATATCATATGAAAATGAAGCTCAACATTGTCCTTTGACAAAGCTCAATAATGGCATACATCTCAATTATGAACTTATGCATATGAGAAGCTTTAATTTAAAACATACCAAAAGCTAATAATATGAAATTTGGGAGACCTCTCTCCGAACAATATGGTAAGCTTATTTCGAAAAAAATCATCATTTTAAATCAACATGTGGGAATTTCCCAAAGCTTTACCATACTTGGATCTACTCAATTAATTTTTAAAACAATATCATAATCATGGGTAGCTTTAGTAACATGTTTCTCATCGTCAAATCTCATCATCATCATACATTCATCAACATTCTCTTCTTTCATGAACTTCTTATCCATGGGAATTTAAGTTTCATAACATAGAAAACATAACTTTTTGATTGAAAACAATTTTAATTTGCCCAAGCTTCACAATTCATCAATATGAATATAATATAATCATACACATGTACAGAGATTGAAGAATCACGCAATTGGGTAAAAACCCCATACTTGATCATAGGTAATTTTCATGATTTGATGGAAATTGGGTATGGGTGTGGAAGGAGACACCTACTCATAACATCACATACCTGGGAGGGATGATTTTACCACTTCTCTAATTGCCCAATATTAGATTCCAATGGAAACCTTCAAAACATGCTCTAAATCCTCACTTCAAACTCTCAAATTTGCATGCATGGAATGAACTGGCTTAGAATAGGTTTTCCCCTCTTAAAACCCTATAAAATGATCCTTAAATGACGTATTATAGGCCCGTAGGACTTAGGAATTATGGAAAAGCCCTTACTAAAATCACAGGATTTGGCTGACTGCTAGTCCCCACGAGGGACTTGACGACTCATGCTCATAGGCCATGGCTTATTGTCAAGAGTCGTCAGGTACACTACTCAAAACAACAAGCGGACCTCATGGAAGACACCACTACTCGTGATGGGTGACCATGACTCATGGCCACCATCCATGGCTTCTATTATCCAAGGCCTCCTTGCCACAACCAGTCTAGGCCACGGGAGACCTCACGAGTCGTGAGGCCTGACCACGACTCGTGGTCATTCCCTTGGTCTTCCCAACAGGCCCTTCCAACCTTGAAGGACCACGAGTCACTTCATGACTCATGGTCACTCCTCACGAGCCTCCTCCAGATTCGTCCTATGCCCTGGTGCGAAATTTCAGTTTTTCACCGTTTTGACTCCTGAGTCTGATCTTTGGGCTCCCGGGGTATAACAATATCTCCCCCTTGGGAAAATTCATCCTCGAATGTTAGAAACACATAGAAACCCAAAAAAATGCAATCATCATATGCAAACACTAATCATTTAAACCAAAAACTGACGGAATGACTACCTCCAAAAAGAACTACATAGATGAACTGAGTTCAGATATCACATACATCTATCATAACATAGATCAAACTTGCACACATGCACTGAACATGGAATTGATTAGAGAGTTAGGGACAAACTGTGTTACCTCAAACTCAGACTTAGCCGGTAGGGAACAAGTTGGGGTATTTATCCATCATAGCCGCTTCGACATCCCACGTAGCTCCCTCAACATGCTGATTTCTCCATAACACTTTCACTAAAGCTACTTCTATGTTCCTCAGCCTCCAAACCTGACTATCCAAGATTGCAACTGGAAATTCCTCATAACTAAGGCTATCTCTCATACACCCTCTTTTCACCGGGACAACAAAAGATGGATCACCTAAGAACTTTTTCAAGAGAAATATAGGAAATACGGGATGAACTGAAGATAACTCTGATGGAAAGTCCAACTCATACGCTACCATACAAAATCTTTTCATAACCCAGTAGGGACAGACATAGCGGGGACTAAGTTTTCCTTTCCTTCCAAACCGCATGACTCCCTTCATGGGAGTCACCTTCAGAAATACCCATCGTCAACCTCGAACTCCAACTCTCTCCTTCTCACATCAGCGTATGACTTTTAACGACTCTAAGAGGTTTTCAGCTTGTCCCTTATCAACTGAACCTTCACCATGGCCTCATGAACTGAGTCAGGTCCTATCATAGCTACCTCACCAACCTCAAACCATCCAATGGGCGATCTACACCTCCCCCTGTAAGGAGCCTCGAATGGTGCCATCTGGATGTTGGAAGGATAGCTATTATTGTAAGAAAACTCGATCAAGAGAAAGTGATCATCCCAACTACCTTTAAAGTCCATCACACAAGCTCATAATATATCCTCAAGTGTCTGGATTGTCCGCTCCGCCTGACCATCCGTTTGCGGGTGGAATATTGTGCTGAGTTTAACCTAAGTCCCAAGCCCTTTTTGGAAAGACCACCAAAACTGAGAGGTAAATTGACTAACACGGTCTAAGATAATAGACAAGGGAACCCCATGAAATGGAACCAAATCTCGCATATACAGTTTGGCAAAATCATCCACTGAATCTATGGTTTTGACCGGTAGAAAGTGTGCAGCCTCGGTCAACTTTGTTACCACCACCCAAATAGAATCACAGTTTCGGGATATATGGGGTAGGACTGTAATGAAATCCATATTAATCTCTTCCCACTTCCAGGTGGGAATGCTAATACCCTGAAGTACGCCTCCCGACCTTTGATGCTCGACTTTCACCTACTGGCACTTGGGGCACTTGGCTACGAATTCTGCAATATCCTTCTTGATGTCGTTCCACCAATATATTTCCCGCAAATCATGATACATCTTGGTGGCACCCGGATGGATCGAATACCAGGATCCATGTTCCTCATGCAATATCCAGTCCCTCAAATTATCAATATCTAGAAAAAATAGACGGCCTTGGTGTCGCAACACCCCATCTTCCCCTCGGGAGAAGACCTCGACCTTCTAACTTCCAACGGTTTCCTTTAGTTTTACAAAAATCGGATCCTCATCTTGTCTGGCTTTCACGTACATCACCAAGGACGATCCTAATCCGTTTTGCACAACAACGCTGCCATTAGTCGAGTTGACCAATCTAACTCCCAACCTCACAAGTCTATGAACATCTTTCACCAACTCCTTCTTCCCCTCATTCACATGGGACACACTCTCCATAGAGAGCCTACTAAGTGCATCCGCTACCACATTAGCCTTACCCGGGTGGTAAAGGACACTTATGTCGTAGTCCTTTAATATCTCCAACCACCTCCTTTTTCGAAGATTGATATCTTTCTACGTGAACACATATTGCAAACTCTTGTGATCTGTGAATACATCCACATGGATCCCATCCAAGTAATACCGCCATATCATCAATGCGAACACCACCATGGCCAACTCAAGATCATGGGTCGGGTAATTCTTCTCGTGGACTTTCAATTGTCTTGAAGCATATGTTATCACTTTCCTATGCTGCATCAACACACACCCAAGTCCAATTCTCGAAGCATCACAATACACCACAAAACCATCGGTACCCTCGGGTAAGGTCAACACTGGTGCTGAAGTTAGTCGAGTCTTTAATTCCTGGAAGCTTTTCTCACAAGCCTCCGACCATTGGAACTTTACCTTCTTCTGAGTCAACTTGGTCAAAGGTGCTGCAACAGATGAAAAGACTTCAGAAAATCTCCAATAGTAACCCGCTAAGTCCAAAAAGCTCCTGATATCTTATGGGTTCACCGGTTTGGGCCAATTCTTCATCGCCTCAATTTTATCAGAATCCACCGTTATGCCCTCACTCGATACCACAGGGCCCAAAAATGCCACAGAGTCAAACCAAAACTCACATTTGCTGAACTTTTCATACAACTACCGATCGTTAAGGGTCTGAAGCACTACTCTCAAGTGAGTGGCATGTTCCTCCTCACTCCGATAGTATATGAGGATATCATTGATGAACACGATCACGAACATGTACAAATATGCCCTAAACACCCTGTTCATAGATCTATAAAAGTTGCAGGGGCATTTGTTAGTCCAAAAGACATAACAACAAATTCATAGTGACCATACCGAGTCCTGAAAGTTGTTTTAGGGATGTCACTCTCCCGAACCCTGAGCTGGTGATACTCGGACCTGCGATCAATCTTGGAGAAACACTTGGCATCCTGAAGCTGATCAAAAAAATCATTAATCCTGGGTAACAGATACATGTTGTTAACTGTAACCTAGTTCAACTTCCGAACAAATAGGACTGGTGCACCCCATGGAGACTTACTTGTCCTAAGAAATCCCTCATCTAACAGGTCCATCAAATGATGCTTCAACTCTTTTAGCTTGGCTGGAGCCATTCTGTAGGGCGGAATAGGTATAGGCTATGTGTCAGGAAGAAGATCTATACCAAAATCAATCTCCCGCTCGGGAGGGACACCTGGAAAATCATTAGGAAAGACCTCTAGATACTCTCATACGACTAGAGATGATTGGATAGTCGGGGTTTCAGACTCGACATCCTTAACCCTAACTAGATGGTACATGCAACCCTTCAAAATCATTTTCCTGGCCTTAAGGTAGGAAATGAATCGACCTACAGGCACGGCTGAACTACCCTTCCATTCTAAGATAGGGTCACCTGGAAATCTGAATACTATTGACCGGGTACTACAATTAATTGAAGCATAGAATGCAAATAGCCAATACAATGCCGAGAATGACATTAAAATCGATCATGGCTAAATCTATCAAGTCTGCTGAGGTGACCTTATAAAGGAATGAGATTGGGAAACCTCTATACACCCGTCTAGCTATAACTGAGTCACCTACTGGTGTGGAAACTGAGAAAGGTTCTGACAAAACATCAGGACTGACTCCGAAGCTACTGGCCACGTATGGTGTCATAAAAGACAAGGTAGCCCCCGAATCTAGCAAGGCATATACATCTATATGGAGGACTCACAACATACCAGTGACAACATCTGGGGAGACCTCCTTCTCCTAAAGGGACACTAAAGCATAGAATCTATTATCGTGGTGACCGCTAGTTGTGCTAGTAGATGCCCCCTGATGTGCTGAGCATGGGGGAGGGGCTGCTGAACTAGAAGCCGGGCCTCTTCCCCCAACCTGATCCTACCTTGCAGCTGGGCAATCTCGAAGGATGTGCCCGGGCTGCCCACACATGAAAGAAGCACCTGAACCTGTCAAACACTAGCCTGTGTGCCCCCAACCATATCTGCAACAAGCTGGGATGCTAGAATATGTGGATCTACTGCTCTGACCCCTCGAGCCTGACGCTCGCCCTACCGAATCATGCCTGGGCGTTGATGGCGCAGTTAATGCCGAGGATGTCGGGGCTGATGATCTCGGGTGAGTCTGCTATCTGTGCCCACCACCTGCTCTCTACTAAGAGAATCTGTGGTCCTCGGTCCAGGCTCTCTTGGCCTCCCTCTCTCTCAAATGTGCCACCTCTATCTGCTAGGCATACAACACTACGCAGAGAAAATCCATATCCTGGTGAAGCATAGAAATCCGGCACTCCTTGTCCAAATACCCAACTATACCATTCACAAATCTTCTCACACGCGCTCTCTGGTCAGTCACTAAATCAAGGGCATATTTCGATAGGCGAGTGCACTCAAGGGAATACTCTTGCAATGTCATCCTTACCTGCTTCAAGTTGCCAAACTCAGTTGCCATCAGCTCCCTCATCTCCCGTGGGAAGAACCTTTCTAGGAATGCAACCTAAAACTCCTCATACGTGATCAGACCTGCTCCTGCGACCCTACTGTCCTTCAATTTACGAAACCAGATATGCGCAATCCCCTTCAATTGGTACGAGGCGAACTTTTCGCACTCAACACTACTCACCCCATGACTTGGGTGATCTTGACAATCTCATCAATGAAATCATGCAGGTCCTCATCTACCTTGGACCCTAGAAACTCCGGTGGGTTTATCCTCAAGAAGTCTCTGAATAGAGCCGCCGTTGCATTGCCATTTTGTGGAACATGTGCAACGGCCTGCTAATTGACCTAAGCGGTCAAGGCCTGCACAAGCATCTGAATAGCAGCCCGGAACTTAGCATGAGCGGCTGGCTTTGGTGCCTGAGGCTCCTGAACTGGTGGGGCTGACTGATGCCCATAAACATTTCCATTCTCGTTGCCCTCACTACCTCCATTCCTCCTTCCGTTCTTTTTTACGGGAGCCATGATTCTGCAATCGCGATTAGCACAAATTAGAATGATAGAAAGACACTTCGTCGCACAACATAGATCATGAAAGAAGGGAACATTTCCTAAACGTCTAGTAGCCTCTTTGCCATAAGTATGGCAAGCTTCACACCCATGAAAAAGACCCTACTTAACGCGGCTTTTGAGACTCCCTCGGACACATCAAACCTATGACTCTGATATAAAGTTTGTCACGACCCAAACGGAGGCTCAGATCATAGAAATGGGAAAAGAAACCCCGAGAGACCCCAAGTCGACCCATGGCAGAAGCATACATCTAACTCATTCGATAAAATTGAAGGAAACACATACATAATCTCAGCGAAACTCTTATTCAACATCACACCAGAATGAGCATCCGAAGATAACACATATATAAGTCTAAAAAGCCTCTAGTCTAACCGAGTTGATAAGACAAGACCCCAACTAACTCACTAATACTAAAACTGAAAAATACATAAAAGAAAATGATAGTTTAGTCCTCGAAGGATGAGGACTCACCAACTGAGCAGATACTAACTCCAAAAAGCTCTTTAAGAGTGGGGCTGAAGCTGCGAACCGGGTCCTGTATCATAAAATGATACAACACAGAAAGTGTGCGGTGAGTACGTGCAATGTACCGAGTATGCAAGGTAAATTAAACCGCTTAAGTAAAATAAATCATTTAAAATAATTCATAACATATAATAAACTTTCAAATCTAAGAGGAAAGAATTACTTGCACTCATTCTGAAATCATAATCTTTCCATAGTATTACCATGCATAGTTTCGCGACATCATAACTGACTCGAATGACTCAAAGCTGAAATATGACATTTATAGAAAAGTTGAACAATAAGTCAAACCATACTCTTAGAACATGCATGCTTGAAGTAATAATCATGAGTAATGAACATGCAAATGTGAATCATGTAGACAATGCGAGACTCATCACTTAACCGACATACCACGATAGAGCTTACGTGGTCCCGACTATCACACTCAAGTGGGCAGAGCCGTCCAAAACCTTGCCAGGGCTAAGGACACTGTCATGATATTGATATCAAGCTCATGGGCAATTTGGGCAGGGGATATCTCACAAGGGAGGTACCAATCATATAATAATATCAACCTACATTGGTGCGTAGTTCTGGGGCATAGGGTGATCGACCCTTTGCCCACTCGGTGCTATGATATTCTCCTAAAAACATGCAATGCTTTACATCTTATATGACGAAGCTCAACATCGTCAATTGATGAAGCTCATGATATAATCATGCATAACTCAACATCGTATGAAACAAAGCTCAACATTGTCCTTTGACAAAGCTAAATAATGAAATCACGCATAGACTCGACATCATATGAAAATGAAGCTCAACATTGTCCTTTGATAATGCTCAATAATCAATATATCTCAATTATGAACTTATACATATGAGAAGCTTTAATATAAAACATACCACAAGATAATAATATGAAATTTGGGAGACCTCTCTCCAAACAATATGGTAAGCTTATTTCATGAAAAATTATCATTTTAAATCAACATGTGTGCATGGCCCAAAGCATTACCATACTTGGATCTACTAAATTCATTTTGAAAACATTATCATAATCATGGGTAGCTTTAGAAACATGTTTCTCATCATCATCATACATTCATTATCATTCTCTTCTTTTATGAACTTTTCATCCATGGGCATTTAAATTTTAAATTGTAGAAAACATAATTTTCTGACTAAAAACAACTTAAAATCTTCCCAAGCATCACAATTCATCAATATGAACATAATCTAATCGTACACATGTATATAGATTGAAGAGTTATACAATTGGGTAAAAACCCTAAAACTTGATCATAGGTAATTTTCATGATTTGATGGAAATTGGGCATGGGTGTGGAAGGAGACACCCACTCATAACCTCACGTACCTGGGAGGGATGATTTTACTACTTCTCAAGTTGCCCATGATGAGATTTCAATGGATACCTTCAAGACTCACTCTAAATCCTCTATTCAAACTCTCAAGTTTACATGCCTGGAATGAACTGGCTTAGAATAGGTTTTTCCCTCTTAAAACCCTATAAAATGATCCTTAAAAACGTAGTATAGGCCCCTAAGACTTAGGAATTATGAAAAAGCCCTTACTAAAATTACAGAATTTGGCTGACTGCCAGTCCCCACGAGGGACTGGACGATCATGCTCACAAGCCACGACTCGTGGTCAAAAGTCATCTGGCACACTGCTCAATAAAACAAGGGGACCTTACGAAAGACTCCATGACTCATGGTCAGCATCCGTGGCTTCTACTACCCAAGGCCTCCTTGCCACAATCAGTCTAGGCCATAAGAGAACTCACAAGTCATAAGGCCTGACCATGACTCGTGGTCATGCCCGTGGTCTTATCAACAAGCCCTACCAACCTTGATGTACCACGAGTCACCTCACAATTTTTGGTCACTCCTCATTATTCGTCCGTTAACCTGGTGCAAAATTTCAATTTTTCACCATTTTGACTCCCGGGTCTGATCTTTGGGCTCCTAGGGTACAAAACTCCTGCTCCTATCGGGACTCAAGGGCATAAAATCTGTTCTGGCGCTGGCCGCCACCTGAACTAGTTGAAGCACACTACTGGGATGGAAGTGCTGCCGGAGCTGCTGAACTAGCAGCTGGTACATGGGCTCCACCACCCTCGAATCTAGCTGAAGGGCAATCCCTGAGTCTATGTCCGAGTTTGCCATACCTAAAACAAGCATCTCAGCCAACTAAACACCTCCCTGGGAGATTCTTTCCACACTTCGCACAGGCTGAGAAGGTGTGCCCTATTTGCATGCTACCCTGGCCCCTCGAATCTGAGGTCTCCCCCTTCTCTAACCACCCCGTGGTCTAGAAGGTGCAGTAGTTGATGATGGTGCTGAAGCCAAAGACCTGTGATGAGACTACTAGAAATGTCCGCCCCCCCTCCCCCCAATATAGGCTGAGAAGTTCCATAACTGCCTATCTTGGCCTTCTTTGCCTCTCTCTCCCTCCAAAACACCGCCTCCATCTACTGTGCGTGAAAAACTATATGGGGAACATCTATGTCCTGATACAACGCGATGATCCTATAATCCTTATCCAGGTGGTCCACCACTCCATGTAAAAATTTGCTCACTCGAGCTCTCTGATCTGCCACTAACTTGGGTGCATACTTGGATAAATGGGTGAACTCCAAACCATACTCCTTAATTGACATGTTACCCTACTTTAGATTCAAAAACTCAACCGCCTTTAGTTCCCTCATCTCACGAGGGAAGAACTGATCTAGAAAGGCAGCATGAAACTCATCCTAATTGATAAGGCCTTCTTACACTTCCCTACCATCTTTCCACTGCTTGAGCTAAATGTGCACAACCCCTTTCAACTGATAAAAGTCCAAATCGACACACCCATTTGCCACCCCCATTACCTAGGTGATCGTTAGAATCTAATCAATGAACTCATATGGGTCCTTATCTACTTCCTAACCAAGGAACTTTGGTGGGTTCATCCTCAAAAAATCCCTGAACCAAGCCGCCGCTGCATTCCCTTTCTTAGGGAGATGCACTTCCGCCTGTTGATTGACCTAGGCGATCAAGGCCTACGCTAGAATCTGTATGGCTTCCCTGAGTTTAGTGTGAGCAGCCAGCTTTGGTGCATGCTCCTCATGGGCTGGTGGGGCCTGATGGTGCCGCTCTCCGTTGTTTTTCTCGTGGCCATTTTTGTTTCTCCTTCTGTTCACTCGATGTGGAGGCATAATTCTGCAAACGTACATCGCATGAGTTAGAAGAGTAGATAGACATTTCATCACACGACATGAGATCATGAAATAAAGGGTTATTTCCTAAACGTTTCATAGCCTCTTCATCATAAGTGTGGTGCGCTTCACACCCATGAAAAAGATTCAACTTAAAGCAGCTTTCGGACACCCTAGGACACTTAAAACCTATGGCTCTGGTACCAAGTGTTTCATGACCCGACCATAGACTCGGATCAAGACACAACACAAGGAACCCCAAGGGACTCCAAGACGACCCAAGGTATGAACAATCAACTAACTGAATCAATAGAAGCGGAAGATTGAACATACATAACATAGCGGAAATATAAACATGGCATAAGGTCTAAAATACATCACATGCGTTTAAAGATGATTAAGAACTATGTCGGAGAAAGCCTCTATCACTGACGAGTTGATGGGAAAAGACCCCAACTAACTCTCTAAAACTTAAACTGAAAAAATACACCAACATTACTAAATAAAAGAGGGGCCCTCGACAGATGAGGACTCACCAACAGAGACTGATGCTACTCTGAAAGTTGGCTAGGGTCGAGGCTGAATTTCAGAACCGAAGCTTGTGTCATGAAATGATACAACATAGTGTATGTGGTCAGTACGTGGAGTGTACCGAGTATGCAAGGCAGTAAATAGATATTTTAATGTATAAAATTTCATAAGAGTAGGACAACATGTTCATAACATAAATATCATTATGCAACATAAAGTTCAAGGTTTCAAAATATTCATATATCATTAATAATCATGCTCGCAATACAAAAGCTTTATTAACATGACTTGAGCCAAAGTATATAATCATAATCATACATAAATCATGAGGAGTGTGAGATTCGTATAACCGACATACCCTATATAAGCACACATGGAGCCCGTCCTAAAAACCCCCAGTCGGGAGGATGTTTGTACCATGCTAAGGGTAGAACCATGAAAAGGAATGATATCACTCATTAAAGACCCATTCGAGCAAAAGGGGACAGTCGCAAGAGAGGTCCCATTGTGACCTACGGTGGCACATAGTTCTAAGACTTGGGGCAAAACCTGGGCCACGAACCTACTCGATGTTAAATTCTACTCCCAAAACATATATAGTGCTCATAGGATAATATACATGAAATTCATGGACTGGTTAAATCATGATAATGATAAACATGCCTGAAAATACGAGAACTAGCCATGAAATAATGCCCGTGAGTCGACCATAATTATGAATTCATAAATCATGATATTCGTACAAAATTTTAAATCATTGATACTTGGTATTCATTAATCCTGATGATCAGTGAGAGAAGTCTTGTCATAAGTTATAAATCATAATGGGCTAAAAGACAACAAAATCATACCAAAATCATAACTTGATTTTCATAAAAACATGCATAATAGGGCATGATTTGATTTAAATCTGAATCTATAATTTATAGTCAAAATAGTTATAAGATCTGCTCATAGATCATAAAACATGATTTAATTCATGAAAGGAATTGACCCATAGATAGGTCATAGAGAAAATCACAAGAATTAGATTAAACCCCATATATCATGGAACTTGAATTGTAGAAGTAGAATCTCATGAAATTGATAGAAGCTTGGGAATAAGAGTGGGAGGAACTCTCATTCATAGCCTCACATACCTGGGTAGATTGATTTTTCCCTCTTCCTTGAACACCCAAAATATATTGAAGAAGCATTGATGGGTTTCAGCTTTGATCACCTCTAAGAGCCGCCTAGTCTTGCATGCATGGGATGGTAAGACTTAGAATAGGTTTTACTCTTTAAAAACCATCAGTTATGAGCTTAAGACAACATAGTTTAGGCCTTAGGACCATAGGAATTATGGAAAATCCCTTAATAAATTCGTAGAAAATAACTGACTGCCAGTCCAAACGAGGTACAGGATGAGTCGTCAGCTTGGACCACAACTCGTAGCCTTCAGTCGTCAAGTGCACTACCCATCTTTCGTTAATGGGTCCCCACGAGTTACCTAATGGATCTTCCTTGGTGACCATAACTCTTGGTCACCTCTCGTGGCCTCCACTATCCAAAACCGATTGACCCTTGACCAATCTTGACCACGGCTAACTCAACGAGTCGTGGGATCTGACTACGACTCGTGGTCATGCCCGTGGTGTCTTCAAAAAACAAATTCTAGATAATAAAGTCATCTCCTCACCATGAATCACCTAACAACTCGTGGTCACCCCCACGGGTCATAGAACGAGTCGTTCTATGACGCGGTGTAGATTTTTTTCAGTTCCTCCATTTCAACTCCCAAGTCTGATCTTAGGCTTTTCTGGCATTACAGTACCTCTCGGAAGACATTACAATCATTTACTCAAAATAACACGATAACGTCAAAAATATACTCTTCGTTATAAAAGAGCATACACGATCATTATATCAAAACAACTATCCTGATGGATGTCGGGGTCGAATCCCACAGGGTCTAGTGAATGATATGCATGAGTGTTGTTGGGGAAATTAAATTTAGCTTGCACCACTTTAAAATAACAAGGAAATAAACATTTTGGAGGATATTGAGATTTACAATAGAGTATAAATTCTAATCTGACTAAGTAAGATAGATAAATGACCAAGGTTGTTGACAATAATGTGAAAGACTAGAGGTGTGGTGTAGATGATATGCTAACTGAATAGGATCATTCTAGGTCATCTCATGAGTTAAAGTTATGTAAATAACCCTGGGCAAGTGGGAATTTGATGTTTTTCAACCTCATAAATACCTCTTGCTATAGTTCTTTCAAACAATTAGACACAATTAAATAAACCCGATCAGATTTGGATTAATAGCTGTGTTATTTCTACCTATTAGCTATTAATTATGAGAGAATGTGATTTTAACTATTCCCAGCCCAAATTCACAACCTCACATCCATGTCCACCATAAAGTTATCTCTCAATAATCAATTCTTCTTTTTCAAGCAAAAATCAAGTAAGAACAATTAGACCCACATTAGCAGCCATGGATCTTCAATTATAGATTGGAGAGAATTTAACAGATTTACACTAATTAAATAATATTGAGATGACTCTAGCAATATCCAATCTAATTAACCATTCATTACCATACACCTCTAGTTAATGACTTAGCTCCTCATAGTTAAGAAATTCAAAAGCACATTTAACAATAAACTCATTGAATTCAATAATAGGAGTAGCAAAATCAAATTCAACAATACGTCTTCAACAACGTTAGTAACTTTCTATGGAGGAAGAAGAAGAAAAAGAAAAACAATCCTCTACAAATTTCCACCAATAGAATTCTTACTTTCTTCTTCTAAAAGACAATGTTCTCAGAAAGCTAAAAGTTAAGATCTACTGGGTACTAAGTACTTCTCTCTAGAATATACCAAAAAGTAGGGTATCCAATTCTCTCTTTTTTCGTGCTGGACATTTTTACCCCTGATCAGCATTCTAGCACTTGCGAAAGTTTCGAAGGTTTGCCGGTTACATTTCGTGAACCACTGGCTATAATCAAATGTTCCTTTAATGATTTCCAGTGGCCTTAGGCGATTCCTTCGGCTTTTCACGGGTCTCCACCCATGTACCGCTGGTTGTTTTCTCTTAGATATAGAAAGTTCAGGTGTAAGTCAGCGAATGGATCAGCGATTCACCAGTTGAAGTTTGCATTCGCCGGTTGCTATAATTCATATAGGTAGTGTTCATCAGCTTTTGACGAGCGTTTTGCCGGTATTCTTCAGTGGAACACCAATTTTAATTCGAGTTCTTTCTTTTTACTCAATTTCTTGTTCTTCTTCACATTAGTCATCTGTACACAATAAAGGCAAAAGGGGCATAAAATCCACATAAACAACTCGAAAACTAGGCAAGAACTCAGGCTTAAGAGCCTAATGTGTTGGTAAATTACCAACTCATTGAACCCCCAAACTTAAACCATTGCTTGTCCTCATGTAATGCAGTTCTCATTAGTTAAAAACATGTCACTCCACACAAGTTTAAACATCAATAACCATCTGGTTTATGACAACCCAAAAATGCTCACCAACTCACCGAAAAAGAGACGCAAATACCCCTAAAAACAAGAACAATGGAAAGATTTCAAGAGGCCCCACCACCCTTTAAAATCATGATTTGCAAGAGCTTTCATTTTGCAAAATGAGGGAAGAACTTATCCACAAAGTACACATGTCATCTCAATTCATGACGATTGCACATCCAAAGGTTGCGTTAGAGCTTGCATTTCTCATGTCCTATGCATAGATTTACCGTTAATGCAATTGTGTCCTCAAAAGGAATGATGCCACTCATCGAAGAGAAAATCCTAATTTTTTTTATCATGAAACCAATGCATTAAAACAAGGGATTGCGCAAAGAGAAGATTGCACTCACTCTCCCAAAAGAAATCTTCATGCACACAACTCGACCCATACGCTTGCCCTTCATGTAATTTGCCACTAATATAGAGAAACTGCATTTAAAATCACATAGGAATTGTGGGTATTAATATAGGATAGAATTAAGGGTAGGATAAATGTTTAGCTTTAGTGAATAATGCCTCCGTAATGCCTTTATAAACACTTGTAACATCCCATTACTTTATTGAGATCACTCCGCCTTATTTCTCCTAGTTCTTCATCTTTATCTTTAGTGTAACATAAGTCACCCTTATAACACCCATGAATTTCACATTTAGCCTTATCTATGCAAGAGATAACACCTTTTTACTATCCTTTCTCTTTTGATGATTCGAGGTCTTTCAACCCATCGATTCCTTCAACTCATCACAATTTTGGTGCTAACTCAATTTTAGGCTTCTCATTTCTCCCCTACACTTGTAAAATCCAAAACTTAGGCTTTTACATTATTTCACACTCATTTCCTTATCTCTCCCTATTTCTTGGGCTTGAAACCCCCATTATTTTCATTCTTTCATCATTAGCAACTAGGGAGGACAGGTGCCAAAGAGAAGGAATTAAAATGGTCACTAGTCTTGTAATGTGTTTTCAATGAAAGGGTCCAAGGCTCAAACATTGGCTATCAAATATTAATGTTCAAGGAGGTTATTTTGGGTGAAGTGACTAAACAAAAGAGAGCCTAGGATCATGTTCTACATGAAGCTACATCTAGGATTTTTCCCTGAGGCACACTTGGGGTATGTTCTAGACAAGAAGTTGTGCATGAGATTCACAAAAGCCCTTACCACACAAGGAATCTTATCTAAAGAGTCACAAAAGACATTATCCATACAAAATCTTGATTTAAGACATCAGAACATGCAAATTCCTAAGTCAAATGAGGAATCTACAAAGTATGACAAAGAGTGATATGTTCTCGTTTCAAACACCTATTCATTATTTCTCATTTTCATGCCCCATATTAAAATTTCATTTCAAAAATTTTCTGGTGGTACCTCTCAAAAAAGCTCCATAAAAGACTCAAAAATGACATGGCATTTTCCCCTAAGAAAGTCACCACTCAATCTATCATCGGGAAGTGCCTACCCGGTTCGATAGGAAAAAGAAAGGAAAAATAAAGAAATTCTCTTCGGGAAAGAACTATGGTATGAAGAAAACCCTTGGAGTTTGATTACTATTCTACTATTTACAAGGAGAACAAACAAAGGACTTGGGTCTTGAAGGAATAAACAATTAAAGACAAGGACCTCGATCTCATCATTTGCACACTAACATTCATCCATGAATTAAACCAAGTCATTCATTTGTTTCTTTCCAAAATCACATGTCCAACAAGGGCAATCATCAACAAAATTAAATAATCGAGCCCAACAAAGGCTCACAATTCCTCAAATAATTAAAAAAACACAAAAGCTCGATAAGGACTACTTTAACTCTTCTCAAAATAAAACATCAATGACCCCCCAACAAACACTCATCCCCCCCAGCTAAGAGAATACATTGTCCCTAATGTATGCAAGCAAAATAGAGGGGTAAGAGACTCATAGAGCAGGTCACTCATTATCCTTATCATCAGTTGCTTCCCCTGTTTTTGTGGCATGATAAAAACCATCCTCTTGCAAATCCTCAGTGTCATCTCAAGGTCTTAAAAAGATCGCTAATTGGGCCTCGAACAGTGGAAGTAGCAGCCATTGCAGCGTCAAAAGCGCTCATGTCAGGAACTTCCATAGGTGTCTGACTATACCACTCCCGCACCTAGGTTCATAGAGTAGTGACAGCCCCTCCTCTGCATCCACCTGTTTTCATAGTGTTGTAAGGTTCTCAAACACTAATTTCAGCTCCCATTTGACTATTTGAGCAATGAGTACAGGGAGACTCCTAGCCAAGTTTTGGAGTTGGCTTCCATGAGAGTTGGTCATTTCCAAGAGTTTTTGGAGACCACTTGGCTAGGAGGATGTAGGAGGGGGAGATGCCCCCCCAAGAGGTGTGTCAGCGGAGGTTTGTCCCGTAGCTTCTTAGTGTGATACGTCCAAATGTAGGGCATGCGGTGGCTGCTCCGACCCATGGGAAAGTGATCCGTAACCCACCCAAAAGCTTGCAATCTTTTCCTCTTAACTACAGGTGCCTCGACATCTCTTTTCCTCTCTAAGGCAATCACTCCTAAGGCAAGGATAGGGGTCTCATCAGGGACGAGTAACACTCCCATTTGTAAACACAGTTGTGAAATGAGGACAATATATGGAATTGAGGTGCTGGCCTATCTTTCCTTCTTCTTCATTTGCTGGGCCACAATCTCCCCAAAGTTAATGGGAACTCCGAACATGATGTAAGCTATGAGAATGGCCATCTCCAAGATGAACTACTTCTCATTTTTGGAAGGAATGATGCAACCACAGATAAAATCCAACCATAACTTGGCCTTGAACTTCAGATCGTGGTGAGAAATTTCTCCACCCATGGAGGCCCATAGCGGAGTGTCAACTGCGACGATGGGGAATATCCAGGTGAACTAATTTTTTATGTCTACAATCCTGGCCATATACTCTGTGCCCGAGTCAATTTCGTCTTCCCAAAACAAATAATTGATTACAGCCGGAATTATATCTACCTCTAGCCTGCGTACCATGACTGATGGTAGGTAGGGGATTTTATTGATTTTGCTTTTATGCTTCATGATGTCCTTTGTAGCCTGGTAGGAGGCATAGAATTCTGGCACCAGGCTGGGGTAATAGCCTGGGAGAGGATTGGCGAAAGCATGCCACTGCCTGTCTGTGAACTGAGCCGTGATGGTGGGCAAGTCCACTTGCAGTCCTATCTAATAAAACCTTTTCTCCATCATTATCGACCAGCCCTTGAATATAGTGTGCTTTAATTTTAATATGAGGATGTTATGGTGTGTATTTTCCTTGTTTCAGGTTCATATGATTTGAAGGAGGTTTATGGTTAAAAGGAGTGAACTCAAGCCAAGAGAGGGTAAAAATAATTTAAGGAAGAAATGGAAAGAAACAAGCCTCAGATGTTGCACAAGTAATCTACAGGTTGGTAATTGCAAGGTCAAAGCAGCCAGCCAAAGTTCAGAATTGCAAAAAAGTCTTCATAATTGCAAAGTGCTCTATTAGAAAGCAAGTGTTGCAATTATGATGATTTTCTCACAATTGCGAGATTTGTTATGAAAATCAGAGGTTCGTCATTTGTGATCCATATATGACCATTGTGAGGTATGAAAGAAGTATCAAGTGTTCATATTTGCAACAAAAATATTGCAATTGCGATGGTCAACAGAAAAAATTAATATTCACAATTGCGAACTACGGGACCCAGACCCGGATAGAATTAGGATTTCATAATTTTTTTTGGTCCAAAACTTATATAAGGTGAATCAGCTGCATTTGAAAAAATCTTTAGCATATTGGTCATTCTAAATTGGATAAACCACACATCTTGATGAACGGGATCTACACAACTACCATGATTGAAAGTTCCATATTTTGAGAATAATTTCCACATTTGTATTTTCTCTCTCTTTAACATAATTTTTACTAAATTTTTTCATAGTGGTTTTTTGTGCTAAAACTTGAATATTGTCTATGAGTTTTTAATTTTAGAACCCTGAACCCTGAAACCCTAATCCTTGAACCATGAAACACTAAATCCTAAACCCTGAACCCTGAACCCAGATTATGATGTACACGATTATTATTGATAATTAAAGTGTGTTCTTGATATTTTCAATTAATCTTGTTCTTGAAAATTAAGGCGGGTCTTTCGATCGATGTTTGCATGACTATTAGGGAAGATTTAAACCTCAATTACTTATTAACTCATGATTTCAAGTTTATTGAGATCATGCCCTATTATGGATGGTTTATGAAATTTAATCTTATGAGTCTGTTATTTCAAGTATGATAAATTATCTAGTATGCATGAATGATTATGAATTTTTCACTTATGATTTCATGATTTTGAATTACAAATCTTATTTCAAGTATGTATGATTTCATGACTTGGGCAAGCCCATGTAAAGATATGTATGTTTATCATGATGTTAGTCAAGGTTACAAGATTATTTTTAAAGAGATATTTGGAGTCACAACTCCCCCATATTCAGATTTAAGCTACATTTTGTGAATATGATTATATGAGCAATATGTATATTTTTGGAGTAGTGTCTAGCATGGAATAGGATAGGTATTTCGAGGACCCTGGTCTCTGAACTACGCACCAATGAAGGATATACTCTTATTTGGGACCTCTCAAGAGAGTTTTTCTCCCGCCCGAGGGCACACCCATGATATCACACTTTATTCGTCATTTTCCTTGGCAAGGATTAGGATTGCTCTTCTCCACGTGGGAAAGACATGCGATCATCATGCACTCATATATGAAGGTTGTTGGTTATGACGAGTATCCCATTGTTCCTCATATTTTCAGTTACTCATGTTCAGCTCTTATGATATTATGTGTTATAACATATTTGACCCATTGATAAGTTTATGAGTTTTCAGTTATGTTTTCAAGTATGGCACACTGTATGATTTATGTTTCTAAAACTCTGTTCATAATGTTGAGCTTGTGATGAATAGCTTATGATTATGTATATTTTAGATATATGGTGTTTAGTGTGTGGTTCTTATTCTCATGATCTATCTTGATTTGTATTCATGATGTCAACTAAGTTTTACTAGCATGTTTTTCTTATCTTACATACTTAGTACATTCAAAGTACTGACCTTATACACTATTTTATATTGTCTCATGATATAGGTTTGTGTGATCCATCTAAGTCTCACCAGTAGTTTGCCCCTGATCTGTGCAGCTCTATTCTTGTTTGGGTGAGTCCTCCTTCTCCGAGGACAATATCAGCATTATGTTTTCATTCTATCTTTTATTTATAGACTTACTGAGCTAGTTGAGGGTGTTGTTCCATCAGCTCATTATAGTAGTAGAGGCTGTTCAGACAATCATGTATAGACAGTTCAACATTATTGATTTGTGATTACGCTTTTGTCCTTATCATACACAGACTTTCGCTCATATCATGCTCATGTTTTATTTCTTCTTAGTAAGGCTCTTGTCATGCTTTGTATGTACCATGGACTAGCTTGGAGCTATTTGTGGTTCTAGGTTCCATATCTCAATCCAGGGTCTCAGCTCGAGTTGTGACATACTTGGTATCATTGCCACAGTTTAGGTGTGTCCTAGGCTTTTTGAAAGACACGTTAAATAGAATCTTTTCCATGGGTATGAAGCATGCCACACTTATGGGGAAGAGACTATGAGACATTTTAGGAAATTCTCCTTCTTTCATGATCTATGTCGCGGGGTGATATACCTCTCTATTTGTCTAACTCATGCTATACGCATTTGTAGAAATCTTTCTCCACGCCGAGTCAATGGAAGAAGAAATAACAATGGACATGGCGATGGCAATGGCAATGGAGACGGGTATCAGCCCGCCCCAACAGCTCCAACAGATCCCTTGCCCAAGTAGGTTACTCATGCCGAGTTTCAAGCCGCTTTTTAGATGTTGTGTTAGGCTATGAAAACCTATTTCAACTAGAAGGCAGTGGCTCATGTCCACTAGAATGGTAATGAAGTATCGTCGAAAGTGCGAGACTTCCTCAGGATGAACCCACCCAAGTTTCTTGGGTCAAAGGATAATGAGGACACACATGAGTTCATAGAGGAGGTTCAAAAGATCACCTAGATTATTGGGGTGATGGGAGAGGATAGTGTGGACAGTCTCTTATCAGCTGAAGGGGGTTGCACATATATGGTTCCGTCAGTGGAAAGAGAGTAGGGGAGTTGGTGCCGTTTCTATTGGTCGGGATGAGTTTGTTACCGCTTTCTTGGATAGATTCTTTCCTCAAGAGTTAAGGGAGGCAAAGGCAGTTGAGTCATCAATCTGTAGTAGAACATGACTGTCTAGGAGTATGCCTTAGAGTTGACCCGATTATCCATATATGCACTAGAGATGGTTGTTGATCCAAGAGTTTGTTTGAGCATGTTTTTGAATAGAGTAGCATATTCACTGGACAAGGAGTGCAGGACAACCATGTTGATGAATGATATAGATTTCTCCCTGCTGATTATATATGCCCAACAGTTGGAGGCGGAGCAGATAAAGGAGAAGGAGAGAGAGACCAAGAGGGCCACGACAAGAAGTCATGGGCAAGAAGAGGGAGACCAAGAGGACCAGGATAGGGAGTCATGGACACTTTTAGCAAAGATCCAGTGGTGGGCATTGCCCTGAGTTCCACCTGATGTCGTCAACCCTAGCTCCCTCATTAGCCAACATTCCATCCAGACCTCGAGGAGATTATAGAGGCAGAGCGTCAGGCTATAGGGGTCAGAGGAGTATGTCGGGGGAGCACACTTTTCTAGCTTGTAGGAAGTGTGGAAGAAAGCACTATAGAGAGCACTTGGATGATAATGATGGTTTTTTCGAGTATGTGAAGCCCGGATTATATGCTCAATGATTTTCCTTCAGCTATCCCGAGCGACAGTAGAGGTCGTGCCCCAGCTCCAGCAGCTCGCGCATCTCAACAGGGTGCCTCATCTAGTGCGGGTGGCAGACAATGCTAGAATAGATTCTATGCACCATCATCTCGTCAGTAGAAGGAGGTCTCTCCCGATGTAGCCACTCATATGTTATGAATATTTCAACTTGATGTTTATGCATTGCTAGACCTAGGGCCCACATTATCTTTCATGACTCCTTATGTTGTTGTTAGTTCCAGAGTCAATCCCAAAATCCTGTTAGAACCCTTTTCAGTCTATAGTCCCGTCAGTGAGTCAGTGTTAGCTCAATAGGTATATAGAAACTTCCCTATCACGATCCTTTAGAAAGTAACCTCAGCTGACTTAGTGGAGCTAGATATAACCGACCTCAATGTTATTTTTTGTATGGATTGGTGACATGCTTGTTATGGCTCAATCAGTTGTAGAAACCATGCAGTAGAGTTCCGGTTTTCAGATAAACCAATCCTAGAGTAGAGGGGTAGTTTAACTGTGCCTGTAGGTCACTTTGTTTCCTATCTCAAGGCCCAAAAGATGATTCCAAGGGCTATGTGTACCATCAAGTTTTGGTTAAGTATGCTACGTCTGAGACCCCACCTCTTCAGTTAGTCCTATAGTATGTGAGTATCGGGAGGTGTTTCCAAATAATCTACTTGGAGTCCCTCCCGAGCGGGAGATTGACTTTGGTATTGACCTTCTCCCTAATACGCAACCTATATCAATTCCTCCTAAAAGAATGGCTCTAACCAAGCTATAAGAGTTGAAAGAGCAATTGAAGGATCTCTTAGACAAGGGTTTAATCAGGCCTAGTAAATCCCCATGGGGTGCTCTAGTTCTCTTTGCTCGGAATAAAGATGGTTTCCTTAGGATATACATTGACTATCGATAGTTGAACAAGGTTACAATCAAGGGTACGTATCCCCTCCTAAGATTGATGACCTATTTGACCAGCTTAGATAGACCTCAGATCTAGTTATCACCAGTTTAGACATAGGGAGAGTGAAATTCCGAAGACAGCCTTCAAGACTTGGTATGGTCACTATGAGTTCGTACTTGTCTTTTGGACTAATGAATGCTCCTGCAGGCTTTATGGACTTGATGAAAAGAGTGTTCAAGTAATATTTAGACATGTTCGTGATTGTTTTCATAGATGATTTTTTCATATACTCTCGGAGTGAGGAGGAGCATGCCGCTCATTTGAGGATTGAGTTGCAGACTCTCAAGGATCACCAAGTATTTGATAAATCTAGCAAATTTGTAGCATTCTTGGGTCATGTGGGTGTAATGTGAGGGTGTACAGGTGGACATTCAAAATATAAAGGCGGTAAATAAGTGACCTAGACTTGTGAGTCTGACAGATATTTGGAAATTTTTGGGTGTAGTTGACTACTACAGGAGGTTTGTTGAGAGATTTTCATCCATTGTATCACCATTCACTAAGTTGACCCAAAAAAAGGTTAAATTTCAGTGGTCGCATGCTTGTCAGAAGAGTTTCAGGAGTTAAAGACTCGACTCACTTCAAACCTAGTACTAATCATACTGCGTGGCACGAATAGTTCTGCTATGTATTGGTATGTTCATTGTGTTTTCCTCTAGTAAGCTTAAAACTCATGAGAAGAGTTATCCGACGCGTGACCTAGACATATCAGTTTTAGTGTTTGCTTTGATGATTTGGATACACTATTTGTATGGGTTGAATATGGATGTGTCACGGACTACATGAGTCTTTGGTATGTGCTTACTCAAAAGGACCTAAATTTGTGGCAAAGACGATGGGTAGATCATCTTAAGGACTATGACATGAATGTTAATTATCATAGGGGCAAGGCCAAATTAGTGGAAGATACTCTTGGTAGGTAGTGTATGGAGAGTGTGTCTCATGTCTAGGATGGGAGAAAGGAGTTGGTGAAGGATGCCCATAGGCTTGCTCGTTTAGGAGTTCCCCTTAAAGATTAAATGGATGGCGGTGTTAGTATTCAAAATGGGTCAGAATCTTCATTGATGAAGGATGTTAAAGTAAAGAAAGATGAGGATCCAATCCTAAGTAAAGGTGAAGGAAGCAGTTCGAACTGAGGAAGTAGAGGTCTTCTCCCAACGAGGAGATGGTGTACTTCGCTATCAGGATCGATTGTGTGTTCATGTTGTAGATGACTTGAGGGAGCAGATGTTGAGTGAGGCTCATGATAATGTCCAAATTCACTCCTTGTAAAGAGAAAGTGTAAATGGACGTTGGCAAAACAAATATACTCGACGAATGTCGGGGTCGAACCCCACAGAGAATAGTACTTAGATGGCACAAAAGTTCTCAATCAAGTAAACTAAGAAACATCATTGTTTTCAAAACAAACAAATAAAATTTTTGAGGGTTCAAAAGATTACAATAAAATGCAAAAACAACTTTTGATCAATCAACAAGATAACCAACTTGAATTACAAATGTGACCAAGAGCTAGGGGTATGCTTTTAAATGGGGCTTCAATTGGATTAGAATTGACTAGGCAATCGAATTACTACTTGTAAATATAAATAGCCATGGACGAGGCGGCACCCGATGTTTTCAACCACTAATGTCTCTTTTGCCTTAGGTTTTCTCAAACCCCAAGGTCCAAAACAATATATCCATTAAGACTTGAGCCAGATATGAGCTATTTCTAGCCCAAATCTCTCATGGGTCAATGATTATTGATATTAGCTATCTCTAGCCTAACCCACACAATAAACACTCAATTACCCACTATTGCTTTATCACTCCTACTCAATTTCTCTTTTCCAAGAAAAAATACAGTAAGTAAACAGAACTAACATTTGAAACTATGAGCAATTTAATTATAAATTGGTAGGAAACAACATATTCTTATTATATGAGTAACCTTAAGATTAATCTAGCAACATCCAATTTAATTTAACCCCAATTCATGCACACATCCCTAGCAAAGAGATTTAGCTATTCATTGATGAGAAATACGAAATTTGTATCAAAAATAAAATCATGAAATTCATCATCCAGAGTTAAATTCAAACTCACAATTGTCTTCAATGGAGGTTTTTTACCTTCTTTGAAAAAAGATGAAGAAAAAGGTACTCAATATTTCTCTCTCTACTTTCTACAAATTAGGAATGGAATGACTTGGTACATTCTAAAGAATTTACAAAAATAGGTCAAAATTTCTCCTAAAGTCCCATGCTGGATGATTTTTCCCTTCCTTCAAGCTATGTCACTTACGAGTCATCGGCGCTCTTCCGGTGCCCATCGGCGTAGCGCCGCTACGTCACAGATTAGAGGGTAGTGAACTTTAGTCTAACTGGGGTTGGCACCGGCAGTTAGCAGATGCTGACCAGTATTCCGCTAGTGCACCTTCCACTCTGGTCTAGTACGCTCCTGCATTTTAATCGGCGACGAATGCACCAGTCCTATCTAGTCAAGCTTCAATCCTCTTCTTTAATTCAGTGCTTTTTCCCAATAGCTTGTGACATCTTTACGTGGCTTAAAATCATTTACATGTCCTCATCTCGGCTCTTTTACTAATTTCAGATAGCAACAAGACCTTTAAATACATTTAACATCACATATATATACACATGACATACAGTAAGGACTAGCTAACAATGCCCACGCTGAGGGGTCTCCAACTCAATGTACAACTACGACAACAATCAACACAATATCACACTTTAGGTATCTCCCTTCGGCTAGGCATAATCTTTACATTTATCCTCAATAAAAACATGGTATTTTAAAGCTTAAATGAAGCTTAACATACTGCCTCAAGACTTTTAAAAAGGTTGTTGTCTCATTTGATTCACATCACACGAATAGTGCTTGAAAGAATGATAGACGGGGCGTCTTACATACCTTGTTACGACGAGCTTTCCTTAATCACTTCTGTCCTCCAACAACCCATGTTTAGTATTATTCAATTCATTGAAGTTATACTCATGTAACAAGCCTGGTTTGAGCCAATTTCCTAGACAAAATGTCATCCAAACAGAAGCCATAACAACAATACAAAACAACATTTCATTACTTTGTTTTATCTTTTTTCCGCAGTCTTTAAGGGAAAAATAAAATGGTGAACTTACCTAGATTTTCTTGTGATTATTCCCCAGAATAAAAGGAGTATATTCCCAGCAAAACGCATCTGTATCAACTTCTAAAAAGGGGCAAAAACTTCACCCAAAAACACACAAAAAATGAGCCACAAAACCTATTTCAACTTCTAGCTTTAGCTAAGAAAATTCTTGCAAGTTTAATAGATAGAAATGGTAACCCTTTTATTGTATTCCACTCTTACTAAGATGGAATATCTAGGAAGCTTAACATGATTGCAAACACAGAAGCTTCACAGCCCAAAGAATGGCAGAGACTTCAGCTAAACACACATGAAAAAAACAACCTAGCCTAGCTTTGAATTTTCAAGCTTTTAGCTAAGAATTTTGGTAAGTTTAAAGGATAGAATCCTTACCTCCTCCATTGAATCCAATAATTAACAAAAGGTAGTAATATATATCTAAGTACTCCTCCGAAAACGAAGAAAATAAAACATCATAAACATGCTTCAAAAACGCAACAACAAGACTCACTGATGCCTCTTTTCAACTTTGCAATGATCTTCTTCAATTGGCTTCAATTTTTGGTTGATGATTTGCATTGATTTATCTTAGTTTTTATCTGTAAAATACAGAGAGAAGTGTCCCCTAAGCAGGCAGCTTGAGTTTGAATAGGAATGATATGACTTGAGCAGCAAACAACTTAAATAAATAGGGGTAGGGCGGTGGAGGCGCTAGGGCGTCATGCCCACGTCACCACTCATGATGGTTCGGTAAAATGCCTATAACTTTTTACGACGAACTCCGATTGACAAGCGGTTTGATGTTCTGAAAAATAGGCTCAAATACCTTTAGTATGATAGGTCGTGGGGCTCCTTATTCATTATATATTAGGAGATATGATCGTTTAAATTTGATCCCTACTTATGAATTTCACATACTCTTTGGTTTTTTTTTATCGTACACATTTCCCTTGACACCAACGACCAATATACAACCCGTACTTTCCCTAACCTAGCATAAAATATCAAATAATTACCAATAAAAATTTTGGGGTGTTATAATTTATGCATTTCTTGTCACAACTAGCACTAGGGATGACGGGTGCCAAAGAGGGATTATAAAATGAGTATTGGGCTTGTAATATGGTTTCTAAGGGAAAGGCTTAAAGGCTCAATATTGGTTAACAAGTATTCATGATCACAGAGGACATATGGGTAAAGTAGCTATCCACAAGAAAGCCTAGAACCATCTTGCAAGTGCAACCACATCCAGGATTTCACCTTGACTTACACTTGGGGCAAATTCTAGACAATCGTTCGTGCAAGAGAATTAAACTAAAACCTTTCCCACAAAGCATGACTCTCCAATGGCTTCACACCATTTTCATCACCACATAAATATTAATAAGACAAGATAACTTGAGAATCAAGAAGCCAAACAAAGAATGTAAAATTTATGACATAAGAGTACCCAACTCTCAAATTCAAATGCCCCTTCCTTTTTGAAAGTTTATTTTTTCCAACTGCCATACCATTTAAGAAAATTTTTCTGGTGGTACCGGTCACAACCCAAACATGGGCTCGGATCGAGACACAGGACAAGGAACCCCGAGGGACTCCAAGTCGACCCATGGAATGAACATACAACTAACTAAATCAATGAAAGCAGAAGATTCAACATACATAACATAGAAGGAATCTAAACATGGCATAAGGTTTGAAATACATCACATGCGTTTAAAGTTGAATAAGAACTATGTCCGAGAAAGCCTCTATCACTGACAAGTTGATGGGACAAGACCAAAACTAAGTCTCTAAAACTAAAACTAAAAATACACCGATATGACTGAATAAAAGAGGGGCCCTCGACAGATGAGGACTTACTAACAGAGACTGATGCTACTCCGAAAGCTGGCTAGGGTCAAGACTATATCTCATTACCAGAGCCTGTATCATGAAGCGATACAGCATAAAGTATGCGGTTAGTACATGGAATGTACAAAGTATGAAAGGTAAGTAAACATACATTTAAAAGTATAAAAGTTCATCAAAGTAGGAAAACACGATCATAACATAAATATCATAATGCAACATAGGGCTCAAGGGTTTAAAACATTCGTAAATCATTCATAATAATGCCCAAAGCTTTATTAACATGACTTGAGCGAAAGTATATAATCATAATCATACATAAATCATGAGGAACAGTGTGAGATTCTTATAACTGAAAAACCCAATATGAGTACACATGGAGCCCGACATGTTAACCCCTAATCGCGAGGTGTTCGTACCTTGCCAAGAATAGAACCATAAAAGAGCATGATATCACTCATGAAAGACCCATTCGTGCAATAGGGGACAGTCGCAAGGGAGGTCTTATTGTGACCTACGATGGCATGTAGTTTTGAGATTCGGGGCAAAACTTGGGCCCCGAACCTACTCGGTGTTAAATAATACTCCTAAAGCTTATATAGAGTTCATACGATAATATACATGAAATGTATGGACTAGTTAAATCATGATAATCATAATCATGCTTGAAAATATGCGAACTAGAAATGAAATAAGTGAGTCGGCCATAATCATAAATTCATATATCATGATATTCGTACAAAATTTTATATCATTGATACTTGATATTCATCAATCCTGATGAGAATTTGAGTGAAATCTTATATTAAGTCATAAATCATAATGGGCTAAAATACAACAAGACCATAATGAAATGATAACTTGATTTTCAGAAAAAAATGCATAATTGGGCATGATTTGATTTAAATCCTAATCTATATATTTAAAATAGTTATAAAATCTACCCTTAGATGATAAAACATGATTTAATTCATGAAAGAAATTGACCCATAGATAGATCATAGAGAAAATCAAAAGAATTAGATTAAACCCCATAGATCATGAAACTTGAATTGTAGAAGTAGAATCTCATGGAATTAATGGATGTTTGGGCATGAGAGTGGGAGGAACTCTCATTCATAGCCTCACATACCTGGGTAGAATGAATTTTTCCCTCTTCCTTGAACACCCAAAACAAATTGAAGAAAAATTGATGAGTTTAAGCATCGATCACCTCTAAGAGCCTCCTAATCTTGCATGCATGGGATTGTAAGGCTTAGGATAGGTTTTACTCTTTAAAAAACCTCATAACTGAGCTTAAAACAACAAAGTTTAGGCCTAAAGACCATAGGAATTATGGAAAAGCCCTTAATAAATTCAAAGAAAATAACTGATTGCCAGTCCCAACGAGGGACTGAATGAGTCATCACGTTGGACCATGACTTGTGGACTTCATTCGTCGAGTGTACTATCCATATTTTCTCGAAGGGTCCCCACGAGGGACCTAACAGATCATCCTTGGTGACCACGACTCGTGCTTATCTCTCGTGGTCTCCACTATCCAAAAACTATTGACCCTTGACCAATCTTGACCACGGCTGAATCAGCGAGTCGTGGGGTCTAACCACGACTTGTGGTTATGCCCGTGGTGTCTTCAAATCACAAATTCCAGAACTTAAAGCCATCTCCTCACCATGAGTCACCTAACGACTCGTGGTCACCCCCACGGTTCATAAAACGACTAATTTTGTGACTTGGTGTAGATTTTCTAGTTTCCTCCGTTTCAACTCCCGGGTTTGATCTTAGGGCTTACAAGGCATTACAATGCCTCCCCTAGGGAACATTTGTCCTCGAATGTTGGAGAACATACAGAAAAGCAGAGAAATGTAGTCATCATATTCAAACACTAATCATTTAAGCTGAAAACTACTGGATCGACTACCTCAAAACTAAACTGCATGGCTGAACTAAATCACGAACCTTATATACATACTTTGACATAAAAGAAACTTGGGCACATGAACTGAACATGAAAACTAAATAGAGTACTATGGCAAAAACTGATACTTCAAGTTTAAATGAAGCCGGAAGGGAATAGGTGTGAGTATATAGCTATCATATCTGCTTCGGCTTCCTACATAGCTCCCTCAACATGCTCATTCCTCCATAACACTTTGACCAAAGCTACCTCCTTGTTCCTTACCCTCCGAACTTGATGATGCAATATCTCCTCTCGAATCTCCTCATAGCTAGTTTTGTATCTCACATCCACACTATTCAGCGGAACCACCAAAACTAGATCACCCATACACTTCTTCAAGAGTGATACATGAAAAACAGGATAAACGGAAGCTAATTCTGAAGGGACCTCCAATTTATATGCCACCTTGCCAACCCGTTTCACAATCCGATAGGGGCCAACATAACGAGGGCTAAGTTTTCCTTTCTTTCCAAACCTCATCACTCCCTTGATGGGAGACACCTTCAGAAATACCCAATCATCCACTTCGAACTCTAGTTCTCTCCTTCTCACACAGGCATAGGACTTCTGGTGACTTTGAGTTGTTCTCGGCCTGTCCCGAATTAAATGAACCTTGTCGATGGCCTCATGGACTGAATCTGATCCTATCATCAAAGCTTCAATGACTTCAAACCAACCAATAGGCGATCTACATCTCCGCCCATAGAGAGCCTCAAACAGAGCCATCTGAATACTAGAATGGTAGTTGTTATTGTACGGAAACTCAATAAGAGGAAAATGGCCATCCCAACTACCCTTATAGTCAATCACACATTCTCTCAACATTTCCTTGAGAGTATGAATTGTCCGATCTGCTTGACCATCCGTTTGCTGGTGAAATGTTGTACTGATCTTAACTTGAGTACACAATCCTTCTTGAAACGACCTCCAAAATTGAGAGGTAAACAGAGTACCTCTGTCCGATATGATGGACAAGGGAACTCCATGCAATCGAACCAACTCCCCAATGTATAATTTGGCATAATCTTCCGTTGAATCAGTGGTTTTGACAGGTAGAAAATGAGAGGCTTTGGTCAACCTGTCCACAACTACCAAAATGGAGTCATATTTTCAATGAGTGCGAGGCAACCCGGTGATGAAGTCCTTATTTATTTCTTCCCACTTCCAAGTAGGAATACGGATATCCTGAAGCACATCTCCCGGTCTCTGATGCTCAACCTTCACTTGCTGACAGTTTGGACACTTAGCCACAAATTCTGCTATGTCCTTCTTCATGCCATTCCACCAATAGACTTCCCGTAGGTCACGATACATTTTTGTGGCACCTGGATGGATTGAATGCCTGGATCCATGAGCCTCGTGCAACATTTTATACCTCAAATCATCAACATTCGATACCTCAAATCATCAACATTCGAAACACATAAGTGACCCTGCTATCAAATCACAACATCTCCCCTTTCGGAGAAGACCTCTACCTTCTGATTCTTAATAGCCTTCTTTAACTTTAACAAAATAGGGTCCTCATCATGTCTAGCTTTTACAAAAGTTACCAAGAATGATTCTGATCCGTTCTGAACTATCACGCCACTATCGATCGAGTCGACCAAATCAATCCCAAGCTTACAACTCGATGCACATGCTTCACCAACTCCTTTTTTCCCTCATCTACATGGGAAACACTCTTCTACATTGGCCTTACCCGGATGGTAAAGAACACTCATATCGTAATCCTTAAGTAGCTCCAACCACCTCCTTTACTGAATATTGAGATCCTTTTGGGTAAACATATTTTGTAGACTCTTATGTTCCGTAAACACATCTACATGAACCCCGTAAAAATAATGTATGTATATCTTCGAGGCAAATACCACCGTTACCAATTCGAGATCATGAGTTGGGTAGTTCTTTTCATGCACATTCAACTTTTTTGAAGCATAAGTTATAACTTTTTGACAATGCATCAATACATACCCAAGTTTGATCCTTGAAGCATCAAAATACACCACGAACCCATCAGTACCCTCGGGTAGGGTCAACATTGGTGGTGAGGCGAGCCGAGCCTTCAAATCTTGGAAGCTCTTCTCATAAGCCTCTGATCATTGAAGCTTTACCTTCTTCTGGGTCAATTTAGTCAACTGTGCTGCAATAGCTGAAAACCCCTCAATAAATCTCCGATAATAGCCAGCTAAGCGTAAGAAACTCCTAATATCTGAAGGATTAACCGAACTGGGCCAATTCTTCACCACCTCTATCTTCCGTGAGTCTACCTACATACCCTCACTAGACACAACATGACACAAGAATGCGACGGAATTCAGCCAAAACTCACACTTGCTAAATTTTGCATACAATTGATGATCCTGCAAAGTCTGTAACACCACCCTCAAATGAGCAGCATGCTCCTTCTCGCTCCGAGAGTATATAAGGATGTCATATCTGAACACAATTACGAACATGTATAGATATGGCTTGAACACCCTGTTCATTAGGTCCATAAAAGCTGCAGGAGTATTGATTAGTCCAAAAGACATAATTACAAACACATAGTGACCATATCGAGTTTTGAAGGCTGTTTTTGGAATGTCGCTCTGCCGAACCCTGAGCTAATGGTATCCGGACCTGAGATCTATCTTTGAAAATCACTTGGCACCCTAAAGCTGGTCAAACAAATCATCAATTCTAGGTAGAGGGTACTTGTTCTTGATGGTGACCTTGTTCAATTGCTTATAATCAATACACATACGAAGAAAGCCATCTTTCTTTCGGACAAAGAGAACTGGCGAACCCCATGGAGACTTGCTAGGTCTAATGAAACCCTTGTATAAAAGGCCCTTCCACTGATCTTTCAACTCTTTTAGCTCATATGGATCCATTCTATAAGGAAGAATAGATATAGGTTGTGTGTCGGGTAGGAGGTCAATACTAAAATCGGCTTCCGTCTCGGGAGGAATACCCAGTAGATCACCTAGGAACACTTATGGATACTTACATACCACTGGAACTGACTGTATAGTCGGGGTCTCAGACATAGCATCCATAACCCTAACTAGATGGTAAACACAACCATTAGAAATCATCTTTCTGGCCTTAATAGAGGAAAAGAAATGACCTACAGGCCTTACTGAACTATCATTCCATTCTAAGATTGGCTCACTCGGAAATATGAACTCTACTGCACTGGTTCTACAACTAACGGAGGCATAACATGCTTCCCTGTCGAGGATAATATCAAAATCGATCATGGCTAACTCTACTAGATCTGCTGAGGTGATTTTCTGAAGGACTGAGACTGGAAAATTTCCATATACCTGTCGAGCTATAACTGAATCACCAACTGGAGTAGAGACTGAGAGGGCTTCTGATAACATTTCAGGATCGACTCCGAAGCTACTAGCAATATAAGGCGTCACAAAAGATAGGGTAGCCCCTGGATATGACAAAGAATAAACATCAAGGTGGAAACTTGCAACATACCAATAGCCACATGGGGGGAAGTCTCCTTCTCACGAAATGAACGGAGGCCTGGATCATAGAAACAGGACAAGGGACCTCGAGAGACCCCAAGTCGACCCATGGCAGAAGCATACGTCTAACGCATTCGATAAAACTGAAGGAAACATCAACATAATCATAGAGGAAGTCTAATTCAACATCACATCAGAATGAGCATCCGAAGCTAACACATACGTACGTTTAAAAAGCCTCTAGTCTGAACGAGTTGATGGCACAAGACCCCAACTAACTCAACAATACTGAAACTGAATAATACATAAAAGAAAATGATAGTCTACTCCTCGAAGGATAAGGACTCACGAATCCGAGCAGATACTAACTCCGAAAAGCTGTCTAAGAGTCGGGCTGAAGATGCGAACCGGGTCCTGTATCATGAAATGATACAACATAGGATCTATGTTATCAGTATGTGGAATGTACCGAGTATGCAAGGTAAGTAAAACCTCTTATGTAAAATATATCATTTAAAACATTTTAGAACATATCATAAACTTTCAAATCTGAGAGGAAAGAATTACATGCACCTATTCTTAAATCATAATCTTTTCATAGTATGACCATGCATAGTTTCGCAACATCATAACTAACTCGAATGACTTAAATATGAAATATGACTATTGAAAAGCTGAACCATGAGTCAAACCTTACTCTTAGAACATGCATTCTTGAAGTAATAAAATCATGAGTAATGAACATGCAAATCTGAATCGTGTAGACAATGGAAGACTCTTCATATAACTAACATAGCACGATAGAGCTTACATGGTCCCGATTATCATATTCAAGTGGGTAGAGCCATCCAAAACCTTGTCAGGGATAAGGAGGCTACCATGATATCGATATCAAGCTCATGGGCCATTTGGGCTAGGGATAGCTCACAAGGGAGGTCCCGATAATGTAATAATATCAACCTACATTGGTGCATAGTTCTAGGGCATAGGCTAATTGACCCTTAGCCAGCTCAGTGCTAGACTCTTCTCCCCAAAACATGAAATGCTCTACATCATATATAACGAAAATCAATATTGTCTATTGAAAAACCTCAAGATACCATCATGCATAACTGAACATCATATGAAACGAAGCTTAACATTGTTCTTTAACAAAGCTAAATAATGAAATCACGCATAGACTCGACATCATATGAAAATGAAGCTCAACATTGTCCTTTAACAAAGCTCAATAATGGCATACATCTCAATTATGAACTTATGCATATGAGAAGCTTTAATTCAAAACATACCACAAGCTAATAATATGAAATTTGGGAGACCTCTCTCCAAACAATGTGGTAAGCTTATTTCGAAAAAAATCATCATTTTAAATCAACATGTGGGAATTGCCCAAAGCTTTACCATACTTAGATCTACTCAATTCATTTTGAAAACAATATCATAATCATGGGTAGCTTTAGAAACATGTTTCTCATCATCAAATCTCATCATCATCATATATTCATCATCATTCTCTTCTTTCATGAACTTCTTATGCATGGGCATTTAAGTTTCATAATTTAGAAAACACAATTTTTTTATTGAAAACAATTTAAAATTTTCGCAAGCTTCACAATTCATCAATATGAATATAATCTAATATAATCGTACCCATGTATAGAGATTGAAGAATCATGCAATTGCGTAAAAACCCTATATTTGATCATAGGTAATTTTCATGATTTGATGGAAATTGGGTATGGGTGTGGAAGGAGACACCTACTCATTACATCACATACCTGGGAGGGATGATTTTACCACTTCTCTAATTGCCCAAGATGAGATTCCAATGGAAACCATCAAAACATGCTCTAAATCCTCTCTTCAAACTCTCAAGTTTGCATGCATGGAATGAACTGGCTTAGAATAGGTTTTTCCCTCTTAAAACCCTGTAAAACGATCCTTAAACGATGTAGAATAGGCCCCTAGGACTTAGGAATTACAGAAAATCCCTTACTAAAATCGCAGGATTTGGATGACTGCCAGTCCCCACGAGGGACTAGACGACTCGTGCTCACAGGCCACGACTCGTGGTCAAGAGTCGTCTGGTACACTACTCAAAACAACAAGGGGACCTCAGGGAAGACACCACCACTTATGGTGGGTGACCACGACTCATGGACACCATCTGTGGCTTGTATTACCCAAGGCCTCCTTGTCACAACCTGTCTAGGTCATGGGAGACCTCACGGGTCGTGAGGCCTGACCACGACTCGTGGTCATTCCCGTGGTCTTCCCAACAGGCCCTTCCAACCTTGATGGACCACGAGTCACTTCATGACTCATGGTCACTCCTCACGAGCCTCCTCCAGATTCGTCCTATGCCCTGGTGCGAAATTTCAGTTTTTCACCGTTTTGACTCCCGAGTCTGATCTTTGGGCTCTTAGGGTATAACAATATCTCCCCTTGGAAAAATTCATCCTAGAATGTTAGAAACATATAGAAACCTAGAAACATGCAATCATCATATGCAAACACTGATCATTTAAATCAAAAACTGACGGAATGACTACCTCCGAAAAGAACTATGTTGCTGAACTTAATTTAGACATCACATACATATATCATAACATAAATCAAACTTGGGCACATGCAATAAACATGGAACTTATTAGAGAGTTAGGGCCAAAATCTGTTACCTCAAACTGAGACTGAGCCGGTAGGGAACAAGTGGGAGTATTTAGCCATTATAGCCTCTTCGGCTTCCCACGTAGCTCCCCCAACATGCTAATTTCTCCATAACACTTTCACTGAAGCTACTTCTTTGTTCCTCAGCCTCCGAATCTGATGATCCAAGATTGCAACTAGAATTTCCTCATAACTGAGGCTATCTCCCACACCAACGCTTTCTACCGGGACATCAAAAGATGGATCACCCAAGTACTTTTTCAAGAGCAATAACATGAAAGACGGGATGAACTGAAGATAACTCTGATGGAAAGTCCAACTTATATGCTACCTTACCAACTGTTTTCATAACCAGGTAGGGACCAATATAGCAGGGACTAAGTTTTCCTTTCCTTCAAAACTGCATGACTTCTTTCATGGGAAACACCTTCAGAAATACCCAATCGTCAACATTGAACTCCAAGTCTCTCCTTCTCACATCAGCGTATGACTTTTGACGACTCTAAGAGGTTTTCAGCCTGTCCCTTATCAAATGAACCTTCACCATGACCTTATGAACCGAATCAGGTCCTATCATTGTTGCCTCACAAACCTCAAACCATCTAATCGGTGATCTACACCTCCGCCTGTAAAGAGCCTCGAACGGTGCCATCTGGATGCTGGAGAGATAGCTATTATTGTAAGAAAATTCTTTCAAGGGCAACTGATCATCTAACTACCTTTTAAGTCCATCACACAAGCTCTCAACATATCCTTGTGGTTCTGGATTGACCGCTCCGCCTGACCATCCATTTGCAGGTGGAACTGAGTTTAACCCGAGTCCCAAGCCCTTTTTGGAAAGACCACCGAAACATAGAGGTAAACTGAGTACCTCGGTCTAAGATAATAGAAAAGGGCACCCCATGCAATTGCACCAAATATCAGATATACAGTTTTGCATAATCATCCACTGAATCTGTGGTTTTGACCGGTAGAAAGTTTGCATCCTTGGTCAACCTTGTTACCACCACCCAAATAGAATCATAGTGTCGGCAAGTATGGGGTAGGATTATAATGAAATCCATATTAATCTCTTCCCACTTCCAGGTGCGAATGCTAATACCCTGAAGTACGCCTCCCGGCCTTTGATGCTCGACTTTCACCTGCTAACAGTTCCGGCACTTGGCTACGAATTCTGCAATATCCTTCTTCATGTCGTTCCACCAATATATTTCCCGCAAATCTTGATACATCTTGGTGGCACCCAAATGGAAAGAATACCGGGATCCATGTGCCTCATGCAATATCCGGTCCCTCAAATTATCAATATCTGGAACACATAGACGGCCCCAGTACTGCAATACCCCATCTCCCCCTAGGGAGAAGCCTCCACCTTCTGACTTCCAATGGCTTCCTTCAGTTTTACCAAAATTGGATCCTCATCTTGTTTGGCTTTCCATCCATTACAAAGGAAGATTCTAATCCATTTTGCACAACAACACCGCCATCAGTCGAGTCGAGCAATCTAACTCCCAACCTCACAAGTCAATGGACTTGTTTCACCAACTCCTTATTCCCCTCATCCACTCAGGATACACTCTCCATAGAGAGCCTACTACGTTTGTCCGCTACCACATTAGCCTTACCCGGGTGGTAAAGGACACTTATGTTGTAGTCCTTTAATATCTCCAACCACCTCATTTTTTGAAGATTGAGTTATTTCTGCGTGAACACATATTGCAAACTCTTTTGATCTGTGAATACATCCATATGGATCCCATCCAAGTAATGCTGCCATATCATCAATGCGAACACCACCGCGGCCAACTCAAGATCATGGGTCAAGTAATTCTTCTCATGGACTTTCAACTATCTTGAGGCATATGCTATCACTTTCCCATGATGCATCAACACACACCCAATTTCGATTCTCAAAGCATCACAATACACCACAAAACCATTGGTACCATTGGGTAGGGTCAACACTGGTGCTGAAGTGAGTCGAGTCTTCAATTCCTGGAAGCTTTTCTCACAAGCCTCCGACCATTGGAACTTTACCTTCTTCTGAGTCAACTTTGTCAAAGGTGCTACAATAGATGAAAATACCTCAACAAATCTCCTGTAGTAACCCACTAAGCCCAAAATGCTCCTGATATCTGATGGGTTTGTCGGACTGGGCACATTATTCACCGCCTCGATTTTATGAGAATCCACCCTTATGCCCTCACTCGATACCACAGGGCCCAAAAATGCCACAGAGTCCAACCAAAACTCACATTTGCTAAACTTTGCATACAACTACGTTCCTTGAGGGTCTGAAGCACTACTCTCAAGTGAGCGGCATGCTCCTCCTCACTCCGAGAGTTTATGAGGATATCATTGATGAACACGATCACGAACATGTCCAAATATGCCTTGAACACCCTGTTCATTAGATCCATAAAAGTTGTAAGGGCATTGGTTAGTCCAAAAGACATAACAACAAATTCGTAGTGACCATACCGTGTCCTGAAAGTGGTTTTCGGGATGTAACTCTTCCCGAACCCTGAGCTGGTGATACCCGTACCTGAGATCAATCTTGGAGAAACACTTGGCACCCTAAAGCTGATTAAACAAATCATCAATCCTGGGTAACAGATACCTATTCTTAACTGTGACCTAGTTCAACTGCGTATAACCAATGCACATCCCAAGAGAACCATCTTTCTTCCGAACGAGTAGGACTGGTGCACCCCATGGAGACTTACTCGTACTAATAAATCCCTTATCTAATAGGTCCATCAACTATTTTAGCTCGGCTGGAGCCATTATGTAGGGCGGAATAGATATAGCTTACGTGTCGGAAAGAAGATCTATACCGAAATCAATCTCCCGCTCGGGAGGGACACCTAGCAAATCATTAGGAAGACCTCTGGATACTCTCATACCACTAGAATTGACTGGATAGTCGGTGTTTCGGACTCGACATCCTTAACCCTAACTAGATGGTACATGCAACCCTTCGAAATCATCTTCCTGGCCTTAAGGTAGGAAATGAGTCGGCCTACAAGCACAACTGAACTACCCTTCTATTGAAAGACAGGCTTACCTGGAAATCTAAGCTCTATTGATCGGGTTCTACAATTAATTGAAGTATAGAATGCAAATAGCCAATCCAATGCCGAGAATGACATCGAAATTGGTCATGGCTAACACTATCAAGTCTGCTGAGGTGACCTTATGAAGGACTGAGACTGGGCAACCTCTATACACCCGTCTAGCTATAACTGAGTCACCTACTGGAATGGCAACTGAGAAGGTTCTGAAAAAACATCGGGACTGACTCTGAAGCTACTAGCCACGTATGCTGACATAAAAGATAAGGTAGCCCCCGAATCTAGCAAAGCCTATACTATGGAAGACTCGCAACATACCAGTGACCACATCCAGGGAGACCTCCTGCTCCTGATGGGACGCTAAAGCATAGAATTTGTTCTGGCGTTGACCACCAATTGTGATAGTAGATGCCCCTTGATGATCTGAGCGTGGGGGAGGGGCTGCTGAACTAGAAGCAAGGCGTCGGCCCCCATCCTAATCCTACCTCGTAGCTTGAAAATCTCGAAGCATGTGCCTATGCTTCGTACACCCGAAACAAGCACCTAAACCTACCAGGCACTGGTCTGTTTACCGCCGACCACATTTGTAACAAGCTAGGATGCTAGAATCTGCGGGGCTACTACTCTGACTCCTCGAGCTTGACGCTCACCCTCTCGAATCATGTCTGGGCCTGTATGGCACACCTAATGCCGAAGATGTCGGGGCTGATGATCTCTGGTGAGTCTACTGTCGGTGCCTACAACCGGTTCTCTGCTGAGAGAATCTGTGGTCCTCGGTCCTAGCTCTCTTGGCCTCCCTCTCTCTCGAATGTTCCACCTCCATCTGCTGGGCGTACAACACTATGTGGGGAAAATCCATATCCTGGTGAAGCATAGAAATCTAGCACTCCTTGTCCAAATACCCTACTATACCGTGCACAAATCTGCTCACCCGCGCCTTCTGGTCGTTCATTAAGTCCAGGGAATATTTTGATAGGCTAGTGAACTCGAGGGAATACTCTTGCACTATCATCCTTCCCTACTTCAAGTTTATAAACTCAGCTGCCTTTAGCTCCCTCATTTCCCATGGGAAGAACTGATCTAGGAATGCAACCTAAAACTCGTCCTACATGATCAGACCTGCTCCTTCGACCCTATTGTCCTTCCATTGATGAAACCATATATGCACAATCCCCTACAATTTGTATGAGGCTAACTCTGTGTACTCAACACTACTCATCCCCGTGAATTGGGTGATCTTGACAATCTCATCAACGAAATTATGCGGGTCCTCATCTACCTTGGACCCCAAAAAACGCCAGCGGGTTTATCCTCAAAAAGTCTCTGACTCGAGCTTTCTCTGCATTACCATTTCGCGAAACATGCGCAACAGCTTGCTGTTTGACTTGAGCAGTCAAGGCCTACGCAAGCATCTGAATAGCGGCCCAGAACTCAGCATGAGTGGCTGGCTCTGGTGCCTGAGGCTCCTGAACTAGTGGGGCTAGCGGATACCTATAACCATTTCAATTCTTGTGGCCCTCACCACCTCCACTCCTCCTCCCATTCATTCTTCGGGGATCCATGATTCTACAATCGCGATTAGCATGAATTAGAAGGATAGAAAGACTCTTTGTCGCACAACATAGATCATGAAAGAAGGGAACATTTCCTAAACGTCTAGTAAACTCTTTGTCATAAGTATGGTGTGCTTCACACCCATGAAAAAGACTCTACTTAATGTGGCTTTGAGACTATGTGTCTTTGAGACTCCCTAGGACACATCAAACCTACAACTCTGATACCAAGTTTATCACGACCCGAATGGAGGCCTGGATCATAGACACGGCACAAGGGACCCCGAGAGACCCCAAGTAGACCCATGGCAGAAACATACATCTAACTCATTTCATAAAACTGAAGGAAACATCAACATAATCTCAGCAGAGGTATAATTCAACATCACATCAGAAGAGCATCCGAAGCTAACATATACATAAGTCTGAAAAGCCTCTAGTCTGAACGAGTTGATGGGACAAAACCCCAACTAACTCAAGGACAGTAGTGTCATCAGGGAATAATAGCACTCTGGTTTGTAAACACAGTTGGGATATGAGGACAATATATGGCATTGAGGTGCTGGCCTGTCTTTCCTTCTTATTCATTTGCTGGGCCACAATCCCCCCAAAGTTAATGGAAACCCCGGACATGATGCAAGCTATGAGAATGGTCATCTCCAAGCTGAACCGCTACTCATTTTTTGAAGGAATGATGCAACCACAGATAAAATCCAACATAACATGGCCTCGAACTTAATATCGTGGCGAGAAATTTCACCACCCATGGAGGCCCATAATGGAGTGTCAACTGTGATGTTGGGGACTATCCAGGTGAACTAATTTTTTATTTCTACAATCTTGGCCTTAATACTCCGTGCCCGAGTCAATTTCATCTTCCCAAAACAAATAATTGATTGCAGCTGGAGTTATATCTACCTCAACCCCGCGTACCATGACTGATTGTAGACAGGGGACTTTATTGATTTTTCTTTTACGCTTCATGATGTCCTTTCTATACTTGTAGGAGGCATAAAATTTTGGTACCAGGCTGGGGTAATAGCACGGTAGAGGATTGCCGAAAGCATGCCACTTCTTGTCTGTGAACTGAGCAGTGATGTTGGCGAAGTCCCCTCGCAGTCCCTCCTAATCAAACCTTTTCTCCATCATTATCGACCAACCCTTGAATATAGTGTAGTGCCCTTTCATGTCGGGCATGCAGAAGATGATGGCATTCCCAGAATCGGCGGATGTTGTGGATGCTTTGGCCTTGCGTTTGCCTTTAGTGGTTGAGAAGGTTGGTGCCTTGCTTTTGCCTGTGTTCCTAGATGAAGACATCATTTTTCTCCAAACATGGAATTAGTGACAGCCACAATGTAGTTGAAATGAAATAACTAAAGCTATTCTAAAAATGAAATGAGAAGCATATATGAAAAACCATCATTTAAAGAACCGGAAGCACCAGCGAGTTGTAGGATGGTATTCGCGAACCGCCACTGGCTCGCTAATGCAAAGCAGTAAACTGGGCAGATACAAATTCCACTAGCGACAAAGCGGGAAGTTGCTGGTGCCGATCCGCGAACCACCGATGTAATGAAGGATCAAAATAGTGGCCTGAAGCCAACTGTAGAGTGACAGACATTCCACCGGCATTTCGCCGGACCCTACCGATGAATAGCCGAATGTCGTCGTTCCCAAATCAATTCCAAGAATTTCAATGGCACCAAATTACAAACACCCACTCACATTATATTAAAACATCAATTCTACACAAGAGAAAAGTGTCAAATGATGATTTACCCTTAAGAGTGGCGTCACCCAATCTATCATACAACAAAGCATGACATTTTAGTCCATTTGGGTTACTCAGACTTCACCCTATTCAAGTCCACACAAATATCCTACACCCTTTCAGCCAGAAACTTCTATCCCTCCACAACTTTCAACAAACAAAGAATTAACCATGAAACTAATAGGAGAGAAGGGAAATAACAAGGAGTGGAATGTATATTAATGACACATGAATATTCAATCAAGGTTCCATTGATGAACACATACGAAGAGTCAAAGATATATTACCACACTTAGGAGGAGTATTGCACATATTAACTTGTTGTATTTGATAATGCTCAATAATGGCACTTTTGATACTTGTGTAGGGGAGAGGCAGAATGTTAGTATAGTGAGAATTTAGTGAAGAGAGTCGGGGGTTTGATAGGTTAGCCGGTGAGGATGTGGTTGGTTGAGGAAAAGGTGGGGTAGTAATGGTGAGTTAATTTGTTTATGGAAAGTGGAAGAGAGAGAGTTGTGGGAATGTGGAAAGGTAGGGTATTGGGAAGACAAAAAGGTTTATGGGAAAATGGTAAAAGTGGAAAAGAAAATCCTAAGGGAATATTTTTTAGAAATTAGGGTAGCTCAAGCAGATTTTTAGGGTAAGGTAGGTCCATATTTGATTTAGATTCAGAAACAAAACCCGTACCTCAATCGGCGTAACACCGAAGATCACTGATATGAGCCGACGAATAGCCGCCTTACCTTTTTGTGCTTGAATTCATGCCTAGTTCACTGTCTTACAACCAGCGGTAAACCGACAGTTCGCGAACAGGGTCGGCATTCTACTGATGGATCGCTTCTTGGATACCCAATGCTCAGGTAATCTGTGTTGCACTGACGGTTGATTGGCGGTACCCGTTTCTGCATCGGCAGTCTGCCAATTCATCCGCCAATCTAATGCTCATGTTCCCAGCTCTCTACTTTCTTGTATCAAGGCACAGCAGTTCACATATCTTGATTGGCGATTCACCGGTCCAATGTTTTAGCTACCTTGCTTTTGTACTTTCTCTCCATGCTTCTCACTTCATTGGTTCTACAACATCAAAAATAACAATGGCATAAAAACAATCAAATGAAACACTTGGGTTGCCTACCAAGAAGCGCCTTATTTAACATCTTGATATGAAATAGCTCTCGCTTAGCAATCTTTCTTCAAAGGATCATTCTCCAACTCAGACTCCTCCATTTCAACTCAGCTCTCCTCATTCTCTGCATGCAACACGCTGATCACCTTGCATTCATCTAGATTGTCCTCATTTAAAGGTGACCTCTTCCCTTCCAATTCGGAACTTGAATTCACCTAGCTCTACATCTACTAACGCTCGACCCGTAGGAGCAATGGTCTCCGCAGAATGATTGCCATTTCTAAGTCAATTTAATAATCAAGCATCATAAAGTCAGCTGGTAAAATAAATTTATCCACCCTTACTAATACATCCTCTAGTACACCTACTAGATTCTTTGTGGAGCGATTAGCTATTAATAGCCTCATTAAAGTTAGCTTGGTGTTCCCGAGCCCTAATTTCTTTAAAATGATCAATGGCATTGGATTTATGTTTGCACCAAGATTGAAAAGGGCTTTCTTTAACACACATAACCCAATAGTACAAGGAATTGTAAAGGCTCATGGATCTTCTCGCTTAGGGTAAACATTGTTCATCATCATCGCACTATAGTGATGTGTTGTTTCCTCGGTGCCAACATCTACCACCTTCTTCTTTTTCAATAGATCCTTCATGAATTTGGCATATCCAAGCATTTGAAGTAGGGCATCCACCAATGGTATATTAATGGATAATTTTCTTAACATGTCAATGAATTTGCTGAACTGATCATCCTTCTTTTTCTTAGCCAGCCTTTGTGGATAAGCGGGTGGAGCTCTTGGTTCAAGTTCTTCATCATTTGAGTCCTTTATGTCTGCCTTTTCTTCATCAACATATGAGGGAACTTCATCATCCTTTCCCTCACTTTCATCTTCACTCTTTTCACCACTACTTGGTGTTTTGGCAGCTCATCAAAGTCATCTTCCTCATTTGATAAGGAGCAACAACCTCCTTGGGCTTCACTCCCAAATCTCTAACTGATTTAGCACTTCTCGTAACAATAGCCATACATTCACTATCTTTCTTCGGATTTGGCATTGCATCATTTGGGAGTATTCCCTTCATTCGGGGATTCATTTGAGTGGACAAGTGGTTCATTTGAGCTTCTAGATGCTTAATGGAGGCTGAATGAGATCTTACTGTCTGGGCAAGATTAGACACCTCCTCTTTCCATTCCTTTACCTCGTTGTTGGTTGATTCCATTTTCTTGAGGACTCTTGCTAACATTTATTCAATTTTTGAGCTACCTGCATCGCTTACACCTAGATGACTTTGGGAATTCTCCACTTTTCGAGGGGCAATATATGGGTTTTAACTTTGATGGTAACGGCCTCCCTCTCGATATTTGTTTCTATTACCTCATCTTTCATTTCTTCGGGCCATCCATGTGGGTCATGGTTTATCCTTGGTTCTCTTCCCTTGGGTGCCATGGACCTTGATTAGTCCCTTAAAACTTGGGTCGAGAACCCCCATGTAATTTCCCATGTATTGCAATTCCTCATCATACCTGAGTGGCGATGATTCTCCTTCAAAGTGCAATGGACCGTGTATAACTATAACATTCACAACCTTGGGCACTGCCCCCATCACATGTTTGGTCATTAGTTCCAACTGCATCATCATTTCGATGAGATTTTCATCTCGCTCTTCATCTCTTTTCCTCAACTCAGCTTCTAATGCACTAGGGCTAATGTCATGTGTAGATACATTCTTTCCAAGAGGTCCTTAGCTAACCCGTATGTATGATCCATAATTGATCCTCCAGCTAAATCATTGGCAACTGACTTGTCAATAGAGACTAGAGCTCATTAGAAACTTTGAAGGAGCACTCCATCCGGGAGGCCTTGGTTGGGGCAAAGGGAAACCTTATTCTTGAACCTTAACCATGCTTCATGCAATGGTTCTCACAGCTCTTGCCTAAAGTTTGTGGTTCAGTCATCGAAATACACCCAGTTTTCTAGCAAAATGCATAATGATTCAGCGGTTCACGGATAGGTATCGGCTAAATGCCGGATGAACTACCTATGCTCAGTGGAGTTGAGTGATGGGTCAAATAAGACACCCGGTGGTTCACAAATTAGGACCAACAAACCTCCGGTGTCTCTGCTAATTCCAGAAAGGTGGTCAGGGGTAAAATTGTCCAGCATGAGAAAAGAGATAAAAGGTGCTAGTAGATAAAGTACTGTGTATTGGAGAGAAAGATAGAGAGAGAGAGAGAGAAAAAGTGCAGAGCATATTACATCATTGTTTCCCTTTTGATCTTGAGAACATTCTCTTAGAAAATATAGGGAGATTTTGATTGGTAAACTTGGAAAAAGTACTCTTCTCTACTTCTTCTTTGTAATAGTAAGTTTTAGCCATTGTTGGAGACTATTTTGTGAATTTTATTTTACTACTCTTCTATTAAATTCAATGTAAGTTATTGATGAATGTGCTTTTGAATTTCTTAATCATGAGTAACTAAATAATTAACTAGAGGTATGTGATGATGAATACTTGATTAGAGTGGGTATAGCTAGAGTCATCTTCATATTGTTTAAATAAGTGTAAATATGTTAGATTCTCTTCAATCCATAAAGGAAGGTCCATTGATTATGCTATGGGTCTATGTATTCTTGTTTGATTATTTCTTGTAAAAGAAAGATTAAGTATTGGAAGAGAATTTAATAGTGGGTCTGGATGAGAGGTTGTGAAATTGGGCTAGAAATAGCATAAATTGCAGTCTCATTCCTTATTAGTAGCTGATAGCTAGAAATTAATGCAGCTGCTAATCCAAATCCAATCGGGTTGAGCTAAATCGTGGCTAGAGGTTTGGCAAGACTCTAGTTAGAGGTATTTATATGGCTAAAAAGCAATAACTACCAACTTCCCGAGATTATCTACACTTGTTGAACTTATAACATGACCTAGCATGTCCAGATCTAGTTAGTATATCATCTAAACCACACCTCTAGTCTTTCACACTTTTGTTGACAACTTTGTTGATCTTGCTATTTTTTTCCACTAAATTACCAAATACAATTCATTGCAAATTTCAATTCCCCCGATTAATTTGTTTTTATGTTAACTCTACGTGGTGCAAGCTAACTCCAATTTCTCATCCGACACATATAACTATCATTCACTAGTCCTTGTGGGATTCGACCACGACATTCATCGGGTTACTTGTTTTTATACTTCAGTCGTGTATATTCTTTGCATGAAGGATATATTTTGGACATTATCAAAAATGGCGCCATTGTCGGGGACTAGCGCTTGATATTCCTATGTCAATTATTAACTTGAATTATTTTCACACCATAGTGGTTGCTACTAATCTATCATGTGAGTCTCATGAGTAGTTTCAGAGGATGGTTATGAGACCCAGAGGGGGTGCCTTGAATGGAGACCATCAAGCTAGTAGACAAGATATGGCGTAGAGAGGGGAAGAAAGACAGAATGTTGTTAGTCATGATTAAGTAGATGGAGTTGTTGACGAACTATATGAAGGGTTTCCATGCAAGATAAATCCAAGAAAACCATGGCTATGAGTATGTCTATTATGAAAACCACAGTTCGAACAATGTTTGGTCAGTCGATACGAGTAGTCAGGAGAGCAATGAGTCATTCCCAACTCATATGGAAAGCACTCTAGAAGTGGTGCTTTAAAAGGTCCTTACGACCGAAGAGGGAGTTCAAGATTTATGGAGTAAACTCTTGGACCTAACAACCACTATAAAGAGTAATGATGCCATAATTCAATAATTGGAGGAGAGGATGAATGAGTTAGCATCTCATATGGCAGCTCAAAAAACAAAAAACAACACGGCCCCAATGTAGGACATTGTAGATAATGATATATTCGAGTGGGAAATTGGGGAAGAGGTTGTTGGATAACTTATTGTAGATGTTTTTTTGAAAGTTGAAGGACTTGAGGAGGATCATCATGTGCGTAAAGAGATAAAGCAATTATCCTTTGCCACCAAAAAAGCTGGACCTTGATTTGAAGAATTGTACAAATCCTTCGTCACAGCCATCTATTGTGACCCCACCAAAGATGGAGCTCAAACTCTTGCCCACTCACCTTTGATATGCATACCTAGGAGTCAATGAAATACTCCCAATTATTATTTCAGCAAAGCTCACCGCATTGCAAGTAGATAAACTAATTGAGGTGTTGAAAAGGCACATCCGAGCTATGGGATGGTCAATAGCTAACATCATTAGTATTCGTCTAGGGATTTGCACTCACCAAATCAATCTTCGAGAAAATTGCATCCCATTAGTTGAACATCAAAGGAGGTTGAATCCACAATGCTGGAGGTTGGTCAAGAAGGAGTTCATTAAATGGCTAGATGCAGGGGTAGTATATCCTATCGCAGACAATAATTGGGTAAGCCCGGTACAGTGCGTGCCTAAGAAAGGAGGCATCACGGTTATTCCAAATGAAAAGAATGAATTGGTAGCTACTCGTCCAGTCACGAGATGGAGAGTTTGCATGGATTACCATAAGTTAAACTCTAGGAAAAAGAAGGATCATTTCCCAGTGCTATTTATTGACCAAATGTTAGACCGACTGACCTGTAAAGAGTACTATTATTTTTTGAATGGTTATTCGTGATACAGTTAAATCTCAATCGCACCTGAGGATAAAGAAAAAACCACATTTACATGTCCCTATGGAACTTTCGCGATTCAAGAGGATGCCTTTTGGTCTTTGCAATGCCCCGACCACGTTCTGTAGATGCACGATGTCCATCTTTTCTGACACGGTGGAAGATACTATGTAAGTCTTCATAGATGACTTCTCTGTTGTGGGGAAGTCATTTAATGACTGCTTGACACATTTAGATGAGGTATTAAAGAGATGTACTGAGACAAATTTGGTCCTAAAGTGGGGAAAATGTCATTTCATGGTCAAAAAAAGGATTTTGTTGGGACAAAAAATTTCTAAAAAAGGGATTGAGGTGGATCAACCAAAAGTGGATGCCATTGCTCAATTACCTCCACCGTGTACCGTGAAGGGTGTTAGGAGTTTCCTCGAACATGCGGGTTTCTATCGCCGATTCAATAAAGATTTCTCTATGATATCTCCTCTTCTATTTAGGTTGTTGGAGAAAGAGGCAAAGTTCAATTTTGATTAAGATTGTCTGAATGCTTTTGTGGAGTTAAAGGAAAGGTTGATTTCCTCTCCAATCATTGTAGCACCTGATTGGTCAAAACCCTTTGAGCTCATGTGTGATGAAAATGTGGTGGGATTGTGAGCGGTCCTTGCTCAGCGAAGAGACAAGATCTTTCACCCGATCTACTATGCTAGTAAATCCCTGAACAATGCACAAACAAACTACATAATAACAAAATAGAAGCTACTAGTTATAGTGTTTGCTTTTTAAAAATTCGAGGCATAGTTGCTAGGAACTAAAGAGGTGGTGCACACGGACCATGAAGCACTCAGGTATCTAATGTCCAAGAAGGATGTTAAACCGAGATTGATCAGGTGGGTGTTGTTGTTGCATGAATTCGATTTGAGGTGAAAGACCATAAAGGATATGAGAATCAAGTGACTGACCATATATCGTGCCTACAGACAAATGGACAGCCAGGAACACAGGAGGAGATCAATGATGTCTTCCCGGATAAGTAAATCTTAGTCACAACCCCCAATCTAACACTGTGGTTTGCTGATTTTGCTAATTACCTGTCCAGCAACATTGTACCCGAAGGCTTGAACATTCAGAAAAAGAAGAAATTCATGCATGACGTCTGGAGATTCTTCTGGGATGAACCTTACCCTTTATGAAGTTGTGCAGATGGGTTAATACGGCGGGGTGTTCCAGAAGTAGAGATGGTCCCAATTCCAGAGGCTTATTGTCACGACCCAAATGGAGGCCCGGACCGTGGACACGAGACAAGGGACCCCGAAAGACCCCAAGTTGACTTATGGAATAAGCATACATATAAATCATTTGATAAACTAAAGAATATAACTCAACATAACATCAGAATAAGCATCTGAAGCTAACACATACATAAGTCTGAAAAGCATCTAATCTGGACGAGTTGAGGGGACAAGATGCCAACTAACTCAACAATACAGAAACTGAAAATACACAAGGAACTGAATGTCTATCCCTCGAAGGATGAGGACTCACCAACCAAGCAGGGGCCAACTCTAGCAACCAACTACGAGCGGGGCTGAGCCTGGGAGCTGTGTCCTGTATCATGAAACGATATAGCATAGAAAGTATGTTGTCAGTACATGAGGAATGTACCGAGTATGAAAGGTAAGTAAAATTGCTTAAGTTAAGTTAATCATTTAAAACATTACATAACATATCACAAGCTTTCAAATCTGAGAGGAAAGAATTACATGCACTCATGCTGAAATCATAATATTTTCATAATAAGACCATGAATAGCTTCATAACCTCATAGCTTACTCGAATGACTCAGGCTGAAACATGACATTAATAGAAAAGCTGAACAATGAGTCATACCTTGCTTTTAGTACATGCATGCTTAAAGTAATAATAAAGAGTAATGAATATGAAAATCTGAATCATGTAGACAATGGGAGACTCGTCACTTAACCATATACCATGATAAAGCTTGCGTGGTCCCGACTGTCACACTCAAGTGGGCAGAGCCGTCTAGAACCTTGCCAGGGATAAGGACACTACCAGGATATCGATATCCAGCTCATGGGCCATTAGGGCCAGGAATATCTCACAAGGGAGGTCCCAATAACATAATAGTATCAACCTACATTGGTGCGTAGTTTTGGGGCATAGGGTGATCGACCCTTAGCCCGCTCGGTGCTAGACTCTTCTCCCAAAACATGCAATGCTCTATGACTCTAAACAGGCTATTGTATTGTCTTTGAGAAATTAAACAAATCTATTTGATACATGAGATAAGAATAATAATTTAACTTTATTTCATATTTGATTTAGGATATTGAATAATTCAAAGAAATTTGTATATTAAAATGGTAAAATTTGTTCTCTCTCATATATGAAAAGAGAAATAGCTAATTCCATGAATTATTTCACTACATGAGATATTCCACCACTTTACCAAACAACCCCTTATCAACCGACTTTATCGAGAAAGATTGCTTTTTTTAGGCCTGGGGATTACTAGGGAGCTTTCGAATCAACTTATTGCTCTTATGGTATATCTCAGTATCGAGGATGAGACCAAAGAGCTATATTTGTTTATAAACTCTCCTGGGGGCTGGGTACCGCTTAGTGAAAGGACTTACGCTTTGCACCTGAAGGAGATTCTCCAGTTGGGTATAGTGCAAAGCCTTCCATTTCGGCGGGTTGAAAGCGCCATAAAGGAATATAATCTCTTTCTTGAAAGAGCGTAAATTCTGCCTTTTTTTCTCCCAATTTCCCACTCTTTCTGTGAGGCAAAACCTCACCACACTACACTTCGACACAAGAGAAGAGGACCGGGCGCTTTGTATCTTCGGGATAGGGGTTGGCGGTCTTCTTTAAGAGAACTTCAATCTAATACTCATTATGGATCAACTCATGTTTCCACTCTATTTTCATTACGAGGATGTATCACGTCAGGATCCGTTGCTCAAACCGAATCACGCCAATGTTATGGAAGTTCCTGGATCGTGTAAAAGCTCGTGAAAAGCGGTAACTCCCTGAAGGCCTCGCACCGGCGCTAGTTGAACCTTCTTCGGTCTCTTTCAGCGGCGGGCTTACCTTTTTTATTACATTGAATTCATGTCATTGTCACAAATAGTAGTTCAGATTCCAGTTGGTTTAGTGACGGCGACCGCGAAAGTCACCGAATGGCTCAGTACAGTCTCTGGGCTTTTCTGCGCTTTCATTGGATTATTTTCCGGATAGGGAAGAAGGGTAGCACCATCCCGGGTGTTAGGATATATTTGTAATGTATAATATTATGTTAATAAAAAAACACATGGAGTAATTTTTGCATCCTTGCATCAATACCCTAGCACCGGGTATCCTTAACGCCCCAAGGGCGCCATATTCTAGGAGCCCAAACTATGTGATTGAATAAATCCTCCTGCGGGTCAAGGGATCCTTCTCCCTCCCCTTCTTCAAACACCGATTCATATTTTTCATAGAGAAATCTCTAATCAAGGATAGACCAAGAGCCCTTCCCCATCTCTGGCGAATTGCCCAGGGAAGTCAGAAAGGAGTGGACATCATAGTAGAGAACGCGAGCCGGGAGGGATGCTCGCATTTACTTCTCGTCGAGGCCAGACTAAACCAAAGATTGCAGCTAGACAGCCACCACTGCATTCCTATGTTTTACGGCCTTTATCTTCTACAGCCGATCGACGGAAGGCATCTCTGATCCACCGATTCACCACTGAACATCCTTTGTCTGGAGGATAGCCCCAGTCGCCGGTTGGGTTACGGATCACGGTGAATACGGGGCGCGGTCACGACAGTCGCCTTCCATGCCCTTGCAAGCTACCTTCTTTCTATTCCTCTCCCGAGCTTGAGCTTTTGCAAATCTCTGTCTAGCCAACCACTAGTTCCATCAGAACAATTATTTATTTCAGTTCAGGGTTCCTCGTCTCTTTTTTTTGTAAAGAGAATAAAAAAGGGGGGTGTGGGGAGAAATGACAAGAAGATATTGGAACATAAATTTGGAAGAGATGATGGAGGCAGGAGTTCATTTTGGTCATGGTACAAGGAAATGGAATCCCAAAATGGTCGCAATTGTCCGCGATGCAACTAGTCAAAGGACTAAAGAAGGGTGAGACAAGATAGATGGCTTCCATGCATGACATTGAAGATGCTTCCAAAGATAAGAGCACAGAAGATATCCCTGAGCGCATCAAAGAACTCTTGGAGGAGAAGAAAGACATCATGCCGGACGAGTTGCCCCATGCGTCTACCACCGAGGCGGGAGATAAACCATCAAATTGAACCGTAGTCCATCCTCGGCCTTCTTCATTTTTGATGAAAAAAATCTCTATCTGTGAAAGCGTTTTCCTTCCCCCGTCGCACCTCCATCCCTTCGTCGAGCCTTTACTTTAATGGTTGGGGAAAGCATCCCCTTATCTAAACTTGGTGGGCATTCTTTCCAGCATTAGTAAAATAGGGGGTGCTTTAGTCGTCTTTGGTTTCATTGCTTGTTGTTTTGTCTGGTTCAATAATACCGCTTATCCTAGTGAATTTTACAGACCTAATGGACCAGAAGCTTCTCAAGCTCAAGCATTCACTTTTCTAGTTAGAGACCAATGTCTTGGGGCTAATGTGGGATCCGATCAAGGACAAGGAAAGTCTGGTTCTATTGAGCCTGATACCCACCCTCTACAAATACAAAGTGGTTTTTCAAAAGTTCTTCAAAATACTCTTCGTCTCCAATTCCAAAAGGTTTAATGAATGGCTTTTTTCTCTGCCCACCACCCATGAAAAGACAGACTAGCTATTATCATACCCGGATAGAGATGGTGGTCTTCCTCTGATGTCTCCAAGCCGGCCATAATAGAATAGATAGGCGAAGCAGTCAATAGCAGTCTGTTCTCGCCTATCGATAGATAACAGGTTGCTTCAAAGCTCAAACCATTTCAAATTG